>OY728134.1:955946594-961806692 GCA_963277665.1 Viscum album | reverse complement strand
AGCAGAAATCCATACATTCTTGAGCCAAGTAACCATTCATGATAGAACCTTTAGGATGATTCTTGTTACGGACATAAGACTTTAATGTGTAAATATTTCTTACAGTTAGATACATCCAATGAAAATAAATAGTTCCAATGATAATTATTTCAGTTGGAATATGGAAAGGTAGATGTAGCATGCATGTGAAAAATGATGGAGGAAATATTTTCTCTAAATCACACAAAATTAATGGGGAATCTGCCAACTTTTTTTGAAATAAAGACATGGACAACTTCTTATCAAAAAGATCTATAAACAAATGGAAAAAACTGAATAAAATCCACCCTTAAATTATTGGAAAAAAGATGACGAATTGTTATTGGAATCAACTCATGCAAAAGGATGTGATAATCATGAGTCTTCAAATATTTTAGCTTCAAATATCTTCTGTTGACTAATTTAGATATGTTGCTTGAATAGCCATCAAGAACATTAATACTATCTAGTACTTCTAGAAATTTATTCTTTTATGTAGGTGTTAACACATAAGAAGCACATGGAACATGCCATTTATTTTCACTGATAGGCACAGGATGAAACTTTGGTCTGATTCCCCAATCAACCAAGTCACGCCGAGACCGTAAACCATATTTTGTCTTTACCTTAACATTTAGAATAATTGAAAGCAACATTTTACATATATTTTTTTCAATGTTCATTACATCTAAGAAATGACGTAAAAAATTGGTTGACCAATAAGAAAAATCAAAGAAGATACTTATCTTCTTCCAATTGTAATAGGTTTCAGTGGAAACATTCTTTCTCTTTCCAAATTTCATTTGACCCTTGCCAAATGAATAACTAAAATCTTTCAATTCATTAAGCACATCAGTTCCAAACATACGCTAAGGTGGATCATCGGTCTCCTTGGTATTGTCAAATATTTGATGACTATTTCTATATGGATGGTTCATTTGAAAGAATCGCCGATGTCCCATAAAACTAAAACAACAACTATGTTTCAGTCTTTTGGATCATGTATTCTTCATACAAACATTACATGATAGTTTTTCCTTTGTGCTCTATCGAGACATCATTGCATAAGAAGGAAAATAATTGATCGTCAACATAAGTGCATCATGCATCTGAATTATGTCTTTTGAAAATGCATCGTATGTGCACACACCCACATCCCAAAAAAGTTTCAACTCTTTTATTAAAGGTTGAGTGTATATGTCTATATCATTGTCGGGATCATAAGGGATAGATATGAGTATACTCATCAAAGTGAAACATTTTTTCATACACAACCCTAGGAGAATATTATAAATCTGTATAAAAACTCACCATGTGTTGTGCGACATAATTACCTGCCCAAACGGATTAAAACTATCACATGAAAGACCAAACCTCACATTATACACATCAGCTACAAAATCAGGATATCGAGTATCAAATCTCTACCATGAAAATCCATAGGTATGGTGAACCGACTCATCATTTGCCTTCTTTCTCTCGGTATCATGCCATCACATTTTTATTGATATTTCATCAGACATAAAAATATTCTGGAGTCTGGGGATCAATGGAAAGTGCCAAATTACTTTTTGTGGTACACAGGATGGTGTTCTATCATCTTTTGGCTTCCAGCGGGATGTGCCAAATTTTATACTATCATTTCGTTCAGCAGTTTCCTCCCAGAATAAACTACAATATTTCATCCAAGCATGAATTTTGTTTCTTGAAAATCTTAGTTCCTCAAATAACTTCCATGCCATATGGTTTTTTGGGGGAATATATCCATCATCTAGAAGTAAGTCCTTCAAGAAGGTAAGAATATAATCAATGGAAGTACTAGAAATCCTATACATAGTTTTCTCATGAAATAATCAGATTAAAAATTCCATATTTTTCTTTTTAATGCATTGTCGATATACTAGAGTCATGGAAACACCATTCAATTTTTTCACCCTGACAACATCATCATTTTCATTAGATGCATCATGTGTGCTCATATCGAAATCTTCATGGGTCAGAATCCTTTATTTTTTATGATGATGAATAAACAGAAACCGGTCATTTAACAAATTCTACAATCCAGTCCTTTAATTTGGATAATCAGAAATTTGAGATGTCATTTTCTCCCCATTTTGATACCACACAAAGTAGTTTTCTTGAAAACCATATTTAGTTATGTGGTACCTAACTTCTTCATGGCTCAGCCAAGGTCTTCCAACACACTTGTAAGATGGGAAGTGTATGTGACCACTATCTGAAGCATTTATAAATGGAAAATCTAAAAATCTCTCCAAATTGTTTTGAAAATCTCTTGATATCTGATAAATTTCATACATCCAACTTCTATCTGTTCTGTAAAAAAATTGTTATAAGTCATTTTGTCAAAATAAAATCAATAAGATTGAAGTTTCATCGAAAATATATTTAAGTAAATGATAATTGTTCACATTATATGAAACTATAATTGACACACTACTCTATATGGGAATCATAATATAAAAGAAAAAAAAATACTATATTTATAAAAAAATATATCTTTGAAGAACTATACATGAGTGTACAAGATCATCCACACTTGTGGAGGAGAATTATTCAGGGGTTGAGTAAATTTTTTATTGAAGATTTTTTATATTTTAGTGTATTATTTGAGTGATCACATACATTTCCCAAGGGGTGGGGGTGTCTAGGGGGTGCAGGGTGTCCAAGGTGTGGGGGGCTATCCAGGTGATATAACATGTCCATGGGAATGGGCGGGACATCTAGGGGTGGCAGGGCTGTCCCGGGGGTACGGGGTGGGTGGGTGGTCTGTCCACGGGGGGTGGCAGGGCTATCCAGGGGGTACAGGGTGTCCATGGGGTGGGAGGGATGTCCACGGGGGGCTCTCCAGGGGGTTACGTGGTGTCCAGGGGGGGTGGGCGGGCGGTCCATGGGGGTGAAGGGGCTGTCCAGGGGGTCGGGGGGTCCAGGGGTGGGGGGCTTTCTAGGGGTGGGGGCTGTCAAGGGGGAACGAGGAGTCCAGGGGGTGGGTGGGCTATCTAGGGGGTGAAAAGGCTATCCAGGGGGGTACAGGGTGTCCAGGGGGTGGGCGGGTTGTCCACGGGCAATGGGTGGGCTGTCCATAGGGGTGGCGGGGAAATCCAGGGGGGTCGGGGGGTTGGGGGTCTTTCTAAGGGTGGGGGCTGTCCAAGGGGTACGATGTGTCCAGGGGGTGGGTGGGCTGTCCAGGGGGTGGTGGGGTTGTCCAGGGGGTACGGGGTGGGTGGGCGGGATATCCACGGGGGTATAGGGGCTGTCCAGGGGGTAAATGGTGTCTAGGGGGATGGGCGGGCTTTCCATAGGGGTGGAGGGGTTGTCCAAGGGGGTCGGGGGTCCAGGGGGTGGGGGGATTTCCTGGGGTAGTGGGGCTGTCCAGGGGGTATGAGGTGTCCAGGGGGTGGGGGCGACTATCCAGGGGGTCCGGGGTGGGTGGGTGGGTTGTCCAGAGGGGTGGCGGGACTGTCTAGGGGGGAGGGGTGTCCAGGGGGCGAGAGGGCTGTCCATGGGGGTGGGGGTTGTCCAGGGGGTACAGGGTGTCTAGGGGTGGGGTGTCCGGGTTGGGGGTGTCCGAGGGGTGAGGGAGTGTCTTGGGGGTGAGCAGGCTGTCCACGGGGTTGGGGGGCTGTCCATGGGGGTAGGGGTGTCCAGGGGGTGTGTGGGTTGTCCACAGGGGTGGAGGGGTTGTCTAGGGGGTAAGGGGTGTCCAGTGGGTGGGTGGGCTGTCTATGAGAGTGGTGGGGCTGTCCAGGGGGGTAGGGGGTGTCCAGGGGGTGGGCGGGCTATCCATGGGGGTGTGACTGAGAGCTATGAGATTTAATCGGGTTTTCATTCATGTTATGAAAAACAAATGATGGGTGTTAAGAATTAGAATAATATTTTTAGTTAAAAACCAATTTGGTAGGATTAGTTACTTGATAACATGATGGTATCAAGTTTTCAATTGGTAAAATGTTGGGGCATTGGATACTAAAAGGCTCCCACAACCTTACAAGGACATATTCTTTCTAGAAAAATGTTTTGTGGGAGAAGGAATTCCTCCTATATAGTTGATGTCACTTTTAGATCATGTAATGCCTTACTCATCAAGATGACTAGACAACAACCAAAACCATAGAGGCCTCAGACCAATCCAAATCTCTAGAAGTTATGACTTCCCAGTGATTATTGGTGAACTATGGAAGTGATGACTTCCCACCTGCATGGCCCCCCTCCCCACCTCACCCCCAGCAGACTCCCCCTGCAGAGCCCCCCTCCCATCCACCGACTGCACAACACCCCCCCCCCACCTACCTGCACCCCCCCCCCCTTGCACAACCCCCTACCCCCACCCCCACCTACACATGCCCCCCACACACACACATCCCCCTCCCATCCACCCACTACACAACCACCACCACCACCACCCCCACCTTCACACCCCCCTCCCCCCACCCCCACCTATACACCACCCCCCCCCCACCTCACCCCCAACAGACTCCCACCTTACCATCCCACCCCTTAATCGGAACACACCCCTCCCCCCACCCACTTTCACACCCCCCTCCCCCCACCTACACCCTCCACTTGCATAGACCCCCCCACCCCTTCCTTCACATCCCTCCTCCCCCCACCCCCACCTGTACAACCCCCCCCCCCACCCCCAACATACTCCCACCTACCCAGCCTACCCCCCCCCCTAACCTGCACACTCCCCTCCCCCCACCCACTTGCATAGTACCCCCCCCCCCCCCCACTTGCACAACACCCCCCCCCCCCCACCCCCACTTACACAGCCCCCACCCCCAACTGTACAGCCCCCCCCCCCCCCCCACCTCACCCCCAATGGACTCTCCCCCACTACACACCCCCCACCTGCACATCCCTCTTCACCCACTGCACACCCCCCCCCCACCTGCACACCCCCCCCCCCCCACCCACAGCACCTCCCACCACCTACACCCCCTCACTTAAAATAAATTTGATTCACACATGACAGTTGAAATGCAGAACAAAAACAAAAACAGAAAACAAATAAAATTAAAATTGTTGGGTATATCATACCACACAGACCTAGGATTTAGGCCAAATAAAAACATAAAGTAAAAAAAATAGATGAAAAACATTAAACCTAAGGTACTACTTATTGATTTGAAGTGTAGAAAAAAACATTGTGATTGAAGATGGATCCGCTGGAATGATTTTCCAAGTGAGAGAGATATTAAGTCTCATCTTGAGGTCTTCAATCACACGGATGGTAGGTTGGGTCCGCTAGAAAATTATTGGAAACCTTTCCCAACGGTTTAAACAAACCATTGGGAAAGCCTTCCTACAATTAACATATTACAACGGTTTTATCAAAACATTGGGTAAAAGTCATCTAAAAACTCATATATCCCAATGTTTTCATAAAACCGTTGGGTAAAAGTCTCTTCACACCCCGATTCCAACAGTTTATGAAAAACTTTTGAAAACTTCCATTGTTATATCAACCATTTACAATAGTGGAAGTTGAATATTTTACCTCTGACATAGAATCTCTTCAATAGAAAGAAGAGAAATTATTTTACTATAATAAAATCACTGAATAGAGGTGGTTTTTTATAATATTTTAGTAGTATAAACCACCACTATATGGTTATGTGACAATTTCATAAAACCATCTCTAAAATTAGTTTTGACATCTAATACGCAGAGGTTTCTTCCATTTAGAGTTGTTTTAGGTAAGTGTCATAGAAATAATATTTATCAGTGGTTTAATTGTTTTATGTGGTATTTATAGTGGGAAAATATGGTGATTCTTTAGCGATGGTTAAAACCAAAGCTAAATATTTTCTTTTTTTCATGGAAACTGCTAATAAACAAAAAAAACTGTCATGAAATAAACGTGAGTCATTTTTTAGGGGTAGTTTTAACTTCCGAAGATAAAAAACCTATCAACATATAGTGGTGGTTTAAACTAATGCTAAAAAATGTACCATATTTAGTGTCGATTTAAATTTCTTCTTTATGCTGACTTACATATAAAAACCTGCATCAAATTCTATAGCCCGAGTACCCTGAAAAAAAAACATTTTCTGAGAACATATAATCCAAGGTGTGCACAAATAAAATCTAATCATAACTAAATATTTCAAGGGAAACTATACATCACCTTATAAAACCACATCATTCCTCTTAAAATGGATGATATACCAAAAGGTAAACCCACTATTAAAACCATATTTGTCTTAAAACCTAATTAATAAGCATTTTTCATAATAAAAACTACCCTTGGAATTTTAGAAAACATGTAAAATATATAAAAACCTATTTGAAAACAACAAAATTGCATTTATCTATTCCATTTACCAAATTTCCCATGGTAAAATCCAATCATGCATGGAAAAACTTTCCCTGACCAGACTAGCTACCATAAAAATCATCACATTAACCTAAACACCCTGTATAAAATCAAGAATTATTGAACGCTTATTTAGAAGTAAATTAATTAGAAACACCTACCTCAAATGGGGGAACCATGTTTCATTCAATGAAATCTACCAGAAAGTAACTCATAGGAGGGTTTCCAAATACTAGAAACTATAAGCCCCCGTATCCTTGTAATAATAACCTATAAAATAATTCAAACAGGTTCACTAGGTTTAGAGGAACCTGTAGAGGAAGATATAAAACCAATAGAAAGATAAGTGAAGTTCATAATTCTTGAACCTAGTGAAGAATCACTTAGAAACCAAGTGGAAACCACCAAAGTGGTTCATATAAGAAATGGAGAGACCCATGTGAGGTTTTTGGGTTGATATGGAAGAATGGGGAGGCTCAAGGTGTAAGCCCCCCCCCCCCATTAAAAATAATAGAAAGAGAAAAATACCCAATTATGGTTAGGCCGCACAGTTTTCTAAACCGCATGGAAATCAAGTGGATCATAGGAGGGAGACACATAGGGAGGTAGTCTAGTGAATATGTAGTCAGATATATAGGGACATTGGAAACAAAAAATGTGATAATTCTAGGCAGATATGATACTATTTGGATGAGGCTTAGTGATAAGGATATGCATCATTAATGATGATGTAAAGTGATTGATTACAAACAGTGAGTTGATGCAGATTAAGTGGATGATGTAACATAAATGATGAAAGGGGTTTGGAGGATACAGTCTATAAGGAACAAAAACCTAAATGAGAAACATGAACATGTATAGGCTTGACGTAAAAAAATCATGAATGAAAATTTTAAAATGGGTAGACCATTTATGACCATAATGATTAAACATTACCTTATGGGATTCCAACAAGAACGAAATGCCACATAGGTACTACTATACTGGATTAGGGAAAGGATTTTTTCGGATTTTAAGGTCGAATATAATATGTCTTTGACTAAATACAATAAAGACTATTGAAATATAGTTTTTTTAATCATATTCAATCCAATATTTCTATGAATGGATGACTATCACTACAGCTCTGAAAGGTTTTCAGAGTCATAAAACATGGGAAATCATGAAAATGTTAAGTCATGAAAATGATAGGTGAATAATCTATGTCACAAATGATACATTAACAAACCCAATCATTCCATATTTGTTTGAAACATCAAAAACACCACTAATCACTGTCTGGTGATGAACATTTCTCATCACCCTCTCCATCTCTGTCTCTACCTCCAACTACCGACACCTGTAAGACAATTATATTGAAAATTAAAAAAAATTGTATATATATAATTAAACATAAACCAATAAAGTCTTTTCAAACTAAATGATTTTGAAATTTGTTGATTTACCTTCTCACAACCATTCATCAATGAAATACCACTAGAGATAGATCTGCTCATCTTCTGATATAAATCAATCAATTCTTTCTACAAAGTAGATATCTAAGTCCCATGTTTGTCAGATTGTTTTGCATAAAAACAAACTCTTTCTGAGAATCTCAGGGTAGGGAGTGACTACAACTAGGAGTAGATGTAGTTGAAATCCCTGGTGGCCTACCAAACACCTTAGACGGTAATGGTCCCAAACCCATCCTGCACACTCGACCAGGATGTTCCTTCCCAAGGACTTGACCAACTGGGTCATCCTGGGAGACTGAGTAAGGTTGCATGAGATTCTCATCCCATAGTTCTTTAATGTTTACCTATAAATCAAATATCATTCATCTTAGAACAAATATATATTCACATAGTGACAACTGATAGTAAGTTATTATATTGAAAAATGAATTCATACCCTAACTTCTTTGGCAAGCTCATTAGCAAAACTCCCATCATATTTTTTATGAACATACAACCACACTTCTATTAATGTTGCTTGGTGCCATAAACTCTGTGACTGCATTAAACAAATATAAATAAACAATTTAATACATTTAATAGATAATGTTGTCTTATAAATATTTATGATAATGAAAAGATTACCAGAGTTGATCTGATTTTAGAAAAGAACTTTCACCCCATAGTGTGAGGTATGATATGCTCATACTGACATGATGAATTCTTCCTTGAAATATCCTAAAATTAATAAAATTTAATTTAATAGTAACATATGAAATTTCATCACCTTTTCAAATACATGTATAAATGTAAAATGAGATTAATATAATAATATATATTTAAATATGATTTGATTCTTCTCATCATGATTCCTATCAATAAAAATATTACATTGCTCTCTAGGTACCACATTGGGTACCTTATCATACATTTTTATGGGTTATCAATAAAGTATCATTAACTTCGTTCCAGAATCTCAATCTAAAATCATTACATTTCTTACCCAAATTTTCCAATGTCCACTTTCATGTCAGCATATCATCAATGTTAAAGTGGAAAAGAATCTATAAATAGAGATTCATTTTGAAAATATTATCATTTAATACCATAATGACATTGAATTACACCATAATGTATTAAAATTACATCTATTTTTGAATCAAAAACATCATTTTTCCAAGATGAAGGCATATTCCTCAAATAATCATATATAAGGGGAAGGTTAATCAGCTCCACCGCCAGCTATCCAAAAAGATGTCCAAGTAATCCCACTACATCATCCATAGTGACCCCATTAGAATCAAATAGGACAACTATAATTAGTCTGGCCGGATTCCATACATCTAAAATTTTCATATTTTCTCCGCAGTACCATTTTTTATATATTTTATACAAAAAATAGTTAGTAGTATAAAAAAGTGCAATATATTTATTCATATTAAAATTTGTACCTATATCAATCACCCTCCAATATAACCATGATGAACATGATGTGGAAGCCTTATCTCTTACTACTAAGGTTTCTGAATGTGACGGCACCGACTGAGTTACTAATGGGACACTGATGGAGGGTGTGAGAGATGGTGCAGGGGGGGGCTAGTGTATGGTTTCTCAGATGCTGTTGGGAGGGATATATATGGATCATAATCTATCATTGTGGTCGAGGGAATGTTGACTAAAAGTAATTTGGAAGTATACCTCTTCCTCCCTATCATTCCTATCATTTAATAAAATAAAATTATGCTCACAACATATATTTCAAAAAATTCATGTAGAAAAAATTGATAACATATGCACAATACTAACAAACAAAATATACATGACAATGATAATGAATGACTGTACAAATGACATAAGTGGTTAATAAATGAATGGATAATTACACATACAATCATTTTCTCCTTCAATAATGTCATTTTTTAAAATCTGTCATTACTTCATCTAATTAATCCACCCTTGAAATTCTAATATTTTCAATAACATGATAGACAAATAAGTATGCTTCTTGTTTTTTATGGGATTCAATTTCATAGGTCAAATGTTCTACTTCATCAACCATATAATACAAGTCTCTTTATTTTACATGAGAAACTACACTCCACCCTTCATCCATGACATCTTTCACAAAATAAAAAAAATTCTTATGATGATAAGATATAAGGATCATGTAGTTCATTGTCACAAACATCCATTAAGTGAGAAAAGTTAACAGAATTAAATTGCAGTGAATATATATTAACACCCTTGATAATATACAGCAAATTTCATTTGAATAAAACAAATGAAAAATGTATATGGTAGTTTAATTTGATAAAATCAGTCAACTTTACATATTATCCCACTTCAGTGAATGTAAATATTACACTATTCTATGTTTTCAAACCCTCTTCCCAATTGACCATATGGAATCTACTGTCATTCACGTTGTAAGCATCGAAATATAAATCTTTTATTAGAGGACCTAGAGAAATACACATTAAATCTTCTGACAACTCTGCTTGAGTATCAGTATTCATGATTAAAAAAAATTAACAAACATTACTATATTTACAAAATATATTTATCAACATAGTATCTTTATTGATTGCAATATTTATGAAATTACACTTTGTGCTAAACATTCTACAAACTCTTTATTAAGAACTTTATTTATATATTTCTCATTTCTTGTTTTTCTTATCACTGATCACATTCTTTATATCATCAACTCTTTAATAAATTGATCTTCAATTTCACTATTTAGTATCACATATCTATGTGTGTGTGATAATTCCATTTCTGTTAGTGTAGCATTTGAGCTCCTCCCAACTAATCATCCAATAGTAGGAAAGATTTTTGATTTCCCATGTATTTGAGATTGATTCGATGTGTCATGAACACGTACAACTCAATTTAATTTTGTCTCAATATCATCTATGTATCTATAACAAAAGTTAAGACACACCTCTACCAAATATCCTTCAGAAATAGAACCTTTAGGTTGAGCATTATTTTTCACGTATGATTTAAAATTCCCAAGATATCTGTGAGATAAAATAAAAAACAAAACTATGTATTTAATGAAGTGCCATAAATTATTTACTAAAATGGAAAAGATATAAATAAATTACCTCTCAACTGGATACATCCATCGATAATGTAAGGGGCCTCCAAATTTATCTTCCTCAACCAATGCACAGTTAAATGCATCATGAAAGTAAAAAATGATGGAGGAAAGATCATCTCCATTGAAAAAAGTGTCAATAAAAATTTATTCTGAAGGTTTTCAAGATAAAATAGATGTAGAATTTTCTCACATATTTTTCTGAAAAATCTAAAGAATTGGATTACAATAGTAGTAACCTTTTCATGTAATAATATATGCAATACTAATGGTAGTAACTGATATAACAAAATATGTGAATTGTAGCTTTTCGATCCATGTAATCTACGATTCTTTAAGTCAACAAACCTTGATATGTTACTTGAATACTCATCAGATACCTTCACATGTTTAAAAATTCGATGGAATGTATCTTTATCCCAATTTTTCATTGCAAAAATTTTCATAGCATACTTTTCATTCGTATCTGGACAGAGATCATATTTTATGTTAATTTCATATAATTCTTTCTGAGCATTGAGATGATCCTTTGACTTTCTATGACCATTAAGCAATGTTAAGATCAAAATTTCACAAAAAATCTTCTCAATATACATCACATCCATATTATTCCATAACAAATTAAATTCCCAATATGGAATTTTGAAGAATATACTTTTTTTCTTCCACTATTGCGTTTTGATATCACTTGAAAATGCACTTCAAATTCATTTCCCACTATTATTTCTAATGATTCAAATTCCAAAATTTCATTTCAAGATTTCCAAGTTGTGCCAATATTTCAGAACCTATTAAAAACATTTGAGGTTATATACGATTAATGAAACCGTTTAATTTTGACTTGTTCAACTGAAATCTATGAGATGCATTGAGAAATCTTCAATGAAACAATAAGAACCCGTTTCTACTATAAGGTAGTCATTCAGGCTCAAAATAAAAGTTACAAACTGGACAAGCCAAACCCATGTAAGTGTTCCAACCAGTGAAATTCCCAAGTCCAGGGAAGTCACTAACGGGTCACATTAGAGAAGCTTGCCTTTTGAACATTGTTCTATAAGATGCATCATATCTCTCTCAACACTGTTTCTCCATAACTCTTATAATTATTCGATTAAATGATGAAAGTATACATCAATATAATTTTAAGGAATTTTCTCAATTAATACTCATTGAAATGATAAAAGTCATTTATTACATACACATCCATAGAGACGAATTTCAAGGGATCAAAAAACATGCCAAATTATATAACTCATACTCAAACTCTCAAATGGGTTGAATCCATCGATAGCTAATCCCAATAGAACATTCCTAGGATTTGATGATAAATCTAGATATAATGAATCAAATTTCTTCTAAAATTTTGAATATTTTGGATGCCACATTAACCCATCATTGTTATTTTCTATATAATTCATCTTCATGTGTTCGACGGTTTTTGATGACATAAATAATCATTATAATCGATCATTTAAAGGAATGTAACACAAAAACTTTTCATGTGTTTTCCTTTTCTTCATATTCATGGTATTATGTTGATTTAGACTTCCAAAAACACACATTGACTACCATCCATAAGAATAATTTTTTTTAAAATCATGTCTTCTTGAATCCTCTCCCCAATAAAGCACACAATCGTTGAGACAAACATGTATTTTTGTATAATTCAGACCAATATTGTTAACAACTTTTTTATATCATAAAAAGACTCAAGGATCTTTGATTCGGAAAAGGAATCATGAAACAATTCCTATATCATGGACATTGCCTTATTTTTAATTCCACATAGTCATTTGATATGGTAAAACTTTAGTAAAAAAGAAAGTTTTTTAATATTTCAAACATCCACTATAAAACTCTTTATTTCCATCATCAACTAAAACATGCAACATATTTGTCTTCTCAATGAAGATTTCCCTTACATTAGTCTCCACGAAATCAAGAGGAGGATATGATGATGTGTTACAATCTTGATCTGGTTTTCCTACAGTGTCAAAAACATCACATGTCATGTTGCTATTTTTATCACCTTTAACTGGTTGCTCTGATATGTTTTGATGTTTGTGTTTGTGTCTTGCAATGCCGAATGCATTATTTATAAGGTTTTTCATTTCATTTCCCATTGTCGACAAAGTTGGGAGCCCATTTTGTGGATTCATATAAGGACCCAACCTTAAACATTTCATAATCTTGAATTAAGTTAATAATTCACATTTAGGATATTTTCAGGTTTAGTGTTTTTGAAAATTATGCCATAACTATTACATTACATCTCAAATAATACATAATAGGCACTTCTACTAAAAAATGATTTTTTCACAATAATTAAAATCTATAAAAAATATAAATTATTTTCTGGATAAAAATCTTCATGAATTATTCATTTCTCTTAAATTTCCTTATACCCTATGAAAAAATATTTCAAAAACCTGGGATTAGCATAAGAAGCTCAGTAAGTGATATAAAATATGGAAAGAAAACATTAGTCTATAAATACATAAAAATCATTGAAACAATAATTTTTACTCATAAAAAATAGCTCTTTAACATACCTCATTAAATAATAAGATTTATGAATAACTCATAGAAAAACATAAATCATAAAGGTAACTTGTGGCATCCATAACATACTAACATTGTAGCTTTCATGACTATGTATAGAGTAACATTCATGGTTACATTTGGAAAACCCATCATAGTATATTCCCTAAATTTTTTAGGAGAAACCTTAATATTTACCTCTTTCATGTTCCCCAATGCATTAGAGAGCTATCTCGGGCTCACCCACTCTCAGTTTATCACTGAACCACCCGTATACATAAATAATGTCCATGAACCATAACATAACATGTAAAACAAGCATAAAGGAAAAATAAAATTTCCACATTGCAATCACAAGAGATCACTTCAGGATAAAAATCCTTTATCAAAACCATTTTCTATACCAAAATACATAAAAAATGTATATGGTATTTATTTTTCTTTTAAAAACATTATGGATTGTATAGGAAGCCAAATATCGAATAATAGTTAAGGTAGCGGAAACGTCATTGTCACTATATACATTAAAAAAATCCTTTTTTAGTTTTGTAAAACACTTCATAGAAAAAGGATTATTTTTTAAAACCATTGAATGAAAATTAAATTCATAGGAGTTTATTATACAATGTATAAAGGAAGGTCATGTATAAGTCAAAATATGCCTCAATGAATGGATATTGAGACAAAGTCCCTTACCTTGAGTCTAACTTATCTTGTTTTTTATTTATATTACTGAATAATAAACATAGGTTAATTTCTCTTTGATTCATAACCTTTTTCAAGATTATTATTAATTTTATATTACTTATTACCATGTTTTAACAATTAGTTAATTGTTTGAGTTCATATCGGATGTTTAGTCAAACTTGAGTCGATAATGAACATATAATTATGTAAATTATCCATGTAGTTATAAGTACATAATATCCTGAATGATATTAATGATTTAAATAACCCAAAAATATAATATATATATATGTATGTATTTATAATAATCCATTTTATTTGGAGATGTGAAATGAAATGCACCATTCATGGAGATGGTAGGCCGTACATACGCATAAACGCTACTTCCATTTATTTTTCATATTAAAAGAATGAAAAAAAATATAAATAGGTATGTTATTATTCCATTATAATATATATGTTATATATGTTACATAAGTTCATTAACTTTATCCTTTATATGTTTCACATATTCCATGAATGAGTCATATCACCTTGAGTGGGCAGTACTCAGCACTTCCTCAAATTAAATTATCACAATTACACAACATGAAAAGCATAAGGGTATGATTTAAATATAGATTAAAGAAGAATATAGAGAATATAAATATAATATATATCATATATAAATATAGTTCCATCATAACGGCCACCATGAGAGGTGGTAGTATAAGATTGAACAATCATCATTTCGTGAGGTAGTAGTTCGTCATCCACAGAAACAGTATGTTCTATATCCATTAGATTGAGGTGTGTGTAAGTATATTTTGAATACTTCTCTTAACAAAATCATATTATATTTAGGATACTGGTTTTGTTATGTAATCAAATAAAGATAATATCATAGAGAGTGAATAATGAAAATAAAAAAAGGGACTTTAGAGAAGACGTTACCACTAAATCATGTAACTTCTTTTGATTTGAGCCAAAAGGCTTTCTTGAATTGACTTATGCCTTAGTTAAGGGTTCTAGTAGTAGGGGAGATATTTTTAAATCATATTTGAATAGATTTTGGATGAGTCAAGGGGCTTGAGAGGTGTGAATAAAGGGTTAGTGGTGGTGAATTTTTATAAGAGGGGAGAGGGGCACTTTAGGAAAGTCATGAAATATTATTTTATTATTAATAGATTTTAGAGTTCTAATAACACATAAGTGATATATTTATAAGATAATATGATTATGGGTCTAAATTATGTCAGAAAATGGGTTTTATACATGTTTAGGTCTCAAATTTAACTTTATCTTTTAGATTTAACCCTTGGTTGACTAATTTAACTCTTACCATGTCTTCTTGTATATATTCATATTATATGGTTAATATAGTTACTATAAAATGCCAATAAAAGCTCATATGGTTAATTAATTACATTTTCAACATTATATAAATAATTTCTCTAAATCATAGATTTTTATGATTATTATATCATTTAATGAAATAATATTTGTTTTAAACACTTATTTGTGTCAATTTTGACACTATTTAGTAATTGATTTTTATTAAAATCATGACAAATTGATTCCTTCTAAAAAAATAATTAAATCAAATATAATATTTCATATTAATCCATAAAAAAAATTTATGTCATAAAAAATTTCAAAATAAATTTATTTTAACATTTATAATATCATTTATTTGAATCATTCATTAATATGGTAATCATTGCATCATCAATGTGTCATAAATAAATTTATTTATTTAATGTCTAAAAATTATAAATAAATAACCATGATGTAGGAAATATTTTTATATTTATAATGAATATTTATAGTCAAAGATACCAACTATATAACCCCACCTTAAAATTGTTTTAGTAAAATAATACATGTTTATGATATTCTTTTACTTAAATTAAAATGTTATTAATGTCATTATCTTACCCAAGTGGCTCCCAAAGTCCAAAATTTCTACCCAATGATTGTATTGGTCGTCTATCACTCATCCTATATGGTTATTACAAGTGTTAAGGTAATTTTATATTATTATAATATTAGTTTTACCTTGAATTACCCTATTTATAATTAACTGCGGCAAATAGAATTCAGAAGTTACTATTAACCTAATATTATTTTGATCCTATTAGACAAAAAAATTCACCTTGATTACAACCATGTATTTTTTATTTTTTAAATTCAATTCACAGAAGCAGTAAAATTAAATTTAAATGAAAGATTAGGTTTTTATCTACAACGTAGTGTTTTCAATATTCATAAAAAATTGAATGTTTTCAGAAAAATAACAAAACTTCACCCAATGATAATTTTTATATTTAGAATTAAAAAATGATGTCTATTTTACCAAATTCAAAACAATTAATTTTCATTAATTAATTTAAAATTAATTTTCGTTGTCAAAATTGGGGAGTGTATTTTTAAGAAGTAAAATCTATCAAAAGATTGACATATGTTTATGCCCAATATAAAAGTGAAAATACTTAAAATTAACATAATTGTATTATATGATAAAAACATAATATAATTAAAATTTAAAACAATTTAAAATAAAAATCTAACTACAAAAATTAATTAAATGAAAAGGCGATTTTTACTTAAAATGCAGTATTTTCAACTATTCATTAAAAAATGAATTTCATTAGAAAAATAACAAAAATTATACAAAAGAAAATTTTTATGTACCTATTCTAAATAAGAAGTTCATTTTGTAAAATATATTATATAAAGTTGAAAAATAAATATTTAAAGAGGGTTCTCCATCAAAATGCGGTAAAACTACCTTTTCAAAATATTAGAGTTTTTTATGCTTAAAATTGGATTTATTATCATTTTAAGCCTCTAAAATTTATTGGATAATTGTAAAAATATGTAACAAACATGTTTAATCATAATATAGTTAGTTCTATTCATTCCCTTCAATACAATCTTTGGGCATTAACTATAATTTAAAATAATATTATTATATTAGTTTTTGATATGACTCAACATTATGTGCAGCATAAGATTTTAGAGAAACCCATTGTTATGTGTAGAGTATGATATCAGAGATAGCATCCCCAATAAGATAAAACACTATCTAATTCATAAATATTAATAGAAATGAAAATATATTATTCTTTACTTACATAGGATGTTAAATCCTTCCCCCTTTTGGAAATTGCATCCCGACAATTTTATTTACTTATCAAATAAGTGGGGGTATTTTTCCGTCATAGTATTTTCAGATTCCCACATTACTTATTCAACCATATGGTTTTTTTCACAAAATATTTACCTGATAATCACCTTTTCTGCAATACTTTCTCTCTACGGTGAAGAATCTGTACTGGTTGTTCATCATAAAAAATATTCTCTTCCAACTAAACTACCTTTGGACTCAAAACATGAGATGGATCAGGAATATACTTTCTCAACATTGAAACTAGAAAAACATTGTGTACCTGAGATATACTCAGAGGTAAATCCAATCGGCAAGAAAATGATCCAACATTCTCTAGAATTTCATAGGGTCCAATAAAATACAAACTCAGTTCTCCATTCTTATAAAAATGCCTCACACTTTTCCATGGTGAATCTTTGGGAAAGACATGATCACCTATCTCAAAAGAGAGATCTTTCCTCTAGAAAACTGCATAACTTATAAACCTTCTCCGAGTTGTCCTCATGTGTTTCTAAATCAACTGAACTTTTTCTACCATCTCTTCTACCAATTTTGGTCCCATCAACTACCTTTCACTTACATCATCCCAAAAATCTGGAGTTCAACGCCACTTTCCATATAATTCTTCAAAAGGGGACATTTTTATATTGTGATGAAAAATGTTATTATACGAAAACTCAATCAAAGAAATATTTTGGCCCTAACTTCCATAGTAATCCATTGAACAATCACCTATCATATCCTCCAATGTCTAAATTGTTCATTCTGACTGCCCCTATAATTGAGGATGAAAAGATGTACTAATATTTATTTTAGTACCCAATGACTTTTGAAGTCTTTTAAAAAATTTAGAAGTGAACTTGGGATCATGATCCGATACAATGGAGAGCAGAACTCCATGTAACCTAACTATATACTTAATATAAAATTAATAAATTTTATCTAGAGATAGAATATCTCAAATAGGAATAAAATGTGTAGTTTTAGTCAATCAATCAACAATAACCCAAATAGCATTATTACCTTGAGATGTCTTTGTCAATCCAAATAGAAAATCCATGGGTATAATTTCCCATTTCCACTCTAGAACTGGAAAAGACTGAAGCTTCCCTTTCTGTAATGGCCAATCTATTTTAACCAGTTGACAAGTCAAACACTTCACAATAAAGTTAGCAATATCTATTTTCATTGCATCCCACCAATAATACTCCCAGTGATCTCTATATATCTTAGTGCTTCCAGGATGAACTTAAAAGGGAGAAATATGAGCTTCACATAACAACTCTTTCTTTAACTGTGAATCATAAGGAACACATTACCTCTTACCAAATCTCAAAATACAATCATTATCAATGTTAAATTCAGGAAACATACCCTTCTGAACCAATTATACCTTTTTCTACAATTCACTATCATCCTTTAGTTCTTTCTTAATTCTATCTGATAAAGATGATTTCACTGACACCTAAAATAAAATAGAGGAATTTTATACACCAACAACTCCCATTCCAATGTTAATCAAATCAGTAATCAAATGGTCATGTTCCAAATTTAACATGGTTAATTTTGCATTAGTTTTTTTACTCAAAGAATCTTCAAATTTATTTTATTTTCCTAGATGGTAGTGAATCATGCAATAATAATCCTTGATTAATTCCAACCATCTCCTCTGTCTCGTGTTCAATTATTTTTTAGTGAATATATACTTAAAACTTTTCTAATTAGTATATATTTCACACTTTACACCATAAAAATGATGCCTCCAAATTTTTATAGAAAAAAAAAATAGAAGCTAATTCCAAATCATGTGTATGGTAATTTTACTCATGAGATATCAACTGACGTGAAGAATAATAAATTACCTGATCATTCTATAATAGTACACAACCATGTACTTTCAATGAAGCATCATTGTAGATAACAAACTCACCATTTCTGGAAGGTAATGACAATAATGGAGAATTCACCAATCTTCTCTTCAATTCTAGAAAACAATAATCAAATTCTTTTATCCAGATGAATTTAACACCTTTTTGAGTTAACTTAGTCAGTGGGATAGATAACTGTGAAAAATTATCAACAAACCTTCGGTAATAGCCTTCCAAACCAAGAAAACTATGGATCTCAGTTATATTTATGGGTCTTGGCCATTCTTCAACAATTTTTGTTTTAGCAGTATCAACAGTTTTGTGATATTTAAAAACAATGTGACCAAGGAAAGAAATTTTTTGTATCCAAAACTCACACTTTCTGAATTTTCCATAAAATTTCTTTTATTTTAATATTTTCAATATAACCCTTCAATAAATTTCATATTACTCTTTAATATTGTAATATAACAAAATGTTATGAACAAACACAACCACAAAATTATCCAATAACTCATGGAAAATTCTTTTCAAAAGATCCATGAATATAGTAGGTGAATTGGTTAACCAAAAATTCATAACTACAAATTCTTAGTGGCCATATCTAGTACAAAACATGGTCTTCATAATTTCCACTTCCTTTAATTTCAACTGATGGTACCCCAATCTCAAATCAATCTTTGAAAAATATGGATCTCCCTAAAGTTGATCAAACAAATCATCAATATGAGGAAAAGGATACTTGTTCTTAACAGTGATGTTATTCAAGGCTCTATGATAAATGAAAATTATCATTGACCCATCATTATTTTAAAAAAAAAATAAGACTGGATCACCCCATAGTAATGTTCTAGGTCGAATAAAACCTTTATCTAATAACTCATTCAATTGCTTCTTTAACTCTAATAGTTTTATTCGTTCCATTCAATAAGGGGTTTTGAAATTGTCTTAGCATCAAGAAATAAGTCAATAGTAAATTCAACTTCCTGATCGGGTATTATACTAGGACACTCATCATTGAAAACATCAAGAACTCATTTACCACAAGCACATCATTAATCTGAACAGTTACATTGTTTTCAATAATATGAGAAAGGTAAAAAAATTTCCATCTATTACTAGTTTCTCAGCATACTGATATGCTACCAAATGTAAGGGTTCATTATTGTAAACAAATTGAAATTATTTCTGAAAATAAAACTCTATAGTTCTACAGTCAATCTTAGCATAGTAAATTGAGAGCCAATACATTCTCAAAATAATGTCAAACTCTATGAGAGGAAAAACAATAAGGGTTGGAGGTATATTATTTCCACATATAAGGATATAAATGTTCTTATAATTTCTTTTTCAATCAACATTTCCCCCAGGTTTTTTACCACAAGTTTGGGATTAATTTCTTGAGATGCAATTCCCAATTTACTAGAAATTTTATCGTAAATGAAAGAATGTGTAGACCTGGAATCAAACAACACATCTTCATAATTTGAATAAACAAAAAATGTACCTAATATAACTTTATTTTATGGCCCAACATCTAATGAAGTTGTTGCAAAGGATTTTACCACACATTTCTTCTTTTAGTATGACTTATTTCCATCATTTGAGTTCCTCATCAGACACTCATTTGCAGAATGACGCATTTCATTTCACTTAAAAAATATTTACTAACTGTAAATCAGATTTTTTCTTATCATTACCCTTATCTTTTTCAGTGAAATTATGAGCCTTATGAACTATTTTACCACATCAGAATCACTTACCAGAATTCAAGAGGAATTTCTCAGTGTTCTTTTTACCACAATTTTCACTAACTATAAACTTAATTTTCTTACCATCAAACTTTTCTGAAGAGTTATTCCCTTTCACCTACCACCTCGACCTCTTGTCCTCATGTTTTTCAAAGAAAGCATGATCATCAACAAACACCATTTCCACCTTATCCGCACATCAAACAAACTTTTCATAACTTTTGAACTCACGATAAGCTAAATCCTTTAGATAATTTGGATTTAATCTTGAGTATAAACAATTGACTTTACTTTCAAGATCTCAGTTGAAATTTGGATCATACCTTTCTAATCGAGTGGATTTTTCTTCATAATAAGCCATTAAGTCATCCTCCTACCTCAATTCCAAGAATTGTTTTTCCATCTTAAGTTGAACCGCCATAGGAAAATATTTCTCATGAAACATACCTATGAATTCATCCCAATCAAGAGAATAAATCTCCTTATAACCCCTAGTATTTTTATCCAAAGACCACCATGAATCGGCTTGTCCTTCAAAATTGTAAACATAAAGACTAACCTTTTGATTGTATTAACACCCCAGGACATCAAAAATATTTTCTAGTGCTTTAATACACCATTTAACTAGCACAGGGTCATATGATCCTCTCAATGAGGGGGGATATTGCCTCAAAAAATGCTCCACTTCTGACATGTTCCTTTGTTATTTGTCTTATTGATTTTATGTGTGGATACCACCATCATTTATCACTTGATTCAACTGATCCATCACTACAACAAACTATTTAGTTCCGATCGCGATCATCTCAGGATGCTGATTTGGAAGGTTATTCCCTGATGTATGCCATCCCATCATTGTTTCCCGGTTTCCTCTGCAGAAAACCATTCTGAAAAAACATATCATAGACAAAGAAACATGGTAATCTTCAAATTCTATATCATAATGTAAAATTCATTTTTGGATATTCTATTAAAAAAATTCTAACTCCTAAAGTTATCTAAACTGTCCTCTGATACCAACTATAAGGACCTAGCCTTAAACATTACATAATCTTGAATTATGTTAATAATTCACCTTGAGGATCTTTTCATGTTTATATTTTTAGGGAATTAGGCCATAACTATTACATTACATCTCAAATAATATATAGTAGACACTTCTACTCAATACCAATTTTTTTCACAATAATAAAACTCTATAAATAAAATATGAATTATTTTCTTGATGAAAATCTTCTTGAATTCTTCCTTTCTCTTACATTTCCTTATACCCTATGAAAAACATTTCAAAAACATAGTATGAGCATAAAAATCTCGGTAAAGGATATAAAATATGGAAAGAAAACATTAGTCCATAAATACATTCAAGAAAATTGAAATCATACTTTTTACTCATAAAACATAATCTCTTTAACATACCTCTTGAAATCATAATATTTATGAATAACTCACAAAAATCATAAATCATAAAGGTAACCTGTAGAATCCATAACATACTTACATTGTATCTTTCACAGCTACGTTTGGAGTAACCTTCGTGGTTACATTTGGAATACCCATCATAGTATATTCACAAAATATCTTAGGATAAACCTTAACATTTACCTCTGTCATGTTACCTAATGCATTGGAGAGCTATCTCAGGCTCACCCATCCTCATTTTATCATGGAACCACCTATATATAGAAACGATGCCCAAGAACAATAAAATAACACATAAAACAAGCGTAAGGAAAAATAACATTTCCACATTGAAATTACAATAGATAACTTCAACATGTCAATACTTTATAAAAACCATTTTTAATTCAAAAATACATAAAAAAGTAATATGGTATTTTCTTTAAACATTGCGGCTTTTAGAGGAACCAAAATATTGAATAATAGTTACGGCAACAGAAAAGTAATTGTCACCGCATACATTAAAATCATTCCTTTTGTAATTTTGTAAAACTCTTCATAGAAAAAGATTCCTATTTGAAAACTATTTAAGAAAAATAAAATCCAAAGTATTTTATTATACATATTATAAAATAAAGTCATTTATAATTATAAATATGCCTCAATGAATGGAGGTTGTGACGAAGTCCCTTACCTCGAATCTGACTTGACTCGTTTGTTATTTATATTCTGGAATAATAAAAATAGGTTAATTTATATTTTACTAAAAACCTTTTTCATGTTTATTATTCATTTTATATTACTTATTACTATATTATAACAATTAGATAATTATTTGAGTTCATATCGGATGTTTAGTCGATGATCGGTACTTGAGTCAAAAATGAACATATAATTATGTAAATTATCTATGTATTTATAAGTACATATTCTCCAAAATGATATTAATGATTTAAATAACACATAAATATCATATATATATATATAATAATCTATAGTATTTGGATATGAGAAATGAAATGCACCGTTCATGGAGACGGTAGGCCGTACATATGCATGAACGCTACTTTCAATTATTTTTCATATTAAAATAATGAAAATAAAATGATACATCGGTATGTTATAATTATAGTATAATAAATATGTTATATATGTTACATAAGTTCGTTATATCCATCCTTTATATGTTCCTTGAAGGGCATGAATGAGTCATAGCACTTTGAGGGGGCGGTACTCCGCACTTTCTCAAATTAAACTATCACAATTACACAACATGAAAAGCATAAGGGTATGCATTAAATATAGATTATTGAAGAATAAATAAAATATAAATATATAATATATAATATATAAATATATTTCCATCATAATGGCCACCATGAGAGGTGGTGGTAGAATATTGAACAATCATCGTTTCGTGAGGCAGTAGTTCGCCGTCCATAGAAACAGTATCTTCTATATCCATTAGATGGAGGTGTATATTAGTGTAGTTATAATAATTCTCATAACAACATCCTAGTATTTTGAGGATAATGGTGTTGTTATGTAATCAAATAAAAATAATATCATAGGGAGTGAAGAAGGAAAATCAAATAAAGGGACTTGAGAGAAGACGTTACCTCTAAATCGGGAAACCTATTTTGATATGATCCAAAAGGATTTCTTGAATTGCCTTCTACCTAGGGTAAGGATTCTAGAAAGAGTGGAGAAATTTTGGGAGCATATTTTATCAGAATATGGATGAGATAAGGGGCTTTAGAGGTGTGAGTAAAAGGTTATTGGTGGTGGATATTTATAATAGGGAGTAGGGTCACTTTAGGAAAGTCTTGAAATATTATTTTATTATTAATTGATTTTAGAATTTTAATAACACCAAAGTGATATATTTAGAATATAAGATGATTATGGGTCGAAATACTCTTATAAAATGGGTTTTAGAAAATTTTATTTCTCATATTTAACTTTATCTTTTACCTTTAACCCTTAGTTATCTAATTTAACTCTTACCATGCCTTCTTGTATATTCATACTATATAGTTAATATAGTAACTATAAAATTCCAATAGAACCTCAAGTGATTAATTAATGAAATTTTAAACATTATATAAGTAATTTTTCTAAGTATTATATTTTTAGGATTATTATATCATTTAATAAACAATATTTGTTTTAAAAACTTATTTATGTCAATTTTGACAGTATTTAGTAATTGATTTTTCTTAAAGTCATAACAACTAGATTCCTTTGAACCAAAAGAATTATCTCAAAGATAATATTTAATAGTTATAAATTAAATTTTTTTATGGAATAAAATGTTTCAAAATAAATTTATTTTAAGATTTATAATATAATTTATTTAAATCTTTCATTAATAAGGAAATCATCGCATCATCATTCTGTCATAACTAAATTTATTTATTTAATGTCTAAAAATTATAAATAAACTACCATGATGTAGGAAATATTTTTAGATTTCTAATGACTATTTATAGTTGAATATATCAATTATATAACCCCACCGTAAAATTGTTTAAGTAAAATAATACATGTTTATGATATTTTTATTTTTACTTTAAATAAAAAGTTATTAATGTCATTGTCTTACCCAAGTGGATTTCAAAGGTCAAAGGTTCTACCCAAGGATCATCCTTGTCTTCCATGACTCATCCTATAAGGTTAGGAAAAGTTTTATCTTAATTTTATATTATTATAATATTAGTTTTACCTTTAATTACCCTATTTACCTTTAACCGCAGTAAATAAAATTCAAAACATACAATTCACCAAAAATTATTTTGATCCTATTAGAACAATTTTTTTACCATGATAAAAACCATGTATTTTGGATTTTTTAAATTCAATTCACATAAGCGGTAAAATTACATTTAAATGAAAGTGTCAGTTTTTATCTACAAGACGGTGTTTTTCACTATTCATAAAAAATTGACAGGTTTCAGAAAAATATAAAACAAATCACCCAAATATAATTTTTATATTCTGAATTCAAAAATGATGTCTATTTTACCAAATTCATAACATATATGTTTCATTAATTAATTTAAAATTACTTTTCGTTGTCAAAATTTAAAACGTGTTTTTAAGAAGTAAAAACTATTAAAAGATTGACATGTGTTTATATCCAATATAAAAGTAAAATTACAACCAATGACCATAATTTTATTAAATGATAAAAACATAATCTAATTACACATTAAACCAAATTAAAATGACAACTTAACAATATAAATAAATTAGATGAAAAGGCAGTTTTGACTTACAATGTAGTACTTTCCACTATTCATTAAAAAATTAGTTTCTTCATAAAAATACAAAAAATTCTACCAAAGTATATTTTGATGTACCAATTCTAAATAAGAAGTATATTTTGTCAAATATATAATATAAAAGTGAAAAAACTAGATTTAAATGGGGTTCAACATCAAAAGGCGGTAAAACTACCTTTTAAAAATATTAGAGTATTTTATGCTTAAAATTGGATTTATTCTCATTTTAAGCCACTAAAATTTATTGGATAATTCTAAAAATATTTAACAAACATGTGTAATCATAATATAGTGAGTTCTGTTCATTCCTACCAATATAAATTCTAGGCGTTAACTACCATTTAAAATAATAATATTTTATCATTTTTGGTATGACTTAGCCCTATGTGAAACATTATATTTCCGAGAAATCCATTGTTTTGTGTCGAGTATGCTATTAGATATAGAATCCCCATTAAGGTAAAATTTTATCTAATTCATAAATATTAATAGATATGAAATTTTCTTATTCTTTACTTACCTGGGATGCTACAATTGACACAGTGCTTAACCTTTCTGTAATGTTTGATTCTTTGTGCCAAATCTAACACAAATATTGAGTAGGAATTGCTTTAATATCAACTATTCATAAACATCATATCTCTTCAACCATATTCTAAATTTAATTTTTGGACATGGAAATATTATTCTCCCATCAACGGATCGATTAGAAATTGAAAAATATAAAACCTCTTCCATCCCCTTACCATACTGAGGTGTGTTCCTCAGTAATGTGATCTAGATTTTCTCCTTATATATCACAATGTTCCTAAAAATTATCAAAAAAATAAAACATGTAACTATTAATAAATAACAGAATAGATTCATATATACTAGTTGAAGATAATAGTAATATGTTAAATAATTTTAACCTATATAAATACATATGGAAAATAATGAAGAAATTTAAAAAGGGGAATTGAAATCCATAAAGCCTACTTGGGAGGAAAAGTATGTGTAGAAGAGTTACATTTTCATTTGAAAACCATTATGAAACCCATGAGGAAAAAAATTGAAATCTATTTTTAATAAAAACTAGTACTTCACCCTGTGTGTCTGCACGATGCTACGAGTCAATGATTTCCTTTAATAATGCAACAATATGAAAGTATAATTTGTGTTAACAGTTAAAAGAATAAATAAATTACAACATAAATGATAAATTCTAACTCTTGAAGAAAAGAAAACGTTTTTGAAGGAATATACTCATTGAATATATTGAAAAATAATAATCTAGTTTCAAAATTAATGTGGTGGTGTTGAGAAATGTATAATATTAATAGGTTGTGTCGAAATAGTAAAATGACTATGAATCATAAATTAGAAGTATATAACCTTACCTTTTTTATTATCTTCAAAATGAAAAAATGGTGAGTACAGTTGGTTGATGATGAGGTGTGATATAAGCGGAGATGAAATCAATCTTTCAGAGTTGATGGATGACGATGGTCCACAGATTTTCATGATGAAAACTATGATATATATGGGAAGGAAAAAAATGACCAAAATGATAGTATTAAAATAGTATTTTATAAGTATTGAAACTGAAATTAATTTTAAATTAATATGCATTAATTTGAAAATGAAAAAATAAAACATGCATAAAGAATATTTAATAAGCTAATAAGTACAAGTGATTTTACAAGTAACACATCCAGATTATGAAAACTAAATATTACAATATTGTATGATAATTGTTTGTAGATGATTAATACATAGGAAATACATATATATTATGCAAAAAGTACATGGGATAGTGTGATCAGTATGTATATATATTGATTAATGAGGGAAATGAATATAGATTTTGATAAAGTAAAAAACACAAGAGAATTGGCTAGGATCCACCGTTATGATATAACCAATGGCTACAAGAATCTATAAAACAATGATAAATGATTCATTGAAATACATGGATTCATCAAGTTATATAAATTTATCCAATACATGATGATTCATTGATTTCTATAAATTAATTGGGTCATTTTCTGTTATTACATGCAAGTCAAAATCCAAATCAGGATAGCACATATTTGGTGTCATTTTTCCTATGAGATCATCCCATGTGGTTTCGATTAAAATTAAAGTGGGAATGAAACTGAATGAGAGTGCTTATTATGTGAATTAAAAACAAGGAAGATCCTGAAAGATAAGAAATCTAAATTCTTTATTCCATGAATGATTAATAAATTTGAAATCAAAATGCTATCACATGGAAAAACTTCAACAAAAAAAATAGAAGAATATAAAATCTATACTTCAAAAGAACATCCTCCGATGTGAAGACAATAATCTCAGAAATCAAAATATTTAATAATAATAGATTATTTCAATTGAACCTAAAGATTTTAAATTATATCAAAAATGAAATTTAAATGATCAAAAGCCTCATATTCCAAAAAACAAGTACTACAATTTACTAATGTTTAATGATAAAAAAAGAGAAAAGTAGTGCAAATCATATCTAAAAAAATAGAACTAGTAATATTGAAAAGAAGAAAAATAGATGTTGAATGAAGAGATAATACCATACCTGAAAAATCAAAGCATGTATTAGTGTATAACAAAGAAAAATAGTACCTCAGCGGGAGGGGGTATCAGCGGCTCAGATTAGGACAGACAGCGAGGGGCTCGGTTGATACTAGTTGTGAGGGGCAGCAAGGTGCTAGGTCAGGACTGGTGGAGAGGGGTGGCAAGTGACTAGGTCGGGACTGACAGTGGGGGCAGCGAGGGTCAGGGGGCTAGGGGAAAGGGTCGGGATCAGTGGTGAGGGGCGTCCAAGGTCAGGACTAGAAGGGATTCAGGGGGTGTGGGGATCTGGGGGAGGGGGTGATGGGAGAAGTGTCGGGTGTGTGAAAAAAATAAAAGGTTTAGCGACCGCTTTTAGTAAATCGCGGAAATTTTTTTTAAAAAAAATTAGTGGTGGTATGATAAACCGAAACTAATTTATTCTTTTGGTGTAGTGTTTTTCCATTATGACATTAAAAATAATTGTTTTGCAAGGGTGGATGAAGTATATGAAGTAATGATGGAGTAGTAAAATGACATGATTGAAGGATGAAATGATTGCATGAGAAGTCATCCATTCATTTATCAACCACTTATGTTATTTGTGTAGTCATTCATAATAATAGTTATGTATATTTTGTTTGTCAGTATTTTATATCTCTTATCATTTCTAATTTTTTTGCATGAATGTTTTGGAATATATGTTCTGAAGTTAATTTTATTTGATTAAATGAAAATAATTCCAAGTAGGAATTGTTTTACTGATCCCAGTCAACTCTTAGTCGACATTCCCTCAACCATACTTAAAGATGATGATCTGTTGTTCTCCCTCCCTACGGCATCCAAGACACCCTCTAATTTCCCCCATACATCCTCTTTCACACCCTACATTCTATCATCTTCTAGAACACCCTCGGTCAGTTTCCCATCAGCAGCTCATCCAATGCCTCCCTATTCAATAGGATCAATAGTGAGGGAGAAGGTCGTCACTCCTATTTCATCATGGGGATATAATAAAGTGATAGTTATAAATAAAAATTTTAAATATGAATAATGTTATTTGACGTTTTTATATTACTAATTGGTTTTGAAAAAAATATAGAAAAATTGATACTAAGAAGAGAAATATGAAAAGTTTATATGACTGTAATCTGAACAGACAAAAGATAGTTATCCCATGTGACTATTATAGGGTCTCTATAGATGATTTCATGGGATTATTTGGCCAGATTCTAGGCTAGTTGGTGGCAGATCCAGTTACACTTCCGATTATGTATTATTATTGGAGGCATATGCCTCAATCATGGAAAAATGATGTTTTTGATTCACATATAAATGTAATTTTAATACATTATGGTGTGATTAAATTTCATTATGTTATGAAATTCTAATATTTTAAAAATGAATCTCTTTGTATAGATGCTTTTCCACTTTTTTGTTACTGATCATATAGAATGCAAGTGTAAATTGAAAAAATTTGGTAAGAAATAAAAGGACTATAAATGGAGATTATGGAATGATTTCAATGATATTATATTGATCACCTGACAACTTTATGATAAGGTACACAATTAGGTACCTAGGGAGAAATGGAAGGTTGATAGTCATCGTCATGAGAAGCATGTGGTATTTAATTGTATATTATTATATTAATATCATTTTACAATTATACATGCATATAACAACGAGATGAAAATGCATAAATTACTATTAAATTACATGTTATTTATTTTAGTATATTTCAAGAAAGAACGCATCAATTTGAGATAAGAAAATCATCCCTCACACTATCGCATGAAAGAGTTTTTCCAGAAATCGATCGACTCTAGTAATCTTTTCAATAATTTAAATATTTATAAGACAATATTATCTATTTCGTATATTAAATTATTGTTTTATATTTGTTTAATGCAATCACAAAATTTAGGTCACCAAGTCTCCAGAAAAGAACTATGGTTGGATGTTCATAAAAAATCTTATGGGAGTTATGTAAATGAGCCTGTCAAAGAAGATGGGGATATGAAATCATTAGTCATTATAATAAATTATTGTTATTAGTCACTATCATAATATGTATTTCTTCAAATATTATTGATATTTTATTTATAGGTAAAAATTAAGGATCTATGGGATGCCAATCTTGTGCAGTCCTTCCCAGTCTCCTAGGATGACCTAGTAGGTAAATTCCTTTGGATGGAGCATCCTGGTTGAGTGCATGGGATGGGTTTCGAACCATTACTATCAGAGGTCTTTTGTAGTCCATCAGGGATTGCAACTGCATCTAATCCTGGTTTTAGTCACTCCCTGCCTCGAGATTTTTCAAGATATTATTTTCTATGAACATCACAATTAAAGAATAGGGGGATCGAATAACCTCTCTGAAGAAATCATTCATTGATTTATATTATAAGATGATTGGATCTATAACCAATTATATAGCATTGATTTTTGTTGGTAATCAGGTAAACAAAAAAATTCAAAATCAATTAGACCACAAACTTTTATTGGTTTTTTTAAAATATAAATATAAAAAATTGTTTAATATTCAATATAATTTTATTAAAGGAGCCAGTAATAGGAAGTGGAGAAGGATATTGAGAGGTTTTCAAGTAGTGTTCATCAGGTAGTGATTAATGGTTTTTTTTTTGCATCTGTTTTCCTGTAAAAAAATATTTAGGATTTAGTGGCGGTTTAAACTTCTGCTAAATCCTTGAAATTTGTTTCCCAGAAAATCATTGCTAATGGAATAAAACACTACTGAATATAATTTATGTGGCACTTAACAAAAATGGATTATAAATGTAATTAATCGTTGTAGTTTGGATGCCAACACCAACTTTAGTGACGATTTTTTAAAACCATCGAAGAAGCATTTGGTAGCGGTTTAAACCACTTTAAATAGGAAATTTTCTTGTAGTGTGTGTTGTTTATGTGTAATAACTTCACTTTCCACATGAGAGGTATTGAAAAGATTCAATTGAAGATGCATGATGATAAACTATACATGTTATAGATATATGATATGTCCCATAATTAGAGAATAACCCTATATCACTTGTAGTTTTCAATAATCTTGGTTACCAAATAACCATTGAAGATGGATTTTTGAAAGTTATCTACAATGAAATCCTTGCAATAAAAGGTGTTCAAAAATGTGATTTGTATTATTTGATACCCGATACTATTATAGGTGGATCTCTAATATCAGATAACAGTATAACCACTGGTAAAACACGATAGACTATATGAAGACCCTCCAATTATGAAAAAATAGTTAGTTATTCTCTTTCTATAGTTGAAGATGGTGTTCCAGATTTCTGTCAACATGTTTTGGATAGAAAAGTATTATAGTAGTAGAAGTATATTATGGAAGAATAAATTAATTCATTACAACATAACATGACATGGGAACTTTTTTCTCTTATAAAGGACAAGAATTCTAATACAGGGTTCAAGTTACAACATTGTTTGGGCTTGATCAATATATCTCATACGTGAGATGCATCTGGGCATTAAAAAGGTAGTAGCAGCAACCACTGCTTGAAAAAACATTAGTAGCATGAAGTTATTTTTGTGCATAAACATGGTGATATTTTTCTTCAAGGTGGATATTATTAAATATTGACAAAAAATACCACCATCCAAAATTGGTGGGTGGTCAGAAGAATAAACTTATAAGAGTTGGCATCACCAAAAAAAGACTCACCGCAGTAGGTGTTGGTCACCGCCTAGAAAAAACTTACAGTAACCTTTGTTTTCTCCTCTACATCTATTGTTGTATATGGGTGTCATTGTGTGAGAATTTATAAGAGACATATGTAGGGATTTGTAATCTATGTATCTCGTTTGAATAAAAAGATTTTTTTGCCTTACCCATGGACATAGTTCATTTGATTGAAAAACATAAATTTGTGTGTCCTTGTGTTCTTGTTTTCTTATTTGTGTGAAATTTTTGATAGGGAGAGAGCTACCACACAACATTTTCAAGGTGAGAATAAAAATTCAGGGTTAAGGTATAATATTGTTTTATGGTTGGTCAGCATGAAAGTAGTAATCATATCAACTTAGTAGTGCCGGTATTATCCAATAAATACTAGTAACTTGGGAATATATATAATTTGAGGGCCTTGTTTTAATCATTAGGTCATTCCAAGTGTTATATGGATGGATAGAAACTCATGTTGTTGGGTATGGATTTTTCAATAAATTTCTATAGTATAAATGGGGTAAGTCCAAGCTCACTAAAGGAATTGAATGTAATGGAAAATATAAATTGATATATCTAATTAATACATATATATATATCACATCCCCCCTACTAATGTCATTATAGATAATGCAATTGGAACTCTCAAAGCACGTTCTTATTTTTAATCCCCATGTGGGGGAGTCATGATAGATATAATCGATAGGAAATTCATCAACAAGGGATACATGGCTTTATATTTTGGAAGGTAAGTTAAATGTGTTTACAGGAAGTTCCTACACATGAGCCTTAGCCCGGTTAGTAAGGACTCCATAAGGTCATCCAGGTGACCTGGGATCAAATCCAGGTGGAGGAATCATTTCAAGGTTATTGTAGCAGGTACTGTAGCGGGAACTGTGTAGTACTGTAGTAGGAACTGTTTGGCACTATAGTAGTTGGGAATATGCGCCCATTTGGGCCTTTGGGCCACCTCAACGCCTTTGAGCCACCTTAAGTGCAGATGCAAACCAGACAACCTACAAGGAACAAGCTCTACAAGGAGGATGGGAAGGGATAATTCACCACAATAGAAGATAAACGGATCGCAATAATGAGAGAGTATGGAACCTACCATCGGGACAAGCCTGTGCATGCACGGGAATGCCTATCCAAACAGCCATGCGAAGGTGGAAAGCTGATTTCATGATGAAGATGCTGGGGAGGATCAGTTCCAAGTAGTTGGACTAGGTTGTATGTAATGTTTGAAGCCTACGGGAAATGAATTCCTCTAAGGCCTATGGGCAATGTAATACTTATGCCTACGGGCCTTGTAATTGTTCCACCTCACCCCTAAAAGGTGGATTTTCAAAAATCAATAAAAAATGAAGGCCTTCGGGCCATTAGAGGTTTATAGGAAGTTCCATTCCCCTTATTTTAGTATATATACTGAGAAGAATCCAATGGTTGTACACTAATTCTTTTTTAATCTAAATGGGAGGAGGTAGGTGTGAAATTGAATTTTTCCCCAGCTAATTCCATCAAGGGGATTATTGTTGATTATTCCAAAACATGGATCTATTTGTATCATGTAGGTCAATTGGGAAATCTAGTTCTAAAATTCAAGGGATTTTCAATGATTGAAATTGTAGAAGAGATAACGTGAATAGTATATATGAAAATCCCTAATAACCATCATAATTGGAAAGGCCTAGTAGGAAGGTTGCATTGAAGGAGGAAACATTATCCTATATTCCAAAGAAAAAAGTGAATCATATAGTTGATTCTCCTTCATAGAGAGAAGTGGTCACCCAATCCAAAATTATTTTCAATTGTAGGAATATGAATTCCTAGAGGGAGTGGGATACCTAGAGAGAATCTATATCTAATAAGGTGGTATGGGATGTGATCCAATGGATGGAAATCTTTTTGAAGGGGTTTATCCAGTTTTTCGCCCCATTGGTATCCCTTATGAGGATGATCCACAAGAATCTAACACTTAAATCAAAGACTAAGAGTTTATTATCCATTTTAAAAAGGATAATTTCTTTCATTTGTAATATTAGTTTATATTATTAGATCTTGGAACATTTAATGTGGATGGAAAAAGTAGTCCAAACTCATCTCAGAAAAGGCTATATTGTATATTCCTCTTTATTATAATATTTAGTTATTGATTTCATCACAAAAATATCTATTTATTCGGATTTTTAGGATTTATAAGAATCTCTATCTTCAAGTGTGGTACTGATGTAAACTTCTATGGATTCTATGATGTCTTGGGAACTCATTTAGAAGCCAGAGATTATGCAAAAAAATGAGTCTATTATCCTATCAGAGCACATGTGGGAGATAATCTTCATTCCTCATGATGTGTTTTTGATACCATCACTGATTTCTCTTTCTAGTATTTTAATTGTTAAGGATGTCCACAAATGGAAGGAGTCAAATTTATTGGAAATCTGACTTCACCCAAGGTTGTAAGGTAAGTGTGATATTTTGTCTTTCACGTTTTTCTTCAAGGTTTCTTCCTTAATATTATATGGATTTGTGAAGATATTGTACTGAACTATATGAATCTAGAGGCACCATCTCCTCAGGAGCATGTAGTTTTCATACCTATTTAGGTGTGCATGTATAACAAACAATAGGAGGAGTCCAATAATGGTTTGACTTAAACCCATATTTATGTCTTACGACTTCTATTCCTAGTGAATAAGGAGGAGATTTTTCATGTACAATGGTCAAACTCAACTGTGATCTTTTGATATGTCTTCTATCCTTTCTCCTTGTAACAAGATCTATTACATTTTCGGAATCCTTAGTGATGATGGACGAGGTATTTTTTTATTTTTATTTTCATAACTCTTGAGAATAATTTAATAATTTCAATAAAGATCTAGAAGGGATTACTTCTCCATCATTTATGACCAACATGATTACTTCCATGTATGATATTATGAATTAGATTCCTAAATTTTTTAGCTCTATCTATAAATAATATTTCAAAAATAAATCATAAGAGGGATACCAAGATCCTACCTACACTTTTATTATACATTTCTCCAAGTCGAGATCTTGAAAGGGTGGGTCTCCCTAGGATGATTAAGGTTGATCATGAAATAATTTGAGAAGTTTTCATTCCTTCGTGGATGAACTAATGAGGCTACTAATGCATGGGACGGTATTATCATGATAACTAATTTGGGTTTGATGAGAGGCTATGATTCTCTTGTGATCCCACATAATTAACTAGCATTGATAGTTTTGGATCAAACACATACAGATACAAGAGCCCTTCCTAAGGTGGATCTGTAGGATACTTTTTCTTTATTCATCATAGAAACTTAGGGCTTAAAAAAACTAGAGTATTTTTAGATTCTTCAATGTGAATCTTCCTAATTTTTTTGTTTATAATGTTTAATTTTTGATAATTAATCCCAAGAGGACTATTCCATGAAATGAAGCCTATTAAAGTGGTCCCTACTCTGATTCAACTGTCAGATCATGTAGGAGCATAGATTTTTTGGGGAATTCAATCTTTATGAACTTCATTCAATTGATTTACCTGAGTGATTCAATCCCTAAGTACATATCTCCCCATGTTAGAGGCTCTAAATCAAACCTTGAGTCTTAAATAACTTCTTCTGTCACCCGTCATTTTGTCTGATGAGATATATAGATGTTGGTCTTAGAGACTGTCATGGAACACTTTTCATTACAATCACATGGGGTCTATATAATTTTTATAATTTTGGGATATGTTGGATTTGAGAATTGTGTTATTCATTGTGACATGAAGGAGGCCATTCGATAGAGAAAATAATAGAAAACGTCGCATTGATTTCCTATCAGGGTAATACTATTAACACAATCCATTTAACATCAATCTTCATTATCTCAAGATGAGTCTTGTTACACTAAATAGATAATGGAACATCTATGTAAAATTGATTAAGAGGACCTCGAGGTGATCCTTCTTCAAAAAGAGTTGGATGCTTTGAAGGATAGATTGGTAGAATGTGACAAGTTTTATTAAGATGTCTAAACCTATGGGAGAAATGTTACTTCTTTCATGGTAGAAATCCTTCACCTCACCAAAGAGGTTGAGCCTACATAGAAATATTTTTTTCAAAATAATGTTGAATAATTCCCAAATTCAACCCATATAATATAAACTTAACTTCATAATATTTTTTAGTGTCCAGCTATTAAAAATATATATTCCTACCTATAGAGACTCGTATTCTTTCTACTTTGATGAATTAAAACAAATTTTGTCCTCAATCATCTTTCAATCCTTCAATCCCCAATATCATATTGACAATAACTTCATAATAATATGAAAAACCTTGTAAAGTAATATCCAGATGAACTTGAAAGCAATTGATCATGGAATTTGAAATAAATAATGAAAATCATAGTCCCCATACACTAGATTTGGAACTATTTCATTCTATGTGTGGATAATGGATAGATATTAGCACAAATACCATCATCATTACACTAGAGTTTGTCCATTTGGTTGACTTATTACCTCCTAGGTGTAGCTCGCTAATGGGTATAGGCATAAATACCATTATCATAACACATGATCTGGTCTATTTGGAAAAAATATTTCCTCCTAGTCATGGATCACTGATGTGTATAGGCACAAATACTATCACTATAAAACTAGATTTGACCTATTTGGATGAATGGTTTAACTCAACTTACCTAAGATCATGAATTATCAATTTAGAATGAGGATTCCAAATTTCAAAGGGTCTGAGTACCCAAAAGTTATGTCTTTACTCATTTCGCATGGATCCTATATATTGATATTCCAAGGATGGCATAACGGTGGAATGACCTAAATTTTCCCTAGGCCATGGGGCCTAGTGATAACGGATTGACTTCTGCTGGGGTCATACAGTGGACTATATAAGATTTTTTTATTTTATTGACCTGGTTTTTCCTAACCCTCATGTAGTGGGAACCTTTTGAGAAGGAACTTGACTTTTTCTTACGTCTCCTTTTATGGGTTTTTGGCCTAATATTTTTTGGTCCATTTCAATTTCAAACACTTAATTTTTCCTAAATCATGAAAAGTGTATGTTCTATGAGTGGAGACTCAACATTTTTACCGAGTCACACATTATGGGTTTTTAACCTAGAATCTTTTGTGTCTCTTTACATAGGCATTTTATGTTCATAAAAGTTGGATCAGTGGAAGATAATATTTATGGTCATATATCTTTTAAGAAAAGGTGAGGCGGTATAAAAACCAACTTAGGAAGTTTAACCCTAACAAGAATGAAGCTTTTGAACATCGTAAATTCAGATGACCTCAATTGAAGGATCGTTTTTTTAGGTTTATAGTGCTTGGATAGAATATTTTCATAATTTAAGTTCATATACATTTAACCAAATAATGGTGAGGTGGCCTATTTAATAACACAAGTGAGAGAGGCCTTATTTGAATTAGAAAAGTCTAGTAATACTGATATAGAAAACTCTATGAGAAATTGCATATAATTCTATGATCATGAGGCTAGATCAAACTAGTCAGAGTGACCATAATTATAACACCCGTAGATTTTATGAATTATTTTTTCGAATTAATCTATACTTTTTGATAGTTTGCATTTCACGGAACATTGAAAATAGTAATTATATATATATTAACGCACGAAGTTTGGCTTCCATTATATATAATGAAATGTTAATCATTCACTATATAAAATATAAGGGTTAGCTTTCTATACAAGGAACTATGAGTTTAGTGAGCATTTCATGCAAGTCCGACTTTCCTCGATGGCTTGCATAACACACAAGACTGAGTGTTACATAACAAGTGTATATTATTAAAAATATTGTTATTTAATATAATAATATATAACCTAGCTGTTAAATTATATTTTATAAATATTATTAACTAAAATATGAAAAAATTTGGTTTTAACAAAATATAAAACGAATTAATTAGATACAATTAATTTAGAAATGAATATAAGAACCAATTGAATATATAAGAGGTATTTTTATAGAGAACTATTTTTATTCTCAAAAAGTTGTTCTAATCCTAATAAATTAATTAAATTAAAATAATAAATTAATTTTAATTTAATATATATTTTATATATTACAGGAAATATTGTTTACATTCATCTAATATATTTTATAGGCATAAGATAAGAATAAACTCAATTTAACACATAAAACCCATTTTTTTATTTAGCCATGGATAACCTATTTTAAATAAATATTTTGTAACTTTTATAAATATTATATTTAAAAATAAACTTCATTTTATGAAATAGAATCATAAAAAAATATTACAGTTAATTTTTGATATTTTTATATAAAGTTTTATTTTTTAATGAATAGCTATAAATACTGAATTTTAATTCAAAACTTCTTTTTCATCTAATTAATTTATATAGTCAAATTGGATTATTTTTTGTTTTAATGTTTAATAAGATTATTTTTTTATGAATAAATCTAATCTAGGTCATCTTAATCAATTTCACTTTGAAATTGACTATATGAACTAAGTAAACTTTGGAATGTTTTTACTTTAAAAACCTACATTGTCGTCTCATCTCTGGGATTAAATTTAAACTAATTTCTACCACATCTATAATTTTAATATATAAAAATGGATTAAATATTTGGAATAATAATAATTTATAACATCTAATAATATAAATTTTTTTTACCGAAAAGATGAGTGAGTATACTAAAAATTAATTACAATGATTAAGATTAAATTAGTCTTAAAAAGGGACTAAACCTTAATATTAAGGCATAATATGACCTAAAAACTTTTCCAAAATACATTTTCTGGAAATATTTTGACACTATACACCCTTGAATCATCTTTCGACCATAATTGGATCCAATTTAAATAAAAAATTGTGGGTGGGGTTTCCCTTTTCCAAAATATTGCAAGAGTGGCACACCTCCTTCATTTTAAAAGGCTTTCTCTCCTCAGACTTGCACACACCTATCAAGACACATTCGCTCAAAAAAACACATGAAATGGATCCCCAAAATCAATTAATTCCTCCTTTAATCATCCATTTTTCATAAATCCTTCCTAGGAAGCCCTTTGGTTCAAACCAAAAGGATTTTCCTAATTAAAAGATAACACCCTCCCTCAAAGCCCTTTATTTTATTTTCTTTCTAAACTCCCTCAAATAATCTTATTTCATGAATTATTAACAACACTAGTACCATAAATATACTAAGATTTTTTTATTATATGTTTTAGACCTAAAATTACACACTTCCATCTAATGGTTAAAGAAAATACTATTTACGTGTACGGTGAACTACTGCCTCACTAAATGATGATTTTTCATTTTTCCTTTATCGCCTCTCATGGTGGAAATTGTTATGGTAACTATTTTTATATATGATATATGTTATATTAATTATTTCTTTAATCCTAATTAGTTCTTTTATAATGCATATCTTTATACTTTCCATTTTTTTATTACGATGATTTCGTTTGAGTGTGTATGGACTACCGCCCCCTCAAAGTAATGTGATTCATTCATACACAACATGGAATTTATTAAATATGGGTTTAGAGAGTATATATGATATATATGATATATTATAGAAACTATAATAATTATATATATACATATATGTCTTTTACATTCATTCTTTCAACACAACAATTAAACAGAAACAGTGTTCCTTCATATATACGGCTTAAAATCTCCATGAATGGTGTATTCTATCTCATAAATCTACATTATATAGATTATTATAATAAAAAATGATTATAAATTTTTTTGAAATAATTTTTTATATTCAAGAAATCATTATATAAATATTATGACCAAATATATAAAAAATTGAGACACATGCGAAAAAAAAGCAGATATTTCCCGAAGTGAAACCTTAACATAAAATTGTTAACAGGTAGATAATATAAATCCATAATCAATAAATATATGGTATTATAATTAATAATATTATTTTTTGATAGATTTATAATAAATTTAAATTTTATATATTGGAGGTTTGGATGAGTACAATGATAGTCAAGACACAAGGTAAGGTAATTTCATCTCACTCTTTATTTATGTGAGATACATGACTTATTCACTGCTCACTTATTTTTTGTGGTGTATATACTACTAATTAATGTATTTTATGCCTTTTATAATTAAATATATGGTTATTTAAATAGACATTTTTTTATCTTTTGGTCATGGGGTATAAGTATCAAAAGTTACCAAATCTTTAAAGTAATAATGTCTCAATTATCCTTCCTTGAGGCAAATTCCATGTTATACACCTATATTTTTATATGAGGTATATAAATTTATTTGGATATGATATAAAATGGATCTCATTATTTTCATGATATTTTAAATCTCAATGTAATTAATTTTTTCTTACATGGGGAGTATGATTCATAGTTACCATTTGTTAAGAGTTTATTGAAACAATATCACCATTTATTAAGATTACATATGATCACATTCTCAATTATTAAATCTTATGATCTAAATTTCAGGAACACTCATGAATTTTCTTCTCCTCTAGTTAGTCTAGATGTATTCATCTATTAGTACCATTTTTCTACTCATTAGTACATAAGGTAATTAAAAAAAATTATTTAAGAAAATATGGCCATACCTCTCTCTTTAGTTAGAAATACAACTTCCCTAAAAACCATGTTTTCAATAAAGGTTTCCAAGAATATTCATCTATTCACTAAAAAAATTTATAGAAATTTTTACCCTTTTGTACCTTCTAAACAAAAACGTTTTTTAATAATAAAATATTCTTTTCATTTTCTGATCGAGGCCCTTTTCTAAACATTTTACAGTGCAAAAGGAATGATTGACATGTATGCATTTACCCACCATATTTTATTTGAAGATTACTTTTCATGTTTTAAAGATTACTTTTCATGAATTCTTTTTTAAATATATTTTCAAGGAAATGGTTTTCAAAAGTTTTTTAGGATTCTATATAAGTTTATAAGAAAAATGTTTTCTAAAAATTTCCAAGCATATTTTATATGTTTTTTATTTTATTTTCTATGAAAATAGTGTTCAGAAGGTTTTATGATTTAAAAATAAATTTACAAAGAATAATGATATTTTCCTCAAGAAATGTTTTTAAAAATATCTTTAAAAATTATTTTCCATCTATGATAACATCTTTTGGTGTTACTCAAGCCTTTTTGGGGAAATGATTCATTTTTTCCATTCATATTATTTCTCAAAATGGTTTATGTTTTTATGTAATGATGTTTATTAAATTTGTTTCTCTTTCAAGGGTTATATTAATTAAAAAAATGCTTCTTTCCATGGGTTATGATTTTGATGAAATGTTTATGAAACCTATATCTGTTTTCATAAGTTATGATATGATTACATGTTTATGACACCAATTTCATTTCATGGGTTAAGATATGATTATTTATGATTTTATGTCACATGTATGTATGATTTCATTATGAGATGGGTGGGACCTATATCTCCCTCCAATGCATTGGGTAAATATTTATATCTCATTAGATATACATGGCTGAAATGAGGAGTGAACTCCATTCAGTGTTACAAGGATGGAATTAGGAGTGAACTTAGTTTAGTATTATGAGGCAATAATGGGTAGTGAACCTAGTTTAGTAAAGGACATTGTCCACTAATATGGAATTGGAAGGGATTCCTTGACTACTATGGAAATAATATTATAGGCTCATGTGTTTAACCCAATTGCATTTATTATTAATATGTTATGATTTCATGGATTATGTTATTTATTTCCTTATGATTCATTCCATATAATCTGCCAAGATTTATACTATGATTCATGCATATGATTTTTAAAATAAAGGGAATGATCTAATATTTTCATGATCATGTTATCATTCCATTATTCTCAAGATTAAGTTGACATATCTCCCTTATTGAGCATATGATATCACCCCTTTTTATATTTCCTTTACTCTAGGTAATTAAGATACATATTATGTTTCATGTGTATAAGAAGGGTTCTAGTCAAGAATAACCTAGTGGGGGATAATGTAGCTCATTTATGCACCCTTTTTTATGTTTCTATGTTTCCAAAGGCACTACACTAATATGGTTTTTGGGCATATATTTGTATAATTTTTTAAGTATTCCTAAAATGTGATGTAATGTTAATGTATGTCAAGACAAGGTCATTATAGTTGTTATTAGAGTAGTGGTTTAGTTGTCCTTTGGAAACTATGATGAGAAAACCTTATTAGGAACCCAAAGTACATGTCTATGGATAATTCTACAGATAAAAAAAATCATAGGAAAGTGTCTTGTACTTTTTTTAAAGGATACTATGAGCAGTTTCCCAAAAATACATGATTATTTGGATAATACAAGTGGAAGTGGATCTGGAAAAAATATACCTAGAAGTAACAACTCTAACAAGATTTTCGGGGCCTAACTTGGGGTAATATGGTACACGACAACGGGCCTTACTATGCACCTAGTTTGACACTTCCAAGGGATATGATTTGGCAATTCACAAACTCTTCATAAACCATCATAAAGGATTTAAATATAATATTTCTATTAATATCCTAGGATAAACCAATGTATTCATAGATTAATGAATAATTCATAATTTAGACATCCTATAAGTAAATCTTCATTATATGTGAATCCACACTATGATAATAATTTCTTATTCAACGCATTCTATTTTTAGCCCAGGGAGGGAATTAGAAGAAAAATGATTAACATTTAATTTGATGGAAAAACTGCCAAGGGGAAGTAAAATGGGATGACCAGTAGAGTGAAGGACGTTGTGATCAGGATTAATCAGTTTTTAGGGAACATGATCAACAACATGTACCTTAACTATCTCTCAAAATCACCAAATAAGAGAAGGATTATGTTCATTAATAGTTTAGGTAATGGTGACTATGGAGTAAAGAATATGTGGTTTCCTTTATTTCAAGAATTTGGAACAAATCACCTAAGTGGATGTCATAGAGGAACAAGAAGTTGTTTTGACTGTGGAAGAGAAGGAAATAATGAAAGTATTTGGAAAAGAAAAAATTAATGGTTTGGATAACCAAATAGATTTGAATATTAGATTTTTTTAATTCATCATTAAAGGTTAAATGATTTATGTGTGTAATTAATGGTCATTATTCAAATCGATTTCCTAAGTGGAAAGCTCCTAAAGAGAATCAGTAAGGTGGTATGAGTAATGGTTATATTATTGATGATGATGATACTATAGAAGAAATGTGAAAGGAAAAAATTTATTAAGTAATAAGAATATGTATACTTATTATGACTTATGGATGAAGTGGAATAATCAAAGTTTATATGTATTTGGATTCAAGAATTATGTAGTGTAAATGGTGTAATATGAAAGGATTGTTCTGTTTATGTTTTATGCTAAGAATTTACAGGATTATATTGAATGTTTTTGATGTATTGGAAACTTATTTAATGACAATTTTATATTTTGAATAAGGGAGGATAACCCTTAATATGTTATTTATATTAGGATAATTTTTTTGGGGGTAAATATGTGTGAGATATGAATAAGTTAATTATATAGTGCTTATTACATTGGAACAAAGTAAGAACTTGTTGATAGGTGGTTTATGCTATCATTACCGAAGTTAACAAAAATTTTAGATTTAAGTAATAGATCCAATATACCTTGGAATGAGTAAACTTTCATATTTTCCGTAATGATTTATGGTAATTCGGGTCATTATACAGTTTTAAGAGAATACTTGCTGAATGTATTCGCATGTTTGAAATTTGAAAACATAGAGATGCTTTGTAATTTTTATTGGAATCAATGTTAAGTTGATTTTTTGAATTCATTTATAATGCTTTTAATTTTATTATTTCAAAAGGGTTATAAGGTCAACCATTCATAAAAAATTTAAGTTAGACCTTGGAGGAAGTATTTATGTGTTGAGATTGTATTGAAAAACATGGTTAAAAAGGCTAGGTACTGATTAACTATATTTCAAAGATGTCCATCATATTTATTTTTTAAATTATATTATTGTGGTTTTAGAGAAGAAAATAATGTATTTCGGGTAAAAATCAATCAATTCCGGAAAGTATGTGGGTCTTGAACCCATGACCAAAGGATGATAACTATTTCATGCCTACCATCTGCCAACATGATGTCCTAGTTAATTTATAATTAGTATTTATTAATAAATATTTAGGATGAAATAGTAGTGTTAATTTTTATGTTTATAGATTAATGTTTTAGCCATATTTATTTTAAGGATATTTAGAGATAAATATTAATAATTTACATTCTTTTACGGTCCTACAGTTCTTATAAATGTTTATTTCAGTGCTTCGGGCATCAAAGTTTATTTCTGGACATCTATTTCTTGAAGTAATGGATGAATTATAAATTAATAAAAGCACAACCAAAGAATGAAATATTTTATATTAAAACATATCAGGTTAGTATATTTCCTTGTATTCTTGGTTAATATAATAATTACTCAAATATTGGATAATGATAAAAAAATGTGGGGTCCAAATATCTTAATTTTTTTTGAACCAACGGCCTTTTAAATCATCACAAATTAATAACTTTGAGGCCCAAAAATTTTCTTTCATCATTCACATGTTTGTGACTGGTGACCTCAATCACTACCTATAAATATTTATGTTCTTCCTCCATGTCCAATCTTCACTCCCAAACTATTAAATTCAATTTAAAACCCAAGTTATATGTTACTTTGAGTACCCGTTATGTTTCCAACATTCCCTTTAAAATGATATTTTAGTATTCATTTTTATGATGTGTGTTTCTATGAAATGAACTTTCAAGTATTAGACATTTAATAATCCAGATGGATTTTAAGTATGAGATTCACTTTAAGGGGGGTAGATTGCAATGCCCCGATATTTTTTGAATTATTTTTTCGAATTAATTTATCATTTTTGATATTTTTCATTTCACACAACATTGAAAATAAATATTTTATATATATTAAAGCACTATGGTTATCTTGATTTATATGTAATTCCATGTTAATTGTGCACTACACGCAATATAAAAGCTATACTTCTATACAAAGAACACTGGGGTTAACATTATTTTCATAAAAGACTGAATTTCATCGTTGGATTTCATAACATGCAAGACCGCGTGTTACCAAAAAATAATATATTATTAAAAATATTATTGTTTAATTTAATAATATATAACCTAGTCGGTAAATTATTTTTATGAATTTTATTAACAAACTTATGAAAAAATGTGGGTTTTACAAAATATAAAATGAATTAATTAGTGTAACATCCCAGACCCAGATCCCACCAAAACAGTGCTCGGAACCTGGTAGGCCACATGGCCTCAAGTGCATCTCCCCAAGCACCAGAGGCCAATGGCTAGTAGTGAGAGCCTAGGTGTGTCCATGTGGAGACTATTCTATCATTAACAGAGTATCACAGTGGAATCCAAACATAATAAATTGAGAAAGATAAATAAATAGCAGTCAACTGAAAGTAGACAAGATAGGAATACATATAAATAACCAGAAAATTCTCCTGTGAAAAATGATGTAGATGATACATGTGTCTAGAAAACATCTAGAATAGTGCATGGAAATACAATAAAATACAGTTAACCAAAAAGAAAAAATGACCAAAATGTTCACGTAGTATTTCAAGGCCCATCTTGTTCATATGCTCCCCTACTCCAAAGAAACAGTCAAAAACCTATACTCAAACACTTCCCCCTATTATCACCTATAACCATATAATCTGTTTGGGTCTCTGAGGATGCCCAAATAGGGTGTGAGATAAACATCCCAGTAGATAACCATTCATATTTCTATACAATTCTAACAATAATATGAAATGTGATATGAATTCTAAAGAAATCTTTAACGTAAATTTAATACAGATGGCATGAGTCTACTGCAATATGTAAAACCAAACAGCCCCCAAGTCTCCCTTCAAAATATTCTTCTCCTAACAAGGAAGCTATAAATATTAAATGCATTACAAAACCATGCCATACATCCATCTATATCAAGTAACCCACAACCACGATGTATAAGGAAGTGTAGACCCCAAGGCCCGGATCTAAGGTGTCACATACCTGAGCATCCATGTACGATATCAAAACCACAACAGGTCGGATCCAAGGAACTCTTCCAAGGAATCCACATCAAGTCCCATGGGTGACCTAGTGAACACTCAGCCTAAGAACTAGTTGGGATCCTAGGAGCATGTCAACAGCATTTCCTACGTAAGCCCAAGCAAGATGGATCCATGGGGTAATAAGGCCTGAGGCATTCCACGGATTCAAGACCCAAGGGGAATAATTAACCCAAGGCATCCACTACTGTGTTCCACAGCCATGGAAAAAAGTCTATGGAATCCATCAAACCCTTCATTCAAGCGTTCAATTTAAACCATTAAACCCATGTGATTATACCCACTCACATAATCAATCACAAATCATGAGTATACCCAATCATGCATACCATTTATCATTTACCTTTTATATGGGTATAACCACCCATATTATCCATTTAACATTCTATTAAACATTTAATATAGGTATACCCACCCATATCTCCCATTTAATTTAGGACAAACTATCAAAATAGGAATGGAATCACAAGATATCACTAATAAAGGAGATAGTACATCTCTTAGGCATGCTATTCAAAAACCAATAAGGCATCAGCGGACTTTCTCTTACTATGCACGCACATGAACACACCACTTGGGTGGTTTCAACAGTCATAGACAAGTTATTTCCTTAATGAACACCCAATGGGTGACCTTGAATCAAGAACAAGGTGCCAATACACCTATGCGGAACCAACGAGCATCCTCGCTGGGTCTTCCTATGTTAACTACAAGAAACTCCTCCAAAAATGAGGCCATGCTGAAATGTCTGATGGGAAAACAATCATTCGAATGCCCAAAAATCACCATAAAAGATAAAGAAAAGTGTAAACCACCCACCTTGACTCGGTATTAGGGATATCATCTACTATCATGTCTTGATTCATCCCAATTTGAAATAATTCTAAAAAACGCATGAAGAACAGGATATTAGGGCATACAGTCATAAAATAAAATAGTGCAATCATTGTTATGAATAAAAAATAATTTCTAAAAAATAATATAGGCCTTACTGATATTAATTTGATGAGATAAACCATGATAAAAAAGGAGTTTGGATGGATGATTGGGCTCAAGGAATATATTAGGTGCTAAATGGGAGCTCCTACAGTTGAGGCCTGTTGTGTGTTGATGAAAAACCCAAAATGGTTTTTAAGAAGAAAATTTTAACTTTAATTAAAATTAAAAAAACATTGAGTAGGCTCTCATTGTTTATTCACACAGATTACTAAACTGTGCAGAAACCATGCACAACTCACTACCTCTGAGGGGCACTTCGCACGGTTACCCTGCATAGTCTGAAAAACTTTGCGGTAACTATGTGAAAACCATCTTTAAAAATTATTCAACTTTTCAGAAATATCACAAAAACATGTGCCTATAACTCGCTATTTTTCTAACCGTGCAGAAGATACTGCCTTCACTCGCACAATTAGACTAAATATGCAACCTATGCCACATGGTCTCTCCTAACTGTACGCCAAGACAAAAACACCCCTAAAACCCTAGTCTGAACTCCGAATGAGCCCCAAACACCTCCAAAACACCCATGATCACAAGGGGTACATATTCCAGGCCATAAAAAAAATTTAAACTAAAAATAAAAGGATCCATACCATGTACTAAAACCCAAGTTCTTATAATATTCCCCCTTATAGAAATTTATCCCTGAATTTCTCTCTAAAGGGTGCTCATGATTCGTCTAAGAAAAAATCTAGCTACTGAGCGTGTAAATCAGCCTCAGAATCCCACATCTCATCCTGTAAATGGTTTTGATAAAATAGATCATGTACTAGAGGAACTAACCAGCCACAAAGAACCTTTTTTATCCTGTCAATTATACAAATTCAATGCTCTTCAAAGGATGTATCAACTTGAAGCTCAACCTCCAAGGGATGAAAAACATGATATGGTTCTGAGTGATAGTGGAAAAACTGAGATATTTGGAATATTTCATGAATGGGTTGGAACTTCTTATTGGGCTTGTATTGTCTCATCAATACTTTATAATTTATGATGATTTGGATTCTCACAAATACCCTTGTTTATTTTACTAATGATTTTACTTTTAGTGTATTTCATGTAATTAATATTGTTTATATTTATTCTAAAATTATTTTCAAGAATTTATATTGCAACGAAATTTTTCAGGACATGTTTCTAAGAATTATGAAAACATTTCTCAAACCCTATGTGGTTTAGCGTAACATTTAAAAAAAACCCTACACTTTGTACGTCACATATGGATCATGAAACCTACATTTATTTTCCATCATATAATGGAAGAAGAAATTATAGTTTCTCAACTCTAAGTTCATATTAGTACATATGGTTAATTAGCCTTATGTTATTAGAAAAGTATGGTAAAATAACCCTATGTTTGAAAGGAAACTTACATTTTCCAATAGAATAAATTATAGCTAAATAATCATATGTAAGTAATGAACCTTACATTATTGGGAGAAACATATGGATCATCAACCTTACATTCATGATCAACCTTATGTTTGAATGATGAATGCTATGTAGTTGAACCATACATTTAGTATTTTTTCACCATCTGAAAGAACCCTAAGTTTGACTTTTCAACATAGGATATTTATTTTCATGTTATTTTCCAAGATTTATATAATGGACTTAACAGATTTTAAGGCTGTTTCAAAGATTATTTTTTACCATTTTGAAGCTCATTTTATTTGACTCAAAGAAATGTTTTAAATGTATAAAATCATTCCTATTCTTAAGGTAAGTCACAAATTCTATATTCTGTTTAAAATTGTAATTTCTACGGTTTATTACGCATCTTTTGTGGATCTAAATTTCAGAAGTAGGATAATTGATTTATCTGTTTTCTACTTGTATTTTTATTTTAACGACGAGATTGTTGTGAAGAATATTTTCTTTAATATATTCAATCCTTCTAGGGAACATATACACAGTGCTATTGTGATCGATTAACTCAGAAAATAGAGCTACACTTTGGAGAAATACATGTTATATCTTGTTCTACTGTAAGTTCACTAATGCTCTATTTTTTTTACTATTCTTAAAATCAAAGATCTATTTTGAAACTAGATCTCTTCAGACTGTTTAATTCTTGAAGTCCATTGTTTCTGAAGAAGCAGATCCATCAACTGTCAGTTGTGTGATGCTGTAATAGTGATGTTCAATATGTTTCAACAAAATCAATCTCTCTTGTTCTCGTACTTAGTTTAACTGTAGTATCAGATTCTTGATCTAATCTATGGATAATGAGTTCTCAATTTTAGAACCTGAAAAGTTTGTTTTGTAGTCTTGTTTGTGAAGGTGTCCTCTTCCTGCACTCAGTTTTTAAATTTCGGTCTTGTGATAAGAGGACCAGAAGAGTGAAATTCAACACGATAATAGAAAGAGAATCTAGTGGAGTGGACCAGGAGATATTTGTGCCCCAAACCACGATAAAAAGTTGTGACATTTATTTCTATTTATCCGCTGCATATTATTTGATCAAAAGTAAAAAATTTCTTATTTGCGTTAATTAAGAGAGGGTATATAAAATCAAAATTCTAGAACAGTTTTTGAAAAGATACAATTCATTCCCCTCTTGTGTTCTTTGTATAATCCGACCTAAAAATTGGTATCAAATGAGATCATTTAGATAAATCTATATCAAGCTAAAAGTTTAAAGGTCTATATAAAGATGGAAATGGACGATCCTAAAGAAGGGATTTCCATGGTTCATGCTCCATACATCAATCGTGAAAATTATGGCTGCTAGAAATCAAGAATGATAATCTACCTAAATAAATGTTGGATATAGAGTTTATTCTAAAATCATTACTCCATATGCAATTCTAGAGAAACCAGAGACTTGGGATGATGCAACTGAAGATGAATATGATATGAATTCTAAACCTATGAATGAAATTATTTGTGGTCTTGGACCATATGAGTTAAATCAAGTTTCGCAATGTCATACTTCCTATGAAATGCGTAAATATATTGTAGTTTCCTATGAAGGAATATATAATGTAATATAGATGAGGTATACAACAGCAAAGCTAAATCTTGACACCTTTAGAATGTTTGATTGAGAAATAATTACTCAAATGAATAGAAGGATTATAGAAATAGTCAACAACATTACATCCTTAGGAAAACCTATTAAGCAATCTGATTAATCTTTGAATGTACTCAGAGTACTACCATTAAAATTGAATGGTATATTAGCTGATATTTGACAATAATCACCTGTCAAAGATATCACAATGAAGGAACTAATTGAGACACTGATTATGTGTGAAGATGAGATACAAGTCAAAGCTGAAGATCATAGAATTATTATGAAAATGTAAAATATATCTCTAAATGTAACATCTTAGAAGCTGAGCATAAAGGTAAAACAAGAAGATAGAAATGAAAAGCATTCAGATTAATCTGATTCTAAAATGGAACTAGTTCAGTTACCTATAAAGTTTGTCATGATTTATAAGAGAAAAATAGTATTCATAAAGTATTTCAAAAGGGTTGATAAAGAGTCAAGAGAAGTAAGATTTTATAAAGGCAATAAATTAGGACATATTAGACATTACTTTCCTGAACTAAATGATGAAAATAGAAAGTTATATAAGAGATATCAGAAAAATTATAGTTATAAATATAATGGATAAAAATAGAAAAAACCTACAAGGATTGTTTCTAAAGATTCCAGCAGCTCAAAAGAATCTGATTCAGAAAAAGAAGAATCAAATATGAAAAACATGTGATTCATGGCTAAAGAAAAGAAGGTACAAGCAAATTACTCTTCTGATTATGATTCTGCTAGTTTCTCAAAAAGTAAATTAGATTCCAAATATTCTATTTTAGAAGAAAAATACAATTCATTATTAAAAAATCACAAATAATTCAAGAAACTTTGTAATGATTTTTTAGTAGAAATAGTTACCATGCTAAAACAACGTCAATACCTACTTGAAAAATTGAATTCCTCTATATCATACAGTATCAAACCTAAAAAGAACATCAAGGAATTACAAGATGAAGTGGAAACTTATAATAATTCTTCTATTGTTTTTATAGAAGGATTAAATATCTTAAATGAAATTCTTGGTAAGAATTTCAGAAAGAATGAAATATTTGGAATAGGTATCAAGGGTGAGAAATCTAAACTGTATAAGAATTATTTTTTCCCCAAATCAAAAAATGTTACTTGTTAAATTTTTGGAATGATAGGGAATGTCATTAATAAATGTTATTTAAAAAATCCTCAAATTAGTGGCATTAAAAGATCCATTATTTTTAAAATCCTAGTTGGAGAAATTATGGGAAAAAAAGAAAATCTAGATTCCCAAATCACAGCTTGATAATATTACTGGACCCATTAATGTGTGGGTACTAAAACAAATATTTTTTTAAATATTTTTGTAGGTAACAATCCATAGGAATAAAAATTCTATTTGGTATATAAACAGAGGATTTTCGAGCCATATGAGTGTAGATTCACCAAATTTTCACATGTTGACTCAAATAGATTGAAGATATGTCACTTTTGGTGATAAGGACAAAGGAAAAATAGTTGGAGTTGAAACTATTGGAGATCCAAAGACCATATATGTCAACAAATTAATTTATCTGAAAGGGTTGAAGAACAATATGATAAGTATTTATCATCATTGTTATGATGGTTTTTATGTCAATTTCTCTAAAAAATATTTCTCAGTTTTTAAAAAAAATCTTAAATTTAGAGTGCCTAGAACTGATAATGTTTATACTCTGGACTTGCATTCCTTGTGTAAACAAAACATGGACTGTTTATCTACAAATAAAAATGAGTCATTGATATAGCATAGGATACTTGGTCATTGTAATATCTATGCTTTATATAAATTATCTAATAAATATTTAGTTTCTAATTTACCTAGTCTTAAATTTGATGATGAAAGGTTCTGTGATGCATTCCAAATTAGCAAGAAGTGCAAATCTTCGATCAAATATATTAACAAAATTGTTATAACTAAGCCTTTATAACTTATCCACATTGATTTTTTTACCATCTAGAGTAGAAAGTTTGGATCATAAATTATATGTTTTAATTTTAGTTTATGATTATTCTAGATTTACCAGGGATTATTTTCTATAGCTAAATAGTGAAGTTATCTCTATTTTTGAAAAAATTGGTAAAATTGTTCAAAATGAAAAATATTTTAAAATAATTTCATTAATAAGTTCTCATGGTGGATAATTTGAGAGTCAATAATTTAATTCTTTTTTCTCAAATTTGGGTATTAAACACACCTTCTCTATACCAAGAATACCTCAGCAGAATGGAATTTCGGAATGAAGAAATCAGACTATTCATGAAATGTCTATGACTATGTCGAAGGAATACAGTCTTCCTATCTATTTTTTGGTAGAATATTTAATCATATCCTTCTATATCATTAATAGAGTTTTAATTCGGCCTATTTTCAAAATGACACATTATGAACTTTCGAATAAAAAAATCCTAAAGTAATGTACTTTAATGTTTTTGGATTCAAGGTGTATATCCTAAAAACCAAGTATAATATTGGTATGTTAGATCCAAAATCTAATGAAGTAATATTTTTGGGATATTCTGTTACTTCTAAATCTTATATTTTTTTTAATAAAAATTCAAGGATTGTTGAACAATCAGTTCATGTGAAGTTTTATGAAACTGAGCCTTTCTTTAAGGATATAGATCAAACTGACGAAGTCACTGACTCTTTTGATAGCATGAGGCTTGAGACCCCTAAAAATCATTTTGAAAATTATATTAATAAAATTAAATCCAGTTTATAAGAAAATGAAACCGAATAACCTGAAAGTTTACTTCTTAGACAACTTATATCTCTAAGAACCGTCCTTCAAAACTATTATAGGAAACCTAGACATATGTATTAAAACTAGAAGAGGTGTAGGAAACCAAGATGAATTCTTTGATTTTCTATCCTATTTAGAACCAATGTCTATAGAATAATCCTTAGAAGAATAAAGTTGGATGATAGCTATAAAGGAAGAGTTAAACAAGTTTAAGAGGTATAAAGTTTCAGAACTTATAGAGAGACTAACAAACTATCTAGGTATAGGAACTAATTGGGATGTTAGGAACAAATAAGATGATCCAGGGATCATCACTCGGAATAAATCTATATTAGTGTCCAAAGGCTATAATCAAGAAGAAGAAATAGATTATGATGAGACCTTTTCTCCAGTAGTTAGACTACAATACATTTGGATCCTTCTATATTATGCATATCACATGAATTTTAAATTATATCAGATGGATGTTAAGTCTTCCCCTTATAAATGGTTATTTAATGGAGGAATTTTACATTAAACAACCTATTGGTTTTAAAAATCCTAAAAAAACAAATTCATTTTTTAAACCAAATAAATCGCTTTAAAGCCTTAAACAAGCACATAAATCTTAGTATGAAATATTTAGTTTTTTTATTTTAAAAATGTTTTTAATATTTATTTGGAAGATCCAACAATTTTTAAGGAAATAGTTTTTTCCAATGTTTTATTACTGAAAATTTATGTTATTGATGTTATTTTTTGTTCTTCTAATGATAATCGTTTTCATGACTTTTCAAATTTAATGCAAAAATAATTTGAAATGAGTATGATGGGAGAACAGAATTTATTTTTTAGATTTCAAATCTATCAAAAATATTGTGTAAAGGTTTTAAATCAATGAAATTATATTTTAGATAAACTTAAAAAGTTTGGTCTTGAAAACAACAAGACTTATGCAACTCCATGTATACCAATATAAAACATGATTTTGATGAAGCTTTAAAAACAATGGACAATATGTTATATAGAGGTATGATTTTAAGTTTATTATAGAATACTATTAGAAGACCAAACATTATTTTTTCTATATGTCTTTGTGATAGATTTCAATCAAACCCAAAAAAGCCCCATATTATTTTTGTTAAAATAAGTTTTGGATATTTAAAAGGAACTATTTTTCAATCTATTCATTACCCCAAAAATTCTGATTTTAATATAATTTCGTATTAAAATTATGAATTTGGAGATTATATATTAGATTGAAAATGTACCTTAAGAACATGTCACTATTTAAGAAAATATTTAGTTTCATGGTCTAGTAAGAAACAACATTCAATTTCTCCGTCAACAGCCAAGGTAGAATATGTGTCTCTTGGAAGTTGATGTGCACTATTTTTGTGGATGGAAAAAAATATACTAGAATTTGGACTAAATTGTAATAGTATTCCTATTTTATATGATAATACTAGTTAAATTAATATTTCAAAAAAATCCTCTAAATCATTCTAGGACTAAGCACATTGATATAAGGCATCATTTTCTAAGAGATTATGTCCTTAAAAATGATATATCTTTAGAATTTTTTAATAATGAATATCAATTGGCTGATATTTTTACTAAATCACTTCCCACTTCTAGTTTTTATTTTATTAAGGGGAGTTAGGTTTATTTAATTTTAAATAAGTTTTCTTTAAATTTATGATTATTATTATTTTATTAAATTCTATTACATACTTTACTTATTTTATATTCACTATTTTTTTGTTTAAATATTTTTGATTTTAATTTTTAAAGACAAGTGGTTTTAAAATTTATATTTCTTCATAATTATCTTATGTAATTGCCTGGGAAATAAGGTTATGTCAGAAATCTTTCACCATACCGTACTTTTTTGTTTCTCAAACAGTTTCACCTAATAAAGCCTCTATCTAACTTCAAAACCCTAGAATCTAAAAACCTAAAACCCTTTTGTTTTTAAAAATGGGAAAGTCCAAAAGAACTTATGAGGTTGAACCTAGTGACCCTAAGCTTCAACGAGTTCCATTAGGAAATATTCTGCAAGGGAAAGTATTAGATTTCATGTGGTTGTATGAGATGAACTTGTTTCTCAAGAAAGAACTCACATTTCAATGTTTGTAATTTATATTAAAAGAGGTGATTGAAGAATTTTTTTATGATACATAATTGAAATATTTCTTCAACTGTATTTAGTTTAGTTTTTTAGAGGTTTAAGATACTATTTCTATGAAAATATAGGACAAGGAATTTTCAATTTCTTCTGTAGAAATAGATGAAACATTGAAATGTCCCCATGAAGTTGTTCTTCATTTTGATCTTCGATCTATTGGTATTCAATAACAGGATTTTTTTAAATTAATTCATTTTTTTTTGGATCAACTCATATTAAGAAGATGTTAATAAAGGATCTTTATGTTGATCACAATTTTTTTGTTAAATTCATCTAGACTGTAATTTCCCCAAGAGTAGCTGAGATAGAGAGAATATTATGTCCAAACTTGTATATTATGTTTTGGTTCATAATTGAAATAATTTTGCATTTATCAAGATATATGTTGAGATATTTTAACTATTGTTGTCAAGAAGAGGCTTGGATGCCTTTTTATCTATGTGGAAAAATTCATTCATTGATTGTGTTCAAAAAAATATGATTTGCTTCTCAGTTTAAGAGATAAATTTCATCACAGTAATGTTATTAATGCCAATAATTTAAGAATATTTGGTTTTTATTGGAGTGTTATAAAATTAAATCTTATACCAGTTGGTGTAGATGACAAAATTATGTTAGGATCCTTTAATCAGGGGGAGAAAATTTCTTTTAGAAATGAGAAGATTAGAGAATCCACGACTGAATGAATTACTAAATCAACAATGATAAAATTGATATTTAATGGTGTGGAAGAAGAATAAGAAGAAGAAGTAATATAAGAGTTGGTTATGAAACCAAAGAAAAGATAATAACCTTGTACTAAAGATCCAGTGTTAGTTTTAGCTGAAGATACTTGATCGGTTCATTTGGATGAACCAATCCATGAGGAAGATCAATAGGTTGAAAGTGATGTTTGAGAATTACAGGATGTTGTTATTACAGTTTTTTAGGAAGAAGATCCAGTTGTTTAAGAAGAAGTTCTTTAGGAAGTGACTATTCAGGAAGATAAAAAAACCATATATCATCAAATGTGGAAACAGATGTTATTGAAATTTGGGATTTCTCAGTTTTTTATCATTTTGTTGAAAGACCAAGATTTTTTTCTAAATATAAGACACATGTTCTTGAAAATTTATCTTGATCTAGTGGAAATTCAGTTGAAACGTATTTAGAGTAGTTTGTCTCTAATCCTTTAGCCATCATGGTTGTTGATCAGTCATAGAATTCAGATGAAGAGATATATGATTCCTTGACCAACCAAGTTGATGATATTATGATAAAGTTTAATAAATTTCAGGATGATAATTTTGTTTTTAGGAATGAGTTGGAGGTCTCAATGAAATATTTTAATGATTTATACAATTCCTCAAATCTATGTTTTGAGTTTGAGTCTCTTGAGTCTAATCTTTATGAAATGAAGTAAAATTCAGTATCAAGGAAAGATTCCATTTCTTTCAAGAGGGATATTCAAGATAATGTTGGAAAAATTAGATCAGGATCTATTTCCAAAAAAGATTTTGCATACCTAAAGTTGTATCTAGGAAGCCAGTTTGAGTCCATTAAGGGAAGTGTTTTTCATGTTAGTGATTCTAATTATAACACTTCTACCTCTTTAGATTTGAAAAGAAGATTTCAAGAAATTACATCAATTATGTATGATATGAATGATCATTTGTACAATCTTCAGTGAAATAGTGCTCCTTTGATGGTTTTGTTGAACAATCAGAGATATCTTATTGAGAAATTGACTTCAGGAGTATAAGTCCCCAACCTTAAACCTTACTTAATCTTGATTTATTACAAGATTACACATTGAGGATCTTTTCAGGATTAGTGTTTTAGGGAATTAGATCATAAAACTTGCATTACATTCCACATTTAAACAAAGTGGTTACATAAAGATAGTATACATTTTTTTCCCATCAATGGAAAAATATTTAAAAATAAAACATGGATTCTTTCTTGACACTTCCTCGACACTATCATCATATCATGTACCTTTCCCTTGACCTGTGGAAAACATTTCAAAAAAACTTGGTATGATCATAAAAAGCTCAGTAAGGGTTATAAAAATATGGAAAGGAAACATGAGTTCATATATACATAAGAATGAAATCATAAATTACCCATAAAACATAGGCACTTTAACATACCTCATAAAATCATGAATAAATCATAGAAATCATAAGACATAAAAGTAACTTGAGGCATTCATAACATTCTTACGTAGGGATTAACCCTCTAGGTTACGTTTGGAATACCCACCACAGTATATTCCCTAAATCTCTTCGGAGAAACCTTAACGCTTCACTCCTTCATGTTACCCAATGCATTGGAGAGCTATATCGGGCTCACCCGCCCTTAGTTTATCACGGAACCACCCGTCTTCATAATAATGCCCAAGAACCATAACATAATCGTACCACATAAAACATGAATAAAGGAAACATAACATTTCCACCTTTCAATCACAAGATATCAATAAAACACATTGATATAAAAAAACCTTATGAACACCATTTTCAATACCAAAATAAAAGAAAAGTAAAAAATGGTATTTATTTTTCTTTTAAAAAGAAGGTATGGCTTGTAGAGGAAGCCGAAACTCAAATAATGGTCATGGCGGTGGAGAAGTCGTTGTCGCCGCATACGTATGACAAAAACATTCCCTTTTGTCATTTTGTAAAACGCTTCGTATAAAAAGATTCCTTTTGGATAAACATAAAAGTCAAATGGGTTTATACACCGTATAAAAGAAGGTTGTGTATAAAATAAAATATGCCTCAATGAAAGGAGATTGAGATGAAGTCCCTTACAAAGATGGTATCCTTGGTTTAATGATAAATCAATTACATAATTATGTGTGACAAACTAATACACCAAATATAAGTGGATATTAAGTGTAAAACAATTAGAGGATATTCACACATATTCATATAACTACATATTCAAGGAGAACAAGTTTATCCCAAAGAATCAAATTTGGGTTAAGAAGTTCCCTTGCAAAAATTTGACAGCCTAACGGCGTCACTACAAAATTCATAAAATGAGTTGATGAGAGATAAAAAGGGTATATCATCACATGGACATAAAATTTAAATCAATAAGGATATAGAAGAACATATCCCAACATAACAGTATGTGAATTAAAAGACATAACAAAAGAATTCTTTTAAAAAGAGGAGGGTGAAAGGTTCCCCTACCAACATGGGTATCCTTCGAAACATACACCCCGTGAAAGAAGGACAATAAAACATTGATTTAAATACTCATAAATGAAATTATATTACACAATGAGTAAAATAATGGGCAGTTCATACACCACTCAAAGGAAATTGTGTCAAATGTAGCATAAATCTCACAGGAATAAAAGTGAGATGAAAAATCCCTTACGAAAACTCGGCAGCCTAACGGCGCCACTTAAAACTTACAAAAATGGATTGATGAGATCAAATAGGGTCTATCATTATATTAAAATAAAGTTTACAAAAAGAGTAATATAAAATAACATCCCCCAACATAACAAGAGGATCTTAAAAGAAGGGACATAAAGGAGAGTACTTAAAAAGAAAGAGAGAGGTTAGATCTCTTACGAAAATTCGGCAGCCTAACGGCGCCACTCAAAACTTCCAAAATGGATTGATGATATAGAATAGGGTCTATCATAATATGAACATAAAAATTACAGAAATATTAATATAAAATAACATCCCAATAACAAGAAAGATGAGGTTTAAAAGGAATGACATAAAAGAGTGTACCTAAAAAGAAAGATAGGAGTACGATCCCTTACCTCAAGTCCGACTTGTCTTGTCAGTTTTTTTATATTCCTGAATAATAAATTTTGGTCAATTTATAATTTCCTAAGGACCTAATTTAGAGATTATTATTCATTTCATATCACATATTATAATTTTATAATAATTGTTTAATAATGTTAGTTCATATCAGACGTTTTTGCCGATTTTTGGTACATGAGTCAAAAATGAACTTGTTTGAAAAGTGATTGCCCATGTAGTTATAAGTAAATAATATCCAGAATAGTATTAATGATTAAAATATCATATATATCCAGTACATCTTCATTTTATACTCTTCCATATCATTTGGATATAAAAAATGAAAAGCACCGTTTATGGAGACGGTAGGTCGTACGTACGCATGAACGCTACTTTCATTTTTCCTTTGTCATATTAATGGAATTAAAAATAAATGATATATATATATATATTATAATTACATTAAAATATATTTGTTATATAGGTCACATATTTTCATTAATTTCATTCTTTATACATTCCATGTATTTCATGTACGAGTCACATCACTTGAGGGGCGGTAGTCCACACTTCCTCATATGAAATTATCGCATTTACACAACATGAAAAGAATAAAGGTATGTTTTAAATATAAAATACAGAAGAATATAGTAGAAATAAATACCATATATATCATATATAAAATACAGTGACATCATAATGGCCACCTTTAAAGGTGTTAAAAGAATATTGAACAATCATCGTTTCGTGAGGCAGAAAATTGCCAACCACAGAAACAGTATGTTCTTTAACCATTAGACGAAGGTGTGTGTAAGTGTAGCTAGAATACTTATTATAAAAACATCCTAGAATAATTAATATACTTTATTTTTTACAAAAGAAATTAATAAAAAGAGTTTAGGGGGTTGGAGAAGCAAAATAAAACAAAAGGACTCAAGTGAAGACATTACCTTAAAATCGGGTAACTCCCTTTGGTTTGAGCTCAAAGACTTCCTTGGGAAGACTTCTTCCCAAAGTGAGGATTCAAAGAGTTAGATAGGTATGTGTAGAGAAAAAGTGGGTAGGTTTTGGCTGAGCCAAAGGCTTTGTAAGTGTGGTTAAGGAGGTAGAGGTGGGGGACTTTTATAAGAGGAGGGGAGGGGCACTCTTGGAAAGTAAGGAAATGTTACTTTCTTTTAGAATTATTTTCAGATTTCAATGGTCCGAAATTAATTTTTTTAGAGGATAAGGTGATAAGGGTTCGAAATCCACCCATCCAATAGGTTTTGGACATGTGTAGGTCTTATATTTTACATTATATTTCCATTTTATTTAAATCGTTAAATAATGAGGTCATCGCTGCATCATCATGATGTCATAAATAATTTAATTTATTTAATGTCTAAAAATTATAAAGAAAATACTATGATGTATTAAATCTTTTTATCTTCCCAATGACTATTTATAGTCAAAAGTCTGACTTGTATAACCCCATTTAAAAGTTTGTTTATTAAAACAACTCATGTTTGTGTCATTTTAATTTTAACATTAAATAAAAATATAATAATGTCATTTTCCTACCAAAGTGGCTTCATGGGGTCCCCAAGTTGACCCATGGATTGAATTGGTCGGCCATGACACATCCGATAAGGGTATGACATGTGTCTAGGTATTTTAATTTTATTAAAACATTATTCTTACCTTAAACTATACTAATTACCTCTAATCGCGATTAAAAACATAATAAGTTACTATTCACAAAAAAATTATTTTAATCCCATTAAACCACATTTTACTTCTTAATGACAACCATTTATGTCGGATTTTTGAAATTCAAAACACAAAGATGGAAAATTTTCATTTAAACAGAAAATCAGTTTTTATAAGTACCACTTAGTGGTTTCACGATTCATCGAAAATTGAAGTTTTTCAGAAAATTACCAAAAATTCACCATAATATATATTTGATATTACTAATTAAAAAATTATGTCTATTTTAAAAAATTCAAATCATATAAGTTTCATTAATTAATTTAATAATTAATTCCTGCTTTCAAAACAAATAGCGTGTTTTTATGAAACAAAATGTATCAAAAGATTGACACTAGTTTAAGTCTGATTTCAAAGTGAATTTAATTCCAACGGCCACGATTGGATTAAATGGTAAAAATATATTATAATTTCACTTTAAAACCAATTAAAAATATAATATAATCATATAAATAAATTAGATTAAAAAGAGGTTTTGAATTAAAATACAACATTTTTCACTATTTATTAAAAATTGAACTTTTTCGGAAAAATTCAAAAAATTTACACAAAGTAAATTTTGATGTCCCGATTATAAATAAGAATTTTATTTTTTCAGATATAACACATAAAATTGTAAAAAAGTGGATTTAAAAGAGGTTTGTCATCAAAAGGCGGTTAATCAACCTTTTAAAGAATATTAGAATGTTTACGCTTAAAATTGGATTCATCCGCATTTTTAATCCTCTAACATTTATTGTAAAAAGTAAAAATATTTGACAAACATATATAATCATTTTGTAGTTAGTACTGTTCATTCCCTCCATTACAACGGCTAGGCGTTAACTACTATTTAAAATAATATTATTTTATTATTAGAGTGCAACGTAAGATTCCCAAAAAACCCGTTGTTGCGTATTGGGTACACCATTGATCATAGCATCCCCTTTAAAGTTATATTAATATTTTATTCACAAATATGGATAAATGTGAAAATGTCATACTCTTTATTTACCTGGGGTGTTATATCCTTCCCCCCTTTTGGGAATTGCATCCTCACAATTTTAAAGTTGGGATTGGAAACTTCATTGAAAATCCCACATCAGAACAAGAGTCAGTAAAACAATCACTTTAAAATAAATAAAGATAATTATAGAGGTCACCCAAGTTAACCCATACTAGGATTCCATATAGGAAAACATGGATATAGAGGAGAAAACATAGGGTCATGTTCTGATGGAGAGTCATAGAAAACATGTTTAGGAGAATGTTAACCACAAGAAAATCACAAACTTGTGAGGGGTTAAACGGTATTCGATTCCCTAGTAGGAAAAGTTAATAGACAACATTTTTGTTTTAAGTTACTTTTTATTGAGGAATTTATTCATAAGGAAACATAATCACTTATCATGTTGACTTTCAACTTTTATTAGATTCCTTACACAAACTCATATTTTCTCCAAAAGACGAGTATTTAGGAAGACTTGTTCACATTAAGAGTACTATAATCAACTTCTAGAGAATCACCTAATCCACAAAAGAGAACTATATACTTCCCATGTCTTTAGACTTTAACCAAAACTAAAACCAAAAAGGTTAGTACAAGATCAGATAATCTAGAAAAGGATACCCTTTATAGAAAGAAAATCTATTCTTAATCTCCAAAATTTGTCCAACAAAACCCAAAGTTCAATGAGGACCATTCGATAAACAATTTGTCCATAAAATTCTTCAAATTAAACCAAATGCGGATTGAAACCCAAATATTTGATGGATTTAGTCACATAGTCATCCAAGTTAAATCATAACATTTATCTCCAAACATCATCAGTTGTTCTTAATGTCTCGTATTGAAAAGTAATTAACCTAATCACATATCCTCCATGATAGGTTAATAAATTTCCATAGATAACCCAAAATCAACTTACTCTTAATTCATAAAATCATCTAACTAAAAAGAATTTGTCAAACTAACCAGAGACTTCACGTAGTCCAGTGGTAGGAGGTAAATACCAGTCGCACTTTGGTTGTGGGTTCGATTCCCGCAGCTTTGTATGACACGACGGGTTGTCACACAGTCTGCGTGTTGTCCTTTTTATAAAACTCCAAAAATAACCCTAACATGTTTTAACCTCAATAGTTTCCTTATACCTCTCATTTTTATCCAAATTCGTTACGATCTCAACATCTTAATTCTTGAATTCTTATTTCACCACCATAAGATAAAATAAAACGATTCCCAAAATGAATAACATCATACCTTGATCAAGGCGTCCACTCGGTTTCATCGTCATCTTTCTCACGTAGGTAGAAGTACCATGCATTACAAAAATGATTTAGAGATCTGTCAAAATCATTTTCTTCCTCCATCCAAATACACCTTGTACAACATGGGTCATATGGGTGTTCATAGAAAAATAGTTTTGGAAAATAATCATGTATGACATATAATTCCATAACATCTGATAAAACATGATTTCTATAAAATAGTCGGACAGAATTTGAGTTGAAAATTTCTATTATTAGTCATTTTAAAATACCATAAGTATGTGCTGAGAGACTATATTTTAAAAGCAAATATAAATAGGTTGCGCAAGGGTCTCCTTCCTTAGCACCATTTTTAAAATCATAATATGCTTCAAATTCTTATGATAAGGTAAAATATTTGAAAATACCTTGATAATATTTACCTTTCTTGAAAATATGAGAATATTGTGAAAATAGTATTTGTCTAAAAACAACTCATGATCCACGATGATAACAGGGTATAGTGGAGGTGTTTGATATCTCAAACAACTACTTGCAAGTGATTTGTATGCTAGAAAAAGTTTCACAATCATCCGAACATGACTTTGCAATAATTATTGCAAGCATGTCATCAGGAAGAGATAGGAATGTCGTTTGAGATCCTTCTCCTTCCATTTGTACCCGACTTTACTTGACCTGAAAAAAGTTATAAAACAAGTATTTAACTGAAATAATAGATATAGGGACTAATCATGTGTCTAACAAGAACACCTAATCCCTAAAGTTGTCTAAACCGACCTCTGATACTAACTATAAGGCCCCAGCCTTAAACCTTACTTAATCTTGAGTTATTACAAGATTACAAATTGAGGATCTTTTCAGGTTTAGAGTTTTAGGGAATTAGATCATAAAACTTTCATTACATTCCACATTTAAACGAAGTGGTTACATAAAGATAGTATCCATTTTTTCCCATCAACGAAAACATATTTAAAAATAAAACATGGATTCTTTATTGACACTTCCTTGACACTATCTTCATATCATGTACCTTTCCCTTGAACTATGAAAAACATTTCCAAAAAACATGGGATGAGCATAAAAATCTCAGTAAGGGTTATAAAAATATGGAAAGGAAACATGAGTTCATATATACATAATAATGAAATCATACTTTACCCATAAAACATAGGCACTTTAACATACCTCATCAAATCATGAATAAATCATAGAAATCATAAGACATAAAAGTAACTTGAGTCATTCATAACATTCTTACATAGGGAGTAACCCTCTTGGTTACGTTTGGAATACCCACCACAGTATATTCCCTAAATCTCTTTGTAGAAACCTTAACGTTTCACTCCTTCACGTTACCCAATGCATTGGAGAGCTATATCGGGCTCACCTGCCCTTAGTTTATCACAGAACTAGCCGTCTTCATAACAATTCCCAAGAACCATAACATAATCATATCACATAAAACATGAATAAAGGAAACATAACATTTCCACCTTTCAATCACAAGATATCAATAAAACACATTGATATAAAAAACCTTATGAAAACCATTTTCAATACCAAAATAAAATAAAAGTAAAACATGGTATTTATTTTTCTTTAAAAAAGAATTTATGGCTTGTACAGGAATCCGAAACTCAAATAATGGTCACGGTGGCGGAGAAGTCGTTGTGGCCGCATACGTATGACAAAAACATTCCCTTTTGTCGTTTCATAAAATGCTTCGTATAAAAAGATTCCTTTTGGATAAACATAAAAGTAAAAGGGGTTTATACACCGTATAAATGAAGGTTGTGTATAAAATAAAATATGCCTCAATGAAAGGAGATTGAGATGAAGTCCCTTACAAAGAAGGTATCATTGGTTTAAGGATAAATCAATTACATAATTATGTGTGAAAAAAATACACCAAATATAAGTGGAGATTAAGTGTAAAAAATCAGAGGTTATTCACACATATTCATAGAACGATATATTCAAGGAGTACAAGTTTATCCCAAAGAATCAAATTAGGGTTAAGAAGTTCCCTTGCAAAAATTTGACAACCTAACGACGTCACTACAAAATTCATAAAATGAGTTGATGAGAGATAAAAAGGATATATCATCACATGGAAATAAAATTTAAATCAATAAGGATATATAATAACATATCCTAACATAATAGTATGTGAATTAAAATACATAACAAAATAAGTCTTTTAATAAGAGGAGGGTGAAAGGTACCTTACCGACATGGGTATCCTTCGAAACATAGACCCCATGAAAGAAAGACAATACAACATTGATTTAAATACTCATAAATGAAAGTATATTACACAATGAGAAAAATAATGGTCAGTTCATACACCACTTAAAGGAAATTGTGGCAAATGTAGCATAAATCTCACGGGAATAAAAGTGAGATGAAAAATCCCTTACGAAAACTCAGCAGCCTAACGGCGCCACTTAAAACTTACAAAAATGGGTTGATGAGATCAAATAGGACCTCTCATCATATTAACATAGAGTTTACAGAAATAGTAATATAAAATAACATCCCCCAACATAACAAATAGGATCTTAAAATAAGGTATATAAAGGAGATTACTTAAAAAGAAAGAGAGAGGTTAGATCTCTTACGAAAATTTGGCAGCCTAACGGCGCCACTCAAAACTTCCAAAATGGATTGATGAGGGAGAATAGGGTCTCTCATAATATGAACATAAAAATTACAGAAAGAGTAATATAAAATTACATCCCAATAACAAGAAATATGAGCTTTAAAAGGAATGACATAAAAGAGTGTACTTAAAAAGAAAGAGAGGAGTAGGATCCCTTACCTCAAGTCTAACTTGTCTTGTTAGTTTCTTTATATTCCTGAATAATAAACTTTGGTAAATTTATAATTTCCTAAGGACCTACTTTAGATATTATTATTCAGTTCATATAACATATTATAATGTTATAATAATTGTTTAATAATATTAGTTCATATCAGATGTTTTTGTCGATGTTTGGTACATGAGTCAAAAATGAACTTGTTTGAAAAGTGATTTCCCATGTAGTTATAAGTAAATAATTTCTAGAATATTATTAATGATTAAAATATCATATATATCTATTACATATTCATTTTATACTATTCCATATCATTTGGAGATAAAAAACTAAAAGCACCGTTCATGGAGACGGTAGGTCGTACGTACGCATGAACGCTACTTTCATTTTTTCTTTGTCATATTAATGGAATTAAAAATAAATGATATATATATATATATTATAATTACAGTATAATATATATGTTATATGGGTCACATATGTTCATTAATTTCATTCTTTATACATTCCATGTATTGCATGTACGAGTCACATCACTTGAGGGGGCGGTAGTCCACACTTCCTCATATGAAATTATCGCATTTACACAACATGAAAAGAATAAAGGTATGTTTTAAATATAAAATACAGAAGAATATAGTAAACATAAATACCATATATATCATATATAAAATACATTTACATCATAATGGCCACCTTTAAAGGTGTTAAAAGAATATTGAACAATCATCGTTTCATGAGGCAGAAAATCGCCAACCACAGAAACAGTATGTACTTTAACCATTAGATGAAGGTGTGTGTAAGTTTAGCTAGAATCCTTCTTATAAAAACATCCTAGTATATTGAATATAATGGAGGTGTTACAAAATAAGTGAATAAAAATAGTTTAGGGGTTGGGGAAGCAAAATAAAACAAAAGGACTCAAGTTAAGACATTACCTTAAAATCGGGTAACTCCCTTTGGTTTGAGATCAAAGGATTCCTTGGGAAGACTTCTGCCCAAAGTGAGGCTTCAAGAAGTTAGAGATGTATTTGGAGAGATAAAATGGGCAGGGTTTGTCCAAGACAAAGGCTTTGGAAGTGTGGGTAAGGAGGTATAGGTGGGGGCCTTTTATAAGAGGAGGGGAGGGGCACTCTTGGAAAGTAAGAAAATGTTTCTTTATTTTAGAATGAGTTTCGGATTTTAATGGTCCCACATTGATGTTTTTAGAGAATAAGATGATAAGGGTTCTAAATCCACCCATCCAATAGGTTTTGGACATGTTTAGGTCTTATATTTTACATTATCATTCCATTTTATTTAAATCGTTAAATAATGAGGTCATCGCTGCATCATCATGATGTCATAAATAATTTAATTTATTTAATGTCTAAAAATTATAAAAAAAATACTATGATTTAGTAAATCTTTTTATATTTACAATTACTCTTTATTGTCATAAATATGACTTGTATACCCCATTTAAAAATTGTTTTAGTAAAACAACTCATGTTTGTGTCATTTTAATTTTATCATTAAATAAAAAGATAATAATGTCATTTTCCTACCAAAGTGGCTCCATGGGGTCCCCAAGTTGACCCATGGCTTGAATTGGTCGGACATGACACATACAATAAGGGTAGTACATGTTTCTAGGTATTTTCATTTTATTAAAATATTATTCTTACCTTAAACTGCACTAATTACCTCTAATCGCGATTAAAAACTTAATAAGTTACTATTCACCAAAAAAATATTTTAATCCCATTTAACCACATTTTACTTTTTAATGACAACCATGTATGTCAGATTTTTTATATTCAACACACAAAGAGGGCAAAATTTCATTTAAATGGAAAATCAATTTTTATAAGTACCACTTCGTGGTTTCACTATTCATCAAAAATTGAAGTTTTTCAGAAAATTACCAAACATTCACCCTAAGATATATTTGATATTCCGAATTCAAAAATGATGTATATTTTACAAAATTCAAAACATATAAATTTCATTAATTAATTTAATAATTAATTCCTGCTGTCAAAACAAATAGCGTGTTTTTATGAAACAAAATGTATCAAAAGATTGACACTAGTTTAAGTCTGATTTCAAATTGAAATTAATTCCAACGACCACGATTGGATTAAATGTTAAAAATATATTCTAATTTCACTTTAAAACCAATTAAAAAGATAATCTAATCATATAAATATATTAGATTAAAAATAGGTTTTGAATTAAAATACAACATTTTTCAGTATTCATTAAAAATTGAACTTTTTCGGAAAAATAACAAAACTTTATACAAAGTAAATTTTGATGTCCCGATTCTAAAGAAGAATATTATTTTGTCAAATATAACACATACAATTTTCAAAAAGTGGATTTAAAAGAGGTTCCCCATCAAAAGGTGGTTAATCGACCTTTTAAAGAATATTAGAATGTTTACGCTTAAAATTGGATTCATTCGCATTTTTAATCCTTTAACATTTATTGTAAAAAGTAAAAATATTTGACAAACATATATAATCATTTTGTAGTTAGTACTGTTCATTCCTGCCATTACAACGTCTAAGCGTTAACTACTATTTAAAATAATATTATTTTATTATTAGAGTGCAACGTAAGATTCCCATGAAACTCGTTGTTGCGTATTGGGTACGCCATCGAGCATAGAATCTGCTTTAAAGTTATATTAATATTTTATTCACAAATATGGATAAATGTAAAAATTTCATACTCTTTATTTACCTGGGGTGTTACAAGGAGAACCCAGTTTTAGCATTATTCTCAACAAATTTAGTAATATGTTAGACCCATTTATGCAGTAGGAGGAGAGGTTGCATGACTTTTTTAAAGTCATTATTGTTTAAAATCTTCATGTTTGTCATGATTCCGGAATTTGGTTAAGAAGTTGGGAGATACTCTTATTGAAAGGTTGCAGTTGCAGATGGTAGAACTGGAAGAAGTGTTTGAAGCTTCTTAGATCCCTTCAGAACCAGTAATTGTGCCAAACCTTCACCGAACTCTTTATCCTTCAACCAGACCAGTTAAATAACTTTTTTCCTAGTCAAATATTTATTGTATTTGTATAGTTTTTTATTAATAAATTTTATTTGTTCTTATTTTCTATCCATTATTTGATATTATTTCATTTTTATCTCTACTTCTAGAATCCTAGTCTTATTTATCTGAACAGTATATTATTACATTCACTTACTGTTCTATGAAAAAATAAAACGGTTTTAATCCTTTTTTTATACTTTCATTTTGATATCACAATGTGAACACATCATTTAATCTTATTGAAATGATTTTATAAAATATAAATGTTATTCTTAAATATGTTTTCAAAAATTTTCATCATATTAATAATTTTTATGGGTTTTTTTATCATAAAAAAGGGGGAGATTGTTACGCATGTATTGTTTCAATAGTACTCTATAATTTATGATTATTTTGACCCTAATAAATACCCCTATTTATTTTACTAATAATTTTACTATAAGTGTATTTTAGGGAATTTATATTCTTTATATTTATTCTTGAATTTTTTTCAATATTTTATTCGACAAGGAATTTTTATTCGGGTTCTGTTTTTAAGAATTTTGGAAACATTGTTCATACCCTATGCAGATTAGTGTAATGTTTGGAATAAACCATACTCTTTGTACAATGTGTATGGATCATAAAGCCTACATTTGTTTTCAATCATCCAATGGAAGAAGAGAGTATGGTTTATAAACTCTACATTCAGATCTGTATGTATGGTAAATCATCCTTACATTATCAGAAACGTATGGTAAAATAACCTTAAGTTTGAAAGGAACCTTATGTTTTTCAAGTGAAGAAAGTATGGTTAACAAACCCTACAAAAGTAATGAACCTTATGTTCTAGAGAGAAACATATGTATAATCAACCTTACATTCCTGATCAACTATAAATTTTAAAGATGAATGTTGCGTATTTTAACCCTACATTTAGTATTTTTTTCATCTTGTGAAGGAACCCTATGTTTGACTTTTCAACATCGATAATTTATTTCCACGTTATTTTTTGAGATTTTTTCAATGGAATTGATAGAGTTTTAGGCTTATTCAAATCTCGGTTTCAACTGTTTTGAAGCTCATTTTATTTGATTCAAAGAACCACTTTCAGTGGAGAATATCATTCTTATTCCTAAAGAGAGTTTCGACTTCTCGGATCTATTTAAAATGTGAATTTATATGGTTTATCAGGCATCTTTTGTGGATCTAAATTTTAGAATTAGGATTTATACTTTATATATCATCTACCTATATTTATTTTTTAACAATGGGATTTTGGTGAATAATATTTTCTTTGATATATTCAATCTTTTTTGTTAACATATACATAGTGTTATAGTGAACGATCAACTTAGAAAGGAGAGATACACTTTGGAGACATACATATTATATCTTGTTTAGTTGTATGTGTGTCAATGCTCTATTTTTGTTTCTATTATTAAAATAAAATATCTCTTGTTCAATTGGATCTCTTCAAACTATTTTATTCATGAAGACCATCGCTTCTGAAGAAGAGGATCCTTCAACAATCAGTAGTGTGATGTTACAACTGTGAAGTTCAATCAGTTTAAGAAAAGCAATCTCTTTTCATTTATTTTAGTTTTGACTGCTCGTAATCAATTGAAGTGGAGTATCATCTACTTTATCTAAACTATGGATTACCGGTACCTTGTTTCAGAACTAGAAGTTTTTGTTTTTTTGGTCTTTTTTGTAAAGGTTTCAACTGCCTGTAATTAGTTGTTGAATTTTGGTCTTGTAATAAGAAGATATGACAAGGGTAATTCACCAAGATCGCAGATAGAGCATCTGGTGGATTGGACTATAGGATATTGTTTCCTAACCCACTATAAAAATTTGTGTCCATTATTTCTATGTATCCACTCCGAATTCATTGATCATAAGAAAAAAACTTCCTATCTACATTAATTAACAGAGTATATCTAAAATAAAGAACTGTGGATGAGTTTTTGAAAAGTTGCAATTCACCCCCCCCCCTTGTGTCCTTTGTATATTCTGACCGAAAACCTCTAATGTAAATATTACTAATAGTCAACCACCCCAAGTCTCTCTATAATATTTAATGTCCCAAAATAGCATGATGAAATCTTACCCTATCTTTTGATCCTTCTATGTCCCAACAATGGTGAAACGTACAAGAAAACCTGATCCTGAACCTCAAACTATAGAGGTCATCTTTGGTGATCAGTGTATGATTTTGGATGATACTGCGTAGTAGACATCCAATTCTGAATCAACTGGACCTGCTTAGAAGTCTCCTGTGTGAGGTGCGGTCCAAATAAAGCTTTATCACCTGCCTCTAACTAGAACAGGGGAGAATGTAGTGGCCTACCATATAAAGCCTCATAAAGTTCCATTTGTATTACCGCCTGATAAATATTATTATAGGACAATCCAACCAGGGGAATGTGCCTCTCCTAAGAGCCCTCATAATCCATGTTGCATGCTCGAAGCATGTCCTATATCTCATGTATTTTACACTCTAATTGTACTTCAGTTTGAGGGTGGTATGTAGTGCTCAAAAGCACATGTGTACCAGCATCCTCTGAAAACTTGAAGAATCTAAGATTCTCACATATTTTATTCTGTAATTAAATGTTTTTAACCCCACCAATCTGTCCATTCATGTGAAATTTCAAGGATTTTTTGAGCTAAATGGTGAAAATTTCATAATTCTATAATTTTAACTATTTTTAATTGTTTGGTGTATTTCATGATTGCAGGTAAAAGAAACTTTTCACCGCTTCGCTTCACTCATGGTGTGACAACGGATTTTGGAGAAGAGAAGAAAAGATGTAAAATTGAAGCAGAAATCCTACACGCCATGTACCCCAAGTATTCCTCGTGACCTTTTAAAAAATAATTTTCTGTGTTGGACATTTCGTGACTTCATAACACACCATTAAGAGAAAGTACATTTCATATAGTGATTCAATCAGGGTATGAGATTTGTGTGAGAAATTTTTATAGATCTAGAAGATGTGGAGGAGGGTATACATCGTGAGCCCCAAGTACACATCATGTATTGGTCGACACAGAGCAAAACAAATGGGTGATTTGAGGAACGGGTTTCAACGGGGGTTTCTTATAAATAGGACCCCTTGGCCGCTACTCTGAGAGAAGTCTGGGAAGAGAAAGGCAGGACACACCATCGAAATCCCTCCAAGTTATCCAGATTCTTTCTTAGCCATGGTGGAGGTCTAGATCGTGATGGAAATGCGAACCATTGAGGATATACTAGAGATGATTGAGGATGTCCGAGCGATGCAGTGCTAATCCCCAAGTGTTTGCAGATGGTGACACCCAACATACACTCTCTTATGAGTTATGTTATTATCATTTAGTTTCCCTTGGAATTTATTTTGAACATATACATTTGAATGAATGTGATTGTTTCACTTCTTTGGTATATTTTTCATCAAACTTGTGTGTATGGTTGTTCCGACTATGAATTAAATTAATCTACTTTTCTATTTAAAATTCTTTAGGAAGATCTTTTCATTGAGCATGGCGGTTTGGATTAGGTATTATTTTTAGAGATCATCAGGTAATTGAATCACTTCATTAGGCTGGACAACAGTCATATTAAGATATTAATATGATATTTATATAAATTTCAGTGTTCACCTGGGGATCCTTGGGGTTCATTTAGGAATTGAAAGTAAGGAATATTTTTAAACGAGGAAGAGGGGAGTGTTTGGGAGGTAGACACTTGTCAGCAACCTCTATTTTAAAATCTGATTTTCAAACCCATCTTCAATTTTCATTCTATTTTCTACCTTGTATTTCAATTTAATTTCACTTTAGTTAAATTCTGTTTTTGAACTTTAAATAAAATCCACAATTCTCTCTTCTTTCAAAAATAACAAACAAAAGTGACAGTTTTGCAACTCTAATTGTAGCCTTCTCAAGAGACAACCATGCGGTCACAACTATGCTGCAATCAAAAGGTGGAAATTTGATTGAGGTTTAGGTGACTAAAAACCTCACTATCAAAACTCTTACAGAAATGAGAAGTAAAGAGATCATCCCTATCCAAAATGATAGTGCAAGGGTGTAACACCCCAGCTAAATAAAGAATACGACATTTGTATATTTATACATATTTGTGAATAAAATATTAATATTACTTTAAAGTGGATGTTATGCTCGATGGCGTACCCAATGCGCAAAAACGAGTTTCTTGGGAATCTTACGTTGCACTCTAATAATAAAATAATATTATTTTAAATAGTAGTTAACGCCTAGCCGTTGTAATGGCGGGAATGAACAGAACTAACTACAAAAGGATTATATATGTTTGTCAAATATTTTTACTTTTTACAATAAATGTTAGAGGATTAAAAATGCGAATGAATCCAATTTTAAGCGTAAACATTCTAATATTCTTTAAAAGGTCGATTAACCGCCTTTTGATGGCGAACCTCTTTTAAATCCACTTTTTGACAATTTTCTGTGTTATATTTGACAAAATAAAATTCTTCTTTAGAATCGGAACATCAAAATTTACTTTGTGTAAATTTTTGGTATTTTTCCGATAAATTTCATTTTTTTAATGAATAGTGAAAAATGTTGTATTTTAATTCAAAACCTCTTTTTAATCTAATTTATTTATATGATTATATTGTCTTTTGAATTGTTTTTAAAATGAAATTAGAATATATTTTTACCATTTAATCCAATATTGGTCATTCAAATTAATTTCACTTTGAAATTGGACTTAAACTAGTGTCAATCTTTTGATACATTTTGTTTCATAAAAACACGCTATTTGTTTTGATAGTGGGAATTAATTATTTAATTAATTAATGAAACTTATATGTTTTGAATTTTGTAAAATAGAAATCATTTTTGAATTCGTAATATCAAATATAGCTTAGGGTGAAGTTTTGGTATTTTTCTGAAAAACTTCAATTTTTGATGAATAGTGAAACCACTAAGTGGTACTTATAAAAACTGATTTTCCGTTTAAATAAAAATATACCACCTTTTTGTTTTGAATTTCCAAAATCCGACATACATGGTTGTCATTAAGAAGTAAAATTTGGTTCAATGGGATTAAATAATTTTTTGGTGAATAGTAACTTATTAAGTTTTTAATCGCGATTAGAGGTAATTAGTGTAGTTTAAGGTAAGAATAATGTTTTAATAAAATGAAATGACCTAGAAACATGTACTACCCTCATTGGATTAGTCATGGCCGACCAAGACAATCCATGGGTCAACTTGGGGAACCCATGGAGCCACTTTGGTTGGAAAATGACATAAATACCTTTTTATTTAAAGTTAAAGTAAAAATGACAGAAACATGAGATGTTTTACTAACATACTTTTTACATGGGGTTATACAAGTCAAATATTTGAATATAAATATTAATTGGAAATCTAAAAATATTTCCTACATCATAGTATTTGTTTTATAATTTTTAGACATTAAATAAATTAAATTATTTATGACATTATGATGATGCTGCGATGACCTCATTATTTAAAGATTTAAATAAAATGGAAAGATAATGTAAAATCTAAGACCTAAACTTGTCCAAAACCTATTTGATGAGTATATTTAGAACCCTTATCACCTTAGCCTCAAATTATATCAATGTGGGTCCTTTTAAATCCGAAACGCATTTTAAAATAAAGGAACATTTCTTTACTTTCCAAGAGTGCCCCTCCTCTCCTCTAATAAAAGGCCCCCACCTCTACCTCATTACCCACACTTCCAAAGCCTTTGTCTCGGCCAAACCCCGCCCATTTTGTCTCTCCACATCCATCTATAACTCCTTGAAGCCTCACTTTGGGCATAAGTCTTCCCAAGGAAGCCTTTGATCTCAAACCAAAGGGAGTTACCCGATTTTAAGGAAATGTCTTCACTTGAGTCCTTTTGTTTTATTTTGCTTCTCCAACCCTCTAAACTCTTTTTATTGATTTCTTTTGTAACAACTACAGTATCTTAAATATACTAGGATGTTTTTTTAAAAATTATTCTAGCTACACTTACACACACCTCCGTATAATGGTTAAAGAACATAATGTTTGTGTGGTTGGCGATTTTCTGCCTCACGAAACGATGATTGTTCAATATTCTTTTAACACCTTTAAAGGTGGCCATTATGATTTCACTGTATTTTATATATGATATATATGGTATTTATGTTTACTATAGTCTTCTGTATTTTATATTTAAAGCATAACTTTATTCTTTTCATGTTGTGTAAATGCAATAATTTTATATGAGGAAGTGCGGACTACCGCCCCCTCAAGTGATGTGACTCATACATGCAATACATGGAATGTATAAATAATGAAATTAATAAAAATATGTGACCTATATAACATATATATTATACTTTAATTATAATATATATATATATATCATTTATTTTTAATTCCATTAATATGACAAAGAAAAAATGAAAGTAGCGTTCATGCGTACGTACGGCCTACCGTCTCCATCAACGGTGCTTTTCGTTTTTTATCTCCAAATGATATGGAATATTATAAAATGAATATGTACTGAATATATATTATATTTTAATCATTAATAATATTCTGGAAATTATTTACTTATAACTACATGGACAATCATTTTTCAAACAAGTTCATTTTTGACTCATGTACCAAACATCGGCAAAAACGTCTGATATGAACTAACATTATTAAAAAAATATTATAACATTATAATATGTGATATTAACTGAATAATAATCTCTAAAGGAGGTCCTTAGGCAATTATAAATTGACCATATTTTATTATTCAGGAATATAAAGAAACGAACAAGACAAGTCGGACTTGAGGTAAGGGATCCTACTCCTCTCTTTCTTTTTAAGTACACTCTTTTATGTCATTCCTTTTAAAGCTCATATTTCTTGTTACTGGGATGTTCTTTTATATTAATATTACTGTAATCTTTATTTTCATATGATTAGATACCCTAATCTCTCTCATTAATCCATTTTGGATGTTTTGAGTGGCGCCGTTAGGCTGCCGAATTTTCGTAAGAGATCTATCCTCTCGCTTTCTTTTTAAGTACTCTCCTTTATGTCACTTATTTTAAGCTCCTCTTTGTTATGTTGGGGGATGTTCTTTTATATTCCACTTTTTGTAAAATTTATGTTAATATGATGAGAGACCCTATTTGATCTCATCAATCCATTTTTGTAAGTTTTAAGTGGCGTCGTTAGGCTGCCGAGTTTTCGTAAGGGATTTTTCATCTCACTTTTATTCCCGTGAGATTTATGCTACATTTTCCACAATTTCCTTTGATTGGTGTATGTACTTCCCATTATTTTAATCATTGTGTAATATACTTTCATTTATGATTATTTACATCAACGTTGTATTGTCCTTCTTTCACGGGGTGCATGTCTCGAAAGATACCCATGTCGGTAAGGGAACCTTTCACCCTCCACTTTTTAAAAGACTTGTTTTGTTATGACTTTTAATTAAAATACTATTATGTTGGTTTATGTTCTTATATATCCTTATTGATAGAAATTTTATGTCCACGTGATGAGATACCCTTTTTATCTCTCATCAACTCATTTTCTGAATTTTGTAGTGACGCCGTTAGGCTGTCAAGTTTTTGCAAGGGAACTTCTTAACCCAAATTTGATTTTTTGGGATAAACTTGTACTCCTTGAATATGTCGTTCTATGAATATGTGTGAATAACCTCTGATTGTTTTAAACTTAATATCCACTTATATTTTGTGTATTAGTTTTTCACACATAATTATGTAATTGATTTATCATTAAACCAAGGATACCGTCTTTGTAAGGGACATCGTCGCAATCTCCATTCATTGAGGCATATTTTGTTTTATACACAATCTTATTTTATACAGTGTATAAACCCCTTTGACTTTTACGTTTATCCAAAAAGGAATATTTTTTATACGAAGCGTTTTACTAAACGACAAAAGGGAATGTTTTTGTCGTACGTATGAGGCGACAACAACTTCTCCACCGCCATGACCATTATTTGAGTTTCGGTTTCCTCTACAAGCCATACCTTCTTTTTTAAAAGAAAAATAAATACCATATTTTACTTTTCTTTTATTTCGGTATTGAAAATGGCTTTCATAAGGTTTTTTATATCAATGTGTTTTATTGATATCTTGTGATTGAAATGTGGAAATGTTATGTTTCCTTTATGCATGTATTATCTAGTACGATTATGTTATGGTTCTTGGGCATTGTTATGAAGATGGGTGGTTCCGTGATAAACTAAGGGCGGGTGAGCCCGATATATCTCTCCAATGCATTGGGTAACATGAAGGAGTGAAACGTTAAGGTTTCTCCGAAGAGATTTAGGGAATATACTGTGGTGGGTATTCCAAACATAACCAAGAGGGTTACTCCCTACGTAAGAATGTTATGAATGCCTCAAGTTACCTTTATGCCTTATGATTTCTATGATTTATTCATGATTTGATGAGGTATGTTAAAGTGATTTTGTTTTATGAGTAAATTATGATTTCATTTATTCTTATGTGTACATGTACTCATGTTTCCTTTCCATATTTTTATATCCCTTACTGAGATTTTTATGCTCATCCCAAGTTTTTTTTTGAAATGTTTTTCACAGGTCAAGGGAAAGGTACATGATACGATGATAGTTTCAAGGAAGTGTCAAGAAAGAATCCATGTTTTATTTTAAATATTTTTCCGTTGATGGAAAAAAATGAATACTATCTTTATGTAACCGCTTTGTTTAAATGTGGAATGTAATGCAAGTTTTATGATCTAATTCTCTAAAACTCTAAACCTGAAAAGATCCTCATTGTGTAATCTTGTATTAACTCATGATTTAGTAAGGTTTAAGGATGGGGCCTTATAGTTGGTATCAGAGGTCGGTTTAGACAAATTTAGGGATTAGGAGTTTTTGTTAGACACATGATTAGTCCCTATATATATTATTTCAGTTAGATCCTTGTTTTATAACTTTTTTCAGGTCAAGTAAAGTCGGTTACGAATGGAAGGATAAGGATATCAAACGACATTCCTATCTCTTCCTGATGACATGCTTGCAGTAATTATTGCAAAGTCATGTTCAGATGATTGTGAAACTTTTTCTAGCATAAAACCCACTTGAAAGCAGTTGTTTGAGATATCAAACACCTCCACTATACCTCATTATCATCGTGGATCATGGGTTGTTTTTAGACAAATACTATTTTCACAGTATTCTCATATTTTCAAGAAAGGTAAATATTATCAAGGTATTTTAAAATATTTTACCTTATCACAAGAATTTGAAGCATATTATGATTTTAAAAATGGTGCTGAGGAAGGAGACCCTTACGCAACCTATTTATATTTGCTTTTAAAATATAGTCTCTCAGCACATACTTATGGTATTTTAAAAGGACCAATAATAGAAAGTTTCAACTCAAATTATGTCCAACTATTTTATAGAAATCATGTTTTATCAGATGTTTTGGAATTATATGTCATACATGATTATTTTCCAAAATTGTTTTTCTATGAACACCCATATGACCCATGTTAAACAAGGTGTATTTGGATGGAGGAAGCAGATTATTTTGAAAGATCTCTAAATCATTGTTGTAATGCATGGGACTTCTACCTACGTGTTCAAGATGACGATGAAACCGAGTGGACTCCATGATCAAGGTATGATGTTATTCATTTTGGGAATCGTTTTATTTTATCTTATGGTGGTGAAATAAGACTTCAAGAATTAATATGTTGATATCGTAACGAATTTGGATGAAAATGAGAGTTATAAGGAAACTATTGAGGATTAAACATGTTAGGGTTATTTTTGGAGTTTTATAATAAGGACATCACGCAGACCGTGTGACAACCCGTCGTGTCGGACAAAGCTGCGGGAATCGAACCCACAACCAAAGTGCGACTGGTATTTATCACCTACCACTGGGCTACGTGAAGTCCCTGGTTAGTTTGACTGATTTTTTTTAGTTAGATGATTTTACGAATTAAGATTAAGTTGATTTTGGGTTATCTATGGAAATTTATTAACCTATCATGGAGGATATGTGATTGGGTTAATTACTTTTCAATATGAGACATTAAGAGAAACGGATGTTGTTTGGAGATAAATGTTACGATTTAACTTGGAAGACTATGTGACTAAATCCTTAAAATATTTGGGTTTCAATCCTAGTTTGGTTTACTTTGAAGAATTTTATGGACAAATTGTTTATCGAATGGTCCTTATTGAACTTTGGGTTTTGTTGGACAAATTTTGGAGATTAATAATAGATTTTCTTTTTATAAAGGGTTATCCTTTTCTGGATTATCTGATCTTGTACTAACCTTTTTGGTTTTGGTTTTGGTTAAAGTCTAAAGACATGGGAAGTATATAGTTCTCTTTTGTGGATTAGATGATTCTATAGAAGTTGATTATAGTACTCTTAATGTGAACAAATCTTCCTAAATACTCGTCTTTTGGAGAAAATATGAGTTTGTGTAAGGAATCTAATAAAAGTTGAAAGTCAACATGATAAGTGATTATGTTTCCTTATGAATAAATTCCTCAATAAAAAGTAACTTAAAAAAAATGTTGTCTGTTATCTTTTCCTACTATGGAATCGAATACCATTTAACCCATCACAAGTTTATGATTTTCTTGTGGTTAACTTTCTCCTAAACATGTTTTCTATCACTCTCCATCAGAACATGACCCTATGTTTCCTCCTCCATGTCCATGTTTTCCTACATGGAATCCTAGTATGGGTTAACTCGGGTGACCTTTGTACTTATCTTTATTTATTTTAAAGTGATTGTTTTACCGACTCTTGTTCCGATGTGGGATTTTCAAGGATGTTTCCAAGCTCAATTTTAAAATTGTGAGGACGCAATTCCCATATGGGGAGAAGGATGTAACACCCCAGCTAAATAAAGAATACTACATTTTTATATTTATCCATATTTGTGAATAAAATATTAATATTACTTTAAAGGGGATGCTATGCTCGATGGCGTACCCAATACGCAACAACGAGTTTCTTGAGAATTTTACGTTGCACTCTAATAATAAAATAATATTATTTTAAATAGTAGTTAATGCCCAGACATTGTAATGGCGGGAATGAACAGAACTAACTAAAAAATTATTATATATTTTTGTCAAATATTTTTACTTTTTACAATAAATGTTAGAGGATTAAAAATGCGAATGAATCCAATTTTAAGCATAAACATTCTAATATTCTTTAAAAGGTCGATTAACCGCCTTTTGATGGCGAACCTCTTTTAAATCCACTGTTTGACAATTTTTTGTGTTATATTTGACAAAATAAAATTCTTCTTTATAATCGGGACATCAAAATTTACTTTGTGTAAATTTTTGGTGTTTTTTCGATAAAGTTCATTTTTTTAATGAATAGTGAAAAATGTTGTATTTTAATTCAAAACCACTTTTTAATATAATTTATTTATATGATTATATTATCTTTTGAATTGGATTTAAAGTGAAATTATAATATATTTTTACCACTTAATCCAATAGTGGTCATTGGAATTAATTTCACTTTGAAAATGGACTTAAACTAGTGTTAATCTTTTGATACATTTTGTTTCATAAAAACACGCTATTTTTTTTGACAACGGGAATTGATTATTAAATTAATTAATGAAACTTATATGTTTTAAATTTTGTAAAATATACATCATTTTTGAATTCGGAATATCAAATATAGCGTAGGGTGAAGTTTTGGTATTTTTCTGAAAAACTTCAATTTTTTATGAATAGTGAAACCACTAAGTGGTGCTTATAAAAACTGATTTTCTGTTTAAATTAAAATTTACCACCTCTGTGTTTTGAATTTCAAAAATCCTATATACATGGTTGTCATTAGTAAGTAAAATTTGGTTCAATGGGATTAAATAATTTTTTGGTGAATAGTAGCTTATTAAGTTTTTAATCGCGATTAGAGGTAATTAGTGTAGTTTAAGGTAAGAATAATGTTTTAATAAAATGAAATGACCTATACACATGTCCTAACCTCATTGGATGAGTCATGGCCGACCAATAAAATCCATGGGTCAACTTGGGTACCCCATGGATCCACATTGGTCGGAAAATGACATAAATACCTTTTTATTTAATGTTAAAGTAAAAATGACACAAACATGAGATGTTTTACTAAAATAATTTTTACATGGGGTTATACAAGTCATATATTTGACTATAAATATTCATTAGAAAGATAAAATTATTTCCTACGTCATAGTATTTTTTTATAATTTTTAGACATTAAATAAATTAAATTATTTATGACATCATGATGATGCAGCGATGACCTCATTATTTAACGATTTAAATAAAATTGAAAGATAATATACAATCTAAGACCTAAACATGTCCAAAATTTATTGGATGGGTATATTTAGAACCTTTATCACCTTATCCTATAATTATATCAATGTGGGACCTTTTAAATCCGAAACTCATTTTAAAATAAAGGAACATTACTTTACTTTCCAAGAGTGCCCCTCCCCTCCTCTTAAAAAAGGCCCCCACCTCTACCTCATTAACCACACTTCCAAAGCCTTTGTCTCGGCCAACCCCTGCCCATTTTGTCTCTCCACATCCCTCTATAACTCCTTGAAGCCTCACTTTCGGCAGAAGTCTTCCCAAGGAAGCCTTTGAGCTCAAACCAAAGAGAGTTACCCGATTTTAAGGTAATGTCTTCACTTGAGTCCTTTTGTTTTATTTTGCTTATCCATCCCTCTAAACTCTTTTTATTCATTTCTTTTGTAACAAATCCAGTATCTTAAATATACTAGGATTTTTTTATAATATGTATTCAATCTACACTTACACACACCTTCGTCTAATGGTTAAATAACATACTGTTTCTATGGTTGGCGATTTTCTGCCTCACGAAACGATGATTGTTCAATATTCTTTTAACACCTTTAAAGGTGGACATTATGATGTCACTGTATTTTATATATGATATATATGGTATTTATGTTTACTATATTCTTCTGTATTTTATATTTAAAGCATAACTTTATTCTTTTCATGTTGTGTAAATGCGATAATTTCATATGAGGAAGTGCGGACTACCGCCCCCTCAAGTGATGTGACTCGTACATGCAATACATGGAATGTATAAAGAATGAAATTAATGAAAATATGTGACCTATATAACATATATATTATACTGTAATTATAATATATATACATATCATTTATTTTTAATTCCATTAATATGACAAAGAAAAAATGAAAGTAGTGTTCATGCGTACGTACGGCCTATCGTCTCCATGAACGGTGCTTTTCGTTTTTTATCTCCAAATGATATGGAATAGTATAAAATGAATATTTACTGGATATATATGATATTTTAATCATTAATACTATTCTGGAAAATATTTACTTATAACTACATGGACAATCATTTTTCAAACAAGTTAATTTTTGACTCATGTACCAAACATCGGCAAAAACGTCTGATATGAACTAACATTATTAAAAAAATATTATAACATTATAATATGTGATATGAACTGAATAATAATCTATAAAGGAGGTCCTTAGGCAATTATAAATTTACCAATGTTTATTATTCAGGAATATAAAGAAATGAACAAGACAAGTCGGACTTGAGGTAAGGGATCCTACTCCTCTTTTTCTTTTTAAGTACACTCTTTTATGTCATTCCTTTTAAAGCTCATATTTCTTGTTATTGGGATATTCTTTTATATTACTCTTGCTGTAATTTTTATGTTCATATTATGAGAGACCCTAATCTCTCTCATCAATCCATTTTGGAAGTTTTGAGTGGCGTCGTTAGGCTGCTGAATTTTCCTAAGAGATCTATCCTCTCTCTTTCTTTTTAAGTACTCTCCTTTATGTCACTTCTTTTAAGCTCCTCTTTGTTATGTTGGGGGATGTTATTTTATATTCCACTTTCTGTAAACTTAATTTAATATTATGAGATACCCTATTTGATCTCATCAATCCATTTTTGGAAGTTTTAATTGGCATCGTTAGACTTCCGAGTTTTCGTAAGGGATTTTTCATCTCACTTTTATTCCTGTGAGATTTATGCTTCATTTACCACAATTTCATTTGAGTGGTGTATGTAATGCCCATTATTTTAATTATTGTGTAATGTAATTTCTTTTATGAGTATTTACATCAATGTTGTATTGTTCTTCTTTCACGGGGTGCATGTCTCGAAAGATACCCATGTCGGTAAGGGAACCTTTCACCCTCCTCTTTTTAAAAGACTTCTTTTGTTATGTATTTTAATTCACATACTATTATGTTGGGATATGTTCTTCTATATCCTTATTGATTTAAATTTTATGTCCATGTGAGAGATACCCTTTTTATCTCTCATCAACTCATTTTCTGAATTTTGTAGTGACGTCGTTAGGCTCTCAAATTTTTGCAAGGGGACTTCTTAACCCAAATTTGATTCTTTGGGATAAACTTGTACTCCTTGAATATGTTGTTCTATGAATATGTGTAAATAACCTCTGGTTGTTTTACACTTAATATCCAATTATATTTGGTGTATTCGTTTGTCACACATAATTATGTAATTGATTTATCCTTAAACCAAGGATACCGTATTTGTAAGGGACTTCGTCTCAATCTCCATTCATTGAGGCATATTTTGTTTTATACACAACCTTCTTTTATACGGTGTATAAACCCCTTTGACTTTTACATTTATCCAAAAATTAATCTTTTTTATACGAAGTGTTTTACTAAATGACAAAAGGGAATGTTTTTGTCGTACGTATGCGGCGACAACGACTTCTCCACCGCCGTGACCATTATTTGAGTTTCGGATTCCTCTACAAGCCATACCTTCTTTTTTAAAAGAAAAATAAATACCATGTTTTACTTTTCTTTTATTTTGGTATTGAAAATGGTTTTCATAAGGTTTTTTATATCAATGTGTTTTATTGATATCTTATGATTGAAATGCGTAAATGTTATGTTTCCTTTATGCATGTATTATCTGGTACGATTATGTTATGGTTCTTGGGCATTCTTATGAAGACGGGTGGTTCTGTGATAAACTAAGGGAGGGTGAGCCCGATATAGCTCTCCAATGCATTGGGTAATGTGAAGGAGTGAAACTTTAAGGTTTCTCCGAAGAGATTTAGGGAATATACTATGGTGGGTATTCCAAACATAACCAAGAGGGTTACTCCCTACGTAAGAATGTTATGAATGCCTCAAGTAACCTTTATGTCTTATGATTTATATGATTTATTCATGATTTGATGAGGTATGTTAAAGTGCTTATGTTTTATGAGTAAAGTATGATTTCATTTATTCTTATGTGTACATGTACTCATGTTTCCTTTCCATATTTTTATATCCCTTACTGAGCTTTTTATGCTCATCCCAAGTTTTTTTTGAAATGTATTTCACAGGTCAAGGGAAAGGTACATGATATGATGATAGTTTCAAGGAAGTGTCAAGAAAGAATCCATGTTTTATTTTAAATATTTTTCCGTTGATGGGAAAAAATGAATACTATCTTTATGTAACCGCTTTGTTTAAATGTGGAATGTAATGCAAGTTTTATGATCTAATTCTCCAAAACTCTAAACCTGAAAAGATCCTCAATGTGTAATCTGGTATTAACTCAAGATTAAGTATGGTTTAAGGCTGTGGCCTTATAAAGGGACCCCATGAAGACATACCACCTCTTATATGTACAACCTTTTTGAGATCATAAATAATGAAGGTCTCCTTGATCGGAAAGAAATGAGTGACCTTCATTACCCTGTCAATAAAAACCCACACGGTATTATTACCTTGAGGTGAACTTGGTAAAATGATAATAAAATCCATCATGACATCATCACATTTCAAATCTAGAATAAGTAACTATAGTAAAATCCTAGCTTTCCGCTGATGTTCCGCTTCCACCTGCTGATTGGTGGAACACATCTTAACAAAACCAGCTAGCTCTCTCTTTATACCCAGCCACTAGTACTGACATCGCAAGTCATGGTACATCTTGGTGAATCAAGGGTGTACTAACCAAGCTGATGCATGGAACTCCCACATATGATCCTCACATATATCCTTTGGAACCCATACTCGTCCATGGATACGTAGGATCTCATCCTTTCCAACAGTCCAAACTAGAGGAGGGTCATCACCTTCCACACTCTCCTGTAGAACTAGGCCCTTTGAATCTGATAGATACATAATCCTAACTCTATCCAGCATGGTGGAGGTCATAGATAAGGATGAAAGATAACTCTTCCCCTATCTTCTATGCATCTCCAGATTCATCTTAGAGAACAGCGCCATAAGCTTCCACTCGCTACTATCTTGTTGCACCTCCTGTATCTCAGTCCTATTGTTTGGTGCATTGGCCACTTCATGGACTTTACTATCTGTGTATTCGGGGTCAATGTCAAAGGACTAAAGTAACTCTACCCACCTTCAGTGCGTCAAATTCAGATCATGCTGCATAATGATATACTTTAGGATTGTGTGGTCCTTGTATCCCCCAAAATTCTCACCCATTAAATCGTATATCCAACAACGTAATGCATGAACAACAGCAGCTAACTCTAGATCATGTGTAGGGTAATTCCTCTCATGAGGCCTCAACTGTTGAGACTTGTACGCCATGAAATGATCTTCATGCATCAGTACTACCCCATTCTAATACATGATGGGTCACAGTAAAGCATGTAACTCTTTCCCAGCTTTGGAAGTATCAATACTGGGGTTAATTTCAACTTCCCTTCCATCTCTTCAAAGGTTGTCTCATAAGATTCTGACCAAACAAACTTCATAACCTTCTTATTCATTCCCATTAAAATCAATTTTAAGCATCATAAGTTCTATATAAAATTCTTGTAGTAACCTTCTAGCCCTAAGAAACTATTTTTATAAAAAATGTTATGAGGCTCTTCCCAGGAAACTACAACTCTCACCTACTCTGGTTCCACTGATACTCTTGTCTCTGAGATGATGTGACCAATGAGGTGAATCTATTCTATCCAGAAGTGTAAATATGCGAGCATAGCATATAAATGATTCTTTCTCAGTGTATTCAAGATGACCTCAATATGATTGGCATTGTCGTGTCGATTCTGATAATACACCAAGATATCATCCACAAAAACCACAAAAAATGAGTCCAAATAGGAATGGAACACTCGGTTGATCATCACCATAAAAACGTCTATCATATTCGTGAGACCGAACAGCATAGCCAGATACTCATATAGATCATACCTTCTATGAAAGGATTTTCAAGGTATGTTTGTAGTTCAAACATGCACCAGGTGATATCCAGACCTCAAGTCAATTTTTGATAACACTCGAGATCCTCAAATCTCATCAAATAGATATTTTATCTGTTATCCTCCATCCCCCAATAACAAGGGAGGATACTAATACGGGGAAACCCATATCATCTAATCCATAGTCAAGGCTAGATTTGATTCTCTCTGGAACATCTGCATATATCGAAAGAAACCCTCACGGAATTGTGCCTTAGCACCTATGTCCGGAACAACATATTGTGCCAAAACTATCACTAAAAGAGGATCAATTGGTATCATGTGGCCCACCATCTCAAGAGTATTCTAATCTCCCCCCTCATGGTGTAACATTGAAGTTAATTGTGGCGGCATCACTATAAAGTGTCAATCACATGCCTCAGAAGATAACAACATTAAAAGAACACAACACAAAAGTGTAGGACAGGCCAAAACCCTCCTAAAACCAAGTCAACCCATAGCCCGCTCTTAGATCCAAAACATTCTATGGAATGACCAATGAACCACTAGAGACTACACCTCTTAACCACTCAAAATTTGGGTCTAGTTCAATTCTATATTATTATTTCAAGTTTCAAATTCAATTCACCAAGGGTTTACCAATTCCAAATCCATGAGGGCCCATAACACCTTAAGAACCCAAAACTTTTTCCCCATTCAAACAACAAATATATCAAGTAATTTTTAGCATTAAAATTTTATTAGTGTGTCATTTCTCAATACATAAGGGCCCAAGAACTTTATGAATTTAAAGATGAATTCACTCCTTTATTTACTGCACCCCTCTAACATAAAAGTAGGCATAACTATCACATAAACTATCACAATAGCATGCAGTAAATAATGAATCCTAAATTGTATGAAAAAATGATTGTAATGTGATTTTAACAACTATATATATAATTCATGAGATAGAATACCCACATATCATCAGGTTTCAAAGGAAATATATCCCACAATTTCATCCATAGTAATATCAGAATTCAAGTACGTCACCGAATGGTGAAATCGAATCATTTCTAAAATTCAAAATCTATAAAAATACAACTAAGTTTGAGACAAATTGTATTTTCACAATATGTGGGGTAGTTACTCAAAGTAACACCTTATTACCAAATTCAATTTCCTTTTTATCACTTTTTATTGTTTCCAAATAGTAAGGAAAATCAGAAAAGAATGCTCTGATACCACTTTGTAACGTCCCAGACCCGGATGCTATCCAAACGGTTCTCCGAACAAGGTACGCAAGATTGCCTCAAACGGATCTCCCCAAATAGTAGAGGCTATGGACTAGTATCGAGGGCCTATGTGAGTCATTGAGGAGACTATTCCCTAATTACCAGAGTATCACAATTAAATGAAAACATAATAAATAGAGGAAGAGAAATAAGTCACAGTCAACTAAAAGTAGATGTGATAGGAAAACATATCAATAAAAAAAGTATCATATACAAAATGATTTAGATGATATGTGACGTCCCAAAAAACTGAAGTAAGAACTTTATATTCAATAGCATGTTTGACACGCGACACCAAGTGCGTAGGGTAATATAAAATCCACATACTTTATAATATATTTAATATTTAAAATATATTCAATATATTTCAACACATTCATCACTAAATTATAGTTCATTACACACAAGAGTAGCCTTCCTTGATATCATTAATTACATGAAATAGATACCATCTTATATAGCTTGCATTACACGAAATATCGAGTTTCACCAAATAATAACGTATTATTAAAATATAATTATTTAATATAATATGATATAACCTAGATGTTATGTAGTGGTTGTGAATAGTATTAACTAACGTATGAAAATATATGGTTTATAGTAATACATGATTAATTCATAGTTTAAAAACTAATTAGAAATGAATATAGGAACCAATTGAATATAAACTGAATGTTTTTATATAAAACCATTTTTATTCTCATGAAACTGTTTTATCCTAATAAAACCCTATTTTACACATAAAAACCTATATTTTATTAAAGGCAATATTACCGCCTTTTAATGAAGAACCCATTTTAAATTTGAATTTTGAAACATTAATTGTTATAATAAATAAAAATAAACTTCATATTTGAATTAAAAACATAATAATTAACTTAGTATAATGTTGTGGTGATTTTCAGTAAAGATTCAATTTTCCATGAAAAGTTAAAAATACTGAATTTTAGTTCAAAAATGCTTTTTAATATAATTAATTTATAAGGTTAAATTATGATTTTAATTAGTTTTAAAGTGTAATTATATAATATTTTTATCAATTAATAAAATTTAGGTGATTTGGATCAATTTCACTTTGAAATTGATTATATAAACCTTGCCTACATTCGGACGTTTTTACTCTAAAAATATGCATTATCGTCCCATCTACGAGATTAATTTTAATATAACTTTTTCCACTTATGTGATTGGAATTTGGAAAAAAATATTCAATATTTTGAATCTATAATTTAAAATTTATAATAAGACCAAAATAATTTTGACCAAAAATATTAGTAAAAGTAATTAAAATTAATTACATGAGTTAAGAGAAGAATTAGGTTAATAAAGCAATAAACCTTAAATTTAAGACACAAAATGACCTAGAAACATGTCAAACACCCATTTTATGGCCATATATAGACCCTATAATAAATTTTCCCACACTTGGTCCATTATTTGATTCACTTGAAACATGAAATACATGGGTGTAATTCTCTCTTCAAATATTTACAAGAGTGTCACTCCTCCACTATAAAAGGCCACCACTCCTACCCATTCATCACACCTCTCAAGATTTTTAGGTTCAGCCAAAATCTACCCAAATATCTTCCCAACATTCTTACCAATGATCTATAATCCTCACTTTGTTCATAAAACCCCCCGAGGGAGAATTTTGGTATACACCAAAATGGGTTACCTGATTAAGAGGTAATGTCTTCTCTCAAACTCCCTTTCCTTTATTTTCCTCATTCACCCACTACACTCACTTTATTCAATTATTGTGTAAAAAAAACAATATAATACATATACTAGGATATTTTTATGGTAAATTTTATACTTACACTTACACATACCTCCATCTAATGGATACGAACATACTATTTCCATGTATAGTGAACTACTGCCTCATTAAACAATGATTGTTCAACTCTCTCATACTGCCTCTCATGGTGGTCATTATGAAGATAAATTGGTTTATATAGGTTATATATGATATTTATTATTTAATTATACATATTTAAACATTTTATAATACAAAAATTTAATAATTTCTATTTTACTCTAATACGATAACATCGTTTGAGGAAGTATTGACTACTTCCCCTCAAAGCAATGTGATTCGTTCACATGATACATGGAATGTATAAATGTTGGTTATAATTAAAAAAATGGGACATAAAAAATCTATTTTATATTCATGACATAATTACATTTCTTGAAATATAATATATATATATATATATATATCATTTTTTTTATTACCCTTTCACACAATTAAAAAGAGATAACGTCGTTTATAGACATGCAGACTACCGCCTCCTCGACATGATGTAATTCCTTTTATATCATAGATTTATATATATAAATATGTATGATAAAATAAAATGGTATTTATTATATAATTATCCTTATGTAATTATATGGTGTTACTTACATTCTTTCCACAATGATCATTTAAAAATGGGAACGTTACTCATGCGTACGTACGACATACTGTCTCCATGAATGTAACATTAATTAATTTTTAATAACCATTTTTAATGATTGATTTTAAAACTATAAATGATGTAGAAATATGATAATTATGTCATAATTATTATAGTGGAGGTGTTATAAAATGACCACTTTGATCATATTTGACCAACAATAGTGGTTTTGACACATAAACTGAATTTTGTTAAAAACACCCAATGTAAACTTAATTGTTTAAGTTGTTGTACACAACACGGTAATAAGTGACAAAAACTTAATTATAAACATGAAAAAGTTTCTGAATAAATCAGAAAATTAAAATAAGTTTATTGTATATTAATATTAAAGGATGTTCACCCAAAAGGAAACTCAAGGTAAGGGATTCTTGTCTCATTTTCATTCTATGAGGCATACTTAATTGTTGTGAACCTAATTTATTATATATGATGTACACACTACCACATTGAAATATAATATCATGAACTCTCTTATATTAATGGTATGTAGAGTTTTCATTTTATTATTCTTACTTTTGGTTCTTTCAATTCATATGTAATGGATTTCATCTCAATTTTTTTTCATTAAGGAACATTCTATTATTATGAACCAAGTTTCTTTAAATAGTGTATACATTACCACTAAAATTATATATCATGAATCTAAATAATCTCATTATATTAATACTTTCATTCAATTTTACTCCTTCATGAGGTAATGATTTAAAATGTTTGAAAGTGGTATGGGACATTTTGGGATGTTTAAATATTATATTCCTCAAGACCAATCCAATTGATCTTTCAATGGAATTTCCATCCAAGAAAATTTTATAACCATTGTTTATTAAACCCTTTAATTTTCCTATGGTTAATCATGACCATTATAAAGTATTATTACCAATTTTTTACTCTTTGGTACTCCAATTGTTTTAAAAATGTTTTAAAGAAAACACGACTCCACTTATCTCTTTAGTCGAAGAACCTATATTTCTTATAAAAACCATGTGTTATTAAAATTATTTCAAAAATGATTTAAAATTATTTTCTAAATACATTTTTACCCTTTTTTTCTTTTAACAATCTCTTATAAGGAATATTCTTTTTGATTTCTGAAAAATGAATTTTTTAACCTTTTCCATACAAAAGGAATATTCTTTTTACCTCTTATGACATGTATGAACTTATCCACGTTCATTTATTTGAATCCTACTTATCAATTTTTAAGGTTTTATTTTTTAAAAATGTTTTTAAAAAGCTATTTTCAATGTAAAATTTTTTCAAAAGGTTTTTCAATAGCAAATTATATTTTCCTCAAGAATATCTTTAAAAGTCACTCCTTTATTTCACCAATGGAAACAACCCTCAATTTTACCCTAGTTGAGATTTATTGTATTGATATCATCCTCATTATTCCTTTGGATGGTTTATTATTAGTTTTACCAAGGATAGTATTAATATTTACTTCTTTGACCTATTTTTTCTTCCCCTTGAAATATTCAATCTCCTATGATCATTGAACATTGAATTTCCCCTAAATTGTCCATTTCATTTATCAAAGATATTACTACTGCCTAAACCATATACCATTTTACATATGGTGTCTACTTTGAAATTTATTTGATTATTTGGGAAAATATTGATAAATATGTATAATCCATTTAATATGGATTTGGATAAGGCACGTTATTTATTTGATATATGAGGAATGCTTTGGAAATGCAATATACGGGTTGGGGGATGTTTAATGAAAGCTCTGTGGGTTAGGGATTAGTGAATGAAATCCCCTCGATGCATTGTAAGTCTCATTGGATCATTTATTTATGAAAATTGGTGTGTTTAATTTGTCTATTCACAGTACTGGTTCTATATACCAAGGTAAACACAGTTTCTAATAATTAAGTGTTATCCATTATTTAGTTCAATTATTATTCAACCATGAGATCTTGTATCGAAAAATCTATGGATACATTTCATTTTTAGTTCATTGATTAAATAGAATTTATATAAGTTTCTTAACTTTCTATTTTTATTTTTTCATATCTAGTTATTTTAATGGAATATATTTACATTTTCCATATTTCCATATTGTTTATTAAGTTCCTTCTCAGGTTTTTTATTATATAGTATGTGTGTTCAGTTATTTACCATCCCATAATTATTACTATCATTGATTCATTATTTCTTCTGCTTTATTATACCATTTTTTATCATTTTATATCATCCTTATTATGTTTATTTCCTTAAGAATCCAAGAAGTGTACTATGAAAGATATGGAATAATTCACTATATGGATTGGAGTTATCCTCATAGTTGTTTATATATTTAGAAGAAAAAAATAATATGTTGTAATTAGTGTATACATTTGTAATAAAATTATAACTGGTTTATCTGGTTTACCAATACTAATAAAATTATCTATCCTTTAGGGATTGATTCATTGTAATCATGCCAATATAATTTATTGCAGTCACTGGATTTGGGTTATTTGGGGTCGGGGCACTATAGTTGGTATCAAAGAGAGTTTAGTAACAACCTGGGGAACTAGATTTAATAAAACCTATATTAGAGGACATAACCCTAAGAAATAATTTTAGGATAAGTGTATATGAAAACCCTATAATTTTGGTAAAGTATAGATTACATGGGTCTTTAAAGAAATACATCCAAGTTTGGATACTACACATGGATGTGGTTTTAGCATAGATGTACCTAGGATTAACAACTATGGCAAGGTGTTCCAGGCCTGACTCGGGGTAATTTTCTGCATGAAAACGGGACTTGCTACGCACTTGGTTTGACAGTCCCGGGTTATATTCTTAGAACAATCCATGTTTTAATTATAAACCATTAAGAAAATTTTAAATAGATAATGGAAATGAATGTCCTATGTTAAACCAAAGGAGTTTTATATTGGAGATATGGTTTCGTGATTAGAAATTATAAAAATTCTATTATGGGTAATAATTATACCAATGAAGGACCTATGTCAAAATAAAATGGATTAAGTATTGAGGTTGTATTGAAAAACATATATAAGATTTTGTTTAGTGAATAAACTTATTTCGTGTATGTCCAATAGATTTATTTTGGAAAATATATTAATTTGATTTTATAAAAGGAAAACATGTATGTCAGGTGACAACCAATCAAGTCTGGCAGGGTTGTGGGTCTTGAACCCATGACCGAAGGACGAAAAGGGTTTTACACCAACCATTGACCAACGCAATGTCCTTATTAATTTTTCATCATTTTTAGTTAAACAACCTAACGAATAAATGTTGAGGATGAACCAGTAATAACACTTTTTAGGATTAGGGATTAGACTATTAACCATATTAGTTTTGGATGAACAGTTAAAGATAAATTGTTAAACTTGTCACTATTTTATAGGTGTTATGACATTTAAAGTTTTTTTGTACTTTAGGAATAAAAATAATCATTATTGGTAATTAATTTCTTGGAGTAAAATGATGAATAATAATTTAATCGAAACACAACCAAAAGTTTGGATTTTTCATTTGAAATTTAAATCTACCAAGTAAGAATATTTCATTATATTCTTCGTCAATAAAATAATTAATCAAAATTTGTAAAATTATAAAAAACAATGTGCTCTCTAAATTCCTTAATTTTTGTTTCACCAATGGTCTACTAAATCATCTCAGATTTATGGCTTTAAGGCCCTCAAATTTACATTGATCAATAACTTGTTTGTGATTGATGACCTAAATCAATCCCTATGAATATTTATGATTTTCCTTCGAGTATGTATCTCTACTTTCCACTAATGTTCTCCTACTTAGAAACCTCGTTACGTGGCAGTCCATGTGAACTTTATACATTCCATTCTCTCTTTTATAGAGGATTACTTATGAACCCTTCTAACAATGTGGGATTTAAAACATAAGAAGTATCAAAAAATATATCATCATGATCGAGTTTAAATTGAAAGGATGCAATTTTAATAAGTTGGGGAGAATGTGAAATCCCGAAAAACTGAAGTAAGAACTTTATATTCCATAGCATGTATGACACAAGACACCAAGCACGTACGGTAACATAAAATCCATATACGTTATAATATATTTAATATTTAAAATATATGCTATATATTTCAACACATGAAACACTGAGTTAGAGTTCATTACATGAAAGAGTGACCATCCTTGATAGTGTGTGTTACACACAAGAGTGGCCTTCTTTGATAACTTGAGTTACACGAAAGACCGAGTTTCACCAAATAGCAATGTGTTGTTAAAATATTATTATTTAATATAATATGATATAACCTAGCTGTTATGTTAGTAGTTATGAATATTATTAACTAACTTATGAAAATATATGGTTTATAGTAATATAATATTAATTCATAGGTTAAAAACTAATTATAAATGAATATAGGGACCAATTGAATATAAACGGAATTTTTTATAAAAAAACCATTTTTATGCTCACAAAACTATTTTATCCTAATAAATTAATGTAATTACAATTAGTTAATTATTTTAATGAAATATATATGTTATATATTCAATAAAATATTTTTTTGATATTCATACATATGAATATGATAAGAACAACCCCTATTTTACACATAAAAATCTATATTTTTATAAAAGCGAATTTATCGCCTTTTAATGGCGAACCCATTTAAAATTTGAGTTTTGATAATTCGATTAATATATTTTGTCAAAATAAAATTTTTATTTTAATTATAAACATAATAATAAACTTATGATTATGTTTTGGTAATTTTCTATAAAGATTCAATTTTTAATGAAAAGTTAAAAATAGAATTAAGTTCGAAAGTGCTTTTTAATATAATTTATTTATAAGGTTAAATTATGATTTTAATTAGTTTTAAAGTTTAATTTTATAATATCTTTATAAATTATTACAATTTAGGTCACTTTTCTCAATTTAAATTTGATATTTATTATAAAAACAAATCCAACTTTCAAACGTTTTTACTCTAAAAACCCGCTTCGTCATCCGGTCTATGAGATTAATTTTAATTTATTTTTTTCCCACTTATATGATTGTAATTTTGAAAAAATGGATTCCCTATTTGGAATCTCAAAAATTTATAATTTCTAATAATACCATCTTTATGTTGACAAAAAATATTAGTGAAAGTGATTAAAATTAATTACATCAGTTAAGAGAATAATTAGGTTAATAAAGCACTAAACCTTACATTTAAGACACAAAACAACCTAAAAACATGTAAAAACCCATTTTATAGAGATATTTTGACCCTATAATCAATTATCTCTATGATGGTACATTATTGGATCCACTTTCAACATGAAAAACATTGGTTTAATTCTCTCTTCAAATATTTACAAGAGTGTCAGTCCTCTTCCACTATAAAAGGACACCACTCCTACCCATTCATCACATGACTCAAAAATTTTAGGTTCTACCAAATTCTACCCAAATAGACTCAAAATATTCCTCCCCATGACCTATAATTCTACGCTTGTTCATAAATCCCCCCATGTAAGTCTTTTGGTATACACCAAAAGAGGTTACTCGATTAAGTGGTAATGTCTTCCCTCAAGCTCTCTTTCCTTTATTTTACTCCTTCACCCCCTACACTCACCTTATTCCATTATTGTGTGAAAACAACAGTATCCTAAATATAATATTATTCTTTTATGCTATTTTTTTGACCTAAACTTACATACACATCCATCTAATGGAGGCGAACATCCTATTTTTGTGTACGGTGAACTACTGCCTCACGAAATAATGATTGTTCAACTCTCTCTTACCACGTCTCATGGTGGCCATTATGATGAAAAATATATTTATATAGGTTTTATATGATATTTATTATGTATTTATACTTCTTTAAACCATTTATAATACATTAATTTAATACTTTCCATTTTACGTTAATATGAAAACATTGTTTAAGGAAATGTGGACTATTGCACCCTTAGAGTGATATGATTCGTTCACACGATACATGGAATGTATAAATGATGGTTATAATAAAAAAATGAGACAAAAAACATATATATTAAATTCATTACATAATTAAATTTCATTAAATATATAATATATATATATATCATTTTCATTATTAACCTTTCACACACTTTAAAAGATATAACATCATTTGTGGACGTGTGGACTATTGTCTCCTCAACATGATGTGATTCCTTATATATCACAGAATTAGACATATAAGTATGTACGACTAAATAATATTGTATTTATTATATAATTATTATTCTATAATTATATGGTGTTTCTTACCTTCTTTCCACACCAGTCATTTAAAAATTGGAATGTTACTCATGCGTACATACAGCTTACTGTCTCCATGAATGTAACGTTTATTCATTTTTCATAACCATATTTAATTATTGATTTTAAAAGTATAAATTATGTATAAATATGATAATTAGGTCATGATTATTATTCTGGTGATGTTATATAATGAGCAATTTGACCATAGTTGACCAACAATAGTTGTTTTGACACATAAACCAAATTTGGTCCAAAACACCTGACCTAAACATAATTATTTAAGTAGTGGTAAAAAACTTGGTAATAAGTGAAATAAAAGTAATTATAATCATTAAAATGATTCTTAATCATGTTTAAAATTAACATAATTTTATTATACAGGAATATTAAAGGACTTTCACCCGAAAGGAAACTCATGGTAAGGGATTCTTGTCTCATTTTCATTTTGTGAGGCATACTTAATTATTGTTCACGTAATTTATTATATATGTTGTAAATACATCCACATTTATATGTAATATCATGAAATATATTATATTCATGGTATTTAGATGTTTTATTTGATGATTATTACTTTTAGGTCTTTCGATTCATATGTAATGAATTTTGTCTCAATTTCATTTTATTGAGGAACATTCTATTATTATGCACGAAGTTTCTTTTAGATGGTGTATATATTACCATTGAAATTATATATCATGAATCTCCTTAATCTCATGATATTATTACATTCATTCAATTTTAATCCTTCATTAGGATATGATTTAAAATGTTTCAATGTGGTATGGGACACTTTGGGATGTTTAAATATTATATTACTCAAGACCAATCCTATTGATCCTTCAATGGATTTTCCATTTGAGGAAATTATATATCCATTGTTTAATAAACCATTTCATTATAATATGTTTAATCATGTCCATTATCAAGTATTAGTACCATTTTCCACTCTTTTGTACTCAAAGTTTTTTAAAAATGTTTTAAATAAAACCCAACTTCACTTCTCTCTTTAGTTGGAGAACCTGTTTTCTTCAAAAAACAATGTTTTATTAAAATGATTCCAAAAATGTTTTAAAATGATTTTGTAAAGAAATTGTTTACCCATTCTTGTCTTTCACCAATCACATTGAAGGAATCTTCTTATCTATTTTTGAATGAGTCATTTTCTAACCTTTTTCCGTACAAAAGGTATATTGTTTTTACAACGTACGACCTGTATAGACATATCCATCATCACTTATTTGAAGCCTCCTTCTCAAATTTAAAGGTTTTGTTTTTAAAAAATGTTTTAAAAAAGGTATTTTCAATGAAAAATGATTTCAATTTTTTTTCAAAATAAATGGATATTTTCCTCAAGAATTTCTTTAAAAGTCATTCTTTTATTTCATCATATACAATAACCCTCCATTTTACCCCACATGGATTTGTTGTGTTAATACCATCCCCATTAGTCCTCTTGATGGTTTATTATTGGTTTTTCCAAGGATAGTATTAGCATTCACTTCCTTTATCTATTTATCAGTCCCCTTGAAATATTCAATCTACTATGATCATTGAACATTGAATTTCCCCTAAATTATCCATTATATTTATCAGGGATATTACTATTTCATTAACTCTACACCATTTTACATACGGTGTCTACTTTGAAATTTTATTGATTATTTGTAGAAAGAATAATAAACCTGTATAATTTTTTCAATGTGAATATTTTATAAGGAACGTTAATTATTTTATATATGAGGAATGCTTTGTACATGCAATACAATTGTTGGGGATTGTTTGAGGAAAGCTCTATAGGTTGGGGACTGGTAAATGAAAGCCCCTCAATTCATCGATTATCTCATGGGACAATTTAATTGTGTAAATTGGTGTAGGTAAATTGTCTATTGATAGTACCAGTTCTATGTACCAGGGGAAACATGGAATCCAATAATTAAGCACTATCCCTCATTTAGTTAAGTTATTATTCATCCATGAGATCTTGCGTCGACAAATCTATGGATACATTTAATTTTTTAGGTCATTGATTAAATGGAATGTACTTTAGTTTCTTACCATTCCATTTTTATTTTTCCTTATCTAGTTGTTTGAATGGAATTTATTTCAAGTTACCATATTTCCATATTGTTTATTCAGTTCCTCCTTAGTTTTTTGATTATATGGAATGTGTGTTCTATTATTTACCATTCCATAATTATTAATATCATTTATTAATTATTGATTCCGATATATTTTACCCTTACTAATCATTTGATATCACCATTATTATGTTTCTTTCCCCAGGAATCCAAGAAGCGTACTATAAAAGATATGTAAGAATTTTCTAGATAAATTAGATTTATATTCGATGTTATTTATTTTCTTATAAGAAAAAAATAATATGTTGTAATTAGTGTATACATTTGTAATAAAATTCTCATTTATGTATCTAGTCTAACAAGATTATTAAACTGATTGGTCCTTCAGGTTTTGATTCTATGTAATCAAACCAATATAATGAATAGAAGCCACCAACTCTAGGCTAAATATGGTCAGGGAGATACATGATACATGTGACTTGAAAGAATCCATAAGAGTACATGGAAATACAATATAGTATAGGGAACCAAAAAGAAAAAAATACTAAAAAGTGCTCATAGCATCACAAGCCTAGCTTGGTCCTATGCTCCCCTACTCTAAAAAATAGTCAAGGAACTGTGTCAGGGCTCTTTCCCATATCATCACCTACAACCATATAATTTTTTTGGTTCCCTGAAGATCCCCAAAGAGAGGGTGAGATAAAAATCCTAGTAGGTAACCACCCAGATGTCTATATAGTTCTAACAACAATATGAAATGTTCTAGGAAGTCTAAGATAAGTATTAATGTAAATTGAATTCCCATTGAATGAGTCTAATGCAATATGTAAAACCAAATAACCCCTCAAGGATCTCTACAAAAGAGTATGCTCTTAACAAGGCAGTTATAAACAATAAATAATCCACACAACCATGTCATACATCTATCCATATCAAGTAACCCATGGACACTCCACATAAAGAAGTGTAGAACCCAAGGGTTGGATCCAAGGTGTCACGTGCTAGGAAATCCAAGTAAGATATCTAGACCATGACGGGATGGATCCAAGGAACCCGTTTAAGGAATCCACATCGATTCCCATGGGTGACCCAATGGATACTTTTTCAAGGCACTAGTTTGGATCCTAGGAGCATTTCAACAGCATGTCCTATGCAAGCCCATGTAAGTCGGATCCATAGGGTCGAAAGGCTCAAGGGATCTTATAAAATCAATATCCAAGGGGTATAATCAACCCAAGGCATCCACTACCGCATTCCAGACCCATGGAGAGCAGTCCATGGTATCTATCAAAACATTCATTCAAGCATTAAATTTAAACAATTAAACCCTTGTGTGTATACCCACTCACATAATCAAGTAGAAGCCATGAGTATACCCACTCATGCATACCATTTATCATTTACCTTTCATATGGGTATAGCCACCCATATTATCCATTTAACATGCCATTAATCATTTCATATAGTTATACCCACTCATTTCAATTAAGAAAATCTATCAAAGTTGGAAAGGATTCATAAGATATAACTAATAATGGAGGTAGTATACATCCTAGGCATGCTATTTAAAAATCATTAAGGCGTTAATGGTATTTCTCTAACTAATCAAGCACAATCACAAACCCCTAGGGTGGTTTAAAAGGGCATAATCACGGTATTTCCTTAAGGTTCACCCTATGGGAGACCTTGAATCAAGAAATGGGTTCCAATGCACCTAAATAGAACCTACGAGCATCCTCACTAAGTCTACCTATGTCAACTACAAGAAACTCGCTCAAAAATGAGGCCACGCTGGAAAGTATGATGGGAGAAAAATCATCTTAATGCCCAAAAAACACCACAAAAGCTGAATAAAAGCATATACCACCTACCTATACTTGGTAGTAGAGATCCCGTCTAGTATCAAGTCTGGATTCATCCTAATTTAAGAGAAATCTTATGAACAGATGAAGAACGAGATATTAGGGAATTAGTACCTAAAATGAAATAGCACAATCGTTGTTCCGATGAAACAAGAATAGATAAAAAGGAACATAGGCCTTACTGATATACACCCGACGAGAGAAACCAAAATCAAAATGGAGGTTGGATAGATTATTGTGCTCAAATCCTAGCTTAAGCACCAAAGGGGATCTCCTATGGAGGAGGGTTGTTGTACGTTGAAGGAAAACACAAACAGTTTTTTAAAAATAAAATTGTTACTTCAATTAGAATTAAAAAAAGACCCAGAAAGCTTGCACATTTTATCTTCATGGTTTCCCAAAACATGTGAAAATAGTGCATATCTCACTAAATCCAAGGGGAAATTATCTTTTTTACCCCACACGGTCTAACTAACTATGCAGTAACCATTCAAAAACCATCTATAAAATGTCTGCAACTTTTAAGACATACCGCACAGTTGTGCAGCCTCTACCACATTGTTTCCCTAAATATTCAGAAGCTACTTCCTCTAATTTCATGGTTAGAGAAATATTTTCACCTACCCCACATGGTCTCTCCTAACTATTACCTAGGCCAAAACACCCCTAAACCCCTGGCTGAGACACTGAACGAGCCCTAGACACCTCCAAAACGCCCGTGATCATAATGGGTATATATGCAAGGCCATAAAATACCATTTAAACTGAAAAAAGGATCCATAACTCATATGAAAGCCTGGGTTCTTAAAATTAGTTACAAATTATTTATAAATTAATATAAAAAAATTAGATATCAAGTGAGTTTTTTATAGAAATTTATTATTATTCTCACAATGTTGTTTTAATAATAATAAATTAAATTAAATTAAATTAACAAGTAATTTTAATGTAATATATATTTTATATATCCAAGGAAATATTTTTTATATTCATCCAATAGATTTTATAAGCATAATATAAGAATAAACAGAATTTAACACATAAAACCCAATATTTTTATTAATGCGATTTTTTTGCCTTTTAATGGATAGCCTATTTTAAATTTAAATTTTGGAACTTTAACAAATATTATATTTCAAAATAAACTTCATATTTTAAATCTAATAATAAAAACTAAGTTAAGGTGAATTTTTGGTGTTTTTCTTTAAAGTTTTATTTTTTAATGAATAGTTAAAAATAATGTATTTTAATTCAAAACTACTTTTCAATCTAATTTATTTATATAGTTAAATTAAATTTTAAGTTGGTTTTAAATTTTAATTAGATTAAATTTTTATCAATCAATCCAATGTAGGTCATTGGAATCCATTTTACTTTGAAATTGACTATAAAAACATATAAACGTTTTGAAAGTTTTTAATTTAAAAACCTACATTATCATCCCATCTGTGGGATTAAATTTAAATTAATTTCTACCACTTATATGATTTTATTTCTAAAAATTTGATTCCATATTTAGAATAAGAATAATTGATAATTTTTAAAAATATCATAATAGTTTTTGACCAAAATTATTTGTGAAAATAATTAAAATTAATTGCAATAATTAAGCTTAAATTAATATTAACAAGGAACTAAACCCTTATATTAAGGCCCAATATGACCTAGAAACTTTTCAAAAATTCATTGGATGGTTATATTTTGACCCTATCCTCCCTTTTCTCTACTTTAGGAAATTTTTTGATCCACTTTCAATAAAAAAACGTGGGTGGGGCCTCTATTTTCCAAAATATTATGAGAGTGTCACTCCTCCATTATAAATGGCCCCCTCTCCTCCCACTTCCTCAGACCTCTCAAGCCACTTTGGCACCACCGAAATCTACCCAAATATCTCACAAACATCCCTCACTTCTTCTTTTAATATTACCTTTGGTAGAAAGACTTCCAAGGAAGCCCTTTGGTGCAAACCAAAAGGAGTTACCCAATTAAGAGGTAACACCCTCCCCCAAACTCCATTATTTGATTTTATTTCTCCCCTCAATAAAATATTATTATTACATGATTTTATAAAAATACTAGTATAATAAATATAATAGGATGTTTTTATTCTATGCTTTTTACCTACACATACACACACTTCCATCAAATGGGTAATGAAAATATTGTTTACGGGTATGGAAAACTATCGTCGCACTAAATGATGATTGCTCATTTTTCGTTTAACACATTTAATGGTGTAAATTATGATGGAAAACTTGTTTATATATGTTATATATTATATTTATTACATATTTAATATTATTCAATTATTTTACAACACATATCTTTATACTTTCTATTTTTTGTTAATATGAGAATTTCATTTGAGGAATTGTAGACTACTGTCCACTCAGAGTGATGTGATTTGTTCATAAACTACAAGGAATGTATTAAGGATGATTTTAGTGAATATATATAATATATATGATATAATAAAGATACATTAATAATGATATATATACATATATATACATATATATATGTGTGTGTGTGTATTTTAATTTATTTCTTTCAACCCAACAATTAAATAGAAATATCGTTTATGTGTACACTATGGAAATAATATAATATGATTATGTATTATCCACAATTCCATGTATTATTCCTATGTTATTATTTCATGTCTTGTGTTCTTTATTTCCTTATGATTTATTTCTTATGAACTTATATGCTCTATGATATGTTTCATGTTTATGATCTTTGAAATGCAGGGTATGGTATTCTATTTTCGTGATCATGTTCTTATACCCTTAATTTCAAGATTATGTTTACATATATCCCTTTTTGAGAATCTAATATCACCCCTTTTTATGTTTCCTTTCCCCCATGTTATTAAGATACATATTATGTTTGATGTGTCTAAGAAGGATTCTAATAAATAAAAACATAGTGGGAGATAACGTAGCTCATTTATGCACATGATTTTATGTATCCAAGTTTCCAAAGGCACTAATCTAATACAATATTTGGGAATCTATTTGTATAATGTTTTATGTATTCCTAAAATGTTATGTAATGTTAATTTATGTCAAGACCATGTCATTATAATCATTTTAACTGAATTCATATTTTCATTCTATGAGAGTATTATAAGTCATGATTGTGTGATCTTAGGATGCGGATGTGATCTAGAAATTTCAAATAAAGAAGCTTAGGGAGAAGAAAGCCCCTCTTTGGTATTTTATCCAAAGTATAGTGATAGATTAGGTTGGGAATATTTGACCAAATGAGAAAATCAGCCTATATAGTAAGGGAAAGGTGAAACCAAATGATTTTTGGGTTTATTGTCACTATAGACTACCCTAGGGAAGGGGGTATTTTAGTTTTTGGTCATGAAGCTCAATCCATCATTTCATATGTTTCAAGGTCATGTGATTAAGACCGTTAAAAATTTCAAGGGTGAGATATTTAATTTATGATCAGAAGGTGAGGATGATACACAATTTTGTAACATTGAGGGTATTAAATCAACTTGAATGGTTGGATTATGTATTGTATAAATCATAAATCAATAAATTCGAATTAGGTATGATAATATAGAAAATGTATAATACGGATGTATACTAAACAAATTTGAACAAAGGGTTCTAATTCAATGGTGTATAGTCATATAGAAATATAGTATCTCCCCCTTAAGATGAATATTCCACTAGTTTATAGGCCACATGGGGGGAACATGTGTAGATCCATATTGGGGGAGTGTATGCATAGTCAAACAGAAGAGTAATTTGGAGTTGAAAACACTCATTATTGATAGTCGTTGATATTTGAATAGATTTAGATACTTATGAAATTAATTATGTTTATAGGAGTATGGAATATAAAAGAAGGTTTATAACATCCTAAATGTTGTGTATTCATGTATGGAACATATAATCAGAGTGAAAGGATATGATACTCCATCACTCTAAATTTTTCATTAATTAATGGGTCCAATGAGCATGGATTAGCTATTTATAGGTCCATATAGTGGGCCCTATAAGATTTATGACGTTTCGATTTCCTCTATAATTTCTTTTCCTAAGCCCTAAAAGTGGGAGGCTTAGCGATCTAGGACGTGACTATTTATTAGGTTACCCTTTATGAGTTTTCATCCTAATATGTTTTGTGTCTCTTTCTCTAGAAATTTAAGGTCTTTCTGTTTGTACAATCAATGGCTAGTGTTTAAGGTCGTACAATATTTACCAAGGTACAGTGAGTTTAAGTTCATGATGTGTGGACCAAAATTCTTCTAGATAGTTCATCTAGTGATAGGGTAAAGTTTTATTTGATGTGAATGGAGATCCTAATGACACTATAGACTGTATCAGAGGGGAGAACATAGTTTATGGTCATTATTTGTGGACCATATTGGTGATAATAACAACCCAAATAGGGCCCAAAGACTAATAATTTTCTTTTACCTTTTAATTAGGTAGTGGTGATGTCATAAATCACAAATCGAGGTTCTTGGATCAGAAGTAGTGAAATGGATTGGGTATACAAGGGATAATTGTTGACCACATTAAAATTATGGGTTCCACTATGATGCTTTGAGGGTGTACAAAGATTATAGGACCTCCCCTTCGGATAAATATGACTCTAGTTTATAGGCCATATTTTGGTCACATATGCAAATCCATATTGGGGTGTGTATACATAGTCAAATAGAAGTGTCATTGGGAGTCGAATATGCTTGTTACTGACTTTGAGGTAGATTTATGGTGATTTGAAATTATCAAATCATGAAGTGTGATTAGTGAAGAAGGATTATCAAGAAGGGTGATGGGGAAATTTTAAACTTGATCTTATCATAACTAGGATATTATGATTTCCATGGAAGAAATGAATATGGATGATGACTCATGGATGGGTCCTAAATATGTGATTTTTAAATTTATTCATAACCTAATGTAACATTAATCAATAAATATGTAATTCTTATATTTTTGGGGAATCTATAAACATTATGATAGAATATTGACAATGGTGAATTTTATCACGATACTTATTTAGAGAATGATCCTATATAAGTAATGATTCTAGGGATTTGACTCTCATATATAGAGATTAGGACATATATAGTAGGAATATCTATGAAACTTAAGATCATTCATGGTGGACTATATGACATGAAGTTTAATGTCATAAAAATGACTCAGGTTTGATGAAGTTTAGTGTAATGCGATAAGGACCTATTAATTGGGTTATTTTTATAGATTTGGATCATTTGAAAAATGGTATGGTTTTGTCTCTGTGATGAACCAATGAAAAGAAACTTGATTTGAATTTAGGAGTCCAAACATGGTGATTTTGTAGGGGTTTGATTAGATTATATGGTTGGGAAAAATATTGTAAATTCATGCATTACTATGTATCATGTGACAATAGTAATCAATTCTCACATTATTCTTTTATAGGGTTCCCCATTCATATCAAACTCTCTTATATGGCAGGTCATCTTAGAGTTGGTTCATAGATGAATAAATCCATAATTGAGGATTCTATGTACATTTAACTCATTCATATGATAGGTGGATTTTTAGTAATAGATTTCAAGGATGAATCTATATTGGGGGCCTCTATGTAAATATAGTTTTTACGTAGGGAGGAGTATTTTTTTTTATCAAGTCGAATGAAATGTTTATGAGTCCTCTTCTACATATATTAGAATCATGTGAAGGGAAATAAAATTGGGCTTCACATTAGTGTAGTGTCATCAAGGAAATAAATTTTTTCTGAAAAGGCCCAAAAAAATAAGGTTAAAGAGGGAATTTTATTTATTGTAATTCATGGATGGACCGAAGATAATAAATATGGGCATCAATACTTACCATAAAGTAATAGTAATCAAGCTACACATAGTTATGAAAGGGAAATTCCACATATAGATCTAGCTCATGTGTACGGAAAAGGAACTTTTCTTATATTCATTATGGTTGGGCCAAGGATAAGAGATACATTAATGACTATATATTTGGTGAGGAAAAGTTTTAATCCAAAAATATTTTTGATTGAATAGTCACCCAGTCTTGGTGGCATGAAATGGAAGGGAAACTCAATGAAAACAGGGAAAAGGTTTTTTCACCAAGACAAAGTAGGGGAAATTATTGGCATTAATCTTGTGGTTAGGTATTACTAGACATATGTCACTATATATCCTATGATAATAGGAATCATGACATAAATAATTCTTTTTATGATGAATCCCTATGTATATTGAGATCTTACATCTGGGTTGGAGCATTTATGTTCTCGATCATAGAAATATTGTGTTCTAAGGATCACTGCACATATTTTGATATTATATAAGGGAATTTTTCTATGAAAAGTAGGCCTATATAAGTAGTTTAGGGTCATGCATGATGAAATATATAGTCCCATATCTTTATAAATGGTACATATCAGTCCTGATAATTTTAGAAATTGACAAAGATCTCTAAGATTACATGAGTCATGCTCAGTGTGAGAAATAATAGGGTGTTTGAAGATTCATTTTACTTCACTAGAGCATTGTTCGGGGAAATTTATGGAACACACCATCAAATTTAACATTTTTTGGTGGGTAAATTTTCAAATATTTTAATATTATATGGCTAGAAGGTAACTATTATCTAGTTTTATGTCATGCTGAAAAGATTTTTCCATACATTTTTATGCCATATGATTAGGACATTGACCACATCATTTAATGTCATTTGGTGGGGATCTACACCATGTATATTAACATCATACATTAGAGAAATTAATTATTTATTTTAATATATCACAGTGAGTATGAGCTCTAAGAAGTTTTAAGTCTCACAGAATGGACTTTCTCTATGTAGTTTAAAGTCTTACAAATAAGACTTTGTGAACAAATGTGGAATTATGAAAAATATTTATTTAGAAATATTTCATTTGGTATAGGTGTGATGTGATCCACATCTATTTTGACCATGTAATATGCTTTGCTGGAGTAAACCTGGTGTATGATATAAGGTCTTTCTCACTTTTATCCGAGCTCCAGATGCTTCTTCCCTAGTATTAATTGAGTTCTAAGAACAAATACCATCTTTCCCTAGTGTAACGAATAGTGGTGAACTTTTTATTGAAAGTGTACAACCCTAGATATTATTGGATGTGAGGATTGGATTAAAAATAGCTCACACTAATGTATTTTAATGTTTTTCAAGTTTCTTAGGGGTTGGGCATGACCTGGGGGAGGTTTCATGTAAATAGGACCACCTAGAGGGAGAAATTGCTACAGCCTACAGCCTTTCTTGCTGTGAACATGTAGTTTACAACATGAACAAGTCAGACAAGGTAGAGGCCATTCATCTTGATATGTCACAGTGTTAACCAATGTGTCACATCATGACACAGATCACTTTTTTTATAAAAATAGAAATATGAAAAAGAGAAGTGGGGATAGGGAAAGGCCATTCAGTCGAGGAGAAATAGTGACACACTTCTACTTTTCAATTAGGGTTCTAATAAGGGTTCTCCATCATCTCTTATTGGTTTTTTCTGTTATTCATGGTAGGAGTTAGCCTGGTGGTAAGACTGACTCTCCATATTTCATCTTCTATTTTTTATTTTTCTCTCTTGAGGCATTATATCATTTGTGGAATTACACTGTATTTTTAGGGTTTTTATCTACATTTTCAATTTCTAACATCTAAATTTGAATCAGAGGTCGGTCTTCGACAAGTAGGCTTTTACAAGTAGAAGGAAGTTTTCCCTATATTTCTTTTGATTATAAATGTGTTATGTGATATGTGGTAAATATACATGAGTGGTTTGGTCTGGGTGAGACCATTTTTGTACTAATTTTATTTTATATTGTTCTTGGGAGGTGTAAAAGGGTAGTCTCTTGTGTGATAGGGTACATTTGAGCTAGGTATGGTTTGTAAAGAGTGAAATGGGGATCTATGATTTTTTTTTAAACAATGATTTTGGTTATGTGATTCTATTAAATTGATCCTATAGATGATTTAGTTTTTTGGGAATTCATTGGGCATGGCTTGTGAGACCTTGAGTGATGTTGATCACTAGAAGTGGGGATATTTTTTTATTCAGGATAAGGTGGACGGTTATGATCAGTGTTGTAGTTGGACAATGAGGTTCACAGGTGGGAATAGAGGTTTTCTGGATATGTGGTTTAGGATTTTTGGTGATTTTTTCTCACCATATTTGGCTGATAGAACTATCAAGGTCATTTCCACATAGGATAAGGTCCCAGTGTGGTGGGGTTGACTAATCAATACAGGTACAGGCCTTCATAGACCTAGCAGCATTGGGTATGGTAATGACTATTATTACAGGGGGGTCTCTCTATAGAAGGCCACAATTGATTGTGTTTGTGACCATCAAATGGAGGTTCAAGATCGCTGTTATGGTTAGTATAATGGTCTTGGGTGGTGATAGTATGGGTATCACCATGACTTGTAATTTTGGGTGACTGATATGATGGTGGTTAGATAAGTGGATTTCTAAGGGAATTGTGTTATTTCTATTAGCATGTCATTGGAACTTCTGATTAACTCAATGGTTTTTATGGAGATGAAGGAATTTGGTGACATGTTGTTCATGTAGTGAGAGTTGGAAAATGATTCCATGAGGTATTTAAATTTTTGGGATACCAAGGGATCTTCTGATATAATAGACCGTTGATGTATCATTTCACACTAGCATTGGATGAAGCAGGTAAAGGTTACCTTGTGGTTGCTGAGCATAATTGAAGTAGGTTATGTGATGTGTGATTTTTAGTTGTTTGTTTATGTTTTTCATACACATGTATATATATCGATGTAAGTTATTTATGGAATTGGTGGTGTCCAACTAATTTCATACTCACACCCGACATGTACCCCTTGGGATGCATGAATAATTTATTGATTTAAGAACAAGAAATGGATCCAGATCAAGGTCTAGAGATTACTGATAAGGGATGTAGAGAGGGTGAGTGAGATATCTAGAATGTTTTTTGGAAGATAGACTAGGTGGTTCTTCTATGTCATTTTGGTGATCGTTTAGGGTTTGTTATGTATATATATGATCAACCCATAGGTGATCTGGATCACATTTGTATGACTATAATAACATGTTGATATAATATATTATTTTTAGTAGGTGTACTTTTGGATCATTTCTATTTTTGTTTTATATTGATTATGTTGATTTAGGTTTATCACTTTTAAAGTGTTGTTATAATAATTATTATTATTATTATTATTATTTACCCCATAGGGTATAGTCTCCCCACTATCACCCAATAGAACCTCACTACTAATCGATAGTTTTTGATGTATGAGGAGGTGTGCCTAAGGTTTAGTGTCTCTACATCCTAGTTCATAGGTTCAGTAGATCTTAGGTTAGGGCATCACAAAGTGGTTTCATATGAAAATTTTTAGTGTTTCATTTCAGCATCAAAAAAGATTAGGTATTAAATGGTAGTATCATAGGAGGATCATTACAATGTGGTAACATCATTTGGTTGGATTCTAAGTGGAATTAAAGCTGGTTTTTTCAAAATGGAATGTTATTTGGGTTTTGGTGGACTGAATCCTAGGAATATGTAAAAACATGGGATGGAGGCTTTTTTTTTTGTATGGAAAGCACATGCATGAACTAAGGTCTGTGATATCAGGGGGTAAATGGTTTTTTATTCTGTTTTTCATGGTTATAGTTGGGTTATTTTATTTAAATTATGTTGTATTTGAAGTTAATATTTTTTTAATGACTCTATGTTTGAGAAGCAAGATGAGATAATTCATTCATCATGATAGTAACTTAGGCCCATATGACATATATTTGTTCTTTTTATTGTTTCTTTGAACTTGGAATAATGAAAATGGGTGGTATATTTAAAGTGTCAACAATAGAATAAACATCATTTTCCTATATAATCTTTTGTTGGAACTCTACTCAGCTACACTGGGCAAAGTTAATAGTTCTAGAAATAGAAATTCTTTATATTTTTTTTTAATAAATCGAATAGTTTACTAATGGGTTTCACTTAATTGGTATTCAAATTGAAAATTATAGAGAATTAGCCTCTATAACTTTGGAATAGATACCTATATAAATGAAAAATAGAATAAAATGGATTGGTCTATGTAGGGAAAAGATATTTTTACATATTTTAGTTATTGATGCCCTGGTATGTATGTATTAAATTATTTTGGGTTGTTTAATGTTTCAACAATAGGATAAACAATATTTTCTATATAGCGTCTTGGTTTCATTCTACTGAGCCAGCCCAATTATGTGGTTCCTTGTGTGATTGGTATGTAAAATGAAATGTATATAGTGTATGTGGTTCTTGAATTTGATATGGGTAAGAAGGGGGACCTAAGGCCGTATTATATGTGATATGGGTTTTTTAGGGAAGTGTAAGGGTGGTGATATGTGTTTCCTATTACAGAATTACCTACTTGTGATGTTTGGACTATTATCGTTCATGTTGATCATGGTGTTTGGTTCTAACTGTGATGAATGGTGAAGCATTAGGATGTTGGAGATGTGGTGTTTCCTAGCCATGCACAGGATAAGGCCCTTGAGGGAAAGGGTGAGCATGGGACACAGGGGGAGGCACTAAGGATGGTGGGGACAGGCATGACAGGCAGAAAATTTTGGGTCACAACAGGAAGTGTATTTCGGGTGATGGATAGATGAGAAGCTTTAGTAAATAATGGTGTAGGTATTTTAGAGATTTGATAGTGGTTCTATGGTAGCCAAGCCATCCTGGTCATATTTGACATATGAGTTTCAGTCATAGCACCCTCCTTTGTTCCATGGTGAGGGTGGACTTAAATCTATAGAGTTTTGGATTAATATAGTGAATACTATATTTTATTATATTGAGACACCCCATGGTGGAGGTTAAAGTGATAAAATTATATTCTTAAGGGGATGGAAAAGTGCTGGTGGGATATATAGGTACATGAATGTAGGCATCATGTAATGGCATGCTAAGACTTTGAAACTATGTTCTTTGAGTTCTTATTTCCAGAAAAATTAGGGCATATTAATGTTAAAAGGTTACACACTTTTAGTAGGTAGACACGTTGATCATGTAGTATACTGGGAGGTTCGTGGATCTATTAAATTTTTCTTGGGAAATTTTTGAATATGAAATTTACATGGTAAGATGGTTTCCTTTATGACATTCCATTAGGGTACAGGTGGGCCTCCTTAGATTGAACTCGTTCTTGAAGGTAGTGAATCAGACATTGGCAGTCGATGGAAACTTTATGAATAAGACATTACCAAACTGGATAGTGGTGTTATTTGAGATAGGTTGTGGATCTTTGAGTAGCTGTAAGTGAGGCTGCAAGGAGACTCAATAGGGTAGTCAAGTCAGATAATCAAAGAGGCCACTGAGAATTGGATCATTGATGGTATTCTTCTGTTTTGATAATCCAAGACACATTTGGACTCAGTGTGAATGAACTGTAAAGGAGTGTTGATCATGTGGACAGATGAGGTATTTGGAGAGGTTTTTTCAGAAGATGTATTATATTGATTGGATTCATGTACTAGGTTAGACTCAATGGTCTAGGATAGGATTGGGAGTAGTACTAGGTGTTGGTAACCAGGATACAACTACATGTGTATTAAATTTAATGGAGAGATAAACCAAGAATTAGAAATATTGATCAGTAGTGAGTACATATCCATTGGGAGGAAAATCATCAATAAAGTAGACTTTAGGAAAGATGGATGTAATCGATATGGAAATTTCAAATTTATTCAGGGAGCTAATTATGGTCAAAGTTATTTCACGAGACTAGTCATGTTATTTTTGTTATTGTATAATAGAAACTAGTTTCTGAGGTTTATATATAGTAAGTGGATTAACAAAGTGATGGTTAATATGTGAGCATCAGGAATGATGCATGACTGGTAGGGGTGAGTTGGAAGTAGAGAACTTTTTGGGCATCTTACGAGATACAAAACATTTTGGGAATCAGCTATGATGTAGGAATTTAGTGGGTATCGGAGATGGTGTAGGATCATTGTAGCATCTACTATGGTCCATGATTTTTATGATAATTCTGTAAGGTGTGTTTATTGTAATTGAATCAAGGATGATACATGAACTTATTATCATCATGTATGATATGGATGTAATATAACTATCTGATGAGATGTAGGACTAACTATACATAGTGTCTAGGATGTGCATGTTTAATAGATTGATCAGTGTGGAACCATCAGGGCATTGGGAAATGGGTCAGGAAGAAACAAAGTAGGTAATTACTTTGGTGGGGGTATCTATGGAAGGAATCAAGCTATTGAGTGAGAAATAATGGTATTCTGGGATATTGAGAATAAGATGGATACATTCAGTATCATCTCATCATGTGGAAAAGTGGAGATTAGGATGCTTAGATTGAATAAGAGCTTGGTTCAGTGTGTGGATAAATAGATCAGGGGTGATATATTGTAAGGTGGGAAAGTTATTAGACCTTGGATCTCATTGGACACATTTATTGGCTTAAATTTGTCTCAAACCCATGTATTTTAAGTGTTTTCAAGTTCATTAGGGGCTAGGAGTGATCCAAGGGAGGTTTCGGGTAAATCAGATAGCCCTAAGGGTGAAATGGTTATATCTTATAGCCTTTCACATTGCGAACATATATTTCATAGAATGACCTGGTATAAAAGGGTAGATCTCCTTTATCATGGTATTTCAAGGTGTGAACCCATGTTCCATTCCATGAAAGAATTTAGTTTGATAAATAAATTTTTATATTTAAAAGAGAAAAGGGGAGGGGGAAGGCCATTCTGCCAAGGAGCGGCAACAACACCATTATCATTCATGCTTAGGGTTCCAAGAAGGGTTCACCCTCATCTATTACTAGTTTTTAGATACACTAATCATAGGATGTATCCTAGGGTAATGTTTGGGAAAAAATCCCTCAAGGCATCATTGAATCGTTTTTGGGGTGGCTGTGTTTGTTTACAAAGCGGGCATCGATGTTTTGGTTTTTTGACAAAGGGGGAATCCATGGTGATTTTTCAGGTTCAAAAGATATTGTTTAAAATCAATTATTAATAGAAGAACCTTGAAAAAGGAATGGATGATTTGGAGGTAGTTCAAAAAGATCAGATACATGGTGGCATCGTTTTCTAATGTTTTCCAATTTTTTGGGCCTGATAATTGGAAAATGTAGAGATGTGTTTTTGTAAAAGGAAGGTGTGAAAAATATTGGAGTGGTGCACGAAATTAAAGAATGGATTTTTCATGCAATAAGTTTTTTTTGAGATCAGAAGTATGAAATTTGGAAAAGGCATTAGGTGCGTGAAAAATCTGGAGTTGTGCATGAAAAATGGTTCCTATGAATAAAGTATTGCACACAGAATGGGAGTTTTTCACGACATAGTGGGTTTTGCACATGGGGGTTGACAACGCCTATAAATAACAGGTGACCACCCTCATTTGATTGTTCTCAAAACTTAGATAATATTTGAGCTCTAATGTGCAAAAAAGTTGCATGAAAATGGAGTTTCGTATAAACTTCAAGTTTGCGTGTAAAGTGATGGTTGCGCTTAAAAGAGGTTGTTTGTGCGTAAAGATAAGGTTGTATGTAAAAAAGGTTGTTTGTGTAAAAAAGAGAAGTCTTTGCATTAAATAAGGTGGTTGCACGTAAAAGGTGGTATTTCGTGAAAAGTGGATTCCTCGCAAAAACCAAGAATTATGCGCAAGTCCCAGTGAAGGATGTACATTAAAATTTGGGTTTCTCGGTATGGCCGGTGCAAAGTGAGATTCATCTGTGGGTGAAATTTGGATATAAATAGATAATCTACATAGAGTGTAGGATTCAGTCATGTGAGATAATTAATGGACCTACATTTCTATAAACTGTGAGTGTAACTTCTAAAGAAGCAGTTAGCACACTTCAGTTGAGAGAACAGTGAGCTTTCAAATTGTGAATGGTTGTAAACCAGGAGGGACAGTGAGTCCACTTCAAACATTGTAAATAGCAATGCACTTTTTAGTGGATTTGGTACATTGGAAGATTGTCGGTGTATGCTCCTTGTACATAGCCTAGTGAGGGTGAACCAAGTAAAAATTATTGTGTCATGTGCACGCTTTAAGTTATATTCGTACTCTGCAACAGGAAGGAGATAGAAAAGGGTTTTTTATAACAACAAAACAAGATTATAAGGGGTAGTTGTTTTAATCTATCATACCTGGATTCACCCTCCCCCCCCCCCCCCCTCTCAGGGTATCTATCCTAGTGAACCTAATGGGTAATAATAATTATCATTCATCATTCACATATTTTTTTCTGTAACTCCCCGACCCCAGTTACCCAGAGTCGGTGCATTATTGTGTAACATTGGCATGATCACAATAGATCAAGTCTCGAAAGACCTATTAGTTCAGTAGCCTTGGAAACACTAGATACATTTATCAGTCTTACATTACATCATAAAGTAAAACAAAACTACAAAAACATCTTGTCTTCATATCCCCTCATACTATCCCTACAGTTCATTCATAATATACTTCTTCACATCCTGGAAAAATTAAAACATTGGAAGGGGTGAGCTCAGATGTTCAGTAAGGATAACAATATAGCGGAATATTTCATAAATAAATATTTACATTTAAGGCAATGTATAACTAAAACAAAATCCTTTTAAACTTGAACTTCAGCATAATATGGAAAAAATAAAATGAAATAATGCCATTTACTTATTCACATGGATATTATACTAGTCGAATAATCACATGCAATATTAATAACTACTTTCATAATGATGGAATGCATAATGCCATAATATCATAACCACTTAGCCAAGGACTCATGCCAAGACTACAAATAAGATTTTGTCAAGGCCTCGTTCCAAGACACTAGTTTGTCTCCTGAGACCTACCGATGCATTGAAGAACTATATCAGGCTCCACCCATCACTTATTAAGTCCAATGAATTCCTTATATGAAAAGGTTTAAACATATCATAAACCATAACATAATCGTATAACATAAAACATGCATAAAGGAAACATAAAATTTCCACATTTCAAACACAAGATATAAATACAACACATTGATATAAAAAAACACTTTCAAAACCATTTTCAATACCAAAATAAAATAAAATTAAAACTTTGTAATTATTTTTCATTTAAAAAATGTTACAGCTTGTAGAGGAATCCAAAACTCAAATAATAGTCACGGCAGCAGAGAAGTCATTGTTTCCGCATACGTATGACAAAAAAACATTCCCTTTTTCCATTTAGTAAAATGCTTCGTATAAAAAAAGATTCCTTTTGAATAAACTTAAAAGCCAAAGGGGTTTATACACCATATAAAGAAAGTTGTGTATAAAACAAAATATGCCTCAATGAAAGAAGATTGAGACGACGCCCTTTACAAAGATCATTTTTTTTAAAATAAAATAAATATATTATGTGTATTAACTATAAGTACACATAAAGAAAGTACAAATACAAGATAGGACACAATAATATCAGGACATAATTTGAAAGTAGGAGATTAACCCAAAGAATAGAAATTGGGTTAAGAAGTTCCCTTACCTCTTGTCCGAATTCACTCGACCGTTATTTAATCTCCTAAATAATAAACTAGAGTTAATATATACTTTCTTAAGAACCTTTTTCAAGTTAATTATCCCTTTTATATCACCTATTACAATGTTACAAAAATTATGTAGTCATTTAAGTTAATAACGGTCGTTTTGTCGATCTTTGGTACTTGAGTCAACAATAAACTTCTTATAATTACAAGTTGTTCATGTGGTAAAATATCCATCATATCCAAAATCATATTCATGATTTAGGTATCATATATATAATCTATATCCAGTATATACATTCATTTATAATATTACATAACATTTAGAGGTAAGAAATGAAATGCACCGTTCATGGAGACGGTAAGCCGTACATATGCATGAACGCTACTTTCATTTCTATTTCGTATTTGATGGAATGAAATTATAATTATATAAAGGTATAATATAATTCCAGAATAATATAATGTATAATACCATTTACTCCATCCTTTATACATCCCACATATGGCATTAACGATTCAAATCACTTTGAGGGGGCGGTAGTCCGTACTTCCTAAAATGAAATTATCGCGTTTACCCATAATAGAAATCGTAAAGGTATTCCATAAATGAAAAATAAAGAATAATAAGTAAAACAAAAACATAATATATATAATATATAAAAATAGTGTCATCATAATGGCCACAATGATAGGTGTTAAAAGAAGATTGAACAATCATCGTTTCGTGAGGCAGAAATTTTCCAACCACAGAAACAGTATGTTCTTTAACCATTAGACGAAGGTGTGTGTAAGTGTAAATAAAATACTTCTCATAACAACATACTAGTATATTTAAGATACTGGTTTTGTTACAAAAGAAAGGAATAAAAAGATTTTAAGTGGTTGGAGAAGAAAAATAATACAAAAGAACATAAGAGAATACATTACCTTAAAATCGGGTAACTCTTTTTGATTTGATCCAAAGGCTTCTTTGGGAAGAATTCTGCCCAAAGTGAGGCTTCTAGGAGTAATATAGGGAAGTTGAGAGAGTATTTGGGCAGAGGATATCCGAGCCCAATGGCTTTTATGGTGTGAATAATGTGGTAGAGTTGGGGGGTTTATAAGAGGAGATGAGGGGCACTCTTGGAAAGTCATGAAATGTTACATTATTATGAAATGATTTTAGGATTTTAAAGGTCCCACAATGATATATTTCGAGGATAAGGTGATAAGGGCTCGAAATCTACTCATACAATAGGTTTTTGACATGTGTAAGTCTTAGATTTTACATGATTTTATCATTTTATTTAAAACGTTAATTAATGAGGTAATCACTGCATCATCATGATTTCATTAAAAATTTAATTTATTTAATGTCTAAAAATTATAAAAAAAATATAATGATGTAGGAAATATTTTTATCTTTCAAATGAATATTTATAGTCTAAAATTTAACTTATATAACCCCATGTAATAATTGTTTTAGTAAAACAACACATGTTTGTGATAATTTTATTTTTACTTTAAATAAAAAGTTATTAATGTCATTTTCTTACCCAAGTAGCTCCATGGGGTACCCAAGTTGACCCATGTATTGTCTTGGTCGGTCATGACTCATAAAATTATTTTAGGACAAGTGTCAAGACATTTTCATATTTTTATAATATCATTTTTACCTTAAATTTCACTAATTACCTTTAATCGCGATTAATAAAATTTAAAAGTTACTATTCACCAAAAAATTATTTTAATCCCATTGAACCACATTTAACTTCCTAATTACAACCATGTATGTCGGATTTTTGAAAATCAAATAACAGAAGTGGTAATGTTTCCTTTACACAAAAAAATTAGTTTTTAAACTACCACTTAGTGGTTTCACTATTCATCAAAAATTGAAGTTTTTCAGAAAAATACCAAAAATTCACCCTATGTTATAATTGATATTCCTAATCCAAAAATGAAGTCCATTTTGAAAGATAAAATTTATAAAATTTCAAAAAGTAGGTATTACTATTCATAACGGCTACTTTGATTGGTTGCGGTGTATTAGAACTTGAAGTTGCGTACAACACACGTTGCTCTATTATTCAAAGAGAAGCGCACCATGGAAGCTTGGGGTGTTACATTCTCCCCTTATTCAATAAATTACAACCTCACAATTTGAAAATGTTCTTCGAAAATAAATGGTTGAAAATAGAAAATACCTTTGTGGAAAACCCACATCGGAAATAAGGTTAATAAAATTTATCCTTAATAAGATGGAAAGGGAAATGAAGAAGTCACCAATAAATTATGATCTCGATTAGGAGAACATTGGTGAAAATTAGAGACATATAATTGGAGGAAAAAAGTATAGATTTATTGGGAGTGATTGAGGTCATCAATCACAAACAAGTGTAAAATTGAGGTCCTCAAAGCCTTCAATCTATGGTGATTTAAAATATCATCAGTTCAACAAAACATAAGGTATTAGGATGACACATTTTTTTTAATATCCCTTTCCAAAAGTTTAAGAATTAATTTATTCATAGAATAAGATATAGGTATACATATATATATGCTTGATAAGCAGTGTTTCAAACTTCAACTAATTTCTACCACAAACTCATCTTTCACTCAAAAATATTATATTTATCCTAATAATACAAGGTTCCAAATATCAACACATACCATTTAGATTAGGAAAACTATTTTTGTAATAACCAGGGACTTCTTGTAGGCTAGTGGTAGGTAATAAAGGCCTGTCTCACTATGGTTGTGGGTTCGATTCCTGCAGCTTTGTCCAACACGACGGGTTATCCCCCAAACTTCAGGTTGTCCTTTTCATAAAACTATAGTGTTATAATATTCCAAAAATAAACTTCAGAAATGTTTTAACCTTAAACAATACTATCCAAAGATCAACTTAATCCATTCCAACCTTTATAGTTATCCAAAATACCTCTATCCAGACTTTCTCTAAAAGGTCTCTAAATTCCAAAATCAATTGTAACATCAGATTCCCCAAACAAAGTAAATTTTCTCTTATTGTAACATACTAAATATATTATTACCTTCATCATGTTAAAACCTTAATGAAAACAACAAGTACTGCAGTACAATCCTTATATATATCACATTATTCTTATAACCAGAATATAATCCTTATTTCCAAAAGCTTCAATACATTAATTATTCCACTTAAACTGTAGTAACAACATAAGATTTTCCTTGATCCCTTGTCCTTTTCTGAGGTAAGTTTCCCTAACGCTTAGGACATTCATTTTCATAATGCCCCATTTCTCTAAAATTAAATCATTCAACATTGACAACCTCTTTCTTTCCTTTGCAATTACAAGCCCGGTGACCTTTTTCTCCACATTTGTAACAAACTCCCATTCCCTTTAGGCAAGTACCGGGGTGATTCTTCCCACAATTATCACATAATGGGAAATCCTTCTTTCCCTTTTTACCTTTATTCATCTCTTGTTCCACTGTTCTCTTCTTCTCTTGCTTTACTTTGTTGTCATAAGACTTAGAGAATTCCTTTTCTATCTTGATAGCACGCGAGACTATATCTTCGTATGTTGAGAAAGATTGTGATACTAAATCTCGACGGAGAAATGGTTTTAACCTATCAAAGAAATGATCAATCTTACTTCTTGGGTTATGTGTATAATCTACAGCATTCCTTGCTAACCTTATAAAGTTAGACTCATACTTTGCAGCATTCTCATCCTCTTTTTGCCTCAGACTCAGAAATTGCCTTTCCATATATGCTCGATGGTCACAAGGAAAGTATTTTTCTAAGAAAAGATATTTGAACTCTCTCCATTCCATACTTGATACTTCTTCATCTTCCTTTGTATTTTAAACCAATGACCACCATTGATCAACATCTCCAGTGAGGCGGTAAACTGCCATGATAACCTTTTCCCTTTCACTACTCCCCAAGGCATGGAATATTTTCTCTAAGGAATTTATCCATTGCTCAGCTATTAAGGGATTTTTACTCCCATTGAATGTTGGTGGTTGTTGCCTCATGAAGCGATATAACATTGATCCTCCACATTGCGGATCAGGGTGCTCCAAACGAGTAAGGTTATTATTCATAACCTAAGTGAGTTGTCCCAGTATGATGATAAGCTGATCAGTACCAGTTGTATCACCAGCTCCACTATAATTATCTTGAGCAGGAGGGAAATCCCTACACGGAGTGCGTGTATTGATACGGTTTCCATTCCTCCCACTAGGATCCATTTCTAAACAAAAGGCATAAACTAGATTAGTTTATGAATCAAAATACATAATTCCATACTTGTAAAACACTTATCATAAATTCAACTATAATCATAAAAATGTTTTCTTTGAGGAATTATATACTCATAAACCCTTCATAATGGTTTTTAAAGAAAATGAGAATTATCCTAAGCATATCCACTGGGAGTGTCGTAAACAAGTGTGTTGTAAGGCCCGTTTTCGTGCACCAGTTCCCGTTCGAGTCTAGCTCAAAGCGGTGTTTTCGGGTATTACCCCTAGGTACATCTGTGCCAGAGCCACCTCTACCCTCTCATATCCAGACAAGGACGTATTGCTCGAAAAACTCACAAAATATCTATAATACCAAAATTCTAGGAAGTTCTTCTATACTAATCCTCAAATTTTATCTTAGGTATATGTGCTCTAATCAGAGTTTATATAAATCTATCTTCCAAGGTTAGTACTAAACTGCCTCTGATACCAACTGTAATGCCCTGACCCCAGTTACCCAGAGTCGGTGCATTATTGCGTAACATTGGCATGATCACAGAAGATCAATTATCGAAAGGCCAATTAGATTAGTAGCCTTGGAAACACTACATACATTCATAAGTCTTACATTACATCATAAATTAAAACAAAACTACAACAACATCTTGTTTTCATATCCCCTCATACTATCCCTACAGGTCATTCATAATATACTTCTTCACATCCTGGAAATATTAAAAGCTTGGAAGGGGTGAGCTCAGATGCTCAGTAAGGATAACAATATAGCAGAAGCTTTCATAAATAAACATTAACATTTAAGGCAATGTAAAGAAAAAACAAAAGCCGTTTAAACTTGAACTTCAGCATAATATGGCAAAAATAAAATGAAATAATTCCATTTATATATTGACATGGATATTATACTAGTCGAATAATCACATGCAATATCAATAACCACTTTCATAATGATGGAATGCATAATACCAGACTATCATAACCACGTAGCCAAGGCCTCGTGCCAAGACTACAAAAAATATTTTGTCAAGGCCTCGTGCCAAGACACTAGTTTGTCTCATGAGACCTACCGATGCATCGAGGAGATATAGCGGGCTCCACCCATCACTTATTAATTCCAATTCATTCCTTATATGAAAAGGTTTAAACATATCATAAACCATAACATAATCGTATCACATAAAACATGCATAAAGGAAACATAACATTTCCACATTTCAAACACAAGATATCAATACAACACATTGATATAAAAAAACACTTTCAAAACCATTTTCAATACCAAAATAAAAGAAAACTAAAACTTAGTAATTATTTTTCATTCAAAAATGTTACAGCTTTTAGAGGAAGCCAAAACTCAAATAATGGTCACGGTGGCAGAGAAGTCATTTTTGCCGCATACGTACAAAAAAACATTCCCTTTTGTAATTTAGTAAAATTATTCATATAAAAAAGATTCCTTTTGAATAAACATAAAATCCAATGGGGTTTATACACCGTATAAAAGAAAGTTGTGTATAAAACAAAATATGCCTCAATGAAAGGAGATTGAGACGAAGTCCATTATAAAGATCATTTTTTAAAATAAAATAAATCTATTATGTGTATTAACTATAAGTACACATAAAGAAAGTAAAAATACAAGATAGTACATAATAATATCATGACATAATTTAAAAGTAGGAGATTAACCCAAAGTATAGAAATTGGGTTAAGAAGTTCCCTTACCTCGTGTCTGACTTCACTCGATCGTTCTTTAATATCTTGAATAATAAACTACAGTTAATATATACTTTCTTAAAAACCTTTTTCAAGTTAATTATCCCTTTTATATCACCTATTAAAATTTTAGGAAAATTATGTAGTCATTTAAGTTAATAACGGTCATTTTGTCGATCTTTAGTACTTGAGTCAACAATAAACTTCTTATAATTACAAGTTGTTCATGTGGTAAAATATCCATTATATACAGAATTATATTCATGATTTAGGTATAATATATATCATATATATCCATTATATACATTAATTTATAATATTACATAACATTTAGAGGTAAGAAATGAAATTCATCGTTCATGGAGACGGTAAGTCTTACGTACGCTTGAACGCTACTTTCATTTCTATTTTGTATTTAATGGAATGAAATTATAATTATATAAAGTTATACTATAATTACAGTATAATATAATGTATAATACCATTTACTCCATCTTTTATGCATCCCACATATGGCATTAACGATTCAAATCACTTTGAGGGGGTGGTAGTCCGCACTTCCTAAAATGAAATTATCGTGTTTACCCATAATGGAAATCGTAAAGGTATGCCATAAATGAAAAATACAGAATCATATGGAAAAAAACATAATATATATCATATATAAAAATAGTTTCATCATAATGGCCACCATGAGATGTGTTAAAAGAAGATTAAACAATCATCGTTTCGTGAGGCAGAAATTTGCCAACCACAGAAACAGTATGTTCTTTAACCATTAGACGAAGGTGTTTGTAATTTTAAATCAAATAATTCTCATAAAAACATACTATTATATTAAATATATTGTTGTTTTTACAAAATAAATGAATAAAAATAGTTTAAGGGGTTGGAGAAGAAAAATAATACAATAGAACATAAGAGAATACATTACATTAAAATCGGGTAACTCTTTTTTATTTGAGCCAAAGGCTTCCTTGGGAAGACTTCAATCCAAATTGAGGCTTCTAAGAGTAAGATAGGGAATTTTAGAGAGTATTTGGGCATATGTTGGCCGAGCCAAATGGATTTGATGGTGTGAATAAGGTGGTAGAGGTGGGGGGCTTTTATAAGAGGAGAGGAGGGGTACTCTTGGAAAGTCATGAAATGTTACTTTATTATGAAATGATTTTCAGATTTTAAAGGTCACACAATGATATATCTCTAGGATAAGGTGATAAAGGTTCGAAATATACTCATACAATAGGTTTTTGACATGCGTAAGTCTTAGATTTTACATTATCTTTTCATTTTATTTAAATCGTTAATTAATGAGGTAATCGCTGCATCATCATGGTTTCATAAAAAATTTAATTTATTTAATGTCTAAAAATTATAAAAAAATATAATTATGTAGGAAATATTTTTATCTTTCCAATTAATATTTATAGTCGAAAATTTAACTTATATAACCCCATGTAATAATTGTTTTAGTAAAACAACACATGTTTGTGACAATTTTATTTTTACTTTAAATAAAAAGTTATTAATGTCATCTTCTTACCCATGTGGCTCCATGGGGACCCCAAGTTGACCCATGGATTGACTTGGTTGGACATGACTCATCCAATAAGTGTAGGACAAGTGTCAAGACATTTTCATATTTTTATAATATCATTTTTACCTTAAATTTCACTAATTACCTTTAATCACGATTAATAAAACTTCAAAGTTACTATTCACCAAATAATTATTTTAATCCCATTGAACCAAATTTTACTTCCTAATGAAAACTATGTATGTCGGATTTTTGAAAATAAAATCACAGAAGTGGTAATGTTTCATTTACACAAAAAATTAGTTTTTAAACTACCACTTAGTGGTTTCACTATTCATCAAGAATTGAAGCTTTTCAGAAAAATACCAAAAATTCACCCTAACCTATAATTGATATTCCGAATCCAAAAATGAAACCCATTTTTAAAGATAAAATTTATAAAATTTCAAAAATTAGGTATTATTATTCATAACTGCTACTTTGATTGGTTGCGGTGTGTTAGAACTTGAAGTTGCGTACAACACACGCTGCTATATTATTCAAAGAAAAGCTTACCATGGAAGCTTGGGGTGTTAAATTTTCTCTCTCTTGAGGTATTACATAATTTATGGTGTTACACCCTATTTTCAAGGTTTTTATCTGGTTTTCTAATTTCGTCCTTCTAAAGCCAAATCATAGGTAGTTCTTTGATGGGTTGGTATTTATGGGTATATGGTAGGTAGTTCCTATTTTTCACTTGATAATGAATGTGTTATGTTATTCATAGTAAATGTTTATGAGTGGGGTGTTGTTGGTGGGACCATTTTTGTACTGATTTTATTTTTTCTATTTTTCTAGGGAGATGTTGAAGGGTAGTCTCATGTGTGATCGGGTAAGTCTAAGCTAGGTATTTCATGGAAAGTGTGACTAGGGATCCATGATTGTTTTGGAAGGATGATTTTGGTTATTTTAATTTGTTAACATGATCCTATAGGTGAGTTAGTTTCATGGGAACACATTAGGCATGGTCCGTGAGACATTCGGTGATATTGATCACTAGATGTAGGGTGACATGGTTCATTCGGCTTAGAAAAGTGGTTATGAATAGTGTTTTAGTTTGGGGTTATGGATTCTATGTGGAAATGGAGGTTCACTAAAGGTGTGTCCTAGGATTTTTGGTGATTTTCACTCATCTTGGTTGGATGATAACATCATTAGGGTCATGTGAACATAGGATAAGGGCCTAGTTAGGTAGTGTTGACCAATAATTTTGGGTCGAGGCCTCTGTATATCTAGCTCCATAGGGGATGGTGGTGACCATCAGTATAGAGGTGGTTCTCTCCATAGTAGTCCATGGTTGATAGTGTTTGTGACCATCAAATACGGGATAATGATCACCACTAAGGTTGGTCACATGGTATAGGTTTATGTGAAAATGGGTATCATCATTAACTGAGATGTTGGATTGTTTAGATGATGTCTATTAGATAAGTATAATTCCTAGGGAATTGTGATGTGTTTATGGGTGTGTTATTGGGATATTGGAGTAACTCGATGTGGTTTCATAGAGATGTAGTAAATTTGTGACATGATATACATGTGGTGAAGGTTGAAACATGATTCCATGAGGTTTTGAAATAAAAGGGTGACAGAGGGTTTGTATGGTATAAAATATCATGGATCCATCATTTCACTCCAACATTGGCCTAATATGGTATAGGTTCCCTTACGGATACTGAGAAAAAGTGAATTTTGTTATGTTTTGTGTGATTTGTTTCCATTTATTGATATTTTTTATACATTGGTATATGTATGGATGTGATCCAGGGAAACTATTGGTAGTGGCCTACTAAGTTTATACTCACACCAAGCACAGGCCCCTTGGGACATGTATAGACTTTATATCAATGAGTGTAGGAAAGGGATCAGGGTCATGTTCTATAGATTAGTGAGTAGGTATGTGTAGTGGGTGCATGTGGTAGCTATCATGGTTTTTGGAAGATGAACTAGGTTGTTCTTTTTCCTGATCTGATGATATTTTGGGGTTCGTTATGTATATATATGATTGGCCAATGTAAAATCTGGATCTCTTATGTAAATCTATTATAACATGTAGATATTATCTAGTATGTGAAGCAGGTGTAATTTTGGATCATTACTGTCTTTTTATATTACTTCTGGTGAGTTTGGTTTATCACTTCTACAATGCTATTATTATTATTATTATTACTACTACCACCGCAAGAGTGTATAATCTCCCCACTATCACCCAATAGACCCATGATACTAGTCGTATTCCTTTGTCTTATAGGGATGCATGCCGAAGGTCTAGTGGCTCTCTAACTCGGAGCATAGGTTTAGTATTTCCTAGGTCGTGGTGTCACATAATGCAAATGTAACTCGGTTTTGATTGATTTAAATATTGTGAAATCTTAGCAATATTTTCTCATAAATTCATTCTAACTCATCCATCCACTTATATAATAATTCTCATATTTATACAAATGATTTCATATGGAGATGTAGTGCCACGTCAACTGGACTTCAATAGGAAAAACTACGTTGGTCCTGTAGACAAGAGAATATGTGGTTTCTTGTGTAGAATTATCAGTTACATTGTGATAATTATTTTAAGTATGTGGAATTTATTCATGCCAATAATTGTTTTCTTTATCCACCAATATATAGAGTATGTTGGATAGAGGCTTTTTGAAAGCCTCAATTTGTACATTTGTTACTTCATGGTAGTAGGATGAGTGGTTGGATTGAATGCCATATTATTGATACTTCCTTTTCAACTTAAAAGAGAATTAGTTCTTTCCAATATCCATTAATTTATTTTAAGGGATACCAAATATGGTGATTATGTTTGAATTAATTAATTTCATGATAACCTTCATCTCAACTTCTTTAAGGGATATATACTTAGACCATTTGTAGAAAAAGTTGGTGCTGGTAATGATGTAATTGAAATGCCTGGATGTTCTGGGGGGTATGGCCCCATGACATCTATTCCCTAGATGTAAAATAGCCATGAATATTCAATGGTGTTCTGTAACTCTAGGGTTTGATTGATGAAATTGGTATTATTTGGAATGCATGAAATTTTCTTGTGAACTCCACAAAATCTTGTATCATCGATGACCAAAAGTATCCAAGCCTCCCAATCTTGTGGGAAAGCTTGGTTCATAACTTATGAGCACCACAAGTTCCTTCATGGACTTATTTCATAAAATTAAGGGTCTATTCACCCTCAATTCATATAAGGAGGTATTCTTAAAAACCATGTTTATAAAGGAATTTTCAATAATTTTTTCTATCATAAATAAAAATGTTTATGGCTCGTCATCATATATGTTATTTGTTTTCTTAATCCAATGGAAGAATTCTTATTTGGAGGTATTTCAGTTTAGGGGATATCAATCTAATGATGGTATCATTTATATAGTATATTATATCAACTTCCATAGGGGTAGTGTTGGTCTCATTTATCTCTTCCATGTTATTGTCAATGAATAGAGAGATCCCATTTCATTGTGGAATTTTGATGACTATATTTTCCTAGTTTGGATCTTCTAGGGTTGTTCCTGTATTAGCTAGAGAATATGTATAGGTATTATGAGAACATGTAATATGAGACATTATTGGACCATAGAGAAATTCTACCATAAAAACTCTAGAAAAGGAAATTTTACCCAATTCATTCCCCTATTTTAATAACATATTCACCATTAATTTGTTTGATCACTAACTCTAAATTCACCTTCATGTTCAGTCAGGAAATGGGAATATATAGAGCTAATTCCAATACAACAATGATAGTATGGTATTCTTATTCACTTTTTCTACAAACTTCTGAAAATAGGAAGGAATTGTGTAAAATTTCATTTGAATGAGTGATGAGAATAATTCCCAATCCAACATTTTTCAGTTCTAGGTTTTCTATCCTTCTCCCTATTTGGCTTCTAGAATCACCATATAAGTATATCTACCATTTTTATTGACTTCCCTAAATGGAAAATACATCTTCATCATACAGTTACGTATCTACTAGTGTTCTTTTTGAGGTCGAATGTACTGTTAGAAATTCTTCCAATTCTTTCCCTATGAATTCCTTCTGTAAAATTAACTAAATATCAAACTATTGTAAGATTACCACCCACCACACAATACATATATTAAATATTTGATTATTGAGTAATTAATTGAGTCTTTCAATACAGGATACCAAATAGACCTTGTGATTTTTCATGTAGTGTCCCAATTTCTGAACTAACAATGTCAATGTAATTCAATTCTTCTCAACGTCATAATATAGAATATTACTGTCTAACATGGTTCATCTGAGATAACAGAGACTATTTTCTTTTCCAATATCATTCTTTTTTGTGAGGAGGAGATTAAGTGATTGGTCCAAATTTTTCACATACAAAATGAGTGGTTTTACTTCTACTAAATGGATCAATACTATTGGGTTTGAGATTTACTGTATGATGTTGTTAAAATACTCTTGAAAATATTTATCCCACTAATTGGAAAATTATTTATTCAATCATGGTGAGGGTGAGAAATTTTTATATAAGTTTTTCTATCAATAATATAATATATTAAATACATCCTTTAATCCCTCTAAATTCTTTGAGATTTTTATGTGGAGGTATGATAAGGATCACCTTTTTCATTTTATGGTTGACATTGTTATTGGGATGTCATGTCATGAAGCTGCAAAACATTCATGATGTCACCCCAAAATCAAATTTCAAGGGTTTAATCTTCAAGATGTTTTGATACAATTTATTGAATATTATGTCAATATTGGTAATATGATTACATCATTTTTCATATTTTACCACCAAATAATTCACATAGTATTCAATGTTATTACCTAGAAATGGTTTGAAGATATAGAGCATGGTGTGATTATATGTGGACCCAACATATTTTAAGACTAATGGAATTACTCTATAGTGATACACTCCTTGGATTTCAATAAAAGTAGTGGCCTCTCCATCTTTTCAGGCCATATGGATTTAGTTATATCCATAATATCTATCAATGAAGGATAAGTCCCAAAAACTACTAGTCATATCAATCTAAATTTCCATTGATAAGGACTAGGAAATCATCTTCTCAGAATAATCAAATGAGATCCATAAATTTGATGTATATACTAATATACTCATTCTTCTTCTTTATGGCTGAAATGTTGGAAATTTATTTTGGGTATTGAACCTATTGAATGAAGTGGGATTTTATTAAATTGGTAACTTCATCTTCCACCTTGGTAGCATGAGTTGGGTTTATTCTCTTAGTTGCCTTATTGTAACCATAGAGATTTTTAAGAAGACCCAAATGATGGGTGTCCATATCAGGTTCAAGTACATGTACTTATATGTAATTACAATACAATATTCCTTAATGTTGTATCAATAAAGTGATATATGCATCTAATTATTTGGTAGACATGGTGGTACTGATTAATCTAAGTATTAGGTCTTCTTTTGTAGCCATATTTACATGCCTGGATTCATCAATGGTGGTAGATAATCCTTCCTCAAATACTAAATGGGAATCTCTGATATTTTCTTCCTTCTATTCCCCTTCTTCCTCTACAATGATCTCAATATAATTTGGAAACCAAGTAAATTTTCTATAACTAGAAGATAATGTCTGTAATTTTAATTTTCAAGGAATGGAAAGGAAAAATTTCTATACTCTAAGGTTGTTAATTCATGGGAATCATTATTTGGGTTATTTTGGAAGTTCTCTCCTTCTTCTCTATTATCACAGGGGAAATAAATGGTGTAGAAATCCTAAGATTTAGAATATTTCATAAGGTATTTTTTATTTTGTACGAGTGACACGGTGGAATTTTATGACGTAGATGGTGATATAAGGATCTCCTTCAATTTTGGAGACAAATTGGGGGTATTTTTCAATGAAAATTCCATAATTTCTAGGGTCACATCCTTTTATATCATGGATATATTCCATAAAAATATTTTATATCATGAATATAGCGGAAAACACAGCTAAACCCTATGCATTCATCCTTTTCTTAGGGTTAAGGATGATCTAATCAAAGAGATTTAGTTTTTTAGTCTAAATATTGGCCAGACTAGCCCTTATATAGAGTTTTTTATAAAAAATATCGATTATCATTGGTATAATGGGTTTTTAAATCCTCAATAATTTGTATCCTATCTATGAGGGTAGTTTCATGGTCATCGTATAACAAGAAGGTGATATGTTGATCCATCCTTTCGTATTGGATTCACTTGACATGATGATTTCCTAGATCTAGGGATATATCTCTGATCTAGTTGATGAGAAACGCATAGTCTTCACTAACTTCATGGAATGGTTTTAAAAAGGCCATTTCCAGACTTTTAGTTGTCGTGGTTCATGTGAAACACATGTCACTGGCTTTTTTTCCTCCCTCTGATAGAATGTAATGTTTATGTATTGAGATTCATGGGAATCTAAAGGGGAACGATCACCATGTAACACTTTATCATGTCTAATGAAAGAGTATTTTAGGGGTATGATGAAGGTACTTTGGTATGGGAATTTATCCATAGTCATCCTAACAGAGTAATTAAATTCATATCCTCGCAAATAACCATAAAATTATAATCTTAGAAAAGGTCTCCAAATTTTTCTTTGATCTTGATATGTCTTGATGTTTTTTGTTCTCTCTTTTCATACCCTTGTATTGTTAGGGTAGAGTGAGAAAAATCAACATTTTTATGACCTAATCATCAGATGGAATAAACTGGAGTGAGATTCACTCTAGAACCATTATCAATAAGGGATCGATGAATGCCAATGTTTTCTAGCTTTCCAAATATATAAAAGTAATGGATATGGACTAGTATGGAGGTATCCTTATTTTTCTCTATGAAAGAAAATATTTCATAGAACTTGATTGGGTGAGTCTATGTGTGATATAATTTTGTGGAATATACCTCAACTTCAAACTATTGAAGGATTAGGATAGCATCAATAGGTGATTCCCATAGCCAGTTTAAAAGGTTAAGGGTATCAAGAATTGAAATCTTGGTTAAAAAAATAGTTATATGTTTCAAGATGTCATAAATTTGATCCAAAGTCTTATACTTCACTAAATAAAGCTACTATTTTGTCTGAGCAAGGGATTTGGAGTCACATGTGTTGGTGGATGTCTTTCCTAATCAGAACATATAGGTATATTTTTCATTTATGGCTTGGGTTGAGTTGTTCTTCACATATTTTTAAATTATCTAGAATAATACTTTATCTCTAATGAATCCTATAAAATTATTGAGGATAAATAGTCCTTAGAATTTCTATGAGTGTATTGGTTCTCTTTTTTTCATGTTGGAGTGTTTGTCTCTAGGTCACTATAGCTTATATGGATTCATTATGGATATGACCTAAATTTAAAGATCTATCTCGACCTGATCCTCATAATACAAATAATCCTTAGAAACCACTTCCTCCTCCTCAATTGTGTGATAGTAATTCAAGTTCATATGAAAATTCTTTTTTATGTAATGGATTTTCTATGTGAATGACATTGGCAGGGTTGTATTGGGATTCTTTATCTGATGAGGTTTCCATTTGATGGGTCAGTTCCCATTGAACCATTTGGTGGGCCGGTATCATTACTCCTAGTAGTGAAGGAATGAAATCTTTAATATTATACAATGATTCATGAATTAGTATGAGTTCATATTCTTATGAATTACTATTTTGATGATGATTGCATTGGTTTATATAAGACTAGATATTATAGTATTTTGGTGATGAAAAAAGTGTCTCAATCATCATAGAGGAAGTTATGGTCACAAATAGTTTATTTGGTTGATCCCTAAGAATAGTATGGATTGGGTTGACCATATTTTTGGTCATCTAGTCATCAAAATTATGTGTGGACTTTCACATAACTTCCTTCCATTTTCTTTCTTCTTCTGGTGGGATAAAAGAGGTACATGCCACTTGTGACAGTTCTTTTCCCAACATGAAATTCAAAAATTATACCATATTGTATAGGATATATTTAAAAAAATAATCATTTATGGTGTGTCCCAACATGTAGTAGAAGGGATGGTAATTGGTATGGTTTTTGAGACCAAGTTCATTGGGATTATTAGTATTTGGAAGCTTTGTAAAATTATTATCTATATCTGTAATGAAGTATCCAAGAACCTACACTTTCGGGAAATAATAAAATTTATTTTTTTAGTCATTATATGGTCTACACCTCTAATATTTTCTCCCTTCCTAATGAGCACATTGTTTTTCTGTTAATGAGGAGATAATGTGTGATATTGTGTGGGTTTGGGTACTATATATGGTTCCATAGCTAAATTAAGTTTCATTTTCATTGTTTCTACTTTTCCAATCCTTTTCCCTTAAGTTATCGGTGTTGGCAAAGACTTATCCTTGGTCCTCCAAATGACATGTTCCATTTTTTTCCACTACATAAAACTCACAAAAAACATCAGGGTATTTTATTAGGATCAACGGTGCATGAAACTCATCACACATGTTCTCTATGTAAATTTTTAGTAGATTATTCTATGGTAGTTTCCTTTTCATGGATTTGGTTAGACCATTATATCTAGAAATGATGTCCAAGACCATCTCATTCATTAATTGTTTATAATTTGAGGGGTCAAGGAATATTTTATTCTCGTCATTTAGGTTTATTAGTAAAGAAACTACCAAAAATGGTCTTCTCAATTAGTAATAGAATTAGTTGATAATTTGTTATACCATAAAGAAACTATTTCTTTTAGAGTCTTCAAAAAACATATAAACTTGGTGACCACTTTAGCAGAAGTAGCGGGCAGAGCTTGATATGGTCAGCTTGCCTATGTTTGTAGTTAATAACAACTATAGGTCATCCTGAGGTAGATATCATGACATAGTTATAGTTTCCACACTAATTCATGTAATACGTGATAGTTTCTTATTAGAGTGGAATCATTGACTTTCATTCAAGAGTTATACTCAATAAGAATATTTCCCTTGATTAGTTCAATGTTAAGACACTTTGACTCTCTTAACTATTATTAATATTGGGAATATCATTACTTGATAGTAGGAGGATAAAAATCTTTAAGTGATGGATGGGTTTTGGTTACATTCTTCCCCTTTTATTTATTTGAGTCTCACTAAGTTGGTAGTTACTCTGTATTTGTTGGAACCCCCAAATTTTGAACCTTACATCGGTGCCAAGTGCACACACCTTCTTCAAGAATATTAGTGTGAACAATATTTTAAATAAAAAAAATTATATCATGATCTTATTTTCCATAATCATGTTCCATATCATTGGTAGGGACTATGTTGATTATATTCACAAATTTTTATTATGTTATTATAACCATTTTCTCACCATAAGGTTAAATAGATTGGTTTTTTTCTAAATATCCTTTAATAGGAAAATCACAACTCTCATTGTAATTTTATTTCATGGAAAACCATCTTGGTTTTCATCCCTTATGACACTTTTCCTTCAATTTACAATTATCCCTAGGAACTTATTTGTAAATGGTAATCATAAGGTAATCTCCAAAAACTGTTTCTAAGTGTGTCCTCAATGATATGGATGAGTCACTTAATGGGATAAACTATGAAGTTGTTTCTTATAACATTTATTCCATTCTGGATAAGACTAAATTTTGTAAGGAATGAGGAGATTTTTATATAAATTCACCTATACCTATGGGTCGAGCATGATTTTATTCCACAACTGTGAAATTTTGGACCCTTTGGGTATTTGAGAATCCTTGGACTGGTGGTTGTGGAAAAAATTCGTCCAACCCTATGGGTTGGGGTTTCACATGTATTGCTGCTACTAGAACCACTATTTCTATCCCTATAATTTTATAGTCTTTTTTTTCAAGAATATTATGGATGAAATTCCAATTATTAATGTGAGCTACTCTCTATTAAGGGAATCATTGTAGACAAGGCCTTGAATTATCTCAGGTGGGAGGTTTACTCAAACTTTTAAGAGGCCCGATGTTGGATTCTTTATATGGATATATATCATAAATATTTTCATTTATGAGCTTTAGATATATTGGTACCCTACTTGATAGGCCCAATAGAATTTTAAAATCATTGTTCTAAGATGTATCCCATGTCCATAATATTAAATGATGTTTCTCTATGAAGACTTTGTTGACTAGAGAGCGGAGTGAAATGAAATTATATATGTTTACAACATCATTTAATATATACATTAGATGGAGTATTTTTGGTCAATTTAGGTAGTTTCCTATAAGAATAAAGGCATGCATGTTGAAGGTCTCTTTACTAATTTCTCAACTTTAGGTTTCGTGCAACTGAAGGGGAGTCCAAGTCAATATGATGGAAGATAGAACTTTTTACCATGATGTGGTTTTCATATTACATATAAGGTGAAAATTTCACCTTTATATAACTATGATTAATCCACATATTTAAATTAATATAGTGTATAAATTCCTATATCATATTCTTTGGAATTTCATACTAAGAAGTTGTTATGGGCTAGAGCATGACTGATATATTTTCCTCAACATGTTCTTTTAATATAATCACAAAATTATCTTTATCTTCATTGATATATTCATCTATATGATCTGACCAAAGTGGTATTTTATTAGTGTACTTATTAATAGGAAATTTATTATTCAAAATCTTTTTCACAATATTGATGGTCATATGATATAAAGGTAGTAAATATGATGAGTTTTTCCTTACACCATTTTCTAGTTGGTATGGGAAATCACTCATTATTGATGAGGCATTTAGAGTAGCCAACATCGGTCTTTTGAGTACCTCTCAATCTGAAATCCTTCTCAATGTATCTTCAGTAAGATGAGGTCCTTATTTCCAAATGATATATTTTTTTACAGAGGACCTTCGTAGTGAACAACATCATGAGGAAGAATACCATTATGGCTCAATGTCTAGCTATATGGAATATTCCACATTTATTTTCCCTAGGTAGGGCCTTCATTGTAGATAGTTCTTGATTTCTAGGAAAGTATAGGACCTTATTTTCATTTTATGTTCTATTAAGGAGGAGGTTTTTTGTATATATCACCATTATAAGAGCTCCCATGATCAATCTCGATATTGTTATAAAGAAGACCTCTATGAAGAATGCTCTGGGGAGGAACTCCATAGCTATTGGTAGAAATATTATATGGATGACCTTCACAACTTTTATTTCTTCTTCCTTATGATGAGGAGTTAAAATATTGTTGGGAAACTATTGAAATATTCATTAATTCCTAAAGATCACCATCATTGAGTAGAGAAAGGATATTGGAATCCTCCTTTACTTTGGCTTTCCCTCAGTGAGACTTCCTCTTGTATGATCTCTATTGAGAGGTTGTGGTCATGTACTATACACAATGATCTTCACATGTGGGAGTCCTCCAAGGAAAATATTTTTTTTCATTAAAATATTCTGATGATATTTTGTATGATCAGTTGAAATATGGTTATGTCTTAGAGTGGTTATTGAGATGGTTCGATGATCTCCAGTCGGAATGGGGACATGAGACCAGTATTATTTCTCATCCTTTTCTAAAATGTGCCAATAATCCACCAGAATAAGAGTAGGACTATGTTTGATCTCTTGATTTTCTCACATTATATAATAATGATTTACTATATTGGTAAGGGTGGGAATATTTTTCTATCCTATTGACTATCAGGATATGAAGAAGGTGATATTTTTCTACTATTGTGAGATTATGTTGATATTACCACCAATAAAGATTAGGGATATGATCCTTCCCTTTAATATACACTAGGATATGATGATAATTTTCTTCAATAAGAATAGTAATATGGGGACATTCTTTAATAGTAGTGGGGATATAATCCCTCTTTTATCTTCTAATTTCCATCGGGATATACCGATGGACTTTATGTGTGAGGTATTTAATATGGTTTTTCACCCTAGTTATTGTAGGAATATACTAGAATTCTCTTCTTCATTCTTATATAGTATGCTAGTATGATTGTTAAGTGAGATAGAGATATCGTTTTACTTTCCCGTTGCCTCTAGAATATGATGGAGTAATTCTTTAGTAGAGGCATGGGTATGAGCCTGCTCCCTGTGTTTTTTCATTCATTACACCTGGAAAGATATATTAAATGCATAGTTCTGAGGGACTCGAGTAGAGAACTCCTAGTTCACTTCATCAGTAGGTTGTTGAGGGGTTAACAACACATAGTGCTAGTGATGGTGGCGATTGATAGGATTACATCTATGAAACTCTTGAATAGTTGTGAGGTCTCAGTTGACCATCAGATCTGCCTCCCTAATTTAAAGGAGGTACTATTTGTTTTTTTTTTCATGTAAAGGCTCCTAAAACAGTTATAGGTGGAAACAGGTGTCACCTACTCCATTTCTAGTAATTGGTGATGCTTCATGTCTTAGGTGTATTCATGTGTGGCCTTCAAGGTATGGGATGGTATCATTGAAGTGATACTTCCTCTCCAATATATTAGTAACCTACTACTAGAGACATTGCTTCAATGATATTTCATTTATATTTGTTAGGTCCTCACCTTTTGTAGTATTTGAGATATATTTTTATCATCAATATGATGTTATATTTTTGGATTTAATGGATATGTTATTCTAATGTTCCTACAAAGATAAAAAAAAATACAAATAATAAAACCCATTCATACAACATCGCAATTTAAAAAACACATTTTCATATAATCACTTTCATAGTTAAAGGATTCATGTTGGGTTCAAAATTTTTGTTTCTAAGTTATGCCTTATGGAACTTTTTTGAGTCATATAGACCTTACTTATAAAGGCAGTCAGTCACTGGGACTTTACTAACGACACCTTAGAATGCATGTTGTTCTAGAGGCTGGGAGTTTATGATCATCATAGATTTTTGGGGGATTTTTCCCTACTCTTATACTCTCTTATATATATAATTCATATTCATGAATTACTCCCAAATTCTATTATGGTACTGGTTACCCATGTTTCAATTCATGTTTGTTAACATGTATTGATGTGAACATTTGTATGTATTAGAGGTTCTCCATCTTTGTTCTTTACTAATTAGTTATTCATAATATTAAGGTACTATGGTTTAAATATACATAGATAGGATATATGGAGCTTTTTTTTACCCATGGTTCCATTAAGTGTTAATGGTTTTAGGATCAGATCGATATGAATAGATTCCTACATATCCCTATAAAGGGAATCAAAACCCATGTAATTATGTGACACTTAATAGGACACACTATACCGTTTAAGGTTATGTGATGAGGAACACTCCATGCAGTTTAACATCATGTATTAATGAAAATATGAGAAAGATACCCAGTTATGGTTGGTGTGGGACTTATACATGTGTGGTCCTTTTTTATTAAACTTAGAGGGAATACAACCTAATGAGCATACGTTGATTTCATAAGGAATGTGTCCTAGTTAGGTATGGGGATGGTTTGGATAACAAGAATATATCTCACTAAAAAGAAATATGATTTTTTCAGTAACATGGCCAAATAAATGATATATGATGATACCTAACTGGAATATGGTCCTCTTGGTGGGGTATAGTTTCATTGGGAATTTGGTTCAATGCGAAGAGTTCTGAGGGAATATGGCCCTAGTGAATGGGACATCCAGATTCATGGGGAATATATCTTGGTGAGGAAGGTCATAAATTTATTTATGAATAATATAGTCTCATGAGTATGAACATATAAAATTTATTCATGTTTTTTTGAACCTATGGGTGGTTTCCAACATATCTCGGTTGATAGAAATCCAAGCCTGTGTAGTTTGAGGTGCACATTTTATGGTGATGTGATGGGACTGTGTCGGGCAATTTAATTCCACATGTTAAGGATATTTTTAATAAAAGGTGTTATAATAAAGAAGTGATTTGGTCTTATTCATGTGTTGTTTCCCAATGTGAGTGCCTCTAGGTCATTAATGATATTGTCAATGGGAATCATCTTCAGTCTTGTACCTTAAGAGAAATCCCATATTTCCATATTTCTACATGTTGTTAGGCCAAGAAAGTGGAAGGAGGATTTCTCTCAGTCAAGGTACTGGATGGGTAGATATAGTTATTATACTATATTTGTCTCATCTATCACTAAATGGACTTATGCATCCACTAAGTGCCCAGGCCAATCGAATTCAGGCTGGGGTCAGTCATTTTAAGATCTATGGCCTACGGATAGTCTCACCAATACCCCTATGATAATGGAACTCTTTATCAAAGGAATAAATTATTTCAAATTCCTTAGGGTCCCTATCAGTTAGGGAGAACAATATAAAGACACTTTTTATCAATTTCATACATAATACAAGGAGGGGCACTCTAACAAGCTTGATGGGTTGATTATGCATGTCAGGAAGTTTCATAAGGGGTTTCAACTTGTCATTTTTGGGTTTTCCTTATAAAAATGGGATCATAGACCAATTAATTACCCTTACTAAGATTTATATGGTAGGAATGATTATAACACCCCTAGGGAGGGTATCCCATGAGGTAGGCATGTAAATGATACCATCTCGTATGGTAGGAACATAAAGGGTGACTTGATCGGCTTAGTAGATATGTCACAACCTAGCCCACTAGGGCCCACCTGGCTTGTAGTAAGCTGAGTGTGACTCCACAAGTCCGCATCCAATAATACAAGGGCTAGATACAAGTGATGATTTAATATAACACACATATGAGAGGCCTTATCCAAAGGTAACTATACACATGCACACATTGGCAACCACTACTATAATGAAGAAATTAAATTATACAACTAATTTCAAAATGCATGAAAAAACATAAATCCCAAATTAGAATATGACATAAATACATCAATGAAAAGAGATAAATATAACCCCATTATATCTTTAAATTCTTAAAACCTATTAGTAAGGAGGTTACTACAATCAAATGAAACTCCTAGAACCAGTCACGGTTCGTCAAGCACTGTTATGATCAGCCAACTCCTGGTAAACCTAAGAATCCATCATAAGGAATGTTTTCTATATAAGAAATGATATATGAAGGTAGATACCATGAAGGTATGAGTATAACAATACCTAGTAGGAAACCTTGAAATCACCAAACATAAAGCATCAAGAGAGAGATTATCTCAACACCACAAAAACATGTCAATCAAAGTTTGAGACAATAGAAATAAAAATCACAAAAACTGAGATAGCTCAAGATAGACACCATGTCTCAAAGTAAGGTCACATATATAATACCATCCTAGGATATCATTCAAGGATCTACGGTAATGCTCATCTAGGAGAACACATTCTTTGGGTCTTCCTAACACCGATGGAACTCATCTGAGAAGTTGTACTCATCGGTCCTTTACATAAATAAGTACATATTGGAACTCTAAGATTTTGATACCCAAATATGGGATTGAAACCAGAGTATATTGAGTATAAATTACCCTAAATTGATTAACGAACTTTATAGGGGATCAAAAACCTTTGTTGTTAGCCATGTGATACCTTCCCACACCCAAAAAGAGATGGAATGAGGATCCAAATCCATGCCTCATGGAGGTATTCCTATTCTAATTTGTTAAGGGTATCTTACATCCAATATTCAAGACTATATTTCATATTAAACCCTCATGGAAGTGGACTGGGGAACTTATCATGGATTACGGAAACTCACCCACGCTGAACTAGAAAGAGGGAACACACCCTAAGCTAGAATGAAGATAATGGGTGAGTCATCCTTCTCTATAAATAGTACACAGTTTGTATAGGATATAAAAAGTATTCCTTACTAGGCCCAAGCCTACCATATCTAGATTCCTTTGACCTATTCCTATGTAACCTAGCCTTTCCTATGTACTTTATTCATTCTCGTATACTTGTCCATGTCTCTGTACTCTAGTTATGACTTTGTAGCCTAGTCATGCTCATGTACCTGGTTGTTCCCATGTACTCAGTGGTGTTTATGCTCGTGTTTCTATAAGATATATGTTGGGCCACCAGCTATCGGTCAAACAGTGTGTGGAACATTACATAATGTGTGATATTTTATTCTACATGTCAACCCTAACTACTACATGACATGGGACCACATGGCGTGTGTTCATCCGAACTACATACCTTATAACTCAAGGTTTTCTAGAAATTCCATAACGCACATGTATCTTCATTTCCACACTATTGTCACCTACGATTCTATTGAGGAATCTACCATGGACCTTGAATCTGGGTTGAACGCATCTACCTCTTAAATAATGGATAGACTCTAACCATCCAATTCACTTAAAAATATTCCATGTTGAACCACATTTCTGAAATGAAAAATCTCATGGACCATAGATCTCTAAACCATTCCTGATCTCTCGTCATCGTCACCACACTGTGATTGTACTTTCAATCTTGAATATGAGCCCATGGAAATGATCCATTGTACTAGATATTAAATGTTTAATGATAGATTTATTGGTATTTGTTTAACCACTGGTAAAATAAAACACTAATAATGAGTGTTTATAAAATTGGGTAAAAATCACAAAAATAAAAACATGAGGAATGAACCCCGACCATTGTTTTCATTTTCCTAAATCTGTTGATGTGAAAATGATGAATTAATAGGAAAAAAATGATCAAAAATTCATTATTATATGGATAAAAATCCATCAACCATTAATCAACAATCAACCAATGAATAAATTTTTTTAAGGATGGATCCATGTTCAACATGGAATAAAAAAATATGAGATTAAAGAAATCAAAAAAAATCATACCTCATGTTTGGATTGAACACTGCTGAAGAATGGTTCTACATCACTATCTTTTTGGAAAGATCAATTAAATACTTTGTTGAATACAAACTCCATGGAACAATTAACATCAATCCATAATTAGGTTGTCATCCACCAATTTTATCCTCTATACTCTCTCCAAATCCCTATACTTTAGTGGATAAACCTAGGATTTTCCCATAACTGGGTTTAAATAGAGGGGATTAAAGTCATGGTAATTAATAGATAATAAATTATTTAATTAATTTATTCTATATTATTCTTCCCATGACTACATTTAAATAAAATTCTTGATTCCCATAGGGGTTATATCATGGATAGGGTAAAACACACATTCCGGATTTAATAGAAGTCCTATTTTCCCATTTGAGATACTTTTTGGGATTTGTTCCATTATTTTAGATAAACATACATGTGATTGAAATAATATATTTAATATTTTTATTGTATCAACATTTAGGGTCCCCAAGAAATGGAATCTAATGATAACTTGGTGCTTTAATCTAGAAATATTTGTTGAAATATTCTAAATTCTTACAAGGAAAAAATATTTGTTATAAGATACACAAAGGGGAATGGCATATATGGAAATTGTGTGAGCTTTTATCTCTATGTGGAATTTTTGAGGGATGCATGAGTCTTCCTAGTAATATCATGAAGGATTTCATCCACATGTAAGAGACTCATAGAGTAAGGTTGTAATGGTCGGGTGGGAGTAAGCCCGCATGGTTAAAGACTCACAGAGGTTTCTTATGCAGTGACTATGAGTATAAAGAGTCCATTGAGGGGAAAAGATTTAGTTACTAGGCCAGTGATTAATCCCTTAAAGAAAGAGGCCTCATGAAAAAAAATTAATTTTCATGATTCTTGAATTTCATGAGATACCTTGGAAGATTTTCCTTGATCTGGGTTTCCTCCATGTATTTGTAATATGTCTATTCTGGGGATGGAATAGGGTATTTATTGGTAATTAATAGATAATTTATTTTTTAAATGTGTGACTATGCAGTAGGGGGTGTGTGTCACATAGTGTATCTACATAGAATTTCATGCAAGGGTTCTCCACCATTAGTGTGTGTAGAGGGAAAGTGAAATAAGGAGGGTTGGTGATCATTGGGGTGGTCGACTCAGAATGGTGTGGTCAGTGGGAGGCTCTATAGAGTGATTTAATCATCATTCCATGTGGAATTTAGGTTGTCACATGAACCTTCTATACCCATTCAATGTGGGGAGGCAATTGTTTTGGGATGACTTCCATCATTTTCCCACATTATAAGGGGTGGTCATTCGGTATGAGGGTGATCATGTGGTATGTGAGAAATCACATGGTATGTAGGAAATCATGTAGTCCTTTTCATCTTATTCTGCCCCATATATCTATAAGTGTAAATAGTAATTATTCTTCTTTCTATGGGGTTGATCCTAAATAAAAAAAAGTAGAGTTCTAAGCTAACTGTATTGGCAGCGCCTTTCCTTATCCAAAATATGGGGTCATTTTTATTATTTATCGGTTGGGTTAAACTGGAATTCTTATACCACAATGTTGACTAGACAACTATATATCATCTATTCAATCCTCTTGCATGATTGTATTCGAAAGAGCACTGGATGATTTAGGATAAATTTGGTGTTTCTATTGATCTTGTTGGAGTTATTTTATTGGTTTTTGATTGTGTATATGGCATCAGAAAAAATGATTCATGAATGTCAAGGTACACTTAAACCTCATTTTCATGACCTCCTTTCACTCTATGACATATTCCTCTATTATAGATAGGGATATTGAATTTATATTCATATTCAAATTCAGATAAGGGATCTATAAAGTGGTTTAGGTTTACCAAGTCATAGTGTGACTCTTCATCTGATTATAAATCTATTTGGTGGGGTGGTTCCCATTGTCTCATTAAGTGGGATGGTACCCATCCTCCCAGTGATGGAAGTAAGAATTCCTAAATAGTCTTCACCAACTTAGGGACCCCGAATTGACATTTTTTTATAACTTTTATATTGATGTCAATTGTGTTGCTTCTTGGATATTACAATGATTAAGATATCATAACTAGATATGCATGGGGACTCTGGTTAAAACAGGTTGTTTTAGTTGAACCTTGGGTAAGACATGCACCCAACTCATCCATATATAAAATTTTGGCACACACCATTTTAAGACTAGATTTCACTTTATTTACCCTTTTAGTAAGATGGTAGAGATGTATGCTACTAATTCTAGGGGTTTTCTTGACTTTTTCTACCTAGATTCAACCATCTTTCGGAGTATATCATTAAAGAAGAGGTAATCTTAAATATTATATCCTAGAATCATATAGAAAGGGAAATAATCAGGGTAATAATTGAGGTTAAATTCATTAGTTTTCCAAGACGCTAGAAGTTTTAGTAAGTTAATCTTCATGGTAGTAATGAAATGCCTCAAAACATTATCTTTTCAAAAAGAATAAAATATGTTCTTTTAGTCATGAAATTTTAAATGATTCTTATCCCTCTTTTTATCCTATCAAGAAAACTGTTTCTATTTTTTTCATTCATGGAGTGGAACCATGCGATATTGAGTGGTCTTGCGACATGTAGTTTTAATTGGTTCTTGTTTGAGCATGATGGCTAAAGTCTATTTTCTACTAGATTTAATCCCTCGTGCTAGTGGTTTTGATAAGGACTTGGACTTGGAGTTCCATATTGAATCCTCCATGTGAGGTGACAATAAAATGAACTCCCAAAATTTATTGGGATATTTCAAATGGATTAGAAACATGTAAAACTCATCATAGAGGTTTTCTATAAAAATCTCGAATAATTGCTCATATGTGAGTTTCATATTCAGTGAATAGGTCAAGACATTCCACTTTATGATGAAGTGTGAGACACTCTCATTATTTTTTTTAATTCAATAGGTTAATTATTGTTGTTTTCCTCAATGTGGAATTGAAATTGTAGAGGAACTTTCATCACCGATCTTCCTAATTAGAAATTAAAAAACATGGAAAATTATTATACTAGATGAATATTGGTCCTTACAATTTCTATAAAAAATCATAGGAATTTTAATCCTTCTTATAGCTTAGGTATTCCCATTACAGGGCCACACCAGGATGAAAAGTGTGTGAGATACTTATATGGATCTTCTATAATATAGAATTTTAGTAAGGAGGGATTCCTAAAAATCAGATATGGAGGTTTCAATTCCACCCACTGTAGATACAACTTCTTTTCTGATTTTATTATTCTTTGGTTCCCTACCATATCTTAAATTTGAGTATAAAAGAACTCAAAAGAGTCAATAAGTTCTATTGGGACCATAACTTGAGCAGATGCGTGAGTAGAGGTGGCAGGAGGAGCCTCATATGGTCATCACACCAGAATCTTCTATTAAGATCTGGATTGAGTTGTAATATTGTAGATCTATTAAAATAGTGGTGGTTACTGCTATTGGGGAGTAAATTCCTTATATTCCTTAGACACTGGGGGTAGGTAAACAATTTTTTTGGACCCATAGCTGGTCAGATGGATGGAATCTACTCTTATTGTCTAAGTATCTCCTTTATGTTGGTTATGTAAAAGAGGAGAAAAATTGGCCTCTATTTGGGATTTATACTTAGTAGTAATATTAATTATAATTAAATCAATGGTTATTTGCTTCAATCTATCCAAATAAAATTTTTATTGAACCAAATTCACCTTGAAAAAATAAAAATCAAATTATTTGGGTGGTGGGTGGGATATAGCCATTCCTTTCCCTATATCTTTGAATGAAGACTATTAAAGAGGTGGTAACAAAATATTTTAAGGTTCTCCCAAATATTGTGTCTACCCCTAATGTTGTGTACTCACACCTTATTCATTTATTTCAGTGAGAATATCATTTCAAATGGATGTATCATCACCATGTTCTTTTTTGTTAGTGCCATGCATTGTATTATCTACTAATTTGATTCTAAATTTTTTTAATAAAACAAAACATATAGAGAGAATAATATCCTCATCATATTTTCAGGGGGATTGATCATCCATTGAATACACATTTAGGGAAAATTCATAATCTAACTTGATATTTTCTTTCTTGTTGGGTAATTATAGATCATGGCCCATATAAAGCTTTATGATCTCTCTATGATTTTTTCCAAAAGGTGGTTTGTAGATGGATATCCTAATAGATTCTCTAGAATATTGCATTGATCATGGTCCTAATTATGCAGATGGATTACAAAGTGGAAGGAGCTAAGTGGATGTTTCTTGCAATGTTTCTCCCAGCCTATAGAAGACCAGCTTCCTTAGAGGAGGAGGAGGATGAGGTAATAATGCCTCTAGCCCCCTATGTTGGGGTTGGTTTCACTATACCAAAACCATATCATAGACCCATTATGTATTTGATGATATATGTGATATTAGTGGTATAAAAAATTTATCATCCTTATAGAATGGATTCTTTTCTCACAATCCTGACTAGGTAGCTGATATCACAACCATTTTGGGATTTCAAGCCACTATTATAGTATGATATGGGTTAATTTCTTATTCTGGGTGAGAGATACATACCATTTATGGTCTCTCTATAGTAGCAAGATTTGTTTTACTTTTGTGGGTGACTTGTTTGGCCTTTTTGTTTTCTTAATGCAGAAGTATGTTAATATATCGCTCCCTCTAGGTTCACCTCTTATGGTCCTTCGGAATAATAGGGTTTTTCTTGATTAAACAACTGGCATATATAGATCTAGTACATAAGACATGGAATGATGTATTAAAATTTATTGTTTTATCCCATAACGATCCCTACCTATCAGAAAGTGTAGAAAATTGTAGATAACCATATTCTCCCCACCCTCTAATATACATATCAGGTGTGGATTCAATGATTATCTATTAAAAGGACCATTCAGGATATGTGTGACCACTAAGATGGGGAGAAGGTAAATCGGTGATCTTTTTTTTATTTATCCTTCTTTGGAAATAATTTTCACCTCTAGTTAGTAAGAGACAACTCTTCTGGAATACAAAAAACAATCACACCCATAGGAACACAATAATTTACAAAGTTCACTACTCAATAAGAGTAGCTAGTCCTTGTCATAGTTTTTAAGTAATACAAGACCTCACAAACACTAAAAATAATCATTTTAGTGGTTAACATAAGAATGTAATATCTATCACATTCATAGCACTATAGTTATTTGATAGTGCATGTGATCCTCACACAAATAATATGATATAAGAATTTTTAAAACAACAACATAACATTCACCAATACGCTGCAACATTGTCATTGTGATACTTGAACTTTATTTACATTTTACAAGATGCATGTTCTTCTTCTTACTCTTTACTTTTTCTCATAGTAGTGAGTATGAACTTTAGTATCAACTTCTTCACTCAGACCTATATATCTAATATACTCTATCTGGTATCCATTTTCCATTTTCCATAGACTAATAACTTTTATTGGGTACCTCATTCAATTGATAACAACTAATTCCATGTCCAAATGATAATCTCTTCACCAAGTTCATCTGATACTAATTGATAGGAAGACTCTATTCGGTATCAATTCATCTGGTGATATTGAGTTTGATGCTACGACCCAACATCTCCCATGGGATCTTCTTTTAAAACCTCAAACCTTTAGTAATTCTCCCAAAAGTATCAACACACTTCATATAACACATGACACATTTTTACACCATTATACAAGTAGTGTTCTCTGAAAATTAAGTTTCAAGCATGAAATTAAAATTTAAACATCCCACTCAAATTTTGAACATCCCACTCAAGACTTTATTCAATTGTACACTTTAAAACTTCCTAAAATATAGCATTATACCTTAACACTCAGTTTCAAAAAACACTTAAAATCTTCTAAAATCATGGATTGAATCATGATATTCTTTTAAGATTTCAAAATTTAAAACATTCATATTATCATAATAAAAATTAATTCCTTTACAAAAAAGTTTTTATTATTCAAAATACTTTTTTTTCTTAATATATGTTGGAACTTTATTTTTAGATTATTCTTTTCATGGTAACCACATAAAATTTATCATTTTATGGTCACCCTTCATCTAGTACCTTATCTCTAGTGGCTTCACATAGAAATATATGTATCGTGATTCATTCAAAAATAGTTTTTTGTCTGATGAACTTTTCTTGGGAACCTTTGTTTGATGAATGCACTAAAAAACATATTTCTAAAAACCTTGAGTTTCTCTATCTAATGTACATCATAAAACTCTATCCGGTAAACTTTAAATGTTCATTCAGTAGACTTCATACTCCTCTCTATTATAATGCACCAGGTTTTCCATGTAATTTTTTTTTAATTATATGGTATTATTTTGACATTAGACGCTTTGACAGCACGTGATTCTGAGGCTCGGTGAGCCTAGAATAGAATTTTGAACTTTTGTTTTGTTCACTTAAGTAAACGTGTGAATAGGTTTTTCTAACTTTTAAAATGGTGCTTGGATAGAAAATCCAAGGGCACTGTTGAACTCAGAATGCCAGGATTTTCCTAAAAGGACTTAACTTCGACTAGAAAGGGCCGAAAGGAAAAGTTAATTTTTAAACTTTTTTGGATAAAAAAATAAAATAACATTAAAATAGTCATTTTATTTATTTTCTCAACCGACAAATGGAGACATGGTGATGTGTGATCCGGTGTCAAGGCAATGACGAGACACATTAATGAATCTCAATAATGGATCATAAATACGTAGTGTAGTGATGCTTTAAATTATGTGTAACTCCTACGTTGTTTCATAAATGAAACAGTGTAACGACGCAACGTCGCAACATAACATAAAATTTGTGACATGTTTTCTTTTTATTTATTTTTTGGCATGTTGGAGAGATAGGAATTAAACATTATAATTATTTGATGAACATGGAACCTCTCTCTCTCTCTCTCCAATGATGATGAGCGTCATTGAAGAAAATTGGTGGGATGGATTTGAGAGACGATGAAGGAAGATGAAGGCCAACAGATCAATGGTCAACGATGACTCGAAGATTCATATCTCTTCAACAATGGATCCTCAATTTAGGTAGGGGTTTATTTTTATTAATGTTTCCCCATTCTTTATTCAGAAATGTCCAACAATGATCAACTCATGAATAGGTTGATCCGTGGATCATGCGTTCTTACGGGAGGGTGAATTTTTGGGTTTTATCTATCTGGAATTAAATTATCACTAGTTTTGATTGAAATACTATCCCCAAGCCTCCCCATGTTTTGAAACTTTTAATGTAGAGGGCATGGTCCGACACGAACAAGGACCAAGCCCCTTCGCATGTGCGTTCTTCGTGGCTGGTTTTTCAAAGTGGAAAAAAGGTGGATTAGAGACCTCCATAGGAAAGGAGATATCCCTTAGAGGTCGTGGGTGTGATCAACATGGAGAATGGACCACCAGAGCGTGTCTGGTGGTCTGCTGAAGACCATATCGGTGAGCTGGAAATGGTAGGTGGTGCCAGTAGTGGTGCCGGCACCGGAGGGCAGTGCACCGTGGTGGTGCGTCATGGTGACCTACACACCCGCAACGGCGGCTATCCCACACGAAGGAGGTCGTGGCCTCCGAGCCGATGGTTGGCGGTGAGAAGATGCAGTGTCGTGCCATGTCACATGCAAAGGAACTGAGGTCAACTACTTGTGGCTGGGGAATGGCCCCGCGGACGACCTGCAGGGTAGGAGGTATCGGATGCGGCTCTCAGCCACGTCACAGCTGGACCGAACAAGATTGGTCCCCTATTGGCGGACCGGGAAGGAGGCGGGCCGAACCGCCCAACCGGGCAGGACCCACGGTTCGACGGGCTGGCCGGACCGAATCCAAGTCAGGCTAGCCAGACCGGATCCATATCTGTCTAGATAGACCTCATCTAGGTTGGTTAGGCCAGATCAGATTTAGGTCAGGCCGGATCTGGTTCGGGTCAGGTCAACTCGGACCCAACATGCCCTCTTTTCACTAAAACATCTATATCTTAGAAACTGAGTGCTTGTTTGACAAGCCATTTGTGGAGTTGATACCCTATTTACAAGGCCTATTCTTTGGTATGATCTAAGGATAATTTCATTGATGTTTAGATATGAAGAATGTATTGAGGAATAGTTATCCCAAGCGTGCTACATACTGGAACCTTGCAGTTGGCTAAGACCTGAAGAATACTAACAAGAGAGACTGTGTGACTCAGCTATAGCCCAATGGGAAGAAAGACTATGTGACTCAGCAGGTACATAATTGGGAGTGACTCTGTGTGACTCAGAAGACCCATGGTATGTGATGGGGAGGAGTACCTTAGTTGGCCAAGGTGGGAAGCGAGACAGAGTGACTTGGCAGGCCCATGGTGGGGACCGACTCTGTATGACTCTACATACCCACGATTCTCATTAGGGAGGACAACCACATTAGTTTATGGTAAGTGGGAAGCAGCTGTCGTGTGACCCAGTAGTCCCACTATACTCGTAGAGAAGTTCTCCAGTGGTCAAGGTGTTCTATGATGTGACTAATAATTCTACATCCCTACTCTAGAATATACCTAGTGTGAGTTGTCTTGATTCATTCTTGTGCTCCGTGCTTTGACATTGGATTACTTTCTAGTATTTCCTTTTTATTTTGGGGTCCCTACTGAGTATCGAGTTACTCACCCCTGTATGGGATTCTCCCACTCATGTTGTGTCCTGTGCAGGCGATCAACACTTCGATAGAGGCTTTGGCGGACCAGGACCCGGTGGTTCTCAAGGAGACAAGACTGACAGATCGTTCAATGGAGGAATTGGTGGCCTAGGACTAGGCAAGTCCTTGTGATATCAAGTGGGAAGGACATACTACTTTATCTTCTATTAGCTATAATACTCTTACCATCAGGTGGGGTTTTCAGTGGATAGGCATCCTCAATTTTTTCGTACTTTTCTGTTTTAAATTTCTTTCATTGGGTTAGTATTCTGGTCCACTTGTTTTTTAGATATACTTGTACTCATATTTGTTTAGTGGTATACCTATTCCCCTTTCTAGTTTGTGGGATGTGTTTGTGTGTGTGTGTGTAGAGGTACCCGGAAAAATGCCTCCCACTTGTAGGTAGATGCCTTCAGTGCTCATCTCGAACCCCTGGCCTTCGGGAGGCGGGCTTGGGGTAGTCACAGTATGGGATCCAGGGGACGGGTCGTCACAAAGTGGTATCAGAGGGTGGTCAATTATAACTCAAATACTAGGATTCTATTGTTTTGTTTTGGAGATATATTGTTAAATGTTTCAAGTCCTACTTTCATATTCGGAGAGTCCAGTGTTGGTGCGACGGCAAACATATCCATACACCCGGACCTTGAATTCTGATTTTTGGCTCAATACATGAAAACATTGGTTTATTAAGTGTCTCCTTATGTTCATTTTTTAAATAAAAGTCATCCCACTAGGTATAAAACTCTTAATTGTGGTACATCTTGATCTATTTCAAGATGCCTCCATGCAAATAGCTATCTAGGCTTCTGATCTGTGATCGCGTGGACAGCCCACCTAGAGATGAGGCATCAGTTCAGGGACTAGTGTTATAGATGGCCTTACTCGGTGGTGCACCGGTGTTTCCACCACCCATTGATCATAATTTTTTTCCAGCATTACTGGTAGAAGATGTGTGCAGACTCAGTACCTTGCATGACTTTCAGCAACAGAGACCTCCCAGGTTCAGGGGAGAGACAGATCCTCAGGTTGTTGAGGATTGGATGGAGGTAGTGATGTGGGTCTTTAGTTTGGTGATGGCACTGCTTCACAAGTTGGTGATATTGGCCATGAGCCTTATGTATGGCTTGGTAGGGAGATGGTAGAGCTTGACCATCTAGAGTCATGATGAGGTGACCCTCACCTGGACGGACTTCAGGAGGCTTTTCTGGGAAGAGATTTTTCCCACAAATTTGTGCTCTATGCGTATTCAGGAGCTACTTCACCTTCAGTAGGGAATCTTGTCAGTAACTGAGTACTCAGCAAGGTTTACCGATATTTCTCTTTACTCTACTGATATGGTTTGATACCCCTTCTTTAGGGCTCGAACCTTTGACCAGGGAATCATGTGGGAGATCATATATTTGACGGTGTCTCTTAGCATCCTGACCCAGGCTGGGGTGCTGGATCAAGACCTTCTTGTTGAGAGCTTCTTTGCAGAGTAGGTACCAATAGTGGGAGCCACTAGAAGACCTCAGGTTTGAGATTCTTCAGTGGTGGGCAGCAGGCAGCACACGCGAGGGCCCAAGTGGTCCAGGCCTTTACGGGGATGACCCTAGGACTTGGGGTCGACTGTGTAGGGATACTAGAGAAGAAGGAGTCAACAAGGAGCTAGGATTTTCTTCTCATGTGGCGGGAATGGTCACATGGCTCATGACTACCCAACCATCCATACAGACGATCAGTATATGGTTGAGGGACCGTCAAGGCAGAGGTATAGGTTTGAGCGAGGAGGTCTAAATGGGAAGAAGACATGGCAGGGGAGTAGGCCAAGCAGTAGGCGATGGGAGATGGTTCTAGGTACTACCACCACCACCCTTAGGTGGTCCACCCCAACCTCATGGAGCAGGCAGATAGGGGCGAGCTTAGATTCAGGTAGAAGAGGCTTATGACCACGGTGCTCCATAGTTGATCTGAGGTACGATCTATGTCTTCTCTACCCTATCTGCAGTTCTTATAGACACAGGTTCCAATCACTCTTTCCTTTCTACGACTCTCATTCAGAGCTCAGAGATTCTGGTGGAGTCATTGGCTCGATCCTTATGACTAAATACTCCTATGGGAGGGGATTTGGCAATTACACACTAGTGCTGGAAGTGTGAGCTTACTCTAGGAGGTGAGAGCTTTAGCTGAGATCTCCTAGTATAGGCGTTGAGTCCTTACAAAGTCATGTTGGGTATGGATTTTTTATCCATAGTCCATGATTAGATTGATTATTTTAGGCATACAGTGCAGTGTGTTCGTGGGGATGGGACCGGGTTTTCCTTCATCAGGAAGAAGGAAACACTTGCATCACAAGACAAATATTCTCAGAGGAGGGTGCAGCCAATCACTCACCAGTTGGATACCCTCACCCTCAGTGTAGTAAATGAGGAGAGTCCATGCTTTCCTATAGTGGTGGATGAGTATGAGAACATTTTTCCTGAGGATATTATGGGACTACCTCCTCGTAGGGAGGTAGACTTATCCATCGACTTATACCCTAGGACAGCACCGATATCCACACTGGTAAATCAGATAGCTCCCACATAGCTTCATGAGTTGAAGGTATAGCTGGAGGACTTGCAGGATAAGGGGTTCGTAAGGCCTAGGGTTTCACTATGGGAAGCCCTAGTATTGTTTTCCAAAAAAGCAGATGGGAGTCTGAGGTTGTGAGTGGACTATCAGCACCTGAACCAGGTGACTGTGAAGAATAAGTATCAATTTTTTAGAATCTATAACCTCTTTAAACAGCTGAAGGGATTAAGTTGGTTCTCAAATATAGGCTTCAAATTAGGCTATCACCAACTTCGGGTACATTATGAGGATGTATCGAAGACAACATTCGGGTGCCGGTACAGCCACTATGAGTTCTTAGTGATACCCTTCTGTGTGACCAATTCCCCAGCAGTGTTCATGGGACTCATGAACAAGATATTCCATCCTTACCTCTATCATTTCATGGTGTTCTTCATTGAATACATCTTTTTGTACTCGATGTTAGAGGAGGAGCATGCTACGTACCTACGAACAATCCTAGATACACTCTGAGACCACCAGCTTTACGGTAAGCTCTCAAAGTGTCGGTTTTGGATTCAGGAGGTCCACTTTCTAGGACATATCATCTCAGAGGCTAGAGTTGTCATCGATCCAGTGAAGATAGAGGTAGTGCTATCTTGGGATCCACCTAGGAGCATGACTAAGGTGCAGAGATTTTTTGGGTTGACAGGATACTATCGGAGGTTTGTGCCTGAATTTTCCAGAGTATCATCGCCCTTATCATCTTTGATACGGAATGAATATCCCTTCAATGGACGGATAAATTTTAGTAGAGTTTCCAAGAGCTGAGGAGGATGCTGATGAGTGCCCCCATCTTGAGACTACCCACAGAGATCATTGGGTATATAGTTTTCTATGAAACATTAAGGACCGGAAAAGGTTGTGTCCTGATGAACGAGTAAGTAGTGATCACCTATGGATCAAGATAGTTAAGGCATCATGAGCAGAACTTTGTGTCTCATGATCAGGAGTTAGTAGTAGTGGTCTTTGTATTGAAGATGTGATGGAAATACTTGATGGGTGAGTGATTTACCGTCTACACTGACCACAAGATTCTTAGGTATATCTTCTCCCAGAATTACCTGGACCTGAGACATTGGCGATGGATAGAGTTACTCTAGGACTATAACTTTGAGATAGTCTATACTCCTAGGAAGGGGAACGTGGTGGCAGACGCACTCAACAGGAGGTTCGGGTTGCAGTTGCTGAGTGAGGAGATGGAGTAGCTAGCCGCGATGTATATATCCTTTATAGATGATAATAGAGAGGCCTACCTCCAATTTATGACTACCAATCCCCCACTCTTACAGTGATTCAGGGAGGCACAACTTGTGGATGTTGACTGTGAGTCCTGACGTGCTTAGTTATCCTCAAGACAAGCTCCGGATTGATATTCGATAGGTGGGGAGCACATCATCCTTTTAAGAGGGCACACCATAGTACCAATGAAGTTATGGGATGAGGTTTTGATAGAGTTTCATACATCCCCTTAGGCGGTACATCCAGGTATGTCGGAGATGTACCACGACCTCCGACATTAGTACTGGTGGTCGGGGATGAAGAAAGTAGTGGTAGAGTTCGTTTCTCGGTGCCTCACTTTCCAGAATGTGAAGGCTGAGCATTAGGTTCCAGAAGGATTGGCCCAACCACTCGAGGTACTAGAGTGGAATTGGTATGGAATCTTGATGAACTTTTTGATGGGTTACCACGCACATCCATAGGCCATGACTCCATCTAGGGGATCTTTGACTGACTCACCAAGTTGGCTCACTTCCTACCCATTCGGGAGTAGGTATCAGTAGAGGTATTGAGATGCCTCTATGTATAGGTGATAGTGACTCTTCATGGGGTGCCTTCGATGATCATCTCATATCGTGATGCACACTTTACATCCTAGTTGTGGAGGGTATTGTAGGAGGCATTCGGGACTCTGCTGCATTTGAGCACAACATTTCATCCCCATATGGAGCAGACCATACAGAACATGGAGGGAATGCTTCGTGCTTGAATCCTATAATTTTTTCATAGGTAGGAGGGCCACCTTCCACTAATGGAGTTTTCATACAAAAATAGCTATCACTCCACCATTTTCATGGCACCGTTTGTGTCTTTTTAAGGGTGGCCTTGAAGGTCACCTTTATGCTGGATAGACCTAAGGGAGTCAACACTCATGGGTCCAAAGATGGTATGGGCTACCACAGAGAAGGTTCATATCATCCAGGATTAGATGAGGACTGTACAGAGTAGGCATAAGTCTTATGCTGATAGGATACGGAGACCCTTGGAGTTTGAGGAGGGAGTTCATGTGTTCTTTTGGGTCTCACCCCAATGGGGATGGCGGAGATTTGTTTGTGGTGTCAAGTTATATTTGAGGTTCATCGGACCTTTTTAGATCATTAGAAGAGTTATCAAGGTGTCGTACCACCAAGATCATCCTCCATAGATGCAATGGGTGCACGATGTTTTCCACGTGTCGCGGCTAAGGAAGTGTGTGTGTGATCCATCTCATGTCATCGACTGGGGCGAGCAGTACATTGATGTTGGGGCGACGTTTGAGGAGTTATCTATGGAGATAGAGGATCGGTAGGATCAAGTCCTATGTGGATGGTCAATTCCTCTGGTGCATGTTTGGTGGCAGCATGGGAATCTCAAAGAGATAACATGAGAGTAGGAGGCTTAGATTCATTCCCAGTACCCCCATTTGTTTAATTAGCCCTTGTTTTGGATTTTGGGGCCAAAAATCCCTAAGGTGGGGATAATTTAATGTCCTGTATTTTCAATGTAATATTTTTTAATTATATGGAATTATTTTGAGTCTAGATTCTTTCACATCACGTGATTCCAAGGCCCGGTGATCCCATAATGGAATTTTGATCCTTTTTAAGTTCACTTAAGTAAATGTACGATCGGGTTTCTCTAACTTTTAAACCAATAATCGAATAAAAAATCTGAGGGTACCATTGAACTCATAATTCAGGGATTTTTCTAGAAAGAACTTAACATTGGCTGACAAGGGCTGAACGGAAAAATTTAATTTTCAGAATTTTCAAAAAAAAAATAACATCAAAACAATTATTTTATTTGTTTTCTCAACCGACGAGTAGTTACACGGTGACGCTACGATTTCATGATGAGGAAATGACATGGAATATTAATGAATCTCATTAGTGGCTCATAAATAGGCAGCATAATGATGCATTAAATGATGCATAACAACAATGTTGTTTTATAAATTAAACAACGTAACCGAAAAGTTGTGACGTGTTTTATTTTTATTTTAGTTGGAATGTTGGGGAAAGGGGAATTAAACCATAGAATTCTCTGATAAACATGGAACCTCTCTATCTCTCTCTAATGAAGAATGTCATTGATGAATTCTGGTGGGACAGATTTGAGTGATGAAGAACAATGAAGAATGCCAACGGATCAAGGATTGACGATGGCTTAGATATTCGTCCCTCATCAAAAATAGATCCTCAATATAGGTAGGGGTTTATTTTTTCTAAAGTTTCCACATTCTTTATTATGATATGACAAATTTGAATCAACCCATGAATAGGTTGATCCGCGGATCGTGCATTCTTGCGGGGTGGTGACTTTTTGGATTTTCTCTATCCGGGATTAAATTATCACATGTTTTGATTGAAATATGGTCCCCAAGCCTCCCCATGTTTTTTAACTTCTAACGCAAAGGGTGTGTTCTAACACGAACAAAGCCCGAGCCCCTCCGCATGTGCATTTATTGTGGAAAATTTTTCAAAGTGGCGGCAAGGAGGATTAGAGACCTTTGAAGGAAAGGCGATATCCCCATAGAGGTTGTAGGCATGATCAACATGGAGAACGGACCACCGGAGTGCATTCGATGGTCCTCTAAAGACCCTACAGGTGCACCGATGTCAGTAGTGGTGCTAGTGACGAAGGGTGGCACACCACAGCGCTGCACCGTGGCGACCTAGAAATCTGTGTTGGCATCTAACACACATAGAGGAGGCTGTGGCATTTGGTCGTGGTGCAAAAGGAGGGGTCTCCAAGCTCCGAGCCAGTGGCTGGCGATGATCTGACATGTCGCCGCACTGCGTTGCAGGTGGAGGAGTCATGGTCAACCAACTGTGGCTAGGGAATGGCCTGACGAGCGACTCGCGGGTTAGGAGGTTTTGGATGCAGCTCTCAGCCACGTCCCGACCGGACTGAACAGGACTGGTCTGCCTTTGGGGGACCTAGCAGGACCCACCCTAGTGGGCTGGCTGAACTGGATCCGGGTTGGTCCGGATCTGGGTCAGACTAAACCTAGACCCAACCGGCCCTTGTTTCACTAAAATGCTCATATATTGAAAACCAGGTGTCTATTTGATGAGCTGTTTGCGGCATTAGTACCCTCTAGAAAAGGTGTATCTTTTGGTATTCTCTAAATAGAATTTCATGGAAGTTGAGATGTGATGAATTGATAGAGGAGCATTTTTTCCAAGCGCGCTACATACGGGAACCCTATGGTTGGCTGAGACCTGAAGACTGCTGACAAGTAAGACAGTGTGACTCAACTATGGCCCAGTGGGAAGTGAGACTGTGTGACTCTATAGTACCATGGTGGGGAGAGACTTTGTGTGACTCGGATGACCCACGACACGCGATGGGGAGGAGTACCTCAGTAGGCCAAGGTGGGAAGTGAGACTATGTGACTCGGCATGCCCATGGTGGGGAGCGACTCTATGTGACTCAGCATACCCACATTACTCATCAGGGATGAGTACCACAACAGTTCAAGGTTAGTGGGAAGCATCTTCTGTGTGACCTGGCATACCTATTGTGCTCATAGAGGTGGAGTTCTCTAGCAGTCGAGGTGTTCAATAATGTGACTAATGATTCTACATCTCTACTCTGGAATATACCTAGTGTGAGCTATCTTTCTTCATGCTTGTTCTTTTTTTCTTTGACTTTGGATTACTTTTTGGTCATTCCTTTATGTTTTAAGGTCCCTACTGAGTATCGAGTGACTCAACCCTACATGGCCTTTTCCCACTCATGTCATGTCTCGTGCAAGTGATTGACACTTCAACAGAGTCTTTGGAGGACTGGGACCTAGTGGTGCTCAGGGATATGGGATAAACGGATGCTTCAATGGAGGACTTGGTGGCCTAGGACCAGGTGGGGCCCAGTGAGATCACGCGGAAAAGATGTACTACTTCATCTTCCAGTAGCTACACTACTCTTACCATCAGGTGGGGTTTTCAAAAAATTGATATCCTAAGTTTCTTTGTACTTTGATATTTTCAATTTATTTTTGTTGGATTTTTATTCTAACCCACTTTTGTTTCGTTGTACTTGTACTTGGCTTTGTTTAGAGGTTTACTTATTTCCCTTTCCATTTTGTGGGATGTGGTTGTGTGTGTATGTGTACAGGTGCTAAGGAAAATTCCTCCCACTTGCATGTTAACGCCTTCAGCGCTAGTTTCTAACCTCTATACTTCAGGAGGTGGGCTTGAGGTAGTCATGACATATGCCCTAGGGGATGGGTCGTGACATCTTTCTAATAAAACTATATCTTTATCTTCCATAACACTTCTATCAGTTGGTCTCACAAAAATTTATCCTTCAAAAAACTAAATAAAGAATCATTAATACCTTCATATAAAAATGATGCTTTAGTACATTGAAGATCAAAAAAGAATCACCTGATTTAAATTTTTCAAACACCTTTGTCTGATAAAAGTGTGAATGTAATCAGATAAACATTTAGTTCCACACTACATCTAATCACTTCAGTCTGTTAGGATTTTTCCAGTCAACTCAATATTTTGTAATCCATATGTTGACCTTTTTAATGAATTATCAACATTTTATAGTGATTTATGTTTGAAAATAATAATAATAATTAATATAACACTCTTTCTTCTCAACCATCTTATTCATAACCCCTCAAAAACTCTTTGCCTCAAAAATTCCAGGCAATTGCTTTATAATGATGAGGAAATCATGTAGGATGTACTTTTACTACTTCATTTACTTAGGATTCCAAGGAACTTAAAAGGTATCAAGATTGTTATTATCAAAAATATCCTCCAACGTCTTTTGATTATTGACATACTCCCTATAAGGTAGGTGTCTAGACTTAAGATTATAAAGTGTCACCCAAAAGTTACAACGTTGATAATTTATGCATTCCTCTATTAGTGTAGCTATAATGTCATACTAAGAAGTGGGTATGGTTCAGTATATGACTAGTATTCCATTCATAGATAATCCCTCCCACATAACAATGCTTTTACCCTCATCCTTGGTGATGGATTCTTTAACATGATCCAACCATAAAGGTAAATTGTCATTTTCATTGTTGAAATGAGTGGGATTATTTAATGTCTCATAGGTTGAATGAGATAGTCAGTAATTTGGGGGAGGTATAGATAATAATTGTTACCCTAAACTATCCATTGACAGGGAAAAAAATTCACCTATCATTGATAATGCACCTGGTGTCACTAGACCTAATTTCTTGAGTGATTCCTAATATGAGGGAAAACATGAAGTAGTTTCAGCATGGGTATGGTCTTTAAGCTATGAAAATAAATCATAAAAAGGATTTAATTTTCATTAAACATCATATGGAAGGTCTTTGTGGTTTTCGGTTTCATATTCACCTTCATGGGGATGACCTCCATTCTAGTTTTTTTCTTCATTATAGGAAGCATCCCTGCAATGCATAGCCTAGGGAAAAAATCTTGGATTTTTATCTTGGATCCCATAGGGAGTTCTTATGTGGTGACTTATTGTTGATGAGTAGGTAAGGGGAATGTCTTCTTTCCAATGGATATTTGAGTTACAAGGAATTTCTCTACAACTAGTGTTATAAGGAAGATGTTTATAAAAAATATTTATATCATCATAAAGGAGACCTCTATGATGTGTACACTAGAGAAGGATACTTGATATATTGATTAGGGTACCATAGGGAGGACCTCTATGGATTTAGTATCCTTATTCTATTGGTGAAGAGTTGGAAAAAATTTTAGCCATAGTTGAATGGTATTGAAGGGGATTCAAGAATATCAGTGTTCATCAAGGTAGGGGTATGATTCTAGATTATACGATTCAACTAGTGTGACCTTTTATATATTTATTTTTTTGTGATTAGGGTTGGATCCTTGATCATGATTGGATTCACATAGCTCAAGTAACAACCCTCACATGTAAAAAATCCTTCTATGAAACTCCCTACTTGTTAGAGTATGTAAACGTGTTTTTAAAGTATTAGAAAGAATAAGGATATGATCCTGATTTCGGTCTTCAGTCGCTATAAAAATATTTCAATAGAGATCCTGGGTGAGGATGGGAATATGAGCCTGCTCCTCAATAGGTTCCATTTATATGTGTTAATTTGATTTATACATGTGGGATGGAATATAATCATGACCTTATGTTTTCACCAGTACATGTTGTCAATCTTCTCTAGTGGGAGTCAGGATATTTTTCAATATTTGATTGATATTTGGGATATTTCAAAGAACTATTTGTAGTAGGGGAAAGGATATGATCCTAACCTTGAGTGAATATTGGGATAGTTAAGTGAACTCTAGTATGAATGGGGAGATAAGTCTGCCCATGGCCTTTATTCTTCCTCAATATATACAAACAATCCTCATGAATAGGAACAAGAGTTTGGGTCTTCTCTAGAGTAGACATACAGACATGCAGATAAGATCCCTTGAAATTGGTGGGAATATGAATAGCAGAACTCCCTTGGTAGCTATTACAATATCCATGGAATGTCTCCATGCATTTTCTTGATATGCTGAAAATATTAGAAAGTATGAGAGGGGATATGAGTCTTCTCTTCACTTGATACCCATATATTTTAATTCACATCACTGGTGGGAATGGGAAAATATATCAGTTCCCTGGTTTTAGTTGTCTAGATCCCTTAGTGATACCTTCTTCTAGGGTCCCTAATCTACATGATTGAGGTTGAGATCTCTTAGGTAGCATCCTCAATGTCTTCCTAAGGTTTTTGGGTCGTGTAGTGTTGGAAATAGTGGTGGATATAAGGGTATATCATAGGTGGATCCTAGATAGTTATAGGGACATAGTTTATATCCTCCATTATCTACCTATGAAAATGGTGGTAGGAATTGTTGCACTCTAAGGATATGCTCTCTAAGAGGTTGAATATGGAATTTTGAAGCACTAGCTTAACTATGATCCTATTTTGGTGGGATGGTCTTTGGGGATTCATTACTTAGAAACTTTTCTGGACCATATCCAAGGTAGTAATAGATCCCTTGAGATAATACTCCAACACCAGTGCAGTTAATAGCCAATGCTAGAGATGTTAGGTTTGAGATAGTGTCTTATTGGGTTGTAAGGTCATAGTATTTATCGTAACTAAGGTTAATGTCTGTCCAAGACATTCTTCATTGGATTATTCATGATGTGATGCAACCATATCTATTGAAAGGAGTTCTAAAATGGTTCTTAAAAGGTTACACAAATATAAAAACCCATTAATTCAGTATCTCAAGTATAATCATGGTTCATTGATTAATTTCATGAGTATAGGATTCATGTTGAGTTAAATATTCTATTTTTGAAATTCCACCATTCCCATATGTTTCGGGCTGATACAAACTTGCTTTAAAAAGGTATGTAGTCTCTAGTAATGTTCCATTGATGATCTAGGTTGACAATTAGTCAATATAATGGGTGTTATAGATCATATCACCCTTTAGTAGTGGAATTATTTCCTACTCTAAGACTATCTTAAATATTTAATACATATTCATTAATCCTTCCCAAATCCCAATGCAGGACTAGTTACCTCCATGTAATTCATCAATCACAACCAAGTGTTGAAGTGAACATTTTTATATGTCGAAGGTAATCTATATTTTACTTGTTAATTATTTATTATATAGTTTAAATTCGCATAGCTGGGCAATCTAGAGTTTATCACTATCCAAGATGGTGGTTGATGTTGTGGGGTTGATAACAGGACCACGAAAGGGTCTTCTTATATATCCCCAGGGGTTGAATCATAACCCATCACAAGTGAAAAAATTTGTTTTCAATGTTAATTTTTTTTTAAATACCAGTTAAATGGTGATTTTATTATAAGTGATGTTGTAAGTAAGATTTTTTACATTGGTTATTTTTAACCTATGTGAAAAAATCCATTTACATTGATTATCAAATACATCATCATAGAATACGATAAAAAATTGAAAACTAGGAATATTATTTTACATTAGTTACATCATAACCAATGTGAAACGTATTTCTATTGTAGTTTATACAATAACAAACATGAAAGACCAATTTTTTTGATTTTTCACATCGGTTATAGAATACCCAATGTGGATTTTTTGAAAAAATAAAAATACATGACCTAAAAAGTATAGTTATAGAAGACAAAACAAGAAAATAATAGAAATAGAACTATAAAATAGTAGAAAAAATATAGTGTCATAAAAAAATTTACATCTCACCTCTGTTCAAATCATTTCAAAATTTGAATATGAAATTTGAACATTAAAATATATATTCTAAATAAACTAAAACCAAATAAATCTTGTTAAATAATTCACCCATGCTCTTTGAAAGTTATTTAGATTGTTCTCAAAATAAGGGTGAGGATTATCAAAAAGATACAAATCAAATGGAATTTATTCAACATGTATCCTAAATATATTTATAAAATAAATTAAGGGAAATGTTATAATAAAATAAAAACTTGTGAAATTTTTTAAGAGTCCCAGTTGAAATTATTTCAAACATAAATCTTGGAAAATAATATCCAGATTATTTTTTGATGAGAATATTTTTGTTTCAGAATAAATTATTAATTCAAAATAAAATTTTAATTACTCACACCCAAAATATATTAATTACAAATGAGAAATATCCTTTACGCACACACATTTTATATTTTCTTTCCTAATTCCTATTTTATATCTAAATTAATTTCATTCCCTGTTTTAAAATTATACACATAAAATAAAATTAATGTTCATTATAATATATAAGTTTTCAAACAATAAAAATTACCTTTCAAATATTTCACTAAAATTTTCTCACACATCACCATCAATAGAGCATAACCAGTACGTTTTCTTCTCTTTTGGACAAAGAACACAACATCAAATGGAAACTAATGTAAAAAAGTATATAATGTGATTGGATATTCATTTAATTGAAATAACGCTATAAGAAATATATATTTCATACCTTTCAAGATAATGAATTTTCCAACTCTAAATTTCATTATTTTGAAGTATTTCATAAATATAAATTTTTCTTTTTGTATGTTTCATTGCTTTTATTATTGGTGAAATAAATTATAGGTCAAAAAATCAATATACTAATGTTGTATCATATTCACTAAAAAGTTTATGAATATATATAATATAAAACAAATATAATTATTATGTTTCATTAAATCAAAATAATTGAAATAAATATGATCATCGACATGCAAGGAAAATACATACATCACATTGCTTCCCAGAAAATATCTAGTTACAAGCTCCATGATATCATTCAATAAAATCATCATATACATTTCAAAACTAAAAAAATCTAGAATCCATTAGAAGATCATAAACTTCCAAAAATAAATATTAATATATTTATAAACTATAATGTTTAGAAGAATTGGTATCTAAAGTCATTTCATCATGTACTTCTTTTTTTCTATACAGTATGTATTTACCTTTAAAGTATTCCTATATATATATATATTAAATTGTTAAAATAAATTTAACACTAGTATGAATTAAATAATATAATCTATACACAACTTAGTTGTAATTTTTCAAAAAATTATAGATGACTGAAGTAAAAAAAATTGATGATACATTTTTCCACAATAGTGATCTCATTTTTAGGAAATTTTACCCCTTTTGATCGATATACAATATCATATAATGTTACCCTAAGATGGTCTATATCCATATGTTGATGATGTATTGTATCCCCAAAATAATGCATAATCGCATATGAAACAATATGATATTGGGGATCCTAAATAAATAAATCATAGTAGATGGGAATTTTTGGAGGAGGAGGTATATGAGTTGGATATATAAGTGGATGTGTAGGAGTGTGATATGTAGATGAAGATTGAGAAGTGTGATATACAGCCTGAAACTGTCTGTGAACTTAGAACGATGGGATTATCAGAATGCAGTGGTGTTTTTCTCACACACCATGACTTTGTCAAAGGATGATTTCGTCACTTTATCAGGAAAGGTACTGCTTATGAAGCCGAATTATGGACCATTATTTATACATTAAAGCATGTTGTCTACTAGAATTGGAACATTATATGGTTTGAATATGATTCCGAGCATACTATTAATTCTATCAGATTGTGAAAAAGGAATGTACCATTAAGGGTTCTACCTTATTAGATTGGATCTCTCAAAAGGATAAGGTTTCTTAACCTTATAGTGACCCATGTATACAGGGAGGCCAACCAGGTTGATGATGCTTTATCAAAGACTTCTATCATTGAGATGAGTACCATGTGGTATTTTAGGATACCCATCCACTATGCCCAGTTGGTGGAGGAAGGCATGAGTGGGGTGGTGCACTCTCTTCTTTGAAAAAACCCTGTGTAATTCCTCTCATGTACTTTTACTTTTAATTATTAATTTATACAGGCCAGCATTCCTGGACCCTGGGCTTTCCTAGGTAAAGCTCTAATTCTCCCATCCATCATCTCACCCATATCCCGAACTTTAGCTTTTAAAGATTTTATTTTCCCTTAATATATTTCCTCCTTTGAAGAAGTTACCAAATTTCACAACAATTTTTAACCAATAAACTTTCCTCATATCATTAAACAAGACCCAAGTGATTGGGATTTCCCAATGAAGTATCTAAATTATCCTTCTCAACTTTGGGTATGAAGATCCCCTATGTGATCTACTCATTAAGGGATTTATGTATAGAATATTTGAAAATAATAATTACTGAATCAAAATTTATAAAGAGTTTAAATAACTTCAATATCATAAATAACTCCTTAAAATCCTCTCAGCTACATCCCTCAACTATTCTATATGTTTCCTTTTTGTTCATTTGTACCCTCTTCCACTTTTCATGTCTATATGGGTAGAAGGAGGGATATCCTCTGCGAATCCTGAAGACTCAGCTTGGATTTTTTGAAACATTCCATCCATGATTTATTATTTAAATAACATATACCCTCCCTGAGATTACGTATGAGGGTATAAGTTTTTGGATTGGATATCCTAACAATATATCCTCTGTTTCTATAAATTAAGGATAAAAATCATTATTATGATCATTATTATACAAAAAACTTTTATATGCTGACATTTCACTTACCGAAAATGATTCTTGTCATATACTTTCAAAAACTGCTTCCATGTATCTTCATCAATAAAAGTTCATATATCACATGGATTTCATTTTGTCTTTCCCTAAAAATGAAATATTATGTGAGTATTTATTTTAAATCCCTCAATCATATAGAAGTTAAAGATAAACATTTTTTCTGACTTCTCTAGTGTTAGGTATATCATATGTCATGTGATAAGAAGGTAAAAACCCTATATTAGTAAAAACATTTCTTGATAAGTAATATAATAATCAATGGTCTTACAAAAATTGTCTCCCATAACTGACACAATATCATTTTTTAAACACTTATCCAAATCTCAAGTTAAAATGCTAATTTTCACCTAAGATTTCATTGCAACAAAAATATTATATTGTTTTTAACCTGGACCCCTATGATTACCATTATCATAATACTAAATATATCTATTATGGGCCTGGATAAGAAAAACTAATGATTTTGGTAAATGTGTGCTACCATGTTTACAAACCCTAGAAGCCTTCTTTCCCCTGTAGAAGTTGAACTCTTCTATTCAAAAGGATAAGGAGGATCCTTAGTCGAAGTATGTTCATGGTCCTTCCCAAAAAGATGAGGTGACGCAACTGTTTGATCTAACATCATCCTAAAAATCAAATTAACAATTAGTATAAAAATATATGAATCCAACTATTACATATAAAATTAAATACAAATTCAAAAATGATCCAACAAAAACTAAACTAAACAAAACACATTTTTATTTATATTTGTTAGATTACTTAACTAAAATTTTAAAAACAATATAAAACATTAATGAGATATTAAATGATATAAACAAAGTAAAAAAATATGTGAAATATTATAAAATTTTAATTATTATATATAAATTAGAATAAAATTTTAAAAAGATAAAAACAAAACAATAATATAAAAATAAACCTCTATTTATCATATTTATTAAAGTAGCTGACAATGATGTTAAAAAATACTGAAAAAATTTTGTAAAATCAAATGAAATAGACAAAGAAAAAATAAGATTTAAAAATATTATGAAAATCCAACAATTACATATAAAATTTAATAACAATTAGAAAATGGTAAAAAAACTAAACTAAACTAAAATAAAAAAACTCTTTATCTTATTAATTAGTAGTTAACCATGTTAAAAAATATTTACAATATTTATCAATTATAAAATGATACAAACATATGAAAAAAAATTCTTATGAAAAAACTTATAGAAATACAACAATTACATATAATGTTGAATAATTCAAAATTGATACTAACAAAAATAAACTAATCTAAACAACTAATTTATCAAATTTCTTAAATACATTTATTTTATGAAACACAAAATTAAAACTAATATATCTAACATTTTATGAAATTTAAAAAGGAAAACAAGAAATAAATATATGTTACCTATAATATTAGGAGATTACTATATTAATTTTTTCCATATTCTTTCCCATTGATCGTTATGTATAGAAAAAAACCATATTTATGACGTGGTCATCAATATTCATTGATAATATTTCCATGGAATTAGTGATCTCAAATATATCATCATCATCATCATCAAGTTTTTCATCACCAAAATAATATTTTAACCCTTACAAAATATAGACTATTGAAAATTTGATAGATCAAGAACATAGAAAATTTGATTCACATGTGTTTCCATGTTAAAAGGAACTATTGTGTATTCCAGTATATTTAGGTTTACTAGTGTCATAATTAATTCATTTTGTTCGAAACATTTGTTACCAATAACTCATTTTTTATTGAACACTCCAAATCAATATGTAATTTAATCAACCTCCCATATTTCTTCAATAACTCTGTAATATGCACTGACACAGAGACTGGATTTTTTTCTTTTTCACTCAAAAAATTCATTGCTTCTGTGAACACCAATCCACTACTATTTTTAACAACACTTCTATTTTCCTAATATTTGGTATAAAGTGTATAACTATGAAAAAACCCGTCATTTTTTATGGGTTATTTGCGACGGGAAGAGGTATCATGTCGCAAATGGTTTGGCGCCCACTGTGCACCAAACTACATGACGGTTATTTGAGACTGGTGGTTTTCACCCATCACAAATAACCTTTGGAGGGTTTCATTATTTGCGATGGGTCCCATCACAAATACACTTCGGTAATTTATAGTATTTGTGATGGGATCTGAGGAAAATACCATTTTTAACCACCAACCCCTAATAAATAGGGGTTTAGCATTTGCAATGGGTCCCCTTGCAAATAATATTATTTGTGATGGGATTTATTACCTGTCGCAGATACTATGTTGGTTGGTAGGTATTTGCGATGGGACCTGTCACAAATAGTATTATTTGTGACAGGTAACCCATCACAAATACTTCTGTTTCAACTATTCTAAACTATATACACCCATATCCATTTTTTCATTTCACACCTCTCTCAACTCCTCCCTCTCTATGAACTCTCGTATTTCTCTCTGAAATTTTTCCGACACTTAAAATTTTATATCGAACCGATTTTCAAGCCTTGCAGCGTACAAAATATTTTTTAAGGTACTTATCTATTGCTTTTATTTTTTAGTAAATTTATTTAATTTTATGTTAGCTATAATTATTGTTAATTAGTTATAATTAAATTAAATTAGTATTAGATACTTTTATTTTTCATTACTTATTTTTACAAATATGTTGTTTCATTAGTAATAATTACTAATAAATTGTAAAAATTTGCGCTAATTAGTAATAATTACCGGTGATTAGTAATAATTAGCGGTGATTAGTAATAATTAGTGGTAATTAGTAGTAATTAGCATTAAATTGTAATAAACAGTAACAAATAGGAATAACTAGTAATAAATACCAATAATTAGGAATAATTAGGAATAATTAGTACTAATTAGGAATAATTAGTAATAAATAGGAATACATAGTAATAAATGAGAATAAATAGTAATAAATATGAATAAATAGTAATAAAAACAAATAATTATGAATAAATTGTATCAATTTCGAATAATTATGAATAATTAGTAATAAATAGGAATAATTAAGAATAATTTGTAATAAATAGGAATAATTTATAATAAATAAGAATAATTAGTAACAAATTTGAATAATTAGTAATAAATAGGAATAAAAACATATAAATAGAAATAATTAGTAATAAATATGAATAATTAGTAATAAATATGAATAATTAGTAATAATTACTAATAAATATGAATAATTAGTAATAAGTAGCAATTAATATGAATAATAAGTAATAATTAGTAATAATTATTAATAATTAGTAATAAATACTAATAGTTAGGAATAATTATCAATTATTAGTAACACATAGTAATAAATAGGAATAAATAGAAATAAATAGTAATAACTTGTAATAATTAGTAATAAATAGTAATAATTTGTAATAAGTTTTAAAAATAGTAATAAATAGGAATAGATAGTAATAATTAGGAATAAATTGTAATAAATAGTAATAAATAGTAATAAATAGTAATAAATATGAATAAAGAGAAATAAATAGTAATAATTGGTATTAATTAGGAATAAATAGTAAAAATACTAATAAATAGAAATACATAGTAATAAATAGTAATAAATTTAAATAAATAGAAATAAATAGTAATAAATTGTAATAAATTGTAATAATTAGGAATAATTAGGAACAATTAGTAATAATTATTAATAAATATGAATAATTAGTAATAAAGTTGAATAATTAGTAATCAATAGGAATAATTAGTAATAACTAGAAATAATTAGTAATAATCAAGAATTATTAGTAATAAATCGGAATAAATATGAATAAATAAGAATAAATATGAATAAATAGGAATAAATAGTAATAATTTTTAATAAATAAGAATAAATAGAACTAATTAGTAATAAATAGGTTTGGATAAAATTAGTAAAAATTTGTAAAAATTTGTAATAATTTATAATAATTAGTATTAATTGTCAATAATTAGTAATAAATAGTAATAATTTGGAATAGATAAAAATAAATACTAATAATTATTAATAAATAGTAACAATTTGTAATAAATAGGAATACAAAAAAATTCCAGGACACCTCAGTCCTAAAATTTTATTAAGAAAATAAATGAAAAGAGTCGGGCATTACAAGGATTTATTACCAACATGGGAATGTAAAACACCACACATATCAGTATCAACCATAAGTGAACAACAATCAAGATATTTAAAAGACCACATCGATCTCATCTCACTAATCGTCATCTTTGACAAAGCATTTGCAACATAGTGGGCCTCCCTATAGGCATGGAAAACCCTCCATCTGATATTCTACATATCATTAAAACAAGAAATCTAATTATGCGAAACGCGCCATGTCACACTTTGAGAATGTGCGCTTAGAGCATCAATAGCCATATAGGAGTCAGATTTAATCCATAACTAATTCCAATTCTGCTGAACACCATGCTTAAAAGCATAAAATAGATCCCATAACACATCCTCATACATAGCTGTGTATATAATATAATGATAAAAACATCCTTTCATAAAGCCACGGCAGGTTTGAAAAACACCACCACAGCCTGACGGACCCGATGATCTAAAAGAATCTCCATCAACATTAACCTTAATCCATGGACTAATTATGGGAATCCATCTAATGAATATCATACCAATAGGTCTTCTCATTCTGCCTTGTACACCCAAGATTCTAAGAGTGAAAAGATCAGATCTAAAGTTATCCATCATTCAAGTTTGTACCATAGAAGCAGCAAACATGTCCCTATTAATATCCATCCTTCCAGCATGAACTGATGGCATAATGTTATCCAACAGAGCAGAATTTCATCTTATCCATGTGCAAGATACATCCAACACAATAGAAAAAAGCATTAGATTTTGAATCTATTTGTTGTGATTACTACCAGCCATGGTGTTGGAAAGCATCACCTCAAAAGTGATTCTTCTGTCCACCAAAATTCCAAACATATCCTAAATATAATCAAAAAAGATACAAATGAAAGAGAAATTAAAAAACAGATGATGCACGCACCCAGTTTCTCTCATACATAAGTGACATGGAGAAGCCATGGATATTCCCACCCTCTAGAGTTGATCATGGGTGGGAATTCTTTTTTTTCATATTTTCTAAAGCATAATTTCTCTCATAGGATAAATGAAAGGCATACTTAATGAGACAAGTCAGGCTGGGACATTACAACGTCCATGATTATTTATCTTGTAAAAACACTAATATTGAAAACACCACTCTTATTCTTGTTCCAAACAAAAATTTCCCTATAAAAAAATAAATAGCTCTCAATTTCATCAAAAATATAACTAGGAAAAGTTATTTCATGCCTATGCCTATTGGTAAGAAGATCAGTAATGGATAGGTTCCTTCTATTGGGGGGGGATAATCATGCTCTCACTGATGGGCTTATCAAGCTAATGGGTTGTCTAGAAATTAAGGTTGGACTTCTTTGAAACAATCCACATTGAGTCAATCATTAGCATATTGAAGCATTTTCTTATATTAGGCCATGTGGATGAGGACATATAATGGGAGTATCCACTGGTCATATTTGAATTAAACATGTAGGAAATAAACTCCATAGAGGGATCATTTAGGTAAAGATAATCCAAGTGAACATAGAAAATAAAGCATCATTAAAAATCCTAAGATCCTTAATACCAAGACCTCCACTATCCTTGGATTTAATACAATCCTTCTAAGAAACCATAATAAATTTTCTATCATAAACTGAACCTGCCCAAATGATGTTCCTGATCATTCCTTGAAACTTCTTAATATGACCATAAGGCAATTTTTAAATAGAAAAGGTATACACAAACTTTGGATTGATCACTAAATTTACCTAGAAAACCCTTCCCTCTTGGGACATAGATTTCCCTTTCTACTTAGTCAACTGATTAAGAATACTATCAAAAGTATCCTCAAGATAAAAACTATTAACATTACCCCAAAATAAAGGAACTCCGTGATAAATAAATGGAAGGTCTCCCCTCCTAACACTAAGAATTCTAGAAATCCAGTTCTGCTTTTCCACCAAAAGCCTCTTACCAAACATAATTGATGAATTCTTCCAACTTATAGATTTCCCAGCCACCTATTCATAATTATAAAAAATAACCTTGATGGATTTTAATGCTTCTTGGAGGCATGTCCAATTATAAGGATATTATCAGCATAGAACAAATGAGAAGGAGTGAACATACCTCTTACATCCATGATCCATTTAAATAAAAAAATATTAACCATGTCATTCATGCATCTACTGAGATAGTCTTCAGCCAAGAAAAATAGGAGACCTGATAAGGGATCACCCTACCTAAATCCCCTGGATCATTTGAAAATCCTCTAGGGGAACCATTTATAAGAATAGAAATATTCACAGAACAACGGATTTGATCATCCTAATTAAGATTGTGGAAAATCCATACTTCTTCAGAATTGAAGAAATAAAATTCCATTTTAAAGTATCAAAATATTTGGTAATATCAACCTTTAAAGAAAAATTTCCTTCTTTAGCCTTTCTCTTCATGAGATTCACACTCTCAAATGCAGTGAAAAGGTAGTTCTGAATATTCCTACCTAGGACAAACTCATACTGATTCATAGTGATAAACTCCTTTGCAACTTTCCCTAACCTGATGGAAATGATTTTTCTAAAAAAAATTGGGAATTATATTACCAATAGAAACATGATGAAAAATACGGATGTTAATAGCATTCACTTTTTTGGGAATAAGAACAATGAATTTGGAATTGAGACTATAAGACATATGATAATGGATGCAAATTTCTTTAAAAAAATTAACCACCTCATTATGAATAATTGACAAATAAAACATAAAGAATTTATTAAATAAACTATCAGGACCTTCCCTATTATCAATTTTAAGAGAATAATCTACTTCTAAAACTCCTACATAGAGGGAACTAATGTCAACTCATGGTTTTTCTTCTCTCTGGTGGGCTTAGTAATAACATCAGTAATTCTATGAGTGCTATCAGGACCATCATCAGAATAATGGTTATGAAAATAATCAATCACTATAATAGATATTTCATTCTCAGTTGTGAAAATAAAATCATTAACACTAATGTATTTAATCTATCCCTTGATTCTCTTTTCCTTATGAATTCTCTATATAGATTAGTATTCTTGTCCCCATTTTGCAGCCACCTCACATTTAACTGGCATATTCTCAATCTTTCTTTATAGTCAACAAATCAACCAACTAGGATAGATCATTAAGATCATCCCTTAAAGGTGTATCCAAATATTTATTAGTAATTTGACAGCTTAAAATTCTATTTTTAGTATCTTTGAAGTCATCATCAAGGCTGTAAAAGGATTTCCTACTCCATCCTTTTAATTTCCCTTTAATATCTTTCAACATACTTGTCAATAAATGCATTGGGCTACCATTAAAACTAATATCCCAGGCTTCCTGAAACAATTATCTACACCCATAGATTACAAGCCAACCATTATTGAACTTGAAATGCAGGGGTAAAACCCTTGAAGATTGAGTGAAAACTTCAAAAAACAAGGTATTATGATCCGAATGTATTCTAGTGAGAGTAAAACCAGAAAACCCACCTAAATCAGTGCCATCATTAATTAACCTTCACAAAGAACCTGTCAAGTTTACTAGTATGTATTCCAATAAGAGTAAACCTATTCCAAGTAAAATCACCCCAGTAATAAGAACTTCAACAAAGTTTCATTGATAAATACGCATAGAAAAATAATAATAGGACAATCTATGAAAGATAATTCCAGTCTTCTATTCAAGTTCCAAGACAGTGTTAAAATCCCCAAAAATAATCCAACTCTTCCTCATATTTATATACATTAAGCATAAATACCTCCAAATTTCCCTTCTTTTGATATAGGAAACCAAGGCATAAAAAAAAGAAATAGGAAAATTTCACCTTGATAACCAATATACACCATAATGCATTAGAGTCCTTTATCACAGGAAAGAACTGGAACATTGTCATGTTTTAAGACCCATAAATGATCCTTGTCAATGTTTTGAGAGTTATAAGAAACAAAAATATATCTAAGAGTAGCCCAATTAAAAGAGGTACACTTTTCAAAAAAGCATATTGGGCTCATAAATCCCAATAAAATGAGGATTGTGCATCACAACAAGATGCCTAAGGGTCGTGACTTTTGGGGTGTTCCCAAACCCTTGAAATTTATTGTATAAAATATTCATTTATTAAGAGGCTTTCATCTAGTTTGAGTCACTTCATTCTATGTCAACTCTTCATTAGCATTCCCTCTTCCTTTACATAATTTCTTTTTACTAACACCATCTTCCACTTGTTTACCTTTTTATTTTCTATTTTTTCTCTCTACTGTAGAGATCTTGTATCTCTTGTATAAAAATCACTATCACCATAAACCATAGGTACTGTGGTATCCTAAACAATACCTCTTAATGTCATATCCCTGGATACAGAAGATACCTCAGTAAACTTGTAATTCAGGTTAACCTCCCCCTTCCTTTCATTAATCACTCTCACTGTTGAAGATTTGGGAGGCCTACCAACCTTCCTCATAGAAGGTGGATCATAGTCCTCATCTAATGGGATAAAAACTTCTTTACTAGAGGTGTAATTATCCAAGGAGTATTTACCCAACATCTAAGAATCCTTCTGCTCCTTTAAACTAACTTCATCAAAATCATGCCTAGCAGGTGACCCCTTTGGAACCGAAAGCACAATCTCCCTAATAATGTTCTCAATATCAGAAGAAATATATTTCTCATCAATATCACCTTTCATTTTAGCAACCAATTAATTGATATCCTAAGATATTTATAGAGCTAATGAGAGGTTATATGAGGGTGTGATAGGAACCTCAGACCCATCTCGGTTTAAGGATCTAGGAGTAGCAAGCTACTCCTCTTCCTCAGTAATATTAAGGTGCTGGGAGGGATAGGGTAGGAATAATGGAGTCTAATTTAGATTTTTATGCACCCATTTTATCAAGAACAATATCTTCGGTCTTGTGATTTTTTGGAACTTTCTTCCAATGCTTGGTTTTGGGGCCTCCCTAACTTTCTTTTGAATGGCCCTACAATTTTCAACCGTATGCCCAACAATTTTTCACAGGTCATAGAAGGGTGGCACATACTCAAATTCAACCTTGACATCAATTTTTCTATCATTCACAATTAAATTGATGTTATTAGGATGCTTAGAAGCTAAATTGACATCAATAATAATGCGAGAAAAATAACTACGCTCACCTTCAAGAGTGTGTTGATCTATTATAAGTGGTGTGTTAATACAGGATGAAAAATAATTAAGGATTTTTGGATGCCAATATAACCAATTCAAACCATGAAGGTGAATCCATACCTGTGAATCAGATTGCTTCTGAGTCATATGATTGAAATTGATATCCCAATCTGAGATTCAAAGAATACCATGTTTGAGCTACAGACTACCCATATTTCTGGCAACTGTAATATCCTTTCCACAAAAAAAGATAATATGGAAATACCCTCTTTTGATTGGGATAACGTTCCATGCATTATTGATCCATTTGTGAGAAATACGGTTCTTAAGGTCAGCATTCAACCATAGATTGTCACATCTCGAGTAAATCACATGGCCAAGAAGAGAGTTCTTGAAAATATTGATTCTTTTCTAGAGTAAAAATAGGTCTGTGACAACCGAAAATCCTCCATCATCAAGTTTATTGACATGCGAGAGAAGTGGAGGACCATTATTAATCGGATCTGAAAACCCTAATAATGCATCTGAGAATGATATTCCTAAACGACGCATATGATATCCAACTGGAATGATAAATAGCAGTAATTAGTAATAATTTAAAATAATTAACACTTTTTCTACTTCTTTTGGATAGTGTTTTTATATATCAAACTATTTATATAAAATATAATTATTTTAAATTTTCTATTGAAATATCGAACATCGATGTCGAAAAAACTCATTATTAGATTATCATGATTTGATAAATTAGCATTGGAATCCAAATAGTTATTGTATAAATGCTTTATATATTGAGGGTGTTGAAAATTTCTTATCATTTGCATCATCAAAACCAGAATTTGTTTCAAAAGGAACAATTAAGTGTCCATGTAAAAAATGTTGTTTTAGGACGTTCAACACATTTGATGATGTTGGGGGTCTTCTATTGAATTTTGGTTTTCAAATAGATTATATTTTCAGAATAAACATAGTGAATGCAGTACTAGAGAAGATACTAATAATTGGATTTTGGATCCATCACAGTTTTAAATTTTAGTACAGGATGCAGCAGGTCCTTGTTTTCAACAAACTGAAACTTAGGATGATATTGATTTAACTCTTAAGTTGGAACCATTACAATTTTATGAGTTTTTGAGGTCCGCTGAGGATTCCTTATATCCTGGTTTCAAGATAAGGAAAATTGAATCAGTTGAAAAACTTATGGCTATTAAATCAGATAATAGAATGTCAAATTGCTATTTTGATCAGATTATATCTTTGGATAAAAACTATTTCATGAAGGAAGTGTATTGCCTAAAATTTTCAATGAGATCAAGAGGCTGGTTCATAATCTGGGTCTTGTTTATCAAAAGATTCATGCATGTTCAAATGATTTCATCTTATATTATGGTGAAAATGATTCATTGAATAGTTTTCCCACATATGTACAATCGAGGTATAAAGAGTCTCAACTAGGGAAGTCTTGATTGATTCTTGTAAAACAGTTGAGGTATTTCCCACTTATACCTAGATTGCAGTGTTTATTTATGTCTTAGAAAACAGTATCATTGATGTCATGGAACAAAAAAAATATTTCAACTGGTAAATGCTTAAATCATCCCTCTGACGGTGTTTCATGGAAATATTTTGACCAAGTACATCTGTCTTTTTCTTCAGAAGCTTGAAATGTGAGATTAGGTCTTTCTACTTATGGTTTTTGTCCATCTGGTTCTTACAGTAGTCAGTATTCATGTTGGAATGTATTTATAAGTTCGTAAAATTTATATCATTGGATGTCTATGAAGGATCCATATATCTTTTTTACCTTATTAATTCTAGGACATTTGAAAAAAATATTGATGTTTATTTGAAACCATTGATTGAGAAATTAAATTCATTGTGGAGTAGTGGTGTCAGTACATTTGATGTTGCATTCAAAAAAAATTCCCACTGAAAGATGAATTGATGTGGAAAATTAGTGACTTCTCAACATATGGTATGATGAAGTACACATGGTCCAAAATCATTTCCATACTGTATGAAATACAACAAAGCGTTTATGCTCGTCAATGGAAGAAAACCATGATTTTTTTACTATCATCATAGATCCCTTCCAATTGATCATCATTTTTGAAGGAACATATATCATTTCAGAAAAGACATAATTGAAAGAGATATACCTACAATAATGATCTCAAGTATGGAGTTAAAATAATTTGTCTCTTCATTACATCCCATTACATTTAGACTAACTATATACCAATAGAAATTTTAATGGCTTTGGGAAATAACACAATTGGATAAAAATGAGCATTTTTTTTGATCTGCCATATTGGTCTAATTTGTTGGATCATCACTTGTTGGATGCCATTCATATTGAGAAGAACTATTTTGATAATATATTTTATACAATTTTGGATACACCAAGTAAGACCAAAGATAATGTAAAGGAACGATTAGATCTTGGCAAAATTTTCAGGCGAGCAGAAATTGAACTGTTTGAAAATACCAGATCACAAAAGTTAATGAAGTCAAAATCAGCTTATACACTTTTATAAGAAAATAGATTATTATTTTTTCAATAGATTTCATATTTGATACTTCCAGATGGTTATGTTTCCAATTCGGGCAGATGTGTTAGAAATGGTCATATTACCATATTAAAAAGTCATGGATGTCAGGTTATAATGAAAATACTTATGTCAATTAGATTAAGAGGTTTATTGAATTAAATGATTTGGTATGCACTAATAGACATATCATATTTTTTATGAGACATTTGTGCGGTGAAAATAGACTATGATGCACTTAGTAGACTGTAACAAGATGTTATTTTAATTTTATATAAACGGGAAAAAATATTCTCATCGGCTTTTTTGACTCAGTGGAACATTTGATATTACTTTTGCTGCATGAAGAAAAATTTGGAGGTCCATTGAAGTTCCAATGGATGTACCCATTTGATAGATGTATGTAGAAATTAAAGGAAAAAGTATGTAACAAAGAATTAGGTGAAGGATCAATTGCAGAAGCTTATTTATAAGAGGATATTTCTTTTTCTTCTCTCAATATTTTAAATCTGAATATCCCTCAAAACTCAACTGCATGGATTGTAACAAAGGAAATGTTGATGGTGAAATGAGAAATCAATTATCAATTTTTAATTAGAAAGAACTTGGCTTTTGTGGATTTCATGAATGATTGATTTTAGATGATGAACATCACAGAGCTCATATATATATTATGCTTAAATATGAAGAAATGACAACATGTGTACTATGAGTGCTCTTATAAATTATTCTATAATATTTTTTATATTAAATTAATATTATTTTATTTGTAGGTTATATGATAATCATATCAAGAAATAGCTTCCACAAATTTTAGTGGATGCTCTTGAAGAATATTGATAGAATAATTTTTCCTACCAGTTTCAAAAACTGGTAACAAAATTTATTTATGGTTTAATATATAAAATAAATTTATTACTTATTATATTGATAGTTGTTTTATAAATTTTCAGGTATCTCAACATACTGATAAAATTGATAATCGATTTTGTTTACTGAGTAAGACACCATCCAAAATGGTTAAATCTTATAATACATATGTGGTGAATGGTTTTAGATTTCATACACGTGCATATGGGGAATCAAAAAAAATGTATAGTGGTGCTTTCTTGAGAGTATCTCATTATAGAGAAATTGAGGTTGACTTTTCTGGCATGCTGGAAGAAATTATTGAACTGTGTTATCTTGGAAATAATTACATAATAATGTTTAAATGTTAGTAGTTGGATACTTAGAGAGGCTTGTGTGTTCATCCAAGCCATGTAAACATTGATATTAAATAAAAAATACTTCTTGTAGTAAATTAAACTTTTTTATTGGATCATCAAGAATATCAAATTTATTATGAAAAATATTGTGCTACTTTAAGAGATCTGAGTGATTGGTGGAGCATAATAAAAATAAAACATCAAGAAAATCAGTCTATTCAATTTGAATGTAGTTTCGCTGAAGTGCAAAGAATTAGAATTTTTCAAGAGACTACTATAAATACATTTTTTCACAAAGAGATTCGAATATTGATTATGACATCCCACAGTTAAGGGTTGATGGTGATGATGATGAAATTTATGTAAAAATTAATTTGACATGATAAGAGAATGTGAAATTAGAACTCCTATAGAAATTGATGATACTGAGAAGGAATATAAAGATATTAACACTGACATATATGAAGATGAGGATGGAGATGAAGATTGACACAATTAAATGTTGGTTATGATCATATATAATATATATCTATATATAATAGTTTTTTCAAATATTTGCTAACAATAGTCATTTTGTGTTTCAAATGGACTTGGCTCTATTTTTTGAGTTCGAGGAGGGTGGTCTACTTGATGAAGGGATAGATGTTGGATCATCTGACCCTAATACTGTTGGTGATGCAGTGAGGACCCAGAGGGGTCGTGGTCTTCCAAGATTGATGATTGCTGACCCTATCCTTGAGCGACATCCATGTCTTGGTATTGATCCATGCATGAAGGGGTATTTTTCCATGTTTATTTTAGTTTTATTTAATTATTTATCAATAATTTATTTATATACTAATTGTTTTATTTTTTTTTCTTTTTTATCATAGCTTTATGCATATAGCTATTGGATATGGGACTGCTATAGTGCGAAATTATTTTTCTAGAGAATGGATTACATGGGATCAGATTCCCATTGATGTTTTTCACCACATGTTCAATCATTGGATGGTATATAAATAAATATTATTTATTGTGAAATTTATTTTATTAATAACTTGATATTATTAATTTTTTAGGTTTTATTGTATGTCATCAATGAGAGAATGTGTGACTTTGTCTAGAAGGCATGGGAGGGCTGTATGTGTGATTATTACTATCAGTTTTTTTTCACAATTTGAGGAGGAAAAAAATTAGGAAAGTATGAGTCATAGATTTTGATCAGTCTTTTTGCTGCCACCAACCTAATTGCATTTCATCTCGGGTTTGGGATGGATTATGTTCAAACTGTATGGGTGGTCATTTTCAAAGGAGATCAAGAGTAGGTCGACAAAACCATGGGAGACAGGAGGTGACATATCGATCTGGTAGTCATACATTTAGTACGCATAGGGAAATAATGGTAAATACCATTTTTAATTAATTTATATAACTTTAAATGTAAACTAATTATTTATTAGTCATTTAGGAAATCAAATAGCCCGATATTACAGAGTTCACATTTATCTGAGGGTGTATTTTGATCCTATCAATGGAGTGATTATAGGTGATCACCAACCTCAGATTGTGGTCAGTATAATTTCTTTTTGAGTTTTAAAATTAACTAAAAATAATATTTTAACTTTTTAATTTTAAATGGAAATTGAAGGAGTCATATGAGGTCACGATGTCTAAAATGAATACTAAGAGTTAGTCCAAGACCGATGATCAGACTAGTGCCGCAAGATTTGATGAGGGAGCATGGATGCAGGTGACCCAATATGTCTTTGAGAAAGGCTGAGTTATTAGTATTGGCAATCGATTGATGTCTAGGAGTTATTATGGTACCACGGCGATATCAGTGTGTAGATCAATAGGATCTCATAGAGTGTCATCATCATCTACTGCACAGTATTAGGAGAAACTTTGAGATAAGGGTTAGCTTATAGAGACTATGTATAGAGAGAATGAAGAGCTCTATCTACAATAGTAGCAGCAGCAGGGGGAGATGTGTCGATGACAGCAGAACCAACACGAGCAGATGTTGGAGTATTTGAAACATCTGACTCATGGTTTAGAGATGGAGTTTCCTCCACCATCTCCTCCACCTCCTCCTCCTGCTCGAGGAGACCCTCCCCCTCAGTGATGTATTTACTTTTTATGATAAAACATTTGTATGCAATTTTTTTGTAATATTATATATTTACATTTATATTTAGTGTGTTTTTATATTATTGTGAATATTTCATTTTTATTACTTTATAATTTTTTATTTTTTTATTTTTTTTATTTTTTTAATTTTTATTATTTTTATTCTTTTCTTATTTGTTTATTAAAATTATTAATTTATTATTATTATATTGTAATTATTGCTATTATTTTATATTTTTTGTGAATATTGGGGTTTTACTATTTTATTATTATTATTATTAATTTTATTATTATTATTTCATTAATATTAACATAAATATTATAACAAAAATAATATTATTTTTTTATTATTATTATTATATTATTCTTTATATTATTCTTTATATTATTATTATTATATTATTATTATTATATTATTATTATTATTATTTTGTAATAGTATTTTATTAATATTATTTTACTATTAATAATATTATTTTATTCAATTTTATTAATTTTTTTTTTATTTTTTTAAGCTAATTGCGATGGGCCCGTCACAATAGCCTTTCTTAAAAAACTCAAAAAAACTATTTGTGATAGGTGAACTTCCTATCACAAAAAAACTATTTGCAATGCCATTTTCTGCAATGGGATATTTGTGACGGGACCCCATCTCAAATACCCCGTTGCAAATAAGTCTTTTCTAGTAGTGTATATCCATTAGTGGCATGCCTAGGCGATGTTATCAAATTTAAACACAGTCCACTCACAAACCATCTCAATATTTCTAATTCATTTGATTTACTATGCATTATTTTATTAAACCATGGAAAAAAAATTCTATGCTCATTCAATATCCACATATCTTTATTATTTGGATAATTTTGTTTTAACACAATAGTATGAAGTGTTATATATAGTTGAGCATAATCTATGTTAATTAAGATAAATAAATGTACCTATATTATTTGTTCACGTGTCAACAATTCAACTTTCAATCCTTGGATCCTCTTTCCCCTAAAATAAACTCTTTTAGAGAAAAAAGTAGGCAAACCAATATGATCCACTATAGATAAGTATTTTGTAAAAAATGATGAAACCTCCTTCGAAATATACTTATCAACAATGGAGAATTTTGGTTGATATAGATCCCTAAAATGTCCCTTCAATATATTTATATAACATTTAAAAGGATACTTTCAATGTCGATATACAGAACCAATAAGATTTATATTTCACACAAAATAAACCATTAAATGCACCATTATTTCAAAAAAACTGTTGTAAAGTACATTTCTAGTTACCAAAGTATAGAAACTACATTGTTCTCCAAATTTATCAACGAATTCAAATAAATCATTTTTTTACAAATGTAATTGAAAAAATAACACAACTTTATGATAGTCATTCTAACACAGATGGGTATTATTCAAAATAATGAAACTAGTAGTTGTTGTTCTATCATTAAATGATAATCATGAGATTTCATGCATGTTAAGTTCAAATATTTTAGTGGCACAAAATTGTTTACATTTAAAGAATAATGTTACAGAGCATTGACACCATAGAGTCACTATAAAAAACTAATTTTATCCACCTTAGATAATGTATAAGAAGCCATATACAGGTATGTTTGTCTTCAGTTAGGAGTGGGAGCTAACTCCAAATATATTCACATTGAAAGTAAGTAAAATCTTGCATTAAACTCATCCTTATTCTTTCCTTTAATATCTAATAACATTATCAAATTATCATAGTTATTCTTCTCAAAATGTGTGACATCAATGTTATGTTTAACGTCCTGATATATCCAATATGGAAGATAAAAAAATGTTGACTTTTTCTTCTAAATATTTCTGTCATTACAATATTTTTTTGACTTTCTAAATGTGACAACATTGTTTTTCAACCTCTAAAAATACTAATCAGTAAAAAATGTCTTATAGAAATATCAAATTCATGTAAGCCATTTAATTCACTTTTTAATCTTCAAAAATAGTGGTCTATAGAAAAAACCCTTCAATGAACCATGTATAATATTTTTCTCCCATGTTGTAGTTAATAATATGAAGTTCCTTCTTCACAAATTGGAAAAATTTTATGCCTATTAACATTGTATCTAGAAAAAAATTCATATGATGGGAAGTCATTTATAGTTAACATAATCAATGCATGAATTTGAAAATATTTCATTTTATAATAATCATAACCATTGATACCTTCATCTCCATAAAGATTCAAATTATCAATTAATGGTGATAAGAAAACATCAATATCATTTCCAGGATATTTTTTTATAAATCATTAACCTCAACATGATAAACTTCTATTTTATAAAAAATTTAGGTGATAACTTATAAATTAAAAATAAAATAATCCATGGACTATGTTGTATATTAAGGCTCCAATATAGATTGATTTTATCTAGGTACAGTCCATGTCTGGAATTTTTAACTTCTTTTCTAAAGGGGGGAAACAATTGATCAATTAACTTCCACTTTGTAAAATCTATTGGATGATGTAAGTTTACAAATAATATTTTCTAATTTTCATTTCATAATATCCTTTTTTCATCATTTGAATTTTTAGATATATTTTTAAAATGTGGAATTATAGAAAGACACCAAATTACCTTAGCATGAGTTTTCATAACTACTAAATCAATCTATGAATTTTATTTCAAATTATATCATGATGTCACATATTTTGGACACTCTAACATACCATTGTATTCCTCCCTATATAGCACACAATCATTTGAGAATTCATGTATCTTCTTATACCCCAAACCAATTGGCCATCATATTTTCTTTATAATGAATCTGGAAGATCGTTTTCTTCAGAGAGTTTGTCCTTAAACAACTATAGATTCTCTATAACAACCCAATACATTAAAATATTTTTATTTTATAAGAAAATTAATTTTTTTTCTAGCTTTCCTTATATGCAACATCATGTTATTTTTACATTACACACAAAACTGAGTTAGCTAGCATTACACATAAGACTGAGTTTTATCACCTTTTAATGGTAAACCTTTTTTAATAATAAACATTGAAACTTATAAATTTTATTTTTCAAAATTAGATTAGGAATAATTTTTGGTATTTTTCTGAGAAGTTTCTTTTTTTGATGAATAGTGAAAAATACTGCATTTTAGTTGAAAACTTCTATTTCGTTTAAATAATTGTTAATGATAAATTATATTTTAAATTTGCTTTAACGTCAAAATAGATAAACTATATATATATTAATTCAATGTAGTTCATTAGAATCATTTTCATTTTTAATTTAAATATAATAACTTAATGAAATTTTTAACATTTTCACTTTAAAACACCCTATCTCGCCACATCTATGGGATTAGCTTTTAATTTAATTTTTTCACTTATATTAATTGAATTTTTAAAAATAGATTACACTTTTTAACAAGTATAATATTTATAGTCTATTAATAACAAATTATTTTTTGACCAAAATGATGAGTGGAAGTAATTGAAATTAATTGTAGCGATTAATGTAAAATTAAGCCTTACAAGGGACTAAAACATAAGATTATGGTCCAAAATGACATATACACTTGACTAAAATCCATTGGGTGACAATATTTTGGCCATATCCCTTATTTTTTATAATTTTATGAGTTATTGGGACACATGTTCATGAAAGTGACCTATATAATAAGTTAAGGAAAAAAGACAAAAAAAGGAGCCTTTCTTACCTTTAATATATTTAATGTTTAAGAGTACGGAAGAAGCTACATATATTCAGTTATAAGAATTATTTTTAATTTAAATGATTTTTATTATCATGAAAATTTAACATTAATTTTTTGAGATAATATAATCTCATTAAATGCTTAAGAAAATACCAATGCAGTGAACATTTAGTTAATAATTAAATAAAATATATGATGCTAAAAACATTAAAAATAAATTAAATTTAATGAATTATTAGGTTAAATTAATTTTTTATATTAATATATCAGGTTACACATATTTTAACGTAAAATAATTTAATTCTAATAGTGTTTTTATATTTTAATATTAAAATTCATTAAATAATGTCAAAATTGAAATTATTGTCATTTTATAATAAATGATATTTTATTTAATGTTTTAAAATTTACTAAAGATCATATAGTATTCCAATTGATTTATAATTAAAAATAAATATAAAATATTTTCTATTTATATACCAATTTATCTTTTATAATTAACAAATTGACCCATAGATAGTAAAAACATTGTTATCACAGTTCTGGTTAATATAGTGTTTTTGCGTGTTACATGCGCGTGTTTTAAAATTCATTTCAAAAACACATGGGATTTTTCTTTTTAAAATTATATATAATATTTATAATTCAGTGGGTATATTTTTTCAAATAAATCCCACTTTAATTTAGTCTTAATAGTTAAATTACTTACTATAGAAAACTAGTTACATTAATAAAAACTAAAATAAAAAAATAAGGAAACTTAAAGACTAAAAAGAAAAATGATAAAAATGATTTTATTTTTGTGTGGTCTTAGTGTGTATAAACCATAATTCCAACTTAATCAATTATTTTTTCATTTTTGAATCACATGAGGTAAGGGATACCTCCCAATAGTGTTTACCTTTTTATATTTACAAGAATGTCACTCACCCTCCACTATAAAAAAGCACTCACCCCTCCCACTTCTTCACACCTATCAAGCCATTTGACTCATCAAAAATCAGCCTAAATAACCTCCCCAAAACACTAATCTAAACAAATATTCCTCAATTTTGTAAGAAAGAAATTTTAGGATTTCCTTTGGTGAAAATGAAATGGAGTTACCCGAAAAAGAGGTAATATTATTCAACGGTCACTTTCGTTTTATTTCATTATAAAACCATTTAATTCTTCATATTCGATGATTATAAAATAAAATAAGTATCCCAAATATACTTATATGTTTTTATTTTTATTTTTATACCTAAAACTACAAAAACTTTCATCAAATGGGAAATGAATATATCATTCGTGTGTACAGTAGACAACCGCCTCATGAAACGATCTTGTTCATTTTTTCCTTTACCACCTCTCATGTTGGTAATTATGATGAACACAATGTTTTTATATGATATATATTATATTTATTTTTTCTTCATACTTCTGTAATTTTTATATAACACATACCATCATGCTTTCTATTTTGTGTAAATTTGATAACAGCGTTTGTAGATGTGTGGACTACCGCCACCTCAAAGTGATGGGATTCATTAACGCTATACATGGAATGTTTTAAGGATGATTTTAATTAAAATATGTGACATGTATGAAATAAATATGATATTATAATTAAAATATATATATATATCATTTTCTTTTAATTCTTTTCATATAAAAAAGAAATAGAAGTAGTGTTCATGCGTACGTACGGCCTACCGTCTCCATAAACGGTGCATTTCACTTCGTATCTGCAAATATTATGGATTATTATAAATAAAAATATTGTGTTTATATATTATATTTATATAATGATTTAAATTATTGGGATGATGAAATTATTAGTTAATTAATAAGAAAAATAAGTAACAATTCAAAACATACTCAAAAAACTAGGCAATTAACACCCGAAATAATGAAAATAATAAAATATTGTTAATAAAAGGGTAATAAGATATTATAAGAAGATAATATATGATATTATAAATATGAGTATGGTTCTATTATAATTTAATAAAATGCTTAAAACCATTATACAGGTGGTTAAAGGACATTCATCCAAAAGGAAATGCAAGTTAATGGATTCTTTTCTCAATTTTCTTTCCCTAAGGAATACACCATTTTCACCACTTATTTCTCTTGTGTGGTGTATATACTACCAATATTGTATTTTATATAATGAATAAATTTATCTTTATGGTATTTATTATGTCATGTGAAGTTATTGCTTTCATGGGGATTATAATTCAAAGGACACCAGGTAGTAAGTGATTTTGTCCCAATTTACATTCTAATGAGACTTATTTATTATTTATGACCCAATTCACTTCAATGTGGTGTATATACTATCACTTTTACATTTAATATCATGATTAATTCATTATTTATGTTATTTTAAGTTTCACTTTGAATTATCTCATCCAAGAGGTTTGATTTCAAAATTACCCAAGTGGTAAAAGTTGTCCTCAAAATCTCACTTTCTTTTGGGATTGGTAACTTTCCCTTGAAACAATCACTTTATTGTAATTATTTTTTTGGTAATTGTAATTTATTTTAAATATACATATCATTTTTCATGGGTATGATTTTTTCCTAAACCATATACAATTTTTACATACAATGTTCACTTTGATATTTATTTGAGTAATTAGAATTAATAAATCTATATCTTTTATTTAATATGGATATTTGATGATAAGGAGTATTGGTTAATTAAATCAGTTGTTTGATATATGATTAATGAATTGGATTCCATATTTGATAGGCAGGGAAAACTATATCCCCTCGATGCATCATTAGGTTTCATGAGACAAACGAGATATGGTTTTGGCTAAGTCCCTACCCATTTATTAGATTCTTATCATGAAGCCATGAAAGTAATATATTCTCAGAATGAATCCTTGAAGGTGTTATATTCTTGAGATAAAGCCTCAAAGGTTTGTTTTAGACATCTATAGTTATTCATTACATCATTATGAATTCAGTTATTTTTGTTCCATGTGAGGATTCTATTAGTTATAAAATCTATGGATAAGTTTCATTCTCATATTATTGATTAAATTCATGTGTTTTAGTTATCTACATTTCCATATTGATTATCCCTTATAAAGTTTTCTAAATGGAAAGTGTGTCTAGTTTCTTTTACCTTTACATATTGATTATTCTTATAGATTCATGAATAATTCTAATATACATACCTCAACTGAGCATTTGATATCACCCTTATTATATTTCTTTCCCCCAGGTTATAAACTATAATCCTTTGAATGAGTTTAAAGGATGTTGGGATTTTACTTTTTTCTTCAATATTTTCTATCCCCAATTTGAAATGGGTTGCATGTATGTAATCTAGTTTTCCAAATCTACTAAACTGATCTGTCCATTGGGAATTGATTCTCTGAAATCATGCCAATTTAATAAAGTAATGCATCGGATCTGGGATTATATGGTTGAGGCACTATAGTTGGTATTAAAGTATGTTTAGTAGCAACCATATAAATTAGATTTAGAAAACTTAGATTAATCAATATAACCATATGTTATAATTTGAGGATAAGTATAGAAGAACATCCCAATGAATCATTTTCTTATTATAAGATTATATATGCATAAATTTTTCAATTTATGTTAATTATATCACTAGTTTTGGGATTATACATTATGTTTCATTGTATTAGTATCTAATCCACTTAATGATATTGTTTAGATATGGAATCGGGGAGGAATAAAGGTATCAATACTCATGGCCAATGTAGAGGAGTCCCTATTGAGAAAGCCAATATTTCTGGTATTGTAACTAAGAAAGTTATCGATATATTATATCAACTTAATCATGTTATGACACATAACTTTTCCTGGATGGAGAAACATGATTCACACAGAGACTCTCCTATATTGGATCACATTATGGGATAGAGGCCCTCATCCTTTAGTGGGACTACTAATCAAATTACAGCTCAGTAGTGGATTAAGTCTTTGGATAAGATATTTTCATTTTTTGGATGTGGGGAGAAGGAAAATGTTACACTTTTAGTTTATTCTCTCAAAGACGATGTCGATCATTGGTATTCATTGATCTAAAATACTAGGGAGGAAGAGGAGACAGAACTCATGGAATATAATGATTTTAAGGAGACATTCATCAATAAATACTTCCCTCATAAGAAACAAATTGAGATGAATAGAAATTTACATAGTTTAAATAAAAAGGAAGAAGAAAGTGTTACCAAGTATGAAGTTTCCCTTACAAGGTTATAAAGGTATGCTACTAATTTCATACTCAACATAGAATGTAATATTGGACATTTCATTAAAGGGATTAAGAAAATTATCTAAAGGGAACTGGTGACTCAGATGTTTTCTTTATACGATGAAATTAATTTATGTCCTATCAAGATAGAGAAATAATTCTACAAGTCTTATGGAATCAAAGGGAAGAAAGAGAATAAGAGGAAAGCATATCAAAATATAGATAAAGGGAAAAAGGGAAAGAAGGATTTTCCAACATGTGATACTTTTGGAAAGAAACACCTTGGTATATGATTAAACAGAAAAGGAGTTTTCTTCAAGTGTAGAGAAAAATGCCACCATGATTAGGATTTCAAGGAAAATAATTAATTTTCTAATGTTCAATGCTTTAACTATAATGATATGAGACAATGTGAAAATTAATTCCACAAACTCTTAGAGAATATACCTCAGAACAAGATAAGGGATTAAAGTCAATAATATGTTATTAATACAACTGATGTGAAATGATTAATGTACTTGTATTTGGATTCAATGATTATGTTATTTCAGTATTTTATCAATAATGTAGTGGTTATAGGATTTATGAAATATATACAGATTGTATTGTAGTATTGTTTCATTAAGGATTTGAGATCACATGGTGAATGGTACTGATGACCAAAAAAAATGATTCAGTGATAAGATAAACATCATGGAAATCACACGGTTGAGGGAAAGATATCCCTTAATATATTCATTATGTTGAGATAATGATGATTGATATATATAAAGTAAGACAGATACTACTAAAATCCTTGGAACTGATTCTAATGTTTTGGTTCATAATACATGGAAGGGTATTAAGGTTAACCAATTATTAAATAGTTTAAGTTGAAATTTGAATAAGTATTTAGAGTTTAATGTATTAATTCACCATATGATGCAACATATTCTAAGAAATTTAGTATAAATAGTTCATGACACAACCAAAGGATAAGATTATGCATAGGAAATATAAATGTATCAATTAATTATACTTAGATATATTTATAAGGAGTGAATGAAATCCTAAAATCTAGGGAAATGGTCTTGAAAAAAAATGGTGTCTTATTATCATCATTTTTGATGATATCAATGACCTTCATTCACACCTCTGGTTTATGGTTTTGTGGTCAACAACTTTCATATGAACATTTTTTCCATCACTCTCCATCAAAACTTGCTAGTTACATTTCTCTTTCATATCCATGTTTTCACTAATATTATCCTATTTGAAAGCCTAGTTTTTTGGTTACCTTCTCATTTTTATCCCTATTATTATGAATATGTGTCATTAACCCTATTTTTGATGTGAGTTTTAACAGTATTATATTCAAATATCAAACCCATGATTACTGAGATCAAGTTTAAATTGTGAGGACACAATAAAATTAAGGTGGGGATAATGTAACACCCAAAGAATTTATAATATTTTCATTATAGAATAAAATTAATTTTTATTATATATTTCCTTATACGAAACATCATGTTATACTTACTCTACACACAACACTGAGTTAGCTGGCGTTAAATGCAAGACTGAGTTTTTGTGTCGTTCTATGGTGCAACTATTTTAAAACTAAATTTTGATAGTTTATAAATTTTATTTATAAAAATAAAATTTCTTTTTGAATTTGGAATGTAAAATTTTTATTAGGGTGAATTTTTGGTATTTTTCTAAGAAGTTTCATTTTTAATGAATAATGAAAAATACTACATTTTAGTTGAAAACTGCATTTTCATTAAAATAATTATTAATGATAAATTATATATTAAATTTATTTTAAATCATAAATAATTAAATTTTATACTTATTAATAAAATTTAAGTCATTGGAATAAATTTTATATTTAATTTAGATTGAAAAATATCATAAAATGTTGCACATTTTCAATATAAAAACCTTATTTCTCGCCATGTCTGCGAGATTAGCTTAAAAATTAATTTTTCCACTTCTAAGAATTGAATTTTTAAAAGTATACATAAAAATTGTAATAAATATAATATTTTTAGTTTAATAAAATCAACTAATTTTTTACCAAAAAATTTAATGAATGTAATTAAAATTAATTACAGCGATTAATGTAAAATTAAGCTTAACAAGGGACTAAACCTTAAGCTTATGGGCCAAAATGACATAGACACATGCCCAAAATTCCTTGGATACCAATATTTCTACCATATCCCCTCTTGTTTCTAATTTTATTAGAAATTGGGGCACATTTTCATGAAATTGAACTATATAATAAGTTAATAAATGAAAAATATAAAAAAGGAACCTTCCTTACCTTTAACATTTATAAAGCTTTAGAGTATGGAAGAACCTACATATTTTCAGTTATAAAAAATATTTTTAAATTTAAATGATTTTTTCTAATAATGATAATTTAACATTAATATTTAGAGATGATATAATTACATTAAACTCTTATGAAACACCAATGAAGTGATTATTTAGTTAATAAGTAAATAAAATATTGGATGCTAAAAACAATGAAATTAAATAAAATTTAATGAATTATTATGTTCCATTGTTTTTTAGATGAATATATCATCTTAAAATTTTTTTGAACTTACTATATTTGATTCCAATATTATTTGGATATTTTTAAATTAAAATTAATTAAATAATGTGAATATTGACATTAATGCCATTTTATAATAAATGAAATTTTATTTAATGATTTAAAATTTACTAAAAACCATATCTACCACCAATTTATTTTTATGTTCTAATAAATACAAAATATTTTCTATTGATGGACCAATTTATCTTTTATAATTAACATATTGACTTATATATAGAAAAAACTTTGTTAACACGATTTAGGTTAAATCAGTGTTTTTGTGCGTTACATGCGCTTGTTATAAAATTAATTTCCACAAAACATGGGATTTTATTTTTTTAAATTAGATATAATATTTAGAATTTATTGTCTATATATTTTCTAATAAACCTCACTTTAATTTAGTCTTAGTAGTTAAATTACTTAGGACCAAAAACTAGTTACTTTATTAAAAGATTAAATGAAAAAATAAGGAAACTTAAATACTAAAGATAAAATGATAAAATTGATTTTTTCATTGTGTATATAGATAATTCCCATTTACTTTATTATTTTTCCATTTTTAAATAACATAAGTTAAGGTATATTTCCCAATAGTGTTTACTTTTTTATATTTACAACAATGTCACTCCCCCTCCACTATAAAAAAGCACTCACCCCTCCCACTTAATCACACCTCTCAAGCCATTTGGATCCTCCATAATCTTACCCAAAAATATACTAACATCCCTCCTCTCATCCTAGAAGCCTCACTTTTTGAATAAATTTATCCTAGAAAGTCCATTGGTGAAAACCAAAAAGAGTTACCCGAAAAAGAGGTAACATTCTACAACGATCACTTTCATTTTATTTCCTTCTTGAACCATTAAATTATTCTTATTACATGATTATAAAATAAAATAAGTATCCTTAATATACTAATATATTTTTATTATAGGTTTTCTATATACACCTATAAACACATCCATCAAATGGGTAATGAATTTATCATTCGTGTGTACGACGGCTCACCGTCTCGTGAAACAATGTTGTTAATTTTTCATTTACCACATCTCATGGTTGGTAATTATGATGTAAACACAATTTTTAAATGATATATATGATATTTATATTGTCTTAATACTTTTTGAATTTTTATATAACACATACCATCATGCATTCCATTTTGTATAAATACAATAACAACATTTTTGGACATGTGGATTACCACCTCCTCAAAGAGATGTGATTCATTCACACCATACATGGAATGTATTAAGGATCATTTTAATAATTATATTTGAAATATATGAAATAAATATGATACTATAATTATAATACAAATATTTACCATTTATATTTTATTCTTTTAATATGATAACAAAATATAAGTAATGTTCGTGTGTATGTACGACCAACCGTCTCCATGAATAGTGCATTTCATTTATTATCTCCAAATATTATGGATTATTATAAATACATATATACCAGTTATATATGATATTTACATCCTTTTTTACATTCTTTAGGTGATTAAATCATGATATAATTAATAGTAACAACATGTAAGAATCCAGAACATACTCGAAAAACATGGAAATTAACACCCAAATTATTTATAGTAATGAAATATTGTTAAAAAATGGGTAATAAGATATTATAATAAGATAATATATGATATTATAAATATTATTATTTTTATAGTATAATTTAATAACATGATTAAAATCAGTATATAATATGTTAAAGGTGGCTCACCCAGAAGGAAACACAATGTAAGGGATTCTTGTCTCACTTTTCATTACATGAGGCATACACTATTTTCACCACTTATTTATTTTGCATGGTGTATATACTACCACTATTGAATTTTATATCATCAAAACATTTATATTTATGGTATTTATATTTTTATTTTATGTCATTTCTTTCATGTGGATTATAATTCAAATGTTACCAAGTAGTATGGGATTTCGTCTCAATTTTCATTCCTTTGACACTGATTTATTATTTATGCACCAATTCACTTCTATATAGTGAATATACTATCCCTTTTACATTTAATATCATTATTCATTCATTATTAATGGTATTTTAGGTTTCACTTTGAATTATCTCATCTAATGGATTTGATTTAAAAATTACCCAAGTGGTAAATGTTATCTTTGAAATCGCACATTCTATTGTGGTTGTTAACTTTCTCTTGAAGCAATCACTTTATTGAAATTTTTTTGGACATTAAATTTCTATTAAATATCTATATAATTTATCATGGGTATGATTATTTCCTAAACCGTGTATCATTTCTACATACAGTGTTAACATTGACAATCATTTGAGTAATTTAATAAATATTAAAAAATATGTATCTTCTATTCAATATGGATATTTGGTGATAAGGGTTATTGATTAATTAAATCAATTGTTCGACGTACGAGGAATGAATTGGATTTTATATGTGATGTATGGGTCCTATTATATCCCCTAAATGCATCAGTTGGATTCATGAGACAAATAGATATGGTTTTGGTCAAGGCCTTACCCATTTATTAGATTTTTATCATGAAGCCTCGACAGTAATAGATTCTTGCCATGAAGCCTTGACGGTACTAGAATCTTGGAACGAAGACTCAATGGTATAATTTAGATATACATTGTTATGAATTCCATAATTATGAATTCATATATTGTTATTATATGTGGTTATTAAATTAGTTAGAATATCCATAGTTATGTTTCATTCTCAGATTATTGATTAAAAGGAATTTGTTTCAGTTATTTACCTTTCCATATTGATTATGACTTATCTAGTTGTCTAAATATAATTTTTTTCTAGTTTTCTTATTATTCTTATTGATTCATGATTACTTTTATTATACATACCCTTACTGTTCATTTTATCTCAACCTTATTATGTTTTATTTCCCTAAGTTATAAAGAAGAATCTTATGAATGAGTTTAATGGATGCTAAGAATTTTCATTTTTTATGAAATATTTTCTATCCCTAATGTAAAATGGTTATCATATATGTAATTCGGTTATCAAAAACTACTAAACTGATCAGTTCTTCATGATTTGATTCCATGTAATCAGGATAATGTAATAAAGTAATGCATCAGCTCCAATCTTTCGGGGCCAAGGTACTATAAACTCTGTAAAACTCTTATCACTCTATCCATTTTTGTCTTTCAAGTTAATAAATATTAAAACTACTAATAGAACTGAAAATTTCATACAACCTAAATATAATGGTTTTTTAGCATCACCATATAGGTGATATGTCATCGGTGCTTTCTCAATTGACTCTACTCTAATATCATGAATCATTTACTCAATTCTCAATCTTATTATCTTTAAAATACTCATCATCAATAGATATTAAATTCATCCCAATTTCACCATTCCAAACTCAAGGATTTTAAATTAGATTTAAAAAATGATAAATTAAATGAACTTTGATTTATCTGCTTCGCAACTTTATTAAATTTCAATATTTCAATCATGGGCAGAAAAACATGTCATTGTTTAGAAAATATTGTTTAGAAAATTCAAAAAAAAGTATCAACTCCTTCCTCATATTCATCACTAGTTCACCTTGCATTAATCCAACTATGACTTGTTATCTCCTATTATAACTTTCATGCATTGAATATAAGTAACTATATATTAAAATTAAATTTAAAATATACATTTATAAATAAAAATATAAATAACGAAATATCATAATATAAATAGACATATTATTTTTGAACATCTAATTTTTTTTAGTTTTTACAAATATAATGGGAATCTAAACCCATGTTTTAGAATTAAAATATAATATTTGAGGAAAAAATTTCTATTTGATAAAAGAAAATATAATAAAATAAAAAATAGTATGGTGGAAATAAAATTCAATAAGTTACATAGTTCTACAATGTTCTTTATTATTTTCAAATTTAAATTGTAGAAAAAATATTCCACACATAATATCTAATATTAAAGAGTGAGAAAACATGATATTAGAAAATTCATGATAGATTAAAACATGGAAAATTATTATAATAAGGATAAGATATTATTAATGTTTTCAAAGGTATTTCTTCCACTATATTTATTAGATCTAAATAATGATTTGTTATATTAATATTAGAACATAAATGAAGAAATTATTTTTAGAGTACCACTATATGAGAATATGTTTCTATATAATGTATACAAGTCATGAGAAATAGAGTAAATTTTGTTCCACCAAAGGATAACAATGTGAGAAAAAGAAGTTTTCTTTTAGCACTTAAATTGTGATATTTAATCTAATATTAAAAAAAATAAACTTGTTTCTACATGATCATTAGATGGTAATGAGTTCCCTAATAGGTAAATCATTATAAAACCCATTACATAATTTTTGAATGTATTAAAAACCCAGAACTTCCATTTATAATAAAGGAAAACAACATATCTTAAAATCCAAAAATGAACATTTAGTAAATTAAACAAACCTTACATACTATAAAATTATTAATTAGTAAATTAAATATATTTTATATGCTATAAAAAATCAATGTAATATTTACAAGACACTCATTCATCAAATAATTACTCATCAAATATAACACAAATTAAATATTCATTCAAGAAAATTAAACATACCTTAGATGTTATTAAACTCATTAAATGATTATTCAATCAAATATAAAACCCATTAAACATACCTTAAATGACCATTATTCAGTAAATTAACATTATTTATAACACACATTAATCAAATAATCTTTAAATCAAAAAATAACACAAAAAACACCTTAATCAAATTAAGAAAACCTTAGATGTGTGAAAAATCAGAACTATGAATACAAACCATAATGAAATATCAAAGAAATTGTGGTAGATGATAGTAATAAATGAGAAGGTTATGATGAAGGCAGTGGTAGTAGTGATGATAGTGACAGAGTGGGGTGAGCGCAGTGTCAAGGATGGTGTTGGAGATGATGAATGAGAGAGATAGATGTCTAAAGGTATGTGGCATACCTTTTAATTCTAAATGTTTTTTGTCCAAAATAAATATGTCGATAATACCAATGGTGTTTAGCTCTACTGAGTCTAAATACCATTCTAGGTATATCCTGGATGTCCAATTTAGTTTTTCTTAATAACGAATTCTCTTTCCACAACTGGGTAAATGAGTCTTACATTTCATAATCATCGGGTATTGCTTATGATTCAAGTGTCACTGGACTATTGGTTGAGTATGAAACATCACAAACAATATTGATTCCTAACCTTAGAATATTGTATCCTTGTATCCAAAAGACATGTGAGATAAATTTTTTGGTTATACTCAATGAAAGTTCTACTAAAATCACCCACTTATCAATATAGAATTTGTATACTTCTCACTATTGACTTAAGAACCAACCTTTTTTAGTCTCTTGGAGGATACAACTTTATTCTTGTAATGTTTATATAATCACTTGGTTACTGTATTTAAATACACATATATGATCGAAATATTGTATGTAATACCCAAGAAGTATGCTAGAAACATTAATTAATGAATATGCCTAAAGAAGATGCGATTACTAGATTCGTTGATTCAGTTCGTTTCATTTATCTTCTATTGATTATTTTAAGATATGTGATGAAAATAACCTCCCATCAATACCTATTTCTTTGAAATATGTTGTGAAGGTGCCTTAGGCATGCCACCTTCTATTGGCCTTTTCACCTTGTCTTTCAATTTTTTCACCTTAAGAACTAAGGATTAAACTTTCTTTACTATTCTTATTGATTTGTGAACCTTACCTATAAGGTAATAAATCATTTTCTCCAAACTTCTCATTTTGATATCTTAAAAAACGCAAGAAAATGATTGAAAATGATATTAGAATAGGATGTATTGAAGGATCATAATCTTCCTTTCAATTTACATAGAACTAGTGTAATCCTTACCTATTCATATATGTGCTTCTTTATCTCCTTGAAAACTTCTTAGATATGAGACTACGTATTATATCACCCATGTCCTGATGTGGTGACCACAACTGACATCAAACATAGATGATAGCATAATGACATAACCATCATATTCTTCATACATGAGTCTCTTGCAATCATTTTTACACTCTCGCTTGTTGAGGAGGTTTAACAGCTATAGGGGACACTTGCAACTTAAATTTATGATATCATAGTACTTTGTGCAAGTGCCTATACTAATATTAGAAACGCATGCTAATATGGACATTTAATTTGTCCATTATTTATCATAGTGTATTTGTGGTATTACTTGGATTTTCTACAAAAATAAAATTCTACCATATTAGTACCTTTTATCTTTATTACCGATTTAGATATTATTGATTAATTAAATAATCATTAAATTTCTCCCACTATTTTATAAAATTATAGGAACCTTCTGTACTAGAATCAGAATACTCTATCGCTTGAGTATTCTAGTGGAAAAGATCTTTGATCCTCCCCTAATAGTCTACAAGTTATGGCTATTTCACTACTCGAAGAGTTCAAAGTTAGCTTTTGACTGGTCAACCACATTAACTCATGGCTCCTTGATCTGTTGAGTGAAGTCCCAACTTCTAAAATCATAAACTTGATTCCCTCAATTCTTTGCCTCTAGAGTGATATAATGTTAGCTATGGTTAATATTTACTACCAACATCAGTTAAGTCAACTCATCATTCTCATAATAACTCCCCAGTAGTAAGAGGCACACTCAGCTATGGCTGACCGAGCACCCTAAACACCAAGTTTTTTTCAAATTTGAATGATGGAAGGCGATTACGACTTAATATTTCATTGACGTTTTTGTATTTTTCAAATAATGAAATGAAATCATTTTCTATCTCATAAGCATGTACTATGTGATCTCACTCACATATGGTCATGCAATAAATATAAAAATATTCATTGCATCACATGTTCATTGTGTCTATGCATGCTTATTTATTATTCTATGTGATCGCGCGTAATCCACACATATATAAAATAATAAACCATGTAAAAATAAAATGATGATGTGAAGATGAGTTGATACTAATGGTTAATCCATTGAGTGAATAATGGATAAACATAAAACTTAGGGGTACCTCTTTGAGTCACGGTCGCTTGCTACTCGAGATGCAGTGTTTACCCATCCAACGCATCAAACTCTTGTTTGGTGTATTTTCATAACTCGGTGTGAAGTACGTTACTTCTCATCTTCGTCATTATACAAAAATACTAGCATGTAGGTGAGGGGGTCTCAGGAGTATGTAATACAACTAAGAAAATGGAAACGTAGGCCCTTATACATTTAATGACAAATACGACTCATTGAGAGTCATTTATTAACTACTTATTAAAAACCATGAATTGTAAGAATTAATTTATAAATAAACATGCACTAGACATACATTGGCCATTCTATTACTCATGATTGGTCAATACACATTTAACTCGCATATTTAAATTAAATACAAAAATAAAATTAAACGTACATTAAATTATTTTTTTCTGAGGGAATTTTATTAAATCCAAAATTCACTCTTATTTGTAATTCAATATATTCATTGTTTAGTCCAATAAATTAATTTAATTTTAATACGCAAAAAAAATAATTAATTAATTAATTTAACATCTAAATTAAATTAATTTAACCTGCAATTATGAAATTTAGTTTTAAACCAAAAAAATAATATTTCATTCGGTTAATTTAAAACCAAAATTAAATTAATTAACACAATCAATTTTTGAATATATAAAATACTCATGTCCTAAAAAGGGATAAATTGGGTATAGGGGTGTTTTTATTTTATTTTTAATTTAAGGGGTTTAGGGTTATTTTATTTGGGGATATGGGTTTGTCTGGCGCCAAATCAATTGGCGCTTTTGACAAAATACCCATAGCGCCAATTGATTTGGCGCTGGGTGATTTTTTTTTCAAAATCCCCACCCTACCCCTCCCCCACCTTATATACTTATATCTTATATATATTTATATAATTATAAATATAATAAATATAACAAATATATTTATAATAAATATTTATATTACAATAAATATAACTACTAAAATAAATATAATAAATTTATAATTATATTTATTATATAATTATAATAAATATATAATTACAATAATTATATAATTGTAAATATAATAAATATATGATTATAATAAATATAGAATTATAAATATAATTATAATATAATTATAATAAAATAAAAATATAATTATAATTACAATAATTATATAATTATTATAAATATACAATTACAATAAATATATATTTATAATAATTATATATTTATAATTATAATAAATATATAATTATAATAAATGTACAATTATAATAAATACATATTTATAAATATAATAATTAAATAATTATAATAAAAATACAATTATAATTAAAATAATTATATAATAATAAATATAATAAATATAAATACTAAAATAAATATAATAAATATATAATTATAAATATTATAATTATATAATTATAATCAATATACAATTATAATTACAATAATTATATAATGATAAATAACAATTATATAATTATAAATAATATATAATTATAAAAATAATAATTACATAATTATAATAAATATACAATCACCCTAAATATATAACCATAATAAATATATAATTATAAATATAATAAATATATAATTATAAATATAATAATAATAATAATAATAAATATACAAATATAATTACAATAATTATATAATTATAAATATAATAAATATATAATTATAAATATATAATTATAATAATAAATAAAATAATTATATAATTCTAATAAATATACATCTATAATTACAATAATTATATAATTGTAAATATAATAAATATATAATTATAAAAATTATATAATTATAATAAATATATAATTATGAATATAATAATTCTATAATTATAAAAAAAATTACAATAAATGTATAACTATAATAATTATATAATTATAATTATAATAAATATAATAAATATATATTTATATATTTATTATAATTATAATAAATATATATTTATAATAATTATAATAAATATACAATTATAAATATAATTAAAATAACTATATAATTATATTAATTATATTTATTATAATTATATATTAATTATAATTATAATAAATATATAATTATATAATTATAATTATTATAATTATTATAATTATAATAATTATTATAATTATATAATTATATAATTATAATAATTATATTTATAATTATAATAATAATAATTCTAATTATAATAATTTTATAATTATAATTTATATATAGTTATAATTACAATAATTATATAATTATAAATATAATAATTATATAATTGTTATAAATTTACAATAAATATGTAACTATAATAATTATATAATTATAATTTTAATAAATAGATAATTATAAATATAATAAATATATAATTATAATAACTATATAATAACTATTATTATTATATAATAATAATAATAATAATATATTTATTATATTTATAATAATTATAATAATTATATTTATTATATTTATAATAATTATAATAATTATATTTATTATATTTATAATAATTATAGTTATTATATTTATTATAATAATAATAAATATATAATTATTATAATTATAATAATTATATTAATAATTATAAATAGAATAAATATATAATTATAGAATTATTATAATTATAATAATTATATAATTACATATTTATTGTAATTATAATTAATATAATTATAATTATAAATAAAATAAATATATAATTATAAGAATTATATAGTTATAATAAATATATGATTATATATTTATTATATTTATAATTTTAATTTTATTTATAATTGTATATTTATTATGATTAATATAAATATAGTAAATATATAAATATATATTTATTAAATTTATAATTTTAATTATATTTATGGTAATTGTATATTTATTATAATTATCTAATTATTATATTTATATATTTGTTATATTTATCATTATATAATTATTGTAATTAGAATTATATAATTATATAATTATTATATTTATAATTAGATATTGATTATTATTATATATTGATTATTATTATATTTGTAATTATATATTTATTATATTTATAAATATATAATTATTGTAATTATATAATTATTTTATTTATATAATTATAATAATTGTATTTATTATTATTATATATCTATTATAATTATAAAATTGTTATAGATATAATATATATAATAATTTATTTATTATATTTATTTTAGTGATTACATTATATATATATATATAAGGTGGTTGGGGAGGGGCGGCGTGGGGATTTAGAAAAAAAACCCATTATGTTAAAAAAAAAAAAAAAACCCCATACAACCAATTCTGCCCCCTAAAAAGCCTGAAAGGCGTGTGTAGGTTGAGCTGAACCCGCACAGCCCCACTTAGGATTCGACAGACCACTTATAGGGTATTCTGGGCCAGGAAGGTCCTCGCACACCCATACTGAGTTGGGGTGACCCACTCAAGACTGATTCGAGGAAAATACAGACCAACAGAATATGCCGATTACCTCTTTGTGACATCCCACAACTACACGATGGCTGGACGACAAGTGGTGGATATTTGAAACAGTAGTTGCTGGCAAGACCTCCGTGGGAGGTAGTGTCCAGCCACCGTCGATGGTTTGGGGCAATGTGGTTCAGATAGGGAAGAGGGCACGTGGATCTGCTATGGCGGTTAGGGTCGGCTTCATCCACGAACAGCGATGAGGGGAGGTACCAATACGAGGTCAGTCAGGGTAACCAGGTTCAGGTGAGGTGAGACATAGGGGTACTCACGGTGACCTCAGCGGCAGTCAACCATGGAGGTCTAGACAGATCTTTCCAGATCTGGCCGCTATCAGTGGCATGGAATAGGGATGCACTTAGTGGTTGAGGGGTATGGCTAGGCGGGTTTATGGTAGAAGCCTAAGGAGTCCATGCAGGGTGAAGCTCTGGGTATCTGAACCGAGGGGGGAAACAAGGGGTGTCACCTGATTTTCATGGAGGAGTATCCAATGTACGGGGCGGCGGTGCTAGTTCCATCTGAAAAGGGGAGGGTGACCTCGGGAGGGAGGACCATGGCGGGGTAGAGGAGAAGCCATGGTGGGTTACAGTCTCTAGGGAATCTCGATCAGGGAGGGGACTAGGGGGTCCACCCACTCAAGTGGGAGAGAGGGGTCCCAACCTTTTTTTTAGCTTCTACGAGACGATTTTTTCCAAAATCTCAGCCTGCCCTTTTGAAATTAAAATTTTTCTCCTTTTTTTAAATGGTGTGGTGCCAATTTTTCAAAGACACGCCAGCTATATAGTTTTCAAATGCCTATATATATTGGTTGTTTGAGTTGAAACTAAAACATTAATTAAATAAATAAACTAATATTTTATTTGATATTTCCACAATCTGTTGGAATTAACACCATACGGAGAACCCTATTCCGCCCACCCAAAACCCGTCTGAAAACTCAGGTTCATCGGAATCAATTTTTGACGACTTTAGGTATTTAAACACACACATATATATATGTTCTCCAATTTAATAATTTCTAAATACGATTTCAATCCACATTTAAAACTTTGGATTGGTGCAACCTGGTTACCCAATCTCGGATTATATAGTCGTCAGCGGCGGCGTTGGGACTAGAACAGCTCCCTCTAATACATTTAATGAAAACTTAATTTTTCCTTCGCTGAAAATCCTCATGTGTCGCTCTGATACCATTTTTTTGGTAATAGAAACGCAGTGAAAGCCTCCAAAATTGGATTTTAAAATTTTCCACCGACGATCAACACAATTACATCATTGTCGAAGAAACTCTACTTGGTTACCTCCTCATGATCTTTGTGTGAATAATTTAAGCATAGATATAAATTCATGAAATACTTCTTTCAATCTGAAGCAACGTTGGACATCTACTCATCTACGGTGATCGTTGATTGAAGGATCCAAATTTGAACCCCTCACGATCGTCCACATGCACTTCAAAAGACGTCAGGAACATCGATTGTGAGAATATGGGAGCTAGTGCAAAGGTCCAATGATGCCTTTGACGTTCCGACAATCACCACTGCTCGGTTCTGTCAATATGTAAAGAAGTACATCAATCAAATGCTTGGAACCAAATCATCTCTCTCTCAGAATTAGGAGATAGAAGAAGAGAGATAGGCTCTCGCCATTGAGTAGTGAATAGTTCATGTCATGAGTTCACTCTCCACTATTTATAGTGAATCAATAAATATCCAAAATAAACTCCTGATAACAAAATATTAATTTCTCACTAAATAAACAATATATTATGACTACTGTATAGAATCATAAATATCATTTATATTTTTATCACTTTTTTTAATATAATAAATATATTATGTGATAAAACCTGAGCCATTAACTCAACTCATCATTTCTAAAAATATTAAATGAAACATAAATATTTTAAACTAATATCCATTCAAATAATATATTGCATAATAAGTAAATTCAATACTAATTATTCTTAACTTGAATAATATGAATTTATTTGTTTTTTTAGTGATCATACATCCTTGGAAAAAACTCAGACCCTAAGTGGTGGGGCTCACCATGTACAAAACTTATATTCAACAGAATATGAAGGACTTTTTAATATGCTATTGTGTGTGACCATTTAGGCCCTTATCTTGATAATAGTAAACATTATTCATAAACTAAGAGAGAAGTCTAGAAACCAATCAAGGTCTCTAATGAGATAATGAGTGATCATAGCAATGAAAACCAACCAATGAACACACACTATATAATATAATCTCTTTGTATTTAGATATCTCATAAAGGAGGATGCACACCCATGTCATCATCCTTTTCTTCCTTTGTTATTTGTTGATCTAACTGGATGGATTTACCTTAGACTACTATGTCTATGGATTTATCAAGGTACTACCATCTTGATCAACCAGGATTGAGATAAATTACTTCCTCAACTTAGAAGCGATAAATTCTATCTTGATCATTCAACCAATGTCATACCACAAATGACGCACCAAACACAAGCTAACTCGCCACAATTTCATTATCCTGTTTTTTTACTTGCATTAAAGTACTCAATCATATGGCACACATTGATAGTGGTTTTAAGTTTGGAGGCCAATATACATGTCCGTAGATAATAACAACCACTAACACCCAAAACAAGTGGTGTTCTTATTGTTGGATATGTCCTCATGATCTAACTACTAGATATCACCAAGTGAAAACTTTCTAAGAAGAATTCTCATTGCTTATGAGCCCGCATAACCAGATAGTCAAACATTTACTGTCTAGTTGGTATGATTCATGTAGACCATAATAATATATTTAATATTTATTTAATTGTATCTCAAGGTCCTCATTATAGCCTTGGATCTGCTATAACATTTTTATAAAAAGATCAATATTTGGATACTACCATTAAATAGTAGATGCAGATTTTTCTAAACTATAATGGTATGAATACATCACTCAAAACTCATTGTATACATGATATGATAATCAAAACTATTGTTCAAGTTGGTCATATGGCACCAAATATTAAAACAATCTTCTATCCTCTATGAGATTTATTATTTAAACCTATGAAATAAAACTATATTCATATCTTTTTATCTCTAGTCCCATGAGACCATTGAAATTCATCGATCCCCATATCCACCTTATAGTCACATCAAAAAATTTCTTTATATATATTAAAGTTCTAAATTACTAAAAAAAATTAAATACTTGGTTTTCATAAATAAAACAAATGATTAACACTACTTTCAAGGTCAATGAAAAATCTAGAGTCATGCCTTGAAATATCTATGAAGTTTACATCATAAGACCCAACTGATTTGTCCTACCTTTTATTGAGACCAAGAAATTCCATCTCTATTTTAATATGAAGAGTACAAGGAAAGTATTTTAAAAAATATATATTTTCTTGAAATCTTCCCATTATATTGTGTTAATTTCATCCTTTGGCTTGGTACTATTGACCAATTTTCACAACTAATCAGCTTCTCTTTCTAAATGATAAATAAAAAAATATCAATTTCACTTATAAGGAGCATTATAGGATGGAAAATATATTTTCAATGAAATGAATTCATTACATCATGATTATGGGAAATGAAGATCCACCAAAATAGGGTGTTCATTTTAGTATAAATATATTAACCATAACTTTTTCCTTATTGGGAGAAGTATGGATGATCCAAATGGTTCAATTTATTATTTATAACTTGAGTCAGTTGAGTAAGTACGTCTGTGAAGTTTTCAACTCTTACTCTTGAAAGGCCCAAGTGAGAGTTGAATACCACTGAGAGTGGGGGGGGGGGGGGGTGAATCAGTGGTTACTAAAAATACCAACTCCTTACTAGCTTTCCCACATTGGTAAGTAGAAAAGAGATCTTGATGGTGATGATGTGATGACAAGAGAAAGAGTGAGAAAGAACATAAACAACAAAAGTGAAATTACAAGGTTCCATGACTCTTATTATCAAGTGTCAAATCATCAATGTGAAATTGTTGCGATCTCAATACCCACATTCCTCATTTATTATCAATAAAAATATGTAATGGGACATGGAGATGTCCCTAAACTCCTAGTATAATAAATAATGACATGTATCAACAAGTAGATCAGTCATCTCTTTCCCAACCTCAAGTGCCTATGAAATATGGATCTTATGATCACCCTTGTTATTCTTCTCAAATTTCATCGAAACCCAAAAAGGAAATATCCCTAGGATGAATGGCAGACTAACTCAATGTTTTATCACAATCACTCATTATTGTTTAGGGTGTGACACCCTCATATTTTTTGGAATATGTATCCATTATAGCATGACCTCCTTCCTCACAACATGATATAAAAATTCAATAAATATGAAAAAACCCAAATATACTTGAATACAGTTCAGGGATTTTGTATTACATCATGACATTAGCTTCATATTTAATTATATCTACATATATATTTAAAATACATATCATTACATTACTACAATCCTTGAGGCATGATCAGTTTGGTTTTCTCATTCTAGTGAGGCACAAAAATCACACAATATAGACACTATATTTTGATACAAATTTTCATATAAGTAGGCATTCCATTTTAGAATAAGAACATTTGGCTCCCATACTGGGGTTGCAATACCCGAGGCCCTATTGTAGGAGGTACACATCATATCCAGAACTATCACACAATGCACACTCTAAAGAGCCTTTATTCATGAGAATATTTAAAAGTTTAACTTATGAATGATAGAATATTATTTTTAAAAAATAAACTTAATTTTTTAATTTTTCAAAAATATATTAAATTAAGATAATTTTTTTGGCTTTTTCCAAAAATAGTTTATTTTTATGTGATTAGTGAAAAAAAAAAGTTTTTACCAAAACTGTGACTTTTATAAATTTTTCATTATATAAAAAAGATATATAAGTTTATAAAGGATTTTAAATGTTCAAAGAGTTATATAATGATTAAAAATATACAATTTAAATAAATATTATTAAATTATAAAACCAATATTTACCATTTTATGAACTTAAGTAATATTTTCCAATAAATCAAAATGGTTTTCATATTTTCTTTTAATTAAATATTATTTTGATAAAATTAGATTTTTTATTAGTTTGGAAGCCATATAAAATTTATTTAATTTATAGTAAACTAAATTATTTCATGAAAATCAAAATCATGGATAATTTTATCCTAAACATTATTTTTTTGCTTAAAAATACACTTCTTCTAAAAAAATGAGTCTTATTTGTTAAAATGTCAAAATTAATTTTAATTATACATAGTAATTTTATTTCATAAAATGAACTTTTTATTTATAATCATTTTATCCAAATTATGTAACTATTTCAATATTATTTTTATTCATTGAAAATAAATTGCTTAGGATAAAGAATAATCACCACTATAAAAGTAAAAAGGTTATTTCTAAAGAATTAATTTTATAAGAGTTATATAATTTTTATCTAAATAAATTACATTAATATAATTTTAAATATTTTTAAAATATTATTTTTAAATAGATAAAAAAAATCATTAAATTAATAATTTATAGGAAATAAAAAAAATTCTTAATATATAAAATGTCATTTTTCTATAAAAATGGTTTTCCTATATCTTATAATTTAATTTAAATGTTAATTTTATCATGTTTAGAAATTTAATTAAGTTAAATGTGACTCAATTTTGTATTCAATAATTCAAAATTTTGTAACAAAGGTAATCTTATATTTTTAGTAACAGAAAAATTACCATGGTTATTTTGTAATCAAGACTGATAAGGGTAAAATGGATAAAAGATGTACCTTGGATTTTAATTAATTAAAAGGACACTTACACCTTCTAGAAACCCTTTTTAGGAATGAAATTCATACCCATGGGTATTTTATAACATTAATCCACCTAATTCACCTAACTCATTAAGCCCACATAACACCCATGATATTTCATTCCTACCCCTTACCTAACATTAGTTTCCATGAAAAGACCATTTTTCATCTATGAAAGGAGATCACCACCACTCATTATCTCATCCCAACCAACCATAAAATAATTAATTTTGAATTTCCCTTTTATCTCCCTCTCTAAATCCCTCCCACGGTGTTCCTACAGTTCTGAGGAGTCCTCCCTAGCTTTATGAAGCTGCTTATCAAGGTAACAATTTCTAATCCTTGTCTTTCCTTTTTAAGTAAAATTATTTTGTTATAATAACATTTCCACATATTTCCTTCATTGTAATATCATTATATTTTATGTCATTTTATGTTTTTTAAATGATAAATTACTTATCCCCTCACATTATAGTTTTTTTTTTGATGTCGTTATTATACCGATATTAAGGCTCTCATTCCACCCATTCCATTTTAAATTAAAACCAGTATTGCAATGTGGTCATGACTATAATTCAATATATTTATCACAAATTTTATATATCAATAGTGATAATTATTATCATTATCTAATTTTCAAAATCTAAAATATTTCCCAAATTTCATAAATTTTGAGAAATTAATGAATGTATGGTTTCCAAGAAATGAAATCCCTATCTAGATAATGTCAAGTAGATATGGTTGTGGGACAGATGAACCTAGGGGTAATAACCCCAAAAAAATTTGGTTAAAGCATTGAATCAACCATCACCTTTATGTATGATGAGTGGGCCTAAGACTACACACCTGGATATACACACTAGGGGGATATGATTTGGAATATCCACACACCCTTTATGAACTTTGATGGAGGGTTTTTCCTACCATTTCTTTGGTCTCCTACCAGTGTAAATTTTGTAACTCTAATAATATCTTCTATTAATTACCAAAAAAATTGAAAGTATCCTTCACCACTACCATATATTTATTTCTTTGATAAGGTTACTTCCTTTTTAATTGAGGATACTTTATAGTTTCTAGGTTTATTATGTATTGTTTATCAATCCACCTTCTCCAAATGGATTATAATCATGTCATCCCTCTTATTGACATGTAGAAAATTATTTACTTTATATATTTTATTATTCAAGTATGGATGATTATGGAATGTTTATTGTGTATTGTTTAACCAACATCTTTATTTATCTAGATGGGTTATGATCATGTTATCTCGTTTATTGGCATGGGGAAAATATTAGCATTTTGTATGTTATTATTCAAATGAGAATGATTATTGGAAAAGTTGATTAAGATTTTTTTATTTTTTTATCATATGATGAATGTATTAGAAATTAAATAAGTGGATGGTGGGGACCAACATTATATATCCCATCGATTAATCAATTGGTCTCATGAGACAATTTTTTTTGGTATTTTGAAGTATGCCTTCCCAAAACTAGATATTTACTTGATGGTAAGATAATGATGTCTGAGTTCATGGTGTCTATTTATAGTATTGAATTAGCTATCTAACATTATTAAATTCATCACTAGGGAACCAGTTTTTATTATTCATGTGATCTATTTATTTTCATTTCTATCATTGGATATATTATGCTCTCATTTTTAGTTCATTGTGGATTTATGTTGTTTATTTATCACTACCATATAATGTGTACAAATTTTATATTGGGGTAGATTCCAATGTATGTTACCCCTTAATGAGAATCTATGATCACCCGTATTTTTTTTACTTTCCCCATGAAACCTAGAGGGGAACTATGTGTAATTTTTTAGCATATGATGAAAGGGAAAATAGTTTTCTCGCAATGTGTTTATGTTTTATATTATGTTTATAAATGTAATATATGTATGCATCTAGTATTTAAAGAATACTAAGATATTAGATCCTTTGGGGACTCTTTTTTTAATAGGTTCGGATCGAGTCCCCTTTTTATTATGAAATAAAGTACCCTTTTTAACTAGGTTAAGAGGTAACCCTAACATTACCTGAAGGCCTAATGAATCATATGACCATTTTAACATGGCCCAAAGTCCTGGTGGAATGATGCCCTATACATGGCTCAAAGGCCATAATTAAGAAGCCAACACATGACTATGTTATAAGTTATAGATTATGTTTCCCCCTTCCAATTATCATCTCACCATGATCCTAATCTAAATGATTCATCACCCCCTACCATGAATTGTTTAATCATAATGTTTTGATGAATTATGGTAGGGTACCCCTTCTATCCATGATGTGGGAGGAGGTTTAGATGATAGGTTTCAACACACCTATCTCTCTTTTGATCTTCTGATCTAGAGAGGTTTATGTGGCCCTCACATGCATCACCTGCTAGTTACTCTATATCCTCAGAATGGTATTATTTGTATATAGGCACTTGAAAGGAAACCCCTTCATCCCATACTAGTGGTCTATAGGGATAGAAGTCTTGGTGATAAGCATCATCATGCCTATCTCTATAATTAAGGATACCCACCTAGAAATATCTTCCCACACTACCTTCCTACTGCACCAAGTTTTTCTCCTAGTCCCTATCACTCACCCATTTACCCATGATTTATGACCTTGAGGCCCTATTGCCTGAGTTATTCCCACTAATGATTTCCTATAGGCCCTATTTCTTGAAGTACATCGATGGCCCATAGGCCCTATTTTGTGGCCTAAAATCCAAATTTAGGTGAATAGTTCTGCTACTACTGTACTACTACAATGTCTCATAACTACCTACCCCCCAAATAATCTAATATAATGAACAAATATGGGTTTCCAGAGTTTATATTCTTATAGTTGGTTTCATATTATGTTTAGTAAGAAACTTGGGATTAGATTTAAAGGATCCTATTTTGATAGCACAAGTAAAATGAAAACCCCTCAATATTTCAAGGGAATATACTAGAAAAAATAGCATGAATTTTATTTAACAATTCAATATCATGAGATAATTATGTGTATAAAGATGGAGAATAATTAGAAGAATGTGAACCATATCACAAAAAGTAGTTGATGTTGGGATGGCCCCCCTAATAAATTCAATAAAGTTATATTTGAGGATAATTTGATTACAACCATATTAGTGAAGTTGACATGGGTTATGAACAATAATATAGACCACATAGAGTAACATGTTGATCTAAAACATGGAGTAACTATATTGGCCCATCTCATGTGACAAGAACCCTTATAATTCAACAGAAATACAAATCCATTGGTAGTTGAACAATGGATCGAGTCCCCAGACAAGATCTCTCTTTCTTTGGGAGGTAGTGAAAATGAAAAATTCATTATGTTGGTATATCTTACGAAGGGAGCTATATACCAATGGTGCTCTCTAATTCAAAATACTAAAGAGTAAGATGAGATAAAGTCCATGGAACGGGGAACTTTTATGTAGGTATTATATGAAAAATACTTTTCTCGTGAGTAAAGAGTGGAAATGGAAAGGTTGTTCCTCAATCTGACACGAAGGAGGATAAAATATTATTGAGTATGAAGCTAAGTTTACAAGTTTAGTTAGTCATGTTGACAACTATATACATAGACCAAAAAAGAAAGATTTATCATTTATTTTATTGGTTAAGTTATTCCTTCAAAGGGAATTGGTCTCTAAGACCTTTTAATCGTATGAGGGTATAGTCTCAATAGCCATTATGATAGAAAATTATTTCTCTAGGATGTATGTAATCAAGGGAAATCAGGAGAATAAGAGTTTAGTTGAGCATCATGGGACAAAAATGTGTAAAGTGGGAAGAAAAAAACAATGGTATTTCCTGAATGTGATAATTTTTTTAAGAAATGACTTAGTTATTTTAGGAAGGGAATACGAATTTGTTATAAGTATAAAAAAGGGACATCAAGCACATGAATAAAAAGGAAAGGAAAAGTCTATTGATGTTCAATGCCTTATTTGTAAGGATAAGGGACATTATGTGAACCAATTCACTAAACCTCAAGGTACTTTACCTTAGAAAATGACATGGGATCAAGTCTAATCTTATATGATTACCATAGTTAAAATCAAATTTTCTAATAATGTGGTGGAAATTACTTTTATTGTAGCCTAAAATTTAAATAATGTTTTATTTGATTCTAGATATTTTCACTCTTTTATAAGAGCATCAAATATTTTCCTAGCACCCCAGTAAGGGAGTTATCAATTAAGATGTTGAGTGGAACTCTTAACACAAGAATGAAGTTTCAAGTAGCCCCAATTATGAGGCATGGATGTTACCTATTTGAAAATATAGTTATTATACCTATGTTTGACGTTGATATGACACTTGTTATGATAGGATTTCAATATATAATAAAAAATATAGTTTCAAGAGAACTAGATTACGATTCACAAAGGTGAGGTGGGATATCTTGTCTTTAGAGGGGAAACTTCATCATCTAAATCATGTTCCGATCCTCCCCTAGTAGCTCTCCATATTGAAATTTTGGGAATATAAAAATATCAATTGTGATATATGGGTATGTAATATATACTAAGAATAGTGGATATGCCTATGGTTTAAAAAATCATTGATTATTTTCTAGAAGAATTACATGATCATCCACCAGAGTGTGAAGTTGAGTTCTCCATGGAAGTAATTCATAATGCAAGTCATATATATAAAACTCCCTATATGATGGAACCAATGGAGTTGGTGGAGATAATGAAATAGTTTTCGGATTTGTGTGATAATGGATTTATACACCCTAGTGTTTCATCACAGGGAGCCACTATTTTATTCATGAAAAGAAGGATGGGTCTATGAGACTGTGCATCAATTATAGAGAGATCAATGTCTTTACTATAAAAAACAAGGATCCTTTACCACACATTAACAACTTGATCAAATTAAAGAGTCTAATGCTTTTAAAAGATCTATATTCATTCTAATTATAATTAGTTAAGGGTAAGGAAGGATGATATACAGAAGATGACATTTTAAAAGGTATGGACATTATGAGTTTATGGTAATGCCTTTTGGATCAACTAATTCACCTTATATTATTATGGATATGATGAATAGAGTGTTCAAGGATTATATTTATAACTTTTTATGGTATTCATTGGTGATATCTTGATAAACTCAAAGAGCTATGAATAACATGAGAGTCATCTTAAAATAATTCTAGAGACCCTTGGAAACAAAATATGGAAACTATAGTAAGTGTGAATTTTTATCAATGATGTTCATTTTCTTGGCCATATTATATCCATGGATAGGATTTATATTAGACCTTAAAAGAAAAAGGTAGAAAAATAATTTCCTACACTGGTGAACATAATCAATATTCGAATTTACCTTTGTGTATTAGGTCACTATCAAGGGTTTGTTCAAGATTTTTCCCAGTTGGCCAGCCTATTAACCATGTCAACATGTAAAGGGATTAAATTAACATGTTTAAGGGAATGTGAGGAAATTTTATAAGATATGAATAGGATACTCATTAATGGACAAGTATTAACTTTACGACCTGATAAGGAAGGATTTTTAATATATAGTGATGCATCAAAGAAAGGACATGGTTGTGTCCTTATGTAGAATGATAAGGTGATTGCCGATGAATCTAGAAATTTAAAATCAATGAATAGAATTATGAAACTCATAACCTAGATCTAGAATCTATAATATTGTCATTAAAAATATGGAGACGCTACCTCTATGGTCAAAGACGAGATATATATATTTATATATACCATAAGATTTTTAATTATATCTTCACTTACAAGGATATCAATATGAGGAAAATAACATGGTTGGAACTACTCAAGGACTACAATTTCTCGATACATTACCACCCTAGGAAGGAAAACAAGGTGGTTGATGCATTGAATAGAGGAAACATAGAGTTTCAACCATGATGATTATTAATAAGGATCATATATAAATAGATCTAGTAAATACCGATATGGTTTTTTTAGTCAAGTAGATATATCTTTCATTTTCCAAGAAATTTCTAAACCATAATTACTTGAAAAGATATATAAGTTCTAGTAGAATGATGGTAACTTATAATATAATATTAAAGTAGAAAATAATGGGAAATTTATTGACTTTGTCTATAGAGATGGAGTGTTGATGTTTGAGAAGAGGTTATATGTTCCATCAATAAAATAGTTGAAAAGGAAACTGCTAGATGAATTACAGAGCTCAAATTCCTCTATATATCACCATAGCACAAACATTAATATATATTTAAAACGAAATTTCTGGTGGGATGGTATGAAGCGTGAAATTTTGGACTATGTGTCGATATGTCTAGAATTACATTAGGTAAAGGCTAAAAAACAATATCCTATGAGATTCATGAACCAATTCTAATACCTATATGGAAGTGGAACAATATTAAAATGGAATTTGTCACTAGAATCTCAAATAATCTAGGGAAGAATGATTCTATATGGGTCATTGTGGACCATCTTACTAAGTGTGGTCATTTCTGAGATATAATAAAAGATAAACCACTTAAACACCTTTCTAAATTATATATCAATGAAATAATAAGTCTTCATGGAGATCTCTACTAATTGTATTTAATTGTGACCCTCAGTCCACATTGAAATTGTGGATGGGTCTTCAAAGGAATCTCAACACTGAGATACATTTAATAACTGCCTATCATCCCTAAATCAATTAGAAGACTTAAAGGACTATCCAAACTTTGTAAGACATGATATTATCATGTTGTATTGACTTCCATGGTACATTGAATCAATATCTACCTTTTTTGGAATTTTCATACAATAATAGTTTTCATTAGAGAATATAAATGGCACCATATGAGTAATTATATAGAAAGATGTTTTTACTAGAATCTGTTGGGAAGAAGTTGGAGAGATAAATCTAGTTGGCCCAGATCATTTAGAGGAGATGACTATTAAATTATACACTATTAAAAATCATGATAAATCATCCCAGAGAAGTATAAATATTTATGCTGATAATAAAAGGAATGGAATTCAATTTCAAGTGGGGGGGGGAGGTAATGTTTTCATCAAGGTTTCACCATGGATGGAAGTTGTAAGATTTGGTAAAAATGGGAATTCAATCACTTGGTATATTATTCCTTTTAAAATATTATAAATAATTGGAATTGTAAATCACTAATTAGCTATGTCACCCAACCATTATAAAGTACATGATTTCTTCCATGTTTTATTACTGTGAAAATACATGCCAGATCTAACACATGTGTAATCATTTATTGTAATAGAGTTCAGTACATACATGTCTTATAATGAGGATCTTTTCAAGATTCTTAACAATAGATAGTAATTATTATGGAATCGAACAACTTGATTGGTGATAGTCCTTTGGATAAATCACAAACTAGAAGAGGAAACTATAGAGCCTCAAGAAGATATGGGAAAGCAATATCCACATTTTTTAATAGATCATATATACCCTAATTATGAGGATGAAATTAATTAATGGGAGGGAAATTTAATACTCGATATTCCATTACAGTATCTAAACACCATATCTTAAACTATCACTTAATGTGCACTCAAAAGAGCCTTTATTCATGATTATATTTAGAAGTTTAATTTCTCAATGTTAGAATTTTATTTTAACAAAATAAAATAATTTTTTAAATATTTTATAAATAACTTATCATAAGATTGAATCTTTGGATTTTTCCAAAATAGTTGATTTTTAAATGATTAGTAAAAATGCTTTTTTTTGCTAAAACTGTGAATTTTTAAATCATTTCATTATATAAGAAATACCTTGAAGTTTATAAAACATTTTAAATTTTCAAAAATGCGTTTTAGAATTAAAACTATATTTTTTTGAAATTATATTATTAAATAATAAAACCTATGTTTAACATCTTCTGAACTTAAGTAGTATTTTCCAATAAAAGAAAATGTTTTGGGTCTTTTCTTTTAATTAAATATTATTGTGGTAAAATTCATTTTGGTATTGATTTGGAATAAAAAAAATATTTTTTAATAATAAACTTATTTATGTCATGAAAATAAAAATAATTGATAATTTTATCCTAAATATAATATTATGCTTAGAAATATACTTTTTTTAAAAAAAAGGTTATTATGCGCACAAATGTTAAAATTAATTTTTTCAGCACATATCAATTTTATTTGATTAGATTGAATTTATATTTAGAATTAGTGTCTCAAGATTATGTAACTATTAAAATATAATTTTTAATCATTTAAAATAAAATACATTTTTTAAATATTAATTACAATATAAAAAGTAAAATGGTTGTTTTCAAATAATTAATTTCATAAGAGTTATATAATTTTTATCTAAATAAATTAGAGTAATCTACATTAAAATATGACTCTAATATGATTTTAAGCACATAAAAATATATATAAATTCATTAAATTAACAATTAATAGGAAATAATAATAGAAAACACTTAATATATAAAAAAACATTTCTCCGTAAAATTTTTCTTCCCTATAACTTATGTTTTAAATTAAACGTTATTTTTATCATATTAAGAAACTTAATAAGTTTAATTGAATTCCAAACTATGATTCAACGTGATGAAATTTTGTAATAAGGTTTATCTTATATTATTGTAATGAAATTATTACCGTGGGTAATTTTTATTCAAGATTAATTAGGCTAAAGTGGGAAAATGATGCATCACATATTTTAATTAATTAAAAGGTCGCATACTGATTCTATAAATCTTCTTTTGGTATAAAATTCATACCCACATGCCTCACCTACCATTTCTCCACCTAATTCATCTAAATCACCAAACCCACATAACACCCATGTGATTTCATTTTTACCCCTTAGCTGACTTCAGTTTCAATGAAAAGTCCCTCTTCTTCACCTATAGAAAAAGATCACCCCCAACCATTCTCTCATAATACTAAACCAAAAAGGAATTAATAATGAAATTACATTTCATGTCCCTCTCTAAATACCTCCAAATGAGTTTCTATTGTTCTAAGGAGTCCTTATAATATTTAAGAATCTACTTAGAAAGGTACAGGTTCCCAATATTTCTCTTTCCTTGTTAATTGAAATTGTTTTGTTATAATAACATTTATTTAATTGATTGTAATTCCCTAGTATTATCTTCCACTTTATATGTTTTAAATTAGATACTATGTATCCCCTCTCATTATAGATTTTTCATAAGTCGTTATTACGCCAAATCAGAGACCTGGCATATGATGAGCCTGTAAGGGGCCTCTATTGACGCTAGGTTTTCCTCGGCGCCGCCTTCCGCTTCCCCATTGCAGATCTTCCTCGTCCCCTTCTGCTCGGCGCAATCGTGGGTCGCAGGTCTTCCAGTGGCGGCGAATTATTCTATGGTGAACATCCTTGCTGTGATGATTGTTCTGGCTAGGGATCTCCATGGCGACACGATGATGGTCCCGAGTGGTCGATGCTGTGGTCTGGGGGTTGACATTGCGTTTCGCGTCGTCTGCGGGTGTGATGGAAAGATCTGGCCCCGGGTGCGGTTTTGAAAGCGGCGCCGGGATTTGTGGCATAGGGTTGCGGAGGGGTCCCCTTCCAGCGAGTTCTGGCCTGGTTTGTGTTTGTTCGTTTTCTTCTGTATGTTTTTCTTGGTTTCGTGGTGCGATGGTTGTTTCGGCGCTCGACTCGACTCTGATTCCGGCGACTGGTGATGCAGTCTTGGTGAGAGGAATCTTGTTTTTGGGTGATCGGCGACGTTTTGTGATGGATTCATGGTGGCAGTCATATTTACTCGGACTTGCTGTGGTGTTTTTGCAGCAGGTTTTTTGAATCTGTGTTTATGATTCGGTTTTCTGTCGGTTCTTGTGAATTTGTGGTATGATGTATGGCTGTCTGATTTGTGGTCCGTGAAGAGTTCCCGGTGATTTCATGACAACACCGGTGTGAATTCCGGTGATGAGTTTGAGAGGCAGAAGGGTTTGGAATCCGGTGAGTTTGTAGGTTCTCACTTACCCAAAAAGTGATTTATTTGAAAATAAAAAAAAAAGAAGTTTCAGCAGTTATTACGCCAAAATAGAGGATCTCATTCCACCCTACCATTTTCGATTACAAACCATTATTGTAATGCCATCATTCTTGTAACTAAATGGAATTTTCACCAATTTAATATATTAATAGTGATATTTCCTCTCATTAAATCCTTTTACTATGTTTTCATAATACCCAAAAAATAGAAATTTTTTAATGTGAAGAGTGTATGGTTTTTTAGAAATGACATTTCTATCTGGAGACTAGCAAGTGGATGCGGTAGTGGAATAGAAAAACCTAGGGGTAATCAACCTAAAAAGGTTTGGTTAAATCATTGACTCAACCATCACCCTAATTCATTATAAGTGTGCCAAATACTTCACAACTTGTTACAAACTTATGGGGGATATTCTTTGAAATATTCACACACCCTTTATGAACAATGATGAAGGATTTTTACTACCATTTTTATGGTCTCCTACAAGTTTAAACTATTGAATTCAATTACTATATTTTATTAATAACCAACACATTGAAAGTAACCTTCACCACTACTATATATATATTTCTTTTATAAGGGTACTTCCTTTGACATTGTTAATACCCCATATTTTTTATGTTTATTATGGTTTTTTCAACCATTCGCCTTCTCTGGATGGGTTATGATCATGTTATACCTTTTATTAACATGGTTATAGGTATTGGAATTCCATTTTTAAATATTCTTGTATGGATAATTATTGGGAAGTTGGCTATGTATCGTTTAACCATACACCTTATTTCTCTAAATGGGTTATGTTCATGTTATTTATTTTATTGACATGGGAAAAAATACCTGTGTTCCATATGTTGTTATTACAATGTGGATGATTATTAGAAAATTTTATTATTAATTTTTTATTAATTTTTTCATATGATGAAAAAATTAGAATAAAATATGTTATGGGTGGGTCCCAACATTATATAGGTCCTTTATGCATTAGTAGGGATCATGAAACAAGACTGTTTAGGTATTATAGTGTATCCATTATCAAAAAAATATATTTCATTGATGGTAAGTGTAGCACCCCAATATTTTTATGGTATGTCTTTTTTTAAATTCAACTTATTTGATAGCTTACATTTCATGCAACAATGAGCTAAAACAAACTACTAAATTTTATTAATTAAATGTTGTCGTTATAACCTAAACGTTAAATTATCTGTTATGAATAATATTAACTAACTTATGAAAATATATGGTTTATAAAAAATAATATGAATTCATTGGTTACTAATTAATTATAAACTAAAATATAAACCAATTGAATATAAATGATATTTTTTTATTTTTATGCACCTAAAGGAGTTTTTTCATTATAAATTAAATTAATTACAATTAATAAATGATACTAAAGAAATATATATGTTACATATTAAATAAAATATTTTTGATATTCATCTAATAGATTTTATAGGCATAAGATATGAACAAACCCAATTTTATGCATAAAAACCAATATTTCTTTAATGATAGTTTTGCCTCTTTTTAATGGAGAACTTATTTTAAATACAAATTTTGAAACTTTTATACATTATATTTGGAAAAATAAAATTACTATTTTATATTTAAATATAAAAATTTCTTTTTTTTTGAATTATTGATATTTTTCTGATAAGTTTCATTTTTTGATGAATGATGAAAAATACTAAATTTTAGTTAAAAACAATTTTTTTCATTGAAATAATTTATAGTGTTAAATTATAATTTTAATTAGTTTTAATGTATAATTAGATAATTTTTTTATTTAATCAAATTTATGTCATTGGAAACAATTTCACGTTGAATTTTGATATAAAAATGTTTCAATCTTTTGCATGTTTTAAACATTAATAAACCATTTTCTCACCCCATTAATGGGATTGATTTTAAATTTATTATAGCAAATTCTATGTTTTAAATTTTGAAAAATGGGTTCCATATTTTGAATTAGTGAGAATAAATTATGTAAGTAGATTTATTTTATTTTGGGAATTTGAATAGTAAATTTAGTAATATTTTAGTTACCATAGTTAAGGGTAAATCATGTAATTATAGGTAAAAAAATATTATAAGTATTACAAAATTACCCTAACACTTTTTCTAATTTTATGGGATAATTTATGTTTTACAAAATGAATCATTGGGATGATTTTATGGATTCTTGAAGGTTGTTGGATGACTTTATAGATATTATAGTATTTTATTTTAAGAAAAGTCCAATTTATAACACTTCTATTTTTATCAAGTGGAATATTTTTAATATGGGGTTATATAGGGAATCATTTCAACTATAAATATTATTTGGTAAGATAAAACATTTTTATATATAATGATAATTTATTTATAATTTTTATGGAAAAAATAATTAAATTAAATGGTGACACAATGATGATGCATTAATTTTTTAATTAATGGGAGAATAAAATAAATTATATTAAAAATATTAAAAAATATATTATTTAATATAATTTATGCCATAAAAAGATTTAGGATAAATTTGAAAAGTTATGGTTGTTTTAATGAAGTTTTTTTTAAATATATGAGGTAGTTTTGATATTTTTAAAATGTCAAGTAATGAATAGTTTCAAAATTGACACTAATGATATTTTAAAATAAATAATATTTCTTTAAATGATATAAAATACCTAAAAATATAAAATTTATCCAAATGATTTATATAAGGTTAATTTTGATATAAATGATTTATTTTGGGTTTTTTTGTAATTTTATAGTAACTATATTAACCCTTAAAGAGTAAAAAGTCTAGTTGTCATGGTAAGAGTTAAAGGGTTTAACTAAGGGCTAGTGGAAAAAAATAAGGTTTATAATGTGACCTAAACATGTATATAAACATTTTTTAAATGATTTCAACACTTTCTCATCTTATCATCGAAATAACTCACCTTGGAGCCACTTTCATAGAAAATGAATTTATATTAATTTAACAGATTGAGAGATTCCAAAGTTTCCCCCCACTTTAGTTGTAAAAGGTCACCTCCCCCCTCACTTCCTCACACCACTTTTTTAAACACCCTGAGATTTTGTGAATTATTTTTTTTCAAATTAATTTATTCTTTTTGATATTTTTCATTTCACGAAACACTAAAAATAGTTATTATATATATATATATATATTAAAGCACTAAGTATTGATTGTGTTATACACAATACCAAATTAATCATGCACTAAATGCCATATAAAGGATAGATTTCTCTACATAGATCACTGAGGTTAGAGTACATTTCACACAAGACTAACTTTCCTTGATATCTTGCGCAACACACAAGATCGAGTGTTACCGAACAATAATATATTATTAAAAATATTATTACTTAATATAATAATATATAACCTAGCCATTAAATTACCTTTTATGAATATTACTAACTAACTTAGGAAACAATTTTGTTTTTAAAAAATATAAAATTAATAAATTAGTTACAAGTTATTTAGAAATGAATATAATAACTAATTGAATATAAAAGGAGTATTTTTATTGAAAACTATTCTTATTCTCACAAAGTTGTTTTAATCCAAATAAATTTAATTAATAACAATTATCAAGTATTTTTTATGTAATATATATTTTATATATACAAGTAAATATTTTTGATGCTCATCCAATAGATTTTATAGGCATAAGATAAGAATAAACCCAATTTAACACATAAAACCCAAAATTTTTATTAAAGTAATTTTACCACCTTTTAATGGAGAACCTATTTTAAATTTAAATTATATAAATTTTATAAATCATATATTTTAAAAAATTCATATTTAAAATAAAATCATAAAAATTATGTTACGGTGATTTTTTTTTATTTTTCTGTGATGTTTTATTTTTTTAATGAATAACTAAAAATACTGAATTTTAATTCAAATATTCTTTTTCATATTATCTATTTATATAGTTAAATTATATTTTAAGTTGGTTTTAAAATTTAGGTATATATATTTTTTATCAATAAATCTAATGTAGGTCATTTTAATCAATTTCACTTTGAAATTTATTATCAAAACATTGCAAAATTTTGAACGTTTTTAATTTAAAACCCCGCATGGTCGCCCCATCCGCGGGATTAAATTTAAATTAAAATTTTCCACATCTATGATTGGGATTTGTAAAAAGAGATTCTGTATTTATAATCAGACTAATATATAATTTATAATAACATAAAAATATTTTTTGATAAAAAATATTAGTGAAGGTAATTATAATTAGTTACAACAATTAATATTAATTTAAGCTTAACAATGGACAAAACCCTAATCTTATGGCCTAATACGACCTATAAACTTGTTCAAAAGCCATTAGATAACCATATTTAGACCCTATACTCACTTTTATAGACTTTTGAGATTATTGGATCCACTTTGAATAAACAATTTGGGTGGGGTTTCCCTTTTCCAAAATATTACAAGAGTGCCACTCCTCTATTATAAAAGGCATCCACTCCTCCCACTTCCTCACACCTCTCAAGCCACTTTTTCTCAACCAAAATATGTCCAAATAGCTCCCTAACATCCCTAAATTCCTCCATGAATAATCCCTTGGGTATAAACCATCCAAGTAATCCCTTTGGTGCAAACCAAAAGAAGTTACCAAATTAAGAGGTAACACCCTCTCTCAAACTCCTTTCTTTTATTTTATTTCTCCACTGCATTAAATATTCTTATTCCATGATTATATAAAAACACCAGTATCTAAAAATACAAGTATTTTGTTATTATTTTGGTTTTCACCTACACTTACACACACTTCCATCAAATGGTTAACAAATATACTGTTTGTGTGTACGGCGAACTACCACCTCACTAAACGGTGATTATTCATTTTTTCCTTTAACGCCTCTCATGGTGGATGTTATGATCAAAAGAATATTTATATATGTTATATATTATATTTATTATTTATTTATTCTTATGTAATTATTTTATAACACATATCTTTATACTTCCCATTTTGTGTAAATATGATAATTTCGAATGAGGATGTGTGGACTACCGCCCCCTCAAAGCGATGTGATTCATTCATACACTACATAGATTGTAGTAAGGATGGGTTTAGTAATTATATATTATATATATGATATAATAATGATAATTTAATAATGATATATATATATATATATATATATATATATTCATATATGTATTTTACTTTCTTTCATTTAACATGAAAATTAAACGTAAATAGCGTTCATGTGTACGTATGACTTAACGTCTCCATGAACTGTGTATTCCGTTTCAAAATTATATATTATATGGATTATTATAATACACATATACTAAATATAAATTATATTTAAATCATGGTTTACATTTTTTAAATCATAATATAAGTATATAGACCAATGATATAACAAATTAAGACACAGGAGAAAAATAAAATGGATATTACCTAAAGTAAAACCTTAACATAGAATTGTTAACAAGAGACTAATATAAAGCCATAATCAAACCATATATGGTATTATATGTAATAATATGGTTCTTTTATAGATTTATAATAAATTTATATTTTTTATACAACAGTTTTGAATGAGTACAATGAGAGTTAAAACAGAAGGTTAGGGAATTTCATCTCAGTATTTATTTCTGTGAGATACTTACCTTATTCACCGCTTATAATTCCCATGAATATATTATATGAATTATATTATTAAATATATGGTTATATACATAAAAATTTAAGGATCCTTCTATCATGGGGTTTAAGTTTCTAATGTTACCAAGTTAGTATAATAATTTTGTCTCAATTTTCCTTCTTTGAGACACATTCCATGTTATACACCTATAGTTTTATATTAGTTAAATACATTGAATTTAATGTGTTATAACATGAATATAATTATTTTCATGATATTTTAAATCTCCATTTAATTAAATTTTCCCTACAAGGGGAGTATGATTCAAAGTTACCATGTGGTGAGAGTTTATTGAAATAATCTCACTATTTATCGATATTGTTTATGAACACATTCTCATTAATGAAATATTATGATACTTATTTCAAGAACACTTATGAATTTTATTCTCCTCTAGTTAGTTTTGATGTATTCATGTATTAGTAAAAAAATTTCAACTCTTTTCTACTTAATATGATTAATAAAATGCTTTTAATAAAATATGAGCATACCTCTCTCTTCAATCAGAAATATGTGTTCCTTCAAAATAATGTTTTATATAATTGTTTCCAAGAATAATATATTATTATACTATGATATTTAAAAGACATTTTTACCCTTTTTTTACCATTTAAATAAAAATTGTTTTTTAAAAGGAAATCTTCTTATTGTTTTTGAATCGAGGAAATTTTCTAAACATTTTATAATACAAAAGGAATTCGTGGAATGTATGGATTTACCCACCATCATTTATTTAAAGATTCCTTTGAATTTTTAAAAAGATAATTTTTAATAAAATGGTTTTAAATTTTATTTTCATTGTTAGGACCAAAAGGGGACTAAATACCCAAAGAGGGGGTGAATTAGGGTATGTATATTCTATTTCAAAATTCTTCCTGCCCCACTGGATCATGACCTCAATATTATAAGGGTCACCTTATTTGCACTTCTGTTTTTATTATGATCACTTATTTTCTTCTTTATCTGATGATAATGCTTTTTATGCAATGTAGGGAAGAAATCAGGTAGACATAGAGATTTTTATTTGGTTCACCCTCACTAGGCTATATCTAAGGAGCATACAATGGTGATGTGCCAATGTACCAAATCTAGTAAAGATCAGTTCCAATAATTTTCAATCTTGATCACTTCTATGCCCAGACATAATGCCTTTACAATTTTTAGGGTCATCTCACTATTTTCCCAAGGGTCACTCCCTATTTATCTCTCTATCTCTGGTTCACTGCTGGTAGAAAGGATAACCTTCTTCCTCTTCCTTTACTCACTGCTCTGGAAGGGATCCACTCACAGTTTATGGAATTTTAGGTCTAACATTATCACTACTGAATACATCCTCAGTTGTAGATAGATGCTCTATTGATGTTCCACCTTCATCCTATAATGAAAAACACTTTCCCCCTGAACACTAGGAAAACCCTTTTGAAACTCTTTCTCAAAGAACACTACCTTTTCAAAGATCCCACCTTTTCAAAGATCAAAAAAGCCTCTACAATTATTCAACCTCTTTGTGAAGCTCACAGGTTCGCAGAGTTCACAGGTTCGCAAATCTCACTAGATCGCAGAGATCCTTAGATCGCAGAGCTCACTACTTCGTAGAGCTCACACTGGTATTTGTGATTTCACAAATCTAAAAAATCCTCCATTAAGCGCATGTCCTCTGTAAAGCCAAATTGGCCTTCGTGGAGTGCCATCCTTTCATAGAGATCAACTAGCCTCTATAGATCTCACTTCTATTGCGAAGCACACTACCTTTAGGGAACACTTAACTTCACAAAGCTCACTGGGACAATGTGGAACAAACCTCTTTCACAGAGCTGGATTAACCACCACAAACCTCCGATATTTCGCAAAGCACACTACCTTCGCAAACCTCCTTCATGATTCGAGAGAGAAAAAATTTTCTTGGAAAACTATTTTCTTCTCTCAAGGGGTCGAGGCCTATTTATAGGTGATTCCACCGACCCTAGAACCATTCGTGCATAGTCAGCGCCACATCATCTCAAATCACAAAGCTCCCAAATTTCCACCAAATATCACAAAGCACCACGGAAATTTTCAGATTGCGAAGCTCATTGTAATAACAGAGCATTCCATTAATTCGTTTGCTCCTTCACCATAAATCTCCACTTGCAATTACCTTTACCACCGCAACGCTATTCAAAGATGCTGTTTGCGAAGCACGTCATACTTGTGAAGAACACCGTCAAAATTATTCTTGTCTTCATGAAATATAATCCATGAAGCCTATCTTTTCAAAAATCATGTTGTTTCCATATTTTGATGAGATATTAAAGGAAATCCACATTTTGCGATGCTCACCAAACTCCAAATTTTGGATCCCAAAAAATTTAGAAAACACTGGAAAACAACGCCACCTTTTATCTATTCTTTTGTACTATCACCAAATCATCCATTACTTTGTCATGGTTCTTTTTCAACATGGATTTTCAACAATATCTCTATAACTCGACAATTCACCATGGAAACCTGTATTGCCAACAAACACAAACAACCCAAAAAGTGTTGCAAAGTTACCTTGAGGGATTTTTTACCAACATTCAAAGAAATGGTTTTCAAATGGTTTTCAATCTTCTTTATATGTTTCAAAGAAAATGGTTTTCAAAATTATTTCAAGCTTCCATTATAATTTTTCATGTTTATTTTCAAATAAAATAGTTTTCAAAAGGTTTTATGTTTTAAAAAGATTTTTTCAAAGAACAAGGATATTTTTCTCAAGAATTTTTTTGAAAAGATATTTCAAAATTATTTCCCATATAAGATAACATCCATTGGTGTTACTCATTCATTTTTGGGGAAATAATTCAATGGTTCCATTCATATTCTTTCTCTGAGTGGTTTATGTTTTGATGGCATAATTTTTATTAAATTTGTTTCTATTTCATGAGATATATGCTTTTAAAAAAACGGATTCTTTCCACGGGTTATGATTTTTATGAAATAATTATGAAACCTGTATCTTTTTTCATATATCATGATATGATTACATTTTTATGACACCCATTTCATTTCATGGGTTACGATAGTATTGTTTATGATTTTTTGGTATATGTATGTATGATTTCATTATGATATAAGTGGGACCTATATCTCCCTCCAAATCATTGGGAAAAGATTTATATCTCATGAGATAAACAAGGCTAGAATAAGGATTGAAATTGGTTCAGTATTACATGGTTGGAATGAGGAGTGAACTCAGTTCAGTAATATGAGGCTAGGATGAGTAGTGAACCTGGTTCAATAATGAACTTTGTCTACTATGATGGTCTTGACAGGTATGACTTGACTACTATGGAAATCATATTATATGCATATGTGTTTTCTAAAATTACATGTATTATTCCTATGTTATTATTTCATAGCTTATGTTCATTATTTCCTTATGATTCATGTCTTATGAACAACCATGATTTATGCTACAATTCATGTTGATGATCTTTGAAATGTAGGTTATGATCACCTATTTTCATGATCATGTTCTCATACCCTTATGCTCAAGATTATTTCTACATATATCCCTTGTTGATCATTTCATATCAACCCTTTTTATTTTTCATTTCCCAAAAGTTATGAAGATACATATTATGTATGATGTGCCTAAGAAGGGTACTATTCAGGAAGAACCTAGTGGGAGATAATGTAGCTCATTTTTGCACAAGTGTTTATGTTTCCAACTTTCAAAAGGCACTAAAATAATATGGTCTTTGGGAATCAGTTGGTAAAATGTTTTAAGTATTCTAAAAATGTGAGGTATTTTTAATTTATGTCAAGATCGGGTTGTTATAATTAGTATCAGATAAAAGGTATAGTTATCCTTTAGAAACTATGATGAGAAAACCTTAGTGATAACCCTAAGAAAATGTCTAAGGATAAGTATAAGGGTAAGGAAAGTAATTTGAAAATGTCCTAGAATTTTGGACAATGATAGAGTGAGTGGTTTCCTAGAAATACATCCCTATCTAGAAACTATATGTCAATGTGGCTCCCGAACATATTTAAATATGGGAGATAGCTCTAACAATATGTTCTGGGCTTGACTTGGGGTAATATGGTACATGAAAATGGGAATTGTTTCACACTTGGTTTGACACAGGGGTATTCTTCGAGAATTGAAAAACTCTTCATGAACTATCATTAAGGATTTAAATATAAGTTGGATATGAATAACCTAGGATAAACCCAAGGTGTTATAGATTAAGGAAGGTGTCATAATTTATACATCCTATAAGTGAATTTTCATGATTATGTGGTTCCTCAATATGATAATCATTTCTTATTCAATGCTTTCTACTTTTATCTAATAGAGGGAATTAGAAGGAACATGATTAAAATTGAATTTGATGGAAAATCTGCTGATGAGAAGTCAAATGGGATAACTACTATAGTGAAGGATGTTGTGATCATGCATAATATGTTTTCATTGAATATGATAAAAAACATTCACCTTAACCAACTCTCAAATTCACCAACGGAGAGAAGGAATGAGTTAACTAAGAGTTCAGGTAATGGATACCATGGAGGAAATAAGAATTGGTTTTCTTTGTGTTATAAATGTGGAAAGAATCGCCTAAGTGGGTGTCTTAGAGGAACAAGAAGGTGTTTAGACAATGGAATAGAAAGATAAAAAGTAAGTAACTGTAAAAGGAAAATGGATATTTTGACTAACCAAATGGATGTGAATATTGGCCACCCTAATTCATAATCTAAGGTTAAATGCTTTAAGTGTGTAGTGAATGATCATTATGCAAATAGATATCCCAAGGTGAATGCTCCCAAAGAGAATCATCAAGGTGGTATGAGTAATGATTATATTGATGCTGATGATGAGACTATAGAGTCAATGTAAAAGGAAAGGGGTATTAAGTAATAAGAAAATTTATCATTCTTTTGAATTATGGATAAAGTGGAATAATAAAAATTTCTATGTATTTGGATTAAATAATTACATAGTATGAATGGTGAAATATATAAGGATTGTTCATATTATGTTTTTCCATAAGGATTTACAAGATTATAATGAATTTTTATAATGTAATAGAAATGTTATTTAATGAAAAAAATGATATTTTTACTAATGGAAGAGAACCCTTAATGTGTTATTTATATTAATATAATTTTTTTGGATAAAATATGTGAGATATGAATTACTAGATTAAATGGTACTTATTACATTGGAACTAAGTAAGGACTTTTTGATAGGTGGTTTATGCTATCATTGATGAAGTTTAAAACATTTTTGGATTTAAGGAATAGATCAAATTTAATTTTGAATAAGTAAACATGCATGTTTTCCATATGGATTTATGGTAATTTAGGTCATTACCATGTTTCAAGAGAATACTTGATGAAGGTATCCACATGTTTGGAATGTAAAAACCTAGAGCTGTTTTTTGATTTTTTTGGAATCAATTTTAAGATAATTTTGTGAGTATCATTCTAGAGTTTTGGATTTTCATCTTTCATAAGGGTTATAAGGTTAAAAATTCATGAAAATATTATATTAAACCAAAGAAGAAGTATTTATGTATTGATATTGTATTGAAAACCTCAGTTAAAAAGGCTACATAGTGATTAACCTTATTTCAAGGATATCTATCAAAATTATTTTGGAAATTATAATAGTGTGGTTTTAGAAAAGGACATAATGTATGTCGGGTGAAAACCAATAAAGACCGGCATTTATGTGGGTATTGAAACCATGGCCAATAAATGATAAGGGTTTTACACCTAACACTGGCCTACGTGATGTCTTGGTTAATGTATAATTTGTTTTTGGATGAATAAATATTTATGATGAAATATTAGTGTTACTTTTTATGTTAAGAGATTAATGTATTAACCATATTGATTTTTAAGAATATGCAGAGATGAATAGTTATACTTTTCATTATTTTAAGGGCCTTAGGATCCATTAAAAGTGTATTTTAGTGCTTCGGGTATCAATGTTAAGTTCAGGACATCCATTTCATGAAGTAATGGATGAATTATAAATAGATAAAATAATAATCAAAGAATGAAATTTCTTATATAGAAACATATCAAGTAAGTATATTTCTTTATATTAATGGTCAGTATAAGAAGTAATCAAATATAGGATAATGATTAAAAATGTTTTATCCTAATACCATAATTTTTGTTGAACTGGTGGCCTTTTAAATCATCCTAGATTTATGAATTTGAGACCCTCAACTTTTCTTTGATCATTCAATTATCTACGATTGATGACCTCAATAAATCCCTATAAATATTTATGATTTTTCTCCATGACCAATCTTCACTCCCAACCTATTTTCTCCAATAGGTAAACCTTGTTATATGTAACACTGGGTAACCTTTATGTTTCCATCTTACCTTTTTAAAAGGATGTTTTAGTATTCTTTTTTACGATGTGGGTTTCTTAGAAAAGAACTTTTAGGTATTAAAACATTAATAAAATATACGAATTTTTAGGGTGAAATTCATTTTAAGGAGGGTATAATGTAACACCCCGATATTTTTTTGATTATTTTTTTTCAATTTTTTTATTATTTTTGAGATTTTTCATATCATGCAACATCAAAAATAGTTATTTTATATATATTAAAGCACTAAGTTTGGATTGTGTTATATGCAATTTCAAGTTAATCATGCACTAAAAACAATATAAATGTTACCTTTCTCTACACGGAACACCAAGGTTAACGTATGTTTCATGCAAGACTGACTTTCCTCGATGGCTTGTGTAACATGAAAGACCAAGTGTTACCGAATAATAATATATTATTTAAAATATTATTATTTAATGTAATAATATATAACCTAGCCATTAAATATTATTTTATGAATATTATTTAAAAAATTAGGGAAAAAATGGTTCTCCTAAAATATAAAATGAATTATGTAGTTACAAATTATTTAGATTTGAATATAAGAACCAATTGAATATAACTAGAGTATTTTTATAGAAAACTATTCTTATGATCAAAAAATTGTTTTAATCCTAATAAATTATATTAATAACAATTCGAAAGTAATTTTACTATAATATATATGTTATTTATACAATTAAATATTTTTTATATTCATCCAAAAGATTTTATAGGCATAAGATAAGAATAAACCCAATTTAACACAAAAACACAATATTTTTATTAAAGAAATTCTACTGCCTTTTAATGGTGAACCAATTTTAAATCTAAATTTTGGATCTTTTATAAATATTATACATCAAAATAAAATTCAAATTTGAAATATAATCAAAAAAATTAGGTTAGGGTGATTTTTTTTTATTTTTCTGTGATCTTTTATTTTTTTAATGAATTGTTAAAATTACTGAATTTTAATAAAAAATTATTTTTCATCTAATTTATTTTTATATTTAAATTATATTTTATGTTTTTTTAATGTTTAATTAGTTTAATTTTTTATCAATCAATCCAATTTATGTCATTGGAATTAATTTCACTTTGAAATTGACTATAAAAACATCAAAAACTTTTTAATGTTTTTAATTAAAAAACCCACATTATCATCCCGTCTATAGGATTAAATTTAAATTAATTTATTTCACTTATGTGATTGAAATTTGAAAAAATGGATTACATATTTGGGATCAACATAATTTATAATGTCTAATAATAAAAACTTATATTTTGACCAAAACGATTAGTGAAGGTAATTAAAATTAATTACAATGATTAAGATTAAATTAAACCTAATAAGGAACTAAATCCTAATCTTAAAGCCTGATTTGGACTAGAAACTATTCAAAAATCCATTTTATAGCCATATTTCTACCCTACCCTCCATTTTATATACTATGAACAATTATTGGATCAACATTAAAAAACATGGGTGGGGTTTCCCTTTTCCCAAATATTACAAGAGTGTCACTACTCCTCCATTATAAAAGGTATCCTCTCCTCCCACTTACTCACACCTCTAAAACCACTTTGGAATGAAAAAACACTAAAAAAATATCTCCCCAAAATCTCCCACTTCCTCCTTGATGCCTTTCTTGGGAATAAAGTCTTCCAAATAATTCCTTTAGTGCAAACCTAATGGAGTTACCCGATTAAGTGGCACCCCCTCCCTCAAGATCATTTATTTTATTTTCTTTCTCCACTCCCTCAAATATTATTATTACATGATTTTATAAAAAAATAATATCTTAAATATACAAGTATTTTTTATTCTAATTTTTTTATATACAGTTACACACACTTCCATCTAATGGGTAATGAACATTTTGTTACCCGAAGTGAGTCCTTAACAAAGAATTGTAAAAAAGTGGGTAATATAAAGGAATAATCACATAATAAATGGTATTATAAGTAATAATATGGTTCTATGATAGATTTATAATAAATATATATTTATTATACATTATTTTTGAAGGAGTATGATGAGATTCAAGAGACAAGGTAAGGGAATTTCATCTCACTCTTTATTTCTATGAGATACATGCCTTATTCACCGCTCAATTCATTTGTACAGTGTATATACTACCCATAAATTTATTATATTCCTTTTATAATTAAATATATTTATATTTACATAACCATTTTATTATCATTTTGTCATGGGGTTTATGTTTCAAAAGTTACCAAATCGGTAAAGAAATTTTATCTCAATTTTCCTTCTTTGAGATACATTCCATTTTATACACATATATTTTTATATGAGGTGTATAAAACACCTTTGATATGTTATAACATGAATCTCATTATTTTCATGATATTTTAAATCTCCATGTAATTACATTTTTCCTACATGGGGAGTATGATTCAAAGTTACCATGTGGTAAGAGTTTACAGAAACAATCTCACCATTTATTGAGATTATTTATAAATCATGTTTTAATTAATGAAAAAATATTATAAATCTTTCAAGAACACTCATGAATTTTATTCTACTCTGTTTAGTCTTGATTTATTCATGAATTATTATCATTTTCACCGCTATTTGTTACATAAGATAATTAAGAAAATGTTTTTAAGAAAATATGACCTTATCACTCTCTTCAGTCGGAAATCTATGTTCCATAAAAACATTGTTTTCTAAAAACGTTTCAAATAATATTTTACTATTATTATATGATATTTAAAATTAATTTTATACTTGTTTTATCTTTAAAAAAAATGGTTTTTTAAAATATAATCTTCTTGTCATTTTCCAGTCGAGGTACTTTTCTAAACTTTTTTGTAGTGCAAAAGGAATGCACATAATATATAGATTTACCCAATGTCATTTATTTAAAGGTTAATTTTCATGTTTAAAAGGTTAATTTTTATGAAAATGATTTTAAAATATATTTTCAATTAAATGGATTTCAAAATGTTTTCAATCTTCTTTGTATGATTCAAGGGAAAATGTTATCAAAATGTTTTCAATCTTTTGTTACAAGTTTTCAAGTTTATTTTCCATGAAAATAGTTTTCAAAAGGTTTTTTGTTTTAAAAAGAATTTTTCAATGAAGAAGGAAATTTTCCTCAAGAAATATTTTTAAAAATATATTTCAAAATTATTTCCCATCTAAGATAACATCAGTTAGTGTTACTCATTCTTTTTTGAGAAAATTATTCGATGTTTCTATTTAAATTGTTTCTATAAATAGATTATGTTGGAATGGAATGATGTTTATTAAATATATTTCTCTTTCTTTGTTTATATTCTTTATAAAAACTGATTCCTTACATGGGTTATGTTTTTTATGAAATTATTATGAAACATGTATCTTTTTTCACAGTTTATGATTTAATTACATGTTTATGACACCCATTTCATTTCATGGATTAAGATATGATTGTTCATGATTTTGTGGAATTGGTATGAATGATATAATTTTTATATGGGTGGTAAATATATCTCCATCCAATTCATTGGTTAAATATTTATATCTCATGAGATAGTCATGGATGGAATGAGGAGTGAACTCAGTTAAATATTACAGGGCTGGAATAAGGAGTGAACTCAATTCAGTAATATTGGCCTAGAACAAGGGGTGAACATGGTTCAGTAAAATACTTTATCCACTAATATGGCCTTATAAGTAATGCCTTAACTACTATGGAAATCATATTATTTTCTTATATGTTTTTACAATTCCATGTATTATTACTATGTTATTCTTTCATGGCTTATATTATTTATTTACTTATGAATCATGCCTTATGAACTAACTAGATTTATGATATGATTCATGTTTATGATCTTTGAAATAAAGGGTATCATATTCTATTTTCATGATCATGTTCTCATAACCTTATTCTCAAGATTAGGTTTACATATCTCCCTTATTGAGCATCTGTGCTCACCCATTTTTATGTTTCCTTTCACCCAGGTTATAAAGATAAATTTTATGTTTGATGTGTCTAATAAGGGTGATAGTAAAGAAGAAAATAGTGGGAGATAATGTATCCCATTTATGAACCAGTTTTTATGTTTCCAAGTTTCCAATGGCTCTAAACTAATATGGTTTTTGGGCATAGGTTTGTATAATGCTTTAAGTATTCCAAAAATGTGATGTAATGTTAATTTATGTCAAGATATATTAATCATAATTAAATAATTATAGATTGACTATGTTCTACCATTTCTCCTCCTAATATCTTTATCCATGTTTTAGAGATCCTGGTCATACAAAAAGTCCTACCCTATATTTCTTAAGAATAGATCTAAAGGAAGTCTATCAAAGTTGAGTTAATCATTTTTACTAACTCATGCATGTTAATTTATTATTCTAATTCCTCTTTTTTGTATTGTTAATATTATAAAGTAAAAAATTCAGTATAATCTATATTCTAATATTTTATTATGATTATGGGACAAATATTTTCCTCCTTTCATTCATTCTATAAAAAATGAAATCACCACACGTGTGTACGTATGGCTTACCATCTCCACATCATTGTGTAATATGTCTTTCATCACCACTTTATTTGGATGGTTATGATGATGTATATAATGGATATACATATTAAATATTACACGATATTGATTATATATATTAATATTTCATCCAATTCTTTACCCTTTCACCATTAAGGGAATGATATCGTCGCTCATGCGTACGTACAACCTATCATCCCCACGACACAATGAAATTAATTTTACATGTTAAACATTTAATAATGATTATAACAATTTATATAATGATTAAATATAATATATATGAACATAATATCATTATTTAGAAAATTATATATATCCTATGAATAAGAAAAAGGACTTACATTACAAAACATGCATAAGAGAATGAAACACTTAACAAATGAAACAAGGGTAATAATATAATATTATTAATAAAATCATATAAGAAGATCATATATGATATCATAAAAATGGTTATAGTTATGGTATAAATTAATATCATATTTTAATCCATTATATAGGAGGATAAATCATATTCAACTAAAGGAAAGTACATGCCAATGGTTAATTTCACAATCTCATTATTATTTACGATTGTTTATAAGTAAGTATCTACTAGGGAATATTTATAATCCATGTCAATGTTTTAAAAAAAATATTTTTACTATTATTTTTAAAGTATTAATACACATATTTTACTATTATTAAACATTTTGAAAGGAATCTTTTTATCCTTTTCCAAATGAGGTACTTTATAACTTTTTCGACAAAAATAAAGAAGGGGTGTTTTTTTAATTTATATGGCATGAGAAGATTTTTTCCATTATCATGACGCATTAATGTCCTGAAGCTTACTTGATAAGTTTTCAAGATTATTTTCAATGAAAATGTTTTCTTTTTAAATTGTGTGGCCTTTTAAATAATTTTTTTCAATAAAAATGGTTATTTTCTCTCAAGAGTTTTCAATGATTTTATGATAGTTTATTCATCTACATCAGCATCCTTTGTTGAATTTCATGTTTCATTGAGATTGATATCTTATGATATCATCTACCATATTTAATTAAATGTTTTATGATAATTTTTAATGTGGATGTGCTTTTTTAATACCAATCACCATATTGTTTAGAATGGTTTGTGATTATGTTTACTAATTTGTGATAGTTATTTACATTTCATATGTATATGTTGTTTCACCCCATTAATATGTGAAATGTATTAGAATTAATAAGTGATGGGTGGGGCCTACTATTTCCCCTTGATGCATCGGTATGTCTCATGAGACAAATCAGATATAGACTTGGTTGATACCTTTCCCATTTATTTTCAGATATGGATTTGGCCTAGGCCTTAACCTTTTTTTTCAGATGTCCTAGATGAGTCCTCGACGGTATGTTTTTAGGTTTCCAGCATTATGAATTACATCATTATGAGATTATTTATTGATATTTTATGTGATTATTCAACTAGTAGAGTATCTATGGTTAATTTTCCTAGCTCAAGTGATTATTTAAATGGAATGTGTATAAATTATTTACCTTTACATATTTTTTATTCCATATTTACTCATATATTCCACTATATTCTTACACTTACTGAGAATTTGAGATCACCCATTTCATATGGTTCATTTTTCTCCAAGATTCTGAGTAGTATGTTATGACTGATATGTAGGGTTACATAAATGGGGAGGAATGGCAGACTCAATGAAATTATTTATGTTTTTTTATTTCAAAATTGTAATGTGGATTACAAGTATGTATCTTGATTACCAAGAATACTAAACCATTCATTCCCTTGGTATGTTGTTACTTATATATTATTCCAATGTATTAAAGTAAGGCATCGGCTCTGAGCTACTGGGATCATGGTTGTTATAGTTGGAATCAGAGAAAATTTCATAGAATCATTGGAATCTAAATTTAAAAAATATAGATTATGGAACATAACCCTAAGATAGACTTTGAGGACAAGTATAGAAGAACATCCTAGAATTTTAGTAAGGTGGAGAATTATGTGGGTCTTCCTAGTAATACACCTATGTCTGGATACTATAAGTGGACGTAGTTCTAGAATAGATGTACCAAGGTGTAACAACTCTGAAAAGGTGTGTCGGGCCGGACTCGGTATAACCTGGTACATGACAACGAGTTTTACAATTCACCTAGTTTGAAACTCCCAGGGGATATGCCTAGGATAATTAAAATTTTCTTTAAAACCCATTACGAAGGATTGAAAAGAAAATATGTCCCCAAATAAACCATTATTATGATTATGAGATTAGCTAGACATAATTTTTTTAATTTATGTTAAGTCTTTTACTAGTTCTAAATTATAAATTTTGATTTACAGCCTAATCTAATTTATTCCATTATTTATAAATGTTTATTAGTGGAATTAATGGAAACTGTATTAACATATGAAATACAAGTAGGGACTTCCCTCCTATGCAAGATAATGATATTGGAGCTAAAGCAGCAACTGGTGCTGAAAAACATATGATCATACTAGGACAATTGTCTCAGGTTATTAATAATAACCTCACCCATATGAAGCATCCTGATCCATAATGTGGAGGAATAATGTTAGACCACTTCATGAGACAAAAACCTCCATCATTTAATGGGACTAAAAATCCATTTGTATATTAGTAATGGATAAGTTCCATATAGAAGATATATTTTTCCTTGGTATGTAATAAAAGGCAGAAGGTTTTAATGTTATTTTATTGTCTCTCAGGAGATGTAGATCATTGGTGATCAATTATTTAAAACACAGAGGAGGAACAAGAAATAACAGACATGTAATGGAAGGATTTTAAGGAAAATTTCATGGAATAATATTTCTCTTAGAAACAATTAGTGGATATGGAGATACAATTATTGAGTGTGAGGAAAAATAAGGATGATAATGTTGATAAATATGAATCCAAATTTACAAGGATATCAAGGTATACCATAGATTATATACATAATAAAAATAGAAATATTGATCAATTCTTTTATGGGTTAAAACCATTCCTCTACAAGGTACTAGTCTCCCAAAATTTCTCATCATATGTAGATAGCGTCTCACATGCTACCAAGATAGAGAAATAATTCTCTAAGTCTTATGACTTTAAGGGAAAGAAAGATAATAAGATAAAGGTAGAGAAAGATTCAAATAAAGTAAGGAAGGGAAAGAAGGATTTTTCAACCTATGATACTTGTGGAAGGAGACACCCTGGAATCGTCTTAAAAGGAAAATGATTTTGTTTGAAGTGTGGAGATAATAGACATCATTATCATTATTTCAAGGGAAAGAATGAAATTGCTAATTTTCAATGCTAGAATTGTAAGGATATGGGACACTATACAAATGAATTCCCTAAGAATTAATGGAATATTCCTCATAAGAAGAAAATGGGACAAGGTAAACCTTATGTTGTTACTACAGTCAAAGTGGAATAATTAAAGTATTTGTGTTTTTAGATTCATTAATTATGTTATGGTATTCTAGTTATAATTATCATGAGATATATAAGGATTTTATTGTGGTAATTTTTGTTTAAGGATTTGGATGCATGAAAATTTTTAATATGGTTTTTAAGGTGATCAAATATTTGGTATGTGACAATAGGAGCTACATCACATTATTTGGAGAATTTGATGTTAATATTGATCTCGAAAATTTAGAGACCTCTTTGGACTGTTAATTTGGAAAAAAGTATTTTGGACAAGTCTCAATGTTAATTTTAAGAATTTATATTATGGTTTGAGGTTAAAACATTTCTTTAATATTGAATGTATTATGGTTATTTCTAGAATGTTATAATAATATAGTTGTATAAAAAGGACAACTCGCAGATCGTGCAACAACTCATCACATCCAATAAGGCCGCGAGACTTGAACTTATAACTTAACAACGACAAGGGTGCATGACCTACCAATGGCCTACATGATTTCCTGGTTATTATAATATAGTTTTCTTTATTTAAATAGTATTATAATTAATTATATGTTAATTTTTTTAACCCTATAATATTAAGATGAATAGAATATTTTTGAGTTTTATTATCTTTTTGAGATAAAGATGAGTTTTTGGTAGAAATTGATTAAAGGATGAAACTTCATTTGTCAAGTAAGTATGTTTCCTTATGTATGAATTATTAAATTCTATTTAATGTATCTTGAAACCAAATAAATTATCCGAGTACCTTCTTTTTTGATGAATCAAATGGTCCCTTAGATCATCACAAATTTATAGATTTGTGATTGGTAACTTTCTCTTGATAATATTCTCTATCAATATCCATTAAAACATAATGGTTATATTTCCCTTACATTTCCATGTTATCCTACATGTAACCCTTGTATGTGTTATCTCTTTTTACCTTCATACTTCCCTTTCTTTATTTCAAATTGGAAGTTTTATCAACCCTTGTTCTGATGTGGGGTTTCAATAAAAGTATTTTTAATAGTTATACCTTCATTTTTGAAACCAAATTAAAAAAATTTAGGACTAAATTTATTGAAGGATGGGAGAATCTAACAGCCTAATATTTTAATGGTATGTCTCTTTTTTTTAATTCAATTTATTTTATAGCTTACATTGCATGAAATAACGAGCTTAAACAAACAACTAAATTTTATTATTTAAATGATTCCATTAAAACCTAGCTATTAAATTAGTAGTTATAAATAGTATTAACTAACTTCTGAAAATATTTGGTTTATAAAAAAATATGATTAATATATTGTTTATCAATTAATTTGGAACAAAAATATAACCAAATTCAATATAATGGAAATATTTTTACTTTTATGCTCCCAAAGGTGTTTTGTCTTAATAAATTAAATTAATTACAAGAATAAAATTATATTAATGAAATATATATGTTATATATTAAATCATATATTTTTTATATTCATTAAATAGATTTTATAGGCATAAGATATCAGCAAACCCAATTTTATGCAAAAAAACTTATATTTTTCTAAAGGCAGTTTTACCACCTTTTAATGAAAAACATTTTTTAAATCCAGTTTTGACACTTTTATATATTCTATTTGAAAAAATAAACTTAATATTTTAAATTTAAATATAAAAATTTACTTTGGTTGAATTTTTCATATATTTGTTGATAAGTTTCATGTTTTGAGGAAGAGTGAAAAATACTAAATTTTAATTGAAAACATTTTTTTCAAATAAATAATTTATAATGTTAAATTATAATTTTAATTGGTTATAAAGTATAATTATATAATTTTGTTATCATTTAATCTAATTTATTCCATTATAATCAATTTCACCTTTAATTTTGATATAAAAATGTTTCAATATTTTTCATTTTTAAACTTTAAATTTTTTTTTCTCACCCCATCAATGGGATTGATTTTAAATTAATTTTTGAAACTTATAGGTTTTTAATTTTGAAAAATGGATTCCATATTTGGAATCAGTGAGTCAAAATAATGTAAATCTATTTCTTTTATTTTTTGTTATATAAATAGTAAATTTAGTAATGTTTGGATTACTACGGTTAAGGAAAAATCAAGTAATTAAGGGTAAAAATAATATTATAAATATTATAAAATTACCCTAACACCTGCCCTAATTTTATTGGATGAGTGAGGTTCAACCAAAATCATCCTTGGAATTATTTTATGGCCTCTTGAATCAACTTTTAATACTTTAAGTATTTTATGGTTTTTTAATGTAGTGAAAGACCAATTTGTTACTCTCTTGTTTTTAACAAGTGAAATATTCTAATAATGGGGTTATAAAAATAATATCATTTAATATAAATATTATTTTTTAATAAAAAACGTTTTTCTACATCAAGTTAATTTATTTATAATTTTTAGGAAAAAAATAATTAAATTAAAGGGCGACACAATGATGATAAAATAATTGTTTAATTAATGGGAGAATTTAATAAATGATATTAAAAATAATAAAATAAATATAATTTTATATAATTTATGCCATAAAATAAATTTGATCCCTTTTTCATTTTATGGTTTATTTAATTTAGTTTCTTCGAAGATATCATTATTTTATGATTTTTTTAAAAATTCAAGTAATGAATAGTGACAAAATCGACACTAATGATATTTTAAAATAAATAATATTTTATTAAATGATATAAAATTAATAAAAATATAAAATTAGGAATAATTATTGGGATATGGTAAATATTTTCATCAATGACCCATTTTGGCTTCGTTTGACATTTTATAGTAACTATATTAACCCTTACTGAGTAAAAAAGCCAAGTTGTCATGGTAAGAGTTGAAGGGTTTAACTAAGGATTAAAGAGAAAGTATAATGTTAATAATGTAATATAAACTTGTATAAAAACATTTTTTTAGAATATTTATACCCCTACTCATATTATCTTGGAAATAACTCACCTTGAGCCATTTGGAATATAAAATGAATTTATATTAATTTAACAGTTTGAGAGTTTCTAGAGGTTCCCCACACCTCAATTATAAAAGGGAAACTCCTCCCTCACTTACTCACACAACTTGGAGCCTTCTATCTTGAGTAATTTATACCCATTTCTCCTCCAAATATCTTTATCTAAGTTTAATATATCATTTTCTTACAAAAATACCAACCCTATATCCCTTAAGAAGAGATATAAAGGAAGACCATCAAAGAAGCTGTAATCGCTTTTACTTACTCATCCAAGTTCATTTCATCTTATACTTCCTCTTTATGTTTTTTTTCATTATAAAGTAATAAATCTAGTATCATCTATATTTTGAGATGTTATTATGACTATGGGACAACTATTTTCCTCTTTTTATCAATATTATGAAAAACAAAATCACCATGTGTGCATACGTATAACTTACCATCTCCACGCTGTGGTATAAGCTATTTTTCATAACCTATTTATTTGGATAGGTATAATTATTAATATAATGTATATAAATAATAAATATGGAATGATATTGATTCTTTATAATATATAGACCCTCTAATTTCTTACCCTTTCACCATTATGGGAATAATATCATCACTTATACGTACATATGGCATACCATCTCCACGACATGATGAGATTCGTTTTCCATGTTAACTATTTAATAATGATTATAATAATGTATATAAAGTGTAAATATAGTATCTATTAACATAATATAATTATTTAGATAAAATATATATGTCATATGCATAATAAACATGACTTATACGACAAAAAATGCATAGGAAAGTGAAGTAGTTAATGCGAGAATTAAGGGTAATATTGGAATATTATTACCAAAATGATATAAGAAGATTATATTTGATATCATAAAAATTAAAATGTTTCTTGTATAAATTAATAACATATTTTAAACCATTATACATTAGTATAAATCACATTTAATTAATGTAATATACAAGGTAAGGATTAATTTCACAATATTATTATTATTCAGGATTTTTTATATGTAAGTATCAACTGAGGAATATTTATTATCCCAGTCCATGTTTAAAAAAATATTTAAAATATTATGTTTAATTATTTTTAACGATATTTTAGTTTTATTAAATAGTTTGAAATGTATCTTATTTTTTTTCCAAATGATGCAATTTATAACATTTTCAACAAAAATACAGAAGGGAATGTTTTTTAACTTATACGACATGAGCAACATTAGGTTGTTGTCGTGACGCCTTAATTACATGAATCTTCCTTTAAAATTTTACAATATTATTTTAAATGAAAAATATTTTCTCTTAAAATTGTATGACCTTCTAAAAAAATATTTTCAATAAGAAGGGATATTTTCTTTAAATATTTTTCATTGATTTAATGAGAGTATTTTCATCTATGTCAACATCCTTTGTTGAATTTTATGTTTACGGATTGGAGATAGTTATTTAAATTTCATATGTACATGTTGTTTCATCCCATTCATATGATAAATTCATTGGACTTAGTAAGTGATGGGTGGGTCCCATTATAGCCCCTTGATGCATCAGTTGGTCTCATTAGAAAAATCTTATATAAACTTGGTCAAGGCCTTGCCCATTTATTTTTAGACATGGATTTGTCCGAGGCCTTAACCATTTATTCTTAGATATCCTGGATGAGGCCTTGACTATATGTTTTTGGGTGTATAACATTATGAATCCCATCATTATGATATTAGTTATTGATATTCCATATTATTATTCGACTAATATAATTTACATGACTAAGTTTCCTAGCTCAAGTGAATATTTAAATGGCATGTGCATCAGTTATTTACCTTTCTATATTGTCTATACCATATTTTCTCATAGATTATGTTGTATTCTTACCCTTACTGAGCATTTGATATCACCCCTTTCATATGTTTTATTTTCCCCAGTATTTGGAGAAGTAAGTTATGACTGATATTCAAGGTTACAAAAAGGTGGAATAATGGAAGAATTAATAAATAAATTGTGTATTTTTTGTTTTAAAATATAATGTGGATTAAAAGTAGTTATCTAGTTAACCAAGAATACTAAACTATTCAGTCCCTTGTGATGTGATTCCTTGTATCTTATTCCAATGAATTAAAGTAAGGTACCAACTCCGAGATACTAAGGTCAGAGTTGTCATAGTAAGATCTTGATGTCTTATCATATTATATGGAATTAGTTTTATAAAATTATTCATTTCACCACTAAGGAACCAATTTTTTTATCCATGTGATCTATTTATTTTCATTTTTATCCATTTATATATTATACTATCAGTTTTGGTTGATTATGGATTCTTGATGATTGTTTATTCTTGTATGATCATATTATCTATGTTTATTTTACGATAGCTTCCACTATATGTTACCCCTTACTAAGAAGCTCACCCTTATTTATTTTTCTTTTCCCTAGGAAACCTAGAGGTGAAATATTTGTAATTTTTAGGGATACGATGGAAGGGATAATAATTTTTTCACAATGTGTTCATGTTGTGTCTTATGTTTCAAAATATAATTCATGTATGTATCAAGTATTACAATACTGCTATGTTGTAATATCCATCAGGAACACTTGTATTATATTCTTATTATGTAATATAACTACTAGTTTTGTGTTTCTAGAGTCTAGGTTATTACAAGAGAAGCCTAGATTTTTCATGGTCTATTATTCATGACACGATTGTCTCCTTATAATCCATCACAAAAATCCTTCATGATGAAACATGTTGAACTATGATGAGATTCTTCTCCAACTAATTTCCTTCATAGAAAAACCAAATTATCTACTATTTGAGGTACTGTATTATAGTGAAACTCTATCTCTTTGGTTCAACATCATCCTAATGAAATAATATCCTTCATGTTATGATGCACCTTAGAAAAATTCAATTCCTTTTCATTTTCAATCAACTCCAAAAGGCATCCAACTCATACATGAGTATGTTATCAATAAATAAAATATGAAAACACCTTCATGAAACATTATTGAATTGACTTAAAAAACAATTCATAATTTTCCTCAAATAAATGTTATCTATAAACCAAAATATAGTATAGAATGATGATTATTAGAGTACTCTAAATCTAAATGTAAAATAATTTATTTTAACCATGTCTCGGTTGATATAACCTCATGGATCCCCATTTTCAATTCACTTAATGGGAGGATTCTCCAAACTACAACACTTCTAAAAATCCGTAAACATCAAATTATATTAAATTTCATAAGGAACCATCACTCCCATCATATTAGGTATCTCTTTTTTTAAATAATAACATTTCCCATCATATTAGTTGTTGATATGGTTCAACTTATTTATATCCATTTACTATAAAAATAAAATTTAATGACAATAATACTCTAATTAATAATAATATAAAATTAAAATTATAAACTTATAAATAATGATTCATAAATCACTAGAATATTAGAATTTATGTATTTATAAATTTATATTTAGATTATGTATGGTGTATTTATTTTGATGTTCACTAACCTGATCCCAAAAGAAATGTGAAATTGATTTTTATTAAAATTATAATAACTCAATCCATTAAACATAATATTATGTCATTTTTAACATAAATATCCTTAAACAGACCTATAAATCTAGAGGTTTAGTTTCTTTGTGAGATTATCTACATAATACAATATCCTAAAAATAATAACAACATATTTTATTTATACCTTCAAAATATGACCCTAGATGTCAATATACTTTTATCACTACATGAGAAATCATGGGGGTATATGTAAAATAAAATAATGAACTAAAAAATTCAATAATGGGATAATAAACATAGGAATTAGATATAAGTGTTGGTAATTATAACATGGGATTCTAAATGTAGAAGATCTTAAATACTCACATAGGAACATGAAACAAATGTTAGAGGAACAAGGAATAAAATTCATAGAAATATAAGAATCAATTGAATCATATGAATGTGTAACAAACATAATATATTTCATCATAAATATAAGTCATGGCTTGTTTTCAAGATAATATAACATAATGTTCTAGGCTCACTACCCATGCAACATGCATATTATCTCATGATATATAAGAATTTCCGAATCAATTAGGGGTTTCATAATTCTAGTAACATCCATCGCATCATAATATTTCATTTATATGTATTCCATTTATAAAAGAAACATACAATGAGTATAAATATGAAATAAAAAAATGGTATATAAATGGGTTATATAATAAGGTCACAAAGCATATTAAAATAGTTAATCATGTAGATATTAAAAATATGAGTAGAATATTTCATATTGGATGTTAATATTTAAGAATAAAATAATAATGAAAGATTATAGTCCATTAAGGGAAGAATAAATGTGGAGGAAGAAACATAATAATAATTAAGGAGAATAGAAAAAAATGGAAATTTTTTCCTTGCAAACATTGTTTGGTTTGACTTAAAGAAATATTAGGAAACCATAGATATATATATCCATGGAAAAATAATGTGAAAATAATAATAAATAATATAAAATAAATATATTATAAATAGTGAAAGAAGAATAAATAAATATAGAGATTGATAGATAACATAACCACAAGAAAGAAAAAGAGTAGGAGAGAACCCATGCCTTAATTCTGAAATTGCTTTGGATACTCGTCTAAGATCCCAAATAGTTGAATTATATAAATTAATTAAATGTCCAAGAACTATATTATTATTTTTTGAATTATTTTTATAGTTTTTATCATATATTATTCATGTGTTAGAATTAATTAGTTCACATCGATGGTTTGAGGTTGTTCATTACAGAGTTCCAAAATCACATCAGTTTAACAGTCCATACCAACATTTTTGTCCCATGGTAACAGAAGATCTAGAAGTTTCAAGGTATATAGTAATTTCATTCCATTAGTATAGGACTTCAATAATTTAGTAGATGATCTAAAATAGTTATAATTTAAAATATGTTTCTTTGAAAGCTAGTTTTTAAGAAATTTAAATCAACCATTATAGTTTTTTATGTTAATAATATCATGCCTATTTTATCATTAGAATCCTAAAAATTAAATTAATTTATTAATAATTTTATATAAAAACATTAAAACTATTTTTTAATAATATCCATGAATGGAAGGAGTGAAAATAAAACATCATCATTAACTTAGGTAGTATAAACATACCATTTGTGGAAAATATTATTTAAGAGACTTCAAAAGAGGATAAAAACTAATCAATACTTTATTTTCATAAATATATTAGAACATAATCATAATAATTTTTAATGTTTCTATAAATATAACCTAGATATAGTTCAGTGAAAATGGAAGGAATAAATTCCAAGCATTGGAATTTTGAAGTCATACTTTTCTCTTTGAGAAGCATCCTTTGGTATTAACCTTAAAGCTTATAGGAAAACTTTTTTTTATTAGAATAGACCTTAAAAATGAGTTTAATATAGTTTTATGAGGTATTTTGAAAAAATGGTTATAGAATAATTTTATAAGTAAAGAGAAGTGAGTGGAAGATGAGAGTATTTATAGGTTAAGGGGGTGTTTTGAATAAAATATTGATTGATTTTTTATTTTTTTCTCAAGGCTATGAATAATTTGGATTCTTATGATTAATAATAGTGTATGATTAGAAAATATATATTTACATTACATTTAAACACTTCCCCAACCAATTTTTATCATTAGTATATTTATTTAAATGTTATGAATCAAAAATAGTTTTTTATTAGAATAAAATAGAATATAGACTTTGGAAGTTGATTTATAGATTTGGAAATAAATTTTATTATTTTAAAGTAAATTATTTTACTAATTAAATTAATTTCAAGTCATTTAATATGTTTTAAACATTATTAAGTAATTTTGAAATCATAATGCTATCATAATACTTGCCGTATATGTAAAAAATATATTTTATTATTCACCAAAATTTCAACTTTGTCAAAAAAATTACAAAAAAAATCACCCATAGATAATTTCAACATGATGATAAAAAAAATGAAATCCTTTTTATATAAATAAATTTCTAAATCAGTTAATTCAAATATTCAATTATTTATTAATAAATTGATATTTTACTAAATAAGTTAAAATTTACCTTAGAAATTTACACTTATTCATATCTTAAGTTATATATTTTTAGAAATCATTTCATTATATTCTAATTTTTATATTCACTTATTTTTTCCATGTTAGATATTACCTATTGAAAATTTTTCTATTCTAAGTGGTTATGTTACTATTCTTAATAACCATGTTAATATTGTAACTGTTAGTAACTATTCCAATTGTCATATAATACTTATAATTCATATAAGTACATTTTATTTACTTTATTCATCATTCAATATGTTTTATCTCATGGTTATATATTATTTATTAATAACATGTATATCTTATTTCTAATATTTTGTTTTATTTTGAAAGTACTATTCATAGTCATGGTATTTCTAGGAGACCATAACTCATTGGATTTATAAATTTTACTATTTTTGGTTACATGTTTTTATCACCACATTATTTTTATATTGATCCTATATAATATATTCATCCTTCACTTGTAATGTTATGTTAGAAAATAAAATTATTTTGATTTTGTTATATAAATAACATGGTATATTTATTGTATGACTCAGTTTCATAAAGAAATAATTTAAGAAACATATGAATTAAATGGAGGAATCCTCATAAAAAACATGGGATGTTATAGCCCTTACAGTCAATTGTAACCTCACTCAACATTGATCAATAAGAACAAGGTGTCTAATACCATCCCTTAGAAATCCCATGACCTGGTCACAACCCATATATGATTACTCATGAAGTCTTAATAAAATCCAATGACTTATCTTTAAGAATTCAGAGATTATAAGAGTCTTATAGTTTATCACAGCAAAATTGGTACCACCCAAGGTCCAACTAGAATATGATAAATAATAATTCACTAGATTTCTCAACCTAGATTAACCATTACATCATACAAGTAAGGGTTAACCTATTGATCCTACATTATCAAGAATCAAGGTAAATCATACAAGGAAACTATCAAACAAGAGAGAACACACAAGAACATATGATTTAGAAAAGAGAATCACCCACATGAGATTAAAAGGAAAAAAATATTCTCCAAAATATACCATCTTAACCTTAATTTTACACATATATAAAATATAACTTTTAAAAATACTATAAAATGGTATATAATTCCATTTATACTCACCTAAAGGCTATGCCCAAAACCAGTAAAAATCCAATTTAAAAATTCAAAATTTTACTTTTAAATATCTTTTCAAAACCATTATCCTTGAAACAAATTTTAGATTTGAAATTTTATTTAAAAATATATAACACTTTATAATTTTATTTTAAACTATAAACCATTTATTTTCATAAAACAAAGCCACGTATCAACCAATAACCCCATGAAATAGGTAACATGGTCTATTTGATCTCATTCAATAGGGAACCATTATGAAAACTATTTATCTCAGGCCATGTGATTATTTGGTTACTCTTAAGCTGATATGAATCCATCTCATTTTACAAAGTCATAAGATCTTATACAGTCAAGAAAATAACCAGAATATTGGAAAATAGACATAAAATAAAAAAAGGAGATCCATCACATGAAAAATCAATCAAAAGGTTCAATTCATAAAGGAAAACAACCTCATTACACATTATAAATATGTATAAAATCTCATATAAATCATCTTAGTCTCTAGTTAGAATCTTTAAGAGAAATAATAGCTCTTCAGGATCGAGTGTAGTGATGACATGCCTATATCAAGTAGGGACTCTAAGGAGAGAGGTAGACATCAGATGTCATCAGAAAAATTAGTTCATTGGAGATACATGATGATATTTCTCAGGGATGAGAGGTTGTATGGTGGAGTGTTTTTAATGACCCATTGTAACAAACTCACTCGAGTCAACCCAACATGTCACCCGATCCAGCTTGACACATGGCCCAAAGTGTTTTCCCGGTATCCATGGGATGATAGTAATAACTATGGATTTATTGATAACCATTTGGGAATGGTTTCAACCTTGAATATTTTTCATGAACCATTCATTAATTGGAAAGAAACACCAACCAAATAAGCAAGATCAACATATATAAATATCCAAATCAAAGTTTACACAACAGTGACTAAAAATAGAAATCATAAACATCATCACATTACAATATATATACATGAAATATAAAAATGATATCCATATTCAAATATCACTACAAGGAATAAAGATAAAAAGGCCAGTACATAACATCCTAACGATAAAAAATACCAAAAGTGATCCATACGATCCAACTCTGTAAGACCACATCTCTACCATCCCAACCAAAAAAGGATATTTGTAATCAATAGGATCTAATAAACCACATGGTACCCTTACCTTTACCCATTTCATGCAAAAATGTTCTATATACTCCCATGGAATATGCAGGGTATGTGGAACCAGGCCCAATGGGATACCACCATGAATCTATGTAAGGAATTTATTCATGGAAACCATTATGTGTAGTTTTAAAAATATTTTTTTTTTCAAAACTATGTTCACCTCTTAAAATAATTTCACTTGAAAACAATACATTCCCATTTGTTTTTTATAAAAAATAACCATCTTTTCAAAATCATGGTAAATAAGGCTCAAATAAAGGAAATAAATCCACTTAGTATAAGCATGGTCAACTCACCCACGCATAGAATAACATGAAAATAAACATGAACATCATCATATATAAAAATAAAGGAAAATGGGCGTAAGCATGAAATTTATCACAAAAACAATTGGCACTAGCATCAAGAATAAGTCATATAAAATTCAACCTAATACTTTTAATAGACACCACAGGCTATAATCAATAGGTTTTGGTGTGAATTAGTCTAAAAAAGGTGTTTATAGCTTGATAAGAAAGTATAGAATGTTTGGAAGCTCTCTAAGTCTACCCCAAGACCAACCATAATTCCATGCGTACTCTTGGCCCATATGCTAACAATTTGGAAGCTCTATCAGCCTTTCTACCAAAGGTTCCCTTGGTCCCATGGATAATAATCCCTTTTTCTAGGTTGAACACCATATTTCCCCCATGTTTTACTCATTGAAAAAATATTAACAAGTTCCAATCATAAATTCCATTACAGAATCCAATTTAATATACCAACTTTCCTATTTTAAACAAAACACATTCCCCAAAGTGAAATATTCTCATTTAAATAAAACACCTTCCTCAAGGTAAATATATTTTAAAAGATTGACCTTTAGTGTTTATTTAAACCCTTAATGACTCTTTAAGCCTTTTTATTAAAAAAATGGAGTTCATTAAAGAAAAATCCCTTTAAAAAACCACTTCAAAACATTAAATTGAAAAACCTTTTCATGAATCATAACAACCATGGATAAAACATCACTAATAACTCAGATTAAAGTAAATATAATAAATAAAAACAAAGTGAAATAAATATTCAATAAAAATACATGGAAAATTTCTCTTAAATAGATGCACTTAATAGAAATTGAACTAAAACTTTTTTCCTTCAATGACAACAACTTGAATTAAGAAAAAGAGTTCCTCACACACCTAAGCTGTAAATAAAAAATAAAAACCCCCCATTTGAAACCCTATATTCATCTATAATGAAATATATGGTTTCAAAACTCCATGGAAATGGAATAAAAATGCATTATAAGGGGTAAAGAAGGAGAACCCAAGAAGAAATCATCATTACCTTGAATGAAATCACAAAAGGAAGAAATATATCCGCCAAAAAGGAGTGAGGAGAAGCTCTACGGCATGGGGAGAGGGTTGTGGATGAGTGTGAAGATAAATAAGGGTGAAATACATAAAAATGGAAAGGGGAAATGGTCAAAAACCACTTTATTAATGACCTGGATGCACCACATGGTTTGGAAACACGATCAGACAAACTATACACCAACCATGTGGGAGCTACTATCTCCTAAAAATCAAGTTTCAGGTTTTATTGATTATTTTTCATGGTTATACAAATTGTTCTCAAACCATTAAAAATATAATTTTCCCCAAAACATCACCCTTGGATGGTTAGTTTCACAATTTAAAAAATTGTGTGTTGACCATGTTCTAGGGCCAATTTCCACAAAAACTGAGGTTTCCACCAACCATCCCCTGGAAACTCTAAGAAAGAATAAATTAATAAATAAATAATAAAAATGAACCTATGGGTGTCACAATCCTCCCAACCTTTCCACTTTCTCCCCTCGTAATATTTCTTAATGATCCTCAAAGGAAAATAGGTGAGGTACTAATCCCTCACCATAAATTCCCGATTCTAATTCTTGGGGTTATCACTACCACACTTCCAAATCTTGTGGAATAATGTAATTGAATTGCATGGGGCACATTTTTGTGATAGTCCAAGATATAAATAAGTTTCTCCACAATAGTGTTGGGAAGCTCTAACTATAAATACTCATACTTTATCTCATGATATGGGTCAGGATAGTACTTATTCAACTGGGATATGTGGAACACATCATGAAGTGAGTTCATCCATGGTGAAAATTCCAACTAATATTTTACATTCTTAAGAATCTCCAAAACATGAAATGTTCTGACACAGTGTGGCACTAACTTCCATTACATTACCAAGTGAATAATTTCTAAGTGAATTAATAACTAGAGAAACAATTGATCACCAATCTCAAATACCAATGGGTGACAACGATGATCAGAATATGATCTATGGTTAATCTCGTCTATCTTTAATCTATTTTGAATAAACTATACTTTTTATATCATCTTTGGGATGAGGCTCTATCCTAACAAGGAATATTCACCTAGCTCAGCACAACATGATGGGGACAGACATGAAAACCCATAAAAAAAATCAAAAGTGATCATCCTAATTGAGTCTTAGCAAATGTTATTGTATGAAAACTCAACTGGTGATAGATACCTTTCCCATGAACCTATGAAGTCATGCACACATGCATAAAGTATATTCTCAATAATCTATATTGACCACTAAGTCTGAACATCAGTTTATTGGTGATAATTCATGATCAAATTCAACTAAGTCTTCATATACTCATAAAGACTCTTTAATGACCAAGAATTAAAATTGATATCCTAGTCGTAAATTATCACGGAAGGCGCACCATGAATCTTAACTATCTCTTCGGAATACAAGTACCCAAGATCTATTACCTTCATTGACTCCCTAATGGGATGAATATGGGCCGAATTAATTAACTAATCTATTATCACACAAATATAATCTTTCCCACTATGAGTGAGAGGTATACTGATCACAAATTCTATTGAGATCTTGTCCCACTTCCAAACTAAAATGGAAAGAGGTTGAAACAACATATCCAACCTCTGATGCTCTACATTGATTATTTAGAAGAAAAAAATTGAGATTAAAAATCTATAGCTAATATTATCATCCTAGTATACTAGTACTGAACCCTTAGAGTATAAAATATCTTGGTATCCCCCATGTGAACAAACTGAGTAGAAAAATCCCCCACATTAATCAGCACATTCATCATGGTCAAGGGAATAACCAACCAATTCTTGAAAAAGAGGGTATCAAAGGTAGACTGAGACCAATTACCCAAGGTCTCCCATCAGGGTCATATACCTTCTCAAAGTTGACCAAATCAATAAGAGAGGGTGTGACATAAACACAGTTAAAAACACTTACCCTCCATCATCTTGAACCTCTAGACACATATCACTGAAAAAATCCATCAAACTTCACTCATCCACAGATTCATTAAATTAATGGATTGGTAAATTCATGTTCAAGGTATTAGAGACCACATTCCCCTTTCTAGATTTATAAGAAATTTTGAAATAATTTTTTTGAATATACTCTGCCCAACATCTTTTCTTCAGGTTCAAGTCCCTCTAGGTGAAAATATACTTCAGGATCTTATGATCTGAATAAACTATAAACTACTCCCCGAATTGGTCATGGCACCAAGTTTTCAACACATTAATGATAGATAGAAACTTAATGTCATGGGTGGGGTAATTCCTCTCATGTGGTTATAGATAATGAGATACATAAGCCACCACATTATCCCTATTCATAAACACACACCACAACCCCACACTTGAGAAATCACAATACACTACAGATCCCTTCCTATGATAAGGAAGAATCAATACTTGAGCTGATGTCAAAAAACCCCACAACTACTCAATATAACATCGTAACTTATCACTACATTCAAATTTCACCCCTTTATGAGCCAAATTTTCAATGGAGAATCTATCGTTGTTAATTCCCAAAAAATCACATGTAATGCCCAACCAATCTTAAAAATATCCAGATCTAAAACATGTTATTGGGAAGATACCATGACATAACCACTTAGATCTTCTCATGGTCTATAGAAACCACTTTATTAGATATCAAATGGCACAAAAACAAAACTTGTTAGATCCATAACTAAAAATTGGAAAACATGGAATATAGAATAATCACTCTCAAGGTTCCCAAAATAACAGTCATATGGTCTCTATGGTCCTCCTCTATTTTGGATTACACCAATATTTCATCGATAAATATAACTATAAAGGATTACAAAAGTGATGAAATAATTTTTTTATCAATTCCATAATGATCGTAGGAGAATTTTTAAAGCCAAGTGACATAACCATATACTCAATGTTCCCATACTGGCTCCTGAAGGTTGTTTTAGGAACATCCACTCCTTGAACCCTCAACAGATGATACCCCAATGTCATGTCAATCTTTGAAAACCATAGAGCCCCCCTGAATTGATCATAAATATCATCAATCTTAAGAAATATGTATTGATTCTTAATGATCACTAGATATGGTTATGATATTCTTTGAAAATTTATAGACTCCCCTATTCCTTATTTACAAAAAACACTAATGATAACCATAGTGGCATTCTAGGATAAATAAATCCCTTACTTTCAAGGTCATCCAACTAAATCTTTAACTCTTTTAACTCATTTAGACCATTAATTTTGAAGTAAAGGAAAATTTAGATCGTCCCAAGCAGTAGCAAACACTACCTTTATCTAGATAAGAAACCTGGAAAATCACATGAAAACACCTTGGGATACTAATCCACAAATATTGGAAGATGACTATCTAAACCCTGCTCTATAACCATAAATAAAAACATAGATAACTGAAAATTTATCCAAGATCGAGAGATACTAATCCTTTCCTCCCTAACCTGAGATCCCAGTCACCCTAGAAGACAAGAGTGTTCCCCTAAAGAGATAAAAAATAGACCCTATGACAATATAAATCAATATATGATCTGAAAATGGTCATCTGATATTTACTGATGATGATATTGAAAACATCCAAATCCAATATGAGTAAGTTTCACACTACCACTATGTCACCGACCAAGACATGACACTATGGGCACATAAAACTTTGCTCCTTCCTTCCCAATAGGGTAATAAAACCCATCACAAATGGAATCAAATCTACTCAAATACAAAAAGCATCATGAAACTTTAATGATATAAATGAATAGGAATCATCCATATCAATAAAGGATAAATCCATAGTAGAGAAAATTAATATGGTACCATGCACGGTGCTCATCCTAGAATCAAATCCATCAGGTGCCACATTTGTTGCATAAAGACATCCATACATAATATTAACCTAATATTTATTAGGTGATTGAGAATACTATCTAAACTGAGGGTAAGATCCCACACCCTTAGATTCATTTAGACACACCTTTTACACTATAGGAATAGAATAACCAACACCACTCCCATGAAGGGAATCCCTGCAGAAGTGATGAAGATGACCTAAATACCCACATTGGTGGCACTTCCACAGAGCCTCTGGAAAATCAGGTCTGGTATAACAAAAATTTAAACACTAATAGAAAGTCACGAGATTATTCACAAAATAATCCACTAGTTTTAAGCCTAATGATGGGTGATAAACTTTTCCACTACTATAATGTTGTTCATCCCTCTTCTTATTCTAACTAGAGCAAGCACTAGTGCCACCCACTGCTGAAAAAAATCCACTGAGAAATGTCTTCCATGCTAAATTTTCCTTATCCATAGCCTCTTTATCCCCAACCTCTATATGAGTTGGTTGTAAAAGGAGGATAATCATAGATATAATATTTTAATTCAAGATAATTTCAAAATATCTCACTTTAATATAGTTATTAGTGAGGATCTTGGGAGAAAAATTAACCTACTCCACAAACCAAGTAACAAACTCCATTATAGAATAGTCTCCTTGCTCCAATGTCATGAAATAAGCATCCTTATCCACCTTGAGTGTCTCTGAATAAAACTATTTATTAAAATCCTTTTTTATGGTATCCTAGGTGAGATCCACATACCCCATTTCTTACACCAAGGAGTCCCACCATTTCTTACCTAGTCCTTCCAACATATAAGTGGAGAAGCCTACTTTCATGGTTTTATGGGTATTTAGAAAGTGGAAACTATGATAAATCCTTTTTATCTATTCCTCAGACTCATGTATACCATTATCACTAGGGAATAATAGTGTATTATTATTAATAAACTCCCAAACATGGTCCACTATGTTTTACTGGACTTTTCCACTCTCTTGGCCTAAATATTGGATGTTATGGATCACTAACTTCACTAACCCATGTTCAATTTAAGGAGTCACTTAGAGAACATGCTCTATAGAACCCTCCCTTCATCTAGAAGATTACATTATTGGAGAACCTTTCTACAAAACACAAGATACCAACTCAATCAAAAAAAATTACATCTTGATCAACATCATGTAAAACTCAAGAAACCCTTATAATAAGTCTTAGACAAACAAAATTAATATAAAAAACATTTAATTGATGAAGGTGTGAAATAAGAAAAATTAAATATTTTTCCACTATGCGCGGTTCGGCCACAATATTAGAAAAATCATGTTCATACCATAAAAAACAATATCGAAATGTTATAGAGTTAGTCACATGGGATTTTCATAGTTATTACTAACCATTCACCTAAACCTTTTTCCCCTTCATTCCACACCCTTTTCACCCCAATACAAAAGATTTCTTAAACCCGCTCATGGGTTTTTTTAAACACATTAATAATAATGAAAAACATCAAATATCATGAAAAAATAAAAAAAATGGGTCCAAATTATAAACATAATTCCCAAACACCCATAGAGGCTTGACGTTTGGTATAAGGAAGAGCTTGTGAGGGACTCTTCTGCACCTAACTCTCAATCCTAGATTGTTTTATCTCTTATAAACCACTGACACACAAATAAAAAGACCTTTGATACCATTTTTTAATGAATTGACCCAATTCTACCAAACCCACCACTCGATCAAGCTCACCACAAGGCCTGAAGTGTGTTCTCATTTTCCGCGGGCTGGAGACATACACCATGAAATCATATATAACCATTTGGGAATGGTTTCACACTTAAATATCTAACATGACTCATACATTAATTATACTTCCACACTAACTAAATAAGCAGCATCAATAGATATAAATATCCAAATCATATTGTGTGCATCAGTGACTAGAAATAGATATCATAAAAATCATCAAAATCAACATATATATATATATCAAAAATACACATGATATCAATAGTAAAAGCTCAAATAGGGAATAAATACCAAAATTTTAATACATAATATCCCAACAATACAATAACCTAAAAAATAATCTACATGAGCCAACTCCATGAGACCACGTTTCCACCATCCCTACTAACCAAGGATGTTGGTAATCAAGATGAGCCACAAAACTAGATGGTTCCCTTACCTTTACTTATATCAAAAAAATAGGGTCCAAATATTCCCAAAGATATATATAGGGTGTGAGGCCCAAATCCTAGTAATATACCACTCTGAATCTATGTATGGCCTTTATCCCTGAAAACTATTAATTCTAGTTTGAAAACTCATTTTTTTCAAAACAAATTTCACCATTTAAAATAAGTTAACTTGAAAACAAAAAAATTAGAAATACTGTCGTTTTTTCTCAATAGAAACCATCTCTTCAAAATCATGGTAAATAGGGCTCAAATAATGGAAATAATGTCACATGATATAAGCATGATCAACTCATCCAAACATAGAATAAACTTATAATAAACATGAACAACATGATATAGCTAAATAAAGGAAAATAGGCATAAGAACAAAATTTATCAAAAATAAACATGGCACTAACATCAAGAATAAATCATATAAAAATCATCATATCACAAGTAATATGTAACATGGGATCTAACCAGTAGGTTCTAGCGTAACTTCATCTAAAATAAGGTCTTTTCTAGAGAGTTAAGAAAGCATAAAAAGTTTGTAATATCTCTCAGTATTCCATGGGAACAACCATAATTCCATGAACACACTTAGTCCACATGGACACAACATGTAAGATCCATAACTATTCCTCTCAAAGGCTCCCTCGTTCTCTTGGATAACACTTTATTCATCTAAGTCAAACAACCAAGTTCCCCCCATGTTTAACTCAATACAATAATATCTATAAGTGATAATCAAAAATTTAATTTCAAAATCCAATTTAATAAACTAACATGACCTTTTAAACAAAAAACCATAGTCAAGGTAAAAATTTCTCATTAAAAGAAAACTTCCCCAAGTTAAATCACTTTTCAATAGAAAACCTTTAGTTTCCATTTAAAACCATAAATTATCTTTGATCATTTTTTTTTCAAACACATAGAGTGAATCAAATCCATATCCCCTTAGGAATACACTTTTAACCATTAAATTTCCAAATCTTTTCAATAATTAAAAAAATAATGGATAAACCATAAGTAATAACTCAAATTAGAGAAAATTTAATAAAAAAATAAGGGAAATCAAGATTCAATGTAAAGTCATGGAAAATCACCCTTAAATAGAAACACCTACTAAAACCGAACCAAAACTTATCTCCATCAATGAAAACAACTTGAATAATGAAAAATAGGTTCCCAGACACCTAAAAAGAAAATAAATAATCTAAAACACCCATTAAAAATCATAGATTTGGTTAAAACACAATCTAGGGTTTCCATACTCCATGGAAATTGAAGAAGATGGAAAGATAATGGGGAGAAGGAAAAACCATGAATAATTCAATATTACCTTAAAAGAAATCACCAATTGAAAAAAGAGATCGATAGAGGGATTCACTTGAGTGTGGAGAGAAATGAATGTGAAACCCTTAAAAATAGAAAGGGTAAAATGGTCAGAACCTAATTTTTTAATTACATGGATACACAAAATGGTTTGGTCGAATGGTAAAAAAACTATGTTATATCTATTATTTATCCATTGTATCCCCAAAATCAATCCACATGGTTTCTTTAGAATTATGAATGATTAGAAAAAACCATTTTCAAAACATGAAAAATCTCATTATCCCCAAAAAAGAACTCTTACATGGTTATCCACACGGTTAGAAAAATTATGTGTTGACCATATGCAAGGAATTTTTTTCTCAAAAACTAGGATTTTCATCAACCAACCCCCATAAAATCTAATAAAAATAAATAAATAAATAAAACTAAAAATTAAATATACCAATGACCTAGAAGGTGTAACACCCATTCCTTCACATGTGAGTGGAAGTAAATATAAGTCAGACTCTAGTTGGACTAGTTCCATGGGTGTTTTGATTTTTAGTATTCAAAAGGAATTATTATTATAAGAGATCAAAAAGATTATAATTTTATACACATTTGAAGGTGTTAAATAAATATAAAAGGTTTGAGCTAAAAAATAGAAAGGTTGTTGTTATTTTTTAAAGAAACAGATACCAGTGATTCTAGAGAGAGATGTAATAGGTGACTGGTGTGTTTTTTAGTATGATTTCAATTGTAGAATCTATGAATGGGTACTGGGTAGAGGATCACTGGGTTCCCATTAGTATGAAAAAGAAGAGTTAAATCCATGAGATGGTTACTGTACTGTCCTAGAAAAAAATTCTATTGAACGGTACCCCAAACCCGATTGGCCACATGGACTCAAGAGCATCTCCCCAAACGCCAAAGGCTATCAACTAGCAATGAGGGACTGGGGTGTATATGTGGGGAGAATATTCCCTCATCACTATAGTGTATCATAGTAGATAAAAAATAATAGGTAAGTAGTAGAATTAGTAAATAAATTAGACAATAGATGACATCCAAGACAGATATAAATAAACAACACCATAAAGGAATCTCATATAGAGAAGATGATGATGCATATAATGTCTCTAAAAAATATTAAAAAATGGGTATACAATAGTAAAATATAATACATGTAAAAAAATAACAACAATACCAATATCACTATCTCTAGAAAGAATCACAAGCCTCATCTCCATCCTGTACCCCTACTCCTATGTAGAAATCAAAAACCTATAGTAGGGAACAATCCCTTATCCATACGTTCATCTAAATAGTTTATCTGGGTACCAAAGGCAACCTGAATTGGGTGTGAGATACAATCCCCATAGGTCGTCACCCAATAGTCTATAATTCCATCCATTTGATGAATATATAATAATAACAATGTGCATGAAATGATAGAATATATAAAATAAGTATTTTATGTAAATAACACATAAATGTTTGAGTTCCCATGGTTCGAGGAAGATCTCTTGATTCCTAGTTTTGGATTCAAGATGAGATATCCCAAATCAAGATGCTACCCAACATGAAGAAAATCAAAAATAGGTTTAAAATATTAATTTAGGGAAAATGGTAAAATTTTCTCAAAATTATAGGTTGCACAGTTTTGCAGAATAGTTTTCCAAATCAAGCACCAATTGTGCGCCATCTGTTATGAGAATGGGAACATCACACAGTTACTATAAACGGTTTGAAAACCACGTGAAAACCTTATCTCATACCACTTTCAAAAACCGCATAACTCCCGCACAGGTGTGTGCCCCCATTCTCATAGTTTCCTCAAGCCATGCAGGCTCATCCAGCCCACTATCTAGCTCTGCACGACTTCATCAAACCATGAGACCCAGTTGTTTTTACAAAAAGCTAGGTTTCAGCCTTTGAACAAGCCCTAGAAATACATGATATAACCATGACATCAAAGAGAATTCACATTAGTCCGTAATTAAGTATTTAAACCATAAATTGATAGAAAGTAAAATATTTCATACCTCAAGAAAGACTGAGTTCTTACAAACTTCCCCAGAAATTCATCTCTAAATTTCCCATCCAAGGGTGTTGAAGCTTCATATGTGAACAACTCTAGCCATTTTACCTGTACATCAATCTCTCAATCCCAGGTCTCTTCATGTATATGGTCGTGATACTAGAGAACACATACTAGATGAATTGATCGGCCTTGGAAAATCTTCATTCTACGATCCACAATATGAATAGGATGCTCTTAAAAGGACACATATACATGTTACTTAACCTCCTCAGGATGAAAAACATGAGAGGGGAATGAATGGTAATGGAAAACTGATATACATAGAAGACTTCATGCATGGATCAGTACCTCTGAGGTAACTACAACCGATAGGCTACTGGCCTAACCCTCTCTATAATCTTGAATGGCCTAACATATTGTGGTGAAAGTTTACCCTATCTCATTATTTTCTTGTGTCCCAGCCTTAGTTAAATGCCTAAAAATACATGATCCTTGACCTCGAACTCTAGAGGTCATCGACGATGATCAGAATAATATTTCTATTGAGACTGTGCAATAGCTATCTACTTCTGAATCAACTGAACTTTCTCTGTAGCCTCTTGTACGAGATGAGGTCCAAGAATAGCTGCCTCTCTCACCTCTAACCCGCACAAGGTTGATCGGAATTTTCTCCCATACAAATCCTCATAAGTTTCCATATGTATAGTCTACTAAAAGTTATTTTTTATATGAATTCAACTAGGGGTATGTGCCTCTACCAAGACCCCCCTAAATCCAAGATTCATACTCATAACATGTCCTCAAGAACCGGTCTCATGCACGCTGACCAGCCATAAGTCTGACGGTGGTATGTTGTTCTCAGAATCACCTAATCACCTATTTATCTCTGAAAAATCTTCCATAAAATAGACATAAACTAGGAATATCTATCAAAAATGATAGTGCGTGGGACACTGTGAAGTAGTATTATCTCATAGATATACAAACTCCCAAGCTTATATACTGAAAAAGTCTCATTGATTGGTAATAAATGACCAAAATTTGTAATTATGGAAACAAAAACCAAAACAACATAACTACCTAAAGTCTATCTTGGTAAACATTTCATTAATTCCATCATAAAGTTATCCCATTTCCACTTGGGAATGGGCACCTTCTATAAAAGTCTGTCTGGTTGCTGGTGTTCCACATTCACCTGTTGATAGGTGGAATATCTCATAAAAACCCAAATGTATCTATTTTTATACCCGACCACTATTATTGGAGATTTAAATCTTGATACATCTTGGTGATGTTGAGATTCACTTCCCAAGATGAATCGTGAGAGTCTCGCGTCAACTCCTCACGTGTGTCTTCCAAAACTCATAAATGATCAAGTATACATAGAATTTCATCTTCACCTACATTCTAACCATGAGGCAGAACTACTAAAAAAATGGGTTTATCCAGTGCTGTGTCTTTAACAGTGCAATATAAAAGCATTGTTAAAGACCCCCTTTATGATCACTAAAAAAAGCGCTGTTAAAGAGGGGGCCTTTAATAGCTCTTGTTTATTGCGATGTTAAAGTGGGTCTTTAATGGTTCTAGTGAAGGGATCTAAAAGGGGGACCTTTATTAGAGATGTTTTTGAGAGTGCTGATAAAGTAACCACCTCTATCAACACTTTTTAAAAAATGCTGATAAATGGGTTCCTTTATCAATGCCTGTAAAAAAGCGCTGATAAAGGGGAGGGGGTCTTTATCATCACTTTTTTAGAAGTGCTAATAAAGTCCCCTTTTATCATTGTTTTTTAGTAGTGTTAATTATGGTATACTTCAAAAAAAATATTTCATAAAAAATAATATATTAATATATAAATATATTTATATTGATATAAATATAATATATATTTTTTAAAATATGTTTAGATATGGTAAGTAGTCATTTGCACTTAATATATAATATATTTAGTGAAAATTGATTATAAAATAATTTAAAAAATATTTTTAATTAATAATTTACTTATTATTACCAATTATTAATAATTTAATATCAATTTGAAGATAAAAAATCAAAATATTTATAAAAGATCTGAAATAAGTTGAAAACGTAACTCGAAATTCAAACGGCCATACTTCTGATTCATATGTCTATTTGGGCTCTGCCACATATCCAATAAAAGCCTACGATGAGCTCTATAACCTTGGTGACACAAGTAAACCTATATCATATTTATAGAGTCCAAAAAACAACTATAAGGCCTCTAAAACTGAGTTTTTAGTCAAGGTACCTCAATTTCTTAACATTCCATGGCTTTTAAGACTCATTTAATGGGGTCTTATTGACTTTTTTGGTGGAGACTAAATTTATTCCAAGGTATTAAATTCATATTGATATTATGGTTTTTAAATTTTATCATTTTTCTCAACATAAATTTATTTATAATTAAATATATTCTTGTTTTCTTATATTTAAATATAATAAATAACTCATATAAATACATATATCAACCTATTTACATAAAAATGTACATTCTAATATATATAAATCAATACATATTCTAAAAAGGCATTTAAAACAATATCTATCCATTTATTACATTAAAAAATATATTTATAATGTTTATATTTAGATATATGTGTGTATTAATAGAAAAATATATATTTATATTATGGTCAAGTATATTTAAATGAATATAATATATAATATATTTAAATAAATATAAGTATATATATCACAAACACACGTATATTATATAAATGTTTATAAAAATAATTATATAAATATATGAATAAAAAACATATATGTAAATATATATGTAAATATATATATAAATAAACAGAAATATCATTAAACAGAAAAATAAACAACATGGTGTAGTGGTAAAGGTGTTCCACTTTAGAGGAAGAGGTGTAGGGTTTGAATCTAGGTGGGAATGTATGAGGCTTGAAATTCACAATGCACTGAAAAAAGGGGTGGTGGGGAGAAAAGAATTGATAAAGTTGGGGTTGGGCGGTTAATGGTGTCGTGGATGTACTAATAAAGGGGTTGGGCTCATAAACATCCAGAAAACATAATTTTACATCATTTAACATCACTGTACTTATCAGTACTAAAAAATAGATGTTAAAAGTCCCCTTCAACTGCACTTTTTTTCACTATTAAAAGGGGCCTTTAACTGCGATATTTTAGCAATAATAAAAGATTTAGTCTTTTAACCTTCCTCTGATTATCAACACTTTTTTAACACTGATAAAGTCCTATTATAGTGATATTAAAGGACTCTTTTATTGCAGTGAGATTCATCACCTTCCATACTCTTATATAGGAATAGACCTTCAAAATTTGATATATGCCTCATCCTCACTCAATACATAAGGGTAGAGGTCACAAATTACGAAGAAAGAAAAGTATTCCCCTGACTGTAATGCACATCCATGTGTTTCTCAAATAAGAAATCCATATGTTTCCACTCTCTACTGGCCTTCCAAACTGCTTGTATCTATTATTACTATGGAATAAAAGGCCATTTCACTAACATTTTTTATTTAAAAATCCCATAAATTAGTGGTGTTAAAATATATTTTATTTCTAATAGTTTTTTTTGAAGAAATTGATATAAACTATGAAAAAATAATGCAGTTATGGATTGCCAGATCATTGCTCGCTAACACTGTAGGACCCAAGAAAATATGGGTAGAAAAAGAAATATATGTTTAATTTATTTTGAAGGAAATATTCCAAAGGAATAGAAAATATGTACGGTATATGTAAAATGGATGTTCTAGACACATGAGCAGAGACTCATCAAATTTTCATTAATTCACTCAAATGAATGGAGGTCTAGTCACATATAGTGATAGTGAAAAGGGGAAAAATTATAATTAGAACTGTTGGATATCCAAAGAATATCTCAATCAAAAAAGTATTGTATGTTCAAGAGATAAAGCAAAACCTGATAAGTATTTCTCAATATTGTGGTGATGGTTTTTATGTTGATTTTTCTAAAAATTCTATCTCAGTTTTTAAATATAAGCTACTTAAATTTAGAGCACCCAGAACTGATAATGTTTATACTCTGGATTTAAATCCCTTGTATAAAAAATTTTTAATTGTTTAACTGAAAAGAAAAATGATTCATGCATTTGGCATAAAATACATGGAAATTTCGACATATATGATTTACATAAATTATCTAAGAAACATTTAGTTTCTGATTTTCCTAGTATTATGTTTGGTAATGATAGATTCTGTGATGAATACCAAATTGAAAAAAAATAAATCTTCTTTCAAATCTATTAACAACATTTCTACATCTAAACCATTACAACTAATCCATATAGATTTTTTGGACCATCCATACTATCAATTTTGGCAGGTAAATTATATGTTTATGTTTTAGTTTGATGATTATTCTCATTTTACTTGTGTTTGTTCACTAAATATCTAAATTGATGTATTATCTATTTTTGAAAGCCTTTAAAAAAAATTTCAAAATGAAAAGGTATTATAATAATTTTATTGAGAATTGATTATGGTGGATAATTTGAGAATCAAGAATTTAATTATTTTTTCTCAAATATAGGTACTAAACAAACTTTCTCGGAACCAAGAAAAACTCAACAAAATGGAATTTTTGAAATAATAAATAGAAATATTCAAGAAATAGAAATGACTATGCTAAATGAATATAGTCTTCCGACCTATTTTTGGGTAGAATCTATAAGCACAGTCTACTATATTAGGAATAGAGTTTTAATAAGGCCTGTTTTCAAAAAGGCACACTGTGAACATTGGAATAATAGAAAACCTAAAGTAAAGTACTTCAATTGTTTTGGATGCAAGGTTTATATTTTTAATACTAAGGAAACCTTTGGTAAGTTTTATCTTAAAGCTGATGAAGGAATATTTTTAGGATATTATGATACTTCTAAATCCTATAGTGTGTTTAATAAAATGTGAAGGATTATTCAAGAATCAGTTCATGTGAAGTTTGATGATGCTGACCCTTTCATTAAAGAGAAAGATCAAACTAATTATTTTATTAACTTGTTTGAAAACATGATACTTGAAACCCATAATTTTTATTTTGAAAATGATATTAATAAAATTCAGTCCATCTCATAAGAACATAAAAATAATGAACCTGAAAGTGTCTTTCCAATACATTATAGAACCTTAAAGATCCAACCTTTATAAAAAGTTATTGGAGACATAGACACAGGAATTAGAAATAGAAGGAATGTAGGAAACCTAACTAAGTTCTTTGTCTTTCTATCTTAAGTATAACCTAAATATATTGAAGAAAACTTATACGATGAGAGTTTTATGTTAGCAATTCAATAATAACTAAACCAATTCAGAAGGAATGAAGTTTGGGAATTAGTAGAAAGACCAACCAATTATCTAGTAATAGTAACCAAATTGGTGTTTAGAAATAAATAGGATGATCAAAGGATCATAACAAAAAATAATTCCAGATTAGTAGCTAAAGGATATAATTTGGAAAAAGGTATATATTATGATGAGACCTTTTCCCCTGTATCTAGATTAGAATCCATTATAATTATTTTAGATTATAAATATCATATGAATTTTATATCATATCATATGGATGTTAAATCCGCCTTTTTAAATGTATATTTAATGGAGGAAGCTTATGTTGAACAACCTTTTGGTTTTGAAAACCCTCATAAACCAAATTATATTTTTAAACTCACTAAAAATCTTTATGGAATTAAACAAGAACTAAGAGCTTGGTATAAAAGATTAAGTTCTTTTCTTTTTAAAAATGGATTTATTGTTGGATTGGAATATCAAACACTTATTAAGAAAACTACTTGTTCTAATATTTTATTAGTGAAAATTTTATGTTGATGATGTTATTTTCAGTTCAAAAAATAATTTTTTTTAATGATATTTCCAAATTAATACAAAAGGAATTTGAAATGATTATGATGGGATAATTAAATTTCTTTTTAGGACATAAAATATATCAAAAAGCATATGGAAATGTTATAAATCAAAGAAAATATATTATCGATTTATTGAAAAAGTTTGTGCTTGATAATATTAAGACTTTCAAAACTCCTATGTATACTAATGTAAAAATTTATTTGGATTAAGTTGGAAAAACTAGTTCAAAAAAAGTTATATAGAGTTATGATTATAGTTTATTATATCTACTTATTATTAGACTAGAAATGAATTTTCATATATATTTATGTTCTAGAATTCAATCAAATCCTAAATAATCCCATCTCACTACAATTAAATGAATTTTAAGATATTTAAAAGGAACTATTTTTCAATATATTATTTACCCTAAAACATCTGATTTTAATTTTATTTCATATTCAGATTTTGATTTTGGAGGTTTTAGATTAGATAAAAAAATCACCTCCAGAACCTATCACTTTTAATAAAATCTTTATTATCATGTTTAAGTAAGAAACAACACTCATTTTACCTATCAACATCTAAGGTAGAATATGTTTCTTCTTGTAGTTGTTGTGAAAAAGTGTTGTGGGTGAAAAATAAATTACTAGACTTTAGATTAAATTTTAATACTATACCAATTTTATATGATAATACTAGTGCTATAAAAAATTCAAAAAATCCTATAAGTCATTCTAGGACTAAGCATATTTGAATAAGACATCATTTATTGAGAATATAATTTTCTTAAAAAGGACATATCTTTATAATTTTGAATATTGAATTTCAATTAGCTGATATTTTTACTAAAACACTCCCCAGTGCAAGTTTTTATTTTATTAATAGGGTGTCAAGAATACTTAATTTTAAATGAATTTTTTATTTAATTTATTTTAATTCTTAATTTATCTATTTTTATTTTAAGATATTTATATGTTTTATTTATTTAGTTATTTATCCTTATTTTTATTGGTTACATATTGATTAGTTTGAAAAATAATTTCATTTCAATTTCTTTTCAAATTAAAAATTAATGAGTACACCTTCAATCGGTGTGAGAAAACTGTTTTCCTTCTCCCACACATCACCTTCACGTACCTTCATCTTATAGAGACCCTCTCATTCCAATTTACCAAAACCCGAAACATTTGAACTCTAAACTCTAGAAACCTTCATAAATGGAAACATTAGTAAGACCTAGAGATGTTGATTTGGGTGTCCCAACCTACCCTATAGTGAAGTATCAGAAAGTTCTTGAAGGTAAGGTGATAGATTTGAGTATTTAAATTTGACAAATCTATCATTAAAGGTTACCAATATATTTCTAGGACTATATTTTTCTTTTGGATTTGGAAATAATCCTATAATGTTTGATGTAGAAATAAAATATTTTTTTAGAAATTCCACGTTCAGTTTTGGAATCGATGAAGACTCTATAGTCTCTAAGATTCATGATATAGAATTTTCTCTTTCATTGGTGGATATGGAATAGCTGTTGTGTTATCCCCATGAGGGTAATTTTTATTTCAACTTGAGGAATATTGGGGATTCAAAATATAAGTTATAGAAAATTATGCTTTCCTTGTTTGAAAAAGAACCATCAAGAATGAAATGAATAAGGACATTACTCCGGATAGAAAAATCATTATGATGTTTATTCAAAATGGAATTTTGTCGAGAACAGCTAATCTAGATAGATTTATCTACCCAGAAATGTATGTTCTATTTCTATTTTTGAACCAAATGAATTTCAATTTCTATCAGTTTATGATAAGGTATATAAGTCACTATTGTCACAACGAAGCAAAGATGGGCTTCTATCCCTATGGAAGAATCCTTTATTATTTGTTTCTCAGAAAAGGAAGAATTGAAAATATGAATCTTTGATATAGATGGAATCATGAAAATATTCTCAATGTTGGGACTATTAGAAAATTATGATATTTTCAAAGAAACTTATACAACAGTATTTTACCTATTGGAGCTAAACAACAACAAAACCTGATGGAATATGATCATGGGGATCACAGGATGATTCCATCTGTTGGTTATATAAGACCTAGGCATGATGAAGAGGCTGAATTAAAACCTAAATAGGGTAATTTTTTCAAAGAAGAATAATTACAATCTAAATTCTTGAATATGTGTGTGAAGAAGTATATGTATTTGAACATAAGGCACATGTTACTGAGAATATTGAGAAAGAGGATCACAGAGAAGAGAATCATATGGAAAATGTTCTCTCCCTTGCTAATCTTTCACTTTTTTCTCCTGATTATATTTTTTATCAGGGTTCTATATTTAAAGATAGATCATAAGGTCAAGGAGAGGAAATTTTGGCTATGGTAGTGGGTGGACACCCTTCAAGACATATTACTCCTGAGTCTTCCAACTCTTATGATGAAGCTTTGATTCGAAATTTCATAAATTTAGAGAGACAGAACTTATCTTTGAGAGATGATTTAGAAGTTGGGAAGAATAAATTTGAGTATCTCAGAAGTTCATATATTCCAATATTTTAAGACCTTCAAAATCAATTAAGATAAGATCAAGAAAATTTTATTTCCGTGTAAGATCTGGAAGAGTTTATCACATCTTTAGGTAGAGTGTCCAGATCTTTGAAAGATGAATCTATGAAGAAGACTTATTTATATGAGATATAGATTATGTTGGGTAGAGAATTTAAATCAATCAAGGATAATCACCAGACTTCAACCTATTCACCTCAACCCACTTCTTCTGACATGATAAGAATATTTGAAGTAGTCGCTACTATTTTGAATGAATTCAACAACTGGTTTCACACTCTTCTATGTGACAATACACCTATGAATGTAAATCTAGATAATCATAGATATTTATTCAGTCAACTGAACTCTAATGAATCATGTTGGGGACCAATTATTCATCAATTTAGAGATAAGTTGATAGACTTTGTTCAATCTGAAGAGACTATGAATGAATTCATTAAGGTGAGTCTGGAGGAAATCCTAAAGGTTGAACATGATTCATGGAAGCTTCTACAGAAATGGATAGATGTCTTCAACAACCACTTTTAGAGTTTGTTGGTGAAGATGCTTTAAATTCATAGCGTTTTTAATATCATTCCTCATTCAGTTGAAGAAACTACTACCCATGTAGAGTCTAAATAAAGAAACTAATCAGATCAGAGTCCCTCATTTTGAATACCTCTTAATTTGTTGTTGGGAAGCACTAATTATTTTTCAAAAAATTTGATCTTCATTTAAATTTACTTCACTTTAATTCACATTACCTTTTATATTTTGTTCATTTTATATTACATTATTTATTGTGTTATTTATGGTAAAATATACACTACCATATCACATATCTTATTTTTCTACATAGTAGACTATAAAATTATTTTATAGTTTAGTGCATTATTAATTGTGGTTTATGTCTTTTATTCTTTCAAAACATTCTTTTTGATATACCAAAAAGGGGGAGAATATTTGTGTGACCATACATATTTTTGGTAGACATGTTTTTTAATCAACATAGTACAGTCAAATCGAAATATTTTATTAATGTTTACAAATCCTATACTTTCTATCAATTCTTTTATGGATTTTTTGTTCATAAAAAGGGGGGGTTTGGGAATGTATTTTCTCAACAATATTCTATAGTATATGATGATTGTGATTCTCACAATTTATTAATGAAGTTTTTTTATGTATGTTTCGGGAATATATATCGTTTTTTATATCTTTTATGAAATACAAAGCTATGGGATATGTTATGGAAATAATATTCATACCCTACATTCAGTAAATGAATATATACATCAGCCACCCTACACTGGATATTAAGCCTATGGATCAAAAACCCTATGTTCAAAGAAACGACAAGCATATGGAATATCAACCCTACATTCGAGTATAGAATTATTGTCCATACCCTACGTTCAAGAGATTGAATGTATGGTTAATCAATGTAAGATTTTGAATCTTATGATAATAAGGATGGATATATGGATCATCATCCCTATATTACTTTTATCCCTATACTACAAGTAGATAAATGTATGGTTAATGAACCGTATGTTGGTAGGAACCTTATGATACATAGATAAAACCAACATTTTACTATTCAACAACAGAGTTTGAAAACTAAGATTTTATCTAATATTCTTGTAATTGTCTTTAAAGTATTACAAGTTGATTTAAAGCCTCACTTTGACTACTCCAAAGATCATTATGATCAATTCAAAGAACTTTTCTCATCAAAGTAAATCACCCATCACCGTAAGGGAAGTTACTCCCTTGTTCAATTTAGATTTTAAATTTCTGTGTTATATCAAGAGACTTTCTTGGATCTATAATATAAAAAAAACATTCTACTCTATATATTCCTCTAGTGTATCTTTTCAATATATGGGATATACAAGTCACATATTTTCATAAATGATTGAATTCTATTAAATATGATTTACAGTTCTGCTATAACGAATGATTGACTCTAAATTAGGATACACTTTGGATACATAGATGTTGTATCTCGTGTTGTTGTAAGATTTTTGATTCTATTTGTTAATAATTTTAATGGAAGACCTTTTGAAACTAGGTTTTCTTCGTAATTATTATTTCCTGAAGAATTTCATTTATAAATAAGAAAATCCATCTACTGTTAGTTTCTACTACTGCAACTATGAAGATCAACCTGAATCATCAAATCAAACTATTTTTATTTATTAAGAGTATCAATTAACTGTGCTCAGTTGTGGTGAAGTTTCATCTTCTTTTATTAAGCTGTGGATAAATGGTTCCTTGTTAAAAACTTAGAAGGGTCTATTTTATCCTTGTTGTAAAGGTGTTAACTACCTGCACTCAGTTATGGATTTGAAGGTCTTGTTATAAGAGGACCTTTCTAGTGAAATTCACCAATCTTAGAGAGAGGTCATCGGTGGAGTGGACTAGGGGATCTTTGTTCCCTAAACCACTATAAATTTGATGTTTTATTTCTTTCTACTTGTCCTTTTTCATCTTTTATACAGAATAAAACATTGCATACCTACATAAATCATAGAGGGTGTCAAAAGAAAGAATTAGTGAATATTATTGAAAAGACACAATTCATACCCTCTTGTGTTAATTTGTATTATTATGACCTAATAGTTATAACATATCAAAGATATTTTATACACCTCATATAAAAATTTAGTTTTATAACATGGAATATGTCTCAAAGAAAGAAAATTGAGACATAATTACTTTTCTGATTCTATAAATTTTGAAAATTAAACCCCATGAAATAAAGATAATACAATGGTTATGTAAATACCCATAGATTTAATTATAAAATTAATATAATAAATCTATGGGTACTATATAAACCACACAAAAGAAGTGAGTAGTGAATAAGTCATGTATCTCACAGAAATAAAGAGTGAGATGAAATTCTTTTACCTCGTGTCTTGACTCTCATCGTACTCATTCAAAACCCCTATATAATAAATATAAATTTATTATTAATCTATCACAGAACCATATTCTTAATTATAATACCATATATGGTTTAATTATGGATTTATATTACCATCTTGTTAACAATTCTATATATGGTTTAACTTTAGGTAATATCTTCTTTGTTTTCCACATTTGTCTTACTTTGTTATATCATTTATCTTTATACTTATATCATGATTCCTGAAATGTAAACCACAATTTAAATATAATTTATATTAATTATATGTGTATTATAATAATAAATATAATATATAATTATGAAACAAAATACACTATTTATGGAGACAGTAAGTCGTACGTACGCATGAATGCTATTTTCGTTTAATTTCCACGTTGAAAGAAAGAAAGTAAACGAAATATATATATATATATATATATATGTATATGTATATGTATATAATTATTAAATTATATTTATTATATCATATATATCATATATATTAACTAAAACCATCCTTAATACATTCCACATAGTGTATGAAAAAATCACACCCACTTTGAGGGGGCAGTAGTCCACACTTCCTCAAACGAAATTATCGTATTAACACAAAATGGACAGTATAAAGTCATGATTTTTAAAAGGATTTTATAAGATTAAAGATATAATAAAAAATATATTAAATATATAAATATATTTTTCATTATAATGTCCTCCATGATAGGTGGTAAATGAAAAATTAACAATCATCGTTTCGTGAGGCGGTAGTTCATCATACATGTAAACTGTATGTTCATTACCCATTAGATATAAGTGTGTGTAAGTGTAGGTAAAAAACATATCATAAAAAATACTTGAATATTTATAATATTTTTTTTTTCTATATAATCATTTAATAATAATATTTGAGGGAGTGGATAAAGAAAATAAAAGAAACGAGTTTGATTGACGGTGTTACCTCTTAATCGGGTTACTCCTTTTGGTTTGCACAAAAGGAATTCACTGGAAGGATTTATTCCCAAGGGAATCTACAAGTAGGAATTTTTAAATTTTGGGGATCTATTCAGGTATAATTGTTTCAAAAAAAGTGTCTTGAGAGGTGTGAGAAAGTGTGAGGAGTGGAGGCCTTTTATAATGGAGGAGGAGTGACAATCCTGTAATATTTTGGAAAAGGGAAAACCCACCCACATTTTTTTATTATATGTGGATCTAATAATGGTCCAACGTAGAGAAAATGGATTATAGGGTTGAAATATATCCATCCAATGGATTTTGAAAAATTTTATAGGTCATATTAGTCCATAAGATTAGGGTTTATTTCCTTATTAATCTTATTTTAATATTAATTGTTGTAATTAATTTTAATTACCTTCACTAATATTTTTGGCCAAAAACTAATTTGATATTATTATACATTATAAATTATTTTGATTCCAAATATTAAATCAATTTTTAAAAGTTCCATTTATAAGTGGTATAAATTAATCAAAATTCAATCCCACAGATGGGACAATAATGCGGGTTTTTAAAGTAAAAACGTTCAAAAGTTTTCTATGTTTTTATAGTCAATTTCAAAGTGAAATTGATTCCAATTATGTAAATTGGATTGAATGATAAAAACTTAATCAAAAAAACTTTACAACCAACTTAAAATATAACTTAAATATATAAATAAATAAGATGAAAATGCAGTTTTGAATTAAAATTCGGTATTTTTAACTATTCATTAAAAAATAAAACTTCATAGAAAAATACCAAAAATTCACCCACAAATTTTTTTTTATGATTATATTTCAATTATGATGTTTATTTTGAAATATATTATTCATAAAAGTTCCATAATTTAAATTTAAAATAGGTTCTCCATTAAAATTTAGTAAAATTGCCTTAATAAAAATATTAAGTTTTATGTATTGAATTGGGTTTATACTTATCTTATTCCTATAAAATGTATTACATGAATATTAAAAATATTTACTTGGATATATAAAATATATATTACATTAAAATTACTTTCTAATTGTAAATAATTTAATTTATTTGTATTAAAACAACTTTGTGAGCATAAGAATAGTTTTCTATATAAATACTCCCTTTATAATAAATTGGTTATTATATTTGTTTATAAAATAATTGTAAATAATTAATTAATTTTATATTTAGTGAAAATAAAATTTTTCATAAGTTATTTATTAATATTCATACAATCTAATTTAACATCTAATTTAAATATTATTATAGTAAAAAATAATATTTGTAATAATATATTATTTTTTGGTAACACTTGTTATTGAATTTTGCGCAAGACATCAAGGAAAGTCAGTCATGTGTGAAACATACACTAACCTCGATGTTATGTATAGAGAAAGTTATCCTTTATATTATGTGTAGTGAACAACTAACTTGACATTGTGTATAACTCAATCCAAACATAGTGCTTTAATATATATAAAATAATTATTTTTAGTGTTTTGAAAAATGAAAAATATCAAAAAGAATAATTAAATTCGATAAACAAATCACAAAATCTCATGGTGTTATACATACACTATGATTATATCCCTCTATATAAGAATTAATCCTAGCCTAATACCTAATGCATCACAGTAAATAGTGTAACTCTTGTTTATCTTGGGAAAACTTAGTATCGACATTGAAGTAAATCTCCCTTTAAACTCCTCAAAGGATAAATCACATGCATCTAAACATACAAAATTCACACCCTTCTTATTCAAGACCATGAGCCATGCTTTAAAGTCTGAGATGTCCTGTATGAAATGCCTATAATATCCAGCTAGGCCCAAGAAATTGTATATCTCAAATTTGTTCTTAGGATTCTCCTAGGAAACCATATCTCCCACCTTCTCTAGGTCAAGTGATACTTCTGGTTTTGAGATAATGTGACCTAGGAAGTGAATATGGTCCATCCAGAAGTTTCAACTTCTGATCTTAACATATAACTATTTCTCTCTCAATGTACCCAATATGATCTCAAGATTTTTGGCATTGTCATGTCGGTTATGATAATATATGAAGATATTATCTATGAATACCACGAAAAGAAATCCATATAAGGATGGAAAACTTGATACATTGGTTATATGAAAACTGATGGTGCATTCGTGAGACCAAACATCATAACCAAATACTCATATAGACCATACAAACTATAAAAGTTTTTGAAAGCTATGTATGATGTTCTAACACATGCCTAATGATAACTGAATCTCAAATTAATCTTTGAGAATACTGGAGCTCCTTAAAGCTGGTCAAAGAGAACATCTATCCACGGAAGAGGATAGTGATTCTTAATCATCGGTTGGTTCAATTTTTGGTAATACACTAAGGTTATCATCCATTTTTTTTGGAAAAGTATTGGTGAACCCCATGAACAAGTAATAGGTTGAATAAACCCCTTTTCCTATAAATCCTCTAGCTACCTCTTGAGCACCTAAATCTTAGTAGTATCCATCATGTAAGGAGAAATGGATTCTGGTGTAGCTCTAGGAACAAGATCGATAAAGAATTCTACCTCTCTCACTAGAGGTAATCTAGAAAGGTCATCTAGGAAGAAATCTCTGAAATGATCAGTCAATGGAGGGAAATCTATTTGATGTGTTTCTTGATCATCCAGATATAAACTCACAATCTGGGTTATCATCCCACCCATCCCGCAATACTCGGGTCCACCTCTGCTCTCCTGGAAATCCCATTCACCCTTGTGAATAAACTATCCACCCTATGGTGATGTGAAAGTCACCTCCATCGATAAAAATCAATGAAATCAATAAAGGTAACCAACCATTCCATCCAAAGAAATATGTAAAAACCTATCATCTTGAGGAAAAAGAGGTCTCATACGAAGTGACACCCACCAATATCAAGGGGGAACTCCCTAAACTAATGTACATCATATATTATAATTCCCAATGGAGTTTCAAGTGTCATAAATCCATCAAAACACTAAATGATGAGCTCAATAATCTCCATAATGGGCATAGATATAAAGCTATGAGAGTCCCCTATATAGAAAAGATAATATTTTAAAGTAGAGGCTATAAGAATAGTACCTATCAAAGTATAAGGTCCAGTAGTATTCTGATTAGGTGTTAGTTGCATTGTATATATTTGGTCTGATTCATGACCATGTGGTACATCGTGGATACCCTGAGCAGATCTAATCTGCTGCCGTTGAAAATTAGGGGTCTGACTACCAAGGTCATGAACACCACCTCATCCTGATTGACCATTTTTACACTAGCTCCCTACATAATGATAAGATATTGAACGTTATTCTACAAGTGGAGTAGGTTTAGACCCTCTCTCACTAGATTCTAGAGGAAATTTTATGAAAAAATGTTATAGATGACCCATATTTCCATAATATTGCAACTAGACTAGGCCTCTTGTGCACTAAAGTCTTTTATATCTAGGTCTACTACACTGGGGGCACCTCACTTGGCTACCTAAGTATGTGCTCAGGATACAAATATCACTACATGGAAGCTCTAGATGATGCTTCCTACTTATAGTATACATAGAGAATGATATAGGTGCTAAACCACCCTAGATCGCACCCCAAACTCTCTCGGGTTACACACTGTGATAAGTGCCTGATTCACTATTCCATAAATGGTATTCATGCTAAAGACATTAACCTATGATTGTATTTCATACCTAATACCATCCTTGAATCGCTTGGCTTTATATAACACTTCACCCACAAGAATTGGTGCAATGTGCTAGAGATTTGTAAAAAGGGCCAAATAATCTATGACTGATAATGCACCCTAATACAAGAGCATGATCTCTTGGGATCTATTGGCCCTCCACATCTCGGTATATAAGTAATCATATAAGTTCATATCAAAATCCCTACAATTAATCTACCGATGATGATCCATCTCAGTAATGACATACCACCATCTCTTGGTGGAATCACATAACATATAAGTAGATATATTTACCCTCCTCCCAGGAGGTGTCTTGACATGATTTGAGATAGATATAGTGTCATCTAGCCATCAATATTTATCACGTGGTCCTCTATTCCCTGAAAAAGTGGGCGTATGCTATTGCTGGAACTCGTGCATCAGCTCTGCCATAGTTAGGGCAGGTCGTAGTGCTCCCTGAATAGTCTGCATGAAACTCAAAAATCCATCACAGAACTGTGCCTCATCACCTATCTATAGTACAATACCAAGTTCCTCAGCTATCACTACTGGATGATCTATTTGTAGCCCATGTCCCACCACCTTCGGAGCACGATCTTCACCAACCTCATGTCGCATGACTAGAGGTCATTGTGTTGGCATGTCTCTACATTTCCAAACACATGCCTCAGATCAAGATTCAACAACTACTAAAATAATAGGCATTATAATAGGACAGGTAAATTCCTTCCCATATAATAACACACCCCTAATCTTTCTCCTTGAGTCAGGTATGTGTGACGTACAACTCATATAAAAGAAATATATACTTCATAATACCCACTACTAAGGTTAGGTCTGGGACATGTTATCTGCTATAACAATTTCAGTTTCTATTTTATTCTCATTTCATTTCCATTATATCATAATTCATTTTAATTGGTTAAACCAAATGGTTCAAAAAATTCTGATACAAAAGGTCCCATAATCCTCATGAAATGAAATATGGCATCAACCTAATCCACACCATAACACATTCCACTCCATGCGACTCTTGGTCCATGACTCAACGTGCCACACTTGGATGCTTAGGGTATCTGTTATAGAATAATGAATAAAACACTACTTAGGTTATAGAAATCACTCTTTGTACCACTCGTGTTTCCTCAGTATCCTATAGAAAATATCTATCACAACAGCATGTATATCAATCATGGAACATATCACAACATCTTACAATCAACCAATGAATCCTATATAGAATGGAATAATTTATGTCATGTTAATCCTATAAAGTGACTAAAATTATTCATGAGATTGCATACCCTCAACTCATCAGGTTGAAATAAAATAGAACCCATAATCATATAAATGATAACATCACAATTCAAGTTCATCACCCATTGGTGGAATCAAATCAGCTTTAATAGGCATAATTCAGAAACTAATAATTTCATTCAAGGTAAGTTGGATTTTTCATGTATGAGGGTTATCTATTCCTATGAAAAAATCATTACCAAATTTCAATTCCTTCTAATCTATTTCTATTTTCTCAAAATAGTAATGCATAAAAATAAAAACTACTCTGCTGAAACTTTGTAACATCCTAGACCCCGATGCCACTGAATGGTTCCCCAAGCTCGGTTGGCCACATGGACTCAAGAGAATCGCCCCAAATACCAGAGGCTACTAACTAGCAGTGAGGGAATAGGGTGTGTCTTTTGGGATACTATTCCCTCATCACTATATTGTAGCACAATGGATAAAAAATAACTGATAAGTTGCAGATGTAGTAAACCAATCATAAAATAGACAATATACATAACAAATATAAATAAACAATACCAGAAAGGAATATCATATACAGAAGATGATGATACATTTCATATCTCTATAAAATAGCCCAAAACATATAGTAGGGAACTTGCCCTTATGCATACCTGAATCCAAATAGTATATCTAGGTACCCAAAGGCTGCCCGAATAGGGTGTGTGAAACAATCCTAGTAGGTCATCATACAATGGTCTCTAATGCCATCACGTTAGTGAATATTTAAAAATAACAGTGTACAGGTAGTGATAAAATATTTAAAAGAAGTGTTGTATGTAAACAACCCATAAATTTTTGGGTTTCCATAGACACTCGTCCACTGCTACCTACTTCGGCCTTAGCCAGAATGTCTCTCAATAAATAGCCAGTCCCATATCAGATTATAATCAAGTTTCATTTAATTAATTAGTATCATATGATTAAAAAATCTCATTCCCTAGAATGTAGCCTAATGTCCCCTGTATGAATATGTGATTAGAAGATGCCTAACGAGACCATCAATAAGCTATAAGATGCTGATTGAAACCAATATTGTGACTTGTCTTGGAAAACACGTCATATAAACCATTTAATTAAATAATTAATTAAGAACCATAGCATGTCTTTAGAATTCTTTATTTGGAATCTAGGTATCACTCTAATCATATCATGAACCAAGAACCTTACGAGCCTATCCTAGGCATTTTTCATTGGAACCCATGTATCGCTCTAGGTGTGCTATAGCATTAATGCTCACTGAATCATTCATTGGTGGTTCACTAAGGTATTCCAAGTGTCAACCATGTCATATATAGAAAAATATCTATGAATCGGTCCTTGGAATTCCATATAAGGAGTCCAAGTGTCATTGGGGCGTATAATAGTTAAACCTCTCAGTCCATCCATGGAAGTCCACTAAGGAGTCTAAGTGTCACTCGGACATAATAAAGGTAATATCTAAATGATTCCATCCATGGAATTTGTATAATAACCCATGTTTCACCCATGGAATATATTAAACATTCAATCAATAGAATTTAATTATGTCAGGGTCATCACCGTGATCATTCCATTTAAACTTCACCTTAGAAGGTGGAATAAGGGATAAGGTTTTAAGGCTTATACTCTTAATTATATTACCTGGTAATTTCATTATAGGAATCAACTCAATCTTAAACAAGCAATTACATTTCCAAATCCTAGGGATATAGTTTTCCATTCCATTAATTTTATCAATTTAATTACAATTTACAATTCATTATTTAATGTCCCATGAAAAGGGGTAAATGACACACCTAAAAGGTATTCAAAACCAAATACCACCCATGGTGGTCCAATTAATTATTCAGAATGCTCAGGGGGTGGTTCCAATTAAAGATTAATGACCTTTAATCATTTATTAATTTTATCATTAATTACTTAGGTCGTACCTATTCATATCAACCAAGGATTAAATTCCACTTCAACAGCATCGCTTAGAAAAAAGGGAACATGGAACAATGCCATATATATAAAAACATTGCATTTTATGGAAAAGTATGAGACCACATATAGTAGGTCTATAGTAGAGTTCTCATCCAATATAATATCCTGGTTCGACTCAGATTGGGGGAAAACAAAGAACAGATGAAGACCCTAAAAATATGGAAAATTATCTTGCACCTAAATAACTCCATAGATATGAAGTTAAATGAAGAATGACATAAAAGGAATTGATATCCTACTGAGACATATCTGATTCTTTTGATGAATCTTGATTCTGACCTTCGATAGAGATTATCCCTCGATTCCAATTCTTGGATTGAAGAGGATAACTCCCAAATCAAGCAGCTATACAATGTGAAGGAAAGCCAAAAGGAAATAGATTTAATAGATTAATTAAGGTAAAAATGGTAAATTTTCCAAAAAAAACAGGTCACACATTTTGGCAGCATGGTTGGCCAAATTGTGTTCCAAGTATGCAATATCTGCAATAAGAAGGGGCACCTCACATAGTTAGTATGAATTATTTCAAAAACCATGCACAAACCATGTCTCAGCCCACTGTAAAAAACAATAGATATCATGAATGGGAATTCACCTCCATTTTCATGGTTTCCTCAAACCATTTGGGATCCTCCATCCCAATGTCCACCTCGGCATGGTTTCATCAAACTATGCAGCTTGGGTCTCACGGTTACTACTAACCATGTAACCCAGCTGTTTCTCCCAAAAGTTGGGTTTTGGGCTCCGAACAATCCCCGAACAACCCCAATATCACCATCACCACAATTATCATTAACATTATACCATAATTAATCAATTAAACCATAAATTGATGTAAATTAAAAGATTTTGTTCCTTAATAAATAACCGAGTTCTTAAAGTTACCAGGTATTGGATACAAATCCACTAAATACTCAGTGGTACCCTAGCTTGTTTTTCAATTGTGGAAAAATATTGTGATACATGCATTTATTTTATACATTTTTTTATTAAAATTCATATATTTTGATAATTTTATATTTAATTCATGATTTTTTACTTAACATATTGTTCATATTTTCAATGATGCAATGTTTTTTGTGAAATAAGAAAATGAAGCCAAAAGAGACAATTATTTACACTTAAATATGGAATCCCATGAAGTTGGATGCATATGCGATACTTATGGGGCATGAAATTGAATAACCAAGGCGAAAAGGTTCTTCTAGAACTGGAAAATGAATATTCATGTTGTGAAAATATTATAGGATGTGAAAATATTACATGGCATGAAAGAATACAATACATGAAACAAATTAGAGTTTCATACTAATGATTGATGGAATGAAACCAACTTTCATGCCATGAAATTTTCTAGGCACACCCAATGAATAATGTTTTAATTGGATTATTTATGGATACCATTTTTTAAAATAACCTAAAACATCCATTTAATTATAAAAAATACCCAAGCATTCATTATTAGCCACATTAATGAGGGATTTCTATAAATAGAGAGTTGTGTTGCTTCTGCTAGGTATGGATTCTAGAAAACAAATTATAGGGTGAGATGTTGTGTGGTTTAGGGTCCTCAACCACACTTCATCTCCACTTTCTTTATGTTTATATTTCATTCTTTCTTTCCTCTTACTTCCTCATCACTGGGATAACAGGGTAAATCCCACCTTATTCTATGGTTGTGTAGTCAAAGGGGGAAGGTGTCATTGGATTTTATTTCATTATTTTCATTCATATATTAGGGTTGTGTAAATTTGGAATAAAATTCCAATATCTTTCTTTTTTATCATGATCATTGATATTTGTATCTAAAAGAACCTTTCAATTTCACAACTGATTATCCTAATTGAGGCATGCCCATTTTCAAATATAAGGTAATCAGGTTTGAAATTTGAATCGAGACAAACTCAATTCGACAACATCCTAAATTAACTGATAATAGGAAAATGGAAATTGATGCATCGATGAGGATATTTCATGACCATTGAATCTAAATCATCCCAACTCTGACACCAATACTAAACAATCATTTAATTGAAAAATAAATTACACTCGAACCTTAAAACTATAAAACCCTAGCACATCTTAATCAAATTATTTTTAAAACCCAAATATGAAATGTTCTCTCTCGCCTTAAAAATCAATCAATCTCCTATCTTTTATCTTTATTAAAAATTAAATAAATTCTTTATTTTAAATACCAAATAAATTAATTTCATCCTCTCTATGAGTTCAACCTTGAATCACTACTATATTGATTTTAATTAATTAATTTTCATGGTTTAAGTTGTTATAGATTTTGTATATTGATTATACTCATTGGGAAATAATGATGCCTTTTGGTCCTATCAAAACTGTCATCATTACCAAGGATTGTTTCAAAGTAGTTTTTAGGTTTTATTTTTATTTTTATTTTATTTCTTTTATTTAATTTTATCTATTTTATGTTGGGGTATTTTTTTTCTGAAATTTCATATTTTAAATCATTAAATGTATAACTAAAACACTCAAGAAAAAGGTAAAGACATCAATAATATTAATCCTGATTTTGAGACAAAACCAAAGTGAAAAGTTATTACATCCATGGTGGGTGTGGAGCATCATATAGCTGTTTGATGAGTTCTTAAAAGAGATTTAGGGTTGTGCATTATCATAGATTATGGGTATCCATCAAACATTAAATTACAACCGATCATCCTAGAACCTTTTATTATAATGAATCATTTCAAGATCAAACTTGCAATCATCCAAATGATCTCGAAAAGCATGAAACTAAATAGACTACCACATTAAGATCTAAATGTGTATCTGTGAATATTTCTAGAGCTCTTTGATACCTTCAAATTCCATAATGTTTCATGTGATTTGGTAAGACACTATCTATTCTGATATTCTTTATGAAAGAGGTCTTGAAAGTGGATCCAAATCCTTCCAACACATTCCATCATTACATGGGATAATATATCAAGTAACTTTCACTCTCACTTCTTCCCACCTTCTATGTTGATTGAAATATGGGTAAATATTCTAGAATATTATCAATTTGGGGATGAATCACTATACACTACTTTTGAACATTAGAAGGATAGGACTCAAAAATTACCCCATCATTGTATTGAACTATGGCTTCTAATCTAAACTTTTTATAAAGGACTTAAATAGGGAAACAAGTCAATTTTAAATGTTGTAGTAAATGGGTCACTAATGAAGAAATTATTAGAGGAGATATATAAACTATTAGAAGAGATGGAAAGAATCATCTTCTAATGGTAGATTGAAGATAAACAATGAAGAGGTATCCATGTGATTAACAATAATGATTAGATGGTGACTCAAATGGAATTCATAAAAAAAATATGGACACAATGATGGGCCAGAAACATCAACCCCAATGTATGTATACATAATAAGTAAATTATATTGATTATGTTTGTGTGAATAATTTTTAGGGTTGGATGCTGCAGCAAAAAGGTAAAGGATATTAGAATAGAGCACGAGTTTTTTAATTGTAGCAAGGAATATCCTTGCAGAACCAATTCCATTTAATAGAGGATAATTTGTCTCCTTTCATGAATTCCACTAGATCTCTCATTAAATAATTAACAGCCTATTAATAAGATCAAATTGAGTTCATAAAAACATGAAGGATGACTCAGGGATTAGATGGAAGAACTCAAGAACCTCTAATTCTAAGTAGGACAAATTGTTAAGAAACTGAGATGTTGAACCATAGGAGTACTTCTAGGATTCCCAGATATTCATCCCCATGAATATTTGAAATTAATTACTCTAAGAAGTGGAAATATCACATAGGATATTCCTAACCCAAAAAAGGATAATAAGAAATGAAAGTAGAGTTGTAAATGAGTGAGTGAAAATAATCTAAATAAGAACCACCATAGTTCAATCCAATACTACCATTTCCAGAGAAACTATCATATGTGAAGAATAATTCATAGAAAAGTAAATTTCTAAAACACTTTAAGATGTTTCATATTAACATCCCTTTTGAATTTAATCTCAAAAACATTCCAACCTAAACAAAATTTATGAAATTTCTAGTGAACAATAAGAAGAAGCTGGAGGATATTGGCACCATCCCACTCACATGGGAGTGTTTGGAAGTAGTATCAAATGACCTAGATAAGAATAAAAAAGATACATGTAGTTTTTAAAAACTATTTTTATCATAGATAAAAAATTTAGAAAATATTTATGTGATTTAGGTGAGAGTGTCAATATCATATCATACACCACTTTCAAAAGACTAGGACTGGAAGTCTTGAAGGCCACTAGAGATTCACATCAATTATAAAATTCAACATTGAAGTAATATTAAGGGTTCATTCAAGACATTCTGATCAAATTTGAAAAATTATACTTCCCCATAGACTTCTTAGTTCGAGGTATAGAAGAGGGTTGTACAACTATGATTCTAGGAAGTTTATTTTTAGCAACTCAATGTTCACTAATTTTTTTAAAAAGTAGATAAATTTGTCTAAGAGTTGTCTATAAACAATTGAGTTTTAATACAAACTAGGAAATGAAGAATTGTGATGTGAGAGAGGAAAATGAGTTTAGATAATAATAAATAAATGAAGTTAAAGATATCATAGAAGTGGAATAAGTACATGAGGTAGTTTTTGTTGTGAAATAGTATAATCAAAATAAATGTAATGGGAATAAGAAAGAGAAATAGAGAAGTCAGACAATTGACATGGGAAATGTGACTGAATCGACCTAGTTTGAAAAAGGACAATAGGCATGGACAATACATGCCCTTATATTTAGTTCTTTAGTTTTAATGATGAAATGGTGGATCCAACCAATTGAAATCAATAAAGGTTGTTTTTTATAAATGGTTAATATGTTTAGAGAGGGAGGAAAATGACTGATCTATGTGGACATGACACAACTGACACCATTTATGGACCTTAACTAGTTAAAATATTTCCAATCACTATTCACCTGAATGAAAGCTAAAGAAGGTTAGGTCAAGCCAATGATGTTAAATAAAAATGCTTCTAGGAGACAACCCATGTTTTAGAGTTTTTCTTTATTTCTTTTCTATTAAAGATGAATTCATGAACTATCTCTCAAATATTTAAAATTTCATTGATTCTAGAAAATTATTTCACCATTTTACTTTTATTTTTCTGGAACATCAAGTCACTAACATACAACAAGTAGCATGAGTCAAGAAAAGAAGCTACAAGACCAATTCACATCATTAACCACATTCGTGTCATGAAATCCTGATAATACATGTCATGAAACCCATTCACATTGTGAATTCTATATAGGAAGAACCTACACAACCAAATTTGAATCATAATTAAAAAGTGGAGTATGTGTTTCTATTCTTTAATTTTATACTATTTTCTCCACATTTAATTTTAATGATTTAAAATAAACATTTCATGCCCACATTTGATTCCTTATTTAATAAACTTTAAAATTATATATAAAATAGTTAGGATACTTTTCATTCCATTAATTTAAATTTCTTTGTCAATAAATTTTCATATTAAAAATGGGGAAAATAATTAGAACAGATAAGCATATGGTTTAAGAATGGGAAAATAATTATTTACGGGAGTATGATAGTCTTTATAAAAGAAATATTTATGAGATTTATGCTTTGAATTTTAGATATTTACATTAATTTCTTTAATTATTCGTATGCATTACCATGAGTAGTTTCCCCAAACATTCATTATCATTCTTAAAAAATCCTTTGACCCTAATAATTCCCATAATTTCAGAAGTATATTTATTTAGAAACTCAGGTATATTCTCTTCTATAACTTCTTTGGCATCTTATAATATATATGATTGAAAAAAAATCACCTTTCACATGATTGAGGCATCTTTTTTTAACAGTTTATCCTTGTACCAACCTTACATTAATCATTTTTAATCTCATAGAATACATGAATTTTATTGTTAGGAAATGATTCGAGTTAAAATCCTATTTTATCCATTCCTACCTTCCTCTAATATATTTCCTAATATTTAAAATAATAAATTTGAGGGATATACTTTCCAGGATCGATTGGGATATACTACATTGATCAGACATCACTGGGGTTTTCATGAGATATTGGGGTTTTCATGAGATTTTGGCAGAGGCCATATATTTATCACTATACCTTTTCATTATTCATCTCTCTAACTAATAATAATAATAATAATAATATCAATAAATATATAAATAAATAAAAATGGGTTGTGTCTTAGGAGGATAAAAAATCACCATTACCAGACCGGTGATCTTTTGATCTTATATTCTTAGGTGGAATATGTAAGATTTATCTTAAATATGTTTTTTGAAAAAAACAAAAAAGGTAAAGAGAAGAGGAATCATTCAGTATGCTTAATTTTATCATGAGCACACTTTTGTCTTTTTTGGAGAAAGTGAGATATGACATCTGTTAAGAGAGATTTTTATTGAACATATCTTTTGATATCATGAACTATGATTTAGATTCTGTTGACACCATGAAATGTGTTCCATGCACTTTTCCGTAGAGTGGATATCTAATTCTCACATAGACAACAAATGTAAAGTATGAGTAAAGATGTTTTCACCATGAAGGAAGAAGATACAGGCAGTGGTTTTCCATGATCGATGATGAAAAGGTATAAAAACATTAAATTCAATTTCTAGGTTTCATTCAAGAATATTTGGTGAATTTACCATCTCTATAAGTGTATATGTCTTCAAGACCTTTGATTTGACTTGTCGCAGATTCTAATTGGACTTACGGATCAAATGTTATGGCACTCATAAGACATGAAAAATTTTATCCAGAAGAGCTACGCAAAGGACCTATGTGAAGGACCTATACGGATGACCTACATGGACAACGAATTTTTACACCCCTAGGTGGAAGACCTACGTAGAGTCCCTATGCGGAGGATTTGCGTGGACAACTTTACTTCAACCAAGTCCCCTCCATGCCTATAAATAGAACCCTTGGGCACCCCATTTAAAGGATGAAAAAAGTTGCAAGACATCCCAAAAGCTCCCATTTCGTAGCTCATTCACAAAGATCCTCCCAAATATTCTCAGGTAGCTCTCTAAAACATGAGAGAAGAGAGAATTAAATGGGGAAATGTGGTTCAAAGTCCCATTAGGGTCTAGAACATATGGACCTGTGTGGAGCACCTGCACTGCGAACCTACGTGGAGCACCTACACGTCGAACCTGTGCGAACTTTTCAGATTTGTCCGATGACATTTTCCATTGATTCCTTTATGTGGACCAACTTCCCTCCATGGAGTACCATGATCTGAGACACTCCATTACACTCAATGAAGTTACTTGAATCAGCTTACTCCTTTTGGTTCCTTTCACATGTTACAAGTTTGAACTCTCCTTATGGATTCCTTGACTATATTGAGTCGATATACTCCTCAAGAAAGTCCTCAAACCTCATCACCTAACTCCTATTTTAGATTAAATCTAAAATGGGCATCCTCCTTAAGAGTAAGCCCCATGAAATCTGAAATGGGAATCCTTCTTAGGAGTAAGCCCCAACCAAACCTGAAATGGTCATCCTCCTTAGGAGTAAGCCCCAACCAATTTCAGGTCAGCCATCCTGGTATACGACCCTCACCTTCACCCCTTCTTCCTTACATTGGACCCTTGTCCAATGTAAATAGAACAGAGGGAAGGCTCTTCGTCTCGCCCACTTCCACAGTTGACGCACCCTCTTCCATCAGCAGAGGATGAAAAGTATGAAGTGTCATTGTTGAATCTTTCACATCCTCTTGTTTATCACATCGAGCATGACTCACGTGGGCTTAGAGATACGTGATGATTACAACATATGCAAAAACACTCATACGGAAGGAACTACATGAACTCTGATTCCTATTCAAATCAGGATATATAGGATTCCTTTTTAGGGCCCGAGGTCACTGGATATCCTCCTCAGGAATCCAACCCTAAATTCCCCCAATTTGGGTATCCTCCTTAGGAAATAAAATCCCCAAAGTCAATCCTCAAATCATCAAGTAATCCTTTTTTATGAAGTAATCCCAAAATCATCTCTCTCAGAGGACTATACTCTCCTATGAGACTTATCAAACTATGTGGTCTTTGATTCCCATACATATGGGATACGTAGGAAGCCTCTTTGAGGTTCAAACCCAATACTTCAAATAAAACCTATTCTCCTTGGGCCATACTCCCAATAGGGTCTAATCCTACTTAGAAATTTATATACTTTCCAAAGTTCCTTGGGCTTCTTCAGCATAAGTCCCACACTAAATTTCAACTAAACACCTTCTGCTTAGAAGTCCTTATCACATGACCTTAAAAGGTATGATATGTCCTATTAAGCGACACATAACTACGAGGGTTCTGATTCCTTTCACAAGGATACGTAGGTCACCCAGTTTTATGGGCATGATCCCAAGATCAAAACAAACCTTCATCTCCCTGGATGACAAATAAATTCCAGAGTGCCCCACTAAGTGGATTAAAAACCAGTATCATCACAACGATGATTAGAAGAATATCTAATTGGTATATTAGAGGATACCATTGATGGAAAACTTTGAATATATACAAATGATTCTATTTTATGAATAACCTTGAATGCATAGTGATGATTCTAAATTTTACACATGCTAAAAAGTGATTATAAATTCCAAGGGATACTTATGATATACTCGGTGAATTAATAAGGATTCATAAAAATATTTTAATTTTACAAAGAGAGTCCCAAATTAGACAATAATTCCCCCCAAAAGGGTGTGATTTGTCCGACCTCCCATCCTCTCGACCAATGCACATTCTTAAGTATCATAAAGTTCAAAACTTAACAAATGCCTGCCTTTCGAAAGTGGGTCCTTTTTGGATAAAAAAATGTTGGAATTTTATGGTTCGATGAATAAATCCAATGGAAGCCACCTAGAAATAGTGATTCTTAAAAATATAACACATGTTTCCAGGATCTGCAGAATAAATGAAACCCTATTTTTTTAGATTTACTTGTTTTAAATCATTTACCCACCTACCATAAAGCCTCAGAGTCATTTCTACCTAATGATAAATCCCTCATTATCAATTGCGATCTCTATCTTTACATGGTGGTGATTTTAGATGCCTTTCAAGTCTATAGTAATTGAAATGTTCTTGAGGTATGTTCTGAACTTTATTTATAATTGTACCTTTACAATGAAAGGAAAAAAATTGTGTGGTAAATTTAAAATTGATTTCTTATTAATAATAAATTGAAAAATAAATATGGATGAATAAAAATACTTGGATATTTAAAAAGTATAAGAGTAAAATACTTGATTGATCTGTTTCATTTGAAAAATTATGTGTTGATGAATTTTATTAAGTAATTCTTGAATATTTATTTTCCCATTTAATCAGTTTTTTCTATTTCCATTGAATTGAAAACATGGTATGGTGAGTATCCTTTTTAGTATATTGAGATTCCATCATTGAGAACAAGTATGAATTCAAGTATATGAGATTTGATATGTAAAGTTATTTTAAACTTATTTTATATTAAAATGCATTGATTTTGGAAATTTTATTGTTTATTTATTCCTTTACACTTATAATATTGTTTATATTTGGTAGTATACACTATTTATTTGTAAATGAGAAAAATAAGTCAAAAGAAACCATTATTTCTACTTAAAATGGAATCCCATGATGGTGTATGACTATGGGACACTTCTGGGGCACAAAACTGAAGTACTAGGGAGAAAAAAAGATTTCTAAACTAGAAAATGAATATTTATGATCTGAAAACATTACAGAACATGAAAATATTTCAATCTGTGAAATAATGAAATATGTGAAAAAATAATTGTTGAAGCCTGATTATTCATGGCATGAATGTTTTTAGGGATACCAAGTAAAGAAAATTTTAATCATATTTTTGATGTCGATATTTTTTTAAATAACCCAAAATAACAATTTAATTCATGTAAATAATCAAGCCTCAATTATTATCCAAATTAATGATGTTATAAATGAAACATGATCCCTATAGAGTTCTATTAATAGAAAGTTGTGATGTTTCTTCCATGGATAGATTCTAGCGACCAAAGATTGGGGTGAAAAGTTGTGCTATGCAGGGTCCTCCACCACACTTCATATATATATTTTTTATGTATTATTTTTTTGATCCCTTACCTATTACTCACCCAATACTAAGATGTGGTGGTAAATCCCACCTTTTTCTAGGGTTATGTAGCTGAAGAGGGAAGGTTCCATTGGATTTTATTTCTTTATTTTCATTCATGTATTAGGGTCTCTACAATTTTGAATAAAATTCCAATCTATTTCTTTTATTTTTATCATGACCATTGATATTTTAATCTTAAATAACATTTCAATTTCAAAACTAATTACACTAATTGAGGCATGACCATTTTCAAATTTAGGGTAATCAGGTTTAAAAATGGTATTGAGATAAAATTGATTGAGCGACGCCCCAAATTACCTAACCATGGGAAAAGGGGAATTATCTAATCAAGGAGGATATTTTATGACCATTTAATACACCTCATCTTGAATCCATCACCAATACTAAAAAATAATTTAATTTTTAAATATAATTACACATAAACCCTAAAACTATAAAACCCTAACACAGATTAATAAAATTGTTTTCGAAACCCAAATATGCTTTGTAAACTTTCTCCTTTAAAATCAATCAATCTACTGACTTTTCTCTTTCTCCAAAATTATAGAAAAAATTTCTTTTAAAAACCAAATAAATTAATTTCACTTCCTCTTTGGGTTTGACCTTGATTTTCTACTATATTCATTTTAATTAATTTAGTTACACATTTTGAAGTTTTATAAATTTTGAATTTTGATTAGCCCTATAAGAGAATGATGATTCCATTTAGGTATGGAAGTGTGTTTTAGGGTTATTAAAATACCCCATAGTTTACTTTATTTTAGATGTGTATGGGATAGGGTAGAAACTCATCTCTTTCTCCACTTCTCTGCCTTTTCTCCCTTCATCTAAGAGGCTTTGGTAGAAATTCATTACACAATTGAGATAGATATTCCTCCCCTTCTTAATCAATTTCACTTATCCCCACTTGATTATAATTTTTTATGGTACCGAATAAGGATTTTATAGAATATTTCACCATATCATGGTAAAATTAATCTATAATAAATGGGATTTTAGGTGTGTTGGATTGAGGACACTAATGAAGGATGAACGCAATCATTTCTCAATATTCCAATTAACGTAAATTATTTAGTTTATTATGTTGTTGTTTACATTTATTTAGGGATAAATCAATAGATGGATTAAGTTAAAATGGCGTGAATTTTTATTTTAAAGGTACCAAAATCATGACTTGGATCATTCAAGGAATGTTAGTTGTAGTTTACTTGTTTCCACATTTTTACTAATTTTATTATTATTTCAATTTAGTTAATTTTGTAAGATTATTTATAAATTTTTATAATTAATTAACTAGGCCTCATGAATTGAGATAGGGGATCTTGGACCTGGATTTTGGATGGTGAAATCATAGAAGTAATGAAAAGAACACTAATTTAGGATTAACTTTTTGAATGAGATAGGTCTTCCCTAAACCATAATTTCATGAATCTATGTGTGCTTTATAGTGTGATGTGAAAACATGGATACTCAAGTCAAGGTGAATCGAGTGGGAACAAAGAGGGATAAGTCATATTAAATAAATAAGTAGAACCATTTTAGCATGAAATAAATATTTTTTTCATGAATGATCATGGAATTTTTATTAATCATTTCACCTTGGGATGCTCAGGTTAGCTGTAGTCGAAGACATCTAATAGGTTTCTGAGTTGGAAGATGATTACAAGGGGGATGAGTTGGTATCTTGGGGCCATGAAGGGGTGTCCAATAGGTTTAGGCTATTAAATTTAGGTTTCAATGATGATAACATCATGTAAGGGTTATTCCATGGTCATTGGACCTTAGGGATCACTATGAATGTGTTTCGTTAGTGTAGTATGATTTAAAGTTGAAAAATCCTAATAGGCCTATGTGTAGTTGGAAAATGGTAAAATGGTTGATCAAGAGTGTTATTTGACTAATTAAAGTATTTCACTTGGAGTTAACCATAAGGTATTTCCTGAAGTATGATTTTCCTAAGGGGATCATGATGAGGTATGTGTATAAAGGAAGCCTATGTAATAGAAGATAAACTTGATGGTAAATGATGGATGGAATGAGTATCAAGGGTTTTACTAATGGCCAATTGATATGACATGTCAAGAGTAGGATGATTTAGTTGGTTGTTTAGGTTAACACGACTTGGGATGTGATGTGTGGTAATGAAGGGTTATGTCTTTCGGTTCAGGTGATCATCTAGGCAATGTTATTTGAGAAAGACGAATAATGCTTTTGTTGGTCAAGGTCAAGGTATATGGTGTATTTAAGGAGTTTTTATTAGTTTAGGGGTAATATTGACATAATATATGAGATATAAGTAATGAATTTTGGTATATCCAAAGGTTAGGCATAAGTGGAATGATGCCTAGGTAGTTGTTGCCTCTCTCTCAAATATTGTTTAATTATAAGGAACTTACTAGGATATTATGGTGCCTACTACGAGTTTATCTCATAAGTATACTTGAATGATATGGGATAAAGGTGATCCTTGAGGTTCACATTATTTGGAACACTCTTGATTTATTTTGATATTAGGAAAACCTGAAGTACATTATCATTGTATTCTACTATGTGGTTCTTTATAGAGGGAGTGGGTCTCTATACACCCATTCAATTATCCAGATATAATTCAAAACTATATTTGAATACAGAGGAACCTGGATTGAGTTATGGTACCATCTCCCTCTCAATGCATTTTTTTTATTTTTTAATAAAACCAATTTATGGTTAAGTGGTAACTTTATAAGATTCTTACCAAAAATCACACCAACAAAACATCACAAACACAAAACCAAAAAATCAGATCCCTACACCAATGCCAATGAAACACCTTGGGGTTATATTAGAATATATTTAGAAAAACTATGAAAAGAAAAAAAAATCAAGATTCAAACAAAAAATACCTAGAATTTTTAATATTACGATAACTTCATAAAAAATAGTGGATACAACGACCATGACTGAAGCTTGAATTTTAGTCCTTGAAGACGCCTATAATTTCCTAGTATTAATGAAACTAGAAAATTAAATTAAATAAAAACCCACTTTGGACTATATAAATTTAGTCATGTAATTATAAATTTGATCCAATGTACTAGTGATAAATTTTAAAAACCATCCATAACTCAAAACATAAAGAACCAAAATCATCACCCAAATGGATCAAACATTATCTTTATCCTAAAACAAAAGTGAACCCATTACAAACTTATTATAGCTTGAAGTAAGTTTTTTTGAACAACGATATAAAATGAAACAAAAACCAATACATAATAAAATGGCTCATACAAAAAACAATCACCACACATTGACATTATAATTACCAAAGGAGACACTCTGATATTTCTTGGATAAATCATTTAAATCAATTTTAGGGATAATACATAGGTTTTATTAAATAATAAATTCTATAAATTATGTAACCATGAGATATATATCCATATATAAATAGTCCCACTCTAACTCAAAAACAATTACATCATGATGTGAATCAAACCATTTATTTAATTCACAAATAAGGCCATATAAGAAACTTTCTATCTGTAGTTTTCATTACTTCTCTAGTTTTAGATCGATAATTAAGGTCTTGTATTTATTTAAATATTTTATCAAATCCATTACAAACATAGAGTAGACATATTTTGTCATTTTAGAAAATATTAAAAGGAAAATAAAGTCCCTATAATCTTGGTATCATAATACCTATCCCTTTGGTATAGACTGATGATTAGTAGCCTCATTGAATTCCAAAGGATCCTTACTTAGAGAATGGTATCCCTAATCTTTCTCAATCTCAGATAATTTATATTTTTTATTAGACTCTATAAATCCCATGACTAAGGCCATGCTAGTTTTTATGTCTTACTTGGTCATGAATGGATTTGGTAGTTTGGAGTAGTTTTTACAATGTATAACTTTATTTCTTGGAGACAAATAAAAACCCCCTGGTGTGGTAATACCGTTTTTCCCTTTTCTTATAATTGATTATAATAACGCAACACCTTTTAGATCTTCTACATATGGAGATGAATCCTATTATTAGACCTCCTCCTATTTAACATATTTATATATACATTCAAATCCCTCTTCTAGTATAGTTTTAGAGTCCTCTTCTTATGTAAGGGTCATAAGATAATCTAAGCTAATCGAGGAGCTTTGTATGGATAATTTCTTCTTCTTTATTAACCTTACTAACATCCAACCATCATCCTATGTTTTTTTATAATGGTGTTTCCTAAGCATTAAAATAGATTTTTTAGAGAAATACTGGTGGATAGTCTCAATTCAATATACCCTCCCTCTAATTTAAAACAATACTACCTTAGATCGATCTACTTCTATTGAGTTCCCACCACTATTAACTCCGAATTTATAGAATCCCCACCATACCATATTGACATTTTTTTTCACTAAATCCTCATAAATATAATATCAAAACACATTATATGTAGAATGGATAAATCTTTCCATAATCTGGGAATCTATATCACCTTATTGAATTGTTGAAACTTCCACCTCTATGAAGTCAAATCTGCTGGTAATTACTACCTCTTCTAGTGAAAACCTAAAAATAACTTCTTTCAATGTTCTGTAGACACCTCCAATGGATTGAGATTCCTAATGAGTAGCTTCTTCTAAATCAAGAAGGGGATCTTTATTTATTCCTCACATTAAACTAAACCCATCGGCATAATCTTCCACTAATACTGAAGTGACTTGTTGATCAGAAGCCTCTTGATTCATTCCATCTATGAGAACCTCAGTCTAGGGAAAAAAATATTTTCTAGAAACTTCCACAAGATGTGCTCTGGAAAGTGGTCCCTGTAACATATTTTTGATACATTTCCTTGGTAAAAATGAAAGTCATAATAGACAATACTATGTTCATTGACAATAGGTTGTTTAAACAAAAACTCCCTTGAGATATAAATCAAGATGAAATCACGGGTATGTTTGGAGATATCAACCTCGAAATATATTCAAGAAATAATCGAATGATTAAGAGAGAGAGTATGAAAATAAAATCATAAAAAACACCCCCAATGAATTTCCATGAAGCTTTAAAACCAAGGGATTATAGAAAGGTAAAGAAATATTTTGAAGATAAAATCATTCTATAGACATCATAGGATCCATATGAAAATAAAAATTTAAAAACCACCTCAAAAAATTGAACCTATTCAAGAATAAGTTCTATGAAACTCAAGACTAGGATAATGTATAATCAACCTTGTCAGAGAGTTAAATGAGCATGTGTCGAGCATCCAAGAGTCTTACCACCACATGACTATGTAGTCCCCAATTGGAGTTTACATGATGATCAAAATAAAAATTTTAAGGCTAATGATGAATAATCCTAGACACTATATAAAAATCAAGTAACTTAAAAGCTTTAGAAAACTCATATGGGGAGATATACACTACTGGTTCACCCTCTATCAGGGGGCAGGCTTGAGGACCAATCTAAATACCAAAAAAATCAAGAATGTTAAACATTTCTCCTTATAGTATTCCATATCCTTCATTGGGGGTGGGGGGAGGGGTGTGTCATCCATCATCAAGTGATTAGGTCATCTCCATTTCCATAGAGGATGCATCTTTACAATACATTCGTCATCTTGAGTCATGGTACCCAACTATGTGGTTTATTATTAAGGAATTTACCATGTTATGCCTATCCCATGATCCAGATGATAATACATGGTTGGAATTAGTGGTTGTGACACTAGGTCAGAAGCTTTGTATGGTGTTGGTATGGCATATGTGATTCACTATCACTGGTTGAAGTTGGTAGAGTCATGTGTCTTGGTGTCCTGGTTATCTCATGATAACTCAATTTATGTGTTAAATAATGAGTTACAACTAATTTATTTCATTTTATATGAACTCATGTATATGATCACGTTAATGACAGAAATTTTTAATGTTTCTTGAATGGTATTTATATCCACTTTTATTTATGTTTTATGAGTTATGATTACAAGGGTATGAGGTCAATGATGGGGGGAATGGGTGGTGTGGAGAACCCGTATATTAAAAGGATATGGAGTGTAGCTCATTAGATGATTCTATAGGGTTTTGATGATCTCAAATCATAAGTAGTGATACTAAAGAGATGTTGTAATGATTTCAATATAGTGTTAACATGATTATGATATGATCAATCCAATAGCGAGGAGCACCCAATTAGGCACATAGTGGTGAAATATTGTTTTCAATGAGCCATTGTGAGTGTTGTGGTGTTCAGTGTAATGAACTCAGAAGATATTGAATGAAGTGTCTCTTGGGATACCTGAATATAAATAGATAAATTATATCTCATTTTTGAGTAAATACCATATTGAAATTTCATCAACAATGATTGAAAGAATCTATGTATCTCGAAATTAATGGGATTTAAGTTTCGATGAATAGTTTGAATTCAAATACATAATAGAGTATGTCAACACTAATGAATAGAGTATGTTGATAGGATCACTGAATTAGGATTCCCTAAGGTAGACCATATCTCAACTAAACAACTATAGGTCTAGTGCAAAGGATCGGTAGGCATGAGCTAGGCTGCTCATATCAGGTAACATCATTATATAAACTAAAAATATCGATTAATTGAGTTAATATTTAGTGATAACATGTTTCTCAAGATTTCATGATCGTGTGAATGTCATAAATTTATGATTCTCTAGTGGTTGGATCCATGATGCATGGGTTGAGAGGATTTTTGGCGTAATTCATTGTAGTGGGGTACCGACTGGTGTATTATGCATGGAATCAGGTATACTAAGAAGGAATTAGATTCATGCACATTTTTTGTGGAATGACTGGAACATCTAAAAATTACGAATGAGAGGCTTCTGAAAAAAGGATAATTATCCTAGATCGAGTGTAGTGATGAAGCAATGATATCTAGAAGGAACTTAGAGGTGATAAGTAGACATGGTTCTTAGAGGATATAGTAGTTCACTGGAGATGCATGAAAATGGTAATCCGGGACAAGAAGATGTATATTGGGGATTTTTTATTGACCCATGACTTTGTATGTCTGTGAAACCAAATAGAATTCAAGATATAGTGGGACTTGAGCTGAGTATGTTCTAAAATTTAGGATTCTAATTGAATTCATGTAATTTTTTTTCAAATTGTGTATGATTTTATATATGTTTATAGGTTTTGGAGAAATCATGGAGGTTTTTTCTATGAAATGGAAGGGTTGGTATTGTTTTTGAAAGTAGCATATGTTATTGGGAACCCAATTTATATGTATAAAATACCTAGTTAATAAGTATTTTCCACCCAATGTGCTCTATGGTTTGATAATAATTATAGAAAATAACCCCAAGTATCTAGTGGAGGTTCACTATGTACCCCTTAGTATGAATAGGTGATGAAATCCCCTATATGGATACTGAATATTGAGTAGCCATCAACAAGGTACCATGGGGTGACCATGATTTTTTTAATAAGTGGATTTAGAGATTATTAAAATAACTCCACCCCCACAAGTTTTTTCTATATGGGATCTACAAGGGCCAAGAGATTCAACCCTCTCATTCTCTATTTCTACCTTTATTTATCCATTGGATAGAGATACTTTAGGAGAGATACTTCATGTTTTTTAGGTAATGACCCCTCTCCCTCTTATTATTTTTATCTTCTCTCTTATTACCTCTAATTTTCGATGGTACCACCTAGGGATTTGAAGGTATATTTTACTAAACCATTTCTAAATATGTATGTAATCATGGGGGTTTTCATATGGTTGATAATGGATCCCAAGGAAGTCTAAACACATGTTATTACTCATTTTTATAGTTATGGTAAAGTGACCTGTAAATTAATTTTTTGTTTTTTAAATTTAGGGAAATTGACTGATGAATTAGGTTATGATAATGGGGGGTTTTCTTGTAAAGGTATAGGTATCATGCCTTAGACCATTCACATGTAATTGGTTGTGGTTTAAGTTTCATCTCATTATTTCTAAGTTTTTATTTATATGTTCATTGAGTTAGTTATGTGAAATTATTTATAAATTTTTATAATTAATTAATTGAGTCACATGAATTGAGGTAGGTTCTCATGGAAATGGAAGATAACTATTGAAATAATTAATATAATGGAATGGTCATGGATTGAGGGTCAACTTAAAGAATGAGGTAGGTGGTCTCTACACTATAAATTAATTAATCTATGTGTGTGTAGTGTGATATATGGGCATAGGTACTTGAGTTAAGGTGACTCAAAAGGGAAATGAGAAGTTTTGGGAATATAAGATAAATCAATGAAACCTATTAGGAATGGAATTAATATTCCACTCATAATGTAATGATCTTGGAATCCCCTAGTGATTTTGTTACCTTGTGATGCTCAGGTTGGTTGTAGGCTAAGACACAATATTGGTGTCTGAGTAATCATATGAGTATAAGGGGACTATGATGATCTATTTGGGTATAATAATGTTTTTACACTAGGAACAGGTTATCTGATCAAGGTTTCGGTGACCAGATCATTATATAAGAGATATAAGATAGTCTTAGGACCTTAGGGGTCACCTTGGAGGTGTTTTTTTAGTGTAGTATACGAAAAACCTAGTAAGGCCTAATAGGTTTGATTTTAGTAGTAAATAGTCCAATATTTATACTAGAGTGTGATTTTACTGATTAGATGGTTTACTTAGAGTATACCATGTGTTTTATTCTAGTCTAATGGTTTTCCTATGGGGATTATAATGAGGTATGTGTATAATCAAATCCTATGGAATGGATTCTCACCTTGGTGGTGAAAAATTGATGGCATGAGAAAATGCTGGGTTCTTTATAGTCATGTGAGATCTTACCAAGAGTGATATTTATTATTTTATTGTTCAACTAAGCTTAAGGTATGGGAATGAAGGGTTATTTCATGTGGGTTGGGTGATGATATTTAATAAGTACCAGAAATGCCTAGATTAGTCGAGCTCAGGGGTATAGGTAAATGATATTTGTTAAATAAGGTATATGATTCACATTATTTATGAGATATAAGAAATGTGTTGGGTAATAATCAAGAACTAAGCCTGGGTAGTGTAAATATTAGTTTTTTATCACTTCTTCTGACTGGTTTCAGATGTTAAGGACCCGATTGGGATTTAGTGGTGTCCACTAGGGTTTCTCCCCGATGTTTACTCGGATTCTAAGGGTGGAGGGTGAGTCTTGAGGTTCATATGATGTGGATTAATCTTTATATATTTTTATGTTAGGGTATGTGATATACCCCAGGTCATTGGCATGTCTTCTTTTGAGATTATTTTATTTTCCTTTTGTTCTTTAGAGTTCTGAGGTGTCGGGAGTTTCATATGAGTGTTTTTTGGAGGAGGTAGGCCTAGGCGCATGATTTGAGAAATTTTTTCCCAAAACTATGTGGCCTCTAATATATTATCATGAAATGGTGTTTAGGGGGAGATAGAGGGCTCCACATGACTTGGGAATAGTTTTCCAAACTCTGTGGTACCCCAGGTGAATTTGTGCAGATTGTTTTTGGGTAGACAGTGGAACCCAGTCTGTTTGTTCATGGGTCTCCTAACTATATAGAGAAACCATGAAAACTATTTTGTTTATATGGTGTCACCTACATGATTGGTATGTGGTTTGAAAATCCATGTAGACAAAACTTTTGACCCTTTATAGCTAATTAAAAATTAGAAAATTACCATTTTTTCTATCAGGTTTTTATGTTTTTGGGGTCCTTTTCCTTTTCCATCATGCATAGTTATCCTCCCCTGGACATAGATATCTCCCCCTCCTTCATTAGTTGTTTTATATTGGATTCTTGGAGATTAAGTATGAGGTAAGGTGGTTTCTTCATTATTTCATCCTCATTCCCCCTCCTCAAGCCTTCTTCTTCCCTTTTCTTAGAGATGTGGAACCCCAAGTGTGGTGATGGAAGAATCTAGGGTTGTTGATGGGGGGTTTTGGTTTTATTTATTGTGTATTAGTTGTGTGAGGTTTATTTATACCTCTTTCAGTTGGTCTTCATTTAGGGCGATGATCGTTGGATTGAATCTAAGGTAGGTGTCTCCTTTTAATGGTGTTTTCCATAGCATAACTTTAAATTTATAATTTCCTTTGATTTTTATAATTTAAATTTACATTATATTGATTTATGATTTTTGGGTATTCTATATTTAATGTGTTCTATGGTTTATTTTTTCCATTTTGAATTTAAATAGGGTGTTTTCAAATAGGTGTAGCCGGTATGCACATTATGTTATTGATAAAATGCATCAAAGAGGATTTACATGTTTAAATGGATTTATAAAATGGTTTTAGAAATGTTTTTTTTTCTTAGGAGGGGTGTTTTGATAAAATGGGAATGTTTTGGTGATGAATTGGATTATGTTATAACTTGATTGACATGGGAAATTACTTTTTCTATTTTGGAATGGAGTAGCACATGGGTTGACTAGGGTGTAAGCTAGGTGGGTTTCCATGTGACCATTTGGGCCTTGGTGGGGGGACCGCGTGAGACTTCATTTGTTTCCAAGGGACCATGTGAGCCTTTGGGTAGTAAGTCTATGTGAGCTTCCTTGTTTTTTGTTGAGAGACCATTCGAGCTCTTGGAATTGAGCTTTGGGAAGACTGTGTGAGCTTTCATTCCATTGATATATAGAATACTTGTTTACTCAAACATGTTATACCTTACTTTTAGAGACCCTAGGTTAACGTACTCATGTCAATTTGGTTTATATTCTTATTTCATTTGATTAGTTTCATTTTATGTGATGACATGTGTTATGAACACTTGTTCATTTACCATTTAAATTATTAATTTATTTTGATTCAAGTATCTCATTATTTATGCCTTTTTGGGCCATGTTTGAGCATGTTGTTTCTTTTGGTCTTGTTTATTTACTTGGACCATTTTTGGAAAATAAATTGAAAAAAATTTGCTTTAAAAATGGAAGCTAACTGGATTTTGAAGGTGTATGTGGAAATATTTTATTTTAAATGTGGTTTAGTTTTGAAATGGATTTCAAACTAATTTATTGGTTTCATGGGTAAAATCCTTAAATAGATTCATGGTGGTATCTTACTGGTCTTTATTCCTCACACCCTTTCTTGGGCCCTTTTTGGGCATTTTTAGATTTCTTTTTACATGAAATGGGTAAAGGCATGGACACCATGTTCTAGGGTGGCTCTTCTTGATTACCACAGTCTGTTATTTTTTGGTGGAGACATGGTCACATAGGGATGGACTCATATGGATTCATTTTTGATATTTTTTCCCATTTGGTTATATTATGGCATTTTTTGGAATTTCACCCCTCTCCATGAATTTGGGTTGTTTATTTTGAGATACCATGTGTATGTATTATTGTGGAATGATTGTACTTGATGTATGTTTTTGTTTGTGGTATCTGGATTCCTTTTTAAATTGACTATGGAGATATAAGTTTGGATATCCCTTTTTATGGATGGGTCATGCCAGCTTACCTAAGGTGAAATTGTTCCCATGTGATAGTTGGTTATGCCCTGTGCCTGTTTCCAGCATGTGATGATTGGGAATGAGCTTTGGGTCATGTGGTGGGATTAGTTGAGTGACTGGTTAGGTAAACCCGGTTTTTTTTTGAAAAATTATATCATTAGTGGTTTTTTATTTTTGATTTAGCGGTATTATAGAGATAGTACCATCGATACTCGATATGTAATAATGGGGGAGTCTTTTCATCTCTTCTTTTTATCAAACCTTAAGTTTCATGGGTGGTTAGGTATTTTGGTTAGGATTTGAGCCCAGTTATGTGTTGTTTTTATGCTATTTTTACCCTTCTTCTTGAAGTTTCTAATGATGACCATGTGGGGGTTTCCTTTTGGTGCCCTGTTGTGATTTGGTGTTAGATGGTGTTTGATGAAGCTCTTGCTTTTGTTTCTTATAGAAAATTCCTCCTAGAAGGAACTCATCTAAATATAGAGAGGGTGTGATGGAGAGTACCTCATTGGATAATTCTCTCATTGATTCGGGTTTGGTGGATTTGGGGATTCGTATAATATAAACCTTGGGACATATGGTTAGTCATGAGAAGACACGAACCGTGGACTATGATCAAGAGTTTTCATGGAAGAATCCACTAGTTTTTTTATAGTGTCATGGGACCCAATGAGTCCAAGGAGTGGTTGGACCATATCGAGTGAATCTTCGAGTTCATGAAGACACCTAAGACCCTAATGCGGGATTTTTTGTGTACGTGCTAGAGGTATCAGGTATTAAGTGGTGGGAGTCAACTGTACTTTCGAGAAAGCATAAAGATATCTTGTGGATCACTTTCAAAGTGGTGTTTAATCGTAAATCCTACCAGGAAACCTTGATATTAGATAAGTCCCATGAGTTTCTAAAACCAAAGTAGGGTGATTATTTAGTGATGGAGTATGTCTCCAGATTTACTGAGTTTGTTCATGTATCTACATATCTCCTAAAAAATTATTAACTAAATTCTCAATATTTTGAGTGGTCTTGAGGACAAATATTATATCAATATTCATTTTACTAGATCTACTAACCTATTTTGTGGTGATTGAAAAGGTAGCTATGGAAGAGATATATTTGAACAGTAAGATAGGACTTAGTGGTGTTTATTTTGTGTGTGGTAGATAGAGTTCTTCATCAGGATAGAATCAAAGTTGGGATAAGTCTCAAAGAGGTAGTGGAAAGAGTGTACAATAAAATTTGGTATCAGCTCCCATGGATTCTTCAGGGCATAGACTAGTTGTCTATTATTAGTGTGGGAAGACTAGACACACAAATCTTAATTGCTTAGATACTCTGAATACATAACATTGATGTATATATTCAGTCCATATTTAGTGCTTTTGTCCATTGGATTCATGTGGGTACGGTGTAGGTTTCATCATTTGATGGGATCTCAAGTGTGGAAACATGATTCTAAGGGTCATGGATCTCATCCTTATGGCTAGAGAATACTCACCAAGTGATGAAGTGTTAGAGTGAGTCTAATCCAAGGTGAATCAATGTAGTAGAGGTCATACCACAAGACACTGATTTTGGGCCATCCTCTATTCATGGTATGGTGTTCATTGCTTCTTCTATGAAATTGGTTTTATTTGAAATAGGTGAATCCCATATTTCATTTAAATTAAGTTGACTGATGTCATGGGTATGTAGTATGATTTTATGCCCTATGTTATGGATGTGTCGAGAGTTTCATGTTTTGGTAGCTGGTGTGGAGGTCATTTTGGAATTCGGTGTTTTGGTCATGGATGTGTTTAACCTCATTATCATCATAGATTAGTTGATTAGCTTCAAGGTGTTAGTAAACTATTATTGTTTTAGGTTCAAGTTCCTTAATCTTGGTAGGATAACCCATGTATTCTATGGTGAGTGGTATTCATGATTAGGGAGGGCATTACTGGTTGTTTCTGGGTTGGGTTTGGTCTCATGCCAGTTTTCTAGGTTGTTCCAGGAGATTATTGAGAAACATTCTTTGAGTGAACCTCTAGTGGTTGTGGACAGGTTCCCAGAAATGTTTCCAGAGTATTTCTTAGAATTTATTCCTTGGTGAGAGGTCATATTTTCTATCAATATACTCCAAAGTATGAGCCCTATTTCCTTTCCATCTTATCAGATATATCCATCCAGTTTAAGAAGATGAAAGTTCAGCCAGATGATCTTTAGGAAAATGGTTTTATTTTCCCTCACAGGTCACCATGGGATTTTCCTGTGTTATTTTAAAAGAAGGTGGATGGTATCATCTAAATTATCATAGACTACTGTAATATTAACAAGGTGATAGTGAATAATAAATATCAATTTCCAAGAATTGATGATCTATTTAACCAGCTCAGAGGGGACCATTGGTTTTTGAAGAGCGACATGAGATAAAGGTTCCATCAGTGGAGGATCCAAGAATATATATATATGGATTTCATGAATATACTTGATCATACTATCATTGGGAAGTATTACATATGGTTGATTGTCGATCGTATGATAAAATCATTCCATTTTCTACCAATAAAGTATTTGATGGTGGTAGAGTACCTCGAACGTCAGTATGTTTGAGAGGTTGTTCATATTCATGGAGTTCACTCAGAAATAGTGTCAGACTGGGATTCTTATATCACATATTTCTTTTTTAAGGGAATCTATGAGGCTTTGGGAACCAAGTTGAGTTTGAGAATCACATATCACCCGAAAAAAGAGGCCAGTCTAAGAAAAACATCTAGAATCTTGAGGATATTTTACCATCGTGTGTGATAAATTTTTGTGGTTTATGGGAAATTCACCAATTTTAGGACAGGTTTTCATATAATAGAATCTATCTGACCTTAATTAGGATAGCCTTTTTTGAGGCATAGTATGAGTGGTCATTACAATATCCATTTTTCTAGGTTGTGGTTGTAGAGTTTTCCCTGATTGGACCAAGCATCATCCAAGTTATGACCGAGATATTTCGGCTAATTCAGAAATGGTTAGTGACATATTAGAGTCACCATAAGTCATATTCCAATTGTCATTGTCATCTATTGGAGTTTCAGGTTGGTGATCAGTTGTTTCTCTAGGTATCAATTCAATTGGTCCACTGTCATTTGGGAAAGCAAAGGAAGTGAGAACAACATTATGCCGAGGCCATTCCTCGTTATAGAGAATCTTGGGAAGGTGTCTTACTGGTTGGATCTTATAACTTAACTAAATTAGATTCATGACATTTTCAATATCTCATAGTTGAAGAGATACCATCCAGATCCATATCTTGTGTTGGAATTGGAATATTTGGAGTTAGATCATGATGCCACTATGGTGGAACAGTCTATTAATATCATGGATGTTCATAATAATGTACTCCATGCTAAGGTTACCTCATTGATCTATATGTTCTATAATTGTCATGTAAATATCCATGAGACATGGGAGTAAGAAGGTTGGGTGGGGGAGTAATGACCTCGCCTATTTTCTTCTAGTGGATCCTAAGGACTCTCTAGGTGTAAAAAGTGGCATGGTGGGGAGTTTCTGACACCCACTAGGTCACTCTTATTTTTTTTAATTTCCTACTTTTATGTGGAGTTCATGGGTTCCCTAATTTGGATACAAGATTTTTGTAAGGAGGTATTCTTAAGAACATGGTTTGATCATGCTTTTCCAAAACCATGAGTCCTATAAGGGATAACCCTGAAAAGGTTTTTAGGGGAGGCATAGGGATCCACAATGATTGAGAATGGTTTTCCAAATCATGTGGTACCCTTGTTAAATCTGTATAGCTTGTTTTTGGGTGGACAATGGCACCCACAAAGTTGTCGCATGGTTTTCCTACCCGTGCGACTAAACCATGTGGCCTATATTGGGTAGATAGTGGCACTCGCATGGTTGGCACATGGTTTTCCTAACTTTGCATCCAAAATGTGAAACCATTTCAAGATCATTAAAAATTGTAAAATTATCATTTTACCCTATCGGGTTTTTATGTTTTTTGGGTCATTTTCCTCCTTAATTGTGTGCAACCATCCTCCCTTGGTTTTGGATCTCTCTTCTCCTTCCTTGGTGGATTTCTCTTGGATTATTGGAGTTTAAACATGGGTTAAGGTGGATTATTCTTGATTTCTTCCTCCTTTCCCCTCCTAAAGCCTTATTCTTCCCTTTTATTAGAGATGTGGAACCCTAGGGGTGGTGTCAAAAGAATATAGGGTTACTAGTGGGGGTATTAGTTTGATTCATTATGTCTTAGGTGTGTGAGTCTTATTTCATCTTCTTTTGGGTGGTATTCATTAAGGGAAATGAGATTTGGAATGAATCCAAGGTAGGTGTCTCTATTTAAGGACGTTTTCCATGGAATACCTTTAAATTTATAATCATCTTTAGTTTTTTTTGATTAAATTTCCATTATAGTGATTTATTCTTGGTGTTTGGGACATGTTTGATGTGTTCCATGGTTTTGTTTGGAAATTTGGAATTTAAAAAGGGGTTTTCCAAATGGGTGTGGATTATATGCCCACCAAATGTTTGATAAAATGTCTCAAAGAGGTTTTATCGGTTTAAATGAATTTATAAAATGGATTTAGAAATTATTTTTCCTTCAGAAGGCTATTTTAATAAAATGGTCATGTTTTGTTGATGAATTGGGTTATCTTATAGCTCTATTTATATGGGAGCTTATTTGTGATGTGTTTTCAATGAGTAGTGAATAGGTTGACCATGGTATGAGAGAAGTAGTTATTCAAGTGACTGTGTGAGCCTCAATAGGAGGACTATGCATGCCTTAATTTGTTTCCAAGGCACCGTGTGAGCCTTTGGGTAGGAATACTACGTGAGCTTCCATGTTGTTTTTCAAGATACCATGTGATCTCTTAGAATTGGGACTAGAGAAGACTGTGTGAGCTTCCATGGATTATCTAGATAGCATACTTGTTTACACACTCACATTATAGATTTATGGTTAGATCCCCTAGGTTCACTTACTCAAGCCTGTTTGGTTTATATGGTTATTTAATTTGATGAGTTCCATTTGATGTGATGACAGGTGTTATTCCCATTTGTTCATTTACCATTTATATAGTTAATTGATGTTAATACTATACTCTTATTATTTATGATTATTGGGTTAAATTTGAGAATTTTGTGCCTTGTGGCCTTGATTATTTATTTGATCTATGTTTGGATTTTTTTTGAAAACCATGTTTTACTTTAAAAAGGGAAACTAAAAGAATTTTGAAGGTTTATGTGGAAATAGTGTATTTTCAATGATGTTTAGTTTTGAATATTTTTTCAAACTAGTTTATTGGTTTCATGGGTAAAATCTTTAAATAGATTCATGGTGGTATCCTACTGGGCTTTGTGTCTCACACCCGTATTGGTCCCTTTTTTGTGCATTTGCAGATTTTGTTTTGTAGGACACAAGTAAAGGTAATGGAACCATGTTTCAGGGTGGATCTTCTTGATTACCGTGGTATGATGTTTTTTGGAGGAGATGTTATCTCATAGAAATGTACTCATGTTGAGTTATTTTTGGTATTTTGTACCTATTAGGTTATATTGGGGCCTTTTTTTGTATTTCTCCCCACTCCTTTAGTTTTGGTTGTTTATTTTGAGATATCATTTGTATGTATTATTGTGTAATAATTATACTTGATGTATTTTGTTTTTTATGGTATCTGATTTACTTTTTTTTTACTCTAAGGACATTGGTTTTCATTACATTTTTATGGATAGGTCATGTTGGTTTTCCTATGGAGGAATCATTACTTAATAATAGTTGGTAATTTATAGTACTTGTTGTTGGACTATGGGGATCAAGAATGTCCTTCAAACCATATGGTGGGATAACTCAGGTGACTGGTTAGGTCAACTCAGGTGGGTTCATTATAGGGTACCTGAGGACCATTCTTATAATTCTCCATGATATAGTTCTTTAATAAATAATTATATCATTATACACCCCTTTTCATGATTCAAATACACTTCTAAACTATATCTAGATTCTATGGGACCAATATTGAGTCATGGTACCCCATACTATGGTTTGTTTCCAAGGTATTGGCTATATTACACCTCTTCTATGATTTATATGCTAATTCTTGTTAGGTTAGACTAATTTGGACACTAAGTCACTACAATTATATGGTTTCAGTATGATAAATAAAATTAACTAGAACTGGATGAACATGTAAGATTGATAATTAATGTGGACTGGTTAGCACATGAGAACTCAATTTTTGTGTTAAATAGTGATTCATGGAATGTTTTTACTTTTTACATGAACTCGTGTAAATAAATTATGGTATATTTTAGGGGCCTCATTATTGGTGACATGCCATGCTTTGTACAAACACCCTATACATGCACCTCAATGAATTTGCAACCCATATGTTTCTGATATAGGTCAGGGAAAGTGTTTAGTGATAGGAATTAGAGCTAATCCTGATTAGAAAGAATAATTGAGAGGTCTATAGAGGGACAAAGGGATCTTGGAAAAAATTCATCTTTTTCAATTTATTTACCATTATATTTTAAAGCTGTATGATTAAGCTATGGAGAGTAATCCTATGATGTATAAATGATTTATGAGTAGCATCAGTTTTATTTTAATATAGAATGGGTTATGTTATTAATATGGAAAACATTCCATTATAATTCAATATTTTTCTTTAATAGATGTTTTATATTTTTTGATTTTTTTATGATTAGATGGTTATGATACAAAGGGAAAAGTATCCCCATTTTATGAATTAGACACTTTTCTCTAGACGACAAGCTCTAGAATATGAGGAGGCGTACCTTTGGTGACATGGTGGATTTACTCAATTAGTTTTCAATAAAACTAGTACAAGGACATTGTAGTTTTATTCTGTGGATTTTATGATTAATGGGAAGATAAGAGCTCATAATTTTTATAGATAATTATAATCAGAGTTCTATAAACTGTTGAGGATCTTTTATCATTGTTATTTTATGATAATATTGAAGAAGTCTAAGATTTCCTAGAATTTTTCAACCAAGAAATAATTATTCTTGTATATTTATCAATAGGTCAATGCTCAGAGTGGGGATTGAGGTAGAAGTTTTCCATTTTCAAGGCAATTAAAGTTCAAGCATAGTCATGGGAATCAGATGTTAGTGTGATCTTATTTATATAATATGGGTGGTAATTAACTATTTAGTGGACATGAGAGAAATATATGTTTATCTAGTTATGGTATAGTTCATCATCAATTTGTATTCCCTTATTTTCTATGCAAGCATAGGTGGCTAAAGTAGAGTGAGACTTTTTACTCGCCACCAAATTAGTTTTTTCATCTTATTCAATAGTAATTTCTACATCAATATAAGTATGATGGATAACTATTTGAACCACAAACACATGGTGGTTCTAGTAGAGAATATCATGGAGTATCTCAGTGTACATAAGTTTGGAAAGTTGACCAGAGAGGTGGTAGAGGTGGGTAGTGGGTATAAAAAAAAGGATTTGGTATTAGATAAGTCTGGGATTTAAAATTTTAAGAAGTGGCTCAAGTTATGATTTGAATTCTCTCAACTATTTTTTCTATTTTTTTTAATTCCAATACTTTATATTAATTTATCAACCCTTACCTAGTTTATGGGTTATAACATCTAGTAGAGAATCTTTTTAAAGTCTCTAGAGTTTAGTACTCTAGTGGGAGGTTGAATAAGGTTATTTGAGGTGTGTTTTTGTGAGATGATTGTGGGATGAGATTGATTTTTATAGAACATAGTCTTTTATGGATACAAATATATGTTACCCTTATAATGGATTGTTTGTATTTATACAAGTTTTTATTTATTTCTATTAATGGATGGTGATTTTATTTAACCTTGATAAAGACTGTATGGTTCTTGTAAGGGAAATTAATTTTCATTTAGGATGGAGATGGATGAAAATACATATCAATTAAAAAATATGACATTATTTGCATTTGAAGTGAAGAAAGAGTAACTTCTAAGATTTGTAATGGATTATTTAATTTTTGTATTAATGAAAGTTATAAGTTTACATATGAATCAACATATTTAGTTTTTGAAAGGATTTTGTCTATGATTTTCTCTTATTGTTATGACATCATATCATACAGAATTTATATAGAATTAAGAGTTTAGAATTTAGATTGATAAATTATTATAGAGTGTATTTATTTGGTATAGTTCAACACTATGGGTCACTCTGGTATTGTCCACAAATAATATAGATGGAATCTTGAGACCATATATAGATTATGAGTGGTTGAACCAAGTGATAGTGAACAATAATTATCCTCTTCCTATGAAAAATGATTTTTTATTAGTTAAATGAAGAAAATTAGGTTTTTTAGGATATATTTACAATATGGATGTCAAAAAATGTGTGTTAAATTTGAAGACATCCCTAAGAAATATTTTCAATGTCGTTATAGGCATTTGGAGTTTGTAGTGATGTCATTTGTGATTAAAAATTCATTTACTGTGTTAATTATACTTATAAATAGGGTGTTTCAACCTTATATTAATGTTTTTTTATAGTTTTCAATGATGATATCTTAGTTTATTCTAAGGTAGAGGATCATGAAAAGAATATTCAAATGGTTTTGGAGTTTCTTAGGGAATATTAATAATATGGAATATGTCTAAATTTTAATTCTAGACATGTTAGGTTTGTTTTCCATATTATTTTGGTGTAAGGTGTAGTGATGGATCTAGTGAAGATTGAAGCGATTATTGCATGGAACACATTAAAAATGATTTATAAGTAAAGAGTTTCCTAGGTTTGGATGGTTATTATAGGATGTTTGTACCCAGTTTTTCTTGAATTATGATTCCATCATAGGCTTTGACTAAGAAATATAATGTTTTTCTTAAATGGAGGAACATACAACTTCTTTTAAAAGTTTTATTGGGAATTTTATGAGTGATCTAGTTCTTTAATTACCTAATAAGAGTATTCCTTATGAGGAATATTGTAAACAATCTTACCAAGGATTTAGATATATCATAATAAAGGAGAAAAAAACATTACATATGTGTTATATAGTTATGTTCTCATAAACATAGCTATAAAAGTTATGAATTTGGTCTTTTGGTGTTAGTGTTTATGCTTAAATTTAGGTGTCATTATTTTATTAGTAAATAATTTGTTGTTCTCATATATCATATGTAACATATCATTCCCGACCTGTCAGGTATCTACTTAAACTCACCATGTTTTTTCCTCTTCTGTTGTCTGTATAAGGATGATAAAGAATTGGGAAGATACCTATACTAGATAAGTCATATATTTTCTATACTCTCAGCTTTAACTGGATTTTCCTATAGTATGTAAGAGGATGTTATGTCATGAAACTTGGTTACATGACTTGTAAGAGTTATTGGATGAAAGTTGTAAAAGGATTCACATTGTGAATGGTAACATGATGTGAAGTGTTCTAAAACATCGTGATGTAATAAAAGGTAAGATTTTTTATCTCAGGCGATGGGTTTTCTGGAGTATATAAGACTTTGGCATTTAAAAATCGTGTAATTGGGTTACACATCATGTAACGACCCGTGTAATGTTTTTTAAAAAGGCGTATGACTATTTTTCTTTCTGTTCTTTTCTCAAGAAATCATTTCCCTTGACTCAGGAAAATTCCCACATGATTTTGAGAGAATATTCTCCTTCTAGGTCAATCTATTCATCATTTGATATCTATTGTAGTTGTGGTGAATCTCTTTGGGTAAGCAACCTTTCCACTTCTACACTGCCATTGATCGTGGTAGCACCCTTGGGATTTTTTTATCTAATTCATTGGTTAAAATTGGTTCTTCTTCGAGTCTTCTTCTTGATACATTGTGTGATATCATTTCAAAGGTCATTCCTTTATTGTTTGTGGTGATATAGGCATTAATTCTTGAGGTATGTGGTATTTCTTCTTCTCCACCAACCCTCTTTCGCAATTGGAACTATTTTGAGATGTGTGGATCGAATTCTAGGGCCATTGTTGTCATCTTTGGGTTTTCATTATTGGCGGATCCCATTGCAGGAATGTCTGACCTGATTTTCAAGGTAGGTAGTTCTGTATCTAGCCTATGTGGATGAACCTTCTTGTTATTCTTTTATAAATTTATTTATAAAAATAATTGGAATTATTGTTTTGTGTGTGTTGAAAGGAGTTTTCAAAGAAAAATGGTTTTTCCCTGGTTGTTGATAAATGGAATAAAAACAGGTATCTTCAAAGCATTGAAATTTATTTTTGAAATGGTTTTCTATGAATTGGAATGAATTATGAAAATGAGAACATGGTTTACCTTTGGTACATAGGTGGAAGGTTTAGCTTGAAGTCATTGTCCATTTTTTTGTGATTATTGGGAGGTTTTCCCAGAGGGATTTCCTCTGTTTCCTAGGAAAATTGTTCTAGGAGACTGATACTAACATTGGGGGGGGGGGTTACTCATAGGGTATTCCTATACTTCCTAGGACTATGTTTTAGGAACCATATTTATACTTGATTTATTATGGTACGAGTAGTGTGCTAGTCTGGCCTATAGTGATCCTAGGTTTTAATACTTATGCTTCTATTTTGTTTTGCTTTCATTTTTTGGTTTATAAATGATATACATGTTTATTCTTGTAGAAAATTGATATGGAAAATGTTATTTGAAATTGATATACCTTTTTTGTTTTAGAATTGTGATAAAATGGAAATTTTTACCATGGTTTCTATAAAACTTCTTTAATGCTTATCATTCCATGTTTTATAAAAAATTAGCATACAAGAATTGTTATACAGAGACTTGTTATGGAACACCTAGGAGGGATCCTATAAATCTTGTTAGATCACACCCTATTCTCCTATTCAGTGGTTTTTAGACCTTTTTATGTCTTTTATTGCAAGAAATGGAAAGGCGCCACAGTGACGTGGTGAGGTTTTGTGTCATCCGGGTTGGGTAACTGGTGGTGAGATTGTGGGAGTTCATCCAAATCATCACATGGAGTAGCTGTTTGGTTTTGGTCCTTTTCTACTGGACATGTCCTTTGTAGTTTTGAATTTTTTTACTATTGTTTAATTTCCACTTTCTTCTTACGGCTGTGGAATATGTTTATTAAACATTTTATGTCTCTTTCTTTTCTGTGTGTATTTATTTCATGTGTTTGTAATGATAGGGAAAAGTAGTTCCCTCTGGTTAGTTGTTTTACGTCTAGGTGCTTGTCACTAGCCTGTGGGGATCAAGAATACCCTTTGGGTATGTAGCAGATCAGGTTGAGTGCCAGTTTTGTGGGTAACCCATGTTAGTTTGTTAAAAAGTGTTATAAAAGGAAGTATTTCCCAAGAGTTCTTGTCTTGGGAAATATGTTAGGATGGAGATAGGATTGTCTGTACTTGAAAGGTATATTGTGTTAAGTGCCTGGACAGATCTTGTCATGGAAAGACTCAATTTTCCATGACATGTTGTTTTATGTGTATCTAGTGTTGGGTTTTGTTTTTAATATTAGTTTTTTCTTATAGGTTTTCTAGTTTAAACTACTTTTACCTTATTTTCTAATTGTCACTTCTATTTCGGTGTGTAGAAATATGCGTCTGAGATGTATTCCATGATTTCCTTAGGAAAGTGTAGCTGATGATCCACAAGGGAATCTTCCAGTGGATCATAATATCATTAGGATTATCATACGAGAAGTTTTTTATTGTTGATCAGGATGTTCCATGAGTTCATAATGCGGTTGTTGAGGTACAGACAGGAGCTGGAGGAGAGAGAGACCAACCTTGGGAATTAATGTGCGAGAAGCCACTATCCATTAAAGGAATGAATGAACTTAAAAAGGCAGAGGAATGTTTGGACATGATTGATTAAATAATATAATTCTTAGATACATCAAAGAATATCAAGGTGAAGTGTGAAATGTTTAGGCTATGGGGTTCAGGTAAGCAATTATGGAATTCCATGGTCTAGGAAGATATACATGTGAACCTGAGTTGGAAGGGTTTCAAAACCCTATTCTTTTATAAATTTATCCCAGAGTCCTTTATGATGGATAAGTCTCTGGAGTTCCTATATTTTCAGTAGGTATAGAATTAGGTGTTGGCATACACGAATCAGTTTTCTGAGCTAGTCCGCTTTTCTCCAGATGTGGTAAAAAATGACATGTTGAAGGCACAAAAGTAGATGTGGGGTTTGCGACTGGATATCAGATCATATGTGTTTATTTTAAATATTTCTACCTATGTGAATATGGTAGAAAAAACTATGATGTTAGAGATTAATATGGAATGCAAGGTTTATTTTTCCACCTCTTCCCTTCCATCTAGTGGAAACTTCAGTGGCGCGCATAAGAAGAAGAGTAAGTGGAAGGATCATTATGGGATTGGTGGATGTGAGTCTCAAAAGAAATCCTCCTCTGTACCATATGATACAATTAGCAGTTTACATCTAACTTAGTATTATTATGTCAAGATAAAACACACAAGACGTTATTTTCCTATTTTCACAAGGATGTGTAACAACTATGGACAAACTAGTAATCTATAATACTTTTTTTAGGATATGAATATGTCTCATTATGGTCAGGGTTCTTCATCTCCAAATTCTATTGTGATGTATCCAGAATATTCAAATACTATAGGGCTCCAGCTACAAGCCTCATGAGTGAATCACTTCAAGGTAGTAGAAGAGGGTCTAGCTTGTTTTAGAGGACCTAGAGAAAGAAAATATAAATCTTCTGACAACTCTACTTGAGTATCCGTATTCATGATCTAAAAAGATTAATATAAATTATTATATTTAAAAAATATATGTACCAACCTAGTATCTGTATTGATTTCAATATTTATAAACTTACACGTTGTGAAAACCATTCTACAATCTATTTATTAACAGATTTTGTTTTATATTTCTCATTTTGTGTTTTCCTCTCATCCATATCTTTCTTTATATCATCAACTCTTCAATAAATGGATCTGCAATTTCACTATTCAGTTGCACATATCTATGTGCCTATAATAATTCAGTTTTTGTTAGTCTAACATTTGAGCCCCTCCCAATTGATCAGCCAATAGAAGGAATGATTTTTTATTTCCTATTTATTTGAGATTCAGTCAATGTGTCATCAACATGTAAAGCCCGATTTAATTTTGTCTCAATATCATCTCAGTATCTAGAACCAACTCATCTTCCAAATAACCTTCAGAAATAGAGCATCTAGCTTGAGATTTATTTTTCACATATGATTTAAAATGACCAAGTTATCTGTGAAAAAAAATAAAAAAACATAATTATGTATTTAATGAAGTTCCATGAATTGTTTACTGAAATGAAAAACATATAAATAAAGTACCTCTCAACTGGATCCATCCATCGATAACGTATGTGGCCTTATAATTTAGCTTCCTCTACCAGATGCATTGTTTCAATGCATCATGAAAGTAAAAAATTATGGAGGAAAGATCATATCCATTTCAAAAAGTGTCAATACAAATCTCTCTTGAAATTTTTCAATCTGAAATGGATGTAGAGTTTTCTGACATAGTTTTCTGAAAAATGTGCAGAATTAGAGTAAAGGAGTATTATACTTTTCTGGTAAAAATGTATGCAATGCTAATGGTAATAACTACTATAAGAACATACGTGAATTTTGTCTTTTCAATCCATGTAATATATGATTATTTAAGTCAACACACCTTGATTTTTCACTTGAATACCAATAAAATACCTTCACATATTTTAAAATTCAAAGGAATGTATATTTATCCCTATTTTTCATTGTAAGAATTTTTGGAGAATACTTTCCATTCTCATCTGGCCAGAGATCACACTTTATATTCATTTATTATAAGTGTTTTTGAGAATTGAGATGATAATTTGACTTTCCATGCTCATTAAGAAATGTGAAGATCAAATTTTCACAAACATTCTTCTTAATATACATCACATCCAGATTATTCCACAATAAATTAAATTACCAATATGAATGTTTGAAGAATATACTTTTTTTCTTCCATTATTTTGTTTTAATATCACTTGAGGATGCACTTCGAACTCGTTTCCCACTATAATTCAAATGATTCATCTTCCAAAATTATGTTTCAACATTTCCAAGTTGTTCCAATATTTAAAAACCTATGAACAACTTTGGAGGTCATCTGTGATCAATGAAACAATTGAATTTCGATTTATTCAGCCGAAATCTATGAGATGCATCTAGAAATCTTCAATGACACAAGAAGAACCATTTTATACTATGAGATAGTTGTTTGGGCTCAAAATCAAAGTTACAAATAGGAAAATACAAACCCATGTAAGTGTTCAACCCAACTAAATTTACAAGTCCAAGGAAGTTTCTAATGGTCCACATTAGAGAAGCTTTCATTTTAAACATTGTTCTAGAAGATGCATCATATGTCTTAACATTGTTTCTCTATAACTCTTGTAATTATCCAATTAAAGGATGAAAGTATACATCAATATCATTTCTAGGAATTTGTTTTTGAGGAATAATCATTGAAATGATAAAATATTTTTGTTGAAAACACATCCACAGAGACAAAATGTAAGGGATCAAAACAACCGGCCAAATGCTATAACTCATACTCAAAGTCCCAAATGGGTAGAATCCATTAGTAGAACATCCCAATATAATGTTCCTATGATCATATGAGAAATATAAATGTAATAAATCAAATTATTTCCACAATTGTGAATCTTTTGGATGTGGCATTAACCCATAATTTTTATTTTCAATAGAATTCCACTTCATGTGTTCGACATTTTTCAATAAAATGAATAATCTTTACAATCATGGATTTAAAGGAAAGTAACACAAAACCTTTTAATGTTTTTTCCGTTTCTTCTTATTTATGGTATTATGTTGATTTAGACTTCTAACATCACACATTGACTACCATCTAGAAGAAGAAAATTTTTTAAAATCCTGTCTTCTTGAATCCTCTCCCCAATAAAGCATACAATCATTGGAAAACACATGTATTTTTGTATAATTAAGACCAGGATTTTTAACAACTTTTTTCATATCATGAAAAGAATCAGGTATCTTTTATTTAGAAAATGAATCGTGAAATAATTCCAATATCATGGACATTTCCTTATTTTTAATTCCACGTAGGCATTTGATATGGTAAAACTTCATCAGAAAAGAATGTTTTGAATATTTAAAGCATCCACTATACAACTCTTGATTTCCATCATCAACTAAACCATGAAACACATTTTTTTCTCAGTGAAGTTTTCTCTTACATTAGTCTCCACAAAATCGATAGGAGGATCCAATGATATGTTACAATCTTGATCTAGTTGTCCTATAGTGTCAGAAACATCACTTGTCGCATTGCTATTTGTAGCACCCTCAACCAGTTGTTCTGATATGTTTTGATGTTGGTGTTGGTGTCTCACAATTCTGAATGCATTATTTATAAGGTTTTTCATTTCATTTCCCATTATCGATGGATTTGGGATCTCATTCCATGCTCAACCTTTCTGTAACATTCAATTCTTTGTGCCAAATCCAATACAAATATTGAGTAGGGAATTGCTTCAATATCAAGTGTTCATAAAAATAATCTCTCTTCAACCATCTTCTAAATTTACATTTTAGACATGGATATATTATTATACCATCAACAGATCGATTGGAAATTGGAAAATCTAAAAAATCCTCCAACCCCTTAGCATACTGAGGTGTGGTCTTGAGTAATGTGATCTAGAATTTTTCCATATATATCACAATATGCCTAAAAATTATTAAAAAAATTAAAACACATTACTATTACTAAATAGGAAAAGAGATTCATATATACTAGTTAAGGAAAATATGGATATGTTAAATAAGGTTTTCCTATATAAATACATATGGTAAATAATGATGCATTTTAAAAAGGACAATTGAAATCCATAAAGCCTAGTTATGAGAAAAATGATGTGTAGATGAGTTATTGGGGCAGTGGGATTAGATCAAGAGTTTCTAGAGGATGTGAAAAAGAAGGTGGTGGGGTCCAACATTATTTTTCAGGTGGATATAGAGAAGGAGTATGAAAATATTGAATGTAGTTTTATTATTTGAGTCATGAGGGATCTTGGGTTCCATGAATGGGTTTTTGATTTATGCTTCTGTTGTTTCTCCTCACCTTGGATTTCTATTTCTCTCCTAGGAAAGGGGTTTGAATTTTTCAAGAATGTGTGAGGTGTGAGGAAAGGGGACCCCGTTTCCCCCTCCATGTTTCTCATTGCTCATGAGGCTCTATCCCAAAATCTTAGGAGGGCTGTTGGACCAGAGGTTCCTGCCTTATATCTCGCAGTCCTCAAATAGATCCTATTCCCACCTGATGTTTTCTCATGACATTATTATTTTTATTAATGGAAGGAGGTTGTCTTTGGTCAATTTAATGCAGATAATGGGGGTGTATGGTAGTCTGAGTGTGCAGCAGATTAATGGCAGGAAGAGAAATGTCTTTATTTCTACTAAATGATCAAGGAGGAGGGCCCGAAGCATATAGAAAATTCTGGGGGTGAAACAGAAACAGCTTCCAATATTATATCTTGGGGCTCCAATCTATAATGGTTGGGTAAATAAGGTATTCTTTGAGGACCTGATTAATAAAATGGTTGGGAGGATTTATAATTGGAAAAACCGATTTATATCCTTTAGGAGCAAGGTGGAATTGATAAATAGTGTGGTCGCTTTGATTCCGATGCATGTATTATCTATAATCACCCCTCCTAATAGGATTATTTCTTCCATGGAGAAAATCATGAATAGATTTCTTTGGGACTCCAATGATACATGTATGTCCAATTGGGCCTCGTGGACACGGTTGGCAAATCCGGTTGAGTAAGGAGGTGTCAGTTTGAGAGAACTAAATGTATCTATGCAATCTATGTAGGACTGGTTAGCTTGGGATTTCCTTGTGGGGAAGTCGATGTGGGAAAAATGCTGAGAATAAAATATGGAAAGCATTGGGAGGATTGGGACAGATGGAAACTGTCTAGGTTGGGGAAAACAGTGGTGTATCATCTGGATATCTTCCAGGGTTCTTCTCGATGGATGGTTGTCCGTGGGGAGGTGAACCATTGGAGGGATAATTCTCTTGGAGAGAAGCAGTATTTTTTGGGGTGCCCTGGCCTAGATATGTCAGTGAGGGAGGTTTTTCAGCATCTCAGGTAGATGGAGTCCATTACCAGCCTAGAACAGAAGAAGCTGCTCAAAGAAATTGTTCTCTTGGAGGATGAAGACTGCTTCTTCTTTACTAAATATAGCTATGGGGTCATTAATAGTCATGAATTTTGTGGCTTGATTCGACCAGAAGGAAGCTGGGATGAATGGAGTGATCAGCTGTGGTGTAAGGAACTCCCTTAAAATATGATTTTCTAGTTTGGAGAGCTAGAAACCAGGCCTTTCACGTGGAGGATAACATACAGAAAAACAGTATACAAATGGTGTCCCAGTGATTCTATTGCACTAATCCCAGGGAGGAATCGATAGTCCACTTACTCATGAAGAGTGAATGGGTGTGATGTCTCTGGTATAGCTCGGATAGATGAGGTAAATACAGGTCTTCATGTAACTCCCTGCAAGATTTTTTCGATGGGTGGTTTTTAGGAGTGGAACAGAATGGGTTCAAGTCCAAGACCCACTGCACCATTGTTGTCTCAATTTTCTGGACTATATGAGAGGCAAGAAATAAATCTAAATGGTAGGTTCATCCTTCGTTTTCTCTCTTTCAGGTGAGAATGAAGTGGTTGTTGTATGATTTAAAGTCTCTACTGAAGGGGGGAGAATTATGCGGTGGTCTCCAGTCCTATGTATGGACCTATGGCTCACCCGAGGCTTTAGAGAGGCTGGGTAAGATGGAAGCCTCCATCTAATGGCCTTAAACTTAATGTGGATAGTTCTTTCATGAATGGTTTGATGCATGGGGGAGGGCTACTGAGGGAAAATATTGGTTTGGTTTTAGTGGCCTTTACTGGCTTCCATGGTTTGGGGAATTCATTGGGTGCGGAGGTATGGGCATTGAACACCGAGGTTATGTTATGAAAAAGGTTATTGTTGGAGATCTTGGAAGTGGAATCAGACTCTGAAGTGTTGATTCGGGCCCTCCAAGGGAAAGGTGAAGTCCCTTGGTGTTTGAATTACCTCTTTCATGGTTTTCCAGTGGAGTTTTCTAATGAATTTGGAATTTGACATATTCCTAGGGAGTCCAACTTCACTGAGGATGCTCTTTCTCAAGGGTGTAGTCACGATGACCCCTTGGTGGTTTTCTCTAGGATGGGATCCTTACCTAAATAGTGTATTGCTATTGTGATGGGGGGATGCCTTGGGGATCCATCATTTTAGACCGCCTTGAATTTTTGCACTTATAAGGATTTTTATTTTCGAATAAAAAATAAAATTTAAGACAGTCAAACCCCAGAGGAAAAATACATGTTGAAACCCATTTTTAATAAAAACTAGTACTTCGCCCTGTGTGTTCGCATGATGCTACAAGTCAATTATTTGTTTTAATAATGAAACAATATGAAAATATAATTTGTGTTAATAGTTCAAATAATAAATAAATTACAACATAAATGATAAATTCTAACTCTTGAAGAAAATAAATTGTTATTTAAGGAATATACTTAGTGAATATATTGGAAAATAATAATCTGGTTTGGGAATTAATGTGGTGGTGTTGAGAAATGAATAATATTAATAGATTCAATCCAAATAGTAAAATGACTATGAAACATAAATTATAAATATATAAACCTACCTTTTTAAATATCTTAAAAATGAAAAAATGGTGAGTATAGTTGGTTGATGATGAGGTGTGATATAAGTGGAGATGAAATCAATATTTCAAAGTTGATGGATGATGATGGTCCATAGATATCGACAATGAAACCTATGATATAGATGAGAAGAAAAAAATGACCACAATGATAGTATTAAAATAGTATTATACATGTATTGAAATTGAAATTAATTTTAAATTAAAGTGCATTGATTTGAAAATGAAAAAATAAAACAAGCATAAAGAATATTTAATAAGCTAATAAGTAAAACTGATTTTATAGGTAAAACATATAGATTATAAAAACTAAATATTACAATATTGTATGATAATTGTTTGTAGATGATTATTACATAGGAAAGATATATATATTATACATAAAGTACATGGGATAGTATGATTAGTACGTATATAGATTTATTAATGGTGACAATGCATATAGATTATGTACAAATAAAAAAATACAAGTGAATTGGCTAGGATGCACCATTATGGTATGACCACTAGCTACAAGAATCTGTAAAACAATGATAAATGATTAATTGAAATACATAGATTCATCAAGTTATAACAATTTATCAAATAAATGATGATTCATGGATTTATATAAATGAATTGGTCCATTTTTTTTTATTAAAAACTAGTTAAAATCCAAATCAGGATAGCACATCTTTGGTGGCATTTGTCCTTTGAGATCATCCCATGTGGTTTCAATCAAAATAAAAATGGGCATGAAACTGAATGAGAGTACTTATTATGTGAATTAAAACCAAGGAAGACCCTGAAAGATAAGAAATATAAATTATTTATTCCAATAATGATTATGAAATTCGAAATCAAAATGTTATCACATGGCATAACTTCAAAAACCAAAATAGAAGAATATAAAAACTATACTTCAAAAGAACATCCTTTGATATGAAGACAATAATCTCAAAAAATCAAAATATTTAATAATAATATAACATTTCAATTCAACCTAAAGAATTAAAATTATATCCTAAATTAAATGGAAAGGATCAAAGTCCTCACATTCCAAAAAACAAGTCCTACAATGTTCTAATGTTTAAAGACAACATAAAGAGAAAAGCCGTCAAAATTATATCTAAAAAAAGATAACTGGTAATATTGAAAAGAATAAAAATATATGTGGAATGAAGAGATCATACCATACTTTAAAAATCAAAGCATGTATTAATGTATAAAACATCTAAATAGTACCTCAGTGGGAGGGGGTATCGGCGTGTCGGGTCGGGACAAGCGGCGGGGGGCTAGGTCGGGACCAGAAGTGATGGGCGGTGAGGTTCTAGGTCAAGACTGGTGGAGAGGGGTGATAAGAGGGTAGGTCGGGATTGATAGTGGGGGTGGTGAGGGTCAGGGGGCTAGGGGGCTAGGGGTAGGATTAGGATCGACGGTGAGGGGCAGACAGGGTCAGGTGGATGGAGTAGATGAAGTAATGATGGAGCAGTAAAATGACATAATTGAAGGATGAAATGATTATATGAGTAGTCATCCATTAATTTATCAACCACTTATGTTATTTTTTCATTCATTCATTATCATATTTATGTATATATTTTTTCCAGCATTGTGCATATCTTATCATTTCTAATTTTTTATGCATGAATGTTTTGAAGTTTATTTTATTTAATTAAATGACATTAATGTCAAGGAGGAAGTGTTTTACTGAACCCAATTAACTCTCAGTCGACATTCCCTCAACCATACCGAAATATGATGATCCATTGTTCTCCCTCCCCAGGGTATCTGAGACACCCTCCGCTTTCCCCCTATATCATCTCTCACACCCTCCATTTTTTCATCTTTTGGAACACCCTTCGTCAGCTTCCCATCAGCAGCTCATCCAACGCCTCCCCATTTAGCAGGATCAATAGCGAGGGAGCAGGTCGTCAGTCCTGTTTCATCATGTGGATATTATAGGGTCATAGTTATAGAAACAAATTTTAATATGAATACAGTTATTTCACTTTTTTATATTACTAATTTTTTTTCGAAAAATATGGAAACAATGATACTACGAAGAGAAATAGGAAAATTTCATATGTCTGGAATCTGAACAGACAAAAGATAGTTATCCCATTTGACTAAAATAGGGTCCCAAAAAATGATGTCGGAGATTATTTGGCCAGATTTTAGGCTAGTTGGCTGTAGAGATAGTTACCCTTCCGATTATGTATGCTGATTGGTGGAATATGCCTCAATTGTGAAAAAATGATGTTTTTGATTCACATATAAATATAATTTTAATAAAATATGGTTTAATTAAATGTCATTATGTTATTAAATTCTAATATTTTAAAAATTAATCTCTTTGTATAGATGTTTTTTCACTTTTTTGTTGTTGATCTTATAAAACACAAGTATAAATTGGAAAATTTTGGTGAGAAATAAATGGAATTTAAATGGAGATTATGGAATGAATTCAACAATGCTTCATTGAGCACCCAACAACTATATGATAAGGTACACAATGGGGTACCTAGAGAGAAATGTAAGGTTTATAGCCATCGTCATGAGAAGCATGTGGTATTTAAATATATATTATTATATTAATATCATTTTACATTTATACATGCATATAGAAATGAGATGAAATTTCATGCATTACTATTAAATTACATGTTATTTATTTTATAATGTTTCAAGGAAGAATGCATCGATTCGAGATAACAAAATCATCTTTCAGACGATCATGTCAAAGTGTTTTTTCAGAAACCAATCGACTCTAGTAATCTTTTCAATAGTTTAACTATTTTTAAGACAATATTATCTATTTAATATATTAAATTATCAGTTTATATTTTTTTAATTCCATCACAGAATTTAGATCACCATGTCTCCCAAATAGAACTGTGGTTGGAAGTTTGTAAAAAATCTAATGGGAGTTATGTAAATGAGCCTACCAAAGAAGTTGGGGGTATGAATTCATTTTTCATTGTAATAAATTATTATAAATTTTCACTATAATATTATGTATTTCATAAAATATGATTGATATTTGATTTATAGGTAAAAATTAAGGAACTCTGGGATGTCAATCCTGTGTAGTCCTTCTCAATCTCCCAGGATGACCTAGTAGGTAATGTCCTTGGGATGGAGCATCCTGATCGAGTGCATGGGATGGGTTTGGGACCATTACTATCAAAGGTCTTTATCAGTCCATCGGGGATTGCAGCTACATCTACTTCTGGTTTTAGTCGCTCCCTAACTTGATATGTTTTGAGAGAGTTTTTTTTTTCTATGCAAAGCACAATTCAATAATAGGGGGCTCAAATATACTCTTTGAAGAAAGAATAGACTGATTTATATTAGAATACGACTGGATCTATACCTAGTGATATTTCATTGATTGCTAGTGTTGATCAGGTAAATCACACATATTCAAAATCAATTAGTTCACAAACTTTTATTGGGTTTTTTAAAATATTAAAATACTACACTATTTAATTTTTAATATTATTTTCTTGCAGGTTCCAGTAAAAGGAAGTGGATAAGGAGATTGAGCGGGTTTCAAGAAGTGTTCATCATGTAGTGATTAGTGGTCTATTTGGTCACTTGTACCAATATGGAAGTAGAGGTTTTTTTTCATGTATCATTTGTGTCATAGAGTAATCACATGTCATTTTTATGTTTTCCCATGTTTGATTATTCAATTTCCAAGACTATGATCAGTTATTTAAAGAGGATGGATCCATTTATATTGTGTTTTTTGTATAATTTTATGGTGTAATATTAATTAACTGATCCCCAAAATAGATAAAATACATGTTAGATAACAACTTGTTTCGATGATAATTAAGTCTCCACTAAAGAAATTTCTAATTAAAATTTAACAACTACTCTCCCCAATTATTTTTAATTTATATCTTATTTAACTAAGCCTTAGTAGTAAAAAAAATTTGGTTCACATTATTTGTAAAATTTGAATTACAAGATGGATTGTTTTTCTTTTTAAATGGTTTCATCAAAATTAGATTATGTGTATGAAATATAATTAATTTTACACTATAGATTTTACATTACATTTCATTTATCTACATCTTTTTATGGAATGTTCTGATTCATCTAAAATGGGAAGGTGTAAATATTATGAACCCTATATGTGTATGATATGGACCTAGTTGGTGTTAGGTGTTAACCATATAAAGGATTGATTAAGGATGTTAGAGCGTATGAGTTATATGATATCCCATGAGAACATCAAACCATGATGTGATGGGGCTGACAGTGATCTCATGGTTTGTGAGTGGCCCTTGAATGGTTAGGATGGGTTATATTTTAACTTCTTTATGAGACCTTATGGATGATGTTTAGTATTTTGGGTGAAATGTGATCTTGAAATAGAGGTGAGTGTTATCTATAGAGCTTGGCCCATGTGAGATAGACCTGTTGGAGATGTGGTGGCTCATATGTGAGGTTCATGTGAATAAGAACACCTTAAAATGGGTATGATGTAATTAATGTTTAAATTATAGTATCCTTGAGTGAAAGGAATCTGTGTTTCAGTAGAGCATACAGTTTTCAAGGGTAGGACATGTTAGGTTCCTATCCCTATCGACAAAGGATACTTTTTTAAGAACATGGTGTGAGAATAAATAAAACCCAATGGGACTTTATAACAATACATGTCTTTTTTGGGGTCATTTTAATGGTTTTGGCTTGATGAGATGCCTATAGATCTGAAAATTACTAATGTTTCTCTTCACATGGTGAAACTAGCACGTGGGAGAGGCAGGCTAGCATCTTGAACATGTGACCTGAATTTTGGTGAAAAATTTCCCATAAAAGTTTGTGGTAGGTCATTGGGAATAGGTTGGGTAACATAATTAATATTAGGAGCTTTGATGGAATCATCGGATGTAGGAATTTAGTAGCAATGCACTGTGTATTTTGGATTTTGGTTTGGGTGGTAAAGGAGTTGATTCCTATGATGATTAAATAAATTGGAATCCTTGTGTGCGGGTCATAGACTGATGTGGGTTTAATGAGATGCTTGAGGGTGTCATGATCGAAGGAACTATTATGATAATTGTGATGTTCTAAGATTGTAAATAAGAATGATGAGGGATCAAGGGTGAAAACACAAAATTTATTGGTGTTGAACCTTGATGGAATCATCAAGGGTCGACGTGATTGATACAGGAGAGTAGATCAGGAGGATCAATACACATGTAGTTCCAATGAAACCCATATGGGTATGTCATCTAGGAGTAGTAAGGGATTATATAGATGGTTTTGAGTACACCATCAATCATTTAAAGTATTTCACTTGTAATTTATAGAATATTAAGGGAATTGGTAAACATTGAATGTTATGATATAGTTATTCAATAATTGTGAAATTATTAATAATATTTTAATTAATGGTTTTATATTTCATTGGGTGATGTTTTATATGTGTTGTTTCCACTGTACATTGTTTGTTTATTTTCTTCCAAGGTTGAGTGTTATTCTGGGTCTGCAGATTCTATAGTTGACTTTTTTTTTGAAAATCATAATTTAGAGGCAGTTTAAATCACCGCTAAATATGCCATATTATTTTTTAGCAATGGTTTAAACCACTACTATATAATGATGATTTTTTATGGTGGTTAAAACCACTGCTATATCACATCAATGTTATTTTGCAGCGGGTTTTTTGGTGGTTTTCCTGTCAAAAAATATTTAGGATTTAGTGGTGGTCAAACTTCCACTAAATGCTTGAAATGTTTTCCCTAAAAAATCATTTCTAAAAGGAAATAAAACATCGCTAAATATATTTTCTATGACACTTACCATAAATGGATTCCAAATGAAAGTAATTGTAGAAGGTTGAATGCCAATTATAACTTTAGTTATGGTTTTTTGAAACCATCTCAAAAACATTTTGCAGCAGTTTAAACCACTAAAAATAGGCAATTTTCCTGTAGTGTGTAGTGATTATGTGAAATAACTACCCTTTCCACATGTGAGGTATTGGAACAATTCCATTGAAGATGCATGATGATAAAACTCTACACCTTATAAATATAATATATGTCATAGAATGAGAGAAGAACCTTATATCACTTGGAGTTTTGAATAATCTTGGTTACCAGATAACCATTGAAGATGGATTTATGATAGTTATCTACATTTAAATCCTTACAATAAAAGGTGTTCAAAACGTTGATTTGTATTATTTTAAACCTGAGAATATTATAGGTGGAGTTTTGATATCAGATAAGAGTATCACCGCTGGTAAAACATAAAGGACTATACAAAGACCTTACATGTAAGAAAAATTAGTTAGTTATGCTCTTTCTATAGTTTAAGATGGTGTTCTATATTACTATCAAGATGTTTTAGATAGAAAAGTATTAAACCATTGGAAGTATCTTATGGAAGAATAAGTGAATTCACTATATCAGAATATGACATGGGATCTTGTTGATCCTCCGAAGGAAAATAAGGGTGATACAGAGATCAAGTTACAACATTGTTTCGACTTGATCAATATATATCATACTTGAGATGTCTACAAGCATTAGGAAGGTAGTAGTAGTAGATGCTACTTAAAGGTTTGTTTTAGTAGCATAAAGTTTTTTTTGACTGGAAACTTGGTGATATTTTTTGTCAAGGTGGATATTATTGAATATTGATAGAAAATACCACCCTCCAAAATTGATGGGTGGCGACGGAAGAAAACTGTAGGGGTTGGCATCACCAAAGAAGACTCACTGCAGTAGGTGTTGGTGACCGCCTGGAGAAAACTTACAAAAACCTTTTTTTTCTCCTCTTCATCTGTTCCTGTATATTAGTATTGTTGTGTGAGAATTTATAAGATACATATATATGGATTTGTAATATATGTATCATGTTTGAATAATATGATTTTTATACCTTACCCTTGGACGTAGCTCATATGACTGAACCACATAAATTTGTGTGTCATGGTGTTCTTGTTTTCTTATTTGTGTGAAAATCTTGAGAGGGAGAGCGCTACCGCACAACATTTCCAGTGTGAGAATAAAAATTAAGGGTTAAGTTTGAAAATTTCTTGATGGTTGGAAATCTTGCAAGTAGTAATTAGATCAGATTAAGTTCTAGTATTAGCCAATAAATATCGATAACTTGGGAATATATATAAATTGAGCACCTTATTATAAATCATTAGGTCATTCTAATTATTATAGGGATGGATAGAAACTCATTTTGGTGGGTATGAATTTCTCAATAAATTTCTATAGTATAAATGGGGTAAGTACCAGATCACTAAAGGAATGGGATGTGATGGGAAAGATAAATTGATATAGCTTATTTATATTTATATGTCTCATCCCCCCCCCACTGATTCCATTACATATAATGAAACTAGAACTCTCAAATAACGTTCTTATTTTTTTTCCCATGAGGGGGAGTCCCGATATCTATAATCGATGGGAAGATCATCAATAATGGATATATGACTTTATGGTTTGGAAGGTAATTTAAATGTGTTTAGAGGTAGTTTAATACCCCTAATTTATGCATATAAACTGAGAAGTATCCAATTGTAGTGAATTAATATTTGTTTAATCTAACGTGGGAGGAGGTAGGTGTGAAATTGAATTCTTCCCTTGCTAATTCCATCAAGGGGATTATTGTTGATTATTCCAAAACATGGATTTATTCATATCCTAATAGTCAATTGGGAAAGCTAGTTTTTAAATTCAAGGTTTTTTCAATGATTGAAAGTGAATAATTGATAAATCCAATAATAGATATGAAAATCACTAAGAGTCATCATAAGTGGAAAGGCCTAGTAGGAAGGTTTCATCAAAGAAGGAAACATTATCCTAGATTGAAAAGAAGAAAGTAAATCATATAGGTGATTTTCCTTTATATAGAGAAGTGGTCACCCTATCCTAAATGTTTTTCAATGGTAGGAATATGAATGCCTAGAGGGAGCGGGATAGCTGGAGAGAATCCATATATAATAAGGTGTTATGGGATGTTCCCTAGTAGATGGAAATCTTTCTGAAGGGGTCTATCCAGTTAGTAGCCCCCATTGGTATCACTTATGAATATTATCCACAATAATATAACACTTACATCAAAGACTATGAGTTTATTATAAATTTTTTGATGGATAATCCCTTTCTTTTGGACTAGTTGTTTAAATTATTAGATCTTGGAACATGAAATGTGGAAGCAAAAAATAATCCATACTCTTCTCAGGAAACACTATATTGTATATTCCCCTTTATTATAATATTTAGTTATTGATTTTAACACAAAAATATCTATCTATTTGGATTTTTTAGGATTTATATGAACTTATATATTCTATTTTGGTACTGATATAAACTACTAGGGATGTCACGATGTCTTGGGAACTCATTTAGAATCCAAATATTATATAGAAAAGGACTATATTAGCCTATCATAGCACATGTGGGTGATAATCTTCATTCCTCATTATGTGTTTTTAATACCATTAATGATTTCTCCTTCTAGTATATTAATGGTTAAGGATGTCTGCATATGGAATGATTCATATTTATTGGAAATCTAGCTTTACCCAAGGTTGGAAGGTAAGTGTTATATTTTTCTTTTTCAAATTTTTCTTTAAGGTTTCCTACTTAATAGTATATGGATTTGTGAAGATACCGTACTGACCTCCATGAATATGGAAGCACCATCTCCTCATGAGCATGTAGTTTTCATACCTATTGAGGGGTGTATGTAGAAGAAACAATAGAAGGAGTCCAGGAATGGCTTGACTTAAACCCAGATTTATATACTATAACTTCTATTCCTAGTGATGAAGGAGGATATGTTTCATGTACTATGGTCAAACTCAACTGTGATCTTTTGATATATATAATAACCTTTCTCCCTGTTATAATATCTATTAAATTTTATAAATCCTTTTTGATTATTGACCATGTATTTTCATATTTTTATGTCCATAACTTTTGAGAATAATTTAATAATTTCAAGAAATATCTGGAAGGGATTACTTCTCCCTTATTTATAACTAACTTGATTACTTTCGTGTATGGTATTATGATTCAGATTCCTAAATTTTTATCTCTATCTATAAATAATATTTCAAAAGTAAATCATAAGAGGGATACCAAGATCCTCCCTACTCTTTTATTGGATTTTTCACCAAGTCGATATTCCGAAATGGTGGGTATCCCTATGATGCTTAAGGTTGATCATGAATGAAGTTGAGAAGGTTTGATTCCCAAGGCGATAAACTAATTAGGATTCTAATGAAAGGGAGGGTATGATCATGGTAACTAATTTTTGCGTGATGAGAGGCAATGATTCTCTTGTGATCCCACGTAATGAACTAGCACATACAGTTTTGGCTCCAACACATACAGATATCAGAGCCCGTCCTGGGGTGGATCCTTAGGATACTTTTTCTTTATTCAGTATAGCTACTTAGGACTTAGAAATGATTGAGAATTTTTAGTTTCATCAACGTGAATATTATTAATTTTTTTGTTTTTTAATGTTTTATTTGGTATAATTAATCTTGAGAGGACTATTCCATGCAACGAAGCTTGTTAAAGAGGTCTATGTACTATTCAATTGTCAGATTATGCATGAGAATAGATTTTCTAGGTCCTAAAATCTCTATGAACTTCATTCAATTGGTTTAACTGAGTAATTCAACCCCTGAGTAAATATCTTTTCATGTTATAGGTTATAAATTAGACCTTGACTCTTAAAGAACTTCTTGTGTCACCCATCATTTTGTCTGGCGGGATATATAGAGGTTGGTCTTAGAGACTGTCTTGGAATAATTTTCCTCATAATCAGATGGGATGTATACATTTTTTATAATTTTGGGATATTTTGGATTTGAAAATTGTGTTATTCATTGTTCCATGAAGGAGGCCATTTGATAGAGGCAATAAGAGAAAATATCGCAATGATTTCTTATCGAGGTAATACTATTAACACAATCCATTTAACTTCAATATTAATTATCTCAAGCCATGTATCATTACACTAAATAGATAATGGAACATCCATGTGAAATTGATGAAGAGGACCTCGAGGTGGTCCTTCTTCAAAAATATTTGGATTCCTCGAAGGATATATTGGAAGAATGCCACCAGTTTCAATAATATGTCTAAACCTGAGGGAGAAATGTTACAGCTATCACAGTAGAAATCTTTCACCTCACCAAAGAGGTTGATGCTATAGAGATATATTGTCTTCAAAATAATGTCGATGAATTCCCAAAATCAACCCATAAAATCTAAGATTAAGTTGATATTATTTTTTAGTGTCCCACCATTAAAAAGATGCATTCCTACCTATAGAGACTCGTATTATTTCTTATTTGATTAATGAAAAAAAAAATTTGTCCTCAATCATTCGTCAATAATTAAATCCCCAATATCCTATTGAATATCATTTCATAATAATCTGAAAAACATGGAAAGTAATATCAAGATGAACCTGAAAACAATTGATCTTTGAATATTAAATAAACAATGAAAATCATAGTCCCCATACACTAGATTTGGAATGATTTCCTCCTGGGTGTGGCTCATGAATGGGTATAATCACAAATACTATCATCATAACAAAAGAACTGGTTTATTTGGAAAAATTGTTTCCTCCTAGGCATGGAGCACAAATGTGTATAGGCACAAATACCATCACTATAACACTAGATTTGGTCTATTTGGATGAATGATTTGACTCAAGATACTGAGGATCATGAATTAGGAATTGAGAATGAGGATTCCAAATTTCAAAGGTTCTGAGTACCCTAAAGTTATGTATTTACACATTTATCATGGATCCTATATATTGATATTCCAAGGATGATATAACAATTGAATGCCCTAAATTTTCCCTAGTCTATGGGGCCTAGTGAGAATATCTTGACTTCTATTGAGGTTATACAGTGGACCCTACAAGATTTTTTTTATTTTATTGAACCGGTTTTTTCATAATCCTCGTGTAGGGGGAACCTTTAAAGAATGAACTTGACTTTTTCTTAGGTCTCGCTTTATAGTTTTTTGACTAAACAAGTTTTGGTCCATTTCAATTTCAAACGCTCATTTTTTCCAAGATCATGCAAATTTCATATTCTATAAGTAGATACTCAAAATTTTTACCAAGTCACACTTTATGGTTTTTTAACCTAGAATGTTTTGTGTATCTTTACATATGAATTTTATGTTCATAAAATTTGGACAAGTGGGAGATAATGTTTATGGTTATATAAATTTGACGAAAAGGTGAGGTGGTATAGAAACTAACTTAGGAAGTTTAAAGCTAACAAGAATAAGATTCTGAATATCTTGAATTCATATGACCTCAATTTAAGGTCCATTTTTGTAGGTTTATAGTGCTTGGAATAAATATTTTCATAGTTTAAGTTCATATAGATTTAACCAAAGAATGGTGAGGTGGTCTGTTTAGTAACACAACTGAGATAGACCTGATGTCAATTATAAAGGCTAGTAATACTGATATAGAAAACTCTATGAGAAATTATGTACAATTATATGATCATGACGCTGGATCAACCTAGTTAGAGTGACCATTATTGTAACTCCCTGAGATTTTGTGAATTATTTTTTCTAATTAATTTGTTCTTTTTGATATCTTTCATTTCACAAAACACTGAAAATAGTTATTTTATATATATTAAAGCACAAAGTTTGGCTTCTATTATATGAAATTAAATGTTAATCATGCACTAAAAAAATATAAGGATTATCTTTATCTACAGGGAATAATGAGTTTAGTGTATTCTTCACGCAAGTTTTACTTTTCACGATGGATTGCATAACACATAAGAGCGAGTGTTACAGAACAATAGTATATTATTAAAAATATTTTTATTTAATATAATAATATCTAACATATCCATTAAATTATATTTTATGAATATTATTAACTAACATATGAAACAATTTGGTTTAAAAAAAATATAAAATGAATTAATTAGATTAAATTAATTTATAAATTAATATAAGAACCAATTGAATACATAAGAGGTATTTTTATAGAGAACTATTCTTATGATCACAAAGTAGTTCTAATACTAATAAATTAAATAAATTAAAATAATCAAGTAATTTTAATTTAATATATATGTTATATATCGAAGGAAATATTTTTTATATTCATCCAATATATTTTATAGGCATAAGATAAGAATAAACTCTACTTAACACATAAAACCCAATATTTTTATTAAGCCAATTTCACCACCTTTTAATGGATAACCTATTTTAAATATAAATTTTTGATCTTTTATAAACATTATATTTAAAAAATAAACTTAATTTTTTAATATAATCATAAAAAATAGGTTAGAGTGAATTTTTTATATTTTTCTGTAATTTTTTATTTTTTAATGAATAACTAAAAATACTGATTTTTAATTCAAAACTACGTTTTCATCTAATTTATTTATATAGTTAAATTATATTTTAAGCTGGATTTAATGTTTAAATAAAATTTTTTATGAATCAATATAATTTAGGTCATTGGAATCAATTTCACTTTGAAATTGACTATAAAAATATAACAAACTTTTGAATGTTTTTACTTTAAAAACCAACATTGTCGTCTCATCTACGAGAATAAATTTTAAATAATTTCTACAAATTATATAATTGGAATATAGGAAAATGGATTAAATATGTTTAATAATCACAATTTATAAAATCTAAGAATATAAAATTTGTTTTTGACCAAAAATATGAGTGAAGATACTTAAAATTAATTACAATGATTAATATTAAATTAAGCTTCACAAGGGACTAAACCCTAATCTTAAGGCCTAATATGACCTAGAAACTTTTCCAAAATACATTGGATGTAAATATTTAGACCCTATCCTCCCTTGGATATAATTTGGACCATAATTGGATCTAATTTAAATAAAAAAACGTGGGTGGGGTTTCCCTTTTCCAAAATATTACAAGAGTGCCACTCCACCTTCATTTTGAAAGGTTTTCTCTCCTCCAACTTACTCACACCTATCAAGAAACTTTGGCTCTATAAAACTTCCAAAATGGATCCCAAACATCCAATACTTCCTATTTTAATCATTCCCATTTCATAAATCCTTCCAAGGAAGCCCTTTGGTGAAAACCAAAAGGATTTTCCTGATTAAGAGATAACACCCTCCTTCAAACCCCTTTCTTTTATTTTCTTTTTACACTCCCTAAAATCATTTTATTTAATGATTTAATGACAAAAACAGTATCCTAAATATACTATGATTTTTTTATGATATTTTTTTGATCTAAAATTACACACACTTCCTTATAATGGTTAACAAACATATTGTTTATGTGTACGGCGAACTACTACCTCACTAAATGATGATTGTTCATATTTTCATTTACAACCTCTCATTGTGTACATTATGATGTTCAATATTTTTATATATTTTATATGTTATATTAATTATTTATTTAATCTTCAGTAATTATTTGACAATGCATATCTTTATTCATTCCATTTTTTGTTTATACGATAATTTTGTTTGTGTAAGTGTGGACTAATGCCCCCTCAATGTGATGTGATTTGTTCATACACAACATGGAATGTATTAAATATGGGTTTAGAGAGTATATAAGATATATATGATATAATAAAGCTACTATAATAATGATATATTTACATATATATACATATATGTCTTTTAATTTCATTCTTTCAACACAACAATTAAACGGAAATAGCATTCATGCAAATTTACGGCTTACCATCTTCATGAATGGTGTATTCTATTTCATATAGCTATATTATATGTATTTTTATAATGAAAATATACTGATTATAAATAATATTTAAATAATTTTTTATATTCAATAAATCATGATATAAGTATTAGGACCAAAGATATAAAAAATTAAGACACATGCGAAAATCAATGTGGATATTTCCCGAAGTGAAACCTTAACATAAACTTGTTAACAAGAAGAAAATATAAAGCCATAATCAAAAAACACATGGTATTATAAGTAATAATATGGGTTTTTTATAGATTTATAATAAATTTATATTTAATATATAGGGGGGTTGAATGAGTATGATAAGAGTCAAGACACAAGGTAACGGAATTTCATCTCACTCTTTATTTATGTGAGATATATGCCTTATTCACTGCACACTTATTTTGTGTGGTGTATATACTGCTCAATAATGTATTCTATTCCTTTTATAATTAAATCTATGGTTATTTACATAAATTTTTTTTAACTTTCAGTCATGGGGTTTAAGTATCAAAAGTTACCTAATCTGTAAAGTAATATTGTCGTAATTTTCCTTCTTTGAGAAAAATTCCATGTTATACAACTATATTTGTATACGAGGTGTATAAAATTATTTGGATATGATATAAAATGGATCTCATTATTTTCATGATATTTAAAATCTCTATGTAATTACATTTTTTCTAAATGGGTAGTATGATTCAAAGTTACCATGTGTTAAGTGATTATTGACACAATCTCTACATTTATTGAGACTACTTATGATCACATTTTCATTAATGATATATTATGATCTATATTTCAAGAGAACTCGTGAATTTTCTTCTCCTCAAGTTAGTATATATGTATTTATGTATTAGTACCATTTTTTATGCTCTTTGGTACATATTACAATTAAGAAAATATTTTTAATAAAATATGGACTTACCGACCTCTTCAGTCGAAAATCTATTTTCCTTCAAAACCTTGTTTTCTATAAAGGTTTCCATTAATATTATACTATTATCTAATGATCTTTAAAAGAAATTTTTACCCTTTTTTTACCTTCTAAACAAAAGGGTTTTAAAAAATGAAATATTCTTTTCATTTTCTAATTGAGGCACTTTTATAAACTTTTTATAGTGAAAAAAATACTCAACCTGTATAGATTTAGCCAGAGTCATTTATTTAAAGATTACATTGCATTTTTTAAAGGTTACTTTTTAAGAAAATGTTTTTAAAATATGTTTTCAAGGAAAATGTTTTCAAAAAATTTTCAAGATTTTTATAAGTTTCTAAGAAAAATGTTTTCAAAATTTTTTCAAGAATCTATTATATTTTTTCATGTTTATTTTCAAAGAAAATAGTTTTCAAAAGGTTTTATGTTTTAAAAATAAATTTAAAAATAATAATGATATTTTACTCAAGAATATTTTTTAAAAATATCTTTCTAAATTATTTCCCTTCTAAGATAACATCTGTTGGTGTTACCCATGCCTTTTTGTTGAAATGATTCAATGTTTCCATTTATATTCTTTCTATAAATGGTTTGTGTTTTGATGGAATGATGTTTATTAAATTATTTTCTTTTTCAAGAGTTATATTATATTAAAAAAACTGATTCTTTCCATGGGTTTTGATTTTGATGAAATGATTATGGACCCTATGTCATTTTCCACAAGTTATGATATGATTACATGATTATGAAACCAATTTCATTTCATGCAATAAGATATGATTATTTATGATTTTGTCTCACATGTATGTATGATTTCATTATGAGATGGGTGGGACCTATATCTCCCTCTAATGTATTGGGTAAAGATTATATATCATGAGATATACATGGCTAGAATAAAGTGTGAAATCGGTTTAGTGTTAAAGGGATGGAATGAGGAGTGAACTCAGTTTAGTAATATGAGGCTATAATAGGGAGTGAACCTGGTTCAGTAAAGGACATTTTCCACTAAGATGTCCTTGTAAGTGATTCCTTGACAACTATGGAAATAATATTATATGCTTATGTGTTTTCCATAATTTCATGTATTATTCCTATGTTATGATTTCATTGATTATGTTCTTTATTTACATGTGATTCATTTCATATGTACTACCAAGATTTATACTATAATTCATGTTTATGATCTTTAAAATAAAGGGGATGATATTTTATTTTCATGATCATGTTATCATACCCTTATTCTCAAGATTATGTTGACATATATCCCATTTTAAGAATATGAGATCACCCCTTTTTATGTATCCTTTCCCCTATGTAATTAAGATACATATTATTTTTGATGTGTATAAGAAGGATTCTAGTCAAGAAGAACCTAGTGGGGGATAATGTAGCTCATTTATGTACCATTGCTTATGTTTCTAGGCTTCCAAAGGAACTAAACTAATATGTACTTTGGGTGTATTTTTGTATAATGTTTTAAGTATTCTGAAAATGTATTTTAATGTTAATTTACATCAAGAACATGTCATTATAGTTGTTATCAAAGTAATTGTTTAGTTATCCTTTGGAAACAATGATGATAAAACCTTAGTGGTAACCCTAAGGACATGTTTAAGGATAATTCTAAGGATAAGGAAAATCATGGGAAAATTTCTTTTAATTTTGGTAAAGGATACAATGAGTGGTTTCCTATAAATACATGCCTTATTAGATACTACATGTGTAAGTGGATCTAGAAAAACTGTACCTATAAATAACAACTCTGATACGATGTTTCGGGACTAACTTGGGGTAATATGGTACACGACAACAAGCCTTACCACACACCTAGTTTGACACTTCTAAGGGATATTCTTTCAGAATTCAAAAACTCTTCACGAACCATCATGAAGGGTTTAAATATAATATGGATATTAATATCCTATGATAAACCTATGGTGTCATAGATTAAGGAATGTTTTATAATTTAGTCATCCTATAAGTAAATTTTCTTGATTATGTGGTTCTCACTATGATAATCATTTCTTATTAAATGCATTCTATTTTTATCCAATGGAGGGAATCATAAGGAAAATTATTAACTTTTAATTTGATGGAAAAACTGATAAGGAGAATTCACATGGGATGACCACTACAGTAAAGGATGTTGTGATCATGTTTAATCAGTTTTTGAGGAACATGATCAATAATGTGTACCTTAACCAACTTTCATACCCACTAAAGAAGATTAGTATTGTGTTAATTGTGAGTTTATGTAATGGAGACCATGAAGGAAAGAATATTCAGTTTCCTTTATGTCAAGAATTTGGAACGAATCACCTAAGATGATTTCATAGAGGAACAAGAAGTTGTTTTCACTATGGAAGAGAAGGACACAAAACAAGTCTCTAGAAATAAAAAATTAATGGTTTAGGTAACCAAATGGATGTCAATATTGGCCTCCCTAAGTCATATTTAATGGTTAAATAATTTAAGTGTGGAATTAATGGTCATTATGAAAATCGATGTCCTAAGTAGAAAGTTCTTAAAGGGAATCAGCAAGGTGGTATGAGTAATGGTTGTATTGTTGTTGATGATGATATTATAGAGGAAATGTGAAAGGAAAAAAGTTAAGTAATAAAGATAGGTATACTTCTTATGACTTATGGATGAAGTGGAATAATCAAAATTTCTATCGATTTGGATTCAAGAATTATGTAGTATGAATAGTGAAATATGAAAGGATTGTTCAATTTATGTTTTCCACTAAGTATTTACATGATTGTGTTGAATGTTTCTGATGGAATGGAAAAGTGAAGTAATGAAAATGTGATATTTTGACTAAGGGAGGATAACCCTTAATATGTTTTTATATTAAGATACTTTTGTTTGGATAACGATATGTGAGATATGAATAAGTAAATGAGAGAGTGATTATTACATTGGAACTAATTAAGGACTTGTTGATAGTTGGTTTATCCTATAATTGACTAAGTTTAAAACAATTTTAGATATAAGGAATAGATCCAACATACTTTTGAAGGATTAATCATGCATATTTTCCATAATGATTTATAGTAATTTTGTTCATTACTCTATTTTAAGAGAATAATTGATGAAGGTATTCACATGTTTGGAATTTGAAAACATAGAGTTGCTTCATGATTTTTTTTGGAATCAATGCTAAGATGATTTTGTAAATTACTTTATAATTTTTTTAATTTTATTCTTTAAAAAGGGTTATAAGGTTAACTATTCATTATAATTTTATGTTAAACCTCAGAATAATTATTTATGTGTTGAGATTGTATTGAAAAACTTGGTTAAAAAGGCTATGTAGGGATTGACCATATTTCACAGAATTCCATCATATTTATTTTGGAAATTATATTAGTGTGGTTTTATAAAAGGAAATAATTTATGTTGGGAGACAACCGATAAATTCTGGTAAGGACGTGGGTCTTGAACTCGTGACCAAAAGATGATAACTGTTTCATGCCTACCACTAGCCAACGCGATGTCCTAGTAAATGTATAATTAGTTTTTATGAATAAATATTTATAATGAAACAGTAGTGTTACTTTTTATTTTTAGAGATTATTATTTAACCACATTGATTTTTAAGGATATTTAGATATTAGTAATTATAATTTTAATTCTTTTATGGGCCTAAGGATCTTTTAAAAGTGTATTTTAGTGCTTCAAGCATTAATGTTAATTTCTGGACATCTGTTTCTTGAAGTAATAGATGAATTAGAAATTGATAAAAGAACAACCAAAAAATTAAATTTCTTATATATAAACTTATTAGGATAGTATATTTCCTTATATTATTCGTTAATAGAATAATTACTCAAATATAGGATAATGATAAAAAAAGGTGGTGTCTAAATTCATTAATTTTTTTTGAACCGATGGCCTTTTAAATCATCACATATTTATAACTTTGAGCCCCTCAAATTTTCTTTTATCATTTACTTATTTTTTACTAATGACCTCAATCACTCCCTATAAATATTTATGTTCTTTCTCTATGTTCAATCTTTACACCCAAACTATTTTCTTCAATGTGGAAACCAAGTTATATGTTACTTTGGGTACGCATTATGTTTCTAACTTTCCTTTTTAAAAGGAAGTTTTAGTATTAATTTTTATGATGTGAGTTTCTAATAAAGTAAATTTCATTTATTAAACATTTAATAACCCCGATGGATTTTGAGGACGAGATTCATTTTAAGGGGGGTAGATTGAAACACCCTAATATTTTTGTGAATTATTTTTATCAAATTAATTTATCCCTTTTGATATTTTGAATTTCATGAAACAATAAAAATAGTTATTTTATATATATTAAATAACTATGATTGTCTTTATTTATATGAAATTCCATGTTAATTGTGCACTACACGCAGTATAAAGGCTATATTTCTCTACACGGAACACTAGGGTTAGAATTTGTTCCACGCAAGACTGAATTTCTTCGATGGCTTGCGTAACACGCAAGACCGCATGTTGATGAACAATAATATATTATTTAATATAGAATTATTTAATATAATAATATATAACCCAATCATTAAATTACTTGTTATGAATTTTATTAACTAACTTATAGTTTTCAAAATAATTAAAATAAATTAATTAGTGTAACGTCCCAGACTCGGATCCCACCAAAACGATGCTCCGAACCCAGTAGGCCACATAGCCTCAAGTGCATCTTCCCAAACACCAGAGGCTGCGTACTAGCCAAGATATCCTAGGTGTGTTTGTGGGGAGAATATTTCCTCATTGCCAGAGTATCATAGTGGAATCCAAACATAATAAATTACGAAAGTATATAAACAGTAGTCAAATGAAATTAGACAAGATTGGAATACATATAAATAAAAATAAAAGTCTCATGTGAAAAATGATTTAGATGATACATGTTTCTAGAAAATAGCCAAAATAGTGCATGGAAATACAATACAGTATATAGTTAACCAAAAATAACAAAAGACCAAAACGTTACTGTAGCATTGCAAGCCTCATCTTGGTCCTATTCGCCCCTAATATAAATCAATATTAAAAAACCTATATTAGGCCACTTTCTCCTATTATCACCTATGACCATATAATCAATTTGAGTCTCCTAGGACACCCAAATAGGGTGTGAGATAAACATCCCAGTAGGTATCCACCCAGAAGTCTATACAGTTCTAACAATAATATGCAAGGTTCTATGAAGTGTAAAAGAATCTGTAACATAAAGTTAATACCCATGGAATGTGTCTACTGCAATATATAAAACCAAACAGCCCTTTAAGGCTCCTTTCAAAAGAGTTAGTTCTTAATAAGGAATCTATAAACAGTAAATACATTACATGGCCATGCCGTACATCCATCCATATTAAGTAACCCACATCCATGATGTATAAGGAAGTGTAGAACCTAAGGTATGGATCCAAGGTGTCACGTACCAAGTAATCCAAGTAAGATATCTAGACCATGATAGGTCGGATCCAAGGAACTCATCCAAGGTATCCACATAGAGTCCCATGGGCAACCTAGTGGAAACTCGGTCTAAGTACTGGTTGGGATCCTAAGAGCATGTGAATGGAATGTCCTACGCGATCCCAAGAAAGATGCATCCAATGGGTATTAAGGCCTTAGGAATACCATGGAGGAATTTTGGGAGGATATTTTGGTATATTTTGGTGAAACCTAAAAATGTTTAGTGGTGTGATGAATGGGTAGGAGTGGTGGCCTTTTATAGTGGAGGAGGAGTGACACTCTTGTAAATATTTGAAGATATAATTCCACCAATATTTTTCATGTTGAAAGTGTATCCAATAGTGGACCTTGGGTGATAAAATTGATTATAGGGTCTAAATATCTCCAAAAAATGGGTGTTTTACATGTATCTAGGTCATTTTTTGTCTTAAATTTAAGGTTTAATGCTTTATTAACCTAATTATTCTCTTAACTGATGTAATTAATTTTAATCACTTTCACTAATATTTTTGGTCAAAAACAAAGTTGGTCTTGTTATAAATTATAAATTATGTAGATTCTAAATATGGAATCAATTTTTCCAAATTACAATCACATAAGTGGAATAAAATAAATTAAAATTAATCTCGTAGATAGGATGACGATGCGGGTTTTTAGAGTAAAAACGTCCAAAAGTTGGCTATGTTTTTATAATAAATATCAAAGTGAAATTGATCCCAATCACCTAAATTGTATCAATTAATAAATATATTATCTAATTAAACTTTAAAACTAATTAAAATCATAATTTAACCTTATAAATTATTTATATTAAAAAAGTGGGTTTGAACTAAAATTCAGTATTTTTAACTTTTCATTAAAAATTGATTCTTTACATAAAATTACCAAAACATCATCCTAAGTTAATTATTATGTTTCTAAATAAAATATGAAGTTTATTTTGACATATTAGATCAATTAATGTATCAAAATTCAAATTTAAAATGTGTTCTTCATTAAAAGGCGGTAAAACTGCCTTTATAAAAATATAGGTTTTTATGTGTAAGATAGGGTTTGTTCTTATCTTATTCATATCAAACCTAGTGGATGAATATCAAAAATATTATATTTAATATATAACATATATATTTAATTAAAATAATTAACTAATTGTAATTACAGTCATTTATTAGGATAAAACAATTTCGTGAGCTTAAAAATAGTTTTATATAAAAAAATATGTTTATATTCAATTGGTCCCTATATTCATTTATAATTAGTTTTTAACCTATTAATTAATATTATATTACAATAAACCATATATTTTCATAAGTTAGTTAATACTATACATAACTACTAACATAACAACTAGGTTATATTATATTATATTAAATAATAATATTTTAATAATACATTGTCATTTGGTGAAACTCTGTCTTTTGTGTAACAAAAGTTATTTAAGAAGGCCACTCTTCTGTGTAATGTATGAAATAAAGGAACGCCACTATTGCATGTAATGTAATATAACTCAGTGTTTCATGTGTTGAAATATATATAATATATTTTAAATATTAAATATATTATAATGTATCTGGATTTTATATTACTGCACGTGCTTGAGGTCACGTGTCATACATGAAATCAAATATAAAGTTCTTACTTCAGTTTTTTGGGATGTCACCTTATCCCCACCTTATTTAAATTGTATCCCTACAATTTAAACCTGATATTGGTGATATATTATTTGATACGTCCTATGTTTTTAATCCCACATCATGAGAAGGGTTCATAAGTTATCCTCTATAAAAGATAGAATGTAAATTCCAATGGTCACATGGACTACCATGTAACTAGGTTTCTAAGTAGGATTACATTAGTGGAAAGTATAGATACATACTTGGAGGAAAATAATATATGTTCATAGGGAGTGATTGAGGTCATCAATCACAAATAAGTGATTTATCAATAGAATGTTTAGGGCCTCAAATGTAACACCCCAAGCTTCCATGGTACGCTCCTCTTTGAATAATAGAGCAGCGTGTGTTGTACGCAACCTCGAGTTCTAACACACCGCGACCAATAAAAGTAGAAGTTATGAATAGTAATACCCACTTTTTGAAATTATTTAAATTTTATATTTCAAAATGGACTTCATTTTTGGATTCGGAATATTGAAATTACCCTATGTTGAATTTTTGGTATTTTTCTGAGAACTTCCAATTTTTGATGAATAGTGAAAAATACTTAAAAACAACTTTTTTAATCAAAATAATTTATAGTGATAAATTATACTATTTTGTGGCTTTAAAGTATAATTAGAATATATTTTTACCATTTTATCCAATGGTGGTCATTAGAATTAATTTCACTTTGAAATTGGATATAAACAATTATCAATCTTTTGATATATATTGCATCTTAAAACACGCTATTTGTTGTGACAGCGGGAATTAATTATTAAATTAATTAAATCAACTTATATGTTTTTAATTTTGTAAAATAGACATCATTTTTTAATTAGGAATATCAAATATAGCTTAGGGTGATTTTTTGGTATTTTTCTTAAAAACTTCAATTTTTGATGAATAGTGAAACCACTAAGTGGTAGTTTAAAAATTAATTTTTCGTGTAAATGAAACATTACCACTTCTGTGATTTGATTTTAAAAAATCATACATACATCATTTTCATTAGGAAGTAAAATGTGGTTCAATGGGATTAAAATAATTTTTGGTGAATAGTAACTTTTAAGTTCTATTAATCACAATTAAAGGTAATTAGTGAAATTTAAGGTAAAAATGGTATTATAAAAATATTAAAATACATTTACACTTTTCCTAACCTTATTGGATGACTCATGGCCGACCAATACAATCCAGGGGTCAACTTGGGAACCCCATGGAGCCACATGGGTAAGATAATGACATTAATAACTTTTTATTTAAAGTAAAAATAAAATTGTCACAAACATGTGTTGTTTTACTAAAACAATTATTACATGGGGTTATATAAGTTAAATTTTAGACTATAAGTATTAATTGGAAATATAAAACGATTTCCTAGATCATTATATTTTTTTATAATTTCTATACATTAAATAAATTAAATTTGTTATGACACCATGATGATGCAGCGATTACCTCATTAATTCACGATTTAAATAAAATGAAAATATAATGTAAAATCTAAGACTTACACTTGTTAAAAATCTATTGGATTAGTATATTTAGAAACCTTATCACCTTATCCTCGAAATATGTACTTTTGGGACCTTTGAAATCAGAAAAGTACTTCATAATAATGTAACATTTCATTACTTTCCAAGAGTGCCCCTCCTCTCCTCTTATAAAAGGCCCCCACCTCTACCACCTTATTCACACCATAAAAGCCATTTGGATCAGACAACCTCTGAAAAAATACTCTCTCAACTTCCCTATATTACTCCTAGAAGCCTCACTTTGGGCATAATTCTTCCCAAGGAAGCTTTTGGCCCAAATCAAAAAAGAGTTACCCGATTTTAAGGTAATGACTTCTCTTATGTTATTTTTTTTTATTTTTCTTCTCCAACCCCTTAAACTCTTTTTATTCCTTTATTTTGTAACAAAAAAAGTATCTTCAATATACTAAGATGTTGTTATGAGAAGTATTTGATTTACACTTACACAAACCTCCATCTAATGGTTAAAGAACATACTATTTTTGTGGGTGGCGAAATACTGCCTCATTAAATGATGATTGCTCAAATATTCTTTTAACACCTCTAATGGTGGACATTATGATGTCACTATTTTTATATATGATATATATTATGTTTTTGTTATCCTTATGATTCTTTATTTTTTATTTATGGCATACCTTTGTGATTTCCATTATGGGTAAACGTGATAATTTCATTTTAGGAAGTGCGGACTACCGCCCCCTCAATATGATTTGAATCGTTAATGCCATATGTGGGATGTATAAAGAATGGAGTAAATGATATTATATATGATATTATACTGGAATTATAATATACCTTTATATAATTATGATTTCATTCTATTAAATACGAAATAGAAATGAAAGTAGCGTTAATGCGTACGTACGGCTTACCGTCTCCATGAACGGTGCATTTCATTTCTTACCTCTAAATGTTACGTAATATTATGAATGAATGTATATAGTGGATATATATGATATATATGATATATACATCATGGATATAATTCTGGAGATAATGGATATTCTACCACATAAACAACTTGTAATTATAAGAAGTTTATTTTTGACTCAAGTACCAAAGATCGACAAAACAACCGTTATTAACTTAAATGACTACATAATTTTCGTAACACTGTAATAAGTGGTATAAAAGGGATAATGAACTTGAAAAAGGTTATTAAAAAAGTAGATATTAACTCTAGTTTATTATTCAGGAGATTAAAGAACGGTCGAGTGAAGTCGGACACGAGGTAAGGGACATCGTCTCAATCTCCTTTCATTGAGGCATATTTTTTGTCGTACGTATGCGGCGACAGCGACTTCTCCACCGCTGTGACCATTATTTGAGTTTCAACTTCCTCTACAAGACATAACTTTTTTTAAATGAAAAATAATTACAAAGTTTTAATTTTATTTTATTTTGGTATTGAAAATGGTTTTGAAAATGTTTTTATTATATCAATGTGTTGTATTGATATCTTGTGATTGAAATGTGGAAATATTATGTTTCCTTTATGCATGTTTTATGTGATACGGTTATGTTATGGTTTATGATATGTTTAAACCTGTTCATATGAGGAATGAATTGAACTTAATAAGTGACAGGTGGATCCTACTATAGCTACTCGATGCATCGATAGGTCTCACGAGACAAACTAGTGTCTTGGCACAAGGTCTTGACAAAATCTTATTTGTAGTCTTGGCACGAGGCCTTGGCTACGTGGTTATGATAGTGTGGAATTATGCATTCCATCATTATGAAAGTGGTTATTGATATTTCATGTGATTATTCGACTAGTTAAATATCCATGTGAATAAGTAAATGGAATTATTTCATTTTATTTTTGCCTTATTATGCTGAAGTTAAACTTTAAAAGGCTTTTGTTTTAGTTATACATTTCCTTAAATGTTAATGTTTATTCATGAAAGCTTCCTCTATATTGTTATCCTTACTGAGCATCTGAGCTCACCCCTTTCAATGTTTTAATTTTTCCAAGATATGAAGAGTATTTTAGGAATGACCTGCAGGGATAGTCTGAAGGGGATATGAGTGTGGAAAATGGAGACTATGTTATTGTAGTTTTTCACTTTCTGATGTAATGTAACATTTATGAATGTATCTAGTGTTTCCAATGCTACTAAACTAATCGGTCTTTCGAGACTTGATCTTTTGTGATCATGCTGATGTTACGTAATAATACACTGACTCTGGGTAACTGGGGTCGGGGCGTTACATCAAAGCTATAAATATGATATGATTTAGTAGAACATTGGTGAAATAGAAATTAAGGAATTAATAGAAAGCATTTTTTTTATCATTTTATAAATGTTGATCAGGCATCTTTTTTGGATCTAAATTTCAAAATCAAGATTATTTCTTTATATATTTTCTACTTGTATTGTTTTTTTAACGATGGGATTGTTGTAAAGAATATTTTCTTTGATATATTCAATCTTTCTGGTGAACATGTACACAGTGCTACAGTGATCAATCGACTTAGAAAAGAGAGCTACACTTTAGAGACATGCATGTTATATCTTGTTCTACTGTATGTGTGGTGTTGCTCTATTTTTGTTGTTATTCTTAAAATAGATGATCTCTTGTGAAACTGGATCTCTTTAGACTATTTCATTCATGGATTACATTTATTCCGAATAAGAGGATCTATCAATTGTTATTTGTGTGATGCTTCAACTGTGAAGTTCAATCTGTTTAAAAAAAGAAATCTGTTTTGATTTATTTGAGTTTCGATTTCTCGTACTCAGTTGAAGTGGAGTATCAACTTCTCGATATAAGTTATGGATAACTAGTTCTCTATTTGAGAATCAGAAGACTTTTTGGGTCTTTTTTTTAAGGGTTTCAACTACCTATACTCAGTTGTTGAATTTCATTATTGTGATAAGTGGACCAGACAAGTTAAATTCACCAAGATTGTAGAGAGATCATCTGGTGGAGTGGACTATTGGATATTTTCCCCTAAACCACTATAAAAAAAATTTCCTTTATTTTTATTTATCTACTCCATATTCATGGATTATAAGTAAAAAACTTCTTATCTCTATTAATTAATAGCGTATATCAAAAATTAGAATTGTGGAAGAGTTTTTGAAAAGACACAATTCACAGCCCTCTTTTGTGCTTTGTATATTCCAACCTAACACCTATGAGGTAACTAAAATAAATAGGAAACCACCCCAATTCTTTCTATAATCTTGAATGGAACAAAATATCACAATGAAAGCGTACGCTACCTTTTGATCCACCTATGTCCTAACCTCGGTGAAACATGCATGAAAACTTGATCCCAAACCTTGAACTATATAGGTCTTCTACAGTGATTGTCATATGGTTTCATATGAGTCTGCACAGTAAAAATCCTATTCTGAATCAACTAGACATATTAAGAATTCTCCTTCATGAGGTGTGGTCCTGGTAAAGCTTCCTCACCTACCTGTAACTAGTACAGGGGAGAACGCTGTGGCCTACCGTATAAATCCTCATAAAGTTCCATATTTATTGTATCTCGATAATTGTTATTATAGGATAAATCAACTAGGGGAATGTGCCTCTCCCAAGAGCCCCCATAATCCATGTCTTATACTCGAAGCATGTCCTCTATCACATGTATCGTATGCTTTGACTGGCCTTTAGTCTGAGGGTGGTATGTTGTGCTCAAAAGCACCTATATACCCAGTGTCCTCTGAAAACTCTACCAGAAACAAGAAGTAATGATGGAATACCTATCAGAAACTATAGAGCATGTGGCCCCATGAAGTCATACCACCTATTATATGTACAACCTTTTGAGCTAATAAACACTGAAGGTCTCCTTTATCGGCAAGAAATGATCGACCTTCATAACCCTATCAACAACAACCCATGCAGCATCATTACCGCGAGGTGACCTCAGTAAATCGGTCACGAAATCCATCATGAAATCATCCCATTTAAAATCTAGAATAGGTAACTGTAGTAAAATTATATCTTGTAGCTGATGTTCCACCTTCACCTGATGACAGGTGGAACACCTCGTAACAAAACTAGCTACCTCTCTTTTTATACTCGGCCACCAGTACTGACGTCGCAAGTCATGGAACATCTTGGTGACTCCAGTGTGTACTGATCATGCTAAATCATGAAACACCCACATCTGATCCTCATGTATATCCTTTGAAACCCACACTTGTCCATGGATATGTAGGATCTCATCCTTGCCTACCATCAAAATAGGAGGAGGGTCCTCACCTGCCACACTCTCCCATAGAACTAGGACCTATGAATATGATATCTCCCTAATCCCAACTCTATCTAGTTGGGTGGAGGTCACATATAAGGGTGAAAGATAAGTCATGCCCTGCCTATCATTAATATCCAAATGCATCTAAGAGAATAGCGCCATAATATTTCACATGCTACTAGCCGGATGCACCTCTTGTATCTCATTCCTCCTACTCATTGCGTTGAACCCTTCATTGTCTTTATTAAGTGTCTATGCAGGCTCAATGTCAAAGGACTAAAGGTACTCTACCCACATTCAGTTCCTCAAATTTAGATCATTCTTCATAATTATATATTTGAGGCTTCTATGGTCTGTGTATCCACCAAAATTCTATCCCATTATATACTATCTCCAATGGTATAATTCATTAACACCAATAGCTAACTCCAGATCATGTGTAGGGTAATTCCTCTCATGAGGTCTTAGCTGCCGAGACCAATACGTCATGGATTGATCTCCCTAAATCAGCACTTTCCTATCCAAACACTTTAATAATCATAGTAAACCATGTAACTCTTTCCCAACTTTGGTAGTATCTAGAATGGTGCTGATGTCAACTTCCCTTCCAGCTCTTCAAAGGCTATCTCATAAGATTCTGAACACACTAACTTCATACCCTTCTTAGTCAAGCCCATTAACAGCACTACTATCCGTGATAAGTCCTATATAAAATTCATGTAGTGACCATCTATCCCCAAGAAACCCTATATGTCAAAAATGTTCTTGGGATTTTCCCATGAAACTACAACTCTCACCTTCTTTGGGTACACTTATACTCCTATATTTGAGATGATGTCACCCAAGAAGTGGATCTATTCCATCCAGAATTGGCACTATGTGATCATAGAATATAACTGATTCTCTCTTAGTGTATTCAAAATTATATCAATATTATTGGCATGGTTATGTCAATTGTGATAATACACCAAGATATCTTCCACAAAAACCACAAAAAATGAGTCCAAATAGGAATAGAACACACCGTTCATCAGTTTCATGAAAACTGATATCACATTTGTGAGACCAAAATGCATAACCAGATACTCATATAGACCATACCTACTATGAAAGGCTTTTCAAGGTATGTCTGTAGGTCGAACATGAACCTGGTGATATCCTGACCTCAAATCAATTTTTGATAACACTGGAGCTCCTCAAAGATGATCAAACAAATAATCTATCTGTGGTAAGAGATATTGGTTTTTAACTATCAGCTGATTTGGTTTCCAATATTCCACACATAACCTATGGCTACCATCTTCCTTTTTCACAAAAAGTACTGGGAAACCCCATGGAGAAGTACTAGTTCAAATAAACCCCTTCTCCACCAAATCCTATAGCAACTTTTTGAGATCCTGAAACTCCATTATAGCTATCCTGTAAGGAGTAATGGATACTGGTGTAGATCCTGGAACTAGATCGATGGAGAACTCCACCTCTCTCTCAATAGGTAAACCAAAAAATTTATTAGTAAAGATGTCTCTGTATCACTAAACTACTCAAGGGATGTTCACCTGAATCACTCCTTGATCATTTAGATATAAACTTGTGATCTGGGATATCATCCCACCCAACCCATGATGGTCGGGTCCAGCTCGGCTTACCTTCACATCTCATTCACCCTTATGAATAATCACCACACCCTCTGGTGATGTGAAAGTCACCCTCTGGTGATAGTAGTCAACATACGCTCCATAAGCTACTAGAAATTCCATCATGAGGATTATGTCAAACACTGTCATCTCGAGGACATATAAACTCCCGAAGAAGTGTCACCCACCAACCTCAAGGGGACACTCCATACACTGGTTCACATCACCCATTATGATCCCCAACTATGTGTCTAGAGTCAAATGACCTCATAAAGAAAAAACATAAGCCCAAGGATTTTATCCACCCATGTAGATATAAAACTGTACGATGCACTTGTATCGAAAAGACCATATGAAATAGTAGAATCTACTAAGATTGTACATCTCATTGTAGATGGTCTAGAATCCTAGTTCTATTAGGTGTATTGGATAGTATAATTCTGGCATGTACCATGACCTTGTGAAACTGTCTAGAAACCCTGATCTGATCCACCTTGTTGTCTCTAAGAACCTCATGTATGGCTACCACGGACACTACCACAACTGCCCTGACCTAACCGTCCTACACTACTCCAACTCCTAGCCTGATGTGAAGCTGAATAACCTACTACTAAAACTATATTTTGGAGTTGACCCCTACCTCTCATAGTTAGAGGAAAATCCCTACAAAACTATTGCATGTTCCCCCATCCGATCGCAAGTTCGACACTCAACTAGGTTTTGGTTATACCGATTCTTCTGATGGACTTGCCTACCACAATCATGGAAATACACCAAGATGCCTGGACGAAAATACTATCTGGCATTATCGTTGTGAGAAGCCTAAAAATAGCGCCTCCTGCATGAAGACATAGATCCACTACAGTGATAAATAGTACTCCCCTATATTGTACCCTTAGCCTCCCTCAAGTTCCACTATGTAATCAGCACATGTGTCATAATCTCAGTGACAGAAGTCAACCTGAACATGTTGATCTGATATTTGATAGCATGTATGAGACCTTCCTCAAAGCGCCTCTCTCTAGAAAGCTCATCAGTAAGACACATCGGCACAAAATGTTTCATCTCTGTAAAGCATGTCGTGTATTCCATAACCTTTATTGTGCCCTAATCGAGACACATGAACTCACTAACTTTCTCTTCTCATATATTCACGAGGTAAAAGTTGTCATAGTAGCATGTTTAGAAATAATATCAACCCATATCTTGAATCCCATCATCCTGGTTCAAAATTTCACATAAGTTCTTTGCCACTCCACGTAGCATATAAGTCACAATTTTGAACCTCTTCTCCATAAGCATCTCTATATGTTCAAAAATTGCTAACGTGGTCTCAAGCCACAACTTTGCAGCCTATAGTCCACCATAACCCAAGAACATGGGAGGATACTGTTGTATGAAGACCCATGTCAGCTAATCCATAGTCAAGGATAAATGCGATTCTCCCTGGAACATCTGTATATATTGAAAGAAACCCTCGTAGAACTATTCCTCAGCAACTATGTACAAAACAACAGCTGGTGCCATAACTAGTGCTAAAGGATGATCAACTGGTAGCATGTGGCCCACTATCTCTAGAGTATGTTCATCTCCCCCTCACATCGTACCACTGGAGGTCATTGTGGATGCATCACTTTATAGTTCAAGTCACATGCCTTAGAATAGAAAAACATCAAAGCACGCAACTCAAAAGTGTAGGACAGGTCAAAACCATCCTAAAACCAAGTCAACCCGTAGCATGATCCTAAATCTTGGACTGTCTAAGTAATGAACAACAAACCACTAAAAACTACACTTATTTTCCTCTCAAAATCCAAGTATAGGTCACGTATCTATCATCATTTCAAGTTTCCATTTCTTTTTACCAAGGGTTTACCGATTCAGAATCCATGAGAACCCATAACACCTCATGAACCCAAAAACATTTTCCCCACTCAAACAATAGATATATAAAGTTTTTTATCATTAAAATTTCATTGGTGCATCATTTCTAAATCCATAAGGGCCCATACTCTTTATGAATTGAAATATGAAGACACTCCTTTATTTACCACACCCAAGTAAAACAGCAGCAGACACAACTATCACATAAACTATCACAATAGCTTGAAATAAATAATGAATCCAAAATGGCATGAAAAAAATGCATGGAATGTGATTCTAACAACTATATATATGATGCATGAGATGGAACACCCAAACCTCTTTATGTTTCAATGAAAATAAAACCCACCATTGTATCAGTAGTAATATAAGAAATCAAGTGCACCACCCAATGATGAAATCGAATCATCTGTAAAATTAAAAATCTAGAAAAACATGACTGTTATTGAGGTAAATTGGATTTTACCTCTATGTGGGGTAACTACTCCCAGAAACAACTTATTACCAAATTCCATTTCCTTCTTATCCCTTTCCATTATCACTAAATAGTAAGGAAACCCAAAAAAGAATGCTCTGATAACACTTTATAACGTCCTAAACCCAGATTCAACCCAAATGGTTCTCCAAATATGGAAGGACACATGGCCTCAAATGCATATCCCCAAATGGTAGAGGCTGATGACTAGCACCAAGAGACTATGTGAGTCAGTAGGGATACTATTCCCTAATTACTAGAGTATCACAGCGAAAGTCAAACATAATAAATAGAGGAAGAGAAATAAGTCACAGTAAACAAAAGGTAGACTAGATATGAAAACATATCAATAAACAAGCAAGTCTCATATAAAAAATGATGTAGATGATATATGATATCGTGAAAAACTGAAGTAAGAACTTTATATTTGATAACATGTATGACACGTAACACCAAGCACGTAAGGTAATATAAAATCCAAATACTTTATAATATATTTAATATTTAAAATATATTCTATATATTTCAACACATTCAAAACTTAGTTAGAGTGGATTACATGAAAGAGTTACCTTCCTTGATATCATGTGTTACACGCAATAGCGACCTTCTTTGATAGCTTTCATTACATGAAAGACCGAGTTTCACCAAATAACAATGTATTATTAAAATATTATTATTTAATATAATATGATATAACCTAGACTTTATGTTAAAATTTATGAATATTATTAAATAACTTATGAAAATATATGGTTTATATTAATATAATATTAATTCATTGGTTAAAAACTAATTATAAATAAATATAGGAACCAATTGAATATAAACAGAATGTTTTTATATAAACCAATATTTTTGCTCACGAAACTATTTTATCCAAATAAATTTATGTAATTATAATTAGTTAATTATTTAAATGAAATATATATGTTATATATTCAATAAAATATTTTTTATATATTAATCCATTAGGTTTTATATGCATAAGATAAGAACAAGCCCAATTTTATACATAAAAACCTATATTTTTATAAAGGCAATTTTACCACCTCTTAATGGAGAACCCATTTTAAATTTGAATTTTGATAATTTAATTGTTTTAATATGTAAAACTAGACTTCATATTTGAATTAAAAACATAATAATTAACTTAGGATGATGTTTTGGTAATTTTCTGTAAAGATTTAATTTTTAATGAAAAGTTAAAAATACTGAATTTTATTTCAAAAATTATTTTTAATATAATTAATTTTTAAGGTTAAATTATTATTTTAATTAGTTTTAAAGTATAATTATATAATATTTTTATCAATTAATAAAATTTAGGTGATTGGTATCAATTTTACTTTGAAATTTATTATAAAAACCTAGCCTATATTCATACATTTTTACTCTAAAAAATGTATTGTCGTCTCGTCTGCAGGATTAGTTTTAATTTAATTTTTTCCACTTCTATGATTGTAATTTGGAAAAATAAATTCCATATTTGAATAAATAATTTATAATTTCTAATAAGAACAATTTTTTTGACCAAAAATATTAGTAAAAGTGATTAAAATTAATTACATCGGTTAAGAGAAGAATTAGGTTAATAAAGCACTAAACTTTAAATTTAAGACACAAAATGACCTAGAAACATGTCCAAAACCCATTGTATGTCCATATTTAAACCCTATAATAAATTTTCCCACATTGTTTCCATTATTGGATCCACTTTCAACATGAAAACATGGGTGGAATTCTCTATTCAAATACTTACAAGAGTGTCACTCCTCCACTATAAAAGTCCACCACTCCTACCCATTCATCACACCTCTAAAACATTTTATTTTCTGCCAAAATATGCCAAAATAGCCTCAAAAAATTATTCCCCACGACCTATAAGCCTAACTTTGGTCATAAAACCTTCCAAGTAAGTCTTTTGGTATACACCAAAAGAGGATACCTAATTAAGAGGTAATGTCTTCTCTCAAGATCCCTTTCCTTTATTTTCCCACTTCACCCCCTACACTCACTTTATTCCATTATTGTGTGACAAAAAAATTATAATAAATATAATAGTATGTTGTTATGGTAAGTTTTATACCTAAACTTACACATACCTCCATCTAATGGAGGTGAACATACTGTTTCCATGTAAGGCGAATTACCGCCTCACGAAACGATGATTGTTCAACTCTCTCTTACCGCCACCTCTCATGGTGGCCATTATGATGAAAAATCAATATATATAGGTTATATATAATATGTATTATTGTTTTATACTTATCTAAAACTTTTATAATACACAAATTTAATACTTTTCATTTTACGTTAATACGTTAACATTGTTTGAGAAAGTGTGGACTACTGCCCCTCAAAGCGATGTGATTCGTTCACAAGATACATGGAATGTATAAATGATGGTTATAAAAAAATGAGACATAAAAACATCTCTATTAAATTAATTACATAATTGACTTTATTTAAATATAATATATATATCATTTTCTTTATTACCCTTTCATGCGCTTTAAAAGAGATAACATCGTTTGTGGACGAGGGGACTACCACCTCTTCGACAAGATGTAATTTATTTTATATCATAGATTTATATATAAATATGTATGATTAAATAACATGGTATTTATTATATAATGATCATTATGAAATTATATGGTGTTACTTACATTCTTCCGATAATGATCATTTAAAAATGGGAACATTACTCATGCGTACGTACGGCCTACCATCTCCAAGAATGTAACATCGTTTCATTTTGCGTAACCATATTTAATTATTGATTTGAAAATTATAAATGATGTATAAATATGATAATTATGTCCTAATTATTATTTTTTAGGTGTTATATAATGACCAATTTGACCATAATTGACCACCAATAGTTGTTTTGACGCATAAACCGAATTTGGTCAAAAACACCCGATGTAAACTTAATTGTTTAAGTTGTTGTACACAACATGGTAATAAGTGACATGAAATTAGTTATAGACATGAACATTTTTATTAATAAATGATAAAAATAACATTATATTATTATATAAGAATATAAAAGGAAGTTCACCCAAAAGGAAACTCAAGGTAGGGGATTTTTGTCTCATTTTCATTCAGTGCGGCATACTTAATTTTTGTGCACCTAATTTATCATATATGGTGTACACACTACCAAATTGACAAATAATATCATGAAATATATTATCTTCATGGTATTTTGGATGTTTTATTTTATTATTACTACTTTTGGTTCTTTCGATTCGTAAGTAATGGATTTCGTCTCAATTTTATTTCATTGAGGAACATTTCGTTGTTATTCACCAAGTTTCTTTTAAATGGTGTATATATTACAATTGAAATTATATATCATGAATCTCATTAATATAATGATATTATTAATTTCATTCAATTTTACTCCTTCATTATTTTATTATTTAAATTGTTTCAAAGTGGTATGGGACATTTTGGGATGTTTAAAGACTATATTCCTCAAGACCAATCCTATTGATCGTTCAATGGAATTTACATTAGATTAAATTATATAACCATTGTTTAAAAAACCATTTAATTATAATATGTTTAATAATTACCATTATAAAGTATTAGTACCATTTTTCACTCTTAAGTACTCAAATTGTTTTAAAAATATTTTAAAGAAAACTCGACTTCGCTTCCCTCTTTAGTTGGAGAAGTTGTTTTCTTCTAAAACCCGTGTTTTATTAAAATGATTTCAAAAATATTTTAAAATGATTTTATAAATACATTTTTACCCTTTTTTATCTTTTACCAATATCTTAGAATTAATCTTCATGTTGATTTCCGAAAAATTCATTTTCTAACATTTTTCCGTACAAAAGGAATATTCTTTTTACCTCATACGACATGTACAGACGTATGAACCATAATTTATTTGAATCCTCCTTCTCAATTTTAAAAGTTTTATTTTAAAAAAATGTTTTTAAAAAGTTATTTTCAATGAAAAATGTTTTAAAAGGTTTTTTCAAAAGAAAAGGATATTTTCCTCAAGAATATCTTTAAAAGTCATTATTTTATTTCATCAACAACAAAAACCCTCTATTTTACCCCACTTCAGATTTTTTGTATTGATACCATCCTCATTCTCCATCTTGATGGTTTATTATTGGTTTGGCAAATTATAGTATTAAAATTCACTTCTTAGATCTATTTTTTATTCACCTTTAAATATTCAATCTCCTGTGATCGTTGAACATTGAATTTCTCCTAAATTATCCATTTCATTTATCATAGATATTACTACTTAAATCGTGTACGATTTTACATATGGTGTCAAAATTGACATTTATATGATTATTTAGGGAAATATTGATAAATATGTATACTATATTCAATATGTATTTTGATAAGGCTCATTATTTAATTGATATATGAGGAATTCTTTGGACATGCAATACACATGTTGGGGATCATTTAAGGAAAGCTCTATGGGTTGGGGATTGGTGAATGAAATCCCATCGATGCATTGGTAGTATCATGGGATGATTTAGTTGCAAAAATTTGTGTAGGTAATTTTTCTATTCACATTACTGGTTCCATGTACCAGGGGAAACACGATGTCCAATAATTAAGCACTATACCCTTTTCAGTTTAGTTATTATTCATCCATGAGATCTTGCATGGAAAAGTCTATGGATACATTTAATTTTTAGTTCATTTATTAAATATCATGTATTTCAGTTCCTTACCTTTCCATTTTTTCCTTATCTAGTTATTTGAATTTCATGTATTTCCAGTTACCATCTTTCCATATTGTTTATTCAGTTCCTTCTCAGTTTGTTGATTATATGGTATGTGTGTTCAATTATTTACCATGCCATAATTATTACTCTCATTGACTCATTATTTCTTCAATTATATTTTACCATTAATGAACATTTGAGCTCACCCTTTTTATGTTTCCTTCCCCAGTAATACAAGAAGTGTACTATAAAAGATATTCAAGAATTTACTAGATGTATTAGAGTTGTTCTTGAAGTTGTTTATTTGTTTAGAAGATAAAAATAATATGTTGTAATTTGTGTACACATTTTTGATACAATTATCATTAATATATCTGGTTTACCAAGACTACTAAATTGGTCTGTCCTTCAGGTATTGATTCCTTGTAATCATGCCAATATAATTGATATCAGTCACCGACTTTGGGCTATCTTGGGTCGAGGTGATACAGTTGGTATCAAAGGAAGCTTAGTAACAACCTTTGGAAATAGATTTAGGAAAACCTATATTATATAACATAACCCTAAGATAGAATTTGAGGATAAGTGTAGATTGAAACCCTATAATTTTGGTAAAGTATAGATTATGCGGGTCTTCAAAGCAATACACCCACGTCTACATACTATAAGTGGACATGGTTATGGCTTATATTTACCTAGGAGTAACAACTATGACAAGGTGTTCTAGGCCTGACTTGGGGTAACATGGTGCATGACAACATGCCTTACTACGCACCTTGTTTGACACTCCTAGGGGATATGATTAGGATAATCCTTATTTTCTTTATAAACCATTAATAAAGATTTTAATAGATAATGAAAATTAATTTCCTAGGTTAAATCAAAGGAGTTTTATATTAGATATATTGTTTCATGATTAGAAATCATACAAATGATATTATGGGTAATCCTTAGACCAATGAAGGACCTATGTCAAAATAAAACTGATGATGTATTGATGATGTATTAAAAACCTTGGATAAAATGTCATTTAGTGAATAACCTTGTTTCAAGGATGTCCATTAGATTTATTTTGGAAATTATATTAATTTGGTTTTATAAAAGGAAAACCTGTAACCCGGGTGAAAACCAATCAAATCTGGCAAGGTTGTGGGTCTTCAACCCATGACCGAAGGAAGAAAATGGTTTCACACCAACCACTAACCTATGAAATTACATTGTTAATTTTTCATTGTTTTTAGTTAAACAACCTAACAAATAAATGTTAAGGATAAATCCGTAATAGCACTTTTCAGGATTAGGGATTATTCTATAAACCATATTAGTTTTAGATGAATAGTTAAAGATAAATATTTAAACTTTTTACTATTTTATAGGCCTTATGACCATTTTAATTTTTCTTTTAGTACTTTATGAATAAAAAAATCATTATTGGTTATTAATTCTTGGAGTAAAATGATTAATTAGAATTTGATCGAAACACAACCAAAAGATAGGATTGTTCGTATTAAATTGAAATCTACCACATAAGAATATTTAGTTTTATTATTGCTCAATAAAATAATTAATCAAAATTTTTAAAATGATAAAAAAATGTGGTCGGTTAATTCCTTAATTTTAGTTTCACTAATGGTCTACTAAATCATCTCATATTTATCTCTTTTAGGACCTAAACATTCCATTGATCAATCGCTTGTCTGTGATTGATGACCTCAAGAACTCCCTATGAATATTTATTATTTTCCTATAATTATGTATCTCTAATTTTCACTAATTTTCTTCCACTTAGAAACCTAGTTACATGGTAGTCCCCGTGACCTTCGTACTTTTTATTCTCTCTTTTATAGAGGATTACTTATAAACCCTTCTCATAATGTGGGATTTAAAACATGGGAGGAATCAAACAATATATCACCAAGATCAAGTTTAAATTGAAACGATGAAACTTAAATAAGGTGGGGGAGAATGTGACATCCTGAAAAACTGAAGTAATAACTTTATTTTTGATAGAATGTATGACACGTGACACCAAGCACGTATGGTAATATAAAATACAGATACGTTGTAATATATTTAATATTTAAAATATATTCTATATATTTAAACACATGTAACACTGAGTTAGAGTTCATTACACACAAGAGTGACCTTCCTTTATAATGTGTATTACACACAATAGTTACCTTCTTTGATAGCTTGTGTTACATGAAAGACCGAGTTTCACTAAATAACAATGTATTATTAAAGTATTATTATTTAATATAATATGATATAACCAATCCATTATATTAGTGGTTATGAATATTATTAAATAACTTATGAAAATATATGGTTTATAATAATATAATATTAATTCATAGGTTAAAATCTAATTAGAAATTAATATAGGGACAAATTGAATATAAATGGAATTTTTTATATAAAACCATTTTTATGCTCACAAAACTATTTTATCATAATAAATTAATGTAATTATAATTAGTAAATTATTTTAATGAAATATATATGTTATATATTAAATACAATATTATTTATATTCATCCATTGGGTTTGATATGCATAATATAAGAACAAACCTTATTTTACACATAAAAACCTATATTTTTATAAAGGCAATTTTACCAACTTTTAATAGTGAACCCATTTTAAATTTGAATTTTCATACTATAATTGATCTAATATGTCAAAATAAACTTCATATTTTAATTATAAATATAATAATTAACTTATGATGATGTTTTTATAATTTTCTATAAAGATTCAATTTTTAATGAAAAGTTAAAAATACTGAATTTTAGTTCAGAACTGCTTTTTAATATAATTAATTTATAAATATAAATTATTATTTTAATTAGTTTTAAAGTTTAAATAGATAATATTTTTATAAATTAATACAATTTAGGTGATTGGGATCAATTTCACTTTGATATTTATTATAAAAACATACCCAACTTTCTGATGTTTTTACTTTAAAGACCTGCATCATCGTCCGATCTAAAGTATTAATTTTAATTTATTTTTTGTCACTTATATGATTGGAATTTCAAAAAATGGATTCCATATTTTGAATATATATAATTTATTATTTATAATAAGACAAAATTTGTTTTTTTACCAAAATTATTAGTGAAAGTGATTAAAATTAATTACATCGGTTAAGAGAATAATTAGGCTAATAAAGAACTAAACCTTAACTTTAAGACACAAAATGACCTAGAAACTGGTAAAACACCTGTTTTATGGACATATTTAGACCCTATAATAAATTTTATATCCCATGGTCCGTTATGGGATCCACTTTCAACATGAAAAACGTTGGTGAAATTCTCTCTTCAAATATTTACAAGAGTGTCACTCCTCCTCCACTATAAAAGGCCACCACCCCTACCCATTAATCACACCACTAAAACATTTTAGGTTCTGAAAAATATACCTAAATATCCTCCTAAAGTTCCTCCCCATAATCTGGAATCATCCCTATGGTAATAAATCCCCCAAGTAAGTCTTTTGTTATACACCAAAAGAGGTTTCTCGATTAAGAGGTAATGTCTTCTCTCAAGCTCCCTTTCCTTTATTCTACTACTTAACCCAATACACCCACTTTATTACATTATTTTGTGACAAAAACTATATCCTACATATACTATGATGTTTTTATGCTATTATTTCTACCTAAACTTACATACATATCCATCTAATGTAGGAGAACATACTATTTCTTTGTACAGCGAACTACTGCCTCACGAAACGATGATTGTTCAACTATATCTTACTGCCTCTCGTGGTGGAAATTATGATGAAAAATATATTTATATAGGATTTATATGATATTTATTATGTATTTATACTTATTTAAACCTTTTATAATACACAAATTTAATAATTTCCATTTTACATTAATACGATAACATCATTTGAGGAAATATAGACTACCACCCCCTCAGAGTGATGTGATTCATTCACACAATGCATGGAATGTATAAATGATGATTATAATTAAAAAAATGATACCTAAAAAAAATATATTAAATTCATGACATTATTAAATTTTGTTAAATATAATATATATATCATTTTCTTTATTACCCTTTCACACACTTTAAAAGAGATAATGTCATCCGTGGACATGTGGACTACCACCTCCTTAACATGATGTGATTCCTTTTATATCATATAATTATACATATAATTATTTATAATTAAATAACATGGTATTTATTATATAATTATAATTATGGAATTATATGGTGTTTTTTACCTTCATTCCACAACAATCATTTAAAAATGGGAATGTTACTCATGCGTACGTACGACTTACCGTCTCCATGAATATAACATTGATTCATTTTTCATAATCATATTTAATGAATGATTTTAAAAGTATAAATCATGTATAAATATGATAATTATGTCTTGGTGATTATTTTTTAGATTTTATATAATGACCAATTTTACCATAGTTGACCAACAATTGTTGTTTTGACATATAAACCGGATTTGGTGAAAAACACTTGATGTATACTTAATTGTTTAAGTAGTTGTAACCCAAATAGAAATAAGTGAAATAAAAGTAATTATTAACATGAAAAAGTTTCTGAATCAAGTAGAAAATTAACATAAGTTTATTATACTAGAATATTAAAGGATGTTCACCCAAAAGGAAACTCAAGGTAAGGGATTCTTGTCTCATTCTCATTCTGTGAGGCATACTTAATTATTGTGCACATAATTTCTTGTATATGGTGTACATATTTCCACATTGAAATATAATATCATGAAATCTATTATCTTCATGTTATTTAGATGTTTCATTTGATGATTATTACTTTTTTTTCTTTTGATTCATATGTAACAGATTTCGTCTCAATTTCATTTCATTAAGGAACATTCTATTATTATGCACCAAGTTTCTTTTAGATGGTTTATATATTACCATTGAAATTATATATCATGAATCTACTTAATCCCATGATATTATTATTTTCATTCAATTTTACTCCTTCATGAGATTATGATTTAAAATGTTTCAATGTGGTATGAGACACTTTGGGATGTTTAAAGATTATATTCCTTAAGACCAATCCTATTGATATTTCAATGGATTTTCCATTAAAGGAAATTACATAACCATTTTCTAATAAAACGTTTCATTATCGTATGGTTAATCATGTCCATTATTAAGTATCAGTACCATTTTCCACTCCTTGTTACAAAAAGTGTTTCAAAAATGTTTTAAATAAAACCCAAATTCACTTCTTTCTTTACTTGGAGAACCTATGTTCTTATAAAAACCATGTTTCATTAAAATTATTTAAAAAAAATTAACATGATTTTGTAATGAAATTTTTACCCATTATTTTCTTTAACCAATATCTTATAAGGAATCTTCTTGTCGCTTTCCAAAAAAGGAATTTTCTAACCTTTTACCGTATAAAAGGAATATTCTTTTTACCTCCTATGACATGTATGGACTTATACACCATCACTTATTTGAAGATTCCTACTCAATTTAAAATGTATTATTTTAAAAAAAAATTAAAAATGCATTTTCAATGAAAAATGTTTTCAAAATTTTTATCAAAATCAATGGATATTTTCCTCAAGAATTTCTTTAAAAGTCATTATTTTATTTCATCAACGACAAAAACACTCTATTTCACCCCACTTGGGATTTTTTGTGTTGATGATATCCTCATTATTCTTCTGGATGGTTTATTATTGGTTTGGACAAGGATAATATTAACATTCACTTCCTTGATCTATTTGTTAGTCCCCTTGAAATATCCAATCTTCTATGATCATTGAAAATCGAATTATTGGATTGGTGTAGCCCGATCTGGTTGGGCCGAATGCTTTTGGCCCGCAACTATAGTAGAACTGACCGACCGACACCTACAGGCACTCTAGTAGTGTGGACTTCAGAGTCAACTTTACTATTTCACTTTTGACTTCCAGTCGGCATCCACTATAGCACTTTTGACAAAGGTGCTCACCTTTCACTATAGCAATGAGGACTTCATGTAAAACAGTGGATCAACTTCTCCATTTCTAGCCAATTTTTAGGCTCGGGATTCTCAGCTAAACACTCTTTAATTTGTTCTCCTGAATCATAGTGAAGTTTGGCCTCTCCGTGGATGCAGGGATTACTCAGGAACCATGTAAATTTGTGTGTCTTATGTGTTTTCTTCTTCTGCTGCATTTTCTTTTCGTATCTTGTTTCTGTCATTGTGACTCCCGATGCTTCCACAACAACTGGTATCAGAGGGTGAGTTCGGAATTCTCCAAAGATGGCTATAGATGACGGCATAATGAAGATTTACCACTTCAATGGAATTGACTTCTGTTTATAGAGGATGCAGATCAAATATTATATTTATCAAAAAAAGATTCACTTGACAGTTCTGGGTGTGAAGCCAACTGACATGGAGTAGTTGGAGTGGGAGCTACTGGATCGACAGGTTTTGGGTGTTTTGCACCTGACGTTCACCAAAAATGTGGTTTTCAACATCAGAGAGGATAATATGATGATTGGACTGATAAAAGATCTCTCCAATATGTACGAGAAGCCTTCTGCATCTAACAAAATTACACTTGATGCAACGACTGCTCAACCTAAAAATGATTGAAGGGAGAGTTCTCACAAATCATATCAATGAATTCAATACCATCATAAGTCAGTTGACATCGTTGGACATTGATCTTTGTGATGAGGTATGTGTGATGGTTTTACTATCTTCATTACCTGATAGTTGGGAAGAAACTATAATAGCTGTGAGCAGTACTTCGGGGAATACAAAGTTGGCTCTGAAAGATGTACAAGACATGATCCTCAGTAGGGATATGTGAAGAATAGAATCAGGAAGATTCTATGGTTCTTCTATGAACATTGAAGGAAGAGGAATATATGTGCAGCGATACAATCATAGAGGGTGATCGAAGTCAAGATGAAAGAGCAGAGACAAGGCAAAGGGGCCTTGTCCAACCTGCTGAACTTACGGGAAGAAAGGATATGTTAAGAAGGAGTGTAGAGAAAATTGGAAGGGACCTAAAACCAGTGGATCAAACATGGTGGATGAAGTAATTGATGATGTGTTGCTGCTGAGCATGGACAGTCCTTTGGATTCTTGGATTTTAGACTCAGGGGCATCTTTCCATTCTACATCGGAGAAGGGTTTCCTGAAAAATTATGTTTCTAAAAATTTTGGAAAGTTACATCTTGCTGATGATGATCCCTTGCAGATTGTGGGGAAAGAAGATGCACGGATCAAGACCAACAGTGGGAGCAGGCTGGTTTTAGAAAACATGAGGTACATCCCTAGTTTAAAAATAAATCTCATTTCTGTGGGATAGCTTGATGATGCAAGTTTGAGTACCACATTCACTAGTGGTGCATAGAAGATCCCCAAAAGATCCATGGTCATATCTTGGGGAGAAAAGAATGGTACCCTATAAAACATGACATAAACTTGCATAGACATGGTTGCATCATTAAAAGTTTTCAGAGATTTAAAATTGTGGCACTACAGACTGGGACACATGAGTGAGAAGGGGATGAAGGTGATGGAAAAAAATGGCTTATACCGGAGCTGAAATCAGTGGAAGTTTTCCTATTAGAAGATTGTATCTTTGGAAAGTAGAAGAAGGTGTATTTTGCAAAAGTAGGTAGAACACCAAAGGCTGGGAAGCTGGATCTGGTGCACACCGATGTTTGGGGGCCTACACCAGTAATTTCCCTCAGAGGATCAAAATATTATGTGACATTCATCAAAGAATCTACTAAGAAGGTATGGGTTTACTTTATGAAAAGTAAATATGATGTGTTTAAGATGTTTCAGAAGTGGAAGGTAATGGTGGAGAATTATTTAGGAGCGAAGTTGAAATGTTTGAGGTTGAACAATGGTGTATAGTAAGATAATAATGAGTTTAGGTAATTCTGTGAAAAACATGGGAATTTGGTGGGAGAAGACTATCACAGGTACACCGAAATAGAATGGTGTGGCAGAGAGGATGAATAAGACATTGAATGAATGTGCAAGGAGTATGAGGTTACACTCGGGGTTTCCCAAGACTTTTTGGGATGATGTAGTGAACATGGCAGCATATCATATCAACAGGAGTCCATTTGTGCCAATGGGATAACATCTACCTGAGGATCTTCAGTCTAGTAAGGAGGTAATACTCTCACATTTACAAGTCATTGGAATTTTGTCTTATATACACATTGATACAAACTCAAGGGACAAGCTTGATGCTATGTCCAATCCATGTATCTTTATTGGCTATGGTGCTGACGAATTTGGTTACCGCTTTTGGGACGATATCAAGAATATGGTCATCCGGAGCCAGAACGTGGTATTAAATGAAGGTGTAATATAAAAAGATCATCATGTATCTAAAGATGAAAATGGGAAACATTGAATCAGAGTGCAAAGAGCAAGTGTAGCTTGAAGGTGTATCTGAGCATGAGACATCTGAACTGGTGGAACCTTCTACTCTAGTGGAGTTGAGGAGATCAACAAGGGTGAGAAGGCATGTTCAGAGGTACTCACCATCCCTACATTATCTATTATTGAATGACGGTGGAGAACCAGAATATTTTGAAGAGGCAATGTAGCTAACGTATTCAAGCATGTGGGATTCGGCTACGAAGGAGGAGATTTTCTTCATTGCATGATAATAACACTTGGGAGTTGACACCTCTACCACAAGGAAAGAGAGAATTGCAGAAAAAATGGGTATACTGGGTCGAGGAAGTACATGATGGAAAGAGGAGATTCACGGCAAGGATGGTGGTGAAAGGATTCCAATAGAAGGAGGGAGTGGATTTCACTGAAATATTCTGACTGGTAGTGAATATTACAACCATCCGGGAGGGTATAATCATTGTGGCACCAGAAGACTTGCATCTTGAGGAGCTTGATTTCAAGACTGATTTCCTTCATGGAGATTTGGAGGAGCACATATACATGCTGTTGCCAAAGGGATATATAGATTCTGGGAAGGAAGATCTAGTGTGAAAACTCCAGAAGAGCTTATATGGATTGAAGCAGGAACCCAGGAAGTGGAAAAAGAATTTTGATTCATTTATGTCTAAAAATGAATATAAAAGATGTGGAATGGGTCAATGTTGCTACATCAAGTCCTTTGGTGATGAATATATTATATTTCTTATATATGTGGATGACATGATAATTGACGGATCAATTATGGAGAGGATTTATGAGTTGAAAGTGCGGTTGGATGAGGAGTTTGAAATGAAAGATCTCAGAGAAGCCAGAAAGATTCTGGGGATGAAGATCAAGAGAGAACGCACAGTTGAAACGTTGATGTTGTCACGAGCTGATTAAATTGGGAATGTTTTGAGAAGATTCAGTATGCTGGAAGCAAAGGCAGTCTCTATTACCCTGGAGATCCATTTCAAACTATCAAAGGATAAATCACCGAAGACAGCAGAAGTGGTTGAGTACATGGAAAAATTTCCATACGTATCGGCTTTTGGAAGCTGGATGTATTCCATGTTATGTACTCGACCTGACATCACTCATGTAGTGGGAGTTGTGAGCATGTATATGGATAACCCTGGAAAGCAACATTGGGAAACTATGAAGTGGATGCTGAGGTATTTGAAGGGCAGCAAGGTGGTATCTCTGTGCTTTTGTAAAGGAAATTCATTGCAAGGGTATGTGGATGCTGACCTTAGAGGTGACGTCAATAGCATGAGGAGTACCACGGGTTATGTATTTACCTGTGGAGGAACTGTAGTAAGTTGGATATCAAAATTGAAGAATTTGGTGGCCTTATCCACCACAGAGGCAGAATACATTGGTGTAACAGAAGTTGGGAAAGAGATGGTTTGGATGAAGAACTTCTTGGATGAATTGGGAATAAAGCGAGAGGAGAATGTATTGAATCGTGATAGTTATAGTGTTATACATATTGAAAATAACCCATTGTTTCATGCTTGGACAAAGAATATTCAGTTGAAGTATCATTTCATCAGAGGTTTGATACAGGATGGGTTGTTGACATTGCAGAAGATTTGTGGAACCAACAATCTGGAAGACATGATGAAAAAGCCAATGGTGATATAGAATTTGAGGCACTATTGTGCCTCTGTTGGTCTACACTGATGAATGGAGGATGAGAGGCAGAATAATGGAAGAAATTATGGGAGGACAAGAGGAAAAAAACTTGTATTTCATGAATCGTCAGGTTGAAATTGAAGCTGTGAATGGAAAGCATGCCACTAGTGAGTAAAGAAGTGAAAAAACTTAGACTAATTAAGTTGTCTTTGTCAGTTGAATCGAAGCATAGAAGTGGAGTGGATCAGGATCCAAGTGGGGGATTTTTGGATTGGTGTAGCCCGATCTAGTTGGGCCAAATGCTTGTGGCTCACAACTGTAGCAGAGCTGACCGACCGAAATCGACATGCACTATAGCAGTGTGGACTTTAGAGTCAACTTTACTGTTGCACTTTTGACTTCCAGCCGGCAGCCATTGTAGCACTTTTGAAAAAGGTGTCCACCTTTTACTATAGAGATGTGGACTTACTATTCAATAGTGGATCATCTTCTCCATTTGTATCCCATTTTCAGGATAGGGTTTCTCACCGAAACACTCTATAATCTATGCTCCTGAATCATAGTGAGGTTCTGCCTCTCTGTGGAGGTAGGGATTATTCCTAAACCACGTAAATCTATGTGTCCCATGTGTTTTATTTTTCTTCTGCATTTTTTTTCATATCTTGTTTCTGTCGTTGTGACTCCTGACGCTTCCGCAACATGAATTTTCCCTAAATTATCAATTACATTTATCATGGATATTACAATTGCCTAAATTGTATACAATTTTACTTACAATGTCTACTTTGACAATAATTTGATTATTTAGAGAAATATTGATAAATATGTATACTTTTTTCAATATGAATATTTGATAAGGAACATTATTTACATGATATATGAGAAATGCTTTGGACATGCAATACACAGGTTGGGGACCATTTGAGGAAAGTTCTACAGGTTGGGGACCGGTGAATGAAATCCCTTCAATGCATTGGTTGTCTCATGGGATGATTTAGTTTCATAAATTTGTATAGGTACATTGTCTATTGATGGTACTGGTTCCATTTACCAGGGGAAACATGGCATCCAATAATTAAGCACTATCCCTCATTTAGTTCAGTTATTATTCATCCATGAGATCTTGCGTTGAAAAATATATGGATACATTTCATTTTTAGGTCATTGATTAAATAGCATGTATTTAAGTTTCTTACCTTTCCATTTTTATTTTGACTTATCTAGTTATTTTAATGGAATGTATTTCCAGTTACCATCTTTCCATATTTTTTATTTAGTTCCTTCTCAGTTTTTTGATTATATGGTATGTGTGTTCTATTATTTACCATTCCATAATTATTAATCTCATTGATTCATTATTTCTTATACTATATTTAACCTTATTGAACATTTTATCTCACCCTTATTATGTTTCTTTCCCCAGGAATCCAAGAAGCGTACTATAAAAGACATTCAATAATTTTCTAGATGGATTAGAGTTAACCTTGAAGTTGTTTTTTTAGAAGAAAAAAATATGTTGCAATTAGTGTATATATTTGTAATAAAATTCTCATTTATGTATCTAGTTTACCAAGACTACTAAAATGATCGGTCCTTCGGGGCTTGATTCCTTGTAATCATTCCAATATATTTGATATTAGTCACCAGCTCTAGGCTTTCTAGGGTCAGGGAACTACATTATACATGTATCTTAAAATAATCCATTACAGTACATGGAAATACAGTATAGTATAGGGAATCACAAAGAACAAAATACCAAAAAGTTCCCATAGCATCACATGTACAACTTGGTCCTATGCTCCCCTACTCCAAAGAAACAGTCAAGAAACTATTCCAGGGTGCTTTCCCCTATCATCACCTAAAACGATATAATCTAATTGGGTCCCTGAGAAGGCTCAAAGAGGGTGTGAGATAAACATCCTAGTAGGTAACCATCCAAAAGTATATATAGTTCTAAAAATAATATGCAGTGTTCTAGGAATTGTAAGAAAGGTAGTAACGTAAAATAAATTCCCATGGAATGAGTCTACTGCAATATGTAAAACCAAATAGCCCCTCAAGGACCCCTATAAAAAAGTTAGCTCCTAACAAGGTATCTATAAATAGTAAACAAGTCACACGGCCATGCCGTACATCCATCCATATCTTGTAACCCACGACCACACCGTATAAATAAGTGTAGACCACTAGGGTCTGATCCAAGGTGTCGTATACTAGGGCATCCAAGTAAGATATCAAGACCATTACGGGATGGATCCAAGGAACTTGTCCAAGGCATCCACATTGATTCTGATGGGTGACCCAGTGTAAACTTAGTCAAGTCACTAGTCGGGATCCAAGGAGCATGTTAACAGAATATTCCACAGGATCCCAATTAAGTTGGATCAATTGGGTAGCAAGGTCCAAGGTATCCTACATAATCAATACCCAAGGGGCATAATTAACCCAAGGCATCCACTACCGCATTCCAAACCCACGGTGAGAAGTCAATTTTATCTATCAAACCATTCATTCAAGCATTCAATTTAAACAATTAAACCCTTGTGAGTGTACCCCCTCACATAATCAAGTACAATCCATGATTATATCCACTCATGCATACCATTTATCATTTAGCTTTCATATGGGTATACCCGACCATATTATCAATATAACATGTCAATAAACATTTCATATGGGTATACCCACCCATATCACCCATTAAATTTAAGACAAAATATAAAAATTGGAAAGGAATCATAAGATATAACTAATCAAGGATGCAGTACAAATTCTAGGCATGCTATTCAAAAACCATTAAGGCATCAACAATATTACTCTAACTTATCATGCACAATCACACACCTCTCTGGTGATTCAAACATGCATAATCATCGTATTTTTTAAGGCACACCCTATAGGTGACCTTGAATCAAGAAATGGGTGCCAACACACCTAAACAGAACCTACGGGCATCCTCACTAGGTCCAACTATGTCAACTACAAGAAACTTGCTAAAAAAAAGCCACATCAAAAAGACTAATGTGTGAAAAATTGTGTGAATGCCCAAAATGCGCCACAAAATCCAAATAAAATCACATACCACCTACCTCTAATCGGTAGTAGAGATCCAATCTAGTATCAAGTTGTTATTCATCCTAGTTTAAGAGAAATAAGAATAATGGATGAAGAATGGGATATTAGGGTGTAACACCCTGACCCCAGTTAACCAGAGTCGGTGCATTATTATATAACATTGGCATGTTCATAAAAGATGAATTCTTGAAAGACCAATTAGTTTAGTATCCTTGGAAACACTAGATACATTCATAAGTATTACATTACATCATAAAGTGAAAAAATACAACAACATAGTCTCCATAGACCACACTCATATCCCCTCAGACTATCCCTGCAGGTCAGTCATAAAATACTTCTTCACATCCTCAGAAATATAAATCATAGAAAGGGGTGAGCTCAGATTCTCAGTAAGGATAACAATATAGCAGAAACTTTCATAAATAAGCATAAACTTTTAAGGCAATGTATAAATAAAACAAAAGCCTTTTAAACTTGAACTTCAGCATAATATGGAAAAGGTAAATCAAAATAATTCCATTTACTTACTCACATGGATATTCTAATAGTCGAATAATCACATGCAATATCAATAGCCACATTCATAATAATGGAATGTATAATGCCAGAATATCATAACCACATAGTCAAGGCCTTGTGCCAAGACTAAAAATAATATTTTTGTCAAGGCCTTGTTCCAAGATGCTAGTTTGTCTCATTATATCTACTGATGCATCAAGGAGCTATAGCATGCTCCACCCGTCACTTACTATGTCCAATGCATTCCTCATATGAAAAGGTTTAAACATAACATAAACATTCGTATTAAAACTATCATACGAAATTTCAATACTTTATCCATAAACCATGAATGGTGTAAAAATAACACATCCACAGTCAAACATATCACAAAACCTTCAATATAATATGGAAGTTTTGTATCATAATAAATCAACTTCAAATAAGCTTAAAATCCATTAAAGGATATTGACATAGATGAAATAAAAACCTTTTTTTAGAGAAATATCTATTTTTATTTTGAAATCATTTAAGAAAACATTTATTTTGGAAATATTCTTATAAGCTTGTAAGGGAAGCTTCAATGATGTTATAATGGCAGAAAATATCCGCACCTGCCGTATAAGTTAAAAAAATACATTCCTACCTTAATTTTGTCTAAAATTTTATAAAGGACCTTGTTTGGAAAACAACATAAAGATTCCTTTATAAAAATCTTATGAAAATATTATAAAAATCAAACAAGGGAATAAATGACTTTAACGCATATTTTTTAAAATAGTAATAATGTTTTGAAATACATTTTTAAGAAACATGGATGTGGATGATAAAGAGCTCCCAGTAGATAATTACGTAATAACAACCTTGGATAATGAAGTGATTTTGAAAGTAACCCTTACCTTGTACTTTTCCTTGGTTAAGGGTAGGTTAACCTCCTATATAATGGTGAAATAATTGTTATTAAGTTATACAAGAATCATATTCATTAATATGATATCCTATATGATCTTTTAACATTTATTTGTTAATAATATCTTAGTATTATCGTCGTTTCGGGTGTTAACTGATGTGTTTTCCTTTATATTATTTGTTAGGTAAGTCGTGTTTGTTATGGATAGGTTTCATGTTATTAACATCCAGAATTATATCAATTCCTTAAACATTATTTTTAATCATCTAATGAAAATTAGTCTTGAATGGATATGATGGGGAATGAATCTCATTGCGTTCGTGGAGACGGTAATCTGTACGTACTCACAAGCGACAATATCATTCTTTTGATATTAAAATAATATATAATTGGATGTCATATCATATATAAAGAATAATTATCATGTTATATTTATTATTTAAATCAATTACACATCATTATCATACCCATCCAAATAATAATGTATTGAATAACAATTACACCACGACGTGGAGACAGAAAGCCGTACGTACGCACGTATGGTGACATGTCATTCAAAAGATGGATAAAATAATGAATATGGTTGTACCATATTTATAATAACATCACAGTATATAGAATATATTGGATTTATTATTTTATAAGGGAAAAACTGAATAAATAGGAAGTGGAAGAAGATAAGAACTTGAAAGAGGGTGGTGAAATCATTACATCTTCTTCGGGTTCTTACTTTTGATTTGATCAAAAGGACACCTTAAGTTGGCTTTATGATTAAAGTAAGACCTCTAGGATGAAGGGAGGACAGTTGAGAGGGTATTTAGGTAGGGTTTTGTCAAGACAAATGGCTTCTAAGGATTTAATTATAGGGAAGGGTGGTGCCCTTTTATAAGAGGGGTGAGGGGCACCTTAGAAAAAGATAGAAATATTATTTTATAATAAAATCATATTCGGTTTATAATGGCTCCAAAGTGACTTATTTCTAGGATAAGGTGGGTATGTGTCTAAATCCTTTCAACCAATAGATTTTATACAGGTTTGGGTCACTATATTAACCTTATATTTTAGATTTAACTCTTAGTTAATTAGTTTGACATTTACCATGTCTCTTTGTTTTTTTATATTATATGGTTAATAAACTTACTATATACTTCCAAGATAACCCCAAGTGGTTAATTAATGATACACATATCATTATATAAGTAGTTTGGCAGAAACATATATTTTTAGGAATAGAATATCAATTAATAATATAATATTTGTTTTAAAAACTCTTTTATGTCAATTTTGACACTATTTAATAATTTATTTTCGTTAAAGTCAAAAAAAACTTTATTAATTATAAATAAATTCATTTAATCTATCCTAAAATGTCATGTTAACCTATAAAATTATTTTATTACATAAAAACATTCAAATTATATTTATTATAACATTTATAACACAATTTATTTGATTCTTTCATTAATAAGGAAAATATTGCATCATCAATATGTCATAAATAAATTTAATTATTAAATGTTTAAAAATTAAAAATAAAATACCTTTATGTAGGAAATATTTTTAGATTTCTAATTAATATTTATAGTCTAAGATACAACATATATAACCCTATGTAAAAATTGGTTTACTAGAAGATATATGTTTATTTCATTTTAGTATTTACTCTAACTTAATTAATATAAAGTGTAATTATCACTTATAAGTGGCTCTATGGGGTCCCAAAATCGACCCAAGGATTCCCATGGTCGGGAATGTATCATCCAATAGGGTTAAAATTTGTGTTAGGGTAATTTAATATTATTATAATATTATTTTTTAGTCTTATTTACCTGATTTACCCTTTAACCATGGTAAATAAAATATTTACTGAAGTAATTATTCAAAATGACTAAAAATAAAAGTTTCCTATTTATGCAATTTGGATATACTAATTATAAATATGGAATCCATTCTCCTAAATTCAAAATATAGAATTGGCAGAAATTATTTTAAAATTAATTCCCGTTGTCAAAACAAAAATCGTGTTTTTAAGAAATAATAACTATCAAAAGATTGATATTTGTTTATGTCCAGTTTAAACGTGAAATTATGTCCAATGAACAATATTAGATTAAATGGTAAAAATATAATCTAATTATACTTTAAAAACACTCAATAGTATAATTTATCACTATAAATTATTTTGATTAAAAAATTTGTATTTAATTAAAATTTAGTATTTTTTACTATTCATCAAAAACTGAATGTTTTCAGAATACTACCAAAAATTCAGCCTAGGCTAATTTCAATATTCTGAATCCAAAAATGAAGTACATTTTTAAATATAAAATTTATAAAATTTCAAAAAGTGGGTATTACTATTTATAACGGCTAGTTCGATTGGTTGTGATGTTTTAGAACTCGAAGTTGCGTACAACACATGCTATTGTATTATTCAAAGAGAAGCGTACCGTGGAAGCTTGGGGTGTTACATTATCCCCTCATTCAAATAATTTCGTCCTTGAAATTTCTAGAATATTACTACATAAAAAGACTTGGGTGGTTCTTCATCATAAGTTCCTCAGGTTCCCACGTTCCCTCTTCCATCTTATGGTTTCTCCATAGAACTTTTACCAGACGTGTCATCCGGTTTCTCAGCACTTGTTCTCTTGTATCAATAATATTGATAGGCTTTTCGCAATAAGATAGATCGGGTTCAGTTCTAATTCCTCATAGGTTAGTACATGTGTTGGGTCAGGCATGTATTTTCTCAACAGTGATATGTGGAATACATCGTGAACTTCAGAGATACTTGGCGGCATTGCCAAACGGTAAGCTACAACCCCAATTCGTTCTAAAATTTCGAAAGGTCCAATGTACCTGGGACTCAATTTACCCTTATTACCAAATCGTATAACTCCCTTCCATGGAGATACCTTCGAGAAAACATGATCTCATACCATAAATTCCAAATCCTTTCTTCGGTTATCAGCATAGCTCTTCTGCCTACTTCGAGCTGCTTTGATGTGGTTTTGGATTACCTTCACCTTCTACATCGTTTTCTCTACAAATTTTGGGCCTACAAGTTTTCTTTCACCAACATCATCCCAACAGGTTGGTGTGAAACATCTCGTTCTATATAACGCTTCATATGTTGCCATATAAATACTTGAATGGAAGCTATTGTTATAGGAAAATTCTACCAGAGGTAAATATTGATCCCATATACCTTAAAACTCAAGTGAGAATGATCTCAACATGTCTTCTAATTTTTGAATAGTCCGTTCTGATTGTCCATCAGTTTAGGGGTGGTGGGCAATACTCAAACGAAGTTCAGTATCCAGGGATTTCTGAAAACTTTTCCAGAATCTTGATGTAAAACAGGGATCACGATCAAAAACAATCGATAGTGGTACTCCATGAAGTCTTACAAATTCATTAATATATAGTCATTCTAATCGTTCAAGTGGTAAATATTCTCTTATAGCAAGAAAATGTCCTGACTTGGTAAGATGATCAACAATGGCCCATATTGCATCATTCCTTCTAGGAGTCTTTGGTTGTACCATGACAAAGTCCATCATAATATTATCCCATTTCCACTCAGGTATGGGAAGAGGTTGCATGACTCCTCCAGGCTGTTTCCTTCCAGCTTTCACTTGTTGAAAAACCATACATCTTGACAAAAAATCAGCAATCTCCCTCTTCATGTTGTCCCACCAAAAATGTTCCTTCAAATCTCTATACATTTTAGTGATAACGAGGTGTATAGAGAATTTGGAACTATGGGCATCATCCAACAATTCCCTTTTTAGATCAGGTATATCAGGAACACAAAGTCTCTTCCCAAATTTCAAAATTCCATCTTCACACACAAATTCACTCAATATCCCATCATTCACAGCTTTAATCTTCTTTTGAAACTCCTCATCATCAACTTGAGAACTTTTTATTCTTTCTCATAAAGATGGTTTGGAAACCATTTGAATAAGTATAGATGTTTAACCTTCCATATTAATTCCCATATCCATCTTTACTAGATCCATGAAAATAGGATCCCTTTCAACTCTCATCTTGTTCAAAACTCCAGGATCCTTTCTGCTCAAAGCATCTTCTACCTTATTTTCCTTCCCCAGGTGGTAGTGTATGGTGCAATAATAATACTTGAGTAGTTCAAGCCATCTCCTTTTCCTCATGTTGAGTTCCTTCTGTGAGAAAATATACGTCAAAATCTTGTGATCAGTATATATCTTGCATTTTTCACATTAGAGATAGTGTCTCGAAATCTTAAAAGAAAAGATTATAGCTGATAACTCAAGATCATGAGTGGGATAGTTTTGTTCATGAATTTTTAGATGTCGTGATGTATAGACAATAACCCTATCATTCTTCATAAGGATACAACCATGTTCTTTCTTTGATGGATCACTATAAATAACAAACCCATCATTCCCTGATGGTAGAGTCAAGATAGGAGCATTGACTAATCTTCTCTTCAGTTCTTCAAAAAATTCTTCACACTCTTTTTATCAAACAAATTTAACCCCTTTACGTGTGATCTTGGTTAATGGGTTAGCCAATCGGGAAAAATTCTGGATGAAACGACGATAATAACCTGCTAAACCAATAAAACTACGTACCTCAGTTATAATTGTTGGTGTTATCCATTCTTGTATTGCTCTTGTTTTAGAAGGATCAACAGAGATTCCATCCTTAGAGATAATATGTCCAAGAAAAGAAATCTCTTGAAGCCAGAATTCATACTTGCTAAACTTCCCATATAATTCATGTCTTCTAAGAGACTTTAGAATAATACGCAAGTGATTTTCATGATCTTCATAGATTTTTAAGTATACCAGGATATCATCAATAAATACCACTAAAAAGTCATCAATATATTCCTTGAAAACTCTATCCATTAGATCCATGAAGACAGAGGGTGCATTAGTCGATCCAAAAGGCATTACTGTAAACTCGTAATGCCCGTACTAGGTTCGAAATGCTGTTTTCAGAATGTCTTCTTTCTTCACACACAACTGATGATATCCAGATCGAAGGTCAATATTTGAAAAGTATTGATCTCCATGAAGTTGGTTGAATAAATCATCAATGCGAGGTGGGGGATACTAGTTTATTATTGTTATAGCATTGATCTCCCTATAGTCAATGCACAAACTCATAGATCCATCTTTCTTCTTAACAAAAATAAGAGGGGCTACCCATGGAGAAACACTAGGGTGGATAAATCACTTATTACTCAATTCCTCAAATTGTTTCATTAGTTCCACTAATTCCACAATGACCATTCTATAAGGTATCTTCGATATAGGCCTTGAACTAGGAATTAAATCAATCGAAAACTCAATTTCTCTTTCCAGAGGATGCCCTGGTAAATCTTCTGGAAACACATCAACATATTCTTGCACAATAGGTACATCCTCTATTTGAACATTAATTCCCTCACCCACAGTTATTTTATTCTCTTCCTCCTCAATAATTGAATTTATTTGAGCTATTGGGAGTGGGTCTAGATAATAATTAGGTGGTGATGATTCTGCTCTAAAGATAAGGTGTTCTTTATCATTGTCATCAAAAATAGTAACCTCCTTCTTCTTGGAATAAATTTTCACATCATGGTCTGAAATCCAATCCATACTGAGGATTATATCAAATTCAATCATGGGTATGATGATGAGATCTGAAGATAAATGATGTTTATATTCCATAATGGGGACTGATTCACAAAACATTTTTGCAACGATACTTCCCTTAGGTGTTTTTACTGACAACTGCCTTGTTAAATAAAATTGAAAATATCTAATTTTCATAGAAAACTGGGAAGATATGAAACAATGCAAGGATCCAAAATTAAATAAAGCATTTTCTAAACTTGAGGAAACCATTAAATTACCTGCCACTATGTCTTTTGGTGCTTTAACCTCAGCAGTAGTGATAACATAAGCTTGGCCTTGATCCCTTAGCCTTTTCTAAGGTAAGTTACCCTGAATATTAGGACATTAATTTGAACAATGCCCCATTTCTCTACAATTGTAGCATTCAACATCAACAACTTATTTCTTCCCCTTACAATCACGATCCTGGTGGCCTTTTTCACCACACTTGTAACAGACTACCATCCCCTTCAAGCAAGTACCAGGGTGTTTCTTCAAACATTTACTACAATGTGGATATTCAACATTTCCATTCTTCCCCTTATTTTCATTTCTAGAGTGATCAATAGATCTTTTATTCTCTTACTTTGCTTTAAAGTCATAAGACTTAGATAATTATTTTTTTATCTTGATAGCACGTGAGAAAATATCTTCGTACGATGAGAAGGATTGTGAGACTAATGCTCGATGGAGAAATGGTTTTAACCCCTCAAAGAAATGATCAATCTTACTTCTTGGGTTACGTATACAATCTGCAGCATGGCTTGCAATCCTCATAAAGTTAGATTCATACTTTGCGACATTCTCATCCTCTTTTTTCCTCGGACTAAGAATCTATCTTCCCATATCTGCTCAATGGTCATGAGGAAAGTATTTTTCTAAGAAAATTTCTTTAAACTCCCTTCATTGCATATTTGATACTTCATCTTCTTCCTTTGTGTTTTGAATCAATGACCACCATTGATCACCATCTACAGTGAAGTGGTTAACTGCCATGAATGTTTTTTCCATTTCGATACTCCCCAAGTCATGGAATATTTTCTCTAAGGAATTTATCCATTTCTCAGATACTAGTGGATTTTTACCCCAATTGAATGTCGGTGGTTGTTTCTTCATGAAGTGATCTAACATTGATCCTCCACACTGTGGATCAGGGTGCTCCATATAGGTAAGGTTATTATTCATAACTTGATTGAGTTGTCCCAATATAGTGATAAGCTAATCAGCACCAGTTGTATCATCAGCTCCACTATAATTATATTGAATGGAGGGAAATCCCTACATGGAGTGCGTGCATTGATACGATTTGAATTCCTTCCACTAGGTGCCATTTCTAAACAATTTCATAAACTAGATTAGTTTATTAATTGAAATACATAATTCCAAACTTGTAAAACACTTAACATAATCTGAACAATTTATGGATATAATCCATAATCATAAAAATGTTATCATTGAGGAATTATATACTCATAAAACCTTCATAATGGTTTGTAAAGTAAATGATAATTATCCTAAGAATATCTCCCAGGAGTGTCGTAACCAAGAGTGCATCAAGGCCTGTTGACATGTACCAGGATACCCCGGGTCAAGCCCGAAACTCCTTGTTAGGGTTTTCACTCCTAGGTACATCTCTTCCAGAGACGCCTCTACTTTCTCGTATCCAGACATGGATGTATTTCTCAGAAAAATCCTAAAATCTATACATTACCAAAATTCTAGGAAGTTCTTTTATACTAATCCTCAAAGTCTATCTTAGGGTAATGTGCTCTAATCAGATTTTATCAAAATCTAGTTTCCAAGTATTTTACTAAACTTCCTCTGATACCAACTGTAATGCCCCAACCCCAGTTACCCAGAGTTGGTGCATTATTACATAACATTTTCATGATCACAAAAGATCAAGTCTCGAAAGACCAATTAGTTTAGTAGCCTTGGAAACACTAGATACATTCATAAGTATTACATTACATAATAAAGTGAAAAAATACATCAACATAATCTCCATATACCACACTCATATCCCCTCAAACTATCCCTACAGGTTAGTCATAAAATAATTCTTCATATCCTGGGAAAAATAAAACATAGAAAGGGGTGAGCTCAGATGCTCAGTAAGGATAACAATATAGCGGAAACTTTCATAAATAAGCACAAACTTTTAAGGAAATGTATAATAAAAACAAAAGCCTTTTAAACTTGAACTTCAGTATAATATGGAAAAGATAAATCAAAATACTGCCATTTACTTACTCACATGGATATTCTACTAGTCGAATAATCACATGAAATATCAATAGCCACTTTCATAATGATGGAATGCATAATTCCAGACTATCATAACCACATAGTCAAGGCCTTGTTCCAATAATAAAAATAATATTTTTTTCAAGGCCTTGTGCCAAGACACTAGTTTGTCTCATGAGACCTACCGATGCATTGAGAAGTTATAGCGGGCTCCACCTGTCACTTACTAAGTCCAGTGCATTCCTCATATGAAAAGGTTTAAACATAACATAAACATTCGTATTAAAACTATCATACAAAATGTCAACACTTTATCCATAAACCATTAATGGTGTAAAAATAACACATCCACAGTAAAAAATATCACAAAACCTTCAATACAATATGGATGTTTTGTATCATAATAAATCAACTTCAAATAATCATAAAATCCATCAAAGGATATTGACATATATGAAATCAAAACCTTTTTTAGAGAAATATATGTTTCTATTTTGAAATAATTTAAGAAAACATTTATTTTGGAAATATTCTTATAATATTGTAATGGAATCTTCGACGATGTTATAATGGCGGAAAATAGTCGCACCCACCGTATAAGTTAAAAAAAGACATTCTTACCTGAATTTTGTCGAAAAGGTTATAAAGGACCTGGTTTGGAAAATGACAGAAAGATTCCTTTATAAACATCTTATAAAATCCAAAAAAGGATATAAATGAATTTAACCCATAGTGTATAAAATATTAATAATGTTTTGAAATAAATTTTTAAGAAATAAGGATGTGGATGATAAAGAGCTCCCAGTAGATAATTACATAATAACAACCTCGGATAATGAAGAGATTGCGAAATTAACCCTTACCTTATACTTTTCCTTGGTCTAGGGTAGTTTAACCTCCAGTGTAATGGTGAAATAATTGTTATTAAATTATACAAGAATCATATTCATTAATATGATATCCAATATGATCTTTTAACATTTCTTTGTTAATAATATCTTAGTATTATCGTCGTTTCGGGTGTTAACTGATTCGTTTTACTTTATATACATTGTTACGTAAGCAATGTTTGTTATGGATAGGTTGCATATTATTCATATATAGAATTATATCAAGTCCTTAAACATTACTTTTAATCATCGAATGAAAATTTGTCTTTAATGGATATGATGGGGAATGAATCTCATCGTGTTCGTGGAGACGGTAATCCGTACATACGCATGAGCGACAATATCATTCTTTTGTTATTAAAATAATACATAATTGGATGTTATATCATATATACAGAATCATTATCATGTTATATTTATTATTTACATCAATTACACATCATTATCATACCCATCCAAATAATAATGTATTGAATAACAATTACACCACGACGTGGAGACGGTAAGCCGTACGTACGCACGTATGGTGACATGCCATTCAAAGGATGGATAAAATAATGAATATGGTTGTACCATATTTATAATAACATCAAAATATATAGAATATATTGGAGTTATTATTTTATAATGGAAACTACAGAGAAATAGGAAGTGGAAGAAAACAAGAACTTGAAAGAGGGTGGTGAAATCATTACCTCTTCTTTGGGTTCTTCCTTTTCATTTGATCAAAAGGGATCCATAGGTTGGCTTTATGACTAAAGGAAGGCTTCTAGGATGAATGTATGAGAGTTGAGAGGGTATTTGGGTGGGGTTTGTCTGAGTAAAATGTCTTTGAAGGTGTGAATTAGAGGTAAGGGGGAGTACCCTTTTATAAGAGGGGTGAGGGCCACCTTAGGAAAAGTTAGAAATATTATTTTATAATAAAATAATATTCAGTTTATAATGGCTCCAAAGTGACTTATCTCTAGGATAAGGTGGGTATGGGTATAAATCCTTTCAACCAATATATTTTAGATAGGTTTCAGTCACTATATTAACCTTATATTTTAGATTTAACTCTTAGTTAATTAGTTTGACATTTACCATGTCTCATTGTATTTTTATATTATATAGTTAATAAACTTTCTATATACTTACAAGAGAAACCCAAGTGGTTCATTAATGATACTCCTATCATTATATAAGTGGTTTGGACGAATCATAGATTTTTAGGAATAGAATATCAATTAATAATATAATATGTTTTAAAAAAACTCTTTTATGTCAATTTTGACACTATTTAATAATGTATTTTTGTTAAAGTCAAAAAACATTATTAATTATAAATAAATTCATTTAATATATCCTCTGATGTAATTTTAACCTATAAAATTAGTTGATGACATAAAAAGTTTGAAATTATATTTATTTTAACATTTATAATATTATTTCTTTGATTCTTTCATTAATAAAGAAAATACTGCATCATAATTATGTCATAAATAAATTTAATTATTCAATGTTTAAAAATAACAAATAAAATACCATTATGTAGGAAATATTTTTATATTTCTAATGAATATTTATAGTTGAATTTAAAACATATATAACCCTATGTAAAAATTGTTTTACTAGAAGATATATGCTTATTTCATTTTTGTATTTACTTTAACTTAATTAATATAACTTGTCATTATCACTTACAAGTGGCTCTATGGGGTCCCAAAATTGAACCAAGGATGCCCATTTTTGGACATGTATCATCCAATTGGTTTTGGACACGTTTTAGATTAAATTTGATATTATACAATATTATTTTTTACCCTTATTTACCTGATTTACCTTTTAACCATAGTAAATAAAATATTTACCGAAGTAATTATTCAAAATGACTAAAAATAAAATTTAGCTATTTAAATAATTTAGACCTCCTGATTATAAATATGGAATCCATTTTCCTAAATTCAAAACACAGATGTGGTAGAAATTAATTTAAAATTAATTCCCGTTTTCAAAACAAAAAGCGTGTTTTTAAGTAATAATAAATATTGAAAGATTGACACTTGTTTATGTCCAGTTTAAATGTGAAATTATTCACAATGACCAAAATTTGATTAAATGGTAAAAATATAATCTAATTATACTTTAAAATCACTCAATAGTATAATTTATCACTATGAATTATTTTGATTAAAAAAGTTGTTTTTAATTAAAATTTAGTATTTTTCACTATTCATCAAAAACTGAATGTTTTCAAAAAAACTAAAAAAAATTCACCTTAGTTTAATTTCGATATTCTGAATCCAATAATGAATTTCATTTTGAAATATAAAATTTATAAAATTTAAAAAATTGAGTATTACTATTTATAATGGCTAGTTCGATTGGTTGTGTTGTGTTAGAACTCGAAGTTGCGTACAACACACGCTATTGTATTATTCAAAGAGAAGCGTACCGTGGAATCATGGGGTGTTACATAGGGCATATGGGCCTAAAATCAAATTCCAAAATCGTTGTTCTAAAGAAACAATAATGACTAAAAAGTAATATATGCCTTACTCATATAGATACGATGAGACAAACCACAATTGAAATGGAGTTTGGATGGATGATTGTGCTAAACGCCTAGCTTAGGCACCTAAGGGGAGATCCTACGAAGTAGGGTTGTTGTACGTTGAAGGAAAACCCAAATGGTTTTTAAAAATAAAATTTTAACTTCAATTAAAATTTAAAAAACACCCAGTAGGATTTCATGGTTTATCCTCATGGTTTCCCAAAACATACAGAAACTATGCATAGATCGCTTTATCCAAGGGGCACCTCGCTTGTTTACCCCTCACAGTTTAACTAATTGTGCGGTAACCATGAAAAAACCATCTATAAAAAGTCTGCAACTTTTTAGACATACTGTACAGTCATGAGACCTCTACCACATGGTTTCCCTAACTATGTGGAAGCTACTTCCTCCTATTTCATGGTTAGAATAACAGTATGACCTACCCCGCATGGTCTCTCCTAATCATGACCTAGGCCGAAACACCCCTAAAACCCTATCCCAGACGCTAAATGATCCCCGAACACCTCCAAAACATTCTTGAACACAATGGGTACATATAAAAGACCATAACATAGCATTTAAACTGAAAAAAAGAATCCATAACTCGTACAAAATACTAGGTTCTTACAATAAATTACAAATTATTTTGAAATGAATATAAAAACAAATTGGATATCAAGTGAGTATTTTATGAAAAAAGTATTATTATTCTCACAATGTTGTTTTAATCATAATAAATTAAATTAAATAAAATTATCAAGTGATTTTAATTTAATATATATTTTAGATATCCAAGTAAATATTTTTAATATTCATCCAAAATATCTTATAGGCATAAGATAATAATAAACTCAATTTAACACATAAAATCCAATATATTTATTGATGATATTTTATCGCCTTTTAATGTAAAACCTATTTCAAATCTAAATTTTGGAACTTTTATAAATATTATATTTCAAAATAAACTTAATATTTGAAATCTAATCATAAAAATTATGTTAGGGTGAATTTTTGGTATTTTTCTATGAAGTTTTATTTTTTAATGAATCATTAAAAATACTGTATTTTAATTCAAAACTACTTTTATATATAATTTATTTATATAGTTAAAATAAATTTTATGTTGGTTTTAAAGTTTAATTAGATTAATTTTCTATTAATCAATCCAATGTAGGTCATGGGAATCAATTTAACTTTTAAATTGACTATTAAAACAATGAATTTGTTGAAACTTTTTTACTTTAAAAACCCGCATTGTCATCCCATATGTGGGATTAAATTTAAATTAATTTCTACCACTTCTATGATTGGAATTTTGAAAAATTTATTCCATATTTAAAGTAATAATGATTGATAATTTCTATTAATATCAACATAGTTTTTTACCAAAAATATTAGTGAAGATAATTAGAATTAATTACAATGATTAAGTTTAAATTTGTAAGAACCCTGATCTTCGTTTTAGGTATGTTTTTCCTTTTCTGGTCGTTTTTGAGAAAAAAGGGTTTTTTGGAAATTTTTGAAGTACATGCCGTGTACTTTCAGAGTACACACCGTGTACTCCCTTGCCTCGCCAGGCCGTGTGTTGGCCATGTCCGGGCCACACACACGGTGTGTAGGAGTGAGGTGGAGGCTGCTTAAAGTTGAGTATGGAAAACCAAGGTACACGTCGTGTATTCTAAAATTACACGTTCTGTACTTTTCTTTTTTATTTCATTAATTAGACTGGGGTCGCGACTTAACCCCATTTTCGTCTTCTTCTCCGCCATATTCCACCCAGAGCGTCCGAGGAGGCCGAATCTTCTCCGAGCCACCGATCTGTCACCGACTATCCGAATCAAACACTGTCGGTTGCAATAGAATCGTAGCGGTGAGTTCTTGGTTCTCCTTTATCCTTGTTTCATGATTCCTCCTCGTTTTCAAGTTATCGTGGGTTGAGCGTTTTGGACGTTTTCTCAGATCTTAGACGTTCTAAGGAGAATCAATCATCATGGTTCACTTATATCTACCTTCTAGCATCAAGGTAGGTGGTTTGTTGCCACACATTGAATGTCTTTGAGTTTTGGTTGCAAAAGTGTCGGATACCCATGTATCGGGTATCCCGGGTTTGGGATTTTGATCCTATTGTTTAATCGCCTTAGTTTCTTGTTATCTTATGATTAATTGATACTAATGTATTCTTGGTTGCTTGTTTGAGGATCACCCCATGGGTGTTTTTTTCTGTTTGGCTGTTTATAGCCGTTTGGCACCATTTTCCTAGGAGGCAAACCCTATTCCAATTTTCTAGTTTACTTGTTATAACCGATTGCATGTATTTCCTACTATTTAAATGTTTTTGATGCTTTATATCTATTATACAAGTAGTTTTTGAACTTACTTAGGGCTACTGACAGTTGATTATACTCGACTGGACTGCACAGGGCTGTGAGAACCTGGTTCGGGAGATCAAAGAGGGAATAAGCGATTAAGTTCTTCCCTAGAGGGTCTATTGGTTTTAGTTTCATATGCAGGACCTACGGGAATAGGACTTTGTGCTTCCCAAGAGTGTTCTTAGTTTACACATGTATCGAGACCATAAGAGGAATTAGACGTAAGTGCTTCCTTAGAGAGTCTGTAGATATCGTTGTAAGACCATAGGGGAATTGACATGAGAGATTCCCAGAGTGTCTGTGCCTTGTTTGATTACTGGACTATAGGGGTCTGTTAGTTTGAGCCACCCAGAGAGTCAATGTGAATTTTTTTTGGTTGGTTGTGACAAGTCCACCAAGCCAAAGAACAAGCTTGGGTTTGTACTGCATGTGGGTTAGGTAGTCTTTCTAGTTACCTATTGTGTTACTTGTTTTACCTTGGAATAGAGAGATTTGCTAGTTTCCCTGGTTATTTAATTAAATAAATGTGAATGGTAATTTGTAGGATTTCTTCTGGTGTACCCCTAGTTCATTACTGTATTTATTTCCTTTACTTTTTCTATATTGCTCACTAATAGTAGGGCACAATTCTTGTGGTGGTTGCCTACTCGGATTAGTCTCACACCCTATTTGGGTCCTGTTTTTCAGCCCAAACAGATTATATGGTTGTAGGTGTGGATAGGGATTGTGGCCCTTCCACCTTAGGTACTTGATTGCTGGTTGGAGCTGGAGATCATGGGACCGGGCTTTGGCTCGCGATGTTGCAGGAGTTTTTGTTTACTTTTAGTTTTTGGTTTTAGTTGTATTTCAGCATGTTTATTTGTTTACTGCTTTCCATAGACACATGTACCATTTGACATCATTGTTATATCAGACATTGCTTCCACTTTTAGTTCAGTTTTCATATGCTGTTACTGCTTCTGCTATTGTGTATGTCTGTTCTTCCACTGTATACTTTACCCAATGAGGGAATAGTTTCCCCACCAACTCACTAAGGCCCTTGCTGCTAGTCGGCAGCCTCTGGCATTTGGGGAAACGTGATTGAGGTCATGTGGCGAATCAGGTATAGGGCACCAGTTATGAGGCTCCGGATTCGGGTCATTACCAAGTGGTATCATAGGAAGGTTTTCTTTCTTTTCTATTGCCTTACTTTTTTGCAAAAATAGATCGCAATAGGAAGGAATGGGTAGTTAGTACTTAACTGTGCCCAGGAGTAATTAACCTGTGTACATGGAAATTTTATATTACCTCATAATTGCAATTTTCAGTTTTTGAAAGTGTTACAGTTTATTATACTTCATCGTTGGGTGATGCACATGTTCTGTGTTATTACAATTCATATTATTGTGGTTTTATTTTGTTGCAACCCGATGAGATGAGGGTATGACATCTCATGCATCATATAGGCACTGGTTAAGAAATCACATGTCATTCCTTTTTCCATGTCATCTAGGGTGCATTAGAGATTGCATGTTGTTGTGATATATGTCGTGATAGATCATTCATGATGTTGTGATAGTTATTGTGATATAAATATTGCTATATTGATAGGGTGTTATTTATTTTTGCAGTTAATTTATCATGGATGCCAAAATTTGGTCATAGAGGTGTTATGGGCCCTCGAAGATCGGAATTTGGCAGATTATTGGATTGTTATAATGTTTACTTGTTGTACGCATTGTTATGATGCCAAGATTTGATTCTCATGGATTATGGGCCCCCACATATCGGAATTTGGAACATAGATATTTGTTTTTCAGTGTTTCTGGCATTCAGTGCAGTTTCTGAGCTACTTCCCAGAAAAACCCAGAATACACAGCGTGTACTTTATTAATACATGCCGTGTAGTTTTTAAACGGTGTTACTGATTGTGTGAACATAGACACGGGGTTGTAGAAAGTCTTCGGGGACACGTCGTGTATGATAAGTACGCGTCGTGTAGTAGTCAACCGTGTACCCGGCCGTGTCACTAACAACACGGGTCGGGGAAGCTCATGTATTACACACCGTGTTTTGTAAGAACATGTCGTGTAGCCTTGTTCTAGGTATTCGGTTGTGTCATGAACAACACAAGTCAGTGTTATCTTCTCTTATACACGCTGTGTTTGTTCGGAACACGCCGTATAAGGGTCAGTCATGTAGTCGGCCATGTAGCCTGCTACACGGGTCGCCGAACTTGTCTAGTACACATCATGTCTATAGTGAACATGTCGTGTAGTTTAGGATTAAGAGGTCCGTGTAGGTCATCCATGTAAAGAGGCTCGGGCAGGGGAGGGGAGTTCAAGTACACACTGTGTGTTGGGACAACATGCCGTGTAGTCTGGGGTGTTACACGACCAGTAGTGGCAGAATTACATGCCCATGTGAATGGATTTAACGAACACGCCTTGTAGTTTAAATACATGCCATGTAGTCGTGTTTTGCAAACTTAAATGTTTCTCTCTCCTGTTCTTGTTTTGTACCTTGGTTTTTTCTTTCCTTGTTAATCCTAAATCTGAGGTGTGATTTTGACCTTCCAGGGATATGGCACCAAGACATCCTCCTGTTGCACGTCAACAACCAGGCCATGAATTTTCACCTGATGTGGCAGACCAGGGACTGCCAGTAGTCCCGCTGATCCTTCTGGACATGGAACCTGTAGTGATTCCAGACACTGGTGCTGACACTCAGTTTAGAGAGGGTTTCATGAGATTCATGCAGACCTTCCAGGGAGCTCAGCATCCTGCCCCGTCTATGGTGGAGCTGACGCGGGTTTTTCAGCAGCAGCATCCTCCCACTTTTACAGGGGATAGAGGACCTCAGGTTGCAGAGTCATCGCTAAAAACCATGATTTCCATCTTCGATCATCTGGAGACACCCCTAGAAAAAGGGTGAAACTCGCAACTTACATGCTGCGAGATTCTTCCAAGAGATGGTGGGATATAGTTTCGTAGGTAGGGAGCCAACGGACTATGGCTTGGGATGAGTTCCAGTGTACGTTCAATGACTACTTCTATCCAGCGACGCTGAGGGCTGACAGAGCCAAAGATTTCATGAACCTATAGCAGGATACTCTTTCGGTTATGGAGTATTCCTCCCATTTCACTGAGTTGTAGCACTTAAATCCCATTCTGGGAAATGATGAGCTGTTTTTGGCAAGGAAGTTTGAGGAAGGCCTCAATCTAGAGATCAGATCATAGGTGAACATATTCTAGTTGACTTCTATTACTCTGATAGTCAACCAGGTTCTAATCACAGAACAAAATATGAGGGATACTGGAGCTGTTGACCAGGGCAGTTTAGCAGCCAAGGCTGATTATTTTCATACTAATAGTAGGAAGTGCCCCGAGAGTCTAATCGAGGTGTCTTGAGGAAGCGGGGTATTTCTTCTAGTAGACAGGATCTCACTTCTGGAAACCAGGTGGTGTGCTATCAGTGTGGAAAGAGCGGGAATAAGAAGCCTCAGTACCCGAAAGACCCAGTAGAGTGCCGATCTTGCGGCAAGATGGGTCATCTGCAACGTTTTTGAAGGGTTCTTCTTCCAATGGCTAGTGAAGGAGGACCTATTTCTACTCCTCGTATAGGAGCAAGATTACCAGTTCTGCAGCAGACTGGGGGCTGGAGTTCATCAGGTCATTCATGCCAGGGTATAGGATGTGGACGCAGTGGTCAGGCTTAGGGTGGATCAGATCAGGGATATCAGGCTGCTACACAGGGCCACAGTACGGGCCAGACGTTTTCGGTAGAGCAGATTCATCAGGGGAGAGATCCTGGACCTTCCACAGTTCTAGGTACAATATTAGTAGCCTCCATTTTATCTTCTGCACTTTTCGATACTGGAGCTTCCCATAGATTTGTTTTTGTGCACACTCTGGAGATCCTTAGACTTACTGTCTTTAATTCTGAGGATATGATGACACTAGACACTCCCTTGGGACTTAGAACTGCTAGTGTGCGTCATTGTAAGGAGTGCCCCCTTCAGGTTGGTGGGTGTCACTTCTTGTGGGATATTTATGTCCTTTAGATGATGGGTTTTGATGTCATTCTTAGGATGGACTGGTTAGTTTCCTTCCAGGCCTTTGTCGACTGCTATCACCGAAGGGTGAGTTTCACGTCACCGGAAGGTGGATCTTTTCTTCACAAGGGTGAATGGGATGTACAGGCGAGCAGAGCTAGACTAGAGCATCATGGGTTGGGTGGTGTTACAACCCATATTTCGAGTTTATATTTGGATGACCAGGGGACTTCTCAGATAGATTTTCCTCCGGTAGTTGATCTTTTTCTGGATGTCTTTCCAGAAAACTTTTCAGGGTTTCCTCCGGAGTGAGAGGTAGACTCTTCTATTGAGATTGTGCCAAGAGCAGCACTGGTATCCATACCTCCTTATAGGATGGAGATTCCTGAGTTTCAAGAGCTCAAGAAACAGTTAGAGGAGTTGGAGGCAAGGGGTTTTATCTGACCCAGTACTTCCCCTTGGGGTTCACCAATGTTATTTGCAAAGAAGGCGGATGGTACCTTACAGCTGTGTGTGGACTATCGTAAGCTGAACCAGTTGACATTCAAGAACCGATATCCATTGCCGAGGATTGATGATCTCTTTGATCAGCTTCAGGGAGCCAGGGTGTTCTCAATGATCGGCTTGAGATCCGGCTATTATCAGTTGCACGTTAGACCATTAGATATACCTCTTACAGCCTTCCAGAGCAGATATGGTCTGTACGAGTACTTGGTTATGCCGTTCGATCTCACGAATGCACCCGCAGCCTTCTTGGCACTGATGAATAGAGTTTTCCATCCTTATTTGGATTCCTTCATGGTGGTTTTCGTGGACGATATCTTGGTGTACTCTCACACTCGACACGACCACGCTACCCATCTTGAGATCGTATTGAGTACAATGAGAGAGCATCAGTTATATGCTAAGCTCTCAAAGTGCCACTTCTGGATGGATGAGATTCACTTCCTAGGTCATGTCATCTCAGAGACAGGATTATCAGTAGACCCAAAAATAGTGAGGGCGGTGGTTATATGGAAGTAGCCAAAGAATGTCTTCAAGGTACAGAGTTTTTTTGGGGCTGGCTAGTTACTAAAGATGGTTTATATAGAACTTTTCACGCCTAGCAGCACCACTGACAGGTCTGACCAAGAAGGGGACGAAGTTTTTATGGTCAGATTCTTGTGAGTCAGCTTTTCAGGAGCTGAAGGGAAGGTTGACGTCAGCACTGATACTGGTCTTGCCAGAGCCAGGCAAGGGCTATACTATTTACTAGGATGCTTCAGGTATCGTGTTGGGATTTGTGCATATTCAGGGAGGTAGGGTCATTGCTTAATGGTCTCGGCAGTTGAGTCCACACGAGAGGAACTACCCTACGCATGACCTAGAGCTGGTTGTTGTTGTTCATGCTTTGCGTTGTTAGAGACACTATCTGATGGGAGAGCATTTAGTGGTATATACTGACCACAAGAGCCTCAAGTATATCTTCAAACAGCGTGACTTAAATCTAAGACAGCGGAGGTGGGTCGAGTACCTACAGTATTTCAACTTTGAGCTTGCTTATATGCCTGGGAAAGTCAATGTTGTGGCAGACGCACTAAGCAGGAGGACTCAGTTACAGGCAGTTCAGGAGGCCAACAGTGAGTGGCAGCTTATGGCTATGTTCTCCGAAATGCACTTGGAGGTGCATGATAGACAGGGACAGACTTTCCTATCTTCTGTAGCTATTACCTCTACACTTCTTGATCAAGTACGGATGAGGCAGCTATCAGACTTAGAAGGCTTAGTCCTACAGGAGAGTTTGTCAAGCGAGGACCCTCTTCCTGGATGGACTATGGGAAAGGAAGAGATCTTGCGTTTCCAAGGACGTATATGGGTGCCAGCAGACATACGCGTGGAGCTGATACAAGATTTTAATTCCTCAATCTGGGCAGTTCATCCTAGTGTCACCAAGATGTATCGGGATCTTCATCGCTAGTACTGGTGGCCAGGTATGAAGAGGGATGTTGATGGTTTCATCTTGCGGTGTTCTACTTGTAAACAGGTGAAGGCAGAGCATCAGCGACTAGCAGTCCTTTTACAGCCGTTATCCATTCTGGAGTAGAAGTGGAACGATGTCACGATAGACTTCGTGACCGGATTGTCGAGGTCTCCTCGAGGGAACGATGTTGTTTGGGTTGTCGTTGATAGGCTTACGAAGGTTGTTCACTTCTTATCGATCAAGGAGACCTTCAGTGTTGATGATTTGGGACGACTTTACATCTGAGAGATTGTACGTCTGCATCGAGTTCCACACTACATTGTTTCAGACATAGATGCACACTTTACTTCTTGGTTCTGGTAGGGGATTCAGAGGGCTTTGGGTACAAAGGTACTTTTGAGTACAATATACCATCCCCAGACTGATGGCCAGTCTGAGCATATGATCCAGGTTCTTGAGGAAATGCTCTGAGCTTGCATTCTAGACTTTGGATGTTCTTGGGAGAAGCATATCCCTCTGGTGGAGTTCTCCTAGAACAACAGTTTTTAGGTGACTATTCAGATGGAACCTTACGAGGCCTTGTATGGTAGACCATGTCGATCACCATTATACTGGAGGGAGGTAGGAGAGGCAGCTTTGTTGGGACGTCGTCTTGTTCAGGAGACCTCAGAGCAGATAGAGTTGATTCAGAAGAGGATGGATATAGCGCAGTCTTGGAAAAAGTCTTATGTTGATCAGCGGAGATGACCTTGGGAGTTCCAAGTCGAGGATCAGGTCTTCCTGCATGTCACACAGAGGTTGGGACACAAGAGGATCCAGAGGCAGGGTAAGCTTTCACCACAGTACGTCGGGCTGTTTGAGGTGTTGGAGAGAGTTGGGCTGGTTGCCTATCGGTTGCAGTTACCTCAGAGGTATCGGGCTATGCACGACGTCTTCCATGTTTCCCAGCTTCAACGTTACTTTTCAGAATCGTCTCATGTCTTTCAACTCGAGGAGGTTGAGCTTAAAGAGGATGAGTTGTTTGAGGAGCATCCTATCCGGATTTTCGATCGGCGTACGAAAGTTCTCCCTGGTTGGTCTGTTCCTCTAGTACGGGTGCTATGGCAGCACGGACAAGTGCAGGACGAGACTTGGGAGCGGGAGGCTGATGTACGATCACAGTGGCCAGAGCTGTTCGGGGTTTCTTCTTCTACGCGTCGCATGGGAAATTCGAGGACAAATTTCATTTAGGTGGAAAGTTTTTAAGAACCTAGATCTTCGTTTCAGGTATGTTTTTCCTTTTCTGGTGGTTTTTAAAGAAAAAGGGTTTTCTGGAAATTTTTGAAGTACACGCCATGTACTTTCAGAGTACACTCCATGAACTTTCAGAGTACACGCCATGTACTCCCTTGCTGCACTAGGCCGTGTGCTGGCCGTTTCCGGGCCACACACACGGTGTGTAGGAGTAAGGTGGAGGCCACTTATAGTGGAGTATGGAAAACCAAGTTATACACCATGTACTCTAAAAGTACAAACCTTGTAATTTTCTTTTTATTTCATTAATCAGACTGAGGTCACGAATTAACCCTGTTTTCGTCTTCTTCTCCACCTAATTCTGCCCAGAGTGTCCAAGGAGGCCGAATATTCTCTGAGCCACCGATCTGTCACCAGATATCTGAATCAAACACTGTCGGTTTCAATAGAATCCTAGCGGTGAGTTCTTGGTTCTGCTTTAGCCTTGTTTCATGATTCCTCCTCGTTTTCAAGTTATCGTGGGTTGAGCGTTTTGGAACTTTTCTCATATCTTTGACATTATAAGGAGAATCAATCATCGTGGTTCACATATATCAACCTCCTAGCATCGAGGTAGGTGGTTTTTTTCCTACTTTGAATGTATTTGAGTTTTGGTTGCAAAAGTGTCGGATACCCATGTATCGGGTATCGCAGGTTTGGGATTTTGATCCTATTGTTTAATCGCCTTAGTTTCTTGTTAGCTTATGATTAATTGATACTAATTTATTCTTGGTTTCATGTTTTAGGATCACCCCCATGGGTTTTTTCCCTGTTTGGTTGTTTATCGCTGTTTGGCACCGTTTGCCTGTGAGTCAAACCCTATTGCAATTGCTAGTTTACTTGTTATAACTGATTGCATATATTTCCTACTATTTAAATGTTTTTGATGCTTTGTAGCTATTGGCCAAGTATTTTTTGAACTTACTTAGGGCTACTGACAGTCGATTACGCTTGACTGGACTACTCAGGGCTGTGACAAACCTGGTGCGGGAGATCAAAGAGGGAATAGACGATTAAGTGCTTCCCTAGAGGGTCTGTTGGTTTTAGTTTCGTACGCAGGACCTACAGGAATAGGACTATGTGCTTCCCAAGAGTGTTCTTAGTTTACACATGTATCGAGACCACAGGAGGAATTATACGTAAGTGCTTCCTCAAAGAGTCTGTAGCTATCATTGCAAGACCACAGGGGAATTGACTTGAGAGCTTCCCAGAGTGTATGTGCCTCGTTTGATTATTGTACTATAGGGGTCTGCTAGTTTGAGACACTCAGAGAGTCAATGTTAATTTTTTTTGGTTGGTTGTGATGAGTCCACCAAGCTAAAGAACAAGCTTGGGTTTGTATTGCTTGTGGGTTAGGTAGTCTTTCTAGTTACCTGTTGTGTTACTTTCTTTTCCTTAGAATAGAGAGCTTTGCTAGTTTCTCTGGTTATTTAATTAAATAAATGTGAATGTTAATTTGTAGGATTTCTTCTGGTATATTCCTAGTTCATTACTGTATTTATTTCCTTTAAATTTCTATATTGCTCACTGACAATAGGGCACAAGTATTATGGTGGTTGCCTACTAGGATTAGTCTCACACCCTATTTGGGTCCTGTTTTTTGGCCCAAACAGATTATATGGTTGTAGGTGAGGATAGGGATTGTGGCCCTTCCACCTCAGGTACTTGATTGCTAGTTGGAGAAGGAGTGCATAGGACTGGGCTTTGGCTCGTGATGATGTAGGAGTTACTGTTTACTTTTAGTTTTTGGTTTCATTTTTATTTCAGCATGTTGATTTTTTACTACTTTCCATAGACACATGTACCATATTGCATCATTTTTATATCAGACATTACTTCCACTTTTAGTTCAGTTGTTGTATGTTGTTACTGCTTTCACTATTGTGTATGTTTTTTCTTCCGCTGTATACTTTACACAATGAGGGAATAGTCTCCCCACTGACTCACCAAGGCCCTCACTGCTAGTCGGCAGCCTCTGGAGTTTGGTGAATCGTGCATGAGGTCATGTGGGGAACCAGGTACGGGGCACCAGTTATGAGGTTCCAAATTCGGTTCGTTACAAAATTAATCTTAATAAGGGACTAAACCCTAATCTTAAGGCCTAACAAGACCTATAAACTTGTCAAAAATCCATTATATGGTTATATTTCGACCCTATCCTCCCTTTTCTATACTTTGGAAAATGTTTGGATCCACTTTCAATATAAAACGTGGGTGGGGTTTCTATTTTCAAAAATATTATGAGAGTGTCACTCCTACTCCATTATAAATGGACCCCTATCCTCTCACTTCCTCACACATATAAATCCAATTTAACACCACAAAAATATTAAAAAATATCTCTCCAACATCCCTCACTTCCTCCTTGAATAATACCTTTGGTATAAATACTTCCAAGGAATCCCTTTGGTGCAAACCAAAATGAGTTACCCAATTAAGAGGTAACACCCTCCCTCAAACTCTTTTCTTTTATTTTCTTTCTCCACTCCATAAAATATAATTATCCCATGATTGTATAAAAAACCAGTACAACCAATATAATATTATTTTTATGCTATGTTTTTGACCTACACTTACACGCACTTCTATCTAATGGGTAACGAACATGTTGTTTATGTGTACGAAAATCTATCGCCTCACTAATTGATGATTATTAATTTTTCCATTACCGCCTATCATGGTGGACATTATGGTGGAAAATATAATTATATATGTTATATATTATTTTTATTACATCTTTAATCCTCTTCAATTCTTTTAAAACACATATCTTTATACTTTATATTTTGTGTTAATATGAGAATTTATTTTGAGGAAGTGTAGACTACCGCCCACTCAGAGCGATGTGATTCGTTAATACACAACATGGAATGTATTAAGGATGAATTTATTTAATATATATAATATATATGATATCATAAAGATAAAATAATAATGATATATATACATATATATATATGTGTGTGTCTTTTAATTTCCTTCCTTCAACAAAACAATTAAATGGAAATATCATTTATGCGTACATGCGACTTACCATCTCCATGAATGGTGTATTCTATTTCATAATTAAATATTATATGGATTATTATAATGCATATATACTAACTATAAATTATATTTAAATATTTTTTTACATTATGGGAATCATGGTATAAGTATAGGGACCAAAGATATAACAAATTAAGACACATGTGAAAAATAAAGCGGATATTCCCTGAAGTGAAGCCTTAACATAGAATTGTTAACAAAGAATGTAATATAATGCCATGATCAAACCATATATGGTATTATAAGTAACAATATGGTTTGGTGATAAATTTATAATAAATTTATATTTATTATATAGGATTTTTGAGTGATCACAATGAGAGTCAAGACACAAGGTAAAGGAATGTCACCTCATTCTTTATTTTTGTGAGATACATTCCTTCTTCACTGCTCAATTATTTGGGGTGGTGTATATACTGCCCATAAATGTATTATATTCATTTTATAATTGAATTTATTGATATTTACATAACCATTTTATGATATTCCTAACTTGTGGATTAAGTTTAAAAATTTACTAAATCAGTAAAGTAATTATGTATCAATTTTTCTTCTTTGAGTCACATTCCATGTTATACACCAATATTTTTATATGAGGTGTATAAAATGAATTTAATTTGTTATAACATGAATCTAATTATTTTCATGATATTTTAAATCTCCATGTAATTAAATTATTCCTACATGAGGAGTATGGTTCAAAGTTACCATGTGGTAAGAGTTCATTAAAACAATCTCGTTGTTTATCAAGATTTTTTATAATCACATTTTCATTAATAAAATATTGTGATCCATGATTGAAGAAAAATCATTAATTTTCTTCTCCTATGGTTAGTATTTATTTGTTCATGTATTAGTAAAAAATCACTCTTTTGTACATTTGATAATTAAGAAAATGTTTTCAAGAAAATATGACATTACCTCTTTCTTCGGTCATAAATCTATGTACCTTAAAAACAATGTTCTATAAAATGGTTTCCAAGAATATATTTTTTTAAAATATCTTTCAAAATTATTTCCCATATAGGATAAAATTCATTGGTGTTACTCATGCCTTTTAGGGGAAATAATTCAATGTTTCCATTTGTATTTTTTCTTTTAATGGTTTCTGTTTTGATGGAATGATGTTTATTGAATCCATTTCTCTTTTATGGGTTGTATTATTTTAAAAAACCACTTATTTACATGGGTTATATATTTTATAAAATGATTATGAAACCTATATATTTTTTCATAGGTTATGATATGATTAAAATTTTATGACACCCGTTTAATTTCATGGGTTAAGATATGGTTTGTTATGATTTTGTGGAACATGTATATGTGATTTTATTATGAAATGGGTGGGACCTATATCTTCCTCTAATTCATTTGGTAATGATTTATGTCTCATGAGATATACATGGCTGGAATGAGGAGTGAAATTTGTTTTTTATTATAGGTATGGAATGAAGAGTGAAATTGGTTCTGTAATATGGGGCTGGAATGGGGATAAAACCAGGTTTAGTAATGGTCATTTTACACTAATATGTACTTGGAAGAAATTCCATGAATACTATGGAAATAATATAATATTATTATGTGTTTTCCATAATTCCACGTATTATTAATTTGTTATTATTTCATTGATTATGTTATTTATTTCTTTATGACTCATGTCTTAGGAACTTCTATGCTTTATGCTATGATTCATGTTTATGATCTTTGAAATATAGGGTATGATGTTCTATTTTCATGATAATGTTCTCATACCCTTATTTTCAAGACTATGTTTGCATATCTCCCTTTTTGAGAATCTGATCTCATCCTTTTTTATGTGTCCTTTCCCCAAAGTTATGAATATGCATATTATGTTTGATGTGTCTAAGAAGGGCTATAATAAAGAATAACCTAATGGGAGATAATTTATCTCATTTATGCACCCGCTTTTATGTTTACAAGTTTCCAAGGGAACTAAGCTAATATAGTCTTTGGGAATCTATTTGTATAATGTTTTAATTATTCTGAAAATGTGGTGTAATGTAAATTTATGTCAAGACCATGTCATTATAATCATTATTAGTGAAGTTGTACTTGAATTCTACAAGAGTATTCTAAATATTTATTGTGTGATCTCAGGAGGTGGATGCAATCTATAAATTTCAAATAAATAAGGGTTTGGAGAATACATCCCCTCTTTAGTATTTTGGCTAAAGGATAGTGATATATTAGGTTGGGAATCTTTGACCAAATGCTAAAATCATTCTATATAGTAACGTAAAGGTGAAACCAAATGATTTGTGGGTTTATTGTCACTATAGACTACCCTAGGTAAGGGGTTATTTAGTTTTTGGTCCTGAATCTCAAACCATCGTGTCCTGTGGTTCAAGGTCATGTGATGAGGACTATTCAAAATTTCAAGGGTGATATGATGAATTTATGATCATAAGGTGAGTATGATACACAATTTTGTAACATTTAGGGTATTAAATCGACTTGAATGGTTTGATTATGGGATGTATAAATCATAAATCAATAAATTTGAATTAGGTGTGATAAGATGGAACATGTATAATATGGATGTATACTGAAAACTTTTGAATGTAGGGTTCTACTTCAATGGTGTATGGGCATATAGAGATATAGGATCTTCCCCTTAAGATGAATATTCCACTAGTTTATAGTCCACATGGGGGGAACATGTGTAGATCCATATTGGGGGAGTGTATGCATAGTCCATCAGAAGTGTAATTTGGAGTCGAATACACTCATTTTTATAGTAGTCAATTTTTAAATGGATTTAGATACTTATGAAATGAAGTATGTTTATTGGATTATGGAATATAAAATAAGGGTTATAACATCCTAAATTCTATGTCTTCATGTATGGAATATATAATCGAAGTGAAGAGATATGATATTCCATCACACTAACTTTTTCATTAATGAATGGTTCCAATGAGCATGGATTAACTCTTTCTAGGTCCATATGGTGGGCCTTATAAGATTTATGAATTTTATGTTTGCACTATAATTTATTTTCCTAATCCCTAAAAGTGGGAGTCTTGGAGATCACGAACTTGACTATTTCATAGGTTACCCTTTATGAGTTTTCATCCTAATATGTTTTGTGTCTCTTTCTCTAAAAATTTAAGGTCTTGTTGTTTGGACCATAAATTCCTAGAGTTTAAGGTTGTACAATATTGAGCAAGGTATGGTGAGTTTAAGGTCATGATTTGTGGACAAAAATTCATCCAGATAGTCCATCTATTGATAGGGTAAAGGTTTATTTGATGTGAATAGATATCCCAATTCATTATAGACTGTCTTAGAGGGGAGAACATAGATTATGGTCAAGATTTGTGGACCATAGTGGTGAGAATAACAACCCAAATAGGTCCCAAAGACTAATAATGTTCTTATACCTTTTAATTAGGTAGTGGTGGTTTGATAAATAAAAAATCAAGGTTCTTGGATTAGAAGTGGTGAAATGGATTTGGTATACATGGGATAATTTTTTACCGCATTCAAATGATGGTTTCCACTATAATGCTTTAAGGGTGTATAAAGATTATATGACATCCCCTTAAGATTAATATGACTCGAGTTGATATGCCATATTTTGGGCACATATGCAAATCCATATTGGGGGTATGTATGCATAGTAAAATAGAAGTTTCTTTGGGAGTTGAATATGTTTGTTACTGATTTTGAGGTAGATATATGGTGATTTGAAACACTCAAATCATGAAGTGTGATTAGTGAAGAATGATGTTCAATAAGGGGGATGGGGAAATTTTAGACATGATCTTATCATACCTAGTATATTATGACTTCTATAGAAGAAATGGATATAGATGATGGCTCATGGATGGGTCATAAATATGTGATTTTTAAATTTCTTTATAACCTAAGATAACATTAATCAAGACATATGTAATTCTTATGTTTTAGGGGAATCTATAAACATTATGATAGAATATTGAAAAAGTAGAATTTTATCCCAATACTCATTTGGAGAATGATCATATATAAGGAATGATTATAGGTATTAGACTCTCATATGTGGAGATTAGGCCATATATAGTAGGCATATCTATGAAATTTAAGAACATTAATGGTGGAACATATGTCTTGTACTTTAATGTCATACAAAAAGGACTCGGGTTTGATGAAGTTTAGTGTCACGCAATAATGACATATTAAATGAGGGATTTTCATAGATTTGGAATGTGAAACAAATGGTATGGTTTTTTCTCTGTGATGAACCAATGAAAGGAAAATAGATGTGAATTGAGGAGTCCAAACATGGTGATGTGGTTGAGGGTTTGATTAGATTTTATGGTTGGTCTAAATATAGTAAATCCAGTCATTACTATGTATCATGTGACAGTAGGAATCAATACTCACATTATTATTTTATAGGTCTCCCCATGCATATAAAACTCTCTCATATGGGGGATCATTTGAGAGTTGGTTCATAGATTAATAAATCCATGATTGAGTATTCTTTGTAGATTTGACTCATATATAAGATAGGGGTATTTTTAGTAATAGATTTCCATGATGAATCTATATTGGGGGCCTCTAAGTAAATATATTCTTTACATAGGTTGGAGTATTTTTTTATCAAGTTGAATGAAATTTTTATGAGTCCTCTTCTACATAGATCAGACTCGTGTGAACAAAAAGAAAATTGGTCTTCACCTCAGTGTAGTGTCATCAAGGAAATGAATCATTACCAAAAAGGCCCAAAACACTAAGGTGAAAGAGGGGATTTTATTTATTTGGATTCATGGATGGACCTAAGATAATAAATATGGGCATCAATACTTACCATAAAGTGATAATAATCAAGCTACACATAGTTATTAAAGATAAATTCCACATATATATCTAGCTCATGTGTAGGGAAAATGAAGTTTTTTTATATTCATTATGGTTTGTCTGAGGATAAGAGATCCATTCCTGACTATGTATTTGGTGAGGAAAAGTATCAAGAAAAAAATAGGTTTGATAGAATAGTCACCCAGTCTTGGTGGCATGTAATGGAAGGGAAACTTAATGAAAACAGGGAAAAGGTTTTTTCACCAAGACAAAGCGGGGGAAATTATTGGCATTAATATTGTGGATGGGTTTTCCTAGACATATGTCACTATATATCCTATGATAAACGGAATCATGCCATAAATAATTATTTTTATGATGAATCCCTATGTAGATCTAGATCTTACATAAGTGTTGGAGCATTTATGTTCCCGATCATAAGAAGATTATGTTCCAAGGATCACTGCACATATTTGGATATTATATAGGGGAATGTTTCCATGAAAATTAGGCCTCTATAATTAGTTTAGCATCTTTCATGATGGAATATATAGTCCCATATCTTTATAAATGGTTAATATCTGTCCTAATAATTTTTGAAATTGACCAAAATCTATAAGATTACTTGAGTCATGTTTAGTGTGAGAAATAAGAGGGTATTTGAAGATTCATTTTAATTCACTAGAGCATCGATCAAGGAATGTTTTGGCACACACCATGAAATTTAACATTTTTGTAGGGGAAATTTTCATATATTTTAATATTATGTGGATAGGATGTAAGTGCTATCTAGTTTTATATCATGCTAAAAAGATTTTTTCATACATTTTTACGCCATGTGATTAGAAAGTTGACTATATCATTTAATGTCATTTGGTGGGGATGTGAACCATGTATATTAACATAATACATTATAGAAGTTAACTATGTATTTTAACAAATTAAAGTTATTATGAGCTCTAAGAAGATTTAAGCCTTATAGAATGGACTTTCTCTATGTAGTTTAAAGTATTTCAACTCATACTTTGTGAATAAATGTGGATTTATGAAAAATATTTATTTAGAAATATTTCATTTGGGAGAGGTGTGATGTTCTCATCATCTATTTTGACCAAGTAATATGGTTTTTTGGAGTACACCGTGCGTATGATATAAGATCTTTCCCACTTTTACTCAAGCTTCAGAGGCTTCTTCCCTATCATTAATGGAGTTCTATGAACAAATACTATCTCTCCTTGGAGGAATGAATAGTAGTGAACTTTTTATTGAAATTGAATGACCCTATATCTTATTAGATGTGAGGATTGGCTTAAATATGGATCACAATTATGTATTTTATGGTTTTTCAAGTGTCTTAGGGTTTTTTCATGACTTGGGGGAGGTTTCATTTAAATCGGACAACCTAGAGGGTGAAATGGATACAACCTATAACCTTTCTTTCTGTGAACATGTAGTTCATAACATGAAATAGTCTGACAGGGTAGAGGCCATTCATCTTGATATGTCACAATGTGAACCAATGTGTCACATCATGACACAAATTTCTTTTTTTATAAAAAGGGAAAGGGGGGGAGGGAAAGGCTATTCAGCCAAGTAACAATAGCGACAACCTTCTCCTTTTCACGTTGGATTCTAATAAGGGTTCTCCCTCATCTCTTACTCATTGTTTTTGTTATTCATAGTAGGGGTATCCTGGGGGTAAGACTGACTCTCCATATTCCCTCTTCTATTTTTTATTTTTCTATTTTGAGGCATTGTATCATTTATGTAATTACACCGTATTTTCAAGGTTTTTATCTACTTTTGAAATTTCTTAAATCTAAATTTGAATCAAATTTTGGTCTTCAACAAGCAAGATTTTACAAGTATGAGGAATTTTTTTCCTATATTTCTTCTGGTTATAAATGTGTTACGTGATGTGTGGTAAATGTATATGAGTTGGGTGATCTGGGTGAGAGAATTTTTGTACTGATTTTATTTTTCTATTATTTCGGGCAGGTGTCAAAGGGTAGTATCTTGTGTGAAGGGTAAATTTGAGCTAGGTATGGTTTGGAAAGTGTGAAATGTGGATCTATGATTTTTTTAGAAGGATGATGTTGGTTATGTGATTCTGTTAAAGTGATCCTATGGATGATTTGGTTTTTTTTGGAATGCACTTAGAATGGCCCATGAGACCTTGAGTGATGTTGATCACTAGAAGTGGGGAGATCTGGTTAGTTATGATAAGGAGCACAGTTATGATCAGTGTCACAGTTGGAAAATGAGGTTCACATGTGGGAACAAAGGTTTTATGAATATGTGGTCTAATATTTTTTGTGACTTTTCCTCACCATGGTTGGTCGATAGCACTATCGAGTTCATGTTCGCATAGGATAAGGTCCCAGTGATGTGGTTTTGACTAATCAAAATGGGTGGAGGCATTTATAGACCTAGAATCATAGATAATGTTAATGACTATTATTAAGAGGGAGGTTCGCACTATAGAAGGCCATAATTGATGGTGTGTGTGGCCATCTAATAGGGGATGAAGCTCACTATTATGGTTGGGATGATGGTTTAGGGTTGTGATATGATGGGTATCACCATGACATGGAATGTTGGGATACTAATCTAATGGTGAATAGATAAGTGATTTTTTTAGGGAATTGTGTTATGTCTATTAGCATGTCATTAGGACTTCAGATTAACTTGATGGTTTTGTATGGAGATGAAGGAAGGTGGTAAAATGTTGTGCATTTATTAATAGTTGGAACATGATTCCATGTGGATTGAAATTTTTGGAAGACCAAGGGATCTTCTGATATAACAAACCGTGGATGCATCATTCCACACAACCATTTGATGAAGCAAGTAAAGGTTACCTTATGGTTGTTGAGAATAATTGAAGTAGGTTATGTGATGTGTGATTTTTTGTAGTTTATTTATGTTTTTAATTCACATGTATATGTATGGATATAATCTAGGTATAGTATTGGTGGTGGCCTCTTGAGTTCATACTCACACTCGACATGTGCCCCTTGGGATACATGCATAATTTATTGATTTAAGTATAGGAAATAGATCAGGATCATAGTCTAGATATTAGTGAGAAGGGTTGTGGAGAGGATGAATGAGATAGATGACATGTTTTTTGGAAGATGGACTAAGTGGTTCTTTTATTTCATGCTGGTGATTGTTTAGAGTTTGTTATGTATATATATGATCAGCACATAGGTGATCTGGATCAATTTTGTAAGACTATAATAGCATGTAAATATTATCTAGTATTTTTAGTAAGTTTACTTTTGGATAATTACTATTTTTGTTTTATATTGATTATGTTTAGTTAGGTTTATAACTTCTATATAGTTGTTATAATAATAATAATTATTATTATTATTACACCAGAGGGTATAGTCTCCCAACTATCACCCAATAGAACCTCACTACTAATCGATAGTGTTTGGTGTATGAGGAGGTGTGCCTAAGGTTCAGTGTATCTCCATCCTAGTTCATAGGTTCACTAGATCTTAGCTTAGGGCATCATAAAGTGGTGTCATACAAAAATTGTTAGTGTTTCTTTGTAGCATAAAAAAGATTAGGTATTAAATGGTAGTATCATAGGAGGTTTGTTATAATGTGGTAACATCGTTTGGATGGCTTCCAAGTGGTATTAAAGTTGGGTTCTTGAAAATGGCATGTTATTTGGTTTGTGGTAGACTGAATCCTAGGAATATTTCAAAACATGGGATGGAGGATATGTTTTTTGTCTGGACAGCACATTCATGAAATAAGGTCTAAGATACTAGGGAAAAATGGATTATTATTCTAGTTTACGCCAATATAGTTGGATTATTTTATTTAAATTAAGTTGTATTTGAAGTTTCTAGTTTTTATTAGCACTCTTAGTGTGAGAGTAAAGAGGATATAATTCATTCATCATGATAGGAACTTAGGCTCACATGACATATATGTATTATTTTGGTTGTTTCTTTGAAATTGGAATAATGAAAATGGGTTGTTTATTTAAATTGTCAACAATAGAATAAACAACATTTTCCTACATATTCTCTTGTTAGAAATCAACTTAGCTACACTGGGAAAAGGTAATGGTTCTAGATATGGAAATTATTTATATTTTCTTTTTATAAATCCAATAGTTTACTAATGGGTTTCACTTAATTGGTATTCAAATTTCAACTTATGGAGAATTTTCCTCTATAACTTGGGAATAGATTCCTGTATAACTGAACAATAGAATGAAATGGATTTATCTAATTAGGTCAAAGATATTTTTACATGTTTTAGTTATTGACCCCTTTGGATGTTTGTATTAAATTATTTTTGGTTTTTTAATGTTTCAACAGAAGGCTACAAAGTATTTTTCTACATATCCACTTGGTGTCATTCTACTCATCTAGACCAGTTATGTGGTCCCTTGTGTGATTGGTATGTAAACCTGAATGTATATGTTGTATGTGGTTCTTGAATCTGTTATGGGTAAGTAGGGGGACTTAAGTCTGGATTATATGTGATATGGGTGTTGTAGGGAAGTGTAAAGGTATTGAGATGTGTTTCCTATTACAGACTTACCTATTTGTGATGTTTGTATTGTTATCATTGGTGTTGATCAAGGTCTTTGTTTTTCAGCATGATGAAGCCTAGATATCATTTTGTGAAGCATTAGGTTTATGGAGATGTTGTGTTTATTGGAAAATCATGGGATGAGGCCCTTGAGAGAAAGGGTGAGCATGAACCATAGCGGGAGGCACTAAGGATGGTGGGACATGCATGACATGCAGAAAATTTTGTGCCACAACATGCAGTGTATTTTGAGTGATGGATAGATGAGAAGCTCAGGGAAATATTGTTGTAGGTATATTAGAGAATTGATAGGGGATCTCTGGGAGCCAAACTATCCTGGTCATATTTGACATATGAGTTTCAGTGACAATACCCTCCTTTGTTTCATGGTGAAGGTGGCCTGAAATCCATAGATATTTGGATTGAGATATTGAATACTATATTTGATTAGATTGACACACCCCAAGGTGGTGGGTGAAGATAGAAAATTATATTCTTAAGGGGATGGAACAGTGCTGGTGGGATATATAGGTACATGCATGTAGGCATGAGGGAATGGCATGGGAAGACTTTGATACTATGTTCTTTGAGTGCTTATTTCCTAAAACATTAAGGTCATATTGATATCAAGAGTTTATAAACTTGTAGTAGGTAGAAATGTTGATCATGTAGTATACTAGGAGGTTCGTGGACCTATTACATTTTTCATGGGAAACAGTTGGATATGACATTACCATGGTAAGATGGTTTGCTTTGCGACATTTCATTATGGTACAGGTGAGCATCTTCAGATTGACCTCATTCTCGAAGGTAGTTAATCAATCATTGGAAGTTGAGGGGTACTTTGAGGATAAGACTTTACCAAACTAGATAGTGGTATTAGTAGATATAGATTGTAAAGATCTGGGTAGCTAAAAGTGAGGCCACAAGAAGACTCAATGGGGTAGTCAGGTCAGAGACTTGAAGAGTCCACTGAGGATTAGACCATTGATGGTATACTTATAGTGTGATAATCCAAGACACATTTGGACTCAATGTGAATGAACTATAAATGAGCGTTGGGCAGGTGGACAGATGGGGTGTTTATAGAGGTTTTTTCTGAATATGTCTAGATAGATTAGTGAAATGCACGGCCGATTGTCGCCTATTGACCGGTCAAAGTTCCGGTGCTCTGCTAATGTGTATAGCAGCACTCGGGTCGAATCCTCGGCGATGGTACTTCGTAATAGTCGATTGTTTTTAGTTGATTGTATTTTGATTAGGGGGGTTTGTTTGCAGAGTTTAATTGAAATGATTTATGGATGATGTTTGATTTACCAAATTGATAAAGATTGGGGTGAGTTCATCATTGGGGAGTTAAGCATGTGATATCCTTGAGCCTTACTTTGTATTGCATTATATTAACACCCATGTCATAAGTTGACGTTGATTGGAATTCCTAAGTGTGAATGCTTTAATCCAAGCCTTAACTTAACTTAGGGTTCTAATCTCAATCAAAACATATTTATGGTAGTGTATTTATGGTTCCAATAATCCTTGGAAACTACTCGTTAAACAAAACATATCATTAATCCATGACATATTAAGTTTAACATACACAATATTAATTTAAAGAATACTCATCGAGCAAAACTCTCAATCACTTAACATCCCCAAATTATAACTCACCCCAATGAGAGATTTACTCAGAAATTTTGATGTTTAATATTCTGGTTAAAATAATTATGATGATAAATTAAGAATAGAAGAAAAAGAATGGGATTAGAAAAGAGTGGTACGTTGACACACACACACGAACGATGATGATAATTAAAAACGGTTTTTCGATTGAATGAGGAAGCAAAAGAAGGGAAGGGGATTGAACTGAATTTAAACTATTTTAGGAACATAAATATTAAACTACAGAAGGTGGATGAGAATAAGAGATATTGAAGAAGTAACATGCATTAAAACAGAATTACAAAGAAAGAGAATTACAAGATTACAAAAATGAAGAACAAAAAAGTAAGTGAAAACAAAGAGAGGAGGAAAGGGATCTCAAGTGAAAACTTGAGTATGGAAGGTCCTCCCAAGCCTTTGGAAAGGCTTTGGTCATGCCAATATGATATCCTCTCTTCTGAAATGCCAACCCCTCTCAAGGAGAGAAGGGGAGAGTATTTATAGCCCAAGGAGTGGACTGTTTTCATTCCCAATCTGTCCCTCAATTTGCATTGCCAATTTGGCTATTCCGACAGCCAAATATACAAATATCTCCTTCTTCAAAGTTTTATATAATAAGGTTTTCCGACTACTGTCAAAATATGGAGGCATTTGGACAAGTGGATCGAAAGTTATGGCGGTTTTAATAAACAAAGGTAAACTGTCCATTTCAATCCAGTCTTTTTGAAGTCCATAATGTGAAAGGGTTTTTGAATATGAAGATTCCTTCCAATACGAATGGTTTCTTCAACAAAGTCGGCCGCCTATATCTCCTCTTTCACACCGCAAAATCTCAGCTCGATGTGATGCTTACATCAGGAGATATGTCATGCATACTAAACTGATTTTAATTCTCGTCCAGAATGGTGGGCTGGACTTAAAAGATTTATTTGGGCACCTTGTACTTGGATTTGGGCCTTGATATTTTTATACAAGATTACATGTAGTGTCCCCAGAATTAGGGTGGATAGTTAATGTTTTTGGACTTCTGGAGTGAGCCCAGTAAATCAATCTTCACGGCTGGTCCAGTTTGTTCACAGATTCTTTGGTCTTGTTTGTGAGGACCATATGGACCTTCAAATGGCAGAATTGGATCATGGTTCCTTCTAATGAAATGTTGTATATTTAAAGTAGAATCCTACAAAACAAGAACCACAAAATTTGGATCAGTATAGGGACAGTTATAATTAAAACATTAAACTGACTCAATTGGACTACTTCTAAAAATGCTCAAATATTATACTTAATATTAAAACATTAATATTTCACACAAATTATGCACATTTCATATAAAATAAGTAAAGGGGGAATATAATAAGTCATGAAAATATTAATAAAATCAACTCCCCCACACTTAGATTTGTGCGTGTCCTCATGTGCAACAAATATAAAAACATGAAAAATCATTTTCACTCACCAACAAATATTAAAATTTTGTTTTCTCCAATCAGGGGAGGTTTAGAATATTTCACTCATCCATATTGAATTCCATCACAAATTTGGTTCACAATAATGCATCAGAAACAATTCATTTTTTCATGTTCAAGGTTTGAATTAGAAAATGTAGGCACTCAAAACTTACTCCTCTCAAGATGATAAAAATGTATTTTAGGAGGTTCACTCATTCACCAACAAAAAGTGAAAATCAAGAGTTTGTAAGAGCTCTCAGCTTCCATTCCCAAATCTAATGTGTACAAGAATCAAGAGGTCTTTTAAGGGGTTTTTCAGTGGCTATGGTACGGTAGGTATATAATGTCCAAAGGAAAAGAGGGGTTAAAAACATCAACATGGAAAAATCAATGCACATTTTTTTGAAATTTGATTTGAAAGGAAATAGAAACACATATTTACAAGGGCATGAATGTGTGATGAATGAAAAGTGAGGGAGATAGAAAATGGAATAGGGTGAGATGATGGAATATGTACAACATGGAATACTTCCAATAATGACACAATACAAGATGATTCAAGTTTTCTTTTTTTTTCTTTTTTTTCTTTTTTTTCGAAAGTTGTGCTTGAAACAAGTCTCACAGTCATCTCCCAACCCATGCTTGATCTCCACATGGAACTAATTTATAACATGAAAAAAGGTTGATGATGAATGATTTTTGACCCACCCAAGACACAACCCATTCCTTTTTTTATTTTTTTCATTTTTTTTATATAATTTTTTTTCATTTTTTTTTGAACACTTTTCAATGACTTTTGTACAAATGAAAATTACACATATACACCCCAAAGCTCATAGAATTACAAACTCTCCCCCACACTTGAATGGATGCTTTACCTCAAGCATATGATGACACATTGGAAATCAATGAAAGTACGCCCAAAAATGAAGTCCATTCCCCCCACACTTAAATTTCAATAAATTGTACAATGAAAATCCATGAAAATGTTGGGTGGGACAAGGTATTAGGCTTGTAATGTGGCTATCAAAAGAAAGGTTTTCATAGGCTCAAAGGGGCTTTTAAAAGTAGGAACAATGTAAGGGTAACAGGAGGCTATTTGGCTATTCTGATTCTCATGTGGCTTAGAAAATGCCTCTATCATATTAATGCACAAAAAAGATGGAAATTCAGATCGAAGGTCCACAAACTCAAGACTCACAATCAGTGGTGAAGACACACAATGAAAAATATGGCCATAGATGACCTTGGCATGAAGGCTAATGTTATTCCTCACGGTAGGGGAAAATCATTTTCGAAATCAAAAATTGTTCATTCAAAATGTTTGTTATTGACAAAAAATTGTTTACCCAAGTTTGAGATAAAAATTCAATATATTTGAGTTGAAAACAAGCCTTTTGACTCCCCAAAATGGTTGGACAGAATTTCAATATTGGATGATGAGTAATTATGACACCCCTTTTTTTTGTTAATTTTAATTTTTTTTAATTAATTTTTTTTTAAATTTTTTATTTTTAATGACACATCCACACAAAAGAGAAAATAGAAAAAAGGTTGTGGACGAATGTTGTAAAAAAAATATGAGAGGGAGAGAGGAAGAAGAAGAAATAGAGAGAAGAAGAGAGGGAAGAGAGTTTTAGGAAAGAGAGAGTTAAATGGAAAGAGGTTCCCCCTGGTTTGGATTTGGCGGGTCTCCATCCAGTGGTGGTTCTATTGAAGTGGATGAGGTTTTGATGGAAGTCGACGTGGTTCCTGGATTGTGAGACCTCTCATGGTGATGCTTTAACCGAAGTCCGTTAACCGTGAATGTTCTTTTTGAAGAAGGGTCTTGGACTTGCACTGCACCAAATGGGTAAACATTAGTAATAATAAAAGGTCCATCCCAACGAGAATTGAGCTTACCTGGGTGAATTCGAAATCGAGAATTGAATAGAATTACCTTTTCACCTTCATGAAATACCTTTCGAAGAATGTGCTTGTCATGGAGTGACTTTGCCTTTTCTTTGTAGAGAATGGAGTTCTCATACGAATCGAGTCGAAGCTCCTCCAATTCAGTCAACTGCAACAATCTTTCTTCACCAGATTTTTCACAATCAAAATTACAAGTTTTGACAGCCCAAAATGACATAAGTTGGATTTCAACTGGTAAATGACAGGCTTTACCAAAAACTAGCCTAAATGGAGACATCCCAATGGGTGTCTTATAGGCTGTTCGATAGGCCCAAAGTGCTTCACCAAGTCTATCAGGCCAGTCTTTTCTTGTGGGCTTAACAATTATTTCAAGCACTCTTTTCACTTCTCTGTTAGAAAGTTCAGCCATTCCATTTGTTTGAGGGTGATATGCAGTGGATGTTTTATGTACAACCCCATTCTTTTTCAAAAGTGACTCCATGGTTCTATTACAGAAATGATTTCCTATGTTACTTATCAAAGCACGTGGTGTTCCGAATCGATGGAAGATATGGGTTTTGAGGAACTCACTCACAGTTTGAGCATCATCTTTCCTAGTGGGTTTGGCCTCGACCCACCTAGAAACATTGTCAACAGCAAGGAGAATGTAGGATAATCCATTGGAAGGGGGGAAAGGTCCCATGAAATCGATGCCCCAAACATCGAAAAGCTCACAGAAGATTAATGGCTTTTGAGGCATTTCGTTTCTTTTGGAAATTGTGCCAAACTTTTGGCAAGTGGGACATGATTGACAGAACTCGTGTGAGTCCTTGAAGAGTGAAGGCCAAAATAATCCAGAATCTAGGACCTTTCGAGAAGTCCTTCGTGGTCCAAAGTGGCCACCTCCAGGCATTGAGTGGCAGAATTCCAAGATGGAGGATTGTTCAGTTTCATCAACACATCTCTTAATTACCATGTCAGCCCCAGTTTTCCAAATTTTATTATCTTCCCAAAAATAATGCTTTGAATCACTTTTCATCTTTTCTTTTTGTTCTTTTGAAAAATATTCAGGGAAAACACCCGAAACCAAGTAATTGACAATTGGGGCATACCATGGTAACTTTGGAGTGAGAGATGAGAGGTGTTCAGTTGGAAATTCAGGATCAAGTATTTCAGAATGAGAAGAATTATAAATTCTACTCAGGTGGTCAGCCACAGGATTTTCTTTTCCAGGTTTATCTTTTATCACAAGTTCAAACTCTTGGAGCATTAAAATCCATCTTATTAGCCTTGGTTTGGAATCACTTTTCTTAAGTAAGAACTTTAATGCTGAGTGGTCCGTGAAGATGATGATTTTGGAACCTAAGAGATAGGTCCAAAATTTATCCAAGGCAAAAACCACAGCTAAAAGTTCTTTTTCAGTCACAGTGTAGTGTGATTGAGTTTCATCCAATGTTTTTGAGGCATAAAAGATGACATGAGGAATGTTTTCTCTTCTTTGACCAAGAACAGCCCCAATGGCCCTATCAGAAGCATCACACATCAATTCAAATGGTAAGGACCAATCTGGGGGTTGGATTATTGGAGCAGATGTGAGAGCAGATTTGAGTTCAATGAAGGCTCTCTTGCAAGCCTCATCAAAATTGAATGTGACATCATTTTGAAGTAAACGAGTGAGTGGGAGGGAAATATTGCTGAAGTTCTGAATGAATCGCCGATAGAAACTGGCATGACCAAGGAAGGACTGAATGTCTCGAACTGATTTGGGTTTAGGAATTGATTGGATCACCTCAATTTTGGCTGGATCAACTTGGATACCCTCTTGAGAAATTATGTTCCCTAGAACAATCCCATTTGAAACCATGAGGTGACATTTTCCAAAATTCAGCACAAGGTTGCACTTGACACACTTTTGAAGGACCAAAGAGAGTGAATGTAAGCAAGATTCAAATGACTCGCCATAAATGGTAAAGTCATCCATGAAGACCTCCATGCAATTCTCAATGAATTCAGAAAAGATACTCATCATACACCGTTGGAATGTTTCAGGAGCATTACAAAGGCCAAAAGGCATTCGCCTATAGGCATAGGTTCCAAAGGGGCAAGTGAATGTGGTCTTTTCTTGGTCTTGAGGTGCGATTGGAATTTGGAAGTAGCCGGTGTAACCATCAAGAAAGCAATAGTGTGACTTTCCGGCCAATCTCTCAAGCATTTGGTCAAGGAAAGGAAGTGGGTAGTGATCTTTTCGTGTTTCAACATTCAATTTACGATAATCAATGCACACACGCCATTTGTTTTTCACTCAAGTTGTGACCACTTCTCCATGTTCATTTGTGACAACTGTTATCCCGCCCTTCTTAGGAACGACTTGAATTGGACTAACCCATTCACTATCAGAAATTGGGTAGATAATACCAGCTTGAAGAAGCTTGGTAATCTCTTCCCTAACTACCTCAAGTATGAGTGGATTGAGTCTTCTTTGAGGTTGCCTAATTGGTTTGGATGATTCCTCTAGATGGATGTGATGCATGCAAAGGGCAGGGTTGATTCCTGGAATATCCTCTAGGGTCCAAACTAAGGCATTTTTGTTTTCCTCTAACACTTGAACAAGTTGGGACTCCTCAGTTTCAGAAAGTGAAGTAGAGATAATGACAGGGTAGGAGGGATCATGGAAAATGAATGCATACTTGAGGTGTGAAGGAAGTGGTTTTAGATCAGTTTCATCCTTGATTTGAGAGCTAGACAAGTTAGGAGCAGGAGAAGGGATTCCAGATGGGTTTGGATCATTTTCCTCAACACTGTCCAAGGTGGAGCAGCAGAGATCAGAGTTGATGTGGGATTCAAGAGAGTTTTCAAGTTCCTCTAGATTGATGGAGTCTATGAATGAGAGGTCCACATCAACTTCACCATTTATGACTTTGTTAATCATGGTGCAGATTTCACAAGATCCTTTATCATTATAACATGAATAACATGGTGGATTGGGGTTCGATTGAATCTTAGAAGTGTCCTCAAAAGAATGGATTGAGAATGCAGAGTGATCCTCAGATGGGTATCGCATGGCTTGGAAAATGTTGAACTTGACCAGTTGGTCACCGAATTCCATGGATAAGATGCCTGAATGGACATCAATCTTGGTTCTTGCAGTCATGAGGAATGGTCTTCCTAGAATTAGGGGAGATCGAGAAGAGGTCGTCTCACCTTCCATGTCAAGGACATAGAAATCAGCTGGGAAGATAAGATCATTGACCCGAACAAGAACATCCTCAATTATCCCCTCAGGACTGGTAGTGCTTCGATTGGATAATTGAATGACAACACCCATTGGGTGCAAGGGACCTAGACCAAGGTTGGAGAAAATGGATTTGGGCATGACATTTATTGAGGCTCCACGGTCTATGAGTGCATCATCAAAGTTGGAAATCCCTATTTGACATGGAACCGTGAAGGTCCCTGGATCTTTGCACTTCATGGGAATGGACTGTTGGGTTGAAACATTTTCAATGTTCCTAAGTTGCCTCTTATGGGTTCACAATTCCATAAGAAACTTGGCATACTTAGGGATTTGTTTGATGGAATCTAAGAGGGGGATGTTCACTTCAACACGTCTAAACATGTAAAGCATTTCAGGATCAGGTTCAAAGGACTTCTTAGGCTTGGAGATGGCTTGAGGAAAAGGAATTGGGTTCCTTAGAGGAATGGAAGGAGGTGAAGGAGTGGATTCAAGTTCCTTTTCCAGCTTTTTGTTCTTTTCATTTTCTAGATCAACATCGAAAGGGGAGGTAGAGCAATCAGCATGGGGCATAACAATTTGCTTTCCCGATCTTAGTGCAATTGCACTTACATTACCCTTAGGGTTGGGTAATGGTTGAGCTGGGAGTTGGGATGAATTGGATGGTTGTTGCTGGCTAAGGTGGGATGCAAGTTGACCAATTTGGGTTTCAATCGTTAGGATAGTGGAATCCAGGAGGAGGATTGTTCCTTTGAGGTTGAGGAACAAAAGGATAAGGTTGATGGAAGTTACCACCACCTTGACCATATTGGAATTGGTTTGGATTTTGATGAGGGAACTGAGGAGGATGAGAAATGGGATTATCATACCTCAGAGGTGGGTTAAAGGTAGAAGAGAAGGGCTCAGAGTGGGGTTGGTTGAAGTTTCTAACAAACTGACCTGATTGTTGAGGGTTGAAGTTTCGCTGAGAATATGCCGCATTGAGCTCCATTGGACTAGATGAATCAGATGGATCATCTTGAGGTTGTGGACATGTGTCAGTCAGATGAGATGGAGAGTTGCAGATTCCACAATTCTTGATAGGTCCAGGGAATAGTGATTGTGGAGAAGATGAGGTTGGGACTTTGGTAGCCACCGCTAGTTGACGCACAGGACCTGTAAGTTCACTCATCCACTCAGTCATCTTTTTGGGCTCTATGGATTGATTATCTTGGGCTTGTTTCACTTGGGCATGTGCTCGAGTATGGAATTGCTGCATGTTTGCAGCCATGTTGCTTATGAGTTCTCGTGCAGCTGCAGGAGTTTTGTCAACAAGAGCACAGCCACTTGCGGCATCAATGAGAGTTCGCTCCATAGCCAATAACCCCTCATGGAAGTATTGGATCAGGAGTTGGTCAGGGATTTGATGGTGTGGACAAGTTGCCACAAGCTTTTTGAACCTCTCCCAATACTCATGAAGTGATTCATTAGGTAATTGATGGATGCCGCTTATTTCCTTTCGGATAGAAGCTGTTCGGGAAGCGGGAAAGAACTTCTCAAGGAAAAGTCTCTTCAGGTCAACCCATGAGTTTACGGAACCAGGTGGGAGGTAGTAGAGCCAAGACTTGGCAGAATCTGCTAGGGAAAAGGGGAAATCTCTAAGCTTGATTTGTTCTTCAAAAACCCTTTGAGGTTTCATGGTTGAGCAGACCACTTGGAACTCTTTGAGGTGAAGATGAGGATCCTCATCAGCTAGAACATGGAAATGAGGAAGAAGATGAATCAAACCCGACTTGAGTTCGAAGTCAGCCTCTATGTTTGGATATTGAATACCAAGAGGTTGGTAATTTATATCAGGGGCAGTGAGTTCTTTTAGGGTTTGTTCCCTAGGATTGGCCATTTCAATTTCAATTGGTAGGGCAATGATTGGTTCTTGGGTGATTTGGTTATCCCTAATGGTCCTCCTAAGTCGACGAAGAGTTCTATCAATTTCAGGGTCAAACAAATCCAAGGGATTGTTTGGAAGGCTACGAGACATTAAGAGAGATTTTGGAAGAAAGAGGAAGACGGATTTTTCTTTGTATTTTTTTTTAGTTTATGATTTTTAAGAGGAAGACGGGTTTTTCTTTGTGTTTTTCTTTTCAATTTTTTTAAAATATTGTATTTTTTGGGTTTTTTTACAATAACCATAAACGAATGACTACTTAAATCACCATCCCCGGCAATGGCGCCATTTGAAACACACGTCCGATTGTCGCCTATGGACCGGTCAAAGTTTCGGTGCTCTGCTAATGTGTATAGCAGCACTCGGGTCGAATCCTCGGCGATGGTACTTTGTAATAGTCGATTGTTTTTAGTTGATTGTATTTTGATTAGGGGGGTTTGTTTGCAGAGCTTAATTGAAATGATTTATGGATGATGTTTGATTTACCGAATTGATAAAGATTGGGGTGAGTTCATCATTGGGGAGTTAAGCATGTGATATCCTTGAGCCTTACTTTGTATTGCATTATATTAACACCCATGTCATAAGTTGACGTTGATTGGAATTCCTAAGTGTGAAGGCTTTAATCCAAGCCTTAACTTAACTTAGGGTTCTAATCTCAATCAAAACTTATTTATGGTAGTGTATTTATGGTTCCAATAATCCATGGAAACCACTCGTTAAACAAAACATATCATTAATCCATGACATATTAAGTTTAACATACACAATATTAATTTAAAGAATACTCATCGAGCAAAACTCTCAATCACTTAACATCCCCGAATTATTACTCACCCCAATGAGAGATTTACTCAGCCATTTTGATGTTTAATATTTTGGTTAAAATAATTATGATGATAAATTAATAATAGAAGAAAAATAATGGGATTAGAAAAGAGTGGTACGTTGATACACACACACGAACGATGATGATAATTAAAAACGGATTTTCGATTGAATGAGGAAGCAAAAGAAGGGAAGAGGATTGAACTGAATTTAAACTATTTTAGGAACATAAATATTAAACTACAGAAGGTGGATGATAATAAGAGATATTGAAGAAGTAACTTGCATTAAAACAGAATTACAAAGAAAGAGAATTACAAGATTACAAAAATGAAGAACAAAAAAGTAAGTGAAAACAAAGAGAGGAGGAAAGGTCTATCAAGTGAAAACTTGAGTATGGAAGGTCCTCCCAAGCCTTTGTAAAGGCTTTGGTCGTGCCAATATGATATCCTCTCTTCTGAAATGCCAAACCCTCTCAAGGAGAGAAGGGGAGAGTATTTATAGCCCAAGGAGTGGACTGTTTTCATTCCCAATCTGTCCCTCCACTTCCATCGCCAATTTGGCTATTCATAAAGCCGAATCTCCGAATCTCTCCTTCTTAAAAGTTGTATATAATAATGTTTTCCGACTACTGAAAAAATATTGAGGCATTTGGACTAGTGGATGGAAAGTTATGGCGGTTTTAATAAACAAAGGTAAACTGTCCATTTCAATCCAGTATTTTTGAAGTCCATAATGTGAAAGGGTTTTTGAATATGCAGATGCCTTCAAATACGAATAGTTGCTTCAACAAAGTCGGCCTCCTATATCTCCTATTTCACACTGAAAAATCTCAGCTAGATTTGATGCTTACATCAGGAGATATGTCATGCATACTAAACTGATTTTAATTCTCGTCCAGAATGGTGGGCTGGACTTCAAAGATTTATTTGGGCCCCTTGTACTTGGATTTGGGACTTGAAATTTTTATCCAAGATGACATGTAGTGTCCCCCGAATTATGGTGGAGAGTTAATGTTTTTGGACTTCTGTATTGATCCCAGTAAATCAATCTTCAAGGCTGGTCCAGTTTGTTCACAGATTCTATGGTCTTGTTTGTGAGGACCATATGGCCCTTCAAATGGCAGAATTGGATCATGGTTCCTTCTAATGAAATGTTGTATATTGAAAGGAGAATCCTAAAAAACAAGAACCACACAATTTGGATCAGTATAGTGACAGTTATTATTAAAACATTAAACTGACTCAATTGGACTACTTCTAAAAATGCTCAAATATTATACATAATATTAAAACATTAATATTTCACACAAATTATGCACATTTCATATAAAATAAGTAAAGGGGGGATATAATAAGTCATGAAAATATTAATAACATCAATTGGAGTCATATACCGGGTTAGACTCAATGATCTATGTTATGACTAGGAGTGGTACTAGGTGTTGGTAACCAGGATACAACTACACATGTAGTAAATTGAAGGGAGAGATATACCTAGCATTAGGTACAATGACCAGTAGTGAGTACATATCCATTAGGAGGAAAAGCATCAGGTAGCTAGACTTTACGACAGATGGATACAATCGAGATGGAAAGTTTAGAGTTGGTCAGGGATCTAATTATGGTTAAATTTATTCCATGATATTGGTCATGATATTTTTGTTATTGAATAATAGAAACTAGTACCTTAGGTTTTTATATAGTAGGTGATTTAAAAAATTGATGGTTAATATGTGAGCATCAGGAATAATGCATGACTGATAGGGGTGGGTTGGAATCAGAGAAATTTTTGGGCATATTATGAGACACAAAACGTTTTGGGCATCACCTATGATATAGGAATTTATTGGGTTTTATAGATGATGTGGGATCATTGTATCATCTTATATGGTCCGAGATTTTTATGGTAATTGTGTAATGTGTGTTTATTGTAATAGAATCAAGGATGATAAAGGAGCTTATGCTCATCATGTGTGATATGGATGTAATATAACTTTCTGATGAGATGCAAGACTAACTTTACATGGTGACTAGGATGTGTGTGTTTAAGAGATTGATCAGTGTGGAACTATCAGGGCATCGAGAAATGGGTCAAGAAGAAACAAGGTAGGTAATTACTTTGGTTGGGATATTTATGGAAGGAATGAACCTATTGAGTAAGAAATGGGTGTATTCTGGGATTTTGAAAATAGGATGAATACATTCAGTATCATTTCAACATGTGGAAAAGTGGAGATCATAATTCTCATATTGAATAAGAACTTGGTTCAGTGCGTGTCTAAATAGATTAGGGGTGATCTATTATAATGTGGGGGGGTTATAAGACCCCAGACTTCATTGTACACATGTATTGGCTTAAATATGGCTCAAAACCATGTATTTTAAGTGTTTTCAAGTTAATTCGGGGTTAAGAGTGATCCAAGGGAGGTTTTAGGTAAATCAGACACCCTAATGGGTGAAATGGTTGTATCTTATAGCCTTTCACATCGCGAACATATAGTTTATAGAATGACCTAGTCCGAAAGGGGAGATCCCCTTTATCATGATATGTCAAGGTGTGAACCCATGTGCCATTCCATGAAAAAATTTAGTTTGAAAAATAAATATTTGTAGTTAAAAGAGAAAAGGGGAGGGGGAAGTCCATTCTTTTAGGGAGCAGCAACAACACCCTTATCCTTCATGCTTAGGGTTCTAAGAAGGGTTCACCCTCATTTATTACTATTATTTAGATACACTAATCCTAAGATGTATCCTGGGGTAATTATAATTCTCTCTCTTTCTTCATATATATTTTCTTTATCTCTCTCTCTAGGTATTACATCATTTATGGTGTTACACCCTATTTTCAAGGTTTTTATCTAGTTTTATAACTTCTTCCATCTAAAGAAATATCAGCGGTAGATCTTTGATGGGTTGGTATTTATGGGTATATGGTAGTTGGTTTCTAGTTTTCACTTGATTATGAATGTGTTATGTGATTCATAGTAAATGTGTATGAGTGGGGTGGTCTTGGTGGGACCATTTTTGTACTGATTTTATTTTTTCTATTATTCCTAGGAGATGTTGAAGGGTATTATCATGTGTGATCGGGTATGTTTGAGCTAGGTATTGCATGGAAAGTGTGACAAGGGATCCATGATTGGTTTGGAAGGATGGTGTCAGTTATTTTAATCTATTAACATGAGCCTATAGGTGATTTGGTTTCATGGGAAAATATTAGGCATGGTCTGTGATACCTTCGGTGATATTGATCCCTAAATGTGGGGATACATGGTTCATTCGTATTAGACAGATGGTTATGAATAGTTCTGTAGTTTGGAGTCATGGTTTCTAGGTAGAAATGGAGGTTCACTAGAGGTGTGTCCTAGGATTGTTGGTGATTTTTACTCATCATGGTTGGATGATAACATCTTCAGGGTCATGTGAACATATGATAAGGGCCTAGTCAAGTAGTGTTTACCAATCATTTTGGATCAAGGCCTCTGTATATCTAGAAACATAGGGGATGGTGATGACCATCAGTAAAAAACGGTTCTATCTATAGAAGTCCATGTTTTATGGTGTGTGTGACCATCAAATAGGGGATAATTATCACCATTATGGTTGGTCCCATGGGATAGGGTTATGTGAGAATGGGTATAGTCGTTGCCTGAGATGTTGATTTGTTTAGCTGATGATTATTAGATAATTGGAAATTTGAGGGAATTTTGATGTGTTTATGGGTGTGTTATTAGTATATTGGATTAACTCAATGGGGTTTCCTGGAGATTTAGGTATTTGGTGACATGTTATACATGTGGTGAAGGTTGAAACATGATTCCATGAGGTTTAGAAATAAAAGGGTGACAGGGGTTTCTTATGGTATAATAGATCATGGATCCATCATTTCACTCCAACATTGGCCTAAGATGGTATAAGTTTCCTTGTGGCTACTGAGCACAAGTGATTTTTGTTATGTGATGTGTGAGTTTTTTCTATTTATTTATATTTTTTATACACTGGTATGTGTATGGATGTGATCTAGGGACACCATCGATTGTGGAATACTGATTTCATACTCACACAATGCACAGGTACCTTAGGACATGTGAAGACTTTATAGATTTTATTATAGGAAAGGGATCAGGGTCATGTTCAAGATATTAATGAGTAGGGATGTGTATAGGGTGCATGTGGTTGCTATCATGGTTTTTTGAAGATGAACTAAGTGGTTATTTTTTTCTGAACTGGTGATCTTTTAGGATTTGTTTTGTAAATATATGATCGGTCGATGGGAAATCTTCATCTCTTATGTAAATCTATTATAACTTGTAGATATTATCTGGTATGTGCAATAGGTATAATTTTTTCTCATTACTATTTTTTAAATTTATTTTGATGAGTTTAGTTTATCACTTCTACAATGCTATTATTATTATTATTACTACTACTACCAGAGAGTATAATCTCCCCACTATAACCCAATAGACCTGTGATACTAGTTGGTTTACTTTGTCTTATATGGAGGCATGCCTAAGGTTGAGTGGTTCTCTAACTCGGAGCACAAGTTCTGTAGTTCCTAGGCCGGGGTTTCACAGAATGCTTATGTAACTTGATTTTGATTGATTTAAATGTTGTGAAATGTTTTAATATTTTCTCATTAATTCATTCTAACTCATCCATCCACTTATATAATAATTCTCATATTTAGAAAAATTATTTCATATGAAGATGTAGTGCCAAGTCAATTGGGCTTTGATGGAAAAAAACTACATTGGTCCCGTAGACAATAAAATATGGGGTTTCTTGTGTAGCACTATCGGTGACATTGTAATAATACAACAAAGTATATGGAACCTCCTCATGAAAATAATTGTTTTCTTTATCCACCAATATATAGAGTATGTTGGATAACAGCTTTTTGAAAGCCTCAATTTTTATATTTGTTACTTCATGGTAGTAGGATGAGTGATTGGATTGAATTCCATATTAATAATACTTCCTTTTCAACTTAAAAGATAAGAAGTTCATTCCATTTTCCATTAATATTTTATAAGGGACACAAAATCTAGTGATGATGTTTGAATTAATGAATTTGATGATATCCTTCATCCAAATTTCCTTGAGAGATATATACTTAGACCATTTTTTGAAAAGTTTGGTGGTGGTAAGGATGTACTTTAAATGAATGGATGTACTTTAAATGAATGGATCTTCTGGCGGGGGTATATCCCCTTGAATTCAATTCCCTTGATGGAAAATTTCCAAGAATATTCAATGGTTTTCAGTAACTCTATGGGTCGATTGATGAAATTGGTATGATTTGGAATGCATGACATTTTCTTGTAAACTCCACACAATCTTGTGTCATTAATGACTAAAAGTATCCATGCCTCTCAATCTAGTGGCAATGCTTGGTTCTTAACTGATGATCAGCACATGTTCCTTCATGAACATATTTCATAAAAGTGAGGGTCTCTTCACTATCAATTCATATGAGGAGGAATCCCTAAAAACCTTTTTTATAGAGGAATTTTCTAGAATTTTTTCCATTATAAAGAAAAAAGTGTACGGATCATCATCAGATATGTTCTTTCTTTTATTGATCCAATAGAAGAATTCTTCTTTTGAGGTAGTTCAGTATAGGGGATATCCATCTAATTATGGCATCATTTATAGAGGATATTATCTCAACTTTCATAGGGGTAGTGTTGATCTCATTGATCTCTTCCATGTTATTGTCAATGAATGGAGAGATCACCTTTCATTCTACAATTTTGATGACTATCTTGTCATAGTTTGGATCTTCTAGGGTTGTTTCTAAATTATCCAGAGCATATGTATTGGTATTATGATAACATGTCATATGAGAAAGTATTGGATCATAGAGGAATTGTACCATAAACCCTCTAGAAAAGGAAATTTTACCCAATTCATTCCTATATTTTAATAGCATATTCACCATTAATTTGTTTGATCACTAATATTGAATTCACCTTAATATTCAGTTAGGAAATGGGCATCTACAAAGCCAATTCCAAGCCAATAATGATAGTATGGTATTCTGCTTCACTTTTTATAAAACCTTCTATCAATATGAAGGAATATGTTAAAATTTTATTTGAATTAGTGATGAGAATAATTCCAAATCCAACATTTTTCAGTTCTAGGTTTTCTATCATTCTCCCTATTAGGCATCTAGAATCACCATATAAGTATATCTACCATTTCTATGGAGTTCCCTGAATGGAAAATACATCTTCATCATACAGTTATGTATCTACTAGTGTTCTTTTTTAGGTCTAATGTACTATAATAAATTCTCCCAATGCTTTCCCTATAAATTACTTTTATAGTATGAACTAAATATCTAACTATTGTAGGATGACCACCCACCATTCCATACATATATTCAACATTAGATGATTGAGTAAGTAATTGAGTGGTTCGATATAAGATACCAAATAGAACTTGTGATTCCTCATTTAGTGTCCCAATTTCTAAACTATGAATATCAATGTAATGAAATTCTTCTCGACATCATAATATAGAATATTAGTGTATATCATGGTTCTTCTAAGATAGAAGAGAATATTTCTTTTTCTAAAATCATTATTTTATGTGAGGAGGCGATTAAGTGATTGGTCCAAAGTTTCCACATACAAAATTAGTGGTTTTACTTTTACTAAAGGGATAAATACTAGTTGGTTTGAGAGTTAATGTCAGGTGTTGTTAAAATCCTCTTGAAAATCCTCATCCCACTGGTTGGGAATTTTTTTATTCATCATATTGGTGAAGGGTAAAAACTTTTATATAAGGTTTTCTGTAATGAATATAATATATGAAAGTCATCCTTTAATCCCAATCAACTCTTTGATATTTTTATGATGAGGTATGTTAAGGATCACCTTATACTTTTTAGGGTTGACATTAATGTTGTGATGTTATGTCATGAAGGTACAAAAAATTCATGATGTCACCCAAAAGTCACATTTCAAGGGGTTTATCTTCAAGATGTGTTGATACAATTTATTGAATACTTTTTCAAGATTGGTAATATTATTACATCATTTCTGTTATTTTACCACCAAATCATTCACATAGTATTCAATGGTATTACCCAGAAAGGGTTTGAAGATATAGATAATGGTGTGATTTTATGTGGCACCAACATTATTTCAGACTAATGGAATTACTATATAGTGATACACTCATTAGGTTTCCCTAAAAGTAGTGGCCTCCTCATATTTTCGTGCCATATGGATTTGGTTATATCCATAATATCTATCCATGGAGGATATGTCCCGGAAACTAGCGGTCATATCAATCTAAATATCCAGTGATCGGGACAAGGAAATCATCTTTCAGGAAATATTGAATGAGATCCATAAATTTGATGTATATTCTAATATACACATTCTTATTATTTATGGTTGAAATTTTGTAAATCCATTTTGGGTACTGAACCTCTTGAATTAAGTGTGATTTTATGAAATTTATAACTTCATCTTCCACCTTGATAGCATGAGTTGGGTTCATTCTCTTAGCTTCCTTCTTGTAACCATGGGGAATTTTAGGAAGAGCCAAATGATGGGTGTCCAAATCAAGATCAATTATGTGTCTTTATATGTAATTCCAAGACAATATTTCTCAATGTTCTATCAAGAAATTGATTTATCAATCTTATTATTTAGAAGAAATAGTGGCACCGATTAAGTTAGGTATCGAGTCCTCCTTTGTAGCCAGATTCACTTGTTTGGGTTCATCAATGGTGGTATAGATTCCTTCCTCAAATAATAAAGGGGAATATATGGTATTTTCTTCTTCCTCTTCCCCTTCTCCCTCTACCATGATCTCAGTAGAAGTGGGAAACAAAGTAACTTTCTAGGACTATAATATAATGCATGTAATTTTAATATTCGATGAATGGAAATGAAACATTTCTAGACTATGAGGGTGTAAATTCATGGGAATCATTATTAGGGGTATTTTGAACATTCTCTCCTTCTATATTATAAAAGGGGAAATAAAATGTGTGGAAATCATAATATTTAGAATATTTCATAAAGGAATTTTCATTTCATACTAGTGACACAATGGAATTTTTTGTTCTAGATGGTGATGCAAGGATCTCCTTCGATTTTGGAGACAAATAGGGGTATGTTTTCATGGAAATTTCATTATTTTGAGGGTAAAATACTTTTATATCATGGATTTATTCCATAAACATAGTTGATATCATGAATATAGGGGGAAACATGGCTAAACCCTATGCATGCATCCTTTTCATAGGGTCGAGGCTGACCTAATCAACGAGACCTAGTTGTTTTGTCTAAAAATTGGTTAGAATATCCCTCACATAGATTTGTTTAGTAAAAATATTGAATCTCATTGGTATAATGGTTTTTACATCCTCAGTCAATGGTATCCTCTCTATGAGGGTAGTTTCATGGTCATTGTATAACAGGAAAGTGATATGTTGATCCATCCTTTCGTATGGGATTCACATGACATGATGATTTCCTAGATCTAGGGATATTTATTTGATCTAGTTGATGGGAAACACATAGTCTTCACTGACTTCATGAAATGGGTTGAAAAGGGCCATTTCCAAACTTTTAGAGGCCATGGTTCAGGTGAAACACATGTCACTTGCTTTTTTCCCTCCCTCGGATAGAATCTCATGTTTATGTATTGAGATTCATGGGAATCTAAAGGGGAACCATCAACATGTAGAATTTTATCATGTCCATGAAAGATTATTTAAGGGACTGGTGGTATGATGAATGTATAATCATATTGTAATTTCCCATAGAATTCTTAATAGAGAAATGAAATTTATATCCTCACGAATAACCATAAACTCGTAATCGGAAAAACGGACTCCAAATTGTGCTTTGATCTTGATCTGTCTGATGTTTTTTGTTCTCTCTTGTCATACCCTTGTATTGTTTGGGTAGAGCATGAAAAATCAACTTTTCTATGACCTAATCATCATATGGTCTAAACTGGAATGATATTGACTTTAGAACCATTATCAATAAGGGATCAATGAATGTCAATGTTTTCCATCTATCCAGATATATACAAGCAATGGATATGTCCTAGTATGGAGGTATCCTTATTTTGATCTATGAAAGAAAAGATTGTATGGAACTCAATAGGGTGAGTCTATGTGTGATATACTTTAGTGGAAGAGACCTCAACTTTAAACTATTCAGGGTTTAGAAGAGCCTCAATAGGTGATTCCCATAGCTCCTTTAAATGGTTAAGGGTATCAAGAATTAAAAGCTTGGTTACAAAAATATCTAGATGTTTCAAGATGTCATAATTTTGATCCAAAGTCTTATAATTCACTAAACAAGGATACTCTTTGGTTTGAGACTTGGGAGATGGAGTCACATGTGTTGGTGGATGCCTTTACTAATCAGAACATGGTGACATATTTTTCATTTATGGTTTAGGTTGAGTTGGTCTTCCCATTTTTTGAAATTCACTAGAATAATACTTGATCTTTAAATAATCCTCTAAAATTATTGAGGAAAAACGGTCCTTATAAAGTTTAGGAGTATATTGGTTCTCTTTTTTGGGCTTGTTGGAGTGATCGTATCTAGGTCTCTACAGTATATATGGCTTTATTAGGGATATGACCTGAATTCAAAGATCTATGTCAACATCATATTCACCATCCAAATCATCCATAGAAATCTATTCCTCCTCCTCAATTGTGAGAGATTAATTCAAGGTCATATGAATATTCTTTTTTGTGGAATGGATTTTCTATGTGAATCAAATTTTCATTGTTTTATTGGGATTAATTATCTGATGAATTTTCCATTTGATGGGTCATTTCCCATTGAACCATTTGGGGGTCCAGTATCTATCCTCCTAGTAGTGAAGGAATGCAATCTTGAATAGTCTATAACGATTCATGAATTAGTATGAGTTCATCTTCTTATGAATTACTCTTTTTATTATGATTGCATTGTTTCTTAGAATACTATATCTTATAGGATTGTGGTGATGAAAAAAATGTCTCAATAATCATAGAGGAATTTATGGTCACAACTGGTTGATTCGGTTATTCCCTAAGAATATTATTAATTGGTTTGACCATATTTTTTGTCATCTAATCATAAAAATTATGTGTGAACTTTCACATAACTTTCTTCCATTCTTTTTCTTCTTCTAGTGGGATGAAAGAGATACAAGCCACTTGTGACAGTTCTTTTACCAACTTGAATTTACAAAATTTTACAATATTTTATAGGATATATTAAAAAAACAATAATGTATGGTGTGCCCTAACATGGAGTGTAAGGGATGGTTATTGGGATGGTTTTTAAGACCATGTTGATTGGGATTATTAGGATCTGGGAGCTTTGTAAAATTATTATCTATAACTGTAATGAAGTATCCACGAACCTAAACTTTCTAAAAATAATATACTTTAGTTTTTTAGTAATTATATGGTCTACACATCTTATATTTTCTCCATTCTTAATGAGTACATTGTTTTTTTCAGGATGAGATAATGTGTGATATTATGTGGGTTTGGGTACTATATATAGTTTCATAGATAGATTAAGTTTCATTGTCATTGTTTCTACTTTTCCAATCCTTTTCCCTTGAGTTATCAGTGTTGGTAGAGACTTAGCCTTGGTCCTCCAAATGAAATATTCCATACTTTTTTCCACTACATAAAACTCAAAAAAAAAACTTGGGGTATTTTATTAAGATCAATGGTGTATAAAACTCATCACACAAGTTCTCTATGTGAATTTTCAGTAGATTATCCTATGGTAGTTGCTTGTTCATGGAGTAGTTTAGACCATTATATCTTGAAATGAAGTCCAAGACCTTCTCATTTTTTAACTTTTTATAATTTAATGGGTCAAGGAATATTCTATCCTCATCATTTAGGTGTATTATTAAAGAAACTACCAAAAACGATCTTCTCAATTAGTAATAGAATTAGCCGATAAGTTGTTATACCATAAAGACACAAGTCCTTTTCGAGTCTACACAAAAAATCTATGATTTGTGACCACTTTCTACTTTTTTGATCTCTTCATAGGGAAAACTCAAGATACAGACTTTGATAGATGTTTCTCCAGGTCTCCAATTCCATTGAAAACCGAGAATTCCATATTCACAAAGTTAGGTGGAGAAGGAGTCAAGTCTACCCTAACGGGATATGGTTTCCTCTCTATATGAACATGTGTATTTTCCCTTAAATAGCCTCTATTTTAGATCACAAAGATTATATGGAGTCAATATATTCTGGTTGAATAGTTGTCTAGAAAAACACTTTAGCAGAAGCAATGGGCAAAGCTTGATATGGTTGGATTGCCTATGTTTGTAGTTAATAACCACAATAGGTCATTCTTGGGTAGCTACCCTGACACAGTTATATTTTCTACCCTAATGCATGTAATATCTGATAGTTTTTTTATTGTATTATAATAATTTACTTTCATTCAAGAGTTATACTCAATAGGAATATTTCCCTTCATCAGTTCTATGTTAAGACACTTTAACTCTTTTAACAATGATTCATATTGAGAATATCATTACTTGATATTGAGAGGATCAAAATATTTAAGTGATGGATGGTTTGTGGTCACATTATTCCCTTTTTATTTATGTGCTAAGGTGGTAGTAACTCAGTATTTTGGGGAACCCCCAAATTTTGAACCTTCTGTGGGTGCCAAGTGCACACACCTTCTTCTAGAATAATAGTTTGGACCGTATTTTAGATTAAGAAATTTGTATCCTGATAATGTTTTTCAAAATCATGTTCCATATCATCGGTGGATATGATTTTGATGATATTGAACAATGTTTATTATGCTATCATAACCATTTCCTCATCATAAGGGTAAAGAGATCGGTTGCCTTCTAAATATCCTTTAAGAAGAATATCACAACTCTTGTTGTAATTTTTTTCTTGGAAACCCATCTTTTTTATCCCTTATGACACTTTTTTGTCTCTTCCCAATGATCCCTAGGAACTTATTTGTAAAGGTTAATCATAATGGAGTCTCCAAAAATTGTTTCTAAGTGTTTCCTCAAAGATATAGATGAGGCACTTAATGGGAGAAACTATTAAGCTATTTCTTATAACATTTATTATAGTATGTAGAAGACTGACTTTTGCAAGGAATGAAGAGTTTTTTATATAAATTCACCTATCCATATGAGTTGAGCATGATTTTGTTCCACCACAGTGAAATTTTGGACCCTTTGGGTATTTGAGAGTCCTTCGAGTGGTGGTCATAGAAAAAATTCTTCCAACCCTATGGGTTGGGGTATCACTTGTAATTCTTCTACTAGAACCATTGTTGTTACCATTATAATTTAATAGGATTTTTTTCAAGAATATTATGGATTAAGTTCCAATTATTAATGTGATATACTTTCTATTAAGGGCATCATTGTAGCCAAGGGCTTGAATTTTATCAGGCGAGAGACTTATTCAACCTTTTAAGAGACCCGATGTTGGATTATGTCTATGGATATCTCTCATAAATCTTTTAATTTATGAGATTTAGATATATTGGAACCCTAATTGATAGGCCCAATATAATTTTAAAATCATTGGTCCAAGATTTAGCCCATGTCCATAATAGTAAATGATATTTCCTTGAGCAGACTCTTCTGACTGGAGAGCAGAGTGAAATGAAATGATCTATGTTTACCACATAATTTAATATATAAATTAGATAGAGTATTGTTGGTCAATTTAGGTAGTATCCTCATGGAATTGAGGAATGTGTTTTTAATTTATCTTCACTACATTCCCAACATTAGGTTTTGTTCAACTGAAAGGGAGGTTAAGTCAATCTGCTGGAATATAGAACTTTTTACCTTGATGTGGTTTTCATATTCCTTGTAAGGTGAAAATTTCACCTTTAGATAACTATGATTCATCCACATATTTTAATTAATATATTTTATAAATTAATCCATCATATTATTTGGAATATCATACTAATAAGTGTCTATGGTCCATAGAATGATTGATATATTTTCCTCAACCAGTTCTTTTAAATTAATCAGAAAATTATCTTCATCTTCATTGAGATATTAATCTATATGATCTGACCAAAGTGGTAATTTATTAGTGTAATTATTAATAATAAAGGTATTATTCAAAATCTTCTTCACAATATTGAAGGTCATATGATCTGAAGGTAGTAAATATGATGAGTTTTTCTTTAAACAATTTTCTAGTTGATATGGGAAATCACTCGTTAGTGATGAGGAATTTGGAGTAGTCAGCCTCAGTATTTTGAGTACCTCTCCATATGAAATCCTTCTCAGGTTATCTTCAATAAGGGGAGGTCCTTATTTCCAAAATTAGATATTGTTGTACAGAGGACCTTCGTAGTGAATAAAATCATGGGGAGGTCTCCCATAATTGATCAATGTCCAGCTATAAGGAATATTCTACAAATATTTTCCCTAGTTAGGGCCTTTAGGGTAGACATTTCTTGATGTGTTGGAAAGGAGAGGACCTTATTTTCATTTGATATTATAGTAGAAAGGATGTTTTTTGTATCTATCACCATTATATAATCTCCCATGATCAATCTTGATATTGTTATAGGGAGGACCTTCATGATGAATGCTCTAGGGAGGAACTCCATATCTATTGGTAACAATATTATGGGGAAGACCATTGAAACTTTTGTTGCATCTTCCTTATGATGACGAGTTAGAAGATTATTGGGTGAATATTGAAAGATTCATTAATTCCTAAGTAGCACTGTCATTGAGTAGAGCAAAGATATGGTCCTTATCCTTTACTTGGATTTCCCTCTATGAGACTTCCTCTTGTATGATCTCTGTTGAAATTTTGTGGTCATGTATTATACAAAATGATCTTCACATATGGGATTACTCCAAGGAAAATGTCATTTTTTTAATTAAAATATTCTAATTATCTTTTGTATTATCAACTGGAAAATGGTTCTATCCTAGAGTGGTTGTTGAGATGGTTTTATGATCTTCAGTCGGAATGGGGACTTGAGGCCAGTCTTATTTATCATCATTTGCTAAAATGTGCCAATAATACACTAGAATAAGAGTATGAATATGTTTCTTCTCTTGATTTTCTCACACTATATAATAATGAGTTACTATAGTGGTAGTGTGGGAATATTTTTCTATCCTATTGACTACCAGGATATGAAGACAGTGGTCTTTTGTTGTTACTGTGAGATTATGTTGATAGTATCACAAAGAAAGATTAGTGATAAGATCCCTCCCTTCAATCTACAATTAGGTATACAGATAATGTTCTTAAATAATAATGGTAATATTAGACCATTATTCGATATTAGTGGGGATATAATGTTTATCTTATCTTCAAATTACCATCGGGATATACTGATGGACTTTATGTGTCAGGGACTGAATATGGGTTTTCACCCTAGTTATTGTAGGAATATACTAGCATGCTCTTCCTTATTCTTCCAAAGTATGTCGGTATGTTTATTAAGTGAAATAGTGATATAATTCTAGTTTATGGTTGCCTCTAGAGAATTATGGAGTACTTATTCAGTAGAGGCATGGGTATGATCCTACTCCCGGTGTTTGTTAGTTTATCACACCTGGAAATATCTATTAAATGCATAGGTATGAGGAACTTGAGTAGAGAACTATTGGTTCACTTTCTTAGTAGGTTGTTGAGGGGTTACCACCACATAGTTTTGGTGATGGTGGCGGCTATAAGGAGTCCATTTAGGAAACTCTTGAACAATAGTGAGGTCGTCGTTGACCACCTGATATACCTCCCTAATTTAAAGGATGTACATTTTGTTTTGTTCAATGTAAAGGCTCCAAAAAAAGTTATAGGTGTAAATAGTTTTAGCCTAATCCTTTTCCACTCATCATTGAATAAGTAATTGGTGATGCTTCATGTCTGGGATGGATTCATGTGTGGCCTTCAAGGTATGGGATGGTATTGTTGAGGTGGTTCTTCCTCTCTAATATATTAGTAAACTACTATTAGATACATTGCTTTAATGATATTTCCTTTATATTTGATAGGTCCTCACTTTTTTGCAGCAGTTGAGATATATATTCATCATCAATATGATGTAATATGTTTTGATTTAATGGATATGATATTATAATGATTCTATAAAGATAAAAAAACACAAATAAGAAATCTCATTCATACAACATCACAATTAAACAAATCATTATTGGATAATCACTTTCATAGTTAAAGTATTCATGTAGGGTTCAAGATTTTCATTTCTAATGGAAACTAAAAAGTGTGATTTGATACCTTGGGGAACTTTTTTGAGTTAGATATACCTTCCTTCTAAAGGCAGGCAGTCACTAGGACTTTACTAGAAAAACCTTATAATGCATGTTGTTCAAGAGGTTGGGAGTTTATGATCATCATAGCTTTTGAGGGGATTTTTTCCTAATCTTAGACTCTCTTATATATATAATTCATATTCATGAATCACTCCCAAATTCTATTATTGTACCAGTTACCCATGTTTCAATGTATGGTTGTTAATATGTATCAATGTGAACATTTTTTATGTATCAGAGGTTCTCTATATTTGTTATTTACTAATTAATGATGTGTAGTATTAAGGTACCATGGTTTAAATATACATATATAGGAATAATGGATCTTGTTTTTTCCCATGGTTTCATTAAGTGTTAATGGTTTCAGGATCAGATCAATATGAATGGATTCCTATATATCCCTATAAAGGGAATCAAAACCCATATAATTATGTGACACTTAATGGGACACACTTTACCAGTTATGTTTATGTGAGGAGGAATAATCCATGTAGTTTAGCATCATGTAGTAATTAAAAATGGGTTAAAGATACCCAGCGATGGTTGGTGTGGGACGTATACATGTGTGGTCCTTTTTTGTTAACATCGGAGGGAATACAACCCAATGATCATACGTTGATTTCACAAGGAATGTGTCCAAGTTAGGTATGGGTCTAGTTTGGATAACAAGAATATATCCCAGTAAATAGAAATATGATTTTTTCAGTAACATGGCTAAATAAATGATATATAGTGATACCTAAATGGAATATGTTCCTCTTTGTGGGGTATAGTTTCATTGGGAATTTGGTTCAATGGGGAGAGTTCCCAGGGAATATGGTCCTTGTAAATGGGACATCTAGATTCATGGGGAATATATCTTGGTGAGGAAGGTCATAAATTGATTTATGAAGAATATAGTCTCATGAGGATTAATATATAAGAGTTATTGATGTTTTTTTGAACCCATGGATGGTTTCCAATGTATCCTGGTTGATAGAAATCCAAGCCCATGTAGTTTTAGGTGCATATTTTATGGTCGTGTGATGAGACCATGTTAGGAAATTTAATTCCATGTGGTAAGGACATTTGTTTTATAAATGGTATTAGAATAGATAATTGATTGGGTCTTACACATATCTGTTTTTCCAATGTGTGTGCCTCTAGATTGTTAATCATATTGTCAATGGGAATCATCTTCAGTCTTATACCTCAAGAGAAATTCCATATTCCCATCCTTCTACATGTTGGTAGACAGGGAAAGTTGAAGGAGGATTTCTCTCAGACAGAGTATCAAAAGGGTGGATTTAGGTCTTGTACCATATTTGGCTTCCTCCATCACTAAATGGACTTAGGCATCCACCAAGTGCCCAGGAAAATCGGATTTAGGCTGGGGTCAGTCATATTAAGATCCATGGCCTATGGATAGTCACACTAATTTCCCATTGATGATGGACCTCGCTATCAAAGGAGTGTATGATTTCAAATCCCCCAAGGTCCCTATTAGTTAGAGAGAAAAATTCAAATACACCTTTTATCAAGTGGATACATAATCGAAGGAGGGGCACTCTAGCATGATTGATATGTTTATAATGCATGTCTTTTATTTTAATAAGGGGTTTTAGATTGTCACTTTTGGGTTTTTCTTAGAAAAATGGGATCATAGACCAATAAATTACCCATTAATAAGATTTTGATGGGAGGAAGGATTCTCAAACACCTAGGTAGGGTATCCCATGAGGTAAGAATGTAAAGGAAATCATCTCGTGTGGTAGGAACATAATGGGGGACCTGATTGGCAAAGTAGATATGTCACAACCCAGCCAACCAGGGCCCATCTGGATGGTGGTAAGCTATGTGTGACACCCCAATTCCATATATAATAAACCAAGGGCTAGAGACAAGAGATGATTTAGTGTAACACATTCATAAGAGGACTTATCCTAAGGTATCTATACACATTCACACATAACCAACAACCACTATAATGAAGAAATTAAAATATACAACTAATTTCAAAACGCGTGCATAAAAATAAATCCCACATAAGACTGTGACATAAATACATAAATTAAAAATGATAAATATAATCCTAGTATAGATTTAAAATATTCAAACCTATTATTAAGGTGGGTACTACTATCAATTGAAACTCCTAGAACCAGACACAGTTTGTCTAGCTCAATTATACTCAGCCAACTCCTGGTACACCTAAGAATCCATCATAAGGAATTTATTCTATATAAGAAATGATATATGAAGGCAGATCCCATGAATTTGTGAGTATTAAAATACCCAGTAAGACACCCTATAATCACCAAACATAAATCATCAAGAGAGAGATTAGATCAACACCACAAAAGCATTTCAATCAAAGTATAAGAAAATAAAAATAAGAATCACAAAAATTGAGATAGCTCAAGATAGACATCATGTCTCAATGTAAGGTCACATATATACTACCATCCTAGGATTCCGTTAAAGTATATATGGTAATTCCCATCTAGGAGAACACATTCCTTGGGTCTTCCTAACACTGATGGAACTCATCTGAGAGGTTGTACTCATCAGTCCTTTCCATAAATAAGTACATATTGGAACTCTAAGATTTTGATACACAAATAGGGGATCGCACCCGGGGTATCTTGAGTATAACATACCCTAAATAGATTAGAAAACTTGATATGGGATCAAAAACCTATGATGTTTCCCATGTGATAACAGTCCCTACCCAGAAAAAAAAAAGATGGAATGAGGATCCAAATCCAGGCTTCGTGGAGGGATACCTGCTCTAATTTGTTAAGGGTATATTACATCCAATAATCAGGACTAGATGTCATACTAAACCCTCATGGAAGTAGTCTGGGAAACATATCTTGAAATAAGGGAACTCACCCACACTGAACTAGAATGATGGAACACACCCTAATCTAGACTAAAGAGAATGGGGGATTCAACTTTCTCTATAAATAGTAAACGGTCTGTATAGGATAAAAAAGTGTTTCTTGTTAGGCCCAAGCCTATCATATCCAGTTTCCTTTAACCTCTTCCCACATAACCCACCACTTATTGTGTAAATTATTCATTATCATATACTTTCCCATGTCTGAGTACTCTAGTTGTGCCTACGTAGCCTGTTCATGCTCATGTACCTAGTTCTTCCCATGTACTCAGTGGTGTCTATGCTTGTGTTTCTATGGGATATATGTTGGGTCACCAGCTATGGGTCAAATAGTTTGTGTCACATTACACAGTGCATGATATTTTATTCTACATGTAAACCCTAGAAACCACATGTTGTGGGACCACATAGAACATGTTTATTTGAACTAAATGCCTTATAACTCAAGGTTTTCTAGAAATTCCATAACACACATGCATCTTCATTTACACACTGTTGTCACCTATGATTATACTGATGAATCTACCATAGACCCTGAATTTGGGTTGAATGCACCTACCACTTCACCAATGGATAGATTCTGACTATCCAATTCACTTGAAAATCATCCTTGTTGAACCATATTGCTGAAATGAAAAATCTCATGGACTATAGATCTCTGAACCATCCCTGATATCTCATCGTCATGACACTAGGATCGTACTTTCAATATTGAATCTAAACACATGGAAACGATCCATTGTACTAGATATTGAATGTGTAATGAAATATTTGTTGGTATGTGTTGAACCGCTGGTCAAAGGAAACACTAATGATGAGTGTTTATAAAATGGGGGGAAATCATAGAATAAAAACATAAGGAATGAACCCCAACCATTTTTTTTATTTTCCAAAATCTATTGGGGTGAAAACAATGAATTAATTGACAAAATTATCAACAAATCATAATTTTATGGATAAAAATCCATCAAACATAAATAAAAAAATAAACCAATGAATCAATTTTTTAAAAGTATGGATTCATATTCTACATGGAATAAAAAAATATGGGATTAAAACAATCAAAAAGTTACCGTACCTCATGTTTGGATTGAACACTGATGAAGAATTGTTCTACATCACTATTTTTTGGAAAGATCAATGAACTCCTTTGTTGAATAAAAACTACTTGGCACAACAAACATCAATACACAATTAGGTTGTCATCCTCAAAATCTCTCCTCTACACTCTCTTCAAATCCCTAGGGTTTAGTGGATAACCCTAGGAGTTTCCCATAACCAGGTTTAAATAGAGGTGATTCAATTCATGGTAATTAAATAGATAATAAATTATTTAATTAATTTATTTTATATTGTTCTTCCCATGACTAAATTTAAACAAAATTCTTTATGCACGTAGGGGTTATATCATGGATAGGGTAAAACACACATTCCAGATTTAATAGAAGTCATATTTTTCCCATTTCAGACACTTTTTGGGATTTGTTGCATTATATTAGAGAAAACTACATATGCATGATATAATACATTTAATATTTTTATTATATCAACACTAAGGCTCCTTTGGCCATGGAATCTCATGCTAACTCTGTGTTTTAATCTAGAAATATTAATTGAAATATTTTGAAGTCTTACAAGGAAACAATTTTATTAAAAGATACACAAAGGGGAATGGAATGAATGGAAATTGTGTGTGGGTTTCTCTATGTGTGTAATTTGTGAGGGATGTGTGAGTCTTCCTAGTAATATCATGAAGGATTTGATCCACATGTAATAGACTCATAGAGTAAAGTTGAAATTCACAGCCATGCAGTAGGGGTGTGTAGTCACATGGTGGATCTACCTAGAATTTCATACAAGGTTTATTCACCATCAATGCGTGTAGAGGGAAAGTGAAATAAGGAGGTTTGGTGATCATTGTGGTGGTCAAATCAGAATAATGTGGTTAGTGGGAGGCTCGATGGAGTGATTAAATCATAATTCCATGTGGGATTTATGTTATCACAAGAACCTTCTATCACCATTCCAAGTGGGGTGTCAATGGTTCTAGGATTACTTCCATAATTTTACCACATTGTAATGGGTGATCATTTGGTATGTGGGTGATCAAGTGGTATGTGAGAGATCACATGGTATGTAGGAAATCATATATTCCTTTTCATCTTCTCTTGCCCCATATATCTATGAGCACAAATAGTAATTATGCTTCTTTCTATGGGGTCGATCCTAAATAAAAAAAAGTATAGTTCTAAGATGACTGTATTGGAAACTACTCTCCTTATCCATAATATGGTGTCATTTTTATTATTTATGGGTTGGGTTAAATTAGCCTTCCCACACCTCAATGTTGACCAGAAAACTATATATGATCTATTCAATCATCTAGTATGATTGGATTTGAAAGAGCCCTGGATGATTTAGGATCAAATTGGTGTTTCTATTGATCTTGTTAGAGTTCTTTTTTAGGGTTTTGATTGTGTATATGGCATCAGAAGAAATGATTCATGAATGTCAAGGTACACTCCAACCTCGTCTTTCATGACCTCCTTTGACTCTATGACCTCTTCCTCTATTATAAATAGGGATCTTGAATTTATATGCATATTCATCTTCGTAGGAGGGATCTATCAAGTGGATTAGGTTGAAAAAGTCATAGTGTGACTTCTTATCTGATGATAACTCTATTTGGTGGGGTGGTTTCCATTATCTCTTTATTTGGGATGGCACCCATCCTCCCGGTGATGGAGGTAAGATGTCCTAAATAGTCTGCACCAACTTAGGGACCCCGAATGGACCTTTATTTTATGCCCTTTCTATTGATGTCAATTGTGCCAGTTCTTGGATAATTGTAATGATTAAGATATCATAACAATATTTTCATGGGGATTCAGGGTCACAATAGGTTGGTTTATTTTAACTGTGGGTACAACATACACCCAACTCACTAATTTCCTAGTCATCCATATATAAAATTTTGGCACACAATCTTTTAGTGTAACACCCCAAGATTTTATGACATATATTATTTTTAATTTCTTTGATGTCTTCTATTATACACTACAACAATATTATCTTGTAGTATACACAACACCGTATTAGCTTGCAGTATACGCAACACTATTCTTGGCTCGTGTTACACACAATTTCAAGTGTGTTTTGTGGAAATTATTATATGAAACATTAAGTATAGGTTTTGTTTAATGTGTAAATGAAATAAGTTTTGATTATTTTATAAGAAACACCAAATAGAGCTTTCACTACGCGTAGCCCTGACTTGACTTTCATTACATGCAATCAAGACCTTCCTTGATAACATGTGTAGTATGCAATACCGAGTTTCACTAAACGAGATATCATTATAATATTATTATGAACTAGCCGTTATGAATAGTAATACCCACTTTTTGAAATTTTATAAATTTTATCTTTCAAAATGGAATTCATTTTTGGATTCGGAATATCGAAATTAGCCTATGGTGAATTTTTGGTATTTTTATGAAAACTTTCAATTTTTGATGAATAGTGAAAACACTGGGTTGCAATTTAAAAACTGACTTTTTATTTAAATAATTATTTATTTTATTTAAATTTATTTTAGGTAAAAATATATACATAATACCTATATAAGTTGAATTTAATTCATTGGAGTCATTTTATAATAATTTTAGATATATAAAAATTTATTGAACTTTTTACCGTCTTTAATCCACCTCTTAAGAGAATTTGAAAATTTACATAAAACTTAATTTTACCGCTTCTGTGAGTGGAATTTAGAAAATATGAGATATAAGGTTAATATCATGGAGGAAAATGTGGTTCAATAAGATGAAAATAATTTTTTGTGAATAATAACTTTTTACTTTTATTTACCACGGTTAAAAGTAAATAGGGTAATTAAGGGTAAAAATGATATTATTATTACCCTAACACATGTCCTAATTCTATTGGATAAGTTTAATTCGACCAAAAACAACCTTAGGAATAAAATATTACATTTTAGGTCCACCTGTATTAGATTAGGACATATATTATTATTTTATTTAAAGAAGAGTTAAAATAGTTAAAATCAAAGTTTAATAACTAAAACATTTTTAACATAGGGTAATACATAATATAAATTCGACTATAAATATTCATTAGAAATATAAAATTATTTCATAAATAATGGTATTTTATTTATAATTTTCAGACATTAAATAATTTAATTTATTTTTGACACAATGATGATGCAGTAACTACCTTATTAATGAAATATCAACATAATTGATGTTATAAATACCCAAATAAATGTAATTTGAGTCTTTTTATAAATTCCAATAATTTTTTAGGTTAATATGACATGTTATTATTGATTTAATTAACTTTTTCTAACTAATAATTCTGCTATAATTTTCAAAAAAACCAGTTACCTAATAGTGTCAAAATTGATATAAAATGGTTTTTAAAACAAATATTATATTATTAATTGTTATTCTATTATTAAAAATTTAAGGTTAGTAAAAATGAATTATATAAGGTTATATATATTAATAATTAACCACTTGGGTTCTTTTGGCCTGTTATATTATGTTTATTAACCATATAGTGTAAGAAAACAAGAAGACACGGTAAAAGTTAAATTATTTAACTTAGAGTTAAATCTAAATGGTAAGGTTACAATAGTAACCTAAACTTGTATAAAACCTATTTTTTGAGAGGATTTAGACCCATACCCACTTTATCTTCGAATTAAATCAATTTTGACCTATTATAAACCGAATATGACTTTATTATAAAATAATATTTTATGTTTTTTCTAAGGTTCCCCTCTCCTCCCTTATAAAATGGAACCTCCTCCCTATTATCTTTACACAATTTTGTGCTTTCAATATAATCCAAACCCTGAAAATTTTCCTTATCAACTTCCCTATAAACATTATAGAGTTTTTGGTCTCCTCAAAAGACCAACTCTATTTCCTTAAGAGGAATCTTAAAAGAGGTGCGTCAAAGAAGAGGTAATCTCTTCTAGAGATTCTTTCAAGTTTTTTTCTTCTTAAATTTATTATGATTTAGTTGTTGAATTATAAAGTAATAACATAAGTATCAATAATATACTTATATGATATTATAAATATTAATCAACCCCATTTCACCTTCTATCCATCCAACGGAAAATGAAATCACCGCGTGTGCGTACGTACGGAATACCGTCACCACGTCGTGGTGTAATCTGTTTTTCCACCACCACCATACTTGGATGGGTATAATGATGTAAATAATAAATATATATAGTTATAATAATGATTCTGAGATATTATATCATCCACTCCAATTAAATTAAATAAATATGGGAACGATATCATCGCTCGTGCATACGTACGGATTACCGTCTCCACGACGCGATAAGATTCATTCTCCATGTTAACCACCCAAGAATGATTTTAAAGTATATATAATGAATAATAATGAAATATATGACATTATAATTCTACTGGATTTATGTATATATATATATATATATGTCATCTACTTACTTCCATTCAAGTCAATAAGGAAAGGAAAACATCATTCATGTGAACGTACGGTCTACCGTTTCCACGAACGGTGTATTTCATTTCATTAATCTATCTATTATATATATACTGAATATATATGATATATAAATCATGATTTAAATTAATAAAGTAATTAAATCATGATATAAGTAATAATAATATCAAGAAAAACAAGTCCAAACACATAAGATAAATAAAACGATTTTACCCAAAACGCTGCTTTAACATGGAATTTACAAAAAAACGGGTCATATAAAGTCTTAAGTGAACAATATATGATATCATAACAATGAATATTATTCTTTAATAATTCAATGACATTATTTAAATCATTATACATGAGGTTCGAATACGTACGAAGCATATCGGACCTAAGGTAAGGGATAACTTTTCTAATATAGTTTTTATCTGAGATTGTTTATTCGTAAGTATTTACTAGGGTTATATTTATCATTCATGTCCATGTTCTCTAAAAATGGTTTAATGTATGTTTAAAGTCCTTTTTACCCATTTTTGGCTTTTACTACATGGTATTTAAGGAATCTTTATTTTTTTTACATTACGAGGTGCTTTTTTGACTTTTCTGGAAAAAGTACAAGAAGAATGTTTTTTGAACTTATACGGCATGAACAGATTTTGACTATTTCATAATGCATAATTTTCATGAAGATTACTCTACAATATTTCATTTTTATTTTCAACAAAATCCTTTTCTTTAAAAATTTCATGGCATTTTTTGAAAATAAAATGATTTTAAAGAAGAAAGGATATTTTCATCAAGAATTCATTTCAAGTGTTTTGTCAAAACTATTTTCTATATAAGATGACATTATTTAGTATGATTATGTTTCAAGTATAATGTCTCTATGATTTACATGGTTTCAATTTTCTTATGATGAAATGATATCCATTTGTTTTATATGGATTCTGTTATGATGGGATGATGTTTATGAAACCCATTTTATTCTTTGGGTTATGATGAATGGTTTATGTTTATGTTGTGGAACACGTAAGAATGATTTCATTATGAGATGGGTGGGACCTATATCTCCCTCCAATGCATTGGGTAAAGATTTATATCTCATGATATAGACATGGTTAGAATAGAAAGTTAATCTGATTCAGTGATACTAGATGGGAATGAGGAGTAAACTTGATTCAGTAAGGGACTTTGTCCACTAAGATAGTCTTGGCAGCAATGCCTTGGCTACTATGGAAATAATATCATGTGCTTAATGTTTTTACACAATTACATGTTTTATTCCCATGATATTTTATCATGATTGATGTTCCATTATGATCTATTCCTTATGTACTGTCATGTTTTATTTCATTGCTCAAGATTTTGATGTTTAAAAATTATGGTCATTTTTTTAAGTTCAAATGTATATGGTTTGTTTTATTTTCTCCATGCTTACCCTTACTTAGCATTTGAGCTCACCCTTTATAAGTTTTATTTTCCCTAGGATAGAAAGAAAGGTTTTAGGTAAGAAAACAAAAGGGGGATATCTTTATGGGAGATGTTGAAGATCTTTCACCATGATTAGAAGATTGTGTTCCGAGTTTCCAAAGACACTAAACTATTACAATCCTTGAGTGTTGGTTTTTGTTATGTATTAATTATTCTGAAAAAGTAATGTAATGTCCATGTACGTCAAGCTTTGGTCTCTACAGTTGGTATCAGAGGAAAGGTTTAGTTAACCTTTGGAAACTAGGATACGAAAACTTTAGTGAGATCCCTAGAAGATATTTCTAAGGTATGTCTAGGGATGTCCCTAAGGTTAAGTATAAGTATAGGTTATTGTCCTAGAATTATGGTAACGATCTTAGAATTAAACCTAAGATGTTATATATTGAAGGTACTCCCCCTTTATTATGTTGTTTTCCTAGTATGATTTTTGCCTCTCACAATATTCTTTTTTAGTTTTAGAAAATGGATGGAAACAGGAAGATTCATGATAATAGAGGATATTATGGACAATGGAATGATATTATTTATGAGAAACCAAATGAAACGGGATTTGGATGTCCAAACATCATTATTATTCCTAATCAGAAATCTCATAATATGATTAATAATATCAATTTTGTTAAGTTTCATGACTCGGCTAATAATTGGAAGATGGAGTTTCATGATGATCTTAGAGGAAAGAAAGTTCAATTTCCCTCATGTAAATAATGTGGAAAGAGGCATCTGGGAGAATGCTTCAAAGGAACTGGAAGATGCTTTGGGTGTGGAAAAGAAGGACACAAATCTAGTAATTGGAAAGGAAAAGGGTCAGTAAACTCCATGGACAAGGATAATGGTATTGATAAGACATCAACAAAGATTAAATGTTTTAAATGTGGAATGTACGAGCATTATGAAAACCAATGATCTAAGGGAAAATTTCATGAAGAGAATCAGCATGGTCGTGTGGGTAGTATTTATATTGATGATGATGAAGAGACTACAAATGATATATGAGATGAAAGAAGTGTTGTGGAATAAAATGATGAAGCTTGGTCAATGGTTTATGAAGGTAGTGGAATGATTGTATTTTTATCAAGAGTTATATTGTATAGGTAATTTAATGGTACTATGGAATAAAGAGACATCTAAGGATTGTTATACTATCATTTTTCCTAAAGTATTTGAAAGTATATATTAAATGGTACCGGTAACCATGAAAGGTTATTTAGATATTTTATGAAAGAATATGATATGTTCATAATGAAGGGATAAAGAGATAATGAAATGTTTGATAGTATTAATGAGATCATGACTGATATAAGGACAAAGTTATATCATGGTTTGAGTATATAGAAATTTTGGGATTTTTGTATGTGGAAAGAGTTAACTTTTGAAAACATTCATGTTTTCACTAAGGTTCAATGGGTATTCATTTTTCAATAGAATACATGATTAAGATATTCACATGTTTGGAATGTGACCAACAAGATAAATCGTATGATATATGGGGGATAAATGATGGTATTCACATGCTCGGTAGATGACATTTCTAGTAATTTTTTTCTTTAAACTATGAGCTTGGACAGAAGTATTTTAGATAAGCCTAAAGATTGGAATGGATTATGTTTGACATAAGTTAGTATTGTTTAAGGATATAACTTTTTTTATATTATTGATGGGGTTTTATAATAAGGTAGTTTTAGAAAAAGGAAAACCTGCAGGATGGGTGACAACCTGTCGCATCAGACATGGCTGTGGGAATCGAACCCACAACCGAAGTGCGACAGACCTTTATCGCCTACCACTGGTCTACAGGAAATCCCGGGTTAGTAGAAACTAGTTTTATTTTGATGATGTATAAGTCAATTTTTGGAATCATATACGATTAAACTCACCATATATGGACTTATGTATATTTGATAACTTTTTCTAACCTTTTGTTTGAGATAGATGGAATGACCCATCATTCTATCACATGATCTACTGACACTTCAAAAATGACAAATTCAACTTCATTTCATTATTAGATGAAGTGAAAATTGTTCAAGGCACGAACAACAGTGATATTATACAAAAATAAATTATGTATTTCTTCTAATTCAAATTCTTCGACTTTAGGGAAATGATTTTGAAAACCAAAAATGTTATCCTCATGTCCTTATATCCGATGAATCAGATGGTACCTTAAATCATCACAAATTTATGACTTTGTGATTGTTGTCTTTTTCATAGCCATGTCCTCTACCACTCTCCATCATAACTTGATGGTTATATTTGTCTTCCATATCAATATTTCCACCTATGTTCTCTTATGTGGAAACCCAGTGATGAGTTAATCTGGGTAACCTTTACATTTCTTACTTTACTTTTTAAAATTAAGTTTTATTATTCCTTTTACGATATGGGTTTCTATGAACAAAACTTTCAAGTAGTAAACGATTTATAACCCCGATGAATTTCGAGGGCGAAATTCATTTTAAGGGGGGTAGAATGTAACACCCTGAGATTTTATGAGATATATTATTTTTAATTTCTTTTATGTCTTCTGTTATACACTACACCAAGATTATCTTGTAATATACGCAACACCGTATTAGCTTGCAGTATACGCAACACTATTCTTGGCTCGTGTTACACACAATTTCATGTTCGTTTTGTGGAAATTATTCTACATTACATTAAGTATAGATTTTGTTTAATGTATAAATGAAATAAGTTTTTATTATGTTATAGCCAACACCAAACCGAGCATTCACTACACGCAGCCCTGAATTGGCTTGCATTACACATAATCAATACCTTCCTCGATAACGTGTGTAGTACGCAATACCGAGTTTCACTAAACGATATATTATTATAATATTATTATGAACTAGCTGTTATGAATAGTAATACCCACTTTTTGAAATTTTATAAATTTTATCTTTCAAAATGGACTTCAGTTTTGGATTCATAATATCGAAATTAGCCTAGGCTGAATTTTTATTATTTTTCTGAAAACTTTCAATTTTTGATGAATAGTGAAAACACAAGGTTACTATTTAAAAACCGAATTTTTATTTAAATAATTATTTATTTTATTTAAATTTATTTTAGGTTAAAATTGATACATAATACCTATATAAGTTCAATGTAATTCATTGAAGTCGTTTTATAATAATTTTAGACATAAAAATTTATTGAACTTTTCACTGTCTTTTACCCACCTCCTAGAAGAATTTGAAAATTTACATAAAACATAATTTTACCACTTTTGTGATTGGAAGTTTGAAAATCCGAGAGACACGGTTAATATCAAGGAGTAAAATGTGGTTCAATAAGATAAAAATAATTTTTGGTGAATAGTAACTTTTCACTTTTATTTACCACGGTTAAAAGTAAATAGGGTAATTAAGGATAAAAATGATATTATTATTACCCTAACACATGTTCTAAATCTATTGGATAAGTGTAATTAGACCAAAAACAACCTTAGGAATAAAATATTACCTTTTAGGTCTACTTGGATTAGATTAGGACATATATTATTATTTTATTTAAAGAAGAGTTAAAATAGTTAAAATCAAAGTATAATAACTAAAAAAAATTTAATATAGGGTTATACATTAGATAAATTCGACTATAAATATTCATTATAAAGATAAAAATATTTCCTACATAATTGTATTTTATTTATAATTTTTAGACATTAAATAATCGAATTTATTTATGACACATTGATGATGCAGTAATTAGCTTATTAGTGAAATATTAACATAACTAATGTTATAAATACCCAAATTAAGGTAATTTGAAACTTTTTATAAATTAAAATAATTTTTTTGTTTAATATGACATGTTATTAGTGATTTAAGTAACTTTTTTCTAACTAATCATTCTGATATGAGTTTCACAAAAATCAATTACCAAATAGTGTCAAAATTGATATAAAATAGTTTTTAAAATAAATATTATATTATTAATTGTTATTCTATTCCGAAAAATGTAAGGTTAGGAAAAATTACTTATATAAGGTTATATATATTAATAATTAACCCCTTGGGGTTCTTTTGTCTTGTTATATTATGTTTATTAACTATATAGTGTATGAAAACAAGAAGACACAGTAAAAGTTAAATTATTTAACTTAGAGTTAAATATAAATGATAAGGTTAAAATAGTAACCTAAACTTGTCTAAAACCTATTGGTTGAGATTATTTAGACCCATCCACACTTTATATTCTAAATAAATCAATTTGGAGCTATTATAAACCGAATATGACTTTATTATAAAATAATATTTTAAGTTTTTCCTAAAGTGCCCCTCTCCTCCCTTATAAAAGGGAACCTCCTCCCTATTCTCTTTACACAATTTTGAGCCTTCAAGCTCAGACAACCCCTGAACATTTCCCTTATAAACTTCCCAATAAAAATTATAGGTGTTATGGTCTTCTCAAAATACCAACTATAGTGCCTTAAGAGGAATCTTAAAAGTGGTGCGTCAAAGAAGAGGTAATCTCTTGTAGCGATTCGTTCAAGTTTTTTTCTTCTTAAACTTATTATTATTTATTTGTTTGATTATAAAGTAATAACATCAGTATAAATAATATACTTATATGTTTTTATAAATATTAAACAACCCCATTTAACCTTCTATCCATCCTACGGAAAACGAAATCACCGCGCGTACGTACGTACGAAATACCGTCTCCACTTCGTGGTGTAATCTGTTTTTCCACCACCACCTTACTTGGATGGGTATAATGGTGTAAAGAATAACTATATATAGTTATCATACTGATTCTTAGATATTACATCATCCACTCCAATTCAATTCAATAATTATGGGAACGATATCATCGCTCGTGTGTATGTACGGATTACCATCTCCACGATGCGATGAGATTCATTCTCCATGTTAACCACCCAAGAATGATTATAAAGTATATATAATGAATAATAATGAAATATATGAAATGATAAATCTACTATATTTATTTATATATATATATGTCATCTACTTACTTCCATTCAAGTCAATAAGGAAAGGAAAACAATGTTCATGTGTACGTACGGCCTACCGTCTCCATGATCGGTGTTTTTCATTTCATTTATCTATCTATTATATATATATAATGAATATATATGATATATAAATCATGATTTATATTCTGAAAGTAATTAAATCATGATATAAGTAATAATAATTTCAATAACAACAAGTCCAAACCCGTAAGATAAATAAAACGCTGCTTTAACAAGGAATTTACAAAAGAACGAGTAATATAAAGTCATAAGTGAACCATATATGATATCATAACAATGAATATGATTCTGTAATAAGTCAATTACATTATTTAAATCATTATATAGGAGGTTCGGATATGTACAAAGCATATCAGACCTAAGGTAAGGGATAACTTTTCTAATCTCATTTTTATCTGAGATTGTTTATTCGTAAGTATTTTTGAGGTTATATTTATCATCCATGTCCCTGTTCTCTAAAAATTGTTTCATATATGTTTAAATTCATTTTTACCCATTTTTGACTTCTACTACATGGTATTTAAGGAATATTTCTTTTGTTTACATTACGAGGTACTTTTTTTACTTTTCCAACAAAAGTACGAGAAGAATGTTTTTTTAACTTATACGGCATGAACATATTTTTACTGTTTCATAATGACTAATTTTCATGAATATTCCGCTACAATATTTCATTATTATTTTCAAGAAAATTCTTTTCTTTTAAAATTTCATGGCATTTTATAAAAAGAAAATGATTTTGAAGAAGAAAGGATATTTTCCTCATGAATTCATTTCAAGTGTTTTGTTAAAACTATTTTCCATCTAAGATGAAATTATTTAGTATGATTATGTTTCAAGTATAATGTATCTATTATTTACATGGTTTCACTTTTCTTATGATGAAATTATATCCATTTTTTTATATGGATTATGTTATGATGGGATGATGTTTATGAAACCCATTTTATTCTTTGGGTTATGATGAATGATTTATGTTTATGTTGTGGAACACGTAAGAATGATTTCATTATGATATGGGTGGGACCTATATCTCCCTCAAATGCATTGGATAAATATTTATATCTCATGAGATAGACATGGTTGGAACAGAAAGTTAATCCGGTTCCCTGATACTGGACTGGAATGAGGAGTAAACTCGATTCAGTAAGGGAATTTATCCACTAAGATGGTCTTGGCAGCAATGCCATGTCTACTATGGAAATCATATCATGTGATTAATGGTTTTCCACAATTACATGTTTTATTACCATGATATTTTATCATGATTGATGCTCCATTATAATCTATTACTTATGTACTGCTATGTTTTATGTCATTGCTCAAGATTTTGATGTTTAAATATTATGGTCATGTTTTTAAGTTCAAATGTATATGGTTTGTTATATTTTCTACATGATTACCCTTACTGAGTATTTGATCTCACCCTTTATAAGTTATCTTTTCCCTGGGATATAAATAAAGGTTTTAGGTAAGAAAACAAAACGGGAATATCTTTATGGGAGATGTTGAAGATCTTTCACCATGATTAGAATATTATGTTTCGAGTTTCCAAAGACACTAAACTATTACGATCCCTGAGTGTTGGTTTTTGTTATGTATTAAGTATTCTACAAAAGTAATGTAATTTCCATGTACATCAAGCTTTGAGTATCTACATTTAGTAATAGATTCCACTATCTTTACGCTTTTGGTATGGTGGTAGAGATGTATGCTACTAATTATAGGGGTTGTATTGACTTTTGTTTACCTAGAGTCAACCATCTTTCGGAGTATTTCATTAAAGAAGAAGTAATCCGAAATATAATATCCTAGAATCATATGGAAGGGAAATAATCAGGGTGATCATTTAGATTAAATTAATTGGGTTTCCAGGCCTCTATAAGTTTTATTAATTTATTCTTCATGGTAGTGATGAAATGCCTCAAAACATTCTCTTTTTAAAAAGAACAAACTATATTCTTTCAATCCTAAAATTTTAAATTATTCCTCTCTGTCTTTTTATCATATCGAGTGAACTTTTTTTATTTTTTCATTCACGCAGTGGATCCATGTGATATTGAGTGGGCTTAGGACATGTAGTTGTAATTGGTTCTTATTTGATCATGATGGTCATAGTCTATTGTGTACTTGATTTAATCCCTTGTGATAATGGTTCTCGATCAGGACATGGACTTGGAGTGCCATATTGAATCCTCCATGTGAGGAGACAAGTAAAATAAATCCCAAAATTTATTGGGATATTTCAAATGTATTACCAACATGTAAAACTCATCATAGTATTTTTCTATACAAATATAAAATAACTTCTCATATGTGAGTTTCATATTTAGTGAATAGGTCAAGGCATTCCACTTGATGAAGAAGTATGATACACTCTCATTATTGTGTTTTTTCTAATTCAAGAAGTTAAGGATTGTTGTTTTCCTCAATGTGGAACTAAAATTATAAAAGAACTTTCATCACCGATCTTCCTAATTAGAAATTGAAAAAACATAGAAATTATTATACTATGTGAACATTGGTCCTTCAAAAGTCTATAAAAACATAGGAATTATAATCCTTCTTATATATTATGTATTCCCATTAAGAGGCCACACTGGGATGCAAATTTTGTGAGATACTTATTTGGATCTTCTATACTATAGAATATTAGTAAGGAGGGATTCCTAAAATTGGGTGATGGAGGTTTCAAGTCCAACCACTATAGATACATCATATTTTCTTATTTTAGTAGTGTGTGGTTCTCTATCATATCTTAAATTTGATTATAAAGGAACCCAAAAGAGTCAAGAAGCTATAGTGGGACTATAACTTGAGAAGATGCGTGAGTAGAGGTACCAGGAGGAGCCTGATATGGTCCTCACATTAGAATCTTCTATTAAGATATGGATTGAGTTATAATATTATATATCTCTTGAAATAGTGTTGGTTTCCACCCTTGGGTATGGAATTACTTATATTCTTTAGACACTGGGGTTAGGTAAACTATTTTTTGGACCTAGAGCTTGTCATATGGATGGACTCTACTCTTATTGTCTAAGTATCTTCTTCATGTTGGTTATGTAAAAGAGGAGAAACATTGGCCTCTATCTGGGAGTTATAATTAGTAGGAACATTAAGTTTAATTAATTCAATTTTGAGTCACTTCAATCTATCCAACTCAAATTCATAATGAACCAACTTCACCTTGACAATATAGGGTTCAAATTATTTGGGTGGTGGGTGGGATATAGTCATGATTTTCCCTTTATATTTATATGAATACTATCAAGGAGGTGGTAACATAATATTTGAAGGGTCTACAAAATCTTTTTTATACCTCTAATGTTGGGTACTGACCCCTTATTCATTTATTTCAGTGAAAATATCATTTCAAATGGAGGTATCATCATGATGTTTGTTTGTGTTAGTGCCACGCACTATATTATCTACTAGTTTAACTCTAAATTTTTTTACTAAATCATAACAAACAGTAATAACCATATCCTCATCAAATTTTTAGGGGGATTGATCTTCATTTTAATATCCATTTAGGGAAAATTCATAATCTACCTTGATATTTTCCTTCTTGTTGGGTCTTTCTAGATTATGTCCCAGGTAAATCTTTATCTTCTCTCTCTAATGTTTCCCAAAAGGTGGTTTGTATATGGTTATCCTGATGGATTCTCAATAATATTACATTGATCATTGTCCCAATGAAGGAGATGGATTGAAAAGTTTAAGGATATAAGAGGATGTTTCTTACAAAGTTTCTCCTAGCCTAGAGAAGACCAACTTCCTTAGAGGAGGAGGAGGAGGATGGGGTAATAATGCCTTTATCCCCCTATGTTGGGGTTAGTGTCACTATAACACAACCATATCTTAGACCCATTATTAATTTTATTATTTAAGGGATAATAGTGGTATAAAAAATGTTCTCATCCCTATAGAATGGGGTTTTCCCCACAATATTGACTAGGTAGTTGATATCACAACCATATTGGGATTTTGAGCCACTATTCAAGTATGATATGGGTTAATTTCTTAGTATGGGTGATAGATACATACCATTGATGGTCTCTCTATAGTATCAAGATTTATTTTACTTAGTTGGGTGACTTGTTTGGCCTTCTTTTTTTCTTAATGCAAGATTCTGTTAATAGATTTCTCCCTCCAGGTGCACCTCTTATGGTCCGCAAGAATAATAGGGTTTTTCTTGATTCACCAACTGGAAAATATAGATCTAGTATACAAGACATGGAATGTTGTATTTAAATTTATTATTTTCTCCCATAATGATCCCTATCTATCAGAAAGTGAGGTGAAGTGTAGAGCACCATATTCTCCCCACCCTCTAATATACACATCAGTTGGGGAGTTAATGATTATCTGTTGAAAGGGACGATCAGGATACGTGTGACCACTAAGAGGGGGAGAAGGTAAATCAATGATCTTTTCTTTTTATGTTTCCTTCTTTAGAAAAAATTTTCACCTCTAGTTAGTAAAAAAAATCTCTTCTGGAATACAAAAACAAGCACACCCATAGGAACGCAATAAATTATAAGGTTCACTACTTAGTAAGAGTAGCTAGTCCTTTACATAGTGTTTAAGTAATACAAGACCACACAAACACTAAACAATAATCATTTTAGTGTTTATCATAATAATTGAATGTCCATCACTTTCATATCACTATAGTTATTTGATAGTTCATGTGATCCTCACAAAAATAATATGATATAATGATTTTTTTTAAAAATAACCTTCACCAATAGGCTTCAACATTTTTATTGTGATACTTGAACTTTATTTACCCTTTACAATATGTATTTTATCCTTCTTACTCTTCTATTTTTATCAAACCCATGAGTAATAACTTCAGTATCTACTTCTTTACTCAGACCTTTATATCTGATATACTCTATCTGGTATCCTTGGTCCATTTTCCTCAGTCAAATAACTTTTATCTGGTACCTCATTCAATTGATAAAAACTGATTCCATGTCCATATGATCATCTCTTCACCATGTTTATCTGATACTAATTGATAGGAACACTCTATTCTATATCACTTCATCTGGTGATACTACATCTTATGCTATGACAAAATATCTCCCATGGGATCTTCTTTCAAAACCTCAAACCTTCAGTAATTATCCCAGAAGAATCAACACACTTCATATAACACATAACACATTTTTACACCATTATACAAGTAGAGTTCCTTTTAAAATTAAGGTTGAATCATGAAATTAAAATTTAAACATCACACTAAAATTTTGAACATCCTACTCAAAACATTATTTAATTGACCACTTTCAATATTCCTAAAAGATAGAATCATACCTTAACACTCTATTTCAACAAACTCTTCAAACCTTCTAAGATCATGGCTTGAATTATGATCTTCGTTTATGATTTAAAAATGTTAAACATCCATCTTATCATCTTAGAAATTAATTCCTTTGCAAAAACTTTGTAATGATTCAAAATACTTTGTTTGGTTCATATCTGTAGCAACTTCATTGTTAGATAATTATTTTCATGGTAACCACATAAGGTTTTTCTTTGTATGGTCACCCATCATCTAGTACCTTATGTCTAATGGATCAACTTAGAAATCTATGTCTAATGCTTCTTTAAAAAACATTATTTTGTCTGATGAACTTTTCTTGTGAACTTTTATTTGATTAATGAACTTAAAAATATATTTATAAAGACCTTGATTTTCTCTATCTGATTTACTTCATAAAACTCTATCTAGTAAACTTGAAATGTTCATTCAGTAGACTTCATACTCCTCTATATCTAATAAAACTTCATCTTGATCTTCCAAAACTCTTCTATATATTGTTCTCACAAACATTTATCCATAAACCAACTAAATAAATAATCACTAATACCTTCATATAGAAATGATTATTTAGTACTTTGAAGATCAAAAATGAATTTCCGGATTTAAATTTATCAAACACCTCTGTTTTATATAACTGTGAATGCAATCGAATAAATATTTAGTACCACACTACATCTGATAAATTCAGTCTGTTATACTTTCTCCGATCAACTCAATCTTTTGGAATCCATATGTTGACCTTTGTAAGGAATTATCAACATTGTAAAGTGATTTATTTTTGAAAAAAAGATATTGCTTAATATAACAATCTTTCTTCTCAATGATCTTATTATTAACACCTAAAAACCTCTTTGCCTCAACAATTTGGTACAGTGCCTTCATATTGATGAGGAAATCATGTAGGAGTTACTTTTACTACTTCTTTTACTTAGGATTCCAAGAGACTAAAAATCCATCTAGATTGTTATTATCAAAAATATCTTCCAACATCTTTTGATGATTGACATACTCCCTATAAGGTATATCTCTAGCCTTAAGATTATGAAGTGTCGCCCAAAATTTAATATGTAGGTAATTTATGTGTTCCTCTATTATTACAGCTATAATTTCATACTGAGGAGTGAGTATGGGCCAGTATATAACCTGTATTCCATTCATTGCTAATTCCTCCCACGTAACAATTGTGTTACCCTCATCCTTAGTGAGGGATTCATCAACCTGATCCAACCATAAAGGTCAATTATAATTTTACTTGTTGAAATGAGTGGGATTATTTAAAGTATACTTGGTTGAAACAAATATTGAGCAATTTGGGGGAGGTATAGATAATTATTGTCACCCCAGATTGTCCATTGATCAGGAAAAAATTTCTCCTATCATTAATAAGGCACCTGGTGTCACTAACCATTATTTCTTGAGTGATTCCTAGTATGAGGGAAAACTTGAAGCAGTTTCAGCATGGTGGTGGCCTTTAAGATAAGAAAATAGATCATCACAAGGGCTTCCTTTGCAATAAACATCATAGGGAATGTCTTTGTGGTTGTTGGTTTCAGATTCACCTTCATGGGGACGACCTCCATTCTAGTTTTTGTCTTCATTATAGGAATAATCCCTACAATACATACCCTAGGGACAAAATATAGAATTATTATCTTGGTTCCCATATGGAGTTACTATGCGGTGACTTATTGTTGATGAGTTTTCAAGGGGAAGGTCTCATTGCGAATGGATCTTTGAGTTACAAGGAGGATCTCTACAACTAGTGTTATAAGGAAGACCTTCATAAATAATATTTATATCATCATAAAGAGGACCTTTATGATGTGTACACTAAGTAAGGATACTTGAAACATTGATTAGGGTACCATAGGGAGGAACTCCATGGATTTAGTATCCTTATTCTATAGGTGAAGAGTTGGAAAATTCTTGAGCCACAGTTGAATGGTGTGGAAGGGGATTCAAGAATATCAGTGTTCACCAAGGTAGGAGAAGTCTTATAGTTTATATGATTCCATTGATGTGACCTTTTAGATATGTATTTCTCTATGATTGGGGTTGGGTCCTCGATCATGATTGTATTCATGTAGCTCAGGTAATAACCCTCGTGTGTAAAAATCCTCATAGGAAACTCCATACTTGTCGGAGTATGTAAACATGTTTTTCAAGTATTATAAGGAATAAAGATATGATCCTGATTTTGGTCTTCATCCACTATCAAAATATTCCAAAAACTTTCCTGGGTGAGGATAGGAATAGGGGCATACTCCTCAACGGGTTCCATTTACATGTGTTAATAAGCTTCATACATATGGGATGGAATATTATGAAGACCCTTTGTTTACACCAGTACATGTTGTCAATATTCTCTAGTGGGAGTTGGGATATTTTTATATATTTGATTGATATTTGAGATATTTAAAAGAACTCTTGTAGTGTGGTAAAGGATACGATCCTTCCCTTGAGTGACTATTAGGATATGTTAGTGAACTCTAGTAGGAATTAGGAGATAAAGACACCCTTGGCCTTCATTCTTCATTAAGATATAAAAATAATCCTCTTGAATAGGAACAAGATTTTGGGTCTTCCTTAGAGTAGACATCAAGTTATGTTGATTAGATCCCTTGACATTAATGGGAACAAGAATATGGAAACTCCCCCTGGTATCTATTACAATATCCATGAGATGTCTTCAGAAGTTTTCTAGATATGCTGGAAATATTAGATGGTTTGAGGGGGTATTTCAGTATTCTCTTTACTTGATACCCATATATGTTAATTCAAATTACTGGTGGGAGTAGGAATATGTATCAGTTTCTGGGTTTTAGTTGTCTATCTCCCTTAGTGATACCTCCTTCTAGGGTACCAAGTCTACATGATTGCGGTCGATATCTCTTGGATAGTATCCTCAATGTGTTACTAAGTGGTGGCTATAAGGGTATATCATAGGTGGATCCTAGATAGTTATAGGGACATAGTTTATGTCCTTAATTATATCTCTAAGAAAAGGGAGGCAGAAATTGTTGCACTCTTAGGATATGCTCTCAAAGTGGTTGAATATGGAATATGGAACCACTAGCTTAACTATGATCCTATTTTGGTGGGATAGCCTTTGGGGCTTCTTTACTTAGATAATTTTCTAGACCAAATCCAAGGTATTAATAGATCCCTTGATACAATACTCCCACACCAAGGCATTTAACACCTAATTCTATATATGTTAGGTTGGAGATAGTATCTGACTAGGTTGCATGGTCATAGGCGTTATCACAACTAAGGTTTATGTCTATCCAGGACATTCGTCATTGGATTATTCATTGTGTGATGCTCCCATATCTATCTAAAGGAGTTCTAAAAGAGTTCTTGAAAGGTTACACAAACATGAAAACATGTTAATTCAGTATCTCAAGTATGATCATGGTTCATTGATTAATTTCATGAGTAAAGGATTTACATTGAGTTTAACATTATATTTTTGACATTCCACCATTACCATATGTATTGGGTTGATACAAACTTTCTTTCCAAAGGTATGTCGTATATGGTACTTTTCCATTGATGATATAGTTTGATAATTAGTCAATATAATGGTAGTTATAGATCATATCACCCTTTAGTAGTGGAATTATTTCCTACTCTAAGACTATCTTAAATATTTAATACATATTCATTAATCCTTCCCAAATACCAATGTGGGACTAGTTACCTCCATGTAATTCATCAATCAAAACCATGTGTTGATTTGAACATTTGTATATGTCAAAGGTTCTCTATATTTTACTTGTTAGTTATTTATTTTATAGTTTCAATTCACATAGTCGGGAACTCTAGAGTTTATCACCATCCAAGAAGGTGTTTGATGTTGTGGGGTTGATAATGGGACAATGAATTTGGTTTCCCATGTATCCCCATGGGTTGAATCAAAACCCACCACAAGTGAAAAAAACGGGTTTCAATGTTAGTTTTTTAAAATTCTGGTTAAATAGTGATGTTATTATAAGTTATGTTGTAAATAGGATTTTTTACATTGGTTATTTTAAACAATGTGAAAAAATCCTTTTACATTGATTATCAAATACATCATCATAGAATATATGAAGAAATTGAAAACTAGGCATGGTATTTTATATCAGTTACTTCATAACCAATGTGAAAATGTATTTATCGTGTATTTTATAAAATAACTAACATTAAATACCAATTTTTTCGATTTTTCACATCGATTATAGAATACAAAATGTGGATTTTTTTGAAAAAATCCAAATACATGACCTAAAAAGTATAGAAACAGAAGGAAAAACTAGAAAATAATAGAAATAGAACAATAAAATAGTACCACAAATATAGTTTCATAAAAAAATTACATCTCACCTTTGTTCAAATCATTTCAACCTTTCATTATGAAATTTGAACATTAAAATATATATCTAAATAAACTAAAGCCCAATCAAACCTATTAAATAATTCACCCATGCTCCTTGACAGTTATTTAGATCTTTACCAGAATAAGGGTGAGGGTCATCAAAAAGATACAAATCAAAAGGAATGTATTCAACATGTATTCTAAATATATTTATAAAATAAATTAAGGGAAAGGTTATAATAAAATCTAACATTGTGTAATTCTTTAAGAGTCCCAATTGAAATTATTTCAAACATAAATCTTAGAAAATAATATCCACATTATTTTTATTTTTTGATGAGAATATTTTTGCTTCAAGATAAATTTTTAATTCAAAATAACATTTAAATTACTCACACCCAAAATATAGTAATTATAAATGAGAAGTCTCATTTACACATACATATTTTATATTTTATTTCCTAATTCATATTTTCTATATAAATTATTTTCATTCCCTTTTTGAAAATTATAAGTATGAAAAAAAATTAAAGGTCATTATAATATTTAAGTTTTCAAATAATAAAAGTTACCTATCAAATATTTCACTAAAAGTTTCTCATATATCACCATATATGGAGTATAACTAGTATGTTTACTTATCTTTTGAACAAAAAAACACAACATCCAATGGAAACTAATGTAAAAAGTATATAATGTGATTGTATATTCAATTAATTGATATAAAACTATAATAAATATATGTTTCATACCATTCAATATAAAGAACTATCCAACTCAAAATTTCATTATTTTGAAGTATTTCGTAAATATGCATTTTTCTTTTTGTATCTTTAATTGCCTTTATTATTGATGAAATAAATTATATGTCAAAAAATAAATATACTAATGTATTATCATATTCAATACGGAGTTTATAAATATATATAATATAAAACAAACATAATTATTAAGTTTCATTAGATTAAAATAATTGAAATAAATATGATCATCAACATGCATGGAAAATACATACAACACATTAATTCCCAACAAATCTCTATTTACAATAACCATGATATAATTATTTAAAATCATCTTATATATTTCAAAACTAAAAAAATCTAGAACCCATTGGAAGATCATAAATTTCCAACAATAAATATTAATATATTTATAATCTATAAAGTCTAGAGGAATTAGTAACTAAAGTAATTTAATCATGTACTTGTTTTTTTCTATACAGTATGTCTTTAAATCTAAATTGTTCCTATATATATTAAAATTTTAAAATAAATTTAACACTAGTATGAATAAAATAATATAATCTATATATAACTTAGTTGTGATTTTTCAAAAAAATCTTGATGACTGAAGTAAAAAAATGGATGATACATTTCCCAACTATAGTGACCTCATTTGTAGGAAATGGTACTCCTTTTGATATATATATAATATCATATAATGTCAACAAATGCTTATCTATATCCATATGTTGATGATGTATGGTATCCCCAATATAATGTATAATCTCATATGGAAAAATATGATATTGGGGATCCTCAATAAAGAACTCACAGTAGATGGGAAGTTTTGGAGGAGGAGGTATATGAGTTGGATATACAGGTAGAGGTGGAGGAGTGGGATATGTAGATGTAGATAGAGAAGTGTGATATGTATCCTGAAACAATCTGTGAACTCAGAATGCTGGGATTATTAGGATGTGGTGGTGTTTTTTGCACACACCGTGACTTTCTCAAAGGATGATTTCATCACTTTATTGGGCAAGGGATTGCTTATAAATAAGTATTATGGGAAATTATTTATGCATGGAAGTATTCTATCTACCAAAATTTGAATTTTATATGGGTTGAATCTGATTCTGAGATTGTACTCAATTCCATCATATTGTGAACTAGGAATGTACCATGGAGGGTCATACCTCATTCGATTGGATGTCTCAATAGGATAAGGTGTATTAACCTTGCAGTGAAACATGTATACAGGGAGACCAACCAGGTTGTTGATGCTTTGTCAAAGAGAGCTATCATTGAGATTAGTACCATGTGGTCTTTCAAGATACCGAACCATTGTGCTCAGCTGGTGGAGGAAGTCATGAGGGGGGTGGTGCACTCCCATCTTTATAAAAACCCCTTCTAATTACTCTCATGTACTTTTACTTTAAATTATTAATTTATAGGGACAACATGCCTAGACCCTCAACTTTCCTAGGTAAAGATCTAATCATATCGTCCATCGTCTCACCCATCTCCTAAACTTTAGCTTCTAAAGATTTTATTTTACCTTTATATATATCCTCCTTTGAAGAAGTTCCATAATTAACCAACACTTTTTTAACCAATAAACCTACCTCATATATTTAAAACAAGACCTGGGTATTTGGGATTTCCCAATGAAGTAGCTAAATAATCCTTCTTAACATCGGGTATGAAGATACACTATGTTCTCTACTCCTTAAGATATTTATGTTTAGAATATTTGAAAAATTAATTAGTGAATAAAAATATATAAAGAGTTGAGATAACTTAAATAGAATAAATAACTCCTTAAAATACTCTCAGCTACATCCCTCAACTGTTTTATAAGATATTTTTCCTTTTTTTCATTTGGACCCTCTTCTACTTTTCATGTCTAGATGGGTGGAAGGGGGGTCAACCTCTACGAATCATGAAGACTCGGCTCTAATTTTTTTTAAATTTTCCATCCATGATTTATTCTTTAAATAACATATACCCTCCGTGAGATAATGTATGAGGGTATAAGTTTTTGGATTGGATCTCCTAACAATATCTCCTTAGTTTCTATAAATTAAGGATAAAAAACCATTAATATGATCATTATTATCCAAAAAAATTTATATGCTAACAATTCACTTACCAAAGATGATTATTTTCATATAATTTCAAAAAATTACTTCCATGTATCTTCACAAATAAAAGTTCATATATCACATGGATTTCATTTTTCCTTGCTCTAAAAATGAATTATTATGTGAAGGTTGATTTTAAATCCCTCAATCATATAGAAGATAAAGATAAACATTTTTTATGACTTCTCCAGTGTTAGCTCTATCATATACCATATGATAAGAAGGTAAAAAACTATATTAGTAAAAAAAATTCATGATAAGTAATATAATAATAAATGGTCTTTCCAAAATTGTCTCCCATAACTGAGACAGTATCATTTTTTCAACACTTATCCAATCACAAGTAAAAAATGCTAATTTTCGCCTAAGATTTCATTGAAACAAAAATCTTATATTGTTTTTAATATAGACCCCTTGGATTACAATTATCATCAAACTAAATATATATCCTATGTTCTTGGATAAGAAAAACTAATAATTTTGGTATGTGTTATAATGTTTATAAACCCTATATACCTTCTTTTCCCATGTGGAAGTCGAAGTCTTCTATTTAAAAGGATAAGGAGGATCCTTAGTAGAAGTATGTGCATGGTCCTTCTCAAAAACATGAGGTGACATAACTATTTGATATACCATTATCCTGAAAATAAAATTAATAATTACTATAAAAATATATGAATCCAACTGTTACATATAAAATTAAATAAAAATTGAAAATTGATCCAACATAAACTAAAATAAAAAAAAGACATTTTTATTTATATTTTTTAGAATACTTAACTAAAATACTAAAAAAGCAGACAACATTAATGAGAGATTTAATGATATAAAAAAGGAAAAAATTTAAGTAAAATATTATAAAAAAATTAATTATTACATGTAAATTAGAATAAAAATTTTAAAATGATACAAACAATACAATAATATAAAAAATAAACCTATCTTTATCATATTCATTAAAGTAGATGACAATGATGTTAAACAATACTATAAAATTTATGTAACATCAAATGAAATAGGAAAAAAATATTATTTAAAAATATTATGTAAATCCAACAATTACGTATAAATTTTAATAACAATTAGAAAATGATACAAAAAAACTAAACTAAACTAAAATAAAAAAACTCTTTATCATATTAATTAGTAGTTAACAATGTTAAAAAATATTTACAATATTTATCAATCATAAAATTATATAGACATATGAAAAAAATGATTATGTAAAAATTTATACAAATCCAACAATTATATATAATGTTGAATAATTGAACATTGATACAAAAAAAATAAACTAATCTAAACAACTAATTTATCAAAAAATTTAAATATATGCATTATATGAACCAAAAAATTACAACTAATATATCTAACATTTTATGAAATTTAAAAAGGAAAACAAAAAATAATTACATGTTACCTATAATATTAGGAGATTACTAAATTAATTTTTCCTATATTCCTTCTCCATGATCGTTATGTATAGAAAAAACCATATCTATGACGTGGTCATCAATATTCTTTGATAATCTTTCCCTAGAATTAGTGATCTCAAATATATCATCATCATCATCATCAAGTTTTTCATCACCAAAATAATATTTTTTTTCTTTATAAAATAACATACTGTTGCACATTTGACAGATCAAGAACATAGAAAATTTGATTCACATGTTTTTCCATGTTAAAAGGATCTATTGTGTATTCCGATAAATTTAGGTTTACTAGTGTCATAATGAATTCATTTTGTTCAACACTTTTGTTACCAATAACTCATTTTTTATTGAACACTCAAAATAAAAATGTAATTTAATCAGCCTCCCATATTTCTTCAATAACTCTGTAATATGCACTTGACACATAGACTGAATGTCTTCCTTTTTCACTCAAAAAATCCATTTCTTCTGTGAACATCAATCCACTACTATTTTGAACAAAACTTCTATTTTCCGAATATTTGGTATAAAGTGTATCACTACAAAAAAAACCCATCATTTGTGGTGGGTTATTTGCGATGGGGAAGGGTCCCATCGCAAATAGTTTGTCTGGAGTGACTATTTGTGACGGGAAGAGGTATCATGTCACAAGTGGTTTGGTGCACATTGTGCGCCAAACCGCCTAACGGTTATTTGTGACTAGTGGTTTTCACCTGTCACAAATAACCTTCAGAGGGTTTTAGTATTTGTGATGGATCCCGTCGCAAATACCCTTTGGTGATTTTTTGTATTTGTGATGGGATCCGAGGAAAATACCATTTTTAACCACCATCCCCTAATTAATAGGGGTTTAGCATTTGTGATAGGTCCCTTTGCAAATAATATTATTTGTGACGAGATTTGTTTCTCATCACAAATATTATATTGGTTGGTAGGTATTTGTGACAGGACCCGTCACAAATATTATTATTTACGACAGGTAACCCATCACAAATACTTCAATTGCTAATATTCTAACCTATATATGTGCTCATTCGTTTTTTTATTTCACACCTCTCTCAACTTCTCTCTCTCTCTCTGAACTCTCATATTTATCTCTAAAATTTTTCCAACATTTAAAATTTCACATTGGAGCAATTTCCAAGCCTTGCAGCGTACAAAAGATTTTTTAAAGTTATTTACTATTGCTTTTTATTTTTCAATAAATTTATTTAATTCTATGTTAGATATAATTATTGTTAGTTAGCGATAATTAAATTAAATTAGTATTAGATAATTTTATTTTGCATTACTTATTTTTACAAATATGTTGTTTCATTAGTAATAATTACTAATAAATTGTAGTAATTAGCGCTAATTAGTAATAATTTGCGGTGATTAGTAATAATTAGTGGTAATTAGTAATAATTAGAAGTAAATAGTAATAAATAGTAACAAATTGGAATAACTAGTAATAAATATGAATAATTCGGAATAAATAGGAATAATTAGGAATAATTAGTAATAAATAGTAATAAATAAGAATAAATAGTAATAAATAGGAATAAATAGTGATAAATAGTACAAAATAGGAATAATTATGAATAAATTGTAACAATTTGGAATAATTATGTATAATTAGTAATAAATAAGAATAATTGACAATAATTTGTAATAAATAAGAATAATTTGTAATAAATAGGAATAATTAGTAATAAATTTGAATAATTAGTAATAAATAGGAATAAATATGTATAAATAGGAATAATTAGTAATAAATATGAATAATTAGAAATAATTAGTAATAAATATGAATAATTATTATTAATTAGTAATAATTGGTAACAATTTGTAATAAATAGTAATAATTAGTAATAATTAGAAATAAATAGGAATAATTAGGAATAATTAGGAATAAAGAGTAATAAATAAGAATAAAATGTAATAAATAGTAATAAATAGTAATAATTTGTAACAATTTGTAATAATTTGTAATAATTAGTAATAATTTGTAACAAGTTATAACAAATAGTAATAAATAAAAATAAATAGTAATAATTATGAATAAATTGTAATAAATTATAAAAAATAGGAATAAATAGTAATAAATAGTAAAAATTGGTTAAAATTGGTAATAATTAGGAAAAAATAGTAAAAATTTGAATAATTAGTAAAAATTATGAATAAATTGTAATAAATAGTATTACATATTAATAAAAAGTAATAAATAGTAATACATAGTAATAAATAGTAATAAATAAGAATAAATAGTAATAAATCGGAATAAATAAGAATAAATTGTAATAATTACGAATAATTAGAAATAATTATTAATAAATAGGAATAATTAGTAATAAATTTGAATAATTAGTAATAAATAGGAATAATTATTAATAACTAGAAGTGATTAGTAATAATTAAGAACTATTAGTAATAAATAGGAATAAATATCAATAAATAGGAATAAATAAGAATGAATAGGAATAAATAGTAATAATTTGTAATAAATAGGTACAAATAGGACAGATTAGTAATAAATAGGTAGAGATAGAATTATTAATAATTAGTAATAATTAGTAATAATTAGTAATAATTAGTAATAATTAGTAAAAATTAGTAAAAATTAGTAATAATTAGAAATAATTAAAAATAAATACTAATAATTATTAATAAATAGTAATAATATTTAATAAATAGGAATACCGAAAAAATCCAGGACACCTAAGTCTTAAAATTTTATTAATAAAATAAGCGTAAAGAGTCGGGCATTACAAGGAGTTATTACAAACACGAGAATGTAAAAAACCCTGCATATCAACATCAACCATAGGTGAACAATAGTCAAGTGATCTAAAAGACCACATCGAGCTCATCTCACCAATTGTTATCTTTGACAAAGCATCTGCAACTTAGTTCACCTCTTTGTAGGCATGTGAAACCCTCCACCCGATTTTCTCTATATATTTAAAACAAGAAATATAATGAGGAAAAATGGGCCATGGCACATTCTGAGAACGTTCCCTTAGAGCATCAAAATCCGTCTCGGAGTCAGATTTAATCCATAAACGATTCCAATTCTACTGAATAGCATACTTAAAATCACTAAATATAGCCCATAACTCAGCCTCATACACAGTCTTGTATCCAACATAATGATAAAAAAACATTTCACAAAGCCACGGTAGGTGTGAAAAACACCACCACAGCCTGACGGACCCGATGAGCCAAAAGAAACTCCGTCAACATTAACTTTAATCCATGGACTAATTGGGGGAATCCATCATATAAATCTCATGACAATAAGACTTCTCATTCTACCTTGCGCACCCAAGAGTATAACAATGAAAAGATCGGATATAAAGTTATTCATTGTTCCAGTTTGTATCTTAGAAGCCACAAACATGTCACTATGGACATCCATCCTTCCAGCATGAACCGAGGGCATAACGTTATCAAATAGAGAAGAATTTTGGGTTGTCTAAGTGAAAGATATAGCTGATGCAATAGAAACAAGCCATAGATTTTGATTTTGTTTGTTGTGATTGCTACTAGCCGTGAGGTTGGAAATCATCACCGCAAAAGTGTTTCTCTAGTCCACCTGAATTCCAAATAGATCCTAAAAATAATCCCAAAATATATAAATTAAACAGTAATTAACAAACATATGCTACATGCACTCGGTCGCTCTCATACATAGGTGACATGTAGAAGCCATGGAGATTCCCACCGTCTAAAGTTGATCATGGGAGGGCGATCGTTTTTCCAGATTTTCCAAAGTAGAATTTGTCTCGCAGGATAAATGAAAGGAATCCTAAAAGAGACAATCCAGGACAGGATATTAAAAACTCCATCTTTATTCTTCTTATAAAAATATCTACTGTTGAAAACACCATTCTTTTTCTTGTGCCTAGAAATAATGTCCATATCAACAAAAACATATCTCTCAATTTCATCAGAAAAATAACTAGGAAAAGTCATTTCATGCCTATTCCTATTGGTAAGAGGATCAAAAATGGGTAGGTGCCTTCTATTATTGGAGGGGGGGGGGTAATCATGATCTCGCTGATGGGATTATCAATCGAACGGGTTGTCTAGCAATTATGTTTGTACTACTTCAAAACAATCCACATTGAGTAAATCATTAGAATATTGAAGCATTTACTTATATCGGTCCATGTGGATGAGGCCATATAATGGGAGTATCCACTCATAATATTTGAATTAAACATGTAGGACATAAACTCCCTAGAGGGATCATTTAGGGTAAAGATATTCCAAGTGAACATAGAAAGTGAAGAAACCTTAAAAAACTTGAGATCCTTAATACCAAGACCTCCACTATCCTTGGATTTGATACAATCCTTCCAAGAAATTAAAATAATTTTTCTATCATAAACTAACCTTGTACATATGAAGTTCTTGATCATTCCTTGAAGCTTCTTAATAATACCATAAGTCCTTTGTAAATAGGAAATCTATACAAAAACATTGAAGTGATTAGTGAATTTACCAAGAAAACCCTTCCCTATTAGGACATAGATTTCCATTTCCACATAGTCAAATGATTAAGAATACTAGAAAATGTATCCTCAATAATCAAACTTCTAAACTTCCCCCAAAATAAAGGAACTCCATGATAAATAAAAGGAAGGTCTCCCGTCCTGACACCAAGCATTCTGGAAATTTTGTTCGGATTTGCCACCAAAATCCCCTTACCAAACATAATTGATGACTTCTTCCAACTTATAGATTACCCATCCACCTCTTCATAATGATAAAAAATAACCTTGATGGATTTTAATATTTTCTTGGAGGCCTTTCCAATGAGAAGGATATTATTAGTATAGAACAAATGAGAAGGAGTGAAAATACCTCTTCTAGCCATGATCCGTTTAAATAAACCAATATTTACCATGTAATTTGTGTATCTACTGAGATATTCTTCAACCAAGTCAAATAGATTTCATGATAAGGGATGAACCTACCTAACTCCCTTATAACATTTGAAAAATCATTTAGGGGAACCATTAATAAGAATGGAAATATTCACAGAAAAAATGATTTGATCGTCCTAATAAAGACTATGGGAAATCCATACTTCTTCTGAAATGCAAAAATAAAATTCCATTTTAAAGTATAAATATTTTTGGTAATATAAATATTTAAGGAAAATTTTCCTTTTTAGTCTTTCTCTTCATGAGATTCACACTCTCATATGCAGTAAAAATGCATTTCTGAATATTCATACCTGGGAAAACCCATACTGATTCACAATGATAAACTCCTTTGACACTTTCCAAACCTAATGGAAATGATTTTGCTAAATATTTTGGGAATTATATTACGAATATAAATAGGAAGAAAATCCTTGATGACAATAGAATTCTATTTTTTTGGAATAAGATAAATGATGTGGTAATTGAGACTATAAGGAATATGAGAATGAATGGAAACTTCTTTAATAACATTAACCAACTAAATATGAGTAATTTCCCTATAAAACATAAATAATTTATTGAAGAACCAATCAGGACATGTAATACTATCAATGTTAATAGAATAATCAGCTGCTTGATCCTCCTCCTTAGAGGGAACTAATGTGATCTCACGGTTTTGCTTCTCTCCAGTGGACTTAGTAATAGCATCAGTAATTCTATGAGTGCTATCGGAACCATCATCGGAATTAAGATTTTGAAAATACTCAATCACTAAAATATATATTTCATTCTCAACTATTAAAATAAAATCATTAACACTAATGGATTTAATCCCTCACTTGATTCTATTTTCCTTATGAATTCTCTAAAGAGATTAGTATTCCTATCCCTGTTTTATAGCCACATCACATTTAACTGATTCCTTCTCAATATTTCCTGGAGAGTCAAAAAATCATCCAACTTGGATATAGCATTTATCTCATCCCTTGAAGTTGTATCCAAATATTGATTAGCAATTTGACAGCTTAAAAGTCTATTTTCAACATCTCTGATTTCATCATGGCTGGAAAAGGATTTCCTACTCCATCCTTTTAATTTCCCTTTAATAGCTTCCAACTTACATGTCAACACATGCATCGAGATACCATGAAAACTAATATCTCGGGCTTCCTGAACCAATTTTATGCACCCTAGGATTACAATCCAACCATTATTGAACTTTAAAGGCAGGGGTATATCCCTTAAATATTGTGTGAAAATTCTAACAATCAAGTTATTATGATCAGAATGTATTCTAGGGAGAGTAGAACTAGAAATGTCGCCTAAAAAAGTGCCATTATTAACCTTCAAGATTCCCATTTCAAGTTTACTGGTATGTCTACCATTGAGAGTAAACCTATTCCAAGTAAAATCACTCCAGCAATAGGAACATCAACAAAATTTCATTGATCAATACACATAGAAAAATCATAAGATTCCATTCTGTAAAAGTTAATTCCATTCTTCTCTTCAAGTCACAAGATAGTGTTAAAATCCCTAATAAGAATCCACCTCTACCTCGTAGTGTCATACATTAATCATAAATCCCTCCAAATCTCCCTTATTTTGATATAGTAAACCGAGAAATAAACAAAATAAATAGGAAAACTTTCACCTTGATAATCAATATAAACCACAATGCATTGGGGTCCTTTATCACATGAAAGAACTTGAACATTTTCATGTTTTAATACCCATAAATGATCCATGTCAATGTTGTTAGAATTCTGAGCAAAAAAACTATATCCAAGTGCTTCCCAATTAAAAGAGGTCCTCTTTTCAAAAAGAATATTGGGCTCAAAAATCCAAATAAAAGGAGTATTGTGTGTCACAAAGAGATGCCTAAGGGTCGTGACTGTTGGGGTGTTCCCCAACCCTTGAAAGTTCTAGTATAAAATCTCTATTTATTAAGATACTTGAATCTTGTTTGAGGCCCTTAATTCTATGTCAACTCTTCATTAGAATTCCCTCTTCCTTTACTCAATTTTTTTGATGACACCATCTTACTCTTGTTTACCCTTTTCATTTTCAGTTTTTATCTCTACTATAGAGATCCTATATCTCAGGTATACAAATCACTACCACCATAAACAGGAGGTACTGAAGTATCTTGAACAATATCACCTAAGGAAATATCCCTGGATACAAGAGATACCTTAGTAGACCTGTAATCTAGGTTAATCACCCTCTTCCTTTCATCAATCACTCTCATTGTTCAAGATTTGGGAGGTTTGTCAGCCTTCCTCTTAGGAGATGGATCATAGTCCTTAGCCAGTGGGATAAAAAATTAATTTCTAGGGGGGGAATTATCTAAGTAGAATTTACCCAACATCTTGGAATCCTTATACTATTTTAAACTAACTTCATCAAAATTATGCCTAGTAGGTGACTCTTTTGAACCGAAATCACAATCTCCCTGATAATGTTCTCAATATTAGAAGAAATGTCTTGATCATAAATATCACCTTGAATTTTAACAACAAATTCAATGATATCCAACTGTATTTACATAGCTAATGAGAGGTCATATGAGGGTGTGATAGGAACCTCAGACCCATCTAGGTTTTAGGATCCATCAGCAATAGGATGCTCCTCTTCCTCAGTGATATCAGCCCAAGATTTTCTCTGAGGTGATGGGAGGGATAGGGAAGGAAGAAGGGGGTCCAATCTATATTTAGATGCACTCATTTTATCAAGAAAAATATATTTTTTCTTTTTATTTTTTGTCACTTTCTTCTAATCCTTGGTTTTGGGGCCTCCCTAACTTTCTTTTTAATATCCCTACAATTTTCAACCGTATGCCCAATAATTTTTCATAGGTCACCGAAGGGTGGGACATGCTCAAATTCAACCTTGACATAAATTTTTCTATCATTCACAATTAAAGTGGTGTTATTAGTAAACTTAGAAGATAAATTAACATCAATAAGGATGCGAGAAAAATAACCCAGCTTACTTTTAAGAGTGCGTTGATCCATTCTAAGCGGTGTGCTAATACAAGATACCAAATCACTAAGGATTTTTGGATACCGATATACCCAATTCAATCCATGAAGGAGAATCCATACCTGGGAATTAGTTTGCTTCTGATTCATGGGATTGAAATTGATATCCCAATCTGAGATGCAAATAATACCATGTTTGAGCTATAGGTTACCCATATTTTTGGTTGTTGTAAGATCCTCTCCACATCAAAAGACAATATTGAAACACCCTCTTTCAATTGGGATGCACTTCCAGGCATTTTTGCTCTAGTAGTGAGAAATATGGTTCTTAAGGTCCGCATTCAACCAGGGCTTCTCACCTCTTGAGTAAATCACATAGCTAAGAAGAGAGTTTTTGTAAATATTAAATCTTTACAAGAGTGAAACTGGGTCCACGATAAATGAGAATCCTCCATCATCAGGTTTATTGACATGAGAGAGAAGCATAGGACCTTCTTTAATCAAATTTGAAAACCATAATAATGCATCTAAGAAGGAGATGCCTGAACTACTCATATGATATCTAACTAGAATAATAAATAGCAGTAATTATGAATACTTAGGAATAATAATAATAAAATTCTACTTCTTTTGGATCGAGTTTTTTCTATATCAAATTATTTATAGAATATCTAATAATTATATATTTTTTATTGAAATATGGAATATTGAAGTCAAAAAAATCATTATTAGATGATATCGCTAAGATAAATTAGCATAAGAATTCAAACATTTATGGTATAAATTCTTTATATATTAAGGGTGTTGAATCTTTCTTATCATTTTCATTATCAAAACCAGAATTTATTTCAAAAGGTAAAATTAAGTGTCCATGTAAAAAATGTAATTTGAGGATGTTTAAAACATTTGACAATGCTGTAGGTCATCTATTGAGTTTTTGTTTTCAAAGAGATTATGTTTTTTGGAATTAACATGGTGAATGCAGTTCTAGATAAGATACTAATAATTTGGTTCTAGATCCATCACGGTTTAAAAATTTAGTACATGATGTGGCAAGTCTGTGTTTTCAACAAACTAAAACTTAGGGTGATATTGATTTATCTCCTGAGTTAGAACCATAAAAATTTTATAATTTGTTGAGGTCTGCTGAGGATGCCTTATATCCTGTTATCAATATAAGAAAATTTAAATTGGTTGAAAATTTTATGGTTATTAAATTAGATAATAGAATGTAAAATAGTTGTTTTTATTAGATAATCTCTTTAGTTAAAACACTATTACATGAATGAAACGTGTTTCCTAAAATTGAGATCAAGAGGTTGGTTCATAATCTTGGTCTTGGTTATCAAAATATCCATGCATGTTCAAATGATTGCATCTTATATTATGGTGAAAATGATTCATTGGAAAGTTTTTGCACATGTGTATAATTGAGTATAAAGAGGCTCAACTAGGGAAGTCTTGATTTATTCCTATAAAATATTAGAGTTATTTCCCACTTATATCCAAATTTCAATGTTTATTTATATCTCAGAAAATAGTATCATTGATGTCATTGAAAAAAAATATTTCAATTAGTAAAAGCTTAAATCATCCATTTTAACGGTGATTTATGGAAACATTTTGACCAAATACATCTGTCTTTTTCTTCAGAAGCCCAAAACGTGTGATTGGGACTTTCAACTTATGGTTTTTGTCCATTTGGTTCTTACAGTTGTCAGTATTCATGTTAGACTATATTTATAAGTCCATAAAATTTACATCCTTGGATGTTGATGAAGGATCCATATATCTTTTTTACCTTATTAATTCTAGGGAATCCGAAAAATAATATTGATATTTATTTGAAACTATTGATTGAGGAGTCAAATTCATTGTGGAGTAATGGTGGCAGTACATTTGATGTTGTTGCCAAACAAAATTTCTTATTAAAATATGAATTGATATGGAAAATTAGTAACTTCTCAGCATATGGCATGATGGAGTACACATGGTCCAAAATCATGTCCATACTGTATGAGAGACAGCAAAGTGTTTATGCTCGTCAATGGAAGAAAACCATGTTTTTTTTATTATCATCACAGATTCCTTCCAATTAATCATCCTTTTTTAAGGAACATATATCATTTTAGAAAAGGGAAAATTGAAAGAGATGGACCTTCAACAATGATCTCAGGTGTGGAGTTAAAATAATTTGTCTCTTCATTACATCCCATTACATTTAGACTAACTATAAACCAATAGAAATTTGATGGATTTGGGAAATAACACAATTGGATAAAATGGATCATTTTTGGGATCTTCCATATTAGTCTAATTTGTTGGATAAATGCATGTTAGATTTCATCCATATTGAGAAGAACTGTTTTGATAATATATTTTATACAGTTTTGGATACACCAGGTACGAACAAAGATAATGTTAAGGAATGATTAGATCTTACCAAAATTTGCAAGTGAGCAGAAATTGAACTATTTAAAAATTTCAGATCGTATAAGTTAATGAAGTAAAAATCATCTAATACACTTTCATAAGAAAATATATTTTAACTTTGTCAATGGATTTCAGATTTGAGACTTCAAGATGGTTATGTTTTCAATTTTGGAATATGTGTTAGAAATGGTCATATTACCAAATTAGAAAGTCATGGTTGTCATGTTATAATGGAAATACTTATTTAATTTAGATTAAGAGGTTAATTGAATTTAACTATTTGGTATGCACTAACAAATATATCATATTTTCTTTGAGACATTTTTTCCTTGATAGTAGATTATAATGCACTAAGTAGACTGCAAGAAGATGTTGTTTTAATTTTATGTAAACTGGAAAAAATATTCCCATCATATTTCTTTAACTCAAAGGAACATTTGATATTACATTTTCTATATGAAGAAAAATTTGAAGGTCCAGAGTAGTTCTTATGTATGTACTCATTCAATATATTCATGTAGAAATTGAATACAAACGTATGTAACAAATCATCTTTTAAAGGATCAATTACATAATCTTATTTACAGGAGGATATTTTTTTTCTCTCATTATTTTCAATATGAATATCCCTAAAAACAAAACCACATGGGTTGTAACAAAGAAAATGTGAAAGGTGAAATGAGTAACCGATTATCAATTTTTAATTAGCAAGAACTTGGCTTTGGTGGAGTTCATGAATGATGGATTTCACAGAGCTCATGTATATATTCTACTCAACTTTGAAGAAATGACACCATTTGTACTATGAGTGATCCTATGACTTATTCTATAAAAAAATTTATAGTAAATTAATATTATTTTATTTGAAGTTTATATAATAATCATATTAAGAAATAGCTTCCACAAATTACAGTGTTTTCTCTTGAAGAACGTCGATGGAATAATTTTTCTTACCAGTTTAAAAAATTGGTAACATAAATTATTTATGGTTTAACATATAAAATCAATTTATTACTTGTTATATTGATAATTGTTTTATAACTTTTTAGGTATCTCAACATGTTGATAAAATTGATGATTGATTGTGGTTATTGAGTATCCCACCATCCAAAATGGTTAAATATTATCATGTATATGTGGTGAATGGATTTCAATTTCATACACGTTCATATGGGGAATCAAAAAATATGAAAAGTGGTGTTTTCTTGAGAGGATCTCATTATAGAGAAATTGAAGTTGAATTTTCTGGCATGCTGGAAGAAATTATTGAACTATTTTATATAAAATAGAATTACAAAATGATGTTTAAATGTCAGTCGTTGGATACTGAGAGAGGATTGTTTGTTCATCCAAGCCATGGAAACATTAATATTAAATATAAAGTTCTTCTTGTTGTAAATGAACCTTTTTTATTGTCTCATCATACATATAAAATTTATTATGAAAAATATTGTGCTACTTTAAGAGAGTTGAGTGATTGGTGGAGCATAATAAAAATGAAATATCAAGAAAATCAGTTTATTCAAAGTAAATGTGGTTCCACTGAAGTGCAAGGAATTGAAATTTTTCAAGAGGCTAATTCAAATCCATTTTTTCCATGAAGAGATTCAAATATTGATGATGAAATCACACAGTTAAGGGTCAATGGTGATGATGATGAAATTTATGTAAAGAATGAATTTGAACTGATTATAGAAGATGAAATTGAAACTCCTATATAAATTGATAGTACTAAGGAGGAATATGAAGATATTAGCACCAGAGTATATGAAGATAAGGATGGAGATGAAGATTTACACAGTTAAATACTGATTATAATGATATATAATATATATCTATATATAATAGTTGTTTTTAACTATTTTCTAACAATAGTCATTTTGTGTTCAGATGAACTTGGATCTATTTTGTGAGTTCAAGGAGGGTGGTCTACTTGATAACAAGCAAGATGTTGGATCATCTAACCCTTAGACAGATGGTGATGCAATGAGGAATCAAAGGGGTCATGGTCTTCTGAGATTGATGATTCCTGACCCTATCCCCGAGCGACGTCCATGCCTTGGGATAGATCCATGCATGTAGAGGTATGTTTACATGTATATTTTAGTTTCATTTCATTAATTATCATTAATTTATTTATATAATATTTTTTTGATTTTTTTTCTTTTTTATCATAGCTTTATGCATATAGCTATTGTACATGGGAGTGCTATAGTGAAAAAAAATTGGGGAATAGATTACATGGAATCAGATTCCCATTGATGTTCTGCACCGTATGTTTGATCATTGTATGGTACGTAAATAAATAATATTTATTTTGAAAATTTTCATTAATAACTTGATATTATTAATTTTTTTTAGGGTTTATAGTATCTCATTGATGAGAGAATGTGTGAATCTATCTAGAAGGCATGCGAGGGTTGTATGTGTGATCATTGATGTTAGTTTTTCTCACAATTTGAGAAGGATAACAATTAGAAAATTAGGAGTCATAGAGTTTGATCAGTATTGCTGCCTCCACCAACCTGATTTCATTTCATCTCAGGTTTGGGATTGATTATGTTCAACCTGGATGGGTGGTTATTTTTAAAGGAGATCAAAAGTAGGTTGAAAAAACCAGGGGGGACAGTAGGTGACATATCGAGATGGTAGTCATAAGTTCAGAACGCATAGGGAAAATATGGTAAGTAATTTTTTTTTAATTAATTCCTATAACTTTAAATGTAAACTAATTATTTTTTATTCATATAGGCATTCGAATAGCCTGAAATTATAGAGTTTTCATTTATATGAGGATGTATTGTGATCCTATCACTGGAGAGATTAGAGGTGATCGCCATCATTAGATTATGGTCAATATAATTTCTAATTGACTTTTAAAATTAACTAAAAATAATAGCTTAACTATTTTAATTTTAATTTGAAATTGAAGGAGTTATATGAGGTCGTGACATCTAAGATGCAGACTGATATTTAGGCAAATACTGATGATCAGACCAGTGTAGTAAGATTTGATGAGGCAGTACGGATGCAGGTGGCCCAATATGTCTTCGAGAAAGGCCAAGTTATTTGTATCGAATCTCGATTAATGCCTAGGAGTTATTATGGTACCACTTTGATGTCGGCATGAAAATCAAGAGGATCTCATAGAGAGTCATCATCATCTATTGCACAATATTAGGAGAAAATTTGAGATTAGGGTGAGATTATAGAGAGTATGCGTAGGGAGCATGAAGAGCTATATCTACAGCAGCAGTAAAAGCAGCCAGAGATGTGTCAATGACAGTAGGAGCATCACAAACAGACATTGGAGTACATGCAACATCTGACTCATTGTTTAGGGATGGAGTTCCTTTAACCATCTTGTCTACCTCCTCCTCCTCCTCAAGAAGACCCTCCCCCTCAGTGATGTATTTACTTTTTATGATAAAACATTTGTATGTAATTTTTTGTACTATTATATATTTACATTTATATATAGTGTTTTTTATATTGTTGTGAATATTGAAGTTTTAATATTTTATAATTTATTTATTTTATTATTTTATTATTTATTTATTATTTTATTATTTTTATTATTTTATTATTTGTTTATTAAAATTATTATTTTATTATTATTATATTGTAATTTTTTTATTTTTTTTATTTTTTTTGAATATTGAGGTTTTTATTATTTTATTATTATTATTATTATTATTTTTGTTAATATTATTTCATTAATATTAATATTATTTTCATTATATTATTATTATTATTATATTAATACTATTTTAATATTATTATTATGTGATTATTATTTATATTATTATTATTTTGTAATATTATTTTATTATTATTAATATTATTTTATTTTATTTTATCAATATTAATTTTTTTTATTTTTTAAAGCTATTTACGACGGGCCCATCGCAACACCCATTTTTAAAAAACTTAGAAAAACTATTTGTGATGTGTGAACTTCCTATCACAAAAAAAACTATTTGCAATGCCATTTTCTACAACAGGGTATTTGCGATGGGACCCCATCGCAAATACCCCCATCGCAAATAACTCCTTTTCGGTAGTGTATATCCATTAATGTCATGCCGAAACCATGTTATAAAATTTAATCATGGTCCACTCGCAAACCATCTCAATGTTTCTAATTCATTTGATCTATTATGCATTGTTTTATTAAATCATGGAAAAACAATTTATCCTCATTCAATGTCTACATGTCATTATTATTTGGATAATTTTGTTTTAACACATTAATATGAAATGTTGTATATAGTTGAGCATAATTTATGTTAATTAAGATAAATAAATGTACCTATGTTATTTTTTCACATGTCAATAATTCTACTTTCAATCTGTGTATCCTATTTCCCCAAAAAGTAACTCTTTTAGAGAAAAAAGTAGGTAAACCAATATGATCCTCTCTAGATAAGTAGTTTGTAAAATATGATGAAACCTCCTTCGAAATATACTTATCAAAAATTGTGGATTTTAGTTGATATGGGTTCTTAACATATCCCTTAAATATATTTATATACCATTCAAAAGGATACTTTCAATGTATATATAAATAACCAAGAAGATTTATTTCTCACAAGAAAATAAACCATTAAATACACCATGATTTCAAAAAAAGATGTTAGAAAGTACATTTCTATCTATCAAAGTATAGAAACTACATCGTTGTCCAAATTTATCAATGAATTCAAATAAATTTATTTTTTACAAATGGAATTGAAAAAATAACACACCTTTATGATAATCATTCTAACATAGATGGGTATTATTCAAAATAATGAAACTAGTAGTATTTGTTCTATCATTACATGATAATCATGATATTTCATGCCTATTAACTTAAAATATTTTAGTGGTGCAAAATTTTTTACATTTGAAGAATAACATTGCAGAGCATTGACACCATGGAGTCACTATAAAAAACTAATTTTCTCCACCTTAGATAATGTATAACAAGCCATATGCAGGTATATTTTTCTTCCATTATGAGTGGAGATATCTCTAAATGTATTCCCATTGAAAGTAAGTCAAATCTTGCATTAAAATTATCCTTAGTCTTTCTTTTAATATCAAACAACATTAAAATCAAATTATCATAGTTATTATTCTCAAAATGTGTGATATCAATGTTATGTTTAACGTCATGATAAATCCAATATAGAAGATAAAAAAATGTTGATTGTTTCTTTCAAATATTTCTATCATTATAATATTTTTGTGACTTTCTAAACATGACAACATTGTTTTTCACCCTCTGAAAATATTGATCAGTAAAAAAGGTCTTATAGAAATAACAATTTCATGTAACTCATTTAATTAACTTTTTAATATTTAATAATATTTTCCCATATAAAAAACCCTTCAATGAACCATGTATTTTTCTTCCATTTTATAGTTAATAATATGAAGTTCCTTCTTCGAAAATTGGAAAAGTTTTATACCCCTTAACATTGTATCTAGAAAAAATTACATAAGATGGTAAGTCATTTATAATTAACATAATCATTACATTCATTTGAAAATATTTCATTTTATAAAAATCATAAACATTGATACCTTCCTTTCAATAAAGTTTCAAATAATCAATTAATGGTAATAAGAAAATATCAATATCATTTCTAGGATATTTTGGTTCAAAAATCATTAACCTCAACATGATATATTTCTATTTTATAAAAAAATTGGAGATAAGCTATAAATTACAAATAAAACAATCCATGGAATATGTTTTCTATTAAGGCTCCAATATGGATTAATTTTATCAATGCATAGTTCAAGTCTAGCATTTTTAACTTCTTTTCTGAAGGGAGGAAACAATTGATCAATTATTTTCCACTATAGAAAATCTACTGGATGATGTAATTTTATAAATAATATTTTCTCATTTTCATTTCATAATATCCTTTTTTCATAATTTGAATTTTCAAATATATGTTTAAAATGTGGGATTATAGAAAGACACCAAATTACCTTAACATGAGTTTTTGTAACTACTAAATCGATCTATGAATTTTCTTTCAACTTATATCTTGATGTCCCGTATTTAGGACACTCTCAGATACCATTTTATTCCTTCCCATATAGCACACAATCATTTGGTAATGCATGTATCTTCTTATACCCCAAAAAATCAGCCATTATATTTTCTTTATAGTGAATCTAGAAGATCATTTTCTTCAGATAGTATGTCCTTAAACAAATATAGATTCTCTATAACAACCTAATACTTTAAAATATTTTCATTTTAGAATAAAATTATTTTTTTTCTAGCTTTCCCTATATGAAACATTATGTTATTCTTATGTTACACACAAAACCGAGTTAGTTGGCGTTACACATAAGACGAAGTTTTACCGCCTTTTAATAGTGAAACTTTTTTGAAAGTAAATTTTGAAACTTTTATAAATTTTATTTTTCAAAATAAACATCATTTTCTCATTTTTAATTTCCAAATTATCTTAGGGTGAATTTTTGGTATTTTTCTAAGAAGTTTCTTTTTTTATGAATAGTGAAGAATACTGAATTTTAGTTGAAAACTGCCATTTAGTTTAAATAATTATTAATGAAAACTATATTTTATATTTACATTAAATTAAAAATAGATAAATTATATATATATATATATATATTAATTCAATGTAGGTCATCAGAATCATTTTTATTTTTAACTTAAATATAAAAACTTAATGAAATTTTGAACATTTTCACTTAAAAAACCCTCTCTCTCGCCACATCTATGGGATTAGCATTAAATTTAATTTTGTCACTTATATTAATTGAATTTGGAAAAATAGGTATACACTATTGTAACCAGTATAATATTTATAGTGTATTAAAATCAACTTAGTTTTTGACCAAAATGATTAGTGGGAGTAGTTAAAATTAATTGTAGCGATTGATGTAAAATTACGCTTTTCAAGGGACAAAAACTTAAGATTAAGGGCCGAAATGACTTATATACTTGTCTAAAATCCATTAGGTGAAAATATTGCGTCCATATCCCTTACTTTTTTGAATTTTATGAGTCATTGGTACACATGTTCATAAAAGTGACCTATATAATAAGTTAAGGAAAAAGAAAAAAAAAGGAGCCTTCCTTACCTTTAATATTTTTAATGATTTAGAGTATGGAAGAAGCTACATATATTCAGTTATAAAAATTAAATTTTAATTTAAATGATTTTTATTATCATGATAATTTAAAATTAATTTTTTGAGATAATATAATCTCATTAAACGCTTAAGAAAACGCTAATGGAGTGAATATTTAGTTAATAATTAAATAAAATATATGATTGTAAAAACCTTAAAAGTAAATTAAATTTAATGAATTATTATGTTAAATTATTTTTTTAATATTAATATATCATGTTACACATATTTTAATGTAATATAATTCAATTCCAATAGTGTTTTGATATTTTTAAATTAAAATTAATTAAATAATGTCAAAATTGACATTAATGTCATTTTATAATAAATGATATTTTATTTAATGTTTTAAGATTTACTAAAAATCCTATCTTCAAAAAATTTATTTATAATTAAAAATAAATATAAAATATGTTCTATTTATAGAATAATTGATATTTTATAATTAACATATTGACCTATAGATAGTAAAACCATTGTTAGCACGGTTGTGGTTAATATAGTATTTTTGTATGTAACATGTGCTTGTTTTAAATTTAATTTCAAAAAAACATTTTATTTTTATTTTTTAAATTATATATAATATTTATAATTCAGTGGGAATATATTTTCTAATAAATCCAACTTTAATTTATTCTTAATAGTTAAATTACTTAGGATAGAAAACTAGTTACTCTAATAAAAACTAAAATGATAAAAATAAGGAAACTTAAAGACCAAGGAGAAAAATGATAAAAATGATTTTATTTTTGTGTGGTGTGAGTTTTTCTCAACCATAATTCCAATTTAATCAATTATTTTTCAATTTTTGAAGCACATGAAGTAATGGAGACCTCCCAATACTGTTTACCTTTTTATATTTACAAGAATGTCACTCACCCTCCATTATAAAAAGGAACTAACCCCTCCAACTTCATAACACCTATCAAGCCACTTGGATCATCCAAACTTGGCCTAAATAAACTACCAAAAACAATAATCATAACCAATAGGCCTCACTTTTAGAAGAAATAAATCCTACGGTGTCCTTTGGTGAAAATGAAAAGGAGTTACCCTAAAAAGAGGTAACATTCTTCAATGGTCACTTTCATTTTATTTCTTTCTAAAACCATTTAATTATTCTTATTACATGATTATAAAATAAAATTAGTATCCTAAATAAATTTATATGCTTTTATTTTTATGTTTCTACCTATAACTATACAAACTTCCATCAAATGGGTAATGAATTTACCATTCATGTGTATGGTGGACAACCCCCTCATGAAACGATGTTGTTTATTTTTCCTTTACCACCTATTATGGTTAATAATTATGATGAAAACAATGTTTTATATGATATATATTATACATATGTTGTCTTCATACTTATGTGATTTTTATATAACACATACCATCATGCTTTCTATTTTTTGTAAATTTGATAACATCATTTGTGGATGTGTGGACTACCACATCCTTAAAGTAATGTGATTCATTCACGCTATACATGGAATGTATTAAGGATGATTTTAATAAATATATGTAACATGTATGAAATAAATATGATACTATTATTATAATATACATATATATCATTTAATTTTCATTCTTTTATTACGATAAAGAAATGGAAGTAGCATTCATGTATACGTATGACCTACTGTCTCCATGAATGGTGGATTTCATTTATTATCTCCAAATATTATGGATTATTATAAATATTATATATATATATATATTATATTTAAATCATGTTTTAAATTATGGTTGTGATTAAATTATGATCTAATTAATAAGAACAATAAGTAACAAGTCAAAACATTCTCGAAAAACTAGGCAATTAACACCTGAAATAATAAAAATAATAAAATATTATTAATAAAAGGGTAATAATATATTGTAAGATGATAATATGTGATATTATAAATATGATTATGGTTGTGGTATAATTTAATAACTGGATTAAAACCATTATACATGTGGTTAAATGACATTCATCCAAAAAGAAATGCAAGTTACGGGATTCTTGTCTCACTTTTCTTTCTATGAGGCATACACCATTTTCACCACTTATTTCTCTTGTGTGGTGTATATACTACCCCTATTGTATTATATATGATAAATACATTTATCTTCATGGTATTTATAGTTTCATGTGATGTTGTTTATTTCATGGGGATTATAATTCAAAATTTACCAACTGTTAAGTGATTTCATCTCAATTTACATTCCATTGAGACTTAATTATTATTTATGAACCATTTCACTTAAATGTTGTGTATATACTATCCCTTTGACATTTAATATCATGATTCATTAATTATTCATGTTATTTTAAGTTTCACTTTGAATCATCTCATCCAAGTGGACTGATTTCAAAATTACCCAAGTGGTAAAAGTTATCCTTGAAATCTCACTTTATTTTGGGATTGGTAACTTTCTCTTGAAACAATCACATTATTGTAATTATTTTTTTAGACATTATAATTTATTTTATATATACATATCATTTTTCATGGGTATGATTGTTTCATAAACCATATACCATTTTTACATACATTATTCTCTTTGATAGTTATTTGAGTAATTAGAATTAATAAATTTGTATCTTCTATTCAGTATGGATATTTGATGATAAGTGTTATTGGTTAATTAAATAAATTATTTTATATATTATGATTACATTAGATTTCATATGTGACAGGTGTGGGAAACTATAGCCCCTCAATGAATCAGTAGGTTTCTTGAGAAAAACAAGATATGGTATTGGTTGAGTCCTTACCCATTTATTTGATTCTTAGTATTATTAAGTCTCGACAGTAATAGATTCTTGGCATGAAGACTTTAAGGTGTTAGGTTCTTGTCAGAAAGAATAAATGTTTTGTTTTATATATTCATCGTTATGAATTACATCATTATGAATTTAGTTATTTTTACTCCACCTTATTATTAAATTCGTTAGAAAATCTATGGATAAGTTTCATTCTCAGATTATTTATTAAATGCATGTGTTTTAGTTATCTACCTTTCCATATTGATTATGCCTTATATAGTTTTCTAAATGGAAAGTGTGTACAATTTATTTTACCTTTACATATTGATTATTCCCATTGATTCATGGTTACTTCCAATGTACTTACCCTTACCGATCATTTGACCTCACCCTTATTATATTTCTTTCCCCTGGGTTATGAACTAGAATCCTTTGAATGATTTTCAAGGATGATGGGATTTAATTTTTTATGAAAAATTTTCTATACCAAATTTAAAATGGTTTTCATGTATGTAATATGGTTTTCCAAAACTAATAAACTGTTCTTTCCCTTAGGAATTTATTCTTTGTAATCATGCCAATTTAATAAATCAATGCACCGGATCCAAGATTATATGGTCGAGGAACTTAGTTGGTATCAAAGGATGTTTATTAGAAACCTTAGAAAGTAGATTTAGAAAACTTAGATTAAGTAATATAACCCTATGTCATAATTTGATGATAAATATAGAAGAACATCTCAATGAAACATTGTTTTTTATTACAAGATTATATGTTCATAAATTTTTCAATTTATGTTAACTATATCACTAGTTTTTGAATTATACCTTATGTTTCATTATATTATGATCTAATATAGTTAATGCCGTTGTTTAGATATGGAACTGGAGAGGAATAAAGGTATCAATACTTATGGCCAACGTAGAGGTTTCCCTAATGATAAATCCTATATTGCTGGTATTGGAACTAAGAAAGTTATTCATATATTAGAATATCTAAATTGTGTTATGACACATAGACTTTCCTTGATGGAGTAACATGATCCAAAAAGAGACTCTCCAATGTTGGATCACTTTATGGGATAGAGGCCCTCATCCTTTAGTGGGACTACTGATCAAATTATAGCTGAGCAATGGATTAATTCTTTGGATAAGATATTATCATTATTAGGATGTGGGGAAAAGGAAAAGGTTGCACTTTTAGTTTAATCTCTCAATCAGTGGTGTTCATTGATCCAAAATACTAGGGAGGAAGATGAGATGGAACTCATAGAATGGAAAAATTTTAAGGAGGCATTCCTTAATAAATACTTTCCTCATGAGCAATAAATTGAGATGAATAGAAAGTTCCTTAGTTTAAATAAAAAGTAGGAAGAAAGTTTTACTGATTATGAAGATACCTTTACAAGGTTAGAAAGGTATGATACTGATTTCATATGAAACATAGAATGTAATATTGACCATTTCATTGAAGGTATTAAGAAAAGTCTCTGAAGGGAACTGGTGACTCAAACTTTTTCTTCATATGATAAAATTGTTTTATGTGCTATCAAGAGAGAGAAATAATTATCCAAGTCTTATGGTATCGAAGATAAGAAAGAGAATAAGAGGAAAGCATATCAAAATGCTGATAAAGGAAAAAAGGGAAAGATGGATTTTCCAAAATTTGATACTTTTGGAAGGAAATTCATTGGTATATGATTAAAAGGGAAACGAGTTTTCTTCAAATGTGGATAAAAATTCCACCATGATCATGATTTCAAGGAAAAGAACAAAGTTTCTAATGTTAAATGCTTTAACTGTAAGGATATGAGGTAATATGCAAATTAATTCCCCAAATTCCAAGAGAATATATCCCAGAACAAGCTAAGGGATCAAAGTCAAGAATATGTTATTGATACAACCGATGAGTAATGATTAATTTGTTTTTATTTGGATTAAATAGTTATGTTATTTCAGTATTTTACCAATAATATACTGGTTATAAGATTTATGAAGTATATAGAGATTGTATTGTAGTACCATTTCATTCAGGATTTGATATCACATGGTGAATAGCACTGATGACCAAGAAAAATGATTCAGTGATAAGTTAAACATCTTGAAAATCACATGGATGAGGGAAATATATCCCTTAATATATTCATGATGTTGAGATAATGATGATTGATATGGATAAATTAAGACAGATACTACTAACATCCTTGTAACTGATTCTAATGTTTTAGATCATAATACATGGAAGGGTAATATGGTTAACCATTTATTAAATGGTTTAAGTTTAAATTTTAATGAGGTTTTAGAGTATAATGTATTAATTCACCATATAATGAAACCTATGCTAATAAATGTAGTAGAAATAGTTCATGACATAACCAAAGGATAAGATTGTGCTTAGGAAATATAAATGTATCAATTAAGTATACATAGATATATTCATAAGGAGTGAATGAAATCCTAAATTCAAGGTAAAATGGTCTTGAAAGAAAACTTTTGTCAAATTATCATCATTTTTGTTGATATCAATGACCTTTATTCATACCTCTAGTTTATGGTTTTGTGGTCAACAACTTTTAGCTGAACATGTTTTCTATTACTCTCCATCAAAACTTACTAGTTAGATTTCTCTTCCATATCCATGTTTTAACTAATATTATCCTATTTGAATGCATAGTTTTTTGGTGACATTCTCATTTTTTATTATTATTATGAATATGTGTCATTAACAATATTTTTTATATGGGTTTAAAAAAATCTTATATTCAAATATCAAACCCTCGATTTCCAAGATCAAGTTTAAATTGCGAGGACACAATACAATTAAGGTGGGGATAATGTAACACCCCAAGAATTTATAATATTTTCATTTTAGAATAAAATTACTTTTTTTCTAGTTTTCCTTATATGAAACATAATGTTATTATTACACTACACACAACACTGAGTTAGCTGGCGTTTAAATGCAAGACTGATTTTTTGCGCCTTTCTATGGTGAAACTATTTTAAAAATAAATTTTGATAGTTTTATAAATTTTATTTATAAAAATAAAATTCATTTTTGAATTTTGAATGTAAAATATTTCTTAGGGTGAATTTTTGGTATTTTTCTGAGATGTTTCATTTTTAATGAATAATGAAAAATACTACATTTTAGTTGAAAACTACATTTTTATTTAAATAATTATTAATGTTAAATTATATATTAAATTTATTTTAATGTAAAAATAATTAAATTTTATACTTATTAATCAAATTTAATTCATTATAATAAATTTTATATTTAATTTAAATAGAAAAACTTAATAAAATTTAGAATATTTTCACTTCAAAAGCCTGCTTTCTCGCCATGCCTGTGGGATTATCTTAAAAATTAATTTTTCTACTTATATGAATTGAATTTTAAAAAATAGACATACACAGTTTTAATCAATATAATATTTTTAGTCTAAGAAATCACATAATTTTTGACCAAAAAATTTAATGAATGTAATTAAAATTAATTACAACGATTAATGTAAAATTAAGCCTAACAATGGACTAAATCTTAAGCTGAGGAGCCAAAATGACATAGAAACTTATCCAAAATTCATTAGATACCAATATTTATACCATATACCCTCCTGTTTATAATTTTATTAATTAGTGGGGCACATGTTCTTGAATGTGACCTATATAATAAGTTAAGAAAGGAAAAATACAAAAAATGAACCTTCCTTACCTTTAACATTTATAAAGATTTAAAGTATGGAAGAAGCTACATATTTTAGCTTATAAAAAAAATTAAAATTTAAATGATTTTTTCTAACCATAATAATTTAACATTAATTTTTATAGATGATATAATTACGTTAAACTCTTATGAAACACCAATGTAGTGATTATTTAGTTAATAAGTAAATAAAATATTGGATTCTAAAAACATTAAAAGTTAAGATATTTTAATGAATTATTGTTTCCCATTATTTATTTAGATGAATATATCATGTTAAAATGTTTAGAACTTAATATATTTGATTCCAATATTATTTGGATATTTTTAAATTAAAATTAATTAAATAATGTTAAAATTGACATTAATGCCATTTTGTAATAAATTATATTCTATTTAAAGATTTAATATTTACTAAAAAACATATATACCACAAATTGTTTTTTAAATTATAATAAATATAAAATATTTTCTATTTATGTACCAATTTATCTTTTATAATTCACATATTCACTTATATATAGTAAAAACATTGTTAGCACGGTTTGGGTTAAAGCAGTGTTTTTGTGCGTTACATGCGCTTGTTATAAAATTATATTCCAAAAAACATCGTATTTTTATTTTTTAAATTAGAGATAATATTTATAATTTATTGGTTATATATTTTCTGATAAAAGTCACTTTAATTTAGTATTAATAGTTAAATTACTTAGGATCAAAAACTTGTTACTTTAATAAAACCTAAAATGAAAAAATAAGGAAACTTAAATACTAAGGAACAAATGATAAAAATAATTTTTTTTGATTGTTTATATAAATAATTATTATTTAACTATTTGGTTATCCATTTTTAAATCACATAAGGTAAGTTAGATCTCCCAAAAGTGTTTACCTTTTTATATTTAAAAGAATGTCACTCCCCCTCCACTATAAAAAGGCACTCACCCCTCCCACTTAATCACACCTCTCAAGTTATTTAGATCCTCCAGCATCTACCCTAATAATCTTCCAACATACCTCCTATCAACCTAGAATCCTCACATTTGGAGTAAATCTATCCTATGAATTCCATTGGTGAAAACCAAAAAGAGTTACCTGAAAAAGAGGTAACATTCTACAACAATCAATTTCATTTTATTTATTTCTCAAAACATTGAATTCTTCTTATTCCATGATTATAAAATAAAATAATTGTCCTTAAAATACTGATATGTTATTATTTTAATGTTTCTACCTACACCTATAAACACATCCATCAAATGGGTTACAAATTTATCGTTTATGTGTACGGTGGCTCACCGCCTCGTGAAACAATGTTGTTAATTTTTCCTTTAACACACCTCATGGTTGGTAATTATGATGGAAACATTATTTTTACATGATATATATGATATTTATGTTGTCTTGATAATTTTTAATTGTTATATGACACAAACTGTCATGCATTCCATTTTTTGTAAATACAATAACAATATTTGTGGACGTGTGGATTATCACCTCATCAAAGTGATATGATTCATTCACATCATACATGGAATGTATTAAGGATAGTTTTAATAATTATATGTGAAATATATGACATAAATATGATACTATAATTATAATAGACATATTTACTATTTGCATTTCAGTATTTTAATATAATAAATAAATAGAAGTAGCGTTCATGTGTACGTACGGTCGACCGTCTCTATGAATGGTGAATTTCATTTCTTATCTCCAAATATTATGGATTATTCTAAATACATAAATAATGGTTATATGTGATATTTAAATCATTTATTAAATTCCTTAGGTGATTAAGTCATTATCTAATTAATAGTAACAACATGTAAGAATCTAAAACATACTCGAAAAACATGGCAATTAACACCCAAAGTATTGATAATAATGAAATATTGTTAAAAAATGGGTAATAAGATATTATAATAATATAATATATGATATTATAAATATTATTATTTTTCCATTAAAATTTAAAAACATGAGTAAAATCAATATATGAGATGTTAAAGGACGCTCACCCAAAAGTAAACACAATGTAAGTGATTCTTGTCTCACTTTTCTTTCCGTGAGGCATACACCATTTTCACCACTTATTTCTTTTGTGTGGTGTATATACTACCACTGTTGTATTTTATATCATGAAAACATTTATATTCATGGTATTTATAGTTTAATTTGATGTTATTTCCTTTATGTGGATTATAATTCAAAAGTTACCAAGTAGTAAGGGATTTCGTCTCAATTTAAATTCCTTTGACACTAATTTATTATTTATGCACCAAATCACTTCTATGTAGTGTGTATACTATCCCTTTTACATTTAATATCATTATTCATTCATTATTCATGGTATTTTAGGTTACACTTTCAATTATCTCATCCAAGGGATTTGATTTGAAAATTACCCAAGTGGTAAAAGTTATCTTTGAAATCTCACTTTCTATTGTGGCTATTAACTTTCTCTTAAAGTAATCACTTTATTGTAATTTTTTTGGACATTAAATTTCTTTTAAATTTCTATATAATTTTTCAGGGATATTATTATTTCCTAAATCCTATATCATTTCTACATACAGTTTTAACATTGATAGTCATTTGAGTAATTTGATAAATATTGATAAATATGTATCTTCTATTCAATATGGATATTTGATGATAAGGGTTATTGATTAATTAAATCGATTGTTTGATGTATGAGGAATGAATTAGATTTAATATTTGATGAATGGGTACTATTATAGCCCCTCAATTCATCAGTTGGATTCATGAGACAAAATAGATGTGGTTTTGGTCGAGGCCTTTCCCATTTATTAGATTCTTAGCTTGAAGCCTTGACAGTAATAGACTATTGTTCTGAAGTCTTGACAGTACTATATTCTAGGAACGGAGCTTCAATGGTATGTTTTAGATATCCATTTTTATTCATTCCATCATTATGAATTCATTTATTGTTATTATATATGGTTATTCAATTAGTTAGAATATCTATAGTTAAGTTTCATTCTCAAATTATTAATTAAAAGGAATTTTTTCAGTTATCTACATTTCCATATTGATTATTCCTTACCCAATTGTCAAAATATAAATTTTATCTAGTTTCTTTCTAATTTCCATGTTGATTATTCTTATTGATTCATGATTTCTTCTATTGTTCATGCCCTTACTAAGCATTTGAGCTCACCCTTATTATGTTTCATTTCCCGAGGTTATAAAGAGGAATCCTATGAATGTATTTCAAAGATGCTAAGAATTTTCTTTTTTATGCAATATTTTCTATCCCCAATGTAAAATTGTTTTCATATATGTAATCTGGTCTTCAAAAAATACTAAACTGATAAGTCCTTTAGGATTTAATTCCACTTAATCATGATAATGTAAAAAAGTAATGCACCGGCTCCAGACTTCTAGGGTTAGGGCACTAAAAACTCTCTAAAACTCTTGTCACACTATCCATTTTTTTCATTCAAGTTAATAAATCTTAAAACTACTAATAGAACTGAAATTTTCATATAACCTAAATATAATGTTTTTTTACCATCACCATATAGGTGATCTATCATCGGTGCTTTCTCAATTGACTCTACTCTAATATCCCGAATCATTTACTAAATTATCAAACTTATCATCTGTAAAATATTCATCATAAACAGATATTAAATTCTTCCCAATTTCACCATTCCAAATTCAAATATTGTAACTTGGATTAAAACAATGATAAATTAAATGAACTTTGATTTATATTCTTCACAAATTTATCATATTTCAATATTTCAAACATGGGTAGAAAAACATGTCATTGTTTAGAAAATATTGTTTCGAAAATTCAAAAAAAAGTATCAACTCCTTCCTCATATTCATCACTACTTCACCTTACATTAATCCAACTTTGACTTGTTATCTCCTATTACAACTTTCATGCATTTAATAAAAGTTACTATATATTAAAATTTAATTTCAAATTTAGTTTTATAAATAAAAATATAAATAATGAAATATCAGAATATAAATAGAAAAATGATTTTTTAACATCCAAATTTTTTTTAGTTGTAACAAATATAAAGGGAATCTAAACCCATGTTTTAGAATTAAAATATAATATTTGAGGAAAAAAATTCTATCTATAAAACAAAATATAATTAAATAAAAAATAGTATGGTAGAAATAAAATGCACTAAGTTATATAGTTCGACAATGTTTTGTATTATTGTTAAATTTAAATTATAGAAAAAATATTCCACACATTATATTGAATATTAGAGAGTGAGAAAACATGATATTAGAAAATTCATGATAGATAAAAACATGCCAAAGTATTATAACAAGGATAAGATATTATTATTGTTTTTAAAGGTATGTCATCCACTATATTTATTAGAGCTAAATAATGATTTATTATATTAATATCGGAACATAAATGAAGAAAATATTTTTAGAGTACCACTATATGAGAATATGTTTCTATATAATGTTACCAAGTCATGAGAACTAGAGTAAATTTTGTTCCACCAAATGATAGAAAAAGAAGTTTTCTTTTAGGACTTGAATTGTGATATTTAATCAAATGTTAAAATAATAGACTAGTTTCTACATGATCATTAGTTGGTAATGAGTTCCCTAACAGGTAAATTGTTATAAAACCCATTTGATAATTCTTGGATGTATTAAAAACCCAAAACACCCATTTAAAATAAAGGAAAACAACATATATTAAAATCCAAAAATGAACATTCAGTAAATTAAACAAACCTTACATACTGTAAAAATATTAATTGTTGAATTAAATAACATTTATATGCTATAAAAAATCAATGTAAGATTTACAAGACACTCATTCACCAAATAATTACTCATCAAATATAACACAAAATAAATATTCATTCATGAAAATTAAACATGCCTTTGATGTTATTAAACCCATTAAATGATTATTCAATCAAATATAAAACCCATTAAACATACCTAAAATACCCATTATTCAATAAATTAACATTATTTATAACACACATTAATAAAATAATAATTCGATCAAAAAACAAGACAAAAACCCCTTAATAAAATTAAGCAAACCTTAGATGTGTGAAAAATCAAAACCATGAATAAAACCATAAATAAATATAAAAGAAGTTATGGTAGATGACAATAATAAATTATAAGGTGACGATGAAGGTAGTGGCAGTAGTGAAGATAATTATAGAGAGGGGTGAGGGTAGTGTCAAGGATGGTGATGGAGATGATGAATGATAGAGAGATATGTCTAAAGGTTTGTGTCATACCTTTTATTTCAAAAAAAATCTTTGTCCAAAATAAATATGTCGATAATACCAATGGTGTTTAGCTCTATGGAGTCTAAATAACATTCTATGTATATCCTAGATGTCCAATTCAGTTTTTCTTCATAAATAATTTTCTTTCCACAACTGGGTAAATGAGTTGTACATTTCATAATCATCGGGTATTACCTATGATTCAAGTGTCACTGGACTATTGGTTGAGTATGAAAAATAAAAAAACAACATTTATTACTAGCCATATAATATTGTATCCTTATATCCAAAGAACACATGAGATAAATGTTTTTGTTATACTAAATGAAATTTCTACTGAAATCAATCACTTATCAATGTATAATTTGTGTATTTATCACTACTGACTTAGGAACCACCCTTTTTCAGCCACATAGAGAATACAACTTTATTCTTGTAATGTTTATATACTCACTTGGTTACTGTATTTAAATACAAATATATGATTGAAATATTGTATGTAATACCTAACAAGTATGTTTGATACATTAATTAATGAATATACCTAAAGAATAAGCAATTACTTGATTCGTTGATTCAGTTCATTTCATTTATCTTCCATATATTATTTCAAGATATTTGAAGAAAATAACCTCCCATTAATACCTATTTTTTTGAAAGATGTTGTGAAGGTGCCTTTGGCATTCCACCTTCAGTTGGCCTTTTCACCTTCTCTTTCAATTTTTTCACCTTAAGAACTAAATATTAAACTTTCTTTACTGTTATTATTGATTAGTGAACCTTACCTATAAGGTAACAAAGCGTTTTCTCAATACATATCATTTTGGTATCTTAAAAAAAACTTGAGAAAATGATTGAAAATTATTGAAAATGATATTAGAATAGGATGTATTGAAAGATCATAATATTCCTTTCAATTTACATAAAATCGGTGTAATCATTACCTATTCATATATGTGATTCTTTGTCTCCTTAAAAACTTCTCATAGATGAGACTACATGTTATATCACCCATGTCCTGATGTAGTGACCACAACTGACATCAAAAATAGATGATAACATAATGACATTACCATCATATTCTTGGTACATGAGTCTCCTGTAATCATCTTTACACTCTCACTTGTTGAGGGGGTTTAACAAGTATAGGGGACACTTTCACCTTGAATTTATGATATCATAGTATTTTGTGCGAGCGCCTATACTACTCTTAGAAACTCATGCTAATATGGACATTTACATTGTCAATTATTTATCATAGTGTATTTGTGGTATTACTTGTATTTTATTCAAAAAAAAATCTAGTAGATTAGTACTTTTTATCTTTATTACCAATTTAGACATTATTGATTAATTAAATAAATCATTAAATTTCTCCCACTATTTTATCGAATTTTAGGAACCCTTTATACTAGAATTGGAATACTCTATCGCTTGATTATTCTAGTGGTAAAGATCCTTGATCCTCCCCTCATAGTCTACAAGCTATGGCTATTTCACTACTCGTAGAGTTCAAGGTAGGATTTTGATTGGGCAACTGTATTAACTCATGGCTCCATGATCTTTTGAGTGAAGTCCCAGCTTCTAAAATCATAAACTTGATTCCCTCAATATTTTCCCTCTAAAGTGATATAAATTTAGCTACGGTTATTATTTACTACCAACATCAGTTAATTCAACTCATCGTTCTTATAAGAACTCTCCAGTAGTAAGAGGCACACTCAGTTATGGTTGACCGAGCACCCCAAACACCAAGTTTTTTTTCAAATTCGAATGATGGAAGGAAATTATGAATTAATATTACATTTAGGGTTTTATATTTTTAAATGAAGAAATTAAATCATTTTCTATCTCATAAGCATGTACTATGTGATCTCACTCACATATGGACATGCAATAAATATAAAAATATCCATTGCATCACATGTTCATTTTATTTATGCATGCTTATTTATTATTCTATATGATCACGTGTAATCTACACATAGATAAAATAATAAGCCATGGAAAAATAAAATTATGATGTGAACATTAGATTATACAAATGGTTAATCCATTGAGTGGATAATGGATAAACATAACCCCTAGGGGTACCTCCTTAAGTCGAATCGCTTGCTACTCAAGATGCAGTTCTCACCCATTCAATGCATAAAACTCTTGTTTGGTGTGTTTTCATAACTCGATGTGAAGTATGTTACTACTCCATGTTCATCATTATACAATAATACTTGCATGCAGGTGAGGGGGTCTCAGGAGTACGTAATATAACTAAGAAAATGGAAACATATCCCTTTATACATTTAATGACAAATACAACTCACGGAGAGTCCATTATTAACAAATTATTACAAACCATGAATTGCAATAATTAATAAATAAATAAACATACACTAGACATACATTGGTCAGTCTATTACTCATGATCGGTCAATACACATTAAACTCACATATTTAAATTAAATACAAAAATAAAAATTAAACTTGCATTAAATTATTTTTTTCAGAGGGAATTTTATTAAATCCAAAATTAACTCTTATTTTTAATTCAATATTTTCCTTGTTCAGTCCAATTAATTAATTTAATTTTAATACCAAAAAAATTAATTAATTAATTAATTTAAAATCTAAATTAATTTAAATTAACCTGAAATTATAAAATTTAGTTTTAAACCAAAAATTAATATTTTATTAGTTTAATTTAAAACCAAAATTAAATTAATTAACTTAATTAATTTTTGATTATATAAAAATACTCAGTCCCCAAAAAGCTTGAGCAAGGTCTATGTAGGTTAGGCCGAACCCACATATCCCCACTTAGGATTCGGAAGACCCCTTATAGGGTATTCTGGGCCAGCTAAGTCCACCCAGACCCATACCGGGTTGGGGTGACCCACCCAATACCAATTAGGGGAAAATACAGACCAATAGAACGTGTTGATTACCTCTTTGTGACATCCCACAACTGCATGGTGGTTGGATGACAAGTGGTGGCTTTTTGAAAATGTAGTTTCCGGCAAGACCTCTGTGGGAGGTAGTGGCCAGCAAGCATCGATGGTTTGGGGAAATGTGGTCCGGATAGGGAGGAGGCCATATGGATCTGCTATGGCAGTTAAGAACGTCTTCATCCACGAATATCAATGAGGGGAGGTACCAATATGAGGTTGGTCGGGGTAACCAAGTTCAGGTGAGGTGAGACAAATGGGTACTCAAGGTGACCTCAGCGGAAGTCAACCGTGGAGGTCCAGATGGATCTGACCAGATCTGGCTACTATCGGTGGCAGCGAAGAGGGAGGCGCCCAGTGGTTGAGGGGTATGGTCAGGTAGGGCTATGGTAGAAACCTACGGAGGCCAAGCGGGGTGAAGCTTAGGGTATCTGAACTGAGGGGAAAAATGAGGGGTGTCACCTTATTCACATGGAGGAGGATCCAATGTACGGAGCAGTGGTGCTAGTTCCATCCGAAAAGGGGAGGAGGACCTCGGTAGGGAGGACCATGTAGGGGTAGAGGAGAATCCATGGTGGGTTGCAGTCTCTAGGGAATCTCGATCAGGGAGGGGACCAGGGGGTCCACCCACACATGTGGGAGAGAGGGGTCCTGACCTTTTTTTTGGCATCTACTATGATTTTTTTCAAAAATATTTGCCTGCCCTTTTGAAATCAAAAACTTTCTCCTTTTTTTAAATGGTGTGACGCCAAGTTTTCAAACACACACCAGCAATATAGTTTTCAAATTCCAATATATATAGGCTATTTGAGTTGAAACTAAAACACTAATTAAATAAATAAAATAATATTTTATTTGATATTTCCATAATATGTTGGAATTAACACCCTACCGAAGAACCCTTTTTCACCCACCGAAAACTCGTCGGAAAATCCAGGTTCATCGGAATCTGTTTTTGTCGATGGCTTCAGGTATTTAAACACACACACACACACAAAGATATATATATATATATCTGTGTGTGTGTTCTTTGATTTAATACTCGCTAAATATGATTTCAATCCATATTTAAAATTTTGGATTGCTGCAACCTGGTCACCCAATCTCAGATTAAATAGTCATCAGCGACGTTGGGATCAGAACTACTCCCTCTAATACATTTAATGAAAATTTAATTTTTCGTTGGCTTAAAATCTTTTTGTGTATCTTTGATTCTAATTTTTGGTACCAAGCATGTACCAGAAGCGTTGAAATTGGATTTTAAAATTTCCCCCTGACGATCGACCTGATTACATCGTCACCGGAGAAACGCTACCTGGTTACCTCCTAAGGATCTCCGTGTGAATAATTTAAGCCTATATATAAAGTCATGCAATTATTCTTTCAATCTGAAGTAGCATTAGACATCTACTCATCGCCGGTGATCATTGGTTGAAGGATATGAAGTTGAATCCCTCACGATCGTCCACATGCACTTAAAAATCGAGTAGGTACATCAATTTTCAGAATATGGGAGCTAGTGTGAAGTTCCAATGATGACTTTGATGTTCCGATGATCACCACTGCTCGGTTCTATCAATATATAAAGAATTATATCAATAAAATTCCTGGAACCAGACCATCTCTATCTCAGAATCAGGAGAGAGAAGAAGAGAAAGAGGCTCTCACCATTGAGTAGTGAATAGTTACTATCATAAGTTCACTCTCCACAATTTATAGTGTATCAATAAATATCCAAAATAAACTCCCAATAAAAAAATATTAATTTCTTACCAAATAAACAATATATTATTACTACTGTACAGAATCATAAATGACATTTATATTTTTATCATTTTTTTAATATAATAAATATATTACGTGATAAAACCCGAGCCAATAACTCGACTCATCATTTCCAAAAATATTCAATGAACATTGAATATTTTAAACTAATATTCATTCAAATAATATATTTCATAATAAATAAATTCAATACCAATTATTCTTATCTTGAATAATATGAATTTATTTATTCCTTTAGTGACCATACATCCTTGGAAAAAACTCAGACCCCAAGTGGTGGGGCTCACAATGAAAAAAACTTATATTCAACATAATAGGGAGGACTTTTTAATATACTATTGTGTGTGACCCTCTAGGCCCTTATCTTGATAACAGTAAACACCATTCGTAAACTAAAAGCGGAGTCTTAAAACACATCAAGGTCCCTAATGAGATAAGGAGTGTTCATAGCAACAAAAACCAACCAATGAACTTGCACTATATAATATAACCTCTTTGTCTTTAGATATATCATAAAGGAGGATGCATACTCATTTCATCATCCTTTTCTTGCTTTATTATTTTTTGATCTTACTGAATGGATTTACCTTAGACTACCATATCTATGGATATATCAAGGTAATACCATCATGATCAACCAGGATCAGGATAAATTACTCCCTCAACTTGGAAGCGATAAATTTTATCTTGACCATTCATGCAATGTCATACCACCAATGATGCACCCAACACAAGCTACCTCACCACAATTTCATTATATTTTTTTTATTTTCATTAAAGTATGGAATCAAATGTCACACATTGATAATGGTTTTAGGTTTGAATATTAATATACATGTTTGTAGATAAGAAAAACCATTGACACCCAAAACAAGTGGTGTTACTATTTTCAGATATGTCCTCATGATCTAACTACTATAGATCACCAAGTGAAAACTTTCTAAGAAGAAGTCTCAATGCTTATGATCCCCCAGAACCAGATAGTCAAATATCTACTATGTCCAGTCAGTATGATGCATCTAAACCACAAGAATATATTTAAGATTAATTTCACTATATCTCAATATTCTCATTATAGCCTAGGATCTTCTATATCCTTTTTATACAAATATTAATCTATGGATATTACCATTAAATAGTAAATGAAAAAATATCTAGACTATAATGGTATGAATACATCACTCATTACTCATTGTATACATGATATGATAATCAAAAGTATTTTTCAAGTTGGTTATAGGGCACCCAATATTACAATAATCTTCTATCCTCTATGAGATTTATTATTTAAACTTCTCAAATAAAAATATATTAATATCTTTTTTTCTTTAGTCCCATGAGGCAATAGAAATTCATAGATCCCCATATCCACTTTATAGTCACATCAAACCTTTTCTTTATAGATATTAATGTACCAAATTACTAAAAAATTTAAAAGGATTTGTTTTAATCAATAAAATAAATGATCAACACCACTTTCAAGGTCAATGAAAAATCAAGATTCATGCCTTGAAATCTATGTAAAGTTTACATCATAAGACCCAACTAATTTTTCCTACCTTTTATTGAGTCCAATAAATCACATCACTATTTTAATATGAAGAGTACAAGGAAAATATTTTTTAAAAAATGTATTTTCTTGAAGTCCTCCCATTATATTGTGTTAATTTCATCCTTTAGCTTGTTATTCTTGATCAATTTCCACCATTGATCATATTCTCTTTCTAATTAATAAATAAAAAATATCAATTTCTCTTATAAGGAGAATTAGAGGAGGGAAAATATCTTTCAATGAAATTAATTCAATGAATCATGATTATGGGAAATGAAGATCCACCAAAATAGGGTGTTTTTTGTAGTATAAATGTCTCAACCATAACTTTCTCCTTATTGGGAGAAGTATGGGTGATCCAAATGGATCAATTTATTATTTATAGCATGATTCAGTTGAGTAAGTACCTCTGTGAAGTTTTCAACTCTTACTCTTGAAAGGCCCAAGTGAGAGTTGAATACCACTAAGAGTGGGGGTGAATCAGTGGTTACTTAAAACACTAACTCTTGACTTTCTTTCCCACATTGGTTAGTATAAAATGGATCTTGATGGTGATGATGTGATGATAAGAGAAAGAGTTTTAAAGAAAAGAAACAACATAAGGGAAATTACAACGTTCACCGAATCTTATTATCAAGTTTCTAATCATCAATGTGAAATTATTATGATCTCATTACCCATATTCCTCTATTATTATCAATAATAACATGGAATGGGAGATGTAGATTTACCTAACTCCTAGTATAAGATATAATGACAAGTATCAACAAGTATATCATTAATCTCTTTCCCGACCTCAAGTGCCTATGGAATATGGGTCTTGTGTTCACCCTTGTTATTCTCATCAAATTTCATCAAAAACCAACAAGTAAATATCCCTAGTAGGAATGGAACACTAACTCAAAGTTTTATCACAACCCCTCATAATATTTTAGGGTGTGACACACTCATATTTTTGAATAGGTATCCATTATATCATGATCTCATTCCTCACAACATGATATCAAAATTCAATATATATGAAAAAACCCAAATATCTTTCAATACAACTCATGGATTTTGTATTAAATCGTGACATTAGCTTCATATTTAATCATATCTACATATATCTTTAAAATACTTATCATTATATTGCTACAATCCTTGAGGAATGATCAGTTTTTTCTTCTAATTTTAGTGAGGTACAAAAAACACAATATAACCACTATATTGTGATACAAAGTTTCATATAAGTAGGTATTCCATTTTAGCATAAGAAAGTTTGGCTCCCGAACTAGGGTTGCTATACCCGAGTCCCTATTATAGAAGGTACACACTATGTCTATAACTATCACACAATGCACACTATAAAGATCCTTTATTCATGAGAATATTTAAAAGTTTAACTTATGAATGATAGAGTATTATTTTTAAAAAATAAACTTCATTTTTGAATTTTTCATAAATTATCAACTTAATATGATTTTTTTGGGTTTTTCTAAAATAGTTGATTTTTAAGTGATTGGTGAAAAAAAGTTTTTACCAAAAATGTGAATTTTATAACCTTTTCATTATATAAAAAAGACATATAAGTTTATAAATAATTTTAAATGTTCAAAAAATTGTATAATGATTAAAACTATACAATTTAGATAAATATTATTAAATTATAAAACCAATGTTTACCATTTTATGAACTAAAGAAATATTTTCTAATAAATGAAAATGGTTTTCATATTTTCTTTTAATTAAATATTATTTTAATAAAATTATATTTTTTATTGGTTTAGAATCCATATAAAATTTATTCAATTTATAGTAAACCAAATTATTTTATGAAAATCAAAAGCATGGATAATTTTATCCTAAACATTATTTTTATGCTTAAAAATACACTTTTTCTAAAAAATGGGTTTTATTTGTTAAAATGTTAAAAATAATTTTACTTATACATAGTAATTTTATTTCATAAAATGGAATTTTTATTTATAATCATTTGATCTAAAATTTTTAACTATTTCAATATTAATTTTATTCATTGAAAATAAATTTCTTAGGTTAAAGATTAATTACCACTATAAAAGTAAAATGGTTATTTCTAATGAATTAATTTTATAAGAGTTATATAATTTTTATCTAAATAAATTTCATTAATATAATTTAAAATATTATTATAAAATTACTTTTAAATTGATAAAAAAATATAAACAATCATTAAATTAATAATTTATAGGAAATAATAATAAAAATAATTAATATATAAAAAGTAATTTTTCTATAAAAATAGTTTTTACTATATCTTATATTTTAATTTAAATGTTAATTTTATCATGTTTAGAAATTTAATTAAGTTAAATGTGTCTAAAATTTGGATTTAATAATTCAAAATTTGGCAACAAAGGTTATCTTATATTTTTAGTAATATAAAAATTACCATGGTTAATTTTTAATCTAGATTGATAAGGATAAAATGGATAAAAGATGTATCTCGAATCTTAATTAATTAAAAGGTCACTTAAACCTTCTATAATGACTTTTTAGGTGTTAAATTCATACCCACTAGTCTTTCATACCATTTATACACCTAATTAACCTAACTCATCAATCCCACATAACACCCATGTCATTTCATTCATACCCCTTACCTAACATTGGTTTCCATGAAAAGACCCTTTTTCATCTATAAAAGGATCTCACCACCACCCATTATCTCTTCCAAACCAACCATAAAGGCATTAATTTTGAATTTACCTTCTATATACCTCTCTAAATCCCTCTCATGGAGTTCCTATGGTTTTGAGGAGTCCCCCTAGCTTTATAAATCTACTTAACAAGGTTACAATTTCTAATCCTTGTATTTCCTTTTTAAGTAAAATTATTTTGTAAAAATAACATTTCCACATATTTCCTTCATTATAATTTCATTGTATTATCTCTAATTTGATATATTTTTAATGATAAATTACTTATCCCCTCACATTATAGGTTTTTTTGATGTCGTTATTATGTCAATATTAAGGCTCTCATTCCACCCATTCCATTTTAAATTAAAACCATTATTACAATGTGGTCATGACTATAATTCAATATATTTATCACTAATTTGATATATCAATAGTGATAATTCCTCTCATTATTTCATTTTCCAAATCTAGAATATTTCTCTAAAATCTTAAATTCTGAGAAATTAATGAATGTATGGTTTTCCAAGAAATGACATCCCTATCTGGATAATATAAAGTAGATATGGTTGTGGGATAGACGCACCTAGGGGTAATAACCCCAAAAAGTTTTGGTTGAAGCATTGAATAAACCATCAACTTGATTTATGATGGGTGGGCCTAAGTGTACACACCTGGATAGACACTCCAGGGTGATATGATTTGGAATATCCACACACCCTTTATTAACTTTGATGGAGGATTTTTTCTACCATTTATTTGGTCTCCTCCTAGTGTAAAATTTTTAACTCTAATAATATCTTCTATTAATTACCAAAAACTTTTAATGTATCCTTCACCACAACCGTATATTTATTTCTTTGATAAGGTTACTTCCTTTTAAATTGAGAATACCCCATAGTTTCTATGTCGATTATGTATTATTTAACCATACACCTTCTCCAAATGTTTTATAATCATGTAATCCCTCTTATTTACAAGGAGAAAATTATTCACTTTATATATGTCATTATTAAAGTATGGATGGTTATTGGAAAGTTTATTGTGTATTGTTTAACCAACCTCCTTATTTCTCTGGATGGGTTATGATCATGTTATCCCTTTTACTGGCATGGGGAAAAATATTGGCATTTTGTATGTTGTTATTCGAATGAGGATGATTATTGGAAAAGTCGATTATGAATTGTTTATTTGTTTTATCATATAATGAATTTATTATTCATTAAAAAAGTGGAGGGTTGGGACCAACATTATATATCCCATTGATTAATCGATATGTCTCATGTGAAAATCATTTTTGGGTATTTTGGAGTATGCATTCCCAAAACTATATATTTCTTTTATGGTAAGATAATGATGTCTGAGATCACGATGTCTATTTATGGTATGGAATTAGCTATAAAACATTATTCAATTCATCACTAGGGAACCAGTTTTAATTACTCATGTGATCTATTTATTTTAATTTCTATCCATGGATATATTATGCTCTCATTTTTAGTTTTTTGTGGATTTATGTTGTTTATTTATTACTACCATATAACGTGTATAAAGTTTATGTTGGGGTATATTCCATTGTATGTTAACCCTTACTGAGAATTTAAGATCACATGTATTTGTTTAACTTTCCATAGAAAACATAGAGGGTAACTATGTGTAATTTTTTGGCATATGATGGAAGGGAAAATAATGTTCTCACAATGTTTTCAGGTTTTATATTATGTTTCTAAATGTAATTTATGTATGCATTTAGTATTCCAAGACTACTAAGCTATTGGATCCTTTGGGGACTTTTTTTAATAGGTTCAGATCGTGTCCCCTTTTTATTATGAAATAAAGTGCTCTTTTTAAATAGGTTAAGTGGTAACCCTAACATTACTTGAAGGCCTAATGAATCATTAGACCATTTTATCATGGCCCAAAGGCCCAGTGGAATGTTGGCCTATACATGGCCCAAACACCCTAAGTGAGAAGTCTACACATTACTATGTTACATGTTATACATCATGTTTCTCCCTTCTAGTAATCATCTCATCATGATCCTATTCTAAATGATTCATCACCCCATACAATGAATTATTGCATCATAATGTGTTGATTCATTATAATAGGGTACCCCTTATATCCATGAATGGTAGGAGGTTTAGATGATAGGTGTCAGCATACCTATCTCTCTTTCAATATTCTGACCGAGATAAGTTTGTGTGGCCCTCGCTTGCATCACCTCCCAGTTACTCTACATCCTAAAAACGGTCTTATGTTTATATAGGCACATGAAAGGTAACCCATCCATCCAATATTGGTGGTCTATAGGGATGGAAGTATTTATTATAATCATCATCACGCCTATCTCTCTAATTAATGATACCCACCCCGCAATATCTACCAACACTACCTTCCTACTACACCAAGTTTTTCTCCCGGTCCCTATCACTCAGCATTCTACCCATGAGTTATGACCTTGAGGCCCTATTTCCTGAGTTCCTTCAACTAATGATGTCCTAGAGGCCCTATGTCCTGAAGTACATCGATGGACCATAGTCCCTATTCTGTAGACTAAAATCCAAATTCAGATGAATAGTTCTACTACTACAGTTCTACTATAGTATTTGAAAACTACCTACCCCCCAAATAATCTAATATAATGAAAAAATGTGGGTTTCTAGAGTCCAATTTGTTAAATTTGGTGTCATAGGATGATTATTAAGAGCCTTAGGACTAGATCTAAATTATCCTAGTTAGATAGAACAAGTAATATGAAAAACCCTCAATATTTCTAGGTAATATACTAAAAAACATAACATGAATTTTATTTTACAATTCAATATCATGAGAAAATTATGTGTATAACGATGAAGTCTAATGAGAGGAATGAGAACCATATCAGCACTAGTAGTTGATGTTGGTATGGCCCCCCTAAGAATTTCAATAAAGTTAGATTTGAGGATAATCTGATTATAACCATATTTGTGAAGTTGACCCAGGTTATGAAAAATAATCTGGACCACATAGAGTAACATGTTCATCTAAAACATGGTGTAACTATATTGGCCCATCTCAAATGGAAATAACCACTATAATTTAGTGTGAATACTAATACATTTGAAGTTGAAAAATGGATCAAGTCTCCAGACAAGATCTCTCTCACTTTGGGAAGTAGTGAAAATAAAAAATTCATTATGGTAGTCTATTTTCTGAAGGGAGATACATACCAATGGTGCTCTCTAATTCAAAATACTAAAGATTAATATAGGATAAAGCCCATGGAATTGGGAACTTTTATAGAGGTATTATATGAAAAATACTTTCCTCATGAGTAAAGTGTGTAAATGGAAAGGTTCTTCCAAAATCTTATAAAAAAGGAGGAAAATATTTTTGAGTATGAGGCTAAGTTTACAAGGTTAGTTAGGAATGTTGAGAACTATATACATAGACCAAAAAAGAAAGATTTATAATTTCTTTGATGAGTTAAAGTTGATCCTTCAAAGGTAATTGGTTTCTCAGACCTTTTAATCATATGAGGATATAGTCTCCATAGCCATTATGACAGAAAATGATTTCTCTGGGATGTATGTATTCAAGGTAAATTAAGAGAATAATAGTTCATTTAAGCATCATGGGAAGAAAAATTTCTAAAGGGGGAAGAAAGAAAGGATAGTATTTCTTGAATTTCATGATTTTTGTAGGAAATTACCTAGGTATTTTAGGAAGGGAATAAGAATTTTTTATAAGTATAAAGAAAAGGTCCATCAAGGACCTGAATGAAAAGGAAATTCAAAGGGTATTAATGTTCAATGCCTTATTTGTAAGAAGAAGGGACATTGTGTGAACCAATTAACCAAACCTCAGTGTAATTTACCTTAGAAAATGACAAGGAATCAAGTCCAAGATTATATGATTACCACATATAAAGTCGAAGTTCCTAATTATATGGTGGTAATTACTTTGATCATAGAGTCAAAGTTAACTAATGTTTTATTTGATTCTAGATATTTTCACTCTTTTATAAAAACATCAAATATTTTCCTAGAGCCCTATTAAGGAAGTTATCAATTAAGACACTGAGTGGAATTCTTATCATAAGAAAGAAGTTTCAAGTTTCCCCAATTATGATGTATCGATGTTACCTATTTTAAAACATATCTATTATACATATGGTTGAAATTAATATGATTCTTGTTATGGATAAGATTTCAATTTATAATAAAAAATATTTTCAACGGAACTAGATTATGATATACAAATGTGAGGTGATATATCTTGTCTTTAGAGGGGAAACTTCATCATCTAAAATATGTTTGGATCCTCCACTAGTAGCTCTCTATAATGATTTTTGTGAATATTTGAAGATCAAGTGTGATCTATGGGTAAGTAATATATCCTAAGAAAAGTGGGTATTCTTATGGTATAAAAATTCATTGTTTTTCTTCTAGAAGAATTACATGGTCATCCACCATAGTGTGAAGTTGAGTTCTCAATGGAACTCATTCCTAATGCAAGGAATATATCTAACACTCCTTATATAATGGAACCACTGGAGTTAGTGGAGATAAAGAAATGGTTGTCATATTTGTGTGATAATGGATTTATACACCCTAGTGTTTTATCATGGGGAGCCACTATTTTATTCATGAAAAGAAGGATGGTTCTATGAGACTGTGAATCGATTATAGGGATATCAATGTATTTACCATAAATTTATAGCATCCTTTACCACACATTAACAACTTACTTGATCAAATTAAAGGATCATAATACGTTTCAAAGATCTATCTTCATTCTGGTTATCATTAGTTAAGGGTGGGGAAGGATGATATACTGAAGATGACATTTTAAATAAGTTATGAACATTATGAGTTTATGGTAATGCCTTTTGGATCGACTAATTCAACTTATATATTTATGGATATGATGAATAGAGTTTTTAGGGATTATATTTATAATTTTTTATTGTATTCATTGATGATATCATTATATACTCTAAGATCTATGAATAGCATGAGAGTCATTTGCAAATAATTCTAGAGACCCTTGGAAACAAAATATGGAAAATTTAGTAAGTGATATTTTTTTATCAATGATGTTTCTTTTCTTGGCCATATTGTATCCATGGATGAAATTTCTATTAGACCTCAAAAGAAAATGGTAGAAAGATAATGTCCTACACTGGTGAACATAGTCTAGATTCAAATTTACCTTGGTTTAGTAGTTTAATATCAATGGTTTGTTTAAGATTTTTCCCAGTTGTCCAACACATTAACTAAGTTAACATGTAAAGAGATTAAATTCACATGTTTAAGGGAATGTGAGGGAATTTTTTAAGAGATTAATAGGATAATAATTAATGGAAAAGTATTAAATTTACTATCCTATAAGGAAGGATTTTTAATATATAATGATGCATCAAATAAAGTATATGGTTGTATCCTTATAAAGAATGATAGGGCAGTTGCTTATGTATCTAGGAAATTTAAAATCAATGAACAGAATTATGCAACTCATGACCTAGAGCTAGAATCTATAATATTTTTATTTAAAATATGGAGACACTACCTCTATGGTCAAAGATGATATATATATATATATATCATAAGATTTTTAAGTATATATTCACTTATAAGGACCTCAATATGAGGAAAAGAAAATGGTTGGAACTACTCTAGGACTACGATTTTTCTATACATTGCCACCCTAGGAAGAAAAACAAGGTGGTTGATGATTTTAATAGAGTAAACATGGAGTTATAACTATGATGGTGATTACTAAGGATCATATATATAGAGATCAAGTAAATACATATATGGTTATTTATAGTCAAGTTGAGATATCTTTCAATTTTCGAGAAATTGTTAAACCATCCTTACTAGAAAAGATAAGGAAGTTCTAGTAGAATGATGGTAACCTACAATGGAATATTAATGTACCAAATAATGGTAAATTTATAGAATTTGTCTGTAGAGATAGATTTTTAATGTTTGAGAAGAGGTTATATGTTCCATCAATACCATAGTTGAAAAGGAAATTGCTATATGAATTACATAGATCCAATTCCTCTATATACCACCATAGCACAAAAATTAATATAGATTTAAAAGAACATTTCTTGTGGGACGGTATGAAGTGTGAAATTTTGGACTATGTGTCCAAATGCCTAGTATTCCCATCAGGTAAAGGCTAAGAGACAATATCCTAAGATATTCACAAACCTATTTTGATACCTATATGGAAGTGGGAAAAAATTAAAATATAATTTTTCACTAGAAGTCCAAATACTCTAGGGAAGAATGATTCTATATGGGTCATAGTTGACAATATTACTAAGTCTAGTCATTTATTAGAGATAACAGAAGATAAATCACTTAAACACCTTTCTCAATTCTATATCAATGAAATAATAAGTCTTCATAGAGAACCTGTATCAATTGTATTTAATTGTGACCCTCAATCCACATTGAAATTGGGGATGGGTATTCAAAGGTATCTCGACACTGAGATACATTTAAGAACCAAATATCATCCCAAAACCAATGAGAAGACTTAACGGACTATCCAAACATAGTAAGACATGTAATGATCATGTTATCTTGACTTCCATGGTATATGGGATTAATACCTACCTTTTTGTAGAATTTTCATACAACAATAGTTTTTATTAAGGAATCTGGATGGAACCATATGAGGCATTATATAGAAAGATGTTTTTACTATAATCTGTTGGGAAGAAGTTGGAGAGATAAATATAGTTATCCCAGATCATGTAGATGATATGACTAATAAATCACACACTATTCAGGATCATAATAAATCATTCCAGAGAATACTAGAGAGTTATACTGATAATCTAAGGAAAGGCATGAAATTTCAAGTGGGGGTAATGTATTCATCAAGGTTTCACCATAGATGGAAGTTTTAATATTTGGTAAAAATGGTAATTCAATCACTTGGTATATTGTTCCTTTTGAAATATTATAAAGAATTGGAATTGTAACTCACTGATTGGCTATGTCACCCAACCATTATAAAGTAAATGATCTCTTCCATGTTTTATTACTGAGAAAATACATTCTAGATCTAACACATGTGTTATGATTTATGGGAATAGAGTTTAATCCGTATATTTCATATAATGAGGATCTTGTCTAGATTCTCAACATGAGATAGTAATTATTATGGAATAGAACAACTTGACTAGTGACAGTTCATTGGATAAATCACAAACTAGAATAGGAAACTATAGAGCCTCAAGAAGATATGAGGAAGGAATATCCACATTTTTTCAATAGATGATATATACCCCAATTCTGAGGATGAAATTAATTAATGGGAGGGAAATGTAATACATGATATCCCATTGTAGTAGCTAAACACCATATCTTGAACTATAACTTAATGTGTACTTTAAAGAGACTTTATTCATGATTGTATTTAGATGTTTAATTTCTCAATGTTTGAATTTTATTTTAAAAAAATAAAATAAATTTTTGAATTTTTCATAAATAAATTAGCATAATATTAAATTTTTGGATTTTTCAAAAATAGTTGATTTTTAAGTGATTAGTAAAAAATATTTTTTTGCTAAAACTATTAATTTTTTAAACATATCATTATATAAGAAATAACCTGAAGTTTATAAAAAAATTTAAATTGTAAAAAATGTGTTTTAGAAATAAAATATACATTTTTTGAAATTATATTATTAAATTATAAAATCTATGTTTAAACTTTTATGAACTTAAGTATTATTTTCCAATAAAATAAAACGTTTTTTTGTCTTTTTTTATTATTAAATATTATTATAATAAATTCATTTTTGGATTGATTTAGAATTAAAATAAAATTTATTTTTTAATAATAAACTAATTTATGCCATGAAAATAAAAATAATTTATAATTTTAACCTAACTATAATTTTATGCATGTAAATAAATTTTTCAAAAAAATGTTTATTATGAACATAAATGTTAAAATTAATTTTTTGGCACATATCAATTTTATTTGATTAGATGGAATTTATGTTTAGAATTACTGTGACCAGATTATGTAACTATTACAATCTTATTTTCAATCATTGAAAATAAACTACTTAGTTTAAAGATTAATTACCATGAAAAAAGTAAAATGGTTGTTTTCAAATAATTAATTTCATAAGACTTATATAATTTTTATCTAAATAAATTAGATTAATCTAAATTAAAATATGAATCTAATATGATGTTTAAACACATAAAAATATATAAAAACTCATTCAATTAACAATTAATAGGAAATAAGAATAAAAAAAACTTAATATATAAAAAGACATTTCTCCATAAAAACATATTTTCCTATATCTTATGTTTTAAATTAAACATTATTTTTCTCATATTAATAAATTTAATAAGGTTCATTGAATTACAAATTCTGATTCAACGTGAAGAAATTTTTTAATATGGGTTATCTTATATTTTTGTAATTAAATAATTACCATGCATAATTTTTATTAGAGATTATTAAAGCTAAAGTGGGTAAATGATGCATCTTAAAAGGTCACAAACACCTTCTATAAATATTTTTTGGTATGAAATTAATACCCACATGCCTCACCTACCATTTCTCCACCTAATTCATCTAAATCTCTAAACCCACCCAACACCCATGTGATTTTATTTCTACCCCTTAGCTAACTTTAGTTTCCATGAAAAGGCCATCTTTTTCATCTATAAAAGGAGATCACCCCCAACCATTATCTCATAAAACTCCACCAAAAAGGCATTGATCATGAATTTACATTTCACATCCCTCTCTAAATACCTCCAAATGATTTTCTAAGGTTCTAAGGATTCCTCCCAATATTTAAGAATCTACCTAGAAAGGTACAGGTTTCCAATCTGTTTCTTTCCTTATTAATTGAAATTGTTTTTCTATAATACCATTTATTTACCTAATTGTAATTCCCTAGTATTAACTTTCACTTTATATGTTGTTACTGAGATACTACTTATCTCGTATCATTATACCTTTTTTATATGTCGTTATTATTCCAAAATAAAGGATCTCCTTACACCCCTTCCATTTTAGATTACAAACCATTATTGTAATGTCACAATTCTTGTAACTAAATGGAATTTTCACCAGTTTAATATATCAATATTGAAATTTACTCACAATTAGTCATTTTACTATGTTATCATAATACCAAAAAATTAAAAAAAAATTGGAATGTAAAGAGGGTATGGTTTTTCTAGCAATGACATTTCTATATGGATACTAGCAAGTGGATGCAGTAGTGGAATAGACAAACTTAGGGGTAATAACCCTAAAAAGGGTTGGTTAAAGCATTGACTCAACCATCACCCTAATTCATGATAAGTGGGCCAAATACTTCACAACTTTCTAGAAACTTCTGGGGGATATTCTTTGGAATATTCACACTCCCTTTATGAACCAAAATAAAGGATTTTTACTACCATTTTTATGGTATCCTACCAGTTAAAACTATTGAACTCAATTAATATATTCTATTAATAACCCAACACATTGAAAGTAACCTTACAAACTACTATTTATTTATTTATTTGATAATGGTACTTCATTTAAAATTGATAATACCCCATAGATTTTATGTTTATAATGTTTTGTTCAACCATTATCCTTATCCAGATGGATTATGATCATGTTATCCCTTTTATTAACATGGTTAAAGGTATTGGAATTCCATTTTTCATAATTCTTGTATGGATAATTATTGGAAAGTTGACTATGTATTGTTTCACCATATACCTTATTTCTTAAAATGGGTTATGATAATATTATCCCTTTTATTGAAATGGGGAAAAATACTTGTGTTCCATATGTTGTTATTACAATGTGGGTGATTATTGGAAAAGTTTATTATGCATTTTTTATCCATTTTTTCATATGATTAACGCATTGGAATTAAATAGGTTATGGGTGGGTCCTAACATTATATAGGACCTTGATGTATTGGTAGGGCTCATGAAACAAGCATGTTTACGTATTTGTGTGTATCCGTTATTAGAACAATATATTTCCTAGATGGTAAGTGTAACACCACAATATTTTTATTCTATGTCTTTTTTTTAATTCAATTTATTTGATAGTTTACATTGCATGCAACAACGAGGTAAAACAAACAACTAAATTTTATTACTTAAATGTTATCGTTATATCCTAAATGTTATATTAGAACTTATGAATAATATTATCTAACTTATGAAAATATGTGGTTTATAAAAAATAATATTAATTCATTGGTTACTAATTAATTATAAACTAAAATATAAACCAATTGAATATAAATGATATATTTTTATTTCTACACACCTAAAGGAGTTTTGTCATTATAAATTAAATTAATTAAAATTATTAAATGTTATTAATAAAATATATATGTTATAAATTCAATAAATTCTTTTTATTCATGTAATAGATTTTATAGGCATAAGATATGAACAAACCCAATTTTATGCATAAAAACCTATATTTCTCAAATGGCAGTTTTACCATATTTTTAATGGAGAACCTATTTTAAATCCAATTTCTGAAACTTTTATATATTATATTTGAAAAAATAAACTTCCTATTTTAAATTTAAATATAAAAAATTTAATTTTGGTTTAATTATTGATATTTTTCTGATAAGTTTCATTTTTTAATGAATGGTGAAAAATACTAAATTTTAGTTGAAAACAACTTTTTTACTTGAAATAATTTATAGTGTTAAATTATAATTTTAATTGTTTTTAATGTATAATTAGATATATTTTTTATTTAATCCAATTTATGTCATTGTAATCAATTTCACATTGAATTTTTCATATAAAAACATTTCAATCTTTTGCAAATTTTAAACTTTAATAACCCATTTTCTCACCCCAAAAATGGGATTGATTTTAAATTTATTACTCCAAATTTTATATTTTAAATTTTAAAAAATGGGTTCCATATTTTTAATTAGTGAGTAAAAAATATGTAAATAGATTTTAGTTTTTCGCATTTGAATAGTACATTTAGTAATATTTTAATTATCACGGTTAAGGGTAAATCAAGTAATTATGGGTAAAAATGATATTATAAGTATTATAAAATTATCCTAAAACTTTTCCTAATTTTATTGGATGATTTATTTTTGAGAAAATAAATACTTGGGATGATATTATGGCTTCTTGAAGTCAGTTGGATGACTTTATGTCTATTATAGTATTTTATTCTAATAAAAGTCCAATTTATTACTGACTGAAAGGCCCGAAGGATGATATTTTTATTGATTTTGGATAAGCCCCTTTTAAGGGTAAAGGGGTAAAACAAGAAATCAGAGACATAAGGACTTAACCAGGATTCGAAAAATAAGGGGTTGCAACCTAGGAAAAGACTACAAGAAAGTGCCCCTACCCAACATCAATAACATTAAGGTATGCCTCCACCAAAGTATATCTGATCAGAAAGCTGTCCCGTGAAAGTACGCATGGTCCCGGTACTGATGGCTACGCCATACCCTCTCAATCATCCAAATCCGAAAATCCATACATGATGGAGACGAACCGATCTATCCTCATCTAAAGCAAAACCATGTAGAATGTCTGGATTCCCCAACGGATATCCATTTCACCTCCAACAACAATTAAACAACAGGTAACCAACAGTTTCACAGCCAACCACTTCAATAGCACCACCACAATACCAGCAATTTCACTTCCAAACAAATAATAACTCACCTTAACCAAAGCAACACCTATAAAAAACTTACGGAATCACCAAATTGAAGTACCTCCCCCCTCCGGAACACTGAAGCTGACCCTGAGCACCCCACCACATACCAGAACCGACGTCGAGTTGGAACGAGGCTACACTGAGATCACAGAGTCGGAAAGCATGCTAAGGCCAATGTTGAGCACACCGTAGTCCATGCTGAGCACACCACAGCCGCAACAGAATCCCGAGAATATAGCGGCTAGCATAGGGTAGATGATGACGAACAGAACATCTCTACGACAAGATCCTGAAGCCACAGGCATGACAATGCTGACACCGAGCATACTGAAGTCGGAATCCAACTCCTGAAACTGTAGAGAGAACCAGGAGCCGGAAGGATCATCTCCACCACCCGAATCCAGACAACTCGTAGGTGACGAACGCCTAGGCCAAGCAGATATGATGCCAGGAGCGACGAAGTCGTCACTGAGCATACCGGTGCCGGCGCCAAGCACACTAGAAGTCAGACGAGATCCCGAAGTCGAGAGGCTCAATGAAGCCATCATCGCGCCAAGAACGAACCCGGACCACAAGGATCCACCTCCCATTGACAACGATCCGATATGAGAAGGACGTCGCCGAGGCCGGGCCAAGCCGGAGGAGGGGAGGAAACAGAGAGAAGGAGAAACCCTAGGCGCGCCTGTTTTTAACAAGTGGAATATTTTTAACATGGGGTTATAAAATGAATCACCTTGACTATAAATAATATTTGGTAAGATAAAAAAATTTATACCATGTTAATTTATTTATAATATTAAGGAAAAAAATTAAATTAAATAGTGACACAATGATGATGCATTAATTTTTTAATTAATGGGAGAATAAAATAAATTATATAAAAAATATTAAAATATACATAATTTAATATAATTGATTTAATAAACAATTTTTTAGGATGAATTTGAAAATTTGTGGTTGTTTTAATTGAGTTTTATTTGAAGATATTATGTAGTTATGATATTTTTAAAATGTCAAGTAATGAATAGTGTCAAAATTGATACTAATGGTATTTTAAAATAAATAATATTTTATTAAATGATATAAAATTCCTAAAAATATAAAATTTCCCCAAATTTTTTATACAAGGTTAATTTTGACTTCAATGATCCATTTTGGGTTCATTTTTCATTTTATAGTAACTATATTAACCCTTAAAGAGTAAAAATTTAAGTTGTCATGGTAAGAGTTAAAGGGTTTAACTAAGGGTTAAAGGCGAAAATAAGGTTTATAATGTGACCTAAACTTGTATAAAAATAATTTTCTGAGAGTATTTAGACCCATCCTTGTCTTATCTTTGAAATAACTCACCTTGGAGCCATTTTTAATAGAAAATGAATTTATATTAATTTAACTTATTGAGAGATTCCAAAGGTGCCCCTCACCTCAGTTATAAAAGGGTACATCCTCCCTCACTTCATCACACCACTTTGTGAAACACACTGAGATTTTGTGATTTTTTTTGAATTAATTTATTCTTTTTAAACTTTTGGATTTCACGAATCACTAAAAATAGTTATTATATATATATATATATATTAAATCACTAAGTTTTGCTTGCGTTATACGCAATTCCAAATTAATCATGCACTACATGCCATATAAAGGTTAGCTTTCTCTACATAGATCACTATGGTTATAGTACATTTAATGCAAGATTAACTTTCCTCGATATCTTGCGTAACACAAAAGATCGAGTGTTACAAAACAATAATATATTATTAAAAATATTATTACTTAATATAATAATATATAACCTAGCCGTTAAATTTTCTTTTATGAATATTATTAAATAACTTAGGAAAAAATTTGGTTTTCAAAAAATAGAAAATGAACTAATTAGTTACAAATTATTTAGAGATGAATATAATATCCAATTGAATAAAATGGAGTATTTTTATGGAAAACTATTCATATTCTCAAAAAGTTATTTTAATACTAATAAATTTAATTAATTAAAATTATCAAGTAATTTTTATGTAATATATATTTTATATATCCAATGAAATATTTTTTATATTCATCCAATAGATTTTATAGGCATAAGATATGAATAATCCCAATTTAACACATAAAACCCAAAAAAAATATTAAGGCCATTTTACCACCTTTTAATGGAGGTATTTAAAATAAAATTTTGGAACTTTTATAAATCATATATGTAAAAAATAAAATTTATATTTAAACTAAAATTATAAAAATTATGTCAGGGTGAATTTTTGGTATTTTCTGTGATGTTTTATTTTTTAATGAATAGTTACAAATACTGAATTTTAATTCAAAAATACTTTTTTATATTATATATTTATATATTTAAATTTTATATTAAGTTGTTTTTAAAAATTATTTAGATTTATTTTTTATCATTAAATCTAATTTAGGTTATTAGAATCAATTTGACTTTGAAATTGACTGTTAAAACATAGAAAACTTTTGAACATTTTTACTTTAAAACCCCGCATTATCGCTCCGTCTATAGGATTAAATTTAACTTAAATTTTTTCACATCTGTGATTGGAATTTTTAAAAATGGATTACATATTCTTAATTATAATAATTTATAATTTATAATAATATAAAAATATTTTTTGATCAAAAAATGTGGGTGGGGTTTCCCTTCTTCAAAATATTACAAGAGTGTCACTCCTCCTCCATTATAAAAGGCCTCCACTTCTCCCACTTCATCACACCTCTCAATCCAATTTTACTCAACCAAAATCTATCCAATATGTCCAAAAAATCCCTCACTTCCTCTATGAATCATCCCTTGGGTATAAAACTTTCCAATTAATCCCTTTGGTGCAAAACAAAAGGAGTTACCATATTAAGAGGTAACACCCTCCCTCAAACTCCTTTTTTTATTTCTCAACTGCATTAAATATTCTTATTAAATGATTGTATAAAAACATAATTATCTCAAAATAAAATTATTTTTTTATTTTATGGTTTTTACCTAAACTTACACACACTTCCATCAAATGGTTAACAAATATATTGTTTACGTGTACGGTTAACTACCGCCTCGCTAAATAATGATTATTCATTTTTCCTTTACCCTATATCATGGTGGAAGTTATGATAAAAACAATATTTATATATTTTATATATTATATTTATTATGTATTTAATGTTATGTAATTATTTTATAACACATATCTTTATACTACCCATTTTGTGTAAATATGATAATTTTGATTGAGGAAGTGTGGACTATCGCCCCCTCAAAGCGACGTGATTCATTCATACACTACATAGATTTTATTAAGGATATGTATAGTAAATATATATGATATATATGATATAATAATTATACTTTAATAATGTTATATATACATATATATTCATATATGTCTTTTACTTTCTTTCTTTAAACAGGAAAATTAAACGGAAATAGTGTTCAAGTGTACGTATGACTTAACATCACCATGAACTGTGTATTCCATCTCATAATTATATATTATACGGATTATTATAATACACATTTACTGAATATGAATTATATTTAAACCATGGTTTAAATTTTTGAAATCATAATATAAGAATATGGATCAAAGATATAACAAATTAAGACACATGCGAAAAAAAACGAATATTACCCAAAGTAAAACCTTAACAAAGAATTGTTAACAAAAGTGTAATATAAAGACATAATCAAACCATATATGGTATTATATGTAATAATATGGTTCTTTTATATATTTATAATAAATTTATATTTATTATACATGAGTTTTGAATGATTACAACGAGAGTCAAAAAATAAGGTAAGGGAATTTCATCTCACTCTTTATTTCCAATTAATACATGCCTTATTCACCACTCAATTATTTTGTGTGGTATATATAATTCCCATGAATATATTATATGAATTATATTATTAAATCTATGGTTATATACATAAAAATTTAATGATCTTTCTATTACGGGGTTTAAGTTTCTAAAGTTACCAAATCGGTATAGTAATTTTGTCTCAGTTTTCCTTCTTTGAGACACATTCCATGTTATACACATATTGTTTTATATTAGTTGTATACACTAACATTGATGTTTTATAAAATTAATCTCATTATTTTCAGGATATTTTAAATCTCTATGTAATTACATTTTTTCTTCAAAGAGAGTATGATTCAAAGCTACCATGTGGTAAGAGTTTATTTAAATAATCTCACCATTTATCAAGATTGTTTATGATCACATTTTCATTAATTAAATATTATGATACTTATTTCAAGAACACTAATGAAATTTCTTCTCCTCTGGTTAGTCTTGATGTATTTTTGTATTAGTGCCATTTTATCAACTCTTTTCTACTTAATATTATTAAGAAAATGTTTTTATGAAAATATGAACATACCTCTCTATTTAATCATAAATATTTGTTCCTTAAAAACCATATTTTCTATAATGGTTTCTAATAATAATATATTATTATCCTATGATATTTAAAAGACACTTTTACCCTTGTTTTACCTTTTAAACAAAAATTGTTTTTAAAAAGGAAATATTCTTATTGTTTTCTGATTGAGGAACTTTTCTAAACATTTTATAGTGAAAAAGGAATGATTGAAATGTATGGATTTACCCGCCATCATTTATTTTAAGATTCCTCTTCATGTTTAAAAGGTTAATTTTTAAAAAAATCTTTTTAAATGTTATTTTCAAAGAAATGGTTTTCAAAAAAAATTCAAGCTTCTTTATAAGTTTTAAGGGAAAAGGTTTTCAAAATGTTTTCAAGATTCCATTATAATTTGTCCAATTTATTTTCAATGAAAATAGTTTTCAAAATGTTTTATGTTTTAAAAATAATTTTTCAAATAATATGGATATTTTTATCAAGAAATTTTTTTGAAAAGATATTTCAAAATTATTTCCCATACAAGATAATATCTATTGGTGTTACTCATTCCTTTTTGAAGAAATGATTCAATGTTTCCATTCATACTATTTATTTGAATAGTTTATGTTTTGATGGCATAATGTTTATTAAGTTTGTTTCTCTTTCATGATATATATGCTTTTAAAAAATTTGATTCTTTCCATGGGATATGCTTTTGATGAAATAATTATAAAACCTCTATCTTTTTTCACACATCATGATGTGATTACATATTTATGACACTCATTTAATTTCATGGGTTAAGATATGATTGTTGATGATTTTGTGGCATATGTATGTATGATTTCATTATGATATAAGTGGGACCAATATCTCCCTCCTATGCATTGGGAAAAGATTTATATCTCATGAGATAAACAACACTGGAACAAGGAGTGAACATGGTTCAATATTATATGTTAGGAATAAGGAGTGAACTCAATTCAGTAATATGGGGCTAGAATGAGTAGTGAACCTGGTTCAATAATGGAATTTTTCCACTATGATGGCCTTGGCAGGGATTACTTAACAACTATGAAGATAATATTATATGCATATGTATTTTCCACAATTACATGTATTGTTCCTATGTTATTCTTTCATTGTTTATGTTCCCTATTTCCTTATGATTCATGTATTATGAACTGCCAAGATTTATGTTATGGTTCATGATTATGATCTTTGAAAGGTAGGGTATGATCTTCTATTTTCATGATCATGTTCTCACACCCTTATTCTCAAGATTATGTATACATGTCTCTCTTGTTGATCATTTCATCTCAACCCTTTTTATTTTTCCTTTCACCCAGGTTATGAATATGCATATTATGTTTTATGTGTCTAAGAAGGGTATTATTCAAGAATAACCTAGTAGGAGATAATGTAGCTCATTTATGCACAAGTGTATATGTTTCCAAGTTTTTAAATGCAGTAAACTAATATGGCCATTAGGAATATATTTGTATAATGTTTTAAGTATTCCGCAGATGTGAGGTATTGTTAATGTATGTCAAGACCGGGTTGTTATAGTTAGTATCAGAGAAAAGGTATAGTTAGCCTTTGAAATCTAGGATGATAAAACCTTAGTGATAACCCTAAGGAAATTTCTAAGGATAAGTATAAGGGTAAGTAAAGGCATTTGAAAATTTGCAGGAATTTTGGTAAAGGATAGAGTGAGTGGTTTCCAAGAAATACATCCCTATATAGATACTACATGTTAATGTGGCTCCCAAACATATATACATAGTTGTAACAACTCTAACAATATGTTCTGCGCTTGACTCAGGGTAATATGGTACATGAAAATGGGAATTGTTGCACACCGGGTTTGAAACTCCTAGGGGGTATTTTTAGGGAACTCACAAACTCTTCATGAACCATCATGAAGGATTTAAATATAAGTTGGATATAAATAACCTAGGATAAACCTAAGGTGTCATAGATTAAGGAAGGAGTCATAATTTAGACATCCTATAAGTGACTTTTCGTGATTATGTGGTTCCTCACAATGATAATAATTTCTTATTCAATGCTTTCTGGTTTTATATAATAGAGGGAATTAGAAGGAACATGATTAAAATTGAATTTGATGGAAGATTTTATGATGATAATTCAAATGGGATGACCACTATATTAAAGGTTGTTGTGATCATGCATAATAAGTTTTCATAGAATATGATCAAAAACATATAGCTTAACCGACTCTCAAACTCACCAATGGAGAGAAGGAAGGAGTTCACTAAGAGATCAGGTAATGGATACCATAGAGGAAATAAGATTTGGTTTCCTTTCTGTCATGAATGTGGAAATAATCACCTAAGTTGGTGTATTAGAGGAACAAGAAGGTGTTTTGACAATGGAATATAAGGGCACAAAGAAAGTAACTACCAAGGGAAATGAATGTTTTTACTAAACAAATGGATATGAATATTGGCCTCCCTGATTCATAATCAAAGGTTAAATGCTTTAAGTGTGTAATGAAGGCTCATTATGAAAATATATGTACCAAGGTGAAAGCTCCCGAAGAGAATCATCAAGGTGGTACGAGTAATGGTTATATTGTTGATGATGATGAGACTATAGAGGAAATGTAAAAGGAAAGGGGTATTAATTAATAAGATGAGTTATCCTTCTTATGAATTATGGATAAAGTGTAATAATCAAAATTTATATGTATTTGGATTCATGAATTATGTAGTATGAATGGTGAAATATGTAAGGATTTTTTTAGATTATTTTTTTCGCTAAGGATTTACAAGATTATAATTAATGTTTATAATGGAAAGGTAAAGTTATTTAATGAAAACGTGACAATTTTACTAATGAAAAATAACCCTTAATATGTTCATTATATTAATATAATGTTTTCTGGAAAAAGATTTGTGAGATATGAATTACTATATTAGACGGTACTTATTACATCTGAACTAAGTGAGGACTTGTTGAATGGTGGTTTATGTTATCATTGATGAAGATTACAACATTTTTGTATTTAAGGAATAGATCTAATTTAATTTGGAATAAGGAAACATGCATGTTTTCCATATGGATTTATAGTAATTTAGGTCATTACCATGTTTCAAGATAATACTTAATGAAGGTATTCACATGTTTGAAATGTAAAAACCTGGAGTTACTTTGTGATTTTTTTGGAATCAATGTTAAACTGATTTTGTGAATATAATTCTAGAGTTTTGGATTTTTATCTTTCATAAGGATTATAAGGTTAATTTTTTTTTGAAAATTTTAAGTTAAACTACAGAGGAAGTATTTATGTATTTAGATTTTATTGATAACCTTGGTTAAAAATTCTACATAGTGAATAACCTTATTTCAAGTATATTTATCAAATTTATTTTTTAAATTATATTTGTGTGGTTTTAGAAAAATAAATAATGTATGTTGGGTGAAAACCAATAAATACCCGCAAGGATGCAGGTCTTGAAACCATGGACAAAGTATTATAAGGGTTTTACACCTACCAATGGCCTACACGGTGTCCTATTTAATGTATAGTTTTTTTGGGTGAAAAAATATTTATGATGAAACAGTAGTGTTACTTTTTATGTTCAAGGATTAATTTATTAACCATATTGATTTTTAAGAATAGTTAAAGATAAATATTTATACTTTTCATTATTTTATAGGCCTTAGGATCTCTTAAAAGTGTATTTTAGTGCTTGAGGCATCAAAGTTAATTTTTAGACATCCATTTCTTGAAGTATAAGATGAGTTAAGAACAAATAAAATCATAACCAAAGAACGAAATTTTGTTTATAGAAACATATCATGTAAGTATATTTCCTTATATTCATGGTCAATATAAGAAGTACTCAAAGATATGATAATGATTAAAAAATCTATTGTCCTAATACCTTAATTTTTATTGAACCAATGGCCTTTTAAATCATCATAGATTTATGACTTTGAGACCCTCAACTTTTCTTTGATCATTCAACTGTTTGTGATTGATGACCTCAATCACTCCCTATAAATATTTATGATTTTTCTCCATGACCAATATTCACTACCAACCTATATTATCCAATGTGGAAACCTTGTTATATGTTACATTGGATAATCTTTATGTTTCCATCTTTCCTTTTTAAAAGGATGTTTTAGTATTAATTTTTTTGATGTGGGTTTCTATGAAAGGAACTTTCAAATATTAAAACATTAATAACCTATACGAATTTTGAGGGTGAAATTCATTTTAATAATGGTAGAATGTAACACCGTGAGATTTTTTGCATTGTTTTTTTCAAATTAATTTATTATTTTTGAGATTTATCATTTCAATAAACACTGAACATAGTTATTTTATATATATTAAATCACTAAGGTTGGCTTGTGTTATATATAATTCCATGTTAATTGTGAACTACACACAATATAAAGGTTATCTTTCTCTACATGGAACTCCAAGGTTAGCGTACATTACACGCAAGACTAACTTTCCTCAATATCTTGTGTAACACGCAATACCGAGTGTTACTGAACAATAATATATTATTAAAAATATTATTATTTAATGTAAAAGTATATAACATATCCATTAAATTTTATTTTATGAATATTCTTGACTAAATTATGAAAAAAATGATTTTTCCAAAATATAAAATGAATTAATTAGTTATAAATTATTCAGAAATGAATATAAGAAGAAATTGAATATAAATGGAGTATTTTAATAGAGAACTATTCTTATGCTCAAAAACTTGTTTTAATCCTAATAAATTATATTAATAAAAATTATAGAATAATTTTACAATAATATATATGTTATTTATGCAAGTAAATATTTTTGATATTCATCCAACGGATATTATAGGCATAAGATAAGAATAAACCCAATTTAACACAAAAAAACAAAATATTTTTATTAAGGAAATTCTACCGCCTTTTAATGGTGAACCAATTTTAAATATAAATTTTGGATCCTTTATAAATCTTATATGTTCAAATAAACTTCGTCTTTGAATTGTAATCATAAAATTAGGTTAGGGTGATTTTTTGGTATTTTTCTGTGATGTTTTATTTTTTTAATGTATAATTAAAATTAGTGAATTTTAATTCAAAACATCTTTTTCATATAAGATATTTATATATTTAAATTATATTTTAAGTTTTTTATATTGTTTAATTAGTTTAATTTTTTATCAATCAATTAAAATTATTTCATTGTAATTAATTTCACTTTGAAATTCGCTATAAAAACATAGAAAACATATGAACATTTTGACCTTAAAAACCCCACATTGTCATCTCATCTGTAGGATTAAATTTAAATTAATTTCAGCAACTTATATGATTGAAATTTTGAAAAATGGATTACATATTTGGAATCAGCATATTTTATAATATCTAATAATATGAAATTGTATTTTGAAGAAAAATATTGGTGAAGTTAATTAAAATTAATTACGATGATTAAGATCCACCCTTTTATTGACTATGGACCATTATTGGATCAAACTTCAACAAAAACGTGGGAGGGGTTTCCCTTTTCCCAAATATTACAAGAGTGTCACGCCTCCTCCATTATAAAAAGCCTCCTCTCCTCTCACTTCCTCACACCTATAAAACCACATTGGCTTAACCAAACACTGCCAAAATATCTCCCCAATATCCCTCACTTCCTCCTTGAAGCCTCCCTTATGAAAAAAGCCTTCCAAGGAAGCCATTTAATACAAACCTAATGGAGTTACCCGCTTAAGAGGGAACCCCCTCCCTCAAGATCATTTGTTTTATTTTCTTTTTCCACTCCCTAAAATATTATTATTACAATCTTTTATAAAAACACCAATATCCTAAATATTATTGGATTTTTATGCTAATTTTTTGACCTACAGTTATACACACTTCTATATAATGGGTAACAAACATATCATTTATGTGTACGATGAAGTACCGCCTCAGTAAATGCTAATTATTCATTTTTCGTTTACTGACTCTCATGGTGGACATTATGATGAAAACTGTTATTATATATGTTATATATTATATTTATTATTTATTTAAGCTTATTTAATTATTTTATAACACATATCTTTATACTTTCCATTTTTTGTTAATACGATAATTTCATTTGAGGAAGTGTGGACTACCGCCCCTCAAAATGATGCGACTCATTTATACACTACATGAAATATATTAAGGATGGGTTTAGTGAATATATATGATATATATTTTATAATATAAAATCTTTAATAATTATATATATATACATATATTTCTTTTACTTTCTTTCTTTCAACAAGACAATTAAATGGGAATAGCGTTTATTCGTACGTACGGCTTACCGTCTCCATTAACGGTGTATTACATTTCATACTTTTATATTATATGGATTATTATAGTACAAATATAATGAATTTAAAATATATTTAAATCACGGTTTACATTCTGGATATCTTGATATAAGTATAAGGACCAAAGATATAACAAATTAAGACACTTGTGAAAAACAAAGCAGATATTACCTGAAGTGAATCCTTAACAATGAATTGTAAACAAGTGAGTAATATAAAGGCATAATAAAACAATAAATGGTATTATAAGTAATAATATGATTTTTTGATAGATGTATAATAAAATTATATTTATTATACAGTTGGTTTTAAGGAATATGATGTGAGTCAAGATACGAGGTATGTAAATTTCATCTCACTCTTTATTTCTGTGAGATACATGACTTATTCACCACTAAATTCATTTGTGTGGTGTATAAAATATCCATGAATGTATTATATTCCTTTTATAATTAAATCTATGGGTATTTACATAACCATTTTATTATCTATCTATCATGGGGTTTATGTTTCAAAAGTTTCCAAATCGGTAAAGTAATTTTTTATGAATTTTACTTCTTTGAGATACATTCCATGTTTTACACCTATATTTTTATATGAGGTGCATAAAATACCTTTGAAATGTTATAAAATGAATCTCCTTATTTTCATGATATTTTAAATCTTTGTGTAATTACATTTTTACAAAATGGGGAGTATGATTTAAAGTTACCATGTGGTAAGAGTTTATTGAAACAATCTCACCATTTATCGAGATTATTTATAAATAACATTTTCATTAATGAAATCATATTATACATATTTCAAGAACACTAAAGAATTTTATTCTACTCTAGTTAGTTTTTATTTCTTCATGAATTAGTACCATTTTTCCACTATTTGGTACATAAGATAATTAAGAAAATGTTTTTATGAAAATATGACCATTCAAATCTCTTTACTTAGAAATTTTTTTTCATTCAAAAACTTGTTTTATAAAAAGTTTTAAAAGAATATTATACTATTATACTATTCTATTTAAAAGTAATTTTTAACCTTGTTTTACCTTTTAAACAAAAAGGGGTTTTAAAATTTTAATCCTCTTGTCGTTTTCCAATCGAGGTACTTTTATAAACTTTTTTTCAATGCAAAAGGAATGCTCGACATGTACGATTTTACCCAACGTCATTTATTTAAAGATTAATTTTCATGTTTAAAAGGTTAATTTTTATGATTTTTTTAAAATCTATTTTCAATGAAATGGTTTTCAAAATTTTTTCAAGATTCTTTATAGGATTCAAGGAAAAGTGTTTTCAAAATGTTTTCAATATTTCATTATAAGTTTTCAAGTTTATTTTCAAGAAAATTATTTTCAAAAGGATTTATGTTTTAAAAATAAATTTTCAATAAAGAAGGATATTTTTCTCAAGAAATATTTTTAAAAATATCTTTCAAAATTATTTTCCATATAAGATAACATCAATTAGTGTTACTCATTCTTTTTTGGGGAGATGATTCGATGTTTCTATTCAAATAGTTTATATGAATGTTTTATGTTTGTATAGAATGATTTTTATTAAATCTATTTCTCTTTCATGGGTTATATGCTTTATAAAAACTGATTCCTTCCATGGGTTATGTTTTTGATGAAATGGTTATGAAACATGTATCTTTTTTATAAATTATAATATGATTACATGTTTATGACACTCATTTCATTTCAAGGGTTAAGATATGATTATTTATGTTTTTGTGGAAAAAGTATGAATGATTTAATTATGAGATGGTTGGGACATATATCTCCTTCCAATTCATTGGGTAATGATTTATAACTCATGAGATAGTCATGGATAGAATGAGGAGTGAACTCAGTTCAATATTATAGGGCTGGAATGAGGAGTGAACTCAATTCAGTAATACTGGTCTATATTGGGGAATGAACTTGGTTCAGTAAAAGGATTTTTACACTAATATTTCCTTGGAAGTGATGCCTTTACTACTATGGAAATCATGTTATATTCTTATGTGTTTTTTACAATTCCATGTATTATTCCTATGTTATTCTTTCATGGTTTATGTTCTTTATTTACTTATGAATCATGCCTTATGAACTACCAAGATTTATGATATGATTCATGTTTATGATATTTTAAATGCAGGGTATGATCTTCTATTTTTATGATCATGTTCTGATAACCTTATTCTCAAGATTATGTTTACATATCTCCCTTGTTGATCATCTAAGATCAACCCCTTTTATGTTTCCTTTCCCCAAGGTTATAAAGATACATATTATGTTTGATGTATATAAGAAGGGTGTTAGTCAAAAAGAACCTATTGGGAGATAATGTCTCTCATTTATGCACCAGTGTTTATGTTTCCATATTTCCAATGGCTCTAAACTAATACGGTTTTTGGGCATCGGTTTGTATAATGTTTTAAGTATTCCAAAAATGTGTTGTAATGTTAATTTATGTCAAGATAGAGTCATTATACTTTGATCCATATATATTGACTATGTTATACCCATTTCCCATCCCAATATCCTTATCCAAGTTCTAGAGATCCTAGTCATACAAAAAGACCTACCCTAGATCCCTTAATAAGAGATCTAAAGGAAGTCTGTCAAAGATGAGTTAATCATTTTTACTAACTCATCCATGTCAATTTATTCTTCTACTTACTCTTTATTTATTATTTCTATTATAAAGTAATAACTCTAGTATAATATATATGATAATATGTTATTATGATTATGGGATAACTATTTTACTCCTTTTATTCATCCTATAAAAAACAAAATCATCACGCGTACGTACGTACGGATTACCGTCTCCATGTCATGGTGTAATATCTTTTTCATCACCACTTTATTTGGATGGGTATAATGATGGATATAATGGATATACAAATTAAATATAACATGATATTGATTATTTATAATTAATATTTCATCCAATTCTTTACCCTTTCACCATTAATAGAATGATATCGTCAATCATGCGCACGTACAGCCTATCGTCCCCACGATGTGATGAGATTAATTTTACATGTTTACCATTTAATAATGATTATAATAATGTATTTAATGAGTAAATATAATAACTATGAACATAATATCATTATTTATAAAAAAATATATATATCCTATGAATAATAAATAGGACTTGCATGAAAAAACATGCAAAGGAAAATTAAGCAGTTAACAAATGACACAAGGGTAATAATATAATATTATTAACAAAACTGTATAAGAATATAATATATAATATCATAAAAATGGTTATAGTTCTATTATAAATTAATAACACATTTTAATATATTATACAGTAGGATAAATTATATTCAACTAAAAAAGTACAAGCCAAGGGTTAATTTCACAATCTCATTATTATTTGGGATTGTTTATAAGGAAGTATCTGCTAGGGAATATTTATAATCCATGTCAATGTTTTTTTTAAAAAATATCTTTAATATTATGTTTAAAGTATTTTTACCCATATTATACTTTTATTAATAATTTTTAAAGGAATATTTTTATCCTTTTCCAAATGAGGTACTTTATATCTTATTCGACAAAAATACGGAAGGGGTGTTTTTTAACTTATATTTCATGAGTGGATTTTTTTCCACCTTTATGATTCATTAATGTACTGAAGATTCCTTTACAAGTTTTCAATATTATTTTCAAGGAAAATGTTTGCGTTTTAAATTGTGTGGCCTTCTATATAAATGTTTTTAATAAAAATGGTTATTTTCTATCAATATTTTTCAATGATTATATGAGAGTTTATTCATATATATTAGTATCCATTGTTGAATTTTATGTCTCATTGAGGTTATCTCTTATGATATCATCTACCATATTTTATTAAATGTTTTATGATTAGTTTAAATGTGGATGTGCTATTTTAATACCATTCACCATATTGTTTAGAATGGTTTGTGATTATGTTTACTAATTTGGGATGGTTATTTACATTTCATATGTATATTTTGTTTCACCCCATTATTTTGTGGAATGCATTGGACTTATTAAGTGATGTGTGGGGCCTGCTATAGCACCTAGATTCATTATTATTTCTGATGAGACAAATCAGATATGGACTTAGTTGAGGCCTTTCCCATTTATTTTCATATATGGATTTGGCCTAGGCCTTAACCATTTTTTTCATATGTCCTGGTTGAGGCCTCGACGATATGTTTTTAGGTGTCCATTATTACTTGTTTCATCATTATGAGATTATTTATTGATATTCCATGTGATTATTCAACTAGTAGAATATATGTGGTTAATTTTCCTAGCTCAGGTGATTATTTAAATGGAATGTGTATTCGTTATTTACCTTTAAATATTTTTTATTCCATATTTACTCATATATTCCACTATATGATTACACTTATTGAGAATATGTGATCACCCCTTTCATATGTTTCATTATTCCCTAAGATTCTGATTAATAAGTTATGACTGATATATAGGGTTACATAAATGGGGAGTAATGGGAGACTCGATGAAATTCTTTGTGTTTTTTTGTTTAAAATTGTAATGTGGATTACAAGTATGTATCTAGTTTACCAAGACTACTAAAACATTCAGTCCCTTAGGATGTAGTTACTTGTATCTTATTCCAATGTATTAAAGTAAGGTACCGGCTCTGAACTACTGGGGTCATGGTTGTTATAGTTTTTATCAGATAAAATTTCATAGAATCCTTGGAAACTAAATTTGTAATATATAGATTAGGGAACATAACCCTAAGATAGAATTTGAGGATAAGTATAGAAGAACATACTATAATTTTAGTAAGGTGGATAATTATGTGGGTATTCTTAGAAATACATATCTATCTTGGATACTATAAGTGGATGTAGTGTTGGCATAAATGTACCAAGGGGTAACAACTCTGACAAGGTGTGTTAAGCCTTACTCATTGTAACCTGGTACATGACAACATATTTTATTGTGCACCTAGTTTGAAACTCCCAGGGGATATGCTTAGGATAATTAAAATTTTATTTAAAAACCATTATGAAGGATTAAAAAGAAAATATGTCCCCAAAGAAACCATGTTTATGATTAAGAGATTATCTATACATAAATTTTTCAATTTATGTTAAGTGTTTTACTAGTTATAAATTATAAATTATAATTCATATCCTAATCTAATGTATTAAATTATTTAGAAATTTTGCCTAGTGGAATGAATAGAAACTGTATTAACATAGGAAATCCATGTAGGGATTTCCCTCTTATGCAAGAAAATGATGTTGGAGATAAAGCTACAATTGGTGCTGAAAAAAATATAATCATATTAGGAAAAATGTTTCAGGTTATGAATAATAACCTCACCCATATGGAGCCTCCTAATTCACAATGCAGAGTAATAATGTTATACCACTTCATGAGACAACAACCTCCATCATTCAATGGGACTAGAAATCCATTTGTAGCTTAGAAATGGATAAGTTATATAGAGAAGATATATCTTGAATTGGGATGTAACAAAAGGGAGAAGGTTGTCATATTATTTTATTATCTCTTAGGGGATCTTGATCAATGGTGGTAATTGATTCAAAACACGAAGGAGGAATAAGAAATAGCAGATCTGGAATGGAAGGATTTTAAGGAACATTTCATGGAATAATATTTCCATCGCAAATAATGAGTGGATATGGAGATACAATTATTGAGTCTAAGGAAAAATAAGGATGAGAATGTTGCTAAATATGAAGCCAAATTTACAAGGATATCCAGGTATTCCATGGATTATGAACATAATACAAAGATAAAGATTGATTGATTCTTTGATGATTTAAAACCATTACTCTAAAGAGTACTAGTGTCCCAAAATTTCTCATCATATGTAGATAGAGTCTCATGTTCTACTAAGATAAATAAAGAATTATCTAAGTCTTATGACTTTAAGGGAAAGAAATATAACATGATAAAGGTAGATAAAGATTCAGATAAAAGGAAGAAGAGAAAGAAGGATTTTTCAACATGTGATACTTGTAGAAGGAAACACCCTGGAACTAGCTTAAAATGAAAAGGAGTTTGTTTAACATGTGGAGATAAAGGACATCATTATCATGATTGCACGGGAAATAAAGAAACTTCTAATGTTAAATGCTATAGTTGTAAGGATATGGAACACTATAAAAATGAATTCCCCAAGTTTTAAGGGAATATACCTTAGAAGAAGCAAAGGGAACAAGGTAAACCTTATGTTGTTACTACAATCAAAGTGGAATAATTAAATTATTTGTGTTTTTGTATTCATGAATTATGTTATGATATTTTAGTTATAAGTATAATAAAATATTTATAAGGATTGTATTGCAATAATTTTTCTTTAAGGATTTGGAAGCATGAACATTTTTATTATATTTTTTTAGGTGATAAAATATTTGGTATGTGACAACAAGAGCTACATTAAATTGTTTGGAGAATTTGATTTTAATATTTATTTTGGAAATTTAGAAACCTTTTTGGACTGTTAATTTGGATGGAAGTATTTTGGATGAGTCTCAATGTTGGAATAGATTAAGTTTAAGAATAGATATTATTTTTTGAGGTTAAAAAAGTTTCTTTAATATTTAATTTATTAAAGTTATTTCTATAATGTTATAATAATATAGTTTTATAAAAATTACAACTTATAGATCAAGCAACAACTCATCACATCCGACAAGGCCGTGAGACTTGAACCTGCAACCGAAGGGTGACAAGGGTGAATCAGCTACCACTGGCCTATGTGATTTCATGGTTAGTATAACATAGTTTTCTTTATTTAAATGGCATGATGATTAAGTATATTTACATTTTTGGAACCCTATAATATTAAGATAAATATGATATTTTTTATTTTTATTATCTTTTGGAGATAAAGATGAGTTTGTGGTAGAAATTGATTAAAGGATGAAACTTCAATTTTCAAGTAAGTATGTTTCCTTATGTTTTTATTCTATTACGTAAGTGAATTATTAAATTTTAGTTAATGGATCTTAAAACAAAAAATATTATCCTAGTACCTTATTTTTCGATGAATCAAATGGTCCCTTGGTTCATCACAGATTTTTAGCTTTGTGATTGTTAACTTTATTCTGATTGTATTCTATATCAATATCCATCAGAACTTAATGGTTATATTTCCCTTCCATTTACATTGTATCCTATATGTATCCCTTTTATGTGTTATCTCTAGTGACCTTCGTACTTCCCTTTATTTATTTTAAAGTGGATTTTTTATCAACCCTTGTTCTGATGTGGGATTTCAATAAAAGTATTTGTAATAGTTATACCTTCATTCCTGAACCCAAATTCAAAAATTTTGAGGACACAATTTATTAAAAGAGGGGAGAATCTAACACTCCAATATTATAATGGTATGTATCTTTTTTTAATTTAATTTCTTTGATAGCTTACGTTATAGGAAATAAAAAGCTTAAACAAAAAACTAAATTTTATTATTTAAATGTTGCCATGAAAACCTAGATATTAATTTAGATGTTAAAAATATTATTAAATAACTTCTAAAAATATTTGGTTTTTAAAAAAATAAGATTAATATATTGGTTACCAATTAATTAGAAACAAAAATATAACCAAATTGAATATAAATGAAATATTTTTACTTTTATACTCCCAAAGGAATTTTGTCTTAATTAATTAAGTTAATTACAATTATAAAATGATATAAATGAAATATAGATTTTATATATTAAATTAAATATTTTTTATATTCATCTAATAGATTTTATAGGCATGATCTATAAACAAACCCAATTTTATGAAAAAAAACTTATATTTCTCTAAAGGTGGTTTTACCGCCTTTTAATAAAAACCTATTTTAAATACACTTTTTGACACTTTTATATATTATATTTGAAAAAATAAACTTAATATTTTAAATTGAAATATACAAATTTACTTTGGTAGAATTTTTCATATTTTTCTTGATAAGTTTCATGTTTTGAAGAATACTGAAAAATACTAAATTTTAATAAAAAATAATTTTTTCTATCGAAATAATTTATAGTGTGAAATTATAATTTTAATTTGTTATGATGTATAATTATATAATTTTTTATCATTTAATCAAATTTATTCCATTGGAAAAAATTTCACCTTGAATTTTGATATAAATATGTTTCAATCTTTTTCATTTTTAAACTTTAAAAACTCGTTTTCTCACCCCGTCAATGGGATTGATTTTAAATTAATTACTAAAAATTCAATATTTTTAATTTTAGAAAATGTATTCTATATTTGGAACCAGTGAGTCTAAATTATGTAATTAGATTTCCTTTATTTTTTTTATATGAATAATAAATTTAGTAATATTTTAATTTCCACGGTTAAGGAGAAATCAAGTAACTAAGGGTACAAATAATATTATAAGTATTATAAAATTACCCTAAAACTGGTCGAAATTTTATTAGACTAGTGATTTTCAACCAAAAGAATACTTGTGATTATTTTATGGCCTCTTGAATCCTCTTTGATGACTTTAAGGATTTTATAGTATTTTACTCTAGAGAAAGTATAATTTATTTCACTCTTGTTTTTAACAAGTGAAATATTTTTAATATGGTGTTATAAAAAAAACTAAAGGAAGAGGAGTTTCCTCCAGAGCTCGGGTGACTCTTCCATTCCCTAGGTGGTGATGAGCCCTGCTCCGACCCCCCCCCCCCAGAGGGGGAGGGACCTTTTCCTCATCTTCTTGATTCTTGGGATACTCCTTTCATACCCTTTTCGAACCCTGATTGTATTCCACACTTCCCTCATATTTCTGTCTGCCTGAAGGTCCCAGAAAGCTTCAAAGGGATTTCTCTTCTTCCGATCTCAATCCTGGAATTCACGAAGCGTCTTCCCCGCTGTACTTGACCCTAGTCGCGCGATTCAAGCAACACCTTCCTTCAGTGGATGATTTTTACTACTTCATTTTTGATAAATGGGGTTTTATAGAGAAAGCTACTGTTGGCCTCCTCAACTCCAGGAGCTTCATGATTAGACTCGCCTCTGATAATGACCTGATTTTCACTTGGTCAAGCGCACCCCGCTCCTAGGACGGTTCTCAGTTTATCCTCTTTAAATGGTCATATGATATCCATATGAAATGAGACCCTACAAAGCTGGCGATTTGGTTATGTTTTCCAAGACTTTATCTTCCATTTCAAAATCCATCGATTCTTCGTTTTCTTGGAAATATGGTTGGGGGTTCCTATTCACTAATAATCAGACTCATACGATGTTTCACCCAATTACCCCAAGAGTGTGTGTAGAGCTTGACGTTTTGAAGCCTCTTGTTGAAGCCTTCTGGAAAGTCGTGGGATTGAAATTTATGTATAAGAAGACCATCATTTTTGAATCATGGTTTTATTATTGTTTTGTGTGCAAGATTCTTGGGAAAAGTATGGCGATATGTAGGTGAAGTGTGAGGCAACAGGGAGATAATTGAGAGGTCCATGCGTACTGGGTCCAAGGTGGCCCTCTAAGTGATGTTGGTTTACTATATTCTATGGATAGAGGAGGGTTAGGAGATGGTTGTGAAGGTTTTGGGCAGGGGAATGAAAAAGTTGATGTGACCTTGTGTTCGGCTAGATAAATGAAACAAAAACTAGTAAGGAGCTTTAATCCAGAGCCCAGTGTAGCAGAGGTATCTAAAAAGTTGTGGATAGACTTGGAGAGCCATCCTAGTAGAAAGTCATTAGCAGGGGGTTCCCAAGATAGTGAGGTGGTTGAGGCATATCTGGATGTTAACATTGCTCATTCTCAAGTTTCGGGGGTTCTATAGGTGTTATTGAACCAACCTCCAAGGGTGTGTCTAGTCTGAAACCTTGCACTTATGTGATGGATATACATGTTGGAGATGGAAAAAATTTTGACAGGGGGTACATTCATCTGTAAAGGGAAAGTCCAAGGATGGATAGGAGTGGGAGGAGCCTTCACTTGTGGTTGGTAGTCCATTGATCACCAGTGAGGGAACCAAACCCAGGAGGATTTTGTCCTACCTCAACTTAAACAACATATTTTAAAGTCTAAGTATTGAGGGAGATTTTTTAGGAAAATCCAACTATCCCTATGAGTCTGAATCTTATGGAGGAAAATACTTAGATGACATAGGTTTGGAAGGGGCCCGTAAAGGTTTTCACAACCAAAGAAGGAAGAAAGCGAATAAGAAAAATAAGGACCCGGGGAGCTGAATGGTTTCCCAGAAGCTGAAATCTAAGGGTCGTAAAGAATTATCTTATCTTACCAAACTGATAGAGACTCGGTCGGCCAAAAAAGAGGGTAAACTAAAGGAGCACGAGATCTAGAAAGAGGTAGGAGAGGAGGCTCGGTCATCGTGTCCAAAGTGCAAGTGGAAGGAGACTCAAAGGCAGATAACATGCAGGAGACACATCTTCACTCTGATAAGATGATGATGGAGAGGGAGGATAATCTTTATCCTGGATAGCAATGTGTAGTAGGAACTCTTAATGGTTTTTATGGAATGAAGGATGCGGATTTGGATACTCAGATGGAACTACTCATGCACTATGGTGAAGAAATGAAGGAGGGTGTTCTAGTAATTAAGGCAACGAGGGAAGACATTGATGAAATGATGGGAAGATTGATCCAAGTGGTAGTTACCAGGGAGAAAGCTGAATGGATTGACAAGAAAGATTGAATATTTATTAGAGGCTTAAATATGGGGAAGATCAGTAAAGAAGAATACATGAAGGCTTGGGAGTATCTATCAAGGCATTATGAAGATAACATAAGGGAAGATCCAGCCTACCAGGTAAACTCTCATCCCTAGAAACTATTTAGGGAATTAGATTCTAATTGCCTTAGACTTATGTTTAATAATTCAATTGTAACCTTTGATGTTTGATCTATTTTTCTGTAGGGTTCTAACTACCCCTTAAAACTGTTAGAAAATAAAAAAAATTAATTTGGAAGGAAGGTCTATAAAAATAATATCATTGACTATAAATATTATTGGTAAATAAAAAATGTTTTTCTACATAATGGTAATTTATTTATAATTTTTAGGAAAAAAATAATTAAATTAAAGGGTGAAACAAAGATGATATTGTAATTGTTTTAGTAATGGGAGAATCAAATAAATGATATTAAAAATAACAAAATAAATATAATTTTATATAATTTATGCCATAAAAAATTTGTATTCCTTTGAATTTTTATGGTTGGTTTAATTTAGTTTCTTCGAAGATATCATGATTTTATGATTTTTTTTAAAAAGTCAGGTAATGAATAGCGTCAAAATTGACACTAATGATATTTTAAAATAATAATATTTTATTAAATGATATAAAATACATAAGAATATAAAATTCATCCAACTGATTGAGATATGGTAAATCTTTTCATCAATGGTCCATTTTGGGTTCATATGACATTTTATAGTAACTATATTAACCCTTAAAGAGTAAAAAAGCCAAGTTATCACGGTAAGAGTTAAAGGTTTTAACTAAGGATTAAAGAGAAAGGATAAAGTTAATAATGTGATATAAACTTGTCTAAAAAACTTGATTTGATAATATTTCAACCCATACTCCTATTATATTTGAAATAATTCACCTTGGAGGAATTTGGAATAAAATAATAATTTATATTAATTTAATAGTTTGAGAGTTTCCAGAGGTTCCACACACTTCAATTATAAAAGGGAAACTCCTCCCTCAATTCCTCACACCACTTGGAGCCTTCTATGTCAACTACGTTCTACCCATTTCTCCTCCCAATATCTTTATCTATGTTTAAGATATCATGTTCTTATAAAAATACCAAACCTATATCCCTTAAGAAGTGATCTAAAGGAAGTCCCTCAAAGAAGAGGTAATCGCTTTTACTTACTCATCCAAGTTCATTTGTTCTTTTACTTCATCTTTATGTTTTATTTCCATTATAAAGTAATAAATCTAGTATCATCTATATTCTGAGATGTTATTATGATTATGGTACAATTTTTTTCCTCTTTTTATCCATCATATGAAAAACAAAATCACCACGTGTGCGTACGTACAACTTATCATCTCCACACCATGGTATAACCTATTCTTCATCACCCCTTTATTTGGATAGGTATAATAATGGATATAATGTATATACATAATAAATATGACATTATTTTGTTTCTTTATAATTAATATACTATCTAATTCCTTACCCTTTCACCATTAAGGGAATGATATCATTGCTTGTGCGTACATATGGCCTACCATCTCCAGGACATGATGAGATTTATTTTCCATGTTAACCATTTAAGAATGATTATAATCATGTATATAATGGGTAAATATTGTTTCTATAAACTTAATATCCTTATTTAGATAAAATATATATGTCCTATACATAAGAAATAGGACTTACACGACAAAATATATATAGGAAAATGAAGTAGTTAATGCCCGAAACGAGGGTAATACCAGAATATTATTACCAAAATGATATAAGAAGATTATATATAATATCATAAAAATTCACATGGTTATGGTTTAAATTAATAATATGTTTTAAAACATTATATATGAGGATAAATCACATTCAATTAAATTAAAGTAAAAGGTAAGGGTTAATTTCAGAATATAATTATTATTTTGGATATTTTTATATGTAAGTATCAACTAAGGAATATTTACGATCCATGTCCATGTTTTAAAACTAGATTTTCACTATTATGTTTAAATTTTTTTTACCCATGTTTGAATTTTATTAAATAGTTTTAAATGTATCTTATTTTCATTTTCCAAATGATGAACTTTATAAATTTTATGACAAAAATATAGAAGGGAATGTTTTTTTAACTTATACTGCATGAGAATATTTTGTTGTTGTCATGACACCTTAATTCCATGAAGCATATTTTACAAGTTTACAATATTATTTTCAATGAAAATATTTTCTTTTCAAATTGTGTGGAAATATAAATAAATATTTTAAATAAAAAGGGGTATTTTATCTAATTATTTTTCAATGATTTTATGAGTGTATTTTCATCTATGTGAACATCCTTTGTTGAATTTTTTGTTTACTAATTGGTGATAGTTACTTAAATTTCATATGTATATGTTGTTTCACCCCATTCATATGAGGAATACATTGGACTTAGTAAGTGATGGGTGGGTCCCATTATATCCCCTTGATGCATTAGTAGGTCTCTTGTGACAGATCAGATATGAACTTGGTCAAGGCCTTGCCCATTTATTTTCAGATATGGATTTTTCTGAGGCCTTAACCATTTATTTTTAGATGTCATGGATGATGCCTTGACTGTATGTTTTCAGGTGTCTAGAATTATGAATTCCATCATTATGATATTAGTTATTGATATTACATATGATTATTTGACTAGTAGAATATGCATGATTAAGTTTCATAGCTCAAGTGATTATTTAAATGGCATGTGTATCAGTTATTTACCTTTCTATATTTTTTATGCTATATTTTCTCATAGCTTCTATTGTATTATTACCCTTATTGATCATTTGATATCACCCCTTTCATATGTTTTATTTTCCCCTAGGATTTTGAGAAGTAAGTTATGACTGATATACAGGGTTACACAAAGGGGGAATAATCGTAGAATCAATAAAATTAATTGTGTATTTTTTTGTTTCAAAATGTAATGTGGATTAAATGAATGTATCTAGTTCACCAAGACTACTAAACTATTCAGTCTCTTGTGAGGTGATTTCTTGTATATTATTCCAATGAATTAAAGTAAGGCACCTGCTCCGGGATACTAGGGATAGAGTTACCACCGAAAGATCATGATTTCTTAGCATATTATATGTAATTAGTTGTCTAACATTATGAATTTCACCACTAAGGAACCATTTTTTGTTATCCATGTGATCTATTTATTTTAATTTTTATCCATTTATATATTATACTATCAGTTTTGGTTGATTATGGCTTCATGATGTTTTTTTTATTCTTGTCAGATCATATGATCTAAGTTTATGTTGTGATAGCTTTCACTGCATGTTACTCCTTACTAAGAAGCTCACCCTTATTTTTTTCCTTTCCCCAGGAAACCTAGAGGTAAAATATGTGTAATTTTTTGGGATATGAGGGAAGGGATAAAAATGTTCTCGCAATTTTTTCATGTTGTGTCTTATGTTCCCAAATATAATGTATGTATGTATCTAGTATTACAAGACTACCATGTTTTTAGATCCTTCAGGAACACTTGTGTTATCTTCTTATTATGTAATATAACTAATGGTTCTATGTTTCTAGAGTCTAGGTTATTATAAGAGAATCATAGATTTTTCATGGTCTATTATTTATCACATGATTGAATCCTTGTAATCCATCAAGGAAATCTTTCATGATGCAACATGTTGAACTACATTGAGATTCTCCTCCAACCCATTTAATTCATAGAGAAACTAACTCAACTATAGTGTGAGGTACTGTATTATAGTGAAACTCTCTCTCTTTGGTTCAACATCATAATAATGAAATAATAGCCTTCATGTCATGATGTACCTTAGAAAAACTCAATTAATTTACATTTTCAATCAAATCCAAAAGGCCTCCAACTCATACATGAGTATGTAATCAATAAATGAAATATGAAAACACCTTCATGAAACATTATTGAAATTACTTAAGAAACTATTCATAACATGCCTAAAATAAATTTTATCTTTAAACCACACTATAGTATAGAATAATGATTATGATAGTACTCCAACTCTAGATGCAAAAAATATTATTTTAACCATGTCTCAGTTGAGATAACCTCATGTCTCCCCTTTTTCAATTCACTTAATGGGAGGCTTCTCCAAACTCCGACACTTATAAAAAAATCGTAAACATCAATGTATCTTAAGTTTCCTAAGGAACCATCACTCCCATCATATTAGGTATCTCATTCTTTAAATCATATCATTTCCCTTAATATTAGTTGTTGATATGGTTCTTCTTATTTACATCCATTTACTAAAAAATAAAATTTAGTGACAATAATACACTAATTAATAAGAATATAAAATTAAAATTATAAACTTATAAATAATGATTCATAAATTAGTAGTATATCAAAATTTATGGCTATATAAATTAAATTTTAGATTATGTATGGTGTATTTACTATGATTTTCACTAACATGATCCCCAAAAATAACATGAAATTTATTTTATTACAACTATAATGATTCAATCCATTAAACATAATATTATATCATTTTTAAAATAAATATCTTTAAACACACCCATAAATCTAGAGGTTTAGTGTGTTTGCGAGATTATATACATAATACAACATCTTAAAAATAACTATAACATCTTTTATTTACACCTTCATAATATGACCCAATATTTCACTTGTCACGACCCGTCACCCGGGGCCCGTGTCGTAACTACCCCAAGCCCGCCTTCCATAGGCCAGGGGCTGGAGACTAGCACCAAAGTCGTAAATCCCTATAACTGGGAAGGCATTGCCTTTATAAAATGTAAACACACACACACACAAACAGAGTACAAGAGGAAGAAAAAATTAAGTAAAGTAGTAACAGCTGTGCTAAAAGTACAAAGGGTCCGGAAATACAAGCAAAACATAAAGGTACAACTAAAACTGAAAGAAAGTACAACTGAAAAGACAAACAACTGAATGGTGAAGCAGCTCCTAGATCATCCTTCAGGTTCCTACCTAAAGGGTAGGTACATATGTCCTCCTCAACACTCCACGTTCGTCCATCTCCTCCGCGTACCAACTCGTCTTGAGATCCACCTCCGGGTATCGTCCAGCTCTACAAGCCTCAACCACGTTCAGTTCTATCCGTCGTCCGCAACCAACACAACGAGGTGCGGGCATAACCCGTGCATGGGTGAGTATAACGATACTCAGTAGGGACCCTGAGACCCTCAAGGTATCACTAAAACCAACAAGGATAAACCACAAAGAAAGATCTCAAAATATAACCTTTACTTAGGTATATGCCCATACATATACCTAAGTTATCAAGTAACCCATCTCAATTATGAGGTAAACACAAAGGTCATTGACTCAGCTCAAACCAGGATTTTTATTCACGATGATGAAAACAGGGATGCTATAGAACTCCTCCTCTGTCGAGCACAGTAGTCTTTCCATGACTCTGATGTGTCACTCACTAACCTTAGACTGCTAAGGTACTCCTCCTGTCGAGTACCACAGGTCTGACGCCTCACAATGTAGTGATCCTCCACCATGGGTTTGCCACCTCAAAAAGTAGTTCTCCCCCCTCATAGCCTACAAAGGTACTCCTTCTGTCGAGTACCGTGGGTCTACCACCTCACAAGGTAGTGCTCCTCCTCCATGGGTCTTCCACCTCACAAAGTAGTTATCCCCATTGGGCTATTCAAGTCACTCTGAATCGAATCTAACAAGCATTCATCAGGTCTCAGCTAGCTACAAGGTCACCGTAATCTGTATGCTCGTCTCTGGGAGGATCCGATCCATGAGACACTGGTCGATACTTCCAAGTGTTACGTGATCTCACGTGGGAGTATCTCAAAGGGTTGCCTCATCATAGGGTTCTCAACACAACAACCGGCGCGTCAATCGGATGCCCGATCTGTGAGTTATTAGCATTTCCGTTCCAGGGGCCCGGTTGGATTCCGAGTACAATCCAACCCGGCCATACTCCAACTGCATCCAAACTTTTGGTGAAGTATTCCAAAAGAACCATCTCATCAAGAGGAATCCAACATAGTCGACGACATGTCAACCAGACGTCTGGTCATTAAGTTATAAGTGTTTTCGCTCCGAGGGCCCGATTGGTTTCTGGTTCGAACCAACCCGGTCGTTTTTCCAAAGTTGCCCAAAACTCACTAAGAGTAATTCAAATGGACCACCTCTTCGCAAGGGTCCTAGTTCCACAGACATCGCGTCGATCGGACGCGCGGTATTTACGAAATTCATGTTTTAGTGAAAAAGGGCTCGGTCCGTTAGGCCTGATGGGCTGACGGGTCGGGTCGACTCGGTTTTGGCGGGTCCGACCCAGCAGAGGGGTCAGACCGGCCTGTTGAGTCACGCGGCCTAGCCCAAGGGGCACAGACTGGCCCGAAGTGGCGCGGCCCATCCCGGCGGGGCGCGGCCCGAACCGAAGTGGAGCGGCGCGGCCCGGCGGGGCGCGGCCCGGCGGGGTGCGCTGCCTGGCTAGCTCGGTCAGCCAGTCGTGCAGTCCAAGGGGCCCGACCCCTCGGCTGTCTGAACCAGCGGCTCCAAGCGGCGCCGCCATTCCGAAACCGGTCGGCCTTCTGGCGCAAGCAGCCCACATGGTGGGACATGGCTCTTCCGGCACGGCGCCCTCCTGGTGCCTCAGATCTGCTCCGCCCAGCCGGCTGACAAGCCGGCCGGTCCTTCCGCCGAAGTGGCCCGCAAAGAAAGTCGTGGTTCCCGCTGCACAACCGGCGTGACAGTTTCGACTTCCTCCGTAGCGGCCTACGCTGGCTGCGGATCCGCATCCCAGGCATGGCACAACGACGTCGTTCTTTCTCCGCCGCAGGCCTCTTGGCCGCGCTCTTCCTATCGTATGCGATGAAAGCCGTTACGTCGCCGGTCTCTTCCGCCTTCCACATCCTATCTTTGACTCCATATAATTAAACGAGATCAAAATGAGGGTCGTCGAGCCATGTTCGTTCGGCCTGTGCCCTCTGCGTTAAGCGATAGCAATATGCCGAAACAATCTAGGTTGTTCAATGAAGAACTGAGGCACAATTTTAATCCATTAAAATTGAACATAACCCTTACCTTGAAAAGACATCGCACGTCATCAAACCATAGAAGTCGAACGTCGCGGTGGTCAGACGTCGCGGAAGAATAGAGTCGCGGAAGACGGACGTCAATTCTGTTGACGTCGGGGTGCGTCTGAAGTGGAAGCATCGTTGGAGAAATCCCTCACGTTCTTCGCCGGCATAGTCTTTCTCCCTTGACGCGGAGGAAGATGAAGAATGACGGTGCTCCTCATGGCATCACCTCACATTCTTTCCCCAGTTGAAGGAGATGCCCTTCGCCGAGAGGAAGGTTGCGTTCTTCATGGGAAGAAGGCTTTTCTTCTAATCCTCCAAAGCTTCTCCACAGAATAATTTCCAAACCAAAATAATAAAATGGCTCTCCCATATTTAAAAAGTTCCATGCAAATCAAATTAATTAAAACTCTTAAAATTAATTGATTGAAATGTGTTGGTATAATTGAATAGGGAGAGAGGGAGGTGAGAGGTCTCATTTATGGAGGGGGTGTTAACAAACTTAAATAAAGAGGATATTAATGGGGAGTTGGCACATTAAAATAGAAGATCAAGATTCAAGGGGTTAAAGAGGGGTTTAAAGAGAGTAATGGGAGATGAAAGGTTGGGGATCATGTGGGCCCCACCTGTCATTTATCCACACATAGGAAGCTGGGTGGTTGTGGGCCCCACCAACAACTTCCCATGGTAGGGTTTAACTTCCAAAGCTATAAAATAAAATTGTTCTAACAATTTTATTTATTTTAAACTAAATCCCCAAATAATAATTCTCAACCCACTAAAAACACAACTACGGTAAAGGTCCCCTTAAGAAATTACTGGTGTTGCGATTTCATCAGTGCCCTCGGATTTCAATTCCGAGTACAGGTTCATAAGATAGAAAAACTCGAACGTACGTTTACTAAACGTACCCAAACAAAACATCATAAATTGATTCCAGGCACACCGGTCCTCATAATCAAGTGTCGTCAGAAGTCGCAGACTCGTAAAATTCCAAATAAATTAAGGCAAAAAATTCCTTGAAATTTCCGAGTCTTTAAATTACTCCCACCTCAGGGATTTACATCCTTGTAAAGATTCAACACACACAAGAAAAATAAAAGAGGGTATTGAGCATGCATATGAGCCTCCTGCTCCCATGTGCTCTCCTGAAGGTTCCCATGCTTCCAGTGAAAGTAAACCAGATGAATCGACCGTCCTCATAGGACCCGCTCCTGTCGATCCTCAATCTCTACTGGAACCTCCGTGAAAGTATCCTCATCATCGATATCTAGCTCTATGTGGTCAATGATGTGGGATGGTTCATGCATGTATCTTCTCAACTGAGATATGTGGAAGATGTCATGCACCCGGTGCAACTGTGGTGGAAAGACCAAGTGATAAGCCACCTCTCCTACCCTACAAAGGACCTGGAAAGATCCATTGAACCTCGGAGATAACTTTCCGCCTCGACCACATCTCCGTAGACCTCATCTAGGTGAGAGCCATATAAAGATGTGGTCACCATCCTTGAACTCTAGAGGCTTCCATTTTCTGTTTGGAACTAAAAACTCAAAACTCTTGCTTCCACAAGGGTAAGGTTGGCCGACTCAAGAGTGATCGACCGCACCCTCCTATGCATGAGTTTATCTTGTGCTGCCTGGGTTTACCTTTTCGCCAACCAAGGAAAAACCCATCCCAACGTTGTAGATAAACCACAACCTTTTTGCCTAATACAGTCAATCTGTGTATGAACTGTGGTTACCCAGTCTATACCCAAACCAACGTCGTAAGGCCTCAACGCTGCCACCAAAAGGTTCCAACTGAAACTCTCACCTCAAGGGTTAGATCACACTATCGACGTAAGTGTCATTATCAAGTCTCCTCCCAAAGGTATCTCTAGATGTGAGGGTAAAGTTAACGGTTTTAACTGGAAACTCTAGGTCTGGGAGAAGATTTGTGGAAGGAAGAAATGATTTGTATCAATGTCTATTGTTACGGCAGCTAGTAGTGGACACAGACCGTTCCTTGAATCATTCTTAGAGCCCTTGGGTCACACTCCTTGACCGCATCCAGCTACTCTCTTCCCCTGCCCTACAGCTCCCTGAGCCTGGTGGGGACAACAAAGGCGGGTGGTTGTAACATGTCAAAATGTACACCACCTAATGCTGCTCTCTTAGCTCTACTTCTATGTCTTCTGCTCTGCAGATTCATCTGTCCTTAACACTTCCTCTTCTTGAAACATTTTACACGCCCAAGTCTCTAAGACTAGCGTCAGTTTCCTACTTTCCCACTGCTAACATTCATTAGCTGTATCCACTCAGCCAAAGAATTCTCAACCACAAAGGTTCTCTCTAGCACCCTAACATTAGTAGGAATGCATAGAGGAAAAATTTATGGTTCATATGTCCTTTAAACACACCTCACCTGGAAGTCTGAGCCCTGAAGCACTGATCGTATCGTATTCATCGAGTACCAAGGATGGTTGGTATGCCTCGACGAATACTGATCTACCGACATATCGTCCTTCCGAAGCTATATAAGCTCTAGAAAACTCCCAGCGACCTCTTCAAGACAGTCCTTAGCCGCCTGTGAGTAGGGATTGCCTCAGAACCTGAGGGGTATCTGATGCTGAAACACATGTAAGAAAATAAGCCTACATGTGTCATCAACCCGTACTGTCGGTTGTAACTACTGACCAACAGGTAGTGATATAGCTGGCACACTACCTGAAGGTACTATCTCAGGCATCGGTCCACATACCGAAGCCTCATCACTATACGGACCAACCTCATGGTCACTCACTGGGAAACACCATTAGATAAGATCACCATCATCTCTACTAGTGTCTGAACTAGGTGTAGAACTATAGAAATCACCTCCATCTAGTCCACTGCTTCCTGGGAATCTGTCTCACCTCGTAACCTCGGAGGCCTCTACTATTAGAACTCGTGTAACACGCTTTGTCATTGTGCATCGTCCGCTAGTATGGCTGGTGGCATCTTCTACCCAATGGGTGGTGGTGCTGCTGGTACACCACCCGAATGTGCCATCATAGAAAAGGGCCCTGCACTGGAGCCTCATTGCTCAGTGGGCCATCATCAGGTACTCTATCGGAACTCCAACTGACTATCTGTGTGGAGGCATCCTGAACAGATGTGACACGGTCAAACGATTTAAACCTGGTGAGCTGACCTGGTTGAGATGACTTAAAGAAAACTTTTGAAAACACACGCAATCAGTGTTTTCGTGCACTGAGTCAAAAATCAGTAGTCAGGGTCCTGGTGTATGGATACGCTGGTCGTCGCACCAACAATGGACTCCCTGAACTGAAAACCACACTCTGTACCCTTAACACTGTTGCTTCACAGAAATAAAATATCAGAGTTATAAGTTTTGCGGTAGAACCAAGATCCTCTGATACCAATTTGTCACGACCCGTCCCCCGGGGCCCATGTCATAACTACCCCAAGCCTGCCTTCCATAGGCCAGGGGCTGGTGACTAGCACCAAAGACGTAAATCCCTATAACTAGGAAGGAATTTTCTTTATAAAATGTAAACACACACACAACCAGAGTACAAGTGGAAGAAAAAACTAAGTAAACCCGTAACAGGTGTGCTAAAATTACAAAGGGGCCATAAATACAATCCCAGCATAAAGGTACAGCTATAACTGAAAAGACAAATAGCTCAATGGTGAAGCAGCTCCTGGATCATCCTCCAGGTTCCTACCTGAAGGGTAGGTACAGATTTCCTCCTCTGCACTCCACATCTGTCCGTCTCCTCCAGGTACCGACTCGTCTTGAGATCCACCTCTAGGTACCATCCATCTCTACAAGCCTCAACCACGTTCAGTGTTGTCTGTCGTATGCAACCAACACAACGAGGTGTGGGCATATCCCGTGCAGGGGTGAGTATAACGATACTTAGTAGGGACCCTGAGACCCTCAAGGTCTCACTAAAACCAACAAGGATAAACCACAAAAAAAATATCTCAATAGATAACCTTTAATTAGGTATATGCCCATACATATACCTAAGTTATCAATTAACTCATCTCAATCATGAGGTAAACACAAAGGTCATTGACTCAGCTCAAACCAGGATTTTTATTCACAATGAAGAAAACACGGCTGCTGGAGAACTCCTCCTCTGTCGAGCGCAGTAGACCTACCATGACTCTGAGGTGCCACTCACTAACCATAGACTACTGAGGTACACCTCCTGTCGAGTAACGTGGGTCTGACACCTCAAAATGTAGTGCTCCTCCGCCATGGGTCTGCCACCTCACAAAGTAGTGCTCCCCCCTCATAGCCTACAGAGGTACTCCTCCTGTTGAGTACCATGGGTCTGCCACCTCAAAAAGTAGTGCTCCTCGGCCATGGTTCTGCCACCTCACAAAGTAGTGCTCCCCACTGGGCTATTCAAGTCACTCTGAATCGAATCGGACAAGCAGTCATCAGGTCTCACCTAGCTACAAGGTCACCGTACTCCATATGCTCATCTCTAGGAGGATCCGCTCCACAAGCCACTGGTTTATACTTACAAGTGTTACATAATCTCACGTGGGAGTATCTCAAAGGACTGACTTGTCATAGGGGTCTCAACGCAACAGACGACGCGTCAATCGGACGCCCGGTCTATGAGTTATTAGCATTTCCGTTCTAGGGGCCCAGTTGGATTTCGGGTACAATCCAACCCGGCCATACTCCAACTTCATCCAAAACTCAGGTGAAGTATTCCAAAAGAACCATCTCATCAATAGGAATCCAACATAGTCAATGACAATTCAATCGGACTTTTGGTCCTTAAGTTATAAGTGTTTTTGCACGGAGGGCCCGATTGGTTTCAGGTTCGAACCAACCCGGCCGTTTTTTCGAAGTCGTCGAAAACTCACTAAGATTAACACAAAAGGACCACCTTGTCGCAAGGGTCCTAGTGCCACAAACAACATGTCGATCGAACACATGGTCTTTACGAAATTCACATTTAAGTGAAAAAGGGCCCGGTCCGTTAGGCCCGAGGGGCAGACGGGTCGGGTCGACTCGGATTTGGCAGGTCCGACCTGGAAAAAGGGTCAGACCGGCCTGGTGAGTCACACGGACTGACCCGAGGGGGCAGCCCGGACTGAATTGGCATGGCCCGGCCCGGTGCGGCTTGGCTGGGCACGGCCTGGCGGGGCGCGCGGCCCCTCGGATGTCCGAACCGGCAGCACCAAATGGCGCCGCCATTCCCAAACCGGCCGACTAGGCCAGAAGGCCTTCTGGCGCAAGTGGCATGCATGGTGGGCCGCAGATCTTCCGACGTGGTGCCCTCTTGGCACCGTGGATCTGCTCCGCCTAGCCAGTCGACGGGCCGGTCAGTCCTTCCGCTGAAGCGGCCTGCAAAGCGGGCCGCGATTCCCGCTACACAGTCGGTGCGACGGAGCTGGATTCCTCCACTGTGGCCTACGCTGGCCACGGTTCCGCATCCCCGACATGGTGTGACGACACCATGCTTCCTCCACCACGGCCCTCTTGGCCACAGATTTTCCTAGCCTATGCGACGGTGGCCCTTTCGCTGCCAGTATCTTCAGCCTTCCGCCTCCGATCGTCGACTCCATATAATTAAACAAGATCAAACGGAGGGTCATCGGGTTGTGTTCATTCGGCCTGCGCCCTCCGCGTTAAGTTATAGCAATAGGCTGAAACAATCAAGGTTATTCAATGACGAACCGAGGCACAATTTTAACCCATTAAAATTGAACATAACCCCTACCTCGAAAAGACGTTGCACGTCGTCAAACTGTGGAAGACGAACATCGTAGTGGTTGGACGTCGCGGAAGAATAGAGTCGCAGAAGACGGACGTCAATTCTGTTGACGTCGGAGTGCATCTGAAGTGGAAGCATCTTTGGAGAAATCCCTCGCGTTCTTTGTAGGCATAGTCTTTCTCCCTTGACACAGAGGAATAAGAAGAATAGCGGTGCTCCTCGTGGCGTCACCTCATGTTATTTCCCCGATGGAAGGAGGTGCCCTTCACCGAGAGGAAGGTTGCGTTCTTCGTGGGAAGAAGGATTTTCTTCTAATCCTCCAAAGCTTCTCCATAGAATAATTTCCAAAAAAAAATAATAAAATGGCTCTCCCGTATTTAAGAAGTTCCATACAAATCAAATTAATTCAAACTCTTCAAATTAATTGATTGAAATGTGTTGGCATAATTGAATATGGTAAGAGGGAGGAGAGAGGTCTCATTTATGGAGGGGGAGTTAACAAACTTAAAGAAAGAGGAGATTATTGGGGAGTTGGCACATTAAAATGGAAGATCAAGATTCAAGGGGTTAAAGTGGGGTTTGAAGAGTGTTATGGGAGATGAAAGGTTGGGGATCATGTGGGCCCCACCTCTCATTTATCCACACATGGGAAGTTGGGTGGTTGTGGGCCCCACCAATAAATTCCCATGGGAGGGTTTAACTTCCAAAGCTATAATATAAAATTTTTCTAACAATTTTATTTATTTTAAACTAAATCCCCAAATAATAATTCTCAACCCGCTAAAAACGCAACTGCGGTAAAGGTCCCCTTAAGCAATTACCGGCACTACGAGTTCATCGGTACCCTTGGATTTCAATTCCGAGCACCTATTTATAATATAGAAAAACTCGCACTTATGTTTACTGAACGTACCTGAACAAAACTTCGGAAATTGATTCCGAGCACACCAGGCCTCAGAATCAAGTGTCTTGAGAAGCCACATACTTGTAAAATTCCAAAAAAATAACAAAAAATTATCCTTGAAATTTCCGGTTCTTTACATCACTATAATTGTATCACTACATGATATATCATGTGGGTATATATAAAATAAAAGGGTAAACTAAAAAATTCAATAAGGGGAAAATAAACATAGGGATGAGAAATAAGTGTTGGTAAGTATAACACAGGATCCTAAAAGTAGAAGATCTTAAATACTCACATAGGAACATGGAATAAATGTTGGAGGAATAAGGAATAAAATTCATAGAAATATAAGAATAAAATCAATCATATGAATGTGGAAAAACATAATATATGTCATCATTAATATAAGTCATGGATTGTTTTCAAGATAATATAACATAATGTTCTAGGCTCACTACCCATGCACCATGCATAATATCTCATGATAAATAAGAATTTATAAATAGATTAGGTGTATCATAATTCTAGGACCATCCATCACATCGTAATAAGTTATTTATATATATTCCATATAGAAAAGAAACATACATTGAGCATAAATATGAAATAAAACAACGGTATATAAATGGGTTATATAATAAGGTCACAAAGTATGGTAAAATAGTGAATCATGTATATATGAAAAATAAGAGGAGAATATTTCATACTGAATGTTAAAATTTCAGAATAAAAAAATAATTAAAGATTGTAGTCAATTAAGGGACAAATAAATGTGGAGGAAAAAACATAATAATAATTAAGGATAAGGTAAAGAAAATGGAAATGTTTTCCTTGTAAACATTGTATGGTTTGACTTAAAGAAATATTAGGAAATCAAAGATATACATATCCATTGAAACATATTGGTAAAATAATTATAAATAATATAAAATAAAAATATTATAAATTTTGGAAGAGGAATAAATAAATATAGAGATTTATAGATAACATAACCACAAAAAAGAAAAAGAGTAAGAGAGACCCCATGCCACAAGTCTAAAATCACTTTGGATACTCGTCTAACATCCTAAATAGTTGAATTATATACATTAATTAAACATTCAAGAACCATATTAATTTTTTTTCAATTATTTTCACTATTTTTTTATCATATATTATTCATGTGTTAGAATTACTTAGTTCACATCGATGGTTTGAGGTTGTTCATTACAGAGTTCCAAAATCACTTAAGTTTAATAGTACAGACCAATATTTTTTCCATGGTAACATAAGTTCTAGAAGTTTTAAGGTAGATAGTAATTTCATTCCATTAGTATGGTATTTCAATAATTTAGTAGATGCTCTAAAATAGTTATAATTTAAAATACATTTCTTGGAAAGCTAGTTTTTAAGAAATTTAAATAAACCATTATAGTTTTTTATGTAAATAATATCATAACTATTTTATCATTAGAATCCTAAAAATTGAATTAATTTATTAATAATATTAACTAATTACATGAAAACCATTTTTTCAGAACATCCATGAAAGGCAGGAGTGAAAATAAATCGTCATCATTTACTTAGGTAGTATAAACATACCATTGCTGGAAAATATTTTTTAAGAGATTTTAAAAGAAGATAAAAAATAATAAATATTTTATTTTCATAAATATATTAGAGTATAATTATAATAATTTTTATTGTTTTTATAAATATAACCAATATTTATTTAAGTGATAATATAAGGAAGAAAATGGAAGTATTAAAATTTTGAAGGCATACTTTTCTCTTTGAGAAGCATCCTTTGGTATTAACCTTAAAACATCTAGAAATAGTTTTTTTATTAGAATAGACTTTGAAAAAAGTGTTTAAGAGAGTTTAATGAGGTATTTTGGAAAGAAATGGTTATGGATGAATTTTAGAAGTAAAGATAAATCAGTGGAAGATGGGAGTATTTATAGGTTAAGGGGGTTTTTTTGAGTAAAATATTGATTAATTTGTTATTTTTTATCAAGGATTTGAATAATTTGGATTGTTTTGACTAATAATAGTGTATGATTAGAAACATATATATTTCAATTACATTTAAAAACTTCAGAAACCAAGTTTTAGCATTGGTATATTTATTTCATTTTAAAGAATCAAAAATAGTTTTTTATTAGAATAAAATAGAATATAGACTTTGGAATTTGATTTATAGATTTGGAAATAAATTTTATTATTTCAAAGTAATTTATTTTACTAATTAAATTCATTTCAAGTCATTTAATATGTTCTAAAAATTATTGAGTCATTTTAAAATCATAATGCTATCATAAAACTTACTGTATATGCAAAAAAAATTAATTTTATTATTCACCAAAATTTCAACTTTGTCAAAAAAATTAAAAAAACTCACTTATAGATAATTTCAACATAATTATCACAAAAATGAAATCCTTTTTATAAAAATAAATTTCTAAATTATTTAATTATAATATTTAATTATTTATTAATAAATTAATATTTTACTAAATAATTTAAAATATACCTTATAAATTTAAACTTATTCATATCTTCAGTTATATATTTTGAGAAATAATTTTATTATATTATAATATTTATATTCACTTATTTTTTCCATTTTAGATATTACTTATTGAAATTTTTACTATTCTCATTGGTTATGCTACTATTCTGATAACTATATTAATATTACAACTGTTAGTAACTATTCCAATGTCATATAATACTTATAATTCATATAAATACATTTTATTTGCTTTATCCATATTTCTCTTAGTTTTATATCAAGGTTATATATTATTTATTAATAAAATGTCTATCTTGTTTCAAATATTTTGTTTTATTTTTACAGTACTATTTATAGGTGTGGTATTTCTAGGAGACCATAACTCATTGGATTTATAAATTTTACTAATTTTCTTTACATGTTTTTATCACCCTATTATTGTTATAGTGATCCTATAGAATATATTCATCCTTCACTTGTAATGTTACGTTAGGAAATAAAATGATTTTTATTTTTTTATATAAAACACATGGTTTATTTATAGTGTGACTCGGTTTCATAAGGAAATAATTTAAGAAATATATGAATAAAATGGAGGAATCTTCATAAAAAACATGGGATGTTATAGCCCTTACAGTCAATGGTGACCTCACTCAACATTGATCAATAAGAACAATATATCTCATACTATCCCTCAGATATCCCATGACCTGGTCATAACTCATATATGATTACTCAAGAAGTCATAATAAAATCCAATGACTTAGCTTTAAGCATTTAGAGATGCTAAGAGTCTTAGATTCTATCACAACATAATGGGTACAACCCATGGTCTGACTGGAATATGATAAATAATAATTCATTATATTTCTCAACCTAGATTAACCATTTCAACATACAAGGAAGGGTTGACCTAATGATCCTATATTATCATGAATCAAGGTAAAACATACAAGGAAATTGTAAAACGAGAGAGAACACACAAGAACATATGATTTAGAATAGAGAATCTCCCACATGAGGTTAAAAGGAAAAAATATTCTCCAAAATCTATTATCTTAACCTTAATTTCACACACATATAAAATATAACTTTTAAAAATCCTATAAAATTGAATATCATTCCATTTATACTCACTTAAAGGATATGGCCAAAACCAGTGAACATCCAATTTGGAAATTCAAATTTTCACTTTTTAAATCTGTTTTCAAAACCATTATCCTTAAAAAACTAGATTTGAAATTTTATTTCAAAATCTATAAAACTTTATAATTTTATTTTAAACTTTAAACCATTTATTTTCATAAAACCAAGCCATGTATAAACTAATAACCCCATGAAATATATAATATTTCCTATTATATCTCATTCAATTAGGAACCATTATTAAAAATATTTATCCCAGTCCATGAGATTATTTGGTTACTTTTAAGCTGATATGAATGCAACTCATTTTAAAAAGTCATAAGATGTTATATATTCAAGAAAATAACCAGAATATTAGAAAATAAACATAAAATAAATAAAAATAGATCCATAACATGAAAAATCAATCAAAAAGATCAATTTATAAAGGAAAACGACCTCATTAAATATTATAAATATGTCTAAAATCTCATATAAATCATCTTAGACTCCAATTAGAAGCTTCAAGAGAAAGAACAATTCTTCAGGATCGAGTATAGTGATGACATGCCTATATCAAGTTGGGACTCTAAGGTGAGAGGTAGACATAATATTTTAGTATAAAAAGTATTTCATTAGAGATACACAATGATATTTCTAAGGTATGAGAGGTTGTATGGTGGGGTGTTTTTAATGAACCATTGCAATGAACTGGCTCGAGTCAACCCAACCTATCACCCAATCTAGCTCTACATAAGGCCCAAAATGTGTTCTTGGTATCCATGGGATGATAGAAATAACTTGGGAATTATTGGTAACCATTTGGGAATGGTTTCACCCTTGAATATTTTTCATGAACAATCCATCAATTGGAAAGACACACCAACCAAATAAGCAAGTTTAGCATATATAAATATCCAAATCAAAGTGTACACAAGAGTGACTAAAAATAGAAATCATAAACATCATCACATCACTATATATATAAATGAAATATACACATGATATCCATATTCAAATCTCAATACAAGAAATAAAGATCAAAAGGCCAGTATATAACATCCTAATGATACAAAATACCAAAAGTTCTCCATATGATCCAACTCTATAAGATCACATCTCCAAAACCCCAACCAACAATGGATATTTATAATCAAGGGGATCCACTAAACTACGTGGTTCCCTTATCTTTACCCATTTCCTTCAAAATAAGTTCTATATACTCCCATGGAATATATAGGGTGTGTGGCACAAATCCCAGTGGGAAACCACCATGAATCTATGTAAGGCCTTTATTCCTAGAAACCATTATGTGTAGTTTCAAAAATAATTTTTCTTCAAAACTAAGTTCACATTTTAAAATAATTTCTCTTGAAAACAATACATTCCCATTTGTTTTTTTGTCAAAAATAACCATCTTTTCAAAATCATGGTAAATAAGGCTCAAATAAAAGAAATAAAGCCACCTGGTATAAGCACAGTGAAATCACCCATGCATAGAATAACATCAGCATAAACATAAACACCATCATATAGAAAAATAAAGGAAAATGGGAATAAGCATGAAATCCATCACAACAAAAATTGGCACTATCATCAAGAATAAGTCATATAAAAATCAATACGATTTATTTAATACACACCACGGGATATAACCAATAGGTTCTAGTGTGAATTAGTCTAAAAAAAGATTTTTATAGCTGGATAATAAAGTATAAATTGTTTGGAAGCTCTCCTGGTCTTCCCCCCGACCAACCATAATTCCATGGGTACTCTTGGCCCATATGCCAACAATTTGGATGTTTTATAAGTCTTTCTCCCAAAGGCTCCCTTGGTCCCTTGGATAATAATATATTTTTCTAGGTCAAACACCAAAGTTCCCCCATGTTCTAATCAATTAAAAACATTCACAAGTTCCAATCATAAATTACATTACAAAATACAATTTAGTATACCAACTTTTCCATTTTAAACAAAACACCTTCCTCAAGGTGAAACATGCTCATTTAAATAAAACACCTTCCTCAAGGTAAATATCTTTTAAAAAATTTACCTTTAGTGTCAATTTAAACCCATAAAGACTCTTTAAGACATTTTATTAAAAAAATGGAGTGAATTAAAGAAAACTCCCTTTAAAATCAACTTTGAAACATAAAATTGAAAACCCATTTAAAGAATCATAACAACCATGGATAAACCATCACTAATAACTCAAATTAAAGGAAATATAATAAAAAAAACAAGTGAAATCAAGATTCAATAAAAATACATGGAAAAGTTACATTAAATAGATACACTTACTAGAAATTGAACTAAAACTTTTCGCCTTCAATGAAAACCACTTGAATCAAGAAAAAGAGTTCCTCACACATCTAATCCATAAGTGAAAAATACAAACCACCCATTTGAAACCCTATATTCATCTATAATGAAACATAGGGTTTCCAAACTCCATGGAAATGGAATAAAAATGCATCATAAGGGGTAAATAAGGAGAACCCAAGAAGAAATCAAGATTACCTTGAATGAAATCACTAAAGGATGTAAGAGATCCACCAAAAAGGAGAGAGGAGAATCTCTACGACATGGGGAGAGGGTTTTGGATGATTGTGAAGATAAATAAGGGTGAAATACATAAAAATGGAAAGGGGAAATGGTCAAAACCCACTTTATTAATGACCAGGACACACCACACGATTTGGAAACATGATCAGACAAACTGTGCACCAACCATGTGGGAGCCACTATCTTCCCAAAATCATGTTTCAGGTTTTATTGATTATTTTTCATGGTTATAAAAATTGTTATAAAACCATGAAAAATGTCATTGTCCCCAAAACATCACCCTTGGATGGTTAGTTTCATTGAAAAATTGTCTTTTGACCAGGCTCCAGGGCCAGTTTCCACAAAAACTGAGGTTTCCACCAACCATCCCCTGGAAACTCCAAGAAAGAATAAATAAATAAATAAATCATACAAATGACCCAATGGGAGTCACAATCTTCCCCTCCATGACACTTTCTTCCCTCAGCATATCCTTAAGGATCCTCTAAAGAAAATAGGTGAGGTAACTGCTCCCTCACCATAAATTACCACTCCTAATTCTTGGGGTTATCATTACCACACTTCCAAATCATGTGGACTAATTGAATTGAATTACATGGGGCATATTTTCATGATATTCCAATATATAAATAGGTTTCTCCACAATAGTGTTGTCAAGATCTAACTCTGAATCCTCCTTCTTTATCACATGATATGGGTCAGGATAGTACCTATTCATCTGGGATATGTGGAACACATCATGAAGTCAGTTCATTCATGGTGTAAATTCCAACTGATATTTTACATTCTCAAGAAGCTCCACAACATGAAATTTTCTGTCATAGTGTGGCGATAACTTCCCTTAATTTTCCAAGTAAATATTTTCAAAATGAATAAATAAATAGAGGAACACTTGATCACCAATCTAAAATACCAACGGGTGATAACGATGATAAAAATATGATTTATGGTGACTCTTAGTTGTCCCTAATCTCTTTTGAATCAACTGTACTTTTTCTATCATCTATTGGATGAGGCTCTATCCCAAAAGTAATATTTACCTAGCTCAGCACAACATGATGGGTACGTACATGGACACGCATAAAACATATCAAAAGTGTTCTTCCTAATTTAGTCTTATAAAATGTTGTTGTATGAAAACTCAACCGTTGATAGATACCTTTCCCATGAACCCATGAAGTCAAGAACACACACATGAAGTATATTCTCAAGAATATATATGGACCACTGAGTCTGACCATCCATCTACAGGTGATAAGTAATGATCAAATTCAACTGAGTCTTCATGTCCTTATAATGAATCTTCAATAACCAAGAATTAAAAATGATATCCCAGTCATAAATTATCACTGAAGGCACACCATGAATCTTAAGTATCTATTGGGAATATAAGTAACCAAGATCCTTTACTTTCATAAAATATCTAATGGGATGAATAAGGGATGAATTAGTTAACTAATCTATTATCACACAAATATAATCTTTCCCACTATGAGTGAGAGGTATATTGATCACAAATTCTATAGAGATCTTGTCCCACTTTCAAACTGAAATGTAAAGAGGTTGAAGAAACCTGTCCAACCTCGGATGCTCTACATTGATCATTTGGAAGGGAAAACATTGGGATAAAAAATCTATAGCTAATCATCTAATCTCGAGATATCAATATTGAACCCTTAGAGTATAAAAAATCTTAGTGTCCCCCATGTGAACAAACTAAGTATAAACATTCCCCACATGAACCACCTCATTCCTCATGGTCTTGGGAATAAACAACCACTTCCTAAAAAAACAGGGTACCATCAATATACTGAGACCAATCACTCGAGGTCTCATGTTAGGGTCATATGCCTTATCATAGTTGACCAAATCAATAAGAGAGGTTGTGACATAAACACTAGTAAAAACACCTACCCTCGTCGTCTTGAACCTCCAGACACATATCAGTGAACAAATCTATCAAACTTCACGCATCCAATGATTCTTTAAATTCATTTATTGATAAATTCATGTTCATGGAATTAGAGACCACATTCCCCTTGCTGGATGTATAAGAAATTTTGAGATCAAAATTTTGAAGATAATCTACCGAACATATTTTCCAGAGGTTCAAGTCCCTCTAGGTGAAAATATACCCTAGGATCTTATGATCTGAATAAAATATAAACTACATTCCAAAGTGGTAAGGACACCAAGTTTTCAACACATTAATCATAGCTGGAAACTTCATGTCATGGGTGGGCTAATTCCTCTCATGTTTTTGTAGCTAATTATATCCATAATCCACCACATTATACCTATTCATAAAGACACAACACAACCCCACACTTGATTAATCACAATACACTACATATACCTTCCTATGATAAGGAAAAATCAATACTTGAGTTGATGTCAAACAAACCTACAACTTCTCAAAGTAACATTGTAACTTATCACTACACTCACATTTCACCCCTTTCTGATCCAAATTTTCAATCGAGAATCTATCATTGAGAATTCCCAAAACAAATCACATGTAATTCCCAACCAATATTAAAAATATCCAGATCTAAAACATGTTCTTGGGATAATCCCATGACATAACCACTTGGATCTTCTCATGGTCTATATAAACACCTTTATTAGATATCACATATCCCAAAAACATAACCTCTAAGATCCATAATTAAAATTGGAAAACATGGAATATAGAATAATCTCTCTCAAGGTTCCCAAAATAACACTCATATGGTCTCTATGGTCCTCTTTCATTTTGGATTACACCAATATTTCATCAATAAATATAACTATGAAGGATTCAAAAAGTGAAGAAATAATTTTTTTATCAATTCCACAATGATCTTAGGAGAATTGGTAAGGCCAAATGACATGACCATATACTCAAATTTCTCATACTGGCTCATGAAGGTTGTTTTAGGAACATCCACTCCTTGAACCCTCAACTGATGATACCCCAACATAATGTCTGTCTTTAAAAACCATCAAGATCCCTATTGACGCTCCTTTCTATCATAGAGTCTAACGATTGAAAAAGGGGAATACCTTAGCATAAAGAGATTCATCCTTTGAAGAAACATCAAAAATTGACAAAGGCATGAAGAAGGATTTGGTTAAGAATGGGTAGCGCAGGTTTCATCATGGTCGTGCAGGTATACCTGCGCGCCACATATTGGGTGTGCAGGTGACCTGTGCGCCCTATTTTCTTTTCTCCTAAGGTCTTCAGGAGCCTATAAATACCCCTGGTGGGCCCCCCATTTCAATGATAAAAAATCCAGAAACTCAGATTTGAGCTCTCGGCGCCCTAGTCTCTTCTCAAATCCTTCCAAACACTTCTAAGGTAATTTCTTACCTAGAACGGAAGATCTAAATAGGGGTAATAAGGCCTAAGTGTTGAAATTCATCAACACCTGCACACCTAAGTGTCTAACCCTTCAGGGAAATGAAGACACCTATGTGTCGCCTTCTCCCTTCAATAGAACCTGCGCGCCACTTATTTTAAAGTCTTTAGGGATTATACTAAGGGATTTATCCAAGCCTCACCCAAGTATTACCCTATGGGTTGACCGTCGCGCAGGTACCAATGTGTCATGCAGGTTTACCAGCGTAACCAGTACCTGCACGCCCCAATATGACCTGTGCACCTACTTCTTTTTGGGTGCCCCTCCTGTCTATTCACCTCTCTTATTCAAATCCACATTTCCTCTTCAAGATTTAGCCTTCATAATTCTCTTCAAAGAAATTTTTGGCATGTTTCCTTTGTTGGCTTCCTTATCTAAAAGGAATTATGTGGAACATCTCTTAAAACCTAGTGATTTAAATGTCTTTATGTCACTAAGGTTAGAGATTTCATTCATTCACCCCAATCCTTTAAGATGAGAGGATCTTTAACTTGGGCCTCATTCTCATGAGTAAGTCCCAATCTAAAATTCCTAAATATGGTAATCCTCCTTAGGAGTAATCCCCAAGTCCCCTAACCTGGGCCTCCTTTTCAAGAGTAAGCCCCAGTCTTCAAATTCCCTTAATTTTGGGCATCGTATTTAAAAGTAACACCCAAGTTCCCAAATATGGGAATCCTCCTTAGGAGTAAGCCCTAAATTCCAAATTCCCTAAACCTGGGCATCCTCCTTAGTAGTAAGCCCTGGTCATAATTTCCCTTAACTTGGGCCTCCTTCTCAGGAGTAATCCCTAGTTCTCAATTCCCTTAACCTAGGCCTCCTTTTCCTGAGTAAGCCCTAGTCTAAATTTACTTTTGGTTTAGGCTTCCTTCTCAGGAACTAAACCAAATCACAAGTCCCCTCTAACTTGGGCATCCTTCTTAGGATTAAGTCTTTAGTTAAGTATCCAAATTTCCATAAAGAACATATACCTTTATGGACCTTGTTCACGGGTTTCTTCCCTAAAGTAAATCCTAATCTTTATCTATTTGGGCAGTCATACATACATAATCTCCACATCATTTCTTATTATTTCATCTTTCATGGCACACTTTTCAGGTTTTACCAATACCTCTTGTTTCTCACACCGATCATGACTCACTTGAGCTTAGAGCGTAAAAGTAATTATGAAATCTTTCTTTGAGCCATAAATCATACATAAACCTCATATTTCCTTACTCAAAATACGTGGGTTCTAATTCATTTAATAAAAAATGATACATAGGTAGCCCATCTGTGGGTATGATCCCAACTCTGAAATAATCCATGTCCTTCTGAATGACAATAAACTTCAAGTGCCCCGCTGAGTGGCTTTAAAACTAGTATGTTTATCATAATGACCAAGATATTTCTATATAATGTGTTGAAGGATACCATTGACTAATAATCTCTAACAAATACAGATGATTATCTATCGATGAAGAACCTCAAATACATATAAAAGATTATCAAAATCTCATACATATTAATCATTGATTGTTAGATCTAAAGGAAAGATCATTTTCATACTTGGTAATTTAATAAGGATTCACGAACATAACTTAAATCTATAAAGAGAGTCTCAGGGTAGACAATAATTCCCCTAAAAAAGGTGTGATGATTCTGACCTCCCATCCTCTCGACCAATGCAAATTCTTAAGCCTCATCAGTTCACAACTAATGAGAACGTACCTTTGGAAAGTAGTTCCAAGTGGATATAGAATCATTGGATGTTTCCGGTTCTATGAAAAAAACCCATTAGAAACTGATTGGAATGTTTGAACCTTAAACAAAAAAAGGTCATCCCCATATCCAGAGGAAAAAAATGGTGAACCCGACATGAATCCTTAACCAAGTTAAAATGATTTTTTACTTATTTTTTAGGCACCTATTTAAAATCAATGAGAGGGAAAAAATAATCAATAATATATGTGCTCATCCAAAAGATGTAGTGGTCGAACCTATCTTGATTGTGTCTATTATATCAAACAGACACTCTTTTCCAAGATCTTCTGCGTTACATAAATGGATTCTCTAAAGTTCACACCTGTGAATGCCTCTTCTATGAATACCTATGCTGCTACTCATACGGGATCGTCATCCGCTCTAAGGATGACATCACCTACTCAGTGTCTTCAACACTAGGTATGAAATGCACTGGTTAAGGAATAACATCAACACAGTACCATTCCTACTCTGGAGACCACCCGAAAAGCCCTCCAAATCAATAATTCACCCCGGTTGTCCAGATAGTGACGACTAGTGATGAAGAAACAGGTGGTGTCAACCACCGTCTCCAACCGTTTCAGGTCGTTATCCCCGGAATGCAATCACCAGTCCCTCCCATATTGTAAGGAGGTTAATGAGAAGGTCACTGAAGGCCTTAATTCAAGGAGACATGAGTCCTTCCTGAGGGCTCCCTTAAACAATCGTCGCTAGACTCGTGCGGCAGTGTGCCCTCAACATAATGAGGGTATCACCTTCGGGGGTTTGGATCAGGTTCCTCAGACCTGAGTCTGCAAGAAAAACCACTAGAGGCGACGACCGGTCAACATTGAGCTGGTTCTTATCTATTCCATTTCTGGAGAAGTCCACCAACCTAAATTTTTGGAAATCGATGAGCTGGCACACACACCCATCTGTTTTAATTCCACTGTCCAGTAGACCCATCTGGCAGCAACACGCCATTCCTACTAGGAAATTCCGGCAGAGTACTATAGACAGGAACATATACCTATTTATAAATCATCATCTAGTCAGCAGGCTCGTCTGACTACATATGATGAAGCCCTCCAACCCAATGTGTTGAAAACTAGTAAACAAGAACATACACCTGCTTACACTCATCAATCCTGCTAACAGCCTCGTCTACTAGTATTGAAGGAGGTTCATCAACCACGTTCGGTGGAGTGCAATCAGCAGGAACATACACTTCTAGTATTGATCAAACCTACCAACAGTCTCATTTGGTAGCACCCAGAGAAGTCAATTGGAAAGCCCCAATGACAAACTGGAGGCAGACTCAACTCTCTGCCCCAACACATGAGTACTATCAGAATCCACTGACAGGAAAAGGAGGACAAGAGTAGGAATACACACCTACTCCAGGCACGGAATGGACGTATATTCCTGTTCCATTAGCTGAAGTCACCAAGCACATTTTGAAAATGGTGAAAGAGCAAAAGAAAATCTCTGCTCATATTCTGGATGCCTGTCAGAATATTATAACAGCTTCAACAGCGTCACAGGGAATGAAATGCAAATATATCCCTACCATTGGAGTGATACATCAATATATCACTCCAGAATAGACACACACATATGTTCCAGTCCAAGAGGGTTGTGGGGCATACTCCCCCATGTCATACGGATAACCAAGTCAGGCACATACACCTTATCTGAGTAGAGATAATCATCCTAACCTGACTATTTCTCCTGAGCAGGCACATACACCTGCCCATAATAACCACTTTAGTCAACAAGTGGTTCCCAAAGTGAGTAAGAAGGCGTCTAATAAGAAGACCCACCCAGCACATTCAGGAAATCAAGGTCCAATTTGTAATAAGGCCCTACTCGATGATGGAGTTCTTGAAGCCCTCAGACAATTATCTGTTGGAACTCAAGATTCTACTCTCTCATTTCCCAATAGTGGTAATATTAATTCCGAATGTCTTCATCAGACACTTCCTCATGAAGGATTTATTCATGACAGTTCAATCGATCTCGAAGTTTCATCTTCAGATGAGATCCACGATAACCCTCTTCATGGCCAGAAGATCAAGGAGCAAAATGTTTCATCTTTTGTTGTAACCCACCATGATGGTCCTCCCCATGATGATGACTTTTTCTGTGAAAGTCATCTCCGCAGTAGTAATTCACATTTCCTGGAAAATGCTCCAATGGACAATGTGGTGATGAGAAATCCCTCTTATCTTGAGGCACTTGAAAATGTGACGCCAGTCGTGTCTGATGCTTTACTACTAGTAGGTGAAATACTTTCTCAATCAGAAGATAGCCCGGGGTGTAGGTCATTCTCCAAACCACCCCTGGGTCGTTCATATTCTAGTTTGATCAATTAATTCTCTACCAATATTTTTGAATCTGATGAAGAAACAAGGAATCACCAAATCTGTTCTAATCAGGTAGAATAGTATTTATCAAATGATAAATAAGAAATGCTGAATATAAGAAAATAGCTAGTGAAAGTTGAAGTGCCAGTCATGTTTTGGCCTCTGTCTGACTCTCAGTATGAAATTCCAGAGATGTTGATGGAATATGGAATTCATTATATTCGTCTCAACATATGGAAAACTCTTTGTCAGTTGAAAAAGAAAATATTGTCTTATGATGAATATGAAAATCATGTCAAGATAATAGAAGGGTTACAACACCAAATTGATTTGGCCTCTCTCTCAGTTTCTCAATTTCTAAAGGCTGAAAAGAAGCAGATAGCCCTTCAGCATTCATGCCTTGGAGCAATAAGAAGATTTACCCTGTTAATTGCCAATGCCCCATCTGGTATTCATATCAGGGGATGATGTGTTAATAGAGAACTGCATTTCACTGTACTCTCCAGCCAACAAAGCCTGCCGAAAATGGTCTCATGCAATGTTATTGCCCATGGCCGGCCACAACCATTGGCTTTGTTTTCAATCAAAGGCTTGATTAAGAACATGCCTCAACTAGTTCTTCTCAAATTCGGGCATACAGAGAACAAGTTGTCGAATTACTCTTACTTCAGTCAAATGAGAATATCTAACATGCTTCTCGTTTAGAGCATGCACATCATCAAGTGATAGAAGTGTCATAAATCATCCAACTACCATTTGAGTTGGGTGATTTGGGTGGATGTCAGTTGATGCATCCAGCCAATTTCTGGACTAAAGTCCGTATGATCAGGAGAGCTTTTAAGAAAGTATCATATATAGAAACTCAAGAACCACCCCAACTTTCCAGACTGGGGACTCTTTTAGCCCAACACTCAGAATCAACAAATAGTATTCGAGGAGTTGAGAAGGAACAACCGGAACAGCCCCAGTCCATAGGACTGGGGACTTTTTTAAATCCTCAATCTCTTCCTCAAATAAAGTAATTCTTCTCTCGATTAAGGAAGAATCCAAAAGAGGAACGAAGAGCCAAATTATCAGGATATTCCCTCCAAATTACAGTTTGTCAATAAGTTCCTGAGGGATCAAATTAACAAAAGGCAATGTCTCATCAAGGACATGGAAGAAGAAAATATCACATAAATACTGATAGAAGGGATGCAAACCGTTATGCATCAATTAATGTCATCAATGCTGTTGTTGCTGATCCCCCAGATGAGGCTCACTCAGAGGGATCTGATGAATAATTTCCTACTCAAGAATTTGTACACACATACACAAATGAAGAAGGTGTGCGTACATGAAACCAAAGGGTTACCCATAATCTAGGTATTCCTTCAAGTAACCAACTACCCCCTCTCCAAAAGGCGTCCAATAATGGGAAAGGAAAGAATCATGTTACAATACACCCTCTCTCTGGAGAAGGCCAATCACTCTCACTAGAGCAAAGATTTTCACAATAGGAGGAAGAAATGAAGGAATTAAGGAGGTTGAATATAGAACTACTTCAAGGTAGTCTTCCTCCTAAGCGTGTTGGGGTCAGTCAGTTAAGGGAATTTTTTGTGGCTACTAAGATGGATCAGGAATATCCTCCTCTACTAGCACACCCTCATAGGTCTAATCCTATGGGTCATGCGCAACAACAATCAGTGGTGCTACCATCAGTTGCAGTACCATCCACTATACCTATCCAAGCTCCAGTTGTTGCACCTGCTCAAGTCCAAGATCAACCAGATGTTTCTCAAATGTTAATAACTACCATTGAGTCATTAACAGCTCAGTTGGAAGCCATGGAGGGAAAAAATGCACAAATTCAATAAGAAAAGAGAGCTTACCCTAAATGGGTTGATGAAATTCCTCCCCCATAAAATTTTTCAAGTACCAAATTCCCAATCTTTAATGGTTCGGGAGACCTAGAGCAACACTTAACACATTTTTTTCTCATTGTGATCATATGATGGTAACCCCTCATCAAAAAGAAGCAGTTAAGCTCAGGTGTTTTGTACAGTCATTACAAGGGTCTGCCTTTGTCTGGTATAAAAGCTTGCAATCCCGGTCAATTACTGGATGGGAGGATCTCCGCCAAAGATTCCTTCTTCAATTCAGCTCAACTTTGCCAAAGACAACAGTTTTTGATCTAACAAATTTTAAGCAAAGGGAGAATGAAAGGGTTTCAGATTTCATTGCTCGCTGGAAGGGATTAACATATTCTCTAAGCTTAGAACTCCCTCAAGAAAAGTTGTTGCCAATCTGTGTGGAAAATTTGTGTGATGAATTACACACACCGTTGATCCCTGTGAAATACATAAGAGGGTTTCGAGACCTTACTTCGATCGCTCAGCAGGTCAAAGACTCTCTTACAAAGACTAAGGATAAAACTTGTGTAATTCCATCAGCTCCAGGAAAGAGAATGGGTAAAGCAGAGACTGCTACAATTATGCTTAAACAAGAACCTGTACCTGCTTCTACTTAAAAACCTTCATCTTATAGAAGGACTCCACATCCTGAGCATCAATGGCAGAGGTCATTTCATCAAGATGATCAAAGAGATCAAATACAGAAACAATTTGATGATCTAAAGAGCAAAGTTTATTCTTTCCGAAATGAAAAAGTTCCTGGTTACTTCATTTCGGCTCTGGAAAATAATTTGGTTCAATTTCCAAGGCCCAAAAGGACAAACAAGGAAGGAGATAAAGACCGTCTCAACTATTTCCCATTTCACCAGATGTTGGGGCATCCCATTCATGAGTTTTTTGTCTTAAAATACCTCCTACAAAAAATGGTGGACTCAGGACAAGACAAATTGAAAGGTTCTTCAGCTCAGGTAGCATGTGTTACTGCTACAGATCCAGAGGAAGAAGGCGGGTGGCAGGAAGTCAAAAACAAAAATGTGCAGAAATATGATGATTGTATGGCCAGAAAAATTATCAACTGAACTCATGCCATTTTTCAAAACAATTGAAAAAACCAATTGTGTCTTCTTCTATGAATGCCACAACAAAACCCTCTTCATCAGAGCAAAAATCCTCAAAGGGCGGCATAATTCAAAGAAAGAGGAACAATTAGAAGAATATGAAATCATGTCAAAGCCTATATTGTCTTTGACTTTGGCAGATTTTATGCCATCTACTTTAAAGCTACGGGCACCGTCCCACCAAATGGCACAAACTAAATTGGCTAATTAGGCAGAGTCTTCATCAGATGAAGAGTTTATCTTTGTTTCTGTTAACATGGTTCACTTAACAGATCCATATGCCAGTCGTAGTTTCGATTTTTATGAGCCCTAGTTCCCTATATCAAATAGAGGAATCAGAGGGAGTTCCAGAGGTCTGGGATACAGAGGAAGAGGTGGATATCCCAGAAGACACTATTCCAATTCTACCCCTGCTAGAACTGTGTATGCAGTAGAAACTCGTGGCAGAGCCCTTCAGCGAGCTCAACAAGAACAAGCAAATTCTTCCATGCATGGAAAATTCAGTCCTGACACAATTATTTTGGAAGATCGGTTGGAGGTTACACCTTCTTCCTCTCAGCAAGTAAATATACCATGTCAGTCTAATTTTCCAAAGCCAGGAGTATTTCCAAATCCTACCTTTATACAAGATGCATCAACTTCTAAAGCCTCAACTTCTAAGGCACCTGCGAAACCACATGTTCCTATCGGGAAACGCAGACCTTTGGATCAAAAATATGATTTCTTGAAACATTTGGCCCAAGTACCGTCCAAGTTATCAATTCTGAATGCCTTAAATTTATCAAAGGATCTTCGGGAGGCACTCATTGAGGCTTTGTCAAGTGCTCAGGAATTTGAAACTGAAATTTTTGCGGCTGAAGTCTACCATGTAGAGAATAATCCTGCAGAATGCCATGCAGTGATATCTTTTACTGATGAAGATGAAGATGATGTCGTACATGGACATATTAGACCTTTGTACTTATCTAGAAAGGTCAATGATGTAGACATCCAAACAGATTTCATTAATAATGGTTAAGGAGTCAACCTCATCCCCATTCGTACACTTTGTCGATTGGGCCTCAATGAATCTGATTTATCTCCTTCTAATTTGATGTTGCAAGGATATGATAAAAATGAACAAGAACCTTGGGGCGAGATCACACTCAGAACCCAGTTTGGAGACCTTGTATCCAATTAATATTTCATGGTTGTTCTTCATGACACAGCCTTCAACATCTTTCTTGGAAGACCTTGGCTACATCAACATGCGGCCATCCCTTCATCATACCTTCAATGTCTCAAATATTGATTCAATGGTCAAATTGGGAAATTTTATGGTGATAAAGACCCATTCAAAACATGTGAATCTCAATACATTGAGGCAGAATTATATCACATGGAGGGTAAGGAGAAATCCACAACAAGGGAGGTCACCAAAGTTAATGCTCTGTATGGTTTGGAAAAGATTTCAGTAAACCCATTCACACATGTGAGTACAAATTATGTGTTTCCTATCAGTCAAAATGATAGGATAGACCCGAATCCAAATACTTTTATGGAAATTTCTATAATGTCAATTATGGCAATCAAGCCAGACATCATGAGAGAAATTGGTGATTCCCCAAGCAATGCTGAAAGCTAAAATGGAGATGTCTTCATTTCATCTGTTGAAGTCCAGAAAGTCTATACTTCTCCAACCAAACCAGAAGAAGTTATAGCAATGTCAGAGGTGGAAAATGATGTTGATTCTCAATCCATCATCTCCTCTTTATTAACCAAGAAAGACCCTTCACCATCAATAGGGTTAGAAATGGAAGCTTCTTCTTCAAGATGTTCAAATTTTAACATATCTTCTAATCATGGAAATTATGCTTCATTGTCTACTATGCAAGTAGAAACAGAAGAAATAACACATGTTGAAGAAGAAGAGGAAGATATTAGGGATTCTCCTCCAACATTTGAAGACGGTATCTCTACCAATGTGGATGAACTCAGAGAAATAAATCTGGGTACAAAAGAAGATCCATGTCCCACTTTAATTAGTGCGGCCATGAACCTTGAAGAGCAAGAGATGTATATTTTATTTTTAAAGAAAAATCGAGATATATATTCTTGAAACTATACAGAAATTCCAGGTCTTGATCCTGATGTTGCTACTCATTGTTTGGGTTTACCAGAAGAACATTGAGGATTTAAGCAAGCCGTAAGAAGAACACACCCAACATATGCTTCCAAAATTGAAGCTGAAGTGGATAAGCTTATCAAAGATAACTTCATTAGAGAAGTTCAATATCCCAAGTGGTTGGCTAATATTTTCCCTGTGAAAAAATAAGAACTAACAAATTAGAGTTTTTATTGATTTTAGAGATCTTAATCGGCATTGTCCTAAGGTTGATTTTCCAGTTCCAATCACAGAACTCATAATTGATGAAACAGCTGGCTATGAAGCACTTTACTTCATGGATGGATATTCTGATTATAATCAAATATAAATGGCTTCATAAGATGAAGAATCTACAGCCTTCAGAGCCACTCGGGGTGTGTTTTGCTATCGGGTAATGCCCTTTGGCCTGAAGAATACAGGCGCAACATATCTGCGTTCCATGTATGGTATCATCAAACCCTTTTTAGGGATGTTTATTGAATGTTATGTGGAAGATTTGGTGGTTAAATCCAGGCAATGTTCTATTCACTGGGCTGATTTGGAAGTCATATTCCACAAACTTCGACAACACAATTTGAAAATGAACCCCTTAAAATGTGATTTTGGGGTAACCTTAGGAAAATTTCTCGGATTTTTTGTACGCCATAGTGGTATCAAAGTCGATCCTTATAATAAAAAGTCAATCCTTAGTATGTCACATCCTCTAAATTTAAAGGATTTGAGAGGACTTCAAGGACACTTAACCTATATTTGTCATTTCATCACCAATTTGGCAAGCAAAAGTTTACCCTTCGCCAAATTGATGAAGAAGGGAGTCACTTACTAGTGGACTGAATAATGTTAGGAGGAATTAAATATTCTCAAGAAGTATCTCTTGAGTCCACCGGTATTAATTCCACCTGTTGAAGGAAGGCCACTTATCCTTTATGTGACAGCTTTAGAGAAATCATTGGGTGCCTTCCTTGCCCAGAAGATTGATGTTGGGAATGAAAACAGCCTCTACTATCACAGTAGGACTATGCTTGAAGCAGAAACCCATTATTCAAGTATTGAAAAGTGCTATCTAGCATTAATCTTTGCATTTCAGAAGCTGAGACGCTACCTGCAACATCATGAGGTCCAATTGGAATCTTGTAATAACCTGCTCAAATTCATCCTTATTTTTCCAATGCTTACAGGACATCTGGCAAGGTGGGTAGTTATTTTTTAGCAATTTGATATTCAGTATGTGTCTCAAAAGGCAATAAAGGGCCAAGATCTGGATGATTTCCTTGTTGAACATCCTTCAGTAGAAGATACATCTTTATATACTAAACTTCCTGATGAGGAAGTCTTTTCTATTCAAGATAATCTTCAAACATGGGAAATGTAATTTGATGGTGCTTCCATAAATCCAACCGGTAAGAAAATGGAAGATCCTAAATTCAATAAAGTTGGGTTAGGAATTGTACTTATTTCCCCAGAAAAGGTAGTGCTACCCTATGCCTTCTTATTGTGAGAAGGCGGTATAAATAATAAAGCAGAATACCAAGCTCTCATCGTAGGATTAGAGTTGACGCTTCAGGAACAAGTGAATCACTTAAAAGTGAAAGGTGATTCAGACCTGGTAATCAAAAAAGTCAATGGTAATTATGCCATCATAAAAGAAGAGTTAATACCTTTGTATCATTACTTAAAAGAGTTAATGGTGGAATTTCCTTCGGAACCGACATTTTCTTATGTCCCGCGATCACAAAATGCCCAAGATGATGCGCTGGCTAATATAGCCACAGCCCTGGCAGATCCAAATCGGGATGAGGTAATCATCAGTGTTGCCCACCATCATACAATTTCACCTTATGTTCAAACTAGAATAGAGAAAATCAATGAAATTAGACCCATTTATAAACCATATGTTCATACTACGAGATGGATGACACCTATCAGGGAATACCTTCAAAATAGAACACTCCCACCAGATAGAGCCGGGAAAGAACAAGTCCGGAGACGTGTGGACAATTTTACTCTTTATGATATCCCATGTCACCTAGAGAAAATTCTATATAAAATAGGTTTTGTTGGAATTATCTACAGATGAATTGATGGTGAAGAGACAATGGCTGTCATGAAAGAAGTGCATGTAGGAGTCTGTGGTGCTCATGAGTCTAGACATAGACTATCTGATCAAATTCGAAGGCTTGGATACTTTTGGCCTTCAATGATAAAAGATTGTGTTGATTTCAAAAAGAAGTGTCATTCTTGCCAAGTATGTGCCAAATTCATTCATCATCCCCCGGATTTGCTTCATACAGCTAAATACTCATGGCCATTTTTCCACATGGGGAATGGATGTAGTAGAACCATATCCTTCAGCTACATCCAAGCTATTTAAGTATATTCTTACTGCTACTGACTTATTTTCCAAATGGTAAGAGGCAATACCTCTCAAAGAGGTCAGTTCTAAAAGCATTGTTAGCTTCATCAAGTCTAACATCATTACCAAATTTGGTGTACCTCATATCATATTGACGGACAATGGAACCAACTTCTGTTCATCTGAGGTAAGGAAGTTGTATCAAGAATACAACATCGAATCCAATCATTCATCTTGGTATCATGCAGTGGCCAATGGCCAAATAGAATCCTTCAACAAGACTCTTTCAAACATATTGCAAAAGATGGTGGAGAAAGATAAGAAATCATGGCCTGATAAACTCTTTCATGATTTATGGGCTTATCGAACCACTACCCGCACTACAACACGGTCAACTCCATATTAATTCCTATATGGAATGGAAGCATCCTTTCCCATTGAAGATCAATTACCCTAGCTTAGAGTATCCATTTTTGATCAGTCATCTACAGATGAACAATCTCAAAAGTGATTGGGTGAATTGGAATGATTAGATGAAAAAAGATTGTGCTCCCTGCACCACTTGGAAGTCTATCAGAATCGAATAGCACAAGATTTCAACAAAAAATTTCATCTTCGTTCATTCATTTAGGGAGAATTGGTATTGGTTCTCAGAACTCCAATGATACCAGGAAAGAAACCTCCCAAGATTTAGCCAAAATGGGAAGTACCTTACTCAATACATAAGGTCTACTCCAATGGAGATTATTCTTTAATCTCAATGGATGGAGAACTCATCACGACTCTAACCATTACCATATTTTTTAAGAAGTATTTTGTATAACACAAATACATCACTGGTCTATGCATATGACCTTAAACTATTCACACCATCATCCAACAAGACGTTAAACTGTGCCTACGTCCAACCTGACGTTAAACTGTATTGTCCCACATGACGTTGAACTGTGAAAAATTCCCTAATACGTCCAACATGACATTAAACTATGTCCCCATTGTCCTCACTGCAAGACATTAAACTGCATAGTCCCCTTAAGTCCTTACTGCATGAAATTAAACTGAACAGTCCCTTCTTCATCCAACATGACGTTAAACTGTGCATCGTTAGGGTTGTTGTTACCTCTTGTTTCTCACACCGAGTATGACTCACGTGAGCTTAGAGTAAAATTCAACCATAACACCCTCTTTGGGCCGCTAATCACGTGTAAGTCACAACACCATCTTCGGGTTGTCCTCAAGTACAACTTGATCAATTATTCATTCTTCAATAGAACTACATGAACTTTGATCCTTGCCTTCTAGTCTGGGTACGTAGGCAACCTTCTGAGGTTCAAGCCCAAAACCAATCTCTTCACATCAATTCACCTCCATCTCATAGGATGTTGATTCATGAAGCCGCCCCCATAACCAATATCTTCACATTGGTTCACCATTGTCCTTGCTATATGATGTTAAACTGTACAACACTTTTGTCTTGTACGACAATAAACTACAACATTCTTTGACAGCCTCACCTGAGAGGGAATCATTATTTACATTGATCTCCAATCATGTTATATTCTAAAGACTATGTGCATACATGGAAATGCCTAAACCTTTTATCTTGGGTCAAACCATCATTGCACTAAATTCCCCTTTCACCCTTCACTTGTACGAACCAAATCTGTACAAAGGGTATTTCAAGAACTACGTGCGGCTTGATTACCATCCTTATGGGATAAGTAGGAACGTTCGAGAATCCCTCGAATCTAGCCCCAAGTCTTTGGGCCTAACCCCAAATTTCACTTTCCTTCCCTTGGCTGAAAAGTCCCCTGTGAAAACATGAATGTGATATGAAAACCCTGGTCTTCATTCACATCAGGTTCATAAAAAACACACATTGTGTATTTATTATAATGGTCCAAGCTCTATGACCCTAAACTAAGATCTCCTACACTCTTGTCCCACATGAAGTTAAACTGTTTTTCAAGAACTATGTATGGTTTGATTCCCATCATTATGGGATACATAGTGAAGTCCAGCACCTTAATTCAGGACCCAACCACAACATGATTATGGTTAGCATTGATCTATGTATCTCTAAATGCATTGGACAATACCCATTTTTTATGTGTCATAATCCTAACCTTAAATATTTTCAGATCTTCATAACCCTTTTCTTGAATTATGGTCACAAAATGTCTGATACCTGAGAGTTCTTTTGCCTAATTATGCAGCACATTCCCTTAGGCAGCCTTGCATAAACAGTCTACATAACAGACTTGTCATACAAAAGAAAATATTATTTGACTATGCAGCCAATGCTCTTAGGTGGCCCTGAATAATTCAACCCCCTAATAGGTTTTTCAAATAGTGGTAACTTAATTCTTGAAAGAAAACCCTCTTTTGTCCTTATTGGTCTTATTGACAATATGTAAGGATCCGCAGAAAATAGCCATCCTTAACATATTTTTCCCATACTCTTTTTCATGATTTGAAATTATTCAATTCTATGGTTTATATTTCTCTTACCTACATTTGGGTCATACCTTCGTAGGAGTGACATTCATCCAATTATTAGACAATCTTGATTGGAAATATCCTATCCATATTCAGGTACCTCTCTCCATACAACAGACTCTATGCTTTGGAAAATTTGAATCTCCATAAAATTTCACTGGATTTTTAGCAGTAGAAAAGTAAATTTTTGAGAGTTCTTTTGCCTGACTATATAGCACGTTCCCTTAGGGGGCCTTGCATAAGTAGTCTACATAACATACCTGTCATCCAAAAGATGTTATTATATGACTATGCAGCCAATGTCCTTAAGTGGCCCTGCATAATTCGACCTCCTAACGGGTTTGTTAAATAGTGGTAACTTCATTCTTAGGAAATACTTCTTCTAATGCCTTTTATCCCTTTTTCATATCATTCCTCAGATTCAAAAATTTCTTAAGTCATAGTTTAAATTTTTCCCTCATACTAGAATATGGTAATATTTTTTCAGGTAAATTATCAAGGAATTGAGTCAATTTTAATCCGTTCGGTCAAAGCTATTTCGACCTTAAACATTATCCTTTTTTATGTCTGATGTGCATGACTTTAAACTGCACACAAAAGACAAGGGAACTATGAACAAAAGTCAAGTCCCAACTCATTAAACATACATTTCATATGATTTAGGTAATATTGAGCAATTAAAAGATTCAAAGTTTGTAGGGTTATTTATAATAATCCTAGAAAAAAATCAAACTATGCTTACTAGGCCAATTGGATTAGGTAAAAATTTATTGCAGGTAGAAAAAGAATGTAGGCACAAATGATTGAAGATAAAAGTATTCTTCATTGATGCACAAGAGTTATAAGGACATCCACAGACTAGAGTCTCTTCTCTTTTACAAGAATTACAAAAGGCTGTCAACATAAACCTTTATTTGATTTACGGTATCCCGAGCTTCATCAGCAGCCACTTGAAGTTCAAGAACTTGACCAACTTCACTCTTTTCAGCTTGATGGAGTGTTTTCTTGGCATCTTCAATGGCTTTCATACCATTCGTTTGAGATCCTTCTAGTGAATTATTACGTTGGTCAAGTTCCCCAGTAACAACATCTAACTGTTGCTGAAGATGCATCTGTTGGACAACTTTCTCTTTGATCTTCTGCTTCAGCTCCTTTAACTTGGCAGCATGATCAGCCTTAGCTCAGGATACCGTAGCCTCAAATTAACTGATATTGGTTGACAGCCTGACCCTGGTCAGTTATTGACGGTACCTCTACTCCTGCTCCTTCCTTAAAATGACTTGTTTCACCGCGACATGGATCTCTTCATATCCAAAACCACCAAGTCCCAACATGACGAACATGGATGAAAGTCAGGGGATCTTCGATGACAGCTCTTCTAGAGCACTTCAGATATGATCTTCCATATGTTCTACCATGCCTTGCGTCGTGAAAATTGGATTGCCTTTTGTACCTCCGGATCTGACTCGGCATCACTGTCACAGGGGGGATATAATCTGGGATTAATGCACTTAGGAAAGTGCCCTGTTTTTCTCCTTCCCCCCTAATCCATGTTACTTCACTTTCTACTCCTGTTGGGGCGGAGGCTAAGGCTTCACCTCTAGATCTAGCCACTGAAATTGATGTACTTGTATAGTCAATTGAAAGATTTGGTTAGTTTCAAAGGGTAAAAAAAGTTCATTAGCTATCTTGAAAATTAAGTACAGTCGCAAATATTATTATCCCTTACCCAACGGTAAATCAGCAACATGGGAAGGCTACTCCCCATCTTTCCTAGCTTCAACAGGATTTTCACGATGAATTTCAGGAAGCTCTACTGGGTTAATCTCCACTTGAGCTAATGTCTCTACAATAGTAGGGTTTTCTGTACCCCCTTCAGGAATTAGCAGTTCAGCATCTTGTGCAGATGGAACTGCACATTTGAACCAATCATGATCAGAGATGTAATAAGAAGTTATTTTAATAGGACGAAGGATAACACTCACATCCAAAATCCTCTAAATTACATGGTAATTTAACTTGATCTAATATATCTTCAAAAGATGTTCCAAGTTTCATCATTTCATCTAATGATATCTTGGATTTCTGGTTAGTCTCACCAGTGAGAGCATTCGATGTATCTACTTAGAGACCCACATCCTGCAGCCTCTGACCCTGGACAACTTGTTCAGTTAAAATTGTGGCATCAGTTACAATGGCTGCTGAATTCTCTAGTGCAGTGGTTGAACCTAAATTATCAAAAAATGGAAGCCAGTTGTTGTTTTCATTCAACATTTTATGAAGTATTGTTAAATTACCAGAAGAAGTTTATTCTCTTCTTGTAGTAGCAGTAGGAGTGGTATTGGGAACAGACACTAGTTCCTCTTCAGGAGCAGCCAAGCCAACATGAACTTGTGACAGTTCACCAGTACCCTCTGTCGTCCTCAAAGGGGGGTCAATCCTCTCCCTCAATGGGGAAATTTAAGAAGCCACTGCAACCCCAAGAATTATGAGCAACCTTTTCATGGGTTAAGACTCATGACTATCCGAAAGACTTACCACTACTGATGAAATGTTTAGCTGTGGAATTCCTCCTTCGATGCTTTTGCTTCTTTGGAATTTTGGGAGTGTTGACATTCTCCTCTCCAAATACAGGAATTCGAGAGTGAAAAGACCTTTCTAATTCCTCATCCATGGCTTACCGGACTAGAGATACCTCGTTTGGCTCACAAGAAGATTCATTAGCCCCAATAGTAGTACCACCAGGGCTATACTGTGGTGAAGGAACCTCAGCAATTCCTTTTTTTTCAAGATGCAGGATGAAGAAAATAATTTCCTTGAGTAACAAAGCTTTGATTGAAATGAAGTTTCAAAGAAAATAAGTAATGAAACTTACATCTTCAGGAGCCACATAATCGTGCCACTCCTCATCTCTGGAACCACCAGTCCCCTCAGTGGTGCCACGATCTATCATTTCCTTCACTCGCTTGGTGATAGGAATGGAATCGTTGATGGCATATATGAGCATCTCCAGCTCTTTGATGTAAGCCCAGACTTCATAGGGATTATCCTTGAAATAGATATCAGTAGAAGCCCGAAGATTCCCTATTCCATGGATGTGTAGCCCTTCGCATGAATCCATCCAGGAAGTTTCAGTATTGTAATATAAACTCCACCATGCCTGGACAGCCTCTGGTCGTAAAAATTCAGCATGTGTACCAGAAGGATGCGAGGAGGGTCCTACAATCTTAGACATCAGCTTCTTCCCTGCTCCTGCAACTACAGATAAAGGATAAGAAAATAAGACTTGTTGATCTATAAAGTAATGGTGATTAAATTTCCCCAATGAAGTAACTCACTAGGAGTTGATGGAGTTGGTATCTTGATTCTGACAGGAGGATTATATCTGGCACGAGGCCACTTTCCCTCTTGTTGTGCCTCATCATACCCATCTTGGGAATCCGACGAGTCATCCCTAGGTGAGGAACCTGGTGAATCAGCTCCAGGTGGGGGAGCATAACCCTCCCGATGAAGGGTTTCTTTCTCTATAGTTCTTTTCTTTTTCCACACCTGATAAACCGAATGATTCAACACCCCTTCATGGTATGATTCTATCCAGTTCTCAGCATACCATATAGTCAAGTTACTCGCCACTTTATCAACTAGTAGATCAAACACTACCCTAATCTTCTCCATAGATGTCAGCAACCATAGTTGTCGGGAAACCATATGATGTTGCTCTGACCTGACATGCACAGGAGGGGATATAATAGTCAACTACAGACACTTGAATTGGCGTGCAAATCTTTATGGAGCATAGGCCTCGCATATAATCTCTCTATCAATCCTGGTGGCCAGTACACCATATCTGCAAGCCAGTATGTATGACCTAAATTCCAGGCCGGCTGTTCCATCATCAAAAAACCACCCAGTTGGAGGGTTTCTATAAGGAAAGAAATTTAATTCCTTGTACATTCTCATCCTCACCTTCAAATCATATATGTTGAGAGCTAACAGAGAAACTCCAGAAAATGCCTGCACTGATGGTCTGAAAGAGCTTCCAGGAACCTGTACTCCGTTCTATACATTATATGTCCTGAAATGAGTAGCGATCCATCCCCAAAAAACTTGGAATGGTCCCACTATTCTTAAAGGGTAATTACCCTTAAAAGACATGGAGTAAGCTCCTGTGAATCTTCGCCAAAATGGGGGTGGCCAACCCAACCATTTTATTCTCAGCCAACTTGGCTGCCACAACAAAGGTCCCTGGCCTGATGCCTCCCTTCAAATCCCTGACTGGAAAAAGATAAACACTGAGCCACAAGGCTAAGAATCCCGCCATACTGGTCTTTTTTGGGATTCTCTGATTCACTTCGTACCCCCACTTCTCAAATTCCCCTTCTTCTAGATTCGGATAGAATGTGTTAGGAGCACCCCTCTTCGCTATTTTGGGGAAAATAGTAGGAAGAGTACAGCTGGGCCACTTCCCCTCCTTCCTGGTAAGAAACATATCCATCCACTCCTCTAGATGAATATCCTTTCTCGAATGAGTTTTGGAGGTTGTGGAATTCTTGAGCTTGTAGAATATTTTCAATAATTCCCGAGCCAAATTCGGAGTTTTCTCGGAATTATTCAAAGTCACCTTGGGAGGGAAGAATTCATCATACATGTCACCTATAATTGGAGCCCCCGAGATCTTGTAGACATCCCACAAATTGATGCCTACTTCTCCATGATTCAGATGGAAATAATTGGTTTCTGGGCTCCAGCGACTAATTAGCTCTAACACAAACTCATCATTCCTGTAGAAATATGTCTGCCCAGCCCAGACGGATTCATATATCACAGCTCCTTTCAAATCCTTGATAAAATCTACACAGGTTTGTTGCACCTAGTATACCCACATCCAAGTTGGAATCACACCTCCTCCAGGACGGAAGTCCTAACTCTTCTTCCAGCCTTTGGATTGATCCATCTGAGAATTTCAGAAGATTGAAGGATAACAATGTGGTTGCAACTCAGGATTTTGAGGTTTCTAATCTAGTGCACAAGGGCTATGATGTATCATATAGGCCTTCTCCCCTATTCCAGTATTTACAAATGCTCCTCCACTTGAGATATTTTCTGAATCAAAATTGGTGTAATTCTGAAACCAAGAATGTGGGAGATAGTTCTTTGCCTCTGGAATGTTGACATCTTGCAGATAACCATACCCATATAGAGGCAAGTAGATTATTTGTGGAAAGTTAAGATGATACTTCTTTAAGTACTTGTCCAAATCTAGAAGAGTGTTGTCACAGATATCATAGTAATCATGGCCTACAATGTTCATCATATCATCAATTCGCTTGCTAGCTAGTACATCAGCCATTCTGATTCTTCTAGGAGCCATTGAATCTGTACAAAGTTCGAATAATTAACTCTTAAGTAAGTTTATTTTTCATAAAATTTGTGAAGAAAATTGAAAAAATGGACAATGAATTAAGGCGCACAAGTCCAATTTTGGTGCGCAAGTGTTACTGTGTCATGCTGGTATCACCGTGCAGGTCAAAATACCTCTACAGCAGCGCAATATGAATAGAAGCAATAAAACCACGGAAAATCAGCCACTTGCGCGACGAGAGAAAACTGCATGGCGAGAGCTCGAATTGATCAAAACTGGGTGCTTTACGCGAGAATGGATGCATATTTATCGGCTAGGCCGCACCCCTGCGCGTCGAAGCCGGAGTGCCTCTCACCTGTGTGCCGCTATCTACGCTCTCAAAACTTGTGTGCCGCCCTTCCTACGTGTTCTTCTTTACCTCAGAGTCACATCCTCATTCATTTAAAATCCAACTCTAAGGAGGGAATTGTTTTTTAAACTCCTTTCTATCACAGAGTCTAACGATTGAAAAAGGGGAATACCTTAGAAGAAAGAGATTCATCCTTTGAAGAAACATCAAAAATTGACAAAGGCATGAAGAAGGATTTGTTTAAGAATGGGCCACATAGGCTTCATCATGGTCTCCCAGGTATACCTGCTTGCCACATATTGGGTGCGCAGGTCACCTGTGCGCCCTATTTTATTTTCACCCAAGGTCTTCATGAGCCTATAAATACCCCTTGTGGGCCACCCATTTCGAGGATGAATAATCCAGAAACTCAGATTTGAGATCTCGGAGCCCTAGTCTCTTCTCGAAGCCTTCCGAACACTTCTAAGGTAATTTCTTACCTAGAATGGAATATCTAAAGAGGGGGAACAAGGACTAAGTGTTGAAATTCATCAACACATTCGTGCCTAAGTGTCTAACCCTTCAGGGAAATGAAGGCACATGTGTGCCGCCTTATCCCTTCAATAGAACCTGTGCACCACTCATTTTAAAGTCTTTAGGGATAATACTAAGTGCTTGAGCCAAGCCTTTCCCAAGTATTACCTTATGGGTTGACCGTCGCGTAGGTACCTATGTGTCGCGTAGGTATACGTGCATGACCAGTACCTGCGCGCCCCAAAAGGACCTGCGCACCTACTTATTTTTGGGTGCCCCTCCTACCTATTCACCTCTCTTATTCAAATCCACATTTCCTCTTCATGATTTAGCCTTCAAAATTCTCATCAAAGCCATTTTTGGCATGTTTCTTTTGTTGGCTTCATTATCTGAAAGGAATTCAGTGGAAAATCTCTTAAAACTTAGTGACTTACATATCTTTATGTCCCTAAGGTTATAAGTTTCATTCATTCAACTTAATCCTTTAAGATGAGAGGATCTTTAACCTGGGCCTCCTTCTCAAGAGTAAGTCCCAATCTTAAATTCCTAAATATGGGCATCCACATTAAGAGTAAGCCCCAAGTCCCCTAACCTGGGCCTCTTTTTCAGGAGTAAGCCCCAGTCTTCAAGTTCCCTTAATTTTGGGCATACTCTTCTGGAGTAAGCCCCAAGTTCCCAAATATGGGCATCCTCCTTAGGAGTAAGCCCCAAATTCAAAATTCCCTTAACCTAGGAATCCTCCTTTGAAGTAAGCCCCAATCATAATTTCCCTTAACTTGGGAATCCTTCTCAGGAGTACGCCCTAGTTCTCAAGTCCCTTAACATGGGCCTCCTTTTTCAAGAGTAAGCCCCAGTCTTAATTTACTTTTGATTTATGATTCCTTCTCAGAAACAAAACCAAATCATAATTCCCCTCTAACTTGGGCATCCTTCTCAGTATTATGTCTTAAGTTAAGTATCCAAATTTCCATAAATAACATATACCTTTATGTACCTTGTTCTCGGGTTTATTCCCTGAAGTAAATTCTAATCTTCATCTATTTGGGCAGTCATACATACATAAGCCCCACATCATTTCTTATGATTTCATCTTTCATGTCACAATTTTCAGGTTTTACCAATACCTCTTGTTTCTCATACCGAGCATGACTCATGTGATCTTAGATAGTAAAAGTAATTATGACATCTTTCTATGATCCATCAATCATACATATACCTCATACTTACTCGAACTACGTGGGTTCTGATTTCTTTTCTAAACAAGGATACATAGGTAGCCCATCTGCGGGTATGATCCCAACTCTGAAATAATATATTTCCTTCTGAATGACAATAAACTTCAAGTTCCCCTCTGAGTGGCTTTAAAACCAGAATGGTTATCATAATGACCAAGAGATTTATATATAATGTCTTGAAGGATACCATTGACTAAGAATCTATAACAAATACAGATGATTATCTATCGATGAAGAACCTAAAATGCATATAAAAGATTCTCTAAATCTCATACATATCAATCATTGATTATTAGATCTAAAGTAAAGCTCATTTTCATAAATGGTAATTTAATAATGATTCATGAACTTAACGTAAATCTATAAAGAGAGTCCCGAAGTAGACAATAATTCCCATCAAAAAGGTGTGATAAGTCCGACCTCCCATCCTCTTGGCCAATGAAAATTATTAAGCCTCATCAGTTCACAACTAATGAGCACCTACCTTTGGAAAGTAGACCCAAATGGATATAGAATCATTGGATGTTTCTGGTTCTACGAACAAACCCATTAGAAACCGATTGGAATGTTTTAACCTTAAACAAATAAGGTCATCCCCATTTCCAGAGGAAACACTCTCCTGAATTGATCATAAATATCATCAATCCTAAGAAATATTTATTTATTCTTAATGATCACTAGATATGGTTTACGATATCCTATGAAAAGTCAGAGACTCCCGTATGCCTTCTTTACAAAAAACACTACTGATGCCCATTGTGACATGCTAGGATGAATAAATCCCTTACTTTCAAGGTCTTCCAACAAAACTTTCAACTATTTTAACTCATTAATTACCATTAATTGTGAAATAATGGAAATGTATATCATCCTAAGGAGTAGATCGATAGTGAATTCTACCTCTCTCTAGAGAAGAAAACTAGAAAATCACATGAAAAAACATCAGGATAACAATCCAAAAATATTGGAATATGACCATCTAAAACCTTCTCCACAACCATAAATAAAAACATATATAACTAAAAATTAATCTAATATCTAGAGCTATCAATCCTTTCCTCCCTAACCTGAGATCCCAGTCACCCTAAAAGACGACAGTGTGCCCATCAAGATATAAAAAATGGACCCCGTGACAATAAAAATCAATCTATGATCTGAAACTGGTCATCTTATCTTTATTGATAATGAAATACAAAACATCAAATACAATATGAGGAATTCCCACACTACCTCTATGTCATTTACCAATATATGAAACTCTGGGCTCATAAAACCTTGCTCTTTCCTTCCCAAAAGGGTAAGAAAATCCATCACAAAATGGAATCAAATCTACTCAAATACCCAAAGCATCAAGAAACATTAATGATATAAATTAATAGGAAGCACCCATATAAAAAAGTATAAATCCATAGTATAAGAAATTAATATGGTAACATGCATGGTGGTCAGTCGAGAATCAGTTCCCTCAGGTACCACATTTGTTGCATAAAGACATCCAAACATAAGAATTCCCTAATATTTATTAGGTGATTGAGAATACTCTCTATACTGAGGATGAGATCCCACACCCTTAAAAGAATTTAGACACACCTTTTACCCCATAGGAAAAGAATAACCAACACCACTCCCCTGAAGGTAATCCCTATAGAAGTGATGAAGATGGCCCAAACACCCACATCAGTGGCACTTCCATAGAGCCTCTAGAAAATCAAGTCTAGTATTACTAAAATTTCTAAACTGATAGCAAGTCACTAGCTTATACCCAAAAATAATTCACCAGTGTGACGCCTAATGACTAGTGATAAGATTTTCCACTACTCTAATGTGGTTCATACCTCTTCCTCTTCTGACCTGAGTAAGCACTAGTTACCACCCACTACTGAAGAAAATCCACTGAGAAATTTATTTCATGGTAAATTTTCCTTATATATGTACTCTTTATCCCCCAACTTAGTATAAGTCGGTTGGAAAAGGATGATAATCATAGATATAAAATTTTACTTCAATACCATTTCAAAATGCCTCACTTTGAGATAGTCATTAATGAGGATCTTGGGAGAAAAATTAACGTACTCCACAAAAAAAGTAACATACTCCATCATAGAATGGTCTTCTTACTTCAGCGTCATGAACTAATGGGCCTTCTCCACCTTCAGTGTCTCTGGATAAAACTATTGATTAAAATCCTTTTTGACGGTAGCCTAGGTGAGATCCACATACCCCATTTCTTACACCAAGGAGTCCCACCATTTCCTACATGGTCCTTCCAATATATAATTAGAGAACCCTAATTTAATGGTGTTATGGGTATTTAAAAAGTGGAAACTATGCTCAGTCCTTTTGATCTATTCCTTGGGCTCATGTATACCATTTTCACCACAGAATTATAGTGGATTATTATTAGTAAACTCCCAAACATGGTGCACTATATTTTCTTATCCTTTATCACTCTATTGGCCTAAATATTGGATGTTATGGATCATTAACTTCACTAAATTAGGGTCAATTGAAGGAGTAACCTAGGGAACGTGGTTTGCAGCAGCCTCCAATCATCTAAAAGATAACATTCTAAGAGGAATTGTATATAAAACACAAGATACCAAATCAATCAAAAAAAATCTTGATCAACATCAAGTAAACCTCAAGAAACCCTTATAATAAGTCTCAAACAAACAACATTAATATAAAAAACACATTTATATGATGAAGGTGTGAATCAAAAAAATTAAATATTTTTCCACTATGCATGGTTTGGCCACACTATTAGAAAAGTCATGTTCCTATTATGAAAAACAATATTGAAAGGTTATAGAGTTATTCATATGGGATTTTCCCAGTTATTACTAACCATGCACCTAAAACTTTTTCCCCTTATATCCACACCCTTTTATCCCCAATAAAAAATATTTCTTAAACCCTATCATGGGTTTTTTTAAACACATTACCAATGATGAAAAACATCAAATATCATCAAAAAATACAAAAATCGGTCCAAATTATAAACATAATTCCAGAACACCCATGGAGACTTTAGGTTTGGTATGAGTAAGAGCTTGTGAGGGGCTCCTATAAACCTACCTCTTAATCCTAAATTTTATTATCTCCTATCTACCACTTACCCAAAAATAAAAATACATTTGATACCATTTTTTTAATGAATTGACCCCATTCTACCCAACCCACCACTCGATCTAGCTCACCACACGGCCTGAAGTGTGCTCTAATTTTCCACAGGTTGGAGACATGCACCATGGAATCATATATAACCATTTTGGAATGGTTTCACACTTGATGATCTGAAATTACTCATCCATTAATTAGACTTACACACTAACCAAATAAGCAGCATCAATAGATATAAATATCCAAATCATAGTGTGTGCATTAGTGACTAAAAATAGATATCATAAACATCATCCAAATCAACATATATATACATAAAATTTACACATGATATCCATACTCAAAGATCAAATAGGGAATAAATACCAAAATTCCAATACATAATATCCCAACAATAGAAAATCCTAAAAAATACTCCAAATGAGCCAACTCCATGAGAACACATCTCCACCATTCCTACAAACCAAGGATGTTTGTAATCAAGAGGATCCACCAAATAATATGGTTCCCTTACCTTTACATATATCCTAAAAAAAGGAATAAATATTCCCAAATATATATATAGGTTGTGAGGCACAAATCCAAGTAATATACCACCATGAATATATTCAAGGACTTTATCCATGAAAACCATTAATTCTTGTTTGAAAACTCATTTTTTTAAAAACTAATTTCACCATTTTAAATAAGTTAACTTGAAAACAAAAATTTAGAAGTACCTTTTTTTTCTCAAAAACAACCATCTCTTCAAAATCATGGTAAACAAGCCTCAAATAATTGAAATAATTTCACCTGATATAATCATGATCAAATCATCCACACTTGTAATAACATGGTAATAAACATGAACAACATGATATAGCTAAATGAATGAAAATGGACATAAGTACAAAATCTATCACAAATAAACATGGAACTAACATCAAGTATAAATCATATAAAAAACATATAAGCATGAGTAATACATACCATGGGATCTAACCAGTAGGTTCTAGTGTGACTTCATCTAAAAAAGGTTTTTCTAGCTGGTTAAGAAAGAATAAAAAGTTTGGAATCTCTCTCAGCCTTCCATGGGAACAACCATAATTCCATGACCACTCTCAGTCCACATGGACACAACTTTTAAGATCCATAAATCTTCCTCTCAAAGTCTTCCTCATCCCCTTGTATAACACTCTCTTCATCTAAGTCAAACACCCAAGGTCCCCTATGTTCTAATCAATGCAAAAATATCCACATGTTCCAATCAAAAATGCCATTTTAAAATCCAATTTAATAAACCAATTTTCCAATTTTAAACAAAACACCTTACTCAAGGTAAAACATTCTCATTTAAAAAAACAACTTCCCCGTTTTAAATCACTTTTCTAGAGAAAACCTTTAGTTTCTATTTAAAACCAAAAATTCTCTTTGATCCTTTTTTATCAAACAGATAGAGTGCATCAAATCCATCTCCCTTTCCGAAGCCACTTTTAACCATTAAATTTGCAAACATTTTCAATAATTTCAACAAGAATGAATAAACCATAACTAATAACACAAATTATAGGAAATTTAATAAAAAATAAGGGAAATCAAGATTCAATGTAAAGTCATGAGAATCACCCTTAAATAGAAACACCTACTAAAAACCAAACCAAAAATTATCTCCTTCGATGAAAACAACTTGAGTCATGAAAAATAGGTTCCCACGCACCTAAAAAGAAAATAAATAATCTAAAACACCCATTATAAATCATATATTTTGTTAAAACATGATCTAGGGATTCCATACTCCATGGAAATTGAAGAACGTGGAGAGATAAGGGGGGATGAAAAACTCAAGAATAAGTCAATATTACCTTGAAAGAAATCACCGATTTAAGAAAGACATCCATAAAAAAAGATAGGAGAGTATCTTCAAGTAATGGGTAGAGTGATGCACTTGAGTGCGGAGATAAATGAATGTGAAACCCTTAAAAATAGAAAGGGTAAAATGGTCAAAACCCACTTTTTTAATTACATAGATACATAAAATGGTTTGGTCGAATGGTTATAAAAACTATATTCTATCTATGACTGAGCCACTCTCTCCCCAAAATCATTCCACATGGTTTCTATAGAATTATACACAATTATAAAAACCATTTTCAACCCATGAAAAATCCCATTTTCCCCAAAACATAACTCTTACACGGTTATCCACACGGTTAGCAAAATTCCGTGTTGACCATACGTAAGGGATTGTTTCCTAAAAAACTAGGGTTTTCATTAAACAAGCCCCATAAAATCTATGAAAAAATAAATAAATAAATAAATAAAACTCAAAATTAAATATACCAGTGACTTAGAAGTTTTAACGCCCATGGATTCACATTTCAGTGGAACTAAAGATAAGTCAGACTCCAGTGGGACTGGAGCCATGGGTGTTTTGATTTTTATTATTTAGAAGGAATTATTGTTGTAGGGTATCAAATGGAGTATAATTTTATACACTTTTGGAGTTGTTAGATGAATATAAAAGGTTTGAGCTACAAAATAGAAAGGGTGGTGTTATTTTTTAAAGAAACGGATATTGGTGATTCCAGATAGAGATGTAATAGGCGACTGATGTGTTTTTTAGTATGATGATAATTGTAGAATATACTAATGGGTACTTGGTGGAGGATAAATGGGTTCCCATTAGTATGAACAAAGAATAGGTAAATCCATGATATGGTTACTATACCATCCTAGACACGGTTTCCACTGAACGGTTCCCCAAACCCATTTGGCTGCATGGACTCAATAGCATCTCCCCAAATGCCAAAGGCTATCAACTAACAATGAGGTACTAGGGTGTATCTATGGGGATACTATGCCCACATCACTATATTTTAGCATAGTATATAAAAAATAATATGTAAGTAGAAAAAGTATTAAATAAATTAGACAATAGATGACATCCAAGACAGATATAAATAAAAAATACCAGAAATGAATCTCATACAAAAAATATGTTGATACATGTCATATATCTAAAAAATATCCCAAATGGGTATACAATATTACAATATAATACATCTAACAAAACACTAAAAATACCAAAAGCACTATCTCTAGAAAGCATCACCAGCCTCAGCTCCATCCTGTTCTCCCCTGCTCCAAAGCAGCAATCAAAAAATTGTAGTAGGGAACATGCCCTTATCCATAACTACATATAAATAGTCTATCTGGGTACCAATGGCCGCCCAAATAGGGTGCGAGATACAATCCCCATAGGTCATCACCCAAAGGTCTATAATTCCATCCATTCGATGAATATATAATAATAACAGTGCGCATGAAATGATAGAATATATATAATAAGTATTGTATGTAAACAACCCATAAATGTTTGAGTTCCCATGGAAACTCATCCTATACTACATGATTCGGCCTTAACCAGAATGTATCCAAATAAACAATCATTCCTATATAAAATTATAATCAAGTTTCCTTTAATTAATCAGTCTTGTTTGATAAATAAATATCAAGACCTGGAATGTATCCCAATGTCCCCATAAGGATATGTGATTAAAATATGCTTAACTAGGACATAAATAATATTTAAGAAACTAACTAAATATAATATTGTGATTTGACTTCGTAGATGCATTGTATAAATCATTTAATTAATTAATTAACTTGAGCATGTACTTCGGATTCCTTCTTTGGAATCTAGGTATCACTCCAGGCATATCATGAACCAACCACCTTATAAGCCTATTCTATTCAATCCTTATTGGAATCCTGGTATTTCTCTAGGTGTGGTATAACATTACATCTTAGTGGGTATATCCTTGGAAGTCCGCTAAGGGATTCCATGTTTCACCCATGGAATATATAGAATCATCTGTCTCATTCCTACCTTGGCAGTCTATATAAGGAGTCCAATTGTCACTCAAGAATATAATAGTTAAGCCATTGATTCCATCCTTGGTTGTCCACTAAGGAATCTAAGTGTCACTCAGCCATAATAAAGATAGTAGCCAAATTATTTTTTCCATGGCATTAGTATAAGAATCCATGTATCACCCAAGTCATATATTAAACATTCAATAATTAACATTTAATTATGTTTGGGTCATTACCATGACCATTACATTTAAACTTCACCTCATAAGGTGGGACAAGAAGGGGATAAGATTAGAAGGAATATAATCTTAATTATCTCACTTGGTCATTTCATTATAATTAGAAACTCATGCTTAAATAAGTAATCACATGGACACATCCTAGGTACATGGTATTCCATTCCAATAATTTTATCAATTCAATTACAATTTACAATTCATCATTTAACATCCCATGGAAAGGGGTAAATAACATACCTAAAAATGCATTCAAAATCCTATTCCACCCATGGTCGTCTAATTAATTATTCTACACACCCAAGGGGTGGTTTTAATTAAAGGTTCATGACCTTTAATCATTTTTCAATGGTCTCATTAATTACATAATTCATACCAATTCATATTAACTATGGATTAAATTCAATTTCAAGGGAGTTACTCAGAAAAATGGGTGCATGGAATAGAGGCTTATATGTAAACACTTAGACTTGGAGAAAAAAGTATGAGACCACCTACCATTGGTCCATAGTAGAGTTATCATACAGTATCAGCTCCTGATCCGATATCGATCAAGAGAAAAATGAAGAATGAACAAAGACCCTAAAAATAAGAAAAATTATCTAGCACCTAAATTACTTCATCGATCCAAAGTTAAACAAATAATATAACGAAATTAATTTTTATCTTACCGAAATGAATCTGATGCTTCTGACAGATCTTAATTATGAGATTGGATGGGGAAGATCTCTTGAATCCTAGTTTAGGATTCAAGAGGATAGATCCCAAATCGAGATTCTACCCAACATTAAGAAAAGAAAAAAATATGTTTAAAAGATTAATTTTGGAAAAATGGTAAATTTTCCTCAAAATACTAGGTCCCACAGTTTTGCGGCACAATTTTCTGAATCATACACCAACCGTGCACCATCTGTTGTGAGAAGGGGCACCTTACACGGTTAGTGCGCACATTTTGAAAACAGTGTGAGAACCTTGTCTCATACAACTATAAAAAACTAAAGAACTCCCTCATGGGTGTGTGCCTCCATTCGCATAGTTTCCTCAAACCATGCAAGCTCATACAGTCCACTGTCCATCTCTGCACAGTTTCAACAAACCATGCGACCAAGCTGTTTTTCAAAAAAGTTGGGTTTCGGCCTCAAAACAAGCCCTAGAAACCCCTGATACCACCATGAACTCAAATGGAATTCATGTTAGGCTATAATTAAGTATCTAAACTATAAATTTATAGAAAGTGAAAAAATTCATACCTCAATAAAGACTAGGTTCGTACAAACTTCCCCCCTTAAAGAAATTCATCTCCCAATTTCCCTTCCAAGAGTGGTGAAGCTTCATATGTGAAAAAATCTTGCCATTGTACTTATACATCGATCTCTCGATCACAGTTATCTTCATGTACATGGTTATGCTACTAGATAACCCATACTAGAGGAACTATTAATCCTAGTAAAACCTTCATTTTACGATCGAAAATATGAATAGGATGCTCCTAAAAGGACAAATATACTTGTTACTCAACCTCCTCATGCTGAAAAGAATGAGAGGGGTATGAATGGTAATGAAACAGCAGAGATATGGGGAAGATTTCATACATGGATCGGTACCTATGAGGTAACTACAATCGATAGGTTATCGGCCTGACTCTCTCCTTAATCTCAAATGTCCTAACATTTTGTGGTGAAAGTTTACTCTGTCTTATGATCCTCTTGTGTCCCAGCCTTAGTGAAATGCATAAAAATACCTGATCCCTAACCTTGTACTCTAGAGGTAGTCGACGATGATCATCATAAGATTTATGTTGAGACTTTTCAATAGATATCTACTTTTGAATCAGCTGAACTTGCACCCTAGTCTCTTGTATGAGATGAGGTCCAAGCATAGCTGACTCTCCCACCTCTAACCAGCACAAGGTTGATCGGCATGTCCAACCGTACAAATTCTCAATAGGTTCCATCTGTATAATAGCATAATTTTTTTAGTAAAATTCAACTCGGGGTATATGTCTCTCCCCAGAGCCCCCTAAATCCAGGATGCAAACCTGCAGCATGTCCTCAAGAACTTGTCTCGTGCACTCTGACTAGCCATAAGTTTGAGGGTGGTATGTTGGGCTTAGATTCACCTTCTCCCCCATTTCCCTCTACAAACTCTTCCATAAACAATACATAAACCATGAATCTATATCTGAAATGATAGTGTGTGGGACACCATGAAGTCATACTATCTCATAGATATACAACCTCCCAAGCTCATTTACTAAAAAAGTCCCCTTGATAGGTAGGAAGTGATAAAACTTTGTAATTATGTAAACAATAACCAAAACAACATCACTAACTCGAGTCGATATTGGTAAATCTATCATGAATTCCATCATAAAGTTATCCCATTTTCACTTGGGAATGGGTAGCTGCAATAAAATTATGGTTGGTTCCTGGTGTTCTGTATTCACCTTCTAATAGGTAGAAAATCTCATAAAAAATCAACTGCATCACTTTTCATACCCGACCACTAGTATTGGTGATTTAAATCTTGATAAATCTTGGTGATGTCGAGATGCACTGCCCAAGATAAATGATGAGAGTCTCGCATCAGCTCCTCGTACATGTCTTCTGAAACTCAAACATGACCATGAATACATAGAATTGCATCGTCACCTACGGTCTAACCATGAGGAAGCACAACTAAAAAATTGGTGTATCCATTGTTATGTATTTAACAGTGAAATCTAAAACCACTGTTAAATACCCCCTTTATCTGCACTAAAAAATGTTGTTAAAGGGGGTCTTTAATAGCTCTTTTTTATAGCGCTGTTAAAGTGGGTCTTTAACGGTGCTAAAAAGTTCTACTAAAGGGGGGGATTTATTAGTTCTATTTTGTAAGTGTTGATAATGGGACACCCTTTATCAACACTTTTAAAGAAACACTCATAAATGGGGTCTTTTATCAGTTCTTGTAAAAAAGCATTGATAAAGGGGGGTCTTTATCAGTGCTTTTTTTAGAAGTGCTGATAAAGTCCTCTTTAATAAGTTCTTTTTTAGTATTTATAATTATGGTATACTTCAAAAAAAATTCACTAAAAATAATATATTAATATATAAATATAATATATATATTTTAAAATAAGTTTAGATAAGGTAAATAGGAATTTACACTTGATATATAATATATTTTGTGAAAATAGATTATAAAATAATTAAAAAAATATTTTTAATTAATAATTTACTTATTATTATCGATTAATAGTCATTTAATATCAATTTGAAGATAAAAAAATAAAAAAAAATTATAAAATATCTGAATTAAGTTGAAAACGTAACTCGAAATTCAAACATCCATACTTCTGATCCAGGTGTCTGTTTGGGCTCTTCCAGATATCCAATCGAAGCCTACGGTGATCTCTATGCCCTTGGTGACATAAGTAAACCTATGTCATATTTTTGGAGGCCAAAAAATGCCTATAAGTCCTCTAAAATTTATTTTTTAGTTAGGGTACCCCAATTTCTTAACATTACATGGATTTTAAGCCTCGTTTAAGGGGGTATTATTGCCTTTTTTGGTGGAGACTCAATTTATTCCAAGGTATTACATTCATACTGATATTGTGGTTTTTAAATTTTATCATTTTTCTCAACATAGATTTATTAAAATTAAATATATTCATGTTTTTATATATTTAATTATAATAAATCACTCATATAAATACATATATCAATATATTTACATAAAAATGAACATTCTAATATTTGTAAATCAATATATATTCTAAAATGTATTTAAAACAATATCTAACCATTTTTTACATTAAAAAAATATATTTATAATGTTTATATATAGATATAAGTGTGTATTAATAAAAAAAATATTTATATTATAGTCAGTATATGTAAATGAATATAATATATTATATATTTAAATAAATATAAGTATATATATATCACACACACATGTATATTGTATAAATGTATACAAAAACAATTATATAAATATATGAATAAAAAAATATATGTAAATATATATGTAAATATATATATATATATATAAATAGAAATATCATTAAACAGACAAAAAAACATCATGGTGTAGTGGTAAAGGTGTTCCATCTTCGAAGGAGAGGTGTACGGTTTGAATCCAGGTGGGCATGTATGAGGCTTGAAATTCACAATGCACTGATAAAATGGGTGGTGGGGAGAAAAGTGCTGATAAAGTTGGGGGAGGGCTGTTAATGGTTTTTTGGATGTGCTAATGAAGAGGTCGGGATCATAGACATCTTGAAAACATAATTTTATCCAGTTTAACAGCACTGTCTTTATCAATGCTAAAAAATCGATGTTAAAGGGCCCCTTCAACTATACTTTTTTTTGTATTGTTAAAAGGGACATTTAACCATGATTTTTTAGCACTGATAAAATATTTGTTCTTTTAACCTCCCTACTGTTATCATCACTTTTTAACTATAATAAAGGCCTAATATAGTGCTCTTAAAGGAATCATTTTTTTGTAGTAATGGTCATCATCTTCCACACTCTTTTACAGGAATAGGCCTTCAAAATTCAATAGATGCCTCATCCTCACTCAATCCATAAGGTTAGAGGTCACAACTAAAGATGAAATAAAATTATGCCCCTGGCTATCATCCACCTACATTTGTATCTCAAAGAACAAATCCATATGTTTTTACTCTCTACTAGCCTGCTAAATTACTTATATCTAGGTCCTCCTACTCAGTGTATCGGCCACTTCATATCCCTTCCCAGGTGTGTTGGCAAGCTAAAATTTGAAATACTTTGGTACTCAACCAACATTTTTTGCCTAAGATTATGATCACATTGTGTAAATATGTACTTGAGGGTTTTTTGGTCCATTTACACCACAAAAATCTCTCCATGTAATTAATGACTCCAATAGTACAATGCATGAACAACTACAGCTAACTCGAGATCATTTATTGGGTAATTCCTCTTGCGTGGCATCAACTATCGATACCCATACTATAATGACCAGGTCTTGACATATATTAACATTACATCCCATTTTCAGAATACTTAAAACATTCTACAAATAGACACCCAAATACTGTATTAGTTTAGTGCCTTTGAAAACATAGAAAGATAAACATTGTTGCATAAATGAGCTAAATTATCTCCCACTATGTTCTTCCTGACTAGAAACCTTCTTAGACACATCAAACAGAATATATATCATCATAAACTGGGGGAAAGGAAACATAAAAAGGGGTGAGATCATATTCTCAACAAGGGATATGTAAACATAATCTTGAGCATAAGTTTATGAGAACATGATCATTAAAATAGAATACCATACCCTACCTTTCAAATATCATAAACATAAATCATAACATAAAGATTTTAGCTCATAATACTTGAATTATAAGGGAATAAAGAACATAAACAATGAAAGTATAACATAAGAATAATAAAAGGAATTGTGTAAAACACATAAGCATATAATATTATTTCCAAAGTAGTCAAGGCATCATTTTCAAAGCCATCATAGTGGACAAAGTCCTTTAGTAAATCAGGTTCACTCCCCATTCCAACCCTGTATTATTAAACTAAGTTCACTCCTCATTCAAGCCATGAAATACTAAATGGATTTAACTCCTCATTCAATCCATGTCTATCTCAGAAGATAAAAATATTTACCTAATTCATTGGAGGGAGAAATAGGTATCACCCATCTCATAATTAAATCATGAATATATGTGACAAAAAATCATAAAATTCATATCTTAACTGATAAAATGAAATTGGTTTTATAAAAATTCAATCATATCATAACCAATGAAAAAATATATAGGCTTCATAATCAATTCATAATAAAAATCATGGAAATAAGAAGTTTTTTTAAATCATATAACCCATGAAAGAGAAATGGATTAAATATAAATCCTTCCATCAAAAACATAAACCATTCAGTAAAACAATATGTATGTAAATATATAATAATTTCCCAAAAATTCATGAGTAACACCAATGAATGTTATCTTAGATGGTAAATAATTTTAAAATAACTTTTTAAAAAAATATTGAGGAAAATATCTTTCTTCTTGGAAAATTTCTTTTTAAAACATATAACCTTTTGAAAATTGTTTTCTTTGAAAATAAACTTTCAAAATTATAACATAATCATGAAAATATTTTGAAAACATTTTTCCATGAAACTTATAAAGATGAATGAAAATATTTTGAATACCATTTCCTTGAAAATTATTTTTAAAAATATTTTACTAAAAAATAATCATTTAAACATGCAAAGGAATCTTCAAATAAATGAATGAGTGTAAATCCATACATGTCGATCATTACTTTTACACTGCAAAAAGTTTAAAAAGGTGCCTCGAATAGAAAACGATAAGAAGATTTCATTTTTTAAATACCTTTTTAAAGGTAAAACAAGGGTAAAAATGTCATTTAATGATAATAAGAGAATAATATAATATTCTTGGAAACATTTTTAGAAAATATAGTTTTGAAGAAACACAGATTTTCGACCAAAGAGATAGGTAGGGTCATATGTTCTTAAAAAAATTATTAATAATCTTATGTACTGAAGAGTGGAAAATGGTAATAATACATGAAGACATCAAGACTTACCATAGGAGAAGAAAAATCATGAGTTTTTTTAAAATATGTATCATGATATTTCATTAATTGAAAAGGTGATCATAAAAAATCTCGATAAATGGTGAGACTATTTCAAAAAAATATTACCACATGGTAACTTTGAATCATACTCCCCATGTAGAAGAAATATAATTACGTGGAGATTTAAAATATCATGAAAATAAGGTGATTCATCTTATTATTGGGAATGTATTTTCTTGACAATACTCTATAATATATGATGTTTTTTATAATACAAAATACCCTTATTTTCTTACTAATGAAGTTGTGTTAAGTATGTTTCAGGAATATATATCATGTATTTGTTTATATCTTTTATGAAAAAAAATCTATGGGATGTGTTATGGAAACATTGTTCATACACTATGTTTTGTAAATGAATGTATAGATCTATAACCCTATTCTGGATATTAATCATATGGATCAGAAACCTTATGTTTGGAGAAACAACAAGCATATGTAATATCAACCCTTTTTTGGAATCTAGAACTAGTGTTCATACTAGATGTTTGGGATATTGAACATATAGTTAATAAATGTTATGTTTGGAATCTTATGTTGAAAAGGATGAAAATATGGATCATCATCCCTATGTTACTTTGATCCCTATGTTACATGCATATGAAAGTATGTTTAAGGAATCATACATTTCTAGGAACCCTGTGCTATGCAAAGGAACCCTACGCTATGTAGATAAACCCTACATTTGACTACTCAATAGTAGAGTTTTAAAATTGAAATTTTATCTGAGATTATTACAGTGGTCTTAACAGTATTTCATGCCAATTGAAAGCTTCTATTCGATTGATTCAATGCTCATTATGATCGATTCAATGAACTTTTTTCATCATAAGAAATCACTCCTATTCTTAAGGGAAGTTACAATTCCCCTGGTGAATTCAGATTTTGAATTTCTGTATTCTATCAGAAGACTTTGTTGGATCTATAATATTGAATAAAAATTTGTGCTCTATATATTCTACTAGTGTATCTTTTAAATATATGGGATATACAAGTCACATATTTGAATATATGATTGCGTTCTGGTAAAAATAAATCACAGTGCTACTGCTACAATTTGGAGACATACAAGTTATACCTCATACTATTGTAATATTGTTGATTATATTTGTTTCTACTTTTAATTGAAGACCCTTTTCAACCAATATTGCTTCATAATTATTATTTCCTGAATACTTTAATTTCTAAAGAGGAAGATCCATTTAGTGTTCATTGTTACTGCTGCAACTGTGAAGATCAATCTGAATCATCAAATCAAACTCTTTTGATTTATTAATAGTATCAACATTCTGTAATCATTTGTAGTGAAGTGTCATCTTCTTGTATTAATATTTGGATAAATGGTTCCTTGTTAAAGAACCAGAATGCTCTATTTTAGCCTTGTTGTATAGGTTTCAACTGCCTCCACTCAGTTTCGGATTTAAAGGTCTTGTGATAAGAGGACCTTTCTAGTGAAATTCACCAAGCTCGCAAAGAGAGCGTCGATGGAGTGGAGTAGGGGATCTTTGTACCCCAAACAACTATAAAATTTATCTCTTATTTATTTCTATTTTTTCACTTTTCATATTTCATATAGAATAAAACACTTCATATCTTCCTAAATCACAGAGGCTATCAAAATTAAGAATTAGTGAATATTTTTGAAAATACACAAATCAACACCCTCTTTTGTTACTTTGAATTATTCCAACCTAAAAATTGGTTTCAATGGAGATATTTTTGGATAAAGTTATAGAAAGATAAAAATAATAACAACTATACAAATAAAATGGAAATGGTTGACCCAAGAGAAGGAATATCTATGGTACATGCTCCATATTTTAATGGTGAAAACTATGGATGTTGGAAATCATGTATGATCATATATTTGAAAAATATTGGATTCAAAGTTTATTCAAAGATCATTACTCCTTATGTGATTTCTACAAAACTAGAGACTTGGAATGCTAAAAAGAAGCTAAACCTGAAATCAATTCAAAATCTATGAATGCAATTATATATCGACTTAGACCAGGTGAGTTTAATCGTGTATCACAATATCCTAAAGCCTATGATATGGTGCAAACTATTACAGCTTCTTATGAAGGAATAGACAATATTAGAAAGATGAGATATACTACTACAATTATAAAATTTAAAACCATTAGAATTTTTTATGGTGAAAGTATCACACAATTGAATGAAAGGTTAATAGATATTTTCAACAATATTACTACCTTGGTAGATCCCATCAGTCAATTTGATCAAATGTTGAATATACTTAGATTAATATGCTAAAAATAGAATGGAATATCAATAACTATTCATCAATCATCACCTGTAAATAATTTTCCAATGAAAGGATTGATTGGAACTCTGATGATGTATGAAGTATAAATGCAAGATGAATTTGAAGATTATAATATTGTAGTGAATATAGAAAATATTTCTCTTAAAGTGACATCTCAGAAACATGACTAAAAAATAAAACATTAAGCTAAAGAATAAAAAAATTAGATTCCTCAGACTTTGTAATAGAGCTTTCTCATCTATCTAGATAGTTCATCAAATTTTAAAAAATGAAAAGAGGCTTAATAAAATACTTCAGGAAGGATGAAAAAGAACCAATAGAATTTTTATTTTGTGAATGAAAAAAGTTAGGTCACATCAGTCCCGATTTCCCTCAATTGAAATATTAAAGAAAAAGGTTAGAAAAAAATATTAGAATAATTCTAATTTAGATTATAAAGGGAAAAAGAGCAATTAAATCTATGTGTAGTGTATCTAAAGACTCCAACCGCTCTTTACAATATGATTCAGAGAAATAGCTACAAAATCTCAAAGAAAACACGTGCTTTATGGTTGGAGAAGAATATGTTCAATCCTATTACTCTTCTACCTCTGATTCTGGTAGTTTCTCAAATGATAAATTAGTTTCCTCCTACTCAATACTAGAAGAAAAATATGATTATTTATTAAAGAATCACAATTCATTGAAAAATATTTTCAATTTTGTTTTAAGTGAAAGTGAAACTCTGATAAAAAACATCAAGAACTCGTTGAAAAATTCAATTCATCTACAAAAAACTATATTGATCATGAATAATGGAGTAAAGAACTACATGATGGCATAAAATCTTATAAAATTACTAAAATTACTTTTAACAAAGGGGAAAAATTTTTAAATGAGATTCTTCAAAATAATTTCATTAAAAGGTAAAGATTTGGGATATGAAGTAAGGGTGAGAAATAAAAATTATATAAAAATTATTTTGTGCCCAATTAAAAAATTCTACAAGTTATTACTGTGTTATAAAAGGTCATTTCACTAACAATTATTATTTGAAAATCTCATAAATTACTGGTATTAAAATAGATTTTATTTCTAAAAGTTTTTCTGAATAAATTGAAATAAACTATGAAAAAATAATGCAGTTCTGGATTCCCATATCATTTCTCTCTAACACTGCATGACCCAAGAAAATATGGTTACAAAAAAACACATTTTTAATTTCTTTTGTAGGAAATAGGTCAAAGGAATAGAAAATCCATACGGTATATGGATAGTTTCTATTCCAGAAACATGAGTGGAGACTCATCAAATTTTCATTAAATGACTCAAATGAATGGAGTTCTAGTCATAGATAGTGAAAATAAAAAAGGAAAAAATTAGAGTTGAAACTTTTGGAGATCCAAATAATATCTCAATAAACAAAGTATTGTATGTGCAAGGGATAAATCACAACCTGATAAGTATTTATCAAAATTGTTATGATGGTTTTTATGTTTATTTTTCTAACAATTCTAACTCAGTTTTTAAAGATAAACTCCTTAAATTTAGAGCACTTAGAACTGATAATGTTTATACTTTAGATTTAAATTCCTTGTGTAAACAAAAAGTGAATTGTTTAACTGATAAGAAAAATGAGTCATGGATTTGTCATAGAAGACATGGACATTTCAATATATATTCTTTACATAAATTATCTAAAAAATATTTAGTTTTTTATTTTCCTAGTCTTAAGTTTGATAATGAAGATTCTATAATTCATACAAAATTTGAAAACAAGACAAATCTTCTTTCAAATATATTAACAAAATTGCTAAATCTAAACCATTAGAACTAATCCATATAGATATTTTTGGACCATCCAGAGTATCAAGTTTGTCTGGTAAATTATATGTCTATGTTTTTGTCAATGATTATTCTTGTTTTACTTGTGTTTGTTCTCTAAATCTCTAAATTGATTTATTCTCAATTTTTGAAAGCTTTTCAAAAATTTCTCAAAATTAAAAAGGTATTATAATAATTTTATTCAGAAGTGGTCATGGTGTATAATTTGAGAATCAAGAATTTAATTACTTTTTCTCAAATATAGGAACTAAACACACTTTATCTTCACCAAGAACAACTCAAAAAAATGTAATTTTTTAAAGAATAAATAAAACTATTCAAGAAATATAAAGGACTATGCTAAATGAATACAGTCTTCCTACCTATTTTTGGGTAGAGGCTATAAGCACATCCTGTTATATTAGGAATATATTTTTAATAAGGCCTATTTTGAAAAAGGCACACTATGAACATTATAATAAAAATAAAACCAAAAGTAAAGTACTTTAATGTTTTTGGATGCAAGTTTTATATCTTGAATACTAAGGGAAAATTTTGTAAGTTTGATCTAAAAGCTGATGAAGTAATATTTTTAGAATATTCTACTACTTCTAAAGCCTATATTGTGTTTAATAAAAATACAAGGATTGTAGAAGAATTATTTCATGTAAATTTTGATGATACTATCCCTTTCATTAAAGAGAAAGATCAAACTAATTATTTTACTAACTCATTTGAAAACATGAGACTTGAAACCCCTAATGTTTATTTTGAAAATGATATTAATAAAATTCAATATAGCTCATGAGAACATTATAATAATGAACCTAAAAGCGTATTTCCTAGACATTCAAGAACCTTAAAGAGTCATCCTTCATAAAAAGTTATTGGAGACATCGACATAAGAATTATAACTAGAAGAAATATAGAAAACCTAGCCAAATTCTCTATATTTCTATCTTATGTAGAACCTAAATATATTGAAGAAGGATTATATGATGAGAATTAAATGTTAGCAATGCAGGAAGAACTAAACCAATTCATAAGGAATGAATTTTGGGAATTAGTGGAAAGACCAACCAATTATCTAGTAATAAGAACCAAATGGGTCCTTAGAAATAAACAGGACGATCAAGGGATCACAACCAAAAATGAAACTACATTAGTATCTAAAGGATATAATTAGGAAGAAGGTATAGCTTATAATGAGACCTTTTCCCCTGTAGCCAGATTAGAAGACATTTAAATTCTTTCAGCATATATATCTCATATTAATTTTAAATTATATCATATGGATGTTAAATATGCCTTTTTAAAATGGATATTTAATGGAGGAAGTTTATGTTGAACAACCTATTGCTTTTGAAAACCCTCATAAACCAAATTATGTTTTTAAACTCTCTAAATATCTATATGGACTTAAAAAAACCGAGATCTTGGTATAAAAGATTAAGTTATTTTTTTTAAATGGGTTTACTATCAGATTGAAAGATTAACACTTTTTAAGAAAACAATTTTTTCTAAAATTTTATTAGTGAAAATTTATATTGATGTTGTTATTTTCAGTTCAACAAATAAAAATCTTTGTAATAGTTTTTCAAAACTAATACAAAATGAATTTTAAATGAGTATGATGAGAGAATTTAATTTCTTTTTAGGACTTCAAATTTATTAAAAATATTATGGAAATGTTATAAATCAATGAAAATATACTATTTATTTATTGAAAAAGTTTTGATGTGATAATAGTAAGACTTAAAAAACTCATATGTGTACTAATGTAAAACTTGATTTGGATGAATCTGGAAAACTAGTTGACAAAAATTTATATAGAGTTATGATTGTAGTTTATTATATATACTTTCTATCATACAAGAAATTAATATTCCTATATATTTATGTTCTAGATTTCAATCCAATCCTAAATAATCTCATCTTACTATTATAAAAATAATTTTGAGATATTTAAAAGGTATTTTCTTTCAATCTCATCCTTACCCTAAAACTTATGATTTTAATTTAATTTCATATTCAAATTCCAATTTTGGAGGTTGTTGATCAGATAGAAAATCACCTCTGGAACCCATCACTTTTAAGAAAATATTTAGTACCATGTTTAATTAAGAAACAACACTCATTTTCCCTATCAACATCTGGGGAAGAATATTTTTCTACTAGCAGTTGTAGTGAAAAAGTGTTGTGGGTGAAAAACCCATTACTAGACTTTGGATTAAATTTTAATAGTATACATATTTTATGTGATAACACAAGTGCTATAAATATTTCAAAAAATCCTATAAGTCATTCTAGGACTAAGCATATTAATATAAGCCATCATTTTTTGAGAGATCATATTCTCAAAAAGGATATATCTTTAGAATTTTGAATATAGAATATCAATTAGCTGATGTTTTTACTAAAACACCCCCCAATGCAAGTTTTTATTTTTTTAATGGAGAGTTAGGAATACTTAATTTTCAATGAATTTTTTATTTAATTTATTTTAATTCTTAATTTCTCTGTTTTTATTTTAAGCTCTGTGTATGTTTTATTTATTTATTTATTACTATTTATTTTGATTGGTTACATATTTATTAGTTTTAAAAATAATTTCATTTCAATTTCTTTCTAATTTTCTTTTCAAATTAAAAAATAATGAGTACACTCTCAATCGGTGTGAGAAAACCATCTGCTTTCTCCCGCACATCACCTTCACGTACCTTGGGCTTGTAGAGCCCCTCTCATTCAAATTTACCAAAACCCTAAACCTTTGAACTCTCAAATCTAGAAACCTTCAGAAATGGAAACATTAGTAAGACATGAAGATTTTGATTTGGGTGTCCCAAACTACCCTATAGTTAAGTATCACAAAGTTCTTCAAGGTAAAGTGATAGATTTTGAGTATTTAAATTCAAAAAATCTATCATTAAAGGAAACCTTTATATTTCAAGCACTGTATTTTTCTTTTGGAGATGGAAATAATCCTATGATGTTTGATGTATAAATAAAAGAGTTTTGTAGAAGTTCCATGATCATTTTTGGAATCGATGTAGACTCTATAGTCTCTAAGATTCACAATATAGAATATTATCTTTCTTTAGTGGATATGTCTTAGTTGGTGTGTTGTCCCCATGACAGTGATTTTAATTTCAACTTGAGAAATATTGGTGATTAAAAATATAATTCAGAAGATATTATGTTTTCCTTGTTTGAAAAAAGAACCATTAATAATGTAATGACCAAGTAACTTAATCCTGATAGAAAAGTCAACATGAAGTTTATTCAAACTAGAATTTTTTTGAGAATAGAAAATATAGATATGGTTATCAACCTAGAAATATTTTTTCTATTTATGTTTTTGAACCAAATTAAGTTCAATTTCTATTGGTTTATGAAAATTTATATAAGTCACTATTGTCACAATGAAGAAAAGATGGGATTATATCCCTATGGAATAATCCTTTCTTATTTGTTTATCAGAAAAAAAGAAGAATTGAAAATATGACTCTTTGATATAGATGTCATCATGCCAATATTCTCAATGTTGGGACTATTAGGAAATTATGATATTTTCCGAGCAACTTCAACAACATTATTTTACTATTGGAGCTAATCAATTACAAAAGATGATGGATGATGCTCAGGGGAGTAGAGGATGATTACATTTGTTGGTTCTGTAAGACCGAGGCCTCATGAAGAGGCTGAATAAAGACATAAAGAAGCTCATTTTTTCAAAGAATAATAATTACAATCAACATTCTTGAATCTATGGATGAATCTATCGATGTATTTGAACATAAGTCTCATGTAACTGAGAATATTGAGAAAGAGTATCGCAGAGAAGAACATCACAAGGAAGATGTTCTTTCCCCTTATAATATTTTACTCATTGCTCCTGATTGTATTTCTTTTTAAGGATCTACATTTATAGATAGATCATAAGGTCAAGGAGAGGAAGGTTTGGCTATGGTAGAGGGTGGATTCCCTTCAATAAATATTACTCCTGAGTCATCCGACTCTTATGATGAAGATTTGATTCAAAATTGCATGAATTAAGAGAGCTAGAACAATATCTTTGAGATAATATTTAGAATATAAGAATAAGAAATTTGAATATCTTATAAGTTCATTTATTCCAAGAGATGAGTTCGAAGCCCTTCAAACTCAATTAAGAAAATACTAAGAAAATTTTATTTCAGTGTAATATCTTGAAGAGTTTATCACATATTTAGGTAGAGTGTCCAGATCTTTGAAAGATGAATCTGTGAAGAAGAATTATTTAGATGAGATAATGTTTATGTTGGGTAGAGAATTTTAATCAATCAAGGATAATCATTAGGCTTCAACCTCTTCACCTCAACCCACTTCTCATAACATGATAAGAAGATTTGAAGCAGTCACTACTATTTTGAATGAATTAAACAAATGGATTTACACTCTTCAGTGTGACAATAAACCTCTGAATGTGCTTCTAGATAATCAGAGACATTTAATCAGTCAGTTGACCACTAATGAATCCTGGTTGGGACCAATTATTCATGAAGTCAGAGACAAGTTTACTGCCTTTGTTCAATCAGAAGAGACTATGAATGAATTCATTAATGTGAATATGGTGGAAATTCTAAAGGTTGTACATGACTCATGGAAGCTATTTCAATAATGGACAAATGTCTTCAACAACCACTTTTAATTTTTGTTAGTGAAGATTCTTGAAATTCATAGTGTTGTTAAGATCATTCCACATCTGGTTGTAGAAACTAATACCCCTGTAGATTCTGAATAAGGAAACCAATAAGATTCGAGCCACTCATTTTGAAGACCTCTTATGTTGATTTGGGATGCACTAATTATTTTTCAAACATTTGATCTGCATTTAAATTTACTTTACTTTACTTTACTTTACTTTACATTACCATTTATATTTTGTTCATTTTATATTAATTTCTTTATTGTGTTATTTATGTTCAAACTTACACTACCATATCACATATATTATTTTTCTACATAGTAGACTATAGAATTCATTTCCAATTTAGTGCATTATTAATAGTGGTTTATGTAATTTATTCTTTCAAATCATTATTTTTGTTATAAAAAGAAGGTGGATAATATTTTTGTTACCATACATATTTTTGGTAGACACATTTTTTAATCAACATAGTACAGTGAAATCAAAATATTTTATTAATGTTGAGAAATACTATAATTTCTATAAATTATTTTATTGGTTTTTTGTTCATAAAAATGGGGGAGATTATTGGGAATGTATTGTCTCAAAAATACTCTTTAATATATGATTATTTTGATGCTCACAAATAACCTTTTTTGTTTATTAATGATATTGTGTGAAGTATGTTTTGGGGATATATATCATGTTTATTATATATTTTATGAAATAAAAAGCTACAGGATGTGTTATGGAAATAATATTCATACCCTACATTCGGTAAATGAATGTATGCATCAGCCACCATACGTTGGATATTAAGTGTATAGACATAAACCTTACTTTTTGAGAAATGAAAAGAATATGGAATATCATCCCTACATTGGAGTCTAGAATTACTGTTCATACCCTACATTTGGGAGATTGAATGTATGATTAATCAATGTAAAATTTGGAATCTTATGATAATAATGATGAACATATGGATCATCATCCTTACATTACTTAGATCCCTATACTATGTGCAGATAAATGTATGTTTAAGGAATCATATGTTGGTAGGAACCCTATGCTACGTAGCTAAAACCTACATTTGACTATTCAACAGCATAATTTTAAAACTAAGATTTTATCCAAGATTCTTGAAATGGTCTTGAAAGTATTACTGGTTGATTTAAAGCCTCACTTTGACTGATTAAAATCTTGTTATGATCAATTCAAGGAACTGTTCTCATTAGAGGAAATCACCCCTCTTCTTAAGGGAAGCTACTCCCTTATTCAAATTAGATTTTAAATTTATGTGTTCTATAAATAGACTTTATTTGATCTATAATATCAAAAAACAAAATCTACTCTATATATTCCACTAGTGTATCTTTTCAATATATAGGATATACAAGTCACATATTTTCATATACAATTGAATTCTGGTAAAAATCATTTACAGTTTTGTTGTAACGAACGATTGACTCCAAATTAGGATACACTTTGGATACATACATGTTGTACCTCATGTTGTTGTAAGATTATTGATTCTATTTGTTTCTAATTTTAATTGAAGATCTTTTTCATCCAGGGTTGCTTTTGAATTATTATTTCATGAATACTTTCATTTCTGAAGAAGAAGATCCATCTACTGTCAGTTGATGCTACTTAAACTATGAAGATCAACCTGAATCATCAAATCAAACTATTTTGATTTATTAAGATTATCAACTATCTGTACTTAGTTGTGGTGAAGTTTCATATTCTTGTACTAAGCTGTGGATAACTGATTCCTTGTTAAAACCTTAGAAGGATCCAGTTTAGCCTTGTTGTAAAGGTGTTAACTACCTACACTCAATTATGGATTTGAAGGTCTTGTGATAATAGGACCTTTTTAGTGAAATTCACCAAGATCACAGAGAGATAATCGGTGTATTGGACTAGGAGATCATTGTTCCCCAAACCACTGTAAATTTTATTTGATTTTTCTTTCTGTTTGTCTATTGTTCATCTTTTATATAGAATAAAACTTTGCATATCTGTATAAATCACCTAGGGTGACAAAAGAAGGAATTAGTGAAGATTATTGAAAAGATACGATTCAACCCCTCTTGTGTTACTTTGTATTATTATGACATAATAGTTATAAAATACCAAATATATTTTATATACCTCCTATAAAAATATAGGTGTGTAACATGGAATGTGTCTCAAAGAAAGAAAATTAAGACATAATTACTATTATGATTCTATAACTTTGGAAACTTAAACCCCATGAAAAAAAGATCATAAAATGGTTATTTAAATACCCATATATTTAATTATAAAATTCATATAATACATTTATGGGTAGTATATAAACCACACAAAATAAGTGAGTAGTGAATAGGGCATGTATCTCACGGAAATAAAGAGTGAGATGAAATTCTGTTATCTTGTGTCTTGATTCGCGCCGTACTCATTCAAACCTCCTATATAATAAATATAAATTTATTATAAATATATCACAGAACCATATTATTACTTATAATATTATATATGGTTTTATTATGTATTAGTATTAACCTCTTGTTAACAATTCTATGTAAAGGTTTAACTTCAGGTAATATTTGCTTTGTTTTTCACATGTTTCTTAATTTGTTATATCTTTGGTCCTTATACTTATATCATGACTTCTAAAATGTAAACTAAAATTTAAATATAATTTATATTCATTATATGTGTATTATAATAATCAATATAATATAAAATTATTAAATGGAATACACCGTTCATGGAGATGGTAAGTCGTACGTACGTGTGAACACTATTTCCATTTAATTGTCGTGTCTATAGAAAGAATGTAAACAAAATATATGTATATATATGTATATATATGTATATTTATGTATATATATAATAATTAAGTTATATTTATTATAACATATATATAATATAAATTCACTAAACCCATCCTTAACATATTCCACATAGTGCATGAACAAATCACACCCGCTTTGAGGGGGCAGTAGTCCACACTTCCTCAAACGAAATTATCGTATTAACACAAAATAAAAATTATAATGTTATGTTTTGTAAAAGGATTTTATAAGATTAAATATATAATAAATATAACATACTAAATATATAAATATATTTTCCATTATAATGTCCTCCATGATAGGCATTAAATGAAAAATTAACAATCATCGTTTAGTGAGTCGGTAGTTCATCGTACACATAAATTGTATGTTCATTACCCATTAGATAGAATTGTGTATAAGTGTAGGTAGAAAACATAGCATAAGAACATCCTAGTATTTTTATAATTCAATTTTTTCTATATAACAATGTAATAAAAATATTTTAGGGAGTGGAGAAAGAAAATAAAAGAAACAAGTTTGAGGGAGGGTGTTACCTCTTAATCGGGTTACTCCTTTTGGTTTCCACCAAAGGGATTAATTGGAAGGATTTATTTCCAGGAGAGGATATAAGTATAAATTTATGGATGTTTGGGATATATTTGGTCAGATTTTGGTCAATAAAAAGTGGCTTGAGAGGTGTGAAAAAGTTGGAGGAGTGGAATCCTTTTATAATGGAGGAGTGGCACTCTTGTAATATTTTTTAAAAGGAAAACCCCACCCACATTTTTTTATTGGAAATGGCTATAATAATTATCCAAAGTAGATACAAGGGAATATAGGGTAGAAATATATTCATTTAATTGATTTTGTAAAATTTTATAGGTCATATTAGGCCTTAAGATTAGGTTTTATTCCCTCGTTAAACTTAATTTAATCTTAATCGTTGTAATTCATTTAAATTACCTTCATTGATATTTTTGGTCAAAAAATAATTTGATATTATTATACTTTATAAATTATTTTGATTCCAAATATGAAATGAATTTTTCCAAATTTCAATCCTGAAATTCGTATAAAGTAATTTAAATTTAATCCAGCAAATGGAACGACAATGCGAGTTTTTAAAGTAAAAACGTTCAAAAGTTTTCTATGCTTTTATAGTCAATTTCAAAGTGAAATTGATTCAAATTACCTAAATTGAATTGATTGATAAAAAATAATCTAACTAATATTTAATACTAACTTAAAATATAATTTTACTATATAAATAAAGTATATGAAAATGAAGTTTTGAATTAAAATTCAGTATTTTTAACTATTCATTAAAAAATAAAACTTCCCAGAAAAATACCAAATATTCACCCATAACAAAATATTTATGATTATATTTCAATGATAATGTTTATTTTGAAATATATTATTTATAAAAGTTCCAAAATCTAGATTTAAAATAGTTTCTCTATTAAAATTTAGTAAAATTTCCTTAATAAAAATATTGAGTTTTATGTGTTAAATTGGGTTTATTCTTATCTTATGCCTATAAAATCTATTTTATGAATATCAAAAATATTTTATTGGGTATATAAAATATATATTACATTAAAATTACTTACAAATTTTAAATAATTTAATTTATTTGGATTAAAACAACTTTATAGGAATAAGAATAATTTTCTATAAAAACACACCCTTTATAATAAATTGGTTCTTATATTCATTTCTAAAAAATTTATAACTAATCAATTCATTTTATATTTAGTGAAAAACAATTTTTTCATAAGTTATTTAATAATATTTATACAATCTAATTTAACTTCTGGTGTATATATTATTATAGTAAAAAATAATATTTGTAACAATATATTATTTTTTGGTAACACTTGGTATTGTGTGTTACACAAGCCATCAAGGAAAGTCAGTCTTGTGTGAAATGTACACTAAACTTGGTGTTCCGTGCAGATAAATTTAACATTTATATTGGGTGTAGTGTCATTGCGTATAACACAAGACAAACATAGTGATTTTTTATATATAAAATAACTATTTTCAGTGTTTCATGAAATGAAAAATATCAAAAAGAATAATTAAAATCAAAAATATAATTAACAAAATCTCATGGTGTTACATATACGCTACAATTCTATCTCTCTGAATAAGAATTGAACCTATCCCAATACCTAATGCATCATAGTAAATAGTTTAACTCCTATCTGTCTTAGGAAAAATTAGTATCGACATTGAAGTCAATCTCCCTTCAAACTCCTGAAAGGATAAATCGCATGAAACAACCCATAAAAACTTCGTACCCTTATTATTCTAGACCATGAGCGGTGCTTCAAGGTGTGATATGTCCTGTATGAAATGCCTATAATATTCATCTAGGCCCAAGAAACTCTATATCTCAAATATGTTTTTAGGATTCTTCCAGGAAACTACGTCTCTCACCTTCTCTAGGTCAATTGATACTCCTGAATCTGAGATAATGTCACCTAGGAAGTGAATCTGGTCCATCCAGAAGTTTCAATTTGTGATCTTAGCATATAAATAATGGTCTCACAATGTACCCAATATGGTCTCAAATTTTTTGGATTGTTCATGTTGATTATGAGAATATACAAAGATATAATACATGAATATCATGAAAAAAAATCCATTTAAGGATGAAAAACTCAATTCATTAGTTACATGAAAACTATTGGTGAATTCATGAGACTGAACATCATAATTAAATACTCATATAGACCATACCAGCTACTAAAGTTTCTGAAAGCTATATATGATGTTCTAACACACACTTGATGATAACTGAATCTCAAATCAATCTTCGAGAATTCTTGAGATCCTTGAAGATGGTTAAAGAGAACATCTTTTTTTGGTATAGTACACCAATTCTAAATTGTCGATTGGTTCAATTTATAGTAATCCACGGATATCCTAAGGTTATCATCCACTTTTTTGGAAAAGGATTAACGAACCCCATGGAGAAGTAATAGGCCGAATAAACCCCTTTTCCTCTAAATACTCTAGCTAAATATTGAGCACCTGCATATCAATAGTATCCATCCTGTAAGGATAAATGGATATTGGTGAAGATCTAGGAATAGTATTGATAGAGAACTCTACCTCTCTCACTAGAGGTAATCCAAAAGGGTCATCTAGGAAAACTTCTCTAAAATTTTTAGACAATGGATGGAAATCTGTTTGATGTGTTCCCTGGTCATCCGAATATAAACACACAATCTGAGCTATCATCCAACCCATCCCATATTACTCAAGTCCATCTATGCTCTCCTGGAAATCCCATTCACCCTTTTGAATAAACTATCCACCATATGGTGATGTTAAAGTCACCTACATTGATAAAAAATCAATGAAATAAATAAAGGGAACCAACCTGTACATCCAAATAATGATTTCAAAACATATCATCTTGAGGAAAAAGTGGTCTCATGCAAAGTGACACCCACAAATTTCAAGAGGGAACTCCTTGAACTAATGTACATCCTCCATTATAATTCCCAATGGAGTTTCAAGTATCATAAATCCATCAGAACAATAAATTTTGAGACCAAGTATCCCCATAATGAGCATAGATATAAAGCTATGCTAATACCCAATATAGAAAAGATAATATTTTAAAGTAGAGGCTCCAAGAATAGTACCTCTCATATTAGAAGATCTTGTGTTATTCTTATTAGGTGTCAGTTTCACTGTGTATATTTTGCCGGAACTCTGAGCTTCTAGTAAATCCTGTCTACCCTGAGAAGATCTAACCTGATGTCGCTAAAAATTAGGGGTCTAACTACCAAGGTCATGAACACCACCTCAGCCTGATCATCCAGTTATACACTAGCTCCTTTCCTGATGATAAGTTTTTGACCCTTCTCTTGTATGTTGAGTCGGTGCAGACCCTCTATCATAAGATTCTAGAAGAAATGTTATGAAAAAATGTTCTAGATGACCCATCTTTCCATAGGATTGGAACTTGACTTGGTATCTTTTACACTAAGGTCTTGTATATCTTGGTCTACTGCACTGGTGGAACCTCACCTGCCTACCTGAGTATGTGATTTGGATACTAATATCAGCACATGGTAGCTTTATATGATTCTTCCTACTATCAGTCTACATAGAGAAAGATATAGGTGCCGAACCACCCTGGATCTCACCCCATCCTCCCTCAGGTTATGCTTTTTGATAAGTGCCTAATTCACTATTCCATAAATGGTTGTCATCCTAAATATATTCTCCTATGATCGGATTTCATACCTAAGACCCTCCTTGAATCACATGGCTTTAGATAACTCACCACCCATCAGAATAGGTGCAATGTGCTAGAGCTCTGTAAAATGGGCTGAATAATCCATGACTAATAATGCACCATACTCCAAGTGCATGATCTCTCTGGATCTATCAGCCCTCCACGTCTTAGGATATAAGTAATCATAAAAGTTCATATGAAAATCGCTCCAATCCATCTACTGATGATGATCCATCTCAGTAATGACATACCACCATCTCTTGGTAGAATCACACAACATATAAGTAGAGAGATTTTCCCTCCTCTCAGGAGGTGTCTTGAGATACTTGAAGATATATAGAATGTCATCTAGACATGAATATTCATCCTATGGTCCACCATTACCTGAAAACGTGGGTGGATTCTACTGCTGGAACTCATGCATCAACTCTGTCGTAGTTAGGGCAGGTTAATGTGCTCCCTAAACAGTCAATATGAAATGCAAAAATCCATCACAGAACTATGTCTCAGCACCTATCTCTTTTACAATAACAAGTTCCTCATCTATCACTACTATATGATCTATTTTTATCCCATTTCCCACCAACTTTGAAGCATGATCTTCACCCCCCTCCTGGCACATGACTAGAGGTCATTGTGGTGGCATGTCTATACATTTCCAAACACATACCTCAGATCAAGATTCAAAAACTACTAAAATAATAGGCATTATAATAGGATAGGTAAATTCCTTTGCATATAAAAACACACCCCTCATATTTCTCCTTGAGTCGGGTCTAGGTGACTTACAGCTCATATAAAAGCATGATATACTTGATACTACCCACTAATAAGGTCAGGTCTGGTTCATGTTATCTGCTATAACAATTTCAGTTTCTATTTTATTCTCATTTCATTTCCATTATATCATAAATCATTTTAAATTATTCAACAAAATGGTTCACAAAATTCTGATCCATAAGGTCCCATAATCCTCATGAACTGAAATATGGCATCCACCGAATCCACACCATAACACATTCCAGTCCATGTGAATCTTGGTCCATGACTCAAAGCGACACAATTGGATGATTAGGGTGTCTCTTGTAGCCTAATAAAGAAAACACTGCTCATGTTATAGAAGGAAATCTATGTACCAATCATGTTTCCTCAATACCCTATAGAAAATATCTATCACAATATCATGTATATCAATCAGGGAATATATAACAACATCATACAATTAACCAATGCATCCTATGTGGAATGGAATAGTGTATGGAATGTGAATCCAATAAAGTGACTAAAATGATGCATGATATTTCATACACTCATCTCATAGGGTTTAAATAAAATAAAACCCATAATCATATAAATGATAACATCACAATTCAAGTTCATCACTCAATGGTGGAATCAAATCAGCTTTAATTGGCATAATCTAGAAAATGGTAATTTCATTCAAGAGAATTTTGATTTTTCCTATATGAGGGTTAGATACTCCTAGGAACAACTGATTACAAAATTAAAATTCCTTCAAATCCCTTTATATTGTCTCAAAATATTAGTTCACGAAAAAAACTACTATGATACAACTTTGTAACATCCCAGACCTCAGTGCCACTGAACGGTTCCCCGAGCCCGGTTAGCCACATGGAATCAAAAGAATCTCCCCAAATGTCAGAGGCTATCGACTAGTAGTGAGGGGATAGGGTGTGTCTTTAGGGAGACTATTCCCTCATCAATAGAGTGTAGCACAATGGGCAGCTACTATAAAATTTTGCTATAAAAGTCTGGTTGGTTGCTGGTGTTCTGCATTCACCTGATAATAGGTAGAACATCACATAAAAAAACCAAATGTATCACTTTTCATACCCGACCACTAGTATTGTTGATGTAAATATTGATACATCTTGGTGATACTGAGATGCACTGCCCAAGCTGATGCATGAGAGTATCACGTCAGTTCCTCGCGCATGTCTTCTGAAACTCGTACACAACCACGTATTCGTAGAATTTCATCCTCACCTACGGTCTAACCATGAGGAAGCGCTACTAAAAAATGGGTTTATCCAGTTCTATGCCTTTAATAGTGCAAGCTAAAAGCACTATTGAAGACCCCCTTTATTAGCACTAAAAAAGAACTGTTAAAGGGGGTCTTTAATAGCTCTTTTTTATAGCGCTGTTAAAGTGGGTCTTTAACTGTGATAAAAAAGTTCTATTAAAGGGGAACTTTATGAGAGATTTTTTTTAAGTGTTGATAAAGGTACACACTTTATCAACACTTTTAAAAAAAACATTGATAAATGGGGTCTTTTATCAGTGATTGTAAAAAAGTGTTAATAAAGGGGGGGGTCTTTATCAGTGCTTTTCTATAAGCACTGATAAAGTCCTCTTTTATTAGTTCATTTTTAGTAGCGCTAATTATGGTATACTTCAAAAAAAATATTTCATTAAAAATAATATATAATATATATAAATATAATATATATATTTTTAAATATGTTTAGATAAGGTAAATAGGCATTTATACTTAATATATAATATATTTAGTGAAAATGGATTATAAAATAATTAAAAAAAATATTTTTAATTAATAATTTACTTATTATTATCAAGTAATAGTCATTTAATAACAATTTAAAGATAAAAAATCAATAAAATTATAAAATATCTGAAATTAGTTGAAAACGTAACTCAAAATTCAAACGTCCATACTTATGATTTAGGTGTCCATTTGGGCTATGCCAGATATCCAATCGAAGCCTATGATGAGCTCTATGCCCTTGGTGGCACAAGTAAACCTATATCATATTTTTAGAGGCCAAAAATGCCTATAAGACCTCTAAAATTGAGTTTTTAGTTAGGGTACCCCAATTTCTTAACATTCCATGGATTTTAAGCCTCGTTTAAGGGGGTATTATTGCGTTTTTTGGTGGAGACTCAATTTATTACAAGGGATTACATTCATATTGATAGTATGGTTTTTAAATTTTATCATTTTTCTCAACATAAATTTATTTATAATTAAATATATTCATGTTTTCTTATATTTACTTATAATAAATCGCTCATATAAATACATATATCAAAATATATACATAAAAATGTACATTTTAATATATATAAATCAATATATATTCTAAAAATGTATTTAAAACAATATCTAACCATTTTTTACATTAAAAAAATCTATTTATAATGGTCATATATAGATATAAGTATGTATTAATAAACAAATATATATTTATATTATAGTCAAGTATATGTAAATGAATATAATATATAATATATTTAAATAAATATAAGTATATATATATCACACACACATGTATATTGTATAAATGTATATAAAAATAATTATATAAATATATGAATAAAAAAAATATATGTAAATATATATGTAAATATATATATATATAAATAAATAGAAATATCATTAAACAGAAAAAAACATGGTGTAGTGGTAAAGGTGTTCCATCTTCGAAGGAGATTTTTAGGGTTTGAATCGAGGTGGGCATGTATGAGGCTTGAAATTCACAATGCACTGATAAAAGGGGTGGTGGGGAGAAAAGTACTGATAAATTTGGGGGAGGGTTGTTAATGGTGTTGTGGATGTGCTAATGAAGGGGTTGGGATCATAGACACATAGAAAACATAATTTTACCCTATTTAATAGCACTACCTTTATCAATTCTAAGAAATAGTTGTTAAAGGGCCCCTTCAAAAGTGATTTTTTTGCATTGTTAAAAGGGGTCTTTAGGCACGATTTTTTAGCACTGATAAAAGATTTGGTCTTTCAGCCTCCCTACTATTATCAAAACTTTTTTAACAATGATAAAAGCCTATTATAGTGATATTAAAGGACTCTTTTGTTGTATTAAGGGTCATCACCTTCCACACTCCTCTATAGGAATAGGCCTTCAAAATTTGATAGTTTCCTCATCCTCACTCAATCCATAATTGTGGATGTCACTAATAAGGCTAAAATAAAAGTATGCCCATGACTATCATGCACCTCCATGTGTATCTCAAAGAACAAATCCATATGTTTCCACTCTCTACTGGTCTGCTAAATTGCTTGTATCTAGGTACTCCTACTTAGTGTATCAGCCACTGAATAGCCCTTCCCAGGTGTGTTGGCAAGATAAATGTTTAAATACTTAGTTATTTAACCCACCTTTTCTGCCTAATATTAAGATCACGTTGTGTAAATATGCACTTGATGCTTTTTTGGTCCATTTACTCCACAAAACTCTCTCTGTGTAATTAAGGAGTCCAATAGTGAAATTCATGAACAACTACAACTAACTCAAGATCATGTGTCGGGTAATTCCTCTAGTGTGGCATCAACTATTGATACCCATACTATAATGACCCGGTATTGACATACATTAACATTACATCACATTGTTATAATAATTAAAACATTATACAAATAGACACCCAAAGACTATATTATTTTAGTGCCTTTGGAAACTTAGAAAGATAAACACTGGTGCATAAATGAGCTACATTATCTCCTACTATGTTCTTCTTGACTAGAAACCTTCTTAGACACATCAAAAAGAATATATATCTTCATAAACTAGGGGAAAGGAAACATAAACAGGGGTGAGCTCAGATTCTCAACAAGGGATATATGTAAACATAATCTTGATCATAAGTGTATGAGAACATGATCATTAAAATAGAAGATCATACCCTGACTTTCAAAGATCATAAACATAATTCATAGCATAAACCTTTCAAGTCATAATACTTGAATCATAAGGAAATAAAGAACATAAACAATGAAAGTATAACATAAGAATAATATAAGTAATTGTGGAAAAACAAAAGCATATAATATGATTTCCATAGTAGTCAAGGCATCGTCGTCAAATACATCATAGTGGAAAAATTCCTTTACTTAATTAGGTTCACTCCCCATTCCAACCATGTATTACTAAAATGAGTTCACTCCCCATTCCAAACATGTAATACTAAATAGAGTTCACTCCTCATTATACACATGTCTATCTCGGGAGATAGAAATATTTAACCAATGCAGTAGAAGGAGATATAGGTATCCCCCATCTTATAATGAAAGCATATATACATGTTCCAAAAAATCATAAAAAATCATATCTTAACCCATAAAATGAAATGGGTTTCATAAAAATGTAATCGTATCATAACCTATGGAAAAAGATATAGGCTTCATAATCATTTCATAAAAAAATCATGTAAAAAAGATGTTTTTTAAATCATATAACTCATAAAAATGAAATGGATTTAATATACATCCTTCTATCAGAAACATAAACGAATCAGTAAAATAATTTGAATGGAAATATTTAATAATTTCCCAAAAACTCATGAGTAACACCAACGGATGTTATCTTAGATGGAAAATAATTTTAAAATAACTTTTTTTAAAAATTATTGAGGAAAATATCCTCCTTCTTTGAAAACTTCTTTTTAAAACATATAACCTTTTGAAAATTGTTTTCTTTGAAAAGAAACTTTCAAAATTATAATAGAATCTTGAAAATATTTTGAAAACATTTTTCCATAAAACTTATAAAGATGAATGAAAACCTTCTGAAAACCATTTTATTGAAAATATATTTTAAAAATATTTTACTAAAAATTAATCATTTAAACATGCAAAGGAATCTTCAAATAAATGATGGAGTGTAAATCCATACATGTCAAGAATTCCTTTTTCACCGAAAAAAGTTTAGAAAAGTGCCTCGACTAGAAAATGATAAAAAGATTACCTTTTTAAAAAACATTTTTTTAAGGTAAAACAAGGGTAAAAATTTCTTTTAATGATCATAAAAGAATAATATAATATTCTTGGAAAACTTTTTAGAAAATATAGTTTTTAAGAAACACTGATTTCAGACCAAAGAGGTAGGTAAGGTCATATTTTCGTAAAAACATTTTAAAAATAATCTTAAGTACCAAAGAGTGTAAAATTGTACTAATACATAAAGTCATCAAGATTTACCATAAGAGAAGAAAAATCATGACTTTTCTTAAAATATTTATCATGATATTTATTTAATGAAAAGGTGATCATAAAAAATCTCGATAAATGGTGAGACTATTTCATTAAATTATTACCACATGGTAACCTTGAATCATACTCCCCATATAGGATAAATATAATTACGTGGAGATTTAAAATATCATAAAAATAAGGTGATTCGTGTTATTATTGGTAATGTATTGTCTCAACAATACTCTATAATATATGATGTTTTTTATGATCAAAAATACCCTTGTTTGATTACTAATGAAGTTGTGTTAAGTATGTTTTAGGAATATATATCATGTTTTTGTTTATATCTTTTATGAAATACAAAGCTATGGGATGTGTTATAGAAACACTTTCCATACCCAATGTTTTGTAAATTAATGTATAGATCTGCAACCCTATGCTGGATATTAAGCATATGGATCAAAAACCTTATGTTTGGAGAAACAACAAGCATATAGAATATCAACCCTTTTTGGAATCTAGAACTACTATTCATACCTGATGTTCGGGAGATTGAACATATGGTTAATAAATGTTATGTTTGGAATCTTATGCTAACAAGGATGAGCATATGGATCATCATCCCTAAGTTACTTTGATCCCTATGTCACATGCAGATGAATGTATATTTAAAGAATATTACATTGGTAGGAACCCTACGTTATGCAAAGGAACCCTATGATTCTTCACTAAACCCTACCTTTGACTACTCAATAGTAGAGTTTTAAAACTGAGATTTTATCTGAGATTATTACAGTGATCTTAAAAGTATTGCATGCTGATTGAAAGCTTCTCTTCGATTGATTCAATTCTCATTATGATCGATTCAATGAACTGTTTACATTATAAGAAATCACTCCTATTCATAAGGTAAGTTACAATTCCCCTGGTCAATTCAGATTTTGAATTTCTGTATTCTATCAGGTGACTTTGTTGGATCTAGAATATCTAATGAAACTTTATGCTCTATATATTCTACTATTTTATCTTTTCAATATACAAGATATACAAGTCACGTATTTTCATATACGATTGTGTTCTGGTAAAAATCAATTACAGTGCTACTACAATGAAGGATTGACTTTTAAAGAGGCTACACTTTGGAGACATACATGTTGTACCTCATACTGCTGTAATATTATTGATTCTATTTGTTACTACTTTTAATTGAAGAACTTTTGAAACCAAGATTGCTTCAAAATTATTCTTTCTTGAAAACATTCATTCTTAAAGAAAAAGGTTCATCTACTATCATTTTTTACTGCTGCAACTGTGAAGATCAACCTGAATCATCAAATCAAACTCTTTTGATTTATTAATAGTATCAATTTCCCGTACTCATTTGTGGTGAAGTGTCATCTTCTTGCACTAAGATGTGGATAAATGTTTCCTTATTAAAGAACTATAAGGCTCTATTTTAGCCTTGTTGTATAGGTTTCAACTGCTTGCACCCAGTTTTGGATTTAATAGTCTTGTGATAAGAGGAATTTTCTAGTGAAATTCACAAAGATCGCAGAGAGAGCATTGGTGGAGTGGAGTATGGGATCTTTGTACCCTGAACAACTATAAATTTTCTCTATTCTTTATTTCTATTTATCCAATTTTCATATTTCATATAGAATAAAACACTCTATATCTTCATAAATCACAAAGGCTATCAAAATTATGAATTAGTGAAGATAATTGAAAATACACAATTCAACACCCTATTTTGGTACCTTGAATTATTCCAAACTAAAAATTGGTATCAATAGAGAGATTTTTTGATAAATCTATAGAAAGATGAAAAGAATAAGAACTATAAATAGCTAATGTAAATTTTTGATCCAAGATAAGGCATATCTATGGTATATGATCCATACTTTAATGGTGAAAACTATGGATTCTGGAAATCACGTATGATCATATATATGAAAAATATTGGATTCAAAGTTTATTCAAAGATAATTACTCCTTATGTGATTTCTACAAAACTAGAGAATTGTAATTCTAAAAAAGAAACTGAATATGACACCAATTCAAAATCTATGAATGAAATTATTTGTCGACTTAGACCAGATGAGTTTAATCATGTACCACAATATCCTACTGCCTATGATATGTTGAAAACTATTATAGTTTCTTATGAAGTAATATAAAATATTAGATAGATTAGATATGCTACTGTAAATCTAAAATTTGACACCTTTATAATGTTTGATGGTGAAAGTATCACACAGTTGAATGAAATGTTAATAAATATTTTCAATAATATTACTACCTTGGGAGATCCCATCAGTCAATATGATCAAACGTTGAATATACTTAGAGTACTATCATAAAAATAGAATAGAATATCTACAACTATTTGTCAATAATCACCTGTAGAGAATTATCCAATGAAATAATTGATTGTAACTCTGATGATGTACAAAGTATAATGCAATATTAAGTTGAATATCATAAGATTGTAGTGAAAAGAGAAAATATTTCAATTAAAGTGAAATCTCAGAATCATGAGCAAAAAATAAAACATTAAGATAAAAAATAAAAAAATTAGGTTCCTCAGACTTTGTAATGGAGCTATCTCATCTATCTAGATAGTTCATAAAATTTTAAAAAAAGAAAGAGGCTTCAGAAAATCCTTCGGGAAGGATTTAAAATAACCAAGAGAAGTTTGATGTTATGAATGAAAAGAGTTAGGTCACATCAGACCTCATTGACCTAAATTGAAATATTAAAGAAAATGGTTAGAAAAAATATTATAAGAATTCTAATTAGGATTCTAAATGAAAAAGATCAACGAAATCTATGTGGAGTGTATCTAAAGACTCCAGAAGCTCTTTAAAATCTAATTTAGAGAAAGAGCTAAAAAATCTCAAAGCAAACACGTGATTTATGGATGAAGAAGAATGTGTTCAATCTTATTACTCTTCTACCTATGATTCTGGTAGTTTCTCAAATGATAAATTAGTTTCCTCCTACTCAATTCTAGAAGTAAAATATGATTCTTTGTTAAAGAAGCATAATTCATTGAAAAATATTCACAATTTTGTTTTAAGTGAATGAGACACTCTGATAAAAAAATCAAGAACTTGTCAAAAAATTCAACTCATCTACAAAAAATTATATTGACCATGAATAAAGGATTAAATAACTACATTATGGTGTAGAATATTATAAAATTACTAAAATTACTTTTACTAAAGGAGAAAAAAATTTAAATGAGATTCTTAAAAATAATTTCATTAAAATGAAAAGATTTGGGATAGGAAGTAAGCGTGAGAAATAAAATTCATATAAAAATTATTTTGTGCCCAAATAAAAATAATACTACTAGTTATTATTATGGAATAAAAGGTCATTTCACTAATAATAATTATTTGAAAATCCCATAAATTAGTGGTATTAAAATAGATTTTATTTTTAAAAGTTTTTCTAAATAAATTAATATAAACTATGGGAAAATAATGCAGTTCTGGATTCCAAGATCATTTCTCACTAACACTATAAGACCCAAGAAAATATGGGTACCAAAAAAACACATTTTTAATTTCTTTTTTAGGAAATAGGCTAATGGAATATAAAATCTATATGGTATATGGATAGTTTATGTTCCAGAAACATGAGTGGAGACCCATCAAATTTTCATTAATTGACTCAAATGAATGGAGATCTAGTCATATATAGTGACAATGAAAAAGGGAAAAAATTAGAGTTGGAACTGTTGGAGATCCAAATAATATGTCAATCAACAAATTATTTTATGTGCAAGGGCTAAAGCACAACAAGGTATGTATTTCTCAACATTGTGATGATGGTTTTTATGTTGGTTTTTCTAAAAATTCCTACTTAGTTTTTAAAGATAAACTGCTTAAATTTAGAGCACCTAGAACTGATAATGTTTATACTTTGTATTTAAATTCCTTATGTAAACAAAAAGTGAATTTTTTAACTGATAAGAAAAATGAGTCATGGATTTGGCATACAAGACATGGACATTTCAATATATATTATTTACATAAATTATCTAAGAAATATTTAGTTTCTTATTTTCCTAGTCTTAAGTTTGATAATAAAGATTCTATAATGCATACCAAATTGGAAAACAACACAAATATTATTTCTAATCTATTAACAAAACTGTTACATCTAAACCATTAGAACTAATCCATATAGATATTTTTGGACCATTCATAGTATCTAGTTTGGCTGGTAAATTATATGTCTATGTTTTCTTTGATGATTATTCTCATTTTACTTGTCCTTGTCCTCTAAAGATCTAAATTTATTTATTCTCTATTTTTTAAAGGTTTTCAAAAATTTCTCATAATGAAAAAGTTATTATAATAATTTTGTTGAGAAGTGATCATGGTGTAGAATTTGAGAATCAAGAATTTAATTTTTTTTCTCAAATATAAGTATTAAACACACCTTCTCTGCACCAAGAACAACTCAAAAAAATGGATTTTTTGAAATAATAAATATAACTATTCAAGAAATAGAAAGGACTATGCTAAATGAATACAATATTCCTACCTATTTTTGGGTAGAAGTAATAATCACATCCTGCTATATTAGGAATAGATTTTTAATAAGGCCTATTTTCAAAAAGGCACACTATGAAAAATATAATAAAAGGAAACCTAAATTAAATTACTTTAATATTTTTGTATGCAAGGTTTATATATTGAATACTAAGGAAATATTTTGTAAGTTTGGTCTAAAAGTTTATGAAGGAATATTTTTTTGGGTATTTTGCTACTTCTAAATCATATAGTGTGTTTAAAAAAAATCAAGGATTGTTGAAGAATTAGTTCATCTGAAGTATGATGATACTAACCCTTTAATTAAAGAGAAAGATCAAACTTGTTATTTTACTAAATTGTTTTAAAACATGAGACTTGAAAAAACTAATGTTTATTTTGAAAATGATATTACTAAAATTAAATCTGTCTAATGAGAACATTATAATAATGAAATTGAAAGTGTATTGCCTTGACATTCTATAACCTCAAAGAGCTATCCTTTAAAAAAAGTTATTGGATACATAGACATAGGAATTAGAACTAGAAGAATTGCAGAAAACCTAGCAGTATTCTCTAGATTTCTATCTTATGTAGAACCAAAATATATTAAAGAATCTTTAGATGATGAGAGTTGAATGTTGGCAATATAGGAAGAACTAAACAAATTCATAAGGAATGAAGTTTGGGAATTAGTAGAAAAACCAACCAATTATCTAGTAATAAGAACCAAATGGGTATTTAGAAATAAACAGGATGATGAAGGGATAAAAACTAAAAATAAAGCTACATTAGTAGCTAAAGGATGTAATTAGGAAGAAGGTATAGATTATGATGAGACAATTTCCCCTGTAGTGAGATTAGAAGCCATTAGAATTATTTCATCTTATATATCTCATATGAATTTTAAATTATATAATCTGGATGTTAAATATTCCTTTTTAAAATGGATATTTAATGGAGGGAGTTTATATTTAACAACCTCTTGGTTTTTAAAACCCTCATAAACCAAATTCTGTTTTTAAACTTACTAAATAATTATGTGGACTTAAATAAGAACCTAGAGCTTAGTATAAATGATTAAGTTCTTTTCTTTTTTAAAATGGATTTACTGTTGGATTTGAAGATCCAACACTTTTTATGAAAACAATTTTTTCAAATATTTTATTAGTGAAAATTTATGTTGATGATGTTATTTTCAGTTCAAAAAATAAAATGCTTTATAATGATATTTCAAAAATAATACAAAAGGAATTTGAAATGAATATGATGGGAGAATGGAATTTCTTTTTAGGACTTCAAATTTATCAAAAATATTATGGAAATGTTATAAATAAATGAAAATATATTATTGATTTATTGAAAAAGTTTGGACTTGATAACAGTAAGACTTCCAAAATTCCTATGTGTACTGATGTAAAACTTGATTTAGATGAATCTAGAAAACTAGTTAACAACAAGTTATATACTATTATGATTGTAGTTTATTATATCTACTTTTTAGTATACCAGAAATTAATTTTACTATATATTTATGTGCTATATTTCAATCCATTCCAAAATAATATCATTTTACTGCTATGAAAATAATTTTAACATATTTAAAAGGAATTGTTTTTCAATCTCTTCATTACCCTAAAAATTATGATTTTAATTGAATTTAATATTTATATTACCATTTTTGAGGTTGAAGATTAGATAGAAAAATCACCTCTGGAACCTATAACTTTTAAGAAAATATTCAGTACTATGTTTAACTAAGAAACAACACTCAGTTTCCCTGTCAACATCTGAGGCAGAATATTTTTCTGCTTGTAGTTCTAGTGAAAAAGTGTTGTGGGTGAAAAAAACATTAATAGACTTTGGATTAAATTTTAATAGTTTACCTATTTTATGTGATCATACTTGTGATTTTAATATTTCAAAAAATATTATAAGTCATTCTAGGACTAATCATGTTAATATAAGGCATCATTTTTTAAGAGATCATATTCTTAAAAAGGATATATCTTTATAATTTTGAATATCGAATAGGAATTAGCTGATATTTTTACTAAACCACTCCCCAGTGAAATTTTTTATTTTATTAATGGAGTGTTAGGAATACTTAATTTTAAGTAAATGTTTTATTTAATTTATTTTAATTATGAATTTCTCTATTTTAATGTTAATCTCTGTGTATGTTTTATTTATATATTTATTACTCTTTATTTTGATTGGTTACATATTGATTATTTTTAAAAATAATTTCATTTAAATTTCTTTTTAAATTCATTTTAAAATTAAAAAATAATTAGTACACTCTCAAGTGGTGCTAGAAAACCATCTACCTTTTCCCACAAATCACCTTCACGTACCATTGGCTTATAGAGCCCCTCTCATCCAATTTATGGAAACCCTAAACCTTTGAACTCTCAACTCTATAAACCTTCAGAAATGGAAATATCAGTAAGACCTGAAGATGTTGATTTGTGTATCCCAACCTACCCTATAGTGAATTATCACAATGTTCTTCAAGGTAAGGTGATAGATTTTGAGTATTTAAATTCGACTAATCTGTCATTAAAGGCAACCATTAGATTTCAAGCACTGTATTTTTATTTTGGAAATGGGAAAATCCTATAATGTTTGATGTATAAATAAAAGAGTTTTGTAGAAATTTCATGTTCATTTTTAGAATCTATTAAGGCTCTATAGTCTCTGAGATTCACGATATAGAATTTTCTCTTTATTTGGGGTATATGTATTAGCTATTGTGTTGTCCCCATGAGAGTGATTTTAATTTCAACTTGACGAATATTGGTGATTAAAAATAAAATTCAGAGGACATTATGTTTTCCTTATCTAAAAAAAACCATTAAGAATGCAATGACCAAGGACCTTACTCTTGATATAAAATTCATTATGAATTTTATTCAAACTGGAATTTTTTTGTGAACAACTGATATAGATAAAGTTCTCTACCTAGACAGATATGTTCTATTTCTTTTTTTGAACCAAATTAAGTTCAATTTATATCATTTTATGATAAGGTATATAAGTCACAATTGTCACAATGAAGTAAAGACAGGCTTCTATCCCTATGGAATAATCCTTTCTTATTTGTTTCTCAGAAAAGGAAGAATCAAAAATATGACTCTTGGATATAGATGTCATCATGCAAAAATTCTCAATGTTGGGACTATTAAGAAATTATGATATTTTCAGAGCAACTTATATAACATTATTTTACTATTGGATCTAAACTACAACAAAAGATAATGGCAGATGCTCATAGGAGTAGAGGATGATTCTATCTGTTGGTTCTGTAATACCTAGGCCTGATGAAGAGGCTGAATAAAGACCTGAAGAGGGTCATTTTTTTCAAAGAATAATAATTACAATCAACATTCTTGAATCTGTGGATGAATCTATAGATGTATTTGAGGATAAGGCTCATGTTACTAAGAATATTGAGCAAGAGTCTCACATAGAAGAACATTACAGGGAATATGTTCTTTCCCCTACTAATATTTCACTCGTTTCTCTTGATTATATTGCTTCTGAAGGATCTATATTGAGAGATAGATTAGAAGGTCAAGGATGGGAAAGTTTGGATATGGTAGAGGGTGGATTCCATTCAATACATATTACTCCCGAGTCTTCCAACTCTTATTATGAAGTTGTGATTAAAAAGTGCATGCATTAACAGAGATAGAACTTTGTCTTTAAGAGAAGATTCAGAATATAAGAAGAAGAAATTTTAGGATCTTAGAAGTTCAACTATTCCAAGAGATGAGTTTGAATCCCTTCAAACTCAATTAAGAAAAGATCATGAAAATATTATTTTAGTGTAAGATCTTGAAAAGTTTCTCACATCTTTAGGTAGATTGTCCAGATATTTGAAAGATGAATTTTTGAAGAAGACTTATTTAGATGAGATAATGCTCATGTTTGGTATATAATTTCAATAAATAAAGGATAATCATTGAGCTTCAACCTCTTTACTTCAACCGACTTCTCCTAGCATGATAATAAGATTTGAATTAGTCACTACTATTTTGAATGAATTCAACTACTGGATTCACACTCATCAGTGTGACAGTACACCTCTAAATGTGCTTCTAGATAATTAGAGAAATTTAATCAGTCAGCTAACCACTAATGAATCCTGGTTGGGACCAATTATTCATCAAGTCATAAGTTGACATCCTTCGTTCAATATGAAGAGACTGTGAATGAATTCATTAAGGTGAATCTGGTGGAAATTCTAAAGGTTGTACATGATTCATGGAAGCTACTACAGAAATGGACGGATGTCTTCAACAACCACTTTAAGAGTTAGTGAAGATTATTGAAATCGATAGTGTTTTTAAGATCATTCCTCATCCGATTGAAGAAACTGCTACCCATGTAGAGTCTGGACAAGGAAACCAATCAGATCAGAGCCCCTCATTTTGAAGACCTCTTAAGTTGATGTTGGGATGCACTCATTATTTTTTAAAACATTTGATCTGCATTTAAATTTACTTTAATTTACTTTAAATTGCCTTTTATATTTTTTTCATTTTATATTACTTTATTTATTGTGTTGTTTATGTTCAAACTTACACTACCATATCAAATATCTTGTTTTTATACATGGTAGACTATAACATTAATTTCCAGTTTAGTTCATTATTAATAGTGGTTTATGTCATTTATTCTTTCAAGAAATTCTTTTTGATATACCAAGAAGGGGGATAATATTTTTGTTACCATACATATTTTTGGTAGACACGTTTTTTAATCGACATTGTACAATGAAATCAAAATATTTTATTAATGTTTACAAATCCTATACTTTCTATAAATTATTTTATGGTTTTTTTGTTCAACAAAAATGGGGGAGATTGTTAGGAATGTATTTTATCAAAAATACTCTATAATATATGATGATTTTGATGCTCAAAAATGACCATGTTTTTTTATTAATGAAGTTTTGTTAAGTATGTTTCATGAATATATATCATGTATTTTATATCTTGTATGAAATAAAAAGCTATGGGATGTGTTTTGGAAATACTATTCATACCCAACATTAGGTAAATGAATGTATTCATCAGCCACCCTATGTTGGATATTAAGCGTATGGATCAGAAACCTTAATTATATAGAAACTACAAGAATATAGAATATCAACCCTACATTGGATTTTGGAATTATTGTTCATACCCTAAGTTCGGGAGATTGAATGTATGGTTAATCAATGTAACATTTAGAATATTATGCTAATAAGGATGAACATATGGATCATTATCCCTACAATACTTTGATCCCTATACTATGCATAGATAAATGTATGTTTAAGGAATCGTATATTGGTAGGAACCATATGCTATATAGATACAACCAACATTTGACTATCAAACAACAGAGTTTTAAAACTAAGATTTTATCCAAGATTCTTGAAATGGTCTTGAAAGTATTATAGGTTGATTGAAAGCCTAACTTTGACTAATTTGAAGCTCGTTATGATCAATTCAAAGAACTGTTCTCATCAGATGAAATCACCCCTCTTCTTAAGGGAAGTTACTCCCTTGTTCAATTTAGATTTTAAATTTATGTATTCTATCAAGCGACTTTCTTAAATCTAGAATATCAAGAAAAAAACTTTATACTCTATATATTCCACTAGTTTATATTTTTAATATATAGGATATACATGTCACATATTTTCATATATGATTGAATTCTGGTAAAAATCATTTATAGTTCTATTGTAACGAATGATTAACTCTAAATTAGGATATAATTTGAATACATACATGTTTTACCTCGTGTTGTTGTAAGATTGTTGATTCTATTTTCATCTAATTTTTATTGAAGATATTTTTCAACCAGGGTTGCTATAGAATTATTCTTTCATGAATACTTTCATTTTTTAAGATGGAGATCCATCTACTGTCAGTTGATGATGCTTCAACTGTGAAGATCAACCCGACTCATCAAATCAATCTATTTTGACTTATTAAGAGTATCAACTAACTGTACTCAGTTGTGGTGAAGTTTTAAATTCTTATACTAATATGTGGATAACTATTTCCTTGTTAAAATATTATAAGGATCCATTTTATCCTTGTTGTAAAGGTGTTAACTACGTGCACTCAGTTTTGGATTTTAAGGTCTTGTGATAAGAGGACCTTCCTATTGAAATTCACCAAGATCACAGAGAGATTATTGGTGGATTGGACTAGGGGATCTTTGTTCCCCAAACTACTATAAATTTCATGTGTTCTTTTCTTTTGGTTTTTCTGTTGTTCATCTTTTATATAGAAGAAAACATTTCATATATGTATAAATCACAAAGGGTGTCAAAAGAAAGAATTTTTGAAGATTATTGAAAAGACACAATTCACCCAATATTGTGTTACTTTGTATTATTATGAACTAATAGTTATAACATACCAAATCTATTTTATATACCTCATATAAAAATATAGGTTTATAACATGGAATGTGTCTCAAAGAAATCAAATTGAGACATAATTACTTTTCTGATTCTATAACTTTGGAAACTTAAACCCCATGAAAAAAAGATCATAAAATGGTTATTTAAATACCCATATATTGAATTATAAAATTCATATTATACATTTATGGGTAGTATATAAACCACACAATATAAGTGAGTACTTAATAAGGCATGTATCTCATGGAAATAAAGAGTGAAATGAAATTCTTTTACCTTGTGTCTTGACTCTCATTACCCTCATTAAAACATCCTCTATAATAAATATAAATTTATTGTAAATCTATCACAGAACAATATTCTTACTTATAATACCATATATCATTTTATTATGGATTAATATTACCCTCTTGTTAACAATTCTATGTTAAGGTTTAACTTTAGGTAATATCCTCTTTGTTTTTCACTAATGTCTTAATTTATTATATCTTTGGTCCTTATACTTATATCATGATTTATGAAATGTAAATTAAGATTTAAATATAACTTATATTCATTATATGTGTATTATAATAATCAATATAATATAAAATTATTAAATGTAATACATCTTTCAAGGAGACGTTAAGTTGTACGTACGCATGAACGCTATTTCTTTTTAATTGTCATTTTGAAAGAAAGAAAGTACAAAATATATATATATATATATATATATATATATATCATTATTAAGTTATATTTATTATATCATATATATAATATATATTCACTAAACCCATCCTTAATACATTCCACATAGTGCAAGAACAAATCACACCCTCTTTGAGGGGGCACTAGTCCACACTTCCTCAAACGAAATTATCGTATTAACACAAAATGGAAAGTATAAAGTTATGTTTTGTAAAATGATTGTATAATCTTAAATATATAATAAATATAATATAATAAACATATAAATATAGTTTCCATTATAATTTCCTCCATGATAGGTGATAAATGAAAAATTAACAATTATCGTTTAGTGAGCTGGTAGTTCATCGTACACATAAATTGTATGTTCATTAACCATTATATAGAAGTGTGTGTAAGTGTAGGTCAAAAACATAGCATAAAAACATCCTAGTAATTTTATAATACAAGTTTTTCTATATAAACATGTAATAAGAATATTTTAGGGACTGGAGAAAGAAAATAAAAAAATGGGTTTGAGGGAGGGTGTTAACTCTTAATCAGGTTACTCCTTTTCGATTAAACCAAAGGTATTCATTGGAAGGATTTATTTCTAAGAGAGGTTCCAAGTATAAATTTAGGGGGGGTTTTTAGGTATTTAGTCAGATTTTGGTCAAGAAAAAGTGGATTGAGAGGTGTGAAAAAGTAGTAGTTGTGGATGCCTTTTATAATGGAGGAGTGGCACTCTTGTAATATTTTGGAAAAGGGAAACCCCACCCACGTTTTTTATTGGTAGTGGATCCAATAATGGTCCAAAGTAGATACAAGAGAGGATAGGGTCGAAATATATCCATCCAATTTCTTTTTTAAAATTTTATAGGTCATATTAGGCCTTAAGATTAGGGTTTATTCCCTGGTTAAGCTTAATTTAATCTTAATCGTTGTAATTGATTTTAATTACCTTTGTTGATATTTTTGGTCAAAAACTAAGTTGATATTATTATACCTTATAAATTATTTTTATTCCAAATATGAAATAAATTTTTCCAAATTTCAATCATGAAATTGGGAGAAAATAAGCTAAATTTATTTTGTTAGATGGAACGACAATGCTAGTTTTTTAAGTAAAAACATTCAAAAGTTTTCTATGATTTTATAGTCAATTTCAAAGTGAAATTGATTCCTATTACCTAAATTGGATTGATTGATAAAAAACTAATCTAACTAAACTTTAATAATAACTTAAAATATAATTTAAAAATATAAATAAAGTATATGAAAATAAAGTTTTGAATTAAAATTCAGTAATTTTAACTATTCATTTAAAAATAAAACGCCACATAAAAAAACCAAAAATTCACCCATAACAAAAAAATTATGATTATATTTAAATGATGATGTTTATTTTGAAATATATTATTTATAAAAGTTCCAAAATCTAGATTTAAAATAGTTTCTCTGTTAAAATTTAGTAAAGTTACCTTAATAAAAATATTGTGTTTTATGTGTTAAATTGTGTTTATTCTTATCTTATGCCTATAAAATCTATTTTATGAATATCAAAAATATTTCCTCAGATATATAAAATATATATTATAGTAAAATTACTTACTAATTTTAAATAATTTAATTTATTTGGATTAAAACAACTTTATTAGCATAAGAATAGTTTTCTATAAAAACACACCCTTTATAATCAATTAGTTCTTATATTCGTTTCTAAAAAATTTCTAACTAATTAATTCATTTTATATTTAGTGAAAACAAATTTTTTCATAAGTTATTTAATAATATTCATACAATCTAATTTAACATCTAGTTTATATATTATTATAGTAAAAAATAATATTTGTAATAATATATTATTTTTTAGAAACACTTGGTTTTGTGTGTTACGCAAGCCATCACGGAAAGTCAGTCTTGTGTGAAACATAAACTAACCTCAGTCTTCTGTGCAAAGAAAGTTAACCTTTATATTTTTGTAGCGGAATTGCATATAATGCAAGAAAAACATAGTGCTTTAATATATATAAAATAACTATTTTCAGTGTTTCATGAAATAAAAAATATCAAAAATAATAATTATATTCAAAAAATAATAATTCAAAAAATATCATGGTGTTACACGTACTCTACGATTATATCTCTCTGCATAAGAATCCCACCTAGACCAATACCCAATTCATCGAAGTAAACAGTGTAACTCTTGTCTGTCTTAGGAAAAATCAGTATCAACATTGAAGTCAATATCCCTTTAAAATCTTGAAAAGATAAATTGCATGCATCAAACCATAAAAACTTCACACCCTACTTATTCAAGACCATGATAGGTGCTTAAAGGTGTGATATTTACTGTATGAAATGCCTATAATATTCAAATATGCCTAAGAAACTCTATATATCAAAGATGTTCTTAGGATTCTACCAGTAAAAAACATATCACACCTTCTCTAGGTCAACCGATACTCCTGACTCTGAGATAATGTGACCTAGGAAGTGAATCTAGTCCATCCAGATGTTTCAATTTGTGATCTTAGCATATAACTAATGGTATCTCAGTGTACCCAATAAGATCTCAAGTTTTTTGGACTGGTCATGTTGACTATGAGAATATACAAAGATATAATCCATGAATGCCATGAAAAAAATCCATATAAGGATGGAAAACTTGATTCATTAGTTACATGAAAACTACTGGTGCACTCGTGAGACTGAACATCATAACTAAATACTGATATAGACCATACCTAATACTAAAGGTTGTGCAAGATATGTCTGATGTAGTAACACACACTTGATGATAACTAAATCTCAAATAATCTTCATGAATACTTTAGATCCTTGAAGCTGGTCAAAGAGAACATCTTTCTATGGTAGAGGACATTGATTCTTAACTGTCAGTTGGTTCAATTTCTGGTAATACACACATAGCCTAAGGTTATCATCCATTTTTTTTGGAAAAGGATTGATGAACCCCATAGAGATGTAACAGGATGAATAAACCCATTTTCCTCTAAATCCTCAAGATAAATATTGACCACCTACATCTCAGTAGTATCCATCCTATAAGGATAAATGGATTCTGGTGCAGCTCTAGGAAGAGGATCGATAGAGAACTCTAACTCTCTCACTAGAGTCAATCTAAAAATGTCATCTAGGAAAACATCTCTGAAATGATCAGATAATGGAGGGAATTCTGTTTGATGTGTTCCCTTATCATCCAAATATAAACTCACAATTTGGGCTATCATCCCACAAAACCCACAGCACTCAGGTCCATCTATGCTCTCATGGACATCCCATTCACCCTTTTGAATAAACTATCCACCCTATGGTGATGTAAAAGTCACCTACATGTATAACAATCAATGAAAGAAAGAAAGGGAACCAACCAGTCCATCCAAAGAAAGATGTCAAAACCTGTCATCTTGAGGAAAAAGAGGTCTCATGTGAAGTGACACCCACTAATATCAAGAGGGAACTCCCTGAACTGATTTACATCCTCCATTTTAATTCCCAATGGAGTTTCAAGTGTCATAAATCCATTAGAAAACTAAATTTTTAGACCTTGTATCTCCACAATGAGCATAGATATAAATTTATGTGAATACCCTATATAGAACAAATAATATTTTAAAGTTGAGGCTTCAAGAATAGTACCTCTCACACTAGAAGGTCTGGTATTATTCTTCTTAGGAGTTAGTTGCACTATGTATATTTTTCTGGATCTACAAGCCTCTGTTACAACCTGGCTACCCTGAGCATATCTAATCTGATGTCACTAAAAATTAGACGTCTAACTACCAAGGTCACGAACACCACCTCAGTCTGATCATCCAGTTTTACTCTAGCTCCTTGCCTAATGAGAAGTAGTTGGCCATTATCCTGCATGTGGAGTCAGTGTAGACCCTCTCTCACTTGATGCTAGTGGAAATATTATGAAAAAAATGTTATAGATGACCCTTCTTTCCATAGGATTAGAACTTGACTGGGTATCTTGTGCACTAAGGTCTTGTATATCTTGGTCTACTGAACTGGTGGAACCTCACCTGGGTTCCTGAGTATGTGATTTGGATACTAATATTAGCACATGGAATCTTTATATGATGCATCCTAATATCGTTCTACGTAGAGAAAGATATAGGCGCTGAACCACCCTCGATCACATCCCAACCTCTCTCAGGTTATGCTCTCTGATAAGTTCCTGATTCACTATTCCCTAAATGGTTGTCATCCTAAAGATATTATCCTATTATTGGATTTCATACCTAAGACCATCCTTGAATCACCTGGATTTAGATAATTCACCACCCATCAGAACTGGTGTAATGTGCAGGAGCTCTATAAAATGGGTCGAATAATCCATGACTAATAATGCACCCTACTCCAAGTGCATGATCTATTGGGATCTATCATCCCTCCATGTCTCGGGATATAAGTAATCATAAAATTCATATGAAAATCCCTCCAATCCTTCTTTCTATTATGATCCATCTCAATAATGACATACCACAATCTCTTGGTGGAATCACACAACATATAAGTAGAGAGATTTACCCTCCTCTCATGAGGTGTCTCGAGATACTTGATGATAGATAGAATGTCATCTAGAAATGAATCTTTAGACCATGGTCCACCATTACCTTAAAACATGGTCGGATTCTACTGTTGTAACTCACGCATCAACTGTTCCATAGTTAGGGAAGGTCAAAGTGCTCCCTGAACAGTCTGCATGAAATGAAAAAAACCATCATTGAATTGTGCCTCAGCACTTATCTCTAGTACAATACTAGGTGCCTCATCTGTCACTACAAGATGATCTATTTGTATCCCATTTACCACCACCTCTGAAGAATGATCTTCACTGCCCTCCTGGCGCATGACTAGAGGTCATCATGGTGGAATGTCTCTACATTTCCAAACACATGCCTCAGATCAAGATTAAACAACTACTAAAAGAATAGGCATTATAATACGATAGGTAAATTCCTTCTTATATAAGAACACACCCCTCATATTTCTCCTTTAGTCGGGTCTAGGTGACTTATAGCTCATATAAAAGTGTGATGTACTTCATACTACCCACTACTAAGGTCAGTTCTGGGTCATGTTATCTACTATAACAATTTAAGTTTCTATTTTATTATCATTTCATTTACCTTATATCATAATTCATTTTAAATGGTTCAACAAAATGGTTCACAATATTCTGATCCATAAGGTCCCATAATCCTCATGAACTGAAATATGGAATCCACCTAATCCACACCATAACACATTCCAGTCCATGCTACTCTTGGTCCATGACACAACGTGCCACAATTGGATGCTTAGGGTGTCTGTTGTAGCCTAATCAGGTTAACACTACTTAGGTTATAGAAGGCACTCTATATACCAATCGTGTTTCCTCAATACCCTGTAGAAAATATCCATCACAATAGCATGTATATCAATCATGGAACATATCACAACATCATACAATTAACCAATGCATCCTATATGGAATGGCATAATGTATGGTATGTCAATCCTATAGAGTGACTAAAATGATGAATGAGATTGAATACCCTCATCTCATAAGGTTGAAATAAAATAAAACCCATAATCATATAAATGATAGCAACATAATTAATGTTCATCACCCAATGGTGGAATCAAACCAGATTTAATAGGCATAATCTAGAAAATAGAAATTTCATTCAAGAGAATTTGGATTTTTCCTATATGAGGGTTAGCTAATCCAAGGAACAACTCATTACCAAATTCTAATTCCTTTCAATGCCTTTATATTGTCTCAAAATAGTAGTGCATAAAAAGAAAAACAACTCTGATACAACTTTGTAACATCCCAGACCTTGATCCAACTGAACGGTTCCCCGAGCCTGGTTGGCCACATGAACTCAAGAGAATCTCCCAAAATGACAAAGTCTGCCGACTAGAAGTAAGGGGATAGGTTGTATATTTAGGGAGACTATTCCCTCATCACCATAGTGTAGCACAAATGGAAGCTTCTATAAAAGTCTGTTATAAAAGTCTGGCTAGTTACTGGTGTTCCGTATTCACCTGGAAATGGGTAGAACATCTCATAAAAAACCAAATGAATCACTTTTCATACCCAACCACTAGTATTGGTGATGTAAATATTGATACATATTGGTGATGCTGAGATGTATTTCCTGAGCTGAAGCATGAGATTCTCGTGTCAGCTCCTCATGTATGTCTTCTGAAACTCATACACAAGCATGTATACGTAGAATTTCATCCTCACCTATGGTCTAACCATGAGGAAGCACTACCAAAAATGGGTTTATCCAGTGTTATGTCTTTAATAGTGCAAGATAAAAGCATTGTTAAAGACCCCCTTTATCAGTGCTGAAAAGGCGTTGTTAAAGGGGGTCTTTAATAGCTCTTTTTTATAGTGCTCTAAAAGTGGGTCTTTAATGGTGCTGAAAATAGTTCTAATAAAGGGGGGCCTTTATGAGCGCTTTTTTTTATAATTTTTGATAAAGGGACACCTTTTATCAACACTTTCAAAAAAATGCTGATAAATGGGATCTTTTATCAGTGCCTGTAAAAAAACGCTAATAAATGAGAGTCTTTATCAGTGCTTTTTTAGAAGTGCTGATAAAGTCCACTTTTATCAGTGCTTTTTTAGTAGTGATAATTATGGTATACCTCAAAAAAACATTTCATTAAAAATAATATATTAATATATAAATATAATATATATAATATATATTTTTAAAATATTTTTAGATAAGGTAAATAGGTATTTAAACTTAATATATAATATATTTAGTGAAAATGGATTATAAAAAATTTAAAAAAATATATTTATAATTAATAATTTACTTACTATTATCAATTAATAGTAATTAAATATCAATTTGAAGATAAAAAATAAAATAAAAATTATAAAATATCTGAAATAAGTTGAAAATGCAACTCGAAATTCAAACAGCCATACTTCTGATCCAAGTGTCTATTTGGGATCTTTTGGATATCCAATCGAAGCCTACAATGAGCTATATTCCCTTGGTGACACAAGTAAACCTATATCAAATTTTTTGAGGCCAAAAAAATGCATACTAGGCCTCTAAAATTGAGTTCTTAGTTAGGATACCCCAATTTCATAACATTCCATGGATTTTAAGCCTCAATTAAGGAGGTATTATTGTCCTTTTTTGGTGGAGACTCAATTTATTCCAAGGTATTACATTCATATTGATATTATGGTTTTTAAATTTTATCATTCTTATCAACATAAATTTATTTATAATTAAATATATTCATGTTTTATTATATTTACTTCTAATAAATCACTCATATAAATAAATATATCAACATATTAATATAAAAATATACATTCTAATATATGTAAATCAATATATATTCTAAAATTTATTTAAAACAATATATAACCATTTTTTACATTAAACAAATATATTTATAATTTATATATATATATATAAGTGTGTATTAATAAACAAATATATATTTATATTATAGTAAAGTATATGTAAATGAATATAATATGTAATATATTTAAATAAATATAAGTATATATATATCACACACATATATATATTGTATAAATGATTATAAAAATAATTATATAAATATATGAATAAAAAACATATATGTAAATATATATATATATATATGTAAATATATATATAAATAAATTTAAATATCATTAAAGAGACAAAAAACAACATGGTGTAGTGGTAAAGGTGTTCCATCTTAGAAGGAGAGGTGTAGGTTTTGAATCTTGGTGGGCATGTATGAGGCTTAAAATTCACAATGCATTGATAAAATGGGTGGTGGGGAGAAAAGTCCTGATAATGTTGGGGGAGGGCTGATAATGGTGTTGTGGATGTGCTAATGAAGGGGTCAGGCTCATAGACGTCTAAAAAACAAAATTTTACCCTGTTTAATAGAACTATCTTTATCAATGCTAAAAAAATCAATGTTAAAGGGTCCCTCAGTTGTGATTTTTTTTCATTATTAAAAGGGGCCTTTAACCACGATTTTTTAGCACTGATAAAAGATTTGGTCTTTTAGCCTTGCTCATATTATCAGCACTTTTTTAACAATGATAAAGGCCTATTATAGTGTTTTTAAAGGACTCTTTTTTTGTAGTAAGGGTCATCACCTTCCACACTCTTATATAGGAATAGGACTTCAAAATTAGATGGTTGCCTTATCCTCACTCAATCCATAAAATTTGAGGTCACAACTAAGGATGAATTAAAAGTATTCTCCAAGATATCATGCACCTCCATGTGTATCTCAAATAAAAATCCATATGTTTACAATTTCTACTGGTCTGCTAAATTTCTTGTATCTTGGTCCTCCTACTCAGTGTATCGGCTACTGTATAGCCCTTCCCAGGTGTGTTGGAAAGCTAAATGTTTAAATACTTATGCATCCAACCCACATTTTCTTCCTAAGATTAAGATCACGTTGTGTAAATATGTACTTGAGTATTTTTTGGTCCATTTACTCCACAAAACTCTCTCCATGTAATTAATGACTCCAATAGTGAAATGCATGAACAACTACAACTAACTCAAGATCATGTGTGGGGTAATTCCTCTTGTGTGGCATCAACTGTTGAGACCCATACTATAATGACCTAGTCTTGACATACATTAAAATTACATCACATTTTCAGAATACTTAAAACATTATACACATAGACACCCAAAGATTGTAATATTTTAGGGCCTTTGGAAACATATAAAGATAAACACTGGTTCATAAATGAGCTAAAGTATCTCCTATTATGTTCTTCTTTACTAGAAACCTTATTAGACACATCAAACAGAATATATATCTTCATAAAATGGGGGAAAGGAAACATAAAATGGGGTGATCTAAGATTCTCAACAAGGGATATATGTAAACATAATCTTGAGCATAAGTGAATGAGAACATGACCATTAAAATAAAAGATCATTCCCTGCCTTTCAAAGATCATAAACATGAATCATACCATAAAGATTTCATCTCATAATACTTGAATCATAAGGAAGTAAAGAACATAAAAAATGAAAGTATAACATAATAATAATACAAGTAATTGTGGAAAACACATAAGCATATAATATTATTTCCATAGTAGTAAAGGAATCGTTGTCAAGGCCATCATAGTGGACAAAGTCCTTTACTAAATCAGGTTCACTCCCCATTCCATCCCTGTATTACTAAACTGAGTTCACTCCTCATTAGAGCCATGTAATACTAAACATATTTCACTCCTCATTTTAGCCATGCCTCTCTCAGGAGATACAAAAAATTTACCCAATGAATTGGAGGGATATATAGGTCTCACCCATCTCATAATGAAATCATACATAAATGTGCCAAAAAATCATAAAAAATCATATCATAACCCATAAAATGAAATGGGTTTCATAAAAATGTAATCATATAATAACCTATGGAAAATATATAGGATTCATAATCATTTCATAAAAAAAATGGTGGAAATAAGATTTTTTTTTTAAATCATATAACCCATGAAAGAAAAATAGATTTAATATACATCCTTCCATCAAAAACATAAACCATTCAGTAAAATAATTTTAATGGAAACATTTAATAATATCCCAAAATTTCATGAGTAAGACCAATGGATGTTATCTTAGATGGGAAATAATTTTAAAATAACTTTTTAAAAAAATTATTGAGGAAAATATCCTTCTCCTTTGAAAATTTATTTTTAAAATATATAACATTTTGAAAAAAGTTTTCTTTGAAAATATACTTGAAAAATTATTACAGAATCTTGAAAATATTTTGAAAACATTTTTCCATGAATCTTATAAAGATGAATAAAAACCTTTTGAAAACCATTTCCTTGAAAATATATTTTGAAAATATTTTACTAAAAATTAATCATTTAAACATGCAATGGAATCTTAAAATAAATGATGGATCGTAAATCCATACATGTCAAGCATTCCTTTTTCACTTCAAAAAGTTTAGAAATGTTCCTCGACTAGAAAACGATAAGAAGATTCCCATTTTCAAAAACCTTTTTTTAAGGTAAAACAAGGGTAAAAATGACTTTTAATGATCATAAGAGAATAGTATAATATTCTTGGAAACCTTTTTAGAAAATATATTTTTTAAGAAACACAGATTTCTGACCAAAGAGATTGGTAAGGTCATATTTTCTTAAAAACATTTTCTTAATAATCTTAAGTACCAAAGAGTAGAAATGGTACTATTACATGAAGACATCAAGACTAACCATAGGAGAATAAAAATCATGAGTTTTATTGAATGATGTATTATGATATTTCATTAATGAAAAGGTGATCATAAATAATCTCGATAAAATGTGAGACAATTTCAACAAATTCTTACCACATGGTAACTTTGAATCATACTCCCCATGCAGAAGAAATAGAATTACATGGAGATTTAAACTATCATGAAAATAAGGTGATTCATGTTATTATTGGAAATGTATTGTCTCAACAATAATCTATAATATATGATGTTTTTATGATAAAAAATATCCTTGTTTGATTATTAATAAAGTTGTGTTAAGTATGTTTCCGGAATATATATCATGTTTTTGTTTACCCATTTTATAAAATACAAAGTTATGGGATTTGTTATGGAAACACTATTCATACCCTATGTTTTGTAAATGAATGTATAGATCTTCAACCCTATGTTGGATATTAAGAATATTGATTAGAAACCTTACATTTCGAGAAACAACAAGCGTATGGAATATCAACCCTTTTTTGGAATCTAGAACTAGTTTTCACACCCGATGTTTGGGAGATTTAACATATGGTTAATAAATGTTATGTTTGGAATCTTATGTTGACAAGGATGAACATATGGATCATCATACCTATGTTACTTTTATCCCTATGTTACATGCAGATGAAGGTATGGTTAAGGAATCATACATTGGTAGGAACCATATGCTATGCAAAGGAACCCTATGCTATGTAGCTAAACCCTACGTTTGACTACTCAACAGTAGAGTTTTAAAACTGAGATTTTATCTAAGATTATTATAGTGGTCTTAACAGTATTGTTTTCCGATTGAAAGCTTATTTTTGATTGATTCAATGATCATTATGATCGATTCAATGAACTTTTTTCATCATAAGAAATCACTCTTATTCTTAAGGGAAGTTACAATTCCCCTGGTCAATTTAGATTTTTAATTTTTGTATTCTATCATGAAACATTGTTGGATCTAGAATATCGAATAAAACTTTATACTCTATATATTCTTCTAGTGTATATTTTCAATATACGGGATATAAAAGTCACATATTTTCATATACGATTGGGTTCTTGTAAAAATCAATTACAGTGCTACTGCAATGAAAGATCGACTCAGAAAGAGGTTACACTTTGGAGACATACATGTTTTACCTCATACTGTTGTAATATTGTTGATGCGATTTGTTGGTACTTTTAATTAAAGATATTTTGAAACCAAGATTGCATAAGAATTATTATTTCTTGAAGACTTTCATTTTTGAAGATGAAGATCCATCTAATGTTAGTTTTTACTATTGCAACTATGAAGATCAACCTGAATCATCAAATCAAACTCTTTTGATTTATTAATACTATCAAATTACCATACTCATTTGTGGTGAAGTGTCAGCTTCTTGTACTAAGATGTGGATAAATGGTTCCTTGTTAAATAACCACAAGGATCTATTTTATCCTTTTTGTATAGGTTTCAACTACCTGAACTCAGTTTCAGATTTAAAGGTCTTGTGATAAGAAGACCATTCTAGTGAAATTCACCTAGCTCATAGAGAGAGAATCAGTGGCGTGGAGTAGGGGGTATTTGTACCGCAAACAACTATAAATTTTCTCTTTTATTTATTTCTATTTTTCCACTTTTCATATTTCATATAGAAGAAAACATTGCATATCATCATAAATCACGGAGGCTATCAAAAATAAGAATTAGTGAATATTATCGAAAATACACAATTTAACACCATCTTTTGTTACTTTGAATTATTCCAACCTAAAAATTGGTATAAATGGAGAGATCTTTAGATAAAGCTATAGAAATATGAAAAGAATAAGAACTATAAAAATCAAATGAAAATGGATGATCCAAGATAAGGAATATATATGGTACATGATCTATACTTTAATGGTAAAAACTATGGATACTGGAAATCATGTATGATCATATATTGAAAAATCTTGGATTCAAAGTTTATTCGAAGATCATTACTCCTTATGTGATTTCTGTAAAACTAGAGGCTTGGAATGCTAAAAAAAGAAACTGAATATGACATCAATTCAAAAGATATAAAGGTAATTATCTATTAACTTAGACCAGATGAGTTTAATCATGTATCAAAATATCCTACTTCTTATGATATGTTGCAAACTATTACAGTTTATTATGAAGGGATAGACAATATTAGACATATGAGATATTCTAATAGAAATCTAAAATATGACATCTTTAGAATATTTGATGGTGAAATTATCACACAGTTCAATGAAAGGTTAACAGATATTTTCAACAATATTACTAACTTGGGAGATCCCATCATTAAATCTGATCAAACATTGAATATTCTTAGATTAATACCCTAAAATAAAATGGAATATCTACAACTATTCATCAATCATCACCTGTAAAGAATTTTCCAATGAAATAATTTATTGGAACTCTAACTATGTAGAAAGTATAAATACAAGATGAAGTTTAAGATCATAAGATTGTAGTGAAAAGATAAAATATTTCTCTTAAAGTGACATCTCAGAAACATGACCAAAAAATAAAACTTTATGCTAAAGAATAAAAAAAATTAGATTCTTCAGACTTTCTAATGGAGCTAGCTCATCTATCTATATAGTTTATCGAATTTTAAAAAAAGAAAATAGGCTTCATAAAATCCTTCAAGAATGATGGAAAAGAACCAAGAGAAGTTTGATGTTATGAATGAAAAAAGTTAGGTCACATCAGACCTGATTGCCCTCAATTGAAAGATTAAAGAAAAAGGTTAGAAAAAAATATTACAAGAATTATAATTAGGATTCTAAAGGAAAAAAAGAGAAATGAAATCTACATGTAGTGTATCTGAAGACTCCAGTAGCTTCTTAAAATTTGATTCAGATAAAGAGATACAAAATCTCAAATAAAACATGTGCTTTATGGATAAAGAAGAATATATACAATCCTATTACTCTTCTACCTTTGATTATGGTAGTTTCTCAAATGATAAATTAGCTTCCTCCAACTCAATGCTAGAAGAAAAACATGATTCTTTGTTAAAGAAGCACAATTCATTGAAAAATATTCATAATTTTATTTTAGGTGAAAGAGACACTCTGATTAAAAACCGTCAAGAACTAGTTGAAAAATTAAACTAATCTATAGAAAACTATATTAATCATGAATACAGGATAAAATAATTTCATTATGACATAGAATCTTATAAAATTACTACAATTACTTTTAACAAAGGAGAAAAAGTTTTAAATGAGATTCTTTAAAATAATTCAATTAAAAGGTAAAGATTTGGGAAAATAAGAAAGGGTGAAATATAAAAATTATATAAAAATTATTTTGTTCCCAACTAATAAAATACAACCAGTTATTACTGTGGAATAAAAGTTCATTTCACTAAAAATTATTAATTTAAAATACAATAAATTTGTGGTATTAAAATAGCTTTTATTTTTAAAAGTTTTTCTGAAGAAATTGATATAAACTATGGAAAAATAATGCAGTTCTAGATTCCCCGATCATTTCTTGCTAACACTACAGGACCCAAGAAAATATGGGTACCAAAAAAACACAAGTTTAATTTCTTTTGTAGGAAATAGGCCAAAGGAATAGAAAATCCATACGGTATATGGGTAGTTGTTGTTCTGGATACATGAGTGGAGACTCATCAAATTTTCATTAATTGACTCAAATGGATGGAGTTCTAGTCACATATAGTGACAATGAAAAAAAATAGAGTTGGAACTATTGGAGATACAAAGAATATATCAATAAAAAAAGTTTTGTATGTGCAAGGGATAAATCACAACCTGATAAGTATTTCTCCACATTGTGATGATGGTTTTTATTTTGATTTTTCTAACAATTCCAACTCTATTTTTAAAGATAAACTGATTAAATTTAAAACACCTAGAACTGATAATGTTTATACTTTGGATTTAAATTCCTTGTGTAAAAAAAAGTGAATTTTTTAACTGATAAGAAAAATGATTCATGTATTTGGAATAGAAGACATGGACATTTCAATATATATGATTTACATAAATTATCTAAGAAACATTTAGTTTCTGATTTTATGAGTCTTAAGTTTGATAATGAAGATTCTATAATGCACACCAAATTGGAAAAAACACAAATATTCTTTCAAATATATTAACAAAATTGCTACATCTAAACAATTAGAACTAATACATATAGATATTTTTGGCCCATTGAGAGTATCATGTTTGGATGGTAAATTATATGTCTATGTTTTCATTGATGATTATTCTCATTTTACTTGTGCTTGTTATTTAAATATCTAAATTGATTTATTATCCATTTTTGAAAGCTTTTAAAAAATTTCTCAAAATGAAAAAGGTATTATAATAATTTTATTGAGAAGTGATCATGGTGTAGAATTTGAGAATCAAAAATTTAATTCTTTTTTCTCAAATATAGGTACTAAACACACCTTCTCTATACCAAGAACAACTCAATAAAATGGAATTTTTGAAAGAATAAATAGAACTATTCCATAAATATAAAGGACTATTCTAAATGAATACTATCTTCCTACCTATTTTTGGGTAGAATCATTAAGTACATCCTGTAATGTTAGGAATAGATTTTTAATAAGGCCTATTTTCAAAAAGGCACACTATAAACCTTATAATAACATAAAACCTAAAGTAATGTACTTTAATGTTTTTGGATGCAAGGTTTATATCTTGAATACTAAGGAAAATTTTGGTATGTTTGATCTGAAATCTGATGATGGAATATTTTTTGGATATTTTTTAACTTTTAAATCCTATAGTGTGTTTAATAAAAATTCAAGGTTTGTTGAAGAATTAGTTCATGTGAAGTTTGATGATACTAGCCATTTCATTAAAGGGAAAGATCAAACTGATTATTTTACTAACTCATTTGAAAACATGAGACTCGAAACCCCTAATGTTTATTTTGAAAATGATATTAATAAAATTCAATACAACTCATGAGAACGTTATAATAATGAACCTGAAAGTGTCTTGCCTAGAGATTCTAGAACCTTAAAGATCTGTCCTTTAAAAAAAGTTATTGGAGACTTAGACATAGGAATTAGAACTAGAATAAAGATAGAAAACCTAGCCAAATTATCTGTATTTCTATCTTATATAGAACCTAAATATATTTACGAAGCCTTAGATGATGAGAGTTGAATGTTAGAAATGCACGAAGAACTAAACAAATTCATAAGGAATGAAGTTTGGGAATTAGTAGAAAGACCAACCAATTATCTAGTAATAATAACCAAATGGGTATTTATAAATAAAAAGGAAGAATAAGGGATCATAACAAAAAATAAATCTACATTAGTAGCTAAAGGATATAATTAGAAAGAAGGTATAGATTATGATGAGATATTTTCCCCTGTAGCTAGATTATAATCCATTAGAATTATTTCAGCTTATACATCCCATATGAATTTTAAATTATATCAGGTGGATGTTAAATTTGCCTTTTTAAAATGGATATTTAATGGAAGAAGTTTATGTTGAACAAACTATTTGTTTTGAAAACCCTCATAAACCAAATTATTTTTTTAAATCCACTAAATATCTATATGTACTTAAAAAAGGACCTAGAGCTTGGTATAAAAGATTAGGTTCTTTTCTTTTTAAAATTGTATTTTTTGTTGGATTTGAAGATCCAACACTTTTTAAGAAAACCATTTTTTATAATATTTTATTAGTGAAAATTTATGTTGATGATGTTATTTTCATTTCAACAAATAAAAATCTTTTTAATGATTTTTCAAAACTAATACAAAAGGAATTTGAAATGAGTATGATGGGAGAATTGAATTTCTTTTTAGAATTTCAAATTTATCAAAAATATTATAGAAATTTTATAAATCAAATAAAATATATTATTGATTTATTAAAAAAAATTGAATTGATAAAAGTAAGTCTTACAAAAATCCTATGTGTACTAATGTAAAACTTGATTTGGATGAAGCTGTAAAAATAATTGACAAAAAGTTATATAGATTTATGATTGTTGTTTATTATATCTACTTGTTATCAGACTCTAAATTAATCTTTGTATATATTTATGTTCTAGATTTCAATCCAATTCTAAATAATCTCATCTTACTGCTATTAAAATAATTTTAAGATATTTAAAAAGAATTGCTTTTAAATCTCTTCTTTACCCAAAACATATGATTTTAATTTAATTTCATATTCAGATTCCAATTTTCGAGGTTGTGGATTAGATAGAAAAATCACCTATGAAACCTATCACTTTTAATAAAATATTTAGTACCATGTTTAAGTAATAAACCACACTCAGTTTCCATGTCAACATCTAAGGAAGAATATTTTTCTGCTTGAATTTGTAGTGCAAAAGTGTTGTGGGTGAAAAACACATTACTAGACTTTAGATTAAATTTTAATAGTATGCCTATTTTATGTGAAAATACTAGGGCTACAAATATTTCAAAAAATTCTATAAGTCATTCTAGGACTAATCATATTAATATAAGGCATCATTTTTTGAGAGATAATATTCTTAAAAATGATATATCTTTAGAATTTTGAATATCTAATATCAATTAGATGATATTTTTACTAAACCACTCCCTAGTGTAAGTTTTTATTTTATTAATGGAGAGTTAGGAATACTTAATTTTAAATGAATTTTTTATTTAATTTATTTTAATTATTAATTTATCTATTTTTATTTTAATATCTTTGTATGTTTTATTTATTTATTTATTACTATTTATTTTGATTGGGTACATATTTATTAGTTTTTAAAAAAATCATTTCAATTTATTTTTAAATGCATTTTCAAATTAAAAAATAATGATTACACTCTCAATCGGTGCGAGAAACCTATACGCCTTCTCCTTTACATCACCTTAACGTACCTTGGGCTTATAGATCCCCTCTCATTCCAATTTTCCAAAACACTAAACCTTTGAACTCTCAACTCTAGAAACCTTCAATAATTGAAACATTAGTAAGACCTGAAGATGTTGATTTGGGTGTCCCAACCTACCCTATAGTGAAGTATCACAAAGTTCTTCATGGTAAGGTCAAATATTTTAAGTATTTAAATTTAAAAAATATTTCATTAAAGTCAACCATTATATTTCAAGTAATGTATTTTTATTTTGGAGATGGAAATAATCCTATGGTGTTTGGAATTTAAATAAAAGAGTTTTGTAGAAATTCCATGTTCATTTTTTGAATTGATGAAGACTGTATAGTCTCTAAGATTCATGATATATAATTTTCTCTTTCTTTGGTGGATATGTCTTATCTATTGTATTGTCCCCATGAGAGTGATTTTCATTTCAACTTGAAGAATATTGGTGATTAGAAATATAAGTAAAGGGACATTATGTTTTCCTTGTTTGAAAAAAGAACCATTAAGAATGTAATGACCAAGGACGTTACTCCTGATAGAAATGTCATTGTGAAGTTTATTCAAACTGGAATTTTTTTTAGAACAGATGATATATATAAAGTTCTCTACCTAGAAATGTATGTTATATTTCTATTTTTGAACCAAATTAAGTTCAATTTATATCGGTTAATGATAAGGTATATAAGTTACTATTGTCACAATGAAGAAAATATGGGCTTCTATCCCTATAGAATAATCCTTTCTTATTTTTTTCAGAAAAGGAAGAATCAAAAATATGACTCTTGGATATAGATTCCATCATTCCAATATTCTTAATGTATGGACTATTAAGAAATTATGATATTTTTAGAGCAACTTATGAAACATTATTTTACTATTGTAGCTAAACAACAACAAAAGCTGATGTCACATGCTCAGGGGAGTAGAGGATGATTCTATTTGTTGGTTCTGTACGACCTGGGCCTGATAAAGAGGATGAATAAAGACCTGAAGAGGGTCATTTTTTCAAAGAATAATAATTAAAATCAACATTCTTGAATATGTGGATGAATCTATAGATGTATCTGAACATAAGGCTCATTTTACTGAGAAAATTGAGCAAGAGTCTCACAGATAATAACATCACAGGGTAGATGTTCTTTCCTGTTCTAATCTTTAACTCGTTGCTCTTGGTTATATTTATTAAGAAGGATTAGTGTTGAGAGATTGATCATATGGTCAAGTAGATTCAAGTTTGGCTATGGTAGTGGGTGGATTCCCTTTAATACATATTACTCCTGAGTCTTCCAACTCTTATGATGAAGTTTTTATTCAAAAGTGCATGCATTAAAAGAGATAGAACTTTGTCTTTGAGAGAAGATTTAGAAGATAAGAAGAAAAAATTTGAGGATCTTAGAAGTTCATCTATTCCAAGAGCTGAGTTTGAAGCCCTTAAAACTAAATTAATAAAAGATCGAGAAAATTTTATTCCAGTGTAAGATCTTGAAGAGTTTATCACATCTTTAGGTAGAGTGTCCATATCTCTGAAAGATGAATCTGTGAAGAAGACTTATTTAGATGTGATAATTATTATGTTGGGTAGAGAAATCAATCAATCAAGGATAATCATCAGGCTTCAACCTATGTACCTCAACCCACTTCTCCTGACATGATAAGAAGATTTGAATCAATCACTACTATTTCGAATGTATTCAACAACTAGATGCACACTCTTAAATGTGAAAATACACCTTTGAATGTGCTTCTAGATAATCAGAGATATTTAATCAGTCAGTTGAACACTAATTAATCCTGGTTGGGACCAATTATTCATCAAGTCAGAGATAAATTGACAGCCTTTGTTCAATCTAAAGAAACTATGAATGAATTCATTAAGGTGAATCTGTTGGAAATTCTAAAGGTTGGACATGATTCATGGAAGCTAATATAGAAATTGGAAAATGTCTTTATCAACCACTTTCAAAGTTTGTTAGTGAATATTCTTGAAATTCATACTATTGTTAAGATCATTCCTCATCCAGCTGTAGAAACTGCTACCCATGTAGAGTCTGAACAAGGAAACCAATCAGATCAGAGCCCCTCATTTTGAAGACCCCTTAAGTTGATGTTGGGATGCACTCATTATTTTTCAAAACATTTGATCTGAATTTATATTTTCTTTACTTTACTTTAAATTATCTTTTATATATTGTTCATTTTATATTACTTTCTTTATTGTGTTATTTATGTTCAAACTTACAATACCATATCACATATCTTATTTTTATACATAGTAGACTATAACATTCATTTCCATTTTAGTGCATTATTAATAGTGGATTATGTCATTTATTCTTTCAAAACATTCTTTTTGATATACCAATAAGGGGGTGAATATTTTTTTTAACATGCATATTTTTGGTAGACACATTTTTTAATCAATATAGTATAGTTAAATCAAAATATTTTATTAATGTTTACAAATCCTATACTTTCTATCAATTATTTTATGGGTTTTTTGTTCATCAAAAAGTGGTAGATTATTGAGAATTTATTGTGTCAACAATACTCTATAATATATGATGATTTTTATGCTCAAAAATATCCTTGTTTGTTTATTAATGAAATTGTGTTAAGTGTGTTTCAAGAATATATATCATGTTTTTTATATCTTGTATGAAACAAAAATCTACGAGATGTGTTATAGAAATACTATTCATACCCTACATTTGGTAAATGAATGTATGCATCATCCACCCTATATTGGATATTAATTTTATGGATCAGAAACCATACTTTTAGAGAAATGACAATAATATGGAATACCAGCCCTACATTGGAGTTTTGGAATTACTATTCACACCCTACATTTGAGAGATTGAATGTATGGTTAATCAATGTAACATTTGGAATCTTATGATAATAAGGATTAACATATGGATCATCATCCCTACATTACTTGGATCCCTATGATATGTGCAAATAAATGTATGTTTAAGGAATCGTATGTTGGTAGGAACCCTATGCTACATAGCTAAAACTTATATTTTACTATTCAACAGAAGAGTTTTAAAACTAATATTTTATCCAATATTCTTGAAATGGTCTTAAAAGTATTACAGGTTGATTGAAAGCCTCACTTTGACTGATTCAAAGCTTGTTATGATCAATTCAAAGAACTGTTCTCATCAGAGGAAATCACCCCTCTTCTTAAGGGAAGTCACTCTCTTGTTCAATTTAGATTTTAAATTTATGTGTTCTATTAATAGAATTTCTTAGATCTAGAATATCAAAAAAAATATACTCTATATATTCCACTAGTTTATATTTTCAATATATAGGATATACATGTCACATATTTTCATATACGATTGAATTCTGGTAAAAATCATTTACAGTTCTATTGTAAATAACGATTAACTCTAAATTAGGATACACTTTGGATACATACATGTTGTACCTTGTGTTGTTGTAAGATTGTTGATTATATTTTTTTCCAATTTTAATTGAAGATCTTTTTCAACTAGGGTTTCTTCTAAATTATTCTTTTATGAATACTTTCATTTCTGAAGAAGAAGATTCATCTATTGTCAGTTGTTGTTGTTGCAATTGTGTAGATTAACCCAAATCATCAAATAAAACTATTTTGATTTATTAAGAGTATCAACTACCTATACTCAGTTTTGGTCAAGTTTCATATTATTGTATTAAGCTGTGGATAACCAGTTCCTTGTTAAAAACTTAGAAGTATCCATTTTAGCCTTTTTATAAAGGTGTTAACTACCTACACTCAGTTATGGATTTGAAGGTCTTAAGATAAGAGGACATTTTTAGTGAAATTTACCAAGATCACAGAGATATCATAGGTGGAGTGGACTAGGGGATATTTTTTCCCCAAACCACTATAGATTTGATGTGTTCTTTCTTTCTGTTTTTCTGTTGTTCATCTTTTACATAGAAGAAAATGTTTCATATCTTTATAAATCACATAGGGTGTTAAAAGAATGAATTAGTAAAGATTATTGAAAATACAAAATTCACCCCCTCTTGTGTTACTTTGTATTATTATGACATAATATTTATAACATATCAATGCTATTTTATATACCTCGTATAAAAATATAGTTTTATAACATGGGATTTGTCTCAAAGAATGAAAATTGAGACATAATTCCATTTCTGATTATATAACTTTGGAAACTTAAACCCCATGAAAAAAAGAAAATAAAATGGTTATGTAAATACCCATATATTTAATTATAAAATTCATATAATAAATTTATGGTTAGTCTATAAACCACACAAAATAATTGAGTAGTGAATAAGGAATGTATCTCATAGAAATAATGAGTGAGATGAAATTCCTTTACCTTGTGTCTTGACTCTCATCGTGATCATTCAAACCTCCTATATAATAAATATAAATTTATTATAAATCTATCATAGAACTATATTCTTACTTATAATATCATATATGGTTTTATTATGGATTAATATTACCCTCTTGTTAACAATTCTATGTCAAGGTTTAACTTTAGGTAATATCCGCTTTGTTTTTCACATGTCTCTTAATTTGTTATATCATTGGTCCTTATAATTATATCATGATTTCTGAAATGTAAACTAAGATTTAAATATAATTTATATTCATGATATTTTTATTATAATAATCAATATAATATAAAATTATTAAATTAAATACACTGTTCATGGAGACGGTAAGTCGTACGTACGCGTGAATGCTATTTCCATTTAATTGTCATGTTGAAAGAAAGAAAATAAACAAAATATATGTATATAAGTATATATATATATGTATGTATATATATCATTATTAAATTATATTTATTATATCATATATATTCACTAAACCCATCCTTAATACATTCCATATAGTGCATGAACAAATAACACACTTCCTCACACGAAATTATCATATTAACACAAAATGGAAAGTATAAAGTTATGTTTTGTAAAAGTATTGAATAATCTTAAAGATATAATAAATATAATATACTAAATATATAAATATAGTTTCAATTATAATTTCCCCCATGATAGGCGGTAAATGAAAAATTAACAATCATCATTTAGTGAGGCGGTAGTTCATCGTACACATAAAATGTATGTTCATTACCCATTAGATAGAAGTGTGTGTAAGTGTAGGTCAAAAACCTAGAATAATAACATCCTAGTATATATATAATACAATTTTTTCTATATAACCATGTAATAAAAAGATTTTATGGAGTGGATAAAGAAAATAAAAGAAATGAGTTTGAGTGAGGGTGTTACCTATTAATCGGGTTACTCCTTTTCGTTTCCACCAAAGGGATTCATTTAAAGGATTTATTTACAAGGGAGGATCCAAGTATAAATTTAGGGATTTTTTGGAGCTATTTGGTCCGATTTTGGTCAATAAAAAGTGTCTTGAGAGGTGTGAAAAAAGTGGGAGGAGTGTATGCCTTTTATAATGGAGGAGTGGAACGCTTGTAAAATTTTGGAAAAGAGAAACCCCACCAACGTACTTTTATTATAAGTGGATCCAATAATGGTCCAAATTAGAGAAAAGGGAGGATGGGGTCAAAATATTTCCATCCAATAGATTTTGGAAAATTTTATAGGTCATATTTGGCCTTAAGATTAGGGTTTATTCCCCTTGTTAAGCTTAATTTAATCTTAATCGTTGTAATTAATTTTAATTACCTTCGCTAATATTTTTGGTAAAAAAATAAGTTGATATTATTATACCTTATAAATTATCTTGATTACAAATATGAAATCAATTTTTGGAAATTCCAATCATAAAATTGGTATAAACTAATCTAAATTTAATCTGGCAGAAGGAACGACCATGCGGGTTTTTTAAGTAAAAACGTTCAAACGTTTTCTATGCTTTTGTAGTCAATTTCAAAGTGAAATTGATTCCAATTACCTAAATTGGATATATTTATAAAAAATTAATATAACTAGACTTTAATACTAACTTAAAATATAATTTAACTATATAAATAATGTATATGAAAATGCAGTTTTGAATTAAAATTCAATATTTTTAACTATTCATTAAAAAATAAAACTTCACAGAAAAATACCAAAAATTCACCCATAACAAAAAATTTATAATTCTATTTCAATGATGATGTTTATTTAGAAATAAATTATTAAGAAAAGTTCCAAAATTTATATTTTAAATAGTTTCTCCATTAAAATTTTGTAAAATTGCCTTAATAAAAATATTGAGTTTTATGTGTTAAATTGGGTTTATTCTTATCTTATGCCAATAAAATCTATTGTATGAATATCAAAAATATTTCCTTGGACATATAAAATATATATTACAGTAAAATTACTTACTAATTTTAAATAATTTAATTTATTTGGATGAAAACAACTTTGTGATCATAAGAATAGTTTTTTATAAAAACACGCTCTTTATAATCAACTGGTTCTTATATTCGTTTCTAAAAAATTTCTAACTAATTAATTCATTTTATATTTAGTTAAAACCAGTTTTTTCACAAGTTATTTAATAATATTCATACAATCTAATTTAATGTCTATTTTATAAATTATTGTAGTAAAAAATAATATTTGTAACAATATATTATTTTTTTGAAACACTTGGTATTGTGTGTTATGCAAGACATCAAGGAAATTCAGTCTTGTGTGAAATTTACACTAACCTTGTTGTTCCATGTAGAGAAATTTAACCTTTATATTGTGTGTATCATCATTTCATATAATGTAACACAAACATAGTGCTTTAATATATATAAAATAACTATTTTCAGTGTTGCATGAAATGGAAAATATCAAAAAGAATAATTATATTCAAAAATAATAATTCACAAAATCTCATGGTGTTACACATATGCTACGATTTGATCTCTCTGCATAAGAATTGCACCTAGCCCAATACCTAATGCATCCTAGTAAATAGTGTAACTCCAGTCTGTCTTAGGAAAAAATAGTATCAACATTGAATTCAATCGCCCTTTAAACTCCTGAAAGGATAAATCTCATGCATCAAACCATACAAACTTCAAAACCTTCTTATTCAAGACCATGAGAGGAGCTTCAAGGTGTGATATGTTTTGTATGAAATGCCTATAATATTCAACTAGGTCGAATAAACTCTTTATCTCAAAGATTTTATTAGGATTATACCAAGAAACTACATCTCTCACCTTCTCTAGGTCAACTGATACTCCTAACTCTGAGATAATATGACCTAGGAAGTGAATCTGGTCCATCCAGAAGTTTCAATTTGGGATATTAGTATATAAATAATGGTCTCTCAATATACCCAATACGGTTTCAAATTTTCTGGATTGGTCATGTCAATTATGAGAATATACGAAGACATAATCCATGAAAAAAATCTTTATAAGGATGGAAAATTCGATTCATTAGTTACATGGAAACTGCTGGTACATTCAAGAGACTGAACATCAAAACTGAATACTCATATAGACCATACCTACTACTAAAGGTTGTGCAATCTATGTCTGATGTTCTAACACACATTTGATGATAACTGAATCTCAAATCAATCATTGAGAATACTTGATCTCCTTGAAGCTGGTCAAAGAGGACATCTATCCGTGGTAGAGGACATTGATTCTTAATTTTTGGTTGGTTCAATTTCTGGTAATCCACACATAGCCTAAGGTTATCATCCACTTTTTTGGAAAAGGATTGACGGACCCCATAGAGAAGTAACAGGCCGAATGAACCCCTTATCCTCTAAATCCTCTATCTAAATCATGATCACCTGCATCTCAGTAGTATCCATCCTGTAAGGATAAATGGATTCTGGTCCAGCTCTAGGAACAGGATCGATAGAGAACTCTACCTCTCTCACTAGAGGTAATCCAAAAATTTCATCTGTGAAAAAATCTCTGAAATGATCATGGAGGGAAATATGTATGACATGTTCCCTGATCATCCAAATATAAACTCACAATCTGGGATATCATCCCACCCATCCCATGGTACTCAGGTCCATCTATGCTCTCTTGGACATCCCATTCACCCTTTTTAATAAACTATCCACCCTATGGTGATGTGATAGTCACCTACATTGATAACAATAAATGAAAGAAAAAAAGGGAACCAACCATTCCATCCAAATAAAAATGTCAAAACCTGTCATCTTGAGGAAAAAAGATGTCTCATAAGAAGTGACACCCACCAATATCAAGAGGGAACTCCCTAAACTGATGTACATCCCCCATTATAATTCCCAATGGAGTGTCAAGTGTCATAAATCCATCATAACACTAAATTTCAAGACTTATTATCTCCAAAATGAGCATATATATTAAGTTATTCAAATAAAATATATAGAAAAGACAAGATTTTAATGTAGAGGCTGCAAGAATAGTACCTATCATAGTAGAAGGTTTGGTATTATTCTACTTAGGTGGAAGTTGCATTGCATATATTTGGTTAGATCTAAGTGCCTATAGTATAGTATGGCTACCCTGAGCAGATCTAATCTGATGTCACTAAAAATTAGGGGTCTGACTACCAAGGTCACCAACACCACCTCAACCTGATCGGCCAGTTGTACTCTAGCTCTTTGCCCATTGAGAATTTATTTACCCTTCTCCTACATGTGTAGTTGGTTTAGACCCTCTCTCAATAGATGATAGATGAAATGTTATGAAAAAATGTTATAGATAACCCATCTTTCCATAGGATTGGAACTTGATTGGGTATCTTGTGCACTAAGGTCTTGTATATCTTGGTTTACTACACTGGTGGCACCTCACCTGGCTGCTTGAGTATGTGATTTGGATACTAATATCAGCACATGGAAGCTTTAGATTATTCTTCATATTATTGGTCTATATAGAGCAAGATATAGGCATTGAACCACCCTGGATCACACCCCAACCTCTCTCAGGTTATTCACTGTAATAAGCACCTGATTCACTATTCCATAAATAGTTGCCATCCTAAATAAATTAACCTATGATCGGATTTAATACCTAAGACCATCCTTGAATCTCCTGGATTTAGATAACTCTCCACCCATCAGAACAGGTGAAATGTGCTAAAGCTCTGTGAAATGGGCCGAATAATTCATGGCTGATAATGCACCCTACTCCAAGTGCATAATCTCTCAGGCTCTATCATCCCTCCACATCTCAGGATATAATTAATCATAGAAGTTAATATGAAAATCCCTCCAATCCATCTACCGATGATGATCCATATTAGTAATGACATGCCACCATCTCTTGGTGGAATCACACAACATATCAGTAGAGAGATTTACCCTCCTATCAGGAGGTGTCTCGAGATACTGGAAGATAGATAGCATGTCTTCTAGACATGAATCTTCAGCCTATGGTCCACCATTTTCTAAAAACGTGGGTGGATTCTACTGTTGGAACTCATGAATTCACTTTGTCGTAGTTTGGGCAGGTCACAGTGCTCCCTAAATAGTCTGCATGAAATGAAAAAATCCATCACAGAACTATGCCTCAACACCTATCTCTAGTAAAATACCAGGTGCCTACTAGATGCTCTATTTTATCCCATTTCCCACCACCTCTAAAGCATGATCTTCACCGCCCTCCTAGCGCATGACTAGAGGTCATCGTGGTGGTATGTCTCTACATGTCCAAACACATGCCTCAAATCAAGATTCAACAACTACTAAAATAATATGAATTATAATAGGATAGGTAAATGCCTTCCCATATAAGAACACACCCCTCATCTCGATCCTTGATTCGGGTCTAGGTGACATACAGCTCATATAAAAGCACGATATACTTTGTACTCCCCACTACTAAGGTTGGGTCTAGGTCATGTTATCTACTATAACAATTTCAGTTTCTATTTTATTCTCATTTCATTTCCATTATATCATAATACATTTTAAATGGTTCAACCAAATGGTTCACAAAATTCTGATCCATAAGGTCCCATAATCCTCATGAACTGAAATATGGTGTGGACCTAATTCACACCGTAACACATTCTAGTCCATGTGACTCTTGGTCCATGACTCAACGTGCCACAATTGGATTCTTAGGGTGTCTGTTGTACCTAATCAAGAAAACACTGCTCATGTCTATATAAGTCTCTCTATGTACCAATATTTTTTCTTCAATACCCTATAGAAAATATCTATCACAATAGGATGTATATCAATCATGGAACATATCACAACATCATACAATTAACCAATGCATCCTATATGGAATGGAATAACGTATGGTATGTGAATCCTATAAAGTGACTAAAATGATGCATGAGATTGCATACCCTCATCTCATCAGGTTGAAATAAAATAAAACCCATAATATTATAACTTATGACATCACAATTCAAGTTCATCACCCAATGGTGGAATCAAATCTGCTTTAATATGCATAATCCAGAAAACAGTAATTTCATTCAAGAAAATTTGGATTTTTCCTATATCAGGGTTAGCTACTCCCAAGAACAACTCATTAAAAAATTACAATTCCTTAAAATCCCTTTATATTCTCTCAAAATAGTAGTTCATAAAAAGAAAAAATACTCTAATACAACTTTGTAACATCCCAATCCCCGATGACACTAAATGGTTCCCCGAGCCCAGTTGGCCACATGGACTCAAGATAATCTCCCCAAATTCCAGAGGCTACCAAGTAGTAGTGAGGGGATAGGGTGTGTCTTTAGGGAGACTATTCCCTCATCACCAGAGTGTAGAAAAATGGATAAACAATAACTAATAATTTGCAGAAGTATTAAATCAATGAGATAATAGACAATATCCATGACAGATAAATAAACAATACCGGAAAGGAATATCATATACAGAAGATGATGATACATGTCCTATCTCTATAAAACAACCCAAAACATTTATATAGTATTATAATAAAATACATGTAACAAAATCCAAAAAAGACCAAAAGCGCGATCTCCAGATAGCATCATGAGCCTCAGCTCAATCCTATGCTCCCTAGCTCCTAAGAAGCAATCAAAAACCTATAGAAGGTAACTTGCCCTTATCCATACTGAATCCAAATAGTATATCTAGGTACCCAAAGGAATCTTGAATAGGGTGTGAGAAACAATCCTAGTAGTTCATCGTACAATGGTCTCTAATGCCATCCATTCATTGAATATATAAAAATAACAGTGTTCAGGAAGTGATAGAATATGTAAAAGAAGTGTTGTATGTAAAGAACCCATAAATTTTTAGGTTCCCGTGGACACTCATCCACTGATACCTGCTTCAGCCTTAGCTGGAATGTCTCTCAATAAATAGTCAGTCTTGTATCAAATTATAATCAAGTTTAATTTAATTAATTAGTATCATGTGATAAAAAAATATCATTCCCTAGAATGTATCCTAATGTCCCCTATAAGAATATGTGATCAGCAGATGCCTAACCAGGACATCAATAAGCTATAAGACACTGATTGAATCCAATCTTGTGCTTTGGGTTGGCAGACACGTCATTTAAATCATTTCATTATCTAATTAATTAAGAACCAGAGTCTATCTTTGGCATTCCTTATTTAGAATCTAGGTATCTCTCCAAGAACACCATGAACCAAGAACCTTACAAGCCTATCTGAGGTATTCCTCATTGGAATCCATGTATCACTCTGGGTGTGGTATAGCATCACTACTCCTTAAATCATTCCTTGGAGGTCCACTAAGGGATTCCAAGTCTCACCCATGTCGTATATAGAAACATCTCTATGAACTGGTCATTGGAAGTCCATATAAGGAGTTGATGTGTCACTCGGGTGTATAACAGTTAAGCCTTTGAGTCCATACTTGGAAGTCTACTAATGAGTACAAGTGTCACTTAGACATAATAAAGGTAATATCTAAATGATTATATCATTTTAATTTGTATAATAACCCATGTGTCACCCAAGGAATATATTAAACATTCAATTAATATAATTTAATTATGTCAGGGTAATCACTGTGATCATTCCATTTAAAATTCACCTTATAAGGTGGAATAAGAAAGGTATAAGGTTGGATGGATTAGACTCTTAATTATCTTACATCAGAATTTCATTATAAGAATCAACTCATTCTTAAACAATCAATTACATGTCCAAAGCCTAGGTACATGGTCTTTCATTCCATTAATTTTATCAATTTAGTTACAATTTACAATTCATCATTTAATGTCCCATGGAAATGGGTAAATGACACACCTAAAAGGTATTCAAAATCAAATTCCACCCAAGGGGTGATTCCAATTCAAGATTCATGGCCTTTAATAATTTATCAATTGTCTCATTAATTATATAGGTCGTACCTATTCATATCTACCAAGGATTAAATTCCATTTCAATGGTGTTTCATAGAAAAACAGGCACATGGCACAATGGAATATATATAAACACATTGAATTTGATGGAAAAGAATGAGACCACGTACTTTAGGCCCATAGTAGAGTGATCGTCTAATATAAGCTCCTGATTTGACTCATATCGAGGGGAAAACAAAGAATGGATGAATACCCTAAAAATATGGAAAATTATCTTGCACCTAAAAAACTCCATCGATCTAAATTTAAATGAAGAACAACACAAAAGGAATCTATATCCTACTGAGACGGATTTGATTCTTTCGACGGATCTTGATTATAACCTTGGATGGAGATTAACTCTTTATTACTAGTTTTGGATTGAATAGGAGAGCTTACAAATAAAGAATCTATACAATGTAAAAAAATCTAAAAGGAAATATATTTAATAGATTAATTAAGGAAAAATGGTAAATTTTCCAAAAAATAATTGGTCACATGGTTTGGCAGTGTGATTGTCCAAATCGTGTTCCAAGCATGGTCTATCTGCAATAAGAAGGGGCACCTCACATGGTTAGTATGAATGATTTTACAAACCATGCACAAACCATGTCTCAACCCACTGTCAAAAAAAATAGATCTCATGCATGGGCATGTGCTTCTATTCGCATGGTTTCCTCAAATAGTTTGGGATCCTCCATCCCACTAGCCAGCTCCGCACAGTTTCATCAAACTGGGTGGCTTGGGTCTCATGGTTACTAAAAACCATGTGACCTATATGCTTTCCCCAAAAGTTAGGTTCAAGGCTCCGAACAATCCCCGAACACCCCCGATATCACTGTGACCACAATAGTCATTTACATTAGGCCATAATTAATCATTTAAACCATATATTGATGTAAAGTAAAATATTTTGTACCTAAAGAAAGAACCGAGTTCTTACAATTACCAGGTATTGGATAGAAATCAACTAAATACTCAGTGGTACCCTAGCTTGTTTTTAAATTAAGTAAAAATATTGTGATACATGCATTTATTGTATACATTTTTTATATTAAAATGTATATATTTTGATAATTTTATAGTTAATTAATTATTTTACACTTAATATATTGTTCATATTTGGAATGGTGTAATGTTTTGTGTGAAATAAGAAAATTAATCCAAAAGAGACCATTATTTACACTTAAATATGGAATCCCATGAAGTTGGATGCCTATGGGACACTTCTGAGGCATGAAACTGAATAACCAAGGTGAAAAGGTTCTTCTAGAACTGGAAAATGAATATTCATGTTCTGAAAACATTATAGGATGTGAAAATATTACAATTCATGAAATAATACAAGACATGAAACAAATTAGAGTTGGATACTACTAATTCATGGCATGAAACCAACTTTCATGTCGTGAAATTTTCTAGGTAGACCCAATGAAGAATGTTTTAATTGGATTATCGATGGATACCATTTTTTAAAATACCCGAAAACATCTATTTAATTCCTAAAAATACCTAGGCCTCCATTATTATCCACATTAATGATGACCTAAATGCAAAAAAATCTCTAGGTAATTCTATATATATAGAGTTCTTTTGCTTCTGCTAAGGACATATTCTGGAGACCAAATCTTGGGGTGAGAAGTTGTGCAGTGTAGGGTCCTCAAACACACTTCATCTCCACTTTATTTACGTTTATATTTCTTTTATCCTTCCCTCTTACTCCCTCATCACTAGGATAATGGGGTAAATCCCACCTTATTCTGGGGTTATGTAGTCAAAGGGGGAAGGTGTCGTTGTAATTTATTTCTTTATTTTCATGTATTAGATTTGTGGAAATTTGGAATAAACATCAAATCTATTTATTTTTTATCATGATCATTGATATTTAAATCTAAAAGAACCTTTCAATTTCACAACTGATTATCCTAATTAAGGCATTCCAGTTGTCAAATATAGGTTAATGAGGTTTAAAATTGGTATCGAGACAAACTCGATTCGATGACGCCCTAAATTACCAGACCATAGGAAAAGGGAAATTGATTCATCAATGAGGAGATTTCATGAACATTGAATCTAACTCATCCAAACTCTGACAATAATACTAAACAATCATTTAATTTCAAAATACAATTACACATAAACCCTAAAACTATAAAACCCTAGCACATATTAATCAAATTATTTTCAAAACCCAAATATGAAATGTTCTCTCCCTCCTTCAAAATCAATCAATCTGTTTTCTTTTATCTTTCTTCAAAATTAAATAAATTATTTCTTTTAAAGGATAAATAAATTAATTGCGTCCTCTTTGTGAGTTCAACCTTGACTCACTACTATATTAATTTTAATTAATTAAGTTTCATGGTTTAAGCTGTTATAGATTTTTTATTTTGATTATCCCCAATGGGAAATCATGATTTCTTTTGGTCCTATCAAAACTGTCATCATTACCGAGGATGGTTACAATGTAGTTTTTAGGTTTTTTTATTTTAATTCTAATTTTAATTTTATTTCTTTTATTTAATTTTTTTTATTTTATGTTGGGGTATTTTTTCTGAAATTTCATATTTTAAATCATTAAATGTATAACTATAACACCTAGGAAAAAGGTAAATACATCAATAAGCTTAATCCCAATTTTGATACAAAACCAATGTGAAAAGTTGTTGCGTCCATGGTGGGCGTGGAGCATCATGTATCTATTAGAGGATTTATTCAAAGATATATAGGGTTGCGTACACTCGTAGATTATGGGCATCCATCAAACACTAGATTACAACCAATCATCCTAGAACCTCTGTTATAATGAATCATTTCATGATCAAAATTTCAATCATCCAGATGATCTCAAATAGCATGAAACTAAATAGACTACCACATAAAGATCTGAACATATATCTGGGAATATTCCTATAGCTTTGTGATACCTTCAAATTATAGAATGTTTCAAGTGATTTGGTAGGAATCCATCTCTTCTGATACTGTTTACAAAAGCGATCTTGGGAGTGGATCCAAAGCCTACCAACACATTCCATCATTACATGGGACAATCTGTCAAGTAACTTTCTCTCTCACTTCTTCCCACATTCTATGTTGATTGAAATATGAGTAAATATTATAGAATATTATAAATTTGAGGATGAATAACTTTACACTAATTTTGAACATTACAAGGATATGAATCGAAAATGACCCCATTAAGGTATTGAATTGTGGATTCTAATATAAAATTTTTATAAAGGACTTACATAGGGAAATAGGTCGATTTTAGATGTTGTAGTTAGTGGGTCACTAATGATGAAATCATTGGAGGGGAGATATATACTAATAGAAGAGATGGAAAGAATCATCTTCCAATGGAATGTTGAAGATAGACAATGAAGAGGAATCCATGTGATTAACAACAATGATTAGATAGTGAATCAAATGGAATTTCTAATGAAAAAGATGGATGCAACGATGGGATAGAAACATAAACCCCAATGTATGTATACAGAAGAAGTAAATTATGTTGATTATATTTGTGATAATAATTTTTAGGGTTGGAATCTTCAACAACAAGTTCAAGGATACTATAATAGAGAACCAGGTTTTAAAGTGTAGTAAGGACCATCATTGCAGAACCAATTATATTTAATAGAAGAGACTTTGTATCCTTTCATGACTTCCACTAGATCTCACATCATATAATCAAAATCCTATTAAAAATATCAAATTGAGTGCATAAAAATTTGAAGGATGACTCATGGATTAGATGGAAGCACTCTAGAACCTCTAATTATAGGTAGAAAAAATTGTTGTGCAACTCAGAGATTGAACCATAGGAGCACTTCCAGGATTCCTTGATATGAAACCACATGAATATTTGAAATTCATTACTCTAAGGAGTGGAAATATCACATAGGATAATCCTAACCGAAGCAAATCCTAAGAAGAAAATAAAGTAGAGTTGTAAAAGTGCGATTGAAAAGAATCTAAATAAGAACCACTGTAGTGCAATCCAATACTACCATTTCTAGAGTGAATAGTATATGTGAAGATCGATGCATAGAAAGGTAAATTTGTAGAACACTTTAATAAGTTTCATATTAACATCCATTTTGAAGTGGATCTCACAAACATTCCAACCTACACAAAATTTATGAAAGTTATAGTGAACGAAAAGAAGAAGCTGGAGGAGATTGGCACCATCCCACTCACACAGGATTGTTTGGAAGTACTATCAAAGTACCTACCTAAGAAGAAAAAAGATAAATGTATTTTTTCAAACCTATTTTTATCAAATATAAAAAAAAATTGAAAATATTTATGCGATTTAGGTGAGAGTGTCAATATCATATCATGCACCAATTTTAAAAGACTAGGACCGCAATTCTTAAAGGCCACTAGAGATGCACATCAGTTAGAAAATTCAATAGTGAAGTACCCCTGAGGGTTCATTGAAGACATTATGATCAAATTTGACAAATTTTACTTCCCCATTTCATTCTTTGGGTTGGATATTGATGTCACTACCCCCTCCCCACAAAGTGTACCCCTCCTAGGCTGGTAATGTGAGAAGGGAGATAATGACCCTCGAGTCCCGCCTCCAGTAGGCCCCAGGTTGGCGACTAGCACTGAGGGTATAGTAACACACAAATGGGAGGCATTACCCTCTAAGAGAACACATGCTAAAGAGAGAGATAAGATAGACACCAACCAAATCCAACTCAGAACTGAAGTATAAAAGAAAACCCAAGTGCACATATGTAATGTCATGAAAAAGTACTACAATTGAAATGGAAAACTGCAAGTACCCAAAAGAAAGTAAAAACAGTTGCAACCACAAGCCCGAACAGCTCCGGCAACCCCAAGATAGTAGAAACCATCTTGATCTCCAACCTACTCCAAGTGACATGAAAAATAGTTTATATATACGTAGGGTGAGTATAACATTATACTCAGTAGGATCCTCCCCGAAGCCTCTAGTGCAAAAGTAAAGAAAGCATGCTAAAGCCCAGTGAACAACAAGTGAAACAAACTCATCACCTAAATAGGTATAATAAGTTCCCAACCTCACCATGGATACTCTCACCAAGTAACGCATACAATAATATATCATATAGTAAAGAATATCAAGGGTACCCCGCTACTACTTCCCCACTGGTTTGCCACTTTTACCCAACAACATACGTCCTGTGCATCTCTCTCCAAAGGCTTGCCCACAGAAACCTGGGCTAAGCTCCACAATCTTCACCACATTCACCACAAAGGCTTGCCCGCAGACATCTGGGCAAAGCACCACACCATCCTCACAACCAAAAGTAACCAGGTAGTTTCTAGGAGCCACCACATCTCGCATAACATGTATAATACATCAGGTATTATACCTCAAGACATTACAGTCGATACACCGAGTAAGGATCCTCAAGCCATAACAGCCTATACCCGTTACACTTATAGTAGTCCATAGGATACTATATCCAGAATATATGTGTGTGAATAACCACAATCCATTAAATCCCTCTACACACATATATGGGGAAAACTAACCGTTGTGCCTAATGGCACTAGTATCTACCAAGAGAAGAGAGTGGGGTCAAAGGGGGTAGACAGCCATTCATCCTCCCACCGAAATGTTGGGGAAAACACCCCCCCCCCAGGGCTTAGAATCCCTGGGGTGCTAGTTTCCCTTACTGACAGAGTGGAGTAATGTATAGAAACACAAAAATTACATAATATACTATAACTCACAACCACACTATGGGAATAACCTAGTCTTAGACCCAACTACAGCTAACGTCTCTCGGACTTCGGGCTTCCACTTCTAAGACTAGGTATCCTATAAGCACTCAACTATTTAAGGGATTTATTAGATTAATTCATTCCCTTTTTATCAATTATATTGTACGTAAATTAATTCTTCAAACATTAATTAACCATGAACAATTACACATTAAATTCCATTAACACCACATCCAAAAAAAATCCACTTTCCCTTCAAAAGTTCTCAACCTCATCATTAAGTTTCAACAAACACCAACCCCATGGGTTAACATCATTTATTAAAACATTAATTACATAATTACTTTCCCATTTTCCTAGGCATGAAATAAAATCATCCTATTCTACTAAACACAAGGGGGCTCAAAGTGGTGAGTAGATGTACTACTCGTCGAGTCTTTGCCACCTATAGCAAGAGTGTAGACCCATTCCCCCTTGAGAGGCTAAACACGGAAAGCATGTGGCATACCCCACATGTCTTCACCTCTTTAGGAAGAAGGGTAAGCAAGACCAGCTGCCTTGAGCAGTGGGGAAAAGTAAAGAAGATAAACAACCAAAGAATCAACAAGAATCCAACAATCACATCCATCCCATTCTATCATCCCTAGTGTCCTCCCCGACAACCACATGCATAAACCGATGCATCTCACCACTCTAGGCATCATACTCTGCCACAACCAAAAGGCCTCTATGACACAACATATCACAACACCCCTCCAGGGTCACATCACAGTACAAACAGTAGGAAATCAAACATCACATTCTTTAAAAAATCATGAATTAACATATTTAATCCTTTGGTTCCAAAATCGGAAACCTAACCAGTGAGCTATCACAAAAGATTATACATGATTACTATACCAATTTGATTAAAATCAAATTACAACAGGAACCATATTCATTCACATGCATCTTTATCTTTAGCTGAACAAATATCAATTAGTACTGATTTACGTTCTTTACCAATTTCCACCAAGAACAACCGCTAAACAAGGCAATCATAGGTATTACACTATCTAGCAAAACATGAGGCAATAACATACAATTGATAAAATTTATTTATACGGTTCAAAGTATTTTATTAGGTTAATTCCATGGTCATCCAATGGGATTCAACATTATAACAATATGGTTGCACGTAAAAGGAAGAGAAGCAACGAATCCCCTACCTCAGAGGCTTTTGACGAAAACTCCAACAAATGAAGAACGTACGAGAAAGCCAGGTTGATTCTCTAAGAATCCTCCTTAGATCTCTTCTCCTATCACAACCAAGACCAAAGCTCATTATATTAGACATCCACACACTTAGATTTACCCATAATGGGCTTAGATCTAAGAAACCGAGAGAAGAGGAGAAGTAGATCTAAGAAACCAAACAAGAATGATCACATACCTCAAGAAACCGGCTCCGATTCACCAAGAGAAGCCTTCAGATCGCCTCCAAAATGCTTGGGAGAGGTTCTACTACCTTTAAGGAAGGGTAATCCTGAGTTATGTCCGCTTAGGGGCTTAAATGAACCATTTAGAGGCAAAATGAGTTAGATCCACAATTTTAGGATCTAACTTAAGTGCCTTCATGGTTATTCCGCATGGTTTGACAAACTGTGAGCTAACCATGCATTAGCTCCTGCCTCGTCAAACACTCCTCGCACGGTTAGGTCACACGGTTAGACAAACTGTGCACTAACCGTGCGTTTTCCACTGCCTCCAACACCAACCTTTCATGGTTTGGTCACACGGTTTGGACAAACCGTGCGCCGCCTGTGCAAAAGATTTTTCCCTTTAGTCTCCCTTAAAAGTCGGCCCAAATGCACCCCAAGTCACCTTGATTTCCCGGAACACCTCTAACACCACATTTTCACAAAGTAATTGACTGGAGAGGTCCGGAACATTACAATAGAAGAGGGGGGTACAACTATGATTCTAGGAAGGCCATTTTTAGCAACTCGACGTGCATTAATTTATTTAAAAAGTAAAGAACTCTGTCTGAGAGTTATCTATGAACAAGTATGTTATAATATATACTAGGTAATGAAGAATTGTGATGTGAGAGAGGAAAATTATTTTAGATAATAAAAAATAATTGAAGTTAAAGATATCATATAAGTGGAATAAGTACATGAGGTAGTTGTTATTGTGAAAGAGTATACTCAAAATAAAAGTACTTAGAATAAGAAATAGAAATAGAGAAGTCATAAAATTGACATGGGAAAAGTGACTGAATCCACCTAGTTTGAAAAAGGACAATAGGTATGGACAGTACATGACCTTATATTTAGTTATTTAGGATTAATAATGAAATGGTAGATCAACCCAATTGAAATCAAGAAAGTGTGTTTATTATGAATAGTTAATCTATTTAGAGAGGGAGGACAAGGACCAATCTATGTGGACATGACACAACTGAGACCATTTATGGACCTCGACTAGGTAAAATATTTCTAATCACCATTCACCTGAATAAAAGATGAAGGAGGTTAGGTTAAGATAATGATGTTAAATAAAAGTGCTTCTAGGAGGAAACCCTAGTTTTAGAGTTTTTCTTTATTTCTTTTCTATTTCTAGAGGCACACATGAACTATCCCCCAAATATTTAAAATTTCATTGATTATGGAAAGTTATTTCACCATTTTATTTTTATTTCTCTAGAACATCAATTCACTAATAGACCGCAAGTAGCAGGAGTCATGAAAAGAAGCTACAGGACCAATTCACATCATGAACCACATTTGTGTCATGAAATCATGAGAATACATGTCATGAAACCCATTCACTTTGTGAATTTGGTGCAGGAAGAACTTGTACAACCAAATTTGAATCATAATTAAAAAGAGGAGTATGTGTTTCAATTCTACAATTTTATACTATTTTCCCCACATTTAATTTTAATGATTTAAATTTAAATTTCATGCCCACATTTGATTCCTTCTTTAATCAACTCAAAAAGTTGACATAAACTAATTAGGATACTTGTCATGCCCTGAATTTAAATTTCTTTGTCAATAAATTTAAATAATAAAAATGGGAAAAATAATTAAAATAGATAGGTATATGGTTTTATAATTGAAAAATAATGATTTATGGGAGTATTTTAGTCTTTACAAAAGATATTTTTATGAGATTTTGTCATGCTTTGGATTGTAGATATTTACATTAATTGATTTAATTATTCGTATGCATTACAATGAGTAGTTGTCCCAAAATTTCATTCTCATTCTTAAGAAATCATTTGATCCTAATAACTCCCATTATTTATTAAATATATTTAAAACCCCAAGCTTCCATAGTACGTTTATTTTTAAATAATTCAATAGCTTGTGCTACACGCAACATCGAGTTTGAGCACACCATGACCTATCAAACTAGCTGTTTAAAAAAGAAGTTATGAACAGTATTAACCACATTTTGAAATTTTATAAATTTTATTTTTCAAAATAGAAATCATTTTTCGATTTGGAATATCGAAATTATCTTAGGGTGATTTTCTGGTATTTTTCTGAAAACTTTCAATTTTTGATGAATAGTGAAAAACACTACGTTGTAGATAAAAACTGACTTTTTCATTTCAATAGTTATTTTAATTTAAATTTATTTTAAATTCAAAATAGATACATAATACATATATTAGTCCAATTTAATTCATTGGAATTTTTTTTATAATAGAATTAGATATATAAAATTTTATTGAACAATTCAATGTCTCTTTTACCTACTTTCTAGGAACATTTGTAGATTAGCATTAAATATAATTTTACCACTTCTGTGAATTGAATTTCAAAAATATGACATACATGGTAGTAATTAAGGTGAAAAATGTGATCTAATATGATAAAAATAATTTTTGGTGAATAGTAACTTTTGAATTTTATTTACCGCGGTTAATGGTAAATAGGATAGTTCAAAGAAAAAAATAATATAATAATATAAAATTACCTTAAAACTTGCATTAACCTTATTAGATGAGTCATTTCCAACAAATATAATCCTTGGGTAAAATTTTGGCCTCTGTAATCCCCTTGGGTGTGAAATTGACATTAATAACTTTTTATTTAAAGTAAAAATAAAAATATCATAAACATGCATCATTTTACTAAAACAATTTTAAGGTGGGGTTATATAATTGATCTATTTGAATATAAATATTAATTATAAATATAAAACTATTTCCTACATCATGGTATTTTATTTATAATTTCTATACATTAAATAAATAAATTTATTTATGACACAATGATGATGTAGTGATTACCTTATTAATGAAATATTTAAATAAATGATATTATAAATATTAAAATAAATTTATTTTGAAACTTTTTATTCCATTGATGAATTTAATGTATGACTATTACATGTTATATTTGAGTTAATTCATTTTTTTCTAACTAATAAATTTTTTATAAATTTAACAAAAAATCAATTACTAAATAGTGTCAAAATTAACATAAATGTGTTTTTAAAACAAATACTATTTTATAAAATGATATAACAGTCCTGAAAATATAAGATTAAACCAGATGACTTATATAATGTTAAAAATGTCATTAATTAACCAATTTATGTTATATTGTCATTTTATAGTAAGTTTATTAACCATATAGTGTAAGAATAAAAGAATACATGGTAAGAGTTAATTTATTTAACTAAGGGTTAAAGCCATAAGATAAGGTTAATTTTGTAACATAAACATGTATAAAACATATTTTTTGAGTATATTTCGACCCCTCATCATCTTATATTCTAAATATATTACTTTTATGATATTATAATTCTAAAATCAATTTATAATAAAATAATATTTCAATACTTTTCTAAAGTGCCCCTCACCTCTCTTATAAAAGAGCACTTCTCCTTCTCTTTAATTAACTCCTATAAATCCCTTTGGATCATCCAAACTCTACCCAAATCTCCAAACTACCATCACATTAACCTATAGGCCTTAATTTGGGAATAAATCTAACTTAAGGAGTCCTTTTGTGCAAATCAAAAGGAGATTGCCGAAAAAGAGATAATTGTTTTATCACTTCTTTAAAATTTCTTTTCTTATTCTACTTCCTCTTTATCTATTGTTTCCATACTAAAATAATAACTCTGGTGCCTTATAAATTATTATATGTTATTATAATTATTTTACAACCATATTCCTTATTTTATCTATCCTATAAATGGCAATATCATCATGCATGCGTGTGTGCGGCTTCCCGTCTCCACATCGTGGTGTAATTTGTTATTCCACTCTACTTTATTTGGATGGGTATAATGATGAGTATAATTGATGTAAATAATGAATATAACATTATTATGATTATGTATTATTAATATACCATCAAATTCCATATCATTTAACCATCATTAAAATGATATTGTTGCTCGTGTGTATGTACGACTTACCGTCTCTGTGATGCGATAAGACTCATTCCCTATATTATCCATTCAAGATTGATTATAAAAATATATATATTATAAATAAGTATTAAATATAAGACATAATAATACTAATTTAATTATATATATATATATATCTGTGTGTGTGTGTGTATGTATATATTTCATTCACTTACTTCCATTCAATACGATAAGAAAATGGAAACAGCGTTCATGCGTACGTACGGTCTACCATCTCCATGAACGGTGTATTCAATTTAATATACCTATCTATGATATTATATATTTATATTCTGAATATATATGATAAATAAATCATGTTATATATTCTGGAAGTAAGTAAATCATGATCTACGTAAAATGATCAAGAATAACAAGTCAAAACACATACGATAAAGAAAGAGATTATAATCTGAAATATTACTTTAACTTATAAATTGTTAATAAATGGGTAATATAAAGTTATAAATTAATCATATTTGATATCATAAATATTATTATGATTCTTTTATAAGTTAATAATATGCTTAAAACCATTATATTGGAGTTTTGGACACGTACGGAGAGTATCGGACCTAAGGTAAGGGAATTTTGTCTCACTTTTAATATTCATGGCATATAAGTCGTGTTCACCACCTATTTATTGTGTGTGGAGTATGTAAATCCTCTATTGTATTTAATATCATGAATACATTTATTTTCATGTTAATTAAATATTCATTTGAAGATATTTGGCCTATGATTTAAATGTTCAAAGTGGTATGAGACGCTTTGAATGTTTAAAGAATTAAACCTTTCCCCATTTCAATATTCTTGATAATATATGTATATAAAGGATTATAAAGAACACTTTACATCTATTTTTAATTTCATTAAAATGTTTTAAAATTGAATATTTTTATTTTTTTGTGTAAAGGACTCTTTAAATAAAAGAACATTTTAAATGTTTTAAAGATTTATTCTTCTAAGTCTTTCTCATTAATGTCCATATTTTCAAATGGTTTTACTGATTTATTTATATGGACATGAATTTTTTAAAATAATAATTCCTTTTAATAGTTTCAAAGTGGTATGGGACACTTTGATTAAAAAATATTTTTTAAAATTTCTTCCTTTATAAGTGTCCATCTTCTAAATAAATGATGTAGAAGAAAAAGGGATATTTTCATTAAGAGATTTTCAATGATTTTATTTAGAGTATTTTCATCTTTGTCAACATCCTTTGTTGGATTTTAGGCTTAATTTAGGTCGATTTCTTATGATGCAATATTCTATATTGTATTGAATGTTTTATGATATGTTTGGATATGGATGTTCTATTTTTATACCATTTATGGTTTATGGTTAAATTATTAACATTTCATATGCTAGTTTTAATATGAATGTTTATGTTATGTTTCACCCTTTCATATGAAGAATGCATTGGAATTAGTAAGTAATGGGTGGGGCCTGCTATATCCCCTCGATGCATCAGTAGGTCTCTTGAGACAAACTAGTGTCTTGGAACAAGACTTTGATATAATATTTGTGTATGGTCTTGGCACGAGGCCTTGACATAGTGGTTATGATGTCTAGTATTATGAATTCCCTCATAATGAGAATAGTTATTGATATTAAATGTGATTATTCGACTTGTAGAATATCCATGAGAATGTTTAAATGGAATTATATGATTTATTATTTCTATATTATACTGAATATAATGTTTTAAAAGTATTGTGTTTTAGTTTTATACATTTCCTTAAAAACTTATTCTTATTTATAATTGCTTCTGTTATATTGTTTATCCTTACTGAGCATTTGAGCTCACTTCTTTCATATGTTTTATTTTCCCAGGATGCCAAGAAATGTATGATGATTTTTATGAAGGGTTTATCTAGGAGAATAATGGAATTATCAAACGATTGTCTAAGTTGTATTTAATGTTTGAAATTATAATTTAAATTTCATTTATGTAATCTATTTACAAGACTGCTAAACTGGTCGGTCCTTCGGGACTTTATTCCTTGTAATCATGCTAATGTAAGGTAATAATGCACCAAATTTGGGCAACTGGGGTCGGGGCATTATAGTTGGTATTATAGGAAGTTTAGCAACAAACTTGGATATAGATTTAGAAAACCTAGATTAGGGATCATAACCCTAAGATAGAATTTGAGGATAACTATAGAAGAACATCCTAGAATTTTGGTAAGGTAGAGATTATGTCTCTATTTTGGGAAATACATCCTTGTATGGATACTAAATGTGGATGTGGTTATGGCACAAATTTACCTAGGGGTGAAAAATCTGACAATGTGTTTCGATCTTGACTCGGGGTAACCTGGTACACAACAATGGGCCTTACTACACACCTTGTTTAACACTCTTGGGGGATATGATTAGGATAATTCACATTTTATTTACCTAACATTATGAAGGATATAAAAGTAAATATTCTTCTAAAGTAATAAAAGTTTAAGATTCTAGTATTTACGATGAAAAAAATTTATGTTATGTGCTATACTATATCTAGATTTATACAAAATTCGTAACTTTATAAGCTAATCAAGTTTATGTCATTGTTTAGAAATTCCAGCTATTGGAAGGAATGAGAACTCCACTAATACACATGATCCAAAGATTAATACATATCATATCTTTCATGGTTTGAAGCCTACATTTTGAAGGGAAATAGTCTCCCATGTATTCTCATCAGATGAGAAAATAGTGTCATGTGTTAATAAAAAAAGTAACGAATTCTACGAGTCCTATGGATTTGAAGGGAAGAAAAAGAAGGAGGGTATGGGAGAGAAAAATATTGATAAAGTAAAGAAGGGAAAAATGAATTTTCCCACATGTGATAAATGTGGAAAGAATCATGCTCGTAAATTATTGAAAGGAATGAGAGCTTGTTATATGTGTGGAGAAAAAAGGGAAACAAATTTCATGATTGCAAGGGTATGAAAAAGGCTTGCAATGTAAAATGCTTCAGTTGAAAGGATATGGGACACTATGTGAATCAATGTACCAATCGTCAAAGGAATGTGCATCAGATGATGTTATTGGATAATGATCAAGTTATGATATTGCCACAGATTAAGAGTAATGATTAATATAACTACTCAAGAATTATGTCATTTGAATATTTTATTAGCAATATATTGGTTATAAAAATTATAGAGTATATAAGGATTGTACTGCAGTACTATTTCATTAAGGATTTGAGATTGTATGGTACCAAGAAAAGTGACTCAGTAGAAAGTTAAACTTTTTGGAAAATATATGGTTAAGGGGACGATAACCCTTAATATGGATCTGATACTGAGATAATGATTTCTAAATAATAGATAATTTATTTGGATAAAGTAAATTGGATATTATTGACAACCTTGGAACTGATTAATGGTTTGTTTAAAAAGTGGTTTATACCATCATTATTCAGAGTTTTCAATATTTTTGGATTTAAGGTGTATATCCAGTATTCTATGTTTTACATAAGGAATAAGGAGAATTAATTTATTCAGTAAGTTTTTTTAGTAATTTATTTTATTACCATATTTTAAAATAATACAATATGAAGGTATTCATATGTATTTTATGTGACCCTCCTTATAAGTTTTTGGACTGTGAGTTCGAACAGAAGTATTTTAGATAAGTCTAATGTTGGAATGGATTAAGTTGGTAATTGGATATTATTGTATAAGTTTCAAATATTTTAAAATATTATTTTTGGAATTTTTTAATAATATAGTTTTAGAAAAAGGACAACCCACAGGTTGGGTGACAACTCGTCGCGTCAGACAAGGCTGTGGGAATTGAACCCACAATCGAAGTGTGACAAGACTTTATCACCTACCACTGGCCTACTAGAAGTACCTAGTTAGTATAAATTAGTTTTCTATTATTTTTGTGTTATAATAGATTAATTATAAGTTCATTTTTTAAACCCTATATGATTATAATGAATAGAATATTTTTGAGTTTTATTATCTTTTGGAGAGAAAGATGAATTTGTGTTAGAAATTAGTTAAAGTATGGAACAATACTTGTCAAGTAAGTATTATTCCTTGTATTATTATTGTATGAAGTAATTAATTCTTAAACTTTAGTGAAAGGATCTTAAAACCAAAGATGTTTTCCTAGTACTTTATTTTTGGATAAATCCAATTGTCCCTTAGATCATCACCGACTTCTAGCTTTGTGAATGTTAACTTTCTCCTAAACATGTTCTCTATCACTCTCCATTAGAAAATAATGGTTATATTTTTCTTTCATTTCTATATTTTCCTATATGGAACACTAGTATGTGTTATCTCTGGTGACCTTCATACTTCCCTTTATTTATTTTTAAAGTGGGGGTTTCATTAATCATTTTTTCCAAAGTGGGATTGTAACAAATATGTTTTGAAATTTCAAACCCCTAGTTTTAAATTTCAAGTTTAAATCATGAGGATGAAATTTATTGAAGGAGGGGATAATGTAATACCCCAATATTCCATGATAAGTTTCTTTTTAAATAATTCAATATCTCGCGCTACATGCAACATCAAGTTCGAGTAGACCACAACCTATCAAACTAGACATTTAAAAAGCAGTTATGAACAGTATTAACCACATTTGGAAATTTTATAAATTTTATTTTTCAAAATAGACTTCATTTTTAGATTCAGAATATCAAAATTTTCTTAGGGTGAATTTTTGGTATTTTTTGAAAACTATCAATTTTTTATGAATATTGAAAAATACTGCATTGTAGATAAAAAGTGACTTTTTCACTTAAATAATTATTTTAATTTAAATTTATTTTAAATTAAAAATAGATACATAATACATATATTAGTCCAATATAAGTCATTTTAATTGTTTTTATAATTAAATTAGATACATAAAATTTTATTAAACTATTGAACGTCTCTTTTACCCACTCTCCAGGCACATTTGTAGATTAGAATTAAACATAATTTTGCCACTTCTGTGAATTTAATTTCAAATATATGACATACGTGGTTGTAATCAAGGTGAAAAATTTTATCTAATAGAATAAAAATAATTTTTGATGAATAGTAACTTTTGAATTTTATTTACCGTTGTTAAAGGTAAATAGTGTAATTTAAGGTAAAAAATATATTATAATAATAATAAATTACCTTAAAACTTGTCCTAACCTTATTTTATGATTTTTTTTAACCAAGACAATCCATGGGTAAATCTTTTGTCCTTTAGAAGCCACTTGGGTGTGAAATTGACATTAATATCTTTTCATTTAAAGTAAAAATAAAAATATCATAAACATGTATCATTTTACTAAACAAAATTTAAGGTGGGGTAATATAATTGATCCATTTGACTATAAATAGTGATTAGAAATATAAAATTATTTCCTAAATCATGGTATTTTATTTATAATTTTTAGAAGTTAACTAAATAAATTTATTTATGACATAATGATGATGCAGTGATTACCTTATTAATGAAATATTTAAATAAATGATATTATAAATATTAAAATAAATTTATTTTTAAACTTTTTATTCCATACAATAATTTTATGGATGACTATGAAATGTTATCTTGGGTTAATTCATTTCTTTTGAAGGAATCAAGTTTTTATGACATTAACAAAAATTAGTTACTAAAAATAGTGTCAAAATTGACATAAATGAGTTTTTAAAATAGATACTATTTTATTAAATGATATAATAGTCCTAAAAATATAATATTCAGAAAACTAAATTATATGATGATAAAATTTTCATTAATAAACCACTTGATGTTTTATTGGCATTTTATAGTATTTTTATTAACCATATAGTGTAAGAATACAAGAATACATTGTAAGAGTTAATTTATTTAACTAAGGTTTAAAGCCAAAAGATAAGGTTAATTTTCTAACCTAAACTTGTCTAAAACCTATTGGTTGAGAGGATTTTGACCCATACTCATCTTATATATAAAATATATCACATTTATGCTATTATAATTATAAAATCAATTTATAATAAAATAATATTTCAAGATTTTCCTAAAGTGCCCCTCACCTCTCTTATAAAAGAGAATTTCCCCTTCTCTTTAATTCACTCCTTTAAAGCCCTTTTTATCGAACAAAACCTACAAAAATCTCCTCTAAAATACCCTCAAATAAACCAATAGGCCTTAATTTGGTCATAAAGCCAACTTAAGTAGTCCTTTTGTGCAAATCAAAAGGAGATACCTGAAAAAGAGGTAATCATTTTATCACTTCTTTCAAAGTTCTTTTCTTCTTATGCTTCCTATTTTCCTATTTTTTCTATACTAAAATAATAAATCCAGTACCTTCTACATTCATATATTTTATTATAATTATGGGACAACCATATTCCATATTGTACCCATCTTATTAATAACAATATCATCATGCGTGCATGCGTACGACATACCGTCTCAATGTTGTGGTGTAATTTTTTATTCCACTCTAATTTATTTGGATGGGTATAATGATGATTATAATTGATGTAAATAATTAATATAATATTATTATTATTCTGTATATATATATATATATATATATTTTACATATTACAGTCACTTACTTCCATTCAATACGATAAGAAAATGGAAACAGCGTTCATATGTATGTAAGGTCTACCGTCTCCATGAACGGTGTACTCCATTTCATATACCTATCTATGATATATATATTTATATTATGAATATATATGATAAATAAATCATTTTATTCATTCTGGATGTAATTAAATCGTGATCTAAGTAAAATGATCAAGAATAACAAGTCAAAACACATACGATAAATAAAGAGATTATAATCTGAAATATTGATTTAACTTGAAAATTATTAATAAATGGGTAATATAAATGAATCATATATGATATAATAAATATTATTATAATTATTTTATAAGTTAATAATATTCTTAAAACCATTATAAAATAGTTTCAGACATGTATGGAGGGTATCGGACCTAATGTAAGGGAATTTCATCTCAATTTTAATATTCATGAGATATAAGCCATGTTCACCACCTATTTCTTGTGTGTGGTGTATGTACCACCCATATTGTATTTAATATCATGAATAAATTTATCTTAATGGTAGTTAAATATTCATTTGAAGATATCAGACCTATAACTTAAATGTTCAAAGTGGTATACGACGCTTTGAATGTTTAAAGAATTAATTCTTTCCCCATTTCAATATTCTTGATAATATATGTATATATAAAGGATTATAAAGAACATTTTATGTCTATTTTAAATTTCATTCAAATGTTTTCAAAATGAATATTTTTAAGGTTTTTTGTAAAGGACTCTTTATATAAAACATCATTTTAAATGTTTTAAATAATAATTCTTCTAAATCTTTCTCATTAATGTCTATATTTTCAAATGGTTTTACAGATTTATTTATATGGAAATGAATTTTTTAAAATAATAATTCCTTTCAAAAGTTTCAAAGTGTTATGGGACACTTTTATTCAAAAATATATTTTTAAATTTATTCTTTTATAAGTGTCTAGCTTTTAAATAAATGATTTAAAAGAAAAAGGGATATTTGTCTCAAGATATTTTCAATGATTTTATTAAGAGTATTTTCATCTATGTCAACATCCTTTGTTAGATTTTATTCTTAATTGAGGTTGATTTATTATGATACAATCTTCGATATTGTGCTGAATCTTTTATGATATATTTGGCTGAGGATGTTCTATTTTTATATCATTCATGGTTTATGGTTAAAGTATTAACATCTCGTATGTTAGTTTTAATACGAATGTTTATTTTATGTTTCACCCTTTCATATAGGAATGAATTGGACATAGTAAGTGATAGGTGGGGTCCTCTATAGCCCCCCAATGCATTGGTAGGTCTCATGAGACAAACTAGTGTCTTGGCACAAGGCCTTGATAGAATATTTATGTATGGTATTGGCATGAGGCCTTGATGTAGTGGTTATGATGTCTGTAATTATGCATTCCAGCATTATGAGATTAGTTATTGATATTACATGTGATTATTTGAATAGTAGAATATCTATGAGAATGTTTACATGGAATTATATGATTTTTTCTTACCATATTATCCTGAATATAAAGTTTTTAAAGTCTTGTGTTTTTTTTTATACATTTCCTTAAAAGTTTATGTTTATTTATTATAGATTCCACTATATTGTTTATCCTTACTAAGCATCCGATCTCACCTCTTTCTTATGTTTTATTTTCCCAGGACTCCAAGAAGTATATTATGATTTTCATGTAGGGTTTAGATAAGAGAATAATGGAATTATAAAAGGATTATCTATGTTGTATTTTATGTTTGAAATTTTAATGTAAAGTTCATGTATGTAATCTATTTTACAAGATTGCTAAACTGATCGGTCCTTTGGGACTTGATTCCTTGTAATCATACCAATTTAATTTAATAATTCACCAACTCTAGTCAACTGGGGTCGGAGTGTTACAGTTGGTATCAGAGGAAGTTTAGAAACAACCTTGGAGATAGATTTAGAAAACCTAGATTATATATCATAACCCTAAGATAGACTTTGAGCATAAGTATAAAAGAACATCCTATAATTTTGTTAATGTGGGAATTATGCGTGTATTCCAGTAAATACATCCATATTTGGATACTAGAAGTGGACGTGGTTCTAGACAGATGTACCTAGGGACGAAAACTCCAACAAGGTGTTCCGAGATTAACTCGAGGTAACCTGGTACACAACAACGGACCTTACTGTGCACCTAGTTCGACACTCTGGGGGATATTCTTAGGATAATTCACATTTTATTTACCTACCATTATGAAGGATTTAAAAGTAAAGATTCTCCCAATGTAACCAAAGTTTATGATTCTAGGATTTATGATGCATAAATTTATGTTATATTCTATACTATATTTAGAGTTATATAAAGTTCATAACTTTATAATCTAATCAAGTATATGTCATTGTTTAGAAATGGTCCCTAGTAGAAAGATTGAGAACTCCACTAATACACATGATCCAAAGAGTAATATGAATCATATCTTTCATGGTTTGAAGCCAACATTTCGAATGGAAATAGTCTCCCATGTATTCTCATCATATGAAGAAATAGTATCATGTGTTAATAAGATAAGTAACAAATTCTCCAAGTCCTATGGATGTGAAGGGAAGCAAGAGAAGAAGAGGATTGAATAGAAAAATATGGATAAAGGGAAGAAGGAAACGAAGTATTTTCCCACATGTGATAAGTGTGGAAAGAATAACCCTCATAAATGTTTGAAGAGAATGAGATTTTTTTAAGTGTGGATAAAAGGGACAAAAATTTGATGATTATAAGGGTACAAAAATGGTTTCCAATGTACAATCCTTCAGCTACAAGGAGATGGGACACTATGTGAATCAATGTACCAATCGTCAAAGGAATGTGCATCAGATGATGTTATTGGATAATGATCAAGTTATAATATTGTCGCAGATGAAGAGGAATGATTAATATGCCTATTCAAGACTTATTTAATTTAAATATTTTATTTGAAATGTACTGATTATAATAATTACAGAGTATATAAGGATTTTACTGCAGTACTATTTCATTAAGGATTTGAGATTGTATGGTACCAAGAAAAGTGACTCAGTAGAATGTTAAACTTTTTAGAAAATATATGGTTGAGGAGATGATTACCCTTAATATGGTATGAAACTAATATAATGATTTCAGAATAATAGATAATTTATTTGGATAGATTAAATTGGATATTATTGATATCCTTGGAACTGATTAATGGTTTGTTTAAAAAGAAATTTATACCACCATTATTGGGATTTTTCAACATTTTTGGATTTAAGGTGTATATATAGTATTCTATGTTTTATATAATGAATAAGTAAGAATGAATGTATTAAATATGTTTTTTTGGTCATTAAGTGTATTACCATGTTTTAAGAGAATACATGGTGAAGGTATTCACATTTATTTTATGTGACCTTCCTTATAAGTTTTTGGATTGTGATTTCAAACAGAAGTATTTTGGATAATTCTAATGTTGGAATGGATTGAGTTGTACATTGGATATTATTTTATAAGTTTAAAATATTTCATAATATTATTTATGTATTGTTTTAATAATATATTTTTATAAAAAGAACAACCCGTAGTTTGGGAAACAACTCATCGCGTCGGACAAGGCTATGGGAATCGAACCCACAACCAAAGTGAGACAAGCCTTTATCATATACCACTGGCCTATGAGAATTCCCTCGTTAGTATAAATTAGTTTTCTTTTATTTAAGAGGTATAATATATGAAGTATAAGTTTATTTTTTGAACCTTATACAATTAGGAAAAATCAAATATTTTTTAGTTTTATTATCTTTTGGATAGAAAGATGAATTTGTGGTAGAAATTAGTTAAAGGATGGAACACTACTTGTCAAGTAAGTATTATTACTTCTGTTATTATTATATTAATTAATAAATTATTAAACTTTAGTGACAATATCTTAAAACCAAAAATGTATTCCTAGTACTTTCTTTTCGAATAAATCCAATGGTCCCTTTGATCATCACTGACTTCTAGATTTGTGAATGTTAACTTTTTCTTGACCATGTTCTCTATCACTCTCCATCAGAACATGATGGTTAGATTTTTCTTTCATGTCCATATTTTTCTACATTTAACACTAGTATGTGTTATCTCTAGTGACCATCATACTTCCCTTTATTTATTTTTAAAGTGGGGGTTTCGTTAATCTTTTTTTTCAATGTGGGATTTCAACAAAAATGTTTTGAAATATCAAATCCCTAGTTTTTTATTTTGAGTTTAAATTTTGATGACACAATTTATTGAATTAGGGGAGAATTTATCACCCCAATCTTCCACGGTACATTTCTTTTTAAATAATCCAATAGCTTGTGCTATAAGAAACATTGAGTTTGAGTGCACCATGGCTTATCAAACTAGCCGTTTAAAAAGAGGTTATGAACAGTATTAAACACATTTTATAATTTTATAATTTTTATTTTTCAAAACATACTTCATTTCTTTTTCATAATATCAAAATTATCTTAGGGTGAATTTTTGGTATTTTTCTGAAAACTTTCATTTTTTGATGAATAGTGAAAAACACTGCATTGTAGATAAAAACCAACTTTTTCATTTAAATAATTATTTTTATTTAAATTTATTTTGAAGAAAAAATAGATACATAATTCATATATTAGTCTAATTTAATTAATTGGAATTTTTTTTCTAATATAATTATATATATATAATTTCATTGAACTATTGAACGTCTCTTTTACCAACCTTCTAGGAACATTTGTAGATTTGCATTAAACATAATTTTACCACTTATGTGAATTTAATTTCAAAAATATGAAATACATTCTTGTAATCAGGGTGAAAAATGAGATCTAATAGGGTCAAAATAATTTTTGGGTAATAGTAACGTTTGTATTTTATTTACCGCGATCAAAGGTAAAAAGGGTAATTCAATGTAAAAAAATATTATAATAATATAAAATTACCTTAACACTTGTCCTAACCTTATTGGATGAGTCATTTCCGACCAATAAAATGTTTTAGTAAAACGTTTGGCCTTTGTAATACACTTGGGTGTGAAATTGACATTAATAACTTTTTATTTAAAGTAAAAATAAAAATATCATAAACAAGTATCATTTTACTAAAAAAATTAAGATGGGATTATATAATTGATATATTTGACTATAAAAAGTCATTATAAATCTAAAACAATTTTCTAAATTATGGTATTTTATTTATAATTTTTAGAAATTAAATAAATAAATTTATTTATGACATAATGATGATGCAGTGATTATCTTATTAATGAAATATATAAATAAATGATATTATAAATATTAAAATAAATTTATTTTGAATCTTTTGATGTCATCCATGAATTTTATGGATGATTATGACATATTATATTTTATTTAATGCATTTTTTATTGAAGTAATCAAGTTTTTTATGACTTTAACAAAAATCAATTTCTAAATAGTGTCAAAATTGACATAAATGAGTTTTTTAAAAAAATGTTTTTTATTAAATGATATAATAGTCCTAAAAATATAAGATTCATCCAACTGACTTACATAATGTTACAAATTTCATTAATGAACCACTTGAAATTCTATTGGAATTTTATAGTAAGTTTATTAACCATATAGTGTAATAATACAAGAAGACATGGTAAGAGTTAATTTATTTAACTAAGGGTTAAAACCAAAAGATAAAGTTAATTTTGTAACCTAAACTTGTAAAAAACCTATTGGTTGAGAGTATTTCTACCCATACTCATCTTATATTCTAAATATATCACTTTTTTACTATTGAAATTCGAAAAATAAATTTATAATAAAATAGTATTTCAAGATTTTCTTAAAGTGCCCCTCACCTCTCTTATAAAAGGTCACTTCTCCTTATCTTTAATTTACTCCTCTAAAGCCATTTGGATTATCCATAACCTACCTAAATATCCTCCCAATGACCCTAAAATCAACATATAGGCCTTAATTTTGGTATAAATCCAACTTAAGGAGTCCTTTTTTGCAAATCAAAATGAGATACCTGAAAAAGAGGTAATCGTTTTATCACTTCTTTCAAAGTTTTTTTTCTTATTATACTTCCTTTTTCTATATTTTTTAAATAATAAAATAATAAATCCAGTACCTTATACATGCTTATATGTTATTATAATTATGTGACAACCATATCCTTTATTTTATCCATCCTATAAATAACAATATCATCATACATGCATGCGTACAGCTTACCATCTTCACGTCGTGGTGTAATTTTTTATTCCACTCTACTTTATTTGGATGGGTATAATGATGAGTATAATTGATGTAAATAATGAATATAAAATTATTATTATTATTTATGATTAATATACCATCCAATTTCATATCATTTAACCATCATGGAAATGATACTGTCGCACGTGTGTACGTACGGCTTACCATCTCCAGGACGCGATAAGACTCATTCTCCATGTTATCCATTAAAGATTGGTTATAAAAATATAAATATTATAAATAATTATGAAATATAAGACATAATAATTCTACTAGAATAGTTTGTGTGTGTGTGTGTATTTCATTCACTTACTTCCATTCAATGTGATGAGAAAACGAAAACAACATTCATGCGTACATACGATCTACCGTCTCCATGAACGGTGTATTCCATTTCATATACCTGTCTATGATATATATATTTATATTATGAATATATATTATAAATAAATCATGTTATACATTCTGGAAGTAAGTAAATCATGATCGAAGTAAAATGATCAAGAATATCAAGTCAAAACACGTATGATAAAGAAAGAAATTATAATCCATCCATCCAAGATAAATTTTTATTCAAGAAAAGAGCCAAAACCTACAAAAGAACCCCCCTAATCAAGGAGGTCTTAAGTAATGTAAACCAAGGGAATCCCATCTAATTATGTTCACCGACTCCAGTTTCAAACTATTAGGATGAATGAGGCACACTTTCCCCGTCGTCTGCTCGGCTAAGGAAGCCAAGTGATCGGCCACCTTGTTGCCCTCCCGCCATGTGTGTGAGACATAGATGGAATACTGAATCATTGATATACACTTCCTAACTAGATATGATATGGACCAAGGGACACCACCCTTACCCAGTAAATAAGAATGAAGAATAAGGGAATCTATCTCGGCCTGAGATAAAACCACACCCTCCTGAATGCATAATAAGAGCCCCGTGATCATAGCCATGGTCTCCACCATAAGAGGGTTTCCCATGCCAAAATGAGCAGAGAAGGCCAACCTGACATCTACCTGAGAGTCTCGAAGAACTCATCCTCCTTTAATAACACCAGACAAACATGACCCATCTGTGTTCAATTTGTAACCAGAAGCAGGTGGATGCCAAGACACCCATCTCCCCACACCTCAGCAGCGGATGAGAAGGATTGGAGGCCTCTGACCTGAACGCTGCCAAATGAGGAAGCATCCCTCCAATCCTTATGAAAAGAAATCTAGTCCAGGAGAAAGAACCTCATCCTTTCTATAATGTATCTAGCTGAAGATTCTGCACCTTCAAATCGCACTTAGTTCCTGGATTGCCACAAACACCAACACCCTGCGTTCAGAATTCCCAACCGAGCCATGCTTTCCTTCACCAAGCCATTAGAGCCCTGAAACCATTCTCTCGGGAATGATGAAACATCCCATTTTTGTTCCGTGTTAAAAACATGGCCTCCGAAGTACTTCCACGCTGCTGATGCCCATTCCCCATCAAAGAATAAATTAATCACACTCTCCTCCTTCCTGCTCCTGCAGCAATGGCATGCATATGGTAAATTCAAGCCAAGTTTCCTAACGTTCTCATCCATGGCCACTTCCCTCCTCCTGATGCGCCAAAGAAGAAATTTGTATTTTGCATGAATAAAGTGATTCCACACCACACCATTCCACTCATCCTGATGACTATGCTCAAAATCTAACCTTCGATACTCTTTGATAGAAAAAAACACTTGAGGTCGTATGAGAAATCACACACAGATCTGGTCCTGAAGTTAACTCAATGGATGAAAGAAGATCCTGCTGATCCGGTTTCGGCATCGCCTTAGTAAACCTGGGATGAAGAATCTCCTCCTTCTCTGTGATCAAAGGGGCAGGGCAACCCGAGAAGGCAAGCGATGAACCAGCCCAGTTCTTATGCCATAAAAACAGATCCCCTACACCGAAAATCCAATGAGCGTATGGAAGCAGAAGCTAAATCAGGGGGTAAATCTTTGCCCACAGGGGAGACCTGTAACCACGAGATCTTGTTTTTCATTACCCACCAATCTTTGACATGGATATCCCCCATAATGTATACTCATCCAGCACTTCCCAAGCCAACTTTTCATGCATGTAGTTGATCAAGTTATGAAGGCTCCTAACACCAATCCCTCCCTCCACAACCGGCCTATCCATTTTACTCTATGAGACCCAATTCCTCTTACCCTCTACCTTGGTATCCCAAAAAAAGTTACAAATAATCCTATCAATAGCCTTGACCACACCTTACGGTACATTGGAAGCATCCATCGCGTGCATGGGAATGGTAGATAGGACACTGTTAACCAAAGCTATCCAGCCACCAAACTAAAGAAATTTGTTTTTCCAGTTCAAGATTCTATTTGATATCCTACACACAATAGTATCAAAGTCACGTACCTAAAGTCTCCCTGAGGAAATCGGAGTGCCCAGGTACTCCAGAGGCAACACCCCACGCTGCAAGTCCAGCCTTCTATATATGGAAGAAGCCCGACTATCAGTGCTCTGCTTCAGTATAAGAAATTGATCTTGGAAGAGCTGATGCTCTGTCCACTCCAGTAACAATAATTAATAAGGATGTTTGTGATTCCTCTCACCGAATCCTTTCCATCGTTAATGAAAATGATGGTATCATCCGCGAACATAATATGGGAAACCGAGGCAACCTTCATCCTCCTCCTGAAATGAGCTATTATCCCTTAGGTTAACCTTCTGTTAATGAGCCTACTGAGGGAGTCTTGCACCTGGATGAAGATGCTGGGATAAAGAGGATATCCTTGTCAGAGACCTCTAGTAGACTTAAAGAAACCGTGAACCTTCCCCATAATAGCCACCGCCATCCATGAAGAGATGAAACACCTAAATAGGAGGTTCACCACCTTTTCTGATAAGCCAATACATGAAAGAACTATATTAATGAAGCTCCATTCAAGCCTGTCATAATCCTTGTTCATATCCAACTTTATTGCCAAGTTTGAGCCATGAGTTTTCAAATCAATATCCCTTAACATCTCTTGAGAAAGTGCTATCACTCCCTGGATAGAGTGCCCTTTCACAAAACCATACTATTCTGGAAAAATCCAAACAGGAAGAAACTTTTCCAGCCTCTGATTAATGATAGTCTCCAGAATCTTATATAGGAAATTGCATAAACTCACTGGAATATAATGAGATAGAGAATAAGGATTACTAACCTTGGGTATAAGCACCAAAGTGGTTTCACTAGCCACCCTGGGAATACTGCCCCCCCCCCCCCCCGAAAAAAAATCTCAAACCGCAACAATTATATCCCCCTTAACCACTCCTCATGCCCCCTGTAGAAGGATCCTGGGAAGCTGTCATGTCCGGGGGCGCTATCCGGGTTGAGATGATACATGGCCGAAAAGATCTCCTCCTCATCAGGGGTAGCCTCAAGGACCACATTATCCAGTTGGGAGACACACTTCGGAATTGCCTCCCATAGAACACTCTGGCCACTATGATACCCTGAGTCCATCCCCATATTAGGTCCAGCAAGAAGATATTTAAATAATGAAACTTCCAAACCCCCCATTGTATCCCTATCATTCAAATAAGAACCGTCATCCAACAGCAGGTTAGGAATGGATAGGCATTTTCTCTCTCTGATACAGGCATGGAAGTAAGCCGAGTTACGGTCCCCCTCTTGAATCCACCTCACCCGAGAGTGGTCCCGAGCCAACCTTTCATATTTGAGAAGCTCCACATCCCAGCACTCCTTTTTAGCCATGAGGTAGTCAAAAACCAAGCCATCACACTCCTCCTCCAAGATGGAATCCAAGCCTTATATACTCTCTTTAATATTTTCCAGGCTCTGATCAAAAGGAGGAAGCTCCCTAGCCCAAGACATCAGCCCCTGTTTCAAATGCCTAAGCTTGTTATGGATTGCCACCCATGTGTTCCCCTGAACCGGTTTCTTCCATGACTCCTCCACAAACCGAAGATAGCTATTCTATTGAACCCACCGAGGGTTGAAGCGAAACGACTCTTGGTGATCCTGCTTGGGAACCAAAGAAACCAGAATCGTCGAGTAATCAGATAACCCTCAGACTAAGTGTTTAACCTTTGTATCTGGAAACATGCAGATCATGTTGTGGTCATCCAAGAACCGATCAATCCCCAGCAACAATATAGGGTATTTCCACTGGATTAAAGGCCCTGAGACATTGCCACAAATTTTTACGTTCCCGATGATTACATCTCCCATACACGCACGATAAGAAGAATCATTTCTTCCCCCTCCTCACTTTCGAAGTGAAGAAACGATCTCCTGCATCAACCAAATCCACCGATCACTCCCTGTTCCAAAAAATCCATATGTTCTTGTTAACCGAATTAGCATGCATGGATCCATGCATGTGAATTTTACGTTCCAAAGTGCTGATTTTATCACTCCACTGTTTGTGATCAAGAATTGTAACAAAAGAGATATTGTTTTTCCTGACTTCCAAAGCAATAAAGTTTGACTTCACCCGGGCCCCTAGGCCATGGGAATTCAAAATGAGAATGGATGACATTAAAAAACACATGGCCCAGTTTTGGCCCCAGGAGTCTTGGTCCCCTTACTGATAGGAGTGGAAGCCTCCCTACGATTCCTATTTTGTGCCTGCGTGGTGACCCTCGGGCTATTCACTAGTGCAACTGGAGTACCTTCCAAATCGGGAATACTATATTTCCCTTTCAATCCCCTGCAAGGGGAAAAAGGGGATGGACTCTAAGTTTCCTTGACCCTTTGATCCCCGGAATCCGATTCTCCTCCTTGAGCCGTAGAGATTAAAGATGGACCCGATGGATTGGTCATCAGAGCCGCCCTCTCCTTAACCAACCCCTCATCCACAGTTCCTGGTAGCAGGGAGAGGTCCTGAACATCAAACACCACTCGTTTCGCCAGAAAAGACATGAAAACATCCATCCAGTATTTGAAGGCCCTAGGGTGTAGATAAATGAAGTCCCCTTACCTTTGGATACCAATGTTGTAAGCTCTCCTTCAGGATCAGGCTGGGAGTTGGTCCCTGCTTCTCAAACCTAAGGTAAGGGAATTTTGTCTCACTTTTAATATTCATGAGATATAAACCATGTTCACCACCTATATATTATGGGTGGTGTATGTAAAGCCTACATTTTATTTAATATCATCAATACATTTATCTTCATGGTATTTAAATATTCATTAGAAGATATCATACCTATGATTTAAATTTTCAATGTGGTATGAAATGCTTTGAATTTTTAAAGAATTAATCCTTTCCACATTTAAATATTATTGATAATATATGTATATAAAGGATTATGAAGAAAATTTTATATCTATTTCTAATTTCATTTAAATGTTTTCAAAATGAATATTTTTTAGGTTTTTTTAAAGGTCTATTTAAATAAAACATCGTTTCAAAATGTTTTAAAGATTTATTCTTCTAAATCTTTCTCATTAATGTCCATATTTTCTAATGGTTTTAAAAATTTATTTATATGGTCATGAATGTTTTAAAATCATAATTCCTTGCAAAAGTTTCAAAGTGGTATGGGACACTTTGATTCAAAAATATCTTTTTAAATTTTTTCTTTTATAAGTTTCCACCTTATAAATAAATGATTTAGAAGAAAAATGGATATTTGTCTCAAGAGATTTTCAATGATTTTATTAAGATTATTTTCATATATTTCAACATCCTTTGTTGGATTTTATGATTAATTAATATTGATTTATTTTGATACAATTTTCCATATTGTATTGAATATTTTATGGTATGTTTGGGTGTGGATGTGATATTTTTATACCCTTCATGGTTTATGGTTGAAGTATTAACATTTTGTATGCTTGTTTTAATACGAATGTTTATGTTATGTTTCACCCATTCATATGAGGAATTTATTGAACTTAATAAGTGATGGGTGGGTCCCTCTATAGCCCCTCAATGAATCGGTAGGTCTCAGTAGACAAACTAGTGTCTTGGCATAAGGTCTTGATATAGTATTTGTGTATGGTCTTGGCATAAGGCCTTGACGTAGTGGTTAAAATGTGCGACATTATGCATTACCTCATTATGAGATTAATTATTGATATTACATGTGATTATTCGACTAGTAAAATATCCATGAGAATGTTTATATGGAATTATATGATTTATTATTTCCATATTATGTTGAAGATAATGTTTTAAAAGCCTTTTGTTTTAGTTTTATACATTTCCATAAAAATTAATGCTTATTTATGATAGCTTCTACTATATTTTTTATCCTTACTGAGCATATGAGCTCACCCCTTTATTATGTTTTATTTTCCCAGGATTCCAAGAAGTGTATTATGATTTTTATATAGGATTTAGCTAGGAGAATAATGGGGTTCTAAAAGGATTATCTATTTTCTATTTTATGTTTGAAATTGTAATGCAAAGTTAATGTATGTAATCTATTTTCCAATATTGCTAAACTGATCAGTCCTTTAGGACTTGATTCCTTGTAATCATTGCAATTTAATGTAATAATTCACTAACTCTATGCAACTGGGGTCAGGGAGTTATAGTATATTTCTTTAGAAACTCAGGTATGTTCTCATCTAGAACTTATTTGGCATCTTATAATATATAATACTGAACAGAATTACTTTTAACATGATTGAGGAATATTTTGTTTAACCCTTTATCTGTGTACCCACCTTACATTAATCATTTTTAATATCATAGAATCCATGAATATCCTTGTTAGGAAATGAGTCAAGTTACAAACCTATTTTATCCATTCCTACCTTCCTCTAATATATTTCCTGATATTTAAAATAACAAGTGTGAGGGATATAATTTCTAGGATCGGTCGAGATATACTACATTGGGAAAACATCACTTTGGTTTTCATGAGATACTGGGGTTTTCATGATATTTTGGAAGAGGCCATATATTTATCACTGTGCTTTTTCATTATTCATCTCTATAAATAATAATAATAATAATGATAAATATATAAATAAATAAAAATGGGTTGCATCTTAGGAGGATAAAAAAACACCATTACCAGACCAGCGAGCTTTTGATCGTATGTGGTTAGGTGGTATATGTGAGATTTATCTTAAACAAACATTTTGAAAAAGAAAAAAAAGGGAAATGGAAGAGGATTCATTCATTATGATTACTTTTATCATGAGCCCACATTTGTCTTTTGTGGATAAAGAGAGACATGACATCTGTTAAGGGGGATTTTTATTGAACTTATCTTTTGATATCATGAACTATGATTTAGATTCAACCGTAATTTTTTATCTTTACTTGTCTTAAATCATTTATCCACCTACTGTAAAGCCTCAAAGTTATTTTAACCAAAATATGAATCCCTCATTATCAATTGTGATTTCTATCTTTAGATGGTGGTGATGTTAGATGTCTTTCAAGACTATGGTAATAGACATGTTCTTAAGGTATGTTCTAAACTTTATTTATAATTCTACCTTGATGTAAATTGAAAATTTATTTCTTATTAATAATAAATTTAAAAATAAAAATGGATGAATAAAAATACTTGGATATTTAAAAATGATAAGAGTAAAATACTTTATTAATGTGTTTTATTTGAAAAATTAAGTGTTGATGAATTTTCTTAAGTAATTATTGAATATTTATTTTCCCATTTAATCAGTTATTTCTATTTCCATTAAATTTAAATCATGGTATGGTGAGAATCCTTTTAGTATATTGAGATTCCATCTTTGAGGACAAATATGAATTCAAGTGTGCGGGATTTGATATGTAAATTTATTTTAAACATATTTTATCTTAAAATGCATTGATTTTGGTAATTTTATTGTTAATTTATTCCTTTACACTTAGTATATTGTTCATATTTAGTAGGATACACTATTTTTTGTAAATGAGAAAAATAAGTCAAAATAAACCATTATTTCCACTTATGGAATCCCATGATATTGTATGACTATGGGACACTTTCAGGGCACAAAACTGAAGTACTAAGGAGAAACAAAGCTTCCTAAACTTGAAAATGAATATTAATGATGTGAAAACATTACAGAATATGAAAATATTACAAGTCATGAAATAATACAAGATGTGAACAAATAAGATTTGAAGCTCGATTATTCATGGCATGAATGTTTTTAGGCAGACCCAGTAAATAAAATTTTAATGGGATTTTTGATAGAGATATTTTTTTAAATAACCCAAAATAACCATTTAATTTATGTATTGAATCAAGAATCCATTATTATCCAAATTAATGATTTTATAAATGAAACATGACCCCTATGGAGTTCTATTAATAGAGAGTTGTGATGTTGCTTACATTGATAGATTCTGGAGACCAAAGATTAGGGTGAAAAGTTGTGTTATGGAGGGTCCTCCACCACACTTCATCTCCACTTTCTTAATGTCTTATTTTTTTATTCCTTCCCTCTTACTCACCCAATACTAGGATGTGGTGGTAAATCCCACCTTTTTTAGGGTTATGTAGCTGAAGTGGGAAGGTTTTATTGGATTTTATTTCTTTATTTTAGTTCATGTATTAGGGTCGCTAAAATTTTTAATAAACTTCCAACCTATTTCTTTTATTTTTATCAGGACCCTTGATATTTTAATCTGAAAGAACATTTCAATTTCAAAACTAATTACACTAATTGAGTCATGAACATTTTTGAATTTAGTGTAATTGGGTTTAAAATTGGTATCAAGACAAACATGATTCGGTGATTCCCCAAATTACCAAACCATGGGGAAAGGGTAATTGTCTCATCAAAGAGGATATTTTATGACCATTTAATATACCTCATATTGAATCCAACACCAATACTAAAAAATAATTTAATTGGTAAATCTAATTACACCTAAAACCTAAAACTAAAAAACCCCAACACATATTAATCAAATTGTTTTCAAAACACAAATATGCTCTCTTAACTTTCACATTCAAAATAAATAAATCAACTTACTTTTCTATTTCTCCAAAATTAAAGAAAAAATTAATTTAAAAAACCAAATAAATTAATTTAACTTTCTCTTTGGGTTTGACCTCGATTTTATACTATATTAGTTTTAATTAATTAAGTTAAACAGTTTTAATTTTTATAAATTTTGAATTTTGATTATCCCCTTAAGAAAATAACGATGCCCTTCAGGTCTGTCAGGGTGTTTTAGGGTTATTAAAATACCCCTTAGTTTTATTTATTCTTGTAAAGACCCGTAAAATTCAACGGAAATTTTTTCTTAATTTTCTTTGGGATTTTACAAGAATGAAGTTTCTGACGGCACCTGATTCTGAGGCCCGGTGTGCCTGGAATCAATTTCCGAAGTTTAGCTCGGGTACGTTCAGTGAACAAGCGAGCAGGTTTTTCTAACTTTTGAATTGGTGATCGGAACCGAAATCTGAGGGCACCGATGAAACAGCAACGCCAGTAATTGCTTAGGAACACTTTTTCTGGAGTTGCGTTTGCTCGGGTGTGGTTTTTAAAAATAGTGGGTTAAGTAAAGAATAAAATAAAATTTGTGCAACCAATTTTATTTTTATTTAAGGTAGTTTAAACCTCCGCTTGATGGTTGGAGTGGGACCCACTAATACCCTAACTCCTAGGTAGGATATTAGTGAGGTGGGGCCCACACGAGGCCCACCCCTTTATTTCCTTTCACCTCCTATGAGCATTTAATATGGTAACTCACTCGCACCCCCTCTTAAATGTCAAGTCAACTCTCGCGTTTAATTGAATTATTAAACGCCTCATTAATTGGTAAACGCTCGATAATTAAATCGTGATCTGTTTTTGAATTTCAAAAATAGTTGGCATGAGAAATAAAATAAGGAAAAGCCTTATTATATTATGTTGTTTCATTGTGCGAGAAGGATTTAAAGAAGAGAGCTCAACCCTTGGAATCCTCTTCTTCCTCCTTGAAGAACACGAAGAACGCATCGTCGCCGACGAAGAACGCCAGCCTCTGACGAAGGATGACGAAGGACGCTGAATCCTCGGAGATCGACGACGCGACGTCGTGTACCACGACGCCAACGATTCTATTTTCCAAGGTGTCGACGACGCCTACGAACCTTCTTCTGCGACGATTATTTTCCGCGACGAACCTTCGTTCGACGACACCTTGAGGTAGGGGGTTTGGTTTAATTTAATTTATGTGGATTATATCCTTGACATATGATTAAATTGGTTGAAAGTCATTTGAACCTCTAATGCGGTGGGTGCGGACCAACGAACAAGTCTGAACCCATCGATTCTCTGTTCTTGATGCGCGGAATTTTGGGCGATGATGAAATGGGACCGTTGAGCGATTGGAGGTCGTTGCAGTAATCTACGGGTCCCGAGATGACCCCAGGCATAGACGGGAGCAAGAACGGACCACCGGAGCATCTCCGGTGGCCCACGAAATTCACCGGCAGCGTTGGTCACCGGCGCGGCGGCACCGGTGGCCGGAGGCGGTGGCGTCCCGGCGCACCGCCAGGAGGGACTGCCGCGGCTGAAGCTGCGGCAGCAGGCAACCGGTCCAGCAGCCACGCGGGACCGAGGGAGACGCAGCACCGGGCCGTGTCCACTGGAAAGGAGCAGCCCCCACGCGGGGTTCGTGGCTTCAATCAAGGGGGTAGCCGCCCTATTGTGCGTCCGCTTGGCCAGCGCCAAGCCGACCCCGCTTGGCCAGCGCCGAGCTGCCCCGGGCCGGGCCGCCCGGGCCGGACTGGGCCGCGCCGGTGGGGCCGGGCCGCACCCACCAGGTCGGGCCACGCCCTAATGGTCCAGACCCAGACCAGGTTCTAGTCAACCAGATTTTGGTCGACCCGGTTCGGGCCGACCCAGGGGGGGTCTTGGGCCGGGTCGGTCCAGGCCCAAACCCCCTATTTCCGGACAGTTCCGTTCAAATGCTCGTATCTTGGGCTACGGACCCCCGATCGATGCACCGTCAGTTGCGATGCGATTCTTGGATCGAGATGGTCATTTTTGTATATTACACTCAAGGTTTCAAAGAACTTTGGGTATGGTCGAGTTGGTTCGAACACGAAATCAACTGGGCCCTCGGAGCAGAAACGCTTATAACTTGATCTCCGGACATCTGATTGACGTGTTGTAGACTTTGTTGGATTCATCTTAGTGAGAAGGATGTTTTGGATTACTCCGCTCAAGGTTTGGACTTAGTTGGAGTGCGGTCGGGTTGGTTTTGACTTAAAAACCAACCGGGCCCCTAGAACGAAAAAACCAATAACTCTCAGACCAGGCGTCTGATTGACGCGCCGTCTGTCATGTTTAGTTCCTCTTGTCGAGACAGAACTTTGAGATACATCAAATCCAAACTACGTTTCAATTGATGTATCGACCCCCCTTTGGATCGTGGAGCGGACCCTCCCGGAAATGAGCATGTTGTGTGCGGGAACCCTAGAGGTGGCTGCGATTGCGAGTACGACGACTGCACTTAAATCCTATGTGGGTTCGGCAGCGATGAAGACCGTACTGAAATCCTATGTGGGTTCGACGGCGATGAAGACTGCACTAAAATCCTATGTGGGTTCGGCAGCGATGAAGACCGTACTGAAATCCTATGTGGGTTCGACGATGATGAAGACTGCACTGAAATCCTATGTGGGTTCGGCAGCGATGAGACCGTACTAAAATCCTATGTGGGTTCGATGGAAATGAAGACTACACTGAAATCATATGTGGGTTCAGCAATGATGAAGACCATACATAAATCCTATGTGGGTTCGACGGCAATGAAGACTACAGTGAAATCTTATGTGGGTTCGGCAGCTTGGCTGGTTTAGTATCCTACGTGGATCCCAGCTTAGATGGATCAGTGGCTATATCTGATCATCTCTTTCTCCGAAGAAGTATACCTGTGTGAGCTGAGTCTTGAATTCAATCATTATCTTTGATATGATTGAATTTCTTTCCTATATGGATTGGGTTGTGTTATCCTGTGTGGATTGGGTCGTACTCCTTTGTGGACGTGATCAAACTTGGGCTCGGATGTTCGGGCCGAATGGGAATTGATGACTTAGGTATATGTATGGGAAGATGCCTAAGTAGGGTGAGTTGTTACTTTGTGATTGTATCTTTACTTTTGGATTATCCTTTGTGAATTCTGGGGGACCTTCGAGGGTCTCAGGGTCCCTACTTGGTAGCGTATACTCACCCCTGCACGGGCTATGCCCGCACTACATTGTGTTGGATGCAGACGACGGATAGCGTTGATCGTGGTTGAGGCTTGTGGAGCAAGTCAGTTCCTGGAGGTGGACCACTGGGCGGGACATACACGGAGCGGATGGCTAGACCCAAGGATCTGAGGAGGCTATTTGTACCCACCCTTCAGGTGGGACTTCCAGTGGACGGCTCAACGTTGTTGCTTTAATTTCAGTTGTTGTGCTTTCTTTCCTGTTGTACTTTACTTTCAGTTTGGGTTTGTATTCTGGCCCACTTACTTTTCCGCACTACTTTTGTACCCAGTTTTACTTAGTATTTACTTATGCTTGCTTACTCTGTGGTGTTTGTTTACTTTATAAAGTAAATGTCTTCCCCTTTGTCAGGATTTACGCCTTGGTGCTAGTCATCAGCCCCTGGCCTATGGGAGGCGAGCTTGGGGTTAGTCATGACACAGGTCCCGAGGACGGGTCGTGACAAATTGGTATCAGTGGTGTTCGGTTCTACCACAGAACTCAAGACTCTGATCTTTCTTCTATGTGAAGTAATAGTGTTAAGGGTATTGAGTGTGGTTATCAGTCCAGGGAGTCCAGTGTTGGTGCGGCGGCCGACGTATCCGTACACCAGGACCCTGACTTCTGATTTCTGACTCAATGCATGAAAACATTGATTGCATGTGTGTTTCAAAAGTTTTCTTTGGGATTATTTTGTGTCAGCTCACCAGGTTTACTGTTTGACCATGGCGCACCTGTTTCTTTTCAGGATGGCCCCACGATGACAGCCAGCTAGGGTTCTGAGCGTTGTGCAAGACGACAGCCCACCGAGCGACAAGTCCTCGGTGCAGGTCCCTTTGACAGCGGAGGCACCGGCTGTACCTCTACCCACCGAGCCACCGATGCTACCAGCCCCATCTGTTGATAGTGCACGTCGCCTTAGTACACTGCATGAGTATCAGCATTAGAGACCACCTAGGTTCCGCGAGGAGACAGACCCTCAGGCAGCCGAGGATTGGCTAGAGGCGGTTGTGAAAGTTTTCATGTTAGTGGGGACACCAGCTAACCTCATGGTGATCCTCGCAGCGAGTCTCTTGCACTCAGCAGTAGGCATATGGTGGAGCTTGATGCTCCAAGTGCACGATGAGGCATCAATCCTCTGGACAGAGATTGAGAGCCTCTTCCACTCAGTGTTCGTCCCAGCCACCCTCCATGCAGTGCACATCCAGGAGCTTCTACAGCTGCGGCAGGGCAGCATAACGGTCGCCCAGTACTCGGCGAGATTTACCGACCTCTCGTGCTATTCGACGGACATGGTACGGGACCCATTCTTCTGGGCCCGGAACTTCGAGCAGGGACTGAGGCATGAGATCAGGGCATCGATGATCTCCCTCAGCATTCCGACACAGGCAGGAGTACTGGAGCGAGCTCTTCTCATAGAGAGATTTCTTTCCGAGCCTACACCAGCAGCAAGACCAACCGCAGGGCGACACATAGCAGAGTCGTCTGCAACTGGCAGTCGACGGATGTCACAAGGGTCCAGGTGGACCGGACCATTAGGAAGATGACCTCAGGATACTGGCTCCGAGGTGCAGGGCGCAAGGCGCAGAGCCAGCCTTCCGAGGAGCAGGCAGTGCTACGCATGCGGCGGGCAGGGCCACATGGCTCATGACTGCCCGACCCGTCGTGCAGAGGAGCAGCAGACGGTTGAGGGGCCACCTAGGCAGAGGCAGAGAGTCGACCGTGGTGGTCCGCTGAGAGCAGGCGGATGAGGCAGGGGAGCTGGCCGAGCAGTAGGTGGTGGGCGACGCTTTGAGGCTTTACCACCACCACCACCAAGAGGTCCACCCCGACCACAGGGAGTTGGCGGGCAGAGACAGGCTCAGCTCCAGGCAGCAGAGGCCTATGACCACGGTGCGCCAGAGATGATTCGAGGTACTATCTGTGTCTACTCCACCCTTGCTGCAGTTCTTATAGACACAGGATCGAGTCATTCCTTTATTTTCACTGCCCTTGTTCGGAGCTTGGAGATTCCAACAGAGCCGTTGACTCGATCCTTACGGCTAGAGACTCCTACGGGAGCAGACTTGACGATTACGCATTGGTTCCGGCAGCGTGAGCTTACTCTATGAGGCGAGAGCTTCAGCTGGGATCTTCTCGTAGCAGCGTTGAGGCCATACGATTTCATCTTGGGGATGGATTGGTTATCTACAGTCCATGCTCATATCGATTGTATTAGGTGCAAGGTGCGGTGTGTTCGCACCAATGGGAGCAGGTTTACCTTCACCGGCGAGAAGGGAGCCTTTACAGCATAGGATGGACTCATGCAAAGGAGATTATAGCCCATCACTCATCAGTTGGCTAGCCTCATACTAGGAGCAGTTGACGTGTGGAGTCCTAGTTTTCCTGTAGTGGTGGATCAGTATGCATATGTTTTCCCTAACGACGTTCCAGGACTACCTCCTCGTAGAGAGGTAGACTTCTATATTGACCTGTACCCCGGGACAGCCCTGATATCCACTCCAGCATATCGGATGGCCCCTGCTGAGCTTCGAGAGCTACGGGTATAGTTGGAGGACTTGCAGGGAAAGGGATTCATCCAACCCAGTGTTTCACCCTGGGCTTCCCCGATATTGTTCGCCAAGAAGGCGGACGGGAGCTTGCGACTTTGTGTCGACTATCATCGCCTAAACTAGGTGACCATGAGGAACAAGTATCCACTACCGAGGATTTACGACCTCTTTTATCAGCTCAAGGGAGCATGGTGGTTCTCAAAGATAGACCTTAGATCAGGCTATCATCAGCTCAGAGTTCGAGATGAGGACGTGTAGAAGACAACATTCAGATGTCGGTATGGCCACTATGAGTTCTTGATTATGCCTTTCGGTGTAACCAATGCTCCAGCATTGTTCATGGGTCTAATGAACAGGATATTTCATCCATACCTTGATCGATTTGTCGTGGTCTTCATTGACAACATATTGATATACTCGACCACTGAGGAGGAGCACGCCTACCACTTGCGGGTTGTACTAGACACACTCTGAGAGCACCATCTTTATGGAAAGCTCTCTAAATTTCAGTTCTAGTTATGTGAGATCCACTTCTTGGGACACGTCATCTCTGAGGTGGGAGTTTCGGTGGATCCTACGAAGATCGAGGCAGTGCTAGCTTGGGAGCCACCTAGGAGTGTGACGGAGGTGCGGAGTTTCTTGGGGATAGCTGGGTACTACCGAGGATTTGTGCCAGACTTTTCCAGAGTTTCGGAACCAGTCTCATCTTTGATGAAGAAGGGGAAACCCTTCATTTGGTCATAAAGATGTCAGTAGAGCTTCCAGGAGCTGAGACAGAGATTGACCAGCACGCCTATCTTGAGGCTACTGAAGGAGGGAGTAGGGTACTTAGTCTACTATGATGCATCAGGGATCAGACTCGAATGTGTCCTAATGCAGGAGAGGTCCATGATCACCTATGGATCACATTAGTTGAGGTAGCATGAGCATAACTACACTACTCATGACCTGGAGTTAGCAGCAGTGGTATTCTCTATTAAGATGTGGTGACACTATCTGATGGGCGAGCACTTTACAGTCTACTCTGACCACCAGAGTCTCAGGTACATCTTCTCGCAGAAGGACCTGAATATGAGACAGCGGAAATGGCTCAAGTTCCTCCAGTACTATGACTTTGAGATAGTCTATACTCCTGGGAAGGGGAACGTAGTAGATGATGCTCACAGCAGGAGGACGGGCATCCAGCTACTCAGGGAGGTGACGGAGCAGCTAGCCTCTTTGCAGATATCCTTCATAGATAGAGATGGAGCATCCTTTCTTCAGTCACTCACAGTCACTCCTCCACTACTGTAGAGGGTCAGAGAGGCACAGCGTGGGGACACTGACTGTGAGACGTGACGTGCATAGATATCCTCAGGACAGGCACCTGATGGATTCTCCGTAGGAGGAGAGCACGATTTTATTTTCAGAGGACGTACCATGGTACCAGCTGTTTTGCAGGAGGAGGTGTTGAGATAGTTTCACACTTCCCCTTTAGCGGTATATCCAGGAGTGGAAAAGATGTACCAGGATCTCAAACAATAGCACTGGTGGCCGGGTGTGAAGAATGTTGTGGCAGAGTTCGTTTCTCAATGCCTCACTTGCCAGCAGGTGAAGGCAGAGCACCAGGTACCAGCAGGCTTGGTACAGCCCTTGGAGGTCCCGGAGTGGAAGTGGGATGAGATATCTATGTATTTCGTGACTGGACTTCCATGCACTCCCAGAGGTCACGACTCCATTTGGGTGATTGTTGACCGACTCACCAAGTCGGCTCACTTCTAACCCATCAGAGAGCAGGGCTCAGTAGAGAGCTTGGTATGTCTCTACGTTCAGAAGATTGTACGGATTCATGGTGTTCCAGTATCTATCGTCTCATATTGAGATGGTCACTTTACTTCCCAGCCTTGTAAAGGGTTACAGGAGGCATTCGGGATACAGCTACGTCTGAGCACCGCCTTTCACCCTCAGACGGATGGTCAGAAGGAGAGGACCATTCAGACTCTCGAGGACATGCTCCACGCATGTGTCCTCAACTTTGGTCGTAGCTGGGAGGACCACCTACCCTTGGTGGAGTTCGCGTACAACAACAAATACCACTCCACCATCGGGATGGCACCATACGAGGCACTGTACGGCCGACCTTGCAGGTCACCTCTATGCTGGACAGACCCTGGGGAGTCAGCACTTGTGGGACCAGAGATGGTCCAGGCCACGATAGAGAAGGTCCATGTCATCCAGGAGTGGATGAGGACAGCCCAGAGCCGGTAGAAGTCTTATGCTGACAGGAGGCGGAGGCCACTGGAGTTCGAGGATGGCGACCACGTCTTCTTGTGGGTCTCACCTCGACGTGGATTACAGAGATTTGGCCGAGGTGGAAAGTTATCTCCGCGCTTCATCGGACCATTCCAGGTCCTCAACAGGATAGGCAAGGTGGCTTATCACCTGGCTCTACCACCTCAGTTGTACCGGGTGCATGATGTCTTCCACATATCTCAGCTGAGGAGATACGTGAATGACCTGACGCATATCATCAACCATGGAGAGCTGGACATTGATGATGGGGCGACTTTTGCGGATGTCCTGGTGGAGATCGAGGATCGACAGGAGCGAGTCCTACGTGGATGGTTGATTCCTTTAATGCGCATCAGATGGCAGCATGAGAACCTCCAGGTGATCACTTGGGAGCGGGAGGCTCAGATGCGTGCACAGTACCCACATTTGTTCCCCTAGTTTGTGATGTATCTTTATGGGGACGTAAATCCCTGAGGTGGGAGTAATGTATGGACTCATAAAATTCAATGGAAATTTTTTCTTAATTTTCTTTGGGATTTTACATGAATGCAGTTTCTGATGGCACCTGATTCTGAGGCCCGGTGTGCCCGGAATCAATTTCCGAAGTTTAGCTTGGGTACGTTCAGTGAACAAGAAAGCGGGTTTTTCTAACTTTTGAACCAGTGCTCGGAACTGAAATTTTAGGGAACTGATGAAACAGCAGTGTCAGTAATTGCTTAGGAACACTTTTTCTGGAGTTGCGTTTGCACGGGTGTGGTTTTTAAAAATAGTGGGTTAAGTAAAGAATAAAATAAAATTTGTGCAACCAATTTTATTTTTATTTAAGGTAGCTTAAACCTACGCTTGATGGTTGGAGTGGGAACCACTAATACCCTAACTCTTAGGTAGGATATTAGTGAGTTGGGTCACACATGAGCCCCACCCCTTTATTTCCTTTCACCTCCCACGAGCATTTAATATGGTAACTCACCCGCACCCTCTCTTAAATGCCAAGTCAACTCTCACGTTTAATTGAATTATTAAACACCTCATTAATTGGTCAATGATCGATAATTAAATCATGATCTGTTTTTGAATTTAAAAAAAAAAGTTGGCATGAGAAATAAAATAAGGCAAAGCCTTATTATATTATGTTGTTTCATTGTGCGAGAAGGATTTGAAGAAGAGAGCTCAACCCTTGGAATCCTCTTCTTCCTCCTTGAAGAACACGAAGAACGCACCATCACCGATGAAGAATGCCAGCCTCCGACGAAGGACGATGAAGGACGCCGAATCCTTGGAGATAAACGACGTGACGTCGTGTACCGCGACGCCAACCATTCTCTTCTCCAAGGCATCGACGATGCCTACGGAATCTTCTTCCGCGATGATTATTTTCCACGACGAACCTTCGTTCGACGACACCTTGAGGTAGGGGGTTTGGTTTAATTTAATTTATGTGGATTATATCCTCGAAATATGATTCAATTGGTTGAAATTCATTTGAACCTCTAACGCGGTGGGTGCGGACCAACGAACAAGTCCGAACCCACTGATTCTTTGTTCTTGATGCACGGAACGTTGGGTGACGATGAAACGGGACAGTTGAGCGATTGGAAGTCGTCGCAGTAACCTACGGGTCCCGAGACGACCCCTGGCACAGACGGGAGCAATAACGGACCACCGAAGTGTCTCCGGTGGCCCGTGGACTTCACCAGCAGCGCGGGTTGGCGGCGCGGCGGCGCCGGCAGCAAGAGATGGCGGCGTCCCGGTGCGCCTCCAGGAGGGACCGCCGCGGCGGTAGGCGACCGGTCCCGCAGCCGCGCGGGGACGAGGGAGACGCGGCACCAGGCCATGTCCGTTGGCAGGGAGCGGCCCCCACGCGGGGGCCACAGCTTCAATCAAGGGGTCAGTCTCCCCCTTGTGCGTCCGCTCGGCCAGCACCAAGCCAACCCCGCTCGGCCAGCACCGAGCCGCCCCAGGCCGGACTGGCCGCACCGGGCCGGGCCGCCCAGGCCGCGCCGGCTGATCCTGGCCATGCCCACTAGGCCGGGCCATGCCCTAATGGGTCGTACCCAGACCCGGTTCGAGTCGACCCAGTTCGGGCCGACCCAGGGGGGGTCTTGGGCCAAGTCGGTCCGGGCCCAAAACCCCCTATTTGCGGACAGTTCCGTTCAAACACCTGTATCTTGGGCTACAGAACTCCGATCGATGCACTGTTAGTTGCGATGAGATCCTTGGATCGAGACAGTCATTTCGGTATATTAAAATCAAGTTTTCGGAGAACTTTGGTTACGATCAGGGTGGTTCGAACACAACACCAACCAGTCCCTCGGAGCGGAAATGCTTATAACTTGAGCTCCGGACGTCCGATTGATGTGTTGTCGACTTTGTTGGATTCCTCTTAGTGAGACGGACCTTTTGTATTACTCCGCTCGAGGTTTGGATGTAGTTTGAGTATGTTCGGGTTGGTTTTGACTTAAAAACCAACCAGGCCCCTGGAACGAAAAAGCCAATAACTCTCAGACCGGGCGTCCGATTGACGCAGCTTCTGTCACGTTTAGTTCCTCTTGTCTAGACATAACTTTGAGATACATCAACTCCAGACTACGTGTCAGTTGATTTATCGACCCCCCTTTGGCTCGTGGAGCAGACCCTCCCAGAAACGAGCATGTTGTGTGCGGGAACCCTAGAGCTGGTTGCGACTGCGACGACGACGACTACACTGAAATCCTATGTGGTTTTGGTAGTGATGAAGACCATACTGAAATCCTATGTGGGTTCGACGGTGATGAAGAGTTCACTGAAATCCTATGTGGGTTCAGCAGCAATGAAGACCATACTGAAATCCTATGTGGGTTCGACGGCGATGAAGACTGCACTGAAATCCTATGTGGGTTCGGCAGCGATGAAGACCGTACTGAAATCCTATGTGGGTTCGACGGCAATGAAGACTGCACTGAAATCCTATGTGGGTTTGGCAGCGATAAAGACCGTACAGAAATCCTATGTGGGTTCGACGACGATGAAGACTGCACTGAAATCCTATGTGGGTTCGGCAGCTTGGCTGGTTTAGTATCCTACATGGATCCCATCTTAGATGGATCAGTGGCTATATCTGATCATCTCTTTCTCCAAAGAATTATACCTGTGTGAGCTGAGTCTTGACTTCAATCAATATATTCGATATGATTGACTTGTTTCCTATGTGGATTGGGTTGTGTTATCCTATGTGGATTGGGTCGTACTCCTTTGTGGACGTGATCAAACTTGGACTCGGATGTTGGGGCCGAATGGGAATTGATGACTTAGGTATATGTATGGGCATATACCTAAGTAGTGTGAGTTGTTACTTCGTGATTGTATCTTTCCTTGTGGATTATCCTTTTTGGATTTTGGGAGACCTTCGGGGGTCTCGGGGTCCCTACTGAGTAGCGTACACTCACCCCTACGTGGGCTATGCCCGCACTACATTGTATTGGATACAGACGACGGACAGAGCTGATCGTGGTTGAGGCTTGTGGAGCAAGTCGGTTCCTAGAGGTGGACCACTGGGCAGGACATACACGGAGCAGACGGCTGGACTCGAGGAGCTGAGGAGGCTATCTGTACCCACCCTTCAGGTGGGACTTCTAGTGGACGGCTCGACGTTGCTGCTTTACTTTCAGTTGTTGTAATTTCTTTCCTGTTGTACTTTACTTTCAGTTTGGGTTTGTATTCTGGCCCATTTACTTTTTCGCACTACTTTTGTACCCAGTTTTACTTAGTGTTTACTTCTGCTTGCTTACTTTGTGGTGTTTGTTTACTTGATAAAGGAAATGTCTTCCCCTTTGTTGGGATTTACGCCTTGGTGCTAGTCGCCAGCCCCTAGCCTATGGGAGGAGGGCTTGGGGTTAGTCACGACACGGGTCCCGAGGACGGGTCATGAAAATTTTGTATATGTATGGGATAGGGTAGAAATTCATCTCTTTCTCCACTTTTCTATATTATCTCCATTCATCTAAGAGGCTTTGGTATAAATTCATTACACAATTGAGATAGATACTCCTCCCATTCTTCATCAATTTCACTTCTCCCCACTTTTCTATAATTTTGGATGGTACCAACTAGGGATTTTATAGAATATTTCACTATATCAGGGTAAAATTCATCCATAATCAATGGAATTTTATGTCTGTTTTATTGAGGACACTAAGGAAGGATGAATGCCTATCATTTCTCAATACTCCAATTAAGGTAAATTATTTAGTTTATTATCTTATAGTTTACATTTACTTAGGGATAAATCAACAGATATATTAGGTTAAAATGATGTGAATTTTCATTTTAAAGGCACCAAAATCATGCCTTGGACCATTCATGTATTATTAGTTGTAGTTTACTTGTTTCCAATTTTTCACTGAATTTTTTTATTATGTCCATTTAGTTAATTTTGTAAAATTAATTATAAATTTTTATAATTAATTAATTATTCCTCATGAATTTAGATAGGGGCTCTTAGAAATGGATGTTGGATGGTGTCGGCATAGAAGTATTGGAAAACACTAATTTAGGATTAACTTTGTGAATGAGGTAGGTCTTCCATAAACCATAACATCGTGAATCTATGTGTTCTTTATAGTGTGATGTGAAAGCATTGATACTCAAGTCAAGGTGACTTGAGTGGGAACCAAGAGGGATAAGTCATATAAAAAAATAAGTAGAACCTTTTAAGCATGGAATAAATATTTTTTTCATGAATTATCATGGAATTTTTATTAATAATTTCACCTTGGGATACTCAGGTTAGTTTTAATTGAAGACGTATAATGGGTTTTTGAGTTGGAAGATGATTACAAGGGGGCTGGGTTGGTCTCTTGGGGTTATGTAGGGGTATACAATAGGTTCCGGCTATGTTATTTAGGTTTCAATGATGAGAACATCATTTAAGGGTTATGTCATGGTCTTTGGACCTTGGGGATCACCTTGAAGGTGTTTGGATAGTGTAGTATGTTTTAAACTTGAGAAGGACTAATAGGACTGTGTGTAATTGTAAAATGGTAAAATGGTTGATCTATAGTGTGATTTAACTAATTAAAATATTCCACTTGGAGTTAACCACAAGTTATTTCATGAAGAATGATTTTTCTAAGGGGCTCGAGATGAGGTATGTGTAAAAAGGAAGCCTGTGTACTAGAATATTAACTTAGTGGTAAATGATGTATGGAATGAGTTCCGAGGGGTTTTCTCATGGACAGGTGATATGAAATTCCAATGGTAGGATGGTTTAGTTGGTTTTTTAGGTTAGCTCGACATGGGAGTTGATGTATGGTAATGAAGGGTTATGGGTTTCGGGTTAGGTGATCATCAAGGCGGTGTTCTTTGAGAAATAAGAACGGTTCTTTTGTTAGTCAAGCTTAAGGTATATGGTGTTTTTAAGGAATTTTTATTAGTATAGGGATAAGATTGACATAAGTTATGAGATAAAAGTAATGAATTTAGGTATAGCCAAAGGTTATACTTAAGTGGCATGATTTTTGGGTAGTTATTTCCTCTCTCTAAAAGATTATTAAATTCTAAGGACCTAACTAGGATATTATGGTTCCTACTAGGATTTTATCTCATAAGTATCCTTCAATTATAGTGGATAAAGGTTAGCCTTGAGGTTCTCATTATGTGTAATACTCTTGATTGATTTGGATATTAGGGAATCTGAAGTACATTCTTATTGTATTCTATTGTGCGGTTCTTTCTAGAGGGTGTGGGTCTCTATACACCCATTCAATTATCCAAATATAATTCAAAACTATAATTTAATACAAAGGGACCAAGAGTGAGTTATGGTACCATCTCCCTCTCAATGCATTTTTTATTATTTTTGAATAAAACCACTTTGTGGTTAAGTGGTAACTTTATAAGATTCTTACTAGAAATCACCCCAACAAAACATCACAAACACAAAACCAAAACATTAGATCCCTACACCAGTGACAATGAAACACCATGGGGTTACATTAGAATAAATTTACCAAAACTATGAAAAGAAAAAAAAACAACATGCTTTAAACCAAAACTACCTAGAATTTTCAATATTACCATAACTTCATCAAAAATATTGGATAAAATGGCCAGCACTGAAGCTTGAATTTTCATCTTTGAAGACACCTATAAATTCCAGTATAGAAAAAAACTATAAAATTAAATTAAATAAAAACCCACTTTGGACTATATAAATTTATTCATGTAATTATAAAGTTGATCCAATATACTAGTGATAAATTATGAAAACCATCCACAAGTCAAAACATCAAGAACCAAAATGATCACCCAAATGAATAAAACAACATCTTTAGCCTAAAACACAAGTGAAACCACTATAACCTTATTATAGATTGAAGTAAGTTGCTTTGAACAAACAAAAAATAATCACCACACATTGACATTATAATGACCAAAGGAGGAACTTTGATATTTCTAGGATAAATCATTTAAATCTATTTTAGGGATAATACATAGGTTTTATTCAATCATAAATTTTATAAAGTATACAACCATGAGATATCTATCCATAGATAAACAGTCCCAATCTGACTCCAAAATAATTACATCAATATGTGAATCAAAACATTGATTTAATTTGTGAATAAGGCCATAGGTGAAACTTTATATCTTTAGTTTTCATTCCTTTTATATTTTTAGATTGATAATTAAGGTCTTGGATTTATTTAAATATTTTATAAAATCCATTCCAAATATAGCATAGACATATTTTTCATTTTAGAAAATATCTCAAGGAAAATAATGTCCCCATGAGCTTGGCCTCCCAATCCCTAGCCCTTGGGGCTATACTGATGATTAGTAGCCTCATCAAATTCCAAAGGATCCAGAAGGGTATCCCTAATATTTCTCAAGCTCTGGTAATTTATCTTTTTTATCAAACTCCATAAATCCCATGACCATGGCCATACTAGTTTTGTGGCTTACTTGGTCATAAATGGATTTGGAAGTTTGGAGTAGTCTTTAAAATTTATAACATTATTTCTAGGAGACAAAGAGAACGCCCCTAGTTTGGTAATACCCTTTTTCCTTTTCTTATACTTGATTGCAATAACTCAACAACTTTGAGATCTTCTACATATGCAGATGAATTTAAGATGTAGTCCTCCTCATCCTTAATAGATTTAGATAGACAGTCAAAGCTATCTTCTAGTATATTTTTAGAGCCTTCTTATTATGTAAGGACCACAAGATAACCCAAGATGATCGGGGAGATTTCTATGGATATTTTATTCTTATTCATCAACCTTACTGACATCCAACCTTCATCCTACATTTTTTATAATGGTGTTTCCTAATCATTCAAACTGATTTTGTAGAGAAATACTAGTGGAGAGGCTCACTTTAATAGACCCTCCCTCTAAGTTAGAACAACCCTAAACTAGATCGATCTACTTATATTGAGTTCCCACAACTATTAACTCCTAATTTATAGAATCCCCACTATACCCTATTGATAGTTTTTTCACCAAATCTTTGTCAACAGAAGACCTAAACACATTATCAATATAATGGTTGAATCTTTCCATAATTTATGAATCTATATCACCTTCATGAATTGTTGAAATTTCCACCTAGTCAAATCTGTTGTTAATGACTACCTCTTCTGTTGAAACCCCAAAAATAGCTTCTTTCAATGATCTATAGACACCTCCAATGGCTTGTGATTCCTGATGAGTAACTTCTTCTAAATCAAAAAGAGGATCTTTATTTCTTCCTCCCATTAAACCAAACCCATCGTCATAATCTTCTACTAATACTGAAGTGAATTGGTGATCATAATCCTCTTGAGTCAATCCATCTATGATAACATCGGTCTAGGAAACAAATATTCTCCAGAAACTTTCATAATATGTTCTCTAGAAACTGGTCTCCTATGACATATTTTTGATACATGTACTTGGTAAAAATGAAAGTCATAATAGACAATACTATGTTCGTTGATAATAGGTTGTTTAAACTAAAAATCCATTGAGATATGAATAAAGATGAAATCACGGGGAGGTTTGGAGATATCAACCTTGATTTATATTTTAGAAATAATTAAACGATTAAGAGAGAGAGTATGAAAATAAAATCATAAAAAACACCCCCAATGAATTACCTAGAATATTTAAAACCAAGGGATTCTAGAAAGGTAATGAAATATTTATAAAATAAACTCATTCCATAGACATCATAAGATCCATATAAAAATAAAAAACTAAAAACCACCTCAAAAAAGTGAACCAGTTCAAGCATAATGTATGTGAAACTCAATATTAGGCTAATGAAAAATCAGCCTTGCCAGAGAGTTTAATGAGCATGTGTCAAGAATCCCAGAGTCTTAATACCACATGACTATGTAGTATCCAATTGAAGATTACATGATTATAAAAATCCAACATTTAAGGATAATGATGACTAAACCTAGACACCATATAAAAATCAAGTAACTTCAAAGTTTCAGCAAACTCATATGGGGATATCTACATTGTTGGTTCACCCTCTATCAGAGGACAAGCTTGAGGACTGATCTAAATACTAAAAAAAATCAAGAATGGTAAAAATATATCCTTCTAGTATTACCTACCCTTAATTGGGTGTGGTGAATCATCTTTTATCAAGTGATTAGGTCATCACCATTTCCATAGAGGATACGTCTTCACGATCCAGTCATCATCTTGAGTCATGGTACACTACTATGTGATTTATTCTTAAGGTATTTACCATGTTATGCCTATTCCATGATCCAGATGCTAATACATGGTTGGATATAGTGGTTGTGACACTGGGTCACCAGCTTTGTATGGTGTTGTTATGGCATGTGTGATTCACTATCACTAGTTGAAGCAGGTAGAGTCAGGTTTCATGGTGTCCTAGTTATCTCATGATAACTCAAGTTATGTGTTAAATAATGAGATATATCTTATTTATTTAATTTTATATGCACTCATGTATATGATAAAGTTGATGAGGTAATTTTATAATGTGTCTTGAATGGTATTTCTAGCCACTTTTATTTAAGTTGTATGAGTTTTGATTACAAGGGGATGGGGTCAATGATGGAGGGAATGGGTGGTGTGAATAACCCTTATATTGTAAGGCTTTGGAGTGTAGATAATTGGATGAGTCTATAGGGTTTTGACGAGCTAAAATCATAAGTAGTGATCCTCAAGATATATTGTAATGATTTCAATATAGTGTTAACATGATTACGATATGAACAATCCAATAGAGAGGATCACCCTATTGGGCACCTGGTGGTGAAATAATTTTGTCAATGATCCACCGTGAGTCTTGTGGTTGATGGTGTAATGAACTCAGAAGATACTGAATGAAGTGTCTCTTGGGATACCCAAATCTAAATAGATAAATTATATCTCATTCTTGAGGAAATACCATATTGAAATTTCATCTACAGTGATTTCAAGAGTCTGTATATGTGAAAATTAATGGGATATTAGTTTCGATGAATTGTTTGAATTCAAAACTAGACTAGAGTATGTCAACACTAATGATGAGAGTATGTTGATAGTATTATTTAATTGGGATTATCTAAGGTATACCATGTCTCTACTGAAGGACTACAGGTATGGTGAAAAGGATCGGCAGGCATGAGCTAGGCTGCTCATATCAGGTAACATCATTATATAAACTAAAAACATCGATTGATTGAGTTCAGATTTAGTGATAACATGTTTCTAAATATGTCATCATGGTGTTAATGTCATCAATTTATGATTATTTAGTGTTTGGATCCATGATGCATGGGTTGAGAGGATTTTTGGAGTAATTCATTGTAGTGGGGTACCAACTTGTGTTTTATGTATGGGATCAGGTATACTAAGATGGAATTAGATTCATGAACATTTTTTGTGTAATGACTAGAACATCTAAAAAGTACCAATGAGAGGCTTCTGGGAAAAGGATAATTCTTCTTGATCGAGTGCAGTGAAGAAGCACTGATATCTAAAAGGAACTTAGAGGTGAGAAGTAGACATGGTTCTTAGTGGGTGTAGTAGTTCACTGGAGATGCATGATAATGGTCATCAGGGACAAGAAGATGTATAGTGGGGTTTTTGTATTGACCAATGACTTTGTATGTCCATGAAACCAAATAGAATTCAAGATATAGTGGGACTTTAGCCGAGTGTGTTCTAATTTTCAGGATTCTAACAAAATTCATGTAATTTTTTATCGAATGGTGTATGATTTTATATGTGTTTAGAGGTTTTGGAGAAATCTTGGAGGTTTATTCTATGAAATGGAAGGGTTGGTATTGTTGTTGAAAGTAGAATAAGTTATTGGGTACCCAATTTATATGTATCAATTACCCAATTAATAATTATTTCCCACCCGATGTGCTCTATGGTTTGATAATAATTATAGAAAATACCCCCAACTACTTAGTGGAGGTTCACCGTGTACCCCTTAGTATGAATAGGTGTGAAAATCCCCTATATGGCTACTGAATACTCAGTAGCAATCTACAAGGTACCCAGTGGTGCCCATGATTTTTTAATAGGTGGATTTAGAGATTATTAAAATAACTCCAACCCCACAGGTTTTATCTATATGGGATCTTCAAGGGGAAAGAGAGTCAACCCTCTCATTCTCTATTTCTCCATTCATTTATCCCTTGGACAGAGATATTTTAGGAGATATACTTCATGTTTTTGAGGTAATTATCCCCCTCCTTATTATTCCTCTTATCTTCTCTCTTATTACCTCTAATTTTGGATGGTACCACCTAGTGATTTGAAGGTATATTTTACTAAAACATTTCTAAAAATGTATGTAATCAAGGGGTTTTTATATGGTGGATAAAGGATGCCATGGAGGGATAAACACGTGTTATTAATCATTGTTATAGTTATGGTAAAGTGTATAGTTAATTAACTTTGGTTTTTTAAATTTAGGGAAATTTACTGATGAATTGGGTTATGATAATGGGGGTTTTATTTTAAAGGTATATAGAGCATGCCTTAGACCATTCACATGTTATTGTTTGTGGTTTAGGTTTCATTGAATTGTTGGTGAGTTTTTGTTTATATGTTCACTGATTTAGTTATGTAAAATTAATTATAAATGTTTATAATTAATTAATTGAGTCACATGGATTAAGATAGGGTCTCATGGACATGGAAGATAGACTTTGAAATAATGAATAGAATGGAATGATCATGGATTAAGGGTCAACTTAAAGAATGAGGTAGGTGGTATCTAAAATATAAATTCATGAATCTATGTGTGTGTAGTGTGATATATGGGCATAGGTACTTGAGTTAAGGTGACTCAAAAGGGAAATGAGAAGTTTTTGACATATAAGATAAATCGGTAAAACCTATAAGGATTTGAATGAATATTCTACTCATAATGGAATGATATTGTAATATCCTAGTGATTGTGTTACCTTACGATGCTCAGGTTGGTTGTAATCTAAGTCGCAATATTGGTGTCTAAGTAAGAATATGAGTATAAGGGGCCTCGGATGATCTCTTAGGGTCGCGTAATGGTTTTCCACTAGGAACAGGTTATATGATCAAGGTTTTGGTGATGAGATAATTATATAAGAGATATGGGATAGTCTTAGGACCTTAGGGGTCACCTTGGAGGTGTTTTTTTAGTGTAGTATAAGTAAAACCTGGGAAGTCCTAATAGGTCTGATTGTATTAGTAATATATTCTAATAGTTATACTAGAGTGTGATTTGACTGATTAGATGGTTTACTTAGAGTAGACCATGTGTTTGATTCTAGGATGATGGTTTTCCTATGGGAATCAGGATAAGGTATGTGTATAATGGAATCCTATGGAATTGATTCCCACCTTGGTGGTGAAAAATAGATGGCATGAGAATTGGGTGGGTTCTTTATAGACAGGTGAGATCCTACCAAGAGTGATATTTATTATTTGATTGTTCAACTAAGCTTAAATTATGGGAATTAAGGGTTATTTCATGTGGGTTAGGTGATGATCTTTAAGAAGTACTTGAAATGCCTAGATTGGTCGGGCTCAGGGGTGTTGGTAAATGATTTTTGTTAGCTAAGGTCTAGGATTCACATTATTTATGTGATGTAAGAAATTTTTTGGGGAATAATCAATAAATAAGAATGGGTAGTGTGAATCCTAGTTTTTTATCACTTATACCAATGGGTTTCAGATGTTAAGGACTTGATTGGGAGTTAGTGGTGTCCTCTAGGGTTTATCTCCTAAGTTTACTTAGATTATAGGGGTGGAGGGTGAGTCTTGGGGTTCACATGGTGTGGATTAATCTTTATATATTTTGATGTTTGGGTATGTGATGTCCTCCAGGTCACTCGTATGTCTTATTTTGAGATTATTTTATTTTCCTTTTTTTCTTTAGAGTTCTCAGGTGTCGGGAGTTTGAGATGGGAGTTTTTTGAGGAGGTAGGCCTAGGTGCATTAATTTAGCAAGGTTTTCCCAAAACCATGCGGACTCGAATGGATTAACATGAAAGGGTGTGCAGGGGTAGATAGAGGGTCCCACATGACTTGGGAATAGTTTTCCAAAATGTGTGGTACCCCAGGTGAATTTGTGCAACTTGTTTTTGGGTAGACAGTGGCACCAGCTTGGTTTTTTCACGGTTATCCTAACTGTGCATAGAAACCATGCAGACTATTTTGGGTGGATGGTGTCACATGCATGATTGGTGCATGGTTTGAAAACCCATGTAGAAAAACCTTATGACCTTGTCTATTTCATTAAAAATTAGAAAATTTCCATTTTTCCCTATCATGTTTTTAAGTTTTTTGGGTCCTTTTTCCTCCTCTATCATGTATAACTATCCTCCCCTAGTCATAAAGATCTCACCCTCCTTCATTAGTTTATTTATCTTGGATTCTTGGAGTTTAAGTTTTAGGTAAGGTGGTTTCTTCTTTATTTCATCCTCCTTCCCCCTTCTCAAGCATTCTTCTTCCCTTTTCATAGAGATGTGTAACCCTAACTATGGTTTTTGAGGAATATAGGGTTGTTGATGGGAGTTTTGGTTTGATTTATTATGGATTAGGTGTGTGAGGCATAGTTCTACATATTTCAGGTGGTCTTCAATGAGGGCGATGATCATTAGACTGAATTTGAGGTAGGTGTCTCTTTTTAATGGTGTTTTCCATTGCTTACCTTTAAATTTATAATTGACTTTGTTTTTTGTTATTTAAATTTCCATTAGAATTATTTATGATTTTTGGGTATGCTATATTTAATGTGTTCTATAGTTTAGTTTGGCCATTTTTCAATTAAAGAGTGGTTTTCCAAATAGGTGTAGCCAGTATTCCCATAAAGTGTTTGATAAAATATATCAAAGTGGATTTATAGGTTTAAATGGATTTCTAAAATGGTTTTAGAAATGGTTTTCCCTTGGGATGTGTGTTTTGATAAAATGGGCATGTTTCGGTGATGAATTGGATTATGTTATAGCTTTATTGACATGGGAACTTACTTGTGATGTGTTGGCATGAAGTAGCACATGGGTTGACCAGGGTGTGAGAAAGGTGGTTGTTCAAGTAACCATTTGAGCCTTAGATGGAGGACCGTGTGATCCTTCATTTGTTTCCAAAGGACCATGTGAGCCTTTGGGTAGTAATTCCAAGTGAGCTTCCATGTTTTTTGTCAAGAGACTAGGTGCTTTATTGGAATTGAGATTTGGGAAGACCGTGTGAGCTTCCATTCCATTTATAGATAGAATACTTGTTTACTCAATCAGTTTATACGTTATGGTTAGATCCCCTAGGTGAACTTACTCATTTCAATTTGGTTTATATTCATATTTCATTTGATTAGTTCCATTTGATGTGATGACATGTGTTATTCCCATTTTCTCATTTTCCATTTATATGATTAATTGATTTTGATTCTATTCTCTACTTATATATGCCTTTTTAGGCCATGTTTGATCATGTTGTTCCTTGTGGTCTTGTTTATTTACTTGGACAATTTTTGGAAATTGTTTTTTGAAAATAATTTTTTTCTTTAAAAAGGGAAGCCAATGGGTTTTTGATGGTTTATGGGGAAATATTTTATTTTCAAAGCGGTTTAGTTTTGAAATGGTTTTAAAACTAGTTTATTGGTTTCATGAGTAAAATCCTTAAATATATTCAGGGTGGTATCGTACTTGTCTTCATGCCTCACACCCTTGCTTGGGCCCTTTTTGGGAATTTGTAGATTTCTTTTTAAATGAAATGGGTAAAGACAAGGTCACCATGTTCCAAGGTGGCTCTTCTTGATTACCATAGTCTGTTATTTTTTAGAGGAGACATGATCTCACAGGGATGGACTCATATGGATTCATTTTTGATATTTTGTACCCATTTTTTTATATTGGGGACTTTTTTTTAGTTTCACCCCTCTCCATGAATTTGGGTTGTTTATTTTGAGATACCATGTGTATGTATTATTGTGGAATGATTGTACTTGATGTATGTTTTTATTTATGGTATCTGCATTCCTTTTTCTGTTGACTCTGGAGATATAGGTTTGGATATCCCTTTTTATATATGGGTCATTTCGGCTTACCTATGGAGAAATTTTTCCCAGGTGATAGTTGGTTATACCTAGTGCTTGTTGTTAGCTCGTGGTGATCAGGAATGAGCTTTGGCTCATGTGGTGGGATGACTTGAGTGACTGGTTAGGTCGACCTGGGTTGGTTTGTTGAAAAATGGTATCATTTGAGGTTTTTTATTTTGGAGTTAGTGGTTGTTTAGAGCTAGTACCATCGAGACTCGATAGGTAGGAATGGGGGAGTGACTGTCCATCTCTTCTTTTTATCAAACCTCAAGTTTCCATGGGTGGTTAGGTATTGTTGTTATTATTTGAGCCCATTTATGGTTTTTTATGATTTTTTTTACCCTTATTTTTGAAGTTTCTAATGATTCCCATGTGGGGATTTCCTTTTGGTACCTTGTTGTGATTTGGTGTTAGATGGTGTTTTATGAAGCTTCTTCTTGTGTTTATTATAGAAAATTCCTCCTTGAAGGAACTCATCTAGGTGTAGAAAGGGTGTGATGGAGAGTACCTCATAGGAGAATCCTCCAATTGACTTGGATTTGGTGGATTCGGGGATTTGTATAATCCAAACCTTGGGACAGATGGTTAGTCATGAGAAGACATGAACCGTGGACCATGCTCAAGAGTTTTCGAGGCAGAATCCAATAGCTTTTCATAGTGATATAGGACCCAATGAGCCGAAGGAGTGGTTGGACCATATCGAGTGAATCTTCAAGTTCATGAAGACACCTAAGACCTCTAAAGTGGTATTTTTTGTGTATGTGCTAGATTTAATGGTTAGGAAGTGGTGGGATTCGATATTCCTTTTGAGAAATCATGAAGATATCATGTGGATCACTTTCAAGGTGGTGTTTAATTGGAAGTTATAGTAGGATACCTTGAGAGTGGATAAGTACCATGAGTTTCTAAAACCAGAGCAGGGTGATTATTCAGTGATGGATTATGCCACCAGATTTACTGAGTTGATTCATGTATCTCCAGATCTCCTCGAAAATGATTAACTAAATGCTCGGTATTTTGAGTGGTCTTGAGGAAAAAGATTATATTTATATTCATTTTTCTATGTATACCGACCTATTCGGTGGTGGTTGAAAAGGAAGCTATGGAAGAGATATATTTGACTGGTAAGATGGGTCTTAGTGGTGTTTCTTTTGTGGGTGTTAGGTAGAGTTCTTATTTGGTACAGAAGTAGAAGTGGTATAAGTCTCACAGAGGTAGTGGAAATAGTGTATAATAGTATTTGGGATCATCTCCAATGGTTTGTTCAAGGTGTAGACCAGTTTTATGTTATTAGTGTGGGAAGACTAGACACACTAGTCTGAATTGCTTAGATACTTTGAAGACATGACATTGATGTATATAGTCAGGTCATATTCAGTACTTTTTTCCATTGAATTTGTGTGGGTACAGTGTTGGTTTCATATTTTCGATGAGATCTCGAGTGTAGAAATAGGCTTCTAAGGGTGAAGGATCTAATCATTGTGGATGAAGGATCCTCACCAAGTGATGAAGGCTCAAAGTGAGTCTGATCCAAGGTGACTCAATGTAGCGAAGGTCATCCCAAAGTACTCTGATCTTGGTCCATCCACCATTCATGGTATGGTGTTTATTTCTTCTTCTATGACATTGTTTTTATTTAACATAGGTGAATACCATTTTTCAGTTAAATTAATTTGACTAATGTCATGGGTATGCAGGAATATTTGATGCCCTATGTCATGGATTTTATAACCCCATTGGGTAGGAAGAACGAGAAAGGTTTTTAAGTGCTGAGATTTTCATGTTTTGGTCGCTGGTGTGGAGGTTGTTTGGGATTTCTATGTTTTGGTCCTGGATGTGTTCAACCTCATTATCAGCATAGATTGGTGATTAGATTTAAGGAATTGGTCAACTATTATCATTATAGGGTCCAGTTCCTTAATCCTGATAGGATAACCCATGTCTTCTAGGACGAGTGGTATTCAATATTAGGGAGGGCATGTACGGTTGTTTTTGAGTTCGAGTTGGTCTCATGCCAGTTTTCTAGGTTGTTCCTTGAGAATATTGAGAAACATTCTTCCAGTAAACCTCCAGTGGTTGTAGATAGGTACCCAAACATGTTTCCAGATTATTTATTAGGATTTATGCCTTAGTGAGAGGTCATGTTTTCTATTGATCTACTCCTTAGGATGATCCTGATTTCCTTTCCATATTTTTGGATATATCCAGTCAGTTGAAGAAGATGAAAGTTCAGCTGAAGGATCTTTAGGGAAATGGTTTTATTTTCCCCCGCATGCCACCATGGGATTTTACAGTGCTATTTTGAAAGAAGGTGTATGGTAGCCTCAAAATTTTCATAGAATACCATAATCTTAACCATGTGATAGTGAAGAATAAATATCAGTTTCCAAGAATTAATGATCTATTTGACCAGCTCATAGGTCCCATTGGTTTTTAAAGATCGACATGATATAGAGGTACCATTAGTTGAGGATCAAAGAAGAGGATGTTCAAAAAACCAATTTATGATGTCAGTATGGACATTTTGATCATATGTTATGCCATTCAGGCTGACCAATGCTCTATCCATTTTCATGGTACTGATGAACTGTATCTTCCATAAATTTTTAGAATCCTTCATGGTTATGTTTTTTGACAACATATTGGTGTATTCTAAGAAGGATGAGGATCATGTGGACCATCTAGAGGTTTTTTTGGACATTTTGAGGGAGCATCGTCTATATGAAAACTTTCCCAAGTTCCATTTTTTGATATAAGAGTTAAGTTTTCAGGTCATGTGAGTTCTGAGTTTGGATATTCAGTTGATCGAGAGAAGGTTCAAGAAGTCATGTCATGGGAGCTTCCCAATAATGTGTTTGAGATCCAAAATTTTAGGTATTCATTAGGTATTATAGATGTTTTTTTCTCGGAATTCTCTAGGATAGCTTCTCTCTTGATAACTTTTACCTGCAAAGGGGTAAAGTTTAAGTGGGATAATAAGTTTCAAAGTACTTTTGAGAAGTTGTAGACCTACTTGACATATGCTTCTGTTTTGATTCTACCTAAGCCTAGGAGAGATTATGTAGTGTATTGTAATGAATCCAATGTGGGTTTGAGGTGTGTATTGATGTAGGATGACTATGTGGTGGATTATGGTTCGCAGCAGCTGTGCCCACATGAATGGAATTATCCCACCCATGAATTGGAATTGGTTGTTGTCATGCATGCACTAAATATGTGGAGACAATAACTATTTGGGGAACATTTTATAGTGTATTCGGATCATAAGATCCTCGAGTACATTTTCACTAAAAGGGAACTGAATCTCGGGCAAAGGTTCCAGGTATAGTGCCTTTAGACTTTTTATTTTTATATTGCATATATTCCCATGAAGGGAAGATTAGTTACCAACACATTGAGAAAGATATTAGAGTTTAGGCCGTTTGAGAATCAATGGACAAGTGGGGTGTGATTAACCTATTTTCTGATCTAAGACCAAACATGTAGGAAGATGGTGGAAAGGTATTCTTGTCCAATGTTCATGTTACTCTCCCTCTCATCGATTGGGTTTGGACTGAGTTGGTGTCCGACCCTGAGTGATAGAAAATTATAAGTGCATTAAATAGTGGGAAGACCTTGGGTTATTAGTATCGATATCTCGATGGATCACTTCATTTTTTGGAAGTGACTAGTTTTTCCTTTGAGATTCTCGATGGAGGTGATGCATGAGGTGCATCATTCTAGTTGGTTTGTTCACCCGGGGTGGTCAAGATGTTTTATACCTTTAGAGGCTGGTATTTCTATCTCTGTATGAGATGTGTTGTAGAATACATTATTTACAAATGCTTGACATTCCAGAGGATCAAAGTTGAGCATCAGAGACCAGGCATTTTGTTGTATCCACTCCCCAAGATAGTAACGAAGTGGGGCAAGATCTCTATGTATTTCATGAATAGACTACCTCATACTCTCATTGGGAAGGATTCCACATGGGTGATTGCCGATCGTATGATAAAACCATCCCATTTTCTACCAATCAAGGATTTGATGGTGGTAGAGGACCTCGAATGCCTATATGTTTGAGAGGTTGGTCATCTTCATGGAGTGCACTCAAAAATAGTGTCAGACCGGGATTCTCATTTCACATATCTCTTTTGGAAGGGACTCTATGAGGATTTGGGAACCTAGTTGAGTTTGATAATCATATATCACCTGAAAAAATATTACCAACCTGAGCAGAACATCTAAAATCTTGAGGATATTTTACCATCATGTGTGATCGATTTTTGTGGTTTATAGGAAAGTCACCTATTATAGGCCAAGTTTTAATATAATAGTACCTATATATCCTCAATTAGGATTGACTTGTTTGAGGAATAGTATGATTGGTCATTCCAATCTCCATATTGCTAGGTCGTGGTCGAAGAGTGTTCCTTGATTGGATCGAGCCTCATTCAGGATATGACTGAGATATTTTGGCTGATTCAAAAATGGTTAGTGACAGCTCGGAGTCACCAGAAATCGTATGCCAATTTTAGTCATCATCTATTGGAGTTTTAGGTTGGTGATCAGTTTTGTCTCTGGGTATCAGTTCAATTGGGTTGTTATCATTTGGTAAATCATAGGCAGTTGGCACAACATTTTGTTGGGGTCATTCCATGTTATAGAGAATCTTGGGAAGGTGTCATATCAGTTGGATCTTCCACTGCATCTAAATTCGATTCATGATATTTTTAATATCTCCCAGTTGAATATATACCATCCAGACCCATATCTTGTGTTGGAATGGTAATATTTGGAGTTAGATCATGATGCAACTATGGTGGAGGAGTCTGTTAATATCATGGATGTTTGGAATAATGTACTCCATGGGACGGTAACTTCATTGGTCTATATGCACTGGAAGTGTCGTAGAGATATCCATGAGACACGGGATTAAGAAGGTTGGGTGAGGGAGTAGTGGCCTCACCTTTTATCTTTTAGTGCATCATAAGGATTTTCTAGGGGTAAAAAGTGGCATGGTGGGGATCTGTTGACACCCACGGGTCACTTGTATTTTTTTTTTAATTTCCTACTTTGATTTAGAGTTTATGGGTTCCCTAAGTTGGATATGGGAATTTTGGGAGGAGGCAGGCTTAGGCACATGGTTTTATCATGCTTTTCCCAAACCATGAGTCCTATAAGGGATAACCATAAAAGGGTTTTTAGGGGAGGAAGATGGATCTACATGGATTGGTAATGGTTTTCAAAATCATGTGGTTCCCTAGGTGAATCTTTATAGCTTGTTTTTTTTTGGAAAATGGCACCCACAAAGTTAGCACATGGTTTTCCTACCCGTGAGACTAAACCATGTGGCCTATATTGGTTAGACAGTGTCACCCACATGGTTGGCACATGGTTTTCCTAAATATGAAGCCAAAATGTGAAACCCTTTCAAGATCATTAAAAATTAGAAAATTATCATTTTCCCCTATCGGGTTTTTAAGTTTTTGGGGTCCTTTTTCCTCCTCCATTGTGTGCAACCATCCTCCCTTGGTTGTGAAGATCTCCCCTCCTTCCTTGGTGTATTTCTCTTGGATTCATGGAGTTTATTCTTGGGTTAAGGTGGTTTATTCTTGATTTCTTCCTACTTTCCCCTTCTTAAGCCTTGTTCTTCCATTTTATTAGAGATGTGGAACCCTAGGGTTGGTGTTAGAATAATCTAGGGTTTTTATGGGGATATTAGTTTGATTTATTGTGTCTTAGGTGTGTGAGGCTTAGTTCAACTTCTTCCGGGTGGTCTTTATTGAGGTTGATGAGATTTGGACTGAATCTAAGGTAGTTGTCTCTATTTAAGGACGTTTTCCAAGGAATACCTTTAAATTTTTAATAATCATGGGTTTTTATTGTTTAAATTTATATTAGAGTGATTTATGCTTGGTGTTTGTTCCATTTTTAATGTGTTTTATGGTTTGGTTTGGCAATTTGGCAATTTGGCATTTAAAAAGGGGTTTTACAAATGGGTGTGTATTGTATGCCCACCAAATGTTCAATAAAATGGTTCAAATAGGTTTTATGGGTTTAAATGAATTTATAAAATGGTTTTAGAAATTATTTTTCCTTGGGAAGAGTGTTTTGATAAAACGGTCATGTTTTGTGATGAATTGGGTTATCTTATATCTTTATTAATATGGGAACTTAATTGTGATGTGTTTTCAAGGAGTATTGAATAGGTTGACCAAGGTATGAGATACATAGTTGTTTGAGTGACTGTGTGAGCCTTTTTAGGAGGACTATGTGATCCTTCATTTATTTCCAGGCCACCGTGTGAGCCTTTGGGTAGGAATAATGTGTGAGCTTCCATTTTGTTTATCAAGATACCATGTGATCTCTTAAAATTGGGCCCAAAGAATATTTCATGAGCTTCAATTACTTATCTATATAGCATACTTGTTTACACACTCACATTATAGATTTATGGTTAGATCCCCTATGTGCACTTACTCGTGCCAGTTTGGTTTATATGATTACTGCATTTGATGAGTTCCATTTGATGTGATGACTTGTGTTACTCCAATTTTTTCATTTCCCATTTATATAGTTAATTGATGTTTATAATATAATATCCTTATTTATGATTATTGGGTTAAATTTGAGATTTTTTTCCTTTTGGCCTTGATTATTTATTTGATCCATGTTTGTATTTTTTTATAAAACCATGTTTTTCTTTAAAAAGGGAAACTAAAGGGATTTTTAAGGTTTATGTGGAAATAGTGTGTTTTAAATGTTGTTTAGTTTTGAATATTTTTTCAAACTAGTTTATTGGTTGCATGGGTAAAATACTTAAATAGATTCATGGTGGTGAACCACTGGGCTTCATGCCTCACACCCTACTTGGTCCCATTTTTGTGTATTTGTAGATTTTGTTTTTTAGGACACAAGTAAAGGAAATGGAACCATGTTTCATGGTGTATCTTCTTGATTATCGTGGTCTAATGTTTTTTGTAGGAGATTTGGTCCCACAAAGATAGACTCATGTTGAGTTGTTTTTGGTATTTTGTACCTATTGGGTTGTATTGGGGCCTTGTATGGAATTTCTCCCCACTCCTTGAGTTTGGGTTGTTTATTTTTTAGATATCATTTGTATGTATTATTGTGGAATAATTGTACTTGATGTATGTTGTTTTTTATGGTATCTGATTTACTTTTTTTTTACTCTAAGGATATTGGTTTTCAATCCCTTTTTATAGATATGTCATGTTGGTTTACCTATGGAGGAATCATTCCCTAGTAATAGTTGGTAATTTCTAGTGCTTGTTGTTGGACTGTGGAAATCATGAATGTCTTTCGAGCCATATAGTGGGCTAACTCTGGTGACTGGTTAGGTCAACCCAGGTGGGTTCATTACAGGGTACCTGAGGACCATTCTTATAATTCTCCATGATGTAGTTTTTTACTAAAGGGGTGTGTAATTAGACACCCCTTTCATGATTCAAATACACTTCTCAACTCTCTCTAGATGATACGGGACCAATATTTAGTCATGGTACTTCATATTGTGATTTTTTCCAAAGGTATTGGCTATATTACACCTCTTCCATGATTCAGATGCTAATTATTGTTAGGTTAGACCAATTTGGACACTAAGGAACTACCATTATATGGTTTCAGTATGATAAATACAATTCACTAGAACTGTATGAAACATATAATATTGATAGGTGGTCAGGTTAGCACATGATAACTCAATTTGTGTGTTAAATAATGAGTTTTGTAATGTTTATTACCTTGTACATGCACTCATGTAAATATATTATGGTATATTTGAGGGGCCTCGTTATTGGTGACCTTCCAAGCTTTGTACGTACACCCTACACATGCACCTCAAGGAATGTGCAACCCATGTGTTTTGGATATAGGTCTAGGAAAGGGTTTAGGGATTGGAATTAGAGATAATCCTACTTGATAGTAATAATTCAGGGGTCTATAGAGGTACAAAGGGATCTTGAAAAAAAATCCTCCTTTTTAATTTTATTTATCATTATATTTTAAATGTGTATGATTAACCTATAGAGATAAATCCTATGATGTATGAATGATTTATGAGTAGCGTCAGTTTAATTTTAATATAGAATGGGTTATGTTATTAATATGGAAAACATTCCATAATAATTCAATATTTTTCTTTGATAGATGTTTTATATTTTTTGATTTTTTATTATGATTAGATGGTTATGATACAAAGGGAAAAGTCTCCCCATTTTATGAATTAGACACTTTTTTCTAGATGACAGCCTCTAGAATATGAGGAGGTGAACCTTTGGTGACATGGTGGCTTTACTCAATTATTTTTCAATAAAACTATTACAAGTACATTGTATTTTTATTCTCTTGATTTTATGATTAATGGGAAGATAAGAGCTCAACATTTTCATAGATAATTATGATCAGAGATCTATAGATAGTTGAGGATATTTTCACAAAGTTCTTTCATGATAATATTTAAGAAGGATAATATGGCCTATACTTTTTCAACCATGAAATAATCATTCTTTTATATTTCTCAATATTTCAATGCTCAGAGTGGGGATAGAGATGGAATTTATCCATTTTCAAGGCAATTAAAGTTTGTATGTAGTCATGGGAATCATATGTCAATGTGATATTATTTATATAATATGGGTGGTAATTAACTATTTTGTGTACATGAGAGTATTATATGTTTATCTAGTTTTGGTATAGTTCATCAACAATTTTTATTCCCTTATTTTCAATGCAAGCATAGGAGGCTATAGTAGAGTGTGACTTTTGACTGGCCACCGAATCAGTTTTTTCATCCTATTTAATAGTACTTTCTATATCGATAGTAGTATGATAGATAATTGTTTGAACCACCTACACATGGTAGTTCTAGGATAGAATATCATGGAGTATATAAGTGTCCATAAGTTTGGAAAGTTGACCAGAGAGGTGGTAGGGGTGGGTAATGGGTACAACAAGGAGTGTTTGGTATTAGATAACTCTAGGATTTAAAAGTTTAAGAATTGGTTCAAGTTATGATTTGGATTTTCTCAACTATTTATTCTATTTTGATTAATACCCATACTTCATATTAATTTATCACACCTTCCATAGTTTATGGGTTAGAACATCTAGTATAGAATCTTTAAAAGTCTCTAGAGTTTACTACTCTGGTGGGAGGTTGAACAAGGTTATTTGAGGTGTATTTTTGTGAGATGATTGTGGGATGAGATTGATTTTTACGGAACCTAGTATTTTATGGATACAAATATATGTTATCCTTATAACGGATTTTTTATATTTATATAAGTTTTTATTGATTTTTATCAATTGATGGTGATTTTATTTAACATTGATAAAGATTGTATAGTTTTTGTAATGTAAATGTATTTTCATTTAGGATGGAAATGGGTTGAGAATATATATCAATTGAAAAATATGACATTACTTGAATTTTAAGTGAAGAAAGAGTAACTTATTAGATTTTTAATGGATTATGTCATTGTTGTATTAATGAAAGTTATAAGTTTACCTTTGAGTCAATATATTTAGTTTTTAAAAGGGTTCTATCTTGGATTTTATCTTATTGTTATGACATCATATCATATGGAATTTATAGAGAATTAAGATTTGAGGATTTATATTGATAAATTATTATATAGTGTCTTTATTTGGTATATTTCAACACCATGGGTCACTCTGGTATTGTTCACAAAGAAGATAGATGGAATCTTGAGACTATATATTGATTATCAGTGGTTGAACCAAGTGATGGTGAACAATCATTATCCTCTTCTTATGAAAAATGATTTTTTTATTAGTTAAATGAGGAAAATAGGTTTTTAAGATATATTTATAATATGGACATCACAAAATGAGGGTTAAATTTAAAGACATACCTAAGAAATATTTACAATGTAGTTATAGGAATTTGGAGTTTGTAATAATGTCATTTAGAGTTACTAATTCATTTAATATGTTAATGATAATTATAAATAGGGTGTTTTAACCTTATATTAATGATTTTTTATAGTGTTAAATGATGATATCTTAGTTTATTCTAAGATAGAGGATCATGAAGAGAATCTTAAAATGGTTTTGGAGTTTCTTAAGGAATATCAGTAATAGGGAAGATGTCTAAATGTTAATTCTAGACATGTTAGGTTTTTTTGCCATCTTATTTTGGAGTAAGGTGTAGTGGTGGATCTAGTAAATATTGAAGCAATTATTTCATGGAACCCAGTAAAAATGATTATGAAGTAAGGAGTTTCCTAGGATTGGATGGTTATTATAGGATGTTTGAACCCAGTTTCTCTTTAATTATGATTCCATCATAGGCTTTAACTAAGAAATATAATGTTTTTCTTATATGGAGGAACATAAGAATTATTTTAAGTGTTTAATTAGGAATTTTATGAGTGATATAATACTTTAATTACCTAATAAGATTATTCCTTATGAGTAATATTGTAAAAAATCTAACTAGGGATTTGGATATATCTTAATAAAGAAAAAAAAGACATTACATATGTGTTTATATAGTTATGTTCTCATAAACATAGCTATAAAAATTATAAATTAGATCTTGTGGTGGTAGTGTTTATGCTTAAGTTTTGGTGGAATTATTTTATTAGTGAAAACTTTATAGTTATCATAGATCATATGTAACATCTCATTGCAAATCTGTCAGGTATGTACTTAATCTCATCATGGTTTTCCCTTTTCCATTGTCTGTATAGAGCTGAGAAGGAATTGGGAAGATATCTATACTAGATAAGTCATATATTTTCTATACTCTCAGCTTTAACTGGATTTTTCTATAGGCTGTAGGATGATGTTACATCATGTAACTAGGTTACACAACTTGTAAGAGTTATTGGATGCAAGTCGTGAAAGGCATCACATTGTGAATGGTTACACGATGTGAAGTGCTCTTACACATCGTGAGGTAATAAAAGGTAAGATTTTTTATCTAGGATGATGGGTTTTTTGGCATATATGAGACTTTGGAAGTTACAAATCATGTAATCGGGTTACACATCATGTAACGGCCCATATAGAGTTTTTAAAAAGGGTGTGCGACTATTTTTCTTTATGTTATTTTCTCTAGACATCATTTCCCTTGACCCAAGGTAATTCTGAGGTGATTTTGGGAGACTCTACTCCTTTTAGGTCAATCTATTTGGCATTTAATCTCCATTTCAGTTGTGGTACATCTCTTTGGGTAAGTGACCTTTCTGCTTCTTCACTTCTTTTGATCATGGTAGCACCCTTGGGATTGTGTTATCGAATTCATTGGTCCAAATTGGTTATTCTTTGAGTCTTATTCTAGATACATTGTGCGATCTCATTTTAAAGGTCATTCCTTTGTTGTTTGTGGTTAAGTAGGTGTTCATTCTTGAGTTATGTGGTATTTCCTCTTCTTCGCTGACCCTCTTTCCCAATTGGAACAATTTTGAGAAGTGTGGATTGGATTCTAGGGCCTTTGTTGTCATAGTTGGATTTTCGTTGTTGGTGGATCCTATTGCGGACATATGTGACCTAAGTTTTGAGGTAGGTAGTTATGTCTCTAGCCTATGTTGATGAACCTTATTGTTCTTGTTTTATAAATTTATTTATAAAAAGAATTGGCATTATTGTTTTGTGTGTGTTGAAAAGATTTTTCAAAGAAAAATGGTTTTTTCCTGGTTGTTGATAAATGGATTAAAAAGGGATATTTTCAAATCATTTAAATTTATTTTTGAAATGGTTTTCCAAGCATTGGAAAGAATTGTAAAAATCAGCACATGGGATACCATTGGTAATTAGGTGGAAGGTTTAGCTTGAATTCATCATCCATTCATTTGTGATTATTAGGAGGTTTTCTCATGGGGATTTCCTCTGTCTACTATGACCATTGTTCTAGGATACTATTATTGACGTTTTTATGGGGTACTTATAGGGTATTCCTCTACTTTCTAGGCCTATGTTCTAGGAAACAGATTTTTCACTTGATTCATTATGGTACGAGTAGTTTTCTAGTTTGTCCTATAGTGTTCCTTTGTTCTAATACTTGTGCTTCTATTTTTTCTTACCATTTTTTAGCCTTGATATTCATTTTTATTCTTGTATAAAAATGATATGGAAAATATTCTTTGAAATTGATATACATGCTTTTGTTTAAAATTGTGATAAAAGGGAAATTTTTACCATGCTTTCTATAAAACTGCTTTAATGTTTATCATTCCATGTTTTATTAAAAATTATCATACAATAATTGTTATATAGAGACTTAATGTGGAACGCATGGGAGGGATCCTATATATCTTGTTAGATCACACCTTTTGCACCTCTTTAGTGGTGCATAGACCTTTGTATGTCTTCCATTGTAAGAAAAGGAAAGGCGTTGCACTGAGGTATTGAGGTTTTGTGTCAGCTGGGTTGGGTAGCTAGTGGTGAGATTGTGGGATTTCATCCACATCATCACATGGAGTAGCTATTTGGTTTTGGTCCTTTTCTATTAGACATGTCCTTTGTAGATTTGACTTCTTTTACAATTTTTTCATTTCCTATTTCTTATTATGATTGTTTAATATATTTATTAAACATTTTATGTCTCTTTCTTTTCTAAGTGTATATATTTCATGTGTTTTCATATATTGGGTGAAGTAGTTCCTTCTAGTTTGTTGTTCTATTCTGGGGTGCTTGTTGCCAGCCTGTGGGGATCGAGAACACCCTTCGGGTATGTATCGGATCAGGTCGAGAGCCAGTTTTGAGGGTAACCCGTGTTAGTTAATTACAAAGTGGTGTAAAATGAGTTATTACCCAAGGGTTATTGTCTTGGGACATCTGTTAGGATAGGGATAGGATTGTCAAGACTTGATATGTATGTTTTTCTAAGTGTATGTACATATCTTATTGTGGAGAGACTCAAGTTTCCATGGGATGTTGGTATATGTGTCTCTAGTGTTGGGTTTTATTTTAATATCAGTCTCTTCATATGGTTTTTTTCGTTTAAACTGAGATTTACCTTGTTGTCTAATCATCCCTTCTATTTTGGTGTGTATCAGTATGCATCTGAGACGTCTTCCACAATTTCCTCAGGAAGGTGTAGCCGATTCTCCACAAGGGAATCTTCCTGTGGATCATAATCTCATCAAGATTATCATATGGGATGTTTTTTTTGTTTTTTAGGATGTGCCACAATTTCAGAATGCAGTTGTTGAGGTACAACAAGGAGTTTGAGGAGAGAAAGATCAGTCCCAGGAATTCTTGCATGAGAATCCACCATCCATTAAAGGAATGAATAAACCTCAAGAGGAAGAGTAATGGATGGATAGGATTGATCAAATCATCAAATTCCTAGAGACTCCAATGAATATCAAGGTGAAGTGTGCATCATTCAATCTTAGGGTTTACAGTAAGGGATTTTGGCATTCCATGGTCTAGGAAGATAGACATGTAGACCTGATTTGGAAGGGTTTCAAAACCCTATTATTCCAAAAATTTATCCCAGAGTCCCTGATGATGGATAAGTCTCTAGATTTCCTATCATTGCAGTAGGGAGATCATTAAATGTTGGCATACACGAATCAGTTTTCTGAGCTTGTCCACTTTGCTCTGAACACTGTGAAAAATGACCTGTTGAAGGCACAAAAGTACATGTAGGGTTTGTGACTAGAAATCAGATCATAAGTGTTTATGTTAAATAATTCTACCTATGAGGATATGGTAGAAAAATCTATGATGTTAGAGATTAATAATTCATGCAAGGTTGTTTTTTCCACCTATTCTCTTCCATCCAGTGGCAGCTTCAGTGGCACGCATGGGAAGAAGAGGAAGTGGAAGGATCATTATGGGAGTGGTAGATGTGGGTCTCAGTAGCGAGCCTCCTCTGCACTGTATTCTATAGCTAGTAGTGTACATCTAACTTGGTATCAGTGTGTTAAGGTCAATACACATAAGAAATTATTGTCCTATTCTCGCAAATATGTGTAACATATATGGACAAACTAGTCATTTATTTCACTTTTTTAGGCTATGAATATGTCTCATTATGGTCAGGGTTTTTCATCTCCAAATACTACTGTGATGCCGTTAGAATATTCAAATACTACAGGTATCCATCCATAGGCCTTAGGAGTGAATCACTTCCACATAGTAAATGAGTGTCTAGCGGAATTCGATGCATGTTCAGAAAAAGTGAGAGGTACTATCATTATTGTATCTTCATTAGTGATTTATTTATCTGATAATGGTGCCTCCCACTCAGTTATATCTACACATTTTTTTATATGATTAAACTTACAACATAACTTTTTTCCTTTGTAATGTAGTTAGCGGAACTTCTTGGAAAGAGGAGAGAACAGGGGTTTTAGTGTGCTTCTTGTTTGTTAACAATCTCTGATACGGAGTTAGTCTAGGATTTTCTTATTCTTGATCTGGATCTTTTTTATGTCATTATCAGTATGGATTTTCTAGTCACTCATCAAGATGAGGTTAATTTTTATCATCTTCATGTATAATTTCTTTCTACTGATGGGATATATCATGTATTTTAGGGGGAGTGGGACTCGAGATTAGGTCAGGCAGGGCCTTCTAACCCAGATCTCAAGAGTTTTTTGTATGTTGTTTTGATTGATCCCAATGACTTTTCTCTTGTTTTTGATATTCACATTGTTGTTTTCAAACTTTCTTGATGTTTTCCTAGAAAACTTCTTTGGTCTTCCTCCAGAGAGAGAGAGAGAGAGAGAGTTTACGATTACCCTGGTTCCAGGTACACAGTTGATATTGATACCTTCTTATCATATGGAACCATAAGATCTGAAAGAGCTCAAGATTTAGTTTTATTACCTATTGGAAAAAGGTTTTGTTAGCCCTAGTGTTTTTCCTTGAGCATCCCATGTTCTCTTTTCCATGAAAGAATATGGTTCACTTCATTTGTGTACAAACTATCAGACATTGAATCGAGTAACAGTTAATAATAAATATCCTTTTCCTTGTTTGGATGATTTATTTGATACATATAAGGGATAAAAGTGTTTTTCAAAGATCGATCTTCAGTCAGGTTATCATCATCTCAGAGTTTGGGAGTCTGATATACTGAAGATAGCTTTCAGGAGCAGGTATGGCCATTATGAATATCTTATAATTCTTTTTGGTCTAACTAAAGCTGCTATATATTTTATGGATTTGATGAATTATATATTCCTTCAATATCATGACACTTTTGTGGTAGTGTTCATGGATTATATTCTGATCTATTCAAAATCTGAGCATGAGCACGAGCACCATCTGAGTTTCATTCTGGAAATTATGAGAAGTAACCATTTATATAGAAAACATTGGAAATGTAGTTTCTAGATTCAAGATGTGTATTTCTTAGGACACAAAATGTATGAATATGGCTTATTAGTTGATCCATAGAAGATGATGGTTTTCCTATCATAGAAGGAACCACAGAGTGTCTTTAAGATAAAGATCTTCCTTGGCCTTTCCAGATACTACTGAAAATTTGTTATGGATTTGTCTAATTTGGCATCACCTTTGACTACTCTTACTAGAAAAGTGGTAAAATTCACATGAAATGTGAATTTTTAGTCTTCTTTCGATGAATTGAAATGGCTTCTAAAATCAGCATCTATTCTGATCTTACCTAAACCCGGTAAGGGGTATGTAGTGTTTTGCGATGCTTCTAGTGAAGTTTTGGGATGTTTTCATATGTAATATGACCATGTGGTAGCTTAAATATCTCTCTATCTTCGACCGTAGTAGAATAATTACCCCACTCATGATTTAAAACTATCTTCAGTTATGCATGCGCTTAAATGTTGGTGGCACTGTCTTTTTGAAGAGAGGTTCATGATCTTTTATAATCATAAAAGTATGAGCTATATATTTTCTTATAAATACTTGAATCTAAAATATATATGATGGGTAGAATACCTTTAGAAATTTGACTTCGATATCATCTACACTCTGGGGAAGGGAAAAGTCATTGCAGATGCTCTTAGTAGGAATGTACCATCGTAGGCTGTTATGGATTCAAAGGAGGAGTGGAACCTTTTGGGGATTTTAACTCATTTTCACCTAGATTCTCATGAAGATGTATCAGGTATGGTTCGAACCAATTTTTAGTTATCATCATCTCATATGGAGTCTATTTTTTAGATTCAACAGTATGATGATAAGTTTAGAAAAATTCAGGAAAGCCATTATAGTGGGGAAACCATTTCTAGTTAGTCTCTCTATTTTGATGGTATTCTCCACTTCAGGAAGAAGGTTGTAGCACCCCCATTTTGAGTTATGTAACCCTTTTTTATGTATTTTTATGTGTTTAAAGTTTTTGGGTGGAGTTTGGGAGAGTTTGGATGGGTTTTGAGGAAGTTTGGATTCTTTTTAAGGGTTGCACAGTTTGAGCACAGTTAGGGGAAACCGTGCAGATTTCCTAGGTAACCATGAAACATGAGAAAGTGGGATTCACATTGTTTGCATACATTTTGTCTAAAAATTTGAGGAGGTCATGTGAGGTGCCCTTCGAGGCAGTAGCATCTGCACAGTTAGCACATGTTTTTCCATAACCGTGCAAGATAACTGCGCATGGAAATAAAAATTGGTTATTTTTATGCGGGATCACTTGGGATTTACCTTATCTCACTCATTCTTCTTCCCATAAGAACCCTACTAAGTATTTTTGGTTATTAAGGGTTAAAGTGGATCTCCAACCCATTTTGGAAGCAAATCGAAGGGGTTTCTTGGTTTTTTGAAGGCAGTTCTTCTTAGGTAAGTCTTCTCTCTTGGTTTCTCCATGATTTTCTCTAGATCTACTCTTTCCTCTCTCTTGGTTTTATAGATCTACATATTTTACATGTAGATATAGAGTTTTTTCCCAAATTTCTTATTTTAGGGATTTTTAATGTTAGTGAATGAGATTTAGAGTGGTTTTTGTGGAGCATTTTCCCCAATTTGTGGTGCGGTTTCTTGTGGGTCGATTTCACCGAATCCTTAAAGGTATGTAGACTCTCTCTCAACTCCACTTTTCTAAAATTAAAAGTATTGTGTTAAATTAATTTTTTTTTCTTGAAATTAATTGGGATTTTGATGTGTGAATCTTTTTGGAAACCCTTTTTGGTGATGATTTGCGGATTTTGGAGGAAATGGGTATTATCGGGGAATTTTATTGTGTTTTATGATCTTAAAATGATGTTTTTAAAATCATGGATTGGTGGTTTAGTGAAAATGGTTTATGAAAAAAATGGTTTTTAATAATAATGATGTTTTATTAAAGGTACCTTGGTATGAAAATATGGTATATTGGTGTTTTTAATAAATGGGTGATTTATTGAAGTGGTTTGGATTGTGTTGGAATTGTTGATATTCCTAAAGGGTTGTTTGGTCATGAAATAGTTTTTTTCATATTTTTGTGGCTTTAATGGTTGTGCATGAATGTTACATGGCTTAATATTTTTGTGCTTGTGTTGTAATAATAAGAAGTGGTAGAAAGCACTACTATAAAAAGGGGATGGGTAGTGGGCAGAAGGACCACCATCAAGGTCTAGTGGACGGGAAGCACCGCTAGATTGGAAAAAGGAGTAATCAGGTTTGGGCGGGAAGTTTCACAGTGGTTGATACCGATTTGTCTATGTGAGCCTCTATGGTTATATTTTTTGTGTGTTATTATGCAAGATAGAATTTTTTGTGCTAATGTGAAAGGGAAAATGGATTATATCTTGTTTGTTGGATTTCCCTTGTTTGTGTGGAATTTGGTGAAATGTCTTGGTAAGGGTGTGTTTTTATTGTTGGTAATTGTTTCAATATTTGTTGTTTTATATAAAATGTTTATATTAATGTGCTAACAGTTTATCCTAGTGGTTTTTGTAGGGAAGTCATTTGGGGAAAGACTACTGATTATTTTTACTCACCCCCTTCTTTGACACTTTTTTGCTTTTTTAGATATTGTTTTTTGGGACATAGGTAAGGTTAGAGCATCTCATTTTTCTAGCAGCTATTCATGATGCTTGGATGGTTTTGTAGTGCTTGGATCTTGGATCTTGGCTTGGATATTTCGAGTTGTGTCATAGCTTCTTGGGTTTTTTTTTTTAGTCCCTTCTTGGTACTTTGATTTTGGATTATTATGGTGGTTGTGTTGGTCCTTTGGTTTGGTTGAGTTGGAAACACTGTTGACATGCATCATATAGTGTTGGTTGTTATGATTTTTTTGGTTGGTTGTTTACTTTAAATTTAAAATCATTCCCCAACATTTCTTGAAGCACTTGAAATTTATTACCAACCTTTGGCACCTTGGATACTTCATTTAAGTCCAAGTAGCATTCCTATGCCCTCTCAAGCCAATGGGATGGGGCGGGATGTTATAAGTGGTTCCATCTTGTTCGGTCCTTGATGTACAAGTAAAGGTTGTCTTCTAGGGTCTTGGAATTTTTTTATTGGCATTGACATTCGTTATGGGTCTATTCCTTGAGTCGGGATGGTAGAATGGAGTAAGATTCTCGAAACATGAAATGTATAGCATAAAAAGACGTAGCTAACCCTTTTATACTAAAATTCAAGTTACCAGGGATTTGGGTGAATAATTGTTTGGAGACACTTATAGGAATTGGAAATCTCATTGTCATGGGTGTAGACAATGAGATGATCATGTCATGCATGGTAGAAATTAATTCCTTGTAGGATGCATATTTCATTGGGGTATAATGATTTATGGTGTGATATGAATGTGTGGGGCTTGAAAATTTTGAATTGGGTTTCAAAATGGATATATTTGAAACATGGATGGTTGTGGTATTTTTAAAATGGGTTGATTTTCAAAACATGCTAGATTTTCAAAAATAGTGCAACATGGAAAATGTGAACTTGTGGAAAGCCTAGTTGTGATAGTTGTAATGTAATTGAATTTGGAATTGTATGCCTTTTATTGCTAAGGGAGTGAGACATATGGTTGTTTTTGTATTGATAAAAATGGCACCAGGTAGGCATCGTAGAGACCAACTAGAGGTGGCTGCTAAAAATGTGGTTGCACCTGAATCCTAGGTCAACTAGAAGCTAGTGTAGAGTATAGTTCAAGCTTTTCAAGATGTGGAAAGTGGGAATAGAGCAGATGATCCAAAGAATGTAAATCATTTGGTTCAATTTCAAAAGTAGGATCCAACCATATTTAGGGGTGATTCAGAGTTGGAAAGGGAAGAAGCATGGTTGAATAGGATAAACAGGATATTTGAATTCTTGGGAACACCGGTAGAGCTAAAAGTGAAGTTATCCATGTATATGATTGAAGATCTTGCCCTTTAGTAGTGGGGATTGGAGGTCCAAGCTGGAACAGACCAAGGAGTGACATGGGATGGTTTGTAAGGATTTTTTAATAAATAATTCTACCCTCATAAATTTAAAATTCAGCACACAATGGATTTCTTTATCTCGAATCAAGGGAACATGTTGGTGATGGAGTATGTAGCGAAGTTCATGAACTTAGTGCGATTTTCACCTGAGGTGGAAGCTAGTGCTTCTTTAAAGGCTCGAATATTTGAAGCTGGTTTGAGGTAAGACATTCACTCAAATATTATGGTTATCTATATAAGTGACTATATAGAGATGGTAAATATATCATCAGTGGATAAAAGGGATCTCTTAGGGCCTATAGGCATGGGAATCATGGTGGTACCCATTAAAAATAGTGAGAACTATAACATGGGATTCAAGTAGAAGAGGGACACTCATTTCAAGGGTGGGATCATTGCTCATAATCCGATAGAAGGATTGGTGAACCTTCCTATGAAGCTTTAGAGTAAGCTGGAATGTTTTTAGTGTGGATCTATAGGCCACATAAAGTGGGATTGTATGACACAACCTCAAGCATGTCATAATTTTAAGTAGATGGGGAATCTTCAGTGGTACTATCGGAATCCTCTGAGATCAGGTGTTTGTGACACTCCTCAGGTATTGTAGGGATCGTATGCATCAATATGGCAAGGGCAGAAGCACACTCCCCATCAGTAGAGCCAAGTTAGTCAGGGTGATTCTGGGAATACCATGACTCCTCAGCAGGGGAAGTTTTAGTAGAGTAACAGAGAGAAAACGGTGACAAGTAAGCATCTATTAGAGCCAAAGAGGTTGTGGTGGATGATCAATTGAGACCATCCATAGTGCAAGGTATAATTCTTTTAAATTCTACCATGATGAAAGCATTATTTTATATGGGTTCTTCACACACTTTTATTGCTTATTGTGTTTTTGTTTTGCTGGGTTTAAGTGTATAAATGATTCCTTCTATTTTTGAAACATAAAACTCCTCTAGGTCAAAGAGAGTTTCGAGCCTTCGTGTGTAGGGAATGTTGTATAGTTGTGCATAGGGTTGAGTTGATGTGGTATTTATTAGTGCTTGAGATAGATGTTTATAATATAATACTGGTAATGGATTGGTTGGCAATGTTTAAGTCCCACATCGACTATCATGCCAGAATGGTTCGTTTCATGATGGATGATGGTGTCGAACATCTCTTTAGAGGGGAGAAGAATGAGAAAATGGGTACTACATATTTGTCAACACCATCTGTTGGCACAGTATTGTATCAGTTGGACTCATTGTCGTTGGAATCAATGGATGGAGGTGAGCAAAGAATTTTTTTAGAAATTGTTGATTAGTTTTTGGATGTCTTTCCCAAATAATTCTCAGGGTTTCCACTAATGAGAGAAGTGTAGTTTAAGATTGATCGCCTTTTGGGGACCAGTCCTATCTCACTTCCATATTATCGAATGGAACCATCCGAATAAAGGGAATTGAAAGTATAGCTGGAAGAGTTATAAAATAAAGTATTCTGCCGACCTAGCACATCTCTATGGGCAGCACTAGTCTTGTTTGTTAAAAAGGTGGATGGAACTCTTCAGATATGTGTGGATTATTGTAAACTTAATCAAGTAATGATTAAGAACTGATATCTATTCCCATGAATTGATGATTTATTCAACAAGTTGAGGGGATCTCATTGGTTCTCTAAGATTTAATTGCATTTGGGATATCATCAATTGAGGGTGCAGAAGGAGGATATTCCGAAAACAGAATTCAGAAGTAGATATGGCCATTATGAGTATGTGGTTATGCCCTTTGGTCTGATGAATGCACTGGAAGGGTTTATTTAGTTGATGAATCAGATATTTTATAGATATATAGATTCATTTTTAGTGGTATTCATGGATGATATATTGGTTTATTCTAGAACAAGGGGGGAGCATGAGCAGTACTTGGTGATAGTGCTGGGGATCTTGAGAGATCACCAGTTGTATGTAAAATTTTCAAAGTGTGAATTTTGGATACAATAGGTACGTTTTTGGTTTATGATATTTCTGATAAAGGTGTTTTATTTGACATGGAAAATATAGAGGTCGTTATCTCATGGTAACTACCAAAGAATGTTTCTGAGATACAGATCTTCCTTGGTTTACTGGCTATTATAGATGTTTTTTTTTTGTGATTTTTCATGATTGGCCTCACTAATTATAGCTTTAACAAGAAATAATATTCAATTTTGATTGGATGATAAATGTCAAAAATATTTTGAAGAGCTCAAGGGCTTCCTTACATCAGCACCAATCTTGGTTTTTTCAGAACCAGGGAAAGGGTAAATGGTGTACTGTGACACATTGTGATTAGGCTTGGGGTGTGTTCTCATGCAATGGGGGAATTTGGTTATGTATAGATCGCGAAAGTTTAGGGTGAATGAGAAGAACTACCCAACAAATGATTTGGAGTTAGAGGTTTTTGTTCATGCTTTGAAATTTGGCGCCATTATCTATTCGGTGATAAATTCATGGTGTTTACTGATTATAAGAGTTTGAAGAATATTTTATCACAAAGATATTTGAACTTGAGGAAAAAGAGATGGATGGAGTATCTCCAAATGTTTTATTTTGACTTGATGTACACACCGGGTAAAATAAATTCAGTGGATGATGCATTAAGTAGGAATTTGTATGATCAAGTGGTGAAATAGGCTTCAGATTAGTGGCAGTTGATGTCGGTCATAGCTGACATGAGGTTGGAATATGAGGAATGAGGGGACATAACAGTTTTATTTCTAGTATCATTGATTCCTAACTTGGTGGGTTTGGTTAAAGAGGCCCAAGTGTCATATTCTGAGTGTATGGTGATGAGGATGAAACTCAATGTTTGGGAGACCATTGAGGGTTGGGAACTGAATGGGCATTCAGTTTTGTGTTTTTAGAATTGGATGGTTGTACCAGTATCTTATTATGAGGAAATTCTCAAGGTGTATCATCATTCCATATGGGTTTTCCATCCTAGAATTCAAAATATGTATAAAGTGTTAAAAGTGTAGTTTTGTTGGGCTGGTATGAAAAGGAAAGAAATTGAGTTTGTATCGAGATGCTTAACTTATTAGCAATTCCAGGTAGAGAATTAGTGGCTAGAAGGTATAATGTAGTCTTTCCCTATCCCATTATGGAAATGGGAGGAGATAGTGATGGATTTTGTTATAGGTATCCCAGGAATGGTTAAAAATCATGATGTTAAATGGGTGATAGTGAATCAACTCACAAAGTCAGCCCATTTTATCCCTATTTGTGAATATCATACAGTGGAGGATCTGTCCAAAATATATATTTGAGAGGTGGTAAATAGGCATGATGTTCCAGTTTTGATTTTATCATATAGGGAACTGAGGTTCACGTCTCGTTTCTATAAATCCTTATAACAATCCCTAGAGACTCAATTGACTATGAGTATGGTGTATCATCCTCATATTGATGGGAAATGTGAGAGAACAATGCAAACTTTGGAAGATATCTTTTAGGCTTGTGTGATGGATTTTGGAGGCTCATGGGAGGAGAACTTTTCTTTGGTGGAGTTTTTGTATAATAACAGTTATCAATCCTCAATACATATGGCTCTGTTTGAAGCATTTTATGGTCGTTTGTGTTGTTATCCACTATGTTGGGTGGAAATGGGTGAGACTTCGATGGTGGGATTGAGTCTTGTCCAAGAAACTATAGAGAAGATCAAGTTAATCAAGAAGATAATGGAGATGGATCAGATTCGTCAGAAATCGTATGTGGACCATCATTGATGGTCGTTGTCATTCGAGGTGGGTGATCACTTGTTTTTGAGAATCTCTCCTAGACTTGTACATCATCGGTTTATAAAATAGAGAAAGTTATTTTTGAGGTATATTGGGCCTTTTGAGATACTTGAGTGGGTTGGAGAGGTGGCTTATTGGTTGGATTTTACACCATGGTTTAGTACAGTGCACAGTGTGTTTCATGTCTCGTAGTTGAAAAAGTATTAGCCAGATCGTGACCATGTGATTTTTTGGGACCATGTTGAGCTAGAATTGAATGCTTACATGGTACAAATGACAATCCAGATTGTGGATAGACAAGAGAAAGTCTTTCATGGTAAAATCATTAGTTTAGTTCGAGTTTTGTGGTATCATGGTCAGATTCATGAGGAGACTTGGGAGTGACAGAAAGAGATGGTCGAGTAGTGGTATGAACTCCTTCATAAAAGTGATGGTTCTTTACTTTACAGAGACATAAAGTCCAATGGTGGGGAGAATGTAGCACCCCTAGTTTGATTTATATAACCCTTGTTTATGTATTTTTATTTTTTAAAAGTTTTTGAGTGGAGTTTGGGAGAGTTTGGATGGGTTTTGAGGAAGTTCTGAGGCTTTTTAAGGGTTTCACAGTTTGAGCACGGTTAGGGGAAACCGTGTGGATTTCCTAGATAACCATGGAACATGAGATAGTGATTTTTGCATGGTTTTTACATGGTTTTTCTAAATGTGTGAGGAGGTTGTGTGAGGTTCCCTTCGATGTAGTAGCATCCGCACGGTTAGCACATGGTTTTCCTTAACTGTGTGAGCTAACCGTGCGCAGAAATAAAAATGGGTTCTTTTTATGTAGGATCACTCAAGATTTACCTTATCTCACACATTATTCCTCCCATACGAACCCTACTCGGGATTTTTAGTTCTCAAGGGTTATAGAGGCTCTCCCACCCATTTTAGAAGCAAATCGAATGGGTTTCTTGGTGGTTTGAGGGCAGTTCTTCTCAGGTAAGTCTTCTCTCTTGGTTTCTCCTTGGTTTTCTCTAGATCTACTCTTATTTCTCTCTCATTTTTCTAGATCTGCATATTTTTCATGTAGATATAGAGTTAGTATTTCCCAAAGTGTTTATTTTAGGTCTTTTCGATGTTAGGGAAGGGGATCTAGAGTGGTTTTTGTGGAGCGTTTTCCCGGATTTTTTGTATGGTCTCTTGTGGGTCGATTTTGTGGGAACCCTAAAGGTAGGTGGCTTCTCTCTCAACTCAACTTTGCAAAAATTAGAAGCATTATGTTAAATTAATTGTTTTTTCTTGAAATTAATTGGTATTTTGATGTGTGAAGATTGTTGGAAACCCTTTTTGGTGATGATTTGGGGAATTTGGGGGAAATGGGTATTCTCGGGGAATTGTGTTGTGATGTTTGATCTTAAAATGTTGATTTTAAAATCATGTCTTAGGTGGTTTATTGAAAATAGTTTGTAAAAAAATGGTTTTCAATAAGAATGATATTTTATTTAAGGTACCTTGGCATGAAAAGATGGTCCAAGGGTGTTTTTAATAAATGGGTCATTTATTGAAGTGGTTTGGTTGGTGTTGGAATTGTTGATATGCCTAAAGGGTTGTTTGGTCCTGAAATATTTTTTTGCATATTGTTGTGGCGTTAATCGTTGTGTATTCATGGTACTTGGCTTAAGATTGTTGTGCTTATGTTGGAATAATGAGAATTGATGGGAAGTTCCACTATAAAAAGGGGATGGGTAGTGGGTGGAAGGACCACCATCAAGGTATAGTGGATAGGAAGCACCACTGGATTGAAAAAAGGAGTAAACGGGTTTGGATGGGAAGTTCCACTGTGGTTGATACCAGTTTGGTTGTGTGATCCTCTATGGTTATGCTTGTTGTGTGTTATTATGCAAGATAATAATTTTTGTGCTAACGCAAAAGGGAAAATGGATTATAGCTTTTTTGTTGGATTTCCATTATTTGTGTGGAATTTGTTGAAATGGCTTGGTAAGGGTGTGTTTGGATTGTTGGTAATTGTTTCACTATTTGTTTTTTTATATAAAAATTTTATATTAATGTTCTAACAATTTATCCTAGTGGTGTGTGTAGGGAATTAATTTGGGGAAAACCTACTGAGTATTTTTACTCACCCCCTTCTTTGGCATTTTGGGGGTTTTACAGATGTTCTTTTTCAGGAAACAGGTTAGGGTAAAGAATCTCATTTTGCTAGTGTCTCTTCATGATGCCTGGATGATTTTGTGGTTCTTGAAGCTTGGAGATTAGCTTGGAGTTGTGGAGTTGTGTCATAGCTTCTTGGGTTTTCTTTTTTAGCCTTCTGCTTGGTACTCTGATTATGGATTGTTATGGTGGTTGTGTTGGTCCTTTGGTTTGGTTGAGTTCCGAACACTATTGATATGCATCATATAGTGTTGGTTGTTTTGATTTTTTTTTTTTTGGTTGTTTCCTTTAAAGGGAAAATCATTCCCCAAATTTTCTTTAAGACCTCAGAATTTATTTCCAACCTTTGGCACCTTGGGAACGTCGCCTAAGGTCAAGTAGAATTCCTCTGTCTTCTCAAGCCAATGGGATGGGGTGGGATGTTACATGGGTTGTCATCCCATAATCTATGTGGAGTTTATTCTTGTTTAATTGTCATAGATATTTGTGTTCCATCTATATAGGAACTATGAAGATGTATTATGACATGAGATGATGATTCTGGTGGCTAGATATGAAGCATGACATTGTAGATTATGTGTCTCACTGTTACACCTACCAACGGATAAAGGTAGATCACTTGAAACCATATAGTTTTCTTCAAACTCTTCTAGTTCCGGTATGGAAATGGGATGAGGTATCCATGGATTTTGTTGTTGGATTACCACAGACTCCCCAAGGGAGAAATTCTATCTGGGTAATCATTGATTGATTAACGAATTATACTCATTTCATTCTGATTAAGGATACAACTAAGGTTGACGATCTAAGTAAGATGTATGTGTAGAATATTTTAAGGTTACATGGGAGTCTTTATTTCATTATTTCGGATAGGAATCCTAGGTTTAACTCAAGGTTCTGGAGGAGTCTCCAAGAGGAAATGGGAACTCAGGTCAAGTTGAGCACATCTTACCATCCACAGACAGATAGTCAAATAGAGCGTGTGATTCAGATCCTGGAGAATATGCTTTGTGCCTCTATTTTTTATTTTGGCGGGCCATGGGATATCCATCTAGGACTGGTTGAGTTTGTTTACAACAACAGTTATCAGTCATCAACAAGAATGTCTCCCTCTAAGTCATTGTACAATCACCCATGCAGATCACCACTTTATTGGGAGGATGTGGGTGAAGTATCATTAGTTGGATCAAGTTTGGTCTTGGAGATGTCAGTGAAGATTCAGAATGTACATCGACACCTTGTTACAGCCCAGAGTCAACAGAAATTTTATACGGATCGGCGGTGGTTTCCTTTGGAGTTTTCTATTAGTGAGTATTTTTTCTTCAAAATTTCTCCTCTGTTGGGTCATTGTCGACTTGGAAAATAATGAATTTTGGATCCAAGATATGTTAGACCATTTGAGGTCATTGAGAAGCTTAGGTAGGTTGCATATTTGTTTGCATTGATGGTTCAGTTGATAGTTATTCATGATGTTTTCCACATATCTCATCTCAGGAAGTATCATCTTAATCTCTCTCACATTATGAGTTGGGATGAAATTGAGTTAGAGCCACATGTTTATTTTTCTGAGAAACCAGTTGAGATCATTGAATCTCAAGTGAATGTCTTGTGTGGGAGGTCAATTCCATTGGTCAGAGTTATATATAAGCACAGATCGGATTCTCATGAGACTTGGGAATGCCATTCGTTGATGAGGGGTTAGTGGCCTCATCTTTTTCCATGGATTTCATCTTCCACATATCTACCCATAGATGGAAAGTCTTTATAGTGGGGAGTTTGTAACATCCCATTACTGATCTTTCAGGTATGTACTTAACCATATTGTGGTTTTCCCTTTTTCATTGTCTTTATAGGGAAGATAATGAATTGGGAGGATACCTATAATGCTGAAGTCACAGATTTTTTGGACTCTCAGCTTTAACTAGCTTTTCTACAAGCTACATGAGGATGTCATGTTGTGTAACTATGTTACACGATATCTAAGGGTTGATGAAAGAAAATCATGAAAGGATTAATTTTGTGAAAGGTTACATGACATAAAGTTCTCTTACATGTTTTGAGGTAATAAAAGGTATAATTTTTAATCTTAGGTGATGGGTTTTCCAGCATATATGAGACTTTGGTAGTTACACGTCGTGTAATAACCAACATACAGTTTTTAAAATAAATGTATGTCTATTTTTCTAGTGGTTCCTTTCTCTAGAATTCATTACCCTTGACTGATGGAAATTACCAGGTGATTTTGGGATACTCCTATCCTTATAATTTTATCTATTCAATGTTTGATATCCATTGTAGTTGTGTTTTGTATCTTTGGGTAAGAAACCTTTCTACTTTTTCTTTTTCATTGATCGCGGTAGCGCCCCTAGGATTGTGTTATCAAATTCGTGGGTCTAAATTGGTACTTCTTCATGTCTTCTTCTAGATCTGTTGTGTGATCTCATTTTAGAGTTCATTCCTTTGTTTTTCATGGTGTGGCAGGAATTAGTTCTTTAGGTATGTGGTATTTACTCTTCTTTGCCAACCCTCTTTCCTAATTGCAATGATTTTGAGATGTGTGGATTGGATTCTAGGGCCTTTTTTGTCGTTTTTGGGTTTTTTTTGTTCGTAGATCCCATTGTAGGCGTGTATGATCTGATTTTTGAGGTAGGTGGTTCCATATCAATCCTATATTGATTAACCTTATTGTTCTTGTTTTATAAATTGATTTATAAAAGGAATTGGCATGATTTTTTTGTGTTTGTTGAAAAGAGTTTTTAATGAAAAATGGTTTTTCCCAAGATGATGATAAATGGAAAGAAATGGGGTGTTTTTAAAGCATTAAAATGGATTTGTGAAATGGTTTTAAAATGGTTTTAAAATAATTGGAATGAATTGTGAAAACGAGCACATGGATTTCCTTGGGTATATAGGTGGAAGGTTTAGCTTGAGGCCATCATCCATTAATTTGTGATTATCTGGAGGTTTTTTCATGGATATTTCCATTATTTCCTAGGCTCGTTGTTATAGGGGACTGATATTAATATTTTTTAGGGGGTTTACTCATGGGGTATTCCTCTGTTTCAAGGCCTATGTTCTAGGAACCAGATTGTGCACTTGATTGATTTTGGTACGAGTAGTCTTCTAGTATGACCTATAGTGATCCTTGGTGCAGATACCTATGCTCCGTTTTTTTTTTCTTGGAATTTTTGTTTTATACTTGATGTGAATGTTTATGCTTGTGTAAAAATGATACAAAAAATGTGATCTAAAATTGATATACCTGCTTTTGTTTTAGAACTGTGATAAAATGGAAATGTTTACCATGCTTTCTATAAAACTGATTTACTACTTATCATGCCATGTTTTATTAAAAATGAGCATACGGGAATTGTTATATGGAGACTTTTTATGGAACACCTAGGTGGGATCCTATTGAGCCTATTATCTCACACTATATGCACCTATTCATTAGTGAGTAGACCTTTCTATGTATTTTATTGCAGGAAAAGGTAAGGCACTGCAGTGAGGCAGTGAGGTTTCGTGTCAGCCAAGTTGGGTTGCTGGTGGTGATATGGTGGGAGTTCATCCACACCATCACATGGAGTGCCTGTTTGGTTCTGGTCCTTTGCATTTGGACGTTTCCTTTGTAGTTTTGACTAATTTTATAGTTATTTTGTTTCTGATGTCTTCTTACAATTATGGAATATATTTATTAAACATCCATTGTCTCCTTTTTTTCTATGTGTATATATTCCATGTTTTTGTATAGGTTTGGATAAATATTTCCCTCTAGTTTGTTGTTCAATGCCCAGGTGCTTTTCTCCAGCCCATGGGGATCAGTAATGCCCTTCGGGTATGTGGTGGATCGGGTCAGGTGCTAGTTTTAATGGTACCCGAGTCAGTACAATATATCATAAGAGTTGATGATATATCATTTCCCAATATTATTTTGATTTATGATAGATAATATTGGTATAATTTCTCTAATATTATGACTTTGAGATTATGTATACCCCTAAAAAAGGTTATGTGGTAGATGAAAATTTTACTTGGAGTACATATGGTGATGTTATGTCCTATTTGAGTGAGGAATGGAAATCAATAAAGTTATTATCATATTTACACCATTGTATTTTTGAGATTAATGAAAATTTATGTCTTTATTAGATAGTGGTAACATCTTCATTGGTGTGGTATGTGAGGGAGTCTAGGTTAGGAGACCCCAAAGTAGAAGTGTGGGGAGATTATATAGTTTATGTTGATGTTCTTTAAGGTTGGAATAAGGATAAATAACATCAGGTGTTACTCTATGTGTAGTTTTATATTCCCTAGAGTATATGGGAAGAAATTTCACATTAGTTACATAGTTCATAAGTAGTCTTACATCTGAGTATCACAAAGATATACCATGATTTGAAAAATAAATATTGGTGAGATATGATAAAGAAATTAGTGGCAAAGTTTGTATCTTAGTGTCTTATATTCCATCAGGTAAACGTTGAACATTAGGTTCTAGAAAGTTTATTTCATACCTTAAATATTCCTTGGGGAAAGTGGGAGTATGTAACCATGGATCTTTTTATGGTAACGCTTTATACTCGTAGAAGGTTTGATGGTATATGGGTTGTTATGGATTGATTGAGAAAGACATATCATATCTTACCTTTCAAGTAATTGATCTCAGTAGATTTTTTGGTGAAACATTATGTGGTGGAAATAATGAAGATTTAGAGAGTTCCAAAGAAAATTATTTGAAGTAGTGATCCTTGAATTACATCACAGATTTGGAGGAGATTATAATATGCTTGTGGTACTCAATTATTCTTTAACAATTCATTTCATTCCTAAAATAATGGAAAAATATAGCAAATGATACACACATCAGAGGATATGTTAAGGGCATGTATTTTTAGATTTCAAAGGATCTTGGGTAGATCATTTACCATTGGTTGAGTTTTCATTTAATAACAGTTATCATTCCTCTATTGGTATGGCACTTTATGAGGATTTGTATGGTAGATTGTGTCATTCACCACAATGTTGGGTTGAGATTAATATTGTAAGTGTCATTGGGTTTGAGATAGTATAATTCATAAAGAAATGTATAGGGATTATTTGGGATCTCATGAGGACTGTCCATAGTATATATAAATCCTACACATAGTGAATAAGGATATTGTTAGAGTTTTCTGTTAGAGATCGTGTATTCTTATGAGTTTCACCTCAGCATGGAAAATAATGTTTTGGTAAGGGAAGTAAGTTATCACCATGATATATTGGTTTTTTTAGGTTTTGGAGCACTTTAGAGAGGTATCTTATCTGTTATAACTACATCCACAGTTATAGATGATTCATGATGTATTCTTTGTGTCCCATATTTGAAATCATTATCATGATTCTTCACATGTGATTGATTTGGGTGGTGTTGATATTTAGAAGGATATGACTTTTATTGAGTATCTAGTGGAAATTTTGGATCTCAAAGATAATTTCTTGCTTGGATTAATTATTTCTTAACTGAAAATTCTATAGAAACATGGTGGTATAGAGGAAATAACATGAAAATGGGAAACATAGATGATGGTGCAATATCCTAGATTATTTTAAGTTTTTCTTATTATACTTTGATATGAAATGTTATTATAATGATAAAATTATAAGTAATGAGAATTATTCAGAGATTATTTCCTCTTTATGATTAGGGTTTAAGCTTTTTTATTATGAAAATCTCTTAACATAGTGTGTAATACAGAGACCTGGAAACTTAATGTATGGGTTTTTGTGATATTCTAGAGATTATTTTATTCATTTTTATTATAAATGGGGAAATTATAAATTTTATGGTCTCGTAATGAAATTGTAATCATTTAATTCTATTTTGGATTTGATTTATATCCTTGGATGGAATTTTGGTAATTTTCAGTTACGAATGAAATTTTTGGTTAATACTGAATTTTAAGAATATTTGTTTATTTATTTATTTCATTTAATTAGATCATTTTTATAAATAAAAAGTGTGAGATATTTTGGTGGCATTGATATATGATAAAAATATGAAAGTTGTGGATGGATATTTTGAGCTAATGGAATGAATCATGATAACAAATTTTCACTCTATCATGGGATTTACCTTTCTATCGGGAAACATTTCTCTATTCTCAATTTCTATTTTTTTAAATGATAACCTATTGGATTTGAGTTGTTCTATAGGATCAAATTATGGTAGGAAAAAATGATAGTAAATAAATGAAAGATAATGATTAGCAATCAGTGATCATTTTGAGATTGTGGTAGGTGCCTCTAGACTCTCATATATTATTATTCTATGTGAATTTATCATGATTTTTTATTATTTAAAGTGTAGATAATTTATAATAATATGATATAAGGATTATTATGTAAAATTGAAAATAATAATTTATGGGAAATATATTCTATTTCATTAAGTGAAATGATTATGAAATTGAGTTTTGGTGGATTAAAGATGGTAATTATAAATGGTGGGAAAATAATAATGATAATTATTGGAACTATTCAATGAATATGGAAAATTGAAATATGATGAAGTGTTTTGAACTAACAAGGAAATTTTAGTTTTATGTGAAATAATTTTTGAAAATATACTGAAAGAGAAATATGATGAAATGTTTTATAATGAATTTGGTGGTGTTATTTGTTTATCATTATCATACGGGTAATTTTTTTGGCTCTTATGGTGATTTTAAGCATGAATCATTTTGAAGTTTTAAAATTTTATATAAGTAGAGATAATGTATTTTATGAATTTTTTCATGAACTATGCCAATTTATCATGGGGATCATGCCACTTTCTAAAAAATTGTCCTTGGATAATGGTATACCTTAAATAGATGATGCACATAGCTATATGTAGGTCATGCTCAGGAGTATGATAGTCATGCCATATACTAGTTAAGATGGACTTTAATATAATGAGTTGGATAGAAGCAGTGCAGTTTTCACACAGTTTATGTCACTTGGTAATGAGTTCATCCAATAACACCATGAGGGTCATGTAATTTTATAACTTCTAGTTTTCTCTTATGTTATGGGATAGTACTAAATGTGAAAGGATATATAAGATAGTGAGATTATATGGAAAGGGTCTTTTTAATATGAGATGTCTAGTGAAGAGGTTTTACCATCCCATTTCATTCTTAAAATATGTATTTTATTTAATTTTGCTTCAATTTGATCTTTTAAGAAATTTTTATTTTTGATTTTAAAAATTTGGAAGTTGTTGGGTGTCGCATGTCTTGTGCGTGATTAGGAGAAATTCTGTGAAAACATGTAAGGGGTATTGCAGTGGTTATGGAGGTGTTTTGTATATTTGGTGCATGGTTTAGTAAATTATCTGGCCAAACCGTGCGGGTTCCCATTCCTTGTCCTATTCCAACTACATGGTTAGAACATAGTTTACCAAACCATGTGGACTAATCCTATGAGATTCCTAGTTTCCATTTAAAGGTGAAATTTCTCTTATTCCATCATATATTTTTAAGGGTTTCTCCTCCCTCTTCCCACCCATTCATTTGATTAACTCCTTGGATCCCTAGGGAAGATCCCCCTTCTTCTCCCTTTGATTCTTGACTCATGTTTCATGATTTTAAAGAGGTTTAAAATGTAATTTATCCCTCTCTCCCTTTATTCTCTTTTCCTTTCCTTCCCTCACCATTTCTCCTAGGTTTCTCCTTATCCCCAGAACCCTAATTCGCTATGTAAGCAGGATTTATGGTTTAAGATGGTTTGAACCTAGGGTTTTGGTCATGTAGGTATTATAAAGGGAGATTATTATCTTGGATTGGCCTTAACCATTAAAGGTGATTGGTTTCCTTCTATTTTGAGGTATTTGTTTTTATGTGGTCCCAATATTTTGAAATTCATGGATTGCTTGAGTGTTAAAAAATAATTTTTACTTAAAGGGGAGGTGTCTTTCTGAAGATCATGGTGTGGGATTGTCTAGTGGTTTTTGTTATTTTCGGACAAAATTTAAGCCAATTGTTGGTTTTTTTGTTATAATTTTGTTAGGAACATCTCACTATAGAGCATAGGGTGTAATGTGTGACACTTATGCTTTGATGGGTGGTTCTTCTACGGTGTTTTTGTTTCATGTTTGTCATATCCCCTTATGCTTATTGTTAAAGGTGCCTAATTTCATATATTTTGTGTGTCATTTCAATGAGGTAATGGTGCCTGATATTATTTTTCATTTTTTATTTATGGTTGGTATTGTTTCTAAAATGGTTTAAAAAGTGTTTTTGGAAAGTGGTTTTCTAACACCCTGAGATTTTGTCAAATATTTTTTTTGAATTAATTTAAACTTTTTGATATTTTTCATTTCACACAACACTAAATATAGATTGTTTTATATGAAATAACGAAGTTATTCTTTCTTTACAATCTACACCAAATTAATATTTTGTTATATGCTACACCAAGATAAGTTTCTGCTACATTAAACACTAAGTTAACTTGCATTACACACAAGACCAAGTTTTACAGCCTTTTAGTGGCACACCTATTTTAAAACTAAATTTTGAAACTTATATAAATTTTATTTTTAAAAAAAGACAACATTTTTTAATTTGGAATGTCAAAAATTATATTAGGATGATTTTTTTGGTATTTTTCTAAGAAGATTTATTTTTTGATTAATAGTGCAAAATACTTCATTTTAGTTACAAATTACATTTTCATTTAAATAATTATTAATGTAAAATTATATTTTAAATTAGTTTTTAAAGTAAAAATAGATAAATTATAAATCAATTAACTCAATTTAGGTCATTGGAATTACTTTTATTTTAAATTTATATATAAAAACTTATTGAACTTTTGAACATTTTTACTTTAAAAACTTGCTTTCTCACCATGTTTGTGGGATTAGTTTTAAATTTATTTTTTCCACTTCTATTAATTGAATTTGAAAAAATGTAAAAAAAAAATTAATAAGTATAATATTTTTAGTCTAATAATATCAAATTATATTTTTACCAAAAATAATAGTGAAAGTAATTAAAACTAATAACGGTGATTAAGGTAAAATTATGATTAACAAGGGGCTAAACCTTAAACTTAAGGGCCAAAATGACCTAGAACCTTTTTCAAAATGCATTGGAAGCCAATAGTTGGACCATATTCTCTATTTTTTATAATTTTATGTGTTATTTGGATACTATTCCATGAAATTGACCTGTATAATAAGTTAAGTAAAGAAAATGACAAAAGAGGAACTTTCCTTACCTTTAACATTTATAAAGCTTTAGAATATAAAATAAGATACATAGTTTTGGTTATAAACATTATTTTTAAAGTTAATTGAGTTTTATTATTATGGTAATTTAACTTTAATTTTTATAGATGATATAATTACATTAAATTCTTAACAAACGCTAATGCGAGGATTATTTAGTTAATAATTAAATAAAATAAATGAAACTAAAAACATTAAAAGTTAATAAATTTAATGAAATATTGTGTTCCATTATTGTTTTAGACGAATATATCAGGTTACATATATTTTAACTTAATATATTTAAAATACAATAATGTTTTGATATTTTTAAATCAGAATTAAATACACAATGTCAAAATTGACATTAATGTTATTTTTCAATAAATGATATTTTTTAAAATAATTAAAATTAAAAAAAAATATTCTTAAAAATGAATTATAAATGTTAAAAAATATAAAATATAGTCCAATAATGGACCAATTTATCTTTTATAATTAACATATTGACCTTTATATAGAAAAAATATCATTAGCACAGTTCAAGTTCAGCAGTGTTTTTGTGTGTTACATGCGCTTATTTTAAAATTAATTTGCAACACACATGGGATTTAATTTTTGTAAATTATATATCATATTTATAATTTATTTATTATATATTTTCTAATAAATATAACTTTAATTTATTCTTAATGTTTAAATTACATAGATTAGAAAACCGGTTGCCTTAATTAAACCCAAAATGATAAAAGTGGAGAAACTTAGAGGTTAAGGAATATAATTATAAAATTACACTTATTTTTGTGTTTTGGAGGTTTTTCTCAACCCTAAATCCCCTTTAATGCATTATTTTTTCATTTTTGAAGCACATGAGGTATGTTAGATCTCTCAGTGGTGTTTTCCTTTTAGTAATTACAACAATGCCACCCCTCCACTATAAAAATACATTCAATATTTCCCTTCCTCACTCCTATCGAGCCACTTTTTCTCAACCAAAACCTGACCTAATAAGCTCCAAAAATAAATCATATTACCCTATAGTTCTGACTTTGGTAATAAATCCAACCAAGGAAGTTCTTTAGTGCAAACCGAAAGGAGTTACACAAAAAAGAGGTAACATTATTCAACATCCAATTATGTTTTATTTCTTTCTCCATACATTAAATCATTCTTATTTAATAATTATATAATAAAATTAGTATTCATAATATACTTATATTTTTTTATTCTAACGGTTCTAGCTACACCTATAAACACTTCCATCAATTTGGTAATGAACTTACCATTCGTGTACAGTGAACTACTGCATCGCAAAACGATGTCGTTCATTTTTTCTTTACAACCTATCATTGTAGGGAATTATGATGGAAAATATATTTTTATATGATATATATAATATTTGTGTCATCTTAATACTTTTTAAATTTTTATATAACATATACTGTCATTCTTTCCATTTTTTGTACAAAAGATAACATTGTTTGTGAATGTGTGGACTACCACCTCCTCAAAGTGATGTTATTCGTTCACATTTTACATGGAATGTATTAAGGTTTAGTATACTTATATAATAAATGTGAAATAATAATTATAATTTAATTATATTATATATATATATATATTTCAAATACTTTCATTTCATTCAATACGCCATGAAAATGGTTACAACGTTCGTGTGTATGTATGTCCTACGTCTCCATTAACAGTGTATTTTATTTTATATTTATATCTTTTATAGACTATTATAAATAATTATATACTGAATATATATGATATTTATATCATTTTTAACATTATTTAAATAATTAAATCAATATATAATTAAGTGGATCATGAATAACAAGTCAAAATATATTGAAGAAAAACAAAGCAGTTATTGCCCGAAAGATAACATTAATATATAATTATTAATAAATGGGTAATATCAAGTCATAATAAAATCATTTAGGGTATTAATTATAAAATATGGTTCTGTAATATATTTATAATAAACTTATATTTATGATACTTTAGGTTTTAATATGTAAAAAGAAAGTCAATATTGAAGGTAAGTGTTTTCTCATCTCACTTTTATTTCTGCGAGATAAATGTTATATTAACCACTTAATTTTGTTGTTTAGGGTATATAATAAAATAAAAAATATTATATAATTAATTTAATTTATTTAATGATATTAAAAGTTTTAATTTACGTTATTATTTCATGGGTATCATGATTTAAAAGGTACTCATGTAGTAAGGGGATTTTTAGTTTCACTTTTATTTTTGCGAGACTTTTACCATATTCATCACTCATTTATTTTGTGTGGTGCATATAGTGAAAATTAATGTATTATATGTTTCTTATTCATAAATTTATTGTTATTACATATACATTTTATGGTCTCTCTTTCATGGGGTTTTTTTTCAAAAGTTACCAAATTGGTAGATTAATTCTGTCTCAATTTTCATTCATTGAGACACATGTCATGTTTTGCACCTATATTCTTCTAAAATGTGTATATAATTCCCATTGACACTTTATATAATGAATTTAATTTATTTAATGATATTAAAAGTTTTAATTTAATTTATTCTTTCATGGGTATCATGATTTAAAAGTTACTCGTGTAGTAAGGGGATTTCTAGTCTCACTTTTATTTCTTTGAGACTTATACAATATTCGCCACTTGTTTATTTTGTGTGATTTATATATTGACCATAAATATATTAAATGATTTTTATTATGAAATTTATTGTTATTTACATATCCATTTTTTTATCTCCCATCATGAGGCTTGTGGTTCAAAAGTTACCATATTGATAAAGTAATTTTGTCTCAATTTCCCTTCATTGAGACACATGTCGTGTTATGCGCCTATATTCTTCTAAAATGTGTATAAAATTACTAATGAAATTTTATATCATGAATTTAATTTATTTAATGTTATTAAAAGTTTTAATTTATGTTATTATTTTATGGGGATCATGATTTAAAATTTACTCATGTAGAAAGGTGATTTCTAGTCTCACTTTTATTTCTGCAAGACTTATGGCATATTCACCAATATTTTTTTTGTATGATGTATATATTGACCATGAATTTATTCTATATTTCTTATTATTAAATTTATGGGTATTTATATTTCCATTTTATTATATCTCTTTCATGGGTTTTATGGTACAAAAGTTACCATATTGGTAAAGTAATTTTGTCTAAATTTTCCTTCATTGAGACACATGCCATGTTATGCACCTATATTTTTCTAAAATGTTAATATACTACCCTTTGACATGTTAAATCGTGAATATAAATATTTTCATGAAATTATAAGCATAATTTATGTAATTATTTCATTTTTATTGTGATTCTAATGTTTCAAAGTGATATAAGTCACTTTGAAATGTTTCATGATTAGTTTCCTCAAGAAAAATTTTAATTGATCCTTCCAAAATTATTTTCCATATAAGATGAAATTCTTGGATGTAGTTTGTGTTTTATTAGGGATAGTATCCAAGGACACTATTCTTATTCGTTATTTGAATGGTCTATGTTTATTATGACAAGTTTCTTATGGAACCCATTTATCTTCCACAAGTTATACCATGATAAAATGCTTATGAAACCCACTTCTGTTAATGGGATATTCTATGATGAAATTATTGTCAGGCCTATAGATTTTCAAAAGGTTATGATATGATGAAGTTTTTATAATATCAATTTCATTTAATGGGTTATGATATGATATTTATCAAACCCATCCATTTTTATGGGTCATGATATGATGAATGTTTTATTATTTTGTGGAACATGTATGTTTGATTTTATTATGTGATGGGTAAGACCTATATCTCCACCCAATGAATTAGGTGATGATAAATGATTTATGATATCAAAGGGTTCATGGGAGGTCATCCCAAGTAGAAACCAAGAGGTCATCCTAAGCTCGAAATAAGAGGGTACACTGAATGACATCCCATGCCCGAAACAAGAGGGTACACAGGAGGGTATCCCAAGACTAAATCAAGAGGGTACATGGGAGGTCATCCCAATCCCAATCCAAGAGGATACGGGAGGGAATACCAAGACAAAAACTGTAGATACCCGAATCCTGAAATACATGGACATTACATTACTTTTTTGGAATACTTAGTACATAACAAAAACATACACACAAGGATCGTAATAGTTTAGTGTCTTTGGAAACTCAGAATATAATCTTCTAATCGTGGTGAAAGATCTTCAACATCTCCCATAAATATATTCCTTTTTTTACCTAAAACCTTTCTTATTATCCTGGGGAAAAGAAAACATAAAAGGGTGAGCTCAAATGCTCAGTAAGGGTAAACAAAAGAAATATAAATCACATTATATACATAAGAACATATCTTTTGGAAATCTTAACTTGCAAAAGAGATCATGATTTCATAACATGGGATAAATCATAGTAGTGAAATGTAATCCCAATAATCATAACTTAAAACATGAAACTTTGTGACATACACACATAATCATAGATAATCATTTCTTGTTAGTCAAGACTCATTTCCAAGACTATCTTAGTGGACAAAGTCCATTTCTGAACCGAGTTCACTCCCCGTTTTAGTCCTGTTTCACTGAACCGGTATAACCTACCATTCCAACCATGTCTATCTCATGAGATATAAAATCTTTACCCAATTCATTGGAGGGATATATAGGTCCCACCCATCTCATAATTATACCATTCTTATGTGTGCCACAAAATTAGAAAACCATACATCATAGCATAACTCATGTAATAAAAATGGGAATCTTAAACATCGTGACATCATAAAACAATTCATATAAGATAAAGGAATTAATAAAAATATAATTAAATCACAACATAATCAAATCAATGTAATAATAGGGATAAAAATAGAACCCTTTATTATCTTAGATGGAAAATAATTTTGATAAAACACTTGAACTCCATTCTTGAGGAAAATATCCTTTCTGATTCAAAAACATTTTTCCTTTCTTAACATGTCGTACAATTATAAAATAACAGAATTTGATTAAAAATAAACTTGAAAACTTATAAAGGAAGATTCTTGGAAATAATGTTTTAAAAATCCATTCATGCTGTATAAGTTAAAAAAAACATTCTTCTCGTACTTTTTTCGGAAAAGTCAAAAAATACCTCGTATGAAAAACGAAAGAAGATTCCTTTTATATCTTTTACTAAAAACTCGCCTAAGGGTAAAATTGGATTTAAACAATTTTTGGTGGATGGAAATAATATTACATATTGAGGAAACATGGATGTGGATGATAAAATACACCCCAGTAAATACCAAAGTATAAACAATCTCGGATAAAAATGAGATTGTGATATTTCCCTTACCTTTGGTCTGATATGCTTTGTACATGTCCTAACCTCATGTATAATGATTTAAATAATGTTATTTAATTATTACATAATTATAATTATTTTTATGATATCATATATGGTCATATTCTTAGCTTATTATTAGTAATATTTCATTACTACTTGTTATTCGGGTGTTTATTACTTTTTGTTCTTATGCGTGTTTGTCGAATAGATTCTTATTCTTCTCTTTAGGTTATAGATACCTCATTTCAAGAATGGTATTATTGTAATATATATCATATTAATTCATTCAATTCATTTATACAATCATTATGAAATGAAGATCATGTAGAACGAGTCACATCGCATCGTGGAGACGGTATTCCGTACGTACGCACGAGTGATGATATCATTCCTATGATCGTGGAATTGTATTTGAGTGTATGTATACTATTTAAGAATAAGTATCACTTTATAATAGTCATATATAGTCATTATTTACACCATTATACCCATCCAAGTAAGGTGGTGGTGGAAAATAGATTACACCACGGCGTGGAGACGGTATTCCGTACGTACGCACGCGCGGTGATTTCTTTTTCCGTAGGATGGATAGATGGTGAAATAGGGTTGTTTCATACTTATAATAACATATCAGTATATGATTGATACTGATGTTATTATCTCATAATTAAACAACTAAAGAAGAAGAAGTGGAAGAAGAAATAAAGATGAAAGAATTGGTAACGGACATTACCTCTTCTTTGAAGTGCTTCTTTGAAACCTCCTTTTAGGGCACTAAAATAGGTCCTTGAAGAAGACCAGAACCTCTAGGATGTTTCTAGGGAAGTGGATAGAAGAAATTGGCAGGGTTTGGCTGAGCTTTAAGGCTCAAAGTGGTGTGAGGAGGAGGGGGAGGAGGTGCCCTTTTATAAGGGAGGAGAGGGGCACCTTTGGAATAACTAAAAATATTATTTTATTATAAAGTCAAGTTCGGTTTTAAATAGATCCAAATTGAGTTATTTAAAGGATAAGGTGGGTATGGGTCTAAATAATCTCATACAATAGAATTTAGACAATTTTAGGTCATTATATTAACCTTATCTTTTAGTTTTAACTCTTAGTTAATTAGATTGACATTTACCATGTCACTTTGTATTTTTATATTATATAGTTAATAAACTTACCATATACATCAAATAGACACCCAATTTGTGTTTTATTAATATATATAACCTTATCTAAGTCATTTTTCCGAACCTTAGATTTTTAGGAATAAAATTACAATTAATAATATAATATTTGTTTTAAAAACTATTTTATGTCAATTTTGACACTATTCAATAGTTTATTTTTTTGAAACTCATAACAGAATGATTAATTCGCCCAAAGTTAATTAAATAAATCCTAACATGTCATATTAACCTAGAAAATTAGTTTAATTCATAAAAATTCTCAAATTTTACTTATTTGGGTATTTATAATATCAATTATTCTAATTTTTCACTATTATGGTAATTACTATATCATCATTGTGTCATAAATAAATTAAATTATTTAAAGTCTAAAAATTACAAATAAAATATAATTATGCAGGAAATATCTTTATATTTCTAATGAATATTTATAGTCGAATTTATCTTAGGTATAACTCCATATTAAAATTTATTTACTTATTAAACTTTGATTTTAACTATTTTAACCCTTCTTTAAATAAATTAATAATAAATGTCCTAATCTAATCCAAGTGGGCCTAAATGATCATATTTTATTCCTAAGGTTGTTTTTGGTCGAATTACACTTATCCAATAGAATTAGGACATGTTTTAGGGTAATAATAATAACATTTTTACCCTTAATTACCCTATTTACTTTTAACCGTGGTAAAAAAAAGTAAAAAGTTACTATTCGCCAAAAATTATTTTCATCTCATTGAACCAAATTTTACTTAATAACATCAACCGTGTCTCTCGGATATTTGAAATTCCACTCACAGAAGCGGTAAAATTAAGTTTTATGAAAAATTCATTTTTTTAACTACCACTTAGTGGTTTCACTATTCATCAAAAAATGAAAGTTTCCAGAAAAATACCAAAAATTAGGCCTAAGATATATTTGATATTATGAACTCAAAAATTATGTCTATTTTACCAAATTCAAAACATATTAGTTGCATTAATTAATTTAAAAATTAATTCCCGTCGTCAAAACAAATAGCGTGTTTTTAAGAGATAATAACGATCAAAAGATTGACACTTGTTTATGTCTAGTTTAAATGTAGAATTACATCCAATGACCAACATTGTATTAAATTGTAAAAATATATTCTAAATATACTTTAAAACCACTCAAATTAATAATTTATCACTATTAATTATTTCTATTAAAAAAGTTCTTTTTAATTAAAATTTAGTAATTTTCACTATTCATCAGAATATGAAAGTTATCCGAAAAGTACCAAAATTTCACCCTAAGATAATTTCGATATTCCGAATCCAAAAATGAAGTCCATTTTGAAAAATAAAATTTACAAAATTTCAAAAAGTGGTTATTACTATTCATAACGGCTAGTTTTAATAATATTTTAATAGCATATCGTTGTTTAGTGAAACTCGGTATTGCGTACTGCGCAAGCTATCGAGGAAGGTCGCGATTGCGTTTAATGAAAGCCAAGTCAAGGATGTGTGTTGTGAAAGCTCCTTTTGGTGTAGGATACAACACAAGACATTAATGAAAAGAATATTTTTCATAAAATCTCAGGGTGTTACATTCTACCCCCCTTAAAATGAATTTCACCCTCAAAATTCGTCGGGGTTATAAATTGTTTACTACTTGAACGTTTCTTTAATAGAAACCCACATCGTAAAAAGGAATACCAAAACCATTCTTTAAAAAACAAAAGTATGAAACGTAAAGGTTACCCAAATAAACTAATCACTGGGTTTCCACATAGATGAAAATATGGATATGGAAGAGAAATCTAACCATCATGTTCTGATGGAGAGTGGTAGAGAACATGGCTATGGAAAAGCCAGCAATCACAAAGCCATAAATTTGTGACGATCTAAGGTACCATCTAATTCATCAGATATAAGAGAACTAGGACAACATTTTTGGTTTTCAAGATCATTTCCCTAAAGTTGATGAAATTGGAATTAGAAGAAATACTTTCGTGATTTTGGTACTGTGTCACCGTTGGTCATTCTTTGGACAATTTACACTTCATCTATTAAAGACATGAAGTTGGATTTGTCATTCGTGAAGTGTTAGCAGATCATGTGATAGAATGATGGGTCATTCCATCTGTCTCAAACAAAAGGTTACAAAAGTTATCAACAATACATAAGACCATTTATGGTGAAGTTAATCGTATACGATTCCAAAAATGAACTTATACTTCATATATCATACCACGTAGTAAAATAAAACTAGTTTCTACTAACCAAGGACTTCCTGTAGGCCAGTGGTAGGCGATAAAGGCCGGTCGCACTTCGGTTGTGGGTTCGATTCCCACAGCCTTGTCCGACGCGATGGGCTGTCGCCCGTCCTGCAGGTTGTCCTTTTTCTAAAACTACATTACTATAACATCACATAAATAATATCAAAAAAAAATTCTATCCTTAAACAATACTAACTTATGGTTAACATAATCCATTCCAATCTTTAGACTTATCTAAAATACTTCAGTCCAAGCTCATAGTATAAAGAAAACGTTTACTTGAAATGTCGTCAACCAAGCATGTGAATACCATCATTTATCCCCCATATATCTTGTTGGTCACATTCCAATCATGTGAATACCTTAATCATGTATTCTCTTTAAAAATGAATACCCATTAAACCTTAGTAAAAACATGAATGCTGTCAAAAATTAACTCTTTCCACATACCAAAATCCAAAAATTCTATATACTCAAACCATGATATAACCTTCTCCTTATATCAGTCATGAGCTCATGAATACTATCAAACATTTAATTTTATCCTTATCCCTTCATTATGCGCATATCATATACATTCCAAAAATATCTGAATAACCTTTCATGGATACTGGTAACATTAATCATACACTTTCAAAACTCAAGGAAATACCGCAGTGTAACAATCCTTAGATGTCTCTTTATTCCATAGTACCATGAGATTACTTATACAACATTACACATGATAAACATGTAATCATTCCACTACATTCTTAAATCATTGACCGAGCTTCAACAATTCTTTCATCTCACATATCATTTGTAGTCTCTTCATCATCATCCACATAAATACTACCCATATGACCATACTGATTCTCTTCATGAGACTTTCCATTAGGGCATTGGTTTTCATAATGCCCGTACATTCCACATTTAAAACATTTAACCATTGTTGATGTCGTAGCAATACTATTATCCTCATCCCTGGTGTTAACTGAACCTTTTCCTTTGCACTTACTGGCTTTGTGTCCTTCTTTTCCACACCCAAAGCATCTTCCAGTTCCTTTCAAACATTCTCCTTGATGCCTCTTCCCACATGATTTACATAGGGGAAATTGAACTTTCTTTCCTCTATGATAATCATGAAAATCCATCTTTCTCTTATTATCCGAGTCAGGAAACTTACCAAATTTTACTTTATTGATCATATTATGAGATTGCTGATTCGGCATAATAATGATGTTTGGACTTCCAAATCCCATTTCATTTGGTTTCTCATGAAGAATATCATTCCATTGTCCACCATATCCTCCATTATCGTGAATCATCTTGTTTCCAGCCATTTTCTAAAACCCAAAAAGAATAGTGTGAGAGGAAAAAATCACGTTAGGGAAAACAATATAATAAAGGGGGAGTACCTTCAATATCTAACATCTTAGGTTTAATTATATGATCGTTAGAATAATTCTAGGACTATAACCTATAATTATACTTAACCTTAGGTACATCCCTAGACATACCTTAGAAATATCTCTAGGGATCTCACTAAAGTTCTCGCATCCTAGTTTCCAAAGGTTGACTAAACCTTTCCTCTGATACCAACTGTAGAGACCCGAAGCCTGATGTACATGGGCATTACATTACTTTTTCGGAATACTTAGTACATAACAAAAACACACACACAAGGACCGTAATAGTTTAGTGTCTTTGGAAACTCGGAATATAATCTTCTAATCGTGGTGAAAGATCTTCAACATCTCCCATAAATATATTCCTTTTTTTTACCTAAAACCTTTCTTATTATCCTGGGGAAAAGAAAACATAAAAGGGTGAGCTCAAATTCTTAGTAAGGGTAAACAAAAGAAATATAAATCACATCATATACATAAGACCATATCTTTTGGAAATCTTAACCTGCAAAAGAGATCATGATTTCATAACATGGGATAAATCATAGTAGTGAAATGTAATCCCAATAATCATAACTTAAAACATGAAACTTTGTGGCATACACACATAATCATAGAGAATCATTTCTTGTTAGTCAAGACTCATTTCCAAGACTATCTTAGTGGACAAAGTCCATTTCTGAACCGAGTTCACTCCTTGTTTCAATCTTGTTTCACTGAACCGGTATAACCTACCATTCCAGCCATGTCTATCTCATGAGATATAAAATCTTTACCCTATGAATTTGAGGTAGATATAGGTTCCACCCATCTCATAATGATACCATTCTTATGTGTTCCACAAAATCAGAAAACCATACATCATAGCATAACCCATGTAATAAAAATGGGAATCTTAAACATCGTGACATCATAAAACAATTCATATAAGATAAAGGAATTCATAAAAATATAATTCCATCACAACATAATCAAATCAATGTAATAATAGGGATAAAAACAGAACCCTTTATTATCTTAGATGGAAAATAATTTTGATAAAACACTCGAACTCCATTCTTGAGGAAAATATCCTTTCTAATTCAAAAACACTTTTCCTTTCTTAAAATGTCATACAATTCTAAACTAAAAGAATTTGATTAAAAATAAACTTTAAAACTTGTAAAGGAATCTTCTTGGAAATAATGTTTTAAAAATCCATTCATGTCGTATAAGTTAAAAAACATTCTTCTCGTACTTTTTTCGAAAAAGTCAAAAAATACCTCGTACGAAAAACGAAAGAAGATTCCTTTTATATCTTTTACTAAAAACTCACCGAAGGGTAAAATTGGATTTAAACAATTGTAGGTGGATGGAAATAATATTACATATTGAGGAAACATGGATGTGGATGATAAAATACACCCCAGTAAATGCCAAAGTATAAACAATCTCGGATAAAAATGAGATTGTGATATTTCCCTTACCTTTGGTCCGATATGCTTTGTACGTGTCCGAACCTCCTGTATAATGATTTAAATAATGTTATTTACTTATTAAAGAATTATAATTATTTTTATGATATCATATATGGTCATATTCTTAGCTTATTATTAGTAATATTTCATTACTACTTGTTATTCGGGTGTTTATTTCTTTTTGTTCTTATGCGTGTGTGTCGAATAGATTATTATTCTTCTCTTTAGGTTATAGATACCTCATTTACAGAATGGTATTAGTGTAATATATATCATATTCATTCATTCAATTCATTTATATAATCATTATGAAATGAAAATCATGTAGAATGAGTTGCATCATATCGTGGAGACGGTATTCCGTACGTACGCACGAGTGATGATATCGTTCCTATGATTGTGGAATTGTATTGGAGTGTATGTATACTATTTAAGAATCAGTATCACTTTATAATAGTCATATATAGTCATTATTTACACCATTATACCCATCCAAGTAAGGTGGTGGTGGAAAATAGATTACACCACGGCGTGGAGACGGTATTCCGTACGTACGCACGCGCGGTGATTTCTTTTTCCGTAGGATGGATAGATGGTGAAATATGGTTGTTTCATACTTATAATAACATATCATTATATGAGTGATACTGATGTTATTACTTCATAATGAAACAAATAAATAAGAAGAAGTGGAAGAAGAAATAAAGATGAAAGAATTGGTAACGGACATTACCTCTTCTTTGAAGTGCTTCTTTGAGACCTACTTTTAGGGCACTAAAATAGGTCTTTGAAGAAGACCAGAACCTCTAGGATGTTTCTAGGGAAGTGGAGAGAATAAATTGTCAGGGGTTGGCCAAGCTTGAAGGCTCAAAGTGGTGTGAGGAGGAGGGGGAGGAGGTGCCCTTTTATAAGGGAGGAGAGGGGCACCTTTGGAATAACTAAATATATTATTTTATTATAAAGTTAATTTCGGTTTTAAATAGCTCCAAATTGAGTTATTTCTAATATAAGGTGGTTATGGGTCTAAATCCTCTCATCCAATAGAATTTAGACAAGTTTAGGTCATTATATTAACCTTATCTTTTAGTTTTAACTCTTAGTTAATTAGATTGACATTTACCATGTCACTTTGTATTTTTATATTATATAGTTAATAAACTTACCATATACATCCAAGAGACCCCCAAGTTGTGTTTTATTAATATATATAACCTTATCTAAGTCATTTGGCCGAGCCATTGATTTTTAGGAATAAAATAACAATTAATAATATAATATTTGTTTTAAAAACTATTTTATGTCAATTTTGACACTATTCAATAGTTGATTTTTTTGAAACTCATAACAGAATGATTACCGCGACCAAAGTTAATTAAATCAATCCTAACATGTCATATTAACCTAGAAAATTAGTTTAATTCATAAAAAGTCTCAAATTATACTTATTTAGGTATTTATAATATCAATTATTCTAATTTTTCACTATTATGGTAATTACTACATCATCATTGTGTCATAAATAAATTAAATTATTTAAAGTCTAAAAATTAAAAATAAAATATCCTTATATAGGAAATCTTTTTATATTTCTAATGAATATTTATAGTCGAATTTATCTTATGTATAACCCCATATTAAAAATTATTTACTTATTAAACTTTGGTTTTAACTATTTTAACCCTTCTTTAAATAAATTAATAATAAATGTCCTAATCTAATCCAAGTGGGCCTAAATGATCATATTTTATTCCTAAGGTTGTTTTTGGTCGAATTACACTTATCCAATAGAATTAGTACATGTGTTAGGGTAATAATAATAACATTTTTATCCTTAATTACCCTATTTACTTTTAACCGTGGTAAAAAAAAGTAAAAAGTTACTATTCACCAAAAATTATTTTCATCTCATTGAACCACATTTTACTTACTAACATCAACCGTGTCTCTCGGATATTTGAAATTCCACTCACAGAAGCGGTAAAATTAAGTTTTATGAAAAATTCATTTTTTTAACTACCACTTAGTGGTTTCACTATTCATCAAAAAATGAAAGTTTCCAGAAAAATACCAAAAATTAGGCCTAAGATATATTTGATATTATGAACTCAAAAAAGATTTCTATTTTACCAAATTCAAAACATATTAGTTGCATTAATTAATTTAAAAATTAATTCCCGTCGTCAAAACAAATAGCGTGTTTTTAAAAGATAATAACCATCAAAAGATTGACACTTGTTTATGTCTGGTTTAAATGTAGAATTACATCCAATGACCAACATTGTATTAAATTGTAAAAATATATTCTAAATATACTTTAAAACCACTCAAATTAATAATTTATCACTATTAATTATTTCTATTAAAAAAGTTCTTTTTAATTAAAATTTAGTAATTTTCACTATTCATCAGAATATGAAAGTTACCCGAAAAGTACCAAAATTTCACCCTAAGCTAATTTCGATATTACGAATCCAAAAATGAAGTCCATTTTGAAAAATAAAATTTAAAAAATTTCAAAAAGTGGTTATTACTATTCATAATGGCTAGTTTTAATAATATTTTAATAGCATATCGTTGTTTAGTGAAACTCGGTATTGCGTACGGCGCAAGCTATCGAGGAAGGTCGTGATTGCGTGTAATGCAAGGCAAGTCAAGGATGTGTGTTGTGAAAGCTCCTTTTGGTGTAGGATAAAACACAAGACATTAATGAAAATAATATTTTTCATAAAATCTCAGGGTGTTACATTCTACCCCCCTTAAAATGAATTTCGCCCTCGAAATTCGTCGGGGTTATAAATGGTTTACTACTTGAAAGTTTCTTTAATAGAACCCCACATCGTAAAAAGGAATACCAAAACCATTCTTTAAAAAACAAAATTATGAAACTTAAAGGTTACCCAAATAAACTAATCACTGGGTTTCCACATAGGTGAAAATATAGATATGGAAGAGAAATCTAACCATCATGTTCTGATGGAGAGTGGTAGAGAACATGGCTAGAGAAAATCCAGCAATCACAAAGCCATAAATTTTTGATGATCTAAGGTACCATCTAATTCATCAGATATAAGAGCACTAGGACAACATTTTTGGTTTTCAAGATCATTTCCCTAAAGTTGATGAAATTGGAATTAGAAGAAATACTTTTGTGATTTTGGTACTGTGTCACCATTGGTCATTCTTTGGACAATTTCCACTTCATCTATTAAAGACATGAATTTGGATTTGTCAATTGTGAAGTGTTAGTAGATCATGTGATAGAATGATGGGTCATTCCATCTATCTCAAACAAAAGGTTACAAAAGTTATAAAAAATACATAAGACCATCTATGGTGAAGTTAATCGTATACGATTCCAAAAATGAACTTATACTTCATATATCATACCGCGTAATAAAATAAAACTAGTTTCTACTAACCAGGGACTTCCTGTAGGCCAGTGGTAGGTGATAAAGGCCAGTCGCACTTCAGTTGTGGGTTCGATTCCCACAGCCTTGTCCGACGCGATGGGTTGTCGCCCGTCCTGCAGGTTGTCCTTTTTCTAAAACTACATTACTATAACATCACATAAATAATATCAAAAAAAAATTCTATCCTTAAACAATACTAACTTATGGTTAACATAATCCATTCCAATCTTTAGGCTTATCTAAAATACTTCGGTCCAAGATCATAGTATAAAGAAAACGATTACTTGAAATGTCGTCAACCAAGCATGTGAATACCATCATTTATCCCCCATATATCTTGTTGGTCACATTCCAATCATTTGAATACCTTAATCATGTATTCTCTTGAAAAATGAATACCCATTAAACCTTAGTGAAAACATGAATGCTGTCAAAAATTAACTCTTTCCACATACCAAAATCCAAAAATTCTATATACTCAAACCATGATATAACCTTCTCATTATATTAGTCATGAGCTCATGAATACTATCAAACATTTTATTTTATCCTTATCCCTTCATTATGAGCATATCATCTACATTTCAAAAATATCTGAATAACCTTTCATGGATACTGGTAACATTAATCATACACTTTCAAAACTCAAGGAAAGGCAACAGTGTAACAATCCTTAGATGTCTCTTTATTCCATAGTACCATGAGATTACTTATACAACATTACACATGATAAACATGTAATCATTCCACTACATTCTTAAACCATTGAACGAGCTTCAACAATTCTTTCATCTCACATATCATTTGTAGTCTTTTCATCATCATCCACATAAATACTACCCATATTACCATACTAATTCTCTTCATGAGACTTTCCCTTAGGTCATTGGTTTTCATAATTCCCGTACATTCCACATTTAAAACATTTAACCATTGTTGATGTCGTAGCAATACCATTATCCTCATCCCCGGTGTTAACTGAACCTTTTCCTTTGCACTTACTGGCTTTGTGTCCTTCTTTTCCACACCCAAAGCATCTTCCAGTTCCTTTGAAACATTCTCCTTGATGCCTCTTCCCACATGATTTACATAGGGGAAATTGAACTTTCTTTCCTCTATGATAATCATGAAAATCCATCTTTCTCTTATTAGCCGAGTCAGGAAACTTACCAAATTTTACTTTATTGATCATATTATGAGATTGCTGATTCGGCATAATAATGATTTTTGGACTTCCAAATCCCATTTCATTTGGTTGCTCATTAAGAATATCATTCCATTGTCCACCATATCCTCCATTATCGTGAATCATCTTGTTTCCATCCATTTTCTAAAACCCAAAAAGAATAGTGTGAGAGGAAAAAATCACGTTAGGGAAAACAATATAATAAAGGGGGAGTACCTTCAATATCTAACATATTAGGTTTAATTATATGATCATTAGCGTAATTCTAGGACTATAACCTATACTTATACTTAACCTTAGGTACATCCCTAGACATACCTTAGAAATATCTCTAGGGATCTCACTAAAGTTCTCGCATCCTAGTTTCCAAAGGTTGACTAAACCTTTCCTCTGATACCAACTGTAGAGACCCGAAGCCTGACGTACATGGACATTACATTACTTTTGCAGAATACTTAGTACATAACAAAAACACACACACAAGGACCGTAATAGTTTAGTGTCTTTGGAAAATTGGAATATAATCTTCTAATCATGGTGAAAGATCTTCAATATCTCCCATAAATATCTTCCTTTTTTTTACCAAAAACCTTTCTTATTATCCTGGGGAAAAGAAAACATAAAAGGGTGAGCTCAAATGCTCAGTAAGGGTAAAGAAAAGAAATATAAATCACATCATATACATAAGAACATATCTTTTGAAAATCTTAACCTGCAAAAGAGATCATGATTTCATAACATGGGATAAATCATAGTAGTGAAATGTAATCCCAATAATCATAACTTAAAACATGAAACTTTTTGGAATACACACATAATCATCGAGAATCATTTCTTGTTAGTCAAGACTCATTTCCAAGACTATCTTAGTGGACAAAGTCCATTTCTGAACCGAGTTCACTCCTCGTTTCAATCCTGTTTCACTGAACCGGTATAACCTACCATTCCATCCATGTCTATCTCATGAGATATAAAATCTTTAACCAATGAATTGGAGGGAGATATAGGTCCCACCCATCTCATAATGATACCATTCTTATGTGTGCCACAAAATCAGAAAACCATATATCATAGCATAACCCATGTAATAAAAATGGGAATCTTAAACATCGTGACATCATAAAACAATTCATATAAGATAAAGGAATTCATAAAAATATAATTCCATCACAACATAATCAAATCAATGTGATAATAGGGATAAAAACAGAACCCTTTATTATCTTATATGGAAAATAATTTTGATAAAACACTTGAACTCCATTCTTGAGGAAAATATCCTTTCTAATTCAAAAAAACTTTTCCTTTCTTAAAATGTCGTACAATTCTAAACTAAAATAATTTGATTAAAAATAAACTTGAAAACTTGTAAAGGAATCTTCTTGGAAATAATGTTTTAAAAATCCATTCATGCCGTATAAGTTAAAAAAAACATTCTTCTCGTACTTTTGTCGGAAAAGTCAAAAAATACCTCGTACGAAAAACGAAAGAAGATTCCTTTTATATCTTTTACTAAAAACTCACCGAAGGGTAAAATTGGATTTAAACAATTGTAGGTGGATGGAAATAATATTACATATTGAGGAAACATGTATGTGGATGATAAAGTACACCCCAGTAAATACCAAAGTATAAACAATCTCGGATAAAAATGAGATTGTGATATTTCCCTTACATTTGGTCCGATATGCTTTGTACGTGTCCGAACCTCCTGTATAATGATTTAAATAATGTTATTTACTTATTAAAGAATTATAATTATTTTTATGATATCATATATGGTCATATTCTTAGCTTATTATTAGTAATATTTCATTACTACTTGTTATTCGGGTGTTTATTACTTTTTGTTCTTATGCGTGTTTGTCGAATAGATTATTATTATTCTCTTTAGGTTATAGATACCTCATTTACAGAATGGTATTAGTGTAATATATATCATATTCATTCATTCAATTCATTTATATAATCATTATGAAATGAAAATCATGTAGAATGAGTCGCATCATATCGTGGAGACGGTATTCCGTACGTACGCACGAGTGATGATATCGTTCCTATGATTGTGGAATTGTATTGGAGTGTATGTATACTATTTAAGAATCAGTATAACTTTATAATAGTCATATATATTCATTATTTACACCATTATACCCATCCAAGTAAGGTGGTGGTGGAAAATAGATTACACCACGGCGTGGAGACGGTATTCCGTACGTACGCACGCGCGGTGATTTCTTTTTCCGTAGGATGGATAGATGGTGAAATAGGGTTGTTTAATACTTATAATAACATATCATTATATGAGTGATACTGATGTTATTACTTCATAATGAAACAAATAAAGAATAAGAAGTGGAAGAAGAAATAAAGATGAAAGAATTGGTAACGGACATTACCTCTTCTTTGAAGTGCTTCTTTGAGACCTCCTTTTAGGGCACTAAAATAGGTCTTTGAAGAAGACCATAACCTCTAGGATGTTTCTAGGGAAGTGGAGAGAAGAAATTGGCAGGGTTTGGCCGAGCTTGAAGGCTCAAAGTGGTGTGAGGAGGAGGGGGAGGAGGTGCCCTTTTATAAGGGAGGAGAGGGGCACCTTTGGAATAACTAAAAATATTATTTTATTATAAAGTTAAGTTCGGTTTTAAATAGATCCAAATTGAGTTATTTCTAATATAAGGTGGCTATGGGTCTAAATCCTCTCATCCAATAGAATTTAGACAAGTTTAGGTCATTATATTAACCTTATCTTTTAGTTTTAACTCTTAGTTAATTAGATTGACATTTACCATGTCACTTTGTATTTTTATATTATATAGTTAATAAACTTACCATATACATCCAAGAGACCCCCAAGTTGTGTTTTATTAATATATATAACCTTATCTAAGTCATTTGGCCGAACCATTGATTTTTAGGAATAAAATAACAATTAATAATATAATATTTGTTTTAAAAACTATTTTATGTCAATTTTGACACTATTCAATAGTTGATTTTTTTGAAACTCATAACAGAATGATTACCTCGACCAAAGTTAATTAAATCAATCCTAACATGTCATATTAACCTATAAAATTAGTTTAATTCATAAAAAGTCTCAAATTATACTTATTTAGGTATTTATAATATCAATTATTCTAATTTTTCACTATTATGGTAATTACTGCATCATCATTGTGTCATAAATAAATTAAATTATTTAAAGTCTAAAAATTAAAAATAAAATATCCTTATGTAGGAAATCTTTTTATATTTCTAATGAATATTTATAGTCGAATTTATCTTATGTATAACCCCATATTAAAAATTATTTACTTATTAAACTTTGGTTTTAACTATTTTAACCCTTCTTTAAATAAATTAATAATAAATGTCCTAATCTAATCCAAGTGGGCCTAAATGATCATATTTTATTCCTAAGGTTGTTTTTGGTCGAATTACACTTATCCAATAGAATTAGTACATGTGTTAGGGTAATAATAATAACATTTTTATCCTTAATTACCCTATTTACTTTTAACCGTGGTAAAAAAAAGTAAAAAGTTACTATTCACCAAAAATTATTTTCATCTCATTGAACCACATTTTACTTACTAACATCAACCGTGTCTCTCGGATATTTGAAATTCCACTCACAGAAGCGGTAAAATTAAGTTTTATGAAAAATTCATTTTTTTAACTACCACTTAGTGGTTTCACTATTCATCAAAAAATGAAAGTTTCCAGAAAAATACCAAAAATTAGGCCTAAGATATATTTGATATTATGAACTCAAAAATGATGTCTATTTTACCAAATTCAAAACATATTAGTTGCATTAATTAATTTAAAAATTAATTCCCGTCGTCAAAACAAATAGCGTGTTTTTAAAAGATAATAACCATCAAAAGATTGACACTTGTTTATGTCTGGTTTAAATGTAGAATTACATCCAATGACCAACATTGTATTAAATTGTAAAAATATATTCTAAATATACTTTAAAACCACTCAAATTAATAATTTATCACTATTAATTATTTCTTTTAAAAAAGTTTTTTTAATTAAAATTTAGTAATTTTCACTATTCATCGGAATATGAAAGTTACCCGAAAAGTACCAAAATTTCACCCTAAGCTAATTTCGATATTACGAATCCAAAAATGAAGTCCATTTTGAAAAATAAAATTTACAAAATTTCAAAAAGTGGTTATTACTATTCATAACGGCTAGTTTTAATAATATTTTAATAGCATATCGTTGTTTAGTGAAACTCGGTATTGCGTACGGCGCAAGCTATCGAGGAAGGTCGTGATTGCGTGTAATGCAAGGCAAGTCAAGGATGTGTGTTGTGAAATCTCCTTTTGGTGTAGGATAAAACACAAGACATTAATGAAAATAATATTTTTCATAAAATCTCAGGGTGTTACATTCTACCCCCCTTAAAATGAATTTCGCCCTCGAAATTCGTCGGGGTTATAAATGGTTTACTACTTGAAAGTTTCTTTAATAGAAACCCACATCGTAAAAAGGAATACCAAAACCATTCTTTAAAAAACAAAATTATGAAACTTAAAGGTTACCCAAATAAACTAATCACTGGGTTTCCACATAGGTGAAAATATGGATATGGAAGAGAAATCTAACCATCATGTTCTGATGGAGAGTGGTAGAGAACATGGCTATAGAAAATCCAGCAATCACAAAGCCATAAATTTTTGATGATCTAAGGTACCATCTAATTCATCAGATATAAGAGCACTAGGACAACATTTTTGGTTTTCAAGATCATTTCCCTAAAGTTGATGAAATTGGAATTAGAAGAAATACTTTTGTGATTTTGGTACTGTGTCACCATTGGTCATTCTTTGGACAATTTCCACTTCATCTATTAAAGACATGAAGTTGGATTTGTCAATTGTGAAGTGTTAGTAGATCATGTGATAGAATGATGGGTCATTCCATCTATCTCAAACAAAAGGTTACAAAAGTTATAAAAAATACATAAGACCATCTATGGTGAAGTTAATCGTATACGATTCCAAAAATGAACTTATACTTCATATATCATACCGCGTAATAAAATAAAACTAGTTTCTACTAACCAGGGACTTCCTGTAGGCCAGTGGTAGGTGATAAAGGCCAGTCGCACTTCAGTTGTGGGTTCGATTCCCACAGCCTTGTCCGACGCGATGGGTTGTCGCCCGTCCTGTAGGTTGTCCTTTTTCTAAAACTACATTACTATAACATCACATAAATAATATCAAAAAAAATTCTATCCTTAAACAATACTAACTTATGGTTAACATAATCCATTCCAATCTTTAGGCTTATCTAAAATACTTCGGTCCAAGATCATAGTATAAAGAAAACGATTACTTGAAATGTCGTCAACCAAGCATGTGAATACCATCATTTATCCCCCATATATCTTGTTGGTCACATTCCAATCATTTGAATACCTTAATCATGTATTCTCTTGAAAAATGAATACCCATTAAACCTTAGTGAAAACATGAATGCTGTCAAAAGTTAACTCTTTCCACATACCAAAATCCAAAAATTCTATATACTCAAACCATGATATAACCTTCTCGTTATATCAGTCATGAGCTCATGAATACTATCAAACATTTAATTTTATCCTTATCCCTTCATTATGCGCATATCATCTAAATTTCAAAAATATCTGAATAACCTTTCATGGATACTGGTAACATTAATCATACACTTTCAAAACTCAAGGAAATACAACAGTGTAACAATCCTTAGATGTCTCTTTATTTCATAGTACCATGAGATTACTTATACAACATTACACATGATAAACATGTAATCATTCCACTACATTCTTAAACCATTGACCGAGCTTCAACAATTCTTTCATCTCACATATCATTTGTAGTCTCTTCATCATCATCCACATAAATACTACCCATATTACCATACTAATTCTCTTCATGAGACTTTCCCTTAGGTCATTGGTTTTCATAATGCCCGTACATTCCACATTTAAAACATTTAACCATTGTTGATGTCGTATCAATACCATTATCCTCATCCCCGGTGTTAACTGAACCTTTTCCTTTGCACTTACTGGTTTTGTGTCCTTCTTTTCCACACCCAAAGCATCTTCCAGTTCCTTTGAAACATTCTCCTTGATGCCTCTTCCCACATGATTTACATAGGGGAAATTTAACTTTTTTTCCTCTATGATAATCATGAAAATCCATCTTTCTCTTATTAGTCGAGTCAGGAAACTTACCAAATTTTACTTTATTGATCATATTATGAGATTGCTGATTCGGCATAATAATGATTTTTGGACTTCCAAATCCCATTTCATTTGGTTTCTCATGAAGAATATCATTCCATTGTCCACCATATCCTCCATTATCGTGAATCATCTTGTTTCCATCCATTTTCTAAAACCCAAAAAGAATAGTGTGAGAGGCAAAAATCACGTTAGGGAAAACAATATAATAAAGGGGGAGTACCTTCAATATCTAACATATTAGGTTTAATTATATGATCATTAGCGTAATTCTAGGACTATAACCTATACTTATACTTAACCTTAGGTACATCCCTAGACATACCTTAGAAATATCTCTAGGGATCTCACTAAAGTTCTCGCATCCTAGTTTCCAAAGGTTGACTAAACCTTTCCTCTGATACCAACTGTAGAGACCCGAAGCCTGACGTACATGGACATTACATTACTTTTGCAGAATACTTAGTACATAACAAAAACACACACACAAGGACCGTAATAGTTTAGTGTCTTTGGAAAATTGGAATATAATCTTCTAATCATGGTGAAAGATCTTCAATATCTCCCATAAATATCTTCCTTTTTTTTACCTAAAACCTTTCTTATTATCCTGGGGAAAAGAAAACATAAAAGGGTGATCTCAAATTCTCAGTAAGGGTAAAGAAAAGAAATATAAATCACATCATATACATAAGAACATATCTTTTGAAAATCTTAACCTGCAAAAGAGATCATGATTTCATAACATGGGATAAATCATAGAAGTGAAATGTAATCCCAATAATCATAACTTAAAACATGAAACTTTTTGGAATACACACATAATCATCGAGAATCATTTCTTGTTAGTCAAGACTCATTGCCAAGACTATCTTAGTGGACAAAGTCCATTTCTGAACCGAGTTCACTCCTCGTTTCAATCCTGTTTCACTGAACCGGTATAACCTACCATTCCAGCCATGTCTATCTCATGAGATATAAAATCTTTACCCAATGCATTGGAGGGAGATATAGGTCCCACCCATCTCATAATGATACCATTCTTATGTGTGCCACAAAATCATAAAACCATATATCATAGCATAACCCATGTAATAAAAATGGGAATCTTAAACATCGTGACATCATTAAACAATTCATATAAGATAAAGGAATTCATAAAAATATAATTCCATCACAACATAATCAAATCAATGTGATAATAGGGATAAAAACAGAACCCTTTATTATCTTATATGGAAAATAATTTTGATAAAACACTTGAACTCCATTCTTGAGGAAAATATCCTTTCTAATTCAAAAAAACTTTTCCTTTCTTAAAATGTCGTACAATTCTAAAATAAAATAATTTGATTAAAAATAAACTTGAAAACTTGTAAAGGAATATTCTTGGAAATAATGTTTTAAAAATCCATTCATGCCGTATAAGTTAAAAAAAACATTCTTCTCGTACTTTTGTCGGAAAAGTCAAAAAATACCTCGTACGAAAAACGAAAGAAGATTCCTTTTATATCTATTACTAAAAACTCACCGAAGGGTAAAATTGGATTTAAACAATTGTATTTGGATGTAAATAATATTACATATTGAGGAAACTTGGATGTGTATGATAAAATACACCCCAGTAAATACCAAAGTATAAACAATCTCGGATAAAAATGAGATTGTGATATTTCCCTTACCTTTGGTCCGATATGCTTTGTACGTGTCCGAACCTCCTGTATAATGATTTAAATAATTTTATTGACTTATTACAGAATTATAATTATTTTTATGATATCATATATGGTCATATTATTAGCTTATTATTAGTAATATTTCATTACTACTTGTTATTCGGGTGTTTATTACTTTTTGTTCTTATGCGTGTTTGTCGAATAGATTCTTATTCTTATCTTTAGGTTATAGATACCTCATTTCTAGAATTGTATTAGTGTAATATATATCATATTCATTCATTCAATTCATTTATATAATCATTATGAAATTAAGATCTTGTAGAACGAGTCGCATCACATCGTGGAGACGGTATTCTGTACGTACGCACGAGTGATGATATCGTTCCTATGATCGTGGAATTGTATTGGAGTGTATGTATACTATTTCAGAATCAGTATCACTTTATAATAGTCATATATAGTCATTATTTACACCATTATACCCATCCAAGTAAGGTGGTGGTGGAAAATAGATTACACCACGGCGTGGAGACGGTATTCCGTATGTACGCACGCGCGGTGATTTCTTTTTCCGTAGGATGGATAGATGGTGAAATAGGGTTGTTTCATACTTATAATAACATATCAGTATATGAGTGATACTGATGTTATTAATTCATAATGAAACAACTAAAGAAGAATAAGTGGAAGAAGAAATAAAGATGAAAGAATTGGTAACGGACATTACCTCTTCTTTGAAGTGCTTCTTTGAGACCTCCTTTTAGGGCACTAAAATAGGTATTTGAAGAATACCAGAACCTCTATGATGTTTCTAGAGAAGTGGAGAGAAGAAATTGGCAGGGGTTGGCTGAGCTTGAAGGCTCAAATTGGTGTGAGGAAGAGGTGGAGGAGGTGCCCTTTTATAAGGGAGGAGAGGGGCACCTTTGGAATAACTAAAAATATTATTTTAATATAAAGTCAAGTTCGGTTTTAAATAGATCCAAATTGAGTTATTTCGAAGATAAGGTGGGTATGGGTCTAAATCCTCTCATTAAATAGAATTTAGACAAGTTTAGGTCATTATATTAACCTTATCTTTTAGTTTTAACTCTTAGTTAATTAGATTGACATTTACCATGTCACTTTGTATTTTTATATTATATAGTTAATAAACTTACCATATACATCCAAGCGACCCCCAAGTTGTGTTTTATTAATATATATAACCTTATCTAAGTCATTTTTCCGAACATTAGATTTTTAGGAATAAAATAACAATTAATAATATAATATTTGTTTTAAAAACTATTTTATGTCAATTTTGACACTATTCAATAGTTTATTTTTTTGAAACTCATAACAGAATGATTACTTCGACCAAAGTTAATTACATCAATCCTAACATGTCATATTAACCTATAAAATTAGTTTAATTCATAAAAAGTCTCAAATTATACTTATTTAGGTATTTATAATATCAATTATTCTAATTTTTCACTATTATGGTAATTACTGCATCATCATTGTGTCATAAATAAATTAAATTATTTAAAGTCTAAAAATTACAAATAAAATATCATTATGTAGGAAATATTTTTATCTTTCTAATGAATATTTATAGTCGAATTTATCTTATGTATAACCCCATATTAAAAATGATTTACTTATTAAACTTTGATTTTAACTATTTTAACCCTTCTTTAAATAAATTAATAATAAATGTCCTAATCTAATCCAAGTGGGCCTAAATGATCATATTTTATTCCTAAGGTTGTTTTTGGTCGAATTACACTTATCCAATAGAATTAAGACATGTTTTAGGGTAATAATAATAACATTTTTACCCTTAATTACCCTATTTACTTTTAACCATGGTAAAAAAAATAAAAAGTTACTATTCACCAAAAATTATTTTCATCTCATTGAACCACATTTTACTTACTAACATAAACCGTGTCTCTCGGATTTTTGAAATTCCACTCACAGAAGCGGTAAAATTAAGTTTTATGAAAAAATCATTTTTTTAACTACCACTTAGTGGTTTCACTATTCATCAAAAAATGAAAGTTTCCTGAAAAATACCAAAAATTAGGCCTAAGATATATTTGATATTATGAACTCAAAAATGATGTCTATTTTACCAAATTCAAAAAATATTAGTTGCGTTAATTAATTTAAAAATTAATTCACGTCATCAAAACAAATAGCGTGTTTTTAAGAGATAATAACCATCAAACGATTGACACTTGTTTATGTCTGGTTTAATTGTAGAATTACATCCAATGACCAAAATTGTATTAAATTGTAAAAATATATTCTAAATATACTTTAAAACCACTCAAATTAATAATTTATCACTATTAATTATTTCTATTAAAAAAGTTCTTTTTAATTAAAATTTAGTAATTTTCACTATTCATCAGAATATGAAAGTTATCCGAAAAGTATCAAAATTTCACCCTAAGCTAATTTCGATATTCCGAATCCAAAAATTAAGTCCATTTTGAAAAATAAAATTTACAAAATTTAAAAAAGTGGTTATTACTATTCATAACGGCTAGTTTTAATAATATTTTAATAGCATATCGTTGTTTAGTGAAACTCGGTATTGTGTACGGCGCAAGCTATCAAGGAAGGTCGCGATTGCGTGTAATGCAAGGAAAGTCAAGGATGCGTGTTGTGAAAGCTCTTTTTGGTGTAGGATAAAACACAAGACATTAATGAAAAGAATATTTTTCATAAAATCTCAGGGTGTTACAAAAACAAGATGGTACATGGGGGGGAATCACAATCTTAAAACAAGAGGGTACATGGGATAAAATCCCAAGCCTAAAACCCGAGGGTACACAAGAGGGTATACCAAGCCAAAAACAAGAGGGTACACGGGAGGGAATCCTACACCTAAAGTAGTTACATGGGTGATTTTCCCAATACTACCATGTTATGAAGGTCTTTGTAGGTATCCTTGACCTAGGATTTTTTATAATTATGTGTATCCCACAATTCCATTCCATATTTTTATGTTATGATTTCATGTATTATGCTCTTGATTCCATTATAATTCATTTCTTATGAACTGTCAATATTTGTGTCATGATTCTTGTTTATGTTATTTGATATGAAGGGTATGATTTTCCATGTTATGATCATGTTCTCATACCCTTATTATTTTTTTATACTTGTGTATCTTTTTTATTTTTACCTTTACTGAGCATCTCATCTTGCCCCTTTTTTATATTTCCCTTCCCTAGGTTAGGAATAAAGGTATTAAGTAGGAGTAATAAAGGAAAATATCTTTAATGGATATGATGAAGATATTTCACCCAATTAAAAGATTTTTTTCCAATTTTTCAAAGACACTAAACTGTTATTGTCCTCAAGCATGTATTTTTGTAATGTGTTGAATATTCATCAAAAATAATATAATATCCATATATGTTATGTCTGGTTTGCTATAGTTGGTATCAAAGGAAAGGTTTAGTCAGCCTTTGGAAACTAGTATGATGAAACTTTAGTGAGATAACTATGGATATTTCTAGAGATATGTCAAGGGATGTCTCTAAAAATAAACCTAAGGTGTCATTGATTAAATAATTTTTCATGATTTAGACATCCTATGATTAATTTTTTATGATTATGTGGTTTTTTCCATGATAAGTGTTTCTCACACTATGCTTTCTGGTTTTATTCAAGGGAAGGGAACTAAGAGGAACTTGGTTAAAATTGAATGTTTCATATGTGTATAGTATGGGCATGATAAAAATCTAATTCCTAAGTGGAAATCTCGTGAAGAGAATCAGGAAGGTCCACGAGTATTGGTAATACCAATGAATATAAAGAGACCACGAATGACATGTGAAAGGTATGAGATGTTTTAATAGTATTGTTTACAAAAAAACATAAGAAATACGATTAAATTGAGTTTGAGGATCCTTAAGAAAATATTTGTATTTCATATTCTAGGAAATGTTTATTAAGGGATAATATGATGAAGCTTCAGTAATTGTTTAAGAATAAATTTGGATGAAGTAATTATTAATGTTTTGGAATTCAATCGTTATGTTATATGAATCATGAAATATATATTTATTTCTGGTATAATTTTTTCATTAAGGATTTGAATGGATATGTTAAATGGTGCTAATGACATATAAAAGTGATGTAATGAAAAGGTGATATTTTGATTAAGGGAAGGTAACCCATAATGTGTTCAAGATATAGAGAAAAAAATTTGCTTGGATAAAGAGATGCTTGATTTTCATAAAGTAAATTTGATAGTATCAATGACCATAAAACTAATTATGGATTTATGTAAAAAGTGGTTTATGCTATCTTGAATGGATTTTATGGAATTTTTTCATTTAAGTAATATATCCAATAAACTTTGGAATAAGGACACATACATGTTTTCAATAAGTTTTTTTGGTAATTCTGGTTATTACCATGTTTCAAGAGAAAACTTGATAAAGGTATTCACATGTTTGGTATGTGACAACCAAGATCTACTTTATATGGGGGATAAATACAAAGATGTTTTTTAGTAATTTAGTGACCTTATTTCTAATGTTTTGGATTTTCAACTTTTAGAAGGATTATATGGTTATCCATTTATAGAATATTTATGTAAAAATTAAGATGAATTTTTTGAGAATAAAGTATTATCTCACTATATGAGGGTTTATGAATATTGGATAACCTATTCTAACTACTTTTTTTCAATGATAAATGAAGATACATGGGATGACTTATTATGGATCTTATGATCTGTTAGTGCTTTAGGCATAAAAAATTCACCTTCATTTTTTGAGTAAGATATGAAATGGAAATTGGTCAAGAGACAACCAAAGGGTGAGATTGAACATATGAAATGTAATGAAATCAAGTCAGTATATCTCCTTGTAAAAATTCTTCAACTTTAGAAAATGGTCTTGAAATAAAATTTTGTCATGTTATCATCATTTTTTATGATATCTATGACCTCTTTCATGCTTCTTAAGTTTATGGTTTTGTGATTTTTAACTTTACCCAGCTCACCCACTTTATTATGATCAGTGATATTTATCAATCTATGTGATTATTAATGATTTTCTTCCATGTCTATTTTTTTTCTTCCCACTTATGTTCTCCTATGTGGAAACCTACTTATGTGTTACTTTATGTAACCATTTTGTTTTCAACATTTTCTTTTTAAAGGAAGTTTTAATATTAATTTTAATGATGTGGGTTTCTATGAAAGGAACATTCAAGTGTTAAAACTTTTCTAATATATATGAATTTCAAGGTTGGAATTAATTTTAAGAGGGATATATTGTAACACCCTGAGATTTTTTTAAATATATTTTTTCAAATTAATTTAAATTTTTTAATATGTTTCACTTCACATGAAACTAAAAATATCTTTTGTTTTATGAAATCAAAAATTTATTCATTCTTTGTATGCTATAACAATTTAACATTTCATTATATAGGACACCAATATTGGCTTGTGCTACACGCAATACTGAGTTAGCATGCATTACACGCAAGACTGATTTTTAACACATTTTAGTGGCGCACCTATTTTAAAACTAAATTTTTAAGCTTTTATAAATTTTATTTTTAAAAAATAAAAATAATTTTTGAATATAGAAATTCAAAATTATCTTAATATATTTTTTTGGTATTTTGCTGAGAAGTTTCATTTTTTGATGAATAGTGAAAAATATTGTATTTCAGTTAAAAATTGTTTTTTTGTTTAAATAATTATTAATGTTAAATTATATTTTAAATTAGTTTTTAAAGTCTTAATAGATTAATTATACATCAATTAATAAAATTTAGGTAATTGGGATCACTTTTATGTTGAATTTAGATATAAAAATGTGTTGAACTTTTGAACAATTTCACTTTAAAAATTTGCTTTCTTGCCACGTCTGTGGGATTAACATTAAATTTACTTTTTTGAATTATATGAATAAAATTTGGAAAAATAGAAATAAAATGTTGTAATTAGTATAATATTTATATTCTAATAATATATTCTTAGTTTTTGACCAAAAATATTAGTGGAAGTAATTAAAATTAATTACAGTGATTAAGGTAAAATTAAGATTAACAAGTGGCCAAACTTTAAACTTAAGGAGAAAACTGACCTAGAAAATTTTCCTAAAGCCATTGGATACCAATATTTATGTCATATCCCTTGTTGTATTAAATTTTATGAGTTAGTGGGATATTATTCCATGAAAATGACCTATATAATAAGTTAAGTAAGGAAAATGACAAAAATGAACTTTCCTTACCTTTAACATTTATAAATCTTTAGGGTACGAGAGAAGATACATAGTTTCGGTTATAAACATTATTTTTAAATTTAAATGAGTTTTTTTATCATGGTAATTTAACTTTAATTTTTAGAGATGATTTAATTACATTAAATTCTTAACAAATGCTAACACAAGGATTATTTAGTTAATAATTAAATAAAATAATTGATGCTAAAAACATAAGGTAAAGTAAATTTAATGAACTATTGTATTCCATTATTTTTTTAGAAGAATATTTCATGTTAAAAAGATGTTAACTTAATATATTTTAATTCAAATAATGTTTTGATATTTCTAAATTAAAATTAAATAAATAATGTTAAAATTGACATTAATGTTAATTTACAATAAATGATATTTTATTAGAAGAATTAAAATTAAAAAAAACAAGATTCTAAAAAATTATTTTTAAATGTTAAAAAATATAAAATATATTCCAATAATGGACCAATTTATATTTTATAATAAACATATTCACCTTTAAATAGAAAAAACATTGTTTGCATGGTTAGGGTTAAATTAGTGTTTTTGCATGTTACATGCACTTATTTTAAAATTAATTTCCAACACACATGGTATTTAATTTTTTTTAAATAAGAGATCATATTTATAACTCATTGGGTCTATATTTTCTAATAAATATAACTTTAATTTAGTCATAATGGTTATATTACATAGGTTATAAAACTACTTGCCTTAATAAAAACCAAAATGATAAAAGTGGGGAACTTATAAGTTAAGGATCAAAATTATAAAAGTACACTTATTTTTGGGTGGTGGAGGTTTTTATATACCCTACATGTCATTTTATAAATTATTTAACAATTTTTGAATCACATGAGGTAAGGGAGACATCCTAGTAGTGTTTACCTTTTAGTAATTACAAGAATGTCACTCCTCCTCCTCTATAAAAAGGCATTCACTCTTCCCCTTACTCACACCTATCAAGCCAATTTTTCTCAACCAAACCCTCCCCAAATAAGCTCAAAAAATCCCTCCTATATCCCTATATTTCTCACTTTGATCATAAATCCAACCAAGGAATCTCTTTGGTGCAAACCAAAATGAGTTACCTGAAAAAAGGTAACATTCTTCAACGTCCATTTATGTTTTATTTCATTATCAACCCATTAAATTATTCTTATTTCATAATTATATAAAAAAATAAGTATCCTAAATATACTAATATTTTACTATTATAAGTTTTCTATATACATATACACACACTTCAATCAAATGGGTAATGAACTTACCGTTCGTGTATGACAAACTACTGCCTCACAAAACGATGTCGTTCATTTTTCCTTTACCACCTCTCATGGTTGGGAATTATGATATAAACTCTATTTTTATATGATATATGTTATATTTATGTTTTATTAATACTTATATAATTATTATATAACACATAACTTCATTATTTCCGTTTTTTTAAATATGATAACTTTGTTTGTGGATGTGTGGACTACCGTCTCCTCAAAGAGATGTGATTCATTCAAAAATTTCATGGAATGTATTAAGGATGGGTTTAATAAAATTATATGATAAATATGACATAATAATGATAATATAATTATATTATAAATATATACATATATTTCATTTACTTTCATTTCATTCAATATGCCATGAAAATGGAAATAATGTTCATGTGTACGTATAGCTTATCATCTCCATGAATGGTGTATTTCATTTTATATTTATATATTTTATATATTATTATAAATAATTATATAATATATATATATGATATTTATATTGTGTTTAAATTTTTTTAAATAATTAAATCAATATCTATGTAAGTGGATCAAGAATAACAAGTCAAAACATATACGAAAAAACAAAGCGGTTATTATCTGAAACATAATATTAACATGAAATTTTTAATAAATGAGTAATATAAAGTCATAATAAAATAATATATGGTATTATTTATAATAATATGGTTATTTGGTAGATTTATAATAAACTTATATTTATTATACAGGAGGTTTTAACATGTACAATGAAAGTTAAGACTGAAGGTAAGAGTTTTCTCATCTCACTTTTATTTCTGTGAGATATATTCTATATTCAACACTTACTCTTGTTGTGTGGTTTATATACTAATATAAAACATTTTATATAACTAATTTAATTTATTTAATGATATAAAAAGTTTTAATTTATGTTATTCTTTCATTGGGATCATGATTTAAAAGTTACTCATGTAGTAAGGGGATTTATAGTCTCACTTTTGTTATTGAGAGACTTACGCCATATTCACCACTCATTTATTTTTTGTGGAGTATATACTACCCATGAATGTATTATATGTTTATTATTAATAAATTTATGGGTACTTACATATCCATTTGATTATATCTCTTTAATGGGGTTTATGTTTCAAAAGTTACCAAATCAATAAAGTAATTGTGTCTCAATTTGACTTCGTTGAGACACAAGCAATGTTATGCACATATATTCTTCTATGATGTGTATATACCACCTTGTCACATGTTATATAATGAGTATAATTTATTTAATTATATTAAAAGTTTTAAATGATGTTATTATTGTAACTCCCCAATCCCAGTTACCCAGAGTTGGTGCATTATTACATAACATTGGCATGATCACAAGTGATCAAGTCCCGAAAGACTGATCAGTTTAGTAGCCTTGGAAGTAATAGATACATACATAAGTTTTACATTAAAATATGAAATGACAAAGAAAAATTGTGTCTCTATTGAACACACTCATATCCATTAGCCAATCCTTATAGGTTAGTCATAATATACTTCTTCACATCCTGGGAAAAATAAAACATAAGAAAAGTGTGAGCTCAGATGCTCAGTAAATATAAACAATATAGAGGAAGCTGTCATAAATAATAATAAACTTTTATGGAAAGGTATAAAATTTAAACACAATCCCTTTAAACATAAACTTCAGCATAATATGTCAAATATAAATAAAATAATTCCATTTACTTATTCACATGAATATTCTACTAGTAAAATAATCACATGTAACATCAATTACTAAACTCATAATGATGGAATGCATAATGCAGGACATCTTAACCACAAAGTCAGGGCCTCGTGCCAAGACCCTAAAAATAAATTTTTTCAAAGCCTTATTCCAAGACACTAATTTGTCTCATGAGACCTACCAATTCATTGAGGGTATATAGTGGGCCCCACCCATCACTTACTACGTCTAATTCATTCCTCATATGTAAAGGGTGAAACATAACATAAACATTTGTATTAAACTAGCATACGAAATGTTAATACTTTAACCATAAATCATGAATGATATAAAAATATCATATCAAAATTAAAACATATCATATAAATATAAATACAATATGGAATATTGTATCATAATAAATCAACTTCAATTAAATATAAAATCCAATAATAGATGTTGACACAGATGAAATCAATCCAAAAACTATTTGAGAGAAATATCTCTTTCTACTTTGAAATCATTTAAAAGTCACATAATTATAAAAGAAAACATTTATTTTGAAAATATTCTTATAAACTTATAAGGGAAGCTTATAAGGTGTTATAATAGTGGAAAATAGCCAAACCCCTTGTATAAATTAAAAAAAACATTCGTTCCTTAATTTTTCAAAAAGATCATAAAGTACCTTGTTTGGAAAACGACGAAAAGATTCCTTCCAAAACATTTTATAGAAAGTAAAACAAGTGTATAAATTAATTCAACCCATATTTTAGGGAAATAGTAAAAATGTTTTGAAAAAAAAATTTGGAAACACAGATGTGGATGATAAAGAAGTCCTAGTAGATACTTATGTATAAACAACCTCAGATAATGAAGAGATTGTAAAATTAACCCTTACCTTGTACTTTTCCTTAGTAAAGGGTACGTTAACCTCATGTATAATGGTTAAATAATTTTTATTAAATTATAAAAGAATCACATACATAAATATGATATATTATATGATCCACTAATATTTCTTTGTTAATAATATTTCAGTAGTATCATTGTTTCGGGTGTTACTGATTCGTTTTCCATTATCTGTTTTGTTACGTAAGTCATGTTTGTTATGGATATGATGTATTATTTTATTAATATCCATAATTATATTAAGTTCTTAAACATTATTTTTTTAATCATCAAATGAAAATTATTCTTGAATGGTTACGATGGGGAATGAAATCTCATCGCGCCGTGGAGATGGTAAGCCGTACGTACGCACGAGCGACAATATCATTCCATTGATGGTAAAATCATTTGTAATTGGATGGTATATTATATATAAAGAATCATTAAAATTTTATATTTATTATTTATATCAGTTATACTCATTATTATACCCATCCAAATAATTAAGTGTTGAATAACAAACTACACCACGACGTGGAGACGGTAAGTCGTACGTACGCACGTATGGTGACTTTGTCATTCATATGATGGATAGAATAATTAATATTGTTGTAACATATTTATAATAAAATATCAGTATGTATAAGGTACTGAATTTATTATTTTGGTATGGAAACAATAAATAATGAGGAAGTGGAAGAAGAAAAGAACTTTGAAAGAGGTGATGAAATAATTACCTCTTCTTCAGGTGCTTCCTTTTGATGTGAACAAAAGGGCTCCATAGGATGGATTTATGATAAAATCAATTCCTATAGATTTAATTGAGGGTATTTGGGAGGATATTTAATCAAGTTTTTTCCAATCCAAATGGTTTTGGATGTGTGAATTTAAGAGAAGGGGAAGTACCCTTTTATAAGAGAGGTGAGGGGAACTTTAGGAAAAAATTGAAATATTAATTTATTATAAAAAAAATTTGGTTTTTAATAGCTCAAAATGGATTTATTTCTAGAATAATGTGGGGATGGGTCTAAATATTTACAACCAATAGGTTTTAGACAAGTTTAGGTCACCATATTAACCTTATATTTTATATTTAACTCCATGTTAAATAGTTTAACTTTTATCATGTCTTCTTGTATTTTTATACTACATGGTTAATATAGTTACTATAAAATTCCAAGAGAATATAAAGTGGTTCATTAATGAAATATATAACATTATCTATGTCTTTTTTCCAAATATTAGATTTTTATGAATATTTTATCATTTAATAAAATAGTATTTGTTTTAAGAACTCATTTATGTCCACTTTGACACAATTTAGTATTTGGTTTTTGTGAAAGTCATAACAACTTGATTAATTCAAAAAAAATACATTTAATCAACCCTGAAATGTAATATTCACCTATAAAATTAATTTATGGCATCAAAAGTTTCAATTTACGTTTATTTTAATATATATAATATCAATTATTTTAATCATTCATTAATAAGGTAATTACTGCATCGTTATTGTGTCATAAATAAATTTAATTATTTAATGTCTAAAATTTATAAATAAAATACTATGATGTAGGAAATATTTTTATATTTCTAATGAATATTTATATTATAATTTATATATTTTCTAATTCTATATTATAAATGGTTTAGTTAATAAAATTTGAATTTAACACTTTTAACTCTTCTTTAAATAAAATATAATAAATGTCCTAATCTAATCCAAGTGGATCAAAAAGAACCATATTTTTGTCCTAAGGTTGAATTTGGTCGAAATACACTTATCCAATAGAATTAGGACATGTTTTGGGGTAATTTTATATTATTATAATTTTATTGTCACCTTTAATTACCCTATTTAATTTGAACCTTGGTAAATAAAATTCAAAAAGTTATTATTCACAGAAAATTATTTTTATCCTATTAAACCAAATTTTACTTACTGATGACAGCCATGTCTGTTGGATTTTTTTAATTCAATTCACAGAAATAGTAAAATTACATTTTATGCAAATTTGTAAATGTGCCTAGAAGGTGGGTAAAAGATATTAAAAAATTCAATAAAATTTTATATATATAATCTTATTATAAAATGACTCCAATTAATTACATTGGAATAATATAGGTATTATGTATCTATCTTGAATTTAAGATAAATTTTAATTAAAAATAATTATTTAAATGAAAAATTTGGTTTTTATGTACTACGCAGTATTTTTCACTATTCATCAAAAATTGAATGTTTTCAGAAAATTACCAAAAATTCACCCTAAGATAATTTTGATATTAAAAAATCTAAAATTAAGTCTATTTTACCAAATTAAATTTTTAGGAGTGCCTAAAATTAATTTTACTATTGTTCACAAAAGGAGATAAAAAGTAGTTCCTTTATCAGAACAGTGCTTATATTTTAATGAAACTTATACATTTCTTTATAAATATGGTTTATTTATGTGACAGAAATATAAATTAAATTTAAAATTTATTTGTTACTATTTTTATTACTATATTTAATTGTTAAGTTATAAATACATCATTTGAATAATTATAATACTAAAGTGTTGTTTTGCAGAAACTCAATCTTGCGTATAATGTAAGCCAAGTCAGTGTTGCGTGCAGTATAGGCTATTAAATTACTTTAAATATATAACTTACTATGAAATATTGGTTTTTTTCAATTATTTCATGAGGATCTTGTTTTAAAAGTTACTCATGTAGTAAGAGGATTTATAGTCTCACTTTTATTTTTGTGAGACTTATGTCATATTCACCACTTGTTTCTTTTATGGGGTGTATATACTACCTATAAATATATTCTATGGTTATTATTCTTAAATATATGGGTATTTACATATCCATTTTATGATCTCTCTTTCATGGGTTTTATGGTTCAAATGTTACCAAATTGGTAAATTAGTTTTATCTCAATTTTCCTTCATTAAGACACATGTCATGTTATGAAACTATATTCTTCAAATATGTTAATATAATGACCTATGACATGTTATATAATGAATTTAATTTATATAATTATATTATAAGTTTTAATTGATGTTATTATTTTATGGGGATCCTGATTTAAAAGTTACTCATGTAGTAAGGTGATTTCTAGTCTCACTTTTATTTCTGTGAGACTTATGTCATATTCATCACTCGTTTCTTTTGTGTGGTGTATATACTACCCATGAATTTATTATATGTTTATTATACTTAAATTTATTGGTATTTACATATCCATTTTATTATCTCTCTTTAATAGGTCTTATGGTTCAAAAGTTACCAAATTGGTAAAGTAATTTTGTCTTAATTTGCCTTCATTGAGACACATGTTATGTTATGCACCTACATTCTTCTACGATGTGTATATAATACCCTTTGACATTTTATACCATTAATATACTTTTTATCATGATATTATAAGATTCATTTAATTTTATTATTTCATTAATATTGTGATTCACATGTTTCAAAGTGGTATTTGACACATTGAAATGTTTCAAGATTACTTTCCTCAAGAAATGTTTTAAATAATACTTATAAAATTATTTTCCATATAATATAAAATCCTTGGATATAGTTTATGTTTTATTTAGGATATGATCAAAGGACACCATTCTTATTCTTTTTGTTAATGGTCTATTTTTATGATGAAAATATTCTTATGAAACTTATTTCTATTCCACAAGTTATACCATGGAAAAATGCTTATGAAACCCACTTCTTTTCATGGGTTATTCTATGATGAAATTATTGTGTAGACTATATATTTTCCAAAGGTTATTATAGGATTAATTGATTATAATATCCATTTAATTTCATGTGTTATGATATGATATTTACAAAACCCATCTCTTTTAATGGGTCATGATATGATGAATGTTTTATTATTTTGTGGCACTTGTTTGTATGATTCTATTTTGTGATATGTGGGACCTATATCTCCCTCTAATTAATTGGGTAATGATAAATGATTTATTATCTCAAATGGTACATGGGAGATAATCCCAAGCCCAAAATAAGAGGGTACACAGAAGGGCATCTCAAGCCCAAAACAAGAGGGTACATGGGATGTCATCCCAACCCTGAAATAAGAGGCTACATGGGAGGTCATCCCAATCCCAAAAACAAGAGGGTACATGAGAGGGTATCCCAAACCAAAAACAAGAGGGTACATTGGAAGAAATTTCAATCCCAAAACAAGATGGTACATGGGATGGAATCCCAATCCCAAAACAAGACGCTGCACAAGAGGGCATCCCAAGCCCAAGGAAGGTACACAGGTGATTAGTTAAATCCTAACATGCTATGAAGGTCTTGGTAGGTATCCTTGAAATATGATTTTCTATGATTATGTGTATTCCACATCTCAATGTCTTGTTCCTATGTTATGATTTCAAATAATATTCTCTTGATTCACTTATGATTCTTATTTTATGAGCAACTAATATTTGTGTCATGATTCATGTTTATGTTCTTTGATATGCAGGGTATGATTTTCCATGTAATTATCATGCTCTCATACCCTTATGCTTATGTTATGCTTATGTATCTCCTTTATTTTTACCCTTATCGAGCATCTGATCTCTCCCCTTTCTTATGTGTCTTCTCCCCAGGTTATGAAGAACAGTATTAAGTAGGAGTACTAAAGGGTAAGATATTTATGGGAGATGTGGAATATTCATATAAAATGATATAATATCCATGTATGTTAATCCTAGGTCACTATAGGTTTTGGGAATTTTTTTAAATAAAATTTAGAAGTCTTCTTCATGGATAAAATTTCATGATAGTTTTTAAAATGTTTTAAAATGAGGTTTGGTTTGGTTTTCATAAAAATAAAAGGTACAAATTTTGGGTTTCAATGTTGTTTATTCTACTTTGGTTTTAGAAGTGAAGTTTGATTATTTATGAAGATGAGTATGTGTTTTGGTTTCACTATCTCCATATTAATAAAACCGAAAACCATATTTTATATAATATTCCAATCTAGAATTTATGAACTATTTAATTAAAGGAATTTCATAGACTCCTTGGTGTGATCCTACGGGGCTTGTTCACTCACACCCTATATACATTATATTGTGTTTGTGTGTGTGTGTACAGATTTCATGATTCATATATGTTCCAGGTTCCATTTTCAGATTGGTTATCATTCTCATGGGATGATGATTGTTATTCGGTATGTGTTGATAACACTTGGGTTATATAGAGGTGTCTTGTGGTGGTTCGGTTTGGCTTTGTTTTATTTTGGTATGTCGATGTATCGTCCATGACAGCCTTCCACCATGTGGTATTCATCTTATTTTTATGGAATCTTGTAATGTATTTTATTTTGATGATGTATGGATGATGATGATGATGAGTTAAATCATATTTATTGGTTTTGAATCATTTGTTTATTATTTTTATTTAGTTCTTCATATTTAGTTTTTCACGAACGTCCGATATACGGATGCACCATGACGAATTTTTGGTAAAATAATATATTACCTGTTTACTTTGATTTTTGGGTGAAACTATTACAAAGGTGTTCTCCTTGATGCTCAGACACTAGTTTTCAGTCCATGGGGATCAAGAACACCCTTCAGGTCGAGTGGCGAGTTGGGTTAGGTGATGTGTTGGTTCATCCTAGGCAGGTTTATTATAGAGGTTATGAAATTTGTTAATGATCATGGTATGAGGAATGTTAGAGGCTTGGTAATTAATTCTTTAAGATTAAATTTATAGAAAACCTAGTTGGTAGTGTTGTAAGAATATGTGAAATGGTTATTTACTATATAGGGCCTATTGATATGCATATGTTTGGTTGGCTATGGTGGGAGATATAATGGATAGTGGGGTTCTGAATCCCTTTATGATTCTTGATGATGATAACATAGATGGTGTGGTTATCTTAGGGTGGTATTTTGTTCCATGTAGTAGTATTTTGTGATATATGGTGATGGGTTGTGATATACAGTGGTGGTTTGTGATATATGGTGATGAGTATTCAGGTTAAGGTGACAAGATCCCTTGTGGGTGAATAATTGAAAATAATGAGATTTTTTGTGAATGAGATGACACTCAACTATTATATTAAAATGAATATATGTTGATGTGGAGAGAGTCTATATTGTTGGGAACCTAAAAATAGTGGGATTCACTATAGGTGGATAGGATTCTAACCATTATTTGGTAGAGGTGGAGGTTTTAGGATGGGAGAATCCTTGAGTGTGGACACTCTATGATAGTGAGAGTCCCTGTGGATGGATAGTTTCCCAACCTTTATATTTTACAATGAGGTTTCTGTAGTAGGACTATTGAGTGGGCTTGGATGGCATTCTGGATTAGTGGTGTGGCTACGGTGGGAGCTATGTGATGTTTCACTAAAGGTGGTGTATTGACCATGAGACATGAGATGGATGTGAATTAGCAGCTTGAATTTAGGGATGATTGTTTAATTATTGTGTTTTATTTATTTCCTTCACATATATGCATTATCATGCTTCATTCTCATGGATACATGAGAGTTTTAAGGAAGACCATGTTGTGTATATTTATATGCTCACCTCTGCTTTATATATATTGTTTTTCATATCTTATAGACAAAGTTAGTAGTGATCTTGGGTGACTTTAGTTATGGACATGTGAAGCGCTTTGTATTATACCTTATTAGAGGTATAGAGGAGTTATTAGGACTTTGTGGTTGGTTTTTTTAGGGTGATTTTATGAGTATTCCCACTAAACCAATAAAAGTGGTCTCTTTGAGAAATAAAACTATTGAATTTGGAGAATTTTGGCTTCGTATGACATGAAATTCATTTGATTATACATTATTAATGTATTTAGGCTTTGGAATTTTTCATTGATATTATTTATGGTAATGTGGATATTTCTTTCAGAATGGAAACATCTTCCATGTATGTGTGATGATATACTCTTAGTATTATCACCAAATAATGACTTGTTGAATGTGGGCTTTGGGAAGTCACACTCAATCTTATTTCCATCTCAAAAGAAGTACTATTAGGGCTAGGCTGTGACAGATCAATAGTGGTTTGGGCCACCAATTAAATCTTGAGTCCATCTTGAATATTAATTGAGATTTAAAAAGTAGCTCATTTTTTAGGAAAAAAATATTAGGTCTAGTGATATATTTTTTCCAAATAGGGATTATCAATCCAATCGAGCCCATGGGATAATATACACCTCTGATTTCATGAATATGAATAAATGAAATATAGTTTGAATAAGGAAATAAAGTAGTAAATAAATCAAAATAAAATGGTTACATAAGGTTGTGTGGTTTAATGTGATGGTTATTCACTAAAATGGGATGAATCATATTATTTGATTTTTCTATATCATAAACAAAAATATGCATGTGATGCATGTTAAAGAAAACGATATGGCTAAATTACTTAAGTAACTTTACTAGAAATATTAGTTTCTTCATTTTTTGAAGTGGGCGATCTCCAATGGAGGTCTCTAATAACAAAATAAAAAAATTGTAGGATTTTTTCCACCCCCTATTGTCTTCCCCAACCACACCGCTGCAAACAAGTCACCACCATCACCTGTCACCCCCCATTTCTACATCACCTCCCCCAATCTCCCATGTCGTCACCCCCACCACCATTGGTCATACCTTCCTATATTGTGTTGTATGATATATGATATAGCCTACAATAAGTGATATTATGTGCATAAGTATTTCCATGCCTCCCAAATGGTTTACCTTTAGTATAATTCATCGACATGAATTATTTATGGCTTGAAAATGATGATTATGATTGTTTTAATGTTAAATAATCATAAATAAAAAAAGAGGATATGTTATGAGTAACATATGATGGTAGCCAAATGCTGGTAACCAGTGCTTCATCTCCTTCAGTGATTGGAGATAGTCTATATAAAAGATATGATCCTTCCCTTCTGACATGTGGTGTATTATCAATACAAGTTGAAACTCTATTCCCCCTTATCCTCATTTATATCATGGAGAATATTTTTTCACATATTTAGAATAAAAAGGGGTCCTCATGTAGGATATATGGATCCCCACTACAAGAAAAATTACTTTTAACAACACTCTTTAAAGTGTATTATTGAAAATTATGAAGAATCAACCACATGGATTGGATGTATGTTGTCATGTGTAGAAACAACATTATATTGTATGTTGTTAGATATAATTATAAGATTAAAAAGAACTTCAAAAAATATATTTTTTCAAATGTTGTCAATATATATCAGGAAAAAAAACAAATATCGATAAAAAAATATTATTGAAATTGTTGTAATATTTTTATTCCTTTCATCCTATAAAACACCAAAACCACGTCTCACATTACTACCTTTTTCTCTCAAGGCATCTCGCATTTTTTTTTTCACCTGAAATCCAATGCCAAAACCATCACCACATATTTTAATGATTGGAACCGTTCATGTTCAAGGTTAGACTGTCACATATCAGGCCTTGAATCATGGTCCCCTTGCTCGATCATTGCATATCTAACTTCAACTACTCTTTCAGAGATTTGACTGGTGATTCTCTTTTCCCTATTCCTATCATAATCTATCATTTCCATTATTTTGTTCCCATATCTATAAAATTTTTAATTTATCTACATACTCTATCAATTTTGGGGTTTCTCTGAAAGTTTATTTTCTTTTATGTTCCATTCATCAGTTTTTATCCTTCCTACCCAAATGTCCAAATTTTGATAGTGGTTCATTGAAACTAGAGAACTCAATTTATTTTTTCATTCCAATTCAATAGGTTAAGAGGGTTTTTAGTGGCAGTATTCATTTCTCTTAGGAAGAAATAATATAATTTTTTGTAACTCCATATAGGATACTATAATCAGGGATATTTCTCATAAACACTAATATATTCTTCCACCACAAAAAGACCTAGTCCTAGGCATTTTAATTATGTTCACATTTTAGATAGATTATGTTAACAAACATTAAACAAAAATTTAGAAGAAAAAAACACTGGTTTAATGGAAGACTTTACATTCATGAATATAGATCTTGTTTTTGAATTAGTCTAATCCCCATAAAAATTTACAAGTCATAAATGTGCTCAATTTGAGGACCAAGATGATGATGAATTTGATGGTTTTTATGTGTTCTCTTTTGTTGTCTCAGAAGGTTTGAATAAATAAAATCACCTCTCTTTGTTTTGGAAAGAATCGTAATGAGGGTTGGTTTCCAAATGAATCAGAACCTGTTTTTTGATGGAATCAGAACTTGATTTTCAAAGGAATCAGAATGAATCGAAACCTATTTTTCAATGGAATTGGAACATGTTTTTTGATGGAATTGGAACCTGTTTTTTGAAGGAATCAGAATCTAATTTTGGAAAGAATCAAAACATGATTTTTACAAGAATCAGAGTCTGATTTTCAAAAGAATCAGAGTCTAATTTTTAAAATAATTAGAGCCTTATTTTCAGATGAATCAGAGTCTGGTTTTTAGAAGAATCAGAGTCTAGTTTCTAGAATAATCAGAGTCTGATTTTCAGAAGAATCAGAGCCTATTTTTTAGATGAATTATAGTCACTATGACTACAATGTTCTAATTGATATGATGCTTTTCTGATGTGTATTTCTCATAGATCATGAGTTAAAGTGATAACTTGTGATTCAAGTATGATGTAATAAAAAAGGAATTGAGAAATAGGGGTACTGATGGATGATTTAAAGTGACAATGGTTGAAATTGGTACTGACTGAAAAAGTAGTACTGATAAGAGAGAGAAGTGCTAAGAAGAACGGTGTTAAGGAAATCAGCGCCAAGGAGAGTGGTGTTGTTAAAAATATATGTCGATAAATATTGATATTGATGGGCTGATGAAAATTGAGGCCAATGGGATGATGAAAAGAGAATTCGATTGAAGAGTGGTGTCGAGGGGAAAGCGGTGTCGAGAAGAGTGAATTCATGTCGATGGTGTAAGGTGATGCCAATTAAGCTGGTACCGATGGTGAAGAATATTTTGATGGAAATTGATGTTGAGAGAAAGGTTGTCCGGCATCAGGATGATCGTATTTAGAAATAATAATACTCAAGATAGTCAGAACCAGAGTTTATCGTATCCAGAATGACTCGTGATCTGTTTGGTCTTCAAATGATTTCATCTAGTGGGGTCAAGAGAAGTGAAGAAAAAGTGTGTTGTCTCAAGTGGGTTAAGAGAGAAGAAAAAGTGATGGAGATTGATGAATTATTTTTTGATGGGGATATTAACCTTAAAATACAAGATTTTGATTCAAAACGGTTCTAAAGAATTGGATTGAGAAATCAGTGTGGGAGAATCGGAATCTAATGTTCAGACCCTTGTGTTCCTGTTGATCATAATTAGTCTTAGTAATCATAGTATGAAGAAGAAGGGATGAAGGTTGAAGTAGCTTTGAGAAAAATTGAGAAGTGTTGATGAAGTCAAAATTACTCTAATATTTCAAGAGAAATAAAGATTTTGGTGAATGTAAAAATCCTCCAATTCTCATTGGCTTGAGAGGACAACGAGTCGTTACTTGGCCTTAAGTGACATTCCCAAGATGCCAAAGGATGGAAATAAATGTTGAAGTGTTTCAAATACAAGTGAGGGATGATTTAAGCTTTTATAAATAAACCAATAAACCAACCAACCATAACCAAACATTCACTATATGATGCATGAACAAATGGTAGACAACTCAACAACTTCATGTATCTCAAAATCACATCAAAGTATGCAACAACAGAAGATCAAACTAATATCAAAGTAAACAGTAGATAAACTACTGAAGACTCTCAAAATACCCTAATATTTCATGCTCCACATGATCTAAGCTCCACAATCACTGAACATCCCAAACATTATGAGGTAGTGATAAAAACATGGGAAACGTTACCTTTGCCCCTATCCTGGAAAATAGCATCTCCAAAAGCACCAAAGTGCCAAAGCATGGGTGAGTATAAAACTCAATAGGTTTTCCCCAATGACTTACCTACTCACACCACTATGATAGAAGAGTTAGAAACATTTATATAAAACATTTTATATAAAAAAATTCTCAAAATAGTTTATAACTAAATATAAAGAAGTTTCCAAAACCATTCATAACCAAAAGCATACAAGTGCAATTTAAACCATTTTTTACAGCAAGTTATTTTTCTAGAAAAATAACTAAACAAGATTTAAAACCATTTCTCAATATTCCTTTAGCATATCTATAACCATTCCACACATCCACACAAACAGTCGTTCATGTAACTTGTATCTCCCTATACTCATGAGTGGTGAGTTATCCTTTCACTAAGTTGTCCTTAGTGAACCAATTGATGGGGGAGAGCCCTAACCCTTATGTAAAGACCTAGATGTTTCCATGTAATTTTTTTAATTATATTGAAATATTAAGAGTCCACAAAAATTAACGGCACATGATTCCGAAGCCCGGTGTGCCCTGAATGAATTTCTGAACTTTTTTTAAGTACGTTCAATAAATGTGAGAGTGGGTTTTTGTAACTTTTGAACCGGTGCTCGGAATTGAAATCTGAGGACACCATTGAACTCACATCGCCAATATTCGCTTAAGGATACCTTCACCTCAACCATAGTAAGTCGAGGGTGAAAGTTAGTTTTTATGTTTTTTGTGGGAGATTTAAAAGAATAAATATAAAATAAAACAAAAAATTTTATTTTATCTTATTTGAAACCTCCTTTTTAAATTTTGGTGGTGGGGACCACACGAACTCTCTTATTTAATGTGGGAGACCCTTAGAATCCTCTCAAATTAAATGTTCCAACTTAATTTAATTAATGTGCCAACTTTAATTAAATTAATCCTTAATCTTAATAATTTATCACCTCACCTCTCACAGGGAAAAGGATTGGAAAAGTACAGAAGACATGAGGAGAGCCTTGGAGAACAATCTTCAATGAAGAATACCCCCTCCAATGAAGAGCATCCTTCAAATCAAGAACAAGGACGACGCACGAGCCCGACTCCAAAAGCGTGTTGTGGGAGCGACGAACGTTGGTTCCCTCATTGTCTACATCGTCTTCATCTTCTTCCTCACGCCATCTCCAACGGACGATCGAGGTAGGGATTTTAATTTTGAAATATGATTGAATTTATTTGTTTATTATTCATATTATGGATTCAAAATGACGATGGCCAAAAAAACATGGCCATCGTTCTGCACTTATACCTTGCCTCTTCCCTTTTGATTCTACGCGCGTTCTTCATGCTTTCTACAATGCCAAAATAATTAAGTGCACTAGAAACACAATATTTTGTTGATCGCGATGTATGGATGCGGAGACCTTGACCCGAGGATCAAGAATATGCGGTCGTCATATTTTTTGGGCTTAGAAAAAAATTGCGGAGACCCTTGGAAGAGGTGGGAGGTCGGCACACTAGCCGGTTGCATGAACGTAGGGCGGTGCGCGTCCGCGCCGTTGGATGGGCAGGAGGCCGCGGCCCATCGGACGTGGCAGATTAGGGTGGCGGCCGGCACGCTGGCCAGCCACATGGCGAGGCAACGGGGCACGTCCACACTGCATTAATAGGAGAACACGGTCGCTTGGCCGCGGCGGAGGCCGAAGGGCGGCTGGCACCCGGCCGGACGAAGAGGACAGCGGTGTCGTTGCACCGCTGGGAGGAGGACTGGCCGGCGATCCGGCCGTCCGTGGCGCACCGAGCAGGACCCACTCTTGCGGGTCCAGCTTCCAATGACCGAATGTACCTTTGGTTGTTCGGGTGACCTGGGAGGCTCCTTCCTCCGGGGAGTTAGCTAGGGCAGACCCCGCCATAGCGGTCCACCCGAACGCGGGCCACACCACCGGGTCGTGCTCAGCACGGGATGAGTCGCCCCTTTGTGGGTCGGGCCGGACTACGGCCCAACGAGCCAGGCCTGCCAAGGCCTAGGCCATCCGGGCCAGAACTGGGTTTGTTCGGGTCAACCCGAACTAGGTCAGGTCAGCGCAGGTTGGGTCGGGTCGGTCCAACCAGGTCGGACCGGACTCGGGCCCATCCAGACCCCAGTTTTTCCTTTTTGGCCATATCTTGAGAACCAGGCATCCGGTTGAAAACTGTATATGGCGTAGGAATCCTTGGATCAAGATGGTCCTTTTGGTATACTCCACTTGATTTTTGGATAAAGTTAGAGTGCGGTTGGGTTGGATCGAACCCGAATCCAATCAGGCCCTCGGAACAGAACCGCTAATAACTTACAGACTGGGCGTCTGATTGACGCACCATCAGTTGAGTTGGGTCAATTTTGATGTGAAAATCCTTTGGGATACTTCTTCATGGAGGTTTAAGTATTGAAAGATGGATTGAGGAGAAGAACCTCCCAGAATCAAGCATGCATTGTGCGGGAACCCTGTGGTTGGCTATAACGTGAATAAAGAACATCGATCTTGTGGGGTCAACATCTATCAGATCCTGTGTGGGTCAGCGCTCAACGATCCTATGTGGGTCAGTGCATACCGATCCTGTGCGGGTCAGATCTTGTGTGGGTTAGCGCTCAGCGATCCTGTGTGGGTTTGTGCATACCGATCCAATGTGGGTCAGATCCTATGGGTCAGCAGGGGTAAGTTACCTATCGATCTTGTGTGGGTCATCAAGGGTTAGTTACCTATCAATCATTTTTGGGTCATCAGGGGTTAGTTACCTATCAATCCTATGTGGGTCAGCGGGGGTTAGTTACCTATCAATCCTGTGTGGGTCAGAAGTAGTGATACTGAACAGAATAAGATGATCTAGCCTTATGGATAATCATCTATACTTTTGTAATTAAGTTATACCTGGTGTGAGATGATTCCTTACCTTTGAGGTATTCTTCTGTGTGGATTTACCTTTTTGGTAATTACCTTTGTGTTGTTACCTTTGTGGTATTCCTTTCCTTCATGGAATAGTTGAGATTTGGGATAAAGAGTTAGGTTTTGTGTTTCCTCATGGATAAGATGAGTGTACTTGATAACTTAGGTATATGTATGGTCATATACCTATGTAAGGTTGACTATTGTTTCCATTCTTTTTGATATATCCTTTGTGGATTTTGAGAGACCTTCGGGGGTCTCGAGGTCCCTACTGAGTATTGTTATACTCACCAATGCACGAGCTTCACCCGCACCTTATTGTGTCTTGTGCAGACGGCGGACAACACTGACCGGGGAAAAGGGTACCAGGATTGGAGGCTACTCGAAGGTGGACATTAGACATGTCTTACCGTAGAGACGACCGTTCGAGAGCTGTACCTACCCTTCAGGTAGGATACTTGGTGGGTTTTCGCAGGAGATCTTTCCACTTTTACTTGTACTTTCTAGTTGGGCTTGTATTCTGGGGCCCTTTACTTACTGTACACACTCTTTTTACTATACAGTGTACTTTTTGCTCGTATCCTACTTTGTGCTTGGTTGTGTGAGTTTACAGGTTATTAAGGAAATGCTTTCCCGGTTTTAGGGAAAACGCCTTTCGGTGCTAGTCGACAGCCATTGGCCTATGGAAGGCGGGCTTGAGGTAGTCATGGCATGGGTCTCGGGGGACGGGTTATGACAAATTGGTATCAGGGGAGTTTGGTTCTACTAAAGAACTAGAACTCTGATCTTTTCTATGTTGAAATAGTGTTAAGTGTTATGAGTGCAGTTTTTAGTTTGGGGAATCCAATGTTGATGCGGTAGCTGACGTATCCATACACCAGGACCCTGACTTCTGAAGTCTGACTCAGAGAACAAAACCACTAATTATGTGTGTTTCTTTGAAAATTTTTCTTTGTGAACTCTTTGATTTAGCTCAACAGGTATAACTTATTGACTATGGCACACCTATTTCATTTCAAGATGCCTCCACAAAGACAGCCAGTTAGGGTTCCAGTTATAGTACGTGATGACAGCCCACCGAGTGACGAGGCTTCGATGCAGGGCCCCCTTATGGCAGTTGTACCATCGGGTGGTATACCAGCAGCACCACTACCCATTGGATAGCTGATTCTACCAGCCCTAGTAGCATAGGGTGCACGCTTATTGAGTATGTTGCACGAGTTCCAGTGCCAGAGGCCACCGAGGTTCCGGGGTGAGACAGATCCACAAGCGATTGAGGACTGGCTGGAGGTCGTGGTTAGTGTTTTTCGACTGGTAGGGACACCATCTGATCTCATGGTGATCCTTGCCGCCAGTCTTCTTCAGGCAGCAGTAGGAAGATGGTGGAGATTGATGCTCCAGGTTCACGATGAGGTCACTCTCATCTGTTCTGACTTTGAGAGCCTTTTCATGGTAGAGTTTGTCCCAGTGACATTACACTCAATGCGTATACAGGAGCTTCTCCACTTGCAGCAGGGTATCATGATTGTGGCTCAGTATTCAGCAAGGTTCACCGAACTCTCACGCTACTCCACTAACATGGTGCAGGACCCTTTCTTTAGGGCCCGGACCTTCAAGCAGGGGATTAGACGGGAGATTAGAGCTTCGATGGTTTCTCTCAGCATCCCAACACAGGCGGGGGTGTTAGAGAGAGCACTCTTAGTGAAGATCTTCCTTGTCGAGCAGTCACCAGCTGCGAGACCCACCATCAAACATTACATAGCAGAGTCATCTGCAGCTGGCAGTAGACAGATGACGCAGAGGTCTAAGAGTATTAGACCTATGGGTGGACGACCGTAGGATATAGGGTTTATTGTGTGTGGCTCTCGATACAGAGCAGGACAGGCGAGGAACAGGCAGTGTTACACATGTGGCGAGCAGGGTCACATGGCTCGCGACTGCCCGACCCGTTGTACGGATGAACAGAAGACAGTAGAAGGACTTCCTGGGCAGAGGCGAAGATTAGATCGAGGAGGTACGTAGGTAGGAGGCGGATGTGGAAGGGGAGGAGGTTGTGCCATAGGCGATGGCAGCGATTCGAGGTTCTACTGACACCGCCACCAGGTGGTCCACCCCGACCACAGTGAGTAGGTGGAGAGGGACGAGCTCAACTTTAGGAAGCTAAGGCCTACGACCACGGTGCTTCGGAGATGATTCGAGGTATGATTTGTGTCTAATTCACCTTAGTTTTATTACTTATAGACACAGGTGTCGGTCATTCTTTTATTTTCACAGCCCTTGTTCAAAGCTCAGAGATACCATTGGAGTCGTTGGATCGATCCTTATGACTAGAGACTCCTAAAGGAGTGGATTCGATGATTACACACTAGTTCTGGTAGTGTGAGATTACTCTAGGATGTGAGAGATTCGGATGGGATCTCCTAGTAGAGGCGTCGAGTCCCTACGACGTCATCTTAGTTATGGACTGGTTATCCATAGTCCATGATCTGATCGACTATATTAGGTGCAGAGATTGGTGTGTCTGTACTGATGAGACCAGGTTTTCCTTCACCAGCGAGAAGGGAACCTTTTCAGCACAGGATGGACTTACCCATAGGAGGGTGCAGTCGATCACACATCAGTTGTCTAGCCTAACTATCAGAGCAGTTGATGTTGAGAGTCCAATCTATCCTATTGTGGTGGACCAGTATGCTGATGTTTTCCCTGATGATGTTCTGGGTCTACCTCCTCACAGAGAGGTGGACTTTTACATCAACTTGTACCCTGGGAAGGCAACAATATCTACACCAGCATATCGGATGGCTCTCGTGGAGCTTCGAGAGCTGCAAGTATAGCTGGAGGACTTGCAGAGAAAGGGGTTCATTAGGCCCAGTGTTTCTCCTTGGGTAGCCCCGATTTTTTTCACCAAGAAGGCGGATGGAAGTTTGAGACTCGATGTGGACTATCATCACCTGAGCTAGGTGACTATGAAGTACAAGTATCCACTTCCGAGGATTAACGATCTCTTTGATCAGCTGAAGGGAGCATGATGGTTTTCAAAGATAGACCTCAGATCAGGCTATCACCAGCTCAGAGTACGAGACGAGGATGTGTAGAAGATGACCTTTATATGTCGGTATGGCAATTATGAGTTCTTTTTTATGTCATTAGATGTGATCGATGCCCCAACAGTGTTCATGGGACTTATGAACAGGATCTTCCAGGCATACCTCGATCGCTTTGTGGTGGTCTTCATCGACAACATCCTAATATACTCAGCGACAGAGGAGGATCATGTCTATCATCTTCAGTTAGTTCTGGACACACTCTGAGAGCACTAGCTTTATGGTAATCTCTCAAAGTGTCAGTTCTGGATCAGAGAGGTTCACTTCTTGGGACACATTATCTCGGAGGCTGGAGTTGTAGTGGATCTAATTAATATTGAGTCTATGCTTTCTTGGGAGCTACCTATAAGTGTGATAGGGGTGCAGAGTTTCTTGGGTTTGGCCAGTTACTATCGGAGGTTTGTGACTGACTTTTCTAGACTTGTGGCACCCTTATCATCATTGAGGAAAAAGGGGAAACCCTTCATGTGCTTGGATAGATGCCAGCGGAGTTTCCAAGAGCTAAGGGAGAGACTGATGAGTGCCCCTATCTTGAGACTATCAGAGGAAGGCGTTGGGTACGTAGTCTACTACGACGCATTAGGGACCGGGCTTGGATGTGTCCTGATGTAGGAGAGAGCAGTGATCACGTATGGTTCTCGACAGCTGAGACAGCATGAGTAGAACTATTCTACCCATGACCTAAAGTTAGCAGTAGTGGTTTTATCCTTGAATATGTGGCGACATTACTTGATGGGTGAACATTTTACAGTCTACTCTGATCACAAGAGTCTTAGGTATATCTTCTCTTAGAAGGACCTGAACCTAAGACAACGATGTTGGCTTGAGTTCCTCCAGGTTTATGACTTTGAGATAGTCTATACTCCTGGAAAGGGGAACGTAGTAGCAGATGCACTTTGTAGGAGACCTGGTATACAGTTGCTGAGTGAGGTGATGGAGCATCCATCCGCTTTTCGGATATCCTACATGGATCGAGATGGAGCATATTATCTTCAGTATCTGACAGTCACTCCCCCACTCCTTCAGTGAGTCTGGGAGGCACAGCTTGGGGACATTGACTGCGGGGCTCAACGTGCTCAGATATCCATAGGACAGGCACCTGATGGATTTTCTGAAGGTGGGGAGCATGTCTTCCTCTTCATAGGACGTACTATGGTACCAGTGGCACTACGAGAGGAAGTGTTGAGGGATTTTCATATGTCCCCTCTAACGGTACATCCAGGAGTGGAAAAGATGTACCAGGACCTTCAGCGTCAGCACTAGTGGTCGAGAATGAAGAAAGCAGTAGTAGAGTTTTTCTCTTGGTGCCTCACTTTTCAGCAAGTGAAGGCATATCATTAGGTTCCAACAGGTTTAGTTCAGCCACTAGAGGTTCCAGAGTGGAAGTGGGATGGAATTTCCATGGACTTTGTGATAGGACTTCCATGAACATCTAGGGGTCATGATTCTATTTGGGTGATCGTTGACCGACTCACCAAGTCGGCCCACTTCCTACCTATGAGAGAGTAGGGTTCAGAAGAGAGCTTGGGACGCCTCTACATGTAGGAGATTGTACAGATTCATGGAGTGTCATCTTATATTTTCTTGGATCATGATTCATTTTTCACTTCCCATCTATGGAAGAAGTTGTAGGAGGTGTTTGGGACACAGCTTCGGTTGAGCACCACCTTCCATCCTCAGACGGATGGTCAGACAGAGCGAACTATTCAGACCCTCTAGGACATGCTACATGCTTTCTTCCTTGATTTTGACCACAAATGGGAGGATCACTTTCCCTTAGTGAAGTTCGCATACAACAATAGTTATCACTCCACTATCGGTATGGCACCATTTAAGTCTTTGTACGGTCGACCTTGTAGATCATCTCTGTGCTAGACTGACCCAGGGGAGTCAACACTCATGGGACCAAAGATGGTATGGGATACCATGGAGAAGGTGCAGATCATCCAGGAGTAGATGATGACTTTACAGAGTAGGCATAAATCATATGCTGATAGGGGACGGAAACCTATAGAGTCCGAGGATGGTGACTATGTCTTTCTATGGGTCTCACCTCGATGAGGTTTGCGGAGATTTGGTCGGGGTTGCAAGTTATCTTCGAGGTTCATCGGACCCTTTTAGGTCCTCAGCAGAGTTGGCAAGGTGGCTTACCGCTTAGCTCTTCCCCCTCAGTTGTACCGGGTGCACGACATTTTCCACGTATCCCAGTTGAGGAGATACGTACATGATCCTTTGCACATCATTGACTGGGGTGAGCTGGACATCGACAATGGGGCGATTTTTTTTTAGGTTCCAATGGATATTGAGAATCGACAGGAGCGGGTCCTTCGTGGGAGGTTGATACCTCTGGTGCACGTACGTTGGAAGCACGGGAACCTCTAGGAGAGCATGTGGAAGCGGGAGGCTCAGATTTATGCTCAGTACCCCCACTTGTTTCCCTAGTTTGTGTTGTGGATTTCGGGGACACAAAGCCTTGAGGTGGAGAGAATGTAAATACCCGGATTTTTCTATGTAATTTTTCTTAATTATATGGAAATATTACGAGTCCTTGAAAATTGACGGCGCATGATTCCAAGGCCCGGTGTGCCCATAATGAATTTCTGAACTTTTTTTAAGTACGTTCAATAAAAGTGAGAGTAGGTTTTTGTAACTTTTTTACTGGTGCTTGGAATTGAAATCTGAGGACACCGTTGAACTCGTAGCACCGATATTTGCTTAAGTAGACCTTCACCTCGACCGTAGTAGGTTGAGGGTGAAAGTTAGTTTTTATGTTTTTCGTGGGAGAGTTAAAAGAATAAAAATAAAATAAAATGTACCAACTAAATTAAATTAATCCTTAATCTTAATAATTTGGCACCTCACCTATCATGGGGAAAAGGATTGGGAAAGGAGAGGAGACTTGAGGAGAGCCTTGGAGAACAATATTTAACGAAGAACACCCTCTCCAACGAAGAGCATCCTTCGGATCAAGAACAAGGACGACGCACGATCCCGACTTTGGAAGCATGTTGCAGGAGCGATGAACATTGGCGCCCTCATCATCTTCATCATCTTCGTCTTCTTCCTCACGCCGTCTCCAATAGACGATCGATTTAGGGGTTTTAATTATGAAATATGATGGAATTTATTTTTGGATTCTTCATATTATGGATTCACAACGACGATGGCCAAACAAAAATGGTCATCGTTCTGCACTTATACCTTGCCTCTTCCCTTTTGATTCTACACCTGTTCTTCATGCATTCTACAATTCCAAATAATTAAGTGCGCTAAAAACACAATATTTTGTTGAGCGCGATGTATGGATGTGGAGCCCTCGACCCGAGGATCAGGAATATGCGGTTGTCATATTTTTCAGGCTTAGAACGAAGTTGAGGGGACCTGCGGAATAGGTGGGCGGCCGGCACACCAGATGGCCGCATGAAGGTAGGGCGGCGCGCGTCCGCGCTGTCGGATGAGCAGGAGGTCGCGGCCTGTCAGCCGCAGTAGAGAAGGGTGGCGGCCAACACATCGATCGGCAGCATGGAGAGGCAGTGGCGCGCATCTGTGCTTCCGTACCAGGAGACCGTGACCGCTTGGCTGCGGTGGAGTCCAAAGGGAGACCGACACCTGGTCAGCTACAAAGGATAGCAGTGCTGTCGTGGCACTGGGAGGAGGATCGGCCGGTGATCCGGACGGTCGTGGCACACCGAGCAGGACTCGCTCTGGCGGGTCCCACTTCCAAAGAACAAATGACCCTTTGGCCATTAGGGTGACCTGGGAGGTGCCTTCCTCTTGGTATTCAGCTAGGACGAACCCTGCCATGGCGGTCCACCCAACCACGGGCCGCCCCAGCAGGCCGAACCACCGGGCCGGGCAGCCCCCTTCGCAGGTCGGGCCGGACCACAGCCCAGTGAGTCGGGCCTACCGAGGCCCAAGCCATTCAGACCGGACCTGGGTCGGGTTGGACCAGGTCGGTTCGGCCCTGGTCGGGTCGGCCCTGGTCGGGTCGGGTCGGCCCATGTCAGGTCGGACCGGACCCGGGCCCATCCAGACCTAGTTTCGTCTTTTGGGTCGTATCTTGAGAACAGGATGTCCGTTTAATGAACTGTCTATGGCGTCGGAATCCTTGGATCGAGATGGTCCTTTTGGTATACTCCACTTGAGTTTTTGATAAAGTTAGAGTGCGGCTGGGTTGGATTGAACCTGAATCCAACCGGGCCCTCAGAACAGAAACGTTAATAACTTATAAACCGATCGTCCGGTTGACGCGTCGTCCGTTGCGTTGGGTCCCTTTTGACGTGAAGGACCTTTGGGATACTTATTCATGGGACTTAGTGGCATTTGAATTATTAACTGATGGATTGAGAAGCATAACCTCCCAGAATCAAGCATGCTTAGTGCGGGAACCCTATGGTTGGATGTAACGTGAAAAAAGAACATCGATCCTGTGTGGGTCAACATCTATTAGATCTTGTGTGGGTTAGCTCTCAGTGATACTGTGTGGGTCAGCACTTAGCGATCATGTGTGGGCCAGCATATACCGATCCTTTTTGGGTCAGATCCTGTGTGGTTCAGCGCTCAGCGATCCTATGTGGGTCAGCGCATACCGATCCAATGTGGGTCAGATCCTATGTGGGTCAATGGGGGTTAGTTACCTATTGATCCTGTGTGGGTCAGCAGATGTTAGTTACCTATTGATCCTGTGTGGGTCAGTGGGGGTTAGTTACCTATCTATCTTGTGTGGGTCAGTGGGGGTTAGTTACCTATCGATCATGTGTGGGTCATAAGCAGTGTTATTGAACAAAATAAGATGATTTAGCCTTATGGATAATCATCTGTACTTTTGTACTTAATTATATCAGGTGTGAGATGAGTCCTTACCTTTGAGGTATTCTTTTATGTGTCTTTACCTTTGTGTTACTTACCTTTGTGGTGTTAACTTTTTTGTATTCCTTTCCTTCGTGGAATAGTTGATCTTTGGGCTAAAGAGTTGGGCTTTTTGTTTCCCCAAGGATGAGGTGAGTATACTTGATAACTTACTTATATGTATGGGAATATACCTAAGTAGGGTTGACTATTGTTTCTATTATTTGTGGTATATCCTTGGTGGATTTGGAGATACCTTCGGGGGTCTTGGGGTCCCTACTGAGTATCATTATACTCACTCCTACACGAGCTTCACCCACACCTTGTTGTGTCTAGTGCAGAAGGCGGACAGTGCTGACCGAGGACGAGGGTACCAGGACTGAAGGATGCTCGGAGATGGACATTAGACGTGGCGTACTGTAGAGATGACCGTTTGAGAGCTGTACCTACCCTTCAGGTGGGATCCTTGCCAGGTGTTCATATGAGGTCTTTCCAGTTTTACTTGTAATTTCTAGTTGGGCTTGTATTTCAGCCCCCTTTACTTATTGTACACACTCTTTTTACTATACAGTTTACTTTGTGCTCATACCCTGCTTTGTGCTTGGTTGTGTGAGTTTACATGTTATTAAGGTAATGCCTTCCCAGTTTTAAGGAAAATGCCTTTCAGTGATAGTTGTCACCCCCTGGCCTATGGAAGTTGGGCTTAGGGTAGTCATAGTATGGGCCCCGGGGGATAGGTTGTGACACCTTATACATACCATTAATTATGTATTATACCCCTAACCTTTATCCTTCCCGCATGCACCCTTTTATGGGGAAGAGCCCTAACCCTTATCCATCATGTGAATGATGGGGGAGACCCTTAACCCTTATCTATCCCGCATACCCGTGAACACACACAACCAACGTGTCAAAAACCAATTGTGTTCAACCAATTCAAACCATTTCAACAAAACTATTATTATATTGAAAACCACTAACCAAACCAATTCAACCAAACCATTTCAAACCATTTCAATAAAACACCCATTTTATTGAAAACCAATTCCATCAAAGTCATTTCAATACCAAATCATTTCAAAAAAACACCCATTTTATTAAAACCCATTTTTCATCAAACCATTTAACAATTCTAGAAAAACAATAATTTTAAATCATTATTTTAAATTCAAGAAGCTAAATCACTTTGCACAACAATTCACCAAGATTTCACAATTTCAGTAAAACCATAAATCATCACTAAAGAAGAATTATTCTGTGATTTTCACAATCAATTCCATTCAAATATACCAATTTGAAACTAATCCAATCAATTCTAGAAATAGGAGTGGATATTGAATCCTCCTTCCTTGAAAGTTTTGACGAAAACCACAACGAATGAAGAACGCGTAAGAAAACCGGGTCGATTCTCCAAGAACCCACCTTATATCTCTTCTCCTAGCAATACCAAGACCAAATCTCATCATATTTGGAATCCACACACTTATATCAACCCATCATGGGAATAGATCTAAGAAACCGAGAGAATAAGATAAGTAGATCTAAGAAACCGATTAATAATGATGAAGAACGATCACATACCTCAAATATTTGGCTTTGATTTGTCAAGGGAAGCCTTCGAATCACCTCCAGATTGATAGGAGAACCTTATTTGGCCTTAGAAGAAGAAAAATCATGAGTTATGGCTTATTATAATCAAAAACTATCCATAAAGAGGAAAAACGTGTGAGATCTACCTTTCTAGGATCTCACTTAAACTATCTGCACAGTCAGTTCGCACAGTTAGACAAATCGTGTGCTAACCGTGCATTAGCTACTGCCTAGGCAGACCCTCGCACGGCTTCCTCTCATGGTCTCCCTAATCGTGCTCCAACTATGTGTGATCTACTATATCAAAAGGACTAACTACGCATGGTTTGGCCGCACAGTTAGACAAACTGTGCATCACCTGTGCGACTTCCATTTTTCTTCAAAACTACTTCCAAAGTTCTCCCAAATATCTCATTCATCACCCTTAAACTTTATAACCAAGAAAATAATCAAGTAAGGGTTAAATACCATAAACTGGGGGTACTAAGTTCTCCCCACCATTGTTCTTTCCATCCTCGGAAAGTAGGAAACACTTGCTACCCTGAAAGAGTTCTGGCCACTACTCTTTCATTTCCTTCTCACATTCCCAAGTCTCTTCCTGAATCTGACCATGATGCCATAAAACCCTCACTAGACCAATGCTTTTTCCATGGTCAGGATCTGGCTCTAGGTCAACGTGATCCCATCTGATCACATGGTCAGAATCAGGCTGATACTTTTTCAACTGAGATACATGGAACACATTATGCACTGATGTAAACTATGGTGGTAATGTCAACAAATATTCCACCTCTCTGACCTGTTCCAGTATCTTGAAAGGGCCTATGTATCTAGGAGATAGTTTTCCTTGCTTCCCGAAATGACGATGTCCAATCCTTGGAGATATCCTCAAGAAGACATGATAACCCATAACAAATGACAACGTTCTTCTACGGTGATCTGCATAAGATTTCTGAAAACTCTGAGTCATCTCCATCTTCCTTCTGATCAACTAGATCTTCTCTATTGTTTCTTGTACAAGGCTCGGTCCAACCAGTGAGGTTTCATCTGCTTCCACCCAGCATAGTGGAGAATGACAAGGATGCCTATACAATACTTCAAACATAGCCATATGTATCGAGGCCTGATAGTTGTTATTGTATGAGAACTCCACCAAGGGTATATGATCTTCCCATGAGCCACCAAAATCCATTACACAATCCTGCAACATGTCTTTCAACGTATTTATTTTCCTCTAAGATTTCCCATCCATTTGAGGATGATACGTCATGCTCATAGTCAACTGAGTCCCAAGATCTTACTGTAAGGATTTCCAGACATGAGATGTAATCTCATATCTATGTTTGAGACTATTGAAACTAGTATGTCATGCCTCTTTACCACTTATCGGATATAGATTTTTGACAGATCATCCACCATATGAGTTTCAAGAATTTGAATGAAATGGGACAACTTGGTAAGTTGATCTACTATCACCCAGATGTAATTGTTTTTTTGAACCGTTCTTGGAAGACCTGTAACAAAATCCATTTTTATCCACTCCCATTTCCACACTGGGATAGGTAAATACTGCACCATTCCTACTGGTCTCTGATGATATGCTTTAACCTACTGACAAGTTAAGCACCGCGAGACGAACTCATCCACCTTCCTTTTCATGTCGTTCCACAAACACTATGCCTTCAATGCCTTATACATCTTTTATGTACCTCGATGTACAGACCATCTTGAATGGTGGTAAGAATGAATGAGTTATTCCTAAAAAGCTGTTGGTACAGCCATCTGATCTTGAAAACACAAAACTGAACTCCCATCAAGTTTCCAGCCCTCAATGGTCTCCCCACCATTGAGTTTTAAACTCATAACCAGACATTCTGCATCAAATGTTTGTACCTATTTGATCACATTTACCAAATATGGAACAAGCGTAGCTGAAAAGAAAACTGCAATGTCACCTCGGTCTTCACATTCCACGTGCATGTCGGCTAGAACCAACATCAACTGCCATTTATCTAAAGCTTCCTTTTCCAACTAAGCATATGAATTTATACTCAATGAAATTGCCACTGAATTCCCTTTTCCTGGTGTATACATCAATTCAAAGTCAAATATCTAGAGATACTTCACCCATCTCCTTTGCCTCATATTCAAATATCACTGTGAGAAAATGTGTTTCAAGCTTTTGTGGTATGTGAACACAGTAAATTTCTCACCAAAGTGATAATTTCACCATGTATTCAACACATGGATGACTACAGCTAACTCCAAATCATGTGGTGGGTAATTATTCTCATGCAGTATCAACTTCCTTGAACCATAAGCAACCACATGGTCTTCTTGCATGATAACACATCCCAAACCTGATCCCGAAGAATCACAGTACACCAAATATCCCTGTCCAGATTATGGAGAAATCAAGATAGGTGCCGATGTTAGGCGAACTTTCAACTCCTGGAAAGACTTATGGTATTCCTCTATCCATTATAATGGATCAATATTCTTTTTCAAAGTTTTCATTAGAGAATCTAGTCAGGATAAATCATGCACAAAGCGTCAGTAGTAACCAGCTAGACCAAGAAAAATTCGTATCTTGAAGAAATTCTTTGGTGGTTTCCATGATATAACAGCTTATATATTTTCAAGATCAATAGAAACTCCTTTTTCAAAAATGACATAGCCAAGTAAACATACTTCCTATATCCAAAAATCACACTTTGATAATTTGGAATACAAATGGTGATCTCTCAAGATTTGTAACACTATTTCAAAAAATTTCCTCATGGCCAGCCCTTGTATTTGAATACACCAAGATTTCATCCACAAATACCACAACAAAAGAATCTAGATATCACTAAAATATCTGATTCATCAAATCCATGAAGACTGCAGGTGCATTCGTTAGACCGAAAGGCATGACTACATATTCGTAGTGTCTATATCTTCTTTTGAAAGCTATATTTTTAATATCCTCCTTCCGAACACAAAATTGGTGATATCCATATCACAAGTCAATTTTTGAGAACCATTGATCTCCCCTTAATTGATCGAAAAGATCATCAATGCATTGAAGTGGATATCTATTCTTTATCGTAACTTGGTTAATCATATGGTAATCAACACAGAGCTGAAGAGTTCTATATTCTTTCTTCACTCACAAAATTGGTGATGCCCACGGGGATGCACTTGGTCAAATTAGACCCTTTTTTCAGCTCCTCCAACTACACTTTCAATTCCCGTAACTCTATTGCTGTCATCTTATAAAATGGAAGGGAAATTGGACTGGTCCCCGAAAGGAGATCAATCTTAAACTCCACTTCCCTTATAGGTGGTAACCCTAATAAGTTCTTGGGAAAGACATCTAGAAATTGATCCAAAACTATTGGAAAAATAATATCCTCAATCTCTCTCATTGATTACAAATTCAATGCCGCCAACTGGTAAGATATCATTCCCAACATTAGTGCCAACAAGCTCTTTTCACCTTTCATTAGCATCCCTTCTCCTCTGAAGAGATGTTTGATGTCATCCTCATTCATGAAACTAACTATTATCCTATAACAGCTGATTTGATCATTAAACATTGTCAACTAATCCATACCCAAGATTATGTCATAGACATCCATGTCCAACATTGAGAAACCTCATTTTAGCTCAGCTCCATCAACAGTTATAGCACATTCTCTACACACAAAGGCTTGACATTCTCTTTCCCCAAGAGGAGTTTGCAGTTTTAAAATAGAATGCATCATTTACAACTTTAAACATAGCAAGTGAACAGCATGAGAAGCAATGAAATAATGTGATGCACCAGTATCGAAGAGCACTTGCACAAGGGTTGAATTCAAAAGAATCATATCTCTCACCGTAGATGGTCCAACCTGATCATCGACAATTATCTGCTCAAATCCATAAAATTGCTTCACCACTACACTTTTATCCTTGTTTCCTTTCTAAGATTACCCTGGTTGAGGAGCCATGGTATTTCTAGAATCTTCATGGCTATCTCTTCTCTGCTGATGAGACTGGTTCTGTTTTCCTCACCCTATCAAAGAATATGATGCTTGCAACACCTGAAAAGTGTCTCGATCACCAGAACTTGGAGCACTGTGAAAATGGCACTAAATATGTACCATCTTGTTGCAATTATGACATGCTCTAGGTTGTGTCGCACACTCTCATTTTATGTGGTCTAGAAAACCACATTGAAAACAACATGATTTGCTCTGGAGTCGTGGAGGAAGGGTCACTGATCCAACCGCCTGATTCTAATTTGCACTTCCACCGTGGAAATAGGTGTCCCTTTTCCACTTGCTCTTAGTGGTTGAGTTACCACCATTACATGTAGGTATCATCATTCCTCCTCCTATCGATCCCGAGATATCACGTTCAGCCACAGTCACTCTTTTCACCATCTCTATATAATATTTAATACAGAGTACCACAATCTTTGATCAAATCTCCTGCCTTAGCCCCGATTCGAATATTCGTGTCTTCAAAGACACGCTTTCTGCAACCTCTAGTGCAAAATGGACTAGATTTATTAATTTAGCTGCATACTCTATGACAGAGATACTCTCTTTTTTCAGGCTAAAAAACTCTGTCATTTTCTAGATCTTGAACGTATGAGGATAGAATTGTTTGTTGAACAATTCCTCAAAATTCTCCCATGTAAGGCCCTCATCAAATTTAGCATACACTGCTAAATCCCTCCACTGTTGTGCAAGATCCTCAAGTATATAAGTCGCCAGTTTGACTTTGAGCTCTATTGGTGTGCCAATGAAATCAAAGATATGATTCCTCCTACTCATCCACACCTCCACCTTCTCGGGTTCATAATCACCTTGAAAGTTAGGTGGATTATTCTTCATGAACTGAGTGGTATGATCCACATATCATGGCTCATTCCTCTGGTTCCCCGTATCCATAGCTTGAAAATACTGGACAATACTCTGAACCAGATCTTGGTTCACCCGTGGTTTAGGTGCAACCACATTCTCCACAGCTTCTTCGGGTTGGTTTCGAGGATGCCTATCGAGTGCCATTTTCTAAACCAACAACAAACTCGGTTAATCCCACTCTTTAGCAACTAATGTCTTGGCATTTAAAATTATATCACATCAACTATCACAACATTTTTTTTTCAAAATCAACCTTTTCCTTTGTTCAACCATTTTTGAGAATCAACTATTGGTTTTTCAAATCTAACCATTTTCAAAAGACACCAAGTATCCTCTTTTCAAAATATTTCATTTGTAAACAAATTCTTCATTTTTCAAAAATGTACATCTTTTCACAAAATCATAAATCATTATTCACAATGAGATATGCAATCCTAGTGGGAAGTCATTCCTCTACAATGCATGTCATGCTCATCTCATTGGCTAAACCCATGACAATGAGATTTCCAACATTCTAGAAGTGTATCCAAAACACTTATGTACCCAACACCCTGGTAACATGAAGTTTAGCATAAACGGGTTAGCTACGTTTTCTTATTCTATACATTTCAATTTCTGACAATCCTACTCCTATCTAATATTACAACCTAAGGAATATAAGAAAAAAAATTCCAACTCCAAGACCAAGAACACTGATGATTTGTATCACAGGGGAAGGACCATACTGAAACCATTTGTAATGACTCTCTAATTATCATTGGCTTGAGGGGACAACAAGTCATTACTTAGCCTTAAGCGACATACCCAAGACACCAAAGGCTGAAAATAAATACCAAAGGGTTTCAAATACAAGTGGGGGACGATTTACCCTTTAAGAAATAAAACAATAAAATAACCAACAATAATCAAACACTCACTATATGATGCATGAACAAATGTAAGACAACTCAACAACTTCATGTATCTCAAAACCACATCAAAGTGTACAACAACAAAAGATCAAACTAGTATCAAATTAAACAGCAGATAAACTAATAAAGACTCTCAAGATACCCTAAGACTCCATGTTCTACATGCTCTAAGCTCCAAAATCATTAAACAACACAAACATCATGAGGTAGTGCTAAAAACGTGGGAAACGTTACCTTTTCCCCTATCCCAGAAAATAGCATCTGCAAAAGCACCAAGTAATCAAAGGCATGCCTCTGCCACTCTCTCTCGCCTCTGATGGCCTAGGTCATGACCACGCCACCGCCTCCCCTCCCTGGCCCTTCTCGGACCGGGGGGAGGAGGGTCCTCCCCTTCCCTCGTCGACTCTCCGCACTCCCTCTTTTTCACCTTTCACTGACCCGGCTACCCTCCCCAGCTTTCCCCCAATCTAAGTCTCCCCTAAGGTCCAGTCACTCGAGCATGGAGTTCTATCGGTACTTCTTTCTTCCCTGGAGTTCACCAGAGCTTCGGCGATGCTGGATCTCTCTTTGGTTGCTCGCTTCGGGAAGCGTCGCCCCTCCGTGGATGCCTTCGATAGATATATGTCCTCTTCTTGGAAGCTGCAGGATCACGCGATTATAGGGCTCCTGGATTCGAGGTATATTCTAATCCAGTTAGCGAACGAAGACGATCTCATCTCTACCTTGGCTCATGCTCCTCGTTTCCTTCCAGGTTTCCATTTTTCTCTCTTTCGGTGGTTTTTTGATTTTCATCTGCAGCGTGACTCCCCCGTTACGGCAATTTGGATTTCCCTTCCTAGTCTCCCTTTGCCTTTTCAAAATCCGGTGGTTCTTCGTTTGATCAGAAATATGGTGGGGTGTTTTCTCTGCTCGGATCTTCGTACTCGCATTATGTGTCATCCAGTTTCCCCGAGGATTTACATTGAAGTCGACGTATCCAAGAACCCGTTGGATTCCATCTACATCGAGGTAGAAGGGGAATTACGTTGGCACCAGAAGGTGTGCTATGAATCGTGGGTTCCTTTCTGTTCGTTTTGCAAGCATCTTGGTCATTATTTTGGTAGATGTCAGCGTTCTTTGGGAGAGGGTCAGTCTTTGCAGGTCACCGTGAAGGATAGTCCCAAAAATTCGATACCTGGTTTTGCTTGTATTTCTCTTGTAGTGGACAATCGGGGTATTGGGGAGGTGAGAGTTCCTACTGCCTCCCAATAGGTTGATGTGCCCAGTGGATTTGAGGGGAGCGTGGTGCAGGATATCCCTACTATGATCCAAATGGTGCGGGTTAGTGATGGATCAGTTGAGCAAGTGGAGTTGCTTGGTGTTTCTCAAGAGGTGTTGTCTCCTTCCAACCCAGGCGTGGAGGTCAGTGAAAAGGATCAGTAGTAGCGGCTTTCCTTGGGTCCTCCAGTGGTAGTGATGGGGGTGAAGCCAAATGAGGCTGAGCCACAGGTTTTGGATGTTTTTTCTCCTTTAAAGCAGGACTTGGGAGTATAGTAGGTAGCTAAGGTTGATCCCTTAGCTGTGATTTTGGCTGTGAATGAGGTTCAAAGGCCCGATGGCTCTCATGGTCGGGACTGGGAGGTTTGGAACAAGCAGCCTCAGTTCATGGGAAGAGGTTACGAACATGCTACAGGAGCAGATTTGATGCGGGGAAAATCATTCCTGATGGCTGCAACAGGTTCTCAAAGTGGACAGGATAGGATGATCGATGGGAACGTCTTGGGTTCCTTAGATCCAAACACCATTGGACCCAATTCTGGAAATATGAGGAAGGTTGGGGAGGGGGGAAATATTTCTGGTTCGGGGAAGAAAACATGTAATGAGTCTTTGATTATGCATATGGATCATACCGATGTAGCGGTAATAGAGGTGGGGAACCGCTTTGATGGTCTTGAGGTCCATGATCCTCCTTTATCTCAAGAGGAGGAGTCACCAGATGATGATAGTTTTAGTCATCCATTAGTGGATAGCATGGACTGAATCAAAGGGAAAGGACCCCATAGTCCTAGACGGAAGAAGGGGAAAAACGGCATGTGTGACTCGGGGAAATGCATTGTGGTTTAAGGGAAAAATCAAAGGGACGCAAGGACTACTCATACTTTCCAAAACCAATGGAGACTCGGTCGGCCAAGAACGACAGGAAAAAGGAAGGTAAATATGCACAGAAGGGGTAAAGTGAATAATCGAGCAAAAATAAAAGAGACAGGGAAGAGGAAGTTGGGGAGTGCTTAAAACTTATCCTGCACTCCAAGGAAGAGATGCTAGAAACAAGTCATCAGCCCAATGTCTCTGATGAAGAGATTAAAAGAATTTATGAACGTCGGTTTTAAGTTGATGATAACAAGGAGAAAGAAGAGTGGATTGATAAAAAATACCGTATACTGAACAGGGGTTTCAATCAGAGTAAAATCAACATAGAAGAGTTTATTCAGACAATGGAAAGGATGATCACTCACCTTGAAGAGCTAATCATAGAGGATCCAGAAACTCAGGTTAGCACGCTGTATTGGGAGCTTTATCGAGTAGCTGATTCAAGTAATATTAGCCTTGTTTTTAATCATTTTTTTAGTTCCTTCAGTACCTATTTATTTCCTTTTTTAGAACAATGGTTTACCATTTTCCATTAAAATGGATTTGCTTTAATAAAAATTTAATTTGGAAGGAAGGAAGGGGTGAGTATAAAACTCAGTAGGTTTTCCCCCCAATGACTTCCCTACTCATGCCACTACGATATAAGAGTTAGAAACATTAATATAAAACAGTTTATATAAAACAATTTCTCAAAATAGTTTATAACTAAATATAAACAAGTTTCCAAAACCATTCATAACCAAAAGCATACAAGTGCGATTTGAACCAATTTTTTCAGCAATTTATTTTTCCAGAAAAATAACTAAACAAGATTTAAAAAAAATTATCTATATTCCTTTAGCATACCCAAAACCATTCCAAACATCCACATAAACAACCATTCATGTGACCTAGATCTCCCTATACTAGTGAGTGGTGAGTCATCCTTTCACTAAGTTGCCCCTAGTGAACCAATTGACGGGGGAGAGCCCTAACCCTTATCCATCCCGTTAATGATAGAGGAGAGACCTAACCCTTATCTTTCCCATGAATGATGGGGGAGACCCATAACCCTTATCCGTCTCGTATACCCATGAACACACACAACCAAAATGTCAAAAACCAAGTGTGTTCAACCAATTAAAAACATTTTAAAAAAAATATTCTTTTATTGAAAAAAAATAAGAAAACCAATTCAACCAAACCATTTCAAACCATTTCAATAAAACACATCTTTTATTGAAAACTAATTCCATCAAAGTCATTTCAATACCAAACCATTTCAATAAAATTCCCTTTTTATTGAAACCCATTTTTCATATAACCATTTAATAATTCCATCAAATCAATAATTTAAAATCATCATTTTAAATTCAAGAAGCTAAATCACTTTGAACAATAATTCACCAAGATTTCACAATTTCACTAAAACCATAAATCATCACTAAAAAATATTTATTTCATGGTTTTAATAATCAATTACATTCAAATAAACCAATTGGAAACCAATCCAATCAATTCTAGTAAGAGGAGTCGAGAGTGAAGCCTCCTACATCAAATGTTTTGATGAAAACCACAATGAATGAAGAACCCACAAGAAAATCAGGTTGATTCTCCAAGAACATGCCTTAGATCTCTTCTCTCGGAAAGAACAAGACTGAATATCATCATATTTGGAATCCACACACTTAGATCTACCCATCACGGGTGTAGATCTAAGAAACCGAGAGAAGAGGAGAAGTAGATCTAAGAAACCAATCAAGAACGGTGAAGAATAATCACATACCTCAAGAATCCGGCTTCGATTCCCCAAGGGAAGCCTTCGGATCGCCTCCGGATCAATGGGATAACCTTCTTTGGCCTTATGAGAAGAAAATTCACTAGTTATGGCCACTTAGGAGAAAAATTAGCCATAAAGAGGAAAAAATGTGTGAGATCCACTTTTTTAGGATCTCACTTAAACCATTTGCATGGTTAGTTCACATAGTTAGACAAATCGTGTGCTAATTGTGCATTAGCTACTGTCTAGGAAAACCCTCGCACGGCTTCCTCACACGATCTCCCTAACCGTGCTCCAACCATTCGTGACCCACTGCCTCAAAAGGACAAACTTTGCAGGGTTTGGCCGCACAGTTAGACAAACTGTGCACCACACGTGCGGCTTCCATTTTTCTTCAAAACTAATTCCTAAGTTCTCCTGAATCTACCATTCAACACCCTTAAACTTGATAACCAAAAAAATAATCAATTAAGGGTTACATACCAGAAACTGGGGGTACTAAAATGAATTTAGGTGAGCAGGAAAACGTTTTTGGAATTCCTGCCTAACCCATTTTGGGTCACCTATAAAAGGTGTGAAAGTGAATTTTACTTTTAGAGGTCTGTCAGCAGAGTACTATTCATCTTGTAAGAGAGAGAAGCTTTGATTTTTCATAGAGAGAAAGTGATATTGACTATCTTCTATTGAGTACACTTTGTCAGGAAGAATGTTGTGTTCGGATAACTTTGGTACAGTGCTGATTTAATCAGAATGTGGTTGTTGTACCAGGATGAACTAATCGGAACGGGATTTCTGTACTTTTTATCATCGTACTAGGTTTATTAGACTAAGGAAGAATCTGAATGGGGTTTTCGGTACTGATTTTTACCATACTGAAGATTTCTGGACTGAGGAAGAATCATACCGAGTTTCAGCATACTCAGGTTTTGAAGTGGTGTTGATTCAACTGTATCAGAGAGAATCGGATTCAGAGAATCAGAATGCAAAATCAGACTCTGAGTGTCTTAACTTAAGTTCTAGTAATTTCTTACCTTTCATCTAGGTAAGGAATTGAAGAATTGTGTTACACTTGTTTAATTGAAAAGAAGCATAGGTAACATGATTTGTTACAAAAGAAGTTGTATTACCCTATTGTGCTAAGAGGGTGCACACGCACTAGTGGGATTATTTCAAAGTTATTCAAGAGTGTAAGGGTGTATCTTACTCATTGTAATCCAAGTATTATTTTCTTAGTGGATTGTATGGTATTGGATTACTTCCAACCATACCAAGGACGTAGCTATTCTTATTGAATAGTGAACCTTGTAAATACGTGTGTTCCTGTGGATGTGTGTTTGTTTTTTTCAGTAGGGAATTGAATATTTAAGATGTGGAAAAGTTTTTTTCAACTAAAAGGGTACTTAAAAGAAAAAATAGTATCACTGATTCACCCCCCCCCTCTCAGCGATACATTACTCTGACTGGGCACTTACAAGTGGTATCAAAGGTAGAGGTTCCCTTTGCTATTCTTTTCTGATGGAGAACTTGAACTATGTGAACATTAAAGGTATTTTTTTCTTTTATGGAAATAACTATCATATCTAGAATGATAGAATGTTTCCATATCTTATGTCTATTAGTTATGATTTTCTTGAAGTTACAACAGTTGGGTTTCCTCCCATTTATGATAAAGCTCCACTTACACCTATTGAAAAGAGGTTTTCCAAGAATGATGGAAGAGCCAATAATGTTATATTATCATCACTTTTTAAAAGTGAATTTTTGAGAGTGAAAGGTGTTTCCACAACAAAGGGTATATGGGAAAACTGAAAAACATATACGAAGGCAATACAAAAGTCAAGAAGGAAAAACATCAAATATGGAGGTTAAGGTATGTAGACTTGAATAAGGGTTAACATGAATCTGTTTGTGATTTCTTTACCATGGTAAATGATATTTTAAGTACTATTAGTTTCCTTTGTGAAAATCTCAATGACACTAAAGTTGTTGAAAATATCTTGGGAATCCTGCCTGAAAAATTCAATGCAAAAGTTTATTTATTAGAAGACAGAGACCTGGAGACATTATCTCTTGATGACATTCATATCACTCTTATCACTTTTGAGATGAGGAGAGAGAAATCTATGAAGAGCAAGACAAAATTTGACAGAGATATTTCTTTCAAAGATATCAAGAAGGATAATTCTAAGAAGATTCTAATCAAAGAAGAAGATGGTGATTTTGATTCTAAAAAAAAGGTATGAAAAAATCTTAATGATATTTTCTCCTTATTTTCTTAGAATGTGAAAAAAGGTACAGGGAAATACAAAGGGAAACTTCCCTTAAAGTGTTTTGAATGTGGAGGCATTGGTCACTTTGTAGCTAATTATCCTCAAAGAAAAAATGAAGTGGATATTGATAAAGAAGAAATAAATCCAATAAGATCATGGAAGAAACATGGTGATAAAGGAAAGTTAGGGAAAGAAAATAAATTCTTCAAGTCCAAAAGAATAATTTTCCTATCTAAAAATGAAGAAGAAGAAGGAAGTGATGTTGAATCCGAAAAGTCAGTTGAGTATGGTATTGAAAATAATTTCATTGCAACAGTGAATGATTAAGAATACGGAAGCATCATTTCTGATGAATAAGAAGAAGAAGAAACTCAACTTGAAATGCATTTGAAATAAGATTTAAAGGAATGTTTAAGATAGATTAGAAGACTTGAAAATCAAAACAAAAAATTGAAAGATGAGTGTTCTTCAGTGTGAAATCAAGAAGGTTTTAAAGAAAAACTCATGAAATAGATTGATGGTTTAAATAAGTATCTTGAAGATGAGAAGAATCATAATGATCATCTGAAAGTGAAGTTGAAGGCAAAAGAAGAAGAGTTGATACTTGTTCAATAAAAAAACTCTCAAAAGCTGAATTGAGAAACACAATTTTCCAAAACTCTATCACTTAGACTGGTGAATGTTCTCGACAAGATAATCTAGAGAAGGTTCAACAAAATTTATCCTCAAAGGGTGATAGGAATAATAAAGTTGTTTCTATAAAGAAGAATGTTGGGAAAGTTGTTTATGTGGCCAAGACCAACAATGTTGGAAATTCTGAAGTCTTAAGGAAACCTATGTTCGAAAATGTTTTGAAACAATCTGAATTCGAGAAGGTTTTGAATACTTCTGAATCCAATAAATCAAAAAAGAAACAGAATAACCTTGTTTATAACAAAAAGGTTGGTGGCTCAGAAAAGAAAGTGGCTGAGAAACATATTCCTGATTCTGATCAGTATAGAAGTTTCAGAGAAAAATACTCTTTCTATGGGTATTGCTGGTATTGTGGTGGATTCGAGTATACAACAAGTATGTGTTGGTTCAACCAACAAAATTACTATTATCTCATAGGTTATGAAAGGTAGAGATTGAGGGGGAGTCTATCTAATCAAAGAAAGAACAAAATGAATATTGAAAATAGGTTCCAGTCCCTGGAAACTATCTGTGAGAGATGTGAACAACCTGGACATCTTGAAAAATGATGTCTTGTTTTATTGTTGGCTGAAAAAAATATTATTAATTCTTAGAAGCCAAAGGTGAAGAAATAAATGAAAGAAGAAAAATCTATTGTTGTTGAAACTTTATTAAAAGCCACAAAAAGAGAACGACCCTAGATACTTGATAGTGGGTGTTCTTCACACATTACAGGAGACTTTAAATTGTGGAAGGATGTGAAAGATTTTAAAGAAGGTGTTATGACATTTGGAAATAATGAAACATTGAAAATCAAAGGTTTTGGGTCAGCCATCATTAGGAAAGAAATGATAAAATCCAAGAAAACATTGTATGTTGATGGACTGAAGCACAATTTGCTAATTGTTTCACAATTTTGTGATGAGGGTAACAAAGTTATCTTCAAGAAAGATGGATTTTTCGTGAAAAGTGAAGAAGATGGGAATATTGTTACAAGAGGCCAATGTACAAAAGGGAATTTGTTTCAGGTTGGTGATACACAAACCTCTTTTTGCATGACCATAGTAGAAGAGAACCAATTGTGTAATAAAAGGTTTGGACACATGTGTCAGAGAAACATGAGAAAGCTATCTAAAAGAGAAAGTGTTTGAGATATCCCTGATTTTCCAAGAAGAAGGTATTGGTGTTGCACTATCTGACAGTAAGTAAAGATTACGAATATTGTTCATAAAAAGGTTTATATTTGTTCAAAGCAACCCTTGGAGCTGATACATTCTAATATATGTAGTCCAATGAGTAAATAATCAACAAATAGAGATAAGTAATTCATCACTTTCATTTATGATTTCACTCGTATTACCTATTTCATGTATATGAAACACAAGTCAGATGCTTTGAAAATGTTTAAAATTTTTAGAATAAAAGTTGAGAAAGATTGTGAGTATCCTATGAAGAAGTTTAGAACTAATAATGGTGGTGAGTATAGAAGTGAAGAATTCAAAGACTATCTTGAGAATCATGTAATTCATCATGATTATAGTACCCCATGTACACCCCAACAAAATGGGGTTGCTGAAAGAAAGAAAAGAAGCTTGGTGGAAATGGGGAGAACCATGTTACTTGAACATGGCCTCTCTCATTACTTTTGGAGGCAAGCTGTGAGTACTAATGTTTATATTCAGAACTGGTGTTTCTATAGGCCACAATAAAATAAGACTCTATAGGAATTGTTTTATGGCAGTACTCCAAGTATGAATCATGTTAGAGTTTTCAAGAGTCCGTGTATTATAAAGAAGAAAGGTGGAAATGATAGTAAGTTTGAGAATAATGGTAAATATAGAATCTTTCTTGGCTATGCTCCAGAAGAAAGAGGTTATAAATGATTCGACAAAGAAACAAAGAGAATTGTTTATTCTATTGATATAATGGTTATCGAAAGAAGTGGGAAAGAAGAACCTGCTGAAGTTGAAGAGGAAGTTGAGAAAGTTGAAGAAAAAAATTTTGAAAAGAATATAGACAAGTGTATACCTTCTCAAGAAGAAAAATTGGACTCAACCATTTCCAGTGATGTAGAAGATAATCAGAAGTCTCATCCTAAGCTGATTAAATAGGTGGAAACTAAGAATATAATAGGTGATCAACATCAGAAGGTTCAAACAAGAAGAGCAATAAAAGCCATTACACATACTTCATTATATTCAAAAGTGGAACCAAATGATGTGAAAGAATCTTTTGAGCATCCATAATGGGTTCAAGCCATGAATGAAGAATTGGATCAGATTGAAAAGAACAATACATGGGAACTCGTACCCAATCCTGAAAACAAAAACATTATTGGCACAAAATGGGTTTTCTGGAATAAACTGAAGTTATCAAAAACAAATAAATATTTGTTTACATAGGGTATTCTCATATTAAAGTAATTGATTTTGATGAAACCTTTTCTTTGGTGGCAAGATTGTAAACTATAAGAATATTTCTTGTTATTTCTACACAATGAGGCTACAAGATCTTTCAAATGGATGTCAAATCCGCATTCTTGAATCGTGATATTAAAGAGGAAGTTTATATTGAACAACCTTGTGGATTTATTGTTGGGAAAGATGAGAGTTATGTATGCATATTGAAGAAAGCCTTGTATGGGATAAAACAAGCTCCAAGGGCATGGTATTCCAAATTAGATACTTTCTTAAGGAAGATGAACTTAAAGAAAGGAATAGTGGATAACAATTTGTATATTAGGGAAAGTCAAGAGTTTTCCCTCATCTTAATAGTTTATTTTGGTGATATTATCTTTGCTAGAAATGATGAAAGAAGTTATGAAAGATTTTCTGAAGAGATGAAGAATGTTTTTGAAATTTCCATGTTGGGGGAAATGAAATACTTTCTTGGGTTACAAAACTTGCAAAAGAAAGAATACATTTTCCTTTACCAAGAAAATTATGATGAGGAACTTCTCAAGAAGTTTGGCATGGAAAACTCAAAACCTGTCTCCACACCAATTTTAGTAGGAACAATGCTGAGTAAAGATGCTGAAGGAACGGAAGTTGATCGGAAAGAGTATCGAAAGCTGATTGGAAGTTTATTGTATTTGACTGCCTCAAGACCCAACATTGTTTATGTTGTAACCTTATGTACAAGATTTCAGAGTGCTCCTAAAGAATCACATCTTATTGTTGAAAAAATAATTCTCAGATATATCAAAGGCACAACAAAATTTGGAATCAAGTATTGCATCTTGGATAGTATTGACTTGTTTGGGTATTCAGATGAATATTGGACAGTAAATATTGATGATAGAAGATCCACATTTGGTGGAGAGTTATTAATGGGAAAGCATTGTGTTGTATGTCATTAAAAGAAATGGAATTCAGTAACTCTCAGTATGACTAAATTTGAGTGAATTATTGCCACTCAATCCACTACTCAACTTATGTGGATGAAGTCACAGTTAGAATATTTTCTTGTTGAAGGGAAGTTACCCATGCTCTTAGGGTGTGATAATCAAAGCACAATTAATCTCACCAGGAATCTAGTTCAACATTATTGTTCAAAGCATATTGATATAAAATATAATTTCATGAAAGAACATGTGGAGAATAATTAATTAAATCTTGAATAATTTTTAACATCGGAACAAGTGGATGGAATTTTCACAAAACCCTTGCCAAAGGAATCATTCTGAAAATTGAGGTTGAACATGGGTTTCCAAAATCTTTCTCTTCAAGGCTAAGGTATGTTGTTCTGTATCCTCTCTCTTCTTACCTTTGGATTGTTTTTTTAAGGGGGATAATTGGACTATTTCATAAATCTATTGCTTAAATAGAGAGTTGTGGGTAAGCTGTGAAATTAGCATTGCTTAGTGTGTGAACTATTATAACTATTTATTAGAGTAGTTTTAGGAAAGATTTTGTTTTGTATGCTAGGAATAATGAAGAATACATATGTAATAAAAAAAGAGGAAGTCATAATCACTTCTTTTGGATAGCATGGTTTTTCTGTCAACAATTCTTGTTTCCTACAATGAGTTAGCTTATGTAGGATTAGAATTATTGATAAGTAATCCATTACTTAAGGATAAAAAGTTTGGTGATTTATAGAAACATGGTTGAAAACAAAATCTAAAGGGTAGATTTTTAGGACTAATCTGATGATTAAGGTGATGGTTTTCATGTGTAGTCTTTTGTTATCTCAGAAGGTTAGAAGAAAGGAAATCACCTCTCTTTTTTGGAAAGAATCGTAATGAGGGTTGGTTTCCAAATGAATCGGAAACTATTTTTCGATGGAATTGAAACCTGTTTTTTGAAGGAATCGGAATGAATCAGAACCTATTTTTCAATGGAATCGAAAACAATTTTTTGATGGAATCGGAACTTGTTTTTCAAAGGAATCGGAATCTTATTTTTGAAATAATCGAAGCCTTATTTTTAGAATAATTAGAGACTGATTTTTAGAAGAATCAGAGTATGATTTTTAGAAGAATCAGAGCCTAATTTTCAGAATAATCGAAGTCTAATTTTCAGAAAAATTGAAGTCTGATTTTCATAAGAATCGGAGACTGATTTTCAGAAGAATTAGAGCATGTTTTTCAGATGAATCAGAGTAACTATGACTATGATTTTCTAATTGAGACGATGCTTTGTTGATGTGTATTTCTCATAGATAATGAGTTAAAGTGAGAACTCATGTTATAATCATTATGGAAGAAAGTAGGAATTGAGAAATAATAGTATTGATGGCTGATTGAAAGTGATAATGGTGAAAAGTGGTGTTGAAAAAAAAGTAGTACCAATAAGAGAGAGTAGTGCCAAGAAGAACGGTGCCAAGGAAAGCAGCGCCAAGGAGAGAGATGTTGTTAAAAAGAAATGTTGATGAAGAGTGATACTGATGGGATGATGAAAAGTGAGGCCAATGGGATGATGAAAATAGAATCTGATGGAAGTGCGGTGCCGAGAAGAGTGAAGTTGTGTTGATGGTGGAAGGTGATGCTGATTAAGGCGATACCAATGATGAAGAAGATGCTGATGGAAAGTGTTGTTGAGAGAAAGTTTTTTCGGTATCAGGATGATCATATTTAGAAAGAATAATACCCAAGATGGTCGGAACCATAGTTGATCGTATCCAGAAATACTCATACTCTGGTTGGTCTTAAAATGATTTCATCTAGTGGGTCAAGATAAGTGAAGAAAAGGTGTGTTGTCTCAAGTGGGTTAAGAGAGAAGAAAAGAGATGGATATTGTTGAATGCTTTGTTGAGGGGGGTCTGAACCTTCAAATACAATATTTTGATTCAAAATGGTTCTAAATAATTGGATTGAGAAATTGGTATGGGAGAATTGGAATCTAATGTTTAGACCCTTGTTTTCCTGTTGATCATAATTAGTCTCAGTAATCGAAGTCTAAAGAAGAAAGGATAAAGGTTGAAGTAGGTTCGATAAAAATCGAGAAGTGTTGAAGAAGTCAAACTTTCTCAGATATTTCAGGAGAAATGAAGATGTTGGTGAATTTAGGTGAGCGGGAAAACGTTTTTGTAATTCTTACCTAACCCATTTTGGGTCACCTATAAAAGGTGAGAAAGTACATTTTACTTTTAGAGGTCTATCAGTAAATTACTATTCCTCATGGAAGAGAGAGAAGCTCTGACTATTCAGAGAGAGAAAGTGATATCGGTTATCTTGTATTGAGTACACTTCATCAAGAAGAATGTATTGTTCGACTGACTATGGCACAGTATTGATTTAATCGGAAAATGGTTGTCATACTGGGCTAAACTAATCAGAATGTGATTTTTATACTAGGTATCACCGTACTGGGTTTCTCAGACTGAGGAAGAATCGGAACGGGATTTTTTGTACCGAGTTTTACCATACTAAAGATTTCTAAACTGAGGAAGAATCATACTGAGTTTCAGTGTACTTAGGGTTTGAAGTGGTTCCAATTTAACTGTATCAGGGAGAATCGGATTCATAGAATCAGATAGGGAAATTAGAATTTGAGTTTCTTTACTTAAGTTTAGGATGTTCTTACCATTATTCTAGGTAAGGAATTGAAGAATTGTGTTACACTTGTATACAATTGTTGAATTGAAAATAAGCACAGGTAAAATGAGTTGTTACAAAAGAAGTTGTATTACCCTATTGTTCTACGAGGGTGCACACGCACTAGTGGGATTGTTTCATAGTTCTTCACGAGTGTAAGGGTATATCATACTCGTTGTAATCCAAGGATTCTTTTCTTAGTGGATTTTATGGTATTGGATTAAATCTAACCATACCAAGGACATAGCTATTCTTATTTAATAGTGAACCTTATAAATACTTGTGTTCCTATGGATGTGTGTTTGTTTTGTTTTTAATAGGTAATTGAATCTTTGACATGAGGTGAAGGTTGTTTTAACTGAAAGGGAACTTAAAATAAAAAAGAGTATCGATGATTTATCCCCCACCTCCTCCCAGTGATACATTAATCTAACTGGGAACTTACACTCACTAAAGGATAAAAATGTAATTGGTTCCCATTTCGTTCTCTTTATCTGAATTAAATAATGTTCATGTGTATGTATGGCCTACCATCTCCAAAAATGGTGTATTTCATTTTATATTTATAACTTTTATAGATTATTATAAATAATTATATATTGAATATATATGATATTTGTATCATTTTTTACATTCTTTAAATAAGTAAATCAATATCTATGTAATTGGATCAAGAATATCAAGTCAAAACATCTAAGAAAAAAACAAAGCGGTTATTACCCAAAACATAACATTAACATAGAATTATTAAGAAACATGTAATATCAAGTCATAATAAAATTATATATGGTATTATGTATAATAATATGGTTATGTGGTAGATGTAAAATAAACTTATATTTAATATACTTGAGGTTTTAATATGTAAAAAGAAAGTCAAGACTGAAGGTAAGGGTTTTCTCGTCTTGCTTTTATTTTTGGGAGATAAATGTTATATTTACCACTTACACTTGTTGTGTGGGGAATATACTAACCTAAAAAATATTATATCATGAATTTAATTTATTTCATGATATTAAAATTTTCAATTTATGTTATTATTTCATGGGGATCGTGATTTAAAAGTTACTCATATAGTAAGGGGATTTCTAGTCTAGCTTTTATTTCTGCGAGACTTATGTCATATTCACCACTCGTTTCTTTTGTGTGGTGTATATAAAACCCATGAATGTATTATATTTTTATTAATCATAAATTTATGGTTATTTAAATATCCATTTTATAATCACTCTTTCATGGGGTTTATGGTTCAAAAGTTACCAAATCAGTAAAGTAATTTTTTCTCAATTTTCCTTCATTAAGAAACCTACCATGTTATGCACCTATATTATTGTATGATGTATATAGAATTCCCTAAGAAATTTTATATAATTAATTTACATTATTTAATGATATTAAAAGTTTTAATTTTTTTATTCTTCCATGGGGATCATGATTTAAAAGTTACTCATACAGTAAGGGGATTTCTAGTATCACTTTTATTTCTATGAGACTTATGTCATATTCACCACTCATTTATTTTGTGTGGTGTATATACTAACCATATATGTATTCTATGATTTTTTTATTAAATTTATGGGTATTTAAATATCTATTTTATTATATCTATTTCATGTGGTTTGTGGTTCAAAAGTTACCATATCGGTAAAGTAATTCTATCTCAATTTGCCTTTATAGAGACACATGTCATGTTATGAACCTATATTCTTCTATGATGTGTATAAAATTACCTATGAAATTTTATGTCATGAATTCCTTTATTTAGTTTTATTAAAAAATTTAATTTATGTTATCATTTCATGGGGATCATGATTTAAATGTTACTCATGTAGTCAGGTGATATTTAGTCTCACTTTTATTTCTGCGGGACTTATGCAATATTCACCACTCATTTATTTTGTGTGATGTATATATTTAACATGAATTTATTCTATGTTTCTTATTATTATTTTTATGGGTATTTACATATCCATTTTATGATCTCTCTTTCCTGGGTTTTATGGTTCAAAATTTAACAAATCGATAAAGTAATTTTGTCTAAATTTGCCTTTATTGGGACACATGCCATGTTATGAACCTATATTCTTCTACAATGTTTATATACTAACATTTGAAATGTTAAATCATTAATATAAATATTTTCATGTTATTATAAGCTTAGTGTATGTTATTATTTCATAGGAATAGTGATTCAAATGTTTTAAAGTGTTATGGGACACTTTGAAATGTTTCAAGATTATTTTCCTCAAGAAATTTTATAAATGATTCTTCCAAAATAATTTTCTGTATAAGATGAAATACTTGGATGTACTTTATGATTTATTGGGGACAGGATCCAAGGAAATTATTCTTATTCTTTCTTTTAATGGTCTATTTTTATGGTGACAAGTTTCTTATGAAACCTTCTTCTCTTCCATGGGTTATACCATGATTAAATTCTTATGAAACCCACTTCTTTACACGGGTTATTCTATGATGAAATTATTGTAAATCATGTCTCTTTTCCAAAGTTTATGATAGGATGGAGTGTTTATAATATCCATTTCATTTCATGGGTTATGATATGATATTTATGAAACCCATCTCTTTTTATGGGTCGTGATATGATGAATTTTTTAATATTTTGTGGCACATTTATGTTTAATTTTATTATGTAAAGGGTGGGATCTATATCTCTCTCCAATTCATTAGGTAACAACAAATGATTTATGATATCAAAGGATACAGGGGAGGGAATCCCAAGCATGAAACAATAGTTCATCCTAATATAGAAACAAGAGGTTGCATGGGAGGGCATCCCAAGCTCGAAACAAGAGGGTACACAGGAAGATATCCCAAGCCCAAAATAAGAGGGTACACGGGAGGTCATCCAATGCCCAAACCAAGAGGGTACATGGTAGATAATCCCAATACCAAAAACATATGGTACATGGGAGGGAATGACAATCCCAAAATAAGAGGGTACGTGGGATGACATCTGAAGCCCGAAATAAGAGGGTACATAAGAGGGCATACCAAGCCCAAAACAAGAGGGTACACAGGAGGGAATCCCAAGCCTGAAGTAGGTACATAGGTGATTATCCCAAAATTATCATGTTATGAAGGTATTGGTAGGTATCCTTGACATATCATGTCTAATTCCTATGTTATGATTTCATGGATTATGCTCTTGATTCCATTATAATTCATGCATTATGAACTGTCAATATTTATGTCATGATTCATGTTTATGTTCTTTGATACGAAGGGTATGATTTTACATATTATGTTAATGTTATCATACCCTTATGCTTATGTTATGCTTATGTATCTCCTTTATTTTTACCCTTACTGAGCATCTGAGCTCATCCCTTATGTTTTATTTCCCTAGGTTATGAATAAAGGTATGAAGTTTGAGTATTAAAGGAAAAGATATTTAGGGCAGATGTTGAAGATCTTTCACCCAATTAGATGATTTTGTTCCAGGTTTCCAAAGACACTAAACTATTATGGTCCTCATTCATGTATTTTTTTAATGTGTTGAATATTCATCTAAAATGATATAATATCCATATATTTTAAGCCTGGGTCGTTATAGTTGGTATCAAAGGAAAGGTTTAGTCAACCTTTAGGAACTAGGATGATGATACTTTAATTAGATCCATAGAGATATTTCTAAGTATATGTCAAGGGATGTCTCTAAAAATAAACCTAAGGTGTCCTAGATTAATTATTTTTTCATTATTTAGACATCATATAAGTAAATTTTCAAGATTTTGTGGTTTTTCTTCATGATAAGTGTTTCTCGCACTATGATTTCTGGTTTTATTTAATGGAATAGAACTAGAAGGAACTTGGTTAAAATTGAATGTTTCGTATGTGTAAAGTATGGGCATGATAAAAATCGATTCCAAAGTGAAAATATCATGAAGAGAATCAGGAAGGTCCATGAGTATTGGTAATATCGTTGAAGACAAAGAGATTGTGAATGACATGTGAAAGGTATTGGATGTTTTAATAGTATTTTTTACATTAAACGTAAGAAACACAATTAAATTGATGATGATGATCCTTAAGAAAAGATTCATATTTCATATTCTTGGAAAGGGGTATTAAGTAATAAGATGATGAAGCCTGATTAATGGCTTAAGAATAAAGTTGGATGAAATAAGTATTAATATTATTAAATTCAGTGATTATGTTATATGAATCATGAAATATATATATGTATTTCCAGTATAAGTTTTTCTTTAAGGATTTGAATGGATATTTTATATAGTGATGATGACATACAAAATTGATGTAATGGAAAGGTGATATTTTGATTAAGGGAAGGTAACCCTTAATGTGTTCAAGATATATAGAAAATTTTGTTTATCTTGGATAAATGGATGATTGATTTGGATAAATTAAACTTGATAGTATCAATGACCGTAGAACCAATTAAGTATTTTTGGAAAAAGTAGTTTATGCTATCATGAATGGAGTTTATAGAATTTTTTTATTTAAGGAATATATCCAATAAACTTTGGACTAAGTAAACATTCATGTTTTCAATAATTTTTTATGGTAATTCAGGTTATTACCGTGTTTCAAGAGAAAAAATGATGAAGGTATTCACATGTTTGGTATGTGACAACAAAGAGCTACTTTATATGGGGGATTAATGAAAAGTAGTTTTGAGAAATTTAGTGACCTTCTTTCTAATGTTTTGGATTTTCAACTTTCAGAAGGATTATATGGTTATCCATTTATGGGATATTTAAGTTATAATTTAGATGACATTTTTGAGATTAAAGTATTATCTCACCATATGAGGGTTTATGAATATTGGATAACTTGTTCTAACCTATTTATTTCAATGATAAATGAAGATACACAGGATTACTTATTATGGATCTTATGATCTTTTAGTGCTTTAGGCATAACAAATTCACCTTCATTTTTGGAGTAAGAGATGAAGTGGAAATTGGTCAAGACACAACCAAAGGGTGAAATTGAACATATGAAAAGGAATGAAATCGAGTAAGTATATCTCCTTGTAAAAATTATTCAACTTTAATAAAATGGTATTGAAATAAAATGTTGTCATATTTTCATTGTTTTTTATGATATCCATGACATCTTTCAAGCCTCTTCAGTTTATGGTTTTGTGATTATTAACTTTCCATAGATCACCCACTTTATTGTGATCAGTGATCTTTACCAATATATATTATTATTCAGGATTTTCTTTCATGTCTGTGTTTTCACTCCCCACTTATGTTCTCCTACGTAGAAACCTAGTTACATGTTACTTTAGGTAACCATTATGTTTTCAACTTTCCATTTTTAAGTAAGTTTTAGTATTCATTTTTACGATGTGGGTTTCTATGAAAGTAATTTTTAAGTATTAAAACTTTTCTAATATAGATGAATTTCTAGGGTTAAATTCATTTTAAGGGGAGTAGAATGTAACACCCTAAGATTTTGTGAAATATATATTTTTGAATTATTTTAATTTTTTTAATATTTTTCATTTCACGTAAAAATGAATATAACTTGAGTTATATGAAATCACCAATTTATTATTTCATTGTATGCTACAATAAGTTAATATTTTATTATACTCTACACCAAGATAAGCTTTCGCTACACGCAATATTGAGTTAGCTTGCATTACATGCAAGACCAAGTTTTACCGCCTTTTAGTGGCGCACCTATTTTAAAACTAAATTTTTAAACTTTTATAAATTTTATTTATAAAGATAAAAATCATTTTTTAATGTGGAAATTCTAAATTAACTTAAGATTATTTTTTTGTATTTTTCTGAGAAGTTTCATTTTTTGATGAATAGTGAAAAATACTGTATTTTAGTTAAAAATTGTTTTTTATTTAAAATAATTATTACTATTAAATTATATTTTAAATTTGTTTTTAAAGTCACAATAGATAAATTATTCATCTATTAATCTAATTTAGGTAATTGGAATCACTTTTATATTGAATTTAGATTTAAAATCTTATTGAACTTTTGATCATTTTCACTTTAAAACTCTCTTTCTTGCCACGTCTGCGGGATCAGCTTTAAATTTAATTTTTCCAATTCTGTGAATTAAATTTGGAAAAATTGAAATACATGATTTTAATTAGTAACATATTTATATTCTGACAAGATCAACCTATTTTTTGACCAAACATATTAGTGGAAGTAATTAAAATTAATTATTGGGATTAAGGTAAAATAAAGCATAACAAGATGCTAAACCTTAATCTTAAGGACCAAAATAACCTATAAACATTTATAAAATCCATTAGATACCATTAGTTATATCATATATCTTCTTGGTTTAAATTTTATGAGTTATCAGAATAATATTCCATAAAATTGAACTATATAATAAGTTAAGGAAAAGACAAAAAAGGGACATTCCTTACCTTTAACATCTATAAAGATTTAGAGTATGGGAGAAGATACATAGTTCCTGTTATAAACATTATTTTGAAATTTAAATGGGTTTTTTTATCATGGTAATTTAACATTAATTTTTAGATATGATATAATTACATTAAATTCTTAACAAACGCTAACACAAGGATTATTTAGTTAATAATTAAATAAAATAAATGATTCTAAAAACATAGAGTAAATTTGATGAACTATTATGTTACATTATTTTTTTATATGAATATAGCATGTTACACATATGTTAAATTAATATATTTTAATTCCAATAATGTTTTTATATTTCAAAATTAAAATTAAATAAATAATGTTAAAATTGACATTAATGTTATTTTACAATAAATGCAAATTTATTAAAAGTATTAAAATTACAAAAAAAACCTAGATTCTGAAAACTTATTTTTAAATTTTAATCAATGTAAAATATGTTCAAATCATGTACCAATTGATCTTTTATAATTAACATATTAACCTTTAAATAGAAAAAACATTGCTAGCATGGTTCAGGTTAAAGCAATGTTTTTGCGCATTACATGCAATTGTTTTAAAATTAATTTCCAAAACACATAGGATTTAACTTTTTTTAAATTGGATATCATATTTATACTTCAGTGGGTCTATATTTTCTAATAAATCTAACTTTAATTTAGTCTTAATGGTTATGTTACTTAGGTTAGAAAACTAGTTGCCTTAATAAAAACCAAAATGATAAAAGTTGGGAAACATAGAAGTTATGGAACAAAAATTAAAAAATTACAATTATTTTTGTGTGGTGAAGGTTTTTATCAACCCTACATGACCTTTAATCCATTATTTGACCATTTTTTAATCACATGAGGTAAATGAGACCTCCCAGTAGTCTTTATATTTTAGTAATTACAAGAATGTAACCCCTCCTCCTCTATAAAAAGGCATTCACTCTTCCCTTTCCTCACAGCTATCAAGCGACATTGTATCAACCAAAACATACCCAAATAAGCTCCCAAAATACCTCATATCACCCTATATTTCACACTTTGGTCAGAAAACCAACCAAGTAATCTTTAAGGTGCAAACCAAAGGAGTTACCTGAAAAGGAGGATACATTCTTCAATGTCCATTTATGTTTTATTACTTTCTCAACCCATTAAATTATTCTTAATTTATTATTATATAATAACATAACTATCCTAAATATACTAATATGATTCTATTATAATGGTTCTACCTACACATAAACACACTTCCATCAAATGGGTAACGAACTTTCCATTCGTGTACGGAGAACTACCGCCTCGTGAAACGATGTCATTCATTTTTCCTTTACCACCTTTCATGGTTGATAATTATGATATACTCTCTATTTTTATATAATATATATCATATTTATGTTGTATTAATACTTCTAGAATTATTATATAACACATAATTTCATGCTTTCCATTTTGTGTAAATACGATAACTTCATTTGCGGATGTGTGGATTATCGTCTCCTCAAAGAGATGTGATTCGTCCAAAATTTACAAGAAATGTATTAAGGATGGGTTTAGTAAAATTATATGATAAATATGAAATAATAATTATACTATAATTATATTATATATATATACATATATATTTCATTTACTTTCATTTCATTCAATTGTGTATGGCCTATTGTCTCCATGAACGGTGTATTTCATTTTCTATTTATATGTTTTATAGAATATTATAAAAAATTATATAATAAATATATATGATATTTATATCATGTTTTACATTCTAGAAATAATTAAATTAAGATCTAATTAAGTGTATCAAGAATAACAATTCAAAACATATACGAAAAAACAAAGCGGTTATTACCCGAAACATGACATTAACATGAAATTGTTAATAAAGTGGTAATATCAAGTAATAATCAAATCATATATGGTATTATGTGTAAGAATATGGTTATATGGTATATTTATAATAAAATTATATTTATTACACATTAGGTTTTAATGTGTACTAAGAAAGTCAAGACTGAAGGTAAGAGTTTTCTCGTCTCACTTTTATTTCTATGCGATATATGCCATATTCACTACTTACTCTTATTGTGTGGTGTATCTAAAACATGTTATATAATAAATTTAATTTATTTAATTACATTAAAAGTTTTAATTTATGTTATTATTTCATGGGGATCACGATTTAAAAGTTACTCGTGTAGTAAGGGGATTTCTAGTCTCACATTTATTTCTACAAGACTTATGTCATACTCACCACTCATTTATATTTTATGGTGTATAGACTGACCATGAATGTATTATATGTTTATTATTCATAAATTTATCGGTATTTACATATCCATTTTATTATATCTCTTTCATGGGGTTTGTGGTTCAAAAGTTACCAAATCGGTAAAGTAATTTTGTCTCAATTTGCCTTAATTGAGACACAAGCCATGTTCTACACCTATATTCATATATGATGTGTATATAATACCCTATTAAATGTTATAACATGAATTTAATTTATTTAATGATATTAAAATTTTTAATTGATGTTATTATTTAATGGGGATCATTATTTAAAAGTTACTCATGTAGTAAGGGGATTTATAGTCTCAATTTTATTTCTGCAAGACTTATGTCATATTCACCACTCGTTTATTTTGTGTGGTGTATATATTGTCTGTAAATATATTATATTATTATTATTAAATTTATGGGTATTTAAATATCCATTTTATGATCTCTATTTCATGGGTTTTATGGTTCAAAAGTTACTAAATCGATAAAGTAATTTTATCTCAATTTTCCTTAATTGAGACACATGCCATGTTATGCACCTAAATTCTTCTAATATGTTTATATAATTCCCTATGACAAGTTATATAATGAATTTAATTTATTTAATTGTATTAAAAGTTTTAATTTATGTTATTATTTCATGGTGATCATGATTTAAAGGTTACTAATGTAGTAAGGTGATTTCTAGTCTCACTTTTATTTCTATGAGACTTATGTCATATTCATCACTTATTTATTTTTTGTGGTGTATATATTACCCATGAATGCATTATATGTTTATTATTATTAAAATTATTTTTATTTATATATTCATTTGATGATGTATCATTCATAAGGTTTATGGTTCAAAAGTTACCAAATTGGTAAAGTAATTTTGTCTTAATTTGCCTTCATTGAGACACATGTCATATTATGCTCCTATATTCTTCTAAGATGTGTATATACTATACTTTGACATTTTATATCATGAATATTATTATCTTAATGATATTATAAGCTTCATGTAATGTTATTATTTCATATAGATTATGATTCAAATGTTTCAAAGTGGAATGTGACACTTTGAAATGTTTCAAGATTATTTTCCCTAAGAAATGTTTTAAATGGTCCTTACAAAATTATTTTCCATTTAAGATGAAATACATGGATATATTGTATGTATTTTTTAGGATTGGATCCAAGGACACCATTATTATTCTTTCTTTTAATGGTATGTATTTATGATTACAAGTTTCTTATGAAACTCATTTCTCTTCCACAAATTTTATAATGATAAAATGCATATGACACCCACTTCTTTTCATGGTTTATTCTATGATGAAATTATTGTGAATCATATATCTTTTCAAAAGGTTGTGATATGATTAATTTTTTATAATATCCATTTCATTTCATGGGTTATGATATGATATTTATGAAACCCATCTATTTTTATGAGTCATGATATGATGAATGTTTTATTATTTTTTGGCACATGTATGTACACATGAGGGAATACCAAGCTCGAAACAAGGGGGTACACGAGAGGGCATTCTAAGCCCAAAACAAGAGGGTAAACGAGAGGTCATCCTAACCCTGAAGCAAGAGGGTACATGGGAGGGCATCCCAATCTCAAAATGAGAGGGTACATGGGAGGGTATCCCAAGCCAAAAACAAGAGGGTACATGCGACGACGTCCCAAGCCCGAAACAAGAGTGTACACGAGAGGGAATCCCAAGCCCAAAACAAGAGGGTACATGGGAGGGCATCCCATGACCAAAGTAGGTACACGGGTGATTATCCCAAGCCTAACATGTTATCAAGGTCTTGGTAGGTAGCCTTGATATAGGATTTTCTATGATTATGTGTATTCCACAATTCCATGTCATATTCTTATGTTATGATTTCATGGAATGTTCTATTGATTCCATTATGATTCATGTCTTATGAACAACCAATATTTGTTCCATGATTCATGTTTATGTTCTTTGATATACAGGGTATGATTTTCCATGTAATGCTCACGTTATCATACCCATATGCTTATGTTATTCTTATATATATCCTTTATTTTTACCCTTACCAAGCATACGATCACTCCCTTTCCTTATGTTTCCTTTCCCTGGGTTATGAAAAAAGGTATTAAGTAGGAGTACTAAAGGGAAATATCTTTAAGGGATATGTTGAAGATATTTCACATAGTTAGAATATATTTTTTTTGATGTTTCCAAAGACACTAAATCATTATGGTCCTTGGGATTGTATTTTTGTAATGTGCTGAATATTCATCTAAAATGATATAATATCCATGTATGTTAATCTTGGGTCACTATAGGTTTTTGGAATTTGTTTTAAATAAAATTGAGATGTCTTCATTATGGATAAAATTTCATGATAGGTTTTGAAATGTTTTAAAATGAGGTTGGTTTGGTTTTCATAAAAATCAAAGGTTCACATTTTGGGTTTCAATGTGTTTTTTCATACTTTGGTTTTAGAAGAGATTCTTGATTATTTATGCAGATGAGTATGTGTTTTGGTTTCACTATATCCATATTAATAAAATAGAAAACCATATTTTATATTATATTTCAAACTATAATTTATGGCTTGTTTAATTAAAGAAATTTGATAAACTCCTTGTTGTGATCCTACTAGGCTTGTTTGTTCACACCCTATATACATGTTACTGCGTTTGTGTATGTGTGTGAAGACTTCATGTTCCATATAGGTTCTAGGTTCAGTTTTCAGATTGGTTATCATATTCATGGGATGATTGTCATGACCCCCTCCCACCAAAGATGCCCCTCCTAAGCTGGCAATGGTGGAAGGGAGATAATGACCCCCGAGTCCCGCCTCCAGTAGGCCCCGGAGTGGCGACTAGCACCAAGGGTGTGAGTTTTTCACATATATGGGAGGCATTACCCTTTTTATTAATTTAAGATCGGAAAATAGGATGAATCAAACACCAAGAAGAAGAAAAGGAACAAGTATAGAAATAGCCCAAAACCAATCCCATATGCATGCTTTATACAATAGTGAAACAAAACTACAAGTACAGAAAATCTCCAAGTACTGTACCAAAAATTAATGAAAAACAACAGCAGCAACTCCCCCTGCCTGACTAGTAAGGTCCCGCACAGTCCCTGTAATCCTCCTGTAAACCTGAAAGAAAACGTAGGGTGAGCATACAAGTATACTCAGTAGGGAAACCTAAAACTCTCGTGCACAAGTGGGGAGACATCCTAATGCCCCGTGAGAAAACAGAAGAACCAAAACCTAGCAAGGAATCTATCCACCCAGCCTCACCAGTCACACTCACCAAGTAACACAAGTCAATAGAGTATAGTAGTAATGTTATCAAAGTATGGGTACCCTGCACCACCTTCCCACTGGTTATTGAAGACATCCTACGCATCAGATCAATCTCGCCATTCTCACCGCAGTCCCACTGCCTCATCCCGCCCGCACACACCTGGGCCACATCCTCACGCAATCCCACTACCAAACCCCGCCCGCAAACACCTGGGCCACAACTGTCACACATAACCACTCCTGCAAACACCTAGGCCAGAACAACCACTGCCACGCCTGAAGACACCTGAGCTAGAAGATCTACTGCCACGCCCGAAGACACCTGGGCCTCATCCCGAAGACACTTGGGAAACCACATGCCCGCACACACCTGGGCCAACCACCACACTACCCTTCCCGAAGATTCTTGGGCTAATAATGGACCTTAGGCCATCACAGCCTGCCCAAAGATACTTGGGATACCTGGGAAAGGGAGTAGAAAGGAGCTAATAACCAGCCACTAATAGAAGTGTTGGGAAAAACACCATCCCCCATGAAATGGGGGTGTTCAGAACTAAGTGCTCAACATGGGTGGGGTGCGTAAAGAAACATAAAACGTACAGATTTATATAAGTATAACAACCACTCAGCTCATCCTAAGTCTTCTACACAAAGATCTGAGCACGTGCCTTGGCATTGCTACTTCGAGAGTATGCACACAACAGACAATCCCAAAACCCCATTTAATGTTTTCATGTTTCAACAGCTTTAGTTGTCAGTTTCTTAACTACCGGGAAACTATCAACAACCAAATTGGATCAAGTGTTCATAAAACATATCTCTGCCATCCACAAATCAAGTTCGAAAAACACAAGCAACACAAACAAGTCCCTTCTTATTAATCAACCAACCCCATTGATTATTATTCCCGTTCCATTACCAAGCCCCACCATTCATTAACTCTTCCACATTTTATTTATTATTCACAACCCATAGTCCATTCACATTCAAACCCATCCCTGCAGCCCCGCTGCTAACCACTATAACCACAATCACACCGAAACCCGTACATCATCATCTCTTTGATACCATTTATCGCAGCCCCGCTGCCCGTCACCAACATAACATTCACACCAACCCACAACCAATCCAACCGCAGCCCCGCTGTTCACCCGATCCACAACAACTCACAAAACACCCCGTTCACATAAATAAACCCTAACCAGCACCCACATGTTTATTATTTCAGTTTGTTCAACCGGGGTGATCACACAAGGGTTCGAGGTATTTAATCAGCCAACTTTACGTGGTTAACCAATTTCCACATTCAATGAAATTTTCATCCATGAGAAAATCCAGAAGGAGAGGGCAACATTTAATTGCATAATCAAAGGCCCCCAATGACCATGATTTTCAGTAGGCAGAAGCTCATTCAATTCACAACATAATATCACAGGATATAAAAAAAGTAACTGCATTCACGAACTTCCCATCAACGTTATATAAGCCAGTTATTATCTTCATTAAACTGGTTCAAATGTGTTTCACATAAACAAGAGGACACCCACCCCGCATGATGCACAATCTAGAGTGACGAAGGTAAGATCCCTACCTCAACAGGTTCCGATGTCCTTCTACAAACGCGACCACCACGATCACAAGGCTTCTCCCAAAACGACTGCACCCACCAAGGACGTCGTGGCACCACCGAATCAACAACACAAGAAACTCCCTCAACACGGAGATCACATGTCGTAGCATAGAAGGAAAACGAGAGAAGTAGGATCGGAAAGAGAATACAAGAACAGAGTTTTAACATACCTTTTTAGAGTTGTTTGTCAAAGACCGTCATTCCCGTCAATTATCAGCAGTCTTCTCGGTTGGAAACTGCAGAGGGGAAGTCGAAGAAGAGGGAATGGAACAGGTTGTATGATGTTCTCCTCGTTGACACGATCCCACAGTCACTGACGGATCGACGATCAGAGTCCGGATGAAGAAGTTAAGAGGAAGGCTTCTAGGTCATCTGGGAGCGTCGCCGTGCGGAGAAGAAGAGAGGTTCGTAAATAACACGTGCTCCTCTCTTATATAGGCAGTGAAAAGGTAAAATGGTACGCAGTGTGTATTAATGAATACACGACGTGACCGTACGACTATTACATTGTTTGACTGGTCAACACACGACACGTCACGCGGTTTCCATGCGTTTAATGATAATAATAACTTCAATTAATAATAGGTGTTTTATTGACCCGATACATGAGTCATAAAAAGGTATTCATCATTGTTCTTAAAATGACCATCATAATTTCAGGGTTACGCTGTCGTTGACGGTTCGTCAATCCGATATCGTATGAGGGAGATACGTTGGATACAAGATCCCATAATAATAATGATATTATTATTATTGGGTGTTTCGTGGACCCGAGCCACGAACCATAATTTAATATCCAACATTAGACTTGAATCAATCGTATTAATTATAGGATCACATCGCCACTGACGAGAAGTCAATCGGACGTCGCACGCGGGAGTTATGACGAGTCGAAGATTTAATAATAATATTAAATCTATTAATTCACAAGTATTTTGGGTACCCAATCCGAAAACCCAAAAAAGACATCCAATATTGGACTCATAATTTCCGTCTCAAAGTCAAGGTCGCACTGCCGCTGACGATTCGTAAAACCGAGGTCACACGAAGAAGTTACGGACGAAACACGGTTTACCCAACAAAAATAATAATAACATTATTATATTATTATTATTTTTAACTTAATTTAATTACTTAAAACCTCATATCCAAACTCACGCACCACCAAAAAAACGCCTCTCCTTTGACTCCATGTCAACCACACCCCACCCCCTTGATTGATTTCCTTTTTTTTATTTCTTTTATTATTTCACAACTTTTGATATCTCATATTCTCTCTCCAATCCCTTCCACAATTCCCTCATGCTCCAACCAAAGTGGCGCCTCCCCTTCCTCATTCCATGCCCAACAGGCCCCAACCTTCATTCCTTTATGGTTTTTATTATTTTCTTTATTATTCCATCACTTTTTAATCTCTCTCCAATCTCACTTCAATGTCATTATTAATAAAATTAATATTAATAACACCCATCATTAATGTTCTAATTTAATCCCATTAAATTAGATTACCATAATTATTCTCATATTAAACTAAAACCATTCAAAGCGACTCAAAACCATTTCATTTAATTGGATTAAATGACAAAACAAAATTAATATAACTTACATATTCAACCCCTTTTTAATACATTTAATTTCATTAACCTCTCCCATATAGTTTTACGCCATCATTGTTATTTATTGTTTTTCAATAATAATAATAATTCATCAACTTATTTTATTAACTCATCACCGTATATATATATATTAATAATGATAATATTTACGCTCATCGCATCGACCACGTTAAACCACCCCGTTGGATATCTGAATCTGACCCTGCCACTTCAATGTCGTGTAACATCCGTCAATTTAATTATTTAATTCTATTTATTTTTATTTCACACTGATTAAATTGAAACCACTTTTATTAAATTAAAACCATTCAATTTAATAAACCCAACATATTTTTACACCACGATTATTATTATTATTTAACATGATAATAATAATGAACTCACCTTTAATTTTATTAACACGCCACCATGCTTCCACTTTGCATCTTCATTTATTTGTTTGCAACAAATACCATGACTCATTTCATTAATTTCTCATTATTATTAATATTATGAATAATATTAATAACACAACACCCATTATTATTATTCAAATTTAATTTCAACAATTACTCAATTAATAATAAACCGCATGTTTCATCTATCAACGTCTAATGGGTCACACACCTTCCCACTTCACATCATTGATAATAATAACACCCATTAAATCATTTTATCATGATTATTCTCTTTTTAGTTTAATTAATCACACAATTTATGTCATCATCATTATTATTTAACATATTTTTACGTTATCATCAGTATTAAAAATTATCATTATAATGCGCGTCGTGTTGACCACATCGATTTCAACAAAGGAATGGACCGGAGGGGTCCGGACCATTACATTAGATACCTCTCAAAACATTCTCATCCTCGAGAATTAAAAACCAACCCAGAAAAAAAAAGAATGGATCCGAACAACCACCCCGCAAGATACCTCTCAGGGCTCTCGTCATAACAGAAAACAACCAACAACCCTAATTATATGAGTTAGGAATTCCTTCTCCCATACCGAGATATTATCTGCTATAGGCGGCACTGACTCGTCTACACGGGTTTAATCGCATCCATATTAATGCGTCTCGATTAGAAATTAGGTATTCCGACTTCCATATATTAGGATTTTCGAAACATACATTGCCCCCAACACCATACAAAACAACAATAAATTGCCCGAACACATGGCTTGAGGAATTCCTTTTCTCATGTCGAGATATTATCCGTTTTAGGCGGCACTGACTCGCCTGCACGGGTTTAATCGCATCCACATTAATGCGTCTCGATTAGGGATCAAGTCCTCCTCTCCCCACATGTTAGAACTCTTCACACACATTTAAAGGAAAGAGGGAAACAATTTAGCATTATAGACTCATGAAAAACAAGGTCCAGGCCCAAAGCATGGGTGAGAATGAGTTTCAACAAAGGAGTGTGATGCTCCTGAATTTAAACAAAACATAAACAAGAGCATTTAAGTAAAACCGAAAACATCTCTCTCAATCTCCGGCCTTGCTAGGGTTGTCGCTTCTGTTGCGTTCAACTGTCCGCGTCCCACTCCTCTGCCTCTCTGTTGACGTCCAGGTGCCATAGTTGTTTGGTAAACAAGGAACTCCAAAGCCCAAGTAGCAAGGAAATTTCCTCAAGGTTTCATTTTATCATTTTATTTCAATTTCTTTCCCAAAACACCCAAATCAAGTAAAACAAAAATCATGATGATGCATGTACCTTTACTAGGGTCTCTACCCTGCAATCAATGTAGTCTTACTAGGTCGTTCGGTAAGCTCAGGGTCCTTGCATCGGATCATGGGGGGCCCTAAAATCCCATGTCCTAGCTGGTCTTCCCTGACCTATGTCACGCACCAAGATCAGCCAATACTGTTGCCCTACCATCCCATGCAATCCTCACTGTGCCTAACTCCAGACCTCATCCTATCTCTCAACCATTAGCCTCTGATACCATTCTGTCACGACCCCCTCCCACCAAAGATGACCCTCCTAAGCTGGCAATGGTGGAAGCGAGATAATGACCCTCGAGTCCCGCCTCTAGTAGGCCCCAGAGTGGCGACTAGCACCAAGGGTATGAGTTTTTCACATATATGGGAGGCATTACCCTTTTTATTAATTTAAGATCGGGAAATAGGATGAGTCAAACACTAAGAAGAAGAAAAGGAAAAGTATAGAAATAGCCCAAAACCAATCCCATATGCATGCATTATACAATAGTGAAACAAAAATACAAGTACAGAAAAGCTCCAAGTACTGTACCAAAAAGTAAAGAAAAACAACAACAGCAAACAGCAGCAACTCCCCCTGCCTGACTAGTAAGGCCCCGCACAGTCCCTGTAGTCCTCCTGTAAACCTGAAAGCAAACGTAGGGTGAGCATACAAGTATACTCAGTAGGGAAACCTAAAGATCTCGTGCACAAGTGGGGAGACATCCTAATGCCCCGTAAGAAAACAAAAGAACCAAAACCTAGCAAGGAATCTATCCATCCAGCCTCGCCAGTCACACTCACCAAGTAACACAAGTCAATAGAGTATAATAGTAATGTTATCAAAGTATGGGTACCCCGCACCACCTTCCCACTGGTTATTGAAGACATCCTACGCATCGAACCAATCCCGCCATTTTCACCATAGTCCCACTGCCTCATCCCGCCCGCACACACCTGGGCCACATCCTCACGCAGTCCCACTGCCAAACCCCGCCCGCAAACACCTGGGCCACAACTGTCACACGTAACCACTCCTACAAACACCTAGGCCAGAACAACCACCGCCACGCCCGAAGACACCTGAGCTAGAAGATCTACTACCACGCCTGAAGACACCTGGGCCTCATCCCGAAGACACTTGGGAAACCACCTGCCCGCACACACCTGGGCCAACCACCACACTACTCTGCCCGAAGATTCTTGGGCTAATAATGGACCTCAGGCCATCACAGCATTCCCGAAGATACTTGGGCTACCCGGGAAAGGGAGCAGAAATGAGCTAATAACCAGCCACTAATAGAAGTGCTGGAAAAAACACTCTCCCCCGTGAAATGGGGGTGTTCGGCACTAAGTGCTCAACATGGGTGGGGTGCGTAAAGAAACATAAAACGTACAGATTTATATAAGTATAACAACCACTCAGCTCATCCTGAGGCTTCTACACAAAGATCTGAGCACGTGCCTTGGCACTACTACTTCAAGAGTATGCACACAACAGACAATCTCAAAACCTCATTTAATGTTTTCATGTTTCAACAGCTTTAGTTATCAGTTTCTTAACTACTGGGAAACTATCAACAACCAAATTGGATCAAGCATTCATAAAACATATCTCTGTCATCTACAAATCAAGTTAGGAAAACACAAGTAACACAAACAAGTCCCTTCTTATTAACCAACCAACCTCATTGATTATTATTCACCTTCCATTACCAAGCCCCACCATTCATTAACTCTTCCACATTTTATTTATTATTCACAACCCATAGTTCATTCACATTCAAACTCATCCCTGCAGCCCCGCTGCCAACCACCATAACCACAATCACACCAAAACTCGTACATCATCATCCCTTTGATACCATTTATCACTGCTCCGCTGCCCGTCACCAACATAACATTCACATCAACCCACAACCAAGCCAATCGTAGCTCCGTTGTTCACCTAATCCACAACAACCCACAAAACAACCCCTTCACATAAATAAACCCTAACCAGCACCCACATGATTATTATTTCAGTTTGTTCAACCGGGGTGATCACACAAGGGTTCCAGGTATTTAATCAGCCAACTTTACGTGATTAACCAATTTCCACATTCAATAAAATTTTCATCCATAAGAAAATCTAGAAGGAGAGGGAAACATTTAATTGTGTAATCAAAGGCCCCTAACGACCATGATTTTCAGTAGGCAGAAGCTCATTCAATTCACAACATAATATCACAGGATATAAAAAAAGTAATTGCATTCACGAACTTCTCATCAACGTTATATAAGCCAGTTATTATCTTTATTAAACCGGTTCAAATGTGTTTTACATAAATAAGAGGACACCCACCCCGCATGATGCACAATCTAGAGAGACGAAGGTAAGATCCCTACCTCAACAGGTTCTGATGTCCTTCTACGAACACGACCACCACAATCACAAGGCTTCTCCCAGAACGACTGCACCCACCAAGGACGTTGCGGCACCACCGAATCAACAACACAAGAAACTCCCTCAACACGGAGATCACATGCCGTAGCATGGAAGGAAAACGGGAGAAGTAGGATCGGAAAGAGAATACAAGAACAGAGGTTTAACATACCTTTTTAGAGTAGTTTGTCAAAGACCGTCGTTCCCGTCAATTATCAGAAGTCTCCTCAGTTGGAAACTGTGGAGGGGAAGTCGAAGAAGAGGGAACGGAACAGGGTGTACGATGTTCTCCTCGCTGACACGATCCCGCAGTCACTGATGGATCGACGATCGGAGTCCGAATGAAGAAGTTAGGAGGAAGGCTTCTAGGTCATCCGGGAGCGTCGTCGTGCAGAGAAGAAGAGAGGTCCGTAAATAACACGTGCTCCTCTCTTATATAGGCAATGAAAAGGTAAAATGGTACGCAGCGTGTACTAATGAATACATGACGTGACCGTACGACTATTACATTGTTTGGCTGGCCAACACACGACACGTCACGCGGTTTCCATGCGTTTAATGATAATAATAACTTCAATTAATAATAGGTGTTTTATTGACCCGAGACATGAGTCATAAAAAGGTATTCATCATTGTTCTTAAAATGACCATCATAATTTTAGGGTTACGCTGTCGTTGACGGTTCATCAATCTGATACCGTATGAGGGAGATACGTTGGATACAAGATCCCATAATAATAATGATATTATTATTATTGGGTGTTTCGTGGACCTGAGCCACGAACCATAATTTAATATCCAATATTAGACTTGAATCGATCGTATTAATTATAGGATCACATCGCCACTGACAAGAAGTCAATCGTACGTCGCACGCGGGAGTTATGACGGGTCGAAGATTTAATAATAATATTAAATCTATTAATTCACAAGCGTTTCGGGTACCTGATCCGAAAACCCGAAAAAGTCATCCAATATTGGACTCATAATTTCCGTCTCGAAGTCAGGGTCGCGCTGCCGCTGACGGTTCGTAAAACCGAGGTCGCACGAAGAAGTTTCGGACGAAACACAGTTTACCCAACGAAAATAATAATAACATTATTATATTATTATTATTTTTAACTTAATTTAATTACTTAAAACCTCATATCCAAACTCGTGCACCACCAAAAAAAACGACTCTCCTTTGACTCCATGTTAACCACGCCCCACCCCCTTGATTGATTTCCTTTTTTTTATTTCTTTTATTATTTCACAACTTTTGATATCTCATATTCTCTCTCCAATCTCTTCCACAATTCCCTCGTGCTCCAAAGTGGCGCCTCCCCTTCCTCATTACATGCCCAACACGCCCCAACCTTCATTCATTTTTGGTTTTTATTATTTTCTTTATTATTCAATCATTTTGTAATCTCTCTCCAATCTCACTTCAATGTCATTATGAATAAAATTAATATTAATAACACCGATCATTAATGTTCTAATTTAATCTCATTAAATTAGATTACCATAATTATTCTCATATTAAACTAAAACCATTCCATGCGACTCAAAACCATTTCATTTAATTGAATTAAATGACAAAACAAAATTAATATAACTTACATATTCAACCCCTTTTTAATACATTTAATTTCATTAACCTATCGCACATAGTTTTACGCCATCATTGTTATTTATTGTTTTTCAATAATAATAATAATTCATCTAACTTATTTTATTAACTCATCACTGTATATTTTTTTTAATAATGATAATATTTACGCTCATCGCATCGACCACATTAAACCACCCCGTTGGATATCTGAATCTGACCCTGCCACTTCAATGTCACGTAACATCCGTCAATTTAATTATTTAATTCTATTTATTTTTATTTCGCACTGATTAAATTGAAACCACTTTTATTAAATTAAAACCATTCAATTTAATAAACCCAACATATTTTTACGCCACCATTATTATTATTATTTAACATGATAATAATAACGAACTCACCTTTAATTTTATTAACGCACCATCATGCTTCCACTTTGCATCTTCATTTATTTGTTTGCAATAAATACCATAACTCATTTCATTAATTTCTCATTATTATTAATATTATGAATAATATTAATAACACAACACCCGTTATTATTATTCAAATTTAATTTCAATAATTACTCAATTAATAATAAACCGCATGTTTCATTTATCAATGTCTAATGGGTCACACACATTCCCACTTCACATCATTAATAATAATAACACCCATTAAATCATTTTATCATGATTATTCTCTTTTTAGTTTAATTAATCACACAATTTATGCCATCATCATTATTATTTAACATATTTTTACATTATCATCAGTATTAAAAATTATCATTATAACGCGCGTCGTGTTGACCACATCGATTTCAACAAAGGAATTGACAGGAGGGGTTCGGGCCATTACAATGATGATAGTGATTTGGGATGTGGTGAGAACCCTTGGGTTATATAGAGTTGTCTTGTGATGGTTCAGTTTGGATTTGTTTTGTTTTGGTATATCGGTGTATCATCCATGATTGCCTTCCCCCGTGTGGTATTCGGTTTCTTTTTATGGAACCCTATAATGTATTTTATTTAGATGATGTATGTATGATGATGATAATGAGTTAAATCATATGTATTGGTATTGACTCATTTTTTTGTTCTTTTTATTAGGTTCTTCATAACATTCGATATACAGATGCGCCATGCCGAATTTTTGGTTAAATTATATGTTTCCTATTTACATTGATTTGAGGGTGAAACTGTTCCCAAGGTGTTCTCATTGATGCTCAAACACTAGATGTCAGCCCGTGGGGATCAAGAACACCCTTTAGGTCGAGTAGTGAGCTGGGTTGGGTGACGTGTTAGTTCATCCCAAGACTGTTTATTACAGAGGTTATGAATTTTGTAAATGACCATGATATGAAGAATGTTTGAGGCTTGGTAATTAATTACTTAATATTATGTTTATAGAAAACCTAGTTGGGAGTGTTATAAGAATATGTGAAATGGTTATTTACTACATAGGGCCTATTGATATGCATATTTGTGGTTGGCTATGGTGGGAGATATAGTGGATGGTGGGGGCCTGAATCCCTTTGTGATGCTTGATGATGATAACATAGATGGTATGGTTATCATAGGGTGGTAGTTTGTGCCATGTAGTAGTAGTTTGTGATATATGGTGATGGTTTGTGATATACAATAGTGGTTTGTGATATACGGTGATGAGTATTTAGGTTAAGGTGACAAGATCCCTTGTGGGCGAATAATTGAAAATAATGAGATTTTTTATGAATGGGAAGCTACTAAACCATTATATTAAAATGAAGATAGGTTGAGGTGGAGAGAGTCTATATTGGAGGGAACCTAAAAGTAGTGGTATTCACTGTAGGTGAATAGTTTTCCAACCATTATTTGGCAAAGGTAGAGGTTTTAGGATGGGAGAATCCCCAAGTGTGTACACTATATGACTTTGAGAGTCCCATGTGGGTGGATAGTTTCCCAACCTTTATATTTTACAATGAGGTATCTGCAGTAGGACTGTTGAGTGGGCTTGGTTGACATTCTGGATTAGTGGTGTGGCTAAGGTGGGAGTTATGTGATGTTGCGCTAAAGGTGGTGTATTGACCACGAGGCATGAGATGGATGTGAATTAGCAATTTGACTTTGGGGATGATTGTTTAATTATCTTTTTTATTTATTTCATTCACATATATGCATTAGCATGCTTCATTCGCATGGATACAAGTGAGTTTCAAAGAAGAACATGTTGTGTATATTTATATGCTCACCTCTGTATTATATATATTGTTTTTCATATCTTCTAGATAGAGTTAGTGGTGATGTTGTGTGACTTTAGCTATGGGCATGGGAGGCATTTTGCATTTTACCTTGTTAGAGGTATAAAGAAGTTATTTGGACTTTGTGGTTGGTTTGTGTGGGGTGATTTTGTTAGGTTTCCCACTGAACCCATAAAAGTGGTCTTTCTTGGAAATAAAAATATTGAATTTAGAGCAATTTGGCTTTGTAAGACATGACATGCATTTGATTGTACATTATTCATGTATTTGGTGTTGGGAATTTTGCATTGATGTTATTTATGGTAATGTGGATATTTCTTTCAAAATGGAAACGTCTTCCATGTATGTGTGAGGATATACTCTTGGTGTTAATCACCAACTCATGACTTGTTGAATGTAGGCTTTGGGGAGTCACACTCAATCTTATTTCAAGCTCAAAATATGTACTAGCAGGGTTAGGTTGTGACAAATCAAGTAGTGGTTTGGGACACCAATTAAATCTTGAGTCCGGCTTGAATATTAATTGAGCTTTAAAATGTAGGCCATTTATTAGGCAAAAAATATAAGGTCTAGTGATATATTTTTCCAAATTAGGTTTATCAAGCCTATCGAGCCCCTGGGATGATGTACACCTTTGATTGCATGGATATGAATATATGCAATTTAGTGTGAATAAGGAAATAAAGTAGTAGAGAAATCAAAATCAGATGGTTACATAAGATTGTGTGGTTGAATGTGATGGTTATGCACTAAAATGGGATGAATCATATTGTATGATTTGTCTATATCGTAACCAACAATATGCTTGTGATGCATGTTGTAGAAAATGGTATGGCTAAATTGCTTAAGGCACACTACTAGAAATATTGGTTTTTGTGTTTGTGGGAATGGGTGACAGCCAATGGCGATCGCTAATACAGAAATAAAAAATCGATAGGATTTTTCCCACCCTCGTCTTGTCTTCCCCAACCTCACCACTGCAAACAAGTCGCCACCATCTCCGCTCACCCCCGTTGCCCGCCTCGCTACCCCGTTGCCCCTGTCGTCGCCCCGCCACCCTTGGTCATCCCTGCTACCGCCCCCAACATCCGACCGAGCACCCCTCACCCATCATCATCACACCCCACCTCCCTCTGGGCGCCGCACATCCATGGTCGGCGTCAAAGTTCTCGAGTACCCTCACCATCACCACCGTTGTCGGCAACATCCCATCCACTATTTTCGACCGCACCCCGCAATTAAAATGGATGTTTTTAAATGGGTCCTGTAAAGACCGTCAGAAAAGCACTTGCAAATGCCTTACAGAGCAATTGTGACTGCCAAAAGCGGTCGTTGCATGAATGCTAAAGACTTTTAGCAACCACTTTTGGCAATCACTAAAAGCTATATTTCTACTAGCGACACAACATTCCTATATTGTATTGTATGATTATGATATAGCCTACAATATGTGATATTGAGTGCACAAGTGTTTCCACACCTCCCAAACAGTTTACCTTCGGTATAATTCATCGACATGAGTTATTTATGGCTTGAAGATGATGATTATGATTGTTGAAATGTTCAACGATCATAAAAAAACGAGCATACGTTATGAGTGACATATAACGACACCCAAACACCGGTAACCAGTGCTCGATCTCCTTCAGTGATTGGAGATAGTATATATAAAAGATATGATCCTTCCCATCTGAAATGTGGTGCATTTTCAAGCCATGTTAAAACTTCATTCCACCCTTATCTTCATTTATCTCACAGAGAAGATTTCAGCACATCTTTAGAATAAAAAGGTGTCCTTATGTAGCATATATGGATCCCCACTACAAGAAAAATGACTTTTAACAACACTCTTTAAAGTGTGTTGTTGACAATTATGAAGAAATTAACCACATGCATTGGATGTATGTTGTCATATTTAAAAACAACATTATAGTGCATGTTGTTATATGTAATTTTATGATTAAAAAGGTACTTCAAAAAAATGTTTTTTCAAATGTTATCAATATATATCCGGAAAAAAACAAATGCCGGTAAAAAAGATTATTGAAATTGTTGTAATATTTTTATTCCTTTCATCCTTTCTGACACCAAAATCACGTCTCACGTTACTTTCTCTCTCAAGGCGCCTCACGTCTTTTTCTCACCCGAAATCCAATGCCAAAACCCTCACAATTTCTTTTAATGATCAGCGCCACTCATGTTCAAGGTTTTACTGACACATATCAAGGCCTGAATCGTGGTCCCCTTGCCCGATCATCACATATCTAACTTCAACTACTCTTGGAGATTCGACTGGTGAGTCTATCGTCCCAATGCTTATCGTAATCTATCATTTCAATCGGTTTCCATATCTATTCAGTTTTTAATTTATCTACATAATCTATCAATATTGGGTTTCTCTGCTAGTTTATTTTCATTTATGTGTCATCCATCGGTTTTCATCCTTCCTACCTGAATGTCCTAATTTTTCTAGTGCTTCACTGAAACTAGAGAACTCAATTTATGTTTTCATCCCAATGCAATAGGTTAAGAGGGTTTTTAGTGGCAGTAGTCATTTTTCTTGGGAAGAAATAATATAATTTTGTGTAACTCCATATAGGATACTGTAATCAGGGATGTTTGTCATGAACAACGATTTATTCTTTCACCACAAAAAGGCCTGGGCCTAGGCATTTTCATTATGTTCACATTTTGGATAAATTCCGCTAACAAACATTAAACACAAATTTAGAAGCAGAAAACACTGGTTTAATGGCAGACTTTACATTCATGACTATAGATCCTGTGTTTGAATTAGTCCGGTCCCCATACAAACGTCCAAGTCTTAAACGTGCCCACTACAGGTTAAAAATGCAAGCGGTGCCCATTTCTTTCTCTTTATCTGATGTTTAAAAGACATTTTTCAATGGTGACCTTACATATAATCATCCTAAAAGAGAATAATGTTTCTCGTGCTGCTCTGTTTTTTTTTTTTTTTGGTGAGGGCGCAGGGAGAGGAACATATTGTAAGCTGTCAGGTCAAGTTTGGCTCTGATAATGGGCAATCATCATTTGCGTCCTAGCTAAGATCACTTTTTTTTTTGCACATTATCTTTTAAAATCATTCCATAAATGCATTGTAATATTTTTCTCATTGTGATTCTGAACTGGCTAAGTCGGTACTAACTTGTAATATAATATTTAGTTAATAGGATAAATTTTTTTTGATGGTCCTGCCTTACACATTTGAAGACAGCATGAGAAAAAGATTTAGAATTAAGAATACAGGAACCCAAATCTGACTGATATTTTTAACAAATAATGTTGAAGTGCAAGCCATCACTATACACCATTGATGATGGATGGTTATTTGGTTGACAATCTACATGCTTTCTCCTCAAAAGAAACAATATCTTCTTATATACAATCACTTCAAATCGCTAAGGGCCCATTTGTCGGCAGTTCATTATTGATGGACGGTGCCACCCCCTTCATCTTTCAAGGGAGGGGGGAAGATGTGGTGGGTGTCCAAACCCCACTAACCATCCAGCGGAGGAAGAGGAGGGGGAGAGGCAGCGTATAAATGGAGGCCCTCCCCTTTGGTAGATCTCATCAGCTTCCGCACCACTGATAATTCATCATTTGTGTGTGTTATTTTGTGAGGTCGTTTCCCCGTATATTCAAGAGAGATTATTATAAGAGATTTTCTCGTTGTAATCGTGAGGAAATGTGTACCCACTTTTACCCATAGTGATCCTTCCATTTGCTTGTGTCTTTTTACCATTTTCATTTGGGGGGATTTTCCACATTACATCTCATGTCATTTATTTTCATATTTTTGCAACTTTATTTTATCACATTCATTTTTTGCCCCAACAAGTGATATCATAGGATGTTTCTGGCTCAATGTTGTTCACTTTTTGCATATTAATAATTCTCTTAAATTTGAATATGATATGTGGTTGTCACTCCGATTGATCTTTCACATCAAAAAAAAATTATTGAAATTATTAAATACACCGTTGTGAAATAGATGTGGTTCTGGACTGATGGAATGTCCAGATGGCAGCGAAATTCGAGATCAAAAAAATTCAACAGGAATAATTTTCAATTGTGGAAAATGAAGATGCAAACAGTGTTGCTGAAGGATAATTGCATACAGACGATTGACAAAAGACCAACAGGTGTAACGATAGAGCGTAGTTCGAGTGGGAGCCAGAATCATGACTCAGACGAAAATGTTTTGAGTACTTCAGGAAATGGAGATATACTAGTCAGTGAATCGACGACGACTACTGAAAGCAGGAAACATCTCAAAGGCGCATGAATAATTGACGTGGGAGCAACATGTCACATGACATCTTGACAAGAATGGTTTGATAAGTATGAAATTATCTTGGACGAACTTATATACATGTGGAACGATCACACATTGAAGATCATTGGAGTCAGTTCAAATTGAAGATGCACGATTGTATTGTTCGAACCATCTAAGGAGTACGCCATGTGAAGGGCTTGAAGAAGAACATTTGTCTTCGGGAAAGTTTGATGATATCAATTTAAGACTCGCACGAAGAATGATGTGATGAGAATTGTGAAGTGCACACTTGTGTTGATGAAGGCGAAAAAGATCTCAAAGAACATATATGTGCTTATGGGTGAAACGTACAAGGAGACTGAGATAGTCGTCGCATCAACTACCTTGACAGAAGCGTTGATGACATCATGGCATCAAAAGTTTGGTCATATGTCCGAACGAGGCCTGAAGATTCTTACAGATCAAAAGTTGTTGTCTGGGGTTACAAATGTATCATTACCATTTTGTGAGCATTATGTTTTGAGCAAGCAACACAGGTTAAAGTTTGGGATGTCAACAACAAGAAGCACGAAGATCTTAGAGTTGATCCATTCCGACGTTTGGCAAGTACCAGTTACATCTCTACGAGGAGCCAAGGTACTTTGTGTCGTATTGATGATTATTCTAAAAGATTTTGAGCATACTCAAGAGGAAATCAGATGTTTTTTAAGTCTTTAAAACATTTAAAGCATGGAAGGAACTTGAATTTGGAAAGAAGGTCAAGTGATTAAGGACCGACAATGGTGGAGAATATACAAGCGAAGATTTTGATGCTTTTTTTCAATGAGAAGGTATCAAGAGAAAGTTCATAGTGGTTCACACTCCTCGGCAGAATGGAGTGACAGAGTGGATGAATAAAACCTTTTTGGATAGAAAAAGGATGATGTTGAAGACCGTAGTAATTGCCAAAACATTTTGGGCAGAAACAATAAATACCGCTTGTTATGTGATCAGTTGGTCTCCTTCAATGGTGATTGATCTTAATGCACTGATGGAGATGCGGACTAGTAAACCCGCTGACTATTCTCGGTTACCTACTTCTGGAAGTATAGTATATGCTTTGTTTAATGACCAGAAAAGATCATAATTGGATTCAAGATCTAGGAAATGTATCTTCTTGGAACATGCTGATGATGTAAAGGGGTATTGTTTGTGAGGCGACCCAAAAAATGTACTTTTATTAATTAGATCTCTTGCATATCAATAACTATTTTTCATGTTTTACAAATATAAGCACATAGAACGACTTTTATATTTCATGATAACTTTTTACATCATAGGTTGGGATGAACATTTAAAAAGAGGAATAGTAAAAGGATAGAAAACACTTACCAGAAAACTAACAATACTTTATTCTTTTATTTAATAACGTTACATTCAATCTAAAAAAATTCCAATCATTAATCCAAATATTACAATGGGAAGACTAACCGAGAATAAATGAAGTAAAATATATAAATTTGGGTCGCCTTGATCCCCTAGAATCATTTCGTCCACAAACAACGCTATAGAAAAGAAGCATAGAGTAATATAAAATTCATTTTGAAATGATATTGAACCTTGTTTTGAATCGAAGTGAATGATGAAGAGTAAGTATGATAGTTTATTTATAGGAAAATATGACCCTCAACATTTATGTTTGTCAATTAATACAGTTGATCGACATTATTGTAGGTTCCGAACGCAGCGGAAGCACATGGATGAGTATACTCGATTTTAATTTTTTCTATTAACAACGATCAATCCAAGATCTGCCACGATAATAAAACGCCGAATCTTCGGAATAGAACGAAAGAAAGGAAGAGAGTCCCAGAACCATAGAGAAGATCATCATATGTTGGTTATAATTAATTTAATTAAAAGACAAGAATTACCTTGATGGAATTCTCTCATCGTTGATGTTTCCGATCACGATCCGATGTGATCCTTCATTGTGTCATAGAAACCAAGTGTAGGCTTCCTATAGCGGTGATCCACACATGCTTCACGTATCTTTGGACGTCGCTGAAGGGATCTTCAGGTGCTAGCGTGAAGAGCCTTCACTTGCGATGTTCACCTTTGATCGCCTTGAGAGCCGCTTCCAAAGCATTCTCCTTGATCCGGTGGAGGATGATCTCTCTCGTAATTTGAGAACATTCTTGGTGGAAAAAGAATTGTCTTTTGGCTTGAGAGCTTTTTCCAGATCCGTTGTGCACAACCACAAAGAATGGCTAGGGTGATGAGAATAATATAATTGATATTTTAATTACATAGAATAATAAAATGAATTAATTACACCAAAGCATTTATTCATTTCATTTAATTCTTAGTAAGACCTCATGTCTAATAATAACAGTTGACTATTATTATTACTTGAAATGCGTCCATCTAATTACACCTAATATTATTTAATTAAATAAATAATATTATTTCTCACAAATCCTCAGAAAAACCACACGACGTGTATTTTAATATACACAGCGTGTACTGTTGTTTTTCCATTTTCTTTATTTCCTCCACCACATTTATTAGACTTTGAATAATGGCTATTTATTATTCAAATAAATATCACTACATTACTCGCTAAAACCAACTGCTAAGAACCTTTAACCCGCTAACTCTCACATGATATTCATGCTTTTGTTGAGATGGGCCTTTAGCCATGGGATCTGCCATGTTCTCTTCCGTGGACCCTCTGCTCACTGCATGCAACTTCACCTCTTTGATAGAAATCTCTCAAGAGGTTATATTTTCAGAGGATGTGCTTTGTCTGTTGATGTGACATTGGTTCTTTTGCAAGAGTCACTGCTGCAGTATTATCGCAATACAATGTGATAGAATCTTTACTACTAGGCACCGCATCAAGCTCCTGGACAAAGTTCCGAATGCAGACAGCTTCATTGGCTACATCAGAAGCCGTTATATATTCGGACTCTATTGTAGAATCGGCGACAACTGGATGCTTTGAACTCTTACAGCTCACAGCTTCTCCGTTGTGACAGAAAACATATTAATATTGCGACTTCAGATCATTCTGATATGTCTGAAAACCAGCATCAACGTACCCCCTGGTGACAAGCTCCTCATCTCTTCAATACACCAGAAACATATCCTTAGTTCTTCTCAGATACTTAAGGATAGTCTTAACAGCTGTCCAATGTTGTTCTCATGGATCTGCTTGATATCTACCTACCATGCTCAGTGCATAGGCAACATCAAGTCTGGTACATAACATGACATACATGATGAATCCTATAGCCGAAGCATATGGGATCTTACTCATCCTATCTTTCTCCTGTTGTGTTTGAGGACACATTCTCTTAGAAAGATGTAGGTCATGTGACACTGGAACCAATCCCCTCTTGGATTGTTCCATACTAAATCTCTTTAGTATCTGGTCAATGTAAGTACCCTGACTTAATCCAAGAAGCCTCTTGGATCTATCACGAATGATCTTGATATCTAGAATGTAGACTGATTCACCTAAGTCCTTCATGGAGAAACACTTGTTCAACGAGTCCTTAACTGACTGTAAGACTGGTACATCGTTTCCAATAAGTAATATGTCGTCAACATATACTACTAGGATAACGACCACATTCTCATTAAACCACTTATAAACACGTGACTCACACTCGTTCTTAATGAAACCAAACTCCATTATGGCTTTATCAAATTGAATGTTCCATGACCTGGATGCTTGCTTTAATCCATAAATGGATTTCTGCAACTTGCAAACCCGTTTGGCTTCACCTGGTGTCACAAACCCTTCTGGTTGTGTCATATAGACTTCTTCCTAAAGGTTCTCATTAAGGAATGTTGTTTTGACATCCATCTTCCAAATCTCGTAGTCATGGTAAACGGCTATGGCAAGTATGATTCTTATGAATTTAAACATGGAAACTGGCGAGAAGGTTTCATCATAGTCAATTCTTTGACGCTGTCTGAATCCTTTAGCCATTAGCCTTGCTTTATAAGTGCTAACTTGACCTTCCATGTCCAGCTTTCTCTTGAATACCCATTTGCATCCAACAGACTTTATATCAATTGGCTCGACCAGAATTCAGACTTGGTTCTGATACATGGAATCCATCTCAAATTTCATAGCTTCTAGTCATCTTGCAGCTTCTGAGCTTTCTACTACTTCCTTGTAGGAGAAAGGTTCGTCATTGTCCAACGATAATGATTCACCATCCTCGGTGACTAGGAAATCAAATCTCTCTGGTTCCCTTACCTCTCTTGAGCTCCTACGCAGTGTTTCTGGAACCTCTTCCACGGGGATGTGTGGAACTTGTTCCTGTACCAACTCCTGTGTATCTTGAGCATTAACTTCGTTGAAGTCAATCTTGCTCCCACTATCCTTTTTGAGGATGTGCTCCCTCTCAAAAAAAGACGGCTTGGTGACAATGACTTTCTTGTCAGAAGGGTTATATAGGTAATATTATTTCGTTTCATTGGGATATCTTATAAAGATACACTTCATGCCCCAAGGTGTTAATTTGTTGCCTGAGAAGGGCTTAACAAACACCTCGCATCCCTATACATGTGTGTGCGACAAAATGGGTTTATTTCCATTCCATATCTTTTCCGCCTTAGTTGGTACTCGGTTTAATGTGTATGTTGTAGTTTGTATGGCATATCCCCAAAAAGATAATGGAAGATCTGCAGGACTCATCATCGACCTCACTATGTCCAACAAGGTGTGATTCCTCATTTCTCTAACACCATTCCACTATGGTGTATAAGGAGGAGTGGGTTGAGATAGAATCACAAACTCCCGTAGAAGATCGATGAATTATTGGTTTAGATATTCTCCACCTCGATCCGATCGAAGCTTCTTTATCTTCTTACCAAGATGATTCTCTACTTCATTCATGAATTCCTTAAATTTCTCTAAGGACTCTGACTTATACCTCATTAAGTAGATATAGCCATATCTTCTCAAATCATCAGTAAAAGTAATGAAGTTAGAATATTCATCTCTAGATCCTACTAGAAATGGTCCACACACATCCATGTGTACCAATCTTAGAAGCTCTGTGACCCTTTAACCCTGTCCACCGAAAGGCGGCTTGGTCATTTTAACTTGTAAACAAGTGTGACATATATAAAGTGGTTTTAGCTCAGTAGAGTCTAAATAATCATCTTGGCAGAGCTTTGTTAAGCGCTTCATGTTTACATGACCAATACGGTGATGCCACAACTAGGTGTTGTATGAGTCACGTGAGTTTGTTTTGTTATCGATTGTTAACACTTGGTTTTCGTAATTTAATACATACAAACCATTATTTAAATGCGTCATACCATAACATATGTTGTTCTTATAAAAGAAACAACTCTTATTTCCAAACATGAAAATAAATCCATCCATATCTAAACATGATACAGAAATTATGTTCTTGGTAACACTAGACACATAATAATAGTTATGTAAAACCAAAATCATCCCAGTTGGCAATGAGAGATGGTAATCACCAATGGCCAACACAGTCAGCCTCACGCCATTGGCAACACGAAGATCCACCTCTCCTCTGACAATCTTTCTAAATCTACTTGGTTCCTGTATTTGAATATAGATGTGAGCCCCACAAGCGGTATCTAAACCCAATGTGTAGAAATGGAAAGATTACACTCGATAACAAATGCACCTTTAGCGTCTCCACGCTTCTGGGTGCAGTTCCTCTTCCAGTGGCCTGACTTGCCAAATGCAAAACATATCACCTCTCGTTCCTTGCCATGCCTCTGGATCTTCCCCTTCTTTGAGGGATGGTGCTCAGGGGCTTCAGACCGTTTATGAATCCTTGGCTCATTTGCCTTGTCCTTCCTTTTCTTATTCACCATAAGGACTGTGGGTTTGTCACACCCCATGTCCTTATCTACCTGGCGAATTAAGGTCAGAAGTTCTGATAGACTCTTCTCATTGTTGCTCATGTTGTAGTTGACAATAAAGCTAGAGAAGGTCTTGAGCAGTGATGATAGGATGAGATTTGTACGCAACTCATCCGGGAACTTAATCCCTAAGATGTTCAGTCGTTCAATTTAGCCAATAAGCTTGACTACATGAGGCCCAGTTGACGCAGACTCTCCAAGCTTAGTTGTGAACAAAGCGTTGGAGATCTCATATCTCTCCTATCTCGCCTTTTATTGATAGAGATTCTTAAGGTGAGGCATCATGCTATACGCGTTCATGTTTTTATGTTGCTTCAAGAGCTCATTAGACATGACCGATAGCACAAAACATTGGACATCTTTGGTATCATCCATATGTTTCATATAGAGAGATAGTTCCTCATCACTAGTCTCGTTTCCAAGCGCAACTGGAATAGGCTCCTTCAACACATACAATTTCCTCTTGTGGCGAAGGATGGCGCATAAACGCCTCTACCACTCTTGGAAATTGGTACCGGTGAGAATGTTTTCCTTTTCAAGTATGGTTCAAAATGATATGTTTGAAGTCATTTTTCTTTCCGTTTCTACAAATTAAGATGAGAAAAAATTTAGTACTTTATCATGATAAAACTGAGACAAATAAATTAATACTTGTTAGTCTCCCACTATTTTATCGAAATCCAATAGCTCTCACCATTGACTTCAGAATATTCTGTTGTCTGAATATTCTAGTGACAATGATCCATATTGCCCTTCGCATTACCCCAACTAGGGTTGGTCAAGCAACTTGAAAGGTTTTAGGTAGACATTCCAAATGCCAACTGCATTAACTCGCAGCTCCTTGATCGGCTGTGTGGACTTCCCAATCTTGAAATCCTTTTATTTTGAATTTCCTCAACCTTTGCCTCTTGGTCACACCAAGTCCTGCTGTGGCAGTCAACCCTTGATGTGAACCAAGTCAAGTCAACTCAAAACCTTGAATTAGAATTCCCCGATAATTGAAAGTACCCCAACTAGGGTTGGTCAAACACTTTGAACTATGGTTCGATTCTAACTAAGATTATGGAAGGCTATACTGACTTAATATTTCTTTGAGGGATTTTATCCTTATACGTAAATTGTCATTTTATTATCTTTGATTACATGCTTGTTAATATTAAGTGGGATATACTAGAGTGATTAACCATGTGTTGGTGAGAGTAGATTACTCAAGAGGGGGGTGAATTGAGTATCTATAAAAATTTCTGTTAAAAATTGGTTCTTTGAAATTTTTTCCCCAATTAAAAATATAATCAAAGTTAGTTTGTAATGAATTTATAAAAGTCCTGAATATTCAATTAATTTCTCAGAAGATTTATTAGTTCTCAGCTATACTAATCTGAAGATTAATATAACTTTTGAAACTAACCTACTGGTTCAAAACAGTTATAAACACTTGCTAAACTAACTATCAAAGTTCAATTTAGTTTTATGAAATATGTGATAAAAAATATGTAAAAACTAAAAGGTAAAGGCACAGCGGATATAAACAAGAGGTTCAATCTCAAGCTGAGATTTAGCCATCTCCACTTGGTGATCACCTGCCACCAAGCAGTTTAAATTAATAAAGAGTTTGATCCACACCCTGGATCGGGGTTCACAACAGCACACAAGGCTGTCCAGGTCACACTTGACCTCTACCACAGTTATTCATGGTAAAAACAACAAACAGGTCACACCTGACCTCTTCCACTGTTCTACATGGGGGGACACAAAGGATGAAATGAGAGAGAGTTTGAGGATATCAAGTATCCTCCAGTTATGCACAGGAGTCAGTGTATGTGTTAGAAACAGATACACACACTGCTCAAAGATGTAAATAAAAGAACACAGCAGAGCTAAAGATGTAGAGAAAGGTTTAGAAGTCTATGTGTGTTATGCAGTGAAGCCCTGGACTCTTTTAATGTAGTGGAAATGATGTTTGAGTCCTCTTCTGGAAGTTGGCTTCAAAATAGAGTATCGTAGCCTCTGTGCTCTGGCTTCCAGATGTGTGAAAAGTTCAACTCCTTTGTTCCAAAGATGTTTTGTGTAGCGCAACAGGTTTTTATTGTTTTGTTGATCTCCCCGAATGTTCGTCCATTAAGTTCTTGGGATTTTGAAGTAAGCTCGAGAGTTACAGGAGATTGCAGTTTTTCTTTCCTTTCTATTTTTCAGCGTATCTAGAATGATCTAGCTTGTAATTCTTTTATATATCGAGGTCGAGCAGACATGAAGATCTCCCCACGTGCATGTACCTCGTACTGTCTATTGAATTTCCTACAGACAACATTAAATAATGTCAGAAATATTAATTTGTCTAAATAAGACAGTTAGATATAAATTTGAATAAAATAAAAATAGTTTTTATGACTATCGGTGTGTTATCAGTATCAGTGACTCATTGGTATCAGTCTGTCATCATCGATATGTCAGCATCGGTGACTCCGTGTATCGGTGAGTTCTCTTCATCGATATCGATGACTCGGTGTATCAGTGAGTCATTTCCATCGGTATCGGTGACTCAGGGCATCAGTGAGTCGTTTGTGCTATCAGTTTGTCTGGGCATCGGTGAGTCGTCATCGGTGACTCATTTTGAACTATCAGTGTGTCGCCCATCTGTGACTCGTCCATCGGTAAGTTCTTTGAATTAACGGTACGTCGCCCATCGATGAGTCATTTATCGGTGAGTCGCTTGAACTATCAGTGTGACCGATCATCAGTGACATGTGCATCGGTGTGTCATTTGTTCTATCGGTGAGTCCAGCATCGATGCCTTCTTCGATCAGTGACTTCTTTGATCGGCGACTTCTTCGATCGGTGAGTCCTCATCATTGAGTCGACCAACGGTGACTCCTTTTGAACTATCGGTGCCAGGGACTCTGAAAAACTTATAAAGTATCTGTATTACACAGAACACTACCAGATAAAGTGAAATTCATAAATACATGTAAATATACGCTTGTAAACATATTGAAACATAAATAACCATAATGTGTTGACTTATTGAAAAGTATTATATTATGTGACATAATTTATTCACTTATAAATATTCATTGACAAGATTAACTTGAGTTATAACTTAATATATAAAGCAATAGCATTTATAAATTGGCATGATTTGTGATTATGAAAACAACTATTTCATAAAGGATCCAACACCATGTCTAAGATAATATTTACGCATAAGTCGGTCTTATTTTAATTTCATCTTGCATGTTTGTTTAATTCATTAATTGTGTGATCGTGACAACACACCCATAATAAATAAAGCATGCAACTGACAGAAATAAAATAAATGGCACGATCATGAGTTTGTTCTATTGGTTAGTTTATCTGGCGGTTAATAAACTAATGGGAGTGAAACCCTTAAAAACACATTCAGTCGCACCGCGCACACTGCACGTTCGATTGACGTGTCATCTCCTCACACGTCACGGATAATAATTAGATAGTTGTCTTGTGATTTCAACTCATTCCGAATTCGTTTGCTATGGATCTGACCGTTAAACGTCTGGTTTGGTGTTTTATGACACCAGAAATGCGTTTTCCGTCAACGAGGTCAAACGACACATCTGATTGACGTACCGTCTGCCCGATCATTTCGCAATTCACTCCACGGTTGTTATCGTCTGATTCCATGGCATTCTAAGGTCGTTCAGTCGGTTTTGACCGCCGAACGCACCTTTTAAAAGGGCGCCAAACCGTTAAACACATATTCAGTCGATCGCGCACGCCGCACGTCCGATTGACATTCCGTCTCCTCACACACGTCACGAATAATAATTAGATAGTTGTCCTGTGATTTCAACTCATTCTAAGGTCGTTTGCTAGCGATCTGACCGTTAAACGTCCGTTTTGGTGTTTTATGACATCAGAATTGCACTTTCCGTCATCGCGGTCAAACGATACACCCAATTGACGTACCGTCTATCTGACCATTTCACAATTCAGTCTAACGGGTTTTTTGTATGTTTTCATGACATTCTGCGGTAGTTGGTCGATTTTGACCATCAGACGCCCATTTTTAAAGGGCGTCAAACCCTAAAAAACACATATTCAGTCGTACCGCGCACACAACACGTTCGATTGACGTGCCCTCTCCTCGCACACTTCACGAATAATAATTACAGTTTCCTATGATTTCAACTCATTCCGAGGCCGTTCGCTATGGATTTGGCCGTTAAACGTCCGTTTTAGTGTTTTACGACACTAGAATTGTGTTTTCCGTCATCACGGTCAAACGACACATCCGATTGACGTACCGTCTACTCGATCATTTCACAATTCACTGCATGATTGTTTTCGTCTAATTTCATGGAATTCTGAGGTCGTTCGACCAGTTTTGACCACCGGACACCCCTTTTTAAAAGATGTCAAACCCTTAAAAACATATATTCAGTCGTACCGCCCACACCGCACGTCCGATTGATGTGTCGTCTCCTCGCACACGTCGCGAATAATAATTAGACAGTTGTCCTGTGATTTCAAATCATTCCAACAAAGTTTGATATGGATCTGACCGTTAAACGTCCGTGTTGGTGTTTTGTGACATTAGATATGCGTTTTCCATCAGTGAGGTCAAATGACACATCCGATTGACGTACCGTCTGCTCGGCCATTTCACAATTCACTCTTTGGTTATTGTCGTCTGATTTCATGGAATTCTGAGGTCGTTCGGCTGGTTTTGACCACCCGACGCACCTTTTTAAAGGGCGTCTAATCTTTAAAGACCACATATTCAGTCATACCACACAGAACGCATGTCTGATTGATGTGTTGTCTCCTCTCACACGCCACGAATAATAATTATATGGTTTTCCTATGATTTCAACTCATTCCGAGGTCGTTTGCTATGGATCTGACCGTTAAACGTCTGTTTTGGTGTTTTGTGAGACCAGAATTGCGTTTTCCGTCACCATGGTAAAACGACACCTCCGATTGATGTACTATCTGCCCGACCATTTCATAATTCACTCAACGGTTGTTGTCATCTGATTTCATGGAATTCTGAAGTCATTCGGTTGGTTTTGACCACCAGACACCCCTTTTTAAAGGGCGTCAAACCCTTAAAAACACATATTCAATCATATCGCGCATACCGCACGCCTGATTGATGTATCGTCTCCCCGCACACGTCACGAATAATAATTAGACGGTTGTTCTGTGTTTTCAACTCATTCCAAGGTCGTTTGCTATGGATCTGACCGTTAAACGTCCGTTTTGGTGTTTTATGACATCAGAATTGGGTTTTCCGTCACCGCGGTCAAACAACACATCTGATTGATTTACCGTCTGCCCGACCATTTTACAATTCACTACACAATTGTCGTTTGATTTTATGACATTCTGAAGTTGTTCGACTGGTTTTACCAGACACCTTTTTAATGGGCGTCAAACCCTTAAAAACACATATTCAGTCGTACTGCACACACCGCACATCCGATTGACATGTTGTTTCCTCGCACATGTCACAAATAATAATTAGACAGTTGTCCTATGATTTCAACTCATTCCGAGGTCGTTTACTATTGATCTGACTGTTAAACGTCCGTTTTGGTGTTTTATGACACCAGAATTGCGTTTTCCATCACCGCGGTCAAACAGCACATCCGATTGATGTACCGTCTGCCCGACCATTTCACAATTCACTCCACAGTTTTCGTCTGATTTAATGGCATTCTGAGGCCGTTCAACTGGTTTTGACCACCCGACACACCTTTTTAAAGGGCATCCAATCTTTAAAGACCACATATTCAGTCGTACCGCACAGACCGCGTGTCTGATCGATGTGTCGTCGCCTCATACACGTTACAAATAATAATAATACGGTTGTCATGTGATTTCAAGTAATTTTGAGGTAGTTTGCTATATATTTGACCTTTAAACGCATGTTTTAGTGTTTTATGACACTAAAAGTGCGTTTTTCATCATCCTGAACAAAAGACAACTCCGATCGACATACCGTTTTCTTGAACATTTCGCAATTCACTCTACGATTGTTGTCGTCTGATTCCACTGCATTCGTTGTTCGTTCGGTTGGTTTTGACCCCCATGTGCTTTTAAAAGCCATCAAACCTTTAAAAACCGCATATTCGGTCATTCCGGGCAGACAGTACGTCTAATTGACATTCCGCCTACTCGTAAACAACATGATTAATAATAAGACTGTCTTCCTATTTTTTCAGGTCATTTCGAGGTCGTTTAATTTTGAATTGACTGTTAAACGCAAGTTTTGGTGTTTTAAAACACTAAAAGTGCGTTTTCAGTCATCTTGGGCAAACGACATCTCCGATTGATGTTCCATCTACTCGACCATTTCACAATTCACTTTATGGAAGATATTTTCATAAAAAAAAAATTCCAAACTAAGACTAGCTTTGGCCGCAGTGTGAGGTGCCTAAAAGAAAAGTGCATTAGAAGCATAGGTATAACAATTTGTAGGTCAGCGCGGTATGGGTATAGGGCGCTTAGACTCCCACATACGGGGTGGTATATATATGAAGATATAGGCAAGAACCGAAATCAGAAATACTTGACTAGACAGTTTAGTGTGTCTAGGTATATCAATGAATGGGAGTTGAATATGAGTTTCGATGTGTTATGGATTCATTTAGCTAAGCTGGCTACTATAATCAGTTATGAAGCTTGGGACAAAATAATCAAGAAAAATAGTGAAGAAAAAATGATATTAACACACTATACCAATTTCTGCTTTAAATCTGAAAAAACCAGTTCCAATAACTTCACTTTTTCAATCATATACAGAACCTACAACCTACAACCTGTGAAAAAAATGACAAACCTGTCAAACAGGAAATGCAATGCATACTTGAAGTAAACAGATGTAAAATATAGTAACTAAAAATTATACCGGGTCAGTTTTTAAAAAGTGAAGAACCTTCTCCATATCACAATCATCAATTGCTTTACCAATCAGGACATGTCGATTCCTCCGGATGAGGAATATAGCCACCTGAATTATAAGATCAAATAAATATTACAAGCTTCGTGTTTGAAAAATTGCTTGAAAAGGGTCTAGAATCTTCCAAAGAAATCAATCACATAAGAAACAACACTACAGATTTATGATAGATCATACATGAGACAAAAATGACACATGTTACTCAACTATAACATGGGAACTATAATCAATGAAAGCCAAAACGTTTTAAGTTGACATATACACTAGGTGGGTTACATTCACCACCACAGAACACAACACAAGGAAGAAAACTAATTAATGATGATAGTTACATACCATGCCAAGTAAGTTACCAACCAAAATCGTGCCAATGTGGTCATAAATTGCATTTCCAGTGGAATTGACATCAACCAATGACATGACAACAATGAAAAGTCCAGTAAATGTAATCCCATCCTACACAAGTGAGACCAATAGTACGACAAAAAATGGAAAAATAAATATTGTGATACATACTATAAAAAATGGCTATTTATTCAACTGCTACAAATATGATCATGAAAATGAAAGGCTGGGATACAAGATGCCTACCACAAATACTTGATCAATCAATCCCTACATTATAATGATAAGAAACAGAGAACATGTATGTATTTCAGTAAACGAACCAGAGTACAGGGGGACTGGAGGAAGAAGGAAATGAGAGAAGACACTCGAGAGGCACTGATGCCCTTTCCAAAGCCACAGCAGAATTCCAAGCCAAAGGAAGAGAAGGGATGCTCTTCCCTTGAGGATCCCTAGAAGTCTTCGGAATAAGGGGATAAAAACAAATAGGATACTTTAATAAAAATAGTGTAAGAGAAATTGGGGCATGCTCAACTCATGGTGAAACAATCCTTTAAACAATTTAAAGAAGACAACATTTTTAATTCCTAGAACGCCTCTTTAATTTAAATGAACTATATCTACAGTTTGCATTTAATTTCTAACACGACTTTACCGGTTCATTAACATGCATCATACTTTAAGCTGCAACTAAACATGACATGATTAATTGAGAATTTTCAAAAAAATAATACTCATGGCCAAACTTCATCATTAGTGGAAACATATCACCATGTGAAGCAATTGATCAGCTTCGTCAAGTAGGACTTTCACGCCCTTCAGCCAAGATCCAAATCCATCTGTGCTTGCAAGATGATAATTAAGTCTTCCAGAGGTAGCTATAAGAATCTGACAGAAAAGAAAAATAAACCTTCTAACAATGAAAAAGAACAAAAAACAACACGAGAATAATATGTGTAACCATTTAAATGGCATGAAATGTAAGTAAATTTATTTTATAATCATTGTTCTATCATGAATTTGCGAATAAAAAGTCCAACATCTTCAAAATTAAGCAATATGACATCATTTTATATTCCTTTATCTTTTATCAATTGCCTAATGGATGAAGAAGTTTATTTATAGGGTGTGATTTAGTTGGATCAGATGATAATGACTCATTAATCAATTATGAATAGTATAAATTTGATAGCCAGTACTAGAGAGTGATGCATTGTGATCGGACATGCATATATCCAAGGAAAAACAAAATGAATTGAATTCAACCAAATTGAAGTGAAACAACCTGACGTAACCCAAACAAAATCAAAGTAACCAAATCTTAATTGAACACCATAAAAAAACTGAACTGAAACAAAATAAACCCAACCTAACCCAACAAAACCTAATCAAATATAGTCAAACCTTATCAAATCAAAAGGAATTGAATTGAATAAATAATCTTGACCTGATTCGATCTCAACTGAACTGACCTGATCTAAACCAAATCCCACTAAATGAAATCAAACTGTATTGAATTAATAAACATTGTCCAGATCTAAAACTGGTCGACTTAAACAGAATTGAACCATAAAAAGCCAAATCGAATTGTGTAACACCAGTCTGAATGGAACTAAACCAAACTAAACTAACACAAATTGAATCATACCACACCAAACTGATCTGCCTCTATCCAACTCAACCAGAACTATACTAATGTAAATCACATCGAACAAAAACAAAATGCTCTGAATCGAAATGAGTAAAACTAAAAAAAATGGAACTAGGCTATGCTAAATCAAATCGAACAAAAACACACATAATAAAACCAAACTGAATGAAAAAAAGAGATAAATAAGAATGAATTGAGTCAAACTCTACTAAATTGAACAAAAAAAAAACTAATCAAACCCACTAGACTTGTATGGAACCAAACCAAACAATCCAAACCCGATATGAACTAACCAACATTAAAATGCATTTAAATTAATCTCACTAAATGGATTGAATTTAATCAATCTTACCTAAAAAAATACCTGAATAAAAATTATCATGAACAAAACAAGATACCACTAAACCAAATATAATTGAAGATGTATTTACCAAGTTGAATTGTACCAAATAATAAAAAAATCACATCTAACAACAATAAGCTAAACAGAACTGAATATAATTTAACCAAATTGAATATATTTAGACTAAATCAAACCCCACTGGATTGTCTGCGAGGCGCCTCGAATGCCGGCAGAGCAGAGGGGGCTAACAAAGCTGGTGGAGAAAAGGGGGTGGGTGGTGCGAGACAACGCTGACACAGCAGAAGTCGTGCTGACAGAGCTGAGGGGGTAGGCCGTGCGAGGCGACGCCAAAAAAGCAGATGTGAAGAAAGTAGTATTCCCTAGATGGGATGGGTCCTCGATGGCTAGGGGAGGCGGCGCAACGTAGATAGGGGCTTGTCGGTGGACGACAACGAGGGGGAGGGTAGCAAGCTCGATGAGCGGGGGCGACGACGGACGACAGCGAAGGGGAGGGTAGCGGGCTTGGTGCTCGGGGAGTGGGGGAGACAGTGGATGGCAGCCTCGACGCTCAGCGAGTGGGGGCGACGACAGACAACAACGAGGGGGAGGGGAGCGGGTGCGACGAGTGGGGGCGATAGCGGACGACAGCGATGGGGAGGGGAGTGGGCTCGGCGGCACGGCGAGTGGGAGCAGGCTCGACGGGGGGATATGGGCGAGTAGTAAAAAAAATCGAGCGATCGCTATTTGGTGGTGGCTAATAGTATCAATAGCGATCGCCAAATAGCGGTCGCTCTATTCCCCTCTCCACCAAAGCTCATTTTTCTAGTAGTTTTTGTATTTTTGCATGATGGCCATTATTTTCATCTATAAGCATAATTTCTTGATTAGAATTATTTACTTTGAATGATGTTTGAATGTTTTTCAGTATATTTTTTTGATTCTTGTCTTGCGGTAAATAATTACATATAAAAAAAGTTTTCATTTAGAATATTTTGTGAAGTATGTTGTTTTTTTGGGCGCTTTATATAAATTAAATTCATAATTAATATAATTATAAAGTATTACATTCATAATTAATGTAATTATAAAAAACATGAATGTTAAAATTATTGGAGTTGGGGTTCTAAAATCAACTATATACTTCCGATTAATTGTATTTTTAGATTCTTCAATATTAATAAATATTTTCTCACATATTGAGTGAGAGTTCTGTGCAAAATGTGATAATGTACATGATAGTATTTGTTGCATAAAAAATTTATAACAATTTCATGTTATAATGAGAGCTTTTAATTGACATGAAAATAGTTTTGAATATATGTTCTATGGTTGGATGATATCTATTTGATTTGATACTGATCGACTATTAAGTGTTGGGGGATCATAAGACATTAATACTTATTCTCATTCAGGGTCGGCCCTAGGGCAAGCCCAGAGAGCCCCCGGGCTAGGGCAACAGGCAAGCAAAGAAAAAAAATAAGAAAGCAAGGGCAAAAAATTCAGCATTTCACTGTAACTCTTAATACATTTTAGGGAAAATTTTCATAGGCAGTCTTGGGCAACAAAATTTACCGGGCCGCTCCTGTTCTCATTAAGTTTGTACTTTGTAATCTCTAAGAGATAGGTTATGAGAACAAATCCACCATAGGAATTCCACATGTTATATGTTTCATTGAATATCCTTATTTGTGAACATGTGTATTTGTCCTTAGACTTAATATTATAATTAATGTATTATGAGTCATGTGCTTTAATGTATTCATGAAAATCATGATGACATTTGCTCGCACCAAAGTAGGATATGTTGAGTTTGTTACAAATGATATGACATTAATGGATGACTCAATAAAAAATTTGTCCCTTTGGAGCTAATGGAATTTGATATCTCATACCATTTGATTGAAGTGGTATCGTCTGACTAAATCAACGATCATAACAGTTTTATCAAGGATTTTATTTTAAGAAAGTAAAAAAAATCAAACATTTAGGTCGATGACACAATTATGCAACTTGTTTAATGTGATGTTGTGGAAAATGAATTATATTGCACAGTGAGCATGTCTTGAAGTGTTACTAGGCATTGATTTTGGAATTTTGATCGGTTAGTCTAATGCCATTAAGAAAGAGGCCTTGAGAGTCACATTAAGTGTATCTAAATATTTAGTTAAATTCCATTTGAATTTAATATTAGAACAAATATTATTCCCATTTTTGAGGAATAATATTTCCTTGGGTTCTATTGATCGTATACAAAATTATTGAATGAATAATATAGTGACATTTATTTATTTAAATAAATAGTTATTATTCAAGGTTTGATAAAATTTGGAGAGGATTTATGGGCTAAGTAGGTCGGGTAGAAATGATATTTAAATATTTGAGAGTTTTGCGCACGTCAAGGAAATAATAATAATAATAATGATAATAATAATAATAATATTTGATTTGAGTTTTTTCTTTGAATTAAGAGATTGGTTAAAGTCTTTTATGAAATAACTAATACTTCAGCCTAAGTCTATAAATATTGTTATATCATTTCTTAGGTAATCAATTGTGATGTGCACAAAATCTCTCGCTAGAAAAATTCCTCAGCCCCAAAGAAAACTTTCTTTAGAACACTCTCAAGAATGGAGAACACTGATCCCCCTTCTCCCTCGCATGTCCTTGAGAGAAGTAGACAAATTTCTTTCCCGAAAGGAATTCTAGTTTTGATCAATGTGAACAATGCAAGACGTTTGGTTTCAATGATTGCATGCAAAGATCCATATGCGGCATTCCAAAGTTTGTGGGACATGTGTAGATATCGTTGGAGGGATTATACACTTGAATTCTTCATCACAGTGATGGTACGATAAGAATGGTCAATCGATTTGACAACGGAGAAAGAATTCCAAGACAATAGACAATTCTTATTCATGAATTGATTATAAATTGTATGTGAAAGATCCCTTCTAGTGTATTTAGGGGCTGCTATTTGTCTAGTTTTGAGGAGAAATTTGAGGAAATAGATGAAAACCCATTGTTGGGGATAGGCCCAACAGCTTCCACTATGCATCAGGACCTTCAAGTGGCATCAAAGAAGAAACATATTAATTTATAATTATTTATTAATCATTGATTGATTTACACATTTGATGTTAGTTTTTCATTTCTGGTTTAATTTGTTCTTGAATCCAAAAGTTTATATAACTTGTTCATTCACCTTCATATGACCAAGAACAAGTAAAGAACAAATGAATAACAACCAGAGATACCATCAGGAAGTATCAAGATTTTGGTTGGAGGGCACAATTACAAGGTGTGTAACACGTGCCTGTCATGGGGTGTGAAAAAAACAATTATTTACTATAAGTTAAAAGTGTAGTAAAGTGGTTTACTAAGGTTGTCTCCAGAGAGGAACGTACAACAATCAAGCTGTCACCTTCAATTAGAGGGAAAATGTGGTGTTGTCGAGATTTTTTTTTATTTTGAAAAGAAAAGAAACTAATAATGGAAAGAAATTTAAGAAAAATATTGAGAACAAATTGACAAAAAAATGATTGAAAACTATTATATGATAATGACGACCAGGTTATGGTTGGATTTCTAATTTCAATGCTCTCCTTATTCTATTTAATTCAATCCTCTTCTGCGAAGTTGATTAAAGTGAGATTTCACAATCATTTCCACTCAATCCCTTGGTCGAATGGTGATGCTGAGATAAAACCTTACCAAGATCTTATTTTGGTCTACTCTCCTTCCTTGTGCAAGATATTTGTAATTATTATTCTCAAATGACTTAGGCAATACCCGATCGAGTCTTGTTTATCCCAAACAATCAAGAACACCCACTACCCCTTTCACACGTATTGATGATCATCGAGTACTTCACCAATATGCCTTGGCCTATTCCATTGTACATAAAACAGAACCTAGTGGAGGGAGATAATGATCATTTACCAAAAAAAAAATCAATAACAGAATCAAAAACCAAATACGATCATACTTGATAATAAAAACCACTATATGAAATTGAAAACAACGTCGCACAAGAGAGAGAAATTTCATTCAATTAAATCCAAGAACTCAAGCATTACAAAATAGAAAACCAACCATTTCTCAACCACTAAAATGATTACCCCACTATGGTAATGGTAATAGAGATGAATGAGGAAGAATAATACATTACAAATCTAAGAAAAAGAAAAGAGAGAAATGAAAAGTAGAGAAGTTATCCAACAGAATCTGTCCTCTAAAAGATTACTCCTATTTTTCACATCAGATCTCAGAATAACCCCAGGTTCCCTACTTATTGGATGTTCTAAATTGAATTTCATATCTTACCTCAAAATTGCACATTAATTGGACACTCCTATAAGATGTTATGAATTTTTTATTGAGTATGATTTTTTTGTCCGAGATTACCAGAAATATTCTTTGAATGTTCAGCATCTAATATCTTCATTAATGGGGAAAAATCTCCATGATCTTCAACAATCAAATGTACCTTTGAATTGTCTTTCAAATCTAGTTGGCATCTCCCAAATTGGTGTTGTATAGACCGAGTTATTCAATGTTTACTAAGGTGGGGTCTACGCGGTCGGCCTGAATAATTTTCCAACATGATTGATTTTTTCGGGTCTTCAGATGGCCGAATTAACACCTTGTTCAAAAGAAATATTTATATCCCACAAATTAAGGAATCCTAAAAAAATATAATCACATCAATTGGTTTGACATTTTAAATGTTATGCTTCAACATACCATAGTGAGTAAAATATGTTAAATTTCCAAAATTAAGCAATTTTTCAATTTTAGCCCAAAACACACAAAAAATATTAAAAAGATGCAAATCAGCTCAAATTTATTATTTAGAAGGGATTAAATAGTTGAAACACAGATGAAAAAAAATGAAAATATTAACTCTATCAATTCCCCTACACATAGTACTTGGACTCTTGGAAAAGTCAATATCAAAATCAAATCAAAGCAAATTCAAAACACATACCCATGCGATCCATCAACTCTACACCATGAAACAAAAGATATGAAACCTCATCAAAAACCATTATTTCAAGTCCTATAATCAGATAATTCGGTATATTTTCACTTCATTTCTCTCCGTATGCACATAAAACACCTATCTTTCATGAATTTTCTGTCATCTATCAAGCAACAATTTTCAACAAGGCTTTTCTCATCCAAATCCACATAAGGGTCACCATATGCTTGATAAATTTCTACATCTCCACCTAATGTAAGTCAAGAACATACGATTATCATGATGAATTTTAAGGGTTGTTATCCAACTTTTGGTTAGTAGGATTTTGATGTCAAAAATTCTGAGGCCGAATGAGGAGGGCTTTGCTCTTTTTGAAGTATAATTGCAAGATTCTAATTTTCACTCAAGTATGGTATCCTTATTACCCCACTTAGCAACAAATCAGATCTAATTATCTTTGATAATATCATGTACATCCTACACCATCAACATTTCATTAGAAAAAATTTCAATCTTCTCATATATAATTTTTCTTGAAAGCTCCAGATAGACACAACTTTATTTCTCCTCTGTAAGCTCCAAAAAGGAATGACTTCTCTTATCATGAAAGCTCCAGAAAGGCACAAAATTCAACAGAATGATTTTTTCAGTACCAAAATCACTTTTTCAACATTTTATTTTCTACCCAAAGTTGCACCAAATGTGGTCTCCCAACACAAGACACTCCCTCCCACTTAAGTTAAACTAGATCATGTAACTTCACATCAAGAGGAGGTTAGATATGGAGAATTGGCTTGTAATGTGGTTAAACTAACAGGTTGTTCATGGATTTAAGGGATACAAGGACTAAATATACAAGGGAGGCTAGAATAAAGAGTATTTTCTTGGAAAATGGGTATTTAAAATCAAATCAATGTCTTAATCATCTAAAACACAAGTACCTCAAAACCTAATGTTTTGATAGAAATAAATTAAATTATGGTTAAAAAAAGCATGGTTTGGTTCTCTTAAAAAGTAAGGTGAATATAAATAATATGACAAAAATTGTTTCTAAAGCCTCATGTGAAAGTGATTTCAAAGATAAAGATAGTGAGATGTGGTATGAGATTCAAAATCAGGGTACTTTTTATGAAATTCCCAAAAATTTGAACTTGAAACAAAGTCATTTTCAGCATTCATTTAAGTTTAGTTTCATGGGATAAAATGTTTTAATAATTGAAATGAGATTCAAAAATTGCAATGATAATCATTTCATCTCACAAGTTTCAAAAACACAAAAACTTGAAAAAGAAACACCCAAAATTTTGAAAAGACAGTTTTTTTAAAACAGAAAACAAAAAATTGAAAATACTAACCATCAAATTTCCCCTCCCCCACACTTAAACAATGTAGTGTCCCCAATGCATTCAAGTGGATTTAACATGTAATTATATTTTTAATTGAATCACAACTAGCAATAAAGTGTTGGTACAACCTGACTTTTTGGTAGTGCAACGTTGAGTTAAACTCCTAAGTGTTTCTCTCTGAAAACCTACAAGAAAAATTAAATAAGATATTATAAGAAACTTATTAAAATAAAATAAAATAGAATGAGAATGAGAAAATATGGATAGATCTTCATTTAATCCCCCAAGTGGGTCTTCGGTTTTGACTGCCTCCAGATGGACAGTTCTATTTAGTTATCCCTAATCTGATGATGGGTTCAATATTTGGATCATGAACCAAAAAAAATTCTTCTTTCCGACATGAACTTGTTTCTTTTTATTGAGGTCTCCATGGATAGAGTATTTCGAATCCATCCTCATGGGAATGAGAAACAACTTTCATGGTATGAGTAGGACAAAGAATGAATCCACCTCTTTCTTGGTTTCCACTTGCACAACTTCTCCTTCATTCTCTAGTGGTTGATCAAGGAACATTTCATGAAAAGTATAGTCAAATTGAAAGTAGAGTGTAATTCTATTTGAACAAAATTAAAGCATGATAAATCAATATCAAATTATTCCCCTTTAATGTAAGAATCTTGTGTCTCATTTCTCTCCAGTTTAGACACATTGATCTCCTCTCACACTCCCTCCACTAAATGTTCAACATGTTTGGGGAGCTCCATATGTTCCTCTTTAGATGCATCTTCTTTTTCATAATCTTCCCACAAGGAAAAAAATAAGTTGTCCAAATCTGAAAATTTCAAGGGGAGGGGATACTCAATTTATTTTCAATAAAATTAGAAGATAAAAAGTTCAAGAAAATATTATCTCCCTGTGTTTGTTCAGCTTCAATTTTTTCTTTTGTGGGAGGTGCCTCTTAGAGTTTAATTTCACTAGATTGAGGTAGGCAGTCAGGCTCTAATATTCTCTTATAATTCCACCATGTTGGTGGTGTCTTCCTTCAATGGTGTTGGATCTTCTACTTTGTAAGGAATATGGGTTTCAAGTAGTTCCTCACACTTATTCCAGAAGTTATCTAGATCTTGTTGATATCATGTATGTAGATCATAAGGAAAATATTCTTCATAAATATCCTTAAAAAATGGTTGAGTAGGTCCAAATGGATCTTCTTTTAATTCCATCAAGGTCTCCCCAGGTTCTACAACATCAAGGATGAGCGGGGAATCCACTTCCACCACTATTTCAGGTTTAGGTTTGGGTTTCTCCTAGGATGTGTGAACATATTCAAGTAGCCATTCCATTTTTCTCTCCAAGTCCTGTATTTCTTCCCGAAGTCCTTGCAACTGACCTTTTGTTTGAGGTTATTCTTCTTGTTTCACCTTGAAAATTTCTTGATAAAATTCCAAAAAATAATCCTAGAGTGTAATTAATTCTCAGGACAATCCCTCCAACACTTTGTATTTGAGGTTCACTTTAAGGTCCTAAATGGTCTCCTTAAATTCCTTCTCATTGATGGTTTTGATTCGAGTTCCCCTAATCTGTTTAGCAAATAAAGAATCACTATCCTTCATAGACAAGTGCGAGTCAATAATTGGTTCTTGCACTTGTGGGTAATTGTTCCATGAATTAAAGAAATAATCATTTAAAAACTTCATGAATTTTTTATGGTTTTTTTTAATTTGAAAAGAGTGAAATATTTACAATAAGACTATTGTCACTACCTCCCCGACAACGACACCATGTTTTGACATGTGTCTATCATGGGGTGTGACAAAACCAATTATTTACTAAGTTAGAAATGCAGTAAAGTAGTGAACCTAGGTTATCTCTAGAGTGGATTACACAAAAATCAAGTTGTCACCAATAATTTGAGAGAAAATGGGGTGTTTTTGGTATTTTTTTCATTTTGAGAAGAAAAGAAACTAACAAAGTAAAAGAAATTTAAGAAAACTATTGATAAAAAATTGACAGAAAAAAGATTTAAATCTATTATATGATAATGATGATCATGTTAGAGGCGGTTTTCTAATTTCAATGATATCCTTGTTCTATTTAATTCAATCCTCTTTTGGTAAGTTGATTAAAGTGAGATTCCACGATCGTTTCCTCTCAATCCCTTGGTTGAATGGTGATAGTGAGAGAAAACCTTACCAAGATCTTATTTTGTTCTACTCTCAATCCTTGTGCAAGAGAGTTGTAATGAATATTCTCAAATGACTGAGGTAATACCCGATTGAATCTTGTTTATCTCAAACAATAAAGAACACACACTACCCCTTTCACACATACTGACGATCGTCAAACACTTCACCACTATTCTCTGTTATATTCCGTCATATATAAACCAGAACCTAGTGAAAAGAGATAATGATCATTGACCAAAGAAAAAAAATCAATAATAGAATCAAAAACCAAATACGATCTTACTTGATAATAAAAACCGCTATATGAGATTGAAAACAACATCACAAAAGAGAGAGAGATTTCATTGAATTAAGTCCAAAAACTCAAAAATTACAAAATTGAAAACTAACCCTTTCCAAATCACTCAAATTTTTACCCCACCATCATATGGGTAATCAAGATGAATGAGGAAGAAGAAGATATTACAAAACTAAAAAAAAGAAAAGTGGAAAAAGAAAAGTAGAAAAGTTATTTAGCAGAATCTATCCTATGAAAATTTTCTCCTCTTTATCTCATAATATCTTCTAATCACCCTAGTATCCCTTCTTATATGATGATAAAAATTGAATTTCCTATATTCCTGTCAAATTTCACATTAATTAGACACACCTAGGAGAAGTTATATTGAGTATGACTTTTTCTGGTAGATACTTCTCGAAATATTCCTTGAATGTTGGGCATCCCATATCCTCCCTAAAAAATTCTAATCTCCATGATCATCCACAGTCAAATGTGCCATTGAATTATCTTTCAAATCCAGTTGGAATAACCCCAATTATTGTTTTATAGACTATGTTATCCAATATTTACTGAGGTGGGGTCCATGCGGTCAACCTGAATAATTTTCCAACACGATTGATTTTTTAGGGCCTTTAGATGGCCAGATTAGCTCATAATATAGAAGAAATATTTGTATCCCACACATTAATGAATCCTGAAAAAAAATTACATCAATTAAATTGATATTTTAAAAGTTATGCTCAACATACCAAGGTGATTAAAATATGTTAAATTTACAGAATTAAGCAATTTTCCAATTTTTGTTGAAAACACACCAAAAATATTTAAATGATGCAAATAAGATCAAATTTATTAATTAGAAGGGATTAAATAGTTGAAACACGTATGAATAATAGTGAAAATATAACTCTATCAATATGCAACAAAAAAGTACACACTGTGTAATCCTGCCAACCACATCAGAACGCGTTCACATTGATCGATCGAAAATTGATTTTTTTATTCAAAATAGGGTAAAAACCCTTCCACAAGACAAGAGTTAAAGGAGGTCTAAAGTGATGTAGCCTTAAGGAATCCCCTAGAACAAAACCATTACATTCCCGAGGTAATGACCCCACGTTAGAGAAAACCAATAAGGGTTCCTCATGACTACTCCCCTAAGAAAGTGCATCCATGGAAAAGTTGGCCTCTCTAGGAATATGACGAACAACACATCCATTATAAATCTCGAAAGCGCAGCTTCAGACAAGGTATGTCAAAAACCAAGGCACCTCAACTTTCCCTTGTAGGGCCTAAATCGGTACCTCAGACTCCAATTCCACTTCTGAAACCACCAGTGAGAACCTTTTACAAAGCATAACACCCGTGTGCAGTGCTCGTACTTCTGCACCTAACGAACTTCCCGAACCATGAAAGATGCTAAAAGTAAATAAAACCGAACCATTCCTATCATGAAATAGACCACCCCCACGCATCTTCCCATTCATAAACAATCCATCCATGTTAATATTGAAGCCATTACTTGGGTGTTACCATCTCACCCAACAACCCTATGTTCTAGGTCGAGCCACTGAACTATTTAGAAGACTGCAAAGAATATTAGAGTGCAGTCCACCCTTTAATAGTGATCCTAACTCATGAAGCATGCCCTTCATTCTCACCTGCAGAAAAGAACCTGATGCCCAACCCTTCGTTCGTTATTTATTTTGAGCCCCCCAAAGTGTCCATAAAATTTTTGTAATAACGATGCTGCGGATCTTGGATTCCATACCATGTTGCTCCGCACCCAAGAACCAACACATGAAGAATTCGTGCATGGATGTGCATGTTGCATTGTATCTAACCCATTTATCCATGCCAGCCCAAAGACTAATCGCCCATTCACTCTTGATAAATAGGTGCACAATCGACTCCGCCTGAGGGTTAGAGCAACAAAAACAATGAGATGCCAAATGAATGCCCTTCTTTTGGATATTATCCTTCGTTGAGAGGGCCTAGTTCCACGCTCTCCAAATGAGAAAACTAATCTTCGTGGGAACATCCTTACACCACAAGCGAGATCCCCACTTGTCACGATACCCTCCCTGTGAAATCAAGCCATGATAATCATGCCCATTAAAGACCCCTAAATGAGATTATGTGAAACAACATCGATCGTCTTCCTTAGAAAACACAATTTTTTTGAATAGGTCCATCTGATCCGAGCTTAGAATGGCTTCAAGAAACCTAGAATGACAGCTGGCCTCTCTCACTAACATATCCAGCCCTGGAAAACTTAGAAAAAATAGTTTACCCCCAACCCAATTATCTCTCCACAGGTTATTATCCCCACGACCAACCACCCATTGAGAGGACTCCTGAAGGACTTCAAGGTGAAACGCCACAGTTTTCCCCTATCTGGATAGTTTCTTGTTTTCCCATTCCTCCCAATTCTTTCCATATTTAATTCTCAGAGTTTTGGCCCACATCTATTTCCCAACAAGAAATTCCCATGTCAGCCGAGCCTACATGGATTGCATGGAAACTGATAAATCCCTAAGTCCGACTCCTCCTTCCTCCACCGGTTTTGCCATCCGAAACCATGAGGCCCAATGATCCCTTTCTATGTAATTGGCATCCTAAAGGAACATGTTCATCATTATCTCCATAGCAGAAATAATCCCCTTAGGTGGGGTGATAATGGACAAGACATGCATCAATATCGAAGAAATCACACTATTAATCAAAGTCAACCATACCCTGAAGGAGAGAAACATGTTTTACCAGTTAAATATCCTCCCAAGCATTCTGTTAATGAGATCCTCAAAGAAGACCTTTTCCACCCGAATATTAGAAATGGGTGTCTTGAGATAAATCATAGGTAACTGTTTCTACTGAATACCCAAAATGTCCTGAATGATCCAGACCCTTATTATTGAACATTTATTAGATATAAAGACATTTATCTTCCTGGAGTTAACCTGTTGGCCACTTAGGATACCATAAATCACCATGAACCGCATAAAATTAACCAGATACGACCTCCTACCATTCAAAAAAAATAAAAATGCCATCATCAAACATAAGATGGGAACAAGAGCCATCTGAAGCTTGCGAAATATAAGGAAAAATCCTTTGGTCTATCAAGTATCTATGTGAGTTTTGCGAAAGAGAGAAACTAAACCCCTTCCCCAAAAGAGAAATGGTGATCCATGAAGAGGAGAAACAACATAAGCATAAATCAAAAACCCATTCATGAAACCCAAGCTTCCTCATCACCCGAATTATAAAACTCCATTTAAGATTATCATACGACTTATCCATGTCCACCTGAATAACTACATTGGATCTGACCACTTTCTTGTTCACGTCCCCCAACAGCTCTTGAGCCACTCCAACCGCCCCTTAAATACCTCTACCTTGGACAAAGTTGTGTTGTTCATGGGAAATGATACCCAGGATCACCTTATTCAGCCTCCTCGCCAGTAAAATTGCCAAAATCTTGTAAGATACATTGCGTTGATAGATTAGTCTATATTGACCAATTGAGGTTGGATCATTAAATTTTGGTAAAAGAACCACCCTAGAAGCGCACAAAATCCTGTTGAGGGAACCCCCCTAAAGTAATATTGCACTACCTCAATAACTTACATCCCCACAAAATCCCATGACACCACGTAAAAGGCTCCTGGGAAACCATCTGGCTCGGGAGCACTCTCTAGGGACATGCTGCAAACCACCTCCCAAACCTCATCACCAGACGATAATGTCTTTAAGAAATCATTATCCTCCACATCAATTCTCCTAGAAATATTCCCCAAGAAAACCTCTTATTCGGTGACCCCTCTCAACCTCCAACAACCTTTGCACCTGAAAGGAATGCTTGTCACCTAATAGTAAGAAGGACGAGTCATCCCAATTTTGTTGAAGAAAATACTCTAACCGGGCTATATCCTCCTGAACCACCTCCACTGACCCATATGCTACTGTAATATTCAAGAACTACCTGCCTATATCAGCCTTGAGCTGCTTTAGACGCCTAGATAGCCCAACCCAAGCTCTTTCATCCATCTACTGCTCCCAGGAATCTTTCATCATTGGAATGAACCCATACCTACTACGCTAGTTAACCGAATACATAAATGCCTTATTATCCATACTCCCAACATCAAGTTCCACGAGCAGTGGTGCATGGTCCAACAACACATGATATAGGTGAGAAACCGAGGATCTGTAAAAAGATTCTAATCCCTGAATGTTACCCATAAATCTATCCAATCTGCACCAAATACGACTACCACCTTTGTGGTTATTACACCAGGTATATTTGCACCTACTACATCCCAAGTCCAAGAGCCCCTTACTAGATATGAAGTTACTAAAATTCAATATACCATTATTATATAACACTGAACCACCCTTCTTCTCCAATATGTCTACAATGGCATTAAAGTCTTCACCTACAAACCATGGTAAACCAGTAGCCTCAAAAGTGCCAAAACACTCCCACAAGTTTCTCATTTCCAGAATATCGCTACTTTCATAAATGAAGGAGAATGAGACTTCCCATCCTCTGAACCTGAGTTTCACTGTAATACACTGCTCAGAAACCTGAACTAGATCCACCTAAAGACAATTCTTCTAAAATACCCATATATGTTTGTTAACCAGATGTCCATGCAAGTGGCAACCAAACCCCATCTTCTTTGCAAAGAAAATGATCTTGCTAGGGTCCTGTTTGGGTTCAAGAATGACCGCCAAAGAAGAACTACATCTCCTATGTCTAAAAGTCAAAAGGCACGTTTTTCATGCCCCCCAAACCCTGAGCATTCCAAATAATTAGATAAGACATTAAAAAAGGGAATTCATAGCCCTTCGGGCACTGCTACCTAGTCTCGAAATGAACAGATCCCTGCAACATTCCTCCTTGGACATCGAATGTGTCACAGGTCGGGAAGGTCCTTCAGAGGAGCATCCCCTCTTTGGGATGGGAAATTTCTTCTTCAAAGGGCTACCTGATTCTTCCAATAGAGAGAATCAGTTCCCCATCGTGACAGGAGGGGCGTTGAAGTCGAATCCTCCTGGAGTAAAGATATCGGCACCAACCTCAGCGACGATTTGTGGGTCGACACTATTTCCTTCGCTACCCCCTTTGGAAATCCACTCCTCAAGGATTTTGGTAGAAAATCTTTGGAGCATCCTACCGCCGCCAACAACGATCACTTCAACAATTCTGGAGAAAGCATAGAAGAGATCTGAACCTCTGGAATAGGGGGCGATAAACTTCTTGAAATGCCTAGAAAAACCTTAGCAACCACCTTGTATTTCCCTTGGTAATGTTGGAAGGGTGCTGAGGATGTAAAAATCTCAGACGAGAAACCTTCCGCCTCTATCGGAGCGGACAACCCGAACCCCAACAGTAACAAATTTTGTGTCACGATACCCTCTTACAAATTGATGTTCGCCTGTCCCTTTTTAGAAAAAGTTTTCCCCTTTACCGACCCGGATCCGAAAAAATTTGAAATTTCACTCGACGTTGTTGGATTGTTGACCTTTAACCACTCCATTTAGGATGACGACGGTCGATCCCTTTCCATCGTCGCCACACCCAGACGACCTTGCAACCCCATCTTACCCCCATAGTAATCCAAAAGTTTGGTTATCGGAGCCCTCTGATGGATCCTCTAAAGTTTTGCGACTCCTGGGCTCTATGGACTTCCCTTCCCTTTCCTAAAAAACTCCACCACATTCCCTTGGAAACCACATGCAGTACAAAACCTTGGCAGAGTTTGATACACCAAGCGTTGCCACCACATAAACCCTTAATGAGACCGAATCAGGATTTGTGTAGGGAACTTCACTAAGATGTTCATCTCAACACAAATCCACAGATTGGCCGTGTCCAGTAACCTCCCTGTCTTCTCATCCACACATAGAAAACTCCGCAAAGTATCCCCCACCACTACCAATATCAACAGGTTATGGAAGGGCAGGGGTATCCCCAAGAGCTTGATCCAACTGCACCCATACATGATTCTTTTCCATAGTGGCACTCCCAAGCCCACCGTGAAAGAGTGAAGCGGTGGGATCCGCATCGCCTTCTCTCCCTTGACCAAGCACGCACAAAGTCTTCTCTATTGAAGAGATGAATAAATAATGCAAACCTCTAAAGCTCATAGATCGCCGCTGGGTGTTGAAGACCCCATGAACCCACAAACTCCCTAAACATGTCCAACGAAGGTTTCAAAGGCCCGAACCTAGCCACCGGTGTAAGTTTATGAAACTCATCAACATTTTCAATCACTTTCCATGAGAACACCACCACCAGATCTCTATCCAGATACTCCGACCTTCGATGTTTTAATTGGATCAGAGGGATACAACTCAGTTCATGAGCGCCCTCCGAGTTTCTCCCGCAGACCGCCTCCTTGAAGGAATTTACCTTGGATCCCCACCCGGAAAATCCAACAACCACCTTTTCCATCATAGGAGAGGATCCGATGATGGTCGAATTAATCCCTTATGTTGACCTCCCAAAAGCTCCGACAGAGGTTGAAGGAATCTCTTCAGCTACACTCCCAACCGCCGAGAACACCATTAAAGGATATCATGTATGCATTCACGTTAATTACAACATGTCACATGGGATAATAGTTTGTGATGTCATTACACACCATATATTGACTGAAAATATGAAACACGACTTGACAGGTTAAATGGTATGTGTAATGACCCTCAAGTTTCTAAGGTTCGTTACGTTTTTTTTAGTTTTTTCTTATTATCTTTGTGTATTTTGATCCGTTTGGACTTCAGGAGCTTTTGGGATGTTTTGGAAGTGATTTAGAGGGCACAAAGTTAGGAGAAACTGTGTAGATTTCCCAAGTAACCATGTGAAAAAAGACCTTGGAGAAAGTGATTTTCAGATGGTTGGCGCATGGTTCACCAAATTGTGCGGCCCAAACACGAGGCTTGACTTGAGTTTGGATAGTGGCTTCCACACAGTTTGGTAAACCATGTGTCCAAACCATGCACGTGAGATTAATTAACCTGAAAAATAAAATTTTAGCCCAAAACCTTCCCTAAAACCCTCATTCTTCTTCCTGCGACTAGGGCTCTCGAACTAAGAGACTCCTTTGGGTGATTATAGGGACTCATTTACACCTAAAATGCATTTTGATCGCATCTTGGATCATTAAATCTAGGAATAAAAGGTAAGTCTCCATTTCATTATCCTCCTCCATGATTTTATCATCTTCCATCGTAAGGAACCCTATATCAGATTCTTCATGCGTGGATCTAAGATAGAGCATGATCTGATTAGTTTTCCTTGCATCGTTGAAGGAGAAGAACCTAGATCCTCCATAATTACCTAAATTCCCTTAGCCAATATGAGATCTGTTCTTTGTGATGATTTCCATTTGGTAAGTCCAAGCCTATATTAACCCTAGATGTTTCCTTCTTAGATCATCTTTCTAAAACCCTTATGTGTTGATTTTAGGTCTGATTATAGGGATTAGGTGCATTGAGCTTATTTTGGGTGTTGGTTATTGACTATTGGACTCTGATATTCTTTAGTTAGGAAATACCTATCGTGTTACAACTTTTATATAAATATGTATGACTTTATTGAAATGTGAGTGCGTGTGTATCCCATGAGAACTCTTCCATGTGACTTGATTAGTACATGGGTGCATGTGTAGCCCTGTGAAGACACTTCTTTTTTTCCTGGTGTGATGATTTGTGCATTTAGGTTGATTATATGGTTTCTATCCATCATGAAATGGTTGAGTCATTGAATAAATTGTGTTAATTATTCTGATTATTTGGTGGCTATCCATCATGAGATGGTTGAGTTGTGGAATAACTTGTGCTAATTGTTCTAATTATATGGTATCTATTCATTGTGAGATGGTTGAGTTGTGAAATAACTTGTGCCAATTGTTCTGATTATATGGTGGTTATACTTCATGATATGGTTGAGTCATAGAATAATTTGTTCTCATTGTCTTGATTATATGGTGGCTAATCCATCGTGATATGGTTGAGTTGGGGAGTAACTTTTGTTAAATGTTCTGATTATATGTGGCTATCCATCGTGAGATGGTTGAGTCGTGGATGATTTTTGTAACCTGGTTCTGATACCATTGTGGTTTTCCATCAATGAGATGGTTGAGTCATAAGATGAATTGTGTTACCATATTCAGATTATAAGATTGATTTGATATGATATATCTTCTAGAATGGTGTCAAATCAGGTGAGATCGGGGTTTGTGGCCACCTGGTTAGTACACAAAGACTCGACCGATTGCATGTTTATTTATGATTTTATTTTAGTTAATGTATACACCATTATATACAGATGTTGTACTTATGATAAGGACACATTGATGGTGTTATATTGAGTTTTATACTCACATTGTGCATGAACATCTCATTTTTCATGTAGATTTTATGGTCAGGGATCTAGTAAAGGGAAAGAGCCCTATGTTGGGCAGTTGAGCAGGAGGAGAAGAGTGGACCGAGGCGATGCTAGGACAGACTCCAGGATCTTTTTCTATCATGATTCATTTTATTTTTCCAACTTTTTCTTATTTCGGTACATTGATCCATCACATGTGGGGATCCTTTTTTACTCGATGTTTCTCTTGTATGTCATCTTATTACTGCATGAGCGTTGTTTCTCCTTATTGCTTCTACTATTTTGATATGAGTGTTATTGGTTTAGTTATTTATTGTTACTTCTATTGTATTTATGATTATTGTGTAGGTCATAGTAGGGTAAAATGACAAGGGGGTGGAGTGGGGGTGGGGGTGAGGGGTGAATTTTCCATTAAAAATAAAAGGACAAAACGAAATTTATGAAGACTAAAAACCTCTTTTAGAAAGATTAAAGATAATTAGAACCTTTTTTAAGACTTTAAAGAGAAAAAAAGAATCAAAGTTGAAAGCATAACGATATAATAATATATTTTTATAAAATCATAAGAATAAAAGAAAGAACGATTTGTAAAAGAAGAGATTAAGTGTATTGATGGATTAAACAATTGACTAATTGAATGAACAAAAGTGATTAATAAATAAAACTATAGAAAGTAAATAAAACACAATTTGGTTAGAAAGTTCGGAAATAACTCAAGAAGAGACCCTACGTCTACCACCTTAATTTCTTGAGGATTTAATGCATTAGTCTATTGAATTTAGCGGTACCCAAGTTACCAAAACTCCCTTATTTTTTAGGTTGCAACAAAAAATTAGAATTACAATCGACACTATCTTTTTAACGAGTATCACTATAAACCTCAAAGAGAATAGTCTATTGTCTTTTAATAGTTATGAAAAGAAGACCTGAACCCATCACATTAAATGCAGTGAACACCAATAATAGAAGAAATATGAAGAAGGGATGATTGCTTAGAAGTAATCATGTTTTAGTACACTATTGATTCTCTCAAAAGAATATAAAGAACTATTAGAAGAAAATAAGAAAGAATATAAGAGTGAGAAGATATTTACAATAAGCATAAAACCTAGATTGGTGAAGGAAGCACTTTGGAAAAGAGAGAACTTGAGATCAATTTAGAGATCGAGTGTGTTGGAATTGGAGATTGGATGAGAAGGTGAGGTGTCAAGGCCACCAATAGGTCTATTTATAGCTTCAAAAAGCTTCAGGAACCTTCTGGAATTCACTAGGGGTAATGAAGTCATTGAAGAAAAAAATAAAGTGTTTTGACCATTATCAAATTTAGGCTTAGACCTACTGTCCGGACGCCACCAGATACCTGGTAGCCTCCATCGGGTAGCCGGTGGTGGTGGTGGTGTTGTACAGGACCCTGATGAACCCACCAGATGGTCGGTGAGAATATTCCTCAAGGGTGCTTCTGTCTATTTGCCTCGACTAGCTGGTGTTCCTCCACTGGGTAGTTGTTGGACCTCTGCTATTTGGGGATGCCACTATCTATGCCACCGATTGGATGATGGCACTGTACCGACAAGCTGGTGATTCCCACTCCATTGAGCTTAAACTGAAGGCTCCTTCATTTCCTTAAATGGCCATCTAATGATCCTGGAATTTCACTCCAAAGCTTCTATACATTTATTAAGACTCTTCAAGGATCTGTCAAGGTTATTTAAAGATTTTAACAAGATATCTTCAAGTATAACTTCCAATCAGTTAAATTGAAAAATTCTCAAGCTTTCCATCATTAAGATATATGTATCATAAACTAATCATACCTAACCCACATTTAATAAAGTCAAATCTATCAATAGGAAGTGGTTTAGTGAAGATATCAACAAGTTGAAGGTTGGTGCACAAAAAGTCAAGAAAAATCTCATTTTTTAAAGTGATTTGGCAGTAAGTGTTATCGCAGATCAATGTGCTTAGTGCAAGAATGTTGGATTTTTTTTAGAGATATTAATCACACTATTATTGTCACACTTTTTAGGTATGAGAGAATATGTTAACCCAAAGTCTAAGTGAATAAGTTTCATCAAAATAATTTGGAAGAAAGAACTCCCAACAACTATGTATTTTTCTTTAAATGTAGAAAGATCAAGAGAGTTTTGCTTTCTATAACTCCATGAGATGAGGTATTTTCCTAATATATGAAAAGTTTAACTAGTACTTTTTCTATCTATCTAGCATCCTCCAAAATCAGCATTATAAAAACAAGTAAGTTCAAAAGGTATTTTCTTTTGATATAAAAATACAAAGTTTTTACTTCCTTTAAAATATCAAAAAATTATTTTGAGAGATTATAAATGAGATTCCTTTGTATTTGATTAAAAACATAAACAAAGGAATACACTAAACATGATGTATGGTCAGGTTGCAGTAAGGTAAAGTAGACTTCTAGTCATACATCTTTAAAGCTTGTTGTTGACCTACTTTTCAGATTCATCCAACATTATCTTACAAGTTGCAGTCATGGGTGTTATAATTTCTTTAATATGATCCACACCAAACTTCTTTAGAATATCATTAGTGTATATACTTTGGTTTAAAAATGTTCTAGAATTTTGGGAAATTTTAAAATCAATGAAGAATTTGAATTCTCCCTTAAAACTCATCTCAAAATCTTAATTCATTAAATTGGAAAATTTATTACCAAGAGTTTCTTTAGTTGATCTGAATATTTCATCATTAACATAAATTTGAAAAAAAAATAATCATTTGAAAATTTTTTGAGTAAGAGTTGAATAGAATTTTCTTATTTTAAAATCATTTGATAAAAGAAATTTAGTTAACCTATCATAACAAGACCAATGATCTTGTTTTAAACTATAAATATCTTTGGTTAACTTAAAAACATGATTTGGTAATTTAGGATTTTCAAAATAAGCTGGGTGGTCCACAAAAAAAATTTCATAAATAAAACCATTTTGAAAATCACTTTTGAAATCCATTTGAAAAAATTTTAAAATTAAAATGAGTAGTGAATGTCAACAAGATTCTAATGGGTTTGAGATATAAAACAAGAGAAAAGTTTTCACCATAACCAGTACCTTCTTCCTGATTAGAGCCTTTAACAACAAGTCAAACCATGCTATGAATAATAATTCCTTGATTGTCAAGTTTGTTTTGAAAAGACCAGTTGGTGCGAATAATAGGATGATTATCGAGACGTTATATGAGATTCCAAACATTGTTCCTTTGAAATTGATTCAACTCCTATTACATAAAAAATATCCAATTATCACCATTAATAACATCATTAAGGGAATGAGGTTCAAGGTGAGAGATAAGAGCTTGATATTCAACCTCATTTAAGACCAACCTTCTAGTACAAGTTTTGGATTGTAATTCAATGATTACATTCTCAAGAGGACAATCTTTGGATTAAATCCATGTATTAGGTAAAGGAGGATAATGGAGTTCTTGAAAATCTTTAATTACTTTATAAGATTTATGTTTAGGTAAGGTCAAACTAGGTTGGTCAACATCCTCATCAATTTGTTAATGTGATTTCAGAAGATTCTCATCAAATTTGATGTGAGTTGACTATTATAATGTCCTAGTCCTCTTATTTAAAACTCAAAAGGATTTACATGAGTTTCAGTACCCAAGAAAGATATCTTTATTATATTTAGGGTCGAACTTTCTTAAATTATACTTAACATTAAGGATAATTCATTTACAACCAAAGAATGTTAAATAATCCAACTTTTGGAATTTTGCATTTCCATAGTTCATAGGGTGTTTTTCCTAAGATGGGTCTTATGAGAACATATTTAAGGATAAAGAAAGTGGTATTGACTATCTAGGACCATGAAAAATGAGGAAGTTTAAAATCATTCAAGAGAGTCCTAGGAATTTCTTGGAGGGTACTATTTCATCTTTCGATATCCCCATTTTATTGAGATGTTATAGGAGCAGAGAAGGTGTGACAATAATCTTGATAATCCCAAGACTCATCAAATTATTTGTTATAAAATTATCCACCGTGGTCAAATATAAGGGAAAAGAGTTTGTAGCCTTTTTCATTTCCTTATTTCCTTGAAAAGTTAATAAATACATTACAAGACTCATTTTTATGAGTTAAGATGAAAATACATGTAAATATAGTGTAGTCATCAATAATTACAAAGGTGTAGGATTTACCTCTAATGCTAGAAACTCGAGTTTGTACAAAAAGATCAAGGTGGACTAGTTTCAAGGATTTTAAAAAATCAACCTTTTTAGATATGAAAGAATATTTGTGTTGCTTTTCAAGTTGGAAAGGTTCACAAACTAAGTTATCTTCAAATGAAAATTTTGATAAATCTCATACTAGTCAATTATTATTGATATTGACAATTGAATGGATGTTATAATGACCTAGGTGCTGATGTAAAATACAAGATTCATTATGTTGTCCACTTAAACACTTAACATTTTAACTTGAAATAGATTTTAAATATATATTATAAACATTTTTGAAAATATAATGTGGTAAATAAAAGGTTTCCTTTAGAATTAAGAACTTTGAAAAAATCATTTTTGAAAGTAATTTTGAAATGGATATTACATAATTGACTAGTACATAATAAATTATAATCCAATACATTAACAAATAAAACATCTTTAATTAGAGTAGAGTTAGAGAAACCAATTGTATATATACTAGTAATTTTACCATTTGAGTCATCTATGAATTTTACATGTCCTCCATTAATTTTTTTGATATGATTTAATTTAGAAGGATCACCAAACATATGATTCGATATAAAGCTATCTATATACCAAGAAACTTCTTAGGTTTTTCTCATGATACCCTTATCATAAAAGTTATTAAGAGATTAATTTTTTTGATACCCATATCTTGGGTCCACTTAAGTTAGCTAATAAAGAATTTATAATCCAAAATTGTTTAGAAAAAGTTTTTCCACAATAAATATTCGATAAAATATAAATTCTTTTTGATCTAACATATCTATCATTTTTAAAATTTCTTTCATAAACAGGATGAACAAATATGGTACAATAATTACAAAATTTATTTTGGGAAATTCCTTTTCACAAAAGTAGTCTTTTATAATTTTTGAAAAAACTAGATGGTTTTGAAAAACCAATCTCGAAATTTATTTTAATAACATATTGATATCCCAATATTTTATTCAAGGGTTCTTCACCTTAGGTAAAACAAGAAAGTATTTTTGAGATATTTAATTTTAAATTCAAAACTTTCAACATTTAGTGCTTCTTTTTGTTTTAGAACCAAATCGTCATTTTCTTTTAAAAGAAGATCATTTTCAAAAAAAACAAGGTTTTAATTCTTTTTAATATCTTTAAATTTTGAAACAAGTTCACTAAAACCATCTTGAAGCTAATATTTATCATAAAGAAGATCTTCATAACCTAAAGAGAGGTGGAAGAAAGAGTACGAATTAGAACAGGTAGAATTTACTTCATCACATATCTCGAAGTTGACTATGAGGCACTTAGGACTTTAATCACTCCATTCATATGTTGGAAATGTGACCATGTTATCACTCTGGGTTGAAAATTTCAGAGCTTTCATACCTTACTTCTTATCTTTAAGATTTTTTATCAAGTGAAAATTTGGCTTTATGCGACCCTTATTTTTGCAACCAAAGAAAGTAACTTCAATTTATTGATTTTACTTTTTAAAACATTTATTTGATCTTTTCTTATTCATGTACTTTGTTCAACCTTACTGAAATTTGAGTAATCCCAACTTCACTTTCAGATGAGTCATCATTTAATTCATTAAAAGAAATTATATTTCTAGTTTCTTTGTCATCCTTTGGATTCTTTTCAGATTTTATTCTCATAGTTATCTCATATGTAATGAGAGAAATAATAAGATCCTTAACCATCATATTCTTTATGTGTTTAGTTTCCAAGACTGTGGTGACTTTGACTGCCCTATTTCATTGTAAAACCCAAAATATTTTCCGGGATAAAGTTTCTGTAGAAAGAGATTCACCAACAGACTTCCGAACATCACACATATCAGTGAATCAACTAAACATTTCAGTAGTAGATTTACTAGGATGCATAGAAAAACTTTAAAAGTATTGTCTAAACATATATAATCTTGTATCATTGACTTTGTTTGTTCCTTCATGAGTTACTTTTAATAATTTCCATATTTCATAAACCTTTTTTCATGTATAAATACTATTAAATTCATTTTGATCTAAACGAAAAAGCAATAAATTCTTTGGTTTACCATCTAATTCAAAAGAATAAATACCATCAGGGGCCCATTTATCTTCTTTTTTAGTAGCAGAGATATAACCATGCATAACTATTTTCCATACGAGTTAACAAATAGATATAGGAAAAGTAGACATTCATGTTTTCCAATAACAATAATTATTACTATAGAAAAGGGTGCATGACCCATAAAGCGTCCTTTGGGATCACCATGGGTGTTTGAAAAATCCATTCATAAAAAAGACCGTTTCTTGAAAAATTGGTTAAATATTTGAAAATAAAATAATCTTTCAAAGAATTTTAAAACAAATAAATAAAGTAATCCAAGACTCTTTTGATACCAAATGTAGGCCAGAGAAGCATAAAATGACAGGGGGTGAATTTTCCTTTAAAAATCAAAGGAAAAAACTAAAGTCTCAAAGACTAAAAACCTCTTTTAGAAATATTGAAGAAAATTAAAACCTTTTTAAAGACTAAAAAACAAATAAAATTGGAAAACACAATGATATAATAATATATATTTATAAAATTTGAAGGATAAAAGAAAGAGAGATTCATAAAAGAATCGATTAAGTGTATTGATGGATTAAATAATTGATTAATTGAATGAATGAAAGTGATTAATAAATAAAAATACAAAAAGTAAATAAGACACACAATTTTCTAAGGAAGTTCGACAACAGCTCAAAATGAGCCCCTATGTCTATAACCTCAATTTCTGTAAGATTTAAAGTATTAGTCCCTTGGATTTAATGGTAGCCAAGATACCAAAACTCCCTTGATTTTTTAGGTTTTAGCAAGAGACTAGGATTACAATCGACATTAGATTTTTAGTGGGTATATATGGAAATCTCAAAGAGAAAAACCCCTTTTCTTATAACAATTATGGAAATAAAACATGACTCCATCAGTTTAAAGTTAGTGAGAAATGATAATAAAGGAAAGAGGAAGAAGAGAGGATTTCTTAGAGGCAATCCCATTATAGTGAAGTATCAATTCTCTCAAAATAATATGAAGGAAAATTTGGAAAAAAATAGAAAAAGGATGAGAGTGAGAAGATATTTACACTAATAATACACTCCAGGATGGAGAAGAACTTTGGAAAAGAGAGAACTTGAGAGCATTTTGTTGATTGAACATGATGGATTTAGAGAATGGTTGAGAAGGTTAGGTGACAAGGCCACCAAGAGATCTATTTATAGTCTCAAAAATCCATGAGAGAATTCTGTAATTATTTAGGGGTAATGAAGCCATTGAAGACAAAAATTAAAGCGTTTTGACCATAATTAAAGACATGCTTGAACACGTTGTCCCGATGCCACCGATTACTCAGTATCCTCCATCAGGTAGTCAGTAGTGGTGGTGGTGCTGTCCATGAACTTGTTGAACCCACCTGATGACTAGTGAGCTCCCACCTAATGGTTGGTGATCATTTTTCTCAAAGGTGGTTATGTCCATCTACAACATCTAGCTAATGCTCCTCCACCGGGTAGCCGATGGACCCCTACTGGATGGGGATGCCATTGTCTATGACAACAACTGGCCGATGGCACTGCACCGGCTAGCCGGTGCTTCCCACTACATTGGGCTTCAATAAGAGGCTATCCCATATCCTTAAATGGACTTCTAATGATCCATAAACTCCACTCCATGGATTCAATACATCTATTAAGACTCTTCAAGGACCCTTCAAGTTTCTTTTAGGTTTTTAACAAGATGGCATCAAGTCTAACTGCCAATAACTTAATTGAGATCATTAAACACTTTAAGTAGTGTTTGTGACCATTAAAACTAAATACAGTGAGATGCACAACATGTTGGACACCTGTTACCGAGGACATAATCTCCCCACATTGCCTCCCAGTCCGTCACTGCTAGTCGATGAACTTTTGAGTACAAGGAGACACACATGAGGTTATATGGAACCATGATCTGGACCGAGTGATTTGGGTCAAGATTATATAAAGTGGCATCAAAATTGTTTTATTTTATGTTTTTTAGGACTTGGTAGAATGAATATGGGATAATCAGAAATCAAGTAGGAGAATTACGATGGTGTCTAACCAACACTCGTATAATGGACCTCCAACATACAAGGGAAGTGAGATTTCTTTTATCAGTTGTGTTGTTACAATTTTATATTATTCTATGGGTATGATTCTGTTGTTATAATTTATGGGATTTTCACATGGACGATTGACAAGAGTGGGTGAGTTCATGAATCATGGATAAGTATACAAGCTCATATTTCATTTACTTACTACATGTGATTGATATAACCTGAGCATGTTATAATATGGTATATATGTTATTATGACTAATGTATAGGTGTTGAGGATATGGACTGGATACTTTTTTAGGCGGTAAGTTATTTTAAGTGATCTTTTTTTGGCATGTCATTTGTGTTTGATCTTTTGAATGTTTTTTAAAAAGGGAAATTCACTAGGAATAAAGGATGCTAAATGGTTTTCTAAGGGTTTTTATTTACCAAAGGGATTTTGAATGATATCTTCTTGTGAAATGGGATTATTGAATGCCAAGTGATTATGTAAATGTTTTGATGATTCATTTTGAAAAGGAATTGGAAAATTTGAAAAGGAATTTCACCCCATTTATATCATGAATTGGGTTGATGTAATGAATCTGTTTTTGACTTGTTATGCTTTGGAATATTTTAAATAATATTTTCAAAGTTAGGCACTGTGTTAGCATGAGATTTTGGAGCTCGGAGAGACTCAATATTGATATAATGTAAATATTCAATATATTATATCATGCGTGCATAGTTTTTATGAAATAATGGAATAAATTATGAACAAAGTCTCATATCATAAATATAAGACTACCGTTAAATAATGAATGTGAGTTTTACCCTAGGCGCGACATAAAGTTGGTCGGTGTTGCGAATTTGATGGAAGAATATTATTAGAAGACACGATATTTAATTATATATTTTATTTTATTTAATTAATTATAAGGGTTACAATACCCCCTTACCTTTCCTTTCCATGTATGAGAGAGGGATAGAGTTCTCCCTTATGTGATAGACGAACTGAGGAGGAGAGGAAGTTCCACCGGACTTCGTCCTTTTGGAAGATTGAGACCGGATCATGGTGTAGCAGCTTTAGGGCATGTATCTTGACCTGAATCTTTGATGTTTCACCATGAAGTAGGAATATTTATGATTTTTACATCCCAATCCCCATATGTGAGTTTTTTAAAGGTTTAAAATCCCTTTTATGATTTCTAAGGACTCCCAGGTGGTCCATCTATGTGTAATTGGGGAAAAAACAAGGGTTTTGGGAGGTTTGTAGAGATTTCCCTTTTAGAAATCCTTATCACACTATGTGTAGTTCAGGATCATGTAAAATGTGTTCCTCTTACTGGGGGAGAATTATATTTTGCGACCACACACTGTGTATTGGGAGTACACGCCGTGTAGTAGGACTTGGCCATGTGGACGAGTAGAGGGGTAGACCCCCCTTGATAAGAGGACATGGTTGTGTAGTAGTACAAGACCATGCCCTAAGTGTACACAGGGATGACTAGGTACATGATCATTGGGAATTGTACATAGGCACAATCTGACGTACATGGGCACAGGCTGCAGGACACAACCATACCCCCGGGCTGTGAGGACACATTCTGTACATCATGTACTCACCGTGCATTGTCGCATGGACAGTCAAGCCATGTGCAGGAGAGAACACACTCAGGTATCCAGGTGAGTTTACATGCCATGTAACCATATGTACATGCCACATACTTTAATTATTCACTGTGAGTACCATGAGGGGACATGACTAAGGTTCGGTCTAATGAGTCACGTCGTGTACCCTTGGAGGATATGTTGTGTACCCCTTTACAGACTTCTTCCTCACACATCATCTTCTTTGGGACTCAGATTGGGGCTCACAAGTATCCTATCCTGAGTAGTTTTCAGTATAGAACACGATGGTGACCTTCGTTTTGGCATTAGAATTGCCACACTAGGTGGTGCTGGTGGGACACTTTTTTCAACGATGTCAAGACTAATGATAATTGGGTGTGTTCTCTTAGTCCATCCCCATGAGGGTATAGTGAGGAATCATATACTAGGCATCGGGTGTGATCTCCTACATGGGATTAGTTTAAATAGAGTTTGGGTATTTGTCCATGTAACCCAGGGTGCGATCCTTTATCATTTATTTGTCTTTCCTTATTGAAGTTTGAGAAATCATCATGGACAACTTACATGGCTGTAAAATACCCTAATTAGAGGTTTATTCTAGGTAGGGTCTGATATACCCCATTTTACCTAGGTGAGATTCCCTACTTGAGTATTGAGATCTTTAGAGTTCTAGGGAGGATTCAGTATACCCTAGAGACCCTGGGTGAGATCCACTATCTATGTATTGAGATTTTCTAAGTTACAAAAAGTACTTCAAAATGGAAATCCTGATGAGCATGACTCCTTAATTGAGAACCATCAGTGATTGAATGACTCATGGAGTGAGTTCTTCTAGATGAGTGTTACCATGAAGCCTCAAGTAGAATCATGTGGGTGACAGTATGGTTGATACCACTTTGAGACTTAATGTCTATCTTGAGTATATTTAGGTTATTTTGGGTTATTGTTTATATCTCTCACATACCGATGAATATACCTTTGTGATGATGATCTGACTCATTGTTCTTAGCTGAGTTATGGATATGGAGATTCTCTTTCTATCTCACTTGGGTTTTCTATACCCTCTTGCTTATGGCTTGAGCTGACTATTTCTATTAAACCCTTTTTGGATTTTTTTGGTCCCTATTGGGTATGTATATACTCACCCATGCATGGGCTCTGCCTGCATATGTCATGTATTTGAGATGATATACCTTTTGATGGAGTCTTAGGAGGACGAGGAGAAGGTAGAGCATAGTGATCTAGATAGACAGTGGTTCTACTAGGTGTTTCATTTGACAATAGTCCCCTCCATCTTAGTAGGTTGGAATCTTTTACAATTTTTGGTGGGTTTGTATATGACCCTTTAAGCTTTATAGTATCCTTTTCATACTCCGATTAAGGGATATATATGTATGGATGAATTTGGTATCAATTTTACTTTACCTTTCAACATTGTATGAGTGTTTGGAGATGTGTGTATACTTACAGGTACCTTAGGCTATGGCCTCCAATGTGTGTGATATGCCTACTTGGTATTGGTTTCCAAACTATGGTCTATTTAAGGTGGGATTAGGGTGTTTCACTCGGTATATTACCAGCCAGATGGGCCTCGGTGGGTCGGGTCGTGACAGTTGAGTTGGGTTTTTATGGAATTGTTTCAAATGGGAAAATGACTGGGTTTACTCAAAAGGTTTTAAATGAAAAGGGATTTATATTTGAATAGTTTTCAAATGGTTTTGTATGTGCTTCCCAAATTTTTTGGTTGGAAAGGTGGTTTGAAAAATGAGATTTTCAAAGGGTGTGAATGGATCAGTGTGTTGAGCTGTGTTATTAGTGGGCCCCATTTGGAACTTTAAACTAGGTTTTTTAAAGTATGTACATGAGACTCCCTGAGTAGCCCTTTATTGTAGTTATTGATGAGAATTGTGACCCTTGGGGCGTGCTTATTATTGTCTAGTGTGGTTTTGTAGTGTTTGATGTGGATCATGTATTCTTGAATGACTTGTTGTTGAAGTAATTTTGGACCCTCTTTTGGACCATATTGTGGATCATTCCTTCTTGAATTCCTTTTTGTTAAAGTAAATGTGGACCCTCTTATGGTGGGCTAGTGAGGTGTAATTTTCACAGAGATCTATGCATAAGATGAGCCATTGGCGACACCATACAACTTTGACTAGTTGATATAGAAGTGTTGTTATAGAACCTCAGACACGTCTATCTCATTTACATGAATTTAAAGAAAATATTTCATTTCAATACATTTCCATGATCTTTTAGGTTTAGAGTTTTAGAGAATTATGAAAAAATATTAACTAACAAAACCCATGTCATTTTAAACCAACAAACATTTCCCCACTATATAGGAAATTAATTAATTAATAATTGGTTTTCAACATCTACCCCAAATTCTTCATACAAGTTACTCTTCTAGACACATTATACGTATTACTTTTATTCATAACCTTAGAAAATGGAGACATAAGAAAGTGGTGAGCTCAAAAGCTCAGTAATGGTAAACATAAGCAATAACAATCAAAGATCATAAATGATCATATGAGTATAATTAGGATACATAAAAAAATTATGGATCATAAATCATGGGATAAGTCATGACATAACATAATGGTGTAGAATAACTTAAAAAAGAGTCATAAATATAGAATGTAAAATTACATGAAAAGAAAGGCCAAATAGAAATGTGGCATAACATGAAAAACAACTTGGAGATATAGAACTATAAATATAAGAAAATATTGTGAGTAATGTAATAACCCCGGTAATGTTAATATCAAACATTTTCATATATTCATTAATTTTATTTTATAGAGTTATATTCATTTTAGGTAATTTTTCAGTCTAGAGGAAAAAAGGCTTTATTTCTAAACAAATTGAGTTTTCATGCATTATATGGTTTTATTTAAAAATGATATAGAATTTTAATTTGAAAAAATGAATTTAATTTTTTAAATCATCATATAGAACTTAATTTTGGATGAATTTTTAAGAATTTTATGAAAAGTTTGATTTTTTAATGAATAGTGAAAAATGCTAATTTTTATTAAAAAATGTATTTTCATTTCAAGCATTTAGAAAGTTCTATTTTGTTTAAAAATAGTTTCAAAGTAACATTAGTTCATTTATATTTTAAATAATCTAATTAATTATATAAAAACTATCATTATACCATATTTTGGTATAAGTTCATTTTTGGGCTTAAAAACACATTTTTCTAAAAATAAAATTTCGTTGAGTTTTTCATTTTAATCTTAAATTTATTTATGCCAATTCTAGAAATTTATTCTTAAAAAATTAATTCCATATTTGGAATTATGATATTCAAATTTGGTAAATATTTTTCTTATTTTTGTTGTTGTTATCAATGGTAATCATAGAAAATATTTGTCATCTCAATAAGGGTAAATTGAGTAATTAAGGATAAAAATAATATGATAAGGCATAAAAATACACCCAAAACTTTTATTTATTTTATTTTATAAGTGTTTTCAACCTTTAATATTCATTTTTCTAAAATGTTTCAATTTATCTTCACTTTCCTTTGATTATAACATTTATATTTTTTAAGTAAATATAAAGTAAGAAATTTCACTCACTTGTTTGTAATATCTATAATATTTTGTGATAGGAATAAAAACAACATATATTCGATTATTATTGGTTATTTTAGAAATATATTATTTTTTTATCATGATAATTTATTCTTAATTTTTTGTGATGATATAATTACCCTAAATGCTTACAAAGCTTCGACACATTGTTTGTTCAAGCAATAGAAAAATCTAGTAAATAACTTTTAAAACTCAAAAATCAATATTGTTTGTGTGAAATATTGTATCCCATGAATTTTATAGATCAATATAACATATTAGGGAAGTTTTAAAGGTTTATATTCAAATCCCTTTACTTTCATGTTGTTTTCAAAGTGATATTAAATGAACAGTTCCAAAATGTCATTAATAATATTTTATAATAAACAATATTTTATTAAATGATTTAAAATCCTTAAAAATATTATATTAAGCTACATGAATTATATATGGTTTAAAATATTAACCATGGTACATTTATGGGATACTTTTCCTTTTATAGTAACTTTCATGACTCATAAACAATAAAAACAACGATATCACTTTAATTGACAAAAGGGTTAGAGGGTTAAATTAAAGAGATAAGTGTAAAAACATAAGCTAAACTTTTCCAACTTTATTGTATGATAATATTTCCACCAATAATTATCTTATATTTTAATTATATCAATTTGTATCCATTTTCCTTAAAAGTTAATTTAGATTAATTTATTAATTTATGTAATCTCAAGAGTGCCCCTCCCCTCACTTATAAAAGGGCACCTCCTCTACTCTCTTCCTCACACCTTTTGAGCACTATAGTTTGGCCACTACCTACCCAATTATCTCAAAAACATAATTCCCCACATCCTAGGGGTTCTTTTTTCACCAAAAGACCATATATAGGAGGCTTAAGGTGTAAGACAATGAGGTGGTCCGAGGAGAAGGTATAAGTCCTTACTGGCCTATTTCAACTTTATTTCTTATTCCATCTCCTTAAAATATTATTTAAACATTATGAAATAATAACATCAGTATCTTCCGTATACTGATATGTCATTATGTTAATGGTATAATCTATATTCATCTCCCCTTCCATCAAATGAGAAATGTAACTGTTGTTCATGTGTATAGCGTACTACCATCTCGCAAACCGATGTAATTCATTTTCCAGTGTTACCTCTTATGGATGGTTATAATTGGGGATTTAATGTATATATATGATATTAATGACATAATTATTATTTTATAAAGAAAATATATTATCTAGTTTCTTACATTTCCATTCATTGGAAAATGATAACATCATTTGTGCACACGTGTCGATTACCACCTTCACGAAATGATACGATTCTTTTTTCATAACCATATCACATAAATATTATATATAAATGTATTTATAGAGATAATAATATATTAATTATATAACCATAATTTTGAAAAGGTTAAATAATACTTCCCTTCTTTCCATCATGATCGTTGAAAAATGGAAACGTTACCAATATGTACATACGACCTATCGTCTTCATGATTGTAATGCAGTTCATTTATGATAACCAAATTTAATTCTTGGTTTTAAATGTATAAATGATGTATAAAAATTATAAATATTTCATGATTATTATTCTGAAGATGATAAAATAATGACCAATTTGACCATAGCCAACCTACCAAAGTCATTTTGAACATATGAACTGAATATCATCAAAACATCCACCATGAATTTAAATGATCAATTAATTGAATATAATATGGAAATAAATAAAATAAAATTAATAATAAACATGAAAAATTTTCTTAAGAAATTAAATATTTATCATAAGTTTATTATTTATGAATATAAATACCGTACATGATGATTCAGACTCAAGGTAATTGACACATTAATTTAAAAACCTCATTTTAATTGTCATAAAGATTTATTTTATAAATATTTTCATTACATTTCCATATTATTAAAATTATTTTATGGATTAATTTATATTGACATAAATTAATTATAAAGGATATTTTATGTCACTTTTTACTTTCATTCAAATGTTTTCAAAAATAATCTTTCTACTGAATGTTTTAGCAAAAAAAGACAAAATAAATGTTCTTCTTTAACGTATACAACGTCAATGGTTTTTCCTACCACTGTAACCATTATTTTATGTTTGGATTCCATTATAAGTTTCCATGTATTCTTCAAATAAATACCCTTCTTCCTTATGTTCCATGTTTTTTAGTTTTGAAAATGTGTTTTTAAAAGGGAAGGGTATTTCAATATCCGAAAATGTTTTTCATAAGGGTTCAGATGTGTTTTTAAAGGGTTTTGTGATGGAAATGTAAAAAAATATTTTTTTATTCATGATATGGTAATTGAGCATTATATATGATGTTGAGTGAGATTAATACATTTTATACAATGGGTGATATCGATACAATTTATATGATGGGTGAGCCCAATATAACTAATATGATGGGTGAGTTCGATACATATTATATAACGGGTGAGACCAGTATAGATCTCCAATACATTGGGTAATGTTTATTATATCATATGCAAGAATGTTGGAGTTAATTAGGGAGGTTTAAACTATGGATTTAACTGGGATCATGTTATTTCTGACATGGGTCATGAATATAATGCTTTAAGATTCCTATAAGGGCTTCTACTTTCTTATGGGTTTTAAAGATATTATTTAATAAAAAAGTGTGTTTTTCATGTGGATATGATTTATTTTATATTCTCAAAGAATTTTCTGATAAAGGTAAAAAGTTTAATGGTTTTCTTGTTTTTTACAAGACTAATGAATTTCTTTTTTATGCCCCTTTATAAGATTTTTGTTCTAGTCACATGTTTTTAAATGTTTTTCACATTTTTTATGAATGAGTAAGAACAAAGAATAAGTCAAGTTTAACAAGAAGATTTTTCATGAAAAGAAAACATGTTTCATTTTAAAAGTTTTATATTATGGTAAAAATGGATACTAAATAGAAGCATCTTATTTGTAATCTATGATTTTGTTATATAAGAGTTATGACATAATTATCTAAAATTATAAACAATAAATATATTTAAAATGCATGTAACTACTCTTATTATTTCATGTATTACTTTAGAATATTATATGAATTATTTTTAGATCCAGGTGATAAGATGATGTGAGATTCCAAGGTCTGGTGAGTCTGGAATTAATATTTGAAAAATATTAAAAATATAAATACCACGTGCACATATTTTTCCTTAAAAAGTGGAATAACTCTTAAATAGAGGCTTATATCAGAAATAATAGGATTCAATTGATTTCAGAGTAGAAGCCTTATCCTAGGAATGACATAATCTTTTTCAGCGTCAGACATTTGGTTAAAATACGCCATGAGATAAATAATAAAATAAATAAATAAATATATTTATTTCATTATGTTGATGCAATGAACTATTTTACTCTATAAATATGTTGTTTTTGTGAGATCTTAGGGTTGAACTCTTAACCCTAGAGATATGGAGGACCGTTAGAGGGGTGCGTTCTTGGAAAATGACATTGGATCAGATTAGATCATCTCAGATCAAGATCGGGGATTGTTGCGCTATCAGAGTTCATGGATATCACCAATAATAGAAACCCATGATCGTTCTTCATTGGTGATCGATCCAAACTCTAGGTAGGGTGTTTTATTTGTGTGATCTCATCCTGTTTCTTTATCTCGGTCGAATATGGATTAATTCCATGAACAAGAATTGATTCACACATTAATAATTGATTTTATTTATGATTGATTTATTTTTTCATGTTCTTTATTACATCTTCATTCATGTAATTCTTCAAAAATGGATTGAGGCCAAAATGAAAAAAATGATAAGTTTCATTCCTCATGTTTTTATGGATTTCTTCCCCATTTCTTCGCATGTTCATCGCAAGAAATTTATTTAGCCAATGGTTCAATGAATATTGGGTATATGATCATTCAAGATTGATATTTGGCACAATAGATCAATACCACATGTGTGGTTCATGATCCATGGTGTGATTGAGGTTTGACAATAATGGAGGATGATCTATGGTATACTGGAGGAAGATTGTGCTTGGTGGATTCTGTTTCTCTTAGAAGAACATGCGACGACAACGCTATGCAGTGTCATAGTGACTCGAGGGTGTGTTTTCAAGCATATCAGAGCCCTAATCCCATCGATTGACAATGTAAGGGGTTGAATGACCCCAGATTTGCTATTCCATGACTAGAATTATAGTGACTATGACACAAATAATATCCATAGGTTCTGGAAAATCCTGTATTACACAACATGTAATCTGGGATCACAGGATGTTTGGGAACCTCTGTGTAGTGATAGGGTTTCTACAGAGAAAAAAATATCATACACCATGTGACATCTTTCACACAATGTGTGAACCGTCTTAGTGTCTCGACGCGTACCTCAGAGGGTATGTAGGCATGGGAAGACCAGGGTACACGTACACAACTAGAGTACATGGGAAGATCCATGTACTTGAATATTGATAGGTATACACAAGCACAAATAGGTGTACATGGGTTGGTATATGGGCAAAAATAATAAGACACGGGCACAGACAGACGATATAGGAAGGGTGCTGACAGAACTCTATATGCCATGTATATATACTTACACACTATGTATTTTGAGATTTATGTGTCGTGTGGGGTAGTGACACATGAGAATACCAGTGGTTGGCTAGGAATGTTGTGTACTTCCTAGTACATGATATGTACCCTCTTTGAGGGTGTTTAGAGCCTTTCATTTCTCCATTTTGGACCAATATCAGTTGAGTGTGTTCCCTTGCTCCATCCCCTCGATGGTACAATGTGACATTAAATCCACAACACTGGATTGCGATCCCCTCTATAGGATGAGTCTCAGATATTGTTTTTAGTGTCCCTCCATGAGACAAAATTGTGATCCTATATAATTACTTATTGTTCCCTAGGTGGTGTTTGTGGAATCGGCATGACCTCCTTTAATAGGGCATTGATCCTCCATCTAGCAGTCCCTTTTAGTAGGGTTCATGGTATTGTTTCCATATGATCCCCTACATAGCAGGTTGATCAAAATTAGGTTTGTGGTGTCCACTAGTGGTCCTACATCTGATCCCCTATATGATTATTGAGGTATTCAGGGACTAGTGAGTTTTATTAAATAGGGCTCAATAATCATGACCTCTTGGATGAGTGTCTCTGATGATAGCATGACTTGTGGAGTGGGTTACCCTAGAACGAGAATTGTCTTGTATCTTTAAGCATAATCCTGTGGAAGAAAGTTTGGTTGAGACCACCTAGAGGCACGATGTCCTTCTCAAGTATTTTTGGGTTATTCCTTTGATTTCTATATCCTTGTTATGAGATGAATATTCATGATGCTATGTGTTTAATTTTTTTGAGGTGTCCTACTGGGTATTGTTATACTCAAAACTACATGGGCCCTGCTCGCACCTGTCATGTCTTATGAAGACAAAAACCCATTTTAAGGTGTCCTAGGAGGATAGGGAGATGGTGGAGAATATATTGATCTAGATATACCATGGTGTTTTCTATGTGGTTGCCTTTGATAGTCATCCACACCTTTTGAGTAGGTTAGACTCCCTGCAGTTTTTTTTGTCTAGGATTGTATTTGACCCCTTATCATTTTCTGTACTTTATTACCATACTTTAATTGTTAGATTATATATGTATTCATGAATTGGTTTCATTTGTATTATATTTAAGGATTATATGGGTTTGTATATGTGTGTATGTGTACAAGTACATTTGGTTAATGCCTCCCATGTGTGTGATATGCCTAGTCAATGCTAGTCTCAAACCCTTTTCCTTTTGGAGGTGGGATTGGGGGAATCATGGTTCTAGCTCCATATGTTTGGGTCATGATAATGTGGTATTATAGGATTTGGTTCCACATTAAGACCAGAGTCTGTGAGATTGGTTTGGGTCTTATGGAAACAATGTTAAGTGTTTCAAGTTCAGATTTCAAGCGAGGGACTCCAGTGTCGGTGCGACGACCGATGTGTCCATAGACCATCACTCTAATTTCCTACCTTTTGACTCAGTACATGTAGAAATTGGTTGTAGGTAAAACATTGGTACATGCATCATATAAGAATGAGTTGTGGTTTATAAGTCCTTCTTGAGTTATCTTCCCATATATACTCTTTGATCATGAATCATCTTGTTTATTTGATGATGCCTCTGTGAAGACAGTCAACTTGGATTCCTCTGTATGATCATGAGGATGATCTGCTGAGTGATGAGGCTTTAATACAAGGGTCTGAATCAGAGATAGAATCTCTGAGTAGTTTACTAGCTACACTACCACCCATTGACCAATAGTTAGCACTAAAAGTTACAAATGAGGATGCATATAGGCTAAGTGAACTATACAAGTTCCAAAGGTAGCGACTTCCTACGTTTTGGGGAAAGACAGACCCCCCAAGTGGTCGAGTATTGGCTAGAGGTAGTCACTAAAGTTTTCCTCCTTGTGAGGATGCTTGAAGATCTGATGACCATCCTCAAAACAATTCTTCTTCAGGGCTCTGCTGGGCGATGGTGGATTTTGGGGACTTAGTCACATGAAGAGACAAATCTATCCTGGCCAAACTTTGAGCATCTCTTTAAAGAGTAATTTTATCAGTCTGGGTTGTGATTTGTGTGCATTTAGGAGATTTTTCATCTATTGTAGGGTAGTGTAACCGTGGAGGAGTACTAAGTGAGGTTTAATGATCTCTTACGGTACACCATAGATATGGTGTGAGGTCCGTTATTTAGAGCTCAAACCTTTGAGTAGGGCTTAATTTGAGATATCAGAGCTTTAATGATATCTCTTTGCATTCGAATAGAAGCTTGAGTGCTTGAGCAGGCCTTACTAGTGGCGAGATTTCTGGAAAAGAAGATGTCGATAGTTGGTTCTATTAGTGGAAATCTAGGAGCTGATACCTTGGTATCAGGTAGCCAATGAAAATTACATGGATCTAAGCATGTTATATTATTTTAGATATGGTCCCATAATAGAGTATTAGCAGCACAAGGCTCTTAGGATGACTCAAATCATTCATGGGAGAGGCGGTCTTTCTCTTATGATAGTCAGGGACATCTTGCATGAGATTTTCCAACCCATCATAAAACTGATTGGGAGATGGTTGAGGGTTCCCCCAGGTAGTGAAAGAGGCAAGATCATGGAGATTTGTAAGGAGGACATAGTAAAGGGGTTAGTAGAGTAGTAGGTGGTGGTCAGAGGTTTGACCTATTGCCACCACCAACCCTAGGTCATCCATGCGTGGCTCATGGAGCTATTGGTCAGCAATGAGGATACCTACGGGCTATAGAGGCCTATGGACCTGATGTTCCAAGGACAATATAAGGAACACTCTGTAATATCTCAATAATTTATGATATATATCTTTTAAATTTAACATCTTTGATAGCTTATATTTCAGTCAACATCGAGATTAAAACCACAATATACTATTAAATATTAACATGACCATTAGGAATAGTAATGTGGTTGTTAAGAATAATTATGTGTCCATTTGAATAATAACCTCACCTATGAAAGTATATATAAAATTTAGGTATCTTATAAATGAAAATATGGTATATTTATATCATGTAATAAGTAAGTAAATGTTTTAAAAATGATAAATTAATTATTGGTATTTTTGTGAAACATAAATGTTTATTTATAATTTTATAATTAATATAATGATTTTAAAGAAAACATATTTTTATAAAAAAGATTCATAAATTAATATTTTTTTGTATTATAATTATAAGATAATTTTATGATACCCTAATTAATATTTCAAGTGTCATAAAATTTGTTATAATATTAAAATCAATATTTTTTGAATAAATGATGATTTTAATTAAAAATTAAATTTATCATATTTAGGAAATTATTTTTATAAAATGGACTCCATTTTTTGAAATCTACACTTAATAAAATAGTTAGGGTGAAATTTTGTGATTTTTCTAAAATAGTTTAATTTTTTATGAATAGTGAAATACGATAATTTACAGTATTTAACATTATAAGTAAATTAATTAATTTTTGAGTCATTATTAAGTCATGGATGATGTAAGTGACCATTATATTGAACTCACATGATATAGTTACTGTAATTAGTCATAAGAATCATCACTATTGATAGGATTAATCCAAAATGATAAACAAATGAATAAAATATTCAAAAACACCCCTCGCCGCTCCCTAAATATATCACTCCTCACCACCCATTTTCCTCACACCTTGTAATACATGGAAATTTATTATATTCTGCCCAATTCCACTCCCAAACCTCTTCTCCATGTTCTAGTCTTTCTTGTATCACCAAAAGACCATTTCCAATTCCCTTAAGGAGGTTCTCATGGAGACGTCACTCAAGAGGTAAAACCCTCTCTCTTTCTCTTCTATTTTCTTTTCTTTTCTTATCCTTTAATCACCTCCCCTATAAAAAGTGTCATGGTAACTATAGTATAATAAATATACTATAATTTTATTATGTTAATGGATTATCCATCATCAAATCTCTTCTCCTCTCTTTTATTTCAAAAAAAATGAAAACATCATATGTGAGGTGTTGATTCAATGCCTTCATGGACGACGAGTTTTCGTTTTTCATTACTGCCTTAAAGACTAGTAATATAATCATTTTATGATTAAAACAGATTATAATATGTTCATTATAACTTTTATTATGTTCTGTAACTAATATATTTGTTGGGACGGAGAGTGATGGCAAGAGGGGGGGGGGGTGAATTGCCTTTTAAAAAAGTTTAACAATTTAAGAAAAAGTTAAAGCGCAGCGGAAATAAAAGAGGCAAGACAAAAAATTGATAACGGAGTTCAGCCTAAATCCCAAGCCTACGTCTCCTCTCCCAACTCAACCGTTGAGAGATTTATACGACAGCTTGCTTTTTAATGGTTGTAGCAAGAAACCCACTAGACTTTAAGGAAGCCTAGAAACCTATTACAGCTTTCTTTTTATTGGTTGTAGCAAGAAACCCACTAGCCTTCTTACAGGTGAAGGCTAGCTCACCTATGACTCAAGTCTTTTACAGGGAAGGCTTGACTAACCTCTTCACACCTTGAAGGTGGTGTGAAAACCCAAACAAATGGAGGATGAGAGAAAGAAGGGTTTGTATGCACAAACTCAAAATAATTCTCAAAATGATAAAACAATAAAAACCGTAAAGAGGAGAAGTCTTGGGCGCCAATGGATTGATTGGTGATGATGAAGAGCGCTCCCAAGCTTCTATGGTGGTGCTCCTTGGTTGTGGAAGTGAGTTGGAGTAGGTGGGGATCCTTGAAGGAATGCGCCGGAGGTTCGCCAAATGATCGAAAAATGTTCCCGTGGGCTACTATATTTTTCCGGGGCTTCCTAGTCCTCTATTTATAGGAGAGGAACACCCAAATGGCCGTTGGGGGTCTTCGGAGCCGTTGGAGAGGCCTTCGGAGCTGTTGGGAATCAAAAGTACAAGTCTGGTCAAAGCCCAACGGCTAGTTTGACTGGGCACACCGGCTGGCCGGTGGTGTCTCACCAGCTGGCCGGTGGTCCACTGGCTGGCCGGTCCTGAGCCACCAGCTGGCCGGTGCTCCAGACAGAGGGCAAGATCTCTGCCCAGGTTCTACCGGCTGGCCGGTGGTCAACCACCGGCTGGCTGGTGACAATACCGGCTGGCCGGGGAGCTCACACCGGCTGACCGGTGGCTCTAGACAGAAACCATTGCTACTGCCAGAGACCACCGGCTGGCCGGTGGGAATCCACCGGTTGGCCGGTAGACTCAGAGAGTCTACTTTCAGTCCTTCTTGGCCCAACTCCTTGGCAACCTTTTGCCTATCAACAAAAACACTTGAAAACAAGTTAGAACAAAATAAGAGTGATTGTGATCATTAAAATCCAAGAGAGATCCAAGAGAGAGGGGTACAACAATCTCCCCCTATTTTGATGATCACAATCACCAAAACAAGCAATGTAAAAGACTGAAATGAAAGACATGCTTTAAAGGATAAATTGAAAAGTAAAGCAAAGCATGAGAGAAAAATTTCTCCCCCAATCAACCAAGGAAATCTCCCCCTTTGTGATTATCAAAATAGCACGGGGCATAAAATTTGATTGAAGGAAAGGATTGAAAAACAAGATAGAGTTTTTAAACCAATTGAAATTTTTGAAATTTGAATTGAAAGTTTTAAATTGAAAGTTTTGAATGAAAAACGCAAAAAGGCTTAAACGATCCTAACTCCCCCTAAAAAACAACAAATCACCGGGGAGAGGATTTTAGAACCGAGACAAATTTTGGTCCGGAGAGACTCGCTAAAAGGGATTTTTCAATCCAAACTTGTCTTGTGGCGGGTCTTCTCCTATGAAATTCATCGTTAAAGGAAATGGTTTTGGGCCTTCCATACCGGGCATTTTTGCAGTCGCACTCGTAAATTAAGTGCTCGATCTTTTTGCAATAGTTGCAAAATTTATATTGGGAGCTCCCCCTTACAAAAATAGTAGGAGCATGGGAAGAGGAAGCTTGCTTGGAATAGCCAAGCCCTTGGGTGGTTCTAGATATGCATTGGGAACCAAGGAGCTTCGAAAGGTTATGTTCACCTTCGGTGAACTTAGCTAGGGATTTCCTTAAATCCTTGATTGTTGATTCCATAGAATCAACATCGGGAAGGTTTTGGATCTTTAGGGACAAGTCTTCCTTCTCTTTGAGAAGTTGATCCTTTTTGGAAGAAAGAATTTTGAATTTCTTTTTTAAAGCAATAAATTTGGAAGAAAGTTCGTGAAAACCTTCCTCCAATTGATCTCTCGCATGTTGGAGATCCTCGTAAGATAAATGATTGAATGAATTGGAAGAACAAGAGGAAGAGGAGTCGGAAGAGGTTACCTCATGAAATGCCATTAGACATTTTTTACCGTTGTATTTTGAGGAGGAGGAGGATGAGGAGCTATCACTCCAAGTGGCCTTGAATGCCTTTTTTATTTTCCTTTTGCTTGGCCCTTGTCTTGTGGAGTGGGAAATCGGGCTTATAATGGCCTTTCTTGCCGCACCCATAGCATATTACCTCGGGCTCAGATTTTTCGTCGAATTCTTCCTTTCGAGCCTTGCGAGATTTCTTCTTTTTGTTCTTCTTCATGAATTTGTGCATCTTGCGGGCAAGGTTCTCGATTTCTGAATCGCCGCTTGAAGAGGAAGAAGATGAGGAGGAGGAGCTTTCTTCTTTTTGAACTTTGAAGGCGATGTTCTTTGGAGTTTCGATGAGTTTTCCTTCCTTTTCAGCTTGCCTCCTCATGGTGATCTCGTAGGTCATGAGGGATCCGATGAGCTCTTTGACCGACATTTCTTTTAAATTCTTCGCTTCTTGAATTGCCGTGACTTTCAGTGCCCATGAACTTGGTAAGATCCAAAGGATCTTCTTGACCATCATCTCTGCAGAAACATCATCTCCAAGAGACTTTCTCCCATTACAAACATCAGTAAAGCGAGTAAACATATCAGTAATATTTTCAAATGGATGCATGGTAAAAGACTCAAAATCTTGACGGTACATATCCAATCGAGTATCCTTAACTTTGTTGGTCCCCTCATGGGTAACCTCAAAAAGTTTCCAGATTTCATGAGATGAAGTGCATGTGGAAACTCGATTGAATTCATTACGATAAAGGCCACAATGAAGAGCGTTCATGGCTTTGCCATCAAGCTCAAAATTTTCAATATCGGCTTGAGTCCATTTGGATTCATCGGGAGAAGAGAGAGAGTAACCATGCATGACAATTCTATAAATAGGATAACCTATACTTCTAAGAAAAGTAGACATGCGGGTTTTCCAATAGGTATAGTCGGTTCCATCAAAAAAAGGAGCACGACCCAATGAATAACCTTCGGGGGCGAAAGAAGATGAAGCCATCACAATGGATCTTGAATTTGAAACTGGTTAAGGTATTACACAAACACTACCTCTGATACCAATTGTTGGGACGAAGAGTGATGGAAAGAGGGGGGGGGGGGTGAATTGCCTTTTAAAAAAGTTTAACAATTTAAGAAAAAGTTAAAGCGCAGCGGAAATAAAATAGGTAAGACACAAAATTGATAACGGAGTTCGGCCTAAATCCCAAGTCTACGTCTCCGCTCCCAACTCAACAGTTGAGAGATTTATACGACAGCTTGCTTTTTAATGGTTGTAGCAAGAAACACACTAGACTTTAAGGCAGCCTAGAAACCTATTACAGCTTGCTTTTTATTGGTTGTAGCAAGAAACCCACTAGCCTTCTTACAGGTGAAGGCTAGCTCACCTATGACTCAAGTCTTTTACAGGGAAGGCTTGACTAACCTCTTCACACCTTGAAGGTGGTGTGAAAACCCAAACAAAGGGAGGATGAGAGAAAGAAGGGTTTGTATGCACAAACTCAAAATAATGATCAAAATGATAAAACAATAAAAACCGTAAAGAGGAGAAGTCTTGGGCGCCAATGGATTGATTGGTGATGATGAAGAGTGCTCCCAAGCTTCTATGGTGGTGCTCCTTGGTTGTGGAAGTGAGTTGGAGCAGGTGGGGATCCTTGAAGGAATGCGCCGGAGGTTCGCCAAATGATCGAAAAATGTTCCCGTGGGCTACTATATTTTTCCGGGGCTTCCTAGTCCTCTATTTATAGGAGAGGAACACCCAAATGGCCGTTGGGGGTCTTCAGAGCCGTTGGAGAGGCCTTCGGAGCCGTTGGGAATCAAAAGTACAAGTATGGTCAAAGCCCAACGGCTAGTTTGACTGGGCACACCGGCTGGCCGGTGGTGTCTCACCAGCTGGCCAGTGGTCCACCGGCTGGCCGGTCCTGAGCCACCGGCTGGCCGGTGCTCCAGACAGAGGGCAATCTCTCTGCCCAGGTTCTACCGGCTGGCCGGTGGTCAGCCACCGGCTGGCTGGTGACAATACCGGCTGGCCGGGGAGCTCACACCGGCTGACCAGTGGCTCTGGAAAGAAACCATTGCTACTGCCAGAGTCCACCGGCTGGCCGGTGGGAATCCACCGGTTGGCCGGTAGACTCAGAGAGTCTACTTTCAGTCCTTCTTGGCCCAACTCCTTGGCAACCTTTTGCCTATCAACAAAAACACTTGAAAACAAGTTAGAACAAAATAAGAGTGATTGTGATCATTAAAATCCAAGAGAGATCCAAGAGAGAGGGGTACAACAATATATTCATAATATTAAATAATAAAACAAAACTAGTTCGTGATGATAAAAAAACCACCAAAATAAACTAACGTTGATCATTAACATTTTATCTAATTAATCATCCTCATATCTGAAAAAAAATGATATATGAGACCATTTAAACTCCTGTAATTTGATTAATACTAAATAATTTCAATTTTAGAGAAGTTAATCCCATTTGAAAAAGAACTCTCATACTTATACTCAAGGGAACTGACCATAAAACAATGAATAGAATGCTCTCGGTACAACGAGATTAAACATTATAACTCATCATAATGGTAATAAATGAAATTAATAAAATAATAATAAATAAAATATAGGTTTAATAGGGTCTAAATTACGTAATTAATGAAACTAATTTGATTATATAGTACATTAAGTTCAAGTATATAATGCTTTCAAACATAAGGTAAGGGTTTTCTCATCTCACTTTTTATTTATGTAAGATTTGCTTTATCCACCACTTATTCATTGTGTGTGGTGTAAGTATAATTTACATTGATATATAATATCATGAATCTATTTTATTTTTTTTACTCAATGTTTCATTTTATGATCATTAATTCTATGGGGTATATGGTTCTACTGATTACAAAGCGGTAAGAGAAATCTTAACCCAATTACTATTATTTGTGTTAAACTTCTACTCCAATGATTATGTCATTATATGATTATGTTTTATAGAACATTTGATTATTTTATATTGTATTTCCACTTGTATTATGTGGATTTATAGTGGTTACAGATAATCAATTAATTTTTTAATACCCACACTTTCTTTTAAAAATACTATTTTATATGTTTTTTTTCAAAATATAAAAAGAATTTTTTATAGAATGAGAGGATTTTACCACTTATATGTCACCATAATGCCTTGAGGAACCCTTTACAAGTTTACAAGGTTATTTTAAAATAAAATCTTTTCTTTTATAATTGCGTGACTTTTTGAATAAATGATTTCAAAGTAAAAGTGGTATTTCTCTCAAGAATTTTCAATGGTTTTATTTGAGTATTTTCATATATGTCAACACATTTTTATGGATCTTTTTATTATTTGATTTTGACCTCATATTATACCATCTAATATATTTTATTTAATTGTTTATGATCATTTTGATTATGGATGTACTATTTTGATACCATTCATCATATTTCACAAAATGGTTTATGATTATGTTTGTTGTTTGGGGAAAGTTATTACATTTCATATGATAGTTTTAATATGAATGTATATGTTGATTATGTTTCACCCCTTTCATATGAGGAATTCATTAGACTTATTATGTTATGTTAGAGACCCTCTATGGACCCTCAATTCATTAGTAGGTTTCATGATACAGACTAGATATGGTTTTGGCAAAGACCTTACCCATTTATTAGATTCATGGCATGAAGCATTGAAAGTAATAGATTCTTGAAATGAATCCATGACATCATGTTTATGATGTCCCACATTATGTATTCCCTCATCATGAGATTAGTTATTTATATTCCATGTGATTATTGAACTAGTAGAATATCCTTAGTAAAGTTTCATTCTCATGTGATTATTTATATGAAAGTATTTGACCATCTTTTATTCATGCCATATTATGATCAAGTTTATATTTTAATGGCATGTTTTTTTATTTATTAACCTTTTCATTATTGTTTATGTTTATTTATGATAGTTTTTTTCTGTATTCTTACCCCTACCGAGCATTTGAGGTCACCACTTTCTTATTTTTTTTTTCAGGATGGAAAGATCTATATTATGATTGAATTGTAGGGAAAATCTAAGAGAATATGAATGTTTTCAATGAAGTTACTATAATTTATTTCATTTAAATTTTTAATGTAATACTTATTCTTGTATCTAGTTTTCCAAAGCTACTAAACTATTCATTCCCTTGGGATGAGATCACTTGTTCTTAGTACCAATGTAATAAAGTAAGGCACCAGCTCCAACTACTGGGGTCAGGGTCTTTACAGTTGATATCAGAATAAGTTTAATAGAAACTTATAAAACTAGATTTAGAAAAACATAGATTATATAATGAAACCCTATGATGAAACTTTGAAATATTCCTAATGAAACCAAGTTTATGATTTAGAGAGTAGTTATACCAAGATTTTTAATTTAGGATTATGTGATTCAGTAGTTTTGAGATTATTAATTATGTTTCATAATGTTATGATATAATATAGTGTATGAAATTGTATAGAAATAGTTTATAGTGGAAATAATGGAAACTATATCAATGCACATATTCCATGTAGGTATTTCCCTTCTATACAAGATAATGATACTGGAGATGGAGCTGTAGCTAGAGCTGAACATATTATAACCATACTGGGATAGATGACTCAGGTTATGAGTAGTAACCTTTCCTGTATGGTGCAGCCTACGGATCCACAACGTGGTGTAACAATGTTAGACTTTTTATGTGTTAGCATCCTCCAACTTTCAACAGGACTAAAAATCTATTTCTAATTGAGAAATTAATAAGTTCCCTAGAAAATATATTTCTCGCATTGGGAAGTAATGAAAGGGAGAATGTTTTCATGGAAGTTTATCATCTCTTTAGATATGTGAATCAATGTTGGTCATTTATTCAAAACACTTAGATGAATGAGAAAATAATAAACATGGAATGGAAGGATTTTAATGAAATTTTCTTAGAAAAATATTTTGTTTGTGAACTAAAAGTTGATATGAAGACACACTTTTTGAGTTTTTTACCAAGGAGGGAGAGAATGTTTCTAAATACGAATCCATATTTAAAAGATTATTAAGGCATGATTTGAACTAAATACGTAACCCAATGAGTAAGATTGACTATTTCTTCAATGATATTAATCCAATTCTTTGAAGTCCACTAGTCTTCAAAACATTATTTTTGTATGAGGATATAATATCATGTTCTGTTAGGATAGAGAAATAATTATCCATGTCTTATGACTTATAAAGGAATAAATATAAGTATAGGATTACATATCAAAATATGGATAAGGGAAGAATGGAAAGAAGTATTTTGCCACATGTGATAATTGTGGATGGAAACACCCCGGTACTAGCTTGAAAGGAAATTGATTTTTCTTCAAGTGTGGATAAAAAGGCCACCATGATCATGATTGTAAGGTAAAGATATAATTTTATAATTTTCAATGCTTCAACTATAAGGATATTGGGCACTATGAAAATGAATGCCCTAATCACCAATGGAATATACTATAGGAGAATATAAGGGATGGATATCAAGATTATCTTATTACTACTGATGAAGTGAAATGATTAATTTTCATTCATTAAGATTCAAGAATTATGTTATAATAGTATATTAATAATGATATTTTGGTTGTAAGATTTATTAAATATATATGGAATATACTGCAGTACTTTATCATTAAGGATTTGAAAGCGTTTTTTGAATGGTATAAAGAAAAGTGATTTAGTGGGAAGTAGATCTTTTGGAAAACACATGATTAAGGTAAGATAAACCTTAATATGTTCTTGATGTTTAGATAATAATGATAAAGACATGTTTATAGTGTTGCTGACCATGAAGGTGGTTAGTTATTTGATGGTTTATATTATCTTTACTGGGACTATTAGATATTTGGATTTAAGGAATATATTCGAAAACCCTATAATTTTACTCTTAGAAGCATGAATGTTTTCATTAAGGGTTTAAAGTGATCTAGGTATGTTACATTAAGTGTTAAATTATGTTGTTTGGGGGATCTAATGCTAAGTTTATTTTGAAAATTTAGGGACCTTCCTCCTATGTTTTTTTAACATTTAATGTAGACAAACATGTTCTGGATGAGTCTTAAGATTAACTACTTATGTAATGGATTAAGGATATTATTGGTTAAGATTGAAGTATGATTTATCATATTGGATATCATGTGATAACCATTTTTCTTTTGTTAAATATTTAAAGGCTAAAAAAATTAATTATTGATCATTTGATGGAAGTGCTTCAGGTAGAAATTTTTTACTTAAATATCCATCTCCTTGTGTTTGAAAAGAAGCAGAAATATAATTATTTACAACCAAAGGATGAGATTATTCTTATGAAATGGAAGTTAATCAAGTAATTTTATTAGCTCAAGTGATTATATAAATAGTAAAAGAATCCCTCAACTCTAGGGAAAAATATTTTGGCACAAAAACATTATCACTTTAGTTTTCTTTCTGAGAAATCAATGGTCTTTTAACTGATCAAAAATTTATAGTATTAGGATGGTTAAATTTTTAATTACTATGTTCTGTATCACTCACTATCAGAACTTGATAATTATATTTCTATTACATGTCTAGGTTTTCACTTCCCACTAATGTTATCCCATTCGAAATCCTAATTTTGTGGTGACCTTCTCATTTCCCTTTCCCTCTTATTAAGAAGATGTATCATTAACCCTAATTCCGATGTGGGTTTCCCACAAAGGAATTTTCAAGTATCATCCTATAATTTTCAAAGTGTAATTTCATATTGTGGGAATGAAATTTATTGGAGGAGAGAATTTAACACCCCATAAATTTATGGTATGTATCTTTTAAATTTAACATCTTCGATATATTATTTTTCACTCAACACCATGAATAAAACTTTGATATATTATTAAATATTAACATGATTTTTAGGAATAGTAATGTGACTGCTAGGAATAATAATGCAGCCATTATAATAATAACCTCACCTATAAAAGTATAAATAAAATCTTGGTATCTCATAAATGAAAATATGGTATATTTAAAACATAGAATAAGTAACTAAATGTTTAAAAAATGATAAATTAATTGTTGGTAATTTTGGGAAACATAAATGTTTGTTTCCAATTTTATAATCAATATAATGATTTAAAAAAAAAAATTCATAAAATATATTCATAAACCAATATTTTTTTGTATTATAATTATAAGATAATATTATGAGACCATAATTAATATTTCGAGTGTCGTAAAATCATTTATAATATTAAAATCAATATTTTTCGAATAAATGATGATTTTATTTAAAAATTAAATTTATCATATTTGGAAAATTATTCTCATAAAATGGAGTCCATTTTTTAAATCTACATGTCATAAATTATTCAGGGTTAATTTTTGGGATTTTTCTAAAATAGTTGAATTTTTGATGAATAATGAAATATGGTAATTTACTATATTTAACATTATAAGTAAATAAATAAATTTTTGAGTCATCATTGAGTCATGGATGATGTAAGTGAACATTATATAGAACTAAAATGCTTTATTTACTATAATTAGTCATAATAATGATCACTATTAATAGTCTTGAACCAAAATAATAAACAAATGAATAAAATATTCAAAAATACCCCTCTCCTCTCCTTATAAATACCACCACTCACCACCCCTTCTCCTCAAACCTTATAAGCCTCGGATATTTCTTATATTATATTAAATTCCTCTCCTAGACCTATTATCCCACATTCTGGTCTTTCTGGTCTCAGCAAAAGACCATTTTCAAGTCCCTTAAGGAGGTTCTAAAGGAGACGTCACTCAAGAGGTAAAACCCTCACTTTTCTCCTTTATTTCCTTTCCTTTTCTTATCTTTTCCTCACCTAACCTATACAAAGTGACATGGTAAATATAGTATAATATATATAATTTAATTTTATTTTGTTAATGGAATATCCATCATCAAATCTCTTATCCTCTCTTTTTATTCTAAAAAATGAAAACAACATCTGTGAGGTGCCGATTCACCACCTTCATGGATGGCGAGTTTTTTTTCATTAGATTTTTCAAGGAATGTAATATATATTTTTTGGATAAAATATATTATAATATTTTCATTATAATTTTTTATGTACTGAACTAATATATATACATAATATTAAATAATAAAAGAAAACTAGTTCGTGATGATCGAAAAACCACCAAAATGTACTAATATTCATCATTAAAATTTTATCCAATGAATCACAATAATATTTGAAAAAATGATATATGAGGACATTTAAACTTTTTAAAGTTCATTAATACTAAATAATTTCACTTATAGAGAAGTTACTCCCATTTGACAAAGAACTCCCATACTTATACTCAAGGGAAACGACCATAAAACCACATGAAGTGAATGCTCCTAGAATGAGATTAAAAATTACAACTCATTATAATGGTAATAAATAAACTTAATAAAATTATAATAAATCTAATATATGTTGAATAGTTTCTAAATTAAGTAATTAATGAATCTAACTTTATTATCCAGGACATTAATTACAAGTGCAGAACGCTTTCAGAGATACGGTAAGGGTTTTCTCATATCACTATTTATTTCTTTGATATATGACTTATCCACCAATTATTCCTTGAGTTTTATGTATGTATACTTCCCTTTTATATATAATATCATTAACCACTTTATCTTCATGGTACCCAATTTTTAATTTGATGATCATTAATTCTATGGGGTATATGGTTCGACTAATTTCAAAGCAGAAAGGGAATTCTCAACCCAATTTCCATTTTTTGGGTTAAAATTCTACTCCAATGATTATGTCATGCTATGATTATGTTTTAGATGACTTTTTAGTATCTTATATTTTATTTCCACTTATCTTATGTGGATTTATAGTAGATATACATAATCAATTTATTTGTTTTATACCCACACTTTGTTTTAAAAATACTCTATTAAATGTTTCTTTATCAAAATATAAAAAGAATGTTTTTTACGTCATGAGAGGATTTTTGCACTTTTATGTCACAATAATTCCTTGAGGAACCCTTTAAAAGTTTATAAGGTTATTTTGAAAGAAAATGTTTTCTTTTATAATTGTGTTACTTTCTAAATAAATGATTTCAAAGTAAAAGTGTTATTTATTTCAGGAAATTTTCAATGGTTTTATTTTAGTATTTCCATCTATGTCAACACTATTTGGTGAATATTTTTCTTATTTGAAGTTGATATAATATGATATCATCAAATATATTTTATTTAATTTTTTATGATTATTTTAAATATGGATGTGCTATTTTGATACCGTTCATCATATTACACTGGATGGTTTACAATTATATTTATTATTTTAGTAAATTTATTAACATTTCATATGCTAGTTTCAATATGAATGTATATGTTGATTATATTTCACCCTTTTCATATGAGTAATGAAATGGACTTAGTAAGCGATGGGTGGGGCCCACTATAGCTCCTCGATCATCAATAGGTTTCACAAGACAAACTGGATAAGGTTTTTTCCAAGGCCTTACCAATTTATTAGATTCTTGGAATGAAGCCTTGATAGAAATAGATTCTTGGAATGAATCCATGAAGGTATGTTTATGATGTCCCTCATTATTAATTCCCTCATTATGATATTTGTTATTGATATTCCATGTGATTATTTGACTATTATAATTTCCATGGCTATGTTTCATTCTCATGTGATTATTTATATGACACTATTTGATCATCTTTTATTACTTCCATATTATACTCAAGTTTATGCTTTAATGGAATGTGTTTTTAGTTATTCAAACTTCCTTATTTTTTATGTTTATTAATGATTGATTCTGCTATATTATTACCCTTATTGAGAATCTGATCTCATCCCTTTCTTATGTTTTATTTTTCTCCAGGATTCCAAGATGTATATTATGATTTACATGCAGGGATAAGCTAAGAGGATAAGAGTGTTTTAAATAGAGTTACTATGTTGTATTTCATTTCAATTTGTAATGTAATACTTATGTTGGTATCTATTTTTCCAAATTTACTAAACTATTTAGTCCCTTAGTATGTGATTGGTTATTCTTAGTAACAATGTAACAAAGTAAGGCACCGATTCTAGGATACTGGGGTTGGGGTATTTACATGATATGTCTCTCTTATACCTTAGCTGTAGTGCTGATAGACACATGTTCGAGTCATTTTTTTCTTTCCACTTCTCTGGTTCGGGACTTAGAGATTCTAGTTGAGCTTTTGGATTGACCCTTACACATTGAGACTCTAATAATAGGTGAATCAGTGATTGAACACTACTTTTGATAGTGCGATCTGACACTTTGAGGCGAGAGCTTCATATGAGATCTCATTGTAGAATCAATTAGGCCTTATAATTCTATCTTAGGTATGGACTGACTATTCACAGTTCATGTCCAGATTGACTGTTTAAGGTAGAGGATACGGTGTATCCATGGTGATGGGATGGGGTTTTTTTATGTGAGAAGGAAACCACAAAGGAGCAGGGAGGGCTTATACATAGGAGAGTGAACCCAATTACTCACCAATTAGATATCATGTATATTGGAGTAGTGGATTCTATGAGCTACCAGTTCCCTACGATAATGGTGGAGTATATGGAGGTATTTCCTGAGGACTTGATGGGATTACCTCCCCATCGAGATCTAGACTTTTGCATTTATTTAAATCAAGTGATAGCCCTGATATCTACACCAATATATAGGATGGATCCCACAGATCTTTGTGAGATGAGGGTGTAGGTAGAGGATTTATAGAAGAAGGGATTTGTGAGACCCAGTGTTTCCCCCTAGGTAGTCCCAGTATTGTTCACCAAGAAGGAAGATGAGAGTTTGAGGTAATGTGTGGATTATTAGATCTTGAACCTATTGAATGTGAAGAATAAGTATCCACTACTGAGGATCAACAACCTCTTAGATTAGTTGATAGGTGCATAATGGTTCTTGAAGATTGACCATAGATCAAGATATCACCAGATGTGAGTATGGGATGAGGATATAAAAAATGTGGTATTTAAAAGTTTCTGCGGTCACTATGAGTACCTGGTGATTACTTTCAGTGTGATAAACACTCCAACAATGTTCAGGTGACTCATGAACTGGATCTTTCATCCTTTTTGGTTTGGTTTTTGGTGATCTTCATTGATGAAATCCTAGTATAATCGGTGTTTGATGAGGAGCATGTGATATACTTTTGAATGGTCCTAGAAACACTATGAAAGAACCAAATTTATGAGAATCTCTCAAAGTATCAGTTTTTTAATTGATAGGTCCACTTACTAGGACACGTCATCTTAGAGGAAGGAGTAGCAATGGACCCGATAATGGTTGAGGCAGTGCTAGCTTGAGATTCACCCAAGAGTGTTACCTAAGTATGGAGTTTTCTTGGGTTGGTAGGGTACTATCAGAGGTTTGAAACCAATTTCTTTAAATTTTCATCACCCTTGATAGCTTTGACCCAAAAGGGGAATCCCATTGTGTGGATGAAAAAGTGATAACAACGTTTTCAAAAGTTATGGTAGAGGTTGATGAGTGCCCCAATCTTGAGATAGCTAGAGGATGGTGTTGAGTATGTAGTGTTCTATTATTCCTTAGGGACTAAACATGGTTTTTTCCAGATGCAGAGGCAAGATGTAGTTTCCTATGGGTTCAGACCATTGAGACCACATGAGCATAACTATGTGACCCATGATATTGTGCTAGTAGTGGTAGTCTTCACCCTGAAGATGTGGTGACACTATCTGATGGGTGATTAGTTTACTATATACTATGACTACAAGAGTCTTAGGTATATATTCTCTCAGAAGGATCTTAACATGAGATATAGGTGATAGATAGAGTTTCTTCAGGACTATGAATTCAAGATTGTATATACTCCTAGGAAGGGGAATGTGGTGATAGACGCTCTTAGTAGAAGATCTTGTTATAAGTTGTTGGACGAGGTGTAAAATTAGTTAGCCTCATTATAGTTTTCCTTAGTGGACAAAAATTATGTTTCGTATCTTTTTTCTATGGTTGTTACCCCACCACTTTTACAACATTTTAGGGAAGATCAGCATAGAGATACCGACTATGAGACCTTACATACTCATATATCCACTAGAAATGATCTTGATGGATTTTTTGAAGGTGGTGATCATGGTATCCTTTTCATAGGATGAAAGATGGTACCAATGACATTATAGGAGGAGGTGATGAGGGATTTTCACAGTTCCACTTAGCGGTACATCCTGGCATGGAAAAGATGTACCAGGACCTCTGACATTAGTTTTGGTATCCATCCACGAAGAGATTTGTTTCATAGTTTGTCTCTCAATGCCTCACTTGTCAGCAGGTGAAGGTTGAGCACCAAGTTCTAGTAGGTTTAGATCAACCCATTGATGTGCTAGATTGGAAGTGAGATGAGATATCCATGGAAATCATTATGGGATTACCACATATGTCCAAGGGACATGATTTCATTTGGGTGATCATATACTGACTCACCATGATGACCCAATTCCTAGCCATTTTAGAGTAGAGTTTTGTAGAGATCTTGAGACAGTTGTATGTGAAAGAGAAACTTAGAATTCATGGAGTTCCATCAACGACCATTACAGAATCTGATGGTCACTTCACATCATGGTTATGGAGAGGATTTCAGGATCTCATTGAGACTCAGTTGTGTTTGGGCCTGATGTTTTACCCCCAAACTAATGTCTAGACTAAGTGGACCATTCAAGCCTTGTAGGACATATTATCACGAACCAGTCTGAGTCGACCATAAACCGGTCACCCAGGCTAGCTCGCGACAAGGTCCCGAGAGGCGTTCCCGATCCTCCTAGGATGGCGACAAGCACCAAGGGCATCAATAGAGTACACAAGGGAATGATTTCGCCCATATATGAAAAATCAAAGAAACAACGGAAAGAAATGGACAACCCAAAATACATTTATATAAAAATTAAACTGAACATTATTTGTACAAGAAACTGAAAGTAAAACTAATCCAACAACTCAACTGACCAAACCTGATAACCAAATAACTCCATGTGACCCCGCTGGTCACTCTCCAAAAAAAAGATCACACGTCACCCAAGGAGATCGAACTCAAGCTGAAACCTGCACAAGGGCTAAAAACAGAAGAAGACTATAGGCGTAAGTATTAAAAATCAGTAGGTTATCCTGATATTATATTCCCAATGCACATCCTTTAAAATAAAAGAAACATAAATTTCAAGTTTTAAATGAGTGATATTAAGGTATGTTTCAAAATGATTTCCCAATCTATATAAAACAAATTACCAGAATAAAACTTGCATGTTTTATAAACAAAAATGCTAGTAACAATTTTCAAAGAGGTGCAACTTCAAAATGAAAATAGTTTTCAAGAGGTCTGTTTTAAAGAATTTACACTTTTAAATAAATTACACACACTACTGAATTTACCAACCAAACACACCGTATTCCGATGGTGAGTACAAAATATCCAATGAGCACAAGTCATGAGAACACCCCTAGGCACTAGTTAGTTGTGAGCCCTAGATACCTCGTATCTCGGTGAAAGTAACCATAATAAATATCCGTTATCATCCACACGAGCCACTGGTATGGATCATACCCATAACATAGTGCACCCCCAACAACATCATCATCATAGTTTAGTTAGTGTTGTCATCGTCAAACTTGCTACGTGAAACAGGGGCCAAACCCCACAGAATCACTAGCATACTAGTACACGTCCGCCCACCTAGATACCCAGGAATCCCTTTAGTGCTCAATTAAGTTACACATATTATCAAATACATATTTTAAATCAAAAGTACATTCCCAAAAAATAAACACACAAACAACCCACAAACTTTCTTCACATTTCATTCACGAATCAACAAACCACTAAATATTTTCGTAAAACAATTTCAAGGAGTATATTGAGGCTTTTCACATAAAACTCATTAAATAAAACTATTTTAAGACCATAAACCCATCAATAACACAAAAAACCAGATTTGGAAGCCCCAAGTACAATTAATAAATCAATTTCAGGGACTATAAAATGGCTGCAAAAGATAGAACAGAAAATACACATGGATTCCATTTGTTTAAAGAAAATGCCAAACGTGCCTTTAAGCCTTTCCCAAAAAAAAAACATTTGAAAAAGGTATTCATTTAAATTTTATTAAGGAGGTGTATAAACACCATTTAAATCAGAAAACCACATTTATAAATCCCTTAAAATACCCAGGTTACATATTCAAAATACAACCATTTTCATAAGGATGTGAAACAGACCATTTTCCGACAACTCGGGCCAAAACATGTTGTAAACCAAAACCCATTTGTTTTTAAAAACAAATCAAAATTTTAAATCCATATAAGGACCCATAAATACCATTTATAATTATTCCAATTCATTTATAAATCCAAAAAAATAATTTTTAAATAACACATCACACATAAAATCCAACCAGACAATTTACCGAACACATGACATGCCCTTTTTAAACAAAACAATTTATTTTAAGAACTTAAAAAGGAATAAAACACCAATTGCATGAAATATTTCATTAAATATACTGTAACATGTTAAAAATATCATAAACCATCTTCTAAAACTCACAAAATAGTTTCAAAATATAGCGGAACATTTAAACAAACACTTGGTGTGCACTTTTATGACAAAACAACAGTACCTTTAACAAAACAAGGCATAAAAAACCATTTTTCACACCAAGAAAACTATCCAAAGGATTAAAAACAATAATAAAATAAGGTGTTAAAAATAATAAAATTATGAAACTTAAATAATAAAGGCATGTGCAAGGGGTATCCTACCTCAAATCCTTGGCGTAATTGAAACGCACACCAGAAATCACCCACCGCGGGTTTATAAACCCTAAAACTATAAAGACCAGACCTAAATGAACAGAAAGACCATCAAAAAACATGTTATAACATAACCCTAGGTCAATCATGACTAGGGTATAATATAAAACCAAGAAATAATTAAAGGAGGGGGAAGAGGAAGAAGAATGGAGAAGGAATCTCACCTTTCAACCTAGAAAACTCTTCGTATTCCATTTGATCTGAAACCCTAGAGAAAAGGTAATGGCTTGAAACTTCTTGGAGATACTAATAAGGTCTGGAAGAATCAGGGAAAGAATATTTGTGTCCAAAAGAGTACTAATTTATTGATTTATGAATGATACAATTTACCTTGTCAATTATGGATGATTTGAGGGACATTGACAATGTTTCCCCCCATACGTGACTATTCTGAGCCCCAAAGAGGAAAAAACGATATTGGGGGTGAGGATAGGGATATTGAATTTGGTTGGGATGTGGAATAACAGAAACATATTAAAAAATGAAAAATATATAAAAGAAACAAATTATTTTTTTAAAATAGGAAATGGGCCCATGGGATGGCCTAATACCTAAATAAGTAACCCAAATTCACCATGATTATGAATTTATATGGGGTCAAAAATGATATATAAGTTTTAATATATCAGTATAGGACAAGTGGGAATTTTAATGGGTTAAAAAGGATGAAAAACAAAAGAGTTATAAAAGAAACAAATTCGGTTTTTAAAACTAGAAATGGGCTCACGGTTGGCCAAAATCATGAAGTAACCACCCTTTCTTCAAAAAATCCTAAACAAGCAATGGGGATCCCAAATTAGGGTGGTTAGAAATATATGAATCTTAAAAAATAAAGATTCATCTCACCAAATACCCATTAAAAGGATCAGGATTTTCATTGGACCGGATCAATACAAAGACAAAAAAACCGGGTGTGACAATTCTCCCTACCACGAAAGCTTTCCGCCCCCGGAAATCCATAACACTTTCCAGCTGAAAAATCAACACCTAAGGATTACCTATCAAAATGATCCATCCTATAAATAAAATGAAATATCATCAACCATAAATGGATGTTAAGCCTCTAGATAAAAAAACACACTACTCAGAACCACTTCCAGAAAATCATTGGAAATATCAAGCCACCACCTCCACAACCAAGCCAAGAACCTGATTGTTGGGAATTCTCCCAATGAACACAACCATCACTGAAACAAAAGAGCACTCACAAAAACCAAATATTCTAGGGGAGTCCAGAATGGACTCCCCACCATTAAGAAACAACTAGCACTAGAAAAGTTCTTAGGATGAAAATCCAGGAGACCCATGGTGGGTCTCCCCACCATTAGAAGCCAAATAGCAACGAACAGACAAGAATTCAACATGAGCTAGAATTGGGCCTCACTCACACAATCCCAAAAAAAAAATCCTAGAAAAACCTACTATACCAAGTTAATAGGGTTACAACATGGACATCTAAACCACCCACTCTCGAATAGAGGGCACAAGAACTGGGCCAAGACTTTCAACATGGATCAGGACCCCCACCACTCGGGGAGGGGAGGGAAGGGGACCCAATAATTTGGCCACTAAAACCACAAAATAAACAGAGAAACTAACCAAAACTCTCCACCTACAAATAGGTAACACCAATACCACACCCGATTTTCACAGGAGGTCCACATAGGGACATTGATCGAAAACCCGCATCCATGAAGGCATAACCCTAGACACTGTGTGAGGGGTTAAGTCCACCATGCTTGTTACAACAAAGGTAAAGTCACATAAATGAGGAACCAAAACATTGACATAGAAACTAACTTACCAAAACAGAGAAGGAAGGATCCTAATCGAGCACTCCACACCTCTATCGATTTCCTGACTGCGTGAAAAGCTTCATTCCGAGGCCTATGGCTGGAGCCCTGATTCTTGAAGCATTTGCTACACCACAGTCAGGTGATAAGGATCACACCACTCAAAAAAACCTCACATGATCACCAAACAAAAACCTTCATCTAAATAGGAACTCATAGATACATATCAAAATTCTGTCTCACTCCAAAATAGGGGTATAATGGACAAGGAATACGACGAAACACATCAACATCACCGAACACAACTGCTCTGTCCAAAAGAATTATCACGACCTACAAATACTTTTAATAGATCCCAAACAGATCTCTATTCCAACAAATAGGTTGAGGCATCATCAAAAGAGGTGGATTTAACATTTGAAATGAATCCTTAGGTTGATCAGCAGGAAATATTTCCAACGGAGAACTATCCATGGCCACATCACAACATCAAACACATCTTTAGAAACCCAATGAAAATTACTTGAAAACCGAGCCACCAACAAGATCTCATCTCAAGATAAAACAAGAGTATGAATTCTAGATCACAAGGAAGCTAACAAAAAAACAACTCTTATAAGACATAGAAAAATCAAGCCACATAACCATTGAGGCCACAATTTTTTAGCTCAAAACAATTTTGAAAAAACAAACTAACTTGGTGGGTTTTCACATTCACCAATGGTGTTTCATCAAGTCTCACCCACATGCACATTTCCATGCCACCCCAGGCAACCAACCACCATACCATATAGGCCATCCTTCTAGATATAAATAAAACCATGCACGTGAGCACCCATGAAAACACCAAAGGCTAAAACAAAACAACATCATTCCAAAAAAAAAATTAACTTCAAAAGGAACACCAACCACCAAGTCAAAAAAACCTTTTCATATTTCACAAAAAAACACAATTCCTTAAGAACCATTTTCTTAAAAACCTACCCCTTTTTCATTTTTAAAAACTTTTTAAATAACCAAGCCACTCCAAACAACCCCTTCCCATTTTTTTTTAAAAAAATTCAGCAAGGTATATTTTCATAATCCAAGGTCCATTGAGACCAATACCCTTTCTAGTAAAACACCAACTAATAAAAACCAATTTCCAAAACTAATTTATCTAATTAAAAAACTTTTTAACATCCCAAAATACCCCATTTAAAACAAAGATCCATAATCACCTTAAAATGATTCACAATTTCAAAACATTTTATTTCAACAAACCACAAGTTTATATTATGGATAATCCAATCCCTTTAAATCATTTCCACTTCCCTCTATTTTTTTCACAAAAACACAACCTTCCAAAAACATTCTTATATTTAATTCTTGAAAACCCCCTTTTCACTTTTCAAAATCTAATCCTTACTTTAAAACCCATTTCCACAATTCTCACACTAAGATTTGTTAAAAAAAATTCAGAATTCAAGAAAGGTTCAAGAGATCCAAAAAAAGGGAACTAGTGTCGGTGGGTGACTTGACCATATGGTTGGCGGCCATATGTCAAACACAACACCAATATAGAGAGACTTATTAGGACCAGTCCCCAGATCCAAATGGATTCCAGGCCCTGCGATCTCCAGGGGGACATTATTCAGAATCCCCTTGTCATATCCCAACACCAAACAATCAACAAGAACAAAGGACATTAATAAAACCAGACTTCCCATGGAAACCTTAGGATTAGAACGAGAAAGAGTTCGCGATGCTCTTCTTGAACTTACCCCTCAAGTCCCAAAAATCCTACTCCATCTACATTGACATCCCCAAAATTACAAGGGCGCTCTAAAAAGAAAGGTCTGCTAAGAGCCGACCTCCTATGATACCATTTTGTCACGAACCAGTCCGAGTCGACCCTAAACCGGTCACCCAAGCTAGCTCGCGACAAGTCCTGAGAGGAATTCATGATCCCCCCGGGATGGAGACAAGAACCAAGGTCATAAATAGAGTACACAAGGGAACGATTTCTCCCATATATGAAAAATCAAACAAACAGTGGAAAGAAATGGACATCCCAAAATACATTTATATAAAAATTGAACTGAACATTATTTGTACAAGAAACTGAAAGTAAAACTAAGCCAACAACTCAACTGACCAAACCCAATAAAAAAATAACTCCATGTGACCCTTCTGGTCACTCTCCAAAAAAAATATCACACGTCACCCAAGGAGATCGAACTCAATCTAAAACCTTTACAAGGGCTAAAAACAGAAGAAGACTATAGGCGTGAGTATTAAAACTCAGTAGGTTAACCCAATATTCTATTCCCAATGCACATCCTTTAAAACAAAAGAAACATAAATTTCAAGTTTTAAATAAGTGATATTAAGGTATGTTTTCCAAATTATTTCCCAAGCTATATAAAACAAATTACCAGAATAAAACTTGCATGTTTTATAAACAAGAATTCTAGTAACAATTTTCAAAGAGGTGCAACTTCAAAATGAAAAATAGTTTTCAAGAGGGCTATTTTAAAGAATTTACACTTTTAAATAAATCAAAAACACTACTGAATTTACCAACCAAACACACCGTATGCCTACGGTGAGTACAAAATATCCAATGAGCACAAGTCCCAGGAACACCCCTAGGCACTCGTTAGTTGTTAGCCCCAGGTACCTCGAATCTCAGTGAAAGTAACCATAATAAATATCCATTATTGTGCACACGAGCCACTAGTAGGGAGAATACCCATAACCTAGTGGTCCCCTAATATCATAATCATCATAGTTTAGTTATTTTTGTCATTGTCAAACTTGCTACGTGAAACAGGGGCCAAACCCCACAAAATTACTAGCATACTAGTACACGTCCGCCCACCTAGATACCCAGGAATCCCTTTAGTGCTCAATCAAGTTACACATATTATAAAATACACATTTCACATCAAAATTTCATTCCCAAACAATAAACACAAAAACATCCCACAAAATTTCTTCACATTTCCTTCACGAATCAACAAACCACTATATATTTTTGTAAAACAATTTCAAGGAGTGTATTGAGGCTTTGCACATAAAACTCATTCAAAAAAAATCTTTTAATACCATAAACCCATAAATAACATAACAAAACAGATTTTTAATCCCCAAGTCCAATTAATAAATCAATTTTAGGGACCATAAAATGGCCTCAAAAGATAGAACAGAAAATACACATGGATTCCATTTGTTTAAAGAAAATGCCAAACGTGCCTTTAAGCCTTTCCCAAAACAAACATTTGAAAAAGGTATTCATTTAAATTTTATTAAGTAGGTGTATAAACACCATTTAAATCAGCAAACGACTTTTATAAATCCCTTAAAATACTCAGGTTACATATTCAAAACACAACCATTTTCATAAGGATGTGAAACAGACCATTTTCCGACAACTCGGGCCAAAACATGTTGTAAACCAAAACCCATTTCCTTTTAAAAACAAATCAAAATTGTAAATACATATAAGGAAATAGAAATACCATTTATAATTATTCAAATTCATTTATAAATCCAAACAAATAATTTTTAAATAACACATCACACATAAAATCCAACCAATCAATTTACCAAACACATGACATGCCCTTTTTAAACAAAACAATCTATTTTACGAACTTAAAAAGGAATAAAACACCAATTTCATGCCATATTTCATTAAAGATACTGTAACATGTTAAAAATATCATAAACCAGATTCTAAAACTCACAAAATAGTTTCAAAATATAGCGGAACATTTAAACAAACACTTAGTGTGCACTTTTATGACAAAACAACAGTACCATTAACAAAACAAGGCATAAACAACCATTTTGCACACCAAGAAAACTATCAAAAGGATGAAAAAAATAATAAACATATATATCAGGTGTTAAAAATAATAAAATGATGAAACTTAAATAATAAAGTCATGTGAAAGGGGTATCCTACCTCAAATCCTTGGCGTAATTGAAACGCACACCCGAAATCACCCGCCGCGGGTTTATAAACCCTAAAACTATAAAGCCTAGAACTAAATGAACAAAAACCCCATAAAAAAACATGTTATAACAGAACCCTAGGCCGATCATGACTAGGGTACAATATAAAACCAAGAAATAATGAAAGGAGGGGGAAGAGGAAGAAGAAAGGAGAAGGAATCTCACCTTTCAACCTAGAAAACTCTTCGTCTTCCATTAGATCTGAAACCATAGAGAAAAGGGAATGGATTGAAACCTCTTGGAGAGACTACTAAGGTCTGTAAGAACCATGGAAAGAATATTGGTTCCCAAAAGAGTAAGAATTTATTGATTTATGAATGATACAATTTACCTTGTCAATTATGGACGATTAGAGGGACATTGACAATGTTTCCACCCTACAAGACTATTATGATCTCCAAAGAGGCAAAAAAGATATTGGGGGTGAGGATAGGGATATTGGATTCTGGTGGGAGGTGGAATCACCGAAACGGATTTAAAAATGAAAAATATATAAAAGAAATGAATTATTTTTTTAAAACAGGAAATGGGCCCATGGGCTGGCCCAATACCTAAATAAGTAACCAAAATTCACCATGATTATGAATTTATATGGGGTGAAAAAGGATATATAAGTTTTAATATATCAGTATAGGACAAGTGGGAATTTGAATGGGTGAAAAATGATTAAAAACAAAAGAGTTATAAAAGAAACAAATTCGGTTTTTAAAACTGGAAATGGGCTGACGGTTGGCCCAAATCATGAAGTAACCACCCTTTCTTCAAAAATCATAAACAAGCAATGGGGATCCCAAATTAGGGTGGTTAGACATATATGAATCTTAAAAACTCAATATTCATCTCACCAAATACCCATGAAAAGTATCAGTATTTCCAATGGACCGGATCAATACAAAGACAAAAAAAACTGGGTGTGACAATTCTCCCCACCATTAAAGCTTTCCGCCCCCAGAAAGCCATAACACTTTCCAGCTGAAAAATCAACACCTAAGGATTACCTATCAACATGATCCAACATCTAAATAGAATGAAATATCATCAACTATAAATGGATGTTAATCCTCTAGCTCAAAAAAACACACTACTTAGAACCACTTCCAGAAAATCATTGGAAATATCAAGCCACCACCTCCACAACCAAGCCAAGAACCCGATTGTTGGGACTTCTCCCAATGAACCCAACCATCACCCAAACCAAATTGCACTCAAAAAAACCAAATATTATAGGGGAGTCCAGAATGGACTCCCCACCATTAAGAAACAACTAGCACTAGAAAAGTTCTTAGGATGAAAATCCAGGAGACCCATGGTGGGTCTCCCCACCATTATAAACCAACTAGCAACAAACAGACAAGAATTCAACATGAGATAGAATTGGGCCTCACTCAAACAATCCCAAAAAAACACTCCTACAAAAACCTACTATACCAAGTTAATAGGGTTACAACATGGACATCTAAACCACCCACTCCCAAACAGAGGGCACAAGAACTGGGCCAAGACTTTCAGCATGGATCTGGACCCCCACCACTCGGGGAGGGGAGGGAAGGAGACCCAATAATTTGGCCATTGAAACCACAAAAGAAAAAAATAAACTACCCAAAAATCTCCACCTACGAATAGGTAACACCAAGACCACACACGATTTTCACAGGAGGTCCACATAGGGACATTGATCGAAAACCCACATCTATGAAGGCATAACCCTAGACACTATGTGAGGGGTTAAGTCCACCACGCTTGTTGCAACAAAGGGAAATTCATAGAAATGAGGAACCAAAAAATTGACATAGAAACTAACTTACCAAAACAGAGGAGGAAGGATCCTAATTGAGCACTCCACACCTCTGTCGATTTCCAGACTGCGTGAAAAGCTTCACTCTGAGGCCTATGGATGGAGCCCTGATTCTTGAAGCATTTGTTGCACCGTAGTCAGGTGATAAGGATCACACCACTCAAAAAAACCTCACATGATAACCAACAAAAAACATTCATCTAAATAGGACCTCATAGATACATATCAAAATTCTGTCTCACTCCAAACGAGGGGTATAATGGACAAGGAATACGATGAAATACATCAACATCACCGAACACAAATGCTTTGTCCAAAAGAATTATCACAACCTAGAAGTACTTTTAATAGATCCCAAACAGATCTCTATTTCAACAAATAGGTTGAGGCATCATCAAAAGAGGTGGATTTAACATTTTAAATGAATACTTAGGTTGATCATCAAGAAATATTTCCAACGGAGAACTATCCATGGCCACATCAAAACATCAAACATATCTTTAGAAACCCAATGAAAATTACTCCAAAACCGAGCCACCAACAAGATCTCATCTCAAGGTACAACAAGAGTATGAATTCTAGATCACAAGGAAGCTAAAATAAAACAACTCTTCTAAGACATAGAAAAATCAAGCCACATAACCATTGGTTTTAAAAAAGGCCACAATTTTTCAGCTCAAAACAATTTTGAAAAAACAAACTAACTTGGTGGGTTTCAACATTCACCAATGGTGTTTCATCAAGTCTCACCCACATGCACATTTCCATGCCACCCCAGGCACCCAACCACCATAACATATATGCCATCCTTCCAGATATAAATAAAACCATGCATGTGAGAACCCATGAAAACACCAAAGGCTAAAACAAAACAACATCATTCCCAAAAAAAAATTACCTTCAAAAGGAACACCAACCACCAAGTCAAAAAAACCTTTTCATATTTCACAAAAAAAAACACAATTAATTAAGAACCATTTTCTTAAAAACCTACCCCTTTTCATTTTTAAAAACATTTTAAATAACCAAGCCACTCCAAACAACCCCTTCCCATTTTTTTTTAAAAATTCAGCAAGGTATATTTTCATAATCCGAGGTCCATTGAGACCAATACCATTTCTAGTAAAACACCAACCGATCAAAACCAATTTCCAAAACTAATTTATCTAATTCAAAAAATTTTTAACATCCCAAAATAAACCATTTAAAACAAAGATCCAGAATCACATTAAAATGATTCACAATTTCAAAACATTTTATTTCAACAAACCACAAGTTTAGATTATGGATAATCCAATCCCTTTAAATCATTTCCACTTCCCTCCATTTTTTTTTCACAAAAACACAACCTTCCAAAACCATTATTATATTTAATTATTTCCCCCTTTTTCACTTTTAAAAATCTAATCCTTACTTTAAAACCCATTTCCACAATTCTCACACTAAGATTTTTTAAAAATAATTCAGAATTCAAGAAAGGTTCAAGAGACCCAATAAAAGGGAACTAGTTTCAGTGGGTGACTTGACCATATGGTTGGCGACCATATGTCAAACACAAAACCAACACATAGAGACTTATTAAGATCATTCCCCAGCTCCAAATGGATTTCCAGGCCCTGCAAGATCCAGGGGGCCATTAGTGAGAATCCCTTTGTCATATCCCAACACCAAACAATCAATAAGAACGAAGGACACTAATAAAACCGGACTTCCCATAGAAACCTAAGGATTAGAACGAGAAAGAGTTCGCGACTCTCTTCTTGAACTTACCCCTAAAGTCCCAAAAAATCCTACTCCATATACCTTGACATCCCCAAAATAACAAGGGCGCTCTAAAAAGAAAGGTTTTCTAAGAGCTGACCTCCTCTGATACCATTTTGTCATGAACCAGTCCGAGTCAACCCTGAACCGGTCACCCAGGCTAGCTCGCGAAAAGTCTCAAGAGGCGTTCCAGATCCTCCCGGGATGGAGACAAGCATCAAGGGAATAAATAGAGTACACAAGGGAATGATTTCTCCCATATATGAAAAATCAAACAAACAGAAGAAATAAATGGACAGCCCAAAATACATTTATATAAAAATTGAACTGAACATTATTTGTACAAGAAACTGAAAGTAAAACTAAGTCAACAACTCAACTGACCAAAACCGATAACAAAATAACTCCATGTGACCCTACTGGTCACTCTCCAAAAAAAAGATCACACATCTCCCAAGGTGATCGAACTTAAGCTGAAACCTGCACAAGGGATAAAAACAGAAGAAGACTATAGGAGTGAGTATTAAAACTCAGTAGGTTTGCCCGATATTCTATTACCAATGCACATCCTTTAAAATAAAAGAAACATCAATTTAAAGTTTTAAATAAGTGATATTAAGGTATGTTTTCCAAATTATTTCCCAAGATATATAAAACAAATTACCAGAATAAAACTTGTATGTTTTATAAACAAGAATGCTAGTAACAATTTTCAAAGAGGTGCAACTTCAAAATGAAAATAGTTTTCAAGAGGGCTATTTTAAAGAATTTACACTTTTAAATAAATCACACACACTAATGAATTTACCAACCAAACACACCGTATGCCGATGGTGAGTACAAAATAGCCAATGAGCACAAGTCATGGGAACACCCCTAGGCATTGGTTAGTTGTTATCCCCAGGTACCTCATATCTCGGTGAAAGTAACCATAATAAATATCCGTTCTCGTGCACATGAGCCACTAGTAGGGAGAATACCAATAACCTAGTGGTCCACCAACATCATCATTATCATATTTTAGTTAGTGTTTTCATCGTCAAACTTGCTACGTGAAACTGGGGACAAACCCCACATAATCACTAGCATACTAGTACACGTTCACCCACCTAGATTCCCGGGAATCCCTTTAGTGCTCAATCAAGTTACACATATTATAAAATATAAATTTCACATAAGAAGTAAATTCCAAAAAAATAAACACACAAACAGCCCACAAACTTTCTTCACATTTCATTCATGAATCAACAAACCACTAAATATTTTCGTAAAACAATTTCTTGGAGTGTATTGAGGATTTGCACATAAAACCCATTCAAAAACACTCTTTTAAGACCATAAACCCATAAATAACATAAAAAACCAGATTTTAAGCCCAAAGTACAATTAATAAATCAATTTCAGTGACCATAAAATGGCCGCAAAAGATAGAACAGAAAATACACATGGATTCCATTTGTTTAAAGAAAATGCCAAATGTGCCTTTAAGCCTTTCCCAAAACAAACATTTGAAAAAGGTATTCATTTCAATTTTATTAAGGAGGGTTATAAACACCATTAAAGAAGAAAGACACATTTATAAATCCCTTAAAATACTTAGGTTACATATTCAAAACACAACCATTTTCATAAGGATGTGAAACGGACCATTTTCCGACAAATCGGGCCAAAACATGTTGTAAACCAAAACCCATTTGTTTTTAAAAACAAATAAAAATTTTAAAGCCATATAAGGACCCATAAATACCATTTATAATTCTTCAAATTAATTTATAAATCCAAACAAATAATTTTTAAATAACACATCACACATAAAATCCAACCAGGCAATTTACCGAACACACGACATGCCCTTTTTAAACAAAACAATTTATTTTAAAAACTTAAAAAGGAATAAAACACCAATTGCATGCCATATTTCATTAAAGATACTGTAACATGTTAAAAATATCATAAAACAGCTTCTAAAACTCACAAAATAGTTTCAAAATATAGCGGAACATTTAAACAAACACTTGGTGTGCACTTTTATGACAAAACAACAGTACCTTTAACAAAGCAAGGCATAAACAACCATTTTGCACACCAATAAAACTATCCAAAGGATGAAAAAAATAATAAACATATATATCAGGTGTTAAAAATAATAAAATTATGAAACTTAAATAATAAAGGAATGTGCAAGGGGTATCCTACCTCAAATCCTTGGTGTAATTAAAATGCACACCCGAAATCACCCGCCGCGTGTTTATAAACCCTAAAACTATAAAGACCAGAACTAAATGAACAGAAACCCCATAAAAACATATTATAACATAAACCTCAGTTGATAATGACTAGGGTACAATATAAAACCAAGAAATAATGAAAGGATGGGGAAGAGGAAGAAGAAAGGAGAAGGAATCTCACCTTTCAACCTAGAAAACTCTTCGTATTCCATTAGATCTGAAACTCTAGAGAAAATGGAATGGATTGAAACTTCTTTTAGAGACTCCTAATTTCTTTAAGAACCAAGGAAAGAATATTTGTGTCCAAAAGAGTACGAATTGATTGATTTATGGATGATACAATTTACCTTGTCAATTCTGGACGATTTGAGGGACATTGACAATGTTTCCCCCCCCAAGCGACTATTCTGAGCTCCAAAGAGGCATAAAACGATTTTGGGGGTGAAGATAGGGATATTGGATTCGGGTGGGAGGTGGAATCCCCAAAAAAGATTAAAAAATGAAAAGATATAAAAGAAACGAATTATTTTTTTAAAACAGGAAATGGGCCCATGGGCTGGCCCAATACCTAAATAAGTAACCCAAATTCACCATGCTTAGGAATTTATATGGGGTCCAAAAGGATATATATGTTTTAATATATCAGTATAGGACAAGTGGTAATTTTAATGGGTGAAAAAGGATGAAAAACAAAAGAGTTATAAAAGAAAAAAATTTGGTTTTTAAAACTGGAAATGGGCTCACAGTTGGCCCAAATCATGAAGTAATCACCCTTTCTTCAAAAAATCCTAAATAAGCAATGGGGATCCAAAATTAGGGTGGTTAGACATATATGAAGCTTCAAAACTCAATATTAATCTCACCAAATACCCATGAAAAGGATCCGGATTTCCAATGGACCAGATCAATACAAAGACAAAAAAAACCGGGTGTGACACATATTGTGATATTTCATGTTGGATTTTGGTAGCATTTGGGAGGATCACCTACCCATGGTAAATTCTTCATAAAACAAAAAATACTATTACACCATCAATATGGTACCATTAAAGGCCTTTAATAGGAAACCATGTAGGTAATTATTTTTGAACTAGTCCTGTTGAGTCAGCACTCATGGACCCAGAGTTGTTGTGAGCTATGATATGGGAGGTTTGGATCATCTAGGAGTGGATGTGTAATAAAAAGAGTCTCTAGAAGTCCCATGTAGACTGACGATGGTTGTCTTTGGAGTTTGAGGAGGGAGACTATTTTTTCTTAAGGGCCTCATATTGACATGGATTATAGAGATTTGGTTAGGGCGAAAAGCTATCTTAAAGATTCATTGGTACTTTCCAAATACTATGTAGAGTTAGTGAGGTGGTGTACCACTTAGCTCTACCACCATAGTTGGAATGGGAACATGACTTCCTTTATGTTCCATAGTTTATGAGGTACATGCATGACCTGTCACATGTTATAAAATAGGGAAATTTGGACATTGAGGATGAGGATATATTTTCTGAGTTCCCGGTGGAGATTAAGGATTGATAGGATAAGATACTTCATGGGTAATAGATTCCCCTAGTGCATGTACGGTAACAGTATGAGAATATTCAGGACATCTCATGAGATAGGTATACAAGTATATGATCTCATTACCCTCATCTTTTTTAGTAGGTTATTCACTTTTTAGGATACAAATCCCTAAGGTGGGGAGAATGTAATGACCCTAATTTTTCCATGTATTAATTTATAATAATATATGGATTATTTTTGGAGCCATGCACTATGGCGAAATGAGATTCCAAGGCCCGATGATCCCATAATTAATATTTAAAAAATATTGAATATATTAATATCACAAGTTCACAATTTTCCTGAAAAAGTGGAATAACTCTTAAATGGAGTCTTAGATTGGAAGTATGAGGCTGCCATAAATTTCATAGAATGGTCTTTACCCTAGGATTAATATTATCTTTTCCAATGTTAGATGTTTGGTTAAAATCCACTAAGGGAGTAAAGATTAAAATAAATAAATAAATAAGTAATTTTATTATGTTTATGCAACAACCTATTTTCCTCTATAAATATATGGTTACAATGAGATATCAGGGTTGGATGCTTAACCCTAAAGATCCATAGGATCATTAGAGGAGAGATTTCTTAGCACATGACATTGGATTAGATTAAACCAGATCAATATCAAGGATCATTACGCCATAGATATTCATCAATCTAACCAATGAAAACAACACATGATTGTTATTCATCAGTGATCGATCCAAACTCCATTTATGATGTTTGATTTGTTTTATTTTATCCCATTTCTTTATCTCAGTAAAATGAAGATCTATTCCACAAACAAGAAATGATTCACACATTGAAAATTGATTTTATTTTTGGTTGATTTATTTGTTAAAAATTTTTATTCCCTCTTCATTCATCTAAATATTTGAAAAAGGATGGAGGAAAAAAGGATAAGGTTCATTCCTTATGTTTGTATTTTATGGATTTCTCCCTCATTTCATCACACTTTCATCATGAGAAATTTCTTTGCCTCACAGTTCAATGAAAATTGGTAATATGATCATTGCATGACTATTGATCGGAACAACAGATCAATACCACAAGTGCGGTTTGTGATAGAGGGTGTGATCATGGTGCGACATTGACATAGGAAGGTTGGAGGTAGAACAGATGAGGATAGTTCTTGGAATATTCCATTCCTCTCAATAGAATTTGTGACAGTGGAACTGTGTGGTGATGACATGACTCGAAGGTGAATTTATAAGAGGATAAAAGCCTAGATCTCATTGATTGGTGATGTTAGGACTCATAAAACGTCATATTGGTTATTCCCCACCTAGAATCACAATGACAACAGTGGAGGAAGTTTTTGTGGAGAAGATTCACATGTTCTAAAAAATATCACATTACATGGTGTGTAATCTGGGATCACACATCATGTGAGACCCTTTGTGCGAAACTTGGGTTTTTGTAGAGATAAAAATATCTCATGTCATGTGACATGTATCATAAACCATGTGAATCATGTTGGAATATTGACATATACCATGGAGGTTACATGGGAACAGGTATTCTGAGATATACAGACAAAACTAGAGTACATGGCCAGAGTCATGTATTGGGACATAGGCAGGTGTACACAGGCATAACCAGGTGTACATGAGTTTGTACATGGGCACAACTAGAAGTACACAATAATAGACAGACGACATAGGAAGGGTGTTGATAGACCTCTATATGCCACATATATATACTTACACTCCATGTTTTTAATATTTACATGTCATGTGAGTCAGTGACACATAAGAAGACTAAGGGTTTTCTAGACGTAGTGTATACTTCCTAGTACACACCATGTACCCACTATGAGGGGTTTTTGGAGCCATTTTTTTTCTTCAGTTTGGATCAGTATCAGTTGAGTGTGTTTCATAGGTCCATCCTCTCAAGGGTACAATGAAACATTATGTCAAAATCTCTGTATTGTGATCCCTTTATAAGGATGATTCTCCAATAGAGTTTGTGGTGTCCCACCATGAGATCAAAGTCTGATCCTCTATCATTCTTTCTTATACCCTAGCCTGGTTCATGGAATTAGCATGACCTCCTTGTGTAGGGTGTTGATCCTCTATCTAGAAATTCATTTTAGTAGGGCTCATGGTAGTGTTGTCATATGATCACCTACATAGTGGGTTGATCCAAATTGGGTTTGTGGTGTCCCTTAGGAGTCTTGGGAGTGATCCTACATCTGAGTACCAAGGACTTTAAAGGCCAATAAGTTTTCTTGAGTGGGGCCTAATGATGATGACATCTTGTATGAGTGTCTCCAATGACAGCTTAGCTCATGGAATGGGTTCTTCCAGAACAATTGTGACGCCCCAGGTTTTATGAACTGGTCCAAGTGAACAACGTTATGCTTTTAGTAATGTCTCTTGTTTTATTTTTTGTGCTTTTAATGATGTCTCTTGTTTTATTTTATGCTTTGAGTGATATTAAAGAATTTGAAACAAAATAAAACATGAAGAATATAGTAAACTGGTATATATTTAAAAGTTACATTGCAACAAGACCCAACTAATTGAAAATACCATGCACAAGACCTAACACAGCCACAACAAGACTACTAAGAATAACAACTCGAGTAATCGGATAATCGTTGTCTTCAGGGTCCATCAGTGTGAAGAATATAACATCCAGATACATGTAACACATACTCAACACCAATGGTATGAGGAGATCCATCCTTTCCGGTTCAAGTGTTTTGATTTTATAAAATTCCCCTGCTTTTATAATGGTCCTTAGAGATATGACCGTTAAATATATATAGCCGTTGGATTTTCAAAACGACCATTGGGTTACCGTTGATAAAGTTTATCTTTATATGAAAATTTGTTTTAATGCCCTTATAATTTTATGATATTTCAAATATTATAATATGTCTAAAATATTTTTTTTACAAGAGAATCATAGTTTTAAAATAAAAAGAGTATTCTTGGAAATAAATCATTTTGTTTTTACAAAAACTCTGATAGATACCTATATAGTTAAAAACTTAGTATTCTTTTTATAAAAGATATGTTTAAAGGGTATCTATAATAATTGTATATTTTGACCGCTAAAATTATGAATTGGGGGGAAAATTATTGATCTTTTAAATTTTATGAAAACAGATAGGTGCGTATTTTAAAGATCCAAATAGTTATACTGGTTTTGTATGAAAAATATGAGAGGTATATCTTTTAAAAGATTTATAGAAAAGGGATTTAAATTTTAAGTTGAAACTATTTGTTTTTATTGTATATTTACTCATTTTTGTACAAATATTTATATTACACACTATTTTGAACTAAGTATACTTAAACTAGTTATTTCGAAAGTCTAAATAAATTTTTATTAAAAATTATGTTGATATGAAATATTTTACATAAGCTAGTAAAGGGATTTATATTTTTTAGTTAAAACTATTTTTTTATTGTATTAACTCTCTTTAGTATAAATATTTATAGTACACATTATTTTGAAATAAGTATACTTATACTGGTTATTTTATAAATTTAAAATAAGTTTTTAATAAAAATTTAGTTTGGGGCCCGGTCAAGCCGAGGGAGTCCCTTAAGATACAAGCCCTCTAAGCCGAGACCAAGCCCCAAGGGATCTGAGGTGCTGACCATCGGGGTCCCCAAGCATTTAGTGGGTGTCCAACCAGGTCCCAAGCCGTGCATAGGTGTTCTAGGTCGCGCGTAGGCCCATGTTTAAGGCCGCGGTGCACGTTGCGTAGGGGTGGGCCAAAGCCCGCATGGGGTCCGTGTGTAAGACCCCTATGTGTGCGTGTTCGTGTTATTGAACTGGAGGTGGCAAGCTTTGTATTATAAACCTCTCCCCAACTGTGTTCCGTTTTGATGTGGGACACGCTCCATGCGATCGGGACCGTCCGATCGACTCCTGTGTCGATCTCGTCCGTCCAAATGTTTTTACCGCACGATCTTCCTCGAGATCTAATCCCGACCCTTGATCTCATTAAACCGATCTCTTTAAATTTTTCCCCGCGCCCTCTCCAGCCGTGCGATCTTCCCCTTCGTGAATCCCGGCTGTCCATTCCTTTACCGCGTCGAGCCTTCTTCTTCTTCCTCGCAACAACACCCGACCAGTAGGCCCACGCAAGGACGCCTCAGCCTCCCCCCCCGCACTGCTTCTCTTGACCTCCGAACACCCCCTACTAGATCACTATTCCTTCATCTTTCCCACGTTGATCTAACCTCTTGGGTCGAGTCACCGATGAACACCGTGGCCTATATAAACGCCTCCAACTCCATGAAACCAAGGCTATTCCTCCCTCTCTTTCTTTCCCTCGAACTCCCAACAACCTAGTGAGGTACACCCGATCCGAGCCTCCTCCCCAAGCAAGGTAAGGGTCCTTGCATGCTTGATTTATTTTAAAGGAACCTCCGTTTTATACTCTCGGTATATATACAGTTTATTTTTATATATATATTTAATATAAAACCTTCGGTTTGTATAGCCTTCAAGGAATCTGCCTTCGTGTTTTCAGTAGGGTGCACGTGTAAGCATGGTTCCATGTTTTGATTTCCTTTGGAAGAAACCCATACCATTATACACTCAGTATATATACAGTTTGTATATGCACCAACCCTTCAGTTTGTAATACCCTCAAGGGTGTTTACTTTTTCTTTATCAGAAGAGTTATATATATGAATCCTTTTAAATTTTTTTATGATTCAGTTTTAAAAAGAAACCCGAAACTTATTTTTTTTTACATATATAGTGTATATACAGTTTGTATAAAAATAAAAATGTGAATACATAGAACCCAAACCCTTCGGTTTAGGTTATCCATGGTCATTCATCAAGGTTATACTAAGTAATATATGTATAATGAGGTTGCATTTTAAATCGACTCTTAACATATGTTATTCATGTAATATATACATATAACTAAATATTTCTTCATGTCTTCAAAACGAGTCAGGATGATTTTAGGGGATGAATTCCTATCCTCGAATGATATTTTGGATGCAATCTAGGCCATTGGATTAGGTTCAATTATGTTGTTATTTTAAACCAAAGTTGCTACATGTTTATGTATTTTCTCATGAATATTAAACCCTCTTAAAATTTTTGGTTCTTAACTAAATAAAATTTAGAGTTTCTTTTTTTGAACTCAAGAAAATTTTAATGGTTTTGTTGTTTTAGTGTAAAAACCTTTTTTTTCATTCTTGGTGTATATATGGTGATGTGTATATATATATATTTATAAGTATAAATTCCAAACCCTATTTTTTAAGTAATGATTTACAGGAATGACTTTATGTTTTGATACATGTGTGATTTTAATAAAGGATAATTTTAGCATTTACTAAACCAACAAGTATTTTGTATACATGTACCCACAAATGAACATGTTGTAATAAAGGAGATTCTTTGACATGGACCATGACGTAATTTATGATAAAGTGTATATTTTGGCTTGATTAATATGTATTAGAGGATTTAGTATTTATGGGATCATTTCGTCATGTTATGTTCATTTATTGCCTAAAGAAAAAATGCACCTAATTTGGTGAATGCGTTAATTAATCAATTTATGGTTTACTTTATTTACAAGTTCAAGGGCCTAGTTATCACCATAACTTATTTCAAGTGTTTTCTTTAAGCACTCCATTTCCATGGAATAATAATTTCAACAATTTATCATTTATTATATCATCATTTCATGGGATTTAGTAATTAGCATACGTGAAAAGAATGTTTTACTAAGATATGTATGCCTTTGATTAGTTATTGACATATTTTGAAAAATTAGCTATCATACCATGTATTAGCAAAATTTGTGATGGTGCATTTTTTTATTATTATTATGACATATCACTAAATGAACTATGAAATTAGATTACCCAAAGTGGTATGGGACACCTTGGGTAAAATGAAAATGAATGAGATATTCAAGGTGGTATGGGACATCTTGAATATACAAACCGTTTAAGTAAATCATGAACGATGTGGCTCACATGATAATAAAGACATGTCAAGGGTGAGCCCTGATAGCGCTCCAATGCATTGGGTAAAGACTTAATCTCTAGAGATGACCTTTTAGACTGATACCTTGGTGAATAACCTTGGTAATTTTTTATTGACACCTTAGGGATGGACCTTGGTGATACAGAAATGATTGTCTAAGATTAAATGTTGATGCCACATGATTCAAGTTATGTAACAAGTTCTTTCTAAGATAAAGTTCTTTCACGACTAATGCCTTTAAGTTTTCATAAAGTTCTTATTTCACTGGTATAAGCTTGGAGCATGATTGGTGTTTATCACTTAATAGAATAGTAACCAGCATATGAAAATTTAGTTGTTTCCTTTATGCGCAACTCTGATTATGCATTACTTTTAAATGTTTAATTTATTCTTAAGTAAGTCACATGTCGTACTTGTTTATGATAACCATTGTTACTCCTTCGAGAATTGACATAGTTGTTTCATGTTCTTCTTGAAAACCTTGATTGAGCATTGTTATATTATGTGTTACAATTGTAACGCCCCGACCCTAATTACCTAGAGTCGGTGCATTATTACATAACATTGGCATGATCACGAGAAAGATCAAGTCTCGAAAGACCGATTAGTTTAGTAGCCTTGGAATAACTAGATACATCCATAAATTTTTACATTACATCATAAAAAAAAACATCTTGTATTCATATCCCCTCATACTATCCCTGCAGGTCATTCATAAATTACTTCTTCATAATCCTGGGAAAAATAAAACATTGAAAGGGGTGAGATCGGATGCTCAGTAAGGATAACATTATAGCAGAAGCCTTCATAAATAATCATAAACACTTAAGGAAATTTATAACTAAAACAAAAGCCTTTTAAACTTGAACTTCAGCATAAAATGGAAAAGGTAAAATGAAATAATGCCATTTACTTACTCACATGGATATTCTACTAGTCGAATGATCACATGCAATATCAATAACCACTTTCATAATGATGGAATGCATAATGCTAAACTTTAATTTCTTTTCAAGGCCTCGTCCCAAGACCTTGGGGCTAACTGTAACCGGAACCCAACCCGGAGTGCCTCTAATAACCGGACACCAACCCGGAGTGCCTCTAATAACCGGACACCAACCCGGAGTGCCTCTAATAACCGGAGACCAAACCGGAGGGCTTACTTTTACCAGTCCCTAACCTGGAGGGCTTACTTTTACCAGTCCCCAACCTAGAGGGCTTACTTTAACCAGTCCCCAACCTGTAACATACTTGTCCAACACATTCATATGAAGTAAAGGTTGAAATATAACATAAACATTCTTATTGGAACTAGCATACGAAATGTCAATACTTTCACCATAAACTATGAATGGTATAAAAATAGCACATCCACAGTAAAACATATCACAAAACCTTCAATACAATATAGAAGTTTTGTATCATAATAAATCAACTTCAAATAATCTTAAAATCCATCAAAGGATGTTGACATAGATGAAATCAAAATTCTTTTTAAAGAAATATCTCCTTTTATTTGAAATCATTTAAGATCCATATAAAATAAAACATTTTCTTTGAAAATAATCTTATAAGCTTGTAAGGGAAGCTTTGAAGATTTTATAACGGCGGAAAATAGCCGCACCCGCCGTATAAGTTAAAAACAAATATTCTTACCTTAATTCTGTCGAAAAGGTTAAAAAGGACCTTGTTTTGAAAACGACGGAAAGATTCCTTTATAAACCTCTTATAAAAAGTCAAACAAGGGTATAAATGACTTTAACCCATATTCTTGTAAATAATAAATATGTTTTGAATTACATTTCTAAGAAACATGGATGTGGATGATAAAGAGATCCCAGTAGATTATTACATATAAACAACCTCGGATAATGAAGAGATTGTGAAATAACACTTACCTTGTACTTTTCCTTGGTTGGGGTAGGTTAACCTCCTGTATAATGGTGAAATAATTGTTATTAAATTATACAATAATCATATATATTAATATGATATCATATATGATCTTTTAACATTGATTTGTTAATAATATCTTAGAATTATCGTCGTTTCGGGTGTTAACTTACTCATTTTATTTTATATGTTTTGTTACATAAGCCATGTTTGTTGTATCTTATTCATATCCAGAATGATATCAAGTCCTTAAACATCATTTTTAAATCATCAAATGATAATTATACTTTAATGGATACGATGGAGAATGAATCTCATCACGTTCATGGAGACGGTAGTCCGTACGTACGCACGAGCGACAATATCATTCTTTTGATATTAAAATAATATATAAATGGATGGTATATCATATATACAGAATCATTAACATGTTATATTTATTATTTATATGAGTTACACATCATTATTATACCCATCCAAATAATAATATATTGAATAACAATTACACCACGACGTGGAGACGGTAAGCCGTACGTACGCACGTATGGTGACATGTTATTCAAAGGGTGGATAGAATACTGAATATGGTTGTACCATATTTATAATAACATTATAGTATATGTGATATACTGGAGTTATTATTTTAGAATGGTAAGAACAAAGGAAGAAGAAGTGGAAGAAGAAATGAACTTGGAGAAGGGTGGTGAAATCATTACCTCTTCTTCGGGTTCTTCCTTTTGATTTGATCAAAAGGGCTCTTTAGGTTGGATTTATGATCAAAATAAGGCCCCTAGGTTGTAGTGAGGGAAGTTGGGAGAGTATTTGGTCAGATTTTGGCTGAACCAAAAGGCTTTGAAGGTGTTAAGAAATGAGAAGGAGGAGTGCCCTTTTATAAGAGGGGTGAGGGGCACCTTTGGAAAAGCTAGAGATATTAGTTTATAATAAATTCATATTCAGTTTCCAATGGCTCCAAAGTTGACTATTCAAAGGTTAAGGTGGGGATGGGTTGAAAACAACTCAACCAATAGAATTTAGACAGGTTTGGGTACTTATATTAACCTTATCTTTAAGTATTAACTCTAAGTTAATTAGTTTCACTTTTACAATGTCTCTTTGTATTTTTATATTATATGGTTAATAAACTTACCATATACATACAAGAGACCCACAAGTGGTCCATTAATGATACACCTATCATTATATAAGTCTCTTGGCCGAACCTTAGATTTTTAGGAATTTAATATCAATTAATAATATAATATTTTTTTTAAAAATTCTTTTATGTCAATTTTGACACTATTCATTAGTTGATTTTTGTGAAACTCATAACAGATTTATTACTTCGAACAAAGTCAATTAAATCAATCCTAATATATCATATTATCCTAGAAAATTAGTTTAATTCATTAAAAGTTTCATATTATATTTATTTGGGTATTTATAATATCAATTATTTTAATTTTTCACTATTATAGTAATTACTGCATCATCATTGTGTCATAAATAAAATAACTTATTTAATGTCTAAAAATTATAAATAAAATATTATTATGTAGGAAATATTTTTATATTTCTAATGAATATTTATAATCTAAAATACAACATATATAACCCTATGTAACAATTGTTTTTCTAAAAGATATATACTTGTGTCATTTTTGTATTCATTTTAACTTAATTAAAATAAAGTGTCATTATCACTTACAAGTGGATCCATGGGGTCCCAAAATTGACCCAAAGATGCCCATGGTCGACTATGTATCAATCAATAGGGTTAAGACACGTTTTAGGGTAATTTAGTATTATTATAATATTATTTTTTTAACCCTTATTTACTGGATTTACCCTTAACCATGGTAAATAAAATATTTACCGCAGTAATTATTCAAAATGTCTAAAAATAAAAGTTACCTATTTACACAATTTGGACATCCTGATTACAAATATGGAATCCATTTTTCTAAATTCAAAACACAGAAGTGGCAGAAATTAATTTAAAATTAATTCCCGCTGTCAAAACAAAAAGCATGTTTTTAAGAGATAATAACTATCAAAAGATTGACACTTGTTTATGTTCGGTTTAATTGTAAAATTATGTCAAATGACAAACATTATATTAAATGGTAAAAATATATTCTAAATATACTTTAAAACTACTAAAATTCATAATTTATCACTATTAATTATTTTGATTAAAAAAGTTGTTTTTAATTAAAATTTAGTAATTTTCACTATTCATCAAAATATGAAAGTTGTCCGAAAAGTACCAAAATTTCACCTTAGGCTAAATTCGATATTACGAATCCAAAAATGAAGTCCATTTTAAAATATAAAATATATATAATTTCAAAAAGTAGGTATTACTATTCATAACGGCTAGTTTGATTGGTTGTGGTGTGTGTTAAAACTCAAGGTTGCGTACAAAACACGCTACTGTATTATTCAAAGAAAGTGTACCGTGGAAGCTTGGGATGTTTAATTTTAAATTTTTGATGTCCCCATTTAGTCAAAAAGTTTAAAATATTGTATTTAAAAAGGGTTCACTATTAAAATTTGATAAAAGTGCAATACTAAAAATGAATTTGTTCTTGCATTATATCTAAGAAACTCATAATATGGATTCTAAAATTATAAGGATTATATAAAGTTTTAAATTTAGATAATACTATTCATAACCTCTTTTGAATGGCTTTTTTTTGTAAGTCATTGTCACATACATGACATATTTTAAAGGTATTTTCGTATTTAATTTACATTATTGCTTTTTTGGGGGTTTTCAATGCATTTTTGAAGGAAATGGTGGGTTTCCATAATTTGGGTCAACTCGAGAGCTCATTTCCAGTTTTGAAAATAAATTTTGTTTGTTTAATAACTCCCTCGTTTTTCAACATTTTTAACTCATTCAACTTCCAAAATGACCTTAATTTAACTATTAAAACCACCAATGAATTTTGGACCCCTTAAAAATTCATTTGCATCTTGGATTTGGGTGATCAAGTTAGGTATTGGGCCAACCCGAAAGCCCATTTCCAGTTTTAAAATTGTTTTGTAATTATTTCATAAAATATTCAATTTTTATTCTTTTTCGGTGATTCCACCTCTCACCTTCTCCAACTGTACCTGGCCGCACCCCCAGCTTCGTTTCCCCCTCTTTGGAGATCGCATCTGTCGCGAATTAGGGCCTAACTTCTCTGGTTTCTAAAAACGTCCAGTTTTCTCAAGTAAGTGACTATCCTTCTAGTTCTCTCCTTTTCCTTGAGATTTATCTTTTTTTTTCTTGAATCCCCAAATTTCCAGAAGCTAGGGATTCGTGCCTAGGGTTTCATTTTGGGTTTCATGGTTCAATCCTCTGGTTTTAGGTTTGATATCACTTCCTTGTGGCGCGGTGGTCGTGCGGTTGAAGTTCCGCACTAGGATTTGCAGTTCTTGAATCTTTTGGTAGGTGATTCCATTTTGTGTGCAATTATTTGGGAATTTGCTTTCTGTGTTGAGGGTGAATTAATGCTTATTGAATTTTAATGATTCTGTAAAAATTTGTTTTAGTTTCATTTACAATGCAAATGAATTTTATGTTACAATTTTTGTTGAAATTGAGGGTTTTTCATGCAAGTCTTTTATTGGTTCATTTTGGGATGAACTCTAATTACATAGTTGATTTTATTGAACTGTATTAGGAATTAAAATAATGTTTTAAATATTTATTCTTTTTGGTTGTGGCTGCAAAAGTTTGTTTAAATTGTGTTTGAGAAGCAAATGGGCATTAAGTGCCATGTTGGTGTGAAAATGGTGGTTTTTAAAATATATAATTTCTTGGTTCACATTGGGCTGCCCCATAACTGAATTTTTGGTTTTATTAAATTGTGTTGAACTGAAATTTTGTTTTGATGACTTACAAGTGTTCACATACTGTGAAAAGTGGATATTTTAAAGAGTTTTGGGTGCAAAACAATGTGATGTTTTGAGAGGTTGTTTTATTGAAGATCAAAATATTTTATTGACTGTTTCAAATGATATAAAATGTGTGTATCTACTGTACTATTTGTTTGTGACCAGTAGAGATACTTTACATGAAAAAGTATGTGTGTTGTTTGCTGAAATTGTTTGAGCACAAAAGGGGGAATCCCGGGTACTTAGGTGGGCGGATATGTACTAGTACGGCTAGTGGACCGGATGGGTTGTGTCCCTGTTTCACTGAGCAAATGGATAACGACAACACTAACTGAACTATGTGGATGTTATTTGGGGACCACTAGGTTATGGGTTTGTTCCCTACTAGTGGCTCGTGCACGGGAAAGGATTGTGACTCAGATACTTTACACCGAGGTACGAGGTACATAGGGCCCGAGACTATCTAGTTGCCTAGGGGTGTTCCCAATTTTTGTGCTCATTAGAATTGTAGTATTTACCCTTGTTGTGGGATCTTTTGGCAGTACTTTACAGTAGATCACATGTTTATTTAATTTTTTATCATTCTGAAATTCTTGGATTGAAAACTGTTCTCATTTGAAAGTTTCTTTTCTTGAAATTTTTAACATTGTTTCACCTTGTGTGTTAAAATTGCTAGTTTTGTTCCCATTGTATTGCATCCTCTTTGGAATCTTCTGGTGGTATCCTATTGGGCTTAGGATCACACCCTACTTACACCCCTTGGGTGTAAGTAGAACTTCTTATGCTTGACTCAGGTAAAGGGAAGGCTAAGGGTGATGGCGCTTCAGGGTGTTAGTCCCCATCGTTGGGGCAGAGTTGTGGAGAAGGCTTGCGGGTGATGACACCCTTGTCATTATTTGTATTTGGACCACTTGTAGTGTCTTTAAACATATGTATTCAGATCTGGTTTTGTTAAGAATGGTTTAGTATGGAAATTTCAGATTCTTATTATTGATTGTTTTATTTGTTTTATGCTTTCATACTCGGGTAAATCGTTCCCAAATCATATTGTTTTATACCCGGGCACTTGTGCCAGCCCGTGGGGATAGGGAATGCCCTTCGGGTCTTGCCACGGGCCGGGTTTGGTGCCATTAATGGTGGCGACCAGATCCGGTTCGTGACAAAATGGTATCAGAGGAAGGTTAATGTTTTTGGGTTATATTGTTATTTTGACATGAGTCGGGATAGACAGGAGCTAGGACTGTCGGGGCTCAGGGTATTGGTTGTGAGTAGGGTGCCTGGCCCGCACCTCTCATGGCAGACCATGAGTCACCAGAGGATGTTGGAATTTACTGATTTACTTCACTTCCAGGTGAGACGTGTGGGCTGCAGACCACATGTGGACATCAGGCAGATGTGGAGTAGTTGTTTCTTTTATTACAAGAATGTGTTTAGTTTGATTATATTTGATGTATTTGATTACAATTTTCAGAATTGTGGTATTGACCATTGTTTTGTGACTGTTTCATTTTGTAGCAACATGCCTCCCCGGAAAGCTCCAACGCACCCACAGGAGGAAGCTGGAGAGAGTTCTCCCACGCCGATTGATCAGAGGCTAGTCGAGGCCGTGGTCCGGGCTGTCCAGGCTCTAGGATATGGACCAGCTCCAGCTCCAGCTCCTGTTAGAGAGGATTATACTGGTCCTAGAAAGGACAAGGCCCAGGAGTTCCTGAAAAATAAGCCTCCAACCTTCCGAGGCAGCTCAGAACCCCAGGAAGCAGAAGAATGGCTCGAGAAGATCGAGCGTATGTTTGAGTTCCTGGAAACACCCGAGGAGCTCAGGGTGAAGTGTGCCTCCTTCCTATTGGAGGGTCCCAGTCGTAAATGGTGGGAGTCAGTGCTTCAGGCTGGGAAGAATGATCAGATGCACTGGGGAGATTTCAAGGTTGTCTTCAATGAACAGTATTGCCCTGAGGTGTTGGCTTATGCCAGGTCTAGAGAGTTCATGGAACTTGTTCAGGGGAATCTATCTGTGATGGAGTATGCCAACCGTTTCGCTGAATTGGTTCGGTATGCTCCAGAAATTGTCTCTAATGAACAAGCGAAGGCCCAGAGGTTTGAGAAAGGCTTGCGACCAGAGATATACTCCCAGGTGTTCTTGTTTAAGCTGAGGACCTATGCTGAGGTTGTTGATCGAGCGTGCATGGTGGAGATTGATAGGAAAGGCAGGGCTGGTTTCTATGGTTCAGTATCAGCAGTGGGAAGTGGTAGCTCCTCAGAGAAGAAAAGGAAGCGAGAGGATCATGTGAAGAAAGGAGGGGGCAGTTCAGGCCACTCTTCCAGGCAGTTTTCTTCTGCTGCTTCTGATGCAAGATCGGTCGTGTGCCACCAATGTGGGAGTCCTGGGCATATCCGACCAGAATGTCCACTTCCTCTGAAGCCTTGTTTCCAGTGTGGAGGTATGGGGCATTTGCAGCGTTTTTGTGGTGTGGCACGTCCACTTCCGAGTGGGGTTGGTTCAGTGGCTTCAAAAGGAGTGCCAGCACAGTCCGAGCCGTCGAGGACTGGGGGATCTTGATTTGGTGGTCGTGGTGGTAGGGCTGGATCATCTTCTGGGCAGAGCCAGTTCAGGGCACAACCACATACTAGCGGTCGTCCTCAGGCAGATACTGGACATCTCCATGCAGTGGATCAGTCACCAGCAGGATCAGAGGCGGGACCGTCGACAGTTCGAGGTACCGTTCTGATCGCATCTTCTATAGCTACTGCTCTTTTTGATACTGGTGCCTCTGTTTCATTAATTTCTGGACATTTCGTGGACATGCTGAATTTTCCAACTGAGTTGATGTCTTTTGCGATGGAGTTGGTGACACCATTGGGAAAGAAGAAGGAGCAGGGCCTGAGGTGCCCCTCCTGTGCACTTTCTGTATCAGGGGTCGAGATGGAGTGGGACCTTATGGTCTTAGATATGGACCTTTTTGATGTCATACTCGGGATGGATTGGCTAGTTCACTTCCAGGCACACATCGACTGCTACATAAGGCGTGTGAGTTTCACGGCACCTGATGGGAGTCGTCAGGTTTTTCATGGAGAATGGGATCCACGATCAAGTCGCGCAGGGCCTCCACTCCCAGAGTTGGGAAGTGTTATCTTCCAGTTATCTTCGATTGTGCTAGAGGATGGTCTTTCCCCTGAAGGTGCACTACCTCATGTAGTGAATGAGTTTCCCGAGGTATTCCCTGATGATTTTTCTGGTTTGCCCCCAGAGCGGGATGTGGAGTTTTCGATTGATCTGGCGCCGGGAACACAGCCGATATCTCTTCCCTCCTATCGCATGGCCCCCACCGAGTTGAGGGAATTAAAGATACAGCTGGACGACTTAGAATCCAAAGGATTCATTCGCCCGAGCGTCTCTCCTTGGGCCGCTCCTGTGTTGTTTGCAAAAAAGGCTGATGGATCCCTCCGGTTGTGCGTTGACTACCGGAAGCTGAATAAGGTAACAATTAAAAACAAATACCCTTTGCCCAGAATAGATGATTTGTTTGATCGGTTGAAGGGGGAAAAGTGGTTCTCAAAGATAAACCTACGTTCAGGGTATCATCAACTCAGGGTGAAGGAGTCAGATATCCCCAAGACAGCCTTCCGAAGCAGGTATGGCCACTTTGAGTATTTGGTCATGCCCTTCGGATTGACCAATGCTCCATCGGTATTTATGGCACTAATGAATAGGGTGTTCCATCAGTATCTCGATTCCTTTGTTGTGGTGTTCGTGGATGATATTCTGGTATACTCTAGCTCTGAGGAGGAACACGAACATCACTTGAGGATCGTTTTAGGTACATTACGGGATCACCGCCTCTATGCAAAGTTGTCAAAGTTTACCTTCTGGATCAGAGAGGTGAGATTTCTAGGGCATGTGATCTCAGAGCACGGAGTTTCAGTGGACCCTGAGAAAATTAGTGCGGTTATGTCATGGGAGCAGCCGAAGAATGTGTTCGAGATCAGGAGTTTCCTTGGCCTGGCTGGTTACTACAGGCGATTCGTTCGGGATTTCTCTCGGCTTGCATCACCAATGACTGCGCTCACCCGGAAAGGGGTGAAGTTTGTATGGGTTCCAGAATGTCAAGCATCATTCGAGGAGCTGAAGAGACGGTTGACTACCGCCCCTGTGGTGATTTTGCCTGAGGCCGGGAAGGGTTATGTGGTTTATTGTGATGCTTCAGGTATGGGTCTTGGGTGCGTGCTTATGCAGGATGATCACGTGGTGGCTTATGGCTCTCGCCAACTCCGACCACATGAAAAGAACTACCCTACCCATGACTTGGAGTTGGCAGCGGTGATGCATGCTTTGAAGACATGGCGTCACTACCTCTTTGGCGAGAAGTTTGTGGTCTACTCTGATCACAAAAGCTTGGCTTATATCTTCTCGCAGAAGGACCTCAACTTGAGGCAACGCCGCTGGATCGAGTACTTGCAGGGGTTCGACTTTGACATTGTCTATACCCCAGGCAAGGGTAATGTGGTGGCCGACGCTTTGAGCAGAAGAGTTCCAGTGCAGGCTTTGAGGAAGTCTAGTGATGAGTGGACATTGATGGGGCTCTTTTCTCAAATGCATGTGGAGGCTAGGGAACACAGTGGAGGGGCATTCTTGGCGAGTGTCCAGTTGACTCCTTCTCTGTTGGAGTTGATTCAGCGGGAACAACCTAGTGATGAGCTTTGTCAGCGATCTAGGCAGTTTCTTCATGGTGGGGAGACATCCTCTGATTGGTCGTCGTCTCCCGAGGGCATCTTGTGCTTCAAGGGCCGTTCAGTAGTACCGTTATCTCTACGGAAGGCAGTGATGCATGATAGCCACCAGTCTCAGTGGGCTGTCCATCCAGGTGCCACTAAGATGTATTATGATGTCCGTCGGCATTTTTGGTGGCCTGGTATGAGACGAGACATAGCAGACTTTGTTTCGAGATGCTACACATGCCAGCAGGTGAAAGCAGAGCACCAAAGGCCCTCCGGTTTGCTCCAGCCATTACCCATTCCTACATGGAAGTGGGACGAGGTTGCCATGGACTTCATTGTTGGCTTACCTCGTACACCTCGGGGTAAGAATTCCATTTGGGTGGTGATTGATCGTCTGACCAAATCAGCCCACTTCATTCCGATCAGAGACACATCTAAAGTGGATGAGTTGGGCCATTTGTATCTTCAGGAGGTGGTGAGACTCCATGGTGTACCATCATCTATTGTCTCGGATAGAGACCCCCGCTTCACTTCTCGATTTTGGGAAGGCCTTCAAAAGGCCTTGGGCTCTCAGATTAAGATGAGCACGTCGTACCACCCTCAGACGGATGGTCAGACAGAGCGGGCAAATCAGATTTTGGAGGACATGCTTCGTGCATGTGTCTTGGACTTTGGAGGTTCTTGGGATAGCCATTTGGGATTGGTTGAGTTTTCTTATAATAATAGTTACCAATCCTCAATTCGAATGGCCCCTTTTGAGGCGCTCTATGGTCGGCCATGTCGGTCCCCCCTATGTTGGGCTGAGGTAGGAGAGACTTCACTATTGGGGCCGAGCCTTGTGCAGGAGACTTCTGAGAAGGTCAAATTGATCAGGAAGCGCTTATTGACAGCTCAGAGTCGTCATAAATCTTATGCTGATCGGAGGCGTCGAGACCTAGAGTTTACTGTGGGTGATAGGGTATTCTTAAAAGTGGCCCCTCGTCTGGGCCATCGTCGATTGGGGAAGCAAGGTAAGCTGATGCCACGGTATGTCGGACCCTTTGAGATCACCGAGCGTATTGGTAAGGTGGCATACAGGTTGGCCTTACCTTCTCAGTTGACATCTATCCATGATGTCTTCCACGTCTCCCAGTTGAAGAAATACAATCCAGATCCATCCCATGTGTTGAGTTGGGAAGAACTAGAGATAGAGCCTGACTTGTCTATCGTTGAGAGGCCGGTGAAAATAGTGGACTCCCAGGAGAAGATACTTAGAGGAAAGTCTATTCCTTTAGTCCGGGTTTTATGGAAGCATGAGAATGATACACATGAGACTTGGGAGCGAAAGTCATGGGTCGAGGAAGAGTATCCATTCTTGTTTACCAACCAAGAATCATGTTGACTTTCCGGGGCGGAAAGTCCTTCATGGTGGAAAGAATTGTCACATACATGACATATTTTAAAGGTATTTTCGTATTTAATTTACATTATTGCTTTTTTGGGGGTTTTCAATGCATTTTTGAAGGAAATGGTGGGTTTCCATAATTTGGGTCAACTCGAGAGCTCATTTCCAGTTTTGAAAATAAATTTTGTTTGTTTAATAACTCCCTCGTTTTTCAACATTTTTAACTCATTAAACTTCCAAAATGACCTTAATTTAACTATTAAAACCACCAATGAATTTTGGACCCCTTAAAAATTCATTTGCATCTTGGATTTGGGTGATCAAGTTAGGTATTGGGCCAACCCGAAAGCCCATTTCCAGTTTTAAAATTGTTTTGTAATTATTTAATAAAATATTCAATTTTTATTCTTTTTCGGTGATTCCACCTCTCACCTTCTCCAACTGTACCTGGCCGCACCCCCAGATTCGTTTCCCCCTCTTTGGAGATCGCATCTGTCGCGAATTAGGGCCTAAATTCTCTGGTTTCTAAAAACGTCCAGTTTTCTCAAGTAAGTGACTATCCTTCTAGTTCTCTCCTTTTCCTTGAGATTTATCTTTTTTTTTCTTGAATCCCCAAATTTCCAGAAGCTAGGGATTCGTGCCTAGGGTTTCATTTTGGGTTTCATGGTTCAATCCTCTGGTTTTAGGTTTGATATCACTTCCTTGTGGCGCGGTGGTCGTGCGGTTGAAGTTCCGCACTAGGATTTGCAGTTCTTGAATCTTTTGGTAGGTGATTCCATTTTGTGTGCAATTCTTTGGGAATTTGCTTGCTGTGTTGAGGGTGAATTAATGCTTATTGAATTTTAATGATTCTGTAAAAATTTGTTTTAGTTTCATTTACAATGCAAATGAATTTTATGTTACAATTTTTGTTGAAATTGAGGGTTTTTCATGCAAGTCTTTTATTGGTTCATTTTGGGATGAACTCTAATTACATAGTTGATTTTATTGAACTGTATTAGGAATTAAAATAATGTTTTAAATATTTATTCTTTTTGGTTGTGGCTGCAAAAGTTTGTTTAAATTGTGTTTGAGAAGCAAATGGGCATTAAGTGCCATGTTGGTGTGAAAATGGTGGTTTTTAAAATATATAATTTCTTGGTTCACATTGGGCTGCCCCATAACTGAATTTTTGGTTTTATTAAATTGTGTTGAACTGAAATTTTGTTTTGATGACTTACAAGTGTTCACATACTGTGAAAAGTGGATATTTTAAAGAGTTTTGGGTGCAAAACAATGTGATGTTTTGAGAGGTTGTTTTATTGAAGATCAAAATATTTTATTGACTGTTTCAAATGATATAAAATGTGTGTATCTACTGTACTATTTGTTTGTGACCAGTAGAGATACTTTACATGAAAAAGTATGTGTGTTGTTTGCTGAAATTGTTTGAGCACAAAAGGGGGAATCCCGGGTACTTAGGTGGGCGGATATGTACTAGTACGGCTAGTGGACCGGATGGGTTGTGTCCCTGTTTCACTGAGCAAATGGATAACGACAACACTAACTGAACTATGTGGATGTTATTTGGGGACCACTAGGTTATGGGTTTGTTCCCTACTAGTGGCTCGTGCACGGGAAAGGATTGTGACTCGGATACTTTACACCGAGGTACGAGGTACATAGGGCCCGAGACTATCTAGTTGCCTAGGGGTGTTCCCAATTTTTGTGCTCATTAGAATTGTAGTATTTACCCTTGTTGTGGGATCTTTTGGAAGTACTTTACAGTAGATCACATGTTTATTTAATTTGTTATCATTCTGAAATTCTTGGATTGAAAACTGTTCTCATTTGAAAGTTTCTTTTCTTGAAATTTTTAACATTGTTTCACCTTGTGTGTTAAAATTGCTAGTTTTGTTCCCATTGTATTGCATCCTCTTTGGAATCTTCTGGTGGTATCCTATTGGGCTTAGGATCACACCCTACTTACACCCCTTGGGTGTAAGTAGAACTTCTTATGCTTGACTCAGGTAAAGGGAAGGCTAAGGGTGATGGCGCTTCAGGGTGTTAGTCCCCATCGTTGGGGCAGAGTTGTGGAGAAGGCTTGCGGGTGATGACACCCTTGTTGCGTGAAGTGATTGGGGATGTCTTAATGTTGTCATTATTTGTATTTGGACCACTTGTAGTGTCTTTAAACATATGTATTCAGATCTGGTTTTGTTAAGAATGGTTTAGTATGGAAATTTCAGATTCTTATTATTGATTGTTTTATTTGTTTTATGCTTTCATACTCGGGTAAATCGTTCCCAAATCATATTGTTTTATACCCGGGCACTTGTGCCAGCCCGTGGGGATAGGGAATGCCCTTCGGGTCTTGCCACGGGCCGGGTTTGGTGCCATTAATGGTGGCGACCAGATCCGGTTCGTGACAGTCATGGTGTGATTGAACTCGGTGTTGCGTGTAGTGCAAGTTATTGAATTATTTTGAAGAAATAACACACTATGAAATCTTGGGGTGTTACATTCTCCCCTCCTTCAATAAATTGCGTCCTCGCAATTTGAAATTGTTCTTCGAAAATAAAAGGTTGAAAATAGAAAATATATTTGTGGGAAAACCCACATCGGAAATTGGGTTACTAAAATTTAGTCTTAATATGAGGAAAAGAGAAATGAAAGGGTCACCACCAAATTATGATCTCGATTAGGAGAACATTGGTGGCATTTAGAGACATATAATTGGAGGAAAAACGTAAATATTTATAGGTAGTGATTGAGGTCATCAATCACAAACAAGTATAAAATTGAGGTCCTTAAATTCATCAATCTATGATGATTTGAAATACCATCGGTTCAACAAAACATAGGGTATTAGGATAACACATTTTTGACGTTTCAAAATATCTTAGTTGAAATCCCACATCGAAAAATGAATTAATGAGGCCTCTATTTAAAATAAAGAGTGGAAAGTATGAAGATTACCGAAAATAACACATACTAGGGTTCCATGTAAGAAAATATGGATATGGAAGAAAAATATAACCATCAATTATCTGATGGAGAGTGGTAGAGAACATGGCTATGAAAAGGCCAACAATCCCAAAGCCATAAATTAGTGATGATTTAAGGTACCATCTAGGACAACATTTTTGTTCTAAGTTCCTTTTCTTAATGTTGAGGAATTTATTTATGAGATTGGCTAAGATCATAAGGAGATATACTTACTTTATAATTAGAGTTTTATCCATTAATAAATTTCTACCACAAACTCATCTTTCACTCTAAAAGGTAATAGAACGTAAAAAATTCTATTTACACTATTCGTATAGGGTTCCAAAATAAATGAATTTATAATTAATCAACAAGATCTTTTAATAAAAACTACATTATTTAATCCAGGAAATCTCGTGGTCCAGTGGTAGGTGATACACCCTTGTCGCCCTTCGGTTGCGGGTTCAAGTCTTGCAGCCTTTCCGGACGCGACGGGTTGCCGCCCGACCTCCGGGTTGTCCTTTTATGGCAATCCAAAATAATCCAAACTAGAACTATCCAAAATACTTCTGTCCAAACTCACAGTCCAACATTTATAAGTAAGTTAAACATAATGTAGAACCTTTTTACCCCGTAATAGCATATGAATACCTTCATCATGTATTCTTTTAATACACTGAAACATCCTGAATTACCATATTCCTTATTGATTACATTCATGCTCCCTTATTCCATATAGAATACTGGATATACTTCATTAATCCAAAAATGTTTTAAACCCCAAAAATGATGGAATATGCAAATTATTAATCAGTTCGAAGGTAGTCAAGAATATCCAATATAATTTATCCAAAACAATCATGTATTATTCCAAAATCACTACTTCGGTATCAGAGCTACATTATGGTTTATCATTATCTCAACCATATATTTTCCAAAAATTTATCCTGCTATTGAGTCACTTTTCTTTGTTCCACATAATCTCAAGTCCTTAATGAAATAGTACTGCAGTACAATCCTTATATACTCCATAATTATTATAACAAGTACATTGTTGATACAACACTCAATTGACATAATCAACATAAGAACTCTAATCATTCCTCTTCATCTGTGGTAGTATCATAACTTGATTATTATCCAATAACATCATTTGCGGCATAGTCTGATGACTGGGACATAGGTTCGCGTAGTGTCCAAACTCCTTGCAAATGAATCATTGTACATTTAAAACCATTTTCTTACCCTTGCAGTCACGTACTTTGTGCCCTTTTCCTCCACACTTATAACAAACTCCCATTCCTTTCAGGAAAGTTCCAGGGTGTTTCTTTCCACAGTTACCACATATGGGAAAATTCTTCTTTTCCCTCTTTCCTTTATCCATCTTTCTCTCTTCCATCCTTTTCTTCGCTTGCTTCCCTTCAAAGCCATAGGACTCAGTAAACTCTTTACTTATCTTATCAACACATGATATTATTTCTTCATATGATGATAATACATGAGAGACTATTTCTCTTATAAATTCTAGCTTAAGACCATGAAAGATATGATCCTTCCTTCTCTTTGGATCATGTACATTTCTGGAGTTCTCATTCCTTCTACTGGGCGCCATTTCTAAACAATGGCATACACTAGATCAGTTCATGAATCAAAATACATAATCCCATACTTATAAAACACTTAACATAAATTGAACTATTTATGGATATAATCCATAATCATAAAAATGTTTTCTTTGAGTAAGTATATACTCATAAACCCTTCATAATGATTTGTAAAGAAAATGAGAGTTATCCTAAGCATATCCCCCGGGAGTGTCGTAACCAAGAGTGCAGAAAGACCCGTTGTCGTGCACCAGTTCCCGTTCGAGTCTAGCTCAAAGCGGTGTTTTCGGGTTTTACCCCTAGGTACATCTGTGCCAGAGCCGCCTCTACCTGCTCGTATCCAGACAGGGATGTATTTCTCGGAAAACTCAAAAAATATCTACAATACCAAAATTCTAGGAAGTTATTCTATACTAATCCTCAAAGTTCATCTTAGGTCTACGTGCTCTAATCAGAGTTTATCTAAATCTAGCTTCCAAGGTTTGTACTAAACTTCCTCTGATACCAACTGTAACGCCCCGACCCTAATTACCTAGAGTCGGTGCATTATTACATAACATTGGCATGATCACGAGAAAGATCAAGTCTCGAAAGACCGATTAGTTTAGTAGCCTTGGAATAACTAGATACATCCATAAATTTTTACATTACATCATAAAAAAAAACATCTTGTCTTCATATCCCCTCATACTATCCCTGCAGGTCATTCATAAATTACTTCTTCATAATCCTGGGAAAAATAAAACATTGAAAGGGGTGAGCTCGGATGCTCAGTAAGGATAACATTATAGCAGAAGCCTTCATAAATAATCATAAACACTTAAGGAAATTTATAACTAAAACAAAAGCCTTTTAAACTTAAACTTCAGCATAAAATGGCAAAGGTAAAATGAAATAATGCCATTTACTTACTCACATGGATATTCTACTAGTCGAATGATCACATGCAATATCAATAACCACTTTCATAATGATGGAATGCATAATGCTAAACTTTAATTTCTTTTCAAGGCCTCGTCCCAAGACCTTGGGGCTAACTGTAACCGGAACCCAACCCGGAGTGCCTCTAATAACCGAACACCAACCCGGAGTGCCTCTAATAACCGGACACCAACCCGGAGTGCCTCTAATAACCGGAGACCAAACCGGAGGTCTTACTTTTACCAGTCCCTAACCTGGAGGGATTACTTTTACCAGTCCCCAACCTGGAGGGCTTACTTTAACCAGTCCCCAACCTGGAACATACTTGTCCAACACATTCATATGAAGTAAATGTTGAAATATAACATAAACATTCTTATTGGAAATAGCATACGAAATGTCAATACTTTCACCATAAACTATGAATGGTATAAAAATAGCACATCCACAGTCAAACATATCACAAAACCTTCAATACAATAAAGAAGTTTTGTATCATAATAAATCAACTTCAAATAATCTTAAAATCCATCAAAGGATGTTGACATAGATGAAATCAAAATTCTTTTTAAAGAAATATCTCCTTTTATTTGAAATCATTTAAGATCCATATAAAATAAAATATTTTCTTTGAAAATAATCTTATAATCTTGTAAGGGAAGCTTTGAAGATTTTATAACGACGGAAAATAGCCGCACCCGCCGTATAAGTTAAAAAAAACATTCTTACCTTAATTCTGTCGAAAAGGTTAAAAATGACCTTGTTTTGAAAACGACGAAAGATTCCTTTATAAACCTCTTATAAAAAGTCAAACAAGGGTATAAATGACTTTAACCCATATTCTTGTAAATAATAAATATGTTTTGAATTACATTTCGAAGAAACATGGATGTGGATGATAAAGAGATCCCAGTAGATTATTACATATAAAAAATCTCGGATAATGAAGAGATTGTGAAATAACCCTTACCTTGTACTTTTCCTTGGTTGGAGTAGGTTAACATCCTGTATAATGGTGAAATAATTGTTATTAAATTATACAAGAATCATATATATTAATATGATATCATATATGATCTTTTAACATTGATTTGTTAATAATATCTTAGAATTATCGTCGTTTCGGGTGTTAACTTACTCATTTTCTTTTATATGTTTTGTTACATAAGCCATGTTTGTTGTATCTTATTCATATCCAGAATGATATCAAGTCCTTAAACATCATTTTTAAATCATCAAATGATAATTATACTTGAATGGATACGATGGATAATGAATCTCATCACGTTCGTGGAGACGGTAGTCCGTACGTACGCACGAGCGACAATATCATTCTTTTGATATTAAAATAATATATAAATGTATGGTATATCATATATAAAGAATCATTAACATGTTATATTTATTATTTACATGAGTTACACATCATTATTATACCCATCCAAATAATAATATATTGAATAACAATTACACCACGACGTGGAGACGGTAAACCGTACGTACGCACGTATGGTGACATGTTATTCAAAGGGTGGATAGAATACTGAATATGGTTGTACCATATTTATAATAACATTATAGTATATGTGATATACTGGATTTATTATTTTAGAATGGTAAGAACAAAGGAAGAAGAAGTGGAAGAAGAAATGAACTTGGAGAAGGGTGGTGAAATCATTACCTCTTCTTCGGGTTCTTCCTTTTGATTTGATCAAAAGGGCTCTTTAGGTTGGCTTTCTGATCAAAATAAGGCCCCTAGGTTGTAGTGAGGGAAGTTGGGAGAGTATTTGGGCAGAGTTTGGATGAACCAAAAGGCTTTGAAGGTGTGAATAAATGAGAAGGAGGAGTGCCCTTTTATAAGAGGGGTGAGGGGCACCTTTGGAAAAGCTAGAGATATTAGTTTATAATAAATTCATATTCGGTTTCCAATGGATCCAAAGTTGACTATTAAAAGGTTAAGGTGGGTATGGGTCGAAAACAACTCAACCAATAGAATTTAGACAGGTTTGGGTACTTATATTAACCTTATCTTTAAGTATTAACTCTAAGTTAATTAGTTTCACTTTTACAATGTCTCTTTGTATTTTTATATTATATGGTTAATAAACTTACCATATACATACAAGCGACCCACAAGTGGTCCATTAATGATACACCTATCATGATATAAGTCTCTTGGTAGAACCTTAGATTTTTAGGAATTTAACATCAATTAATAATATAATATTTGTTTTAAAAATTCTTTTATGTCAATTTTGACACTATTCATTAGTTGATTTATGTGAAACTCATAACAGATTGATTACTTCAAAAAAAATCAATTAAATCAATCCTAATATATCATATTATCCTATAAAATTAGTTTAATTCATTAAAAGTTTCATATTATATTTATTTGGGTATTTATAATATCAATTATTTTAATTGTTCACTATTATAGTAATTACTGCATCATCATTGTGTCAAAAATAAAATAACTTATTTAATGTCTAAAAATTATAAATAAAATATTATTATGTAGGAAATCTTTTTATCTTTCTAATGAATATTTATAATCTAAAATTAAACATATATAACCCTATGTAACAATTGTTTTGCTAAAAGATATATACTTGTGTCATTTTTGTATTCATTTTAACTTAATTAAAATAAAGTGTCATTATCACTTACAAGTGGATCCATGGGGTCCCAAAATCGACCCAAAGATGCCCATGGTCGACTATGTATCAACCAATAGGGTTAAGACACGTTTTAGGGTAATTTAGTATTATTATAATATTATTCTTTTAACCCTTATTTACCGGATTTACCCTTAACCATGGTAAATAAAATATTTACCGCAGTAATTATTCAAAGTGTCTAAAAATAAAAGTTACCTATTTACACAATTTGGACATCCTGATTCCAAATATGAAATCCATTTTTCTAAATTCAAAACACAGAAGTGGCAGAAATTAATTTAAAATTAATTCCCGCTGTCAAAACAAAAAGCGTGTTTTTAAGAGATAATAACTATCAAAAGATTGACACTTGTTTATGTTCGGTTTAATTGTAAAATTATGTCAAATGACCAACATTATATTAAATGGTAAAAATATATTCTAAATATACATTAAAACTACTAAAATTCATAATTTATCACTATTAATTATTTTGATTAAAAAAGTTGTTTTTAATTAAAATTTAGTAATTTTCACTATTCATCAAAATATGAAAGTTGTCCGAAAAGTACCAAAATTTCACCTTAGGCTAAATTCGATATTCCGAATCCAAAAATGAAGTCCATTTTAAAATATAAAATATATATAATTTCAAAAAGTAGGTATTACTATTCATAACGACAAGTTTGATTGGTTGTGGTGTGTGTTAAAACTCAAGGTTGCGTACAACACACGCTACTGTATTATTCAAAGAAAGTGTACTGTGGAAGCTTGGGATGTTTCATTTTAAATTTTTGATGTCCCCATTTAGTCAAAAAGTTTAAAATATTGTATTTAAAAAGGGTTCACTATTAAAAGTTGATAAAAGTGCAATACTGAAAATGAATTTGTTCTTGCATTATATCTAAGAAACTCATAATATGGATTCTAAAATTATAAGGATTATATAAAGTTTAAAATTTAGATAATAATATTCATAACCTCTTTTGAATGGCTTTTTTTTGTAAGTCATGGTGTGATTGAACTCGGTGTTGCGTGTAGTGCAAGTTATTGAATTATTTTGAAGAAATAACACACTATGAAATCTTGGGGTGTTACAACAATCTTCCTTTAGTGAATGTTCAAATTATTTTAAAAGAATTTTTTCAAATGTTAAACTGTTTTCATTTCTTTTTAAAAACCCCTTACTGAGTATTTCAATGCTCACCCTATGTTTTGATTTAAAAATTTTCAGGTATCATCTCTTAAAAGATGAACTGTTTCAGAAGTTTCCGGTTTCCCAGAACCCAAACCGCACACAATCCTCTGTATGGGACATGATGTGTTGTTAAAAAAGTGTGTTTTATTTTAAGATAACACATCATGTTCAGAAGGCACCGACTCCTGGGTTTCTGGGGTCAGGGTATCTACAGTTGGTATCAGAGGTTCGGTTTGGATAACTCTGGTAATCCAGAAACTGAAACAAATATATATATATGTATATGTACTTAAATTTTATTAAAAATTGGGTTTTATTAAATTTCAGATGGAAAATGAAGGCACAAATATCATATCTCTCCCCATAGAGGCCCTAGAGACCATTGTGTCTTTAGCTAGCCGTGAGGATTTTCTAAACTATTCCCATATCTGCATGACATGCAAACACCTTTACGACGTATCCAATTCACCATGGATGCTTCAGTTACACCAAGGGGTATGAATAGATTACCTCCTTATGATGATAACCCAGTTTCCCTCCTATGTATGTCGAGGAGGGTACTATGAGGGACTTTTCCGAATTTTCATGGCAGGTGAGAGCTTTGGCACTATGATTGATAACCCTTTTCAAGAAGCTGCTGTTGACGGAGACCTCCGAGCGGGCTACCTTTGTCAGATTTTAAACTATGGCTTCTGGGGTCAGTTGCTGGACTTCGGAAGGTTAGAAGACGAGTCCACCCAACTGTCTTGCAGATAACAAGTGTATGAGGATGTATCTCAACTTCATACCCCTCACGCTAGACTCATAAGATGCCATAGGTGCCCCCATGAGTTTTTTCCTGAATGCTCATCCTATGTTTGGTTCGAGGAGTTAGAGAGTTTTGATTCTCTATGTAGAGTTCGTTTTGTCAGTGGATAAGGGAAAATCAAGCAATAATAATAATAAACGTATGTTTATTGAAATGTTTTCTTTCCCCTTCCTTGTCTTTACTTTGTTTTTGTCCTTGAATGATTTTAAAGTGATTGAACTCCTGCCTTAAAACTTTCAGATGGAAGGACAAACCCACCTGTTATCTCTTCCCACTGAGATTCTGGAAATCATTGCAATCAAAACATGTGAGGAAGAGTATGACCCCTTTGCAAATTTGTGAAGAATGTGCAAGCAGTGGTTTGAGGTAACAAATGGTCCAGAGATTCTATGCACCTTCCAGGGAAATGCCTCCATCTATTACCGCATTGGCTCTGCACAGCTAGCCGGACGTGAACGACGAGGAAGTTATCATGAAGGGCTCTTTTTGTGTTTCACCTTAGGCCGAAACTACGCGGCCAGAGTGAAATTTCAGGAGGCTGCGTTAGAGGGAAATCTTCGTGCGGCTTATATGCTCCAACTACTCAGATTTAGCTTGTTTGACCGCATCTATGGCTTCAATGTCCTCGACCGAGACATAATTCAGCAAGTCCTTCGTACGTTGGTCTATAATGACATTTCAGAACTTTGTACTATTCGGGCTTCCCTCTGGAAGCCTGAAGGCCCAGAACATAAGTGCAACCCCTCCTGTCTAAGGTGTATTTGGATTAGGGAACTATAAGAGGTGAGAATCACTATGGGGATTCCGCTAAATGCACCTGTTGACCCTATACGTTGGTGGAGGTGGTAAGAACATTGCAGAACCTTGTAGTGTTGTGAAATAAATTGTGAGGACACAATTTTCTAAAGGGGGGGATAATGTGACGCCCCAGGTTTTATGAACTGGTCCAAGTGAACAATATTATGCTTTTAGTAATGTCTCTTGTTTTATTTTTTGTGCTTTTAATGATGTATCTTGTTTTATTTTATGCTTTGAGTGCTATTAAAGAATTTGAAACAAAATAAAACATGAAGAATACAGTAAACTGGTATATATTTAAAAGTTACATTTCAAAAAGACCCAACTACTTGAAAATACCATGCACAAGACCTAACACGGCCACAACGAGACTACTAAGAATAACAACTCGAGTAATCAGATAGTTGTTGTCTTCAGGGTCCATCAGTGTGAAGAATATAACAGCCAGAGCCATGACACACATACTCAACACCAATGGTATGAGGAGAGCCATCCTTTCTGGTTCAAGTGTTTTGATTTTGTAAAATGCCCCTGCTTTTATAATGGTCCTTAGAGATATGACCGTTAAATATATATAGCCGTTGGATTTTCAAAACGACCTTTGGGTTACCGTTGATAAAGTTGATCTTTATATGAAAACTTGTTTTAATGCCCTTATAATTTTATGATATTTCAAATATTATAATATGTCTAAAATATTTTTTTTACAAGAGAATCATAGTTTTAAAATAAAAAGAGTATTCTTGGAAATAAATCATTTTGTTTTTACAAAAACTCTGATAGATACCTATATAGTTAAAAACTTAGTATTCTTTTTATAAAAGATATGTTTAAAGGGTATCTATAATAATTGTATCTTTTTACCGCTAAAATTATGAATTGGGGGAAAAATTATTGATCTTTTAAATTTTATGAAAACAGATAGGTGCGTATTTTAAAGATCCAAATAGTTATATTGGTTTTGTATGAAAAATATGAGAGGTATATCTTTTAAAAGATTTATAGAAAAGGGATTTAAATTTTAAGTTGAAACTATTTGTTTTTATTGTATATTTACTCATTTTTGTACAAATATTTATATTACACACTATTTCGAACTAAGTATACTTAAACTAGTTATTTCGAAAGTCTAAATAAATTTTTATTAAAAATTATGTTGATATGAAATATTTTACATAAGATAGTAAAGGGATTTAGATTTTTTAGTTAAAACCCTTTGTTTTTATTGTATTAACTCTCTTTAGTATAAATATTTATAGTACAAATTGTTTTAAAATAAGTATACTTATACTGGTTATTTTATAAATTTAAAATAAGTTTTTAATAAAAATTTAGTTTGGGGCCCAGCCAAGCCGAGGGAATCCCTTAAGGGCCAAGCCCTCTAAGCCGAGACCAAGCCCCAAGGGACCCTAGGTGCCAACCATCGGGTTCCCCAAGCATTTAGTGGGTGTCTAACCAGGTCCCAATCCATGCATAGGTGTTCCAGGTCGTGCACAGGCCCGTGTTTAAGGCTGCGGTGCGCGTTGCGTAGGGGTGGGCCAAAGCCCGCATGGGGTCCGTGTGTAAGAACCCTGTGTGTGCGTGTTCGTGTTATTGAACCGGAGGCGGCAAGATTTTTATTATAAACCTCTCCCCAAACACGTTCCGTTTCGATGTGGGACGTGCTCCGTGCGATCGGGACCGTCCGATCGACTCCCGTGTCGATCTCGTCCGTCCAAATGTTTTTACCGCATGATCTTCCCTGAGATATAATCCCGGCCCTTGATCTCATTAAACCGATCTCTTTAAATTTTTCCCCGCGCCCTCTCTAGCCGTGCGATCTTCCCCTTCGTGAATCCTGGCCGTCCATTCCTTTACCGCGTCGAGCCGTCGTCTTCTTCCTCACAACAGCACCTGACCAGTAGGCCTGCGCAAGGACGCCTCGGCCTCTCCCCCCGCACAACTCCTCTTGACCTCTGAACACCCCCCTATTAGCTCACTATTCCTTCATATTTCCCACATCGATCTAACATCTTGGTTCGAGTCACCGATGAACACCGAGGCCTATATAAATGCCTCCTACTTCATGAAACCGAGGCGATTCCTCCTTCTCTTTCTTTCTCTCAAACTCCCAGCAACCCAGTGAGGTACACCCGGTCCGAGCCTCCTCCCCAAGCAAGGTAAGGGTACTTGCATGATTTATTTCTTTTAAATGAACCTCTGTTTTATACTCTCAGTATATATACAGTTTATTTTTATATATATACTTAATATAAAACCTTCGGTTTGTAAAGCCTTCAAGGAATCTGCCTTCGTGTTTTCAGTAGGGTGCATGTGTAAGCGTGGTTCCATGTTTTGCTTTCCTTTGGAAGAAACCCGTACCATTATACACTCAGTCTATATACAGTTTTTATATGCACCAACCCTTCAGTTTGTAATACCCTCAAGGGTGTTTACTTTTGCGTTATTAGAAGAGTTATATGTATGAAAACTTTTTATTTTTTTATGATTCATTTTTACAAAGAAACCCGAAACTTATTTTTTATATATATATAGTGTATATACAGTTTGTATAAAAATAAAAATGTGAATACATAGAACCCAAACCCTTCGGTTTAGGGTATCCATGGTCATTCAGTAAGGTTATACTAAGTAATATATGTATAATGAGGTTTCATTTTAAATCGACTCTTAACATATGTTATTCATGTAATATATACATATAACTAAATATTTCTGCATGTCTTCAAAATGAGTCAGGATGATTTTAGGGGATGAATGCCTATCCTCGAACGATATTTTGGATGAAATCTAGGCCATTGGATTATGTTCAATTATGTTGTTATTTTAAACCAAAGTTGCTACATGTTTATGTATTTTCTCATGAATATTAAACCCTCTTAAAATTTTTGATTCTTAACTAAATAAAATTAAGAGTTTCTTTTTTTTAACTAAATAAAATTTTAATGGTTTTGTTGTTTTAGTGTAAAAAGATTTTTTTTTTCATTCTTGGTGTATATATGGTGATGTGTATATATATATTTATAAGTATAAATTCCAAACCCTATTTTTTAAGTAATTATTACCAGGACTGACTTTATGTTTTGATACATGTGTGATTTTAATAAAGGATAATTTTGGCGTTTACTAAACCAACAAGTATTTTGTATACATGTACCCACAAATGAACATGTTGTAATAAAGGAGCTTCTTTGACATGTCCCATGACGTACTTTATGATAAAGTGTATATTTTGGATTGATTAATATGTATTAGAGGATTTAGTATTTATGGGATCATTTCGTCATGTTATGTTCATTTATTGCCTAAAGACAAAATGAACCTACTTTGGTGAATGCGTTAATTAATCAAGTTGTGGTTTACTTTATTTACAAGTTCAAGGGCCTAGTTATCACCATAACTGATTTCAAGTGTTTTCTTTAAGCACTTCATTTCCATGGGATAATAATTTCAACAATTTATCATTTATTATATCATTATTTCATGGGCTTTAGTAATTAGCATATGTGAAAAGAATGTTTTATTAAGCTATGTATGTCTTTGATTAGTTATTGACATATTTTGCAAAATTAACTATCATACCATGTATTAGAAAAATTTGTGATGGTGAATTTTATTATTATTATTATTATTAAATATCACTAAATGAACTAAGAAATTAGATTACCCAAAGTGGTATGGGACACCTTGGGTAAAATGAAAATGAATGAGATATTCAAGGTGGTATGGGACATCTTGAATATAAAAACCATTTAAGTAAATCATGAACGATGTGGCTCACATGATAATAAAGAAATGTCAAGGGTGCACCCTGATAGCGCTTCAATGCATTGGGTAAAGACTTAATCTCTATAGATGACATTTATTGATACCTTGGTGAATAACCTTGGCAAATTTTTATTGACACCTTGAGGATGGACCTTGGTGATATAGAAATGATTGTCTAAGATTAAATGTTGATGCCACATGATTCAAGTTTTATAACAAGTTCTTTCTAAGATAAAGTTCTTTCACGACTAATGCCTTTAAGTTTTCATAAAGTTCTTATTTAACTTGTATAATCTTGGAGCATGATTGGTGTTTATCACTTAATAGAATAGTAACCAGCATATGAAAATTTAGTTGTTTCCTTTATGAACAAATCTAATTATGCATTAATTTTAACTGTTTAATTTATGCTTAAGTAAGTCACATGTTGTACTTGTTTATAATAACCATTATTACTCCTTCAAGAATTGACATAGTTGTTTCATGTTATTCTTGAAAACCTTGATTGAGCATTGTTATATTATGTGTTACAATCTTCCTTTAGTGAATGTTCAAATTATTTTAAAAGAATGTTTTCAAATGTTACACTGTTTTCATTTCTTTTTAAAAACCCCTTAATGAGTATTTCAATGCTCACCCTACGTTTTGATTTAAAAATTTTCAGGTATCAGCTCTTAAAAGATAAACTGTTTCAGAAGTTTCCAGTTTCCCAGAACCCGAACCACACACGATCCTCTATATGGGACATGATGTGTTGTTAACAAAGTGTGTTTTATTTTAAGATAACACATCATGTTCAGAAGGCACCGACTCCTGGGTTTCTGGGGTCAGGGTCTCTACAACAATCATTTCCTAGATGCTTCGAGGAGAATTTTGTGGCTGACATTTTGGTTAAGACCGCCTGGAGGCACATTGTCCTTGCTGAGTATATCTAGGTTTTCCCTTGATTTCTATATCCTTGTTATTAGTTGACTATTCTTGATGATATGTGTTTTGTGTTTTTGGGGTGTTCTTTTAGGTATTTTATTACTCACCCCTCCATGAGCTCTTCCCACATGTGTCATATTTAATACAAACTATGGAACTTTTGATGATGTATTGGGAGGAAAAAGAGTTGGTGGAGCATAACTTGAGATAGACAGACCAAGGTTCTTTTCAGGTGGTTGAATTTGATATTAGTACTCATATTTTGTGTAGGTTGGACTCTCTGCTTTTTTAGGTTGATCTTGTATTAAGACTACTTATCACTTTCAGTACATTATTATCATACTCTTATTGTGGGATTATAGATGTATGCATGCATTGGTTTCCGTTGTTTTACATTTCATCATTGTATGGGCTTGGAGATGTGTGTCTATGTACAAATACATTATAATAAAGCCTCCCATGTGTGTAATAGGCCATGTAAGCACTGGTCACTAGTGCCTAGACTATTGGTGGCAGGATTCAGGTAGTCATAGTTTGGGCCCCATCGGGCCTGGTCACGATAATTTAAAAAAGTGACTTCGTGACTAAAAACTCAATATTATGTAATGTTTTAAGTAAAAGTCCTTATATTTGGTACCATAGGAAAATTTTAGATAATTTTAAAGGCTCGAATAATGTTAATAAAATACCATTGAGATATTTTAATTTATGTTTAAGTTTAAATGATATAGAATTTTAAGATTACTATACTATTTCATCTAATCTAAATCTTTTAATAATTGTTTTCCATAGAGGAAACAAGGAAACTAAACCAGGAAGGTATCAAGACAATAATATCCTTCCAAATCAGTATCCTGGAATAGTCTTAATTGTAATTGAGTAATTTTTTGCAGTGATGAATTAGTTGATGCAGACTATAAATGGCAGTGACATCCATGTTAGAGAGAAACCATATTTACCACAGAGGAACATGTCGATAGTTGAGCATTTCATGAAACAACACCCTCCAAATTTCCTTGGAACCTCAAATACAGTTGTAGATGAAGGATGGATCAATGTAATAGAAATGATATTCAAAGTCATGAGATGTTTATATTGTCAAAAGTTAACTCTTGCCATTTATCATTTTGAAGGTGAAGTTGACCGATTGTGGTATTTGGTTAAGAATACCGTAGAGAGAGATGAGATTGATGACATGGAATATGATACATTTAAGAATCTTTTTCTATAGAAATATTTCTTTAATATTTTTTGACTTGAAAAGGATAAATAATTATTGGAATTGAGGCAAAAATATGAATATTTTGTATCCCTATATGATGAAAATTTTAAAAAATTGTCCTGGTACTCACCAAATTTTATTCGGGACCTTAATAGTAAAATTGATAGATTTTACTCAGGATTGAAACGAAGTTTAAGAATATATTTCACCTCATGATAATTTAAATTTTTTGAGAAAGTTGTTCATTGGGTTGAGAAAGTTGATATGGAGTTTCTCGACACTTATGTTCCTCGAGATGGAAAGTGTAAGAAATGGTGAATATAGAAATAAATTGAGAAGCATTCGACTAATAAATCTTAATGTAGGCCCCTAACATGTTCCAAGTGTGGTAAAATACATTTAATGTAATGTTTGATAGGGTTTGGAAAGTGTTATTATAGTGGAAAGTTTTTTCATATGGCTTATGACTACAAATAAAAGAGTCCTAAACAATCCATGAATGGGTTAATAGATAGCCTTCCAATGGTGACATGGTTGAACTGAAATAAGTTTTAAAATTATGATAACATGTGTCTAGATTTAGTTACTTAGGGTGGAAATCATCATGAAAGAAAGAAATAATGCGTGTAAATATTATTTTCTACCACTTTGGTTGATGTTTTTCATCTAATGAAGGGGTGACATTTCAGTTACTTATTTATTCAAATTATACAGATTCCCCATTTGAATCTAGATATTATCATTCATTTATTTTTGAAATTTTTTCTAGTAAAATGGAAATATCACCTCATAGAAAGAAGATATAACTTTCAGTGAAAACTCAGAGTGGAAATATTAAAGCAACCATGATTTTTAGCAATCTTCATATTGTTATTAGTGGGATGGTCTTTCCTAAAAATCTTATTGAACTTCCAAAAGTGGAGTTTGATGTTATTTTGAATATGGATTGGATTTTAGTTTATCATGATAAGATAAATTAAAAATCTAATAAAGTTTTATTCAATGATTTCATACCATTGATAACATATAAAAAAGATGAGAAATTTTTTAGAGATGATAGTGAAAGTTACAAAACTTATGTTGTTGAAAAGAAATAAATTTCTTAAATTAATTATTTGACTATAGTGAATAAATATATGAAAGTTTTTCTTAATGAATTTCCTATTTTTATTCCTAATTGGGAGGTTGATTTTACTATTGACTTACTACCTAATGCTAATCCAATTAAAAAACACTCTTATCGAATGAATCAAGTAGAAATTTTGGAATTGAAAAATTAGTTGTAAGAGTTACTAGAGAAATATTTCATTCATCCCACTACTTCACTATGGGATTATTCTATTCTATTTTTTAAAAATAATAATGATTAAATGAGACTTTTAATTGATTATAGATCCTTGAATAACATCACTCTTAAGAAAAAATATCATTTTCATGATATCAATGATTTGTTTGATTAGATTCAGGGCGTGTAATATTTTTTGAAGATTGATCTCAGATTTGGGTATCATCTGTTGAATGTGAAAAAGAAAGATATTATGAATATGATGTTTCAGAATAGATATAGGAATTACAAGTTTATAGTTATTCCCTTTGGGTTGTCTAATGCACTGAATGTATTTATAAGTCTTATGAATTGAGTTTTTCATGACCATTTAAATAAGTTTAGGTTGTGCATATTGATGAAATATTGGTATATTATAAAAGTATTAATGTTTATGACAGACACCTAAGGATTATTTTTCAACCTTAAAAGGAAATAGTCTATATGGTAAATTTATTATTTTTGAATTTTGGTTATAAAAAATTTATTTCCTTGGGCACACTATTTCTAAATATGGCATCACTATTGACCCTTTTAAAACTAAAGTTGTTAAATAATGGATAAGACCTAAAAATTTCATATAGATTTGTAGTTTTTTTTGATTAGTGGGTTACTACCATCATTATATTGAAAAATTTACTTAGTATTCTAGCTTACCGACTAAGTTAACTCCAAAATGAGATAAATTCATCTAGATGAAAGAGTGTGATGATTGTTTCTAGGAACTGAAAACAATATTTTTTAATGATTTCTTTTTGTCCCAGCCATCTATAAATGAAAAATGTTTTATCTACAATGATGATTCCTTGAAGGGACTTGGTTGTGTTATAATATAGAATGATCAGGTAATTTATTATTCTTCATGTCAACTGAAACCTCATCAGTTAAATTATCCTACACATGATTTAGAATTATCCACAATTTTTTTTAATTAAAAATTTAGAGGCATCATTTATATGGAGTAAAGTGTGAAATATATAATAATCATCAATGTTTGAAGTTTATATTCATTAAAAAAGAGTTGAACATGATAAAAAGAATATGAATGAAACTAATTAAGGATTATGACCACATGATTTATTACCATTATAGAAAATAAAGAAATATAACTAATGCATTGAGTTGAAAAGATAATGCTACATTAACCATGTTATGTTTGGAACATAACCCTTTAATTAATGATTTTATAAATTTTGTCCTAGAAATTATGTATGCATGGACATTCTCTATTTTGTTTCATTTTTTAGTGCAATCATCTTTGTTAGAAAGAATTAATAAAGCTGAGAAAGAGGACCATGAATTATAAGAAAAGGAGAAATTTTCAATGAAAGTTACCTGAATTTATCATTGAAAAGATAGGTGTTTTGATATTTGGAAAGAGATTATGTGTGACTTTTGATTCCATGTTGAAAAGATAATTGTTGAGTGAATCTAATAGTTCATTATTTTCTATTCATTTTGGAAGGACAACAATTTATAAAGACCATTGAGAGTATTACTGGTGGGATATAATGAAAAGAGATATTAATGAATTTATATTGAAAATTTTGTCTTTTTAATAGGTTAAAGAAGAATGAAAATTATCGAAGGGGATTATTTATCCTTTTCCAGTTCTATAACATGGATGAAAGAATATATCCATGGATTTTGTAGTGGGACTACCAATGAAATTTCAAGGTAATAATGAAATTTTAGTAATTATTAATCATTTAACTAAATATTCTCATTTTATACCTATTAGAGATACTATATATTTAGATAAACTTTCTCGAATATATACATCAAGAAGATAGTTAGGTTACATGGATTTCCTCTCTCCATTGTATTTGAACATGATCCCTAGTTTATTTATAATTTTGTGAATGGTATTCAAATGTCATTGGGTGCTAAATTAAATTTCAATACAACTTTTTATCCCCAATTTGATGTATAGTAAAAGAGAACGATTCAGACTATGGAGGACATGATTCTAGATTGTTAAATGGATTATCAGTGAATTTGGTATCAATATATTTCTTTACTTAAATTTTTATATAACAATAGTTTTCATTATATTACACAAATGTAACCTATTGAGTAATTTCATAGAAAGCATGCTGGACTCCAGTTTAGTTGGATGAATTCGGTGAAAGAAAGTTGTTAGTAGTAGAGTTAGTATAAGAAATGTTTGATAAGGTGAAAATGATTTTTCAACATATAAGGATGGGTCGGATAAGGCATAAAAGTTATGTGGATAACTGGAGTAAAGAACTTTCTTTCGGGGTAGGTGATCATGTTTTTCTTAAAGTATCTCCTAAGAAACATGTTATGTTTTTTGGTAAAAAAGTGAGGATAAGTCGGTGGTTCATTGAACTATATGAAATACTAGATACAGATGGATTAGTTTCTTACTGAGTGGATTTACCTATGAGTTCATGTTAGGTAAATGATGTTTTTCATGTTTCATTGTTAAGAAAATATCTCTTAGACGTATATCATATTTTTGAGCCTTGAAGTAGTATACTTTGAAGAAAAACTTTCTTATGTGGAATAACCAGTGTAGATTATTGACTTTAGAGATAAATTATTGCATAATAAGGTAATTTGTCAGGTTAAGGTTTTGTGAAAAAACCATAAGGTTTAAGAAGAAACATTAGAATCAGAAAATGCTATGTAGAAAAAATATCCAAACTTATTTAAGTAATTAACAAAATTATGAGGTTGTAATTTCCAAGAGAGAAGAATAATGTAACAAAACAAGTAATTTTAAGATAAATCATTTTCATATATTCATTAATTAGATTTTATAGAGTTATATTCGTATTAGATAAATTTTTAGTCAAAATGAAAAAATGCTTTATTTCTAAACAAATTGGGTTTTCATACATTACATGGTTTTATTTAAAAACATTATAGAACATTAATTTGATAAAATGAAATTAATTTTTGAAATAATTATATAAAAATTATCTTATGTTTAATTTTTGATATTTTTTTGAAAACTTTTATTTTTTAATGAATAGTGAAAAATATTGATTTTTATTGAAAAATGTATTTTCATTTCAAGAATTTAAAAAGGTATTTTTTTTAAAATATTTTCAAAGTAAAATTAGTTAATTTATATTATAAATAATCTACTTAATGACATATAAACCATTATTATAACTTATTTTGGTATAAGTTTATTTTTGGGCTTAAAAATGTATTTTTTTAAAAACTTTTTTTTCATTACATTTTTTATTTTAATATTAAATTAATTTATTCCAATCCTAAAAATTGATTATTTAAATATATTTTCCATATTTGGAATCATATTTTATAAATTTGTTAAATTTCTCTCTTTTATTTTTTATCATTATGAATAATAACTCTAGTAAATATTTATAACCTCCAGTAAGGGTAAATCGGGTAATTATGGTTAAAAAATGTGATATGTCCTAAAAATATCCCTAAAACCTATATTTATTTTATTGGATAAGTTTATTTTTACCAATTGTTTTTTAAATTTTTTCCACTTTCCATTGATTATAACATTTATATTTTTTTAAGTAAATATGAAGTCCAAAATGTCACTCTATTGCTTTTAATATCTAAAATATTTTGTGATAGGGATATAACAAAATTATGTTAGATTATAATTTTTTATTTGATATATAAATTATTTTTTTATCATGACATTTTTTTAATTTTTAGTGATGAAATAGTTACCTTAAATTCTAACACAACATTGACATAATGATTGTGCAAGGAGAAGAAAAATCATGTAAATAATTTTAGAAAATGAAAAACAAATATTTTTTGGGTGAGTTATAGTGTCCCAAGAATTTTATCGATCAATATGAAATATTAGGTACATTTGAAAATATTATATTTTAATTAATTTGATGTTATTTTTTTTCAAAGTCAAGTTAAATGAATAGGTCTAAAAATGATATTAATAATATTTTATAATAAAAAATATTTTATTAAATGATTTAAAATTACAAAAAATATTATATTCATCCAAGTGAATAGGATACAGTTGAAAATATCAACTATTTTCCATTTATGGTCAAATTTTCCTTTTATAGTAACTTTATTGACCCCTAAATCGTTAAAAACAACGATATCGCGGTAATTTTCAAAAGGGTTAACTTGTGGTTAAAACCAAAAGATAAGGGTAAAAACATAATCTAAACTTGTAAAATTTTTATTATATGATATGATTTATAACAATAATCATATTATCATCTAATTATATCAATTTGGAGACACTTTTTCATAAAAATTAATTTATATTAATTTAATATTTTAAGTAATCTCAAGAGTGCCCCTCCCCCCACTTATAAAAGGAAACCTCCTCTTCTATCTTACTCATACCTTTTTAGCACTCTAGTTATGCCAAAAACTTATCAATTATCTATAAAACTTCACTCCCTACATTCTAGAGGTCCTGGTATCACCAAAATACCAAACCTAGGAAGCTTAAGGTGTAAGACAAAGAGGTGGTCCGAGGAGAAGGTACAAGCCATAACCAGTCTATTTCAAGTTTATTTATTCTTCCATCTCATTCAAATATTATTTAACCATTTTAAAATAATAAAATAATAAAATTAAATATACTTATATTTTTTATGTTAATGACATAATCTATATCCATATCCTCTTCCATAAAATTGGAAATAAAACTGCCATTCATGTTTATAACGAACTACCGCCTCGTGAACCAATGTAATTAATTTTCAATCATCACCTCTCAAAGTTGGTTATAATGATGAATTTCATGTATATATATTATATTCATGATATAATTATCATTCTGGAAAGATAATATATCATATATTTTTTCCATTCATTGAAAAATAATAGCCTCGTTCATGCGTATGCATGGATCACCACTTGCACAAAATGATGTGATTTTTTTTTCATAACCACATCACATGACTATTATATATAAGTGTATTAAAAGAAATATTATGATATTTTTGATATAATAATATTTATTTTAAATATAGAATAATACTTTTCTTCTTTCCATCATGATTGTTGAAAAGTAGAATTATTACTCATATATACAGACGGTCTAACGTCTTCATGATTGTAACATGGTTTATTTTTCATAACTACATTTCATGGTTAGTTTTAAAAGAGTAATTATTGAATAAAAATTAGAATTATTTCATGATATTTATTCTGAAGATGATAAAATATTGACATCTTTGACTATATTCAACCTATCAATGTCATTTTGGACATATGAACTGAATATCATCAAAAATCTAAGATGAATTTAAATAATTAAGTAATTGAATATAACATGGAAATTAATAAAATAAAAAGAATAATAAACATGAAAAATGTTTCTAAGAAATAAATAATTATCATAAGTTTATTATTAAGGAAGATAAATAATTTATATGAGGATTCAGACTCTTAGTGAAAGACACTTTACTTTAAAAACCTTATTTTAATTGTTTTAATGATTTATTTTCTAAATATCATTCTTCAATGTAAATATTTATAAAATTATTTTATTAATTCATTTATATGAATTTAAATAAATTAGAAAGGAAATTTTATTTCACTTTTTACTTTCAAATTATTTCAAAAACAAATATTTTTAATGAAAGTTTTGACAAAAAGACAAAATAAATGTTCTACTTTAACATATACGGTCTCAGTTTTTTTCCCACCGCCTTAACAATTATTTTATGTTTCAATTCCTTAGAATATTTAATATATTATTCTAATAAAAAACCTAATTTATTTTGTTTTAGGTATTTTAGTTTTGAAAATGGGTTTCAAAAGGAAAATTATTTCAATATCTAAAAATATTTTCCATATGGTTTCAAAAGAGTTTTAATGGTTATATGATAAAAAAGTGAAAACATAAAATGTTTTATTTATTATATGGTACTTGAGAATTGTAGATGGCCAAGGGTGATCCTGATACATCTTATATGAAAGGTGATCATGATATAACTTATACAATGGGTTAGCCTGATACAACTTATATGATGGGCGAACCTGATACAACATATACAGCGGGTGATCTTGATATAGATTGCTAATGCATTGGGTAATGTTCCCTGTATTCATAGGCAAGAAGGAGGGAGTTAACCAGGGAGGTTTAACTTATGGATTAAACTAGGCTCCTATTATTTCTGACATGGGTTATGAATATAATGCCCAAAATTTACTATATGGGTTTCTATTATCTTATTATGGGGTTTAAAGGTTTTCTTTGAGAAAAAAGTGTGTGTTTTCATGCTGATATGATTTATATCATACAATCAAAGAATTTTGAGATCAATGTAAACTTTTTATGCCTTTTATTGTTTTATGTTAGACTAACGAATTTATTTTTTATGTCTAATACTTAGCTTTTTGTGCTCATCTAACATTTATAAATATTTTTCATAGGGTTTTAGGTTGAGTGAGAACAATGAAGAGGTCAAGTTTAATATCATGAATATTTTTCATGAAAAAAACATGTTTTATTCTAAAAGTTTTATATTGTGAAAAAAATGGATACTAAGTAGAAGTGTTCTCTTTTTAATATATGTGTTTGTTATGTAAGAGTTATGACCTAATTCTCTAAAACACTAAACTGTAATGATATTTAAAATGTAATAAAGTGAATTATTCCCTAAAATATCAAGATTAAGTAATGTTTTAAGGCTGATTCCTTATAATTAAACTCATTATTCCCACACCCATGTCAACAAATTCATTATGTTCACACCTGAAAATATGATCAAATTCATCATTTCCACACTTATGTGAAAAAACTCATATTTTCCATGCCAAATTATACCATGAGATATAAACTTAAACCAATGTATGAGAGGGTGATATAAGACCCCTCCCGTCATCATTTATATATATTTTTTAATAAGAAATAAATCATTAATCATAAATAAATCATAGAAATAAAATGAGTTTTATATACTTTTAAAATGGAACCATAAAAAGAAAACATTAATAATTCCATCATAACATGATATACCTATGAAAAAATGTGTATCCAAATATATTCAGTAACTTTCTAGGTAAATACCCTTAAATCATGATAATTGGGAGTATTATATTTACATTGTATAGATAAAGGTTATGTGGTTAAGTAAATAATTTCTTCAATAAATAGATGGATGAAATCTAGATGAATATCCTTTAATCAAAGAAATTGAAAACAATGTATTAAAAAATAAAATACATTGGAAGAAAAATTAAAAATGTAAACCTTCAATGTTTAGGAAATAAAAAATCATTGATGAATCATTTATTTGATAAAAAATATCAATTCATATGTCTTCTAGTGGAATAAGGTGTATGGTATTATTTGAAGAATATCCTTGATCAAGTATAATATAATCAAAGGATAATGAATTAGATGAAAACCACTTTTTAGAAGTTTTATAAAAATCACTTTGGAAATAAGAAATATCCTTGATCTTTTTAAATCATTTTAAAATAAATATTTTATAAAACTAAGAGAAAAATAATTTCTTTTATAAACCATGAAAATGTAGAGATAAAGTCTCATATAAAATGAAAAAGGTGGTAGAAATATTTGTTAACATGGAAAGCATTAAAAAGAGATTCTAGAATACATTTTTAACATATTCATAAAACGGAGAAGTTATGGGTCACTTTTAAAAGTTATTTCCATAAAATATGAAGTGAAAAAATTCAAAAAAAAATTAATTTTGAAGAACAAAAATCAATAATAGATTCTTGAAAATACATAAATGTTATAAAAATAAATGTGAAGTGGAAGATAAAATATTTTATTTTGAAATGATGAAAAACCTTTTTTAATATTTTAAAATACCTCTATTTAAAAATAAACATTATAAAAAGATTACTTGATTTTCCTTTTAAAAAAGGATAAAGAGGTTTATTGGGATCATAGAAAATAATTCATATTAGAGTTACCTAAAATATAGGAGAATGCTTTTGGGAAGGAAAATATGGTCATGGAGGAAAAGATCCATTTGAGTGAATGAGAGTTATTCTTTCTAATGTAAAACTTTTATTTGATAAGATATTTCATTGAGGAAGATGATATTAATGAAAATAAGTAAATTCCCTAGATAATAAGAGAAAAAATCATATAGAAATGGAATTTTAATGATAAGGGGGGATTAAAAGATCATAACTAAGTAGAGAATTTATAACTCAAGGAGAAAAAATTAGAGTTGGGAAATCAATTTTGACTTAAGTAACATTTAAATAGAAACCCCTTGAAGGATATGATTTAAAATGAAACATTAAATATCATGAATAATGACAGAATACTAGTACAAAATATTAATGATTAATTAGATACAACATTCCAAAATAAAACATGTTGTATATTAAGAAATAAGTTATAAGAAATTATATTTTAGATAATAAACCCTTACCTTGTTTCCTCGCTTAGTCGAATGTACTCTAAGATACAATATAAAAAATATAAATATCTTAATCAACTATTTTAGAACCCATTCCAACCTTTTATAAAAATTATTTATAATTATTCTCTATATGTATATTAGTTATCTATTATATTTTTTTAATATTGGGTGTTTGTAATCTTGATCATTTTGAAATAGTTTCATATTTATAGTATTGTTCTTCATTCTTCTCCAAAATTTCATCATTCTTAGGTCATATAAGGTAGTAAAATTGGTTTTTTATAATTATGTAAAAATATTATAATTTTATTCTATGAGGGTTTTTAGTTAATATCCCTGTAGATGAAATTGGTGACAAGCATGTTTTGATGATTTTTAACAAATGAAAGGTGGTATCTTAATTAAAGAGTTTAATATTAATTTTACCATTAAATAATCAAAATAAAATATTTATTTACATATTTATATAATATATTATCATTAATTATGTTCTCATAGTTATCAATGATATTATTTTATAGCATTATTCAAATATTTGGTTAGACCAACACAAACATGGACAAACCATAATTAATGGATAATTATGATTATGAAAGTGGTTTATTTTGACATAATATTACTACTACAGAAGTATAATGATATTATTTAGATAAATTTTAGGTAATTAATCATATATTATGATATTTAAACAAATAAGAAATAAAATAAATGAAAAATGAGATACTTTACTTCATAGAGGCGGTAGTCTACACCCACACTAATGATGTTTTTTTCCTCAACGGAAGAATGTAAAGGTGGGTAAAAGTTATTATATTAGAATAATAACATTAATTATACCAATAATAATGTTTTAATTTTATAATAATGTGATAATTATATTTAGGAAATAAAAAAATAAAAAAATAAGTTATGAAAAAAATTACTCACATTGAGGGCTTGAGATTTCCCTTGGAGGATTCCCTGAAAATGGAGGTCATAGGCTATGTTTCACACGTTAAAAAGAATCTAAAATGTACAATAATGGATATTAGGATGATATAATATTCCTAATATCCCAAACATTAATTTTAACGCATGTTTTAAGTATGTTTTTAGGTTTTTTTACTCTTAGAATTTTAATTTTTACTATTTTTGGTTCCATCATGGTAACTAATTTTTAATCAAGTAGTTTAATTTTAATGTATTAAAATAAAATGATCCTTATTAAATAATTTGAACTTAATTATTCCAAATATGAAATTCATTTTATCAGTTAAAATTTTTATGTGTTATAAAAATAAATTTTAACATCAGTGCATGTAATGTGTAAAGACCCGTTTTTAGAAAAAGTGTATTTATAAGCTCAAAATTTATGTATAGAATAATCTTATAAATGTATTTTATTTTAATGATATAATTTTTTTTATTCTAAAAATAATAATATTTATATTTCTTTAAAATAAATACAAAAATAATATTTTACTAAGATAATATTTAGTTAAAAGAAAAGACCAAAATAGTTTTTATTGTAAAATATTACTTAAGTCCTTAAAATGATAATAATAGTTTATCTAAATTCAATGTAGTATTTTTAAAATTTATATTTTTAGTTTTTTAATAAATATTTTAGTAATAAAATATTTTATACTCTTCTATTTATTTTTTATATAATGATAAATTCATAAAAGATACTTTTTTTGAAAAAACATTATTTTTTTACTATTCAACTAAAAATAAACTATTTTAGAAATGTTTCAAAAATTCATATTAAGATAATATTGACATTTTAATCCAAAAATGTAGTTTTCTTTCAAATTTAAATTAAAAAATTTATAGATTTATCTTTAAAAGAAAAATACAATATTTAATGAAAATTACTTTTATTAAAATAATGACCTTTTTAAACTTCAATTGTCTTTAATATTATTTCATATAAATTTATAAATAATTTAATATTAAAATATTAGTTTATAAATTTAAGAATTACCGATTATAATAAACTTTTAGCTATGAAGAATTTAATTTTTTAAGGTAAAATACCTTAGACCCCAAAGCCAAATTGACCATTAGTGGGGGATGAATTAGTGGTTTACATTTATATATTATTTTCTTTTAATTCCACAACTTGAACTTTTTATGTTTCTTGATATACTAAATAATGTCTTACAACCTCACATCATATGAAAAAATAATAATAGAGATCACAACACATGATATTTATAAGATTAGATGCAAAGAACCCACTCCTTTCTATGTTGGTTAAACTCCCAAACCTAGATTCTCTACTATAATCTTTTCAATAATTAGACATAAATTGGTTATACACCATAATAGTAGACTCTATAGTTGATCCTAGTTCTACACCCAAACAACCAACTCTTATTCATTGTTTGGATATACACCTCAAATTTATTCTCTTTTAATTGACTGTTTAGACACCTTGGCCTCAAGCCTCTTCAACAACTAGTTAGAAACCCCATTCAGAAGCTCCTTCAACTCTGTGTTGATCTAGTAGTAGAAATTAATATTTCTTATTTATAGTGATATTCCTTTATGAGCCTGTGGGATCATAATTACTCATTCACACCATTAATATCATCATCAAAATCTTGGAATAAGCCTATTGGTCTTTCTCAAAAACTTTCGATCTTCAGTGAAAGATCAGGTCTTCCTCAGTCAGTCAAATTATTGGGAATATATTTTCCTTCTATTTATGAAGTTCCTAACCTCAATAATTCATTATTATGATAATTTTTTTATCCAAGTATAATCATAAAGAATTTATAATAATTTTAATTTTAATCCTCAACTTAATTCATGTATGCATGTAATAATGAACATCTTATAAAATTTTCATATATATTTTTTATTCTCATTATTTTATGTTCCTTTTATCAATTATTTTTATTCAAGTTTCCTTGTATTTTTACCAAAATAGTTTTAGTAAAGTGTCTTTATTTCTAAATTTATATCATGTTTAGTAAAGAGATGTGAATTTATGAATTCATGTGTTATATAATAACCCTTTTAAATGGTTCTTAGAAAATCATCCACTTTAAAATATTAATCAATAAAAAATAATAATGTGTAATTATTTTAATTTATTCTTATATTTTTATCTAATAATTATTATATTCTTTATGTAATTTTAACATGTCTCTATTCTTTTTATTTTATTGTCGTGATAGTTCAATGTTTTATACAACATGATCTATTGAAGATAGTATTAATTTAAAGGGTTCAACATCTCTAGTAATTACATTCTACCCCATTAAATGAATTGAATATTCACAATTTTAATTATTAATAACTAATGAAAATAGGAAAGGATATTCTTAATATATTTATAACTTGGAACATAACATAGAATATAACATCTACCTTACCACCTAGGAAATATTAAGTTACTTATCTTTATTTAAACAATATTAATATTTCATACAATATTTTACCATAGTATATATATGCCCAAATAATAAATTCTATAAAATATAACTTTCCTAAAATTGAATTTCTAAGAAATTAAACCACATCAGATCCAGATATTATTCTTGAAATTAACACTATCTTAATCCCTGAAAAGATATCAATTACTTGGTTATAAAATCCCACAGTATACAACACATACCATAATCCAAAAAAATGCAATAAAATTCACCAGAAATATCATGAATCAATTATTAATACCATGGTTACCAATATTTTATAACTTATTTTTTCAAAGTCAATCAACTCTTTATTTTCTCAACATCAATGAAATATTAAACCTAATAGATATCCATCCATTTTTCATGTGTTCTTAAATAGTTACCCCCCTAAAATATAACCTTGTTAGAAAACCACTTTTCAAGGTTATTGATACCATTTAATATATGTTTCAAAACTTTTAAAGAAAAAAATACTGGTGAAAAATCCTTATATGTTTCACATAATCCTCATACATTCTAGAATATACCATAATATCATCGATAAATATCACTCACTAATGAAAATAACTATGAGTATCAAGATTTTATTTCTATTAAGATATAAATATCACTACCTTAGGTATGACTAGGAAAATAACATTTTCTATCAAAATAGGTATATAATAAGATTCTCAACCACTTAATTATTTACCTTATTTAGTTATGAGACATAGTGGTTTCTAGATACATACCTTTCTTATCTTTATTTTCATGATCCTGTTTCAATCAAATACTAAAACAAAAAATTGTTATTAATAAAATCAATGTAAATGATCACATGAATATGAAAACTTAATCCTAAGACTCATTCCCCAATTAAACATTCATTTTACCCTTTGATAATTATAGTTCAATATATATTAATTTATGTTAGGCTCTCTTATAGATATTAGCATAATCCTAAAAACAATTGTACCAAAATTATCATGAACTTTCTTACAATATTCTAAACCTAAAAATAATTGAAATATATTCTCTCAATGTTTGGCTTACCCTTTATCCATAAAATCAAATATCAATTCATATGTACCTTTACTCATTAATCTTCATGTTTTAATATAAGTTATCCATAAACATCACTAATTAGGTTTTCTAATATAAATATTTACAAATCGTTCCTAATAGTTTGTAAATAGAATGCAAATTATCCAATGAATTGCCCTCGATAGTGTCAAATCATGTGTACAGTTAACCCTCTTTATCATTCATTAGGTGATGTTCAAGTTAATATTCAATATACCCTATTCAGGGTTATTACCCTTAGGTACATATATAATATAGTGAATCTACTTTTAGTATTAATACATGAATTTAATTATTAGGATAACCACACAATCTCTACTTTACTGAAAATTCAAGATATTATACCATACTTAGACTTATTCCTAGGGATTTCACTAAATTCCCCTTATCTTAATCCCTAAAATATTCAATATTACCTAAACTAACCTAAAGGTTTATCTATATGTTTGAAATTATGATCAACCTTTACTTATCAACCCTTAAATTATCCTTAACCAACAAAACTCATTTCTTTTTCAACCAATGGAAATTTTCCCCACTATATAAGAAACTGAGTAATTCATAACAAGACTTCAACATCTCCCATAAATTCTCCATATAAGATACTTTTCTAGACACATCATATATATTACATTCCTTCATAACCATAAGAAATGGAAATATAAGAAATTAGTGATATCAAACAATCAATAAGGGTAAACATAAGAGATAATAATTAATGATCATAATTGAGCATAAAGTGAGTATATGGGTATAATCTGGATATATAATAAAGTTATAACCAACAAAACATATATCATAACTCATTAAATAAGGCATGACATAACATAAAAGTGTGGAATATCTTGTAAAAGATTAATAAACATGGAATTTAACATATATTGAAAAGAAAATAAACTTAGAAATGTGACATAACATGAAAAAAACTTAGATATTTGACACAAAAATAAGTATAGTAAAATCATATGAGAAAACTTATTCTTACAACACCCATGTGAACAAACTCATTATGTCCTTGCCTAAAAAAGTGAGCAAACTAATTATATAGTTGACTATGTGAACAAACTCATTATGTACAAGAATAAATATCTCATGAGATATACAATTAAATAAATACATTAGAGGGTGATATTGGACCCTTCCCATCATCATCCATATATATGTGTTCTATAAGAAATCAATCATTCATCATAAAGAACCCATGGATTGAAAATTAGTTTCATTTACTTTTAAAAAGGAATCATATAAGTAAAAAATTTATAATTACATCATAATATGATATACTTGGGGAAAATAAATGGGGTTCCAAAGATATTCAGTAACATTCTAGGTAAATACCATTCAATAAAGATAATAAAGCATATGATATTTACATCGTATAAATAGAGGTATATTTTTAAGTCAATAATTTCATCAATCAATTGATATATTAAATCATGGTAAACACCATTTAATCAAAGAAATGGAAAATAGGTTATTACCAATGAAAAGTTATTGGAAGAAAAAATAGGTTTATAAACCTTCAAGGTGTGGAGAACAAGTGCATGGAATGCAAAGTTTAGGCCATCATCCTCACTTCCATCTACTTAACCATCTAGGAGGCCAAGAATCAATCTCGTATGGGCTCCCAATTTTATGTGTCTTTTATTCATATGAGGGTTATATCCTTAATCTAAGAGTTAGTTTCGATGTTGAAAGGGGGACAACATTATGTTTTGGTGTGAAATATTCTTAACAGACCTACCATACATGGAAGTTCAGGAGGAATATTGGACAGTTGGAAGCCTTCTACCAGTGGGTTAAATCTTAACATGAATGGTTCTCTCTGGAATAGACTCATGAGAGGATGAGGGGTCCTATGGGACTTTTGTGGCTCGGTTCTTGTGGCATTCATCATGTTTTATGTTCTGGGTAGTTCCATTGGGGAGGAGGCATGGGCACTACTCACTGGGCTTCAAGTTTGTTGGGAGTGCAGTTTTCTGGTGTCTGGAGTGGAGTTAGATTTTAAAGTTATGGTGATACTGGTTCAGGGGAGGTATGAGATTCCATGGGATCTGACTTACATAATTAGGAGGTGTGCTCTGAAGACTCCCTTAGGACTGAACATCCATTACAATTAGAGGGAGACTAACTTTTTTGTGGATGCACTTGCAAGGTTTGGACGCCTGGGAGAGGGATTAATCATTTTTGATGGTTTGGGGAAACTTCCTTTGGAGTGAAAGGTCTTTGCACAGAGCAATGCTCTTGTATTGCACTATTTTCTCCCCCCTTGTCGGCTTCTTGTATTGGAAGGGCTAGGTCAACCTTTTTATAATAAAAAAGTAACTTTTAGTCAGACTAGGTAAGACAAAGGAAATGATGGAACATTTATATAATTGAAAAAGCATTTCATAATCTATTCATAGAAAAAAGGTGTATGATATCATTTGAATAATATACCTGAAAAATAATAAAATATATCAATGGAAAACAACTTAGATGGTTTTTAAGAGTTTTAGAATAATCACTTTTGGAATAATAAATATCCATGTTCTTTTGAAATAATTTTAAAAGAAATATTTTATAAAACTATGAGAAAAATAATTTATTTTAGAAACCATGAAATCATATAGATAATGTTTCATATAAAATAATAAAGGAGGAAGAAATATGTGTTCACACAGAAAACATTAAAAAGAGTGTTTAGAATACATTTTTAACATATTTGTAAAAAGATAAAGTTATAAGTCACTTTTAAAAGTTATTTTAAAAAATATCAAGTGAAAGATTTGGAAATAATTTTATTTTGAGAAAGAAAAATCAATAATATTTTATTTAAAAGGAATACATTTTATCAAAATAAATGTGCGGTGGTAGATAAAACATTTGATTTTGAAAGGATGGAAAACCTTTTTTAATATTTTGAAATACCTTTGTTTGAATACCCATATCATAAAAATAGTATTATAATTTAATTTTTAAAATATTTAAATAGTATTATGAATTTCATTGAAAATAATCTCTATTAGAGTTCCCAAAAAGAGATAACTTTGGTGGGACCAAAAATATATACATAGAGGAAAAGATCTGTAGGAAAGAATGAGAGTTATTCTTTCTAATGTCAAAATTTTATTTGAGAAGGTATTTGATAAATAAATATGATATCGATGAAAATAATTAGCATTACTAGATAAAAACTGAAAAAACCTGATATAATTTGAATTTGAAGGAAAAAAGTGGCTTGGAAGGTCAGAACCAAATAGATAATTTATGAATCAAGGAGAAATAATTTGAGTCATGGAATCTGTTATGGATCGAGTAACATTTAAATAAGAACACCTTGAAGGATATGATTTAAAATGAAACATTAAATAAAATTAATAATTAGAGTATCATGATATAAATTATTAATGTGTCAGTAGATACACCATTCCAAATAAATCATATTTTATATTAAGAAATATGTCTCAATAAATTTAAATAGAGACAAGAAACTCTTACCTCGTTTTCCCACTTAGATAAATTCACTATAAGATCCTATATGAAAAAATAAATATATGAATAAAATATATAAAACCTTTTTTATACATAAATTTTTATAAACATCATTTATAATAATTCTCTACATGTATATTAGTTAGATATTTTATATTTATAATATCGGGTGTGAGTCATCTTGGTCATTTTGAACTAGTTTCATATTACTGGTATTTTTATTCATTATTCTTCAAAAGTTCATCATTTTGAGACCATAATATGTACTTTAATTTATGTTTTATAATTATTTATAATATCATAATTTCATTACATTGAGGCTTTAGTTATGATTCTTGTAGATGAAATTGGCGACAAACATGTTTTAGTGATTTTTAACAAATGAATGGTGGTATCTTAATAAATGATTTTAATATTCATATTTATAAGAAAATACCAAAATAAAATCTTTATTTACAAATTCATATCAAATATTATCAGTAATTAAGTTCTTACATTCATACATGATATTGTTTTATATAATTTCCCAAGTATGCGATTAGACTGACCCAAACATGAACATATCATAATTAATGGATGATTATGATTATGAAAGTGGTTTATTTTGGAATAATATCATTATTATGGAATAATAATGATACTATATAGATAATATTTATGCCTAGAATCATATTTTAAGATATTTTAACTAATAATAAAGAAACTAAATAAAAAATGAGATATGTTACTTTGTGGATATTGTAGTCTGTAAACACACTAATGATGCTTTCATTTTATTAATGTAAAATGGGGAATTTTCATAGTATTTATTACCTTAAAATAATAAAATTCATTATACAAAAAATAATGATTTCATTATATAGTAATGAGAAAATTATATTTTGGAAAGAAAGAAAGAAAAGAAGATATGTTAGGGAAAACGAGTACACACATTGAGGACTTAGGCTTTCCCTTGGAGGAATCCTTGGAAATGGAGGTCTTAGGATAATTTATTATGACCACATTCTAAAGGAAAAGGATTAAGGTTATAGGGGAATAAAAAATGATAGAGTTTAAATTGTAAACCAAATTTTTATTGTTGTCTTGAAGGGGTGGTGATAGGCCCCTTTTATAAGTGGTGAGAATGACATTTTTTAAATATTTTAAATTAAATATAATGAGAGAACTTGTTTCACTAGTCAAGAGGACTCCAAAATATAAAATAATGGAGTGGAGTATGAGATAAGGTTGATAATACCTCAAACATTAACTTTAAAACATGTTTTAAATATTTTTAAATCAATTTACTCTTAGAGTTTTCACTTTTACCATTTTCCATTTTACCATGATAAATAACATTTAACTAAGTAATTTAATTTTAATGCCTAAAAATAAAGTGGACCTTTTTAGATAATTTTAACCTAATTATTAAAAATATTGAATCCATTTTATATGATAAAATTTATATGTATAAGAAAAATAAATTTTAACATTAACTCATGTAACATATAAAAACCCATTTTTAGAAAAAGTATACTTTTAATATTAAAATAATTATGTGGGATAAAATTATAAATATATTTAATTTTGAAGATATTAATTGGTTTATTTTAATACAAATAATTTTTTTATTTAAAATCAATCAATTTTTTTTAAGATAATATTTAATTAAAATAAATGACTAAATATAGTTTTTATTGGAAAATACTACTTAAGTCCTTAAAATGTTAATCATAGGCTATCAAAATTTAATAAACTAATTTTTAAATGTAAAGTTTTAACTTTTAAATACATATTTTACTATTTAAATGTTTTTATTCACTTCTATATTGTTATTATATAATGATAATGTCATAAAATTTATAGTTTTTGTAAAAACAGTATTTTTAACTATTCATCTAAAAATCAAATATTTTAGAAAATTTTCAAAAATTCTTCCTATGATTATATTAAAATGATAAATTTAAAAATAAAGATAATATTTTTAAATTAAAATTCTAAAATTTATAAATTTATCTTTTAAATGAATATACAATATATAAAGAAAAACAACTTTTATTAAAAACATGACCTTGTTAAACTTCAAGTGTATTTAATATTATTTAATATTTTTTAAAATAATTTATTATTAATATATTAGTTTATAAATATAAATCTCTCATATTATAATAAACTTTTATCTGTGGTTAATTTAATTTATTAAATTAAAATACAATACTCTTTTTAAATGGTTCTTTGTACCACATACTTTTTAAAAAGTTAATCAAAGAAAAAAAATGTAATTCTTTTAATTGATTATTATATTTTTATAAACTAATTGTTATATTATTGATGTAATTTTTATATTACTCTGTTTATTTTAGTCAGGTGTTGTGTTAGTTCCATGTTACGTTTGACATGAGCTATTTAAGATAATGTTAACTTAAAGGGTCTAAAATCACGGGTCATTACAGTTTTCACCCTAGGGAGTTATGATATGGATTTAAGTGAGAGAGTTGGTATTATATAAGTGTAGGATAATGATCTCATTTTTCAGCCCTTGGTTTTGTACCGATTGGTCAATGGTTTATTTTCATAGGACTTGAGAGGTAGGCGAGTGGGTTGTTCTCCTTATCACAACCGGCAAGTGAGTGGGGTGTTTTGGTGAAGGTTCATAATTTTTTAGTTTCTATGTTGTGTATACCTTAGGTTGATATACTCTATTAGTATGGGACTGATCACTTATCCTTTTTGAGTGATGTCTTTGTTTTGTAAAGCATGAGCTCAGTGAGAGTTTCAGAAAATTAGACTAAGAAGTAGAAGAAGTGATGTTGTCTTCAGTGGTTCATAATGTGAATCATGTGATCAAGACAATAAAGGGGTGAAGGGAAGGTTCTTAAGAAGTTTGTTATAGATAAGTGGAAGTTCTATTTCATGTATTTAATTTGGAAACTAAAGAATGACCTTATAGTGAGTAAAAGTCATTGTTACTCCTTAAAGTGGCAAATAGAATAGGAGATATGGTAGTCTTGAGGCATGATAAGAGGTGGCATGCTTGGGGAATCATGTTGAAATTCCTTTAGAGATTTGGGTTTAAAGGTTAAAGGAATATTGGGTTTTCTAAAGGGACAATGGAGAATGTCCTTTGGGTTATCTGGTTGGTATTGACATTAAATATCAGTGGCCAGTTTCTTTTATAACAATGGATATTGTTGGATGTGTCTACGATGAGTAGTTACCTAGTGAAATACCCTGAAAGTGGATGAATCTTGGATTCATTAATCTATTTGTGGTTTTTTCCTAGAGGAAGTGGTGGTGTATCATTTTCTTTCCATAGATCTTATGTTAAGTTCTATAGAGGAGTGTGGGATGATCATGGCGATCACTGATAAAATGATTGTCAAGCAGTTTGGCTCAGTATAAGAGAATCAATTGTAGTGGTGGTTTAAAAATATGAGTGGGACCCCTATATGATATAATAACATTTGATGAATTTTTTTAAGATGAAGGTAATAACTTATGTATTCTTGAATGGTGATAAATATTGTTGGGGCCTCTACAGGTGGAGTGTGGTTAGTTCTATGAGTCCTTGAGATGCGTGGGTTAATAATTGGGGACCAACATATCATTTCTGTTTGTCTTTATGGATGTAGGTTGTTATACCCTAGGGGTTGGTCCATGTGGTAGGTTGGCGGTGACAATCGATGATCGACCAAGTTTCATTAGGGATATTAATCCATTGGAATTATAATATTGGGATTAACGCATTGGGTAAAGGTTTTTGGGTTTGATGAGAAAGGTCATTGTGGAATGAACTATTGTAGAATATTGAAACCAAGTATTATGGTTTAATAGAGTTGTGGTTTAGGTAATACCATGATGTGATGTTGCCTTGTGGATAGTGATCCTTATGTAAAAGGTTGGAGATCGACATTAAGTTTTGGGAGGCTAGGGTTGGATGGAAAAATATTACTTGTAATTTAGTTCCAGAAATTATGCTATGTTGATGGTTTAATTGTGATAATAAAGGTGATCAATGATTATGGTAGCTAGTGGGTTAAGGATCGATAATAACATCTTCTTAAATTACTTCAGGGTGTAATTTTAAGAGTTTGATTGATAATACCTGAGCATCAGGGTATGACCGATGCGCAAGGCAAGTCATCCGTGAGATGCTAAATAAATGACCTAGTTGTCATGGTGTTGTGGGTGTGTGAGGAATTTTTCTCATCTAAGGATAGACTTGTGAATTATTAAGGATTGGTTAGTGTGGTAGTAAACTGTGGGTTAGTGCATTCCATGGAATAAAATAATAATATCATTGTTTCATCCAGATACAGAAGAATCTCTTACTAGGCCTATGACTAACTCATCTTTTTTCAGATTTAATGGATAATTTGTAATGTACATTATATGAATGCTATGAAAAAAAAATATTTATGAAGAATATTTAAAGATGTTTTTTTACAAACCAAGCAAGGTGTTCTTTTTTTGTTAATTTATAATTAATATAAAATGTAAGCAGAAATATTACCCCAATATTGAGATCTTTCTTCATCAATGGTGTTAATAATTCTATCTCGGTCAGTGTACCATCATTGTGTAGTGAGGAACTAAAGTAGATCCCCTATAGTGGTGATCTACATGTGCTCCTTAGATCTCTAAATAACACCAATGAAACATTGAGCACTAGCATGGTTGAGGGATCATTTTGTGTTTTTCTCTTTGATCACATCACATTCCTTTGGTTTTAAAGGAATTTCTATTAATCTTCTTAGTATTGAGAGAAAGAGAGGAGGATGGAGATATTAAGAGGAAATTTTTGTGAAAAATGATTACTCCTTATACGATTGATATATCAATCTATAAATAGATCCATAGTTAGGGTTTAATTCCAATTAATTTCCCAAAGTCTCTCAAATATAAATTAATATCTAAAAATTCTCATTCCATATAAATAATAATAATATAATTATTTTACTTTTGACATGGAAAAACCAATGCAATAATAAATATTTATTTTATAATATCCTAAATAAATATTTATCAGTGAACAAAATATACTTCGTTCGTACTCCTCCACATTTATTGAATTCTTGAATAAATATTTAAATAAATATTTTTCATTCAAAAAATTAATAAATGTTCTATTCATAGTCTGGAGAATATATATTTATTTAATATTCATGTAACTAAATAAATTATTTATTTAATAAATAAATAATCATTTATTACCACATGAATAAGAATTGATCAATAAATATTATATATTTTCATAATTAATCAATTAACTCATTAATAAATAATTATTTAAATTTTAAATCATTTAATAAATATTAAATAAATATTACATCTTGTTCTCTAGAGTATTATTTATTCCAATTATTAAATATAAACAATATTTAATTGTGAAAAAAGGAATCACATTGAGTGTGAACCTCTAGGCCTCTTTCTTTGTGGCATTATGTGAGTTTTCCTAAAGTCAAATATTACTATTTAGTAACAACTCAAGGCACACATAGAGGAAGAATATATGTCACAATGGCAACAATCACATATGAATTTTCACAGTGTAATATAATACCTTTATTATGATATATCATAATGAAGGTTTCACACTCATTTCATCAATCTATACATTTGATACGTTTTTATTTGAATATCTTAAATGAACTCATCTATTGACCATGGCCATCAAATTTAATGTGATGGTTCCATTTCAATCAATGGTATGAGATATTAACTTCCATAGAGATGGAAGGTAAAAACCTTTCGTCAACTTATTCATTAATAACATATCATTTGTGACATACCTAATGTACCCAACATAATTAGGAACAAATATTATCATGGTTTACAATAATAAATCTAAGTGAATAAGTTATTTCATGGATTTACAATAATATTAAAGTTTAAGGAACATTTTACACACCCACAGATAGTAATATCCAATAACACAAATATATGGAATTCCCACTGGAGGGTTTGTTCTCATAATCCCCCATATTACATATTTCCAAGTGTGAGATTCGTGAGATAATGTCTCATCCACTTATTAGTACTCAAAACTGACAGTTAACATACCATGTGTCCCATCATAAATGTGATCCTTCCATAGAACAATATTTAAGAATATCATCATTACATTTTAAGGTTCTTATCACATTAGGGAACTGCTATGACCATTTTCAATGCGACAGATACTCTAAGAAATTTTTATATTAAATTCACACAGAACAATAAACAATATTTAATAATATATTTTATTAATATTCTCTTATTAAAATATAAAATAAATCTAAAGTACAAAAATTTTGTTATAGGACACCAACTCTAACAGAATCCCACATGGACTAGATCCAACTACTAATGACTTTTAGTCCACTAGCTCTCACATGATGATCATGTTTATGATGAGTTAAGGATTTTGTTAATAGGTACACTACATTGTCATGTATGGAAACTATGCTCATTGTGACATTAAATCTTTGATAAGAAACCCTCAAGAGATGATATTTATTAAGTATGTGCTTCGTTTACTGATTTGACCTTGTATCCTTTGAAAAATACACCATTGGATTATTGTCACAATAGAGTGTGATATGGTCTTTAATTTTATGAACCACATTATGATATTAGATGAATTTTAGAATATAAAATGATTCTTTAGCTGCCTTTGAAAATAAAATGTACTTGGACTCCACTATAGATTCAAAAACTGTGAATTTCTTTGAGCTCTTCTAGCTCACAACACCTCCACTGAGAGTGAAGATGTATCCTGAATGTGATTTTAGACCATCATGATCTGTTTGGGAACTATAATCATCATATCCCATGATTAATAGTTCATCATCTCATCTATATACTAGGAACACATCCTTAGTACTCCTCTGATAATTAAGGATAGTCTGGACTGCCATCCAATGATGTTCACCTAAGTCAGCTTGATATCTTACCACCACGTTAAGGCATAGAAAATACCTAACCTTATATATAACATAACATACTTGAATGAACTAATCACTGACACATATGTAATTCCATCCATCATCTTTTTTTCCTCATTTGTCTATGGACACATTTTCATGTAAATATAAATATCATGTGACATTGGAAAAAACCCCATCATGGATTGTTTTATTATGAATCTCTTTAGTATCTTTTCAATGTATGTACTTCAACTTAGTCTAAACATCCTTTTGGATAAATCACAATGGATATTGATCCCAAGAATATATGCTACTTCACCTAAGTCCTTCATAGAGAATAAAGTGTTTAAGTAGGCCTTAATAGACTGTAATACTTTTATTTTATTTCCAATAAGTAGTATTTCATCGATATAAACTATTAGGGAAATGACTGTACTCCTGATAAACTGTTTATAGACACAAGGATCACATTATTTCTTTATGAAACCAAATTTCATTATAGATTCATCAAACCAAATATTTTATGACCTAAATGACTGTTTTAATACATAAATGGATCTTTTTAAATTTTATACCTTAATGAAATCCTTTGGAGCCATAAACCCTTCTAGTTGGGAAATATATAAATCTTTCTGAAGTTCCCCATTATAGAATGTTATATTTGACATCCATCTATCAAATCTCATATTCATGGTAAGATACTAAGTAAAGTAGAATTCTGATAGATTTTAGCATAGAAACTAATGAAAAGGTTTCATTATAGTCTATGACTTAGCAATATTTAAAATATTTTGATACCAGTTATGCCTTATAGGTTCTACCTTGTTCATCTATTCCCAGTTTCTTCTTGAATATCCTTTTATAACCAATGGTATTTACATCCACTAAAGAATCTACCAAAACCCCAACATGGTTTTGGTATATGAAATCCATTTTAGAATTCATATCTTCTTTCCATTTGGTAGCTTCTTTTCCACTTACTACTTTCTCATAGATTATAAGAACATTTTGTCAATTAATAATGAATCACAATCGTCATTGATTAGAAAACCTTATTGTTCTAGTTGTATAACCTATCTCCTACTCCTATATAGTACTTATGTATCCAGAAATTCCTTTTCCACATGTCCTTGTAAAATATGTTCCTATTTAAACTCTTGTGTATCTTGAGCATTGTATTTGTCAAAGCCTATCTCACTCCCACTATCTCTTTTAGATATGTGATACCTTTTATGAAAAATGAGACAATTGTTAAGAACAACTTTCTTATCTGAATAATCATAGAGATAATATCATTTAGTTTCCTTTAGGTAACATATAAATTTACACCTAGTACCTCAGGGTGATAGTTTGTTTCAAAAAATAGTATTAAAAAATTCTTCACAACCCTACACTCATAAGTTTGAAAATGAGGGTTTATCTCCACACCAAAGTTTGTATAGAATACCATTTTTTTTCATTAGTTTAAACTTGGTTTAGTATATGTATAGTTGTTTGTAAATCATATCCCCAAAAGGATAATGGAATAATTTCATTAATCATCCATGATCTCACCTTGTGTAATAGAGTCTGGTTCCTCCTTTCACTCATATAATTCCATTGTTGTTTATAAGGAAGTGTGAGTTGAGATAGAATCCCAAACTACTATAAATAATCAATGAATTCTTGATTAATATATTATCTACCATGAACTAAGCATAGTTTCTTAATCTTTCTACTAAGATGGTTCTCAACTTCACTCTTTTATTTTTTGAATTTATCAAAATAATTTGAATTGTACATCAATAAGTGAATATATCCATATCAGTTAGTCATTAGTAAAAGTTATGATATATGAGTCCCCACCTCTAGATTCAACTAAAAATTATCGACACACATCTGTATGAAATAACTTAAGAAGCATTGGGACCCTTTCACCTTTTACCCTAAATGTGGATTTGGTCACTTTTTCTTTCAAACTTGCATGGAATACACCATGTTGTTTTAGTTAAATTGAATCCAAATACCCATATTGATGTAATCTAGTTAAATAACTTTTTTTCATGAACTAGATGATGATTCCATGGTTGGGTGTGGTATGAGTCATTTGAGCTATTTTTTTTATCAATTTTTATTACTTGGTTCATGTAATCCAATGAATAAAGACCATTATTTATAAATTAATTACCACAAAAAGATTTATTTATAAATGAAGAAACACTTATCTCCAAATTTGAAAATAAATCCATCTCTATCGTGTATTGACACAAAAATAATGTTTTCGGTGACTGAAGTCACATAACATCAATCTTTAAAAACCAAGGAATCTATTTTCTTCTTGTATTTGAATATATATGTGAGCACCGTATGTTGTATCTAATACCCAACTTATTGAAATAAAAATATTTCATTTGATAAAAAAATCACCTAAATCTTCCACAATATTCTTTTCTTGGGTATTGTTTTTCTTCTAGGGGACCTTCTCTCCACATGAAAAATAGACAAAAACTTGCTCCCCTTCTTTATAATTGATCCTCCCTTAGAAGGAAATTATGGCAAAACTTTAGAATTAGATTTATCATTAGATATATTCACTTGAATTTTCAATTTATACACCATAATAATAGAAGGATTTTCATGCTATATATACAATAAAACTGGAGTAGCTTTGATGGAATTATTAAGAAACGAGATCAATTCATAGTTATTCTAGAATCTTAAATCAACCAAACTCCAGATAAAAAATGTAGCCAATGAGTATGGACACATAAGGCCCATCTAGAACACCTTATCTACATTTTCTTACTAAGGGAACTTGTGGTATCTCAAACTATTATTATCTGGATCTTTACTGATAAAGATCATAGAGATTCTAGAGCATGTTATAGGCATCCATGTTCTCATGAAACTTCATAAGTCCACCATGCATGGATGAAATTATTAAAAAATTAACAACTAGAGCATTGTTTAGGTTTTTTTCATAGAAAAAATACTCCTCATTACTTTCCACCTTATGTTGTAGACCAGGGATTGAGAATTCTAGCACATAAAACTTTCATTCATGGTACATCACATACCATAAGTGTATGAACCATTCCTGAATGTTATTTCCAGTTATAAGATGGTATTTCTATAGAATTTAACAAAAGGATAATGCGGTTGATAAATTTTTCATTAGTCAACAATAATAAGAGAGTAAGTTATTAATAATTTAATTGATTTCAAAGTATGTGAGATATAATAATTTTAATTTTCTCCAGTCTTCCATTATTTTATCAAGTATCAATGGTCCTCACCAATGATCACAGAATTTCCCATCACATGGTCATTTTAGTGGAAAGGATCCATATTTCTATTATTATAATACATAAAAAGGACTTAGAAATTATAAAAAGGCCTTTAAGTAGGCTTTATTTCCAACTAAAGGTTTTCAGTTTCTTGTTATATTGAGTGGCCTTCCAAATATTGAAATCTATACTCAGATTTTCTCAACACTTACCTCAATTTTTTTTGAATATTAAAAGGATATTAAATCCAATAAAATTTTGGTTAATTCTACCCACCATATTTTTTAGATTTCCCATTAATTAAAAGTGCCCCTGAAAAATTCTTGAACTGGAACTTTAAATACAGGTCCATATTAAAATCATATAATAAAATTATTGATGACATAATATTAACTTGAGATATTTTGTTTATTATGCATAAATTTTCTTATTTTATTTTTTAAATATATTGTTAATATTATTTGGATTCTACTTATGTGATTAACTATTTTCTTGATGAAAATATTTGCGTATAATCATTTTATTTTAATTCTATCATTGCATATTAATACACTAATTTATTTATTTATGAGACCATGGTAATTAATCCATAAAATAAATAAATAATTAGATAAAATAAAATAAATAAATAATTTCATGATCATGATATTTAACTAGTGATTTTTTTATTTAGTAAAAAATAAATAAACCATTCACCATAGGGGAAATGAACTCGTTGAGCTAGTCTGGGCTTGAGTTATAGAATTCCACTCTTTTCACGTGTATCTTCTTGGTTTAGTTTATCCTTATATCCATCTTGAAAAAAATACATACACCTTGGAGCTCCATCCTTTCAATGATTTTACTTCAATTGTAGGTAAATGGAATTAGAAATGGGGTTTACATAAAATAAACTATGGCCACGTAGAACTGTACATAATAAAGTGGGAGAGATGACTAACAGACCATCAATTTTATAAAATAATTAAAAAAAACCTAAAGTAATTAAATTAAATGAAATTATACACGTACACAGGTTAGTATGATCTCACCATCATCCTTTATGAAATGAATACACATCTAAAATAAATCGTAGAATTTCATTTTGATTCATTATTTTATGAAGATAAATACTTGTGAATTAATTTGATTAATTATATGATTAGTAAATTAATTTAATTTATCTTAATCTTCATCCCATATATACTAGATATACCCATATATTGGTATTTTAAACAAATTAAATAAATTAATTTTGTTCAAAATTTTATATAATAAGTAGACAATTTGTATATGGAAGCAACTTGGTGAGTACTTTTTTGAAATACTCCGTATGTATTAAGATCATATAAAATTTACTCACATGAAATTTAATATACACATCTTATCAAATAATTACAATGAAATTCCACAAAAAACCCTTGTTAATTAATGTTGTGTGTAGTGATTTTAATGTGCATGAAGTAACTGTTTTTTTGTGACTATACATGGTATACAGTTCAGTTTTTTATACAGAAATTAATTAATCATTTAATACCATATAAATCCTGTCATATAGAATGTATGAGTGAATAAAGAAAAAGCAAAAAACACAATGATAAGGTTCACATAATAATGAATTAATTTTATTTTTTTTAATAAATAGGTTGGGTACACAGTATGTATATCCACCTGCATGCCATATATGTTTCTCTCTATATGTTTGTGATACACATCTAGGGACTAAATGTGTATATTTGAATGGAAATTTATAATATAAATGACATTTACGTATGGTACACACCATGGAATCTCCTTATTACATGGTTTTGAGTCCCCATGTCATGTAATAAATGCACAAATTGTCTTGGAACCTCGGTTTTTTAATGAAAAAACTTGTGAACTAAATGGTGTGTAAGCAAGTGACATGAGCTTTAGTCTAAAAATTTGTGTGACAGCCCGACCCCATTAACATTCGATGTCAATTTAATGCATGCCACAAGCATTTAATGCACAAAAATCTAAATTAATTTGATAGTTTTCCTAGTTTATTTAACATTTTTACCCGATGTGTAACTATAGGATACACGTAGTGTACTCTTGTGTTATCTAGCTAAAATTGTCAGTATCTTAGAATGGTTTCTTCAGATGTTCTTCATTAATATTTAATCAGATCAAGATTAAAATAGAGATAAACTAATGGAAGAATAATATATCTCTATGATTAGATTAAAAAACAATTATATAAAATTAAAACTTACTTTAAATCCATATAACAATCAATAATAATTAATTAATTATAAATTTAACATGACCGATCTGATACTACTTGTTGGTTTTAGATGAAAAAGAAGTGTCTATTGGGCCTATGGATAACTTAGATTTTTTTTTCATATTCAGTAGAACATTGAAAATGCACACAACGTAAACTCCATGACCAAATATTATTTTCTAAAGAATACAAAAAATGATTTTTCCAAAACCAAGAGACATGATCTTTTCATGTTAATTTATAGTTAATTTAAAAAATAAGAATAAAGATCATATTGGTCTTTAGATCTTTATTCATTTATTATATTGATCATTCTAACCCAATCAATGTATCGACATTACATAACGATAAACCAAATCCAAGCCCCTCTAGTGGTGATCCACACATGGTCCTTTAATCTTTGAATAACATTGATGAAACATCGAGTTCCAGAATGACCAATTGATTATCTTGTATTTTTCTTTTGATCACTTCACATTACTTTGATCATGAAGGAATTTCTCTTGGTCTCTCGGGAAGAGGGGAGGAGAGTGATCTTGATAGGAAATTATTGTGCACAACGATTAACCATTCTCTGATTTACACATCATTATATAAATACACCTAGGGCTAGGGTATAATTTCAATTAATTTCCCAAATTCCCTTAACTATGAATGAACCCCAAATAAAACTCATTCCATATAAATAATAATAATATTAGTATTTTACCCATGATGTGAACAAACTTACACATTAATAAATATTTATTTGACACTATATTAAATATATATTTATCTGTAGATAAAATCTAGTCATATAATCCTCCTCAACATTTATTGAATTCCAAAATAAATATTTAACTAAATAGTATTCAATTATTCAATAAATAAATGTTCTATTCAATGTTTGATGAATAAATATTTATTTAATATTAAAGTAACTAATAAATTATTATTTTTTAAATAAATAATAATTTTTACCTTGTGAATAAAAATATATAAATAAATATTATATATTCCCATAATTAAACAATTACCTTGAAAGTAAATATTTATTTACTTTTTTATATCATTTAATAAATCATAAATAAATATTAGTTCTCGATTTTGAGAATAATATTTAATATAGTTGTTAAATATAAATAATATTTAACTGTGATCAAAGAAAACACTTTTTTTTGTGTTACCCTCTAGGCCTATTCCTTACTAACAATATGCAATATTTCCTAAAATTAGAAATCATTGTATAGAAATGGGTCCAGGAACCCATAAAAGAAGAATATATGTCATAATTATAATAACCACATATGAAAAATCATTGTTTAATACAATCTGTTTTCATGGTATCTCATCAAACAGGTTTCACACCCATGTCATCAACATATATGATTTGTTTTTCATTCTTTAACTATCTAAAATAAACTCATATATACATAATAACCATGAAATTTAATGTGACAGTTTCATTTCAATCAAAGTGATGAGATATTAACTTCCACAAAGATGGAAGGGATATATCCTTCATCAATTTATTCATTAATAATATATCATCTATGATGAACCCAACATATCCAACTTCTTCAGGAAAATATGTTGTCGCAATTTATTCCAATACATATAAGTGTACAAGTCATGAAATGCATGAATAATAATCTTAAAGTTTAATAATCATTAAACACACTAGAAGACATGAATATCCAATAATAGGAAAACATGTGGAATACCTACTGGTGGGTATGTTCTCATAATCTCCCATCTTAGATAAATAACAAGTGGAAACTTCTTGACATAAATTCTCATTCACTTATGAGTATTTTCACCCTACAATTAACATACTATGGGTTCCATAATATAATATTATCTAACTATAGAAAACCATTTAAGAATATCTTCATCACATTTCTTGGTTCTCATTATTGTGGGGAATTTCTATGACCTTTTAAAATTTAATAGATGCTATATAAAATTATTACATCAAATCCACACAAAACTGGGAACAATATGTAATAAGATTTATTATAAATATTATCTTCTTTAAATATAAATGAAATATAAAGTACCAATTTTTTTTTCTAGGACATCAACTCCAACACCAGCGGTTTGAGGATCAGTAACAACCTCTGATAAAATTCATTAGGGTGTAATTTGAAGAGTATGATTGATAAAACCTAGGCATCATATTATGAACATTGTGTGAGGAAAGGGCTCTATGAGGTGGTAAAGAAATGTTATTATGGTAATGGTGTTGTGGGTGTGTTAGAAACTTATCTCATCTAAGGAGTAACCTATGACTTATCAAGGATTGAGTAGTATGGTAGTAAATGGAGGGTTTTAGAGAGTCATTGTGGGCTTTATACCTCGATGTTCCGGTTTAGGAATTTGGGTAATGAACTATTATGGTGCTTTATGTACTTGGAAACTCAATAGTTTTTGGAAGGAACTGGTGGGGTTATAGAAGTTTAGAGAGTGCGAGTCATGTGTTTTGAGAGAGGATATAGCCCTTGATTCAAATATATGGGATTAGAAATGTAAATATGTTCGGAAGTGTTAATAGTTCTCATGGGTGTCAGTGTTCTCTTAACATCAAGGTAGTTTTGTACCTATAAATAGGTGGTTATGGAAGTTCCTTAGTAGAAATTGGGATTGATGTGTGTCTGAACCTAACCCATATGTAGAGGTAGTTTATAGTAGTTATTCATATGAGAGGTCAGGATGTGTTGATAAATGAGAAATACCCACATATGGGTATCTTTTGAGGACAATCGGGTGTAAAATGGTGACACTGACTAATGAAGGGAGCTATGGTCTATGGTGACATGCCTTTTCATTATATGATTTTAACCATAATTACTTGATGAAAAAGTACATAAATAACTCAAAATGACATTTTTAGGTCTAGTGTCTTAGAAACTAGGTACATATTACAATACATACATGGTACATAAATGAAAACATAATCAAATTTAAAATCATCTTGAAAGGATTCCTTATTATCCTATCCTAGATCATCTCACAACATAGGAATTCTAGGGGACTTTTTTCAAATGAAAGCATGAGAATAAATCCTAGTAAGGTATAAAAAATTTAAGAGGACATCCTAGGTAAAACATGAATTGAAATATAATATCATGTACATAATAACACGAGGCATAAAATAAGTACATGAACATATAACATTAGGAATAACAGTGAAATTTAGCAACAATATAATCATTGAGACATTAAAAACATATCACCATAGCTCATCTTTAAGGTGTCTTAAAACATATTACTAAGTATTTTTACGAAAGTATCATAAAACATTAAAAATTTATTCTTCCAAGGTATCATGAACATTTCATCTCAAGATATTACTTCTTTAACCATTGCATTGGAGTGTTATTAAGGTGCACCTTTCACATGTCTAATATTATGTGTGCCACATCGATCAAAAAACATAAGTTCACATCATTTCTAACACCTTAGTATGGAAGGAAGGTTTTATAAATGGATTTTCCCATTAATTTTTTTAATTATACATCAAAATGAATATTTTTGAATGAAAATAGGGTTGGGTATTCATGACATTAAAATATAGCTTGTAAAATCAAGGGTTTTTTCGACAGTGTAATGGGTATATAAAAATAGACTTGGAATGTTTTTAATGAGAGGGAAATGAATTTTATCATTATAAATAAATAATATATAAAATAATAAGAGTATTTATAAACACTTTAAAATATAATAAATTGGAAATCAAAAAATTTTATATGAAATAAGTACTTGAATTGAAAAAATGGAGGAAGAGATCCCTTAACTTGGGAGGATGCTTCTTAAATATAGATAGAGAATACATAGAAATTAAGAACCACCTTGGAGGAAATATTGAGAGAGTAATTGATAGATAATTTGTTCTCAAATGATTTTGTGTGGATCACGAGGAGGGAATATAGGGGTATTTATACTTGAGGTGGGGTGGGTTTAAGGGATATAATAATGATAATTTTGTATGTAAGGCTAACAAATTTTGGTAGGAATTATTTTCAAAAAATTTAGATTATAATTAAAGTTATAATTTTTTAAGGATTTTAGAAACCTAAACCATCCATTGAAATTTTTCATTTTTAGTTTCCCTATGTCTTTACTTTTTAATTTTAACTATTTAAATTATTTTACCTATAACGCGATAACTCCTTTTTACCATGGTAACTTTTTTATTAATAAAAATGAAATTGATCTTATTAAATAACATGGAAATTATAATTAAAAATATGTAATCCATTTGACTTTATTCAAGTTATAAAAGTTAAAAAATTAATTCTAACATGATGCGTGTATAACTCATAAAATCAGTTTTTAAAAAAATATAAAATCATGTTTTCCAAAATGCTAAGCATATGTTTATAAATGTAAAAAAACATGTATTATGTTAATAAATAAATATATTTTTATAAATAATAAGGATTTATAAATTTTAAATCATTATCACATGATAATTATATCATAATAGTTATTATATTTTGTAAAAACGACATTTTCACTTTTTAACAAAAAAATCAACTTTTTTAGAAAACTAGCATAAATTCACCCTAATTTAATTTCAATGTGATTAATCCAAAAATGATATTTATTTTATCAAAATAATTTTCTAAATATGAAAATGTTAACTTTTAAATTAAAAAATATTTATTTATTGGAAATTAATAATTTTTATGATATAGTAAATTGTCTGGTCATTATAAAAATTACTTAGAATTTTTTTGATTTATATTATTATATAAATTTTTAATATAATATAATTAAATTAAAATAAAAATTATTTTGAACTTCAAAATTTATCATAATGCACAATTTTAATGGAAATTAACTATTTTTTAGAGTTTCTAAAAATACAATCATAAAATAATCCCAATGGCCACTTTATTATACCACTAATAATAATGATGAACTATATTATTAATTAATGGTCATAATTCCCATGAGTTTTATGGAAAATGTTCCCAATTATGAACACCCATTTTTTTCCTATAAATACACCATCATTCTCTCTTCATCATTCACTACTTCACTTGTAAGGGTTCTTACACATCCTTTGATAATATCAATTTTTTCCCAGCACTTCTCTTTATTTTTACGATATTTATGGAAGGTTATTTCTTATTAGGGGGATTCAAACTAATGATTTTTTTTAGTGAATGTGTTACTCTTCCATGTGTATACCCCTTTACTATTCCAAGTTGTACTGGTCCATATTTATGCATAATGTGTAATTTTATTATGAAATGTAATAGTCTATATGTGTAAGACTATTATAAAACATAATAAAAATATTATCAAGAGAAAAAAATTATTTTATTAATATAAGAGTATTTTGGGTCATTAGATGGGCCATTAGATATGCATTCTTTGTGATCTAGTACTTTTATATTCTGATTCAATGGGTGAATTATGATTTGTGACATGTCTGGTGGGATGAACCATGATTCATCACATGATTTAGGGGGTGATCATGTGTTAAAACATATTAAAGTTTAATTTGGGGTGTTAGTGTTTATGGAAGAAATAGAAGTTTTTAATTTGGATCGTTGGTACAAGAGGGACCCATTGTGTGAGTTTGTTAGTAAGAATGCTTAATTAGAGGCAAGTTAGTCTTTGAGGTACACACAATTCATGTTGTGGACCAAAGTGAGGAAGGGGATATAAGGAAAGTTAACACTTATTATTTGGGTGTACTGTTACATAGAAATCTATAGGAAAGAGGTATGTGAATGGGAATTAGATGTATAAGATTAGTGGTTTGATTTGTTTGACAAGGACTCCTAGAGATGCTTCTTAGGGATGAAAAGTTTTTTTACGGGGATATTGTAATGACACTTAGGTATCTAAGGTGTGTTATGTTTTTTAATGTTTTTATAGGTTATCTTTGTGAGTTTTAAAAATTATTTTTTTTGAGTTTATACTTTGGGAGTTTTTGGGTAGTATTGGGATGTCTTGGAAGATTTTTAGAGGGTGTATAGTTGGTGCACAATTAGGTTAAACCATACGGATTTCCCAAGTATCTTTGTGGTAGAAGACCATGGATAGAGTAGAGTTTGTAAGATTGGAGAAAGGTTTACCCAAGCATATTTCCCAATTGTTCAACCTGACCTTGGTTTAGATAGTGGCTTCTACACAGTTGGAACATGGTTTGGTGAACCATGTGGAAAATCAATGCACTAAGGAGTAACTAATCTAAAAATTAAAATTTTAAAACAAAACTTCCCCAAAATCCATCATTCTTCCTATTGTGGCTAGGTATCTTGAACAAGGAGACTCCTTGGGAGATTCTATGGATTTATTTCCATAAAAAACATGTTTTGATCAAATATTTTCTTTTAGAATCTAGAATTAAATGGTATGTCTTTGTTTTATTCTCCTCCCCCATGATTTTATCATATTACCTTAAAAGGAACCCTAAAATAGATCTTCCATGCATGGATATAAGGTCTAGAGCATGATATTATTAGTTTTCATTTCATTTATGAGGAAGACAAACTCATATCGACCACAATTGCCTCAATTCCATTGGATAATATGATATCTTCTCACTGTGGCAATTTTCATTAGGAAAGTCTAAGCCTACCTTATCCCTATATGATTCATTCTTCTTGAATATTCTTTATATAATTGTTATGTTACAATTTTTGGCCTAATTCTCAGTATTTTGTGTAGTGGGATTATCTTGAGTGTGGGTTCTTTTTAATTAGACACTAATACGCTTGAGGTAGGAAGTCCCTACCAGGTTATGAATTTTATACAAATATGTATGACTTGATTATCATGTGGGTGCATGTGTATCCTAAGAGAACTCTAATGTGTGACTTGATTTGCATGTGTGTGTGTGTGTATAGGCCAACGAGAACTTTTCTTTTTTCCTAGTGTGATGATATATTCACTTAGGATGATTATATGGTGGATATATATCATGATATGGTTGAGTCATGGAATAAAATGTGACAATTTTTCTCTTTATTTGGTGGCTATCCATCATGAGATGGTTGAGTCATAGAATAAATTCTTCTAATTGTTCTGATTATATGGTTTCTATCCATCGTGATATGGTTAAGTCAGGGAATAATGTTTACTAATTGTTTTGATTAAATAGTGGTTATCCATTGTGAGATGGTTTAGTTAAGGAACAACTTGTGATAATTGTTCTGATTACATATGGTTATACATTATAATATAGTTGAGTCATGGATGATTTATGTAACATGGTTCTAATACCACTATGTCTATCCATTGATGATACAATTTATTCATCAAATAATTTGTTCTAACATGCTTAGATTATACGACTGACTTGATATGAAATATATTTTAGCATGGTGCTGAAGAAATATGGAACGAGGTTCATGGAATCTTGGTTAGTTTACAAAGACTCATCTAATTGTATATTTATTTACAATTTTATTCCATTAAATTCTTACAACCGAATATACACTTGTTTAACTTATGCTAAGGATACATTGGATGTGTCATACTAGGTTTTATACTCACACCCTTCACGAGAATCTCAATTCATGTGCAAATTTTATAGTCAAGGTTACAATAATGGGATAGGGCACTATGTTAGGTAGCTGATTAGGAGGAGTAGGGTGGAACGAGGTGATGCCAGGACATACTCTAGGATCTTTTTATGTCATGTCTTAGTTTATTTTTTCTGTATTTTTCTTATTTTGGTATATTAATCCATCACATTTGAGGATCCTTTTTATTGGTTGTTACTCTTGTATGTCATCTTATTACTGTATGGGTATTATTTTCCTTATTGATTCAATTGTGTTGATATGGTTGTTATTGATTCAATTATTTATTATTGTTTCTATTGTTTTTATGATTGTTGGACACTTGTTATAGAGGACATAATCTCACCATGTTACCTTCTAGGTCCTCACCACCAGTCCATAGCTTCTTGTATATGTGAAGAAGTGCATGAGGTTATGTGGAACCTCAACCTAGATCGGGTGATTCAAATTGGGGTGTTATATTGTGTAGTTTTTGTACACATAATGTAACCCCACACAATTTTTCCATGTGGGAATTTTGGACACTATTTTGTGAAATTATGTGACATGTATTAATTACCTGTTATGTATTAACTAATAGTTGAGAAACATGGGCCAGTTGCAACTAAATGGTGTGTAGTTGGAATACATGTCATGTAACACATAAATATCCACAAGGAAAGCACACCGAGTCCCTAGGTATATAGTGCAGATGATCCAAAAATAGATTATAAGGTGTGTTGTGGGTGGTACACACCGTGTAAATCGTACCCTTTCATACAGAGTACAGAATGAGCTAAAATTTACACCTTGTGAATTAGTTACATGAAATCAAAATCCTTAATTATAACATTAAATACTTAAATTAATTAATATTATCATGATTTTTGGAAATACACATTGTCCATGGTCATTTTCTATGCCATGTAATTTGTGGAAATTTCCAATAATACACTCTATGTATATTAGTAACATGTTCTGTTGTGATAAATGATGCGTAGAATACATGGATTGACTCATACAACTACACACCATGTAATATTTCGACACACTTTGTATGACACAAGTTGTGTAAGTATACGATACACAAAAAGGACCTTACAGAGCATAGTCACATGCCTTGTGAGTGATAGTACATGTAGTGTATAGAAGATGGATACATGTCATGTTTCCTCCAGTATATGATGGGTTAAATTTGAGACAGAATCTAAGGCCGACTAGATGGGTACACACCACGATACCTGTGAGCACATAATGTGTATAAATCAATTTTAAATTAATTTTATTTATTTAAAATTATAGTGGATAAAATCTTCATGACTATTCTAGTAGAAAAATTAAGATTAATTAATTAATTGATTCTGGTGATTTATCAAAATAAACAATGAATGAAATTTAATGATTTATAGTTTATTAAATGTATACTCATTACATGCATGGATGATAATGATCTTGACTGACAAATGTATGTGTTGAATTTCTATTTAATTTAATATTTAATGTATGGGTTTTTAATGTGATAAAAGTTTTATTAAATTAAATAAGATAGCCTATGAGTCATCTCTTCAACCTTTATTATGCAGCACTTGTGTGTCCATGGATTATTTTATGTATCCCCATACTCTGGTTCTACTCACCAACATGTGAGTATGTATATGTTAAAGATGGAGCTCCAAGGATTGGAGATAGTTAAAAACAAGATCTGAGGTGAAACTAACCAAGGAGATACATTGAATCTAAGAGGGAATATAGTAACTCAAACCAAGATCAGTTCTAGGAGTTATTCTCAAGGTCAAGGGTTAGTTTATTGTCTACTTAATAAACCAACCAATAGAAAAACTCATTATTATGCCACATAAATCTATTTTACTTCTATCCATCACATGATTTTTTTTTGAGATTCGTGTTTATTCAAAATCACATAAAGTAAATGAATTAATAAGAAAGAAAGATGTAATAAAATAAATGAATTGTGCATGAATTATTTTATTAAGAAATGGTAAATTATTTATGTAAAATCCCCATAAAATTAACAAGCATGTAAAATATAAATTAAGTAATATTTATTCATAATATAAAATCCATCTAAGAAAATAATATGTTATAAAACCCCTCAATTTATTAAGTTAAGAATGAAACCATAGTTCAAATATTTTTTTTGGACCAAGTCAGGGTACTTAGAATTATAAGGCTGTGCTAACTAAATATTTGAGTAGATTTAACAAAGTGTGAATCAAGGGATGACTACCCATACATGAATTAGTTTTATTTTGAGAAAAGTTCTAATGAAATCAATGTTTATGATTTTAGGATTAAGAATTCCACTCAAAGGGTCAAGGATCTGTGAGTTAATGCAATTGGCATGGTTGTCTACCAAAATAAGTTTAAATAATTTTCTAGGCCCATGCTTGAATTATTAGAAGAGAAATAGAGATCCTTTCCACTAAAATATCCATAAAACGTGATATTTTTAGTCCAATGGTGAGGGTTATTCAGACTTGATAAAGTAATGGGATACTAATAAGATAATGAAATTATCATGTCTCACTTATTTTAGTAATCCAGATAAAGTGTGAAAATATGCATTTATTTTTTCGTAAGAAAATAGTAAGTAACACAAGCATGACCTTATCATAATGAATCATAATAGATAGAGATAATATCCTCACCATTATTAAATTATAGGAGGGGAAATAATTATTTTTATAACATCTAAAGTTTTTAAAATTAAAGACTATGTTCGATAGTGTATACAACATGAAACACCAAGCCTAAAGTAACAAATAAATATTATTATTTAAATATAATCATTATAAAATAGCTGTTAAATTGGTGATAATGAATAATATTTACTATATTATAATGTATATATATATATATTTACTAATAAATACAAATTTATTAATTATTTATTAGTAAATAAACAATCAATTTTTAGTAAAGTGATTTTATTCATCAAAATAAGTTTTCTTCAAAAATGGTTTTTATTTATTTTTGTGAGAAAATATTATATTTAATTTCTTTTAATTTTAGAAAATGTATTGGAGAAAATGAATTTCTTTCTTCAATTCAGCATTTGAAAATTATCTTATAGTGTTTATTTGAGAGTTCTCTAAAAAGATTAATTTTTCGATAAATAGTGAAAAATACTATATTTTATTAAAAACTAATGTAACAACCCATGCCTCAAAGACCTATTACAATGCAGGTTTTGTGGTTGGAGAGTGTTTAGAGGAAGTGCCATAAGGTTTAGTGGTGTTATAGCTATAGGTGTATTTTAGTAGGCGATTCACAATGTGAACCCAATTCACATTGTGAATTAGCGGTTCATGACTTATGTAGTCAGTTGGTTTCATGAATTGTTTGCGGTGGTGGAGGAACCCATGAAACAAATTCACATCATGAAATTGGAATTATTTAAATATAATTAAATTAGTATAAGTCAACTTAATTTTTGATCGAAACCAAAAATATGGGGATTTCACACCTCTTACTAGATTCATGGATTGTAATCCTTGGATCCAGTGGAATTCATTCCATGAAAGTGGAATTCACAAAATGAAATCAGTGATTTATAGGTTATAAATAGGTTTTTTGGTGAATTATTTTCCATTCAACTATCAAATATTCCTCACATTTTTTGGAAAATCCACGACCGTTTTGAAGGATCTCCAGCCCTCTTTCTCCTACTTCAATCCTTGGGTTTCGATGGTGGTGTTTTGACAAATCAGTGGTAAAAAATTCCCCCTTTATTAACTATTTTCAAATCATTATTCTTCTAGGGGATCCAACGAAGAGTTGTGGTTTCATTTTGGGGGTGATTTGTACTATGTTTTGATGATATTTGGATGTAACATAGTTTGATACACAAGTTCCTTATGTGGTTGTGGGTTACATGCATTTTGTCTTTTCTCTACAGTGTGCAGTGATTCAGAAATCTTTGTTTGAGGTAGGTGTTCCTTTATTTCTCATCTTGTGTATCATGCAATAGTGGTTTCCTCATTTTATCTTTATTAAGATAGATTTCACCAGCTTAATAGATGATAAATAACTGGTTAATTGAAATTTATAGGGATGGGAAATGTTTTTGAATGTTTTTACATCTAAGATATTATTATTATATTGTGATTATATGGGATAAATTACCCACTAAAAATGGTGGTCATTGGGAGATTTATTTTCACTATGGTTGATGATTTGTGGAACCATTTACTATTATAATTGTTTGGATTCACCCTAAAATGGAAATTGGCTCACCAATTATATTTGGTTAATAAAATGGTTGCCCCTAGATTTACGACTTCAGTGAGAATACTATTAAAATAAAAAAGAGTAATGTGGATTGCCCCATGATAAAATTGAATAATGTTTATCTTATGTGGTTGGTATGTAGCAATGATATAGGGTGGTGGTGTGTTCATGAGGTTGTTCTATGGGATCGTGATGTGTTTGTGTATTCATGATATGGGACAATGATGGGTGATGTGTTTGCATGGCCGTGTAGTGGGGTGGAAATGCATGGTTGTGATATGGGATAGTGACGTGCAGTTGGTTTGAGTCCATGCTATGGTGGGAAATGCAAGGTTATGTGATGTGTGGTTGTGTTATGTGGTGGATGATATGAGGATGGTTGTGTTGTGTTAGTTTCCCATATAGTATTGTATTTTAAAGATAATATTGAAATTGAAATGGATGGGGTTTGGTTTGGTAAATGGGATGAAAATGGTTAATGAATATTGAAAAAAATGGTAAGTGTGCTTAAATTTGAATAAGGTTTATGAATTAAATAAATGTGTAAAATAAAAAAATTAATTGGTAATTAAAAAGTGGGAAGTGGCTTGTTGGTTGGGATTATTATGTGGTTTTCTACATTTAGAGGTGACAATGAAAGTGGGGATGTTGTGGGTTGGTTGGTACATTATTGAGAAACTATAGCCTGGGATTGTGTGTGGATATATATATATATATATAATTTGTATATTCCTTATAATTTCTATATACACCCCACCCGTATCAAGCACCATATTTGACAGTGTTTTTCCCAACATCCAGGTGGTGATGATGGATGACTGTCTACCTACCCTATCCAAATCTCTCTTCCTGGTCAGTAGATATACATAGACTGTGATGGATGGAGGTCTGATATTGCACTAGGTGATGACCATGGTGTCAGTGGATGAGATATGATTTTATCATGCTGTGGGGTAGTAAAATGTGATGGCCTTGATTTCTATGGGTGAGATGTGATATGACCATACTATGGGGTGTCTTATGGTGGGGGTGTGCATGGTAAGAGGAGGGTATCACGTTTATGTTCTTCATGTTCACAATACCCTACTACTCTAGTTATGGTAGTGGATGTGGTGTGATGAACCAAGTTTCTATTGGTGAGATGTTATATGACCATTTTGTGAGGTAGTGAGATGTGATACGACCATGTTGTGGGGTGGTGGCTTGTTATATGTTATACAGAAGAGATGATATCACTAGTATGTATGATGTTGGGGTGTGAGAGGTTAAAATTAGTATAAAAGAGATGTGGGGTAAACTTTATCGATATTCTTCATATTATGTTACTATACTTGGATATGTTATTTGGTGAGGGTTCCATTGTGAGGATGAGTTTTTTTAGTTAACCTATTTAGGTATTGTTTTGTTCTACTGGTTTCACATGGGTGCATCGTATGATTCTTTGAAATGTTCATGAGAGACTTTGGTATGTACTTATCAATTATACTTATATTCCCCCACTATGTATATATAATTATTTTTAGGTTTCTAGGAAGACTACATGGGCCACACTAGGCATTACTAGCTTGGACACTTGGACTATTGCTGTGTTGATGGTTTAGCTATTATTTTGGGTATTTACTTTTGGATACTTTTATCTATATTAGTTTTATCTATACGTAAATTATGGGATGGTTTTAGTTTCCTTTTTTATATTATGTGATTGATTTTCTTACAGTTTATCCATACTATCTTCTAATCCCATATTATTTCATAGGGAAATGCCTCATATTCATGAGTTTTTTATACCCTTGGTGCTAGTTGCTAACCTAGAGCTTACTGGAGTTGGGACTTGAGGGTCATTATCTATCTTCCTTCATTAAGGTATATTTTCAGGGGGTTTGGGATAGAGTGATCTCATAGGGAGGTTGGTTGTGGGATATCATGGAGTTTGGAGTTATAAACTATAAAGTTTTCATGGGTTGGTAGGGACACTAGTGGAAAATCAAAATTTAAAATCATTTTTCTTAATTTTTAATGTCAATTATTAACTAACGTTGACCTTGGTCATGTTAAAAATAAGGGTTTTGATGTTGGTTTAAAAACATGTCAAAAATTAAACAATAATTAAAATAAATATTTGTTTCAATGTGATTTTTTAAGAAAATCAACATTCAAAATGAATTACATATATTTCCACATCAATTTAATAGAAACACTGATGTGGAAAGTGCCTTTAAACATCAATTTTTTATAATAACTGATACCAAAATCCTTTTTTCTAAATAATTCAAAGGATTTAGATTTCTATTTTTATAAAAAATTGATATCAAAAGTCACTTTCCACATTGGTTTTTTAGTAAACTAAAATGGAAAGTCTTATTTACTTTATTCCTAAAAAGGATTTTGACATCTGTTTAAAAAAAACTGATGTTGAAAGACTCCCTAGAAGTGATTTTCAATGTCAGTTTTTAATGAAAATATACATCTAAAGATAATTATGACATTGATTTTCATGAAAAATTGACATCTAAAGTCTTATTTATTGGATTCAAAGTCGAGTTTCAAAAATATTACATGGAAAGTGAGATTAATTTTTTTAAATTTCCTTGAAAAAAATACAACAATCTATAAAAACAAAAAAATACACTAACTTGTATAGAACAAACCTAAAAATTAAATAAAATATACCAACTAAATGAAGAATTTTTTTTATAAATACCCATTTATGTAACTTTAATTGATGAGACATACCTAAGACATCTGAAACCTATAAAAAAATAGAACATACTAACTTTAAAAGAAAAATTTCTCTAATTACTCATTTTTTAAACTTTAATTAAAAGATTCATACTTGATAATTTAAAATTTAACCAAACATAAAAAATAATTTTCAAACAAGTTAATTCTAAAAAAAACATATTATACAAACATTAATAAAAAATGATTATCTAGTTACTAAATTTTTAAACAATAAATAAAAGATACATACCTTATAATTTAAAAGTTAACCATGCTTATAAAATAGTTTTCAAACAAAATTCATAGATGGGTAAGTTATTTATTTTTATAAGACTCAACCTCATTGAAAATATACAATAACAACGAATTTTATAATAATAAAAAGAATAATATTTTTATATAAAACAAAAAATAATTATTATAACCATCCTCATCGAATTCATTTATCATCCCAGTTGTTATTATCTTAAAAAAGTATCTTAAAAAAAATAATTTTATTCAATCCTTTCTTTTTTAATGATGACACTGTAGTTATAAAACATTAACTTGAAAATAAAAACCAACACATATACATAAAACAAAACATATATTATCTAATATAAATATATTTACAAATAATTTCACGTAGTTGATTTTATTTGGCTTCTGTATTGAAAATTGATCATTGTTAGACATTTTCCATGACCTGTATTTTCATATATAAATTATCAAAAAACATATAAAAACTGATAATTAAGAATAAAAAAAATTATAAAAAAGAATACAACTTACTTTTTTAACAATTCTATAAAATATTTATGTACTCCACCTAATATAGTATTTTAAATAAAAGAAAAACCCAATAAAGTCAAACACAATATACCAACTAAAAGCAAAAAATAATTGCTATAAATACATATTTCTTTAACTTAAATTAAACGTGACATACTTGAAACATATGAAACCTATAAAAAAATGTACAAAATTTAAGCAAAAAATGATTGTATAATTACACATTTTTTAATCTTAAATTAAAAGATACTTAACTGATAATTTAAAATTTAACCAAACATTATAAGTAGTTTGAAAACAATAAATCTATAAAATCAAACAAAGTATATAAAATTTAAGAAAAAAATTATTTCCTAATTACTAATTCTATACACTTTAAATAAAAGATACATAACTTTAAATTTAAATGTTAAGCATACTTAAAAAATAGTTTATAAAATTTGAAGATGGGTATATTATTCATTTATATACAACTTGTTGTAATTGAATAGCTTTAATAATAATAAATGTTATAAGATTTAAAAATAGAAAATTTTGACATAAAACCTAAAAATAATTTATATAAATAACCTTATCGAATTCATTCATCATCTCAATTGTGATTATCATAATCATGAATTTTAAATAAAATGAATTCATTCTTCCCTTCCATTTTGATGGCGACACTATGGTTATGAAACGTACGACAGTACAGTTATGTTATACTAAAAAATAAAAACCAACACACACACACAAGACAAAACATATAATATATAATACAAAATATATTTACCAGTAATTTCATGTAGTTGATTTTATTTGGCTTGTGCGTCAATAATTGATCATTGTTAAACCTTTTTTATGACCTTTATTTTCATATATCAATTATCAAAACATGTATACAAAATAATAATTAAGAGTAAAGAACTTACAAAAAAGAATAAAAATTAATTTCTTAAATAATTGCTAAAAAATTTATGTAATTCACCCAATAAAATAACTTAACGAAAAGAACAACCCTGTAAAATCAAAAAAAAAACAAACCAACTAAAATATTAAAACAATTGTTATAAATACTCATTTCATTAACTATAATTAAAACAGTCATACGTGAAATATATGAAACTTGTAAAAACAAAGAGAATATACAAACATTAAGAAAAAATAATTTTATAATTACTAATTTTTAAAATTTAATTAAAAGTGACATTACCTGATAATTTAAAATTTAAACAAACTAAATAAATTGTTTGCATACAAAAAACCTATAAAAACAAAAAAAATATAGTAATTTTAATCAGAAAAGGAGTACCTAATTTCTAATTTTTTAAACTTTAAATAAAATATACATACCTTATAATTTAAATGTTATCCATATATAAAAAATATTTTGAAAATAAACATTAAATATGGGTAAGTTTTTAATTTGTATATAACTCAGTATCATAAAAAATGTGTAATAAAAATAAATGTTATAAGATTAAAAAAAATATTTTGATAAAAACACAAACCAAAAGTAATTTTTTTAGAAAAATAGGACAAAAAAAATTTATACTACAAGTAAAACAAGACTTATGATGTGATTTATCAAAATAAAGTATTTAGAAAATTAATTTAATAATAATGACTCAACATTACCCATGTGATTTTTCTTAGAGTTTAGTGATTCTTTAATTATGTTGCGTCTTATCTTGGATTATGTGGTTATAAAATCTTTTCTAATGGTTCATAGGGTCTGTTTGGTTATCCTTGAAGCATTCTTTAGAGATCATTTGGTTGATAAAAATTTCTAATCAATATGGTAAGGGGTCTCAAAACATCAACTGAATTTATAAGCTATGCCTAAAACACACCTTTCTGATTGTTTACCATGTTGAATAAAAACAGTGATTTTGTTTCAAAATTATTAATTAATGGGGTTTAAATATATTTTTATATATCTAGTAGATTTATTTTCAATACGTTTTTACATAAAGTATGTAATATTTTAGTTTTATGTTTCCATTCTTTAAAAACTGATTGTTTATGGTTCTATGAAAATTTACTTTATGAAAATATTCTCAATTCAAATTGATAATTAGTATAAAGTAAAGAATGATTGGAATTATTTTTAGTTTGTTTATATTTATAGAGTTATACATTTTATATATATTTAACATACAATTTAATGTTGGTAGAGATATGTTTGTGTAAGTTTAATTTGTTTAAGTTGGTTTTTATGTCTAGATTTTTATATAAAGTTAAGTATATATGTTACATTTATTTTTTTCTAGTGTTACATGAATTAAATTATTTTCATATTTCCTTGAGACATTGATTTTATCTCACTCATATGAGTGCATGGTTTTTTACTCATGTCCTTTGGTATTCAGGATGTATCTTTCTAAATTAAAGGCTTGTGTGGTGTGGATATTGTTTTATAAATCCATAACCCATTATAAAACAGATAACACTCATGTAAAAAGAAAAATAATATACCAACATGAATAAAAAATGATTGTCTAAATAGTCGTTTTTTATCATTAATTAAAAGAGACATACCTAATAATTTATATCTCAATAATAATTAAGAAATTGTTTGTAATCAAACTACAAATATGTGTAAGTTTTTTATTCATATACGACTCAACATCATTGAAAATATATAATAAAAATGAATGATATAAGGTAAAAAAATATTTTGATATAAAAAAATTTAATAAAACTAACCATATAAAATTTATTCATTGACCCATTTGTGATTATATCATAAATGAATCTTAAAACATAATAACCAAATTCCACCTTTCCTTTTTGACGATGAAACTATTATTATAAAAAATTAACTTGGAAAATAAAAACCCTTATATATATATAACTAAATATTATCTTATATAAAATATATTTACCATTACTTCGACATATTATATTGTATTTGGATACTTTATCGACAAGTGATATTTGTTAAATTTTTTCCATAACCTGCATTTTCATATATATCAATTAAAAACATTTATATAAAATAATAATTAAAAATAAAAAACTTATGAAAAATAATAAAAATTACTTGTCAAACAAGTTGTTAAATTTTTCAAGAACGCCACATAATAAAGAGAAAGACCAATATAACATGCATTCATTTAAGCATATATGCCTAATATCCAATGACCTCTATAATATAAAAAGTTCGCAATTAATAAAATTATAATGAAAATTATTTCATAATTATCTCAGTGTTCTTACCCATCATGGAATAGAAAAACCAGCACCCAATCTCTATATTTGATAATCTCTCACATCTATATGTAACTCTAGAAGAAGTATTCACATATTGAAAAGATGTTGAAATGTAATCTAGATCTATAAGAACATAAACACAAATTGTATCGTTTTTAATAACTAGCTTTTGAAGATACCTAATTAAATAATTAATATGTAAAGTCACTTGAAATTATCTTTATTTAAAGAAATAAAAACTGATACCTAAATTTATTTAATTGGAAAAAAACTGCAACATAGGCACACTAAGCTCATAAAAAACAACCATATCCATGCTATTTTTTGAATATTATCTATGAATAGTCTCTTCCATGTATATAATATTTCATCTAAAACTCATAAATATTATCCAAGGAAAATTAAACATGGGACAACCTTTTTATCCCGTCAAAAATATTAGAAGTATCCGAAGTTGTTTGTTCCTAAACCATTTGTTTATTTTGTACTAATTCATTCGATTTTAGATACTCCAATATAATTTAAATTTCAGAAAACATAACAATTAAATTTCAATAAAATTTATATAATATTTAAAAAAACAGTGCATACCTCATTTGTGAGATGATGAACAAGGAAATCCGACCAAATTAAAAAATAACCCATACAATCTCTAACTCTGGTAAACTCCTCAGAAGAAAATGGTAGTAGAATAGTTGGATAAATAACATCATGTCCTGATATTATTACCCAACCTAACTTCATATGATGGTGATGTATAAAATCCCCAAAAATATGTATGACTCTGTACACTACAATATTTACATGGGAATCTCTTGCGTACAAATCATAGTATAAGGTGAGATCCAAATGAGGAGGTGGAGGATCAGAGTAGGAATGATGTGATTGACCCATCAATTGTTCAAATATATCCTATATAGATGATTTAATTTGATATCTCATGGACTATTTTAGGTCTTTTATCTCAAATAATACAGAATCTATTTTTGGATCTCTTGATTTCTTACTTTGATGACCAAAAAATTTCCTGATATTGACACCCACCTCATATACTCTTATGTTTCCAAGGTGTTCTGGATTTACAAATACAGTAGATAATATTTCCATCCTACCCTCAAGGATAAAGTGCATATGTTTCTCTTTATCTCAAATTTCATCCTAAAATGAAAAATTAAAATTGTATATTATAATTGTTAAAAAATTTAAACATTTATAGAAAATAAATATTAATTTAATACAATTCTATGAGATAATTTCTTAAATTACTTTGTAATATACTTTTTATTTTTCCCTTCTCACTCTTTGCCATTTTTCATCGAGAGTGGGGGGAGATGGAGGATTGAACTGGACATCTTCTAAACCACTACTAGATTGAGCTCTTAATAAATCAAAATTTTCTATAATTATTTTCTCCTTTAATAAATGATAACCTCAATGTGGTAAATAATAAGTGTATATGTTCTAAAACTAGATCTCTTAATAAGATATCCTTGAGGACTGTTACATAAAAATAAAATAATATGTAATCAGGTAATATAAAATAAATTTTACAATATAAAATAGTTGTCATGAATGAAATGATTCACTATGTTGGGTGATGATAAATTTCTTCCAAGTATCTGTATCTAAAAACTCATACATGAGGCATGGGTTTTCATTATCTAACTTCGAAAAAACAATTTTGTTTGTCAATTTTGTTTTACAATTACTCCATTGAACTATCACTACAGATAAAAATATTTTATTAATTTCTTTCATTTCCTAAAAATTGAATCTCATCTATAATTGAATAAATAAAATATTAAAATATATAATATTTAAAAAATGAGATAAAAATAAATTAATTGGGATATCTTACCATTATAAAATCCCATAACTTCTATTTATCAATCCTTTTGACAGACTTCCAGTCAGGATATAAAATATTAATCCTAAAACAGCTCTTTATAGTGATATCACTAGTAAACCGCATTGAATTTAGGCTAGATGAGTCATTATTGTCATCAAAATTAATATGCATTCTCTAGTATCCATGAGCAAGTGATAGTTTTTATAAAAATTTAAACCCACATCTATTAAATTTAGATATTAATTTCACTATAGAAGAAGGATAAGACTCCTCTGTGGTAGGCGCATCAAAAGCCCTATTTTTTTAAAATTATATGTTTTCTTTTATTAAATAATTATAATAATGAATATTTAAGAAAATGAAAATATACATATACCTCAGTAAATGTTCCTATGCCTCTGCATATATTTTTGAAATAGGAAAATGTAATGAAATTTTGTATACTAATCTATTATTATAAAAGTGAATATTTGAAAAAAATGATTAAAAAAATATATAATTAAAAAAATATTGTCACACATGTGCAATTTTCAAAAAAAAAAAATGATGTCATGATTCTTAACAAAAATAAATATGAAAATTAAACTATTAAATATAAACATTATTTCTAAAATGATAGAAACATTTATAAATTTAAATATCAATGTTATAAAAAAGTGTTTTTACTTGCATAAATTTATCCAATACATAATGATGTACGTAGAGTTTTTCAATTAAAAAATGCTTAACCATAACTATTGAATATAAAATTTAACACAAAAAACATACAAAAAAACAATATATATATATATATATAATTAAAAATCCAATATTTAAAAAAATAGAGTTTTTACACATGTAAATTTCAAAAAAGAAATAAAATATAAATATTTACCTAAATAATTAGAAGATAAATTTATTGTTTTCCCATATCCCTTAAATATGATTATTTGATATAGCATAGACTATGTCTGCATTATATCCATTGTTATAATATGAAAATTATGTTATAGATGAATAAGCCTCATATAAATCCATAACATCATTATTATCCTCATCAATTAAAAGAATTCTTTACCCTTAAAAAATAATGTATCAATTGTGATGTGCACAAAATATTTGATTTGGGTTTTTTGTTTGATATTTCAATATTTGAGAGTTTTGCGCACGTCAAGGAAATAATAATAATAATAACGATAATAATAATAATAATATTTGATTTGGGTTTTTTCTTTGAATTAAGAGATTGGTTAAAGTCTTTTATGAAATAACTAATACTTCAGCCTAAGTCTATAAATATTGTTATATCATTTCTTAGGTAATCAATTTTGATGTGCACAAAATATCTCTCTAGAAAATTTCCTCAGCCCCAGAGAAAACTTTCTTTAGAAAACTCTCAAGAATGGAGAACATTGATCCCCCTTCTCCCTCGCATGTCCTCGAGAGAAGTAGACAAATTTATTTCCCGTTTGGAAGGAATTATAGTTTTGATCAATGTGAACAATGCAAGACGTTTGGTTTCAATGTTTGCATGCAAAGATCCATATGCGGCATTCCAAAGTTTGTGGAACATGTGTAGATATCGCTGGAGGGATTATACACTTGAATTCTTCATCACAGTGATGGTACGATAAGAATGGTCAATCGATTTGACAACGGAGAAAGAATTCCAAGACAATAGACAATTCATATTTATGAATTGATTATAAATTTTATGTGAAATATCCCTTCTAGTGTATTTAGGGGCTGCTATTTGTCTAGTTTTGAGGAGAAATTTGAGGAAATAGATGAAAACCCATTGTTGGGGACAGGCCCAACAACTTCCACTATGCATCAGGACCTTCAAGTGGAATCAAAGAAGAAACATATTAATTTATAATTATTTATTAATCGTTGATTGATTTACACATTTGATGTTAGTTTTTCATTTCTGGTTTAATTTGTTCTTGAATCCAAAAGTTTATATAACTTGTTCATTCACCTTCATATGACCAAGAACAAGTAAAGAAAAAATGAATAACAACCAGAGATACCATTAGGAAGTATCAAGATTTTGGTTGGAGGGAACAATTATATGGTGTGTAACACGTTCCTGTCATGGGGTGTGAAAAAAACAATTATTTACTATAAGTTAAAAGTGTAGTAAAGTGGTTTACTGAGGTTGTCTCCAGAGAGGAGCGTACAACAATCAAGCTGTCACCTTCAATTAGAGAGAAAATGTGGTGTTGTCGAGATTTTTTTTATTTTGAAAAGAAAAGAAACTAACAATGGAAAGAAATTTAAGAAAAATATTGAGAAAAAATTGACAAAAAAATGATTGAAAACTATTATATGATAATGACAACCAGGTTATGGTTGGATTTATAATTTCAATTCTCTCCTTATTCTATTTAATTCAATCCACTTCTGCGAAGTTGATTAAAGTGAGATTTCACAATCATTTCCACTCAATCCCTTGGTCGAATGGTGATGCTGAGATAAAACCTTACCAAGATCTTATTTTGGTCTACTCTCCTTCCTTGTGCAAGATATTTGTAATTAATATTCTCAAATGACTTAGGCAATACCCGATCGAGTCTTGTTTATCCCAAACAATCAAGAACACCCACTACCCCTTTCACACGTATTGATGATCATCGAGTACTTCACCAATATGCCTTGGCCTATTCCATTTTACATAAAACAGAACCTAGTGTAGGGAGATAATGATCATTTACCAAAAAAAATCAATAACAGAATCAAAAACCAAATACGATCGTACTTGATAATAAAAACCGCTATATGAAATTGAAAACAATGTTGCACAAGAGAGAGAAATTTCATTCAATTAAATCCAATAACTCAAGAATTAAAAAATAGAAAACCAACCATTTACCAACCACTCAAATGTTTACCCCACTATGGTAATGGTAATATAGATGAATGAGGAAGAATAATACACTACAAATCTAAGAAAAAGAAAAGAAAGAAATGAAAAGTAGAGAAGTTATCCAACAGAATCTGTCCTCTAAAATATTTCTCCTCTTTTTCATTCCAGATTTTATAATAACCCCAAGTTCCCTTCTTATTAGATGTTTTAAATTTAATTTCCTATCTTACCTCTAAATTTCACATTAATTGGACACTTCTATAAGATGTTATGAGTTTTTTATTGAGTATGATTTGTTTGGCCGAGATTACCAGAAATATTCTTTGAATGTTCAGCATCTAATATCTTCCTTAATGGGAGAAAATCTATATGATCTTAAAAAATAAAACATACCTTTGAATTGTCTTTCAAATCTAGTTTGCATCACCCAAATTGGTGTTGTGTAGACCGAGTTATTCAATATTTACTGAGGTGGGGTCTACGCGGTCGGCCTGAATAATTTTCCAACATGATTGATTTTTTTCGGGTCATCAGATGGCCGAATTAGCACCTTGTTCAAAAGAAATATTTATATCCCACACATCAAGGAATCCTAAAAAAATATAATCACGTCAATTGGTTTGAAATTTTAAATGTTATGCTTCAACATACCATAGTGAGTAAAATATGTTAAATTTCCAAAATTAAGAATTTTTTTCAATTTTTTCCCAAAAAACAAAAAAAATATATTAAAATGATGCAAATAAGCTCAAATTTATTATTTGGAAGGGATTAAATAGTTGAAACATAGATGAAAAACATTGAAAATATTAACTCTATCAATTCCCCTACACATAGCACTTGGACTCTTGGAAAAGTCAATATCAAAATCAAATCAAAGCAAATTCAAAACACATACCCATGCGGTTCATCAAATCCACACCATGAAACAAAAGATATGAAGCCTCATAAAAAACCATTAGTTCAAGTCCTATAATCAGATAATTTAGTATATTTTCATTTCATTTCTCCCCATATGCACATGAAACACCTATCTTGCATGAATTTTCTGTCATCTATCAAGCAACAATTTTCAACAAGGCTTTTCTCATCCAAATCCATGTAAGGGTCACCATATGCTTTATAAATTTCCACATCTCCACCCGATGTGAGTCAAGAACATACGATTATCATGATGAATTTTCAGGTTTGTTATCCGACTTTTGGTTAGTAGGATTTTGATGTCAAAAATTCTGAGGCCGAATGGGGAGGGCTTTGCTCTTTTTAAAGCATAATTGAAAGATTCTAATTTTCACTCAAGTATGGTATCCTTCTTACTCCCCTTAGAAACAAATCAGATCTAATTATCTTTGAGAATCTCATGTATATCCCACACCATCAACATTTCATTAGAAAAAATGTCAATCTTCTCATATATAATTTTTCTTGAAAGCTCCAGATAGACACAACTTTATTTCTCCTCTGTATGCTCTAGAAAGGAATGACTTATCTTATCATGAAAGCTCCAGAAAGGAACAAAATTCAATAGAATGATTTTGTTAGTAGAAAAATCACTTTTTCAACATTTTATTTTCTACCCAAAGTTTCACCAAATGTGGTCTCCCAACACAAGACACTCCCTCCCACTTAAGTTAAACTAGATCATGCAACTTCACATCAAGAGGAGTTTAGATATGAATAATTGGCTTGTAATGTGGCTAAACTAACAGGTTGTTCATGGATTTAAGAGATATAAGGACTAAATATAAAAGGGAGGCTAGAATAAAGAGTATTTTCTTGGAAAATGGATATTTAAAATCAAATAAATGTCTTAATCATCTAAAACACAAGTACCTCAAAACCTAATGTTTTGATAGAAATAAATTAAATTATGGTTAAAAAAAGCATGGTATGGTTCTCTTAAAAAGTGAGTTTAATATAAATAATATGACAAAAATTGTTTCTGAAGCCTCATGTAAAAGTGATTTCAAAGATAAAGATAGTGAGATGTGGTATGAGATTCAAAATCAGGGTACTTTTTATGAAATTCCCAAAAATTTGAACTTGAAAAAAAGTCATTTTCAGCATTCATTTAAGTTTATCTTCATGGGATAAATTGTTTTAATCATTTAAATGAGATTAAAAAATTGCAATGATAATCATTTCATCTCACAAGTTTCAAAAACACAAAAACTTGAAAAAGAAACACCCAAAATTTTGAAAAGACAGTTTTTTTAAAACAGAAAAAAAAATTGAAAATACTAACCATCAAATTTCCCCTCCCCCACACTTAAACGATGTAGTGTCCCCAATGCATTCAAGTGTATTTAACATGTAATCAGATTTTTAATTGAATCACAACTATCAATAAAGTGTTGGTACAACCTGACTTTTTGGTAGTGCAACGTTGAGTTAAGCTCCCAAGTGTTTCTCTATAAAAACCTACAAGAAAAATTAAAAAATATAGCTTAAGAAATTTATTAAAAGAAAATAAAATATAATGAGAATTAGAAAATATAGATAGATCTTGATTTAATCCCCCAAGTGGGTCTTCGGTTTTGACTGCCTCCAGATGGACAGTTCTATTTAGTTATCTCTAATCTGATGGTGGGTTCAATTTTTGGATCTTGAACAAAAAAAATTCTTCTTTCCAGCATGAAATTGTTTCTTTTTATTGAGGACTCCATGGATAGAGTATGTCTAATCCACCCTCATGGGAAAGAGAAACAACTTTCATGGTATGAGTAAGACAAAGAATGAATCTGCCTCTTTCCTGGTTTCCACTTGCACAACTTCTCCTTCATTCTCTAGTGGTTGATCAAGGAACATTTCATGAAAAGTATAGTCAAATGGAAAGTAGAGTGTAATTCTATTTGAACAAAATTAAAGCATGATAAATCAATATCAAATTCTTCCCCTTTAATGTAAGAATATTGTCTCATTTCTCTCCAGTTTAGACACATTGATCTCCTCTCACACTCCCTCCACTAAATGTTCAACATGTTTGGGGAGCTCCATATGTTCCTATTTAGATGAATCTTATTTTTCATAATCTTCCTACAAGGAAAAAAATAAGTTGGCTTAATCTGAAAATTTCAAGTAAGGGGATGGGATACTCAATTTATTTTCAATAAAATTAGAAGATAAAAAGTTCAAGAAAAGATTATCTCCCTGTGTTTGTTCAGCTTCAATTTTTTCTTTTGTGGGAGGTGCCTCTTAGAGTTTAATTTCACTAGATTGAGGTAGGCAGTTAGGCTCTTAAATATTCTCTTCTAATTCCACCACTTTGGTGGTATCTTCCTTCAATGGTGTTGGATCTTCTACTTTGTAAGGAATATGGCTTTCAAGTAGTTCCTCACACTTATTCCAGAAGTTATCTTGATCTTTTTGATCTCATGCATGTAGATCATAAGGCAAATATTCTTTATCAATATCCCTCAACAATGGTTGAGTAGGTCCAAATGGATCTTCTTTTAATTCCATCAAGGTCTCCCTAGTTTCTACAACATCAAGGATGAGCGGGGAATCCACTTCCACCACTATTTTAGGTTTAGGTTTGGGTTTCTCCTAGGATGTGTGAACATATTCAAGTAGCCATTACATTTTTCTCTCCAAGTCCTGTATTTCTTCACGAAGTCCTTGTAACCGACCTCTTGTTTGAGGTTCGTCTTCTTGTTTCACCTTGAAAATTTCTTGATAAAATTCCGACAAATAATCCTAGAGTGTAATTAATTCTCAGGACAATCCCTCCAACACTTTGTATTTGAGGTTCACTTTAAGGTCCTAAATGATCTCCTTAAATTCCTCCTCATTGGTGGTTTTGATTCGAGCTCCCCTAATCTGTTTAGCAAATAAAGAATCACTATCCTTCATAGACAAGTGCGAGTCAATAATTGGTTCTTGAACTTTTGGATAATTGTTCCATGAATTAAAGAAATGATCATTTAAAAACTTCATGAATTTTTTTATAGTTTTTTTTTAATTTGAAAAGAGTGAAATATTTTCAATAAGATTGTTGTCACTACCTCCCCAACAATGACACCATGTTTTGACATGTGTCTATCGTGGGGTATGACAAAACCAATTATTTACTAAGTTAAAAATGTAGTAAAGTAGTGAACCTAGGCTGTCTCTAGAGTGAATCACACAATAATCAAGCTGTCACCAATAATTTGAGAGAAAATGGGGTGTTTTTGATATTTTTTTTCATTTTGAGAAGAAAAGAAACTAACAAAGTAAAAGAAATTTAAGAAAACTATTGATAAAAAATTGACAAAAAAAGATTTAAATCTATTATATGATAATGATGATCATGTTAGTGGCGATTTTCCAATTTCAATGATATCCTGGTTCTATTTAATTCAATCCTCTTTTGGTAAGTTGATTAAAGTGAGATTCCACGATCGTTTCCTCTTAATCTATTGGTTGAATGGTGATAGTGAGAGAAAACCTTACCAATATCTTATTTTGTTCTACTCTCAATCCTTGTGAAAGAGAGTTGCAATGAATATTCTCAAATGACTGAGGCAATACCCGATCAAATCTTGTTTATCTCAAACAATCAAGAACACACACTACCCCTTTCACACATACTGACGATCGTCGAATACTTCACCACTATTCTCTGTTATATTCCGTCATATATAAACCAGAACCAAGTGAAAAGAGATAATGATCATTGACCAAAGAAAAAAAAATCAATAATAGAATCAAAAACCAAATACGATCATACTTGATAATAAAAACCGCTATATGAAATTGAAAACAACATCACAAGAGAGAGAGATATTTCATTGAATTAAGTCCAAAAACTCAAAAATTACAAAATTGAAAACTAACCCTTTCCAAATAACTCAAATTTTTACCCCATCGTCGTATGGGTAATTGAGATGAATGAATAAGAAGAAGATATTACAAAACTAAAAAAAAGAAAAGTGGCAAAAGAAAAGTAGAAAAGTTCTCCAGCAGAATCTGTCATATGAAATTTTTCTCCTCTTTATCTCATAATATCTTCTAATCACCCTAGTATCCCTTCTTATATGATGATAAAAATTGAGTTTCCTATATTCCTGTCAAATTTCACATTAATTAGACGCACCTAGGAGAAGTTATATTGAGTATGACTTTTTCTGGTAGAGATTTCTAGAAATATTCCTTGAATGTTGGGCATCCAATATCCTCCCTAAAAAATTCTAATCTCCATGATCATCCACAGTAAAATGTGCCATTTAATTATCTTTCAAATCCAGTTGGAATCACCCCAATTATTGTTTTATAGACTGTGTTATCCAATATTTACTGAGGTGGGGTCCACGCGGTTGACCTAAATAATTTTCCAACATGATTGATTTTTAGGGCCTTTAGATGGCAGAATTATCTCATAATATAGAAGACATATTTGTATCCCAAACATTAATAAATACTGAAAAAAAATTACCTCAATTAAATCGATATTTTAAAAGTTATGCTCAATATACCAAGGTGATTAAAATATGTTAAATTAACAGAATTAAGCAATTTTCCAATTTTTGTCGAAAACACACCAAAAATATTTAAATGATGCATATAAGATCAAATTTATTAATTAGAATGGATTAAATAGTTGAAACACACATGAAGAATAGTGAAAATATAACTCTATCAATATGCAACAAAAAAGTACACACTGTGTAATCCTGCCAACCACATCAGAACACGTTCACATTGATCGATCGAAAATTGATTTTTTTATTCAAAATAGCGTAAAAACCCTTCCACAAGACAAGAGTTAAAGGAGGTCTAAAGTGATGTATCCTTAAGGCATACCCTAAAACAAAACCATTACATTCCCGAGGTAACGACCCCACGTTAGAGAAAACCAATAAGGGTTCCTCATGACTACTCCCCTAAGAAAGTGAATCCGTGGAAAAGTTGGCCTCTCTAGGAATATGACGAACAACACATCCATTATAAATATCAAAAGTGAAACCTTAGACAAGGTATGTCAAAAACCAAGGCACCTCACCTTTCCCTTGCAGGGCCTGAATTAGTACCTCAGACTCTGATTCCACTTCTGAAACCACCGGTGAGAACCTTTTACAAAGCATAACACCCGTGTGCAGTGCTCATACTTCCACACCTAACGAACTTCCCGAACCATGAAAGATGATAAAAGTAAATAAAACCGAACCATTCCTATCATAAAATAGACCTCCCCTGCGCATCTTCCCATTCATAAACAATCCATCCATGTTAAGCTTGAAGCCATTACTTGGGGGTTACCATCTCACCCAACAACCCTGTGTTCTAGGTCAAGCCATTGACCTGTTTAGAAGACTGTAAAGAATAGTAGAGTGCAGTCCACCCTTTAATAGTGATCCTAACTCATGCAGCATGTCCTTCATTCTCACCTACAGAAAAGAACCTGATGCCCAACCCTCCATTCGTGCTTTATTTTGAGCCTCCCAAGGTGTCCATAAAATTGTTGTAATAACGATGCTCTAGATCTTGGATTCCATCCCATGTTGCTCTGCACCCAAGAACCAACACACGAAGAATTCATGCATGGATGTGCATGTTGCATTGTATCTACCCTATTTATCCATGCCAGTCCAAAGACTAATCGCCCATTCACTATTGATAAATAGGTGCACAATCGACTCCGCCTGAGGGTTAGAGCAACAAAAACAATGAGAAGCCAAATGAATTCCCTTCTTTTGGATATTACCCTTCGTTGAGAGGGCCTAGTTCCGTGCTCTCCAAATGAGAAAAATAATCTTTGTGGGAACCTCTTTACACCACAAGTGAGATACCCACTTATCACAATACCCTCCCTATGAAATCAATCCATGATAATCATGCCCATTAAAGGCTCCTGAATGAGATTATGTGAAACAACATCAATCGTCTTCCTTATAAAACATAATTTTTTTGAATAGTTCCATCTGATCTGAGCTTGGAATGGCTTCAAGCAACCTGGAATGACAGAAGGCCTCTCTCACTGACATATACGTCCCTGGAAAACTTGGAAAAAATAGTTTACCCCCAACCAAATTATCTCTCCATAGGTTATTATCCCCACAACCAACCACCCATTGAGAGGACTCCTGAAGGACTTCAAAGTGAAATCCCACAGTTCTCCCCAATCTGGATAGTTTCTTATTTTCCCAGTCCTCCCAATTCTTTCAGTATTTAATTCTTAGAGTTTTGGCCCACATCGATTTCCCAACAAGAAATTCCCATGTCAGCCGAGCCTGCATGGATTGCATGGAAACTGATAAATCCATAAGGCCGACTCCTCCTTCCTCCACCGGTTTTTCCATCCGAAACCACGAGGCCCAATGTTCCCTTTCTATGTAATTGGAGTCCTAAAGGAACATGTTCATCATCATCTCCATAGCAGAAATAATCTCCTTAGGTGGGGTGATAATGGACAAGACATCAATATTGAAGAAATCACACTATTAATCAAATTCACCCATCCCCTGAAGGAGATAAACCTATTTTACCAGTTAAATATCCTCCCAAGCATTCTGTTAATGAGATCCTCAAAGATGACCTTTTCCACCCAAATATTAGAAATGAGTGTCCTGAGTTAAATCATAGGTAACTATTTCTACTGAATAACCAGAATGTCCTGAATGGTCTAGACCCTTATTATTGAACATTTATTAGATATAAAGACATTTATCTTCCTGGAGTTAACCTGTTGGCCACTTAGGCTAACATAAATTACTATGAACCGCATAAAATTAACCAAATATGACCTCCTTCCATTCAAAAAAAATAAGAATGTCATCAGCAAACATAATATGGGAACAAGAGACATCTGAATCTTGAGAAATATAAGGAAAAATCCTTCGGTCTATCAAGCATCTATGTGAGTTTTGCGAAAGAGAAAAACTAAATCCCTTCCCCAAAAGAGAAATGGTGAGCCATGGAGAGGAGAATCAATAGAAGCATAAATCACAAACCCATTCATGAAACCCAAGGTTCCTCATCACCTGAATTATAAAACTCCATTTAAGATTATCATACAACTTATCCATTTACACCTGAATAACTACATTGGATCCGACCACTTTCTTGTTCACGTCCCCCAACAACTCTTGAGCCACTCCAACCGCCCCTTAAATACCTCTACCTTGGACAAAGCTGTGTTGTTCATGGGAAATGATACCCGGGATCACCTTATTCAGCCTCCTCGCCGGTAAAATTTCCAAAATCTTTTAAGATACATTGCATTGATAGATTAGTCTATATTGACCAATTGAGGTTGGATCATTAAATTTCTGTAAAAGAACCACCCTAGAAGCACACAAACTCTTGTTGAGGGAACCCCCTAAAGTAATCTTGCACTGCCTCAATAACCTACATCCCCACAAAATCCCATGACGCCACATAAAAGGCTCCTTGGAAACCGTCTGGCTCAGGAGCACTCTCTAGGGACATGCTGTGAACCACCTACCAAACCTCATCACCAGACGATAATGTCTTTAAGAAATCATTATCCTCCACATCAATTCTCCTAGAAATATTCCCCAAGAAAACCTCCCATTTGGTCATCGAGACATCCTCCCTCGGTGGCTATGGGCGATCACCTATAAGCATTAGTTCAAAGTGTTCCAATGCCAATCTCCCTGTGACATTCACATCGGACGAAAACGAACCATCCTCCAGCCTGATGTTAAATTTCATATTTTGATGTTCCTTCAAGAATGTATGGAAAAAACCACTATTTATATCTCCTTAATTGAACCACCTTACCCTAGATCTCTGCTTGTGACCCCTCTCAACCACCAACAACCTTTGCACCCAAAAGGAATTCTTGTCACCTAACAGTTAGAAGGACGAGTCATCCCAATTTTGTTGAAGAAAATACTCTAACCAGGCTATATCCTCCTGAAGCACCTCCACTGACTCATATTCTACTGTAATATTCAAGAACTACCTTCCTATATGAGCCTTGAGCCACTTTAGACGCCTAGATAGACCAACCCAAGCTCTTCTATCCATCTCCTTCTCCCATGAATCGTTCATCATTTGCATGAACCCATACCTACTACGCTATTTAACCGAATACATAAATGCCTTATTATCCATACTCCCAACATTCAGTTCCATGAGCAGTGGTGCATGGTCCAACAACGCATGATATAGGTGAGAAACTGAGGATCTGGAAAAAGATTCTAATCCCTGAATGTTACCCATAAATCTATCCAATCTACACCAAATACGACTACCACCTTTGCAGTTGTTACACCGGGTATATTTTCACCTACTAAAGCCCAATTCCAGGAGCCCCTTACTATATATGAAGTTACTAAAATCCAGTATACCATTATTATATAACACCGAACCACCCTTCTTCTCTAATATGTCTACAATGACATTAAAGTCTTCACCTAAAAACCATGGTAAACCAGTAGCCTCAAAAGTTCCAAAACACTCCCACAAGTTTTTCCTTTCCAGAATATCGCTACTTTCATAAATGAAGGAGAAAAAGACTTCCCATCCTCTGAACCTGAGTTTCACTGTAATACACTACTCAAAAACCTGAACTAGCTCCACCTAAATATAATTCTTCTAAAATACCCATATATGTTTGTTAACCAGATGTCCATGAAAGTGGCAACCAAACCCCATCTTCTTTGCAAAGAAACTGATCTTGCTAGGGTCCTGTTTGGGTTCAATAATGACCGCCAAAGAAGAACTACATCTCCTGTGTCTGAAAGTCAAAAAGCACATTTTTCAATCCCCCCAAACCCTGAGCATTCCAAATAATTAGATAAGACATTAAGGAAGGTAATTCATAGCCCTTCGGGCACTGCTACCTGGTCTCAAAATGAACAGATCCCTGCAACATTCCTCCTTGGACATCGAATGTGTCACAGGTCGGGAAGGTCCTTCAGAGGAGCATCCCCTCTTTGGGATGAGAACTTTCTTCTTTAAAGGGCTACCAAATTCTTCCAATAGAGAGAATTGGTTCCCCATCGTGACGGGAGGGGATGTTGAAGTCAACTCCTCCTGGAGTAAAGATATCGGCACCAACCTCAGCGATGATTTTTGGGCTGATACTATTTACTTCGCTACCCCCTCTGGAAATCCACTCCTCAAGGATTTTGGTAGAACATATTTGGAGCATCCTACCACCGCCAACAACGACCACTTCAACAATTCTGGAGAAAGAATAGAAGAGATATGAACCTATGAAATAGGTGGTGATAACCTTCTTGGAATGCCTGGAAAAACCTTAGCAACCACATTGTATTTCCCTTTGTAATGTTGGATGGGTGCTGATGACGTAAAAATCTCAGACAAGAAACCTTCCGCCTCTACCGGAGCGGACAACCCGAACCCCAACAGTAACAAATTTTGTGTCACGATACCCTCTTACAAATTGATGTCCACCTGTCCCTTTTCAGAAAAAGTTTTCCGCTTTATGGACCTGGATCCGACAACATTTGAAATTTCACTCGCCGTTGTTGGTGTTGGAATTGCAAACAAATAACCCACGGGTCAAGCAGCTCGCATTTTTTTCTGCGTCATTTATTTCATGCGGGTCCATGTCATTTATCTTTTATTTGAATGAATTTAAATTCTATGCATTTAAGGATTTGGTATATATTTTTACCGTCATAAATACTCTTCATTTAAATATTTTTTATATCTTTGTACCGTCATAAACGCTCTGCATTTAATATTTTGGTCTTTCCTTGTACCATCATAGATTCTCTGTATTTAATTTTTTGGTCTTTCTTTGTACCAACATAAATGCTATGCATTTAATGTTGTGGGTCTATAAATTGATGTAATTGTAGTATGAAATTTCAATTGTGAAAAAGCTTGAAAGCTCCTTTATGTTGTGTTCCATTTTTCTTCATCTTCAATTTTTCTTCTCATATTTCTCGGCTTGTATAGCCAACAAAATAGTATCAGAGTGCCAGGTTGTCAAGATCCTCCAATATTTTTAAGATGGCCGCAATCCAGCCACAAGTTCCGAAGTTTTCCAAGGACAACTACGAAATGTGGTGCATTCAAATGAAGGCGTTATTCTGGTCGCAAGAATTATGGGAGATCGTCACCGACGAGTATATTGTACCCTCTACAGCGAAAGAATCTGCCTTCACGAATGAAGAAAAGACAGCCCTCAAAAATCAAAGAAAGAAAGACAACAAGGCGTTGTTCCTCCTCTATCAAGGGTTGGATGATTCAACGTTCGAAAAGATTGCTGAAGCAAAATCAAGCAAGCAAGCTTGGGATATTCTTACCACCATATTCAAAGGTGTTGATCGAGTGAAGCGGGTATGTCTTCAAACATTAAGAGCGGAATTTGAAGCGGCGCACATTAAAGAAGGTGAGAGCATCTCCGATTATTTCTCAAGATTAATTGTTATTTTTAACAATTTGAAAAGGAATGGTGAAAAAGTGGAGGACATTCGAGTTATCGAAAAATCACTTCGATCTCTCACAACTAACTTTGATAATGTGGTTGTGGAAATTGAAGAATCAAAGGATTTGGAGAAACTTTCCATTGAATAACTGATGGGGTCTTTGCAAGTGCATGAGCAACAGATGCAAAAGAATACCGATTCAACAATAGAGAATGCCTTGGAGTCCAAGTTGACTCTACAAGAACAAAAGAATGGCCACACGCAACGAGGTGGTCATCGTGGAAGAGGAAGAGGGTGTGGATATTATCCAATCCATCAACAAAAGTAACAAAATCCTACCAGCTTTCGTGGAAGAGGGAATGGTGGAGGACGATTCATGCGTGGTCGTGGAAATACAAAGAACATTCAATGCTACAACTGTAAGAAATTTGGCCATTATGCTTCTGATTTTTGGAGAAAAGTGGATCATGATGAACGATCCAACTATACTGAAACATCTCATCATGAAGAAGAAGTTACCACACTCCTCCTCGCACAAGAAAAGGCATATGAATGCCCCGATGTTTGGTATCTCGACACGGGTGCAAGCAACCACATGAGTGGTAACAAAGAACTATTCGAGGAACTCACAGAAGAAGTTCATGGTAACGTGAGCTTTGGTGACTCATCAAAGGTACCCGTGATTGGAATAGGTAAAATCAAAATCTATCAGAAGAATGGTGAGCCAAATTACATCTCTAATGTGTATTATGTACCAAACATGAAAAACAATATCATTAGTCTTGGCCAACTCCTGGAGAAGGGGTATGTTATACACATGGATAATTATTCTTTGTCTATAAGGGATGCTCATAGGAGACTTGTTGCTCAATCCCAAATGGTGAAGAATCTCATGTTTTCGCTGCGAATCAACACAAAGGCCAAGGAGTGTCTTTTGGGACTCATGAAGAATGACTCATGGAGATGGAATCTGAGATTTGTAAATCTTCATTTTAGCAGGATTAAACTTCTATCCTCATCAAGAATGGTGCGCGGATTTCCGGCAATTGATGTTCCAAATCATGTGTGTGAGGCGTGTACACTCGGCAAGCAACAAAGGAACTCCTTCCCAAGTGGAGTGTCTAGAAGAGCAAATTAACCACTTTAGTTATTTCACACTGATATTTGCGGACCGCTTGAAACACCCTCACTTAGAGGTAATGGGTATTTTATTACCTTAATTGATGATTTTAACAGGAAACTCTGGGTGTATTATATCAAAGAAAAATCTTCTGCATGTGAAATCTTTAAAATATTCAAATCTCATGTTGAAACTGAAAGTGGTTTTAAAATCAAAGTTCTCAGATCTGACAGAGGTGGAGAATACACTTCAAATGAATTTCAAGATTTTTGTAGGGAATAGGGCATCAAACAAAAATATACTGCTGCCTACACGCCACAGCAGAATGACATTGCAGAAAGGAAGAACCGCACCATCCTTGACATGACGAGGACCATGATGAAGGAGAAAGGCTTGCCAAAGAACTTCTAAGCAGAAGCAGTGGCATGTACTACCTATCTTCTCAATCGGTGTTCAACCAATAGTGTCAGAAACATGAAACCATAAGAGGCATGGAGTGGCTACAAACCGAGCGTAGCACACCTAATAATCTTCGGGTGTGTTGCCTACGCTCAAGTTCCAGAAGCGAGAAGAAGGAAGATTGATGATCGTGGTGAAAAGTGCATCTTCATCGATTACAGTGAAGAGTCTAAAGCCTATAATCTCTACAATCCACTAACCAATAAATTAGTGGTGAGTAGAGATGTGGTCTTTAGTGAGGAAGAAACTTGGAAGTGGAATGATGAAGAACCAAACAAAGAGATTCCAGTCGAAACAGAAGATCCTGAAGAAAGGCGTGATCATCAGGAGCAAATGCCAGCAACACATTCCTCAGGCACATCATCAGTACACAGGAGTCTAGGAGGAAATTCCATCACTCTTGAAAGGACTCCATCAATTAAAAATTTAGTGAGCTCATCCTCACCCATGGCGCCCATAAAAATGAAAAGCTTAAGCGACATTTATGAGAAAACCGAAGAGGTAAATATTTTTTTTCCTGTATGCAGATCATGAGCCTCTGACGTTTTAGGAAGCCGTAAGGGAAGAATGTTGGATAATGGCTATGGGAGAATAAATTCACGCCATAGAGAAAAATGACACATGGGAGCTGACCACACTTCCTAATAGCTAGAAATCCATTGGTGTCAAATGGGTGTACAAGATCAAGCGAAATGCTAATGGTGAAATCGATTTCTATAAGGTAAGGCTCATAGAAAAGGGGTACAAATAGAAGTATGAGGTGGAATATGAAGAAGTCTTCGCTCCGGTTGCTCGCCTTGACACTGTGAGAATAATTATATCTCTTTCTGTTCAACAAAGTTGGATGATCTACCAATTGGATGTGAAGTCTACATTCCTGAATGGAATTCTAGAGGAAGAGGTCTATGTAGACCAGCCTGAAGGCTTTGTTATGCAAGGGGAGGAAGACAAAGTTTATCTATTGAAGAAATCTCTTTATGGGTTGAAGCAGGATCCTCGTGATTGGAATGCATGAATTGACAGCTATCTTCAAGAGAACGACTTCACCAAATGTCCATATGAGCATGCAGTTTACATCAAGAAGAATGATCGTGGTGATATACTCATTGCATGATTATATGTTAATGATTTTCTGTTTACAGGGAATAGTCGACAAATGTTCGATGATTTCAAGAAGGCAATGTTCAAGGAGTTCGAGATGACCGACGGAGGTCTCATGTCCTTCTTTCTGGGAATATAAGTAAAGCAACAACATGGAGGCATCTATATTTCTCAGAAGAGGTATGCTAAGGAGTTGCTTGAAAAATTCAAGATGGCCAATTGCAATGCTGTAAACACACCTATGACAATGGGCTTAAAACTGACAAGAGATAGAGAAGGAAGAAGTGATGACTCAACTCTATTCAAGAGTCTGATTGGAAGCCTGAGGTATCTCACAATCACAAGGCCTAATATTGTCTATAGTGTTGGGATTCTAAGAAGGTATATGGAAGCTTTGAAAGAGCCACACTGGTTAGAGGAAAAACGTATCCTCTGGTACATTAAAGGAACAGTGGATTTTGGTCTTTTTTATCCATACAATGAAAAAGCAAATCTACATGGATACTCAGATAGTGACTGGGAAGGTGACCAAGATGAAAGAAAAAACACCACTGGGTATGTATTTTTCCTTGGATCGACTGCTTTCACGTGGAATTCAAGGAAGCAAAGTGTGGTCACCTTGTCTACTTGTGAAGCATAGTACGTGGCGGCATCATCCACTGTTTTTGAAGGAATCTAGTTGAGAAATCTGATGAAGGAGTTGAAGCATCCGCAGGATGGATCCACAGTGATATATGTGGATAACAAGTCGACAATTGAACTTGCCAAAAATCCGGTGCAGCATGGAAGAAGCAAACATATTGACACCCGATTCCATTTTCTGAGAGATCATGTGAAGCAGAAAACAATAAAATTGGAATATTGTCATACTACGGAATAGGTGGCTGATATTTTCACAAAGGCATTACCGACATATGTATTCAAAAAACTTAGAACGATGCTCGGAATGAAGCCGGTTTTTGTTTGAAGGGGAGTTTTGGAATTGCAAACAAAAAACCCATGGGTCAAGCAGCTCACGTTTTTTTTCTACGTCATTTATTTCATGAGGGTCTGTGTCATTTATTTTTTATTTGAATGAATTTAAATGCTATGCATTTATGGATTTGGTATATCTTTGTACCTTCATAAATGCTCTGTATTTAAAGATTTGGTATATCTTTGTACCATCATAAATACTCTGCATTTAATATTTTGGTCTTTCCTTGTACCGTCATAGATTCTCTGTATTTAATTTTTTGGTCTTTCTTAGTACCAACATAAATGCTATGCATTTAATGTTGTGGGTATATAAATTGATGTAATTGTAGTCTGAAATTTCAATTGTGAAAAATCTTGAAAGCTCCTTTGTGTTGTGTGCCATTTTTCTTCATCTTCAATTTTTCTTCTCGTATTTCTCGACTTGTATAGCCAACAGTTGAATTGTTGACCTTTACCCACTCCATTTAGGATGACGACGGTCGATCCCTTTCTATCACCGCCACACCCGGACGACCTTGAAACCCCATCTTACCACCAGATCAATCCAAAAGTTTGGTTATCGGAGCCCTCTGATGGATCCTCTAAAGTGTTGCGACTCCTCAGATCCGCGGACTTCCATTCCCTTTCCTACAAAACTACACCACATGCCCTTTGAAACCACATTTAGTAAAAAACCTTGGCAGAGTTTGATACACCAAGCGTTGCCACCACATAAACCCTTAATGAGACCGAACCATGATTTGTGTAGGGAACTTCACTAAGATGTTCATCTCAACATAGATCCACAGATTGGCCGTGTCCAGTAACCTCCCTGTCTTCTCATCCACACATAGAAAACTCTGCAAAGTATCCCCCACAACTACCAATATCAACAGGTTATGGAAGGGTAGGGGTATCCCCAAGAGCTTCATCCAACTGCACCCATACTTGATTCTTTGCCATAGTGGTACTCCCAAGACCACTGTGAAAGAGTGAAGCGGTGGGATCTGCATCGCCTTCTCTCCCTTGACCAAGAATTCACAAAGTCTTCTCTATTTAAGAGATGAATGAAAAATGCAAACCTCGATAGCTCAGAGATCGCCGCCGGGTGTTGAAGACCCCATGAAACCACAAACTCCCTAAACATGTCCAACGAAGGTTTCAAAGGCCCAAACCTAGACACCAGTGTAAGGTTATGAAACTCCGCAACACTTTAAATCACTTTCCATGAGAACACCACCACCGGAGCTCTATCCAGAGACTCCGGCCTTCGATGTTCCAATTGGATCAGAGGGATACAATTCAGTTCATGAGTTCCCTCCGAGTCGCTCCTGCAGACCTCCTCCTTGAAGGACTTTACCTTGGATCCCCACCTGGAAAATCCAACAACCACCTTTTCCATCATAGGAGAGGCTCCGATGATGGTCGAATTAATCCCCTATGCTGACCTCCTAGAAGCTTCGACAGATGTTAAAGGAATCCCTTCAGCTGCAATCCCAACTGCCGAGAACGCCATTAAAGGATATCGTGTATGCATTCACGTTAATTACAACATGTCACATGGGATAATAGTTTGCGATGTCATTACATGCCATATATTGACTGAAAAGATGAAACAGGACTTGACATGTTAAATGGTATGTGTAATGACCCTCAAGTTTCTAAGGTTAGTTATTTTTTTTTTCTTTATTATCTTTGTATCTTTTGAGCCGTTTGGACTTCGAGAGCTTTTGGGATGTTTTAGAAGTGATTTAGAGGGAACAAAGTTAGGAGAAATTGTGTAGATTTCCCAAGTAACCATGTGACAAAAGACCTTGGAGAAAGTGATTTTCGGATGGTTGGCGCATAGTTCACCAAATTGTGCGGCCCAACCATGAGACTTGACATGAGTTTGGATAGTGGCTTCCACACAGTTTGGTAAACCATGTGTCCAAACCATGCACGTGAGATTAATTAACCTGAAAAATAAAATTTTATCCCAAAACCTCCCCTAAAACCCTCATTCTTCTTCCTGCGGCTAGGGCTCTCGAACTAAGAGACTCCTTTGGGTGATTATAGGGACTCCTTTCCACCTGAAATTCATTTTGATCACATCTTGGATCATTAAATCTAGGAATCAAAGGTAAGTCTCCATTTCATTATCCCCCTACATGATTTTCTCATCTTCTATTGTAAGGAACCCTATATCAGATTCGTCATGCATGGATCTAAGATAGAGCATGATCTGATTAGTTTTCCTTGCATCGTTGAAGGAGAAGAACCTAGATCCTCCATAATTACCTAAATTCCCTTAGACAATATGATATCTGTTCTTTGTGCTGATTTACATTTGGTAAGTCCAAGCCTATATTAACCCTAGATGTTTACTTCTTAGATCATCTTTCTAAAACCCTTATGTGTTGATTTTAGATCTGATTATAGGGATTAGGTGCATTGATCTTATTTTGGGTGTTGTTTATTGACTATTGGAATCAGATATTCTTTAGGTAGGAAATCCCTATCATGTTACAACTTTTATATAAATATGTATGACTTGATTGACATGTGAGTGCGTGTGTATCCCATGATAACTCTTCCATGTGACTTGATTAGAATGTGGGTGCATGTGTAGCTCTATGAAGACACTTATTTTTTTTCCTGGTGTGATGATTTGTGCATTTGGGTTGATTATATGATTTCTATCCATCATGAAATGTCTGAGTCATTGAATAACTTGTGTTAATTGTTCTGATTATTTGGTGGCTATCCATCATGAGATGGTTGAGTTGTGGAATAACTTGTGCTAATTGTTCTAATTATATGGTGGCTATTCATTGTGAGATGGTTGAGTTGTGAAATAACTTGTGCCAATTGTTCTGATTATATGGTGGTTATACTTCATGATATGGTTGAGTCATAGAATAATTTGTTCTCATTGTCTTGATTATATGGTGGCTAATCCATCGTGATATGGTTGAGTCGGGGAGTAACTTTTGTTAAATGTTCTGATTATATGTGGCTATCCATCATGAGATGGTTGAGTCGTGGATGATTTCTATAACCTGGTTCTGATACCATTGTGGTTTTCCATCAATGAGATGGTTGAGTCATCAGATTAATTGTGTTACCATATTCAGATTATGAGATTGATTTGATATGATATATCTTCTAGAATGGTGTCAAATCAGGTGAGATCGGGGTTTGTGGCCACCTGGTTAGTGCAGAAAGACTCGACCGATTGCATGTTTATTTATGATTTTATTTTAGTTAATGCATACACCATTATATACACTTGTTGTAATTATGATAAGGACACATTGATGGTGTTATATTGAGTTTTATACTCACATTGTGCATGAACATCTCATTGTGCATGTAGATTTTATGGTCAGGGATCTAGCAAAGGGAAAGAGCCCTATATTGGGCAGTTGAGCAGGAGGAGCAGAGTGGACTGAGGCGATGATGGGAAAGACTCCAGGATCTTTTTCTTTAATGATTCATTTTATTTTTCCAAATTTTTATTATTTTGGTACATTGATACATCACATGTGGGGATTCTTTTTACTCGATGTTCCTCTTGTATGTCATCTTATTACTGCATGAGTGTTGTTTTTCCTTACTGCTTCTTCTATTTTGATATGAGTGTTATTGGTTTAGTTATTTATTATTACTTCGATTGTATTTATGATTATTTTGTAGATCATAGTAGGGTAAAATGACAAGGGGGTGGAGTGGGGGTGGGGGTGAGGGGTGAATTTTCCATTAAAAATCAAAGGACAAAACGAAATTCTTGAAGACTAAAAACCTCTTTTAGAAAGATTAAAGATAATTAGAACCTTTTTTAAGACTTTAAAAAGAACAAAAGAATCAAAGTTGAAAGCATAAAGATATAATAATATATTTTTATAAAATCTTAAGAATAAAAGAAATAATTATTCGTAAAAGAAGAGATTACGTGTATTGATGGATTAAACAATTGACAAATTGAATGAACAAAAGTTATTAATAAATAAAACTACAAAAAGTAAATAAAACACAATTTGGTTAGAAAGTTCAGAAATAACTCAAGAAGATACCCTACGTCTACCACCTTAATTGCTTGAGGATTTAATGCATTAGTCTATTGACTTTAGCGGTACCCAGGTTACCAAGACTCCCTTACTTTTTAGGTTGCAGCAAAAAATTAGAATTACAATCATCACTATATTTTTAACGAGTATCACTATAAACCTCAAAGAGAATAGTCTATTGTCTTTTAATAGTTATGAAAAGAAGACCTGAACCCATCACATTAAATGCAGTGAACACCAATAATATAAGTAATATGAAGAAGGGATGATTGCTTAGAAGTAATCATGTTTTAGTACAGTATCTATTCTCTAAAAATAATATAAATAACTATTAGAAGAGAATAAGAAAGAATCTAAGAGTGATAAGATATTTACAATAAGAATAAACCCTAGATTGGTGAAGGAAGCACTTTGGAAAAGAGAGAACTTGAGATCAATTTAGAGATTGAGTGTGTTGGCATTGGAGATTGGATGAGAAGGTGAGGTGTCAAGGCCATCAATAGGTCTATTTATAGCTTCAAAAAGCTTCAGGAACCTTCTGGAATTCACCAGGGGTAATGAAGTCATTGAAGAAAAAAATAATGTGTTTTGACCATTATCAAATTTAGGCTTAGACCTACTATCTGGACACCACCAGATACCTGGTAGCCTCCACCAGGTAGCCGATGGTGGTGGTGGTGTTGTACAGGACCCTGATGAACCCACCAGATGGTCGGTGAGAATTTTACTCAAGGGTGATTCTGTCTATTTTCCTCAGCTAGATGGTGTTCCTCCACTGGGTAGTCGTTGGACCTCTACTATTTTGTGATGCCACTGTCTATGCAACCGGTTGGATGATGGCACTGTACTGACAAGCTGGTGATGCCCACTCCATTGAGATTCAACTGGAGGCTCCTCCATTTCCTTAAATGGCCATCTAATGATCTTGAAACTTCACTCCAAATCTTCTATACATTAATTAAGACTCTTCAAGGATCCTTAAAGGTTATTTCAAGATTTTAACAAGATATCTTCAAGTATAACTTCCAATCAGTTAAATTGAAAAATTCTCAAGCTTTCCATCATTAAGATATATGTATCACAAACTAATCATACGTAAATCACATTTAATAAAGTCAAATCTATCAAGAGGAGGTGGTTTAGTGAAGATATCAACAAGTTGGAGGTTGGTGCACACAAAGTCAAGAACAATCTCATTTTTTTGAAAGTGATTTGGCAGTAAGTGTTATCGCAGATCAATGTTCTTAGTGCAAGAATGTTGGATTTGTTTTTTAGAGATACTAATCACACTATTATTGTCGCACTTTTTAGGTATGAGAGAATATGTTAACCCAAATTCTAAGTGAATAAGTTTCATCAAAATAATTTGGGAGAAAGAACTCCCAAAAACTATGTATTTTTCTTTAGATGTAGAAAGATCAAGAGATTTTTTCTTTCTACAACTCCATGAGATGAGGTATTTTCCTAATAGATGACAATTTTAACTAGTAATTTTTCTATCTATCTAGCATCCTCCAAAATCAGCATTATAAAAACAAGTAAGTTCAAAAGGGATTTTATTTTGATAAAAAAATACAAAGTTTTTACTTCCTTTAAAATATAAAAAAATTATTTTGAGAGATTATAAATGAGATTCCATTTGATTTGATTAAAAAAATACACAAAGGAATACACTAAACATGATGTATGGTCAGGTTGTAGTAAGGTAAAGTAGACTTCTAGTCATACATCTTTAAAGCTTGTTGTTGACCGACTTTTCAGATTCATCCAACATTATCTTACAAGTTGCAGTCATGGGTGTTATAATTTCTTTATCATGATCCACACCAAACTTCTTTAGAATACCATTAGTGTATATACTTTGGTTTAAAAATGTTCTAAAATTTGGGAAATTTGAAAATCAATGAAGAATTTGAATTCTCCCTTAAAACTCATCTCAAACTCTTAATTCATTAAATTGGAAAATTCATTACCAAGAGTTTATTTATTTGATCTGAATATATCATAATTAACATAAATTTGAAAAAATAATAATCATTTTAAAAAGTTTTGAGTAAGAGTTGAAAAGAATTTTCCTATTTTAAAATCATTTGATAAAAGAAATTTAGTTAAACTATCATAACAAGCCCAATGATCTTGTTTTAAACTATAAAGATCTTTGGTTAACTTAAAAACATGATTTGATAATTTAGGATTTTCAAAATAAGCTGGCTGGTCCACAAATTGTTTTTATAAATAAAACCATTTTGAAAATCACTTTTGAAATCCATTTGAAAAAAGTTTAAAATTAAAATGAGTAGTGAATGTCAACAAGATTATAATGGGTTTGAGCTATAAAACAAGAGAAAAGGTTTCACCATAACCATTACCTTCTTCCTGATTATATCCTTTAATAACAAGTCAAACCATGTTACGAATAATAATTCCTTGATCATCAAGTTTGTTTTGAAAAGACCAATTGGTTACAATAATAGGATGATTATCGAGACGTTATATGAGATTCCAAAAATTGTTCCTTTGAAATTGATTCAACTCCTATTACATGAAAAATATCCAATTATCATCATTAATAACATCATTAAGGGAATGAGGTTCAAGGTGAGAGAGAAGATCTTGATATTCAACCTCATTTAAGAGCAGCCTTCTAGTATAAGTTTTGGATTGTAATTCAATGATTACATTATCAAGAGTAAAATCTTTGGATTGAATCCATGTATTAGGTAAAGGAGGATAAGGGAGTTCTTGAAAATCTTCAATTAATTTAGAAGATTTATGTTTAGGTAAGGTCAAACTAGGTTGGTCAACATCCTCATCAATTTGTTAATGTGATTTCGGAAGATTCTCATAAAATTTGATGTGAATTGACTCTTATAATGTCCTAGTACTCTTATTTAAAACTCAAATGGATTTACATGAGTCTGAGTACCCAAGAAAGATATATTTATTATATTTAGGGTCAAACTTTCTTAAATTATCCTTAACATTAAGAATCATTCATTTACAACCAAAGAATGTTAAATAATCCAACTTTTGGAATTTTTCTTTTCCATAGTTCATAAGGGGTTTTTTCCTAAGATGGGTCTTATGAGAAAATAGTTAAGGATAAATAAAGTGGTATTGACTATCTAGGACCATGAAAAATGAGGAAGGTTAAAATCATTCAAGAGATTCCTAGGCATTTCTTGGAGGGTACTATTTCATCATTCGATAACCCCATTTTATTGAGATGTTATAGGAGCAGAGAAGGTGTGACAATAATCTTGATAAGACCAAAACTCATTAAAGTATTTGTTATAAAATTATCCACCATGGTCACATATAAGGGAAAAGAGTTTGTAGCCTTTTTCATTTCCTTATTTCCTTGAAAAGTTAATAAATACATTACAAGACTCATTTTTATGAGTTAAGATGAAAATCCATGTAAATATAGTGTAGTCATCAATAATTAAAAAGGCGTAGGATTTACCTCTAATGCTAGAAACTTGAGTTTGTAAAAAAAGATCAAGGTGGACTAGTTTCAAGGATTTTAAAAAAGAAACCTTTTTAGATATGAAAGAATATTTGTGTTGCTTTTCAAGTTGGAAAGGTTCACAAACTAAGTTATCTTTAAATGAAAATTTGATAAATCTCATACTAGTCAATTATTATTGAGATTGAAAATTGAATGGATGTTAGAATGACCTAGGTGACGATGTCAAATCCAAGATTCATTATATTTTCCACTTAAACACTTAACATTTTAACTTGTAAAAGATTTTAAATATATATTATAAACATTTTTGAAAATATGATGTGGTAAATAAAAGCTTTCCTTTAGAATTAAGAACTTTGCAAAAATAATTTTTGAAAATAATTTTGAAATGGATATCACATAATTGACTAGTACATAGTAAATTATAATCCAATCCATTAACACATAAAACATCTTTAATTAGAGTAGAGTTGGAGAAACAAATTGTATATATACTAGTAATTTTACCATTTGAGTCATCTATGAATTTTACATGTCCTCCATTAATGTTTTTGATATGATTTAATTTAAAAGGATCACCACAAGTATGCTTTGATATCCAGCTATCCATATACCAAGCAACTTATTAGGTTTTTCTCATGATACCCTTATCATAAAAATTATTAAGAGAATAATGTTTTTGATACCCATATCTTGGGTCCACTTAAGTTAGCTAATAAAGAATTTATAATCCAAAATTGTTTAGAACAAGTTTTTCCACAAGAAATATTTGATGAAATATAAATTATTTTTGATCTAAAATATCTATCATTTTTAAAATTTCTTTCATAAACAGGATGACCAAATATGGTACAATAATTACAAAATTTATTTTGGGAAATTTCTTTTCAAAAAAGTAGTCTTTTATAATTTTCGGAAAAACTAGATGGTTTTGAAAAACCAATCTCGAAATTTATTTTAATAACATATTGATATCCCAATATTTTATTCAAGGTTTATTCACATTGGGTAAAATAAGAAAGTATTTTTGAGATATTTAATTTTGAATTCAAAACATTCAACATTTAGTGGTTCTTTTTGTTTTAGAACCAAATCATCATTTTCTTTTAAAAGAAGATCATTTTCAAAAACAACAAGGTTTTAATTATTTTTAATATCATTAAATTTTGAAACAAGTTCACTAAAACCATCTTGAAGCTAATATTTAGCATAAAGAAGATCTTCATAACCTAAAGATAGGTGGAAGAAAGAGTACGAATTAGAACATGTAGAATTTACTTCATCACATATCTCAAATTTGACCATGAGGAACTTAGGACTTTAATCACTTCATTCATATGTTGGAAGTGTGACCATGCTATCACTCCGGGTTGAAACTTTCAGAGCTTTCAGACCTTACTTCTTATCTTTATGATTTTTTATCAAGTGAAAATTTGGCTTTATGTGACCTTTCTTTTTGCAACCAAATAAAGTAACTTCAATTTATTGATTTTACTCTTTAAAAAATTTATTTTATCTTTTCTTATTCATGTACTTTGTTCAACCTTACTAAAATTTGAGCAATCCCAACTTCACTTTTGGATGAGTCATCATTGAATTCATTAAAAGAAATTATATTTCTAGTTTCTTTGTCATCCTTTGGATTCTTTTCAGATTTTATTCTCATAGTTATCTCATATGTAATGAGAGAAATAATAAGATCCTTAACCATCATATTCCTTATGTGTTTAGTTTCAAAGACTGTGGTGACTTTGAATGCCCCATTTTATTGTAAAACCCAAAATATTTTCCTGGCTAAAGTTTCTGTAGAAATAGATTTACCAAGAAACTTCCGAACATCACACATATCAGTGAATCAACAAAACATTTCAGTAGTAGATTTACTAGGATGCATAGAATAACTTTCAAAGTATTGTCTAAACATATATAATCTTGTATCATTGACTTTGTTTGTTCCTTCATGAGTTACTTTTAATAATTTTCATATTTCATGAACCTTTTTTCAAGTATAAATACTATTAAATTCCTTTTGATCTAAACTACAATGCAAGAAATTCATTGGTTTACCATCTAATTCAAAATCATAAATACCATCAGGGGACCATTTATCTTCAATTTTAGTAGTAGAGATATAACCATGCATAACTATTTTTCATACGGGTTAACACATAGATATAGGAAAAGTAGACATGCATGTTTTTCAATAACAATAATTATTACTATAGAAAAGGGTGCATGACCCATAGAGAATCCTTTGGGATCACCATGGGTGTTTGAAAAATACATTTATAAAAAAGACCGTTTCTTGAAAAATTGGTTAAATATTTGAAAATAAAATAATCTTTCAAAGAATTTTAAAACAAATAAATAAAGTAATCCAATACTCTTTTGATACCAAATGTAGGCCAGAGAAGCGTAAAATGACAGGGGGTGAATTTTCCTTTAAAAATCAAAGGAAAAACCTAAAGTCTCAAAGACTAAAAACCACTTTTAGAAATATTGAAGAAAATTAAAACCTTTTTAAAGACTAAAAAACAAATAAAATTTGAAAAAACAATGATATAATAATATATATTTATAAAATTGGAAGGATAAAAGAAAGAGAGATTCATAAAAGAATCGATTAAGTGTATTGATGGATTAAATAATTGATTAATTGAATGAATGAAAGTGATTAATAAATAAAAATACAAAAAGTAAATAAGACACAAAATTTTCTAAGGAAGTTAGACAATAGCTCAAAATGAGCCCCTATGTCTACCACCTCAATTTCTGTAAGATTTAAAGTATTAGTCCCTTGGATTTAATGGTAGCCAAGACACCAAAACACCCTTGGTTTTTTATGTTTTAGAAAGAAACTAGTATTACAATCGACATTAGATTTTTAGTGGGTATATCTGGAAATCTCAAAGAGAATAACCCCTTTTCTTATAACAATTATGGAAATAAAACACGACTCTATCAGTTTAAAGTTAGTGAGAAATGATAATAAAGTAAAGAGGAAGAAGAGAGGATTTCTTAGAGGCAATCCCATTATAGTGAAGTATCAATTCTCTCAAAAGAATATGAAGGAAAATTCGGAAAAAATTAGAAAAAGGATGAGAGTGAGAAGATATTTACACTAAGAATACAATCCTAGATGGTGAAGAACTTTGGAAAAGAGAGAAATTGAGAGCATTTGGGTGATTGAACATGTTGGATTTAGAGAATGGCTGAGAAGGTGAGGTGAAAAGGCCACCAATAGATCTATTTATAGTCTCAAAAAGCCATGAGATCCTTCTGTAATTATTTAGGGGTAATGAAGCCATTGAAGACCAAAATTAAAGTGTTTTGACCATCATTAAAGACATGCTCAAACACGTTGTCCCGATGCCACTGATTACTCAGTAGCCTCCATCAGGTAGTTAGTGGTGGTGGTGGTGTTGTCCATGAACTTGTTGAACCCACCCGATGACTAGTGAGCTCCCACCTAATGGTTGGTGATCATTTTGTTGAAAGGTGGTTATGTCCATCTACAACATCTAGCTGATGCTCCTCCACCGGGTAGCTGATGGACCCCTACTGGATGGGGATGCCATTGTCTATGCCAACAACTGGCCGATGGCACTGCACCAGCTAGCTGGTACTTCCCACTACATTGGGATTTAATAAGAGGCTATCCCATTTCCTTAAATGGACTTATAAGGATCCATGAACTCCACTCCATGGATTCAATACATCTATTAAGACTCTTCAAGGACCCTTCAAGGTTCTTTCAGGTTTTTAACAAGATGGAATCAAGTCTAACTACCAATAACTTAATTGAGACCATTAAACACTTTAAGGAGTGTTTGTGACCATTAAAACTAAATACAGTGAGATGCACAACATGTTGGACACTTGTTACCAAGGACATAATCTCCCCACATTTCCTCCCAGTACCTCACTACTATTTGATGACCTTTTGAGTACAAGGATACACACATGAGGTTATATGGAACCATGATTTGGACTGAGTGATTTGGGTCAAGATGATATAAAGTGGCATCCAAATTGTTTTATTTTATGTTTTTTAGGACTTGGTAGAATGAAGATGGGATAATCAGAAATCAAGTAGGAGAATTATGATGGTGTCTAACCAACACTCGTTTAATGGACCTCCAACATACAAGGGAAGTGAGTTTTCTTTTATCAGTTGTGTTGTTACAATTTCATGTTTTTATATGGGTATGATTCTGTTGTTATAATTTATGGGATTTTCACATGGATGATTGACAAGAATGGGTGAGTTCATGAATCATGGATAAGCATACAAGCTCATATTTCATTTACTTACAACATGTGATTGATATAACCTAAGAATGTTATAAGATGGTATATATGTTATTATGACTAATTTATAGGTGTTGAGGATATGGACTGGATACTTTTTTAGGCGGTAAGTTATTTTAAGTGATCTTTGTTTGGCATGTCGTTTGTGTTTGATCTTTTGAATGTTTTTTAAAAAGGGAAATTCACTAGGAATAAAGTATTCTAAATGGTTTTCTAAGGATTTTTATTTACTAAAGGGATTTTGAATGATATCTTTTTGTGAAATGGGATTCTTGAATGCCAAGTGATTATGTAAATGTTTTAATGATTCATTTTGAAAAGGAATTGGAAAATTTGAAAAGGAATTTCACCCCATTTATATCATGAATTGGGTTGATGTAATGAATCTGTTTTTGACTTGTTAAGATTTGGAATATTTTAAATAATATTTTCGAAGTTAGGCACTGTGTTAGCATGAGATTTTGGAGCTCGGAGAGACTCAATATTGATATAATGGAAATATTCAATATATTATATCATGTGTGCATAGTTTTTCTAAAATAATGGAATAAATCCTGAACAAAGTCTCATATCAGAAATATATGACTACCATGAAATCCTGAATGTGAGTTTTACCCTAGGTGCGACATAAAGTTGGTCAGTGTTGCAAATTTGATGGAACAATATTATTGGAAGACATGATATTTAATTATATAATTTATTTTATTTAATTAATTATAAGGGTTACAATACCCACTTACCTTTCCTTTCCATATATGAGAGAGGGAGAGGGTTCTCCCTTACATGACAGACAAACTGAGGAGGAGAGGAGGTTCCACAAGACTTCGACCTTTTGGACGATTGAGACCGGATCGTGGTGTAGCAGCTTTAGGGCACATATCTTGACCTGGATCTTTGATGTTTCACCACGAGGTAGGAATATTTATGATTTTTTACTTCCCAATCCCCATATATGAGTTTTTTAAAGGTTTAAAATCCCTTTTATGATTTCTAAGGACCCCCAGGTGGTCCATCTATGCGTAATTGGGGAAAAAACAAGGGTTATGGGAGGTTTGTAGAGATTTTCCTTTTAGAAATCCTTATCACACTATGTATAGTTCAAGACCATGTAAAATGTGTTCCTCCTACTGGGGTGAGAATTATATTTTGCGACTACACACTGTGTATTGGGAGTACACGCCGTGTATTAGGACTTGGCTATGTGGACGAGTAGAGGGGTAGACCCCCCTTGATAAGAGGACATGATTGTGTAGTAGTACAAGACCAGGCCCTAAGTGTACACAAGGATGACTAGGTACATGAGCATTGGGAATTTTACATAGGCATAATCTGACGTACATGGGCACAGGCTGCAGGACAAAACCATACCCCCGTGCTGTGAGGACACACTCTGTACTTCATGTACTCACCGTGTATAGTCACATGGACAGTCAAGCCATGTGCAGGAGGGAACACACTCAGGTATCCAGGTGAGGTTACATGCCATGTAACCATATGTACATGCCACATACTTTAATTATTCACTCTGAGTACCATGAGGGGACATGAATAAGGTTCGGTCTAATGAGTCACGTCATGTACCCCTGGAGGATATGCTGTGTACCCCTTTACAGACTTCTTCCACACACATCATCTTCTTTGGGACTCAGATTGGGGCTCGCAAGTATCCTATCCTGAGTAGTTTTCAGTATAGAATGCGATGGTGACCTTCGTTTTAGCATTAGAATTGTGACAATAGGTGGTGATAGTGGGACCATTTTTTCAACGATGTCAAGAATAATGATAATTGGGTGTGTTCCCTTGGTCCATCCCCATGAGGGTATAGTGAGGAATCACGTACTGGGCATCGGGTGTGATCTCCTACGTGGGATTAGTTTAAATAGAGTTTGGGTATTCGTCCATGTAACCCGGGGTGCGATCCTATATCATTTATTCTTCTTTCCTTATTGAAGTTTGAGAAATCATCATGGACAACTTAAATGGGTGTAAAATAACCTACTTAGAGGTTTATTCTAGGTAGGGTCTGATATACCCCATTTTCCCTAGGTGAGATCCCCTACTTGAGTATTGAGATCTTTAGAGTTCTAGGGAGGATCCAGTATACCCTAGAGACCCTGGGTGAGATCCACTATCTCTGTATTGAGATTTTCTAAGTTACAAAAGTACTTCAAAATGGAAATCCTGATGAGCATGAATCCTTAATGGAGAACCATCAGTGATTGAATGACCCATGGAGTGAGTTCTTCTAGACGAGTGTTACCATGAAGCCTCAAGTAGAATCATGTGGCTGACAGTATGGTTGATACCACTTTGAGACTTAACGTCTATCTTGAGTATATTTAGGTTATTTTGGGTTATTGTTTATATCTCTTATATCCCGATGAATATACCTTTGTGATGATGATCTGACTCATCGTTCTTAGCTGAGTTGTGGATATGGAGATTCTCTTTCTATCTCACTTGTGTTTTATATACCCTCTTGCTTATGGGTTGAGTTGACTATTTCTATTGAACCCTTTTTGGATTTTTTGGTCCCTATTGGATTTTTATATACTCACCCATGCATGGTATCTACCTGAATATGTCATGTATTTGAGATGATATACCTTTTGATGGAGTCTTAGGAGGACTAGGATAAGGTAGAGCATAGTGAGCTAGATAAAAAGTGGTTCTACTAGGTGTTTCATTTGACAATAGTCCCCTCCATCTTAGCAGGTTGGACTCTTTTACATTTTTTGGTGGGCTTGAATATGACCCTTTAAGCTTTATAGTATCCTTTTCATACTCTGATTAAGGGATATATATGTATGGATGAATTTGGTATCAATTTTACTTTACCTTTCAACATTGTATGAGTGTTTGGAGATGTTTGTATACTTACAGGTACCTTAGGCCATGGCCTCCCATGTGTGTGATATTCCTACTTGGTATTGGTTTCCAACCTATGGTCTATTTAAGGTGGGATTAGGGTGTTTCACTCGGTATATTACCAGCTAGACGGGCCTCGGTGGGTCAGGTCATGACAGTTGAGTTGGGTTTTTATGGAATTGTTTCAAATGGGAAAATGAATGGGTTTACTCAAAAGGTTTTAAATGAAAAGGGATTTGTATTTGAATATTTTTCAAAAGGTTTTGTATGTGCTTCCCAAATTTTTTGGTTGTAAAGGTGGTTTGAAAATGAGATTTAAAAAGGGTGTGAATGGATCAGTGTGTTGAGTTGGGTTATTAGTGGGCCCCATTTGGAACTTTAAACTAGGTTTTTTAAAGTATGTACATGAGACTCCCTGAGTAGACCTTTCTTGTAGTTATTGATGAGAATTTTGCCCCTTGGGGCATGATTATTATTGTGTAGTGTGGTTTTGTAGTGTTTGATGTGGATCATGTATTCTTGAATGACTTGTTGTTGAATTAATTTTGGACCCTCTTTTGGACCCTCTTGTGGATTATTCCTTCTTGAATTCCTTTTTGTTAAAGTAAATGTGGACCCTCCTATGTTGGGCTAGTGAGGTGTAATTTTCATAGAGATCTATGGATAAGATGAGCCATTGGCGACACCATACAACATTGACTAGTTGATATAGAAGTGTTGTTATAGAACCTCAGACACGTCTATCTCATTTACATGAATTTAAAGAAAATATTTCATTTCGATACATTTCCATGATCTTTTAGGTTTAGAGTTTTAGAGAATTATGAAAAAACATTAACTAACAAAACCCATGTCATTTTCAACCAAAAAACATTTCCCCACTATATAAGTAATTAATTAATTAATAATTGGTTTTCAACATCTACCCCAAATTATTCATACAAGATACTCTTTTAGACACATCATATGCATTATTTTTCTTCATAACCTTAGGAAATTGAGACATAAGAAAGTGGTGAGATCAAAAGCTCAGTAATGGTAAACATAAGCAATAACAATCAAAGATCATAAATGATCATATGAGTATAATTAGGATACATAAAAAAATTATGGATCATAAATCATGGGATAAGTCATTAAATAACATAATGGTGTATAATAACTTAGAAAAGAGTCATAAATATAGAATGTAAAATTACATGAAAAGAAAGGCCACTTAGAAATGTGGCATAACATGAAAAACAACTTAGAGATATAGAACTATAAATATAGGAAAATATTGTGAGCAATGTAATAACCCCGGAAATGTTAATATCAAACATTTTCATATATTCATTAATTTGATTTTATAGAGTTATATTCATTTTAGGTAATTTTTCAGTCTAGAGGAAAAAAGGATTTATTTCTGAAAAAATTGAGTTTTCATGCATTATATGGTTTTATTAAAAATGTTATAGAATTTTAATTTGAAAAAATTAATTACATTTTTTAAATAATCATATAGAACTTAATTTTGGATGAACTTTTAAGAATTTTATGAAAAGTTTGATTTTTCAATGAATAGTGAAAAATGCTAATTTTTATTAAAAAATATATTTTCATTTCAAGCATTTACAAAGTTCTATTTTGTTTAAAAATTGTTTTCGAAGTAACATTAGTTCATTTATATTATAAATAATCTAATTAATTATATAAAAACTATCATTATACCATATTTTGGCATAAGTTCATTTTTGGGCTTAAAAACACATTTTTCTAAAAATAAAATTTCATTGAGTTTTTCATTTTAATCTTAAATTTATTTATGCCAATTACAGAAATTGATTCTGGAAAAATAAATTCCATATTTTGAATTATTATATTCAAATTTGGTAAATAGTTTTATTAAATTTTTAATTATTATGAATGGTAATCGTAGAAAATATTTGTCATCTCGATAAGGGTAAATCGAGTAATTAAGGATAAAAATAATATGATAAGGCATAAAAATACACCCAAAAATTTTATTTATTTTAATTTATATGTGTTTTTCAACCTTTAATATTCATTTTTATAAAATGTTTCAATTTATCTTCACTTTCCTTTGATTATAACATTTATATTTTTTTAAGTAAATATAAAGTAAGAAATTTCACTCACTTGTTTGTAATATCTATAATATTTTGTGATAGGAATAAAAACAAATTATATTTGATTATTAGTGGTTATTTGAGAAATATATTATTTTTTTATAATTATAATTTATTCTTAATTTTTTGTGATGATATAATTACCCTAAATTCTTATATAGCTTCGACATAGTGTTTGTGCATGCAGTAGAAAAATTAAGTAAATAACTTTTAAAACTCAAAAAACAATATTGTTTGTGTGAAATATTTTATCCCATGAATTTTATAGATCAATATAGCATATTAGGGAAGTTTTAAAGGTTTATATTCAAATCCATTTACTTTGATGTTGTTTTCAAAGTGATATTAAATGAACAGTTCCAAAAATGTCATTAATAATATTTTATAATAAACAATATTTTATTAAATGATTTAAAATCCTTAAAAATATTATATTAAGATAAATGAATTATACATGGTTTAAAATATCAACCATGGTCCATTTATGGGATAATTTTCCTTTTATAGTAACTTTCTTGACTCCTAAACAATAAAAATAATGATATCACTGTAATTGACAAAAGGGTTAAAGGGTTAAATTAAAGAGATAAGTGTAAAAACATAAGCTAAACATGTCCAAATTTATTGTATGATAATATTTCCACCAATAATTATCTTATATTTGAATTATATCAATTTTTATCCATTTTCCTTAAAAGTTAATTTAGATTAATTTATTAATTTATGTAATCTCAAGAGTGCCCCTCCCCTCACTTATAAAAGGGTACCTCCTCTACTCTCTCCCTCACACCTTTTGAGCACTATAGTTTGGCCAATACCTACCCAATTATCTCAAAAACATAATTCCCCACATCCTAGGGGTTATTTTTTCACCAAAAGACCATATATAGGAGGCTTAAGGTGTAAGACAATGAGGTGGTCCGAGGAGAAGGTATAAGTCCTTACTGGCCTATTTCAACTTTATTTCTTATTCCATCTCCTTCAAATATTATTTAAACATTATGAAATAATAACATCAGTATCTTCCATATACTGATATGTCATTATGTTAATGGTATAATCTATATTCATCTCCTCTTCCATCAAATGAGAAATGTAACTGTTGTTCACGTGTATAGCGTACTACCATCTCACAAACCGATGTAATTAATTTTCCAGCGTTACCTCTTATGGATGGTTATAATTGGGGATTTAATGTATATATATTATATTAATGACATAATTATCATTTTATAAAGAAAATATATTATCTATTTTCTTACATTTACATTCATTGTAAAATGATAACATCATTCGTGCACACGTGTCGATTACCACCTTCTCGAAATGATACGATTCTTTTTTCATAAACATATCACATAAATATTATATATAAATGTATTTATAGAGATAATAATATATTCATTATATAACCATAATTTTTTAACGGTTAAATAATACTTCCCTTCTTTCCATCACGATCGTTGAAAAATGGAAACATTACCAATATGTACATACAACCTATCGTATTCATGATTGTAATGCAGTTCATTTATTATAACCAAATTTAATTGTTGTTTTTAAATGTATAAATGATGTATAAAAATGATAAATATTTCATGATTATTATTCTGATGATGATAAAATATTGACCAATTTGACCATAGCCAACCTACCAAAGTCATTTTGAATATATGAACTGAATATCATCAAAATATCCATCATGAATTTAAATGATCAATTAATTGAATATAATATGGAAATAAATAAAATAAAATTAATAATAAACATGAAAAATGTTCTTATGAAATTAAATAATTATCATAAGTTTATTATTTATGAATATAAATATCGTACATGATGATTCAGACTCAAGGTAATTGACACATTAATTTAAAAACCTCATTTTAATTGTTATAAAGATTTATTTTCTAAATCTTTTCATTACATTTCCATATTATTAAAATTATTTTATGGATGAATTTATATGTACATAAATGAATTATAAAGTATATTTTATGTCACTTTTTACTTTCATTCAAATATTTTCAAAAAGAATCTTTCTACTGAATGTTTTAGCAAAAAAAGACAAAAGAAATGTTCTTCTTTAACGTATACGATGTCAATGGTTTTTCCAACCACTGTAACCATTATTTGATGTTTGGATTCCATTATAAGTTTCTATGTATTCTTCAAATAAATACCCTTCTTCCTTAAGTTCCATGTTTTTTAGTTTTGAAAATGTGTTTTTAAAAGGGAAGGGTATTTCAATATCCGAAAATGTTTTTCATAATGGTTCAGATGTGTTTTTAAAGGGTTTTATGATGGAAATGTAAAAAAATATTTTTTTATTCATGATATGGTAATTGAGCATTATATATGATGTTGAGTGAGATTAATACATTTTATACAATGGGTGATATCGATACAATTTATATGACGGGTGAGCTCAATATAACTAATATGATGGGTGAGTTCAATATAGATTATATGACAGGTGAGACCAGTATTGCTCTCCAATAAATTGGGTAATGTTTATTATCTCATATGCAAGAAGGTTGGAGTTAATTAGGGAGGTTTAAACTATGGATTTAACTGGGATCATGTTATTTCTGACATGGGTCATGAATATAATGCTTTAAGATTCCTATAAGGGTTTCTACTTTCTTATGGGTTTTAAAGATATTATTTAATAAAAAAGTGTGTGTTTTTCATATGGATATGATTTATTTTATACGCTCAAATAATTTTGTGATAAAGGTAAAAAATTTAATGGTTTTCTTGTTTTTTACAAGACTAATAAATTTCTTTTTTTATGCCCCTTACTGAGATTTTTGTTCTTGTCACATGTTTTTAAATGTTTTTTACATTGTTTATGAATGAGTAAGAACAAAGAATAAGTCAAGTTTAACAAGAATATTTTTCATGAAAAGAAAACATGTTTCATTTTAAAAGTTTTATATTGTGGTAAAAATGGATACTAAATAGAAGCATCTTCTTTGTAATATATGATTTTTTTATATAAGAGTTATGACATAATTATCTAAAATTATAAACAATAAATATATTTAAAATGCATGTAACTACTCTTATTGTTTCATGTATTACTTTAAAATATTATATGAATTATTTTCAGAGACAGGTGATAAGATGATATGAGATTCCAAGGTCTGGTGAGTCTGGAATTAATATTTGAAAAATATTAAAAATATAAATACCACGTGCACATATTTTTCCTTAAAAAGTAGAATAACTGTTAAATAGAGGCTTGTATCGGAAATACGAGGATTCAATTGAGTTCAGAGTAGGAGCCTTATCCTATGAATTACATAATCATTTTTAGCATCAGACATCTGGTTAAAATCCTCCATGAGATAAAAAATAAAATAAATAATTAAATATATTTATTTCATTATGTTGATGCAATGAACTATTTTCCTCTATAAATATGTGGTTTTTATGAGATCATAGGGTTGAACGATTAACCCTAGAGATCTAGAGGACCATTGGAGGAGAGCATTCTTGGAAAATGACATCGGATCAGATTAGATCAACTCATATCAAGATCAGGGATTGTTGCGCTATCAGAGTTCATGGATATCACCAATAATAGAAACCCATGATCATTCTTCTTCGGCAATCGATCCAAACTCTAGGTAGGGTGTTTTATTGGTGTGATCTCATCCTGTTTCTTTATCTCGGTCAAACATGTATTAATTCCATGAACAATAGTTGATTCACACATTAATAATTGATTTTATTTATGATTGATTTATTTTTTCATGTTCTTTATTCCATATTCATTCATCTAATTCTACAAAAATGGATCAAGGCCAAAATGAAAAAAAATGATAAGGTTCGTTCCTCATGTTTTTTATGGATTTCTCCCCCATTTATTCGCATTTTCATCACAATAAATTTATTTAGCCAATGGTTCAATGAATATTGGGTATATGATCATTTAAGATCGACATTCGGCACAACAGATCAATACCACATGTGTGGTTCATGATCCATGGTGTGATTGTGGTTTGACAATAACAGAGGATGATCTGTGGTATACTGGAGGAAGATTGTGCTTAATGGATTCTGTTTCTCTTAGAAGAACACGCGACGACAACACTATGCAGTGGCATAGTGAATCGAGGGTGTGTTTTCAAGCATATCAGAGACCTAATCCCATCGATTGACAATGGAAGGGGTTGAATGACCCTAGAATTTTTATTCCGTGACTAGAATTATAGCGATTGTGACACAAATAATATCCATATGTTCTGGAAAATATTGTATTACACAACGTGTAATCTGGGATCACAGGCTGTTTGGGAACCTCTGTGCAATGATAGGGTTTCTATAGAGAGAAAAATATCATACACCATGTGACATCTTTCACACACTGTGTGAACCGTCCTAGCGGCTCGACACGTGCCTCAGAGGGTATATAGGCACGGGCAGACCAGGGTACAGGTACACGACTATAGTACATGGGCAGAGCCATGTACTTGAACATTGATAGGTGTACAAAAGCACATATAGGTGTACATGGGTTGGTATATGGGCAAAAATAATAAGACACGAGCACAGACAGATGATATAGGAAGGGTGCTGACAGAACTCTATATGCCATGTATATATACTTACACACTATGTATTTTGAGATTTATGTGTCGTGTGGGGCAGTGACACATGGGCATACTAGTGGTTGGCTAGAAATGTTGTGTACTCCCTAGTACATGCTATGTACCCTCTTTGAGGGTGTTTAGAGCCTTTCATTTCTTCATTTTGAACCAATATTAGTTGAGTGTGTTCCCTTTCTCCATCCCCTCAATGGTACAGTGTGACATTACATCCACAACACTGGATTTTGATCCCCTCTGTAGGATGAGTCTCAGATATTGTTTTTGGTGTCCCTCTATGAGACAAAAGCGTGATCCTACATAATTACTTATTGTACCCTAGGTGGGGTTTGTGGAATTGGCATGACCTCCTTTAATAGGGCATTGATCCTCCATCTAGTAGTCCCTTTCAGTAGGGTTCACAGTATTGTTTCCATATGATACCCTACATAGTAGGTTGATCAAAATTAGGTTTGTGGTGTCCACTAGTGGTCCTACATCTGATCCCATATATGATTATTGATGTATTCAGGTACTAGTGAGTTTTATTAAATAGGGCCCAATAATCATGACCTCTTAGATGAGTGTCTCTGATGATAGAATGACTTGTGGAGTGGGTTACCCTGGAACTAGAATTGTCTTATATCTTCAAGCATAATCCTATGGAAGACAGTTTGGTTGAGACCACCTAGAGGCATGATGTCCTTCTCAAGTATTTTTGGGTTATTAATTTGATTTCTATATCCTTGTTATGAGATGAATATTCCTGATGCTATGTGTTTAATTTTTTCGAGGTGTCCTACTGGGTATTGTTATACTCACAACTACATGGGCTCTTCCCACACCAGTCATGTCTTATGCAGACAAAAACCCATTTTAAGGTGTCCTAGGAGGATAGGGAGATGGTGGAGAATAGCTTGAGCTAGATAGACCATGGTGTTTTCTATGTGGTTGCCTTTGATAGTCATCCACACCTTTTGAGTAGGTTAGACCCCCTATAGTTTTTTTCTAGGATTGTATTTGACCCCTTATCATTTTCTGTACTTTATTACCATACTCTAATTGTTAGATTATAGATGTATGCATGAATTGGTTTCATTTTTATTATATTTTAGGATAATATGGGTTTGGATATGTGTGCATGTGTACAATTACATTTGGTTAATGCCTCCCATGTGTGTGATATGCCTAGTCAATGCTGGTCTCAAACCCTTGTCCTTTTGGAGGTGGGCTTGGGGAATCATGGTTCTAGCTCCGTCGGTTTGGGTCATGATAATGTGGTATTATAGGATTTGGTTTTACCTTAAGTCCAGAGTCTGTGAGATTGGTTTGGGTCTTATGGAATCAATGTTAAGTGTTTCAAGTTTGGATTTCAAGCAAGGGACTCCAGTGTTAGTGTGACGACCGATGTGTCCATAAACCATGACTTTGATTTCCTACATTTCGACTCAGTACATGTAGAAATTGGTTGTAGGTAAAACATTGGTACATGCATCATATAAGAATGAGTTGTGGTTTCTATGTCCTTCTTGAGTTATATTCCCATATATACTCTTTGATCATGAATCATCTTGTTTATTTGATGATGCCTCTGTAAAGACAATCCACTTGGATTCCTCTGTATGATCATGAGGATGATCTGCTGAGTGATTAGGCTTAAATACAAGGTTCTGAATCAGAGATAGAATCTCTGAGTAGTTTACTAGACACACTACCACCCGTTGAACAATAGTTAGCACTAAAAGTTACGACTGAGGATGCATATAGGATAAGTGAACTATACGAGTTCCAAAGGTAGAGACTTACTATGTTTTGGGGAAAGACAGACCCCCCAAGTGGTCGAGTATTGGCTAGAGGTAGTCACTCAAGTTTTCCTCCTTTTGAGGATGCCTGAAGATCCGATGACCATCCTCAAAACAAGTCTTCTTCAGGGCTCCGTTGGGCGATGGTGGATTTTGGGGACTTAGTCACATGAAGAGACAAATATATCATGGCCAGACTTTGAGCATCTCTTTAAAGAGTAATTTTATCAGTCTGGGTTGTGATTTGTGTGCATTTAGAAGATTTTTCATCTATAGTAGGGTAGTGTAACAATGGAGGAGTACTAAGCGAGGTTTAATGATCTCTTACGGTACACCATAGATATGGTGTAAGGTCCGTTATTTAGAGCTCGAAACTTTGAGTAGGGATTAATTTGAGATATCATAGATTTAATGATATCTCTTTTCATTCGCATAGAATCTTGAGTGCTTGAGAAGGCCTTACTAGTGGAGAGATTTCTAGAAAAGAAGATGCTGATAGTTGGTGCTATTAGTGGAAACCTAGGAGCTGATACCTTGGTAGCAGGTAACCAATGAAAATTACATGGATCTAAGCATATTAGATTCTTTTAGAGATGGTCCCATAATACAGTATTAGCAGCACAAAGCTCTTAGGATGACTCAAATCATTCATGGGAGAGGAGGTCTTTCTCTTATGACATTCGGGGACATCTTGCATGAGATTTTCTGACCCATCATAAAACTGATTGGGAGATGGTTGAGGGTTCCCCAAGGTAGAGAAAGAGGCAAGATCATGGCGGTTTGTAAGGAGGAAGACATGGTAAAGGGGTTAGCACAGTAGTAGGTGGTGGTCATAGGTTTGACCTATTGCCACCACCAACCCTAGGTCATCCATGCGTGGCTCATGGAGCTAGTGGTCAACAATGAGGATACCTACGGGCTATAGTGGCCTATGGCCCTGATGTTCCAAGGATGATATAAGGAACACTATGTAATATCCCAATAATTTATGATATATATCTTTTAAATTTAATATCTTTGATAGCTTATATTTCACTCAACAACGAGATTAAAACCACGATATACTATTAAATATTAACATGACCATTAGGAATAGTAATGTGGCTGTTAAGAATAATGATGTGTCCATTTGAATAATAACCTCACCTATGAAAGTATATATAAAATTTAGGTATCTCATAAATGAAAATATGGTATATTTATATCATGTAATAAGTAAATAAATTTTTTAAAAATGATAAATTAATTATTGGTATTTTTGTGAAACGTAAATGTTTATATATAATTTTATAATTAATATAATGATTTAAAGAAAACATATTTTTAATAAATATATTCATAAATTAATATTTTTTTGTATTATAATTATAAGATAATTTTAGGATACCATAATTAATATTTCAAGTGTCATAAAATTTGTTATAATATTAAAATCAATATTTTTTGAATAAATGATGATTTTAATTAAAAATTAAATTTATCATAATTAGAAAATTATTTTTATAAAATGGACTCCATTTTTTGAAATCTATACTTCAGAAAATTGTTAGGGTGAATTTTTTTGATTTTTCTGAAATAGTTTAATTTTTGATGAATAGTGAAATGCAGTAATTTACAGTATTTAACATTATAAGTAAATTAATTAATTTTTGAGTCATTATTGAGTCATGGATGATGAAGTGACCATTATATTGAACTCACATGATATAGTTACTATACGTAGTCATAAGAATCATCACTATTTATAGGATTAAGTCAAAATGATAAACAAATGAATAAAATATTCAAAAACACCCCTCGCCTCTCCCTAAATATATCACTCCTCACCACCCATTTTCATCACACCTTGTAATCCTTGGAAATTTCTTATATTCTGCCCAATTACACTCCCAAACATCTTATCCATGTTTTGGTCTTTCTTGTATCACCAAAATACCATTTCCAATTCCCTTAAGGAGGTTCTCATGGAGACGTCACTCAAGAGGTAAAACCCTCTCTCTTTGTCTTCTATTTTCTTTTCTTTTCTTATCCTTTACTCACATACCCTATCAAAAGTGTCATGTTAACTATAATATAATACATATACTATCATTTTATTATGTTAATGTATTATCCATCATCAAATCTCTTCTCCTCTCTTTTATTTCAAAAAATGAAAACATCATTTGTGAGGTGTCGATTCAATGCCTTCATGGACGACGAGTTTTAATTTTTCATTACTGCCTTAAAGACTAGTCATATAATCATTTTATGATTAAAACAGATTATAATATGTTCATTATAACTTTTTTTATGTTCTGTAACTAATATATATTCATAATATTAAATAATAAAACAAAACTAGTTCGTGATGATCAGAAAACCACCAAAATAAACTAACGTTGATCATTAACATTTTATCTAATTAATCATCCTCATATATGAAAAAATGATATATGAGACCATTTAAGCTACTGTAGTTAGATTAATACTAAATAATTTCAATTTTAGAGAAGTTAATCCCATTTGAAAAAGAACTCTCATACTTATACTCAAGGGAACTGACCATAAAATAATGAATAGAATGCTCTCAGTACAACAAGATTAAACATAATAACTCATCATAATGGTAATAAATGAAATTAATAAAATAATAATAAATAAAATATAGGTTTAATAGTGTCTAAATTATGTAATTAATGAAACTAATTTGATTATACAGTACATTAAGTTCAAGTATAGAATGCTTTCAGACATAAGGTAAGGGTTTTCTCATCTCACTTTTTATTTATATAAGATTTGCCTTATCCACCACTTATTCATTGTGTATGGTGTAAGTATAATTTACATTGATATATAATATCATGGATCTCTTTTATTTTTTTTACTCAATGTTTCATTTGATGATCATTAATTCTATGGAGTATATGGTTCTACTGATTACAAAGCGGTAAGAGAAATCTAAACCCAATTACCATTATTTGTGGTAAACTTCCACTCCAATGATTATGTCATTATATGATTATTTTTTATAGAACATTTGATTATATTATATTGTATTTCTACTTGTATTATGTGGATTTATAGTGGTTACACATAATCAATTAATTTTTTTAATACCCACACTTTCTTTTAAAAATACTATTTTATATGTTTTTTTCAAAATATAAAAAGCATTTTTTATAGAATGAGAGGATTTTACCACTTATATGTCACCATAATGCCTTGAGGAACCCTTTAAAAGTTTAAATGGTTATTTTCAAATAAAATCTTTTCTTTTATAATTGCGTGACTTTTTGAATAAATGATTTCAAAGTAAAAGTGGTATTTCTCTCAAGAATTTTCAATGGTTTTATTTGAGTATTTTAATATATGTCAACACATTTTTATGGATATTTTTATTATTTGAGGTTGACCTCATATTATACCATATAATATATTTTATTGAATTGTTTATGATCATTTTGATTATGGATGTGCTATTTTGATACCATTCATCATATTGCACAAAATGGTTTATGATTATGTTTATTGTTTGGGGAAAGTTATTACATTTCATATGCTAGTTTTAATATGAATGTATATGTTGATTATGTTTCACCCCTTTCAAATGAAGAATTAATTGGACTTATTATGTTATGGTAGAGACCCTATATGGTCCCTCAATTCATTAGTAGGTTTCATGATACAGACTAGATATGGTTTTGGCAAAGACCTTACCCATTTATTAGATTCATGGCATGAAGCATTGAAAGTAATAGATTCTTGAAATGAATCCATGACATCATTTTTATGATATCCCGCATTATGTATTCCCTCATCATGAGATTAGTTATTTATATTCCATGTGATTATTAAACTAGTAGAATATCCTTAGTAAAGTTTCATTCTCATGTGATTATTTATATGAAAGTATTTGACCATCTTTTATTCATGCCATATTATGATCAAGTTTATATTTTAATGGCATGTTTTTTTTATTTATTCAACTTTTCATTATTGTTTATGTTTATTTATGATAGCTTCTTTTGTATTATTACCCCTACCAAGCATTTGAGGTCACCACTTTCTTATATTTTTTTTTTCAGGATGGAAAGATCTATATTATGATTGACTTGTAGGGAAAATCTAAGAGAATATGAATGTTTTCAATTAAGTTACTATAATGTATTTCATTTCAATTTTTAATGTAATAATTATTCTTGTATCTAGTTTTCCAAAGCTACTAAACTATTCATTCCCTTGGGATGCGATCACTTGTTCTTAGTACCAATGTAATAAAGTAAGGCACCATCTCCAGCTACTGGGGTCAGGGTCTTTATAGTTGATATCAGAAGAAGTTTAATGAAAAATTATAAAACTAGATTTAGGAAAACATAGATTAGAGAATGAAACCCTATGATGAAACTTTGAAATATTCCTAATGAAACCAAGATTATAATTTAGAGAGTAGTTATACCAATATTTTTAATTTAGGATTATGTGATTCAGTAGTTTTGAGATTATTAATTATGTTTCATAATGTTATGATATAATATAGTGTATGAAATTTTATAGAAATATTTTATAGTGGAAATAATGGAAACCATATCAATGCACATATTCCATGTAGGTATTTCCCTTATATAAAAGATAATGATACTGGAGCTGGAGCTGTAGCTAGAGATGAACATATTATAACCATACTGGGATAAATGACTCAGGTTATGAGTAGTAACCTTTCCTATATGGTGCAACCTACTGATCCACAACGTGGTGTAACAATGTTAGACCATTTATGTGTCAGCAACCTCCAACTTTCAACAGGACTAAAAATCTATTTCTAATTGAGCAATTAATAAGTTCCCTAGAAAATATATTTCTCGCATTGGGAAGTAATGAAAGGGAGAAGGTTTTCATGGAAGTTTATCATCTCTCTAGAGATGCGAATCAATGTTGGTCATTTATTCAAAACACTTAGATGGATGAGAAAATAATAAACATGGAATGGAAGGATTTTAATGAAATTTTCTTAGAAAAATATTTTTTTGTGAACTAAAAGTTGATATGGAGACACTCTTTTTGAGTTTGTTACCAAGGAGGGAGATAATGTTTCTAAATACGAATCTATATTTAAAAGATTAGTATGGAATGATTCGGACTAAATATGTAACCCAATGAGTAAGATTGACCATTTCTTAGAGGAGATTAATCCAATTCTTTGAAGTCCACTAGTCTGCCAAACATTCTTATTGTATGAGGATATAATATCATGTTCTATCAGGATAGAGAAATAATTCTCCATGTCTTATGAATTATAAATGAATAAAGATAAGTATAGGATGCCATATCAAAATATGGATAAGGGAAGAATGGAAATAAGTATTTCCCACATGTGATAATTGTGGACAGAAACACCCCAGTACTAGCTTGAAAGGAAAATGATTTTGCTTCAAGTGTGGATAAAAAGGCCACCATGATCATGATTGTAAGGTAAAGATATAATTTTATAATTTTCAATTCTTCAACTATAAGGATATTGGGAACTATGAAAATGAATGCCCTAAGCACCAACAGAATATACTATAGGGGAATCTAAGGGATGGATATCAAGCTTATCTTATTACTACTGATGAAGTGAAATGATTAATTTTCATGCATTCAGATTCAATAATTATGTTATAATAGTATGTTAATAATGATATTTTGGTTGTAAGATTTATTAAATATATATGGAATATACTATTGTACTTTATCATTAAGGATTTGAAAGCATTTTTTGAATGGTATAAAGAAAAGTGATTTAGTGGGAAGTAGATCTTTTGGAAAACACATGATTAAGGGAATATAAACCTTAATATGTTCTTGATGTTGAGATAATAATGATAAAGAGATGTTTATAGTGTTGCTGACCATGAAGGTGGTTAGTTATTTGATGGTTTATATTATCTTTACTAGGACTATTATATATTTGGATTTAAGGAATATATTCAAAAACCCTAGAATTTTACTCTTAGAATCATGAATGTTTTCATTAAGGGTTTAAAGTGATATAGGTATATTACATTAAGTGTTACATTATTCTGTTTGGGGGATCTAATGCTAAGTTGATTTTGAAAATTTAGGGACCTTCCTCCTATGTTTTTTAACATTTAATGTAGACAAACATGTTCTGGATGAGTATTAAGATTAACTACTTATGGAATGGATTAAGGATATTATTGGTTAAGATTGAAGTATGATTTATCATATTGGATATCATATGATAACCATTTTTATTTTGGTAAATATTGAAAGGCTAAAAAAATTAATTATTGATCATTTGATGGAAGTGCTTCAGGGAGAAATTTTTTACTTAAATATCCATCTCCTTGTGTTTGAAAAGAAGTGGAAATAAAATGATTCACAACCAAAGTATGAGATTATGCTTATGACATGGAAGGTAATAAAGTAAGTTTATTAGATCAAGTGATTATCTGAATAGTAAAATAATCCCTCAACTCTAGGGAAAAATATTTTGGCACAAAAACATTATCCCTTTAGTTTTCTTTTTGAGAAATAAATGGTCTTTTAACTGATCAAATATTTATAGTATTATGATGGTTAACTTTTTAATTACTATATTCTGTATCACTCTCTATCAGAACTTGATAATTATATTTCTATTTCATGTCTAGGTTTTCACTTCCCACTAATGCTATCCCATTCAAAATCCTAATTTTGTGGTGACCTTCTCATTTCCCTCTCCCTCTTATTAAGAAGATGTATTATTAACCCTAATTCCGATGTGGGTTTTCCACAAAAAAATTTTCAAGTATCAGCCTATAATTTTCAAAGTGTAATTTCATATTGTGGGAATGAAATTTATTGGAGGAGAGAATTTAACACCCCAAAATTTTATGGTATGTATCTTTTAAATTTAACATCTTCTATAACTTATTTTGCACTCAACACCATGAATAAAAATTTGATATATTATTAAATATTAACATGATTGTTAGGAATAGTAATGTGACTACTAAGAATAATAATGTGTCAATTATAATAATAACCTCACCTATGAAAGTATAAATAAAATTTTGTTATCTCATAAATGAAAATATTGTATATTTAAAACATTAAATAAGTAACTAAATGTTTCAAAAATGATAAATTAATTGTTGGTAATTTTGGGAAACATAAATGTTTGTTTACAATTTTATAATCAATATAATGATTTTAAAGAAAAATAATTTTCATAAAATATATTCATAAACCAATATTGTTTTGTATTATAATTATAAGATAATATTATGAGACCATAATTAATATTTCGAGTGTCATAAAATCAGTTAGAATATTAAAATTAGTATTTTTCGAATAAATGACGATTTTAATTAAAAATTAAATTTATCATATTTGGAAATTTATTCTCATAAAATAGAGTCCATTTTTTAAATCTAAATGTCATAAATTATTCAGGGTTAATTTTTGGGATTTTTCTAAAATAGTTGAATTTTTGATGAATAATGAAATATGGTAATTTACGATATTTAACATTATAAGTAAATAAATGAATTTTTGAGTCATCATTGAGTCATGGATGATGTAATTGAACATTATATAGAACTCACATTCTTTATTTACTATAATTAGTTATAATAATGATCACTATTAATAGTATTGAACCAAAATAATAAACAAATGAATAAAATATTCAAAAACACCCCTCTCCTCTCCTTATAAATACCACCACTCACCATACGTTCTCCTCAAACCTTCTAATCCTTGGATATTACTTATATTATATTAAATTCCTCTCCTATACCTATTATATCACATTATGGTCTTTCTGGTGTCAGCAAAAGACCATTTTCATGTCCCTTAAGGAGGTTCTAAAGGAGACGTCACTCAAGAGGTAAAACTCTCACTTTTCTCCTTTATTTCCTTTCCTTTTCTGATCTTTTCCTCACCTAACCTATAAAAAGTGACATGGTAACTATAGTATCATATATATACTTGAATTGTATTATGTTAATGGAATATACATCATCAAATCTCTTATCCTCTCTTTTTATTCTAAAAATGAAAACATCATCCGTGAGGTGCCGATTCACCACCTTCATGGATGGAAAGTTTTTTTTCATTAGATTTTTCAAGGCATGTAATATAAAATTTTTTATGGATAAAATAGATTATAATATTTTAATTATAATTTTTTATGTACTAGAACTAATATATATACATAATATTAAATAATAAAAGAAAACTAGTTCGTGATGATCGAAAAACCACCAAAATGTACTAATATTAATCATTAAAATTTTATCCAATGAATCATAATAATATCTGAAAAAATGATTTATGAGGCCATTTAAAATTTTTTAAGTTCATTAATACTAAATAATTTCACTTCTATAGAAGTTACTCCCATTTGACAAAGAACTCCCATACTTATACTCAAGGGAAACAACCATAAAACCACATGAAGTGAATGCTCCCAGAATAATGAAATTAAACATTATAACTCATTATATTGGTAATAAATAAACTTAATAAAATTATAATAAATCTAATATATGTTGAATAGTTTCTAAATTAAGTAATTAATTAATCTAAATTTATTATCCACGACATTAATTACAAGTACATAACGCTTTCAGAGATATCGTAAGGGTTTTCTCATATCACTATTTATTTCTTTGATATATGACTTATCCACCAATTATTACTTTAGTTTTATTTATGTATACTTCCCTTTGATATATAATATCATTAATCTCTTTATCTTTATGTTACCCAATTTTTAATTTGACGATCATTAATTCTATGGGTATATGGTTTGACTAATTTCAAAGCAGAAAGAGAATTGTCAACCCAATTTCCATTTTTTAGGTTAAAATTCTACTCCAATGATTATGTCATGCTATGATTATGCGTTAGATGACTTTTTATTATCTTATATTTTATTTCCACTTATCTTATGTGGATTTATAGTGGATACACATAATCAATTTATTTGTTTTATACCCACACATTGTTTTAAAAATACTCTATTAAATGTTTCTTTATCAAAATATAAAAAGAATGTTTTTTACGTCATGAGAGGATTTTTTCACTTTTATGTCACAATAATTCCTTGAGGAACCCTTTACAAGTTTATAAGGTTATTTTGAAAGAAAATTTTTTCTTTTATAATTGTTTTACTTTCTAAATAAATGATTTCAAAGTAAAAGTGGTATTTATCTCAGGAAATTTTCAATGGTTTTATTTTAGTATTTTCATCTATGTCAACACTATTTGGTGAATGTTTTTCTTATTTTAAGTTGATCTAATATGATATCATCAAATATATTTTATTTAATTTTTTATGATTATTTTAATTATGGATGTGCTATTTTGATACGGTTCATCATATTACACTGGATGGTTAACAATTATATTTATTATTTCAGTAAATTTATTAACATTTCATATACTAGTTTCAATATGAATGTATATGTTGATTATATTTCACCCTTTTCATATGAGTAATGCAATGGACTTAGTAAGTGATGGGTGGGGACTACTATAGATCCTTGATCATCAATAGGTTTCATGAGACAAAATGGATAAGGTTTTTTCCAAGGCCTTACCAATTTATTAGATTCTTGGAATGAAGCCTTGATAGAAATATATTCTTGGAATGAAGCCATGAAGGTATGTTTATGATGTCCCTTATTATGAATTCCCTCATTATGATATTATTTATTGATATTCCATGTGATTATTTGACTATTAGAATATCCATGACTATGTTTCATTCTCATGTGATTATTTATATTACACTATTTGATCATCTTTTATTACTTCCGTATTATACTCAAGTCTATGCTTTAATGGAATGTGTTTTTAGTTATTCAAATTTCCTTATTTTTTATGTTTATTAATGATTGATTCTGTGATATTATTACCCTTATTGAGAATCTGATCTCACCCCTTTCTTATGTTTTATTTTCCCCCAGGATTCCAAGATGTATATTATGATTTACATGCAGGGATAAGCTAAGAGGATAAGAGTGTTTTAAATAGAGTTACTATGTTTTATTTCATTTCAATTTGTAATGTAATACTTATGTTGGTATCTAGTTTTCCAAATTTACTAAACAATGTAGTCCCTTAGTATGTGATTGTTTATTCTTATTAACAATGTAACAAATTAAGGCACCGATTCTAGGATACTGCGGTTGGGGTATTTACATGATATGTCTCTCTTATACCTTAGCTGTAGTGCTGATAGACACATGTTCGAGTAATTTCTTTCTTTCCACTTCTTTGTTTCGGGACTTAGAGATTCTAGTTAATCTTTTGGATTGAACCTTACACATTGAGACTATAATAAGAGGTGAATCAGTGATTGAACACTACTTTTGATAGTGCGATCTGACACATGTAAATAAACCATTCACCATAGGGGAAATGAACTCGTTGAGCTAGTATGAGCTTGAGTTATAGAATTCCACTCTTTTCACATGTATCTTCTTGGTTTAGTTTATCCTTATATCCATCTTGAACAAAATACATACACCTTGGAGATCCGTCCTTTCAATGATTTTACTTCACTTGTTGGTAAATGGAATTAGAAAGGGGGTTTACATAAAATAAACTATGGCCACGTAGAACTGTACATAATAAAGTGGGAGAGATGACTAACAAACCATCAATTTTATAAAATAATTAAAAAAACCTAAAGTAATTAATTTAAATGAAATTATACATGTACACAGGTTAGTATGATCTCACCATCATCCTTTAGTGAAATGAATACACATCTAAAATAAATCTAAGAAATTCATTTTGATTCATTATTTTATTAAGATAAATACTTGTGAATTAATTTGATTAATTATATGATTAGTCAATTAATTTAATTAATCTTAATCTTCATCCAATATGTACTAGATATACCCATATATTGGTATTTTAAACAAATTAAATAAATTAATTTTGTTTAAAATTTTATATAATAAGTAGACAATTTGTACATGGAAGTAACTTGGTGAGTAATTTTTTTGAAATACTCCGTATGTATTAAGATCATATAGAATTTACTCACATGACATTTAATATACACATTTTATCAAATAATTACAATGAAATTCCACAAAAAACCCTTATTAATTATTGTTGTGTGTAGTGATTTTAATGTGCATGAAGTAATTGATTTTTTGTGACTATACATGGTATACAATTTAATTTTTATACAAAAAATTAATTAATCATTTAATACCATATAAATCCTATCGTATAGAATGTATGAGTGAATAAATAAAAAACAAAAAACACAATAATAAGGTTAATGTAATAATGAATTAATTTTATTTTTTTTATAAATAGGTTGGGTACACAGTATGTATATCTAGCTGCATGCCATATATGTTTCTCGCTATATGTTTGTGCTACACATCTAGGGACTATCTTTGAATGGAGGTTTCTAATATGCATGACATGTACGTATGGTACACACCATGAAATCTCCTTATTACATGGTTTGGAGTCCCCATGTCATGTAATAAATGCACAAATTGTCTTGGAACTTCTGTTTTTTAATGAAAAAACTTGTGAACTAAATGGTGTGTAAGCAAGTGACATGAGATGTAGTCTAAAAAGTTGTGTGACAGACTGACCCCATTAATATTATATGTCAATTTAATGCATGCCACATGCATTTAATGCACACAAATCTAAATTAATTTGAGAGTTTTCCTAGTTTATTGAACATCGTTACCCGATGCGTAACTATAGGATACACGTAGTGTACTCTTGTGTTATCTAGCTAGAATTGTCAGTATCTTAGAATGATTTCTTCAGATGTACTTCATTAATATTTAATCAGATCAAGATTAAAAGATAGATAAACTAATCGAAGAAGAAGATATCTCTATGATTAGATTAAAAAACAATTATATAAAATTAAAACTTACTTTAAATCTATATAAAAATCAATAATAATTAATTAATTATAAATTTAACATAACCGATCTGATACTACTTGTTGGTTTTAGATGAAAAGGAAGTGTCTATTGGGCCTATGGATAACTTAGATTTTTTTTTCCAGATTCAGCAGAACATTGAAAATGCACACAACTTAAACTCCATGACCAAATATTATTTTCTAAATAATACAAAAAATGATTTTTCCAAAACCAAGAGACATGATCTTTTCATGTTAATTTATATTTAATTTAAAAAATAATAATAAAGATCATATTGGTCTTTAGATCTTTATTCATTTATGATGTTGATCATTCTAACCCAATCAATGTATCGACATTACATAACGATAAACCAAATCCAAGCCCCTTTAGTGGTGATCCACACATTTTCCTTTAATATTTGAATAAAATTGATGTAATATCGAGTTCTAGCATGAAAAATTATCTTGTATTTTTATTTTGATCACTTCACATTCCTTTGATCATGAAGGAATTTCTCTTGGTCTCCTCGGGAAGAGGGGAGGTGAGTGATCTTGATAGGAAATTATTCTGCACAACGATTAACCATTCTCTGATTTACACATCATTCTATAAATATACCTAGGGATAGGGTATAATTTCAATTAATTTCCCAAATTACCTTAACTATGAATGAATCCCAAATAAAACACATTCCATATAAATAATAATAATATCAGTATTTTACCCATGATGTGCACAAACTTACACAATAATAAATATTTATTTGACACTATATTAAATATATATTTATCAGTAGATAAAATCTAGTCATATAATCCTCCTCAACATTTATTGAATTTGAAAATAAATATTTAACTAAATATTATTCAATTATTCAATAAATAAATTATCTATTCAATGTTTGATGAATAAATATTTATTTAATATTAAAGTAACTAAATAAATTATTATTTTTTAAATAAATAATAATTTTTACCATATGAATAAAAATATATAAACAAATATTATATATTCACATAATTAAACAATTACCTTGAAAGTAAATATTTATTTACTTTTTTATATCATTTAATAAATCATAAATAAATATTAGTTCTCAATTTGGAGAATAATATTTAATCCAGTTGTTAAATATAAATAGTATTTAACTGTGATTAAAGAAAACACTTTTTTTGTGTTACCCTCTAGGACTCTTCCTTACTAAAAATATGCAATCTTTCCTAAAGTTAGAAATCATTGTATAGAAATGGGTCCAGGACCCATATAAGAAGAATATATGTCATAATTATAATAACCACATATGAAAAATCATTGTTTAATATAATCCTTTTTTCATGGTATCTCATCAAACAGGTTTCACACCCATGTCATCAACATATAGAATTTATTTTTCATTCTTTAACTATCTAAAAGAAACTCATATATACATAATAACCATGAAATTTAATGTGACAGTTTCATTTCAATCAAAGTGATGAGATATTAACTTCCACAAAGATGGAAGGGATATATCCTTCATCGATTTATTCATTAATAATATATCATCTATGATGAACCCAACATATCCAACTTCTTTAGGAAAATATGTTGCCACAATTTATTCCAATACATATAAGTGTACAAGTCATGAAATGCATTAATAATAATCTTAAAGTTTAATAATCATTAAACACACTAGAAGACAAGAATATCCAATAATAGGAAAACATGTGGAATTCCTACTGGTGGTTATGTTCTCATAATCTCCCATCTTAGAGAAATAACAAGTGGAAACTTCTTGAGATAAATTCTCATTCACTTATGAGTATTTTCACCCTACAATTAACATACTATGGGTTCCATAATAGAATATTATCTTACTATAGAACAATATTTAAGAACATATTCATCACATTTCTTGGTTCTCATTATTGTGGGTAATTTCTATGACCTTTTACAATGTAATAGATACTATATAAAATTATTACATCAAATCCACATAGAACTGTGAACAATATGTAATAAGATTTATTATAAATATTATCTTCTTTAAATATAAATGAAATATAAAGTACAAACAATTTGTTCTAGGACATCAACTCCAACACCAGCGGGTTGAGGATCAGTAACAACCTCTACTAAAATCCATCAGGGTGTAATTTTAAGAGTATTATTGATAAAACCTAGGAATCATATTATAAACATTGTGTGAGGAAAGGCCTCTATGAGGTGGTAAAGAAATGTTATTATGGTAATGGTGTTGTGGGTGTGTTAGAAAATTATCTCATATAAGGAGTAACCTATGAATTATCGAGTATTGAGTAGTATGGTAGAAAATGGAGGGTTTTAGAGAGTCTTTGTGGGATTTATACCTCGATGTTGTGGTTTAGGAATTTTGGGAATGAACTGTTATGGTGCGTTATGTACTTGGAAAATCAATAGTTTTTGGAAGGAACTGGTGGGGTTATAGAAGTTTAGAGTGTGCGAGTCATGTGTTTTGTGAGAGGATATAGCCCTTGATTCAAATATTTGGTATTATAAATGTAAACATGTTCGGAAGTGTTAATGGTTCTCATGGGTTTCAGTGTTCTCTTAACATCAAGGTAGTTTTGTACCTATAGATAGGTGGTTATGGAAGTTCCTTAGTAGAAATTGGGATTGATGTGTGTCTGAACCTAACCCATATGTAGAGGTATTTTATATTAGTTATGCATATGAGAGGTCAGGCTGTGTTGATAAATGAGAAATACCTACATGTGGGTATCTTTTGAGGATAATCGGGTGTAAAATGGTGACACTGACCAATGAAGGGAGATATGGTCTATGGTGACATGCCTTTTCATTATATGATTTTAACCATAATTCCTTGATGAAAAATTACATAAATAACTCAAAATGACATTTTTATATCAAGTGTCTTAGAAACTAGGTACATATTACAATACATACATGGTACATAAATGAAAACATAATCAAATTTAAAATCATCTTGAAAGGATTCCTTATTATCCTATCCTAGATCATCTCACAACATAGGAATTCTAGGAGACTTTTTTCAAATGAAAGCATGAGAATAAATCCTAGTAAGGTATAAAAAATTTAAGAGGTCATCCTAGGTGAAACATGAATCGAAATATAATATCATGTACATAAGAACACGAGGCATAAAATAAGTACATGAACATATAACATTAGGAATAATAGTGAAATGTAGAAACAATATAATCATTGAGACATTAAAAACATATCACCATAGCTCATCTTTAAGGTGTCTTAAAACATATTACTAAGGTTTTTTACCAAAGTATCATAAAATATTAAAAATGTATTCTTCCAAGGTATCATGAACATTTAATCTCAAGATATTACTTCTTTAACCAATGCATTAGAGTGTTATTAAGGTGCACCTTTAACATGTCTAATATTATGTGTGCCACATCGATCGAGAAACATAAGTTCACATCATTTCTAACCCCTTATTATGGAATGAAGGTTTCATAAATGGATTTTCCCATTAAATTGTTTAATTATACATCAAAATGAATATTTTTGAATGAAAATAGGGTTGGGTATTCATGACATTAAAATATATCTTGTAAAATCAAGGGTTTTTTTCGACAGCGTAATGGGTATATAAAAAGAGACTTGGAATGTTTTTAATGCGAGGGAAATGAATTTTCTCATTATAAATAAATAATATATAAAATAATAATAGTATTTATAAACACTTTAAAATATAATAAATTGGAAATCAAAAAACTTTAGATTATAATTAAAGTTATAATTTTGTTCAGGATTTTACAAACCTAAACCATCCATTGAAATTTTTCATTTTTAGTTTCCCTATGTCTTTACTTTTTAATTTTAACTATTTAAATTATTTTACCTATAACAAGATAGCTCATTTTTACCATGGTAACTTTTTTATTCATAAAAATGAAATTGATCTTATTAAATAACATGGAAATTATAATTAAAAATATGTAATCCATTTGAATTTATTGAAGTTATAAAAGTGAAAAAATTATTTCTAATATGATGCATGTATAACTCATAAAAGCAGTTTTTTATAAAAGATAAAATCATGTTTTCCAAAATTCTAAGCATGTGTTTATAAATGTAAATGGATTTTCCCATTAAATTGTTTAATTATACATCAAAATGAATATTTTTGAATGAAAATAGGGTTGGGTATTCATGACATTAAAATATAGATTGTAAAATCAAGGGTTTTTTTCGACAGTGTAATGGGTATATAAAAAGAGACTTGGAATGTTTTTAATGCGAGGGAAATGAATTTTCTCATTATAAATAAATAATATATAAAATAATAATAGTATTTATAAACACTTTAAAATATAATATATTGAAAATAAAAAAACTTTAGATTATAATTAAAGTTTTAATTTTGTTCAGGATTTTACAAACCTAAACCATCCATTGAAATTTTTCATTTTTAGTTTCCCTATGTCTTTACTTTTTAATTTTAACTATTTAAATTATTTTACCTATAACACGATAACTCCTTTTTACCATGGTAAATTTTTTATTCATAAAAATGAAATTGATCTTATTAAATAAAATGGAAATTATAATTAAAAATATGTAATCCATTTGACTTTATTGAAGTTATAAAAGTGAAAAAATTAATTCTAATACGATGCATGTATAACTCATAAAAGCAGTTTTTTTATAAAAGATAAAATCATGTTTTCCAAAATGCTAAGCATGTGTTTATAAATGTAAAAAAACATATATTATGTTAATAATTAAATAAATTTTTATAAATAATAAGGATTAATAAATTTTAAATCATTATCACATGATAATTATATCACAATAGTTATTATATTTTTGTAAAAACAGTATTTTCACTTTTTAACCAAAAAATCTACTTTTTTAGAAAACTAGAATAAATTCACCCTAATCTAATTTCAATGTGATTAATCCAAAAATTATATTTATTTTATCAAAATAATTTTCTAAATATGAAAATTTTAACTTTTAAATTAAAAAATATTTATTTATTGGAAATTAATAATTTTTATGATATAGTAAATTGTCTGGTCATTATAAAAATTACTTAGGATTTTTTTGATTTATATTATTATATAAATTTTTAATATAATATAATTAAATGAAAATAAAAATTATTTTGAACTTCAAAATTTATCATAATGCACAATTTTAATGGAAATTAAATATTTTTTAGAGTTTCTAAAAATACAATCATAAAATAATCCAAATGGCCACTTTATTGCACCACTAATAATAATGATGAACTATATTATTAATTAATGGTCATAATTACCATCAGTTTTATGGAAAATGTTCCCAATTATGAACACCCATTTTTTCCCAATAAATAAACCATCATTCTCTCTTCATCATTCACTACTTCACTTGTAAAGGTTCTTACACATCCTTTGATAATATCAATTTTTTTCCTAGCGCTTCTCTTTATTTTTACGATATTTATGGAAGGTTATTTCTTATTAGGGGGATTCAAACTAATGAAGTTTTTTAGTGAATGTATTACTCTTCCATGTGTATACCCCTTTACTATTTCAAGTTGTACTAGTCCATATTTATGCATAATGTGTAATTTTAATATGAAATGTAATAGTTTATATGTGTAAGACTATTGTAAAACATAATAAAAATATTATCAAGTGGAAAACATTATTTTATTAATATAAGAGTATTTTGGGTCATTACATGGGCCATTAGATATACATTCGTTGTGAGCTATTACTTTTATATTCCGATTCAATGGGTGAATTATGATTTGTGACATGTCTGGTGGGATGAACTATGATTCATCACATGATTTAGGGGGTGATCATGTGTTAAAACATATTAAAGTTTAATTTGGGGTGTTAGTGTTTATGGAAGAAATGGAATTTTGTAATTTGGATCGTTGGGACAAGAGGGACCCATTGTGTGAATTTGTTAGTAAGAATGATTAATTAGAGGCAGGTTAGTCTTTGAGGTATGCACAATGCATGTTGTGGAACAAAGTGAGGAAGGGGATATAAGGAAAGTTAACACCTATTATTTGGGTGTACTGTTACATAGAAACATATAGGGAAGAGGTATGTGAATGGGAATTAAATGTATACGATTAGTGGTTTGATTTTTTTGACAAGGACTCATAGAGATCCTTCTTAGGGATGAAAAGTTTTTTTGAGGGGGATATTGTAATTACCCTTAGGTATCTAAGGTTTGTTATGTTTTTTAATGTTTTTATAGGTTATCTTTGTGAGTTTTAAATATTATTTTTTTGGGTTTATACTTTGGGAGTTTTTGGGCAGTATTGGGATGTCTTGGAAGCTTTTTAGAGGGTGTATAGTTGGTGCACAATTAGGTTAAACCATACAGATTTCCCAAGTATCTTTGTGGTAGAAGATAATGGATAGAGTAGAGTTTGCAAGATTGGTGCAAGGTTTACCGAAGCATGTGTCCCAATCGTTCAACCTGACCTTGGTTTAGATAGTGGCCTCTACACAGCTGGAACATGGTTTGGTGAACCATGTGGAAAATCCATGCACTAAGGAGTAACTAATCTAAAAATTAAAATTTTAAAACAAAACTTCCTCAAAATCCATCATTATTCCTATTGTGTCTAGGGATCTTGAACAAGGAGACTCCTTGGGAGATTCTATGGATTTATTTCAACGCAAAACATGTTTTGATCAAATATTTTCTTTTAGAATCTTGAATTAAATGGTATGTATTTGTTTTATTCTCCTCCTCCATGATTTTATCATATTACCTTAAAGGGAACCCTAAAATAGATCTTCTATGCATGGATATAAGGTCTAGAGCATGATATTATTAGTTTTCATTTCATTTATGAGGAAGAGGAACTCAGATAGACCACAATTGCCTCAATTCCCTTGGCTAATATGATATCTTCTCACCGTGGCAATTTTCATTAGGAAAGTCTAAGCCTACCTTAACCCTAGATGATTCATTCTTCTTGAATATTCTTTATATAATCGTTATGTTACAATTTTTGGCCTGATTCTCGGTATTTGGTGTAGTGGGATTATCTTGAGTGTTGGTTCTTATTAATTGGACACTGATACACTTGAGGTAGGAAGTCCCTACCATGTTATGAATTTTATATAAATATGTATGACTTGATTATCATGTGGGTGCATGTGTATCCTAAGAGAACTCCGATGTGTGACTTGATTTGCATGTGTGTGTGTATAGGCCAATGAGAACTTGTCTTTTTTCCTAGTGTGATGATATGTTCCCTTAAGATGATATATGGTGGATATCTATCATGATATGGTTGAGTCATGGAATAAAATGTGATAATTTTTCTCTTTATATGGTGGCTATCCTTCATGAGATGGTTGAGTCCTAGAATAAATTCTTCTAATTGTTCTGATTATATGGTTTCTATCCATAATGAGATGGTTAAGTCAGGGAATAATGTTTACTAATTGTTTTTATTAAATAGTGGTTATCCATTGTGAGATGGTTTAGTTAAGGAATAACTTGTGATAATTTTTCTGATTACAAATGGTTATACATTATAATATAGTTGAGTCATGGATGATTTATGTAACCTAGTTATGATACCACTATGTCTATCCATTGATGATATAATTGATTCATCAAATAATTTGTTCTACCATGCTTAGATTATGCGATTGACTTGTTATGAAATATATTTTAGCATGGTGCTGAAGAAATATGGAACGAGGTTCAGGGAATCTTGGTTAGTTTACAAAGACTCATCTAATTGTATATTTATTTACAATTTTATTCCATTCAATTCTTACAACCGAATATACACATGTTTAACTTATGCTAAGGATACATTGGATGTGTCATATTGGGTTTTATACTCTCACCCTTCACGAGCATCTCAATTCATGTGCAAATTTTATAGTCAAGGTTACAATAATGGGAAAGCGCCCTATGTTAGGTAGCTAATTAGGAGTAGGGTGGAACGAGGTGATTCCAGGACATACTCTAGGATCTTTTTATGTCATGTCTTAGTTTATTTTTTCTGTCTTTTTCTTATTTTGGTATATTAATCCATCACATTTGAGGATCCTTTTTATTGGTTGTAACTCTTGTATGTCATCTTATTACTGTATGGGTATTATTTTCCTTATTGATTCTATTATATTGATATGGTTGTTATTGATTCACTTATTTATTATTGTTTCTATTGTTTTTATGATTGTTGGACACTTGTTATAGAGGACATAATCTCACCATGTTGCCTTCTAGGTCCTCACCACCAGTCCATAGCTTCTTGTGTATGTGAAGAAGTGCATGAGGTTATGTGGAACCAAAACCTAGATTGGGTGATTCAAATTGGGGTGTTTTATTGTGTAGTTTTTGTACACGTAATGTAACCCCACCCAATTTTTCCATGTGAGAATTTTGGACAATATTTTGTGAAATTATGTGACATGTATTAATTACCTGTTATGTATTAACTAATAGTTAAGAAACATATGCCAGTTGCAACTAAATGGTGTGTAGTTGGCATACATGTCGTGTAACACATAAATATCCACAAGTAAAGAACACCAAGTCCCTAGGTATGTAGTGCAGATGACCCAAAAATAGATTATAAGGTGTGTAGTGGGTGGTACACACCGTGTAAATCGTACCCTTTCATGTAGAGTACAAAATGAGCTAAAATGTACACCTTGTGAATTATTTACATGAAATCAAAAGCCTTAATAATAACATTAAATACTAAAATTAATTAATATTATCATGATTTTTGGAACAAAACATTATCCATGTTCATTTTCCATGTCATGTAATTCGTGGTAATTTCCAATAATACACTCTATGTATATTAATAACATGTTCTGTTGTGATAAATAATGCGTAGAATACATGGATTGACTCATAAAACTACACAACATGTAATATTTTGACACACTATGTATGACACAAGTTGTGTAAGTATACGATACATAAAAAGGACCTTACAGAGCATAGTCACATGCCTTGCGAGTGATAGTACATGTAGTGTATAGAAGATGGATACATGTCATGTTGCCTCTAGTACATGATGGGTTAAATTTGAGACAGAATTTAAGACTGACTAGATGGGTACACACCACGATACTTGTGAGTACATAATGTGTATGGATCAATTTTAAATTAATTTTATTTATTTAAAATTATAGTGGATAAAATCTTCATGACTATTCTAGTAGAAAAATTAAGATTAATTAATTAATTGATTCTGGTTATTTATCAAAAAAAATAATGAATGAAATTTAATGATTTATAGTTTATTAAATGTATAATCATTACATGCATGGATGATAATGAGATTGACCGACCAATGTATGTGTTGAATTTCTATTTAATTTAATATTTAATGTATGGGTTTTTATGTGATAAATGTTTTATTAAATTAAATAAGATATCCTATGAGCCATCTCTTCAACCTTTATTATGTAGCATTTGTGTGTCCATGGATTATTTTATGTATACCCATACTCTGGTTCTACTCACCAACATGTGAGTATGTATATATTAAGGATGGAGCCCCAAGGATTGGAGATAGTTCAAAACATGATCTGAGGTGAAACTAACCAAGGAGATACATTGAATCTAGGAGGGAATATAGTAACTCAAACCAAGCTCAGTTCTATGAGTTATTCTCAAGGTCAAGGGTTAGTTTATTGTCTACTTAATAAATCAACCAATAGAAAAACTCATGATCATGCCACATATATATATTTTACTTCTATCCATTGCATGATTAATTATTTTTTTGAGATTCGTGTTTATTCAAAATCACATAAAGTAAATGAATTAATAAGAAAGAAAGATGGAATAAAATAAATGAATTGTGCATGAATTATTTTATTAAGAAATGGTAAATTAATTGTGTAAAATCCCCATAAAATTAACAAGCATGTATAATAGAAATTAAGTAATATTTATTCATAATATAAAATACATCCAAGAAAATAATATGTTATAAAACCCCTCAATTTATTAATTTAAGAATGAAACCATAGTTCAAATATTTTTTTGGGACCAAGTCAGGGTACTTCGAATTATAAGGGTGTGCTAACTAAAGATTTGAGTAGATTTAACAAAGTGTGAATCAAGGGATGACTACCCAGACATGAATTAGTTTTATTTTGAGGAATGTTCTAATGAAATCAATGTCTATGATTTTAGGATTAATAATTCCACTCAAAGGATCAAGGATCTGTGAGTTAATGTAGTTGGCATGGTTGTCTACCAAAATAAGTTTAAATAATTTTCCAGGCCCATGTTTGAATTATTAGAAGAGAAATAGGAATCCTTTCCACTAAAATATCCATACAACGTGATATTTTTAGTCCAATGGTGAGGGTTATTCAGACTTGATAAAGTAATGGAATACTAATAAGATAATGAAATTATCATGTCTCACTTATTTTAGTAATCCAGATAAAGTGAAAAAATATGCATTTATTTTTTTTGTAAAAAAATTGTAAGTAACACAACCATGACCTTATCACAGTGAATCATAATAGGTAGAGATAATATCCTCACCATTAGTAAATTATAGGAGGGGAAATAATTATTTTTATAACATCTAAAGTTTTTAAAAATAAGACTATGTTCGATAGTGTATACAACATGAAACACCAAGCCTAAAGTAACAACTAAATATTATTATTTAAATATAATCATTATAACATAGCTGTTAAATTGGTTATAATGAATAATATTTAATATATTATGATATATATATATATTTCCTAATAAATACAAATTTATTTTTTAATTATTAGTAAATAAACAATCAATTTTTAGTAAAGTGATTTTATTCGTCAAAATAAGTTTTCTTCAAAAATGGTTTTTATTTATTTTTGTGAGAAAATATTATATTTAATTTATTCTAATTTTAGAAAATGTATTTGAGAAAATGAATTTATTTTTTCAATTCAGAATTTGAAAATTATCTTATAGTGTTTATTTGAGAGTTCTCTAAAAAGATTAATTTTTTGATAAATAGTAAAAAATACTATTTTTTTTAAAAAACTGAAGTAACAACCCATGCCTCAAAGACCTATTACAATGTAGGTTTTGTGGTTGGAGAGTGTTTAGAGGAAGTCCCATAGGGTTTATTGGTGTTATAGAAATAGGTGTATTGTAGTAGGCGATTCACAGTGTGAACCCAATTCACATTGTGAATTAGCGGTTCAAGACTTGTGTAGTCAGTTGGTTTCATGAATTGTTTGCGGTGGTGGAGGAACCCATGAAACAAATTCACATCATGAAATTGGAATTATTTAAATATAATTAAATTAGTCTAAGTCGACTTAATTTTTGACCTAAACCAAAAATATAGGGGTTTCACGCCTCGTACCAGATTCATGGATTGTAATCCTTGGATCTAGTGGAATTCATGCCATGAAAGTGGAATTCACGAAATGAAATCAGTGATTTATAGGTTATAAATAGGTTTTTTGGTGAATTATTTTCCATTAAAATGTCACATATTCCTCACATTTTTTGGAAAACCCATGGAAATTTTGAAGGATCTCCAGCCCTCTTTCTCATACTTCAATCCTTGGGTTTCGATGGTGGTGTTTCGAAAAATCAGTGGTAAAAACTTCCCCCTTTATTAACTATTTTCAAATCATTATTCTTTTAGGGGATCCAATAAAGAGTTGTGGTTTCAGTTTGGGGGTGAGTTGGACTATGTTTTGATGATCTTTGGATGAGACATAGTTTGATACACAAGTTCCTTATGTGGTTGTGGGTTACATGCATTTTGTCTTTTCCCTACAGTGTGTAGTGATTCAGAAATCTTTGTTTGAGGTAGGAGTTCCATTATTTCTTATCTTGTGTATCATTAAAGAGTGGTTTTCTCTTTTTATCTTTATTAAGATAGATTTCACCAGCTTAATAGACGATAAATAATTGGATAATTGAAATTTATGGGGATGGGAAATGTTTTTTAATATTTTTACATCTAGGATATTATTATTTTATTGTGATTATATGGGCTAAATTACCCACTAAAAACAGTGGTCATTGGGGGATTTATTTTCACTGTGGTTGATGATTTGTGGAACCATTTACTATTATAATTGTTTGGATTCACCCTAAAATGAAAATTGGATAACCAATTATATTTGATTAATAAAATGGTTGCCCCTAGATTTACGACTTCAGTGAGAATACAATTAAAATAAAAAAGAGTAATGTGGATTGCCCCATGATAAAATTGAATAATTTTTATCTTATGTGGTTGGTATGAGGCCATGATATAGGGTGGTGGTGTGTTCATGAGGTTGTTATATGGGATCGTGATGTGTTTGTGTAGTCATGGTATGGGACAATGATGGGTGATGTATTTGCGTGGCTATGTAGTGGGGTGGAAATGCATGGTTGTGATATAGGATAGTGACGTGCAGTTGGTTTGAGTCCATGCTATGGTGGGAAATGCAAGGTTATGTGATTTGTGGTTGTGTTATGTGGTGGATGATATGAGGATGGTTATGTTGTGTTATTTTCCCATATAGTATTGTATTTTAAAGATAATATTGAAATTGAAATGGATGGGGTTTGGTTTGGTAAATGGGATGGAAATGGTTAATGAATATTGAACTAAAATGGTAAGTGTGATTAAATTTGAATAAGGTTTATGAATTAAATAAATGTGTCAGATAAAAAAATTAATTGGTAATTAAGAAGTGGGAAGTGGCTTGTGGGTTGAGATTATTATGTGTTTTTCTACATTTAGAGGTGACAATGAAAGTGGGGATGTTGTGGGTTGGTCGGTACCTTATTGAGAAACTATAGCCTAGGATTGTGTATATATATATATATATAATTTGTATATTCCTTATGATTTCTATATACACCCACCCGCATCAAGCACTATATTTGACGGTGTTTTTCCCAACATCTAGGTGGTGATGATGGATGACTGTCTACCTACCCTATCCAAATCTCTCTTCCTGGTCAGTAGATATATATAGACTGTGATGGATGGAGGTCTAATATTGCACAATGTGATGACCATGGTGTCCGTGGATGAGATATGATTTTATCATGCTGTGGGGTAGTAAAATTTGATGGCCCTGATGTCTATGAGTGAGATGTGATATGACCATACTATGGGGTGTCTTATGGTGGGGGTGTGTGGTCTCGCTTGTCGTTGATTGAAGTTATATGCATCCCAAATTAATTACCCATTCTTAGAACTTTAGTATATCATAAGTTTGGGGTTGATCCACAGGGAACTGTGGCGTGCGTGAATTCAATTGAGTTAATACTTAATTAGGTGAAGTATGCAGAATTTAGAATCGATTGGGTTGATTTTGGGTTTTTATTGAAACTAAATTGATTTACTTTGAAGAAATGGATACATTTTGAAAGAAAACAATGAGTAAATTTAAAGAGTTTTTAAAATGGAAAGAAAAGACATGTCAGGGCTGTGGTGAATAAGGAGTTCTTATGCAGATTGTTTAAATAGTTATGTTGTTCATAATAATTATATCATTCTAGATTTCATTTTGTTACAAGATTTCCTTGGTCTGGTTCCTCTTGTTTGGAATTAGAGTAGCTGACTCCTTGGTCCGGTAGTTAGTGTTCTTAATTCTTTATTACGTTCAGTCCATTATTTGAATCGGTGAAATCCTTCCAATGGTCATGGATGTTTTCACCGTTACTTCTCTTTTGTATCGCTGAGAATCCTTCCCTTGGTCCGGCTAAGAATTCTCTGTTATATTAGACAGTGGTTTAAGAAGAGTAAGATGAATTAAAATGATTCAAACAAAACTATATAAAACAACATACAAATTATTATCCCATCATCCACATCCCCAACACGAGGGGTTTAGTTACACATAGAAAGTGGGAGAGAAACGACACACGTGATACCTGATGGATTCATCATGTAAGCGTTGAGGTAGAGTGTCGGAAGGTGGAATGGCGGAGTGACGACACCTTGGTGGCTCGGGAATGGTAGCAACATAGATTCTTCTCCCCTACAATGGTTTATAACTCTCAAATCGATAGGCCAAGGCCTCTTTTTATAGAAAAAATAAAGTACACGACGTGTATAGAAATTACACGCCATGTACTTTTCGTCAACGCGCTTTGGCACCAATTTCTCCACGGGTAGGCGGCCTAACACGCCGTCTTTGAATTTTGAACATGACGCCGCCTAGTGGTTGGGTGTACACGACATGTAGCACTACCATACACGGCGTGTAGTGTCATAAGTTTGGCCGCCGACCCCTTCTAGAATAGAATACACAGCGTGTAAAAGTTTAAACATGCCGTGTCTCCATCAACGACCACATGGGCGTGTGGAATTTTCTTCAGCAACTACCGCTTCTAGAAAGTAGTACACAGCATATAGCGCCACCACACACGGCATGTATCTTCTTCCTGGTGACATGGGCGTGTACTACCTCCTTCGGTCTATGTCCTTACCTGGATGTACATGGTGTGTATAAAAGTACACGCCGTGTAGTTTCAAAATTTTCACAGACTTCCCTTGATCAGAAAGCTCCGGAGAGTAAATAGATTCACCAAAATCCAAGAATATGTTTATAAAACAACATATATTTTATGAAAACATGTTTTTATTGTCAATTATATATATGGAAATGTATACACAAATCAGGTGCATCAAATTCCCCCACACTTAGTCATTTACTTGCCCTCAAGCAAAATCTCAACATCTAATTGAGAGAGCCTATACTTTAAAAGGAAGGCATTTAATTAATCAAACATATAACTGATAAAGTTATTGAGGAAAAATTCTGAAAGGCACAAACAAATTCAATTCATATGATATTAAAATCATGCCTCATATATAATGCAATTAACTACTCTCATCCTCTTTCAACACATTTTTTAACCTTTCAAAAATAAGCATGCCACTTGATGATTTACCTTACCAGTCAAAATCACACTCCACACTCAAGAAATTTTTAATCAAAGTTATGCTCAATCTAAGGTATATACACTCTATCCATAGGTTTGCAAGATATCTTGTTCTCTACTTCAGAAAAATTGAATTACAAAAATCTTGAGGGCTTTATCAATAAGGTTGAGATGTTTCTGTGGCTAAGGGTTGGTAGGTTCAGATGTGAAAATAAATTTTGAGGCTTAAAAAAGGATGGATAATTCATTTAAACAACATTGCATGATATTCAAAGTAAATATCACTTAAAACACATCATTCAAAAGCTCAGTCAAATGCTTTTGTAATCGTCACCATCTTCCTTAGGCAAGTAGGGTTCATGGGAAAATAAGCATAAGGTCCCCTTGTTGTTTATTTGTTTTTTTTACAAAAAAACACAAGGAAAACCCTTATGAATACAGTGAGTAGATGTTTGGAATCCATTCTGCCCCAAATAATCAAGAGTCACTCCCCCACACTTTATTTCCTGGCTGTACACAAAAATATTCCATGTATTGTCAACTCCCTCTTTAAAGCTTAAATGAATAATCATGCAAAGTTTAAAAATAAATAGGGTAGAAAGGGAAATAGGCTTGTAATGTGGCTTCCTATAATGGCTGTTCATGGATTCTATGGGCTAAACGAAGATTAAATGTAGGGTAGGTCTCAAGATAAATGGGTGAAAACAATCTAGTGCCTCAATCATGTTAAAGTAATTCAAAAATTTCTTAATGTTTCAAGAAGAAAAACTTGCAAATTTTGGTAGTGATGCATATCCTAAGAATCTCTCAAGAAAGAGGGTATTAGAGAAGAAATACGAAAAAGGGTTTAGAATACCTCTCAGTAGTGGAAAAATAATAAAGGGACAATCAGGTCATGACATGCATATAAATGATTAGCCTAATCAATGTAATTTAATCAAGGACGAAAAGTTGCAATTGAAACTATATCAACAATCATTTTAAAATACTTAAAAACTAAAATAAGCATGTAACCTTTCCAAAAGTTCCTACTGATAACTCTAGAATTTATAAGATTGATTAACCAAAATTGCTTTACAGTTTCAAATATAGAGTCTAATAATGATGTCTCCCAGGGTAGTTTAAGGGAAACAACTAAGGTGAAAGATATAGATGCTCCCCCACACATAATACTGCACATGGTCCACCAAGTGCAATACTAAGGTAATGGGTGGGAAACGGGGAGAAATGGGGGACAAAATGAGGGAAATCAGTGGAAGAAGTAAATCCAAAAAGAAAGAAAATAGAAATGGAAAAATACTCCCCTCGTGAAAAAGTGATTCCCAAGGTGCTCCATGATACCTGTGACTGGTGAGGAAAAAGAAAACTGCAAACATGAACAACATCATAGCACAGAAAATGACAAAAGATAAATATAAGATAAAGAAAAATGTCATTATCATGGGGTCGCCCCAGGGGAGTCATCATCCGATACAGAATCGGCCAGTAAAGACGGCTCAGGAGGTGTGGAAGTGGGAGGATCTGACTCTGCATCGGGAAGGGAAACTGAAGAAGTAGGAGCCGTAGGTGGTAGAATCAGGAGCGGAAGCTCAGCAGTAGGCCCTGGCCCAGTAGAAGTGGAAGTAGCAGAGTTCACAGTAGTCATCAGAACAGAATCTGTGGCCGGTGTAGGAGATGGAGGTGGAGCAGCAGCAGAAGGGCCATGAACAGAGGCAGAGGATGGTGGATAAGGTAGTGGAACACCAAGATGCTGAGCAATATGTACCAACAGATGCTCCATCCGGTCCTGGCGGCCATCCAGATGAATCAAATGCCGTGCTATGGTGTCCTGGCGGCTGATGATACGAGCTAACTTCTTCTCCATCGTGTCTAGGTGGAGGGAAAGAGTCGGATCGACCGAGGGTGCGAGGGTAGGTGGGATAGGGGATGGTACATAAGAAGGAATTTCAGAAGAAGTGGGGTCAGTAGGAGGTGGGTGAGGTGGAGAAGATGGAGGGGGTGGGTAAGGAGGAGCGGGGTCAGCAGCTGGGGCAGGGTCAGCAGCTGGGGCAGGGGGGTCAGCAGGTGGCAGAGCTCGAGCCTGAGCAAGGATGTAGGCACCCCCTGCTTCCGGACCAATCCCATGTGAATGACCATGAGAAAGTCCATCCGCTGGGGTGAACCTAACAAGTCATGAGGTAAAGAGGACTCAAATACCCTCAAGTGGTGGGCAAGACGGGTGGTGTAAAACCCGCCGTTCAGGTTGCCCTGACGGCCGGTAATCATGGAGTGGAAATAGGAGGCGGCAAGATATGGGAGGTCTGGGTAGGCATGCCGGATGACATAGGTAAGAAGCTCCATGTCACGGCCGGTCACGACCCCCCATATCCTCATGGCAGGGAAAAAGGATGGCGCTAAAGCACTGGTGGGTGAAGCGAAGGACATGGTCGGCTATAAGAGTGCTCTTTTGGGAAGTGGGGGAGTACCGGTGGTCAGGCCCAGTGATCTACCACCAAATGGAAAAAAGGTCAGAGCGCTCGGGCCGGGTCAAGTAAGAAACGGGGGGTGGGGTGATAGGATGGGGATAGAAGCCACACCCTCGGCCAAACTCTGTCATCGTCTGAGAAAAACGTCGGCCACCTAGCCGGAATCGAACTACTAGCACCGAATCGCTAGGTGTCTCTCGGTACTCTGATCCATCGAACTCAAAGGAGGCCGCAAACTCCAAAAATAAATCACGGAACATAGGAGTGCTGACCTGGAAAATATCGAGGAGTGCGGTGTGCCCGAGAAGCACCTCCAACTCCTCCCAAATACCGAGCCACTATGGAATGCTGCTATCAAGGTACCAGCCACTCAATAGTATCAGCCAACGAGAGAAGCTTCGGAACCTGTCGTAAGCGAGTTTGGTGACCGGGAATACTGTGCAGGGATAGGGAGCACCTGCAGGTGCCGGCCCAGGTGCCGGTGCAACAACAACATTTGGCTCTGGAGGTGGATCCGCCGAAGAAGAAGGTGGCTTGGTGGAAGGTGTGCTCGAAGAGGGACCAGCTGCTGAGGATGATAGTACAGAGAAAGTGGCAGCTGGTGCAGCACAAGTAGGCCCCGCCTCATCTGAGGGAGTGAGTGGCAGAAGAATGGCCAATGGAGGGAGCTCAAAGACCGGAGTGTTGGGGTCCAACTGCGTAGGTGGTCGGAGTCGGATCCGACGATAGCTGGGCCTCTCGCCCTTGGTGGCGGAGGATGGTCACTTCCCTCAGGAAGGATCATGATCTTCCATAACCTAAAATAGAAAGAAAAAGAAAGCAAAACAAAAGAAAAAGAAAAAGGAAGAAAATAAAACAAATAAAATGTGAGAAATTGGAAAATAAAAGTACATGGCGTGTACTCCAGAGTACACGACGTGTAGTCAGAATATAGAGTATCCCGTGTTCTCTGGAAAGACACGCTGAGGGTGGAAATAGACCATGTAACAGTACCCGACGTGTACCGAACATACACGCCATGTTCACTCAAAGTGCAGGTGGTCATGTAATATAAATGACACAGCCATGTTGTTATCAGTTCAAAGAAAACAATACATTCTCTGTAGGTACAGGCCACAACGTGTATTGAACATGAAGTACATGGCCGTGTAGAGTATGAGACACAGGCCGGCTACAGACATAAAGGACACGGTGTGTACCGAACATACACGCCGTGTTCTAGAACATGGGGTGACAGGCCATGTAGAGGGGAGACACGGGCCGACTATAGATATAAAGAACACAGCATGTGCCGAATATACACACCGTGTATATGTAAATTTTGAAATATTTTGTGAATGGCCGTGTACAGCAGTACACGACGTGTGTTCTTCATTTCGTGGCCGTGTACAGGCAGAATCCAAACGGTCGGCCGATCCGATAAACACCCTAAACGATTCTAAAAACTTGAAATAGTGGGTGCAAAATGGCATACCTGGACTGAGGATCACAATGTGAGAAGAATCAGAACTCGAAACACCCCAAATCGACGGATCTGGCAAAGGGGGGTTCGGGTGGCGTTCGGGAGAAGAAACAGGAAGAAAGGGGAAAAATGGGGCGGCCGTGTGACACAGCCTCAAGCCGGGTGGACCTCGGCTTTTATAGCTGAGGTACACGGCGTGTATGTATGGTACACGCCGTGTATCCATTTTTTTAAACATATAAATAAATATAATTATTATAGTAAACTATATAATAATTAATAAAATAGATGTATCTACAAATTCTATTATAAATAAACCTATACACGACGTATATCGGGAAATACACGCCGTGTATTTTAAAATGAGAAAAAGAGTAGTACAACCTTTGGTCCGGTGCTTGGGGTGGGATTCGGACCGGCGATCGGCCGATTCGAACGGATGCCCTCACCCACTGGAGAAAAGGTTGTTCTACTCTCCATATATATGTTATATATATAGTTATTCTATACAGCCTATACACACGTAAAGAAAGAAAATCACGGCGTGTGGTTTTTATTTTGTAAAGGATGAGGGTGAAGCAGGGAGATTAGCGCGATTCGAAACCGGGTCTTTTGAACCTGGTTCTGAGACTTTTCCAATCCGCCAACTTCACCCGCATGTAATTTCTTATTTTTAAAATGTTTTTAATTTATTTTTGAAAAATCATGGTGCACACGGCGTATATGAGAGTACACGTCATGTGGTTTTATTAAAAGAAAAAATGATGGAAATGGGACGGTTGTCTGGATTCGAACCCGGGTCTTTTGAAACCGGATTACGATTCTAGACAACCGGTCCATCCCCACCATGGGTTTTATTAAACACATTTATATATATATAGATAGATGGAAAATACCACACACATCGTGTAATTAAAAGGAGGAACCCCGTGCCGAAGGTAGGTCAGGAGGATTCGAACCGAGGACGGCTCGAATAAACTCCAGTGACTTTGCCATTAACACCGACATCATCCCTGGTTATTTATTTGTTATTCTATAGATGTAAACTATTAAGTTTATAAAAAAAAGATTAGTACACGTCGTTTATATAAGTGGGACACGGCGTGTAACCTCTGGGTTGCCTCCCAGGAAGCGCCTTTGTTTTAGGTCGTTGGCTCGACCTACTTAACTTGCTTACCTGAGGTGTATGGTGGACAACGTTTCCACCATGTTGTCTGTAGGATGGTAATCTTTCAAGCACTGCCCGTTTACCTTGAATGGTTGACCATCTTCTCCAGAAATTTCTACCGCTCCATGATGGAATACACAGATAACGTGGAATGGTCCTGACCAGCGTGACTTTAACTTCCCTGGAAATAAGCGAAGATGAGAATTAAAGAGAAGTACCTGATCATCAGGTTGGAAGTATTTTCGTGAAATCATTCGGTCATGAATTGCTCTTGTCTTCTCCTTGTACAACTTGGCATTCTTGTATGCCTCTAATCAGATCTCATCTAGTTCCAATAGTTGGAACTTCCGTTTCTTGTCAGCTGCTTTTAGATCAAAATTTAGGGCTTTGACGGCCCAGTAGGATTTGTGTTCCAATTCTACTGGAAAATGGCAGGGCTTTCCATAGATGAGGCAGAACGGGGACATTCCCAGAGGTGTTTTGAAAGCAGTCCGATATTCCCACAAGGCATCATCTAACTTCTTGGACCAGTCCTTCCGTGAAGTGTTCACTATTTTCTCCAGGATCTTCTTGAGCTCACAATTGGAGAGCTCTACCTGTCCACTGGACTGGGGATGATATGGTGTCCCCATATGATGCTTTACTCCATACTTCAACAGTATTCCTCTCATCAGTGTGTTGTCTAAGTGGGTCCCTCTATCACTGATCAGTACTCGTGGAACTCCAAACCTGCTAAAAATATTTTTCTTTAAGAAATTTATGACTACCTTGGCTGTGTCGTGAGCTGTAGCAGTAGCTTCCACCCATTTGGAGACGTAGTCGACACAGACCAGGATGTAAGTGTTCCCAAAAGATGGGGGAAAAGGACCCATGAAATCTATGCCCCAAACGTCGAAAATCTCGACCTCCAGGATGTGGTGCTGAGGCATCTCATCTCTACGTCCCAAATTACCTGTCCTCTGGCACCGATCGCAACAGGAAACAAATGCCTGGGCATCTCTATGCATGGTGGGCCAGAAAAATCCAGACTGCATGATCTTAGCTATGGTATGGTCCGGCCCATGATGTCCTCCTACTGGTGAGGCATGACAGAACTCCAGGACACCGTGAACTTCATTCTCTGGGATGCAACGGCGGATCACTCCATCTACACAGGATCAGAATAGAAGAGGATCCTCCCAGAAGTACCTTTTCACATCAGAGAAAACTCTTTTCCTTTTCTTGAAGGAGAGGTCAGGGTGAACGACACTTATAACCAGAAAATTAGCGATATCAGCATACCATGGTCGAGGTGTTTCACTGATCAAAAAGAGGTGCTCATCAGGAAAATCCTCACTGATCTCACAATCTTCTTCCTTCTCCAAGTGAGGCAGCTCGAGGCGGGAGAGATGGTCAGCAATGGATTTCTCACTCCCTTTCTTATCTCGGATCTCAAGATCGAATTCTTGTAGGAGGAGTACCCAGCGGATCAATCGGGGCTTCGAGTCTTTCCTGTTGAGTAGGTAATTTAGTGCTGTATGGTCAGTATAAACAATATCTTTAGACAACACTAAGTAAGAACGAAACCTGTCAAACGCAAAAACCACTGCGAGCATCTCCTTTTCTGTGGTGGTGTAGTTAATCTGTGCCTCATTGAGCATCCTGCTAGCATAATAGATAGGTCGGAAAATCCGGTCAAGCCACTGGCCCAAGACTTCTCCCACTATGTAGTCGCTCGCATCGCACATCACCTCAAATTGTTACTCCCAGTTGGGAGAAATCATAACTGGAGCTTCTACAAGGCGCTGCTTTAGATGCTCAAAAGATCTGACACATTGGTCATCGAACTCAAATATGGCACCCTTGATTAGAAGATTGGTGAGGGGTTGGGATATTTTGGAGAAGTCGCAGACAAACCGCCTGTAAAAACCTGCATGCCCTAGGAAGCTGTGGATGGCGCGGACCGAAGTCGGTATTGGTAGTCATGAAATGACTTCAATCTTCACCGGGTCCACCTCTATCCCCTTTGCTGAAATTTTGTGGCCAAGGACTATGCCACTTTGCACCATGAAATGACAATTTTCCCAGGTCAATACTAGGTTAGTGTGCTCACATCATTCCAAAACTAATTCTAGGTGCCGTAAACAAATGGTGAATGATTTTCCGTAAACAGAAAAATCATCCATGAATACCTCCAGGATTCGTTCCGCTATGTCATGGAAGATGGACAACATACAAAGCTGGAAGGTGGCGAGGGAATTACACATGCCAAAAGACATCCTTCGATAAGAAAATGTGCCATAGGGGCAAGTGATTGTGCTCTTTTCCGGATCCTCTGGAGCAAAGGAGATTTGGTTATAGCCAGAAAAACCGTCGAGGAAGCAATAAAAGTTGTGCCCTGCTATCTCTCTAGAATTTGATCCATGAAGGGCAAGGGGAAGTGATCCTTTCTTGTTTCATCGTTTAACTTTCGGTAATCCACACAAACTCACCACCCCGTGATAGTGCATGTAGGGATGATCTCGTTCTTTTCATTTGAAATCACAGTGATACCCCCCTTTTTGGGTACCACTTGGAGAGGACTCACCCATGGACTATCCAAGGTGGGATAAATGATGACTGCATCCAATAATTTGATCACCTCCTTTTTGAAAACTTCCTTCATGGGAGGATTCAAGCGCCATTGTGGTTGCCGAGATTGCTTGGTGTCTTCTTCAAGTAGCACCTTGTGAGTGAAAATGGTAGGGCTGATGCCCTTCAGATCAGCGACTGTCCACCCAATAGTGTGCTTTCGCTATTTGAGAACATGAAGAAGTGCATCTTCTTGCTCCTGTGATAGTTCTGCATTAAGTATAACAGACAAAGTTTGATTAGGTCCTAAATACCCATACTTGAGAGAAGATAGAAGAGGCTTCAGTTCGAGTTCAGGCACCTTTAAAATAAAAGGCACAAGTGGCTTCACCTCGTCCTGTTCCAAACTATTAGGAACAACTGCACGCTGCCAATAGTGGCCGCCCTGGCCTTCTATGAATTGCAAGTCTTCTGGCGCTTCTTCTAATAGAATATCTGGAGCATTTAAATTATTCAAAATAAAAGAACATCCCAGATCATCCCCTTGTTCGCTAAAATGATTAACCATGGTGGAAACTGCATAACAGTCCTCATGCTTTGACAAGGAATCATGTTTGACGGCCTTGAGGATGTTGTAGGAAACCCTTTGATCACCTACCCGAAAAATAATCTCCCCTTGGTGCACATCAATCAGTACCTTCCCAGTTTCCAAGAAAGGTCTTCCAATTATAAGAGGTGCTTCCTGGTCATCCCCCATGTCAAGGATGATGAAATCAGCAGGGAGAATCAGCCTACCCACCTTGACCAGTACGTCCTCTAGTAGTCCCTTCGGGTGTTTGATGGATCGATCAGCAAGTTGAAGGGCTACGCGGGTAGGCTTGAGCTCGTTGAGTCCCAGCTTCTTGAAAACTCTGAGGGGCATGAGGTTCACGCTGGCCCCTAAGTCGTAGAGGGCCTTCCCAAACTCGCAGGATCTAATCGTACAAGGAATAGTAAAACTACCTAGATCTTGGAGTTTGGGAGGAATGGAATGTTGAACCACCGTGGAGCACTGCTTCATTAGTGAAATAACACCCAAATCCTCTATCTTCCTCTTATTAGAGATAATTTCTTTCATGAATTTGGTGTAGGTGGGCATCTGAGTCAGGGCCTCCACAAATGGTATGTTGAAATGTAGCTTCTTGAAAACATCCATGAATTTGCGGAACTGGTGGTCCAGCTTCCTCTGCTTCAATCTTTCCGGAAAGGGTAAGGTAGGCTTGAATGGTTGGATTACTTCCTTTTCTTTATTTTGTAAATCCTCCTTCTGAGGGATTTTGGATGAGGAGGGGTCGGTATTGGTACCTTTTTCATCAAAAATGGGTGTGGATTCACCTTTATGTGCCGATTGGTTCTGTTGGAGCTCTCTTCCACTCCGAAGCATGATAGCATTGGCCTCCTCCCTTGGGTTCCTTTCGGTGTTCCCCGATAGTGTACCGGGCTATCTCCCTGAAAGTTGGTTTGCCAGCTGGCCAATCTGATTCTCCAAGCCTCGAATCGAAGCTTCCTGATTTTGGAATCGAGTCTCAGTAGTAGATATGAATTTAGTCATCAGATTCTCTAACCTTGAGGTGTTCTCCTGTTGAGGTGGTTGTTGAGCCGGTGGAGGAGGTGGCTGTCGTGGCTGCTGTGGATGAGGGTTTTGATACCCTTGTTACTGATAAGGACCCTGCTGGGGTTGTTGCAACCTTTGGTATTGGTTCTGATATGGAGACTGGTTGTAGCTGGGCGGTCGCTGGGGCGGAGGATTCTGCTGTTGTTGGCCCCAGCCTATGTTCTGTTGATCTCGCCATGCCGGGTTCTAGTACTGCTGGTACTGGTTGGGCCCTCGATTTTGGGCAACATAACTCACCTCGCTCATCGAAGGGCCTCCAGTCGAACCCGAGCATTCTCCCATGATGTGGTTATCACCATAGTCGCCACATGCTGGATGGTTCGCCGCATGAATTTGAGACGTTCCTTTGAGTTTCAATGCGTCGATTTTATTGGATGCAACATCTAAATGAGCAGCTAACATAGTGGTAGTGTCAATATTGTGCATACCTCGCTTTTGAGTCCCCCGCTCGGAGTTCCACTGGAAGCTGTTGGCTGACATGTCTTCTAGTAGTTTGAATAGTTCTTCGGGGGATTTCCGCATCACCGTGCCTCCAACAACAGCGTCCACCACAGACTTAGTATTCGTGGTAAGTCCTCCGTAGAAGGTCTGGACTTGCATCTAGAGTGGGAGTCCGTGGTGGGGGAATTTTAGTAACATCTTCTTAAAGCGTTCCCATGACTCGTACAACGACTCAGAGTCGTACCGCTGGAAGTTATGGATCTCATTCCGGAGTGTCACCATCTTGGATGATGGGAAGTACTTGGACAGGAACGCCTGGGATAGCTCCTCCCAGGTGAGGATAGATCGTTGTGGCAGCCCCTTGATCCAGTCCTTCGCCTTATACCGTAAATAAAATGGTAATAGGTGAAGACAGATGGCGTCTTCGGACATGCCATGGTACCGAAAGGTGTCACAGTTCTCCAGAAAGTTGGAGAGATGGGCGTTCGGGTCCTCGCTGGCCAGGCCTCCAAATTGGACTATGTTCTGGATCAGCTGCATGATAACAGGCTTGATATCGAAGTGCTGGGCCTGGACCGAAGGACGAACGATGCTCATATCAGCTCCGTGAATCGATGGAAGTCCGTACTCCATAAGGGTATGTCTTGGAGGTTGTTGTTGATGGGGTGGAGCTTGCACGAACTGCTCCTGAGGGGTGAAGTATGGCCGTGGGAAGAGTTTCTACGGTGGCCATTGGTAATCCCTTGGGAGGAATTCCATGAAGGCTCCAGAAGGTTGCTCCGGTAGACTAGCAGCGAGAGGCTGCTGATCTTGGTATTGATGCTCAATCGCAACATCTACAGCTGGTGCTCCATCTTCTTTGTTCGCCATGGGTTGTGGTTGATGGTTGTGAGTTTCTGTCCGTGTACGCCGATGATAAAGTAAGGTCCGTTCAATTTCCGGGTCAAGAAAAACTAATTCTGAAGACTTGGCGCTTCTGGATCGTGTAAAATGTCTAAACATACACTTTAAGCTCTGCACAACACAAAAACGAAAACCAGGTGTAAAAGGGAAAAATAAAAGAGAAAATTTGAAATGGGATCAGAAAAGTTATTTTTGATAATTTTTGATTTTTATTTTCACTTAAATAAATTATTAACACAATTTAAATCTTAGCACTAAAACAAAACGATTTCCCCGGCAACGGTGCCAAAATTTGGTCTCGCTTGTCATTGATTGAAGTTATATGCGTCCCAAATTAATTACCCGTTCTTAGAACTTTAGTATAGCATAAGTTCGGGGTCGATCCACAGGGAACCATGGCATGCGTGAATTCAATTGAGTTAATACTTAATTAAGTGAAGTATGCAGAATTTAGAATCAATTAGGTTGATTTTGGGTTTTGATTGAAACTAAATTGATTTACCTTGAAGAAATGGATACAGTTTGAATGAAAACAACGGGTAAATTTAAAGAGTCTTTAAAATGGATAGAAAAGACGTGTCGGGGCTGTGGTGAATAAGGAGTTCTTATGCAGATTGTTTAAATGGTTTTATTGTTCATAATAATTCAATCATTCTAGATTTCATTTTGTTACAAGTTTTCCTTGGTCCGGTTCCTCTTTTTTGGAATTAGAGCAGCTGACTCCTTGGTCCAGTAGTCAGTGTTCTTAATTCTTTATTACGTTCAATCCATTATTTGAATTGGTGAAATCCTTCCAATGGTCATGGATGTTTTCACCGTTACTTCTCTTTTGTATCGCTGAGAATCCTTCCCTTGGTCCGGCTAAGAATTCTCAGTTATATTAGACAGTGGTTTAAGAAGATTAAGATAAATTACAATGATTCAAACAAAACTATATAAAACAAAATACAAATTATTATCCCATCATCCACAACCCCAACATGAGGGGTTTAGTTACACATATAAAGTGGGAGAGAAATGACACACGTGATACCTGACGGATTCATCGTGTAGGTGTTGAGGTAGAGTGTCGGAAGGTGTAATGGCGGAGTGACGACACCTTGGTGGCTCAGGAATGGTAGAAACAGAGCTTCTTCTCTCCTACAATGGTTTCGAACTCTCAAATCCGTAGGCCAAGGCCTCTTTTTATAGAAAAAATAAAGTACACGACATGTATAGAAAGTACACGCCGTGTAATTTTCGTCAACGCGCTTTGGAGCCAATTTCTCCATGGGTAGGAGACCTAAAACGACGTCTTTGAATTTTGAACACGGCGCCTCCTGGTGGTTGGGTGTACACGGCGTGTAACGCCGCCATACACAGCGTGTAGTGTCATAAGTTTGGCAGCCAGCCCCTTCTAGAATAGAGGAAACGGCGTGTAAAATTTCAAACACGTCGTGTCTCTATCAATGGACACATGAGCGTGTGGACTTTTCTTCGGGAACTACCGCTTCTAGAAAGTAGTACACGACGTGTAGCACCGCCACACATGACGTGTATCTTCTGCCTGGTGACATGGGCATGTACTCCCTCCTTCGGTCCGTGTCCCTGCCTGGATGTACACAATGTGTATCAAAGTAAACGCCGTGTAGTTTCAAAATTTTCACAGACTTCCCTTGATCAGAAAGCTCCTGAGAGTAAACAGATTCACCAAAATCAAAGAATATGTTCATAAAACAACAGATATTTGCTGAAATTAAGACGGTCCTTGTAGTTTAGCTTGGGTTGTCGAATCCTCAGAGACCTAAGAAGTAACCTATAGACACGTACATTCTATAGACTATTTTTGGATATGAAGTGGCCAACTTGGGTTGACTTTAGATGGGTTTAAAGGAACTCTAAGAGACTTAAGTGAATTCAATTTAAAAGAATGAGTTGATCCTAGGTTATCGCTCGGGGTGGATTGGACGTATTTCCTTTTTAATGATTTCAATTTCTTATATTTGAGATGGGTTCATTTAAGGAGATAAAACAACATCATCAATTACTGGTTTACTTCCTACACCCTTTAATACTAATCACCTATAAACTTGAAGGATCAAAGTTTTGATCACTTCAAGGTAAAGGTTCGTATTAGCACTTGAAGTGTGTGGCCTTAAATTCAACAAGGACGATGGAGTTTAAAAATCATAAAATAAAAATCTCAATTAAAGAAGTGATTATACATTAATGAGGTTATAGATAACATCCAATCCAGCCCCTTGCTACTCCCTTGGATCAACCCATAAGTGGGTTATCCATCCATTGATCTCATGGTTTCAATGGAAGCGGAAAGTAGACTCATGAGGGAGGAAATGGAGAAGTAAAGAAAACAACAAAAATAAAATGATCACTCCACCATTGTGTGAATAATTTCACAAGGTTTGGTGTGAATAAATTCACATCGTGATCCAACTATATCAAAGTGATATGAAAAACAAAAGAATAAGAGTAGAAGAAGAACTTTTATTAAGAAACTAAAGTGAATTGAACAACTTACACGTGAAAGACAAATTTGAGATAACAAGATTGAAGTATAACATTACAATTGAACAAAGCATCCAAGATCCTCCACTCATCCAACACCACTGCCTTAAATAGGCATTTTTGAAGCCTTGGGTCGAGCCTCCAACAGTACAAATCATCCCACTTGATTATGGTAGTCCTAGGGTGGTGGAAATATTGTGGAACTTAGACTTTTCCACATTTGACCCGAGGTGGCATCCAGCTTTCATCCACCGAACAAACGTGATTTGATTACCTTCTAGATGGCCGAATCATAGTAGGCCATAGAAGAATAAAATGGATCCCCAGATGTCTCCTAACCGCCTGTAAAATTTGGGCCCATTTGGAATGGCGGAGTGATGACACCTTGGTGGCTCGGGAATGGTAGCAACAGAGTTTCTTCTCTCCTCCAATGGTTTCGAACTATCAAATCCATAGGCCAAGGCCTCTTTTTATAGAAAAAAAAAGTACACGACGTGTATAGAAAGTACACACCGTTTACTTTTCTTCAACGCGCTTTGGCGCCAATTTCTCCACGGGTAGGCGGCCTAACACGCCGTCTTTGACTTTTGAACATGGCACCGCCTGGTGGTTGGGTGTACACGGTGTGTAGCGCCGCCATACACGGTGTGTAGTGTCATAAGTTTGGCTGCCAGCCCCTTCTAGAATAGAAGACACAGTGTGTAAAAGTTTAAACACGCTGTGTCTCCATCAACAACCACATGGGCGTGTGGACATTTCTTCGGCAACTACCGCTTCTAGAAAGTAGTACACGGCGTGTAGTGCCGCCACACACGGCATGTATCTTCAGCCTGGTGACATGGGCGTGTACTCCCTCCTTCGGTCTGTGTCCCTGCTAGGATGTACAAGGCGTGTATAAAAGTACACGCCGTGCAGTTTCAAAATTTTCATAGACTTCCCTTGATCAGAAAGCTCATGAGAGTAAATAGATTCACCAAAATCAAAGAATATGTTCATAAAACAACAAATATTTGATGAAAACATGTTTTTATTGTCAATTATATATATGGAAATGTATACAAAAATCGGGTGGATCAGTGTGCATGGTAAGAGGAGGGTATCACGTTTATGTTCTTCATGTTAACAATACCATAATACTCTAGTTATGGTAGTGGATGTGGTGTGATGAACCAAGTGTCTGTTGGTGAGATTTTATATGACCGTGTTGTGAGGCAGTGAGATGTGATACCACCATGTTGTGGGGTGGTGACTTGTTATATGTTATACAGAAGAGATGAGAGCACTAGTAGGTATGATGTTGGGGTGTGAGAGCGTAAAATTAGTAGAAAAGAGATGTGGGGTACACTTTATTGATATTCTTCATATTATGTTACTATACTTGAATATGTTATTTGGTGAGGGTTCCATTGTGAGTATGAGTTTGTTTAGTTAACCTATTTAGGTATTGTTTTGTTCTGTTGGTTTCACATGGGTGCATCGTATGATTCTTTGAAATGTTCATGAGAGACTTTGGTATGTACTTATCAATTATATTTATATTACCCCACTATGTATATATAATTATTTTTAGGTTTCCAAGAAGACTACATGGGCCACACTAGGCATTAATATCTTGGACACTTGGACTATTGCTATGTTGCTGGTTTAGCTATTATTTTGGGTATTTAATTTTGGATACTTTTATCTATATTAGTTTTATCTATATATGAATTATGGGATGGTTTTAGTTTCCTTTTTTATAATATTTCATTGAGTTTCTTACAGTTTATCTATCCTATCTTCTAATCCTATATTATTTTATAGGGAAATGCCTCATATTAATGAGTTTTTTATACCCTTGGTGCTAGTTTCCAACCTAGATCTTATTGGAGTTGAGACTTGAGGGTCATTATCTATCTTCCTTTATTAAGGTATCTTTTCTGGGGGGTTTGGGATAAAGTGATCTCATAGGGAGGTTGGTTGTGGGATATGATGGAGTTTAGAGTTAGAAACTATGAGGTTTTCATGGGATGGTAGTGACACTAGTGGAAAATCAAAATTTAAAATCATTTTTCTTAATTTTTAATGTCAATTATTAACTAACATTGACCTTGGTAATGTTAAAAATAAGGGTTTTGATGTTGGTTTAAAAACATGTCAAAACTTAAACAACAATTAAAATAAATATTTGTTTCAATGTGATTTTTTAAGAAAATCAACATTCAAATTGAATTACATATATTTCCATATCAATTTAATAGAAACACTGATGTGGAAAGTGCCTTTAAACATCAATTTTTTATAAGAATTGATACCAAAATCCTTTTTTTCTACATAATTCAAAGGATTTCGATGTCTATTTTTATAAAAAATTGATATCAAAAGTCACTTTCCACATTGGTTTTTTAGTAAACTAAAATGGAAAGTCTTATTTCCTTTATTCTTAAAAAGGATTTTGACACCCGTTTAAAAAAAACTGATGTTGAAAGACTCCCTAGAAGTGATTTTCAATGTCAGTTTTTATTGAAAATCAACATCTAAAGATACTTATGACATTTATTTTCATGAAAAATTGACATCGAATGTCTTATTTATTGGATTCAAAGTCGAGTTTCAAAAAGATTACATGGAAAGTGAGATTAATTTTTTTAAAATTAACTTGAAAAAAATACAACAATATGTAAAAACAAAAAAATACACTAACTTGTATAGAGAAACCCTAAAAATTAAATAAAATATACTAACTAAATGAAGATTTTTTTTATAAATACCCATTTATTTAACTTTAATTGATGAGACATACCTAAGACATCTGAAACCTATAAAAAAAATAGAATATACTAACTTTAAAAAAAAGTTCTCTAATTACTCATTTTTAAACTTTAATTAAAAGATTCATACCCGATAATTTAAAATTTAACCGAACATAAAAAATAATTTTCAAACAAGTTAACTGTAAAAAAACATAGTATACAAACATTAATAAAAATTATTATCTAGTTACTAAATTTTTAAACATTAAATAAAAGATACATACTTTATAATTTAAAAGTTAACCATGCTTATAAAATAGTTTTCAAACAAAATTCATAGATGGGTAAGTTATTTATTTTTATAAGACTCAACCTCATTGAAAATATATAATAACAATTAATTTTATAAGAATAAAACATAATCTTTTTATATAAAACAAAAAATAATTATTATAACTATCCTCATCAAATTTATTTATCATCCTAGTTGTGATTATCTTAAACAAGTATCTTAAAAAAATAATTTTATTCAATCCTTCATTTTTTAATGATGAAACTGTAGTTATGAAACATTAAATTGAAAATAAAAACCAACACATATAAATAAAACCAAACATATATTATCTAATATAAATATATTTACAAATACTTTCACATAGTTGATTTTATTTGGATTCTGTATTGAAAATTGATCATTGTTTGACATTTTCCATGACCTATATTTTCATATATCAATTATCAAAAAACATATAAAAATAATAATTAAGAATAAAAAAACTTATAAAAATGAATAAAACTTACTTTTTTTAACAATTCTCTAAAATATTTATGTACTCCACCTAATATAGTATTTTAAATAAAAGAACAACCCAATAAAGTCAAACACAATATACCAACTAAAAGCAAAAAATAATTGGTATAAATAATTATTTCTTTAACTTTAATTAAAAGTGACATACTTGAAACATATGAAACCTATAAAAAACAAAATGTACAAAATTTAAGCAAAAAACGATTGTATAATTACTCATTTTTTAATCTTAAATTAAAAGATACTTAACTAATAATTTAAAATTTAACTAAACATTAGAAGTAGTTTGTAAACAATAAATCTATAAAATAAAACAAAGTATATAAAATTTAAGAAAAAAAAAATGATTTCCTAATTACTAATTCTATAAACTTTAAATAAAAGATACATAAATTTAAATTAAAATGTTAAGCATACTTAAAAAATAGTTTATAAAATTCAAAGATGGGTATATTATTCATTTCTATAGAACTTGTTGTAATTGAATAACTGTAATAATAATAAATGTTATAAGATTAAAAATAGAAAATTTTGACATAAAACCTAAAATAATTTATATAAATAACCTTATCGAATTCATTCATTATCTCAATTGTGATTATCATAATCATGAATTTTAAATAAAATGACTTCATTATACCCTTCCATTTTGATGGAGACACTATAGTTATGAAACATACGACAGTACAATTATGATATACTAAAAAATAAAAACCAACACACACACACAAGACAAAACATATATTATATAATACAAAATATATTTACCAGTAATTTCATGTAGTTGATTTTATTTAGCTTGTGCGTCGACAATTGATCATTGTTAAACCTTTTTATAACCTTTATTTTCATATATCAATTATCAAAACATGTATAAAAAAATAATAATTAAGATTAAAGAACTCATAAAAAAGAATAAAAATTAATTTTTTAAATAATTGCTAAAAAAGTTATGTAATTCACCCAATAAAATAACTTAAATAAAAGAACAACCCTATAAAATCAAACACAAAAAACCAACTAAAAGATTAAAATAATTGTTATAAATACTCATTTCATTAACTATAATTAAAACAGTCATACGTGAAACATATGAAATAAGTAAAAATAAAGAGAATATACAAACATTAAGATTTTTTTTCTAATTACTAATTTTTAAAATTTAATTAAAAGTTACATTACCTGATAATTTAAAATTTAAACAAACTAAATAAAATGTTTGCATACAAAAAACCTATAAAAACCAACAAAATACAGTAATTTTAATCAAAAAAGGAGTACCTAATTTCTAATTTTTTAAACTTTAAATAAAATATACATACCTTATAATTTAAATGTTATCCATACATAAAAAATATTTTGAAAATAAACATTAAAGATGGGTAAGTTTTTAATTTGTATATAACTCAGCATCATAAAAAATGTGTAATAAAAATAAATGTTATAAGATTAAAAAAATAATATTTTGATAAAAAACATAAACCCAAAGTAAAATTTTTAGAAAAATAGGACAAACAAAATTTATACTACAAGTAAAACAAGAATTATGATGTGATTTATAAAAATAAAGTATTTAGAAAAATTAATTTAATAGTAATGACTCAACATTACCCATGTGATTTTTCTTAGAGTTTAGTGATTCTTTAATTATGTTGTGTCTTATCTTGGATTATGTGGTTATAAAATCATTTCTAATGGTTCATAGGGACTGTTTGGTTATCCTTGAATCATTGTTTAGAGATCATTTAGTTGATTAAAATTTCTAATCAATATGGTAAAGGGTCTCAAAACATCAACTGAATTTATAAGCTATGCCTAAAACACACCTTTCTGATTGTTTACCATGACAAATAAAAATAATGATTTTGTTTCAAAATTATTAATTAATGGGGTTTAAATATATTTTTATATATCTAGTAGATTGATTTTCAATACATTTTTACATAAAGTATGTAATATTTTAGTTTTATGTTTCCCTTCTTTAAAAACTGATTGTTTATGGTTCTATGAAAATTTACCTTATGAAAATATTGTCAATTCAAATTGATAATTAGTATAAAGTAAATAATGATTGGAAATATTTTTAGTTTGTTTATATTTATAGAGTTATACATTTTATATATATTTAACATACAGTTTAATGTTGGTAGAGATATTTTTGTGTAAGTTTAATTTGTTTAAGTTGGTTTTTATGTCTAGATTTTTATATAAACTTATGTATATATGTTACATTTATTTTTTTCTAGTGTTACATGAATTAAATTATTTTCATATTTCCTTGATTCATTGATTTTATCTCACTCATATGAGTGCATGTTTTTTTACTCATGTCCTTTGGTATTCAGGATGTATCTTTCGAAATTAAAGGCTTGTGTGGTGTGGAGATTGTTTTATAAATACATAACCCATTATAGAATAGATAACACTATTGTAAAAAGAAAAATGATATACCAACAAAAATAAAAAAATGATTGTCTAAATAGTCATTTTTTAGCTTTAATTAAAAGAGACGTACCTAATAAGTTATATCTCAATAATAATTAAGAAATTGTTTGTAATCAAACTACAAATATGGGTAAGTTTTTTATTCATATACGACTCAACATCATTGAAAATATATAATAAAAATGAATTCTATAAGATAAAAAAAAATATTTTGATATAAAAAATAAAATAATTAATAAAACTCACCATATAAAATTTATTCATTGACCCATTTGTGATTATATCATAAATGAATCTTAAAACATAATAACCAAATTCCACCTTTCCTTTTTGATGATGAAACTATGATTATAAAAAATTAACTTGGAAAATAAAAACCCTTATATATATAACTAAATATTATCTTATATAAAATATATTTACCATTACTTTGACATATTGGATTGTATTTGGATAATTTATCGACAAGTGATCTTTGTTAAAATTTTTCCATAACCTGCATTTTCATATATATCAATTAAAAACATTCATAAAAAATAATAATTAAAAATAAAAAACTTCTGAAAAATAATAAAACTTACTTGTCAAACAAGTTGTTAAATTTTTTAAGAACACCACATAATAAATAGAAAGACCAATATAACATGCATTCATTTAAGCAGATATGCCTAATATCCAATGACCTCTATAATTTAAAAAGTTCACAATTAATAAAATTATAATGAATATTATTTCACAATTATCTCAGTGTTCTTACCCATCATATAGAAAAAACCAGCACCCAATCTCCATATTTGATAATCTCTCACATCTATATGTTACTCTAGAAGAAGTATTCAAATATTGAAAAAATGTTGAAATGTAATCTAGATCTATAAGATCATAAACACAAATTGTATCATTTTTAATAACTAGATTTTGAAGATACCTAATTAAATAATTAATATGGCAAGTCACTTGAAATTATATTTATTTGAAGTAATAAAAACCGATACCTAAATTTATTTAATTGGAAAAAAACTGCATCATAGGCACACTAAGCTCATAAAAAACAACCAGATCCATGATATTTTTTTGAATATTCTATATGAATAGTCTCTTCCATTTATATAATATTTCATCTAAAACTCATAAATATTATCCAAGGAAAAAGAAACATTGTATAACCTTTTTAGACCATCAAAAATATCAGAAGTATAAGAAGTTGTTTGTTCCTAAAACTTTTGTTTATTTTGTACTAATTCATTCGATTTTAGATACTCCAATATAATTTAAATTTCAGAAAACATAACAAGTAAATTTCAAAAAAATGTATATAATATTTAAAAAAACAATGCATACCTCACATGTGATATGATGAACAAGGCAATCCAACCAAATTAAAAAAATAACCCATACAATCTCTAACTCTGGTAAACTCCTCAGTAGAAAATGGTAGTAGACTAGTTGGATAAATAACATCATGTCCTGATATTATTACCCAACCTAACTTCATATGATGGTGATGTATAAAATCCCCAAAAATATGTATGACTCTGTACACTATAATATTTATATGGGAATCTCTTACGTACAACTCATAATATAAGGCGAGGTCCAAATGAGTAGGTGGAGGATCAGAGAAAGGCATGATGTGATTAACCCATAAATTCTTCAAATATATCCTATATAGATGATTTAATTTGATATCTCATGGACTATTTTAGGTCTTTTAGCTCAAATACTAAGGAATCTATTTTTGGATCTCTTGATTTCTTACTTTGATGACCAAAAACTTTCCTGATATTGACACCCACCTCATATATTTTTATGTTTCAAAGGTGTTCTGGATTTACAAATACAGTAGATAAGATTTCCATCCTACCATCAAGGATAAAATGAATCTATTTCTCTTTATCTCAAATTTCATCCTAAATTGGAAAATTAAAATGGTATATTATAATTGTTAAAAAATTCAAACATTTATGGAAAATAAATATTAATTTTGTACAATTCTATGAGATAATTTCATAAATTACTTTGTAATATACTTTTAATTTTTCCCTTCTCGCTCTTTACCATTTTTCATTGAGAGTGGGGGGAGATGGAGGATTGAACTAGACATCTTCTAAACCACTACTATATTGAGCTCTTAAAGCATCAAACTTTTCTACAATTATTTTCTCCTTTAATAAATGATAACCTCCATGTGATAAATTATAAGTGTATATGTTCTACAACTAGATATCTTAATAAGATATCCTTGAGGACTGTTACATAAAAATAAAATAATATGTAATCAGGTAATATAAAATAAATTTTACAATATAAAATAATTGTCATGAATGAAATGATTCACGATATTAGGTGATGATAAATTTCTTCCATGTATCTGTATCTAAAAACCCGTACCTGAGACATGGGTTTTCATTATCTAACTTCCGAAAAACAATTTTGTTTGTCAATTTTGTTTTAAAATTACTCCATTGAACTACCACTACAAATAAAAATATTTTATAAATTTCTTTCATTTCTTAAAAATTGAATCTCATATATAATTTAATAAATAAAATATTAAAATATATAATATTTAAAAAATGAGATAAAAATAAATTAATTGGGATATCTTACCATTATAAAATCCCATAAATTCTCTTTATCAATCTTTTGGACAGACGTCCAGTCAGGATATAAAATATTAATCCTAAAATAGCTCTTTGTGGTGATATCACTGGTAAACCGCATTGTATTTAGGCTAGATGAGTCATTATTGTCATCAAAATTAATATGCATTCTCTAGTATCCATTAGCAAGTGATAGTTTTTATAAACATTTAATCCCATATCTATTAAATTTAGATATTAATTTCACAATAGAAGAAGGATAAGACTCCTCTATGTTAGGCACATCAAAAGTCCTATTTTTTTTAAATTATATGTTTTCTTTTATTAAATAATTATAAAAATGAATATTTAAGAAAATGAAAATATACATATACCTCAGTAAATGTTTCTCTGCCTCTACATCTATTTTTGAAATAGACAAATGTAATGAAATTTTGTACACTAATCTATTAATATAAAAGTGAATATTTGAAAAAAATGATTAAAAAAATATATAATTAAAAAAATAGTGTCACACATGTGTAAGTTTAAAAAAAAATGATGTCATGATTCTTAATAAAAATAAATATGAAAATTAAACTATTAAATATAAACATTATTTCTAAAATGATAGAAACATTTATAAATTTAAATATCAATGTTATAAAAAAGTTTTTTTACTTGCATAAATTTATCCAATACATAATGATGTACGTAGAGTTTTTCAATTAAAAAAATGCTTAACCATAACTATTAAATATAAAATTTAACACAAAAAACATACAAAAATTCAGTATATTTATATATATATATATATATATATATAATTAAAAATCCAATATTTAAAAAATAGAGTTTTTACACATGTAAATTTCAAAAAAGAAATAAAATATAAATATTTACCTAAATAATTAGAAGATAAATTTATTGTTTTCGCATATCCATTCAATATGATTATTTGATATATCATAGACTATGTCTACATTATATCCACTGTTATAATATTAAAATTATGTTATAGATGAATAAGGCTCATATAAATCCATAACATCATTATCATCCTCATCAATTAAAATAATTCTTTACCCTTAAAAAATAATGTATCATTGACCGTTTGATGGATAAATAACATAAAATATTTTCTTTTCATGTGTCACAATGATAAATAGTTCCTCTTTACAACTAAACCTTTTCAAATATACCTGTATAAACCCATAATCATCATGTTCCACACCACTATTACTATAAAACAAGTCACTATGACTCAAAATTTAGTATAATCAATTTCCTATATATCCTGAAGAACTCCAAAATATGTTGTTGATGTATAGATTGGGTATTTATCATTTGTACTTGAAAAATTCAGCAACTCAATGATGACCATTACCCCACTATTTTGAATGGTACCCTTTTCATCCTGATGTTTTGGGTAAAATGTGTACCCATTGATATCAAAACCAAAACATGTGATTACATTAAGTGAAAATCCTCTTTCCAACCATTTCAATGTTTCTGATGTAGATATATCTATGATGAATTTCTCATTAATCCATGAAACAAATGTATTTTTTTCTCAATCATCAACCAATTTTCATTTATTTTTGGATATCATCCCTTTAATTTGGAAATATTTGATGATATATATGGTTTAATATCATCTTTATTATTTAAAATGTATAAATGTACCTGCATAACTTCATCACATGGAATGAAATTTACCTTTAAACCTTTAATCCCACTACCTTTACTATAAACTATCATATATTGGGATATATGGTGAACAATATGATCCAATTCATACAAATAATTAGTATATAACTCAATAAAATTTTCTGATACATGTTTTCAAACAATATAGGCCTCTGATCGATGAGGATTTTTAGCATATCCCTTCAAAATTTTCATATATATTTTAAAAGGATACATCCAACATAAATAAACAGGACCACATTTTCTTTTATTATTCACTAGATGTATCACTATATAAATTATTGTATAAAAAATGTTGGTGGGAAATATATTTCTAGTTGGAAAAGTATAAAAGCGATTTTATTCTCTAACACATCTGACAAATTTGGATCAACAAATTTACTAACATAGATTTGAAATAATTACACAATCTAATGATATTATTTCTAATATGTGTTAGAGATATACCATGCGGTGTGATTGGTAGAAGTTTTTGAATCAATACATGAAAGTAAGTATATTTAATACCTAATAATTTATAATACTTCAATGACACTAAATTCTTCACATTTTAATAATATCCATTGGGTAATTTAATACCATGAAAACACAAACAAAAATTCATATTCTCACACTTTCTTAATGTTTCCCATGGGTATGAAGTCCAATCTGGAATGAAATCCATATTTTTTACTTTTCATTAATATTTAAAAAAGTTCTAATAAAACATTCACATATGTTTTTTTCAACATACATAACATCAATGTTATGTTTTACCTCTAAAAAAATCCAACAAGGCAGTTCAACAAATATAAAATATTCTTCCATATATTTTTTTAATGACCATAAAGTCTTTCATTGCAAATGTGAAATCAACATTTTTCATCCCGTTGTAAAAATTTTCAACTGAAAACGGTTGTGGGGGAATATTATATTCCTATAAACCACTAAATTATTTTTTCAATCTACAATAAGGATGATCATTTCAAAAAATAGTCAATATCCCATGTACACTTTCCTTATTCCATCATGAAATTGATAATATGAAGTATCTTCTTCACAAATTATACAAGATTTATATCTCTTAACATTATATCCAGATAAGTTTTCATATGCATGAAATTCATTTGTAGTGAACATTATCATAGCATGAAAAATAAAATACTCTTTCTTACTTTCATAAAAAACTATAACTCCTGTATCCCATAGAAGTTTCAAATCATCAATAAATGGTGAAAACTACACATCTGTATCATTTTCTAGATTTTTTGGTCTGGAAATCATCAAGATCATCAGAACATATTTTTTATTCATACATATATATGGGGATAAGTTGTGAACTACCAGCAATATATGCCATGACATATACTAGCTACTAAAGCTCTGATATGGATTCATTCCATATATGAATATTCCCATTATGATATTTATAAATTCACTTCAAAAATCAAGAAATTGTTTATCAAGTCTCTTCCACTTTGGTGAATCAATAAGGTGATGTAAGTTACCATCATTTATGATCTTTTCTGTATGCTATCTTAACATTTTTTCATCAATTTAATTTGGAGATAGACACTCCAAAGGAGTAATTATTGGAAGGTTTAAAATTTATTTAGTTGGAGGTTTGATTCCAGTACCCAAGAATGAATCAAAGTTGAATTATTAGAATTATTGGAAGGAATTATTGGAATGTACCAAATTGTTTTAATATGATGTTTGATGCCATTACCTTATAATGAATCAGAGATGAATTTTTCATCCAATTATAGCATGATATCCCACATTTATGAAATTTTTATAAACATTAATATTCCTTCTTATATAGAACATAATCATCTAGCGAAGAAACTATATTTTTAAACCTCTATCCTATTGGGAATAATATTTTCTTAGCCTCATAATTGGAATCTAGAAGCTCATTTCCTTCTGGAAGTATATATTTTAAAAGTTCAAATAACTTAGAGAAACTCTTATCACTCTACCCATTTCATTATTTAAAGTTAATTAATCTCATAACTGCTCATACCACTATATTTAGTGAAACATAAGAATTATGGTTTCTCAAAATATCATTACAATCGTTCAAAATTTATGTTTTTCAATGGTTTGAAAACCTATATAATGAATTAATTCTTCAATATGATCCTCTGTCTCATTATGGATATTTTCTTTAATATTAAATGTTTATTTTTTCATTCATTCACCATTCTAGATCCAAATTTTTTAATTATAGATAAAACCATATAAAATGAGATGATCCTTGATTTCTATGGAATTTAAATTTTTCATATTCAAACACTTCATGCATAGATAGAAAACAAAATTTTTGTTTTGAAAATTTCATTTATCAAATTCCAAGAAATCATCAACTCCTTTTTCATATTCATTAGTGTTTCTTTATAAATTTATCCAATTATGATCCATTAATTACCTAAGAATTCAATATAAATCATGAATATATCTAAACATATAAACATTTAAAAATATTTATAAATAGATAAACTTAAAAAATAAAAACATATAATAAAAATAATCAATTATTGATAACTATTTGATCATAATAAGAAATTATACATAATGATCAAAACATATCATTGAAAATTTTAAATACATGTGATTAAGAATATATAATAACATATAATTTAGAAATTTATTTATTTATAATTAATAATTTTTCTTCAAAACAATTTAAATATTAAAATCATATTACAAAAAAACTAAAAGTAATTATATTAACAAAAATAATTTATAAATGAAAAAATAAATTTAAGAAGAAAATTATTTCATTTAAAAAAAATACAAACAGTTTCCTATGAAAAAATTATTGTGAAAAAAATTAATAATAATAAAAAATTTATAACTTTCAAAAAAATTTACAAAAAAATTTAAAATTGATAATAAAATATAGGAAAAAAAATAAATGAATGAATCAATTTTATAACTAACACAAAGTTAATTTATCTTCAAAAATAAAAAAATCACTTACAAAATGTAGAGGCTGATAATGGAACTTATATCTTTAATTCCAAAAAAATCACTCAAAGTCATTGTCAACAGGGCGAGCTATGCATGATTGAAGAAAGACGATTGGAAAAAAAAGTAAAAAAAATAAACAACAAAAACCTTCAAGTGCAGTTAATGGTTGACTGAAATAGGGTTTTCTTAAATTAAATAATACTAAGGATCATTAAAAAATGATGAAGAATGAAGTATCGAGACTAAATAACAAGAGAAATGATGAAAATTGATTAAATAGTTAATATCTATCATAGTTGAGGGTTTTGGGTTCCATAGGTGTTGTTGAAGCCTGATAGAGGAGGAGGTTTGATTGAAAATAAAATGAGGGTTTTAGGTTATGGTATTTTTTAAAATACATTTAATGTCAGTTTTTATTAAAAAATGACATTAAAATGTTTTTTAAACATTTCCAATATGTTTTTTTAAACTGAAATTAAAAGTTATCTACTGAAAAATTTAATGTCATTTTTATATAAAACTAATTTTAAAGGTTCCCCAACCATTATTTTGCAATTAGTTTTATAATAAGTGGATGTTAAAGATACCCTATATTCACTTTTAACATCAGTTTCTAAGAAGCTGACATTAAAACCTCGATGTTGAAGACCATATTTCTACTAGCGGGGAATGGTTCTAGTTTAAATTGGTACGTGATATTAGACAGGGTAACTGACTAAAACATGGTATTATAGGCCCCCCTATGATCTTGTGCATGGATTCAAATATTATTGAATAACCAAGTGAGGTAGACCTACTTGTAGGGAAGAGACCTAAGATAGGTACATGCATCATGATGACGTGAATTCTTATTTAAATCTGGTGTTTTTGGAAAAGTTAACATGAATAAAGTGAATTAAAATGAATATTAATAAAATTATATACTATTGGGATTAAGAAATACTTGTTTCCCATTAATCTATAGATCCTGGTCATTGTTTGTGTGTGGTTCCAGAAGTTAAGGTTCAGCAAGATGATCTCGTTGATCACTATAGGGTTGATCTGGTTTAGGATTCTAATTAATGTCAGAGGTCACTATGTTATTTTCAGTACTAGGCTTTGGGGAAGTATGAGTAAAGTGTTTATGATGTGGAGATGGAGAGATGAATGGAGGATCTCTAGATCACATTCAGTTTGATCTGGGCCCAAGTGGAGTACTAGGCCCCGTTGGTAGTTAGTTAGATGTAGGGAGATGTAGGTTAGTAGTGGATGATGTTTATGAGTGAGCGGAATGAGGTAGATGTTTCATGGGCCGAATTTTACAAATAGTTTTAGGAAGAGTTACTTTCATCAACCATGAAGAAAGTAAAGTGGTAGGTGCTTATTTTTCTTTAGACTGGGAGAATGTATGTGTGGGGGCTTGGGGTTAGGTTCCACGATCTATTGCATTTCCATGGAGATTATTCTGGATGAGGAGTCCTGAGTAAGGCATCTTGATGAGGTACTTCTTCCTTCTATCCAATTTGTAATTACTCCTTTTATGTTGTTGATGTAATTAGAGGTCCATAATAAGGTATAGGTGATCAATTGAAATAAATTTTGAGGAGGTTTTCTATGAGAGGATATCCAATAGGGTTCCTCAAGTATTAGAGTTTTCAGTGGTGGGTTTTAGGCACCTAAACCTTTGAGGTTTCGAACAACATGGAGTCAACCTTAGAATCTACCTTTCTAGCCTTATAGGGATACTTGTTTTCATTATTTTCCTTGGTAATTCAAGATACTATGTTTTTTATGTTGGTTTCATGGCCATCATCATAATTAGTTCCCAGTGGTTCTTCGAGATTAGTTTGGTGGTGGCGGTCAGGCTCAGTGCCAACCTCAACAGCGGCTTCTAGTGAGGCCATTTCAGAAGCAGGGGCATCCATTTTATATCCACTAAGGGGAGATATAGATAGTAGGGTTTGAACTCAGGATGTTCTGTAATTTCAAAGGCCTTGAATCAAGCGTGGTCATGGAGGTGATTGTTAACCAAGAGGTAGAGGAGCTGAGATTGGTTAGTTTCATCCTATAGAGGTGGTAGTTTCAGAGGGGTAAGAGATCATTCAAGGTATGCTCAACTTGTCTTCCACTCTTGTTTATTCATTTTTTGATTTAGGAGATTCATATTCCTTTGCTTAACCCCCTACCACAAAACAGGGAAAGGGGAGTGCTGCCCTTTATCAGCACTAAATAGAAAGCACTGATAAAGGGGTATGCCTTTATCAACGCTATCTAAAAGCACTGATAAAGGGTACCCCTTTATCAACGCTTATTTTAACGCTGATAAAATGTCACATTTATCAGCGCTTTTATTTTAGCGATGATAAAACATACCTTTATCAGTGATTTTAATGATCACTGAGAATGGTTCCATCGGTTTTTATTTAATAACCTTAACAGGCCATCCTCGCTCGTACGTGGTCAAGCTCTCGCCGAAGCCGAACCAGGCCCCTCACCGCCGAAACATTGTCCTCCTCCTCCTCCTCCTCCTCATCCTCCTCATCCTACTCCTTCCTCCTCCTCATCCTCCTACTTCTCCACCACTGCCTCCACCTCTGCCCCCGCCCCCGCTGTCACGACCCCCGCTGCCTCTATCGCCTCCACCCCCGCTGCCGCGACCGCTGCCGCCTCTACCGCCACCACCGCCTCTGCCTCTGCGGTCGCCACTGCCTCCACCTCTACAGCCGCCTCCGCCTTTGCCGTCACCACCACCTTCGCCTCCGACGCTGCCTCCGCCACCGCTGCTACCATTATTGTTATTCATTTTCAGGTAATTTTTTTTCTAGCACTTGAATTTAACGTGTGAAATCATGATTTAAGGTGTTATTGAAAGAGTTAATGGATTATTGATATTATTGAGTTCTTTATTTAATCCTTGCACCTCAATAAACAACTATTGAATATTGTTTCATGGGTTAGATGTTCTTAAACTCTTTTATGGACACCCCTTGCATGTGCTAAGTAAAATTATCCCTTTAATGTGAAATTATTAATTGCCCTGAAAACCTATTTAGCTTATGTCAAAGATTTTAAATGATGTTTCCCTTTATACAAGGATATATAAATGGAATTGAAGACACATTATAGGTGTTTGGCCTATATTATTAATGGAATTTACCATGTAGGAAATTTCCATGTTGATTATGGCCCATTTTGAAGACCCTTTGAGCCTTATTAGTGAATTTTCCATTCTTGGTAAAATTGAATGTGTAATAATCATGAGGAATGAATTTTACATGATGGATTTATTTTAATTTAATGAATTAATTAAATGAATTGAAATGATCTATAATGGGTTGAAAGGGAACAACATCTACTTCATGTTATATAGGATGATAATTGTGTATTTCATTTCGTTGAATGAAATTGTACATGGATAATGGGAAATATGAGATGTTTTTCTTCATGTTTTGTAATATAAATATGAATGTGAATAATTCCTTACTTATACAAATGGTCCTAATTAAATTGATGGATGGGAGGTAATTCCCCATTCTAGTTAAAATTAAAACACACCTTTATAGAGGATAACATAAGATGGTAATTTAATTGTTGAGAATATAGGAAAATCACACTCCCTTACATCGGGTGTTGAGTATAACATATCGCACCACAAATACTAATAGGATGTTGGGCTTTTTTCACCACACCAATTTCTTAGAGTTATTACATGATGGATTACTCCCCATCCTAAGTTCCATCTAGTTCACATTGTTCTATGCTTGATAACTATTATGGTTGGATTCCTTTTCTCGAGGTATGTGATCCTTCTGAATCCTATTTGGATTTGTTTGCACCTATGGTTTGGATAAAAATTAGTGATCAGATAGTGATTTCTATCAATAAATTTAAATTTATTTACATTCATTTTCTTTTGGGGTTTGTGGGATGTGGTAAATGGTGTAGTCGGTTTTAGATTATTTTATTCTCATGGGTTTCCCCTATTTTATGTTTTCTTTTCAGTTGGATATCTCTTCTGCTGTGCGCCTCTCCTCTGCCATGTACGCACCTCTTCTGTGTGCTTAAAAACACCTTCGCGGTGAGTTTTATCCTGTTACTCATTGCTTTCCTCTTGTTTACATGTTATTACTGTTTGATATTGATGGTTATAATATGAAATGTACGGACTAAACGCCCCACTGAAAATCATGGCCGTTGGTGGTCCTTGTTTGCGCACTAAATGAATTGAATGTTGGTTGGTTCTTTTTGAACATTGGAATATATAAATTGGTAATTTACGTATACTTGAATTATGAATGAACACCCCAGGATGATAAAACTTCTATGATAACCCCTGAATTAACAAACAAAATTGAATAAGGGATGATTTGTAAAATCTAAAATTTTGATTGTTTGGTTTGTATGGTGTTGCGATTGTGATCATGATTGTGTTTTTGTATGGTGTTGCGGTTTTTGGAATGATTTATATTCCATTTGTTTTCCATGTTGTAGTTCATCCACCATTAAATGTTACATGTCATGTGAACCTAGGTCACACACAATGTATCTCTAAGACATATAATTTAGCATGAAACCATGTACATGCCATGAAATAATGGTTGAACCATATGAAATGTGTTTTACTTCACTCACAACATGTATAGATACCATAGAGACTTGACGTGTATAGACTATACACCCCTAGGGGTCATGTAAGGACTAAACACCGTGTGTTCCACAAAAATGTGATGCATAGCTGGTGATGTGACTCAATATGTATCTAAAGTACACGCCTTTAGCTCAAGTTGTTCTAAATGTCATGTATTTTCAAAGGCATCATTTAGTTTTTGTAAGACTAATTTGGAATAAATTTGATATATGTCAAATTAAATCAGGTATCTTATACATACATGATGTTCACCCTACTGGACACACCATGTATATGGATTTCACATGTGTTTATAAAGGAATTTGTACCATGATTTGTTTTTATAAAACCCAAACAATGCTACCTGATTAATTAAAACATAATATTAGGCAAGTTCGAGATCGAAACCATAACGACGATGAATATGAATAAATAATGGATGAATGTCAATCGGTTGACAAAAGAGTATGAAGATGGAGTGAAAGAGTTTATCAAGTTTGCAGAAGATCATGCATGGGACCCTTCTCAAATCCATTGTCCGTGTTTACGCTGTTGTTATTCAAGAAAAATTAGTCCAGAGGAGTTGGAAGAACACCTGATCTGTCACGAAATATATTGAAGTTATACATGTTGGAATAAACATGGGGAAAAAACGAATATAGGTAGTGACTCAGAGAACACGATATTTTATAGATCATCTGATATGATTAGAAGCATGAACAATGAAGATGATCGTATGGAGGGTGTGATTACAGATGTGATTGATGATGAAGATCGTGTTGAGGAAATGACAAGGATAGTTGAAGATGAACTTCATGATTGCCCAAAATTGTTTGAGAAGTTAAAGAGTTATGCAAAAATTCCATTGTATGCTGGTTGCACTAAATATACAGCACTGTCAGCTGTATTGAAGCTGTATAATTTGAAAGAAGGAAACGGGTGGAGTGACACCAGTTTTATGGAACTACTTTCTCTCCTGAATGACATGCTCCCAGAAGATAATGAACTCCCAAGCCGAACATACGATGCCAAACGAATGCTACGATCGATGGGTATGATCTCTAAAAGAATACATGCTTGCTCGAATGATTTTATATTGTTTTAAAAGGACCACAAATCACTTAAAGAATGCCCAAAGTGGGGTGCTTCCAGATATAATAAAGATGATTCTAGTCCTATGAAAGTTTTATGGTACTTTCCAATCATTCCTAGATTTAGATGCCTATATAGAAGTGAGGAGACTGCAGGAAAATTGACATGGCATGCAGATACAAGAATTAAATATGGGAAACTACGTCACCCGACAAACTCTCCTCAGTGGAATAAAATTGATCAGGAGTATCTTGAATTTGGGAACGAGCCGAGAAACCTTCGTCGGGCATTATCTGCAGATGGGGTGAATCTTTTTGGTTTTCAAAGAAGTAGTCACAGTACATGGCCGGTTATGTTGGTAAACTATAACTTACCACCATGGTTATGCATGAAACGAAAATACATCATGTTATCTATGCTTATATCAGGACCAAAACAACCGGGTAATGATATTGATGTTTATTGGGCCCCATTGATCGAGGATTTGAAAATATTGTGGGTTTCAGGTGTTACGCTGTATGATGCTTGAAAAAATAAACATTTCACTTTGAAATCCATGTTGTACGGGATGATAAATGACTTTCCTGCTTATGGAAATTTTTCAGGATATAGCATTAAAGGAACTCAAGGGTGTCCTGTTTGCGAACAAGGTACACAGGCAATTAGGTTGAAATGTTCATCGAAAACCGTGTTTCCAGGACATCACAGATTTCTACCCTGACGACATAAGTACCGATCTTGGACGACATCATTAAACGGAAGTTCAGAAGAACGTACAACACCGTCTCCACTAACAGGTGATCAATTGTTTGAGAAAGTAAAATATTTGGACACTACTTTTGGTAAACCATTTTCGAAAAACCTTATGAAAACTGGTTGGAAAAAGAGATTAGTTTTTTTGAATTACCATACTGGAATTGTCTGTATGTCAGACATTTTCTTGATGTTATGCATGTTGAATAAAATATATGTGATAATGTCATCAGAATGTTGCTAAATGCACCTGGAAAAACAAAGGATGGAATTAAGGATAGATTGGACATGGTTAAGATGGGAATACGAGAAGAGTTGGCAGCAGTGAAGGGTGAAAAATAAACATTTCTTCCTCTTGCTTCTTACACTCTTTCCAGGCAGGAGAGATATCAGTTTTGCAACTTCTTGAATGATGTAAAAGTTCCATAGGGGTATTCATCAAATATCAAGAACATCATGTCAATGGGAAATTTAAAATTAAAGGGTCTGAAATCACACGACTGCCATGTTTTGATGCAAGATCTAATTCCTATATCTTTACATTGCATTTTCCCCAAGAATGTCCACCATACATTAACGAAGCTCTGTTTATTCTTCAAAGCTATATGCAACAAAGTTATAGACCCGGTGAAATTTCCAACTATGGAAAGAGAAATTTCCATCTTATTATATGAATTGGAAATGTTCTTCCATCCGACATTTTTTGATATGATGGTTCATTTGGTGAGAGATATTAGACTATGTGGTCCTGTACATTATAGATGGATGTACCCCATTGAACGGTATATGAAGATTTTGAAAGGGTATGTCAAAAACCGAAGTCGTCCAGAGGGTTGTATTGCGGAGTAATATATTGTTGAGGAAGCTATTTAATTTTGTACCAAATACCTATCTGGTGTGGAAATCGTTGGCCTACCAAAATCTCGTCACACTAAGTAGCTTTAGGGTGAAGGAATTTCTGGAAGAGAGGTTGTCACTATCAATATTATAGATCGGGATCATACCCACCTTTATGTTTTTCATAACAGTTTTGACGTTGACCCATATGTTCAAACCCACAAAGAAATTCTTAGGCATTTGAAACCTTCTAGGGCTGAAAAATGGATATCAGATACACATAATCGACAGTTTTTAGGATAATTTTGAGACAATATTTTTAAGCAGTTAGATGAAAATCCAGACTCAATTTCAGAACTACTTTGATGGCTAGCCGGAGGAGCAAGTGTGTACGTATTATCTTACAATTCTTATGCAGTTAATGGTTATACATTCTATAATAATGAACATGATGAATATAGTACCATGTAGAATAGTGGGGTTACACTTGAGGCTGAGGTGATGCATGTTTCCGGTGATAAGGACAAAAATCCAATTTATGCGAATATGTCATACTTTTGCATCATCAAACGAATATGGGAGTTGGATTATACGAAATTCAAAGTGCCGATTTTTCAATGCAAGTGGGTTGATAACAGGAGTGCTTTTAAAATAGATGAATTAGGATTCGTGAAAGTTTATTTCTGTAAGGAAGGGGAGAAAGACGAACCATTTATAATGGCATCACAGGCAGTACAAGTATTTTATGTTCCAGACCCCACAAACCAAAATTGGTCAATTGTTCTGTTATCGACCAAAACAACTGAAGGGTCAGATGAAAGTTCAACGGAGGTTGACCCTTTTATAGGGACTTCACAATCATTTCACAGCGGTCCCAATGTAGACGGCGTTTTGTATGTCAGAGGAGACCACAATGAAGGTATTTACATAGTCGATAGAAGAGTCAAATATCTTCAACCTTTAAAGAAAAAAATAGAGTACAATAATCATCTTATTTGTTTATTGTAACATACATTGTGTTACAGTATGTTATTATCTATTCACTGCTGTTTTTATGTAATCTAAATTAAATATTAAACCAATTCTATAGATAATGACTTCTGCACCTGCTGATGCACCCAATCTTGAGGCACAGAAGGTCTCTCAACCAGCAGCTGGTGGTCCCACTATAGAGCAACAACAGGTTCCTCAACCAGATGCTGGTTGTCCCAGTGTAGAGCAACAACAGGTTTCTCAAACTGTTGTTGCTGGTCCCAGTGCTGAAGTACAACATGTTTCTCAACCTGTTACTGCTAGTCCCATTGCGGATGCTAGTGCTCCGGGGGAAGATATTGATGCTACTTCTGAGGAAATGGTAGGAAATGAAACCTTGAAAGCTCAAAAAAACTAGAGCGTCATATTTTGATAGTGTTTGCCAAAATTCTTAAGGCAAAAGCAAAAGGCATCAAATTTGAGGTGGGATGGAATAAGAGAGGCCAACATGTTAACCCCAATAGAGCCATCTTTAGTAGCTACATTAGAATCGTCACTCGAGAACGCATGCTGATTGATGTACAATCGTGGAACCATGTTGTCACCGGGCTGAAGACACTAATGTGGGAAGAGATTATGGTAACATTATGATATCATTTTTTTAATTTATTAAAATAAAATAAAATACCAAAACATTTACTTACTCTTCATCATCCATTGCAGAGTGCATTTTTAGTAGATGCCTCGCACAAGGAATATGTATTAAGAGTTGAAGGAATGATTCATAGAGGTTTCTGCACAATTTTAACGAAATATCATCATAAAGATTCATAAGGGAAAATCAAGCCGCACCTACCTCCTCTTTATGAACACTTGATATCCTAAGGAGCATGGGATGCATTTAGCAACCGTTGCGGGGAGTAGACTTTTCAGGTACATTGTGTGGGGTAATACGTTTTTTGATGTTTTCTTGTATTCATTACTATGATTGACAATTTTTTATTTATGAAATAGCTACAGAGTTCTGAAAATAAAAAACGCGCAACAGAACCAGCGTACCCTTACCATAAAGCAAGGATGGGGTACACTGAACTTGAGAAAAAATTGGTATGTCTTTTAAATCTACCCTACTACTAGTATGTGACATAAAACAACACCATAACCATGTTTCTCTGTTTATATTTAGATTGATGAATCGAAATCGAAAGCCATATCCATTCTATGCCATGTTCTATGGATGGAGGCTCATGTAAATAAAGAGGAGATACTGATAGATGAAAACACACAAAAAGTGTGGGAAACATGTGTAAGTATGACATAATATAAATTTGATTTGCTTTAAATCGCTATTACATTACAATAACTACTTATTTTTCTATATTTTTTATCTGACATAGTCACAAGAATCAATGACAACCACACCAGATGCAGACATACTTTCAGCATCCTTGAAGCAGCCAGAACAGTATGGCCACATCTGAGTTGTGGGTTTTGGGTTGACACCCCGAACATATTTTCAAAAAAAAAACAAGCAGAGGATCAAAATGAAAAAATGGAAAATCTGCAAGAACAATTATCTATTTTTCAAGAAGAATTACAATACTAGAGAGAGATGATAGACAAATTGATGGGGGAGAGGCAAAGAGAAGAAATAACTCAACAACAACCCGTGCGTGACGATCCCGCCCCACCCCCACCAGCTTTGAGGCGAGCCATTCCCCTAAAAAACCTGACTTAGATGAAGTAATCAATATTTTAATAATTTTTTCTATGAAATGTGATTTACATAGACACTGATACCTTTCCTGTAATAATATTCCGCAGGGTGAAAATGACTGTGATTTATATTTATCAACTCCCACCTATCGCCTTGTAGCGAGGGCTACGGTGTTCAATACACAAAACGATATGCTACACAACAGAAAACTTCCAAAAGATCATCTTAGAGTGTCAATTAACGTAGCTAATGAGCTGAGTGCTGAGCTACCTGTTCCAAATGACGATGAAGACATTCATACTGTTGAACAAGCTATTGGAACATTCATCGCATGGCCGACAGTTCTTGTAAAAAAATATGTTGACAAAAAGGTATTCATTTCCAATTTATTTTTCAAGCTATACCTTTAACATTTAATAAAAAAAAGGTCTGAACTGATGAATGTTATTATAGAATGAAAAAGAGTATGGGGTGAAATGAAATATCAGCTCAAAACAATATCAAGGATCAACCAACCGATTGAAACTGTCTACTGAGAGCACCTTCACCCCTCCCATTCTATATCCACATTTAATATTATTGCAGGCTCATGTGGATACAAAGTTGAAAGATAGAAGTACTCACATAGTTTATTTCAAAAAAGATATGTATGGAGAGGAAACATTAGATTTCATTAGTGCTGAAAATGTAAATTAACTCCTCATGTATGAATGGCTAGGCACCTCAGTTGTAAATGTATACATGAGGTAATTTTTCATGATTTGATTTTACAAAAGCTGATATACTCTGATAATTATGACTAAATACATTTTATATTTGTCGTAGATGTATATATGAAAAAAATTTGAAGGGATTTCCCCATGAACAAAAATTTAGACTCGTTAGTCCTAACACCACCTCTTCAAAAGATGAAATAGATTTTTATAAAGAGGCTGCAATAATGTCATCCCTGCTCAAATAATTTGAAAACAAAATTAAGGATGACATACTCTTTTTAATACCATGATGCAGGGGTAAAACTCTACAATTTAATCATATCAACTATATTTTCATTTCTTTCTTTACTTATTATTTTTTGTATTTTTAGGGAGCATTGGATGTTGATTGTAGTCAATTTGGATACTCCAAAGATTTATTTTCTGGATTCAACGCATGGATATCCAACAAACCAACCACACATGATGGAATTTGTTAATTTTTAATATAATAGATCCAAAATTTTAAAACTAAACATATAGTTATATAATTTATGTTATCTTTTAATGAGGATTCTATTATGATAGGGCAGTGTATCAATATTGTCTAATGCATGGAATGAATCCAGGTCATAAGGATGAACAAGCCTACAATATCTATAGCTGAAAAAGTATCCAGGTATATATAATAACATTTCACTATCCTAACACATATCAAAACAAATTACTTATTGTTGTCGATGTTTCTGCAGAGTCCAAAATAAACAAACGGAAAGGACTGTGGTTATTATGTTTGTAAATTTATGAAAGAGATCTTATTTAATCAACAAACTAGCATCCCTGATGAGGTATTTTTGAAAATAATTATGAGTTCATTTAAAATATTTATTAATCCTTTGTGTATTTATATTTTTTCAGTACTACCATGACTGTTTTAAAAACTCATATTCAGAAGATGATATACATGTGTTTAGAAACAAATGGGCAACACACCTAATGGAAGATTGTACACAAATAGGATGAAAGTAAATTCCTACTACTTATGTTATCTATAAATGATCATTGATTATCCTCCAACCTTCTTTGGTGAATTGAGAATTCTCTGATGTATTGAAATATAAATTTATTACTCAATGTTTTCTATCCCCGGATTCATATTATTGATCTTTGAACAAATCAATATTGAAGTAAGGCATGATGGTGTGCAGTGCGTATAGGGTGAACGAAGAAACCATCGAGGATCAAAAAAATCCATTTTCCAACAAACGATGGATGGAAACGACAAATATGGTCTATATCCACCATTTTCAGTTAGATATAGGGCCTAAATATAAATATTGCTGAAATTAAACTAGAGGGATCAGATTCAACATGAAGAGATTGATAGGAACATGGGGTTGGCTGCTTAGGGGGTCCTGTGTAAGCTGATTGAGTTAGGGTGATACTGCCCAGGTCTTGGGGAAAGTGGTTGTTAGTTTGTTGGTTTGTTAGAATGTTATTGGGAGGATAAATGGTCTAGAAGCTTCCAGTGGAGTCTATAAATAAGGGAGTTGTGTGATGTATGGGTTGGAATTGTTTTAGAGAGAAGGGTTATGCTGTGCAGAATTATGGGATGCAGCCTTGGGCCTTAGAGAGCAGCGCCTCTAGAGGATTTCTTTTTCTATTTCTTCTTTTCCTTCTTTGTTCTGTAATTTCTTCTACTATTAACTGAGTATGCCTGGAACTTTTAGAGATTGGTTTATGTCTCTAGGAGCAACTCATCCCAAGCTCTCTTGGCCACAACTCAAAGAATAGATCCTCCTACAATATGGTAAAGCGGCAGTGGTGACGACAGAGAATCTCCAAAAATGTCATGATCAAAAGAAACACCTTGAGAACGCGTTGATGTTGGCAGTAGACTGAATGGAATCAAACGAGGAAGAGAATTGTGCCAAGGAAGTGCAGTGTGAGAAGTTACGGATTGAGCCAGCACGAGTGACAACACCTGTGGAGAGCTTGAGATTTAACCAATGTGGTCAGGATAGGAATGAAAAATATCAACAGAAAGTTTTAAATCTAGTTCAGGATAAATTGGTATAACTGGAATTGAGTTCTAGCGAGGAAAGAGCGGCAAGACAGTGTAAAAAGAGTGGCTAGAAAATACTTAGTGGAGCGGTTGAGCTGAAGAAGCCAGAGATTGAAATTACAAACTTTTTGTGTGTACTGAACGGACTAGTACCTAGGGGATGCGATATTCCTCATGTTGGGGTAAAGAAAAACTCTGGTATGGAGGCATTTGTTGTAGGAATTCTCCCTCAAATTACAATTGATCAAATAATAGTGATGGAGACTAAATATGAGGATGAAAATTCCAGTGAACATGCAGTACTACCAGCTGTAGAATGGAGCTATATTAAGTTGAAAGTGGCTGCAACAAAATCTGGTGGTCGAGGTCAAGAACCACCTCATCAGAATGAGTTTTATCATATTCCACCAACACCCAATAAGCAGAGCTCTCACCTAGCGTTTCTTGACAAAGGGAGGGGAGCTGCTTTGGAGGAATATGGAGATGAATTTACTCACCAATCTAAGCTTAGTCGATTTAAAGTTGGAAATATTGACCCCTCAAGGTTAATATGGAACTTTAAAGTCCGATTTATGGGTGAGTTACTAATAAAATACCCCCCAGAGCAGACAGAGTCAGATGGACATATTTGACAGTTGATGTCTTGCCTTGGTTTTCTATCCGGTACATGAAATATTTTGATACTAGACATATTATGGTCCCTAGATTTGTTGTTGGAGCTGATGGTGTTGTTGAAGAACTTTTCAAGCAGCAAAAAATGTGACCTGCAATTGTTGGGGAAGAATTGGTTGTCCAACGAGCGGCTCAAAAAGCTGTAAGGGTGGGCTACAAACGTTGTCAAGTGGAATCAGTGGAATCTGGGCCCGGCATTCACGAGCCATTACATCGAAATAAATTTTCTCGGGGGCAGGCTACAAATGAAATGGTAGCATGGGAGGTTGTCGCCTCTTGCAATATAGCTAAGCTGCATGGATGGTGGCAATGCTTGGGAATTGACACTGCTACTGGAGATGCTACGTGGCGGCCAAGGCCTTTTCCGAAGCCCCTGGATAATCACCTTGAGGGAAAGGTGGTTTTAAGGGGGGTGGAATTGATAGGAACATGGGGTTGGCTGCTTAGGGGGTCCTGTGTAAGCTGATTGAGTTGGGGTTCTGCTGCCCGGGTCTTGGGGAAAGTGGTTGTTAGTTTGTTGGTTTGTTGGTTTGTCGGTTTTTTGGTTTGTTAGAAAGTTTTTGGGAGGAGGAGTGGTCTAGAAGCTTCCAGTGGAGTCTATAAATATGAGAGTTGTGGGATGTATTGGTAGGAATTGTTTTAGAGAGAAGGGTTCTGCTGTGCAGAATTACAGGTTGCAACCTTGGGCCTTGGAGAGCAGCGCCTCTAGAGGATTTATTCTTCTATTTCTCTTCTTTTCCTTCTTTGTTCTGTAATTTCTGCTATTGTTAATTGAAGTGCCTATTTATTTTCTATCTCTTTCGAAATTGACTCCTATCAGAGATAGTATTTGAGCACATGTGTACCCATTGGTTCATTTTTAAGAAATTTAAATGTTCTGTATCTCGTTTGTTTGAACTTGTATTTGACCACATGTGTTGTTGTTTGACTTGCACAATTATTTCTAGGTAGATGCATGAGATAATCAGTAGCGTTGAGGGATTTTTTGGAACCAAAATATGTGTCCCAGGATAATTCAAGTAAGGTAAAGGCTGGTTGAGATGAAATCCAAGCTCAAACGACCAGTACATAATCAAAAGAATCAACCCTGTGATGCACCATCATGTAGAATCTTGTTCTTGTGATGTTTTGAGGTGTTTATGGAAGGTATGGAGAGTCTGATGAGCCCCATGGCCACCATAAATAATGTTTACAGACAACTCCACATGTTTTTTGTGCCTCGTGCCTCTTTACAAGGATCACGCCATTCACATGGTCCATCTTAGCACGTATGTCCCATTCATCCCATTTCTACTCTTAGAAGAACCTAGGAATATGACAATGCATAATCCCCACAAAACCCATACTCATCCAACCAAGAGTATTCCTAGTGTGAAGGGAAGCTAACCATGGGCAATACCCACACCATACCTCTTTTAAATATATGGGTTTTGATCCTTGTATTCTAAATAGGGTACGTAGGAAGCCTCCATGAGGTTAAATTCCAACCAATGTTAAACCAAGGTGAACCCCTAATTGGGGTACACCTTCGCTTATTTTCCCTACTATTTTCCCCTTAGTGGCATCCGAATAAGTCCTCAAAATGAGAAAACTTACCTTTATGCGATGCACCACACCCGGGTCAGACCTCATAGGGTGTTTTAAATTGATCCATCTATCGGGTAAACATTCCAGGTGCTCCCTCCTAGAGATTTACCTACCTGATCCACCTTTATAAGTGTTTTTATCCACCCATTACATCTCCATAAGACATTAAATCATGACCCTCTATTCTTGTGGGATGTTAAACTCATGTAATACCACAAGTTAAACATGGGTTTCCATTTCGTTGAGAATCTCTTTGACGATGATGAGTACATGTGACCAATGTTCTAGTGTACATACATTCCACTGATTCCCAATGTAAATACTTTCCTAACCAAATTATTATGCCCTAGAATGACCCTTTGGAATGTCCTGATATAATCATTGTAATTAACCATCATCTATAAAGAGATGGAACCAGGAACAAGTTTCACGAACAACGTCTTATTCTATAAGGGAGACTCATACTAGGTAATGAATTCTGAGGAGGAATCTATGGATGGAATGAACGACATCCCATTACCCTGTTTCAATAAAGGAGAAGAAATCTCTTTATAAGTGATGAATGCCACTCACCTTTGTAACCAATGAATGTGTGGTACAATGCACCACCATCTAACATCAACATGCTCCAGGCAACGTGCCCCTGCAGAAAGTGTCAGAAACATATGTCATGATCAATCATACATGGCATCCCATTTTCTCATAGGGACCTCTCCAAAAATAAGATGTAAAATTAGGTTCCCTATAAAAAACTATAGTAGAATTAAATCCCTATAAAAATATAATCTCAATTAAGAATTGAATTTTGATTTTCTTATAATTTTTTTCATATAAAATGTATATAAATTGAGATTATTGGTCATCCAATTGATCAAAACCCATATTTAACTCTTCCATCGATGGGTACATCAAAACCTAACCTAATATCCCACAGAAATCTTGTCCCACTTTCATGTCAGAACTGGAAGTAGTTGAAGAAAACCTTAAGGTCTCTAATGATCTGATTTGATGTGTTGGTATGTATTATAATGAGATAAATTTTCATTGATATCTCATCTAATACATGGACACAAGAATTTTCATGGTATATCATATAACATCTGATTAGTACATTGGTACACTTCCAATGGGGAATTATGGAATTCCATAATAATAAAAAATATCATCAAAAAAGGTACAATATATAAGTTCTAATAGGTGTTTCAGACATATATTGGGGCTAGAGGGATGTTATTGGGTTTTGGGAGGATATTAAGGATGATTGGGGTAGTCATTCTATTGAAATGTAGTAGCATTAGGCTACTCATAGTGTGAAATGGTAATTCACAACATGAATTCATTTAATAGGGTGATAATGGCCGTGAATGGGGAAAAGGGGTCAAGTAAGGGTTTGGACCCAAAATATAGTGATGTCACCACTTGGTTCATTTCATGTAACATGATTTAAAACTTATTTTTATGTGGGTGATGGTTTTATAAAGTATAACCTCCTTAGTTTTCTTCATTTGGGCACCAAGTTATTAGGGGGTGGCCAAACCCCATTCCCCTCCTTCCTTCCCCTTAGACCTGAGTGGATTATCAGTTGTTCATCATTTTGAATCAATGTGGTATCTTCTCCTAAATCTTCCTTGCTTCTCTAACTTCTTGCTCAACAATTTGTATTCAGTTTTTAGGGTTCTAGGTGTAACTATTATACCACAGTATGGATAAATCATTTTTCTTCATGGGACTTTTATATATGACTCTTAGAGCATGTCTTAAAATTTCATAAACTAGTAATCAATCATTATTTGATGAAGATTATATTTTTCGGAAGATTTATTTATGGGTTTTCAAAAATTTAGGCTTAATTTGTCATAAATTTAGTAATATAGATTGGGGATTTAGTGTTTTCTAGGCTTAGGGGTGCATCAGGAGTGTATCACACCTAGTTTCTCAACATTCTAGCTTTGTTGGATTACACGATGAGTTTGGCGCCTATTATACCATGCTGGATTTTTGGTTAAAATTAACTAATTATGTAATTTAATGTTTTTGGGAATTAATACATGTGATCATGGACTCAGTTATGGTTGGTATGAACTGAAGATAGTTTATTGGACTTGTGGTTGAGGTAAGGGCATTGATCTAATTGTGTCTCATCATTAATTGGTTATTTTATGTTTTGTGCCTCACTAGTATAATTCCATTTAGCAACGCCATTCTTTATTTCATTATTGTATTACTAACATAATATTTGTTTTATTATGAAGGTGAAATATTTTTCCTCAGTTCGAATGATTTTTTCAGAAACCACCGCCATGGATGATAATTTTTTAGAGCGGATGGATGCAAAAAGGATGGAACATCATTTTTTTTAATTGTTTGTTGGATAAATGTAATTATAACCAAATTAAACATTGTTTGAAATGTATATAGCAGTGTGTTGTTTTGTATTCATGATTTCAAGTAAATGTATGTAACATATTTTTTCTTCTGTGCTTTGTGTGTGGGTGTTGTTTGTGCTGTGTGAAGGTGTTATTTGTGATCTGTGTAGGTGCTGTAATGTGTGCAGGTGCTGGGCAGGTTTTGTGCAGGTTTTGGTTTTGCACAAGATCTTTGGCCTTTATCAGCGCTAGTTAAGTGCTGATAAATTGATAATATATTAGTGTTATTTTGAGTGCTAATAAAGGTAGTGTTTATCAGAGCTATTTTTAGCGCTGATATATTATACATTTATCAATGCTGAAAATAGCGCTGATAAACACTACTTTTATCAGCACTATTTTTAGCGTTGATAAAGGGGACCCCCCTTTATCTTAACCGAGATTAACATCGCTTTTTAGCGCTGTTAATGGATATTTTTAGCGCTATTATAAGCCATATTTGTAGTAGTGACCCACTCTACTCTATGGTCTAGGACTATATATATAGAGGTTTCTCATGCCCCTGGTGTTGACTACGCTGTTAAGAGGCCAGACCATCTTTTTTGAGGTGTATCGGGGGTGTAGAATGGTGATGTGACCACATCAATTCTATGAGGATCTATTCTTACTTCATATGAAGCCGTATGATGTCATTATTGGCATCAAATGGTTATATTCCATATGTGTTGTTATCAACTACTTCTAGAAGAGAGTTTTATTCTCATGTGTGGATGGCCAGTGTGTAGTTTTTGTTTGTGATCAGAGTTGTCAAGTGGGAAGTATATATGCAGAGCCTCTTCTTTCATTAATGGATGAGTTGTCTATTAATCAGTGAACACTAGAATGGTGAAGGTTTCTAGGGTTATTGGGGAGTTTTTGGATGTCTTTATTGAAGAGGTTGTGACATTTCCTCCTTAACGTGATATCGAGTTTGGGATAGACCTACATCTAGGTTCTTTTTCAATATCGATGGATCCTTATCAAATGAAACCTTATGAGTTATGGGAGTTGGGGATTTAGATATATGATTTGATATAGAAGGGTTTCTTTTGTCCTAGTGTTCCACTATAGGGTGCTCCAATGTTTTTTCCCAAGAAGGAGGATGGTGATATGCGGTTTTGTATAGACTAACAAATGTGGAATCAAGAGAAGATCAATAATCATTACCCTATTCTAAGGATAAAAAACATTTTTGACCAGATAAGAGGAGTGAGTGATAGAGAAAATATTTTCAATTAATTTATATTGAATATCATTGTTTTAAACCCACAAAATTGTTTCTCTAAGATGAATTGTTTCATTTTTATGATAATGGTGTTATTTTGAGCTGAATAGTAAAAATTGGCCATTTTTGGATTTTTAACTGTTTTAAAATATTTCCGTAGTTTGGCCATAACATTAACTACACGGATCCAAATTGCAAAATTATTTCTTTTCCAGATTCTACACATCCAGGGATTTATTTACTATTTTTGGACTAAAATCTGAATCGGCCATATGGAATCTCAAAAGAAGCTCACAAGTTGGATCAAGAAAACTGTTTTCAGTTATGCCTAGTTTTGATGTGGGATCCATAACTCATCCACTGTGGGCCCAAAGCTTGTGAAATTCAGTGGGTGGACGCGCAAGGGATTTTGGAGCATCTTTTATGAAGGAAGAACCGAGTGAATTGGCCGTTTATTGAGTCATTAAATCATCATAATTCGGAGGATTTCGTTTTGGAGAGTCTGACTGGACAGAATAAATGCTCATAGTAAAACAGCCATAACTCTCGAAATACATGTCCAAATCCGCTGAGATATTTAGGGGACACGACCAAGGGAATTATGAACAACATTAAAGAAGGGCTCAACGCGTGAATATGTAATTTAATGGGGCTAAAACGTGTCTACATTCGGGGGAAACATTCTGGCTATAAAAGGAGGAGAGCTCCACCCTCTCAAAGCATCCATTCTCCACCCCATTCCTTCTGGGACACCAAGAAGAAGATCTTTTCGGTTTTATTTTTTATTTATTTTCTTTTTCATAGTTTTTTAATGCCTTATTCTTCCCCATTCAACTCGATTACCCTTACCATGGTGGGGTAAACTTTTGGAGTGATTGGGGAAGAGTTGGTTTTCTACATTGTAATGCTTGAGTTCTTGGATGCAATTGAATAAATTTCTTTCTTTTTCAAAGTTGTTTTCAATTTATAATAGCGGATTTTATTATCAAGTTCGATCGTTCTTGAATATTAATTCCGTTATTTATTTTTGCCTTGGTAAAATAATCAATATCTCCCTCCACTAATTTCTGCTTTATATACGATGGAATAAACCAGGAATTAGTAGTGAAGTACTCGACGATCGTCAGTACATGTAAAAGGTGTAGTGAATGTTCTTGATTGTTTGGGATAAACAAAACCCGATCGGGTATTGCCCATTTAAATTAAGGATATTCAATACAACTATTTTACACATGGAAGGAGAGTTGACTAAACCAAGATCTTGGTAAGGTTTTCTCTCACAATAATAATTTCACCAAGGAAGTGAAAGGAAACGATTGTGGAAACTCACTTTAATAAACAAATAAGAAGAGGTTTGAATTAAATTGAAAAAGGATAGCATTAAAATTAAGAAACCGACCCTGAACTAATCACCCTTTTAAATATCATAGTTTTTCAATCATTTTAATTTCAAATTTCATTTCAAAAACAAAACATTTTTTTACCCTTGTTTTAAAGTGACAACTCGTTTTGTGTGCACTGCTCTTCAGGAGACATCCTAGGTCAACCACTTAACTACATTTTAACTTAGGAAATAATTGTTTTTCCATGCCATACGACAGGCATGCGTCAATCTTGGCGCCGTTGCCAGGGAGGTAGTGCCGCAATATTTTTGTAAATTTTTGACATTTTTTTTCTTAAAAAAAAACAAATAAAATCTTTCCATAATGAATTAAAATGATTATTATTCTACATGGAATGACAATTACTCACAGGTGCAAGAAGAAGTCTACACTGAGGAGGCCCTCCAACGAAGAGCTGATACACTGATGATAATGTTCAAGCAGGTGGAAAGAGGCATAACAACATGGATCTCACTGGAAGATTTGATGGCCATGGTCAATGAACTCCAAGATGACTTAAAAAGATTCAAGGCCAAAAAGGAAGTGCCACTAGTTTTCCCAGATTTAACTGAAGACATCCATGAAGTTGAATCCAAACTCGAGGTGGAGGATCATGACTTCCTATATCCATCCAGCGATAATCAACTCCAAGAGGCACTTTCAAATAAAGAAGAGATTCAAGATGAACCAACTCAGGTAGATGATACATTTTTGAACTCAAATTCTTTTAATTTTGTTGAAACTAATTTGAGTATAACGCCCAATTGTTTTGAATTTTCAGAATCAGATGACTCCTATTATGCCCTAGAGGATGAAGAGACAAATGAAGATGCACCTATTGAGGAACACTTGGAGCTCCCAGAAGTCATGGAATATCTAATTAAGGATCCCAATCATAAAGAAATCCAAGTTGATAAGGATGAGGGAATAATACAAGAGGTCGAAGCCCCCATGATGCTAGCACTGGAAGAAAAGATAGTTGCACATGTAGCAACAAATGAGGAGGAGGCTCTGTACTTCATACTACCCCCACCATGCACATTGTACCACATTGCGAAGGGGGTGGATCTGGTGTACTCTATATATAGAGTCCTCCTCAACATGAAAAATTAAATGAAAGCTAGGAAGAGCCACATGTGGTGGTTCAAATCAAAAAAACCTCATCCACCATCAGATTGGGGATAACCGATTAGAACTGCCCCTCTGGAGGCAGTCAAAACCCAGGGCCCACTTGGGGGATTAAACCAAGATCTTTCCTTCTTTTCTCATCCTATTACTATTTTCATTTCTTTTAATATATTTCTTATATTTTGTTTTTACTTTTTTTTTTGGTTTTCAAAGAGAAACACTTAAGATCCAAACTCAACATTGCATTGCCAACAAGTCAGGTTGTACCTCTCCTTTATACTTACTTAGCTGTTGTGATTCAATCAGAAATCTACATATATGTTAAATCCACTTGAATACATCGAGGACACTGCATCACTTAAGTGTGGGGTAGGGAACCTTTGTAGTATAGGATTTTTATTTGATGTTTGTTTTCAAAAATAAAAAAAATAAAAAAATTGTCTGTTTTTAAATTTTTGTGTGTTTATTTTTCAATTTTTGGTGTGTTTCTGAAACTTTTGAGCTGAAATGATTATCAATATCATTTTTTAAACCCATGTCAATGAGTGAACCAGTCTATTTCATGAAACTGATCATAAATGAATGCTGAAATAACTTTGTTTCATGTTCAAATCTTGTGGAAATTCATGAAAAGTACACTGATTTTTGAATCTCATGCCATATTTCACTGTCTATATCTTTGAAATAACTTTCATGTGAGGCTTATGATCCATTTTTTTCACATTCTTTTCATTCACCTCATTTCTTGAGAGAACCAGACCACGCTTGCTTTAACCGGAATTTGATTCATTCCTTTCAAAACTTGAGGGTTGGGGTACATGTGTTTTAAATGATTGAGGAATTTATTTTGTTTGAAGCCCCCTTTTCAAAATAATCCTTTTCATTATGGACCACCTTTACATTTATCCTTCATTGTAGCCCCTAGTATCCATGAATTACCTGTTAGGTTAGCCACATTACAATCCAATTTTCCCTGTCATACCTGCTCTTGAAGTAAAATTGCATGATATAGTTGAACTTAAGTGTGGGGGAAGATGTCTTGTGGTGTACTACCTCATTTGGTTATACTCTGGGTGGAAAATAAATTGTGGAAGAGATGTGTGTGATGCTGAAAAATTATTCTGTTGAGATCTGTGCCTTTTCTGGAGCTTTTATGACAAGATAAGCTGTGCCTTTCTGGAGCTTCCAATGTAAAAAGAAAGCTGTGCCTATCTGGAGCTTTAAAAAAAATCACGTCTGAAAAGATTGAAATGTTTTTTTCTGAGCTTATTGAATTATGATGAAGCCTATTTTCAACAAAGGGGAAGTGAAGGAGACCATATTTGAGTGAAAATTAGAATCTTGCAATTTTGCTTCAATAAGAGCCAAGCCTTCCTTTTTCGGCCTCAGAACTTTTAACATCTAAATCCTACCAACCGAAAGCCACAGAACAACCCTGAAAAGTCCTCATGAGAAACACATGTCCTTGACTCACATCGGGTTTATAAGTAGGAATTTATCAAGCCTATGGTGACTCTTGTGTGAGTTTGGATGAGAAAAGCCTTGTTCAACATTTACATTTGTGAGATGAGAGAAAATTCATGTGAGGTAGGTGTTTTGTGTGCATGGGATAAGAAATGAAGTGTAAATATATTAAAATCTTAAATGGAGAACTTGAAATAACAGTTTTTTATGAGGCATGATATCTTTTTGTTTCTTGAAATTGATTTGATTGATCTCATTGATATGTGTTTTGGATTTGATTTGATTTGATTTTTACTTGTCCAGGAGTCCAAGTGCTAAGTGTGGGGGAATTGATAGAGAAAATATTTTCAATTAATTTATATTGAATATCGTTGTTTTAAACCCACAAAATTGTTCCTCTAAGATGAATTGTTTCATTTTTATGATAATGGTGTTATTTTGAGCTGAATAGTAAAAATTGGCCATTTTTGGATTTTTAATAGTTTTAAAATATTTCGGTAGTTTGGCCATAAAATTATCTACACTGATCCAAATTGAAAACTTATTTCTTTTACAGATTCTACACATCCAGGGATTCATTTACTATTTTTGGACTAAAATCTGAATCGGCCATATGAAAGCTCAAAAGAAGCTCACAAGTTGGATCAAGAAAACTGTTTTCAGTTCTGCCTAGTTTTGATGTGGGATCCATAACTCATCCACTGTGGGCCCAAAGCTTGTGAAATTAGGTGGGTGGACGCGAAAGGGGTTTTGGATCATCTTTTGTGAATGAAGAACCGAGTTAATTGGCCGTTTATTGGGTCATTAAATCACCATAATCCGGAGGATTTCGTTTTGGAGAGTCTGACTGGACAGAATAAATGCTCATAGTAAAACGACCATAACTCTCGGAATACATGTCCAAATCCGCTGATATTTTTAGGGGACACGGCCAAGAAAATTATGAACAACATTCAAGAAGGTCTCAATACGTGAAGATGTAATTTAATGGGGCTACAACGCGTAGCAATTCGTGGGAAACATTCTAGATATAAAAGGAGGAGAGCTCCACTCTCTCAAAGCATCCATTCTCCACCCCATTCCTTCCGGGACACCAAGAAGAAGATCTTTTCGGTTTTATTTTTTATTTATTTTATTTTTAATAGTTTTTTAATGCCTTATTCTTCCCCATTAAACTCGATTACCCTTACCATGGTGGGGTAAACTTTTGGAGTGATTGGGGAAGAGTTGGTTTTCTACATTGTAATGCTTGAGTTCTTGGACGCAATTGAATAGATTTCTTTCTTCTTCAAATTTGTTTTCAATTTATAATAGAGGATTTTATTATCAAGTTCAATTGTTCTTGAATATTAATTCTGTTATTTATTTTTGCCTTGGTAAAATAATCAATATCTCTCTCCACTAATTTCTGGTTTATATACGATGGAATAAACCAGGAATTAGTGGTGAAGTACTCGACGATCGTCAGTACATGTAAAAGGTGTAGTGAATGTTCTTGATTGTTTGGGATAAACAAAACCCGATCGGGTATTGACCATTTAAATTAATGATATTCAATACAACTATTTTACACATGGAAGGAGAGTTGGCCAAACCAAGATCTTGGGAAGGTTTTCTCTCACAATAATAATTTCTCCAAGGAAGTGAAAGGAAACGATTGTGGAAACTCACTTTAATCAACAAAGAAGAAGAATAAGTTTGAATTAAATTGAACAAGGATAGCATTAAAATTAAGAAACCGACCCTGACCTAATCACCCTTTTAAATATCATAGTTTTTCAATCATTTTAATTTCAAATTTCATTTCAAAAACAAAACATTTTTTTACCCTCGTTTTAAAGTGACAACTCGTTTTGTGTGCACTCCTCTTCAGGAGAAATCCTAGGTCAACCACTTAACTACATTTTAACTTAGGAAATAATTTTTTTTCCATTCCCTACGACAGGTGTGCATCAGTGTGTTAGGTTTATAAGATTGATTTCTAGTCAAGATATCACCATTTGAGATTGAACATGGGAGATATCTCGAAGACAACCTTCATAAGAATGTATGGACACATTAAGTTCATGGTCATGTTGTTCAGTGTCATGAACACACTGACTATGTTCATGGGGATCACGAAATCTATGTTCCATGAATTACAATACTATTTTATATTCATATTCATCAATGACATATTGATATACTCAAAGTCATAGGAGGTACATGTAAAGCATATTAGAGTTGTCTTGTAGGTTCTTCGACACAACTGACTCTATGGAAAGTTTTCCAAGTGTATTATTTGGACATGAGAGGTGAATTTCCTCAGGAATGTGGTGTCTCATAAGGGTTTGGTAGTAGATCTGTTGAAGGTAAAGGCAAATGTTTCTTGAGAAGAATTCAATAACGTGGTATATGTTCATAGTTTCCTTGTCCGCATAGGCTATTATTGGAGTTTTGCGTCTGATTTATCTCAAGTTGTAGCCCCATTTACAACATTGACCAAGAATTAAAATGATTTTTCAAGGAAATATCAGTGTCATATAGTGTTTGGTTACCTAAAAGGGAATTTGGTCAGTGCTCAAGTGCTTCGGTTTCCAGAGGAGGGTGTGTTATTTGAGGCATTTTTTGATGCATCCCATTTAGGATTGGGAAGTGTATTAATGAAATAGAGAGAGAACATCTCTTATGGTTCTAGGAAGTTGTTTCCCCACAATCATAACTATTCCACCCATGATTTGGATCTAGATTGTATTTTATCTAATGTTTTATAGATTTACCTCATTAGGGAGTGATTTTTGGTGTTCATGGATCACAAGAGTTTAAGGTATATCTTTTATCAGTATGATCTGAATATATTACAGCAGAGGTAGATTTATTTTCTCCAGGATAATGATTTCAAGATCTCCTATACCTTAGGAAAGGGAAATGTTGTGGTTTAAATTTTGAACAATAATTCACAAAAGGATGTTTTTCAGGAGTCTAAGTGTGTTTGGAGGGAAATGTAGGAGTTTGAAGAATTACACCTAAATTAATGGTTGGTTGATAATAGAGGTTTCTTGTTTCATATAATGATGCAGTCATCCCTGATGCAATGGGTGGATGAGTCTCAATGGTGATACTTTTAGGAAAATGTGATGCATGATAATGTTAGCTAGGGTTATGCTCCAGTGGGATGGATGAAACTGTATGATTTTTAAGGGGATGTTGTTTGTTATAGAATAAATGCACAAGGAGTCCTTTAGGATTTTATATCTTAACTTTTTTAGTACATCGAAGAGTGTTAGAGATGTACCATGTATTGAGGATTCTTTTTTGGTGGCCTAAGATAAAATGAGAAATGGTAGAGTTTGTGGCTCGATGATTGGTTTTCCAGCAGGTAAAGTTAGAGAATCTTGTTCTTGAAGGTTTACTATATCCCTTGGATATTCCTGAGTGGAAATGGGATGACATACCAATAGATTGTTTCACAGGGTTACCCTAAGCTCAAGGTGGTTGTGATTATATCTAGCTAATCATGGATCATGTGATGAAATTAAATCAATTCATAATGATCAAGGAGTTAGGTGCCATTGATTTTTTGGAAAGGATGTATGTGGATGAGGTGGTGTGTTGGAATTGGGTTCTGAGTTCCATTTTCACAGATTAGGATGCACCTTTTACCCCATGAGTCTAGAGGGTATTATATCATGATTTTGGCACTCATTTATGTCTCAAAAATGATTTCCACCCTCAGATGAATGGGAAAATAGAGAGGACTATCCCAAAACTAAAGGATATATTGTAGGCATGCATCTTGGACTTTGGAAGATTGTGGGTAAGGCACTTTACCTCGGTTGAGTTTTCATATAACAGCTACCATCACTCATCCATTGGCATGGACTCATTTAATACATTGTACAAGTGACCTTTTTGTTATTATTTATGTTATATGGAGGTTAGGCAATAAATATTTCTTGGTTCTGATGTGGTGTAGATAATAATAGAGAAGGATCAGTTAGTTCATGAGAGGATGAAATTAGTAAAGGACTAGTAAAATTCTTATGCTAATCGCACTTGGAGGCCCTAGGAGTTTGAGGTTCTAGAACATGTTTTCTTGATAGTTTTCCCTCAACATGGGTGGTGGTGGTTTGAAAGTTGGAGTATGATTTCTCCCAAGTTTGTTTGGACCTTTGATGTGTTGGGGTGAATTTTTGAGGTGGAGTATCAGTTGGCATTTCCACCATGGCTAGAGAGGATCCACATTGTCTTTTATGTGTCTTAGATTCCATTTTATCTGTCACAAACAGTCCTCAGGGCCCGTGCTGTGACTACCCCAAGCCCGTCTTCCATAGGCCAGGGGCTGGCGACTAGAACCAAAGGCATAAATCCCGATAAAAGGGAAGGCATTGCCTTTATATAAGAAAAAAAACACCACAGAGTACGCAAGATGAAGTAAACACAAGGTAAACTGAGTACAAAAGTAAGTGCTGGAATGTAAATGGGCCAGTATACAAACCCATTTGAAAGTACAGTACAATTGAGAAAAGTAAAGTACAATAACTAAAAAGTAAAGCAGTAACCACCAAGTCATCCTCCAGATACCCCACCTGAAGGGTGGGTACAAATGGTCTCCTCAGCTCCTCGAATATGTCCGTCCACTCCGTGTATGTTCCGCCTGATAGTCCACCTCCAGATACCGTCCCACACCACAAGCCTCAACTACGATCAGCACTGTCTGTCGTCTACAACCAACACAATGTAGTGCGGGCATAGCCCATACAGGGGTGAGTATACGATACTCAGTAGGGACCCCGAGACCCCAGAAGTCCTCCCATAATCCACAAAGGATATACCAAAAAGTAAATATACAAACACGAATTATCAACCAACTCTACTTAGGTATATGCCCATACATATACCTAAGTCATCAATTCCAGTTCTGCTCCAACTCACAAGCCTAAGTACAACCCAGTCCACACTGGAAAGCATAACCCAATGCACACAGAAAACCACAACCCAATCCACACAGGAAGGCAAGTCAATCACATAAATAATAATAATTGAAAGTCAAGACTCAACTCAAATAGGTATACTACTCACGAAGAGGGGTGGAGATGATAGATGTAGCCTCTGAATCATCTCCCCTGCCAAACCCACGTAGGATCCAAGTACAGAAGTCGTCACTGCCGAACCCACGTATGATCCTAGTATAGTAACCATCGTTGCCGAACCCACGTAGGATCCAAGTACAGTCGCCCTCACTGCCGAACCCACATAGGATCCAAGTACTATCATCCTCGCTGTCGAACCCACATAGGATCCAAGTACAGTCGTCATCGTCGTCGCAATTGCAGCCAGCTCTAAGGTTCCCGCACACAGCATGCTCGATTCCGGGAGGGTCCGCTCCACGAGCCAAGGGGGTCAATACATCAACTATCACGAAGTCTATAGTTGATGTATCACAAAGTTCTTTATCATCAATAGGAACTCAACGTGACAGACGACACGTCAATCAGACGCCCGGTCTGAGAGATATTGGCTTTTCGGTCCCAGGGGCCCAGTTGGTTTTTAAGCTAAAACCAACCAGACCATACTCCAACTGCGTCCAAACCCCAAGTGGAGTAATCCAGAAGAATAGTCTCACCATGAGGAATACAATGTATTTGATGGCATGTCATTCGTACGTCCAATCCATAAGTTATAAGCGTTTCCGCTCCAAGGGCCCGGTTAGTTTTGGGTTCGAACCAAACCGGCCGTACAAAAAATTCTCCAAAACCTCAAGTGTAATATACCAAAACCACCTTATTGATCTAAGGATCACTACACAACTGACGGTGTGTCGATCGGAGGTCTATAGCCCAAGATAAGGGCGTTTGAACAAACCTGGTCCGAAAATAGGGGGTTTGGGCCCGGTCAGACCCGACCCAATACCACCTGGGTCGGCCCGAACCGGGTCGACCCGACCCGGGTCCGGGTCCATCCTAATTGGGCGCGGCCTGGCCTGGTTGGCGTGGAATGGCCCAACGGGGCGCGGCCCGGCCCAGCTGGGCGCGACCCGGCCCGGCTCGGCACAGCCCGACCCGCGCGGCCTGCGGCCCGGTTCGGAAGCCGGCCGTAGCTCGGTGCTGGCCAAGTTGGGAACAAGGGGCGCTCCCCTTGCTTCTGGAAATGGCAGACCCTATGGGGTCCGCCCTATAAAATGGTCGGGGGGTTGAGACCCCCCCGGTTTCCTGGAAAACGGCTGGCCATTATGGCTGGCCGGTTGAGCTGCCGCAGGACCCTTCAGGCTCCCGCCTCCTCGAGTCACCGGCGGCCGGCGCAGCCAGCCGCCCTCTGCTGGACCACCGCGGCCTAAGGCCGTGACTCTCGTTGACCGGCGCGGCGCGACGGCGCGACGCTCCTCCACCACGGCCCTCTCCGGCAGTGACCTTCCTCGGCTTCTCCGGCACGACACACCGGCGCCGCGCACCACCGCCACGGCCGCTCCAGCCATGGTCCCTTTGGCCTCACCGGCACTGCGCGATGACGTCGTGCACCACCTACGCGGCCTGCTCCTGCCGCGGTTCTCTTCGTCCTTGCGCGGTGCAACGACACCGCATCGCCTTCTCCTCAAAAGTCAATGATGATCAATAATAAAAAGGGGAGGAGGATCGGCGGTGTTTGTATGGTCCGATATCCTCCCGTTATGATGATAACAAGAGGTCAAAGTAAACGAGAATGCTCAACGACAAAACAAAGCACAATTTTAATTCATTAAAATTGAACTTAACCCCTACCTCAAAAGAAGTTCGTGGTTTCCAAGCACCGCGGATGATGGTGTCGTTTTCATCATCGTCGGTGTCTCCTCCCTTGTTGTGGAGGAAGAAGAGGATAAAGAAACTGGGGCCGCCGAATCAACGTTCTTCGTCGGAGAGTTGGCGTTCTTCGTTGAAGACAAAGTTATTCAAAATAAACTAGAGCTCTGTCCTCCAATTCTCAACATAACAAGCCAACCCACAAATAAAATAAGGCTCCTCCTTATTTTATTATAACATGCCATGCATTCAAAATTACAAATTAAAATACTTAATTAAATTAATTGATGAGGTTCAATTAATTAAATTAATGTGTGTTGGCATGAATTAAATTGGAAGAGTGGGGAGAGGAGGAGTTACCCAATTAAATACATGGGGTTTAATGGGAGGTTTAATTGGTTTAGGGATTGTGAATGGTTAGGGATCATGTAGACCCCACCTCACAATTATCCTCACATGGGTAGTTAGGAGTTTGTGGGTCCTATCCTAACTATCCCATGTAGGATATAACCACTTAAGATAAAGAATAAAAATTGTTCTACAATTTTCATTCAATTATTTTTTAAACCAAAAAAATTAAACTCCTCCTGTGCAAAAGCATTTACGATAAAAGTCCTCTTAAGCAATTACTGGCTCTGCGGTTCCATCAGTGCCCTCAGATTTCAATTCCAAGCACTGGTTAAAAATATAGAAAAACCTGCTCGTTCGTTCACTGAACGTACCCGAGATAAACTTCAGAAATTGATTTTGGTCACATCGGGCCTCAGAATTAGGTTCCATCAAGAACTGCGTACTCGTAAAATCCTAAAGAATTTAAGTAAAAATTTTCCTTGAAATTTATGGGTTGTTACTTTACTCCCACCTCAGGGATTTACGTCCCCGTAAAGATACATCATAAACTAGGGAAACAAATGAGGGTATTGTGCACGCATATGAGCCTCCCGCTCCCATGTGCTCTCCTGGTGGTTCCCGTGCTGCCACCTAATGTGCATTAGAGGAATCAACCGTCTACATAGGGCCCGCTCTTGTCAATCCTCTATCTCCACCGGGGCCTCCGCAAATGTCACCCCTTCATCGATGTCCAGCTCCTCATGATCAATGATATGTGTCAGGTCGTGCACGTATCTCCTCAGTTGAGATATGTGGAAGATGTCGTGCACCCGGTGCAACTGAGGTGGAAGAGCCAGGTGATAAGCCACCTCACCTATCCTGTTGAGAACCTGGAATGGTCCGATGAAGCATGGAGATAACTTGTCACCCCATCCAAATCCCTGTAATCCACATCGAGGTGAGACCCATAAGAGAACATGGTCGCCATCCTCGAACTCTAGTGGTCTCCGCCTCCTGTCAGCATATGACTTATGTCAGCTCTGTGTAGTCCTCATCCACTCCTGGATGAACTGCACCTTCTCTATGTAGCCTAGACCATCTCTAGTCCTACAAGTGCTGACTCCCCAGGGTCTGTCCAGCACGAAGGTGATCTGCAAGGTCCGCCATACAATGCCTCGTATGGTGCCATCCTGATGGTGGAGTGGTAGCTATTGCTGTACGCAAACTCCACCAAAGGAAGGTGATCGTACCAGCTACGACCAAAGTTGAGGACACATGCATAGATCATGTCCTAGAGAGTCTGAATGGTCCTCTCTGTCTGGCCATCCGACTAAGGATGAAAGGCGGTGCTTAGGCGTAGCTGCGTCCCAAATGCCTCCTGCAACCCCTTCCAAAGCCAGGAAGTAAAATGAGAATCTTGATCGGAGATGATAGACGATGGAACACCATGAAGCCGTACGATCTCCTGAATGTAGAGGCATCCCAAGATCTTCATTGAGCCCTGCTCTCTGATAGGTAGAAAGTGGGCCGACTTGGTGAGTCGGTCGACGATCACCCAGATTGAGTCATGTCCTATGGATGTATGTGGAATACCCATCACGAAATACATGGATATCCCGTCCCACTTCCACTCCGGGACCTCTAAGGGATGCACTAAACCTGCTGATACCTGGTGCTCAGCCTTCACCTGCTGGTAGGTGAGGCATCGAGAAACAAACTCTGCTATAGCCTTCTTCATACCTGGACACCAGTGCTGTTGTCTGAGATCCCGGTACATCTTCGTTAATCCTGGATGTACTGCCAATGGGGAAGTGTGAAACTCCCTCAGCACCTCCTCCTACAAATCAATTGGTACCATGGTACATCCTCTGAAAAGGATGATGTGCTCTTCTCCAACATAAAATCCATCAGGTGCCTGTACTACGGATATCTGTGCACGTCGCGTCTCATAGTAAATGTCCCCATGCTGTGCCTCCCTGACCTACTGAAGTAGTGGAGGAGTGACTGCGAGTGACTGTAGAAAGGATGACCCATATCTATCCATGAAGGATATCAGCAAAGCGGCTAGCTACTCTGTTGCCTCTCCAAGTAGCTGAATGCCCGACCTCCTGCTGAGAGCATCAGCTACTACGTTCCCCTTTCCAGGTGTATAGAATATCTCAAAGTCAAAGTCTTTTAAGAACTCGATCCATCGCCACTATCTCAGGTTCAGGTCCTTCTACGAGAAGATGTACCTGACACTCTGATGGTCAGTGTAGACTATAAAGTGCTCACCCATCAGATAGTGTCGCCACATCTTCAAGGTGAAGACCACTGCTGCTAACTCCAGGTCATGGGTAGTATAGTTCTGCTCGTGCTGCCTCAACTGTCATGAACCAAAAGCGATCACTGCCCAGTCCTACATTAGGAAACACCTGAGTCCGGTCCCTGATGCATTGCAGTAAACTACATACCCTACTCCCTCCTCTGGTAACCTCATGACGGGTGCACTGGTCAATATCTGTCTCATCTCCTTGAAGCTCTGCTGACATCTATCTGACCACATTAAGGGTTTCCCCTTCTTCGTCAAAGATGAAAACGGTGCTGAAACTCTGGAGAAATCTGTCACAAATCTCCGATAGTACCCAGCCAGACCTAGGAAACTCCACACCTCTGTCACGCTCCTGGGTGTCTCCCAAGCTAGTACTTCCTCGATCTTTGCAGGATCCACCGCAACTCCCACCTCAGAGATGACGTGCCCCAAGAAGTGGACCTCTCAAATCCAGAACTGGCACTTCGAGAGCTTACCATAAAGCTAGTTCTCTCGGAGTGTAGCCAGTACAACCCGCAAGTGGTAGGCGTGCTCCTCCTCAGTAGTCGAGTAAATAAAAATAAAGTTGATGAAGACTATGACAAACCGATCGAGGTAAGGATGGAAGATCCTGTTCATGAGACTCATGAACACTGCTGAAGCATTGGTTATGCTGAAATTTATAACCAAGAACTCATAGTGACCATACCGACACCTGAAGGCCGTCTTCTGCACATCCTCATCTCGAACTCTGAGCTGATGATAGCCTGACCTGAGGTTTATCTTTGAGAACCATCGTGCTCCCTTGAGATGATCAAAGAGGTCGTCAATCCTCGGAAGTGGATACTTGTTCTTTACGGTCACCTGGTTCAGGAGACGGTAGTTGACACATAGTTATAAGCTCCCATCTGCCTTTTTGGAGAATAAAATAGGAGAAGCCCAGGGAGAAACACTGGGTCGGATGAATCCCTTGCACTGCAAGTCTTCCAGCTATACCCATAGCTCACGAAGATCAGCGGGAGCCATCCTATATACTGGAGTAGATATCGGGGATATCCCAGGGTATAAGTCAATGTTGAATTCTACCTCTCTGTGAGGAGGTAGTCCTGGAACATCGTTCGGGAAAACGTCCGCGTACTGATCCACCAAAACAGGAAAACTCGGACTCTGCACATCAACCGCTCTGAGGATGAGACTAGCCAACTAATGTGTGATCGATTTTCCTCTCCTCCGCGTAAGTCCATCCTGCGCTACAAAGGCTCCCTTCTCACCGGTGAAGGTGAACCTACTCCCATTTGTGTGGACACATCGCATTTTGTGCCTAATACAGTCGATCTGAGCATGGATTGTAGATAACCAATACATTCTCAAGATGACGTTGTAAGGCCTCAACGCCGCTACAAGAAGATCCCAACCAAAGATCTCACCTCCTAGAGTAAGATCAAACTGTCGGTACCGGTGCGTAATCATCGAGTCTGCTCCCGTAGGAGTCTCTAGCTGTAAGGATCGAGCCAACGAATCTGTTGGAATCTCAGAGCTCAAAACAAGGGCAGCAGAAATAAAATAATGAGTTGCTCCTGTTTCTATAAGAACAACAGAAAGGGTGGAGTAGACAAAGATAGTACCTCAAATCATCTCAGGTGCGCCATTGTCATAGGCCTCGACTTCCTAGAGCTGAGCCTTTCCCTGTCTTCCAGCTCCCTATGGTCGTAGTGGTCCTCCTGGTGGTGGTGGTGGTAGAGCCTCGAAGCGTCGTCCACCACCTACTGCTCGGCCAGCTCCTCTGCCTCGTCCACCAGCTCCCTGTGGACCGCCACGATCGAACCTCTCCATCTGCCTGGGTGGTCCCTCAACCATCTGCTGCTCCTCTGCATGGCAGGTCGAGCAGTCACGAGCCATGTGGCCCTACCCGCCGCATGCATAGCACTGCCTGCCTCTCGAATGACTGGCTCTACTGCGTGTGGCCCGCACCTCCAAACCAGTATCCTAAGGTCGCCCACCTGATGGCCTAGTCCTGTTGGACCTCTGTGAAATCTGTCTACTGCTTGCTGCAGAATACTCTGATACGTGTCGCCCTGCGGTAGGCCTCACTGCTGGTGTAGGCTCAACAAGGAAGCTCTCCACAAGTAGGGATCGCTCCAGTACTCCTGCACGCGTCAGAATGCTGAGGGAGATCATTGAAGCCCTGATCTCATGCCTCAGTCCTTGCTCGAAGGCCTAGGACCAGAAGAATGGGTCTCGTACCATGTCCGTGGAGTAGCGCGAGAGATCATTAAATCTCGCCGAGTACTGGGCTACTGTCATGCTGCCCTTCCGCATCTGTAGTAACTCCTGGATGCGCACCGCACAGAGGGTTACTGGAACGAACTCCGAGTGAAATAGGCTCTCGAAGTCCATCCAAAGTAGTGATTCCTCGTCATGCACCTAGAGAATCAGGCTCCACCATCTACCTTCTGCTGCGTGCAGGAGACTCGCCGCAAGGATCACCATGAGGCCAGCTGGTGTCCCTACTAATATGAAGACTCAGACGATAGCATCCAGCCAATCCTTGACTGCCTGAGGGTCCGTCTCTCTGCGGAACCTGGGCGGCCTCTGACGCTGAAACTCATGCAGTGAACTCATGCGATGTGCACTCTCAGCTATTGGGGATGGTGGCATCAGTGGCTCGGCGGGTAGAGGTACCACCGGTGCCTCTGCTGTAATGGGGCCCTGCACCGAAGCCTCGTCGCTCGGTAGGCTGCCATCTCGCACAAAGCTCGGAACCCTAGCTGGCTGCCATTATGGGGCCATCCTGAAAAGAAACAGGTGTGCCACGGTTAATACAGTATACCTAGTAAGCTGACACAAAGTAATCACAATTTTTTTTTTCTGAAACACACATGCAATCAATGTTTTCATGCACTGAGTCGGAAATAAGAAGTCAGGGTCCTGGTGTATGGATATGTTGGCCGCCGCACCAACACTAGACTCCTTGGAATAATAATCACACTCAATACCCTTAACACTATTGATTCAAATAGAAGAAATTATCAGAGTCCTAAGTTCTGCGGTAGAACCGACCACCTTTGATAACAATTTTTTACAACCTGTCCTCGGGGCCCATGCCGTGACTACCTCAAGCCCGCCTTCCATAAGCCAGGTGCTAGCGACTAGCACCAATGGTATAAATCCTGATAAAAGGGAAGACATTTCCTTTATATAAGAAAACAAACACCATAGTGTACACAAGCTGAAGTAAACACTAAGTAAACTGATTACAAAAGTAAGTGCTGGAAAGTAAATCGGCCAGTATACAAACCCAACTGAAAGTACAGTACAACTGAGAAAAGTAAAGTACAACAGCTGAAATGTAAAGTAGCTACCACCAAGTTATCCTCTGGATACCCCACCTGAAGGGTGGGTACAGATGGTCTCCTCAGCTCCTCGAATCCGGCCGTCCACTCCGTGTACGTTCCACCTAATAGTCCACCTCAGGATACCATCCCGCACCACAAGCCTCAACTACAATCAGCTCTGTCCGTCATCTAAAACCAACACAATGTAGTGCGGGCATAGCTCGTGCAGGGGTGAGTATACGATACGTAGTAGGGACCCCGATACCCCCGAAGGCCTCCCAGAATCCACAAAGGATATACCACAAAGGAAAGATACAAACCCGAAGTATCAACCAACTCTACATAGGTATATGCCCATAAATATACCTAAGTCATCAATTCTAGTTCTACTCCAACTCACGAGCTCAAGTACAACCCAGTCCACACAGGAAAGCATAACCCAATCCACACAGAAAAACACAACCCAATCCACACAGGAAGGAAAGTCAATCACATCAACGATAATGATTGAAAGTCAAGAATCAACTCACACAGGTATACTACTCACGAAGAGGGATGGAGATGATAGATTTAGACTTTGAATCATCTCCTCTATCGAACCCACGTAGGATCCATGTACAGAAGTCGTCGCTGCCGAACCCACGTAGGATCCTAGTACAGTAGCCACCACTACCGAACCCATGTAGGATCCAAGTACAGTCATACTCACTGTTGAACCCATGTAGGATCCAAGTACAGTCATCCTCACTGCCGAACCCACGTCGGATCGAAGTACAATCGTCATCGTCGTCGCAGTCGCAGCCAACTTTAGGGTTCCCGCACACAGCACGTTCAATTCTGGGAGGGTCCGCTCCACGAGCCAAGAGGGTCGATACATCAACTATTATGAAGTCCAGAGTTGATGTATCACAAAGTTCTGTCTCGTCAATAGGAACTCAACATGACAGACGGCGTGTCAATCGGACACCCGATCTGAGAGATATTGGCTTTTCCGTCCCAGGGGCTCGGTTGGTTTTTAAGCTAAAACCAACCCGACCGTACTCCAACTGTGTCGAAACCTCAAGTGTAGTAATCCAAAATAACCATCTCACTAAGAGGAATACAGAATATTTTACAGCACGTCATTTGGACGTCCGGTCCATAAGTTATAATCATTTCTGCTCCCAGGGCCCGGTTGGTTTCGTGTTCGAACCAACCCGGACGTACCCAAACTTCGCCAAAACCTCAGGTATAATATAACGAAACGACCGTCTTGATACAAGGATCCCTAGGTGAAACACCCAATACTTTTATGAGAAATATTTTGTTTTTATATAAATCATCAAAGGAATCTTTCACTACACACTACACTAGATTGGCTTGCTTTACACGCAATCGCACTAGTGCAGAAAACGTTTTTTACGTCACCATTTTTTACGTCGGTTATATATAACCGACGTAAAAATGCGGTGAGTAGATTTTTAACATCGGTTATTAATAACCGACGTTACAAAGCGCGCCTATTGGGTTTTTACGTCGGTTATCTTATAACCGACGTAAAAAACCAATGCGCGGGGGGTTTTTTACGTCGGTTATTTAGAAACCGACGTAAAAAACCCAATATCGACGCGTTTTTTACGTCGGTTATCAAATAACCGACGTAAAAAATCAAAGCGCGGGGTTTTTTACGTCGGTTATTTTATAACCGACGTAACCCCCCCCCCCCCCCCCCCCCCCGGGGCTTTGGTTTTTTACGTCGGTTATTTGATAACCGACGTAAAAAACGCGTAGATATTGGGTTTTTTACGTCAGTTTCTAAATAAACAACGTAAAAAACCCCCACGCATTGGTTTTTTACATCGGTTATCTTATAAACGACGTAAAAAATGCGTAGATATCGGGTTTTTTACGTCAGTTTCCAAATAACCGACGTAAAAACCCCCCCGCGCATTGGTTTTTTACGTCGGTTATCTTATAACCGACGTAAAAAATGAGATATCTACGCGTTTTTTTACGTCAGTTATTTTATAACCAACGTAAAAAAACAAAGAACGGGGGGGGGGGGGGTTTACGTCGTTTATAAAATAACCGACGTAAAAAACCTATAGATATCTTCTTTTTTACATCGGTTATAAAATAACCGACGCAAAAAACCAAAGCGCGGGAGCTTTTTTACGTCAGTTTTAAAATAACCGACGTTTAAATTTAAAAAATAGTTTATAACATCGGTTATATAATAACCGACATTATAATACTTTTAAAGAAATTAAAGCCCGTGGACTGTCATTTACGATTTTTCGATTGACAGTCCGCCGACTCGTCTCTCTCGCGCGGTAAACCCTAATCGGCTTGTCGATCGACCTGCATTAAACTCATTTTGGCTTCATTGTTTATCTTCTTCACTCCTCTTGGATCTATCATCTCAACTCGCAAAATTCAAGTAAGCCTTCCACGAATTTATTTCGTTCATTTTTGTTTCGATTCTTGATGTAATGTGTTTGGATCAGATATGATTTTCTATTTAATCATGTTGAGAATCTCGTGGAATTTTTTGTTATTGCAAATGGTTATTTGTATTTTGTTGATATAACAGACTATGTTGCATTTATGTAAATCGATGCTGATTGTTGGTGACATTATTTAATATTGATCACTGTTATGGTTACTTTATGTGCTAGAACATGCTTATGGTTCTGGATATAAAAGTTGCTTAATGTGGAAATTATTTCTTATGTTTTTTGGTTCTGTTTTGGTTGAATTAGTTTTTTTACAGATTTTTGTTTTCTGTTTTTATGAGAATTAATATAAGCAGTTTGCATTTGAATAACTGTTTAGTCTTGTAATTGCTAGGCTGTTCACTATTGTTGTTGATATTTGTTAATTCTTGGTGTTTAGAATTTCTGAACATGTTTCCTGTAATTGGAATTCAGTTTTTGTCCATGGTTGTTTTGTTTTCGTTTTTGGATTTTGAAAACCAAAAATAAACAGAGTTTTTAGTCGATTTTTATTTTGATTGATAACCGTTAAAGCTGAAGGCCAAGTACAAAATCAAATCCCCACAAGATATGTTACATGGGATTAAAAAGTAGAAATAAAGGATTAAACCGAATCAATGGGACTATTGTTATTCTGAGCAGACCAGTGTTGGACGCGCTGGGTGGCCCTCTTAGCCTGCCAATGCAATTAACGATCATCAGATCAAGAATGAGTGAATTACTGAAAAAATAATAACATGCTGGTAGACCTCTTTTTTCCAGTCACACCGAAGGGTGATGAAGACCAATATCATGGTCTGCACGCCATTTAAAATAGGTTGTTTATCTAATATATTAAAACATCAAAACCGCAATCAATATTAAACTATGTAGGCTTCATGGTTTTCTTTGATTCAATGAAATTTAAAACTGTTATATCTAACTATATTTTGTTTTAAAAATAATATTCAAGCATATTTGTTTAAATACCTATAGATTTGTTTTATATTTTAAATTGTTTTAAATTCAAATTATGATTTTTTTTCATATAAACATGTATTTGTCTTATCTTAAAAAATATATTTTTTGTTGATATTTGTTATAGGTAATAATGAGTCGAAGTTGGATTACGACACATCAAATGAGCAATGAAATTGAGGAAGGTGTTGATGCCTTTTTGGAATTTGCAAAACGAAATGTTCCAAGTAGTGACATTTTTTTTGTCCATGCCTGAAATGTTTGAATATGAAGAATTTGAAAAGTAGAGAGATAAAGGATCATCTGATTTGTCATGGTTTTAATCCGAGTTACATCCCTTGGATTTGGCATGGTGAAACTGGACAGAATGTCACTGATGATAATGATTCGCAAGATGGTAACTCTGATGGAATTGAAGAAATGATTCACGATATTGTAGCAGAACAAATTGAGATAGAACTGACAGTTGCGCGTCTATATGGTGATGCTGAAAAACCATTATATCCCAGTTGTACAGATTTTACGTTTTTGTCGGCAGTGTTAAGATTTATTAACCTGAAGGCGAAGCATGTATGGAGTGACAAAAGTTTTACAGATCTGCTACAATTGATGAAATACATTCTTCCAAAAGATAACGATCTTCCAGATTCACATTACAAAGCCAAGAAAATATTATGCCCGATGGGATTGGGATACAAGAAAATACATGCCTGTCCGAATGACTGCATTATATATAGGAAGGAATATGAATTTCTGTCAGAGTGTCCTAAATGCGGGACATCACGATATAAGGTGAAAGAAAAATCACAGGCTGGTGTAGAGATTACAAAGCTTCCTTCAAAGGTATTTTGGTGTCTTCCTATAATTAATCGTTTCAAACGTTTATTTGCTAATTCACATGATGCAAAAAGGTTAAGATGGCATGCTGAAGAGCGGGTATGTGATGGAAAAATACGTCATCCAGCTGATTGTCCACAATGAAATAAAATTGATGCGCAGTATTCTACATTTGGAAATGAAATTAGAAATCTCAGACTAGGGTTGTGCACAGATGGAATGAATCCATACCGAACACTCAGTAGCACACATAGTTCATGGCCTGTTTTATTGGTAATTTACAACCTTTCGCCTGAAGTTTGTATGAAGCACAAATATGTCATGTTGAGTACAATGATATCTGGTCCAAAGAAACCCGGTAATGATATTGATGTTTACTTGTCACCGTTGATTGATGATTTGAAACTGTTATGGGCTGATGGTATTAGAGTGTATGATTCTTATAAAATGGAATATTTTCAACTGCATGCAGTGATTCTGTTCACTATAAATGACTTCCCAGCGTATGGAAATTTGTCTGGATATAGTGTTAAAGGGCATAAAGCATGTCCAATTTGCGAACAACAGACGTCCTATTTTCAATTGCATCATGGGAGGAAAACAGTGTACATGGGTCATCAAAAGTTTTTGCCTATGGAACACCCTTATAGAAGACTAAAAAAGGCATTCAATGGCTCACAAGAATTTGATACTACTCCAAAACCTTTATCCCCTGATCTGTATTTTGAGAGGGTGAAAAACCTTGACGTGACATTGGGAAAGACATATCAATCTGGTAATGATAGAAATATTTGGAAGAAAAGGTCAATTTTTTTTGAGCTACCATATTGGAGGTATCATGAAGTTAAACATAATGTTGATGTCATGCACGTGGAGAAGAATATATGTGATTCTTTGATTGGAACATTGTTAGATATTAAAGGAAAGATTAAAGATGGGTTGAATGCAAGATTAGACTTACTATCAATGGGAATACGTTTGGAGTTAGCTCCCACTCCTAAAGGAAGACGAACATTTCTTCCCTCGGCTTGTCATACATTATCGAAGAGGGAGAAAATTAGCTTCTGTCAGTGTCTTCATGATACCAAAGTGCCTCAAGGTTATTCTTCTAATGTAAATTTTTTTGTCTCATTGAAGGACTTGAAGTTGATAGGTATGAAATCACATGATTTTCACGTCATGATGCAAAAAATTCTACCAGTCGCATTGCGTGGAATATTGCCCATTCGTGTCAGAAAGACTATAATGAAGTTGTGTTATTTTTTTAATTCAATTTGTAACAAGGCGATTGATGTGAATGCTTTGAAATTTTTGGAAAAGGATGAAATTTTTATACTTTTTCAATTGGAAATGTATTTTCCGCCAACTTTTTTTGATATAATGGTGCATTTAATGATTCATCTGGTTCAAGAAATAAAGCTTTATGGACCTGTATATCTTCGTTGGATGTATCCTTTTGAAAGGTATATGAAAATATTAAAGGGGTATGTTAAAAATCTATATCGACCTGAAGCCTCCATTATTTAAAAGTATATTTCTGAGGAGGTAGCAGAGTTTTTTACAAGCTACTTGGCTGCGGCGCAACACATAGGTTTTCCTCTATCTCGCCATGAACGAGTTAATAATGAGGGAAAGGGGATTCACGGCTTGAAAGTCAAATCATTGTCAGCTGAGCAGATGAAGAAGTTAGAATCATACATCTTTAATAACATAGCTGATGCTCAATCGTATATCACATTGCATATTAATGAGTTGAAACAATGTCATCCAAAGAAGAAAGAAATGTGGATTTTGAATGAGCACAAAATTTTTTTTTGTCATGGATTAAAAAGACTTTGCTTGGTAGATCAGATGTATCAGAGACATTAAAATGGATAGTGGGTGGTCCATGTTTAAATGTGATAACATGGTCCAGTTATGACATTAATGGTTATACATTTCATACAAAAGCTCAGGACAACAGAAGTGAAGTTCAAAATAGTGGTGTATTGGTGTTTGCAGAAGCAATGCATTTTTCGAGTGCTAAGGACAAAAACCAAATTTCTGCATCAAATGCATATTATGGAGTGATTGAAGACATGTGGGAGGTTGATTACTTTAAAATTAAAGTTCCCGTTTTTAACTGTAAATGGTTTAACGGTAACAACAACATCAGACATGATGAATTTGGAATGACACTTGTTAATCTGAATAGATTGGAAGACACAACTGATTCTTTTATAATGGCAACACATGAAAAACAAATTTTTTATGTAGTAGATCAATCAGATATGCAGTGGGATGTTGTTTTAAAAGGGAAAAAACAATATGTTGGTGAGGATGAACTTGATGAATATGCTGATTTATGTGAGATCCCTACTTCCATGGAAATATTAACAGAACATAATGACGATCATGTTGAAGACATAGTTTGTGCCATAAGGAACGATCACAACGAAGGAATTTGGGAAAACAATCCATTTGTACATTCCTAAAATTACAGGTAACATATGTTTATTTCTAGTTTGCATTTATTTTTTCCATAAATGTTAGATATTGTAAGTTTTTTATTTATTAAAACATGTTTTAAAATAAAATAAGTATATGTTTTTGTTTGTTTTAATTTTTTTTAGTTTACTTTATCATGTTTATAACCATTACATGAATTTTAAAATGCTTATTTTTGTTCACTGACAATTACTTTACCATGTTTACAATGTTTACTAGGTTTACCATTTTTACCATTTTTACCATCTTGACCATCTTGACCATATTTTCCATCTTTACCATTGTTTAACATGCTTACCATATTACCAATGTTTACTATTATGTAACTTAGTACAATTTTCTATTTTCTAATTACAGTAGTATTAAAATATTTGAATTTGTATATTTGTTCACTGACAATTACTTTACCATGTTTACAATGTTTACCAGGTTTACCATTTTTTCCATTTTTACCATCTTGACCATCTTGACCATCTTTGCCATCTTTACCATTGTTTAACATGCTTACCATATTACCAATGTTTACTATTATGTAACTTAGTACACTTTTTTATTTTCTGATTACAGTAGTATTAAAATATTTGAATTTGTATATTTGTGAACTGACATTTGTTTTTTTGATACGAAGGATAATGACAGATCATTCAGATGATCAACCACATGATTCTGGAGAGGAGCATATTGCTGGTCATACCTCTGGGGATGAACATTCACATGCTCCTATTACGACAAAGAGTTCAAAGGTTGGTAAACGTGGGTGCACACGTTTACCAAAATTATCACTTGACCATACGCAGGATCAGAGGATAGTAGTTGAGTTTGATGATGATGATATTCCTAGAGGTCCGAATGCCAAATATTTTAAGAGTTTTGTTGCAACTCAGGCTAAGACCAAAGTAAGCATTCTGTATGATGATTGGAGAGGTGTGGATAAAGCGATTATCTCTCAGTTGTGGGAGACGATTTTGGTAAGATCTTTTGTCATTGTTTGACCATTCTTTTAATGTTTCTAGTATATATAATATGTTTAACCTCTTCTTTATCAGATGACATTTGATATTCCTGACACTGGAGGATTCAGGAAGAAATGCTTATCATTGGCTTCCAGGAGATGGAGGGATTTCAAATCAACCCTCTCATCTGATTTCATTTATGGTCATAGGAGTCATGATAATCCATGTCGTATATATCCTTTTATAGATGAAGACACATGGAGACAGTTTTTTGAAAGTAGAAAAAAAGAGTCATTTCTGGTAAGGGCAATGTAAACTTTTATAAACTTTCTTATATAAATGATTTTATTAATGTTTTATTAATGATTTCTTATTCTTAAATTACAGAAAACAAGGAAAGCTCATCCGGAGATCCAATCTAAAAATGTATACCCTCATAGTTTATCTCGGGGAGGGTATACATTATTGGAAGAAAAAATGATGGCGGGAAAATTTCAACAACTAAGAGCTGAGTCTTCAAGCTCTGGAGAGGTGGCCCCTCCATCCCCTCCATCTAGACATGAAAAATGGAAGAGAGCTCGGAAGGGAAAAAAAGGGCAATATCTTTCGGAAGAATCGAGAATCGTAGATGAGAGGATTGTAAGATATCTATTAATTTATTTAAGTTAACTTTTTTCTTCATATAAGTTTCAATCATTACAGAAATGTTCAAATAATTAATATAGGACTCTCTTGAGGAGCATAGTTCAGAGGGGACATTTACAGCTACTGGGAGGGAAGATATTTTATTTGCAGCATTGGGAAGGCCCAAACATCCTGGTCGTGTAAGAGGATATCCGGCAGGTGTATCGGTAAGAAAAGTGTTTCCACGTTCTTCAACTTCCAACATTGAGGGGGTTTATAAAAAAAAATAGAATACTTGGAGGCTGAAGTTCAAAATATTAATGCGATGATGGAAGACAATATTAGAGAGTCGGTGCAGTCTATGTTTACAGAAATGTAAAGACAATTTCAGACTGCAGCTCCCACTCCTCCACCTCCCCCTGCAGACCCCATTATTTATCCTCCACCTCCGCCAGTAGCTCCCACTCCCCCACCTCAGCCTGCGGACCCCATTTTTTATCCTACGCCTCCGCCGCAACTTCCTATATATTGCGAGTTGTATGTTGATGATTCTCAACATCATATAGTAGCATACGAGTTGGTATATTGTATAGGAGATACAGTTCATCATCAACAATTAGAGGTAGAGAATCAGAGGGTCACTGTACATGATATTATAGATAGATCAGCTAGGGTACCAATACCTACAGATGAGGTGGCGACAGTTGGACAGAGTATCGACCATTTTTTAGTTTGGCCATCCAGACTTCTTCGACTCATTACCATAGAGGTATGAATGTTATATCTTTTATTTTATTTTTTTATTAAAGTGTTTTATCATTTTAAAACTACTATATTTCTCAATTTTTTTTTCACAGGAATACTTCAAAGGTAAAGAAATAATGTATAGACAACAACAAAGACAACATGCTATGACATCAGATACAGATTCCAGTGGTCTTGACAGATTGTCAAGATATTCACATTTGTTGTTGGGTTTTTATGAGTTTCCAATGGAATCTCATGTTTGTGGACGTGAAATAAGTGTGGGGATTACAAAATCTGATATCATAGAGCTTGTTACTGGAGATAAGTTGGGCATCAACGTGGTGCAAAATTTTTCCATGTAAGTCTTAACACCTTTTCCCTGCGTTATATTTATTAAAAATGTATACTTATGTATGTTTTGTATTAGGTATCTTTATAAAATTTGTGAGAGTAATGAACTGACAGAAGTATATGGATTCATGGACCCGCAATTGATTTCCCCTGAAGCATGTTCATTGACTGAGGAACAAAGAATGGTTTATATTGCTGAAAGATTTGAAGAGAATATAATCAGACAATGTTGGATGATGCCTTTTTGTGAGAGGTATGAAACCCATTTCTCTCAAAGAGTTAATTATCTTTTAACATAAAAAACCACTAACATTAAATTTCCTTTTATCAGTGATCATTGGATGTTAGGGATTTTTTTCCCAAGGGAGAAAGCTCTTTATTGGATATGCTCTATTCATGGTGATGTGCGGGAAAGTTTTAAGAATATATTGGAAAAGTAAGTTTCAATTTCTCAATAGTTTTATATATTATAATGAATTTTAAATTTACCCCATTCGTATTATTTTCTAACAGTGCATGGGTCTAATTTTGAAAAAACACAAACAAAAGAAATGCAAAGATCAAATATGTAAATGCGAAGGTAAATTTCCATTTATAATTTGTACTTTTTGATTTATTACATAAAAATAATATATTGAATTTACACTCATTCAAAACAGAATTTTCATGAACAACAAGGCCTCATCGAATGTGGATATTATATGTTAAGATTTATGTATGAAATAATAACAACTGGGACAATTGTGAATTTTGACCTGGTACGATTTCCTCTTAAACTTTGCCATAATATTTCAATTTGATTTATTCATTATACACGTTAACTAACTTCTTTTTCATTTGTAGCTTTTTGATGACCCTCAACCCTATACTGCCGAAGACATCAAACACGTACAAGTGGAGTGGTCAAATTATTTTACAAGTTTGATTGAATTTTAGTTGTTTGTAATGTAAAATGTAATTTTGAATATTGTCGTTTTAATTGTGTATTTGGTAGTTGTTTAGGTTAGATTTAGTTTTTTTGGAAGTTGACAGTATAAGTTTTGAATGTTATATAAGTGAATGTTTAATTTTTCTCTACTTCTTGTTTTGGTCTACTTTTGATGGTTTTTTTGGTATGGATTTGGGTCTGTGGGGGAGGGGTTCCAAGGGTGTGGGGGTGTGTTCAGTGGGGTTGGGGGGTGTCCAGTGGTCTGGGAGGGCTATCCGGTGGGGTGGGGGGACAGTACTGGGGGGTGGCAGGGATGTCCAGGGGTGTGGGAAGCCGGTCCAGGGGTGTGAGAGTGTTTTCCAGGGGTGGGGGGGTTGTCCAGGGGTGTTTGGGGCTGTCCAGGGGTGTGGTGGGGGCTGTCAAGTGGGGTGAGAGGGTGAGGAGGTGCTGTTCAGGCGGGTGGGGGGTTGTCGAGGGGTGTTTGGGGGTGTCCGGGGGTCGGGGGGCAGTCCTGGAGTGTGGTGGGGGCTCCAATGGGGTGGGGGAGGGTTGTCCAAGGGGTATACATGAGGGTGGGAGCTCTAATGGTGTGGGGGAGGGATATCCAGGGGGTATACATGAGGGTGAGGGCTTCAACGGGGTGGGGGAGGGCTGTCCATGGGGTATAAATGAGGGTGGATGTTGTCTAGGGGGTAAGTTTTATATGTTATCTATGTACATGCTTAATTTTGATGTACTTATGTTTTTGTGGTACGATTTCTTGATTTGTTTTCTGGTTGATTCTGGTGGAGAGAAGATGATTGAATTCTGTTAAAAAAAAATTGGGTTTATCATGTCGGTTATTTAATAACAGACATGATAAAATGCCTGGAAAATAGTTTATCACGTCGGTTATTTAATAACCGACGTGATAAAAGGCCTGCAGAATGGTTTATCACGTCGGTTATTTAATAACCGACGTGATAAGAGGCCTGGAGAATGGTTTATCACGTTGGTTATTTAATAACCGACGTGATAAAGGGCCTGGAGAATGGTTTATCACGTCGGTTATTGAATAACTGACGTGATAAACGGCCTCGACAATGGTTTATCACGTCGATTATTGAATAACCGACGTAATAAACCGCCTCCCTCCGGTTTATCACGGCAGTTATATAATAACCGACGTGATAAACCCCCCTCCCCCGGTTTTTCACGTCGGTTTTATATGAACCGACGTGATAAACCATGCTCACCCCGGTTTATCCCGTCAGTTATTATAGAACCGACGTGATAAACCCCCCTCACCCCAATTTATAACGTCGGTTCTATATGAACCGACGTGATAAACCCCCTCGCCTCTGTTTATCACGTCGGTTGTTTAAGAACCGACGTGATAAACCATTGTCCAGGCCATTTATCACGTCGGTTATTCAATAACCGACGTGATAAACCATTCTCCAGGCCCTTTATCATGTCGGTTCTAAAATAACCGACGTGATAAACATCGCGATTTTATATTTTTGACGTCGGTTTTTAAATAACCGACGTCAAAAACCTTATTTATAACGTCGCACGTATTAACTTCGGCTAGAAACCGACGTAAAAAATTAAAAATAACCGACGTAAAAAACTTTTTCTGCACTAGTGTCGCGACCTTCCTCGATAGCTTGCATCGTACGCAATACCGAGTTTCACTAAACAACGATATATTATTAAAATATTATTAAAACTAACCATTATGAATAGTAATACCCACTTTTTGAAATTTTTTAAATTTTATTTTCCAAAATGGACTTCATTTTTGGATTCGGAATATCGAAATTAGCATAGGGTAAAATTTTGGTATTTTTCTGAAAACTTTCAATTTTTGATGAATAGTGCAAACACTGGGTTGCTATTTAAAAACCGACTTTTTATTTAAATAATTATTTATTTTATTTAAATCTATTTTAGGTCAAAATTGATACATAATACGTATATAAGTTCAATGCAATTCATTGGAGCCATTTTATAATAATTTTAGATATATAAAAATTATATTGAACTTTTCACCGTCTTTTACCCATCTCCTAGGAGAATTTGAAAATTTAAATAAAACTTAATTTTATTGCTTTTGTGAGTGGAATTTTGAAATTCCGAGAGACACGGTAAATATCAAGGACTAAAATGTGGTTCAATGAGATGAAAATAATTTTTTGTGAATAGTAACTTTTTACTTTTTTTTACCAAGGTTAAAAGTAAATAGGGAAATTAAGGGTAAAAATGTTATTATTATTACCCTAAAAAATTTCATAATTCTATTGGTTAAGTGTAATTCGACCAAAAACAACCTTAGTAATAAAATATGACCATTTAGGCCCACTTGGATTAGATTAGGACATTTATTAGTAATTTAATTAAAGAAGGGTTAAAATAGTTAAAATCAAAGTTTAATAACTAAATAATTTTTAATATAGGGTTATACATAAGATAATTTCGATTATAAATATTCATTAGAAAGATAAAAAGATTTCCTACATAATAGTAGTTTATTTGTAATTTTTAGACAATAAATAATTTAATTTATTTATGACACAATGATGATGCAGTAATTATCATATTAATGAAATATTGACATAATTGATGTTATAAATACCCAAATAAATGTAATTTGAGACTTTTTATGAATTAAAATAATTTTATAGATTAATATGACATGTTATTATTGATTTAATTAACTTTTTTCTAACTAATAATTCTGTTATGATTTTCACAAAAATCAATTACCAAATAGTGTCAAAATGGACATAAAATAGTTTTTAAAAAACATATTATATTATTAATTGTTATTTTATTACTAAAAATCTAAGGTTTGGACTAATGACTTATATAAGGTTATATATATTAATAATAAACAACTTTGGGTTATTTTGGCTTGTTATAGTAAGTTTATTAACCTTATAGTGTAAGAAAACAAGAAGACACGTTAAAAGTTAAATTATCGAACTTAAAGTTAAATCTAAATGATAAGGTTACAATAGAAACCTAAACTTGACTAAATTCTATTTGATGAGAGTATTTCCACCCATACCCACCTTAGTTTCTAAATAAATCAATTTGGAGCTATTAAAAACCGAATATTACTTTATAATAAAATAATATTTTTAGTTTTTCCTAAGGTGCCCCTCTCCTCCCTTATAAAAGGGCACCTCCTCCCTCTCTTCCTCACACAACTTTCAGCATTAAAGTTCGGCCAAAACCTAAAAACTACTCTTTTACACTTCCCTATAAACATCCTAGAGGTCCTGTTATTCTTCAAATACCAATTTTAGTGCCCTAAGAGGTTGTCTCAAAGAGGCGCTTCAAAGAAGAGGTAATGTCCGTTACCGATTCTTTCAACTTTATTTCTTCTTCCAATTATTCTTCTTTATTTGTTTCATTATAAAGTAATAACATCAGTATCAATAATATACTGATATGTTATTATATGTATAAAACAACCCTGTTTCACCATCTATCCATCCTACGGAAATTGAAATCACCGCGCGTGCGTACGTACGGAATACCGTCTCCACGCCGTGGTGTAATCTATTTTCCACCACCACCAAACTTGGATGGGTATAATGGTGTAAATAATAAATATATATGATTATTGTAAAGTTATATTGATTCTTAAATAGTATACATACACTCCAATACAATTCTACGATCATTGGAACGATATCATCGCTCGTGCGTACGTACGGAATACCGTCTCCACGATGTGATGCGACTCGTTCTACATGATCTTCATTGAATAATGATTATATAAATGAATTGAATAAATTAATATGATATATGTTACACTAATAACATTCTGGAAATGAGGTATCTATAACCAAAAGAGAATAATAATAATTTATTCGACAAAACACGCATAAGAACAAAAAGTAATAAACACCCGAATAACAAGTAACAATGAAATATTACTAATAAGAAGATAATAATATGACCATATATGATATCATAAAAATAATTATGATTCTGGAATAAGTCAATTACATTATTTAAATCATTATACAGGAGGTTCGGACACTTATGAAGCAAATCAGACCTAAGGTAAGGGAAAATCTCACAATCTCATTTTTATCCGAGATTGTTTATACTTCAGAATTTACTGGGGAATATTTATCATCCACATCCATGTTTCCTCAATATTTAATATTTATATCCTTCTACAATAGTTTATATCCAATTTTACCCTTTAGTGCGTTTTATGTAAAAGATATGAAAGGAATCTTTTGTCTTTTTTCGTACGAGGTACTTTTTAACTTTTCCGACAAAAGTACGAGAAGAATGATTTTTTTAACTTATACGGCGTGAATGGATTTTTAGAACATTATTTCCATGAAGCTTCCTTTACAAGTTTTCAAGTTTATTTTTAATCAACTTCTTTTAGTTTAAAATTGTATGACATTTTATGAAAGGAAAATTTTTTTGAAGTAGAAAGGATATTTTCCTCAAGAATGGAGTTCAAGTGTTTTATCAAAATTATTTTCCATATAAGATAATATAGGGTTCTGTTTATATCCCTATTATTACATTGATTTGATTATGTTGTGATGGAATTATTTTTATGAATTACTTTATCTTATATGAATTGTTTTATGATGTCACGATGTTTAAGAATCCCATTTTTATTACATGGGTTATGCAATGATGTATGATTTATGATTTTGTGGAACACATAAGATTGGTATCATTATGAGATGGGTGGGACCTATATCTCCCTAAAATGCATTGGGTAAAGACTTATATCTCATGAGATAGACATGGCTGGAATGGTAGGTTAAACCGGTTCAGTGAAGTAGGACTGAAACGGGGAGTGAACTCGGTTCAGAAATGGACGTTGTCCGCTAAGATAGTCTTGGCTATGAGTCTTGACTACTAAGAAATGATTCTCTATGATTATGTGTGTATGACACAAAGTTTTATGTTTTAAGTTATGATTATTGGGATTACAGTTCACTACTATGATTTATCCCATGTTATGAAATTATGATCTCTTTTGCAGGTTAAGATTTCCAAAATGTTATGTTCTTATGAATATGATGTGATTGATATTTCTTTTGTATACCCTTTCTGAGCATTTGAGCTCACCCTTTTGTATGTTTTCTTTCCCCAGGTCAGGAATAAGGTTATTAAGTAGGATATGACAAAAGGGATTCTAGATATGATGAAATAAATGGGAGACAATGTAGATGCTTTATGAACCAGTTGTTTATGTTTCCCAGTTTCTAAAGACACTATACCTATACGGTCCTTTCTTGGTTTTGTTATATGTTGTAATAAGTGTGCTTCAATTCTGAAGTAATAACAATGTATGTAAAGTATGGGTCGTTATAGTTGGTATCAGAGGAAAGGTATAGTCAACCTTTGGAAACTAGGATGTGAAAGACTTAGTAAGAACCCTAATGATAAGTCTAAGCATAGAACACAATATTAGTGTTTTAGAAATGGCCATGAACAACCTATGATAAGACCTTAAGTGTGAAATTTTATTCTTGATTATGTAGTTTTCCTATTATAATTAGTGTTTCTCACACTATTCTTCTTGGTTTTAGTCAATGGCTGGAACTCAAAGGAACTGTGTTAATGCGGAATGCGACGAGCAATGAAATGATTGTCTCCCTGAGCAACCAAAAGTTATGGGAGCTAGAATACAAAATCTTGTAGCCATGCTCACACAAATTTCACAATCTATGAATCATGTAGGACTTCCAAACGAGAAAAGGAAGGAGCAACATTCTGTTGAATCCTTCATGAGGCAGCGTCCACCTTCATTCAGTGGGTCTTCAGATCCATTAGTTGCTGAACAATGGATCAGTACTACTGAAAAGATATTTTCAGTTCTTCAATATTCTAAACATGATAAAGTCATCTTAGCAGTTTATCGTTTAGAAGGTGATGCTGATCAATGGTGGAATCTTATTAAGAATATGAGTCAAAGGGATGAAATTGAGTCCATGGAATGGGACGAGTTCAAGAACTTATTTTTCAATAATTACTTCCCTCGTATTCTCCGAACAAAGATGGAGAAGGAGTTTCTTGAACTAAAGTAAAAGGATGATGAATCTGTTGGTACCTACGGAGAAAATTTTACAAGACTTGCAAGGTATGCTTCTGGTATTATTATCTAACCTGAGAGTAAGATCGATCGATTCTTTAGTGTCTTAAAACCAAGTCTTCGAAGGGAGTTAGCCTTAAGGGACTTCAATAGCTATGAGGAAATTGTTCGATGTGCTCTCAAGGTTGAGATGGATATTGGTGTAACCCATCAGTCATATGGGTTTGATAAGAAGAGGAAAATGGAATTCAAAGGAAATTCTAAAGAGCATATTGAAAAGAAGATGAGTTTTCCCTTATGCTCAAAGTGTGGAAAGAAACATGGAGGAAATTTTCTTAAAGGGACAATAAAAAGTTATAAGTGTGGAAAAGAAGGTCATCGGGAAATTGAATGTCGAAATAATGGGAAGAAGATGTCTAATGATGCAAACAAAGGAAGGGATACGCAGAATGAACCTACTACCCTTCAATGTTTCAAGTGCAAGAAAATGGGGCATTATGCCAATCAATGCCCTAATCCAAGGGTTGATGATGATGATCGACGTCAACAAACTCTTAAGGCCAAAGACAAAGGAAAGTCACATGCAATTTCTATCAGTGATGTGGAGTACAATAATGAAGTGGTGAAAGGTACACTTACCATCCACTCTAAAGTAGCAAATGTCTTATTTGATTCTGGATCCACCCACTCTTTTATTTCTAAAGAATTTTCTAAGGGTATCACCGTATTACCTCAACAAGTAGATGTTGAGTTAGCTGTGACAACCCCTAATGGAACAACAGTCGCAATAAAAGTTTATAATTCTTCTTCGATTGAAGTTTGTGGGAACGTGCTTCCTGCAAATCTTGTGATCCTTCCTATAGTGGAATTTTATGTGATTCTTAGCATGGATTGGCTTTCTTTATATGGAGCTCATATCAATTTCTAAAGAAGGGAAGTCATATTTCATATTCCAAATAAATCTATGACCGTCTATCGATGCAAGGATGAACATAACCTTGTAGTGGAAATTTCTTCCATCTTATGGGTATTGATTCCACTAAATGAAGGTTATTTATCTCAAATGGTTGGTGAGAAACTCACGATTAAGAATATTCCCATTGTACGGGAGTTTGATGATGTCTTTCCGGAGGAATTGCCGGGTCTTCCACCAAATCATGAAGTTGAGTTTTCAATAGAACTCGTACTGGGTGCTTTTCCTATTTCAAAGACACCTTATAGAATGGCCCCAATTGAGTTGCAGGAATTGAAGAAGCAACTCCAAGAGAATCTTAATAAGGGATTCATACGCCCTAGTGCGTCACCTTGGGGAGCACCTGTTCTGTTTGTTAAGAAGAAAGATGGATCAATGAGACTCTGCATTGATTATCGAGAACTTAACAAGATCACTATCAAGAACAAATATCCTCTACCACTCATTGATGACTTATTTGACCAACTACGCGGAGCTCAATACTTTTCCAAGATTGATCTTTGTTCAGGGTATCATCAATTAAGGGTCAAAAGGGAGGATATACCAAAGACGGTTTTCCGTACAAGGTATGGACACTATGAATTTATAGTGATGCCATTTGGTCTTACTAATGCCCCTGCTATCTTCATGGATCTGATGAATAGAGTCTTTAGAGACTATCTTGATCATTTTGTGGTAGTCTTTATAGACGATATTATTGTATATTCAAAGAGATAGGAAGAACATGATGATCAATTGAGAAGTATATTGAAGACCCTGATAAAGGAGAAGCTTTATTCCAAATTTACCAAGTGTGAATTTTGGCTTCAAAAAGTTTCATTTTTGGGTCACATAATCTCAAAAGAGGGGATATATGTGGATCCAGAAAAAACAGAGGTTATCGAAAGATGGTCGAGACCAAAAACAGTAACCGAGATCCGATGTTTTCTTGGCTTGGTTGGATATTATCGACGTTTTGTGAAATATTTTTCACGATTATCTAATCCACTCACCAGGTTGACTCGAAAAGGAGTTAAGTTCGTGTGGATGGAGGAATGTGAAGAGAATTTCAAGGAGTTGAAAAGAAGGTTATCAAGTTCACCTGTACTCATACTTCCTTGTAGTGGATAAAGGATTGTGATCTACAGTGATGCATCCAAGAAGGGGCTGGGGTGTGTTATTATGCAAAATGATATGGTGAAAGCTTATGCCTCACGACCATTGAAAATCCATGAGAAAAATTACCCAACTCATGATTTGGAATTAGCTGTGGTAATCTTTGCATTAAAGATTTGGAGGCATTATCTTTATGGAGAACGATGTGATATTTATACTGATCATAAAAGTTTAAAGTATATTTTCACACAAAAGGAGATGAATATGCGCCAAATAAGATGGTTGGAGATGATTAAGGAATATGACTGCTCAATTAATTACCACCCTGGGAAAGTAAACAAGGTGTAATATGCATTAAGTCGACAAGACCATGCTAGCTTATCCATGATGAGGATCACAAAGGATCCAATAATTATGGATTTACAAAGGATGGATCTTGGAATTATAATGAAAGGGGAAAAATCCTATCTTTATCAATTGAATGTTCAACCATATATACATGTGAAGATTAAAGAGGCACATAAAGAAGATGTAGAGTTACAAAAGAAGGTGAGAAATGTTACTGAATTCAACCTTGATTGTGGTGGGATAATAAAGATCAGGAATCAGGTTTGTGTTCCTCCCATCCCAGAATTAAAGGAGCTGCTGGATGAGGCTCATAGTTCTTCATTCTCTATTCATCCTGGAAGCACGAAGATGTATAGGGACCTGAAAGAGTACTTCTGGTGGGATGGCATGAAAAGAGATGTTGCTGAATATTTCTCTCGATGCTTGGTTTGTTAGGAAGTTAAAGCTGAGAGACAAAAGTCTAAGGGGATGTTACAACCATTACCCATACCCGAATGGAAATGGGAAAACATCACTATGGAATTTGTCACCAGACTTCCTAAAACATACAAAGGCAATAATGCTATCTGGGTCATAGTTTATCGTCTTACAAAGTCTGCACACTTCATTGCTATTAGAGAGGATTTCTCCCTGGATCAGCTTGCCAGGATATATGTGAAGGAAATGGTAAGATTGCATGGAGTACCACTTTCCATTATATCTGATCAGGATCTGAGGTTTACCTCAAAGTTTTGGCGAAGTCTTCAGCATACTCTGGATACAGATTTGAGTTTCAGTACAGCTTATCATCCTCAGACAGACGGTCAGTCTGAGAGGAAAATTCAAACTCTAGAAGATATTTTGAGAGCTTGCTCTATGGATTTAAAAGGTGGTTGGGATCAACACCTACCTTTGATGGAATTTTCTTATAATAATATCTTTCACTCTAGTATTCAAATGACTCCTTATGAAGCTCTCTATGGAAAGAAATGTAGGACTCCAACTTGCTGGGATGAAGTTAGGGAAAGAAAGCTATTAGGACTTGACCTTGTTGATGAGATGGCAGAAAAGGTCAGATCTATTCAACAACACATTAGATCAGCTTAGAGTTGACAAAAAAGATATGCTGACAACCAAAGAAAAGACCTAGAGTTTGAAGTGGGTGATAAAGTGTTCTTACGAATATCTCCCTGGAAGAGGGTCATGAGATTTGGAAAGAAGGGAATGTTGAGCCCTAGATATATCGGTCCTTTTTGAAATTATGGATCATGTTGGGAAGGTAGCTTACCGGTTGGCACTTCCACCGAATCTCTCCCAAGTTCATGATGTGTTCCATGTATCTCTCCTAAGAAAGTACATACCTGATCCTTCACATGTACTCAGCTCAGAAGTTGTACCGCTGGAGCAATATCTTTCTTATGAAGAAAAGCCGATAGAGATTCTGGATCGTAGAGAAAAAGTCGTACAGAACAAGACCACTCTCTTGGTGAACGTTTTATTGAGGAACAACCAATTATAAGAAGCTACATGAGAGCTTGAGGATATGATTAGGGAGAGGTATCCTCTTCTATTTGTTACAAAGTGACAAATTTCGAGGGTGAAATTAATTTTTAAGGGGGGTAGAATGTAACACCTGAGACTTTTATGAGAAATATTTTGTTTTCATATAAATCATCAAAGGAATCTTTCAATACACACAACACTATCTTGGCTTGCTTTACACGCAATCGCGAACTTCCTCGATAGCTTGCGTCGTACGCAATACCGAGTTTCATTAAACAACGATATGCTATTAAAATATTATTAAAACTAGCTGTTATGAATAGTAATACCCACTTTTTGAAATTTTGTAAATTTTATTTTCCAAAATGGACTTCATTTTTGGATTCGGAATATCGAAATTAGCCTAGGGTGAAATTTTGGTATTTTTCTGAAAACTTTCAATTTTTGATAAATAGTGAAAACACTAGGTTACTATTTAAAAACCGACTTTTTATTTAAATAATTATTTATTTTATTTAAATTTATTTTAGTTTAAAATTGATAGATAATACCTATATAAGTTCAATTCAATTCATTAGAGTCATTTTATAATAATTTTAGATATATAAAAATTTTATTGAACTTTTCACCATCTTTTACCCATCTCTTAGGAGAATTTGAAAATTTAACTGAAACTTAATTTTAACGCTTCTGTGAGTGTAATTTTGAAAATCCAAGAGACGCGGTTAATATCAAGGACTAAAATGTGGTTCAATGAGATGAAAATAATTTTTGGTGAATAGTAACTTTTTACTTTTTTTACCACGGTTAAAAGTAAATAGGGAAATTAAGGGTAAAAATGTTATTATTATTACACTAACACATGTCCTAATTCTATTGGTTAAGTGTAATTCGAAAAAAAAGAAACCTTAGGAATAAATTATGACCATTTAGGTCAACTTGGATTAGATTAGGAAATTTATTAGTAATTTATTTAAAGAAGGGTTAAAATAGTTAAAATCAATGTTTAATAACTAAATAATTTTTAATATAGGGTTATAAATAAGATAATTTAGACTATAAACATTCATTAGAAAGCTAAAAATATTTCCTACATAATGATATTTTATTTTTAATTTTTAAACAATAAATAATTTAATTTATTTATGACACAATGATGATGCAGTAATTATCTTATTAATGAAATATTGACATAATTGATGTTATAAATACCCAAATAAATTTAATTTGAGACTTTTTATGAATTAAAATAATTTTATAGGTTAATATGACATGTTATTATTGATTTAATTAACTTTTTACGAACTAATATTTCTATTATGATTTTCACAAAAATGAATTACCAAATAGTGTCAAAATAGACATAAAATAGTTTTTAAAACAAATATTATATTATTAATTGTTATTTTATTCCTAAAAATATAAGGTTAGGCCAAATGAATTATATAAGGTTATATATATGAATAATAAACAAATTGGGGTTCGTTTGTCTTGTTATAGTAATTTTATTAACCTTATAGTGTAAGAAAACAAGAAGACACGGTAAAAGTTAAATTATCTAACTTAAAGTTAAATCTAAATGATAAGGTTAAAATATAAACCTAAACTTGTCTAAATTCTATTTTATGAGAGTATTTCGACCCATCCCCACCTTAGCTTATAAATAAATCAATTTGGAGCTATTAAAAACTGAATATGACTTTATAATAAAATAATATTTTTAGTTTTTCCTAAGGTGCCCCTCTCCTCCCTTATAAAAGGGCACCTCATCCCTCTCTTACTCACACCACTTTGAGCCTTCAAGCTCGTACAAACCCTGAAAAATTCTCTTCTACACTTCCCTAGAAACATCATAGAGGTCCTGGTCTTCTTAAAAGACCTATTTTAGTTCCCTAAGAGGAGGTCTCAAAGAGGCGCTTCAAAGAAGAGGTAATGTCCGTTACCGATTCTTTCAACTTTATTTCTTCTTCCAATTATTATTCTTTAGTTGTTTAATTATGAAGTAATAAAATAAGTATCACTCATATACTGATATGTTATTATAAGTATGAAACAACCCTATTTTACCATCTATCCATCCTACGGAAAACGAAATCACCACGCGTGCGTACATACGGAATACCATCTCCACGCCGTGGTGTAATCAATTTTCCACCACCACCTTACTTGGATGGGTATAATGGTGTAAATAATAACTATATATGATTATTGTAAATTGATATTGATTCTGGAATAGTATACATACACTCTAATACAGTTCCACGATCATGGGAACGATATCATCGCTCGTGCGTACGTACGGAATACCGTCTCCACGATGTGATACGACTCGTTCTACAAGATCTTCATTGCATAATGATTATATAAATGAATTGAATGAATTAATATGATATATATTACACTAATACCATTCTGGAAATGAGGTATCTATAACCTAAAGAGAAGAATAAGAATTTATTCGACAAAACACGCATAAGAACAAAAAGTAATAAACACCCGAATAACAAGTAGTAATGAAATATTACTAATAAGAAGCTAAGAATATGAACATATATGATATCATAAAAATAAGTATGATTCTGGAATAAGTCAATGAAATTATTTAAATCATTATACAGGAGGTTCGGACACTTACGAAGAAAATCGGACCTAAGGTAAGGGAAAATCTCACAATCTCATTTTTATCCGAGATTGTTTATACTTCAGAATTTAATGGGGAATATTTATCATCCACAAACATGTTTCCTCAATATGTATTATTTATATCCTTCTACAATATTTTATATCCAATTTTACCCTTCGGTGAGTTTTTAGTAAAAGATATGAAAGGAATCTTTTGTCGTTTTTCGTAGGAGGTACTTTTTTGAATTTTCCAACAAAAGTACGAGAAGAATGTTTTTTAACTTATATGGAATGAATGGATTTTTAGAACATTATTTCCATGAAGATTCCTTTACAAGTTTTCAAGTTTATTTTTAATCAACTTATTTTAGTTTAAAATTGAATGACATGTTAAGAAAGGAAAATGTTTTTGAAGTGGAAAGGATATTTTCCTCAAGAATGGAGTTCAAGTGTTTTATCAAAATTATTTTCCATCTAAGACAATATAGGGTTATGTTTCTATCCCTATTATTACATTTATTTGATTATGTTGTGATGGAATTATTTTTATGAATTCATTTATCTTATATAAATTGTTTTATGATGTCACGATGTTTAAGAATCCCATTTTTATTACATGGGTTATGCAATGATGTATGATTTATGATTTTGTGGCACACATAAGAATGGTATCATTATGAGATGGATGGGACCTATATCTACCTCCAATGCATTGGGTAAAGACTTATATCTCATGAGATAGACATGGCTAGAATGGCAGGTTAAACCAGTTCACTGAAATAGGATTGAAACGAGGAGTGAACTCGGTTCAGAAATGGACTTTGTCCACTAAGATAGTCTTGGATATGAGTCTTGACTACTAATAAATAATTCTATATGATTATGTGTGTATGCCACAAAGTTTCATGTTTTAAGTTATGATTATTGGGATTACATTTCACTACTATGTTTTATCCCATGTTATGAAATTATGATCTCTTTTGCAGGTTAAGATTTTCAAAATGTTATGTTCTTATGAATATGATGTGACTGATATTTATTTTGTATACCCTTACTGAGCATTTGAGATCACCCTTTTGTATGTTTTCTTTCCCCAGGTCAGGAAGAAGATTATTAAGTAGGATATGACAAAAGGGACTCTAGATATGATGAAATAAATGGGAGACAATGTAGATGCTTTATGAACCAGTTGTTTATGTTTCCCAATTTCTAAAGACACTATACCTATATGGTCCTTTACTGGTTTTGTTATATGTTGTAATAAGTGTGCTTCAATTCTGAATTAATAACAATGTATGTAAAGTATGGGTCGTTATACTAGGAAACTGACAGTACGTCGATTGGAGGTCCGTAGCCCAAGATATGGGTGTTTAAACGAACCTGGTCCGAAAATAGGGGGTCTGGGCTCGGTCCGACATGACCCAATACCCCCTGGGTCGCCCCGAACTGGGTCGACCCGACCTGGGTCCGGGTCCGGCCCAATCGGGCGCGGCCCGGCCCGGCGGCCCGGCTCGGAAGCCGGCCGCGGCTCGGCGCAGGCCGAGCGTAGCGCAAGGGGCGCGCCCCTTACTTCTAGAAATGGAAGACCCTGTGGCGTCCGCCCTAAAAACCGATCGGGTGGTTATGACCCCCCGGTTTCATGGAAAATGACCGGACTTTATGGCCGGTTGGTTGAGCCGCCGCGAGACCCTTCAGGGTTCCGCCTCCTGGAGTCGCCGATGACCGGCACAGCTAGCCGTCCCCTGCTGGACTGTCGGGGCCTCAGGCCGCGGCTCTCGTCAACCGACGCGGTTCGACTGCACCACACTGCTCTGCTGCGGCCCACTTCGGCCGTGACCTTCCTCGGCTTCTCCGGCATGGCGCAATGGCGCCGCCGACCACCGCCGCTGCCTGCTCTGGCCGCGGTCCCTTCGGCCTCATTGGCATAGTGCGACGGTGCCGTGCACCACCGCCGCGGCCCACTCCGGCCGCGGTTCTCTTTGTCCCCACGCGGTGCAACGGTACCACGCTGCCTTAGCCTCAAACGTCAAAAATGATCAATAATAAAAAGGGGAGGAGGATTGACCGTGTTTGTGCGGTCCGATCTCCTCCCATTATGATGATAACAAGCGGCCAAAGTAAACGGGAATGCTCAATGACAAAACAAAGCACAATTTTAATTCATTAAAATTGAACTTAAACCCTACCTTGAAAGAAGTTCGTGGTTTCCAAGAATTGTGGACGATGGAGTCGTTTCTGTCGTCATCAATGTCTCCTCCCTTGTCACAGAGGAAGAAGAGGATAAAGAAACTGGGGCCACTGAATCAACGTTCTTCGTCGGTGAGTTGGCGTTCTTCATTGAAGACAAAGTTCTTGAAGAGAAACTAGAGCTCTCTCCTCCAATTCTCAACACAACAAGACAACCCAAAAATAAAATAAGGCTCCTCCTTATTTTATTAAAACATGCCATGCATTCAAAATTACTAATTAAAATACTTAATTCAATTAATTGATGAGGTTCAATTAATTAAATTAATGTGTGTTGGCATGAATTAAATTGGAAGAGTTGGGAGAGGAGGAGTTACCCAATTAAATACATGGGGTATAATGGGAGGCTTAAGGGGTTTAGGGAATGTGAACAGTTGGGGATCGTGTGGGCCCCACATCACAATTATCCTCACATGGGTAGTTAGAAGTTTGTGGGTCCCATCCTAACTATCCCATGGAGGATATAACCACTTAATATAAAGAATAAAAATTGTTCTACAATTTTTATTAAATTATTATTTAAACCACTAAATTAAACTCCTTCTCCCATGAAAACGCATTTATGGTAAAATTCCTCTTGAGAAATTACAGGCGTTGTGGTTCCATCGGTGCCCTCAGATTTCAATTCCGAGCACCGGTTCAAAAGTTAGAAAAACCCGCTCGTCCGTTCACTGAACGTACCCGAGCTAAACTTCAAAAATTGATTCTCAGCACACCGGGCCTCGAAATCAGGTGCCGTCAGAAACTGCGTACTCGTAAAATCTCAAAGAATTTAAGAAAAAAAAATTCATTGAAATTTACAGGTCTTTACATTATCTTCATTAATAATCCCACATCATTGACTAGGGATATATGGATATCAAGGAAAATGAAACATTTGTGGAGCATCCTGTAGAGATCCAGATCCATCAAGAGAAGGTATTATATGGATGAACCATTAATTTGGTTCATGTGTTGTAGAGTAATTGTGGCCTAGAGGAGAGTACTTGGGAGTGAGAGATTCAGATTCGTTCCCAATACTCAGAGTTTTTTTAAGTTTCTATTTTATTTTTTTCCTTGTGTTATGATACTAGATCTCATATTTTTATTATATTTTTTATTCCTTTTATGTGTTGTTTTCTTGATGTGTGATTTATAGAAAAAATTATAACATATGGAAAGAGGAGGACCTGATTACTAATCGATATGAATTATACTATGATGCGATTAAAACCATGAAGGTGAGTAAGTACCACCCATAGTGGATAGAATATTAACATAGAGGATGAAATTCCTTGATTTATGTCTTCATTATAGTGCTATTTTATTGTTGTGGTCATTATTATATTGGGTTTTATAGAGTTTGATATGGTTGTGCAGATGGCTATGTGGTGTGTGGTGGTTTGTGGTAGGCACCACATGACATGGATATGTTCCCAGTGAGAGGTGATGATGTGGTTATATGGTGATACAGTTGTTTTGGATTTTTGTGGATTTTTCAGTTGGTTAGTTTAGTTGGTAATAGAATTTTAGGGGTGATGAAATTATTTAGAGGTATCTCACGGGGTGGTTTTTGGACCCCTTTATTTTCTCAGGTTTTATTTTGATTCTCAGGGAAAAGAATCATTTGATAAGTATCTAATGTAACCACTCATGCCTCCCTATCTTGTTACTTTCCTTGGTTTGTAGTTGGAGAGTGTTTGGATGATGTATCAGAGGTTTTGGTGGGGTTGGATCTATAGGTTTATTGTAGCATGTGGTTCACAATTTGAACTTAATTTATGTCGTGAATTGGAGGTTCACATATTGTATAGTAGGCTAGTTTCACAACTTGTGTGCTGTAGTAGAGGAATCCATGAAACAAATTCACATTATGAATTTGGAATTCATTACATGTAACTGAGGTGACATATTTTTTTTTTCAAAAACTAAAAATATGTGTGTTTCCTACCTTGTACCATATTCACATCTTGTAATTTGTTGGTCCTGTAGAATTTGTGTCATGAAAGTGGAATTCATGACATGAAATCAATAATTTCTAGGTTGTAAATAGGTTTATTCAGCTGATTATTTTCCATTTTTATGTCACATATTCCTCTAATTTTTTGTATAACCCTTTTAAATTTTGAAATATCTTCCATCCATAGTTCTCCCGCTGCAATACTTGGGTTTGGGTGGTGGTGTTTCGACAAATCAATGGTAAGGCCTTCACCTTTCTTGGTTGTTTTTCTACCATTCTTATTCTACAGGATCCACTGTGGCATTATGGTTTTGGTTTGGGGGTGAGTTGAATTGTGTTTTTATGATCCTTTGGTGTAGTATAGGTTGATCCACAAGTGCCTTATGTAGTTGTGGGTTGCTGGCACTTCTTCTTCACCTTGTGGTGCATAGTGAGTCAGAAAGCTTTGTTTGAGGTAGGGTTTCCTTCAGTTCTCATCTTTTATGTCATACAAGATGGGTTTTATCCTTTTTATATTTAGTAAGATAGTTTCCAATTTCTTAATAGATGAAAAAGAACTGGTTAATTGAAATTTATTGGGATAGGGAATGTGTTCACATGTTTTTACAGCTTTGATATTATTGTGATATTCTGATTATATGACCTGAATGCCCCACTGAAAATGGATACCATTGGGGGAATTTTTGGGTAATTGTTGATGTTTTTTGGAACCCTTAATTTTTATAATTGTTTATCATCACCTTAAAATGTAAATTGGATAACCACTTATATTTGGTTAATAAAATGGTCGTCCATGAATTTGTGGATTTTGTGAGAATACAGGTAAAATAAAAAACCGGGATGTGAAAAGTCATACGATATACATGAATAATGTTAATGTGATGTGGTTGGTATGAGGCTGTACTATGGGGAGATGATGTGTTTGCGAGGCTGTGCTATGCAGTAGTGATGTGTTTGTGTGGCCTTGATATTGGTCAATGATGAGAGATGTGTTTGTGTGGCTATACTATGGGGTGGTGATGTGGGGTTGTGATAGAGGATGATGATGTTTGGTTGGTATGAGTCCATTACATGGGGAGGCGGTGTGCGGTTAGGTGATGTATGGTTGTGTTATGTGGCCAATGATATAAGGATGGTTATGTTGTGTTATTTTTCCAGTTACTATTGGAATTTAAGGATAATAGTGAAATTGAAATGATTGGGGTTTGGTCTGGTAAATTGGATGGAAATGTTTAAAGACTGTTGAACTAAAATGGCATGTGTGGTTAAATGTGAAAAAGGTTTGTGAATGAAATAAATGGGTTTCAGAATGAAATTAACTGGTAATGAAAAGTTGGAAGTGTCTCATGGCTTGTGATATTTTTGTGGTTTTCTACATTTAGAGGTGGTAGGAAAAGCGGGTATGTTTTGGTTTGGTTAGTACCTTGTCCTGAAACCCTAGGTTGGGATTGTGTGAGACTATACATATATATAATTTACATATTCCTTGTGAATTATATATGAACCTCACCCACATGAAGCAGCATGTGATGACACTCATATATATATATATATATAGGGGTGTTTTTCCCAATATCCTAGTGGTGAGGATAGATGGAGGGCTACCCACTCTTTCAGACTCTCTCTTATAGGTAAATATATATATACATAAGCTGTAACAACCCAGGTAAATAAGGAATAAAGAATTTTCATATTTATTAATTTTTTCGAATTAAATATTAATTTTACTTTAAAGGGGTTGCTATGTTCGATAGCGTACTCGATATCAAATAATGAGTTTCTTTGAAATCTTACGTTGCACACTAGTAATAAAATAATATTATTTTAAATGGTAGTTAACACGTACTCGTTGTATTTACAGGAATGAATAGAAATAACTAAAATATGATTATATATGTTTTTAAAAGTTTTTACATTTATCCAATAAAAGATAAAGGCTTAAAATAAGAAAATAATTCAATTTTAGGCCTAGATACTCTAATATTAACTAAAAGGTTGAACTATCGCCTTTTGATGGAAAACCCTATTTAAATATAGTTTTGGTCACTCTTATACATTCTATTGGACCAAATAAAACTCATTTTTAGAATCGGGACATCAAAATTTACTTTGTGTAAATTTTTTGTATTTTTTCGATAAAGTTCATTTTTTTAATGAATAGTGAAAAATGTTGTATTTTAATTAAAAAACACTTTTTAAGATAATTTATTAATAGTATTAGATTGTCTTTTGAATTGGTTTTAAAGTGAAATTAGAATATATTTTTACCATTTAATAAAATAGTGGTCGTTGGAATTATTTCACTTTGAAATTGGACTTAAACTAGTGTCAATCTTTTGATATATATTGTTTCATAAAAACACGCTATTTGTCATGACAGCGAGGATTGAGTATTAAATTAATTAATTTAACTTTTATGTTTTGAATTTTGTAAAATAGACATCATTTTTGAATTTGGAATATCAAATATATCTTAGGGTAAAGTTTTGGTATTTTTTTGAAAAACTTCAATTTTTGATGAATAGTGAAACCACTAAGTGGTACATAAAAAACTGATTTTTTGTTTAAATGAAAATTTACCACTTCTGTGTTTTGAATTTCAAAAATCTAACATACATGGTTGTCATTAGGAAGTAAAATTTGGTTCAATGAGATTAAAATAATTTTTTGGTGAATAGTAACTTTTAAGTTTATTAATCGTGATTAGAGGTAATTAGTGTAATTTAAGGCAAAAATAATGTTTTAATAATATGAAATTACCTAGAAACATGTCCTAAACTTATTGGATGTGTCATGGCCGACCAAGAAAATTCATGGGTCAAATTTGGGACCCCATGGAGCCACTTTTGTAGGAAAATGACATTAATAACTTTTTATTTAAAGTTAAAATAAAAATGTCACAAACATATATTGTTTTGCTAAAACAATTTTTAAATGGGGTTATAAAAGTCATAATTTTGACTATAAATATTCATTGGAAAGCTAAAAAGATTTCATACATCATGATATTTGTTATATAATTTTTAGACATTAAATAAATTACATTATTTATGACACCATGATGATACAACGATTACCTCATTATTTAACGATTTAAATAAAATGAAAAGATAATGTAAAATCTAAGACCTACACTTGTCAAAAACTTATTGGATGAGTATATTTAGATCCCTTACCACATTATCCTCGAAATTTATAATTGTGGGACCTTTTTTATTCGAAAATCATTTTATAATAAAGTATCTTTTCAAAACATTCCAAGAGTGCCCCTCCTCTCCTCTTATAAAAGGCCCCCACCTCTACCTACTTACCCACACCTCTCAAGCCTTTGGTTCGGCCAATCTCTACTCATTTTATCTCTCCATATCTCTCTCCTCATCCTAGAATCCTTACCTTGGACAGAAAGCTCTTCAAAGAACCCTTGGGGTTCAAACCAAGAAGAGTTACCCGATTTTAAGGAGATTAAAGAGCAATCGAGTCACCTCAGACACGAGGTAAGGGAACTCATCTCAATCTACTTTCATTGAGGCATATTTTGTTTTATACAAAACTTTCCTTTATATGGTGTATAAACCCCTTTTACTTTTACTTTTATTCAAAAGGAATCTTTTTATACGAAGTGTTTTTACTAAATGACAAAAGGGAATGTCTTTTTGTCGTATGTATGCGGCGACAATGACTTCTCCACCGCCGTGACCATTATTTGAGTTTCGGATTCCTCTACAAGCCATAACGTTTCTTTTAAATGAAAAATAAATACAAAGTTTTACTTTTATTTTGTCTTGGTATTGAAAATGGTTTTTATAATGGATTTGTTATGTCAATATATTTAAGTGATATATTGTGATCGAAATGTGGAAATGTTTTCCTTCCATTATATTTGTTTTATGTCTTATGATTGTATAATGGTACTTAGACATTTGATGGGTGGTTACGTGATAAACCATATGACGGGTGGTGCCGTGAATACTAGGACGGGTGGTTACGTTATAACCTCCAATGCATTGGGTATGGAAGTCGGCCGTATGACTATTCTATTAAGTGATATGTGTGAAAGTCGACCGTATGGTTATTCCATTTAAGTATGTTTATGTCCCAAGTTAACTTTATATGTTATGTGTTCTTTATATGGGTTTTATGCTAATATTTTGGTTACAAAATGGTAACTAATGATCTTTTATTCAGTGAAGATTTTTTTACTACTTCATAAAGGTGAAAAGTATTACTTTGATAAAGTATTCTTGGTTTACTTATTGTTTTGAAAAACAAACAGTTTTCCTTCTTTGTGTATCCATTACTGAGCTTTTTATGCTCACCCCAAGTTTTTTTGAAATTTTATTCACAGGAATTAATGTGGAATAGGGTCAAGGATGGGATCAAGTAAAAGTCATTCTATCTAAAACATGGAACTAGACATGTTTCTTTTTAAGAGTTTTTATTTTTACTATAAGTGTCTACTTTGTAATCTTTTGAGATGTAATAGTTATGTTCTAATTATTTAAAACTCTAAACCAGAAAATATCCTCAATGTGAATTATTCATTTAATTCATGATTATGTAAGGTTTTAAGGCCGGGGCCTTATAGTTTGTATCAGAGGTCGGTTTAGAAAACATTAGGAGTTGGAAAATTTTTAAATTATAAGTTAATTTATGGTATGATTGAAATGATATAGCATTTAAAGATTTGAATGTTTCTTCACCTAAGATATTTCTGTGTTCAGAATGATTTTCTACAGACGAAACAAGGCAGCTATGTTGGGATGACATCAGGAAGAAGACAACCTTCAAAATCAGCAACCTGAGATGGTCGGAATCAGAACTAAACAGTTTTTTTGCAGTGATGGCACAATTGAATCAGGCTATAAATGGTGGTGGTATCCATGCATGAGATTAGCCAGATCAATCGCAGAGGAACATGTCAGTGGTGGAACATTTCATGAGGCAACATCCCCCATCATTCAGAGGATCATATGACCTTGTGCTAGCTAAAGGGTGGATTAAAGAACTGGAGAATATTTTTGATGTCATGGGTTGTTCAGAACATCAAAAGGTTAGTCTTGCTATTTACCATTTTTAAGGTGAAGCTGATTAGTGGTGGTCGATGGTGAAAAATATCAGGGATAGTGATGAGATTGATGATCTTCACTGGGACGAATTCAAAGGTATGTTTCTTGAGAAATATTTTCCTAAAGTGGTTCATCTTAGGATGGAAAAAAAATTCCTAGAATTGAGGCAGGAGGATGACTTAGTGGCTGCTTATGAAGAAAAGTTCACTTGACTGGAAAGGTATGCTCCAAATTTTATACGAGATCTTGATAGTAAAATCAACCATTTTTACTTAGGGATAAAGGCAAGGTATCTAAGGGCTTTAGCTTCTCGTGAGTTAAAAAGTTATGAAAAACTTGTTCGATGTGCAGAGAAGGTGGAAATGGAGTTTTCCGATGATCAGATGTTCTTTGACAAACAACAAAATAAGAGGTCCAGTTGGCAGGAAAAATGGAAGAATTCATCAAAGAAGCAAGGAGGTAAGAAAACCAAATATCCATCCTGTGAGAAGTGTGGTAAAATTCATACTGGAGAATGATTATCCAAGTCTGGAAAGTGCTTTCGGTGTGGTAAGTGTGGTCATATTACTCGTAACTATAAGGAAGATGATCAACCAGACAATGAAAAGCCAGTGGTAAGATGTTTTAAGTGTAATGAAATGGGTCATTATGCAAACGAGTGTCTAAAGAAGAACTCAAATGAGGGAAAGCAGCCATACTACAAGCATAAAGGGGTGGTGAAATCCTTTGAAACTACTTCAGCAGATGTTGGTCCATCGATTGAAGTAGTATCAGGTACACTGTTTGTTTGTTCAGATTATGCCAATGTGTTGTTTGATTCAGGGTGTACACATTCTTTCATTTCTGAGAAGTTTTCTAGTAAATTGGAGATTCCATCTCAAAAATTGAATCATGAACTTATGGTAAAAACACCCGGAGGGAACATTGAGACAAAAAGATAAGAACATTCCTATCCTTGTGTGCGGAAAGAATCTTCCAACAAACCTTATTGTTCTGCTTCTAGTAGAGTTTGATGTTATTTTGGGCATGGATTGGCTTTCTGTTTATCATGTTAAGATTGACTACAGAGATAAAATAATTTCTTTTCAGAAAGATTTTCAGTTTGTGTACAAGAATGAACCCTTGATTTTGATAACATATCAGGAAGTTGAGAAACTAGTAAAAGATGAAAATGAATGTTACCTTGCACATGTTATTGAAAATAAAGGAACTGTTCAGATTAATTATGTGCCAGTGGTAAATGAGTATCTTGATGTTTTTCCTGATGAGTTTCCTAGTATTATTCATGATCAATAAGTTGAATTTAATGTTGACTTAGTTCCTGATTCTAATCCAATTTCAAAACCCCCTTATCGAATGGCTCAAGTTGAACTTTTAGAGTTAAAGAAGCAATTTGCAGGAGTTATTAGGTAAAGGTTTCATTCGACCTAGCACATCACCATGGGGTGCTCCTGTATTGTTTGTTAAAAAGAAAGATGGTTCAATGAGACTTTGCATTGATTATAGATCTTTGAATAACATTACTGTTAAGAACAAGTATCCTTTGACTTATATTGATGATTTGTTTGATCATCTCCAGGGAGCTCTGTATTTTTCGAAGATTGACTTGAGGTCAGGGTACCATCAGTTGAAAGTAAAAGAAGCAGATTTTCTGAAGACTGCGTTCCATACTAGATATGGCCATTATGAATTTTTAGTTATGCCTTTTGGGTTAACCAATGCACCTACTGTGTTCATGGACCTTATGAATAGAATTTTCTATGAGTTCTTGGATAAGTTTGTGGTTGTTTTCATTGTGATATTTTGGTTTTTTCTAAAATTAAAGAAGAGCATGAAAGTCATTTAAGGGTTATCCTGCAAACCTTAAAAGAAAAGAAACTGTATGGAAAATTCAGCAAGTGTGAGTTTTGTTTACAACAAATTTCTTTCCTTGGTCACATTGTTTCAAAAAATGACATAACTGTTGATCCTGCTAAAACAAAAGTTGTTGAAGAATGGACAAGACCCACAAATGTAATCGAGATCCATAGTTTTATTGGTTTGGCAGGTTACTACCGAAGGTTTGTTGAAAATTTTTTACGGTTATCTAGTCCAATGACTAAGCTAACTCGAAAGGGTGTTAAGTTTATCTAGACAAAATAATGTGATGATTGTTTTCAGGAGTTGAAAAGAAGATTGGTGAATGCTCCAGTTTTGGAACTTCTTTCCAGGAATGGTGAGTTTGTTATCTACAGTGATGCTTCATTGAAAGGACTTTGTTGCGTCCTAATGCAGAATGATCAGGTAATTTCTTATGCTTCATGTCAGTTGAAAACTCATGAGGTAAATTACCCTACACATGATTTGGAATTAGCTGCTGTTGTTTTAGCTTTAAAAATTTGGAGGCATCATTTGTATGGAGTAAAGTGTGAAATATATACTGATCAAAAAATTTTAAAGTATATATTCACTCAAAAATAATTGAACATGAGACAGAGGAGATGGATGGAATTAATCATGGATTACGATTATACAATTCATTACCATCTGGGAAAAGCAAATAAAGTCGCTGATGATTTGAGTCGAAAAAGTAATGCTTCATTAACCATGATAAGTTTGGAACGAGATCCTTTGGTTTTTGATTTAATGAAATTTGGCATAAAAGTTATTGGTGCAGAAAGTTCTTCTGTTTTGTTTCAGGTGTTAGTGAGATCATCCTTATCAGATAGAATTAATCAAGCGCAGAAGAAAGACAGTGGATTGCAGAAAATGATAGAGCTAGTTCATAAGGGTAAGTTTCTTGAGTTTAACATTGATAATGATTGTGTTTTGAGGTTTGAGAAGAGATTATGTGTGCCTGGTGATTCACAGTTGAAGAATGAGTTGTTATGTGAGGCTCATAGTTCCCCGTTTTCAGTTCATCCTGATAGTACTAAGATGTACAGAGATCTGCGGGAGTATTACTGGTGGGATGGAATGAAAAGCGATATTGCTGATTTTACTATGAAGTGTTTGACTTGTCAGTAGGTTAAAGTATAATAGCAGTTACCGAAAGGGATGCTTCATCCTTTACCAGTTCCAGAGTAGAAATGGGAAAATATATCCATGGACTTTGTTGTGGGATTACCGAAGTCATCTCGAGGTAATAATGCAATCTGGGTTATTGTTGATCGATTGACTAAATCTTCTAATTTCTTTCCTATTCGAGATACTTTGTCTCTAGATCAACTTGCTCGGTTATATCTTAAAGAGATAGTTAGGTTGTATGGAGTTACCCTCTCCATTGTATCGGATCGTGATCCCAGGTTTAATTATAACTTTTGGAAAGGCCTTCAAAAGTCATTGGGTACTGAATTAAATTTTAGTACAGCTTTTCATCTGCAATCAGATGGACAGTCAGAACGAACAATTCAGACTTTGGTGGATATTCTACATGCGTGTTTGATGAATTATCAGGGAAGTTGGGACCAACATCTATCTTTGGTCGAATTTTCATATAATAACAGTTTTCATTCTAGTATACAGATGGCTCCGTTTGAAGAATTATATGGGAAGCAGTGTCGAACTTTGGATTTTTGGGATGAAGTAGGTGAAAGGAAGATGATGGGAACAGAATTGGTAGAAGAGATGGTAGAAAAAGTTCAGTTGATTCAGAAACACATAAGAACAGCTCAGAGCAGATAGAAAAGTTATGCGAATAACTGGAGGAAGGATCTATCTTTTGAGGTAGGTGATCATGTTTTTCTCAAAGTTTCACCATGGAAAAGTGTGATGCGATTTGGTAAGAAAGGAAAGATGAGTCCAAGGTTCATTGGACGATATGAAATTATAGAGAAAGTTGGATCAGTTGCATATAGAGTGGAATTACCTATGAGTTTATCTCAGGTACACAATGTTTTTCATGTTTCGATGTTGAGAAAGTATATGCCAGATCCATCTCATGTTTTGAGTCCAGAGGTAGTTCAGTTGGAAGAGAATCTCTCTTACGAAGAACAACCAGTCCAAATTCTTGACCGTAGAGAGAAAGTGTTGCAGAATAAGGTAATTCACCAGGTAAAGGTTTTATGGAAAAACCATATGGTTGAAGAGGCAACGTGGGAATCTGAAAATGCTATGAGGGATAAATACCCCCACTTATTTTGATAAGTGAATAAAATTGCGAGGACGTAATTCCCAAAAGGGGGGAAGGATGTAACATCCCAGGTAAATAAGGAATAAATCATTTTCATATTTATTAATTTTTGATAATTAAATATTAATTTTACTTTAAAGGGGTTTCTATGTTCGATAGCGTACCCGATACGCAACAATGAGTTTCATTGAAATCTTACGTTGCACACTAGTAATAAAATAATATTATTTTAAATGGTAGTTAACACGTAGCCATTGTATTGGCGTAAATGAATAGAAATAACTAAAATATGATTATATATGTTTTTAAATGTTTTAACATTTATCCAATAAAAGATAAAGGCTTCAAATAAGAAAATAATTCAATTTTAGGCATAAATACTCTAATATTCACTAAAAGGTCGAACTATCACCTTTTGATGGCGAACCCTCTTTAAATATAGTTTTGGTCACTCTTATACATTCTATTGGACAAAATAAAACTCTTCTTTAGAATCGGGACATCAAAATTTACTTTGTGTAATTTTTTTGTATTTTTCCGATAATGTACATTTTTTTAATGAATAGTGAAAATGTTATATTTTAATTAAAAACCTCTTTTTAATATAATTTATTAATATTATTAGATTATCATTTTAATTGGTTTTAAAGTGAAATTATAATATATTTTTACCATTTAATACAATAGGGGTCTTTGGAATTAATTTCACTTTGAAATTGGACTTAAACTAGTGTCAATCTTTTGATATATATTGTTTCATAAAAACACGCTATTTGTTATGACAGTAGGGATTAATTATTAAATTAATTAATGTAAATTATATGTTTTGAATTTTTTAAAATAGACATCATTTTTGAATTCGGAATATCAAGTATAGCTTAGGGTGAATTTTTGGTATTTTTCTGAAAAACTTCAATTTTTGATGAATAGTGAAACCACTAAGTGGTACTTAAAAAACTAATTTTTTGTTTAAATGAAATTTTACCACCTCTGTGTTTTGAATTTCAAAAATCCGACATAAATGGTTGTCATTAGGAATTAAAATGTGGTTCAATGGGATTAAAATAATTTTTTGGTGAATAGTAACTTTTAAGTTTATTAATCACGATTAGAGGTAATTAGTGTAATTTAAGGAAAAAATAATGTTTTAATAATATGAAATGACCTAGAAACATGTCCTACCATTATTAGATGTTTCATGACCAACCAAGACAATCCATGGGTCAACTTGGGGACACCATGGAGCCACTTCGGTAGGAAAATGACATTAATAACTTTTTATTTAAAGTTAAAATAAAAACGTCACAAACATGTATTGTTTTGCTAAAACATTTTTTACATGGGGTTATAAAAGTCATAAATTTGGCTATAAATATTAATTGGAAATATAAAAATATTTCCTACATCATGATATTTTTTTTATAATTTTTAGACATTAAATATTACATTATTTATGACACCATGATGATGCAGTGATTACGTCATTATTTAATGATTTAAATAAAATGAAAAGATAATGTAAAATCTAAGACCTACACTTGTCAAAAACCTATTGGATGAGTATATTTCGAACCCTTACCACCTTATCCTCGAAATTTATAATTGTGGTACCTTTTTTATCCGAAAACCATTTTATAATAAAGTATCTTTTCTTAACATTCCAAGAGTGCGCCTCCTCTCCTCTTATAAAAGGCCCCCACCTCTACCTCCTTACCCACACCTCTAAAGCCTTTGATTCGGCCAAGATCTTATTATTTTATCTCTCCACATCCCTGTCCTCATCCTAGAATCCTTACCTTGGGTAAAAAGCTCTTCAAGGAACCCTTTGGGTTCAAACCAAGAAGAGTTACCCGATTTTAAGGAGATTAAAGAGCAATCGAGTCACGTCGGACAGGAGGTAAGGGACCTCATCTCAATCTCCTTTCATTGAGACATATTTTGTTTTATACACAACTTTCCATTATACGGTGTATAAACCCCTTTGACTTTTACTATTATTCTAAAGGAATCTTTTTATACGAAGCGTTTTTACTAAATGACAAAAGGGAATGTCTTTTTGTTGTAGTATGTGGCGACAACGACTTCTCCATCGCTGTGACCATTATTTGAGTTTAAGATTCCTCTACAATCCATAACGTTTCTATTAAATGAAAAATAAATACCAAGTTTTAATTTTATTTTGTTTTGTTATTGAAAATGGTTTTTATAATGGATTTGTTATGTCAATATATTTAAGTGATATATTGTGATCGAAATGTGGAAATGTTTTCCTTCCATTATATTTGTTTTATGTCTTATGATTTTATAATGGTACTTGGATATTTAATGGGTGGTTACGTGATAAACCATATGACGGGTGGTGCCATGAATACCAGGACAGGTGGTTACGTTATAACCTCCAATGCATTGGGTATGGAAGTCGGCCGTATGGCTATTCCATTAAGTGATATGTGTGGAAGTCGACCGTATGGTTATTCCATTTAAGTATGTTTATGTCCCAAGTTACCTTTATATGTTATGTGTTCTTTATATGGGTTTTATGGTAATATTTTGGTTTCAAAGGGTAAACAATTATCTTTTATTCAGTGAAGAGTTTTTTACTACTTCATAAAGGTGAAAAGTATTACTTTGATAAAGTATTCTTGGTTTACTTGTTGTTTTGAAAAACTAACAGTTTTCCTTATTTGTGTATCCCTTACTGAGCTTTTTATGATCACCCCATGTTTTTTTAAATTTTTTTTCACATGACTTATTGTGTAATAGGGTCAAGGATGGGATCAAAGAAAAGTCATGCTATCTAAAACATGGAACTAGACATGTTTCTTTTTAAGAGTTTTTATTTTGAGTAGAAGTGTCTACTTTGTAATATTTTGAGATGTAATAGTAATGTTATAATTATCTAAAACTCTAAACCAGAAAATATCCTCAATGTGAATTATTCATTTAATTCACGACTATGTAAGGTTTTAAGGCCGATGCCTTATATAAGCTATGATGGACAAAGGTCTCATAGTGCACTAGGTGATGACCCTGTTGTCTGTGGGCGAGATGTTATATGACCATGATGTGGGACAGTGAGATGTGATGGCCCATGTTTTAGCTGGAGAGACGTGATATAACCAAGTTTTGTGGAGGCTTATGGTGGGGTTCATTCATGGAAGGAGGTTGTAATGGGGTTTATGTCCTTCATGTTCGTGATACCCTACTACTCTAGTTATAATAGTGGATGTGGTGGGATTTCCCAGGTGTCTACTGGTGAGATGTGATATAACCATGCTCTGGGGTGGTGAGATTTGATATGATCTTTATATGGGTAATTGGATAATTATACGTTATACAAAAGAGATGAGAGTGCAATAAAATATGTCGTTGGGGTGTGAGATGGAAATATCAGTGGGAAAGCGGTGCAGGGTACCCTTTATCGATATGCTTCATATTATTTTACCATACTTGGTTGAAATATTTAGTGAGCATTCCATAGTGAGAATGGGTTTGGTTATTTGACCTATTTAAGTTTTTTTTGATTATACTATTTTCTCATGGGTTTATTAGTATTCTTCTTTCAGATGTGCACAAGAGACTTTGGTATGTCCCTACTTAGTATACTTATATTCACACCCTATGTATATAAACTGATTTTTTGGATTTTGGGAGGACCACATAAACCAAACTAGGAATTATTATCTTATACCCTTTTACGATTGTTATTTTACTAATTTATATTTTCTTTTGGATATTTAATTTTAGATACTTTTATCTCCATCAATTTTATTCGTACATGTATTGTGAAATGCTTTTGGTTTCATTTTTATATTATCTCATAGGGTTTCCTACAATTGATTAACCCTATCTAGATATCATATATTTTTTGATTATAATGAATCCCATTCATGATATTGTTATTACCTTGATGCTAGTTACCAACCCATGACCTACTAGAGGTGGTACTCATGGGTCATTATCTTTATTCCTTCTTTGCACCATCTTTAGAGGGCGGGGTCACGAAAGATACCTTTTTGTTTAAAACATTTAGAGAGATATAATTTGTTTTAAAATGGTTTTAAAAGAATAATTTGATAAAATATATTATGAATGATCCAATTTGGGCCATTGAAAAGAATTTTATGACCAAATTTGATATAAAAAATTTTTAAACATAAGGATGCTTTTTCTTTGGAAAACTACCATTTATCGCATTTGAGGGTTTAATTTTAAATTAAATTATGTCACTTTTGTGAATTGAATTTTATAATATGGATTCCATATTTTTAATCAAAATAATTAATATTAATTATTAGGTTCAAATTAATTTTTGGACATTATGAATAGTAACCATATTAAATATTTGTTACACGGTAAAAGTAAAATAGGTTAATTAAGTGTAAAAATCATTTTTCAAGGAAAAAAGTAACCCTAACACCTGAATTAATTTCATTTAATGGTTATATTTTGTCCAAAATAATCCATGATTCGAAAATATAGAATTTGTTTTCCATATGGACATGATTGTGACCATTATAATACTTCATGTAATGAAAAGTCAAAAATATCAGTTTCTTGCTTTTTATTTCTCCAGTATTTTGTGACTAGGATAAAGATGGCCGATGATTGATTATAAATACTTATTTCCAAAATAAATTATTTTTTTTCATGGTAATTAATTTTTAGTTTTTAAATATGAAATAATTACCTTAAATGTTTATGAAACACTAATGCAATAATTATTTAAATAAAAGGAAAATAAAATAAATGATTTTAAAAAAGTTAAAAGTAATATAATTTGAATGAATTATTATGTTACATGAATTTTATATAAAAATATAACATTTTATAAATATTTCAATTGACTACATTTTAATTCATATCTATCTTGATGTTATTAAGTTCAAAGTAATTGAATAGTATCAAAATTCACATTAATGATATTTTATAATAAATATTGTTTTATTAAACGATTTAACATTTATAAAAATACTATATTGTTAAAATTGATTATAATATGTTTTAAAATATCAAACATGGTCCAATTATGTTACAATTTTCTTTCTTAGTAACTATCATGACCCTTAAAGAGTAAAAGAAACTATTTATCATGGTGAAAAACTAAAATGGTAAAAGTGAGTAACCTTATAGGCAAAGGGAATAACATGTTTAAAAAATGTTTATTTTTTTTGGTTCATGTGTGGATCAAAATTATCATCATTCCACTCCATTAATTATCAATTTTTGTGGCACTTGGTTTGAGGGACACTTCCCATTGTTGAATAATTTTGCATATTTAAAAAATGCCACTCCTTCTCCCTTATATAGAGGCACATACTCTCCTATTTATTTCACAATTAAAAATCCTTTTCGTTTGTACAATTCATGCCCAAATACATCTATTACTTCTCTATACATGTACAAGAGGAATTGTTTTGATCAGCAGTCCAATCTAGGAAGACTTTATGTATAATCCTAAAGAGGTTGTCCAATGAAGAGGTGTCATTCTAAACTGAGCATATTGTTTTATTTATTATTCAAACTAATTCAAATGTTTTTAAAACATGCTTATATAATAACATAAGTATCTAAATTATATAGATATTTTATTATATGAATATAATAACCTATAACCATCTCCTCTTCCTTAAATGGGAAATGAAACCATCATTCGTGTGTATAGCGGTCTACCGCCTCACAGACCGATGAAATTCGTTTTCCATTACCTCTACTTATGGTATTTTATAATGATGGATTTAATGTATAAATTTTATATTAATTACTTATTTATCATTTTCAAAAGATAATATATCATTTACTTTCTTATCCTTCCAATCACTAAAAATGGAAAACATTGTTTGTACATACGTGTGGACTACCACCTCCACAAAGCAATGTGATTTGTTCATCATCACCACATCACAATAATGATATATATATATAAGTGTATTTAAAGAAAAAATATTGTATTTATTTTATAATTATCACTATGTAAATATAAAATAATACTTACCCTCCTTTAATAATGATTGTTGAAAAATGGAAATTTTACCCATGTGTACGTACAACCTACTGTCTCCATGATTGAAATGTAGTTCATTTTTCATAACCATATTTCATGATTGATTTTAAGAGTATAATTAATATATAAAAATTATTATTATTTTTATGATTATTATTCTATAGGTTATGGAACAATGACCTCTTTTTCCACAGTTAACAAACCGAAGTCGTTTTGAAATAATGAACCGATTGTCATCAAAACAGCCAATTAGGATTAAAGGATTAAGTAATTAAATATACAATTAAATAAATGACACAAATAAATTATGGATAAGGTATTAAAATTTTAAAAGTTTAATAATATATAAAATAATTTATATGAGTTTATTATAATGTATTTAAATTCCATACATGGAAAGTATGGGCTTGAGGTAAGGGATCCCGTATCAATTTCCTTTCATTGAGGCATATTTTAATGTTATGAAACTAATTTATTTTATATGGTGTATATAATGAACCTTTTACATGTAATATCATGATTTATTAATAATTCATGATATTTTAATGTTTCAATTGGAATTATTTTATCCAACAGGTCTTTTATTGAAAGTTACTAAGTGGTAAGAGATTTCATAACTTAATTTATTTTCAATGGGCTATATTACTTCTTCATTGTATTTGATAATATAAGATTATGTGTTTAATTAATTTTTATTATATTATATTTTATTTCCACATATTTTATGTGGATTTAAATTTGATATACATAATCAATTCATTTATTAATTCTCACTTCAATATTAAGATCATTCTAATAGTTTATCATATCGCTTTTATTTCTGTGAGACATGTACCATATTCACCACTTATTTATTTTGTGTGGTGAATATTATTAACCTTTTATATGATATATCATGAATATATTTATCTTTATTTTATTTAAATTTTAATTTCATGTGAATATTTCATGGGTATTACGATTAAAAAGATATAAAAGTGGTAAAGGATTTATGTTAAAATCGAATTTCTTTTTATGATTGTTTATGTTCAAGGTTCATTGGGAAGAAATCACATGATATTATTTTATTTAAACACAAAAATTTTATTATACAATGGTTATGAATTTGGTTTAAATGTTTAATTCTATTTCCTCCATTATTTATTAAATAAACATCAAGAAATTCACTTGTAAGTGATACTGATCTTACACCTTCTTTTAGGTCGAGAATATTTCTCTTCCATAAACATGTTTTCTATTTTTTTAAAAATATTTTATAAACATAAATTATTTTATAAATATATTTTACATGGTCATTGAACTTCTTTTAAATGGTTATAAAATGAAATTTATTAATATTTTCTAAATGGGTCACTTTTGACCCCCTTTACAAAATGTTTGAAAAGAATGTTTTGTTTTAACATTTAAATCATGAATGGATTTTCCTACCAATACAAAAATTATTTTATTTGAATATTTCTTTGTAAGTTTACATTTTAATTTCAAAGAACATTACATTCACAATATTTTGTGAATTTATTGTTTTTAAAAGTGATTTTAAAAGTGAAAAGGTTATTTTCCTCAATAATGTTTTAAATGATCTTTTAATGATATTTATATTCATCAAGATCAACAACCATTTATGTTACTTATGATCAATTGGGGATATTTTTTAATGATACCATACTCATAATTTATATAGATGGATTATTATTATTCAAAGATTCTTTCATGGAACCTATTACTTATTCTATAGGTTAATCTGACTATGAATGGAATAAAGGTTTTTTTATGATGAAATGAAAGGTCTATGTAATTTATTACTATTTTGGTTAATGGAAATTTTTTATATGATGGTTGGAACCCATTATAGTTCATTGGTGAGCCCGGTATAACTTATATGATGGGTGCATGTAGATATCCCTCCAATGAATTGGGTATAGAAGTCGACTGTATGGGTATTTAATTTTTATGGGTTCTATAAGGTCTCTATAAAGACAGTGTTACAAGATACCAATATATTTTAATTATTCTTTATATGGGTTATAAATTCTTCCTTTGATCAATATTGAAATCACACGGCTCAAGATTATCTATTCCTATGAATCTTTCCTTTGTTAAAGATTTATGCCACGCCATATGTTTATTGATATAGGTTTGATAGGTATAATTTATTATATGTTATTCTCATGAAATTTTATTATGTCTTTATACCATTATGATATTATTATGATCAATCATCGAATTAAATTTCTAATGATTATATTTACGCTTAATATTATCTCACCATTATTATTTTTCCATTTCACCAAGTTATCTGAAATGATGTTAAATGAATTATTTCTATAAGGTTTTCATAAGGATGATGATGATGAGTTATTGTGAAATGAGTAAAGGTAGGTTTAGTGGGAGAAATACTCTCTTGATTACATGGGTATTGTTTATGGAAGAGTTTTTCATAATTTTCTAAAACTATAAACCTAAATGATCACTAGATAGGTAAGCTATCCAATATTTCTTTTTTATGTTTTAAGGTTTTAATTTAACAAGTTGGATCACATTTATAGATATGAATCCATAAATTTAATGATTATATTTTTAGCACTAAATCTGGGAGTGTGATTTTGGGGATGTTATATTTAGCATCAAAGGAGTGTTTATAAAACTCAGGATATTATGGTGTTTTCATGTGAGGTTAATGTAAGAGTTATGGATATAATCCTGGTTTAATAAGTTTAAGGTTGATCATATGATAAAAATCATAGACACCCATTTTTTGGATCTAAGTGATGATATCCGAAAGTGATTAATGAAATTTTGGGAGTTGTTTTATTGGATTTAAATACATATAAAAATTGGGTTTAACATAAAGTATGTCTTTATATTTTTTGGATATACGTTTTAAGGTATTGAGAAACTTTAGGGTTTATGTGATCCTGGATATTGAGGTAACTATGGGAACACATGTTTTACTGTATAGAAAACCATGGGTTTTAAAATTGATTTAGTGATTATGTAATTAATATTATTTTGGAATAAGTTCACTTTTTTGGGAACTGTATATAATTAAGGAAAATAGAACATTATGAGATTTTATTTGAGGAATAAAGGTTTAATTATCTATTGGAAGAATATATGATTTTATTGTGACTTTATAGTGATTCATGTTATTTATGTAAATGATTATCAAATATTGGAGATTATTTGATTAGGATATATATATTTTTGATATGAAACTTTAAAGGTGATAGATTTTATTTGGAGATAAATGTTAAATTTATCTTGGAAGAATATGTGATCAAATATTTCTTATTTTTTTGGGTTCCAAGCCTGGTTGAAATATTTTTAAGAATTTTATGGATAATTATTTATTGAAAAATCTAAGATAATCTTTTGGTATTATTTTTGAGTCTTCAGAGATTAAGGGTTTATTTCATCATATTAAGGTTTATTCATTTTGGTAATTATATTAACATGTGGTAACTATTTTGGTTTTAGTTAATGTATAAAGACAATATGAATAGATTGTTATCATTTTGTTGAATTATGTGATATGTTAGAAGTTGATTTTAGTTATTTAGGCATAAAAACCATCCTGAAGACTCATCATTTGTAAAAAAAGATGCATTGTTAGTGGGAATTTATTAAACAACGAAATTAATCTTGTCAAGTAAGTATATTTTAATTATGTTATTGGTCTGAATGGTAAATAAAATCTTCAAATTTAGGAAAAGGATCATGAAAATGAAACTTTTATCCTATTACCTTTATTTCCAATGAAACAATGACTTTTTTTATTACCTCTTTAGTTTATGGTTTTTTTCTTGTTGACTTTCTTATGATCATTCAAATTCTTGTGGTCAATGATCTATATCACTCTACATCATTATTTGAACATTATTATTATTTTACATAACTATATTTTCACTTACCACCAATGTTTTCATATTTTTAAACCTATTTATGTGTTATTGAATATGACCTTATTTCCCTTTTACTATTTTTAAGTGGATGTTTTATTAATCCTTTATATGATGTGGATGTTCAAAAAAAGTATTTTTAAATTATAAAAAATTGGTTACCAAGATAAAGTTCAAATTGTGGGTATGAAATTTATTATGGGGAATGTAACATCCTAGGTTTAAAAGAATGAAAGACTATATTCAATAGCATATACGACACACAACACTAAGCCTAAATGAACCCTGAAATATTATTATATGAATATAACCATTATAACCTAGATGTTAAATTTGCAGGATAAATTTTATTAACTGTATTATGAAATATATATATGTCAGAATCAATAAAAACTTATTTATTAATTCTTAGGAAATAAACAATCAATTTTTAGTAAAGTACTTTTATTCTTCAAAATATGTTTTCTTCAAAAAATCTTTTTATTTCTATTCATGAGAAAATATTATATATAATTTCTAACACTTTTAAAAATTTTATTTGATAAAATTAATTTCAATTTTGAATTCATAATTTCAATATTATATTATTGTTTTTTTAATTTTTTTTGAAAACATCATTTTTTGATGAATAGTGAAAAATACTATTTTTATTGAAAACTAGCTTTTTTTTTAAAGAATTTGAAATATATAAATTAGTTTTAAAATTATTTTAAATGAATAATTGGTTAAATTATATTATTAATGATACAATTTTGGTCATTGGAATCATTTTATGATGAAATTTTATATAAAAATTTTAAAACATAATGAGACTCTTTTGTTGGAAAACCACTTTTCGTCACATTAGTGGGTTTAATTTTAAATTAAATTCTACCAGTTATATGATTTTAATTTGATAAAATTGATTAAATATTTGTAGTATTCATAATTATTATTATATAATAAGTTCAACTTCATTTTTGACATTAAAAATAGTAACCATAGTAAATATTTATTACCACAATAAAAGTAAAATAGGTTAACTAAGGGTAAAAATAATTCATCAAGGACTAAAAAGTTACCCTAAAAACTGAATTAATTTTTCTATATGAGTATATTTTTTTCCAAATAATCTATTATTCTAAAATATGATATTTTTTTTAGCATATGGCCATGATTGTGACCTTTATAATACATTATATAATGAAATGTCAAAAATGAAATTTTCTTGCTTCTTTATTTGTATAATATTTTGTAGCTAAAATAAAGACAAAATATGTTTGATCAGAAATAATTATTTTAAATATAAATTATTGTTTTATCAGGTTATTTTTTTAAATTTTAAAGATGAAATAATTACCATAATTTCTTACACAACGCGGATGTGATAATTATTTAATTAAAAGGAAAAACATTAATGGTTTAAATTTTTTTAAAACTATTATAATTTGAATGAATTATTTTGTTCCATGAATTTTCTATAAAAATATAACATTTCATGTATATTTTAATTGATTTTATTAAAATTCCTTTATTTTATTGATGTTATTAAGTTCAATGTAAATGAATAGTGTCAAAATTTACATTAATGATATTTTATAATAAATAATATTTTATTAAATGATTTAAAATTTCTAAAAATACTGTCATCTAAAAAGTGATTATAATATGGTTAAAAATATAAAATATAGTCAAATTATGTGCCAATTTTCTTTTTTAGTAACTATCATGACCCCTAAAGAGCAAAAAACTAGTTACTATAGTGAAAACTAAAATGGTAAAAGTGAGTAACATTATAGATAAATGGAATAAATTTTTTAAAAAATGTTTGTTTTTATGTTTTGGAATTTTTTATTTATTTTATATATTTCTCTGATCTATTATTTTTCAATTTTGGATGTACTTGGTTTGAGGGTGACTTCCAATTATTGAATAGTTTTGGGCATTTACAAAAATACCACTCCACCCTTATTAAAGGGAACCTCCTATCCCATTTAAATCACACTTAAAAAGACATTTAATTTATAAAATACCCCCTAAATTTCCTACCCACTTCCTAGTGGCCATGGCTTGATCTAAAAGACAATCTAGGAAGGAATTAGGTACAGTCCTAAAGAGGTGGTCTGAAGAAGAGGTATCCTTCTTAACCAAGAATCTTGTTTTATTTATTCCTCCAACTTAAAATATTATTAAAACATGATGATATAATAAAATTAGTTTCTAAATTATACAGATATGTTATTATGATAATTGAATAACCTACAACTATCTCCTCTTCCATCAAATGGGAAACAAAACTACCATTCGTGTGTATGGAGGACTACCACCTCGCAGACCTATGTAATTAATTTTCCATAACATCCTACTAAATATAGTTATAATTATGGAATTAATATATAAATATTATATTCATGAAATATTTATCATTTTAAAAATATAATATATCATTTAATTTCATACCTTTCCACACATTGAAAAATGATAACATCGTTCATGCGTACGTGTGGACTATCGCCTCCATGAAGTGATGTGATTCATTTTTCATCACCACATCTCATGAATGATATATATAAGTATATTTACATAAATAATATGTTATTTATGATATAATATTAATTCAATAAATATAAAATAATACTTAATTTTTTCTATAATGATTTTTGAAAAATGGAAACATTACCCATGCGTATGTACGACCTATTGTCTTTATGATTGTAACATAGTTCATTTTTTCATAAAAAACTTTCATTATTGGTTTTAAAAGTATAATTAAGGTATAAAATGATAATTATTTCATGACTATATTTTTGAGATGATGGAGAAATGATCTCTTTGACCTTGGTTAACACACCAAAGCTATTTTGAAATAATGAAATGAACATTCTCAAAACACATGATGTGGACTTAACTGATCAAGTAATTAAACACATCATTAAAAAATGACATTAATTAAATAAAGATAAGTTATTAAACTTTTTAAATGTTAATAATAAATGAAATAATTGATATGAGTTTTTATAGGAGTTAAATGACATACATGGAAAGTCTAGGCTCAAGGTAAGGGATTCCTTTTCAATATCCTTTCATTAAGGAATATTTCAATGTTATGAAAATAATTTATTTTATATGGTGTATATACTACCCCTTTTAGATATAATATCATGTTTAATTTATATTTCATGATATTTTAAAGTTTTAATTTAAATTATTTTACCCAAGGGGTTTTTACTTTAAAGTTACCAAGTGGTAAGGGGTATGATAACTAAATTTATTTTCATTGGGTAATATTACTTCTTCATTACCTTTGATATTCATAGATTTTTTGGGTAATAAATTTTGATTATATTATTTTTTATTTGAAATTTTTTATGCGGATTTAAATTTTATACCAATAAACAATTCATTGATTAATTCTCATTTCAACATTATGATCATTATAACAGATTCTCATCTCACTTTTATGTTCTTAAGACATATTCTATATTCACAACTTATTTATTTTGTGTGGTGAATATATTACCCATTTTATACATTATATCATAAATATCTTTATACTCCGGGCATTTAAAGTTTCATTTGAAGTTATTATTTCATGAAGATTATGATTGAAAATTTACAAATGTGATAAAGGATTGTTGTTACAATCTTCTTTCTTTTTGGGATTGTTTATGTTCAAGGTTACTTAGGAGGAAAAAACATTATATTATTTTATTTAACCACTTATATTTTATTATCCATGGTTATTAATGTGTTTACATGTTTAATTGTTTTCCTCCCATATTTATTAAATATAAATCAAGAAAGTCTCTTTTAAGTGATATCGATCATGTAACTTCTTTTAGATTGAGAATCCTTTTCTTTAATATCCATATTTACTAAAATGTTTTTAAAAGTGTATTTTTTAAACATAAATTATTTCCTAAATCTATTTAACATGATCTTTGGCCTTCTTTTAAATGTATATAAAATTATATTTCTTAATGTTTTCCAAGCGGGTCACTTTTGACTCCATTAAAAAAATGTTTGAAAATAGTTTCTAGTTTTAACAATTAAATCATCAATATATTTTCCTACCATCATGACCATTATTTTATTTTATCATTAACTTATAAGTTTAAAATTTTATTTTCAAAGAAAATATTTTTCATAATATTTTGGGAGTTTTTTCTTTTTAAACGTGATTTTTAAAGTAAAAATTTTATTTTCCTCAAGAATGATTTTAATAATAAATTAATGATATTTACATTCATAAACATTAAAAACCCTTGATGTTTCTTATGATCCACTATGGATATTTTTTAATGATACAATCCTCATTATTTGTTTGGATGGATTATTATTCTATTCAAGAGATTTTCATGGAAATCATTCCTTGTTCCATGGGTTAATCAAGTTATGAAAGGAATAATGGTTGTTTTATGAGTTTTATGATGAAATAAATATATTTGTAATTTATTCATGTTTTGGTTCTTGGAAACTTTCTATATTATGTGTTGAGATCCATTATAGCACACATGTGAGCCTGATATAGCTTATATGATGGGTGCTCCCAGATAATGCTCTAATGATTTGGGTATAAAAGTTGATCGTATAGTTATTACATTTGTAAGGTTTAGGTAAGGGTTATATGATGACAATGTTCGAAGATACCAACATGTTTTCTTTATGTCTGCTATGAGTTATAAATTTTTCCTTTAATCAATATTGACATCACATGGCTCATGATTAGTGGTTTCTAAGACTCTTTCCATTTTTAAATCATTATTTTATGCCACATGCTTATTGATATAGGTTTTATGAGTATAAGTTATATAATATTTTGATCATGCACTCTGATTATGTCGTCATACCCTTATACTCTTCTTATTATCACTGATGGATTTAAATTTCTAGTACTTATGATTTCCCTTAATGAGAATTTGAGATTACCCTTCTTATTTTTCCATTTCTACAGGTTATAAAAAATTATGTAAAATGAATTATATCTAGGATGGGTTTATATGGATGATGGTGATAACTTAATGTAAAATAATAAAAGTTGGTTTTGGTGAGAGAAATAATCACTTGAATACATGGGTATTTTTTATGTAAGATTTTTTCCTAATTCTCTAAAACTCTAATCCTAAAAGGTCCTTGGGTATGTAAGTGATCAAAAATTTTATTTTTATGTTATATGTTTCTAATGGAAAAAATTGGGTCAAATTTATTAATATAATTAATGTGTTTTTAGAACCAGAACCCTGAGTATAAGTTCGAGGCTGTTATACTTCCACATAATACTACATTAAGATAGGAAGTCTTACATATGGGAGTCCCCTGATCTTAATGTGCCTTCTAAGGAGGTGAGAGTGGAAGAGTTCACTGTCTATATGAGACATCTAGATGATGTGATTAATGTCCAGTTCATGATGTTATAATTAATGTATAGTAATATCTATAAGCTACAATAAAACATGGATGCATATAAGTTATTGTCTCACCTCTTGGATATTTATCAAGAGAAATATAGACAGGAGAAATATGATATCTCCAAGACACTCTTTACATGAAAACATAGAGAAGGTTCACTAGTTGGGGCTAATATTGTAATAATGATTTTCAACATTGAGTGACTAGAGTTTCTAGGGATTAATCGGCCATATGAGTTACACAAGGATCAAAAACTTGTTTCACTCCCTTAGAGCTACTATATCTTTGTTTTGAAATTTAATATGAATATCACTGAGAAGTCTCTCCCAAAAATCCTTGCTCAAATTCTTCAAGTGTATAAGGAAATGAGCCAAGAAAAAATTATAGTCCTTATGGTAAAAAATATGAAGGTCAAGGTAAATAAACCCAAGAATTACATTAATTATAAGGCTCTTACATACCACTCGACCAAGATTATGAGAATTCAAAGGTAGGATAAGGAATAATATGCAATTTGTTTAATGTGATATGAAGGGCCATTACATGAAGAATGACAGCTCAGTGAAGAAGTATAATGAATCTTTAGGTGTGTTTATTATCAAATGTATCCTTTCCATTTATACTAGCTAGGTATTAAATACACCTTTTGGTGCCCACATTTTTTTCCAAATATAGGAACCAAGTAGATTCAGGAAGGTTTTTAAAGGTGAGGTAGATCTAAATGTTTCCAATGGAGAAATAACGGGTTCATTTTATATTAGAGACTACCACCTTAAATTTACAAAAAAAATTATTTTAGTTTTAGAGAACTATTATTATGTTTCTAGTGTTACCAAGAATATTATATCTATGTATGGTTTAGACACGGATGACTTTGTATTTGATTTTGGGAATAAAAGATGCCACTTTTATGAAGATAACATTTTTTATAATATGAAACACCTGAATAAGGGAATTTATATACTAGAATATGAAAATAAAGTGTTGGAAATCAATAACAAATCAATTTCACATGAATTATTTCACACATAGTTGCATCATTACCAAATTGGTCATGTTAATGATAATAAATTGACAAAGGTATACCAAGATGAGTATTAAGATTCTTTTAAACTAAAAAAACATGGATTGTGTCATGATTTTTTGGAAGGCAATGTGACTAAACCACCATTTGGTGGAAATGGTGAAAGAGCCACAAATATTTTTATATTAGTTTATGTAGATGTTTGTGGACCATTTATAGTTTAATCTATAAGTGAATACTTATAATACTTAAATTTTACTGATTAATTGAGTAGATATATATATTTCTACAAAATGAGGTATAAGTTTTAATCCTTTGTGAAATGTAAGGAGTTCAATAATTAATTAGAGAATAATATTTGTAATAAGATAAAGAAACATTGATCTGATCTAGGTGGAGAGTATCCTAACCAAGAGTTCATTAACTACCTAAAGGAGTTTGGGAATCTATCTCAACTCACTCATCCTTATGCAACATAGTGGACTGATGTTAGTGAACTGCACCGTATTGGACATGGTGAGGATGGTGATGAATCATGAATATCTTCCATTATCATTTTGGGGATATGAAATATTGCTTTCAGTGTTCACATTAAATCACACGACAACTAAGGTGGAAAATAAGAATCTATTAAAATTTTGGAGTGGAAAGAAACTCGTTTTGTCACAAACTCATGTATGAGGTTATTGAGTGGTTTTAATACTATATATGACAACAAACTAGCCCCCACGGGAATAAAGTGTATCTTTATTGGATATCCCAATGAAATAAGGGGATAATGTCTATATAAACCATCATATAAAAAGTTAACGGATGCAAGAGATTCCTATTCCATGAGAGGGATCCCATCTCCAGAAGAGATGGTGGGAAAAAGATTGAATTCGTTGAAGTTGATACTCAAGATATGAAAGAGTTGGAATAGGAACAAAATCCATCAAGCCCATGGAATAGGTTGTTATAGAGACACAATTACCACGTATGAGCACTATATATATTAGAGAAATATAGATATATGATTTTCTATTCACCAAATATGGTGAATCATTATTTGTTAATAATGATAAACCACCTCCCAATAATGATACAATAAACATCATCAAAGTTAAAATGTGAGAAAAAAACAATGAATAATGAGATGGATTCCATGTATCAGAACCACGTCTGGGTTCTAGTAAATCATCTAGTTGATTTAAAGCATGTTGGGTTCAAATTGGTATTTATGAAGAAACTGGTCATGGAAGGTAAATTTAGTATCTATAATTCTAGGCTGGTTGATAAAGGGTTTAAGAAACACTAAGACATTAACTATGATGAAAATTTTTCACCAATTTCTATAATAAAATACATCACAATTTTTTTTCCATAACATATTATCATGATTATGATATTTATAATCAAAATAGTTTTCCTTTACAAGAATCTTATGGAAGATATTTTTATATAAAAACCAGAAGGGTTTGTGACACAACAAGGTTACAATAAGGCATGTATGTTGAAGAGATCCATTTATGTCTTGAACCAAGCATCAAAATCATGCAACATTCACTTTTATGGATCCATAATAAAATTTGGATTCATAAATAAAAAATGTGAGCCTTGTGTATAAAATAAGATTAATGAGATTGAATGTTTTTCCTAGTATTAAAAGTTGCTGACATAATACTAATTCAAAAGGAGATACTAGTATTATAGTCTTTTAAGACTTGGATAAATGCATGATTCTCCATCGATGACTTAGGTTAAGTATCCTACATAATAGGGATCAATATTATTCATGATAGACCTAATAGGGTTCTTGGACTAAGTTAGGGTATATATATATTGACAAGATAATAATGAGTTTCAGTATGTAACAATCTAAGATGAGAGTTTTTCTGGGGTCCTAAGACATAAATTTTCCAAGAAAATGTATCCCCTAACACAATATAGGATATAAAGTATAAATATGATTCATCATGTATTAATGATAAGATTAATCATGTATTTTATGTAATATACCAGGCATGATCTGTCACAACCCAACCCGCTGGGGGTCTGACCCGTGACTACCCCAAGCTTTCCTCTAATAGGATAGGGGATAGTGACTAGCGTTGAGTAAGAATATCTCAAAAATGGGAGTAATTAGACAAAAGTACATGGACACACACACACACACATCTCCAATCCCACACAATGATGAAATGTAAAACAAATGAAAGAATGCATTCATACATCTAAGATCCCACAACAGAGTATGAAAATCATAGTACAAAAAGTTGAAAAAGGGGCCAAATACGAGACCAAAGAACATTTTAAAGAGTCTAAACTTATCCAAGGGATGGGAATAAGTTAAATACAAGATCTTAGTAATACTTATTGATATGAAAAGCTCTAGATATTCTCCAACCACTCCATGTCCTCATAATACATCGTCAAAAGGTCCATCGTCTGCACAAGACATGAAACATATGGGAAAATACCATTCATGGGCGAGCATAACAATACTAAGTAAGACACCAAACACTAAGAAAAACGTATATTTAGATCAATAAAATTTATTAAAATCAATTTATAACAAAAACACCCAAATATACCCAGGAAATATGCCACACCACTAGGTGGTCATAACCAACTATTAGTCATAGGATTCTACTTGAGGCAATGCTCATTCTGGGATAATCCACTGCATGATCCATTCCATCATTGGAGACACTCTAAAAACTGGTCTAGATCATTGCGCCCAACCAAATGGAATATCACTAGTCTATGAAGACCCTGATACACAAATATGGGGTCATGACGAAGACCACTAGGGGACACCACAAACCCAACTTGGATCAACCCTTTATATAGGGGATCATATGATAATGATTCCACAAACCCTACCAGTATGGACTTCTAGATGGATGATTAATACCCTTATCTGGTAGGTCACACTTATTCCAAAAACCCCAGTTAGGGAACAAGGATGATAGAGGATCTCACTTCACTTGCACGAAGGGACACCACAACTCTATTTGAGACACGATCTCTAGAGGGGATAGAAATATTATGATGTGGATGTAATTTTGCGTCGTACCCTACATTGAAATAACTAAGGGAATTAAATCAACCTATAACTAGTCTAAAATAATAAATAAAGGGGTATAAGAACTCTTGGAGGGGGTACATGGCATGTACCAGGGGGTACATGGTGTGTAGTAGGGGGTACACGACGTGTCCAGCTATCCCCATGCCTGACCATGTTGAAGAGCATTGAATGACATGTATATTTGAATATACATGGGCTATAGAAGAATTACATGGAATGTAGAGACACATGGTATCCTTCATGTGTTTCTGGGCTATGTCTATGTACCGTGTTCATGTACCGATCCATGTACACCAAGTTTTGTTTGTTTCCAAGTACACGGAATTACATCTGGACATGTACTTTTTCCCATGTCTATGTACTTCTTTAAGTACACAATAATCCTCATGAAAGGGGTCACAAAGTGTGTGACCAAGTCACACAGTGTCTGATACTTAAAATTAGCCAAAACCCTAGCGCCATAGGCATGGTGTAACCCTTACATAATTCTTTTTATGGTTAAAGTGTAAGGGTGATAGTTAGGAGATTTGGGAGAACTTTAGAAGTGTTTTTTGGGATAAAGGGAAGTCGCATGGGTGGCACACATTTTTCCTAACCATGCAGACAAACCGTGTGAAATGGAAAGTTTGAGGTAGAGAGCTTCAGCACAGTGTGTGCATGGTTAGGGAACCCATGAGAGGAGGCCATGAAAGGGTCTTCCAAGGTAGTAGCTAACACACAGTTAGCACACCGTTTGTCTAACCATGCGAACTAACCATGCATATTGTTTAAGTGAGATCCTAAAAAAGTGGATCTCACATGTTTTTTCCTATAAGTGGCTTGTTTTTTCTTATAAACATCCATAACTCAGGATTTTGTTTCTCCTAAGACCAAAGAAGGTTCTCCCATCAGTTTCGAGGTGATCTGAAGGGTTCCCTTGGTGAATTGAAGTTGGATTCTTGAGGTATGTGATCATTTTTTTGTTTTTGATTGGTTTCTTAGATTTACTTATATATACTTCTCTTCTTCCCTTGGTTTATTAGATCTATGACCTTTATGGGTAGATCTAGGTTTTTGGATGCCAAATATGATGATATTTGTCCTTTTTCTTAGTAGGAGAAGAGATATAAGGTGGGTTATTGGAGAATCGACCCATTTTTCTTGTGTGTTATTCATTCATTGGTATTTTTGTCAAAACCTTGAAGGTATGACGATTCTTTCTCAACACAAATTAGTAGAACTGATTGGAATGATTTCTAAATGAATGTGTGGTGTTTAATTTATTGTTATTTGGTTGTTAAATACTTTTCGAAAACCCTTTTAAGTGATGGTTGTGAAATCTGGAAAATTGGATGTTTAAGTAAAGTGCTTTTACTCCTGGTTTTAAAATATGGATTTTAAAAAGGGGATTTTTCTAGATTTTTGGAACATGAAAAGGATAGGATGTTTTCAATAAAAGGTAAGGTTTTATTGAAATTAAATACTGCTTTAAAATTATCTGTACAATGGTTTTCAGTAAAAGATCAGTTTTATTGAAGTGGTTGGTTTTGGAAATGGAAAGGGTTTAAATAAATGGTTTTGGTGTAAGTTCATGCTTAACAGGACCTTAATAAGGGATTAGTATGATTGGGGTACAAGGGACGTAACCATAGATCAGGAGCATGTGTCATTGGGACAAAAGGTGATTGGATAAGATACCGCTCATGAGTATGGAACTTTCAAACGAAGCAAGCATGTGTAGGTGTGTTGTGAACTATGAAATGGGTATGCCAAATAATAAGATAAATTGGTTTTAAGATTTGAATTAATTATTTTTATGGAAAAATAACTACTAGAAATTGGTTTCATCTAGTTTTGTTTTCACATGGGTGTAAATGGTTTTGGGAACTTTTTTATATTTGGTTATAAATTGTTTTGGAAATTTTTTATATAAACTATTTCATATAAATGTGGCTAAAATTTCTATATTAGTGTCATGAGTAGGGAATTCATTGGGGAAAACCAAATTAGTTTTATACTCACCCCTTATTTAGAACATTGGTGCTTTTTTTATAGGTTTTCTTTAGGGATAGGGGAATGGGTAATGTTTCCCACATTTTTCAAACGACTTTGTGATACTTGAGATGTTCAGTGATTGTGGAGTTTGGAGTTTGTGGAGCATGGAGTCTTGTAGACTCTTGAGAGTATTTAGTTGTTTTATCCACTATTTACTTTGATAATTTTTTGGTATTCTTCTATTCAACACTTTGATGTGGTTTTGAGATACATGAAGTTGTTTAGTTGTCTTCCTTTTATTCATGCATCATTAAGTAAATGGTTTGGTTATGGTTGCTGGTTTATTGGTTTATTTCTTAAAGGGTAATTCTTCCCCCACAAGTATTTGAAACCCTTAGGCATTTATTTTTTTCCTTTGGTATCTTGGGAATGTCACCTATGGCTAATTAATGACTCATTGTGCTCTCAAGCCAATGATAATGAAAAGGTGATTACAAATGGTATCAAACTGGTCCTTACTTTGTGATACAAATGTTATCATCTTGTTCGGTCCTTGGCTAAAAAGTATTCATATGTGTTCTTGGTTTTGGAGATGAAATTCCTTATTGTCTATTCCTTAGGTTAGAATCTTATAAACGAGTAGGATTATTGGAACTTGAAATGTATAGCATAAAAGGATGTATCTAACCCATTTATGCTGAAATTCAAGTTACTAGGGAGTTGGGTAGACAAGTGTTTGGAGACACTTCTAGGATCTTGGAATATCATTGTCATGGGTTTAGCCAATGAGATGATCATGACGTGCATTATAGAGGAATGACTTCCTACTAGGAGTGAATACATAATTTCAAGGAATGATTCATGTTGTAAAAAAGTGTTTATTTTTGAAAAAGTATGAAATTGTTTTTCAAAACAAAAGATTTTGAAAAAGGGAATTCTTATGGTATTTTGAAAATGGTTTAATTTTCAAAAAGCAGGTTTAATGTTTTCAAAAATGGTTGAACATGGAAAGGTTGTTTTTGGAAAACAAGGTTGTGATAGTTTGTGTGATAGAATTTTAAATGTTAAGCCATCAGTTACTAGAGAGTGAGATTGAGGGAGTTTTTTGTTGGTTTAGAAAATGGTACTCAGTTGGCTTCATCGAAACCAACCCAAAGAAGCTGCAGATAATGTGGTTGCACCTGAACCACGGGTGAACCAAGAGCTAGTTCAGAGTATTGTCCATGCTTTTCAAGATCTGGATACAAGGAACCAGAGTAATGGGCCACAATATATAGATCATACCATCCAGTTCAGGAAGTAGAATCCACCTAACTTCTGGGGTGATTCTGAAATCGAGATGGCAGAGGCATGGCTGAGTAGGAAGAATTGTATCTTTGACTTCATCAGTACATTGGTAGAGCTAAAGGTCACGCTAAAAACGTATATGCTTGAGGATCTTACATTCCAGTGGTGGGATTTAGCAGTGCAAGATAAATTGGATTAAGGCCTTACTTTGGAGGATTTTGAAGAACTGTTCAACAAACAATTCCATCCTCACACATTTAAGATCCAAAAAACAATGGAATTATTCAGCCAGAAACAAGAAAGTCTGTTTTTCATAGAGTATGTAGCTAAATTCATGAATTTAGTTCACATTAAACCAGAAATCTTAGCAAGTACATCCTTGAAGGCACACATCTTTTAATCGAGACTAAGGTAAGAGATTCGATCGAAGATTGTGGTGCTTTGTATTACAAATTACACAAAGATGATGAATAGAGTGACTGTGGCTGAACGTGATATCTCGAGATATATGGGAGGAGGTATGATGATACCCACAGGTAATGGTGGGAACTCAATCACTGGAAGTAATTGAAAAAGGGAACCCTATTTCCCAGGTGGAAGTGGAAATCAGAACCAGATGAATGGATCAGTAAACCTTCTTCCATTATCCCATAGCAAAGTAGGTTTCTTTAATTGTGGTTAACTTGAGCACATAATGTGAGTGTACAAAAAACCTAGATAATTCCATAATTTCAACAAGATGGGACATCTTCAATGCACTTGTCGCAGTACTCTAAGGATGGGTTCTTGTGACACTTCTGAAGCATCGTTAGCATCGTATGCTTCGACAGGGCTAGGAAAGAAGAATCAATCTCATCAGCAGAGTAGAGCTAGCCATGGTGATTCTAGAAATACCATGACTCCTTAACTAGGGAAATATTAGCAAGTAAATAAGGAGAACGATGCCACAATGAAGCAATTGAATGGAGTTGCGTAGATTATTTTCGATGATTAAGATGGACCATCTATGGTGAGAGGTACGATTCTTTTGAATTCTACCCTTTTGCAAGTGCTCTTCGATACTGGTTCATGGAATTATTTCATTTATTCTCAAGATGTTTATTTTCTATGTTTAAAGTTGGAAATGATGACTTCTATTTTAAAAATGCAAACTCCTCTCTGTGAAAGGGAATGTCAAGCCTTCGTGTTTAGAACATGTTCCATAACTGTTGATGGAGCTGAGCTAAAATGTGACTTCTCAATGTTGGATATGGATTTCTATGATGTAATCCTGGGTATGTATTGTTTGAAAATGTTTAAGGCTAACATCAACTATTATAGGAGAACAATTAGTTTCACAACTGAGGATGACATCGAGCATCTCTTCATAGGAGAGAGGATGGTAAAGAAGTGTGAAAAGAGATTTCTGGCGTGAATGGTGGGAACAATATCTTTTCAGTTGGTAGTGTTGACTTTGGAATCAATGGAAGAGATCAAGGAAATTAGTTTTCCATAAGTTTTGGATCAATTCACAGACATATTTCCCAAGAAATTCCCAGGCTTACCAACTATAAAGGAATTGGAGTTTACAATTGATCTCCTTCTAGGGACCAGTCCTATTTACCTTACTTCTTATAGGATGTAACCAAAAGAGTTAAGGGAATTGAAAGTTCATTTGGAGGAGTTGGAAAGAAAGGGTTTCATTTTACCATGTACATCTCTGTGGGAAGCACCGATTTTGTTCGTGAAGGAAGCAAATGGAACTCTTCGGCTGTGTGTTGATTATCGTAAACTTAATCAAGTTATGATAAAGAAAATATATCAACTTCCATGCATTTATGATATGTTCGATCAATTAAGGGGAGATCAATGGTTCTCCAAGATTGACTTGTGATTAGGATATCATTAATTGTGAGTTTGGAAGGAAGATATCCTAAATACAGCCTTCAACAGCAGATATGGACACTATAAATATGTAGTCATGCCTTTCGATCTAACGAATGAACCAATGGTCTTCATGGGTTTGATGGAATAGATATTTTATAAATATCTAGATTCTTTTGTTGTGGTGTATGTGGATGAAATCTTGGTGTATTAAAATAAAAGGGATGACCATGAGGAGCACCTGGAAATAGTGTTACAAATCTTGAGAGATCACCGTTTGTATGAAAAATTATCAAAGTGTGATTTTTGGATAGAGGAAGTACATTTCCTTGGCTATTTCATTTCTAAGAAAGGCATTTTTGTTGATACTGAAAAGATAGAAGCTGTTATCTCAAGGAAACAACTTAAAAAAATCTTTAATATATAAAGTTTTCTTGGTCTAGCTAGTTATTACTGACGTTTTGTGCGTGATTGCTCATGAATAGCTTCACCAATGATAGATCTGACAAATAAGAATTCTCCATTCTAATGGATAAAGGAATTCTATAAGTCTTTCCGAGAACATAATGTTTGGATTACATTGACACCTATCTTGATTTTTCCAGAATCAGGACAGGGGTATGTGGTGTACTGTGATGCTTCGAGATCAGGGTTGGGCTATGTTCTCATGCAAGGAGACCATGGGGTTGCTTGTGTTTTAAGGCAGTTGAGGGTGCATTAGAAGAATTGCCCAACATATTATTTTCAATTAGCTACATTCATCCATGATTTGAAAACATGGAGACATTATCTCTTTGGTGAGAAATTTACTATGTTCACGAACCAAAAAATATTGAAACAAATTTTCTCACAGTGATATTTGAATCTTAGAAAAAGGAGATGGATGGAGTATCTCCAAATGTTTAACTTTTACTTGATGTAAACAATAGGGAAAGGAAATTCAGTGGCAAATGCATAGAGCAGAAAGTCATATGCTCTGTTGGTGAAAGAAGCTTCAGATGAATAGTAGTTGATGTCAGTCATAGCCGACATGAATGTGGAATGTGAAAACCACGTTAATGTGGAAGTTTTATTTTTTAGCTATGCTTGTTCCTGATTTGGTAAATATGGTCAAAGAGGCACAAACATCTAATTCAGAATGTATGGTTGTGAGTTTAAAACTCAATGGTGGGGAGACCATTGAGGGTTGGAAACTTGATGGGAGTTCAGTTCAATATTTTAGAGATCGGATGGTTGTACCCATGCATTTTCAGGAACAACTCCTTTATGCTTACCACCATTTGAGATGGGCAGTATATCCAGGTACATAGAAGATGTATAAGGTGTTAAAGGCACAGTTTTTGTGGAGTGGAATGAAAATCATGGTGGACGAATTCGTCTCGTAGTGCTTAACTTATCAGCAAGTTAAATCATAGAATCAGAGACTATCAGGTACGTTGGAGTCATTACCTATCCCAGTGTGGAAATGGGAGTTGATAGTGATGTATTTCATTATAGGTCTTCCAAGAATGGTCTAGAAACACGATGACATTTGGGTGATATTGGATCGAATTTCCAAGTAGGTCCATTTCATTCCAATTTTTGAAACTCATACGGAGGAAGATATGTCAAAAATATATATTTGATAAGTGGTAAATAGGCATGGAATTCTAGTTTCAATAGTCTTAGATAGAGATCCGAGGTTCACATCTTGTTTCTGGAAATCCTTACAGCAAGCCCTTGGGACTCAATTGAATATGAGCACAACTTATCATCCTTAAACGGATGTGAAATCCAAGACGATGATACAAATGTTGGAAGACAAGTTGTGGGATTGTGTAATAGATTTTGGTGGCTCATGGGAGGAGAATATACCATTAGTGGAGTTATCATACAATAGTAGCTATCAGGACTCGATACACATGGCTCCGTTTGAAGAACTATATGGGCGTCATTATCATTCTCTACTATATTGGGTGGAAATGGGTGAGACTTCACTATTTGGGATGATCCTTGTCCCAGAAACAACAGAGTAGACTCATTTAATCAAAAAGAGGATGGAGATGGATCAGAGTCCTCAGAAATATTATGCAGATCATCATCGAAGACCGTTGTCGTTCACTATGGGCGATCATGTATTCTTGAGGATATCTCCAAGGTTTGGACATCATCATTTCGGGATGCAAGGAAATTTATATCTAAGATACATTGTCCATTTGAGATACTAGAAAGGATTAGAGAGGTTTCATATCAGTTGTAATTACCACCATGGTTTAGTTTAGTGAATAATGGGTTCTATATATCTTAGTTTAAAAAGTATCAAACTGATCCTGACTATGTGATCAGATGGAATCATGTAAACCTAGATCCAAATGATTTTTTGGTACATATCCCAGTATGGATTGTGGATAGGAAAGAGAAAGTATTGTGTGGAAAGGGCATCAGTCTAGTATAGGTTTTATGGAAGCATGGTCAGATTTAGGAAGAGACTTGTGATTGTGAGAAGGAGATGAAAGAGAAGTTTCCATAAATCTTTTAGATCGGTGAGGGTTTTATACTTTATGAGGATGGAAAGGCCAATGGTGGGGAGAATTTAGTACCCCCAAGTTTTTGATATGTAACCCTTTCTTAATCATTTTTTATGGTTAAAGTGTAAGGGTGATAGTTGGGATATTTGGGAGAACTTTGGTAGTGTTTTTGGGGATAAAGGGAAGTCGCATAGGTGGCACACAGTTTACCTAACCATGTAGTCAAAATATGTGAAATGGAAAGGTTGAGGCAGATATCTTTGGCATGGTCTACGCATGGTTAGGTAAACCATGCAGGGAGTCCATGTGAGGGTCTTCCTAGGTAGTAGATAATGCACGGTTAGCGCACAGTTTGTCTAACCGTGCGAACTAACAGTGTAGATAGTTTACGTGAGATCCTAAAAAAGTGGATATCACACTTTTTGGATCTAAGTGGCCCTTTTTTTCTTCTAAGAGGCCTTAACTTAGGATTTTGTTTCTCTTATATCCAAAGAAGGTTATCCCATCTATCCGGAGGCGATATGAAGGCTTCCCTTAGTGAATCGAAGCTGGATTCTTGAGGTATGTGATCGTTCTTCTTTGTTCTTGTTCAGTTTCTTAGATCTACTTAGATCTACTTCTCCTATTACATTGGTTTCTGAGATATATGGTCATTATGGGTAGATGTTGGTTGGTGGATTCCAAATATGATGATATTTTTCTTTTTTCTTGGTAGGAGAAGAGATCTAAGGTGGGTTCTTGGAGAATCGACCCGGTTTTCTTGTGTGTTCTTCGTTCATTGGGGATTTTTTCAAAACCTTCATCGTAGGAGGCTTATTTCTCAACTCAAATTAGTAAAACTGATTGTAATTCCTTCAAATTGAATGTGTGGTGTTTAATTTATTGTGATTTGGTTGTTGAATACTTATTGGAAACCCTTTTGAGTGATGATTGTGAAATCTGGAAAATTGGGTGTTTAAGTAAAGTGATTTTACTCTTGGTTTTAAAATATGGATTTAAAAAAAGAAATTTCTCTATATTATTGGCACATGAATTGGATAGGATTTTTTCAGTAAAAGGGAAGGTTTTATTGAAATGAAATGTTGCTTTGAAATTGGTTGTAATTTAGTTTTCAATAAATGTTTAGTTTTATTGAAGTGGTTGGTTTTGGAAATGGATCGATTTGGTATAAATGGTGTTGGTGTGAGTTCATTCTTAACAGGACCCTAATAAAGGATGAGTACCATTGGGGTACAAGGGACGTGACCTTGGATCAGGGGAGTGTGTCATTGGGACACAAGGTGATTGTACAAGAGACCGCTCAAGAGTATGTAATTTTCAAATGAAGCATGCATGTGTGGGTTTGTTGTGAAATATGGAATGGGTATGACAAATGATAAGAAAAATTTGTTTTAAGCTTTAAATTAGTTATTTTTATGGAAAAATAATGGCTAGAAATTTGTTTCATCTAGTTTTGTTTTCACTTGGTTGTAAATGTTTTTTGGAACTTTTTTATATTTGGTTATAAACTGTTTTGGTAAATTGTTTTATATAAACTATTTTATATAAATGTAGCCAAGTTTTCTATCATAGTGGCATGAGTAGGGAAGTAAATGGGGAAAACCTACTGAGTTTTATACTCACCCTTTCTTTGGAAATTTTGTTCTTTTGTTGAGGTTATCTTCTGGGATAGGGGTAAGGGTAACGTTTCCATTGTTTTATCATGACTTTGTGATACTTGAAATGTTCAATGATTGTGGATATTTGATCTTGTGGAGCATGAAGTATTGTGGTCTCTTGTGGGTATTTAGTTGTTTTATCTGCTGTTTACTTTGATGCATGTTTGGTCTTCCATTGTTGCACACTTTGATTTGGTTTTGAGATACGTGAAGTTGTTTAGTTGTCTTCATTTTATTCATGAATCATTCAGTAAATGGTTTGGTTATGGTTATTGGTTTACTGGTTTATTTATTAAATGGTAAATCATCCCCCACTTGTATTTGAAACCCTTCAGCATTTATTTCTAGCCCTTGTCATCTTGGGGATGTCGCCTAAGGCCAAGTAATGACTCGTTGTGCTCTCAAGCCAATGATAATGAGCGGGTCATTAAAATATGGTCATGTCCTTTTTCCCGTATCTGTGTACTTCATGAAGTACACACTAAGCCTCATGAAAGGGGTAACACGGTGTGTGACCTATTCATATAGTGTGTGATACTTAACATTGGCCAAAACCCTAGTTCCATAGCCAGGGGGCCCACACAACATGTAACACCAGATTACACTCCCTATTGATTATAGTTTCTAGATCTTCTTTTGTGCTATCCTATGCATCCTCAAAGTCACCTCCTTTTCCAATACCTATATATGGGGGTTCATTCGGACCTCTAATAACCAAATCATAGGATTTAAGGTTCCAAATCTACTCAAAGAATGATCCTTCAATCAAAACCATAGCTGTTCACCAAAACAGGAAGAATAAGAACAAAAAATTCATATGTTTCTCTCCCAATAATCAATCACTTTCATCATACCTTGAAATAACCACTGATCATAAACTGCACCTATGGTATCGATCCATTATTCCAAAGAACGATTTTGAAATGATTGAATATCGAGTATTTGTTGAGCCATGGTCCAAATAAAGAAGCCACGAGGAAAGTACGAAGAATAGAGGGAGAAAACCAAAAGATTTAAAATGTGAAGTACAAAATGAGGTTTTTGTTAATAAGTACATGATTAATTATCATAGAAAAGATGAATATTGTGGGAAAAATCAATGAAAAAATAAACAATTCCATTAAATTAAATATACCAATGAAGCACGCATCAACATTGTTAGGGAAATTAATCCGCATTCATCCTGTATTAAGAAACAGGATGGGAATAATAAGAAAGACATCCTACTTAGAGTGTGGATCAATCATTGATTAATACCGGTTGTGTTACCATTACTAATGAGATCCTCCAACTCCATTGGTGCAATAATCCATGATCCGGTCCTGATCCATCATCGTTCACCAAGAAATTTCTCCTCCAATGGATCCTAGGTCACCAGGGTTTATCGAACAACCTTGAGACAATTTATATAGCTGTATACTTAAATGAGATGTTAGTCACTACGTCAAAAAAATTTATATTTTAATTTATTTAATTTAATTTATCCTACGATGAATTTTTTACAAATTTCCTGTTCCAAAAAATATTATGTCGTGCATAGGGTAAAAACATATTCAGAACACAATGATGCCCTCAAATTTCTAATACAGGACACCTTTTGGGAGTTATTATAACTTTTAAGGAAAACTGTATGAGTGTTCTATTTAATACATTTAATATATTTCAAACAATTATTCTTGGGACACCGGGCCTCGAAATCATATGTATTCTAAACACCAGGTCTCAAAAATAATACATATAATATCTAAAAATAATACACTGAAAATCAGAGACATTAAATTATCCCCAACTTAGGATTGTTTGTCCTAAAAATAGAAAAAAAACTAAAAAATATGAGGGTACTGAGATCTCATATGGATCTCTATATCCTAGGTGCTCTCCTGAAGATTCCGATGCTTCCACCAGACATGCACAAGGGGAATCAAATGCTTGTAAAATATCCTCTCATGATGATCCTCAATCTCCAATAGGTACTCTATAAAGGTAGTTTCATCATCAATGTTCATATTTACCCAGTCAATAACTTATGACAGATAGTGAACATAGCTCCTCAGTCATGACATGTGGAAGACATTGTGTAACTGGTCTAACTGTAGAATTAGAGAAAAGTGATATGCCTCCTTGCTAACTCTACACAGTATCTTGAAGGGACTAATGAATCTCTAAGATAACTTTCTGTCTCACCCAAATCTCCTCATTCAACATTGAGGCGAGACTTTAAAGAACACATGGTCTCCCTACTCAAACTCCAAAGGTATCTATAATCAATCTGTATAAGACTTATGATGTCTTAGCGTAGTCTTCATCCACTTCTGGATGATCTTAACTATCTCTGTAGTATCTCACACCATCTCCTGGACCATTAGTTACAAATCGCAAGGATTAACCCAACAATGTGGTGACCAGTAAGGTCACCGATAGCAAACCTCAAACAATGCCATATAAATGGTGTAATGATAGTGGTTTTTGTACACAAACTCCACCAAGGGTAGGTGATACCTCAAACTATGGCCAAATACCAATATGAAAGCCTGCAGTATGTCCTCCGATACCTAGATAGACCTCTCTATCTGACCATCAATCTGGGGGAAAAATTCCATGCTCAAGAATAACTATGTTTCAAAGTCTTCCTGTAATCCTCTCCATGACTGATAAGTGAAGTAAACATCATGTTAAGAGACAATAATTGAGGCAACTCTATGTATTTGGACTATCTCTTGAATGTAGAGGCATCTCAAACACTCTACTGAAATTTTCTCTCAAATAGCTAGAAATTGGGCCGACCTGGTGATTTGGTCTATGATCACCCAAATTGAATCATGTAATCTAGAAATACACCATAAAAGAATCATGAATTCCATGTAAATCACATACAACTTCCATTCAATCACCTCAAGTGGTTGAGCTAGACCCACTCGAACCTAGGGCTCTGCCTTTACCTGCAGAAAAGTGAGGCATAAAGTGATAATATCTGAAACTCCCTTCTTCATTCCTAGAAACCAAAACTAATGTTGGAGTTCTTGGTATATATTTTCCACACCTTGGTGTACCATCAATGGGGATGTATGAAACTCCCATAACACCTTTTCCTACAACATCAACGGTACCATCGTTTATCCTCTGAAAAGCATAGCATGCTCCCCACCTTTATAATATCAATAAGCAGCATATCCAGTCGATATCCGAGTATGTTGGGTATTATAGTTGGAATATCTACACTAATCAGCCCTAAAACACTATAAAATCAGAGTGGGTAACAACCATCGACTGAAGATATAAAGCACTAACCTTGTCCATGAAGGACAACTGCAACAAGGCTAACTTTTCCAACTCCTCATCCAACAATTGAGAACATGATCACATACATAGTGTGTTTTCCATTACATTACAATTCCAAGGAGTATATACAATCTCAACACCCTCATATGGAAATATAAAAATGGGGGATCTCTTTATCATATTCATCAACTCTTGAAAGAACTGATGGCACCTTTTCATCCACATGAATGGATTACCCTTCCGAGTCCAAGCTGTTAAGGGTGATTCCACTCTGGAGAAGTTGGGTACCGACCTCTGATAGTACCCTGACTATAACATCCCAGGTAAATAATGAATAAAACATTTTCGTATTTATTAATATTTACAAATTAAATATTAATTTTACTTTAAAGGGGTTGCTATGTTCGATAGCATACCCGATACGCAACGATGAGTTCCTTTGAAAACTTACGTTGCACACTAGTAATACAATAATATTATTTAAAATGGTAGTTAACATGTAGCCGTTGTATTGGAAGGAATGGATAGAAATAACTAAAATATGATTATATATGTTTTTTAAATGTTTTTACATTTATCCAATAAAAGATAAAGGCTTAAAATACGGAAAGAATTCAATTTTAGGCATTTATACCCTAATTTTCACTAAAGGTTCACTTATCACCTTTTGATGGCAAACCGTCATTAAATATAGTTTTGACCAATCTTATAAATTCTATTGGACCAAATATAACTCTTCTTTAGAATCAGGAAATCAAAATTTACTTTGTGTAAATTTTTGGTATCTTTCCGATAAAGTTCATTTTTAATGAATAGTGTAAAATGTTGTATTTTAAATCAAAACCTCTTTTTAATCTAATTTATTTATATGATTAGATTATCATTTGAATTGGTTTTAAAGTGAAATTATAAATTTTTTTACCATTAAATCCAATAGTGGTCGTTGGAATTAAATTCACTTTGAAATCGGACTTAAACTAGTGTCAATCTTTTGATACTTATTGTTTCATAAAAACACGCTATTTGTCATGACAGCGAGAATTAATTATTAAATTAATTAATGTGACTTATATGTTTTGAATTTTTTAAAATAGACTTCATTTTTTAATTCAGAATATCAAATATAGATTAGGGTGATTTTTTGGTATTTTTCTGAAAAACTTCAATTTTTGATGAATAGTGGAACCACTAAGTGGTACTTATAAAAACTGATTTTTCGTTTAAATGAAATTTTACCACTTCTGTGTTTTGAATTTCAAAAATCTGACATAAATGGTTGTAATTAAGAATTAAAATGTGGTTCAATGATATTAAAATAATTTTTTGGTGAATAATAACTCTTAAGTTCTTAATCACGATTAGAGGTAATTATTGTAGTTTAAGGTAAGAATAATGTTTTAATAAAATAAAATGACCTAGACACATGTCCTACACTCATTGGATGTGTCATGGCCGACCAAGACAATCCATGGGTCAACTTGGTGACCCCATGGAGCCACTTTGGTTGGAAAATGACATAAATACCTTTTATTTAATGTTAAAGTAAAAAATGACACAAACATGAAATGTTTTACTAAAACAATTTTTACATGGGGTTATACAAGTCATATTTTTTACTATAAATAGTCATTGGAAAGCTAAAAATCTTTCCTACATCATAGTAATTTTTTTTATAATTTTCAGACATTAAATAAATTAAAATATTTATGACATCATGATGATGCAGCGATGACCTCATTATTTAACGATTTAAATAAAATGGAAAGATAATGTAAAATATAAGACCTAAACATGTAAAAAACCTATTTAATGAGTGGATTTCGAACCTTCATCACCTTATCCTCTAAATACATAAATTTGGGACCTTTAAAATCCAAATCGCGTTTGAAAATAAAGTAACATTTTGTAACTTTACAAGAGTGCCCCTCCTCTCCTCTTATAAAAGGCCCCCACCTCTACCACCTTACCCACACTCCCAAATCCTTTGGCTTGGAAACACTCTGCCCATTTTGTCTCTACACTTCCCTATATTACTCCTTTAAGCCTCACTTTGGGCAGAAGGCTTCCCAAGGAAGCCTTTGAGCTCAAACCAAAGGGAGTTACCCGATTTTAAGGTAATGTCTTCTTTTGAGTCCTTTTGTTTTATTTTGCTTCTCCAATCCCCTAAACTCTTTTTATTATTTTCTTTTGTAACAACTACAGTATCCTAAATATACTAGGATGTTTTTATAAGAAGTATTCGAGCTACACTTACACACACCTACATCTAATGGTTAAAGAACATATTGTTTCCGTGGATGGCGAATTTCTGCCTCCCGAAACGATGATTGTTCAACATTCTTTTAACACCTTCAAAGGTGGCCATTAAGATGAAAATATATTTATATATGATATATAATATGTTTATGTTTTTCATAAGCTTCTGTATTTTTCATTTTGGGCATACCTTTATGATTTCCATTATGGGTAAACGCGATATCTTCATTTAAGGAAGTGCGGACTACCGCCCCCTCAAAGTGATTTGATTCGTTAATTCCATATGTGGGATGTATAAAGGATGTATTTAAAGTTATTATATATGATGTTATACTGGAATTATAATATACATCTATATAATTATTATTTCTTTCCATAAAAGTATGAGATAGAAATGAAAGTAGCGTTCATGCGTACGTACGGCTTACCGTCTCCATGAACGGTGCATTTCATTTCTTATCCCCAAATGTAATGTAATATTATAAGTACATGTATATAATGGATATATATGATTAATGATACATCTAAATGATGAATATAATTCTGTAATTAAAATATACATACCTCTCATTTAGTTTTAATTCCATTAATATGACAAAGAAATGAAAGTAGCGTTCATGCGTACGTACGGCTTACCGTCTCCATGAACGGTGCATTTCATTTCTTACATCTAAATGATTAAGTAATATTATAAATACATGTATATTCTGGATATATATGATATATATGATATCCAAATCAGGAATGTCATTCTGGATAAAAAGAACCTTTGACCACACGAACAACATGTAATTGTAAGAAGTCCACTTTCGACTTAAGAACCAAATATCGACAAAACAAACATTATTAACTTAAATGGTTACATAATGTTTATAACATGGAAATAAGTGATATAAAAGGAATAATGAACTTGAAAAAGGTTCTTAAGAAAATAGAAATTAACTCAAGTTTATTATTCAGGACGTTAAAGAACGATCGAGTCAAGTCGGACCCGAGGTAATGGACTTCATCTCAATCTCCTTTCATTGAGGCATATTTCGTTTTATACACAAATTTCTTTTATACGGTGTATAAAACCCTTTGAATTTTACTTTTATAAAAAAGGAATCTTTTTCTACGAATAGTTTTACAAAACGACAAAAAGGAATGTTTCTTTTAACGTACGCGGTGACAACGACCTTTTCCGCCGCCGTGAGTATTATTTAGTCTTTGGCTTCCTGAACAAGCTGTAAAGTTTTTTTTTAAAATGAAATAAATACCATATACTCTTTTATGTATTTTGGTATTGAAAATGGTTTTTATAATGGATTTGTTATGTCAATATATTTAAGTGATATATTGTGATCAAAGTGTGGAAATGTTTTCTTTCCATTATATTTGTTTTATGTCTTATGATTTTTATAATGGTACTTCGACATTTGACAGGTGGTTACGTGATAAACCATATGAAGAGTGGTGCCATGAATACCAGGACGGGTGGTTACGTTATAACCTCCAATGCATTGGGTATGGAAGTCGGCCGTATGGCTATTCCATTAAGTATGTATGGAAGTTGTCCGTATGGCTATTCCATTAAGTGATATGTGTGGAAGTCGACTGTATGGTTATTCCACTTAAGTATGTTTATGTCCCAAGTTACCTTTATATGTTATGTGTTCTTTATATGGGTTTTATGGTAATCCTTTGGTTACAAAAGGGTAAGTAATGATATTTTATTCAGTGAAGAGTTTTTACTGCTTCATGAAGGTGAAGGTATTACTTTGATAAAGTTTACATTGTTTACGTGATGTTTGAAAAACTAACAGTTTTCATTCTTTGTGTATCCCTTACTGAGCTTTTTATGCTCACCCCAAGTTTTTTTGAAATGTTTTTCACAGGACTTAATGTGGAATAGGGTCAAGGACGAGATCAAGGGAAAGTCATGCTATATAAAACATGGAACTAGACATGTCTCTTTTTAAGAGTTTTCTTATTTTATGGAAACATAGTAGAAGTCTCTACTTTGTAATCTTTTGAGATGTAATAGTTATGTACTAATTCTCTAAAACTCCAAACCTGAAGAGATCCTCAATGTGAATTATTCATTTAATTCAATATTAAGTAAGGTTTAAGGCCGGGGCATTATAGTTGGTATCAGAGGTCGGTTTAGAAAAATTTAGGAGTTAGAAAAGTGTAAAATTATAAGTTAATTTATGGTATGATTGAAATGATATAGCATTTAAAGATTACCATGTTGATTTTCCTAAGATATTTCTGTGCTAAGAATGGTTTTTCATAGAGGAAACAGAACAACTTTTCTGGGAAGGCATACAGGGGGAAATGACCTTTCAAATTAGTATCCTAAGATGGTCAGAATCAGAATTGAGCAGTTTACTGCAGTGATGGATCAGTTGAATCAGGTGATAAATGGTGGTTGTGTTATTGATGATATTTTGGTGTTTTCTAAAAGTAAATAGGATCATGAAAGTCATTTAAGGGTTATCTTGAAAACCTTAAAAGAAAAGAAACTGTATGGAAAATTCAGAAAGTAGGATTTTTGGTTGCAATAAATTACTTTCCTTGGTCACATTGTTTCTAAGGATGGGATAACTATTGATCTGGAAAAAACAAAGGTTGTTGAAGAATGGCCAAGACCCAAAAATGCAACTGAGATCCGTAGTTTTCTTAGTTTGGCAGGTTACTAACGAAGGTTTGTTGAAACTTTTTCACGGTTATCTAGTCCAATGACTAAGCTAACTCGTAAGGGTGTTAAGTTCATCTAGACAAAAGAATGTGATGATTGTTTTCAGGAGTTGAAGAGAAGATTGGTGAATGCTCCAGTTTTGGAACTTCCTTCCTGGAATGGTGAGTTTGTTATATACAGTGATGCTTTGTTGAAGGGACTTGGTTGTGTCCTTATGCAGAATGATCAGGTAATTGCTTATACTTCACGTCAGTTGAAAACTCATGAGGTAAATTACCCTACACCTGATTTGGAATTAGCTGCTGTTGTTTTTGATTTAAAAATTTGGAGGCATCATTTGTATGGAGTAAAGTGTGAAATATATACTGATCGCAAAAGTTTAAAGTATATATTCACTCAGAAAGAATTGAACATGAGACATAGGAGATGGCTAGAATTAATCAAGGATTATGATTGTACAATTCACTACCATCCGGGAAAAGAAAATAAAGTGGCTGATGCTTTGAGTCGAAAAAGTAATGCTTCATTAACCATGCTACGTTTGGAACGAGATCCTTTGGTTTTTGATTTGATGAAATTTGGCATAGAAGTTGTTGGTGTAGGAAGTTCTTCTGTTTTGTTTCAGGTATCAGTAAGATCATCCCTATTAGACAGAATTAAGCAAGCACAGAGGGAAGATAGTGAGTTGCAGAAAAAGGTAGAGCTGGTTCAGAAGGGTAAGTTGCCTGAATTCAACACTGATAATGATTGTGTTTTGAGGTTTGGGAAGAGATTATGTGTGCCTTGTGATTCACAGTTGAAGAATGAGTTGTTATGTGAGGCTCATAGTTCCCCGTTTTCAGTTCATCATGGTAGTACTAAGATGTACAGAGATCTACGAGAGTATTACTGGTGGGATGGAATGAAAAGAGATATTACAGATTTTACTGTGAAGTGTTTGACTTGTCAGCAGGTTAAAGCAGAGCGGCAGTTACCGAAAGGGATGCTTCTGCCTTTACCAGTGCCAGAGTGTAAATGGGAAAATATATCAATGGACTTTGTTGTGGGATTAACGAAGACATCTCGAGATCAACTTTCCTGTTTGTATCTTAATGAGATAGTCAGGTTACATGGAGTTCCTCTCTCCATTGTATCTGACCGTGATCCTAGGTTTACTTCTAACTTTTGGAAAGGCCTTTAGAAGTCATTTGGTACTGAATTAAATTTTAGTACAGCTTTTTATCCTCAATTAGATGGGCAGTCAGAACGAACAATTCAGACCTTGGAGGATATGCTACGAGCTTGTTCAATGGATTATCAGGCAAGTTGGGACCAACATCTTTTTTTGGTTGAGTTTTCATATAATAACAGTTTTCATTCCAGTATACAGATGGCACCATTTGAGGCATTATATGGGAAGCAGTGTCGAACTCCAGCATTTTGGGATGAAGCGGGTGAAAGGAAGCTGATGGGACCCGAATTGATAGAAGAGATGGCAGAAAAGGTTTAGTTGATTCAGAAACACATGAGAACAGCTCAGAGTAGGCAGAAGAGTTATGCGGATAACCGGAGGAAGGATCTATCTTTCGAGGTAGGTGATCATGTTTTTCTCAGGGTTTCTCCTTGGAAAAGTGTGATGCGATTTGGTAAGAAAGGAAAGCTGAGTCCAAGGTTCATTGGACCATATGAAATTCTGGAGAGAGTTGGATCAGTTGCATACAGAGTGGAATTACCTCGGAGTTTATCTCAGGTACACAATGTTTTTCATGTTTCGATGTTGAGGAAGTATATGCCAGATTCATCTCATGTTTTGAGCCCAGAGGTAGTTCAGTTGGAAGAGAATATCTCTTATGAAGAACAACCAGTCTAGATTCTTGACCGAAGAGAGAAAGTGTTGCGAAATAAGGTAATCCACCAGGTAAAGGTTTTGTGGAAAAACCATATGGTTGAAGAGGCAATGTGGGAATCTGAAAATGCTATGAGGGATAAATACCCCCACTTATTTTGATAAGTGAATAAAATTGCGAGGACGCAATACCCAAAAGGGGGGAAGGATGTAATCTCCCTGGTAAATAATGAATAAAACATTTTCTTATTTATTAATATTTACGAATTAAATATTAATTTTACTTTAAATGGGTTTCTATGTTCGATAGCGTACCCGATACGCAACGATGAGTTCCTTTGAAAACTTACGTTGCACACTAGTAATATGATAATATTATTTTAAATGGTAGTTAACATATAGCCGTTGTATTGGCAGGAATGGATATAAATAACTAAAATATGATTATATATGTTTTTTAAATGTTTTTACATTTATCCAATAAAAGATAAAGGCTTAAAATACGGAAAGAATTCAATTTTAGGCATTTATAACCTAATTTTCACTAAAGGTTCTCTTATCACCTTTTGATGGAGAACCGTCATTAAATATAGTTTTAACCAATTTTATAAATTCTATTGGACCAAATATAACTCTTCTTTAGAATCGGGAAATCAAAATTTACTTTGTGTAAATTTTTGGTATCTTTCCGATAAAGTTCATTTTTAATGAATGGTGTAAAATGTTGTATTTTAATTCAAAACCACTTTTTAATCTAATTTATTTATATGATTAGATTATAATTTGAATTGGTTTTAAAGTGAAATTAGAAAATATTTTTACCATTAATCCAATAGTGGTCGTTGGAATTAAATTCACTTTGAAATCGGACTTAAACTAGTGTCAATCTTTTGATACTTATTGTTTCATAAAAACACGCTATTTGTCATGACATCGGGAATTAATTATTAAATTTATTAATGTGAATTATATGTTTTGAATTTTGTAAAATAGACTTAATTTTTGAATTCGGAATATCAAATATATCTTAGGGTGAATTTTTGGTATTTTTCTGAAAAACTTCAATTTTTGATGAATAGTGAAACCACTAAGTGGTACTTATAAAAACAGATTTTTCGTTTAAATGAAATTTTACCACTTATGTGTTTTGAATTTCAGAAATCCAACATACATGGTTTTCATTAAGAAGTAAAATGTGGTTCAATGAGATTAATATAATTTTTTGGTGAATAGTAACTCTTAAGTTCTTAATCGCCATTAGAGGTAATTAGTGTAGTTTAAGGTAAGAATAATGTTTTAATAAACTGAAATGACCTAGAAACATGTCCTACCCTCATTGGATGTGTCATGGCCGACCAAGAAAGTCCATGGGTCAACTTGGGGACCACATGGAGCCACTTTGGTTGGAAAATGACATAAATACCTTTTATTTAATGTTAAAGTAAAAAATGACACAAACATGAAATGTTTTACTAAAACAATGTTTAAATGGGGTTATACAAGTCATATTTTTGACTATAAATAGTAATTGGAAAGATAAAAAGATTTCCTACATCATGGTAATTTTTTTTATAATTTTTAAACATTAAATAAATTAAAATATTTATGACATCATGATGATGCAGCGATGACCTCATTATTTAACGATTTAAATAAAATGGAAAGATAATGTAAAATATAAGACCTAAACATGTCCAAAACCTATTGGATGAGTGGATTTCGAACCCTCATCACCTTATACTCGAAATAAATCAATTTGGGACCTTTAAAATCAGAAACTGTTTTGAAAATAAAGTAACATTTTGTAACTTTACAAGAGTGCCCCTCCTCTCCTCTTATAAAAGGCCCCCACCCCTACCACCTTAACCACACTCCCAAAGCCTTTGTCTTGGAAAAACTCTGCCCATTTTGTCTCTACACTTACCTATATTACTCCTTTAAGCCTCACTTTGGGCCGAAGTCTTCCCAAGGAAGCCTTTGAGCTCAAACCAAAGGGAGTTACCCGATTTTAAGGTAATGTCTTCTTTTGAGTCCTTTTGTTTTATTTTGCTTCTCCAACCACCTAAACTCTTTTTATTATTTTCTTTTGTAACAATAACAGTATCCTCAATATACTAGGATGTTGTTATAATAAGTATTAGAGCTACACTTACACACACCTACATCTAATGGTTAAAGAACATACTGTTTCCGTGGATGGCGAATTTCTGCCTCCCGAAATGATGATTGTTCAACATTCTTTTAACACCTTCAAAGGTGGCCATTAAGATGACACTATATTTATATATAATATATAATATTTTTATGTTTTTTATAAGCTTCTGTATGTTTCATTTTGGGCATACCTTTATGGTTTCCATTATGGGTAAACGCGATATCTTCATTTAAGGAAGTGCGGACTACCGCCCCCTCAAAGTGATTTGATTCGTTAATGCCATATGTGGGACGTATAAAGGATTGATTTAAAGTTATTATATATGATGTTATACTGGAATTATAATATACCTATATATCATTATTATTTATTTCCATTAAAGTTTGAGATAGAAATGAAAGTAGCGTTTATTCGTACGTACGGCTTACCGTCTCCATGAACGGTGCATTTCATTTCTTATCCCCAAATGTAAAGTTCTATTATAAGTACATGTATATAATGGATATATATGATGAATGATACATCTAAATGATGAATATTATTCTGGAATTAAAATATACATACCTCTCATTGAGTTTTAATTCCATTAATATGACAAAGAAATGAAAGTAGCGTTCATGCGTACGTACGACTTACCGTCTCCATGAATGGTGCATTTCATTTATTACCTCTAAATGATTATGTAATATTATAAATACATGTATATGATGGATATATATGATATATATGATATCCAAATCAGGAATGTAATTCTGGATATAAAGAACCTTTGACCACACAAACAACATGTAATTGTAAGAAGTCCACTTTCGACTTAAGAACCAAATATCGACAAAACAAACATTATTAAATTAAATGGTTACATAATGTTTATAACATGGAAATAAGTGATATAAAAGGATTAATGAAATTGAAAAAGGTTCTTAAGAAAATAGAAATTAACTCAAGTTTATTATTCAGGATGTTAAAGAACGATCGAGTCAAGTCGGACCCAAGGCAAGGGACTTCGTCTCAATCTCCTTTCATTGAGGCATATTTCGTTTTATACACAAATTTCTTTTATACGGTGTATAAACCCCTTTGAATTGTACTTTTATATAAAAGGAATATTTTTCTATGAATCGTTTTACAAAATGACAAAAAGGAATGTTTCTTTTAACGTACGCGGTGACAACGACCTTTTCCGCCGCCGCGAGTATTATTTGGTCTTTGGATTCCTGAACAAGCCGTAATGTTTTTTTTAAATGAAATAAATACCATATACTCTTTTATGTATTTTGGTATTGAAAATGGTTTTTATAATGGATTTGTAATGTCAATATATTTAAGTGATATATTGTGATCAAAGTGTGGAAATGTTTTCTTTCCATTATATTTTTTTTATGTCTTATGATTTTTATAATGGTACTTGGACATTTGACGGGTGGTTACGTGATAAACCATATGACGGGTGGTGCCGTGAATACCAGGACGGGTGGTTATGTTAAACCTCCAATGCATTGGGTATGGAAGTCTTCCGTATGGCTATTCCATTAAGTATGTATGGAAGTTGGCCGTATGGCTATTCCATTAAGTGATATGTGTGGAAGTCGACCGTATGGTTATTCCACTTAAGTATGTTTATGTCCCAAGTTGACTTTATATGTTATGTGTTCTTTATATGGGTTTTATGGTAATCCTTTGGTTACAAAAGGGTAAGTAATGATATTTTATTCAGTGAAGAGTTTTTACTGCTTCATGAAGGTGAAGGTATTACTTTGATAAAGTATACATGGTTTACATGATGTTTGAAAAACTAGCAGTTTTCATTCTTTGTGTATCCCTTACTGAGATTTTTATGCTCACCCCAAGTTTTTTTGAATTTTTTTTTCACAGGCCTAAATGTGGAATAGGGTCAAGGACGAGATCAAGGGAATGTCATGCTATATAAAACATGGAACTAGACATGTCTCTTTTTAAGAGTTTTTTTTTATTTTATGGAAACATAGTAGAAGTCTATACTTTGTAATCTTTTGAGATGTAATAGTTATGTCCTAATTCTCTAAAGATCCACACCTGAAAAGAACCTCAATGTGAATTATTCATTTAATTCAATATTAAGTAAGGTTTAAGGCTGGGGCCTTATAGTTGGTATCAGAGGTCAATTTAGACAACTTTAGGAGTTAGAAAAGTGTAAAATTATAAGTTAATTTATGGTATGATTGAAATGATATAGCATTTAAAGATTATCATGTTGCTTCGCCTAAGATATTTCTATGTTAAGAATGGTTTTTCATAGAGGAAACAGAACAACTTTTCTGGGAAGGAATACTGGGGGAAATGACCTTTCAAATTAGTATCTTGAGATGGTCAGAATCAGAATTGAGCAGTTTACTGCAGTGATGGCTCAGTTGAATCTGGTGATAAATGGTGGTTGTGTTATTGATGATATTTTGGTGTTTTCAAAAAGTAAAGAGGAGTATGAAAGTTATTTAAGGGTTATCTTGAAAACCTTAAAAGAAAAGAAACTGTATGGAAAATTTAGCAAGTGTGAGTTTTGGTGGCAACAAATTTCTTTCCTTGGTCACATTGTTTCTCAGTATGAGATAACTGTTGATCTGGAAAAAACAAAGGTTGTTGAAGAATGACCAAGACCCAAAAATGGAACCGAGATCCGTAGTTTTCTTGGTTTGGAAGGTTACTACCGAAGGTTTGTTGAAAATTTTTCATGGTTATCTAGTCCAATAACTAAGCTAACTCGTAATCCATCTGGACAAAAGAATGTGATGATTGTTTTTAGGAGTTGAAGAGAAGATTGGTGAATGCTCCAGTTTTGGAACTTCCTTCCAGGAATGGTGAGTTTGTTATATACAGTGATGCTTCGTTGAAGGGACTTAGCTGTGTCCTTATGCAGAATGATCAGGTAATTGCTTATGCTTCACGTCAGTTGAAAACTCATGAGGTAAATTACCCTACACGTGATTTCGAATTAGCTGCTGTTGTTTTTGCTTTAAAAATTTGGAGGCATCATTTGTATGGAGTAAAGTGTGAAATATATACTGATCACAAAATTTTAAAGTATATATTCATTCAGAAAGAATTGAACATAAGATAGAGGAGATGGCTAGAATTAATCAAGGATTATAATTGTACAATTCACTAACATCCGGGAAAAGAAAATAAAGTGGCTGATGCTTTGAGTTGAAAAAGTAATGCTTTATTAACCATGCTACATTTGGAACGAGATCCTTTGGTTTTTGATTTGATGAACTTTGGCATAGAAGTTGTTGGTGCATGAAGTTCTTCTGTTCTGTTTCAGGTATCAGTATGATCATCCCTATTAGACAGAATTAAGAAAGCACAGAGGGAAGACAATGAGTTGTAGAAAAAGGTAGAGCTAGTTCAGAAGGGTAAGTTGCCTGAATTCAACACTGATAATGATTGTGTTTTGAGGTTTGGTAAGAGATTATGTGTGCCTTGTGATTCACAGTTGAAGAATGAGTTGTTATGTGAGGCTCATAGTTCCCCGTTTTCAGTTCATCCTGGTAGTACTAAGATGTACAGAGATCTGCAGGAGTATTACTGGTGGGATGGAATGAAAAGTGATATCACATATTTTACTGTGAAGTGTTTGACTTGTCAGTAGGTTAAAGCAGAGCGACAGTTATCAAAAGGGATGCTTCAGCCTTTACCAGTGCCAGAGTGTAAATGGAAAAATATATCAATGGAATTTGTTGTGGGATTAACAAAGACATCTCGAGATCAACTTTCCCGTTTGTATCTTAATGAGATAGTCAGGTTACATGGAGTTCCTCTCTCCATTGTATCTGACCGTGATCCTAGGTTTACTTATAACTTTTGGAAAGGCCTTCAGAAGTCATTGGGTACTGAATTAAATTTTAGTAAAACTTTTCATCCTCAATCAGATGGGCAGTCAGAATGAACAATTCAGACCTTGGAGGATATGCTATGAGCTTGTTCGATGGATTATCAGGGAAGTTGGGACCAACATTTTCTTTGGTTGAGTTTTCATATAATAACAGTTTTCATTCCAGTAAACATATGGCACCATTTGAGGAATTATATGGGAAGAGGTGTCGAACTCCAGTATTTTGGGATGAAGTGGGTGAAAGGAAGCTGATGGGACCTGAATTGATAGAAGAGATGGTAGAAAAGGTTCAGTTGATTCAGAAACCCATGAGAACAGCTCAGAGTAGGCAGAAGAGTTATGCAGATAACCGGAGGATGGATCTATCTTTCAAGGTAGGTGATCATGTTTTTCTCAGGGTTTCTCCATGGAAAAGTGTGATGCGATTTGGTAAGAAAGGAAAGCTGAGTCAAAGGTTCATTGGACCATATGAAATTCTGGAGAGAGTTGGATCAGTTTCATACAGAGTGGCATTACCTCCGAGTTTATCTCAGGTACACAATGTTTTTCATGTTTCGATGTTGAGGAAGTATATTCCAGATTCATCTCATGTTTTGAGTCCAGAGGTAGTTCAGTTGGACGAGAATCTCTCTTATGAAGAAAAACCAGTCCAGATTTTTGACCGAAGAGAGCAAGTGTTGCGAAATAAGGCAATCCACCAGGTAAAGGTTTTGTGGAAAAACCATATGGTTGAAGAGGCAATGTGGGAATATGAAAATGCTATGAGGGATAAATACCCCCACTTATTTTGATAATTGAATAAAATTGCGAGGACGCAATTCCCGAAAGGGGGGAAGGATGTAACATCCCAGGTAAATAATGAATAAAACATTTTCGTATTTATTAATATTTATGAATTAAATATTAATTTTACTTTAAAGGGGTTGCTATGTTCGATAGCGTACCCGATACGCAATGATGAGTTCCTTTGAAAACTTACGTTGCACACTAGTAATATAATAATATTATTTTAAATGGTAGTTAACATGTAGCCGTTGTATTGGCGGGAATGGATAGAAATAACTAAAATATGATTATATATGTTTTCTAAATGTTTTTTACATTTATCCAATAAAATATAAATGCTTAAAATACGGAAAGAATTCAATTTTAGGCATTTATACCCTAATTTTCACTAAAGGTTCACTTATCACCTTTTGATGGTGAACCGTCATTAAATATAGTTTTGACCAATCTTATAAATTCTATTGGACCAAATATAACTCTTCTTTAGAATCGGGAAATCAAAATTTACTTTGTGTAAATTTTTAGTATCTTTCCGATAAAGTTCATTTTTAATGAATAGTGTAAAATGTTGTATTTTAATTCAAAACCTCTTTTTAATCTAATTTATTTATATGAATAGATTATCATTTGAATTGGTTTTAAAGTGAAATTATAAAATATTTTTACCATTAAATCCAATAGTGGTCGTTGGAATTAAATTCACTTTGAAATCAGACTTAAACTAGTGTCAATCTTTTGATACTTATTGTTTCATAAAAACACGCTATTTGTCATGACAACGGGGATTAATTATTAAATTAATTAATGTGACTTATATGTTTTAAATTTTGTAAAATAGAATTCATTTTTCAATTCAGAATATCAAATATATCTTAGGGTGAATTTTTGGTATTTTTCTGAAAAACTTCAATTTTTGATGAATAGTGAAACCACTAAGTGGTACTTATAAAAACTGATTTTTCGTTTAAATGAAATTTTACCACTTATGTGTTTTGAATTTCAAAAATCTGACATACATGGTTGTCATTAAGAAGTAAAATGTGGTTCAATGAGATTAAAATAATTTTTTGGTGAATAGTAACTCTTAAGTTCTTAATCGCGATTAGAGGTAATTAGTGTAGTTTAAGGTAAGAATAATGTTTTAATAAAATGAAATGACCTAGAAACATGTCCTACCCTCATTTTATGTGTCATGTCCGACCAATAAAATCCATGGGTCAACTTGGGGACCCCATGTAACCACTTTGGTTGGAAAATGACATAAATACCTTTTATTTAATGTTAAAGTAAAAAATGACACAAACATGAAATGTTTTACTAAAACAATTTTTACATGGGGTTATACAAGTCATATTTTTGAATATAAATAGTCATTGGAAATCTAAAAATATTTCCTACATCATAGTAATTCTTTTATAATTTTTAGACATTAAATAAATTAAAATATTTATGACATCATGATGATGCAGCGATGACCTCATTATTTAACGATTTAAATAAAATGAAAAGATAATGTAAAATCTAAAACCTACACATGTCCAAAATCTATTGGATGAGTGGATTTCGAACCCTCATCACCTTATCCTCGAAATACATCAATGTGGGACCTTTAAAATCCGAAACTCTTTTGAAAATAAAGTAATATTTTGTAACTTTACAAGAGTGCCCCTCCTCTCCTCTTATAAAAGGCCCCCATCTCTACCACCTTACCCACACTCCCAAAGCCTTTGGCTCGGCAAAACTCTACCCATTTTGTCTCTCCACTTATTTATATTACTCCTTGAAGCCTCACTTTGGGCAGAAGTCTTCCCAAGGAAGCCTTTGAGCTCAAACCAAAGGGAGTTACCCGATTTTAAGGTAATGTCTTCTTTTGAGTCCTTTTGTTTCATTTTTCTTCTCCAACCCCCTAAAATCTTTTAATTATTTTCTTTTGTAACAACTAAAGTATGCTCAATATACTATGATGTTTTTATAAGAAGGATTCGAGCTACACTTACACACACCTAAATCTAAAGGTTAAAGAACATACTGTTTCCGTGGATGGCGAATTTCTGCCTCCCGAAACGATTATTGTTCAACATTCTTTTAACACCTTCAAAGGTGGCCATTAAGATGACACTATATTTATATATGATGTATAATATGTTTATGTTTTCTATAAGCTTCTGTATTTTTCATTTTGGGCATACCTTTATGGTTTCCATTATCGGTAAACGCGATATCTTCATTTAAGGAAGTGCGGACTACCGCCCCCTCAAAGTGATTTGATTCGTTTATGCCATATGTGGGACGTATAAAGGATGGATTTAAAGTTATTATATATGATGTTATACTGGAATTATAATATACCTCTATATCATTATTATTTCTTTCCATTAAAGTATGAGATAGAAATGAAAGTAGCGTTCATGCGTACGTACGGCTTACCGTCTCCATGAACGGTGCATTTCATTTCTTATCCCCAAATGTAATGTACTATTATAAGTACATGTATATAATGGATATATATGATGAATGATACATCTAAATTATGAATATAATTCTGGAATTAGAATATACATAACTCTCATTTAGTTTTAATTCCATTAATATGAAAAAGAAATGAAAGTAGCGTTCATGCGTACGTACGGCTTACCGTCTCCATGAATGATGCATTTCATTTCTTACCTCTAAATGATTATGTAATATTATAAATACATGTATATGCTGGATATATATGATATATATGATATCCAAATCTGGAATGTCATTCTGGATATAAAGAACCTTTGACCACATGAACAACATGTAATTGTAAGAAGTCCACTTTCGACTTAAGAAACAAATATCGACAAAACAAACATTATTAACTTAAATGGTTACATAATGTTTATAACATGGAAATAAGTGATATAAAAGGAATAATGAACTTGAAAAAGGTTCTTAAGAAAATATAAATTAACTCAAGTTTATTATTCAGGACGTTAAAGAACGATCGAGTCAAGTCGGACCTGAGGTAAGGGACTTCGTCTCAATCTCCTTTCATTGAGGCATATTTTGTTTTATACAAAACTTTCTTTTATACGGTGTATAAACCCCTTTGACTTTTAATTTTATACAAAAGGAATCTTTTTCTACGAATCGTTTTACAAAACGACAAAAAGGAATGTTTCTTTTAACGTACGTGGTGACAACGACCTTTTTCGCCGCCGCGAGTATTATTTGGTCTTTGGATTCCTGAACAAGCCATAATGTTTTTTTTTTAAAATGAAATAAATACCATATACTCTTTTATGTATTTTGGTATTAAAAATGGTTTTTATAATGGATTTTTTATGTCAATATATTTAAGTGATATATTGTGATCAAAGTGTGGAAATGTTTTCATTCCATTATATTTCTTTTATGTCTTATGATTTTTATAATGGTACTTGGACATTTGACGGGTGGTTACGTGATAAAACATATGACGAGTGGTGCCGTGAATACCAGGACGGGTGGTTATGTTATAACCTCCAATGCATTGGGTATGGAAGTCAACCGTATGGCTATTCCATTAAGTATGTTTGGAATTTGGCTGTATGGCTATTCCATTAAGTGATATGTGTGGAAGTCGACCGTATGGTTATTCCACTTAAGTATGTTTATGTCCCAAGTTACCTTTATATGTTATGTGTTCTTTATATGGGTTTTATGGTAATCCTTTGGTTACAAAAGGGTAAGTAATGGTATTTTATTCAGTGAAGAGTTTTTACTGCTTCATGAAGGTGAAGGTATTACTTTTATAAAGTATACATCGTTTACATAATGTTGGAAAAACTAACAGTTTTCATTCTTTGTGTATCCCTTACTGAGCTTTTTATGCTCACCCTAAGTTTTTTTGAAATGTTTTTCACAGGACATAATGTGGAATAGGGTGAAGGATAGGATCAAGGGAAAGTCATGCTATATAAAACATGGAACTAGACATGTCTCTTTTTAAGAGTTTTTTTTTATTTTATGGAAACATAGTAGAAGTCTCTACTTTGTAATATTTTGAGATGTAATAGTTATGTCCAAATTATCTAAAACTCTAAAACTGAAAAGATCCTCAATGTGAATTATTCATTTAATTCAATATTAAGTAAGGTTTAAGGTTGGGGCCTTATACTGACAACCAAAAGAAATCCCAAACCTCAGCAACACACTTGGGTGGCTCCCAAGTAAGTAGTACCTAAACCATTTCTAGATACACTGCAAATATAGCCTCTGAGATGAAATTTCCTAGAAAGTATACTTCTTGATTCCAAAATTTACACTTCAGGAGATTCATATAAAGTTGATTATCTTAGTGTGTGTCTAGGACTATTCTCAAGTGTCTCATGTGCTCCTACTTGGACGCCAAATACAGCAGGATTTCATTAATGAAGACCATCATGAAATGGTCTAGAAAAGTTTTAAATATCTGATTCATGAGTCAAATGAACACTTCTAGGGTTTTTATCATGCCGAATGACATCACCAAGTACTCATAGTGACCATAATCACATCTAAAGGTCATATTTGATGTATCCTCATCCCATACTCATAGATAATGATAGCCTTCTCTAAGGTCGATCATCGAGAACCACCGTGACCCACTCAACTGATCAAATAGGTCATATATCCTCATTATTGGATACTTATTCTTCATAGTCACCTGATTTATGTGCCAAAATACACACATAACCTCAACCTCTTGTCCACCTTCTTTGAGAAAAACACTAGGGATTTCCAAGGGGAAGCATTGGGTCTCAAAAATACCTTCTCTTGAAAGTCCTCCAATTGAAACCTAATCTATCGTAGTTCTTTGGGCGGCATCCAAAATACTGGTGTAGATATCAGTACCATTTCAGGATGCAAGTGGATACCGAATTCTATATCTAATTGGGGAGGTAGACTTGGTACGTCTTCAGGAAAGACATCCTCATATTCCACAACCACTATAGGAAACTGATATCCAAAAGAATCCATTTCTCCAAGAGTTATTCGAGAAAATTGGTGAGTAATCAGCTACACTCTTCTATGCATGTGCTCGTCCTACTCCACCAAGGTTTACTTTTCATCCATAAAGAAAAACCTCATTATATCATCACAAACATACCACATCCTTCACCTAAAACATTCAATCTGGGCATGAAATATGGATATACATTCCATATCTAATTGGATTTAGTAAGTCATCATAGATGTAGTAAAGAGATCCGATACAAAAATCACACCTCCAAGCATCAGATCACACTATCAGCATAAGTGTGCAATAACTGGGTAACCACCTGTTGGAATATCCAACCACAAGGTTTGAGTCAAAATCCTAACTGGAATCCCTATGTCTTGAACCAAATATGTGGAAAGGAATTAATGAATTGCATATGTGACTATTAGTACTACATGTAAAGTATAAAAGGTACAAATCGTACCTTGTATCATACCTGGTGCCTCTGGGAAATAGGCCTCCATAGTTTGCAGTTGACCTCATCCATGACCACTAGCTCTCTAAGCCTGGTGCGGACCACCTGGGGGTCATGGTGGTAATAGGCCGAACCTATGACCATCTCCTGCTACCCTGTAGATCACTATTCCACCTCTTCTACCCTATGGACCACCCTTCTCCTACCTCTATATCTATCTTGCCGATACCTCAACTATCTCACAATAAACTATACGACATTCTAGACAACCCCAAGCCAGATTCACCTGATCATCACAGGAGAAAAATCGTCTATCCCACTTATTATTTGAGCCACCCCAAGATCCCGACACCACTAGACTTGAGCCCTGGGATTTCCTCTTGAATGGTTTTGACACTCATCGATCCCTTTGATTGTTGTCAGCTACCTATTTTCATGGTATCGGCTAAAGGGTGGCCACTACCATATTATACTACCAGTGTTTTCTCTTCCAGAAAGCAATGCACCAACAAGGCTCACTCAAGTACCCTAACATAGGTGGCAATTCAAAGGGATACCACTAAATACCTAATGTACTAGCACGATCCCTAATCAAAGTTCTATGATCTAAATAATTTATCTTGCACTATATCCAAGGGGTAGTGTGAGATATCTATAAACCTCATTGATTACTCTACCATAGTCATACTACCATGACACAGATGCAGAAGATCCTATTTTCATATCAATTGCAATGTTCCCAAATAGAGGACATTCCTAAAGAGATGTTCAAAGTCAATCATGGGGAGAGCTATCTCATCATGCGACAGAGTATCCAAGCTCCACCATCAACTAGTAGAGCCCTAAAAAAGAATCACTGTGAGGACTTCCATTCGATCGGCAGGCATCATAACTAGAAGGAAAATTTGAATGACCGCATCTATCCAATCCTCATCCACCTGGGATCTAGATCCCCCCAAAACCTGGGAGGTATCTTCCTCTAAAACCCAAGAAACCCACTCAACCTATGTACATCCTTATCTAGTAAGGCCAATGCTAGTTGCTACTCAATGGGTGTTGGTATAGATGGTAAACCAACAGGAGGTTCTATATATAGTATAGGCCCCTGTACTAATGCCTTTTCACATGGAGGATCATCCTCAAGATCACATAGTGGAATCCAAGATGGATGTATGGGTGGAGGCATCATGGAATAATACAAGATGTACCATGGTCTAAATAGTATACCTAGGGAGCTATCTCAAGAAGGGAATGAAAAAAACCATTCTGATATGATTCATGTACCAAACATTTTTCCTTACAACCAATGTTTACATGTACCGAGTATAAAGGAAGTTGATCAAAGCCCTGGTGTATGAATACATCAGTCGCCACACAAAAACTAGAATCCCTGGCTTGAAAGATGAACTCAAAACACTAAATACTATTACCCAAAACCAATCTCACCAACTCTAGTCCTAAGGTGGAACCAAATACTATGATACCACTCTATCATGACTCAACCCACCAAGGGTATGACTCGTGACCACCCCAAGCCCCCCTCCAATAGGTCGGGGGGCTAGAAACTAGCGCCATGTTGGCATATATCAAAAACGGGAGTCATTATCCTAATGTACCTAAACACATGAACACATCTCTAAGACCAACCAATGATGAAATTTAAATCAACTAAAAGAATGCAAGCATACATCTACTATCCCACAATAGAGTACGCCATTAAAAGTAATAAAAGAGAAAAAAGTGGCCAAATAAAAGACCTACCAAAAACTATAAAGAGTCCAACTAGATATAAGGGAGAGAACTAAGTTAAATATAGGATCCTTGTAAAACTCATCGATCTGAAAATATCTAGCTACACTCCACCAACTCCCTATCCTCCCAGGACACCGTCAAAAGGGCCATCATCTGCATAAGATATGACACATGTTGGAAAATCCCATACAGAGGTAATTTTTACAATAACTAGTAGGAGACCCATAAATCACCAAACACAAAGCACCAAGTATATCCTTCTCAATACAATATATGACAATCAATGTATAATAGAAACACTAATATATACCCAGGAAAGAAACCATGGCACTAGGTAGTCATAACCAACTGCCAGTCGTTGGATTATTCTTGAAGGAACACTCGTTACGGGAGAATTCACTTCATGATACATTCTATCATAAGAGACACTCAATGAAGAGGTATATATCATTTGGAAATTCCCAATTAAATATCTCTTATCTAATAAGATCCTGATACACATATAGGGGGTCACACCTAAGACTATTTGGGAAACCATGAACCCAATATAGATCAACCCACTATGTAGGGGATCATTTTCCAACGATTCCACAAACCCTACCAATAAGGCTTAATAGTTGGAGGATAACCTTCCTTATTAGGGAGGTCACACTGATTCCAAAAACCCCACCTAGGGAACAGGGATGATAGAGGATCACACTCCAGTCTCACAGAGGGGAACTACAACTCTATCTAAGACTCGACATCTAGAGGGGATCATAATTCTGTGATGTGGATGTAATGAAACATTTTACCCTCAATATAAAGGAGCAAGGGAACACACTAAACCTATAAGTGGTCGAAAATAATGAAACCAAGAGCTATAAACACTCTTGGAGGGGGTACATGGTGTGTTCCATGGGGTACACGACGTGTCCAGCTATCCCATTTCCCACTCATGTGGAAGAGCCTCACACGACATGTAAGTATTCATATACATGGTGTGTAGAATAATTAAATGACATTTAGGGACACATGGTTCCCTGACTATGTATCATATCTATTTTTATGTATGATGTCTATGTACCGACCCATGTACCCCAAGCCGTGTCTATGTACGAGTACACGACGTGCCATCTGGCTGTATATTTTTTCCCTTGTCTATGTAATTCCTAAAGTACACACTAAGCCTCACATAAGGGGTCACATAGAATGTGAACAAGTCACAAGGTTTGTGATACTTTACTTTGGCTGGAACCCTAGCACCGCAACTAGTGGGGTCCACATGCTGTGAGATGCTAGATTACACGTTGGGTTGCTCATGATTTCCAGATAAACTTTTATGCCATCCTATGCCTCACTAGAGCCGCCACCCTTTCTAGAACATATAGATCAGGGTTCAGTTGGTCCTATAGTCACTATATGATGGGATTTTGGGTTCCGAATCTGGTCAAAGAATGATCTGTAGAGCAAAACCGTCACCATTTTTCAAAACCAGGATGAATGGGAACCAAAAATCTGTCAGTTCTGATCACGATAATTCACCACAATAATCGTACCTCAACCACACCATTGATCAAAAACCACACTCATGGTATCGATCTATTGTACCAAAGAATGGTCGCACAACAATTTATTACCAGGTATTCATCAAACCGTAGTCCAAAAGAAAACACCTATGATGAACATGAGAAGAAAATAGGGAGAAAACCACAAGAAATAAAATATGAGGAATGAACCTTGGATTTTTTTCATTTTGAATGATTTGTTTTCATAGAAAAGATGAACAAATAGGGATCAATCAATGAAAAAATAACAAATTTTTTCAAATTAAATATACTGAAGAAGTGCGTATCAATTCTATTCATGTAATGGATATGTATTTGACTAGGATTAAGAAAGAAGATGGAAATAAAAAACAAAACATCCTACCAGGAGTTTTGATTTATCATTGATGAATAACAGTAGCATTTCCATTATTGACTAGATCCTCTAACTCTCTTGGTGTAACAATCCACAATTTGGTCCCAATCTATCGTCGTTCACCAAGAAATCTCTCCTCCAATGACTCCTAGGTCTCCAGAGATTAGTGTCCAACCCTATGATAATTTATATATCCATACACTTAAAGGATATTTTATTATCTGTGTCAAAAATAAAAAAAATAAGTTAATTATTTAATTTATTTCATTTAATTAATCCTGTAATGATTTTTTTCACAAATGTCCCGTGCTGATAAAGAGTATGTCACACCTAGGGTAAAAATCACATTCTAAAATCATTAGTTCCATTAGATTTCTTGATTGAGTCCCCCCATTTGGGATTTATTCAACCTTTTCAAAAAAAGTATGCAATTTTACTATTTAATACATTTAATATATTTCAAACATTTATTCTGGGCACATTGGGCCTTAGAATCACATGCCGTCTCAGCTCCTGGTCATGAAAATAATCTATATAATATAAAAAAATAATACAAAAAAAATTAGAGATATTACATGATGTTTCTTACACCTTGATCATGATTGGAAGATATTAAGTAGATCCATGAGACCTCCATTGGATGGCAGTCAAGACTATCCTAACGTATCTGAGACATAATAAGGATATGTTATTAGTTTACAAAGGAGATAGAGATATAGTCATTACGGTTTATATAAATACTATTTTATAGATAGATCATTATGCATTGATATCATATTCAATATATGTATACACCCTCAATAGAGTATCTGTGGGATGAAAGATTTTAAAGTAGCCGGTTTCTGCTCATTTTACAATAGTGTGTGAGTATATTAAAGCTTTTAATATAGCTAAAGAAGCATTTTGTATATGTAAATTCATACAGGTGATTGATGTGGTTCCTAGAAATAAATATCATATCACACTATATTGTGATAATACTACAGTGCTGGCCCCCTCCAAGGAGCCAGGGTGACATCAATGGACGAAACATATAATTTTTAAGTGTCACCTCTTATCGAATTTTTCTCAAATGGGTGATGGCAAAGTAAATAGAGTTTCCATGTAGTAGAACATGGTATACCAATTGAATAAATCCTTATATTAGAAAAATAATGAATATCCTTTGAGAGTTAGTAGACTAAAATCTATTAACAGTTGGCTCTTGTCCAAGTGCAAGTCTATTATAATTGGTGACTTAGAACTAACTACTTTGTATGTTTGATTACCTATATATCCAAATTCTATAATATTAATAAATATATTATCTTATGATGAATTTTATTCTATGTATATTTATTGTGGTATTGTTATTAGACTATTTATCACATCAAAAGGTTATAGCAGATCCCCACTATAATGATAACCGTTAACTACTACGACAATATTCTAAAATATATGTTATATGGTCAGTTGAAAAAAATATAACGGGACACATATGATGCATGATATCAAGTTTTTAGGGATTATAATACCTTGTGACTTCTTCTCCTGAAGGTCTCACTTGGTAATCACTAAGATAGGAGGTTATGAGGACAAATCTGATCATAGTAATTCCACATGTTAAATGTGTCATTGGATATTCCTATATAAGCACACATGTAAAGGTCCTTAGACTTAAGGTTAATACTAATTAATTTTATGAGTTGTGTACTTTGATGTACTGATAAAAATTATTAAGATAAACATTCATGGTCAACTAGGATATCTTGGGTGCTTCATGAATGATGTGGCCATAATGAAAAACTGAAGAAAATTTTCCCCTTCTGAGTTAATGAAAGTTTGTATCTCATAACCTTTGATTGGAATGAAACTGCCTAATTAAATCCATGGCTATAATTGTTTTTTTGATGAGTTAAGTTCAATAAATTAAAAAAAATATATTCAAGTATACTTGTTGATGACACTAATGTGAAACCTAATTGATGAGATATAGAGATAGAGGGATTATATTACATAGTGAACATCTTTAGGAGGTTGTTATAACTGTGATATTAACTACTTTATCAATTGGTGGCTTGATGTGTTTCTAGATGCTAAACTTAGAATTTAGGCTACTTATCCTATTTCCATAGATAAAGAGGCCTATAGGGTCACACACTTAGTCTATATAGAGTTTTATTTAAAATCTATTTGAATTTAATATTAGAATAATTATTTTTCTCCAATTTTAATAAATATAATTTATTCAAGTTATTTTAAATGATTAAATAATTATTGAATTAATAATACAAGGATATTTATTTATTTTGAAAAATAGATATTATTCAATGTTTGATAATTATATGGTATATTGATGGGCTAAGTTAAAGGGTTTGATAGAAATTTTATATTTAATATCATTTATTTAAATAAATGATAATTAAATATCTACCAGTGTTTTGAACATCAAGGGAATAATAATAATAACAACATTATTATTATTATTATTATTATTATTATTATTCATTGCTGGATTTTACATAGAATTAAGAGGCTGTTTATGGAATATTATGTAATAACTAATACATTGACCTAATTATATAAATCTTGTTATACCATTTCTTTAGTAATCAATTTTTTTTGTAAAATATCTCTCCCTAGAGAAATCACTCAAGCCCTAGAGAGAACTTTCTCTAAAACCCTTTCACGAATAGAGAGCATCGATCCTCGTTATCCCTCTCAATACCCAGATATAACTACATAGATTAATTTCCAGCCTTAAAGGAATTCTAGTTGTGATCATTGGTAATAACCTAAGATGATTCGACTTCATTGCTAGAACAGAAAGATCAATTTGTAGTGTTTTGTGGTTTATGGAGAATGTGTGGATACAACTAGAGGGATTCTACACTTGTATACTTTATTATAATGAAAATACAATAATACTGGTCAATAGACTCAACAATGAATAAATAATTACAAGATAATGGTTAGTTATTATTTATTAATTAATTATAAATTGTATGTGAAAATTCTATCTCGATGATTCTAGGGGTTTTATTCATCTTGTTCTGAGGAGAAATATAAGGAAATAAAAGAAAAAAAATTATTTGGAATGGCCCCCAAAACATCCATTGCACCCAGTTACAATTAAAAATATGAATAAAATTAATAAAAAATCTTATAATAAATTACTTGTGTTGTTAAAAGTATTATAACAACATAAAATATATGTTGTAGAGTCTTATATGATGTTCGTGTGTTTTTTACAATAGATGATATATGTTTTAAAAAATATATTGTAATAAAAAATGTATTTTGTTTAAAGGTAAGGTAATTTAACCACACTACCTTCCAAAATACATCTGGGCATGTTGTGAATTACTTTTAACAAAAAATCTATGTTGTTAAAAGTAAATTTTCTTATAGTGTCTAGTGGATGGTGTATTACCTATAGAGGAAAGATCTTGAATGTTATTTCTTATTGATATTCCTTAGGTATAATCTATTCAGATAATGTATACTAAACATGAGGTACAAATATATATATATATTTATGTTCATCATTTACATATTTATTTAATAATGATATATATAGATAATTAATGGGCTTCTTCTATTATTTATAGGTACGAAATGATATAAAAATATATAGTAGTAGTATCACAGACATATTCATTATTGAATCAATATGTTTTCATGCTAATTTTATAGATAAAATGTGAATCATAAGGTGTAAAATGAAATATAATAAAGCACAATATGACATGGATAAGTAGTATTCATTGGATCACTATGAAATTTTTTACAATATAAGATATCGTAATGAATGACTCAATGTTTTTCATAGTCATATAAAACATCTATATTAATCATAATGTATGATATATAAAATCTTGTGATTTTACCCTATGTCATAATCTATGAAAATATTTATCAGTGGCTATAAATAGTAATCAGGTTTTACACAAAATATAGGGTCTTATTGTAAAGGGCATGTAAATATTATTAAAAAAGATAGAGAATTTATGATATCACTTATTTTAAGTGCAAATTAAATCAAAATTTTTGATGGATATTATTTTTCATAAAATATGATATAAGCTAAAAATGTAAAAAGACTAATATTTTATTAAAAAATTCTAATATTTTATTCAAAAATTCTAATATTTTATTAAACAATTCTAATATTTTATACTTTTATATAAAAGATATGTGTTAGGAATTATAAATGGAATATGTTTATACCTAAATAGAATACAAAGTTTTCATATTACTATATAATGTTTGGTAAATAAATAAAATATTTATTTATTATTGTTGAGTTATTCATGTATATAAAATTTATATATAATGTAAATATTGTGTATGATTTAATTTATGTGATAAATTTTTTCTTATAAAATTGTTATTCCAAGAATTCCATGATAGATATAAAAATATAAAATTTAGTTTTCATCTATATTGGCTTCGGTTTTATAGAAAACCACACTGTTTCGTACATAGATATTTCATCTTAATAGATGAAAATTCATTACATAACATAACAACCCATGAAAGAATCATATAGGTCAAGTGCATTTGGAAACTTGAAAACATAAATAACTAGTTCATAAGTGAACTATATATTCTCCCACTAAATTATCCATAACTAGAACCCTTATTATACTTACTATATATAAAATCTTTCTTCATATCCTGAAGAAAGGAAACATAAGAAAAGGTGATCTGAAATTATTAGTAAGGGTAAATAAAGGATATATTGGTGATCAAATAAGAATTACATGAGCATATGGGTATGAGAACATGAACATAACATTTGAAAACCATACCTTATATATGAAAGATCATAAATTTGAGTCATGAAATAAACATTGATTGTTCATAAGACATGAATCATAAAGGAATCAAAGTACATAATCCATGAGATCATAAAATTGGAATAATATATAGATTTATGTCATACACGTAAGCATAGAAATCATTTCCTTAGTAGTCAGGACTCATTTCCAAGGCTATCATAGTGGACTGGGTTCACTCCCCAAACCATCATAGTAGTCAAGGTTCACTCCCAAGACTATTATAGTGGAAAAATTACCATACTAAAATGGGTTTAATCCCCATTTCAGTACAATTTATCTTATGAGATATCAATGTTTACCCAATTAATTGGAGGGATATATAGGTCTCACCTATCCTTGGATATAATGTGAACACCATCCTGGGTTGTAACGTAACCACTGTACATGGTTATAATGTGACAAATATCTATGTTTATAACATAACCACTATCAAAAAATGATAAACATACCTATGTTCACCATAAGATAAAACATTCATCATATCAAAAACCATGAAAAAGCGATTTTATAAACATTTCATCATAGCACAACCCATGGATAAGAAACAGGTTTCATAAATATTTCATCATTTCATTATAGAAAAACCCATGTAAAAGGAATGTGTTTCATGAACATATTTTATTCATAATAGTAAAACAACCATTGAATGAATAATGATGGTTTTATTAAATCATATCCTATGTAAATAATAATTATCACCAAAGGATTTCATCTTAGATGGAAAATGATTTTGAAAGATCACTTGCAACATTTCTTGAGGAAAATAACCCTTTCACCTTAAAACCCACCTTTTAAAAAATAATAGTTTACAAAATATGGTGAAAATATTTTTCTTTGAAAATAAAATTAGAAACTTATAAATTAATTTTTAAATATTGTGTTGTCATTATGGTAAAAAATTTCATTCATGTCGTATAAGTTAAAAGAAGAAATTTCTTTCATACTTTAGTAAAAATTCAAAGAGTACCTTGTTTAGAAAATGAGAAGAATGTTCCATTTAAACCATTTTGAAAAAAATTCAGACTTGGGTAAAAATTTTATTTTAAAAATCATTGGATAACATTAAAATATTTTTTAAAACATTTCTAGAAAACACTAACATTAATGAAAAAGGATTATTGGGAAAAGAGAGAAGTAATGCTGATTTTTTTTAAATTTTTTACTCTATTGAGTACATAGAAAGAGGAAAATATAAGAAAAGAATTTAATCTAAATAAATAACCATAGGGTAAAAAATACATGGGATTATCAAGTGGTATATCATAATATTTCTTCATTGAAATCTTAATTGTAAACAATCCCTATAAATAATGAGATTGTAACATAAAACTTTTACCGATTTGGTAAATTTTGAATCATAAGACTCATGAAAGAAAGAAAATTATATGGATATGTATATACAATAATTTCATGATAATAATAATAAAATAAATTCATGCTCAGTATTTAAACAAAAAAATAGAAACAAGTGGTAAATATTGAATGTGTCCCTCAGAAATATACATGAGATGAAAATCCCTTACCTTAATCCTTGAATTAATTCATAAATGTTATAACCTATTTTATATTAAATATAGGTTTATTATAGATATAATAAACAACCATTATTATATATATATATATATCATAGTATATATGATTTAATTATGACCTTTTATTTTCCATTTATTAACAATTCATTATTAAAATCACATTTCAGATAATAACTGTTTTGATTTTTATATATGTTTTGATTTGGTATTTGTGGTCCATTTACATTGATCAAGGTTTAATTATATCCATAATTTTATTTATAATATAAATATTGTATATATTCATTACATATAAATTTATTTTAATCCATTAAATTTAGATAGAGAAAATGAATTACACATTTTCTGAAGAAGGTAGGTCGTACATATGCATGAGCATAGTTTCCATTTTCTTGATAGATGAAAATGAAAGGAAGTTAAATAATATATAAAATTCCCAGAGTCATTATTATTTCATATATATCACATATATTTATTAAATTTATCTTTATTACCTTCCATTTAAAGCATAATCAAAAAATGAATCACATCACTTCATAAGGTGGTAGTTCTCCATACACATGATCGATGTTATCGTACTCCCATGGAATAAAAATTCGGAAGGTATATGTGATATTATTATTAAATAAGTATAAAAATTTCATAAAAATCATATGTATACTTAAAAACAATTATTATATTCAACCTTGAGATGTGGTGATGCAAAATTAATTACATTGATTCGCAAGGCGTTAGTCCTCCGTACACACAATCGACAGTTTAATTTACCATTTGATGGAAGAGGATATGGATATAGGTTATTAAATAAAAATAATAACATCTAATTATATGGGAGATACTGGTGTTATTATATCAGAATAGTTGAATAGGATTTTAAAGGGTGGAAGGAGAAATAAAATGATAACAGATGGTTAAGATCTATACCACTTCTTTGGAGAGCCTCTTTAGGTTTATCACTAAAGACTTCTTAGGAGGGTTTCCAAGTCAAAACAAGAACTATATGACATGTAAAGGGAATTTTTAGGGTGTTTTTTCCAGTACTGGATGAACCTAAAGGATCTTGGAGTGTAAACAGGAGAGGAGAGGTCCTTTTATGAGTGGGTAAACGAACCCACTTGGAAAACATATAAAAGTTTCCCAATAGAATCCAAAATGATAAATTAATTCCTAAGAAAAAAGATTCCAAATGACTATATATTTGAACTTGGGATAGGATAATATTGAAATATGGACATTTAATAGGATTTATGCATGTTTTATTAGCCAACACACACTTATCTTTTTCATTTAACCACACTGCTAGAAAACATGTTTTTAATATTAATAGAATCGACCTTTATCAGCACTAGAAAATTGATGATCTTAGGGTGCTTAAAAGTACATGGCTTTTACCTACACTAAAAAAGTAATGATGAAGGGTAGATTTATCAACATAAATAAAATCAATGATAAAGGTATTATTTATCAGTGCTTTTAAAAGCACTGTTAAAAGACACCATTTATCAGTGCCTTTATTTAGTACTGATAAATAGTACCTTTATCATAACTTTAAAAAGAACTGATAAAAGTATGATTTATCAGCACTTTTATTTGATCTGATAAAAGTATGATTTATCAATTCTTTTATTTGTGATGTTGAAAGTATGATTTATTGGAACTTTTTAATGCACTGATATAGATAGAATTTATCAGCACCTTTATAAGTGCTAATAAATGATAGATTTATCAATATAGTCAATAGGGAAAACAATGGTGAAAAATGTAGCATGATGCTGCAACACGCCACATCATTATAAAAAACAACAAAAATTACCAAAATAAGATACAAATAGTTAATTTAAATTAAATAAAATTTATAACATAAATACAAGAAAAGGAAAACACAATTATAGAGTATGTGAGTTGTTTTGTTTACTAAAATTAATGTCAAATTTGAATAAAAAAGACAAACTTAGAGTCATACTGGTCACAATGCGTATCATATTGAGGTGTGTTTGAAAGCTACATGTACCAGATGACTCATGTATTATTTCCCTAAAGTATCAAAACAATTGAAATGCATTTTCTCATTTTTGAGTATATCAATTGTTTTTTGATTAACATTAATGTCACTTTTGAATAAAAAAGACGCACATGGAGTCATAACAGTAACACTGTGCATCACATAGATGCGAATCTAATCCATACACATCACAAATGATATATGGATCCTTTCCCTAAAGTATCAAAACAATCTGAATGCATTTGATCAGTTTTCAGTATGTCGGTTTTTTTACTAAAATTAATGTCAATTTTGAATAAAAAAGACACACTTGGAGTCATATCGATCACACCATGTGTCTAATTGAGGTGAAGCTAAATGATACATGTCCAAAATGACTCATGGAACGTTTTCCTAAAGTATAAAAACCATCGTAATTTGTTTTATCAGTTTCGAGTATGTTGGTTGTTTTTTGATTAAAATAAATGTTAGTTTTGAATAAAAACACTCACCTGGAGTCATACCGGTCATACTGTGCATCATATTTAGGTGAGGCTAATCCTTACAAATCAAAAGTGATGTATGGATCATTTTCCTAAAGTACCAAAACAATCAGAATGTGTTTTCTTGGTTTTGAGTACATCAGTTGTTTTTTTACTAAAATTATTGCCAATTAAGAATAAAAAAGAAAAACATGGAGTCATACCTGTCACGCCATGCATCATATTTAGGAATGGATGAATGTTACTTGTATCAAATGACTCATAGATCATTTTAATAAAGTATCAATGTAATAAAAGTTATTTTTCTTGGTTTTGATTATGTCAATTGTTTTTTGATTAACATTAATGTCACTTTTGAATATAAAAGATGCACTTGGAGTCATACTGCTCACACTATGCATCATATAGAGGTTCATATGATCCCTACATGTTAAATATGATGTATGGATAATTTTTATAAAGTACCAAAACAATACAAATGTGTTTTCTTAGTTTTGAGTATGTAAGTTTTTTTACTAAAATTAATGCCAATTTTGAATAAAAAAGACTCACTTGGAGTCATAACAGTCACACCATAATTCAGATTGAGGTTCGGCTGAATGATACACACCCCAAATGACTCATGGATCTTTTTACTAAAGTATCAGGACAATCAAAATGTATTTTCTTAGTTTTGAGTATGTTAATTGTTTTTTTGATTATAATTAATGTTGGTTTTGAATAAAAAGACACACTTGAAGTCATACCAGTCACACCGTATGTCGGATTGAGTCAAAAATAAATGATACACATCCCAAATGACTCATGGATTATTTTCCTAAAGTAAAAAAACAATCAGAATGTGTTTTCTATGTTTTGAGTTTTTAGTTGTTTTTTTATTAACATTAATGTCACTTTTGAATACGAAAATGCATATGGATTCATACAGGTCAAACCATGTTTCAGATAGAAGTACTTCTAATCTATTCACACCAAAAATGACATATCGATCGTTGTTCTAAAGTACCAAAACAATTCGAATGCATTTTATCAGTTTTGAGTATGTCAGTTGCTTTTTTACAAAAAATAATGTCAATTTTGGATAAAAAAGACACACTTGGAGTCATACCAGTCACACCATGCATCATATTGAGTCTCGACTAAATTATAGACATACCAAATGACTCATGAATCATTTTCCTAAAGTATCAAAACAATCAGAACATGTTATCTCAATTTTGAGTATGTTAGTTTTTTTTATTAAAATTAATTTCAGTTTTGAATAAAAAGATGCACTTAGAGTCATACTGGTCACATAGTGTGATGTATTGAGGTGTGTCTGATCCATACATATCAAAAATGGCATATGGATCATTTTCCTAAAGTACCAAAACAATATGAATTCATTTTCTTGGATTTGAGTACACCACAATTTTTTTTTACTAAAATGTCATTTTAAACTGGAAAGACACACAATAACTATTATATTAAGTGAAAAGTGTTGTTTAAACTTTTAAACAAATATTATCAAACACCATAATGTTATGTTCCATATTCCACTTCATTTACCAATAATTTTATTGTTTGAAAGCTGGTGTTTCTTATCCTCCTCCGCCTTAGTCTCCACCTCAGTCTTCACCTCTACCACCTACTACACATCAGTATTTGAATTCAAATTTTCCTTCGCCTTAACCTCTACCTCCACCTCTACCTTTTCCTCCACCTGCACCTCCGGATTTATGTTTTCCCAATAATGTTATTGTTTTCAGGTCATCGCTTCTAAACAAATTGATTTACTCTATTAAATCTCCTTGAAAAGGAGATAAAAAATAATATATAATCATTCTGACACTAATTATTCACAGCACAAATATATTTCAAAGTTCATAACTCATAGTAGATCTCAAACATATCATGTAATTAGAAAAATTTGTTTTCAGCATACATTCTTAAAAATAGTACGTTTCCCACTCGTCTCTAAAAAACGATTTCTTCTTTTTAATAACTCTTTTTTGGCAATCTTAATAATGCAGAGGTAACATAAAAGAAATTATTATTAAATATATTTAATAAAATTGTAATTACTTATGGAAATTACTTATTGGGGGATGCTGGTCTTTTCATGCTGTATGACTTCTCTCATAAATTTTCAAACATAATATCCACAATCGATTGCATTATATTCTTTCAGACACAACTGAAACATTAACTAAAATAAGTAAATTTTTTTGAAATGATTTTATAGTTAAATATTTCTATATATACCTTAATTTTATTCCATTTTTAGTAATCTATAGGATTTATATTTTCAGATGCTGACATCATGCCATGATTTAGCCTGTATTTAGAGACCACCCTATTGTAAATAAATTCTCTTTAAAAAAAAATACACATATAATTCTAAGTTTATCTTTAAAATATTTATTTTAAGGTATTAAATATTTATAATACAAATAATGCGTGGTCAGTTAGTTGGAAGTCCATGCATTGAATAAAAAAATAAATATTCGGGGTGTCTATGTTGACTACTATCAGCAACCAATGCTTCCTAAAAAAATAAAATAAAAAACAATTAATTAATGAAAAAATAAAAAAATATATTTTATGTGATTATATTTTAGATTTTTAAAATTTCATTGTAGGAATCAAAAAGGTTTTTTTTTCTGATGATTTATTATCAAACTCATAGAGTAACTCCTCTCTTTTCTCCTCTATTTGTTTCTTATCCAATGTAATTTCTATAGTAGAAATGATACTGGGATTAATAAATCCAAATTATGATTCGTGTAATCTTCCCTATATATAGTTGTAACATAAACGACTTTACAAAATATGAATAGTTATTAACTTTAATAAAAAATATTTGGCTCACTATTTGGACATACATATTATGAAAATGTATCCTTATGTGTGTATTCACAATTGATATTCCCAACCATTCATGATTGAGAATCCCATTTAGAGTCTCAAGTCCAATTCCATATGTAATGGAAAATCCATTTATTTCTTCTTCATAGTGAATTTAAGACATAGATTTGTATTTAAATATGGTCTCTATATGAATTATTAATATTAATAAATGTTTCTTTGGAACTGGTAGAGAGAAGGTACTATCAGAATTTTGTTTTGTTTTATTTGTCGATTCAATATATTTTCTTGATATGACCTTTCATTTATCCACTGATTTATCCATCTGTAATATCATAACTCACTTTAGACCTTTTATAATCAACTTTTACATGTTTTTTCATTTGAATTTTTTTTGTTAAATATATACCTCATGTATCCTTATAAAATTAGATGGCCATGCTATGAACGCTCCAATAGTATCTTCGACCATTGTAATATCTAGATCATCAAGTTGAACAGAAAAATCAGTAGTCAACTCATAGAATAACTCAATCTCCACTCTCATGTGATCCTTGGGGGGGGGGGTTGATTGTGTAGATAATCTCTTAGGATATTATACATTTTACCCCTCATAAAATTGTGATACATGGGTGTTGACAGATAAAAGTGACACACAACTACACCCTACAAGAATTTTAGTAATATAAAGTTATTGAAATTTGTTTGATTCAAATTTAGGAGAAATATTAATGAAAAAATTGATTACCCCAGGTAAGGTTTGGGTGGAATTACTGGCCTCAAAGATAGTGGGGTCATTTGGATCCTGTTTGGATCTTTGCTCCACTGCCGGTTCACTTTAACCTTTTCTTATACATTGGATTTCCAAACCAGACTACAAAATAATATCTTACAACGAGTATATTTTTTTCTACATTCATCTCATTATATTATATGTATATTCATGTGGTTTTACCTTTTCAAAATAGGTTTTAGTTGAGACTCAAAAACCTAATCATATAACATGACCATATTGTTCATGCCGCTTCAGAGTTACTTAAAGTCGATTTTCTTCTCATACAACCATTTCCGATTCTTGTGTCTAAACCATATAAAAAAACATGAACATATTTATTTTATGTAATATTGTTATAAATCATAACAAATTACAATTATGTTATACTTATAAATTCTTCCCATACTAATTTTGTGTTTTCATCAACTAATATACCATCCTTATTTACACAAGCCTGCTTCTATAGCACATGACGTGGGATAGAAGTGGCTTCAGATTTTGAATTATCAATCTGAATATAAATAAAGGAACATATTTTGTTTCATATCTCATAATTAAACTTTTATTCTTGATTTAAAATATATACCAACTTATTCTCTAATGAAGTGTACCCTATCCTTCCTTTGTGATAGGGGTGTGTTGGTTTTGACACATGCTCTTTATTTTCATCACTCTTTTGTTGTTTACAAAATTGACAATTTTGAATCAAGTTGGATAAAATAAACAATGTCAAATAATATATTATCGACCAAAATTCACCTAAAATGATTTCTCATTAGAGTGATTGTTCAAGGAAGTCCATGTGTCCTACTTTATAATGTGTGAATAAAAAATTGTGGGTGGGGTTAATTTTCCCCTCAGTATCCCAAAGATATAACTTCATTAGAAGAGTTTGAAAGCCTATATAGGCTTTTCTTATAGACATTAAGACAAATTTCATACAACAATATTCTAAAATAAATGAAGTCTATATAGAATAATGAAAACTAAATCAATATTTCATTATATAATTTTTCAGTAAAATAAAGAAACTATATTGTAACATTATTGTTATATCTTTCCAAAATATTTCCTTCATTACAGTTTGGACGTAATGCCATGAGTCAATATCAACTAGCACATTCCTCTTCATTTTGACCCCAATATAACTAATGATTGTTTACTTGTTAGGGTCAATAGGTTTTCTGCGTTTATTTCAACCAACCTAAAATTTTATTCCCTAACTTATTGCCTTGATAATTTTATTCAAAACTATGATGCTGTGTCGTTCTTGTTTTTTTTTCATTTTTTTCATCAACATGTTGTTTATCCCCTAATAATTCCACAGTTTCATCATCAATATTATGTTCTTTCTTGGTATTGGAAATATAATCAAGTTCAGAAGACATTGTTTGCCTGATTAGTCAAAAATTTAGGTTTTCTTGAATAAAAACAACGCAATACACTCCATGCATAAAAGACCACAATTACATCCATATTGCATGAAAATTGTTACTATCTTGAACATAGATATAATAATTCAATACTACAATAAAAATAACATTCAATACCTCTATTTAATCCATCCTTAAATGCTTTATTGTCTTCCATATCTTGATAATGGAAGGATGGATAGTTTGAAAGAGGGAGTCTAATACATCATCAAGAGATGAAAGAGAACAAACCGTCTAAGTATTAAAGTGTCCTAGGAGACTATAGTAACAGAATCAATCAAAAAGTATGGAATTTTTTTTACTCTTATAAATAAAATGAATCTATTAAATGCGGATATATTACAATAAAATCTTAGAGGAACCATATATACTTCCTGTCATTGAAAATTATACCACATAACTTGAAGTAGATCTACAATTACATCTAGGAATGTCCTACTTTATGATTGATAATGAGATTATCAAGTATACAATATAATATTGGAGAGACGTATCCCTTCAACTCTATCATATTCTATTATGAAAATTTAATCATACACCATGGCTGGTCTCATCAATTATGATAGTATATATTGTATTTATATTATCATATTTAACAATTGAGATGATATTACATTTGTTCTTTGATCCTATATATTCACAAAAACTATGGATAGAGTTATATTTCAGGATATCATAAATTTTATGATAAAAAGTTGTTCAATTTCTTAGATTTTCTTTATGTCATACCATATGATATATAATATCCATATGGTATGGATGAACAAAGAAATATTTCATATCATAATATATGATGTTGACATAATACAATATGGTAATTATTTATTAAAAAACTAATAGATTAATACATTGTGTCCTTTAAGAAAAAGTCTATGATACCACTTATGAGTTCTAGGGTATCATCCTATGATCATTAGAGGGATAAAAAACCTAAATGAGGGATGCTTTATATCAAGGATAAATGTGAATGGAAAAAATAAAAAAACACCTATGGTATACTTGTAATATAGTATCAGTGGAATCCATATTTTAGCTTCAATGGAATATGTTTGATTTATTGCACTGATGTAGTAAATAAACTATTCTAACCTTTGAGGAGATTACACTAGCCTTCAATCATAGAAATATTTTTGGGGACCCTCGATCACCAAAGGAGTGCTATCATCTTAACCTAATGATAAACAGTGATCAAAGAAGAAGAGAGGTTTGGATATGGAATGAAACAAAGGTTAAATTACAATAGGGTGATCTTATCTCTATTTTGTGCATTTTGTACATGGATAAAAAATTACATGACTTGTAGGACATAAAGACCCAAACCCTCAAAAGTATATTTTAATCAATTTTTTTTCTCCCTATGGTTATTCACCAAGTTATAGAACTTTTTAAATTAATTTTTTATCCTATAAATTAATTATCTCACTATTTTGATTAGTAAATCTATTAATAAATTACATCTCATAGTTTTCTTGATCAACTATCCAACCATGCATAACTCACTTACTTTTGGTAAATACACACTTAATATGTTGTTGTGTACATCAAAGTCTATTTACCCAATGATTTCTCAACTCTATCTAATCTAGGAAATTTAAAAAAAATATGTTGTGCATACTTTTCCCACTATATAAATTATCCATCACTCTTTGTAACCCATATTTAATGTTTAAAAATAATCTTGAATTAATTAAAAATATAAAACTCTCACAACATGCATCACTAAAATAATTTTTGGAATGTGACTAACGAATTAAATATTTTTTTTGAATTTAATAAAAAATTATTCATCAAAATAATAAATCTAAATAACACATTTTAGGGTTTAAAAATTTACATGAATAACCAAAATACACAAAACACGTTTTACTGATTTTACACTTACCAGGGTCCCCATAAGTTCATCACCCTTAAATGAGAGCCAAAACTTGGTATCCCTTAATCTTTAAAAACCCTCATAATTAATCCATTCAAATCTATAATATAGTATATTAGATGAATTAAATTTGTAAAACTACTTAGATTTTGGAACCCTATATTTTTAAAATGAATATAAAACTGAGGGGGGGGGGGTGAGAGGACCCCTTGTTAATGTTGAGAGTAAAGTAAACCATATATGTGTGTCTCTAGGGACAAATGGGATTGACACTCAAATACATATTAAATGAGGAGAAGAAATAGAACCACACTCATTGTATTTTAGTAGTGACAAGAAGAGATATTGGGTTCTTCATGTTTAAGAGCGTCACAAAAACACAAAACACAGAACCAAAAACATCAAGAAATTTTAGAGGAAGAGTATAAAATAACATACATTAGATTCTAGTCTTGATTAATCTGAGGGAACGTAGAAGAGTCATGCCGACATCAGAGGAGTTCTGTGAGAGCTTGAGAATTGTGAACAACTGAGTAATGGTCATGATTTTTTAAATATATTGGGGACACTTTTAACAATTCTTTTAGAAAATAATTGATAAAGATCCCTTTTATCAACACTAAATTTATAAGTGCTGATAAATGGAGTATTTATCAACACTTTTTTAGTGCTGATAAATCTGGAGCATTATCAGTGCTACAAAATCACTGTTAAAAGTTTTGTAATTATGATTATTTAAATATCTTTATTACAATTTTTTACATATTTCAATATATATAGTTATTTATTTATAATTATATAAATACTTATTTAAAAATAATAATTATTTATTTATAATAATTATTAATATAATAAATATGCATTTATAAATATATTTATTTCTAAATATTTATTTAAAAATATATTTTTAACATTATTAATGGATATATAATCTTAAATACATGCATTTTAAAAATGAGTGAAATTGAAAAACTCAAAATGAGTACACTTTAAAAATATTGAAAAAATGGATCAGTTTTATTAATTAAATATAATTTTTTTAAAAAATATGGATATATATATATTTAAGTGGATGAATAAATATTGAAATTATTAAAACATATCAAATAAATAAATATTAATAAATAATAAAATATGATCAAATTAAATAAAATAAAAAATAAAAAACATAAAAAATGAATACCCTAATTGTAGTATTAAAAACAACTAAATAAAATTGTCCAATTAAAAAAATAATATATATTATATTTATCATGTTATAATGAAATTATAAAATATACTAAAATTTGAATAAATTATATAAATATTAGGTGAATGTGTTTCTATATATTACGCATGTAATGCCCCGACCCCAAAAGCCCAGAGCCGATGCATTATTACATTACATTGGAATTATTAAAAAGAAAAAATCCTAAAAGACCATTTAGTTTAGCAATCCTGTAATGCCAAATTACATATATAATACCCATATTACCTTGATAAAACAAAATATAACATCCTATATAAGAAACTAAAATACAATCCATCCTTGAAATCTTATTCAATGTTCTTTTCTTCATAAACTGGGGAAAGAAACATAATAAGGGTGAGCTCTAATTCTCAGTAAGGGTAAGTACAATGGAAGAAATAATGAATCAATCTATATGGAAAGGTAAATAACTGAGCACACTTTCCATAAAAATGACTAGATAAGGCATAAAATATGTGGAAAGTAAGAAACAGAAACACACCCCACAAATCAATAATCTGAGAATGAACTACATCCATAGATATATCGACACCAAATCTCGTGGATAAAAAATAACTGATAAAAAATGAGTGAAACTACTTTATTATCAAATTTCATGTCTCAGGAACATAAAAACCTATTACTGTCAAGTCCTTTCACAAGACTGTTTAAAACTAAGGGTAGAAACCCATTTGGCCAACTTATTCGTCTCATGAGAACCTGTCGATGTATCGAGGAGCTATATAATGTATGGGTTACACCCATCATTTCTAGTCAAAATAGTTACTCATATTTAATAATAAAAATAACTAATATTCCTTATCAAATAATCGCATTGAATAATAAATTTGGATGTAACAATAATTCTCTAAATAATCAAATAATTGTTAAAGTACAACTGTATGAAAAATGGTATATGGTTAGGCAATACCAATATCCATTTTATGAAATTATGGATATTCAATTAAATTTACAATTAAAAATGATTATAATAAAGTGATTGATTAAAGTGAAAGTTAGAAATCACAAAAAGGAAGTGAGATTAATGACATTTGAGGAGAATAGTATTTAAATATCCCAAAGTGTCTCATACCACTTTGAAACATTTAAATCATAATCCCCAAAAAGACATGAAAAAAATTAATCTTATAATATCATGAGAATAATAGGATTCATGATATAATATGAAAAAATGGTTAGTAGGTATGACAAATGAAGTAAGTAAGTAGGGAATAAGACATTAATCTCACAGATTTAAAAAGTGAGATGAAAATCCCATACCTTATCCTTATTTTTTTTGTTGTGTAGTATTTATAATCCTATATATTAGTTTTAAAATATTTTTATAACTAATAATATAACCATACTCAGGTTTATATTAGCATACATTAACTTATAATATTTCATTACCTATTTGTTAACACCATTTCATTATTTTTACTATTTTAGGTGTTAATTTCCTAGTTTTCTCAAGTACGTATTGACTTATTATTTGTGGTTATTAATAAATATATCATGGTTTCATCATTTAAATAATTTAAACCATGACTAAATGATATTTTATATTCATTACATAGGTATTTATAATAGTCCATAATATTTGGAGATTAGAAATAAAGTGCACCGTTCATGGAGATGGTAGGCCGTACGTACGTATGAACGATAATTTAATTTATTTATTGTATTAAAACTAAATGATGAATATGTATATTATAATTACTAGTATATTATTTATGTTATATATTTTTCATATATTTATTATAACATCCTTTATATATTCCATTTATGTAATGAACATTTCATATCACTTTGAGAGGGTGGCAGCCCACACTTCCTCAAATAAAATTATCGTATTAACACCAAATTGAAGGTAAAAATATGTGTATTGTAAAATTAATAAATAAGCATAAGAAAATAATAAATATAATATATTACATATAAAAATAATTCTTCCCTCATAATGGCCACTGTGATTGGTGGTAAAGGATAAACGAACAATCATCATTTTCCATACCTAGAAAGAGTATGTTCAACATCCATTAGATGGAGGTGTGAATACGTTTAGGCTGAAATTTTAGCATAACAAACCTATTATATGTAGGATAATGGTGGATTTACACAATAATGAAATAAATAGAGTGTATGGGGGTGAAAAAGGAAAATAAATTAATGGAGTTTGAGAGAAGATGTTACCTCGAAATTGTGCAACTCCTTTTGGTTTGTGCCAAAAGGATTCCTTGAGAGGATTTATAACCAAAAATAGGATTGAAGGATTAAGGTAGGATTTTTGGTAGGATATCGGTTCAAATATTGTATTAAATTAATTTTCTTATTGGTTTAAGGTATGGGTAGAGATGGTGGCCTTTTATTGTTATTGAGTGACACTTTTGTACATTTTTGAAGAGGGAATTCCACCCACGTTTTTCATGTTGAAAGTGGATCCAATAATGGATGATGGGAGATAACATTTATTATAGGGTAAAAATATGGTCATAAAATGGGTTTTGAAAAAGGTTCTTGGTCATTTTGAGTCTTAAATTTACGGTTTAGTGATTTATTAGCCTAATTCTTCTCTTAGCCAATGTAATTAATTTTAATCACTTTCACTAATATTTTTGGTCAAAAACAAATTTTATGTTATAAAAAATTATAAATTATCCTGATTCAAAATATGGAATCTATTTTTACAAATTCAAATCACATAAGTGACATAAATTAATTTAAATTAATCCCATAGACGAGATGACAAAGCGAGGTTTTATTGTAAAAACGTCTGAAAGTTGGCAATATTTTTATAATCAATTTCAATGTAAAATTGATCCTAATCACCTAAATTGTATTAATTGATAAAAATATTATCTAATTATACTTTAAATCCAAAATAAAACATAATTTAACCTTATAAATTAATTATATTAATAAGTATTTTGGAACTATAATTCAGTATTTTTAGTTATTCATTAAAAATTTGAATCTTTTTAAAAAATTAAAAAAAAATCATCCTAAACCGATTCTTATGTTTCTATTATAAATATTATGTTTATTTTGATATATTAAATTTATAAAAGGGTCCAATATTATATTTAATTATGATTCTCCATCAAAAGGTAACAAAATTGCATGTATAATAAAATATTGTATTTTATGTGTAATATTGGAATTGTACTTATCCTATGCCTATTAGAATTTTGCATATTTTTTTTGGATATATAATATAATATATAAAAATATTTCTAAATGTGTTTGGAATTTAATTGACTATGAGAAATGTGACTAAATAATGTTTTATTTAAACCAGGTGTTGTGTGTATTTGCGAAGATATAAATATGGAAAAGTATTGGGGTGCTACATTCTTCCCTCCTACAGAAATTTTTTCCAAAAAAATTTAGGTTTATTACATTTAAAAATATATGGGTGTTTCTCATTCGTATAATCCTAAGGTTCCCATGTCATTTCTTCTATTTTGTGATTTCTCCATAGTACCTTTACCAAACGAGTCGTCTGATTCCTCAATACTTGCTCTATGGTGTCCAGAATCCGAATGGGTTCTTCGTAATAAGAAATTAAAGGTTCCAAATATATTCCATAAAATGTGATAACATGTGTTGGATCCATAATGTACTTACTTTTTATGGATATATAGAACACATCATGAACCTTTGAGAGATTTGGCGGCAATGCTAATTGATAAGCAACAACTATGACTATTTCAAGAATATTGAAGGGTCTGATTTACCTAGGCCTCAGTTTCCCTTTATTAACAAATATGATAACACCCCTACATGGAGATGACTTCAGAAAAACATGATATCCAACTTGGAATTCCAAATATTTCCTTTTATTATCGGCATAGCTCTTTTTCCTACTTCGAGCTGTTTTGATTTGGGCCTAAATAGCCTTCACCGTTTTCGTCGTCTCTTCAAAAAGTTCTGGGACTATGATTTTTCAATTGTTTTTATTGTTCATTAAGACTATCCATCAGTTTGTGGAAGGTAGTAAGTGCTAAAATTAAGATCAGTGTCAAGAACCTTTTGAAGACTCTTCTATAATTTTGATGTAAAACAGGGGTATCGATCAAATAAAATTGGCAGAGGTGCTCAATGAAGTCTTACAACTTCATTAATATAGAGCCTTGCAAGGAAATAAAGAGTAATATCTTCTATTATTACAACGAAATGATTAGATTTGGTTTAGAGATCAATAATAACTCATATTGTATCATTCTTTCTATGAGTATTTGGAAGTCTTATAACAAAGTCTATAGTAATTTCATCAAATTTCCACATCGGGATAGGAAGAGGATATATAACTCCTTTGGGATGTTGTATTATAGCTTTAACTTATTGAAAAACAAGACATAAAGACACATAATCTATAATTTCATGCTTCATGTTATCCCACCAAAAGTGTTCCCTCAAGTCCTTATACATCTTTGTGCTCCCAAGGTGTGTAGAGAAATTGGATCCATGAGCGTCATCCAACAATTCTATTTTTAGCGCAATTATTGATGTAACACAAAGTATTTTTCCAAATTTTAGAACACCATCTTCATAAACAAAGTCTTCTAATTTTCCCTCTATCACGTATTTAATTGTCTTTTGAAATACCTCATCATCAGATTGAGAAGCATTTATCCTCTCTAATAATGATGAGTTTTCAATCATTTGATAAATGATTTATGTCTCCCCTTCATTATAAATTACCATCTCCATCTTCACTAGATCCATGAACATAGTATCCTTATAAATCCTTATTTGGGTTAGAACTCCATGATCCTTACTACTCAATGAATCCACCACCTTATTTGCTTTCCCCAGGTTTTAGTGTATTGAGAAATCATAATCTTTCAGTATTTAAAGACATCCTCATTTTCTCATTTTGAGCTCATTCTATGATAAGATGAATTTCATGCTCATATGATTCATGTATATATCACATCCTTACCCATAGAGAAAATTTATCCATATTTTCAAAGAAAATATTACAATTTCTAACTCCAGATCACGGGTTGGGTAGTTCTGTTCATGATTCATCAATTTCCTTGATTCATATGCAATAAAATTTTCATTTTTCATTACGACAAAACCAATTACCTTATTTTATGCATCAATATATATGAAAAACCCATCACTACCATATGGTAGATACAAAATTGGAGCATTAACCAATCTTCTCTTTAGCTCATCAAAGCTTTCTTCACATTCCTTTATCTAGAAAAAATTAACAACTTTACATGTGAGATTAGTTAAGGGGTTTTCCAATCAGGAAAAATTCTAGAAAAATCAGTGATAATAACCTTCCAACCCAATGAAACTACGTACCTCAGTTATGTTTGTTGGCATAGGATATTCTCTAACTTCCTTTTTTTGTAGGATCAACTGATAATATATATTTGGAGACAATATGACCATGAAAAGAGACTTTTTTAAGAAAGAAATATCATTTAATAAATTTACCATATAAATATTCCCTTATAAGATTTTTAAGGATGATCAACAAGTTATTTTCATGGTCCTCATAGGTTTTAGAATAAACCAAAATATGATCATTGAATACTAAATTTTTTTTTTCAATATATTCCTTGAATACTCTATTCATTAAGTCCATAAAAATAGAGGGTACATTAGTTAGTCCAAATGGAATTACTGTAAATTCAAAATGTTCATACCTTTTCTGAAATGCTATCTTCTTAATGTCTTACTTTTTCACTCGCAATTGGTGATACCCATAATGAAGATAAATCTTTTAAAAATATTGGGTTCTGTAAAGTTGATCAAAAAAATCATCAATGTGAGGTAAATCATACTTTCTCTTTATTATAATGGAATTTATTTACCTATAATCAATGTACAACCTCATGGATCCATATTTCTTTTTAACAAAGAGAACTGAGGCTCGCTATGGTGAAACAATATGGAGAATAAATACCTTATTATTAAAATCCTATAATTTTATTAACTCCACTAATTCCTCTATGGCCATTATATAAGGATACTTTGATATTGTCTTTGAATCGGGAAGTAATTCAATGGAAAATTCAACTTCACATTTCAAGGGATGTATAGGTAAATCCACAAAAAATACATCAAGGCATTCCTGAAAAATTAGTACATATTAAATTTTAAGATTAATACATTCGACACTAGGTGTTGTTTTCTCTTCTACCCCAATAATTTAATTCAGTAGAGTTGCTGGGGGTGGATCTAAATATGAATCAGGTAAGGATGCTTCTACTCAAAATATGAGGGATTCTAAATCACCCTAAAAATAGTAATTTCTTTCCTCTTGAAATAATATTTGGCATTATATATTGAGATCTATTCCATTACAAGGATAATATCAAAATCAACCATAGGTATGATAACAAGGTCGAAACATAAAGTATGCTAATGTGTCATAATCGGGACTGAACAATATATCTTTGTTGTAATGATACTTCCCTTAGGAGTTTTGACCAATAAATCTGTTATTAAATCAATAGGGTAATGTCTAATTTTCTTAACAAACTAGGTAGATATAAAAGAGCATGACAATCCATAATCAAATAACGCCTTGTCTAGATTTGAAGATAAGATTAATGCACCTACCACCATGTCATTTGGTACTTCTACCTCTACTGTATTGATCACATAGTCTTGTCCATTTCCCGTTGGCCTCTTATGTGGTAGATTCCCTTAATGCTTAGGAAAATAATTTTTATAATGTCCCATTTCCTTAAAATTATATCATGGGACATAATTGGTCGACTTCTTTCCCTTGTATTCATGAGCCTGGTGACCATTATCTCCACATTTATAACAAAATCCCAGTACCTTCAAACAATTATCTTGGTGTTTTTCCCATAGTTTTCATAATATGGGAATCTATCAAACTTATTCTTCTTCTTTGAATTCCCCATCTCTTGGTTCTCATATGACGTATTCTTGTCTTGATTTCCCTTAAATATATTGATTCTAGAAAATTGATTCTTTTTGGTCGGAGTGGATACTCAAGAGGGGGGGGGAGAATTGAGTTCCAAATAAAAAATTCTGTTAAAAATATTTCTCTTAAAATCCCCCAATTTAAAAACTAAGTTAAACTATAGTGAATTTGTAAAACTGTAAGGGTTCGATTAGGTTCTCAAAAGATTGATTAAATCTCAGTTAATTTAATCAGAAGATTAAATTTGCTTTTGAAACTAACCAACTGATTTAAAAAAGTTACAAACACTTGATAGATTAACTATCAAATTGACTTTAAAACAAATTGTATTTGAAAGTAATTAGCTGTGTAAAATAAAGTATATAGTATAGTTTAGACTTAATCTATGATGCACAATAGATATAACCAAGAGGATCAGTCTCAAGCCGAGACTTAGTCCTCTCAACCAATTTATATAAATTTGATCCGCACCCTGGATCAGGGTAAACAACAGTACATAGACTGTTCTGGTACTAAGACCTCTACCACAAATCTACGTGGGAAAACAAAACAACAGCACACTCACTGTCCAGGTCTTAATTGTCCCCTACCACTATCCACAGTGGGATACAAGAGAGTTATAGAAGGTTTGTGTGAGAATTTAGAAATCCTCCTGCTTAGCTCAGGAGACAGTGTGTGTATAAAATATACAGAGTATACACACTACTCAAAAAAGTAAATAAAAGAATGACTGAGAGAGTAGATATGAGTTTTAGAATGATCTAGTGATTTGAAGTGCAACTCTGATCTCTTTTGATTAATCATGAATACTTCTGAGTCTTTCTCTAGTTTTTGTTTGGAAAACAGAGTGTCATATTCTTCTTTGGTTTTCAGTTTCATCATGGTCAACTTGAGTGTATGAGTAGCTCGTTGTAGTTCTTCACTCCTTGACTAAATTTCGGTTTGTGTTCTCTTCATGTATGAATCGATTTGTGTATGTCCAGTGTTCTTCGAGTATGGATGTAGTCTTTATGTATGTACCACTTTACACCACTCTTTTTCCCTTTTTGTGTAATCTTTATGTCCATCCTGTGTCCTTCCTTATAGAGATTTTAGCTCGGGCAATGGAATGATTACCTTTTTATAGGTACGAGGTACGGTTCCCTGACATGACAACAACTATCATTAAATAACATTAATTGTATTAAAATAATCAAATATGACAGTTGATTAATAAATAAATAATATTAAAAAAAGTAGAGATTATGAATCAGTGACAGGTAAGACTTTCATCAGTAGCCTTCTGTCGGTAGATATGTAATGGTGGACTTTGTATAACAGTGAGTTCTTATCAGCAGCTCTTTGATCTTGTACAAATAGTTCCTTGTATCAGTAGTTGTTACTCCATGTATCAGTAGATCTATGTACCGATGACTCATTCTATCGGTAGCTCATTTTGTCTAGCAGTAACTTGCTTGTATTGGTAACTTGGTGTATCGGTGACTATCAGTATCAGTAACTATACTTATTAGTAGACTTTGTATCAGTAGCTTGTGCATACTGGTAGCTCCATTATATACCAGTTATTAAGTGTATACCAGTAGACTTATGTATACCGGAGGACTTGTTTTATCGGTAGCTCATCTTTTATTGGTAGCTGTTTGTATCGGTAGACATGATCTATCAGTGACATTTTCTTATTGGTGGACTTATATATACCAGTAGTTCTATGTATCAATGACCTTTTCTTATCGGTGACTATGACTATCAGTATACTAAGTACCGGTAGATCTGTATCAGTAGCTACATGCATATTAGTGACTTAACACTTATCTTCTTTATACAACACATATCCGATTGAGTTAGAATTATTTAAAAATTCCTATAAACATAGATAACCTTGATTAAAATATTTTAAATATTATTTTAATATTATTATCAACTTGATAATATAATTTCAAAGATTTAAAGAATTAATATATAGATAAACATTTATTTGGGATTTATCAAAGTATGTGAAAGCATAATTGGGATTATCAAAACAGGTGAGGTCAACAATCTCCCCCTTTTTGATAATCACAACTTATGATATTATAAATCCAAAATAATCAGTAATGTATCAGAGGATATAACATTAAATTAAATTGTATCAGAGAAAACAATATATTATAAAACACAAGTACTAAAGGTAAAACGTAAAACAAATGTACCAGAGGGAAATGAATTAAGCTCATAATAGATAGTATTGCTCCCCCTTTGTCATAAAAGATATTAGCTCTCCCTCAGATATGTTTCCCTTAGATAGTATTTCTCCCCCTTTGTGATTATCAAAAAGTGGTACATAAAGGAAATATAGGATAAGATAAGTAACAATGAGTAAAATAAAGTAAGATCATATGTATTCCTTGGAGAAAACAAATACAAAGAGAGACATACATGAAACAAAAAGAAATAAAAGTGATTCCTATCAAAAATCCTAGCCGCTAATCAATCCACATCCTCAGAATGATATTTCCCCTTGGGATCAGAAGAAGATTTAGGTGAGGTGGATGCAAGTGAAGGCTTAGGAACACTAGAAATGACTAGAGGAGGCTGATCTACTAAAAAAGTTCCTGGTCTATACTGGGTAGTTCTCTGTGTGATCATAAGGGTAACACTTCTAATAGCTTGGACTGGAGTCATTTGAGCAGGAGAAGTAGTAGAGGATGAGGTAGGTAAATATGGAGGTTTAATCACTAGTTGAGCATCAACATACAGGAAGGGTAACAGAAGATTTCTAAAATCCATAATGATTCCTCCTCCTCTTTCCATGGTAGAAATGAAATCATCCATATTTTCCATGAATTTGTCCAGTGCAGGAGTCAACTCTCTGAGCTTTCTGACTTGTTCTCGGAAGGCTTGATTGTCTGGTGGTAGCTTCATGTTTTATAACATAAGCTTGAAATGATTATTGAGTTGATTATTGGTGTAAATCATTTGGAAATAATAATCTACCTTGTCTTTCACCTCTTTCTGAGAGGCAGAAGCTTCTCTCAAATAGTCTTGAAAAATCTTCATAATATCTATAGTGGTATCTCTAGTAGAAGTAAACACTTTGGTCAGATCAGATGAGTCCACAGAGCCATTGGTTGATGCTGAACCAAGATCCTCCTTCATCAAATTCCTAATCTGATCCAAATCCACCGAAGGTCTGGAAGCAAGAGAACCAAGAGAGAAGGTTACAGTTTCCTTGAAACTCTTAGTTAGCCCACTAATAAAATTTTTCACTGCAGAATCTTTGGAAATGATATGATTTTCCATAGAATTTTTAAAGCCTTCAAAAAACAGAAACCATATGGCTCACCACACTCTTCACATAGGCCATATCCTTGTCTGCTTGAGATTTTGAACTCATATAGGATTCCAGAGAGATAATTGATTTCTTTAGAAATTCAAAATCCTCTTCAAATCTAGATACTTGAGTCTGGAAAGCTGTAACTTCATCCACTATCTTTTCCACAAAGGTTGAAACATTACAACCAAGAGAGAGGTCAAAAGACTTTTCCAAATTGCTCATTTCTTCGACAAAGAAACTCTTTAACTCAGCAACAGAAGCACTCAAAGACTCTTTAATTTCATCCTTTAAGGATGCTAAGTCATCCCTGGTGATCATATCAGCAGGTGAAACCACAACAGGTGCTCTTTCAGATACTATACTGGCCACAAATTAATTCATAATCAATTGAATAGGTGACACCAGTGAAGCTTCCATTTTCCTTATATCTTCCACAAAACATATTTTGAGATCAGAATTGATCTTATCTAGATCATGTGTTCTGACCACATCTTTAGGTAATATCTCAGACCGAATATCATAATTTATTTTTGGTCCATTGAGGGATGCCTCATTATCAGAATCTGGGTAATACAATCAACAAACTACAAACCCTGGATCCTCTGTCCAATATTCAAACCCAACACCCACTGAAACACTGATAAACCTGGTTGGATACTCCCCCTCAACTGGTGAATTATCTTGTACAAAAACAACATCTTCAACAACTCTTTATTCCTCAGAAGAATATTCCACAACCATCTCCATTTTTACAACAGCAGGATGTTCCTCAAGAATAGGTAAAGGTCTATCAACTTCATCAAATTCCTCAGTAGGCATTAGGGAATGTCCAATAAATGGACTAAGGCTCAAGCTGATAGAAACAGATGCTTCATTTGCATGAACTTATTCTTAATTTTCTCGAGCAGCCTCTTCCTGATCTTCTCTCTACTGGTCTTCCTCATCCATAAATGCCTCTTTACCCAAAATAGTTTCTATACTAGGTAGGTTCATAGAAGCACTTTCCTTTTCTTATGACACAAATTCAGGAGCTGGGCTAGGAGGCAAGTCAGGATCTCCTCCGTTTGCTGCCGAGGAATCTTCCTCTTCTGAATCATCACTATACTGTGGCTCTTCTTCATCAGGTCCTAGACCTGGATCCTGTACATCCTTAGGCCTTGAAGGATCATCCACAGGATTGAACTTATCATATTGCTTCTTATCATCATTAACCCACTCTCCTCTCCATGGATTCCGGTTTATCTTCATGTATTTTCAAACTGTGCTTGTGATACAAAAATTATTCCTTACTACCACTATCTCATCTTGAGACTCAGCTCGCCATTTCACTTTGATCATCACTAAGATCAACTTGGAAAAGAATAGAGAATTGGTCTTTGATTTGAGTTTGGTCATATCCTCCATTTGAATCATTAGAAACCTGCACAGATTAAAATTCACACCATGTCTCAAAAGATGTAATAGATAGATGTCTTGATATCTTAAATTCGAAAAATCCCATATTCTTGGTCTTAGCACATGTTGCACAAACTTGAACAGCAATATGTTCTCTCCATTCCTTTCAGCAGCCACCACCTTTCTCTGCTTGCTACTACCAGTGAGCTCCTCTAAGGCAGTCTCATAATCAAAAATATCACTGGTAGGTGGTACTATCTTCGATGAATAACAATAAAGTCCTTCTTGTGGTACTCTCAGGTACTCAGCCCACTCAATAGATGAAAAATATATTTCCTTTCCATTCACAAATGAAATCATTCGGTTCTCATCTTCTGATTTCTCAAAACTCACAAACTCATAGATCTGCTTTACTGGATTCAAATAGTAGGGTCCATTATTATTTGAGAAGCATTCTACCCACTTTTGATCTTCCAGAACCTCGAGAACTAACGATCTACTAGACATCAGCCATTCCACACATAGATTTTTCTCGAATACAATAGCTCTATTTTGTAAATGCGGGTTCACTGGTCGCCTCCCCAACCTTGTTCTACTGACACTGCTACTTGCTTCTGGCTCTGTCTTCTGCTTCTTCGTATTTGGCTCATCAATGTCATCTCTAACAGTAGGGAGTTTGGTTTTTTTCATCTCTAGTTCGAGGAACTTAGGGTTTTCGAGAGATTCGAGAGCTAAGGCTTGAGGGTAAAGGAAATGTTATATGGATTGAGAAGTAACTAGGACTTTGTTTTATAATTTAGGAATCATAAAATAAATAATTAAAATAAAATAAGTAATGTATAAACGATACAGATTCTAGCGGCAGACAGAAGTTTAAAATAGTGCATACTTAACGGTAGGGTATACCGGTGAGAAATCCTAATAGTGAGGTTTATCTATCAGTGAGGTCCACTAACGGTGAGGTCCATAACGGTGAGGTGTAATAGTGAGGTTTCATACTGGTGAGGTATAACAGTGAGGTTTCTATACCAGTGAGGTATAACAGTTATTTTTCTATACCAGTGAGGTATAACAGTGAGATTTCTATACCAGTGAGGTATAACAGTGAGGTTTCTATACCAGTGAGGTATAACTGTGAGGTTTATATACCAGTGAGGTATAATAGTGAGGTTTATACTGGTCAAGGTTAATCATTCCTAACTCATGTCTAATGTAACTTAACCTATCCGAACTTAAAGTTTTGGTGAAAATTTCAGCTAATTGATGTTTAGTACCTATAAATTCAAGAGTAATATCACCTTTTTGGTAATTATATCTCAAAAAGTGGTTCCTTACATCAATGTGTTTGGTCCTAGAGTGAGATAAAGGGTTCTTTGAAATGTTAATTGCACTAGTGTTATCACAGTTTATTTAAACATGCTTAAAATCATATCCATAGTCCAAAAGAGTGTGTTTCATCCACAGAATTTGTGCACAGCAAGTACCTGCAGCTATGTATGTTGCTTCAGTAGTAGAAAATGCTACAGAATTATGTTTCTTACTACACCAAGATACTAAGGATTTTCCCAATAAATGACATGTTCTAGATGTGATTTTTCTATCCAACTTGAAACATTCAAAGTTAGCATCTGAATAACTCATTAATTCAAAATATTGTCCTTTTGCATAAAACAAACCAAAATTTACAATATGTTTAAGATATTTGAAAATTATTTTAACAGAAAGTAAATGAGATTCTTTTGGATTAGATTAAAATCTTTCACACATGCACACACTAAAAATAATATCTGGTCAACTAGCAGTAAGGTAAAGTAAGCTTCCAATCATACCTATATAATTTGTTTGATCAACTAGTTTCTCAGTTTTGTCTACATCTAATTTACAGACAGTACTCATAGGAGTATCACTTTTCGTAATACTATCCAAAACAAAACGTTTTAAAAGATCCTTTTTATATTTACTTTGATTCAAAATAATACCATTTTCATTTTGAAAAACTTGTAATCCAAGAAAATATTTGAGTTCTCCCATTAAACTCATTTCAAATTCATTTTTCATACTCTTCGAAAAATCAATACATAAAGAATGTTTTGAAGATCCAAAAATAATATCATCATCATAAATTTGTACTATCAAAACATATTTAGAAATTATTTCAATAAAAAGGGTTGGGTCATCAATCCCTTTAGTAAAAACTTTTGAAATAAGAAAATTGATAAGTCTATTATACCAAGCTCTTGGAGCTTGTTTTAAACCATATAATGCTTTAGAATGTTTAAAAACATGATTTTGGAAATGGGGGTTTGTAAATCCAGGTGGTTGTTCAAAAAAAACATCTTCAATTATAAAACCATTTAGAAAATCACTTTTGACATCTATTTGATATAACTTGAAATTCAAATGAGCAGCATAGGAAAGTAAGATCCTAATGGATTGTAATCTAGATACAGGTGAAAATTTTTCCTCATAGTCTATTCCTTCCTCTTGACTATACCCTTGTGTAACTAGACTTTCTTTGTTTCTAACTATATTTCCAGACTCATCAACTTTGTTTCTAAAAAACCATTTAGTTCTTATGGTCAAAGTGTCCTTAGGTCTGTCAACTAATTCCCAGACTTTCTTTCTTTCAAATTGATTTAATTCTTCATTCATTTCCATTACCCAAAATTAATCATTGATTGAATCACTGATATTTTTAGGTTCTAGCTATGAAAGAAAATCTTGATGTTCAACCTGATTTCTTAGAGAAGCTCTAGTCTGTGTCCCTCTATCAAGATTACCAACAACAACATCCAAAGGATGATTCTTTAGAATCCTAGTTGATCTAGTAAAGGTAGGACTAGAAATTTCAGGTTCATCTGTAGGTTCAGGTTCAATAGAAGTAGGTTCTAGAAAGTTTCTATAACTGGATGTCTTTACAACAGGTTCTTTGGTTTTATCATTAAGGTCCAGAGCAGACAAGTCTTCTTGAAGATTTTCAATAGAAGACTTAGGATCATGTGGATCAGTTTCATAAAATTTTATGTGAACAGATTCTTCCAGACATTTGGTTCTTTTGTTAAAGACTCTATAGGCTTTTCTAGATAAAGAATAAACAATAAAAATTCCTTCATCACTTTTGGAAGCAAACTTGTCAAGATTATCCCTTGTATTGAGAATAAAAACTTTACAACCAAAAACTCTGAAGTACTAAACCTTAGGTTTCCTATTGTTCCAAATATCATAAGGGGTTTTCTTAAGAACTGGTCTGATCAAAACTGTACTAATAATATAGAAAGATGTATTTACAACTTCAGTCCAAATGTAGATTGGAAGGTTATACTCATTAATAATGGTCCTTGCAATTTCTTGAAGTGTTCCGTTTCTTGTTTCTACTTCACCATTCTACTGAGGTGTTCTAGGGGAAGAAAAGTTGTGACTATAGCCATTGTGTGAACAGTAAGATTCAAACTCATGATTTTCAAACTCACAACCATGATCACTTCTCAAGGTCTTAATCTTATGTCCAATAAGGTTCTCTATAGACTTGGAGTATTTCATAAAGTAAGAAAAATCTTCAATTTTGTGAGCTAAGATGTATAACCAAGTATATCTAGAAAAGTCATCTACTAAGACATAGACATAGTGCTTCCCATTTAAACTAGAAACTCTAGAAGGTCCAAAAAAATCAATGTGAACCAACATGATAGGTTGAGAAGTTGAAACTTTTTTCATTGTTTTAAAAGAAACTTTATGTTTCGTTCCCTTTTGAAAGGGACTACAAAATTTGTCTGTTGAGAACTCAAGTTTAGGTAGGTCTCTAACTAAGTTTTTCCTAGTCAGTTTTCTATGTGAATGGATTTTGCAATGTCCTCATCTTTTGTTCCAAAGCCAAGAATCTTTATGAAAAGCATTTAAGAAAGTAATGTTTTTCTTAGAAAAATAATTCAAATCAACTGCATAAAATTTTTCATTTCTCATAGAATAAAATACTAAAACATTTCTAGAATTAAAGACATTACATGAATAATTTTCAAATTTAACATTAAAACCATCATCACACAGTTGAGAAATATTCAACAGATTATATTTAAGTCCCTTAAAAAATAAAACTTTTGAATTTAAAACTAAATTAGTGTTACCAATCTGGCCTAGGACGATGATTTTTCCTTTAGAGTTATCACCAAAGGTGACATGACCTCCATCAAATTTGACTAAACTCTTGAAGAATGAGTAATCTCTAGTCAAATGCCTTGAACATCCACTATCAAAGTACCATACCTTATTATGAGAACTCTTCAAGCAAGTTTCCTACAAATCAGGTTTAAACAAAAAATGATTTTGGTACCCAGATTTTCTTGGGTCCAGACAGGTTAACAAGCAAAGCCTTAGGTACCCGGATTTGTCTTATGGGTCTCAAATAATTTACAGAATCAATAGATTTTGAAAGATAAACTTTATTTGATCTATAACCATATGAATAAATAGTTAAAGAATATGAATTTCTAGAACTAGAACTTGCAGCATTCTGTCCAGATTTAGAAATAAATCTAGTTTTAGTAAAATGTCTCTGTCCAGGATGATAGCATATTCCAATGGTATATTTGGGTTCCACTTGTTTTCCTAGAACTTGAGTAAGTGTATCTTTTCCATTTGTGACTTTTTCTAAGTCCTTCCTTAATTTCTCATTAGACACTTTCAGTTCAGTATTTTCCTTAAGTAATTGAGCATTCTTTTCCTTTTCTATATCAAGTGTAGATTTAACAGAACTGGTCAGAGCATGATGTTTATTTAAAGATTTATACTTGTCCTTCAATTCATTACATGTTTCTTCTAGCATATTACAGTATTCAAATAACTCTTCACTAGACATATTTTCAGATTCATAATCAGAATCAACTCCAGAATAATATGAATTTAAAGCAGGAGTATCCAATGTTACCTCAGATGTGTTTGTCATAAAACACATGTTAGCATGATTGTTTTCAGAGTCAGAAACATCAGATTCAATTGTGCTATCTTCTGAAGCACTCCAGGTTTCTTTCATAGCTTTCTTATACTTGTTGTCCTTGTAGTCATGTTTCTTCTTGAACTTAAACTTTGGACAGTCTACTTTTACATGTCCTTTCCTTTTTCATTCATAGAAAACAATGTCATCACTTTTATGAGGCTTTTTCCAGTCCTTCCAATGAACTTTGTTATCATATTTTCCTTTCTAATTTGATTTTCTGAATAATTTCTTCTTCCTGTAGAACTTCTTAAATCTTCTGGCTATTTGAGCCATCTCTGCATCACTGTCACATGCACTCTCATCACTACTTGAACTATCACATGCACTTTTTATTTTTCCTTTGTCTTTACTCTTTGAAGCAGATGCATTGAAGGCTACTAACATATTCCATGGTTCATCATCCTCTTCTTTTTTGAAAATCAGCTCTTCCTCATACATCATTATCTTACCAATTAATTCTTTAATAGGCAGTTTGCTGATGTCACACAATTATCTAATGGAAATAGATATGTCTATCCATATTTATGGCAGACATCTTAATATCATCATGATCTGGTACTTTGTAGGAACAACTTTACCAAGAGAGCTCATAGTGTTGACAATCTCATTGAACCTGAGATACATGTCAGAAATGGGTTCATCAGGATTCATTTTAAAATTATCATATTTAATAGTATAGGTGTTCAGTCTCATTTCTTTAACATTGGTTGTTCCCTCATGGGAAATAGACAAAGTGTCCCAAATTTCATAAGAAGTTTTACAAGAATATATTCTGTTAAATTCCTCATCACCTAAAGCACAGTACAAAGCATTCATTGCTTTACAATTATTATTGTAGGAAGTCTTAGTAGCTTTATACCAAGTAGTTCTATCAGTTTTTGGAATCTTATATTTAGCTTCTATAGTAGTCCAGATATCAAATCCCATACTTTCCAAATGAATTTTCATTTTAAGCTTCCATTGAGCATAATTTGTACCATTAAAGAAGGGTGACTGGTTGGTAGAAACACGTTCAAGTCTATTTTCCATAATTTGAATTTAGAAAATATATTTAAAGAGATAAAATTTAGAACTAATAGAAATTTAATATCTGTAAGATACAACTAAAATCACAGTTGAAAAACAGAGTATTTCGAAAGCCTTTAATAATAAACAATCCTCTGATACCAAATGTTGGTCGGAGTGGATACTCAAGAGGGGGGGTGAATTGAGTTCCAAATAAAAATTTCTGTTAAAAATATTTCTCTTAAAATCCAACATTTTAAAAACTAAGTTAAACTGTAGTGAATTTGTAAAACTATAAGGGTTCGATTAGGTTCTCAAAATATTGATTAGGTCTCAATTATTTTAATCAGAATATTAAATTATCTTTTGAAACTAACCAACTGATTTACAAAAGTTACAAAAACTTTCTAGATTAACTATCAAAGTGACTTTAAAACAAATTGTGTTTCAAAGTAATTAGCAGTGGAAAATAAATTATATACTATACTATAGACTTAATCTAAGATGAACAGTAGATATAACCAAGAGGTTCAGTTTCAATCCGAGACTTAGTCCTCTCAAACAATTTATATAAATTTGATCCACCCCCTAGATCAGGGTAAACAACAGTACAGAGACTGTCCAGGTACTAAGACCTATGCCAAAATTCTACGTGAAAATAAACAACATCACACTGGCTATCCATGTCTTACTTGACCTTGACCACTATCCACAGTGGGATACAAGAGAGTTATAGAAGGTTTTTGTGAGGATTTAGAAATCCTACATCTTAGCTCAGGAGACACTGTGTGTATAAAATATACAGAGTATACAAACTACTCAAAAAATTAAATAAAAGAATCACTGAGAGAGTAGATATGAGTTTTATAATGATCTAGTGATTTGAAGTGAAACTCTAGACTCTTTTGATTAATCAAGAATGCTTCTGAGTCCTTCTCTGGTTTTTGTTTCGAAATCAAAGTGTCATTTGCTTCCTTGGTTTTCAAGTTCAGCTTGATCATCTTGAGTGTATGAGTAGCTCGTTGCAGTTCTTCACTCCTTGACTGAAGTTCGGTTTGTGTTCTCTTCTTGTATGAATCGCTTCGTGTATGCCCAGTGTTCTTTGAGTATGGATGTAGTCTTTATGTATGAACCACTTTACAACACTCTTTTCCCTTTTTGTGTACATATTTATATACAGCCTTTGTCCTTATATATATTTTAGCTCGGGCAATGGGAATGATTACCTTTTTACAGGTACGAGGTACGGTTCCCTGACATGCCAAAAAATATCATTAAATAAAATTAATCGAATTAAAATCATCAAATATGACCATTGGTTAATAAATAAATAATATTGAAAAAATTAGAGTTTAGGAATCAGTGACTGGTAAGACTTTCATCAGTGGCCTTCTGTCGGTAAATATGTAATGGTGGACTTTGTATAGCAGTGACTTCCTATCGGTATCTCTTTGATCTTGTATGGGTAGCTCCTTGTATTGGTAGCTGTTAGTCTGTGTATGAGTAGCTCTATGTACCTATGACTCATTCTATCTGTAGCTTTGATTCTATCGGTAGCTCGTTTTATCTAGCAATAACTCACTTGTATCAGTAGCTTGGTGTATCAGTGACTGTCTGTATCAGTAACTATACTTACCAGTAGACTTTGTATTGATATCTTGTGCATACTGGTAGCTCCATTCTATACCAGCGATTATGTGTGTACCAGTAGACTTATGCATACCGGCAGACTTGTTCTATCGATTGCTCAACTTCTATCGGTAGCTGTCTGTATCGGCAGACTTGATCTATCAGTGACATGTGCTTACCAGTATACTTATACATACAGGTAGCTCTGTGTATCAGTGACCTTTGCTTATCTATGACTATGTCTATCAGTAGAAAAAGTACCGGTAGATTTGTATCAGTAGCTATAAGCACATCCATTACTCAACACTTATCTGCTTTATGCAACACATATCCGATTGAGTTAGAATTATTTCAAAATTCATATAAACATACATAACCCTGATTAACATATTTCAAATATTATTTTAATATTATTATTAACTTGATAATATAATTTAATATATTGAAAGAATTAATATATAGATAAACATTTATTTGGGATTTATCAAAGTTTGTGAAAGCATATTGGGATTATCAAAATAGGTGAGGTCAACAATTCTCTTTCTTAATGTCACATAAAAATATCTCTTCATATGATGAAAAATTATGGGAAACCAGTTCCATTTGGAGATGTGTCTTAATACCTTCAATAAAGTGGTCAATCTTGCACTTTGTGTTTCTTATATAATCTATAACATACCTAGATAATCTTGTAAAGGTATATTTTTAATCTACAACATTATCTTTTTTCTTTCTACATTAAGCTATGAAACCATCTCTTCATCTCATTTTTTTGGTCTTGAGTGAAGTATTTATCAAATAATATATCCTTAAAAGTCCTCCATTCAATGAGTTCAATTTCTTCTTCATCATTAATATTTTGGATTAGAGACCACCACTGATCAGCATCACTTTGGAGACAATAGACTGCTATTGTAACCTTTTCTTTTCCACTACATTCCAAGGACATAAATATCTTCTCAAGAGACTTAATCCACTTCTCATATACAATTGTATTTTTATTCCCACTAAATTGTGGGGGATTCTGCCGCATAAAGCAGTCCAATATAGGATTTTATATTCGGGGAATAGGTTTCTCCATTTGAGAAAGGTTATTTGTCATAACCGGATTATATTTCCCTTGTATTTCCATTATTTTCTCTATTCCAATACCATATGTATTGGATTCCTTAGGAGAGAAATATCTACATTTTCCATGAGTTTTGACACAATTATTCCTTCTAGGATCCATTTCTAGACAATGACATATAATAGATTATCTCATAAAATTATGAACATTCTATAACTCTAAATATGGTGTTGAACATAACATTTATTCATCGTAAATACCTAAATCATAAACTTTTATTACTTTGGGAAATTATTTACTTTCAAATCCTTCATAATTAAAGGTAAAGAAAATTTGAACTATCTTAAGCGTATCCCCTAGGAGTGTAAAACTAGGTTCGCAGTAAGTCCTATTGTTGTGTACTAGGTTACCCCGAGTCAAGCCCAGAACACCTTGTTGGATATGTTACTCCTAGGTACATCTGTTCCATAACCATGTCCACTTGTAGTATCTAGACATGTATGTATTTCTAGGAATACCCACATAATCTCTACCTTACCAAAATTCTAGGATGTTCTTATATACTTATCCTCAATGTCTATCTTAGGGTTGTATTCCCTAAAAAAAGTTCTCTAAATATAGTTTCCAAGGTTGTTGCTAAACTTCCTTTAATACCAAATATAATGCCCTTACCCCAAAATCCAGGAGTTGGTGCATTTTTACATTAAATTAGCATTATTAAAATGAAAAAAATTTCTAAGGACCATTCAGTTCAGCAGTCTTGGAAATTCATATTATATACATAATACCCATAACACATTGGGAAAACAAAAAAATAACATGCTACACAATAAACTGAAATAAAATCCATCCTTGAATGTTTATTCAATATTCTATACTTCATAACCTGGGTAAAGAAACATAATAAGGGTGATCTCAAATGGTCAATACCGGTAAGTACAATGGAATCAATAATGAATTAATCTATATTTAAAGGTAAATAACTAAGCACACTTTTTTTTAAAATAAATAGATAAGGCATAAATAATGTGGCAAGTAAGAAACTGAAACAGATGCCATAAATCAATATACTGAGAATGAACTACATCAATAGATATGTCGATGAAAAATCTAATGGATAAACAATAAATGATACTAATAAGGGAAATTTATTTCTTATCATATTTCATGTCTCAAGCACATGGAAACCTATTACCATCAAGACCTTTCACAAGATGGTTTAAAACTAAGGGTAAAAACCCATTTGGCCAACTTATTCATGTCATGAGAACCTATCAATGTATCGAGGATCTATATAAAGTCTGGGATCCACCCCTAACTTCCTATCCAAATAATTCCTTATATTGAATAATCAAATAACTAATATTCCTTATCAAATAAACATATTGAATGAGAAATACATATTTAACAATAATTTTCAAAGTACCACCGTATGAAAAATGGTATACGACTTAGGCAATAAGAATATCCATTATATGAGAGTATGGATATTAAATTAATTTTCCAATGGAAAATTATTACAGTAAAGTTATTTATTTAAGGGAAAGTTAGAAATCAAAAAAAAGAAGTGAGATTAAGGAAATTTGAGGAGAATAATCTTTAAACATCCCAAAGTGTCCCATACCACATTGAAATATTTAAATCATAATCCTCAAAAAGTTATGACATAAGATAAATCTTATAATATATTGAGAAGAAGATTATTCATTATATAATATATAAAAATGGGTAGTAGGTATGGAACATTATAGAATTAATTAGTGAATATGATATTAGTCTCACAGATTTAAAAAGTGAGATGAAAACCCCTTACCTTATCCTTTTTTTTGTTGTGTGGTATTTAGACTCCTATATATTAGTTTTATAATATGTTAATAACTAATAACATATCCATACTAATGTTTATAATATCATATATTAACTTCTTATAATATTTTATTACCCATTTGTTAACGCTCTTTCATTATTTTGACTATTTCAGGTGTTAATTGCCTAGTTTTCTCACAAATGTTTTGACCTGATATTTTAGGTTATTAATATATATATCATGGTTTAGTAATATAAATAATGTAAAACATTACTAAATTATCTTTTATATTCAGTACATAAGTATTTATAATATTCCATAATATTTGGAGATTATAAATGAAGTGCCCCCTTCATGGAGACGGTAAGCCGTACATACTCAAGAAGGCTGCTTTCATTTATTTGTTTTGCTAAAACTAAATGATAAATATATATATTATAATTTATAGTATCATATGTATGTTATATATTTTTCATATTTTTATTATAACCAACCTTCATACATTCTATATATGGCATGAATGAGTCATATCGCTTTGAGGGGGTGGTAGTCCACACTTCCTTAAACGAAGTAACCGTATTAACACCAAATGGAAGGTAAAAACATGTGCATTTAAAAAGGAATACAGAAGAATAAGGGCATAAAAAATAAAATATATTACATATAAAAATTATTTTTCCATCATAATGGACCCCATGATTTGTGGTAAAGGAGAAACGAACAATCATCGTTTCGTGATGCATTATTTCACCATATACAGAAAGAGTATGTTCAACATCCATTAGATGGAGGTGTGTGTAAGTGTTGGTAAAAAATTTAGCATAAAAAAAATCAAAGTATATGTATGATAGTGGTTTTTTCACACAATAATGGAATAAATATAGTGGAGGGGGTGAAGAAGGAAAATAAAGTAAAGGGGTTTGAGAGAAGACTTTACTTCTAAATTGCTTAAATCATTTTGGATTTTCCCAAAAGGATTACTTGAGAGAATTTATGACCAAAGTTAGGCTTCAAGGTATAAGGGTGTATTTTTTGAGTCTCTTTAGAAATATCTTGTATGAACTTAAAATGTTTTATACGTGAAATGAATGGGTAGAGTTGGTGGCCTTTTATAGTAGAGGAGGAGTGACAGTTTTGTTAATTTTTGAAGATTGAATTACACCCAAGTTTTTATGTCTAAAGTGGATAAAATAATAGAAAAAAAGATATAAAATTGATTATAGGGTAAAATATTTCCATAAAATGGGTTTTGGACAAGTTTATAGGTCATTTTCGGTCTTAAATTTATGGTTTAGTGATTTATTAGCATGATTCTTCCCTAAACTGAGGTAATTAATTTTAATCACTTTCACTAATATTTTTGGTAAAAAAAAGTTGAACTTATTAGAAATTATAAATTATTATGATTCCAAATATTTAATACATTTTGAAAAATTCAAATCAAATAAGTGGCATAAATTAATTTAAAATTAATCCCACAGACAGGTCGACAAAATGGGTTTTTAGAGTAAAAATGTCGAAAAGTTGGCTATGTTTTTATACTAAATTTCAAAGTGAAAATGATCAAAATAACATAAATTTTATTAATGGGTAAAAATATTATATAATTAAAATTTAAAACAAAAATAAAACATAATTTAATCTTATAAGTTAATTATATTTAAAAGCGGTTTTGAACTAAAATTCAGTATTTCTAGTTATCCATTAAAAATTGAATCTTTACAGAAAATTACTCAAACATCATACTAACCTGATTTTTTATGTTTTTATTATAAATATTATATTTATTTTTACATATTAAATTTATAAAAGTATCCAATATTGTATTTAAAAAGGGTTCACCATCAAATGGCGGAAAAATTGCATATATAATAAAATATAGCATTTCACGTGTAATATTGGACTTGGTCTTGTCCTATGACAATTAGAAGTGTGTGTAAATTTGTTTGGTTGAATATATATTAAAATATATAAATAAACTTTATGAATTTTTTTTATAATTTAATTTACTATTCAAAACATGACTAAATAATATTTCATTTAAACCTGGTATTGTGTGTATTGCAAGGATATAAATATTGTAAAGTCTTAGGGTGCTACAACGTAAATATATTTGTGTGAGAATTTGTGTATAAAAATTCACTAATATATATATATATATATATGTGAAATAAATTCATCACACGACATTTAATATAGGCTAAACTTTAAAATCAAACAACATTAAAAATGAATAAGACATTAATAAGTCTTTAATTAACATTATATATATATTATACTTATTCATTTTATATATCTGTATTTAGTATCAACTATTTATTAATATTTATAATCTATATATATGTATATTAAATTTATTCATTTTTATCAATAATTATTTAATTAATAATTTTTTTCATATTTTTCAAAATTTAAGCATTTTATTTATATTTGTTTAATTTTTCATTTTATTTTGGACCTTTATCAGCTCTAATAAAGTGATGATGGAGAGAAAAATTTATCATAACTGAAAACACACTGATAAAGGACACATTTTATCATCTCTATAAATAAATTTCTGATATAGGTTTCCTTTATTAGTGCTAAAATAAAGCCCTCATAAAGGATTCCATTTATCAGCACTAAAAAAGAAGCGCTGGTAAAGAGTGAATTTTATCAATGATTTTTTTAGCAAGGATAAAGGGATTCCTTTATCAAAGTTTTTTTAGCACTAATATAGATGGAATTTATCAGAAAATTTCTTGATCCCTGATAAATTCCAGCGTTGTTATAGGCGAGGTTTGTAGTAGTGCCCCCTGTAAAATATATTTTAACCTTCATCGCGATAATTAATTTTTACTGTTTTTTCTATTAATTTTGACAAAAAATTAAGGAAAAATTATTTTATAATATTAATTATTTTTATTTCTAATATTGAATCCATTTTTCTAAATTCCATTCACAGAAGTGGAATATTTTAATTTAAAATTAAACTCGTAGACATGACAAAAAAGTGGTTTTCCAAAGATAAAAGTTTCATAAATATAGAATGATTTGTTATCAAAATTTAATATAAAATTGATTCCAATGGAATAAATTAGATTAATAAATTTATAATTTTACTAATTTTACTTTTAAAACACTTTAAAATAAAATGGGACTTTATAAATTACTTGAATTAAATTTTATTTTCAATAAAAATTAGTATTTTTTCACTATTCATTAAAAAATAATATTTTCAGAAAATTCTCAAAAATTTACCCAAAGATGATTTTTACATGTATATTATAAAAATGAAGTTTTATTTTTTAATTTTTTTAATTGTAAAAAAATAATTATATTATTTTATCCAAATGTGCAAGAAAAGTCATTTCTTACATAAACAAATATTTTAAAGCATATAAATACTTTTATAAAAATTAAGTACTTATTTATAAAGATATTGTTTTTATCTAAAATAATTATAATTAATTTTAGAATTGTTTTTATTCTAATTCGTACCTCCAATTTTAATTTCTAGGTCATTATGGTCATGTTTCAATAATAGTATAAATATTATATAACAGTTAGTTAAAACTTGGTGTTGTGTGTATCACAAGATATCAAAAAAATTAAATTTATTAAAAAAACATATTTCATAAAATATTGAGGTGTAACATTATACCCCATTAAAGTTAAATTCTCCATTGAAATTCCTTCACTTTTTTAAAATCAATCAAGGATACTTATGACTCATTACATCCCCAGGTTCCCACATAGCTTCCACAAGCTAGTGGTTTCGACACAAAAATTTGACTAGGTGAACGTTCTTATTTTATAGAACTTTCTCTATTTGATATATAATATCCACAAGTTATTACTCATAAGAATGATTCTAGTCCAATAATATTACATCTAAGTTTAGTACAAGTGATGGATCAGTTATGTACATCCTTTGAGAAGATACATGGAACACATTGTGATCCTAAGAGAGGTTCAGTGGAAGAGCCAGGTGATAAGCTATGGTCCTAAAAAGATCAATAATTTCAAAAGGACAAATATAACTAGTTCTTTGTTTCCCATTCTTTAAAAATTTCATAACCTTCTTCCATGGTGAAATTTTTAGAAACAAATTCTCCCCAACTTCAAATTCCAGACTACATCAATGATTATCAGCTTAACTTTTTGGTCAACTTTGTGCTACCTGGATGTGTTGATGAATTACTCTAACATTCTTTTCTAATTATTCAGCAAGCTTAGGTCCCAATAGAAATATTTATCCAACTTTATCCAAACATATTGTAGTTCTATACTTATTACCATATAGGGATTCATAAGGATCTATATGAATGCTCAAGTGAAATATATTGTTGTTAAAAAACTCAATTATAGGAAGGTGTTGATCCTAACCACCTTTGAAATCCAATGAATAATATCTTAGCATATCCTCTAGGTTATATTAGATTTAACATATTTCTGAGGATGATATGAAGTTCCAAAACTTAACTATGTATCTAGGTTTTTCTGAAGACTTATCCATAACTTCAAGGTAAACCTCAAATCCTAATCAGATATAATATAATATAGTACTCCCTGAAACCTTACCAATTCCTTAATTTATATCCTAGAAAGATGATACAGAGATAAATATTCTCTAATATAAATTTAGTGTTTTTACTTTGTATGGTGATCTACTACAAAACATATTGAATTATTCCCTTTAGACATTTTGGGGATTCCGAAAATGGTAAAATGGTTTTTGTAATAACCTACCAGAAATAGATTTCTAGATTTAAAAGATAAATACTAGTTTTCGAGAAAAAAATTGGTCATGATTTTCTATTCTTTAATGTTCTTAAAACATCTTGAAAAATCCATGATAGAAGATAAATTTTTAAGGAGAAAAGAGAAGTAAAAATTTATAAAGTCTTTAAAAATGAAATATTCCAGACAAAAATCATCAGATGTAGAAGTCTCTAGATGATTTTATTTGGTAAAGTTTGATGAGTCGTAAATGTTTCTGATTATATTCACCATCATACTTACCATTGGTTTACTGATCAGATGCACCATTCAATGATTCATCTGTATCAGAGAGAAAGAGTGTTATGAAGATAAATAATGAGAAAAATAAAATTTGTGGATTTTATTCACAAGAATAGGCCATTGAATGTAGGTCATTGAATGTAGAATACATGAGAAAATAATTAGGGGGAGATCAATTTCCATCATACTGTATTCCTTAAACAGACTTGATCAGATACCATGTGATCAGATTTGGATGAGTGGAAAGAGTCTTTGAAAAAAGAAGTTGTCATGTGTGCTGAGTTGCTACTAAAGTAGTTGTTGGCAACTGAAGTCTTTAGAAGTTTCAACTATTTATTGAACCATTTCCATTTGGACCGAAGAATAAGAGTTAGAATTCAAATTGTTTTTCTTTCAGTGGGTCAAGATAAGAAGTTATGAATTCTTTTAATTGGGTCAAGATTCATCGAATAAGATTTGAAACTGATTTATCGAATTAATATATTGATACTAATCCATTAGATGTAGATAATCGGTTAGACATATTTTTGTTTACATAATGTGAACTAATAATTGAGTATGTTTTAAGTTGGTCAAGAGAACATGAAAGATGTTTATTTTTCCATATTATCATTTCTAGACTGATGTTTAAGAATTTGAGAAGAGCTGTGAAGATTTAAGAAGTTTCTATAAGATATTAGAAGAGTTTATAAGAGTTTAATTGGTCAAAGATGAAGATCAGATGAACATGAAATTTGGAGATATAAAAATTTGAGTGATCATGAAAATAAATTGTTTTACTAAAAAAATTTCAACTAGAGCACCTATAAATAGTAGAACAAAGTACTTTTTAGTATAGAACTCTTCAATTGTGCGTAAAGTTGATGTTATAATTTATTTGTGCCAAAATGAGATAACAACCAAATGTTTCCTTCAGGTTGAAGTCAGGAAGACTAGACAAATTTAAATTAGATGGGTAACCTTTATAAAAGTCCCATTTGATAGAGTCTCATCGGGAAAAGTTCTATCAGTCAGAGAAATTATGAATTGATGATTTAGTTTCTACTAAATTAAATATGGAAGTGCACAATGTCATACTTTATACATTAGACAGAGATCATTAGATAGAGTCTACATGACAGAGGTTAAATAGACTGAATTTTTCTAAGTAAGTTTTCTAGATTGAAATTTTAGAATGTTGAGATTGAGCATATTAAGCTTTATTAAAGATATGGTGGAAGTTTCAAGACCAAAAAATTAATAAGGGAATTTTTTAAGTTCTTGAAGATTGTACAAAAGTGAAGTTAATCCATCTTACTTATGGAGTAAGTGAAGAAATTTCTGAATTGGGTCGAAAAGAATAAGAAAAAATCTTATAGATGGGAGGGGGTATAACTAGTTGTTGAAGTGGCTTGTTTACTATACTGTATAACTAGGTACAAAGAAGGAGGATACAAAAATTATATTTGGGGTGTGTAACCTAAAATAGTAGGAAGATTGACTATTGGGTTGTAAAACTGTTTTCTTATTATTCCATTTTATTCCGAAAATAAAGTAGTAAAGGAATTCATGTTGTGGGAACTAACTAATATATAAAAGAGTTGGTCTTTATTCCAAACATTATAATTATCATATGCTTATTTCACTTTATATTTATTTCATAATAAAGGTGATGTTGAGATTTATATTTTAGTGAATAATAAATGAAAATATTTTGATAGGTTAAGAAAATTTTCTTATGATGAAGTTAAGAAACTTTCTTATAAAAGAAAAAGTGATCATTGATTCACCCCCTCTCAACAATATCAATACTTTTGGGAACTTTAATTGGTATCAGAGATAAGTTCCCTTTGAAAGATTCATCATTAAGAATAGAGAACTTCAATTCAATGAATAACAAGGGTGTTCCTATTTTTAATGGAAAAACTTCCACTTTTAAAAGAATAGAATCCTACCTTATCTTCAATCTCACATCCTTGAAGTTAGAGATATATAAAGAGTAGGATTTCCTCCCATCAATGAAGTTTCTATGACAACTAGTGATAAGATAAGTTTATAATATGATGGAAATGATTCTAATTCCATGTTAATGGATCTTACAAAAAATTGTTATATAAATATTATAGGAATTCCTTAAAATAAGAAAATGTGGGATAAATTGAGAAGTTTCTATGAAGGAAATAAAAAACTTAATAAAGTCAAGTTAAAAATATGGAGGAGTATATTTGAATAAATAAAATGTATAATTAAGAAAGTATCGATGATTAATTTACAAGAGTGAATGAGGTTATGAGAAACCTCTGAGGTTTTTATGAGAAACTGGAAGATTATAATATTCTTAAGAAGACGATGAGAAACCTTTCACATATATTTGATGGAAAATTTTCAGCTTTAGATGATCGTTAATATTCTTCCTTGGATAAAATTCAGAATATTCTTGTGGCATATGAAATGGGAAATGATCATTTATTAAAGAAAATGGCTGAGAAATAAATTTCCTTCGAATCCTTATTAAAGGTAAATATTATAGATAAATAGGTTGTATAATAATTGATTAATTCATAAGAAGAGGAAGAAGTAGACTATTTCAACATAATTGTTGTTATTATTTTTAAGAGATTCAACCTAGTAAATTAGAAGAGAAAAAGTAAAAATTCTCTCAAATATTGGAATTGTGAAGGGAATAGAAATTTTGACCAAAATTTTACTAGGAATAAAATAAAATAGTACGAGTCTAAACAATATTATCAGAAATATCAAAAAAAAAATGGAGAAACATAAGGAAAAATCTCCCCATGATAATAAGTATAGGAGTTATCTAAGAAGAATAAAGATGGTTGATACCTTATCCAGTGGTGAATCGTATCATCAAGTCAACTTCCTTAAATGATTTAGAAAATAATTATTTCATCAAGTAGTGATGATGATTATGAATAAATAAAATAACATGAGTTGATTATTAAATAAAATTTGGATAAATCACATGATAAAAATTCTCAACTCAAGAAATAAAGAAAGATGTCGAAGAAATATGTTAAAGGTAAATTTTTTGAGAATGGTGACCAGATCATGTAAGAGAAAATTAGCCTTTATTTTGTTAGATCTTAGAAAATGAAGATAGGTGAGATTGAAAGAAAACTAAAAATTTATGAAGAAAAATCAACTGTCAATAAGAATCTAAACATGATAGAGTCTTCACTTATTGAATAAAGTAAACAAAAAAAAAGTTAAAGATAGAGGAATATGAGATGATGATAAATGTTCTGGAAATATATTAGATGAGAAAGAAGTGGAGTTGTTCGAAACAAAATCAATTCTTCTTACAACACAAAGTGAGATAAGAAATATGAGAGATGACTTCACCAAGGAAGTTGATGTTAAATATAAAACTTCTAAATATGTTGAAAATATGGTTCTACAAAAGATAGTTGTATCTTCCCCTAAAAAATAAAAGTATAAATCTTTTATACTACTACTATAGGTACAAAAATTAAGATTTGTGAGAAATCACCACCCATTAAGAGATAAAGGAGTTTTTAAAGAAAATATATCCCAAAGAAAAGTGGTCCATGATTTATAAAGAAATTGTAACATAAAATTTCTGAGTATTTTTATGATTAGTTTGAAAGATCAAGATTTATATGTCACTGTTAGTGTTTTTGAATCTTCAGACACAAAGACTTTTGATGTTAATAAAACATTATATACTAGAAAAAGGTATGAATTATAATGATTTATGATGAGAAAATATGATCACATTTTCCTAAATAATTTTTGGAATTGAAAAATAAAATTCATAAGGTGAATAATGTTTAAACCTTGATAAAGGAAAATGAAAAAAATGAAGAAATTTGAGTACTTTAATAAAGTTTAGAAAAGTATAAATGAAAAGTAAGAAAGGAAATAATTCTTAGTTACTTGGCGACACAAATCATCCATGGACATAAATTTTTAAAAATCACAAAAATGAACTGGAGAAAAGGGCAGTAAAAAGGATTCTGAAGATGAGAAAAAGTTGAATAAAAGACATCAATGGATTTTGGTTTGAATATTTTGAAAAGGTGAAAGAGATGTGGGTAATATGGACATGTGAATAAACAATATATGAAAAAATTTCCATCCAAAGAGGAGAAAATGAGGAATATTTTACAACCCCATTATAATAAATATGTTTCAAAAGTGTAAGATGTTTCTACAACTTCGTCTCAAGTTTCTATAGATGAGAAAAAATTTATTGCTAAATCTGATAAGGCTAAATAGAAGAAATAAAACACATCCAATGAAGCATAAAATAAAAATATGAAAAATTCAAGACTGGGAGAAGATTCTATATCTGAATTTTTCTTCTAAGAAACTATTTAGGTTCATATTTATTTCCTATATACTTCTTTATTTATACTCATTTGAATGGAACTAAAAGAGTCAAAGTTAGGAAGTTGGGTGAGTGTTGTAGATGTTTTACAACAGTAAGAAAGTTCATCATTGAACTTATCAACCATGATAAGAATTGTTTTTCAATATTTAAGGGGGATAAAATACAAATATGAGGTTTGAGTCTCTTAATTTTCATTCAAAAGAAAGTAATGAGGTTAATAAAGAAGATATTTTGTGATTTTTTTTTTAAACACCTGAACTTTTCTGATATATTTCTCGAGATGGGTTTATGTTGTTTATATCTAAATATTTTTTTATCAAATTACCATAGAGATGAGAATATTGAGAGAAGAATAAGAAAACTATTACATGAAAAGAATTTGTTTTGTAAAAAATTGATCACTTTTGTAACACCCCAAGATTCCACGGTACACTTCTTTTTAAATAATTCATTAGCTTATGCTACAAGCAACACTGAGTTCGAGGGAACCAAAACTTACCAAACTAGCCGTTTAAAAATAAGTTATGAAAATTATTAAATGAATTTTTAATTTTAAATATTTCTTAAAATTTTAGCATCCATATATTTGTTTCTCAGACATTATATAGAAACAAATTAATTTTTTCAGATAAAAGAAGTATTTTTCAAAAAATGCACTTTTACCACCTTTTAATAGAAAACAATTTTTAAATCCAATTTTTTACACTTTTATATATTTAGTTAGAAAAAATAATCTTCTTCTTTAGAATAGGGACATAAAAATTTATTTTGGATAAATATTTGGTGTTTTTTTGATGACTTTCATATTTTGATGAATAATGAGAATACTAAATTTTAATTGAAAACAAATTTTTTAAACAAAATAATTTATAGTTTTAAATTATAAATTTGAATGGTTTTAAAGTATACTTATATTATATTTTTTATAATTTAATATAATTTTGGTCATTGGAATTATTTTCACATTTATATTAGATATAAACATGTGTCAAACTTTTGATGTTTTTTTACTTTTGAAAATCCCATTTTCTTGTTTTGACAAGGGGAATTAATTTTAAATTAGTTAATAAAAAATATGTTTTTTAAATATTGAATAATGAATTCAATATTTGGAATCAGTGGGTCCAAATTATGTTAATGAGATACTTTTATTTTTTTGGCATTATGAATAGTATCTTTAGTAATTTTTTTTATTACCATAGTTAAAGGTAAATCAAGTAATTAAAGGAAAAATAATATTATAAAATTACCTTAACACATATAAAAATCATTTTGGATGTCTATATTAGACCTTTATAATATATGGTTCTAAATGTAATCAATTAATGGCCAATTTCCCATGAATATTATTTGAATATAATACAAATTAATGAATGTGACAAAATGTGAAAATCTCATTTTATATAAGTATATTAATTTTAATATCTGGATAACAAGGAGATAACATCGACTATAGGTAGTATCGGAATATATAAAATAATTACCTACATCAAATAAATTTATTTATCAATTTTAGAAATTAAATAATTACCATTAATGATGACATAATAGTGATGCAAACATTATTTTATTAATTGAAATATTAAATAAATAGTTTTAAAAATATTAAAATAAATATAATATTAAATAATTAATGTGATCCATGAATTTTATAGGTGACTAGGACATGTGAGGAGTGTATTAAATATTTTGATTCTAATTTATCTTCTACATAGATTTTATTTAAAGTCAAATTAATGAATAGTGTCAAAATTGACACTATTGATATTTTTATAAAAATATTAATTTATTAAATTAGTTACAAGTCATAAAAATATTTAAAAATTTAAAATTTAAAATTTTATTGTCTAAAATTTTATAAAGTGTCTAATTATGGACAATTTAAACAATATAGGAAAATATTTATAACCATTTAATATTTAGAATATTATTACCACAATTAAAATTAAATAGATTAAATAAGGATAAAGCAAAATGATAAGGTTGAAAATAAAATAAAAAAATGTATAACAATTATTATATGAGAAGATTTTAAAACAATCCTGATATTAACTTTAAATTAAATGAGTTTTTGGACCATTTTCAATCCAAATTAAAATTATAATAAATTAATATTTCAAGGTTTTCCTAAAAAAGGCACTAACCTCTCTTATAAAAGGTCACTTCTCATTCTCTTTAATTCACTCCAACAAATACATTTGGGTCCGCCATCCCCTAACCAATGCCTCTCCCAACATCCCTCCCTTAATCCTAAAGGCCACAATTTTGGAATAACGCCAACCAAAGGAGTCCTTTTATTCAAATCAAAAGGAAACACCCGAAGAAGAGGTAATTATTTAATCACTTATTTCAAAGTTCTTTTATTATTCTAATTCCAATTTCTCTATTAATTACATAATAAAATAATGAATACAGTACCTTATACATTTTTAGATATTATTAAAATTATGGGACAACTATATTCTTTATTTTATCCATCCTATAAATAACAATATCACCATGCGTGTGTGCGTACAGATTACCATCTCCACGCCGTGGTGTAATTTTTTATTCCACTCTACTTTATTTGGATGGTTATAATTATGAGTATAATTGATTTAAATAATGAATATAACATTATTATTATTATTTATAATTAATATACAATCCAATTCTATATCATTTAACCATCATGGAAATGATACTGTCACTTGTGCGTACGTACGACTTACCATCTCCACGACGCGATAAGACTCATACTTCATATTATCCATTCAAGAATGATTATAAAAAATATATATTATGAAAAATAATGAAATATAAGACATAATAATTCTACTGGAAGAATATATATGTGTGTATGTAAATATTTCATCCACTTACTTTCATTCAATACGATAAGAAAACAGAAACAATGTTCATGCGTACGTACGGACTAATGTCTCCAAAAACTATATATTCTATTTCATATATCTATATTATATATATATATATATATATTATGAATATATATTATATATAAATCATGTTATATATTCAAAAAGTAATTAAATCATTATAGAAAGTCAAAACACGTATGATAAAGAAAGCGATTATTACCCAAAATATTGCTTTAACTTGGAAATTAATAATAAACAGGTAATATAAAGTCATAAATGAATCATATATGAAATCATAAATATTATTATGATTCTTTTATAATTTAATAATATGATTAAAACTATTATACAAGAGTTTTAGACAGGTATGGAGTGTATCAGACCTAAGATAAGGAAATTCAATCTCACTTTTAATATTCGTGAGATATAAGCCATGTTCACCACCTATTTCTAGGGTATGGTGTATGTAATACCTATATTGTATTTAATATCAGGAATAAATTTATCTTCATGGAATTTAAAGATTAATTTTAAGATATTAGACATATTATTTAAATGTCCAAGTGGTATGGAACACTTTGAATTTTTAAAGAATTAATCTTTTCTCTATTTAAATATTTTTGATAATACATGTATATAAAGGATTATAAAGATAATTTTATATCTAATTTGGATTTAATTAAATTTTTTTCAAAAGGAATATTTTTAAGGGTTAATTTCACAATCTTATCAAAGGATGTTTATATGTAAGTATCTAAATGGACATCTTTTTCATCCACATCCATGTTTCTTAAAAATGTATTTCAAAATATTTTACTATTACTAGACTATTGTTTAAAGTCATTTACAACCTTGTTTAAATTTTTATAAAATGTTCTGAAAGGAATATTTTGGTCATTTTACAATCAATATACTTTATGACCTTTTTGAATAATTAAGGAAAGAATGTCCTTTTAACTTATACGATGCGAGCGGCTACTTTCGCTGTTGTGACGCCCTAATGTTTTAAAGAATCATTTAAAATCGTAAAATGTTATTTTTAAAAGAAATTTTTTCTTTTACAATTGAAAAGTCTTTTAAATGATTTAAAGTAAAAAAGGGGAATATTTCCCCCAAATTATTTAAATGATTTTATTAGATTACTTTCATCTATGTCAACATACTTAGATAGATTTTATGTTTAATAGATTCTTATTTATTACGATAAAATATTCCATATTGTATTGAATGTTTTATGGTTTATTTGGATATGAATGTGCTATACTGTTCATGGTTTATGGTTAAAGTATTAAAATTTCATATTCTAGTTTTAATATGAATGTTTATGTTATGTTTCACACTTTTAATAAGAGGAATGCATTGGACTTTATAAGTGTCGAACGAGGCCTACTATAACCCCTAGATGCATCGATATGTCTCATGATACAATTATGTTTAGGTTTTGGCTAATGTCTTACCCAATTATGTATGGTGTCTTGGACAAATCCTTGATGGTATGTTTAAGATGCCCCACATTATGCATTCCCTTATTATGATATTATTTATTGATATTAAATGTGATTATTCGACTAGTAGAATATCCATGTGAATGTTTAAATAGAATTATTTGATTTACTTTAGCCATATTATGCTGAATTTATTATTTTAAGAGGATTGTGTTTTAGTTTTATACATTTCCATAAAATTTTATGCTTATTTATGATAGATTGAACAATATTGTTATCCTTACTGAGAGTCTGAGCTCACCCCTTTCATATGTTTCATTTTTACCCGAGATGAAAAGAATTATATTATGACTAACTTGCAGGGATAGTCCAAGGGATATGAGATTTTTTAAAATTGGTTAGTATATTGTTTTTCATTTTAAGATTTAATGTAAAACTTATGTTTGTATCTAGCATTTTCTGAGGCTACTAAAATGATCGGTCCTTTGGAAATTGGTTTCTTGTAATCATGCCAATGTAATGTAATAATTCACCGAATTTGGGAAACTGGGGTCGGGGCATTACAACTATAATTATACACTCTTTTTTTCAACACTGAGTTCACCCATGTAGACTAAGATATTAATAGTTAAAGTCTCTTTATTATGAAACCCATATGATACCTTTGTTCTACATGTGTAAATTTTTATGATTCATGAGTAGACCCATTGAATTTAATTTTTAATAATGGTAATATGAAAAATAGGGGAGCAAGAAAACAAAAACAACAATTTAGGAGAAATATGAGAAAAATAAATTGATTATGTATTATGTGGGTATTAAAAAAAGGGGGATATTATAAAGCACAATTTGTGGTTTGGTTGTATTTATTTTCAATAAGATCAATACGTAGAATTTTGTAAATTTTAAATGATGAGAAATGGTAAAATGACTTTCTTATAAACCTTTTGGACAAAAATTTATAAACCCATAAGATTGGTCACAAGTTTTAAAAAACATATGATGATGCTTTGCTATTATTTCAAGTTCTTAATACAACATGAAGAATTATTGATATGAGATATTTTTTGAAATAGAAAACAAAAGTTAAAATTTCTTAAGTCTCTAAAAATAAAGTCTTCCAAACACATATCATCAGATATAGAAGTTTATATAATTTTGCATTTACTAAAGTTTGATGAGTTGTAAGAGTTTCTGATTGGACGTACTATCAAAGGAACCATCCATTTTATGATTAGATGCACCATCATATGATCTAATGGTATCAGACAGGTATAATGCTTTGAAGATGAAGAATGTGTGAAATCAAAGTTGTAGTTTTCAATCAAACTGATTTGTAATAAGATGTAGAATACATGTGAAAAGAGATATGGAGAGATAATGTTCCATCAGAATGTATTCATAAGATAGACTTGATCAGATACTAAGTGAAAGGATGTAGATGAGTGGACAAAGTCTTCAGACAAAGAAGTTATCAGGTGTGTTGAGTTTCTACTAAAGTGGTTATAGGTAACTGATGTCTTTAGAAGTTTCAATAATGTAGTATACCATTTTCAATTGTCTTGAAGCAACAAATTGAATATTAATTTTTTTATTTAAATGAGTAAAGAGAAAAAGTTATGAATTATTTTAATTGAGTGAAGTTTCATCAAACAAGATTTTACATCGATCCATTAGATGAATGTTTTACATCGAGCCATCAGATGTAGGGAATCCATCAGAAACTTTTTTGTTTACAAAATGTGAACTATGTAATGTGTATGTTTAATGTGGGTCAAGAGGAATTGACATGCGATGAGTTTTTTGGATTATAATTTTTGGACTTATGCTTTAGAATTTGATAAGATTTTTGAATATTAAATAAGTTACAAGAAGTTATTAGAATAGTTGAGAAGAGTTGAATTGGTAAAAGATGAAGCTCAAATGAATGTGAAATTTTAAGATATGAAAATTTGAGTGAGCAGGAAAAGAAATTGGTTTCCCACTAAATTATAAACCGAAGGACCTATAAATAGAACAACATAGTACATAATACTATGGAACTATTAGATGGGGGAACCTTTATAAAATTACCATAGGATGGATTCCCATCGGATGGAGTCACATTATATGGAGTTCTATCTGTTAGATAAATTGAGAGTTTCCAATTGAGTTTCTACTCAGTTGAAGCAGGAAGAGCATAGGGTCAAAATTGCTACATCGGAAGAAGACCATCATATAGAGGTTATAGGATAAAGGTTGTATAGAATAACTTTTTTGAAGTAATTTTTGCGAAAAAAAATTACATAAAATTGAGATTGGTCATAGTAATTTTTTGAAGATCTAGAGGAAGTTTCAAGACCAAAAAATTCTTAGTAGAATTATTGAAGTTATTGAAGATTGTACATATGTGAAGTTGATCCAGATTACTTGTTAATGAAGTAAAAAACTTTCTAATGTGGATAAGAATAGAAGGAGAAGGAATCTTGTAGTAGGGGTATAACCAGTTACTGAGTAGGCTTGTTAAGATGGGTGTACAATCAACTATGAATAAGTAGGATATAAAAAGGATAGTTGGGGGGTATAACCAACTATATACGTAAAGTTAAATACCAGGTTATATAACTATTTTATTATTTTGAATTTTTATTCTAGAAAGAAGTTAGTAAATGAATCCATGTTGGGGGAACTAACTGACATGTCAAAGAGTAGGTATTTGTACTAAACATGGTAAATATTTTTTTTATTTAACTTTGTATTTATTGTATATGACATGTGATTTTGATTTTTATATTTGAGTGGATTATAACTCTAACAAGTTTTTATAGGTTAAGAATGTTTTCTTAAGTAGAAGTTAAAAACATTCTTATAAAATAAAAGGTGATCATTTATTCACACCCTCTCAATGATCTTGATCCTTCAAGAAGCTTCACATCCCACCATAAATACTCTTTAAAATATCAATACATCTTGTACTTCAAGTATGAATGAAGAATAATGAACTATGATCCTTCTATAACATCTCTTTCTTCAAAACTGGTATTGAGGGGACACGAGCATGGTTCCTAAATATTATTATTCCATCATCATCAATGTTAAAATCAGGAACATTTATCACCTTCTTTGGTATCTCTACATAATATTTCTACACCAATTTAATCTACACATCGATGGATGGTTGAACATTCATTTTAGAAGGACAATATTTCTACCCTTACATCAAGATTTCAAGATCCATCCTTCTAAAATCAATAATTATTTCATCTTTTTTATCATCATCATGAATAATCTAGAATGATCAATTTGACGGAAATCATCATACACCTTATTTTATTTAACAGGGTGGTAATGTATCAAGCAGTCATAATCCTTAATCAGCTCGATCCATCTTCTCTAGAACTTATTCGACTCCTTATATTTGAATATATATTATAAAATTTTGTGATAAATATATATATATATATATATATATATCACACTTTTCTCTATAAATATAATCCCCCAATATCTTAAATTATAAATTACCACAATAACCTACAAATCATGATTTGGGATATTTTACTCATGAACCTTCAATTTTCATGAGGCATAAGCTACAACCATGTCATTCTATGTGAGAAATCATCCCAATAACTTCATGGATTCTTCCCTATAGATTAAAACCCCTTCTCCACTATAGGGTATTGTATGTATAGGTGAACTGAATAATCTTCTCCTCATTTCCCTAAAATTTTAATCACATTAATTCATCTAAATGAACTTAGGTCCCTTCTGAGCTAACTTAGTGAGTGGATTATATAGTCTTTTTAAAGTTATTCAAAATCCATAAAAAATATCCATCCAAAACAAAAACACTTCTAAACTCACTCCCAGTGGTTGGTCTGGGCCAACGTTCAATAAATTTTGTCCTTGATGGATCCACCAATATACCCTCACTTGTGATTATATAACCTATAAATGAATCCTTTTATATATAAAAATCACACTTTATAAAATTTTCATACAGTCTCTCTTTATTATGGTCTTTAGAACAACCCTCAAATGATCACCATTATCTTCATTGATCTTTGAATATATAAGAATATCATCTATGAAGACTACTAAAAAATAATCAAAGTAATGTATAAATACTATATTAATTAAATCTATGAAGATAACAGGGGAGTTAGTAATACCAAATAGAATCACTACATACTATTAACATTAATATCTTTTATAGAAAACTATCATGGGTATATCCCACTTCTTAATCATTAATTGATGATATTAGGAATTAAATTCAATCATAGAAAAGTATTTTTCTCCACATAGTTGATTAAACAAGTAACAAATATGGGGTAGAGGATACTTTTTCTTGATTATGATCTTGTTTAGATCTTGATAATCAATGTAGAGTCACATAAATCCATATTTCTTCTTAATAAAAATAACATGTGCACCATAAGGTGAAACACTTGGCCGAATAAATCCTTTGTTAATATTCTACCAGAGTTTCTTCTTCAATTTTGGAAATTTAATTAGACACATTCTATAGGGAGTCTTTGAAATAGGCATAGCTCCACGTATTATTTCTATTGAAAAATCAATTTCATGTTTCAGATGAATACTAGGAAACTCTTTTAGAAATACATCAAAAAAATACCTTACAATAGGCATACCATTTTTGTTGAGTTTCTCCCCATCCAACTAAGATAAAAACACCTTTTTATTAGGAATCAATACCCATACAATGGTTGTGATTTCCATTAGAATTTCATATATATCATAATGATGATAGAAAATCATATGTTTTTTTATTATATCAAACTTAACTTCCCTTCCTCAATAATTGATGTGGGATTTATGTAGAGAAATTAAATCCATTCATACAATAAAATCAAATTCAACTAGAGGAATAATGAAAAGTTTTTTATGATGCACATTCCCACAAAGTTCAATTGTAAAGGAATCATATAATTATATGTGATCATCATACCATTAGAAGGTTTCACTAATAATTATACATCTAATGATTTGGGGATTTTAATTAACATTCCTATATACTTTTAATGATATAAGGGAATTTATATAACTGATATCAAATAAGAGAAGGTTCGGGACAATGTTATTTTATATTGGGCAATTTTAGATGTCGAGTATAACACATAATTGGGATAATGGGTGTATCTGAGAATATATCATAGCCTTTGGATGGTGGGATTCAGTTCTATGATCATGAAGGAGTTCCTTTTCCTAAATTAGGATGCAAATTAATAAATTAGGGTTAGCACACTCATCATAAATGTATGGATATCAGAGGGATGGCTCCTTAATGTGGAATTACTAACTCTTTTATTCCTATACCAACTATGGGGAAAACTGTAGTTGGAAAAATTCCCCAATAGGACCATTAGTCCCTTAAGGTTTTAATATTCATATATAGGGTGCCATTTTAACAATTATGGATACTAAAATACCTCTTAGATCACATGTTACTTATTTATTCTTAACCAACTAAATATATCCGATGTTATAGACATATTATTATGCTCTAATGTAGTTTTTTATGTGTTGAGGAAACATGTTCACATTGATTTCATGACTTATTTTCACCTAATATGCTAATCATTGATAATGGTGTGTTTCTTCTTGATGAATGGTCATACTAGATATACCACCATGATGAGTTTTTTTCAATTCAGATGGATGAAATGATCATTTTCCATCCATAAACATATTATCAATTTTCTCCCTAGTTCAGTGACACCCAAATAGTTAAACATATTCCTTCATATGGTGTGTGTCATAGAGACATATTGGGATCATACACAAGTTATGTATGATATTAACATGCAATGATACCAATTTCATGATCACTCTTCCTCATCCTGATAGCTTTGTATTTTTATCACATGATTATTTCCATGATTTGGATGATGCATACCTTGGTAGTATGTTAAACTAACTAGTAAACTAGTTTGAAAACCAATTTGTCTCACTTACTCCCTTATATTTAAAGATGATGGAATTGATCTAAGACATGGTTGATTCTTCTTTGCAGAATCCTCATCATAGAGATAACTATCCCATCAATGGGGAAGAACCGATTGAATAAGCTAGTACTTCAGGACAAGAAACAGATGATGCTTCTACTGAGGGGAGGATACATTTGGCTTCCCCACCTACTTCTAGATCAGCTCAGCTAGTTGTTTCTCCTCCCAATGTACCCAATCTAGAGGTCACAAATGAGGCAAACACAATGTGTAGGATTATTTGGTGGTATATTCACACCTTTTTCACCTAAACACCCTTATAATCATTTTTTTGTCAACAATAACATCTTCATTAACTATTTCATGGAATGAAGGTGGTTAGATTTTACCATCTACCATTATATGAAATCATGAAACAAATCATCTTGACAAGAAGAATGTTATAATATCATTTAGAGTGTCATGTATATCTTGATGTTTAGACCTCTCTAGATGAATTGATGAAGGAATCTTTATAGGCATCAAAGCAGATCCATAAGCTTATATCAGATCTACATGCTTAGAAGGATGTCTTGAATATACATATATGATGATATGAGGAGATCTTATCTCACCCAAGATAATATCCTTTAACACCATCACACCCATTGAAAACCAATATGAAGTGATTTTAGGAGATATACATTATTTTCGAGACCCTTCATCATATGGATGAAGAAGAAGTAAGGAATGAGAAATTTCATCATTCAATTGAATCTTCTCATGAGACTCTTACTGACCTGTCTAGATCAGTCCATCAAATAAAATTACAGTTTTATTACTGATGTCCATATCATTAATTGGATATTTTAAGAGGCTCTGTATTTTGGTAAATCCCTCACTTTTATGCTATCAATGTATATATATATATAATAAAATTTATCTATTATTGTTTAGTTTCCTTTAATTCATTATTTACAATATATTTCACTAATTTTATTTTGTAATATTCATCAAATATACTCGTAATATTTATAATATCAATTAAATATAAATTCTTATATTTTAATGTTTTAATAATAATAAATTATATATGAGTATTGATCATCAATTCCCACCAACTTTCAATTCCTCTGATGTACCAATTGTAGTTATCTTGAGATTGCCTAATTAGAAAATAGATAATATTGGAAGAATATATTCCATAGAGGGAGATCACTCTATCATTTTTGTATGTACATGTACATGGATATCATAGAATTATTATTTTTTAATGAAATATTGTCGACCTAACATGTTTTTTATCTTTTCCATTCCTAGAAACCAACTCAATGATGTGATGTAGTATAAGGTCTACTATTTAGGACCCACTATCACTGTAATTTGGGGACATTTATCTTGGAACTTCTATATTTTTAGTTTAGGGTCTATTATCTTGGAACATCTACTAATGTGTTTTATGGTCATTTACCTCGAACCTTGTATCATTTTAATTTATGTTATTTTAGCTCGGACCATTGGTATTCCATGTACATTAATATCTTTCAACCATGACTTGATTGATGAATATAAGATATGGTGTAGTCATTCTTAGGAATAACAAATACACCCTATGGTTCAGTGCTCCACCATGGAAAATCCACATCTCTTGAGGAGTATAGTTCCTTTTATAAATGAGGAGCTTCTATATTTTGTATGTCTATACTCTTTATAAATTGATATCATTTTCAAACAGAGGTTTATCCACTCTTTTATTTGGTATTTTGGAAATTTATTGGGGTAAAATTAGTTTAGGAAGAAATAATAGGGATACGTAATCCAGTTATGTATTAGGAACATGGATGATGAAAATCACAACCTAGAAGATTGAATAACTGAGTGTGGAATGAGGAAGTCATTTCGTTTATTACATATAAAACCCTATAGTTTCAGTTTCTTCTGTGATGTTAATGGGGATCAATAGGATTGGGGGCCCTATCTTGAAAGGATTTAATGGATTTGGTTGGTATTTATATGACATTAAGCATTGATATCGTGGTCTAAAGGATGATTCTCCAACCTTTAACAAGGAACATGAAATATTTATGATGACTCAAACATCCATATGATGGAGTTGGGAGTGACAAAAAGATATCTAAGAATGGTAACATGTCTTGAGCAAAATAACTCTTAAATTGTGAAGTTCAAGACCTACTACCTATGGTATTAGATCATGAAATGTGGGTAATAAAAATGTTGAAGAATGAATTATCACATTCTATCATTGAGAAAGGAAAAAAATGATATAATGTCAAGGATATTGAATCCAATTTTATAGTATGGTTGAATACAATGTAAATCATGGTCCAAAGCATTCAGGTCATAATGATGGTACAGGGAGATCATGAAGGGAATGTACCATAACACCCATAGGTGGAGGGATCTACTATGGTGACATATGGTTCAAAATAATGAGTAATCCCTTTTTAAAAAGAAACTCATTTGACTAATTACCCTTGGTATATATGCAGGAGCCAAAGGCATACATGAATAGTAAAAAAAAGGATCACTTGAAGCCATGTATCTTTTCCAGGGACCATGGATGATTTCTTTTCAATTTGATATGCTCAAAATATGAAGTGTGATATGTGGAAAATTTAATAATCCATAAGTGTTTGAGAACCCTGATGGTTGTGTCACCACCTACAGAACATGATCTTACAGTAAGAAGATATCGAAAAACATTACTCTACCCTATAACAAGACCATGGGGTCTGGTGAGAATAACCCTGACTTTTACTTGGGAAAACAAGTAGAATTTATGATATTGATGCCTTATTCTTTCACACCTTAATTTCTACGTAAACATTTTAGATAAAGAGTTTAACAAGCATAGAATCAACTTTTTCTTAGGAATCCCTTTACGGTTTTTCAGTCTGAAAAGTTTAGTTTATCTTTCACTTGTAGTTTATGGTCATGTGATTTGTACCAAAAAGAATAAATTTCATAGTCATACATCATTGATTGAGGTGAATGCAATTTATGGTAACAACACACAAAGAATTAATATGAGGCATATGTCACAAAAGAGAACAACTAGGATACTGAAGGTTAAGCATCATCCAAAATACTTCTATGTGGGAGATGAATATGTTTTAAATAATGGATCCAGGATCTCAGGTAAAATTTTATAATATGATACAATCATCATAGGTATGGTCTATATCACCCTCAGGTTCCATGTTCGTCCATAGTGATGACAGGATCACGAGAATTAGAAATTCATTTTTTATATGTCAAAGATATCTTTGGATGGTATTTATTATCCCTTTATGAATTGATATCATGGAAAAATAGATAGTTCACATTTCATTACTATGGTCCATGACATGATTATGGAAACTCAAGGGGCTCATGACTAGAAGTTTTATTTATGGAACATGGTGCTTAAAAGATGACAGAAGCACCTCATAATCTTGTTTACTGATGTAAGATAATTCTAGACCATTTATAATTTATTATGATGGGTGATGTTCTGAACCATTTAACATCATGTAGTATAGACATATTTTTCATGGTTTTTTATTTTCACGTGACCATGAAATTTCCCTTATGGTTTGACACCATGACGTGTGGACATATTTTTTTTACTCACAGTTTATCCCAATGTTGTAAGGATGTAGGAACTGTTTTGAAAAATCATGAAAGTTGTATTGAATGAAAATTAAATACATACACAAATTTAACTCATACTTAGGAAAAACGAGTTTGTATGACTTTTCCCTTATACAATTTTATGTGAATTTTCATTTCATATGTTGTTGTAGCCAGGACTAGGATTGAGAACCTTGTGTCACTATATATCATATGTTGTGAAGAATAATTCCACACGTAGTTCTGTATTGGGAACCACCCTAAATAGGTCTTACCAATATAAATAGGGAGGAATTATTCCCATAGATTGTTGTATATGGCCCTACGATTGGATACTATGATTTCACTATGTATCTTGTTTTGGCACGAACCAAGACACATGATGTTCTTGAGGATCCGTGCAGTTTAACATTATTCAGTAAGCATGTAGACTCATCGATGTGAAAAGGTAGTATTATATATGGGCCCAAAACTTGGGATATATGTTTCACTACATATCCTATGACAGTTGGAATCAAGTCACACATAGTTCGTAAACAAGATCTCCTTATTTAGGTCCAGCTCATTGATAAGAGAGGGGTTGTTTAATGTTTATTTTCTATAACACTCTCCAATATTAGATATTCATGAATCCTATGTATCCAATGATTATTGGAATATAGTCACACTTAGTTCTTAAATGGATATGTGGTAGGAGTACTACTCAAAAGGTAGTGGCCCTCTCAGGTGAGGTCCACAAGAATATTCAGTTTTTTGTCATACAAGGGACATTAACCGTGTTTTTTAATGTTATGTAGTGAGGAATAATGTTGTGAACTTTAAGTTATCACATACATGAACATGATGACTGAGTCGTGAGCTGACATGAGTTCCCATGAGGACAATCCCATACCATAAATCCTAAGCTCAAGAGAAATTCTTAGTGTGATAGATACGAAATGTAAAAGGTTCCCCTTACCATGTAGAGACAATCAAAGAGAAGACAAGGGAATTTTATTTCATGTTTTTTCTAGACTAATATAAAAGATCAACGTGTCCCAAAATAAATCAATAAAAAATGGGAATAAATCCAAATATAGTTCAAGGAGACCATGTATTTTAATGATATGTAATGACAATATTGGTTCCTCAATGTGAAAGAATATGAATCTTAAGGATTTTTGTATTTTAATTTCATGTGGTGAGGACATAATCCATGAATATTAGTTTTATTCTCTAAGAAAATGGGTACCCTTACACGAATAAAGAAAAATTCCAAGGATCCATGCAGATTAACATGATGTGGTAATGATAAAGGAAACTATTTGATTTATCATTTAACTACTCAGATGAGATCTTTACACTTTATCATCATATGGTTAGGACATGAGAAATTGTTCATTTTAATGTATTGGGATCAGGGATGCATTATTTTGGTTTAAAATCTTGTTTTTCAAAAATATATATGTATTTTGAAATCTAATGACTATTTTGTGAGATGATTGAAATGTTAGCATCCTACTACTAGGATGAGAGATGATTTATGGTAGATTTGAAATGTATTTATTGAAAATTTTCATTGGTGATGGGAGTGAATTTTTCTTAATCCATTGTTGTATATGTGTATATTCTGTTATGACTAACCTTATCTATGATATAAGGCCCTTCCATTTGGGTTCCATCTAAAGAGCGTTATTACATGATATCATTGGCGTTGTTAGAGAAAATTTTGGTTCACCTTTAAGTAATGTACTCAAGAAGACCTTTTTATTGAATTCCCAACTGATTCAATTATGATGGACCATGAGGCTGTGAAATGTATGAAACATATCCTCATCGATTTTGTCTAACTCATCCACTAGATTTTGTAATTTTTCATCATCTGAGGTTTTCTGAAAACAGTTATTCAATGTGAGTGGAACTTATCTTCTATGGGTAAAACCTCATATGTCTTATACACTTATGATTATAGAGTTTCATTTGTAGAAGTATTCATGGTAATATGATATTCCCATAAAACATGGGAGAGCTTATCCATAAAATATTTCTTAACCTTGTTTACCATCATCTCTAGTATATTTGATAGAGTATCATTGAGGTGCTATATTTGTCCATTTTTTGCTGAATGATAGTGGGATGAGTGAAAGGAACCTATGTTGAACTCCTGATATAATTTCTTATACTCCATTGAATATAAGTCAGTGCCGTTGTCCATAAATATTTTTTTAGGGTCTCTGAACCATGTGATGATATGGTTCTTCTTGAGGTTGATTATATTCTTCATTATAACTTCCTTAAGGGGTATTTATTCATCCCATTTTGAAATAATTTAGTAGTAGTAAGGATCAGTTGATCTTGTTAGCTATGTATGGGGGATATAAACCCATCACATCTATTCCCCACATAGAAAATAAACAGGAATAGTTAGACAATGTAACAACTCTGGCATCTCATGGAAGAATTTTGCATTTATTTGGCATGAATGACATTTCTTAGTGTGTTTCACATAATTATGTATCATGTTTTCCAATAGTAAACCAACCTCGTTTATCTGGTGGGATAGCCTAGTTCAAATTTAAGAGCACCGTAGGAGCCTATATGGACTTTTTATATGATTTTGAGAATATTTATTTCTTTTATACATCTGAGGAGGATTCCATAAAATTTTCACTTTTAGAGGGATCACTACTTATTTGGACCATCCCATAGGGTAATTTTCACAACTCGACACCATGTTTATTCCCTCCAATCTTTCTTTTTTGTGGGAGTCCTATTTTAAAAAGAGTAATCTATGGGCTACGTCTATCCACATGTGGATATTGGTTCATAACACTCTAGGGAGGTGTTTACCATATTGAATTATTCCATGTCACATAAAAAGAATGATGAGACCATTATCGAGTGTGTGATGTAAAAGATTACTTCCTCCAAATCATGGTCAACCAGGAATGTGATTTTATTGGACAATTCATTTTCTTGAACATTTTATAATTGGGGATCACAATTGAAATGGGATCAAAAGGAGACTCCACCATTATTCCACTAACATAGACAATTAGAGGGGTTATATTTTCAATTATGATGGAATATTCACCATTGATCTAATTTTTCACTAAGTCCAAACCCCATTTTATGTTTAGGTAGGATATTTAAAGTTTTAAGGCCAATTTGAATCCATAAACGAGGGATTTGAATTTTGTTTCATCATTATTGTAGTCCTCAGATAGTGATAAATATTAGGGATAAATTTCATTATATGGAGAGAAAAATATAGCCCCTATAATATCCCTAAAGAGATTTGAGTATTCCAACATCTTCAAAAAGGGACTCCCTAAGGCTCCATATAAATACATCACCCATTATTGGGGAGATTCAGGGCCATAGAGAACAACCACATCTCAATGTTCATTGTACACTAGTGTAATATCTACTGTGGGATGTGTCAGAGGGAAATCATCTAGAGATTTCCCATTCACTAAATTATGTGATATGAACTGAATGAAATGTTAATGCATTGTGATATCCCATCGAGAAAAATTCCTATTAAACATTGGATGGAAAATATGTACATGATCAGATAAATACGAAAGACCAAGTAGACATTATGGTGCTTCCAGTAATTCCCCATCTTATGCAATATAAAGATGAGTGCATGGATGTTATTATCTATATCCATGGATCAAGGATCAATACCTATAATTGTTCAAATGAGGTAGTAATTACTGCTCTCATTTCCTTTGACATTCTTCAATAAGATCACAACTCCAATAGATCATTCCATAGTGGCCACATGTAGTGTGAGTGGATTGCTTTCGACCAACGACATCAAGACCATTGGGTGTGCAAGATACTACTTAATATTATTGATGTCTTGTTCAGATTCACCATCCCAATGATAGGTGATTCCCTTATGCATTATATAGGTAATTTAGGGAACATTCATGGCCATGTAATCTATAAATAACCTAATGTAGGAGATATCCCCCATGACCCCCACTCGATACCATGAGATTTCAGGGGGTGACATTCTAAGAAAATACTTGTCTTTTCAGGGACATCCTTGATGTCGCAGTGGCATACAAAAAATACAAGCATCATCCCTTATATTACACTAAAGGTTCAATTCTATATATTCATCTTCATACAATGTTGTTTTATATTGTCAATTTTTTTATAGATCTATGATGTTATTTAATTACTTCCAAGTTTTTACCACTAGGCCATTGACATAAAATCTGTATATTAGTCCAAATAATGGATTAATGATATGATACATAGAACATTGATATGTTGATATAGAGTTCCTTAATGAAAATGGAATTACCTGATAGTAGAATATCATTTGGGGTGATTTTGAGGCAGTTGATTCTTCATCCTCAAGGGACATATTTATCTGATTGTACATTGATTACCCATCCATGAAGGAATGGTCTTGGTAACCAACACTCACATTGATCAAGTGTATTTGGATCAGCCATGGTAAATCATCCATTGTGAAATTCTGATTATGCTCTATGAAATAATTTCATATCCTAATGTGTAAATTCTAATTCTTGACAGGGGCGACGTTGGTGAGAAATATTGGGTATTTTATTTCTCAGATAATTTTTATTGGAAAAATTATTCATCTTCCACCTCTGCATTAGTATCATGGTAGGAGTACATCCTCTTGGGAACATTCTTGATTCCATGATAATCATTTTTAATCCAAGATGGTGTGTATCTATATAAGTATTCAATAAAATAATTTTAGTTTAATTATAGGAAAACATTTATAGATTTTTCATTAGAAATGGGTCACACATCTCATTATTTTCGAGAGGCATGGACGAACTAATCAATATAGGTCATTGTAATTACTTTTTTCACTGATTTACCTTCCTAGTAACATCAATGGTGGTGGTGAAACCTTTATTGAATGTGATAGGGGTGACACAGAATTCCTCATCATCTTACTCTACCTCTATTTCTATGGGGGAATTTTCAGTTGATCTTGTCAATCATGGGGAATATCTATCAAAATATTGGAAAGGGAGGCTAATGGAAGAAAAAATTTCATCCCCTTCCCCTCAAATCATTACAAAGAGTTTCAAACTAGAATTTCATTTCCACTGTCATTGGGAATAGAAGGTTGATGGGCATCTAAGACCAAGTTTTTTTCCTAAAATAAATTTATAGGAAGGACATAATCGATGTCGATCATACACAAGGGATTCACAGGGGAAACCCCCAAGAGATTGGGGGTTACAACCTACATGTCATCATCAACCATTGGCTATTCTTGTTCATTTTTATTAAAACCTTCTTCTATATATCTGTATTAAGAAAACTTGAAAGGGAACCTATTTCCATTTAGTATGAAGACACTTCCACTGATGGGGTATTTCAAATAGTGAAGGATTTTTGAGGGTACATCAATGTAGATATGGACCCAAAACCTTCTAAGCTAGAACTTTTATGTGGTGTCTTGATATATAACCATAAAAACATCATCATAATTTAGCTCCTAAAACTGATATTTAAGTTATATTGTCCTCAATGGTCTTTTGTGACACACATCATACCCTTGAACAGACAGCTTTGTGGTGTCTATGTCCCATTTTCTATATCCCAAATGTCATATGGTCCAAATCGGTATGAGTATGATATAGGATCCATTGTCTATCAAAGCCTTTCTAATGTTGAAATTGTTCAATCTTCTTGAAACATATAGAGTCTTGATGTATCACTTGGCGACCCCCTCCTGACCCTTCTCAGTGAATTAAATGGTGACATTGTAGTATGATACCATAGTCTCCACTAAATTAACATTAGCTACAATGACTTCAGTATCAAAATAAAATAGGATCTAGAGGGATTTAACAAGTGCCTCCTTGAATTCTATTGAATTATTGAGTACATCTAGTATTAATAAAATGACTGAGACAACCACTATATATTTCAGAATGTCATAGTTTTATGATATAGATCAGTGCTTCATGTGTAGGGTATGCTTCTTATTTTGTGGATTAAGTTCTATGGAATTTGAGGAAGTTGGTCCTAGTGTTTATTTACAGGCTAAGGGAGAAACTCCTTTAAGTGGTTCATGTCATCCCATAATTCCCTATTTCCTAGGATGATCATATAGGTCCACCCCTGATAGGTGGTAATGTAGAATGACTAGGCTTGGATGACCATTGGAGGGGGTTGTGACACCTTTTTAGTTCTATATGTCATATTAGTGTATGTTTTCCTAGATCTCAGCTATAATGATGTCCTCTATGGTGTAATGTTTGAAATATTGTCTCTGATCAAGCCCATTCTAGGCTATGTATTCTCAATTCCTATGCATGCAGCCTATTTATCCCCAGTAAGGTGTGGGAAAATCATATTCTATGGAATAGTCATCATCTGATGTGGGTTCTATAATGGGTATTATGCTTATGAAATTGAATGATGTCTCTTCTTCTGATGAGGGTTCTGTTTGGTGGGGTGGTGCCCCTACTTCAAGTGTTACGACGATGAAATTCGCAATAGTTATAGATTGATTTGTTGTGGAATATGACTCATCCTTTATTTAATCCTATATTTTAAGGTCACAAACACCATCAGATGTCATAACATTTTTCATGTCTTTTGGTGGTGGAGATTTTGCAGGTCTATGAAGGTATGATCTCAGGGTATCATGAGCTAAATCAACTGTCTTTTGAGTTATCTAGTTTTTGAATTTTTTTCCATGTTTGGATGGAACATTCATCCAATCCCCTCATTTGGAATGAGAATTAAATATGTATTCTACCTTCTCTATGGAGTTATCTAAGATCACTTTTCTAGAATCAATCATGATTTGAAGGATTTATTTGAGTACATATCAATAATGGATGGTATGACCTAGCCTCTTATTGAAATGACAGAATTCAGTATGATCAGTGAGGTTGTACATGTTGGGAATCCTCACCTATGAGAGATTGAGTATATTATTCTTCATATATGTAAAGATATAAGTAGGGACATGTTTTTTTAGGATGTATTATAAGTTATTCATCTATTCCTAAAATACAGGGAAACCTTGATCTCTCCTCACATCATAAAGAGGGATATTTTGTGGATGTTTCCACTTGACTGAAGATGTTGGGTGATTTGGTAAATTTATAGGTGCTTGATTGTTCACTACTACTAGTTTGAGAGTGATAGCTGTAGTCCCTAACTTTGAGAAAAATTTCCCTCAATGATGGAGGCATGAGATGCTATTTAAATTGGGTTCAATGAATGGAGTCTTCCAGTCATAGTTATATTTTTGTGAAAATTTATAACCCACCTGGATAATTCATATAGATTATATGTGTCACTTACCCATCTCATATATTTTCCATATAGAGTTTTAGAAACTCCTCCTATGAGTGAGGGATGACGAGTGAATGAGTTAGAACTTTCCAAAAGGAAATAAATTTATAAAACCTCTTATTATCATGTTGTTTTCAGTTCTTCATGTTGCATATTTTTATTTTCCTTAGTATAGAACTAAATTTTTAAATAAATGGATGATAGAGGTCTCTACTTCCTACAAATGATCCAGCTGGCATATGCCAATATGAAAGAATGTACGACCCTTTCAGAATCTAAAAAAAAATCATCCTGGTCACCTACTTTTGTACTCAAGGGCCCTTATTTGGACAACATCATGATACATAATGATTGAGATTTTCTTCATTTTATCCTATTCTATAAATGGGATATGAAGTAATATTATTTAAATTGGGTGGGGGAGAAGTATCATCCACACATTCAGGATATGGATTCCCTCAGGCTTCACATGTGCACTTATCCCTTCCATGTAATCCATTAGAGTAGTCAGAGACTCGATAAGGTTGAGAAGTTCTAAAAGTACTCCTATTTGGGAGTCCTCTTTTGTAAAGGGATCTTGAAGGTCCTAATGATGCTACACTATCTAAATCTCCATATGATTCTCAATTTGTGAAAACAATGATTGATTTACCTAGGAGGGGAGAGGTTGTCATTCTATTGGAGGGAAGTCACAATCATTATCCACTTCCTCATTTATTTAGACTAGTTTCCAAGATTCAAATCCAACCTGATGCTAATATACTACTTTTTTATATATATATCCTTTTTCTAGATGTATAGGATGATTACTATATTCCTCATATTGAAGACAATACCAAAAAATGAATTTTTTTAGTAGCTCCTTTTTAGAAGTTTTGGAGTTTTTATCTCACTCTCATATCGTGAAAACTTTTCTTCTAATGAACCATGTCCAGTTCATCTTGGTGATGATTAGGAAGTATCCACACCACTTAATTTATCCTTTCCATCATTCTGATATAGAAGTGGAAACTATATATTCCTAGGTTCTAGGTTTTGGAGCCTCCTCTCTTTTCTATTGTGTGTAGCCTCAATTGGTGGAATCAGATCACCCTTCTCTTAGGGTATATTTTTCTTTTTGTTCACTTCTACTTCTGTATATTGATGGATATTATTTTTTGTGTTTATAGGGATGAAATTAATAGAGGTGTATTGGGATATTATAGTTATCATTTTACTTTCAATGAAACAAGATTATTTTTCACTACCAGTATTATAGTGTTTTCTTGACGCTTTTCCACTATGCCATTTTATATTATGGAAATGGTGGGATAAATTTCCAACTATATATGCTCCTCCCATATCAGCCAATGGGTTTTTACCTTAGGGGTGTTTTTTTCAAGAGTATTGAATTGTATTGTAATAGTACAAGTTTGTCTAATGTTATGAAAAATGAATTGGATGCCGACCATCAATATTTATCTCCCAATATGGAGAATACTAATTCCATCTATAGTGATGATGATGAATAAAAGGTTCACATCCATTTAGTATGATGATTACTTAGGATACCATTAGAATTGGATGATCCTTTAATTTTATATTTAATTCCTTCAATCGATGATTTGATGATTTTTAGTATTGAGATTTAGATATAAATTCCCCCTAAAAAGTGGGATAGTGTTGATCTAGACCATCCATTGATTTTCCTAGGACCCACTTGGGGGATGATGAACCTTGAGATAAAAATTGAGATATAAATTCTCCCAGCCATGTGGGATGTGGTTTGTTTGCAGCTACTGTAGATATGTCCAGAATCCTATCAGGAATTGAAAATATGGGATGTGGAAGAGGGGGTAGATTTCCACCCAAATCAGTGTGATGGGTTCAATCCTCAATGGTTATTTTGGAAGAAACTACTAATAAATTTGAACAGGAGCTAAGTGTAATGGTATAACCCAATTAGAATCATTATTTATGGGAAGACGTCTTGTTAATGAGAAGAATTGATTCCTTATCTAAAATTTATTTCCTATATTTAGAGGTTCGCAGTTCAAGGACATGCTGGGTGTTATCTTCCATTATACATGGTGTCTAGAAACCATTTAAGCAATGTAATTCCATTGTAGTGACCAACTTTATTGAGTGTAACACGGTCCCCTAATTTCACTACAGTCTATGAAATTAAAGGATGTCGTATCTGAGGGAGTCTACTACCCAGGGGTGAAATGTAGTGTAAAAGTCCATGATTTATCCATCCTTGAATATGGATGCATGTAGTAGATTTTGATATCAAATTCCAAAGGGGTTTTATGCAATGGTGGCTACTATGTTTCAGATTGGTGTTGTGCTTTTCTGGGTTTTTATCCCAATCCATGGATATAGAATCAATGTCTAGACGCCAACATAGTATCTTGATGGTCTGATGGTGAACCCAATATCCTAGAAAAGGGAGGGTTCTAGAATTTAATAGATGATGAAATTCCCATATCTTTTTTCATACATTAGGAATGAACACCTCTTCTAGATAATTTGGGTTATCATAGTTAGAAGAAGCAATGGGACAGATCATGGTGGAGAGGTTGTTTTCAGTTAACTATCACCATATATAAATGTATGATTCCTCTTCATCAGTATTGAATGCATCCATCAAGTCATAACATAGAAGAAACATCATTGGGTCACGTTCAGTATGGAGTGGAGTGATTCTATAAGTTCATCAGGAACTATATACAATTTTCCTATTTGTTTTTAGAACCTCTTGATATATATATCTATATAAGTTTTAGAACCCCCTTTATATGGAGTTGTTTTGGAAAGGGGAGGATTTCCATGTTTGTGGGAGCTATCATAGTGTGGAGGTTGACTACGATGGATATCAGGAGTAGAGTTACACTAATTGATATCCACACTACTACTTTGAGGATTATTATGGTAATGTTCACCATCTGTTTTAGTTAAAAAGTAAAAAAAATGTGTTGTTGAGAATATGTTTCGAACAACCCCAAGGACACTATAATTGGGATTATTATGGAGATAAGCAACATTCTGTGTCATGGATGAAATATTCCAACCTTCTTTTTTGTAATGTTAAAGTATATGAGAATGAGATATGATAGCTATCAAAACTAGTTGATAATCATTTGGTGCTGTAGAGATATTATCAAGCTACTGAGAAGCGTCTAGAGTATGTCGATGCACTTCTTTTTTATTGAAAGTAATATAAGCCTACCCCCAGACATGTGTTTCTCTAATAAATTTATCCCCATTCATAATATGGATTTGATCATGATCACAAGAATTTAGAATATTCTACTTGTCATTCATGATAGGGATATGATCCTACCCCAAGGCATGTTCCATTCTTACTTGGTGTGACCTGATTGGGTCAGGAATTTGAGCCCAGTCCATATATGAACTCCCCACTAGAGTATACCGACAAACCCCTATAATGGGATAAGGGTTATTAAACTCTTCCCGTATATCCTATAAAGGATTTTGGTGCAGTATTTCATTGGATATAGTAGGTATATGTGCTCTAAATAGACAATTTTATAGAATATGAAAAGTAAAATAACTAACACGAATATAAGCATGTCTTGAGGTATGTTCCACTCTCACATTGTGAGGTATCGACAGAACAAGAATATGAGTCCGATCATGGTATTTTTTAGTGTTCCACACGAATTATTTGACAATAATATGAGCCAGTTCTGAGGTATGTTCCACTCTCACATGATGAATCCTAGAAAAAAATGGGGTAGGTTCCTGATCCTGGGCCTTTGGGATATGGCATCAGTCTTTTGCGGCAAGGATATGAGGGTATCTCGAGGAACGTTTATCTCTCACAAGGTGATCCCCATTTGGATGGGGAATATGAGCATGATCTGGCACCTCTTCATTCATATAGAAATTCTAACAATCCTCGTATATTAGAGAAATAATATGTATTTTGTCTAGATAAACCTCTTTTTCATAATGATCATTATGGTGGAGCTACCCTAGCTATTGGGATAAGAATATTCATATTTCCTAATATATGTACCTATACAAGAATATTCCAGTGGAGTTATATAGATATTTCTAATACGTACTTGTATTTAAGAAATGTGTGTGTATGAATATATTCCTTATCATTTTCTATATACACATTAATCATGAATATATCAATGATTGATTGTTAAATATGATGCTGTATCTATCCCTCTTATGCCATACAAATATTCTAATAAGATTCATTAATGGTGGTAGGGATATGAACCTCCCACATTAATACTGGAGGAATATTCCCTATGACTTTTTTTGAGTTACTAGGTATATGATCCTACTCTTTGGATTCCACCAGAATATACTGGAGTGGTTATTTAGTAGAAATTGGGTTATGAAACCAATCATGTTTATCTAGAGCCATCCACTCATGATGTTTCTTCCTTGGGCCCCATGAATTGACTTTAGAGTTTTTATTTCATTAAGTGATGCCCTCTACTTGAGATCATATGGTACCAATGGGATGGATCTTGTGATATTTGTTTAGAGGATCCCTCCTCAGAGGCACTTGAACGAAACATGATCCAAATTTTACTCCTAGTTCCACTTTCATCATATACTGAATGTGTTGATTGTCATGCTATGGGGATGAACTTTCAAAGAGGATGGATGTAGAAATTAGGGAGGATTTATGGAGTTTTCCTCATAATGTGGGGACTCATCGATTTTAGATTTTAAATATTATTATGTTCAACAACAAGGGTTAGTATTTTTCTATGTTGATAATATTCCCTGACCATTATATGCTTCAAAAAATATTGATAATGTTGGAGAGGTGAGGTTATTCTATGACCCGTAAGGATTGCATCCCTAGTTTATTTTTCAGAAAATTCATTGGATGATGACACTATATCAGGTCATGATGTTTTTGGTGAGAGAAGTATCTATAATCATGCAAAAAACATGTAATGAGGTTTCACATCAGTGAATCATCATAAGCATGATATGTGGTCAACAATATATGCATAGGAAACACAATTTTCATTTCAAATTCATGATATATCGATTCATTTCATGTGAAAATTCCAAAGTGAGGATGGTTTTATGTTACATGAATCCTAGCTATAGGGTAATAGAGTTAAGATTCATGTTAGCTTTTCTAGTTTCTTTGTACATTATATCCAAACAAAATGAATGATGCATGATTACCTGATCATTAATCTTTCTATTATATTCAAATCATTTTCAGTATTTTTTTTCATATGGTATGAAAATAAAATGGACCAATGTGTGATAATCCAATTATTATTATTATTTAAATGATTCATATCGGGATAAAAAAATTAAATAAAAAAGGACACAACTACGTTCACACTCATGATAGGAACAAATTGATCTAGTATGCACTGGGAAATCTATACACTTTCATCATTTAATGTAGATGTCATTGTTAAGTATGTTCATGTCGAATTAACAATAATTGTTTTTTCAGAAAGGTGATGACAAGGGAGAATTTGGTTTGGACCAAAGATTGATTACGAGTTGTTTTATGTCTTATAAAATAATTCACATTGGGTTCACCACTACTATGCTTAATGGAATCTCACAATAGTTCCCATATCCATGAATGGGTATAGACCTTCATTTCAATGGTGGGTGGTCCTTTGGAGTTTCATACCCAACAATAATTTGAAAATATAATTGGTTTATATTTTAGGAGGTCAGGCTCATCACACCCTTCTTAAAGGGATTTTCCCTCATATGGGAGTCTCTTATAGATTTAAGATATGTTATAGTGACCCTTCCTAATCAAGATGAGAGATGGGTTACCCTAAAAATGTGATCAATTGATAAATCCTCACATATAAAAAATTTTATCGCATTGTTGAGTATGTATATATGTATCTGAGTTTCTGCATCTATTTCTCATTGGTAGGTAGCTGCTTATATGTTGATGTTTTACAACCAAACACTTCATAGTTTGTTGTTATCCCAAAATAATTTTATTATCCCAATGATGGGATTAAAACATTATTATGTGTCCTCTATATCCAATTTTAAAATAGGAATCGAAATTCACATAGTTTATTAAATTAGTGGAATTTAAAGTGTATATATACAAGGGAATATGACAACAATGTGATTTCTCTAAGAAATCTAGGACGCATCCATTTTATTATAGTTATAATAGGAATACTAGTAATATTAGTTCATTGTGATTATTATTCTATAAGATTATGAAGTAAAGATCTTTACATGGGAATGAGTCGGTCCCAATGGTTAAAATATCAGAGATATATGGGGAATATACACAGAGGTAAGTGTTTTATTGAACACAGATCATAATAAGGTGAATTATGTATCCTAGCTATAGTAGTAATCTGAGACATCATATTTTTTTGTATTAGGGAATAAACACATAGGATTCTCTTGAATGTGAAATATATCACATTATTCCTCTGATCATGGAAAACACAATGAGGTTTTCCATTCATTGTAGAGTCTTATGATGTGAGGTATATGATTATTTCAACTTCCTCAAACCACATTAGCTATTCTTGGTGTGAGAAACATGGGATTAACAGTGATCATTATCATTTCATATGGGTACATGACTTATGTATTTGGAAAACACCTTTAGAACACATCCTATGTATATTAGATATACTAAGAATCTCTTTTTTCATAGTTTGGTTGGTCGTGGATTACACATATAGGCTTCCCTAACTACCCACTGGACATGGTTATCATGTCCTAGAATTCATGGATGATATAAATTAAATTTTATCAAACATGTCGATGGACGTATGATCATATATGGAGGGTGTTGTAAGACCTAGAAGAGGAGTTATGAAGATATTCTAATGATTATGGTTGACATGGCCGGATAATGTCACATGATCTAGATGAATTTCACTCGGCATGTCACATGATCAAGCTTGATATTTACCAAGGGTTCCAAATGATCTAAGCTAGATGCCATCACATTACCTAGCTGACATGTCCTGGTGTCATCGCTATATCTTGTTAAGAAGAATAGAGGGATTTGGGAGACCTAGCTAAATTTCTTGGAGGGTACCCTGATATATTGATGGTGAGCCTGGAGGTCTTCAAGAGAATAGTATGGCATGTCCAGAGTGTATTGCATGACCTTGCTTAAATGTCTGAGTGTCATCACATGATCTTTCTAAGAATATTGAGAAATTAAAAAATAATTGTTGGAATTATTTGAGGGTTTCACTAGATTTGATTTGGATGCTTGGAGATCATCATAAGACCTAGCTTATGCACACTAGTGACACCACTTATCTTGGGTGACATGACTTTAAGACATTGCATGATTTGTATAGCGAGCTGGGATGGATTCATTAGACTCAAGAAGTATTCACAGAGGGTTTTTTCTGACTTTCATTAAATGTTTGGAGGACATCAGATGATCCAAATAGTATGTACATAGGACATCTAATGATTTTATTGATGAGTCCTAATATTCTCGCATGATATGGATGGGTTATGTGAAGCCAATGAGGACCAGTTCATATTTCCTTCGCATGAGTCTCCTTTTTTTGTATTTTATTCATGTCTATAATGTGATATTCCTTATATTTACTTTGTGTTAGATTTATTAGTTTTCACTTCAAGAAGTATATATGTACCACCTCCTTCACATAACCTAGCTGATACACCAATAGTCCATCATACGATCTATACAGGATAATGTGATATTTCTATGCATGTTGTGTGATCCATGAGGTATTTCCCAATATTTTTATCTTGAGGAAGACAATGATATCATGAGATTAATATTGGAATTCCACCATTATATCACATGTTCATAGTTCTAAGAATGATTTTTTTTTCTGTAGTGGAGGAATTATAGGCCTCTCCACCCCGATCAGGTGCCTCTTTTTATGCCGCCTATTTCCTAATTCTATGTTTTATTTGGTGGAGGGATTTGGTGTCACATGTTTTTCTTATTATATCTATGGGTTATTTTGGGGGAGAAAAAATATTTTCAATAACCACAAGTCCATCCTTTGAGCACCAGATTTATAGAATTTTGACCAATTAATGTGGTGTTTCTAGATTCTATGGACCTGTTATGGGGATTTTGAGTTGTCAAGAAAGTATGTCCAGGGACCTTCTTGAGATCAGTATTCCTCTTAAAAGGGTTTCATGTAATTTGAGGTGAATTTTTAGGATCCATTCATGAGATCAAGATAACATTTCAACGGGGGCTTCCATTGCCTTTTGAACCTCCTTTGAAGTTCATATTAAATTTATAACCAAATAAAGCTTGTTTAATTTCACTTTTTATTTCCATTATTACGTTACATGAAATAGGGATCTCACGAGACATCATGCATGTTGTCGAATACAATCACCCACCCCATTAGTTATGTGTCGCATGAAAAAAGGTATTTATGATGATTCATGAGTATTTTATGGAGAAAACCCCTTTTTATTTCCAAGGAGCTAGTGGGGGAGTGCAAGAACATTTAGATATGTCTAAGGTACTTTGTGTGATAATGGTTTCATGTTAGTGGAGTCTTATTTGACAAGGAATTCATGTCATCAAGAGATCATGGAGTATTATGATTATCATGGGTACATCACAAGAGTTTTACAAATGTAAGAGGGTCTTCACTTTTCCACTTTGTATTTTCCTATTTATTTGAAAATTTATAGGTATCATTAGATATTGCAAGAGTGTTGTCAAAGAAAATCACTCTCCCTTTCAATGATGTGTTGAATGGCAAATAAGGGGTGTTTTGGTGATGTTCCCCCATTATTTGGAGACCCTGTAATTTTTATTTGGAACCGACCATTGTGTGTAGTACTGCCTATACAAGTATGGGGCCCTTTATGTGATGATGGTAGGATATCCACGGGATCTTGCGCTACACTGAAGTCATATCGATGAGAGATAGGGGTTTCTTGCGATCCTTTAACATATTAAATGATATTTATGACCAAAAGAGGCTCCTACATATTAGACATCTTCCTTGTTATTTTACATGAATTTTATGATGGATTGTCAGGAATCCTCTGATTGACACATCACATGACATAGAGGGATCTCATCAAGAAACCACCATGTGATTAATGAGTGTATCGAATGCCTTCACAAGAATATGGAAGGCATGTCAAAAGGGGCTCTATGATATCATCCATAGGATATGCATTGTGCATAGATCCATTATGTGACCTTCTATAGGTCTCATGATTGTGTGTATTTTAGAGGCTTACTCTATCCATGAGTTCCATAACCTTCATTTAATTTTCCATAAGGTAAAAAATAATACCTGTATTTCACAAATTTATTCAATAGAGAACATTTAAATGCTCATTTTGTGGGTGTCAACTACCATAATAATCAATAAAAACTGATTTAATGTCTCTAAAACTACTCCCTTTGCATAAACCATCAAGACATAACGAACTAATATAATATTAAGATCATCCATAAATATTAAAATCCATCATATCTCTTTATTCCATTGATTTAAACACATTAATCACTCAATTTTCGTCATAATCCATTAACTTTGATTGTACATCAAATTCCATAACACATAATTTATATAAAAAATGAATCATTTTTTTAGATTCATCCTTTTAAAATCATAATTTAAGATATAATCAACAAAATTAATCTTTTAGTTATTGTTTCCTAAAATTAACTTGTAATGGAATTAGAAATTTTTATACATTTTTCTTCATAGTCTTTCTAATTATGTTCTTGAGAATTCACCTAAATAAATTGAATTTCACAATCCCCATAATATTCACATTAATTAAAATTAATTCATTAATTTAGAATAATTTTATTCCCCTTCTTTATGTTAAAACAATGTTTCTTTTTTCCCATGGTATATTATTCCTTTATGTACCCACTACCACATACCAAACATCTTCAAGCTCACTGAATACATTTTCATGGGTGTTTCTTCCCACATTATTGATAGGTAGGTCATTGAATATTTTTACCCTTGTGATAATTATCATCTAAACATCTGTGAAATCCCATTATTCTATTTTTTGGTGTGTTATGAAGCTCACCTAGGTTCATGTTGTCAATCATAACTCATGATATCTGGTTAATAATAACCATAGATATTTTAATTATATCTCTCATTCTGTTTAGTATCCCAACAAGACAAAAAACACATTATCCTTCACTTCTATTAATAATTTTGTTCCTATTATATCAAAATATTCATTAAGACAATAAATGTTACCATGTTTATATCAAATAAAACATAATAAAAAAACTTATATTGAGGAAAAAACTATGATATCCTTAACCACGACATCATCTATTAAAATCACTATATTTATAAAATATATCCATAATTCTCCTCATCATACTAACCATGTTAGTTATTTAGGGCATTTATCTTCAGATCATATGGCATCATAACTTCCAATGTTATATAAACACTTCAAAGAAACCAAATATAATGAACAAACATTAAAAATTACATATTCTATCATGTTTAAACTGGATATCACTTTCATACATCCCCTAAAATCATTTAGGTTTCGTGTTGAATATAATTAAGAAAAAAATCCTTCAAAACAATAGTATGTAATATAAATATTTCACTTCTGATTAGTATCAATGTTTCCCATAATGTAGAACATTTCATATAAAGAAGATTTTAATTCATAACAAGTCATCACAAAATTAAATGTATATACTTATTTTTTACATACCCACACATAAACCATGTGAATATCATTAAAAAATGTGGGATGATAATAAAAATATTATTAAGGGAGATAAAAATAAAAAACAACGATTATGATAGTGAAAATCATGAAATCCCATGTAATGATTACCTTTATCATAAATGTTATTTCAGTGATAGAAATAAAAGTCTATAAGAAAATGAAATAATATTTTTCTCAGAGAAAAAATCTCAATCCCATAGAAAGATAATTAAAAAAAAATTCATTCTTCTTAGATCATGATATTATTAAACCCCTTCCAAACACTTTCTACTGATATAAACAAAACACAAATATCCATTGTAATTATCTAGTGAACATAAACATTACCCGATGTATTGTGGTCCTATAATGGTGTCTCTCCAATCATATATGATATATGAGCCTCACCCTTTTACCATGACCTATAATTGGTCTTTACCATTTGTATAAGATATATTGAGATCACTCATGAGCTCTTATGGATATCAACCCTTTGTATAAGCTATATGTAGATAATACATGTGCAATAACAAGATTCAATCATTTTTATAAGCTATCTCTCGGTCTCCCATTTATCATATAAAATTATCTAGATCCATGTCATGAATAAAACATTTTATTCTTCTAGTTTTACATCATAAAAACCTTGATAAATAATTTTTAACCTCTCTTCAAAACATTTTTTGATTATTAAATATAGTTTAAATTTAAGAAACCCATATTATATAGAAAAATATATTGAAATATAGAATGATGGATTTTATTTTTTAAACCATTTGTTATTATAATGGAATAAAAATAAAAAATAAATTTTATGATGTATGGAAAATGTGTTTTATATATATACATTAAAAGTGGACTCTCCTATTATATTTTTGATAAATATATTCAAACATTTCATAAAAACGTTATTTTGGAAACCTTTTAATGAAAGTAAAAGGTGAATTAAAACATATTTTAAAACCCGATCATTTCCAAATAAAAAACATCTATTTTTTAAAAAACTATTTACATGGGGGAAAATTAATTTTAAAATAAATCTATAAATCATTTAATAAGTTGTTTTTAAATGACTAGTCTCTTACCTTGAGTTTGAGTCAAAAAAAATGTTTGTTATCATCTTGAATAAAAATAATTATTTTTACCAATAACCTTATAAATAGTATTTTTCTTTTTTATTATCTGGTATATTTCACACATTATCAAGATATAATGAATCAATTAATCAATTATGTTCATTTCTAATTATTTGATGATATTTGTCATGGATGACTAAAACGACTTTGATAGGTTGACTATGGTCAATGAGTTTATTATTTCAAGATATCCAGAAAATAATAATGACCTAATTTTGATTTTTGTATATAATTTATAATTTTAAATCTAATAGTTAATGTATGTTATTAAAAATTAACAATGTTACATTCATAGAGGTGAATGGCCATACATACTCATGAGTAATGTTTCCATTTTTGAATGAACATTACAGAATTAAGGATTTTATTATCTTTTCCTTATAAAATTATTATATTATCATATATAAAATGTTTTTAATTAAATGTTTTTATATATATCATCCATGTGATCTAGTTATGAAAAAACAGTCATATCTATTTGTGGAGTTGTTACTCCACAGGTATGCACGAACGATGTTATCATTTTTTCAGTGAGTGCAGAGGTAAGGATGAAAATGATATATTATACTATCATGATGATATATATGACATGAATATAATATTTATTTCACATTTTGATATAATTTATTCATTATCATTATCCTTATGACCTTATATGTAAATAATTAGTGAAAAAATCTAATCATTTCATGAGATTGTGGTCTGTAGTACAAATGAACAATATTATTTTATCCCCCATAGAATAGAAAGTAAGAAGTTATAAGATATCTAATAATTAAAATTTTACAGTTATGTTAATTTTATCATATATATAATCCCATTATTATGTATATCCTTGATATTAAATGATGGTAAAAATTACATCAGCCCGTGAGGTGGTAGTCCTCCGTACACATAAAGAACTATTTTGTTTCATATTTTATAGAAGATAAGAATGATTTTATTTATCCCATTTATAAAAAAATAAAAGAATATGGGATATAATTTCAATATTATATAATAATAAATAAAGATTATTTTAATGAGGTAGAATAGGAAATAAAATAAAAAATCTCGGTTAGGCAAGATACCTCTTCTAGAGAAAACAACCTTTGGTTAAAATCAAACAAATTCATAGGATGTAATTTTGACAAAACTCAGGGATCAAAGTATGTGGAGGGATTTAAGTAAGGTATTTGGGTAGTTATTGGTAAACACAAATTTCTCATAATTTGTTAATATGATTGTAGAGGGGTGGCCTTTTAAAATTGAGGGAGAGGATGCCCTTTGAATTATTGAATCTAAAACGATATAACCACATTTTTCTCATTCCAAAAGTCTCATAAAATACAATATTATTGAGTATTATATGATATAATTTAAAAATATAGTCATAAAACAATAATTAAAGATAATTAAATGTAATATTAATCCATATCATTTTAAATTAATCCTCTCTTAAAACATATTTTTCATTAACCAGAGTAAAATAGTTTTTTTTATTTTCATAATTCACAAGAAATAAAGATTACCTTATTATATAATATAATTAATTAGGACTCAAAACATTCAATCCATTCTACTTTGTTTTGTACATATTTTTTAAGTATTTAATTTTAATTAAAATACACAGACATGATGGAGAAACATTTTTTAATGATATGTATATTTCAAGACTAATATGATTTTATATTAACTATAGAACTAAAAATTATCATTTTATGAATTTAAATCCATATTTAGAGATATATAATATATAAATTTAATATAATTTATTAAAAATTATAGGATTATTTAGTTAATTAAAATGCATAAACATTATATAGCGTATTGTATCAGTGGTGAAACTATTGATTGGAGACACTATATCAGTGATGGGTACTGTAGAAGACACTATAGTGGTGGAAAACATATATTAGGTACTGTAGAAGAACATGTAATATAGCATAAATGTTTATTAGAGGCCTTTGGGTCAAACATTTTTTCCTTTAGGGCCATGTAATGGGATTTCATACCCACTGGGCCTAAGGGTAATGTATTGAATAAATAATGCATAAAAAATATATAGTATACTAAAATATAGTTAAAATATTATCTAAATTATAATAATTGTATTAAATATAAATAATTAAAACTTATGTAATGTGAAATAAAAGTTAAAACATAATTGTATTTTTATGTGACATAATCTATTGAAACTAATTATCATTTTTTTAAAAAAATTAATATTTTTAACTATTTACTCGATATAATTATTTTCATAAACAACCCAAAATTTCACCTTAGGAAAATTTTTATATTCTAATTTATAAAATGTTTTTTTATAAAATTAAATTTATAAATTTTATATAAATTGGAATAATATTTTATACTATAAATCAATAAAAATCATTTTTAAGAGAACATATTTTTGATGAATTGAATGAATTCACTAAAACATGGTTGATTATTTTCTCTTAATTTATAAATAAATTTATATATGGTAGGGAATTTATATATATGTATCTATATATCATAATGTAGTTGATACTTAATCATACTCACCTAGTTAATAGCTAGGTTATTACCATCTTATTTAAAATAATATAATTTCATGGTTATATTAGGCTCGTTGTTTCATGTATTCTATGCTATCAAACATAGATTCCATTTTTTACATCTTATGGTGTAACTTATATAATTTATAGGTTAACAAATAATTGTGAATACAAATGTATTTTTTTTAAAAAAATAACACATTTTCCTTCAACTGATTTTTTATCAATTCTAAACAATTTGATAACTAATGTAAAAATGATTACTCATACATTTTAAATGAATTTATTTTATAATAGAGATTTAATTGTTATAATTATATTTGTTTCTACATTAATTCATAACACATATAAAAATACTATTATTCATCAATATTTTTCTTTTACTTAATAAATAATTATATTAGACATTAAAAAATCATTCTTATGAATTAACAAAATTATTTATATATATTATTCATAATTTAGTTAATAAAATTCATACACACCATTTAAAAATATATTTTATTAATTCAATAATATAATACCTTAATTTACACTAGGTGATTCAAATAACTAATTTGAGCATATAGTTAAATGTATTTCAAATGAAAACATATAACAACTTAGTGTTTTATATTCTACAACCTTAAAAATGAATTTCATCCAAAATATTCTATCACTCAGATGAAAATAATTGAGTGGAAATAAAAATAATAACATCATATGTTTCTCATGTAGAATCTATAGGTTTAGGATTTCCCTATAAAACACTAACCAGGGGAATACACTTTTTCCCGACACATTCTCATAACTATCCAGAATATTTAATGGTTTTACAGCAAAAGAAATATCATGATATAGTTGTATGGCCTATGATTTCAATACATATGAATGATAAATTAAACATGTATTCAAAACAGTTACATGGAAAACATCATAAACATGAGACAAGTTCACCAGTTGGTCCGAGAAATAAGATACCACCCTTACATGATAAATAATATTAAAGATCCCAATAAATATTGTGCTAAAATCTATATTTTTAAATCTCATAACCTTCCTCAATGAAAAAAATTCGCAGTGATACCTTCTCACAATCATATAATTATAAATTTCACTGAGTATTTTCTTCATAAATATTCAAATTACTCTAAGCTACCCCGATGTACTATGGAGTTCCTTTAACCTTATTTTCCATTTCCCCATATATTAGAGGTCTCAAAATCCTTTTATATCTAGACTTATAAAAACATTTCATGGTTCCATATATCATTCTAAAGAGGGATCAATCAGGATAAATCTAAATTCAATGGTTAAATCTATTATTACATAAAAATATTAGTATAGTATGTTGTTGATACCAAACACTATTAAATTGATGATAAAATGTTCATGGAATATCGTCCAGGGATTGAGTGTATATTACAAACTGACCAACTCTCAATGGATGATATCTTGTTTAAAAAAATTATCCATATCTATAGCTTACTGAAGATTTATCTAAAAAATCGAGGTAAAATACATATCCTAATAAAATATAATATATTTTTTACTCCTTGAAATGTTACAAAATTGTTAATATATATCTTGGTAATATTACCAAGAGAAACATATTCTCCGATAATATTTAATAGTGTTGACTTCACAAGGAGATATGAAACAACCTAACTATAATTATTCTCATTGAACATCTTGGAAATTTTTATAGTGAAATCCATAGTTATGTTTTCTCATTTATATATAGGTTTGGGAAATATTTGATTAAAAATTAATTTATTCATCACCAAATACTTAAATTTTATCCATACTAAGAACCAAAATTAAAACACTAAAATATCACTTTTCACTTTATCCTAGAAAGAGTGATCTATATTTTTTCCATTCATATTTGTACATCCAGGATGAATTGAAAATAATGAGCTATAAGATTCACCAAATAGAACCTCAAAATTCGGTATAATAAAGACATATACCCTATTTTTAATACATAGTAGTCCATAATAATCAATTTTAAACTCAAGAATATTTGTTTCATTATATATCCTGTCTCTATATTTCATATGCACCTATTTAATCTTCAAATTGATAGAAGGAAAAACTATTATTTAAGAAAGGTAATATTTCTCTACATCCATCAAGATGTTATGGTCTATCATTTTTGAATCAATATATATTCAATCATCAATTATCCACATCAAATAAAATGTTTAATGGTATTTTCTACTAAAACCATCAACCACATTTATTACTTTTCTTGAGAAGAAACGTATTATACATAATAATATTTAATTATTTCTAACCACCAACTTTGGAACATAATTTAATATTTTTATTTTAATATATACTTAAATATATTATGATCAATATATATAACACCTTTCATTATATAGATAATTCTCTCCTATAATCAATACAAAAATTACTATAGAGAACTATAAGTCTTTGATCATTTAATTATGATCTTATAGAATTCATTAATTAGAGGAATAATATTCCACAAAGAAATTTTATTTAAAAAAAGATCAAAGTCTTTTCATAGATGCAGTACAATAAATCTCAAAACTTTTTCCACTATTGTGTAGTGTGTTTATAGGTGCACTAGCCCATATTCTCTTTCTGTCCTTGATATTTTCGTCACATTCAGAAATAAAATGTAACTTAAATCCCTTAAATGTTATATTGATGTGTTGATTATATAGTTGTCATCAATATATACCCAAATTTTGATAATGTCAAGCCAATACACAAATTTTATGGTTCCCAATTATTGTGGTTGGTCTGGGCTAATGATTAACGCCTTTTGTAGCATCCCTACCCCCAATACACTATGTTGTACCACAATAAAATAATCCAAAAGTCTTCAAGAATTACATCACAAAATCTAGAGGTGTATGAATATATGTGAGGGTTTGTGATGGTATAGTGGGGATACTATACCATATGGATCAAATTAAGACACAAAGGAAAATAATAAATGGAAATAATAGATGTTTTAATAAATAGATAGTAATTTAATAATAATAAAATATATTACAAAATAACCAACATGATGAATCTTAACCAATATCACAATAATTTGATGAATAATCCATGTTTTTTTTAAAAATTAAGTATATGTGAACAATGGGAGCATGAATATAAGACAATGTGAAAAATGGACAAAAAGACAAAAATTACATCCACTAGAATTATGAGCATAGGCTCATTCCTATTCTACCATACTCCATCCTAGTATTAAAAATCAAGAATCAAAATCTAGTATCCCTTATTTATATATTCATGAAATTATGAGGTCTGTTTGTTAACATTGGAGGCTCGAACTGGGTGTGAGATATACTCAGTAATCCCCCACTAATGGTGTATAGAAAAATATAGTTTGTCCATATAAATAGTGCAATGTGAATGGACTTAATAATTGTAATGGATAAGTAATTAAACACATCATACTTGGTTTATCATGGGATATCTAACCAACACTACATTTATTGGACTATTCCAGATATGTCTGAACCATAGTCAACCTGTAAAAATATAATATGGGTATAATAGTGGATCATCATAAAATAATGAATGAATAAATAATGAACAAAATAATTTTATTTGTCTTGGAGGAAACATCCATGTTATAAGAGTAATGAATTCATTATTTTTGATATAATACGAATACTTATAATTCGATACATTGAATCGAAAGCCTATCCAAACTGATTTGTTAAAAGGAACATGTGTGTTTATATAGGAGATCTAAAACTACCCATCGTTGTAAGATTCTATCCATGGAGATTTATAAAAGAAATCCCAAGTATCACTCTTGACATGTTGTATATATGAACCACTGATTCCATTCCTTGTATACAACATAGCATAATAAGTATCACTCATGTCATGGTAAACCATATTTACCACTAATACTATCCCAGATAATTCACTTAGGGAACTGGAATTGCTCATGGATAAATAAGTGATTTGACTTGTGATACCATCTAAAAAATCCTACACGGAAACCAATTATCTTTCCTTTTCTATTCATAATCCACAAACAAATTATAATTATAATGAATGATGAGTGCATACATGGGGTTCCTAATTTAATACCCTTTTATCAACCTCAGTTTGATAAGAGGGTATGGTTTTTATATCATGATCATATTCCATTTCAATAAGGAATTATAAAAAAAATAATATAATCAAGTTGTACCATAGAATATATCCATGCAAATCATAAAACTGATAAACGAAGAAAGTCATATGAACTGGTAAATCATTTTCCAATAATCATTCCTAATTCCAATGTATTTATTATAATGGAAAACATGGACCACAATTGGTGGTTAAGTTACATTCTAATCATGAGTCTCTTAAGAATTTGAGGAATGGAAAATGCTTATATGGTGGATCACATTGAGGAGATCATCCAATGATGTTTACTTGAAGTTTTCTAGGACTATATTATGCACAAATTTCCAATTATTGTAATTAAATAGTCTTTACGGTGGATACAACCAAGGAGTTATATTCATGGACCAATAAAGAATGATAAAATTTCAATGAGACATTAGGGAAAAAGAGATAGAAAACCTACATTATTCTTGTTGAAAAATCCTAATCTAGTATCGATCATTGAATTGATATAGAATGGGGGAAAGAAGAAGGATATATAGAAACCATGAAAATAGATCTTATTACCTCAAAGTAAAATAAGACAAATGAAGGCATGGTATGAAGTGAAATGAGTAATGTTTAATGAGGAGATTACTATTGTGAATACAACACGACTGATAGTGATAGAAATAGAGATCTTATAAGGATGACCATTCAACGACACGGTGAAGCATGTGTAGGGAGATCATGTTCTACTCTTATATGTGATATTTAGAGATTCTATCAATATGTTCCCCTAAATATTTTAAAAAATAATGGGATGTGTTATTTAGTTGTGGTGTGAACATTATAGTCTACGTAAGTCCTAGGTTTTCCCCAAGTGGAATACCCAATTCATGGAATGCAAGGTGTCTGGTCATCCAATTACATGTTTTGTATTCTATACAAAAAATGATCATTAAATATGAAAACTCACAAAATATATTTCCATTGAACTATTAGCTAGACCATTGGGTCACATGGGCATAAGCACATATCCCAGAATACCAGAGGTTACTTACTAGAAGCGAGGGTCTTGGGAGGTTATAGTGGGGAGATGAAGACCTCAAATTGGATTTAAACATCAGTATAACATAATAAATAGTAGTAAAAAAGAAGCAGTAAATAAATGAATTACTATAAAACATAAGAAAAATATTATAATGACTAAATAAATGTGTTAAACACTAACTTATACAAATCATATAAAAATAATGCATGAAAAATTATGATACATAATCTAAAAAATAAACAAGAAGCATGCATTGCAATTCTGAACCATACAATAATCAAGTAAAAAAATAATGGAAAAATCCCAATGGTGGTCTCCACAAAAATATTCAGCTCTAGATCAGTCTTATGATTCTAACTCCCATGTACTAGAAAAAACACAAGAAATAAACCTTGGTCCTATAAAAAAGATGGTCTACTTGGGTACCCTGGTGTAATAGATGCCTGGGTAGGGTATGATATATAAATGTCATTATGTTGGGATTCATGGTGTCCAGCCTAGTCCAGATAGTGAAAAATGAATTAATCTGTGTGAATGTATCAATAAATAATTGAAAGAACTAAACAAACAAATACCAATGCATGTAGGTTCCTCGAGGAAACCTGACAGTTATACCTACTTCGACTCGTAGCTAGAATGAGGGTATGAAAATGTAACTATATATACATATATATTCATAATAGTATATATATATATATATTAGAAATATATATATATATATATATATTATTATAATGGACTGAGATGTAACTCATAAACATCCATATACAATGGGGATTTCTCACTTTATAACCCCTAGAACAACTCTAAAATCTCTCACGGTCTCATTAGATAGTCATGTTTTCATGACTGAGACGTGACTCATAGACATCTATCTCCAAGGGAGCTCTTACAGTCAATCCACTTGGTGAGGTGGGGAGTATGGATAGTCTCCCCCATAAGGGATCACATGTTCCCTTTGATCCACATGAAAAGCTAACAGATTCTTCCCCCCATGGTCTCACATAGTCCCTTGGTTCCACAACCTATATTGAATATTAATTTATAATATATAATATATGATGCATATTCATTTTTTTCATAATACACAAGGATTAATATCCTATGAATTTCAACTTATGTAGACCCATATAAGGGTGTTATCACATATATAATTCATGCCAGGAGGTAGTACTGATCTTGATTTTCATTTATATAACCTAGTAAAGCCATCATTTACATTGATAATATAATACATAAGGTATAATAAATTTATGAAGAGCATGGTCTAACCATCCCATGGGATCATCTCATTTAAAAACCATTTGATCCATTTCATTAAGAAGGAAACAAACATCATGCCCTAACAATTTAATACATTTCAATGAAAAGAATTCAATTTTGTGTGAGCCATCCTACTTGAGGTCATCTCATCCCATTTTCCTAATCATGGAAAATTGATTAAAGGTACATGTGCTAAAAGAGGGCATCATGTTCATTATTTTTAAAGGATACATCCATCTTTAATAATCCATTCCACTGATTCTATTTACCTTAAACAAGTCATTAGCTAAATTAATTCCCCTGAATTTTGAACTATTATGAAAAAATGACCGGTTTCAAGATGGAAAAGATATATACTCATGGGGTGAATTGGTTACAAGATGTTTTATAATGTGAAAGGGGAAACACATTTCGTAAATTCAATGAAGGCTAGGTATCAACATGCTATGTAAGAAACCATAACATCAAGGAATAAAATAAAAACCGATGAAATAAGAAAAGAAAGTATAAATGTCTACACATTACTTTTTATATTAATGACAACACACCACCATTTGAGGGGTATTATTAAAAAAAAGACTTTTTAATCACAAAAATAATTTATCAAATTTAATAATTTCATTAAATTTATCAAAGAAAACATAGTAGAGAAACTACCATACATAGTCAAAATAATAATAAAGGCACGAAGAACATGCAACTAAGCAATTAATTCATTCTTGAATTCAAATGTGAAAGGAAAGGGATCATACCTCATGAAGTAGACTATTCTAAACATTCATAACTTGATACTTTACGTGGCGACCACTTGATGCTACTACTACCCCCTACGAGCATATTTTGTATTGCATATATATAAAGTAACCAAGCCCCTATGCACACATCTTCATAGCCATGAACTTGTGAAATGAGATCCTTACATACAATCTTATATCGACATAACTATCTCCACTTACCTACATATGAATTTTCATATATATATATATATATATAGGCACTCCTATCAATATACAAATATATTCATTGACAACAGTGAATATACACATAACAGGGGATCTTACGTATATACAGAGCTACCTATTAATATAAAGGCATATTTCCTTTGACCCGATGAATCGAACCAACATGGTAGATCCCAATGCACTAAAAATAAATTATAGTAAGTAAAAAACTGAAAAATAACATAGAAAGAATGTTGTGAAAGAAAGAAGAAAATTAAAACCATACCCCCAAACCATTGGCAACAAACCTAATTTAAACAATCCACCTTTACATTAGATGGGGATGCTAGAATACACACAAAGGGGTCCTGATAGATGCTTCGCATACCATAACATCAAATGAAAACAAAAAAAATTGGGTTAGCCTAAAACCATATGTTCATCTTCTCCTCATCATGCAACAGAGGATATAAAATCCTCTAATGAATGGGAGTAGGAAGGACAGATTCTCACCTTGGAGATTCAAGTGAGGAACAAGAATAAATCCAGACATATTGATGAGATAAGAGGATGCCATGATGGAGGGGTGTTCCGCACCAAGAGAGGAAGGGGGAGGTGTCACATAGTCCAAAGTGGTGAGAAAGGGTATTTTAGGTTTCTTTTATATTTTTATTTTTATTTTAACTATATTTTATACAATTTTTAAAACAGGGTTTGTGCATATTTTGGGAAAACGTTTAGCATGAAATATGTCACCACGCACCCTTCACTAGACAACAAGGGGAACCCCGCGTGGGCTGTCAACATGGGTTGGAAACCGTGCACCAACCATGCAGTGTATACTATTTAGGTACCACACAATGCCACTAACCATGCGGGATAGGTGGAATGTATGGAAATCTATGTTCTTATTATGTGCATGCGTACAACCCCACCTACATAAGTCTGAATTTTCTTCTAGAAAGGGTTTCATGGTTTCAAACAAACTATGAACCCTATACATCCAAATTAAAACATGATTTCTCCATGAATAGTGCTTTTGAAACCCCTCAGGACACTCAGAAAACATCTCAGGCATTCACCCAATTCCCAAAAACACAAAATGGATCATTCCCACTCTCATAATTAAGTTCAAAAACATGGTTTTTAAAATTGCATGTCCAGTAAACATTTAAATTCCTTTTTATTATCTCTTGGTTCAAAATATGGGATGTTACAACCTCCCCACCCTATAATATCTTGTCCCTAAAAATCCTTCAGGAATAATAAAACCACTACATGACCTAATAGGGTTGTGAAGTCTCATTGAAACGGTCACAATGCATTTCCAAACACAAAACCCACCTTCAATAAATTCGTAATCATGCTAAACATAAATAGTAAAAACTGAAACCAATGCTCGGTTTCCCCTAAAAACATTAAAATGATGCTTACATGTGTCTATTTATCTAGATTCATGATCATTCCAATGTCTCATCAAGTATATGGGAAAAGATGCTCCCTACCACTGGTTTAACATTAATCAGCCAATTCCAAACCACATTTAAACAAAAAGTTAGAATTTCCTTACAAGCACACCTCTATGTTCTATAATTACCCTATTTACGTGATTTAGAACTTACCAAACAGTCTATTCCCCATCAACCACACTTATCTATATTGATTTGGAATTTTAAAAATGGCCTTGACCTATAAAAACTGCACTTGTCTACCCATGATGATGTGAAAAAATGTTCTCCATTAACCACATCCTAGAACAAGGGAAATAACTAGTTGATCCGCTCTAGCAGACCATTCAAGAGGATGATTTTCATATCAACTGATGTTTTATAACAAGAATGCGATTCCTCTTTCAAAGGCATCTTTCATCTACAACATTCATGTTTAACAAAGTTCATACCTGACTTCTGGTGACATTCCTTGGTAAAACCATTTAATTACCATTAAATAGGCATGACACAACAATAGAAAAGGGGTTAACTCAGATATAAACCATATAGATTCATCACCCTTCTTAAAACATCACCTCTAAACATAGAAAAATGTTTGGGAACACCTTGGATTCATTTAGCTAGAGTCCAAGTAACTAACCAAAGTAGTTTAAACTCTATGTTCACATGTGATAAATTGGTACAAAGCCAAGACATAAACTTATGAACATTGACTAAGCCCAGAGGGGAATACACCTTGAATTTACATTAGACAAAACATCTAGTGTCTAAGAGTCAGTCCAAGGAATTCATACATGGGAATTTATATATCACTATATAAAAACCAAACCATGATAAGAACCACAAATCGAGTGTGGAACTTCAAAATAGGTCACCCAATAATACCAATGACATTAAAGAATCAAGGTGGTGTAAGACCTATGCTTTATTATTACATCAAGGATTAAGTCAAGACAAGGGACATGCTATTCATTAAGAAGAGTACACTAAGAAGGCCTATTGTTTTCCATCATATCTTACATTCCAATTGGAAAAAGAAATATTAAAACATATCTAGTCAAATTCATATAAGAATATCGGATTCACATGTCAATAGACCACCATTAACCAATCACCAATCCTCTATTTTCCTAATGAATTGTGCGATTACTCATGAAAAAAAACTACATTTTATTTGAGACCAATGGTTATTCTCGAGGTTTCATACATAGCTATCTACCTCAATGTTATTCTATTGAGAAAGAACTGACATGATTAAAAACATCCCAACCACAAAGGTATCCAAAGGAACCACTATATACATATGGTCCTATTGGATATGCTCTTTCAACCTTGAAGGACTCATTTATCGATCTTGAAATGACACTCCCCGCTATAGGAGTGTCCTAGACATCAAAGAAGATTGTGACCATATAATAAAAATAATGCTAGATAAGATTCACCAAAAATAAAAAAATTAGGAATTTGGCATGAAAACCAAATAATAAACTGATTGGCACATCAAACACTCGAGTCTCAAAGAAGTCATGTCCAGCATTAGGATGAATTAGATTAATTAATGCGCATGTCACACTTATATAGAGTGGAACTAAGAACATATTGAAAATAAAAAGGCTCAATGATTTCATTGTACAAAATTGGTTCATTACAACATTTACCATTCGAAAAGTATCACATATTTGAACACATACTACCCTAATGTTTTAGAAGATAAATAGCACATCCGGGAAACTACACATAGGATTATCAGCCCAACACATTAATGTATTAGATGGATCGAACAATTTATTTATCCTTGAGTCATATTTATGCACAATACCACTAACCTGGATGATGACATACAAATTCATCATTTACTAAGGAAGAGAAAAGGTCAAGTGACCTATCAAGTGGCTGACCATGCCCAAGTAATGTCTAACCGTCTAAAACTGAAATTTTATTAATTATCACACCCATAAAAATGAATCAAGATATCATGACCACCCTTCCAAAAAAGGATGACATTAAAAGTAAAAATCCCATAAGGAACAATGGCACACAAACGACACACAATGAAGAAAACTCACAACATTAGAATGGTATTCAAACTCAAAGGGTGTTACCTATCATGATCCTGTCTATTACAAGAGAACAAAAGAATCAACCAATAATGAGTTCACACTAAATGAAAGTAATTAGGCTCAAAATTCTATCATCTAAACCGTGGTTAATTTACATAATTCCTATGGAAAATGTGTGTGATTCAATTCCAAGGAAACTAAAAGGAGAAACTCAAGCCACCCTAGAACATGGTTTTTAAACAGAGGACACAACCCAGGGTTCAATTTCATATCGCTTCACATTTACTGAAATTTAATCATTAATAAATAAACAAATCAATCAACTCCTCATGCACCATTTTTTAAAATAAAAAACATAGTGCTTGATTTAGCTAATACCCTATGGAAAAAATAGGATAGTTTCATTAAAATTCATTTTAAAATATTAATTTTTTTTTACATCTCATATTTATTTTGAAATTTATCAAGTTACTATTTAACAGAAAAGGTGACCTATAAGGGTTTCACTGAGTCAACATGTGTCCTCTAAAAATATGACCAATAGTAAAATACCAAAATTAGAAAACACCCAAATGGGTCACCTCATAAGAAAAGTTCCTCAATTAACTCAATTGGGCCCAGTTGTGTATTTTTATAAATGGAATAAATTAATTCAAATCAATGTTATACTACTTATTCATTTAAAACCATATCAAAGTACACTATGATTAGATATACAAAGGTTCTATTACATGGGTTTTCGTTTCCCAATTCATAAAGCGCTCATACACATCATGGCTTTAAAATTGGATCCCATTAATCATATCCAATCCCATTTCAGATTATAACATGCTTAAAAAAATGGTCTAATTGTACAAGTGTCTACCAACCAACCTATAAAGTGCCCAACCAATTTGATGTTTACTATTTGGATATCATTATTAAAAAAAAATTCTTTAGCATTTTAATTTTTTAGCCTTCACATTTCAACCACAACATTAAAATATATAACTATATATTGCTAAAAATGGTTTGAATATATGATTCATCCTTTACTATTTATAATTTTCCCACAAAACATATAATAAAAAACCAGTTCTCACTTATTCACAACCACTATCTCATTATCCCATGCAGAAAATATAGGTAAACAAAGAAAAGAACGCCATCTGAAGCAGTAAACATAGAAGCATGATATAACATAAAAGTTTATCATATAAACATGAATGGAATGAAACCAAGAAATCAATTCTAAATAAAAATCATCATGAATTTATAACAACTATTCCTGTTATACATGAAAGCATGATATGAATCACATAAACAAGGTACAGAACTAAGAATGATGTCACATTCAAGGAACACAATCAAATCAATAGAAAAACTACTAATGAAACTAAATGGCATGGAAAATTCATGACATGTTAATAAATATTTTCCTATCATGATGCACACAATACTTAATCCTTGCATAATAAGTCTAAGGGGAAAATACATAATTCTATAAATCATAATTAGTTGACAGTACAAAAGAAAATCAAGGTGAAATCATATAAAATTTAATAGTGGAAAACATGAAAAACAGTCCCAACATTGTCCAATTGGTTATTTACCCATTCTTGGGTTGATCATGCCCATGAGTGGCTATTTACTAGGAACCAATACATTCAAATTCCCCTATATACCAACCCAAAATAGTAAGAATAAGGAAAAATAGGTCTATAAAACCACATTGAAATATTGCGGCCTAGATTTTCATTGAATTGGTAGCTGGACCAGTTGGTCACATGGCCTCAGGTGCATCTTTCTTTATGCTAGAGGCTGCCGACTAGCAGTAAGGGTCTCAGGAGGTTCTAGTGGTGATAATATAAGATCAAATCAGAGTATAATAGCTATATAATAGAGTAAATAATAGTCAAAAATAGAAGTAGTAAATAAATGATTAAAAAACAGAGGAATAAAAATATTATAATGACTAAATAAAGGTGTATAATACCAGTTTATAGAAATAATTCAGGACTGATGATGACACATATGCTAAAACAGTAATCATACATCATGTTCTATAATTTAGAACAGTACATGACACAAATAAAGAAAATAACTAAAAATAACAATGGTGGTCTACATTAATATCTTGAACTCCAGCTCAGTACTATGTTAAGAACACCCAGGTACTGGAAAATAGAAGAAGAAATCAACCATGGTTTTAAAAATAAGATGGTCTTCTTTGTTACCCCAGTGCAATAGAAGCCCGACCAGGGTTTGAGATATTAATCTTAGTAGGCTGGTACCCATGTTATGTAACCCAATAAACATAGTGTAATATGAATTAATAATTGTTTAGGTATCAATAAAAAATTGACATAACTGAAATAAATACCAAGGAGTCCATGTTCGAAAGGGCAGCTTGATGGTAATACCTACTTTGACTCATAGCCAGAATGAGGGTCTAATCATACCAATATGTATACATATATGTTCAAAATAGTATATATATAGTATAACTATAAATATTTATATTATTTAAATGGATCAAGATGTAACTCACAGACATCCATATAAAAAGGGAAGCTATCACACTCTGACCCCTATCCCAACTCCAAGATCTCTCATGATCTCTTGGGATACTTGTGTTATCAAGATTGGGATATAACTCATAAAAATCCATCACTAGGGGATATCTCCCTTTTAATCCCCTTTCATATATGGGAATCTCAACCAATCCCCCCCAACGCTCTCATAGACCATTGGATCCTCATGGAAAGATCACACAGTCTTTTCCCCCAATGGGTTACACAGTCCCTTAGCTATATAGCCTACATGGTGTATTCATTTATAATATATAATTCATCATGAATAATCATTTTTTTCATAATACATAATTCATAACCATTAATGCATTTCAAATTAATGAAACCCAAATAATGGTGTTATCATATTCATAATGAATTCCATGATGTAATACCTCTCATGATTTTCCTTCATATAACCCATTAAAATAGTAATTTAAATTTATAATATAATTTATAAGGTAGATGACATAGATAAGGGGTGTTTTCTTACTATCCTGAGGGATCATATAATTTAAAAACTATATGATCAATTTCATTAATAGGGAAATAACCCTCACGATTTAACCATTTAATACTTTTCAATGAAAAGCATTCCATTTGTTGTGAGATATCATACTCAAGGTGATATCACACTATTTGTGTAAACATGGACAATTGATTTAAGGTACAATTTCAAAAGAAAGGGATCATGTTCATCACTCTTAAAGGGTGATACTATCTTGCATAATCCATTCAGACCATTACAATTACCTTAACCAAATTATTAGATAAATTAGGTTCCATGAACACTGATCCATTAAGAAAAATGAATAATTTCAAGGTGGTCATGCAATGAACTCCTAAGGTACATTGGTTACACGAAAATTTATAATGAAAAAGTGGAAAATCGTTTCATAACTTCAACAAAGTATAGGTCTCATCATACGAGGTACCAAACCATAACATCCTGGCATAAAAGAAAATCCAAGGAAATAAGGAATGAAATCATTAATGTCTAAAGATTACTTTTTTATATGGAAGATAGAGAACCTCTATTTGAGGGGTTTTATTATGAATATATGACATTTTTATCAGAAAAATCATATATCACATTTAATCATTCCATTAAATTTATCAACGAAAGCATTTTAGAGATACTAACATACATGGATAGAATAATAAATAAGGTGCGAAGAACATTCAATTATGTTATTAATGATTTCATGAATTAAAAAGGAGATCAAATGAATCCTACCTCAAGAAGTAGATCAATATGAACATTTGGAATATGACACATTGAGCAGTGACCACTCGATGCTACTACTACCCCCTCCAAGGTAATGCACCATCACATATATATTTAAGGAAACCTAGACCCTATGCACACTTCTATATGTCCATGAACATGTGAAAGGGGATACTTAAATATTTTATTATATGTTAATACTTATCTCCACATACATAAATATGTATTTTCATATATATACAAATTCACACCTAGACCCATGCATATATATTCAATTCCATGGGTGAATATCAACATAACTGCGGAACCAACATATATATATACCTACCTATGCATACACAGGTAATTCACCTTCAAACCAGTGATTAAAAAACACGCGACATGGTCTAATACACTACAAGTAAATTTAAGAACATATAACATAAAAATAACCCTTTATGAAATGTATGAAAGTAATAAGTGGATGGAAACCTTACCCCAAATAGTTTTTAGTGAACCAAATCGACCCAATCCAACCCGCCTTCGATGGATAATGACAGATTATGCATGATGGGGTCCCAAGAGACCCTTCACATACCCTATCATTAAAGGGAAACACCAAAATGAATGTGAGGCTCAAAACCTAGGTTTATATGCACCTCATTGGGTGTTTAAAGAGAGGGAATATTCCAAATGGATGAATGGGGAAGGATGAAATAGTCTCTCCTTGGAGATTCAAGTGAGAAATTCTAATAAACCTATACAGATTGATAAGAAAAGTGGAGGATGTTCGCGAGGGTTACATCATTTCCTGAGAGGAAGGGGAAGAAAGATTCACACGGTCCAGGTGGGTCCAAAATGGTAGATTAGATTTATTTTATTTTCATTTTTATTTTAATTTAATTTTATAAATTTTTTAAAATAGTTTATCATGCATAGATTTGAGCGCAAAGTTTACGAAGTCAAGAACCAACCATTCCTCCTTTAATAGGTACCAAGGGAGCCCTACATAGGTTGGACACAAAGTTTAGAAACTGTGTTCCAACAGTGCTATGAAAAGTATTTAAGTACTGGAAAGTGCCACTAATAGTGTAGAGTAGGAACTATGTTTGGAAAACCGTGTATAGGCAGTGCGAACAGCCACTACACCACCTACATAAGGACATGTCATTTTTGGAAATGGGATGCATGGTATCAAAAAAACTATGCACCCTCTACACCCCCTTTAGAATTTTTGGTGCTTCCAAAACACTTCAAGACACTTGATAAACATTTTTTGGCCATTACCCAAGTCTAAATGAATCACATTGAATCATTCAAACTCCTAGTATAATGTTCTAAATCTCAGTTTGTAAATTGTATTGTCCAGGAAATGAAAATTTTCAATTCCCTTAGATTTTCATTCAGTTCAAAACATGGGTTGTTAAAAAATACATATAGGATATTTAATAAATATCATGTATTTAACCTATAGGTATACTCCATCCTACCAAATTCCAATCCTTCAAAATGGATGTGGACTGACCTGAAGGAATAATGACATGGTCTTATGTGAAAGGAGAAAAATAATAAGGGTTTACTGAGGATTAAATGAATTAATACCCTATTGAAATCATGGGATGTTATGACCCCCCTCCTTAGAAAAACTCATCACCATTTTTCCCTTCTAAAGTTGTGAGAACAATGTATGAGAAATGTTTGGGCCATTGAGCATGAATATCTGCCTTTCCCACTAATGTCTCGTCCTTCACACTACCTTTCTTCCATGGAACTTTGACTAATGGAATTAGAATAACTCAAATATCCTTTTTGATATAATTGATTATAGATATTAGATTATCCTCACAATAATGATTTTCCTCCATCTCAATACACTCAAGTGAAAATGAATGAGATGGGTCATAATATAAAATGTGATACATTGATACAGGGAAGATGTCATGCATGGTATGATACCTCTGGGGTAACTACAAATGATAGGATACCATCATGACTATCTCAATGATCTCAAAAGGTTTGACATAATCATTCAGTATAATTCCTTATCTATTAATATTTCTATGACCCAATCCTTGTGAAACATAAAAAAATACATTAAGTCCAACCTCCAAAACCATAGTCCAGCATCGAGGATTGGTATTCGACATTGTCCTGGAATGATCTATTACAATATATTTTTGAATTAGTTAAACATTATTTAAAGTATCCTTAATGATATGTGGTCTCAACAACGCTACCTCACCTTCTTACAAATAAAATTTTAGAGAATGGTAAGACATAATATATGGGTTTTTATATAGAGCCATCATAATCATTTATTGAAGGTGGTTATTATTATAAAACTCAACAAGGGTTGTGTTATTATTTTATGAATCATTAATATAATGGAAACATGGAAAAATCGTTCCCTCTAACACCGTTATAATCCATTCGGTCTTCTTATTAGTTTGGGGGAATCAAGATACCCATAGAATCACATGAAAACATAGTTCATTTTGTAAGACATTCCATAACAACACTATAAACTAAGAATCTTGATATGATACAATAAAATAAGGAACTCCCTGAATATTCAAAATTTCTAAAATATAAAACCACCCAAACTCATCACATAAGGTCTCTTAGATAGGTAATAAGTGTGAGAACTTTTTTAACCTATCAATGATCACCCATACAATTTCCCTATATAGATGGAACCTTGTAAAACCCATCAGAAAATATATACTGCTGTTATACTATTTCATATTAGGAATGGGTGGAGGCTATAAAATCCTATAAGGTCACGGGGTCTCACCCTTTACCTACTGATAGTGGGGGAACCCATTGATAAAACTTAAAATCAACCTCTTTAGATTCGACAACCAATACAGACTACACGTGTCATCGTACATCTTGGTAAGCCCAACATGAAGATACTAAATAGAGGTAAGTGATTCCAATTTATCTCTTCCCATATGAATGATTGGAACTTGGAGTATCTAGGAATTTTTGGGATCTCATTCTCACTAATATATCAACTACATAGTGGGTGCTCTCCAGGGTCACTCTCCCATAAGAATAATTCATCATGATAATAATGTTTAATAATCATTACCCATTCTAGAAGGTATTATTTCATTGTAATATCATTTACGACATGCCACATATGATACTATTGAACCTCATAGAGAATCTTGGAATGCTTGGCCGTCAACATCCACTCACCATTGGCTTATAAGAAGGAATTTGTTTGGGACATCCGTATTAGGGATTCATCTAATTGATTTCTCATACCACTTGTATATGTGAGCTCAAATTCTAGAAATAGAAGGTACCCTACCCAGTTTTCTACCTATTATTTAATTCACACCATGTAGAAATGTATTTTGGAATTTTATGGTGAGTGTAAAAAAAAAACTAGTCCCTCAATAAATAATTCGTCTAAAACCATAATGCATAAAACACTACTTCTATCTCGAGGTTGTGCGTAGGGTAGTTCCTCTACCAAGGTCTCATCTAGAATAACCCATATGACACAATTCAATCTACATGTAAAAGAACTACTCCATGTTCAATTCTTTTTGTGTCATAATAATCTATATTTAATCTTCCTAAACCTAGAGGAATTATAATTAGAAATGAACTCAATCACCCATTATGATATGGAGAGTCTATCACATAAGCTTTAGGATATAAGAACATAAAACCCTCATTATACAAACCTATGATAGGAACTACTATGCATGAAATTTCTTGGATGAAATTTTTATAATATCTAATGATCCCTAAGAAACAACATATGATAGATACATTCTTGGGGTTCTCCAGGTATATTGTGGTGATCACATTCTAGGGGTCAAAATAGAATCATTTATCTATATTAATATAACCCAGGAAGTGAACCTTAATGATGAAAAAATTGTGTTTAGTGAGTGCATCATATAGTAGGTTCTCTACCAATGTATTTTAAATTCCCTCATGATATTTGGAATAGTAATATAAATAATGAGAATTCAATAATATATATTCCACAAAGAATACAATAAATAAAATTAGATATGGGTTGGAATCATTATTCATAAAAAATAAAAACCACATGAAAATTTATAAGACTAAATGTCATGATGAGATAATTTTAAAAATATATATCTACCTTAGAATGTTGTATATGATATGTATCATGGTATGAAACTCACCTGATGGTAGATCGACTAGAAATTGATCATGGAGAAAAATTATGTTCCTTGGTGGTAGTTTAACTGGTCATATATATGAATTAGTGGATACTATCACATAAAATTATATTGTATAAATCAATGTGAATCCATGAACAATATCAGTGTAACATCTATAATCTGGGTGAAATGTGTAGGTTAACCCAACAATGAATTACTGGGTCATATAAAAATCTTAGCTTCCATGTATTCTAACTTCTTATTGAGTACTTAGAACTTAATTGGTTTAATCATGTAAGGTTGAATGGAAAATTATTCCACAACAAGAAATTCAACTATAAGGAAATATACCTCTCTTGTAGATGGTGAACAATGGAAATTTCCTGGGAATACATCCATGAAATGATCAACCATAGCATGAAATTTCAAAAATTTAATTCCTTGTTAAATCATAAAGAGACTTTCCATCTAGGTTTTCACTTTTCCTAGAACATAGTGCTCAGGTCTATCTCAAATCATATGGACATCCCATTTTTCATTAGAAAGACTTTGATATCTATCAAGTGTGGTAAAAGACACCATCCATCCCAAAAAGTCAACATGGGTATGGAAAATTACTAGCCATTAGATTCTGATTATGACATAAAAACCTATCATCTCAATGAAAATAATATTCCTAAGGAAATGATATCTTCCCACATTATGAGGGAAATCAGTGAACATAAATATAATATCTTATTTAAATCTTAAGACTATTTCATGAGTAATCACAATAAAAAATTACACAATTTTGATGTACAAATATTTCACCGTTAGAAAAGACATAAAAGAGTAGGAATCACCTGTATCAGAAATGGTAGAAAATAGATTATAGGATTCATGAATAGTAACCCAAATAATAGAAACACCTATACTACCTCAAGATTAGGATACACTACATATATATGGCCTCAACCGGACCCTGTGATACAAACTAACATACCTAAGTTGGCCCCTATACTAGTTTTATATATCTGATGTTTGACAACCTTGGCCATGACCACATCTTTGACCTAATCTATTATTTGTAGGGAAGCTCCCTTTCATTCAAAGATCCGATTATCCTATACCTAAATTTGGTGTCGAGAATGATCCCTTCACACTAGTCACAAGTGGGAATGTTTGGAAAAGAACTAGAGATGACCAATATAGATACATGATTAACACTTTATAGGGTTCCTAATATAATGGGTATTCCTATGGCATGTCCTCCAAAAATATGAAAAACTATATAACTAGTGATGAACATCATGTGACTCATGCCGTCCTTATGAGAAACCTTGAAACAAAGTTTACTACCACTTGAGGAGCCATCTTTCTGTCTCAAATTTTAAAACCCCTTACTCAAATTTCTATCTTCTCTCAGGTTCCTCTTTCTGATGATGGTTTGGTTAACTATCACTAAAATATTGGTCATCTATAAAACATTTACCGATGATTGGATTATGTATGAAAGACCATCCTTAAACTATCTCACATTAATCAATGAATCACTGATCATTTTCTATTAAAAACACCAAATATTTGTAAAACAAGATGAATACCCCATTACATAAATGTATCCATAATATAGGATTATAAACACTCTGGTGTGGCCTATTCTCATGGTCTATGAAAAAGGAGAAATAATTAATGGTTATTAGGATGTCTGCCCATTCCAAAACCTAAGGAGAATAAGCTAGATGGATGATTATCCACCTATTCTTGGAGGATTCATAGATCATATAAGCTACATGTTTGTCACTATTCTCTGGATGCATATCCCTCTGTTCAATGATTGATAACTTGGAATCTATACACAATTCTGTAGCTTCTGGACCATTATTCCCCAAAAAGGTGGGATGATGCTACTGCTAAAATTTTCACATCAACAATTCAATAGATAGGTACGGTCAGTGATCACCCTGCATTGACATAATAATGAATAAGAATGTATTTTAATATATAGAATCGACGCTTCGTGGTGTATCAATTATAGATTCCTCTAGTGGATCTATAGGAGGAGATAATTGGGGATCTCGTCCCACCACCTATATAGAATGGTCTTCAAAACCCTAATGTTTTATGACTTAATGAAATTGTGGTAGCATGTATATGAAATTTCTTAATGTATGCCTAATATAAGATTTAATATTATATTGGAAACAAAATAATAAGAAAGTATAGGCACATAAACTTCCTATAATCAACCCACAACTCTCTACCTAATCCTAATGATAGTATTAGGAGACATGAAAGGGCACATAATTTACATGAGAAACTCTATAATTCCCACTACTATGGTTAGGTTATGGTCAGGTTCTACCATAACACAACCGAGGTTTTGATATATATAGTGTAAATTGCAATGTATAGAGTAAAACACCATTTAATTTTCAATTGGGATCCCTATTTAACTATAAAAATTTCTTTTATATTTCACATGTATTTATTTTAATAAATAATTATATGAATATAGATATAATTGACCTGTTAAATGTGTTAACTCTACCAATTTATAAAGGAACATACACTTTATAAATTAAAATTTATATGTCATGTTACTATGATTTGATCTTGACATCTGATAACATCATTTAACATGTTATGTATAATTATTTGATTGAATGAACTACCATTCATAAATTATTAGAGCATGTTCTTATTAAATTAAAATAGTTATTTAGGAAATCAAATCAACTAATATTTCAACTCTTAAAATAAGTGGTTCATGGCTTAAAAATGACATGATTAGTTAATTATGTTTTAATAATAAATATATATTGGAAACCAATTTATACTGATGAATTCATATTAATTAATCAAATTATGTTATCCCAACATGAAACATGATGTATAATAATCACTTAACTTGAAACTATCAAATGCAATACAAGAAAACCACACAGTAATATTAATGTGGCATGGAATAACACATGACATGTGAATCCATAAGTTCTTAATATGATGAATGATTTTATTATGATTTTCTATAATAGTCTGACTAAAATAAAATTCCATAATAAAAATAATTTCAAAAAAATAATAATTATATAATACATGTGTGTCACCCAACTGTGAAATTAATACTACTATAATATGCATAAACCAATAAAAATATTATCCCATCATATGAATTATGGGTATCCCTAGTATGTGGTATAGAAATACCGATGAAAAGTATCATTAGAAACTTTTGATACATTCTAGTCTTCTTTATAACTAACAAACTATAATGGTAGTGGAAAATGAAGCTCGAATAATAATTTGTGTTATTCTGACCAGGAATCCACTAGGTAGTTCCTTGAGCTGGTCTGTCACAATACCTCATGAACACCTCTCATAATGTTAGAGAATTCTGAAAATTAGGGAGGTAATGTGATGGTACAATTTGTAGATTTTACCCTTGCGATCAATGTAATCCTTAGCGGTAAATCAAAAAAGTGAAATAGTGGAAACAACAATAAATAATTGGTAGTATAATAATAATAATAAACCTTAAAAACTTAAGAATAGGTTGAAAATTAATCAATATTATATAAAATAATTATGATCATTCCATGATTCTAAATGAAAGGTACGTACACGGGATATAAGGGAACATGGATATACAACATGTTGAACAATTGTGAAAGAATACCAAAATCCGACTCAACTACCATCATGAGAATATGCTTTGTCCTCTACTCCCATACTCCACCCTTTCAGTAGAAATAGAGCATCATAAGTTATCTACATCCCATTATCTATACCTACAATCATTAGGTCTTTTCAGGTACCATTGGTGGCCCAAATATGGTGTGATGTAAACTCATTAGTCTACCACCAACAACTCTGAGAGAAATCCAGTCTATTTATATAACATTTTCACTATGTAGGTACATAGTAATCACAATTAAAAAAAATAACTACATTGCACTGGATTTCTAATTAGATACATTATAAGAACTTCCATCTTTAACCTAAGCTAGATATATATGAACGGTAGTCAACATGTTCTTGTATATTATGGGTAGAATAGTGGATCATCATTAAATCAAGTATCAAAAATGTATTGAACCCATACATGTTATTTCTCATGGCATATGAATACCTGGGATGATATCATTGAATTATTTTTTGTTGATATAGCATGCATCCATGGAACCTAATATATGAACTCCTGAACCTATCTAAGGAGATCTATAAATAGGAAGACAAGTATAACTATTTGAGCTCAAAAAATACTTATAACTATAACAGGGAATCCTAGAGAATCCATAAATGAAATCCCATGTATTACTCTTGGAACGGTGAAAGTAGAACCCTATATGACCATCCAATATATACCAAATAGGGGACCAAGTATCACTTGTGGCATTGTATAACCATATATCCCCTCGAGCCCATCCAATATAATTCCCCTAGGGAACCAGTACCATCCATGAGTTAATAAGTGATTCACCTGATGATATCATCATAGGAATCTATGCAGTTCTATTGGAGTATTTATATTCCATGAAAAATTCTAATTATAAACCGTGATGAGCCCATCCAAGTCCTCTTTATGTAGGCACCATGTATCGCAATCAGCTTGACTCGGAGGATTGGATTGGATATCACACACTCATTCCATTTCAACAAATAATTCAAACCATAATACTGTAATAAAGTTGGGAAATTAATTAAATACTTGTAACTCATTCTATAGAACAAGTAACAAGGTCATACAACATGGAAAATCATGTTCCTTTTATCTTTCCACATTCCAAAGTATTTGTTACATGGGAAGATACACGTCTCAATTGGTAGTTTAGTTCTATTCTAAAAATGAGTATTTTAAGTCTTTAATGATGGGAATGCCTATTGGAGAGGATCAAATAGATGTGATCATCCAATGATGCTTAATTTCAAATATCTAAGAATATATTAATCATATATATACATTAAAATGAATTAAATAAACATTATGGAGGTGAAACCAAAGGATTCTAGAATACATGACAAGGGATAATGATTAAAATTCAATGAGACATTAGGGATACATGCTAGACCACCTAAAATATTCATGTATCACTCTCCTCATCTAGAACCTTCCCTTTAAAAAAATAGAATTGTCAAATAAATTGGAAGGATATATAGAAACAATGATTATATGGAATATGATCTTACAACAAAATAACAAAAAACACAGAGAGATAAACCATGAATGGAAGGAAGTGGAAGAAGGATCAAACCATTGTAGATCCAACATGACATATTTTTTTATAAATAGAGAATGGTAAAGGAAGATCTCCTAATATATAGGTGGTTAATGAGGAGGGAGATCATTCATGGATCTTTCTATAGAAATCAGTTCGTTTTTTCAAAAGGGGCCCCATCAACATTTAAAAACAATAAGACATGTTATTTTCACATTGTCTAAACATAACAAGCCATGTAATGCTTGGGTTTTTTCCTCTAATGTATAATCTAATTCATGATATTCATGGGGCCCGAAAATCCCATTACACAATGTGTATTCAATACAAATTGTGTATTTCAAACATGTCGTGTATTTAACTCGTATATGGACTCTATCAAACCTGTAGAATTTCCATCCATATGAAAACAGACCGACCTAAATGCACAATGTCTCATTCTTAAGACAATTTTAATGTTAACAATGGATTACTAAAAATTGAATGAATTCTGAACTTACAGAAACATCATAAATTTTTTTTTTCATCATATAGGCTTTTACTGAGATACCCTTACATTTTATTATATGTGAAATAAACTAACATAAATAATAGAGTAGAAACTATAGTTTGATATGAAATTATGCATGAATCAACATATAATAAAGGATTACAACTCAAAGTGAGTGTCTCAACTGAATTCATGTGAAAACTATATATTCCGTATGAGTAGAAAAAAATAACTAAAATTATAGAAATAATCAATCATCTTATTTGAATTTAAATAAAACATCATCACTAAAGAATAAATTGAGAACAAAATTTAATATCCTGAAATCCACACTCGTTGATCTAGTTTTAAAATGTAATCATTATATATTTGGATTTGATAAATATATACATGACCCAATTTTAACCCTTCAAAAAATATAACATCAAAATGAAATATTGGTTCACTTATAAAACCAATGACATTTTTGTTTTAGATTCATAGAGTATTAGGACATGTTCTTATATAAAAACTTGGATACATAAACAACTAATGAATTTAAATTTACACTATATACCACAAAATTCTTGATATCTATTATCCTTATTAAAAATCCCATACTTAAAAACATTATCCACTACATGGGTAAATGGGAAACATAATAAGAGTGATCTCAAACACATATTAATGTAAACATAAGAATTAAAAATTTAATGTCATCAGTTAGAGTGAGAGGAACCTAAGTGTATGATGAAATAATGAAATTAAACGAGCATAAAATAATAAGTTAATACATAAAAAACATGGTTCATGGAATGTAGATTTGATATAAGTCCAGAGCCGTATAAGTCAATAATTCTCATCTATGTGAATATCAACTTTGAGAAATGGATCCCTTATGAACTCATATAAATAATATGAGAAAAATTATTGTTACCTTTGAAAATAATATGTATATAACCCTGATAAAAATCCTTATTGATGGGATTACCATACCTACTTAATACACGTAATCACTTTGAAGTAACCTGAAAACTAGTTAACAATATTTCCTCTTTGGAGTCATATATATTCAGTTAACTCTGTCATCATTACCAAATGCATAGGGGAGCTAAATTACTCTCACCCAATATCATTATATATATTAGGATCACTAATCCTCATAAATCATTACCAAGAACAACATAAGAATAATAACATATTAATTATTTCATATTTCGAATTAAAAACAACCATTATTCATTCAATGATTGACTAACACATGGAAAATAAATGAGTTCCATGATAATAAATATCAATCCTTATAGATAAGGGATTAATATGGTATCATTACAATATATCCCCAGTGGTTCATACGTAACATCAAATGTTGTTTTCATAAATGAATATTAATACCATTAAAATATTATTAAAAAAGTCATTGAGGAAAATACCCTTTCCACATTGAATATAACATTTAGAAAATAAAAATTAAACAAAATAGTTAAAATTATTTTCTTTGAAATTAAAATAGGAATTATATAAACGAGGATTAAAAATAAATAATGGTTGTGATGAAAATAAAATTCAATTATGTTGTAAATATAATAAATAAGAATTACATTCGATTTGTTGTTGCGAGAGTCAAAAGTGACCCATGTTGCAAATTCTAGGATTTTTAAAAGAAAAAATCAGTTGACTGAAAAAAGACTTGTAAAATATAATTAATAAATCTTTTCTGTTTCAAAAATGTCATTCTTAAAGATATTTTATATTACATAAAAACAGAAGATATTTATTCCAAATCATAATAATAATAATATATTATTAGTGTCACTTATAAACAACAAAACTGAATTTCCATTAGCAAATAATGGTTGAATTGTAAAAGAAAATTTTAAAACATCATTAATTATTAGAGGATAATAAAAGAGTTTTTGAATAAAAAAATAATTTACCATGATCTCTAACCAAGAATACTTGAACATAAAAATCTCAAAATAAATGTATATTGTAGCTTAAATCCTTTAATACTTTGGTAACATTCAAATAAAAAATAATTGAATGGAATTTTATGATATAACTTTATAAATACTTGGAATATCATGAATTAATATGTCTAAATTCATTCATTAGGTAATATGTACACCAAAAAATAAAAATAAGGCTCAAAATAATAAATATGTCTCAACAAAATGATATTGATATAAGGGAAACCATTATAATGATCATAATATATGATATTAAAATTAATCTATGAATTTTTTATGTTTAACATTGTAAATAAACACAAAATATTAAATTAAAAATATTTTTTTATCAACTCATACATTATCAAAGAATTATGTTTACAATTAGTTAGAGTTTTATCACAATAAATGCAAATTAAATTATGAAATCCCTTACAACATTATAACAGTAATGTGAACTCCCATTGGAATAAATAATTTTACTTGAAACATAATATGCCATTATATATGAATGATATAAGATATAACATTTAAAATAATTATATACATAGTAGAAATTAAATTTGCTTCATGATAATAAAAAATACCTCAATGAAGGGAAATTGAGTAAAAATCACCTAGCTCACATCCATACATTCCATGTCCATCTATTAACCCCTATATAATATTTGTATATTAATCTTTTTTACATATTTAAGAAAAATTTCTAGAGTATCTAGTTAATAATTTATCCATTCTTGAATTTATTACAATTATAAATTTAATTAAATAGTTGTTTATATCCATGCAATTGTTTAGGCTTTGGGTTCATAGTTGCAAAAAACTCATGTATATTGACCATGAACAATAATTTAATTGTTTTATAATATAAACAATAAATATAATGAGATAATTATAATTATTATACATTGATTACTATATTAAAACCATTCAATAATGATGATTATGAAAATTTAAATATGATACAATCATTTGGATGGTAAGACAATACTTACTTATGACTATCATTTCCATTTTACAATGAACATGATGGAAAGACAATAAGTATTATTTTATATTTATATAACACTCTTTATATCATAAATATAAGTAGTATTATATTATATATATAAAAAATTATATATACCATCGATGTTATGTGGGGATTACAAATGAATCACATCACCTCATGGTTGGGGAAATCCACACAAACAAATGAACGATGTTAACATTTTCCAACGGAAGGAAAGGTATGAAAATTGATTATTTATTATCTTTTAATAATTAAAGTAATTTCATTAATATCTTATATATACATCAAATACATCATTATAAAAACCAAGGAGAAGTGATTATAGAAAACAAGACGCTTTTCTCCAAGGAGGTGGTATTCCACATGTACACATAATAATTTTTTTCATTCATCTTAACATCGGTGAAGTGATGAAAATGGGTTTGAAAAAAGTTGTAATAAAATAAAATTATATAATAGATTAATAATTTATTATATAATCATTGATTAAGTGGTTTCATAACAACTATGATCTTTATTACACACCTAAACATGATTTGTTACATAAAATCCAACAATGGATACAACTTAGAAGATATAGAGGTCTTGTGTCTTTTGGGATTATGAACATTACATAACAACTTATAAGATAAAAAATAACATCTTTATTGAAAACTTCCATCACATGACCCCTACATTCCCTCATACTCAGCATTTCATGAGATAACCTGAGGACATGAATATGAAAAGGGTGAGCTATAAAGACCATTAAGGGATTAAACATGGCATAACATGAATATTACAATACATTTCAGGAAATAAAAATATCAATGGAGCATAATAGAAACATGAACATTAAGGTATGATATAGAATGGTTATCATAACCTAGCCATGTGGTAACAACACTTAACATGGTATTAGCATGATCCAAGGCTCATTGCACATGTAGAATTAGCAAACCCTCATTTCACTTGAATTAGAATGACTAAACCCTCATTGAACTAGACGAATCATGATACTAATCTTTACCAAAAGAATTGGAGTGCTATCAGGGTGCACCCTTAATCATTCCATTTCTTGCATAAGTGTGACACAAGGATCATATAACATGGATTCATTAAAAATCATAATTTATTACATGATAAATGAATGTGGAATTCATACATGAAACTATATAATCAATAAGTAAATTTTCATAAAGGTGAATGCCCTGGATAGGGAAATGGGCATAGTATTCACTACATAATGACTTTGACTTGGAAAATCATGGTGCAATTTCGGCAGCATAACGACGTGACATAAGAATTCATAAAAGTGTTTAATGGGAGAGAAAGGGGTGTCTCAACATATTTACATGAAATTTATATTAATGGATCATATAGATAAATGTCCCAACATATGTAATGGAATTTAGACATATAATACAAAAGAATTTCTTTTATGGAAACGAGGAGAGAGAAACCCCTTACGGAATTTTGGCATGGTAACGGGTGTACATAGGAGAAATTAATGAGAGATAAAGGGGTCTATCATCACTATAAAATAAATATTTAAGTATTGGGTAGGTGTGAAATCATACCCCAACATTTATAATTGAATTTAAAAGGACATAACAATATTAAGAAACTTGGATAAAATGATAAGGGATGGAATACCTCACTTGGAAGTGTGATCCAAATTGCTTGGGAAGGGCTTGAGAGAGGATTCTTGGGAGATTGAGTAAAATTTGGAGGATTATAGAGAAATGAGGGTATTGGTTGGAAGAAATCCAAAGGCTTTGAGTGAAGAAGAAGTGAGAGCATGGGTGGGATTATATAGGAAAGTAGAGGGAATTCTTTATTATTTAGGTTTGGGGCACCACACATTAAAATTATCAAAACCACAAACTATCCCATGGTTTTTCCATGGTTTTTTCTAATATTGAGTGGAAAACAATATTTTATAAACTCAATGGACGAAATTCTTAATATAATTGGGTTTCTTATGTGTAGGTGAGCTGCACTCTCAAGAAAATAAATTTAGAAATCAAATGTTTTTTATAAGTCTGGGATGGTTCACTAAGGCTTTGTAAAATAAATCAAAAAAACCCAAAATCACATTATTTTAATTGTAAAACATATATTGGCCAGACATAATGTTTATAGTATTTTATTAAATCACTATTGGGTCATTATGATGTTATAAAATACATTATATATTTAAATGGTATTTAATTTTTACCAAAAAATTCTACTATCTCAGAAAAATATGAAAAATTAACCATTGGATAATTTCAACATCCTAATTCCCAAAATAATATTCATTTTGTCTAAATAATTTTCTAAATACGTGAATTTTTAATAAAAAAACGGCATTTATCGAAAATTAATGGGTTTTGAAAAAAATAGATTTTAGACCTTAATAAAAATCACAATTGTATTCATAATAATTATACGGTCATTTATATCAAATAAAAAGTAATTTAGTAACAAAATATTATTTAATTCAAAAATCCACTAATTCATCAAAGTAGATTTCTTAATTAACTAAAAATTCTATTTTTGATTTAAAAACTTTATACAAAGCAACAATAATAAAATGAATATATATTCTCTGTACAGAAATAATGTATATAATCATAGTACTAGGGTCTCATTAAAAAACCCCTTATAACACCCGCATACGACCGAAGGGTGAGGTTTGTGATGGTGAAAGACTCTTGGGGTGGCTCAGATAACATCTCTCATGTTTTAAACTTTATCAGCTTCCACTTCTCCCATAGGCGATTCCGTTCAAGATTCACGTGTTGAATCTTGCCTTGGGATTGGTCAAGAGTGATGCCCAATGGCACCACCTCCTTTCTGAGATCTGAATAATGGTCTTCATATGGTGAAATTATACTGGATGAGGCCATCACATTCATTTTTTGAGTAAATTGGATTTGTTAAACCTCTATATTAATACTAATCATGTGATCACTATACAACGACAATATTAGAAATAGTCACAATTATTAATGGTGTTTAAAAATCCAAAACATAAAATCAAAGAAGTGCATATGTCATATAACCATTTTACAGAATAATACAATTAATTAGATAAATAGGAATCTCCATTAATAAAAGTCTGGGTCATTACAATATTCCCCATTAAGAAATTTTTCAATCAAAATTTCATTTTCCCACACTAAAAAAGATGTGGGTAACTCTGCCTCATTACTTCCTCTAGTTACCATGTTGCTTCTTCAAAGAAGTGGTTTCTACACAAAACATTTACGAGGGTCATTGTCTTATTTTGTAGAGATTTTTTCCTATAATCTACAATCATCAATGGATTTTCTTCATAGGATAGTTCATTCCTAAATGGTACCACCTCTAGATTGAGTGCATATGATGGGATAAGTATAGAATTCCCTAAGAGTGATACATGGAATACATCATGTACTTGAGACAAGTTCGGTGGAAGTGCTAGTTGATAGGCCACTATTCCAATGCAATCAAGGATCTCAAAATGGAAGATTTACCATGGACTAAGCTTTCCCTTCTTACCAAATCTCATTACTCTCTTCCATGGTGATATGGGGAAGAATACCATGTCTCATACATCAAACTCTAGGTCTCATTGAAAATTATCAGTATAGGTCTTTTTGTCGACTCTGAGCATCTTTAATGTGTTGTTGGATGGTCTTAACCTTCTCCAACATTTCTTCAACAATTTCTGGACTTAAGATTTTCTCTCCCTAACTTCATCCCAACATTCTGGTGTTCTGTACCTCTTCCCACACAGGGATTCATAAGGAGCCATTTGTATTCTTGAGTGGAAGCTGTTGTTATAAGATAAGTTATCCAGAGGAAGCTGTTGATCCCATCCTACTTTTAATAACATTTAGCATGCTATCAACATATCCCCAAGTGTTTGGATAGTCTGCTCAGGTTGGCCATCAGTTTATGGATGATAATCCGTACTGATGTTCAGCTCAGTATCCAGAGCTTGTGGAAGACTCTTCCAAAACATAGAGGTGAATTTTGGATCTAGATCAGATACAATAGATAATGGTACTCCATACAAACACACCACATCTTTGATGTATATCTATACCTGTTGATCCAATGAGAAATCCTCCCAAATCGCAATGAAGTGTGTAGTATTTGTAAGACAATATAGAACAAACCAAATAGTATTGTTTCCTTTGGATGTATTTGGAAGTGTAGTGACAAAGTCCATGGTGATGCTCTCACATTTCCATGACTGTATGGGTAATGGATACATCACCCCATTGAATTTTGTCTCTCAGCCTTCACTTGCTAACACACCAGACACATTGATGTATATTAAGCGATCTCCTTCTTCATGTTATCCCACAAATAATTCTCTTGGAGATATCTATACATATTTGTTTTTCCTGTGTGGATGGAGAAATTTGAACCATGTGCATCATCCAAGAAATCCTTCTTTATCTCTAAACTTTATGGGACTCATAGTCTTTTCACAAATCTCACAATTCATTCTTCATTGACATTGAACTCTGAGGATTTTCCTTTTCTGATAGTTTGCACCCTCTTGTGAATTCACACATCATCCTTTTGAGAATCTGTTGACCTTTCCAAAAGAGATGGTTGAGAAATCATTTGTGAAAGGATTGATGATGTTCGATTCTTTATTATTCCCATGTCCATCTTCATCAAATGCAAGAAGATTGAATCCTTTTCAATTCTCATTAATGATATAATTGCTGGATCCTTTATACATAGAGAATCTACCGCATTTTTTTCTTTTCTAGGATGGTAATGGATCGACCAATCATTGTCTTTGATCAGATCTAACCATCTTTATTGGCTCATATTCAACTCTGTCTTTGTGAATATATACTTAACGATTTTGTGGTCCATATATATTTAACACTTCTCCCCCAAGAGGTAATGTCACAAAGTTTTCAAAGTGAATATCACTACAGCTAACTCCAGGTCTTGTGTTAGATATTGTTTCTCATGAACATTCAATTTCCTTGAAACATAGGCAATGACTTTGACATTTTACATCAACACACAACCCATGAACTTCTTAGAAGGATCACTAAATACCACAAAAATTTCTCCACTTGTGGGTAGTGTGAGCACAGGCCAGTGATAAGACTCCTTTTCAACTCCATGAAGCTCTCACCGCATTCATCACTCCAAGAAAACATGACTCCCTTCTGAGTTATCTTTGTAATAGGGTTTGAAAATAATGAGAAATTTCTCACAAATAGACGATAATATCTAGCAAACCCCAAGAAGATACAGATATCTATTACCGATGTTGGCCTCGACCATCCCCTTATTGTAGCAAGCTTTGAGGAATCCATAGATATCCCATTTATTGTGATTATAGGAACCCAGAATGAGAAATCCTTCAACCAGAACTCAAAATTACTGTAATTTTCACAAAGATTCTCCTTTTGTAAGGTATATAGTACAGTTCTTAGATTCTCATCTTGCCCCTTCTTGTTTTTGGAATATATCAGAATATCATCTATAAATACTACCACAAATTTGTCAAGGTAATCTCTAAATAGTATATTAATCATTTCCATGAATATTTCTTGAGCATTAGTGAGATCGAAAGGCATTACTATGAAATATTAGTTCCCATACCTTGTATGAAAATAATTCTGGGGTATATACTCTTTTTTCACCCTTACTTGTTAATATCCTTACCAGAAATCCACCTTGGAAAAGTATTGTGCTCCACATAGATGATCAAACAAGTCAACAATTCAAGGTAGAGGATACTTTTCCTTTATCATGATTTTGTTGAGCTCACAATAAGCAATGTAAAGGCGCACTAACCCATCCTTCTTCTTGATGAAGAGGATAAGTGCACCCCATGTTAAGCACTTGGGTGTATAATCCCTTTATCCAGCTTCTCCTGCAGTTGTTTCTTCATCTTTTCAACCTCCCCAACATCCATTCTATATAGGGTCTTGCATATTGATAATGACCGAGGTATAAGTTCAATTTATAATTCGACATCTCTTCTAGGAGTAAGACCAGAAAATTCCTCAGAAACACATAAGATATTTCCATCATAATAGGCATGTCTTCAAGGTTGGATGCTTCCTTAGACTCAACCATCTGATCCAAATACGTGTTTTCATAGGGCAGTTTTATCCATGCTTGATATGATGATGCTAATTAAGATTCATCCCCTTCCGTGCACTTGTATAGAATTGGGGGTTGATTCGCCACTTGGAGAGTGATTTACCTCTCACGAAAATTTATGTTGGATCTATATAAGGAAATCCAATCCATGCCATGAATTGAATAAAATTCCACTAGAGAAAGTATGATGAGGTTTTTTGGAAAATTTAATCCACATATTGCTACCGGCGAGGAGTTATATTCATGGGATGTAATGATTGACCCATTTTCCATACTCACTGATATCTTTACTTCCATGATTTGTGGTGGTTTTGGGATTGTTCTACTAAAATTTTGAGATACAAAAAATGTGTAGAACCAGAATAAAAAATAAAATCCCCTATTCTTAATGAATAACTAGAATACATGTCACCACTTCATTGTTGGGGTTCACTTTGGTGGTAGTGATGGAAAAAGCTCACCCTTGTTGCCTTGGAGGTTGTTGGTTATCTCTGAAAACCCCTATCAAAGGGAACTGATTGGAAAGGTGCCCTTGTTCTTTATAGTTGAAGTAATGAACAAGACATTGAGAGTCAAACAGAGCATTCCTCTCTTCTGTCACAACCAAGAGTTGTTATTTTTGGAAGTTAAAAGGTAGGTTACCTTCACTTCCATACCAAAATAATTTCCTCATCCCCATCAGGAAATTTCTGCGGTACTTATTTCTATACCTTTGGAAAGTGGGGTGGTAGATCTTCTTAGAACTGTTTGCTTTACCCATAGGACCTCTAGAATTGAATTCCAACTTATGCTTCTTATCCCCATGATACCCCAGAGATTCGATGATCTCAATTTCAACCATGAGGGTACATCCGAAAATTTCCTTATAGAAATCAAAGTCATGGATCAACATGGATTTCTGTAGGCTAGGTTTCAGCCCACCAAAGAAGTAGTCAAACTTAAATTCAGGGGTAATGAAAAAGATGGAGGCATATAGTTCAATAATTGTGAAGTTTTCCTCATACTATCCAATAGATTATTCATCATTTTTCTTGATGGAAAGGACGCCCCTTTCTATATTAAGTCGGAGGGTACGCAAAAAATATTTATCAAAAAATATCTTTAAAAAATACTTCTATTCCTACTCCTCAATTACCTCCTTAGGATTTGTATTTTTGATCAATGTTCACCATTAATAATCTTTACCCTCCATACAATAGGAATCCATGAGAACCTTCTCTTGTTCTGAACATTTAAGGATAGAGACGATCCTTTCAGCGGAGTTGATCCATTTCTCAAAAATTGAGGGATCAGATGATCCATCAAAATTCAAAGTCCTTTGTCTCATGAAGCCCTCTATAGAGACTTGTTCTTTCATAGGGGTGGTTGAAAGTTCCTCTTGAACTATTATTCTCTTCAAAACATGAGTTAACTGAGAGAGTATCGTGACAAAGCTCATGATTCATGCTCCCATCGGATTGGCCATCTCATTAGAAAAATTGTCACATTGATCTTCACATCAGTTGTTATCCTGAGTCCTCCTATTACCAGCCATTGGCTGGAATAAAATTAAAGATAGGGGTAAAACATAATGGGGAATCCAAATAAAAAACCGATGACTTAAAAATTAATCTTATTTCCATAACTTATGAATTTATAGTATTCAATCTATGTTATCTACGATATACTTCCCAACATATACTCTTAGGGGATTTTTTTTTAATTCACTTAATAATGGATCATACTACGATTATTTATTTACAAAAGCATATCCCCTAGGCGTTTCATAACCAAGTGTGCTGTAAGGATCATTTTTGTTTACCAGGATACCCCGAGTCGAGCCCGTAACTACTTGTCAAAGTTTTCACTCTTAGGTACATATGTTCCAGAGCCGCCTCTACCTGCTCATATCCAGACAGAGATGTATTTTCTTGATAAACCATTAATCTATACTCACTAGAAAATTGGTATGATTTTATTATACTTAGTCTTATCCTTAATGCTTTTACAAGGGTTTTCTAATCCTAATCTGAAAAATAACTAAACCTATCATATGATACAAACTATAACAACCCTGATCTTTATTACAAACTTAAAAATGATTTGTTACAAAAACAATTCACTTAATACAACATATAATATCAATAGGTATTGTGTATTTGGGGATTAGGAACATTACATAACAACTTAGAACATAAAACACACCATCTTTATTGAAAACTTCCTTTACATGACCACTACATTCCCTCGTACTTAGCATTGAATGGTATAACCCGAGGACATGCATAAGAAAAGGGTGGGCTATAAAGACTGGTAATGGAGTAAACAAGGCATAAAATGAATATTACAATACATGTTAGGAAATAGTAATATTAATTTAGAACAAGAGAAACATGAACATAAAGACATGATATAGCATGGTTATCATAACATGGCAATGTGGAAACAACACTTAACTTGGTATTTGCATGAGCCAAGGCTCGTTTCACATGGATCATGAGTAAACCCTCATTTTACATGAATTAGCATTATTAAAACATAATTTCACTTGTTTCATCATGATACCAATCATTACACGATGCATTGGAGCGCTATCAGGGGCCACCTTTCTTAATCATTTAATTTCATGCATAAGTGTGCCACATGGATCATATAACACGAATTCATTAAACATCATAATTTATTCCATGATAAAGGAATTTGGAATTAATACATGAAACTATATAAAAAATAAGTAAATGTGCATAATGGTGAATAAAAGTTATAGAGAAATGGTCATGGTATTCACTACACAATGACTTTGACTTCAAAAATCGTAGTGCAATTTTGGCAGCACAACGGCGTGATATAAGAATTCATAAAAATGGTTGATGGGATAGAAAGGTGTGTCTCATAATATGTACATGAAATTGATAGTATGGGGTCATATAGATACATGTACCAACATATGTAATGGATTTTAGACTTATAATACTAAAGAATTGGTTGAATGTAAATGAGGAGAGAGAAATTCTTTATTGAATTTTGGCATGGTAATAGATGTACATAGGAGACATTAATGAGAGAAAAAGTGGTCTCTCATCACTCATGAATAAATAGGGAATTATGGGGGGGGAGAGAAATAATACCCCAACATTTATAATTAAAAATAAAAGGACATAACAATATTAAGAAACTTGAACAAAATGAGAAATGAAGGAATTCCTTACTTGGAAGTGTGATCCAAAAGGCTTGGAAGTGTCTTGAGAGAGGATTCTTGGGAGATTAGGGTGCCACGGAAGGATTCTAGAGAGAATAGGGAAGAGGTAGGTCGAACTAAAAAGGCTTTGAGTGAAGAGGAATTGAGAGCTTGGGTCGGTTTATATAGGAAATGATATGCGATTCTTTATTTAGGTCTGGGACACCCCAAATTAAACTAATCAAAACCAAAAACAATACCATGGTTTTTGCCCATGGTTTTTTATAAAGGGGAGTGGAAAACAATATTTTATAAGGCCAGTGGTTTCTTATGTGGAGGTGAGTCACACTCTCAAGAAAATAATTTATAAAGCTAAAATGTTTTATAAGTCTTGGAGGGTCCACTGAGGCTTGTAAAATAAATCAAATAGACCTGAAATCATATTATTTTAATGGTAAAAAATATATTGGCGGAAAATAATGTTTATAGTATTTTATTACATCACTGTTAGGTCATTATGATGTCATAAAACACATTATATATTTAAACAGTATTTAATTTTTACCCAAAAATTCGATTCTCAGAAAATTATGAAAAAGTCACCAGTGGATAATTTTGACATCCTGATTCCAAAATTAATATTCATTTTATCTAAATAATTGTATAAATATGTGAAATTTTAATAAAAACTGACATTAATCGATCATTCATGGGTTTTGAAAAAAATAGCGTTCAAACCATAATAGAAATCACAATTGTATTCATAATAATCATATGGTCATTTATATCAAATAAAAATTAATTTAGTAATATAATATTATTTAATTAAAAAATCCATTAAATCATTAAATTATATTTCTTAAATAACTAAAAATGTTATTTTTTATTTAAAAACTATTTACAAAGTAAAAATAAAAAAATGAATGTATATTCTCTATACAAAAATAATGTACATAATCATAGTATTAACGTATCATTACATAACCCCTTATAACACCCACATAAGACTGAAGGGTAAGTTGTGCAATGGTGAAAGACTTTTGGGGTGGCTCGGATAACATCACTCGGGTAGAAATATCTATCAACTTCCACTTCTACCTTAGGGGGTTCTGTTCAAGCATCAGGTGTTAAAGCTCGGCTTGGGCTTGATCAAGAGAAAAGACCAATGACACCACCTCATTTCTGAGCTCCAATAAACAGGCTTCGTATGAAGAATTTATACTGGATGAGGCCATCACTTCATTTTTTTGAGTAAATTAGATATTTTAAAGCCCTCTGTTTATGCTAATCTTGTGATCACTATTCAACGTCTTTATTAGCAACGATCACAATTTATAATGGTATTTTAAAATCCAAAACATAAAACCAAAGAAGTGAATATATTATAAAACCATTTCATAGAATAAGACATTTAATTAGAAAAAGAGTAATTTCCATTAATAAAATTTTTCATTGTTACAGGTTTTTAATAACATAGAAAAGAAATAATTTAAAGGAGTCGGGGTTGGTCGATTACCTCTTCTTCGGTAGTTCTCCTTTGCATCCCTTTTTAGAGACCCATGGATTGATCTTTTTAGAAGATCATAATGACTGAATGAAGTATAGAGATCTTGATAAGTAAATATTATTGGGTTTGGTCATGAAATATGGCTCACTTAGGTGTAAAAAAGAGAAAGGATGGTGGTTCTTTTATAAGGGAGTGGAGGGGTGTTTTTGGAAATCAAGAAATATTATAATATAATACGTGTCTAACTCATGTAAAATTGTTTATAAATGAAATGGATTCTATAATAAGGATTGTATGGTATTAAAATGAACATAAAGTCATATTTAGATTGGTTTTATTGTGATTTTAAAGCTTATCTTTTGTTTTGACCCCGTGGTTGACTGATATTATCCTTGAAAATGGTAATGAATATATCAAAATTAATGAGTTATAATTGTACATATAAAGTTAATACTTAATAAAAAATATTAATGAGATGAAATAATACACCATTTCTCATCCTTATTAGAATATGTTATGTTTTTTTAATTTTAGTTAAATTAATTATCTATTATATAACATAAAATACCATTAATGTAATTCCTGACACTGTTTATTTAGTTTAACATTAATGACTAGAATATTAAATGGATTTTGAATCCATACCCTTAAAATATTCATATTGCTTTATATTGATCTATAATTGTTTGGAACAATAAAAATAACCATTTTTTTTAAAATTAATGTTTTTTAAAACCATTTACCTGATTATTCTTCTACTTACACAGGAATTGTGTTAGTGTTTTATATGCATTTATGGTAAGTTTTTCTCCATAAAATAATACAAAAAAATTCACATTATATGAAAATTATTTTATATTTATATTGATATTTATAACCAACAATATTTTATTTTAATCTATTTGAATGATATTATTGATATAAAATGCATGAGAGAAACATTTTTGACTTTATGCATTATATAATATATTATAAATGTCAAAATCAAATATAAATATAAAAAAACATATTTTTAGAATTTTTTATTATTATGGTTTATATATACTCCTGCAAAAATTAATTTATTTTTTTGAATAAATTTGCAGCCTTATCACATTTGGATTAAAATAATTTACCAATTTTACTTTTATTGGGATAACAAAAATTTACTATGGTTAAATTTAATATGGAAAAAATTTAACGTGAAAATATTACTTAATCTTAAATATGACGATTAAAAAAATATATACCATTTCTTCATTCTCAATTTGATATAGTGGATTAATTTAATTTATAATGAAACAAGAAAAACGTGACAAAAAACAAATTTCTAGAAAAATCGATTATTATGTTTAAATATATTTTTTACAAAATTAAAGTATAATTTTTACTCCAATAATGTATATTAGAATATTTATTTTCAAAATAATCTCAATAAATTATAAAATTATTTATCATAGAATTATACAATGAAAGCACATGAAGGAAAATGCCTTCTTCTATAAAAGTATTTATTTTTCACTTTTCATTGAAATATCAAACATTGTTGAAAATTATCAAAAAATGAAATATAATATAGTTTATACAAGATTATTACGAAAATAAAAAACCCAAAAATAAAATAAAATGTTACAAAATTGAGTTATAATATTAGATCAAAAAACCCGTAAATTCATTTTTGAGGGAATCATGTTTTTGTGAAGAAAATGAATTCACTAAAGGCTGAGTGATTATTTCATAAGTATTAGAAAATAATTTATTTGGGACTAGGAACATTATATATTTCATATTTTGGATAATTCTATTCCTACTGTCTTATTTAACAGCATGGTTATAACCATAAAATTTATGTAAAAATATTATTTCATTGTTTATTTAAGTACAGTTTTATGAGTTGTATATGATATCGAACATAGGGTTGATTTTAAATATCGAGATTTGACACAATATACCCAAATTTTAATACATCAATAAAATCCAATGATCAAACATCAGGTCAATAAGATCCCATCTTTCCCTTGTACATACATTATTTAGTTTTGGTAATCCTCTTGGAGTCCAATGTTCTTTACAAAATATATGGTTGACGAGCCTAAAAAAAGAACCTCTTTTGGTATGTTCTATTGATGTGAATGGATCCCCAAGAATATATGTAAATTAAAAATATAAATCATTGAATCTCAATGTGAAATCCCTATGTAATCTAACCCTATACAACCAATTCATGCTACAAACATGATAGGTACACGCTGTAAAATTGAAGAATGTCATTAATTAGTGAAGTAATTATATGAATATGTTATTTCCAATGAGAAATTTATTTAATATGTTAAATAAATATTTATTTAATTTTAAACTATATATGGTCGATTTTTTGATAGATCTGGTATTTTTGGGATTCCCTACGTAAATCTTGTATTTACATCATGAAGTTTTCGCACCAAGTGTTCAAATATAATGTCAAGTCTCATGAATTATGATAACAAGATCTCCCCTACTCTACTTATTTGATAAATTTATATAAGTGACATACTATGATGCCTATCTAAAATATAAATTTGTTTCATTTGATCATCATGTACCCGATTTATAGATGATGGTAAGCCATTATTCATTCAAATCCATCTTGGATCATTGGTTTTTCTCATGCCAAGATCCCAAGAAAAATATTTCCTAACATATATCATTTTTGGTCTCTATTCTTATCATAGTAAATTGGATTTAATTTTAGGTGAATTAGGAATGAATCTAATCACTACCTCAAGAAGCACAAATTGTTTTCACCTTATCCACTTCTGAGGTGGGTGGTCCATAACAACTCCATAAATGCCAATTTCATATTCATTCAGAATGTAAAAATTATGTAGTATCACCAACATGGGTGGAACATGACATAAATTATTTTTTAAATAACTATGTAATGATACCCTCATTCCTAGACCTCCTTATGGTACCAATTGGGTCCATTGGGGTTGTGATTGGACATGCAATATCATGTGGGGAGAACCTACCATTAATCATGTAAGTAACATACAAAAATGGTAAGATTATTTTGAATATTATATAATTTATAGTATAATTTAACATTTAATATTATATTAATTGTTGTCATTCATGATACATAAGGGTCTACAAAGAGAAAATGTCTTCCTTGTTATTTGATAATTGGATAAATTTATCTACATATAATAAATTATTAATTGTTATAAATATAATGTTTTGGATTTATTTTCAATGATGTTACAGACAAGATGTCTATATGATTGATTATTTCCTCATGGGACATGGAAATGTTTATTTATCTGGACACATGAGAATCCACCATGTGATATGTGGTTATATTCACCTCATGAAACATATACACGTGAAGGAATAATAGAATATAGCATTAGAATTCACATATATTAATGTACATGATGAATGATGATTATCCCCTTATGACGTGACAAGTAAATACATTGGATAATCCCACATGAGAATTTTATTGGAGTATAGCGGGGTATAGGAAACTTCATTATAGAGATTTTTCTTATTATAGGAGCTTTAGTTAGTAGTATGGGCGATTAATAAAAATGTTGTAGGATCCACTATATGAAATATAAATTCAGCATGGATCTATAGAGGGTTTCCCTTACATATGGTGAAATCCTAGGTATATTGGTTCATCAGTTTTATTTCATGTGTAGTATTAATTTATTAAATAAATAGCCATTCTTATTAATTTCTAGAATGAAATATATTTTAGGAATTATTTTTTTTGAGACACTTGTTTTTTGAATAATTAGTTTTAATAACACCATGTTGGTCCTATGATTAGTACCACAATAGATTTCATCGATGTAGGTATGGTCAAGGAAAAGGGAAAACGTTTTTGATGTTTTCCGACTGGGCGGGTTGGGGTTTTGCTGATGAGACCAACATAGGGATCACGATCTCAGTCATTAGTTTCATTTATATGGCCTTAAATATTTTTATTAGTATTATATAAAAAATGTAATTTGGTAACATTTTATCCTAAAATGAAATCATTATATTTTTATCATATTGTTTGATTTATCCTTTATTCTGCTATGATTTAATGATGATTGTTTATAATGATTCTACTATTTTCTAATATATTATTTTTATTATTCCTTGATTTTTGTGTATATTTTCAATAGGGTATATTCTCCCTACTATATTCTTTAAACCCTTATTTCTTTCTGAAATCCACTCCCAAATAGGGAGGCACACATGAAGTCATATAGCCAAGCATCTTTGTCACCTGAGGGAATAATGGGTTAGGGGTGTTATAAATCAGTTTCATGGAATCTATTTTCTTTACCATTACATTACTATTTGGTATAGCTTGAATGATGTTTTTTTGTTTCAATACTCCGTAATGACTTGATACATGGTCATTGTTATTCCGTGCATGTTTTAAAATCTGAGTACCCAGGGATGAGATTATTTTTCATGTTATTATCTTGTTATAGTTCTCATGTTTTATCACGTTAGGTGATTCACATGTTTTAAAATCATAATATTTTATGTCATTTAACTTGTGGGATTCTATAACAAATAAAGATTATATGGGCATTGTGATAGGAATTTTGAGAAATATATACACAAGAATTGTTCATGATAGAGATATATCTTTTTAATGTGATATATTTTACCATAAGATCTTTGATAAAAACCTAGGACATACCAAATGAAAATAAACGATAAAAGTTTTAATGTTATTCTTATTTATATGTTATGGCATGCGCATAGGGACCTTGAGCTAGTGGTCCACTGTTGCATTCAACAATTGATGTTGACCATATTGTGTGACCTATTTTCTAATGTGTGTGTTAAACATTGATCGGAAAATGATTTGTCATCACAATTGAATTTAGTTTTTTGAGAGATAAAATAAACTTCCTCACAATATAATTAAGAAGAATTTCCCTATGTCTCTAGAGAATAATATGGACGAACATCTTCAAAACATTTTCCTGATAGTTCAATGATCCATGGAAAGGGAGTATATTTTCACCACATCATAGATTTATGATCTGAGGAGATAGTTAATCCTATTGAATCTATAAACATAACTTCTTAGGGTCACCATTCAGAAGTTGAGTTCTTTAGCATATTTTACAACCCAAAACTATATTAATGAAAATTCATCTTGATCTACTTAAATGTATTATTATGTAAAATCGTAATGTAAAACAAATTCACTTCCTTGGTTTTATGTTTATAGATTACAAAATACAATTATGAATTGTTACCATTGCTAATATAGTTGTTGAACAGTGATTAATTGATTGGTATAAATATAGGGCCTTTGGAAATCCAATTTACTCAGACAAAGGAAGCAATGGCCTCATCTAGTAGAATTTCTCCACATGAAGACCATTTTTTGAAGCTAAGAAATGAGTTGGAATAATTTTTATTTTCTCTTGACAAAGTCCAAGCCAACCTTTAACATGTTAAGCTCAAACGAAACCACCTACGGGAGAAGTCAAATTTGATCGACATTACCACCTGATTAAGGTTATCCAAGCCACCCCAAGAATTTGTCACCATCACAAAACTTACCATTATGTCATATGCAGGTGTTATAATAGGTAATGTAACAAGACCCTAGCACTATGATAATTTCCTTTATTTTTATATAAATAATTTACATTAATTTCATTATTATTACTTTTGTAAATGGTTTTTAAAGAACAAATAGTATTTTTAGTAAATATTCTATTAAGAAATCTATTTTGGTGAATTAATGGTTTTTTGGAATTAAATAACATTTTAATAAAAAATTATTAATACTAAATTAATTTTTATTAAATATAAATGATCGTGTAATTTTTAGGAATATAATTGTAATTTTAATTAAGGTTTGAAAAATGTTTTTCTTTGAAACCCATTAATTTTTGATAAATGATTTTTTTAAATTAAATGTAAAAATTAAAATATTTAGAAAATAATATATATAAAATTAATATTATTTTTGGAATTAGTATGTCAAAATTTTATAATGGTGGATTTTTTATAATTTTCAGTGACAATCGAATTTTTGGGTAAAAATTAAACACAATTTAAATACATAACATGTTTTATGACATAATAATGACCCAATAGTGATGTAATAAAATATTTTAAATAATACATTCGTCAAATATATGTTTTATGTTTAAAATATTGTGATTTCTTATTTTATTGATAAATTTTATGGTGCCTTAGTGGACCCTTAAAGACATATAAAACATTTTAACTTGTTAAACTGATTTCCTTGAGTGTGTGACTCACCTCCACATAATCAAGCATAATATTTTTTAGAATTTAGGCCAACGCACTTATAAAATAATTTTTTCCACTCCCCTTTGCCCAAAACCAAGGCAAAAAACCATGGGTTGGTTTGTGGTTTAGACTAGTTTAATGTGTTGTGTCCAAAACCGAAATAATAATGAATTCCCTCTATTTTACTATATAAATCCACCCAATCTCCCACTTAATATTCACCAAAATACTTCTAATATTGAAAAAACTCTTCTCTCATCTCTCTATAATCCTTCCAAGGCACCCCAATATCCCCATAATCCTCTCTCCACCATCTCCCAAGCCTTTTCTATCACATTTCCAAGTAAAGGATTTCCTTCAATTCTCATTTTTGTCCAAGTTTCTTAATATTTTTCTACCCATTTTTTTCAATTAAAAATGTTAGGGTATGATTCCTCAACTCCCCCATTCTAACCCCTTATGTTTGAATTATTATAGAACACTTTAACTCTCATTAATTCCTCCCATGTACACCTGTTACAATGCTGAAAGTCTGTCAGGAATTTATCTCTTCTCATTTACATTAAAGAAATTATTTTATATTATACATATAAAGTCAATTACATATGTTGGGATATTATGTTACATGAACCCATTACTATCCATTTCTTGTAAATATGAAGATACACCCTTTCTCTATCATCAACCATTTTCATGAATTATTATGTCATGCTGTTAGGCTGTCGAAATTGCACTGTGATTTTCCAAGCCAAAGTCATTGTGTAGTGAATACCATGCCCATTTCTCGATTAAGGGTATTAACCTTTATGGACATTTACTTATTTATTATTATTTTTAATGTATGAATTACACATTCCATTATCATGTAATAAATTATTATTTTTAATGCATACATGTTGTATGATCCATGTGCCACACTTATGCATGAAATGAAATGATTAAGAAGGGTGCACCCTGATAACACTCTGATGCATTGGTTAAAGATTAGTATCATGATACTTCAAGTTAAATGAGGGTTTAATCATGATAATTCAAGTGATATTATGTTTTACTCATTTTCCATGTGCAATGAACCTTGGCTTATACGAATATCATGTTAAATATTGTTGCCACATTTTCATGTTATGATAAACATGCTATATCAAGCCTTTATGTTCATGTTTCTCTTATGCTCCATTGATATACCTATTGCATAATATGTATTATATTCTTCTTTTTATTCCTTTTGTACTACCTTACTTTTCTTTATAGCTGACCATTTTCTTTTTCATGTCCTCTGGTTCTCCCATGTAATGTAAGTACGAATGAATGTTATGGTGATGTAAAAGAAGTTTTTATAAAGGTGGTGTGTTTTATGATCTAAGTTGTTTTGTAATTTTTAAGGCCAAAATATAATAGAAATATCTATATCCTATCTTGTATCAAGTGAATATTTAATGTAATAAATTATATTTAAGTGTGAAATAAAGAGAAGGGTTTTTATAGTTGGTATAAGAGGATAAGTTTATTTATTTTTGGGATTATGATTAGAAAACCCTAGTAAAATCCTTAAAGATAAGACTAAGTATAATAAAAACATCCCTAAATTTTTGGGAGTATTTAGTAAGGGGTTTATTAAGAAAATACATCCCATTATGGATAAGATAAGGAATAGGTGGCTCTACCATAGATGTATCTAAGGGTAATGCCCAAAAACATAACTTTGAGCTAGACTCGAATTAGAAATAGTGCATGACAATGAGACTTGCTACAGTATTGGTTACAAAACTCCCGAGGGATATTATTTGGTAAATTTATAAGCTTATTATGAACCATTATTAAGGGAATAAAAACTGCCCCTATGAATACATATCGGGAAGTAGATAATTGATAATATGGATTGAATCATATAAATTCATAAGTTAAGGAAATAAAATTAATTTATAAGTAATCCATTTTCTTATTTGTACTACCCATTATGTGTTTCCCATAACATTACATTTATTACAACCAATGTTTGGTTATAGGAGGACTCTAGCTAACAACCGATGCGAAGATCAATGTGACAATTTTTCTAATGAGATGCCCAATCTGATGGGTGTGGGAGTCACAAAATTTTCCAAGATTCTCTATCTGTTAAATCATGTTTTGAATAGAAACATGTGTAAAGTGAAACATTCAACCCCCACCCAATAAATATAAATTCACAATAGAGAGATTTATGAGACAAAGGCCTCCAAATTTTAATGGATCATCAGATCCCTCAATTTTTGAACAATGGATCAACTCCATTGAGAAGATATTCTCCATACTTCAAGGTTATGAATAAGAGAAAGTACTTATTGATTTTTATCCTATGGAGGGTGAAGCCAAACAATGGTAGAAATTGATAAAAAATACTTATCCTGAGGAGGATTTCGAGGCATTAGAATGGAAGGATATCTAGAAAATGTTTTTTGACAAATATTTTCCTTGTACCCTTTGACATATGATGGAAATGGACTTTCTTGTCCTCATGAAAAAAAAGACGATGAATCCATTGGAGAATAGGATGAAACCATAACAAGGCTTTCAAAATATTCCTCTGGCTTTGTGATTACCCCCTAATGCAAGGTTGACCATTTTTTGGTGCACTAAAACTGAGTCTACAAAAAACCTATCGATCCCTGACTTTGAGAGCTATGATGAATTTCTCTGTTGTACCCTCAACGTCGAAATGGAGATCAAAAAATATCACAGGTATCATGGGGATAATAAGACTAAGGTGGAAGTTAATTCTAGCAGTCTGATGGGTAAATCCAATGGTGATAAGAAAATCCATCACCCCACTTTCCCAAGGTGTTGAAAGAAGCACCCAAAAAATTGTCTAAAGGGGATGAGGAAATTAATTAGATGTGGAAGAGAAGGGAACCTGGACATTAACTGTCATCATAAAAAACCCATGTAAGTGACATAGGAGAGGAATTATATATTCAACCCTTAACGTATTGTTCATTGATTCAATGGAAAAGAACCTAGACAAATTTCAAACAAGTTCCATAAGACATGGGTTTTCAGAGGCAACCAACAACCTCCAAGGAAGAAATAGAGAGATTTTTCCATCACTACCACCGAAGTGAACCCCCAAAACAAAGTGCTGAGAGGTATTCTAGTTAATAAATCAATAATAGTGAACATAATTCTTGATTTTGGTTCTACAAATTCTTTTATATCTTGAATGATTATTAGAACAATTCCAACACCACTAAAATTCATGGAATTAAAGATGTTTGTGAGTACAGAAAATGGGGAAATCATTACATACCAAGAATACAACTCCTCCCCTATTATAATTTGTGGATTAAACTTCCCAAAAAACCTCTTCATACTCCCTTAGGTTGAATTTGATGCAATTCTTGGCATGTATTATCTTTCCTTATATAGAGTTGACATAAATTTCCGTGAGAGGGAAATGTTTCTCTATATGGAAAATCGACCCCCAATTCTGTACAAGTGCAAGGAGGTGGATGAATCTTCTTTATCACCATCATATCAAGTGTGGATATTACTACCCTATGATAAAGAGTATCTAGATCAGACAATTGAGTCCAAGGAATCACCATCCATGAAGACATGCATATTGTGAGGGAATTTGCTAAAATGTTTCCTAAGGAATTGAATGGTCTTCCTCATAGAAGAGGCGTTGAGTTCTAAATTGAACTTATAATTGGGGTGTTTCCAATATCTAAGACTCTGTATAGAATGTCTTTGTGGATATTGAGGAGTTGAAGAAACTATTATAGGATAATCTGGATAAAGGGTTTATACGCCGAGTGCATCACCATGGGGTGCACCGGTCCTCTTCGTCAAGAAGAAGGAAGGGTCAATGAGACTTTTCATCGATTATCGTGATTTCCAAAAAATCACTATAAAGAAAAAGTACCCTCTACCTTGAATTAATGAATCATTCGATCAGCTACATAGAGCACAATACATTTCCAAGGTGGATTTGCGATCAGGATATTACTAAGTAATGGTGAAGAAAGAGGATGTCCCCAAGACTACTTTTCGTTCAAGATACAGGCACAATGAATTCATAGTAATGAATTTAGGACTCACTAATTATCTAGAAATGTTCTTGAAATTGATGAATAGAGTCTTTATATGTAACTCCTCGACCCTAGTTACCCAGATTCAGTGCCTTATTACATAACATTGGCATGATCACAAGAGATCAAGTCTCAAAAGATAAATTAGTTTAGAAGCCTTGGAAGTACTAGAAACATACATAAGTTTTAAATTACATCATGAAATGGAAAAACAACAACATTGAGTCCCCTTTTAACACACTCATACCCCTTATTCTATTCTTGCAGGTTAATCATGATATATTTCTTCACATCTTGGGAAAAATGAAAAATAGAAAGGGGTGAGCTCAGATTCTCAGTAAGGATAACAATAAAATAGAAACGATCATAAATAAGAATAAATATTTAAAGAAATGAATAAGACCAAAACAAAATCCATTTAAACATGAAAATCAGCATGATATGGAAAAGATAAATCAAATAATTCCATTTACTTATTCACATAGATATTATACTAGTCAAATAATCACATGAAATAACAATATCCAATTTCATAATGATGGAATGCATAATGATGGACACCATAAACACATAATGAAGGCCTCGTGCCAATACTACAGATAAGATTTTGTCAGGGCCTTGTTCCAAGTCACTAGTTTGTCTCATGATACCTACCGATGCATCGAGGAGCTATAGTGGGATCCACCTGTTAGTTACTAAGTCCAATACATTTCTCATATGAAAAGATTTGAAACATAACATAAATATGCGTATTAAATCTAGAATAATAAATGTTAATACTTTAACCATAAACCATTAATGGTATAAAAATAACACATCCATAGTAAAACATATCACAAAACCATCAATACAATATGGAAGATTTTATCATAATAAATCAACTTCAAACAACTGTAAAATCCATTAAAGTATGTTAACATTGATGAATTAAAAACTAATTGAGGGAAATATATCTTTCAATTTTGAAATAATTTAAATGTAACATAATTATAAAATAAAACATTTATTTTAAAATATTCTTATTAGCTTTTAAGGGATGTTTCGAAGGTGTTATAATGGTAGAAAATAGACGCACCTGCGGTATAAGTTAAAAAGCATTCTTACCTTAATTTGTCGAAAAGGTCATAATGCACCTTATTTATAAAACGACAGAAAGATTACATTATAATTTTTTTATAAAAATTCAAACAAGGCTATAAATGAATTTAACCTATAGTATTGGAAACTATAAAAAATGTTTTGAAATACATTTTAGTGAAACAAAGATGTGGATGATAAAGAGGTCCCAGTAGATACTCATGTATAAACAACATCAGATAATGAAGAGATTGTAGAATTAACCCATACATTGTATTCTTACTTAGTATATGGTATATTAAACTGCTTTATAATGGTTAAAATATTGTTATTAAATTATAAAAGAACCATATACATAAATATTATATAATATATGATCCTCTAATATTGCTTTGTTAATTGTATTTCAGTTGTATTATTGTTTTGGGTGTTAACTGTTTAATTTTCCTTTATATGTTTTGTTACATATGTATTATTTGTTATGGATAGGATGTATTTAATTCATATCCAAAATTATATGATGTTCCTAAAAATCATATTTTGATCATCAAATGAAAATTATTCTTGAATGGTTACGATGGGGGATGAAATCTCATTGTGTTCAGGGAGATGGTAATCCATATGTATGCACGGGTGACAATATCCTTATTTTGATGGTGAAATAGTATGTAGTTGGATGGTATATTATATATTCAGAGTAATTAACATGTTTTATTTATTATTTACATAAATTATACTCATTTTTATTCCCATCCAAATAATGAAGCATTGAATAACAAACTTCACCACAACGTGGAGACAATAAGCCGTACGTACACACATACGATGAATTTGTTATTCATAGGATGGATAGAATAATAAATATGGTGGTACCATATTTATAATAACATATCAGTATGTATAGGGTACTGGAGTTATTATTTTAGTATGGAAACAACAAAGAAAGATTAAGTGGAAGAAGAAAAGAACTTTGAAAGAGGTGATTAAATTATTACCTCTTCTTCGGGTGATTCCATTTCATTTGATCAAAAGTGCTCCTTAAGATGGATTTAGGATCAAAATAAGGACTCTAGTTTGAATTTAGGGTTGTTTGGGGGATATATAAGCATGTTTTGGATGAACCAAATGTCTTCAGAGGTGTGATTTTGAGAGAAGTGGAAGTACCAATTTATAAGAGAGGTGAGGGTCGCATTTGGAAAAGCTTGAAATATTAATTTATTATACTATAATTTTCTGTTTATAATGGCTCCAAATGAATTTATTTAGAGCCTTAGGTGGTTATGGGTTGAACCCCTTTCAACCAATAGTTTTTTCGAATGTTTAGGTTACCATATTAACCATATCTTTTAGATTTAATTCTTGGTTAAATAGTTTAACATTTACCATGCCTCCTTGTATTTTTATATTATATAGTTAATAAACATAAAATAAAATGAAAAGAAATCATAAAGTGGTTCATTAATGACAAATATATAATTATATAATTTATTTTTCCTAACCATATATTTTTATGACTATTATATAATTTAATAATATAGTATATCTTTTGAAAACACATTTATGTCAATTTTGACACTATTTAGTATTTTTGGTGTGAAATTTATAACAAATTGATTAATTAGAAACCAATTCTTAAAATCAACCATATAATTTCATATTCACTTATAAAATTCTTAGATGGAATCAAAACTCTCAAATTATTTTTATTTTAATATTTATAATATCATTTATTTGATTCCTTCATTAATAATGAAAACACTGCATCGTTATTTTGTTATAAATAAATATAGTTATTTTATTTATAAAAATTATAAATAAAATATCATTATGTAATAATTTTTTATATATTTATAATTAATATTTATTTTCTATGAGATCAATTATATATCCTCATATAAACATTGTTTTACTAAAAGATATATGTTTGTGTTACGTTTTTCTTAACTTTAAATTAATTTTTATGAAGTGTCATTTTCACTTACAAGTGGCTCCATGGGGTCCCAAAATCAACCCACGGAAACCCATGGTTGGAAATGTACCATCCAATTGGGTTTAGACACATTTTAGGATAATTTTAATATTATTTTAATATTACTTTTTACTCTTATTTACCGGATTTAACCTTCAACCATGGTAAATAAAATATTTAGGGAAGTAACTGTTTATAATGTCTAAAAATAAAAGTTACCAATTAAAAAAATTTAGAACTCATGATTCCAAATATGTAATAATTTATTCCAAATTAAAAACACAAAAGTTTCATAAATTAATTTAATTTTAATTCTCATTGTTAAAACCAAAAATCAGGTTTTTAAGAAGTAAAAACTATCAAAATATTGACATTTGTTTATGAACAATTTAAATGTGCAATTACATCAAATGACCTAAATTATATTAAATGATAAAAATAAAATCTAATGATACATTAAAACCACTAAAATTTATAATTTAACACTATAAATTATTTCTATTAAAAAATTGTTTTTAATTAAAATTTACCATTTTCACTATTAATCAAAATATGAAATTTATCCGAAAAGTAAATTTTTTTTGTCCAAACTAAATTTTTATGTCTCTATTGTTTATAATAATTTAATTTTATTATATTTAACATATATAAGTTTCAAATATTGGATTTAAAAAGAGTTATTCATTAAATGGCGGAAAAACTGCATTTTTGAAAAAAATACTTCTTTTATCTAAAAAATTGAATTTGTCCTTATATTATGTATAAGAAAAACAAAAGATGAATGTTAAAATTATATAAGGTATATATGAAATCAAAAATGTGGTTATTACTATTCATAACCACTTTTTAAACCGCAAGTTTAATGGTTCGTGGTGCGCTTGAACTCGGTGTTGCGTAAATCACACACTATTATATTATTCAAAGAGAAACGTACCAAGTAAGACTGGGGTGTTACATTATTCCCTCATTCAAAAAATTTCATCCTCGCATTTTGAAATTGTTCTATTGATATAAAAGGTTAAAAATATATAAAATACCTTTAGGGAAACCTACATCGTAGACCAGTTTAATAAAATTTAGTTTTAATAAGAGGGAAATAGAAATGTAAAAGTCACCACCAAATTTGGATTTCTAAAAAGAGAAAATTGGTGGCAATTAAAATTAGAGTAAAATGTAAATATTTATAGGGAGTGATTGAGGTCATCAATCACAAACAAGTGAATGAAAAATTGAGTGCCTCAAAGCCATAAATCTATGATGATTTAAAATATCATTAGTTCAACAAAACATAATGTATTAGGATAACCCATTTTTGGTTTTAAGATTATTTCACTAATGTTTAAGAATTAATTTCTTCTTAGAATCATAAAAAAAGAATACTTGAAAAGTATAGTTCCATCATTCAACTAATTTCTACCAATAACTAATCTTTCACTCCTACATATAATAGAACTCCTAAATCTTCTAATTATCATAATCGTATAAGTTTCCAAACATATACCATGAAGAAAACTAATTTATAATAACTAGGGACTTCCTATAGGCTAGTGGTAGGTGATAAAGCCTTGTCACACTTTGGTTGTGTGTTCAATTCCAACAGCTTTTTCTGACGTGATGGTTTATCACCCGACCTACATGTTGTCCTTTTTCTAAAACTATAGTATTATAATATTCCAATAATAATATTATGAAATGTTTTAAACATAAACATTACTATACAACATTCAACAAAATCCATTCCAACCTTTATAGTTATCCAAAATACTTCTGTCCAAACTCTCTCTAAAAGGTCTCTAAATTCCAAAATCAATTATTACATCTGATTCTTCAAACAACATAACATTTCTCTTATTATCACATACTGAAAATATGATCACGTTCATCATATTAAAACCTTAATTAAAACAAAAAGTATTACTGTACAATACTTATAAATATCACATTCTTCTTATAACTAGAATATAATTATTGAATCTAAAAAACACAAATACATTAATTATTCCACTTCAATTGTTTTAACAACATAAGCTTGGACTTTCTCCCTTGGACTTTTCTTAGGTATGTTTCTTTGGTGCTTATGAAATTCATTTGCATAATTCCCCATTTATCTACAATTGTAGCATTCAACATTGATAGCCTCTTTCTTTCCCTTACAATCAAGAGTCTGATGACCTTTTTCTCCACATTTGTTATAAACTACAATTCCTTTTAGGCAAGTACAAGGGTGTTTCTTCACACAATTATCACATAAGGGAAAACAATTCTTTCCATTTTTCCCTTTATCTGTATCTTGCACCACCATTCTATTCTTCTCTTGCTTTACATAAATTTCATAATACTTAGAGAATTATTTTTCTGTCTTGATAGCACATGAGTATATATCTTTATACGACGAGAAGGATTGTGAGACTAATGATCAATGGAGAAATGGTTTTCACCCATCAAATAATTGATCAATATTACTCCTTGGGTTACATATATAATTTACATCATGCCTTTATAACCTTGTAAAGTTAGGCTCATACTTTGAAACATTCTCATCCTCCTTTTTCCTTAAACTAAGAAATTTCCTTTCCGTATCCTATTGATGGTCACAAGGAATATATTTTACTAAGAAAAGTTCTTTAAAATCACTCCATTACCTATTTGATACTCCATAATCTTTCTTTGTGTTTTTAATCAATGACCACCATTGATATTCATCTACTATGACACGATAAACTTCCATGAATGTTTTTCCCTTTCACTACTTCCCAAAGCATGAAATATTTTTTCTAAGGAATTTACCCATTGCTCAGATACAATTGGATTTATAGTACCATTAAATATTGGTGGTTGTTACCTCATGAATCGGTATAACATTGATCGTCCACGTTGTGGATTAGGGTGATCCATATGGATAAGGTTATTATTCATAACTTGAGTGAGTTGTTCAAGCATGGTGATAAGCTGATCAGCACCACTTGCATCACCACCTCCACTATTATTATATTTAGTAGGAGGGAAATCCCTACATGGATTATGTGTGTTGATACAGTTTCCATTCCTTCCACTAGGAACCATTTCAAAACAATGGAATACAATAGATTAGTTTATGAATCACAATACATAATTCCAAACTTGAAAAACACTTAACATAAATTGAACAGTTTATGGATATAATCCATATTCATAAAAATGTTTTCTTTGAGGACGTATTCACTAATAAATCCTTCATAATCTATTATAAATAAAATGTGAATTATCCTATGCATATCCCCTAGGAGTGTAATAACCAAGAGTGCAGTGAGGCCCGTTACCATGTACCAGGATACCCTAGGTCAAGCTCAAAACTCCTTGTTAGAGTTTTCACATCTAAGTACATCTATGTCATAGCTGTCTCTACAAGATCATATCCATATATGGATGTATTTCTTGGAAAACTCAGTAAATATCTACATTAAAAAAATTATAGAACGTTCTTTTATACTAATACTCAAAGTATATCTTAGGGTAATATTATCTAATCAGAGATTTACTAAATCTAGTTTCCAAGGTTTGTACTAAACCTTCTTTGATACCACCTATAACACCCCGACCCTAGTTACCTAGAGTTGGTGATTTATTACATAATATTGGAATTATCACAAGAGATAAATTCTCAAAAGATGGATTAGTTTTGTAGCCTTGGATGAACTAGATACATACATAAGTTATACATTATATCATGAAATGAAAAAAAACAACATTTTTTACCCTTTGAACACACTCACATCCCTTAGCCTATTCCTGCAGGTTCATCATGATATACTTCTTCACATCCTGGAAAAAATAAAACATAGAAAGGGGTGAACTCAGATGCTCAGTAAGGATAACAATATAGCCAAAAATATAATAAATAATAACAAACAATTAAGGCCATGTATAAGACTAAAACAAAATCCATTTAAACATAAACTTCAGCATGATATGGAAAAGATAAATCAAATAATGCAATTTACTTTTTCACATGGATATTATACTAGTCGAATAATCACATACAATATCAATAGCCAATTTTATAATAATGGAATTCATAATTCTGGACATCATAACCACATAGTTAAGGACTCTGGCCAAGACTAAAAATAAATTTTTTTCAAGGCTTTATGCCAAGACACTGGTTTGTTTCATTAGACCTATCGATGCATTGACGAGCTATAATGGGCTCCACTCGTTACTTAATAAGTTCAATTCATTCCATATATGAAAATATTTGAAACATAACATAAACATTCATATTAAATCTTGAATAAGAAAGGTTAATAATTTAACAATAAACCACGAATGGTATAAAAACAACACATCTACAGTCAAACATATCACAAAACTTTTAATACAATATGGAATATTGTATCCTAATAAATCAACTTCAAACAAGTGTAAAACCCATCAAAGGATGTTGAAATATATGAAATCAAAAATATTTGAGAAAAAAATCTATTTATATTTTGAAATAATTTAAAATTAAAATAATTATAAAAGAAAACATTTATTTTGAAAATATTCTTATAATCTTGTAAGGGATGCTTCAAAGGTTTTATAATGGGAGAAAATATTCGCACCCACCCTATAAGTAATAAAACATTCTTAACTTAATTTGTCGAAAATGTCATAATGTACGTTGTTTGGAAAATCGAAGAAATATTACATTATAAAATTTTTATAAAAATTCAAACAATGGTATAAATTACATTATCCCATAGTCTAGTAAATATTAAAAAATGTTTTGAAATACATTTTTAAGAAACATGGATGTGGATTATAAAGAGGTCTCAGCAGTATCATTGTTTAAGGTATTAATTGTTTCATTTTAGTTTATATGTTTTGTTACATAAGTCCTATTGGTTATGAATAGGATGTATTTCATTCAAATCCATAATTATATTACGCCCTTAAAAATTATTTTTTGATCATAAAATGAAAATTATTCTTGAATGGTTACGATGGGGGATGAAATCTCAACACGTTCTTGGAGATGGTAATCCGTACGTATGCACGTGCGACAATATCATTATATTGATAGTGAAATAGTATATATTTGGATGATATATTATATATAAATAATAATTAACATGTTATATTTATTATTTACATCAATTATACTAATTATTATACCTATACAAATATTGAATCATTTAATAACAAACTTCACCAGGACGTGGAGACGGTAAGTCATACGTACTTACATATCGTGAAATTGTTATTAATTGGATGGATAGAATAATAAATATGGTTGAACAAAATTTTTAATAACATATAAGTATGTATAAGGTACTGAATATGTTATTTTAGTGTGGAAAAAACAAATAAAGAGTAAGTGGGAGAAGAAAATAACTTTGAATGAGGTGATGAAATTATTACCTCTTCTTCGAGTGCTTCCTTTTTAGTTGATCAAAAGGGATCCTTAGGTTGGATTTATGATCAAATTAAGGCCTATATGTTGAATTTAGGGTTTTTTGGAGGAGATTGTTTTAGTCTCTAGCCGAGACAAATGGTTTTGGAGGTGTGATTTTGAGAGAAGGAGAAGTACCCTTTTATAATAGAGGTGAGGGTCACTTTAATAAAGGCTTGAAATATTAAATTATTATACAGTAATGTTCGGTTTATAATGGATAAAAATGAATTTATTTAGATCCTTTGATGGTTATGGGTCTAAATAATGTCAACCAATTGGTTTTAGATAAGTTTAGGTTACCATATTAACCTTATCTTTTAGATTCAACTCTTGGATAAATAGTTTAACATTTACCATGTCTCCATGTATTTTTATATTATATGGGTAATAAACTTACTATAAAATGCCAAAAGATCCTCAAGTGGTTCCATAATGAAATATATATCATTATATAAGTCCATTGGATGATCCTTATATTTTTAAGGCTGTTATATAATTTAATAATATAGTATTTTATTTAAAATGCATTTAAGTCAATTTTGACACTATTTAGTATTTGGTTTTTGTGAAAGTCATAAAAACATGATTACTTAGAAAAAAATACATTTAATCAATCCTATAATTTAATATTCACATATAATATTCGTGTATGTAATCAAAACTTTCAAATTATATTTATTTTAATATTTATAATATAATTTATTTTATTCTTTCATTAATAAGAAAAATACTACCTCATTATTCTGTCATAAATAAACATATTTATATTATGATTAAAAATTATAAATAAAATATCATGATGTAGGAAATATTTTTATATTTCTAATTATTATTTATAGTCTAAGAAACCAATTATATAACATCATATAAAAATTGGTTTACTAAAATATATATGTTTATGTTACATTTTCCTTAACTTTAAATTGATTTTTATAATGAGTCATTTTCACTTATAAGTGGCTACATGGGGTCCCAAAATCGACCAAAGGATTCCCATGGCAGGAAATATATCATCCCTTAGGGTTAGGAAATTTTTTAGGGTAATGTTAATTTTATAATAATATTATTTTTACTCTTATTTACCGGATTTACCCTTTAACCATGGTAAATAACATATTTACTAAAGTAACTATTCATAATATCTAAAAATAAAATATAACCATTTACACCATTTGTAACACCTGATTCCATATATGGAATCCATTTTTTCAAATTAAAAACATATAAGTTTCATAAATTAATTTAAAACTAATTCTCGTTGTTAAAACCAAAATTATATTAAATGATAAAAATATAATCTAATTATACTTTAAATGCAATAAAATATATAATTTAACATTATAAATTATTTCAACTAAAAATGTTGTTTTAAATTAAAATTTATTGTTTCCACTATTCATCAAAATGTGAGAGTTATCAGAAAAGTAAAAAAAAATTATCCAAACTAAATTTTTATATCCTGATTCTAAATAAGAATTTAATTTCATCAAATTGAATATATAAAAGAGTAAAATTTTGTATTTAAAAAGTTTTGGTCATTACAAGGTGGAAAAACTTAATTTTTGAAGAAAAATACATCTTTTATATGAAAAATTGAATTTATCCTTATATTATTTCTAAGAAACACATAATAAGAATGTTAAAAATATATGGTATATATATGAAATTAAAAATGTTGTTATTAATATTCATAAACACTTTTTAAATTACTAGTTTAATAGTTCGTGGTGCACTTGAACTCGGTGTTGCGTACATCGCATGCTGTTGTATTATTCAAAAAGAAACATACCATGAAGCGTGGGCTGTTACATTAGAGATTACCTTGACATATTTTTGGTAGTCTTTCTTAAATGATTTTATAATATACACACAAACCAAGGAGGATCATGAGGATCATATAAGCACAGTACGAGAGACCTAGAGAATTGATAAACTCTATGCAAAGTACATCAAGTGTGATTTCTGGTTGAAGGAGTTCTCATTCTTAGGTAACATCGTCAGAAGAAATGGTATATTAGTGTATCCATCCAAGATATATGCACTTGAGGGATGGATGAGGAAAACATTGGTGATGGATATCCATATCTTCCTGGGGTTAGCTGGATCTTATCATCAATTTGTGAGAAATTTCTCAAGATTTTCCAACCCTCTTACCAAGAAAACACAGAAAGGAGTATAGTTTTCTTAGAGTGATGGATGTGAAGAGAGATTCAAGGAGTTGAAAAGGAAGCTTATCATTGTGCCTGTACTCACACTACCCATGTGTGGAGAATTTTTTGGGGGTATTTAGTGATGCTTCAAAGAAGGGCATGGGCTATGTGTTGATGAAAAATGAAAAATTCATCACCTATGATTCAAGGAAACTGAATATTCATGAGAAAAACAATCCAAAACATGATACCGAGTTAGTTTTAGCAATATTATCTTTAAAATTTTGTCTTCATTAACTCTTTAGGGATAAGTGTGAAATATATATGGATCCCAAAATCCTCTAGTATATATTCACACAGAAAGGGTAGAACATGTGCCAAAAAATATGGTTATATCTAAGCAAAGACTATGATTTCTCAATCCATTACCACCATGGGAAAGAGAAAAAGATAGAGGATGATCTAAGTAGAAAGAACACATTAATCATATCATTTAAGAGAATTAAAAAGAATCTAATATTCTTTGATTTGATGAATATGGACATGGGAATAATAAAGAAGGGATCATCATCAAACCTTTAACACATGATTGTTCCACTGTCTCTTTTAGAAATGTTAAAGGATTTTAAAAAGGATGATGTGTGGATTTTTATGAAAGTTGAAACTATCAACAAAGGGAAATACTCTGATTTCAATGTTATGGAAGAAGTAATTGTGAGATTTGGGTCAATACTATGTGTTCCATAAAATCCAGAGTTAAAGAAATATCTTTTGGATAATGCACATAGTTATAGTTTATCCATTCACCCTGGAAACAGAAAGATGTACCAATATCTCTAAGAGAATTATTGGTGGGATATCATGAAGAAGGATATTTATGAGTATACATCAATGTTTCTGGTATGTCGGTAGCTGATGTATGAGAGGCATAAGACTCAGGGGAGTATGCAACAATTACCCCTACCATCATGGAAATGTGAAAACAGCTCCATCGACATTGTCACTGGGATTCAGATGACATCTTAAGGAAATAATGCAATCTGAGTTGTTGTGGATCATCTTACAAAGACTTAACACTTCATTGAAATTCAAGAGGATTTATCATTGGATCAAATGGAATAGATATACATCAGAGATGTGGTAAGGCTGCAAGGAGTACCACTATCAATTGTATCCGATCGAGATCTACGATTCACCTCTACGTTTTGGAAGAATCTTCAACAGGATCTAAATACTGAGCTGAACATCAGCACAGATTATCATCCTCAAATTGATGTCCAATCAGAGTGGAATATCCAAACACTTGAAGAAATGTTGATATCATGCTATATTTACTTCAAAGGAGGATGATATCATCATATTATTCTAGTTGAGTTATCTTATAATAAAAGTTTCCACTCAAGAATCCAAATGGATCCTTATGAATCCCATTATGGGAAGAGGTTAAAAACACCATCATGTTGGGATGAAGTTTGGGAGAGAGAAATCATAGGTCTAGAAATGGATGATGAAATGGTGTAGAAGTTTAAGACCATCCAGAAGCACATTAATGCTGCTCAGAGTCGGAAAAAGAGTTATGCCGATAATCATCGATGATACCTACATTTTGAAGTTGGAGACATGGTACTCCTCCATATATCACCGTGGAAGATATTTATGAGATTCTAGAAGAATGGAAAACATATTTCAAGGTATATCAGACCTTTTGAGATCTTTGATCACATTGGAGCAGTGGCCTATTGACTAAACTCCCACCGAACCTATCTCAAGTACATGATGTATTTAATGTATCACTCTTGAGGAAGTACATACCTGAACCATCGCATGTATGCAATTAAAAGGTGGTACCATTGGAGAATGACCTCTCCTATGAAAAGAATCCAATGAAGATCTTAGATTATAAGGAAAAAGTTTTATAAAATAAGACAATACCCCTCATCAAGTTATTGTGGAAAAACCACAAGTTTGAAGAAGCAATGTTAGAATCAGTGGAAGTGATGAAGAAGAGTTACAAACATTAGTTTTAGTGTGGTAAAAGGTTAATTTTGAGGGAGAAATTTCATAAGGGGGATGATTGTATCAAACCAAAATATTATTAATGAAATGTTCTCTTATTCTAATTAAATGTCTTATTACGTAAAATGGTTATGTAAAACATATTAACATACTTGGTTTTATGTTTTTGGATTTCAAAATATCGTTATGAATTGATTCCATTGCTAATATATCCATTTAATAATGATTAGTTGATTAGTATAAATATATGTCGATAACAAATACTATTTATTCAGACAAAGGAAGCATTGGACTCATCCAGTAGAATTGCTCTACACAAATCCCATTTATTAGATCATGTAAAGGAGTTGGAATCATTTTCCAATGCTATTGACCAAGACCAAGCCTAGCTTTAACACGTTAAGCTCAAAAGGAACCACCTATGTGTGAAGTGGATGTTGGTAGAGATTACCACCCGAGCGATGTTATCTGAGCCACCCTAAGAGTCTATCGATGTCACACACCATACCCTTAGGTCATATGCGGGTGATATACGGGGTTATGTAAGAATAACCTAAAACTATGATTATTTTCTTTATTTTTATGTGAAGAATATACATTCATATCATTATTGTTACTTTGTTAATGGTTTTTAAAGCACAAATAGTATTTTTAGTTAATATTCAATTGATAAATCTATTTTTATAAATTTAATGGATTTATTTAATTAAATAATATTTTAATCAAATATTATTATTAATAAATTAATTTTTTTAAATATAAATGACCGTGTAATTTTTATGAATAAAATTTTAATTTTTATTATGGTTTGAAAGTTGTTTTTTGTCAAAACCCATGAATTTTCGATAAATGTAATTTTTTATATTAAAAGTAAAAGATAAACTATTTAGAAAATTATTTATATAAAATTATTATTAATTTTGGAATTAGGACGTCGAAATTGTCCAATGGTGAATTTTTCATAATTTTCTGAGATAGTCTAATTTTTGGTTAAAAATTAGATACCGCTTAAATATATCATATATTTTATAACATCATAAAGTGATGTAATAAAATATTATAAATTATATTTTCAACCAATATATATTTTATCTTTAAAATAATGTTATTTTAGATGTTTTTGATTAATTTTATGGTGCCTTAGTGGACCCTACATGACTTATAAAGCGTTTTAACTTTTTAAATTGATTTCCTTGATAGTGTGACTCATATCTACATAAGAAACCCTAATATTTTATGAAGTTAGGGAATTGGCCTTATAAAATAATGTTTTACTCACACATTTGGAAAAAACCTTGGGCAAAACAATGGGTTGGTTTTTGGGTTTGATTATTTTAATGTGTTGTGTCCAAAACCTAAACAATAAAGAATTCCCTCTCTTTTCCAATACAAAACCACCCAATATCCCACTTCTTCTTCACTCAAAGGATTTTGAGCTCGACCAACCTCTTCCCTCATCTCTCTATAATCACCTAAGGTTCCCCAATCTCCCTATAATCCTCTCTCAAGCCTCTCTAAAGCCTTTGGGATCACACTATCATGTAAGGGATTTCCTTTTTTTTCTTCTCATTTTGTCCAAGTCTCTACATATCGTTACACCCATTTTGTTTTCAATTACACATATTGGGGTATGATTTCTCACCACCCCAATTCTGCCATAATTATTTTTTAATGATAGGATAATTATTTATCTCTCATTAATTCCTCCTATGTACACCCGTTACCATATCAAAATTTAGTAAGGAATTTATCTCTTCTCATTTACCTTCAAGAAATTCTTTTATATTATACATCTAAATTACATTACATATGTTGTGATATTATATTCCAAGACCCCCTTACTATCAATTTAATGTACATATGATAAGAAACCCACTTCTCTCTCATCAATCATTATTATTAATTCTTACGTCACACTGTTATGCAGTCCAAATTACACCGTGATTTTCCAAGCCAATGTAATTGTGTAGTGAATACCATGCCCATTTTTCTATCAAGGGTATTCAACTTTATGAACATTTACATATTTATTATGGAGTTTCATGTATGAATTCCAGATTCTTTTATCGTGGAACAAATGATGATGTTTAATTAATCCATGCCGTATGATCCATGTGGCACAGTTATGCATGAAATTAAATGATTAAGAAGGGTGATCCCTAATAGCACTCCAATGATTGGGGTAAAGATTAGTATCAAGATACATCAAGTAAAATGAGGGTTTACTCATACTAATTCAAGTGCAATGAGGGTTTACTCATGATCCATGTGAAATGAGACTTGGCTCATTCTAATATCACGTTAAATGTTGTTTCCACATTTACATGTTATGATAATCATTCTATATCATGCCTTTATGTTCATGTTTCTCTTGTGCTCCATTGATATGACTGTTGCCTAAAATGTAATATATTATTCATGTTATACCTTTTTTACTCCCTTAATAGGAATTATAGATTACCCTTTTTATGTATGTCCTCAGGTTATCCCATGCAGTGCTAAGTACGAAGGAATGTTATCTTCATGTAAAATAAGTGTTCAATAAATATATTGTGTTTTATGTTATCAGTTGTTATGTAATATTCCTAAGTCCCAAAGAAACTAGACTTCTTGATATTCTATCTTTTATCATGTGTTGATTTTATGTAATAAATTATGTTTAAGTATGAAATAAAGTGAAGGGTTTTTATATAATTTCTGTCCAAATGATATCTGAGAAATCAATACACATACAACATAGTGTGTGAGGATATGTACTCACCTATTGTGAGGACCAGATAAGAGATGGAGAGAAAATGTTGGACAAGAAAATCAGCAAGATAAGAGAACCTATATTGACATGATGTTATTTAGCCTCTTCTATCTAGATACATTGAGGAATGAATGGTCTCATGATTTTATGAACCTAACAAAGGATAATATGTCTGTGATGAAATTAACTAAAATTTTAAATGGAATATTTTATTAAATCTTTGGAAATGGAAGAGGTATCCATTGGGAATTGGTTATAAAGTGTATTTCAGTATGAGATAAGGTCAGAGGTCAATGTCTTCCACCAGAGATTATTTAAAGAAGTGTTGAATCATGATCTAATTAAGGAATTTAATATTAGAGGTACCCAATGTTGGGGGATGGATTTTAAATATTATAATATTTTAGATCATCTTCATATATAAATAATCACTACTACAATAGTTACCAATAGGGATATAGTGGATATTTTAATAAGGGGAGTGGGAATCCATCTCAGAATTAGGACTCGTTGGAATGATTTCAATGTTGAAATTATGTCAAAAAATTATCACTATCTTTAACATTATATGAAGAATCATTAATGAAAAAGGATATGTCATATTCAATGGTTCTATAGGTCTCTGAAGTAGTAAAAATATGGTTGGGGATCATTATTGAGACATGATTTACGGAGGGGCTCACCTACCCCTCATCGGATATGTACCCAGAATTCTTCTTGACATTTTGGATTTGGTTAAGGATGTGGTACCCCATTACAAAAGTAGTAGTACCTCATGGATGGAGTATAATATGGGTTTACGACTGGAGCCTATGTTAGTTAATCATGTTATATGCATTTTATTTAGTCTTTTATGAGTTTTCTAGATACATGTCCTTTTATAATGAGAGGTATAATTCATGTATGATCTATAATTTCCAATGTTTTTTGTACAAGATCATGTTATTCAATTTTTCCTTTTGATATAAAAAATAAATTGGGATTTGATATGGATAGGTGATATAGTTATATGCCCAATAAAACACCTTTGTAATTCTGGTTAGAGGATATCAAATATTGTATGAAATGTTCTAATTAAATCGCTGTTAAATGATTCATTTGTGAATTTTTTTTGTTTGAAATAATATGTTTATATTTTATCCTTTTATTGTATTGGATATTTCTATGCCATCGCAATATCAACCATTATCAAATGACAGATTCTTTCTATCTCTGTAAGGGTGAATCTAAACACACCATGGTGAGTGGGATGACAAAATTGATAACTTAGGACCAATTCAATGCATATTTGATTGTCTCATTGATCATATAGAATTCCCTATCATGGATGATCAATGAATTAGGAAAAAGGATTTTACATCAGTAGTGAACCATTTCAATAACATCATTATATTGAAATAGTTGGTTCTCTAGACCCAACTATGCAACACTTTTGATTACCATATCATGTATCCAGTTAAATATAACTGATGTATTCTTACCATTATAGGGTATATCCTTCCACATCCACTAATTTATAGTAATTTACATAGATTAGTTATAATATAAAATGGTCATAGAATATCCTTGGATATCATGGGAACCTCAAGATACCATGACATTAATCATAATTATGTCATATGGTCTAGTTATATCTAACTAATTGAACACAACAGATGTTTGACTATCAAGTGTCGGGGGATCATAAGCATTTAGACTTATTCTCATGAAGATCACACAAGGTGATCTCTTGTAGTGAGATCATGAGCATTGAGCCTCTATTATGAAAACCATATGTTTTTTTTCTCATTTTTAGTTCCAATCTAGAACATCTGTATTGGTCTCCCAACTTGAATCCATTACCAATGTGTTTCATTTTATTGATTTCATTGATGTAAGGAAAAAACCATGATATTGAAATCATGTCTAGGTAGATTTTTTAGGGTGCATCATTAATGGTATGACATTGGTGGAATGGTCATGAAAGGATTTTTATCTTCTATGTTTAAGAAGTTTTATATCTCAGGCATGGTTGATTAGGATGGTTCTAACTTTATAATTTTTTTTCCAAATTATACGAAAGGTAAATTCATCTAGATGGATGAAAAAATAATGATGTAAGAAATGAAAAATGACACAAGTCTATGTTCTTCGTTATGATAAATTTAAAGTCAAAGAGATTATAGTATAATGTATGTGTTCATATATTGGTATTCATTACTATAACTGTCCTTCTATTTTTAGGGTCCATGATGGGTTGCTATACTCCACTCTTGTTCTATATTTTTTATTCAATGATATCGATATAAGGGCCTAGAGGGTCACACACACTAATGTATTCAAGAATCCACCCTATTCAGTTGAATAAGTATACTGGACATGGTGGGCCCCACTAAGGGGCATGAGTATTGTCCAATGTATCAATCACTGAATAAAATAAATAAATTCATTATTATTCATGTCATGAATAATTGGGATTTTATTTATTTAATGTATTTACAATTTAAGTAAATATGAGAAAATATTATTTGAATGAATATTATTTTAAGATTCAAGGTTTGTTTAATATTAATAGGGTTTGTGATTCAAGCTAAATAAATCAGTTTTATCATGTAATATATTTTATATATATATATTATAATTATGTGATAAATTATTAATAATAGTTATATATTAGTTTAGATTTTCATAATTATTATTTAGTGGATGTTATATTTCCCGGGGGGGGGGGGGGGGGCGAACCCTTCGTGGTATTTTCAATTATCCACTATAAATTTATAGAGATGCTCTATATTAAATAATCATTCATTAATTTATGAATGTGGGCCTCTATCTCCTCCTACTTTTGAGAGAGAGAGTCTCTCCGCTCATGTTTTGATCCAAGTTCCACCTTCACGCATCGAAGGCAGAGGATCACGATAATCATTTAGACATCAAAGATATCATCTGATTTCCACACTGGCACACTGACTTCGAAAATCATATCTCCAATGGGGTTTTTAAGCACATGTGGATGATATAGAAAGATCAATATATGGATAATTCAAGAGATGATCACCGATAATGAGTTGAAGTTGTTCACGTCTTCAGATTCGTATAGGTATTTTGATTTTTATTTTTTTCTATTTTAAATTTACAAAAGATCCTCGAACCATACTAAGGTTTGGATCATTGGGGAAGACATGTTCTGGTCCCCTATCGATGAACATTTTCAAATCCCTAGTAAATTGGATTCTGTTGCTGTCCCCAGTACCATCGCTTTCTAGATGAATACACTATCCTACCACATAAATCTTATATTGACTTTGCTCTTGAGTTGGTGTTGAAAAGAAATCCATATTACTTTATGGAATAAATGATTTATCTAGTAGAGCATCACATGTATAATGACCATCTGGAACATTTGAAAGATAATTGATATATATGACCATGTATATATCGTTGTAGTTTCTAATGTGTTTCACTATGTACACTAATAGGACTTTCAACTAATGTGATGACTAACAGATATTAAAATAGATAAATTTCCTAAACTAGTTTCCCCTTCCACACATTGATGATCTCAATAATTAGTATAGGGGTTCCATGATATTCTACAATATCATCAGACGCTCATGATACCTCTTGCTAAGGGTGAGCCCATCATACATACCCTGAACGACCCTTAGGATCAACAATGGATTGTATGAGTTTCTAGTGATTCTACTCGGTCTTATAAATGAACCATTTTTATTCATATTATTGATTAAACATGTCTTTATTTCATTCCTAGAACACTATTTGACTTTTTTGAGGACATCTTCGTTCACTATTATTCTATAGAGGATGACTCCCAATATCATTAAATTATTTTAAGTACAATAAGATAGAATAATAATTATGAAATTTATCTTAATGTAGTTTATGGATTTTTACACTGAACATCATAGTAATCTTGTCTCAGATATTGAGTTTCAGTGGACCCAGAGAAGGTTGTAGTCAGAGAAATATTTTTAATGATTCAAGACTTTCTTTTAGATTAATTGTTTTCTTGTTCTAGATATTTACTATAGGGTATTCAACTATGGATTCTCTTATCTAGTGGCACTACATTCTAGGTTAACCATATAAGGGGTGAATAATCAATGGTCATATTTTTTGAAGAGGTATTTTAAGAAGATGAATATTAATTTATCATTATAAATGATCCATAGCTGAAATTTTGTGGGGTAAGAAATATATCATGTATTGTGATGCATCGAGAGTTGGACTCATAATAGTTATTATTCTGGAGGATCGAGTGGTTTACTAGTCATCCATAAGGCTGAGACAACATGAGTTTTATTACCCTACTCTTGATCTAGAGAATGTGTTGATGGTACACAATTGGAGATGTTTGGCACACTATCTGATAGTATGTAGGATGATGGTGTACAATGAAAAAAATTTCCATTAATATATCTTTAAAAATAATTACATGATCCTTCAACAGGGTTGGTGGGTCTTGTATATGTAGTATCTGTTCATTGATATGGATTTCACATCAGGAAAAGGAAATTTCATTTTCAATACATTATGCTTGATGATTATGATGTAGTCAATACATGGGTTTTGCAATGAGTGGTGTCTCCAAGTACTCATTTTAAACAAGAACTTATACGACCATGAGTCCCAATGATAAGTAATTATGACTTAAATATCCACTATAACAATGTTTATACATTAGATCAAGATAGATCCATTATCTAATGTAGTGGTCTTAGATTTGAAGGATAACTTATATGGTGAGGAGACACTATCCGAATGATATCATTAAAGTTCCAATGTTCGTCTTATATATAGATGTGTATTGGTTCATACAAGATTACATGAGGAGATAATGATGTATTTTTTTGTTTTATATGGGTGAAACTTCCAATTATGAAAAATATGTACTGTCATCTCTATAGATAGTATTAGATTCTAAGGATAAAGAACGATTTATTAAGAGTTATGCTTAGATATTTCACCTATCTATATATAATGGAAAAAAATTAGAGGCCAACTAGGTTGTGGAATCATCTAATCATTTTGGAATGGAATTGATATGATTTCGATACGAATTTCATGATTGGATTAGCATTGACACCATGAAATAATGTTGCAGTACTAGGGATAATGGTTAACAGAGGGTCTCCCACTTCAAGACTATCACAGTGACCATCATCAATGATGATATGGGTAATGTTTATGTATTATGGATAGTTATTCAACATGTTTTTGGAATAATATTGCATGAAATTGAGTTCCTTGTTTCATTTATCATTTAAATATCATACTTTTGAAGGCTCTAGGATTATATTGTCTTTTGAGTATGGAATAAAATCCATAGACTAATGTCCAATCTCAGTAGATAATTTAGATTCTACTAGATATATTATGAAATTGTCTTTTGGATATCTATGGTACCTTGGAGTAGTATCAAATATACATGGATTTATCTTAAATAACATCATTTAGGTTCCTTTAGAGAAATTTCGTAGAAGTTTTGTTTACCTATTTTCTAGTAAGATATAGTTAGTGCATGCTTGATCTAGTATCATACAGGAGACATATGATAAGGTTATGTTGGATAGGAAAATGTTGGTGACCATGAGATATGTTGACCATTTGATATGACATCTAGAGTATGAGATTGGTCATTATATTTCCCTTTGTCTATCACCTAGGTTTTGGTAATATTATATTAGGAAATAGGTGATACTATCATCCACACTTTTTTAGGCCATTCGAGGTACTCAAAATGTTTTCTATAGCGGTGCACCTTTTTTCCCCTTGTACAATGTTATAGTTCCATGCATATTTTTTTTTCAAATGCATCATCTTTAGAGATATCATAAGGTTAGTTCTCATGGGATAGTTGTTCAAAACATTATTCTAGATTTATATGTGTCCATTAGGAATAAATTGTTTCATATCATGCACCATAGTGAGTATAATATATATGGAAACTATTGTGACTCATGTGAGAGTTCAATAGAAACATGGGTGTCTATAAGAGGAGACATGGGAGACAATGTCTGATATGTGGGAACTATGGATAGAATTATTCATTTATACTCATAATGTTACCATGGAGAATATATCAAGGATGATATATTTTATGGTGGGGTGATTTTAAGATCATATATTTTCTAGTTATGTCACTCTATAGGTATTTTTAATCGTATTGGATTCTATTTTTATTTGTTATATTTTTGGTCTGTATGAATGAAACAATATGGGATTTTTTTCGGTATGTGATACTAAAGTGAAAGAAACTACTTGATACAAAGTGAATTCATGAGAAAATATTTGTTTTATGATGTCATGTTCTTCGGTTACATAACTCGATAAAACTGTTTTAGGCAATTAAATACGATTTTCAACAACATTAAATAGAAAAAAATTCATATATTCATTGTGGGAAATCCTTGAATCCATGATTTTCAATGTGTGATGGATTTATGATGTACAATATTTTTTTATTCATTTTTCAATTCCAAGAGAATTATTTTTTAGGGGATAGGTGATTTATGTAATTCAAGATGAAAAGACTTTATAAAATTAATTATCCTTAACCAATGTTAAAATATTATTGTATGTGTCGTGCATTATGATAAAATGATCATCCATCTACATTAAATTTTCATACCATTTAATTGAAATGTAAAATATTTTTTATCTTAAATAGATGATTTTTCCTTTTCATCTTCATGTTCTCGATCAATATGTTATGGTAAGCCTCCAGTCATTATCCCACTTCTCGTATCATTGGTTTTTGACATATAGAGTGACCTGGATTTTGATTTCCTAAATTGGATTATTTTTGGTGTCCACTAATATAATATTACCTTGGGATTCATTTCATAGGAAGGATTAATGAGTTTTATATTTACCTTGTGTAAGAGTAATTTTTTATTCCTTCCCAACTATTTAGATGGATGATCAAAAATAACTCACTACATGAATAATTCAAATTATAATAGTGTGTGAAAATATCATGATTATTCCATTATTACTTGTGTGAAACATAAAAACTTTTTTAAATTACTATATAGTAAAAACATCACATTTAGACCTCACATATGTACCCATCCTTCCCATTGGTGTTCAGACTAGAATTGCAGACCCTTATGAGGAGTTACCACCCAAGAACCTTTAAAGAACTGGAAACCATGCCGACTAGTTTTGGAAACACATATAATACTAGAGTAACATGTGTTTTTATGAATAATGAAATGGTGATATTTTATTACTCTCATCAATTGATGTTTCATGAGAAAAATTACCTAAATCATGATTGAGAGTTATTTGTGTTATTATTAGCATTGATTATATTGAGGAATTATGTATATGGTTAATGGTGTGATATAATTTCTAATTATAAATAATAAACTATATATTCATAGAGTAATAATTAAATATGAAAATTTGTAAATGGTTGTAATTCAATAGGTATCACGAGTTCAAGATACAATACCATAATATCAAGGTGAAGAATGTGGATGGTGATTTAATTCAAAATTTTATACAATCTTATCGATGAAAATGATAAAAAATGATCCATTATTTATGGATTTTCAAAGGATTCCCATGAATTTAGGATGTCAGGATTGAAATTTTTTCATTCCCAAATTTTTTTTCAATAATCTATCAATGTTATGATTATAGAGGTATAGATGGTATTTGTACAGATACCTAATAATGGGTGAAAATTTTATGAGTTAAAACTTAACTATTAAGGACATATAAAGTTTATAGAAAAGATTTGTTTCCTTTTAATTTGATAATTGGAGAAGGATACATATTATAAACGTCATACCACATCACTCTCTGTATATTATTGATTTATGAAGATGTATAGAGACCATTATGAGAATTTCTATAGGGATAAAATAAAGAGAGATTTTGGGGTGGGTATATCATTGTGCATAAAAAGAAGTGTCAAGGCTGGTTTATAGTGGTCTAATTGTATTCCTAAAATTTATCCAAATATATTGGTAAAGGGTAAGATTTCTCTATGGACATAAAAACAGGATGCCCCATAACATCTAATGGCTATATTAATATATCATTATTAGTTCATTGAATAACATAGTAAAAAAATTTCATTTCTATAAGAGAGTATTTTAATCATTATCATCTTTCCCAGACACACATTGAGGAAGTTTTATGGTTTCATGTAGTACCATAATTTTTTGTAATTTATCACTTTTAGAGATTTACCTTAATGTTTTGGTGAAGTTATCAGTGATATTTTGATATAGAGTTTTGTTTTATTACTTATAATCTTTCTTAGAATGATTTTCAATGTAATAGAATATTTCAAACCTTGTAGGATATGCTAAGATCATGTTCACTATAATTAAATGGTGGCTGGAATCAACAAAATACTATTTGTGAAACATTTTACAAAAAATAGATTTCAATAAATAATTTATATGGATAATTATGTACAACTCTATAGAAGGAAGTTCTGATCTATGACATGCTGGGAGAAATTTGGAGAAATAAATATCTTTGTAACCAAGATAGATTATGAAATGATTGATAATATTAGATATCTTCATCAAGACATAAAAGCATCTCAGCATTGTTAGAATAGTTATAACAAAAATCATTGATGATATCCATAATTCATAATTTGTGAGAAGGTATTCATAAATATTTATCCATGGAAGATAGATAAAATATTCTAAATTAATGGAATGGTTATCCCTGTGTATATTTCCTCCATTGTGATTATTGAATTAGTAGGGTGGAAGCTTATCTCATGGTTCTTTGAACTAACCTCTCTCATGTTATTGATATTTTCAATATATAACTTTTCATAAAGTAAATACCTAACCTATGACATGAATTGTGAAAGATATTCATACCACTATAGTATGCTATTATATATGAAGAAAAACAAATGGAGGTTCATGATCATATAGATAATGTACTACTAAACATGACCACTAACATGGTCCATGTTTTTTGGTGAAATAAAAAATTTCAGGAAGCTCCGTGGGAACATAAGGATGTGATGTGATACATCTATGGCCAGTTAATTTATTAGAGTTTTTTTAATTTTTATAGAAAATTCATTTTAAGGGGGGTTGAATATAGAAGCTCTAAATTCTATATGTTATCTTTTAAAATAAATTCAATGTATTTGAAAGATTGGTTTACCAGAAACACTAATTGTAAATGATTCATCATATATAATGTCCTACATAACCATGTTACTACATTAGTGGGTATGAATATAATTAAACAAATTATGATATATATATAAATTGTTTCAATAATTACAATATATTTATTATTATATAGTAAATAATCTATTTTTTTAATAAAACCATTTCATCAATATAAGATCAATTTTTTTGAATAAATGTATTTTATTTGGTGTCATGGATTTTAATATAAATATTTTTTATGACTTTTTAAACATTTCCATTAGTTAAATAATCGTTAGTAATGAATATAAAATCATTTGAAGGTAAAAAAGAGTTATTTTTATGATTTTGTTTGATTTGAACAATACTTTTTAAAAAAAAATTAAATAAATATTTTTTGTTAAATGATTTTAATGAAAATTTTAAATTATATATTTCATTATATAATTTTAGATTCATATAATAGTATTTACGAGGAACTTAGTAGATGTAAACCAAATTTTATGTTTTTTTTCTAGAAAACATTTTTTAATGTATTTTTTCTATTTATTATAAAATTAATTTCTTATAGTTATATAATTTTAATTTATTATAATGGGTTTTGAATATAGAATCAACATTTCCAAATTTTTTAATGAGGCCAACTTCATTTTTTAGTCATAGTGAAAAGTAAAAATAGTAAACAAATTAGTTCCCATAGTTAGGTGTCAAACACGTTCGATCGGTGGGGGACTAAACTAAGAGATGTCAGTAAATGTTCTACTAAAACATTTCTAATTCATTTTGATTTAATATATTTCAATTCAATATTTTCATGTCAATCAATTATTGTACATTATATTCCACTTGTACATGATAGTGAAATTATATTATTAAAATAATAAAAGAAATTAAATGTGTATTGGTCCACTCATGTATAAAAGGGGACCTCTTCTCTTCCCTTATTCACATCATTTTAGCCTTATTTCAAATCTAATCCCTATAAAAAACCTTCCTTCATTCCTCACATAATTCTAGATTTCCTATTTTCACCCTAATAACAACCTATGATGGATTATAATATAATCAAAAGGAGGTCTCTAAAAGAACAGGTAAATGTCTTCCCCACCAATTAAATTTTTATTTATTATTTTACATACTATAAATATGGTATTACAATAATAACATAACTAATCTAGTACCAAATATATTATTAGATTTTATTATTATGGGAAAACCATTTTTCCCCTCCACTTCATCAATTGGGAAATGAATGTGTCACTTGTGCGTATGTGTGGATAGTTGACTCCATGAAATGATAGGATTAATTTTACATTACCATATTTCATTGTTGGTTATTATTATGAATATTTTTTCCAAATATATATTTTTTTAAATAATAATTATTTTTTAAATAAAATATCTTATATTATATCTTATCTTCCCATCCATTGGAAAACAATAATGTTCCTCGTACGTACTTGTGGACTAATACCTCCATGATGAGATGAAATTTATTTTTCATTATTGATTTATATGAATGATAATAGAAATCGATAAAATTTTAAAATATGATACTTAATATAGGATTTTGTTTGTGTAGAATATTTTACTATGATCAATTTTATAGTAACATAACTCTCTAACCTAAACTTATTTGAAAAACGAAGCAGTTAACTCATGAAGTCTGGATGATAATGAAATATTGTTAAATAATTGGGGAAAAGATGATATAAGAAAACCATATATGGTATTATAAGTGTGAATATTTTTTTTATAAAAGTTTAATAAATTTCTATATATTATTATGAATGTTAAACGAACATATGAATCAAGTCAGGCCTAAGGTAAAATTTCTCATCTATATTATATTTTTTGAGACATATTCCATATTCAACACCTTTTCATTATTTGATTATATATTACACAATTTATATCATATAATTTGAATCTATTTATATTTATGGTATTTAATGATTCATTAGAAATTATTTATTTCACGGGGTGTAAGGTTCAACATTTACTACAATAGTATGTGTTTTATGTTCCAATATCATTTTTATAGGGGTTGTTTATGATTAAAGTTCTAATGATGAAATTTTATGATGATTATATAGTAAATATAATATATTTTCTCTTGATTTTTTTATTTCTATAGATTAAAATTTTTCATTTCATTTTACTATCTCTATGTACTAATAATACTGAAATAATTTTTTTAAAGAAAGATTCTGTATTTCTCTATTTGGCAGGGACTATTCTTGATCCTTTTCAATGTATAGTTTAAAATGTTTTATAGAATATCCTAGATATTCTAAAATTATTTGTTACTATTATTTGTAACTATTTTTTACATTCTAAAATTAAATATTAAAATTAATTTTCCTGGCATTTCCCAAATTATATGCCTTTTACCAATGGTGTTAACATAATATTTGATTTGGTGTATACCAAATAAAAAAATTCCATACATCCTGAATAAAATTTTACTTAAATCCTAATTTAAATGTAAACATAGATTTGGAAATGAAAAAATTTTATCTGTGTGATAGAAATTTTTAGAATCTAATTAATTGATATAATAGTGAAAACTGTGTTTTCATTATGAAAAATTCTATTAGTATTTTAAATGTATCATCAATATAACAATATCATTTGACGATTCTTAAGATTTAGTTAAAATATAATAAAAAACTATAATATTTATTATTTATAGGGATGTTTATTGAATATTATTATGAAATCATGATGTTACATGATTTTTCCACATGTTTAACCTAATGTAATGATAAATATTTTCATGATCTTACAGCTAACATTTGAATGGATTATTATTAGGTGATTAATTTGTTTGTTAAATCCCTCAAATTAATTAAATAATTTATATTTTTTATCAGATAAATGGGTTCTTATAGGGTCTTCCAAAAGTCTTCAATAGGATAATTAAGAGGTTATGACTATTCTTAATGATGGAATGCAATAGGTTATACAAATCCCAATGAGGGTTCATGACTGGTTAGCCCAAGATGAAAATGTGATGATTTTTTATAGATAGAAAAGATAAATGATTTATATAATTATGATTATGTCACATTTTTTATTCCAATCATGAGGTAATTTTTTTTATTTTGATGATATGATTTAATTTCTCTTGTTTGTTGATTCATCTATGATTCATGTCATATGAGTTTCCAAAGAGATATGACATTATTATGATCTATGTTCTCTGGGAATTATTTTAAAATGTTAAGATCTTATTTTCATACCCTTTTGTCATTTTCATGGAATGTCACAATGGGTCCTAAGATGAAACTACCCCAATACTACACTAAATAGGCTAGGGGATGGAGACTATCTTCAAGAAGGTATATAACATAAATGAGAGTAATTTACCTAAAGTACCTCTATGCACACACACATCTCTAAAACAAAAAAATGTTGATATGTAAAACTACTTACAAAAATTAATGAATACATATATATTAAAACAACCATTGTTAAATATAAATTTTTGTGAAGAATAATATATGTTCATATAAAAACCCAACTAAAACTGTAAATTAATGTTTGACCTAATTTTAAGGTCGATACTACTGTCTATTGAAACACCAGTACACGCCTCATTTTGTTTGACCTGAACTACCTCCATCAACTCCTAGTCCTCTAATGACTCCACAAAAGGTCATTAATTATCATAAAACACTACATGTGTTGGAAAATACCCTCCATGAGTGTGTATAATAAATACCAAGAAGGACACCCCATAATAACCAATCACAATGCATCAATAATAGTCATATCATCAAAGGTATATCACTAAAAAATATATAACAAACCAACCAGATATTATCATAGTAGAAACATAATCTCAAGGAAATATCACAACTGTAATTATATCCTAATATTCCTATATGAAGGTTCCACTGAACCCTTGAATGGTAGAACACACTACATGAGTCACATAATATTGATGACATCCATCAGAGATATCATGCTCCGAAGGTCTGTCCATTTGAATGATATGCTAGAATTAAAATAGATTGATACATATAATGATGATCACAACCAAGGACCAGGGGTATATAAAAAAGAAAGTCGAATAATCACCTAAGTATATTATTAGATCCCACATAGTATTGGTCATGATGATACCAATTACTCCACCTACGGTGAGATGATTATATAGGGTCCCACTCTGGGCCCCATGGAAGGATTCCAACAACACTATTTGAGAAATCCCATTGAAGGGATCACCATCCTATGAATATGACTATATTATGTAAAAAACCAATGAAAATGGACTAAGGGGATATAATAAAAGGATAATGGTCCATAGATTCCCACACAAGAACTCAAAAGTGTTGTGCTAAGAAGAAAGAAGAATCCAACAGGACATCAAGGACTTCACTACATGTCACTAGGGGTACACATCATGTATTACTAATCCTACTACTGAACATTCCCCATGATCACATGGAATTTACTTTTATGACATATATGGAATCTCCATGAGGTACCATGTGTGAAGATGTCATCCGAGAACTCAATGTTCAATTCTACCTATGACTGTTTACATCAAATCAGGTATGTGTACTCTATATATGTCAGAGAACATAACACTTCTCAGGTTGTTCAAAATTCCATGTACATTCTATGAAAATGACATATGGGGATTCATTGACACTAGTAAGTATTATTAGTTTACACATTGATTCATATTTCATGGTTTAAACAGTTTCCAACTAGGCACAAATGATGTGTAAAACCAACATGACAATTGGTTGTGTACCCCCTGTACACACCATTCTTGGTTGACTGAGGGTCCCAAACCATGTTACATGGTGAAATGGTGTTCCATCATTATTTATATGCTTAAAACCGTTCCCTTAATAGAATGGAATTCATGTTTTGTGTTCATAATACCAAACTCTATGCTTTCATGTTTTTCAAAAGACCCACTGTAAACATTATGATTATTTATCCTCAACCCCATAACATCCAATTTCTCCCTAAATCATGGCTTATGTCATGTATCTAATTTTAAAAAACATCCTAATCGATGATGGAAAAAATCCACCTAAATCCATTTCTTTTGAACCACCACCATCTTGCATCATACAAGATTCATGACAAACCATGATGAAAGACACTCCCTCTATACAAAGATTTACTTCCACAAAAGTATTAAAGAAAAATGTTTCTAAATATCCATACCAAAACTATGGTAATGATAAATTCTACCAATAATATAATATACTTTGATCATTCACCATGTATTCATTGAATATTCAGATAAATGAAAATTCCAATGAATAATGCTCATAGAATGGGGAGAGAAAAACATAAAACATAAATGCAAGGAACAAACCATGAACATTTATTTATTTGTCACTCTATCTATTGTCATAGTATAGTATAATGAAGATGAAGAAAAATCAATAAATAAATAGAACAATATTGTTCTGAAATCAAGAAAATAAACTCATTCTGGGTATGGGTGCAGGTTCTTCATTTGGATTGGGTCGATGTCAGTGGTGGAGTGAAATGTTTTATTCCTCCTATACTCTTGATGAAAAAACCATCTTGATTGACTCCATCTTTGTTTTTTTGATGCAGGTTTTGGTGCATCTTATGATTTTTCTAGAGGTGGGGTTGTTATTGGTCATAGTCAAGTTATTCATCAGTGTTGGAATATTTTTTCCTCCACTGGGTTCATTCACTTACAACTATATTGGATTTTCATTTTGATGATAGGGTTTAGTTATCTATTTGTTTCCTGATTGATTTTTATATCTTCAGTCAGGTGTATTCAACTATAGACCGTTTTTTAGGTATTGGTCTTAGTGTTTTTGGGATTATTCTTGGAGAAGGCCTCCACCCTCTTTGGAGGTCTTTATATTCTTTTCTCTTCACTCGTTTTGTGCCCCATCACTCCTCTCCAAGTTGATCTGTTGTCATGGTTCTCCAGATTTATGGGATGTGTTTATCAAGTGGGCAAAGAACTTTAGGAGGTGATACCTCCATTTTCTTTTTCAATGTGTTGAAAAAAGTGTTGATTTTAGTCTAGTGAACATCGTCAGCAGTGCTAGTTTGTTTCATAATATTGTGAAGCCATTTGACTCACAAGATGGTGGTACTAAAGGAATGTACATTAAAGAAATGGTTGTAGTTAATGTTTTTCTTTGGTGTTCTTTTATGGTGTTTTTTTGGTGGAAATTATGGATTTGGGCTTCTATTTTTCTCTAGATAACTAATGTGGTCATAGGTTGACGATGACGACGATGGTGTTAGATGGTGAAAAATCAATAGAGGGGATTCATCTTATGGTTTTGATGGTAAATGGTAATATATTTTGTTATTTTATGTTAGGATAATGGACTCTAGTGTTTGATTTCTCTAGGGGATAGTTTAGCGATTGGTCATCCACAATGGCGGTGGTAACAAAATGAAAAAGATGATGGTGGCTCACATGATAGTGATAGCAGGTGATTTAATGACACTTGGTTTAATGTGGGTGATCATGGATTGAGGTTTCCTTTGGTTATATTGGTGTTTGAATATTAATATTTTTTTTATCATCTCGAATTCATACACACATTGTGTTTTCATTGCTGGTCAACCATAAATGGGATATATTAAAAATAATGAAAGAATATAATTTTTATTTAGTCGTTGTGTAAAATAAAATAAATTATGTCAATTATATCAATTTATATTATTTATTACTCACCAAAAATGAATTTTTTACAAACAATACATTTCGAAAAAGGTTATGTCGTGCCAAATATAAACCCCACATTTAGAACTCATGGTGACCTCAAAGTTCTTATATGAACCCTCATCATCAAAATAATCATGAAATTTTATTAACAAGGAAACCACAAACAAGGATAGTTCTTCAAGGAGGTCTAAAATAGTGAAATCTAGGGGTGAACCCTATAACAAGGATCACCCCCCCAGGAGGCAGTAAATTAAGACTGGAAAACAAAGTTATATTAGTACCATTGGTAGTAGTAGAGGCTAGAAATTCTACAACATGATTTCTCTCCCTCCAAATGTGAAGGACCTCCATGTATCGACTAAGATAAGTCGTGAAGCGTCTGATATAATAAATGATAGACCACGCCACCTTTCCAATTCCCTTAAGCAAGTCATGAAGAACCATGGAATCCATCTCCACTACTCCAATAGAGACATTATTTTAATGACAGAGATGAATACCAATGAAAAGAGACATCACCTTAGATTTGAGAGCATGGCCTTGACCAAAAATTTCACTGAAAGTGAGAATGACAGAACCACTTGGATCCCAAACAACCCCCATCTGTGAATCTTACTAGAGACAAAAGAACTATAAATGTTGGGTTTCAAACCTTAGGAATGAGGAGACCAGTACACCTTTAACCCTTGTCTAGATAGGAAAAGAGGGGTGAGTTCCTTGTATTGATAAGCCTGAAGGTGGGGGATTCTTACCCATAATTAATAATTCCAATGTAATCCCTGAGAAGTAGTTTGGTACATATGATTAGTGTGTGACCTCGGGTGGCCACCCCTTCAAATAGAGATGAATTCCGAGCTTTCCATATGCACCAGAATCAAGCAAGAAGGACCAATGATCTCACCTTTCTCTTCGGTACCTTAGAAGGGGATATGTGAAACCAAGAATCAAAGAAATAGGAATGAGTCTCATATAAATGAAATCCCATGAAATAACTGAATGAGTTCCAGATTGAAAACTCCCAATCTCTTCCAAAGAAGAGATTTTTAGTGGTCTCGACCTTGTGAGTAATATAACAAGAGCACCTAGAAACCAAGGAGATTCCCATGCGCTGAAAATTTTCATATGTTTCTAATACGCGGTTCCTAATCTTCCATAGAATGAAAATGATCTTGCTAGAAATTTACTTACTCTATATTAATATCCCCCACACATCCACCTCCTCCCCTATTAATTTCAACCTATAAAAATCCTTAGATGAGAAGTAAATAGAAGCAGACTGGGTGAAAATGTGCCTATCAGGCTCTGGGCTAAAGATGATGCTATTGTAAACGAGTCTCTAATTGGGAGTCAGTGTAACATCAATAAAACCTGGAAAGAAACTAGAATCTTTTAAGGTAATCCTAGGGATAGGGCACCCAATGAAGCCAAGAATCCCTCCCATACAATTGTGGAACCAAAATGAAAAATCTCCCCTACCCACGATCAAGCGAGAGTTGTCCTGGAGCATTTTAATGTGAAGATAATCTAATGGAAAGATCAATCACAGTCTCCCCCCAGAAGTGGTCACCTCCCCTTAACTTTCCCTCTCATTTAGCAACCCCAAATGGTCTTCTCCTCTAGGTACTCCCAACCGAGCTTAACATGCATGGATTGAAGCGTGACCGACATGTTCTGAACGTTAATTTCCCCTACCCCATACGGCCTGGCCATATGCCCCCATGAAGCCCAATGATTATTTCCATCACCATGGGATTCCCAAATAAAAGCGGCCAAAATTCTGTCGATAGAGGACACCACCTACTTAGGAACCCTGATAGTGGAGAGCGTGTGTATGGTCATGGAAGACAAGACTCTATTCACGAGAGAAATCCTTCCTCTGAATGAAAAAAACTGATTCCTCCAGTTAAAAATCATGTCTTCTATCCTCCCAAAATGGTGATCAAAGTTATGGATGTTCAGTTTCCTTGAAGAGAGGGGGACACCTAAATATTTCGTAGGTATGGATCCCCACTTCATGTACAAACTACTCATGATAGAAGTACCCCGTTGGTCTGAGCACTTGTTTGAGATATAAAAACTGATTTTTGAATGGTTTATCATTTGTCTGCTCCACTTGAAATAGGCTTCCAAGACATTGTTAAAGCCTCTTAAGGATCATTTACTAGCATTAAGAAAAATAACAGTGTCATTCGAAGACATGAGATGTGACACCTTGTTACTAAGAGCCCGAAACCTATACGAAAAAATAGTGCCCCGCAACAAGCTCCTGTTGAGGATATGACTGAGAACATCATGAGTAAGAATGAAAAGGTGTGGTGATAACGGGTCACCCTGTATGAGACCACGCACCACCTTAAAGAAAACAATGGTTATGCCCATGAAGGAGATAGAAATCTACAGGGAACTGAAACACCTAAAGAGAATATCTCTAGCCATATTGGAAAAACCCATCCTCACAAGCACCTTCAAGATAAAATTCCACTCAACCCGGACATATGCCTTATCCATATCTAGTTTAATCACCATATTTGAACCTAGGGACTTGAATTTAATGTCACCTATCAGATCTTGGGACAAAGAAAACTCCCCTAGAATCGATCTCCCCTTAACGAAACCGTGTTTCTCTCGGGATACCCACCTAGAGATATGGACAGGATGCCTTTGGAAGATGACACTCGAAAGCACCTTATAAGATAAGTTGAAAAGGAGAATTGTCCTATAGTGGAGAAGATATGTAGGGTCCTTGATTTTTTGAATTCGGACAAGAGAAGTCATATTGGCCACTCAGGGAAGGTTGGATCCCTGGAAAAAGTCTTACACCACCATGGTTAAATCTTTCCCTTCAATACTCTAGGCATCCCTATAGAAAGATTCGGGAAAACCGTCTGACCCTAGAGCAATCTCTGGGTTGAGACCTCTCATCATTGCATGCACCTCATCTGCAGTGGGCACACCCTAAACCAAGGATCTATCCTCAAAGGACACCAAGTATAAAACAACCTCCAAAAACTCCTCACAACCCTCGGGATAACCATCCTCCATTATTGTGTTAATCCCTGCTAATAGCTCACGAAAGTTGGATGCTTCCAACTCTCCAACCACATTAATATCATAATAATAGGAACCATTATCAAGGAGGATATTAGACCTACTAGTTATCCTCTTCTTTTTAAGGAATGCATGGAAAAATTCCGTGTTCTGATCGCCTTCGCGGAGCCACTTGATTTTGGACTGATCCCTGATAACCCGCTCATGCCGAAGAAGGAAATCCTCTAGTACTACCTTCTTCCTAGAAAACTCCCCAAAGATCTCATCATCCCATTTTCCCTCCAATTTGGTCTTCAGATGCTCAACATCAGCTTTATCCTAGTCCAGGTCCATAGAGATAGGGGGCTGCTGGTGAACCCAAGCTATGAGATCTTCTTTCAACCTCTGAAGCTTGGAGTGAATATTCAACCAAGAACTCCCCCATGTTGGCTTATTCCAAGAACTCTCAATAGTCTAGAGATAACCCGTGTTTTCCACCCAGAGGTGTGAAATAAGGAAATAATACTCCCTCTCTTGCCTGCAAGACAGAGTAACCAATTGTGGAGAATGATCTGAAATTCCACGGATTAAATGTTTCACCTTTGAGTTGGCAAGGAGGGATATATCCTGGTCATTAACCAGACACCGTTACAAGAGGATCCATGAGTGAGAGTTTCAACTTCTATTGTTACACCATGTAAAGGGGTCTACCGAGAAACCCATATCCATTAGACCATTGACTTACATAAAGTTAGTGAATCTTTCACTTTACTTTCAAGAAAATGGCCCTCTGCCTCTTCTCTCCTGCGTAGTAACCACGATGTTCAAATCCCTAAACACGACCCAAGGAGTGATTCTGGGGGAAAATCACCCATTCCCCCCCACAGTTCCTCTTTTTTTTTGTTATTCACATCTTCTATAGACAAATTTAATTAATAGAACATTAGAGGTAGAGGTAAATCTTGTGTTAATATACTGGTACGATCCACCAACAAGGATAACCGAGATTTAATTGTTACAGAAAATTCAGATATGGGAGTTACTAGGCCTTGCATGCATAGAGTCCCACAAACTTAAATGAAGAGAAAACTCTAGAAGCATGGAATCATTCTAATTGGGTTCAAGCACCGCAATGAAGGGGATTTTAAGTTTCCGTATCTCCTAAGATAGGAAATATGATTTCACCCAAGCCCCAAGCACCTGGGCATTCCATGATATAATCCTTAACAAAGAGACTGTAAGTGCCTAGTTTTTGACCTAGGAGATACACCACTATTCTTTCTACAATAAGAAGGATAACTTACCTGGAGAATTTTTGTTTGATCCCTCATGCACACTCCTTCATTTTGGGAGAAATATCCCACCGGAGAGGAGTGACTATAGGATATAGTTCAGCATAGTGACTTTGGATTCTTGTAGGCGAACATCTTCAATGGAAGATCGATCACTGAAGGGACTGCCGGAGGATAGTGAGGGATTGAGTCCCAGGCAGGAAGGGCAACCAAGTCCACCTGGGGTGGAGGGGGGAGACTGGGAGGGACAACATCGAGAAGAGAAGAACTAGGCAATACTGAAATTCCAAGAGCAAGAAAAGAGCTGAACTAACGAGAAACCATTTCGTCCACACAAACAAGCGATCTGAAAACCTCCAACATCCCCAGAGGGTAGAGGGGGGGGGGGAATAGCACCATATCCCTACAAGAGTTGATAGGAGGGCCAAAGGAAAGTGAGGAAGGGGTATCCCTAAGGGCCCGAGACACCTTCTTTTCATTATGGACCTCCCCACCTGGCTCTGGGAGGGGCTGCTCCGTAGGCACTTGAAAAAAAGAAGGCTTAGTCTGGGGATCCACCAGCTTTGAAGAGGATGTCTCAGGATGATCCGAGAAATGTTTACTTCTGCAAAACAAAAGCGAATTCCCCTGAAGGAAATAGTGAGAGAAAAACCTCGGGGTGGGGGGGGGGATACATAAGTGGCTATCTCCAAGAGAAGGTGTCCTGAACTTTAAGAGAAATACAGTCCGAAAGGGGGGATGCTATATCCAAAACCACACAGATGGGTGCAACCAAAGATTTTTCCATTCCAAGAGTCTGATCATCCGACCATAGGAAAGACCCCAGAGAATCACCAATATCCCTCAGAAAAGTCACATTTTGTAAGGGGAGAGGAAGCCTAGGAAGAGAAACCCACACCTGCCAACGAGGACTCGCGTCCACAATGAACCTCCATCACCCAACGAGTTATAGAGAAACACCATCAACCAAAAAACCGAGGGGCTATACACCAAGCTCGAACTAAGTCCCCACGTTAGGCTAGGACCATTGTGAAAGATCTGCGATTGAGGGAATAAATGGACTATGACTCCCTGTAGTAACAAATTTCCCATGCTAACACATTTTAACTCTCCAAATCTAATTTCATCATTCACCAGTCCACTGAGTACTCCTGATGTTTATATGTAATTCATCATCCTCCTCTAGATGAACTAAATCCCATTATAACATTCACTAGAACTGAAACTAGGAACCAAGTGCGGTAATTCACTAGGTCTAAGTCGTATAACAGTTTTTTATAAGGTCTCTCATTCATAGTCTCAAAAATGTGATACCATTTATGAGTAGTGAGAATCATCAAGATATGAAAACTATACTGATGGTAGATTATGTTTATATAAATGGATCAAAAATGGAAATGAAAACCTAAAGCTTACTCCCCATAACCTAAAAAACCAACATTATCTAGCTAGATGACTAAGGTGAAACACATTTCTCAACTACAACTGGGTACCCAAATGCTTCTTACACCCTCTTCTAAATCATGTTTTGAATTAAGCATCACATTCTAAAATTATAATTAAGGTAATTAAAAAAATCTCAACTACAAATTACATGCTCTAGTGTAACATAATAATTATAGGGCATTTATGGTTATTGTCCTTCAATAGTTATGATAAAAACATTAACTTGAGAAGTTATTGAATGTCCCTTGGCTTCCCAACAAATGATAAGAGATCCTAGTGCATCCACACCACCAATAGATGCACTGCTTAGATAAATATTCCACAATTTAACCTCTTCTCTAATAACCATTGGAAAAATATTATTTCCTAGGAAAATGAATGACATGATTCCCTTATTCAAGGAATTTCTATCAGTGATTTATGGAGTTGATACCTGATCCCAAATAATCACACAATCGATGTCCATGATTCATACCACTCTAGCACTCAAAAGAATAGATGTGTAACATATATCAAATTGGGGTACACTTCACCATCATTAGACACATAGGGTATATTGAAAATAGTTCATCTACTCCTCCAACTATCTCAGTAAGAGTGAATGGAAACAATATCAAGGGAAGAATATGCTACGACAGTCACACCATCAGTGTCCCTAACCTCACACCACCTAAACCACTATAGGGACCATTGAAACTCCCTTATATAAGAAGATATATTTCAATAAATGGATCCATGAGAGCTATAATATGACTATACCTTCCATATAATGTCTTGAACCATCCTACTATGTCTTTCATGCTCCACTCTAGCACTGATGAAATGAGAGTACCATTGACGAGACTACCAAAAGCCAACCAAATAAAGGTTAAGGATCTATCTTACAAGTTTTAAAAACTCTCACAAGGTTTTAAACATGATAAATGGTATCACCAATGACTCAAATAAATTTTAATGCCTATAGGAATCCATGATTGGTATATCCACCTCTCGAACATGGAGTTAGAGATTTCCTATCTCGAGGTCAAACCCTAAGATCTACTCTCATAACATCAATTTTCGAGAATAAATCATCGTTCCTCAAGAGTGGATACTTCCCAAAACCCAACATTATCCATGTGGAACCAATATACATACAACCTCAATCTCTAATCTTTCTCTTAGAAGGAAAACACTTAGCCTCATAGGAATACACATTGGGTCTTTTGAATCCCATTTTTATGCAAAATCATGACTTGAACATCAACCCTACAGCTACCCATAGTCATATGTAATTATAGAATAGATATTGGGTTATCCTAGGTGATGATAATGAAAAGAAACTCTCTTTAGTGAGTTAATATTGTAAAATCTTCAAGACCGATTCCCTCATACTCCTACACCATCATTGGAATTGAAATATCATAACATCATCAACTTCAACTGTATCAATAGCCATGTGATAAGGGAGATGATGAAACCTCATGTGAATGTTATCATACATACCTACCAAGGATAACTCATTATTAAATGAGGAAAAATCAATCCCATAAAACCATATTTACTATTACACTCACTGTATAAAAACTTATAAACATGGATTGTAGGAATCTAGTCCATTTGGATTAAAACATAACTAGGTACCATAGCCACTGTTGAATGAATTACACATGAGGATATAAATCTCCTAGTGTTAGGTTACACTTGTAGTAGAAGATTTTAATCATTAATCTACTCTATAGGAGTCACTAACACAGGGATATAGAATATTGGGTTCCACTAGTATCACTAGGTCTCACTCAAGGGATATTGTTAGGGAATAGTGCCTCATATCATTATGTGTAACTGTAATTGGGGTAGTGAAGACACTTGTCATACATTTTACTACGCTCAAACCTCCATGATCACCTACATATCATAAATAATTCATTCCCTATCCCACATTTTTACAACAACCATGGATTTATCCCACACATAGTTCATCAACAACTGTAAGAACAAAAGTCAAAGAAACTCTTTGACCACACCTAGAAACAATCCACTTTGTGTGGATATAACTCAATCGTAAGGTTTTTCAGCATATCACAATAATATGTATTAGTGAGGGGAATTTCCAATATTACATCCATCAAAACGTTCACATACAAATCACCATCATAGGTCTCTACCAACCCCCATGTCACCGTAGAGAAGTCTCACTTCGAGGACCACCATCAGTAAGGGGTCCCATCCAAGAAGGACATTCAAAACAGATGCTCACACTGATCCTCCACCACAAAAGAAGGGGGAATTGATTACCATATAAGATGAATAATTTATATATCTATAACTCATGATAAAAACTTATCATAGAGGCGTTATCATTGAGTACCAAAAGATCTAACCAACACTCTACATAGAAAATGGGTCACAACCATAACCATTTGATCAGACGGGATCCACAAAAATTGGAAACTTGGACCACTACCTCAAGTAAATCCTCTACCTAGGAGAGACTATCTCATCATGGAAGATCAGTGATATCTATTATTGGAACTCTCATTACATTCCAAAAATATGAATACAATAATAATATCATATGGGATCCATCAATTACTCAATACATGGATGATCATCCCTAGTTAAACAAAAGTATCGATGTGATTCTCAATAATGGTTAAAATGCTTTGTGGCCACCTCGAGTAATAATCTAATGAGTGGGTCCCTTAAGTGGAACCTCATAACATATCTAGTCGTTATCATGACACCATCTCCGAACTCTAACTAGATATCATCATAATTCCTTCTTGAATGTTCACAATACATTCTAGTATCAATGATTATATCTAAAGAGAAAACTCAATAAGGAAATGGAAACCACTACCCATTCTAATATGATTCATGTACCAATTTTTACAAAAAATTAGTGTCTACATATATAGAGTCATCAATATTTTTATCAAAGTATCAATTAATATATTTTTTAGCCACCACACTAACACTGGACTCCCTATCCTCGAAGACAAATTTGAAACACTTTAACATTGTTTCCCTAGTCCCTAAACCGAACCTCACTTCTAGAAAAAATGAACTCCAATCACCAATCCAAAAATGTTTAGGTTTCATAACTACTTGGGATGGGTATATGCTCTAATACCATTCATTCATGGCATGTCCCAAAGGATACTGAGATGAAACAACCCAGGCCTACCTCCAATAAGGTAGTGCTAAAGACTAGAACAAATAAAGCATATCACACACATGGGAGGAATTTTACTAATTTACATGTACCCACACACACATCACCATGATATTATTATAATTAATTGTAAAATAATTGGAGACAATGAATTCATAAATCTATAATACCAAAACTAGAGTATAATAGATTTTACTAGAAAGTGTAATATGGGGAATAATATAGGCCCATGAAAAATGTGAATATAAAGTGTTGACCTGATCAGAATGAGGGGACTACTATCAAATGAAACACTAGTATACACATCACTTTGTCTAGCAAAAATAGACCACCATCAACTAGTCCAAAAAAAGTCTAAAAAAGTATTTCATCTTCATAAGACATAAAACATGTCAGTAGGCCCCTTATAAGTGTGATTGTGAAAACACCTATTGGACACCCCAAAATAAGCTACAAGAAAGAATCTACAATTGTAATCTAATTAAATTAATTTTTCTACATCACATATAACAAAAAATCTAGATATACTTGTAGTATAAACATAGTATCAAGGAAAGATCATAATTTTAATGAAAATATAGTATTTTTGATTAACGGTTCTATGGTGTTATTACCTACAAGAATTTAGTCCTTAAGTCACCTAACATTGATGACTTCTATTAGATATTTTAGCCTTTTCAGGTATTTCCAAAATATGTATACTATAGAAGAAATAATATATCGATAAACAAAGTTATCATCAAATCCAGTTTCATGGTGTCTACCAAAAACTCAGTAAATAATAACCCATGAAGAATAGGATCAACGACCATGTAGTGTTGGCCACAATGATACCAAGAACCCCACCAAAGGAAATGTGATTTCAGACAATCTCATTATAGACCTCACGGAAGGATTATAACAACTATATCTATAATTTCCCACAAAATTGAACATCATACTATGAATAGGATGTGATTCCATACAAACCCTTAGGGATGTGATCAAGGGAACACACTCAACTGATACTATTCCAAGGAATCTCACACAGGCTCTCAGTGAATCCATTTTTAGAATAAAGATTATTTAATCATGTCCTCATGGAGTATGTGGAATGTATTTTTGGATACATTGTGTGTCCAACTAAACCTCGTAATTCGTGTGTCTTATCACCCATAAAATATACTATTACAATATATACAGTGTTTCTATGAGGCACACTACATGTAGATTTCATATTGGCACTCAACCTAAAAATCTTACTATTCCATTGTACATTAGAAAATGTACATGTACTCTAGCTGTGTTTGAGTACATGCTACTACCTATGTACTTCATCCTACCTAGGTAATTTACAAGTACACAACATGTGAGACCACTTCGAAACCACTGCATATATTCACTATACATGTTGACTTGTCTAATTCATGTCACTAGGTGTGTGACCAAGAACACACTACGTATAACACCCCTTGGCCTATTGGGACTATACCTTTGATACACATCGAGATTAGTCAGATAATGGTAAAAAATAATATGAAAAGGCCAAATGTTGTACCATCCATGTATCTACATTAAATACCTAGAACCACATATGAGGGACTCTATGTATTTTGTTCATTTAACTACATGTTTTGTAGTCGGGGTTTTTCCTAGAACTCGTGGAAAGACTCACCTATATTTATCCACAACACTAAAACCACACATTTATTAATGAATCACCACTTATGTCATGTATCTATGTTTTATTTAGCCTCCTCACCACCCATTTAAAAAATCATTCAAAATACACTGCTCGTGAACCACCATTAGTGCGCCTCTTGCATGCTTCCTACAAAACGATGAATAATAACTCTCTATCCATCCATTGATATGCTACTATATCTATATCCATTTATTTTTAACCAAATATTTATCCCAAATATATGGTAATTATCTGTTTCTACAAATATCAAATTTAAAAATTTCTTTCACTGCATATTCATTAAATTATAGGACAAATAGAAATTCTAATGTTGAACACAATTAGAATGGGAAGATAAAACCATAATACCAAAACAAGTTGAATGAAACTATGAAATTATTGGTTTTGGGATCGATCAGTTTTCATTGGAATGAAGAATGAATATGTGTAGAAATTATGAAACAAACTAAAACATTTTATCCCTAAATATTGAAAATAAACCCATACCCACCAAATGATCGATCCAAAAATCAGTCCATTGTTCTATTTATTTTATTTTGATGAGGGGAAAGATAACTATGATAAATCCACAAAGAAAACATTCTATATAGTGTCTGGGTTGATTAATGATGAAGAATGGTTCTAAACTGCTGAAGTTAAAGAGAACTATGAACTCTGTAGGTGAAATGATCCTTGATCCGGTCATGATCCATCATTATTCATGGACATAACTCATTGATGATATCAATTTATATAGGAATTATAGGCCAAACCTAAGACATTTCAATAATAATGTACTTATAGAACATGTTAATCATTTCCTAAAATAAAATATATTAAATGAATTTATTAGTTTATTTTATCATGTCTGCACTAGTAATGACTTTTTCAAAAACACATTGTGATGAAAAACCACATGTCTTGCATAAGGTGAAATCATCGTCATGAACTCCAAAATCCCAATAGATTTCTTATATGGGATTCTGTTTTTGAGTTATTCTATTTTTTAAGGAAAAACGAATGCACATGATATTTAATATATTTAATATAAATAGATAAAAAATTCCAAAACACACTAGGCCTTAGAATCTCATACCACCTCAATGAATAGACCCATAAATATTCCTGTAAATATTCAAAAGTCTTACATAGAAATAATAGGGTAATTATTATAATTGTATATATATATATGTTCATTGATATACATTTTTCATTTTTATTATTATTGAGCACATGTTCTTTCCCAAAATATTTTCTTTACATAGGTTATAATGAATGGTTACAAGTAGGGTATCACTATGAAGTGTACAATGATAGAAAAAATTGAAGGACATTTTTTTGTATATTTCAAGAAATAATATATGTATATAATTAGTCTATAATAAATCTATCCCATTACAGTTGTAATAAATTTATTCTAATGAGATATTTTAAATATTCATATGAAATGATGAAATATTTTTTTATATACGTATGATTAACAATATTCAAATGAAAAATATTAAAATAATTTCAATGATAATATTATAAGTGTCAACATTCACTCATCTAATAAGATTTAATATTATATTTTTTTTCCTTATCACAATGTTTTAATCACTATTAAATTGATTTCCCATTTAACATAGTGATAAATATTTACCATGATTATCATTCATAATGAATAAATATGAAATTGATCTTATTAAAAATTTTGAACCTCATGATTTCAACTCTATAACCCATTTTATTATTTTTAATTCAAATAATTGGTTAAAATTAATTTTAAATATAAGTATGAAAACCGCAATAAAAAATATATTTTTATAAAAATTCCCATTTATGTGTAAAAATAAATTTAACAAAATGAATTATAACAATAATTTCTTTGAAATAATTATATAATTAAAAAAATGAGACTAATTTAAATTGATTAAAAAAACTGAAAAACAAAATTTGTAAAAATTTATTAATATAATTGAAAATAAAATTATTTGAATAAAACACTACTTAGATTTTCAAAATTTGAAAGATAGAACTCTACGTTAAAAATTAAAATTCTAAATATAATATATTACTTAAAAATATATATATTATTTTCTTTAAAATGTTTAATATGGAACTAAGTCATTATCTAGAATGATAATATCAATAAAGTGAAAATATTCATAATAATTTTATATTGAACTACTTTTATAATAATCATCTATTTTAGAAGAATACCAACAAATTAAAATAATATTATTTTAACAATGAAGAATTTTTAAATTATAATGTTAAAATTTTAATGAAAATAATTATAAAAAATTCTTTAATTAAATTAATGTCCCTTATAAACATTAAATACTCTCAACAATATTGGATTACATTTTTATGATTCTTAATTACGTACTAATTAATAAATGTGTTTTAGTAACACATTCATACATATGTTTTATAATTAATCCACTCATATTCATACAGGTTAATATATCAAATAGTTAATAAAACCACTTTTTAGTAATAATATTACTAAATTGCAGTTTATTTTAATTTGGATTTTTGTGTCTCAACATATTTCAAAAATATTTATTTATTTTAGGGGTAGATATATATGTATTTCTAGATATCTTGGAATGTTAGTGTTGGAAAAATTATAGGTCTATGCATGGTCGATTAAAAATAGTTGACTATAGAAATTTAAACTGACTAATTCAAAAAATAATTTTTAGTGAAAACAAAAATTTATTGAGAAATTGTCTAGAATTGAAGTAAAATAAATCTGTCAGTACATATTATATAAAAACTATTTATATCATTAAATTAATCATGGGGAAACAATTAAACCATTAAAAATTGTTTTATACCAGTAGGTTAAAACATTTAACATTCATGACTGGGGGTTCAATGATAATGTATAGATCACAATAAAATAAATAGTAATTATATAAAAATGAAAATTGGGAGAGATATAATCAATGATATGGAATCTTAATAAAAATAAATATTTTGTATGATGGTATTGATAAAAGTAAATTAATGGGAATAATTAAATAAAAAAAATCTTGCATTTCTCTTTATCTGTGTTGGAGGGGGTGACCACAATGTGAGTTTGAACATGAAGTGGTGGAGTGTGGTAGTGAAGGATCTAAAAGAGATATCGCCTAAATCCAAATTATATTTAATTAAAAATGGATATCTCATATACTATAAAATAGGGATATCATGTTTCCTTTGTTTTATGCTATTGTGTCATATAGTACAATGTGTAATAATATAGTGTCACAATTCATTAGTGTCACAGGGTATAAATAGATATTATGTTGGTCAATCCATAGTTTTCAATACTCATGGAATTTAGATGTCAATTGATATTATTCCTGGGATTCTTATACATTTTTATCCATTCTTAAATAGTAATTTCATGAAATGAAATAGACTATAGATTTTTTCATGTAATTGTTTCATTACTGGGGTGATTTTTATATCTAATGCATGAAATAACACATAATGTACATGTTAATGCAAGATAACATATAAAGTGTACCTAAAAGATATACAAAGAGGGAATATCCATGAGATATTATATGAATATTAGTCTCTATAAACTCTATCAAAACACTCAAAATAATAGTTTTATTTTATGTACTCCTTTATAATAAAAGACCTTAACATGTTGGGAAGAGAGGTAGATTTAGCTCAATAATTGAGAATTTAATTTTCTCAAGGATACCTCAAGAGGTGGGATTTTTTTGGCACTAATTATTGTGTTATCTATCATGCATGTGATGGTGAATGACATTAATTTTAGGATGATTTAGGGTACACATTTAAAGTTTTATCATTTTTAACTTACGAATTGTTTCATTTTTATATCATGTGGATATTTTTTGGGTTTTTATTTATTACACTATGATTTTCAATAATGGTTACATCAATATAACTACTAGATATAATATCATATGATTTTGTAATGGTAATTTTCAAAACTGGGACATTGAGTCAGATTTTCAATATAGATGTGTATCAATAAATATGATAAATCCCTCGTAAGGGTTGAAAAGGCTATTAATAGAAAAATGATTAATAACATTTAATTTATTTATTAACACCGCCAATCTATATTATTCATTGATATAATATTTCATTCATAATGTGATACTTATAAATGTTATGTAAGTACTACAAATCTATTATAACCTATCATTTTAGACATATATAATAAATATAAATTTTTAAGAAATTTTTTCCATAAATTTAACTATTAAATATATTAAATTGTTAATAAATTGTTTCAAAAAAATTATAAATTTATCTTGGGATATTTATTAATTTTTAAACCATCCCTAAATTAGGTAATTATAAATATGTTGTATTCATTATAAAAATCCTTATTTAACATTTATAAATAAATATTCCATGATATTAACCGTGAATATTGAAATAATTCTTACCAAATTATATGGAATGAATTATGAAATAATATTTATAAATATTAATGTTATCAAATAATATTTATAAATTACCAAATAAATCAAACTATATAATTTTTTATCCTTAAAATATTATTAAATTTTCATAATTATTTAATAAAAAATTTCAAATTAAGATCTTTATTTGTGTTCTTATTTAGAGAAAATGAATAATTTTTTTATGATTTGTCATATCAATGTTTAAATAATTCTAAATATATTATATTTTGATTATTTCAAAATTTTAGATAACAAAAAATTGAAAATAAAATGATTATAATTATTAAAATATTAAATATTTGACACAAATTTCATATAATGAATGATATAAAAAATCACATACTATAAAAATACTATATAATTTTCACAGTGAATATTTAGTAATTTATCAAATGTATGTATAATTTATAGTGTTCTTAATAATATTTTTCATGAATTGTTTTGAAATAATATTCTCATACATAAATTTATGAAATGATATTTGATTTAATATTTATTACATATTATTCATCAATATGAATTCTCAATATATATATATTATGAATTTTTATATGATTTTTCTTAATTATAAATATACTTCTAATGGTTATCTTACACACATTTATGGTGTTTTTTTATTAAGAATATACTTATTTAAAAATATAAAAATATCAACGTTATTTATATGAGGGTCGTTATAGGAGTTACATTCTATGTGTGATAATATATATAGTTTCCATGTAAATTGGGATTAGATTTTAATTATGAATATTATCTTGAGTATTATTATTAAATATAGTTTACATTTATTATGTATTATAGTTATTATTAATTAAATTCTATCTTACATTATGTATCCCTTAGTATGTATACTTTGTGTAATACTTCTCACTATCTACAAGGATTATACCTTATTCTTGAAAATTGGGAGCTAACTATATATTTCTCCAGAATTACTCTTGTGTAGATTGAAAATTTCACATCATCAGGAACCATTAAAGGAAAGAGTTTAATTTACCATAGTCTTAATATGTTGTCGGAATAATTATATATGAAAACCATTTTTACCCTATATTTTTAACTAAATATAAGTATTAATTTTAGGTTTTATGTTTCAATATATAAGGAGTATTGACAATTTGACAAAAATAACTTTATATAAAAATATTTGTTTTTAGGATAGACGTTATTTCAAGATGATATAGTAAGAAGTTATCCATTAATCACTCAACCTAGAGGAAGAAAAAAAATGACACTCTGTTTTTTCATAAGAGTTATAATGAGAGTATCTATGTAGTATTTTTGGATGTTGTCAATATGTACAGAATGAGGGGCCTAATGTGGTATAACCATTTACTAAGTATAGATGTTTCCTTGGAGGATGGATCATGTGGAAATCATCCTGTAAATATTTTAATGTGGTTAATACCTATAATACTAGCCAATATCTTACATAACTATAATTTTGTAACATTTAATTGGTAGATTGATGCTCATTGAAAAACTATCATAACTTCATGAATAAAATCAACTAGAATTACCCATATTAATTATGTTAGATTCTAAATTGGGTAAATTATATTTTCAATCATGATTTTTTATAGACATTATATAAAATTCCATGTTTGGTTTTATTCAAAAGTTGGGTGGTATAGATTGTTTCCATTGTCGTGATGATATTTTTATTTATTAGATATCATAGTGTGGGTATTATCTGGTTTTATTTTTGACCTGCTATATTTTGATGAAAAACATCTACTTGTTTATTAAATGTTTTTCCTTGGATGAAACAATTGACATCAATTATTTTATTATAGTGTTTTAGATGAAAAAACTAGGAAAAAATTATTTAGATCTTAGTTCTTTAGACTTATTTATCTCACATACTTATAGGTGTATTTTGATTCTTTTTTGCTGATAGATTATAAATATTATGAAATATAGTGGGATTTTATTAATTTCTAGAGGAATGGAAATGGATAAGGGTATGAATTTGGTGGAAGAGTTCAGTGACACATAATTTTGATTTAGGAAAATGTAAATGGGTATTATCATTATTTAAATGATTTCACTTTACCATTGATGAATGATAATATGCATTAAATTTTAAATTATGAAATAGAAAAACTAGATAAGAATGAATTGGGGTTAATTCCGATGTCACCAGACTAGAACATGGATTATAAAAATAGCAAGGTGAGGAAAACCGTAGAACTCATGAATGTTCTTGATGAAATATGAAATAGGTCAATAAAAATGAATAATTTATTCTTGTTTCAATGTTTGATTTCATTCATGTTAATTGAAGGTAAACTAGAGTTTGATCGCATAAAATTTATCAACATAATACGGATTGAATCATAATTCAACATGGTAATCTGTGTTAATCCTGAGTGATTTGTTTTGTTACATTGATTATTGTTGGAATCATGGAATATGTTGGTTACTATAGTTAGTAATATGATTTGTAAAAATGACTTGATGTATTCCTATGTTAGATACTTCAACGTGAATTGATACATTCATGCAAATGAGATTTATGTATCCTAAAAAAATGACTATAGTCTATAAAAATGATGATACAAAAAATTAAAAGTTTAAAGGAAGGGAAAATATAGTAGAATCTTGGTAAATAGTATCTTGATGAAATTGTATCCCTTTTTTGACATTTTGTTAGAAAATACCACCTTAAGAATGATTATAATGAGTATAGGGTAAATTATAGAAAATATTATTCTTGAAGTGGATATGTGAATCCCATGTAAGAAGATAAAATAAATTTTATTCTATTTATCATATGTTTAGTTCATGATTTCATTTAAACTATAGGGATTTATTCCACTCGAAATAATAGTGGGTGAGTTACGATAATTATACTTATGAATGGTTAATAAAGGCATGTCTTGACTATTTATAAGGTATCATCTCATGATCATTGGGATTAAGAAAGAAAATAAATCACAAATCAATTTTTCATTAATTTTAATGAATGAAATATAGAGAAATATATAAAAACTGGAATTAAAGAACTAAAATTTCCATTTCATTATTTAGTAGAGTTTACTTTATGATAGTCACTAAACTAGTAGAAAAAAATCTTCCTTCATTTGAAGGGATTAAATTGATCTTTGTATCATGTATTATTTCTAGAGGATCCCTATAATATGAAATTGATCTATGGCCATTTCAATGAAAAATTAATAGATAACCTAATATAAGTGATTATTTAAATTCTTCTATATAATTAATGTTCTTCTTAACCCTATAAGAGAAGAAATGCATCCTTATATATACATTCTCAACCAAAATCATTTAATGAGATGAGTTGTCTATATCAATGTATCATGTATCATCCCAAGAATTACTCATATTTTGTGAAAATACATAAAACAACATTAATTAAATTACATTAAATATTTGATCTATTTAAATGGATTTGAAACTGTTAAAAACCAAACAAGGAGGGAAGTGGTAGGAGAATTAATCCCAAGCATGAAAATATAAATCCATAAATGAAAAAAAATTCATTAATTTATTACAAAAATATCATTTTCTTGTTATAAAACCCTATGGATATGTTTTTTCTTCTCATAAAATAACATTCAACGTGCACTTAATATTCATATATTTGATTTGTATCAATTCATTATGAATTCATCTAAAAAACATTAGTTATAGTTTTATCATTCTCCCTTTATTTTTGAGAAATCCTTTTGTCTAAAATTTTTGTCCATATTCAAGGTTTTAATTTTATCTCACTATGGGCCATAGAATGATTATATACAAATATGAAATACTTATTTCATAGATGTAAGTATAGAGTTTCCTCTAGAATAGAACCAATCCCACTAAATCTACTAAGGGGTTTTGTGTGATCTCCATCAAAACAAATTATATATCAATATGATCATGTACACCAAAATATGGGGCATATAAATTATATTCATACCATTATAAATCAATTTTCCAGGATATCAAGTCACCACTACATATGGAATATATAAATTTAGTATTGGAAAACCCATTTAATTCATCAAAAAGGAATGGCCCTGTTGATTGTACATCAATTGTAATTCATCTAATAGATGATTACATCACATTAAACACATCCTTATAAATTAAATCATCTCATGTTACTAAAATGATCCAAAAATTTTATTTCCCGAGTCTTTTTAGACCATGGTCCATATGGTTTTACTCATTTTATTGTTGGAAGGCCCCCATATTGGCTGTGCTCCAATTGATTAAATGAATATAAATATATCCAACCACCCCATTATTAGATTAGTCACTCTTAAAATGATAAATTAAGGTATCAAAGTATGAATTTTCACATCATAGGAATCCTGAAGACCTCACAAAAGAAAAATGGATAATAATTATACACCCAAAAGTAAATTAATGATCATATGAAATTCTATGATATATACATTTTTCAGAACTAACTCTGTAATCATCCATTACTTACTAACTCATCAACATATTAATCATATATCATATAGATTTTTCATAATTTGTATAATATTACATTCGTAAAAATATTATAATTTATTCACAACCCATTTTGCTACATGATGTTCATCGATTAGGGATAACTTAAAGTCATAATATGGGGGTACTCTCCTTCCACTTCACATGTAAAATTAAATTACATGACATAACATGGATATATATATATATATATAATTAATTAATGATAACAACATGATAAAAATAAATATATTAAAATAAATTTACCATGGATCTATTACATAATTATTCTATATGACCCTCATTTTGCCTCTATGATAATTATTTTATCAATAGATCTGTTACATTATCCATTTTTACCACCTGTCGGATCAATAAATTTCTCCACTCAATGATCTCACAGTTGAGAATTAAATTTCATAAGATATATATGATTCTTTAGTGTTATTATGGTTACTTATCATGATCCTGGAATTTATTAATATCTTAATAAATTGTTATTTCACTGTTGATACTGGGAACCACTCTATGTTCATTTATGAATTTTTTTATTTATATAGATTCCTTCACAATAAATGATGTTGAATTATAATATGAATCTATTGTCGAGTCATCTATGATGGATTATTAAGATCTATGAGAAATTATTGAATTACCATTTAGGTAGAGAACTAAACCAAATTTATTTTTTTGGCCATCTCTGTATGATTTGAAACTAGAATTTGTTAAAACATTTATATAGAGGTCATCCAATTATCAGAAAAAGAAGATATATTTATTCCATCTCATGTACTAAAGATGTAATTTATAGAAATAAAATTTCTATCACTATTATTTAATTTTTATATACATGTTATTATATGAGAATAAGTTTCATCATATTCACTGAATAATAAGGAATACATGATAGATTCTATCGAAGATGAAACATAATTTTATCAATCCATTACAATTCTTTATATGGATCCTAAATCACCTCATTATTTGTTTTATGAGACATTATTAACGAAAAAATCATCAATTTATATAGTTTAAACATCCTTATAATTTATCTAATATATATTCTATGAATTGAACAAAGGATTATCCAGGATTTATCAACCTAATATGTAGTCTAATTCAACCTTATCATTCATTGAGAAACATTTAACCATGAATATATTCATTGTCTCAAGTGTTAGGATATTATTCATAACATGGAGTATTCCAATTGCACGGAATATAACGAACACTACTACATTACCATCAATCCATATATATATATATATAAATAAACCACATCCATGATTTAAAAAATAACTATTTGATTGAATAATAAAACTAAATATTCCATCATTTAGAAGCTAGATTTTTTCATTAAATGAATAGTTGAAACTTCTATAACATTTCTGAATCATTTGGAACATAAAGCCATCTAGATTAATCATATACATGTCATTGAAATAAATCTAATTATTAAAAGCTGTTTTCAAATTCATTTGGTAAATGTCATAAACATAATGAGATGATATGATAAGAAAAAATTGAAATACATTTTACCTCCATGGAAAATGAAATGGTTCCTTTATAGTCTATACATTGATTTTTAAACCTTTTTCCACCAGTAATTATTTTAATGTATACAATATACCATTTAGGTTAGTTTTAATATCTAAATCACAATTTAATATATTTATATTACATCTTTATGTGAATATACCATGGTTAAAGGTTGGTTAGTTTAATATTGAAGATTTTAGATTTAGTGGATTTTATCCATTTCTAGTAATCAAAACTCTCAATGGACTTGTAGTAGGATGTTGACCCATATATTATGAATATTAATTTATAATACTTTACTATGAGAAATATATATTAATGTGGTTATTTATAAATACTTATAGAAATTATTTGTTCTCATATAACATGATTCTACTCATCATTCACATCTCTTTATTGAACTAGATAAACCACCAAGTCATTAACACCTCATATTTATTGGTTTTGAACTTCTCAAATTTTTTATTTCATCCCACAAAATCTATGTCATATATATTCCATCTATAGGTATATTTCAAATATATACATAATGATTTTTTTCATAGTATGAATATAGAAAAGATATCATTTACTTTTCTTCCTATAATTAATAAAAATAATATTTTAAACATAGAATCAATTTATGAAGAATCGAAACATAATACCTATTATTTATAGCCAAAATAATTTTATAATAATTTTTTTTGGAATTCACTATCCATATCTCGAATTATTTCATTATGATCTCATTATATAGAGCCTGCTTTTGTAGAAATGTGGAATTTTCCATATTATAAACCCATAATGAAATAAAATGGTCTTACAAACTAGTGATTGACCAAAACATGTCCATAATGTTTATATTCCTCCACCTAGATGTATCATTACTATATAATGTTCAACGATGGGTGATTTGTGGTATAAATCTACACCTATATTATATGATCAATGAATTCATGGTATAAGATTCACCATCAAATTTTGATCGGTGAATCTTGACATGATTGGCCAATTTATTCTATAAATAAATCAAAACCCCATTGAACATTTAAAATTACTTCTAATTTTTTATTAGAAACAAATAACCATACTAAAAAAATTCAACATGAATACTAACAAATCCCATCAAAACAAATTCCTCCTTATGTACTAATTTATATACATCCATCACTACGTATAAGATCCAAAAACCCACTATTTGTTTCAACTTTTCTAATAAATTTTTCTTTGGAAATTATGTATTATAAAAAAATCATTCAAATATTTCAAATGATTCATAATTGAACGAGTCCAATAATCCAAATATATATTCAATAAATATGAATCTCATTAATGTTTCCATGGGAACAATGTAATTGGAAGGTCATATGAGAATCAACCTAGACACTGTAATTAATAATGTCAAAGATATGATTTTCTATAGCCAGGGAAAATAAATTGTTTACATATTCTTGAGGTGAAAAAATATTTCATTATTATCAATAGAAATAACATGATAATAATTTTTAAAGAAAATATCATCTTTTTTGAACAAGATACACATATAATATTTCTATCTATAAAATAAATATAAAAATAGTTCTCCAAATATTATATAAATACATCAGATTTCCATAGATAATAATAGTTCACCTCTAATGAAACAAAACCTACCATATTGCATAAATGAAGAAAACTTTATCCCTTAATCAATACCCTTATATCCTAGAGTCTTTGTTTATCATAAAAGGTTTGGAATGGAAGTGTGACAACTGATAACACTGAGTCAGAGTTTTTGAAATCGGTTTCTATGACATTCACATTCAAGTGCATAAAATTCATTTTTCTAGGAAAACATCTAAACCCAAGAATCGTGACTATAACTATTTTTGAGTAAAAACATATAAGTGATATAAATATTATTATAATGATTTATGCCCTGATCTACAACAATTTCATATCAATGGGTGAGTATCATTTATTATATCTTTTAATTATGGACCTTTTTTAATGATCCCAATCCTAGTAGCTCAGAGTTAGAGGTTATGTTATTAAATTGGTATAAGATATATATAATAACATATCGGTTGACTAAATAGCTTACTATTCTTTTTAATATAGATACATATTTGAAATTAACATTAAAATTGAAAAAAATGTTCCCAAAGTGTTTTATTTTAGAAAAAAATATTTCCACTTTTGGTATCCATTCATATCAATCATTGTACACCTCCGAGTATCATAGGGAAAATTAAACATTTTAAATGTTTGATATAGGATAAAAAGTATGTTTTTCTATATAGTTGAATCTACCATGAATAAATAATTATAGTAAATTTGGAAAGGTAAATAACTTAAAAACATTCAACTTTAACAAATCATGAGCATAATATGGAAGGAATAAATGATGATAAAATAAATTCATATAAATAGTCACATGATCTTAAAATATATTTATGTATATTTTATCTAATAAAGTAATTACATAGACATTAATAAATAATCAAATAATTAATAAATGTGGAATATGGTACATTTGAAACATACTATCAAAACTCTTAATATACTAGATTAGAACTATAGTTAAAATCCTATTTAATTTTTAAAACAGATTTGTTTCTTGAGACCCACTGATGGATCGAGGGGCTATGTAATTTTGGTCTCTAACCATCATTTAGTAAATAAACTTTAATCATAATATGAAAGGGGTGAATCAAAATGAACATAAATATTTAAATTTTAAAAACAAATATAAAAAATGTTAACACACACCCAAATCAATAAACATAACCATTAACCATCCAGAGGAAAAAGTTGACTTGTAATAAAATTATATGTCCCGATTAAAAATGGTAATAAAAAATCTTGATAAATAATAAGGTTTGTATCTATATATAATATCCCTAGTCTATAATAACTATAATAAATAATCGATGCCATTACTGAATAGAAATACCATAAAAATCCATTAAAACCATTTTCATGTAAGATAACCTTTTCAGTTCCAAAATCATTTTATAACTAAAATTAAGAAAAATATTTTTAAAATAATTTCCATTGAAAACAATAATTTTAACTTATAAGTTATTAATTAATATATTGAGTGGTCATGATGGTGGGATGTTCTATTCATGCCATAAATGCTAAAACCAAGACACCTTTCAAACATTTAGTAAAATAAAAATGGTCATTGTTTTGAAAATAAAAATAACATTCCATTATATTTATTTAAAAAAAATAAATTGGTAAAATTTTAATTAATAAATCATATTTTAAAGATTAATAATTGAATATATATTTATAAAAAAATTTATTTTTATGAAAAATTATTTTCCACTAAAGTGAGAAATAAATTTTGATTTAATTAAAATAATTTTCTCAGTAATTATAATTACAAAATAGAGAAACCATTGTGTAGTTAAGTGAAACTTTTATTGAATAACTATATTAGAAGAAAATATACTATGTTTAATAGAAAAATATAAACTAATTCCCTCAAGTGAGTTTTAATAAAAAACCAAAATTATGGTGAGATTGTGAAATAATCCCTTGCCACTTCACTAACATTTTATCATAATAACAATGAATGAAATAAATTGAAATAAAACAATAAATAATATGAATATAAATATATTCATTATATAACATATAAAATGTGTCAGTATGAACAACCCACAGTGGAGTAAGTTTTGAATATATCATAGGTCTCTTGGAAGTAAAAGTGAGAAAAGAAACCCTTATATGAGGTTTGAGTTTATTCATATACATCCAAACCCTATTTATAAAGAACATAGGATTAATATAAATTTATTATTAAAATGTGATCATATATATCATATCATATATTATTTAATTATACTTATTTATGATCATTTTGTTAACAACTCATTCTTAAACTCATTGATTGAGGTTATAATTTCTTCATTTTTATGGTATGTATTGATTTGGTATTTTTGTTTTTTTAATTTTATATTTGTTCGATCACAACTATAAATTATACCATATTATAAATATTAAATATATTTATTATATATATTTAGAGTAATCAATAAATGATAAATCTAGAAAATTGATCACACCGTTCATGGATATGGTATGTTGCATGATCTCATGAACATTGTTGTCATTTTTTCAATGGATGAAACAAATGGAAAATAAATATTAATTCATGATTATATAATTATTATTATGTAATAAATTGTATTTATATTAATAATACACATCCTTATTACCATCCAGGTAATAATAAAATGAAAATTATTTCACATCACTATGTGTAGGTGATTGTCCACACATATGAATGAGCGATGTTATTGTCTTCCAAATAATTGAAAGAGAAGTAGTTATAAGTTGTAATATATTTCATGAATTATTTTTATCATAAATATCACATAAATTAATTAAATTATTCATTAATACCATTAATGCAACGTGTAAGTGGAAAAATAATCACATCGCTTCACATGGTGGTTGCACGATATACACACGAGTGACGTTATCATATACTCTAACAGTTTTGATGTTAATGTTGTATATGTGATATAATAATTCAAGATATATAATAATTTCATAAATATCATATATTTTTTAAAAGATTAATAATTTCCCACAATGAAGGGTGGTGATGAAAAATGAAATATATTAGTTCGTGATGTGGTAGTCTACAATACACACAATTGATATATAAATTTTCAATTTTATGGAAGGGTAGATAGAAATATGTTTTATAACTACCATAAAATCATATATATATAATTGATAAATTTTTTTAACACATTATCTTTATGGAAGATTTTTTTAACAGGGATGGTAGACGAAATAAAACAAATACACATGTTAGTAATTTTTCAACTTGTTTGGAGATCCCATTTAGGGTTGTATCTAAAGCCATATTTTAGGGGTTTACTATTCAAAATACGGCTTATAGGATGTGATTATGGAACCATAGAAAATATATGCATTGGTATTTATATAATACATGATCCTTATAATTGTGAAGTGAGGATAGGTGTTGGTGGCCTTTAATAAGTGGTAGTGAGGACACACATTTAATTTTCTTAAAGAAAAAGAGGTTTATATGGTTTTATCATTACACTGCAATAAAAATTGGTCATTATAAAAAACTAGAGGATATATGGTCTAAATATATCCATACCATGGGTTTAATAAAACATTTTGGTAATCATTCATCCTTATATTCTTATTTTTAATCCCAGAAATACTAATTTTATGATAACAATAGTAAATAATTATTACCAATTTTATTATTCATCATAGTCAAAAATAAATTCTTTCATGTTAGATAATGTTTATTATTTTCATTAATAAAAACATGGAATCAATTTTTCTAAATTCATTTCATACAAGTGACTAATTTTAATTTAAAATTAAAAGCACCAAAGCATTGAAAATTCAGTTTTTCACAAGAAAATATTTTAGAAGATTAAAAGGTTTTTTAGAATAATTAAATATATAATTTTTTAAAATTATCAAAATTACAAAAATTATCTTTTTATTGATATAAAAATCATATAAAACCAATTTAAAATACAATTTATCATTATAAATAATTTAAAAAGAAATGAAATTTTAAATAAAAATCAGTATTTCTCACCATTAATCAATTTATTTATCATTTTAGGAAATTACCAAAAAATAAACAAATGATAAAAATAAGATTTATATTTAAAAAATAATTCTAATTTTTTTGGATAAATTTTATAATTTCATTAAAAATTAATTGAAGTCTACTTTCACAAATCGTGATTAAACCTCTATTTCAAATAATACAGTTCTTCAGAAATCATCAATTTTACTTCGAAAGAATCATATTTTATTTGTATTAAATTGATAGAAACTAAATTTTTATTACATGTGTGTTAATCATATAATTTTCCTAACTTTTCTATTCATTTTCCTAACAAGCAACTAAATAGCTAGAATATAATTTTCATGATTAATCATTACTATTTTAATATAGTATCACGTTTCGTTTAAAATTTTCATTGTATACATTATAAGCTAATGAATATATAAAATATATCACAATGTCTCAGTGTGTTACATTAAATTTTAAATAATTATGTTACATTTCATAATCTTTATTGATGATGATTTTCATGATTTAAATCTCAAGGTGTTATATTCTACCCCTTAAATAAATAGTGTCCTCATATTTTAGTCTTGATCTTAGGAATTATGTTATATAAATTTTAAAGTAACATTTTTTGGAAACCTACATATCACAACGGCTTGATAAAAAATACTCTTGAAAAGAGAAAAAATGTAAATACAAATTTCATCTATAATGGAAAAAAATTATTTTCTCAATGTAAAAGGACGTTGGTGGGAAGTAGAGATATGAACATGGAAGAAATGTATAAATAATTATAGATATTGATAGAGATAATTTACCACAAAAAATTGAATGTTTAATGGATTTTTAAATTCCTCAAAACCATAATTATATTATTATCTGGTAGACAATTTTATTAATCATATATGAATGTAACATTATTAAATTTTTTTCATGGTCTTTTTTCTAATATTGACGAACTATTTTAATGTATATGATTATAAATAAATATAAATACATGATATATTTCAATTTTATTTTCATAATTTTGAAATTTTCATTTACATTGATCCATTTAAAAATTATCTACTACTCCATGAAATGAATATCAAAATAATGTATCTTTATTGTCTAAATCACTAATATTAATATTTATCATCTCATAAGATCTATAAAAGAATTAAAAAATAAACATAATGTCATTAATAAAATCCAAATTTTTATAAAATTTTATTCAACATGATAAAATGATATGTAATACCTCAATAGTAACTCTAAAAATACATTAATTGAATTTTATATATGGTTAATATTATTTCCCATAAAAAATATTTATGAAAAAATTTAATGTTAGAAAACATATATGGATGATAATTAGATAATCATTATCTTCCCCATAGAATATCGTTTTGATCATGATGTAACATTAAAAATATGTAAATACCATTATAAATATATAAACAAAATTAAAAAAATGAATTCTGCTAAAAATTAGATTTATTTTTATTCCTAAAAGATAATACCAAATTTCGAAATTTATTCTATAACTCAAAAAATTTAGTTTTATCCCAAAATAAAAACAAAAAACATAAAATCACTCATCATTTTTAGGTTCACCAATAAAGTCTTATAAACATATTTTTTCATTATTATCTAATCATAGTGCTTGTATTAATGTTTTATTTCTCCCAAACATATATTTTATGAAAAGTACAACTTCCCACTCTATCACTTTTTATGTTTATCGGTATCATTAAAATTATTTCTTCATATAATTACCGAAAAAACACTATATTAAAATCCTTTTTCATTTTATAATTTTTATATTGAGAACATCATTGATAAAATAATTTTTCAACATAATTCTTGAATCCAAATAAAAATGTACTTCATTATACTATAGTGGTAATATTATTATAAACCTAACCATTATCCCTTACCTTTATCTGTTGTATATTCCCTTGATCATAGGAAATTAATTTTGGTTGTCACCATATCCTTACTATTGAAGAATCGAACATTGAAAAATTCATCTATTCCCTTAGAATCATGAGAATTGAATCCTTTCTCTATGAACTAGATCAAAAATCACATTCAATTGAAGAAAGTACTAGAGTGAATCATTCCACATTCATCACATGTGGGAAATAAATTATTCCCTTATTCATATTATTTTGTATATCTTCCATCCTCTTCAGCACTTGATTCACGTAGAAACTAGAATACCTAGAAAATTCTTTCACTATCTTGATATCAATTGATAATATGTCCGTACATGATCATAATTTTTGGGAGACTAGTTCCATTTAAAGAACTACCATTAACCCATAAAATAAATGGATAATATTTGTCTTTGAATTAGGTAAATAATTTTTAGCATTCCTTTCAAACCAAGTAATGACATATTCATACATAGAAACATTTTCCACATCAAATTCTATTAGTATTAGTAATTTTTATTTCAGATCCACATGTTTTCAATGAGGAAATTAACTTATACCTAAGATAACCTCAAATTATTTTGATTCCATTTTTTTATTTTTTTATCATCCTCAATTTTTTCATTCAATAACATTTATGGATATTATTCACCCAGGAGATGATAATTTTCAATTAAAACATTATCCCCTTAAGTGAATCCCTATGAAACAATGTTTTCTTTATAAAACTCAGACATTTGGTAGCTAAAATTGGATTTGTAATCTCATTATATGAAGGTAGTTTTTGACATATTAATTTTTCTAAAAATGTTATACCATGTGTTGAATCGGTAATCTACTCCACACATACACGTTTATTTCTTATTAAATGATTCAGTTACCCTAAAATGGTAATAATTAGATTAGTTCCAGCATTAGCCCTAGCTACATCTTCATTATCATTCTGAATGTGGAAATACCTATATGGGATATCTGGATTCATATGATTTACATTACATTCACTAGGAACCATTTTAGAAAATGCAACACATTAAATTAGATCCTAATATTATTGATCATAAATTATTATCATAGAAATAGTGAAACTCAAAACATATATTGATAAATCATTTCATGTATAATTTCATAATCATTAAAATGGTAAATTTGGTAGTTTTTTCAAATTTTACTAATGGTTACACTGATAAATTTTCCAAATAATAAAAATATTTCAAATGATTTTTGATTCATTATAATGAAATTAGAAATTAAACATGTCGTACCCTCTGGTAGTGTGAAACCATGTGCATAGTATAACCGATTTCTATGTATAATTTAATGCTCGAGTAAATCTTGATGTTCCCTTTTTGGAGTTATTACCCCTAGCTACATATTTTCTGGAAACATACACAATTTTAGTATCCCAATTTGGATTTATTTTGAGGAAAACTATATATTAAATACCTCAAAAAAATATTGTGATATTATCTAATATATATATATACATAAATTAATTAATACAGTTACATATCATAATATATGTTTTGGAAAATCTAGTTCCCATGGTTTCTAATAAACGTCCCTGTATATCAAATTTAAAAATACTTAAAATATTAGTCTATAGTCAATTTTCACATTATTATATATGTTTATGATACAAGGGATCACTCCTCATAATTGATTTTCAAATTAACTCCCTGGATGTCTTCTCTTTTACCTTGGAAAAACAATTAAGAGAAGCCAAAGGAGTGGAGGTAGAAGTTAAAGAAGGGAGTGAACCAATTGACAGAGATGGGAGAGGGAGTCCTTCAAAAACAGAGGGAACCAAGGTAGTATTGGTGAAAGACCAAAGAAAATGTTGGTCAAGGATAACAGGTCTGATCTCACTCCGAGCCTGAGAGACAGACATATAGGTATAGGCAATGGGAGAGGATGAAAAGGTAGGAACACCATATCTTAAGGGTGCAGCTGTAGGATCCACAATAACAATGCTCTTTACATGAAGATAAGGTCTCAAAAGATTGATTAAGTCAGCAATAATCTCACCACCATACTACATCACTTTCTCAAATTCATATTTTTCCTCTATGAACTTTTCCAAAAAAAAAGGAGTGAAATATTTCATCTTTTGAACTTGAGTTTTAAAATTTTGAGTGATTGGATGGATTTTTAAATTCACTACAAGTTACATGAAATGGTTTGTCATATCATTCTTAGAAAATATCCTATAGAAGTAGAAATCCAACTTCTTAGTAATTTTTGCCTGAGGATCATTTTCAATCATGGGCTGAATTATTACCATATAAAGAACATAGTCACTATTCTTGATAACCATAGAGAGAGACTCTTTATCAAATCCACTGTTTAATGATTGAAGTTCTTCTTTAACAACCGTTCAGAGAAGATTACTATCCAATGAGGGTTTAGATGATTTTACAGAGGCACTATAAACAGTAATAGCTAATATAAGGGACTTTGGTTGATTTTGAACTTTCTTAAGACATACCTTATACTCATAAGTCAACTTATTAAGACTAATAACAAGCTCACACATTTATTGAACTATTTTCTTGTTTCTTTTAGCCACATGTCAGCTAAAGAAGTTAGGTTAGGTTGAATCAGGGAAGAAACTTCTTATGGAATCATAGAAATAACATTCTCAATAGTATGAGCAACAAGTTCTGGTCTTGATTTCCATACAATCTGCATATGTTCAACCATACCTTAGAGAGAATTCACTTAATCACTTAACTATTTGTTCCCAACTACTACTTATTGAATTTCATGAAGATTTTTGGGGTGAATCTGCCAAATAATCTTTTCTAACAACATGGAAGCATCTCTTTCACTCATGTTTTTCACATGATCATGTTGAGTGTTCATGAGATTTTAAACTCTAGCCAATAGGGTAGATCTAAATTCTTTCAAATCATCTTTACTGAGCAAGGTGGAAGGTTCTTGTGAAGGTTTGAGAGTAGGAGCTGTGTTAAGATTAGGTTCCTTTGTAGAGATAGAATCAGAGACTGATTTCAATTGAAATATATTAGAAAGGTCTATAACATTAATGGAGAATTTATTGTGAATAATTCACATCAAAATAGCTAGGTAATTTGTACAATGTATCCATAGTTCATCGATCAACCAGATTAAGAAAATCAACACTTTCCAGATTTGGGTTTTTCTCCCCCTCAATAGGTGCATCTCTTGCAGGACTAAGAGATTCAGTTCTTTGATCTATTTCTAAATTTTATCCCCAATAGCCTCACCCATTTCATTTCTAGTAAATTGTAAGTCTTAATCCACTCATTCTTTAGCATATGGGATAATATCGGGAATATGTTGTTCCTCTAGGTGTTCCTGAAAAAACGCTTCTTTCTCAAGAGAAATATCTTCTTATAAATACTCTTCTAGACCACCCTTTTCCTTCTCAACAAAAAGTATTCTTATTTAGAGGTATGGTTTTTTCTTCCAAATCAATAATCTCTTTTGGGAAAGGTAATTCCTTCTCAATGAATACTTGAGGAGCAGGTTCGCTACCTTCTTATCTAGGCCAGTTTCCCCTATAGGCGAAACAACCTCTTCTTCTTCTTCCACAGAAATATAGTCATCAATCTCATCTAGTTCCAAACCAGGATCATTAATGTCCTTAGGTTTTGAGGAATGATTGAACAGGTTGAACATTTCATAGACCCTTTAATTATCTTCCAGCCATGAATTTCTCCATGTATTCCAACTAATATTCATTCTATTGATTGTAACTTTTGAAAAAAAAATCATATTCCTTAATGACCTCTTTATCTGGTCCAACCATCCCTTTTTTTATGAAGCATAGCTGATATTAATCTTGAGTAGAACAAGGAGGTTAACTTACAGGTTGTCTTTATTAACTCACAAATATGAAGTATAACATACTTAAATAGGTTGATCTTGTGTCCATTATTCATAATATGTATAAAAATACTACATGATACAAAAGTGTAGAAAAATATCTTTTTCTTTGACTAATCAAATTCTAAACAAACTTAAAAAAAGTCTGGTTTCACCATCTAGCTCAGCAACTGTAGCTCTTCTCTTTGTTTTATTTCTTGATAGGATTCCAAAGGATTCTTCTAAGACAAATAACTCACTTGGAGGAGGAGGACCTCTCAATTATTCTTGAAAAATACCCTCATGAGGTATCCTTAGGCAAACATCCTATAATTTTGAATAAAAGGTACACCTTTTTCCATTAATCCAGCTTCTCACAACAAAACCATCTTCTTTATCAGAAGCTAATTGAATGAACTGATAAAACCGTGTGACTATCTTCGATTATATCGGAATATCCTCCTTTATGAATCAATCAAGCCACCCCTTCTCTTCTATCACTTTCAATACACTACACTTCTATAAAAAAATCCACTTAGGAAAGATTTACTTTTTGGGTACCACTATTCTGTCTGCCATGTTTGGATTTAGAGGACCTTCAAGTGCTATATTTATATTCTTCTTTGATCTGTGCTTCTCAGGAGTTGATGAGGGCGGACACTTATTCATGTGCATTCAATGAAGGTTTGAGAGAGAGGGGGAAAGGATGAAGGAAGGGTTATGGTTTTATAGAAGATGGCTCAACTGAAGAAGATAGGGAAACTTCTCTTCTTTTTATCATTTAGGGTTATCGAGCGTTGTAGAATCAAAAGCGTGGGAAAGTAAAAAAATAAAATAATTAATTACCCCAAATAAGGTTATACTATATATGTAAAATGGAAAAGCGTCTTTACAATGTGACCATAATATAATTTTACAGTGAGACCAGATCTGGCTTTCAAAGTGAGACTATAACTGTGTTACTTCAAAACTGTGCGACCATATTGTTTGAGATAGTAATCACCAGAAAGTGACCAAGTGATAGTAACTACGATACTATAAACATGAAACAACAACTTTTAAGACAATCAAATATTAAACTTTAAGAGTTAGATAGTAATCTTAAGAGAGTGACTTGTGAAACCGTTAACTGTGAAATAATAATCTTTGAAAGAGTACACTTACTACTTTGGATTTATCACTCCCAATTCATGTATATTGTAATACATTATTTCATAATTTAATGGTTTGGTTAATATATCAATGATATAATATTCAGTTATAATAAATTCCAAAGTGATATCACCTTTTTGAAAATGGTCTCTCAAAAAGTGATATCATACATCAATATTTTTTGTCTTGGAGTGTGAAACAAGATTATTTGAGATGTTAATAGAACTTGTATTGTACCAATTTATAAGTACATGCCTGAATAGATAACTATAATCTAGTAATTTGGGTTTCATCAATAAAATTTGTGCATATCAACTACCAACAACTATGTATTCAGCTTCGGTAGTAGATAATGCAACAAAGTTTTTTTCATACTAAAAAAGGATACCAGAGACTTTCCAAAAATATGACATGTTCAAGTTGTTCTTTTTCTATCTAACTTACAACCACTGATGTCAGCATCAGAAGAACAGACTAACTCAAATTATTGTCCTCTAGGATAGAACAATCCTAGATTAGGTGTGTGATTGAGGTATTTGAAATTACTCTTAACAACATTTAAATGACATTCCTTAGGATTTGATTGAAAATGAGCACACATACAAACTCTAAACATAATATCAGGTCAGCTAGAATTTAAATAGAGTAATATTCCAATCACTCTTTTGTAAGTGGTTTGATCAACAGATTTTCCATCTGCATCAAGATCCAACTTACAAGTAGTACTCACTGGAGTGTCACTACTTATAGTGATTTCCAAGAAAAAATGTTTTAGGAGATCTTTAGTATATTTTCATTGACTTAAAATAATACCATCATAATTTTGAAATATTTTAAATCCAATAAAAATATTTACTTCAACCATTAAACTCATTTTGAATTCTTTTTTCATTATTTTAAAAAATTCAATACATGCTGATTTTTTTAAGATCCAATGATAATATCACCTACGTACATTTGAAATACTAAAACATCATTGGAAATTCATTTTACGAAAATTATAGGATCTAATATTCCTTTTTTAAATCCTTTAGAAATAAGAAAAATATATAATCTATCATACCAAGATCTTGGATCATATTTTAAACCATATAATGCATTTGATAATTTAAAAACATGATTTTGAAAATGGGGATTTGTAAAACTAGGGGGTTGCCCAAAAAATACATCCTCAACTATATACCCACTTAGAAATGCACTCTTAACCTCCATTTGATATAATTTGAAATTCGTATGTATAGTATAAGCAAGCAGAATTTTGATGGATTCATGTCTAGCTACAGGTGCATATGTTTTATTATAGTCAATTCCTTATTCTTTACAATAGCCTTGTGAAATCAATATAGCTTTATTTCTAACTATATTACCAGCTTCATCTAACTTGTTTCTAAACACCCACTAATTTCCTATGGTAAATGTGTCTTTAGGTCTGTCAAGAAGTTTCCAAAAATTATTCAATTTAAACTGATTATGTTCTTCTTACATAGCCATCACACAAAATCCATCATTGATAGTATCATTAATATTTTTAGGTTCAAGTTGTGACAAGAATACTTGATGTCCAAACTTATTTCTAAAAGAATCTCTAGTTTGAGTTCCTTTATGTAAATATCCAACAACAGCTTCTAAAGGATGGGTTTTAAGGGTTCTAATAGCTCTAGAAAAATAAGGACTCATGATTTCAGGTTCTTAAATAGGTCTGGGTTCATTGTAACTTGAATATAAAGATTTTTTAAAACTGGAAGTTTTCACAGATTCCATTATAGGATGATTAGATAATTTTGATTTTATATCCAAATTTGATATATCATCCTCCAGGTTCTCTAGAGTGGTCTTAGGCTCATGTGGATCTGTGTCATCAAATTTGACATGGATATATTCTTCTACACCTTTAGTTATTTTATTAAACACACTATAGGATTTAATAGATATTGAAAATCCAAGAAATATTCCTTCATCACTCTTGGATGAAAATTTTTCGATATTTTTATTAGTATTAAGTATATAGACAATGCAACCAAAAACATTAAAGTAACTTACTTTGGGTTTTATATTGTTCCATAAATCATATGGAGTTATTTTAAAAATAAGAATAATCAACACTCTATAAATAATATAGCATTATATATTTACATATTTATACAAAAAATAAATAGGTAAGTCATATTCTCTATGAATGGTTCTAGAAATCTCTTGAAATGTTTAATTTATTCTTTCTCCAACTACATTTTGTTGAGGTTTTCTAGGGGAAGAGAAATTATGATTATAGACATTTTGTGAGAAAAAGGATTTGAACTCTTGATTTTTAAACACACATCTATGATAACATCTTAAGGATTTAATTTTAAGTCCACTAATATTTTCTAAAGTTTTAGCATACTTGGTGAAGTGAGAGAAGGATTAACTCTTGTGAGCCAATAAAAAAGTGCAATTATATCTAGAAAATTAATCTACAAGAACATAAAAAATGTGATTCCCAATTAAACATGAAACTCTAGATGGTCTAAACAAATCCGTGTAAACTAGTTTGTGAGGATGATAAGTTGAAACTTCATTAATTGGTTTCAAGGAAATTTTGTGTTTCTTTCCCTTTTGACAAGGATTGCACACTTTATAATTTGGAAACTCATGTTTGGGTTAGACTTTAACTCTGATTTTTCTAGTTATCTTTACAAGGGAGTGAATATTATAGTGTCCTGGTCTCCTATTCCAAAGCTATGACTCTTTCATAAATACAATTAAACCTGAAGCATTTTGAGAAACTAAAGAATCTACGTTAACTAAGTATACATTTTAATTTATCAATGAAGAAAAACTAATTCATTTTCAGAGTAAAAAACATTGCAAGGATCACTGTAAAATTTAACATGAAATTCATTATCACATAGTTGTGAAATACTAATAATATTATATTTCAATCCAATAACAAAAAGTACATTGGAAATTAAAACTAAGTTAGAGTTACTGATTTGGCCAAGGACAATGATTTCTCCTTTAGCATTGTCACCAAAGGTGACATGTACAACAAAAATTTTGATTTAAGTTCTTGAAGAATGAATAGTCTCATATCATGTGTCTTGAACACCCACTGTCCAAGTACCATAGTCCTTTATAGGACCTCTTTATGAAACTATCCTACAAAATAGTCAAATAAAAATAGATTTTGGTACCCATATTTGTTTGGGTCCAGTAATATTAGTGACCAGTGCTTTAGGAACCCACATCTACCTCATACGTTTCCTATAAGCATTATGTAATGTTTATAAAAAATAAACTCCATTTAGTCTTGAAAGTATTGAAATTGTAGATAGTGTATCTTGATTCGAACCAGCTGAATGTTTTCCGGAACTATGAATAAATATGCATTTCCTAGATTTAGAAACAAAATTGATTCTTCCAAAATTTCTTTTACCAGGTTGATAACCAATACCATTAGTATATTTAGGAGAAATTTTTTTACCTAGAATTTATACGAAAGTATCATTACCATTATTAAACCATTCATGGTCATTTTTCAATTGTGCATTAGATAGATTTATTTAATTGTTTTCCTTGAGTAATTGAGCATTCATTTCTCTTTCTATAGTAAGTTCAGATTTAATAGTTTAGGTAAGAGCATGTTGTTCCTTTAAAGACTTGTATTTATCTTTTAGTTCATTTCATGTCTCTTCAAACATATTACAGTACTCAAACATTTCTTCATTAGAAAAATTTTCAGAGTCACTTTCATCTCCAGAATAATAGGAATTATGTACAGGAGATTCCAGTATTACCTCAAATGTGTTTTTCATAAAACACTTATTGGCATTGTTGGTCTGTTCATCATGTAAATATTCTGAGTCACCTGAAATATCCTTAGAAGAACTCCAAGTTTCATTCATTACCTTTTTTTACTTTCTATATTTGTACTCATATTTCATTTTTTACTTGATCTTGGGATATTCAGCCTTTACATGTCCCTTTCTCTTTCATTCATCGCATACTATCTCATCAGACTTGTCACTTCTTTTCCAATATTTCTTCCAACTTCCTTTGTGGTCATATCATCTTTTGAAGTTAGGATTTCTAAGAAATTTATTCCTCTTGTAAAATTTCTTAAATCTTCTGGATAATTGACTGATCTTCTCATGACTATCTGGTGATAATTGTTCACTATTGGAACTTTCTACAAATACTTCCAATTTCCCTTTCCCTTTATGTTTAGAGGTGGTGGTCTTAAATGCAACAAATTTTCTTTTAGGTTTATCCACCACTTCTTTATTGACTTTAATCTCCTCTTAATACATCATTAGTTTTCCAATGAGTTCTTTTACATGTATCGTGCTGATGTTTCATGACTCTCTAATACAAACATAGGTTCCTCTCTATTTATCAGGTAGGCATCTAAGAATCCTCATGATTTGTTCTTTGGCAGTAACATCTCTTCAAAGTGAAATAATTAAGTTTACAATTTCATTGACCCTAATTTATATGTCATAAATAGTCTCATAGTGTTTTATTTTAATGTTATCATATTTAATATTAAAATATTAACTAGAATCACTTTTACACTAGCAGTTCCTTTATGTAAAATAGACAAGGTATCCCAAATTTCATGGTCAGTTTTACATGCAGAAAATCTATTAAATTACTCATCTCATAAGGAGTAATATAAAGCATTCATGGATTTGAAATTTTTATTGTAGGCTATCTTGGTTTGTTAATCCTAAGTGATTCTATCAGTATCAGGAATAATATACTCATATATAAATGAATACCAAATTTCAAACTCCATACTTTCTAAATGAAATCTCATTTTAATTTTGCATTGAGAACAATTACTTTAATTAAAGAATTTTGGTCTATTTATTGCATCAACTGACAATATATTATCCATAATAAATAAATACTTTTAAATATCTAGAAATTTAGAATTGAAAAATTTTTATAGATCCTTAAAGTAAAACTAAGATCATAGTTGAATAGTTTCAAAAACAGAGTTTTAACAGGAAAAACAAAAATCCTCTAATACCAAATGTTGGTCGGAGTAGAGTACTCGGGGGGGGGGGGGGGGGGTGAATTCAGTATCTATAAAAACTTATGTTTTGAAATTTTTATTCAAATATTCCATAATAAAATAAATACATCCCACTTAATCAAAGTAATACGGTTATAAGAGTTTGACTACTTAAATAACATCTCGTAAGACTGATTAATTATCAGTAATCGTAATATTAGTTATTAATATTATTTTTGAAGATATTATAATAAGGAAAAACAATTATAACTTCATTCCAATAGTAACTATCAAATAAAACTTAATAAAATTTGAGTTTTACTGTAAAACAGAGTAAACTAAATTAAACAACACAGTAGATATAAATAAATGGTTCAATCTCAAGACGATACCTAATCCACTCCACTTGGTGTTCACTTTACTCCAAGAAGTTTATATTAATAAACTTGTTCCACACCCTAGATCGGGGTATAAAATAGTACACAACACTGTCTAGATCACACGACCACTTGCACAATTCTTCGTGGGTAAAAACTAACAGGTATCACAGCCACCTCTTCCATACTTATCCATGGGAATAAACAAGAGTAAAAAGGAAATAAGAGGAAGTATATCTTGTATCCTCCAGTTTAATGCAGGAGAGATTGTGTGTTTTTAGATAGATACACACACACACTGATCGAAAGCTAAAAAAATACAAAACAGAGCAAGGATGATGAGATAAGGATAGAAGTGATATAAGTGAAATTCTTTACAGCGTTGGACTTGAATGTTGAATCAGATGCAAGTATCAAGTCCACTTGTGAGAGACTGAGTATTGTAGGTATGGTGCTCTGGTTTCCAATAAGATTTGGCTCGTGTTCTTTGTGTAGTAGGTATTGCGAATATGTTCTTGACTCTGATATATGGTATACCTGATTTTTGGATTTGGAAAATTCATTGTGTGTTCTTCAGATGTATTGAGTTGCATGTGTTGGTTCTTTTCTCAATAATTCTCTTGCTTCATCATTATCATGCAACTCATTTTTTTGGGCCCAAAATTCTCTTTTTATTCTTATAGAGTATGTGTTGGAGCCGACATGATGCATGTATTCTACACATCATACCTTGTACTGTTAGGAGACATATATAGAATGAGATATTAATTATGTTAGTGCATTTAAAATACTCAAATATGACCATTAGAAATTAAATTGAAAATGATAAAATAGATGAAAGAACGGTGTCACAGTCTGTCTGGAAATAGTGTCACATAGAAATGGTGTATCAATGAAATAGTTTCTTTTTCTTTGTATTTGAGTGGTGAGATATTCATGATGTCATAGTTTTATATAGATCAAGAACTAGTAGCACATATGCGATGTCTGGTTCTCTGTGTCTGGTCACGGTGTCTGGTGATGGTGTCTAGGTTACAGTGTCTGGTCACAATGTCTGGTTCACAGTGTTTGGGACCTTTTCCAGAAAAACATAAGTGGTGGAAGACTCACTTTTTCTCATAATTATCCTAATATCTGTATACAGACTTAAATAGTGATATTAATAGAAAAAATTAGGCTTAATCATTCATTAATAAAATCCATTATAACACAAAGTAAAATATATTTTACACTAATCAAACATAGAAATTTATATATTGGATAGGTTTATTTAAATAACAAGGAAACTTACCATCTTTACACAATTTTTGAGACATATTAGAGATTATTAACAAGATGTAAAAGATGTTTAGAATTTTTGATCATTAAAACAAGATTAACACATGAGGAGTCCAATAATATCAATTATAAACCACATCACGAAATATTTGGAAAATTAAAAAATATAAAAGGGGTGTGGTCAAATGATTAATAAGGGTATTAATAGAATGGATGTTATCATGAATAAATAAGAATAGAAAATATGGAAAGGTAAATAACTACTATAAAATCCTTTTTAACTATAACTAGTGCATAATATGGTGGGAATAAATGATTAAAAAATAAAGACATAAATAATAAAATAATCTTGTAAAATTTAAATATATATTATTAAAAATATAATAAACTTATTGAAATCAAAAAATAATATCATAATTATGGAAAGAAAAATGTTAGACATCTGAAACATACTTTCAAGACCTTTTACAGGATAGTTAAAATCTAAGGTTAAAACCAATTTAATTTTCCCAAAATATTTGTCTCATTAGACCTACCTATGAATCGAGGTTATATGTAAATCTAGGCCCACACGTCATGTATTATTTCCAATGATTATCTTACATAACAGTGGTGACTCATAATTAACATAAACACTCATATTAGAGTACTAACATATGAAATCTTAATACTGACAACAGTCAATAAACATAGTGATAAAACATCTAGTGTAAAATGGTGAATGGTAAAAAAATTTTACTTACATAGTAAAACTAATCCTAAATCATCCTAGGATATGATATGGATTTTATAAATACAATATATCCCCATTGGATCATGTAAACGATAAGGGGTTCATAACTTTTATGAATAAAAATACCTTAAAATTGACATTAAAATCATTTTTAGAGTAACAGAACCTTTCCTCGTTAAAAATATTTTTATAATATAAAGATCAAAAAACAATTTTGAAAATTATTTTAATTGAAAATAATTATTTAAACTTATAAATAATATTTATATCCTAGATTTTTCATGAAAACATGTAATTTTTATCATATTGTAAATTTTAAATCAAGGATTTCGTTTAGATTTTCATTAACAAAAAGGGCCTTAATTTAAAAAAGACTTGAATATTTCATTAAAAAAATTAACATGGAAGGAAAATGTCACTATTACAAAAAACATCATGAATAACCATAACATAAGAAAATAGATTTATTTTATGATATAAGTGTTAAACAATTCTCCCTTGGCAGAACTCAAAAAAACTATTCTAAATGATGATGATATTGTGAAATAAACTCATACAACTTTGGTGTCTTATGGATCATAATAACTAAGGAATAAATAACATAAAATGAAACATTAAATTAAATGAATATAAATTGATTCACAATATGATATATTACTATATGATTAATATAAACTACACAATGAAATAATTTGGAATGTTTCATATGTCACATGGACATAAAAGTGAGAGGACATATCCTTACCTCATGTTTGAATTTAATCATTTATATAAAAACCTCCATTATAATAAATATTTTTTTATTATGAATCAAAAAAATAATTAATATCATATATTTGATATAATATATGATTTACGTACACTCTTTTATGAACTATCATTTAATAATTTGTTGTTAATATAACTTCTTTAGGGAGTTATATATTATTCTTTCATGCTTATTTTGATTTGGTATTTTTGGTCCATTTAATATGATCCAAGTTAAATCACATAAAATATTAAAATCATGTTATAAATATCATATATCATAATTATTTATGTATTTATAGTAACACATAAATGTTAGATATAGAAAATGGAATACATGAGTCATGGAGATGGTAAGTCATATGTATGCATGAAGATGTTTCCATTTTCCTGAATGAAATAATTAAATGAAAATGAATGTAATTAAAAATTTATTATTAATTATTATATATATATATATATTATATTAATCTAATAAATATTTTTTATTAACCTTATAAAATTAAAATGAAAAAAATTTCACATCGCTATGTGGAAGAGGAAGTATAAACATACACATGAGTGATGTTTCTGTATTAGAAGAAGATTGGAATGTAACAAGTTACATGAAATTATATAATTACAAAAAAATTTTGAAATAAAATTAATATATATTAATTAACATTATCAATACTACCTTCCTATTAAAGAATAACTGAAAAAAGAATCACATCTCTTTGCTGGGCTTTAGTTAACCATACACTCATGCGTCATTGTCGTATCCCCAAATATAATTGAAAATAATAATTAATATGTGATATAATTATTAAATAAGTAATGTAATTTCATAAATATCTTATACATATTTTAAATCATTAATTATATGTATTAATGAATTGTTGGGATAGAAAAATAATTACACCGATTCACGAGGAGATATTCTTTCATATACAAGATCGATGGTTTCATTTTACATTTTATAAATGTGGAGACAGATAGAGTTAATTTAAAGAAAATAATAATAATTTTTTTTATTATATATACTATTTTAATTATATTAGCATATTTGAGGAATGAATAAGGGCGTGTAATTGGAAATAAAAAAATTACACATGTTAATTATTTGAACTCTTTTTAGAGAATATCATTACATTTTTAACTAAAAACATCATAGGAGGTTTTAATTATCACAATAAGGAACTTAGTTTGTGGGAAATATTTAAATAAGGTATTATTTAAGTATTTGGGAAAATTAATTTTTATTGTATATGTGATGAATAGAAGAGATTTGATAGCCTTCTATAAGTTGGGGAGATGAGACACTTGGAATTTCTAAAATTATAAAAAGACACCTTCATTTTTATCATTTAAAAATTCTTAAATATGAGTAATTATATAAAATTATAAGATATTATGTCTAAATATTTCTATATGAGTGGTGTTTTACACGTTTTAGATCATTTTTGCACCATATTTAATTTTTTTAAACCCCCAGTAAAGACAATTGTTTTGTAAAAGTATTGTAAATAATTCTTATGGTTTTTAATATTCATTAGGGGTAAGTTTTTATTTAACAATATTATATAATATGTCAAATTTCAAATGTGGAATCCATTTTTCAAAATTTAATTCACATATTTGGTAGAATTAAATTTCAAATTAAATGCTTAGACCCATCGAAAAAATCATATTTTTTAAAAAATGTCAAAAGTTCTCAAAGATTTTACATCATAAATCAACATAAAATTGATTCCAATAACCCAAATTAGTTCAATTATAATATTATTTTATTCATTTTACTTCAAAAAAACAAAAATAAAATTTAACATTATGATTCATTTAAATAAAAAATAAGTTTTAATCTAAAATCGACACGTTTCACTAATCACCAAAAAAATAATATTTTTTTTGAGAAATACATTAGAATTACCCAAATATAATTTGGAAATTTAAAAATAAATCATTAATTTACTATTTTTCATTCCATTTTTTAAAATTTAAATAAACATTAATGTTTTCCACAAAATGTTATTAAACTTCCATTTAAAAAAATTCAGAAAACCTTTCTTTTTCATTAAAATTATTATTGTTTTATTTCCAATCAATAGATAAAAATTGAAATTATATGATACATGCGAAATACATTTAATTTTTAAAATTAATTTTTTTCTTATTTATACACTATAACTTAATGAAATTGTTATATTTTTCATGTTTAAAAAATAATATGTTAATAAAGTATCACATTTCATTTAAACCCTTGAATTTATTCCATAAAAACAATTAAAGTGAGGAAAAATATCATAAAATCATGATGTTTTACATTAAAATCTAATCATGGAGTTGTATATTATATATTCTATTTATGATAATATGCATATTTTAAAATCATGGGGGTATTACACCTTTAATGAATGCTCTTCCCAGAAAAATTAATTCCCTATACATCATCCCCACTATAAGGACCCATACTTTACATACATTGTTATTAATTCAGAATTGAAGCACACTTATTACAACATATAACAAAACAAAGAAAGGACCTTATAGGTATAGAGTCTTTAGAAACTGGGAAACATAAACAACTGGTTCATAAAGCATCTACATTTCCTCCCATTTATTTCATCATATCTAGAGTCCCTTTTTGGCATATCCTACTTAATAAACTTCTTCCTGACCTGGGGAAATACAAAATTCAAAAGGGTGAGCTCAAATTCTCAGTAAGGGTAAATAAAAGAAATATCAATCACATCAAATACATAAGAACATAACTTTTGGAAATCTTAACCTGCCAAAGAGATCATAATATCATAACATGGGATAAATCATAGAAGTGAAATGTAATCCCAATAATCATAAAATAAAACATGAAACTTTGTGGAATAAACACATAATCATATAGAATCATTTCTTGTTAGTCAAGACTCATTGCCACGACTATCTTAGTGGACAAAGTCCATTTCTGAACCGAGTTCACTCCTCGTTTCAGTCCTATTTCACTAAACCGGTATAACCTACCATTCCAGCCATGTCTATCTCATGAGATATAAAATATTTACCCAATTAATTGGAGGTAGATATAGGTCCCACCCATCTCATAATGGTACCATTCTTATGTGTCCTCAAAATCAGAAAACCATAAATCACAGCATAACCCATGTAATAAAAAATGAGAATCTTAAACATCGTGACATCATAAAACAATTCATATAAGATAAAGGAATTCATAAAAATATAATTCCATCACAACATAATCAAATCAATGAATAATAGGGATAAAAATAGAACCCTTTATTATCTTAGATGGAAAATAATATTGATAAAACACTTGAACTCCATTCTTGAGGAAAATATCCTTTTTGCTTCAAAAACACTTTTCCTTTCTTAAAATGTCATACAATTATAAACTAAAATAATTTGATTAAAAATAATCTTGAAAACTTTTAAAGGTAGCTTCTTGGAAATAATGTTTTAAAAATCCATTCATGCCTTATAAGTTAAAAAAACATTCTTTGTACTTTTGTCGGAAAAGTCAAAAAGTACCTCGTACGAAAAATGACAAAAGATTCCTTTCATATCTTTTAATAAAAACTCACCGAAGGGTAAAATTGGATATAAACTATTGTATAAGGATATAAATATTACATATTGAGGAAACATGGATGTGGATGATAAAGTACACCCCAATAAATTTCAAAGTGTAAACAATCTCAGATAAAAATGAGATTGCGATATTTTCCCTTACCTTAGGTCCAATATGCTTTGTACATGTCCGAACCTCCTGTATAATGATTTAAATAATGTTATTGACTTATTACAAAATCATAATTATTTTTATGATATCATATATGGTCATATTATTAGCTTCTTAGTAGTAATATTTCATTGCTACTTGTTATTCGGGTGTTTATAACTTTTTGTTCTTATGCGTGTTTTGTCAAATAAATTATTATTCTTCTCCTTAGGTTATAGATACCTCATTTCTAGAATGGTAATAGTGTAATATATATCATATTCATTCATTCAATTCATTTATATAATCATTATGAAATGGAGATCATGTTGAACGAGTCGCATCACATCGTGGAGATGGTATTCCGTACGTACGCACAAGTGATGATATCGTTCCTATGATCGTGGAATTGTATTGGGGTGTATGTATACAATTTCAGAATCAATATAACTTTATAATAGTCATATATAGTCATTATTTACATCATTATACCCATCCAAGTAAGGTGGTGGTGGAAAATAGATTACACCACGGTGTGGATACGGTATTCCGTACGTACGCACGCGCGGTGATTTCTTTTTCCGTAGGATGGATAGATGGTGGAATAGGGTTGTTTCATACTTATAATAACATATCGGTATATGAGTGATACTGATTTTATTACTTCATAATAAAACAACTAAAGAAGAAGAAGTGGAGGAAGAAATAAAGATGAAAGAATCGGTAACGGACATTACCTCTTCTTTGAAGTGCTTTTTTGAGACCTTATTTTAGGGCACTAAAATTGGTCTTTGAAGAAGACCAGGACCTCTAGGATGTCTCTAGGGAAGTGGAGAGGAGAAAGTGGCAGGTTTTGGCCGAGATTGAAGGCTCAAAGTGGTGGTAGGAAGAGAGGGAGGAGGTTCCCTTTTATAAGGGAGGAGAGGGGCACCTTTGGAATAACTAAAAATATTATTTTATTATAAAGTCAAGTTCGGTTTTAAATAGCTACAAATTGCGTTATTTCTAAGATAAGGTGGGGATGGGTCGAAATACTCTCATCCAATATAATTTAGACAAGTTTAAGGCATTATATTAACCTTATCTTTTTGTTTTAACTCTTAGTTAATTAGATTGACATTTACCATGTCACTTTGTATTTTTATATTATATAGTTAATAAACATACTATATACATCCAAGAGACCCCCAAGTTGTGTTTTATTAATATATATAAACTTATATGAGTCATTTGGATGAACCTTAGATTTTTAAGAATAAAATAACAATTAATAATATAATATTTGTTTTAAAAACTATTTTATGTCAATTTTGACACTATTCAATAGTTGATTTTTTTGAAACTCATAACAGAATGATTACTTCAACCAAAGTTAATTAAATAAATCCTAACATGTCATATTAACCTATAAAATTAGTTTAATTCATAATAAGCCTCAAATTATACTTATTTAGGTATTTATAATATCAATTATTCTAATTTTTCACTATTATGGTAATTAAGGAATCATTATTGTGTCATAAATAAATTAAATTATTTAAAGTCTAAAAATTACAAATAAAATATCATTATGTAGGAAATATTTTTATATTTCTAATTAATATTTATAGTCGAATTTATATTATGTATAACCTTATATTAAAAATAATTTAGTTATTAAACTTTGATTTTAACTATTTTAACCCTTCATTAAATAAATTAATAATAAATGTCCTAATCTAATCGAAGTGGGCCTAAATGGTCATATGTTATTCCTAAGGTTGTTTTTGGTCGAATTAAACTTGTCCAATAGAATTAGTACATGTGTTAGGGTAATAATAATATCATTTTTACCCTTAATTACCCTATTTACTTTTAACTGTGGTAAAAAAGTAAAAAGTTACTATTCACCAAAAATTATTTTCATCTCATTGAACCACATTTTAGTCCTTGATATTAACCATGTCTCTCGGATTTTCAAAATTCCACTCACAGAAGCGGTAAAATTATGTTTTATGAAAAATTCAGTTTTTTTAACTACTACTTAGTGGTTTCACTATTCATCAAAAATTGAAAGTTTTCAGAAAAATATCAAAATTTCACCCTAGGATAATTTCAATATTACGAATCCAAAAATTAAGTCCATTTTGAAAAATAAAATTTATAAAATTTCAAAAAGTGGTTATTACTATTCATAATGGCTAGTTTTAATAATATTTTAATAGTATATCATTGTTTAGTGAAACTCAGTATTGTGTACGACGCAAGCTATCGAGGAAGCTCACGATTTCGTGTAAATAAAGCCAAGCAAGTGTTGTGTGTTGAAAAAGATTCCTTTGATGATTTATATAACATAAAAGTCTCGGGTGTTACATTCTACCCCCCTTAAAATGAATTTTGCCCTCGAAATTCGTCACTTTGTAACAAACAAATGAGGATACATCTCCCTCATCATATCCTCAAGATCCCATGTAGCTTCTTCTAATTGGTGGTTCCTCCATAAAACTTTCACCAATCGAGTGGTATTGTTTTGTAGGACGTTTTCACTACGATCCAGAATCTCTATCGGTTGTTCTTCATAAGGAAGATCTTGCTGCAGCGGTACAACTTCTGAGCTGAGTACATGTGAAGGATCAGGTATGTACTTTCTTAGGAGAGATACATGGAACACATCGTGAACTTGAGAGAGATTCAGTGGAAGTGCCAATCGGTAAGCTACCTTCCCAACACGATCCAGTATTTCGAAAGGACCGATATATCTAGGGCTCAACTTCCCCATCTTTACAAATCTCATAACCCTCTTCAGGGAGATATTCGTAAGAACACTTTATCACCCACTTCAAACTCTAGGTCTTTTCTTCAGTTTTCGACATAACTTTTCTATCGACTCTGATATGCTCTTATGTGTTGTTGAATAGATCTGACCTTTTCTGCCATTTCATCAACGAGATCAGGTCCTAATAGCTTTCTTTCCCCAACTTCATCTCAGTTAGTTGGAGTCCTGCATTTATTTCCATAGAGAGCTTCATAAAGAGCCATCTGAATACTGGAGTGAAAGCTATTATTATAAGAAAATTCCACCAAAGGTAGGTGTTGATCCCAAACACCTTTGAAATACATAGAGCAAGATCTCAACATATCTTCTAGAGTTTGAATTGTTCTCTCAGACTGACCATCTATCTGAGGATGATAAGTAGTGCTGAAACTCAACTATGTATCCAGAGTATGCTGAAGACTTCGCCAGAACTTCGAGGTAAATCTCAGATCCTGATCAGATATAATAGAAAGTGGTACCCCGTGCAATCTTACCATTTCCTTTACATTTAACCTGGAAAGCTGATCTAGAGAGAAATCCTCTCTAATAGCAATGAAGTGTGCAGACTTTGTAAGACGATCAACTATGACCCAGATAGCATTATTGCCTTTTGATGTTTTAGGAAGTCCTGTGACAAAGTCCATAGTGATGTTTTCCCATTTCCATTTGGGTATGGGTAATGGTTGTAACATCCCCTTAGACTTCTGTCTCTCAGCTTTAACTTGTTGAAAAACCAAGCATCGAGAGACATATTCAGAAACATCTCTTTTCATTCCATCCCACCAGAAGTACTCTTTCAGGTCCCTATACATCTTCGTGCTTCCAAGATGAATAGATAATGAAGAACTATGAGCCTCATCTAGCAGCTCCTTCTTTAATTCGGGGATGGGAGGAACACAAACCCGATTCTTGAACTTTATTATCCCATCACAATCAAGGTTGAATTCAGGAACATTTCTCACCTTCTTTTGTAACTCGACATCTTCTTTCTGTGCCTCTTTAATCTTCACATGTATAGATGGTTGAACATTCATTTGAGAAAGATAAGATTTTCCCCTTCCATTATAATTCCATGATCCATTCTTTATAAATCCATAAATATTGGATCTTTTGTGATCCTCATCAGGGATAAACTGGCATGGTCTTGTCGACTTAATGCATCTGCCACTTTGTTTGATTTCCCAGGGTGTTAATGGATTGAGCAGTCATAATCCTTAATCAGCTCCAACCATCTTCTTTGGCGCATATTCAGCTCCTTTTGTGTGAAAATATACTTTAAACTTTTATGATCAGTATAAATATCACACCTTTCACCATAAAGGTAATGCCTCCAAATCTTTAATGCAAATATTACCGCAGCTAACTCCAAATAAGGAGTTGGGTAATTTTTCTCATGTATTTTCAACTGTCGTGAGGAATAAGCTATCACCATATCATTTTGCATAAGAACACACCCCAATCCCTTCTTGGATGCATCATTGTAGATCACAAACCTTTCTCCACTACAAGGCAGTGTGAGCACAGGTGCAATGGATAACCTTCTTTTCAACTCCTTGAAATTCTCTTCACATTCCTCCATCCAAACAAACTTAACTCCTTTCCGAGTAAACTTGGTGGGTGGATTAGATAATTGTGAAAAATCATTCAAAAAACATCGATAATATCCATCCAAACTAAGAAAACATCGGATCTCGGTTACTGTTGTTGGTCTCGACCATCTTTCGATAACCTCTGTTTTTGCTGGATCAACAGATATCCCCTCTTTTGAGATTATGTGACCCAAAAATGAAACTTTTTGAAGCCAAAATTCACACTTGGTAAATTTGGCATAAATATTATCCTTTCTCAGGGTCTTCAATATAATTCTCAAGTGATCTTCATGTTCTTCCTTGCTCTTTGAATATACAAGAATATCGTCTACAAAGACTACCACAAACTGATCAAGATATTCTCTAAAGACTCTATTCATCAGATCCATGAAGATAGCAGGGGCATTAGTAAGACCAAATGGCATCAATATAAATTCATAGTGTCCATACCTTGTACGGAAAGCCATATTTGGTATATCCTCCCTTTTAAACCTTAATTGATGATAACCTGAATAGAGATCAATCTTGGAAAATTATTGAGCTCCGTGTAGTTGGTCAAATAGGTCATCAATTCGCGGGAGAGGATATTTGTTCTTGATAGTGATCTTGTTAAGTTCTTGATAATCAATGCAGAGTCTCATTGATCCATCTTTCTTCTTAACAAACAGAACAGGTTCACCCCAAGGTGACGCACTAGGGCGTATGAACCCTTTATCAAGATTCTCTTGGATTTGCTTCTTCAATTCCTGCAACTCAACTGGGGCCATTCTATAAGGTGTCTTCGAAATAGGAAAAGCACCCGGTATGAGTTCTATTGAAAACTCAACTTCAAGATTCGGTGGAAGACCCAATAATTCATCCGGAAAGACATCATCAAACTCTCGTACATTGGGAATATTCTTAATTATGAGTTTCTCACCAACCATTTGAGATAAATAACCTTCATTTAGTGGAATCAAGACCCATAAAATGGAAGGAATTTCTAATGGAAGGTTATGTTCATCCTTGCATCGATAGACGATCATAGATTGATCTGGAATATGAAATGTGACTTCCCTTCTTTGGCAATGGATATGAGCTCCGTGTAGAGAAAGCCAATCCATGCCAAGAATCACATAAAATTCCACTATAGGAAGGATCACAAGATTTGCAGGAAGCACTTTCCCACAAACATCAATCGGAGAAGAATTATAAACTTTTGATGCGACTGTTGTGCCATTAGGGGTTGTCACAGCCAACTCAACATCTAACTGTTGAGGTAATACGGTGATATACATAGAAAATTATTCAGAAATAAAGGATTGGGTGGATCCAGAATCAAATATAACATTTTCTACTTTAGAGTGGATGGTAAGTGTACCTTTCACCACATCGTTATCATACTCGACATCGCTGATAGAAATTGCATGTGGCTTTCCTTTGTCTTTAGCCTTAAGAGTTTGTTGACATTGACCATCATCATCAACCCTTGGATTTGGGCATTGATTGGCATAATGCCCCATCTACTTGCACTTGAAACATTGATGTGTAGTAGGTTTATTCTGTGCATCCCTTCCTTTGTTTGCATCATTAGACATATTCTTCCCATCATTACGGCATTAAAATGCCCAATGACCTTCCTTTCTACATTTGAAGCATTTACTTGTCCCTTTAAGACAACTCCCTCCATCTTTCTTTCCACACTTTTAGAATAAGGGAAAGCTCATCTTCTTTTCAGTGTGCTCTTTAGATTTTCCTTTGAATTCCATTTTCCTCTTCTTATCAAACCCATATGACTGATGGGTTACTCCAATCTCCATATCAACTTTTAGAGCACATCGAACGATTTCCTCATAGCTATTGAAGTCCCTTATGGATAAGGCCCTTAAAAGACTTGGTTTTAAGCCACTAAAGAATCGATCGATCTTACTCTCAGGTTGGATAATAATACCAGAAGTGTACCTTGCAAGTCTTGTAAAATTTGCTTCATAGGTACCAACAGATTCATCATCCTTTTGCTTCAGTTCAAGAAACTCTTTCTCCATCTTGGTTCAGAGAATACGTGGGAAGTACTTATTGAAAAATAAATTCTTGAACTCGTCTCATTCCATGGACTCAATTTCATCCCTTTGCCTCATATTCTTAATAAGATTCCACCATTGATCAACATCACCCTCCAAACGATACACTGCTAAGATGACTTTATCATGCTCAGAACATTGAAGAACTGAAAATATCTTTTCAGTAGTACTAATCCATTGTTCAACAACTAATGGATCAGTAGACCCACTGAATGAAGGTGGATGATGTCTCATGAAGGATTCAACAGAATGTTGCTCCTTCCTTTGCTCGTTTGAAAGTCCTGCATGATTTAGACCTTGAGAAAGTTGTGTGAGCATGGATACAAGATTTTTCATTCCAACTCCCATAACGTTTCGTTGTTCAGGGGGACAATCATTGCATTGCCCGTCGCATTCCACATTAACACGGTTCTTTCGGGTTCCATCCATTGACTAAAACCAAGAATAATAGTGTGAGCAACAATATTTATAATATGAAAAACACATAATCAAGAATAAAATTTCACACTTAAGGTCTTATCCTAGGTTATTCATGGCCATTTCCAAAACACTAAGATTGTGTTCTATGCTTAGACTTATCCTTAGGGTTCTTACTAAGGCTTTTGCATCCTAGTTTCCAAAGGTTGACTATACCTTTACTCTGATACCAACTATAACGACCCATACTTTACATACATTGTTATTACTTTAGAATTTAAGCACACTTATTACAACATATAACAAAACCAATAAAGGACCGTATAGGTATAGAGTCTTTAGAAACTGGGAAACATAAACAACTGGTTCATAAAGCATCTACTTTGCCTCCCATTTATTTCATAATATCTAGAGTCCCTTTTTGGAATATCCTTCTTAAAAACCTTCTTCCTGACCTGGGGAAATAAAAAATACAAAAGGGTGAGCTCAAATGCTCAGTAAGGGTAAACAAAAGAAATATCAATCACATCATATGCATAAGAACATAACTTTTGGAAATCTTAACCTGCAAAAATAGATCATAATATCATAACATGGGATAAATCATAGAAGTGAAATGTAATCCCAATAATCATAACTTAAAACATGAAACTTTGTGGCATACACACATAATCATAGAGAATCATTTCTTGTTAGTCAAGACTCATTTCCAAGACTATCTTAGTGGACAAAGTCCATTTCTGAACCGAGTTCACTCCTCGTTTCAGTCCTGTTTCACTGAACCGGTATAACCTACCATTCCAGCCATGTCTATCTCATGAGATATAAAATCTTTACCCAATTCATTGGAGGGTGATATAGGTCCCACCCATCTCATAATTATATCATTCTTATGTGTTCCACAAAATCAGAAACCATACATCATAGCATAACCCATGTAATAAAAATGGGAATCTTAAACATCGTGACATCATAAAACAATTCATATAAGATAAAGGAATTCATAAAAATATAATTCCATCACAACATAATCAAATAAATGTAATAATAGGGATAAAGACAGAACCCTTTATTATCTTAGATGGAAAATAATTTTGATAAAACACTTGAACTCCATTCTTGAGGAAAATATCCTTTCTACTTCAAAAACACTTTTCCTTTCTTAACACGTCGTACAATTTTAACTAAACGAATTTGATTAAAAATAAACTTGAAAACTTTTAAAGGAATCTTCTTGGAAATAATGTTTTAAAAATCCATTCATACCGTATAAGTTAAAAAAAACATTCTTCGTACTTTTGTCGGAAAAGTCAAAAAGTACCTCGTACGAAAAACGACAAAAGATTCCTTTCATATCATTTACTAAAAACTCACAGAAGGGTAAAATTTGATATAAAATATTGTATAAGGATATAAATATTACATATTGAGGAAACATGTATGTTGATGATAAAATACACCCCAGTAAATTTCAAAGTATAAACAATCTCGGATAAAAATGAGATTGTAATATTTTCCCTTACCTTAGGTCCGATATGCTTTATACGTGTCCGAACCTCCTGTATAATGATTTAAATAATGTTATTGACTTATTCCAGAATCATACTCATTTTTATGATATCATATATGGTCATATTCTTAGCTTCTTAGTAGTAATATTTCATTGCTACTTGTTATTTGGGTGTTTATAACTTTTTGTTCTTATGCGTGTTTTGTCGAATAAATTCATATTCTTCTCTTTAGGTTATAGATAAATAATTTCCAGAATGGTATTAGTGTAATATATATCATATTCATTCATTAAATTCATTTATATAATCATTATGAAATGAAGATCATGTAGAACGAGTCACATCACATCGTGGAGACGGTATTCCGTACATACGCACAAGTGATGATATCGTTCCTATGATCGTGTAATTGTATTGGAGTGTATGTATACTATTTCAGAATCAATATCACTTTATAATAGTCATATATAGTCATTATTTAGACCATTATACCTATCCAAGTAAGGTGGTGGTGGAAAATAGATTACACCACGACGTGGCGATGATATTCCGTACGTACGCACGCGCAGTGCTTTCTTTTTCCGTAGGATGGATAGATGGTGAAATAGGGTTGTTTCATAATTATAATAACATATAAGTATATGAGTGATAATGATGTTATTACTTCATAATGAAACAACTAAATAAGAAGAAGTGGAAGAAGAAATAAATATGGAAGAATCGGTAACGGACATTACATCTTCTTTGAAGTGATTCTTTGAGACCATCTTTTAGGGCACTAAAATTGGTCTTTGAAGAAGACCAGGACCTCTAGGATGTCTCTAGGAAAGTGGATAGGAGAAAGTGGCAGGGGTTGGCCGAGGTTGAAGGCTCAAAGTGGTGTGAGGAAGAGAGGGAGGAGGTTCCCTTTTATAAGGGAGGAGAGGGTCACCTTTGGAATAACTAAACATATTATTTTATTATAAAGTCAAGTTCGGTATTAAATAGCTCAAAATTGAGTTATTTATAAGATAAGGTGGGGATGGGTCTAAATCCTCTCATCCAATAGAATTTATACAAGTTTAAGTCATTATATTAACCTTGTCTTTTAGTTTTAACTCTTAGTTAATTAGATTGACATTTACCATGTCACTTTTTATTTTTATATTATATAGTTAATAAACTTACCATATACATCCAAGAGACCCCCAAGTTGTGTTTTATTAATATATATAACCTTATCTAAGTCATTTGGCCGAACCTTAGATTTTTAGGAATAAAATAACAATTAATAATATAATATTTGTTTTAAAAACTATTTTATGTCAATTTTGACACTATTCAATAGTTGATTTTTTTGAAACTCATAACAGAATGATTACTTCGACCAATGTTAATTAAATCAATCCTAACATGTTATATTAACCTATAAAATTAGTTTAATTCATAAAAAGCCTCAAATTATACTTATTTAGGTATTTATAATATCAATTATTCTAATTTTTCACTATTAGGGTAATTACTGCATCATCATTGTGTCATAAATAAATTAAATTATTTAAAGTCTAAAAATTACAAATAAAATATAATTATGTAGGAAATCTTTTTAGATTTCTAATTAATATTTATAGTCGAATTTATCTTATGTATAACCTTATATTAAAAATTATTTAGTTATTAAACATTGATTTTAACTATTTTAACCCTTCTTTAAATAAATTAATAATAAATGTCCTAATCTAATCCAAGTGGGCCTAAATGGTCATACTTTTTTCCTAAGGTTTTTTTTGGTCGAATTACACTTGTCTAATAGAATTATGACATGTGTTAGGGTAATAATAATAACATTTTTACCCTTAATTACCCTATTTACTTTTAACCGTGGTAAAAAAGTAAAAAGTTACTATTCACCAAAAATTATTTTCATCTCATTGAACCAAATTTTTGTCCTTGATATTAACTGTGTCTCTAGGATTTTCGAAATTCCACTCACAGAAGCGGTAAAATTAAGTTTTATGAAAAATTCGGTTATTTTAACTACCACTTAGTGGTTTCACTATTCATCAAAAATTGAAAGTTTTCAGAAAAATACCAAAATTTCACCCTAGGCTAATTTCAATATTACGAATCCAAAAATGAAGTCCATTTTGAAAAATAAAATCTATAAAATTTCAAAAAGTGGTTATTAGTATTCATAACGGCTAGTTTTAATAATATTTTAATAGTATATCGTTGTTTAGTGAAACTCGGTATTGCGTACGACGCAAGCTATCGAGGAAGCTCGCGATTTCGTGTAAAGCAAGCCAAGCTAGTGCTATGTGTAGAAAAAGATTCCTTTGATGATTTATATAACCTAAAAGTCTCGGGTGTTACACCCACTTCGTTAGAGAAGATAAATATTTCACTATAAAATTTTTCTACTTTAGAATTTCAATTAATTCTTATTCATTTAGGTACATAAATATATGAATCATAATATTTATACTTTTTATGAATTTTTCTAAATGAACCCTTATCTAATTATATAAAATGTATTTACTCAAATATATTTCTATTATATCATAATATTTTGGATTTACTAGTTAGTGAAACCTAATGAAAGAACCAACAAAAAACTAAAATAGGATAATCCAGCAGCACCATGATTTGGAAGAACATAACCCATGATGATATGTGGAAATATATTATATTATCTTCTCACACAAAAATATTTTAGGGTACCCTTAGTTAAAAAACCAATTTGGCTTAATGGATTAGGTCATTACAAGTGCCATAATTGAAGGAATATAACACCATAAATTTGAGGGTTTTGTAAAGTTATTATAAACATAATAGACATTATATATATATATATATATATTAAATTTATAACTATTACATCTCAAAAAAATCATTATATTCCCATATTTTATTAATTTATATATATATGTATATAATTATTTAATTTTTAATTCATATTCCATTCAGTCAAATAATATGTTCATACCAAATTAATATGTATCTATTTACACTAATAACAAGTTATGTTAATCACCAAAATATAAAATAATTTTTTTAGTAAATATATATATTCATCCAATATATAAGGTATATTAAATATTATTTTAATTATATAAAACTATAAAGGATTGAAAATTACTATAATAATTCCTAAACCTCATATTCGAAAATCATTCCCAACAAAAAATTAAAAAAATAACATAAATTAAAAAATTTATGTCAAGGTAATTAAAACTATATTTTCACAATCCCTTCTCATCATGTAACGTATTGACTATCTTGTATAATAAAATTATCACATAATTTTTACAAGAATATTATTATTATTTTATAAACAATTTAATAAAAATATTTATTAATGCAGTTACCAAATAAATAATCATCTTAATTATTTTTCTAAACATGAGATACAAATATGAATTTTTAAATATTTATTTGATAAATAAAAGTTCCTATTTTACCATGTCTAATAATTTTCATTCATATTCATTTTATAAACCAAGTGGTGATATTATAAAAAATAAAAAATAATAATATTTTATGGATCACCAGAGGGACACCATTTCCAGCTAATGGAATTTCTTCATAAAAAACCCATATAATCACTTTTTCACTTTATAAATAATGAGGATTTTATTTAACTAATTATCTTTTAGGTATCATATAATAATCCTTGGTATTGGAGAAAAAATAACACAACATCCATTCAAGAATAAATGACGAAATGTTGAAGGAATATTGATAAATAGTTTGATATTAAATCACATTATCAATAGTCTATATTTCACTCATCTTCATAGTTTTCTTTATGATGACATAAAAATATTTATAAAAAACCTTCCTTCCTAAGAGAGTATTACATCTACCTTTGTATCCTAGAAATTTGCATGAGGACCCTTGTACTCTGAAGGGGTGTTTTCACCATCACAATAGGTGATAAAGATAGAACCATGAAAAATAGAAATATTATTTGCATGAAAGAAATTCATATTATTTATATATTAATGGAATAAGGGTTTCATAATTATATTTGAATACTTGATGCGTCTCTGTTAATGATACATGTTGTCCATATTCAATGTTTCATGTATTACCATGTTTTTTACTAACATTTTTTGAAAATGTTTTTTACACATTTAATGTAATTAAATTCTATGTTGAATCCATTAGAAATGGATTTGTAACTGATAAAATCCACGATAAGAGGTATGTGAAAGTTTGATGAATCCAATCCTTAAAAATTAGAAACCTTAAAAGAAAAATCCTTTATTACCAATCAATATCAACATACCATAGGCTTCTTATATCCATATTATAGATATGATGATTAAGTGAGAATCTAAAACATATTGTAAATAATATAGTACTTTATATCATTGGGAATAGTGATTTTTTTTATTAAACTATGAAAAAAATTTTATTTAGATTTGTGATGTGTGATATATACTAAAATTAATGAAAACAATATTTTTATTAGATAACATAATAAAATGTTTTTTGTACACCATTAACTAATATAGCGTAAAATATTTCACATGGTTCCATAATTTTGGTCAATGGAGTAAAGGACATATCCTTGTATCTAACAAGATTGTTGAAAGGTGTAATTAAGGCCAGTTAATTAATTTTTGAAATCTTATGAATTTTCCATCTCATATAATTGAGTGAGAAAGGGATAAAAATCCTTGATAATAAAGGAATGTTGAAGATCAATATCTTGTAGTATGAAAAATTAAAATATTGTATCTTAAGAGAGAAGAAGATAGTGAACTATCAAATATGAGGAATGAAACAATGTTACTAGAGGATATTGTTGGTTCATATATCAATATTTGGCTAGTTCAAATTTTTTCACATTATGAGTAACGACTATAAAAATCTATCATTTGTTATGCGACATGGAATTTGAATGTGTTTTTTATTTACAACAATATTAATTTATTTAGAATGGGTGATTTCATTAGAGTTATTCTATAGAGAGATATCAGTAATAAATATAAGCTTTTACAATATACTAATTACAAGGAGTTTGATAATAGGGTGTTCTAGAGGTTCTACTCATGGAAGGGTGTATAGTTTAAGAATCTCCTATGAGGTACAACGAAATATAATCGACCCATGAAGATGATAACAAATATAATATTTTAATAAAAGGGATCTTGATAATTCATATAGAACATCCTATGGTGTCATTTGTAGTGTTAGTGAATTTTGAATCATACTTAGTAAAAAATAACACATCTTATTATCTATGTAAGGAACCTACAAAAGTCTACTAGTCCAGAAGAAATATTAATATTAACCATCTCAATGTCATTGCTTCCCTTTTCTACATCCATATTGTTTATATGTAAATGGATGTTTTATAGACTAAATCCTAATTTTGATACATTTTAGGGTATTTTGACATAGATTTTGGATTTTAAATTTTTGATAAAAATAGTTAATAGGATTTTGAAGTAGGAATATGATATTAAATGATGATATATGATAGATGGATGTGAAATAGGTGGAGAATTATTATGGGATCAAAGTATCATTAGATGAAATTATTCACCATTATAAATTCAAAAAAATTATGGATGTTTTGGAAAATACATAAACTGAATTAGTATCGAATCAACTAGACTATATGAACGTGTTATAGAATCCAATATTTTTTTGAGGGTGTTTGGAAGACCTAATGTATAATAGATATCAATTATTCAGAAATATTAATATTCAAAAGGTAAAATTCGGAGAGTTTTAGTACTAGAAACAATACATTCATATGTAAAAAGAAAAGGAATTATTTTATTTCTATGAAATGTGTTTAGATACAGGAGCTTTTTTCACTACATTATTCTTAATGATAACAGAGAGCTTAAAACCCTGAACTATGAAATGAATTTTAATAACTAAGAATAATATGATATAGATGCGAGGAATGAAATCATTCCTTCTATGTCTTAGAAACATGTGACATAATAGAGAAGCATGATTTAAATATGGTCAATATTAAAAAAATTTGGGCGTATTAGATATTATATGAAATAGATGGTATATGGAGGAAAAATTCATGGATAATTAGTTAATGGATTTGAACTAAAAAAATTTATGGATTTTATAAAGATCATTTTAAAGGAATGTAAATATAAGAGTACTTGAATTGAACTATGTATAATTCACATGAATAGATTGTATATAAATTTTTTGTATGTGACAAAATATACTTCACATATACCAATATAAGTAAATATATATAGATTTTCATGATTTTTTAGCAATAGAAACTCAGATCCTGGGTTTAATGTGAAGCATACCCTTAACAGATTGACATAAGATCTAAGACAGTCGAACTAGATGTTTGTCACCATCATTGAAGACATAATGTAATACTTCAATGTTCAAAAATAAGGAAATTTTATTTGATAACGAATGAAATATAAAACACTAGTCTCAAATAACCAATGAAATATATTTCTCTAAATTTAATATATTCGATAGCTTATGGAACATACAATCCCGAGTCAAATAGTATCTTTGTATAGTATTTTTTAAACTATAAACTAAATTGCATGTACAAATAGAAAAAAATATTTTGAAATTTATATTTATTACACAAGAAAAATATTTCATTTTTTATCTATTGATTACAAATATAATAAGAATAACTTAAAAAAATGAAATGTTTTTTTGAAAAAACTGAATTTTCCTTAAATGATGGATTAGTCTCATTTTTCCCATATAATTTACAATTAATTTTCAAAATTTCTTGAATTTATCTTTGAGAAAATTATCTTCCATTTTTAAATAATAATTTTAATATTTTACTATGTGTAATTTTTTCATTTTTCTAAAAAAATCCATTTTTTATATATAATTAAAAATAATTATTTTAAATTAAAACCATCTATTTAATTTTAATAATTAACTATGTAAAATTAATTTTTAAATATTTTATATAAATTAGATATCAATTTATCTAATTTATTTAATTGGATTAATTTTAATATTTATTTTTTATATAAAAACATTGTTCACTTTTGAATGTTTTCTCTTTGAAAACATGAATTCTTATCATTTCTGTGGGATTTTTATTAAATTAAAATTTTTCAATTTTGTGAATAGAATTGGGATTAATGGATTCCCTATTTTAAATCAGAAAATGGTTATTATATTATAATAGAAACATCATTATTTCTATAATGAATAATTGAAATAATCTTTTTTACTGTGGTTATGGTAAAAATGTCTTGACCACCAGTTTAAATACAATAATATGGTTTAAAATGACCTAAAAACTTATATAAATATATTTTATGAAACTATTATGACTTTAAAATGTATATTTATCATTTATAATCCATATACAACCCTTTTAAAATGTAAAAAACTTATTTACCCATTTTTCTTTTGAAAACATACATATGTGCCACTCACCACACTTATAAAAGGCCACCCACATCCCTATCCCATTAACACAATAAAACCCTATTGGATAGTGAAATAAGTGAAAAAAATATGTTAAAAATTCCATCATATCACCATAAAATCCTTATTTGTTTTATTAACCAGTCCTATGTTGGATCTTTGGGAAATTCTGTGGAGGATATCTTGAGAAGAGGTTATGTTCTCCACTAAGAATTTTTTATTAATTTATTCCTCAACCTCATTAAATTATTTTTAAGACATAATTATATAATATAATAATTATATTACATAAAATTAGATATTTATATTTTAATTTCATGATCTATAACCAACTCTGCTTCCATAAAATGGGTTACGAAATCATCATTCATGTGTATAATTGAATATTGAGTCACCAAATAATGACATTCACTTTTCAATTATAACATCTCATCATTAGTATGATGATTGATAAAATTATATTGAAGATATATATAACCTAATTATACATATAAAGTGATTAAATAATATAAAAAGTTTACTAACCATTCATTATGATATATAATTATGTTGTTTGTGTTTATGGTGTACTACCGCCTCACAGAGCGATGTCATTAATTTTTCACTAACACTTTACATGGAAGTTAATACGGATAATTTTAATGAATATATGTGATATAAATGAGTGAATTTTATCATTAATTAAAATATTAAACATTATTTATTGAAAATATATAATTTTAATTCTTACCATTTCAATCATGAATGATGATAATAACGTTCATGTATTTGTGGAATACTTCCATCACGAAGCGATGCGACACTCACATTTCAACACCACACCACATGTATGATGTATATAATTATATTTAATTAAATATTATTATGTCATTATCATTACATAATGACAAAATATTACTTATCACCTTTATATATTGATGATTTAAAAATTGAAATATTACTCATTCAGATGTATGACATACCATCTCCCTGATAATAACATACATCATTTTTTAGAACCATCTTTAATGATTGGTATTAAAAGTATAATTGCTTTATAAATATAATAATTATTTCATGGTTTTTATTCTAGAGGTGATGTTACAATATTATATGTGTAAGAACTATATTATTCATCAAAAAATATTCTTGAGAATAAAATGCAATTAACAGTCGAAATAATGGAAATAATGAATAATTATTAATGAATGGGTGATAAGATGTTATAAAAGGATGATATATGATATAAAAATATTATTATGGTTATATAATAAGTTAGTAACATATATAAAACCCCAATATTCGATTTTATTGATTGTTCAACCAAAAAAATGCGAGGTGTTGTATTTCTAGTCTCTCTTTTATTTCGGGGAGATATAGGACATATTAGACAATTATTTCTATTTTTTGGATTATATACTTCCAAATTGACATGTTATATAATTAATATCCTTATTTTCATGATATTTTATGTTCCATTTGAATTATTCTAAATTATGGAAGATGATTCATAATATTACCAAAGAAGTAGGGACATTGTCTCAATTTCCCTTCATTAATGAATATTGTAATGTTATGCACAAAATATATTTAATATTGTGTATATACTACCACATTGACATTTAATATCAAAATTATTTAATAATTATTTTTATTTATATATTGAAATGGAATTATTTCATCCACTGTAATTTAATTGAAAATTTTTAAATGGTATGGAATTTCATAACCAAATATCATTTCATTGGGTAATATTATTTCTTCATTGTATTTGGTATTTTTTATTATGTGTTCATTTAATCATAACACTATTTTTTTATATCAAATTAATTTATATTGATTTATATTTTACAGACACAAATTATTCCTTGGTAGTTTCTCACATCAATGTTATGTTCATTTTAAGGGTTTATTTCATAATCTAATTTTATTCAGGATTTTTTACAGATAAATTTATATTAAAGGAAATTATTTTATTATTGATTTGTAAACCCTATTATTTTCTTATTATCTGGTAATTAACTAGATTTATAGTGTAATATAATGAACATTTTCCTCATTGATACTTAAATTAATTGAGATAATGTTTTTAATAAAATCTTACTTCATTTCACACATCTCTCAGATATATATTTTCTTCCAAAATAATGTTTTAGAAAACTATTTTCAGAAACATTATTAATGTTTTAGAAATATTTTTATAAATATAATTTTACCCAGTTTAAAATTTCAAATTTTTTTTTGCAAATGAATCTTTATGTCACTTTTTTAATATAGGTAATGTTTGTCGTTTTCTAAAAAATATTAAACAATTCATTGTATTAACATGCTTAGAAAATATATAATTTATTTTAATAACATAATATATATGAATTAATTATTCCTTTATAATATAAATAGATTCATTAAATTAAAAATATTTTTAAAAATATTTATTAACATTTATTTTGAAAATGTTATTTTGAAATGAAAGGGGTATTTTCATAAAGAACATTTTTATATATCTTTATACGTTATTTGTATTCATTAATTGCAATAATACATTATTATTAATCTAATACTTATAGGTTGGGTTGATTTTATCCTTATTAATTATATGGGTTTTTTATATTCATTTTTAAATTGTAATGTATTGAAATTAAATTCCTTGATTTCTTTTTATATTCATTATCTTTCTCAAGAAATACTCGCATACCTATGATAGTTTGCCAAAATATTCTCCCTAAATAACCATATGACTTATCATTATTATTTTTATTCATTAAACCATATATCATTTATAATAATTGTGTTGTACAATGAGTTTTATTTTTTAATCTTGGGAAATATTGATAAATATTACATCCTCACTCAATGTAGATATTTTATGATAAGTAACCTTTTTCATTAATTAAATATATAATTCCATATATGTGGAATTATTTGAACAAGTCAATATGGGTGGGACCAGTTATAGATAGCCCATTGGTTCATTAGTAGTATCATGAGATGAATCAATTGGCTCGACATAGCTAAATTTTTTTGGTGTATACTTACACATTGGCTTCAAAAAAATGATGAAGAATGGTATTAGCGGTAGAGGCGTCATGATTTCTGTGATCATGGAATCCAGTAATTATGCATTTCCTTCATTAAGAATTCAATTTTATTATCCATGATATTTTTTCAATGAAATTATTTCTGGATGCATATCAATCACATTTTATTATATTAATAGAACGCGGTTCCAGTTATTTATCATGCCATGTTGATTTTGACTTATCCAGTTATCATTAACATATTGTTGAATAAATGGATTTTTTTTTGTAATTTACCTTTATACTAATCATAAAATTGAAAATTTTAAATGGAATGTTTGTTCTGACATTTATTATTTTATATCACTCTTTTATGATTGATCATTATTTATTTATTAATGAATGCCTCTATTTTACATAACCCATAAAAAGAATTTGAGCTCCTAATTATTTTTTCCATTTCATAGAAATCCATGATGTTTCCTAAGAATATTATTCAAGGATATGATAGATAGAATAATTTCATTCTAAAAAAATTTATATTGTGTTTTTTTATATTTAATACTGTATTCAAGTATGTATCATGTTAATAAATAATAATAATATTTTTAGTGCTATGAAGTGTGATTACTTATATCTCATTGAAATATAAAAATGATGATAACTACTCATGGTTATTAGGGTTATGGTCACTACAACTGGAATCAATGTATGTTTAGTAGAAAATTTCAGATCTAGATTTAGGAAAACATATATTATGGAACAAAAACATAAGAGAAACATTTAGGTATATATTAAAGAATGTCCTATATTTTTTTTTAAATTAGATAATATATGGGTTTTCCTATAAATACATCCTTATCAAGATTCTATTATTGGGATTGGTTCTGAAGATTCTTTACTTATGTTTAATTCCATCTAAAGGGTAGATTGTGCTTGAATTAATCATATGTTGATGCATAAAAATAAGACTTACACTACATTTGGGTTCAGACACACAATGGATTCTATTAGGATAATTATCATTTTGATTACAAAATATTATTAAGTATTTTAATTGTCGATGATTATGAATGACCGCAAAAAAACCTAAGGTCTTATAGATTTAAAATAATGTATCATTATTTCAATATTCTATAAATAATTTTTAGGTTTTACCAAATATAATTATTATTTGTCATACTATGCATTTTTAGTCAATGTATAGAACCTGAATGAGTCATATTAAAATTTAAAATGAAGTAAAATGTAGTTACTATGATTAAAAAAATTAGATGATGATAGGTGTGAATGTTATTTAGATTATTCCTAACTAGTTATCCTTAAAATGTTTAATAATATATAGAATAACCAACTGTAATACTCACATGAGAATAGAAGAATGGTTTTTTATAAGATCTTTAGTGGTAGAGAACATGGAATAATAAACGATGAAGTTATATCATGTTAGAAAATTTGAAAGTGATACCCATTATGGTTTCTCAATGGAATGGTAAAATGATTCATGTGTGGAAAAAATGGTATATAGAAAATAGTTGTTGAGGAAAAATGAAGAGTATGAGGGAATGAAATAAATTTCATCCAAGGGGTAAATTTACAAATCATTATCATTAATGTGGGGAAGCTAGGAATTGTTGATTTTGATTTCCCTAGTAAAAATGTGAAACCCAATACCATGAAAAAACATATGTGTAAATGAAAGAGATGAAGTATTTTTTATTGGGATTTGTGAATTAAATTATAGAATTATATTTACTAATTTTATTTTGGGGATTAAAATTTGGAACCATCTATAGACAATGTTAAATTTTAAAATAATATCAATATTCATTAACTTTAGACTAATGGATACCATCTTGGGATTATGAGTTAAATACTGATCATATATTCAATGTCATAATCTATCATATTTAGGTTTAAATGATGGTAGTATTCAATGATTAAGTATGTTTCTCTTGTAAAACATTAATGGAAACAAAACTCATTGGTTTCAAATATGTTTTGGTGAAAATGATATTTATGTATGAGTGACCTTAACTTTTGTGAGAATAATATTAAATGTACTCATAATAACTATGGATTATCTTCTCTAGATTTTTAATTAATTATGGGTCCCCAAAAAATAGGATTTTTATAGGAATAAAATTAATATAATTTTAGAAAACGGAAACCTTATATACCAGTTGAAAACCCATCACATCCAAGAAGGTCGTGGGAATTCAATCCAATACTGAAGGTTGATATGGGTTTGATCCTTTCCATTGGAATATGAAATTTCTTGATTAATATTTAATTATTTTTAGTTTTTAAATTTGGGGAATAATTATTAATGTTGAACCAATGGTGTTAAAATCAAGGATTAGATATTAATATATTAATTTGGATTAATGTTTCACACCATATTGGTTTTAGATAATAGTTAGATACATAAAAAATGAAATTCCACAATTTTATGGATATCTTGATTAGTTAGAAGTGAATTTTATTATTTCTAACATATAAATTATTAATTAGAGATTAATTTTGTGTGGGTATGAGATGTGTTGTAAATTTATCAAAGCATAAAAGGAAGAAATTGTGTGTATGAAATAATAAAAAATCTAGTAAGAATATTCCCATGTTTTCTTAGATTGTAAAATAACTCCTCAACTCTAGGAGGAGGATTTCAAAAAAAAAATATCATAACAACTTCAATTAAGTAGAACATATGACTTTAAATAATAAATGAATTATGGTTTTTTATGTCCATATCTATCCATTTATTATTCACTATCTTGTGATCAATTATATCTATCACTCTCTATAATTATTTACTTTTTCCTAACACATATATATCATTTCATGACAAGTATGTTCTCATTAACAGAAATGATGTTGTGTGTTATTCTATATGAACATTTTACATTAACATATATCATATCAAGAGGGTGTTTTATCCACCCTTCTAACTATGTGGTATTTTAATAATGATATTTTCAAATTTCAATCCTTTAAATGTTGAGTTCATATATAAATTGTGAGGATGTAATTTATTTAATATAGAGAGAATGTAACACCTAAATATTCTGAAATAAGAACATTGTACTCTATAGAGTATGAAAAAATATACAATAAGGTTAAGAACCCATGAAATATATTTCATTAATAATAATCTCTTCGATATCTTATCAAACACATAACCTGAAGTCAAAATGAATAGTCATATAGTTTACAGTTGTAACCTAGCTGTTATGTTAGAGGGTATGAATATAACTAAATAAACTATAAAAATGATGTGTTTTACATTTAAAAAATAATACTCATTTATTATATATAAATTATAAATATAATAAACATCATTAAAATGAAAAATTAATGTTTTTTTACAAAACTACATTTTTTTCTAAGAGAAGTTTAATTTCCTTATTTAGAACATAATTTAAAAATAATATTTTCCACTTTAGAAAAATTAATTTGAAAAAATTAAAATTTTCTGGAATTAGAATATCAAAAATTTCTTATAGTTTATTTTTCATAATTTTTTGAAATGATTCAATTTTGTATGAAAAGTTAAAAATACTTATTTTTATTGAGAACTTCAATTAAATTTAGATAATAAAAAATATAAATTAGTTTCGAAGTTTAATTAATAATATATTTATATTAATTATATATATAAATTAATCCAATTTAGGTCATTGGAATGATTTTTATATTGAATTTTGATATAAAATATTTGTAAAACAATCAAAATTTTCTATATGAAGACATGAATTCACATATTGTTTTTGTGATTAATTTGAAATTAATTTTGTAAAATAATTAATAATAAAAAAATCACAAATTATCTAATGTGGTTAAGGTCATAATGGGATTACATACATTGAAAATAAAAATATAAGTTATAAAATGACCATAACAATTTCTAAAAGCCATTTTATGTCAATTTTTTGACATTATAATTTATTTTAATCAAGAATACTCCAATTTGGGATGCCATTTGGCATGTGAGAAATGTTTTTTCACCTTTTTCTCTTGAAAAATTACAATTCTGCCAATCAAATCAGATATAAAATACCCCAACTCTCTTCTATTAACACACCACAATTCCATTTTGGATCATCCCAGACAAGAAAATTCCAAATCAAAACTTCAACCCTCTTATATCATCACCTTAATTTCTGGAATGAAGACATCGATTGAAGAAGTTTGGTCTAAACATAATGAGGATTACAGAAGAAGATATACAATTCTTCAACATGCAAAATGTATTTTATTTCTTCCTCCCCCTCCATCAATTATTGTTAACAAATTCTTATGTAATAATAAATGTATCTTCCATGTACTACGATTTTGATATGTTATGTTCAGCACCTAGAACCATATCCTCTTCCATAAAATGGGTTATGAAATCATTATTTATGTGTAAAACATAATAAAACCTCACAAAACAATGTAATTTGTTTCCATTACCTTCAATAATTGTTGGGTTTGATGATAGATATAAATTTTAAACATGATATATATAAAGAAGATATTCCTTTTGATTCATTATGTCATATATACATTTTTAATTTCCATTTATTTTGTGATATAATATGGTCACTCAAGTGTACGGTGGGTTATCAGCTCATGAAGTGATGCGATTCATTTTTTTAACACACATTACATAGACAATAATATGGATAATGTAATATATTATATATTATTTACAAGACATAGTAATGATATTAAGGATATATTTATCATTCTAAAATGATAATATATCCATTTCTTCTATAAATTTTCGTTCAAAATATTATTCTAATGTTGTTCCAATATGTATGGATTAACTCCATCATGGAGTTATATGACTCTATCTTTTCATCACTAAACCATATTGATTTTATGATCGAACAACTCACCCATTATATTAGGAAGAGGCGGGGGTTTTGATGGCTTTATATAACATCCCCATAAAACTGAATGCTGTCTATAAATTTTAAGGTACTTATAAAAATTTATCTTATAAATTTAACTTTAATGATAAAAGAACCATGCATAGATCACCGTAAACAATTAAAATTATATATAATGAATGAGTTCATAAATAAAGGTAACTAAAAAAACAAACCCAATAGGAAATATTGTAGTACAATATGAATCAATCTGACATAACCATAGGAGCCAATATATGACTGAACCCAATGAAAAAAAAACAATAACTCCAAAATTTCTCTTAGATGAAAATCCATATGATAATAACATGGTTTCAAGAATCATCCTTAAAGAACTAGAATAACATCCCTTACCTTTTTATCTATAGATGACACCATCAAATGAGAAATAGTTCCCATAAAGGGGGCGAGTCTAAATAATGTAGGACAATCCCAATGTCTTCCCAAAACACACTATTAGAATAAAATTTTTCAGTGGAATTATATAAAATAGTTTAAACAAATTTAAATCAATTTATATCAAGAAAAATTGTTTTCCATTGAAATAAATAAAAAAATTATTCCAAATATATCACATATCCCATTTCTCATACCCATTTCATGAGACCACACATCCACACAAACCTACACGCATGACCAAGAAACAGTTCCATACTCATGGGTGATCTATCATTGATCTAAAAAGAAGTCACAAGGTAACCAATACCAAATCTCCCAAAAACAAAACACCCCTTCCACATGCCCATCTATAAATAAAATTACATCACACAAAAAATATATGATAAATACCAAGCCTAACCATTCAAGTTAAACATTTATTCTTTTGAAAAAAAAATTATTATCATTTTTCATGTAAAAACTAAATTATAATTTTAAAACAACCATTTTAAGAACGTGAACCAAAATTACTTTAAAAAAACAACCCATTTCAAAAATATAAATAAACACATAACTAAATATCTTTCCATCAAATTATAGAGGGGTTTTATATAAATTTCAAGGAATTTAATGACTTTATAACTTTACCATTAGTTTCTAATCAATACGAGTAAATAAGAAATTCAATTACCTTAAAAAAATAGAAAAATTGAAGAACAAAAAAAATTCAAAAATTGGATTTGATATTATATATTCAAAATTATTTCATGTCTCCATAAAACATGAAAATTTTATATCATACTGATTGAAAACACAAAAATTTAATCAATCCCCAAAAGACTAGATCGATAATTCCACACAATGGAATAACCTCTACATGAGAATAATGATGAATAACAAGAATATATTGATGAATTTGGGAATCAATAAAACTTTTTTACACCTAGGAAACACACTTGTATTGAACGAAATTATTTATTTATCCCTAGGAGGAAGATGAATTCTTTATATGGTAAGATTATGGGAAAATTAATGATAATTGAGGTAAATAAAATTATATCCACAATTATCAGATCTGAAATATCATGAAACATGGGTTGGGAGGATGAAATTATAATATTATATTATGATAAAAATATTATTTATTAATTATTTTGTCATCATGATATTTTATTTTTTATTTTTAGAATAGATATAATCATATTAAATAATTATATAAACCCGATGTAGTAATTATTTTATTTATTGAAATATCAAATAAATTTTAATATAAATAATAAAATTAATTTATTATGATTTAATTAATATATCAAAAATATATTCTAAATGATATTTACCACTAGGTATATAATAAGATATTTTTTTGATGGTGTCAAATATATATATATATATATGAATGAAGTTATTATTTTTATTAAGGGAGCATGAAGCCCAAGGGGTACAAGTCACGGAGGGCAAAAGTAATGAAGGCCCAGTGAGTCCTTTCGGATCACATTGGCACACTCGCAAGGAAGGGAGTTAAGACTGTCATACACTATAAGAGACTCCTCTGGCCTGCCCCCGCGGGCCAAAGCATCCGCCGCAAAGTTGGATTCTCTCACACTGTGATGAATCAACCTGCCCTGACTGGTCTCCGCTTTGCACCTTCTAAAAACATACACCAAATTCCAAGTCACGTCACAAGCACCCTGAAGAGATCTAACAAGAACCTCCGAATCTGATTCAGCCTCCTTCACCCGGAGGCCTCTTCCTTTGCACAGAGTAAGACCCGTAAGGAGGGCTCTAAATTCCGCACCTATAGAAGTGTCGGGCCCATAGTAGGCACTGAAAGCAATGTGCACTGACCCCCAGCAATCCCAGAGGACGCCAACGCCCCTCATGATCCCCCCTGAGCAAGAACCATCCACATTTAACTTTAACCCATCCACCGGGGGTTGCCAACGAAACCATCTCCCTCGCTGAGGGGTCTGCTCAATCTGTCCACCCACAAAGGACCCCATAGCACCTGAATTCAGGCCTTTGAAAAGAGTAGACAGTTCTACAATGAGCAATCTCATGCGGACTAGAAGAGCCAAAAGTGATTTCTTGCCACCTAACCTTACCTGATTGCGAGCTTCCCACAATGTCCAACATATCGCGACAAGCATGATCATACCTGCTGAACGATCCTCCACTCTCCTGCCTAAGCCCGAAAACCAAGTTCTGAGATAATCTTTCACGGATAGACGCTCCTCAACCGGAGCCTTGTATTGGGAGAACTGGGACCAAAGGAACTCAGCCCACCTCCCCTGAAAGAAAAGATGCATCGTTGTTTCCACCCTTGGGCTCTCGCAACAGAAGCAACGTGACGCTAAGGAGATTCCCCTCTTCTGTAAGTTCTCCTTCGTGGGAAGCGCTCGATTCTGAACCCTCCACACCAGAAAGTTCATGCGCGTTGGGATTGGTTTGCACCACACGGGACCCTGCTCAATTTCTCCTGAAGCAACCCCATGGCCAATCTTCCTGTATCCATTCAAGTGAACCGCCCCGACTCAGCCAGAGAAAAACAACACCTGTCCGGTTCGTTTCTCATGACAATACTGTTAAACGCATTCAGTTGCGATGGGTTGAGGTTCTATATATGGATTAATGAAAAGAATACTTTCAATTTTAAGCTATTGATATTTAAGGAAAATAATGTTTAATTTAAAATTTAATATATATATATATATATATTATGAAATTGGGGGGGGGGTAAATTACATTAAACACACACACCACAAACACATCTTTCAGAGGTAGGCCATATCCCCTAAGTGATAGCCACCCATGAAGCCTTTTACAATGTATGGCCTGAAGGCCCAATAGGAATGAAGCCCATTACATTTCCCAAAGGCCTAGTGCATCATCATTCCTACATCATACTACCTATGTCACTAGTCTTGTGTCATGCCTGCATCACTACCTATTAGTTTCATGTCTACATCACAAACTGCTTTCATCATATCTCTCACCATTATTTGAAAAACCTCTTATCGTAGTTAAAATAAAAATAGATTAATAAGGGTTCATCAAAAAGATAATGTCTAAAACAATACAAAATTTTTAAAAAATCTACTGGATGATGATTTTACAACCTTATATAATTCAATGTTTGGATAAATGTCATTTGGGTGGTATTTTTATTGAAATATATTTTTTATCAATTAATATTTTTTGAGATTCCAAAAAAACCCCTCACCTAAATTATAATAGAGCACCTCCTCCATAATTTCCCCACACCATATTAAGCCTTTAAGATTGAATATCTCCTACACATATCCCTTATCAACATCCCTTCCCACATTATTCAGGTTTTTGTCTTCTCAAAAGACCAACTCTATTGTCCTTATGAGGAGATCTAGAGGGAGCTCCATGAAGAAGAGGTAATATTCTTTACCGACTCCCTCAATATCATTTATTCTTTTACTTCCTCTTAATTTATTGATTAATTAATATTTAAATAACTCTTCTATTACATATTTTTTGAGATTTTCTTATGAGTATGGAACAACCACATTCCTCTTTGTATCCATCCTATGAAAAATGAAATCACTCTGTGTGAGAACGTATGACCAACCATCTACACACTACGATATCATCTTCTTTTCATCAAAAAATTATTTTGATGGGTCTAATGATAGAAGTAAAATCCTTATATAATGATTATAACATGATATTGATTCTGATAACAATATAATACCATTCACTTCCACAATTATTACTATTGATGAAATGATATTATCGCTCGTGCATATGTATAGACTACTGTCTCCACGAAATAATGAGATTCATTTCCCTTATTCACCATTCCTGAATAATTATATAATTATGTATAATGAATATATATGATATATAAATCCTTAAATTTTTTTTAAATGATATAACTATTAACTATGAATAATTAATATGGTTTATGAAACAAAGTATTATTATAAATTTGAAACCATTAATAGCTGAGAGAAGTGTAATAATGAAATAATATTGAACGGGTAATAATATAATCATATATCAAATCATAATTAAATATATGGTTCTCGAATAAGTTAACAACACTCTGTAATCCATTATATATGACGTTTTTATACATATTATGTAACTCAAACTTATGGTAAGGGATAATTTCACAATCTCTTTATTTACCAAGAATAATTATACATAAGTATTTACTAGTGTATATTTATCATCCATATACATGTTTCATATTATAATTCTCCAAAACATTTTCCCATTCTTCTAAAATGGTTTAAATTCATTTTTACCTATATGTAAAAGTGATTTTTTATCATTTTTTTAACAAGGTAATTGTGAACTTTTTGCCAAAACTATGAGGGTATTCTTTTATTTTAACTTATATAGAATTAGTGCATTTTTAAATTTTCATGATGCCTTTTTTTAATGTTTTTTTGAAATTTCATGAATATTCATCTATAAATATGTAGTATCCATGTATTTCATTCCTTGGATGTTGTGTGATGATTTTGGAAGTCATCTTGAGAATCATGGAATTCAACTTGGGTTTAGTACACCATACACTCTTAAATAAAATATTGTGGATGAAAGGAGAAATAAATGTTTGGCTGAATTGTGGAAAACTATGTTATATTAAAATTCTATCTCTGTTTAATTTTTCAGGTAACCCATGAGAAATATTATTTATATTGAAAATTGATGTTTCTATATTCCAAGTATATATATAACTCTGTATGATTATTTTTATGATAAAACTCCATGTTTGAAACATAAAAGAGATTTTTGGAGTTCATGAATCATAACAATGAATGGTGGAATCCTTTGAAAGATCCACCATAGAGGTTAATATTGAATTTTTATTGGCTATGATTGAGAGGTAAGAAGATATAGATGTTTCAACCAAGAGATATGAATAATTGATAAATCTATTATTGTGAAAGTTGTTGATAAATTTGAGGAAGATGATAAAAAAATGCACTGTTGGGGATGATGAACACGATGAAGTAATTTTTGTCAACATTTTTGATAACGATGCATACAATGGTAATCCTACTCAAGAAGAATAATTGGACTCATCCATTTTAAGTGCTGAGGAAAAATCTTTAAAATCTCATCATAGGATGAGGAAGAAAGTGAAGCCTCAAAAATAAATTTGCAATAAAAATAAAAGGGATCCAATAATAAGAACATCTGAAGCTATTACACACACATACTTATATTCTAAAGTTGATCTTAAAAATGTCAATGATGCTTTGGAGCATCCAAAATGGGATTATACTTTGAATGAAGGGTAGGATCTAATTTTTGAATAATGATACATGGGAACTCCTAAAAAATCCAAATAAATTTTTTCATTTATACAATGTGGATATTCTAGAACAAGAAAAAAGAATAAGGTGAAGTGATAATAAACAAAACAAAAACAGTGTGAAAAGGTTACTTACTAATTGATGTAATTTATTTTTATGAGTATTTTCCTCTAGTGTAGATATTAGAAACAATAAGAATATTTATTTCTATTATTTAAAAATGAATTCAAAACATTTATAATAAATATGTGAACTCATAATTTCTTAATGGTAAACATGGTGATGAATTTTATATTAAATAAACATGTGGCTCTGTTGATGGGAAAGATAAATGTTATGTGTACCAGTTAACAAAAGCCTTGTATATGCTAAAGGATGATCTAAGGGAATGGTATTACAAATTGGATACCTTGTAATGATAGATTAGTTTTAATAAATAATGTTTGGATAATAATATGTACATCAAGTACAATCTGGAGTTTTTCCTCATTATAATTTTTATTGTTAAAGACATTATCTTTGCTGGGAATGATGATAGAACTTGTGAAATATTTTCTAAATAGATGAAACATTTATTTGAAATATCCATTTTGGGTAAAATGAAATACATTATTGGGTAACCAACTGTACAAAAAGACACCGATTTTTTATTTTCAAGAAATTTAGTTTAAGGAATATCTTGAAATGTTCTACATGGAAATTTTGAAACCATTTTCTGTAGTATTTTTAATAAGAACCAAATTAACTAATTATGCGAATTGAAATAAAGAAGAATCTAATTAATTTTTTAATATGAGTATTTTTTTTTAAATTTGACTTGCTTATGACTCGACATTGTTTATGTTGTTACCTTATGTGTAATATTTCATAGTGATATAAAACAATCACATCTATGGGATGGAAAATGTATTGTCAGATATATCATAAGAATAAATGATTTTTGAATTAGGAATGATATATCATAGAATAAGGACTTTGATTATAGTTGAATTTGAGTATAGTTCCTCCACTGAATCTTTTTTTGAACTTATGTGGATAAAAACTTAGTTGGGAGACTAAATTGTTGAACTAAATCTTCTATTACTATTTTGTTGTGATAATCAAATTAATTACAATCTTAAAATAATTTGGGTAAAAATATCTTGATCAAACCTAATTATCATGAAATATCATTTCATTAAAGGGATTTTTGAGAATAATGAATTGAATCTAGTATTTGTTCTTAAATTAGGACAATATGCCTTCATTTTTACAAAACTACTATTGAAAAAACCTTTTAAAAAAATTAGTTTATACATGGTTGTACAACCTATTTCTCATCACGTTTTAGGTATGTGTTTTCGACCCATCTCTCGTCTTTTCATTGGATAGTGCTTCCAAAGGGGTGGGGGGATTTTTCATAAATATATCCATTGATATGTTCTAAACCTTTTATAGAAGAATGTATGAAGGGGGGTCTTTTAGTATGATGTCAACACAGTATGTAAATGAGTGAACTATTCAAAAATAGTGTTGGAGTGGCATTTTTAAACATGTACTTACAAGAAAATGGATGAATTGAAGAAATATGTGAATACAATATGAATAAGTTTAATGAGTCACTACTTTTGTAAGGAATAGTGTTTCTATAAATAATTATTGTTTATTATAATATCATTTCTCATGTAGGATTATAATTGATGATATTTTATTATTTTCTTAAGGTTACATTGTTTAGTATTTTATGAAACATGTTTGAAAATTAAATCCAAAGGGGGTATTGTTGGGACCAAGTTAGTTGGATGTTTATTAAAAGAAAGAGGATATTTATTTTCGAAGTGTTTTATTTTTTTGTCAAAGTGGTTTTTCTTTTCAGGGAAAAAATATATCACTTAACATTGGAAATTATGGGGATTATACGCATAATAACAATAAAAAAATCAGATACAAATATTTTAATAAATTATATTGGTTTTGAATATTTTTTATGGAAGAAAAGACTCATAAAACTCACCATGGGTCCAGAAAAGAATGTATTGAAGATAATGAGAAGCTATATCAGCTTCATAACAGTTCAGACATAAATATGACAATTCTTTTCTTAACTTGGAATTGAAATAAATTATAATTAATATATATTACATGTGATTTAAGTTATATTAAGGACAGTGGGGGAATAAGTGTTACCAATCAGATTACGGTTCTGAATGGGGAAATAAATAAGGTAATGGAATGATGGGAAGTTAAAACACATTCCATTAAAAGTAATATTATGTTATGCTGATATTTAATTCAATTGATGTCATCAATATGTCATTCATACAAGATGAAGTTTGAGGAAGAATGATGTTGATGAATATGATGTTTATTGCACTTGGTTCATTTTTGTGAGATCTCCAAACATAGAAATGTTAGATTGCTAAAATGGATTTTTGGGAACATGTAAACAAGAGGATGTAGTTTTTTTTGGTGAGACTACAAAGCCACAAGATAAATATCTTCAGAGAAATATGTTTTTTTTCTCACATCGGCCATCAAATGTAGTGTTCCACTAATCATTAAAGGTAAAAGTGTTTTTTTGGATTTTTTTTGGAGGAATGAACTGAAATAAAGTGAATATGATGAAACTGATGCATAGAATAATGTCATAGATTCATCAGTTGATAAAGATAAACAATGTTTTCAACCACTTATATAGGGTTAATTGAATTGTTTTTCAATTGGATTAATAAAAAGAAATTATATCTTCTCTATTTCTAAGTGGTTCTAGAGTCATTATATTGGAGGTAGCACTAATAAATTAGTGTGAATAAGAGAACGATATATATAAAACATATAGACCCTGATAACTTCATCAGAATCATGGTCATCGGTAGGGAGAAAGGTTAGAGAAGAACATTTTCATGAAGTGGGTTTTTAATTGTTTTCAAGAGTGTTCTTGAATAGATGATGTTGATGCTGAAGTGTTACTGAGGATGTGCGAACATCTTTAGAAGATTCAACTATGTTTACAGAAAAAAAAATGTATCTTATGTCTAATGACGTTTCGAAAATATTTATGAAAAAATGTATTTAATGATTATGAATATTAGTTTCTGTGGAGAATTGAGAAATGTTTCTTGTTTTACTATTTAAATAAAGAATCATATTGAGATGTGTGTTCTAAAAATAATAATGAGAATTTATCTATTTATTAAGATATGAAATTGGTATGGAGAATCATAATGAATAATTTATATTGTAAATTAGAATAATACTGAAGAATGGTCTGAATATCTAAATTGAATTGAATTTATGAGAATATTCAAGTAATTTTGATATGATTTGTTTATAGTTAATATGCTCTAATGAATTAAAAGATGTATCCAAAGTGTAAGTAAAATTTGTGCTTCATGAAATTTGGTTGAGTGGTAAAATAAATTATATTCTCACCTAAACCAGTTTGAGATCATCTATAAATAGAAATAAGTATATATTACATTTTGACGATTTTAAAGTTCATGGGTGAAGAGAGAGAAGGTAAAATAATTTATTTTTTTAAAAGAAAGGAAAATTATGTGTTGAGAAATAATGAGGAATTTTTCTAGATATAATAAGGAGTAGGATGATCATATCAAATTTTTTCTGAATTGGTTTAAAAAACCAGACTGGGGTTTTCAGGATGAGGCAAAACCATGTCAGAATTTATTATGTAGTTTTCTGGTAGAGTTATTTTTCCATATTTAATAATCAAACTGGGGAATCAGACTGAGTACATTTATGATGTCCAGTGAAGTTAATTGCTTCTCCTAATTAAAATAATAAAGAATTATATTGATGGATTACATTTCGGATAGTATTCTTGGATGCACAGTATACTAGTTTGAAGAATATGGTTAATGATTTTTAACTTGTTACATAAAATATTGTTACACTATTTCCTTCTACATGAAGAACATGCACTGTTGTACTGATCATAGTGATACAAAATTGTAAAGGAATATCCTAATTGTGTTATACACAAAATATAATAGTTTTATAGTGAATTTTGTTGTTTTGGATAGCTTCCAAACCATACCAAGAAAAAAGGTACTTCTATTGAGTAGTGAACCTTGTATTTTCTTGTCTTCCTATGCATGTGTGATTGTATTCATTTTTAGTAATATAAAAATTCATTAAAATAAATTTAAGGTTTTTTCATATGAAAGGAAACAAAAAATAAAAATATATCACTAATTTGTGCCCTTCCCCTTTCAGTGATACATTGATCCTCGTTGGGAATTTATAGAACATTCGTGAATGGTATCATTACGATTGTCTAGTATGAATCCAAATTTGAACTTTTCTACTTGAATTGGTGATTCGAAACACATACTCTCTTATAGGATGTTTTACAGGGTTGGTTGGGATTATTCGGAGACTATTCAAGGTAGTGACCCGTCAAACATCATCGATAATGGTTTTCCCCTCCTTTTGACAAAATCATACATAGATATAATGAAACTCATATGATTGGAATAGGGTATTTTTTGTGTGTGAAATTCTGATTTTTCCTTCACGATAGTATGTGATCCATTTATGGAATGATGAGGGTATTTTTTTCATGTTGATGAAACCATCACTTTCGCAGTAAAATGTTGAATGTCATATCTTACTGAAAAACCAAAAATGTTGACTGTGATATGAGGTCCCAAAAATGATCTCTATAATTGATTTGGCCTTGGGTATATTTTTGTATTTTACCATAGGATTTTAATAACAAATAAAAAAGTTCTATTAAATCCTCATGGTATCCATATTGGTGAAGTGTTCATACTACAATTATATTAACTCCCAATCAACTATCAATAAAGGTTCGTTGTACATCGATGCCATTTATCCATCCATACATGTACAAGGGTCTGAGCTGTCCATGTATTATGACGTCTTTCCTATGATCTATAATAAAGATTATAGTTTGAAATATTTTATATTATAAATATACCTTATAGAACTCAGTATATGAAACCTAAGATTCAAACTCATGGGTGCTTGGCAAAGCCTCTGTGACTACTTCCCTAAGGACATATGATAAACTCAGGGTGTTCCTAATCGACATCTTGGCTGACACCAAGGGTATTTTCTTCAATATGGAGTATATCTTGTCTATAGAATTATGATTACTAGATTATGATTTTATTTTTTAAATTCATTAATAGCTTTTCCATATGATGTAGATGGATCAACACTTGGATTTGTATTTGAATATACTCTTATCCTCGAGGGGTTATGTCAGGCAAGAATGTTTCCTGTCGAGGGAGATCAAGAACATATAATTACTCTAATTAATATTAAAAAATAATCACGTTAATATGGATTTTGGAATGTACATGGTGAGTTTCATATTAATATTGGAATCACTAATGTGATTTTCTTTGATTTCCATGACACCGATAGTCTGAGTAAGGATGAAACTAGAATTCTGGATACTTTCATGACTACGACATCTCCTATACCCTCTTATCATATATACTCTTCCTATGGATCACCAATTGGGTGTGTGGAAATAATGTTGATGATCATAATATTCATTAAATAAGGTAACCATTAAATAAATGACATTAATATAACATAAAATTAATGCTTCATCTGAATAGGATTGGGCATAGATGCCCATTTTTGGTGATACTATTTGGAAAGACAGCACCAATTATTTTGAGGCTATAGGTATAATATCGAAGAAGGTAAAAACCAACAATTTACATGGTATATTTTCATCTTCCTATCCCCCCCAATTATCTAGTTGGATATTTTATTCAAAGAATATCCTTTTGAAGACTTTAGTATCGATGGAATTGGTTTTGTTGTAGCAGAAGGGCTAGGGAACTTCTAATTTCTCAAACTATACTTGTATTATATCATGATATTAGTTACTGTATTTTGAGTCCTCCAATCATCTAAAATTTGATCAATCATTTAGTTAATGTTTTCCACTCATCTCTTTCCTTTAAGGTAGTATCTAAATAAGCACTACTTGTTCTGGAAGTTTCCCCATCTTTACATTTCAGGATTCCACTATTTTTTAGTATTTAATTGAAAAAAAAGAATTCTATAATGGTATGCCCCATCATATGTAGAATGGGTCAATAATCAGACTGATCAGTGATTCATACATGTATGGGCCTCTTGTGCTCTAGAATACATCTCATTTCATTTACTTAGATACAATAAAATATTTGAAGACTTGCTCTCTCAGAATGGATAAACAATATTCCTCTACTCAATGAATTGGTTTCCTTTAGGTCCCCTCTCATCATGAATAAGTGGAGGGTATGATTGAAACCCATTGGATGGTGTATTATATAGTGCATGATTTAAAGATATATTTAAGGAAGATGTAGTATTATGTGTGATATATTCATCCTCAACTATTCGATCTTTTTTTCAATGTGAATAATGGAGACATTATGGGCATAGTCATAATTCAATATATGGTACCATAAATTATTTAAGAAATTTTGTCGTGATCCTGAAACCATCATGTATATATTACTTAGATTTTCAATGTGACCAACTTATCATGGAATTTCTCTATGAAGAGATAAATCAAATATTATTGTTGAATTTTTAGGTTTAAGGAATATGTTACCCCATTCAAGTTGTAAATAAAATACAAGACCCTTTAATTAACCCTTGCTTTGTAGTTTTAGAGGTTGATTATTGTCATCAATTTCATCATTGAGATAAATTGTAATATAATATTCAAATGAGGGTCTCCCCATTCTGTAGCTGGCTGAGCTATCAAATTGGTGTAGCATATGATGGCTGGACCTTGCAAGGTTTTAATAAAGAATCTATGTTTTACTACTTCTTACTGTGATGGGGTTAACATTATGAGATCACAACGTGACATAGAATTCATCATACATATATGTAGGTCTCCCAAGACATTGAATTTTGGAAACATAGGAATTTATAAATTTTTTGGGGGTAGGATGTCAGTAACATGTTCAGGGTATTATTTCAACTCTTGTTGCACATGTGTGTATCATTCTTGTATAGCTCCCTATTTATAATTCATTTATTTTATGGTGTTGATATGACCTTGATGTTTTTTGGTTGAATTGTGGCCTAAATATGAGTATCCATTTGTAGGTAATTATGTGATGTATCTTCCAATATCTATGGAACAAATTCAAATGTGGACATCTTCTAAGTGTTTTCATCAATCAATTCTATGTGTATAAAAATGGGGGGAATTATTAATACTCATCCATGATTAGGTACAGGTAATGTAATATCTTTGGAACATGGTTGGACATACATCTTGGTAATATTTCAGTCACTAGGATAAACCCTGATTATTGAGGTACAAGAGTGGGATTTGTGAGCTGATGATCTTTACATAGAACATATTCAATAGGAATTATGGCCTGAAGTTGTTCTATATTGTTTTTTGTCAACACTTTCATTTCATCCACTATATGAGAGAGTCACTCTTTAAGTGTGACATATTCATTATTTTTGATATGTGTCTAATTTAATAAATTATTTTTTTATTTATTATTGTATAATAGATTAAGATTCAGTGGGGGAGTGATTGAGGGAATCTATAGATTCAGAGCTAGTCGTTGGTTCTGAGTACACATGCCTACATAATTTACTTATGTTTGGATTGCCTTATGGGTGAAACTATCCTCTATTTTCTCCTATAAATTGGTATAATTTCCATCACCATTTACAGGATTGAACCCATGACATTCATATATTCATAGTGTATTGTATGAGTCTAATTAACTATCTAATTATAGTAAAATCATCATCACCATTTTCTAAAACACTTACTCCTTTAATGGTATCCTCTTCAGGATTTTAGGAAGAGAGAAACTCAGATAGATCCACCACACAACCTTTTCATATGTGTCCCTTCATAAAGACTAGGCTCACAATACATGAAAAACTAAGAGACACTACTTCTTTGCGTTCACCTTTATCAAGAAAATAAAAGTTTCCACTGAGGATGTGGTTGAGGTAAAAATTCCATTATCCCATCGGAAAGGGGTTTTTTATTGTTCCTATGTTTTTAGGGATATAGATAAAAATATCATTGATGAGTGATTTTGTCAAAAATGTTAACCTAACCTTCTCGAAGAGGGTTGATCCCATATTGTATTGCCTACAGCCTATACAACTTCTCTTTTAATCCAACTCATCCTTTTTCATGCATGGCCCCAGTGCAAAACAATATCCCCATGTGAACCACCCCCTTCCGTCAACATTATTAGCTCTTGATGATTGGATTCAATTATTAGAGACACATACTTTATGTTCTCTATTTACTAGTTTAGGATAGTTTTGATAGCTTTTACGAGTTAGACCTAACACTTTTAGGATTTCTTATTGGTTGATTCTAATTGAGAGAACAATATTTATTGGGTGGGGGTACTGTTTAGATATTATCCATTAGTGCTGAAATTAATGGTATTCACATACATTGTATTTTATTGAACAAGGAATGCGATTAAATGAAAAGATCCACTTTTACCCCATCCTCATATATTTTCAATAGGTTGGGCATCGATGATTAATTGATAGAAGATGTGAAATTCATTGAGGAATGTCAATTTTAGGCCTATATATTTCTTCTTTGGCCATGGTTTTCATTTAGGTTCATGGGCTTCCATGTATATTTGATTGTGAAGCTCACCAGATATAATGATGTGGTCTGTATACCCAACTTAACGATTTTTTTTCATTTAGGTGGTAGATAGTTGTCTAAATATTCATTAAGATGTTGTGTACTCATTATTAAGTAAATGCACCTAAAATAATAGACTATAATGCTAATGATGGACCTAACATGATGGGTATATCATCCCTAGATGATTTTCTACTCACATGTAATGTATCTTTTTGCGTTTCAGACAAATATTCCTCCACTTGATTGGTCCAACTTGGGAACATACATAATGCTTTTTTTCACTTGCATTAAGGAAAATAATAATCTCATTACAATTAAAATGTTCATGTGGAGGATTGTAGGATAACTATTTACTAGTATATTATTACTACTGAGAAGGAATGTCACATATAATTGATCGATTATTGGACATAATGAACCTATAATTAAATATTCCAGAATAATATGAGTCTCTTTCCATGTTTGGTTTAGTAAGGAGAGAACCCTTTTTTATGATCATATTGACATAAGGATGTTATTTTTGGGGTGCATCCGAGGATGTTATCTAATGATTGATCACATTGTGGACGTCATGAAATGATTCATAAAATTTTAGGATAAAAGAAACTAGTTTCATATCAAAATCATGGAGTTTTTAAAAAGTGCTTCAAGAAAATATGATTATGTCATTTTTAAACCACATAAAGGGAATGAATGATTCCTATATGTTAATCCCTAAACAAAATAATTATTTTTTACAGATGGGTGAATAAAAATGTAAGGAAATAGGTTTGGTTATTCACAAAAAAGAAAATAAAAGAGACTTTAATTAGGAGAAGAGATAAATTTTGAAAGTTAAATTCAGCAGCATTACTGGTGTGAAACATGGTTTTAGAATAGGGGAAAATGAGAAAAGACAGGGTTATCACATTTATAAAAGACTTTAATGAAAATAATTTTTAAAAATAAAGTGGAAAAAATAACTTATATTTAAAATTGGAATAAATACCAAATTGTGAGTGAACATGAATGGAAATTAAAAGTGCTGATTTCCATTTCTTCAAATGGTTTTTTCAAAAACACAGGGAATGGGACCCTAGGGGATTGAGAACTCTTTGGGAGGAATCTAAGGGAAGTAAAACTACTGTAGATTTATTGAAAATGGATTGATATTGAATTCAAATTTTTAAATTTTATGGGATTTATAGATAAATCAATGGATTTGTTTAATAATTTCAAAATTTAGGCGTTGGAAATATTGGCTGTGGAAAATGAAAAACCATTGGACTTCCCAAGGATTATTCCCATGGTTTTGGACATCTATATCATATTTTAAGTTATTTAAACCCATATGAAAAGAGAAACATTTTATCTATATTACTCTATCATTAAAAAAATAATCTTTCCATTAAATAATTTTTTTAATGTTAATGTTTCCATTTTAGAATTTTGAATGTAACTGATATGTTTAGAAAATGATTAAAACATATTAAAATAACTTATTCTAATAAAATAACATATTTTAAGTATTGTATTGTGGTTATTCATTATTACAGCATTATGAAATAATTATGAAGTCCTTAAAATTACTGAGAACGTAAAACTATATTTTTACTATACATGGAAACATAATCCATTGTAAGAACATTCTTATAAATTCACCCTTATGAAATTCTGATTTTTCAATTTCAATTTTTTTTTTATTTTATCCAAATTATTCTCTAATAATGATGTTTTTTTGTCTAAATATAATGATCCATATTTAATAAAAAATTGCGAGGTTAATAATGCATAGTAAAATTTTAGACACTTAAAATTTTTCAAAGACATAATAAATTTTTTATCATATATATTTAAATAACAGTGTCGTAAAAACTGTTTACTTGAAATTAATATTATTTAAACTACCTTATTTTATTATAAAAATTTATATCATTAATGAAAAGTACAATTTGTGTCAGAAAATTTAATTTATCAAATTTCATCCCAATTAAAAAAAATATTTTATTATGCAATACTATTTATTAAAATATATATATATATATATCCAATTTTTTATATTTTTACCAATACAAAATTTTGAATGTTTTATGATTTTCTCAAGAAATAAAAAATCATTATATGTGCTTCTATTTTAAATCATATTATATGTTATTAGGAGAAAAGTGTTCCATAAATAAAAAAAGTACATTTTTCTAGTCGTTACATTCTCCCCCCTTGAAGAAATTGCATCCTCTAAATTTTGTCTTACTAGATATTGTTTCCTATTATAATTGTTATAATTATAAAAGGATTTTATATCTTATAACATCATGAATAAATATATTATTATTTTAAAAAATTTATATCTTATACATATCCTTCGTAAGGGTTTATAAAATTCTTCTAATTCCAAAAACAAATCCACCATGAGTGTCAAACCAAGAGTATATAAAGGAAATTTATTATGCATTAGTTCCCATTTAACCATAGAATTAATTAGTTATTTGAGTGCTACAATAGGATATATTTGTACTGGAGCCACATGCACTTTTTCATATCCATAAAAGGAATGTTTGGAAACCCCAAACATAGTGCCTCAATAAAATACCATGTTTTTTTCAAATTAAGCTATTCTATAGGGTTCTTCAACAATATTTAAAATTTTTATTTCCACAAATAAAAAACCCACCCATTAAATCTAACAAAGGATCATTTAATGATTGGTTTACTATAAATAAGGTAATAATACAAGAAAACCTTAAAAATTCTTCGAATACACTTTAAAGGCATCATAATTAGATCAAAATAAGTTCATTTAATTTATCTCATAACGTAGGTACATACATCAAATTCATGGGGTGTACAAAAGGCTTAGTGAGGGAAAGAAAAGGAAAAAAATTTACATATGATCTTGAGGAATTTTAAGAAGAATAAGAGAAATATCATTATCAAATAAAAAATGGAAACATGAGTCAAATAATAAAAATAAAATGATTTTTACCATCTAAATTTGTTTAAAACATTTAAATCAGACATTCATAAGTATATCACCACGTTTTTCCACTGACATGTCATAAAAATTACCAAGGTTATTCACAATGTTATCGTAAAACATGTAATATATATATTAAATTCATAACTAAAAAAATGGATAACTATCAGTGAACACCCTTAATATGTATTAATTAATTTGATCCAAAAACATAATAATCAACCTTTTCATAAATTTCACATGGAAAATAAAGGAAAACAATTTCAGACTAAAATCATAGATTTTATAAAAATTACATAAAAAATAGATCATTATTTATTTTTTAAGCCAAGGAAAGGGAATGATGGATTCATTTATGTTAGTCCTTAAATAAGATAAATCATTTTAAATTATAGTAAATTAAACATGGAATTTTTTTGGGTAATCACAAAAACAAAATAAAATTGTATTTCAATAGGAGAAGATATAAATTTTGAAATGTAAATATAGCATCATGACATGTATAAATCATTGTTTTTAAAAAGGGTAATATGAGAGGGTAAAAGTGTCTCTCATTCATAAAACACCCTTTATTCAATAATGATATAAAATAATGTGGATAACAGAACACATGTTGAAAATTGTAATGTATTGTTCAAAAGTGTGAGCTTTAATAAAAACTAGAAGTTGATATTTCCCTTACGTTGAATAATTTCCACTAAAACATTAGGATTGGTACCATTGGGGCATGAGGACATTTTGGGTGGACTAAATAGGAGGTAAAATAATATATAATCATAATGCATGAATTGGGATTGAATGAAAATTGAGAAATGAGTGGGTATTTTTTGAAAAGGTGGAAGATTTATCTAATAATTTCTAAATATAGGCCTCACCAAATTAGTTTTTTGAAAATGTAAAAACATTGGCATACCCATGGTTTTTTATCATGGTTTTGCAAATTTGTGGCATATATTAAGTTATTTTAACACACAAGAACTAGAAATCACAATATGTTTCTTATTCTTCTGGGAAAAATAATTTTTCCATAAAATAATAATTTTAATGTTAAAGTTAACATTTTAGACATTGGAATGTAAGTTATAGGTTTAGAAATTGAGTATCATCAAATAAAACTAATGATATTAATAAAAGAAAAATATATTAATTTGTGAATTTTGGTTAATGAATTATTAAGACATTATGACATATTGATTAATTAATTAGATATACCTAAAAACTAACACTGTATTTTTTATTATTTTAGGAATTTTTTTTTTGAAAAGTGTTATAAATTCACCCTAAAGATATTTTATTGAAAAGATTTTAAAATTTATGTTTTTTTCATATCAATTCTCTATTTTTAGTATACTTTTCTCTAAATATAAACATAATTATTTATTAAAAATATATGGGTTGATAATGCATAGTGAAATTTATGACAATGAAATATTTTCAAGGATATAATAAAATTATTTTATTAATAATATTTGAATAATATTTTTTTAACCATACTATTTAATTAAAATAAATACTAAAATGAATACAAGATGTTATTAAAATAATTATATCTTTTCTAAATGGTAAAATTTGTGTCTCAAAATCAATCTATCAAATTTGGTCTCAATAAAACATATATTTTATTAAGAAACAATATTATTTAATATGCATATCCCATTTGTTTTAATAGTCACACTAATACAAATATAGTATTTATGTATGATGTTCACATTAAATAAAAATTAATTCTATGTGGTTTTATTATAAAACTCACCAAAAAGATATCGGGAGTAAAGATATCAATAAATAAAATAAGTACATTTTTCTAGTCGTTATAGTTTCCACAATATTTGACTGAAGCAATTCATTGGTATAAGCATGAATTTGAATCTCATCATTGGCTATCATCAAATTTTACTGACACGAATGATATGACGAATCATGAAATTGAATATTTTCAACATTTTTAAATTTATTTGACTAATAGTCATAATATATACAAGAATGGATTAGCATATGCTTGGTATAAATTATATTTGACATATGAACTTGATATGAGTGAGAAATGACTTGCATCAGCTCAATATTTTCAACAATAATTATCTGGAAGGTTTTATCAGTTGGAATAAGAAAAAAAATTATTTATTTTTTGATAGATTTTCCTTAATGGATACCTTGGGGGCCAGTGTAACACCCCATGATTTTTGGAAATATTTTTTTCTAAATAATTTAAAAGTTTTATTTCATGCAACACCTAATATATCTTGTGTTATAAGAAAGAACTATGATTTGATTTCATTACATGAAAAACCATGTTAATATAATTCAATATTCAACATATAAATTAGAATGTGGTACATGAAAAACTATGTCTGGCTTGTGATACACATAATACTGAGCTCTTTGGATTGCCTGCATGGCACACTAGACCTAGTTTCACTAAACTACAATGTGCTATTATTATTATTAATTTTTTTTTATATTTTCAACCTATCCATTAGATTGTATGTTACAAATAATAGTAAAAAATAATTGAATATTTTGTTTGAAAATTTATTTAAAATTATTTTATTGGTCATCAATTACATATAAATTAATGTGAGAACTATTTGAAATTAATGAAATTCCTTTTCCTTGAAACCTATTTCTTTATGTACACATATCATTTTATAGAAATAAATTAAAAAACCACATTTGATTAATTTTTATCATAATATTTATATATTATATATTTAAACAAAAAATTTTGACACTCATCTAATATATTTTATTAGAATAAGATAAAAATAAATCAAATTTTTTGAATAAAAAGTTTTAATTTTAAAAAGGTAATTTTACCATTTTTTCATGCAGAGGCCATAATAAATAAAATTTTTACACTATAATAATTTATATTTGAAAAAATAAACATTATTCTTGAAATAATATTATCAAAATTTACTTTGAGTGGTTTTTTATATTTTTCTACGAGGATTCATTTTTGTTTGATAGTGAAGAACATTGAATTTTTGTTAAAAAATATTTTTTGTTTAATTTATTTAGATAGATAAATTTTATTTTAATTAAATTTTATATTCTAATTACATAAAATTTTCAATAAATAAAACAATTTTGTTCATTGTAACTAATTTTTCATTGAAATTTTATATAAATTCATTTCTAACATTTAATAATTTTAATTAAAAAATATCGATGTCTCTAAAAGATTAGAGGATTAGTTTTTAAATTAATTTCAGCACCTTATATGATTTGAACATGGGAAAATTGATTCAATATTTGGAAGATGATTTTTTTATTTTTTATAAGTTTAAAATTGTTTCTGTCCAAATATGTTAGTGAATGTAATTAAAAATTAATTATAGAGATTAAGGTAAAAAAATGATGACTTAGTGGTTAAACGTAATCTTAAGTGCCCAAATAACCTTAAAACATGTCAAAAATCAATTTTATGGATATTATTAAACTAGGAAACTAATTTTTTCAAATTAGGAAAATTATTGGAGGCACATGATGTAAGGGAGACCACCAAATAGTGTTTTTCTTTTATATACACTACAATATCACTCCTCTTCCATTATAAAAGGGAACTCAACCCCCACCCCCAGTTATTAACACCTCTATATTCACTTGAATCAGCCAAAACCAATGAAAATATCCTCCCAATATCAGTTAATTAAACCAAGAATAATCCCTTTAGGCATGGAGATAATCAAGGAATTCATTTAATGCAAACTAGGAGGAGTTTCCCAACAAAGTTGTAATATCCTCCTAAAAGATCGTTTTTATTATTTTTATTCTCAAAACCTACAATATTATTATTAAATTGTTATATGATAACATTATCAACCTCAATTTTATAATAAATTTTAATAAAATGGGTTATTCATACACTCAGACACACTTCCGTTGAATGGGTAACAAACTTACCATTCGGGTGTACGAAATATTATCCCCTTGTGAAATGATTTTAATCATTTTTTACTTTAACACCTCTTATGGTGGGTAATTGTGATGGAAATATGTTTTTTATGAGATATTTATGATATTTATGATATATACTTTTTCTTTAATTATTATATAAAAAATGACTTCATGATTTCCATTTTGTGTAAACAAATATAATTTCAATTATGGACATATGGACTACTGCCTCCTCAAAGTGATGTTATTCATTCACACTTACCATGAAATGTGTTAAGGATGGGTTTTGAAAAATTATATGATATATATGAATTTTTAATTCTAATTTAATGATTACATATATATATATAATTTACATTATTTCATTCATGACTACAATGAAATGGAAACGTCATTTATGTAGACCAATGGCCTACCACATCCGTGAATAGTGTATTCCATTTAAAATTTATAAGTTTTATATATTATTATATATATTTTTATAATTATTAAATATGATATATATATAGATTTTATAATTATAGAAATAATTAAATCATGATCTATGGGAGAGGATCAAGAATCATATGTCAAAACATATAAGCGGACATTACCCAAAACACAACATTAACATGGAATTGTTAATAAATGGTTCATTAAATGTTATAATAAAATCATATATGGTATTATGTAAAATAATAAGGTTTTTATCATATGTATAATAAACATAAATTTACTATATAATAGGTTTTAATGATTATAATAAGATTCAAGACATAAGGTAAGGGCTTTCTCATCTCACTTTTATTTCTATGAGACTTCTCCCTTATTCACCACTAATTTATTTGGTGTGGTCTATATACTGATCCTGATTGTAATATATTTTTATTATAATGAAATTTATGTCTATTTACATATCCATTAGATAATATCCAATTCATTGTATTTTTTGGTTTAAAAGCTACCAAATCAGTATGTAGTTTTGTCTTAATATGTCTTCTTTGATACACATGTCTTATTATGCACCGATATTCATTTAAGAGGTATATATATTACAATATAACATATTATAAATTTAATATTGTTCTATAAATGTTATTTTATGCTTAATTTAGTGAATTTTTATTACATTAGTTTTATTATTTAATATTACTAAGTAGTAAGAGTTCATTGAAACAAGATCATCGTTTATCGAGACTGTTTATGAATACTTATTCATTGAAGAAATATATAGGTCCATATCTCAAGAACCCTCATTAATTTTCTTATATTTTGGTTATTAATTATAACCTCATTTAATGGTACCAATTTTATACTCTTTGGTATTTCAGATAAGGAGGAATTCAATTTTAATAAAAGATGAATTTATTTCTCTTAATAGTTTGAAATCTATGTTCCTCCAAAACCAAATTTTCTAAATAATGTTTTCAATATTTTTTAACAAGTTTTGATGGATATTATCAAATAAAAGGTTTTAATTTTTCCAGAATCATTAAATTTATGTTTCTAAATATATTTTCTAGGAATAATTTTTCAATTTTTTTATGATTCTTTTATATGTATTAAAAGAAAAAGGTTTTCAAAAAGGTATAATGAATTTATTCGAAGTATTAAAAGATATTTACAATGAAAAAATTTGGAAAATAGTTTTTTACTTTCTCTATAATTGTCCAAAATTATTTTTATGGAAGATATTTGAAATATTTTGGTATATTTTTTCAAGGATATTTTCAAGGGAAATGATTTAAAAATGTTTTCAATATTTATATATAATTTTTCAAATATATTTTAAAGGAAAAAGTTTTTAAAAGGTTTTAATGATTTATTTATTGACTTTCAATAATATTTTCAAAGAAAAGGATTTCAAAATATTTTCAATATTTCATTATAAATATTCCAATATATTTTCATGTAAAGGTATAAAAATTTATTAGTGATTAAATCATGTTTTTTCAGAGATATCATCAAGTAAAAATTATTTCAAAATATATTTCAACCTATCTTTATAAGTTTTCAAATCCATTTTCATATAAATTGGTTTCCATATATTTTCATGTTTTCCTAATATTTTCTCAATATATTTTTAATGAAAACGATTCCAATGTTCCAATAGTTGTTTGCAAGTTTATTTTTAAAGTAAACGAGTTTCAAAAGTTTGTATGATTTAAATATCTTTAATCAATGAATAATGGACATTTTCATCATAAAATGTTTTCCACAGATCTTTCAAAATTATTTTTTGTCTAATATGAAGTATATTAGTGTTATTAATTATTTATTAGGGATATAATCAAATGGTTCAATTATTATTATTATTTTTATCAGTAGTTTAAATTTTGATGGAATTGTGTTTACCAAACCAGTTTCTCCTTTACTAGTTTTATTTTTATGAAAACTATTTCCCTTTCATAGGTAATAGTTTTATGAAAAATTCTTATTTTCATGGGTTATGTCCCGATGGAGTGACTATGAAACATATATCTTTTCCACCGGTTATGATATAATGAAATGCGTATAATACCCATTAAATTTTATGGGTTATGATCTTTTTTATGATCTTTTGGAACACATATATATGATATTATTATGAAATGTGTGGGACATATATCTCCCTCCAATGAATTGGGTAATGTTTTATATCTCATGAGATATATAATTATGTAATGGGGAGTGTAATTAGTTTAGGAAAGGGATTTATCAACCAATATGGTCTTGGGAGTGAACCTTGACTACTAAAATGGTAATGGGAGTGAACGATGACTATCAAGACTACATGCTGAGTGGATACATACTATTAATACATCCTTATAAGAAAAACAATATCTACTATAGAAATAATTTTATATTATTAAGTGGATACCACAATTCGGTTACTTATTCATAATTAATGATTTTATGCCTTATGATCTTGATTCCCTTATGATTCATGTCTTATGAACTATAAATATTAGTTTTTCATTCATTTTTATGATCTTTTATATGGTTGATATGATCATCAAATGCTATGATCATGATCTCATAGCATAATTCTCATGATTATTCTTACATATCTCCCTTGTTTACTCTTACTGAGCTTGAACTACAACCCTTTTTAGGTATCCTATCCTAAGTTTATGAAGTTATGTATTATATATAATGTTTCCAAGAAGATGTTTTGTCCTAATGATTCTAGTTAGAGATAATACAACTTACATTTGTACCAGTGTTTCTGTTTCCTTATTTCCAAAGTCAAAAAACTAATATGGTCTTTGGGGATCAATTTTTTTAATGTTTTATATATTTTGGAAAATTTATGTAATGTATATTCATTTTATGTTAGGGTTGCTATAGTTGATATTAAAGAAATAGCTTAGTAAAAATTTGGAAACATGTATGAGAAAACATTAGTTATACCCATTGGGATATTTTTAAGGTTTTCTCTAGGGATGTCTCTATAGATATGACTAAGGTGTTATAGATTTATGTGAAGGTTTCATAATTTAGGCATCTTATAATATATTTTTCCTGATTATGAGGTTATCCACTATGAGAACTACTACTGAAATTATTCTTTCTAGTTTTATTCAATAGTGGGAACCAGAATGAATTGATATAATGTTGACTGTGATAGAAAACTTTCTGATGAGATTTAAAATTGGATTATCAGTGGAGTTAAGGATGTTTTGATCAATCCTAAGTAGTATACATGGAACATTATTTAAAATTTTAATCTTCAATGACTCTAATTCTCACCAAATAAGAGAATTATGGATTTACCTAAGCGTTCGAGTAATGGAGACCATGGGGTAAAGGTAACATTGTTTCCTTGATATTAAGAATTAGGGAAGAAACACCCAAGTCAATGTCTATGATTAACAAGAATATATGTTGACTATCGAAAATAATGACACATATAAAGTAAATTTAATGTATTAATTAAGGGTTTTGTTAATGTAATGGATATGAATATTTTCCTCCCTAATGAGTCAATGATGGTTCAATTAATTATGTGTGGAATGAATATACATTATTTAAATTGATCTACAAAGTAGAAAGATCATGCAGAGAATCAACATGGTGGTGCGAGTAATGGTTATATTTCTGATGATGAGGATACTATAGGTAAAATTTTTAAGGAATGTGGTATTAATTAATAAAATGATGTAACCTTATAAATGTATTAAGGATGAGGTGGAATAATTGATGTTTTTATGTTTTTTATATTCTGGAATTATTAAATATATAATTATTTTTTAGTTTATGTTCTTCAATGAGGATTTAAAAGAATATGTTGAATGGTCCTAATGGACTAAAAAATTGAATTCATGGAAATGTGACATTTTTACTGCGGGAATATGAACCTTAATGTGATCCATATGTTGATAGAATGATGTGTTGATAAATATATATAGGATATGAATAATTAAAGTGGATGGTATTATATACATCAACATTGATAAATGATTTGCTGATAGGGTAAATTGTTCTATCATTGAAGGAGTTTATAGAATTTTTGGATTTAAGGAAAATGTCCAATGAACATTAGAATAAGGAAACGTTAATTTTTTAATAGTTTTGTATGGTAATTTAGGTTATTACCATGTTTTAATAGAATAAATTGTAAATGTATTAACATGCTTGGAATATGACAACTAAGAGCTATGATATGATTTATGGGGGATCAATGTTAAGCTTATTTACTAAAATTATTTCTAAAGATATATATTTTCATCTTTGGTAAGGGTTACAAGGTTAAATATTTATGGTATGGTTTATGCTAAAATTTATATAATGTTTCATAAATTAATGAATTAGCACTCCATATAAGTATTTATGTCTATTTGATAACTTCTACAAACCATTTTTTTTAATTTTAACTAAATATAGAATTATTGACTTGTCATTCTCCATCGTGACCAGTTAGAACATCATAAATTTGAAATTCACCTTCATTTGATAGAGTAAGAGATTATTTGTAAATTGGTAAAGACACAATGATAATATTATTCTAGATGGAAAAAATTTATTATCTTACATTACAGAAAAAATTATGTCTGGTTTTTATTAAACCCAATATTGAGTTCCTTCGATAGCCTATGTTACATGCAAGACCCAGTTTTTCCAAACATTAGTGTGTTGTCAATAATATTTCTATAATATTATTACATTTACAATTAATCCATTAGAGTGGATTTTATGAATAATATTAACTAATGTGTGAAAATATTATTTACTCATGTTTTTAAAATTATTTCTTTGGTTATCAATTACATAGAAATGAATATAAGAACTATTTTAAAGTATCCAAATTTCTTTTCTATGAAAACTATTTCTCTATGTATAAAGATAATTTTACTTAAATAAATTAAATAATTTTTTTTGATGAATGTTAATAATAAAATTTATATGTTATATATTTATTCTAAAAAATTAACACTCATCGAAGGGATGTTATAAGCATTAGATAAGAATAAATACAGTTTTGTAAATAATAAGTTGTATTCTTCAAATAGATAATTTTACACCATTTTAATGGAGAAAAATTTTTAAATATAATTTAGGAAACTTTTATAATTCTTATTTTATAAAATAAACATAATTTTTTAAATTATAATATAAAAAATACTTTTGGTGAATTTGTTTTACTTTTATAAAAGGATTCATTTTTTCTTGAATAGTGAAAAACACTGATTTTTTGTACAAAACTCATTTTTCGTCAATTTTTTTATATTTTAAAATTATATTTTAATTTAATTTTTTTATTTATATAAAATTAATGTCATTGTAAAAAAATTTACATTGAAATTTGATAAAAAAACATTTACTATTTTAAATCATTTTCTGTTAAATACCCTGTCTTCATGACCCACATGTGCGATTAATTTGAAATAATTTTTTCCCACTTATATGATTATGATTTATCAAAATGGATTCCATATAATGAATAAAAGTAGTTTTTTAATATCAAATTAGATCAATATATTATTGTAAGAAAAATATTTGTTAATTTAATTAAAAATTAATTATAATGATAAAGGTAAAACAAGATTATGTAGTGGTTACACTATAACTTAAGAGGCCAAATAACCCAGACACAAGTCCAAAAGCCATTTTATTGACATATTTTAACCAATTTCAATTTTGGATGGAATTTTAAAAATTATTGGAGGCGTATGATCTTAGTGAGACCTCTCAATTATGTCTACCTTTTTATATTTACACGAATATAACTCCACCTCCATTATAAAAGGGCACCCCTCACTATTTCAAACCCCAAAAGAACCTATTATCATCTAAAAAATAACTGATATATTTCCAAAATCCATCCCTTCACTCTCTAATCCACCCCTTGGTAAGAAAGACAACCATGAAAGCGCTTTGGTGAAATCCAATAGGAGTTAACCAAAGAAGAGGTAACATCATTCCACAAGCTCTTTTGTTTTATTTTCATTCTCAAACTATAAAATATTAGTAATAAATTATAAAATAATTAAATATGTATCCACATTATACTAATATACTATTTTTAAATGGTTTTTACCTACACCTGTACACACTTCAATTAAATGGGTAACTCACTTACCGTTCGTGTGTATGGAGGACTATCACCTCATAAAATGATGTTGTTTGTTTTTTCATTACCACCTCATGTGGTTAGGAAAAATGATGTACATAATATTTTCATATGATATATATTATATTCATGATTTATTCATGATTCTGTAATTATTATATTAAATATAGCATCAATATTTATATTTTATTTAAAAACGATAACTTTGTTTGTGGACGTGTGGACTATCGCCTCCTCAAAGCGATATGAATCATTCACACATTACGTGGAATGTATTTAGGATGGGTTTGGTAAAATTATATGTTATTTATGAAATAATAATTATTTTATATATATATATATTCTATTTACTAACATTTATTGAATATGAAAATAAAATGGAAAAATGTTCCTGGGTACGCACGACCTACTGTCTCCATGAACGGTGTATTCCAATTCATATTTCAATATTTTATAGAATAATATAAATATTTATATATTGAATATATATTATATTTATAATATTATTTACATTAGGGAAATAAGTAAATCATTATCTATGAAATAGGATCAATAATAATAATTTAAAACATATATGAAAAAGTATATATTATAGAAAACATAAAATTAACATGGAATTGTTAATAAATTGGTAAGAATATGTTGAAAGAAAATTATATATGGTATGATATAAACTAATATGGCTCATTAATAGTTTTATAACAAACTTGAATTTATTATAAGGGAGTTTTCAATAAGTATGATGAGATTTATGACATAAGGTAAAGGTTATCTAGTCTCACATTTATTATTGTGAGACTTTTCTATATTCACCACTCATTTATTTTGTGTGGTGTATATACATACCAGGAGTGTATTCTATGATTATTTTACTTTAATTTATTTTTAATTATATATCCATTTGATGGTCACTATTTCATGGGGGTTTAGGCTTCCAACATTACCAAATCAATTAGGTAGCTTTGTATAAATTTTCCTTCTTTGAGACACATTTTTTTATGCCCCTATATTATTTTATTAGGAGTATATACATTAATTTTATATGTTATATAATTATTCTCTTTCATTAAATTATATTCTACCCTTTATTTAGTTTAATTTTATTACATGTGTATTATTAATCATTTTTACCAAGTTGTAAGAGTTTATTGCCAAAATCAATTCATTTATTGAAATAACTTATTATTATGATTTCATTAATGAATACCTATGATCCATCTCCCATGATAAAGCATTATTATTCTTCTCCTTTGGTAAATATTTATTTCCTCATGTAATGGTACCAGTTTACCACTCTTTGATACTTAACCTAATTAAGAATGTTTTTAACAACATCTCTCTTTATTTCTATTTATTTAAGAAATCAATATTCATACAAATACATGTTTTCTAAAAAAGGGTTTTATGATTTCTGTATATTTTTTAAAATATAATTTCAATGAATTTTTTTCAAAAATTTCATGATTTTATTATAATTTTACAAATATATTTTTTATGGAAACAGTTTTCAAAATATTTTCATGCTTCTTTTATAAATTTCAATGAAAAGGATATCATAAAAATTTCCATGTCTCTTTATATGTATTCAATGATATTTTTGGTGAAATGGTTTTAATTATATTATAAATCATTTTATATAATTATTCAATGTTATTATCATGTTAAATGTATAGAAATTTTTTTCATGATTTCTTTATATGTTTTAAAATCCATCTTCAATGAAATGATAATAAAAATGTTTTCAGGCTTTCATTATAACATTTCTAATATATTTTCAATAAAAATGTTTTCATTATATCATCAAATTTCGTTATATGTTTTCAAATATATTTTCAATGAAAAGGTCTTTAAATTATTTTAATGATATATTTTTAAATTTTCAAAAAATGTTTTAAGGAAAAATTTATAAAAAAAGTTTTCAAGGTTGTTTTATATGTTTTCAAATATATTTTCATGTGGAATGTGTTAAAAAAAATTCAGCATGCTTTATAATTTTTCAAATATATTTTCAAGGAAATTGTTTTTAAACGTCTTGCATGTTTCCATATAATGTTTCAATTATATTTTCAAATAAAATTATTTCAAAATGATATCATGACTCTATTATAATTTTTAAAATATATTTTTAATGAAAATAGTTTTCAAAAGGTTTTATGTGTTAAAAATAATTATTCAAAGAAGAATGTATATTTTACCCATGAAATGTTTTCAAGATATCATTTAAAACTATTACCCATCTGTGATGAGATCTATTTCTTTTATTCAACATTTTTTGGTTATATATTCCAAGGGTTCCGTTCATATCATTTCTCTGAAAGTTTTATGTTTTTATGGAATGATGTTTGTGAATAATGTTTCTCATTCATAGGTTATCTTTTTATGAATCCAATTTCACATTAATGCTTTTTTTCCAATGAAACCTTCTTATTTTTTTGGGTTATTCAATTATGAAAATATTATCAAACCTATATTTTTTCTAATGGTTATAATATAATAAAATTTTTATGACACCCTGTTCATTTCATGGGTTATGATATGATTTTTTATGATATTTGGGAATGCATATGTATGATTTCATTGTAATATAAGTGGGACCTAAATCTCTATAAAATTTATTGGGTAAAGATTTATGTGTCATGAGATAGACATGGATGAAATGGGTAGTGATCATGATTCAGTAAAGAACGTTTTCTATTAATATGGTCTTGGGGTTGAACCACGACTACATAGATGGCCATGGGAGTGAACAATGACAACCAAGATTGTATGATGAGTGAAATAATACCAAAAATATTTAAATGTTAGTGATCCCTTGATTACTATGGAAGTAGTTTTATATTCTTATGATTCAACCACAATTATATGTCAGGCTCAAATGCTAGGCATTCATGGATCCTGACCTTGTTTCCATTATGATTCAGGTCTTATAAACTGCCAACATTATCCCATGATTCATGTTAATTATCTTATAATTTTATGATCATGTTGTCATACCTCTATTATTATGATTATGCATACATATCTACCTTCTTTACCCTTAATAATCCCATATAACCTATATCTTTACATTTCATTTCCATAGGTTATGATGATATCTATTATTTAAAATATTTATAAGAATGGTAATCTTCATGAATAACCTAGTGGGATATATTTTATATCATCTGTGTACTTGTAGTTATGGTTCTACCCTTATAAAGAAACTAAAATAATAAGGTTATTAGAAATATGTTTTTCTAATGTATTAAGTATTCCACAAATATTATGTAATGAATATTCCTCATATGCGAAGGTCTCTATAAAAAATCCTAAATGACATGGTCTGGATCTCAAGGGAATGTATCCTCTTCATAAAGATCATATTGTTATATCCTTCATCGGTGTAAGATAGCGCTTCTAGGATCCCTCAAATGGGACTCTTGTTCCAATAGAAGGAATTTGAATGTGACTAGTTTATTATCCTCTCTATGGTAAAGGAGGCACTCTATGTCAGATTCTGGGGATAGAATCTTAGAACTATTTTATATGACTATGTGGTTCGTCTAATTTTGGACCACCAACCATCATGGAGTGGATGGATTTAGGTCACACATATGTTGGGGACCAATCATGTAGCCTCCTGGATTGGGAGAGTACCGTTTGGGTGGTATGATCGGGCTAATGCATTAGAAATTTGTTGTTGAAGTTAATGGGTGGACGATAAAATCCTCATATTTCTTTAGGACCCAACCTGTAAAATGGAAGATGTGATCGTAGGTAAGTTCTGGTGAGAAACCATTGAATTGAAGAGATTTATAATGAAAACCACCTATAATATATGTTACATGATTAAACATGAATACTTTTTAAAGTATAATCTCTATGAATTAGAATGTGTATATTCAGTTGTCTAGTTTTTTCATCTTTCATCTTCGTTGTGAAATGGGATGGACATAAATGCGACACAATTATCATGGTTAAGGACACACATAGGATTTAACATTTTTGTTTCCAAATAAAAATCATCATAGTGATACCTTGGTTCATCTGAATGTGTGGGGTTTGAATTTTTCACAATCATTCATATTGTGTTCAATAATATATTTCACACCCTCTTGTGATAGGTTGGTATCCAATAGGGTTTGATCATATAACCAAAAACACCCAAATAAATTCAAATATGTGATGACTTGGGGACCTACATTCCCATGTTATGAGCTTATTGGTCAACATAGAAAATGATACTTAAGAACTCCAATTGGTCATGGGCATGGGTGTTCGGGCTCATCAATCCCTTTTAGGGGGAATTATTTCCTACTCCAAGTCTCTCTAATATATTTACAATTTCTACATGATTCCTTGGTTATTTCCCATGTATAGGATGGTCACCCTTTGGATAAAAAACAATTATAATCATGCGAAAAACATTGAATCCTGATTATAAATTCAAGTTTCTTTTTCAATGAATATATATGTATGTATATATGGTTCTCCTTCAATGGTAACCTTCTTGGGATATATTGTAAACACTTCATTTGTTCATTATTATGACACTTCTTTCAAGCCATGTAATGGAGTGTTTTGGAACAAATCATAATATTAGGATATGGGGGTTGTGTAGATGTCTAGATCAAACCCATAAGATGAGATTCCAACATATCCCCATAAATTTAATCAAAACCCATATAGTTTGGTGACACTTAACAGGACACATAATACCATTTAATGTTAGGTGATAAGGACCAAGTTTTGCAGTTTATCATAATAATGAAAGGATGCCTAGGGGGAAGGTTCATAGTCAATTTTTAATGTTACTATTATGCTGATGTATCATAAATTACTAGAAGGAATGTGGTCTCCTTTGTGGGGGCATGATTTAATTAGTCGTATGGAATAATAGGAATTGTGGTGAAAGGGAATCTGGAGTAATATATCCTTCCAAGTATGATGTGACAATTATAATGATATTTCCTAGAGAAGATTATGGTTAACTTGAGTTATAGTGTTTGGACCACAGGAAGGCTTCCTACGTAACCATGTTGGTCAGTAATCAAATCCCATATAGTTCTAAATAGTTTGGGAATTAAACCTAAATATGAGTCTTGTATACTTTCTTCATCAGGAATATGTCCCATGGAATGATTTTCACCTGGAGCACTTGACCATTAAGAAGATGATTTAGAGAAATATAATAAATTTGAGGCCCCTAGGTGATTTATATGGGGTAATTTTCATGGTTTCCACTCACATCTAATCCCATGTGAGTCATGCTTTATGTAACAATCAAGTGGAAGTGGATGAACTAGGAAACCACACAATAATTCTTTTTTTTGCTAGTGGATGAGGTACAATCACAAAGGGAGATAGGGAGGGAATTTAGTGTTCCCATCTTTTCTCTTACTTCAGGATCTAAAATAGTCACATCGACTCCAAGATATGACATAGTGTATGTGATCACAAGAGGGTGTTCCACCTAAAGGATGAAAAACTGGGGGATTACCCTAGGAGAGATTTCTATATTTTTGACTACATGGAATATGGGAGGATATGATATTATCTATAACAGATAATAGAATGTTTGTTTACCCTCATTCTAGGGACTGACTCCATGAAGGGCATATAGAGTCCCAATTTCATATAGGATGAGAGAAGGATGCAAAACTAGACTTCATCAAATAGAAAGGCCACTAGTTCCCCTAAATTACAATGACATGGAGGTCTGAGTTAGTACCCCCATGGTAGGGTCCCTCACTACCATGGGAATGTATATTTGAGAACATTATGGGGATCCCCCATTCCAGTTGGTTACCAATAGGACCCCACTAACCATGGGTATGTATATTTTAGAGGAACCACTCTGTATCCAAGGATTTGATCCTAAACATTTTGATAAATTGAAGGATACAACAGTTTAATTCTTTTAGAATGGATCATAGAGAGAATGCAGTAGGACCATATGGTGCACTAGAGGGATGAGATGATAGATGAAGAGAAAACTCTAGGATTCCCCATTCCACATAGTTTTTTTGATATATGGGATTAGGTCCCCCTGCGTAGCATATTGCTATGTGGTTATGGGTTCCATACATGTGGGGCATTGATACACTTTGTCATGTACCTATGGTTTATCATCTTGTTACGCGATGTAGAGTTATATTCACCTGGAATGGTTCTATTCATGCTTGAGTTCCTACCACATAGTATCTTTCTAAATGGGGTAGGTTAACTTTTCCACAATGATTTTCTACATGGGTTTAAGGTCCCTAAAGTGTCCATCTGCTTATATTCCCATATTAGAGTCCACAAAGTGTTTTTTCTATGGAATGTTGGTGAATTATTTGTCTAGCTTATGCTATGCGGTGGGATTACCAAATTTGAATAGATTTCTCTCACATAATTATTTAATATTTTCTCCATGTTTCATCATCTATCTTCACATTTCATCATTTTTGGGCTCCCCAAAGGGTAATTTTATATACAAAGGGAGGAACAAACTATAGTGATTGTTGGTGGTCCACGAAAACATCATTCATTTGGAATAGAAAATATATCCCATTCCAAAAATGACTTTCTCATTGGGGGGGGGGGTGAAGATTTTTACTATGGCCTGAAATGAATTTCTCATTTTTGGGGGATGTAGTTCACAACCTTCTCCCACAAACAATTTTCCCATTTTTGGGACCCTATGTGGAATGGAGGAATTACATGAACAACCTTTATCCTAATAGATATATTTTCTAATAAAACCTAAGATCTCTAGTGAAAATATTCATCCTTAAACTCTTTCCAACCTTCTCTTTCGGTTTATTTTATCTGTGAAATTTTTTGAATGTATTTTCAGCTTCAATGAGAATTTTTTATGACTTAAGAGTCAACAAAAAACCCTTTATTCTTACTCTAATGGGTGTATATTGGATTAAAACTCTTCTTATTATTTTTATGGATGGTTTATGATAAATTGGAAAAAGGAATGTATTTTTATTTATTTCATTGATTCATTTTTGTATTCATTAACCTTCCCTTGAAATATTGACTTACATGTGATCATTGGGATGTAATGTTTTCCTAAATAAATTGTATCATTATTTTTATTTCTTACATTTAATATCATTTCCATATATAGTGTTATACATTGAATGTTATTTTTTCAAATGGTGGAATATTGATAAATTTTCACCCTTTAATCAATTTAGATATTTGATGATTAGTCATATTTTTATATATTTAAAATTATTATTTAATATATGGGGAATGATTTTGAAATGAAAATAAGGGTGGGTACAATTATATATAGCCCCTCTATTAAATAATAGTCTCATGAGACAAATCAGTTGGCTATCCTTAGTAAAATAGAAATTCATTATACCTATAGAACAATTTTAAACTTTCATGAAGAAATATCATGATGGTAGAAGTATTATGATGAGAGAGATGATGTCATCATATAACTATGAATTTATTTTATTGGGAATTTAGTTATTTTTTATCTGTGATATTTTTGAAATTTTTTTACATCTAGATACATTTAATATATATTTTTTGATTAATTTCCATATTTTTTCATTAATATACCATTATATATTTATTATGTCCTATAAAATAATGATAGTCAAGTAATTTATTAAATATAATGCATTTTCAATTATTTACCTTTCAATTCATTATGAAATTAAATTACATAAATGGTGTGTGTGTTTATATATTTACCTTTATTATTTATTATGCTTCATTTATTCATGATAATGACTCATGTATATGACCCTTACTGAACATGTAACATAATTTTTTTCCATTCCTTAGATTCCATGTAGTTTAAAATGTATGAAATCCAAGGATATGCCAGATAGAATATTGTTACTCTCAAAAATAAATATTTTTTTTTGTTTTTTACAATGTAGTATGGTAATCAAGATGTCAATATTTTTTAATGACTACTAAATTATTTGGTCTTTTATGATGTCATTTGCTATATCTTTTTCCAATATAATAATCTAGACACTAGTTCTAGGTTACTGGTTTGTTGTCACTACCTAAAATGTTACTATGATGTAATATGGATAATTTTTATTACCTAAAGTGGTTTATTGATTGGATTTCAATCATATTCCATCACAACATTAATTATATTATTATTTAACGTCCAGTGAAGTAAACAATCAATGAGTTAAAATATGATATTTCCATATGATTTGATAAAATGGATATCAATATAAACTAATGAATTTTAGGGATTTAGGTTGTGAGTAAAATAAGATTCAAAACATTCCTCCTAAATTAAGATCATTACATCATGTTTGTGGTGGATCACTTTGTAATGGGTAAGTTAAAACAAGTGAAAACAACCATGGTAAGACATTTCAAGTTACATAAATAAAAGTAACAATAAATATAAGCTGTGAAAGATTACATATCAAATTTTCTATATGTAATGATAACAATAATCATGATGTATTAAATGGTTTTTTCTTTAATATAATTTTCCAAATTTGTGAGATTTTTCATCATGTTCACATAAAATATGAAAATATTACACTAAGTGTCTACTTTGTTGATTCTCTTACATATAAATTCATTTGAATGATATCATTATTCTTCTAAATGGATGAGACACTACAAGGATCTACATACATGTACATTTTTAGAGGTATAGGTATATAGAGAAGTAATATGTAATATGAGTTCAAATTATATGTTTTGGATACAAGCAAGAAGTTAAAGAATCAATCATTACTTCCACTCTTGAAAATTAAAGCATTGTATTTCACATTAATAGAAGTAATGATAGAGGTGATCTAAATATAGTAGTTTCTATAGGATCTTAAAAATAATATATATTATGAAATGTCATATTGTAATTCAAAACGTGTGATCCATTAAGCCAAGAATCTGATGATTCTATCAAGTTAAAAGACTACTCTATTTTTGTATCTTATTATTAAAAATTTAACTGTAGTCGAGGTATATATGATGGAAAAAATAAATCTATATGGTTCTATTGGGTTTATTATTTAGGTGAAGAGGGTAAAAATTATTGGTGATGGTTAGTTATCAATGGAAGAATGAATAGTTAATGGGAATGTCTAAACTGATCATGTGAAGGGTTCATTCCCAAACATGATGTTCCAATAGATTATGTAAAAGAGTCATGAAAATCACCGAATTGCTATCATAAGATGTTTTTATTAGATTATATGAATCATGTGGTGACACTATAATATGGTAATGGGATTTCATAATGTGACCTCTTAGAGGGCATGATGATAGTGTGTTATTATTTTGGTTCTCATGGAGTGGTGTCATTGAGGGATCATTTGGAGAAGTCTCACAGAGGGATGCAATATAGAGTTCTCATCGATGGATCTCATGATGGTGTCTCATAGAGTGTTATCATGGAGGGTTCTTAAGGAGAGATTTTGTGGAGATTTCTTTTTGAGGGATGTCATGGATGAGTCTTGAAGAGGGATCCCACAGAGAGGTATCTTGAAGGGGTCTTTCAAAGTGAGTATTTTCTCTAAGAGTAAAAGTATCCTGAAAATATTGTTTTTATATATTTGACCAATGATGAATTTAAAGATACATACATGTGGTATTAGAGTATGGGTTTATTAATTCCTTTAATGAAAATGTTCAGAGTGCGATCGTTTTTCCAATTAAATGTACCTTATTACCAAATAGTGATAGTGAGATGGGACTAACCACCATGCTTCTTGGTAATAGAAAATCACAGAAGTTACATGGGGTTACATGCCAAAAAATACCCTTTAATTACCACATTAGACTCTAAGGGTGTGTATAAATGACATATAAGTCTCTTTTATCCCCCTATCCATCACTAAGGCCTCTTTCATCAATGAGGGTGATTCCCTAGGCAAATTTTTTTATAATGGTGGTACTCCCAAAATAGACCATGAAATTTATAGAAGGATTATTATTATGTTAAAAAAATTGGATTCAAAAAAGAAGGATGGTCTTGAAATCTGGAAGATAATATTGAGTGGTTTATAGTATCAGATGTTATGGGGTGGATTTTCAACAATGTTTGGTTAGAAATTCAAAAAGTACATTAGTGGATCAATTCATCATCATAGTTTCCAAGGAATAAAAAAGGGTCTATAGAAGCTAATATTGGGATTGAGGTTGAATTCTCGTAGTGATTCTCATGTGGGATATTATTATACTCTTCCATTACCATTTCTAGTTATATTCCCCATATACTGGAAGGATGAATTTCATAAGTTATGTTCCAATGCTGGAGGAGTATATTTGGAGTAATAATGATCATTTTATAAACAAATTAAAGATAATTATATGGATTATTCAGTCAAAATACACAACTAGAAGTTATAGATATATCATTTAGAATTAATTAAATGAATGAAAATAGTGGATTAGTTTTTTTATAAGAGTCACCATAACAGTAACTCTTTTTAATTTCCAAAATCTATATCATTGTACATAAGGAGAGTGTAGAGGTGGTTACTGTCATTTTCTATGGTAAGTGATATTTTGAATAGTTCGAATCATTTGGACATTATCTCATGATGATCAAAAGTTTATGATTAATATTTTTATATATTGGGATATATGATAGGTAGATATAATTTTCATGTGTTTAGTATACAGATTCTCATTGCAATCATCTCTTATATTATTGAATAAAAGAATGAAACATTTCATAGGTTAATTAGGATGATATATAAATCATGTAATTTATGTTACCATTGTTCATTGGTTCTACCAATAATTCAGTATTGAATGTAAAGACCTGAAAATGGCATTGAATTTTTTTTGTTAAATACATGGGATTTTTACAGGTATGTGAAGTCTGACAACACGCAATTCCGAGCCCTGGAGTGGCCGGAATGATCCATTGAAGTTTCATTATGATTAAATCAATGTGCGTAAGCAATTTTCCTGAAAAAGTAGAATAAATCATAAATGGTTACTCAGATCAAAAATCAAAGGGCACCATTGCACTCATGATGGCGGGTTCACCCTAGGCTTGACTTAAGTTTAGTCGGGGCAGGCCTCCAATGAGAAATCCCAAAATTGGCATAACCGTCAATAAAGTAATTAAATAAATTATTTTATTTTTCAAATGCTTATAACTCACAAACGGTATATTAGATTAAAAATTTGAGACCACTGTTGAACTCATGATGGTATGCTTTCTTTAAGAACATACTTACTTTGGCTGGCACGAGCCACATGAGAATGTTAGTTTTTGGCCGCAAATAAAATAATTAAGTGATAATTATTTTATTTTAAAATTCATAACATTGAAACGGTAACTCCGATTGAAAATTAGAGACTACCGTTGGGTTCTTTGGGATGTGTTTCACCTAGTCAGAGCCTAACCTTGACCGTAGTAGGTCAAGGGTGAATGATAATAATTTTACGAACTTTGTTTTGGGTACGTTCAGTAAACGTGTGAGAGGTGTTTTAATAACTTTTGAACCGGTGCTCAGAATTGAAATCCAAGGGCACTGTTGAGCTCACATCATCGGTGATTTCTTAGTGAGACCTTCACCACAGTTACGTTCTAACAAAAATGGAAGTTAGATTTTGGGGGTTTTTAATTAAATTGAATAAAAATAAAGTGTTAACTTTATTGTTATTTGGGTGGTTGAAACCTCTAAGGGGAGGTTGGAAGTGGAGGCCACCACACCCTAACCACCCATGGGAGGTTATGGTGGTGGGACCCACCCGAGCATAACCTCCCTTGGGAGGATATTATTAATGTGGGGCCCACATGGGCTTTAAACTCCCTAACCCCCTTGGAACCCCCAATTAAGTGGGTAGCCTCTTCACCTACTTTTCCCAATTAATTGGGCCAACTTCACCCATTTAATTAAGTGAGATAAATTAGTTAATTTGACTTTTAAAATTCATGCCAACAATAAAATAATAGGCAATCCCATTTTTTTATTTTGTTGGGCATTATTCTTGGGTGGAAAAGAGAAAGGGGAGAGCTAGGGAGGATCATTTCTCTCCAATGAAGAATGACGAACATCTTCCACCTTATTCTTCAACTGAGAAAAAGGAGGGAGCGCCATCCTTGAAGAACATCGATGAAACTGTTAGAAAGTAGCAATAAGTCAAGGACGGTGTCGTTGGTGTTCTTCAAGGATGGTGCTCAACCCTTTGTCACGGTTGAAGAAGGAAGAAGGTGGAAGATGTTCGTCATTCTTCGTTGGGGAGAAAAGGCTCCTCCCTAGCTCTCCCCTTTCTATATTCCACCCAAGAATAATGCCCAACAAAATGAAATAATAGGTTTTTCTATTATTTTATTATTTTCATGCATTTGAGAAGTTATAAATTAATTAAGTTATGTCACTTAATTAAATGGGTGAAGTTGGCCCAATTAATTTTGGAAAAGAAGGTGAAGAGGCTCCCCACTTAATTGGGGGTTCCAAGGGGGTTAGGGAGTTTAAAGCCCATGTGGGCCCCAAATTAATAATATCCTCCCAAGGGAGGTTATGAACGAGTGGGACCCACTACCACAACATTCCATGGGAGGTTCGGGTGTGGTGGCCCCCACCTCCAACCTCCCGTTGGAGGTTTCAACTACCCAAATGAAAATAAAGTTAACACATTATTTTTATTCAATTTAATTAAAACCCCCCCAAATCTAACTTCCATTCTTGTTAGAATGCAACTGCAGTGAAGGTCTCACTAAGTTGTCACCGATGCTGTGAACTCAATTGTACCCTCAGATTTCAATTCCAAGCACTGGCTCAAAAGTTATTAAAATGCCGCTCGCACGTTTACTGAACATACCTGAAAAAAAGTTTGGAAATTTATTATCACTCACCCTAGAACTAATGCGGTCGAGGTTAGGCATTTCCTAGGTGAAAAACGCCCCAAAGAATCCAATGGTACTCTCATTTTTTCAATCCGAGTAACCGTTTAAAAGTAATAAATTTTACAATAAAATAATTGTCACATAATTATTTTATTTGCCTCCAAAAACTAACTTTCTCATGTGGCCTGTTCCAGCCAAAGTTAGTATCTGCATAAAGAAAGCATACACTCACAAGTTCAGCAATGGTCTCGAATTTTTAATCAAAGCTACCATTTGTGAGTTATAAGCATTTGAAAAATAAAATAATTTATTTAATTATTGTTTTTACGGTTATGCCATTTTTGAGATTTCTCACAGGAGGCCCGCACCTATTAAACATAAGTCACACCTAGGGTAAACCCGCCATCCTGAGAACAACGATGCCCTCATATTTCTGATCTGAGTAACCATTTAAGATTTATTCAAATTTTTCAGGAAAACTGGTTACGTGCATTAATTTTGGCTTAAAGAAACTTTGACGGATCATTCTAGTCACTCCGAGCCTCGGAATTGCACGCCTTCATATTTTGATTACCCGTCAAAATCCCATGTATTTAAGAAACAATTTTACATGGAATTTCTTGGTCTTTACATTCTCCCCAACTCAGGGATTTACGTCCCTATAAGATACAACTCGAAGTAAGGGAACAAAAGAGGGGTACTGAGCATGCATCTGAGCCTCCCACTCCCATGTTCTCTCCAGGATGTTCCTGTACTGCTAGCAAACATGTACAAGAGGCATCGACCATCCACTAAGGACCCGCTCTAGTCGATCCTCAATATCCACTGGAACCTCCATGAATGTCACCCTGTCATCGATGTCAAGCTCCCCATGGCTGATGATGTGGAACGGGTCGTGCACGTATCTCCTCAGTTGAGATATGTGGAAGACGTCATACACCCAGTGCAACTGAGGTGGAAGATCCAAGCGGTAAGCCACCTCGCCTACTTTGCTGAGGACCTGGAAAGGTCCGATGAATCAGAGAGATAATTTAACCCCTCAGCCAAATCCCTGGAAACCTCATCGATTTGAGACCCATAGAAAGACATGGTCTCCATCCTTGAACTCCATAGGTCTAAGTCTCCTAGATGTATGTGGAAGACCCATCACGAAGTCCATGGATATCCGATCCTACTTCCACTCTAGGACCTCAAAAGGATGAACCAAGCCTACTGGTGCCTGATGCTCTGCCTTCAGTTGTTGACAAGTGAGGCACCATGAAACAAACCCTACAACAACTTTCTTTATTCTCAGCAACCATTTTTGTCGTCGGAGGTCCTTGTACATCTTTTCCACTCCTGGATGTACTGCTAGAGGGGTTGTGTGGAACCCCCTTAACACTTCCTCCTAAAGTGACACTGGTACCATGGTATGTCATATGAGGGAGAGACGTGCTCCCCACCTTTTTAAAATCCATCAGGTGCCTACCCCATGGATATTTGAGCACTTCATGTCCTGTAGTCAGAATCCCCATGCTGCGCCTCCCTGACTCGTTGAAGAATCGAGGGAGTGACAATCATAGACTGTAGATAGGCTGCTCCATCCCTATCCACAAAGGATATCTATAAGGTAGCCTACTCCTCTGTCGCCTCTCGTAGAAAATGTATACTAGTCCTCCCGCTGAGCGTATACGGAACAATGTTATCCTTCTAGGAGTATAGAATATCTCTACGTCATAGTCCTGGAGGAAATCAAGTCAACACCACTGTCTCATGTTCAGTTTCTTCTATGAGAAGATATACCTAAGACTCTTGGGATCAGAGTTCATGGTAAAAAGTTCTCCCATCAGATAGTGCCACCACATCTTCAAGGCGAAGAACACTACTTCTAACTCCAGCTCATGGGTAGCCTAGATCTATCCGTGTTATCTCAGCTATCAAGAACCATATGCCATCACTACTCGCTCCTGCATCAGGACACACCCAAGTATGGTCCCTGATTATCGCATTAAACTACGTATCCTATTCCCTCTTCTAGAAGCCTCAAGATGGGGACACTAGTCAGCCTCTGCCTCATCTCCTAGAAGCTATACTGGCATTTCTCCGACCACACGAAGGGTTGCCCCTTCGTTGTCAAGGATGATAGTGGTGCTGCAATTCTGGAGAAGTTTGGTACGATCCTCCGGTAGTACCTAGCTAAAGCATACGTCCCTCTCCCTTCAAGAAGGTATTCTTGGAATAATCTTATGAAAATATGTTCCCATGATCTTACACTCTTGTATGGAACTGAAAACTCAAAAATTCTACTACTATGAGGATAATTCTAGCTGACTCAAGAGTGGTTGGATGCACCCTCCAATGCATGAGTTTCTTCTGTCCTTCCTGGGTTTCCTTTTTCACCAACCAAGGAAAACCCATTCCAACATTGTAGATAAACACCAACCCTTTTTTCCTAATATAGTCAATCTGTGTATGAACTGTGGTTGCCCAGTCCATACCCAAACTGACATCATAAGGCCTTGACACTGCCTCCAAGAGGTTCCAACTGAAATTCTCGCCTCAAGGGTTAGATCACACTGTCGGCGTAAGTGTGATTATCTAGTCTCCTCCCAAAGGTATCTCTAGACGTGAGGGTCAACTCAACGGTTTAACCAAAAACTCTAGTTTTGAGACAATATTCATGGAAGGAAGGAATGATTGGTACATATGTCTTCTGATACGGTAGCTAGTAGTAGACACAGATCGTACCTCGAATCATTCTTAGAGCCCTTGGGTCACATTCCTTAACCGCATGCGAATACTCTCTTCCCCTGCCCTCTAGCTCCCTAAGCTTGGTGGGGACTACAAGGCGGGTGGTTGTAACATGTAGAAATGTACACCACCACCTTCTGCTCTCCTAGCTTTGCTTCCACTCATGCTTCCCTACAGATTCATCTGTCCTTGTCACATCCTCTTTTGGAAACTTCTTGAACACCCAACTCTCTGAGACTGGCGGTAGTTTCTTGATTTTCCACTACTATCATTCACTGTCTATATTCGCTAATCCAAAGAACATTCAACCACAAAGGTTATCTCTAGCATCTAGAGAAGATGGTGCTGGTTCAGAGGTCCTAAAACACACCTCACTCGGTAGTTTGAGCTCCAAAGCACTAATAGTATCGTATTAATCGAGTACCATAAATGATTGGTATGCCTTGATGAATACTCAATTTCCAACATGTCATCCTGACAAAGCTGTACAAGCTCTAGAGAACTCTCAGCCAGCTCCTCAGGCCAGTCCTCAGCCGCTTGTGAGTCGGGCTCGCTTCGGAACCTGAGGGGTATCTGATGCTGAAACATGTGTAAGAAACTAAGCCTATATGTGTCATCTACCGGTACCACCGGTTGTAACTAATGACCAACATGCAATTATATAGCTGACACACTACTTGAGGGTACAATATTGGGAAATAGTTCACGTACCAAAGCCCCATCACTATAAGGACAAACCTCATGGTCACTCACTGGAAAAAACTAGTAGATAAGATCACTATCTACTATACGGGTGTCTCAACTAGGCAGAGAACTCTAGAAATCGCCTCTAGCTAGTCCTCTACTTCCAGGGAATCTGTCTCGCCTCATAACCTTGGTGGCCTATGCTAGTGGGACTTGTGCAATGTGCCTAGTCGGTGTTCACCATCTGCCAGTGCAGCTGGTGGTATCTTCTACCCAACGGGTGGTGGTGCTGTTGGTACACCACCCGAAGGTGCCAACATAGTAAGAGAGCCCGGCACCGGAACCTCACCGCTCGGTGGGCCGTCATCGTGTACTCTCTCAGAACTCTAACTAGCTATCTGCATGGAGACATCCTGAACAGATGCAACACAGTGAAACGTTATACCTGGTGAGCTGATCTGGTTGAGCTAACTTAAAGAAAACTTTTTAAAACACACATGCAATTAGTGTTTTTGTTCACTGGGTCAGAAATCAGTAGTCATGGTCCTAGTGTATGGATACGTTAGCCGCTAGCACCAACACTGGACTTTCTGAACTGAAAACCAAACATAGTACCCTTAACACTATTACTTCACAGAAAAGAAAGATCAGAGTACTATGTTCTGTGGTAGAATAGACACCTCTGATACCGATTTGTCACGACCCGTCCCCCGAGGTCTACATCATGACTACCCTAAGCCCGCCTTTCAAAGGCCAGGGGATAGAGACTAGCACCAATGGCGCAAATCCCTAATAATTTGAAGGAATTTCCTTTATAAACTAAAACCACATACAAAAGAGTACTAGCGAAAGTAAACACTAAGTAAAGCTGAATACAAAAGAGTGTGCTGGAAAGTAAAACTGGCCGGAAATACAAGCCCAACTGTAAAGTAAAGTACAACTGAAAAAGGGAAAAACAACTAAAAGGTAAAGATCAGCTCCTGGATCGTCCTACGGGGTTCCTACCTAAAGGGCACGTACATAGGGTCTCCTCGGCACTCCACGACTGTCGGTCTCCTCCGTGTACTGACCCGTCGTATGGTTATCCTCCGGGTACTATCCAGTCCTGGTGCTCTCGGCCTCCGTCAGTGCTGTCCGTCATCTTCAACCAATACAATGAGGTGCAGGCATAACCTGTTAAGGGGTGAGTATAACGATACTCAGTAGGGACCCGAAGAGCCTCAAGGTCTTAGAAAATCCATCAAGGATAACCACAAAGTATGAACTCAATAGATTTTTGATTACTTAGGTATATGCCCATACATATACCCAAGTTATCTTGTAACCTATCTCAATCACGAGGAAACATGAAATTCATTGACTCATCTCAAACCATGTTTTTTAGTGTAGCTTAGAAGTGCAGATGATTAGTCCCGAAGCAAGATCATGTTATTCTGAGAGGATGCACTACTTCTGACCATACGGAGTTTGACCCATATAAGATCGATAGGTACTAACCCCCGTAATGACCCACACAGGATCTGAGCCACCGAGGATCGATAGGTACTAACCCCCGCAATGACCCACACAAGATCTGACCCACACAGGATCGATAGGTACTAACCCCTATAATGACCCACACATGATCTGACCCACACAGGATCGATAGGTACTAACCTCCACAATGACCCACACAGGATCTAACCCACACAGGATCGGTATGCGCTGACCCACAAAGGATCGCTGAGCGCTGACCCACACAAGATCCGACTCACACAGGATCTGACCCACACAGGATTGGTATGCACTGAACTACATAGGATCACTAAGCGCTGACCTCCCTATGATCTGTCTCCAACCTCCGCCATAATATCTGCCACTAGATTCCTTTCACCCGGTGCGCTCGAGTTCTGTAGAATCTGCCCTCGAGATATCGGTCATACCTCTACCACCAATAAAATCTAAAATATAGTAACCTAATGGACCGCCATATCGTAAGGGTTCCAACGCGAGATATGGTGCGTCAATTGGACGCCCGGTCTGTGAGTTATTAGCGTTTCCAATCGGAGGGCCCGGTTGGATTCTCGTTTGATCCAACCCAGCCAAATGCCAAGTTTCTCCGAAACTCTAATAGAGTATGTCAAAAGGACCATCTCACTCCCAGGGTCCCAACTCCACTGACGGTTCGTCATTCTGACACCGTATGAGGGAGATATATCAGATACAAGATCTTGTAATAATAATAATAATAATAATAATAATAATAATAATAATAATAATAATAATAATAATGGGTGTTTCATGGACCCGAGCCATGGACCAGAATTTAGTATCCAACATTAGACTTGAATCGAACATATTAAAGATAGGGTCTCGTTGCCGTTGACATCCAGTCAATTGGACGTCGCATGTAAGAGTTATCAGGGGTCGAATAATTAATATTAATATTAAATCTATTAATTTACGAGCGTTTCGGGTACCCAATCTGAAAAACTGCAAAAGACATCCAATATTGGACTCATAATTTCCGTATCGAAGTCAGGGTCGCACTACCTCTGACAGTTTTTCAAACCGAGGTCGCACGAAGAAGATACAGTCAAAAAAGTGTTTTGTCACCAAAATTAATAATAACCATATTTTATTATTATTATTAATTGTTTATTTATTCATATTTCCTTAACTCTAAAATCATTCACGATTTATACCCCCTTTTTGCGCGCTGGAATTCATCACCAAATCATTAATTTACCATTTATTCCTCCTTTTAATTTTATTCCATTTCAATTTATTACTCTATCCAATCAATCTCATTATTTCACATTTCTTCCCCCAATTAGATGCTCCACAAACCCTTTCACCCAACCTACTTCTACACGGCCAAAACAACCACCACCTTCAGCTGCCCACGCCGCTGCACCACCAAGCGGCCCGGCGGTGCCGCGCCGCATCCGCCATGGCCCAACATGGCCGGAGCCTTTAGCTCCTCCGCACGGCGCGACGTCGCCGCATCTCTTCCCTCCACCGTGGCCCTCCTGGCCGTTGCTCCTCTACAGCGCAGTGCGACGCCCCCGTGCCCCTCTGGCACTGCCGCAGCTTGGTTTCCTATACGGCCCGACAACACCATGCCTCTCCGGTGGCCCTTACGACGCCGACTTCTTCCGCAGTCCGCCTCTGTCGTCAGTAAGAAGAACAACCAAAGGGGGAGGGTCGGGCCGTGTTCATGCTGTCCAAGCCCTCCTCGTCAAGGTGATAACATTTGGTATACCATAATCCAGAAATTTGAATGATGAATAACGAAGGTTTAAAATCATAAATAAAATAACTCAAATCCCCATACCTCGAGTTCAGTGATCGTTGAAGGAGTCGCGGGAAGGCGGATGTCATTCCATTAACATCGAAAAGTAAGAAGAAGTCAACGACGATGTCGTCAGTGTTCTTCAAGGACGACGCTCCCTCGTTTGTCTTGGTTGATGAAGGAAGAAGGTGGAAGATTTCTGCCATTCTTCATTGGAGAGAAATGGATCCTCCCTAGCTATCCTCTTTCTCTGTTCCACCCAAGAACAATGCCCAACAAAATGAAATAATAGGTTTGCCTATTATTTTTTTGTTGGCATGAATTTGAAAAGTTTTATATTAATTAAGTTATATCACATAATTAAATGGGTGAAGTGGCCAAATTAATTTGGAAAAGAAGGTGAAGAGGTTCCCCACTTAATTGGGGGTTCTAAGGGGTTAGGGAGTTTAATGTCCATGTGGGCCCCACCTTAATAATATCCTATGAAGGGAGGTTATTCTCTCATTGGCCCCACCACTGTAACCTCCCATGGGAGGTTAGGGTGTGGTGGCCCCCACCTCCAACCCCCTTGGAGGTTTCAACCACCCAAAAAAAACTTAAAGTTAACACTTTATTTATATTCAATGTAATTAAAAAACCCCAAAATATAACTTCCTTTCTCATTAGAACGAAACTGCAGTGAAGGTCTCACTATAAAATCACCGACATAACGAGCTCAATGGTGCCCTCATATTTCAATTGTGATCACCGGTTCAAAAGTTATTAAAACGCTGCTCACATGTTTACTAAATGTACCTGAAAAAACATTTGAAAAATTATTATCAGTCACCCTTGACCTACTATGGTCGAGGTTAGGCTCTGGCTAGGGGAAACACACCCCAAAAAACCCAACAGTACTCCCATATTTGCAATCCGAGGTACCGTTTAGAAGTTTTGAATTTTAAAATAAAATAATTGTAACTTAATTATTTTATTTGCTGCAAAAAACTAACTTTCTCATGCGGCCCGCGCCGGCCAAAGATAGTATCTATTTAAAGAAAGAATACCCTCATGATTTCATCGGCAGTTTTTGATTTTGAATCTAAGATACCATTTGTGAGTTATATGAATTTGAAAATAAAATAATTTATTTAATTATTTTATTTACGGTTATGCCATTTTTGGGATTTCTCATAGGAGGCCCGCACCGACTAAACTTAAGTCACGCCTAGGGTAAACCCATCATCCTGAGTACAAGAAGGGGGTCCAAATAGTGAATGATTTTAGTGTTACGGAAATATGAATAAATAAACAATTAATAATAATAATAATAAAATATTGTTAGTATTAATTTTTTGACAAAACACTTTTTTGATTGTATCTTCTTTGTGCGACCTCGGTTTCACCAATCGTCAGCAGTAGTGCGACCTAGACTTCAAGACAGAAATTATGAGTCCAATATTAGATTTCCTTTTCAGGTTTCTTGATCAGGTAACCGAAATGCTTGTAAATTAATAGATTTAATAATATGATTAAATCTTCGACCCGTCATAACTCCTACATGCGACGTCCAATTGACTGGCCGTCAGTGGCGATGAGACCCTATATTTAATACAGTCGATTTAAGTCTAATGTTGGGTACTAAATTCTGGTCCATGGCTCGGGTCCATGAAACACCCAATAATAATAATAATAATAATAATATTAGGAGATCATGTATATGACATATCTCCCTCATACGGTGTTAGAATGACAAGACGTCTATGGTGTTGGGACCCTAGGAGCGAGACAGTCCTTTTGACATAATCCATTAGAGTTTCAGTGAAACTTGGAGTTTGGCCAGGTTGGATCACACCAGAATCCAACCGGGCCCTCAGAGCGGAAATGCTAATAACTCACAGACCGGGCGTCCAATTAACGCACCGTTTGTCACATTGGAACCCTTAAAACATGGAAATAATTTGGGTTAATATTTTGTGGAGTTTAGTGGAGGTTGAGGTATGACCTATATCTCGAAGACATATTCTACAGAACTTGAGTGCACTGGGTGCGAGGAATCCAGTGGGTGATAGTGAGGCGGAGGTAGGAGACAGATCATATGGAGGTCAGCACTCAGCGATCCTCTGTGGGTCAACGCACACCGATCCTGTGTGGGTCAGATCCTATGTGAGTCAGTGCTCAGTGATCCTATGTGGGTCAGGTTATACTGATACTATCTGGGTCAGATCATGTGTGGGTCATCGCGGGGTTTAGTACCAATCGATACTGTGTGGGTCAGATCCTATGTGGGTCATTGTGGGGGTCGGCACCTATCGATCCTATGTGGGTCAGATCTTGTGTGGGACATTGTGGGGGTTATTACCTATCGATCCTATGTGGGTTAGACTCTGTATGGTCCAAGTTAGTGCCTCTTGTTAGAATAAGATGATCTAGCTTCGCGACTAATCATCTCCACTTCTAAGCTACACTAAAAATCCTGGTTTGAGTTAAGTCAATGATTTTCGTGTTTCCTCATGATTGAGATGAGTTACTAGATAACTTTTGTATATGTATGGGCATATACCTATGTGATGGTTATCCGTTGAGTTCATACATTTTGGTTATAATTGTTGGATTTTGTGAGACCTTGAGGGTCTCGGGGTCCCTACTGAGTATCATTATACTCACCCCTGCACGGGCAATGCCTGCAACTCGTTGTGTTGGTTGCATAGGACAGAAAATGCTGACGGAGTTTGAGAGTGCCAGGATTGGACGGTACCCTGAGGAGGACCATACGACATGTCGGTATGCGGAGGAGACCAACACACGTGGAGTGCCGAGGAGACCATATGTACCTACCCTTCAGGTAGGAACCCCAGAGGAAGATCCAGGAGCTACTCTTTTCCATTCACCTGTTTGTCCCTTTTTCAGTTGTACTTTACTTTATATTTGGGCTTGTATTTCCGACCCCTTTTACTTTCCAGCACACTCTTTTGTATTCATCTTTACTTAGTGTTTACTTGCACTCGTACTCTGTTGTGTGTGTTTTATGTTTATAAAGGCAATGCCTTCCCAGTATTAAGGATTTACGCCTTTTGTGCTAGTCGCCAACCCCTGACCTATGGAAGGCGGGATTGTCGTAGTTACGATACGGGAGTTGGGGGACAAGTAATGACATTGAAATCCTTTTTTTTGGATATTTTACATTTTGGCATGGTGAAATAGGTATAATTTTCATTCTATGTTCATGGAATTATAGTGCGGGTCTACTATAGTTCCTTGATCTTCCTAGTGTGTTCTATAATATATCTTTATGTGGTTTATCAAAAGATTAGTCATGGAACTAATGAATGAATTATAATATATATTAATATATATTTCTATCAATTTTGCATAGTAAAATAAAATATGATTTATTTAAAAATTTACACATTAATATAATAGTGACTGAGGCTTCTCAAACAAAAATATTATACATTTTTAGGAATATTCATTACATTACACAAACACATTACTCATGAATATAATATTTTAGATCCATTGGAAACATGGAAACTTAAACACTGGTTCATAAGTAATCTATATCATCTCCCTCTACGTTCTTAAAAACTAGAAACCTTCTTTGACATATCATAAATATTACATTTCATCATATCTTGAGGAAATGAAACATAAAAAAGTTGTAGATAATATGATCAGTGAGGGTAAAAAAGGGAGATATGTAAGAATAATTGGATCAAAGGATATTATAAAATGATGATTACATTTGAAAATAATAACTAACATGTCAATGATCTTAATAATGAATCATGGAATAATTATAGGATGTTTGTAATACATCCTAGGTAAATCAAGTATCATGATCTATGAGAGCATAAGACATAAATATTTCATGGAATATATGATATACACATAATCATTAAAATATTTTCATTATTATCCAAGTATTATTTCCAAAAAAAATATAAAGTAACTCTATGGGAAGCTACACCTCCAATGTAAGATACAACACCAACCCCATTGATATACCATTCCTTATTGTGGAATGTGTTCACTCCCCAAACCATGATATTAGTAAAGTTTCATTCCAAAGAAAATTATATAAGAAAATATCCATTACTAATCCATGTTCAATCCAAGTTCCTTCTCTATCTTACTACACATAGTTCACTCCCCATTCTAGTAATGTATTACTGAAATAGGTTCACTTCCTATTCTAGTCCTGTAATATTGAACTAGGATTACTCCCCATTCCAACCCAGACTATCTTATGAGATATAAATAATTAACCAATGAATATGATGTAGATATAGGTATAACCCATATTTGGTTATAACATGACCACCGTACTTATATATAATGTTACTATCATCCTTAGTTATAAAGTAAATGCCCACACGTAATTAAAAATAATAAAAAAGTGTGAAAAACATCATAAAAATTAATCATATCATATCTTATGATTTGGAATGGATTATATAAACATTATATAATAACATATGGAAAATAAATATGTTTTATAATGATTTCATCATTTCATCAGAGAATAACCCATGAAAAATGAAACAGGACTAATAATAATGTCATCATGATATAATCGATAAAAATGAAACATGATTCATAAAAAACTTACCATGATAAATACAATCCATACAAAGAAATAATAAGAATTTTATCCTTATATAATATCCCCTTTAAGTCATAGTTATTATTAATGGATTAAATATTATATGTAAATTGATTTATAATGATAATATAAAACATTTCATGAGTAAAATATACATTTCATATTGTGGATCATTTTTAAAAATATTAAATAATTTAATATAATTTATTATTAGAATAATTTATTTATAATAATTAAATTTCAAAAATAATAAGGAAAAATATTTATTAAATAACAACCTTAAAAACCTATAAGGTACATATTAAATCATTTATTTTTCATCATAGTAGTAAATAGTGATCATTTCGGCCATGTTAAAAACAATTATTCTTTTTACAATTTCATTAAAAGTGAAACGATAATAGTTTTGGAATATAAATAGAGATTCTTTATAAATAATTTAAAAAAAATTAAAACATGTTTAAATATATATATACTTATTCATTTTAATGAAATGTTAAAACCATTTTTGGAATATTTTTTACAAAACCTGTTTTTTGAAGAAAAATGGTTTTCAACCGAAATGATGATTTTTATGAGTTTTTTTGAAAACATGACTACATAAAGAGAAGAAATTATGGTAAATAGTTATTCTCCTGAAATAATCATAGGATAATAAAAATAATCGATTTAAAGTGAGATATATCATATTATTTCATCATTGTAATCATTATCATAAAAAAAACCCCAACAAACGATGGGATTTTAACATAAATCTATAACTACAATAGTAAAATTTGTATATAAGACCAATGAATAATAAAATTAAAAGAAACATTAATTATATTGATGATCAATAAAATCATTATAACAAATTCCATTAGTTATTTACATACACCTCATGAAATAATATAGATTCAAAACATAACATACATATCAAAGAAGAAAAATTGACACAAAAACCGCATACCGCTTTGGAATCATTGAACCCTTAAACCCCAAAAAAGGGATATCCTAAAATGGATATGAAATTAAAAATAATTATATATTTATTAATCAAAAAATACTTTCATGGTTGTATATACACAACTTAAAAGAATCATACGATTAATATGATATTTTTTTGAGATGAAATAAATGTGAGATATATATCCTTAACCTTAATTCATGACTCTCTTCATACTATTTAAAAAATATAGGATAAAAAATATAAGTTTATTTTAAATATATTAAAAAACATGTTAATGTATATCACACATAATATTATTTTATTAGGACATTTCATTAACACTTTACTATCAAATCAATGTTAAATTTATGTTTTGGGTAATAATTGCTTTGTTTTTTGTACATGATTTGATTTGTTATATTTATCTCTCTTACATTGATAAATAGTACATATTTTAATGAATTATATCTATGATATACATATCATATATATCCAATCTATATTTACTATATTAATCCATAAAATTTAGTGGTTGGAAGTGAAATGCAATGTTCCTGGAGGGAGTAGTCGTTCATACACATTGATATTGTTTCCATTTTATTATTGTATTGAGTGAAATAAAATTAAAAGATATATATATTAATTATAGAATATTTCTTATGTCATATAGATCATATATTTTTATTAATACAATCCTTAATACTTTCATTCTGATATGTGAACCAATCACATTGCTTTGCGAGCTAGTAGTCTACCAAACACATAGGCATTGTCATTGTATCCCCACAAAATAGAGAGTATAATGTTAGGTGTGTTAGGTTTCCGGGGCCCGCAGTGGAACCCAATGGGTCAGGGATTTTAAAATTTTTCGTCAGCGCAACGACGGAACTTGTCGTTGCCGATGATCTGAGCCTCGGAAAGGTCTGAGGATCTCGCGTAGATTGTTAAGAGCACAAAAATAAAAGGAAAAACATACTCGTTGCATATTTGAAGCCATTGTCGACCGCTACTTGTCGATGGCGATCGTTTCATGACGGATCCATAGCAGGATCCCTCTAGATCGTCCACACACACCTCAAACATCCATGGGAATGCCGATCATCGAACTCCGGGTGCTAGCGCGATGATTCAACAATATCTTCAACGTTCCGATGATCACCGCCTCGTCGATATTGCGATGCGTGAGGAGGTACTTGATCCGAGCTCTTGGATCTTCATCTTATCCCTCTGGGAAGTGGGAGGAGATAGAGGCTCTCAAATTTCATTCCATAAACGAATGAATAGTGATGTGCACACCAAAGAGAGAGTACCTCCTCTATTATTTATAGACATGTTGATAAATACTCGGTAGGGTTCCCCGGCCCCCGTTAATATCAACGTTATCTAAATAAATAATTATGACGACTTAAAACTATGTCAATATTATTTATTAATTTTTTATCACATACTTGTAATGCATAAAAAATATATTACGTGATAAAATCCAATCCATTTAACTCGACTCGTTGTCCCGCTCAATATTAAATGAACCTTGAATATTAATATAATATTCTTTCAATTAATATTTTCTCGTATTTACTAAACTCAAAAATACATTAAATAAATTCAGTCCCAAATATTTGCAACTTGAATATTATTGAATTTATTTAATTCTTTTGGGGATCGACAACTCGGACAACGCTCGACCCCCGTGGTGGGGCCCACTATGTCCATATTCTTATTCTACGGAATAGGTTCGGATTCCTGAATACGCTGTTGTGTGTAAACCTCTAGGAACTTATGTCGACAGTAGTGAATAAAATTCACAGACCAAGAGCGGGGTCTAGCAACACGTTATGGCCCCTAAAGAGATAAGGATAGTCATAGCAATGACTACCATCCTATGAACACTGACTGTGTACTGTAGTATCATTGTCATTTGATATCTCATAAAGGAGGACGCACTCTTGTGTCATCATCCTTATCTTGATTTATTATTTTTTGATCTAACCGGATGGATTTGCGTTTCTACTACATTGGCCAATGACTTATGAAGGCAGCACCATCCTGATCAACCAGACCTGAGATATACAACTTCCTAAACATGGAAGTGACAAATTATTTCTTGACAATTCAACCAACACCATACTACTAACAACACACCCAACACAAACTATCTCACCATGAGATCACTGCCATGGTTTTCGCCTTGCATCAAAGTACGTAATTAAATGATATACATTGGTAATGGTCTCAAGTTAGGAGACCAATAAAAATGTCCGTAGATAGGAACAACCAACGACACCCAAAACATGTAGTGTCCCTATTGGCGGGTCTATCCTCATGACCTCACTACTAGAGGTCACCAAGTGCGAACATCATGAGAAGAAGTCTCAATTCTTATGAGCCCACAACACCTGATAGTCAGACATATACTGTTTCTAGTTAGTAAAATGTACCTAGACTATATAACATATATTTAAGATCAATGTCCTTATATCGTGAGTTTCTCATTATAGCCTGGGATCTTCTATAACCTCTCGAAACAACAACTAACCTTTGTACATTACCATTATTATAGTGGACGCAGAAAAGTCTGCACTATAATGGCAAGAAATCATCATGCATATCTAACTATACACATGATACGGTAATCAAAGGTACTACATAGTTGGGTCTAGGTCACCCACTATTTCAACACTCCCACTTTCACTAGAGCCAACATTCTAGCTAAACTTGTTAGCTACTCACATAATAAATACCATGATTCTGCTGAGTAATGGCTTTAACTACTGGGCCTACCACGTTTTCGCTGTGTGGCACATCTGTTGTATGCAACCTCATCGAATTGAGTAAAACTTCTCAATACAGGGTATCCCTGAGTATATAACTTTTGTCCATTTTCATAACTTGACAACATGGCTAGTAAGAATATCATAATTCTCATTATTATAATACTTTTCTCACTAGGTGCGAATTCAAGACCTGGACAAATCGTTGTGATTTATAACTTCTTATTTACTGCCTTAGAAGCTGCAACGTACTCGGTATTTATAGGTATGGCTACCACAAGCTTTTATGATCTTGACTCACTCATCTCCTTTGCCTAACTGCAATACTAGATCAAATTGATCTAAGGATTACTAGTTTGTGTCCCACCATAACTAGTATACTTTTGTCTTCATATTTTAGGTACATATCATTTGTACTCACCGAAGTACAAAAATATAGTTCTGACTGCCTCACTTGCAGTGCTCCTGGAATTAATTGAAATCTGCCTATAATAAATTATATCCTGGCAGTATCAATTGTTGTCCATATTATGGCATATGTGATTGATTCATTGCTAAAGCATATGGTATCAATTCACAACTTTAATCTCTAGACATTCTCCTAACATGTTAACCTAGAGAGATTAAGACATGTGACATAGGCAACAATTCGGAACTTGAATTGTTCCAACTTGTATTTTTCAATACAATATCACTATATGTATGATTGACTATGACTAAGCAAACTTCAGATCTACCTGAGTGTATACTGTTCCCAAGAATTTTGGTTGCTACTTGAAGTCAATCATTGAAGAATTTTTTTAACCTTGATCTTATCTAAGTATAAGATCAAAATCTGTTTTCTATATGTTGCAGAACATATTTCACTTGAAAAACATTGGCGCTCCCACTAACCTTTGGTAGACACAATCCAAAGATTCATTTATACTGAATGCTCTAAGATCTTGTTGCTTACTTTAATCCTGAATTGGATTTCAGTAACTTGCAAACCTTATTGGCATCATTTGATGTCATAATCTCTTTATGGTTGCGTCGTATAGACACCTTCCACAAAATATGAACTAGACATCGAATGAACAATAAAAGGATCTTAGATGTTTGGCTATGACATGTAAAATTCTAATAGATTTAGGCGTACCGACTTGGTATAACCAATCTATCCTTATTGGTACCATTCTTGTACCATCCATGTACCATTTATTTTGAATACCCACCACAATATTCAATTTATAAGCCCCTTTTCAATTTGATACATGAAATCTATAATTGAATTTTAGTTGATCTTGTCAATCTTAGCTCGTTTCCATATACTGCTTACTTGTAGGATTTATTATTCTAAATGAATAATATATCACGGACCACGGTGACTATAAAACCATCACCATGGTTTCATTCTTCCTACATAGTATGTGTGTCTGGAACATGCCTATTTCACATGTACTTGTGGAACTTGTTCCCTATGCCAACCTTTTGTGCATCTCGAACATTGACTAAGTCCAAGTCAACTCAGCTACCACTATCTCTAATAGAGATGTGCACCCTTATATAGAAATATAGTCTAATACTTTACTATAACTTTTCTATCTTTAGGATTTAGGTAATATCTTAAGCAACTGTTAGGATAATTACCTTAGATGCACAATGTGTTTAACTTGATGCATGTTTGTTTAAATCCTAACAAATGCTTTGCATCTAAACAAGTCTTATGAAATAATGGTTTCTCCATCATACTATGACTCGTATGATATCCATTTGTCATTTTAGTTGGCATATTGGTTATGGGTTTATGCCATTATTTACAAAGAACATCATGAAATATAATAGAAGTTTTCACTGGTTGTAACATTGATACAACTTACATCATAAATTTGATGTATAACATATGCATTTAGTAATTTCTCCACGCTACATATTTGTTGATCAATGTTAATATGTAATACTCATCATCGATCCTCCTTATGAACATCAATACGGTGAAGTAGATAAGGTAACATGCGTTTAGGAATTGCTCCATGGTACATTATCATGATCGATGATTGTTTGGTCGAGATATTCTTTAGCCTGCTGATCCAAAGAAACTCATATCTTTTGACAAAAACTTATACTTCATTGGTAAATTACTTAATGACTTAAATGAATCTTATGAAGTATCTTTACCTCTAGCTTTCTTTGGAATAGTTCACACTCTCATGTTGAACTAACCTCAGAAGCATTGTGGCGTACCTTTATTTCAAAAGGTTTCTTTGTCTAAACTAATGGTTTTAATAATACCTTAGGTGTTTAGCTGTGCCGATCCAAAATACCATACTGGGTATATAGTTGATGTCAGCTTTTAGTTTTACTTGAAAAATAATCATATTGCCACAACTGGGTAGGTCTTAAATTTTATATTCATCATGTATTGCCATTGATTCAAATAGTAGTGAAGTATTTGTTGAGTATGTCACCTCAAACAACATTGATTCCAAAACATGGAATAATTTCTCATCATGTGAAAATGGGCACAGGAGATTAATGTTTTTGGTTATACTCCACAAATTGTTCAATTTGAATCAATCACTTATAAATTAGAAGTTATGTGTTTCTCCCTGCAGACTTAGGAATCACCCTTTCTCAACTGCTTGGAGAAAACACATTACTTCTAGTAATGTTTCTCTACTTGATTGGTTATTGTATTTCAACACAAATATGTGAAAATCATATTGTATTTCAATACCCAAGAAGTATGAGAGAAAAAAATGTTTTTATTTGATGAATATAACCTGAACGAGAAGCGGGTATTTGCTTCTTGTATTTCAGTTTTCAAACTTCCATGAATTCATTTCATTATTTTATGAAAATAACATCGTGTTAAATAACCAACCACTTGTTATTTAATTACATGAAGAAGGTGCCTTTGGCGTAACTTTCCATTGGCATTTTTGCCTTGTTATTCAATTTATTCTCCATAAGAATAAAAGATGTTGTTATCTCTAATATTCTTATTTCTTGGAGAAATGTTACCTTAGCGGTAATGAAGTGCTTACTCTAAGCTGTTCATTTGTACCTTTAAATGAAACTAGAGTAATTGGGTGTAAAAGGTATAATAAATGGGATGGCATGAAATATTGTGAACCGTCTTTCTATTTGCACAAACCGAGTGCAACCATCACATTCAAATTTTGCTTCACTTTCTCCTCGAAAGAATCTTGGAGATGAGACTACATGTAATCATCATCCATGTATTTATGTAGCAACCACAACTAACATCAGAAGTTGATGATAACATTATGAAAGAACCATCATATGCTTGTTTCATGAATCTCCTGTAAGCAGTTTCACACCCTCGCTTCGTGAGGTGGCTTAACAGGTTGTGACACAAGCACCTTGAATTTCCATTGTCGTAGTAAAGTGCACAAGAACCTATAAAACATTTAGGAAATTCATGCTTGTTTGGACATCAACTTTGTCTAATGTTTATCGCAGTTATTATTATGGTATTACTTGCCAATATACTTTAGCAGATTATAGTTTTATGTGATTAACTAATGTGACATTACTGATTATTTAATCATTAAATGTCTCCCACTAATTTTTCAAATTCTAGGAACCCACTATACTAGAATCAGAATACTCTTGAGTATTCTAGTTGCATGGATCCCTGAACCTCCCTCATAGTCTAAAAGCTAGGGCTAAACCACTACTCGGAGGGTCCAAGGTAGGATTTTGGCTGGCCGACCGCATTAGCTCGTGGTTCCTTGATCTATTGAGTGAATCCCCAGCTTCAAAAATCATTTACTGTTTTACTCAACACTTGCCTCTAAAATTAAAACAAACTAGCTAAGGCTATATCATTGTTGCAATTTTAGTTAAGTTGAACCACCAAAAAAATAAGAACTCCCCAGTAGTAAGAGGTACCCTCAGCTAAGGCATGAACCGACACCTCAAACACCCGGTTTTGTTCAAACATGAATGATGGAAGGCTGTTTGTGACTTAATATTTTCTTTGAGGGTTTTTGTTTTTCTCTCTTGACGAATGTTATCCATTTCTATTAATCTTGTTCATCTATGTTGTTGCGCTCACAACTGAACTTTAATAGCAATCAAACATCACTTATGTATGGATTTTATTAGTTATCATTTTATTTATTTTTCCCGCTGTTCTAAAATGCATAAAATAATAAATAAATGCATAAAGGTAAACTACTACCCGACTGGTCTTGAGCATCTAAACGACCTAAGGGCATCGTACCTGAGTCGAAGATTGACTCAAAATGCAGATTTACCCTTGTGTTGTATGTTTGCTTCACTTCTAGAACATTGCCTTGTCTTGGTGGGGTCCACGTCACGTCTTGGAGTACCACCTCGCCTTGGTAAAATCCACGCGTTGTCTTGCATCGTCGAACACCGCCTCATCTTGGCGGGGTCTATGTCGCTCGTCGTCTTTGTACGAAGTACAATGATACTCGCGCGTAGTCGAGGAGGACTCGGGAATAAATGTACATTCAGTAAATTGGGCGCGTAGGCCCTTATACATTATAACTGAAAATATATGACGCGCAGACCATCTTTTAATTAATTACACACATCGCACGAATTTAAATAATTAATTAAATAAATTAAATGCAAACATACAAGGGTCGATGCTCAAGACCAGACGACGGGTAATTTAAAATATTGCGCGATAAAAATTAAAATGCAATAATTAAGTACAAGAGTTTATTTAAATAAATTAAATGAATTAAATAATTCAAATAATTTAATTAATTACTAGTATGTCAATTAATTTAATTCTAATACTCAAAATTAAATTAATTAATTAATTAATTTAATTTAAAAAATTAAATTAATTTTAATCCTCGGGTATTAATAATCATTTTAACTATAATTAATATATTAACTAATTTAATTAATTAAATTAATTTATTATATTAATTTATTTAATTAAACACAAGGGGTTACCTACCCGTTAGGAGGATCGGGCGGCGGCCGGGCACGGCTGCACTGCCTACGCATATGCAAGGCGGGTAGGATCACGGGTCCAGGCAGAGCAGACAGTGCGGCGTTCGGCCGAAGAGCACCAGAGGGTGGTGGAGGAGGCCGCTCGGTGCGAATATGGCACGGGGTGGCTTCAGCGCCTCTTGGTGCGCTGTGCGGGGTTGCACCTGGTTTTGTGCATCCCACGGGAGCCGTGCGGTGGTTCTGCGGGAGAAGCGCTGCTACAGGGAGCCTTAGGCTGGGGTGCGCGAGGGAGGAGGGAGGTGAAGTGGGCGGTCTGCTTCACATGCAGCAGGAGGGAGGGTCAGATATTGCTACGCCCTTCTGTTTCTGGTGCAGCAGGTCCGTGCAGAGGGAGGGACGAGCCAGAATGCACCGACCAGGGGGTTCCGCTGCGACAGAAGGGTGAGGGGTCAAGGCGGACAGAGCTGGGGAGCAGGGGGGTCCGACCGAAGGGAGGGGGCGGCCCCTAGGCTGTCCACTATAGGGAGAGGGGCGCAGCGGCCCTTCTGCACGCCGTGTAGGAGGCGCCCGCTGGGGGCTGCTATTGTGTGCCGGGGTGGGGCAAGCGGTGGAGGGGAGCGGTGCGGCACTGTATGTGCCGCGCGGGAGAGAGGGGATTCGATCGGATCCCCTGTTCATTTTTTTGCTGTTTTCTGTTTCCATGCGGTGGAGACCCCTTTTTTTTCCTTTTCTCTCTTCCACGCGGTAGCCACCAGCCACCCTCCCCTTTTTTTAGAAGACTTCTTTTAGGTCTTGGTTTCACCCAATTTTTTTTAAAACTTTAAGACTTAGCTTTTCAAGACTTTTCTATTATTATTCTTAAGGCTAAAGTTAGCCTTTTAAATTAAATAATAATAAAATTATTATAAAAAAATAATAATTTATTATTATTACATTATTCTAATAATAAAATAATAATTATTAAAATAATATAATTATTGTGAAAATAATTTAATTTGAAAAATTATAATTTTCACAAATTTAATTACATAAACTGAAACAATCTCAACTTGATCGGTTCCGCTGGATGTCATAAAATTATTACCCAAGATCAAAACTGCATATTCGATCCAATCTGAAAGTTTAAATTGACCGTATCGTGGCCGTTCGAGATCAGATCGAAGCGCGGTTTGAACCACTGGGACCGTTTTCAAACCCTCTACTTAATCTTATGAACATTAGTTTTATTTGGCTCCGAAAATCTACGTGATTCCATCTGATACCACTGTTAGATTTCTGGGGCCCGTAGCGGAAGCCAGTGGGCTAGGGATTGTAAAATTTTTTGTCGGTGCAATGACGGTACTTGTCGTTGCCGACGATCCGAGCCTCAGAAAGGTCCGAGGATCTCGCGTAGGCTGTTAAGTGCACAAAAATAAAAGGGAAAACATACTTTTTACATATCCGAAGCCATTGTCGACCGCTACTTGTCGACGGCGATCGTTTCACGAAGGATCCATAGTAGGATCCCTCTAGATCATCCACACGCACCTCAAAAATCCGCAGGAACGCCGATCGTTGAACTCTGGGTGCTAGTGCGATGAATCAACGATATCTTCGACGTTCCGACGATCACCGCATCGTCAATCTTGTGATGTATGAGGAGATACTTGATCCGAGTTCTTGGATCTTTAGCTTCTCCCTTTTAGAAGCGGGAGGAGAGAGAGGATATAAAATTTCATTCCATAAATGAATGAATAGTGATGTGCACACCAAAGAGAGAGTGCCTCCTCTCTTATTTATAGACATGTTTATAAATACCCGGTAGGGTTCCCTGGCCCCTGTTAATATCAACATTCTCTAAATAAATAATTATGAAGACATAAAACTGCGTAAATATTATTTATTAATTTTTTATCAAATACTTGTAATGCATATAAAATAAATTACGTGATAAAATCCGAGCCATTTAACTCGACTCATTCGTCCTGAATGCTGCCATGCAGGAGGCTCCGCTCAAAGGTTGGGGTCGGTTCGGCCAGCGCTGCGAGGGTCATGGCTAGGGGGGTCTGAAGTTGCGATGCCAACAGGTAGGCCTAGCGGGGCATGGGTAGGCAGGTTGGACACCAGGCAGGTCGCGGCAGGGGCCGGGTAGGTGGGCCCTGCACCGGGTAGGGCCCGGGTAGCACGTCGGGGGTGCCCGCAGGGTGTGGGCAGTGCACCGGGGGTGTCCGGAAGCACGGCGGGGCGCGGGCAGTGTGCTGGGGGGAACCGAGCAGGGTGACAGGGAGCCGCAGTGGGGGGGGGGGGGGGGGGGGGTTACTGGGCAGGGTGCTGGGGGGGCACCGGGCAGTGTGGCAGGGCGCTGTAGGGGTACCAGGAAAAGTGGCATGGCACCGTGGGGGGTGCTGGGTAGCGGTGGAAGGGCGGAGGGGCGCTCTGGGGGCACCGAGCACGGCAGAAGGGTGCAATGGGGGTGTCGAGCAGTGCGGGCAGGGCACCGGAGGGTGCCGGGCATAGCGGTAGGGCCCCGAGGGGGTGCCTGGAAGGCCGTGGCTGGGATGGCCAGTACGCCGGAGGGGCCGCGAGGCGCACATGCAGTGCGCGGGGCAACCCACGGGTAGCGCGACAGTGTTTGGCCCAGGGCATCGGTGCACCGCGGGTGCGGCATGATTTGCAGATGCTGCAGGTAGCGCGACCTTCATTGTTGTCGCCTTCTTCGTCATTGCTTCATCGCCATGTTCTAGGACGTCACAAGAATGAAGAACGGCGAAGATGTCAGGCTGTGATAGGTTGGCCCGCATCCTCCGCATTTAGAGCAGTATCAATTGGATCAACAAGATAAGCATTTTATCATTAACATGCCCACAATAAACCCTTTCTATTCGATGATGGGGATAAGAAAAAGTATAACATCTTCAAGAAATAAATCCCCCTACCTCGTTATGATGATGATCGTTGATGAAGTCTCAGAAAGGTGGTGTCGATTAATCAATGTCAGAAGAGGAAGAGGATATCCTTCGTTGGCAGATATGTGTTCGGAGGGGACGTAGTCGAATACCGCGTTCTTTACGGTCGAGTCCTTCTCTTTTGGCATGGTTACAGATTGAAGAAGGAGTTAGTCATTCTTCGGTGGTGAGTGGTGTTCTTCATTGAAAGGATGAAGTTCTCCAAGTTCTTCCAATCCCTCTCTCAAGCTCCACCAAATGAATATCCAACCAAAAATAATAGACTAACTATTATTTTAATTGTTTGAAAGAATACAAATGGATTCAAAAAGAGTTAAATTAAATTGTGAAACTTGGGTTGGCTCAATTAAATGGTGGGGAAGGTGAAGAGTTTCATCCCACATAAATGGGAGGTTAAAGGAGGTTTAAAGCCCGTGTGGGCCCCACTAAGGATTACCTCCCAAGCGAGGTTATGTGCGGGTGGGCCCCACTAACATAACCTCTCATGGGAGGTTATGGTGTGGTTGCCCACACCTCTAAAATCCTCATGGAGGTTTTAACCACTAAAAAATAAAAATAAGTTATCACCTTATTTTTATTTAATTTATTTAATAACCCCAAAAACTAACTTCCATTCCCGACCAACTACTATCGAGGTGAAAGTCCTACTAAGAGAATACTGGCGTTGTGAGTTCAATAGTGCCCTCAGATTTCAATTCTGAACACCGATTCAAAAGTTATAAAATCCAGAATGTACGTTTACTAAACTTACCAGAAACAAATTTTAGAAATTGATTTCAGGCACACCAGGCCTAGGAATCAAGTGCTGTAAATTTTCACGGACTCACAAAATTCCAATGTATTTAGGAACAAATTTTCCACAAAAATTCTGGGTCTTTACATTCTCCCCACCTCAGGGCTTTACATCCCCTTAATCTATTACTCTAACTATGGTAGCAAATGGGGGTTCTGAGCACGCATCTGAGCCTCCCTCTCCCATTTTCTCTCCTGGAGGTTCCCGTGCTTCCAGTGAATGTGCACCAGTGGTTTCGACCATCCATGAAGGACCCTCTCCTGTAGATCCTCAATATCCACTGGAACCTCCATGAATGTCACCCCGTCATCGAATTCCATCTCTCCATCGTCGATGATGTGGGATGGGTCGTGCACGTATCTCCTCAGCTGAGATACGTGGAAGACGTCATGCACCCGATGCAACTGAGGTAGAAGAGCTAGCTGGTAAGCCACCTTTCCTAATATGCTGAGAACTTGGAAAGGTCCGATGAATCTCGGAGAAAACTTTCCACCTCGGCCAAATCTATATAGACCTTGTCGTGGTGATACCCATAGGAAGACGTGGTCTCCATCCTCCAACTCTAGAGGTCTCCATCTCCTCTCATCATACAACTTCTGTCTGCTCTAGGCAGTATTCATCCACTCCTGGATGATCTACACCTTCCCTGTGGTAGCCCGTACCATCTCTGGTCCCACTAGTTCTGACTCCCCTGGGTCTATCCAATATAGTGGTGATCTTCAAAGTCAATCATACAAGGCCTCAAAAGGTGCCATGCCAATGGTGGAGTGAATGTTTTTGTTTTACGCAAACTCCATCAAAGGTAAATAATCCTACTAGCTACGAACGAAGTCAAGGATACATGCACGAAGAATTTCTTCGAGGGTCTGGATGGTCCACTCAGTCTAACCATCCATATGAGGATGGAAGGCAGTGCTCAAGTGAAGTTGTGTCCCGAAAGCCTCCTACAACCCCTTCCATAGTCTAGAAGTAAACTGTGCGTCACAGTTAGAGACAATCCATGAAGGTACTCTATGTAAATGCACAATCTCCTACACATAGAGGAGTCCTAAGATCTCTACTGAGCCCTACTCTCCAATCGGTAGGAAGTGTGCCGACTTGGTGAGTTTGTCGATGATCACCCAAATCGAGTCATGACCCCTGGATGTATGTGGAAGATCCATCATGGAGTCTATGGATATCCCATCCCACTTCCACTCCAGGACCTCTAAAGGCTGAACCAAGACTACTGGTACCTAGTGCTATGCCTTTACTTACTGACAAGTGAGGCATCATGAGATAAACTCTGCTACTGCCTTCTTCATACCTGGCCACCTGTGCTGTCGATGAAGGTCCCGATACATCTTCTCCACTCCTGGATGTACTACAGAATGGGAAATGTGGAAATCCCACAACACTTCATCCTGAAGTGACATTGGTACCATAATACATTCTTTGAAGAGAATGACGTGATCCCCACCTTCAGAAAATCCATCAGGTGCCTTCCCGGTGGATATCTGAGCACATCGTGTCTCGTAGTCAGTGTCCCCGTGCTGTGATTCCCTGACTTGCTGAAGGATTGGGGGAGTGACCGTAAGAGACTGTAGTAATGATGCTCTATCCCTATCCACAAAGGATATCTGTAAGGCTGCCAGCTGCTTTGTTTCCTCTCCTAGCAGCTGAATACCAGTCCTCCCGCTGAGCGCATCGGCAATAATGTTACCCTTTCTAGGAGTATAGAATATCTTGAATTCATAATCTTGGAGGAACTCAAGTCAACACCACTGTCTCAGGTTGAGGTCCTTCTAAGAGAAGATATACCTAAGACTCTGTTGATCAGAGTACACGATAAAACGTTCACTGATCAGATAGTGTCGTTACATCTTCAAGGAGAAGACTACTGCTGATAACTCTAGGTCATGGGTAGCATAGTTCTGCTCATTCCATCTTAGATGCCGAGAACCATATGTGATCTCTACTGGGTCCTACATCAGGACACACACAAGTCCGGTCCCAGATGCATCATAGTAAACTATGTAGCCTACGCCTTCCTCTGGAAGCCTCAAGATTGGGGCACTAGTCAGCCTCTGCCTCGTCTCCTGAAAGATCTGATGGCCTCTCTCCAACCACATGAAGGGTTTCCCCTTCTTCATCAAGGATGATAGTGGTGATGCAACTTTGGAGAAGTCTAGAATGAATCTATGATAGTAGCCAACCAAACCTAGGAAACTCCGTATCTCTATCTCACTCCTGGGTGGCTCCAAAGCAAGCACTGCCTTGATCATCACTGGGTCCAACGCATGTCTAGCCTCCGAGATGATGTGTACCAAGAAGTGAACCTCTCGAATCCCAAACTGGCACTTCAAGAGCTTACTATATTGCAGGTGATCTTGGAGTGTGTCTAGTACGACCCGCAAATAGTATGCAAGCTCCTCCTCAGTAGTCGAGTAAATTATAATGTCATCTATGAACACTAGAAAAAAGTGATCAAGGTGAGGCTGGAAAATCCTCTTCATCAGACTCATGAACACTACTGGAGCGTTGGTTACGCCGAATGGCACAACCAAGAACTTGTAGTGGCCGTACCGACACCTGAAGGCCATCTTCTGCACATCCTCATCTCAAACTCTAAGATGGTGATAACCTGATCTCAGTTCTATCTTCAAGAACCACCATGATCCCTTAATATTATCAAAGAGGTTATAAATCCTCAATAGTGGGTACCTATTCTTCACGGTCACCTGGTTTAGGCAATGGTAGTCGACACAAATCCACAAGCTCCCATATGCCTTCTTGGCGAACAGAATCAGGGCTGCCCAGGGAGAAACACTGGTCCGGATGAATCCCTTAGCCTGTAAGTCCTCTAGATGTACCCACAGCTCACGAAGATCAGCGGGAGCCATCTGATATGATGGGGTAGGTATCAGTGCCATCCCTGGGGTACAAGTATATGTAGAAGTCCACCTATCTGTGAGGAGGTAGACCTAGTACATCCTCAGGGAAAACATCCACGTACTGGTCCCCCACAATAGGATTTCCCGAACTCTCCACATAAACTACTCCGAGGGTAAGACAAGACAATTGGTGAGTGATCCACTGCATCCTCCTCCAAGTAACTCTGTCTTGTGCTAAAAATGTTCCCTTCTCACCGGTGAAGGTAAAACTACTCCCATCTGTGCGGACACACTGCACTTTTCGACTAATACAGTCGATCTGAGCATGGACTATAGATAACCATTACATACCCAAGATGACATCATAAGGCTTCAATGCCTATACTTGGAGATCCCAGCCTAAGCTCTTGCCTACTAGAGTAAGCTCACACGACCGAAACCAGTGTGTAATTGTCGAATCAGCTCCCGTAGGAGTCTCTAGCCATAAGAAATGAACTAATGTCTCCTTCAGAATCTCCGAGCTCTGAACGAGGGAAGTGGAAATGAAAGAGTGACTGGAACCCATGTCTATAAGAACTGAAGCTTAGGTGGATTAGACACAGATCATAACACAAATCAATTCTAGGGCTCTATGATTGTAGGCCTCAGCTACCTGAAGCTGTGCTCTCCCTTATACACCTGCTCCCTGCGGTCAGGGTGGACCTCATGGTGGTGGTGGTGGTTGCACCTCGAAACTTATTGCACTACCAGCTGCACATCCAACTCCTCTACCACGTCTGCCTCCTTCCTATTTACTGCCTCGATCAAACCTCTACCCTTGCTTGGGAGGTCCCTCAACAATTTTCTGATCATCTGTGTAGCGGGTCAGACAGCCACGAGCCATGGGACCCTGTTCAACACATGAGTAACACTGCCTGCTCCTCGGAGGTCTGTCTTCACCCCGAGTGCCTCACACATCTGATCCTTAGTCATTTGGTCGACCACCTGTAAGTCTGGTCCTCTTGGACCTCGACATCGTATGTCTACTACTAGATGCAGAATACTCCGTTGCATTTCAGCTAGTGGTGGGTCTCACTACTGGAGAATGCTCAGCAAGGAAACTATCAACTAGGATGGATCGCTCCAACACTCCCACATATGTCGGAATGCTAAGTGAGATCATAAGAGATCTGATCTCTTTCCCGAGTCCCTACTTAAAGGTTTGGGCCATGAATAAAGGGTCCTACACCATATATGTGGAGTAGCGTGAGAGGTCGGTGAACCTCACTGAGTACTGTGCAACTGTAATGCTGCCCAGCTGCAGATGAAGTAGATCTTGTATCCATAATGCTTGAAGGGTGGGTGGTAAAAACTCCACCGGGAACAGGCTATCGAAGTCTACCCATAGAAGTGCCACCTCATCGTGGACCTAGAGCATCATGCTCCTCCATCTGCCTACTGCTGCCTGAAGGAGGCTGGTAGTAAGGATCACCATAAAGACTACTGGTGTCCTTACTAGCCTGAAGACTCTCACCACAGCCTCCAACCAATCCTCATCCACCTTTGGGTCCATCTCTCCCCAAAAACTCAGTGGCCTCTGGCACTGGAACTCATGCAATGCGCTCACGTGGTGTGCATCATCTGCTACTGGGGATGATGACATTGGTGGAACAACAGGGAGTAGTACCGCTGGTGCCTCTGCTGGTGCCTCTATTAGAAAGGGCCATGCACCGAGGTCTATTCAATCAGTGGGATATCTGCGCATACAACTCTCAGAACTCTAGCTGGTCGTCCGCGGGGAGGCATCCTGAAAGAACAAATGTGACACAGTCAAAATATTATACCTGTTTGATCTAACTTTAAGAAACCTTTTGAAAACACACATGCAATAAGTGTTTTCATGCACTGAGTCGGAAATCCGAAGTTAGGGTCCTAGTGTATGGATACGTCGGCCGCCCGCACCAACACTGGACTCCCTGAACTGAAAACCGCACTTATTACCCTTAACACTATTTCCTCACAGAAAAGAAATATCAGAGTCCTAAGTTCTATGGTAGAACAGACTCCTTTGATACCAATTTGTCACAACCCATCCCCCAGGGCCCGTATCATGACTACCCCAAGACATCCTTCCATAGGCTAGGGGCTGATGATTAGCACCAAAGGTGTAACTCCCTAAAAATGGGAAGGCATTGCCTTTAAAAATTAAAAACACACACAACATAGTACGAGCATAAGTAAACACTAAGAAAAAAACTGAATTCAAATGAGTGATGAAAAGTAAAGGGATTGATTACAAGCCCAACTGTAAAGTACGAGTACAACTGAAAGAAAATAAATGCAGCAATTGAATCGTCCTCCAGGGTTCTGACCTAAAGGGTTGTTACAGATGGCCTCCTCACCACTTCTAATCCATCCTTCTGCTCCATGTACCGTCATGCCAAGTGGTCCACCTCCGGGTACCTTCTAGTCCTGCTACTCTCTGCCTCAGTCATCACTGTCCATCATCTATAACCAACACAATGAGGTGCCGACATAGCCAGTGTAGGGGTGAGTATAACGATATTTAGTAGGGACCCCAAGACCCTCAAGGTCTCTCAAATTCAACAAGGATAAATCACAATTTATGAAATCAACGAATAACCATTACTTAGGTATATTCCCATACATATACCTTAGTTATCTAGTAAACCATCTCAATCATGAGTAAAACACAAAAGTCATTGACTCAGCTCAAAATTGGATTTTTATTCACGATGTCGAAACCACAGATGCTGGAGAACTCCTCCTCTATCGAGTATAGTGGGCCTGCCGCTACAGCCAAGTGCTTCCCACTAACCTTGGACTACTGAGGTACTTTACCTATCGAGTATTTTGGGTTTTCCACACTCACAAAAAGGCGCTCCCTACCATGGGTCTGTCACCAGAACCATGCGCTCCCCCTCATAGCCTACAGAGTTACTCCTTCTGTCGAGTACCGTGAGTCTGCCACTACAACCAAGAGATCCTCTGCCGTGGGTTTTCTACTACAACCATGTGCTCCTGACTGGGCCATCCGAATCACTCCGAGTCAATCGGTAAGCAGTCGTCAAGTCTCAGCCATCTACTAGGTCTCTATTATCTGCTCGCTCGTCACAGGGAGAGTCCGCTCCAGGAGCTACAAGTCGATGCTCTAAGTGTCACTAAGTACCACTTATAAGTATCTCAAAGGACCACCACATCATTGGGGTCTCAACCCAATAGATGACGTGTGAATCAGATGCTCAGTCGGTTAGTTATTAGGCTTCTAGTCCCAGGGGCCCGGTTGGATTCGTGTACAGTCCAACCTGACTGTAACTCAACTATACCCCGAACTCCAATGGGGTATACTCAAGGGACCTTCTAACATCGAGATTACTAATGTCGTTGATGGTTCGTCAAACAGACATCTGGTGCCAATGATATGGTGAAAGCAAGCAATGGGTCAATAGTGGGCCCAGTTCCGGTCCGACCCGGTCAGACTGACTCGGCCCCACCTAGTCTGGGCCGACCCGTCCAAGGTCAACCTGGTCAGACTCGCTGTGTCTGATCCGGCCCATTGGGCGGGTCAGCCTGTGAAGTTCGGCCCAGTCCGCTGGGCCCGGGCCAACGAACTGCGAGGGTGGTTCAGTCTGAATGCTGCCACACAAGCGGTGTGGCCCAAAGGCCGGGTCCGGTTCGGCCAGCACTGCGAGGGACGCGGCTCGGGAGGTCGGCAGTCGGGAGGCCAGCAGGTAGGCCTCGCGGGGTGAAGGCAGGCCAGTTGGACCTCGGGCTGGGCGCGGGTGCAACAGGAAGGGCGCGGGGGCACCAGGCATGCCTCGGCAGGGGCCGGGCAGGTGGGCTGTGCGCTGGTAGGGCACGGGAAGCGCGCCGGTGGGTGCCAGGCAGGGCGGTAGGGCGCCTCAGGGGGGGGGGGGGGGGCAGCGCCGGCAGGGCACCGGGCTGGCCGGAAGGGCACCGCGGGGAAGACAGGCAGGGCGGCCAGGTGCCGCGGGGGTCACCGGGTAGTGCGGGCAGGTCACCGGGTAGCACGACAAGGCACCGCGGGGGCGCCAGACATGCTATGGTGGGGGCAGGCAGCACACCGAAGGGCCCTCAGGGCACGCGGGCAGTGCGCGGGGCAGGCCTTGTGTAGTGTGGCTGTGTTCGGCCTGGGGCATCGGTGCACCGCAAGTGGGCCGCGATGCGCGGAGGCCGCGGGCAGCATGGCCATCGTTGTTGCCACCTTCATCACCATCCCTTCATCGCCATGTTGTAGTACGTCACAAGAATGAAGAACGACTGAGGATGTCGGGCTGTGTTAGTTTGGCCTACATCCTCCGCGATTAGAGTAGTATCAATTGGCACAACAAGATAAGCAGTTGATTATTAACACACCCGCAACAAACCCTTTCTATCCAATGATGGGGATAAGAAAAAGTATGACATCTTCATGAAATAAATACCCCTACCTTGTTATGACAATGATCATTGACGAAGTCGCGGAAAGGCGGTGTTGATTCGTCAATGTCGGAAGAGGAAGAGGATATCTGTCATTCGCGGATAAGCGTTCATAGGGGACGAAGTCGAAGATGGCATTCTTCGTAGTCGACACCTTCTCTTTTGGAACAGTTGCAGATTGAAGAAGGAGTTTGTCGTTCTTCAGTGGTGAGTGGAATTCTTCGTTGGAAGGATGAAGTTATCCAAGTTCTTAGAATCCCTCTCTCAAGCTCCACCAAATGAATTACCAACCAAAAATAATAGACTAACAATTATTTTAATGGTTGGAAAGAATTAAAATGGATTCCAAAGGAGTTTAATTAAATTGTGAAACATAACCAAAAAAATGAGATAGGTTGTCTCAATTAAATGGTGGGGAAGGTGAAGAGTTTCTTCCCACACAAATGGGAGGTTAAAGCTGGTTTAAAGCCTGTGTGGGCCCCACCAAGGATATCCTCCCGAGGGAGGTTATGTGTGGGTGGGTCCCACAACCATAACCTCTCATGGGAGGTTATGGTGCTGTGGACCCCACCTCTAACCTCCTCTTGGAGGTTTTAACCACCCCAAAATAAAAATAAGTTATCACCTTATTTTTATTTAATTTATTTTAAAAACCCCAAAAACTAAGTTCCATTCCCGACCAACTGCTATCGAGGTGAAAGTCCTCTCAAGAGAATACCGGTGCTGTGAGTTCAACGGTGCCCTCATATTTCAATTCTGAACACTAGTTGAAAAGTTATAAAATTGCACACATACGTTTACTGAACGTACCCGAACAAAACTTTAGAAATTCATTACAGGCACATCGGGCCTCGGAATCAAGTGCCGTAAATTATCACAGACTTGTAAAATTACCAGGTATTTAAGAAAAAATTTTCCACGGAAATTCTAGATCTTTACACTAGCAATGTATTACTAAACCATATTCACAACCCTTTCCAGTCCTCTCTTACTGAACCTGGTTCACTCACCATTCTATACATATCATATTGAACCAGGTCCATTCCCTAGTCCAGCGCTATCTATCTCACGTTATAAAAATCATTACCTAATGAATTATATAGAGGAAAAACTCCAAAACATCATTGTTTATATCATATCCATCATTCTTGGTTATAATGTATCCATTTTCATTAGTTATAATGTAACCACCATAACATAATTAAATGTCATAGATAGGTGTTTAATTAGGTCATTAAACAATAATCATAGCTAAGATCATGCAATTGAATGTGTTTTATAAAAATTCAATCATAACCAAAGGAAAATAAATAGGTTTCATAATAATTTCATCATTTTATCATAGCATAACCAGTTGAAAAACAATCAGGTCTCATAACAATGTTATCAGGTAATAAACACTTGAAAAAAACGGGTTCCATAAAGAACATGTCAACATAAATATAAACCATTAGTATAATGAATAATAATTCCATCAAAAGATTATATCCCTAGTAAGGAATTGGTAACATCAATAGATTAAATCATAGATTGAAAATTATATTCATCAATTATTTTATACATTTCTTGAAGAAAATATCCTTTCCAAAATGACAAGTAATTTTAAAAACATTGAACAATTTCGAAAACACTTCCTACCGAAATAATTTATTTAAAATATAAAAAAATTTCAAATATTAACTATAAATTTTATTCGAAAAATAACATTGAAATAATTTATGGTATATTTGAAATCATTTCTTGGTCATGATATCTAGAAAAACTATGTTGTTTATGGATGTGAAAAAATGATTATTTACACATTATAGGTAAAATAAGAAGAAAAATTTATTTTGAAAATGAAATGAATAACCCATTTAAAATATTTTTAAAAAATAAAGACATGCATAAATTTTTTATTAATTAATCATATTAAATAAAAAATAAAAACATTTTTGAAAAATATTTAGAAAACATGGATAAGGAAGTAAAATGTATTTCAGTAAAAAAAATTATTTCCCATAAGAAACATTATTTTTAAAATAACGAGTATATAAAAATAGAAAAAATAAGGGTAAAATGTATTCTTATGAAATAAATAGAAGAAAATAAAATTCATAATTTTTGAAAGATATATATAATCTTATTTCATCATGGTATGTATAATCATAAACATCCTTGATAAAAAATTAGATTGTATAATAAATCCATTGACACTTAAGTAATATTGGAACTTATTAACCATAAAGAATAACATTAAATAAATATTAAAATATACATAGAATAAACAAAATAATTTAATTACTATTCATAGAGGCTATGTATACACCTCATGGAGGGATATAGTTTCATAAGATAATGTGAATATCAAAGAATGAATATTGGGGAAAAAATCCATAATCATTTTTATGACATTGAAACCTTAAACACCATGAAAGTGATATAATAAAAATGATATGAAAATATATATAATATTAAATAGAATCATCATAGGATACTTTCATTATATGTATATAAACCATATAAAAGAACCATTTTTTGAAAGTGGAATTTGTCCTACAATAAATAAAAGTTAGACAAAAATAACTCAACTTAAGTCTTATCCTCCATAAAATTCATTAAAACCTACTATATAACAAGTATAATTGTATTATACCAATATTAATGACACATAATCATATATAAAACCATATATTATAATATAATGACCCATTATTTCCTTTTTATTAATGATTCTATATTAAAGTTATGTTTTTGGTAATAACCATTATGTTTTTTATTTATAGTATGATTTGTAATATTTATAGACCTATTAATTTGATAATGGAACCACCATATCCAGAATTATAAACCTGATATTAATATCATATATTTTAATTATAAATGTATTTGGAGTGATCCATAAAATTTAGTGGTCGATAATGAAATACATTGTTCGCGGAGATGCTAGGTCATCTGTATGCATAAACATAGTTTCCCTATTCATGTCTGATTGAATGAAATAAAAGTAAATGGTATATAATATAATTATATAATATTTATAATTTCATATATAATACATATTTTCATTATAACCATCCTTAATAACTTCTATCTAACATGTCAATGAAACACATCACTTTGCAAGGTGATACCCCCCCCAAACACACGAGTGACATGACTATATTCCAAAAAAATGGAGACAATGATGAAATGCGAGATATAATAGTTATAAAATACTAATAACACTATAGGTATCATATATAATCAAGAAATTTTTTATGACCATACATAATAGGTGGCAATGGAAAAATGAATGACATCAGTACATGAGATTGTAGTTCACTGTACACATGAATAATGTATCATAACCCATTTAATGGAAGTGGAGATAGTTTTATGTCATTAAAATTACATAATAACATCTCAGAATATTAAAAAAATTTAGGTTATTATATAATATCCTTTCAATTTTAATTTAATGTGGTAGAGGATGGGAAAAAATCATTGTTTAACGTTACCACTTTATTAAGGTATCCTACATATTATTCCATTAAAATATTTTTTTGGATAGATTCCAGCCCAGAATACGGCTTCTTCTATATGAGGAGGGATTATGGGAGGTTATTTTTTATGGTATTTTCCAATGAAAAGTAGTTGTATGGTTTAAATAAGTAAGGTGATGGGTGTACATTTAAACGTAGGAGAGAGGACACAATTGTTTTTAAAATAATTGAGTTCTCCCTTGTCTTTCATATTTTAGAAGATTTAAAAATGGAAAATTATCAATAAATAAAAGTGTAATGGTTGAAATATGGTCTGAATATATTTTTTAGAAATGTGTATAGGTTTATTTATATCCATATCATATAAGTTTAACACCATAGGTAAACCCATTTATACCATAACATTAGTAATTAATTATTACTACATTCCGAATTCATGTTGGTAAAAAAAATTACAATACTAGACATTTTAAATTATTCTTAATATATTTATGTGATAACTTTATTAAAATTCCATTATCATAAGTTGAAATGTTTTATTCAAAATTAATCCTGTCGATTTGATGAAAAAACATGGGTATTGTAGATAAAACGTTCAATGTTATAAATGGTTTTTATATCATAATTCATTATGAAATACCTAAAAATGAACAAAATATATATTAATTTATATTAAATTAATCTAATTTTACATTAAATACAATTGAAAATATGATTTAACATTATGATTAATCTAAATTAAAAGGCGATTTTCAATTAATTTTTTTTCATTTTTTAATTTTCATCCAAAAAGGAATCTTATCATACAAATCCCATAAATTCATTGTAATATAATATTGATATTATTATTAAAAAATATGTTTTACTGTATAAAATTTATTTCCTAAATATGAAAAAAATTATTTTTATTATAGATTCAGAAATAGAAACAAACATTTTTTTCATAAAAATATATTTTTTATGTATGAAATTAGATTTATTTGTATTTCATATCTACAAAACACAGAAAGTGAATTTTAAAATTTTAATTGAATATTATATATATCTATATAATTAAAATTATTATCCAAAAGTTATTTTCTATATATATTGTTATAAAAATCCATTGTGCACATATTAATGGGGTTTCTTAGAAATATTAACTTTTATATTAAAAAAGATTTTAATTACTTTTTTAATTAATTTTTCACTAAATAATTCATTTTAAATAAATGTTTAAAAACTCTGTGAATAATATATTTAACCTTACTCATACCCTCAATTCCAATTTCTATGTGAAAACATTCATTATAAATAACAAAATTAAAAAAATTTATATTTTCTTTAAACTCGATGTTGCATACAACTCGATATTAAATTACTATTGCGTGTAAATAAAAATACCAAAAATATTAAACTTATTTGAAAAAAATATTTCTTAAAATCTGGGTGTATTGGAAATATTATTGGAACATGTTTTTTGATTGAAGGATTATGATTGTAAACCATGTTAGTAAAAACATGAAAAGATAAAGCGCATAACATGTAATAAGATAATGAGATTATTTCATCTTTAAAATATTAAGATATAATTTTCATCCATAATATTTTAATTTTTTACCTAATTCATCCAACAATGTGTTTATTTCTATATCTAGGTATCTATAGATTTTGTTTATAAGATGAGCATGTAATAAGACCTTAACGGTTAGGTTCCTTATTCTTATAATTTTCCTCGGGATACAATTAGCTTGGATATCCAATTGGTTTTGATACTTGAGGAATGTAGTTGGGTTTTTCAATATATTATATTTGATATAATTTTATCTTCACAATTATCTTAGTGGCCTATATGTGATGTTTTTTAGGGTTTGATTGCTCTTCTAGTGTTCTTCTATAGTGGAAGAAACTCTTAAAATTCTCATTCCATCATACAAACCATCAACATATATAAAATGTAAAAAATAAAAAATTATTTCCTTTCTTAATTCTATTTAGATAATATAATCATTATAATAGTAATATTTTAACACCTCAAGAATTTGTGAAGTATATATTTTCAAATAATTTTAATATTTTCTAATTTGTTTATTTCATACAATCTATTATATAACTTCTATTATGTGGAAATATTAAGTTATTCTTTCTATTTAAACAATAACCAGAAGATATTATTGTATACACAATAATTCAATTATCTTTAGATACACAGAACACTATTTTTGGAAATTGTTATACATAATTCGTAGTTCATTTAATAGATTGCAATATACACAAGACAAAGTTCTATAGAACAACAATATAGGATTAAAATATTATTATGTAATATAATACAATATAACCTAACAATTAAATTATTTTTCTTATTTCTATTAGGTAACATATAAGATATATTTTTTAAAAGATGGATTCAATAGTTACCAATTAATTAAACATAAAAATATCTACAAATTGATTATAACAAATTTATTTTGTTTCCTCACAAAGTTGTTTTTTATTAATAAATAAATTTAATTACAATTAGTAAAAGTTATTAATGAACTATAAATGTTATATATTCAGTAAAATATTTTATTTATTCATCCAATATATTTTATAGGAATAAGATATAAACAAACCCAATTTGATACATAAAAAACAAGATTTTTCAGAAGGACACCTTTATCTCTTTTTAATGGTGTTCCCATTTTGTATCAAATTTTATAAAAATTATGATTATTTATATAAAACAATAAACATCCTTATTGATAGAGGAAATTGAATTTACATTGGATTAATTTTTTTATTTTTATGATAAGCTAAATCTATTGGTAAATAGTAAAAAATACTAAAATTCAGTTGAAAACAATATTCATAATAATAATATATAGTGATAAATTATATTTTTGATTGGATTTATACAATAATTCGACTATTTTTTATCATTTAATCCATTTTAGTTCATCGGAATCAATTTTCAATTTAAATTTGATATAAAAAAACATTCAATCTTTTGACCGTCTTTACTGTAAAATCTTTTTTTCTCATTCCATCAACAAGATCAATTTAAATAATTTTTTCCATTTTTTTCAAAATTTTAAAGAATAAACTCCATATTTGTAATGATATGGTCCAAATTTACTAATTATTTCAGATTTAATTTTATAAATTTTTTGATTAATATACTTTGGTAATTTTTATTAAAATCATTAAGGGTGAATCAGGTAGTTAAGGGTAAAAATATTAATATAAATATTATAAACATACATAAATAGTTGTCCAAAATTATTTGGATGAGGTATTGTCAACCAAAATCATCTTTGGGTGAATTTTATGGACTCTTGGTGCCACATGAATGTCTTTAAGGGCTTTCATAGCATTTTATTCTATGGTTTTTCAAATCATTTATTCTTTTGTTTTAAACAAGTGAAATATCGTAATATGGGCTTACCTAGGAGATATATTCATCTATAAATAAAAATAAAAAAGAGAAGATGTTGAAATTAATCATGATGGATTATTTTTAATTTCAATGAAATACATTATTACCTTAAAGGATTATATAATGATGATTTAATGATTTTTTAATTAATGGAAATATCAAATAAATGATATTAAAAATGTTAAAATAAATATAATCTAGGATAATTAATTTTATTCAATAATTTAATAGATTTACTATTTATATATTAATTAATTATTAATTATTTATTTTCAAGTTTATCTTGTTTATTTATATTTTTAAAAATTGATGAAATGAATATTGTTAAAATTTTCAATTTTTTTATTTTAAAATAAATAATGTTTTATTAAATGAGTTAAATTCATAGAAATAGTGACATTAGCCAAATTACTAGGATAAGGTTTCAAATTTCATCAATAACCTATTTTAGGTTCGTTTGTATAATTATAGTAACTATAGTAACCCATATGTAGTAATAAAACATGTTGTCATAGAAAGAGTTAGAAATATTAATTAAGGGTAAAATCTAAAATAGATGGATAAAAATGTGGCCAAAAAATGTCTAAAAATAATTGTTTTAGAGGGTTTTACACATAATAATATAAGATTAAACATATCTAAAATTTATCTTTTTGGAATAAAAAATTAATTTATATTAATTTAATATTCTTAAGGATTCCAAAAGTGTCCCTCCTCTCTCTTATAAAATCATATATATCCTTCTATTTTCTTCACACTTAAAAAGGAATTGGTTCATCCAACCACTGCCCAAATATCATACCAAATTCCTTCCATTCATCATAGATTCATTAATTTGGGAATAAATCTTACCATGTAATTCCTTTTGTGCAACTCAAAATGAGATACCCAAAGAAGAGGAGGTATGTACTAGTTTGATGAGGGACAAGACCTAAGGTAAAGTGTATCTATGTCACTTATATTTTCCATGAGATACAAGCCATGTTCACCACCTAGTTATTATATGTGGGTAATATACTTTCCATGAATGTATTTTATGAAAATTATAACGAATTATATGTTATTTACCTATCCAATTTATGTTATATATTTCATAGAGTTTCTGGTTCAAAAGTTACCAAATCTATAAAGTAAATTTGTCTCAATTTTATAACTTTTGGACACTTGTAATGTTATGCCCCAATATTTTTCTAAGAGGTCTACACACTGACCTATACATGTTATATCATTAATCTGTTTATTTTCATGATAATTTAAGTTTGAATTAGTGTGATTCATTCCATTTTGTTATGATTCAATGATACCAAAGTGTTGATGGTTTATTATAACAATATCATAATTTTTCAATAATTTGTATGATTATTCATCCATTGATGAAATATTACTGTATATATATCAATAACACTCATGGATTTTATTACATGTTTTAATTCATGTTATATCCATGTAATGATACAATTCCTGCACTCTTTGGTACTTTAGATAATTATTATTGTTTTATGAAAATCCAACATTATTTCTCATTTTGTTCAAAACTTTGTGTTGATACAAAACAATTTATTCAAATTAAATGTTTTTTATTCTTCTTACTATTATCCTATTATGATTAAAATCCATTTTTACCCAAGTTTTACCTTTTACAAAAATGTTTTAAAAGTAATATTCTTGTATTTTGTCATCTAGAAAAATTTCTAAAATTACAATATGAAAAGGAAATGTTTGGCTTGTACAAGAATAAAATAATTTATAACCATAATTTTCATGAAGCTTTCAATTTATTTTTACAAGTTTATTTATAAATGTTTTTCAAATATTCTAATTATTTTTGTTTTCAAATTTTTTAAAATAAAAAAGTTCTAAAAATATGATTATGAAACCATTGTATGTTTTCAATGCTATATTTAAAAGAAAAAGGTTCTCAAAATTCATTATGTTGAATATATATTCTCCTCATGAAATGATTTAAATTAAATTACAAATATGTTTTATATGAATTTTTTTAAATGGTTTTATAAAAAATATTTTCAACGAAATGCTATTTTCATAATGGAATGTTCCATATGATCTCTCAATATCCTTCTTTATCTAATATTACATAATTTTTTTATAGTTTCTTATTTACTGGTGATATGATCTATTAATACCATTCATATTAATTTTTCAATGGTTTATGATTTTATAATAGGATTTTTTGACCCTTTTGTTTCTCTTCCATAGGTTATATTCTTTTGAAACCCAATTCATTACACGGGTTGTTCTTTGAGGAAAAGACTACGTGACCTATATCTTTTTCATAGGTATTAAAGTGATGAAATTTTTATGATACCCATTTTATTGAAGGGGATATTATATAATGCAAATTAATTCTATATTTTTTATGGGTCATCATAATATATACAGTTTAATGATCTTGTGGTCCATTTATGTATGATTTTTTTATTTGATGGGTGGGACCTGTATCTCATTCCAATGCATTGGGTAAATATTTAGTTCTCTTTATATAATGAGGGGAATAAAGTTGATGAGTCCGATCAACTATGGAATACGGAAAAACTAGATCCTTATTGATAAAATACTACCACTATGGATAGTGGTGTGTCCTTCCCAGTAGCTGTAGTCTGCATGAGGTTACCTATTAGGTTTTATCATTGTGCCTTTACTTATAGGGAATGATATTGCATGTTTATTTGTCTACCACAAATTTCATGCCTTATTCCTATGCAATTATTTCATTGATTATGATCTTGATTCCATTATGATTCACATATTATTAAATGATAATACTTTTTCCATGAATTATTTTTTTATCATTTTTATGCATGCTATGATCTCCTAAAATTATGATCATGTTCACCTGAGCTTATGATCATGTTTATGATTACATATCTCCCTTGTTTACCCTTATTGAGCATCTAAGATAACTCAGTTCATATGTTTATTTTCACAAGGATAAAAGAAAATTTTTAAGTAGGAATAATAAATGGGAAGATCCTTGTGGGAAATATTGATGATCTATCACCAAACTAGAAGTTTTTGTTCCATGTTTCCAAAAGCGGAAAACTAATACAGTATTTCGGTTTGTGTTTGTATATTGAATGAAATGTTCCAAAAAAGGATATAATATACATGTAATAAAAGACTAGGTGGTTATAAATCTTGAGATAGTTCAGAGTAGAAGTAGTAAAATACAACCTACCTCTATGTGATTACACCAAACTATGGATCGATGATCATATAGAGAGGATTGAAAACCAGAAACTGGGTTTCATTTCATTCTTCAAATGAATATTCAAAATTTAAAAAAATAGAGGTTTTCATTTGATTATATGCATAAAAAATATTTTATGGTAGGGATCACATCACTATTATCGGCATTATTCAATAAATAAAGAGTTATCAAGCATTAATTTTATCAGCTGATATCTCAAGGATGAGGATACATTACTATCTGTAAATGGGTTACAAAATATTTTGAACCTTTTAAATTAATGTATCAAATATGATTCCCATAAATTAACTATTCCTATGAATTAATAACCTTATGAACCCCATGGAAAGTCATGGAATTATGAACACAAGTGATATTTAATATCACAAATAATTAATATACTGTGATGATATCTTTTCATAAGCTAACATAGTGTTATACCTAACCTTGTATCTTCGATATAAGATTCTGGGATATTGTAAAATTTTATATACATGTTTCTATTACATCTAATAATATCCCACATACAAAAATCCAATAGTTAAGTTATGAAAAACTCCAAAATCTTTATGAATCTATCAAAAACTCTTGACGATATATCTCATCAATCCACTCCTCATTTTGGGAATAATCTTTTCATAACATAATGCTTCTCTAATTTATAACTATTTCACCCCAAATTTCATTATATCATTGAAAAAAATTATGAATCCTAATTTCATATTTTTATGAATAAATATTCCCTTAGAAAAAATTTGTTCTTCTAAAATTACAAAGTTTTCTTGAATTATCTCAGTTATACATACTCATATATCTATATAAAAAATACACAACAATATGTATTATAAACATCATATGTATACATATATAATCAATTCCTATAACATCCCAGTAAAATAAAGAATATGATATTTTCATATTTATTAATATTTGTGAATTAAATATTAACATTAAATTAAATGGGATCTATGTTTTATGAAGTACATTCCATGCAACAATAGGTTTCTCTAAAACCATATGTTTCACAAAAGGCTGAGTCGTACTGAAAGTAATAATAAAATAATATTATTATTTTAAATGGTAGTTAACAGCTAGCTGTTGTATTGGATGGAATGAACAGAACTAAATACTTGATGATTAAACATGTTTGTTAAATGTTTTTTCAATTATCCAATAAAATATTGAGGCTTAAAATGATAATGAATCCAATTTTGAGTATTAACACTTTAATATTTTTAAAAGGTAGTTTTACAGCCTTTTGATACAAAAATCATTATAAATATAGTTTTTGTCACTTTTATATGTTATATTTGAAAAAAGAAATTTATTCTTTTTAAGTGGGACATCAAAATCTAGTTTTGGTAGATTATTGGCATTTTTCTGATAAAGTTCATTTTTAATGAATAGTGAAAAATACTGTATTTTAAATTAAAATTGTCTTTTAATTTAATTTATTTATATAGTAAGATTGTAATTTTAATTATTTTTAAGTGTAATTGGATTATATTTTTATCAATTAATCCATTTTTGTTCATTTAATATAATTACACTTTAAAATTGGGCTTAAACACATGATAGTTTTTTTGTAGTTTTTACTTCTTAACAACACCCTTTTTGGTTTGGACAACACGACTTAATTTTAATTTATTTGCTGAAAATTCTGTGTTTTAAATTTGGAAAAATGGATTCCATATTTGGAATCAGGAGTCCCAAATTTTTTAAATAGGTTTTTTTTAGACATTATTAATAGTAACTTTAGTAAATATTTTATTTTTTATGGTTAAAGGATAAATTTGGTAAATAAGGGTAAAAAATAATATTATAAGAATATTAAATTACCCAAACACATGTCCTAATCTTATTGGATGAGATATTTCCAACAATGGGAATCCGTGGGTCGATTTTAGGACCCCAATGAGCCAGTTTTGTGTGAAAGTGACATTTAATTACTTTAAATTTAATGTTAACGAAAATATAACCTAAGCATATATTTTTTACTAAAAGAATTTTTATATGGGGTTATATACGTTATCATTTTGACTATAAATATTCATAATAAATATAAAAAATATTCCTTACATCATGGTGTTTTATTTATAAATTTTAGAGATTAAATAAATAAATTTATTTATGACATAATGGTCATGTAGCGATTACCTTATTAATGAATATTTTAAACAAATGGGATTATAAAAATTCAAATAAATTAATTTTGAAACATTTTATTCCATAGAATAATTTTATTAATAATTATGACTTGTTATATTTGTATTAATGATGTTTTTTTATAATTATTCAAGTGTTTAAAGATTTTTTGAAAGTCGTGATATGAATAGTATAAAAGTTGACATAAATGAGTTTTTGAATCAATTAACATTTTATTAAATGATATAATAGTACTAAAAATATAATATTCATCCAACTGGAATATATTATGTTTAAAATAACATTAATGATCCATTTTGGGGTCTATTGATAGTTTATAGTATCTATGTTAATCAAACATTATGAATATACAAGAAGACATGGTTAAAGTTAAACTAGTTTAGTGAGGTTTAAAGCTAAAAGATAATGTTAATTTTATGTCCTAGACTTGTATAAAACCCATTATATGACAATATTTCTACCCATACTCATCTGATATTCTAAATATATCACTTTTGAGTTATTATAATTCAAAAATAAATTAATATTAAAATAATATTTTCAAACCTTCTTAAAGTGCTCCTCCTCCCTCTTATAAGAGGACACCACCTATAACCCTTACTCACACATCTAAATCCCCCTTTTCTCGTCCTTCCTCTACCCAAATATTCTCCCAACATCCCTCAATTTCTCCTATAAGTCTTACATTGGGAAGAATTCAATTAAAGAAGGCATTTTGGATTGAATCAAAAGGATTTACCCAATTTGAGGTAATGTCTTCTCTCAGTATTATTTCTTTTATTTCCCTTATAAAACCCTATAAACTCCATTTATTCAATTATTTTATAACAAAACCATTATATTAAATATCCTAGGATGTTTTATGGTAAGGATTATAACTACACTTATACACACCTCCATCTAATGGATTTAGAACATTTTTTTCTCTAGATGACAAACTACTGCCTGACAAAATGATGATAGTTCAATTATCTCATACTACCACTTATTGTGGGAATTATGATGGAACTTTAATTATATTTTATATTTATGATATTTATTTTATCAATTTCACATTGTAATTATCATTTATAACACACATTTCTTCTTTTCATGTTGTATAAAAACAATAATTTATTTGAGGAAGTGCGGACTACCTCTCACTCCAGGTGATATGACTCATTCATGCTATACATGGAATATATATAGGATGGATGTGATAAACATATGTAACTTATAAAACATATATATTATACTTTAATTATAATATACATATGTATCACTTAGTTTTCATTCTTTTAAATATGAAAATAAAATTAAAGTAGTGTTAATAGGTACGTACGACTTACTGTCTCCATGAATGGTGCCTTTCATCTGAAGGCTATGAACTATTCTAAATACATATATAATGGATATACATGATATATATGATACCTAAATCATGAATATAATTATTTATAAAATGTAATTTTTACCACACAGACAATTTATAATTATAATTTTTTTACTCAAGTTCCAAACATCGAAAAAATGTCCAATATGAACTCAAATAAGTAACTAATTGTTATATCAAGGTAATAAGTGGTATAAAAGGAATAATAAACTTGAAAAAGGTTTTGATTAAAACAAAAACTTACTTTAGTTTATTATCAAGGAAATTAATGAATGAACGAGTCATGTCAGACATGAGGTAAGAGGATTTCTCTCAATCTCTTTTCATTGAGGAAAATTTTGATTTATACATGACTTGCTTTTATACAGTGTATAAAACCCTTTGAATTTTAATTTCATTAGAATTTAATCATTTTCTAAGTATAATTTTACTCAATCGAAAAGGGAATGTTTATTTATAATGTACGCGGTGACAATGAGATTTCCACCGCCACGAGCATTATTTGATATATGGGTTCCTTAATAAGCCATAATTTTTTTAGAAGGAAAATAAATAGGACATACCATTTTTTACATATTTTGGTACTGAAAATGGTTTTTGAAATGTATTGTATATTTAAATATCTTGAAATAATTTTTTGTAATTTCAAATGAAATGTTATTAGTGAAATATGGATATTTGCAATAATTTATGTGTTATGATTGTCACAACCACCTTTTTCAACTTATTTATTTTATAAATTTTCTACGCATCGGGTAGCTCGGGTCGGATCCCAAATTAAAATTTTGAGTTTATGTATAAAAACACACGTTTTGGCTTTAATTGCATTCAACACACTACGGTCGAGCTGCGCGGCTTTCCCCAAGTCACCGTGCGACCCCGCCAGCTCACCGCACATCCTTTCCCGTTCTCAAAATAAACAAAAATTTAAATGAATAAATAAATAATGATAAAGATGAGTAGGATAAAAAAGAAATGTGAATGAAATGGAAATAATAAGTTTAATGAGTTTTGAGGATTTTTTTAATAATTATAACCTTAATATAATTATTTGAGGTTGTTATTATTATTTTACTACTATTTTTATTACTGTTATAATTTTTTATTTTATTTTATTTATTTACATTAATCTATTATTATTATTATGTAAAACCCTTGACTACCCAACACCCCCCTCTTATCCAAATCGCGGCGCACTCCCCTCCCCCTGAAACCCTACCTCACGCCCCACCACTCCGACCCTCTCTTCATGACGCTGCCTCCCATCCGGTGCCGCTCACCTGCCTACTCCGGTCCGACATCGCGCACCCCTCTACGACCCGCCGCTACCACCGTCCTGTTTCGGCTCACCTCCTCGGAGCCCGCCGCCAACGCGGGTCATCGTTGTCGCACCAGCTCTGGCCACCATCATGATCGCCCGCTCGCATCGCCTGAGCCACCGACCTCCATCACCCAATCACGCTGATGCCTCCCCTCCTGACCAATTTTGGTCCGACAAACCGGCTTTTCCCCCCTGCTCCTTTTGTCCGGCGACCGGTTCCGACTCCCCCTGTTAATGTTTGGTCCGGCAAACCACCCGCCGCCTCATTGCTCCCCTGCTCCCATCCGTCAAACCCCTCTAGCTCCCTACCTTTCCCCTACTGGTCGCGGTTTGGTCATTTGGCACCTTCCCCGCTAGCCGCAACATTTTCTAGCTCCCCCACCGCTATCGCACTCTCCTTCCACACGCACCGCACACCTCTAGATAAGTATATCCCCCTTTCTCTTTGAGTTTTTGGTTTTACAGCAGGCTTGGGGTCTAATTTTTGGGGTTAATATCTTGTTTTGGGTTTTCTCTCTTTGATTAGGGTTCGCACTTGGTCCCTTGTGGTGAAAATAGCACAAAATTGATGTTTTTCACTGAAATTTTGTAATTTCTCCATGTAAGGTAGGTGGTTTCATGACTTGACATCCTCTGGATAATTTAATTTGGTTTTTTAGTTAATTTAATATGTTATATGATTTAATTGCATGATGTGATCTATGGTTAAAATGGTTTGGCATGCTCGTTTGATGAAATCTAATTTCCAAAATAGTATGGTCTTGTTGTTTATATGTTTGTTGGTGTGTAAATGGTTGGCCGTGCTTGGCAGGTTCTGCAAAATACATTAAATAAAACGTTGTGACATGCGTGAGTGATGAAAATTGTACTTGTTTTTTAGAAACTTTCATGTTTTTCCTTTCAAGCCTATTGTGGTAAATTTTAGAAGTGTTTAATAATTGTTATAGCGTGCCAATGAGGTTTTAGAAGGTTTGATTTGTGGAATTTATTTTTAATGGTTTCTTTTGCATGCGATATGTTTTATAAGTTCAGGAATTGTTTATTTAAGTGGTTTTTTGAGTGCGAAACATGGTTGAAAGGTTTTTGAAGGTTGTTTGGTAGGTGCGAAAGGTGTTTTCAAGTCACTTTAGGTGTTTGTGTATTTAAATAGACATTTTCAAAGTATATGAATCACTTTTGGTGTGTTTGACTTGTTGTGTACTTTAGAAATTGAAATACAAAATTGTTTGAATAATGGAAAGCAAGTTTTGACATGGTTACCTCGTGTATCAAGTTTTAAAGTGACGCCTCTATATAAAATCAAGTTGTTTTTGGTATAAAGTCTTCTTGGTCTTTCTTGAAATTATTTCATTAATAGCTCAAATGATTTTTTGTTACATTTATATGATTCTAAAATGGTGCTTTTAAGGAGTTGAATACGCGTTCATTTTTAAAGTGGTATATTTTTATAAAATGAGACATGTCCTTGGTGTGCGTGTGTCTTTGAAATAGTGTTTTGGTATGCAAGTGATGATTTTTTTGTGTAATGTCATGTTTGGTTTGTAAAATGTGAAAGTGATGTGTTATGTGAATGTGGATCATGTTTGAGCACAAGGGAAAACCCTGGGTATCTAGGTGGGCGGACAAGAACTAGTGCGCTAGTGAACCGGATGGGTATCTTCCCTGTTTCACTTAGCTGGATTGACGATTTCAACACTAACTAAACGTATGATATATGAGGGTCGTGGCCTTCTAAGCCACGTTTCACCGAGACACGAGGTTCTAGGGTCCCACTCGAGCTAGATGAACCTTAGGGGATTTACCCATAGTGCTCTACCATCGATGGCATGGTGCCTTCCATCGGTATATGGAGGACCACATGGGTGTGTGTGTGTGCATGTGTGTGTGTATGTGCATGTGTGTGAGTATGTGTGTGTGTGTGTGTGTCTGTGTGTGTGTGTGTGCCCATAATGAACCTTTCCCTTCCTCTTTAAAATCGTGTTTGTGAAATGAGTTCTTTTTAGTGTTTTCCTTTAGCGTGTGGTTTTTAAATGTTTTATTTAAAAGCATTTCGAAAGTATAACTTGAATAAGCACATTAAATTGTCCTTTTGATGTTGTGGCATGGAACCTTTTTATTGGGTGACGTCCTACTGGGCCTTTCGCTCACACCCTGCATACACCTTCGGGTGTATGTAGACATTGTTTCTTGTGTATTCCAGTTTGTGACATCATGCTCAGTGATGGTGGTTGGTCTTTGGTGGTCTTCTCGTGCAGGTTAACGTTTGTGGCGTGTGGATGTCGCAACTCTCCTGTTGCTTTGAGGTTTGAGTAAGAGTTTTAGTTTCTGTTGTCATCTTTTCTTATTGGTTGGAGTTGTAGACTTTAAACCTGTTCATAGTTTAAAGGCGTGTTTGGTTGTCTATTTCTATTTTCAGTTATTTATCTCATTAGTTGTTTTTATGTTTTTTATTTTGGGTAAAATCTTTCCCACTAGCTACTCTTGGTACCCGGGTAGTTGTTCCGGCCCGTGGGAATCGGGAACGCCCTTCGGGTTTTGCTGCGGACCGGGTCGGGCACCGGGTCGGATGGCGACCCGGCCTGGTTCGTGACAAAATGGTATCAGAGGAGGTTTTCTCTCTTGAGTCGTGATCTTTTGGGATAGAGTCACAGTGGACTTGAGTTAAGGTTGTCGGGACTTTGTGTCCTGGCTACGAGTAAGGTGTCTGGCCAGCACACCTCGTGGCGGGACTCGAGTTACCAAAGTATGTTGAGGTTTGTCTGAGTTTTTGGTCCTTGCGGAAAATATTGTCTAAGGGAAATGAAAATGGGTTAGGTCAGTGGTCCTAGTGAGCTCGCAGGGTCTGGCAAGCCATGCGGAGCTAGGGACACTGTTCTGGAATACCCTCTGTGGCAGTGGTGTGATTGGAGTATGGCCGCCAACCATATGTTTCAGTCACCCGCTGACACAAGTTTCTCTTGCATCGTTACTTGTCTCTTTGTTTTGGATTCGTGGAAATTTTGTTTTTAAGTAAAGATGTTTTGGTCTTGGAAAATGTTTTCAAATGAATCGTTTTAAAGATGAAATGGTGTGTGAGGTTTGAAAAGTGTGGGTTGGATGTTTTGGTTTTGAAAAACAGAAAGATTTGGTTTTAACCCTTGGTATTCTCATGGGCAACCACATGCATGAGTGTATATGGGAAAAAGAAATGGTTAATGGTACGAGTGGATGAGTGCCTGGATGGACATGAGGTGGGTGCCGGTGCAGCACGAGAACATGCATGTGTTTGGCCCATGGGACACCATTGGTCTTTGTGCTACCCACCAACTTTTCATATTTTCAAAAAGTTTTGTTAAATGAAAAATTTGGTGTTTTTGTTTTGTAACCGGTGTTTGCGTGACGTGTCCTTGTGTTTTGGAAATGTCGGCTGTGATGTGTTTTGAGCCGAGGATCCTTTCCGAATGACTTATGTCCTGAGTTTGAAATCTTATTTGTAAGTTGGTATGAAAGCGTGTAGCTAGTTAATTAATTTGAAAAGTACATCGGGGAGCCCTTGCAGTGGTTCCGCCCCCTGCACGTTTATTGTTTTCTTGTGGTAGGTCTTGACCATCAGACTTGTTTTTTTGGGTCCACAGTTCTCCTTATTGGCTCATGTACGCCCCCAATAAAGTGATAATGTGAGAATGACGTGCGACCACCGGTAATTCGCCGTTGGCCAACCCTCCAATTGATTAAAGTAAGGACTCTTCCTTTTGGGTGAAAATGCTAAGCCTTTTCCTTTTTCCTTTCGGTTATGTAGATCCTTTCACAGTGGGATGATATATGTGAGGGGAGTTGAAGGGAGTTTCAGTCTCTTTGAGTTGTCTGAGTCGTAGGGTATGAAGTTCAACATCATTGTGTCTAATGATTTCCCCTATAAATGAAGAAAGGAAATCTAGCGGGGAAGGGTGAAGGCGGTTCAGAATTTTTAGTGTTGACCAGTATCTTGAAGGGCTTTGTAGTATTTTCATCGGCTGCAAGGGTCATGTTTGGTGACGTCTTGTAGCGTGAGGTCCCTTTTATAGTCAACGGTGGTTTGGAAGCGGTAAAGGAGACTCCAGTGGGAAAAATGTGGAAGAAACCCTAAGTTGGTGCAGTCTATCGTTCTAAATGACCTATGGTCTTTGGTTTGTTTCATTTAAGGAACGTTTCATGTTAGGCTACTAGTTTGGCAGACCCAGTCGTATGAGACTGCTATTGTCATTTGTAGGAATCACGTGTTGTTCAAGACGCGGTTTAAAGTCTTTCTCAGTATAAAGTTCCTCTCAACAGCAACGGTCATGTTCAGGTGATGATTGGTGGTGTCGTGTTCTCATTCAGTATGATAAAGGGTGATGGACATACACCATTTCAACTCTGGTGTTGGTGAAGGTTCCGCGTATGATCAGCCAGACGCTGTAATGTGTTGTGTTTGATGGTGTTGCCTCGGGTGCAATATTATTGTGCGTGGCACCAAAATGAGATGCTTCGCTTGGGAGTCTTCAATGCCTGACTGCGAGGCAGAATATGCTTCAAACATCAGGGCTCCAGCCATAGGTCTCGGAGTGAAGCCTGCGCGTGGTCAGGAACCCCCGGAGTGTATGGGACCCCAACTTTATTTCTGTCACCAGTGTTAAAACCAGAGGAATTTTAAATTGTTTCCATGGTTCTTCCGCTCCGAATGAGCAGTCTGGTTGCATACGGTTTTCATGACCATGTGGAGGCGTGTTCGTCTCATACCCTTAAAAGTCTTGGGGATTGCATCCCACTAGATACAATCGCTTTAGTGGTCCTTATGGGAGTCTGTTGGGCAAATTTGTCTCAAACTTGAATAATGATCATCCAGGAATGTGGAAATGATAGTTTGTCTTGGGTCATGCTTTTGACGCCCCGGTAGTCAGGCCCCTCCCTCCCCGCCCCTTGTGGTTGGGTGTTTGGTCACCATCAAGAATTTTTCAGAGTTTCATATCCTATGATTGTTTAAATGGTAGTGAGTCCCAAGACGGGTCTCGCACAAAGGTCTCTATAATAAATCAGTGTTGGCCTTTCCTTAATGGTGGGGAGTCCACCCAGACCTCCCCATGTTGGTTTTCTAGTCACGTCTTGTGCGTTGGTATGTTCTTAATGGTGGGGAGACCCATATTGGGTCTCGCACAAATGTCTCGAGAATGAATCAGTGCTGGACTTTTCTTTAATGGCAGGGAGTCCACTCGAACCTCCCCGTGTCAGTTTTCCAGTCTTGTCTCGAGCGTCAGTGAGTTCGAAATGGTGGGGAGCCCCTCAGGCATCCCCATGTTGATCTATTTCTTCTTTTTTAAAACATTGATTGGTAATAAGTGATAAGAGTGTTCCGTGGACGTGGTTTGACCTTGTTGTTTTTTCTAGCCAAATGGTGTGGTTTTCGTTTAGTAATGTTTGAGATGTTTTGTCTTGTGAAGTTGGTTTCCATGGGAGAGAGGGTTCCCTTCCTCGGTCAGTCAACTGGAGGCGTTCTAGCTCTTTTGGGTAGGTGGAACATATCAGAAAGTATTTTTTATGGGTTTTATGATGTTTTCTTTGAGGAACTTTTTCTGAGCACGATGCTTTTTCTTCTTTTCACTTGTTGATTGTGGGGTATCAGTTTCTTCTGTGGGGTTCAGTCTTGGTTGTGGCTTTTTGGGGATGAAAAGCTTTATGGTTTGGAGAATTTTCACACCCACCTTTTTCAATTTATTTATTTTATAAATTTTCTATGCATCGGGTAGCTCGGGTCGGATTCCAACTTAAAATTTTGAGTTTATGTCTAAAAACACACATTTTTGCCCTAATTGCATTCAACGCACTACATTCGAGCTGCGCGGCTTTCCCCGAGTCACCGTGAGACCTCACCAGCTCACCACACGGACTTTATGGTTCTAAAAATAAATTAAAATTTAAAAGAATAAAGAAATAATTATAAAGATGAGTAGGATAAAAAAATGTGAATGAAATGGAAATAATAATTTTAATGAAATATGAGGATTTTTTTTGATAATTATAACCTTAATATAATTATTTGAGGTTGTTGTTATTATTTTACTACAATTTTTATTATTGTTATAAATTTTTATTTTATTTTATTTTATTTTATTTACATTAATCTATTATTATTATTATGTAAAACCCTAGACTACCCAACACCCCCATCTTATCCAAATCGCGGCGCACTCCCCTCCCCCCTGAAACCCTACCTCACACCCCCACCTCTCCGACCCTCTCTTCATGTCGCTGCCTCCCATCCAGTGTCACCCACCCGCCTACTCCGGTCCGGCGTCACGCACCCCTCCACGACCCGCCGCTACCGTCGTCCTGTTTCGGCTCACCTCCTCGGAGCCCGCCGCCACCGTGGGTCATCGTTGCCGCACCAACTCCGACCACCATCCCGATCGCCCGCTCGCATCGCCTGAGCCACCGACCTCCATCACCCAATCACTCCGATTCCTCCCCTCCTGACCAATTTTGGTCCGGAAAACCGGCTTTTCCCCCCTTCTCCTTTGGTCCGGCGACCGGTTCCGACTCCCCCTGCTCATGTTCGGTCCGACAAACCACCCACCGCCTCATTTCCCCCCTGCTCCCATCCGTCAAACCCCTCTATCTCCCTACCTTTTCCCTACTGGTCGCAGTTTGGTCCATCGTCACCTTCCCAGCTAGCCTCAACATGTTCCAGCTCCCCCACCGCTATCGCACTCTCCTTCCACATGCACCGCACACCTCTAGATAAGGATATACCCCTTTATCTTTGAGTTTTTGGTTTTACAGCAGGCTTGGGGTATAATTTTTGGGGTTAATATCTTGTTTTGGGTTTTCTCTCTTTGATTAGGGTTCGTGCTTGTTCCCTTGTGGTGAAAACAACACGCAATTGAGTATTTTCACTGAAATTTGAAATTTCTCCATGTAAGGTAGGTGGTTCCATGCCTTGACATCCTCTGGATAATTTAATTTGCTTGTTTAGTTAATTTAATATGTTATATGATTTAATTGCGTGATGTGATCTATGTTTAAAATGGTTTGGCATGCTCATTTGATGAAATCGAATTTCCAAAATAGTATGGTCTTGATGTTTATATGTTTGTTGTTGTTTAAATGGTTGGTCGTGCTTTGAAGGTTCTACGAAATACATTTTAAAAAAAAAACGTTTTGACATGCGTGCATGATGAAAATTGTACTTTTTTTAGAAACTGTCATGTTTTTCCTTTCGAGCCTATTGTGGTAAATTTTAGAAGTGTTTAATAATTGTTATAGCGTGCCAATGAGGTTTTCAAAGGGTTGGTTTTTGGAATTGATTTTTAATGGTTTATTTTGCATGCGATATGTTTTATAAGTTCAGGAGTTGTTTATTTAAGTGGTGTTTTAAGTGCGAAACATGGTTTAAAGGTTTTTAGGGTTGTTTGGTAGGTGCGAAAGGTGTTTTCAAGTCACTTTAGGTGTTTTTGTATTTAAATAGACATTTTCAAAGTATATGAATCACTTTTGTCTTGTTTTCCTTGTTGTGTACTTTTGAAATTGAAATGCAAAATTGTTTGAATAATGGAAATCAAGTTTTGACATGGTTACCTCGTGTATCAAGTTTTAAAGTGACACCTCTATATGAAATCAAGTTGTTTTTGGTGTAAAGTCTTCTTGGCCTTTCTAGAAATTATTTCAATAATAGCTCAAATGATTTATTGGTACATTTATATGATGCTAAAATGGTGCTTTGAAGGAGTTGAATATGCATTCATTTTTAAAGTGGTATATTTTTATAAAATGAGACATGTCCTTAGTGTGCGTGTGTCTTTGAAATAGTGTTTTGGTATGCAAGTGGTGACTTTTTTGTGTAATGTCATGTTTGGTTTGTAAAATTTGAAAGTGATGTGTTATGTGAATGTGGATCATGTTTGAGCACAAGGGAAAACCCTGGGTATCTAGGTCGGCGGACTAGAACAAGTGCGCTAGTGAACCAGATGGGTATCGTCCCTGTTTCACTTAGCTGGATTGACGATTACAAAACTAACTAAACGTATGATATCTGAGGGTTGTGGCCTTCTAAGACACGTGTTCTGAGGTTCGTGGAATTCTAAGCCATGTTTTCTGAGGTTCGTGGCCTTCTAAGCAACGTTTCACCGAGACACGAGGTTCTAGGGTCCCACTCGAGCTAGATGAACCTTAGGGGATTTACCCATAGTGCTCTACGATCGATGGTGTGGTGCCTTCCATCGGCATATGTAGGACCACTTGGGTGTGTGTGTGTGTGTGTGTGTTTATGTCTGTGTGTGTGAGTATGTGTGTGTGTGTGTGTGTGTAAGTGTGTGTGTGTGTGCCCATAATGAACCTTTCCCTTCCTCTTTAAAATCGTGTTTGTGAAATGAGTTCTTTTTAGTGTTTTCATTTAGAATTTGGTTTGTAAATGTTTTCTTTAAAATAATTTCGAAAGTATAAATTGAATAAGCACATTAAATTGTCCTTTTGTTGTTGTGGCATAGAACCTTTTTATTGGGTGACGTCCTACTGGGCCTTTCGCTCACACACTGCATACACCTTCGGGTGTATGTAGACTTTGTTTCTTGTGTATTCCAGGTTGTGACATCATGCTCAGTGATGGTGGTTGGTCGTTGGTGGTCTTCTCGTACAAGATAACGTTTGTGATGTGTGGATGTTGCACCTCTCATGTTGCTTTGAGGTTTGAGTAAGAGTTTTAGTTTCCATTGTCATCTTTTCTTATTGGTTGGAGTTATAAACTTTAAACATGTTCATATTTTAAAGGTGTGTTTGGTTGTCTATTTCTATTTTCATTTATTTATCTAGTTAGTTTTTTTATGTCTTTTATTTCAGGTAAAATCGTTCCCACTTGCTACTCTTGGTACCTGGGCACTTGTGCCAGCCCATGGGGATCGGAAACGCCCTTCGGGTTTTGCCGCGGACCAGGTCGGGCACCGGGTCAGATGGCGACTCAGCCTGGTTTGTGATAATGATTATATAATTGTACTTTGACATTTTATGGGTAGTTATGTAATAAACAAAATGACGGTTGGTTCCATGATAAACAAAGGATGGGTGGTTACATTATAATCTCCATTGAATTGGGTATGGATGTCAGTTGTATGGCTATTCCATTTGTAAGAATTATTTTTGGAAGTCAACCATATGGTTATTCCATTTATGTATGATTATGTCCCAAGTTTACCTTTTATATGTTATGTGTGATTTATTTGTGTTTTATGGAAATAGTTTTGTTACAAAAGGGTAAGAGATGTCCTCTTATGCAGTCAAGAGTATTTACTACTTCATAAAGGGGAAAAGTACTACTTATAATAATGTATTCAAGGCTTACATGTTGTTTTAAAAAAACTAATAGTTTTCCTTCTTTGTGTATCCATTACAGATAATTTTTTGCTCATCCGATGTTTGGAAATGTTTTTTATAGGATATAATGGTAAATAGAGTCAAGAATGGGATCGTGGAAAATTTTTGATGTTTAAGAATGAAACAAAACCTTTTGTTTTTTAAAAGTTATTGTTTTATTAGTGAAAAGGGATAATAAGTAGAAGTGTATAATTTGTAATAATAAAGCTGTTATTTATATGTTATGACTTTATTCTCTAAATATCTAAACCTAAAAAGATTTTCAATGTGAATTATTATCTTCATTCAAGATTATGTAATGTTTAAGGCTAGGGCGTTATAGTTTGTATCAAAGGACAATTTTGATCATATTAGGAGATATAATTTTTTAATAGAATATCCAAAAATGAAATTTAGATTATAGTCAACTTTAAATTATATACAATTTGATGATTAACAAGTTTCATCATCTAAGATATGTCTTTTTAGAATGGGATTCCAAAGAGAAAACAAGGAAGGGGTTCCGGGAAGGCATACAGATGCAAATATCCTTCCAAATCAGCATCCTAAGATTGTTGGAATCAGAACTGAACAATTTGGTGAAGTTATGGCGGAGTTTATTCAGTCTATAAATGGTGGTTGTATATGTTCATGAGATCAACAAGATCAACCCCAGAGGAACTTGTCTATAGTGGAGAATTTTATGAAGCAACATACCCCATCATTAAAAGGATCATATGACCCTGTTCATGCTAAAGGGTGGATCAAAGAACTAGAAAATATTTTCAATTTCATGGGTTGTGCATACAATCAAAAGGATAGTAATGTAGTTTTTTGTTTTGAAGGAGAAGCAGATCAATGGTGGTCTATGGTTAAATTTATCCAGGAGAGTGAGGAGATTGATTCTCATTGTTGGGAATAATTCTAAGGTATGTTTCTTGTGAAATATTTTCAAAATGCAGTTCGACTTAAGAAAGAAAAAATTCTGGGAATTAAGGAAGGAGGATGACTATGTGGCTTCTTACGAAGCAAATTTCACTCGATTGGCATGGTATGATCCAAATTTCATCTGATATCATAATAGTAAGATAAATTGATTTTACTCAGGAATGAAGCCACTATATCGAAGAGCAACAGCCTTCATAAATTAAAAATATTTGAGAAACTTTTCAGATGTTCCAAGATGGTATACATGGAGTTTTCTAATGATCATTTGTTCCAAGAGTGAAGGATAAAGAAGAAGTCCAATTTGAAGGAAAACAGAAGAATTCGTCAAATAATCCTGGAGGTAGGAAAATTAAATTTCCATATCGTGAGAAGTGTGGAAAAATTCATCCTAGATAATGTCTCTAAAAATATGTAATGTTCATTCGGTGTGGTAATACTGGTCATATTGCTCGTAACTATAAGTAAGATGTTCATCAGGAAATGAAAATACAATGGTAAGATGTTTTAGTTGCAATGTTTTTGTGTATTATTACAATGTGTGTCCAAAGTTGATTACCCAAGGTGGAAACCTGAAGGATCATGCCACGACCCCCTTCCATCAAAGATGCCCCTCCTGATCTGGCAATTGAGAAAGGGAGATAATGACCCCCGAGTCCCATGTCCAGTAGGCCCCGGGGTGGCGACTAGCACCAAGGGTATGAGTTTTCACAAAATGGGAGGCATAACCCTTTTATTATTTAAGATAGAGAAATAGTAAAAGTCAACCACCAAAAAAATAAAAATAAAAAGTGTATAGAAATAAACCCAAACCAATCCCACATGCATGTTTAAACAATTATGTAACAAAGTACAAGTACAAGAAAGCTCAAAAGTACAATACCAAAAGAAACAAGAGTACAACAACTAAATCAACTCCAACTGTCCCGACTATTAGGGTCCCGCACGACACTGGTAGTCCTCCTGGAAACATGAAAGTAAATGTAGGGTGAGCATACAAGTATACTCAGTAGGGAAACCTAAAGCTCTCGTGCACAGGTGGGGAGACATCCTAATGTCCCATGAGAACAACAGAAGAAACCAAACCAAACAAGGAAAACTATCCAGCCAACCTAACCAACCACGCTCACCAAAAACACATAACAATAGGTAGTAGTATATAAGAACAAGAGTATTGGGTACCCCGCACCATTTCCCACTAGTTAGCTTCTCTTACTAACGACGAACGTCCTAACGCTACCACACTATTCTCGCCCGCACACACCTGGTCCTCAAGAACCACATATCCCGCCCGCACACACACCTGGGCCTCACAACCACGTATCCCGTCCGCACACACCTGGGCCTCATCCCAACGATTCTTGTGAACAGTAAGCTTTCCCGAAGAGTCTTGAGCTAAAACCACCCCAATCAAAACCTACCTGAAGAGTCTTGGGTGTAAGGTCGCCTCAAGCCATCACAACCAATGGAAGAAGGAGAAGGAAGGGGCTAGTAACTAAGGGGAAAACACCCTCTCCCATGAAATGGGAGTGTTCGACACTAAGTTCTCAACATGGGTGAGGTGCGACAAAAACAAAGATACAAATATATATATATATATATATATATATATATATATATATATATATATATATATATGTATACCAAACACACAGACCAACCTATGGCTTTTAAACAGAGAAAATGAGTATGTCCCTCGGCACTGCTACTACGAAGCATGCATACCACAAACAACCCCAACCCCATTTCGGTTATCATGTTGTAACAGAATTAGTTTATTAGTTCCTTAACTACTGGGCAATTAACCACAACCAACCATATCAATACTTCGTAAAACATATCCCTACCAACCACAAATCAAGTTAGATAGAACATAAGCAACACAAAACCAACCTTTTTATCATCAACCAATCCCCATTGATTGTTCTCGCATTTAATTCATTATCTTTCCCCATAGTTTATTTGTCAACTTTCCACTTTCTTTTAACAACACAACCCATTACTAAAGCCCTGCTGCCACTATAACCATATCTCTACAACCGTAACACAAAAAAGGCTCGTGCCACATCATCTCCCTTTTAACACCATTTACCGCAGTCCCGCTACCCATTCTATCCGTAACAACCCAAGATTCACCCCCCTTTCACACACCATGTAAATAATCCCACACCCACATGTTCATTATTCCATTTTGTTCAACTAGGGTGATCACACAAGGGTTCCAAATTTTAATCAGCCAAATTTATGTGATTAACCAAATTCCACAAAGTTTCCATCCAAAAAACGGTCTAGAAAGATAGGGAAAATTTTAATTCCACAAGCAAAGGCCCCCAACGACCGTGATTTTCAGTAGGCATAAGCCTATTCAATTCACAACATAACAATATGATAAACAAAGATAAACAACTTCCCAATCCTTGTTCTTTAACCAGTTATTATCTTTATTTATTGGTTGAACCGTATATCATGAAAACAAGAGGATACCCACCCCGTATGATGCAAAAAAGAGAGAGACAAAGGTAAGATCCCTACTTCAATAGGTTTTGATCCCAACGCTCCCCTGGATCAGCTTTAGAAGACATCCGTCGGCGTCCGTCGCTTCTTTCAAAACCCAGAAAAACCTCCTTGGGTGGAAGCTGGGAAGGAAAGGATAAAGGGAAAATAATAGATCCAAGCGCAGAAGTTTTGCCTCGTAGTTACGATCCCGCGTCCGCTGACGGATCGTAAATCGGATCTCGGACGAAAAAGTTATGGAGGAAAAAAGCTTTAGAATCTCTCAGGAGAGCTTTTCTCGAAGGAGAGGGGAGGAGAGGAGTGTTTTGAAAAGGAGGAGTGACCCCCTCCTTTTATAGGCAAGAAAAAATAAAGTACATGGCGTGTAATTTCTAGTACACAGTGTGTACTCGACCATTTCACATGGTCTCCACACGGCTTCCAAGATGACATTCAACATGGCACACGATCGTTGACTAGTCAACACACAGTTTGAGGGTAACGTGTACGCAGGGAAAAACTACATGGCATGTAGTATGGGCTACACTGCGTGTACTCATTTATTTCACGTGGCAAGGACACTGCCTCAACACGACACACAGCTGTTGACTGGTCAACACACGGTTTAAGTGTAACGCGTACACGGGGAGGAACTACACGGCGTGTATTATGGGCTACACGACATGTACTCATTTATTTCATGCAGAAAGGACACGACTTCAACACGGGGTGTACCGGGAAAGGTGGTACCTGACGTGTAATCACACTACACGGCGTGTAGTTACAAAATTCTGAAAAGTGTGGGAAAAGTCCATTCTACCCTCCAAAACACTTTAGGACCCTCTTTTAGACAAAGTAATGGGCTGGAGTGGTCCGGGCCATTACATCTGCTACCTATTAAAACATTATCGTCCCAGAGAATTCAAAAACCAACCCAGAAGAACCCAACAAGATACCTCTTAGGGATCTCGTTATAATAGGAACCCAACCAACAACCCTAATCATATGTGTTAGGAATTCCTTCTCCTATGTCGAGATATTATTTGCTTTAGGCGGCATTGACTCGCCTGCACAGGTTTAATCGCATCCGCATTAATACGTCTCGATTAAGAATTAGATCTTCCCACTTCCATATATTAGGATTTATCAACTTACACTACCCCCAACACCATACAACTAACACATTTTCCGAACACGTGGCTTCGGGAAATTCCTTCTCCCATGTTGAGATATTATCTTCTTTAGGTGGCACTGACTCGCCCGCACGGGTTCAATCGCATCTGCAATAATGCGTCTCGATTAAGGATCAGGTTTTTTCCCTTTTCCCACACTTTCGAACACGTTACACACTTCCAGAGAACAAGAAAACAAAACATATCACAACTAACAATCCAAGCATTCCATATATCAATGGTACAAAACATAACATCAAAACAAGCTCAGAAGAACAAAGCAAAGTAGAAGTCAAAACAACTCCAGGTACTGAGCGTGCATCTCAGCCTCCCGCTCCCAAGTGCTTTCCTCGAGGCCACCATGCATCCACAACTCATGAACCAATGAAATGGTTCATCCAAAGAGCACCTTCTCTTTAAGATCCTCAATTCTGACTGGTCATTCTTCGAAGGGCGTGTCATTTCCCATATCTAAATCTCCCCAGTCGATAATGTGAGAGTCATCCTGTAAGTACCGACGAAGCTGGGAGACAAGGAAGACGTCATGGACCTTCTCCAACTGAGGTAGCAGGGCCTACTGATATGCCACCTTTCCAACTTGCCTCAGCACCTTGAAAGGTCCAATGAACCTAGGGGAGAGCTTACTCCCCTTCCCAAACCTCCGCTGCCCCCATCGAGGGGAAAAATTCAAGAACAAATGATCTCCCACCTCGAACTCCAAGGGCCTCCTCCAATGATCAGCATAAGACTTTTGTCGGTATTGAGCCACTTTCATCCTCTCACACACAATCTGGACATGCTTTCTGGTGTTCTGTACTACCTTTGGACCAAGAGCACCTATCTCACCAACCTCTGCCCAGAAAATGGGTGAACGACCTGGCCTTCCATACAAAGCTTCAAACAGTACCATACCAATAGTAGAGTGGAAGCTGTTGTTGTAGGAAAACTCTGCTAAAGGAAAGTGTAACACCCATGATCCTCCGAAATCCAGAACACATGCCCGAAGCATGTCCTCCAATGTCTGGATAGTCCGCTCTGTCTGCCCATCGGTCTGGGGGTGGAAAGTAGTGCTAAGGTGTAGCTGGATTCCAAAATCATGTTTTAACCCCCTCTAGACTCGCTAGGTAAACCGAGTATCTCGATCTGAGACGATAGTCTTTGGAAATCCATGCAACCGCACCACCTCTAGTCCTGCCGGAGTTGCCAACTCTGCTGTGTGAAACTGTCCATGCCCAACTCCTCTACCTATCTGATGTTGACCACCTCCCTGACCATGCCCTGGTTGAGGTCCCTGAGGAGAACCCTAAGGTCGGCCTCCTCGTTCAAAGTTTGCCCTCGAAGGAGCAGGGTCCTGTTGCTGCTGGAAGGGCCTCACCGGCAACTGGTGCTACTGAGGCGGGCACTGAACCTGCCCACCTCCATCGTACTGAGCTTGGGTCGTGCACCGACTCTGAATGTGCCCGAATCCTCCACAAGAGAAACACTTTGGTCCTGGGCACATGAAAAATGGACGAGGACCCGAAGATCTGAACTGGAACTACTGGGGCCTGCTCCCCACTGGCATAAATCTGGAAGGTCCCGTCGCAAGAGACATGCTGCTGACTGCCTTCCCCTTCGACGAACCAGGATGAATCCACTCTCATGGTGCACCTCCCTATGAGTGCATCCTCTCTAAAACCTCTTCCTTCTTCTTTACTTCCAAGTAAGTCAGAAGGGTGAAGGGCGTGACAGCATACTAGAGTGAAGGACGAAGCGCCTCCTCCAAATGTATCGCCCGAGACTCCTCATCCAGAAAGAGATCCAGAGCAAAGCATAGGAGATACTTAAACTTGATCTCCAACTATCGTACTGTCATACTCCCCTACTAGAGGGAGAGTAACTCCTGCCGCTTCTCCACCTTGATCATGGAAGAAAGGAATTCCTCTCAGAACTCCTTCTCAAAGTCATCCCACAGAACCTCTGCCTCTATCCTCTCTCCTAGGTAGATCATCCACCACTAGCGTGCCGAACCTCTTAACTGATTGAATGCTAGGGGAACCCAGTAGTACCATAGAGCACAGATGAAAGTAAAAGAAATCCCCATCTCCTCAAGCCACCCCTCAGTCTCCATATCTGAAGTACTACCCTCATACTTCTTGAGGGTTTTTCACTGGAACGAATAAAGAGTCTTCTCCCACTGACCATCTTCCTCCTCTCAGTCAATCGTCAACTGATCGACCGCCAGAATATGCTTGGCCTCGGCTGTCTGAGCCACCCGGGGATGACGTCCAGGTGCCATAGTTGTACAGTAATCAAAGAACTCTTAATCCTAAGTAGAAATGAATTTTTTACAGGGTTTCGTTTTATCACTTTATTTCTTTCCCAGAACACCCAAAACAAGTAAAACACTATCATGATGATGCATGTACCTTCCCTAGGGTCTCTACCCTAAAATCAATGTAGTAACACTTGGTGGTTTGGTAGGATCGGAGTCCTTGCATCGAATCACGGGGGGGGGGGGGGGGTGCTAAAATCCCATGTCCTAGCCGGTCTTCCATGGCCTATGTCATGCACCAAGATCAGCCAACACTGTTGCCCTACCATCCCATGCAATCCTCACTGTGCCTAACTCCAAACTCCATCCTATCTCTCAACCATGACCTCTGATACAATTCTGTCATGACCCCCTTCCATCAAATATTCCCCTCCTGAGCTGGAAATGGAGAAAGAGAGATAATGACCCCCAAGTCCCACCTCGAGTAGGCCCCGGGGTGGTGACTAGCACCAAGGGTATGAGTTTTCACAAATATGGGATGCATTACCCTTTTATTATTTAAGATCGGGAAATAGGACATGTCAAACACCAAAAAAAGAAAAAGAGAAAGTGTATAGAAATAAACCCAAACCAATCCCACATGCATTTTTAAACAATTCTGAAACAAATTAGAAGAACAAGAAAGCTCAAAAGTACAATACCAAAAGAAACAAGAGTTCAACAACTCCAACAACTCCAACTGTCCCAACTAGTAGGGTCCCACACGACCCTGGTAGTCCTCCTGGAAACCTGAATGTAAACATAGAGTGAGCATACAAGTATACTCAGTTGGGAAACCTAAATCTCTCGTGCACAGGTGGGGAGACATCCTAATGTCCCGTGAGAACAACAGAAGAAACCAAACCTAACAAGGAAATATATCCACCCAACCTCACCATCCACACTCACCAAAAACACATAACAACATGTAGTATTATATAAGTACAAGAGTGTTGGGTACCCCACACCATTTCCCACTAGTTAGCTGCTCTTCTTAACGGAGAACGTCCTGACGCTACCACACTCTTCCCACCCGCACACACATGGGCCTCAAGAACCACATATCCCGCCCGCACACACACCTGAGCATCACAACCACGTATCCCACCCGCACACACCTGGGCCTCACAACCACGTATCCCTCCCGCACTCACCTGAGCCTCACAACCACGTATCCCACCTGCACACACCTGGTCCTCACAACCACGTATCCCGACCGAACACACTTGGGCCTCATAACGAAGATTCTTGGGAACAGTAATCCTACCCGAAGTGTCTTGGGATAAAACCACCCCAATAAAAACCTACCCAAAGAGTATTAGGTGTAAGGTTTCTTCAAGCCATCGCAGCCTATGGAAGGAGCAGGAAGGGGCTAGTAACTAAGGGGAAAACACCCTCTCCCATGAAATGGGAGTGTTCGACACTAAGTTCTCAACATGGATGAGGTGTGACAAAACAAAAAGATACATATATATATATATATACCAAACACACAGCCCAACCTATGGTTTCTAAACAGAGAAACTGAGCATGTTCCTCCGCACTGCTACTACGAAGCATGCATACCACAAACAACCCCAACCCCATTTAGGTTTTCATGTCTCAACAGAATTAGTTTATTAGTTCCTTAACTACTAGGAAGTTAACCACAACCAACCATTTCAATACATCGTAAAACATATCCCTGCCAACCACAAATCAAGTTAGATAGAATAAAAACAACAAAAAACTGACCTTTTTATCATCAACCAATCCCCATTGATTGTTCCCGTGTTTAATTCATTATCTTTCCCAACAGTTCATTTATCAACTTTTCACTTTCTTATAAGAACACAACCCATTACTACAACCCTATTTCCACTATAACCATATCTCTACAACTGTAACACAAAAAAGGATCGTGCCACATCATCGCCCTTTTAACACCATTTACCGTAGTCCCACTTCCCATTCTCTCTATAACAACCCAGGATTCACCCCCTTTCACAAACCATGTAGCTAAGACAACACCCACTTGTTCACTCTTCCATTTTGTTAAACCGGGGTGATCACAAAATGGTTACGAATTTTAATCATCCATCTTTACATGATTAACCAAATTCCACAAAGTTTCCATCCACAAAACGGTCTGGAAATATAGGGCAAAATTTAATTGTGCAAGCAAAGGCCCCCAATGACCATGATTTTTAGTAGGCATAATCCTATTCAATTCACAAAATAACAATAGGATAAACAAAGATAAAAAACTTCCCCATCCTTGTTCTTTAACCAGTTATTATCTTTATTTATTGGTTCAACCGTAAATCACAAAAACAAGAGGATACCCACCCGACATGATGAAAAAAAGAGAGAGACAAAGGTAAGATCCCTACTCCAACAGGTTCTAATCACAACGCTCCCCTGAATCAGCTTTAGAAGACATCCATCGGCGTCATTACCTTCTTTAAAAACTCAGAAAAACCTCCTCGGGTGGAAGCTGGGAAGGAAAGGCCAAAGGGAAAACAACAGATCCAAGCTCAGAAGTTCTACCTCGTCATTACGATCCTGTGGCCACTAACAGATCATAAATTGGAGCTCAGACGATGAAGTTATGGAGGAAAAGAGCTTTGGAGTCTCTCGGAAGAGCCCTGCTCGATGGAGAGGGGAGGAGAGGAGTGATTTGAAAAGGAGGAGAGGCCCCCTCCTTTAATAGGAGAGAAAAACTAAAGTACACGGTGTGTACTTTATAGTACATGGCATGTACTCGACAAATTCACATGGTCTCCACATGGCTTCCAACACGGAATTCAACGCGGCACACGGTCATTGACTGGTCAACACATAGTTTGAAGGTAACACATATGTGGGGAGGAACTACAGGGCATGTAGTATGGGCTACATGCCGTGTACTCATTTATTTCACACGGAAAGGACACGACCTTAACACAGCACACATCTGTTGACTGGTCAACACACGGTTTGAGGGTAACGCATATGCGGGGAGGAACTACACGGCGTGTAGTATGGGCTACATGGCATGTACTGATTTATTTCATGCGGGAAGGACACGCCTTCAACACAGGGTGTACCCAGCAAGGTGGTACATGATGTGTACTCAAACTACACGGTGTGTAGTAACAAAATTCTAAAAAGTGTGGGAAAATTCCATTCTACCGTCCAGAACACTTCATGACCCTCTTTTCGACAAAGGAATGGGCTAGAGAGGTCCGAGCCATTATAGATCAGAAGTATAGGGGCGGAAAAAGATCATTTTCTACTAGTAAGGTTGATTTGGGACTATAAAATGAAGTGATTCTATGTACTTTGTTTGTTTTTTCAGATTATTCCAATGTGTTGTTTACTTCAGGATCTACACATTCATTCATTTCTGAGAAATTTTCAAGTAAATTGGAAATTCCACCTCATGAAATGAATCTATAGCTTATGGTAAAAACACCTCGGGGAAATGTTGAGGAAAAAATAAATTATTAGAATCATCCTATCCTTATTTGTGGGAAGCATTTACCTGAAAACCATGTTATTTATCCCCTAGTAGAGTTTGATGTTATTTTGGGAATGTATTGGATTTATTTTTACCATACTAAGACTGACTATAGAGCTATAGTGATTTCATTTCATAAATACATTCAGTTTTTGTAGAAGAATGAACCCTTATCTCTGATATCATATTAAAAATCTGAAAAAATAGTGAAAGTTGGAAATAAATGTTACCTTTTACATATTTATGAAAACAAAGGAACTATTCAGATTAATGATGTTCCACTAGTAAATGAGTATCTTGATGTTTTTTCCAGATGAGTATCCCAGTATTATACATTATCAAGAAGTTTATTTTAATGTTGACTTGGTTCTTGACGGTAAGATAATTTCAAAACCCACTTATCTAATGTCTCTAATTGATCTTGTAGAGTTAAAGAAACAATTTAAGGAGTTTTTGGATAATGGATTCATTAGACCTAGCACATCACCATAGGGTGCTAGTATAACGACCCATACTTTACATACATTGTTAATACTTCAAAATTGAAGCATACTTATTACAACATATAACAAAACCACTAAAGGACCGTATAGGTATAGTGTCTTTAGAAACTGGGAAACATAAACAACTGGTTCATAAAGCATCAACTTTGCCTCCCACTTATTTCATCATATCTAGAGTAACTTTTTGGAATATCCTACTTAATAACCTTCTTCCTGACCTGGGGCAAGAAAATAAACAAAAGGGTGAGCTCAAATGCTCAGTAAGGGTAAACAAAAGAAATATCAATCACATCGTATACACAAGCACATAACTTTTGGAAATCTTAACCTGTAAAAGAGATCACAATTTCATAACAAGGGATAAATCATGGAAGTGAAATGTAATCACAATAATCATAACTTAAAACATTAAACTTTGTGGCATATACACATAATCATAGAGAATCATTTCTTTTTAGTCAAGACTCATTGCCAAGACTATCTTAGTGGACAAAGTCCCTTTCTGAACCGAGTCACCCTCGTTCTAGTCCTGTTTCACCGAACCGGTATAACCTACCATTCCAGCCATGTCTATCTCATGAGATATAAAATCTTTACCCAATGCATTGGAGGGAGATATAGGTCCCACAGATCTTATAATGATACCATTCTTATGTGTGCCACCAAAATCATAAATCATACATCATTTCATAACCCATGTAATAAAAATGGGAATATTAAACATCGTGACATCATAAAACAATACATATAAGATAAAGGAATTTATGAAAATAATTCCACGACAACATTATCAAATCAATGTAATAATAGAGATAAAAACAGAACCCTTTATTATCTTAGATAGAAAATAATTTTGATAAAACACTTGAACTCCATTCTTGAGGAAAATATCGTTTCTTCTTCAAAAACATTTTTCCTTTCTTAACATGTCGTACAAAAAGAAGTTGATTAAAAATAATCTTGAAAACTTGTAAAGGAAGATTCTTGGAAATAATGTTTTAAAAATCTATTCATGCCGTATATGTTAAAAAAAACATTCTTCTCGTACTTTTGTCGAAAAAGTCAAAAAAAAGTACCTCGTACGAAAAACGACAAAAGATTCCTTTCATATTCTTTACCAAAAACTCACCGAAGGGTAAAATTGTATTTAAACTATTGTATGTGGATGGAAACAATATTACATATTGAGGAAACATGGATGTGGATGATAAAATATACCCCAGTAAATGCCAAAGTATAAAAAATCTCGGATAAAAATGAGATTGTGATATTTTCCCGTACCTTAGGTCCGACATTCTTTGTAAGTGTCTGAACCCCCTGTATAATGATTTAAATAATTTTATTGAATTATTCCAGAATCATACTTATTTTTATGATATCATATATGGTCATATTCTTAGCTTCTTAGTAGTAATATTTCATTGCTACTTGTTATTCGGGTGTTTATAACTTTTTGTTCTTATGCGTGTTTTGTCGAATAAATTCTTATTCTTCTCTTTGGGTTATAGATACCTCATTTACAGAATGGTATTAGTGTAATATATATCATATTCATTCATTCAATTCATTTATATAATCATTATGAAATGAAGATCATGTATAATGAGTCGCATCACATCGTGGAGACGGTATTCCGTACATACACGCGAGTGATGATATCGTTCCTATGATCGTGGAATTGTATTGAAGTGTATGTATACTATTTCAGAATAAATATCACTTTATAATAGTCATATATAGTCATTATTTACACCATTATACCCATCCAAGTAAGGTGGTGGTGGAAAATAGATTACACCACGCTGTGGAGACGGTATTCCGTACGTACGCACGCGCGGTGATTTCTTTTTCCGTAGGATGGATAGAAGGTGAATTAGGGTTGTTTCATACTTATAATAAAATAGCAGTATATGAGTGATACTGATTTTATTACTTCATAATGAAACAACAATATAAGAATAAGTGGAAGAAGAAATAAAGATGAAAGAATCGGTAACAGACATTACCTCTTCTTTGAAGTGTTTCTTTGTGACCTTCTTTTAGGGCACTAAAATTGGTCTTTGAAGAAGGCCAGGACCTCTAGGATGTCTCTATGGAAGTGGAGAGGAGAAAGTGTCAGGGGTTGGCCGAGCTTGAAGTCTCAAAGTTGTGTGAGGAAGAGAGGGAGGAGGTTCCCTTTTATAAGGGAGGAGAGGGGCACCTTTGGAATAACTAAAAATATTATTTTATTATAAAGTCATGTTTGGTTTTAAATAGCTCCAAATTGATTTATTTCGAGGCTAAGGTGGGGATGGGTCGAAATCCTCTCATCCAATAAAATTTAGACAAGTTTAGTTTCCTATTTTAACCTTATCATTTAGATTTAACATTAAATAATTTTACTTTTACCATGTCTTCTTGTGTTCTTATACTATAAGGTGAATAAAATTACTGTAAGCAGCCCAACGAACCCCAAGTTGTTTATTATTAATATATATATCCTTATCTATGTCATTTGGCCGAACCTTAGATTTTTAGGAATAAAATAACAATTACCAATATAATATTTGTTTTAAAAACTATTTTATGTCAATTTTGACACTATTTAGTAATTGATTTTTGTGAAAATCATAACAGAATTATTAGTTCGAACCAAGTTAATTAAATCAATACTAACATGTCATATTAACCTAGAAAATATTGGGATTCATAAAAAGTCTCAAATTACATTTATTTTGATGTTTATAACATTAATTATGTCAATATTTCATTAATAAGATAATTACTGCATCATCCTTATGTAATAAATAAATTAAATTATTTAATGTCTAAAAATTACAAATAAAATACCATTATGTAAGAAATCTTTTTAGATTTCTAATGAATATTTATAGTCTAATTTATCTTTTGTATAACCCCATATTAAAAATTATTTACTTATTAAACTTTGATTTTAACTATTTTAACCCTTCTTTAAATAAATTAATAATAAATGTCCTAATCTAATCCAAGTGGGGCTAAATGGTCATATTTTATTCCTAATATTGTTTTTGGTCGAACTACAATTGTCCAATAGAATTAGGACATGTGTTAGGATAATAATAATATCATATTTACCCTTAATTACCCTATTTACTTTTAACCGTGGTAAAAAAAAGTAAAAAGTTACTATTCACCAAAAAATTATTTTCATCTCATTGAACCAAATTTTACTTACTGTCATCAACCGTGTCTCTTGTATTTTTGAAATTCCACTCACAAAAGTGGTAAAATTATGTTTTATGAAAAATTCAGTTTTTTTTACTACCACTTAGTGGTTTCACTATTCATCAAAAATTGAATGTTTTCAGAAAAATACCAAAATTTCACCCTAGGCTAATTTCGATATTCTGAATCCAAAAATGAAGTCCATTTTGAGAAATAAAATTTATAAAATTCCAAAAATTGGTTATTACTATTCATAACGGCTAGTTTTAATAATATTTTAATAGCATATCGTTGTTTAGTGAAACTCGGTATTGCGTATGACGCAAGCTATCGAGGAAGGTCGCGATTTCGTGTAAAGCAAGCCAAGAAAGTGCTGTGTGTAGAAAAATATTCCTTTGATGATTTATATAACATAAAAGTCTTGGGTGTTACATTCTACCCCCTTAAAATGAATTTCGCCCTCGAAATTCGTCACTTTGTAACAAACAGATGAGGATTCCTCTCCCTCATCATATCCTCAAGCTCCCATGTAGATTCTTCTAATTGGTGGTTCCTCCATAAAACTTTCACCAATCGAGTGGTCTTGTTTCGTAGGACTTTTTTGCTACGATCCAGAATCTCTATCGGTTGTTCTTCATAAGAAAGATCTTTCTCCAGTGGTACAACTTCTGAGCTAAGTACATGTGAAGGATCAGGTATGTACTTTCTCAGGAGAGATACATGGAACACATCGTGAACTTGAGAGAGATTCGGTGGAAGCGCCAATCGGTAAGCTACCTTCCCGACACGATCCAGTATTTCGAAAGGACCGATATATGTAGGGCTCAACTTCCCCTTATTTCCAAATCTCAGGACCCTCTTCCAGGGAGATATACATAAGAACACTTTATCACCCACTTCAAACTCTAGGTCTTTTCTTCAGTTGTCGGCATAGCTTTTCTGTCGACTCTGAGCTGCTCTTATGTGTTGTTGAATAGATCTGACATTTTCTGCCATTTCATCAACGAGATCAGGTCCTAATAGCTTTCTTTCCCCAACTTCATCCCATAAAGTTGGAGTCCTGCATTTCATTCCATAGAGAGCTTTATAAGGAGCCATCTGAATACTGGAGTGAAAGCTATTATTATAAGAAAATTACACCAAAGGTAGGTGTTGATCCCAACCACCTTTGAAATCCATAGAGAAAGCTCTCAACATATCTTCTAGGGTTTGAAATGTTCTCTCAGACTGACCGTCTGTATGAGGATGATAAGCAGTGCTGAAACTCAACTCTGTATCCAGAGTATGCTGAAGACTTTGCCAGAACTTCGAGGTAAATCTTGGATCCTGATCAGATATAATAGAAAGTGGTACTCCGTGCAATCTTACCACTTCCTTTACATATATCCTGGCAAGCTGATCCAGAGAGAAATCCTCTATAATAACAATGAAATGTGCAGACTTGGTAAGACAATCAACTATGACCCAGATAGAATTATTTCCTTTGGATGTTTTAGGAAGTCCTGTGACAAAGTCCATAGTGATGTTTTCCCATTTCCATTCGGGTATGGGTAATGGTTGTAACATCCCCTTAGACTTCTGTCTCTCAGCTTTAACTTGCTGACAAACCAAGCATCGAGAGACATATTCAACAACATCTCTTTTCATGCCATCCCAACAGAAGTACTCTTTCAGGTCCCTATACATCTTCGTGCTTCCAGGATGAATAGAGAATGAAGAACTATGAGCCTCATCCAGCAGCTCCTTCTTTAATTCGGGGATGGGAGGAACACGAACCCGATTCCTGAACTTTATTATCCCATCACAATCAAGGATGAATTCAGGAACATTTGTCACCTTCTTTTATAACTCGACATCTTCTTTCTGTGCCTCTTTAATCTTCACATGTATAGATGGTTGAACATTCATTTGAGAAAGATAAGATTTTTCCCCTTCCATTATAATTCCAAGATCCATCCTTTGTAAATCCATAAATATTGGATCTTTTGTTATCCTCATCATGGATAAACTGGCATGGTCTTGTCGACTTAATGAATCTTCAACCTTGTTTGCTTTCCCCGGGTGGTAATGGATTGAGCAGTCATAATCCTTAATCATCTCCAACCATCTTCTTTGACGCATATTCAGCTCCTTTTGTGTGAAAATATACTTTAAACTTTTATGATCAGTATAAATATCACACATTTCACCATAAAGGTAATGCCTCCAAATATTTAATGCAAAGATTACTGTAGCTAACTCCAAATCATGTGTTGGGTAGTTTTGCTCATGGATTTTCAACTGTCGTGAGGCATAAGCTATCACCATATCATTTTGCATAATAACACACCCTAATCCCTTCTTGGATGGATCACTATAGATCACAAACCTTTCTCCACTACAAGGCAGTGTGAGCACAGGTGCACTTGATAACCTTCTTTTCAACTCCTTGAAATTCTCTTCACATTATTCCATCCAGACAAACAAAACTCCTTTCCGAGTCAACTTGGTGAGTGGATTAGATAATCATGAAAAATCTTTCACAAAACGTCGATAATATCCAACCAAACCAAGAAAACTTTGGATCTCAGTCACTGTTGTTGCTCTTGACCATCTTTCGATAACCTCTGTTTTTGATGGATCCACAAATATCCCCTCTTTTGAGATTATGTGACCCAATAATGCAACTTTTTGAAGCCAAAATTCACACTTGGTAAATTTGGCATAAGGCTTGTCCTTTCTCAGGGTCTTCAATATAATTCTCAAGTGATCTCCATGTTCTTCCTTGCTCTTTGAATAGACAAGAATATCGTCTATAAAGACTTCCAAAAATTGATCAAGATAGTCTCTAAAGACTCTATTCATTAGATCCATGAAGATAGCAGGGGAATTAGTAAGACCAAATGGCATCACTATAAATTCATTGTGTCCATACCTTGTACGGAAAGCCGTCTTTGGTATATCCTCCCTTTTGACCCTTAATAGATGATACCCTAAACGAAGATCAATCTTGTAAAAGTATTGAGCTCCTTGTAGTTGGTCAAATAAGTAATCAATGCGTGGGAGAGGATATTTGTTCTTGATAGTGATCTTGTTAAGTTCTCGATAATCAATGCAGAGTCTCATTGATCCATCTTTCTTCTTAACAAATAGAACAGGTTCTCCCCAAGGTGACGCACTAGGGCGTATGAATCCCTTATCAAGATTCTCTTGGAGTTGCTTCTTCAATTCCTGCAACTCAATTGGGGCTATTCTATAAGTTGTCTTTGAAATAAGAAAAGCATCCGGTACGAGTTCTATTGAAAACTCAACTTCACGATTTGGTGGAAGAACCGGTAATTCCTCCGGAAAGACATCATCAAACTCCAGTACGATGGGCATATTCTTAATCGTGAGTTTCTCACCCACCCTTTGAGATAAATAACCTTCATTTAGTGGAATCAATACCCATAAAATGGATGAAATTTCCACTGGAAGGTTATGTTCATCCTTGCATTGATAGACGATCATAGATTGATCTGGAATATGAAATGTGACTTGCCTTCTTTGGAAATTGATATGAGCTCCATATATAGAAAGCCAATACATGCCAAGAATCACATCAAATTCCACTATAGGAAGGATCACAAGATTTGCAGGAAGCACTTTCCCACAAACTTCAATCAGAGAAGAATTATAAACTTTTGATGCGACTGTTGTGCCATTAGGTGTTGTCACAGCTAACTCAACATCTAATTGTTGAGGTAATACGGTGATACCCTTAGAAAATTCTTCAAAAATAAAAGAGTGGGTGGATCCCGAATGAAATAAAACATTTGCTACTTTAGAGTGGATGGTAAGTGTACCTTTCACCACATCGTTATCGTACTCCACATCACTGATAGAAATTGCATGTGACTTTCCTTTGCCTTTAGCCTTAAGAGTTTGTTGATGTCGACCATCATCATCAACCCTTGGATTAGGGAATTTATTGTCATAATGCCCCATCTCCTTGCACTTGAAACATTGAAGTGTAGTAGGTTCATTCTGAGTATCCCTTCCTTTATTTTCATCATTAGACATCTTCTTCCCATAATCGCGGCATTCAAATGCCTGATGACCTTCTTTTACACATTTGAAACATTTACTTGTCCCTTTAAGACAACTCCCTCCATGTTTCTTTCCACACTTTGAGCATAAGGGAAAGCTCATCTTCTTTTCAGTGTGCTCTGTAGATTTTCCTTTGAATTCCATTTTCCTCTTCTTATCAAACCCATATGACTGATGGGTTACTCCAATCTCCATCTCGACTTTGAGAGCACATCAAATGATTTCCTCGTAGCTATTGAAGTCCCTTATGGCTAACGCCCTTCGAATACTTGGTTTTAAGCCACTAAAGAATCGATCGATCTTACTCTCAGGTTGGATAATAATACCAGAAGCGTACCTTGCAAGTCTTGTAAAATTTGCTTCATAGGTACCAACAGATTCATCATCCTTTTTCTTCAGTTCAAGAAACTCTTTCTCTATCTTTGTTCAGAGAATACGAGGGAAGTACTTGTTGAAAAATAAGTTCTTTAACTCGTCCCATTCCATGGACTTAATTTCATCCCTTTGCCTCGTATTCTTAATAAGATTCCACCATTGATCAACATCTCCTTCCAAACGATACACTACTAGAATGACTTTATCATGTTCAGAACATTGAAGAACTGAAAATATCTTTTCAGTAGTACTAATCCATTGTTCAGTAACTAATGGATCCGTAGACCCGCTGAAAGAAGGTGGACGCTGCCTCATGAAGGATTCAACAGAATGTTTCTCCTTCCTTTGCTCGTTCTGAAGTCCTGCATGATTCATAGCTTGAGAAAGTTTTGTGAGCATGGCTAAAAGATTTTGAATTCCAGCTCCCATAACGTTTGGTTGCTCAGGGGGACAATCATTGCATTGCCCGTCGCATTCTGCATTAACACGGTTCCTTAAGGTTCCATCCATTGACTAAAACCAAGAAGAATAGTGTGACCAACACTAATTATAATAGGAAAAACACATAATCAAGAATGAAATTTCACACTTAAGGTCTTATCCTAGGTGATTCATGGCCATTTCTAAAACACTAATATTGTGTTCTATGCTTAGACTTATCCTTAGGTTTCTTACTAAGGCTTTCACATCCTAGTTTCCAAAGGTTGGCTATACCTTTCCTCTGAGACCAACTATAACGACCCATACTTTACATACATTGTTAATACTTCAAAATTGAAGCATACTTATAACAACATATAACAAAACCACGAAAGGACCGTATATGTATAGTGTCTTTAGAAACAGGGAAACATAAACAACTGGTTCATAAAGCATCAACTTTGCCTCCCACTTATTTCATCATATCTAGAGTCCCTTTTTTGAATATCCTACTTAATAACCTTCTTCATGACCTGGGGAAAGAAAACATACAAAAGGGTGAGCTCAAATGCTCAGTAAGGGTAAACAAAAGAAATATCAATCACATCGTATACACAAGCACATAACTTTTGGAAATCTTAACCTGCAAAAGAGATCATAATTTCATAACATGGGATAAATCAGGGCAGTGAAATGTTATCAAAGTAATCATAACTTAAAACATTAAACTTTGTGGCATACACACATAATCATAGAGAATCATTTCTTGTTAGTCAAAACTCATTTCCAAGACTATCTTAGTGGAAAAAGTCCATTTCTGAACCGAGTCACCCTCGTTCGATTCCTGTTTCACTGAACCAGTATAACCTACCGTTCCAGCCATGTCTATCTCATGAGATATAAAATCTTTACCCAATGCATTGGAGGGAGATATAGGTCCCACCCATCTCATAATGATACCATTCTTATGTGTGCCACCAAAATCATAAATCATACATCATTTCATAACCCATGTAATAAAAATGGGAATCTTAATCATCGTAACATCATAAAACAATTCATATAAGATAAAGGAATTTATAAAAATAATTCCATCACAACATTATCAAATTAATGTAGTAATATAGATAAAAACATAACCCTTTATTATCTTATATGGAAAATAATTTTGATAAAACACTTGAACTCCATTCTTGAGGAAAATATCCTTTCTTCTTCAAAAACATTTTTACTTTCTTAACATGTCATACAAAAATAAGTTGATTAAAAATAAACTTGAAAACTTGTAAAGGAAGCTTCTTGGAAATAATGTTTTAAAAATCCATTCATGTCGTATAAGTTAAAAAAAACATTCTTCTCGTACTTTTGTCAGAAAAGTCAAAAAAAGTACCTCATACGAAAAACAACAAAAGATTCCTTTCATATTCTTTACCAAAAACTCACCAAAGGGTAAAATTGGATTTAAACTATTGTAAGTGGATGGAAATAATATTACATATTGATGAAACATGGATGTGGATGATAAAATATACCCCAGTAAAAGCCAAAGTATAAACAATCTCGGATAAAAATGAGATTGTGATATTTTCCCTTACCTTAGGTCTGACTTGCTTTGTAAGTGTCCGAACCTCTTGTATAATGATTTAAATAATGTTATTGACTTATTACAGAATCATACTTATTTTTATGATATCATATATGGTCATATTCTTATCTTCTTAGTAGTAATATTTCATTGCTACTTGTTATTCAGGTGTTTATAACTTTTTGTTCTTATGCGTGTTTTGTCGAATAAATTCTTATTCTTCTCTTTGGGTTATTGATACCTCATTTCCAGGATGGTATTAGTGTAATATATATCATATTCAGTTATTCAATTCATTTATATAATCATTATGAAATGAAGATCATGTAGAATGAGTCACATCACATCGTGGAGACGGTATTCCGTACATACGCACGAGTGATGATATCGTTCCTATGATCGTGGAATTATATTGGAGTGTATGTATACTATTTCAGAATCAATATAACTTTATAATATTCATATATAGTCATTATTTACACCATTATACCCATCAAAGTAAGGTGGTGGTGGAAAATAGATTACACCACGGCGTGGAGTCGGTATTCCGTACGTACGCACGCGCGGTGATTTCTTTTTCCGTAGGATGGATAGATGGTGAATTAGGGTTGTTTCATACTTATAATAACATACCAGTATATGAGTGATACTGATGTTATTAATTCATAATGAAAAAACTAAAGAAGAAGAAGTGGAAGAAGAAATAAAGATGAAAGAATCGGTAACGGACATTACCTCTTCTTTGAAGTGCTTCTTTGAGACCTTATTTTAGGGCACTAAAATTGGTCTTTGAAGAAGACCAGGACCTATAGGATGTCTCTAGGGAAGTGGAGAGGAGAAAGTGGCAGGGGTTGGCCGAGCTTGAAGGCTCAAAGTGGTGTGAGGAAGAGATGGAGGAGGTGCCCTTTTATAAGGGAGGAGAGTGGCACCTTTGGAATAACTAAAAATATTATTTTATTATAAAGTCAAGTTCGGTTATAAATAGCTCCAAATTGATTTATTTCGAGGCTAAGGTGGGGATGGGTCGAAATCCTCTCATCCAATAAAAGTTAGACAAGTTTAGGTTCCTATTTTAACCTTATCATTTAGATATAACATTAAATAATTTTACTTTTACCATGTCTTCTTGTATTCTTATACTATAAGGTTAATAAACTTACTATAAGCAGCCAAACGAACCCCAAGTTGCTTATTATTAATATATATAACCTTATCTAAGTCATTTGGCCGAACCTTAGATTTTTAGGAATAAAAAAACAATTACCAATATAATATTTGTTTTAAAAACTATTTTATGTCAATTTTGACAGTATTTAGTAATTGATTTTTGTGAAACTCATAACAGAATTATTAGTTCGAAACAAGTAAATTAAATCAATACTAACATGTAATATTAACCTATAAAATTAGTGGGATTTATATAAACTCTCAAATTACATTTATTTTGATGTTTATAACATTAATTATGTCAATATTTCATTAATAAGATAATTAATGCATCATCTTTGTGTCATAAATAAATTAAATTATTTAATGTCTAAAAATTACAAATAAAATACCATTATGTAGGAAATCTTTTTATCTTTCTAATTAATATTTATAGTCTAATTTATCTTATGTATAACCCCATATTAAAAATTATTTACTTATTAAACTTTGATTTTAACTATTTTAACCCTTCATTAAATAAATTAATAATGAATGTCCTAATCTAATCCAAATGGGGCTAAATGGTCATATTTTATTCCTAAGTTTGTTTTTTGTCGAACTACACATGTCCAATAGAATTAGGACATGTGTTAGGGTAATAATAATATCATCTTTACCCTTAATTACCCTATTTACTTTTAACCGTGGTAAAAAAAAGTAAAAAGGTACTATTCACCAAAAAATTATTTTCATCTCATTGAACCACATTTTACTTACTGACATCAACCGTGTCTCTTGGATTTTTGAAATTCCACTCAAAGAAGCAGTAAAATTAAGTTTTATGAAAAATTCAGTTTTTTTAACTACCACTTAGTGGTTTCACTATTCATCAAAAATTGAAAGTTTTCAGAAAAATACCAAAATTTCACCCTAGGCTAATTTCGATATTGTGAATCCAAAAATGAAGTCCATTTTGAAAAATAAAATTTATAAAATTTCAAAAAGTGGTTATTACTATTCATAACGGCTAGTTTTAATAATATTTTAATAGCATATCGTTGTTTAGTGAAACTAAGTGTTGCGTACGGTGCAAGCTATCGAGGAAGGTCGCTATTTCATGTAAAGCATGCCAGGAAAGTGCTGTGTGTAGAAAAATATTCCTTTGATGATTTATATAACATAAAAGTCTCGGGTGTTACAGCTAGTATCTTATTTGTTAAAAATGATGGTGGTTCAATGAGACATTTAATTTATTATAGAGACTTGAATAATATCACTATTAAGAACGAGTATTCATTTCTGAATATCGAAGATTTGGTTTATCAGCTCTAGGGAGATCATTATTTTTCGATGGTTGACTTGAGATCAGGGTACCATCAATTGAATGTAATGGAAAACGACTTTCTGAAGACAAAGTTTCATAATAGATATAGATATTGTGAATTTATAGTTATGACTTTTGGGTTAACAAATAAACCTGTTGTATTCATGGATCTTCTGAAAATAATTTTCTCTGAGTTTTTTGATAAGTTTTTAGTTGTTTTTATTGATGAAATTTTGGAATATTACAAAATTAAAGATGAATATGAAATTAATTTAAGGTTTTTATTACAAACCATAAATGAAATAAACCTTTATGGGAAATTTAAAAAGTGTGGGTTTTGGTTGCCAAAAATATCATTTGTTGGTCATATTATTTTTAAAGATGGAATAATTGTTGATCCTTCTAAAACAATAGTTGTTGATGAACAGCCATGAACCACAATTATAATAGAGATCCATAGTTTTCTTAGTTTGATAGGCTATTAACAAAGGTTTGTTGAAAATGTTTCACGGTTATCTAGCCCACTGACTATGTTAACATAAAAATGATTTAGATTTATCTAGACAAAGGAATGTGATGATTGTTTTCATGAAATGAAGAGAATATTGGCGAATGCTCTAGTTTTTTCATTGACTTCAAGAGATGGTGAATTCTTTACCTACAATGATGGTTTATTGAATGTAAATGGTTGTGTCCTAATACAGAATGATCTGTTACTTATTTATGCTTCACGTCAGTTTAAAACTCATTAGCTAAATTACCCTACACATTATTCAGAATTAGTTGTTATTATTTTTTGCTTTCAAAATTTGGATGCATCATCGGTATGAAGTAAAATGTGAAATATATACTAGCCACAAAAGTTTGAAGTATATATTCACTCAGAAAACGTTGAACAGGAGGAAGAGGATAAGGCTATAATTAACCAAGGATTTTGATTGCACGATTCATTACCATCTAGGAAAACCAAATAATGTGGATGTTGATTTGATTTTAAAAAGTAATGCTATAATAACCATGTTATATTTGGAACAATATCCTTACATTAAAGATTCAATGAACTTTGGAATAGAAGTTATTAGTGTAGGAAATTCCTCTGTTTTGTTTCATGTTTAAGTGAAATCATCTCTATCAGATATAATTGAGCAAGTGAAGAAGGAAGACAACGAGTTGTAGAAAAAGGTATATTTGATTTAGAAGGGTATTATTCCCGAATTTAATGTTGATAATGATTGTATTTTGTTATTTGGGAAGATATTATGTGTGCCTTGGGATTCACAGTTGAAAAACTAGTTGTTATGTGAAGATCATAGTTATCCATTTTTAGTTCATACTCATAGTAATAATATGTACAAATATCTTTGTGAGTATTATTGGTGGGATGAAATGAAAAAAGATATTCCTGACTTTACTGTGAAGTGATTGAATTTTCATCAGTTTAAAGGAGAGCAGATGTTACCGAAAGGGTTGATTCAGCTTTTAACAGTGCCAGAGTGGAAATGAAAAAATATATCAATGGAATTTGTTGTGTGATTACTGAAGGCATATCAAGGTAATAATGCAATATGGGTTATTATTGATTAATTGACTAAATATTCTCATTTACTTCCTATTCTAGATACTTTGTCTATAGATCAACTTTATCGGTTGTATATTAACGAGATAATAAGGTTGAATGGAATTCCTTTATCCATTTTATCTGATATAGATCCTAGGTTTACTTTTAACTTTTAGAAATTCTTTTAGAAGTCATTGTCTACTGAATTAAATTTTAGTACAGCTTTTCCTCCTTAATCAGATGGACAGCCAGAATGAACAATTCAGACATTGGATGATATGATACGTGATTGCTTAATGGATTCCTAAGGATGTTGAGTCCAACAAATTTACATGGTTGAGTTTTATTATAAAATACTTTTCAGTCTATTATATTAATGGCTCCATTGGAAGAATTATATGGGATGCAGTGTCAAACTCCGTCTTTTTGGGATTACATAGGTGAATGGAAACTGATGGGACTTGAATTGGTAGAAGATATAGAAAAGAAAGATCAGTTGATATAGAAATACACGAGGACAACTCAGATTTGGTAGAAAATTTATGCAGATAACTGAAGGAATGATATTTTTATCATGGTAGGTGATCATGTCTTCCACAATGATTCTCCATGGAAAAGTGTGATGCATTTTAGTAAGAAGGGGAAGCTAAGTTCGAGGTTCATTGGACCCTATGAAATCCTTGATAAAGATGGATCAATTGAATATAGAGTGGATTGACCTCCAATTTTAGACCAAGTACACAATGTTTTTTATGTTTTAATGTTTGTTAACTGTTTTTACATTTATCCAATAAACTTTAGAGGCTTAAAATGAGAATGAAACAAATTTTATGCCCAAATACTCTAATATTTTTTAAAGGTAGTTTTAACGTATTTTGATGGGGAATCCTTTTTTAAATAGAGTTTTTTTTCACTTTTATATTTTACATTTTATAAAATAATATACCTATTTAGAAACAAAAAATCAAATTTTACTTTGTGTAATTTTTTGTTATATTTCTCAAAAAAGTTCATTTTTAATTAATAGTAAAAAATAAATTATTTTATGTCAACAATGCATTTTCATCTAATTTATTTATATAGTTATATTTTCCTTTTAATTAGTTTTAAAGTTTACTTTTTATTATATTTTAATCAACTAATACAATGTTGGTTATTTGAAGTAATTTCAATTTGAAATTAGACATTAACAAATTTCAATCTTTCGGTAGTTTTTATTTCTTAAAAAAACGCTTTTTGGTTTTGAAAATAGGAATTTGTTTTAAATTGACTTCTAAAACTTTTGTGTTTTTAATTTGGAAAAAATTATTCCATGTTTGGAATCAGGAAGTTCAAATTGTGTAAATAGGTAACTTTTATTTTTAGACATTATGAATAGTAACTGCAGTAAATATTTTATTTATCACGGTTAACGGGTAAATCAGGTAAATAAGGGTAAAAATAATATTATAATAATATTAAATTACCCTAAAATGTGTCTTAATCCTATCATATGAGATATTTCTGACCATGGGAATCCTGGAGTCGATTTTAGGACCCCATGAAGCCACTTGTGTGCGAAAATGACATTTAATTACTTTTAATTTAAAGTTAAGGAAAATATAACCTAAACAAGTATCTTTTACTAAAAAAATTACATGGTGTTATATAAGATATTGTTTAGAATATAAAAATTAATTAGAAATATAAAATATTTGCTACATATTGTTATTTTATTTATAATTTTTAGATATTAAATAAATAAATTTATTTATGAAACAATGGTGATGTTGTGATTTCCATATTAATGATTTTTTAAAGAAATGAGATTATAAAAAATAAAAAAAATTTATTTTTAAACTTTTTATTCCATAAAAAAATTTATAAATAATTATGACATTTAATATTTGTTTCAATGATGTTTTTTTGAATTAATCATGTTTTTATGTATTTTTAAAAAGACATGATATGAATAGTATAAAAATTGACAAAAATGAGTTTTTAAATCAATTAATATTTTATTAAATGATATAAAAGTACAAAAAATCTAATATTCAGAAAACAAACATATATAATTCTAAAAATGTCATTAATTATCCATTTTTGGGTCTCTTAGCATTTTATAGTAACTATGGTAACCATATATTATGAATATACAAGAAGACATGGTAAAAGTGAAATTAGTTTACTATGGGTTAATGTTAAAAGATAAGGTTAGTTTTATGATCTAAACATGTCTAAAACCCATTTTCTAATAGTGTATCTACCCATACTAATATGATATTTTAAATATATTTCTTTGGAGTTATTATAATTCTAAAATCATTAAGAAATTAAATAATACTTTCAAAACATCCTAAAGTGCCTCTCCCCCCCCCCCTCTTATAAAAGGACACCACCATTAACCATTAATCACACCTCTCATGCCCCCTTAGATCATCCAAACTCTGCCCAAATAATCTTCCTACATCCACATGTTCCTACTAGAATTGTTAAATTATGATGAAGGAAATTGAAGGACTTTTAACTTAAATCAGAAGGATTTACCCCGATTTGAGCTACTGTCTTCTCTCAAGATTCATTCTCTTATTTTCCTTCTCCAACCTCCTAAACCCTCTTTATTAAATTATTTTATAAAAACACAAGTATAAATAGTTTAATAGGTTTTTTTCTTATATGTATTCAATCTAAACTTACACACACCTCCATCTAATTGATTTAGAACATACTGTTTCAATGGACGACAAACTACTGCCTCATGCAACGATGATTGTTCAATTATCTCCCACCACCTCTCATTATGACCATTATGATGGAAATGTAATTATATATGATATATATGATATATATTATATCTTAATGCTACTGTAATTTTCATTTATAACATACCTTTATTTATTTCATATGGTATAAACATGAAAATTTCATTAGAGGAAGTGAGGACTACCACCCTCTCATTGTGATAGGACACGTTCATGCTATACATGGAATGTTTAAATGATGGAATTAATGAACATTTGTTACATATATGTCATATATATTATAATGTAATTATAATATACCTATGTATCATTTATTTTTCACTTATTTAAATATGAAAAAGAAATGAAAGTATCTTTCATCCCTACATACGACTTACAATATCCATTAACGGTGCATTTCATCCGAATTCTGTGGACTATTATAAATAAATATATACTAGATATACGTGATATAAATGATATCTAAATCATGTATATAATTCCGGATATAATGTACTTTTTACCACATGGAAAATTTGTAATTATAACATGTTCATTTTTTTCTCATGTCCCAAACATCGACAAAATGTCCGATATGAACTCAAATAATTAACTATTTGTTATAGCAAGTTAATAAGTAATATAAAAGTAATAATAAATTTTAAAAGGATTCTTGATCACATAGATATTAATTTATTTTTATTATTTAAAAAATTAAAGAATGAACTAGTCAAGTCAGACACGATGTAAGGGAATTTGTCTCAATCTCTTTTCATTGAAGAATATTTTGATTAATACACAACTTTTTTTTAATTCGGTGTATCAACCCATTTGACTTTTAATTTCATTCAAATAGAATATTTTTCTATGAATAACGTTACTAAATGACTAAGGTAATGTTTTCTTAATGTACATGGTGAAAATGAATTTCCGCCGCCACGAGCATTTTTTGATATATGGATTTCTTATCAAGATGTAATGTTCTTAAAAGGAAAATAAATACCGTATACCCTTTTTATGTATTTTGGTTTTGAAAATGGTTTTTGAAATGTATTGAGTATTTCAATATCTTGAAATAATTTCTCGTGTTTTCAAATGAAATTTCATTAGTAAAATGATGATATTTGTAATATTTTATATGTTATGATTACATAATGGTATTTGGACATTTGATGGGTGGTTCCGTGACAAAAATAGGATGGGTGGTGATGTTATAAACTCCAATGAAGTTGGTATGGAAGTTGGTTTTATGGATATTCCATTTGCAATAATTATTTCTAGAATTCAACCGTATGGTTATTCCTTTTAAGTGTCATTATTTACCAAGTTTATCTTTTATATGATATGTCTGATTTCTATGGTTTTTATGGTAATATTTTGGTTAGAAATGGGTAAGCAATGAGATTTTATTCATTTAAGAGTATTTACTACATTATAAAGGTCAAAAGTATTACTTATGATAAAGTATTCATGGTTTACATGTTGTTTTGAAAAACTAACAGTTTTCTTTATTTGTGTATCCCTTAATGAGATTTTTATTCTCATACCACTCTTTTGAAATGTATTTCATGGTATTTAAGGTTGAATAGAGTCAAGGATAGGATCTAAGAAAATTTTTTATGGTTATGCATGAAATGAAACCTTGTTTTTTTTAAAAAGTTTTTGTTTTATGAGTAAAATGGATATTGAGTAGAAGTGTATACTTTGTAATAATAAAGCTGTTATGTATAAGTTATGTCATAATTATCAAAATCTATAAACCTAAAAGATCCTTAATGTGAATTATTAACTTAATTCAAGATTATGTAATGTTTAATTATGAGGCCTTATAATTCCTCCCTAAAATTAAAAGACCACTTGATATAGGAAATTTTATATTGGGTATATAATATCACATATTTGATTCTTCAAAAAATAGAAACTATGTTATTTAATACATCTCATGTCATTCCATTAGTATATAATAACATCACATGTCCCTTAACCATGTAGCCAAGAATAACAAATTTCAGTCAAATTATATTGATAATTCATTTCTAAATAAGAAATAAATCAAGGTCAAGATATTTTTCTCTTCATATGCCTAGACATAGCATATCATTATTTAGGATCTAATATATGAAATTATCAGCAACATACCAAACCACATTATGATTAAATGATCCAAAAATATTTTTTAGGAATTATATCTATGCATAAATGATCATTTTATATGTAGTTAATAGTAATATTGTAAAGGTTACTCATACTAAGAATAAACCCCTAAGTATATATATGATTGTATAACATTACATGGTATATAAAATGGAATGTCAATCCAAGTAATAAGTCTATACTTGTTACCGTCTGAGTCAATGTTTCAAACCAATTATAAAAATATTTTCTGAATGTATAAAATTTTACTCAAGGAAATCATAAAATATAATCATAACCAATTATATTCCTTGATGATAATCAATTTGGGAGAAGACATAGAGGTACATTAATGGGGTATTATAATCTTACTTTTCATGTAACATTGTTTAGAATAAACATTAATGAATTATAAAATGAAATTTCAATTATTATAAAATCATTATATATTTAAAATGATTACACTCAAAACCTTATATATCTTATACTAAAAGTATAAAAGTATACATAATACTTTTTCTAATTCGATGGTTTTTTCAACAAATCTGATACATTTTACTCTATGGACACCTATCAAATCCTATAATTTCTCTACTCAATGTTGTCTCATATATGTCTGGACTTTTATGGTTATTTTGGGATATTTTCTTTAGAAACAAATTCACTAACTCGATAAATAGCTCTATTTTTTCACATTGATTATTGATAACTCCATTGATGGTAAGAACCACCCAATATATAGTAATCAACATCTCAATCCAAATAAAATTCATCACAAAATCATAACTAGAGACGTATTCAGCCTCTATTTTCAATTTTACTATGGTGGATTGTTAGAACTCTATAAATAGATAGATCCTCTATTTAGAAAAAATAATAATCTAAATTAAGATTACATATCTTCTCAATCACATTAGAAACAGGAATTAGTGAAACCCATTACACAGATCTCACCATCTTTTCCAATGTCTACAAACATATCCATTAGAATTCTTGTGTACATATGTATGTTATTAACTCAAATATGGAGAATCTCATCATGATTAGATTGGAATTTTATATTTATAGATAATTTATATGAAATAATGGGTTGAGTATAAAATATGATATAGATGGTATATTCTATGGTTGATATAGAAGAAACTGTATCCATAATTTCTCACTCTTCAGAAGGATCATTAATGTTACTATTATTTATCACATTCATCAATTGTAATGACCCTATTTTGGGGTTCTCTGAGACAAAAGGATTTATAAAATGACAAATCTATGTATTTTGTATCCATATATGAAACAAAATAGATCAATCTCTATAGATATCCATGCATAGTATATAAGATACTTCACTTATGTCTTCTATGAAAAAGCATTTATCCAAACATATCATTATATGGTGTAGTGAGATGGAATCATTTATATGACATAATATATCATCAACATAATATAATATAAATTCCATCATACTCTAACTAATCTATTAGAGTACATAATATTTGTCTTTTTTCATAATGAACAACTAAATGATTGAATCATCAAACTAGATATTCCAACTTTGAGAGGCTTTCATCCTTCTATAAATAGGCAATTGTATCTCTCACTCTTCAATAGATGTATTCTTAAATTTGAAATCTTTGGCTTGTATCATATACATATACTCAAATAAATTCCCATTAATGAAATTTTTATTAACATCGATTTGATATATCACATAAAAAACTAGATACTATTGGAAAAAATATATCTCATTGTACATTAAAATAGTTTTAATTTAATTGGTTTCTTCATAGTGAATACCATAAATTTTCATTAAACTCTCTACTATTAGACATGATTTTTTGTAGAAACTATACCACCCATGTTGGTTTAATTATAAAGAACCAACTTTCACCCTATGGGTACAACCAATTTACATGTATCTCTTATATACCAATCATGATTATTTTTCATCAAGTATATCATATAATCTATTATTTTTAAATATTTCTAAAATTCAGAACCCTAAATAGGCTCCCAATAAGGTGTTATTTTATCCCCTAATAACATTACTTATAATCATTTTCATATGAAATCCATATCTCTTAACAGCCTAACTAATCCAACTATAATTTTATGGTTTATTTGTATCCCGAGTCAATTCTTATTCTATTACTATAAAATCCAACAAAATTATTCATTTATTGAATATTACTTATGAACAAACAATTATTGTCAAAACATGGCATATAATGTTAATTCATCATAAGGAACTCATAATTAATTATCTAAATAAGGGAGAAGATTATGTTAATAGAATAAATATATCAAAGATGATTGAAAATTTTATAATGGGTAAATAAAATGAAAAAAAATCAATAATAAGAAAATTAGAACATTTTTATCCCTAGAATGCTCCATAAATCCTAAAATATAGTCAAATTAATAAAAAAAATTATTTATACAATATAAATATTAGAAAATTATAATATAGAATAATGGGAGGAATTAAGGTGAATGAGGTCTTAAGGAATAAATATATATTTATATGAAGTAATACAACCATAAAATTAGTAAGAAAAATATTTAAAATAGAAATCCAAAAAATATGAATATTTTCCAACGATTAAAATAGTAAATTTAAATGTAAATATTATTTTTATAAAATAATTTGGATAATATTAATGTTATATTTTTATAAAATAATGATTCAAAACTAAATTAGAAGAAATGTATAAGTATAATGTGGATAATGTGTAAATTTATCAAAAATTTTCAAAACCATACATTTTATCAAAAAAATATTTATGTATTTTAATAATATTAATTTCATTTTTAGAATCGGTATTTTAAAATTTCCACATCTGAATTTTTTATAATGTATTGGGAAATATCAATTTTTATATGAATAGAAATAATATATCCTTTAAAAGACCACATGTGTTCAACAAAACAATGTTGTGATACTAAAATAATAAATATTACATTGGTTATTTAAATGAAAAATCCATTTAATATGATAAATGGGTCATTTCAATAGAATAATCAATATTTCGTATCAAAAAAATTGATTTTTGACGTCAGATAGTCTAAAATGACCTATTAAATAAACATTTCCTCATTTGTATCATTACTATTCGATTAAACCAAATAATTATAATTATAATTTACTTGAAAGTCTAAAAATCATATTATTTAATCAAATAAATTTCATAATGACCTGAAATATTACTTTCGGATTTTTTTCCATAGATATAATAATTTATTCATTATTATACCATAAAAATACCCATTTTCTCAAATAGTAAACACCCTATCCCTCCCCTTGTCTAACCCCCTTTAAGTCTATTCTCAATGAAAATCCGAAGGAATATATTTCACTCTTTACACCTTTATAATAATTATTCATGTATTTAATGATAAAAATCTATGCATTCCCAGAGTTTAGTTCTCTTGAAATGTAGAAAAACTGAGAAGAGGTTAAGGTTTCTTCAACCTTTATTCTCGATTTCATATTGTAATCATCTGTTTATCAATTACATTCTAACACAGATATTATAATATTAATTCTGTAATAATTTAACAATATATTAATGATTTTAACAAACTATAAATATATATTTATGTCCTATTATAATCATAACTTCTCTTCTTATTATTTTCATAATATCCCATCAATTATCAGTTAATTACATATGAGGATATTGGAAACTTCTTTATTATCACCGCATTAATTTTTGGATATTATTAATTTTATATTATATAAAAATGTATAATTAAATTATTTTTAATGTTATGGAATTCATTTTACTTCTGTTTAATTTTCCTCAAACAAAAATTTAATAATAACGCAAGATGAGATAAAATAATGTTATCATGATGAGAAAACAAATTTCATTTACCAAATACTTCTATGAGACATAACCCATCAATTATAATGGGTTAATAGTGACATAAATGAATATATTTTTCATAATTTTTAATCTATTAACAATCATATGTTTATTATACAGCATGTATACATGATATGAATAATTAAGGTATTTAAGGGTAGTGTAATCTCGATCCCAACTCTTTATTTTTTGGTTATCTCCAATTTCACATTATTCTATCTATAGATGTTCCTATAGAAATATCCTTTAAATATTATACCCATTACTTTCTATAGATATACATATATCTAATTTTTCAAAATTATTTCTAATCTAGCTACATAGTGTATTCGAAATGTTTTTATTTTTGTAAAATATATATTTGACTCAAATTGAGTTGTTCTTATTAAAATAATAAATATCCTTCATAACGAGATATAGTATCAATTAATAGTTTGGTAATCCTAATCGTAAATCCTTAATTAATTATTTGAAAAAATATTAGGAATACCAATTCATTCTTTCTGTTTTTTGAATAAATATGATTGTTATATGGTCTACTTATATGTAACATGCATGGTCATGATCACTATATTAGATGAAGACTGTGTTTAGAATTATAAAATCTCTAAATTAAATGGGTAATGTGATATATTATAATTTATTATGTGTTTTCTGAGTGAACATGATTCTGTCAATGATAACAATTATGATGTTTTGATTTATGCACATATTTTATGTGTGATATTTATTCTAGCTGTGTTCAAAACTATGTAATGTGTTTGAATACTATATGATCATGTCTCACTATTATGAATATGTCACATTCCGCACCTTCTTAAAAATGATTCCCAAATGATTATGATAATGATCATATGATTTTGATATGATGATAATCATATTTCTCACCATAGAACTATTGATTCGACTCTATCATTCCTTATATATTATATAACCTTTTTTTGGATTGTAGATCACAACTTTATTTTATTTATATCCTTTGGTTATTGCATTTTCTAAGGAGAACATTAGTTATATAGGATAATTTCAAAAAATTAATTAATTAATCTAAAATTTTTATTATAAAAAACTAATGCATAATCCTAACATTCCCATGATACTCAATTGTTGTTATTATGTAATGTATAAATATTATGTTATATATCATAAAAGTCATGTAACAATAATGTTTGATGATTTTGGGTTGTTGTAGTTGGTATCATAGAAGATTTTAGTTAAACTGATAATTAGGACTAGAAAACATTAGTGGAAAAGCCTAAATGAAGGTCAATGTATAATTAAACACTTGATGATTTGGTAAAATTTATCAAAACATGATTTCATAGTAATGAAATCCATGTCTAGAAATTATTGGTAGATGTGGATATATAAAATAATTACATAGGAATCATAACCCTAAAAGGGATCTTTGGGAAATAACTAAACATATAACTGCTTCATGTTAAAGACTCCTTACAGCACACCTAGTTCGGATATACTAGGTTATTTTCCCTTGTTCATCACAAGCACAATACAGACCAGTATAAAGAATATATGTCAAATTTATTCATGCATGATGGACATAATTCTACTAAAACATTATCTATTATAAAATATAATATAATATTGGAGATACCACTCCAATATTTGATGTTAGGCACTATACAACGATTACCCAAATGAAATTCCCTCGAATATAAGTTTTTTTGTTCATATAAAACGAGTCTTACTAACCAAATATCTCATTATATGAAAAAAAACAATCCTTGTTGAAATATAACCTTTTATAATGAAGGAATAACTGTCCATTAAGTCATTTATGTGGAAATATAAATAGTTGTTTAGTAGAGATTCTAATGAACATGTCTATGAGGTTTCTATCAACTCAATGTAAAATATATTATTGTTGTTCCATTATTTGAAGTTGGATAAGGTTACTCTCGTTATAAATATTTTAGATGGGAGAAGCTGTTCAATGGAGGGCTTTGATAATGAATATCATTACTAAAGTGAAAATGAAAGAAATAGATTTTTAAGACTTCCAGATGGAATTTAACTTCATGTGTTTCCCTTAAATCATCAAAAAATATAGAGTGCAGCTATAGATATTATGAAAATGTTATAGTTTATATTTCAGTGCTTATGATGAAAATTTAAAATTGATATCCTGATATACCTCTTTTTCTCTATTGAAAAACTATATAAAAATAGATATATTATTTAGGTTTTTAAAAACATATATTCTAAAGGATATAGATATTCAATACATTATGAGTGATGAAGAATTAGATCCTTTTTCTATCAATGTATATATAGATATTGGATAGTGTTCCAATGGATATATAGATAATAGGTGAAGAATAGGGTTTCAATAAGGATGATAAAAAAGAATAGGAAAAAATACCCAACCGCTCACATGAAAAATACATGGAAATAAGTATCATGGGAATTTATTCAATGGGATATGGAAGTTTCTTATGTGTGGAAGAGAATCATTCTAAAAAAATAAATGCTGAAAAGACTTGAAAAAGATGGCCACCATGATGAAGGAATGGAAGTCACATCCCACAACACCTGTAACACCTGAGACTTTTATGAGAAATATTTTGTTTTTATGTTATATAAATCATCAAAGTAATCTTTCGCTACATGGAATCACGACCTTCCTCGATAGCGTGTGTAGTACGCAATACCGAGTTCCACTAAACAACGATATATTATTATAATGTTATAAACTAGCCGTTATGAATAGTATTAACTTAATTTTAAATTTTCAACATTATTATTCATCTTACACATTTTATAGAACATGGTAAGAGAACAACATAATTTTTTTTGGGTAAAATAATTATTTATAAAAAATGCAGTTTTTTCCGCCTTTTGATGGCGCACCCACATTAAATCTAGTTTTTGACACGTTTATAAGTTCAATTTGACAAAATAAAATTCTTCTTTTGAATCAGGATATAAAAATTTACTTTGGATAAATTTTTGATATTTTTTCTGATAACTTTCATATTTTGATGAATAGTAAAAATACGCTAATTTTTAATTAAAAACAACTTTTTTTAATGAGATAGTTTATATGGTTAAATTATAATATTTAATGGTTTTAAAGTATAGATAGAATATATTTTTACCATTTAATATAATGTATGTCATTAGCATTAATTTCACATTGAATTCATAGGTAAAAACATTTCAATCTTTGGCAATGTGTTAACTTCTAAAACACGTTTTCTTAACAATGGGATTTATTTTAAATTAATTACTGCAACTTACATGTTCTGAATTTTAAAAAATGGATTCCATATTCAAAATCAGTGGGTCCAAATTATGCTAATAGGCTACTTTTTATTTTTGGGCATTATGAATAGTAACTACGGTAAATTTTATTTACAATAGTTAAAGTTAAATCAGGTAATTAAGGGTAAATATAAGATTATAAAATTATCCTAACACCATAAAAAATCCTATTTGATTACTAAACTTCGACGCATATCACCTAAGGGTCGGATTAGATTAATTTAATAGAATTTTGTCCATGAAAATAATTTAATTATTATTAAAACAAAAGAATGTGACAACATGTCACATTATTAAATCTTATAAGTATAATAATTTTAATTTGGTGATAAACTTAATGAAACTTCGAACATGAATAGTCTCCAGAAAGATAATACAATTATCTACATCATAGGAATTTATTTAGAATTTTTAGGGATTAAATAATTACCATTAATTATGACACAATAGTGATGTTGAAATTATTTTATGAATTAAAATATCAAATAAATGGTTTTAAAAATATTAAAATAATTATTATATTCACTATTTAATGTGATCCACTAATTTTCTAGATACATATGAAATTTTATTAATCTATTAAATCTTTTATTTCGAACATATCCTCTTTATATATTGTATATAAATTCAAATAAATGAATAGTGTCAAAATAAACACTATTGTTATTTTTTAAAAATAACATATTATAAAATTGTTTAAAAATCTCAAAAATATTTAAAAATTATAAATTAAAATTTATATGGTCTACAATGTCATAAAGTGTCAAATTATGGAAAATTCACAACACATATGTAATTATTAATAATAATTTAAAATTTAGACTATTATTACCACAAATAAAATTAAATTGATAAATAAGGATAAATAAAGTTGATAATGTTTAAAATAAATTTCTAACATGTCTAAATTTTATTTTTTGATGAGATTACAACCCTATCTCATCTAACATTTAGATATGAGTCATTTTAGAAGTTTTTATGTGGGGTTGGGATTTAATATAAAATAATATTTCTTATATTTTCCAAAGGTGCCCCTCTCCTCCCTTATAAAAGGGAACCTCCTCCCTCTCATCCTCACACAAATTTAAGCCTTCAAGCTCGGCCAAACCCTGCCCATTTCAATTCCCCACTTCCCTAGAATCATCCTAGAGGTTCTGGTCTTCATCAAAGACCAACCCTAGTGCCCTAAGAGGAAGTTAAGAAGAGGAACATCAAAAAGTGGAGGTTCAGACACTTACGAGGCAAATCAGACCTAAGTTCAGGAAGAAGATTATTAAGTAAGATATGCCAAAAGGGACTATAGATATGATGAAATAAATGGGATACATTGTAGACGCTTTATGAACCAATTGTTTATGTTTCCCAGTTTCTAAAGACACTATACCTATACGGTTCATTCAAGGTTTTGTTATATGTTGTAATAAGTATGCTTTCGTTTTGAAGTAATAACAATGTATGTAAAGTATGAGTCGTTATAGTTGGTATCAGAGGAAAGGTATAGTCAACATTTGGAAACTAGGATGTGAAAGCCTTAGTAAGAATACTAAGGATAAGTCTAATCATAGAACACAATCTTAGTGTTTTAGAAATGGCCATGAACAACCTATGATAAGACCTTAAGTGTGAAATTTTATTCTTGATTATGTGGTTTTCCTATTATAATTAGTGTTGCTCACACTATTATTCTTGGTTTTAGTCAATGGCTGGAACCCGAAGGAACCGTGTTAATGCGGAATGCGACAGGCAATGCAATGATTGTCCCCCTGAGCAACCAAACGTTATGGGAGATGGAATGAAAAATCTTGTAGCCATGCTCACACAACTTTCTCAAGATATGAATCATGAAGGACATCCAAACGAGCAAAGGAAGGATCAACATTCTGTTGAATCCTTCATAAGGCAGCATCCACCTTCTTTCAGCGGGTCTACTGATCCATTAGTTGCTGAACAATGGATTAGTACTACTGAAAAGATATTTTCAGTTCTTCAATGTTCTATACATGATAAAGTCATCCTAGCAGTGTATCATTTGGAAGGAGATGCTGATCAATGGTGGGATCTCATTAAGAATACGAGGAAAAGGGATGAAATTGATTCCATTGAATGTGACGAGTTCAAGAAATTATTTTTCAATAAGTACATCTCTCGTATTCTCCGAACAAAGATGGAGAAAGAGTTTCTTGAACTGAAGCAAAAGGATGATGAATCTGTTGGTACCTATGAAGAAAATTTGACAAGACTTGCAAGTTATGCTTCTGGTATTATTATCCAACCTGAGAGTGAGATCGATCGATTCTTTAGTGGCTTAAAACAAAGTCTTCGAAGGGCGGTAGCCATAAAGGACTTCAATAGCTACGAGGAAATCGTTCGATGTGCTCTCAAAGTCAAGATGGAGATTAGAGTAACCCATTAGTCATATGGGTTTGATAAGATGAGGAAAATGGAATTCAAAGGAAAATATAAAGAGCACACTAAAAATAAGATGAGATTTCCCTTATGCTCAAAGTGTGGAATGAAACATGGAGGGAGTTGTCTTAAAGGGACAAGTAAATGTTTCAAATGTGGAAAAGAAAGGTCATCGGGCATTTGAATGCCGCAATGATGGGAAGAAGATGTCTAATGATGCAAACAAAGGAAGGGACAAACAGAATTAACCTACTACACTTCAATGCTTCATGTGCAAGGAGATGGGGAATTATTCGAATCAATGCCCAAATCCAAGGGTTGATGATGATGGTCGACGTCAACAAACTCTTTAGGATAAAGACAAAGGAATGTCACGTGAAATTTCTATCAGCAATGTGGAGTACGATAACGATGTGGTAAAAGGTACACATACCATCCACTCTAAAGTAGAAAATGTTTTATTTGATTCTGGATCCACCCACTCATTTATTTCTGAAGACTTTTCTAAGGATATCACCCTATTACCTCAACAATTAGATGTTGAGTTAGCTATGACAACCCCTAATGGCACAATAGTCACATCAAAAGTTTATAATTCTTCTCCGATTGAAGTTTGTGGGAAAGTGCTTCCTGCAAATCTTGTGATCCTTCCTATAGTGGAATTTGATGTGATTCTTGGCATGGATTGGCTTTCTTTATATGGAGCTCATATCAATTGCCAAAGAATGGAAGTCACATTTCATATTCCAGATCAATCTATGATCGTATATCGATGCAAGGATGAACATAACCTTCCAGTGTAAATTTCTTCCATCATATGGGTCTTGATTCCACTTAATGAAGGTTATTTATCTCAAATGGTTGGTGAGAAACTCACAATTAAGAATATTCCCATTGTATGGGAGTTGACGATGTCTTTCTGGAGGAATTTCCGGGTCTTCCACCAAATCGTGAAGTTGAGTTTTCAATAGAACTCGTACCGTGTGCTTTTCCTATTTCAAAGAAACCTTATAGAATGGCCCCAATTGAGTTGCAGGAATTGAAGAAGCAACTCCAAGAGAATCTTGATAAAGGATTCATACGCCCTAGTGCGTCACCTTGGGGAGAACCTGTTCTGTTTGTTAAGAAGAAAGATGGATCAATGAGACTCTACATTGATTATCGAGAACTTAACAAGATCACTATCAAGAAAAAATATCCTATCCCATGCATTGATGACTTATTTGACCAACTACGAGGAGCTCAATACTTTTCCAAGATTGATATTCATTTAGGGTATCACCAATTATGGGTCAAAAGGGAGGATATACCAAAGATGGCTTTCCGTACAAGGTATGGACACTATGAATTTATAGTGATGCCATTTGGTCTTACTAATTCCCCTCCTATCTTCATGGATATGATGAATAGAGTCTTTAGAGACTATATTGATCAGATTGTGGTAGTCTTTATAGATGATATTCTTTTATATTCAAAGAGAAAGGAAGAACAAGAAGATCACTTGAAAATTATAATGAAGACCCTGAGAAAGGAGAAGCTTTATGCCAAATTTTCCAAATGTGAATTTTGGATTCAAAGAGTTTCATTTTGGGTCACATAATCTCAAAAGAGGGGATATCTGTGGATCCAGCAAAAACAGAGGTTATCGAAAGATGGTTGAGACCAACAACAGTAACTGAGATCCAAAGTTTTCTTGGTTTGGATGGATATTATCGGCTTTTTGTGAAATATTTTTCATGATTATCTAATCCACTCACCAAGTTGACTCGGAAAGGAGTTAAGTTTTTCGGGACGGAGGAATATGAAGATAATTTCAAGGAGTTGAAAATAAGGTTATCCAGTGCACCTGTGCTCACACTGCCTTGTAGTGGAGAAAGGCTTGTGATCTACAGTGATGCATCCAAGAAGGGACTGGGATGTGTTCTCATGAAAAATGATATGGTGATAGATCATGCCTCACGACAGTTGAAAATCCATGATCAAAATTACCCAACTCATGATTTGGAGTTAGCTGCGGTAATCTTTGCATTAAAGATTTGGAGGCATTACCTTTATGGTGAAAGGTGTGATATTTATACTGATCATAAAAGTTTAAAGTATATTTTCACACAAAAGGATATGAATATGCACCAGAGAAGATGGTTGGAGCTGATTAAGGATTACGACTGCTCAATTAATTACCACCCTGGGAAAGGAAACAAGGTAGAAGATGCATTAAGTCGACAGGACCATGCCAGTTTATCCATGATGAGGATAAAAAAAGATCCAATATTTATGGATTTACAAAGGATGGATCTTGGAATTATAATGGAAGGGGGAAAATCATATCTTTCTCAAATGAATGCTCAACCATGTATACATGTGTAGATTAAAGAGGCACAAAAAGAAGATGTCGAGTTACAAAAGAAGGTGAGAAATGTTCCTGAATTCAACCTTGATTGTGATGGGATAATAATGTTCAGGAATCGGGTTTGTGTTCCTCCCATCTCCGAATTAATGAAGGAGCTACTGGATGTGGCTTGTAGTTCTTCATTCTATATTCATCCTAGAAGCACGAAGATATATAGGGACCTGAAAGAGTACTTCTGGTGGGATGGCATGAAAAGAGATGTTGTTGAATATGTCTCTCGATGCTTGGTTTGTCAGCATGTTAAAGCTGAGAGACAGAAGTCTAAGGGGATGTTACAACCATTACCCATACCCAAATGGAAATGGTAAAACATCACTATGGACTTTGTTACAGGACATCCTAAAACATCCAAAGGAAATAATGCTATCTAGGTCATAGTTGATCGTCTTACAAAGTCTGCACACTTCATCGCTATTAGAGAGGATTTCTCTCTGGATCAGCTTGCGAGGATATATGTAAAGGAAGTGATAAGATTGCATGGAGTACAACTTTCTATTATATCTTATCGGGATCCGAGGTTTACCTCAAAGTTCTGCCGAAGTCTTCAGCATACTCTGGATACAGAGTTGAGTTTTAGCACTGCCTATCATCCTCAGACAGACGGTCAGTCTGAGAGAACAATTCAAACTCTAGAAGATATGTTGAGAGATTGCTCTATGGATTTCAAAGGTGGTTGGGATCAACACCTACCTTTGGTGTAAGTTTCTTATAATAATAGCTTTCACTCCAGTATTCAGATGGCTCCTTATGAAGCTCTCTATGGAAAGAAATGCAGGACTCCAACTTGCTGGGATGAAGTTGTGGAAAGAAAGCTATTAGGACCTGATATTGATGATGAGATGGCAGAAAAAGTCCGATCTATTCAACAACACATAAGAACAGCTCAGAGTCGACAGAAAAGTTATGCCAGCAACCGAAGAAAAGACCTAGAGTTTGAAGTGGGTGATAAAGTGTTCTTAAGAATATCTCCCTGGAAGAGGGTCATGAGATTTGTAAAGAAGGGGATGTTGAGCCCTAGATATATCGGTCCTTTCGAAATACTGGATCATGTTGGGAAGGTAGCATACTGATTGGCGCTTCCACCGAATCTCTCCCAAGTTCAGGATGTGTTCCATGTATCTCTCCTGAGAAAGTACATACCTGATCCTTCACATGTACTCATCTCATAAGTTGTACCGCTGGATCAAGATCTTTCTTATGAAGAACAACTGATAGAAATTATGGATTGTAGTGAAAAAGTCCTATGAAACAAGACCACTCGCTTGGTGAATGTTTTATGGAGGAACCACTAATTAGAAGAAGCTACATGGGAGCTTGAGGATATGATGAGGGAGAGGTATCCTCATCTGTTTGTTACAAAGTGATGAATTTCGAGGGAGAAAATCATTTTACGGGGGGTAGAATGTAACAATCGAGACTTTTATGAGAAATATTTTGTTTTTATGTTATGTAAATCATCAAAGGAATCTTTCACTACACGCAATCGTGACCTTCCTCGATAGCGTGTGTAGTACGCAATACTGAGTTCCACTAAACAATGATATATTATTATAATATTATAAACTAGCCATTATGAATAGTATTAACTATATTTTAAATTTTAAAACATTATTATTCATCTTACACATTTTCTAGAACATGGTAAGAGAACAAAATAATTTTTTTGGGTAAAATAAGTATTTATAAAAAAATGCAGTTTTTCCACCTTTTGATGGCGCACCCTCATTAAATCTAGTTTTTGACACGTTTATATGTTCAATTTGATAAAATAAAATTCTTATTTTTAATCAGGATATAAAAATTTACTTTGGATAATTTTTTGATATTTCCTGATAAGTTTCATATTTTGATTAATAGTAAAAATACATGATTTTTTAATTAAAAACAACTTTTTTCATTGAGATAATTTATATAGTTAAATTATAATATTTAATGGTTTTAAAGTATAGATAGAATATATTTTTACCTTTTAATATAATGTATGTCATTAGTATTAATTTCACATTGAATTCATAGGTAAAATCATTTCAATCTTTGGCAATGTTTTAACTTCTAAAACCCGTTTTCTTAACAATGGGATTTATTTTAAATTAATTACTGCAAGTTATATGTTTTTAATTTTGAAAGATGGATTCCATATTCAGAATCAGTGGGTCCAAATTATGTTAATAGGCTACTTTTTATTTTTGGGCATTATGAATAGTAACTACGGTAAACTTTATTTACCATAGTTGAAGATAAATCTGGTAATTAAGGGTAAATATAAGATTATAAAATTACCCTAACACCTGCCAAAATCCTATTGGATGACGAAAAGTAGACCCATATCACCTAAGGGTCGGATTAGATTCATTTAATAGACTTTTTTCCATGAAAATAATTTAATTATTATTAAAACCAAAGAATGTGACAACATGTCACTTTCTTAAATCTTATAAGTATAATAATTTTAATTTTGTGATACACTTAATGAAACTTCAAACATGAATAGTATCCAGAACGCTAATACAATTATCTACATCATAGGAATTTATTTAGAATTTTTAGGGATTAAATAATTACCATTAAATATGACACAATAGTGATGTTGAAATTACTTTATTAATTAAAATATAAAATAAATGGTTTTAAAAATATTAAAATAATTTTTATATGCACTATTTAATGTGCTAAAATAAATTATAGATACATATGATATTTTATTAATCTATTAAAGTTTTTATTTTGAACATATCCTCTTTATATATTTTATTTAAATTCAAATAAATGAATTGTGTCAAAATTGACACTATTGTTATTTTAAAAAAATAATATATTATAAAATTGTTGAAAAATAACAAAAATATTTAAAAATTATAAGTTAAAATTTATATGGTCTATAATGTCATAAAGTGTCAAATTATGGAAAATTCACAACACATATGTAATTAATAATAATAATTTAAAATTTAGAATATTATTACCACAAATAAAATTAAATTGATAAATAAGGATAAATCAAGTTGATAATGATTAAAATAAATTCCTAACATGTCTAAATTTTATTGGTTGATGAGATTAGAACCCTATCTCATCTAATCTTTGGATCTGAGTCATTTTAGAAGTTTTTATGTGGGGTTGGGATTTAATATAAACTAATATTTCTTATATTTCCAAAGGTTCCCCTCTCCTCCCTTATAAAAGAGAACCTCCTCCCTCTCCTCCTCACACTAATTTGAGCCTTCAAGCTCGGCCAAAACCTTCCCAGTTCACTTCCCCACTTCCCTAGAATCATCCTAGAGGTTCTGGTCTTCTTCAAAGACCAACCCTAGTGCCCTAAGAGGAGGTTATGAAGAGGCGCGTCAAAAAGAGGAGGTTCAGACACTTACGAGGAAAATCAGACCTAAGTTCAGGAAGAAGATTATTAAGTAAGATATGCCAAAATGGACTGTAGATATGATGAAATAAATGGGATACATTGTAGACGCTTTATGAACCATTTGTTTATGTTTCCCAGTTTCTAAAGACACTATACCTATACGATACTTTCATGGTTTTGTTTTATGTTGTAATAAGTATGCTTCAATTTTGAAGTAATAACAATGTATGTAAAGTATGGGTCATTATAAAACCACTATTTTTTCAATGATTTAACTATAAGGAATAAGGGTACATGATATACAGTGCACTAAACCATTGGACATTATTGGTAATTAGTTTCATCAACCAAAAAAGTAAAAAAATAAAAGAAAAACTTATTCCATCACCACCACTGAGGTGGAACACTAAAATTATGTTGTACAAGGTATAGTTCCTATTCAATCAATAATAGAAAGGTTTTATTTTATTAGTTTTCCAAAAAGATGATTATATCCTTCATGAATGTGGGTATATAGAATCATAAACCAAAAACCGTAAATTATATACACCCAGAAAATCAATTGTGGGTGTGATCATTGAAATCTAATTATTAGAATATTCTCCAATAATTTTACATGGGAATACTCTACCTCTGAATTGGGTAATCCTTCCCTTTTGGAAATTTTACTTTATAATTAGAATGGATATGATCTCATTATATAGATATCATGTTAATTATCGGTAAAATGAAATCTATCTCTATATTCCAAATTATCCCATGTTCTTGTACAAATAAAATTCAATATTAAGAGTATTCTTTTAAAATTCAATTGATGATAAGGGTGTAAATACCTTGTGGATAATCTCATATTTCCCATATGGTTGTGTCAATATAAAGAACCAACCATGAGGAAATTTACATTATAAGGGAGTGAAATGATATAATTCTTGAGAAGTTTACTAGACTTACCCAAAATTTTAAGGAAGTGTTTTCAAATGATTTTATACCCAGAGACACTCATATCACTAAAAACCCATATAGGATCGACCTAATTAAACTAGAGGATTAAAATTGTTAAATTGAACTGGTAAAAGGCATTCATACATCCATGTGTATCACCTTTGTAATGACCTAGGGTTTTTATACAGAAATATTATACATTATAAGTCAAATACTCAACACCTTTCACAAAAAAAGAATCATGATTATAGTAATGGAATAGTTTCATTAAATAACATTAATAAAATATTTTTATTACATGAAATATTGTCAACATCTTCCACAATGATCTTCCAATTTAGTATTCTTCATAAAAACCCCCAATCAAGACCAATCTTCATAAAATATGGGAAGGAAACATAATAAATGGTAAGATATTATGAAATGTAATCGTAAAAAAGGGAGATATAATTGATCAAAATAGAATAAAATGAGGATATGTGTACGAGAATAGGAGAATAAATTTGGAAAACCATATTATGCAAAGCATAAACAATAATCATGACCCATGGTGTAAACAATGGATGTCCATAAGACATGATTCACAAATGAATTAATTAAAATGATCCATGAGATAATAATTTTGGCATAATATATATATTTTTCATACAAATATAAGCTTATGACATTGAGAAAATGCCTATATATAAATAGGTTTTGTTAATATGGACATGAAGCCAAACCCTCTCATGACCTTACAGACATAAAACCATGTCGTTGAATAAACATATGTACATGAATTAAAGTGCAAAAAAAAAATTATGGACATGAAATAAAGTCCAAAAATAAACATTTATACTTGAATGTATGTTGATGCATAAAGATTTGGAAAAAATCATGTTCATCCCTAGAATTTTGGTCATGAAATAAGGTTTATACATATCATATTTAACTCATGAGTTTTCTAAATCTACCCAATGAATTAGATAGAGATATAGGGACCAACAATCACATAACTAATTTCATACATGTTTTCCACCAGATTATAAAAAATTAATCATATAAGAACCCATGATAAGAATGGGGTATCATAAAAATTTCAACATTTCAAATCGTATTAAAAAGATATTAGTTCCATATAAATTGAATCATTCTATTACTGAATATCACATAGAAAAGGAACTAGTTTCACATTCATATTTGCACCATAACCATAGACTATCAAGATATTGAATAAGTATTATATCCTCGGGTCACGTCCCAAGTGAAAAAAAGAATAAATTTATTTATTTTTTATAGACAAATATCAATTTCATATCAAGTTCGTTAAAAACTATTTTGTGAAAAATAGCCATTCCATTTTGAAATGAATTCATTAAAATATTAAAGCCTCCAAAATTTTATATAAATATATTATTTTAAATTAACCATTTAATATTGAAAATTAATCATTAATCTATTGAGTTTTCATGGTTACGGGATATTCGAATCATTTTGTATGATTTAAAAGAAAACCTTCTTTTGAATAATATCTATAAAATTAAATATTTCCATGAAATGGAATCTCACATGTGTTGATGTTTCATTAGTCTTGGAAGATGAAATTGTGATGGGAGTGGTTATAGAGTTCTCTGGAGACCTAGAAAATGCTTTGGTCAAGTGTATGTGTAGGGAATCTAACAGTCAGTTGATATTCATATGCATGAAACTGGTAAATAGGGGCTTTGGTCAGATATTATTGAGGAGGTAACTCTTGATGATGATGGGAAAAAATGCAATGGTGATTAGGGATATAATTATCTATTATAAGAATGTGGATAGTCCTTATAATATCACAAAATACCATGGTGATCAATTAATTATAGATATTGATTCTCATGATATGGATAATGATAATGATGAATTGGTTTCCTCAACCATTGCATGTAAACAAATGACTACTCATATTATGGATGCTTTTGATTTGTCAGACAAATTAGAGTATATTGAGAGGAAAGTGACTATCCGAGACACTAATGTTATGTATGATTTAATGACATCAGTAATGTAGAATAGGGATAATGAAGGTTTCCAAGTGGTTCTGAGGAAAATAGGCATCCATCTCAAGTCATTAAAAGTTTCTGATTAGAAATCTGATAAGTTAAAGAATATCATGGAGGTTAATAGTTTTGAGGAAATTGATTCTATTAATAAGGATGAATGTCATTTGTATAAATATCTTATTGTTTAAATGTGTTCCATGATATAATGATGCATCAATAAACATGAATCTAGGGTAAAAATCTAAAAACATAAGGTTGGGGTGGCTCTGATGATTCAAATTGAGGACTTGGGAAATGTATGTATTCTAGATCAGCTAAGATCACACTAGAGTAGGTAATGATTATGGATAGTATATTGAACTTCTTAATCTAGGAATTCATAGTCAGAGTGGGAGTTTACTAATAATTATAATGATTCTAGTAATTTCTCTGATCATGATTATAGTTGTGCTTCAGTTGCTATTTTTTCCAATGGATGTGGGCTTGTCCTTTTTTGTATTCAACCATGTTTCATGTTCTTGTTTGTTTTTCCTTAATTTTTATAATAAGGTTATTTACACTAAACAATTACAATATATATATATATATATATGCATATATAGATTCATCTATAACGGTATAGATAGAGATTTAATAACACTGTTGATGTTGATAGTAAGATGTACGTAATCATGAATGCTATTTTTTTGAAAAAGATGATAAAAAGAAATGTAAATAGTAATTAATAAATATAGTTTCATTATTATATCATATAAATAATATATATTCCTCAAATCCATCATCTTCATCTTATAATTTGAATATAAATGTTAAATGAGACATATTTACTTTTTAGAGGTGGTAGTCCACACGTAATCATGAGCTTTTGTATCATTTTATGATAATCTTGATGGTAAAAGGTTGATTTGAATGTATAACTTATCATGTATAAATATTTCATAAATATAATATATAAAAATCAATCACCTCATAATTCCCATCCATAATATATAGTGATGAAAAATTAATTGTATCGCTACGTGGAGATAGAATGTATTATATATGCAGGACAAATAATTTCACTTACCATTTATCAGAAAGGACGGTAGATATTGGTATTTTTATAATAATAAAAACATTTCATAATATTTAGTATTGTTAGGTTCTTATTTTATCAGATATACCATTTATTTATAGGTGAAAAATAGATAATTAAAAAGAATATAAGTTAAGGTGACTACCACATCTTTCAGTGAACTCTGTGTGATTTCCTTTTAATGATATTAGTGTTGGTCTAATAAGAAAACAAGAACCTCTATAATAAGTATAAAAGTTTTATAATGGATTTTTCTATAGTATTTTTAACCTTGACGGATCAAATTTTTGTAAAAAATAGAAATAAGCAGTTTCCTTGGATGTGGGTGGGGGAGGATACACATCAATTTTTTTTAAGATAAAAATATAATAAATAAATTATGAAGATAAATTATAAAAAATGGACTATAAATTAATACCTGATGAAATTATTGAATATATTTTATCACTATTCTCCCCTTTAAATATTTATAATATTTTTTTAATAATTTCAAAAATATTTTCTTTTTATAAAATATCTTCCCTATCGATTTTAATGTTATTCCTGTAACTTTATTTTATTAATATAAAGAATTGTTTTGAACTTGAATTTAATATTTTCACACAAAAAAACTCTTTCATATTTATCTATAAAATACTTGAAAAACTAATACTCACTCTAGTTGTATTTCTTTTCATATTTTGAAATTCATTTAATTTATATTTCATTTAATTGAGAAAGATTACATCATAATTAAATATGAAATTATGATAGATATATATATATATATAATTTATAAAAATTTAAAATAAACTACCATAATCAAGATAATTTAATTATTTATAAACAATATTTTTTTTTCATAACTATATTTTTTCCATCTGTGTACATGTAATTGATATTTATAATTAAGAGAGTAACTAATTATAACTATCATTATTATAAATATTATATATATCATCTTAGTGATAATTTTTCCATTAATAAAATACATTTCTAGCTTCTGGATATAAGGGTATAGTTTACTCTATAAAATAAGAATTAAGATGAAAATGTATGGCCTTGTTAATTAGTCTTATCCCTGATTAACCTCATTTACCCTCTACCGATCAGTAAAATTTTTCCATGGATACTATTAATATGGAATAAAAATAAAGGGATTCTAGTTTCCAAATATGAACCTAAACATATAACTATAATTTGGTGGAATTAATTTTAATTTAATTGGATAAAATGGGAAAAAAATTGTTTTTTTCCAAAAAATAATACAATTTATGAATAATACATTATTTATTATTATACAAAACATGGTAAAAATATTAAATTATTTAGTAAAACGTTTGATAAATATATAAAATAACATTTTCATTAAAATAATTCAAAAATAATGTTAAATTTTATTTAATATGATAAAAATGAATTTCCCAGATAATTTGAAAAATAAAATTATTTTTTAACATTAAATTTATATAATATCAAGAAATTAATTATAATATTTTCACATTATAAGTAATAAATATAATTTTTTTAGGAATTTTTTATCTAAATCATAAAATAAATTTACAAAAATTTAATTACTTATTCATCATTAATATATGATTTATTAACACACACACAAATATATATATTATAAAGCATATATTTGTGTCCATACATTCTAATTTAATAACTAGGATGTAATAAACATATATAATTATAATATTTCATGGATTATATAGGAATGGTGCTGTGTGTAATGAAATCAATGAAGAAATATATATTTAGTTTAAAAGACCATAAAATTAAGGGGTGTTATACTCAACACCCTTTAAAAAATATCATCCTCTTAACCTAAACATTATTTTAGTAATAAAGGGATGGAAATTTGATTATTATTTTGTAGATACAGACATCATATTAGAGGTTAATATACCATCAACTTGAAAAGAGAGAATGTGAAGTATTAAGGCCACCTTGAAAAAGAGATACTAAATTTAAAAATAGAATGGAATTTTTGGGATGTGAAAAATGGAAATGGAAGAAAAGGTATGATTATAAATAATTTATTAAAAGAATGTTAATTATCTTCATAAAGTTAACAATCATAAAAAATATAAACCACATATTTTGGAAAAATAAAATCAATTCAATGGAAATGATGTTAATGAGAATTCATTATTATTTATATATCCATATCTAATAGTTTATTAATTCCTTTACAATCAAAACTCAAAACATATGGAAACATATTTACTTGATAATTTTGTTTTAATCCATTAAATAATTCCCACCATAAACTCATATTTTACTCAAATGATGAGTATCCAATAAGAGTTTTTCATTCCCAATGATCTAACAAATCATAAGATTCATATAAAATCATAAGATTCCCACCATAAACCCATCTTTTACTCAAATAAATTTTAACAAATCATATGATTCATAGAAGAAAGAAAATTAATTCGTCGTATCTTAGGATATTTTAAATATAAAATCATTGATCCAGTTTATCCAGTATGGATAAATTTTACTTTAATCTCTGAAATATATTACGATGCTAATATTAAACCGTCACATAAATAGTTCTCCTTAAAACTCTTCTATGATATATCAATCCAATATATAATAATTTAGAAATACTTTCATTGTTTTTTCAAAAGAAACCAGACATTGATCCACAAAACAACATGAAGTAACACTTAATATCATATACCAGTTACATGAAGTCGTTGATCATATATTCTCATGATGTTTTCTAATGAACTAAATTACCATAAAAAATATTTCAAAAATTATCTCATTAATTATCCCACAAACATGACTATTTAATATAATTTATAAATTTGAAAATGTTATAAAATAAATTGAAGATAACATAATGCACATTTTCATCCAATCACTAATTAGTAAATTATCCATAAATAATCTCCCTTTTATTCTGTCAATATCATTGTTCCCATTATCTGAACTAATCATTATTATCTCAATATTCTGGAATATATTATGCGTTAAATTTACCATTATCACGTGCTTCTACATAAAATATTTCCTTACCATTATATCAATTTTATCGACCATCAACAACAGTTAATATATTCTTATAAATCCTCTAGAAAATACATTTTTAGAATATTCCATAGACATTTAATAACTAATTTTACTATAATACCACTAATATAATACATATATGACCTAATTCATAAATTCAAATACATTACCAATTCCATAATTTTACATCATTAATTAGTATAGAGTATGTCCTTCCTTAGTTTAGGAGTAAACCATTTTATTAAAAAATTGATATGGATAACATATATGAGCCTAGAACATAATACATTTATTTATAAATGGTTCCTTAGGATGATCATGATATCCCTCAATATAACTCTTCAATACTCATTATTAACTACTTTCTCTATGCCATTATTTTCTATGCATAAAATGTTTTATCATTCATCTGGGACATTTAATTGAGTGATTCAGAGTATATAATTGATATAATGGGATTTAAATCTTATTCCCAACCTACTATTCATGAAACTCCAAATTTCTCTAATTGGAAATGTGGGGAAACTCACCCATGTTGATATTCATAATCATATTATGAGATAAATAATTAGGTAGAATCCCCAAGTTTCACATTTCATCTATAGTTCACTTGGTTATTAATGTGGATAATCATTAAATTGTCTATCGTATTTAATGTTTACAAAATTCCTCTCAATTTCATCAATTGTCTTAATCCAAAAAACATAATGTGTGTAACAATAATCAAACTGGGAAACCACATAAACATGAAATATTATTTTTAAAAACCCAAAAGCACAAAAACATAATTTTAACCTAGGAAACATTTGGTTTCACCTATGTATTTAGTGGATATCATTTATTTAATTCCTTTAGAATGTTATATACTAAAAATGATAATTTTTTCAACAATAGCCACTAATAGTATCAAACCAAATGCACAGTAAGGGAACACTCACTGTTTGGTAGAATGATGTATGAGATATTCTTGACCAACTATTTTAGAGTTTCCAATCCCTATATTTATTTAATTCGAACCCACCTCTACTTGTGGTATACTTAAATTGATATATTTATAGTAAAACTACATAATCACTTCCTTACCAAACCATTATAATTAAATATTATAGATATAATTATCTTAATGTTTTTACCAATGTTTTATATCCTAAATAAAAAAAATTCACAAAACCATACTCTTATTCCAATTCTAGTGACCCTTTTTTCATACAAAAATATTATATCTTTTTAGATGAATATTCATTACATTTCAAAAACATATGCCTGAGGACCTTAAACGATTTCAGTATTTTGAGCATAAATAAAAAATATTATTTTTTCTTGAAGGATAATAAACACCTTTTACAAAGGCCACCCCATTTAGTATTCATCATTGAAAAAATGTACTTAAGTCCTTTCTTTGTATAGAGTCCCATGTTTCGAACCGGGTTAAAATATGAATGTTTTTCGACATTTTTTTTGTTGGATGAGTCGGTTTTAAAAAATATCTTTGAGGTGATGTTTTTTGATTTTTTATACTATTAACATGTTGATATCGAGCTTGGGTAAAGGATGTAAGAGATTCCCATGTGGATCGATGGGTTTTGGGAGAACCAGACATTGAAAATCATCATTTAACAAAGTTGTAGAGGTCTAATGGTTTGTCTGAAACATTGTATCCCGTAGCAGGTAATAGTGCGACATAATTTTGGGAGATAGAATCACTCACATGGTCTTCGCATGGTTAGTCAAACCGTGTGATAAAATCCATGGAGGGTGATTATCTTAGACAGAGGTGATCACATGTTCTGCATATGGTTTGGAAAACATTGAGGGGTAGACCGTGTGAGGTAATATTCGTGGACAGAGGGTTCTGTATAGTTGGTGCACATTTTTCCAATTTGTGTGGGTTAAACAATTTAGACATATCCCTTTATTGAATTAAAATTATTAAAATTATTTCATTAAATGAATGAGGTATTTAATTAAATTCTGGTGAATGGAATTTAACTAGATGAAGAATAAAAGTGGAGTTGGGGTTTTATTTAACTAAATTCACAGTTTAGATGAATTTAAATAATTTTTGGGAAATAGATATTTTATTTAATAAAATTATGATTAGATAATTCAATTAAATGATTATGATTTATAGAATATATTTATTTAAATTCAGTTTAGAATAATTTAATTAAATGATTTGTTAAATGAGGAGTTTGGGGTTTTTTGAAGATGTGTAATATTAAAGGATAATAAGAATAATATGACGGTTTTTATTTTTATTGTTATTATTATATTAATTATTATATTTTAATTAGGGTTTTAGAGGGAGAACAATAGGGAGTGGCGCACAAGGCTATACATGACGCCCCTCCCCTCGGGTATCCCATGGGGAGGTGGACTACCAATCTCTTGACTCCCTCTTGGCGTACCCCACTCCTCTTGATCTCTTCATGGAAGTTATTCGTCTGTGCGATTTTATTCCTTCTCTATGTGTTTTATTGTTCATGCCAGCTATTTTGGCTCTCCATCACCCAATCTCCGTTTGGATGAAACCATGGATTTAGGTTTAATTCAGTTTCTTCAATTATTCCTATTATATGTGGTTCAAAAGATGTCTCAGGCCCATTGGTCTATATTTTTATGATTTGATATGAAGGAAATTTGGTTCAGATTGATTTGGCCCACCGCCGTTGTACTCGGGTAAGGGTTTACACCATAATTTTGTTTTTTCACCCCTTGAATAAGTGGCTTTTGGTTTAACTATTTTGCGGTTAATTATTTTGATGTGTGTTGGTCCTCAAAAAACCAATTGTGGGTGTAGTTGGTTTTTTACGATGTTGCGATCAATTGAAAGTGTGAACACGCTTTTCTGGAGGTGTGTGTGCATGATTAGGTTATAGTTTGAGTTAGAAATCATTATCTAAGAAAATTCCTTGAGGATGGGTCCTAAACATTGCATGATTAATAAAATTCAATAGCTGTTTAATTTCATTTGATAATAATTTGAATGCAATTACATAATGAACAATTTATTGGTATAAAATGATTTATTAGATTACAAAATCATGTTTTTTGTAATAAAACCCCTCAATCAAAGTGTGATTATTTCTAGCTAAAAAGCATAGTGATATATTGATATCTTGTTTAGCTTTCTATAATGTATTTTCTTGGATTTCCTAGTTTGAGGAAGCACTTTAATTTGTAGCAAAGTGGTTTCTTAATTAGGGGATATTTCATCCCATATATGTTGACACACATGGGTTAAGTGGAGCTTATGAGTGTTTTTTGGCTAATTAAAGATAATTAATTTGTGATTTTCTTATGTACCATGCGAATTGAATATAGATAATAAATTTTTCAATTACATATGTGCTTTGATATTGGAACATAGATAATCAATCGAGGGATTAATTATGAAATATTGAATTGGAAAATTGAGATACTTAATTGAGGGATTAATTGTGATATGTTGTTGTGGATAAATAGAGATAATTAATTGAAAATTATTTATGTGCTTTTAGAATATTGTTTTGGATTGTTAGTTGTGGGAATTATTTATTGAAACATGATATCTGGAATGAGATAATTATTTTTGAATTAATTATGTGCTTGATTTTGGCTATGTATGAGATAATTAATTGGTGAAAATTAATTATGAGATCCTGATTGGACATGTTGAGATAAGTAATTATGGATTAATTATGTGCCTAGATATTCATTATGATAAATAATCACAGGATTAATTATAATGAGTTGAGATTTTGATTGGATAATTAATTGTGGAGAATTAATTATGGAATTTAATTTTTATGGGTATATTAATTAATTAATGAATTAATTAATAGAATCATGTACTTAGTTAATTGTTTAGTTAACTAATGGAGTTTGTGTAATTGTCTAATCATTGGATTAGGAAGGGAATGGATGTGGGTAATTCATGAGGAATTGGTCATTGGGATTTGATTAAATAATTTTTGATTTAATTAATGGAAATGTGAATTGGGTTATAGACGCAGCATTCTAGGCTAATAATGAGATACATACATGGGTAAATGGGTGCTAGACATGGCGTTCCAGACCGGTTAAGAAGTTAGGGTAGTAGAGATGGAATTGTACCCCAATAGTTTATGCAAGTGATTGCGATGTGAGGTGGTAGAAAAGGTTATCTACACCTATTGAGAAAGTGGGGTGTGATACCTGGAGATCTACACCGAATGAGAAATGGGTGTTATACATCGTGTTCTACACCAGATGTATATATCCACATTGATAATTTGGGTCTTAATCATGGAGTTCTACACCAAACAAATGAAATTAATGGATCGGGAGTTGAATATGATTAAATTGAGAATAAATGATGAAATCCGAGTGATGGCCTCACATGAGAATAGTTAGAGATACAATATGAGTCGTAGCAGGTATTATGTTATGATATTACCTTGGGAACACTTTAGGCTCTATCACGAGTCAAGTTTCATTTTGAGGTATGGGTATCCTTGAGAACGTGGTAGATAATAAATGACTAAATAGAGAATAATTTATAAAGTGTTGGAAGGTATTTATGCTTGATAAATATACTTGTATGGTTCATGTGTAGGTTATTATCCCAGCTACAGATTGAATAAGGAATCATTGTTAGGGGTCTCATTAGAACCTAGATCGGTTGTTAGTTAGTTATTAAATTATTTTATTGCCTTGTTATCTATACACACTATTTTATTATATTCAATTGTCTAGATTGAGCTAGTCAACCGGTGGCCCCGACCTAATGAGATATATATCTCACTCTCTACTCGGGCATGCGTTGTAATGGGGTCGCTGAGTAGACATTACATGTTTCTAATTACTTGTACTTGGGAGTTATAAGAAAAGGACCAAGTGGGAGTGCGGGAAGCTTGTGGAGATCTCCCTTGGGAATTGAGTCTTTTCCTTAAATTTTTATTAAAATTTAAAGAATGTTTTTGTTTAAAACATTTAGATATGTATCATCATGACATGAATGCATTGTAAAAATTGGCATTGGCCATTTTCTTATATAGTTGATTTTAACATTATATATTCTTCCATTATTATATGAGTTTACTATCTATCTTCTCTTAGAACTCTAAACATTAGGGTATAGTATCCCCACTGACTATCCTTAGACACTCGCCGCTAGTCAGTTTCCTTTGGTATATGGGGAGAGGCACTTGAGGTCATGTGGTGACTGGTCCGGGTACCAGTTCGAGGGTATACTGGGCTGAGATATTAAAAAGTTATATCAATGGTTCATGTTTTATTTCTTTTTTCTTGTCTTTCTATTTTGGGTTAGTATACATGATACTAGTAAAGTGTTGGCACTCAGTTATTAGTGGTGTCTAGGACTGATTACCCCACATATAAGAAATGACCATGTGGCTAGGGATGGGAATTGATGTTCATACTATTTGAGGTTATAGTTGATATTATTTCACCTTGAGTAAAAAGTGTATTTTCCACTATTTATTGACTTTGATAATTTTGAAAACTTTTCCTTGGCCTGATATAGAAAGGATGTTTCATGACATGAAACATCTTAGGCTCTTAGAGATTCCCATGGCATGAATATGACAAGAAATGTAGTTTCATTAATAGGATGCCTGCTAATTTTGATTGTGTGGCTTGGGTGAAATGAAATTTATTGATCAGAATTAGAATGCATAATATTATAACATGTTTATATGATCATATACCATGAATATTCTCTTATTAACATGATTTGATGTTATTCTTTCATGTTGTAACATGTTATTGTGTTAAATATTATGATAACATGCAAGAGGATTTTTTATGTATAAATGAATGCATGAGTGGAAATTGGCTGGTTGCATTTATAATGGGTGCCAATTTCAGTTTTAAAGTGTATGGGAACCTGATAAATTGTAATGTGGTAACCTATGATTTAGAATGATTAAAAAATTGATACTAAAGATAAAATATTAAATAGAAATTGTATATAACAAATGGGATCCAAAATACATCAATAAGGTGTATGGGCACCTTAATGATTGGTATATGGCCACCCATGTGATTGAGCCTCATATAACCATAGACTGTTGAAAAAGGTTGTAAATGTAAAACTATTGAATTTTGACTGAACTGAACTGTTGTGGGGTTGTTTTTTTGAATAACCTGGTTTTGATTAAATGGGACCTCGGAGGCCGCCTTATGATTTAATGGAATTTAGAATCTAAATTTTCTATTTTAAAAAAATTAAATAATGCTGAATGTTAAATATTAAAGAGGGTGTTTGTTATAGATTTCTTGTGTCGCCTGGGGGGCTTTCTTGAAAACCAAGTTCCTTTTTGTTGAATAGTACTTGTGGGTTTGTTAAATTTCATCCAAATATTTTGTGGTTGAAATGATTTAGAGATATGTATAAAAAGAAAAGTGGGATTTTGAGACTAGTTAGTTCGGGTTTGCATGACAAAGAGATATGGTCGACACATATGCTTCATAAGGGACAAGATGTAGTATGTAGCACCCTTAGAGAATGAGATGCTTGGTTTCCGCTGTGATCTTTTGATGTTGGTAATATTTTGGTGTCATTGTCCCAAGTAGGATTTGTTTTGTTTTAAAGAACGACACCAATGTTAGAGGGGTGGTCATTTTATCATTACTCTTTATATGTATATAAGCATTGGGGAATGCTTGGTTTGGTAGGACAGACATTCCTCAAGCATGGTAAGATGTTAAAAATGTCCTTGGGTTAACTTCAGAGTAGAGGGATTGGGATTCAAGGGGAGTTCATCCCATTTCTCGAGAAAACATGTTGGGACTTGAGTGTTTTGATATGTCGGTTAGTTCAGTTTTCAACTTTCATGTGAGATATTGAAATGGTGATCGTGGTTCATGAAACAACACACGTGTATTTAAGGTGATTCTGAAAAGTGCGATTTAGATAAGATAGTCTTTGTTTTGATTACAAGGACACTCCTAAGGTGGGTATTGTTACATCAGTATGTTTTTAGAAGATTTTTAGTGTAATTCTTAATAAGGAAATAGATTCCTTTTTTGATATCGGCATCATGGATTTCTGCATCAGTTGGGGAAGATTATATTTTTGAAAGGTTTGGTCAGTGATAGTTTGACTAATCTTTCGGTGACAAGGGTTTATTCCAAGTGTTATATTCTAAATGATATGAGACGGTCCCTTATCTTGAACTCATCTTGGAGGAACTGCGATAGTGTCTGCATTATGCCATGCTAAATTTTAAAATTTTTTTGGTCTTGATAAGTGGTTTTTATCATGTTTTTATGCGTGATGCATGGTTGTTTGGGTTACAGCTTTATTCATTTTGGGGCAAGAAAGTTTTCAAATAGCCTTGCGAAGGCTTGCCTTAGAGAGGCCACTAGAAGTTGATTAAAGACATTGTCTTACATTCAGTTTGTGAGGGAATTTATTTAAAGGCACATCTCCTGTTTTAGGGTGAGTGTGGGTTTTATGTGATGGATTTTGTGATTTAGCTCATATTTTAATGGTTTATGACATTCAGCCTGTGTTTTGGTTAAAGGTGTGTTCATAATTTTGTAATGAAATGTGACCATTCAAACGATACATAATGGCATTGTTGGGATGGTTATTATTGTAATATTTTCTGATGGATTCCTGGGGATGATATGTTTTTAAGGTGGGTAGATTTTAGAGTCCCTCGTTTTTGAACTGGGATAAAATAAGAATGATTTTGAGATTTTTTTCTATTGGATGGGTTAGTTTAAAATCCATGCGTCAAGATGATGTTTTGTGAGTTTTAATTGTTTAATGTAGGTGATATTAGGCTTGGGTAAAGGATCAAGTAGTTTCCCGAGTGACTTGATGGGTTTTGGGAGCACCGGGCCTGGAAACACAGCTTCTATAGAGGTTATAGAGGGCACACAGTTTTTCTAAAACTATATGGACCATATCTAGTAACCATGAAACTTAATTCTAGGAGGAAAGAGTAGTCATGTGGTTAGGAAAACCATATAGGGAAAACCATGTGAGGTTTGTATCATAGAGAGAGGCAAACTCATGGACATCACATGGTTAGGAAAACCGCGTGGGGGCAGACCACAAAAGGTAAGTTTCATGGATAGATGGTTCCGCACTATTAGTGAACGGTTATCCAAAATGTCTTGATTAAACCATACAAACATGTATTTTTAATGAATTAAAATTATTAAAATTATGGGATTAAATAAAGGAGTAATTGAATTAAATTGAGGTGAATGGAATTTAATGAAATGAGGAATAAATGTGGTCTTGGGGTTTTATTTAATTAAATTAATGGACTAGATTAGTTTAATTATTTTTTTATAAACATGAAAATTATTTAATTAATTTTTTATTAATTAATTTAATTAAAGAATGAGGAGTTTCATAATTTATTTAATCAAATTCTGTTGAGAATAATTTAATTAAATGATGTATTAAATTGGGATTTTGGTCTTTATCATACATGTGTAATATTAACGAGTAATAATAATAATATTATAGTTATTATTATTATTAGTATATTAATTATTAAATTTTAATTTCGGTTTTTATATAGAGAACAAGAAGGAGAGGGGCACAAGGCTAGGTGTGACCCCCTCCCCGTGGACCCCGCATGGTGAGGCGCACCACCCATCTCCCAGCTCCCTCTTCGTGCACATGAATCCTCTTGATCTCTTCATGGAAGATTTTCTCCTTGGTGAGGTGAGTCCTTCTCCATACATTTTGTTGTTCGTATTGGATGTTTCATCTCTCTTTTTCCCGATCTCCATTAGTTAAAAACCCTAGATTCAGGTATAGTTTAGTTTCTTCCTCTCTTCTAATTATTGGTGGCGAAGAAGATGTCTCATGATGCGTTGGTCCATATTTCATCCATCAGCATTGAAGGCGACGTGTTTATGATTGATTATGTCCAAATAAACTATAATTGGGTAAGGGTTTACACCTTAATTTAGGTTTTCCACACCATTAATTTTATTCATTTTGTTTAAATGTGTTGCAGTTATTTATTTGGATCTGTGTTGATCCTCACCACACCAATTGTGGGTGATAGTGGTTGATGTTATAGTTTTGTGATAAATTATTAGTGTGTACATGCTTTTGTGGAGGTGCATGTGCATGAGAAAGTTGTAGTTTCAGTTAGATTCAAATGGCTTTCCCAATTCCTAGATCTAGGTTCACAACATTTCTTGATTAATAAAATGCAGAAGTTGTTTAATTGATTTTGATAATAAATTAGATTTAAAATTTTGAATGAACTACTTCTTAGTTTAAAATGATTTGTTAGATTAAAAAATAATTTTTTTTTGTAATAAAACCCCTCAATTGAGGTGAAATTCTTTCAAGATAAAAACATTGTGACAGATTCACATGTTGTTTAGGTTGATGTAATGTGTATTTCTTTGCTTTCCTTATTAGATGAAGGTGTTTTTTTAAAGTGTTGTTTCTTAAGTAGGAGATTAATCTCCTCACATATATATTTTCACACTTGGGTTAAGTTGTTCTTATGAGTATTGTTTGGATAAGTAAAGATAATTAATTTGTGAATTAATTTTGTACCATGAGAATTTAATTAAGATAATTAATTTTTGAATTAATTATATTCTTTTAGATTGGAACACAGATAATTATTAGGGGGATTAATTATGAAATATTGAATTGGAAAATTGATATAATTAATTATAGGACTAATTTTGTTATGTTATTGATGATAAATTGTAATAATTAAATGAAAATTAGTAATTTTATTTTTTATTAATGATTTGTGTAATAAATTGGGGATATTTATTATAGAAATATGAGATCTAAAATGTGATAATTAATTGTTAATTAAATATTTTCTTCTTTTTGGTTGTGTTGGAGATAATTAATTGGAGGAAATTATTTATGAGGTAATGATTGTCTATGTTGAGATAATTAATGATGTATTAATTATGTTCCTTGATAATGATTAAGATAAATAATCATGTGACTAATTATGATTTGTTGATATTTGGATTGGATAATTAATTGTGGAGAATTAATTATGGAATCAGATTGGTGTTGATATATTAATTAATTGATGAATTAATTAATGGAATTGTGTACTATTTAATTTTTCAGGTAACTAATGGACATGGTGTAATTCACTAATCATTGGATTAGGTAAGGAATGGATGTGGATAATTCTTGAGGAATTTTTCTTGGGCTTGGAATAAGTAATTTGTCAATTATTTATTGGCACTGAGAATTGGGTACTAGACGTTAGTATTGAGGTATGGGTAACTAATGGAACATTGGAGATAATAAGTGATTAAATAGATAATAATCATTATATTGTTGAAATGAATTTATGCTTTATAAATGTACTTGTATGGTTCTTCTGTAGGTCCATATTCCAGCTATGGGACAAAGCAGGTATCACTATTTGGTGTTCCATTGGAACCTGAATGGGTTGTTGGTTATTTACTCAGATCTATTGTTGCCTTATTATATCTTCACATCGTTCTATTATATTTCATTTTCTAGATTAATCTATAAAACTGGTGGTCTCGGCCAACAAAGATGTATATTTAACACCCTACATAGGATGCCATTTCACTACGGTACCAGAGTTGACATTAGTTTTATATAGGATCATGGATCTTACTTATTTGTGTATATTTGTACTTGGGAGTTATGAGAAAAGGACCAAGCAGGGGCTTAGGAAGTGCGTGGAGATTTCCCTTAGGGATTGAGTCTTTTCTTTATTATTCTATTGAAATGTGAAGAATCTATTTATTACTACATGCAAATATGTATCACCATGAAATATATTCATTGTATAAACTAGCATTGGAAATATTATTATATTGTTGATTATTGATTTATATAATATTCTGGTGTTATCCAATATTACAATCTATCTCGATTGTGCACTCTAATGATGAGGGTATGTTTTCCCCACGGAAAATCCTTAAACCCTCATCACAAGTCAGTAGCCTCTGGAATATGGGGAGACGCTGATGGGATCATGTGGAGAGTGGTCCGGATACCGGTTTGATGGTAGGTTGGGCTGGGAAGTTACACTTTGTAACCTAGAGAAACACACCCTATGAAAGACTGATCTTTAATCCTTATTATTGTAAAACTAAGGAGGATCACATTACCCAATAAACTTAACCAGAGAATATGATTATTAGAAACTAAAAAATATACTTTAAATCAATATCCTCTATAACACAGAACATAATCATGAGTCTCTATATAGTTACTGATAGTTCATAAGACATGAATCATAAAGGAATCAATGAACATTATCCATGAGAGAATAACATAGGTATTATACACATATTTTATGCATGTAGTTATGCTAATAAAATTTGGAAAATGATTAAATATAAATAGGTTTACTCATTAAGGATTTGATACCAAGACCACGCATAACATTATAGTCATGATAATAGGTGCGCACATAAGATTCTAGACATTGAAGTTGGTTCTTCATAACCATATAGACATGAATACATCCTTACACATAATCAAATGGAAATGAAAGATGTTCCAGACATAAAATTTTACACATTATGTATGGTACATACATAATATTTTTTACATCAATTTAGGTGAACACATGAAAATGTGAACATGAATGTTGTTAAATGCATATAATAATAAACTCATGAGTTTTCCATCTCTACCCATTGTAAAAAAAGTAAATGTAGGTCCCACCCACCATATTTTCAAAATCATACACATTTTATCCAAAAGGATATAAAAAATTCAACATATTAAAACCCATGAAATGAAAGTGGTACCATTAATATTTCATCATACAAAACCGCATTTAATAAAAGAAGATTCATAAACATTTCCTCATTTCATCATTGTATAATCTATGGTAATGGAACTATTTTCATAAACATAATATCATTACAAAACAATAAATATCAATAGAAAGAATAATTTTGTTATTTTTGGATTTTGTGCCCAATAAAACATAATCATTATTAGAGGTTGTAGTCTAATAGTAATATAAATTTCATTAAAATATAATTGAAATCATTTTAAAGAAAAATAAGCATTCAATTTTGAAATCCCTAATTTAAATTCTATAAATTTCATGAATATTATTAAACACTCATTCATTTATTAAAACCCTAGAATTATGTAAAGGAGTCATAAATTTTAAAAATACTCATGATGGAGGTAAATTACACTAACTCTATATATGTTAAAATAAAAACTACTTTTTATGGTTTTGTAAAAAATGAAAATATACCTCATTCAACAAATGAAAAAATCCTTTTAAACAATTATTTAAAAATTAGAAAATGGCCAAAAATATCATTACAAATCATTGTAGAATAGTTAAAAAAATATTAAAAAACTTTTTACAAAAAATGGACATTGAAGTTAATGATTCACAATTGAATAGTAAATTACGATTTATTTTTTTAAATGCATTATTTCAGTAACCTGAGTACTTAAATTGGAGAAAATGAAAGTGCAAAAAATATTCAAAATAAATAACTAAAGAATAAGAAAATTCATGATCTCTTTAGAATATATCATAATATTTCATCATTTCAAACGTAATCATAAAAAAACCAATATAAAAATGGGTTTATAACATAAAACCCTTACCCATTTGGGAACATTTGAATAATAAGACCCCTGGTAGAATCAATTAAATTATAAGTTTAAATATAACTATTCATAAATTTAATAATTATATAACATTTTGTATAGATATTATTTGAATATTATGAAACATATATGTTCAAAACATTAATAACCCATATATGTATTGAATAATTATTATTTTATTTATTTTTATTCTTTAATTAAAATATTAAATACATTATATTATGTATTTATTAAAAAAATAATTTATTATTTGGTTATTTATTGAAAAAATTAATTTTAATATTACAGAATTTTAATTTGAAAAAACTTTTTTCACTTTTGAATTCTGAATTTTTAAATTTTCTAAGTGTGAATGTTTTATAATCTTCTAAGAAGATTAATTTTTTGTGAATAGTAAATAATACAGTTATAAAAAAATGCGGTATTATTTGTGACAACACCAATACATAATTATAAAATGATAATTACTGAAATTATTTAATAAATAACTAATGATATCATAATAAAAACATAGTACAAAAGTAATTTAGAACATGTAAAGTAAAATTTAATTCATGATAAGTATTAAAGTCATTGTTAGTGTTGAAAGAGTACCTGCACAATGCTGAAGAAGTCAAAATTGGTGATTTTTTAATAGAAAATGAGTGATAAAAACAATTTTCATGAATTATTTATTAATTATTTTTTATAATTATTTTTTTGGCTAGTACATTGAAATTCTAGTGTTATATAACATATGTATTATCCAAATGCATGTGAAATGAATGCGTAAGGAAATGAAAGAAAAATTATCAAATTAAATAAGTCATCTTGAAATGAATATGAGTTAATATACTTAATGAAGGAATCTATAATCTTATTCAAAATAAAATAAATTTATTTTTTATATATATAATTATTTTAAATATTAATAAAGTTAATAATTATCATTAATGCTTATGCAATGCTGATGCAATTCTTATGAAAGCTAAAGAAAAATAAATAAATGTTTTGAAATAAAATTATAAGTTCCATTAAATGAATCAAATAATTATTGAATATTTTTTCATTGGATAGTGTCGACCACTATCTCTTTTGGATTGAAATTTTTAACATTTAGAACGCTAATAACAACTTTAGGACTTTTGGAATATTTTATTTAAAAGTAAGTCATATTGTTTACACTATAAATTTTAGTTTGTAAAATATTTTAGATATGGTATCCCAGAAATGTTTTTCAAACAGAAATTGATTTTAAAAATCAAATAAAATTATCGTTTTCATGGAATTATATTTTTAAATTTTAGGAAATAAAAAACTACCTTAATGGATTCTATGATAATTATGAAGTAGTTATTTAATTAATGAATAAATAAAATTAATTATATTAAAAAAATATAATTTAATATTTTTAATCTATTCCATGTTTTTCATATTTAAATATTATATATATAAGAATTAATAAAAAATATTCGATTTTGAAACATTTTGTGATGTTTTCAACGTTCTAATTATGGATTGTGTTCAATTCGAAAAAAATTAGTTTCCATGAATAAAATATTTAATTTAACTTTTTAAATATCACAAACATATCAAAATAGGCCAAAAATATTCCAAAGTGAATGTGATGAACATTTATTTTTATCCCTTTTTCATGTTTTTAATGATATATTAGACTTAATATAACTTATTATGTTACGTAATTCCTAAATTACCCTTCACCGTAACTATAAAAGGAGGGCCATTCCTTCACAAAATCTCATCTCATTGAGGATTATATTTTGACTATCCACTAAAAAAATTCTTTTCTCCTTATAAATTTCTACACTAAAGTGCTCCGGGTCTAACCAAAATACGACTACCAAGATCTTTAAGGATGTTCTGATGGAAACATTTTCTAGAGGCAAATTCCTTCTATTTCTCTTCCAAATTCTTTCTCACTTCTACCTTCTCCACACATCCTATAAATTGTTTGATGAAAGTTCTAGTATCAGATATATATATAAATATATATATATTAAGAGGTAGTTTTTTTAATGTATATTCATTATAAAATCCCTCAACGTCTCCATTTATTCTTAAATAACTAAATTTTCATCCATAGTGTGTCAAATCACCACTTTTGTGGATAATGAGTTTTTATTTCCATTTTTGAAATTAAGGTAAGATATAATTATATTGTAATAGTTTAAAATTATGTAAATATATATTCTCACTTTTATAGTATTATTTATTATTTGATAAGGAATTCATTAATAAACCGACCTTTGAAACCATGAAATGAACGCACTAGAAACAATGGAAATAATTTTTTTTGTTAAATGGGTGGAAAAAGTTATAAGAAGATCTTTTGATGTATTATAATCATTAGTATAGTCATTTAATAAATTTTTAAAATCCATCAAACAATTATAAATATATTTTTAACACTTCTCATGAATTTCTAAAAATATATAAGGGCATTTCCTTTGATAATCATTTTAAATATATCTTTTAGGAAATTCAAAAATATTATTATTTCGGTATACAACGGATGAACTGTTTCTCCCAAATTCATGATATTTTATTACAATAATGAATCCTTTATAAGTTTTAATAGTCATTTTTCAATAATATGATTTCATTATTAGGTCTCTGATTTATATATTTTAAATGTTATTTTTATGATTTTTTTTGAAATATGAATGTGTTTTTCTTAAGGGTTTAGATGGGATATCAGTAATTTTAGTCATGATTTTCTTTATGTAAAATGTTTACTATGGGTTTATCTCATTATATTTCATGATATTATAGGTTTATCTCTATTATCTCTCTCTATATTTTGTGTTGATCTCTATTATATCTGAAGATATGATTAGTGAGCCCCATTATAGCTCTCTAATGCATTTGGTACTCCAGATATGGAATTTGGAAAAATGGATATTCCATTATTATGTGTGGATGTAAGATTAATATGGTAATTATATCTCAAAAAACCGTCTTGATGTTTCTAATCCTGCTAATGAGTTTTTATGAAAATGGTTATAATTATTTTTATGTTTTCACTAGACTAACAATTTATTACTTTATGTCTTTTACTGATATTTTTGTGATCATCCCATGTTATAAAATTTTTCATCATAGGGTATAATGATGGGTAAAAGAAATAGAGGATTCACGTGGGATGTTATTAATATTTTTCATCAAAATGAACCCATGTTTTATTTTAATTTTTTTTTGTAAACAATGCATATTATTTTAGTTGTATCCTCCTTTTTTTGAAAATGGTATGTTATGTATGCATTATGACCTAATTCTCTAAAACTATAAACCTAGAAATATACTCACTATGTAATAATACATGTTCTTAATTGAAAATTAAAATTATTTAGTGTCTTCACGTTGGATCTTTATATATATTTCCAATGTATAGTTTATATAACATTAGGGGTTAGTATGATGTTAATAAAAAATGTAAAATGATTTTTACATTATGTATAATTTAAATTTATGTTGAAATTAAATATTACCATGTCGTTTTATAAAAGATATGTCTATTGAAAATGGGTTTCCATAGAATAAACATTGAATATGAAGTATAAATCCACAATTAGAATGATATCCTTCTGAATCTGTATCTTGGAATTGTGGGATTTGGAACAGAGTTGTTTTTTACAGTAATGTATTTTTTGAATTAGGAGATAAATGGAGGTGGTATACCTTCAAGAGATGAACTTGATCTGCCACAATGAAATATGCCTTTTTTGGATAATTTTATGAGGTAACATCCTCTATCTTTTAGTGAAACCTTAATTAGATCATGTAGTGGAAGAAGGTTGGATCAATGCTATAGAAAAGATACTTGATTTCATGGGATGTTTGGAATTCCAAATGGTAAATCTCACCATTTTCCATTTTGAATGTAAAGCTGATCAATAGTGGTCTTTGATTATGAATACCAAAGAAAAAGATGACCTTGATAATTTGGAATGGGATGATTTTAAGAGTCTTTTTTCTAGAATTTTTTTTCCTAAAACTAGTTGACATAGAATGTAAAACAATTATTATAACTAAGTTATAAAATTGATGATTCTTTGGCTTCATCTGAGGACAATTTTTCCAGACTAACTATGTACATAATATTTTTTATTCATGAATTTTATTGTAAAATTGATAGATATTAATCTAGTTTGAAACAATTATTATGATGAGATTTGTAGTCATGAGAGATTAAAATATATTAGAATTTTTTTGTGCTAAAAAAATTGATATGGAGTTTACAGAGTTGAAAATTCCATATAAGGAAAAGAAAAAGAATTTGTTGGGTTAATATACCATGGAGCGGAATTCATCAAAGAAATATGGAGGTAAGAATATTAAATTCCCTTCTTATGAAAAGTCTGGTGAAAAGTATCCATGATAATGTATTTTAAATTATATGAAATGGTGCCAATGTGAATGTATTGGACACATATCATGTGAGTTAAAGGGAAATTATTAGACAAATAGTGAAATATTAATGGTTAGATTCTTTAAATATACGAAGTCTGGTCATTTTTCTAATGTGTGTCCAAAGATAGTCACTCAAGGGGAAATCAATAAGATTAGAAACAAAAGGGTGTATCAAAACCATTTTTAACTACATTAGTCGAGTTTTATCTATCAAATAATGTTTTATCATGTAATTTTTTTTTATAGATTTAAAAAATTTGTTGTTTGATTCGGGCTCTACACGTTACTGTATATTAATGATAATTTCTTATAAATTTGAAATTCCACCTTAAGAAATGCATCAAGAAGTCTTGGTAAAAATATTTGGTGGAAATAGAGGTAGAAATAAAATATTATAGTCTTCTTATTTTTTTTATGGAAAGTATTTGCATAGAAACCATGTTGTTTTTCCTCTTGAAGAGATTAATGATATTCTTGGTATATATTTCCTTTATATTTAAAATGCTAATATATATTGTAGAGATAAAAAAGTTGATTTTCCAAAATAGTTTTATTTTTTGAAAAAGAATGAACATATACCATTAGTAACATATTAGGAAGATGAGAAATTGTTAACAGATGGAAAATGAGGTTATCTTGTACATAATGTTCAAAAAAAGGAATTTTTAGATTAATGATGTGATGATGGTAAATGAGTATTCATATGTTTTTCTTGAGGATTTACCTTTTATTATACATGATCTATAAGAAAAATTTGATATATAATTTGTTCCTAATTCCAAGTAAATTTATAAACCCCCTTACAGAATGGATAAAATGGATCTTTTATACTTGAAAACATAGTAGCATGAGTATATTGATAATGGATTCATTTTCCTTTAAATTAACCATGAGGTTCTCATGTCTCTTTTTTTAAAAATAATCGATGTTGTTTAATGATACTGTTTAATGATTATAGAGCCATGAATAACATAATTGTAAATAACATGTATCTTTTGCCTCATATCAAGGATTTTTTTGATCAGATCCAATGAGCATAGTTTTTTTCCAAGATTTAATTGAGATTCAGGCACCACAAGCTAAAGGTGAAAAAGGATGAAATTCCACAAAGTGGTATTGAACTATATAAGGGAATTAGAAGATTGATTTTATTCCTAATATTTTGAAAAATTTACCTACTTTATTGATGGATAAATGAATAGAATATTCCATTAGTTTTTGGAAATAATTCAGGATTTGTTTATTGAATACATTTTTCTATATTCTAAATGTATAGAGGAACCTAAAATATATGTAAGGGTTTATTTTCAAGACAGGAAAAAAACTATTTAAAATTCATCAAGTGTGAAGATTAGTTGCAGTAAATTTCTATTCATATTCACTTTTTTCAAAATATGGGAAAACTATTGATCATGTTAAAATGAAATATGTTGAATAATTAACACTACCCAAAAATTTATATGAGATTCATAGTTTTCTTAATTGAGTAGTCAATTACCTGTGGTTTGTTGGAAAATTTTCACAGCTATCTTGCCCATTAACTATGATAAAATCATAAGGATTTATGTTTATCTGGACAATTTAATGTGATTATTGGTTTTAAGAATTCTGAAAAAGATTAGTGAATGCTCTAGTACAGACCCCACCATCTAGAAGTGGTGAAATTATCATCTGTATTGCTTAATTTTTGAATGGACTCAGTGGTTTCCTAATGAATAATGATCTGGTAATTTATTATTCTTCACATTAGTTGAAACCTCATGATTTATATTTCCTTACACATGATATAGAATTATCTATTGTTATTTTTTGCATTAAATGTTTGAAGACATAATTTGTATGGATTGAAATGAAAAATAAATATTAATCATAAAAGTATGAAGTATATATTCACATATAATTAATTGAACATGATACAGAAATGATGTCTTAAAATGATAAAGGATTATGATTCCATAATCAATTACCATATGGGAAAATATAACAAAGTGGTGGATTCTGTGAGTTAAAACTTAATTCATAATTAACTATTATATGTTTAGAATATAAAACTCTGATTAATGATTTGATGAACTTTTTCTTATAGGTTGTTGTTTTGGGAAGTTCCTCTTTTTTGTTTCCAATTTTAGTGCAATTTTCTCTATTAGACAGAATCAAGAATGTATAAAAAGAATACTATGATTAACATAAAAATATAGAATTGGTTCAATAGTGTATGTTTCCGAAATTCATCATTGTTAAGGATTTTATTTTGAGATTTTGGAAGAGATTATGTGTGTATTTTGATTCCCATATATAGAAAGATTGGTTTTGTAAAGCTCTTAGTTTTCTAATTTAAGTTCATCTTTGTAGGTAAAAGATATAAAATGACTATCGAGAGTATTACTTGTGGTATGCTATGAAAATATATATTTCTAATTTTACCATAAAATGTTTGACATATCAATATGTTATAGTATATAGATAGTGATTGAAGAGGATGATTCATCCTTTGATAGTGCCATAGTGGAAATGGTACAATATATCCATAGAAATTGTGTTTGTACTACCAACAAAATCCTGAGGTAAAAATGTTATCTCGATTATTGTTGATAAACTGACTAAATCTGCAAATTTTCATCCTATTCTTGAAACATTGTCTATATATTTAAATTCTTGACAATATCAAATATATTGTGTGGTTACATGGAGTTTCTATCCCTATTGTAACATATCTTGATCCCATTTTAAATTATAACATTTAGAAAGAATTTTAGAATTCATTGGGAACTGAATTAAATTTTAAAATAGATTTTTATCCTTATTCATATGGGAAAATAGAATGATCAATTTATACGTTGGATGATATGATGCATTCCTATTTAATGAATAACATTGGAAGTTGGGATCAACATATTTTATTAGTTTTGTTTTATTATAATAATATTTTTCATTCCAGTATACATACATAACCTAATGAGGCATATATAGAAAGTGGTGTTGAACTCCATCATTTTGGGAGGAATAAGGTGAAAGGGATTTGATGATAGTAAATTTTTTTGTGGAACCAGAATGGATAGATTAGTTGATTTAGTGACACATGATGACCACCTAGAGTAGATAGAGAAGTTATCTGAATAACTGAAGGAAGGATCTTTCTTTCTAGGTAGGTGATCACATCTTTCTTGATGTTTCACCAAGGAAATGTGTGATGCATTTTAGTAAGAAGTGTATGATGGGTCCATTGTTCATTGGATATTATGAAATATTGGAAAAGATAGACCAATTTTCTACTAAATATATTTAACTCTATCTTTATATTAAGAAGAAAATATTTTTCATGTGTCCGTGTTATGAAAGTCTGTGACAGATCCATTTCATGTTTTGAGCTCAAAAGTAGTTCATCTAGAAGAGAAAAAATCTTACAAAGAGAAACATGTTCAAATTCTAGATCATAGAGGGAATGTACTGTAGAATAAGGTGATTTATATGGTTAAGGTTTTTTTAAGAAACCTCATGGTAGAAGAAGAAACATCTAAATTTGAAAATGGTATGAGGGAAAAGTATCCCCATTTATTTAATAAGAAAATAGAATTATGAGGATGGACTTTCAAGGGGGAGGGAGTGAATTTAATAACCTATGTATTGATAGAATAATTGGTTTTTTTGTTGATTAATTAAATGGTTAAATTTATTCAGTTATGTAATATATAAAATAAATAATTTATTATATGGTTTTTAATTTGAAACTTTAATTTTAAAATTATAAAATTTTAATTTCAACATCAAAATTTCAATTTTTAATTCTTCATGTTGAAATTATTTTAGTATGAAGTTTTTATAACTGTTTCAAAAATTTTATTTTTTTTGAATAGAAAAAATATAGTTTATTTAAAAATAATGAGGTTTTATTAAAACCCAAAATATTTTTATTTTCAAATAAATCAGTTTTTGGCTGAGTGAGAACCTAAAAATATTATTTCTTACAACGTCAAGAAATAATTTTTATTTTACATTTAAAAAAAATATATGGAACAAATAAATAATTATATATTAAGAAAATATATTAAAAAAATAATTCAAAACATTTAAATTATAATTTATGTAATGATATATATAAAAATCATTGTTAGTGTTGATGTAGTGCATGTGTAGTGCTGCAAAAGTCAAAATTGGTGGATTTTAATTATAATTGAGTGATAAAAATTATTTTCATGACTTATTTATTAATTATTATGTATAATTGATTTCATTTACTATTAAATTCATGTTCTATTGCAATATAACATAATTATTATCCAAATTATTCCATAAAGCTAGCATGGGGAAGGAAAAAGATAATTTAACAAATTGTGGAAGTTGTCTTGACCTGTCCGTGAGTAAATATAATTAATGAATGAATATATAAGATTATTTTTATCATTGTTAATTTAATTTTATTACTTTAATATTTGTTTTATTTTTAAAAATGAAATATTTATCTTCAAGTCTAATGCAATGCTGATGCAGTGCTTGTGCATGCCAAATAAAAATAAATAATATGTTTTTAATTAAAACTACATGTACAATTAAATGACTCAAAACATGATTGAATGTTTTGAAATGATAAATTAACGACCATTTTCTATTATGGATACAAATTTGGGATATTTTGGATCCACACGAATATCTTTAAGACCAATAGAATATTTTATTTAAATTTTAGTGAAGTTCTTTACACAGTAAATTTTTGTTGGTATAATATTTTTATTTATAGAATCCCAAAAGTCTTTTTCGAACAAAAATAGTCTATATATATCTAATTGAATTAATTTATTCATGTAATTTTAATTTTAGTTTTTAGTAAATAAATAGCTACCTTAATTGATTTCACAATACTGATGCAATAAATATTGTCTGATAAATAAATCAAATTACTGATATTAAAAATAATTAAATAAAAATAATTATATATTTTAAATCTAAATAAATTTTTTACGATATGAACATGATATTTATATGATATAAAAAAATATGAATATGAATTTGAAACTTTTTTCTATGTTTAAAGTCATAATTTTATATAGTGTTTAATTTGGAAAATATTATTTTCCATTAATATAATATTTAATTGAATTACTTAAAAATCATATAAAAATTGAACAAGTCCAAAAAATAAAATATTCCTTTTAAAATGTGATTTCCTTTTTTCTCCATTTTTAACATTATTAACCCAATATTAAAATTAATATATCTTAATATTTTTTTTATAATTTTTTGAATTATCCCTCACCTCAATTCTAAAAAGAGGCTCATTCCTTCGAAAAAATAATCACCTTGAACTTTAGTTTTTACTATCCTCTGCAAAATTCATTTATATTTATACATTTTCACCTTCTAGTTATTCTGGTCTCACAAGAATTCCATTACCATTAGCCTTAATGAGCTTTTCAATGAGAAATGTTCTAGACGTAAATTGAATATTTTTCTCCATTCAATTCTTTCTCACATGTACATTCTGATCACCTCCAATACAATGTTTAATGATAACTCTAGTATCACATTTATACTGTAATTTTTTTCTTTTTATTGTTTAATAATCATGAAATCTCTTATATTATCCTTTTATTCTTAAATAATGAAATCACAGTCCTTGGTGTGTCAATTCACCAACTTTGTGGACGATGAGTTTTCATTTCCCTTTATCACTATCATGAGAAGTTTTAATTATCTTATAATATTTTAAAATTATATATATATTATCACTTATGGAGTATTATTTCTTTTTGAAATAGATTTCCATAACAAACCGACCATGGTCACCATGAACATAATGCACCAGAAACCATAGAAATTACAAAATATTGTTGTTAAATGGGAGGAATATGTCATAATAAGATCATTTATGTTATTATAAAGATGATTATAGTATTATAATAAATTTATAAAAAACATAAATCCCATAAAATATATGTTTTTATACATATTTCGGAAGTTGAATTGGAGGTAAGGGACTACCCTTTTTCCATATTTTTAAATTAATATTTTATAAAATTAAAAACCATCGTTCTATTTTTTATAAGGAATGAAAGAATTCTAAAGAATTATTGATGTTTTATTAATATAATAATTCATTAATAATTTTCATAGTTATTTTTTCATAAAATCAATTCATTATTATGTGAACAGTTTTTATATTTTAATAGTTTTTTAAAAGGTGTATTTAGAAATCTGAATGTGTTTTACTCACGGTTTTAAATGAGATATAAATGGTTTTATTCAATATATATTTTTAAGAACATGTTTTTAATAATTTAATCCCATTATATCTCAATATATTATTGGTTGAGTTCCATTATAGCTAAAGAAAAGATGGGTTGATCCCCATTATAGTTCATTGAACGATAGATTAGCCAATTTATAGCTCCCTAATGTATTGGGTAAACCGGAGATGGAAGTCAAAAAAAAATTTGTTCAATTTTTATATGTGAATGTAAGAGTGATATGATAATAATGTCCCAAGTTACCTGAATTGTGTTTCTATTCATGATAATGTGTTTTTTGGTAATGATTTTAACAGTTTTATCTTTTCACTAGACTAATGATTACTTTCATTATGTCCCTTATAAAGAGTATTGTTATCATCACACATTATACAAATTTTATTCATAGGATATACATATCGGTAAGATAAATAATTAATTCAAGTTAAATTTTATTAAGATTTTTCATTAAAAAGAATCCAAATATTTTTTTAAAAGTTTTATTTTGGAAAATATAGATACTATTTTAGTAGTATCTTCTTTATATAAATGTGGTATGTTATGTATCTATTAGGACACAATTCATTTAAACTATAATCCTGAAAATATTTTAAATGTGTAAGAATGTAATTTTGTGACTAATACTCAGTATTATTTAATTTTTTTAGTCCTTATAAAAACAAAAATTTTGTCCCAAGGAATATAAACTGAGATGATAAATCCTTACCTTCAGTTCAACAAGATTCAATGGATTTCTGAATTCCTGTATAATATATTTTGGTTTGTTATAATTATATAAAAATGATAATTTTAATTATTATTATATAATATATTTTTATTACATATACCTATATATAAATAGATTCATCTATAATGGATGAAACATAAAGTTAATTAAACCATTCATGAAGACGGTATGCCATGCATACCCATGAATGTTGTTTTCAATTTTTGATAGGTGTAAAAAACTTAATGTAAATAATAATTCACCATTATAACATAATTAATATATCATATAAATCATAAATATTTTTCATTTTTATCCTTATTATTTTCAAGTACAATAGAAAAGAAAAATGAATAAGATCACTTTTTGGAGGTTGTAATTCCCATGTACAAATTATCAATGTTATCATTTTCCAACAGGTACAAAGTTATGAAGGTATATATGGGATTATAATTTATGAATTATATATTTTTCATAAATATAATATATTAATAATGAAATATATATAACACCCTTCAATAAAATAGTATGATAAAAAATGAATTGTTCATCTATGTATAGATAATAATCTGTATGTACACTCATGCAATACATTCACTTCCCAGTTATTGGAAAAGAGGGTGGATAATGGTGGTTTAATATTCATAATAACATTTTAGAATATTTATTATAATTTATTTTTTGTTTTGTGTTAAATAATATATATTTTGGGTGATAATGTAATAATTATATAGAATGTGATCCATTATGCCCGTTAACTGCTAATTAAAATAACTCAGTTGGATCTCATCTTAATGATACAAGGGTTGTACTTTTGGGAATACCAATACCTATATAATATGATTAATGTTGATGGAAATAGGTTTTTCATGGAATTATTGATCATAGAGGATCAAAGTGGTGTGAAGAAGAGAATGAAGAGGTTTCCTTATATTGAGGAGGGGAGGGAATAATTAGAATTGTTTAGAAATTAAAATATTACAATGTCATTATAATTCCAGATGGTTAAAAAATATGTATACTATTACATGGGATGCAATTTTATATGATATAGTTTGTCCCCATTTCATATTTCAGGATTGTAATGATTTCTAAATAATTTAATAAAATATTATTTCCCTAAAATTTCATTAATGTAAATTATCACAAAATTCCACTAATTTTAATTAATAGTCCTAACCAATAGTTGGATGTTGAATATAATATTTTTACTCAAACCTAATATGTCATATGTATCCAAAACATTCATTCAAGAAAATAAATCAATGAAATTATTATACATTTATTTATATTAAAATAACTTATCTTATCTTTTTAGTTTAAGAAATACAATTTCATCATTTAATAAAAAATTATGGTTCTTATATTATTTATATAAATTATATAGAAATTACAATCATAAGGATAATTTCATAATGAAAAAATAGACATTTATATTCATTCATAAAATTCACATTTTCTTATGTGGACACATAATATATATTTAAAACTAAAAGAGAATAAATTTTTATCATCCATTGTTTTAAATCTAATATAAGTCATTTTCAGTAAAATGTATGCATTTAAAAAATATATTTCAATCATAATCAATTAATGTTATAATTTTCATCATAAACTAATAATTAAGGTGTAAATTTTATCCATATCACTTAGTTTGAACCCAAATTAATTTTATCTTTCATTTATATACGTGATACTTTTTGCCACCATTATTATACATATTTATCAAATTTGAACCTAATTACTTTAAATATAAAATTAAATAAATATATGTTTATTAAATTAATATTATTAAAAGTGTGAAAAAGACTATGAAAATCACTTTTTAGATGAAAAAACTACATTTTAAATCATAAAACATGACTTATTATTATCATATGCATACTAAAAATATTAAATGACTGTCAAATATTATTTGTTAAATATATAATATAAAAAATCCATAAATATTATTCTCAAATATTGGTCAATTAAATTTATTAACAAAAAAACACACCGTGTAGATAAAAAATAGATTTTAATAAAACAAACCATTTTTATGTATAAACATGTTTTCATAACAAATTCAATCTTACAATTAATTAAAATTAATTTAACTGTATTATTAATAAAATTTTAAAAATAATTTTAATTTTAAATCAATTTAAAAAATATAATTATATAAATACGTAAATCAAATATTCAAAATTCAATAAAACCACAGTTTTTACTATTCACTAGAAAAACAATCTTTTCAAAAAAATATGAAACTTTTATCATGAGATAACTCTGATATGCTGTTTTAAAAAAAGTAAAAAAATAAAATGCATAAAATTTCAAGTAACTAAATATAATATTTTCTCACAAAAATAGATAATTTTTTTATTGAAAATAACATATTTATAAACTATAAAATAACTTTTCTAAATATTGAGTAATTTTTAGTAATTAATCAATGCATTTATATTTAGTAGTGTCTATGTGTTTATATTTATATATATCATTATGGAGTTAATATTATAAATATCTTCCAATTTAACATCTATGTTATAACAATTATATTTCAATAATTTTATTCCATGGTTTGTTTAGGATTTATATAGCATGTTACACAAGCTATCAGAAAAATGAAATTTAATTGAAAAAAATATTTCATAAAATATCATAGTTCCTCAACATAAGGTCGTCTTGGTGCACTATGTAATATAAAGGATTGGTCTATCTAGTTTTTCATCAATTACCATGTGCTCAGCAAGGTCAATGTAATGTATAATAATCCATGTGAAGGATTGATGAATTGTTTAATCAACTTCAAGGATATCCATACTCATCAAAGGTATGTATAAAAAATAGATATCATTATCTGATGTTGATGATAGAACACAGTAATAATACTAAATTTATAAAAGTTATAGGAAATATAAGTTTATATTGATGCCATTATAACATACTTATAAACTATTAATTTTGATGAATATAAGGAATTCTATTTTTATAGACTACCATTTAATATTATGGTATTCATTATTGTTGATATTCCCATTTACAAAAAACATGTGAAGAATATGATAAAAATTTATGGATATTTATATAACATATATGAAAGAGTACTTGTATAATATATTTGGAAAATGTGACATTTGGATTAAATTTGTCCTATTATTGGGGCACATGAGCACTATTGATAGAATTATTGTGCCCCCCTTAAAGAAAAGGAAATTAATGAATTAAATAGATCATTATATATCATTAAAATACTTATTTTTCATTTCATAGTTTGGTAAATTCAATGAATTTAATTTTTTTTAATGATTGTATAGCCCAAAAACAAATATAAAAATAAATGGGTGAAAATGCATATATATAAGAATGTTATGAATGATTTAAGGTGGCCATGAAGACGCTAATCACAATGCATGTCTACACACTATCCTCATGTTATAATGGTTTTAATATATATAGTGATATATTAATTAATTTATTGGGTTGTATAGTAATATATAATGTTAATGTGATAGCCTATTACTCAAGGCTTTTGATGGTCATTGAGAAAATAATTCTAGATTCATGATCTGATGTTAACAACTATGATTTTTTACATGACTAATATAGTAAAACTACCACTATTGTGAGAAGTTGGAAACATATAGAGTCCCTAAGAGTATATGATAAAAACTACACATAATCGTATCATTTTTTGTTAACAAATATTTTTAGAGATGATATAATACTATTATTTCTCTTTTCTATAAAATCCTATAAATTAGAATAAAAAGGATAATGCTCTTGGAAGAAAATAACCTTTCACTCTACCCATTTTACATATTGAGAAAAATATGGTATTTAATGGAATATGAAGTATGAAATAATAAATCATAATGGAAGGTATTACATCATCTCATTCCCACATGATTACCCAAAAATCTATCCAGTAGAATTTCAAGGTAGATCAAAGGTATGATTTTGTTCTCCAAAAGAAATAGATAGAGGAAAAGAAAGGGACTTTTTGGGATTTCCACAACGATAAAGATTTTCTCAATTAGTTTGGGACTATACGTTGGGTGTCTTCATCATATGATATAAAACAAATATTGTATAAGGAACATATATCATCATTACTTATCCATATTGGATGTTCCATGATCTACCATGATTACCGATAGAACATCTGGTGGGAAAAAATGAAGAAGGATATTGGTGAGTAATCCTCAATGTTCTTGATATGTCAGCAAGTAATAGCATAGTGTCACATGTACAATGGGATAATAAAACCATTTCTTATTCACATGAGGAAATGGAAATACATCACCATGTAATTTTTCATTGGACTTACATATACATCGAATGGAAGAAATCCGATATGGGTTATGGTGGATCGATTAAATGATACATGCCCCTTAATTTCTATTCTAGAAACATTACCCTGATAAATTTAACAAATTTTTTAGAATACATGGGGACCCAATTTTAGTCATCCTTGACTTTGATCCAATGATCAATTATAAAATCTAGTTGATTGTTAAATATGCATTGAATATTGAATTGAATTTCACAATAACCTATCACCATCAAACTGATGGAATATCAAATGGGAAAATTCATAAACATGAGGACATATTCAGATAATACATATTGGAATTTCTAAGCGTATAAGATAATCATCTATAATTGGCCGAGTTATTATATGGAAAATTCTTACACTCAAGTGTCCAAATAGCACCATATGATTATCTATGTGGGATTTGATTTGGAACACATATAAGACGGGACAAATTTTTTGAAAAAATATTACTTGGACATAATACTATGTATGATATTATTGCGATGTTTAAATCTATCCAAAAACATATAAATAATTTTATATTCAGAAAAAGGTCAATACTGAATATCATATAATTTACATAGAGATTATTGTTGGTGAAAAGTTATTATTTGAATATCATCATGTTTGAGAGTCATGAGATCTAGATGGAAAGTAATGTGTAGACCTAGTTAAATTTTCCCCTTTTAAACCTATGATCATATAGGGGATGAGTCCTATCAGATAGGACTTCCACCAAACATGAATCAAATCTAGGATATGTTCCCCCTGTCACTCCATAGGTAATACATGCCCATTACCTCACATGTGTGGATTCCAAAGGTTCTACACAAGATTCATATATTATATTATGAAAAGAAGTCGGTGAAGATCAAGAATATTGGCATTGAATATCTCTTACATAAGAAAAATCACATCATTATAGTTCTATAGAGTAATCATAAGGTTAAATAAGGAATGTGGGAACCTTAAGAGGAAATAAAATAATTGTACCATCTTCTATTCTCACCTAAGGATATCACTTTCAATTTTGGTGTTGGCATTTCTAAATGGAGGAAGAATGCGACATTGTAAACATTTGTATATATTTAATTTTCTTTCATAAAAAATTGTTCTTAATATAATTAGGTATTTAATATAACTTAATGAAATGAAACACATAATTATATATTTTATGAAATTAAAACATCATATTTATAGAATAAATATATCTATGATAATTGAAAAAATTATGATGCCTATATATATTGAAAATAAAACAAAATTATATGAAAAAAGAAATTTGAATCATATTGACCCATATGAATCATCATTGTGATGAAAAATAGTGTAACATTAATACTTAGCATTATTAATCAAATTTAAATTTTATAAAATGAAAAATAAATGTCATTGTAGTAATTGATGAGAATGATGAATAAAATAACTATGTAATATTTATGAAATCTAATATAGACGTTTAAATAGTAATATGATCATTATGAATAGTAATTTGACTATTATTAATAGTAATCATCTAATTAGAATAGTGAAATTACAAGAATGTTCTTTTTCGAAATATTAATTTTTTGAATATTAATGTAAAAAATTCATAACATAATAATTCCAAATATAAATATATTAATGTTGTATGTACAATGTTGATAATGTTAAATTTTTTAAGTATTTATTAAAAAACATCATTTTTTTATTTGTAATTCATACTAAATATCATATATTTTTTTAAAAAAAGGAAATATATTCGTAGAATCATCATGCCAAAATCTCCCCTTGGTGAATTTTCGATGTTTTTTGAGAAACATCAATTTTTATGCGAATAGTATAAATATAGATTTTCAAATACATCTTCTTTTATGACATTTTAATGTTATGATAATTCCCTATTAAATATTATATTGTTTATATTTAAAAAAAATTAATAACATTAATGGGTCATATATAAATTATAATATTAACATCAAAACCAAAAATGTGATTTCTGATGTTTAAAAGACTAAATTGTGAATTTAAATAAATATTTTTTCATTTTTTAATTATCATTCTAAATAAACAAAAACATTATTATAATGTTATTTGATGTTATAAGATCATGTTATTTTATTCAAATAAACATAATAATTTCAAAAACCTTACTATTGAAATGTTTACCTTGGAAAAAATAATTTATTCATTATTATTACATAAATCATCCCACATCTAATCCAGAAAAACCACCTACTTCCAATTGAAAAACCACTTCTCCCTGAATAGAATGCACATATCATATCCAATTATTTATCTTAGTAATCCGCTTGTATTATTTTAATCAATTATATAGAAAACCAACACCAATAATTCAACTAGTATTGTGTCATAGAAACAAGGAAACATTAATAAGAGGTTAAGGATTCATTAACTTTTCGTCTAATTTTCCTCTCCTCTTATTGATTCTCTCTATTCCTTTCAAACCCAAGAATTTAATTTTTATTTGAGTAATAATCTAAATTTATATTAATTATGTATACCAACTATAATTATTATGTTTGTGATCTATTTTATGTCATTATTTTATTCCTCATATTTTGATAATTTCATGTCAATGGTTGCTTAACTACTACCCAACATGTTTCTATCTCTTTAATTATCACCAATTTCACGGAAGATGGTAAAAATTTTATATAGTATATAAATAAGTAATGGATTTTATTTTCTGCTTTTGGAATTATTTTTTATTATTTATAAATTACCTCAAACAAAAATAGTGATATAAAAAAGATGAGATAAATTAATAAAAACATGACATAAAAATAATTTAGTGTTAAAAATATTTTTACGATACTTAATAAAATAATTATAGTAATTAAATAATTAAAAAAATTAATAAAATAAAATTATGGCTTCATTTCTTAATAGACATCAGATTATTATATACAATGTTTAAATGAATTGATACATTATTGGATTTATGGTAAGGGGGATTGTGAAACAAAATCCTTATTTTTCAATTATATGATCATAAAATTATTTATTGTGATGATATATATCTATTAAATATCCATTCTATACTATTCCCTTCCATTTATGGGGATATACATTTTTTTCATTGTAAAATGATTTCTAATTGAACTAAAAATAATTTTCAAAAAGTCTTTATTTTTCCAATTAATGGCTTTAATAAAAAGGTTCAATGGGTATGAAAGCCTACACCTGAAAAATTTAATATAAAAATATAGGAATCAAGGGAGATATTATAAGGGTTTTTACAAAGTTGGGAATTTAAATCACCACAAGATCTGCATTAAAAAAATGATGAACAATGATTCATAATCACAAACTTCCATAATGAACTAGTCACCGTAACTTCCCTCTTATAGAGAGATATGACTACCTAATTTTATTCCATATAAAAATGTGTAACATCAAATAAGTTAGAAAACTACATTTTAAGGAAATATGTTTAGGGTGACTGAATTCTCCAAGGGACATTATAGGAATAATTTTTAACGATTTCCACAACAAACTAAAATTAGATTCAATCTATAGGTACCCCAACCATGATGGACTACATACCTAATTTTCTTTATTATATCCCCTAATTCATTATCAATTGAATTACTATTCCTAATGAAATGATAAAAACATTTCGTAATGAGTCCCTGATGAGTACAGAAGTTTCCACCTCAATCTAAGGGTCCCGTGGAACCTAAAGTCTACCCATTAACAATAAAATTGAAACACCCATAGAAAATATCGATCCATATAATAGATTTGGACCTCAATAGTTTCTTGAAACAACCACTAATACCAATATAAATGAATATAACTATGATATAAATATAAAAAATCATTTATAAATGGTGGATTTTGGGGGGAGACATGATTTCACTGTAAATTCTAGTAACTCCATAATGAAAATAAATGACATTATAGGATGGTTACATTACCCAGTCATCAGTCAATGCTTGTATAAAACTATGCAATTCCTCATCCTAGACACACCATTCAATTATGGTCTTCTAAGAGGATACTGTTATAAGACAATTCCACAATCTCTTTGATTGGCAGTGAATTCCTAGCTCAATAATACACCATCATTGTGCATTTGTAGAATATTATTACTTTCTCATATAAGATTTTATTCTTAAATTGGAATAAAATTGATCTTTTTATGATTTTGATACTTTTGTATCCCTAGAAACACAAATATATTTTGATTCAAGTCAATGGTAAATGTAAAAATTTGCTTAATAAAACTTTTGTATTGATTACTCATTGGTCAACATACTTTACTATACATGATACCTACTAATACACTATAAATTTAAAATTTTAGATTGAAACATGATTTATTTATCCTTTTTAATTATTAATATTAACATGTGTGAAATGATTCAAAAATGAATGAGTCCCACTACTCATATCCAAAGAGACAATGTCTTCATTTCTCATTTATACGTACAAATACATAACACCAAAATAGGTGGGATTAGAATATTGAACCTTTTATTCTTAATGTTATCAACATGGTCATAATTTTTCAAAATCAATATGCAATTTATAATATTCCCAATTCCATAAGTTTTTTTATTTTAAATATTGAAATATTGTTAAACTTAATAATGATTTAGAATACCATCTTTTAAGAATGAGATCCAATAATCAAATTTCAGCTACTCAAGGGAACTTAATAATATTTCATCAATTTTAGAATTATTATAATGGGTATAAATGGACCATAATTTATGATATCCAATGATGAAAATAATAATATATTTATGACAAAAAAACTACTTAAATATTCTTTATTTTATTAAAATTATTTATTTTATGTTTATCAACATAAATGCGTGACATTAAAATTATATCCATTATCTATGATTTATATTTGTATAAATTTATAACTATAACATTTATATTTATATTTTTAGAATTATTATCCATAAGGAAAATTATTATCCAAAGATACCAATATATAAAATTCATATTTAGATGCTAGGAAATATTTTCCTTGACAAAACACTTAAAACTATTATACTATCCTAGAACTATTTTATTGTCAGTACTTATTAGAGATCTAAAATTGTTCCATATGATTTTTTTTAATTTTAATCAGTGAAAAATTTATGGGTGATGATAATGTTTTATAACATTTCATTAATAATTTTTATTATCAATACCCTATATAAAAATTTTGGCCCTATACATCATAAACAATTAGGGAGATAGTACCCATATATCACTATGAAATCAACCCTATTTGGAATTAACCTCATCATTTTAGTTACATAGGAAAAACACCTTTCTAATGATAGTACATATAACTCTAGGATAAATGGGTAGTAAACTATTTTCATGAATCAATTATATATATATAAAATTTATTATTTTCCTCAAATATAATTTCTCTTACATTTACCATGTTATGTTATACCAAAACATAAAATAGGGAATGATTACTTGGCTATTATGCTCATAACTATCCATGGTGATAGAAAGAAGGTAAATGATCATGTAGTTATCGATGTCCATGGTCAATATAATTTTAAATAACTTCTGAATACATAACATTGGTAAGACATGGTCATATCTCATTAATCTAGGCCTTGAGATTCATTATCCTCAAATATATTTATATATTATTTATTTATTTCAGTAATGGAATATATAAAAATATTTTTGTGTTTTGATTTTAAATAATGTAAGAATAATTTTTTAAAATCATAAATGTTTATTGTTAAATATAAATGTTTCTTTAACCCATGAGTTGGTTGGTTAAATTTACTCATAATATACAATAATTGAATAAAATTTCCCATATTGTGATAAAATAACTAAGTACCCTATATGTGAATTCATGATTAATAAATCTTTCAAATTCTTGGAATGGTGATCATATTTACAGAATACTTAGTTAAACACCCTATTGTAGTTAATTAAATTATTCATTATTATTAAATTTGTTTTTAAAGTCTTATAAAATGGATACCAAAAAAGTTTGAATATAATAAGAATGTATAATGGTACCAAATTTTTCATGAACATTGTGTATAGGTATGGTAATATACATAGGTATGTAGTGTATAGTTTATCCCATCATGTGACTTATATAAATGTAGTAACAAACCAATGCAATGGTCATTTCTAACATGTTATTGATCAATAAGTTTCTTTTATTTTTATAAATACTTTTCTAAAAAGAATTTTCAATTGAAATTAAACCACTATTAATCTATACAATATGTAGTCGATATGTTACATTGTTTTATTTTAGGCCACAAATGTTTTAAAGGATTGTTTGATTTGAATTAATACATGTTTAATATTCACTGTAACTTATCAACATCACAACCTATTCTCAACCTATGACTATTATTCATGATCATTTATATAACTCCTGGTCATTCATTAGGGATTATTATAATTCAGATTTGAATATATTCACAGGACGTAGTTCAAAAGGATAAACTACAAAAAATATTTACTTATGGTTGGTTATGGAATTATTTATATGTATTCTTTAAGAGTATAAAATTATATGCAATGGTATGTAGGAAAATCCATCATATAATTATTTGAATATTATAATTTTTTATATTTCTGTAATGGATAACATTGATATCAAGAAGATGTAGAATGATAATTCATTTTGAATCAATGAAAAGGTATCCATTTAATTTCACATGTAACCTAATGATATGTTAGGGTGAATCATCCTATATATGGGTATATTGAAAATAATGAGGCCTATGTGATTTCATTTTAAGTTTTTATGATTTATGGAGTTTCATTTGGAGGAAATCACACTAACAGGTTGAATAAAAATATAAATCTATAATAATTTAGGAGTCTAAAGAATGTGTTTACTGGAAATATTATTTTAGAAAAATAATATAAACATACATCCAATATAATCAATGTATTCTAATAGAAATAGTTATTATATGTTTCTTCATGATTTTCAAGGACTTAAATATGGTCAATGTAATTAAATGGCGTTTTTTAAAAAAGATATCTACGGATTTAATTATTCAATGATTTTATTTTTGATAATGATATAATGAATAATAAATTGTAAATGGAAATAGATTATAAAAACAACAATAAAGAGGATCATTGAGAGATATATATTCTGTATTTTTATTTAAATTAATAAATGGTTTGTAACAAAAAGGACTGATTTTTTAATCATTTTGAATAGTAGAGTTCTTGGGTAGACTATATCATTGTCTTTAATATAATTATATATAGAGGAAAATAATTTAGACTATTCCACAATGTTCTAGAGGGAGGATCTTATGAATAGATCATTACACCTTGTTTTCATCTGGAATAAGAAGAATATGGTAGATGTGTGAATTCCAATGATATATGTACTTCTTGAAATTTAATAATAAGGAGAGATGATAATGAACCATTGTTATATCTAGTTTTTAATTAATATTATGGTCAAAAATAAATAGAGGTAACATCAACTATATATTTGGATATTTAAAATAAATGACCAAAAATATAATTCCATCATGAAATTATCATTATCTAGAGAATATGGTTATTTATACTGAGATCATTTTCTGTAATATGTTGAGTTATAATCACATAAGTAGGTTTCACTATACAAGAATTTAAATAAGAATATGCATACTCAACCCGGATCATGAGAGGTTAATCACATCTAGATTGTAGTTGAAAATTATTATCATATAGAATATCATAGTAAATATATATAAAAATAAATGAATATAGTTTTTTCAGAAACTTATAATCTTATGATGATGACTCTAATCATTCCAACAAATAATTATAGTGGAATTGAATTCTATAAACTGAACATATTCCACATTTGGGATGTTAAAAATAATAATTAAAAGTTATTTTCACTCGGGTCTATCATAAGACCGTACAAAATTCATTTTTCTAATCCTAATATATAGTAATACATTCTATTACACCAACACATCACTAGTTAGGTTCCTTAAATATCACATTTGGATTACCTAAGAATAATATAAGTGTCCCCACATATTTATAATGTGTTGAAGATTTAAGTGATGAATGATTACTAATGAACATGATTAATAAAAAATATTGAAAACATAGGATCAAGGTCAATATGTGGTGAAGATAACTATATATAAAAAAGATAAAATTTAGTATCTATTGGATTCACCCCCATTTATGGGTGATTTTTGGTAATGACTCAAACATTTTAAAATTAAATTTCCTTTATTTGAATGAATAAATGTATTTATATGTAATATAAAACACATATAATACATTGTGTTCTTTGTAAAATTATGTAATATTGGATTTGAAATACCATTTTGAATAATAGCTATTAAAGATATAACCTAGGAATACTTACTGCATAACTCTTATATATTATTGGTTATGATAAAGTCCAGTTCACATGGATGGATGAAGTGATAGCCTCAACCTGTGTGATCAAAATAAAGGAATCCCATTTTATAGAGATTCCAATGGAGATCACATCATCTATATTTTCCTATGACCACTCCCATGTTGATATTCATCAACTAATAAAATTACAAATTAATCAATGGAATAAATTCATGATTATGAAGGTCATTAGCCAAACCATGTGAAACGAACCACCCCATGAAAATCTCACCATTAAAAATCATCCCACTATAAAATTCTCCAGTGTATTAAAGAGTTATTTATCTAGACCCTAATACTATTAATTTATATTTTTATCTATAATAAAACAATAATTATATTTACCTCTTTTGATATTTTATTTAAATGATTAGACATTCAGTTTGATGAAAATTACAAACAGTGAAACAAAAACTGTATATTTTCGAAATATATAGTTTCAATCCTGATAGTATATATTAATAAAATTTAAACATTTACTAATAAATTATATTTTAATAAATTATGATTATCCAATCATATATATTAAATATAAATGATAATAATATTCGAATAATGTCAAAAATATTTTTTATAAAAGTCAGATAATTGTTGTGGTAAAACACTAGTATTTTTTCGATATAAATATATTATTTTATTTAAAAATGAAAATTAACATACAAATATATTTTTTTGGAAAAAATGTTAATTATATTTAAAATCACTAAGTATAAATTTTCTAATGTTTTTTTCATAAATTTTGGTGATAATCAAATTTTTTGTCAATATTAAATATGTTATAAATAAATGCTTAGTATTATGACATCATAATGGACCAAAATTATGTGATATAATAATTAAACATTATCCATAATAAAATATATATTGTACGATTAAAAAAATTTATTTATATGTTATTTTTTTAATTTAATTAACCCTTAGTGAATCCTCCAACACCTATAATATATTTAAATTTTTGTAATCAATTATTTATTAACATGGCTCAAACCTACATTAGAACGATTATTATTATAATGATAATGTTACTTAGACATATAAAATAATGAATTCAAAATAATTTTTGTAGATACCATAATCAAAAAACATTGGGTGGTTTTGGTTTTGATGACATTATTATAAATACTTCATAACCCATGTTTTGAAATTAATAATGAATTTCCATCCCTTTTCCTATTTTAACCACCCTATCATCACATATCATTACTATAAAATATTTTAAAATAAAAATAATATTTAATATACTCTATATATCCCTCCCAATGTGACCCAATCACTCAAGAAGCACCACCCAAACTTTTAGGAATTCTATCAAAGGTAAGGCATACTTTACTTCTCCTACATATTGAAGAAACTCCATTATATGCTTTTGAAATTTTTTAATATGTAATATGTTTATAAATAAACCCTATTACATACAATACAATTTAAATTTTACTAGAGACCCCATTAACTCTCATTCTTCTATCCCCTTATTCATTTTGTACCCCTGTTAGGTTTGTGATATTATCCAATGATTTTTTTCATAAAAACCCATTGTTTTGTGAATACAATAATGATATCCAATAAATGGTATTCAACTATATATACATATAATTATTTTACTAGCTAGTTATATGTATTTGAAACACACTATTTAATCATGGTGTTAAAATTTATGAATGTCATCATTCTATTTTAAGATCTTTTTGTAACCCTTATGCATGTACGTGATATGATGTTGACTTGTGGCCTTAGAATTATATATCCCTCCAATGAATTGGGTAACATTTTATTTTCATGATATTCCACGTACGGTGAAACGGTGGTAATTTTAATTAAACAAAATTTATATTTCTTGGAAGTTATACTTGAATTGTGTCTATTATGCCTTGTTTTATGGTGTTTCTACATATACATGATTCCCTTATGTTATCATCATTTATCATTCATGAATTTTCAGGTTTATGATTATTAACCCTATTATGATTCATTAAAATTACTCTTGACTAAAATGCAGTTCATTAATCATTTTTTTCCTTTTCTTATTCCCTTACCAGTCTTCATAGGTGAACCCTTTCTTAATTATGTCACCAAGTTATCCCATGTAGTTTTATGGGAAATGTAATTCCAGTATAATTTTATGGAATTTTTCAGAAATATTTTTATATCCATGAATCATTTTTATGTCCTATTTACCATTTTTTCAAATAACCTATACCTCAGGATCTTATCGAGTTATATTAAGATTAAATTTACATAATAATCCATTAAATAAAAGGAATTAACAAAATAGGATATCATAATTTGTATTAGCTAAAATCCTTGAAATTTCTCATATTTGGATTATAATATTTTATCAAAATCCATATGGATAATAATACATCAAAAAACAACATTTTATGATAAAATTATAGTTTTAGTGGATACATAGACAAACAATCGTTGTATGAATACTAAAAGAGGATGCAGGACTATAATAGAGGTACCTAGGGAAACTACCTTGAAAAGGGAACATTGATATTGACTTGATCATCACTTGGTGTGAAATAATATGCCTTATTGAGAACCTAGTGTGACACAACAAGGGTATGTAATTTTTAAATTTAAGAGATCATTATGAACTATTACTAAGGAAATAAAAATTCCTAATATATTTTATGTTAGGAGATAGATCATGGAAAAAATATATTTATGCCTAGAAATTCAGAGGTTATAGTATATATGTCATTGTAATGTTACCATTAAATGTTCATTGATTAACAATTTTAGGATTAATTTTTAAAAAATTCATAAATATACATATCTTTTGGATAAATTAAATTATTAAAAAAAGAATATCATATTTAATTGTAGGATTATACATCATCATTGAACACATTATTTCATATCATTGATGTTTAATAGAAAAATTAAGATACAAAATAAAAGCATTGAAGTAAAGTTATCAATGATAATGGTAAATAGGAAAATTATTCCATCCCAATTATATAACCCCTCCAAAAGAAATTGTTTTCTAAACATCCCAAAAAGGTTGTGTGATACACACCTATGTAAAATTCCATTATATTTTGTGAAAGGATTAGTTTCTATATATTGATCAAATATAAATTACCGAAATAGGAAATAACCCTCTGTATAAAGAATCATCCATAAATTTTATAAAAGTGAAGGGAGGATAATGGATATCATTTTGTATTATCATCTCAAAAAATGAATATTATTTCCATATGTGAAATCATATCTTTCTCAAATGATTACAACTTAGTAAAATATCATCTTGGAAAACATGCCCATTCTAGGTAAATTTTTAATGTGTTTCATAATGAATTTCTTGGTTTTCCTCTTAGCTAGGACGTTTAATTCTCAATTAATGATATACTTAAAGAAGATCCAATATCGATGACTCCAAATTAAATGGTTATTATTGAACATCAGAAGATGAATAAGTGATTATCATATAATTAACATAAATTGTCTATTTTACAAATGGCTTTACCATGGGGTCCATTAGTACTATTCATCTAGAAGGATGATGGATCAATTAACCTATTAATTGGTTATTGTCATCAAAAAAAGATTAGGATAAATAAAATGTTCCCTCTAACAAATATTGATGTCTTATTTCCCTAGATACCTAGAGCTTTGTATCTCTATAAAGTGGATAATTGTTTAGGATAATATCACGTGAAAGTGAATAAGGATGATATCCCAAATAATAGTTTTTTAACAATGTACATGCACTAAGATTTTATATTTATTCCATTGGTAATCAATAATGATGCAATAATATTGATGGAAATAATCAAAAGAGCCTCTAAGGATTATCTTAGTAAAATTTGGATAGGGTTTATAGAAAATATTCTCATTAACTTTAATAGAATGGGGGATAATGTGATGTAATTAAACTATATGCTAGATAAATTTATCAGTGAAAATAAATTTCCAATGCCTATTAAATTCAAATTTTGGTTAGAAAAGGTAACATAAACTAGGAATGTTATCAAAAGAAGGGAATATATGTTTATCTATAAAAAATAGAGGAAATAAAAGGATGAACTAATTAAACATATTTGAATGAAATCTATATTTCCTTTGATTAGGTTGCATCTCTCATTTATTTATGAGAAAATTATACTGAATTTCATTCCTTCTAACTAAAATTAATGAGAAATGAGTGATTTTTTATATTGATAAACGTGAGGAATGTTTTGAATAGTAGATTGAGAATCCATTCACTATACCCGTGGTAAATGTATCCACTATTGAGGTAGGACTTATGATCTATAATTATGTTCCCAGAAAGGGTTAAGGGTGTGTAATCATGAATGATACAAAAGTAATAGCATATGTCTCCATAAAATTAAATATCCCTGAGTAGAACTACCCATTGAATGATCTTGAATTGGCTGTAGGGATCTTTGGGATTAAGATTTAGTTACACTCTCTCTATGGAGAGAAGTATGAAAAATATAATGATAAAAAAACCCTCATGTATAAATTCAAAGAAAAGGATCTCAATTTGAGCTAATAGAATTGTTTATAGTTTATAAATAACTATTAATGATCAATCACATACAATATTAAAAATTGAAAAATAATGTGAAAAATTATCTGAGTAAAAACGATACTACAACTCTATCTAGGATAAAGAGTCTAGGGGATACAATCATCTTAGATATTCAATGTATGTATATGGGTATAATAAAATTATTTTAACATTACATTTTTAAGTAACTTCTCAAGATTATATTCATTAGGGGATCATGAATTATTGACAGAAAGAATGATGAATTACTGTATAAGAAAGTAATAAATATTCAACAAATCAACATTGATGAAAATAAAGTTGTAAGTTCTCAAACCCCGATATGGGTCCTATCAAAACTAAAACTGATGAGTGAACTTATTAATGATTTTAATAGATCATCTTTTACAATAAATATAAAAATAACCAGGATTTATATAGATTAAATGAAATACATATGGTGGGATAAAATGATGGGGGAGATTTCAGAGATTGTATCTCAATGATTTGTATTCTAACAAGTCTATGAAGAATAAAATAAGGTTAATGGTTTGATAAAACTATTTAACATAACAATATGAATACAGGAAAACAAAAACATATATTTAATTATTGGACTCCCATTGAATCCTATTTGTAATAACACTATCTAGGTTGTAGTCTGTTTCCTTACAAAGACATCACATTTAATCTCTAAAATAAATGATTTATCTATGGACCGACATACCATGATATACGTATATAGTTTTTAAGACAACATGGAGTGGAAATCATTATTATTATTAATCGAGTTCTTAGCTTCACCAAAAGGTTTTTAAGAACCCTTTATCCATTGTTGGATACTAAACTATTTTTGCTACTACATATCACCCTAAAATGGATGGTTAGTCTGAATGAACCATTAAATATATTCTATATATTGTAATATCATGTTCAATATATTTTCAAAGATGTTGGTTTTATCTCCTTATGAGGCTCTGAATCCAATATTTTGAGATGATGTTTGAGAGTGCAAGATTAGGGGGCATGATCATATCCATGATATTATAAAGAAGGTTCAAACTGATCAAAATTAAATGAAATCTGCACAATTTTAATGACATGGATTGTATAAAATCATTGAAATAACATTTTAATTTTAGGTTGGTGATAAAATTTCCATTCAAATATAACCATAAAATAATGTTATATGGTTTGGGAAGAATGTGAATACTATTCCTTTAACATCCCTGATCAAATGAATGCAATGCCTTGACGAATAACACTCTCACCTAACCTATCTCAAGTGGGTGGTGTGTTCAATTTATCCATCCCGAGGATGTACATACTAGAACCCTTATAGATAATAAATATATAAGTGATCCATTATTTAGTGAACTTTCAAATGAGGAGTATCATGTGAAGATGTTAAATCATAGAGACAAGTTATATGAAACACAATAACTCACATGGTAAAGGTGTTATGGTTGAAACATAATTTGAGGATGTGACAAGGGAACCATAAGAGTCAATAGAAAAGAAGTAACCTCATCCATTATAGTGTATGAAATAAAAATTTCAATGGAATAATTTTTAATGGGAGAATAATTTAATGATTAAAAAATTTATAAATGAAGTATACTCTTTTTGAATGGATTAATTTATTACTAAGTAATAGAAAACTCATGGAGTATATTGGTTACATTGTAAGGATAGGTCATGAAAGATATAAAATAAAATTAATCATTTTATTAATTGATAATGTATCCATTACAGTGTGATTTTATGACTAATATATATACAATGAGTTAGGATAAAGTATTATTGAAATATATATAAGAATTGATTTCCTCGTTGAGCATGATCATACCCTATAAATCCCATTTATTAAAGAATCCAAGGGAGATGATATCACTAGGCTTTTCCCATAACCTATACCATGTATTGATTATACATATGTTGTTTGAGAGAAATATTTTATAGGATAATTTCATTATTTTTGGGATCACATCCTAGACCATGTTCTTTGAATCACCCTATCAAAATATCTACATTTCAGAACATACAGGAAGGAAATTAGAAGTTTTAATAAATGTACATCTCTCTTAAACCAAAATGTATGAATATATATATATATATATATTTTTCTATATAATAAATGAATAATTAATTCTATCCTATTAATATTATTTTTTAATGATCAAATAATGAATCTTTATAAATTAGATACGATGAAAAACAAATTGTATTTTCAAGAAATGTATTGTTTCATTTGAAGAAACACTATTTTATTGAAAATAATATTTTTTTTGGACTTAATAATATTTTTAATAAATTATTATTATTAAATAATATTAATTATTTATAAATTTTAATATACTGTTATAAAGTCAAAAATATAATTTACAAAGGTCATAAAATCGTTATTATCATAAACTAATATTTTTCCCTAAAACATTCTATGTTGATTTAATGGTTTAAATTAACATAAATATAGAAATATGTTGATAAGTTATATATTATTTTTTAAATTATGAAATTGATGTTAACCAATGGTTTATATTAATTTTTGAAAATGGTTAAAATTTTGGTTCTAAAATGTTACTGTACAAATATATGAGTTGTATTAGGACATCATAATGAATAAATATTTATGTAATATATACCAAAAAACATAAAAATAATAAAATTTATATTTACCTATTAATAAAATTATTTTTGAACATATTTGATTAATTAAAAATACCCTTAATGAGTCCTCCACTACGATCGTCTTATGTTTTTTTTAAAATAATGTCTTTTATACATGACTTTATTATAAATCAAAAGGGTACTATTTTAATTTGATTAATTTTAAAAAAATGTAAAAAAATGAAAAAAATTACACTATTGATTAAACCAGGTGAAGATAAGGTAATATTTGTGATTTTGATTACATTAACATATAGAGTCTAGAACCTATGTTTTTAAATTACTAAATACATCTCCTCTCTTATTAAATAAACCCACATACACTACTATTTCCCTTAACTCAAAAACCTATCACCATGCCCTTAATCATACCATTCCACTATAGATCTGTCCCATGGTTCTTACAAGCTATCATGAAGCACCTCCGAATCATTTAATATTTCCCCCCTCAATGTAAGGGTTCCATTATATCTACTATTTATTTGAGAACCCCCATTTTATTTTTCATTTTATTTTCTAGTTTTTAATGCTAGGATATGATTTCCCAAATAACTATTACCTCTATTGTGATATGAAAATTATGATATACCCCTTTAGATATCATTAATCGGTCCCATGATTCATTATGAACCCCCGTTACACAGCAAAAATACTCCAGTGTTTTTTCTTGCTGATTATTTACATTGTGAATACCATCACCCATTCCACTCATGGGTATTAAAAATTATATACCTATCATTACATTATTGGGTACTTAAATGTATTTTACACACACTCATAGGGATAAAATTGATTAAATACATCTTTATGTTGTCTCATATGTTTGGTGGACCTATGAATCTTGTGAAATGAATGTGATGGATGGGTCAAGAATTATTTAAACCCTTAATGAATTGGGAAATGTTTTAATCTCATGAAAGTTCATGTATGGTTCAACGAAGGTTACCCAAATAAAACTATGTTATGATTTCTTATTGGTTATCCTTGGCATATGTTTCTGATGCAAATTTAAAGATTTTTTCACATTCCCATGTTATAGTACTGTTTAATCACATATCATGCATCAAATTTCATGATTTTTATTCCCAACTATTTTATATAAAATTTAAATTATTTTTTGTTAGAATATAATACTATCATTTTTTTATTATTTTGTTATTCAAATACATGGATTTGTAAATCACTCCTTTGTTTTGTATGTCCCCAGGTTATCCCATTAATTTTTATGGGAAATTAAATTTTGGATGCTTATAATGGAAGTTTTCAATAATTTATTCAAACCCTTGTATCATTTTGATTTTCTACGTACCTAATGTCAAAAAATAAACTATACCTCATTATATTCAAGGGGAGAAATATGTTTAAAATTGTGTCATTAATCATTAATAAAGAATGGCAACTATATTGGTTATCATAATATATATTTATGATGTGATATCAAAGACCAAATATTATATTAGTTTGTTAAAAATTTATGATCATTATATAATGATTCTATGTCCCCCAAATCACAAAAAAAATATATTTTGAATGCTCAATAAAAGATTCAAAGAGAAGGAGTAATTAACCTTCATGTAGACTGTTATAGATCCCTTAATGAATTATTAGTTTAGTGAAATAAAATCATATGGTTGGAGTTATATTAAAACAATAATCACAATATATATTTTCTTTAAGTATATATTTATATAATTGAAATAGTGTTTAAATGAAAATAAAAAACAGATTAAACACAAAAGAATGTAATAACCCAGATCTTCTTTTTAGGTATGTTTTTATTTTCTAGTTGTTTTAGAGAAAAATATGAGTTTCTGGAAATTTCTTAAGTACACACCATGTACTTTATATGTACATGTCATGTACTTGGTTTCCATGGGTGACAGTGTACTGGCCTTGTAACGGCCATACACACAAATGTTTGTGGGGACCTGGAGACCACCTAATGCGGGGTCTGGTTAAGGCATATACACACTGTGTACTTATAAAGTACACATTTTGTACTTTTGTTTTTTTCATTAAAAGGACCGAGGTATCATATAATTGGAATAAGTGTCTTATTCAACACTTTCTTCAACCGAGAGTGTTCATACGATGTGGATCTTTACCGAGCCCCTGATCGAGCATACCTTCTCCGAATCGACCGCCGTAGATTTTGTTGGGATCACCACCTTATGCTCTTCCTTCTTCTAGATCTTCACTTCCTGATTCCTAATCTTTCAAGAGTTATCCTCGATTGAGAATTTTTAGCATTTTTGTAGATCTACGGTGTTCTTGGGCGATTCAAGGCTTGATATTTACATATATCGTTCTTACGACACTGAGGTAGATGGTTTGTGCGTTTCCGTAGATAGTATTTGAGTTATATGTGAAAAAGTTCCCAATACCCATGAATGGGATATTGTGTGATTATGGATTTAACCCTGTTATTTTTCATGGTTTGACTTGTGTGCTTGAGTAGGGGATTTTTGATTGAGAATAGGGTTATCTTTGCTATGCTATGGATGTTCTTCCCATGTTTTATTATTTTGACTGTTTAGTCTAGTTTTCCTGTTAGGATACTACGTTTCATTCCATGCCTAGTACTGTAGGAGGGAGTGTTTATTATCTGATATGATTGTACCTGTTTAGCCAAGTAGTTCTTAAAAGTTTTCAGACAAGAATTTCTTAAGGTTTACTTTGGTTGTTGAATATCTTTTTGTACGATTGACTTACACAATTCCTTGAGAACTTGGTGTAGTAGACCATCGGGAGAATGGACATTTAGGGCTTCTCCAAAGTTTTTGTTTTACTATTACGATGTGAGATCATAGGGGGAATGGACATAAGTGCTTCCTCAAAGTGTCATCCGGAAATGGGATGTTACAAAGTGGTATAATAGGAATTATTTTCTTCTTGACTTGCTATTTGGAGCATAAATCCAGGGATATGACGGAATAGGTACTTACTAATAAGATATTCCCAGAAGTAGCTAACCTGTTTATAGGGAAAATCCAATTTGCCTCGTTTATTGTGATTATTTTGTTTTTTCAATTTTATGGTTGATTTGATTTCACCGTTGGGTGATTCACATGCTTTTTGTTGTTATTTTTGATGTTATTGAGGTTGTATTTCTATTGAAACCTGGTGAGTTGAGGGTATTCCACCTAATTCATCATATAGGAACTTGTGATAAATCACATGTCATGTATTCTTGCCATGCCATTTATGGTGCATTAGAGATTTCGTGTTGTTGTGATAGATGTTGTGCTAGATATGCATGCTATTTTGATAGTTGCCTTGATAAAATACCTTCTATTTGACAGTGTATTGGATTGTGTAAGGTTTTTCTTGAATGGATGCCAATATTTCGTTCTTGATGTGTTATAGGCCCTCATAGATAGGAATTTTGTGGATCATTGCATTATTTTCCTTTTTTATGACATGTATAAGATGCAAATATATGATTCGTGGGGTGTGTGGCCCCTCAAGGATCATAATTTGGCACTTTAATGTTTGTTTCAGTGTTTTATAGGAATACACAGTAGTTTCTGAGGCTTACTGTCTGGAAAAACCCATAATACACAGCATGTAGTGATGAATACACGTTGTGTGTCCTTCTGTTCTAGAAGGAACTGTTTTAGTTATAAACATGTTGTGTACTATATGTACACTCCGTGTAGCCTCTAACCGCATCAGAGGATATATGGGGAGAGACACAGGGTTGAGAAATATTGGTAGGGCATGCTGTGTACCATATGTACATGTCGTGTTGTATAACTGTGTTACTAGAAATGTGACTAACAACACGGGTCGGTTGAGTCTTTTCTATTACACACCATGTTCATCTGGAACATGCCGTGTGGAGTAAACCGTGTAACCATCCTTGTATATAACAACATGTGTCGATGAAGTTCTTCCTAGTACACGCCGTGACTGGAAAAAACACGCCATGTAGAGATAACCATGTCTCCGATCGTGTGTCTAATGACACGAGCGGTTGATGCTTAAGTTGTACATGGCCTGTGCAGGAATAAAACGCCATGTAGTCTTCTACAAAGAGGACCACGTGGCTTAGTCATGTAGAAGGCTTGGGAAATGGAAGAGGATTCAAGTACATGCCTGTGTTTGGAAAACATGTCGTGTGATTGGGGTGTTACATGACCTGGGTAGGTAGGAGTACACGCCCATGTAAAGGCTTAAGGGAACACTCTGTGTATGCATTATACAGTCGTGTAACTATGTTTGGAAAAAACATGATGCCTTCTTTCTCCTTTTCCCATCTTACACATCATGTTTTCAGTGCTTGATAATCTTGATCTAAGGTGTGCGCTTGATCTTGCAAATTTATGCCATCGAGACATCCTCTAGTTGTTCGCCAGTTACAGGGTAGTGATTAGACACCGGTCATGGCTGATGTAGAGACAAAAATCTTTACGTACACAGACATTAAATTACTTTTTCAAAATACTTAATACATAACAAAAATAGACACATAAGGACCGTAATAGTTTAGTGTATCTTGTTGAAATATCTTCAACATCTACCATAACGATCATACCCTTTTTGTTTCCTTACCTAAAACCTTTATTTATTTCTTGGGGAAAATAAAACATAAAAATGGTGAGCTCAAATTCTCAGTAAGGGAAAACGTAGAGAACATAAAAGAATCCATAAACATTTGAATGCAAAAACTTGAACATGAAATCCAAACATTAAAACCTTGAGCAAAGACATAAATCTTGGAAGTACGTAAAGCATATATCATAAAACAACATCAATCACGATAAAATAGCATGGGATTAAAACATGTAATTGTGGAAACCATTCAGCAGTTGTTATGATTTCTATAGTGGCCAAGGCATTGCTTCCAAGACCATCTTAGTGGAAAAAGTCCCTTTCTAGATCGAGTTCACTCCTCGTTTCAGTCCTGTAACACTGAACTAGATTAACTTACCGTTCCAGCCATCTATATCTCACGAGATATAAATCTTTACCCAATGCATTAGAGGGAGATAAAGGTCCCACCCATCTCATAATGAAATCATTCTAACTTGTGCTGCAAAATAAATATACATAAGCCAATAAATAAAATAGGTTTCATAAACATCATCCAATAATCGCATAATCCATATAAAAGAAATGGATATCATTTCATAATAAGAAAAGTGAAACCAGGTAAATCATAGAGACATGATATTTGAAACATAAACATATGAAATAATGTCATCATAGATGAAAAATGGTTTTGATAAAATACATGAAATGAATTCTTGAGGAAAATATCCTTTCTTCTTCAAAATCATTCTATTTTTACAAAAATGTTAAGCAATTATAAAAGAAAAAGATTTTGTTGAAAAGAGTCATGAAATATTTTTGAGGAATCTTCATGAAAATATGGCTTTAAAAAACTGTAAAAATCTATTCACGATGTATAAGTTAAAAATAACATTCTCCTTGTATTTGTTTTCCAGAAAAGTCAAAAAGTACATCGTATGGTAAAAAAAAAGAAAGATTCCTTCCATACGATGTGGTAAAAGTAAGAAAAGGGTAAAAATGACTTAAACATACATGTAAGGAAGGTAAAAATTTTATGAAAACATGTTGAGAGAATATGGACATGTGTAATAAACATAACCCCTAGTAAATACTTACGTATAAGCAATCTCGGATAAAAATGAGATTTGCAAAATTATCCCTTACCTTAGGTCCGATACGCTTCGTATGGATCTGAAACTCTTGTATACTGATTTAAATAATTTCATTTACTTTTTACATAATCATATTCATTGTTATGACATCATATATGTTTCACTTATGACTTTATATTACACGTTCTTTTGTAAATTCAATGTTAAAGCAGCATTTTGGGTAAAATCATTTCATTTATCGTATCTGTTTCAACTTTTCGTTATTGATATTATTACTTATATCCTGATTTAAATAATTCTAGATTTTAAAACCTTATTTATATATAATATATATTCATCATATACATATATATTATAGATCTATAAAAGGAATTAAATACACCGTTCATGGAGACGGTAGGCCATACGTACGCATGAACGCTGTTTTCGTTTCCTTATTGAATTGAATGAAACTAAATAGATGACGTAAATATATATATATATATAAATAAATCCAGTAGAATTATTATTTCAAATATTTCATTATTATTCATTGTATAAACTTTATAATCATTCATCCATGGTTAACATGGAGAATGAATCTCATCGCGTCATGGAGACGGTAATCCGTACATACGCACGAGCGATGATATCATTCCCATAATTATTGAATAGAATTGGAGTGGATGGTGTAATATATCAGAATCATTATGATGTTATAATAACCATATATAGATATTCTTTACACCATTATACCCATCCATGTAACATGTTGTTGAAAAAATAGATTACACCATGGCATGGAGACGGTATTCCGTACGTACGCACGCGCGATGATTTTGTTTTCCGTAGGATGGATAGAAGGTGAAATAGGTTTGTTTCATATTTATAATAACATATCAGTATATGAGGGATACTGATGTTATTACTTCATTTTGAAACAACTAAAGAAGATGGAGTAGAAGAAGAATGGAACTTGAAGAAAACGGTAGAAGGTATTACCTCTTTCTCAAAGTGCCTCCTTTAAACTTTATCTTAGGGAACTAAAATAAGTCTTTGAAGAATACCAAGACATCTAAGATGTTTCTAGTGAAGTGGAGAAGAGACTTTGTAAGGGTTTGGCCAAACTTTAAGGCTCAAAGTGGTGTGAGGAAGAGAGGGAGGAGGTGTCCTTTTATAAGGGAGGAGAGGGGCACCTTTGGAATAACTGAAAATATTATTTTATTATAAAGTCATATTCGGTTTTTAATAGATCCAAATTGAGTTATTTAGAATCTAAGGTGGGTATGGGTCTACATACTCTCATCCAATATAATTTATACAAGTTTAGGTTTCAATTTTAACCTTATCATTTAGATTTAACTTCAAGTTCAATAATTGTTCTTTTACCGTGTCTTCTTGTTTTCTTACACTATAAGGTTAATACAATTACTATAACTATCCAAACGAACCCCAAGATGTTTATTATTAATATATATAACTGTATCTAAGTCATTTGGCCGATCCTTATATTTTTATGAATAAAATAACAATTAATAATATAATATTTTTTTTTAAAACTATTTTATGTCAATTTTGAAACTATTTGGTAATTGATTTTTTTGAAACTAATAACAGAATGGTTAGTTCGAAAATAGTTAACTAAATCAATAATAACATGTCATATTAACCTATAAAATTAATTTAAATCAGAAAAAGTCTCAAATTACATTTATTTGGGAATTTATAACATCAATTATGTCAATATTTCATTAATAAGATAATTACTGCATCCTCATTATGTCATAAATAAATTAAATTATATAAAGTATAAAAATTATAAATAAAACACCATTATGTATAATATCTCTGTACCTTTATAAGGAATATTTATAGTCGAATTTATCTTATATATAACCCTATATTAAAAATTATTTAGTTATTAAACTTTGATTTTAACTATTTTAACCCTTCTTTAAATAAATTAATAATAAATGTCCTAATCTAATCCAAGTGGGACTAAATGGCCATATTTTATTTATAAGGTTGTTTTTGGTCGAATTACACTTATCCAATAGAATTAGGACATGTTTTAGGGTAATAATAATTTCATTTTTACCCTTAATTACCAAATTTAATTTTAACCGTGGTAAAAAAAAGTAAAAAGTTACTATTCACGAAAAATTATTTTCATCTCATCCAACCACATATTCATCCTTGATATTAGCCGTGTCTCTTGGAGTTTAGAAATTACACTCACATAAGTGGTAAAATTATGTTTTATGTGAATTTCCAAATTCTCCTAGGAGGTAGGTAAAAGACGGTGAAAAGTTCAATAAAATTTTTTTATATCTAAAATTATTATAAAATGCCTTCAATGAATTTCATTGAACATATATAGGTATTATGTATCAATTTTGGCCTAAAATAAATTTAAATAAAATAAATAATTATTTAAATAAAAAGTCGGTTTTAAATAGTAACCTAGTGTTTTCACTATTCATCAAAAAATGAATGTTTTCAGAAAAATACAAAAATTTCACCCTAGGATAATTTCAATATTCCGAATCCAAAAATGATGCCCATTTTGAAAGATAAAATTAATAATATTTCAAAAAGTGTGTATTAGTATTCATAATGGCTAGTTCATAATAATATTATAATAATATCTCGTTTAGTGAAACTCGGTATTGCATACTACACACTCTATCGAGGAAGGTCGTGATTGCATGTAATTCAAGCCAAGTCAGGGATGCGTGTTGTGAAAGATCCTTTTGGTGTAGCATAAAAAACAAGACATTAATGATATTAGAAATAATATTTTTCATAAAATCTCACGGTGTTACATTCAACCCCCCTTAAAATGAATTTCCCCCTCGAAATTCATCAGGGTTATAAATCGTTTACTATTCATAGAAACCCACATTGTAAAAAGGAATACTAAAACATAATTTTAAAAACTAAAGTATGAAACATAACGATTACCCAAAGTAACTCATCTCTGGGTTTCTATATTGGAGAACATAGGTTAAAATATGGATATGGAAGAAAAATCTAACCATCAAGTTCTGATGTAGAGTGGTAGAGAACATGGCTATGAAAAAGCCATCAATCACAAAGCCATAAATTTGTGATGATCTAAGGTACCATCCAATTCATCAGATATAAGAGCACTAGGACAGAATTTTTGGTTTTCATTATCATTTCCCTAAAGTTGAAAATTTTGAATAGGAAGAAATACTTACTTGATTTTGGTAAAATCTCACTCTTGTTCGTGCTTTAAACATTTTCCACTTCATCTCTTAAAGAAATGAAGTTGAATTTGTTATTCGTGAAGTGTTAACAGATCATGAGATTGAATTATGGGTCATTCCATTTGTTTCAAACAAAAGGTTAGCAAAAGTTATCAAATATACATAAGTCCATCTATAGTGAGGTTAATCGTATACAATTCCAAAAATGAACATATACTTCATCTATCATGCCGCTTAATAAAATAAAACTAGTTTCTACTAACCAAGGACTTCCTGTAGGCTATTGGTATGAGGTAAAGGCCAGTCACACTTCAGTTGTGGGTTTGATTCCCACAGCCTTGTCTGACGCGATGGGCTATCACCCATTCTGTAGGTTGGCCTTTTTCTAAAACTACATTACTATAACATCCCATTAATAATATAGAAAAAAGTTCTATTTTTAAACAATACTAACTTATGTCCAACATAATCCATTCCAATCTTTAGGCTTATCTAAAATACTTTGGACTAAGCTCATAGTATAAAGAAAACAATTACTATGAAGGTTATCTACCAAGAATGTGAATACAAAAATTTATCCCACATATATCATAAGATATATCTTGTTGGTTGTATTACAAACACATGAATACCTTAGTCATATATTCTCTTGAAACATAAATTACCATAGAACCATAGTGAAAACATGAATACTATCAAAAGGTAACTCTTTCCACATACCAAAATCCCAAAAAAATCTATATAATCAAACCATAATATCACTTAGTCCTTATATCAATCATGAGCTCATGAATACAATCAAACATCTCATTATCTTCTTATCCCTTTATTATGAACATATCATCTACTTTCAAAAAATATCTGAATAACCTTCCATGGTTACAGGTACCATTCAACATATACATTCAAATACTTTACAAAAAATAATAGTCTAACAATCCTTAGATTATTCTTTATTCCATAGTACCATAAATTATTCTTTATAAACAAACAATCATTCCACTAACTTCTTAAACCACTAACTGAGCTTCATCATTTATTTCATCTCATATTTCATTTGTAGTCTCTTCATCATCATCCACATAAATACTACTCATTTGACCATGCCGATTCTCTTCATGAGATATTCCCTTACGACATTGGTTTGCATAATGCCCATACATTCCACATTTAAAACATCTAATCATTGTTGATGTCGTAGCAATACCATTATCCTTGTCCATGGTGTTAACCGAACCTTTTCCTTTACACTTACTGGCTTTGTGTCCCTCTTTTCCACACCCAAAGCATCTTCCAGTTCCTTTGAAACAATCTCCCCAATGCCTCTTCCCACATGATTTACATTAGAGAAATTGAACTTTCTTTCCTCTATGATCATCATGAAACTCCATCTTTCTCTTATTATCTGAGTCGGGAAACATACCAAAGTTGAGATTATTGATCATATTATGATATTGCTGATTAGGCATAATAACGTTGTTTGTACTTCTAAATCCCATTTCATTTGGTTTCTCATGAATAATATCATTCCATTGTCCATCATGTCCCCCATTATCGTGAATATTAATGTTTCCATCCATTTTCTAAAACCCAAAAAGAATAGTGTGAGAGGCAAAAATCATGCTAGGGAAAACAACATATTAATGTGGGAGTACCATCAATATCTAACATCTTAGGTTAAATTCTAATATTGTTACCGTAGTTTTAGGACTATATCCTATACGTATACTTATCCTTAGGGACATCCCTAGACATACCTTAGAAATATCTCTTGGGATCTCACTAACATTTTCACATCCTAGTTTCCAAAGGTTGACTAACACTCTCCTCTGATACCAACTGTAGAGACCCAAATCTTGACGTACATGGTCATTACATTAGTTTTGCGGAATACTTAATACATAAAAAAATAGACATACAAGGACCATAATAGTTTAGTGTCTTTGGAGACTCGGAATATAAAAATCTAATCATATTGAAATATCTTCAACATCTCCCATAACGATCTTCCGCTTTCTGTTTCCTTACCTAAAAACTTTCTTTATTTCCTGGGAAAAATAAAACATAAAAAGGGTGAGCTCAAATGCTCAGTAAGGGAAAACATAGAGAACATAAAACAATCTATAAAAATTTGAAAGCAAAAACCTGAACATGAAATTTAAACATTAAAACCTTGAGAAAAGACATAAATCTTGGAATAACATTAGGCATATATTATAAATGAACATCAATCACGAAAAAATAGCATGGGAATAAAACATGTAATTGTGGCGACCATTCAGCACTTGTTATGATTTCCATAGTAGCCAAGGCATTGCTACCAAGACCATCTTACTGGACAAAGTCCCTTTCTGAATCGAGTTCACTCCTCGTTTCAGTCCAGTAACACTGAATTGGATTAAAATACCGTTCCAGCCATGTCTATCTCATGATATATAAATCCTTACCCAATGCATTGGAGGGAGATAAAGGTCCCACCCATCTCATAATGAAATAATTCTTACTTTTCCCATAAATGAAATATGCATAACCCAATAAATAAAATGGGTTTCATAAACATCATCCCATAATCACATAATCCATATAAAAGAAATGGATATAGTTTCATAATAAGAAAATTGAAACCATGAAAATCATAGAGACAAGATATTTTAAACATACACATATGAAATAATGTCATCTTAGATGAAAAATGGTTTTGAAAAAACACTTGAAATGAATTCTTGAGGAAAATATCCTTTCTTCTTCAAAATCATTATCTTTTCACAAAAATGTTTTACAAATATAAAAGAAAAGGATTTTTTTGAAAAGTGTCACGAAATATTTTGGAGTAAGATTCATGAAAATAAGGCTTTATAAAAGTTTAAAAATCTATTCACATAGTATAAGTTAAAAAAAACATTCTCCTCGTATTTTTTTCTGGAAATGTCAAAAAGTATCTCATATGGTAAAGAAAAGAAAGATTCCTTCTATACGATGTGGTAAAAGTATGAAAAGGGTAAAAATGTCTTAAACATACATGGAAGGAAGTTAAACATTTTATGAAAACATTTTGAGAGCATATCGAAATGGGTAATAAACATAACCCCCAGTAAATACTTACGTATAAGCAATCTCAGATAAAAATGAGATTTAAAAAATTATCCATTACCTTAGGTCCGATATGTTTCGTATGGATCCGAACCTCCTGTATAATGATTTAAATAATGTCACTGACTTATTAGATAATCATATTCATTGTTATGATATCATATATGTTTCACTTATGACTTTATATTACCCGTTCTTTTGTAAATTCAATGCTAAAGCAGCGTTTTGGGTAAAATCATTTCATTTATTGTATGTGTTTCGACTTGTCGTTATTGATATTATTACTTATATACTGATTTAAATAATTCCAGAATGTAAAACATGATATATATATAATATATATTCAACATTTACATATATATTATAAATCGATAAAAGGAATGAAATACACCGTTCATGGAGACGGTAGGCCGTACGTATGCATGAATGCTGTTTTCGTTTCCTTACTGAATTGAATGAAACTAAATAGATGACATAAATATATATATATACATAAATCTAGTAGCATTATTATTTCATATATTTCATTTTTATTCATTATATAAACTTTATAATCATTCATGTATGGTTAACATGGAGAATTAATCTCATCACGTCGGGGAGACGGTAATCCGTATGTACGCACAAGCGATGATATCATTCCCATAATTATTGAATAGAATAGGAGTGGATCGTATAATATATCAGAAACAGTATGATGTTATAATAACCATATATATTTATTCTTTACACCATTATACCCATCCATGTAAGGTGTTGGTGGAAAAACAGATTACACCACGGCGTGGAGACGGTATTCCGTACATACGCACGCGCGGTGATTTTGTTTTCCGTAGGATGGATAGAATGTGAAATAGTTTTGTTTCATATTTATAATAACATATCAGTATATGATGGATACTAATGTTATTAATTCATTATTAAACAACTAAATAAGAGGTAGTATAAGAAGAATGGAACTTGAAGAAAATAGTAGAAGGTATTACCGATTTCTCGAAGTGCCTCCTTTAAACATTATCTTAGGGAACTAACATTGGTCTTTGAAGAAGACCAGGACCTCTAGGATGTTTCTAGGGAATAGGTGAAGATAATTTGGTGGGGTTTGGCCGAGCATGAAGGATCAAAGTGGTGTGAGGAAGGGAGGGAGGAGGTGCCCTTTTATAAGGGAGGAGAGGGGCACCTTTTGAATAACAAAAAATATTATTTTATTATAAAGTCATATTCGGTTTCTAATAGCTCCAAATTGAGTTATTTCGATGATAAGTTGGTTATGGTTCTAAATAATCTCACCTAATAGAATTTAGACAAGTTTATGTTTCTATTTTAACATTATCATTTAGATTTAACTTTATGTTAAATAATTTTTCTTTTACCGTGTCTTCTTGTTTTCTTACACTATAAGGCTAATAAACATACTATAACTAGCCAAAATAACCCCAAGATGTTTATTATTAATAAATATATCCATATATAAGTCATTGGGTCAAAAATTATATTTTTAAGAATAAAATAACAATTAATAATATAATATTTGTTTTAGAAAACTATTTTATATCAATTTTGACACTACTTGGTAATTGATTTTTTTTAAAATCATAACAAAATTATTAGTTCCAAAGAAGTTAACTACATCAATAATAACATGTCATAGTATCCTATAAAAATAATTTAAATAATAAAAAGTCTCAAATTACATTTATTTGGGTATTTATAACATCAATTATGTCAATATTTCATTAATAAGATAATTACTGCATCATCATTGTGTCATAAATAAATTAAAATATTTAATTTCTAAAAATTATAAATAAAACACCATTATGTAGGAAATCGTATTATCTTTATAATGGATATTTATAGTGGAATTGATCTTATGTATAACCCTATATTAAAAATGATTTAGTTATTAAACATTGATTTTAACTATTTTAACCATTCTTTAAATAAATTAATAATAAATGTACTAATCTAATCCAAGTGGGCCTAAATGGTCATATTTTATTTATAAGGTTGTTTTTGGTCGAATTAAACTTATCCTATATAATTAGGACATGTGTTAGGGTAATAATAATATCATTTTTACCCTTAATTACCCTATTTAATTTTCACCGTGGTAAAAAAAGTAAAAAGTTACTATTCACAAAAATTTATATTCATCTCATTCAACCACATTTTATTCTTTATTATTAACCATTTCTCTCTGAGTTTATAAATTCCACTCACAGAAGTGGTAAAATTATGTTTTATGTGAATTTCCAAATTCTCCTAGGAGGTAGGTAAAAGACGGTGAAAAGTTCTATAAAATTTTTATATATCTAAAATTATTATAAAATGCCTCCAATGAATTTAATTGAACTTATATAGGTATTATTTTTCAATTTTTACCTAAAATAAATTTAAATAAAATAAATAATTATTTAAATAAAAAGTTGGTTTTTAAATAGTAACCTAGTGTTTTCACTATTCATCAAAAATTGAATGTTTCCAGAAAAATTAAAAAAATTCACCATAGGCTAATTTCGATATTTTGAATCCAAAAATGAAGTCCATTTTTAAAGATAAAATTTATAAAATTTTAAAAAGTGGGTATTACTATTCATAACGTCTAGTTCATAATAATATTATAATAATATCTTGTTTAGTGAAACTCGGTATTGTGCACTACACACGCTATCGAGGAAGGTCACAATTGCGTGTAATGCAATCCGAGTCCGGGATGCGTGTTGTGAAAGCTCTTTTTGGTGTAGCGTACAACACAAGACATTAATGAAATTAAAAAGAATATTTTTCATAAAATCTCGGGGTGTTACAGCTGATCAGGGTCTACCAGCATATCCTCCAGTTGTGCCAGTCTTGGTAGCATCTATAATTATGAACATAGGTGCTGATGCACAGTTACTAGAGGGATTTATGAGGTTCATACAGACCTTCTGTGGGGTACCACATCCTACCCCATCTATGGAATATTTGACATGGGTTTTCCAGTAGCATCATCCTCCCACTTTCTCCGGGGAAGGATGAACTCAGGCTGTAGAGTCATGGTTAGGATCCATGCCATATATCTTTGAGAATCTAGAGATGCCTCTAGAGTGGAGGGTGAAGCTCTCTATGTACATGATTTGGGATTCTTCCATGATATGGGAGATGTGATCTCACAGGCAGGATGCCAGCAGGTTATGGATTGGGATGTGTTTCAACGTGCCTTTTATGACTACTTCTACCAGGAGACTTTGAGGGATGATCGAGCCTGAGAGTTCGTGAGTCTGGAGCAGGGTACTCTTTATATTATGGAGTATTCAACTTACTTCACAGAGCTTCAGCGCTTCATGCATATTCTAGGAGGTGATGAGTTATTTTTGGAAAGGAAGTTTTTGGATGGTCTCAGGTGTGATTTTAGATCTCAGGTGAAAATCTTCAAGATAACTTACATAACTTCAAAAGTCAACTAGGCACTGATCACATAGCGCAATTTGATGGATTCTAGAGTTTTGAGCGATGTCGTCTTGACATCTGGGGTTAGTATCCCACCTATTGAAAGCATGAAGCACCGAAGAGAGTCTTTGCATGGAGATTTGGGGAGCCATGACACTTCTTCTGGTAGTCAAGTGGTGTGCTACCAGTGCTGAAAGAGTGGGCATACGAGGCTCAATTGACTGAGAGACCCAGTGGAGTGCCAATCATGTGGAAAGATGGGTCATCTTCAACGCTTCTATCATATCTTCTCACTAGGAGCCAGTGACATGGGTTCTTCTATGACTCCTCATTCGGGAGTAGCACCACCATTTTATCACCAGTCTAGGAACTGGAGTTCTGCCGGCTGTCCAGGTTGAGGTGGAGGTCAAGGCCGTGGTAGTCAGTCACCAGGATTTCAGCGACAGTAGGTTGGGTCAGCGCAGAGTGTCCAGGAAGGGTCACAGGGCTGCGATACAGGCCAAACATTTGCGGTGGAGCAGACCCAACATGAGAAAGATCCTGAACCCTCTACAGATAAAGGTACGATCCTAGTTGCCTCAGTTTTAGCTTCTACTCGTTTCGATATAGGGGCTTCACATATCTTTATATCTGTTGCTTTTGTGGGGAGACCTGGGATCTATATTGTTTCTTCTGCTGATATATTGACTCTAGACACTCCCTTGGGAACAAGGATGAATAGTGCACGTCAATGCAAGGAGTTCCCTCTTGAGGTTGGGGGATGTCACTTCTTATGTGACCTCTCTGTCTTAGAGATTGTAGGCTATGATGTCATTCTTGGAATGTATTGGTTAGTTCCCTTCCAGGATATTGTTGACTGCTATCGTCGTAGGGTGATTTTCACATCACTAGAGGGTGGATCGTTTCTTCCCAAGGGAAAATTGGATGTCTAGGCGAGAAGATCAGGGTGCGAGTATCATGGGTTGAGAGGATTTACAACCCATATTTCTAGACTATATCTAGATGACCACGGGTCTTCATAGATGGACTTTCCTCCAGTGGTGGATCATTTTTGAGACGTCTTTCTAGAGTACTTTTCAGGTTTTCCTCTATGGAGAGAGGTGGACTTTTCAATTGAACTTGTTCCAGGAGTGGAATCGGTGTCCATAAATTTGTATATGATGGATACACCAGAGTTACAAGAGCTCAAGAAGCAGTTGGAGGAGTTGCAGGCGACGGGTTTAATCCCACCTTGTACTTATCCTTGAGGTTATTCTGTCTTGTTTGTAAAAAAGGTGGATGGTACCCCCAGAATTTGTGTGGAGTATCGGATGTTGAACCAGTTGACGGCCAAGAACCGATATCCCTTGCCAAGCATTAATGATCTCTTTGATCAGCTTCGAGGAGCCTAGGTGTTCTCAAATATGGACTTGATATCCGGTTACCATCACTTACACATTAGACCATCTAATTTACCTCCTACAACCTTCCAGAGTAGGTACGGTCTGTACGAGTATGTGGTTATTCCTTTCGGTCTCTTGAATTCACCTTTAGTCTTCATGGCACTGGTGAAACAATTGTTCCATCAATACCTGGATTCATTCGTGGTAGTCTTTGTGGCTGATATCTTGGTGTAATCTAACACTCGACAGGACCATGATACCCAATTTGTGATCATTTTGAGTACACTGAGAGAGCGTCAGTTATATACTAAGCTCTCAAAATTCTACATCTGGATGGATCAGATTCACTACTTGGGTCATGTTATCTCAGATACAGGAGTGTCAGCAGACCAAGAAAATTTGAGAGAAGTAGTTTCCTGGGAGCAGCTGCAGAACATCTTTGAGGTATAGAGTTTTTCTTGGGCTGGATGGATACTACATGCGTTTCATATAGAACTTCTCACTCTTAGCAGCACCACTGGCAGGCCTAACTAAAACAGGTGAAAAGTTCTTATGGTCAAATTCTTGTGAGTCTGCCTTTCAGAAGTAGAAAAGAAGGTTTACATTAGCACCGATACTAGTTTTTACAGAGCTGAGAAAGATCTACAATGTGTACTATGATGCTTCAGGTATCAGGATAGGAGATATGCTTATGTAGGTAGATGGAGTCATTGCGTATGGTTCTCGGCAGTTGAGGCCACATGAGAGGAATTAACTGACACATGATCTTGAGTTGGTTGTAGTTGTTCATGCCATACGCTGTAGGAGACATTATCTTATGGGGGAGCATTTTGTGGTTTTTACTATCCCCAAAAGAATCAAGTACATTTTCAATCAACGTGAATTGAATTTGAGACAATGAAGGTGGGTTGAGTACCATCAGTCAATTGAATTTGAGATTACCTACATGCCTAGGAAAGGAAACATAGTGGCTGATGCATTGAGCAGGAGGAATCAGATACAGGCAGTTCAGGAGGCTAGTAGTGAGTGGTAGCTTATGTCTATATTATCTAAGTTTCATTTTGAGGTGCATGATAGAATGTGGTAGACATTTCTTTCTTCTGTAGTGGTTACTTATACTCTTCTTGATCAAGTGAGAATGTCAAAGCTATCTTATTCAGAAGGCCTAGTCCTATGGGAGAGTTTGTCAGGAGACGACCCTATTCCTAGATGGACCATAGGCGAGGATGAGATCTTGTGCATTCATGGGCCTGTATGGGTGTCAAAAGACATACACGAGGAGCTGATGGGGGACATTCATTCCTTAGTTATGGAAGTTCATCCTGGTGTCACCAAGATGTATTGGGATCCACAATATCGGTATTGGTGTCCTTATATAAAGATAGATGTTTCTAGTTTCGTAATGAGGGGTTCCACCTATCTTTAGGTAAAGGCGGAGCATCAGTGACCTGGATGGATTTTACAGTAGTTACCTATTTCTGAGTGGAAGTGGAATGATGTCGCGATGGATTTTGTAATAGTTTTACTGAGATCACATCGAGGGAATGATGTAGTATGGGTTGTCATTGACAGACTCATGAAGGTTTCTCACTTCTGGCCAATCAAGGAGGTCTTCGACATTGATGACCTGGAAAGGTTGTACATCTATTATATTGTAAGTTTACATGGAGTTCCAAAATCTATTGTTTCAGATAGGGATGTACGTTTTACTTCTCGAGTCTTGAAGGGGTTTCAGAAGGCTTTTGGTACACAAGTACTTTTGAGTACAACTTATCACCCCCAAATAGATGGCCAATCCAAGAATACGATTCAGGTGCTTGAGTACATGCATCGACCATGCATATGAGATTTGGGAGGTTCTTTGGAGAATCACATACTTCTTTTAGAGTTTTCCTACAATAATAGTTTTCAATAAAATATTTAGATGGGACATTATGAGGCTTTGTATAGTAGGCTATATTGGTCACCCTTATATTGGTTTGAAGCAGGAGAGGCAGCTATCTTGGGACCACTTCTTGTCCAAGAGACCACAAAGTAGATAGAGTTGATTCGAAAGAGGATGGCTGCTACACAGTCTCGAGAGAATTCTTATGCTGATCACCAGAAATGACCTCTGGTGTTTGAGGTCAGAAATCAGGTTTTCCTGCGTGTCATACTAAGATTGGGACATGGGAGGATTAGGAGACATGGAAATCTTTCATCGAGGTACGTCGGGACATTTGAGGTTTTGGAGAGATTATGGTTGGTTTCCTATTAGTTGTAGTTACCTCATAGGTACCGAGAAATGCATGATGTCTTCCATGTTTCTCAGCTCCAAAATTACTTCTCAGACCCGTCTCATGTTTTTCAACCCAAGGAGGTTGAGTTAGAGGTAGATACATTATTCGAGGAGCATCCTATCCGAATTTTTGATCAATGTACAGAGGTTCTTCATGGATGGTATGTTCCTATGGTATGAGTGCTATGTAAGAAAAGGCGAGTACAAGACTATACTTGGGAGAGAGAGGCTGATGCATGATCACAATGGCCAAAGATATTTGAGGATTCGTTTTCTAGTTTTTCTTGCTAGGGAAATTTAGGGATGAATTTATTTAATGGGGGAGTTTTTAAGAATCTAGATCTTCTTTTCAGTTTTGTTTTTCTTTTATTCTTGTTTTTGAGAAAAATAGGAGTTTCTGGAAATTTCTTAAGTACACACCATGTACTTTATATGTATATGTCGTGTACTCGGTTTCCATAAGTGACCATGTTCTGGCCGTGTAATAGCTGTGCAGATGACCATGTGTGGTGACCTGGAGACCGCCTAATGCAAGGGCCAATTAAGGAAAGTACATTCCATGTACTTTTTTTTATTAAATGTATTAGGGTCATGTCTAGTGGGCATAAGTGTATTCTTCTTCACCTCCTTTGACTGAGAGCATCCGTACGACGTAGATCTTTGTCGATCCCCTGATTGAGCATCCCTTCTCCGAATTGACCATCATCGATTTCGTTGGGATCTCTATGGTAAGATCTTACTTCTTCTAGATCTTGGTTTCATGATTCCTCCTCTTTCAAGAGTTATCCTCATTTGAGCATTTTTAGCATTTTTATAGATCTATGGTGTTATTAGGTGATTCCAGGCTGGAGATTCATGTATATCGATCTCACAACTCCAAGTTAGGTGGTTTGTGCCTTTCTATAGATATTCATTGAGTTATATCTACAGAAGTTCCCAATACCCTTTAACGGGGTATTGTGTGTTTATGGTTTTATCCCTCTTATTTTCCTTCTATGCCTTGTGTGCTAGAGTAGAGGATTTATGATTGAGAATAGGGTTATATTTTCTATGATATGGATGTTCTTCCCATGTTTTCTTGTTTTGATCATTTGTTATAGTTTTCCTGTAAGGATGTTACTTTTCATTCCATCCCTAGTACTGTAGGATGGAGTGTTTATTATCTGATATTATTGTATCTATTTATACAAGAATTTCTTGAAATATATTTTCCAAGTAGTTCTGAAGGTCTACATTGGTTGTTGAATATCATTGTGCATGATTAACTTACATAGGGCCGTGGGAACCTTGTGTAGTAGACCACATGGAGAATGGATGTTGAGGGATTCTCCAAAGTGTTTGTTTTACTGTTACGATGTGAGACCATAAGGGGGATGGATGTAAGTGATTACTTAGAGTGTATATAGTTCCTCAATGATGGAAACATGGGGAATTGGATGTTGATTTCTTCTCTAGAGAACCAATTAGTTATTGATATGAGACTATATGGGGAATTGATGGTGAGTTCTTCCTCAAGGAGTCTATGTTTAATCTGAACTAGAGGGGTTAGACTATGTGTACTTACCAGAGGGTTGCTTGTACTTGTTTGGATGAACCAGAGGTGTAAGGCTGTGAGTAATCCCATAGTGTTAACTATTGTGATTATATGATTACTTGATATATATGAAATTGAATGCAATTAAACTGTAGGGTTATTGCTGCTGAGTGCTTCCTTGTTCTAATGCATCTTTTACATATAACCTTCCACATATCATCAATGACTAGTAGACACAAATATTTTGGAGGATGCCTACTAGGATTAGTCTCGCTCCCTATTTGGGCCTTGCTTTTGCATCCAAACAGATTATATTGATGAAGGTATAGATAAGGGCAAGCGCCCTTCTACTTCTGGTACTTGATTGCTGTGGAGCTAGCGAGCATGGGACCAAGATGAGGCTTGCAATGATGAACATCAGTTTATTTTCTTTTCTACCATACTATAGTTATTTATTGTAATCTAGCATTGTGAATTGTTTGGATGAATTTCTAGAAATATTTATCATGCATCATTTAATATATATTCTCAAGTTATTTCTTCCAGTCTTTTGCCGATTATTGTTATATAGTATATTTACTACTTCTTCTATTGTATATTACTCTATTGTATATTTATTTTACTTCAGCTGTGTTACTCTGCCAATGAGGTAATTGTTTCCCCACTATCACTCCCAAGGCCCTCCCTACTAGTCGACAACCTCTGGCATTTGGGGAAATGCACTTGAGGCCATGTGACCAATCGGGTACGGGGTGCCTCTGGGTGGCTTCCGGAACCATGACATTACAAAGAATGACAATATTTAAAGTAAATATTTATGATTAATCTATAGATATTGATCAAATTAATACATCTATTAAATAATCAAATAATATGATTGAATCATTTGATAAATTATTTGAAAAATTTAGGGTTTATCATTATCATATTATGGGTGATTAATTTACTAGTAATTTTTTTTGGAGGAATCAATTTTTAAGATGTGACAAATGTATATGATGAGGACACTAATAGGGAATATTTTTTTTAAAAATGTAGATTTTAGTACCTAGTATAATCTCATGTAAATAGTTAAATTTAAAATTTAAAAATTGAGATCGCTATTAGACACAATCATAATCAATTCTGAGAATTATATTGTAAAAAATGTTTAAAGATTTTTTTCTTCAATAATTCCTAAAAAATGAATTCATATGAATATTGATACTCAATAAACGATCGTATTGAAAAAATAATATTTCATAAAATATGTCTGAAAAACTATAATATTGGTAAATAATACAATTCTCTATGTAAAAGAAAATAGTATTAATGAACATAAGAGTTCATTTTCTTCATTTTAAGTGTAAAATTAAAAAATAAATGAAAAATAAAATAAGATAATCTGAATAGAAAGTAAATTGTATTTTTCATGAACTAAATCAAATCAATATGTATTTATTGAAACAAGACAGTAAACTAGATAATCTTGAAGACTCATAATAATAAAATAATAAGATCCGATGTTGATTTATTTAGTCATAAAAAATCATAATAGTATCTATGGAATAATATTCTTTTTCTATGAGAATACTCAATTTATGAGATAATTAATTTACAAATAAATAATCCTTTATAATTATTCTTAATTAAAAATGATACAATTTTTCCAATGTAATACATAATATATTAGTAAGAAAATAATATAAGAATATTAATAAAACAAGGGTATTCAATGATAGATGTATAATAATATATGTTCTGTTTTCAACACCAAGTCATACAGTGATATTCTATAAAGAATCCATTAATTTGTTTCTAATATATGAATCTAATTGGTGTTATTAGAGACACATTAGATTGATATAAATATATATCACATCACATTGGATGATAAATATTCAATGATTTCCCCATAGATAGTTCAATTTATTACTCCAACTTAAAAGCATTCATTATAACCTAGGAAAAAGAATCATTGGAAAGGGTAACCTCAGATGCTCAGTAAGGGAAAATAAAAGTTATATGTTAGAATTACATGGACATAATGGTATGATAATATATGAAAAATCATTCATGTTTACAACATTCATATTAAATATCATAATCATCAGTCATGGAATAAAGATTGGTAGTTTATAAGACATAAATCATGTGGAACATAAAGAAAATGAGTCAGGAGAGCATAATATTGGCATAATACATAGACATGTGGCATAAAAAAATAATATAAAATCATTCCCTATAATACAATTATCATTTTCCAAAGATATCAGGGTAGTTCATAGGGACATCACATATAGTTAGGGACACACCAACATCCCCATTCATTTTAATTTCATTATATTTGATCAGTTTACACCTTCTTCCCACAATGGATTTTGTTTCTTATTCATCCCATAGTGGATCAAGATTCCCCTTTATCCAATAGTTAATCATGCATGTAGACTTTTTTCCCATCATTATCTCATGAGATATAAACCGTTACCCAATTAATTAGAGGAAGATATAGTTCCCACACACCACATAATGAAATCAAACATATGTTTTCTAGAAGATAGTAAAAAAATTATCATGTTGTGACCCATAAAATGATATTTTTTTCATAAACATCATATCATAACAAGTGAAATTAAATTTTTATCACTAATAATTAATCATATCAAAAATTTGGGAAGAGATATTGGTTTCATAATAATTTAACCATAGAATTTCCCTTGAAAGGAAAAGGGATTCACATGTGTTTTATCATGGTAAAACCCATAGAGGAGACATAGGTTACTCAAACATTGTTCCAATTTAAACATAATACATTCAATGATATTATAGTAATGTTTTCCATGGATCATATACCTAGGATCTTTTAAAGTATATCAATTGATGTCATCATAAAGAGATAAGGATTCAGGATGATCACACAGAGCACGTATTAAGTAAAATATCCTTTAATTGAATATATCTTCCATAATTTTTTTTAAAGAAAACAATTTTTTGTAATGAATTCTTTGAAATTTCATTTAAAACATTTAATCGGGAAAATATATTTTTAGCCTTGAAAAAATATTTTTAAAACATAATGAATTTTGAAAACCTTTTTATTTTGAAAATTATTTAAAAACATATAAATATGGTTTGAATGAATTTTTCATTGAAAAAATTTAAAATACATAAATTAATATTGAAAACCTTTTTAAAACCTTTTTTTATTTCAAAAAAATTTGAATGTCTACAATGAAATCATCAAATCATTTTGACAAAGATTTTCTTTGAAAATGTATTAAAAAAGAAAATAAAGATTAAAATGATTTTGGAAACCTTTTTACCTAAAAATTAATTTTATAAATTTTAAATAATATTTAATATCATTTAAATCATTATATTTGAAAATAAACTTTTTAACACATATAATGGAATCTTTGAAAATCAATTAAAACACATTTTAAATAGTTTTTTTTAAACAAATTAATCATAAAACAACATTAATTTTTTTTACCAACATTAGGAATATATTTTTCTTCAAAAATTACCTTATAATCATTTTATGGAAAATTCAATGAAATGAAGATCATGACATTGGGTAATCCCATACATGTTGAACATTTCTTTTATATTATAAAAACATTGGAAAAAGTTATTTCATCATAAAATGATTAGAAGATTACTTTTAAAACCATATTTTATTAAAAATAGAAAAACTACTAAGAATCACCATTTTTGAATCAAAGAAAAACATTTTTAATTTTTTTTATAAAACATAGTTTTGGGGGAATGTAGATTTGAAATAAAAAGGTGAAATAATGTCATATTTTCATTTAATCATTTTATTATTTAGATTATGTACCATAAATTGGAAAATTGTACTATTAAATGAATATAGTATGAATAAAAATAATTTAGGAAACATAATTATAATTCTTAACATATGGATAATAATTTTTTATGAACGGAAGCATAATCATAAACAATAGGAATAAACTGTGAGATTGTGACAATAAATTCTTACCACTTTGGTAACATTGAACAAAAATCCCAATGAGAAAATAAAATTACATGAAGATTTAAATACCATTAACGATTTTTGGCTCATTTCAAAACATGTTAAATGAAATTATACACACATAAAAGAGTATATCGGTGCAAAACGTAACATGTTTCTCAACGAAGTAAGATTTTGAAAAAAAACTTAATTACTGATTTGCAAGCATTATATCAATAAAACCCAAGATACATTTATCATCAATGATATATTCAAATAAAAAAAGGTTATTAATCAAAGAATACATTCATGTGTATTTTATACACCACAAAAAACAAATGAGTTTTGAATATAGAAAAAGTCTCACAGAAATAAAAGTGAGACTAGAAAACCCATACCTCAGGACATGACATTCAAGATAGACATTCATAACTCTTATATAATAAGTATAAGTTTACTATAAATATACCAAATAATCACATTATTTTATATCATACAATATATTATTTTATTATTTTGGTATATTACCTTTTTATAATCTATTTTTTGTTAAAGTTACATTTCGGGTAATTACCGCCTTGTTTTTCATATATGTTTTGACTTGTTATTCCTTCTCCTATAACAGATATAATGATTTGGATTTATAATGAATTTAAATCATGATTAAAATATCATATATATTAATTATATAATTATTTATAATATTCTTTAAGTGGTCAAGATATTAAATAGATTACACATTCATGGATATGGTAGGCTATATGTACGCATGAATGTTGTTTTTATTTTCAAATCATATTAAATGATAGTATATAAATAATATATATATTTATATATATTATAATTATATTATAATAATTATTTTATACATATTATATAATTTTATTGAACCCCTCATTAAACAATCCCTTGTAAACTTTGAATGAATCACATATATTTGAGGAGTTAGTAGTGCACACTTCCACAGACGAAGTTATCATATTCCCAAAAATAGAAATCATTAAGGTATTTGTTATTTCATAATTAAATTTGTATTAATACAAAATAAATATCATATATATCATATCAGAACATAATTCACCTTATTATTTTCAACCTTGTGTGGTTGAAATGGAAAAACAAATAACACTAGTTCACAAGGGGGTAATCTTCCATACAGATGAATGATGATTGTGTATCCCATTTGAAGGAACTGTGTGTGAGTGTATTTATAAGCCATAAAATTAAAAAAATCAAAGTATATGTAGGATAAATATGTTATTATATAATAATGGAATAAGAATAATAGATGATGTGGAGAAAGAAAATAATATAAAAGTTTTTGATGAAGGATGTTACCTCTTATTTGGGGAATTACTTTTGGATTGCACCAAGGAACTAAATTGGTTCACTTTGGGCCAAAATTGTGGATTATATTATGGGAGGAGGTATTTTGGGAGAATATTTCTCCATTTCATGGATGATAAAAAGATATTGATACTTGTGAATAATTTATTGGGTGAGTTCCCTTATACAGTAGAGGAGTAGTGGCATTATTATAATATTAAAATGTAATAACTATTGAGATATCACCCTTACATCATGTGCCTATAATATTTTTCAATTATATAATAAATGGAGGATATTTTCTATATATGTCCATCCAATATCTTTTGTAACTATTTGTAAGGTATTTATCCCCTATGTTAAATTTTATCCACTACACAAACTCATTTTTACCTTAGTGAAAATAAATAATTTTAATTACTTTCACTAATGTTTTTGGTCAAAAACTAAGTTGAACCTATTATAAAATATAAATTATTCTTATTAAAAATATGGAATATTTTTTGCAAATTATAAATATATTATTTTATGAAATGGATTTGAAAATAATACCACATAAGAGGTGAAACAAGGGGTTTTTAATGTAAAAAATGTTCAAAAGTTGAAAGACTATTTATATCAAATTTAAATGGGAAATTGATTCAATAAACTAAATTATTTTAATATATTTATAATTTATCTCAATAAACATTAAAACCTATTTAAATTATATTTTTACAACAGAAATAAATTTGATGAAGATGCAGATTTCAATTAAAATTTAGTGTCTTTCAATATTCAATAAGAAATAAACCATATCATAAAAATAACAAAAATTTATCCAATATAAGTTTTATTATTCAAATTTCAAAAATAAAGTTTATTTTGGAAATTTAAAATTATAAATTTTTAAAATATAATATTTTAATGAGGTCTTTTATTAAAAGGTGGTAAAATTACATTTTAAAAAATACCCATTTTAATCATATACTTTGATTCATTCTCATCTTATTCCTATCAGATCTACTATTTGTGTGTCAAAAAATATGATTGAATATATAATATATAGTTTTTTTTTAAAAAAAATTCATCAAAAGGGTTTATTATTTATTAGGAAAAATGGTGTTTGTATATAGATAAATAGTTTTTATAGAAAATGAATTTCCTTAATTTTTATTTGTTCATTCTTTCATTATTAACTAATATATAACCAAAAGAATCATTTATTATACATGTGTATATAATATTTTCAGACATTAGTTGATGAAATTGTTAATTTCCATTCAATTTACTAGGTTATATCTATAATAATATTTTAATTATAGTATTAATAGTATATTATAGTTGGGTAAAATGTGGCCTTGTTTGTAACACATTCTATCGATAAAACTTGGAACTATATGTAACACAAGACAAACATAGTGTTGGGTGTACGTAAAGTTAATCTTTGTATTACTTGTCTCACAAGATTATCTTGGTGTTGTATATAACACCAAAATAAATAGTGCTCTCATATAACAAAATCTATATTCAGTGATGTGTGAAATAAAAAATATTAAAAAGATTAAATTAATTCAAAGAATATATTTCACAAAAATCATAGGGTGATACATTCTGCCACTAGTGGAATTATTTTCTCCCTCACATTTCATCTAGGGGATCAATAGCATAAAACATTAAATACCATTTCTCAAAAACTCACTTCGTAAAATTAAATACTAAAACATCCTTTAAAAAGGGAAAGTTGGAAACAATACAGATACCCAATGTAAAACATTACTAGTTTTCCACTAAGGAGAACAAAAGAGTGAATTAAAAACATGGACATGGATGAAAATCATAAATAATCATATATTTTTACAAAGATCATTGATCATAAGAATTTGGGGGATCTAGAGGAAGGTAACAACCACAAATAGATAAACTAAACAAGTGTGAAAGAGGTCATCGATATCATGAAATATGTTTATAATTGTAAAAATTTTTATTTTAAGGACTTTTTCTGAAAATTGAATATATATATTTTTCACAAGATGATATATATATATATATTATTTTATTCCCTCTCCCAAGAAAAAACTAAGCCTTGGTTTGTTCATTTATAAATTCCCACTTCATCACTTTCATCTAAAAAGAAAGGTGAATTTTTTTCTTTCCAAAAGCAATAAAAAATCATGAGACCCTTGATAAGTCATCCCATGTATCATTAGTTCTCATAAAAAAACATGGTTAGAATTTTTAATCTAATATTCAAAAAACATCACATTGTGTTTTAATACTATAATATCAAAAAACTCACCAAAGGATTAACTTAAAAATTCCATAAGTGATTAATCATATTATCCATATAAAAGGTGAAAATAAAAAACAATATAGAAATAGTCACTAAATATATAAGAAAACATATAACCAGTCACCAATATAATGTATATATTGGTTGTTGTAGACCAAATATGATAATACCTTCATTAGTTTTTCTCTTGAATCCTCATAATGTGATGAATTACCATAAAACCATATATAAATAATGAATTATTTATTATTCCAATGATTATTGGATATACTATATAAATCCTTAAAAAAGTTATAAACATCACCCATGATAACATTGAACACTTTTTTAACAAATATTTTATTAGTTCTATGGTCTCCAATGATATCCAATTTACATTATCGAAATCAATCATCTCTATTTCCAACATAAACAAATTCTTTTTTTTTGTATTTTTAAAAAATTATAGGTTACCATACTTTAATCAAAATATCAGATTTATAATAAATCAGTTTTCTATATCTTTATCACCATTCAACATATCATTTTTAATCTTTAATGAAAATATTATAAAAAAAATACATATATATTTTATGATTCATATAACTTAATCATCAAATTCCAAAAACCAAATACTTCATTCATCCCATATCCTTCTCAAACAATTAATTAAGCTTCTTTAATTTAATCCTTAATACCCCTTTTATAAAATATAAAAAAAAATCATGTACTAAGTTTCATCACCCTCATTTTAATCATGTTTCTTACATTTATTGAAAAAAATAGTGTTTGGACATCCTATACCTTTCCCATGTCATTCGTGGAACATTTATCTTCAGTAGTATAACCTATACTCAAACCATTTGTCTGATCTATTTATGATATTACCTCTTAGAAAATCAATTTTTATACTACCAATACTTTTCACATCAAAAAAATTAAATTTTAACAATGTTTATTATATTTCATATTATTGGCTAAAATAGAAATCACAAAGTGAGAAGCACATATCATAATTAAATATGACATAATCAAAAAAATACTTATGTGTTGTCTAACCCAAGACACCAAATTTTATTTCAATGGAACCTTAGATTTATATGATATTATTCATATAAATTTTATATTTATATCATTAATGAGGTTTCATGAAGAGTTTTGTAAATATCCAAAGCATGTCCCCTGAGAGTATCGTATAAGGTGTAAAGAAAATCATGTTCTCAAGCACCGTTTCCCGATTTAGTATAGCACAATATGGGGGTTTTAGGGTTGTTACCCAATTTAAATATATTCTATAGCCACATCCATATATTTTATCCAGACAAAAATGTGTTTTTTGGGATCCACCTTTTATATACATTACCAAAATTCCAATAAATTTTCTTAAGATTTGACTCGTCCTTATACTTCTCCATAGATACGCCCATAAATATATCCTTATAAATATCCACGGATATATCACTCATGTTTTTTCATAATATATTCAAATGATTGAAAAAACCATTATTTTGATACCAAATATAATGAACCATGATTATTATACATGTATATTACTTCATTTTTTATGAATTTCAATAAAATAAAAATTTACATTCCTATAGAAGATAATAGTTTAGTGTCTTTAGATGTTTGGGAAACAATATTATAATATTTCTTAGAGATATTAAATGTTTTACCCATAAATATTACCAGTTATATTTTCTATTTAATACATTACTTCATAAGATGTGTAAAGGAGATATATGATAGGGTGAGCTCAGATGCTCAATAGTGGTAAATAAAGGAGATATATCAGAATAACATAAACATAAGGGTATGAGAACATGATTAAAACATTTGGTGTTCATACCATCCATATCCGAGATCATAATCATGAGTCATAGAATAATAATAGGTAGTTTATAAGACAATAATCATAAGAAAATCATAGAACATGATTCGTGAGAGTGTAAAATTGAAATAATACATAAAATTATGTAATACACAAAAGGATATAAAAAATTCCCAATATGTCAAGGATCATTTCCAAAACCTATATAAGAACTTTAGGGGGAAAACACCTACTTAGTAGGAAACACCACCATAAATAGTAATAGTATGTCACTTATATTGGATTAGGTTTTACTTTCTATATTTTATGTATCTAGATTCCACTTTATCACATAGTGTATCAGGATTCCCCTTTTTCCCACTGTGAATCAAATAGTTATTCTTCTTTCCCACCATTATATCACGATTTATCAATCATTAAAAATTAAATTGGAGGGAGATATTGGTCCCATACATCACACAATGAAATCATAAATATGTGTTCCCGAATATAGTAAAACATTTATCATATCATGACCCATAAAAATTGATGGGTCACAATAACATCATACTAGAACCCATGAAATGAAATGGGTATCATAATCATTTAACAATATTAAAACATATGTAAAAGAGATAGTTATCATAATAATTTTATCATAGAATATCTAATGAATGGAAGAGGATTTCAAAAGTGGTTTTTCATGGTATAATTCTCAGAATAAAAGTGAGTTTCATAAAAAACATACCTATATAAAAATAATCCACTCAAATAAAGAATAAAAATGGTTTCCTTGTATCATATATCTAGAAAATCATAAACCATATGAAAATATATCATTATAAATATATAAGGGTTTTGAAATATTAATTGGAACATTTAATAAAGAAAATAACATTTCATTGAAAATTTATTTCCAGAACCATTTAAAAAATCTCCTTTATTATAAAGAACACATTGAAATTTTATTAAAGATATTTATTGAGGTAAATATATTTTCCACTTTGAAAAACTATTTTTAAAACACAATTAATTTTAAAAACATTTATATTTCAAAATGTATTGAAAATTTATAAAAAAACAATTATTAACATTTTTTAACAATTTTCATTGAAATAAATTTAAAAACATATAAATAATGACTGAAGCATTTCAAATAACTATTTCTGTGAAAACACATTTAAAACAACTAATGAATGATTTATATAAATTTGAAAATAATTTTATTTAAATTTTTTTTGAAAACATATAACGAAATGTTGAAATAATTTTTGTAACCTTTTTGTTTGAAAACACGTTTGAAATACATATTGATGTTTTTAAATATCAAAAATTTATTTTTAAAAAACTACCTTTTGAAAACATATACTTTAATATTTTAAAATCATTCAAAACACTTGTTAAACAAAATTGTTTTTGATAACATTTTCATTTGAAACAGTCATTAAAAAAATATATATATTCCAAATATTAGGAATGAAATTTTGTTTAACAATAATTTATTTGAATTTCAAAGGACATTTAAAGTATATTATTTTCCTCATATTGGGTAAATCCTTTCATGCCGAACATTCCTTTTTCACTATAAATATTTTAGAGAAGTACATTGATTAGAAAACAACAATGAAATTAATTTTAAATTCATATTTAATTAAAATGATATGTAAAGGGAAAAAATAACTTTTAAATATAATATTAAAACACTTTAAAAACAATTTTATAAAGCATGGTTTTTGTGGAAATAGATTTCTCACTTCAAGGACAAATATTGTCGAATTATCATAATTTTTTTTCCATAGCTTAATTAAGTACTAAAGCGTGGAAAAACTTTTATGACAAAAATAATATATATTTAATAATATTAGAAGAAGAAAATTCATTATAATTCTATATATATGTATCATATTGTTTCATTAATGGAAGTGTAATAAAAAATAATCTAGATAAATCATTAAATTATATAATTTTTTTTACAACTTTGGTAACATTGAATCATAATAATTGCAAGAGAATAACTATAAATGAACCATATAATATAATTAAATGAATCATATTCGTGATAAAAAAATTTATAAGTGTAGTATATACACCATATGAAGGAGTTTTTTTGCATAACATATCTTGTGTCTCAATGAATGAGAATGGAGACAAAATTACCTTATAGATTTGGTAATATTGAAACCATAAACGTCATGAATGATTGATCAAAAAGTATATTTTTAAATAAAAATAAATTTAGGGATAATAATCATCCAATAATTTCATTGGAAATATATACACCATGAAAAATAAACAATGGGTGAATATGGCATAAGTCTCAGATAGATAAAAGTGTGACTAGAAAACCCGTACCATAATTATTAACATTTTTCATACACATTCAAAGATCCTGAATAATAAGTATAATTTTAAATACATATACCACCAAATATTATTATTATATATAATACCATATATTATTTTATTATTACATTAAATTACCAATTTATTAGAAATTTTTGGTTAAAAATATGTTTTCGTCAATAACTGCTTTATTTTTCATATATGAATTGAATTGTTATTCTTGATAGTCTTGCATAGGTAATGTTTTAAATATTAATAGAATAAAAAAATGATTTAAATATCATTTATTTTAATTATATAGGTATTTATAATAATATATAAATTACATAAATATGAAATAGAATAGACCTTTCGTGGATACAATAAGTCTTATGTATGCATGAATGTTGTTTCTGATTTATTATCGTATTGAAATAAAGAATATAAATTACATATATGTATGTATTATCATTTATGTATTATTATTATATTATATAAATCATATAAATTTATGGAACCTATCCTTAATACATTCCACGTAAGTTGGGAACTATCAACATCGTTTTGACAAGGAGATATTCGATACATCCAAAAATGATGTTATCATATTCTAAAAAATTGTAAATAATGTATTTATGAGTCATATAATAATTCAAGTAGTATATATGAACCAAAAATATCATATATATATATCATATATAAACATAATTTCTATCTTAATGTCTAATGTTATGAGGTTGAAATGGACGCTAAAAGGATATCAGTTTGTGAACCGAAATTCCACTATAAACATGAACAATGATTGTGTATCCCATTTGATGGAGTTGTATGTGATTTTATGTAAAACCATTATCATGAAAATTTCTAAACATACTTATTACAAATAGGTTTTTATATAATAATTTAATAAAATGAATTTATTGTGTGGATAATGAAAATAAAACAAAAGTTTTCGTTGAGGGATGTTACCTTTTCTTTGGTAATTCCTTCTGTTTTTCACCAAAGGACTAACTTGGTTTTCATTATAAACAACTTGAGCCATCTTGAATGAGAGTACAGATGTAAGATTCGTAATTAAGAACTGCAATGATTATCCAATGGTATTATTAGAGTTAATAATTGAGGGGGTGAGTGCTATATTATAGTGGAGGAATGACATTCTTGTAAATATAAAATGACAAACACTATTGAGAGGTATCCATTATATCATATGCCTCCAATAATTTTAATTTTTTCAAAATGGGTTATATGGTTGAAATATTTCTATAAAATGGTTTTTTACATTTTTATATGGTATTTGGAACCTCTAACTAAATGTTATCTACATTTTAATCACATTTTTACCTTAATCCCTTTAATTAATTTTAGTTATATTTATTAATTTTTTGGTCAAAAACAATTTTTTATAAATTATAGATTATAGATTATATTTATTCCAATTATATAATCCATTTAATCTAAAATAAATCTCATAATATTTATAAATAAATTAAAAAAATCATGTGGATGGGACAAAACTAAGGGGGTTTAATGTCAAAATACTCAGAATTTATAACTGTTTTTATATCCTATTTAAATGTGAAAACGATTTAAATGGACATAATTGTATCAAATTATTGTATACATGATTAAAATAAACATTAAAATCATTTTAAAATATAATTTAAAAACATAAATAAATTAGATGAAAAAGTAGTTTCCAATTAAGATTTAGAGTTTTCACTATTCATTAAAAAATAAAACTTCTCATAAAAATACCAAAAAATATCCCAATGTATGTATTGATATTTCGATTTCAATAGTCAAGTTAATTTTTTCAAATTGAAATTATAAATTTATCAAAATAATAATTAAAATAGGTTCTACTTTAAAAGGTGGTAAAATTAGTTTTTAGAAAATTACCACTTTTTATTTGTATAAATATATTTACTCTTATATTATACCTATTGAATCTATAAAATTAGTTTCAATGAATTTTAATGAATATATAATATAAAAATTTAATTAAAAAAATTCATAAATGGTGGTTTTTTAATTTATTCAGATAAAATTGTGTTTTTACATAGAGAAATAGTTTTATTAGAAAAGGAATTTCTTTATTTTAAAATATTTCCTACATTCATTTATAATTAATTGATTTACAAAGAAATAATTTTATATACATGTGAAAATAATATTTTCATGCTTTATTTTATCTTATTCTTTTCGTTCATTAAATTGACTATGTTTTTTCCATAATAATAATTTAACAAAATTATTTTAGTATATTATAGTTTGGTAAAACAAGCCTTATGTATAATACACACTATCAAAGGACATGGCATTGTGTGAACCACATTCCAAACATTGTGTTCTGTGTATGTAAAATTAACATAATTTTCGTTTTAAATGCATGACTAAATTTGTGTTACATATGTAATAGCCCAATCATAGTAATTTCATATATATAAAGCTATATATAGTGTTTTGTGAAATGAAAAATACCAAAAAGATTAAATTATTTCAAATATATATTTCACAATGGCATGGGGTGTTATAGTTAAAATCCATTATTTTCATAAGAAATATTGTGTCATACAGATTTTATTAATTATTATCCCTATAAGGTAAGATTCTTTATTCTAGTAAGATGAGTTTTTTCTTAGAAAATGTTATTGAAATTATACAATTTTAGGGAGTTATTATTGTGTGGAATGGAAGATCACTTGGAGAAATAATTTCAAATGGTTTATATAGAAATCAATGGAATTCATGTAGTCAAATAATAAGCGATGAAGATATAATAAAATATCTTAAATTTTTTACTAAGGTTACATTGAATAAAATCTTAATTTATGTAGAATCAAGAACTCCATCCAAGAAAGTTAGAAAGGACATTATGGGGGAACCTGTTATAATAAAGAAACAATCCGAGAACATGAAATAAAATTAGTTGGCATATTAAAGGGTTTAGCTTATAAAATTATTTTATACTTCCAAACATCATTTTTCATTGATTGAAATAAAATAACAACAGATAATAAATAATGACGATGTTTCATTCTATTTAATTATATAAGGAATACTTGTTGAATACCTTTTTTGATTCAAAAATACCACAAAAAGGAATTAATATTAAATTAGTATTGTTTCCCTTTTATAGATAAGTAGGGATGGAAATAATAAATTCAACAAGGGTGTTCAAATAGATGAAATAAACACTAGTTTGAGGAGTCTTATGAAAGATAAAAAAGCTAAGATAAATTAGATGATTAATTATAAATAAATCATTAGGTATGATGTTTGTTTAATTGGTTTCATAAATAACCACAACACTATAATGGCTTGTAATTAAGGTTTTCTTTACAATGTAAATCCACTGAACTCATTATGGAGCATATAGAGGGACCCCTATCTCCTTGGTTGTTTATGTATATATGTAATAGATGTTGTAATGAAAAATTTAGGTGGGGTAAAATTAATAGTGTAAGTTAACATTATTTATAGTACAAGAAAGGGAATTATAAATCAGTTATACATGCTAAAATGATATGGTGTGGAATTTATATATTCTTAATGTAATTCAGGATATACAATCTTAATCATGGATTACGAGTGTTTTAAAAAACCAATATCTTGTAATTAATGTCTCAATAAGAGATTAAATCTATACCATTTATGGTCACAAGATAGAATTTACCATTTGTGATGATAAGTATGTAATTTTAATTAATAGTAGACTAAGTTAAGGTGAGATGGAATTATTCTTATACAAGATACTCAACTACATTTGACAAAGGTATATATTTTTAAAGACTTGGATAATTTGGGATTCAAGATTTATTAGAATATGTTTTTTAAAAGACAAATCTAATTGGATTTAATAGTGGAATGTTCCTTATCAATGCATCATAAATTTAACTGTTTAAAATTTTTTTGGGCTGTTTTTTGAGATCACATGAATAATGGATTACTCATTATACAATGTAATTTTTAAATTATAGGTGAAAAAATATGGAAAAAATTTGACATCGTTAACCTTGTCCCTTGTTTTATGAATAATGGTCTGACACATTAGTCTTAGATGATGTCTTTACGAGTCTTTGACATGTGAATGTTATGAATTTGTGTTTTACAAGGGTTTTGTTTAAATATATAAATTAATTGAATTTTATGGACTAATTTATAAATTAATGATGGATCATAAATGAAAGCTATTATATGTCTCAATAGAAACAAATAATAGGGAGCCTGATATTCATTGAATTTAAAACTGTTGACGGAGAGATAGAGTGATTATTTATTTTGATAAATGTTGTATAGGGAATCTAATAGAAAATGATGATAAAAATAATAGTCATAAAAATGGTGGTGTGCCTCAATGAAATGTGGAAAAATATACTTTCATTTAATTGAAAATTATGGATATAATGGATATGGATTTAGACTTCATTTTATTTTGTAAAAAAAATTGAATGGGGTAGAATGTTGCAACCCATAGTTGTTTTTGTGATTTTTTTGAATATATATATATATATTACGATTAAATGTTCACAAGATGTGTTAAAATAAAGAATTATCATGAATGTGGACACATGATGAATAAAGGAATCATATTAATTTCATGGTGATTATATTCACAGAATAATATATTAAGTTCTTTGAAGTAGTCCACAAATTTGATAAGAATAATAAAGAATTTTTTAAGAAATCATTAATGGGTTTAAGCAAATATAGTTCCCTTAATCATGAAAAATGATACAAATTTTTTTAGGATTTTTAATGTTAAGGTACATAACATAATCAATCTATATAGTGGTTATTCTACTGGGTAACTTCTGTAAATGTAATAAAGGCCTAGTGAAAATTTCATTTCCAACGTGCAGTCACTCTAGGATTTTTTTATTCATGGTTGATTAAAATTAATGGTCAATTGTAACTAATTCATGAATAATCTAGATAATGTGTGGTCGATTTAGGAATTTTTAGATTTTTTATTCATGGTTAATTAAAAAGAATGCTCTATCAGAATTAATGCACAGTCAATACTTATAGTTAATTATCATCATCATAATGTAAATTTTATTTCATGAAATCAATTGCAACAAAAGAGGACGATCCCAAAGAACCCTGAACGGGAAGCCTAAGGAGGCCAAAAATAGTGGAGGTCGGGGGAATCCCCACTAACCAAGTTGACCCCCTCTAACATCATGGTTATAGCAGTATGAAATCTTTATTGATTCATGTTAGTTAACTTTTGTATTTGATTATTTTACTCTTGATCAATCATTATAAATTCATGTTAGTTATTATTTATTGATTTTTTGAGATGTATTTTAATACCATATCATGAATTAGATAAATCATGTGGACAATCACATATTCATATATGTGGTAGCCTTAAAATTTTAAATTTCTATCTAATGTTATGTTAGTAAAGGAATGGTCGATTTCTGTGATGACTATAATTTAACACTCTTATATAAATGAAAACTATGAAATCAAGTAGCAATGAAATGGTAATTCATTTGGATTTTATATAAAGGTAACTTGTGAATTAGACATGTAATAAAAAATATAATCTATTATTAATATACCTTTGTGAGGGTAAACAAATAATTATGAGGCCTACATAAGGGATATTTCATTATTCCAAGATTTGAATAAATTAATTCGAGGGAAATTATACATGGAGTTTTAAAAGAAATATCATGTTGTGATATACTATAAGATTAAAGAAATAATAAAATAAATACATTACATTCAAAAATTATAATAGATATACTACCAAAATGTTTGATGGTTTAAAATAGGAATCATTGTAGAAAATTTATTTAGTATTTTCAAGTATTCAAATAAAAAAACTATCTAGTTTAGTCAAGTTATTTAAATAGTATGTTTTAATATATATATCAATAGATTTTGTATATTGATGGTTTTAGCATAGTTAAAAATTCCATTTCTAATAAATTGGAACAAGGAAAATAATATAGAAACCAAATAAAATTAGAATACACATGGAGATATATATAGTAAATTTATTTAAATATACATTTATTTAAATACGTGGGATAAATAAATAAATTTCTTAGAATAATATATATATTTTACTCAGTATACATCATTATTTGGGCATGGAAATGTAGAGAGAAATAATATAAATATATTGAAACAAATCAAGAGGTATGATCTCATGAATTCATTTAATTACGTGGTCCTCAAAATAAGAAAAATGAAAATTAGAGAAATGTGTATTACACTAATACATCTCGTTCAAAAAATAGATTTAGTATTAGAGACAAAGAAGAATAAAAATATTTGATCTGGTTTATCAGGAATAATGGTTTTAATAGAACAATAAGAAACATAAATAAAACATTCCTATATTATAAAATAAAAAATAGAAAAGATAATTTCATCTGTGAACATTTTTCAAATGAATAAAAATTATATTACTACAGAACTTTTTTGGGAATATATACAGTTATCCTAACATAAAAATTACTCTCTTATTATAAGATCAAATCGGAAGATTTTAACTCAACCCTCATATGGAGGAGTTTATCTAAAAAACTTAAAGGAGAAAAAAAGAATCACAACAAAGATCACAGTGCATCTATGTGGAAATAAATGTTATAATGAATATTATAATTGAATGTTGGTCCATGGAAGAATACAATTATATATATAGATTATTGTTTATTCTTTATAGTCATTAATAAGACCATAATCTCCACTTGTGTATTTTTTGAGGGTAGATAATATGTGTTCACCTTGTATTTGTAATGAACACTCTTTAAATCCATTTAATGACCCTACTATGGGGTATTACATCATATGATACTGACACATTATTTCTATGTTCTACATAGATTAAGCAATTTTGGTGAACCAAGTAAAATTCTTGTTTCCTGAAATATTCATTATGTTCATATGATGTGGGTGATGAATTATTGTTAAATATCAAGCTGATTAATTAATCCATCTAATAGTAGATAAGGTTACGAAATGGGAGAACATAATTGTGGAATAAATATAATAACATTTAATATCACCCTTATTCCCCACCCTCTTAGGTTGACTATTTTTTCCTCAATAGTCATATGGTAAATAAAAATTTGTTTTATTATTTTTTTTATAAAATGAACCAATTAAATGAGAAGAACCAATATCATTTTCTAATCTTTATTTATTGACAAATTATATATGATAATAAAAAATACTCAATGAAACAAAAAAATATCACTTCCTGATTTAGTAGAAGTCTAACAGTGGTATAATGTAGTAGTAATGATAGATAAGTGAGTTTCAATCACATCTAACATTCCTCAACATCACTGTGGCCAATAGCCAAACAAATATATTGAAATTTAAAAAATTTAAATTCAAGAGTTTGATTTTTACACACCCAACATGGGTTTGTTATTAATAATCTTGGAGAATGAGATCACTCAAACAACATGAATGTTGAGAGAAATCAATAAATGTGGTAGAGAAAAATGACTTATAATAAAGAATAGAAATTTATTTGGGATTAAAATGAAGAAATATAAAATACCTATTTACTATCAAAACTAATTCCAAATTCCAAGGGATTTGGATCCACTTTATATTGGGAAATAAAATATAGACATATATTCCTTAAAATACACTATTTTACAAAATCTAGAATTTTTTTTGGTGATATCCCACAATTCATTTTTTATATATATTCTACCAATATATATAGATTTAAGGGTGAGATTTTTCCCATGAGATCATCCCAAATATTCTTCATTATAATCATTTTTACCCTGATTATATAATCTCATTTATTTATTTTAGGTTTGTTTCATGGAATAATTGATAGAATCTTCCTCTTTGGATAAACAAGGGAATGAGTTATTATTTAGATTTTTTTTATTTTGGTAATTTCTATATTTAATATCCCAAATAAAAATTAATAAACAATCCATATATCTTAATCTATTTCGATAACCCTTACATAGCTTAGTAACCACTCTAGTACCCTTATATAGTACTTGGAATAGACATGTCACCCCTATGTGGATCTGTTTTATAGGAGGGAACATTATATAGTGGTATGAATACCTCGACATTGTTCATGTTACCGTCGCATGGCTACAAATTTTTGTTTTACCATTACATTGGTCTATATCACCTTTATAAAATTACCTTTTGACCCTTATTAAATATCATTGTCTATGGGGAAGACCTTTACATATCATGAAACAGTTATATTTACATAACCTAAACTGCTAGAATATGGGTAACTAAAAATCAATAAAGACATCATAAAAATTATATGATGCATTATACATTAAAATTAAAACAAGAATAAAAAACAACTCAAATAAATATTTTGATCATTTTATCATTATTATTATTACTCAATAAAAAATAAAATACAAATATATTTAAACTATTATTGAAAAAAATATACTTCAAATATATTACATATTACTGGTAAAATGTGGCTTTGTCTGTCTCCTAAACATAAAAAAGAACATCCCACAAGTACAGGGTAGTCTGAATTCTTCACAATTCATGGTATTGGTATAATCAATTATAAATAAATAAAAATTTATGTAATTATTATTGAAACAAGGATAAAATTCATTTAACACATCAATCATATGATTTTTACACTACTATAAAAATTCACACTTCATTGATAAATCGAATATGATAACAAGATATATCATGTTTTACTTCTAATTTTATATTTTACAAAATCATTTCATGCCCATTTACAATTAGTACATTAAAACATCCCACGCATATTTGGTGAGAATAAACTTTTATACCACTCTCGTTAAAAGAAAAAATAAACCATCAAAAGATAAGTAGTATCCCTCAAAGAAATTAATAATCAAGGAATTATATATATGATAGGGAAACTAGATTTGGGGTCACTATAATTATTAATTTATGATATACTCACAAAAACATTTTTTTATTACTTATGAATAATTATATATTAGTTCCTATCCAATGTTTTACTCCATTTCATTTTGGGAGGCATGCTGAGGTGTTAATTTTCATAGTGAAAATGTTACATAGGATAAATATTAAAAGTCTAGATTTAACATTTTCAAAATTTAATTTTGTTATATTTTTATTGATTTTCAAGTATCTACATAGTTATGAAATATGGGTATCTTTGATTCCAATGAGACTTAGTTATTTTTATTGAGTAGCATTAACAAATTTATTCATTATTTTTTATTGATTTAATTTTATATGATTCAAACACACTAGAACAATAGAAAACTAAAATAAATATAAAAAAACTATGATAATAAGTTTACCTCCTCAAAAATAATCTTGGAAACTACTACTAATGATTTAATTAAAATAAAACATTAGTGTAAAATATAATATAATTTATAGGAGTCATAAATAATGAAAAGGAAAAAAACTAGTAAATTAGACAAAAAATTGCATTTTTTCAATAATGGACATAAATTTAATCAAAAACTACTTTCCACATTGGAAACAAAAAAATAAACATAGGAAAAACATAGCAATTTTATTAAAAAAATCAGTGAATAGAAAAATAATATAGTAAGGGAAAGAGTCACGGGTTATACCACCTAAGAGAGGATATATTTAAGTTTTCGATTATTGGAAGACATCGTACTCATTATCTATATGAATATGAATTGGGTTTCCTTAATTAGATTCACAACATATTATTTGTTTCATTAATCATTGGAATTTTATTATTTTGGTGGCATACCACTTTAAAAATATGATGTGTGTCAAACACCATAAATGCATAATACATCATGAATATCGGGGAATGAAGATTATAATATGGTTATTTTTATTATTCTTCTACACCTCCTAATATTTATTCTTATTTTTATTCTTTATGGTAATCTTAACATAGTAGCTTCACAATTTCATAGAGATGTTTGACTAACAAGTTAGTGGTTTCTCTAATAAATTACTCATGACAATCCTTTAATAGATTATAAAAGTAATCTTCATCAAAATCCTCATCCACTAACATATTTAAAATATACATGAATGTGTGAAAAATTATTCCAGTAGGTTCATCTCATTTTTATTATTATGAACATTGTTTTCATTAGGGATGTGCATGCATCTACCATTCCATAATTAAAGATTATCATGTAACAATAGTATATCTTCTTTTTATCTCTTTCAAATATTCTTATTCAAAATCAAGGGTATCTATAAGTGGCACTGGTCCAGAATTTTGTAAATAGGGGATGGTATCATCATATAAAACTTATTTGGAGAAATTAGAATTAAATAAGTTTTAGTTTTTGTCATATCCCTCATATAATCAACTTTGAATTATTTTTTCTTGTGAAACACTCTTCAATGGTCATTTGTAATTAATTGTGCATGTAGTTCCATAAGTGTATCCTCAAAATAGATTCCATAAATCATGTTCTCAAAATTACCATTATAATAAATATTATATGGGAATTTTAATACATTGTAGGGACTATCAATGTTTAATTAAGTATGAATAAACTATGAGTTAAATGAATTTTTTCAAGGTCATATCCCTTTTTTCTCTCAACTTCCTTCCATTATTTGTGTGTAATTCTTATTATAAATTTACCACTACAGATTTTAAAAATAGTGGGAATTCTAAATTTTCTTTAAATTAGAGTCCAACTTTTCTATCCTTGTCATCAGAATCCTAGGTTTTTAGGACTATTATTCAATTTTATTTCATAGTACAGGGAGAATGAGAATTCAAATGGAATTCAATGAATCAAAAGTGAAATACTTCAAGGAAACAATATATCCTTCATTTGTATTAATATTTAATACTAACATGAAATATAATACAAGGGAAAAACATCTCAATGATTAATTAGTTGTGGGTATTAAAATTCCATTGATTTTTAACAAATAATTGTTGATATTACTATGGTCCTCACTTCAGGTTCTTATTATATTACGATATTAAGATATTTTCATTTATGTTTTTGTTTATTATGATTATGAAATTTTGATATAACCTCATCAAGGAGGTTCTTTAGTTCAGCCATGTTGATCATTTACTTCTCCTATTCTTCCTGTACTTGTAGACATAATTGTGTGATAGAATAAATTTTATTAGGATTGGACAAAACTTTATGCTCATTATCGAGACTAAATGTTATAATGAAATATTTTGGCCAATTATTTATGCATATTATCCAATTATTTGATAGAATAATAATTATATTCTATTATTAGACAAACGTAAAATGCTGTTTCTAATCCAAATAATTAATTTTTTGAAAAATAATAATATAAAAAATGTTAAAATAATGAGAGAAATATGGATAAATTAAAATTATCAAAAATAGTGAATACTCAACCCATCTCATAGGAAATATATTCTAGCTAATTGTGTGGCTGTCTCTAGTATAGTTAAATTATAGTTTTAAATAAATATTAAATCTAGTATAATGGTTGATTGATGTCATCTATCAAGGAGCTAGGATCAGTTATTATATTCCTCGCACTTATAATAAATTTTCTATTTTTTTGAATGTAATGTAAATGTTGAGAGGTGTTTGTTTTTATTTATTTAATTAATGTAATAGAATTAGGTAAATAAATCCTTAAAAATTATAAATGAAACCAAATTTTCCTATGATTAATGTCCGTGGGTTTAATAATTATTTACTTTTGTTCTAAATGATTTATTTCACTACGAATGAAAAGATGCATTAAAATACTCATCCTCTGTTGTTTCCCAAAATATAAAAATATAAACCTAATAAAAGTCTTTCTTGAAGAACATTAAATAACTACGTTTACTAATAATAGTGGTTGGATACATCAGTAATGATGGATAATGAAATCGAAATCAAAACCTACACATGTCAATATTATTATTTCAGAGAAACATTGAATTAGATTGGAAATTTTAAATGTATAAATTCAATAGATATCAGGGTAATGTCCCTCAAATAAAACATAATGAGTTAGTTCTCAATGATCATGGTTACTGACATAACTATAATAACAGTCTGGTTGATAAACATGATGAAATAGGGATTATAATTTATATAGAGAACAATTAATAGAAAATGTATTGGATATAAAAAACAGTAATTGAAAACCACCAGTTACTATCAAAACTAAAGTTAAAGGGCATGGTTTCTAAATCCATGATAAAATTGGAAAAAATAAATAAATTTATATGCCTGAAATAAAATTCTTAATCCTTTTCTTTGGATTCATTTTAGTGATCACTACTGATTCATGGTTTATATATTTTCTAAGAGTATATATCCTAGATTATGTACTATTCTAGAGAACATATCAAAAATATTCTCTGTGTAGAAATTTCAACATGTGATCGCTTCTTACCATTTATTTGATGTATTTATTATGTATATAATATTGGAGATATTATTATTGACTTAACCAAATAGAGAAATGTCTTTATTTTTTGATCATTATCTCCTCTTAGTAATTTAAGACATCAATCTCCCCATGTAAAATTAATAACCATTATACATCTATTAACATATTTAGATGAATCTTATATATTATAAAAACCTAATCGGTACCCCTACATGGCCATTAATGTGTCCCTATTGTATAAATGTAGCTCTTTTTTATAGTGGTAACCTTTACACAGTGTATTAATTATCATGACATAGAATATGGTATCCTAATATAGCTTCAAGGAAAAATAGTGAACTTTCACATGACTAAATTACCATTAATTGGTGCATTTGTGGACATTATGCTAAAATGTAGGCCATGAGGGTTAAAATTGCATTGGATAAATAAGTTACATAAATTAATCATGTACTCCATCCATAATGATAACTCAAAACCTAAAAACAATTAGTTTTTTAAAGATATGTCTATTTACATTTTAAAAAGAATAAAAATGTTATCAATTTAAATTATTATTTTGAACATTTCTTAAGATATATTAATATTAAATAAATAATATATATAACTAAACTATTATAATTATATTTTATATAATCTTTTTAGAAATATATTAAAATGAACAAATAAAATTATGGAGTCATTATGAATCCTTGCGGACCTTAATTTTGTATGAAACCAACTAATTAAATGATGTAGGTTATGACCTGTATTTCTAATAAAATAAATCTAAAAATTCATTTTTCAGTGGATTTCTATTAAATCCCCACCAATTAAATATACATCACATGTATAATAAATTGAAACCTATTTATCCATATTAAATTTTTATGATTCCATGTTCTATTCCTTTATGCGTGCATGCATCTAATGATATTCTTTCAGAATACCTATTTCATCCCAAAAATTAATATGTTGACACAACATTATTGTGTAATAATTTACACAAATCATTGATTTTTTACTCACCCAAAAATATATGTTAAACATATCTATGAATATCAAAAGTAATCCTATAGGTAAAGTTCATGGATGAATCTTGTAATGGCTTATAATTGTATGATATTATAATTCTCTATATGCATAAGACCCGATCCATTGTTAGGTAACCCCAAAATTTCTATAATAAGGAATAATCCTTTAGGTTAATAGAAAGTGTAACCCAAAGTCCCATTACCTACATTACTCAAGAGAGAATTCAATTTATCAAAAATCTAAAACCTAATATATATATATATATGTAAACTATATTCAACAACTAAATTCAACATAATAATTATAATAACAAATCAAAGTAAACGTAGTTGAAAAATAAATCATATATTGGAAAAAATAGAGTTAAATTTATGGATTGAAAATACATTAGAAAATATTATTCCCATAATATAAGAAAACATAATAATCACATATAAAATATTATAAATAAGAACATTATAAATTCTTACAAAAATATAAACTATTTATTTATTTTCAAAATCATTATATATAAAACTGAATCTTTTTTTAATTTAAATATGAAAATGAAATACTAAAATACCTAAGACTTTTAATTTAATAACACTTTATAAAAACTATTTTAATAAATTAAAATATTAAAATTTTAACAGTTTTCTCAATATAATATAATATGAATGAAAATCAGATTATATGTCATAATACATTGTTAATATCACAACTTACTATCATCAAAGTCATAATTCTTAAATTACATTTCAAAAAATAATGGATATAAATAAAAAAAATTGTTGGAGTGATTCCCCATGATTGAATCATAAACTATGATATCCCATAATGAAAGATATAATAGAGTTTAGAAACATGGGTTTTCTATATATTTTACATTATGATGTATGAATATCACACACTATGAAAATTGAAAAAGATTTAATTATACATGGCGTAAAATATTATAACATTTTAAAAACCTTAAAATATGATTGTTCTTAAAAAATAGTTTGAATAACATGTTGACCCATTAAAAAACATGGAATTGATAACATTGATATGTTTCTAGGTTTTATTCTAATTATCATTGAATTGGAAGAATCGCATGAAATAAATGTTCTTAGTACATAACATCAGTATGTGTGTAATAAATAATATAAATAATATGGTCCCATATTACAATGAATCCCATATTTTACTCTTTAACATAGTAATATTGGTGTATATAATGGTAAATTATTCCAAATACCTCTACTATCAAAGGGATTAAAATACCATGTGTTTCTATAATCATATTGATATGATCTCAACCCACCAAAGGGGGTATAATAATATAAATTATGTACTTGAATCGTTACAACCATTCTCCTAATCTGGTACACCACAAGGCCAGAAGCATGTTCTTAGTCTCTATGGGATGGGGACAAGTAGAAATAATAATTTAAATATCAAGTGGGAGAAATTTCACCCATGGTAAACTGGCACGAACCATCAATTAAATGGGATGGGCAAAATGAACTCATAATATGTAACAAATATAAATAAAAATACATAGAAAAAAAATAAGGAAATCATAAAATTATGTAAATATTATCATAACATCATAAACGTAACATGGTTCCCAACTAAAAATGTCAAAATCTATAATTGGGAAAATGAAAAAAACATGTCCTATACAAAAATCCAAAAGATACGAAAAACATTATAATAACCCATGATGAGATATCCCAGTGAGACAACATCTCCTCCATTAAAACAATAGATTATAGGGATCATGATAATCCACCAATTTACATAGTTCCCTTTCCATTATCTCTAATCTAAATAAATATTAATATCCCCAAATTCATATGTTGGGTGCGAGGAATATATCTTAATAGGATACCACCAACAATATATTTAATGATTTGAAATCATGAAATATAATAAACTAGTTTAGAAACTAATTGTTTAGAATATATATATTTTAATAACACATTGATTTAAATTAATCCTTTAAAATCTCTTTGGTTATCCTTTAATTAAAAAGTATTTCCATAATAATTTAACAATATAGATAAAATAAATAAACAATTCTATATAGTAAAATTTTCTCCACATTGCAAAACAAAAAACAATAAGGGTAATTATAAACATTGTCATCATATAACCAAATTATTGAAAATGGTCATAAAACATCATATCATATTAAACAAGGAACTAATATAATGTATAATTTTATATAGAGAAACCCATAATGTGTCATGTACACCAAGGGATATTACTATAATGTTCTAATTTGAGTGATAAAAAATCCTTTTTTTGTTTGATAAATTAGTGAAATTCCACTCATTCTTCTATAGGAATAAATATAAGAGCTCTCATGGACTCATGGAAAAACAAGTTGGAGAATTCATGGACTTCCTATAAAATGATATCACGTTCCCTTATATAACAAATAATTTCTCTCTCATATTTCCTACCAATGATTCTTATAGCCCCTTGGACAAGCCCCACTCCCACTATTGGTATTCCCATGTGCTACCAAATTCCAATCATAATCACATCAAAAGTGTCACATCCAAAAATCAATTTCAGACACCTCCTTAATAAAATAATTCCACATTTTTAAAATACATTTCCTCTAGGTAAATTCATTTTGAAATTCCATATACATATCCATTTACAGTAATAAAATAATTTCCATCTATTGAATCTAACATTTGGAGTGTACCCAACCCACAATGATTTAGAAACACCACTTAAAAATTATAATTTCAAACTCATTCATTATAAGGCCCCAGCCTTAAACCTTACTTAAAATTGAATTAAATGAATAATTCACATTGAGGATCTTTTTAGGTTTAGAGTTTTAGAGAATTAGGACATAACTATTACATCTCAAAAGATTAAAAAGTAGTCTCTTCTACTAAATTTCCATAAAATAAAAACTCTTAAAAAGAAACATGTCTAGTTTTATGTTTTAGGTAGCATGACTTTCCCTTGATCCCATCCTTGACCCTATTCCATGCTAAGTCCTGTGAAAAACATTTCAAAAACATGGGATGAGCATAAAAACTCAGTAAGGGATACAGAAAGAATAAAAACTGTTAGTTTATCAAAACAAAAAGTAAACCATGTATACTTTATCAAAGTAATACTTTTCACCTTTATGAAGTAGTAAAAACTCTTCACTGAATAAAATATCATTACTTACCTTTTTGTAACCAAAGGATTACCATAAAACTCATATAAAGAACACATAACATATATAAAGGTAACTTGGAACATAAACATACTTAAGTGGAATAACCATACGGTCGACTCCCACACATATCACTTAATGGAATAGTTATACGGCCAATTTCCATATATACTTAATGGAATAGCCATACGGCTGACTTCCATACCCAATGCATTGGAGGTTATAACGTAACCACCCATCCTGGTATTCACGGAACCTCCCGTCATAATGTCCAAGTACCATTATTACACATAAAATATGGAAAATATAAACATTTCAATAACAATATTTCATTTGCAATCACAATAAATAATTCCCAGATATTGAATTAATCAATCCATTTTCAAAAACCATTTAAAAGAGATTTTTGAATCAAAGTGTCCCATACCACTTTGAAGATTTTAATGGAATATTAATGTCCATATAAATAAATACTGAAAACCATTTTGAAAACATGGACATTAATGATAAAGATTTAGAATAATAAATCTTTAAAACATTTAAAATGATATTTTTGTTAACGAGTTTTTAACAAAATGAGAGACTCTTGAATACAAATAATAGCGGAATAACATTTAATCCGAACGTTATAATATCATGAGAATAAAAGGATTCATGATATAATATGTCAAAGGACAGTATACACACAATATAAGAGTGAATTGGTGCATAACAACAATGAAGTCTCAAAAGAAATGTAAAATGAGATGAAATCCATTATAAAGAAGGTATCCTTAAATTAAGGATAAATCAATCTCATAATTATGTGTGACAAATATAAATACACCCAATATAAGTGGATATTAAGTGTAAAACAATCAAAGGTTATTCACACATATTCAAAGGATGACATATTCAATAACTACATGTTCAACCCAAAGAAATCGAAATTGGGTTATGAAGTTCCCTTGACAGCCTAACGGCGTCACATCAAAATGAGTTGATGAGAGATAAAAAAACTATCTCATCACTTGGAAATAAAATTTACATCAATAAGGATATATGAGAACATATCCCAAAATAAAAATATGTACATTAAAAGACCCAACAAAATAAGTCTTCTAAAAAGAGGAGGGTGAAAGGTTCCCTTACCGACATGGGTATCTTTCGAAACATACGCCCCGTGAAAGAAGGACAATACATCATTGATGTAAATACTCATAAATGAAATAATATTACACAATGAGTAAAATAATTGTCAGTACATACACCACTCAAAGGAAATTGTGGAAAATGTATCATAAATCTCACAGGAATAAAAGTGAGATGAAAAATCCCTTACGAAAACTCGGCAGCCTAACGGTGCCACTTAAAACTTCCAAAATGGATTGATGAGAGAGAATAGGGTCTCTCATCACATGAACATAAAAATTACAGTAAGATTAATATTAAAAAAACATCCCAATAACAATAAATATGAGCTTTAAAAGGAATGACATAAAAGAGTGTACTTAAAAAGAAAGAGAGGAGTAGGATCCCTTACCTCGGGTCCGACTTGACCCGATCGTTCTTTAACGTCCTTTAAAAGTGTAAATCCTTTTGATTTGAGCCTAAAGGCTTCCTTTGAAAGGATTCTGCCCAATGTTAATCCTCTAGAATGAGGAGAGGGATGTGGAGAGAGTAAATGGTCAGGGGATGGCCGAGCCAAAGGCTTGAGTAGTTTGTGAAATGAGGTAGAGGTGGGGGCCTTTTATAAGAGGAGAGGAGGGGCACTTTTGGAAATCATGAAACTATAATTTTATTTTCAAAAGTGTTTCGAATTTATAAGATCCCACATTGATATATTTAGAAGATAAGATTATAAGGCTTCGAAATATTCCCATCCAATAGGTTTTGGACAAGTGTAGGTCTTAGATATTACATTATCTTTCCATTTTATTTAAATCGTTAAATAATGAGGTCATCGTTGCATCATCATGATGTCATAAATAATTTAATTTATATAAAGTCTAAAAATTATAAAAAAAATACTATGATGTAGAAAATAGTTTTATCTTTCTAATGAATATTTATAATCAAAAATATGATTAGTATAACCCCTTATAAAAATTGTTTTAGTAAAACAATTTATGTTAGTGTCATTTTCACCTTTATTTTAAAAAAAGGCATTAAAGTCATTATCTCACAAAAGTGGCTCCATGGGGTCAACTAAATCGACCCATGGGTTTTCTTGGTCTTCCATGACACAACCAATAGGGTTAGGACATGTTTCAAGCTCATCTCATTTTATTAATGTATTATTTTTACCTTAAACTACACTAATTACCACTAATCGGGATTAAAAACTTAATAAGTTACTATTCACAAAAAAAATTATTTTTATCCCATTGAACAACATTTTACTTCTTAATGACAACCATGTATGTCGGATTTTTGAAAATCAAAACACAATGATGGAAAAATTTCATTTAAACGGAAAATCAGTTTTTATAAGTACCACTTAGTGGTTTCACTATTCATCAAAAATTGAAGTTTTTCAGAAAATTACCAAAAATTCACCCTTAGCTATATTTGATATTACGAATTCAAAAATGAAGTCTATTTTACAAAATTAAAAACATATAAGTCACATTAATTAATTTAATAATTAATTCCTGCTGTCAGAGCAAATAGCGTGTTTTTATGAAACAATAATTATCAAAAGATTGACACTAGTTTAAGTCCGATTTCAAAGTGAAATTAATTCCAAACACCACTATTGTATTTAATGGTAAAAATATTTTCTAATTTCAATTCAAAAAAAATTAAAATGATAATCTAATCATATAAATAAATTAGATTAAAAAGAGGTTTTGAATTAAAATACAACATTTTACAGTATTCATTAAAAAAATAAACTTTATCGGAAAAGTACCAAAAATTTACACAAAGTAAAATTTGATGTCCCAATTATAAAGAAGAGTTTTATTTGGTCCAAAAGAATGTATAAGTGTGATCAAAACAATATTTAATGACAGTTCTCCATCAGAAGGTGATAAGTGAACCTTTAGTGGAAATTAGGGTATAAAAGCCTAAAATTGAATTCTATCCGTATTTTAAGCCTTTGGATAAATGTAAAAACATTTAAAAAACATATATAATCATATTTTAGTTATTTCTATCCATTCCCGCTAATACAACGGCTACATGTTAACTTCCATTTAAAATAATATTATTTTATTATTAGAGTGCAACGTAAGATTTCCAAGAAACTCGTTGTTGCGTATTGGGTACGCCATCGAGCATAGCGTCCCCTTTAAAGTAATATTAATATTTTATTCACAAATATGGATAAATATGAAATTGTCATATTCTTTATTTACCTGGGGTGTTACATCCTTCCCCCCTTTTGGGAATTGCGTCCTCACAATTTTAAAATTGAGCTTGGTAACATCTTTGAAAGTCCCACATCGGAACAAGAGTCGGTAAAACAATCACATTAAAATAAAGGAAGATAAGTACAAAGGTCACCCGAGTTAACCCATACTAGGATTCCAAGTATGAAAATATGGACATGGAGGAAAAAACAATGGGTCATGTTCTGATGGAGAGTGATAAAAAACATGTTTAGGAGAACGTTAACCATGAGAAAATCACAAACTTGTGATGGGTTAAACATTATTCGATTCCCCAGTAGGAAAAGTTAATAGACAACATTTTTGTTTTAAGTTACTTTTTATTGAGGAATTTATTCATAAGGAAACATAATCACTTATCATGTTGACCTTCAACCTTTACTAGATTCCTTAATCAAACTCATATTTTTTTCCAAAAGATGAGTATTTAGGGAGACTTTTTCACATTAAGAGTACTATAATCAACTTCTAGAGAATCACCTAATCCACCAAAGATAACTATATACATCACATTTCTTTAGGCTTTAACCAAAACCAAAACCAAAAGGTTAGTACAAGATCAGATAATCCAGAAAAGGATAACCCTTTATAAAAATAAAATCTATGCTTAATCTCCAAAATTTGTCCAACAAAACCCAAAGTTCAACGAGGCCATTAGATAAACAATTTTTCCATAAAATTCTTCAAAGTAAACCAAACAAAGGTTGAAACCCAAATATTTGAAGGATCTAGTCACATAGTCTTCCAAGTTAAATCATAACATTTATCACCAAACAACATCTATTTCTCCTAAAGTCTCGTATTGAAAAGTAATTAACCTAATCACATATCCTCCATGATATGTCAATAATTTTCATAAATAACCCAAAATAAACTTACTCTTAATTCATAAAATCATATAACTTGAAAGAATCAGTCAAACTAACCAGGGACTTCACATTGTCCAATGGTAGGCGATAAATACCAGTCACACTTTGGTTGTGGGTTCGATTCCCACGGCTTTGTCCGACGCGACGGGTTGTCACACGGTCTGCATGTTGTCCTTTTTCCAAAACTATATAATTCTTAAACCATTCCCCAAAAAGGGATAAAATCATAAAAAATAACCATAACATAATTTAACCTCAATTTTATCTCATGCCTTTCACTTCAATCATAACATATAGTAACCCATAATTACCTCAAAAGTAAGGATCATATAAACCCAAATGGTTCTTTATAACTATGTCCATAATAGAAAATATAACTATTCCTTGAATAAAATTTTCATATATTAAACATCAGTGTTACACATACTATAAAAAGTTTTCTAATGTACCCCATCATCAAAAGACACTTAATACTCTTATGAATTTCACCATAACTCTTGAAGCCCTTATATGTTGACATCTTACTCATTCAACATTCTTCATGATCCATTAACCATTCCTTTCCAACTTATTCCGAAATACCTCTTTCATACAAACAAAATCATGAATCATATCCTAATATCCCAAAATAGAAAACAAAAGTTAAGAAATAATCCATACATTTGATTGGTCATTGTCGGTTTCGTCATCCTCAATCGGAATGGCATTAGGTATTGGTAAATGAGTATTTGTATGATCTTGGTGATCCCATTCACAAAAATTCTTCATGGGACATGTGTTTGCATAATGACCATGCACACCACATTTAAAACATTCAATTGATCCCTTAGAAAAAACTTATTTCCCTTTCGTCGAGTCAACTGGATGCTTCCTTTTTCCACGGCAGGTTCTTGCTTTATAACCTTTATTTCCACATCTATAGCATATTTATGTCCCTTTGAAACATTTTCCTAGGTGTTTCTTTCCACATCTTTGACACATGGGTTTTTGAACACACTTACCTTTATGATTATTACCTTTAGTTCCGTAGGGATTTGTTTCTCGCATATATGATGCCTTATAAAAATCACCAAGGTTTAGGTGGTCAATCATAACTCTAGATAGTTGGTTGAGGATAAACACAAGAGTTCTCATTACAGCTCCCATATCATTCATTTTCTCGCTTAGAAAACTTTCACAGTTTCCTTCACATCCACCGTTACCTTGGTGCCTGCTAGATCCTGCCATTTACTAAAACCAAAAAGGGTCAGTGTGAGTATAACAACAAAACCATCATGTATTAATGAGGAAGATAAACACTAAGATATTCTTACTCATTCACTTTATCTAAAACTAGGACTCTGTCTGAAATCCTAACCATTATGGTAATGTCACTTATGCTTAAAGAATACCCTAACCTCTAAAGTTATCTAAACCGACCTTTGATACCAACTATAAGGACCTTACTTAAAATTTAATTAAATGAATAATTCACATTGAGGATCTTTTCAGGTTTAGAGTTTTAGAGAATTAGGACATAACTATTACATCTCAAAAGATTAAAAAGTAGTCTCTTCTACAAAATTTCCATAAAATAAAAACTCTTAAAAAGAAACATGTCTAGTTTCATGTTTTAGGTAGCATGACTTTCCCTTGATCCCATCCTTGACCCTATTCCATGCTAAGTCCTGTGAAAAACATTTCAAAAACTTGGGATGAGCATAAAAACTCAGTAAGGGATACACAATGAATAAAAACTGTTAGTTTATCAAAACAAAAAGTAAACCATGTATTCTTTATCAAAGTAATACTTTTCACCTTTATGAAGTAGTAAAAACTCTTCACTGAATAAAATATCATTACTTACCTTTTTGTAACCAAAGGATTACCATAAAACTCATATAAAGAACACATAACATATATAAAGGTAACTTGGTACATAAACATAATTAAGTGGAATAACCATACGGTCAACTACCACACATATCACTTAATGGAATAGCCATACGGCCAATTTCCATACATACTTAATGGAATAGCCATACAGCCGACTTCCATACCCAATGCATTGGAGGTTATAACATAACCACCCATCCTGGTATTCACAGCACCACCCGTCATAATGTCCAAGTACCATTATTACACATAAAATATGGAAAATATAAACAATTCAATAACAATATTTCATTTGCAATCACAATAAATAATTCCCAGATATTGAATTAATCAATCCATTTTCAAAAACCATTTAAAATATATTTTTGAATCAAAGTGTCCCATACCACTTTGAATCATTTAATGGAATATTAATGTCCATATAAATAAATACTGAAAACCATTTTGAAAACATGGACATTAAAGATAAATATTTAGAATAATAAATCTTTAAATCATTTAAAATGATATTTTTGTAAAAGAGTTTTTAACAAAATGAGAGACTCTTGAATACAAATAATAGCTGAATAACATTTAATCCGAACTTTATAATATCATGAGAATAAAAGGATTCATGATATAATATGTCAAAGGACAGTATACACACCATATAAGAGTGAATTGGTGCATAACAACAATGAAGTCTCAAAAGAAATGTAAAATGAGATGAAATCCGTTATAAAGAAGGTATCCTTAAATTAAGGATAAATCAATCTCATAATTATGTGTGACAAATATAAATACACCCAATATAAGTGGATATTAAGTGTAAAACAATCAAAGTTTATTCACACATATTCAAAGGATGACATATTCAATAACTACATGTTCAACCCAAAGAAATCGAAATTGGGTTAAGAAGTTCCCTTGACAGCCTAACGACGTCACATCAAAATGAGTTGATGAGAGATAATAAAAAACTATCTCATAACTTGGACATAAAATTTACATCAATAAGGATATATGAGAACATATCCCAACATAACAATATGTCCATTAAAAGACCCAACAAAAGAAGTCTTTTAAAAAGAGGAGGGTGAAAGGTTCCCTTACCGACATGGGTATCTTTCGAAGCATACGCCCCGTGAAAGAAGGACAATACATCATTGATGTAAATACTCATAAATGAAATAATATTAAACAATGAGTAAAATAATGGTCAGTACATACACCACTCAATGGAAATTGTGGAAAATGTATCATAAATCTCACGGGAATAAAAGTGAGATGAAAAATCTCTTACGAAAACTCGGCAGCCTAACGGTGCCACTTAAAACTTCCAAAATGGATTGATGAGAGAGAATATGGTCTCTCATCACATGAACATAAAAATTACAGTAGGATTAAGATAAAAGAACATCCCAATAAAAATAAAGATTAGCTTTAAATGGAATGACATAAAAGAGTGTACTTAAAAAGAAAGAGAGGAGTAGGATCCCTTACCTTGGGTCCGACTTGACTCGATCGTTCTTTAACATCCTTTAAAAGTGTAAATCCTTTTGATTTGAGCCTAAAGGCTTCCTTTGAAAGGATTCTGACCAAAGGGAATCCTCTAGGATGAGGAGAGGGATGTGGAGAGAGTAAATGGTCAGGGGATGGCCAATCCAAAGGCTTGAGTAGTGTGTGAAATTAGGTAGAGGTGGGGGCCTTTTATAAGAGGAGAGGAGGGGCACTTTTGGAAATCATGAAACTATTATTTTATTTTCAAAAGTTTATCGAATTTATAAGGTCCCACATTGATATATTTTGAAGATAAGATGATAAGGCTTAGAAATATTTCCATCCAATAGGTTTTGGACAAGTTTAGGTCTTAGATACTACATTATCTTTCCATTTTATTTAAATCATTAAATAATGAGGTCATCGCTGCATCATCATGATGTCATAAATAATTTAATTTATTTAAAGTCTAAAAATTATAAAAAAATTACTATGATGTAGAAAATCTTTTTATCTTTCTAATGAATATTTATAATCAAAAATATGATTAGTATAACCCCTTATAAAATGTTTTTTAGTAAAACAATTTATGTTAGTGTCATTTTCACCTTTATTTAAAAAACGCATTAAAGTCATTATCTCACCCAAGTGGCTCCATGGGGTCCCCTAAATCGACCCATGGGTTGTCTTGGTCGGCCATGAAACAACCAATAGGGTTATGACATGTTTCAAGCTCATCTCATTTTATTAAAGTATTATTTTTACCTTAAACTACACTAATTACCACTAATCGCGATTAAAAATTTAATAAGTTACTATTCACCAAAAAATTATTTTTATCCCATTGAACCACATTTTACTTCTTAATGACAACCATGTATGTCGGATTTTTGAAAATCAAAACCAAATGATAGAAAAATTTCATTTAAATGGAAAATCAGTTTTTATAAGTACCACTTAGTGGTTTCACTATTCATCAAAAATTGAAGTTTTTCAGAAAATTACCAAAAATTCACCCTAAGCTATATTTGATATTACGAATTCAAAAATGAAGTCTATTTTAAAAAATTAAAAACATATAAGTCACATTAATTAATTTAATAATTAATTCCCGCTGTCAGAGCAAATAGCGTGTTTTTATGAAAGAATAAGTATCAAAAGATTGACACTAGTTTAAGTCCGATTTCAAAGTGAAATTAATTCCAACCACCACTATTGGATTTAATGGTAAAAATATTTTCTAATTTCACTTTAAAAAAAATTCAAATGATAATCTAATCATATAAATCAATTAGATTAAAAAGAGGTTTTCAATTATAATACAACATTTTACACTATTCATGAAAAAAATGAACTTTATCGGAAAAATACCAAAAATTTAAACAAAGTAAAATTTGATGTCCCGATTCTAAAGAAGAGTTTTATTTGGTCTAAAATAATGTATAAGAGTGATCAAAAATATATTCAATGACAGTTCTCCATCAGAAGGCGATAAGTGAACCTTTAGTGAAAATTAGGGTATAAAAGCCTAAAATTGAATTCTTTCCGTATTTTAAGCCTTTGGATAAATGTAAAAACATTTAAAAAACATATATAATCATATTTTAGTTATTTCTATCCATTCCCTCCAATACAACGGCTACATGATAACTGCCATTTAAAATAATATTATTTTATAATTAGAGTGCAACGTAAGATTCCCAAGAAACTCGTTGTTGCGTATTGGGTACACCATCGAGCATAGCGTCCCCTTTAAAGTAATATTAATATTTTATTCAAAAATATGGATAAATATGAAAATGTCATATTCTTTATTTACCTGGGGTGTTACATTCATAGGATCACATCAACCATGGTATAAGAATTCATCTTAAATCATTTAAAGGTAAAATAATTCAACACAAACCAATGGTAATTAAGCGATTAGAGATAATATATGTAAAACAACATTTAAAAGAGACCGATTCATATACAATGGTTCCAAAATCACTGCCTTCATTGACAAACACACAATATTGTATGTAACCAGACTCAAAAAACCATCCATCAGAATATAAAAAAAATTATTTGAAACCCTAGGTCTAGAAAAACCTCCATGTATAAATACATAATTCATGAAAATGGAAAACATGGAAAGGTAAGGGGAAATAATGATGAAATATCTAGGAAAAGGGTCTTAGCTCAATCCGAAAAAACATTAATCCAAGGATTTTTCAACATGAGAGTAGGAGAGAAGCTGAGTAGATAAGAGAGAATAGTTTCACTAAAATTAGATAGGAAATGATGTCCAAAGAGGATAAATTTGTTAGGTGAATTTTGGTAAAGACTTAAAATAATAATGAGTTATAAAACTTACAATATTTTACCATATGTTAAGAAAAACAGTTCACCAACCCTAATTGATCTAATTCATTCCAAAAATCATTCCACCTGATTACCCAAGGGCCTTTCACTATTAAAAAAATATTACCAATTAACAAACATGTACACTATTCCAGAATCCAACAACCTGAAATGGTTAGCCACAAGGTAATTAAAACCATTCGACTAGTCTGTTTTCATATAAAAAGAAACCATTTAACACGCCACACATATAAAACTCTAAAAACAATTCAAATAATGATAAAAATAAAAAATGAAACATAAATATTACCCATAGGGTGTCATAAAATCCCATCCATGTAATTTTCTTTCTGCCAGAAAGTCCTCAAATGTCAAAAGAAGAAATTAGGTGAGTCCAATACTCACTCAAGAAATCTTTTCAATTCCTTGTGTAATATATATCACCAAAATTTTACCAATTAAAAAAATACAATTTGATGGTGTTTCATCAAATAATATTTTTATAATAGTCCAAAACATGTATTGGATAATCCATATTAGTAATATCATGAACAATATATTTTTCTTCCCAATCCAACACTTGATATCGGTATGGATGGTATATATTTAACTGAGATGTATGGATGATATCATGGATCATAGTCATCCATGATGGGATCTATAACTGATTGAATTCCATCCCAAGATGTCTAATAATAATAAATGACAATACATAATGTGTTGCAGACTATCCTTGTTTTCCCAATCGATAATGTACCAGCCTGCCAGATACCAGAAAAAATCCCAAATCACAGAAATGACCATATTATGTCTGATGTTATCAATATGACTATTATTTATGATGAATCTAGGTTTTATAAATACTTTTCTAAATCATCTGTATTTTATATTTCATCTCCTGGATGAATCCTGAGATAAATAATGAATTTTTTCCCACCATTATCTAAAGAAATGGGGACTGGCGCAACTTCCCATATGATTCCACAAATTAGACCATCCTCATCAAGGCCTAATAATGTTTAATAATATAAAACATGGATATTCGAGGTTCCAATCTTCAAAACTATGAAATAAAGTACACATTCAGATATCATATTGATTAGAGTTTTGATGGTTTAATCTAACATACCATCCATTTGAAGGTGATAAATAGTTCAAAACGTCATCTGGGCTCCCAAATCATCCTAGAGTCCCTTACCAAATAATGAATTAAAATGGGTATCCTAGTTAGAAACCCTCAATTATAGAACTAAATAATTCTCAATAAAATATTGAACATTGAAGCTTTTATGACCCCCTATAGTCATCAAATCTCTAATTGGAATATATTGGAATAATATTACAAAATGAATGAAAATAACACCAATGGGATAATTCCCACTCAAAGTAAATGGTAGATTAATTCTAAAATCGAATGATATCACATCCCACTACTATATCAGGATTGGATGTGGCTTTAATGATCCTATAGGTTTTGGATACACACCATTCATTCTGTATAAGGTCAAACACTGGGAGTAAAAACCCACAACTGCACATGTCATCCATGACCACCAATTCTAACTTCTCAATGTATAAAACAAATTGGCTTCCACAGGGTGTGTGGAACAACTATAATGATTCACCTCACATATAATTTACTTCTATATGATTAATGTAATGACAATAAATTTCATAGAAAGTAGATATCTATCAGTAGAATAAGAAAAATATCTTGAAGTCTCTCTATCATTTAAAGGCCTACTAATCTATTATCACACAGGTTAATATATATTCTCACACATAATATAATTGATAGGAGATGGTGTGACGTATACACTATTTGAAAATATCACCTCTTCATAATCTTTTAGAACCTAAACTTGATAGAAAAACATGTTCATCATACCCCACACATAAACTAAGACCCAACATTCTACACTCTATGATTCCTCTTGAAAGCTTAGGTGATCTCTATTTCCTTCATAGAAAAACAAATATTTAAATAATATTATATATAATATTTTTCCCAATATATCTATCTATGGTTTTTGTACCCTTGGGTAATGATAAAATTATATATTTTATGTTCTGAATAGTCTATAATACACTTAATGAATATATAATGCCACCACATCTTCATTAAATTAAAATAGTAATTATAACTCTAAGTAATGGTAGTGATAATTCTATTCTTGTGGAGAAAAATCCAATTTATTCCAAATTTCCATAACACATCATCACATGTCCTAATCCCACACTAGAAAAATTACAACAGACATCATATGCTCTCCCAAGATCATGAATAATCAGTTGTCACATGGGTTTAAAAAGGGTATGTAAATTCTCAAAATATCATTGACACTTTTCATCCCACTAAAACATCACATCAGTCCTAGTAAAATATATAATGGGAGAATCAAGCGAGTTAAAATCATATTGAAACATCCATAATACCTAGAAATCTAAAAAATAAATTTATATCTGACAGACTTTTGGGATGGACCAATGATATGACTACGTGATCATTCCCGAGATCCATTGAAACCCCTCTTTTGAAAATCAAAAACCCTATGACTTTTATTTCCTTGATAAAAAAACTTGAACATTGATAGATTTGAATATAGACCACGCCCCTCATACTCCAAATATAATCTCAAGATAGTTAGAATGATATTATTCTATCTTGTAATAAATAAAGATATCAAAAAAATTTACTTTTAAGAGAGTAAAAAAATTCATCGAACAACTATTTTATCAAGTCCATTAAAAACACATGGGAATTAGTAATCCCAAATGACATAATCTAATGATATAAACGTCTAAACTATCATCAAAAGGAATTCATCAAAAAATATTCTTCCCAAACAATCAAATGGTGGTGATCGAATATCATATTGATCTTTGATAACAAAAAAGATCCTATAAGTTCATCAAAGATATCTAAAATCCTTGGAAATGGGTACTTATTTATCATGAACAACATATTGTGCTCCCAACATTATATGAAATTTTGGAGGCACCCATATGCCTCCTTTAAAAAGATAATTTTCAATGTCTATAATGTTATTCTAGTGATGATAAATCATAATCCCCCAAGGTAATATTAATTTACTTTTATCTCTTTCAGCTTACCAGTACTCATATAATAATATTAAAAAGAGATGTGGAGAGTCATAAGGATAATATAGATGTAACAATGGACCTCTCACAGGGGTGGAAACCCAAAAAATAAACTAAATGAAACAAGGAACCTATCCATAACCACTAGAAGTCCCATTAATGAACTCTTCTCCTAAACATTGAAAATCATATTGATAAACTATAACTATATATAATGAAAATGGTCCTTCCCACCTGGATCATAGATCAAAATCACCATGAAATGTGTGAGTTCACGCATTATGTGTAAAAAATGGAACCTGTATTGATAATATTCAATCTAATGTTTGAATATTTCCATCCAATACATGATAATGATAAGGTTAAAAACATACATGATTAATATGATAAATTCATAATCCATGTCAATATCAGTAACCAAAACATGATATTTAGGGAACAATAATATATACTCTATATTTGTACCAAAAATGCTAAATAGATCTGTAAAAAAGAGATAAACTCTTCTTGTACACCTAGAGAATTATCTTACTTTATAGAAATAAAGAATGGGGTAAATTGGGATCAAAGAGATTTTACCTTATAGGAGACATAATATACAACATACCTATAATAGTGTTCGACAAGAAATATGATCCCTCTTTTATAGAATCTGTTTTATTAAGACAAGATGACTCCAGACCTCATTTATCCCTCTTAAACTACCAAATATCCCCCTTTTCTCTTGGTTATGATCCTCGAACCATAGTAGTTTTGGGACCACCTCAGATTCATTCGAGAACATGGTGCCTGCATTTCTCCCCTGTGAGAAAAGAAGCATTGATGGTGAACCAAAATTCCACAATAGTGGAATATCCTCATTTTAATAGGATATAGGGATTAGTATAAACACTTTTCCCATAATAATTTCAGACAACTAGATTATACCCCAATGTACCCATAGAAGATATCCCAGATGACATTTTAATATAGTTGAAATTTCCCCATTGAGACTCTTCATGCATCAACTACTGACCAGCTACAGAAATATCAGTCCTACACATGAATGGAAAACCACTAAAATATGTATTCTTGGATATATTGGCCTATACCATAGAATACTATAAAATAAACTTATAAAAGATCAGTAATAGTTGAATGATGAGAACTTCCCAAGTCTCTGGCTTCCTGAGCATCGCAAAATGCTCAGCCTTGAGGATGTTGTACATAATGAGGTCCAGAGAGTCATGATCCGACTGAAAAAATGAGGATCATACTCCATCACTTAATGATACCCATGATATATCATTATGAACTAATTTCCATTCACTGACCTCAAATATTCTATGTGTATTTTCCAATTAAATGCCACATTGAAATTTTTCCATGTCATATCATCTTTCTTCATTGCTAGCACCACTGATTCCAACAAATTCATACATGATCCTTCCATCACATAAGTTGATAGTCCAACCATTGATGCCTAAATGTTCTTTAATAACTCAAATATAATCGTGATCTTATCTAACCACTCTCAGGATCATTGGGTCCTTTGTCACCACATAATAATAATAAGGATTTCCTAGAGAACTCTTAGGAATGTTTCACAATCTATTTCATCACATAACAACCCACAGAGCCCAAGGATTGGATTATGTGAATCAAAGAATAATCTATATATGGATCAATACATGGGTTCACCATTGTGGTATTCTCTACAACAACCTCTTTAACCAGGATGAGTTTCATCAAAGATTAATTTTTTGCAAGACATAAACACAAGGTTCATCGAAACATAATTGAATAATAAAAATAATAAAATAAAATATTACATTATAGTAGGTATAAAAAACCATCACTATAATAAATAACTATATTGAATGAAATAATTAATAAATTAATAATATTTGGAATTTCCCACCATACGTGGTTCGGTCACATGTTTAGACAACTTGTGAATCAACTGTGTGGGTGTTTGTGGGAGAAAATAGGAAAGGTCAAATAGTTCACACATAGTTATATATAAATAGTCTCCTAAACCATATTACTCCTAAAAACACTCCCATTTCACTATAAAAGTGAAATTGACTTATATTCTCACCATTTTACTCGACAAATTTATGTAATTACCTCAAAATATCATTATATTAATACATATATCATATCAAAACCTAATCTTATTTCCAAAACATCCATGGTCATGTGAGGTTCATAAAAAATAAGTGTCTATTATGTGCTCCAGTACTCTTACTTCTCGAGTCCTGATGGTCCTAAGTCTAGTCTTCCATTGGCTCCTAGATAATGAAAACCTCTACGATACAATTTTATAATGAAATAAAAAGTTTCGACCTAACCAGTCTGTCAATCCACAATTCCACAAGGCCCAATGAACACTCAAAATATTCATTGGTGAGTAAAAAGAACCACCATTAAATAAATCCCCCTGAAATGAATTCAAACATGTTAAAATAGAATGACCTATCCATGAAATTGGACTTCCACACTTATTTCATCAGAGTGAACATATATAAATTAATTTCTGTAGCAAAAATTAAATGACTAAATGAGATACCAGAAAACAAATCATAACATCATCTATTTCTCTTTTTATCCCAATTAAAAATATAAAAATTCAAAATAGAGAAATTGAAAAATGGATTATACAATTATCTAAATGGTACTTAAAACTATAAAATTTTCCACCAAGAGATAAATCGGTGAGACCATGTCTCCTAATAAAAAATGGATGATAGTTTTCATGAACATACACCAATGTACATGGTTCCCTATTAGTGTTTCAAGGAAAATATCCATGTAATGACCAACACTATTTAGAGTCATTGAAGAAGATAACTTAGTATAGTACCTCTAGGAATCTATTAAATTATTGTGATACATGAAAACAAATAAACAAGTCGAAAAACCCATTTTCCAAAATTATTTCAGAGAAAAACAATTTAATTTAATCCAAGCCTTCAATATGGATTTTTTTCATTTAGTAAAAAATTGTATTCAAAAAAATCATCATTGTATTAAAATAAAGAAACAATTCCTTAATACACTATATTATCAACATAACATGAAAAAAACAATGGTAATAATAAACATCATCATCATATAACTTATTGAATGAAAATGTTCATAGAACATGATATCATATCAAAAAGGGTGCTAATATAATTTATAAATTCATATAGCCGAACCCTTCATGAGTAATGTCTAATAAGGGATACAAATATAAGTTTATAATGTATCTAAGACTAAATAAAAAAACTATCTTGATAAACAAGTTGTAGCTCACCTCATCATTCATGGGATCAACTACCAGATCTCTTAGGTTCTCTTCAAAAAAATAATAAATATCTTATTCTTATACTAAATTCACATGTGATCCCTTAGTCAATAATTATAATCTCTCTCATCCATCTAACCAGTGTCTGTCATGGGCCATTGGATAACTCCTAGTCACACCCCAAGTGTTCTCATGTGATACTCAATGAATATAATGATCATATCCTAAGTATTGAACCAAAAATTTCATTTCAAAATTCCATTTAATAAAGAAAACATTATAATTTTGGAAAACACATTTAATAAAGGTAAAATAATTTAAAAAATCCATTTGAAACCATAAAATTATTTTCAACTATTTATTCAGACACTTGGAGTGCAATCCAGCCATTCAAATTTGGAAAACCAACATTAAAAATCCAATTAGAAACTAAAACCATATATCAAATTAAACATGGTATAAATATTAATAATAAATAATTTAAATATCAATTAAATTAATTTATGACAAATATGGTTTATAATAAAAAATTAATCCATGGGAAACACCATAAAATAGTTAAAAAGGTATAAGGAATGGTTCTAAATTCATCAATTTGGATGAAAACCACATGATTTAGAATAGAAGAAGTACTAACATACCTAATCCACATAAAAAACCAAAACCCCATTATACACCCTAGGTTTTTCAAACCGATCATCTAGGGTTCCAAGCATACAGGGAAATTTAATATATCCTAGTGAAGGGGAAATTTATGCTAAAAATTGAATGAAAATTGGATTACATTTAGCCAACTCAAATTGAGTCCAAGGAGAATCCACTAATAGGAGAGTGTATAATATCCTATGAAAAAATATGGTTTTCAAAATAATTAGAGAATAAAAGTGGATAAACGGTGTCAAATTCTTAGATTCCTTCCTTTGGGATGCATAATAATATGGTTAAAATCACTGGGAGTCATATAACAGGATGGAAAATGCTAGTTTGGTGGGGGGAATTAATGTAATATGAATGTCTACTAATATCTATGGCTTCATGCTAAAGTTACATGGGAGGTTCTTGAGGAAATATTATTGTGGGGATGTTTAATGAAAAAAATATAGGGGATTAATATGGACTTTGGAAATATAATAACCTCCCCATATAGATATTTATTCAACCGCACATCGAGAACCTATAGCGCCACACCTGATGGATTTTTGGGAGGCGTGACATATGTTTTAGGCTTATAATCTAGTCAAGTGTGTGGTTTGGCTTCCCCAGGTGTCTGACACTAGATGTGATATTTAGGGACTAATGAGATACTTAAAATTCACATAGGTGGCCCTTAAAAATGTTAATAGTGGTATCTTTATCCTCATTGAGTTGAATAATGAAGCTGATAAATGAATGTTTTTCTAGTTTGACATAAGTAAACTTTTTCTAGAGGGAAATTTATCATCTTGAGTCATCCTCTATAAGAATTATAGTTGGGGTAACATCCACTAGAGAAATTTAATCCCCAATAAGATGGATTTTTTCATTTTTCACATTCGATATAATTCAATTTCAACTAATTTACACATCATGAACACATGAATCAATATGGAATAGAGGTGTTTTTGTTGTAGAAATCCATGTGAAGAGTCCCTAGGGAGCATGTTCTTTGATACTGACTGTTCTCAGGTGGTGTGGCTCACCACTAAGGTTCCCACTATTTTTTGAACCAAATTACCTTCCAGTATATTTTTTTACCCTATGATTTCAATGGGTGGAGGATAAATTCCCTGATAGAAAAACCTCAATGATGATAATTTGGGTGGGATGTTAGTGTAAATGGAAAGAAAGAATATCGACAAAGAATGAGGATACCCCATAAATATTGTAGGACCTCATGTATGGAGTTAGGATCATTTTGATTTTTCTTAAATGGATTTCCACCATTTGGAACAATTCCACATCCCTCGGGATCATCATGTGTAACTACACTCCATACTCCTCAAGAACACACAACCTTTATAGATACTGGGTCTTCTAGTATCCACACAACTAGTCCATATAGTATAAAACTAAGTGACCATATTTTAAGAGAGTTATGTGGGGTTTTGGGTTAGCTTAGGATAGTAGGGTTAATTTAATCCCTACCTTCACCACTCACTTTGGCCTCGATGAATCCCTATAGGCTAAGGTGAGGGTGATACACATAGGCTTGGAGCTAGGTAACATTAAAAATATTGACATGTATACTATGTAAATGGACTCCAAGAACATCCAAAACTTTTTACTTGTCTATTGTGGTATCCCATGGAAAATTCAATTCTCTTCTCGTAAGTGCATGAGTCTCATTAATAATAATATAGACATCCTACATGTGTGGTTTGAGGGAAATAAAGTATCAGAATTTCTTGCTACCATTTTCTTTCCAACTATTTATGTTGCATGTTTTTCTAGTATATGAAATTTCCCTTCTAAGTCTAAACAAATGGTTAGATTGGATTCCCTCAGTCATTTATATTTTCGGCCTCCATAGCCTCATATTATTGTGTTGTAGATGACTTTATCCCCTTTTACAGATTCAATACAAATAATTTTATGTATATAATGAGCTAAATACATTTCATGGTTTACCACAAGAGTAGTAAATCTATGTTCATATACTGTTGGGTCAATTGACACCCAAAAACGAACCCATATTTCCCCTCTTTAGATTTGTACAATTTCACAAACCTTTCCAAAACTATGTAAAAGCAAACATCCCTCTACATAATCACCACCATATAGTTATCCACATGCTAATAAAACCATGAAAAAACCACACACATAGTATAAATTACTGTAGAAACCAAAATTTCAACCCTTTACACTAATTAAACTCAAAAAAATATACCAATGATAAATAAGACTCAAAATAGATATAGTAGTGACCCAACGTGTTTCACAAGTTCCTTCTTGAAAACAAAATGACTGATTTTGAAGAAGAGTGCTCTAGATTGGATTTCATGAATCCATTATCTTCTATGGTAGGGATCACATCCACTTTATATTCACTACTCCATAAATTAATATTTCATGAGAGAATACTATATCGATGTCAATATCATGGTATTTGATACATTACATCCCATTGAAGAGATTCACATTCATTCAAACATTTCAAATGGATGTATCAAACATAGATTTATATAAATTAATTTACCTTATAACCACAATAGAAACATTGAAGTACATGTAATTAGACATTAATGTAATATAAAATATCATGTTCCCATAATACTGTATAACAATGACCAGTTATACACTATAATAATGAAATAACTATGTTTGTATCATCAATATATAAATCAAGGAGCCCATAATAGATGATATCCCTAATTTTCTTATTACCAACACTGATTGGAATTATTCCATACTATAATATATATGTTGGGAGATAAATTATTTTACATAGTCATTACATTGTAAAATACATGTTATGATCCACCAATAGATATGATGAATTCAAAAAGTGGTCATTATTTTTTTATGACCACATTTAATAAAATTAATTATTAAATGTTAGTAAATCATGATATTTATATAGTAAAATATTATAATATATATAAATTCTATCATCGTCCTCAAATCAAACATTTAGTATAAAATAAGAAAAGATGAATCATAATGTTATAAACTCTTAAGTCTAGTAACTTAAGAAAATTACTTAGGTAAAAGGAAAATCAATGTGTTATAGAAGCACCTTATAGAGTTAAAAATGTTGAAATATTTTAATAAGTGAATAATTATGCATATATGTTGAATAAAATGATTCACTTGATGTTTCTAAGTCCTTAGATGCAATAATTTCCTTATAGTTATTTTCTATACTCATTTTATCAATATGAATGCTTAGGTCAATGAATTAGTTTGGATAAGGTTTTCTAGTAATGAATTGTTTTTATTTGAAATAGATATAAATTTCACATAAAAGGAATTTTGATTGAGAAATAATTTCCGTACTATTATACAAAGGATTATGACAGTTATTATTGGAATGAAATATTTGATATCTAGAAATTTTATGATAGTATAATGTGTAAAAGTTCAATATAAAAGAATAAAAGTTAGTTTAAATGTCCAATAATGAGATTTCATGTATCAAGATATGGTTATTGAATCTTATAGGAGTTATCCGGAAGGATTAAAAAATATCCCATTGAATATAATTCTTAATGTTAATATATAGGATTTATCAAATTCCATATAATTTCATTGTTAGTTACTTGTGTTATAGAAATAGATATTTAAGTGAGCATGATACAAAATGTATAATTGAAATGTTTTGTAAATATTCAGAATTTATAATTCAATTGAAGAATTGATGGATCATGTATTTTTCATTAAAGTGGTGATAAAAAAATTAAATTAAAAAAGTTAAATTTTAAATGATTTTATTAATATAATACATATCTATGTTATTATTATATATTGCTATATAATTTGACTTATATGATGATAATACTTTTCAGTACTAAAATTATTTTATAAACAATACATGATAATTAATTCAATAAAAATGTTTTATGAATATCATTAATTCTATTACATTTTTATTTATCTGATGATAGGGATAAAAATCAATTTTCAATGATAAAGTGTTTATCAATATGTCTGAAAAGTATAATGAATGGTTTCCCCCACACAATAGTAAAATATTTAAAAAAATAGTATTACTTTCAAGAAATTACTCCATACTTCTAGAGTTCCATTTATTATATGGAAACAACATTTGATTTTTTATATATTCATCTTAAAATAAAATGAGTGTAATTTCCAAAAACAATGAATTTGTTTTCATATTTATATGATATTCTAATAATAAATGTTCATAAGAGTCTAGTGAGAGTAAGTTAGAACTTCTAAAAGTCAAATTTTCTCAAATAAAATACTATGTAATTTATAATTTGAATATAATTTCATGTAATATCCTAAATTATTTGAGGGTATAGAGGTATATCTAAATATAATGTGTTCCTTTTATTTTTCATAAAGAAGTTAATATCACTTTATCAAGTTGGGGTTTAGTACATGTTGGTAAATTATAATGTAAATATTAAAATTTGAAACAAAAATTATTTCATGATAATAATTTATTGGAAGTGTTTCAAGAATAAAGATGATATACATTGAAAGATTTATATCATGAAAATATAAATTAACAAAATAAAAAAATAATGATGTATAGATTAGGAGTTAAAATATATTAAATGATTTTATCAATATAAATATGTTTTATTAGTCTCACCATTACTAAAACAATATTTCTTTATAGATGATACACAATAACATGTTTTAGGTGATGGTTTTATTATGTAGCCGCCCATAGATGTTGTAGGGTTTACAAATATATAACAAGTTAAAATATTCCTTAATGTGAACCAAACCCAAATCCAATCTGTCTTCCTTTCATATATGATCTCATAGATAGACAACTATATTTGGTTTTTAAAATATTCTTAATGAGTTTAAGAATGTTAAATGTATCATAAAAAGAAGTCTATGAATTATCATTCATTCATGTTGGACGAAATTATATACATATTTATGTAAATTTTAGGAATTTTATTAATAATTAACCTCTCAAAGAATTAAATTTTTTGTTATCCATAATTGATGTTCATTGTGGTGTATTATAGGCCATAAACAAAAATTTATTGTTGGCATGTGTTTTATTCTTTTAACAAGATAAATAATATTCTCATGAGGTATAAAAAAAATATACACCATATGAACCACTATGTATACCACATCAAGTTGCGTTCACCCTGTTCATGGTATACATTAGGGTCGTGGTTTATATTTGGATCTCCACTACCAATACACCGAAAGACTCCAACCATGATAATGATTATAATTTATATATTTCCTATTAAATCATTTTTAATGATATTATCAGGGGTAGATGAGTATATAAATGATCATGTCATAAATTAGAGATAATAATGTTGGTATTTTTCCTATGTAATAATGAATATGATATTTTTACGCCTGACTGATGTAGACATAGAATTTCTGCAAGTTCTCTTATATATTTTATAGGATGTTATCATCTATTCATGTGATAGTAATTTGATTGAATCATCTATAATGGTGAATTTAAATGTGATTTATTCATTTATGTATGTATTATATACATTGATAGATTAAATTTTATAAGTTGTATATGTGGGATTGATATAAATCATGAATAGTGGACACTCAACTTTGAGTAAAAGTAAAACATATGTTAATGATGTAATTCAAGGGATGAAGACGGTGGAAACATGTGTATATAACAATATATTTGATAAAGATTAAGAGAGATCCCTTTAGAGATTTATTATCAATGATTTTTTTATATATTCTATCTTATTTGAAAATTTATGGAAATGGTGATTCATGTATTTTATTAATGATACAGAGTCACATGGGGTGATGATTTTTTTAACACAATTGGGATTGAGTTTAAATAAAATAGGTTTCAAAAATGTGTTTTGGAATTAGGATAAAATTGTTTTGGATGATTATTTACAAGTTATCACATATGATGTTAAACAAATTGATATTAATGAAAACTTTTCAAAAAATATGGAAGATATAAAAATGTGTTTTTGTTACACTTTCACAAGTTATCATATTATATATATATATGTGGTGAAAAGGAAAAAATTCTTAGAGCATTTAGTAAAATTGATAATTGGAAAACATATTCCCAAAATCCTATTTATATATAATGTAATATAACTATATCATATCCAATGATTCCAGGATATCATAATTGTTTATTTGATTCTACATATCTATAAAGTATGATTGGGATTGTTGTAATGATTCACGTCCCAAGCATGTTTCATGGATAAACTAGCCATATAACTAGGAAATTCACAATCATTGATACTCATGGGGGACACATGTTATGTGTTTTCATTCAATTAAATATTTTACATGTTTAATTATTATTAAATATTTATTTCATATGACTAAAGGGATGGGATATGAATTTATGGATGAGTTTAATGTGTTTTCTAAGATTTTCATCCAATGAATGCATTAATTAATATCGTACATGTTACTGTAGTCTCAATATAAGATTTTCCTTGTGGGATATATAAATAAGTTACTACAATGATATCATATGTGGTTGTCTGTTATTAAATGATCGACTAAGACTCCAATACTCATTCATCTTCTTACTTATATCCTTTAAAACATAATAAACAATAATTTTTTAGAGGGTAGTGGATTAAACTAATGAATTGAATGATTTAGTAGACCAAGGAAACCTACATAGGTTAGTTGTATTTATAATTACACTACCATGATCTTCAACAAACAAGGATGAAGAGTAATACAATGATTGTGATGGTTTAAGCTACATATTTATAGTTTCTCTATTTCCGGTTTACATATTGTTTCATGTTTCTATTATTGTGATCTTGTTTTTTATTTTTTATTACTTCTTCTAAATCATAAAAGTGTTGTTAGATATATCCCTATGAATCCTAATAGGATCATGGTGTAGTGAGGGATGAAATGGAGGTGGGTATGATGATGAAATCTATAATTTTAGTGGTATTAATCCTTAGATATGGCGGTGGTATTGGAAAATATTGGTCATGCAATGCATCTAGATGTCTAACATTAGAGTTTCTCGTGTTTAGTGTTGGGAGTTATAGGGTTCTTGAGTATTATAGGGTCACCAGTGTTACATAGTGGCCTTCATCATCATCGGGCATGGAAGGATAACTAATGTAGTAGGATAGGAGAATGATCATATGAACATGTTTTGATTTTGGATGATGCTTTGTGGTTATTAGGATATGAGATTTTTGATACACATTATCTAGATATGTTTTTCCATTTTTGGGTGGAACTAACATTCTTTTTTTATATTAATTGAAAATTCTATTCTAGAAAATAAATCAATTAATTTTCATTGTTTCCTTTCTCATTCTATTTCACTTCCTATGATTCAAATTTGTAAACAAGGCCAAAAATGATTTAATAATACCAAGAGAAACATTATTTGTGGGTAAATTACATATATCCACATTATCATAATATATTTTCAACATGTTTTATTATATTGAAAAATAAAAAATGGCTTATGTTCTATTCATCAATGTTCAATGAAATTAAATCATTAATCCCCTATTCAATATTTATTTAATCATTTTGTTTTAGTTAATAATGATTACTATTAAAGAAACTAAACCAAACCCATAACCAAAAATATTGTTTATCCAGAAATTTAAAAGAACCAAATAACTATTAAACTGATTTTTACTAGGTCATGGTGATTCAATATATTTAATATAATCAATTAGAAAAACATCAAAATACCTTTCATTAATGATAATCATGAATTGAAAATTTAAAAAAAAAATATTAACTAATCTATTTAGTCATAATTCATTTTCTCTATGTGGTTTGATTTTTTCATTATTGGTGAACTTCCAAGTTCACTTCCAATTAATTTATAAACTATACTCTTTATATTATTTGGTATGTGGGGTTTGATATTAAAATTATCATTAATTACCATATTTTTTGATGATTTTAAAATGATTATTTTTTAATCATATTCATGATATTGAAATTATAAAGTCATCAAATATTTTTTATAATTTAATAAACCCATATTGTAATCAATGAAATTTCACATGATCTAACACATTATAACTGTGATCAAACCTTGTAAATGAAATGACACAATTTAATTCTATGAAGAATGTGAAAAACGGTAATTAATATGAATAATATCCATGAGAAAACCCTAAATATGGTCGGCATGAAACTTCATATACATGATATTATTTTTTGTTGATAATAGAATATATATATTTTTATATATATTTTCATTTAATATCGAGAGATAATTAAAGTAAAATAATAACATTGGATAAAATTTATAATATTTCATGATTTATAATTTTAATATGTACTTCTATTTTACATTTACTTAAAGGCATAGTTAATCATCAATGAATAAATAAATGAAAACAATAATTTATTTTTGGACTTTAGATTATTATTTTAGGGGTTATATACCATGTATTTAAAAATAATAAAAAACGAAAAAAATTAGCTACAATAAATTACTAAGAATATCTGAGAAATCAAAATTCACCCAGATTGATTCACTTAGTCAAGCATCAATTGTTATTGATTTTGGAATATATATATCATTATGATTCTTATAATATACAATCAACAACACATGTGAATACGAGTAGATATGGGAAAAACTATATTTATTTACATTAATATAAATATGGGTGTAAAATTTATTCAAAAAAACAATTATCTTATATAGACATTCAACTAATCTTATATGGTAAAATATATCTTTTTCAATGCAATTATGAATTTTATTGGTCAATTTTATATCATTTACATGGATAATGGGTTTTTCTTTTTATCTATTTTTTTTAAATATATTTATATTTTCTCCAACATAAAAAATGAGATTTTTGAGTGTCTACATTCTCTATCTCTATTAATCATTTATCTTTTACAAATATTAAATAAAAAATATAATGAAAACTAAAAGGCTGAATATAATATGATTAAAAACTGACATAATAACAACTTTTAATACATACAAATAAAACTTCTATAATAGTAAAACATTTTTTCTTAAAAAACTAACCCAATACAATAGCTATGATGATAGATAAAAACCACATCCCCTAATTTCCCATAATATCCACAAAAAATACAGTAATAACCCTGAATGAATAATGGGGATATATGAACATAATATTTTTCTATAAAATATATAAATCTAAAAACACCACAATGGAATAGAATATTATAACCATGGAATAACATCCCTCCCTAGGGGGATAGAACCTTCTCAAAACCAATTTCTCCTTTATCCCTGCCACTTTTAACATATAAAACAATCTATAACTTTTTTCCTTACTTTATAAGGTACCTTTACTCATATCAAAATTCTCCCATATACACATTATGTATTTTGTTAAATGACATTAAACTATGACCCTTGACAAAATATCTGCATCTTCAATCCAAAAATCCATGATATTTTTACTTCTACGGGTTCTATAAAAGTTAATATCGAAAGTCTTATTAGTCATACCTCACAATATAATGGAATGGTCTATACACAATGAAATAATCATTAAAACACAAATTATTTTTATTTATGGAAGGAAAAATAATGTTCCAATGAAAAATATTACAACATGATCAATTTAAAAGAGCTTTATTTCTATCATATTACATCTATTTATCTAGATCCAAAAATCATCATTAATTTTTGTATTTCATGTCCTTAATATTGGGTATGTATTGTCTCAACAATAATAAATATTTATTATCTATTTTGATTCTAAAAAATTCCATTGTTTATTTTACAAATGATATTATGCTAAATGAATATCAGGAAATTAATATCCATTAATATATTAATGATGTAATTATATTAATGAAATATGAATTGTAAGGAATATTTTTAAAGTATTTAGAATGTATTTTAATATACTCAAAAAAATAATCATACACTTCATGTGAGAGAAAAATGTAAGGATTAGACCATACATTGGATAAATTAGTGTAAGGATTTAATAGTATGTTTGAAACTGCAAGTATGGATCATATACCCTACACCACCAAGAAATTATCATTCATCAACATTATGTTTAGATGGAACCTTTTGTTTGAGATTTAAGAATTTATGGATCATCAACACTATATAATGAAGGAACCGTACATTTGTTTAAAAAAATTTTTTTTACATCAACCCTACTTTTGTACTCAACTCTATGTTATCAACCTTACATTTCTTATTTTTTTTAATTATATGAAGGAACACTAAATTTGACTATATAATGGATGGAATTTAATTTCAAGATATTTTCCATGAATCCTACAATTATATTGATGGTATTAAATATAGTTACAAACCTAATATATGACCAATTCAGGATGTCTTTATGATTGATTCATTTCCTCATATTTTATAGAGAAAATAATTCCCTTTTATAAGGGAAGTTATGACTTTCATGAATAAATTGAATATGAATATTTGTGATATACCATTCTATATCTTTTGGTCATATCAATAGAAATAATATCTATATATTCTATATATTATTTATTAATATTTATCATTATATACTTGTGTGATAAGATTCAATATAAAAATCTACAAGCTTTTTATGAATATCTATTCAAAGAAATGCTATAGAGATCAAGAAACTCATTCATTTTCTAAAAGAGGATAAACTTTGAAAGATCTTCACATTTCAACCTCATACTACTATGAAATTGATGCTATTTTGTTTCTTTCTATTTTTAATTGAAGATATTTTTTTAACCAGGATCACATCAATGCATTTTATACTTGAAAAAATTCTTCTCTAAAGAAGAAGATCCATTTCAGTTGATGTTGCGACTGTAAAATACAACTTGTATATTTCAGTAAATTAAATTATTTGAGTCAAATGAGTATAAAATACTCATACATAGTTGTGGTTAATTGAGAGCTTCTTGAAATAAGATGTATAGAAATTTGTTCCATGAAAAAGAACCAGAAGGCTATGTTTGGCCTTATTGTAAATGTATTAACTACCTGCACTTAGTTGGGGATTTGAAGGTCTCATTATAATAAGACCATTATAGTTAGAATCTTGAAGCTCGTGAAGAGAGTATTATTGGAGTTTACTAGGGGATATTTATCCCCCAAACCACTAATAAAATAGTTGTTTTATTATTTAATATTTATATGGAACTCATTATCATACAAAAGAGAACACTATATATTGGCATTAATCGCAAAAGAGGTAAAATTACAAAAATCTGTCAAGATTACCAAAAAGACCAAATTCAACTCCACTTGTGTATATTGTTATTATTATGACCTAAAAATTGGTATCATATTAGATATTTTGTGGTAAATCTCAGGAAATCATAACATAATAAGGTCAATAAAAAAGAACATATATCAATGGATGATCTGAATGAAGTTATGTATATGATTTGTGCTCCATATATTAATGGTGAAAAATATGGATGTTGGAAGTAACATATGATCATATAGATAAATAATTTGGGATTCAAAGTGTATTAAAATATTATTACCCCTTATGAAATTCCCAAAAATCATGAGATGTGGGATTCTCCAATAGAAGATTAACTTGATATAAACTCAAAATCTATGAATTTAATTATTTTTGTACTCGAACCCATTGGATTTAATCATGTATCAAAATTTCCTACTACCAATTAAATGTGGTAGATAAGTCTTTTCAAATATAAATGAATTGATAATATCAAAAAAAATGTGGTATGGTTCTACAAAACTTAAGTTCCACACCATTAGGATGTTTGATGGAGGGAACATCACATAAATGAATCAATGAATGACTAATATTGTCAACAATATTACTAAATTATAATATATAATTCCACATTTATAAAGAACACTAATAGTACTAAGAGTATTTCCCTCTAAATAGAATGGAATATTGGTATAAAATTGAAAATCATCTCAATTAAAAAATAAGAAAAAGAAGCAATTAATTGGAAAATTGATGATATATAATGTAGAAATGAAAGATGATGTTATAGATCACAAAATAACTGTATTAAGGGAAAACAATAACCTTAAGGTGACATTTCAAAATCATGAAAGAAATCAAATATGATTGTAAAAGTTTTAAAAGAGTCAAACATCTAAGATTATGACATGGAACTGGATCAACTAGCAAGAATGATTAGAAAATTCTACAAGAAGAAAATATGATTTAGAAAATCCTCCAAAAAGATTGAGAAAGGATCAAAAGAATTCAGATGCTATGAACAAAATAATATGTGTCTTCGAAAAAAATATTATGATCAAGGGATCGTATACAGAAGTAAATATATAATATTATCAGAAGACATCATTAGGATGAAGGAATATATTATAATAAAACCATTGTTCCTATATATTGATTAGAATCTACCAAAATGATTTTAGATTATGCATCACATATGAATTTTAAAAGATATCAAATGGTTGTAAAATATCCTAATTTAAATGGATATGTTTGAAGAATTATTATGTGGAATGAGCCTTAGACTGAATGAAAAGTACTCTTTTTATTATCATCTAGAGAAAGGCCTAGTACCTCTATTACAAAGGGCCCTCAAGGGGGTCAAAAATAATGTAAGCCAAGATAATATTTCTGCGCAAAGAGATGAAACACCCGTGGAAGAGACCCCAAACTGTAGAAAATGATAAGTCCCTCTTCTAGGCATCCGAGGCTTGAAAGAGTGCTCGAAACGAAGTCAGTTTCTCTCTAGTTATGATGAATGACATGTAGTGCAGAAATTTCCTTGGCACACATTCTGATAATTTAAATCAGACCCCATGGAATCCCATGCCTTCCTTGGATCAACTTCACTATAATTTCGGAATCTGACTCAACATCCGACACCTCAAGACCATGTTCCCTACAAACATGGAGACTTGTAAGCAGTGTCCGAGCCTCCACCCCCAGGGAAGAACCTGGGCCATAGAAGGAGCTGAAGGCCACAATAACAAAACTGTATGTATCATGCAGGACCCCTCCACTTCTCATTAATCTGTTTCTAAAAGATCAATCCACATTGAGTTTCAGTCCACTGGAAGGGGGAGTCGAACCGACCCATCTACCTCCCGAGACTCCAAGCGAAATGGGTCTATTAATGATGTTTCAAATCAGGGCCGATTTATGACTCCCTTTCAATAATTAGGGAATATTATGATTAAGGGACCTTGCCCTCATAAAAAAAGAGAATATGAAACATGGTAACCCAACCGTGCTCGATTTTGGGATTCCCAAATTGCCTAGCATATGGAGGTATGGATGATGTCACAGACATTACATTCCAAGCTCTTTCCCTCTAAACCTTGCATCAATGGGGTCGTGAGGCGATGAAAGAGAGGCTACTGAAGATCGATCCTTGGCTGTGGAGAGCAGATCGACCAATGTTCAACCGCCCATGCGCTCTGAGCAAATAAATGGTAAGTGAATTACCTCTTCAAGGTCGCACAACAAAAGCACCATGAGGCTAATTGTATACCCCTCCTCAGTATGTTTTCATCTGTATGTAAAGCCTTATTAATGATAGGCCAAACGAGGGAGCTCATTTTGGTGGGGATCTCTTTACACCAGTAAAAACCACCCCTCTCCTCCAAACTGAGCTCTGCATGTCTCCTTTTTCTATACTCCCGGGTGGAGAATATGCCCAGACTCAAACCCTTGTAATAGCCTCTATCCTCATCCTCTACCAAGATGACACTACTGAATACCTCCTTCTATTCCTAATTATTTACAACCTCAATAAATGAAGGATAAGTGCTTGATTATTTGAAAGAGATATTGGGTGTAGGACAGTTTGGGAACACGAGACATTGCCCCACCCTATTTTCTTCCCATAATCCAACGTCTACTCTTCCTATAATCCACAAAATTGATTCGGATAGCTCTTCTATGCAGTCAAAAATACACCATGCCAATCCAGACTGGCCTGCTCTTCGGGTTCCTGCATAATTCTGTTGATCTCCATATCTATTCTTGGAGAAAGAAGCCCACATTTATTTCCCTATAATGATGTCCATGCAAGTCTTTCATTCATTACGTGCATGATTTCTGTAATATCGTGTAATCCCACACCTCCATCTTCCACTAGTCGCGCTATATTCCCCCATGCTTCCCAGCAATAGCGGCTATTCTGATTGGCGTCCCACAGGAATGTGGACCTCACCTTCTCCATTCTTACAATAGTGCTCTTCGGTGGTTTGATAATCGCCAGTAAATGCAAAAAATGGAAGTGAGAACACTATTAACAAGCATGAAACATCCCCCAAAGGATAGGAATTTTTATTTATAGTTCAGAATTCTTCCCAGAATCTGATTCATGATATCTTCAAAAAATCATTGTTTAACACGTCCGGGAGAGAGTGAAACCCCAAGGTAAATCAAAGGAATTTGTCTTCTCTGGCAACCCAGGATCTCCTGGATATCTCTACAGCGTCTTCCTAGGCACCGGTTGGAGAGGAAAACATGACTCTTCCATGCATTAATATTCTTCCCACTCAATGAATAGTAATCTGAGAGAATAACCCTGAGTTCGATCAAGGATCTTCATCTACCATTCGTAAAAATCAGAATGTCATCTGCAAACATCAAGTGTGAGATTTTCTCCCTTCCTTTCCTTCCAAAGAATGGTTCAAGTTTACCATTTATCATGCTCATGTGATTATTCCATGAGATGGCGTCCTACACTAGAATAAAGAGAGAAGGAGACAAAGGTTCACCTTTCTGGACACCCCACACCGATTTGAAGAAGGCAAAACACTTTCCCTTGAGGGATATAAAAATCCACGGGGATTCATAGCACCGAAAAAAAGGTCGCAAACCCATTACTGGAATCCAAATTTATGCATCACCCGGATGATAAAACTACATTCAAAATTGTCATATTATTTATCCATGTCCACTTGGAAGATGAAATTAGACCCAACCACCTTTATATTTATATCATTAACAAGTTTACTAGTAATTCTGAATTCCCCTTGTATGATTATCCCTTTTATAAACCCAAGATCCACACATAAAACAAATTTTGGAATGATCCCACCCATCCTCCTTGCAATAAAACTGGCCAGAATTTTGTAGGAGACATTACATAGACAAATTGTCCTGAACTAGCCAATTGAAGTGGGATCTATAACCTTTGGAATGAGTACCACCCTGGAATCACTCACATATCTTCTTACCTCACCACCTTGAAAAAATCCAATATGGCCTCCACACCCTTCCTTTTCACCACCTCCCATGAATCCACATAAAATTCACTAAGGAAGCCATCCAGGCTAGGTGCACTACCGTGAGGTATAGCCAGCACAGACCCCTTAATTTCTTCTACATCTAGAAAGGCTAACCAATTATCATTTTCTAAGTTACTCACCATCCCTGGAATCCTCTCCCAGAATGCCTCAGTCACTTCAGGCCCTTGATCATCCTCATTTCTAGAACTAACAGACCCTACCAGGAGACCATCAAAGTTTTCTAAAGCCACATGACCAACAGCCTCCACGTCCAACGTGTAGACTCTATTTCCTAAATAGAAGTTGAATCTCGAGTTGATCTTCTCCTTCATACATACATGAAAATAAGCATTGTTTCTATCTCCTTTTTCTGCCATCTTACGTGAGATATCGACTTGTAATCATTCTCAATTTCAAGAATCTTATCAATGAGAAAAACACATTTGTCACAGAGTAACGTGAACTTATTCTCATCTTGGGTAGTTTTCAATTCTTCATCTAGGTTCCCAATGTCTGTCTGCACAATTTCCACTCCCGAAACATCAATGGGTCTATGCGCAATCAATTCAAGAATATAATTTTTGAGTCTTTTAAGAATGTTTGTAAGATCATTTCATTCCCTTCCACCAGCCTCACCTTCCCATGGGTTTCTAACTGCTGATATGAAATCACTCTCTTGATGCTAATAAACAGTGTAATGGAAATATCTATGACCCGACAGGTCCCTATGGAAGTCCAAAGGAAGTGGAGAATGATCAGATATCATACGAGGGAGGTGTGTGACGAACGTCTACCCAAAGAAATCAAGGCCTTGCAAATTCGAAAAACACATGCTGAGACGACTCCATATCTAACTAGTTCCCCTACGGATATTACACCAAGTGAAACGATTGCCTTTGAAAACCAAGTCGAAAAGACCCACCGAAGATGTGAAGTCCCTGAAATACTGCATCCCCCCAATATTACCTGATGAGCCTCCTTTCTTCACCAAAATATCAGGGATCATGTTGAAATATCCCCCCACAAACCCTGGAAGAGAATCCGTCCAAACTAAACTCAGGAAGCTCCATAATTCTGATCTATTGATAGTGTCATTACTAGCATAAATAAAAGAGAACATGATCTCCCCCCCCTTCAAAGAATATTTTGGTATGATTTCACTGGTCCAAAATATTAACAAGTTCCACCTTAACCGAATTTTTCCAGCATATCCAAATAAAAGAGTTGTCCGGAATGCTGTGCATGAACGAATGAAATCCCATATTTTTTTTGTCAATTTAGGTAGCTTGTGAGAACCCTATTTTGGTTCAAGGGTCACCACAACATACACCTTGGATTTCCTAGATTCCATTGCCAGAATGGCTATCTTTTCTTGAGCACCCATCCCTCTTGCATTCCATATGATCAGAGACATCATTAAACTTGGCCACTCCTGGTCCTCTGACTAGTATCTACAAAAGGGAACAATGAAATAAGCATACCTGACTCCTTCGATTTAGAACGGGTTACCAGGCCAGGAAGACTCTCAATAGAGACACCTTTCTGAGGGTAATGATACTTTTTCTTGGTCTAATATGAGTCTTCCAGCAATGACAGCTGAGGCGGAAATGAAGGAGAAGGAGAGAACGTCTCTGATTCCCCATTGAGGATGGAAACTAGAACCACTCGCTAAGGGGAATCCTGTGAAGCCTTCATTTCATTGAATACAGCTGTTTGAAATGACTCCTTCTGGGGAGGCCCGCTGATAGTTGGAGACCAGTTTTGAGCCAGTGATTTTTGCAGGAAGTCTGGAGACAGTTGAGAAGAAATACAAAATAGAGAGGAATGAAGAGATAAAAACCTAGGAGGGAGACGAATGGAATATTTTCGGGTATCTTGTCCCCCTGATTCCCCAAAAGATATCAGAGCCAGATCAACAATGTCAGAATTCCCGTGGGATGTAGGAGGCAACAATATCATATCTTTATTGGGGGAATCTGTCCTAAGGGGCACCGACTCAGCCAGGATAATCGGCTCTAATGATGAAACATGCCTGTGGGGACCAACATTTGAGTTTGAATTTGAACCTGCCACTGTAACGGTCACCTTCTTAGCCATCTCTGTCGCCAGCCTCGAAGGCCCCAACTCCCTCGAACTACCACACTAGACATCAAGATTCCCTGATCTATATCCCCCATCAGATCTCCTTTTTCTACATACCATCATCGAATTCCCTTGCAGGCCACACGTTAAACAGAACCTTAGAGAAGAGAAATGGAGTCTCTGTCACCACTGTCAACCATCCCCAAATCTAAAAAGCATCCGATCCGTCAGCTTTGATGAGATATCCATTTCCACACAAATTCTCACACATGCCATGGATCTATTTTGAGCTGTATCTTCATTAGGGCAAAGAAAAAACCCAATAGAATCACATCATACATTTGTTATAAAAAATAGATACTTTAAAGGAACCATTTTTAGTATCTTTTATAAAAAACATCAAATTTTAATTTGATTTCATATTCAGATGTTGAATTTAGAGTATGTATATTATCTAGAAATAGAACATCATGAACCATTTACTTTTTAGGGAAATGATTAGTTTAATGGATGTGTGGGAAACAATACTCAGTTGCTCTGTCAATAGAGGAGGCAGAATATATATTTGATGGTAGTTTCTATGAACATGTGTTGTGAATGAAACACAATCTACCTGATTTTAAACAAAATTTTAAAAATATACCCTTTTATGTGATAATACAAGTGAACTTAATATTTCCAAAAATCCAATAAGTCGTTCTAGAATGGAAATATTGATACATTGAATAATTTTTTAAGAAATAATCTTCTTAAAAATAATATATCTTTAGATTTTATAAACATTAAATATCAACCTACTTATATTTTTACTAGGGAAATTCCAACTACATGTTTTGATTTTATTAAGGCGGAATTAGTAATATTTAACATTAAATATTTTTTTTATTTCATTTATTTCACTCTTATTCTATATTATTAATTTAATTTTTATTTATTTATTTATTTTTATAATATAATTTATTTATTTTTTCTTTTTTAAAAATAGAGGATCTTTTTTTATTTCATTATCTAAAAGTATCAAAAAACCATTGTATCCCTCCATACCCTTCAAATTCAATCATTGTGAACTACCATATAACTCATCTTCTACTAAAACCCTAGAATCTGAAAACTTTACACCATTAGATTATCAAAAATTTCAAATTCAAATTTATCAGATGAATGTGATTCAAGGAACTTGAAGCATCAACATTTCTACATCATAAATATTCTTAAAAGAATAGTTGTTGATTTTCATTGGTTTTACTAGATGAATCTTCTACTCAATTTTTTTTTCATTTCATGGTTTTCATTTGATAAAATGTATGAAATTATAAAATGTCTTTTTGGGATAGAACTGAAGTAGTTTCACAGAAATATCAAGTTTTATTTCTGTGAAATCGAGCATATAATAACATTTCAGGTAGATGATATGGATTTTACAATATCCTCCGTAGAAATTGATCAAAATTTTAAATTATTTCATGAAGGAGTATTCCATTTTGATCCTCAATCAATTGGAAATTAGTACCTCAAATCAGAATATCTCATGTCTTTTCAATTTGGTTCAACAAAGATAAGGAAAGTCTTTGAAAATGATCATGATGTTGAGTAGAATGTTTTAGTAATGTTTATTTAGAACATTATCATTCCAGGAACTGCTTAGTTTGAAAATAATATTTAACCCAACATGTATATCATGTTTCTTTTTATTGGTGATATAAAATTAAACACAACAAGATATATGTTGAAATACCTGTAGCACTACTACTATTCAGCGGCAAGTATGTATTTTTGTCTACATGGATGGATTAGTTCTCTACTTATTTATAAGAAATATAAGATTCTACATTTGGATGTTTTTACTAGATGTCACCACTGAAATTTTCTGAATGTTGGTACTCTATGAAAATTAGTTTTCTTTTAGATTACTTAGAAAGGAAAATTATTACCAGTGAGTGAAATTGATCAATAATAATCGGGTCCTATTCGGCAAAGGGGAGCAAAAAAATATCATGTCTAGATGATCATTTCATTTAAAAAATAAAGAAGTTGAAGAATCCATTATAGATGATATTACTCAACCCACTCAATAAAAAATGTAATATAGTACATAATATTAGGATGTGGAAGCATTAGAATAATATTCCCCTGACAAACATGTCAAAAGGACAAGAATTAAAGAAGATCCCCCACATGAGGATTGTGTATAAGAAACACCTAGACCTGGAGTTGAGACTCCATCAATGTATTTGGGATAAATATAATAACCTAGGTAATAACAGGATAAAATTAAAAAAAAATTATGTTACTCATAAATATGATCAACACAAAGAAAATTCTACAGAAGGAGAACATGTTCTGAAATTACCAAATGAAATGAATGAAATTATTAAAGATTAGGATATTTTTGTTTTTGAACTATCATTTAGAAAAACTGCTTCTTTACCAAGAGAAAGGAAATAAGTCCTTGACATTGCTTATTTTTCATGTGTGAATAGAATGTTCCAATATGTAGCTAATATTTAAGAGGCTCCTCAAACAAATAATATGCTGATGGAACAACTGAATCTCTATAAAATCAGATTGTATACCCGATTATCAAATTTTATAAGGTACATGAGGGGAACTATAGTATTCGACATGAGCTGGAATATTAAATGAAAATTTTGGAATAATTAATATATTCATATATTATGAGAATATATTTAAACTATTCGCAGACTCAACTACAAGAATTTAATAAAAATTCTGTTTCAAATTGTGATTTTGAAGTATTTAATAAAGAATTGACTAATCAGTTTGAAAATCTAAAATCATAATCTATTTAACAGAAAATTCTTTCAGATTAAAAATGGTATATTTGGAGTCAGTATTAAACAAAAATGGAAGTTCCATCAATTAAGATGTTCAAATTCTGCACCACAAACATCATGTGTCCAAATTAGAATATTTCAAGCAATTACTTTAGTGTTTTCAAATCTGAATAATATGGATCAAACACTTTAGTGTGATAGATAACCTTTGTATATTCTTCTAGAAAGCTTGATATATCTTTTCCAATAGATGACATCAAGTGAACCCAATATAAGATGTATTCCTAATCACTTATGTGATAAAATTTCTTAGTTTCTTCAAATAGGGGGAAATATGCATGACTTTCTAAAAGTTTGTTTGATTGAAGGATTATAATTCATACAGGATTAAAATATGTTTATAATATAGGTTTCATATATTAATATAGTATGTTTTCAAGGTCATATAGATGAGTATAAATAAGGTTTTCAAGCTGGTCAGGATTCACTAGAAATAGAAACCTCTACTAAACCAAATCCTTCGTTATCTACTAATACTTTTTCGTAACATTTTCTCTAATTCCAACACCACACTGGTATTTCTAAAAATATATCCAATAAAATTATAGTATTTGTTATCATTATGTTTTTTAATATTCATAATTACTATATTTTTCATCTCCATGTAAAAATTCTAGGTTTTTCTCAAATTAATAAACTATAACATTCAATTATTGTTTTGTTAAAGAATTGAATTTGTTTTAACCTTTTTCATATAATTTTTTTTTGATATCATAAAAAGGTGTATAAAATTGGGTAACACAAAAATTATCAAATTTGGAGTAACTTTTTGAAAATCATACCGTGAAAAATAATTTTCATAAAATATTATTAGTGTTTAAAAATACTATATTTTCTTTAAATTTTGTCATCATTTTTTTATAATCAAAATGGGGAATATTTTTTGGAACATATAGTCTCAACAATTCTCTATAAGTCTTACTAATTTTGATGATCCACAATACACTTATTTGGTTTACTAATTATATTATTTTAAGTGAATTTCCCAAAATTAATATTCATTTAATTATTTATTCTAGAATAATATTCAAGACATTTCATTTATAATGAATTTTCGTTAAAATATTTTGAAAGTTTTTTAACATATTCTGGAAACACTATTCATAACCAATGTGTGTGAGCATAATGTGTGGATTAAACCCTACAGTGGTTTTCTTAGAAAATGAAATTAACACCTATTTTAAAAAAACCTTATGGATCTTATACCCTATAATTCCAGGAAAGTCTGTTTCATCACCATTACGTTCGGATGGAATGTTACGTTTGAAATTTAAGAAGTAATTGATCATCATCCCTACATAAGGAAGGAACCCTAAATTTGATAATATAAACATATTTTCCATAAACCAAACTTTTTTATTGAACTCTACATTATCAACCCTATATTTTCAATTTTTGGTATATGAAGGAACCCTATGTTTGACTATTCAATGGTGCAGTTTGGGAATCATTATATTTTATATCATCACTATAATAATCTCGATGTGATTAAATTTAGTTTCAATTATATTCCATGATCGAATCATGATATATATATGATTGATTCAAGGCCTAATATTTTATAGAGAAAATCATTACAATTTCTAAGGGAAGTTATAACTTTCTTGAATATTTTGAATTTTAATATTTTTAATTCTTCAGGTGATATAGTTAGATATATTAAACATAAATAAAGTCTACGTGTTCTATATATTCAGTATGAATATTTTTCTATATATACATGCGTGATATGATTCAATATAAAATTATGCATATGTTTTGATAATATCATTTTACGGAACTACTGCAAGGATCAAGAAACTCATTCATTTTCTAAAAGAGGATATAATTTTAAAGTTTTACATATTTAAAAATCATAGTACAGTGAAACTTCTTCTATTTTGTTTGTTGTTTTTTTAAATTTAAGATCATTTAAAAAATATATCTTTAAAGATTTTCTAACACGAAAACATTCATCCTTGATGAACAAGATCCATTTCAATTGTTATTGTGAATGTAAAATACAACACATAACTTTCATCAAATCAAACTCTTTTGATTTACATGTGTTTCAACTGCTCATACTTAGATTTGGTTAATTGTTAGCTCATACATATATTTGGTTAAGTGTTAGTTTCATGAACTATGATGTGGTGAAATCGGTTTCCTGTAAGTGAACTAGAAGGCTCTATTTGGTCTTATTGTAAAGGATTCAACTTCCAAAACTTAGTTGTGTATATGATGCTCTTGTGATAAGATGGCCATTGTAGTTAAAATAACCAAGAACACAGAGAGATTTCATGGTGGATTAGAGTTGGGGATAATTGTGCCCAAAACCAATATAAAAATTAACGTGTTCTTATTTACTATATACCAATTTCTCAGTTTATTACCGAAGAGAACACTACATATATGCATAAATCACAAAGGAGGTCAAAATAAAAATATTTTTCACAATTACCAAAAATCCACAATTCACCGTGTCTTGTTTATATTATTTTTATTCTTATATAATATATGATCATGATGAAACATACTCAAAATTGAGTAAAATAAACTTTAACTTACAATCCCACTCAATTCACAGCTATTTTTACACATAACTTGAGTAAAAACACATCTAAGATTGAGACCAATTTGTTATTTTAGGATTTTAATTTTATGAGTTAGTACATACTTTTAGGGTAAATTTTTTATTAATCATGTTGTATCAAAATAATGAGAACTTATATTTTCATTATCCACTATATCTATATAATACCCCATCAAAGAAATAAATCAAGTGAAAGGAATATATAATATTTCTTCTATTTAATAGACATCAACTATTGCAAATATTCTTCTTAGAGGGTAATCAGTATGAGGGCCATTCCAAATTGATCCTAGAATTTGGTCCATCAGAATTTGAAATTATTTTTATCTAATATATCTGAATTTAACAAATTTATAAGTTATCGTCCCTATAAAGTCATCCTCAATGTGTCCCAAAACTCAACCATTCCATAATAAAGCAAAACAAAATCAAAATCTAATTAAATGACTGCATGATTTTTAATATTAAACAACTCCATAAAATATCCTCATAACATAGTCTCAAAATAATTTAATTGTTTTCCCGTGATAATCCACTTATGGGAATACCTAAGAAAACACTTATTGACAACAATGTCTAGTTATACCACTTTGCGTTCGACTATAATACAATTTAATTGAACCATATATATAAATAAAATATAAATTTTTTATCCATAATCCCATGAAACCATCAATGAAATTAAAATCACAAATAATCACCATGTATTAAATGAAAATATATAGTGGAAAATCACATTCTTAATTAAATTATCTTAATGGAAGCACACATATCCCCTAGGAATAGTTATAAAAAAATCAAGTCTATTGTGAAAAATCATATTGAAAACCAGAACGTGTAGATAATTTCATTGATCCACCTTCAATAATTTATATAAATGTACCAATATATTGCCATCCTAAAATAATACTATCACGTGAATACTAAAACAATCATAGTTAACATTTCCATAATTTAATTTTAATATGTATTGATCTCATAGATACTCTATTTTGGTCAATAATGAGACCTAGTGTGTTTCCCCATGTATGAATCTAATGGGATATGGGTTGATGGCTATCATTAAATGTATAAGTAACCTAATGGGACAAATTAATCTTAATTAAATATATGTGATATACATATATACCATAATTAAATTTAAAAAAAACTTATAAATTAAAATATCCATTCTTTAACAATACAATATCTAATTATAGTGGATGAATATCAATTAAACATTAATAATAACTCATTTATGTAAACCATAATACGCCCCATATTCATCCAAATAATATATACCGGACAATTACTACAAGAGTAATCTTAATTAACAATATAATTTTCCACACCGAAAAAATTTCATGATGACATAAAAATGACATGCATGTATTCCTATAGGTGGATAAGTATAAATTATATTGTGTGATTATGTAAATGAAATATTCACTACAAACCACAAGTTAATATAACAAGAAAGTGAAACTAAAAGCATGTTCCTCAACCATGAACACACACCCAACTTAATTAACAATGAAAATAGTATTAACCTAGATATAAAGTGAACCAATTACAGGAATGTACTTATACATTGATTAATAACATAAATTTTGCATTCATTTGAAACCTTTTATACCCCATCAATAATTTTGGGTGCCTCACTCTATATGTTATACGGTTATCATAATTTTTAGAGGCATATATATTGGATTCCTATTCCAATATTATATATCATGCATCATCTAAAAGTTCAGATGTATTAGTCTCATAATATAAAAATATCACACCCCTTGGGGCATTGAATAAGTGAACATGGGTGATTTTTATTTAAATTATATCATTGTAAACAAATTTTTTTTAATAGGATTGGTATAATAGGATTGTAATTTATTATTTACATAAATTAAATATCATCATAAATTTGTTTCTTATTTTAATTTCACTCAATGTTGAAATCATCAATCTGACCATAGGTCATCGTGAGTTTATGATTACTTTAACAATTAAAACAAGTATTCCTGTAAAATATTCGTACAGTTTCCATGAATCTATAGAATATTTTCAAGAAATCTATAATGTTAGTTGAAGGGTTTAATGGCTTCACTGCATGTAATATTGTTTTGATGTAGATATATCATGAATTATCTTTCTAGAATCATGAAATACGTGATATAATTCACCTTGATTATTACCTTAGTTATTATGAGGTGGATGAAGAATATGATTTCCATTCCATATTATTTATAACGTGTTTTTATATTATAATTTGGCTATAAATCAAATAATTCTACAGAGGACTTTGATTTTAATATAATCTAAATAGAGACCTCATGTAACATATTAAAAAATAATTAAATAAATAACTATAAGTTATTAACATTAACATCTAATATCATTACTAAAATTAGTAAATAGTAAATTAATTTTCAATTAAATTAAAATTATATATATTCAATTACTAACTCAGTTTAAATTATTTAACAAATTTATTCAAAACATGGACCCATAAAATAATTACGTTCTTTAAATAAAATAAATATATAAAAATTTCATAAAAATTGATAAATATTATATTCACTCATCTCATTAGTAAATAAGCATTATATTTATTTATCTTATCAATAAATTTTATACAAATTATAAATCACATATTATTTTCGAGAATAACTTTTGATTGAATATATAATTAATATAACAAAATAATTGTTTAACCAAAAACCAATAACTAATTTTGTCATAAATATAGATTCAATTATATTTATTGTTCTTATAGATACACATAATGTGTGGCCTTTTAGGTTTCTTTTTAAATATTGTAGGTTCCACCCATAGACCATGGTTGGTATCTTGAAACACAATATTGACCTTCATAACAAATATATTTCTTCTAGAAAATATAAAAAATTCATTAAAATATACTATGTTATATAATAATTTATCAATTTTTATCTCCAAAAATATGCCCTATACATTGATATCATGATTTTTTCTTTTTTATCTTTCATTAAATTTTATATAAAAACATTTTTTCAAACTTATTTGACTAACGATATATCTCAAGCACTCATATATCAATCAAAAGTCAAGAGTGATATTTTTTCACAACTCAAAAGGGACTGATTTTATGTTGACCATTAATTCAATGAAATATAATTCATGATGCACCTAAATAAATTTACTTCTATATGATTAAATAATTCATTTTTTTATCATGAGACAATTTATACGATTCATGATACATATTGATAATAATCAATAGTTTAAGGATCAATACTCATTCTCACTGAAAGGAACAGACAATGAAAATTTAATAATGTCATTTATCTATCATATGGGAGTGTCCAAATGCCCTAAAATATTTGTGATAACCATGGGAAAACACAATAAGAAGAATATTCAATTCCTATGAACATCAAACACATAATAATTAAAAAATAGCTATATTCAATCAAACTGATGTATCTTGACCATATGATATAGTTTTATGAATATCATCATAGAATATTTAGTTTCTCATTATTGTGGGTAAATTATATTACTCATAAAAACTATTAATAATATAAGAAAACTATTACATAAATCATGTAACAATTTAGTCAATATGTGATAATCATATAATTTTTTTAATCAAAATACATTAAATAGGGATCCAAAGTACATGATAAGGTTGTATATATTATCCCAAATCTAAAATACTCTTATTATCACCATATAAAACTTCTAAAAAAAATCACTCATTATCTCTCATATTATAATCATTCTTCTATTGAGGTATAAATTTAGCTAATAAAACTACCACATTTAACTTCTCTTTGGTATTTCTAACTGTAATTTATACTCTATAATAATAAATTAGTGCGATGTTTTAAAAAATATATTAATTATTATTATTTAGCTACACCAAAATCTATCATATACATAGATTTTATAGAATTAGAAACCACCTAATATATTTAACATTTCTCACTCATCATATATTCATTATCCTAACTGGGATTTCTAATAAAACTATTCATTATAGAGAAGTTAGTATATGTATATTCTCATACCAAATTCCTTGTTTTCTATATTTATGACTAACTTATCCTATATTTCACATTTCACTATATTATATTTTTATCTACAACTTAATTGAACTCTCCTCAATATTATAAGCATGACATTGGTCATATGTAGCATAAATGTTTCTAAAAATAGAGTCATACTTTTAGTGTGTACTAACTCATTTATAAGTTTGGAATATCTTCTATACATCTGATGTGCATAATTTTACCCTGGAGCTTAATTAATCACAACCACCTTGAAGTTATATATCATGAAAGGGAGAACCAATGTACAATATAGATCACAATACTATATTAAAATAAATTCCAATCCTTATATACCATAATATATTACATATAAAAGATAATAATGGTTGAAATTATTATGAGATCAAATATATTAGAGAGGGAAGCACTGTGAAAATTATTTTGGGAAACTATTATTAACCCGAATAACTCAATACCATGAATAAATTAAGAAAATAATAATAAAATAAGTGGATATATAATTAAGAGCTTCAAAACTATAATATAAAACTTTCTCATAAATACCATATTGTGTTAACACTCCATTAAAATGGAATTAACAAAATAGAGGGAAAGAAAAATTAAATTAAAATAAAACAATGGCGTATTAAATATTTCAACAAATAATAGGATATTAATTTATTCAATAAAAAGTGGGGGACCCCCATTCCCTTTTCACATTATCAATTTTACAGGAACAAACCTCACAACTAGATGTTGGATCACTTCCATATATATAAATATTCATGTTGGAACTAAAATATTCATTGCATGTGAATTAAAAAGGAATACAAGGCCATTTAATAGAAAATATAAGCCAAAATGGACTTGTATCCCTATTGGGAACTCTTTAATAAAGATTAGATCCATAAAAAATGGAAATATATCATAAATATTCTAGTAAGAAATATTCCTTTTAAAATGCATGAATACCTATTGTTCCCTCTGCACAATGATAATTGGAGTCATAGTGTGCATGTCAGACATGTGAATGGTTGGTTGTGTCTTCACTAGAGTGACATTCATACTCATAGATCTATGACCACTCGTTAAATCTATAATGAATTTTAAACTTCTCCAAAATTTTTGATTCCTATATACTTTAAATACCACATTTTGTCAGACATTTTTAGGATGATGCTTAATCTTTCACCTTTTGAAACCACTCCCGATTCATGAACCTGAAAACTTCATGAACAAAAGAAAAAAAGGGATCACAAAATGTATCCAAGATTTAAAAAACGTCCCATATTGTTTTCATGAGAGTATCTACACATTTGGGGGATTCTATTCTTTAAATATTATTACCTTCAAAATGGAAGAAGGCATTTTGTGGTACATAAGTCTTTTCGAGGCATTCATCCATCAAAAACCACTCTCCTAGTAAATAAAGACTCCCCTTTGAGGTAGTTTCACCCAGTTTCAAGTAGAATACTCCTTTTTTGAATCATTTTACATTTTAATTGACTTCAAGAATCATAGTTCTCAACTTCTTGAATATCTGATCATTGTGAAGCACCTCTCTTAGTCTTTTCTAGGGTTCCTCTATTCTGCTGACACCCCTTCATGAAGGATAAGCGCCTAGGGTATGCAAACCAATATAGTACCTACCACACTTCCCCATGAGCCCCCATAATACCATTTACACCCATTCTTATGGACCACTTCACTATAATAATGAACCGAGACTCCATCATACCTGTTATTTTTGACCACTCCCCCCTCATTTAAGTCATGTGATGTAAAATTTCATAGTTCGACATCCAATATTTATGAAATTAAACTAAACAACATCATCATCAGCACAAGACATAAATTTCTGGCAAGAACATGGTTTCCATGAATTTTCATCATATAATTCCATGATCTCCAACTAAAGTAAAAAATCCACCTACTATGAGCATCTCAATTCATAAGACTGACAACACTCCAACCAATAAAAATCCTCTTATGACTGTAAGCTTCTATGAATAATCCCCACACCATCCCTTTGCGACTCTCTTTTCATGGCATGACCATCCATACCACGTGATTTAAAACTAAATAGATCAGTCTTGACACATAACCTTTAACTATAACATCAAACTTTGCGGTTTTTGATCAATATCCCCTAAGAAGGGTATGTTGGATGCCTCTTTGAATTTCAATCCAAAAAATGGTAAAATCATGGTGTTCCCTTGAAGTGACACAACTTCTATATCCTCTTCCATGAGGAATTCTGATCTACTATGTTTTCACTATGTTACATTTTGATCCATTAGTAAAACAAGGTGTCACATATTCTATCACAATGACATGCATCATAAATCCTCCTCCACAAGGAGTTCTGAACCCCAACTCTGAGTCTATCCCCATGAGATATTTTGATCCATCGATAATCCCATGTGTGAAATTATAATTCCCTAACCCTAGTTACCCATAGTTGGTGCACTATTACATAATATTGTCCTGATAACAAGGGATCAAAACCTGAAACACTGATTAGATTAGTAGCATTGGAAGTAATAGATATATACATAAGTTTTAAATTAAATTATTAAATGAAAAACAACAACATTTTATATCCTTTAGACACAGTCATATCCAATAGAATATCCCTACAGTTAAATCGTATACTACTTCTTTACATCCTGGGAATAATAAAACCAAGAAAGGGGTTCTCTCAGATTCTCAGTAAGGATAACAACATAGCAGAAACTTTCATAAATAATCATAAACATTTTAGGCCATATATAAGAATAAAACACAAGTTATTTAAATATAAGCTTCAACATAATATGGAAAAGGTAAATCACATAATTTAATTTACATACTCACATGGATATTCTACTAGTTAAATAATCACACGCAATATCAATTTCTAATTTCCTAAGGATAAAATGAACAATTACAGACATCATAAACACATATTAAAGGACTAATGACAAGAATACAAATACATATTTTGTTATGGCATAGTTCAAAGACACTATTTTGTCTCATGAGACCTATCGATGCATCTAGGAGCTATAGTAGGCTCCACCTGTCACTTACTACGTCCAATGCATTCCTCGTATGAAAAGGTTGAAACACAACATAAACATTCGTATTAAAACTAACATAAAAATGTTAATACTTTAACCATAAACCATGAATGTTATAAAAATAACACATCCATAGTAAAACATATCACAAAACCTTCAATTCAATATGGAAGATTGTATCATAATAAATCAACTTCAAACAAGTGTAATATCCAACAAAGGATGTTGAAATCATATATAATGGAATTTTATTTCATATATAAATAATATTCAACATATTAAATTTATTATTTACATAAAGTATAAATCATTATTATACCAATCTAAATAATTAAGTGTTGAATAAAAACTACACCACGATGTAGAGATCGTAAGCCGTACGTATGCATGTATGGTGACATTGTCATTCTTAGGATGGATAGAATAATTAATATGGTCATACAATATATATAATAAAATCAAAATATGAATATGTTATTGGAGTTATTTTTTTTATGGGAATAACAAAGAAAGAGGATGTGGAATAAGAAAATAACTTGAAAGAGTTGGTGAAATAATTACCTCTTCTTTGGGTGCTTCCTTTTGATTTGATCAAAAGGGATCTTTAGGTAGGATTTGGATCAATGGAAGAAATATAGGATTATGTGAGGGTATTTGGGAGGATATTTGGGTAGGTTTTGGCCAATCCAAATGTCTTTGGAGGTGTGATTTTGAGAGAAGGGGAAGTTCCCTTTTATAAGAGAGGCCAGGGTCATTTTTGGAAAATCATGAAATAATATTTTATAATAAAAACATTTTCCATTTCTAATGGCTAAAAAAGGATTTATTTTAGAGGATAAGGTGGGTATGGGTAGAAAAAATCTTGACCAATATGTTTTAGAAAGGTTTAGGTAACCATATTAACTTTTTATTTTAGATTTAACTATTAGTTAAATAGTTTGACATTTACCATGTCTCCTAGTATTATTATATAATATGGTTAATAAACATACTACAAAATTCCAAGAGAACCCCAAGTTGTTAATTATTGATATATATAACCTTATATATGTCCTTTGGATGATCCTTATATTTTTATGTATTTTATAACATTTAATAAAATAGTATTTGTTTCGAAAACACATTTATGTCAATGTTGACACTATTTAGTATTTGATTTTTGTGAAAGTTATAACAAATTTATCACTTCGAATAAAACTTATTTAATCAACCATAACATGTCATATTAACATCTAAAATTTTTGTAACGCATTAAAAGTCCCAAATTACTTTTATTTTAATATTTATAATATCAATGTTTTTAATATTTCATTAATAGGGTAATTATTGAATCATCATTGTGTCTTAAATAAATAAATTTATTTAATATGTAAAAATTATTAACAAAAAACCATTATCTAGGAAATCTATTTAGCTTTATAATTAATGTTTATAGTAGATTTTATCTTATGTATAACCCTATATTAAATTTTTTAGAGTTATTAAACTTTGAATTCAACACTTTTAACTCTTCTTTAAATAAAATAAAATTAAATGTCGTAATTTATTCTAGGTGGACCAAAAGGATCATATTTTCATCTTAATGATTTTTAGTCGAAATAAACTTATATAATAGAATTATTACATGCGTTAGGGTAATTATAATATCATTTTTACCTTTAATTACCCCATTAACTTTTAACCATGGTAAATAATAGTCAAAAATTACGATTCATCAAAAATTATTTTGATATTCCGAATCCAAAAATAAAGTTTATTTTGAAAAATAATATTTATAAAATTTTATAAAGTGGTTATTAATATTCATAACAGCTAGTTTGAATGGTTGTGGTGTGTTAGAACTCATAGTTGCATACAATGCACACTATTGCATTATTCAAAGGGAAATATACCATGGAATCTTGGGGTGTTACATTCTTCCGTTCTTCAAATAATTTCATCCTAAAATTTTCTAGAATACTACTGAGTAAAAATATTTAGGTGGTTCTTAATAATATATTACTCAAGTTCCCACGTTTCCTCTTCCATCTTATGGTTTCTCCATAGAAATTTTACCAGATGAGTCATCCAGTTTCACAACACTTGTACTCTGGTATCTAGAATCCTAACAAGCTCTTCACAATTAGAAAGATTGGGTTACAGTTTTGTTTCTTCATAGGTGAGTAAATGAGTTGGATCTGGCATGTATCTTCTCAATAGTGATTTGTGGAACACATCATGAACTTGGGAGAGACTTGTAGCATTTCCAAATGGTAAGCTACAACCCCAACTCGTTTAGAATTTTGAAAGATCTGATATACCTAGAACTTAATTTATCCTTCTTATCAAACCGTATAACTCCCTTCACAGGAGATACCTTCACGAAAACATGATCTCCTACCTAAAATTAGAAATCCTTCATTTGGTTATCCACATAGCTTATTTTCCTACATTAAACAGCTTTGATGTGGGTTTGGGTAATCTTCACCATTTCAATTGTTTCCTAAAAAATTTATAGGTCTAAAAGTTTTCTTTCACCATCATTATCCCAACACGTTGGTATTTTTCATCTTTTTCCATATAACACTTTATATGTTTCCATCTAAATACTTGAATGGATGCTATTATTATAGGAAAATTACAACAAAGGTAAATACTGATCCGACATACATTAGAAGCCAAGTGAGAAAGATCTCAGCATGTATTTTTAAGGTTTTAATAGTCTATTCTTGTTGTCCAATAGTTTGAGGGTGGTAGGAAGTGCTCAAATGAAGTTCAGAATCATGGGATTTCTAAAGACTTTTCTATAATCTTAATGTAAAATGGGGATCATGATCAGAAAAAATCGATTGGGGTACACCAAGATGTCTTACATCTTCATTAATATATAGTTTTACTAAACGTTCAAGTGGTAAATCTTCTCTTATAGCAAGAAAATTTGCTTACATGGTAAGAAGATCAACAATGACCCATATTGCATCATTCCTTCTAGGAGTCTTTGGTAGCCCTATAACCAAGTCCATCATAATATCATCCCATTTCCTCTTAGGTATGGGATGTTATTTCCTGACTCCTCTAGGATGTTGTCTTCTAGATTTCACCTATTGAGAAACCAAACATCTTGACACATAATCAGAAATATCCCTCTTCATTTTTTCTCATTAAAAATATTCTTTCAAATCCCTATATATCTTAGTGCAACCAGGGTGTATAGAGAAATTGGATCTATGAGCATCATCGAGCAATTCACTTTTTATATTAGTTATATCTGTAACACAAAGCCTTTTCTCAAATTTTAAAATTCCATCTTCATATACAAAGTAGATCAATATTCAATCATTCACAAATTTCATTTTATTTAGAAACATCTCATCATCAGGCTGATAACATTTTATGCTTTCTAGTAAATATGGTTTGGAAACCATTTTAAGAATTATTGATGTTTCACCTTCCATGGTTATTCCTATATCAATCTTTACTTGGTCCATGTATATGGGATCCTTTTGAACTCTCATCTTTTTTAGAACTCCATGATCCTTTCTCCTCAAAGCATCTTCCAACTTATTTTCCTTACCCGAGTGGTAGTGTATAGTTCAATTATAATCCTTGAGTAGTTCAAGGAATATTCTTTTCCTCATGATGAGTTCTTTCTGTGAGAAAATATACTTCAAACTCTTGTTATTGGTATATATCTCACATTTTCACTATGGAGATAATGTCTCAATATCTTCGAAGAAATTATGAAAAATAATAACTAAAGATCATGAGTGGGATAGTTTTGTTCATGAATTTTTAACTACTATGATTCATAGGCAACAACACTATCATTCTGCATAAGGATACAACCAAGTCCTTTATTTGAAGCATCACTATAAATAAAAAACCCATCATTCCCTGATTGTAGATTTAAGATCAAAGACTTGACTAATATTCCCTTCAGTTCATTGAAACATTCTTCACACTCTTTTTTCCAAAATAAAATTAACCCCACTATGTGTGATCTTGGTTAATGGGTTTTCCAATCAAGAAATATTCTGGACGAAACATCAATAATAACTTGCTAAACCAATGAAACGGTGTACCTCATTTATACTCATATGTGCTGGACATTCTTGGATTTCCTTTGTAACACCCCAAGATTTCATAGTGTGTTATTTCTTTAAAATAATACAATAACTTTCACTACACGCAACACCGAGTTCAAGAACACCATGACTTACCAAACAAGCCGTTCAAAAGAGGTTATGAATAGTATTAACTAAATCTTAAACTTTATATAATCCTTATAATTTTAGAATCCATATTATGAGTTTCTTAGACATAATACAAGAACATATTCATTTTCAGTATTGCACTTTTATCAACTTTTAATAGTGAAACCTTTTTAAATACAATATTTTAAACTTTTTGACTAAATGGGGACATGAAAAAAAATTTAAAATGAAACATCCCAAGTTTCCACGGTACGCTTTCCTTTGAATAATATAGTAGCGTGTGTTGTATGCAACTTCGAGTTCTAACACACCACAACCAATCAAACTAGCCGTTATGAATAGTAATACCAACTTTTTGAAATTATATATATTTTATATTTTAGAATGGACTTCATTTTTGGATTCGGAATATTGAAATTAACCTAGGGTGAAATTTTGGTACTTTTCGGATAACTTTCATATTTTGATGAATAGTGAAAATTACTAAATTTTAATTAAAAACAACTTTTTTAATCAAAATAATTAATAGTGATAAATTATGAATTTGAGTGGTTTTAAAGTATATTTAGAATATATTTTTACCATTTATTATAATGTTGGTCATTGGACATAATTTTACAATTAAACCGAACATAAACAAATGTCAATCTTTTGATAGTTATTATCTCTTAAAAACACGCTTTTTGTTTTGACAGCGGGAATTAATATTAAATTAATTTCTGCCACTTCTGTGTTTTGAATTTAGGAAAATGGATTCCATATTTGGAATCAGGATGTTTAAATTGTATAAATAGGTAAATTTTATTTTTAGACATTTTGAATAATTACAGCGGTAAATATTTTATTTACCATGGTTAAGGGTAAATCCGGTAAATAAGGGTTAAAAAATAATATTATAATAATACTAAATTACCCTAAAACGTGTCTTAACGCTATTGGTTGATACATGGTCGACCATGGGCATCTTCGGGTCGATTTTGGGACCCCATGGATCCACTTGTAAGTGATAATGACACTTTATTTTAATTAAGTTAAAATGAATACAAAAATGACACAAGCATATATCTTTTAAAAAAACAATTGTTACATAGGGTTATATATGTTGTATTTTAGATTATAAATATTTATTAGAAAGATAAAAAGCTTTCCTACATAATGATATTTTATTTATAATTTTTAGACATTAAATAATTTATTTTATTTATGACACAATGATGATGCAGTAATTACTATAATAGTGAAAAATTAAAATAATTGATATTATAAATACCCAAATAAATATAATATGAAACTTTTAATGAATTAAACTAATTTTCTAGGATAATATGATATATTATTATTGATTTAATTGACTTTGTTAGAAGTAATCAATCTGTTATGAGTTTCACAAAAATCAACTATTGAATAGTGTCAAAATTGACATAAAAGAGTTCTTAAAACAAATATTATATTATTAATTGATATTAAATTCCTAAAAATCTAAGGTTCGGCCAAGAGTCTTATATCCTGATAGTTCCATCATTAATGGACCACTTGGGGGTCTCTTGGATGTATATAGTAAGTTTATTAACCATATTATATAAAAATACAAAGAGACATTGTAAAAGTGAAACTAATTAACTTAGAGTTAATACTTAATGATAAGGTTAATATAAGTACCCAAACCTGTCTAAATTATATTGGATGAGTTGTATTCGACCCATCCCCACCTTAACATTTAAATAATAAAATTTTGATCCATTAGAAACCGAATAAGAATTTATTATAAATTAATATTTCTAGCTTTTCCAAGGGTGCCCCTCACCCCTCTTATAAAAGGGCACTCCTCCTTCTCATTTTGTCACACCATAAAAGCCTTATGGTTCGGCCAAACTCTGCCCGAATACTCTCCCAACTTACCTCACTACAACTTAGAGGCCATAGTTTGATCAGAAAGCCAAACTAAGGAGACCTTTTGATCAAATCAAAAGGAAGGAACCGAAGAAGAGGTAATGATTTCACCACCCTTTTTCCAAGTTCCTTCTTCTTCCACTTCTTCTTACTTTGTTGTTACCATTATAAAATAATAACTATAGTATCATATATATACTGTGATGTTATTATAAATATGGTACAACCATATTCAGTATTCTATCCACCCTTTGAATAACATGTCACCATACGTGCGTACGTACGGCTTACCGTCTCCACGTCGTGGTGTAATTGTTATTCAATATATTATTATTTAGATGGGTATAATAATGATATGTAATTCATGTAAATAATAAATATAACATTATAATAATTCTGTATATATGATATACTATCCAATTATATATTATTTTAATATCAAAAGAATGATACTGTCGCTCGTGCGTACGTACGGACTACCATCTCCACGAACGCGATGAGATTCATTCTCCATCATATCCATTCAAGTATAATTATCATTTTCTGATTTAATAATGATGTTTAAGGACTTGATATCATTCTATATATGAATAATATACAACCTATCCATTACAAACATGGATTATGTAATAAAACATATAAAAGAAAACGAGTAAGTTAACACCCGAAACAACGATAATACTAAGACATTATTAACAAAGAAAAGTTAAAAGATCATATATGATATGATATTAATATATATGATTATTGTATAATTTAATAACAATTATTTCAATATTATACAGGAGGTTAACCTACCCCAACCAAGTAAAAGTACAAGGTAAGGGATTTTCTTATCTGATATTCAATTCCGTGAGATTTCCATTATTCGCCACTAAATTATTGAAAGTGGTGTATTGTGTACTGGCATTTGATATATATTATCATGATTATCTTTATATTCATGTTATTCAGTAAATAATTTGGTGGTTATTAACTTTTGGCCATATGACTCAGTTGATTAACGTGGTAAGGGGTTTTCATCTCACTCTTTATTTCCATGAGATTCATGCCATATTTCCACTATTATCTTTTGCGTGGTGTATGTACTGCCCATAATTGTATTCTTTGTATAATACACTTTACCTTATGTGTATTTACATTTTAATTGTATGATACCTCTTTCATGGGTTGTATGTTTCATAAGTTACCAAATTGATAAGGGTTTACTTCACAATCTCTTTAATATCTGAGGTTGTCTTTATGTATGTATCTACAGGGACATATTTACTATCGATGTCCATATTTCATAAAAGAGTTTTCAAAGGGATTATTTCAAAGGGAACTTTTACTAAAACATCATTTTAAATGTTTTAAATATTTATTCTTCTAAATCATCCTCATTTATGTCCATGTTTTCAAAATGGTTTGTAAGGATTTATTTATATGAAAATGAATGTTTTAAAAGTGTTAATTCCATTCAAAAGTTTCAAATTGGTATGGGACACTTTGATTCAAAAATGTATTTAAATGCCTTACTTTCTAAATTGTGCAACACTAAAATGTTTTCATGAAAAAGGGATATTTCTCTCAATAATTTTTTAAAAAAAATTTCATCTATGTCAACATCCTTTGATGGATTTTAAGATTATTTGAAGTTGATTTATTATGATATAAAACTTCCATATTGTAATGAAGTTTTGTGATATGTTTGACTGTAGATGTGTCATTTATATAGCATTCATGGTTTTCGAGTAAAGTATTGACATTTCGTATGCTAGTTCCAATAAGAATGTTTATGTTATATTTCAACCTTTACTTCAGATGAATGTGTTGGACAAGTTTGTTCCAGGTTGTGGACTGGTTAAAGTAAGCCCTCCAGGTTAAGGACTGGTAAAAGTAAGCCCTCCAGGTTAGGGACTGGTAAAAGTAATCCCTCCGGTTTGGTCTCCGGTTATTAGAGGCACTCCGGGTTGGTGTCCGGTTATTAGAGGCACTCCGGGTTGGTGTCCGGTTATTAGAGGCACTCCAGGTTTGGTTCCGGTTACAGTTAGCCCCAAGGTCTTGGGACGAGGCCTTGACAAAGAAATTAAAGTTCAGCATTATGCATTCCAACATTATGAAAGTGGTTATTGATATAGCATGTGATTATTCGATTAGTAGAATATCCATGTGAACAAGTAAATGGCATTATTTCATTTTACTTTTTCCATACTATGTTGAAGTTCAAGTTTAAAAAGGCTTTTGTTTTAGTAATTCATTGCCTTAAATGTTTATGCTTATTTTTGAATGTTCCGCTATATTGTTATCCTTACTGGGCATTTGAGCTCACCCCTTTTCTATGTTTTATTTTTCCCAGGATGTGAAAAAGTAAGTTATGAATGACCTGCAGGGATATTATGAGGGGATAATAGTGTGGAATGTGGAGACATTATGTTGTTGTAGTATTTTTTCATTTTATGATGTAATGTAAAACTTATGAATATATCTAGTGTTTCCAAGGCTACTAAACCAATCGGTCTTTCGAGATTTTTTCTTTCTTGTGATCATGCTAATGTAATGTAATAATGCACTGACTCTGGGTAACTAGGGTCGGGGCGTTACAGTTGGTATCAGAGGAAGTTTAGTACAAACCTTGGAAGCTAGATTTAGATAAACTCTGATTAGAGCACGTAGACCTAAGATGAACTTTGAGGATTAGTATAGAAGAACTTCCTAGAATTTTGGTATTGTAGAGATTTTGTGAGTTTTCCGAGCAATACATCCCTGTTTGGGTACGAGAAGGTAGAGGCGGCTCTAGCACAGATGTACCTAGGGGTAAAACCCGAAAACACCGCTTTGAGCTAGAGTCGAACGGGAACTGGTGCACGACAACGGGCCTTGCTACACTCTTGGTTACGACACTCCCAGGGGATATGATTAGGATAACTCTCATTTTCTTTACAAATCATTATGAACAATTTATGAGTATATACTTCCTCAAAGGAGACATTTTTATGATTATGGATTATATCCATAAACTATTTAATTTATGTTATGTGTTTTTAAAGTTTGGGATTAGGTATTGTTATTCATAAACTAATCTAGTATATGCCAATGTTTAGAAATGGAGCCTAGTAGAAGGAATGAGAAATCCAGCAATGCACATGATACAAAGAGAAAGAAGGATCATATATTTTATGGTCTTAAGCCAGAATTTACAAGAGAAATAGTATCGCATTTATTATCATCATATGAAGAAATAATATCATGTGTTGATAAGATAAGTAAAGAGTTTACTGAGTCCTATGGCTTTGAAGGGAAGCAAGAGAAGAAAAGGGTGGAAGAGAGAAAGATGGATAAAGGGAAGAGGAAAAAGAAGAATTTTCCCATATGTGGTAACTATGGAAAGAAACACCCTGGAACTTGCCTGAAAGGAATGGGAGTTTGTTATAAGTGTGGAGGAAAATGGCACAAAGTACGTGACTGCAAGGGTAAGAAAATGGTTTCAAATGTACAATGCTTCATTTGCAAGGAGTTTGGACACTATGCAAACCTATGTCCCAGTCATCAGAATATGCCGCAAATGATGTTATTGGATAATAATCAAGTTAGGATACTACCACAGATGAAGAGGAATGTTAGAGTTCTTATGTTGATTATGTCAATTGAGTGTTGTATCAACAATGTACTTGTTATAATAATTATGGAGTATATAAGGATTTTACTGCAGTACTATTTCATTAAGGACTTGAGATTGTGTGGAACAAAGAAAGGTGACTCAACAGCAGGATAAATTTTTGGAAAATATATGGTTTAGAGAATGATAAACCATAATATAGTTCTGATACCGAGTTAGTGATTTTGGAATAATACATGATTGTTTTTGATAAATTATATTGGATATTCTGGACTACCTTGGAACTGATTAATGATCTGTATATTCCATTATTGTTGGGGTTTAAAACATTTTTGGATTGATGAGGTATATCCAGCATTCTATTTGGAATAAGGGAGCATGAATGTAATCAATAAGGAATATGGTAATTCAGGATGTTTCAGTGTATTAAAAGAATACATGATGAAGGTATTCATATGCTATTACGTGGTAAAAAGGATCTACATTATGTTTAACTTCCTTATAAATGTTGGACAGTGAGTTTGTTCAGAAATATTTTGGATAAATTCTAGTTTGAGATTAATTTTGGATTGCCATAAAAGGACAACCCAGAGGTCGGGCGGCAACCCGTCGCGTCCGGCAAGGCTGCGAGACTTGAACCCGCAACCGAAGGGCGACAAGGGTGTATCACCTACCACTGACCCAAGAGATGTCCTGGATTAAATAATATAGTTTTTTTTAAAAGATCTGGTAGATGAATTATAACTTCGTTTATTTTGGAACCTTGTACGAATAGTATAAATAGAATTTTTTTTACGAGTGAAAGATGAGTTTGTGGTAGAAATTTATTAATGGACAAAACTCTAATTATAAAGTAAGTATATCTCCTTATGATCTTATCCAATCTCATAAATAAATTCCTCAACATTAAGAAAAGGAACTTAGAACAAAAATGTTTTCCTAGATGGTACCTTAAATCATCACTAATTTATGGCTTTGGGATTGTTGGCCTTTTCATAGCCATGTTCTCTACCACTCTCCATCAGATAATTGATGGTTAGATTTATCTTCCATATCCATATTTTCCTACATGGAACCCTAGTATGTGTTATTTTCGGTAATCTTCATAATTTCCGCTCTTTATTTTAAATAGAGGCCTCATTAATTCATTTTTCAATGTGGTATTTCAACTAAGATACTTTGAAACGTCAAAAATGTGTTATCCTAATACCCTATGTTTTGTTGAACCGATGGTATTTCAAATCATCATAGATTGATGAGTTTAAGGACCTCAATTTTATACTTGTTTGTGATTGATGACCTCAATCACTACCTATAAATATTTACATTTTTCCTCCAATTATATGTCTCTAATCGCCACCAATGTTCTCCTAATCGAGATCATAATTTGGTGGTGACCCTTTCATTTCTCATTTCCTCATATTAAGACTATATTTTAGTAACCCAATTTCCGATGTGGGTTTTCCCACAAAGATATTTTTTACCTTTTATTTTCGAAGAACAATTTCAAATTCCGAGGATGCAATTTATTGAAGGAGGAGAGAATGTAACACCCCAAGATTTCATAGTGTGTTATTTCTTTAAAATAATACAATAACTTTCATTAAACGCAACACCGAGTTCAAGCACACCATGACTTACCAAACAAGCCGTTCAAAAGAGGTTATGAATAGTATTAACTAAATTTTAAACTTTATATAATCCTTATAATTTTAGAATCCATATTATGATTTTCTTAGACATAATACAAGAACAGATTCATTTTCAGTATTGCACTTTTATCAACTTTTAATAGTGAAACCTTTTTAAATACAATAATTTAAACTTTTTGACTAAATGGGGACATCAAAAAAATTTTAAAATGAAACATCCCAAGTTTCCACGGTACGCTTTCCTTTGAATAATATAGTAGCGTGTGTTATATGCAACTTCGAGTTCTAACACACCACAACCAATCAAACTAGCCGTTATTAATAGTAATACCTACTTTTTGAAATTATATATATTTTATATTTTAGAATGGACTTCATTTTTGGATTCGGAATATTGAAATTAACCTAGGGTGAAATTTTGGTACTTTTCGGATTACTTTCATATTTTGATGAATAGTGAAAATTACTAAATTTTAATTAAAAACAACTTTTTTAATCAAAATAATTAATAGTGATAAATTATGAAATTGAGTGGTTTTAAAGTATATTTAGAATATATTTTTACCATTTATTATAATGTTGGTCATTGGACATAATTTTACAATTAAACCGAACATAAACAAGTGTCAATCTTTTGATAGTTATTATCTCTTAAAAACACGCTTTTTGTTTTGACAACGGGAATTAATTTTAAATTAATTTCTGCCACTTCTGTGTTTTGAATTTAGGAAAATGGATTCCATATTTGGAATCAGGATGTTCAAATTGTGTAAATAGGTAACTTTTATTTTTATACATTTTGAATAATTACTGTGGTAAATATTTTATTTACCATGGTTAAGGGTAAATCCGGTAAATAAGGGTTAAAAACTAATATTATAATAATACTAAATTACCCTAAAACGTGTCTTAAACCTATTGGAGGATACATGGTCGACCATGGGCATCTTGGGGTCGATTTTGGGACCCCATGGATCCACTTGTAAGTGATAATGACACTTTATTTTAATTAAGTTAAAATGAATACAAAAATGACACAAGCATATATCTTTTAGAAAAACAATTGTTACATAGGGTTATAAATGTTGGATTTTAGATTATAAATATTCATTAGAAATATAAAATGATTTCCTACATAATGATATTTTATTTATAATTTTTAGACATTAAATAATTTATTTTATTTATGACACAATGATGATGCAGTAATTACTATAATAGTGAAAAATTAAAATAATTAATATTATAAATACCCAAATAAATATAATATTAAACTTTTAATGAATTAAACTAATTTTCTAGGATAATATGATATATTATGATTGATTTAATTGACTTTTTTCGAAGTAATCAATCTGTTATGAGTTTCAAAAAAATCAACTATTGAATAGTGTCAAAATTGACATAAAAGAGTTCTTAAAACAAATATTATATTATTAATTGATATTAAATTCCTAAAAATCTAAGGTTCTTCCACGAGGCTTATATCATGATAGGTTCAACATTAATGGACCACTTGGTGGTCTCTTGGATGTATATAGTAAGTTAAGTAACCATATTATATAAAAATACAAAGAGACATTGTAAAAGTGAAACTAATTAACTTAGAGTTAATACTTAAAGATAAGATTAATATAAGTACCCAAACCTGTCTAAATTCTATTGGTTGAGTTGTATTCGACCCATCCCCATCTTAACATTTAAATAATCAAATTTTGAGCCATTAGAAACCGAATAATAATTTATTATAAATTAATATTTCTAGCTTTTCCAAGGGTGCCCCTCACCCCTCTTATAAAAGGGCACTCCTCCTTCTCATTTTTTCACACCTTAAAAGCCTTATGGTTCGGACAAACTCTGCCCAAATACTCTCCCAACTTCCCTCACTACAACTTAGAGGCCTTAGTTTGATCCGAAAGCCAACTTAAGGAGCCCTTTTGATCAAATCAAAAGGAAGGAACCGAAGAAGAGGTAATGATTTCACCACCCTTTTTCCAAGTTCCTTCTTCTTCCACTTCTTCTTACGTTGTTGTTACCATTATAAAATAATAACTATAGTATCATATATATACTGTGATGTTATTATAAATATGGTACAACCATATTCAGTATTCTATCCACCCTTTGAATAACATATCACCATACGTGCGTACGTACGGCTTACCGTCTACACGTCGTGGTGTAATTGTTATTCAATATATTATTATTTGGATGGGTATAATAATGATTTTTAACTCATGTAAATAATAAATATAACATGTTAAGGATTCTGTATATATGATATACCATTCATTTATATATTATTTTAATATCAAAAGAATGATAATGTCGCTCGTGCGTACGTACGGACTACCGTCTCCACGAACGCGATGAGATTCATTCTCCATCATATCCATTCAAGTATAATTATCATTTTCTGATTTAAAAATGATGTCTAAGGACTTTATATCATTCTGGATATGAATAATATACAACCTATCCATTACAAACATGGCTTATGTAATAAAACATATAAAAGAAAACGAGTAAGTTAACACCGGAAACAACGATAATACTAAGACATTATTAACAAAGAAAAGTTAAAAGATCATATATGATATTATATTAATATATATGATTCTTGTATAATTTAATAACAATTATTTCAATATTATACAGGAGGTTAACCTACCCCAACCAAGTAAAAGTACAAGGTAAGGGATTTTCTTATCTCACATTCAATTCCGTGAGATTTCCATTATTCACCACTAAATTATTGAAAGTGGTGTATTGTGTACTAGAATTTGATATATATTATCATGATTATCTTTATATTCATGTTATTATGTAAATAATTTGGTGGTTATTAACTTTTGGCCATATGACTCAGTTGATTAACGTGGTAAGGGGTTTTCATCTCACTCTTTATTTCCATGAGATTCATGCCATATTTCCACTATTATCTTTTGTGTGGTGTATGTACTGCCCATAATTGTATTCTTTGTATAATACACTTTACCTTATGTGTATTTACATTTTAATTGTATGATACCTCTTTCATGGGTTGTATGTTTCATAAGTTACCAAATTGATAAGGGTTTACTTCACAATCTCTTTAATATCTGAGGTTGTCTTTACGTAAGTATCTACAGGGACATATTTACTATCCATGTACATATTTCATAAAAGAGTTTTCAAAGGGATTATTTCAAAGGGAACTTTTACTAAAACATCATTTTAAATGTTTTAAATATTTATTCTTCTAAATCATCTTCATTTATGTCCATGTTTTCAAAATGGTTTGTAAGGATTTATTTATATGAAAATGAATGTTTTAAAAGTGTTAATTCCATTCAAAAGTTTCATAGTGGTATGGGACACTTTGATTCAAAAATGTATTTAAATGCCTTACTTTCTAAATTGTGTAACATTAAAATGTTTTCATGAAAAAGGGATATTTCTCTCAATAATTTTTAAAAAACATTTTCATCTATGTCAACATCCTTTGATGGATTTTAAGATTATTTGAAGTTGATTTATTATGATATAAAACTTCCCTATTGTAATGAAGTTTTGTGATATGTTTGACTGTAAATGTGTCATTTATATAGCATTCATGGTTTTTGAGTAAAGTATTGACATTTCGTATGCTAGTTCCAATAAGAATGTTTATGTTATATTTCAACCTTTACTTCATATGAATGTGTTGGACAAGTATGTTCCAGGTTGGGGACTGGTTAAAGTAAGCCTCCAGGTTGGGGACTGGTAAAATTAAGCCCTCCAGGTTAGGGACTGGTAAAAGTAATCCCTCCGGTTTGGTCTCCGGTTATTAGAGGCACTCCGGGTTGGTGTCCGGTTATTAGAGGCACTCCGGGTTGGTGTCCGGTTATTAGAGGCACTCCGGGTTGGGTTCCGGTTACAGTTAGCCCCAAGGTCTTGAGACGAGGCCTTGACAAAGAAATTAAAGTTCATCATTATGCATTCCAACATTATGAAAGTGGTTATTGATATAGCATGCGATTATTCGATTAGTAGAATATCCATGTGAACAAGTAAATGGCATTATTTCATTTTACTTTTGCCATACTATGTTGATGTTCAAGTTTAAAAAGGCTTTTTTTTAGTAATTCATTGCCATAAATTTTTATGCTTATTTTTGAATGTTCCGCTATATTGTTATCCTTACTGGGCATTTGAGCTCACCCCTTTTCTATGTTTTATTTTTCCCAGGATGTGAAAAAGTAAGTTATGAATGACCTGCAGGGATATTATGAGGGGATAATAGTGTGGAATGTGGAGACATTATGTTGTTGTAGTAGTTTTTCATTTTATGATGTAATGTAAAACATATGAATATATTTAGTGTTTCCAAAGCTACTAAACCAATCGGTCTTTTGAGATTTGATCTTTCTTGTGATCATGCCAATGTAATGTAATAATGCACTGACTCTGGGTAACTAGGGTCGGGGCGTTACATCCTTGGTCCTTAAAGGATTAACCGATATTCCATCCTTAGAGACAATATGGACATGAAAAGAAATATCCAAATTCCAGAATTCACACTTGCTAAACATAACATCTAATTCATTTCATTTGAGGGGTTTCAAAATAGTGCAAAGGGATTATAATGATCATTGTAGATTTTGAGTATACAAAGATATCATCAATAAATCCCACTATAAAGTCATTAAGATATTCCTTGACAACTTTATTCATTAGATCCATGAAGATAGAGGGTGCATTAGTCAATCCCACCAAAGGCATTACTGTAAACTCATAATGCTCTTACCTGGTTCAAAATGTTGTTTTCAGAATGTATTCCATCTTCACACACTACTAATGATATCCATATCAAAGGTCAGTCTCTGAAAAATATTGAGCTCCATGAAGTTGGTCTAATAAATCATCAATCCTAGGTAGGGGATAATTGTTCTTTATTGTTTTAGCATTGATCTCCATATAGTCAGAGCATAACCATATAAATCCATCATTATTCTTAAAAAAAGAATAGGGGCTTCCCATTTAGAAACACTATGGTGAATAAAGGAATTATTACTCAACTCTTCTATTTTTCTTCATTAGTTCCACTAATTCCACAGTGTCCATTCTATAAGGGGTATTAAATAAGGGCCTTAAACCAGGGATTAAATCAATGGAAAACTCAATTTCTTGTTCCCGAGTATATCTTGGTAAATCCACTGGAAACACATAAACATATTCTTTCACGATAGTTAAATCCTCTATTTGAACATTCCATTCATCACCCATAGTTATTTCAATTTCTTCCTCTCCAATAATTGAATTTAGTAGAGCTATTTGGGGTGGATCTAGATAAGAATCTGATGGTGATGTTTCTTCTCTAACGATAAGGTATTTTTTACAGTCATTATAAAAAATTGTAAACTCATTCTTCTTACAATATCTTTTCATATCATGCTCTAGAAACCAATCCATACTGACAATTATATCAAATTCAGTAATGGGTATGACAATGAGATCAACGGATAAAGTAATTTTATATTCCCCAATGGGAACTGATTGACAAAACCTTGTTGCGGTGATTCTTCACTTAAGAGATTTGGCTAGAAAATCCTTTGTTAAATTAAATTTTAAATATATAATTTTCATAGAAAACTGGGAAGATATGAAACAATGTGGTGACTAGAATCAAATAAATAACTGGCTAAATTTGAGGAATCCATTAAATTACCTTCAACCATGTCATTCATAGCTTCAACCTCAACAGTACTGATCACATTAGCTTGGACTTTCTCCCTTATACTTTTATGAGATAATTTTCCTTGGAGCTTAGGAAATTAATTTTCATAATGCCCCATTTATCTAAAATTTTAACATTCAACATTGACAACCACATTCTTTCCAGTGCAATCATGGCCTTGGTGGCCTTTATCACCAAACTTATAATAGACTCACATTGCCTTCAAGCCTGTACTGGGGTGTTCCTTCCCACATTTACCACTAGAAGGATTTTAAAAATATCCCTTTGTTCACCTTATTTCCATTTACAGAGTGTTCTGAATATATCTTCATATGTTTGTTTACTTTAAATTCATAAGACTTAGAGAATTCCTTTTCTGTCTTGATAGAACATGAGACAATATCTCTGTATGATGGGAAGTATTGTGAGACTAATGCTTGATGGAAAAATGGTTTTAACCCATAAAATAATTGATCAATTTTACTACTTGGGTTACCTATATAATCTGTATCATGCCTTTCTATCCTTGTAAAGGTAACCTCATACTTTGTGACACTCTCATCCTCATTTTCACTAAGACTCAGAAATTGCATTTCCAAATTTGATTGATGGTTACAAGGAAATTATTTTTCTAAGAAAATCTCTTTAAACGCTCTCCATTCATTATTTGACACTTCATCATCTTCCTTTGTGTTTTGAATCATTGACCACCATTGATATGAATTTCCTAGGAGGTGATAATCTTCCAAGATAACTTTTTACCTTTCTATACTCCCCAAATCATGAAATATTTTCTTTGTGGAAATTATCCATCGCTCAGCTAAAAAATCATTTTTAGTACCATTTATTTTTTTTGGTTTTTGCCTCTTGAATCGGTCTAACATTGAACCAAAACTTTGTGGATCCGGGTTCTCCATAAGGGTGAGGTTATTATTCATAAACTGAGTGATTTTTCCAAGTATGGTGATAAGCTGATTAGCACCAGTTTAATCACCAGCTATTCTATTATTATCACGAGTAGGATGAAAATACCTATATGAATTACATAAAATGATACGATTCCCATTCCTTTCACTAGGCTTTATTTCTATACAATGGCATACATAATATTAGTTTATGAATCTCAATAAATAATTCCAAACTTATAAAACACTTAAAATAAATTGAACAGTTTAGGGATATAATCCATAATCATAAAACAGATTTTTTGATAAAGTATATACTAATAAATCCTTCATAATGGATTGTAAAGAAAATGTGAATTATCTTATTCTTATCCACTGGGAGTGTTGTAACTAAGAGTGGAGAAATGCACATCCTCGTGTACCAAGATACCCCAAATCAAGCTTGAAACTCCTTGTTAAAGTTTTCACTCCTAGCTAAATCTATTCCAGAGCCGCCTATACCTGATCATATCTAGATATAGATGTATTTATTAAAAAATACAGAAAATATGTACATTTCCAAAAATTCTAGTAAGTTCTTTCTATACTATTCATCAAAGTCTATCTAAGGGTAATGTGCTCTAAACAGAGTTTTTCTAAATCTAGTTTCCAAGGATTGTAATAAAATTCCTCAGATACCAACTATAACGCCCTGACCTATGTTACCTAGAGTCAATGTATTATTACATTATATTGACATGATCACAATGGATCAAATCCTGAAGGACCAATTTGTTTAGTAGCATTGGTCTTCTAGATACATACATAAGTTTTACATTACATTATGAAATGAAAAAAAACAATGTGTCACCTTTAGACACACTCATATCCTGTAGACTATCCATGTAGGTCAATCCTAATATACTCCTTCGCATTCTAGGGAAGATAAAACATAGAAAGGGGTGAGCTCAGATGCTCAGTAAGGATAAAAATGTAGCGAAAACATTCATAAATAATAATAAACATTTAAAAAATGTATAAGAGTTAAACACAAGCCTTTTAAAAATAAACATCAACATAATATGGAAAATGTAAATCAAATAATTCAATTTACTTCTTCACATGGTTATTATACTAGTAGAATAATAACATGCAATATCAGTAGCCAATTTTATAATGATGGAATGCATAATTCCGGGCATCATAACCACATAGTCAAGGCATCGTGCTTATACTACAAAATATATTTTTTCAAGGCCTTATGCCATGAAACTAGTTTGCCCCATGAGACCTACTGAATCATTGAGGAGCTATAGTGGGCTCCACCCATCACATACAAAGTCCAATGAGTTCCTCATATGATAAGGTTGAAACATAACATAAACATTCATATTAAAACTATCACAAGAAATATTAATACATTAACCATAAACCATTAATGGTATAAAAATAATATATCCACAAGAAAACCTATCACCAAACATTCAATACATTATGGAAGATTTTTATCATAATAAATCAACTTCAAACAAGTATAAAATCCATTAAAGGATGTTGACATAGATGAAATCAAAACCATTTGAGAGAAATATCTCTTTCTATTTTGAAATATTTTAAATGTCATGTAATTATAAACGAAAACATTTATTTGGAAAATATTCTTATAATCATGTAAGGGAATATTTGAAGATTTTATAATGGAAACAAATAGCCACACTCTCTGTATACGTTAAAAAAATTCTTACCTTAATTTGTTGATAAGGCCATAAAGTACCTTGTTTGGAAAATGTTGGAAGGATTACTTTAAAACATTTTAAAAAAATAAAACAAGGGTATAAAAGAATTTAACCCATATTTTACAAAATATTAAAAAAAATTTGAAATAAATTTTTAAGAAACACAGATGTGTATGATAAAGAAGTCGAAGTAGATACATACGTAAAAACAACCTCAGATAATAAACAGATTGTGAAATTAACCCTGACGTTGTAATTTTCCTTGGTCGAGGGTACGTTACTATCCTATATAATAGTTATGTAATTTTTATTAAATTATAAAGAATCACATACGTAAATATTATATCATATATGATCTCTTAATATTTCTTTTTTAATAATATTTTAGTAGTATCATTGTTTCCGGTGTTAACTAATTTTTTTCCTTTATATGTTTTCTTAAGTTGGTCATGTAAGTTATGGTTAATATGTATTGGATTCATACCCATAATGAAATTATGTTCTCAAAAATTATTTTTAACGATAAAATTAAAATTATCCGTGAATGGTTACGATGGGGAATGAATCACATCATGTTCGTGGAGACGGTAATCCGTACGTACGCACGAGCGACAATATCATTAAATTGAAGGTGAAATAATATATAATTGAATGTTATATCATATATACAGAATAATTAAATTTAATATTTAATATTTACATCAATTATACATCATTATTATACCCATCCAAATAATGAAGTGTAGAATAACAACTACACCACGACGTGGAGACTGTAATCCGTACATACACACGTATGGTGAATTTTTCATTAATAGGATGGATATAATAATGAATATGGCCATAAAATATTTATAATTTCAAAAAAGTATGAATAAGTTACTTGAGTTATTATTTTGGTATGAGAATAACAAATAAAGAGGAAGTGGAAGAAGAAAAGAACCTGAAAGATGTGGTGAAATTATTACCTCTTCCTAGGGAGATTCCATTTGCTTTGATAAAAAGGGATCCTTAGGTTGGATTCTCATAAAAAGAAGGAATATAGTTTTTATTTTATGGTAGTTGGGAGGATATTTTTTAAGGTTTTGGATGATCCAAATGAATTTTAAGGTGTGGTTTTGAGATAAGGGGGAGTTCCCTTTTATAATAGTGGTGAGGATCACTTTTGTAAAAGCATGAAATGTTATTTTATAATAAAAAACTTTTTGGTTTCTAATGGATCCAAAAAACTTATTTTGAGGCTATGGTGTCGATGTGTCGAAAACATCTCAACCAATAGGTTTTAGACATGTTTTGGTCACTATATTAAACTTATCATTTAAATTTAATTCTTTGTTAAATAGTTTGAGATTAATCATGTCTCTTTGTATTTTTATATTATATGGTTAATACACTTACTATAATGTGGAAAGAAGACCCCAAGTGGTTCATAATTGATATATATAACCTTATATAAATCCTTTTTCCTAAACATATATTTTTACGTATATTATATCATTTAATAAAATATTATTTGTTTAAAAAACTCATTTATGTCAATTTTGACACTATTCAGTATTTGATAATTGTGAAAGTCATAAAAACTTTATCACATAGAATAAAATTTATTTAATCGACCCTAACATGTCATATTAACCTAGAAAATTTTTCTAAGGCTTGAAAATGCTTAAATTACATTTATTTTAATATTTATAATATCAATTTTTTAATCTTTCATTAATAGGGTAATTACTTCACCATCATTGTTTCATAAAAAATTTAATTAGTTAATGTCTAAATTTTATAAATAAAATACAATTATGTAGGAAATAATTTTATATTTCTAATTAATATTTAGAGTCAAATTTATATTATGTATAACCTTATATTAAAAATGTTTTATTTATCAAACTTTGAATTTTACACTTTTAACTCTTCTTTAAATAAAATAATAATAAATGTCCTAATCTAATCCAAGTGGACCAAAAGGATCATATTTTATTCCTAAGGTTTATTTTAGTCAAAATTCAATTATCCAATAGAATTAGGACATGTGTGAGGGTAATTATAATATCATTTTTACATTTAATTACCCATTTACTTTTAACCGTGGTAAATAAAAGGCATAAGTTACTATTAACCAAAAATTATTATTTTCTTGTTGAACCACATTTTACATTCTGATGTCAACCGTGTCTCTTAGATTTTTTAAAATTCAATTCACATATTTAATTTTCTAAATCCATATCTATGAAAAACATTAGTAATTAGAGACTTTGATAACTATGAAGAGATTGTTCACTGATCCTTCAAGGACCAAATATAGATCAGTGAATCTTTGTGCTCTCATGGTCCCATAGATAAAAATAGATAAAATGAGGTTATTATATAAGGATTAATAGATAAATCCAATCATTGAATGAAAACCCAACATCCTATGTGTCAAAATTCAGGGAAAATCATCCTAAGAACTATCTAAAGGAAATTGGTAAATGATTCATGTGAGGAAGAATGTGGAATCATCCTAATAACTCATGAAGAAATATGTATAATACCTATAATGTAGAAGAAAAATTGAATGTTCAAATCAAAACTGATCCTATAATATAGTGTTTTAACTACAATGAACATGATAATTATGAAAAATATTTCCCCAACCCAATGTGTGTCAAATGAAATAAAAAACAACCTCCAATAAATAAAGGAACGATATATTATATCACTTCTTCTGAGATGGATATCGACAATAATGTGGTGATAAGTACACTAGTTATTCGTTGAAGAGTAGACAATGTACTATTTGATTCTGATTCAATTCAATCATTCAAATATTAAATGTTTAGTAGAACTATTCAAACACCACCTCAAGATATAGAGTTTGATTTATATATAGAAAAAATGGGGAAATCCTTAAATCCAAAGTATATAACCCATCCCCAGAAAATATTTGTGGACTAAAACTCCTAGAAAATATTTTCATATTGACTTTGCTGTAGGATGATAATATATTGAAAATTGATTAGTTATCACTATATAAAGCCAACATCAGCTATCAAGAACGGGAGATCACTCCTCACATCCTGAGGAACTATCCAATTTTGTACAAGTGTAAGGGGGGATGCTTCTATCTTGTAATCATCATCTTAATTATCCTTATTATTTCCTTATTAGAAATCATATTTTTCTCAAATGACTGAGACATATAAGAGGACCATTCTTGAAGACATGCCTACTATGAGGACTAAATTGATGTGTTACCTGTTGAGGATACTGGTCTTTATCATGAACAAGATGGTGGGTTCTCAAAGGAAATTCTTCCTAGATGTCTTCACATTTCAATGAATCCATATTGAATAGCCACTATTGATTTGGATGAACTGAAGAATCAATGAAATGATAATCAAGGAAATTTTTTTATATGCCAAAGTGCTTCACCATGGTATGTTCTACTCCTCTTCATCAAGAAGAAGGATGGATCAATCTCTTGATTGATTATCCTAATCTCAGTAAAATGACGATAAATAACTATTATCCCCTTCCATAGATAGATGAATTATTCTATGAACTACAAGTAGAAAATTATTTCTCTATGGAGGATCTTCGTTCAGGATATCACCAATTAAAGGGGAGAAGTAATATATTCCCAAGACTACCTTTAATTGACGGTATATACACGATGAGATCATACTTATTCCCTTCAGAATCACTAATTCTCCAGATGTTTTCATGGAATTAACAAATTGAGACAATATATATTTCCATGAACACTTTTCTTTAGTCTTTATTGGTTATATTTTTATATAATCTAAGAGAAATAAGGATGTCAAGGAAAATTTGAATACATTGATAAAGACATTTTGAAAGGATAAACTATATGAAAACTATATTAAATGTCAGTTAGGTATGGGGGATGTATCATTGTTGGGGAACGTTACAACATGTAAACTAATATTTGTAGAACCTCCTAAAATAAAGGCATTCAAATGGAAGCCTAAGAAAACATATGTAATTTATATCCATATCATCTTTGGTCTATCTGGGTACTACCTATGATTTATGAGGAACTTATTATGATTTTAAAAGAAAAGAACAATTTTAACATGGAATATAATATATTTTTAGATGAGTTAATGTCAATAATAGTTTAAAGAGTTGAAAAAGAAGATTATCACTCCACCAATAGTAAAAATAATGACAATTTGGGAAATACTTGTGGTATATAATGATTATTCAAAAAATTTATTAGGATGTGTACTGATGAAAAATTAATAAAATTTTGCCTATGCCTAATAGCATTTGAAAATTCCTGAGAAAAAAATCCTACGCAGGATCTGGAGTTGGCATCCATAATCATTGCATTGAAAATCATGTGTCATTATCTCTATATGGAAAAGTTTGAGACTTATAATGATCATAAGATTGTAAAATATATATATTCAAATAAAAGAATATTAATATGTGTCGGTGAATATAGTTATAGAAAATAAAGGACTACGATTGCTCAATCCACTACCACCATGGTAAAGAAAATAATGTGGGTGATTCCCTAAGAATAAAGTATCCTGTAACATTATACATAATGGGAATTGAGGATAATCCAATCATCATATATTTGAAAAGTATGGACATGAGAATTATTCAAGAAGAAATATCATCACTCATTTCTCAAATTACTACTCAACCATCCCTTATGGATTAAATAATTGAATCTCGATGAAATAGTGATTAAATTTTGAAATTTGTGAAGCCATCATTAATCGAAAGTCCTCATCCGTTAAAATTGATGAGGATGGATTCATCTATTTTGAGACATGATTATGTGTACCATATACTTAAGAAATAGATAAATAAATTTTAAATGAAGAACATAAATCAACTTTTCTGTTCACCATGAAAGCACAATGAACTATTGATATCTAATAGATATCTATTGGTGGGAAAAAATGAAGAAGAAGACCATTAACGATATATCAAACTACCTGGTATTTCAAAAATTGATGGCTAAAAGGAAACAAAGTCTAAAGGTATGATGCTTCCATTACCCATTCCAACATGGTAGTGGGAAAACATCACCATGTAATTTTTCAATTGAATTATAAAGTAATATAGAGTAAATAATGCTATATGGGTCATTATGTACAGTCTCATAAACAAAACATCACTTTTTCGCAATTTGAGAGCACTTATCAATCGATATACATGAATAGATTTACATCAAGAAGTGGTGACTTTATATAGAGTACAACTAACAACTTTTTCTGATCGAGATCCAAGATTTACCTCTAGGTTCTGGAAAATTCTCCCACATTCTCTAACCGCTGAGTTGAACTTCATCATGTCTTATAATCCTCAAAATGATGTACAATCCATGTAGACTACTTAGAAACTGGATGACATGTTGAGATCTTGTTCTATAGACTTCAATGGAATGTTGGACAAACTTCTACCTATGGTTGAGTTCCCTTACAACAATAGTTTTCAATGAAATATCCAAATGGCTCTATATAAATCCCTTTATGAGAAAATATGTAGAACACTGACATATTGGGATGAAGTAGGCGAACATAAGCTACTAGGATCTGAAATAGTCGAAGAAATGGTAGAAATGGTGAAATTAATTCAGAAAAACATAATGGACTCCCAAATTCGACATAATATCAATGCATAAAATCTTCGATGGGACATTGAGTTTGAATTTAGAGACACAGTATTACTCTACATATTTCCATGGAAAAGGGTCATTATATTTCGGATGAATGGAATGCTATGTCCTAAGTACATCGGCCCCATTGGGATTATTTTTCATGTTACAGTTGTAGCTTATCAGCTATCACTTCCACCAACCATGACTCAAGTACATGATTCATTCCATGTATACCTCTTGAGCTAACACATAACAGATCCCTCATGTGTACGGAATTCAGAGGTGGTATGCATGGAAAATGAATTCTCTTATGAGGAGCATCTTGTGAAGATATTAGACTATAGAGATATATATTCACACTACATGATTGGTCACCATGTCAATGTACTATAGCTAACCATATGTATAAAGAGGAAACATGTTAACTTGAAGAAGCAAAGAAGGATAATTAGCCTCATTATTTTTTGATTTTGAATGTAAATTGAAATTTCATGAGAAAATTTTCAAAATAGGGGAAGAATATAACAACCCAAAATTTCATCAATAGGAATATTTCTCTTATAGTTATGTAATATAGTGTATATCACACAGAAAAACATATAGAACTTAATAAAAACATTATAAATGAAGAATGAATGAAATAAGGGTCATTTCTAGAAGTTATGGAACATATAATGGAGTAATAGTAACATAAAATTCAAAATAGAAACATGGACATTAGGAAATTTAATCTGACTAATAGAATATTATCATCACCAGTTAAAGTATAAATAAAATTTTGGAAACGTATAAAAAATAATATGATATATTTATACAATTTTATAAGTAAATAAATTTTTTTAAAATTAAAATTTAAGTGTTAGTATTTTTATAGAACAAAAATGTTTATTTAAAGTTTTATAATTAATATAATGATTTTAAAAAAATTATATTTTCATCAAATATATTCATACATTAATTTTATGTTTCATTATAATTATATGATAATTTTTTGAGACATTAATTAAATTTTCAATGTGTCATAAATGTAGATATAATATTAAAATCATAATTTTTCGAGTAAATAATGATTTTATAGAAAGGTTAAATTTCTCATGTTAAGAAACTAATTCTCATTAAATGGAGGTCATTTCTGAATCATACACATTTATTAATTTTTAGGGTTAATATTTTGGATTTTTCTAAAATAGTTGAATTTTTGGTAAATAGTGAAATTAGGAAATTTATGATATTTAACAAATAAAAGAATTATTGATTCATGGATGATGTATGGATAATGTAATCCCATAATCTCGAAACCTCTTTCTAATATTATTGAATTTTTTAATCGTAATCAAAACTATTTATAGTCTCGATCCAAAAATTACAATATAATGAATAAAATAATAAAACCCCCTCACATCCACTATAAAATGACATATTCTCCTAAAATTTTCAAAGCCTTGAAGCATGTCCAAATTCTACTCAATCCTCTTACCATGCCTCCATACCATGTCCAAGATCATTTTTCCCAACCAAATCTCAAACCCTTTTCCTTAAGAAGACTCTCATGGTGAGGAAGTTCAAGAGGTAAAATCCTCTTTTGTTTTGATTTAATTGTTCTCAAGTTCTTTTATTTTATTATATTTTCCTTACCTCCATTTCAAAAAGTAACATGATAATTATATTATATTTTATATACTATAATTTTATTATGGTTGGTGAATAATATATCATCAAATGTATTCCCATTTCATTTTGTTCTAAAAATTAAAACATTTTCTATGAGGTTTCAATTCACCACCTTCGTCCATGATGGTTTTTTTCTAATAACGCATTAAAATATAGTAATTAAACCTTAACAATGGTTAAAAAATATTTTAAAATTTCTATTAAAACATATATACTATTTTTGAACCACTATATGTACATGAGATTAAATAATAAAACAAAACTAGTATATGATGATAAAAACCTCCAAAATAATCTAAATGGTTATCATTAACGCATTATCTAATGATCCTTCCTATCATCTATTAAAAAATGATATATTATACCATTTAATCTACTATAAGTTTATTAATAACATATAACATAAATTATATAAAACTACTCTCATTTTACATGATCTTACAAACACCTATACATGTGCACCATTAATGAAAACTATAGAAAAGAAAAATCCCGAATGAAGAAATTGGATCTTATAACTCATAAATAACAGTATAAATGAACTTAATAAAATTAAAATAAATAAAACACATGTTTAAGTTGTTGTGATTTAAATTTTTAATGAATGTATCTTAATTATATTAGATATCAAGGTCATGTGAATAACACTTTCCGACATAAAGTAAGGGATTCTCATTGAGAATCCAATTTTACATCATGTTATGATTTCTCTCCCCATACCCCATTTTGAATTTTAATTCTTCTCATTTACTCATAATATATTTCATTTGAATGATCCAAACATATAAACCAATCAAAATTCATCATTATTTGATTAGTAAATACATGTTTTATAAGGATCCCCTCTGAATTCCTCTCGATTAGCATACCCAACTAAAGGGAATTTCCAAATTTATTATTCATTTTCAAGAACCATAAATAATAGGTTCTAAGACACTATTTTTTTTAATATAACTAATATTTCATAAAAAATTACCTTGGTTGATTTCTGGTTTCGTACAAATAGATATGCCTTTTTCATTTTAAGGAATCTTTAAGGTTCTCCCTTAAACCGCACTATGGTAGTTAATTTATAACATTTCATTAACATTATATTTTAATTTTTTCAAATAAGTCATACAAAATTTATCATTTTCTATTCCTATTATCCTTCTTAAATTTTTATTTATTATTTACAAAAAATATATCATGAAAACGTTTATGATATTCCCTTAGGATATTCATTGTGACATGATTAGGATACCCAATTATATCCTTGGGTAACCCCTTTGTTTACAAATTATGTTCAATTCTTCATGTGGAAAACATATGCATGAACATGTTATTATGGGTTAACCTATATAGTTCTCAAATGAATTGAATAATTTTTAGTCTCATGAGACTTCATTTACAATGGTCTTGTAGGTTATCCTAGACTCATAGTCCTCTATGTGCAATGAACATTGTGGTTAGCCTTGACTCATGCTCCTCCATGTTAAATGGTATTGGTGGTTAGCCTGGAATCATGATCATCCTTATGAAATACCCTTGGTGATTATCCTTGACTAATGATCCTCCATGTGAAATGATCTTTGACTAATGTTTTTTTTCATGTTGAAAATATTTTCCAAATTTTCCAAGATTCCATGATTACGGGATCCCATGATTATTATGTTAGGATTATTTACGTTTATTTATATTCCTTTACTTTTAATTTCATTATGTGATGACTTATAACCCATGTTCTATGCTTTATTCCTATGATTATTCCCTTACATAGATTTTTAGTTCAACCCATTTGTTGAGTTATTCCCTTCATTATCCTAGGAGAATATAAGGTCTAAAAGGGAGTTATGGGATCATTATGAAGATTAAATAATAGATTCTTTTATTTTGGTTTCATGTTGTTTAATTTTTTACGTAATCTTCAAAAGGAACCAGACATTAGGATCCTTGTCTAGTAATTGATGGTTATTTATAATTAAAATAATGTAATAATATGTGTAAAATGAACGAGTGACTATAATATGTCTCTTTCCTACGATGAGTTATGGAAAAAGTACATATAATTTATTATTGAGAATATTTACTCAGTGATCATTGGGAATGACACATACCAATATTTTCATTGATACTTATCCAATTTATGACTATGAATAATAAATTCTAAAATAATTGAGACATCTTTTCAAAATATGGTATCATCTTGAACACATTTACATCAATACTTGTTTATCCCATAGAGACCATGAATGAAATTGTGGGGGATAACACATGTTCCAAGCGATTTTTATTCTTTACAACCCTCCTCATACTAATTTCATCCAATTATAAAGTTGTTGGGTGGGGATTTAGAATGTTATTATAATAGATATGAAATTCATTATAAATAAAAAGGTTACAAGTGATTTTTATCGGTATTAAATAAGGATTAAAATTAAGTCAATATACACAATATTTTTTTCACCTCATGAATGAAAAAAATAGAAAATTTCAAAAACATTATATAAAATGAAAAATAATTGTTGGTGACTTAGAATAATCAAATATCATAATCATTGTACCAATTATTTTTATCATATTTTGTTAGGTGGTGGATGTGTTGTTTATTTTTAGAATAACATTCAAAAATAAAATAAAATAAAAGTGTAATTTAAAAAACATAAAATAAATTATAAAATAAATTCACAAGGGTGTAAAAATAATTTATTATTATTTATATTAATATTAACCTTACATTGAGTTTGGAGAAAGAAGGAGTTATTGATATTTTGAGAGGAGAATTTAACTAAACATTCAAATCTAAAATCATAGTTCATACATTAAGAGATAAAACTCATCCTTGAGACTAAATTTAAAAAAATCAATTACAATGAACAATAAGTCTCAGACTCATTTTAGCCTTTATTTCAAGCCCTCATGATTTTATGTTGCGATTTTCTATTAATTTTGGAGAACAGAGTTCCATTTCGAGCCTATGTATAAGGACCATGTTCTCAGTATATAAGAAAATATATACATGAATTGTATCACGAGTGATAAGAGAAAATATTAAAGTCCGGAAAATCATGATTTTGAAATATTAATAATAATTAATTGAGGAAATTGGAAGAATGTAAGTAGAATATATATCATTTTTAAAAGGGGAAAAGTATAATATTCTAGATGATTGTTTCATTGAATATTGTGAAATTGAATTAATATTTTATGTGGAAGTTGATATACGGATTTTACATTAATTGTTTTTGTATTTATTTCATGGAAATTTGGGAAATTGTATCATTGGAATCCTCTAAGATCAATATTGAGATTTTATACTTAAGGAAACGTATGGTTTATGTATTGGGGTATTAGATAAAAACATATTTCATGCCTAATTTTTTACAAAATTCTAATGGTTTTTTGTGTTTTTAAATGATAATTCCAAAATAAATAAATGTTTTTTTTCAAAACATGATATTTATAAATGTGGAAATAAATTTGATCTAACTGAATTATGATTGTTGGCTTTTAGAGATGAAATTTATTTTGAAATATTTTATTCTTTGTCCAAAATAATTGTAAACTAGTTTAAATTATTTTTCATAGTTTGTATAATAAATGGCCAATTAGGTTCAATTCCATAACCAAGGGCTCTGAGCCACATAGGATTCTCAAAATGTCCCACCCATCCATAGAGGCCCATTAGAATCCTATAACATCTACATAAGATCTGGCATGGGGGTCAGGAATGTGTAGTTCTTGCAATGGTGAAATATTTGGGAATTATAGATCGGTTAAATCTAGGGATAACTGGCCCGTATTGGTTAAACCCACCGAGTGATGGGAGGAAGCCCTCGGTTGCATGAGGTGGTGCAAGATGGAAAGAGTTGGTCCTCCCACTCTCACATGACATCATTATGGTTGGAGAACTCTGGGAATATTTATAAACCACATCCTCTATATCCATCAGGTTTAATTGGGACATAATATTTATGTATTACTATTCATACAACATTAATATCATGCTCCCTCTTCAAATTCAGAGCTGATAATGAGATTCTCTACTACCACACCATCATCCATATCCCACCACTACTACTTCACAAGGAAACCACCACAAATGGTGGTAGTGGAGAATTGTCTCAATATATATCCCACTTCCTCACCTCCATAATATCATGGATCAGATCTTCACCCCCTTGCAATCATTTTGAAGGATATCTACAATCATCCCACAGCTATGAAGGTCATATGAGGTTTGATAAAGGACACCATAACAACACTCTCTACTTCCACATCTATAGCCCTTTGTTTCCCCATCGGTAGACATCAACCGCCGCATTAGATCCAGCATCACTGGATGAGACAATAGAGACTCAGAAGTAACAATTGTGACAACAACACCTTATGAGCCACCATTGAGCCAATGAAACCTCATGATCCACCGATGGAGACAATAGTGAACTGTGAGTAACTGTTTCATGAAAATATGACACATGAGGCACTACTGAGCACAACAATGACTCGTGGGGAACTAGAGGATACAACAGTGACCCATGAGGAAATTTTGGATATAAAATTGAATTATTATACACCATCGAGACACCTTTAGAAACTATGGTGCCTCGTGAGCCACCATAGTCTATAATGTAAAAATAAATTTTATTCTTTTATTAAATCATTCCTCCCTATACAAACTAATGATCTTCATGAAATAATTTTTAGAAATTTAGTTTCTGAAATGAAATACTATGTAGTTTTATATTAGAAGGTGACACATTCTCTATTTGGTGTTTCATAAACCATATATATAGGAGAAGGTGGATTTAATATTCCTAATGTAATTTGATATTTGAAAACAATAAATAAAAGTATATAAATTCAAGTATGAGATCACATAATTTAATTATAAAAATAAATTTAAACACCAACAAGGAAAATTATGGAACCTATGAACTAATACAAAATTTCAATGTAATTTATATCATAACTCATTATTTAATTTCATGTTAGTATAAATTTTATCTTTTCATAAATATTTTATAATTTAATTTCATTCATAAATTAAGTAAAAAAATCCAAAAATAAATTGTTTAGGTGAGTTAGAATATGTAGATGAACAACTAATAAATCTCTCTAAGTGCTATGACCATGTTAATTATCTTTGACGTATTATAAAGATAATATTTCAATTTACATACCCTATGATGTGCATTCATTTTGACCCATACCATTGGTCCATGAAATTTTTCCATAAACTCAGTGTCCATATTCTAAGAACTATAACCACAAACTATATGTTTTCCCTCTTTCGCATGGTATGATTCATCCCCATTGTTCTAATAAAGCCATGCTCCATTTCTACCACCCAGAACTACATGAACCTTGATTACCAGCCTCATGGGAAATGTAGTGACTCATAGAGTTACCATAATTGAGTGTATACATAGATTCAAAAAAATCACTCCATTATCGATGGATCTATCACCTAAAAATTACCCATGGGTCTTCTTTTTTGGATATACCCCATTAAATTATCTTGACCCATTAGAAAGTTGATATGTCCACGCAGTATAATACGAGGAGGAAAATAATGGGTATCCTAGTTCTTGAGGCACTCAACTTATTCAGTGCATGAAAATAAAATTAATACTTACCCCATATAAAATTAGGATGCCTCATATCAATGTATGTTTTGACTTAGTTCCCTCATTCAGGAGGGTGCCCCCTTTCTCACTAGCATTAGTGTTCAATCATACCATATTCCAATAAACTATAATGCATGATTCCCATACTCATGGGATACGCAATGATTCCCATATATTTCATCTTTATTCCAAATTCTGTCATCGACTTAATATGAGTCATGTCCCCCCTAGTGTATGGTTTTTAATTGTTTACCATGACCAAGGTTTAGTCTGGCCCTCCATTAATGTTAATGTATCACTTTTTGGGTCACATAATCTTTCATAGGACATCAATACCCCCACTGTGGATGCTATATGACCTTAACCCTGGAATATCCCATATAATATGATTTCTATGAATTTAAACTAGTATCATACCTAGTCCATAGAAAATTCCTTTCAATTACCTGGCCTAGAATCTTCAATACATCAGGTTAAACTGAATACTTACCCCATGTAAAAGTGGGATGTCCCTCAATGAGAGTACATTTTACTTTGTATATTTTTCCCTCTCATAATGAGATATTATTTTACCCCTTCTAAATTCAGTATTCCCGACATGAAAAATTATTGGATGAACATATTACACTATAAATAACTAGGATTCCTCCTAACATATTATTATTTGATACCTTTCCGTAGATGGCCATTATATCAGTCCATGAACCACCACTAGTCCCCCTTTCATGAAATCCTAATTGAATCACATTTTTAGATACGATCAGCCAATTCCTAAAATACACTATGGAATGAAACCAAAAGTGTTTAATCTCACATAGACATTCCACCAATCCATTCAACAAAAAAAATAATTTTTTTTGGATAAAAATAAACCTCTAAATCCAAACGGTCCCACAGTGAAAATGGTACCTTGAAAAAATGGATCAACTAAAACCCTAGGACAATTACTTGATGGATTTCAAATGAAAAAAAAGGATATCATGTGTTATGAACTTGGTTAACATTTAATCCTTCACTTACCTATTCATTATATAATGGTATATTTGTGGATCCTTTGTTTGGAAGATGATAAATAGTCTATCACATCCTATTAGTTTTCTATTTATCTTGGCCTTGAATGTCTTGAATTACCTCCTTTCAAAATCCTAATTTATTGGTGGAATTATAAAACCCTTGGTGTTGACCATATGTGTATCTTCCCATGTCAAATAAGAATTTTGGTATCATTGGGTATTTCTCAACATGGTTTATCCTTTACAGTTTTACATGATTCCATTTACTTAGAAAATTCCATCACGTATCCTTATTTATCACTTAGATCCTGACTCATGTGGGATTATTATTCTTAGTAGGAAGTGTATAGATGTTTCTTAGCACAAAACATTCCATAGTCTTCGAATCATGACTTTAAACTATATTCTTTACCTCTCAATAAATGTTTTATGTGGAATTAGTTCATCTTGGTCCTCCTTTCATGATGGTTTTTAATATTTCAACACTACACATATCATTTCAAGGTGTTCCTTATTCCAATTATTATGTTCATAAACTATTTTCTCTTGGTCTAAACTCTTTTCCCTTAAAATAGGAGTCTGAAACAAAACATCACGAAAATAAATTATCTATGAGTCTCCCCAAGAATATGATGTGTAGAGCTAGTAATCTATAGACACATTCATATCAGGATTGTCACTCCGTCTGAATATGCATATCCATATGAGATGCACAACAGTTTTTTTTAACTTTATGACCATAAACTAAAAGATGATCTTATGTTCCAATAATTAGAACAATTAATATTTGTTCTCAATATATTTACTATGACCATAATCTAAGATTAATTGTATAATCCTCATAACCATAAATTATGAGCTAGTTGTATCAGAAACTCTTTTTGTGATATTTGGAGGCTTCTCAGCCCCCTCCATTTACATTGGGTTGTCTTCCTTGGATGTAATTTATATTCCCTCAAATTAAACCACCTACTTTGGTACAAGATCTATGAACGTAAATTTCATTAAACATGTCCTATATGTCATAAATGGCACATGTGCCTCTCTTCTCATTCATTGATGTCAGTTTACGAACCGATCATGATTTATAAAATGCATTATGGGTATTAATAGACCGAATAGTATTCCCTTAAACTAGAAACCATTGTTAAATGAATCAAGAAACAAAAAAAAGAGTAATTTTTCTATAGGGTTATATTTTATTTAATGAGGTGACATTCTAGTCCCCTCATTTCAATTCATGTGAAATTACTTCGGTTTCATGAAAAATTCCCTTGGGACATAGTTACCGCTTTTTCCAAAACCTTTGAGTTCAAAATATGTGATAGCATATCTATGAATGTGTTTTTTAGAATATAGTACCCTCAAAGGTCCCCTATTTCATGTAGGGTTGTTTCTAATATATATACATATCCATTTTGGTATTCTCATCTTATAGTTCAATCATTAGGACCATCAACTATTTTCTACTGATCCAAACACTACGACCATAAACAGATAGTCATGATACATGAATTATGATGATAAACAAGTTTCTGTTTGTCTTGAGAATGTTTTGTGTGGAATCAGATGGTCTTATAGGCTTCTCCATTCATATCAGTTAACTTTCATTGATATCATGCACATTACATTGAGAAACCCTCCTTCGTCATTCTAGGAATCCCAACATTAAACTACTTGCGACCCGCTTTACATATTGTTTCTTGGTGTAGTGTCTCCCATCATTTTACACTAATTCAACATCCTCTATTGTGGCTAGGTGGGTGCCATTAAAATCATTTTACTAGGTCATATTTTCATGAAGTTAAACTACCACTATACCTCATGCAATAAACATTGGATTCCCACATTACATTTAGTAAGGAATAAAATGTTTGGTTATTTTTTAAATACATCCAACACACAACATCATCATCATTGTAGGACATTAAACTATATATTCAAAATCCTAATCAAAAGATTCTAAATTATTTGATATATCATCCTCACTATAAAATGTAAAAATATTTGTTTATCAACCACGTTAAAATTTGTAAAAATACAAAGCATCTTAGGCTCTTAACCCTAAAGGCCCCTCCTCTGGTGTTGGTTACCTAACACATCCTTCATGATATTTTATCAACATGTATAATTTGAGATGAAACTCCCTGAAGAATATTGGTTTTCCATCTAATTAAAATTGATACACCCACACTAATGTTCTCAATATCAAGGTTTCATATTTCTAGTATTGTTGGAATCTATTCAAACATTCCATCAAATCATCTACACTCTTTTCAAACCCCTTATTTTGATTCTCATCCTCCTCCACGTATGAACATACCTCGAAACAGAAATCGTTTATAGATGGAATGGCTCACCTAGAATCCCTATATAAATCCATATAGGACTTTTAGAGGACATTATGATTTATTATTCATGTTATCAAGAATGTTCATTGGTAAACACCATTTCCTTACCTCATTCCCATAAAATCTGTATGGATTCTATGTTTCAAATATGTTCTATAGTTATCCTCCATCATGGATCCACTCCTCATGTCTTTGAGTTTATCATCATTGTGATTCATGCTCTTTGTTCCCCTATATTTAGATAAAATTCTACTCCTATAGAATTACCCCATTATACCATTGTCTTACATTCATGATGAAATTTATATATTCAAAGAGCCTCATTCATTATCCATATCCTCCCTCAGCCTCAACTCCATCAGTTGTTTGATAGAAAAATGCCAACCCCGACTTCTTGGAAATTGTATGACACTCTAAAATGAATTAATGATCACATGTACTTCCTTTTTTCTCACACCTAACATGACTCATGTGAGGGTGGACATTGTTCAATATTTATCTCATAAATATGATCAATGTGAGGTAATAAAGAAAAAAAATTGTGTCAAACCATGAATGATTTGAAATCCAACCAACCATAGTTTCAGAATGACTTCTACATATTGTACCATATCCTTTGTAGAAAATACCTAGATATCAACCTCAGAGATCATGCATTCGAGCTCATCTATCCTCAACCATGTGGCCTATATGGTTGGTTTCTACTTTACTATGTCTCATTTCTCATCATCGTATTTCAGGAAAACTTCCTAAAATATGATCATCTACCTTTTTTGGTATGTTACTTAGATACTAATGATTGTTACTCCTCCACATTGTCCTCTACCACTATTTATAGATCCCTTAGATTGATAATAATGTATTTTTGGGTTGTTGGAACCACTAAATTCACATGTGCCATCCTTTCCATACATGAGTTCTCTTATTATTCTTGTAAGTGTTATTTGGATCCCTTATATTTATAGCTCTTATATGAATTTTCAAGTTCCTAAATTCAAAACACTTTTGATTGACCAGGATGTCTTGAGAAAGCACATGAAGGTTAATAAAATTCATTCCACTAGTCACTGAGTTGACTAGCCAGTGGCAGAGGGATCCCACCCACTATGGATCTTAGGTGATGAAATTTCACATATAACTACATGAATTGTGATACAAAATAAAATTATCCTTAGTAGCCACTGAGTTGGATTCTTCAAATTGTTTGGGTCATATAGGCCTGTATAGAGGGAAGTCTATTAATAAATAATCTTTTGGATCCTGCATGTGCTGGTCCATAGAAATTAGAGGCTATAGAACTATCAATAGAAATAGTTAATATCCAATTTATTCACTAGTGGGGGAATCCTCCACTTCCTCTTTTGTCCCTTTATCCATGGATAAAATGTCCTAACCAGGTCATCTACCTTGTTTGATGTTATAACAAGAGATTCAGACACCATTGATGGAACATGTGGTTATTCGGAAGAAAAAACATCGAATGGATCCCCTCTGAGTTTCCTCACCTTTTATAATTGTAGAGACCCGAAGCTTGACTTACATGGACATTACATTACTTTTGCGGAATACTTAGTACATAACAAAAACACACACACAAGGATCGTAATAGTTTAGTGTCTTTAGAAACTCGGAATATAATCTTCTAATCGTGGTGAAAGATCTTCAAGATCTCCCATAAAGATATTCCTTTTTATACCTAAAACCTTTATTTATATCCTGGGGAAAAGAAAACATAAAAGGGTGAGCTCATATTCTCAGTAAGGGTAAACAAAAGAAATATCAATCACATCATTTTCATAAGAACATAACATTTTGGAAATCTTAGCCTGCAAAAGAGAGCATAATTACATAACATGGGATAAATCATAGTAGTGAAATGAAATCCCAAAAATAATAACATAAAACATGAAACTTTGTGGCATACAAACAAAATCATAGAGAATCATATCTTATTAGTCAAGACTCATTTCCAAGACTATCTTAGTGGACAACGTCCATTTCTGAACCGAGTCACCCTCGTTTCAGTCCTGTTTCACTGAACCGATATAACCTACCATTCCAGCCATGTCTATCTCATGAGATATAAAATCCTTACCCAATGCATTGGAGGGAGATATAGGTCCCACACATCTCATAATGATACCATTCTTATGTGTGCCAGAAAATCAGAAAACCATACATCATAGCAAAACCCATGTAATAAAAATGGGAATCTTAAACATCGTGACATCATAAAACAATTCATATAAGATAAAGGAATTCATAAAAATATAATTCCATCACAGCATAGTCGAATCAATGTAACAATAGGGATATAAACATAACCCTATATTATCGTAGATAGAAAATAATTTTGATAAAACACTTGAACTCCATTCTTGAGGAAAATATCCTTTCTACTTCAAAAACAATTTCCTTTCTTAACATGTCATACAATTTTAAACTAAAAGAAGGTGATTAAAAATAAACATGAAAACTTTTAAAGGAATATTCTTTGAAATAATGTTTTAAAAATCCATTCATTCCATATAAGTTAAAAAAACATTCTTCTCGTACTTTTGTCGGAAAAGTCAAAAAGTACCTCATATGAAAAACGACAAAAGATTCCTTTCATATCTTTTACTAAAAACTCACCAAAGGGTAAAATTGGATTAAAAAAATCATAGGTGGATGGAAATAATATTACATATTGAGGAAACATGTATGTGGATGATAAAATACACCCTAGTAAATACCAAAGTATAAACAATCTCAGATAAAAAGGAGATTGTGATATTTTCCCTTACCTTTGGTCCGATATGCTTTGTACATGTCCGAAACTCCTGTATAATGATTTAAATAATGTTATTGAATTATTAAATAATCATAATTATTTTTATGATATAATATATGGTCATATTCTTAGCTTATTATTAGTAATATTTCATTACTACTTGTTATTCGGGTGTTTATTACTTTTTGTTCTTATGCGAGTTTTGTCGAATAAATTCTTATTCTTCTCTTTAGGTTATATATACCTCATTTCCAGAATTTTATTAGTGTAATATATATCATATTCATTCATTCAATTCATTTATATAATCATTATGAAATGAAGATCACGTAGAACGAGTCGCATCACATCGTGGACACGGTATTCCGTACGTACGCACGAGTGATAATATCGTTCCTATGATCGTGGAATTGTATTGGAGTGTATGTATACTATTTCAGAATCAATAGAAATTTATAATAGTCATATATAGTCATTATTTATACCATTATACCCATCCAAGTAAGGTGGTGGTGGAAAATAGATTACACCACGGCGTGGAGACAGTATTATGTACGTACACACGCGCGGTGATTTCTTTTTCCGTAGGATGGATAGATGGTGAAATAGGGTTGTTTCATACTTATAATAACATATCAGTATATGAGTGATACTAATGTTATTACTTCATAATGAAACAACTAAATAAGAAGAAGTGTAAGAAGAAATAAAGATGAAAGGATCGGTAACAGACATTACCTCTTCTTTAAAGTGCTTCTTGAAGACCTCCTTTTAGGGCACTAAAATAGGTCTTTGAAGAAGACCAGAACCTCTAGGATGTTTCTAGGGAAGTGGAGAGAAGAAATTGTCAGGGTTTTTCAGAGCTTGAAGGATCAAAGTGGTGTGAGGAAGAGGGGGAGGTGGTGCCCTTTTATAAGGGAGGAGAGGGGCACCTTTGGAATAACTAAAAATAATATTTTAATATAAAGTCAAGTTAGGTTTTAAATAGCTCCAAATTGAGTTATTTCGAAGATAAGGTGGGTATGGGTAGAAAGCATCTCATCCAATAGAATTTAGACAACTTTAGGTCATTATATTAACCTTATCTTTTAGTTTTAACTCTTAGTTAATTAGATTGACATTTACCATGTCACTTTGTATTTTTATATTATATAGTTAACAGACTTACCATATACATCCAAGAGACCCCCAAGTTTTGTTTCATTAATATATATAACCTTATATAAGTCATTGGGCTGAACCGTAGATTTTTAGGAAAAAAATAACAATTAATAATATAATATTTGTTTTAAAAACTATTTTATGTCAATTTTGACACTATTCAATAGTTGATTTTTTTGAAACTCATAACAGAATGATTACTTCGCCCAATGTTATTTAAATCAATAAAAAATGTCATATTAACCTAGAAAATTAGTTTAGTTCATAAAAAGTATCAAATTATATTTATTTGTGTATTTATAACATCAATGATGTCAATATTTCATTAATAAGATAATTACGGGATCATTGTTGTGTCATAAATAAATTAAATCATTTAATGTCTAAAAATTAAAAATAAAATACCATTATGTAGGAAATATTTTTAGCTTTCTAATGAATATTTATAGTCGAATTTATCTTATGTATAACCCCATATTAAAAATGATTTACTTATTAAACTTTGATTTTAACTATTTTAACCCTTCTTTAAATAAATTAATAATAAATGTCCTAATATAATCCATGTGGGCCTAAATGGTCATATTTTATTCCTAAAGTTGTTTTTGGCCGAATTACACTTGTCCAATAGAATTAGGACATGTGTTAGGGTAATAATAATATCATTGTTACACTTAATTACCCTATTTACTTTTAACCGTGGTAAAAAAAGTAAAAAGTTACTATTCACCAAAAAATTATTTTCAACTCATTGAACCACATTTTACTTACTGACATCAACCGTGTCTCTCGTATTTTCGAAATTCCACTCACAGAAGTGGTAAAATTATGTTTTATGAAAAATTCAGTTTTTTAACTAGCACTTAGTGGTTTCACTATTCATAAAAAAATGAATGTTTCCAGAAAAATACCAAAAATTAGATCTAAGCTATATTTGATATTATGAATTAAAAAATGATGTCTATTTTATCAAATTCAAAACATATCAGTTGCATTAATTAATTTAAAAATTAATTCCTGTCATCAAAACAAATAGCGTGTTCTTAAGAGATAATAACTATCAAAATATTGACACTTGTTTATGACTAGTTTAAATGTGAAGTTACATCCAATGACCAACATTGTATTAAATTGTAAAAATATATTCTAAATATACTTTAAAACCACTCAAATTAATAATTTATCACTATTAATTATTTTGATTAAAAAGTTGTTTTTAATTATAATTTAGTAATTTTCACTATTCATCAGAATATGAAAGTTATCTGAAAAGTACCAAAATTTCACCTTAGGCTAAATTTGATACACCGAATCCAAAAATGAAGTCAATTTTGAGTGCTAAAATTTCTAAAATTTTAAAAGGTGGTTATTACTATTCATAACGGCTAGTTTTAATAATATTTTAATAGCATATCGTTGTTTAGTGAAACTCGGTATTGCGTACTACACACACTATCGAGGAAGGTCGCGATTGCGTGTAATGCAAGGCAAGTCAAGGATGGGTGTTGAGCAAGATCCTTTTGGTGTAGCGTACAACAGAAGACATTAATGATATTAAAAAGAATATTTTTTTTATAAAATCTCGGGCTGTTACATTCTACCCCCCTTAAAATGAATTTCTCCCTAGAAATTCGTCGGGGTTATAAATGGTTTACTACTCGAAAGTTTCTTTAATAGAAACCCACATTGTAAAAAGGAATACCAAAACATGGCATTAAAAACTAAAGTATGAAATTTAACGATTACCCAAATAAACTAATCACTGGGTTTCCACATAGGTGAAAATATGGATATGGAAGAGAAATCTAACCATCATGTTCTGATGGAGAGTGGTAGAGAACATGGCTATGGAAAAGCTAGAAATTACAAAGCCATAAATTTGTGATGATCTAAGGTACCATCTGATTCATCAGATATAAGAGCACTAGGACAACATTTTTGGTTTTCAAGATCATTTCCCTAAAGTTGATGAAATTAGAAGAAATACTTTCGTGATTTTTGTATAGTCTCACCGTTTGTCATTCGTTGGACAATTTCCACTTCATCTCTTAAATAAATGAAGTTGAATTTTTCATTTGTGATGTGTTATCAGATCATGTGATAGAATGATGGGTCATTCAATCTGTCTCAAACCAAAGGATAGAAAAGTTGTCAAAAAATACATAAGTCCATCAATTGTGAGATTAATCATATATAGTTCCTAAAATGGAATTATACTTCATATATCATACTTCTTAATAAAATAAAAATAGTTTCTATAGAACAGGGACTTCCTGTAGGCCAGTGGTAGGCGATAAATGCCAGTCGCACTTTGGTTGTGGGTTCGATTCCCACAGCCTTGTCCGACGCGATGGGCTATCGCCAATCCTGCTGGTTGTCCTTTTTCTAAAACTACATTACTATAACATCACATAAATAATATCAAAAAAGATATATCCTTAAACAATACTAACTTATGGTTAACATAATCCATTCCAATCTTTAGGATTATCTAAAATACTTCCGTCCAAGCTCATAGTATAAAGAAAATGATAACTTGAAATGTCGTCAACCAAGCATGTGAATACCATAATTTATCCCCCATATATCTTGTTGGTCACATTCCAATCATGTGAATACCTTAATGATGTATTCTCTTGAAAAATGAATACCCATTAAACCTTAGTGAAAACATGAATGCTGTCAACAGATAACTCTTTCCACATACCAAAATCCAAAAAATCTATTTACTCATACCATGATATAACCTTATCCTTATATCAGTCATGAGCTCATGAATACTATCAAACATTTAATTTTGTCCATGTCCCTACATTCCAAAAATATATGAATAACCTTTCATGGATACCGGTAACATTAATCATACACTTTCAAAACTCAAGGAAAGACAACAGTGTAACAATCCTTAGATGTCTCTTTATTCCGTAGTACCATGGGATTACTTATACAACATTACATATGATAAACATGAAATCATTCCACTACATTCTTAAACTATTGACCGAGATTCAACAATTCTTTCATCTCACATATCATTTGTAGTCTCTTCATCATCATCCACATAAATACTACCCATACGACCATACTGATTCTCCTCATGAGACTTTCCCTTAGGGCATTGGTTTGCATAATGCCCGTACATTCCACATTTAAAACATTTAACCATTGTTGATGTCGTAGCAATACCATTATCCTCATCCCTGATGTTAACTGAACCTTTTCTTTTGAACTTACTAGATTTGTGTCCTTCTTTTCCACAACCAAAGAATCTTCCAGTTCCTTTGAAACATTCTCCTTGATGCCTCTTCCCACATGATTTACATAGGGGGAATTGAACTTTCTTTCCTCTATGATCATCATGAAACACCATCTTTCTCTTATTAGCCGAGTCAGGAAACTTACCAAATTTTACTTTATTGATCATATTATGAGATTGCTGATTCGGCATAATAATGATATTTGGACTTCCAAATCCCATTTCATTTGGTTTCTCATGAAGAATATCATTCCATTGTCCATCATATCCTCAATTATCGTGAATCATCTTGTTTCCAGCCATTTTCTAAAACCCAAAAAGAATAGTGTGAGAGGAAAAAATCTTAATAAAGGGGGAGTAACTTTAATATCTAACATCTTTGGTTTAATCTAATATCGTTACCATAGTTCTAGGACAAATACTATACGTATACTTATCCTTAGGGACATCCCTAGACATACCTTAGAAATATCTCTAGGGATCTCACTAATGTTTTCGCATCCTAGTTTCCAAAGGTTGACTAAACCTCCCTCTGATACCAACTATAGAGGCCCGAATCTTGACGTACATGGACATTAAATTGCTTTTTCAGAATACTTAGTACATAACAAAAACACACACACAAGGATCGTAATTGTTTAGTGTCTTTGGAAACTCGGAATATAATCTTCTAATCATGGTGAATGATCTTCAACATCTCCTATAAATATCTTCCTTTTTTACCTAAAACATTTCATTATATCCTGGGGAAAATAAAACATAAAAGGGTTAGCTCAAATGCTCAGTAAGGGTAAACAAAAGAAATATCAATCACATAATTTTCATAAGAACATAACATTTTGGAAATCTTAGCCTCCAAAAGAGTGCATAATTTCATAACATGGGATAAATCATAGTAGTGAAATGAAATCCCAATAATCATAACTTAAAACATGAAACTTTGTGGAATACACACATAATCATAGAGAATCATATCTTATTAGTCAAGACTCATTGCCAAGACTATCTTAGTGGACAAAGTCCATTTCTGAACCGAGTCACCCTCATTTCAGTCCTGTTTCACTGAACCGGTATAACCTACCATTCCAGCCATGTCTATCTCATGAGATATAAAATATTTACCCAATGCATTGGAGGGATATATAGGTCCCAACCATCTCATAATGATACCATTCTTATGTGTGCCACAAAATCAGAAAACCATACATCATAGCATAACCCATGTAATAACAATGGGAATCTTAAACATTGTGACATCATAAAACAATTCATATAAGATAAAGGAACTCATAAAAATATAATTCCATCACAACATAATCAAATCAATGTAACAATAGGGATAGAAACATAACCCTATATTATCTTAGATAGAAAATAATTTTGATAAAACACATGAACTCCATTCTTGAGAAAAATATCCTTTCTACTTCAAAAACATTTTCCTTTCTTAACATGTCATACAATTTTAAACTAAAGGAAGTTGATTAGAAATAAACTTGAAAACTTGTAAAGGACGATTCTTGGAAATAATGTTTTAAGAATCCATTCATGCCGTATAAGTTAAAAAAACATTCTTCTCGTACTTTTGTTGGAAAAGTCAAAAAGTACATCGTATGAAAAACAACAAAAGATTCCTTTCATATCTTCTACTAAAAACTCACCGAAGGGTAAAATTGGATTTAAAAAATAGTAGGTGGATGGAAATAATATTACATATTGAGGAAACATGGATGTGGATGATAAAATACACCCCAGTAAATACCAAAGTATAAACAATCTCGGATAAAAAGGAGATTGTGATATTTTCCCTTACCTTTTGTCTGATATGTTTTGTACATGTCCGAACCTCCTGTATAATGATTTAAATAATGATATTGAATTATTACAGAATCATACTTATTTTTATGATATCATATATGGTCATATTCTTAGCTTATTATTAGTAATATTTCATTACTACTTGGTATTCGGGTGTTTATTACTTTTTGTTCTTATGCGTGTTTTGTCGAATAAATTATTATTCTTCTCTTTAGGTTATAGATACCTCATTTCTAGAATGGTATTAGTGTAATATGTATCATATTCATTCATTCAATTCATTTATATAATCATTATGAAATGAAGATCATGTATAACGAGTCGCATCACATCGTGGAGACGGTATTCCGTACGTGCGCACGAGTGATGATATCGTTCCTATGATCGTGGAATTGTATTGGAGTGTATGTATACTATTTCAGAATCAATATCACTTTATAATAGTCATATATAGTCATTATTTACACCATTATAACAATCCAAGTAAGGTGGTGGTGGAAAATAGATTACACCACGGCGTGGAGACGGTATTCCGTACGTACGCACGCGCGGTGATTTCTTTTTTCCGTAGGATGGATAGATGGTGAAATAGGGTTGTTTCATACTTATAATAACATATCAGTATATGAGTGATACTGATGTTATTACTTAATAATAAAACAACTAAATAAGAAGAAGTGGAAGAAGAAATAAAGATGAAAGAATCGGTAACGGACATTACCTCTTCTTTGAAGTGCTTTTTTGAGACCCTCTCTTCGGGCACTAAAATAGGTATTTGAAGAAGTCCAGAACCTCTAGGATGTTTCTATGGAAGTGGAGAGAAGAAATTTTCAGGGGTTGGCCGAGCTTGAAGTCTCAAAGTGGTGTGAGGAAGAGGGGGAGGAGGTGCCCTTTTATAAGGGAGCAGAGGGGCACCTTTGGAATAACTAAAAATATTATTTTATTATAAAGTCAATTTCGGTTTTAAATAGCTCCAAATTGAGTTATTTAGAAGATAAGGTAGGATGGGTCGAAATCCTCTCATCAAATAGAATTTAGACATGTTTAGGTCATTATATTAACCTTATCGTTTAGTTTTAACTCTTAGTTAATTAGATTGACATTTACCTTGTCACGTTATATTTTTATATTATATAGTTAATAAACGTACCATATACATCCAAGAGACCCCCCAAGTTGTGTTTTATTAATATATATAACCTTCTATAAGTCAGTTGGCCGAACCTTAGATTTTTAGGAACAAAATAACAATTAATAATATAATATTTGTTTTAAAAACTATTTTATGTCAATTTTGACACTATTCAATAGTGGATTTTTTTTGAAACTCATAAAAGAATGATTACTTCGACCAAAGTTAATTACATAAATAATAACATGTCATAGTAACCTAGAAAATTATTTTAGTTCATAAAAAGTCTCAAATTATATTTATTTGGGTATTTATAACATCAATTATGTCAATATTTCATTAATAAGATAATTACTGCACCATCGTTGTGTCATAAATAAATTAACTTATTTAATGTCTAAAAATTAAAAATAAAATACCATTATGTAGGAAATATTTTTATCTTTCTAATGAATATTTATAGTCGAATTTATATTATTTATAACCCCATATTAAAAATGATTTACTTATTAAACTTTGATTTTAACTATTTTAACACTTTTTTAAATAAATTAATAATAAATGTCCTAATCTAATCCAAGTGGGCCTAAATGGTCATATTTTATTCCTAAGGTTGTTTTTGGTCGAATTACACTTGTCCAATAGAATTAGGACATGTGTTAGGGTAATAATAATATAATTTTTACCCTTAATTACCCTATTTACTTTTAACCGTGGTAAAAAAAGTAAAAACTTACTATTCACCAAAAAATTATTTTCATCTCATTGAACCACATTTTACATACGGACATCAACTGTGTCTCTCGGATTTTCAAAATTCCACTCAAAGAAGCGGTAAAATTAAGTTTTATGAAAAATTCAGTTTTTTAACTACCACTTAGTGGTTTCACTATTCATCAAAAAATGAATGTTTCCAGACAAATATCAAAAATTAGATCTAAGCTATATTTGATATTATGAATTTAAAAATTATGTCTATTTTATCAAATTCAAAACATATCATTTGCATTAATTAATTTAAAAATTAATTCCCGTCGTCAAAACAAATAGCGTGTTCTTAAGAGAAAATAACTGTCAAAAGATTGACACTTGTTTATGACTGGTTTAAATGTGAAATTACATCCAATGACCAACATTGTATTAAATTGTAAAAATATATTCTAAATATACTTTAAAACCACTCTAATTAATAATTTATCACTATTAATTATTTCGATTAAAAAAGTTGTTTTTAATTATAATTTAGTAATTTTCACTATTCATCAGAATATGAAAGTTATCCGAAAAGTACCAAAATTTCACCTTAGGCTAAATTCGATACTCCGAATCCAAAAATGAAGTCCATTTTGAGAGCTAAAATTTCTAAAATTTTAAAAGGTGGTTATTACTATTCATAACGGCTAGTTTTAATAATATTTTAATAGCATATCGTTGTTTAGTGAAACTCGGTATTGCATACTACACACGCTATCGAGGAAGGTCGTGATTGCGTGTATTGAAAGGCATGTCAAGGATGCGTGTTGAGCAAGCTCCTTTTGGTGTAGTGTACAACACAAGACATTAATGAAATTGAAAAGAATATTTTTTTTATAAAATCTCGGGCTGTTACAATAATAGTTTCCACCACCTCCATCATAAATTCGAATCCAACTACCACTTCCAATGGCACCACTATAACTTCCTATACCATCATATCTCCTTCTGTTTAACCTACCATAATCCTCACCTTAATCCTCTCCATCTAGTGAAAGGTCTCAGTGTTCCCCTCAGGTGGAACCTCCATAGTTGACATAAACACCATGGTCTCCTTCTACATTGAGTGATGGAGAGAATCATCCCACATTGTCACTTAATCCCCAACTAGGTTTAATTCTAGTGTTGGTGTTGGTGGCTAGATCTGGAGCACCATTTGAACAACAATTTTAATATGCATCAATAAATCATATAACTTCATGACATGATAAGAAATAGGGTTTTTATGGGTTATATAATTACGTGAATTTTATAGTCTAGGAAGATGCTCCAAGAGGTTTATAAGTAGTTGCCCATGAACTGTTCCCTCCATGATCATTTCCTCAGTTTTAGGCACCACACATATTCCCCTTGAAGGGTTGAGGCTCCATGTCCCTCATTTTTATGTCCCTCACTAACCACACACCCTATGTGTCTGATTCTTTCAAAAAAATTAAAAATGGGGTTGAGGATATAGTTTTAGGAACAATTTATATCCAAGGCACATAATATTAAAATATTTAACTAGTTGGCATCACTGCTTCTTCGATGTGAGAGAATTGGTAGGCATGAATTCCCCATGAATTATCTGACTCCTATGGAAGAGGAATGAACCCTGCTCTCTCACCTTCTGAAAGCTACAGGGGAGAAGTCATGTTCAGTAGAACCTTCACTAGATTAATCAAAAAGAGGATAGTGACCTGGTAATAGACTAGTTCCTCTAGATCTTCTACATATTTCTCCACCTCATCTTGGTACACATGAATTTTTTTTATTTGAAAAAACCAATCCTGTTAAGATGCATCATGTATCTATTATGATTCCATCATATACCACAAGCATTTGAGAACATCCTATAAAAATCTTAGTTAACATAGGATCTGGGGAACATGAGGACACTGAAATATTTATTTAGTGAAACTATTTCTTGTAACACGGATGAATGTCCTCAAGAGTTCCCTTGAAGATTGTATTTCATCTTATTGCAACATACCAAGGAGTGTCGAGCCTGATGTTTCTTTTAACCCTATAGATCCATCCTTTTCATGTCTATGAACTGCTATACCTAATGATTATTCCCTTCCCACCACTCTAGAACATATTCCGTGTGTACTGGCCACCACATGGCCATTAACACATGGTTGAAGGGACACTCCTTAAAAGGTAACGGTGCTCTACCACATAAACATTTCTCCTTGGTAGATTATATCCTAGATCAGTGTGTTGTTAGAAGTATGCATATATACAGTAGTAGGTTGTGGAAACATGTTTCTAATAATTTCATCCTCTTGAATGAACATGTTCTAAATATGCCTCAAAACCGAATGTTGACACTCTTAGAACACCTATATGTACACCTTCAGTTTCAATTACTACGGTCATCAAAATTGCCTTGTGAACTGATATGGTTTATGCATCCTATAAATCAATTGATAATCAACCATCACTAGTAAATCCCTTCCTCGAAAGGCTAGTATTTACAATAACTGGTCAACAATCAAAGTACCCTAACTAGTCACCATCCCCGTTGTATGTGTGAATGGGTGAAACATAAAGTTCTGTTCCAACCCGATCTTCTCCAAAACATCCATGAAACCCAACTCGAGTGGGACACACCACGTGATGATTTGGATCAGTGGGGGGAAATTTTTTGTAGGGTGATAGTTTTGAATTTGGTAATCATATCTCCACATGTGTGAAGCCACCCATCTATACACGAAATGGAGGGGGCCACACACACATTGTGTAGTCGTCCCTTTGATGATTTGGTGGATCACATTGTACAACATCACCAGTACTGTGACTAAAAAATTAATGTCTTTCATCTATGATAGTACCATAAATATAAGGATTCTAGTAAGATGCACCACCATATAATAATCCCTCTTAGGGAGAATCCAATAGTAGATCATCATGGTAATAAACCCTTCCATCATTACCACTTGAGAGTCATTCTTGATGTTGTTTCCCCAAATCATCTATGAACACTCGTCCAAAATTATCTAGTTTGTAGACTCCACGATCCACTAGAATTCCCTTGGTCATATTTTTTGAAATCCCAATATCCTTTCAAGTAATACTTTTAGTAAATACCTAAAAAAATTCATTATATAGATGAGATTAATCATAACTAATGTTTGTTTGTCTCTTACACCAACCTCCAGAGTTCCCTTTGAAAAGTTAGAATATTTTCTTGATATTCCCTCACAGTCTACCCAAAGAGTAATTCATCATACATCACTCCTTGAATTGGAATAATATTAATCTAGTAAAGATCCCATTGGCTGATGATGACCTCCCCATGATGCATATAAAATGTGTTAGTTCTGGATGACCACATTCATTTTAACTCTATCATAATGTCTTGGTGGTGGTAGAAATGAAATTGTGAGGCCATTGATACCTAAAATATCCCCCACATACTTAATATATTACTTGAATTAATAGAATTATATGCATACCCAATAGTATGAGGCACATTCATTGTAATCATTTCCACCGTCACGTATGCCTGAGTTTTCATTCCACACATTCCCTTGATCCTCCAAACTTGCCTTGATGATCATATCATATAGTAGTGGTGATTCCTCATTATTTTCCTTGTCTGTATCAATGTTATTTATATTGTTATAGAGATTTTCCCCTGATTTTTGTGTGATCCTTATAGATGTTCTCAGTAACATCCCTCTACCACATGTATATTCTAGGTGAACTATTGAACTAATGGGTGGGATCATCTCTAATTGTCACTAGTATAAAGACACAATCCCTTATCCGGAAAAAATAAAGAAGAATCCATCTACACAATGGGTATTCCTTATGATCCTCTTTTTGTAGCATAGTGTGTGATTCAGGGTCTGGTGCACTCTGGACACTGTCCCCGATCATGATGTTCCTAACCATTTCTTCCCTATGAGTGGCATCATCAATGAATCTGTAAGTGGATATTTTATTCAGACTTGTTTTTTATTTTAGTCCATGGAGGTAATTTTTGAAGGTTGTTTTCATATGTCATCCTTTTATATATGGTTTATAGAGTTTGATTCATGGAGATTGATTCTATAGAGTCCACTTCCCTGAGAAGTGATCATGGAGGATGGTATACAGAGACAATGATCATCATGAGTGATGGGGATCGATATAAAAAATAACTCAAGAATGATGTGATAATCACAAAAATAAATCATTGGATTTCATCTTCTCAAAATTCTGGTAGGTCATATAGGGAATCCTACATTATTTATAGGAATATGGTCGGCCCCTTACATCGTGACTGTGATTAATGAATGAGAGTTTTTGGCCAATTTTCTATGAATCTGACAAAGAATATAACCCTCCCAACCCCCATTATCTCCCATTCATAAGTGGGTTTTCAGGGTAAAATATTAATAGCAAGGTAATAGGAGAGGAATACACAATGGTTCAGAAAGAAACATGGCCTAAATAGGACCAAACCCCTCTAAAGGATCAGTTTGATGAAGATCACCATATTAATGAATGAACATAGCTCTAAAAGAACCTGAAATGAATGAATCATTGGGAATGACCTAATATATAATAGTATTTCTACTCAATGAAATTCTAAGTTGTAGAGTGCAATCCGAGCATGAAAATGGGTGATCGTGTGGTTATGAAAGTGATATTTTAACTCTCATAGCCACTCCCATTCCCAAAACCTACAATTCTTTACGAACATCTCCAATATTACCGATGACTATAGCTTATAAATACCCCCTTAGCTATAACATTTATGGGACGGCCCACATCATTTCACCTATTGATATCACTCTCAATTCTTGAACCTCCTGAATTTGTAAACCAAAGACAAAAAGTGATCGCCCAAATTATATTGGCTTCACACAATATCCTTTATTATGTTTGTAGGAGACTCCTCCCCAACTATATATTCCATTTACCAAGTCATACAACCTAATGTGAGGAAGAAGATTATTTATGGAACTTAAGGATCCGTGATGAATTTAGACTTCATGAAACACTATCCCCATGAATATAGACTTCCCATTATGGTATGTTCAACTAGTTTAACGATGTATAATTATTTGGGAAGCACCTGACTTCCATAAGAAGAAAATCTATCATTATTCTTGCATTTGGAAACCTCAAATTTTCATAATGATCCTCTACTGGTATTCTCCATGTTGCCTCCTGGCTTCCAACGCCCCTTCATTATGGTTGAGTATCTTGGGTCCCCACACCGATCCAAGACTGTTCCAGATGTATCTTGAGTCCCAATGTGACCAGGGCCACCCGTTCATGTAAACCACAAAACTCCAAGAATGTCTATGGTCGTCGTCTTACATATTTCTTATAAGAATATGTTTTTAATCGCTTATTCTCAAATCATTGTGTATGTAACATGGAACTCATGCTCGAAAACCCATCCATAGAAGTTTAAGGCCATTTCCATCTCAGCAGAGCATGAGAGTTGGTCACATATGACCAATGGGCGAGGAATGAGCCCCCCCCACAACTGATACTCATGATGTAAAACCTACCAGTTTAACATATTATTAATATGACATCATACATAATGACAAATTCCTCAATAGATGACTTAAAATTGTTTCCTTACCCTATGAGATGAACATTGGATCCCCCGTATTCAATAATCAATGTTTTTCACCCTCTCATACCTTGGTGAACAAGCCTATCACTCTAGTAATCTCAATTTTTAATACCCACATCATTACAAAAAAGAGAGTTTATCTTGCGAAGGGAATATTATATAAGTAATCCCACCCCATCACTCATTGATGCTCCTATTACAATACAAGCATCATTATCACATGAAATGATACTACATTGAACGGTCTTGTCACACGAACATAAAATGTGGAATAAAACTATCCAGGAATTGATCCATGTCCTCTAACAAAGGTATATAAGACACCTCTTAAAGGTTCAATCCTGAATATTGTGGACTCATGGTGTTCCCTACTATTAACACTACTTGTATATACCTTTCCACATGGAATTCTATTGCACTGGTCTAAGTCTATCTCCAGGAGAAGATCTAATACCATGTTAAACCCATGTGTGAGATCATCCCTTGTAGGGAAACACCTATCAATCCCCCCCCCCACATGGCTTTCAGATCCACAAATCCATAGCCATCTCCTCGGTGTGTTCTTATCCATTAGTAAACATAGTTGGTACAAATTAAATCATAGGGACACACATCATGAATCTTCCTCCATGAGGTGTTATAATCCCCAAATTTTAGATTTTCACTATGATACATTTTGATCCATCAGTAAACCCATGTGTGACATCTTCCCTCTTAAGGACACACCTCCATAATCCACCTCTCTAAGGATTTATGATCCATAACTTCATATTCATCTCCATGAGGCGTTTTTATCAATCAGTGAACCCATGTGATAGATAATATCTCCTAGGGACACACCTCCTAGAAATGTATCCACAGAGCGTTCTAATCAATAACACTGATTCTATCTCCATCAACAATTTTTACCCATCTATAATTGCAGTTGTGACATCTTCCCTCCTAGTGAGACCCCCCTTGATCCACCTATGTAGGGAATTCTGATAAACCGCATCCTATATCCACAAGATGTTAACATCATTTCCAAACACATCTCAACCAAACATTTTGATCCATCTCCATAGGATCCGGAACGTGTAAATGGTCTCAAACACCAAACCCATTCCATACACATAGGATGCCTAAGGTAGCAATCCATAGAATACATATTAATGTGGTGTTCATTACCTATTTATGTTTATATGATTCCATCAATTATGTGCCTTTGATTCCCAATATGACTTTTCCTCCTAAGAGTAAGATTCACAAGTTGCTGATAAACCCAATGTCCAAACATTCCCATATGATGTCAGACTCGACTAATCTCTTGACCAATGGTTTCTAGCCTATGTTGAGAGGGGTAGTGTAATTATTTATTCTATATAAATATATAGTGTCGGGAATGAGTTCCATGTGCATGAATCAAATATATGTTGGAGACTCGGATTAGGAAACAAAATCCTATGTGGAATCCATTTAAAGAGGAATCAACATTCTATCATCCTATTTAAATCAATTAGAAGACATTTTTTTGAATGTTATGATTGTTACCCACCATTAAAATTTGGGAATGTGGTGAAACATAATTCTATCATCCACATTCGTGCCAACATGCTGATGAGTCCCAAAAAAAGCATCAGAGACAATTCATCTTTCAGACACCATACCATTGTAGTGAATCTTTGATGAGATTTAAACTTCATCTATAAGATAAGATAATGTATGGAATTCAATTACCATGATATTCTCCACCTCCACTTTTCAATAGCATCCTATATGTAGTGAGTTTATTTTTCCTATTTTCTGGTTCACTTAAGAAGGTATGTATGATATATATACTTATCTCCAGGGATTGTACATGGGCGCAAGGGGTTTTCCATTCATATCAATTAAAATTGATTTTTCCATTTCATGTGTTATTTATGTCTCTTCTAGAAATATCATCACAAAAATATGGGATTCCATATAACATCATTTGGAATATTAATTGATTGGATAGTGTTTTTATGTAGTTATTATGTTATTTATGATAAAGGAATATCATATTTGTTGTTTTCTGATAGAGTTAATATTTTCATTATTTTTAATGTGGGATTCGATAATTTAATACCTGAGATTTTTTAAATTATAGGTTATTTTCATTAATTTAGTATTATGGGTGAATTTTGGGCTTACAGGTGAAAATTGCTTAATTTTAGATAATTGACAGATTAATGGAGATTTTGTTATTCAGGCATAATTTTTAAAATGATGATCAAATTTAAGTGGTTTTTTGTAGGATTCATTTCTACATGAGATTCAAATTTTTATTCTAGAGCTATATCCAATTCCAAACACAATTTATCATAAAAATCAGTCAAGTGTAGAAAATTTTCTGGACATAAGAATGGACCCTACCTGATTAAATATGGAATATATGGGGATTTTAATCCTTAAATGATTTAATTATTTATGGGTTAGAACATGGAATCTAATATATAGGTTCAAAATAATTTAAATAAATAAATGGGATCATTACATAATTTTTGGTCATGTTAAAGTGGATTAGAAGGATCAGTAATGAGTGGACAGAAAAAGTAAAATTCATTAATGGGGCCATAACATATTTTACACACAACCAAAGAATTTTATATACCTAATGAAAATATCCAAATCCATGATTAACATCCTCAAAGAAGAGACCTTGGCATGTATCAGCCATCTAGTGGGAAGAATAGATTAAATGTTTTAGCAGACATATTCTAGAAAAGTAAATTTTCTGTTCGTTGTTTCCTCACTTTTACTCTTTTTAGTTTTTTACTAAATTATACTTCCCCCTTATTAATTAATACCCTTACCATGGTGGTGTAATACTATAAGTGATTGGGGGAAGGATTGGTCTTCCATTTAATAATTCATTAGTTTTTTCACTTAATGTTTTAGGATCATTTTCTATTATATGTCAACTCAATTTAAATTTTTTACAATTTTTTTTCATCATATATGACTCTATTTGATTTTATATTCTGCTATTATTATTTATTTGGTAAATGATCAATTTCTCCAGCCACTAGGTTGTGTTCTATATACGATATAACAGATCAGTTATCTGTGGTGAAGTACTCGGTGATGGTTGGTATGTGTGTGAGGAGTAATGATCATTCTTGATTCATTGGTATAATAAAGACCCAATTGGGAATTTCCTAAGTCGGTTAGGGGTTTTCTCTACAACTTTATTAATCAATAGAAGGAGAGTACACTAATCAGCGATGTTATTAAGGTTTATTCTCACTGTTGTTAATTGACTAAGGGAGTGAGGAGAAGCGATTATGGATTCTAAATTTTATAGACATAGATGAAGAGAATTGGATACGTCAAACTCTGATAGAATTTCAATTGGAAAAATTAACCGGACCTGATCACCATCTCATATAATAGTTTTCAGTAACTTTTTTTTATCAATTTGATCTCAATTCTTTGTTAATATTTTTTTATTCTTTTGGTTACATTTATTTTAGAAATCATTCAATTTAAAAATCACCACATTTTCCCCTTAATTAAAGGTGACATATTGATTTTCAAACACTCCTCTCGAGAGAAAATATAGTTAAATTTCTATACTACATTTTAACTTAGTAAACAATCTTTTTCCCACACCCCATGACATGAGTGTTTCAATATGTGGTACATTTTGTTCTGTAGATTAATTAACTCTTATGATATATCTCAACTAGTGGATATGATTTTATAGTTTTATGTGTTACATCTTCTAATATAACTAGTTTTAATCTATTATGGTTTGGGAGTCTTATTTGAAATCATCAAGTTAAATAATTATTATTTACATAAATAAACTAGTAATGTTGAAGTAATGAAAAACCTAAACAAAGACTAAAGTGTGTGTGTTTCCAAAACAATCACACAAAATAATCTAAATTTTTTCGTGGTCATTGAGAATTCAAATAAGGATAATGATAAATTCGGAAATAATATAGTATTTAGTTAGAAGGAAATTGAGAATATGAGCAAGAGAAATGAATGCAAGGCATCTGTTGAGTTAGGGAACCAACTATATTTAGAATAAATATTATTGATTTTATTAATCATCAAAAATACTCAATGTAATTATATTGTTGAAATAAAAGGCGTTGAAACTTATAATTTTCACATGATAACCAGTACAAGATAGGTTACTCCCTATATGATTTATTTTTTGATCAATTGTAAGGAGATGGAATATTCAATTATGGGGGAAAGTGTCATCATCATTTTCTAATTTTTAGTACATAGGATGTTTTTGAAATTTTAATTTTCATCTATCATCAGAAATATGTAATTATATTACTGTATAAGTGAATATCATAATTAATGGAGATTAGAATAATACTTTAATTAATATAATGAAATTAGTTTTCAAACTAAGACCCTTAAAAGGTTGTAATTTAAATCAAAAAAGATCTAATTTCATAATAAAATTAGAAGTTCACTTTATTCACAATAAAAGAGTTTTATATGTCAAATAACTCATAAATAAAAGATAACAAATTAATAGTTAAGAAATTAGTCTTCCCAATACTCATATATCCCTTATCTTATTCAAGGTTCCTCTTTTCTCTACTCCCATGTGAGGGATCTTACTCTGGATGCAATCCCAGATCTCTGTTATTTTCTCTCAATTGTGTTCTATGGATTTTAATTTATGGATGACATATTTCCCCTATAAAATAATCTATTATTTATCATTAATAATGTTCCAAGTCAAAAATAAAATCTCACTTTAAGTTAACCACAATTTTCACTCCCGAGTCTCTATGTGGAAGGCTTTGATGGACAATTTTCTCCCTCTTTTAATGAAATACATTCTGTAGTAATAGATATAAAAACACCATGTGTGTACTATTAAAAATGAATCAGGACAAAAAACTAATTTGGTTCACTATTTAAGAATTTCCAATAACTTTTGAAACCTTTTAACATATTTGAAAAACTATTTTACCCGTACCACATTAATCAAATTTTCACACTGATTTTTATTTGAAATAATAGGGAACCCCGCATTTTTATTCGACAAATAAGTGTCTTTATGAAAGAGGCTATTATTGGATTTCTAAAATCTAGAATAAACTTACATATTATTTCAATGCAGTATGTTCATTCATGAACGTGATATACTTCAACCGATCATGAAAACGCATGAACATTGGTCTTTATCTTCACTATAATTTGTATACTATAACCTTGGTTACTAGGGAACAATCATAACATGTGGTTTGCCTATTTTCATGCCTTTAATTATTAAAGAAATCATTCATGTTCTACTTTTTCTTCCATCGAATTCAACCAAACAAAACATGATTTGTAAAAAATTGGTTATATAATTATTAGGAATATTTTAAATAATATTTTCAATGTTAGGAACTGAGTCTGCATGAGATTATGAGTCTAAGAGAGGAAACAATTTATATGTTAAATATATTAAATATAATATATCATGAATCAATTTTTTATGAAATAATAGAATAAATATACTACACAGTTTCATATCAAAATTATGAGAATTACATTGAATTAGGAATTTGGGTTTTACCCTGTGTATGAAATAAAATTAGATTACTTTTAATTCTCAGGTTGAGCATGGCCATCGAATGATTAATAAATTCTTTTTAATTAAATTAACTTTTGTGCTATTTTCCATGACCTATACCTTCTATTATAAATACAAAGTTATTGGAAAATCCCTTATTTATTTACCTAACCGTATATAATTTAGATTAAATTTTCATGTATAATTGGAAATCATTAGGATCTTTTATCATCGAACGAAGTCCCACTAGGATTGCAAACAACAAATGGTGTTTGTGGATATAGAATATGTGATAAAACATCACATATATTTACCACTTTTTGATCTATGATCAATGTAGTGATATTTTATTCCATAATCTATTCCCCATTTGATTATCTCGTGATGAACATGAATCATATCAACCAGAATATTGTTTCATTAGAAATTAATTTTTGCAGGTTCATGTTTATCTTCCTAGATATTTGGGAAATGAATTTTTTTATTTTTATCTTTATTAATAGTTTTGATAAATATTAATCTAGGATATCCTAAGAAATGTTCAAGGATCATTACATTAGTTTTGATTTGTTATTTCTCCCCAATATTCATCAAATGTTCATCATCGATATGAAATCACAAATCAATTTGGAAAAGGTATGATTTTAAGTTGTTGTGTGACCATGCTTTGGAATAATAGATTAATGCTACATGTTTCGGTTCTAGACCACTGATTCTATCATGGTTCATGATGACAATGATGAATTGGGATCATATTAGATCAAGAGTTTATATCCCTTTTTTGGATATCTTGGTCTGGTGATGCGATGGAATATGAAAATCATGATCATTGACAATAATAATCTAGTTATTGGTGATGGATATGACATGACAAGTCATAGACCTATGATCTATGGATGTGATGAGTTTTTTATCTTTTTAATGTTTTAGTTTCACTAGATAATGAATGAAGGAATTGTGGTTCTTAGATTATCCCTCAACACACGATGTAACATCCCATGTAATTAATGAAAAATAGATATTTTTATCTATGTCTATTATTGAATTAGATAGTGTTATAGAGGATTAAAATGAGAATAAATCCAATCTTAAGCATGGAATACACTAATATTTTTAAAATATTGTTTTACTGCCTTTTAATGGAAAACCATTTCTAAATCTATCTTTTGACACTTTTATAAGCCATGTTTGTCAAAATAAACTTATTCTTTATGATTGGGACATCAAAATTTACTTTGTGTGAATTTTTGGTATTTTTCCGATAATGTTCATTTTTTAATGAATAGTGAAAAATGTTGTATTTTAATTTAAAACCTATTTCTAATATAATTTATTTATATGATTAGATTATCTTTTGAATTTGTTTTGATGTGAAATTAGAATATATTTTTACCATTTAATCCAATGGTGGTCATTGGAATCAATTTCACTTTGAAATTGGACTTAAACTGGTGTCAATCTTTTGATACTTATTGTTTCATAAAAACACGCTATTTGTCATGACAGCAGGAATTAATTATTAAATTAATTAATGTAACTTATATGATTTGAATTTTGAAAAATAGACATAATTTTTTAATTCAGAACATTAAATTTATCTTAGGGTAATGTTTTGGTATTTTTCTGAAAAACTTCAATTTTTGATGAATAGTGAAACCACAAAGTGGTAGTTAAAGAAACTGATTTTTCGTTTAAATGAAACTTTTCCACTTATGTGATTTGATTTTTAAAAATCAGACATACATGTTTGTCAATTAGAAGTAAAATGTGGTTCAATGAGATTAAAATATTTTTTTTGTGGAATAGTAACTTTTATGTTTTTAATCGCGATTAGAGGTAATTAGTGTAATTTAAGGTAAAAATAATGTTATAATAAAATGAAAATACCTAGACACATGTCCTACCATTATTGGATGTGTCATGGAAGACCAAGACATTCCATGTGTTAACTTGGGGACCCCATGGAGCCACTTTGGTTGGGAAATGACATTAATATCTTTTTATTTAATGTTAAAATTAAAATGACACAAACATGAGTTGTTTTTCTAAAACAATTTTTAAATGAGGTTATACAAGTCAAATATTTGACTATAAATATTCATTAGAAATATAAAAATATTTCCTACATCATTATATTTTTTTATTTTTTTTACATTAAATAAATTAAAATATTTTTGACATCATGATGAGGCAGCGATTACCTCATTAATAAAGGATTTAAATAAAATGAAAAGATAATGTAAACTATAGAACCTACACATGTCCAAAACCTATTGTATGGGTGGATTTAGAACCCTTATCACCTTATCCTCTAATTATATCAATGTGGGACCTTTTGAGTCCTAAATGCATTTTAAAATAAAGTAACATTTCTTTACTTTCCAAGAGTGCCCCTCCTCTCCTCTTATAAAGGACCCCACCTCTACCTCCTTACCCACACTTCCAAAGCCTTTGTATCAGACAACCCCTTCCCATTTTGTCTCTTCACTTCCCTCTATTACTCCTTGAAGCCTAACTTTGAGAATAAGTCTTCCCAAGGATGCCTTTGAGCTCAAACCAAAGGGAGTTACCCGATTTTAAGGTAATGTCTTCACTTGTGTTCTTTTGTTTTATTTTGCTCCTACAACCCCCTAAACTCTTTTTATTAATTTCTTTTGTAACAACATGAGTATATTCCTTATACTAGGATTTTGTTATATGAATGATTCGAGATACACTTAAACACACCTACATCTAATGGTTAATGAACATACTGTTTCCGTGGATGGCGAATTTCTGCCTCCAAAAACGATGATTGTTCAACATTTTTTTAACACCTTCAAAGGTGGCCATTAAGATGAAACTATATTTATATATGATATATTATATGTTTATGTTTTCCTTAAGCTTCTGTATTTTTCATTTTTAGCATACCTTTATGGTTTCCATTATGGGTAAACGTGATATCTTCATTTAAGGAAGTGAGGACTACCGCCCCCTCAAAGTGATTTGATTCATTAATACCATATGTGGGATGTATAAAGGATGGAGTTATGATATTATATATGATATTATTCTGGAATTATAATAAACCTTTATATCATTCTGATTCCATTCTATAAAATATGAAATAGAAATGAAAGTAGCGTTCATGCGTACGTACGGCTTACCGTCTCCAGGAATGGTGCATTTCATTTATTACCTCTAAATGATTATGTAATATTATAAATGCATGTATATACTGGATATATATGATATATACATCATGATTATAACTCTGGATATAATGGATACATGAACAACTTGTAATTATAAAGAGCATATTTTGACTCAAGTACCAATGATCGTTAAAACGACCGTTTTTAACTAAAATAATTACATAGTGTTCATGACATGGTAATAAGTGATATAAAAGGAATAATGAATTTGAAAGAGGTTCTTAAGCAAGTATAAATTAACTCTCAAGTTTATTATTCATGAGATTAAAGAACGACCGAGTCAAGTCAGACCCGAGGTATGGGACTTCGTCTCAATCTCCTTTCATTGAGGCATATTTTGTTTTATACACAACCTTCTTTTATACGGTGTATAAACCCCTTTGACTTTTATGTCTATTCAAAAGGAATATTTTTTATATGAAGCATTTACTAAACGATAAAAGGGAATGTTTTTGTCGTACGTATGCGGCGACAACGACTTCTCCACCACCGTGACCATTATTTGAGTTTCGGCTTCCTCTAGAAGCCATGCCTTCTTTTTAAGAGAAAAATAAATACCATGTTTTAGTTTTATTTTATTTTTGTATTGAAAATCGTTTTCATAATGTTTTTATTATATCAATGTGTTGTATTGATATCTTGGGATTGAAATGTGGAAATGTTATGTTTCCTTTATGCATGTTTTATGTGATACGATTATGTTATGGTTCTTGGGCATTGTTAAGAAGATGGGTGGTTCCGTGATAAACTAAGGGTGGGTGAGCCTGATATAGCTCTCCAATGCATTGGGTAACGTGAAGGAGTGAAACGTTAAGGTATCTCTGAAGATATTTAGGGAATATACTATGATCAGTATTCCAAACCTAACCAAGGGGGTTACTCCCTACGTAATAATGTTATGAATGCCTCAAGTTACCTTTATGTCTTATGATTTCAATGATTTATTCATGATTTGACGAGGTATGTTAAAGTGCTTATGTTTTATGGGTAAATTATGATTTTATTCTTATGTATATATGTACTCATGTTTCCTTTCTATATTTTTATATCCCTTACTGAGCTTTTTATGCTCATCCCTAGGTTTTGAAATGTTTTTCATAGGTCAAGGGAATGGTACATGATATGATGATAGTGTCAAGGAAGTGTCAAGAAAGAAGCCATGTTTTATTTTAAATATTTTTCCATTGATGATAAAAATGAATACTATCTTTTATGTAACCACTTTGTTTAAATGTGGAATGTAATGCAAGTTTTATGTTCTAATTATCTAAAACTCTAAACCTGAAAAGATCCTCAAGGTGTAATCTTGTAATAACTCAAGATTAAGTAAGGATTAAGGCTGAGGCCTTATAGTTGGTATCAAAGGTCAGTTTAGATAACTTTAGGAGTTAGAATTCTATTAAATGATTATAAAAAATATTTTTTTATGGTCAAATTGAAATGATAAAGAATTTAAAGATTACCATGTTGCTTCATCTAAGAAATATTTTTTCAGAATGTTTTTCCACAGAGGAAACATGGAAGCAGTGCTAGGCAGGCATACAGAAGGAAATAACCTTCCGAATCAGCATCATGAGATGGTCGGAATTGGAACTGAACAGTTTGTTGAAGTAATGGCACAGTTGACTCAAGCGATAAATGGCGGTGGTATCCATGCACGAGATCAGCCAGATCAACCACAAAGGAACATGTAAGTGGTGGAACATTTCACAAGGCAACATCCCCTATCATTCAGAGGATCATCTGACCCTGTGCTAGATGAAGGGTGGATTAAAGCACTAGAGAATATTTTTGATGTTATGGGGTGTTCATAAAATCAAAAGGTTAGTCAATCTATTTACCGTTTGGAGGGTGAGGCAGATCAGTGGTGGTCGATGGTTAAAAATATTAGGGACACTGATGAGATTGATGCTCTTGACTGGGATGAATTCAAAGGTTTGTTTCTTGAGAAGTATTTTACTAAGGTTGTTCGACTTAGGATGGAAAAACAGTTCATGGAATTGAGGAAAGAGGAAGACTCAGTGGCTACCTATGAAGAGAGGTTCACTCGATTGGCAATGTATGCTCCAAATTTTATCCGAGACCTTGATAGTAAAATAAATCATTTTTACTCAGGATTAAAACCAAAATATCGAAGGGCATTAGCTTCTCGTGAGTTTAAAAGTTATGAAAAGCTTTTTCGATGTGCTGAGAAGGTGGAAATGGAGTTTGCCGATGATCAAGTGTTCTATAACAACCAGCAGAAGAAGAGACCAAGGTGGCAGGAGAAAGGGAAGAATTCTTCAAAAAAGTCTGATGGTAAGAAAACTATGTTTCCAGTTTGTGATAAATGTGGTAAAAGGCATGCTAGGGAATGTCTTCTGAATTCTGGAAAGTGCTACCGATGTGGTAAGATGGGACATAAGGCTTGTGATTGCACTGAAAAAGATCAAGGTGATGGTAAGTCCAAATTTGATTTACAATTAGTGAAATGTTTTAAGTGCAATGAGATGGGTCACTATGAAAACGAGTGTCCGACAAAGAGCTTGAGTGATGGGAAGTAGTTAGACAACAAGAAGAAAGGGGTGGTGAAATCCTTTGCAACTACTGCAGCAGATGTCGGGACATCAAATGAAGTTGTATCAGGTACCTTGTTTGTTTTTTCAGATTATGTCAGTGTGTTGTTTGATTCGGGGTCCACACATTCTTTCATCTCTGAAAACTTTTATAGTAAATTGGGAATACCATCTCAAGAAATGATACCTGAACATATGGTAAAAAAACCTGGGGGAAATGTTGAGGGAAAAAGAATTTATAAGAATCTTCCTATCCTTATGTGTGGAAATAACCTACTTGCAAACCTTATTGTTCTACCTCTAGTAGAGTTTGAAGTTATCCTGGGTATGGATTGGCTCTCTATTTACCATTCTAAGATTGACTGTAGAGATAATGAATTTTCTATTCAGAAAGACTTTCAGTTTGTGTACAATAATGAACCCTTACTGTTGTTAACTTATCAAGAGGCCAAGAAACTTGTAAAAGATGTAAATGAATGTTAACTTGCACATATTGTTGAAAACAAGGGAACTGTTCAGATTAATGATGTGACAGTGGTAAATGATTATCCTGATGTTTTTCCTAATGAGTTGCCTGGAATAATACCAGATTGGGAAGTTGAATTTATTGTTGAATTAGTTCCTGATGCTAAGCCAATTTCAAAACCCCCTTATCGAATGGCTCAAATTGATCATTTAGAGTTGAAGGAGCAATTGCAAGATTTATTAGAGAAGGGTTTCATTCGACCTAGCACATCACCATGGGGTGCTCTTATTTTATTTGTTAAAAAGAAAGATGGTTCTATGAGACTTTGCATTGATTATAGAGCCTTGAATAACATCACTTTTAAGAACAAATATCCTTTGCCTCATATCGATGATTTGTTTGATTAGCTCTAGGGAGCTCAGTTTTTTTTTCAAAAATTGACCTGAGATCGGGGTACCATCAGCAGAAGGTAATGGAAGCAGATGTTCCGAAGACTGCGTTTCGTACAAGATATTGCCATTATGAATTTTTAGTAATTCCTTTTGGGCTAACCAATGCACCTGCTATATTCATGGACTTAATTAATAGAATTTTTTCATGAGTTCTTGGATAAGTTTGTGGTGATTTTCATTGATGATATTTTGGTGTTTTCTAAAAGTAATGAAGAGAATGAATGACATTTAAGGGTTATTTTTCAAACCTTTAAAGAAAAGAAATTGTATGGGAAATTCAGGAAGTGTGAGTTTTGGTTGCAACAAATTTCTTTCCTTGGTCATATTGTTTCTAAAGATGGGATAACTGTTGATCCTGCAAAAAAAAAGGTTGTTGAAGAATGGCCAACACCCAAAAATGTAACTCAGATTCATAGTTTCCTTGGTTTGGCAGGCTGTTACCAAAGGTTTGTTAGAAATCTTTCACGGTTATCTAGTCCAATGACTAAGCTAACTCAGAAGGGTGTTAAGTTTATCTGGACAAAAGAATGTGATGATTGTTTTCAAGAATTGAAAAGAAGATTGGTGAATGCTCCGGTTTTTGCACTACCTTCTAGGAATGGGGAGTTTGTTATCTACATTGATGCTTCATTGAAAGGACTTGGTTGTGTCCTAATGCATAATGATCAGGTAATTGCTTATGCTTCATGATAGTTGAAAACTCATGAGGTAAATTACCCTACACATGATTTGGAATTAGCTGCTGTTGTTTTCGCTTTAAAAATTAGGAGACATCATTTTTATGGAGTAAAATGTGAAATATATACTGATCACAAAAGTTTAAAGTATATATTCACTCAGAAATAATTGAAAATGAGACAGAAGACATGGCTAGAATTAATCAAGGATTATGATTGTACAATTCATTACCATTCGGGAAAAGAAAATAAAGTGGATGATGCTTTGAGTCGAAAAAGTAATGATTCATTATAAATGTTGCATTTGGAACGTGATCCTTTGGTTAAGGATTTGATGAACTTTGGCATAGAAGTTGTTGGTGCAAGATTTTCTTCTGTTTTGTTTCAGGTATCAGTGAAATATTCTCTATCAGACAGAATCAAGCAAGCACAGAAGCAAGAAAGCGAGTTGCAGAAAAAGGTAGAGCTAGTTCGGAAAGGTAAGTTGCATGAATTCAACATTGATAGTGATTGTGTTTTGAGATTTGGGAAGAGATTGTGTGCGCCTTGTGATTCACAGTTGAAGAGAGATTTGTTATGTGAAGCTCATATATCTCCATTTTTAGTTCATCCTGGCAGTACTAAGATGTACAGAGATCTGCGGGAGTATTATTGGTGGGATTGAATGAAAAGAGATATTACTGATTTTACTATGAAGTGTTTGACATGTCAACAGGTTAAAGCAGAGCGGCAGTTACCGAAAGGGATGCTTCACCATTTACCAGTGCCAGAGTGGAAATGGGAAAACATATCCATGGACTTTGTTGTGGGATTACCGAGGACATCTCGAGGTAATAATGCAATCTAGGTTATTGTTGATCGCTTGACTAAATATGCTCATTTCCTTGCTATACGAGATACTTTTTTCCTAGATCAACTTTCCCATTTGTATCTTAAAGAGATAGTCAGGTTACATGGAGTTCCCCTCTCTATTGTATCTGACCGTGATCCCAGGTTTACTTCTAACTTTTGGAAGGGCCTTTAAAAGTAATTGGGTATCGAATTAAATTTTAGTACAGCTTTTCATCCTCAATCAGATGGGCAGTCACCATGAACAATTCAGACATTGGAGGATATGCTACGTTCTTGCTCTATGGATTATCAGGGGAGTTGTGACCAACATCATTCTTTGGTTGGATTTTCATATAATAACAGTTTTCATTCCAATATATAGATGGCACAATTTGAGGCGTTATATGGGAAGCGGTGTCGAACTCCAGCTTTTTGGGATGAAGTGGGTGAAAGAAAGCTGATGGGACCAGAATTGGTAGAAGAGTTGGCAGAAAAAGTTCAGCTGATACAGAAACACATGAGAACAGCTCAGAGCAGGCATAAGATTTATGCGGACAACAGGAGGAAGGATCTATCTTTTGAGGTAGGTGATCATGTTTTTTCTCAAAGTCTCATCATGGAAAAGTGTGATGTGATTTTCTAAGAAAGGAAAGATGAGTCCAAGTTTCATTGGACCATATGAAATTCTAGAGGGAGTTGGATCAGTTGCATACATGGTGGCTTTATCTCCGAGTTTATATCAGGTACACAATGTTTTTCATGTTTCGATGCTGAGAAAGTACATTCCAAATCCATCTCATGTTTTGAGTCCAGAGGTTGTTCAGATGGAAGAGAACCTATCTTATGAGGAACAACCAGTCCATATTTTTGACCATAGGGATCAAGTGTTACAGAATAAGGTGATTAATCAGGTAAAGTTTTTGTGGAAAAACCATATGATGGAAGAGGCAACATGGGAATCTGAAAGTGCAATGAGGGATAAGTACCCCCATTTATTCGATAAGTAAATAAATTGCGGGGACACAATTTTCTAAAGGGGGGAAGGATGTAACATCTCAATTAAGTAATGATTAATATATATTTTTATCTATGTATATTAGTGAATTAGATAGTGTTTCAGAGGCTTAAAATTAGAAAAAAATTCAATCTTAAGTATGGAATACACTAATATTTTTAAAAGATTATTTTACTGCCTTTTGATGGAAAACCATTTTTAAATCTATATTTTAACAATTTTATAAGCTATGTTTGTCAAAATAAACTTATTCTTTATGATTGGGACATCAAAATTTACTTTGTGTGAATTTTTGGTATTTTTCCGATAAAGTTCAATTTTTAATGAATAATGAAAAATGTTGTATTTTAATTCAAAACCTCTTTCTAATCTAATTTATTAATATGATTAGATTATCTTTTCAATTGTTTTTGAAGTGAAATTAGAATATATTTTTACTATTTAATCCAATGGTGGTCATTGGAATCAATTTCTCTTTGAAACTGGACTTAAACTGGTGTCAATCTTTTGATACTTATTGTTTCCGGAAAAACACGCTATTTGTCACGATAGTGGGAATTAATTGTTAAATTAATTAATGTAACTTATATTATTTGAATTTTTTAAAATATAAATCATTTTTGAATTCATAATATCAAATATATCTTAGGGTGATGTTTTGGTATTTTTCTGAAAAACTTCAATTTTTGATGAATAATGTAACCACTAAGTGGTAGTTAAAGAAACTGATTTTTCGTTTAAATGAAACTTTTCCACTTATGTGATTTGATTTTCAAAAATCCGACATACATGGTTGTCATTATGAAGTAAAATGTGGTTCAGAGAGATTAAAATATTTGTTGGTGAATAGTAACTTTTAAGTTTTTAATCGCGATTAGAGGTAATTAGTGTTATTTAAGGTAAAAATAATGTTATAATAAAATGAAAATACCTAGACACATGTCCTACCCTTATTGGATGTGTCATGTCCGACCATGAAAAGCCATGGGTCAACTTGGGGACCCCATGGAGCCACATTGTTTGGGAAATGACATTAATATCTTTTTATTTAATGTTAAAATTAAAATGACACAAACATGAGTTGTTTTACTAAAAAAAAATTTAAATGGGGTTATACAAGTCATATTTTTGACTATAAATATTAATTAGAAAGATAAAAATATTTCCTACATCATTATATTTTTTTTATAATTTTTAGACATTAAATAAATTAAATTATTTATGACATCATGATGATGCAACGATTACCTCATTAATAAAGGATTTAAATAAAATGAAATGATAATGTAACATCTATGACCTACACTTGTCCAAAACCTATTGGATGGGTGTATTTCGAACCCTTATCACCTTATCCTATAATTATATCAACGTGGGACCTTTTTAATCCGAAACTCATCTTAAAATAAAGTAACATTTCATTACTTTCCAAGAGTGCCCCTCCTCTCCCCTTATAAAAGGTCCCCACCTCTACCCCCTTACCCACACTTCCAAAGCCTTTGGGTTGGCCAAACCCTGCCCATGTTTTCTATCCACTTCCCTCTCTTACTCCTTGAAGCCTAACTTTGGGCAGAAGTCTTCCTAAGGAAGCCTTTGAGCTCAAACCAAAGGGAGTTACCAGATTTTAAGGTAATGTCTTCACTTGTGTTCTTTTGTTTTATTTTGATTCTCCAACCCCCTAAACTCTTTTTATTCATTTATTTTGTAACAAAACCAGTATCTTCCATATACTAGGATGTTTTTATAAGAATTATTCTAGCTACACTTACACACACCTACATCTAATTGTAAAAGAACATATTGTTTCCGTAGATGGCGAATTTCTGCCTCCCGAAACGATGATTGTTCAAAATTTCTTAACACCTTAAAAGGTGACCATTAAGATGACACTATATTTATATATGATATATAATATGTTTATGTTTTCCTTAATCTTATGTATTTTTCATTTGGTTCTACCATTATGGTTTCCATTATGGGTAAACGTGATATCTTCATTTAAGGAAGTGCGGACTAGCGCCCCCTCAAAGTGATTTGATTCGTTAATACCATATGTGGGACATAAAAAGGATGGAGTTATTATATTATATATGATATTACACTAGAATTATAATATATATTTATATCGTTATGATTCCATTCTATAAAATACGAAATATAAATGAAAGTAGTGTTCATGCGTACGTACGGCTTACCGTCTCCATGAATGGTGCATTTCATTTCTTACCTCTAAATGATTATGTAATATTATAAATGCATGTATATACTGGATATATATGATATATAGTTCATGATTATAACTCTGGATATAATGGATACATGAACCACTTGTAATTATATAGAGTATATTTTGACTCAAATACCAATGATCGTTCAAACGACCGTTATTTACTAAAATAATTACATAGTGTTCATGACATGGTAATAAGTGATATAAAAGGAATAATGATCTTGAAAAAGGTTCTTAACCAAGTAGAAATTAACTCAAGTTTATTATTCAGGAGATTAAATAATGACTGAGTCAAGTCGGACCCAAGGTATGGGACTTCGTCTCAATCTCCATTCATTGAGGCATATTTTGTTTTATACACAACCTTATTTTATATGGTGTATAAACCCCTTTGACTTTTACATTTATTCAAAAGGAATTTTTTTTTACGAAGCGTTTACTAAATGAAAAAAGGGAATTTTTTTGTCGTACGTATGCGGCGACCATGACTTCTCCTCCACTGTGACCATTATTTGAGTTTCGCATTCCTCTACAAGCCATACCATCTTTTTAAAAGAAAAATAAATACCATGTTTTACTTTTCATTTATTTTGGTACTGAAAATGGTTTTCATAATGTTCTTATTATATCAATGTTTTTTTTGATATCTTGTGATTGAAATTTGGAAATATTATGTTTCCTTTATGCATGTTTTATGTGATATGATTATGTTATGGTTCTTGGGAATTGTTAAGAAGATGGGTGGTTCCGTGATAAACTAAGGGCGGATGAGCCCGATATAGCTCTCCAATGCATTGGGTAACGCGAAGGAGTGAAACGTTAAGGTTTCTCCAAAGATATTTAGGGAATATACTATGATGGGTATTCCAAATGTTACCGAGAGGGTTAATCCCTACCTATGAATGTTATGAATTCCTCAAGTTACCTTTATGTCTTATGATTTCTATAATTTATTCATGATTTGACAAGGTATGTTAAAGTTCTTATGTTTTATGGGTAAATTATGATTTCATTCTTATGTATATATGTACTCATGTTTCCTTTCCATATTTTTATATCCCTGACTGATCTTTTTATGCTCATCCCATGTTTTTGAAATGTTTTTCACAGGTCAAGGGAAAGGTACATGATATGTTGATAGTGTCAAGGAAGTGTCAAGAAAGAATCCATGTTTTATTTTAAATATGTTTCCATTGATGGGAAAAATGAATACTATCTTTTATGTAACCACTTTGTTTAAATGTGGAATTTAATGCATGTTTTATGTTCTAATTCTCTAAAACTCTAAACCTGAAAAGATCTTTAAGGTGTAATCTTGTAATAACTCATGATTAAGTAAGGTTTAAGGCTGGGGCCATATACATGATGTTTTTTCTGAATGAATACATGTCCTTTGAACCCAATAAAGATTCTAGGTTTTATGTATAGTTAAATATATCAGACTCTATGTTCTCTCTACCCTACATCATGTAACCCCATGCTATTAGTACGCCATGTACCCCATGGGTCAATTTCCATGGACATGACCAAGAACATGGGCATTGTCGAAGTATATGTGTATGTCCAATTACTCATACATGTAATGGTTCATGATCATATATCGTTTCACATAGACATGGGTTGGTGGCATGATTATTGTCAGCTGGATGTCAACATACATAGTACCCTAATAGTATATTCCATTTAAATATATGATTACATTCTATGTGACATGGAATGACAAGGACACAACTAGGGCTATACATACATTCTCTGTACCACACATTATGTACCATGTAAATAACAAAGGGTAGGATGAGTGCCTTGGAATAATCAATGTGGACTAGTATTAGTTGAGTGTGTTCCATTTTTATATCCCTATAAGGGTACAATGTGACATTTTATCCTAAACATAGGATTTTGATACCCTATACATATATTTTATTTATTGAGTTCACAGTATCCCACATGGAGTCCTGATGTTGGATCCCCTGTTACATTATTATTCCTCAATGGTATTTAAGGAAGATTAATATTCAACCTACAAAGGAGTATGATCCCTTGAATAGAGGGTTATAACATATTAGGTTTTTTGTGTCCTCCATTAGACTTGGTAGTGATCCCATATTCTTTTATTGATATTTTTTAACGAGTGGGTAATTCAAAGAATGTGATGAAAAGCATGAAATCTCATATGACTATCATCTTTGATATCATAAAAAATGGATTGTATTCTCAAAGATTAGTATTACCTTGAAACCATCACCAAAATCATGTGGTTGGTAATATATTTGAGACCACTATGATACTAGTTGTCAATTATGATCATATATTGGTTACTTATCATTATGTAACATTTATTGATTTACATACATGTTGAATGACGAGATAAATACTCTTGATGATTTTGGTTCAGCGATTTTAGGGTGTTTAACTAGTAACCATTAAACTCAAACCATAATGGGCTCTGCCAACATGAGTCATTTTTGTGGGGATGATAAGTCTTTTGATGTAGTCGTTGGTGAAGTAGGGTCATGTGAAGTATAGTTTAGGATACCACAAAAAAGGTTCATATCAAGGATTCATTTAATAGTAGTACCCTCTTTCTTAGTAGGTCATACATTTTTCACATTATGGTGGGTTTGTATTTGTACAATTATGCATTGCAATGCCTTTTATTCTTACACTGATGGATGATAGTTGTCATATATGAATTAATATATCTGTTTTATTTATCATTCAACATTTTATAGGTTGGATAAGAGTGTGTGTGGGAACGATCCATTGGATAAGGCCTCCCAAGTGTGTGATATGCCTAATAAGACCTGGTCCCTATCCCCTAGCCTGTTGAATGTATTTTTTGGGTGTCTCAATTTTCCTGTCACCCATCCATGTAGGAACTTGTGGGTTTAGTCATGATATAGTTGTAACAAATCAGTATACATACTCAAACAAGAATATTGATCTAATTCTATTAGTGATGTTTGGTTTTGGATTTATGATTACATTATGATATTGTTTTGAGTTTATCATTAAAACTAGGGAATCCAATTTTGGTGTAGTAGCTAACATATCTAGTCACTAGGGCTATGAAAACATTCTATTTAACATGGTAGATGAATGAAATGTTTACTGTAAAAAAAATCCGTACATGAATCATATAGGATGGGATGATGTTTTTACTCATTTGATAAGTTATCTACCTAGATATACTCTTTGAATGTGTTATTTATGGATTTTATTTCGGGATTATTCTTCAAATACAACCATCATATATTCTATAAAAGGATCATAAGGATTACCCACAAAGTGAAAAGTTATTAGTGTAGGTTCTTTTACATGATGTGGTGCATATTGGTGGTTTTAGAGTCTTTTCACCTTCCATTGAGTAGTCGGTTATTTCAACAGTACTTTTTAAGAATGTGGATAGATTAAAAAAATAATGTAGTTTCATTAATCATGACCTACCTTATTTGTAACGCCCCGACCCCAGTTACCTAGAGTCGGTGCATTATTACATAACATTGGCATGATCACAAGAAAGATCAAATCTCGAAAGACCGATTGGTTTAGTAGCCTTGGAAACACTAGATATATTCATAAGTTTTACATTACATCATAAAATGAAAAACTACTACAACAACATAATGTTTCCACAGTCCACACAATAATCCCCTCATGATATCCCTGCAGGTCATTCATAACTTACATCTTCACTTCCTGGGAAAAATAAAACATAGAAAAGGGGTGAGCTCAAATGCCCAGTAAGGATAACAATATAGCGGAAACTTTCATCAATAAGAATAAACATTTAAGGCAATGTATAACTAAAACAAAAGCCTTTTAAACATGAACTTTCAACATGGTATGGCATAAATAAAATGAAATAATGCCATTTACTTATTCACATGGATATTCTACTAATCGAATAATCACATGCAAAAATCAATAACCACTTTCATAATGTTGGAATGCATAATGTCGGACTATCATAACCACATAGCCAAGGCCTCGTTCCAAGACTACAAATAAGATTTTGTCAAGGCCTTGTGCCAAGACACTAGTTTGTCTCATGAGACCTACCGATGCATCGAGGAGCTATAGTGGGCTCCACCCGTCACATATTAAGTCCAATGCATTACCATATGAAAAGGTTTAAACATAACATAAACATTCGTATTAAAACTAGAATACGAAATGTCAATACTTTCACCATAAACTATGAATGGTATAAAAATAGCACATCCACAGTCAAACATATCACAAAACCTTTCAATACAATATAGAAGTTTTGTATCATAATAAATCAACTTCAAATAATCTTAAAATCCATCAAAGGATGTTGACATAGATGAAATCAAAATTCTTTTTAAAGAAATATCTCCTTTTATTTTGAAATAATTTAAGATCCATATAAAATAAAACATTTTCTTTGAAAATATTCTTATAAGCTTGTAAGGGAAGCTTTGAAGATTTTATAATGGCGGAAAATAGCCGCACCCGCCGTATAAGTTAAAAAAAACATTCTTACCTTAATTCTGTCGAAAAGGTTAAAAAGGACCTTGTTTTGAAAACGACCGAAAGATTCCTTTATAAAACACTTATAAAATTCAAAAAGGGTATAAATGACTTTAACTCATATTCTAGTAAATAGTAAAAATGTTTTGAAATACATTTTTAAGAAACATGGATGTGGATGATAAAGAGATCTCAGTAGATTATTACGTATAAACAACCTCGGATAATGAAGAGATTGTGAAATAACCCTTACCTTGTACTTTTCCTTTGTTGGGGTAGGTTAACCTCATGTATAATGGTGAAATAATTGTTATTAAATTATACAAGAATCATATATATTAATATGATATCATATATGATCTTTTAACATTGATTTGTTAATAATATATTAGAATTATCATCGTTTCGGGAGTTAACTTACTCATTTTCTTTTATATGTTTTGTTACATAAGCCATGGTTGTTGTATCTTATTCATATCCAGGATGCTATCCAGTCCTTAAACATCATTTTTAAATCATCAAATGATAATTATACTTGAATGGATACGATGGAGAATGAATCTCATCGCGTTCGTGGAGACGGTAGTCCGTACGTACGCACGAGCGACAATATCATTCTTTTGATATTAAAATAATATATAAATGGATGGTATATCATATATACAGAATCATTAACATGTTATATTTATTATTTACATGAGTTACACATCATTATTATACCCATCCAAATAATATTATATTGAATAACAATTACACCACGACGTGGAGACGGTAAGCCGTACGTACGCACGTATGGTGACATGTTATTCAAAGGGTGGATAGAATACTGAATATGATTGTACCATATTTATAATAACATCACAGTATATGTGATATACTGGAGTTATTATTTTAGAATGGTAAGAACAAAGGAAGAAGAAGTGGAAGAAGAAATGAACTTGGAGAAGGGTGGTGAAATCATTACCTCTTCTTCGGGTTCTTCCTTTTGATTTGATCAAAAGGGCTCCTTAGGTTGGCTTTCTGATCAAACTAAGGCCTCTAGGTTGTAGTGAGGGATGTTGGGAGAGTATTTGGGCAGAGTTTGGCCGAACCAAAAGGCTTTGAAGGTGTGAAGAAATGAGAAGGAGGAGTGCCCTTTTATAAGAGGGGTGAGGGGCACCTTTGGAAAAGCTAGAAATATTAATTTATAATAAATTCATATTCGGTTTCTAATGGATCCAAAGTCGATTCTTCAAAGGTTAAGGTGGGGATAGGTCGGAAACCACTCAACCAATAGAATTTAGACAGGTTTGGGTACTTATATTAACCTTATCTTTAAGTATTAACTCTAAGTTAATTAGTTTCACTTTTACAATGTCTCTTGGTATTTTTATATAATATGGTTAATAAACTTACTATATACATCCAAGAGACCCCCAAGTGGTACATTAATGATGAACCTATCATGATATAAGTCTCTTGGCCGAACCTTAGATTTTTAGGAATTTAATATCAATTAATAATATAATATTTGTTTTAAGAACTCTTTTATGTCAATTTCGACACTATTCAATAGTTGATTTTTGTGAAACTCATCACAGATTGATTACTTCGAACAAAGTCAATTAAATCAATCCTAATATATCATATTATCCTAGAAAATTAGTTTAATTCATTAAAAGTTTCATATTATATTTATTTGGGTATTTATAATATCACTTATTTTAATTTTTCACTATTATAGTAATTACTGCATCATCATTGTGTCATAAATAAAATAACTTATTTAATGTCTAAAAATTATAAATAAAATATAATTATGTAGGAAATCTTTTTATCTTTCTAATTAATATTTATAATCTAAAATCCAACATATATAACCCTATGTAACAATTGTTTTTCTAAAAGATATATGCTTGTGTCATTTTTGTATTCATTTTAACTTAATTAAAATAAAGTGTCATTATCACTTACAAGTGGATCCATGGGGTCCCAAAATAGACCCAAAGATTCCCATGGTCGACCATGTATCTACAAATAGGGTTACGACACGTTTTAGGGTAATTTAGTATTATTATAATATTATTTTTTAACCCTTATTTACCGGATTTACCATTAACCATGGTAAATAAAATATTTACCGCAGTAATTATTCAAAATTTATAAAAATAAAAGTTACCTATTTACAAAATTTGAACATCCTGATTCCAAATATGGAATCCATTTTCCTAAATTCAAAACACAGAAGTGGCAGAAATTAATTTAAAATTAATTCCCGCTGTCAAAACAAAAAGCGTGTTTTTAAGAGATAATAACTATCAAAAGATTGACACTTCTTTATGTTCGGTTTAATTGTAAAATTATGTCCAATGACCAACATTATATTAAATGGTAAAAATATATTCTAAATATACTTTAAAACTACTAAAATTCATAATTTATCACTATTAATTATTTTGATTAAAAAAGTTGTTTTTAATTAAAATTTAGTAATTTTCACTATTCATCAAAATATGAAAGTTATCCGAAAAGTACCAAAATTTTACCTTAGGCTAAATTAGATATTCCGAATCCAAAAATGAAGTCCATTTTGAAATATAAAATATATATAATTTTAAAAAGTAGTTATTACTATTCATAACGGCTAGTTTAATTGGTTGTTAGAACTCGGTGTTGCGTACAACACACGCTATCACATTATTCAAAGAGAAGCGTACCGTAGAAGCTTGGGATGTTTCATTTTAAATTTTTGATGTCCCCATTTAGTCAAAAAGTTTAAAATATAGTATTTAAAAAGGGTTCACTATTAAAGTTGATAAAATTGCAATACTGAAAATGAATTTGTTCTTGCATTATATCTAAGAAACTCATAATATGGATTCTAAAATTATAAGGATTATATAAACATTAAAATTTATCTAATACTATTCATAACCTCTTTTGAACGGCTTGTTTGGTACTTCATGGTATGCTTGAACTTTGGGTTGCATGTAGTGAAAGTTATTGAATTATTTTGAAGAACTAACACACTATGAAATCTTGGGGTGTTACATTCTCCCCTCCTTTAATAAATTGCGTCCTCGCAATTTGAAATTGTTCTTTGAAAATAAAAGGTTGAAAATATATAATATATTTGTGGGAAACCCCACATAGGAAATTGGGTTACTAAAATTTAGTCTTAATATGAGGAAAAGAGAAATGAAAGGGTCACCACTAAATTATGATCTCGATTAGGAGAACATTGGTGGCAATTTGAGACATATAATTGGAGGGAAAACGTAAATATTTATAGGTAGTGATTGAGGTCATCAATTACAAACAAGTATAAAATTGAGGTCCTTAAATTCATCAATCTATGATGATTTGAAATACCATCGGTTCAACAAAACATAGGGTATTAGGATAACACATTTTTGACGTTTCAAAATATCTTAGTTGAAATCCCACATCAAAAAATGAATTAATGAGGCCTCTATTTAAAATAAAGAGTCGAAAGTATGAAGATTAACGAAAAAAACACATACTAGGGTTCCATGTAGTAAAATATGGATATGGAAGAAAAATCTAACCATCAATTACCTGATGGAGAGTGGTAGAGAACATGGCTATGAAAAGGCCAACAATCCCAAAGCCATAAATTAGTGATGATTTAAGGTACCATCTAGGAAAACATTTTTGTTCTAATTTGCTTTTCTTAATATTGAGGAATTTTTTATGAGATTGGCTAAGATCATATAGAGATATACATACTTTATAATTAGAGTTTTATCCATTAATAATTTTCTACCACATACTCATCTTTCACTCTAAAAGATAACAGAATGTAAAAAAATTCTATTTACATTATTCGTATAGGGTTCCAAAATAAACGAATTTATAATTCATATAAAAAATCTTTTAATAAAAACTACATTATTTAATCCAGGACATCTCGTGGGCCAGTGGTAGGTGATACACCCTTGTCGCCCTTCGGTTGCGGGTTCAAGTCTCACAGCCTTGCCGGACGCGACGGGTTGCCGCCCGACCTCCGGGTTGTCCTTTTATGGAAATCCAAAATAATCCAAACTAGAACTATCCAAAATACTTCTATCCAAACTCACAGTCCAACATTTATAAGGAAGTTAAACATAATATAGATCCTTTTTACCCCGTAATAGCATATGAATACCTTCATCATGTATTACCATATTCCTTATTGATTACATTCATGTTCCCTTATTCCATATAGAATGCTGGATATACTTCATTAATCCAAAAATGTTTTAAAACCCAACAATGATGGAATATACAAATCATTAATCAGCTTCAAGGTAGTCAATAATATCCAATATAATTTATCCAAATCAATCATGTATTATTCTAAAATCACCACCTCGGTATCTGAACCATATTATGGTTTATCTTTCTCTCAACCATATATTTTCCAAACATTTAACCTGCTACTGAGTCACTTTTCATTGTTCCACACCATCTCAAGTCCTTAATGAAATAGTAATGCAGTACAATCCTTATATACTCCATAATTATTATAACAAGTACATTGTTGATACAACACTCAATTGATATAATCAACATAATAACTCTAATCATTCCTCTTAATCTGTGGTAGTATCATAACTTGATTATTATCCAATAGCATCATTTGCGGCATAGTCTGATGACTGGGACATAGGTTCGCGTAGTGTCCAAACTCCTTGCAAATGAAGCATTGTACATTTGAAACCATTTTCTTACCCTTGCAGTCATGTACTTTGTGCCCTTTTCCTCCACACTTATAACAAACTCCCATTCCTTTCAGGCAAGTTCCAGGGTGTTTTTTTCCACAGTTACAACATATGGGAAAATTCTTCTTTTCCCTCTTCCCTTTATCCATCTTTCTCTCTTCTATCCTTTTCTTCTCTTGCTTCCCTTCAAATCCATAGGACTCAGTAAACTCTTTACTTATCTTATCAACACATGATATTATTTCTTCATATGATGATAATACATGGGAGACTATTTCTCTTATAAATTCTAGCTTAAGACCATGAAAGATATGATCCTTCCTTCTCTTTGGATCATGTGCATTTCTGGAGTTCTCATTCCTTCTACTGGGCGCCATTTCTAAACAATGGAATACACTAGATCAGTTTATGAATCAAAATACATAATCCCATACTTATAATACACTTAAAATAAATTGAACTATTTATGGATATAATCCATAATCATAAAAATGTCTCATTTGAGGATGTATATACTCATAAACCCTTCACAATGGTTTGTAAAGAAAATGAGAATTATCCTAAGCATATCCCCCGGGAGTGTCGTAACCAAGAGTGCAGCAAGGCCCGTTGTCGTGCACCAGTTCCCGTTCGAGTCTAGCTCAAAGCGGTGTTTTCGGGTTTTACCCCTAGGTACATCTGTGCCAGAGCCGCCTCTACCTGCTCGTATCCAGACAGGGATGTATTGCTCGGAAAACTCACAAAATCTCTACAATACCAAAATTATAGGAAGTTCTTCTATACTAATCCTCAAAGTTCATCTTAGGTCTACGTGCTCTAATCAGAGTTTATCTAAATCTAGATTCCAAGGTTTGTACTAAACTTCCTCTAATACCAACTGTAACGCCCCGACCCCAGTTACCCAGAGTCGGTGCATTATTACATAACATTGGCATGATCACAAGAAAGATCAAATCTCGAAAGACCGATTGGTTTAGTAGCCTTGGAAACACTAGATATATTCATAAGTTTTACATTACATCATAAAATGAAAAACTAATACAACAACCTAATGTTTCCACAGTCCACACTATAATCCCCTCATGATATCCCTGTAGGTCATTCATAACTTACATCTTCACTTCCTGGGAAAAATAAAACATAGAAAAGGGGTGAGCTCAAATGCCTAGTAAGGATAACAATATAGCGGAAACTTTCATCAATAAGAATAAACATTTAAGGCAATGTATAACTAAAACAAAAGCCTTTTAAACATGAACTTTCAACATGGTATGGCATAAATAAAATGAAATAATGCCATTTACTTATTCACACTGATATTCTACTAATCGAATAATCACATGCAAAAATCAATAACCACTTTCATAATGTTGGAATGCATAATGCCAGACTATCATAACCACATAGCCAAGGCCTCGTGCCAAGACTACAAATAAGATTTTGTCAAGGCCTTGTGCCAAGACACTAGTTTGTCTCATGAGACCTACCGATGCATCGAGGAGCTATAGCGGGCTCCACCCGTCATATATTAAGTCCAATGCATTCCCATATGAAAAGGTTTAAACATAACATAAACATTCGTATTAAAACTAGAATACGAAATGTCAATACTTTCACCAAAAACTATGAATGGTATAATAATATCACATCCATAGTCAAACATATCACAAAACCTTTCAATACAATATAGAAGTTTTGTATCATAATAAATCAACTTCAAATAATCTTAAAATCCATCAAAGGATGTTGACATAGATGAAATCAAAATTATTTTTAAAGAAATATCTCCTTTTATTTAGAAATAATTTAAGATCCATATAAAATAATACATTTTCTTTGAAAATATTCTTATAAGCTTGTAAGGCAAGCTTTGAAGATTTTATAACGGCGGAAAATAGCCGCACCCGCCGTATAAGTTAAAAAAAACATTCTTACCTTAATTCTGTCGAAAAGGTTAAAAAGGACCTTGTTTTGAAAACGACCGAAAGATTCCTTTATAAACCACTTATAAAAGTCAAAATGGGTATAAATGACTTTAACTCATATTCTAGTAAATAGTAAATTTTTTTTGAAATACATTTTTAAGAAACATGGATGTGGATGATAAAGAGATCCCAGTAGATTATTACGTATAAACAACCTCGGATAATGAAGAGATTGTGAAATAACCCTTACCTTGTACTTTTCCTTTGTTGGGGTAGGTTAACCTCCTGTATAATGGTGAAATAATTGTTATTAAATTATACAAGAATCATATATATTAATATGATATCATATATGATCTTTTAACATTGATTTGTTAATAATATCTTAGAATTATTGTCGTTTCGGGAGTTAACTTACTCATTTTCTTTTATATGTTTTGTTACATAAGCCATGGTTGTTGTATCTTATTCATATCCAGGATGATATCAAGTCCTTAAACATCATTTTTAAATCATCAAATGATAATTATACTTGAATGGATACGATGGAGAATGAATCTCATCGCGTTCGTGGAGACGGTAGTCCGTACATACGCACGAGCGACAATATCATTCTTTTGATATTAAAATAATATATAAATGGATGGTATATCATATATACAGAATCATTAACATGTTATATTTATTATTTACATGAGTTACACATCATTATTATACCCATCCAAATAATATTATATTGAATAACAATTACACCACGACGTGGAGACGGTAAGCCGTACGTACGCACGTATGGTGACATGTTATTCAAAGGGTGGATAGAATACTGAATATGAATGTACCATATTTATAATAACATCACAGTATATGTGAGATACTGGAGTTATTATTTTAGAATGGTAAGAACAAAGGAAGAAGAAGTGGAAGAAGAAATGAACTTGGAGAAGGGTGGTGAAATCATTACCTCTTCTTCGGGTTCTTCCTTTTGATTTGATAAAAAGGGCTCCTTAAGTTGGCTTTCTGATCAAACTAAGGCCTCTAGGTTGTAGTGAGGGATGTTGGGAGAGTATTTGGGCAGGGTGTGGCCGAACCAAAAGGCTTTGAAGGTGTGAAGAAATGAGAAGGAGGAGTGCCCTTTTATAAGAGGGGTGAGGGGCACCTTTGGAAAAGCTAGAAATATTAATTTATAATAAATTCATATTCGGTTTCTAATGGATAAGAAGTTGATTATTCAATGTTCAAGGTGGGTATAGGTCGAAAAACACTCAACAAATAGAATTTAGACAGGTTTGGGTACTTATATTAACCTTATCTTTAAGTATTAACTCTAAGTTAATTAGTTTCACTTTTACAATGTCTCTTGGTATTTTTATATAATATGGTTAATAAACATACAATATACATCCAAGAGACCCCCAAGTGGTACATTAATGATGAACCTATCATGATATAAGTCTCTTGGCCGAACCTTAGATTTTTAGGAATTTAATATCAATTAATAATATAATATTTGTTTTAAGAACTCTTTTATGTCAATTTTGACACTATTCAATAGTTGATTTTTGTGAAACTCATAACAGATTGATTACTTCGAAAAAAGTCAATTAAATCAATCCTAATATATCATATTATCCTAGAAAATTAGTTTAATTCATTAAAAGTTTCATATTATATTTATTTGGGTATTTATAATATCAATTATTTTAATTTTTCACTATTATAGTAATTACTGCATCATCATTGTGTCATAAATAAAATAAATTATTTAATGTCTAAAAATTATAAATAAAATATAATTATGTAGGAAATCTTTTTATCTTTCTAATTAATATTTATAATCTAAAATCCAACATATATAACCCTATGTAACAATTGTTTTTCTAAAAGATATATGCTTGTGTCATTTTTGTATTCATTTTAACTTAATTAAAATAAAGTGTCATTATCACTTACAAGTGGATCCATGGGGTCCCAAAATAGACCCAAAGATTCCCATGGTCGACCATGTATCTACCAATAGGGTTAAGACACGTTTTAGGGTAATTTAGTATTATTATAATATTATTTTTAACCCTTATTTACAGGATTTACCCTTAACCATGGTAAATAAAATATTTACCGCAGTAATTATTCAAAATGTCTAAAAATAAAAGTTACCTATTTACACAATTTGAACATCCTGATTCCAAATATGGAATCCATTTTCCTAAATTCAAAACACATAAGTGGCAGAAATTAATATAAAATTAATTCCCGCTGTCAAAACAAAAAGCGTGTTTTTAAGAGATAATAACTATCAAAAGATTGACACTTGTTTATGTTCGGTTTAATTGTAAAATTATGTCCAATGACCAACATTATATTAAATGGTAAAAATATATTCTTAATATACTTTAAAACTACTAAAATTCATAATTTATCACTATTAATTATTTTGATTAAAAAAGTTGTTTTTAATTAAAATTTAGTAATTTTCACTATTCATCAAAATATGAAAGTTATCCGAAAAGTACCAAAATTTCACCTTAGGCTAAATTAGATATTCCGAATCCAAAAATGATGTCCATTTTGAAATATAAAATATATATAATTTTAAAAAGTAGTTATTACTATTCATAACGGCTAGTTTAATTGGTTGTTAGAACTCGGTGTTGCGTACAACACACGCTATCACATTATTCAAAGAGAAGCGTACCGTAGAAGATTGGGATGTTTCATTTTAAATATTTGATGTCCCAATTTAGTCAAAAAGTTTAAAATATAGTATTTAAAAAGGGTTCACTATTAAAGTTGATAAAAGTGCAATATTGAAAATGAATTTGTTCTTGCATTATATCTAAGAAACTCATAATATGGATTCTAAAATTATAAGGATTATATAAACATTAAAATTTATCTAATACTATTCATAACCTCTTTTAAACGGCTTGTTTGGTAAGTCATGGTGTGCTTGAACTTTGTGTTGCATGTAGTGAAAGTTGTTGAATTATTTTGAAGAACTAACACACTATGAAATCTTGGGGTGTTACATTATTTCAAGTTGATCTTGAAACCTAGGAAGATGAGATCCTCCTATAGGTAGTTACCTGAGTTCTTTTCCATGTGAGGTCACCTCCCAATTAGATGGTGGTCCTAACGACATGTCTTCTTCAGGGATCCATTGGACGATGTTGAAATATTGTGAGATAGATGCATGATAATTCCACTCTCTCTTGGTTATATTTTAATTTTTTATAAGGATTCATATCCTTCCATGTATCTATTGGTTCACAGAAATAGTACTTTATATCATCTATAGGGCAAAATTACCACCGTCGTGTATTTAACAAGGTTCACCAGCCTGCTATAATACTCCCTAGATATTTAAAATGACAAGTTTCTATGAGAAAATCCCATTGGTATGGTCTTAAAAAGTGGTATCATGTTTAAATTTATATATAATTCTATTCAAATATATTCTCATGTCTTTAAATATAGTTGGGTGTGGACATATTTCTAGAATATTAGACACCAAATATTGGTTCTTGTAGTCATAACTTATGAGAGTACTCCTTAGCAGCAGGTAGTTAACTGTAACAATTTTGATTTTGGAATTAAAGATGTTTTTAGATCTGATACCATGTTATAGGGTCTAATGTGTATGTTTTTGAATATAGTTATAATCATCCAAGATACAGGAAGTGTTTCTCTTGCAACGGTCAGGGACATCTCGTTTTAGATTGTCTGACCTGTCATAATGTTAATAGAGATATGGTTGATAGACTACCAAGGTAGATACATCTTCATGATGTGGTAATTTTTTATGGTGGTAGAAATTGAATATTATATTATAGGTATGATTCATTTGTCAAACCTTTTTAATTTTTTTCCACACAAACCTTAGGTTGTCTACGCCTTTCTTATGGAAAAACTGTGTATGGAAACTAGAAAATAAATTGTTAAGAGGCTTATAATGAAGAGTCTCTAAGGATGATTCAATATATAATCAATAAATTCTATATGATATATTTTTAATATTATAAATATGTGTTTGAAATTTCTTATAATGTCCTCTGTCCTTGTACAGTGGACATTCCATAATAATTAGAATTTTAACACTTTTAGTCTAGGTTGTTTTATAAACAATGATTCAGATTGTAAAATCACGTGTTATAAGACCAAAATGTATTTTATTATTTATTTATATGTTCTAGTATATGTATCAATTCATCCATTGAGATTTGGGATGATGATGCTCTAAGTAATCACTTTTATGGAGAAGCGAGTAGGGGAAAATTATAAATACCTCAATCCAAGTAGCTCAGGGTTAGTGACTTACAATATTAAATTTGAATTATTAAAAATTAAAATTTCAAAGGAGTGATTAGTTTATTAATTTTAAAACCAAATTATATACTTTAATATTACTTTACAAATTTAAAATATAAAATACTAATAAGAGAATACAATTAGACACCATTATTCTCCATGCCTAACGATGAATATCAGTTTTAGAAAATTTCATAACATCCAGTGGAGAAATAAAACATAATAAATGGGTGAGATAATATGATAATTAAGGATAAGAATTCCATGTAATTTATCATATATTATCATAAAAAATAATTTAAGGTGAATAACTAACAACAAATTCCAATAAAAATAATATCAAGCATTGTATGGAAGGAATAAAAACCGATTCAATGGCACCATATAAATAGTGAGATTAGAATGATACTTAGCCATGGATATTCTATATTTCGAATAAGAAATTTTATTATCAATAAATAATCCCATAAATAGGTAATGAATTTTGAAATACATCATTAACATGTCGTCAATTATTAGGCTAAGTCACCATACATAATCAGGGAAGAAATTAGCCAAAAACCCAAAGTAGTTTGTCATATGAGACCTTTATAGGAATTGAGGGGCAATAATGGGACCCACCCAACCATTAATAAGTCTAATTAATTCGTATTATTAATGTTATGAAACCTAATCATTATAAAAATTTGTATTAAAAACCAGAATACAAAATCTCAATACGTTAACCATAAACTATTAATAGTGTCAAAATTGCACTCCAACATTCAAAATGAATAGAAAATATTTCAATAAAATATGATAAATGATATCATAATAGATCAACCACAATTAATATTATGATTCAATATAGGATATTTAAATAATTGAAAATATATTAATATGATCAATGCACTTATTTGAGTGAAATCGCCTTTTGAATTTGAATTAATTTATTTAAAAAGCCACACAATTATAAATGAACAGTTTTCATTTGAAAAAAACCTCATAGAATTTTATATAAATCTTCATAACATTATATCATCATGAAATTTTGACATGAAAAACATGCCATGCATGTTAAAAAACAACCCTTCTTTATTTTTTGTTAGAAATGTCATAATGGTGTTTTCATTAACAATGACAAAAAGCTTCGTTTCAAATAGTTTCATAAAAAGTAAAATAAGGCTAAAATAAGAACTTTGAAAATTTATAGGGTAATATAAAAAATCATTTAAATAATGTTTTATCAAATATATACATTGAATTTGAATATTCCCTGGAGGAGACTCAAACAAACAAAATCGAAATTAATGATGACATTGTGAATTAAACCCTTACTATGGGTATGATTTCCATTATACATATCTAAACCTAATTTATAGTGGTTTAAATAATGTTATAATTTTATAATAGAACCATATTAATATTTATTATATCATATATGGTCCTTTTATATCACATATAACCTGGTTGTTAATAATAGTTCATTATTACCGTTGTTTCGGGTGTTAATTGTTTCATTTTACAATTCATATTTGGTTATTTATGATCAGATTATTGTGAAAATGAAATAGTTCCATCATATCCATAAATATATTATGGCCAAACATGCCACATTTCCTCATTATATACATTCTCATAATCCTTATTCAATGGTGAACATGAAAGATAATCACATCGTGTCGTGGAGATGGCAGGTCGCATGTACACTAGAGTGATGATATCATTACCCTAATGGAGAAAGGGTAATGAATTAGATGTTTTTAATGGTTTTGGAATAAATATAATTTAATAATTAATATATATATCCTATAATTCCATCATTATACCCATCCAAAGAATGTGCTGATGAAAAACATATAAGTTCATGGTGTGGATACAGTACGCCATACATACGCAAGTGTGGTGATTTTGTTATTCATAGGATGGATAAAAGGTGTAAAATTTTATTACCATAATAATAATAATATATAATTATATATTTGGTACTATATTTATTATTTTACATTGGAAGCAACACATTAAGAAAAATTATAAGAATAAATGAACTCGAATGAGTTCGTACAACAATTACCCCATCTTAGGTTGATGTCTTTAAGATCTCTTATTCAAAGATCTAAAGTTGGGATTTTGGAAGACCTTGACATCTAGAACATGGATAAGGATGTTTATAGGTGAAATGGGAATTTATTTTCAATATATAATGGTTAATTTGGTGTGAATATGTGAGAGAGGAAGAACCCTTTTATAACTGACTTGAGTGATGGTTTTCGAAACTCTCAAGGTATTAAATGGATATAAATTATTTTTTAATTAAACTTTTTTCCATAGTGAGTTATTTTAAAGATAAAATATGCATGGAACTAAATCCTCACAATAAGTAATTTTTATACATTTCTATATCACATTCATACCATTTTATTTTGGATTTAGCACTTATTTAATAGCTTAAACTCTTAATATGACTAAATGTGTTAATACTAAGTAAAGGTTAATGTATTTACAATATAATCCAAAATAAAAAAAATGATTCATGGATAAAATTTTAAACACTATCCCAATCATTCGGATTATTTTTATATATTTATGAATTTCATATTAATTAATAAAATATTATTTAGTTTTAAAATATCATTAATGTAAATTTTTAAATAATTCAATTACTGATTTTTTTAAATATCAATGCATAAGTTAATTTAAAAAAATCATACATCTATAATATATCTAGGTCTTGTATTAAATTCATATATGTCCTTATTTATCTCAAAATTTATTTATTTATATATTTTTAATAGAATTATTTGATATTTTCATTAATTAAACAATTACTACACCATCATTGTGTAAGCATTTAAGGTAATTATTTTTCACCAAAAATTAAAAATTAATTATCATATGGAATATGAAATTATTTTCTTTTAAATGAATATTTATAGTTGATGATATGTATTGAATGAAAACATATTAAAATTTTAATACTTATTAAAAACATGAGAATGGAATATTTGAGTTTTCTTAAAATAGAATACAATAAAGACTTAATGACATAAATGTAGCTCCAATTGGCCAAAAAATTTAAAAAAAAGGATTATTGTATTCAAAATTCACACAAAAAATAAAATTTGGACTTGTTTTAGGGTAATTTTGAAATATTTATAATATTATTTTTACCCTTAATTACCCAATTTTCCCCCTCAACCATGATAATAATAACAAAATAAATATTACTATTCATTTTTCCCAAAAATAAAGGGGGCCATTTACTAATTTTAGAAAATATAATTCGAAATATGGAACCAATTTTTTGTTATTCAACACTCATAATAAGATAAAATTAATTTAAAATTAATCTCGTTAATAGAACAAGATAAATGTTTTTTAAAGCGAAAATGTTCAAAAGACTAAAATGTTTTTATCCAAAACCAATTTTTTAAAAAAATCAATGAAATAAATTTGATTAATGTATAAAAAATGATCAAATTATAAATTAAAAACAATTAATTATTTAATTTAAAAGTAGAAATTATTTAAACAAAAAGTTGTTTTCTATTAAAATATAATATTTTATCATTATTCATCCAAACATGAAACTTATTAGAAAAATTCCAAAAATTCCCAAAATTAAATTTTTATATTGTTAATAAATATAAGAAGTTTATTTTTTAAGAAATTGTTAATAAATTACTAAAAACTACATTAAAAATATGTGCGTTATTAAAAGTAAACAAAATTTCCTAAAAAATATTATCATTTCATGAATAAAATTAGGTTTATACTTATATTATAACTATAAAATGTATTTTTTGAATTTTAAAATAATTTTTTATATCTAAATTTTATAATTTGGTAATATAATTCATTCCCACAAATTTAATTTCTTGGTTCTAATAATATTTTATTTTTTGGTTTTTTTCTTAAAAGGTAATTCCTCAGTGTGGCCTTTTCGAACCCTCCACACAAAGAAACCCCCCTCCCCCACGAAGGGGTAGTACCCACAGGCAGCTCCCCAGCTGGGGAACGAGCCATTTCTAGTCGAGATGGCAGATCATCCTAGAGTGTAATGTCCCGACAGAGATGGTTCGTCATAGCGATCTGTCATCAATTGGGCCGCACCACATTTTTCCCACCCAGAGGAGTCCGGGCGGCCCAACAAGGCGGGTGGATCCTGGGGGAGAGGCTCGCCCCGAAAGTGGACTCCCAAGATTTGAACCCTGAACCTCCCAAAGAACAAAATATTTTTGGCAAATCACCTTCACCACCACACCACCACCGAAGTGGTAATATTTTATTTTTTGGTTAAGCTGGGTGTTGCATAGTAGTAAGCTATCAAAGAAATTGAATTATTTTAAAAAGTGACATACCAAAAATATCATGTCGTGTAACATTATAACCTCATTTAAAATATTATGTCCTAATAATTTGGAATTAATGTTATTGATAGTTGATACATCAAGATTCCTTTGTAGGAAATCCACATAGAAACTAGGGTTTATAAAAAATACTCATAATAAGAGGGAAAGGGAAATATGAAGGTAAAAAAAAATTAGGATTTTGAATAGGATATTATTATTCTTAAGTAAAAATAAATACATTGAATTGAAATAAAACTATCATGTACTAATGTATAGTGATTGATAACATGGGCATCAAAATTTCTATCATTAGAAAACTAAAAATCAATTATGGGTGCTAGTGGACCTTGATTTCTCGGTAAGAAAATATACCGAATAATGTTATTATTCAATATTATTTTCCTAGTGTTGGGAAATCATATTACTGCCTATATTAAGAATATAATTGAATATGTATACCTTAGGTAGATCTTCATCCTTTATACAAACTCCACCAAAAATAAATATTTTTCTCCAAACAACATTTCAAGGTTTATTCCTCAATAAATATCCAAAATATTCAATTTTTGTTAATCATATTAGGTTCCAAAAATGATCATATACATTTTATGTCATACTTCTTATATAATGAGAGCTTTTATGTAATTATGAGTACATCATGTAGTTTAGTGGTAGGCAATTCACCTTTTTCATCCTTTAGTTGCAGGTTCAAGTCTCATGGCCTTGATGGATTTGATGGGTTGTTGTTTGTCCTAGGGTTGTACCTTTTAAGAAATATATTATTATAATCCATATAAAATTACAAAAAAAACTAATATTTTAAACATTTATAAGGGTTTTTTCATCATAGTTTTTCTAATATTTTTCATTTATCGTTATCATATGGAATCATTTTTCTTGGAGTAATTGTTAGATCAGTTAAAAATTTTATACTAATTTCCTACCATACTCTATGAAATTAGGGTACAATATTGAATTTTTTGTATCTAAAGAACAAAAAATCACTATTAAAATTTCATAAGTTCTATAAATAGTGGAAATAGATTCCTTGTCTCTTACCTATTTTCTAATATGGTTGGAATATGTTATCTAGTAAATCCAAAATTATCCTCAAACTATAATATCCAATGTTTAACTTAATACATTCCAAACATAAGACTTACCCAAAATACATCCTTCAAATTTCACAGTCCAAATATTAAAAAGGAAGGTCATTGAATTTGAAAAATCATATAAAAATGATATTTTCCCAAAACAACATAATCCATATATTTTTTTCACATTAAAAATATATGAATACCTTGATCACATTAAAAAAATAATAAAAACATGAATTCTTCCAAATACATTAAGTATAAGTTCTACAGTATGATATTTATATATCTCGTGATTATTATAACCAAAATATCATAACATAATTCTATAATTAAAAAAGGAAAATACATTAATTATTACCTTTAGATGGTAGTAAGATCACAAACATTAAAGGGATCCATTTTCTTCTTTTGATCTATGTTTCTTTGATTCTTTGTAAATTTAGTTTAATAGTGAACCATCTTTATATACTTGAATCATTTACCATTTATATATTCTTTAATTACCTTACAATAAAGATCATGGTGACCTTTCAAAATACACTTCCCACAAACTCTCATTCCCATTAAGAAAGTAATCAAGTGTTTCATCCAACATTTATCACATGTGGGGAAATACTTATTCCCATTTTTCAATTTATGCATCTTTTTCTCCACAATTGTATTCTTCATTTTATTTCATTATAACACATAATTATTATAAAATTCATTATATATCGTGATAGAGCATGATACTGTATCTTTGTATGATGAGATATTTTGGGAGAACAATGCCTTTTAGATAAATGGATTTATCCCATCAAATAATTGATCAAAATTACTAAAAGGGTTATAGATGTAGTTTGTAGCAAGAATATCCAATTTTTAATTTTGGATTCTTATTTTGTAGCATTCTCTTGCTTTTTTTAACTCAGACAGAGAAATTTCCATTCTATATCTACTTGTTGTTCAGGAGAAAAATATTATTTAAAAAACATTTCATCAAAATACCTCCATTCAAGTTTTTCTATTTCTTCCTCATCCTTAGTTTTTGGAATCAATAACCACTTATGATCCATATCCCTAGATATATGGTAAACTTCCATGAAAACTTTATCACCTTCCATACATCCTAAAGTTGGAAATATATTTTCTATGGATCTTATCTATTGGTAAGCTACAAATGTATGTGTAGTCCTATTTAATGATGGACGTTGTTGTCTCATGAAGTGGTAGATCATTATTTATATATGTAATCGATCGAGATGATCTATATGTGTAAGGTTATTACTCGTTACCCGAGTAAGTTGTCCTAGAATATTTATAATTTTTCGGCCCCAGTTGCAGATCTATCTCCAATATCATTATCTAAAATAAGAAGGAAATCCCAACATGTATTCCATGTATTGATATGGTTTCCAATCCATCCTCCGGGTGACATTTCTCGGGGATGTAATAAACTAGATTATATCATAACATTATGACACAAAATTTATTCACAGTACTAGTGAAACACATAAACTAAATTCAAGATATATGTATTACTAATCTCTAAATCATAAGAGATTTTGATTTTGATATATTACAAATTATTTCAATGTTTTTCATTCTTTATTATATAATTTTTTTAATCTAGTTCCCATGTTTTCTAAAAAATATTCTCTGATACCCATGGTAATGACCTTGTCCCTAGTAACCCAGAACATGTGCCTCACATTATTACATTGTCGTAGAAAAAATATTCAAATCCATAAGGACCAGTCATTTTCAGTTGTTTTGGAAACCATTTTATGAAACTGAATCTCATATTACAATTTCACATATAAAATTTAATATATAATATCCTATGAGAACACTATTATTCAACTAGTTTAACCCTCTATAAGTCATAATAAATTTCCTGGGATCCTGGGGAAAAAACATAAGAAAGGAGTGATATAATATCCTTGGAATGGTTATGCATACAGAGAAAGCTATCATAAAAAATAATAATACATAATGATGTTTTATAACTAACAAAACATCCCATTAAAATAGAATCTTGAGCGAAATATGGTAGGAATAAAATCTGATCAAAAAATATAAAATAAAATATCAAATAATAATGATATTTAAGCATGGAAATTTTACTAGTATAATAATAAAATTGATTACCAATAACTAATCTCATTAATAGGTAATTCATAATGTGAGACATCATAAACATAACATCAAGGCTTCATCCAAGACATCCTTTATAATCGAGTATGACATTTTCCAAAACACAAACTAGTATTTCTCATGAGACTTTACAATATATCCATGAGCTGTAGAGGGCCCCAAAAAACACTTACATAGTATAATTAATTTATATTATTGAATTCATGGAAAATAATAATTATAAACATTTTTAGTACAATCAATCATAATAAATATGAAAACATTATCCATAAATGATTAATGGCATCAAAATAGCATATCAATAGTCAAAATGAATCCTAAACCAGTCAATAATACATGGTAACTGATACAATAAGATATCAATGTCAATTAAGAATACAATTCAATATTATATTTTAAAATAGAAGAAAATACTCTAGTAAAATCATTGAAATTGTATGATAGGAATTCAAAATTTATTTTGAAATCATTTATTTAAAAATTCATGCCATTTTAATTAAAAACATTTTATTTCAGAAGAAAATTTTAAACATTTAAAGGAATCTTAATAGAATTTTGGTATTATGATGGTGGAAAAATTCTCTCATATCATATATGTTAAAAACTATTTATTCGGTATTGTTGTCTTAATAGTTATGAAGTACCACATTTTGAAATCACAAAATGATTCCTTTCAAACCATTTAAAAAATAAAAAATAAGGGTAAAACAACGAATTTATAAATTTAATGGGGAATAGTTAAAAACGTTTGAAAAAATTTATAAAAAAAATTACATGGGTGAGAAATACTATCTAGTGGAGACTTAAACAAATGAAATCCTGATTAATGATGAGATTTTGAATTAAAGCCTTACCTTAGGACTAATTTTATTTTTATGTAGTTGAACCTATTGTATAATGGTTCAAATAATTTTTTTAAGTTATAAAAGAAGAATATTAATATTTATTATATCACATATATTAGATTTATATCATATTATCACCCATTTGATAATAATATTTTATTATTACCCATGTTTCGAGAGTTAATTGGTTCATTTTATTATGCATCTTTTGACAGGTTTTTCGAGATTCTTATTCAAAGGAAATAGTCCTATAATATGTAGAATTATATTAATGTCAGATATATCATATTTATCTAGAATACAAATTTTAATTATCATTCTTGAATTTTTAACTTGTAAAATGATTCACATCGTGTCATGGAGATGGTTGGTCGTACTTATGCTCCAACGATGATATTTGTCCCTTAACGGTGAAAGTTTGAGGAATTGGATTTATTATTATTATTTTTAGAATAATTATAATTTTTTAATTACCCAATATATCCATTATATCCACCATTATACTCATCCATGTAATTTGGTGATGAAAAACACAATACACAATTGTGTATAGATGGTAAGGAGTACGAATACATGTGTAGTGATTTCATTTTTCGTAGGATGCATAAAAGGTGGAATTTGATTATCCCATATTCATAATAATATATCACAATATATATGAACTATTTTTATTTCTTTATCACATAAAAAACATGAAGATGAAGTAGGTGTAGAAATGAAGATGAATGAGTAGGTAAAACTATTACCATTTCTTCGGTGGAATTACTTTAAATTTCTCATTATGGGATCTAATGTTGGTCTTTTGGGAATAAAAAGTCCTTCGGAACGTGGTTATGGATGTAGGTAAGAGAAATTGTAAGGGTTAGGTTGAGATATAAGGATAAATTATTTGTGAATAAGTGAGGGAGGATGATCTATTTTGTAATTGTGGCGAGGTAAGATTTTAAAAACTCTCTAAATATTTAATAAATAGAAATTAATTTCCAATTAATATTGTTTAAAATGTGAGTTATTTCTAATATAAAATTAGTATGGGAAAAATAATCTGAACCAATAATTTTAAAAAAAATTTAGGTCACATTATATCCCCTATCATTTAACATTAACCCATATATAAACCAATAAAATCTTACTATGAAAACATGTTTTGTTTACTATTTTAATGTTAATATATTTATAGTAAAATATCAATGGAACCATAAATGAGTCATAAATATAATTAAAAACCTTATACCAGTTATATTTCAATATTTTATGGTTTTTTGAATTTTATATCATTTAATAAAAAATTATTTATTCTAAAATATTGTTAATGTCAATTTTGAAATTATTCATTTCTTGAATTTTATAAAAATTATCAATATAAAATATAACATAGAAAAAACCTTTAATACCTCCATAATATTTACTGATGATCCTAAAATATTTTTTATGAAATTAATTTTAACAAATTATATTTATTTCAATATTTTTAATTTCATTTATTTGTTTTTTAGAATAATTAAACAATTATTAAATCATAATATTTTACACCTTCATGGAAAATATATATTTCTTAAAAATTAAAAATAAATTACCATGATGAATATTAACATTTTTTATTTTTTATGAATATTTATAGCTGAAGATATGTTCTAAATAACCACATGTTAAAAATGTAATACTTATTAAAAAATTGAGTATGACATATTTGAATTTTCTTAAAACAAAATATTATAAAAGGCATAAAGCCATCCAAGTGGCATTAATAGACCATAAAATTGGCCCAAGGATGATTTGGGTTGACACTCACTCATCGAATAAAATTAAGACAAATGTTAGGGTAATTTTCAAATTCTTATAATATTATTTTTACCCTTAATTACCCAATTTACCTTAAACTGTGGTAATAATAAAAAAATACAGAAGACAGTACAAATATTTACCAAAAAAAGGGACCAATTTAAATAAATTTTTCATTTTGATTCCAAATGTGGAACCCATTTTAAAAAATTCAATACACATAACCTTATAAAATTGATTTTTAAAAATATCATTGATTGAATAAGAAAATGGGTTTTTAAGTGAAAATGTTCAAAAGACTGAAATGTTTGTATATCCAAATCCAATTTTAAATTAAATCCAATGACCCAAATTAGATTAATTTATAATAAATTTATCTTATTATATATTAATTTTAGTTAAACATATAATTATCAATATAAATTATTTAGAATAAAATGTTATTTTCAATTGAAATGTTATATTGTATCACTATTCCTCAAAAAATAACACTTTTTGAAAAAATTCCAAAAATTAAACCAATGTAAATTATTATACATTGATTAAAATTAGAAGTTTATTTTTTCTAATATAATGTATAAAATAGTCATAAACAACATTCAAAATGAGTGCGCCATGAAAAGGTGACAAAATTTCCCCTAGAAAAATATAGTATTTTATACCTAAAATGTTATTTATTCATAGATTATGCCTATAAAATCCATTTTTAATTTAAAAACATTTAAAAATATCAAAATTTCTTAATTTTTATATTACCATTCAACCCATCCAATTTAACCACTAATTTATAATAATATTTCATTGTGCGGTTAAGATGGTTGTTGCATACAACATAAGCAATTTAGGAAATTGAATTTATTTAAAAAGAGAGATATATTAATATAATGGGGTGCTACACACATGTGTTGATTAAAACATGTGTTCAACTAGGAGAAAAAATGTGGTCTGGACAGAAGTAGATCGAGGTGTCATGATTTTTGTTATAACCATTCTATAGGAGGGTCACAACCATTTGAGGGGTCTACAACAAATTACATATGTGGAACATGGGTTGTGCATGATTTTGTAAAACATTGTGACTTCTCTACATTCTTAGTTCCATTGAGGTAGTGATCCTTCATTTTTAGTCCAACGTTTTCCCAAACCATGTGGATGTACATTATGATTCGTTAATTGGTTTGTTTTTAATGTTTTTCCTTCTATCCTAATTGTTTTACATAATTTTCTTCCCCCTCTCCAATTCACATCAGCTAATAAACACCACCCCTGGGATCTCCTCTAGGATTCCAGGGATCACACTCATCCTACATCAGTTACAATCACAATTGGTACTATTGGATCCATATCGGTGATCTCTTCATTCATCTTACTTCTTAATTCCTTTTCCCTCACCATATGGAATGTAAAATCGAGGAAGGTACTTTTTCACTATTTTTAGGGTGTTTGTATATTGTTTTTTGTAACATGACATGAATAAATGGTTAATAATTGATTATTTAATAATTTTATATATGATCTAGGTTTTCTATACCTTTTCATTAATGATTTGATGTTTTAATGTTTGTGTCATAGTGTAGCATGCTTTATGTTTCAGGTGTATCATCATAATGTAATTAATTATGGAATTAGATGTTTAATCCTTCTGTTTAACATGTTTTTTAACCATCATCAATTGTTATATGTAGTACCTATTTCAAAACTATCCTTATGGTTGGTTCATTTAATTATTCTAGGTTACCCCACCAACGGGATAAATATAGAACACTTCATATAAAATGGATAATTATGTGAATTAAATAATATGTTAATAATTTAATAAATTATATTGATCCTTGTAATAAGTAATCTAAATGAACAATGAAATTTAATCATTGTGAATTGTGTAATTAAATAGGCAATCCCTTTTATTTTGAACGATTATGATGTTTTTAGCAATGAGGTGTGGACACTAACATAGACCACCTTTTATAAATGTTAGTGAATTGAATTGTGAGTTTAATATGATAAACTAAATAGATAAAGTCCATGGACACTAACATGGAACCATTTAATATTTATGTAGATTTCATTGATAATGGTTATAATGGTATGGTACTAATAAATCACTTAAATATTTATTATTTGATTCTATGGATAGATACATATGATTAGGCTTAGTTAGGATGTCTCTAACAGTCTCCATGAGATCCAAAAAATCAATTACATAATTTTCTATGGATGATCTTTGTCTAATTGAATATGACATCATTATCATTGGGGAATTGGTTCATATTGCATGTAAGTCTATATTACATAATGTTTTATATGGATGTGATCTGATGACTCCAAGAGGACACCATGGACATTAACTCTAGGTCCTAGACCATTATAGATACTTTATAGAGTCTTCAAGGGGGTGTATAGCTTGTATCTACTACCATTTTAAGAATTAGTGTACGAAATATTCCATGTGTTAAAACTATAGAGGTATCTAAATGAAAGATCACATGTTATCGACTGGAGAAAGCTGGACGTCTAGGATTGATATACCATTAAAGAGTTACTCATAGATATTGATGAATGGATGGGAAAATTCGTTCATGAGAGATTTATAAACTTGGTGTGTGTTTGGTAGAATAATAATAATCTTCCAGAGAGTAGCTTTGAGTGGGAGAACCAGATGAAAAATCAATTTCCTCACCTATTTTATGAGGGTTTCTATTTTTCATGATGAAAATACCTATAGTGGGGACAATTTATTTTCTTTGTTTTTTATATATAGTAAATTGGTGTATTTAAAATAGTTGTTTCCAACCTGGGAAAATATTCAAAATGAATTATAGGCCCTGAAGTGGCTCAGTATTAATATATTAATAATATTAATTATATTAAATAACATGCATATTGTTTTTCTAAAGTAATAGAATCACTCCCAAACCACATCTTTGATCAAATATTTGATACCTATATTGAATCCCAAATTATTTTTTTACCCTAGTAAAGAAAAAATAGTGTATTTCATCGAATGGTCAAGTTCATCATTGTCTCGAGTGGATTAATAACTAAATAAATATATAAATAAATAATTTTTTAGTATTTCCCATGACCTAGCTATCTTCTTATAAATATCAGGTTCTGGGAATATAGTAGTATTTGATTCAGAACCCAATACATTTTTGAGGTTATAATGGAGGAGTGTTGGTTGAGGTTACTATCATGCATTATCAATCAATGTACCACAAGGATAGACACCAACAAACATGTTTTCTGGATCTCACTAATGATGACAGCATAAAACACTTCTTCAACATTTATATTCAAAAATTGATCTATGGGAATTTTTTCAGTGGTTTATTCCCCATTTTTTCTTTTCATAGTGTACATGAATCAAATAAAAAAATATATTGATTCACTGGATGTTCAAATTTTTAGGTTCAAGTTTTTCTTCCAAGGCTTTGTGCAAATGATGTATTTTATTTATTTAGTTCTTCATCCATCATTCAACTGATATGTAATTGAGTCCAACCTAAATAATGGATGAGGTTTGATTCTCATATTATGATTTTACCTTCTATCTATTAAATAATCATATGTTCATTATCAATATTCACTTGGACTGTAGTTCGATAGATCCATGTTGGTTGATCATTATTCCATTATTATTCCAAAAAATGGATTTATGTCATGATTTTGTGTTAAATATTGGTGATGTGGCCATAGTGAATGGTGATGGTAATAGATCATGATAAAATTAGGTAATTAAATCATAAATTCTGAAATCTCGACATGGTGATGCAACAATGGATGTGATTCGGGCTGATCAACAACTAAAATTTATCTACCAATGATGGATTGAGAATGTTGAACCATAGATCCAGGAACTATGGGTGTGATTGACAGTGGATACATTTGTAGTGAAATCACTAATGGAAAATTCGTGATGAAGAAAAATGTTATAAAAAATCCCATGTTACATGCTTGGTAATTTATAAGAATATATTATGCATAAATCTATATATGGATCTAGGGGTTACTCATAGAAAAACTAATCAAAACACATTTGGTCACTATCAAACACAATTTATTTTGGTGATAGAGGATTGGTGTGTACCCAAGGTGTACATGGGTATAGAATCAGACCGGACCATAGGGATGGATTGAGTACAGAGTCATGTCCTAAAGATAATACATGGCCATAGACACTGGCACATACCATAGTATACGTGCACGAATCGAAGTACATTTTCATGGCTAGGCATACAAGGGCATATTCTAGTGGTATTTCATGTCCCAGATTGACCTATAAATTCCATGTAATCTAAGAGGAAATTCCATATATGTTAGTAATTACATTAAATATAAGATGGTATGAGACGAGGAGACCAGATGGAAGAAATGCAGGTTGTTTACCAACCTGTACAGGCTATCTACTTACCCCATTTTATGTTGAGGCCCTATGACTCATCAATGTGGACCATTATTGGTCGAGTGTGTTCCTTTGGTCCATTAATATGACAAATTAGTGTGTATTTTTACTGTCACTATGATATTATCATCCCAAGTATGGGTTTGGTCTCAGATAGAGTGCATGGTATCCTTTTGGGAGGCCTGGGGTGGGATCATCTAACTTATTTCTTTCCCTATGTGTTGTTTAAATAATCATTATGACTAAATTATGCGAAAGTATGAGCTCATACTTAGAGGGTTATTCTAAATAGGGTTTTTGGTGTTTTCTATGAGTATTATTATATCCCATATTAATGTATCAAGCTTTTATATATATAGTGAGTAATTATATGAAGGGACTTATGATCATAAACTCATAGGTGAATGCTATCTATTAAATCATAGGTCACGTAGTGTATTATCTCAAATGGGAAATACCATGATTCCTTGTGAAAAATATTGTGGCAGATAGTATGGTTTGGACCACTTTGAGACTAGTTGTCTATTATGTGAATATATGGGTAATTTATCATTAAGTCTCATATCATTATTAACATACATTCGTATTAATTAGATGAATACTATTGATTCATTGTTATTAGTGATTTTGTGGTGTGTGAATATGTATTGAAATTATAAAAAATTCATGATTTCTTCTAACAGGTGTCATGTGTTATGTAGATTAATGACCAGTTGATGTTTTCCTACGATGACCAGGAGTAGTAAGGGTATAATATGGGTTAAACATTCCAAGGTTCATACTCGTATTATATTTGAATTATTCATCTTATTTTTAGTAGTTTGGGCCCTATTTCAATTTTTTGTGGATGGTATTTAGACCTTTATTATTTCCAGGACACTTTTTGCATACATCGATGTGGGATAGATTTTTAGAGTACATTTTGGTATCAGTTTCATTTAACTCTCATATTTTTATGGGTGTTATGATATATATGTGTGTAAAATAACCTTCGGATAATTTCATACCATTGATGTGATATGCCTACTAAGTGTTGTTAATCCACCCTTGACTATTTGGAGGTGGGAATGGGATGTAAAACATGACTTCTAGAATGTGAATGGATCCTCAATTTGTTCTATAATCACATAAAACGTAATTGTACTAACATTTGTCACAAATACAATCATTATCCTAGAATTTTTTTCTTCTCCCATGAATCTAATTTAGAATGTGTGCAACACCTCAGTCCACATCATTGATTATTTGGGGATGATCAATGCCCCCATAAAGTCTTTTAATATGTTAAAATACATCCTTTCTAGTAAATGAAATTAATCTACCTCAAATTCAAGTACCATTAGTATTGTGATTCATTTATAAAATCGATGGATAAAATCAAGGATCTTCATTTTGACCCCACCAGTCTCATCCTAGGCCATATTCAATGAATTCATAAAAAATTCCTCTCCGGATTTGTGATTTAATCAAATTATATTGGGGATTCATTCATCACATTCATCAAGAAATTGATTTCAAAGTCTAATAAATTTTTTTGTCATCATTTGATCATAACCCCACCTCAGAAATCATTATTTATCTTCAGTTCAAAATAGACCCATGTTCATCCGATGGTTCCCGATCTTATAATATGGTGACAACATTCTTAGTTATAGATCTTGGTTAACCTCTCTCCTTTATGATTATGCTCAGAATCATCCTTCATATAATTTTTTTGATATTCACATTGCATGTCATCACATGAAACATTGGATAGATCTCTTCTCAACTTCTACTTTTGTAATAGTTTAGAAATTCCACTTTTATGGTGAACCATGAGCTCTAATTCCTCCCACCTGGGTTCAAAATCCAAACATTGTAGCAATTGAAATGAATCTTTCATCATATGATCATTATTCATAAGTTTGATTCATAACTAATTTACATTACTCATAACATAGGTGATGCTAGATAACATGGTTAATTAAAAGAATGCATTATTTCTTATTCCATTGATGTTTATTTGGGAGGAAAATACTAAATAAGATGAAATGAAATTATTGTTCATTTATGTCATGTAGAATATTTCCTTTGTAAATTACCCCTAACTCATGATAGCATGATAAAAATGCATAATATCATTATCCCGTTTCCAAAACATAGCACAATGAGTAAAATATAATTCCACAAAAAAGGTATAGTCAATCCTAAACATCGATAGAATTTCCATTACAAAAAATCTAAAACAGATAAAAAGTAGATAAAATCAAATAAACATTTAAAAATATAAAATTATATAACTAATAAATTTTCAAAAACATTAATTAATACAAAAATTAATTGTAAATATATACAAAATAAAAATATAATAAAATTAAATATAAAGAATTAAATTTGAATTAATTTTAATAATTAATTAGTTAGTTAATTAGAATTTTATTTGAAAAATATTAAAAAAAGATTAAATTATTTTTAATGGATATGAAATAATTTAGGCCATTAGGTTAAGAATTAAATTAAAATTTTATTAACAAATTATTTAAAATGAAATAACAAAGAAATGATTGATTAAATTAATAAAACATGAAAATAAATGATGACACTAAAATTATAATTTTAAAACAAACTTGTAGGTTAAATAAAAATATAAAATATCGAAATAATATTTAATAAAATCCAAAAATCATATATATTTATATATGTATCTATAATTAGTTTAACATTTTACTTAAAAATAAAACACGGCACTATAATGAACCAATTTATGATATATCTTAACATAGAAAATATAGAATCTAAACTACTAAGGGATATAGAACAATATAACACCTAAAGGCCACATAAAACTCCACCTTGGTTAATATTTTACCTACTAAAGTAACCAGCTAGTGAATATGTAGTAGAAGAAAATGATTATTAAATTAAAAAACATAATCCCCCTAATGAATTTGATTTTCAAAAATACTTTCCTTAATAGATTCAATTAAGATGAAAAAAATGAATGCCCTCTCAAGATGAAATTATCTTGTGGAAAAATTCCAAACTAATTTATAAAAATTATTAGTAATTTAAAATTTTAAAGTGAACTTTACAAAAAAAAATTCAACTAATTGAAACCCTAAAAATCTCTTTACCTTCAAGAGAACAGAGTAAAAAAATGTAAGAATCCATAAAAAATTGAAAAACGGTTTAATGTTTTGGAGTGATTATTTATTGGTGGAATAGAATACTAGCCAATAAATAAGTTAATAATGAATAAATAACATGTGAATAAATAGTTCAACCTAGATTTGTATTTTCATTTCATAATCCATTTAGAATTATATCTTATATGCAAAATTTATATAAAAAAGATCTAAAATGATTCTTTTTGCATTATATTTTCAGAAAATTAATGAATTCTATTTTTATAGAGGGAAATAAAAAAGGATTTAACCAATGAAATACATATTTAAATAAAAAATATTCACATGAAAGTTGAATCAAAAACTAAAATTTTGACAAAAATTTCCACCAAATAAAAATTCTTAATTTGTTTTTATATTATTTTTAAAAAATATTTAGATATTTTTTATTGGTTAATAGTTTATTATATTGTATGTCAACTAATACAACCTACTTTATAAAAAAATATAACTTTATATCTAATAATGATTCACAATGATGATAAAAAATGAAAACAATTTCATTGAAACAGATTTTTAGATGAGGCTTAAAGAAGATCCAATTATGAGGGACCGAAGGAATGATGGGAAAAAATTCCACATACATTAATCATACAAACGGAAAATATAAGAAATGAAAAAAAATTCCAACTAGTCACTCATAAAAAATGACTGTGCATCATACGTTTTTATGCTTCAAGATAATTCAATAATTATTTTAAAATTAACATAAAATAAAAAATGTTGTTAAAATAATAAATTTAAGTAATGTGATCAATGATAAATGAAATATTTGATTTAATGTATATATAAAAATGTATTACATTAATAGAAAATAAAAAATACATAGGAAAAATAAAATTGTTACTCCCCTAAATATTGAAGATTTATCTAACATGTAAGATAAATTTCATCCATATGTGTGTTGTGTACATATCTCTAGTGTCACTATTCAAGTCCATATAAGTTTCAAACAAAATAAAAATTGTAAAACATCAAGAAAATGGAATTTAAAAAAAAACAAACGATGTATTTCAATTGATAAAATATTAAAGATTGTATTTGAACCTCCAAAAGGGTTATTCCACAGATAGGTTTTACCATTCCATATTCTTACAGTCACCTGACCTATTATACAACTATTATCTCACGTTGATTCCATCAAGTCCCTTTCTAATAAAAAGATAGTGAGAATTGGTAAGTATATCCCATTGGGACTGCAAACCACTATTTTCAGTAAAATAGGGAGAAATAAATTTGTGTAATAAATTTTTTTTTACCAAAAAATAATGGCTAAAAAAAATAAAATGTTGTAGTTCCTTACATGATACCCTGATTTTAAATTATTTTAATTGACTTTCCCATCTAAATTATCTATCCGTTATCACTAAATCAGTCTGTATATATAATATCCATGGTCTTTAATTCACACATAAGAATATTTTATTACATAAAATTTCACTTAACACAACATAGAATATCGAGACGTCTAGTGTCATCGGGGATTAAGAACATTACACAAAAACATTTAAAATTAAATACACACCTTTATTGAAAACTTCTTTTACATGACCAAAACATTCATTCGTACTTAAAATTGCATGGGAGAACCTGAGGACATACATTAAAAACGGGTTAACTATAAAGCCGAGTAATTGAAAAAATAGGGAATAACATGGGGAATAAAATAAATGTTATAAAATATAAATATGAATGGAGTAAAAGATAAACATGAACATAAAGGCATGATAAAGCATGATAATCATAACACGGAGATGTGGAAATAACATTTAACATGATATTAGCATGAGCCAAGGGTCATTGAACATCGATGAAGAGTAGACTCTCATCGCACTTGGAGGATGAGTAAAACCTCATTTCACATAACTTAGCATGAGTCAACACTCATTTAACATGATCTATCATGATACTATATGTTACCCAATGCATTGTAGTGTTAAAAGGGTGCATCCTTGTTAATTATTCCATTTCATGCATAACGGTGCCACATAGATCATACAACATAGATCCTTTTAAAATCATAATTTATTACATGAATAAAAGATATATAATACATAAATTTATGCCCTCAATAAACAAGGAAATGTTCATAAATTTTGATACCCTTGATGGGGGAATGGGTATGGTATTCACTACACAATGATTTTGGCATGGAAATTTTGGTGTAATTTCAGCTGCACAACTTCATCAAATTAAAATTTGTAAAATGGGTTGATGAGAGAAAAAGTGATCTATCATCATTTATAAATAAAATAGACAGTAAGGGGATCATGTTACAAAATATACCAACATATGGATTGTAATTTAGATCGATATTATAAAATAATTTCTTGAATGGAAATGTGGAGAGAGAAATTCTTACATAATTTCGGCTTGGTTACAGGTGTACAAGGGAGGAATTAATGGGCAAAAAAGGGAATATAATCATTCAAACATAAGGAGGTATTTATAGGGGACCTATGAAATCATACCCTAACCATTATAATTGAATATAAAAGGGTATAACAATATAATGAAACATGGATAAAATTAGAATGGAATGAAACCCTTACTTGGATGTGTGACACCAAAGGATTGGGACAGACTTCTTGAGAGCTTGGTAGCACCATTGGAGGACTCTAGAGAGTATATGGAAGATATTGAACGATCTCAAATGATATTTATTTAAGAGAAATTGGAGCTTGGGTGGGTTTATATAGCAATGGAGAGGGAATTATTTATTCTTAATGTTTTGGACACAACATTTTAAAATAATCCAAACCACAAATCATCCCACGGTATTTTCCAAAGTTTTTTGGAAAAAGGGAGACGAAAAAATAATTTTATTAGAATAAGGGAATAACATAATAAAATAACGCCCTTGATTATGTGGAGTAGAGTCACACTTTCAAGGAAATGTTTTAAAAAAGTTAATTTATTTTTTAAGTCTTGTAGGGTCCACTAAGGCTTCATAAAACTAATCAAACAATTCTAAAATAACAATATTTTAGTTTTAACACATATATTGGCCTAATATCACTGTTATTGTATTTTATTACATCACTATTGAGTCATTATGATGTCATAAAATACATTATATATGTATTCAGTATTTAATTTTTATCCTAAAATTCGACTGTCCCAGAAAATTATAGAAAATTCACCATTGGATAATTTAAATGTCCTGATTCCAAAAATAATATTTATATTATCTAAATAATTTTCTAAATATGTTAATTTTTTAATTTGAAATAAAAAATAGACATTTATTGGAAATTGATGGGTTTTGATAAAAATAGTTTTTAAACCATAAAAAAAATTATATTTGACATCATAAAAATTATCTGATCATTTATATTTTATAAAATCAATTAAATAATAATATATTATTAAAATATTTTCTTATAAATTAATTTAGAAAAACATATTTCTTAATTTAATTCTAATATTACCCAAACATTACTATTTATGATTTAAAAATCATTTATAAAGTAACAATCATTGAATTAATGTATAGACACTATTTTATACAAAAATAATGTGCATAATCATGATGATAGTGTCTTGATACATATACCTTCATTACATCATCATATGCCTTAAGAGTAAGGGGTGCAATGGTGGGGATTTCTCGGGGATGTTTGTTGAACATGATTTGGGCCGTGATATCGATGAGATTGAACTTCTCTAGTAAACGATTTCACTCCTACTTAACTTGTTAGATATCAGCTTGGGCTTGGTCTAGGGAAATTCCCTAAAATGATACCACCATCAAATGATCTATTAATTGGGATTCAATGGGAATAATCCCACTGGTCGAATCTATCACGTCTTTTGTCTGTGTCAAAATTATTTGTTAATATACCATATTTCTATTAGTCATGTGATCACTATTCAATGCCTATATTGTCAATGGTAATGATACATAACGACCATTTCAATCCAATTGTATAAAATAACTAAAAAATAATGCATGTTTTTTCTATTTACATTTGGAATTTAAATAAAAGAAAAGGTAATTTTATACATAAATGATCAGGTCCTTATAACCTTCCACCCATAAGAAATTTCACGAGTAAAATTTCCATTTCCCACACTAAAATAGATTAGGGTAACTCTGCTTCATCACCTCCTCAGGTTCCCATATTTCTTCCTCAATATTGTGGTGTCTTCACAACTCCTTGGGGAAGTGAATTTTCTTATTTCGTAGAACCTTTTCCTTATTATCAAACATATTCATAATCTTCTCCTCATAAGAGAGTCATTATGCAATGGTACCACCTCCGGAATGAGTACTAGTGAGGGGTCAGTTATGTACATCCTCAAGAATGATACAAAGAAGACATCATGTACGTGAGACATTCTTGGTTGGAGTGATAGACAATATGCGACCGTTCCGATGTGATGAAGGATCTCAAAAGGGAGGATGTAATTTGGACTAAGATTTAACTTCTACCAAAATTGAATCACCATATTCCATAGAGATATGCAGAGGAGTACCATGTATCCAACATTGAACTCTAGGTCACGTCGGCAATTTTCATCAAATATTTTTATCGACTTTAAGCATCTTTAAGGTGCCTCTGAATGGCTTTAAACATCCAAACCATTTCTTGAACCATTTATAGACCTAGAAGGTTTAATTCTCTAACATCATCCCACCATTTTGGTGTTCTTTACCTCTTTACATAAAGGGATTCATAAGGGGACATTTTGAGGCTTGAGTGTAAACTATTTTTGTAAGAGAACTCCACCACGGGAAGATGTTGGTCCCATCAACCTTTGAAGTCCATTTAGAAAACACCAAACATGTACTCAATTGTTATTATAATCCCCATTATGGGTTTTTTCTCAGATATAGTGCATGGTATCCTTATGGGAGGCCTGGGGTGGGATCATCTAACTTATTACTTTCCCTATGTTTAGTTTAAGGAATCTTTATGACTAACTTATGCAAAAGTATGATCTCATAATTAGAGGGTTATTCTGAATTGGATTTTTGGTGTGTTCCATGAGTATTAATATATCCCATATCAATGTGTGAAGCGTGTATATATCTATTGAGTACTTATAGGAAGAGACCTATGATCATGAACTCTTAGGTTAATTTTTTCTATTAAAGCATAAGTCATGGAGAGGATTATCTCAAATGGGAAATACCATGATTTTGTGTGTAGAATATTATGGAAGATAGTATGGGTCAGATCACTTTGATACTAGTTGTATATTATGTGAATATATGGGTAATTTATCATTAATCCTTATAACATTATTAATATACATGGGTATTAATTAGATTACTACCATTGATTCATTATGATTATGGATTTTGTGGTGTCAGAATCTGTGTTGAAATAATCAGAAATTCATGATGTTTTCTGACATGTGTCATGGGTTTTGTAGATGAAAGACCAATTGATGGTGTCCTATGATGACCAGGAGTAGTAAGGGTATAATCTAGGATAAACATTCAATGTTTCATACTAATGTTTAATTTTATTTATTCATCTTATTTTTAGTAGTTTGGGCCATGTTTCAATTTTTTTGTGGATTGTATTTAGACCTTTATGATTTCCAATACCTTTTTTGCATACATTGATGTGGGATAGATTTTTAGTGTACATTTTGGTGTCAGTTTCATTTACCTTTCATATTTGTATGGGTGGTATGATATCTATGTTTATAGAATAACCATAGGCTAATTCATCCCATTTATGTGATATGCCTACCGAGTTTTATTAACCCACCCTTAAATATTTGGAGGCGGTAATGGGATGTAAAACATGAATTCTAGAATGAAAATTGTTCCCCGATTAGTTCTATAATATCATTGAACTTAATCATACTAACATTTGTCTCAAATATAATCATTATCCTATAATTGTTTTCTTCTCCCATGAATCTCATTTAGAAATAAGTGTGAAACACCTTAGTCCACATCATTGATGCCTTGGGGATGATAAATGCCCCCATGAAATCCTTCAATATGTAAAAATACATCATTTCTAGTAAATGAAATTAATCTACCTCAAATTAAAGTAATATTTGTATTGGGATTCATCTATAAAATCCATGAATGAAACCAAAGATCTTCATTTTAACCCCACCAGTCTCATCATAGACCATATTCAGTGAATTCATTAAAAATGATTCTCCAGATTTGTGATTTAATCAAAATCTATTGGTTTTTCATTCATCACATTCATCGATTCATTGATGTCAAAGTATAATAAATTTTTTTGGCATCATTAGATCATAGACCCACCACATAAATACTGGTTCATCCTTAGTTAAAAATATTCCCTTCATCATCCAATAGTTCCCGATATTCTAATATAGTGACATCATTCTTAGTTCTAGATCTCGTTTCACCTCTCTCCTTCCTGATTATGCTCAGAATAATCCTACATATAATTTTTTGTGATATTCACATTGCATTTTGTCATGCGAAACATTGGATAGATCTCTTCTCAGCTGCTACTTTGGTAATAGTTTACAAATTCCACTTTTATGGTGAACCATTAACTCGAATTCCTCCAATATGGGTTCAAAATACTTACATTGTAGTGATTCAAATGACTCTCTCATCATATGAACACTATTCATAGGTTTGATTCACAACCTCTTTACATTACTCATAATATAGGTGGTGCTGCATAACATGGCCAATTCAAAGAAGGAATTATTCCTTGTTCCATTGAAGTTTATTTCAGAGTAAAATAATAAATAAGATGAAATAAAATTATTTTTCTATTATTTCATATAGAATATTTTCTTTATGAATTAACCTGAACTCATGGTAGCATGATAAAAATGCAAAATAGCTTTATCCCTTTTCCATAACATATCACAATGAGTAAAATATAATTACCCGAAAAGGAACAATCAATCTTAAACACTGAGATAATTTCCACTTCACAAAAATCTAAAATAGATAAAAATGTAGATTGAATCAAATAAACATTTAAAAATATAAAATTATATAACTAATTTTTTATTCTCAAAAAATAAATTAATACAAAAAATAAATGTAAAAATATACAAAACAATATAATTAAATTAAATATAGAGAATAAATTTTGAATTAGTTTTATCAATTAATTAGTTAATTAATAATAATTTTAATTAAAAAATATTAAAAAATAGATTAAATTATTGATAATGGATATGAAATAATTTATTACATTAGAAAAAAGAATTAATTTATAATTTTATTAACTAATTATTTAAAATGAAATAACAAGGAAAAGAATGATTAAAATAATAGAACAGGAAATTAAATAATGAATCTAAAATTATAATTTTAAATGACACTTATAGGTTAAATAAAAATCTAAAAAAATTAAATAAAATTTATTTTAATCTTAAAATCATATATATATATATATATATAATTAGTTTACCATTTCACTTAAAAATAAAACACTACACTATAATGAACCAATATATGATATATCTTCACACAGATAAAACAATTAATCTATAAAGGGATATAGAACAATATAACAACTAAAGGCCACATAAAACTCCTCCATGGATAATATTTTATCAACTAATGTAACTAGTTAATGAATATTTAGTAGAAGAAAATTATTATCAAATTAAAAAAACCATAATTCCCCTATTGAATTGATTTTCCAAAATATTTTACTTTATGAATTCAATTAAGAAGAAAAAATGGATTCCCTCTCAAAATGATTTCTTTTTTGGAAAAATTCCTAACTATTTAATAGAAATGATTAGAAATATAAAATTTTAAAGTGAACTTTGACAAAAAAAAATTCAACTAATTGAAACCCTAAACATCTCTTTACCTTCAAGAGAAGAGACTAAAAGAATTTAATAATCTATAAAAAATTGAAAAAACTATTTAAGGTTGTGAAGTGATTATTTATATGTGGAATAGAAAACTTGTTAATAAATAAGTTAATAATAAATAAATAACATATGAATAAATATGTCAACCTAGATTTGGATTTTCATTTCCTAATAAATTTAAAAGTATATATTATATATTAAATTCAAATACAAAAGATCAAATATGGTTCTAATTTCATTATATTTTTAGAAAATCATTGAATTCTATTTTTTATAGGGAAATAAAAAAGGATTTAACCGAATAAATCCATATTTAAATAAAAAATAATCACTTGAAAGTGGAATCAAAAATTACATTTTGATAAAACTTTCCACCTAATAAAATTTCATAATTTATTCTTACACAATTTTGAAAAACAATTTAGATATTTTTTATTTTTTAATAGTTAATTACATTTTATGTCAATTAATACAACATCCTATATAGATGAAATATAATATTGTATCTAATAATGTATAACAATGATGATAAAAAATGAATACAATTTCATTGAAACATATTATTAGATGAAGCCTAAAGAAAAAACAATTATGAGGGACTAGGTGAACGATTGGAAACATTTTCCAATATAATAATCATACAAACAAAAAATCTAAGACATGAAAAAAATTCTGACTAGTCACCCCTAAAAAATGAATTTTCATCATAAATTTTTATTCTCCATGTTAATTCTCTAATTATTTTAAAATTAACATAAGATAAATAATTCTGTTATAATAATAAAGAAATGTAATGTGATCAATGATAACTGAAAACATGTGATCTAATGTAAATACAAAATTGTATTAAATTAATATCAATTAAAAAATACATAGGAAAAATAAAATCATTACTCCCCTAAATATTGACGATTTATCTAACAATGTGTAGGATAAATTTCATCCATATGTGCATTGTGTACATCTCTCTAGTCTCACAATTAAAGTCCATATAATTTTAAAACAAAATAAAATTTTCAAAACATCATGAAAATGGAATGTAAATAAAAATCTAACGATGTATTTCATATGATAAAATAAGAAAGACCGTATTTGAACCTCCAAAATTATTCTTCCGCAGATATGTTTTACCATTCCATATTCTTAGAGTAATCTAACCTATTACATAATTATTATCTCACAGTGAGTCCATAAAGTCCCTTTCTAAACAAAAAGACACTAAGAATTGGTAAGGATATCCCATTGGGACGACAAACCTGTATTTTTAGTCAAATAGGGAGAAATAAAATTTTGGAATAAAAAATTATTTTACCAGAAAATAAAGGATAAAAATTTAGATTTTGTGGTTACATACATGATACCATTAATTTAATGTATTTTAATTGACTTACCCATCTAAAGTATATATCAATTATCACTAAATGAGTTTATATTTATATCAACCATACTCTTCAATTCTAAGTTAAACATAATTTGTTACATAAAATTTCCCTTAACACAACAAATAATATTGATAGATATAGTGTCATTGTGGATTAAGAACATTACCCAAAAACATAAAAAATTAAATACACATCTTTATTGAAAACTTATTTTACATGACCACAACATTCCTTCATACTTAGAACTATATAGGAGAACTTGATAACATACATAAAAAAGGGGTTAGCAATAAATCCCAGGAAAGGAATAAATAGGGAATAACATGAGGAATAAAATACATGTTAAACAATATAAATATCAATGGATTACAAAAGAAACATTAACATAAAGGAATGATAAATACTGATAATCATAATATAGAGATGTGACAACAACATTTAACATGATATTAGCTTGAGCCAAGGGTCATTGAACATGGATCAAGTGTAAACCATCATTACACTTGAATCATGGGTAGAACCACATTTCACATAACTTATCATGAGTCAAAACTCATTGCACATGATGTATCAGGATACTATACGTTTCCCAATGCATTGGAGTGCTATTCAGGGGCATCCTTCTTAATCATTTCATTTCATGCATAACTGTGCCACATAGATCATACAAAATAGATTCTTTTAACATCATAATTTATTCCACGAATAAGATATTTGTAATAAATAAATGTATTCCATCAATAAACAAGGACATGTTCATAAATTTGAATACCTTTGATGGAGTAATGGGTATGGTATTCACTACACAATGATTTTGGCATGGAAATTTTGGTGTAATTTCGGCAGCACAACTACGTCAAATAGACATTCATAAAATGGTTTGATGAGAGAAAAAGTGGTATATCATCATTTATAAATAAAATTTATATTAAGGGGATTATGATACAAAATATACCAACATATGGATTGGAATTTAGATGAATATTATAAAATAACTTCTTGAATGGAAATGTGGAGAGAAAAATCCTTATGGAATTTCGGCATGGTTACGGGTGTACATGGGTAGAATTATGGTGAGATATAGTGGCATATAATCATTCAAGAATAAGTAGGGATTTATAAGGTATCATTAAAATCATTCCCTAACAATTATAATTGAAAATAAAATGGAATAACAATATAAAGAAACTTGGAAAAAATGAGAATGGAAGGAATCCCTTACCTGGATGTGTGACACCGAAGGCTTGGGAGGGACTTCTTGAGAGCTTAGTAGCACCATGGGAGGACTCTAGAGTACAGAGGGAAGATATTGGAAGAGATAAAATGAGATTTATTTATGAGAAATGGGATCTTGGGTGGGTTTATATAGGGAAGGAGAGGGAATTATTTATTATTAAGGTTTTGGACAGTACATTTTAAAGTAATCAAAACCAAAAATCATCCCATGGTATTTGTCAATGTTTTTTTAGAAAAGGGGAGTGAAGAATATAATTTTATAAGGTTAAGGGACGAAAATAATAAAATAACACCCTTAATTATGTGGAGTTGTATCACACTCTCAAGGTAATTGTTTTAAAAATTTAACTTATTTTATAAGTCTTGTAGGATTCACTAAGGCATCTTAAAATTAATCAAAAAAAAATCAAAAGTAACATTATTTTAGTGATGACACATATATTTGGAGAATATAAATTTTATATTGTTTTATTACATCGATATTTGGTCATTATGATGTCATAAAATACATTATATGTGTATTCAGTATTTAATTTTTACCCAAAAATTCGATTGTCCTAAGAAATTTATGCAAAATTTACCATTGGATAATTTCAATGTCCTGATTCGAAAAATAATATTTATTTTATCAAAATAATTTTTTAAATTTTTTATTTTTTTAGTTTAAAATAAAACAGGTACATTTATTTGAAATTGAGGGTTATGAAAAAAAACTTTTTTGAACCCTAATAAAAATTATATTTGACATCATAAATATTATTTGATCATTTATATTTTAAAAAATTAATTAAATAATAATATTTTATTAAAATATTATCTTATACATTAATTTACCAAAATATATTTCTTAATTGAATTTGAATATTACCCAAAAAATAATATTCTTGAAATAAAAATCATTTTTAAATCAACAATGACTGAATTAAAGTATAGACACTATTGTAAAAAAAATAATGTGCATAATCATGATGTTTGGGTCTTGATACATATACTGTCATTACAACAGAATACGCCTTATGAGTAATTTGTGAAATGGTGGGGCTTTCTTGGGGCTGTTTGGTGAACATAGTTTGAGCCATGATCTTAATGAGCTTGAACTTCGCTAGTAAATGATTTCTATCCTACTTAAGTTGTTGGATCATAGATTGGTATTAGTTTAGGTAAAATCCCTAAAATGATACCACCTATAAAGATCTATTAATTGGGATTCAAATGGTATAATCCTGCTAGTCGAATCCATCACATCTTTTGTTTTTGTCAAAAGGATTTGTTAATACAACATATTTATACTAGTCATGTGATCACTATTCAATGGATATATTATCAATGGTAATGATACATAATGACCATTTAAATCCAATGGGATAAAAGAATTAAAAAAATAATGCATGTTTTTCTATATCCATTTGGTATTTAGTTAAAAGAAAAGGGAATTTTATTCATAAATGATCAGGTTATTACAACATTCCCCCCCATAATAAATTTAACCCTCGAAATTTCATTTTCCCACACTAAAATAGATTAGGTTAACTCTACCTCATCAGATCCTTTAGTTCCCACATTGCTTCTTCTATCTTTTGTTTTCTTCACAACACCTTGATGAATAGAATTTTCTTATTTTGTAGAACCATTTCCCCATTATCAAAGAAATTCATTATCTTATCCTCATAAGAGAGGTCATTATCCAATGTTACCACCTCCATATTGAGTACAAGCGAGGGGTCAGTTATCTACTTCAACAAGAATGATACATAGAAGACACCATGTACTTGAGACATTCTTGGTTAGAGTGCTAGTCAATAGGCCACCGCTTTGGTATGATCAAGGATCTCAAAAGGGCCAATTTGTTTTTTACTAAGCTTTCCCTTCTTCCAAAATTTCATCTCCCTCTTCCATAGAGATATAAAGAGGAATTACATGTATCCAACATTTAACTCTAGGTCACGTTTACGATTGTCATCAATGCTTTTTTATTGACTTTGATAATCTTTGAGGTGCCTCTGAATGGTCTTAAAAATCTATAACATTTCTTCAACCATTTAAAGACCAACAAGCTTTCATTCCCTAACTTTTTCCCAATAATCCAATGTTCTGTACCTCTTTCCAAAAAGGGCTTTATAAGGACGCATTTGGATGCATGATTGTAAACTGTTGTTGTAAGAGAAATCAACCATGGGAAGATGTTGGTCCCATCCACCTTTGAAGTCCATTGATAATACTCTAAACATGTACTCAATTGTCGAGATTGTACACTAATATTGGACATCATTTTGAGGGTGATTAGGAAGTACTGAATTTCATCTCAGTGTTAAAAGAATGATGGATACATTTTCAGAACATTGAGGTGAATCTTGGATCTTGATCAGATAAAATTGATAGTGGTACACCTAGAAACCTTATAATTTCTCTGATGTATATCTTTTCCAATTTATCTAGTGAGAAATACTTTATAATCTAAATGAAGTGTGAAGTATTTGTGAGATAATCCCCAAAAACCTAGATAAAATTGTTTCATTTGGATGTCTTTGGATTTCTAGTGACAAATTCCATGTTGAAGATTTACAATTTCTATATTGCTATTAGTAATGGCTGTATCATCCCCTAAGATTGATTCCTTAAATCATTAAATTAATTACACACAATACATCAAGATATATATTATTTGATCTCACTCTTCATATTTTCTCACCAATAGTTTACTCGGAGATCTCGACACATCTTTCTGCTTCCAGGGTGGATAGAGAAGGTTGATCTCTAAGCATCATCCACCAACTCCTTCTTTAAATCAGGATTTTATGGTACACATTATCTTATGTAAAACCTTACAAAACCTTCATCATTAACATTGAATTCATAGTATTTCCCATTTTTGATACTTTCCACTTTATTTTGAATTTCCACATCATTTTTTTGAGAATCCATTAACCTCTCAAGATGAGACGGTTGAGAAATCATTTATGAAAGGATTGATGATGCTCCCTTGTTTATGATTCCAATGTCCATCTTCATCAAATATATGAAAATTGGATCCATATAAATTCTAATCAATGATATAATTGTTGGGTCCTTTCTACATATATAATTTTACAGCTTTTTTATTTCCGAGGGTGGGAATGGATCGAGTGGTCGTAATCCTTGTTGAGATCTCACAATATTCAGTGGCGCATATTCATCTCTTTTGAGTGAATATATATTTGAGACATCTAGGATCCATATATATATCAAAAATCTCCCCAAAGAGATAATATGTCCATATTTTAATTGCAAATATCTCCGTTTCCATCTGTAGATCATGTGTGGGATTGTTTTGCTCTTGAAAATTCAACTACCTTTAAGCACAGGCAATGTATTTTTCATTTTGGATCAGGACACATCCCAGAACCTTCTTTGATGCATCACTAATGATTATGAATATATCTCTACTTGTGGTTACTGTGAGAACAGGGGTAGTGATAAGACTCTTCTTCAACTCTATGAATATGTCATCACATTTATCAATCGTAGAAAATTTTACTCCCTTATGAGAAAGCTTGTTAAGAGGGTTTGACAACCCTGATAAATTACTCACAAATTGACTATAATATCCAGCCATCCCAAGGATGTTATAGATATCTGTCACAATTTTTAGCCTCTTCCATACCTTAATTTCTTTTTTATTCGAAGTATCTATAGATATTCCACTACTTGTGATGATATTCCCAGAGACTAAGACTTACTTTAACTCGAACTCAAGCTTTCTCTACATTACATAAATTTTATCCTTTTGTAAGTTTTCTATCACATTGTTTAGATTCTCCTTATCCTACTCATATGTTTTGGAGTATATTAGAATATCATCAATAAAGACTATCACAAATGTATCCAGGTAATCTGTAGAGACTATATTCATTAGGTCCATCCTGATTTTTGGATCATTAGTGATCTGAAAGGCATTACTCTGAATTCATAGTACCCATACTCTGTAAAAAAAATTAGTCTTGGGGATATCCTCTATCTTAAATCTTATATGGAAATATCATGACTGTAGATCCACCTTAGAGAAGTATTCTTCTCCAAAAATATTATTGAAAAATTTATCAATTTTTGGAAAAGCATACTTGTTTTTTATCATGATTCAATTGAGAAACTGATAATATATGAAAAGGAGCATGGATCCATCCTTTTTCATGATGAAGATGACTGGGGCACCCTATGGTGATTCACTTAGGTGTATAAACCCTTTATCCACATTCTCATGTAATTTCTTCTTTAGATTATAAATTTTTATAAAATACATTCTATATAGAGTCTTGGATATTTTCAGTTCCCCATGTATGTGATCGATATAAAATTCTACCTCTCGTCTAGGAGGAAGACCAGAAAATTCCCCGAGAAATACATCCATGTATTCCCTCCCAATGGGCATTTCTTCATGGATGATTATTTCCATAGACACAATAATTTGGGCTAGCTACACTTTCTCACATGTAAATAATATCTATGATTGAGATGATGGTTCTAAATACGATTTATCTATCTCCTTGCATTTTTAATGAATCTGTGGGAAATTCTCAAGAGAGAGAGTGATATTCTTTTCACGACTATTTATTTTGGATTTAAATCGGTAAATTCAATCCATGCCTAGAATCACATAAAATTCTACCAAATATAGTATGATAAGGTTCTCTAGGAAGTTTAATCCACAAATAGTGACAGGTTATGAGTTATATACATAGGATGAAATAATTTCCCCATTTTCCATTTTTTATGACATCTATACTTCCATGATTTACGGTGTTGTTTGGAGTTTTCTACTAAACTTTTGAGATATAAAAGAATGCGTAGAAACATAGAAAATAACCCTACATTTGAATTTTTGATTCTGCTTCTACATCTTCCAATATATATAGGGATATGTATCTTAAGTGAAAATAAATATAAAAAAGGGGAATCTAGTGATGTTAAATGGATGAATTATAACACACATTTATTTCATTACCTTATAAATTTATAGGATTCAACCTACATTATCCATGAACTATTACCTAATGATTATTCTTATAGGATGTTTTTGTTCCCTTAATAATGGTTCATAATAATATTATGAATTTACCAATCTATATCCCCTATAAATGTCCAACCAAAAGTCTGTAAAGGCCCATTTTCATGTACCGGTTCCCATTTCAGTCTAGCTCAAAGTAGTGTTTTCAGGTTTTACCCCAAGATACATCTATGCTAGAGCTATCTCTAATTGAATTTATCTAGACATTAGTTTATTTTATTGATAAAGCAATTAATATATATGTACCAAAATTTAGTGAAGTGTTTCTTATTCTTTGTCTTATCACAAAATCATTCACTAGAGTTTTCTAATCCTAACCCCAAAAGAACTAGACCTATCCTCTGATACCAACTATTAAAACCCTTCTCTTTAATTCACACTAAAACATAATTTATTACAAAACATTTCACATAATAAAAAATAATTGATCGAGCGGTCTATTGTATTTGGGATTAGTAAAATTACATAAAATGTTAAAACCTTAAATATAATTCCTTATTGAAAACTTCTTTTACCAGACCACAACATTCCATCGTACATAGCATTGCATGGGATAACCTGAGGATGTAATTCAAAAATGGGTGATCTATAAATCTTAGTAAGGGAATAAACATTTAATATCATGAGGAATAAAATACATTTTATAAAATAGGAATATCAATGTAGCACAAGAGAGAAATGAATATAAAGGCATGATAAACCCTGATTATCATAACATAGAGATGTAGCAAAAGAATTTAACATGATATTAGCTTAAGCCAAGGATAATTACACATGGAGAATGAGTAAAAATTTATTGAACATGAATTATGAGTAAACCCTAATTTTATGTAAATTATCTCGAGTCAAAACTCATTGCACATGAGGTATCATTATACTATACTTTACCCAATGCATTGGAGTGCTATCAGGGAAAACCCATCTTAATCATTTCCTTTCATGCAAAAGTGTGTCACATAGATCATACAATATGGATTATTTAAGAATCATAATTTTTTCCGTGAACAAGAGATGGGGAATACATTATTTTATTTACTAAATAATCAAGTATATGTTCATAAAGGTGAATACCATTGATGGAGGAATGGGTATGGTATTCACTACACAATGATTTGTTTGCGTGAAAATTTTGGTGTAATTTTGGCAGCATAATGACATCAAATAATAATTTTTAAAATGGTTTGATGAGATAAAAAGTGTTATCTAATCATTTATACATGAAATGGATAGGAAGGGGATCCTGTTACATAATATTCCAACATTTGGAATGTAATTTAGATTCACAATATAAATGAATTTCTTGAAGTGAAATGTGGAGAGAGAAATCCCTTGCAAAATTTTGGCATTGTAACAGGTGTAATGGGGGAATTAATGAGAGATAAAGGAGTCTCTAATCATTTAAAAAGAAGGGTTAATTATAGGGGAGGTAAAAAATCATACCCCGATTTTTATAATTGAAAATAAAAAGGATTACCAATATAAAGAAACTTGGAGAAAATGAGAAAGGAAAGAATCCCTTACTTGGATATGTGATCCCAAAGGCCTGGGAGAGTTTTCTTCCGAGCATAGGAGGACCCCGGAAGGGATATATAGAGTAGAGGGAAGATATTGGACGAGATAGAATTATTTCAAGTCATGATAAATGGGATCTTGTGTGGGTTTATAGAGGAAAATAGATGGAATACTTTATTATTTAGGTTTTGGACACTACACTTTAAAAAAATCAAGAACAAGAATCATCCCATGGTATTTTCCCATGTATTTTTTCAAAGAGGAGTGGAAAAAACTATTTTATAAGGGTAAGGGACTAAAATAATAATATAATTTCCCTGCTTATGTGGAGGTGAGTCACACTCTAAGGGAAATTTTATTAAAATGTTTAATTATTTTATATGTCTTGGAGGGTCTACTAAGGAATCATAAAATTAATACAACAAAATCTAAAATCACAATATTTTAGTGGAAACATATATTGGATGAATAAAACTTCTATATTATTGTATTAAATCACTGTTGGGTCATTACAATTTCATAAAACACATTGTATATTTATTCGGTATTTAAATTTTACCCAAAAATTCATCTATCGTAGAAAAATATAAAAATTTCACCATTGGATAATTTCAACATCTGGATTCCAAAAATATTATTTATTTTATCTAAATAATTTTCTATATATGTGAATTTTCAATTTTAATATAAAAATGTACATTTATGGGAAATTTATGGGGTTTGACAAAATTAGTTTTTAAACCTTAATAAAAATTATATTTGACTTCATAAAAATTATTTGATCATTTATATTTGATAAACGTAATTAAATATAAAACTTTTATTAAGATGAAATCTTATAAATTAATTTATCATAAAAATTTCTTAATTTGAATTGGAATATTGACCAAAAAAGACTATTTGTTCCTTAAAAATAATTTACAAAGTAACAAAAATTGAATGAAAGTATAGACACTATTTTATACTAAAATAATATTCATAATCATGTTGCTATGGTGTTGATACATATCTCATTATTTCACTAGTATACACCCTAAGAGTATGGTGTGTGATGGTGAGGCTTTTTTGGGGTCATTCGGTGAACATGGTTTGAGTCGTGATCTCGATGAGCTTGATATCCCCCCGTAAACGGTTTCTCTCATACTTAATTTGTGAGATCTCGGATGGGAATTGGTTGAGGTAAAATCCAATAAATGATATCTCCCTTGAATAATACAATAAATTGGATTCAAATGTAATTATCTTAATGGTAAAAGCCATCACATCTTTTGTCTGTGTGAAAAGGATTTTTTAATACCCCATATTTATACTAGTCATGTGAACACTATAAAACATGTATATAATCAATGGTAATGATAAATAAAGGTTATTTAAATCCAACTGGGTAAAAATAATAAATAAACAATGAGTTTATTTTATATATCCATGAGACATTTAATTAAAATAAAGGGAATTTTGTTTATAAATTATCAGGTCGTTACAATATTATTAACCGGTTTCATGAAAATGATGTCTCATAGATTATAAAATATACATTAAATGATGAATCCATCATCAATAATATAAAAAATTATAAAACAATTATTAAACAGTAATAAGTAATATATTTATCGTCTCAAATTTACACTTTAAAACATTTATTTCATATATAAAAATGGTCTCAATAAAAATTGAAATCCACTACATAATTTAAAAATAACTCTATCCCCCCTGACACACATAGAGAGTTACAAAAACATAAAATTGGTTGTAAAACAAACTAAATCATGCTGATTATTTCCCAGTAATACTCCTAAAATAGCTTGAAAACAAGTATTGGAGTATACCATTTTATATAATTTAATTATAAATTAAAAAAAAATTCTACACTCTAAATAACACTCAAATAACGTAAACTATTCAAACATATTCTATAATTTGTCACACTCATCATCATTATAAGCAAGTACAACATTATAAAAGAAGTAAATTTTCTCATATTGAATACAATATTATTTTATATTAGTTCTTAAACAATAATAGTCCCCATCATTATGTATTTAGTAATATTCAACCATAGATGATAAAAAATTATAACCATAAGTGAAACATGGATTTCTAGGGAGAAAATAAACCTAATTAGAATTATATACCTTATATTGTATGAAATAATATTTCATATCAAACATTGGTATCGGAGAATGATGTGGAATCCTTAAAATAGCTTGAGGGACACTATTAGAGAGAAATAATGATTTTGGATGGTCTACAACATTGTCCATATAAATGAGCCTCTTGAATTGTCTCTCATATATCACGATCACTATATGATAAGTTATATCATTTTATTTGACATAACAATAAATAAGGTTATCATGAATAGTTCCATTGATCAAGTCATCCAATTGATTGTAGATTTACCTCATAGAATATGCTTCAATCACCTCCTAGGTAACATTTATTATATTACAACTCAAAAAATAGGAGGATCCTTAAAAATATAAAATTCTTCCAAATATATGCATGACTATGTTTTTCATCATTCAAATTGATAAATCTAATAAAGCTATAGTTGTGATTAAAAATGATATTCATAAAATTATTGGAAACATTTTATCACATTTAGTCCTATGAATGTGAAAACTTTTGTAAAAAATAATGTTTTAATGTATTATATAACAACTCATCTTCCCTTCCACGACGATAAGAAAGGGAATAGTTAGCTAATTATAAAGACATAACAATCAGTTTTGTACACCCAATATCAACAATTTTCAACATATATTACATAATAATGTTAATTGTTAGAACCTTAGTGACATAATAACCTAGTATACCAACATCATATTAATATATTATACATGAAAAAGGATCAACGGTCTTTCATTTTTGTAGTAATATGATTTTGAAAAATTTCACTATAATCCTTGTTAATAATTGTTGTTCAACCCTCAAACCAATCCCTTTTGATAGCCAATATTATTTTATGAAATTATATATATGATGTGATTTTAATTAAACCATCAGAAAATTAATATTATTATTATATATCAAAATCATTTAAATTAGTTTTATGTTATTTTGATCATTATTCATTTAAAAAAAATTTGGGAATTAAATGGGTGGGGAATAATTCCTCAAGTCTACTTGATTTTTTAACTATCATCAAAACAATACCTTTTCATCACTTATTTAATGTCTTCTCACCTCAATTTCATTTTCTCATGATATTTTTTAGCTGAAGAATTCTCATTTTTACCAGATTTAACAAATATTTCTATATTTCAATTTTTAGTAATTTCTTAATAATCATTTATAGTTTATTTATTTTTATCAAATGTAACATCAATAGGTTAAACCATAACATGTTCATGAGTTTTTAGGCCTATTTATGTTTTTACATCAATAAAATGTTCGTTTTTTATCTTTTGTACTAGGAATTTTTTCTTTATCACGTCAAGAGTAATCTCTAGATATCATACCCATATCAAGTTCTATGATATGAATTGTAGATTCCATGTCTTATTTCAATGAATCAATATCAAAGAAAAAAACTATAACAATCCCAAAGTATCTTCAATAATTTTTTAATATTCAATACCATATTATATTGAATTCTATGTTTTGGTATGTGGCTGGTAATTTCTGGAAGGTAGTTGTTTCATTAAACCCTGTTCCTTCTATGGTAGATTTATATGATTTTTATATCAAACAATTTAATGATTAGATAATTTATAATTAACTACATAATTACTCTTACTATAATAATATGCTCTGAAAACTCATTAGGATTCCCCAGGATATAAAATTTAGGAAAAATATATTTGAACATACAAAAACCATACCATGAAAATAATTCTATCTACATGATCTATAATTTACATCAGTAACATGGGTTCTATTTTAATCCCTATGCATCACCCGTTTCCTTGTTAAAATTTATTGGGACATTAGGGAATGTTTTTTCAAAAACATTTAATCTCATTTGTATTTAATTCAACAAATTCCACCACTCTAAAATTAGTAAACTATTTTCAAATTTTCTATTGTGAGGGGATTGTAAAATTTAACCATGGGCATATTTGATGCCAAAATTTGGATGTTAATTTATTTCGGAATATCAATAAACCTATCTAAATCATACTATTAAAAGAACCCCTAACCCTCTACAATGAATGAAATATTATTCCTTGGATAAATTATAGTGTTTTTGGGAAAACAAGTTGTCACAATTGAATTTTACTATTCATATCAAGTGTTGAGTGTTTCGTCATCTTGGTTTTTAAAAAATATTTTAGTCATACACATTATGGAAAAGGTAAAAACAATCCACCTCAAACCCCATCACTCAAACATCATAAAGGAAATTTTTGGATATAAAATTAATGTATCTAATAATCTGTAATGAATTCGTTGTATGTACACTAGTGAATCAAGGTAGAATTGAGTGTTGATACTGTTTGATCTCATAATTCCTAGAGCATGGGGGCAGCCTTATGAATTATTGATTTCTATAAATTATAGAAAATAATAATTACCTAATCATAGGTTTATTATGGGCAGTAAAAATGGGTTGACTATATCCAAAATATGTTTTTTATTTAAATTTCCATGTCTTATAATTACTTTTTTTCCATTATATTTGATTATTTATTTATTTTTCCTTCAGGTTAAGTAGTTCTTATTAATTTAAAACATTAAATTTCATGCTATATATTATATTCAGAAGCGTTGATAGTGATCGTATTAATATATGGAAAATGGTACAGTCATTGAGTCTAATTTTTTTTAATATTTCTTTATATATAGTTGTTTTTTTTAAAATAATAATGTTTTTTAATTTTTTTAACAATCTATATTTTTTTAAATATTATTTGGATATACACATTCATTCCATATAAATGGATAGATTTTTGATGAATTGAATTGGAACATTAAAAATAGATTAATTATTTTTTACTTACTTAAACAATAATGTGGAAGGAGGATCATACCCAAGGGGGTGATAAAGTGAATGTGTCACCAAAATGGAAAATACAAACAATTCGTAAAATCATAAATATCATGTGAGTAGATAGTGAAATGGAAATTGAATAGTGAGGTAATGATAAAACAATGTATGTTGTAGTGATCTAGAAAAGAAAGCAATATTAAGTTAAATGAAAATGGAATAATTGACATTTTATGGAACCAGATAGATATATATTGATTTTTCATTATTTCTATTCTTTAAAAAAATAGTCAAAATAATTCAATTTATAAAATAAAAGGTGCCAAAATATCTAATTATCACCTGATTATCATAATGATATTTCTAAATCCTAATGTAGGGATTTGTAGATAAGGATAAAGGGAACATATTGTTAAATTATTGATAATATATTCCTCAACCTTCTTAATTTTTTAGTAATTATATTGATACTCAATAGATAAATTTCTCTCATAATCACCTTCCATTATGTGGAGTAGTATAGATTTGATTCTCAAGAACATTTTAGATGAAAAAATTGTATGAATAAAAATTATGAAATTAATTCTGAAATCAATATCATGATAGAGAATTGAATTCAAACAAAAATGATCGGATTTCATAAAAACAAATAGAACTAATTTTATTATAAATATTTTATCATATATTAAACATCTTGAAATTAAATTAAATAAAATAAATAAATAATAATAATGACACACTTATTCAAATTGATCCCTTCTTAATCTCTGTATTCCTCTGTTCGTTTCTCCTTAGTGACTTTGACGACTCTATTTCTAAACCCATCACTCCGATGAGTGCTATTAGTTGTGTTCCATTGTTGACTATTTATTGATTATTGAATTCACTAGTAATATATGAATATATATATAAATATATATTATCTCAAATAATGCATGAAACCTAATATCATATCTCATAATAATTTTCCTTTGATTTCCCCACTAGAGTTTCTAAAAGTAACACCTTGTCCGTAGATCTTGTTACTTTAGTAATGCAAGTAAATCCCCACAAAAAATGTGACAACCCCACATGTGTTCTATGAAAAAATGTTATGAATATAAATTTTTAGTTGGTTCACTTTTTATGTATTTCCAATAATTTCTAGAATAAAAAAATGTATTCTATGAAAATATACACATGATCATCATTGATCATATCATCAATTTTATTATGATTTGATAATATGGAATCCTATATTTTGAATTGAAATTAATGTAAGTTTTAAATGATGTCCTATATGTTGGATTTCAAAAAATCAAGACTTCCCATACACAACGTTTCAATGTAAAAGGTTAACCCATGACCTTTATGTACCACAACTGACCTAAACCTTTTCCAATATTTGGTCTTCATTCTCAGAAGACACTTTACACTACAACTACAGTTTCGAGGAAGCAATATGAACATGCAGACTATCTAATTTCATGTATTCAATTGTTCTTGAAATCACATAATTATGAACTTGACAACTATCTACATCAATAAAAATACTTACAATCCTTAAAAATACTCTCATCTAAATCAAATGGATTCAATGTCCTATATTTATAATCTTCTACTAATAATTTCACAAAGAACAATATTTGTAACCCATATCATCCTCATTATTGATACATTGAGGATGATCGATTCCCCCATAGAATCCTTCAACCTATAACCATATAATGAAAATAAAATTACATTCCAATGTCTCAAATATAATCCCTATTGGTATCATGATTCATCATATTCTCTCATATCCAGTATGGATAACCATTATTAAATGCCCAAATCCCTCATCAAGGACCTTATTTAGTTATTTCTGAGATAGGAATTCCTAATCATTTAGAATCTTCAATTTGGATTGGAATTTCATTCATCATATTTATCAGGTCCATGATGTCATATTATGACAAATTTTTTTGGACTTAGTCAATGAAATCTCATTCCTAGATGACTTAGTCCTACCTCAGTTTAGAAATTCTTCTTCATCATCCTACAAAAACCAATAATATCATTTGAAGAAAGAATTACATGTTTCATATTTAAATCATAATCTATTATTTAAGATTAAGTTAATATATATCCCAAATATAAGACCATTTGGGATATTTGTTTTTTTATCATTAAGCATGACTTTAGATCGAGCACAATATGTATTCTCCCTCGATCTCGATTCCAAAATTACGCTTATTTATATAACAAAAATATTAGACTCCTCCCACATAGATTCATCCCACTTCCATTCTAGAGATTAAGTTGACTTCTACATTATTTTAACTCACATCTAAAATTTCATTCAATTCCATATCTCTTTACTAAGGTGGCGAGTGAGGATATTGAACATAGATGACTGAAAGAAGAAGGTACAGTCAATTGTTTCCATTCTCATAATTTAAGAAAGTTATGGTAGATAGATGGAAGAGACAGAGTCATTTCATAATGTCTTCTAGATTATATTCTTTGATAATTCCCCTAAATTCATAGTAGATTGAAAAAATTCCCAAAAACATTATTTGTCTCATAAAATGAAACAATTTCATAGAAAAAGGCACAATCATTCTAATAATTTTTGATAATTTAAATTTGGTAGAGATTAAACATAAATAGATAAAAATATTAAATTTAATAAAATTTTAAATAATCAAAATTAAATAATTAATAAAAATTTATACTAAATTAATTAATACCTAATATAAAAGGAAATATATAAAAAATAAAAAATAATAAAATTAACATTAAACAATAAAATTAGAATAACTTTAAACAATTGATTAATAAAAAACAAAGAATTACCAAATATTCAAATAGAATTAAATGGTAAATTAATGTAAAAAATTATTAAATCATTTAATAAATGATATTATAATATTAAATTAATGTTTTGTAAAATAATTATTTCAATATGAAACAAAAAATAACGAAATAAAATATTAAATTGATGAAACCCAAAAAAGGAGAATGAATATAAAAAATCTATTTTAAATTAAACATTAAAAAAAATAAAAACTTAAATCATTACCCAATTTGTGGTTAAAACATAAATGTATGATTTCATATATATATATATATATATATATATATTTATATTATTGAAACATTTTATTTAAAAATTTGAATAAATTATAATTTACCAATTTATGAAATACTTAAACATTAAAAATATAATTTAAACCAAACAAATGATCTGTAAAATGATTGAATTAATGGAAATATCAAAAGGGGAATATATATTTAATTCTATCATGACTTTTTTTTTGTCATAATATTGATAGGACATCATATTAAATGATATTAATTAATTATTCTATCATAAGTACCAATTTAGGATTATTGTAAAATTTAATAAACCTATATGTATTCAATGAATTTATAACACCTAAAAAGTGCATCGTAAATAGCACACAATTTCATAAAATCATAGGAAGTGAATTAATAATTAGCACAATAATGGGGTGTAAACTAATACTAAGGGCCTACCCATGTTCATTTTCATCACGAAGATCAAAAATATTCAACAATCCTAGATGGTAAGTGGCATTGTATATAGTGAGGTATCGTATTAATAATCTATGATCATGAAATGTATAGTGGCATGGATTTATTGTTTGTAAGGGAATTTGGGTTCCTATATTATTTATGTTATAAGACTATTGATTTACTCATTCCATAATATATGAAATTCACAAGCTTCCTTAAAATGCACTTTTATTATCAATAATCCTATAGAACATATCCTGAAAATTCTAGTTATTCCTCAAAACTAAAATTTTGGATGTCTAGTCATAAAATTCAAATCATTAAAAGATAAATAATCAATAAAATCCATAATTTGTGTGGGTTACTGAACCAAACTGCAAAATTTTAAAACATATGAAATTAAAATACATTCATGGTTTTTATAAGAAATATGTGGTTGTTATTATTGAAATTAATAATGAAGAATGTGTTCATTATTCCAAAATATATAGGATAAAAACTAAATATATCTCATATGTGTAGAATGTATTTTTTTCTTCATGGTTTATAGTGGCAGTTATTTTCATCATCCTCATTCATGTTACCATCAATATATGGTTACTTCTTTTTCTTATATAGATATGTAATAGGGTGAATATCATATTGATACCTACATATGATTCACATAACCTTAATGTTGATCAATTAAATCCCAAAAAAATTATTTATAAATTTAGATATTATTGTCATTATAGCTCTAACTTTATAGGTGTGTCTATTCCTACCATTTCATAAGACATTAATTACAATGCTAATCCCAACAGTTAACAAGAATTTTCTAAATTTCCATAATAAAATTTTATGAGTTTATTCATAACTTGGAATACGATATAATCATGGGATCCCCCACAGTTACATACATATAGGTATATTGTCATATTTATCTTTATTGAGATCATGTATTCCAATACCAAGTGCAGTGGCCTTTATTTTTCCTCATGGGGGGCATAACTCAAATTTATCTTTATATGTTTTAATTCCTCTAAAAGAATAAAATGGTAAATTGTTTTAGATAATGAGTTTTGAAAATCATTAGAAAGTTTTTTGATTTCATTATATGTTGTTTTACCCAAGGAATAATTTTTTTGGAATTCCAAAATGGTCAAATTTTGAAACCTATTTATAATTTATAAAATAAATAAAAAGTTATCAGACATGTGTAAATGTTATAACCTATTATGAATAATAATTGATATAAATTTTGACCCTATATCAATGTATGAGTTTACGTGTCAAACCAATTATCGGTTTCTATCATTAGTTATGATTCAGGCCCTATGATAGGTTGGTTTCCAAGTTTTAAAAATAATTAACTGCTAAATCCCTCTTGATGTTAAAACAAATTTACACCTTATCTATATGTTTATACTTAATTATTTATATGAACCTTAAATATTTAGTGAGGAAGTTAGTATGATATTTTTCATTGTGACGGAGTCAACACCAAATCATGGATTGGGGGATGAAGTGTGTAAGTGATCATGTATTATATAACTGATTATCAGATTGTATCATTTGAAATATTCAACATGATTTGTGAAAAATATTTAAATTTTAATTACCTCATTAATTCATTTAAAAATTATATTTACATAATCATTGTTATTTATTTAATTTTTTAATTGTTTAGATTAATATATAATTTTTTATGAATCTCACAATATGTAATTAATTTGAAATGTGTTCCTCATGAATACATTTTGGATTATATTTATTGCAAAAAAAAATTTATGGTTCACCCTAATTTCCATTATGATTGAAATTACAATTACCTAATTATTTATGATTGAGGATGATTATGTAACTGTAACATATTATGGTAAGAAAAAATCACACCTTACACCATATTCACATTCTTTTAGTTTTATGATTATTATAGATGGCCATGGGTTCAGTGGTGTTAAAGATATCTGACAGTGACATGCATGAATAGAGAATCCACATTGGATATCTGTGAGTGATGGTGTCACATGTGATCTACATTAGAGGTTCGAGAAGCATTATTTGGATTAGTGAACAATTTAATGTTTTGAGGTAGAATAATGGGTCAATATTCATGTTGATTAGATAGGATAGTTACTAAAGATATGAAAATAGACCAAGGAATGGTGTTAGGTGTTGAAAATGAAAAAGGTAGATTTTTTTTTGAATTTTAAGATTTTGAAATTAATCATGAATAATATAATATAACATTAGAAGATACTTGATTTCATGACAGTTATTCTATATATACATATAGTGTATGGTTTCTAGCTAGGGTGACAGGTTTTTTATAGCATATAAATATCTATTGGTGCACATGCATCGGTCCCAAGTTGTATTATTAAGAGCTAAATTACATGAGGAGAACCTATGTACATGAATGTCTAATCTTCATGTTCCACACGTTTTTTGGTCTACTTGACCCACATTACTAGATAATAATGTGTAACATTACAATATGTAAAGTGCACATTTCATGTAGTGAGAAATAAAGATCAATTTCCAGTGAAACATGTCTTGGTTATTGGAAGAGTAGTTGATTAAAAATTATTATCCCCCACACATCATGTGGAGCAAATGAAACATCCTGTAAATTACGAATACTACACTAAGGGTATACAGGTATTATATATCATTCTATTCTGTGAGAATCATTCATCCTATTCCACAATGGGTTACATTATTTAACATGAATATCTCTAAAATTATGGCGATAGTATCTCATTGGCATCTATGTGAGGACCACATTTCGTGTTTCAAATAGTAAATATCATATTACTTTTTTTCAATAGTTTCTCTTATTTTCCAAAATTAGACAATTAAATAGATCATTTAGAGTGATTTTCCACACGTAGTGTAATGACATGATCCTTTCAATCATAAGAGTCCATTTATGAGGATTCATAGGTATTTATTGTAGTACAGTAGAGGGTATAAATGGTTATAAGATATACATTGGAAGAAAAATTTGGTTTTAGGTACACCTCTACTAGAATTTTGATGATAGGGTATTGGTTCCCCTATTTGTGTCGTGGAGTTGGTACTCCCCCATTTTTGTAGCGTATGAGTCCTCCATTTCTGAAAGTTCAAGAATGGGATTCTTACTACCATAACCTCAATGAGTACTTGATTCCACATTCATTAGTCATTATTGGTAGTCCCTCATGTGATGGGGCATGGGGTTTTCTCCATTGGTATCAGCAATCCCTCAATAAAAGTTCCACTTTAATGTGTTGTGTGTTTTCTATAGGGGTTGATACATCCTTGAATGTAAGTACACGTAATGTTATAACAGGGTGCCCACTATTGTTATAAGATTTCTAATGATTTTTTTGTGATATAGGTAGTTATGGTTATATATGATATGAATTTACTTGGTAATTTGATGTTCTTATAATACTTGGTTACGTTTGAGATGTGGATAATAGATAGGCTATCGTATATGAGATTTAGAAGACATTATATATTTTTAATATCCCTTGTTACTACTGTGTTATGATCCGTTGAGGTGTTATGTGATTAATATTCTTATTTTCCTGACCAATTATTTCAACTCAAATGATTTTTCAAATATTCAATATTTTGAGTATATTTTTTTATATAGATATACGCTCCATTTTGCAGTTGAGTGTTAAATATTAACATTTCTAGTATATATGGCTAAACTAAACCTAGAAAATTTCAAGAATAGTTGGTTTCCATTACGATTCCATAATATATTTTTCAGGTAACATCTTCATAATCCTATACTCTATTTTTTAAATCCAAATGGGAATGATTATACTCACCCCAATATAAGAATTGGGTCCACATGTGTTTTTTTTGTGTAGAGATAATGCACATCTTAAAGGTGTCCTTGGTGGATGTGGAGCTAGTAAAGATATAAGTATTGATGATTAGTGATGTATGGTTAAACATAGAGGGGATAGTTTCTATTTAAGGCTCATCCTTGAGTTCATGTTTGGTGGAGGTGTCTTCCATTTTTTGTTGTCTAGTATACATGGTGATGGTGTATTATGGTAATATTATTTCCCTTTGTGGTTTTATGTGTGGAATTACCTTAGATGGATTTTTTCACATGAATAGATATATTATACAGGATCACACACACACACACACATATGATTTTCCTTTTTTCTATAATGAATTAGAGTTTAATAACTATTTTAGGTTTTTATAATCTATTTCATCTTTTTTTATTGATCTATATAGGTGATAGTCTCATTTTATTGGACTATTATAGGTGGGATTGGGGTACCACCCATATCCTACCATCAACCCATGGGGGTCCCATCGTGTTAGGTTATGTCTAAGTAGTATTTGAGGAATTGGGTCCAAGGGATAGTGTTTGGAGTTTATAGTATCATTATGTTTAACATTTAAATTTAGGTAAAAATTTAAATAGTTATTAATTAGTTTTTCCTAGAATGGAACATTGTGTTAGTGTAATGGATGATATATTAATCCACGTGGAATTTGATAATCTGTTGATCAAAATAAATATTTGAGGCACTGATTGTGGAAAAATAGAGATTCCTATAAATCAGATAGTGGTTAGTTTTGTTTTACATTAAATCCTATTACATATCACCTATATATTCTTTAGTAATTATGGTATCATCTGATCAAATAGATTGTGTCATCCACTAACAACAATTACAAATAAAATGGTTTATTCATGATGAGACTATTATGGATCTTTTTCCCTATTTTGATACTTTTTATATTGAATAGAAAATAATATATTGTATCAGTTGAGTGTAATATAATTTGATTAGTAGTGGGAATTTAATTAACTATATTAAATTGTGTTTGTCTTCTTATAGTGTAGATAATAGTTATTACGGATCCAGATACGTCTAGATGTAGCCTAACATCTTTGTATATTTCCAATGAAAAAGTCCTCAGTATTTTATAAGGAGATATTTTTTCACATTGCAATATAGAATTGGATGTGGTATAAGGTTTTTCATTACCATGTAGCTCATACACCCACAAGTAAGATAGTGGTTGTTATGTCATGTTACGTTTGCGGAATAACGATTCCATGGTCAAATTTTATTCATTGTCGTGATGATATTACATTATAATGGTTGGGGATTGATCTTTTAGTTAGTTAGTTATATATAATGTCATTAGGTTGAATATATATTTTAACATTTGTATACACTATTCATGGTAGCATGACCACTACTGAGAACATGCTTCTTTTTGTATTAAAGGTACATCATGGGAATAATTTAGAATAGATTTTCTTAATTATAAAGAGATTATATGGGACCTTCTTTGAGATATTTAAGGTGGAATTATATATTTTTACAATAAAAATATATTCCATTGTCCTTCTGTGTTAATTGGCTATTTGGAGTTTTTTAGACTGTGTACCTGACCATATAGTTGGTTAGTTATTCCCTATGGTATGATAGAGTGGTCCCCTGGATAGACCATAATATTATAGGTAGTGTTGAGTAAAGGTACCAATCATTTTTGGGATCTTTGATCCTCTAAGAGGTCTTCAGGTTATGGTAACTAGGGGTGCGGTAGCAGTTAGAGGTGGTTGACACTTTGGGTGATCTCCACCACAACTATAATATAGTCCACCATAGACATTGAGCGTTGATTGTAATGACATAGTGGATTGATTCAATACAAAAAAACCTAATTGGTATTTAGTTACATTCATTCATACTTACTGATAATCATAAATTAAATTATGATCTAGTCCTCTTTCAATGTTTTCTTTTCGTAATGGATATCATAATGGCGGTCTTGACCATACTACTTTTGTTCGCGACTCCTGCTAGTCGATATCATTAATATTTTGAATTGGTTTAAAGTGAATGATTCTACTTTAGTGTGAGTTATCTTATATAATATTTCAATATATCTATATGAGAACCCATAAAATTACAATTTGATTTTATGGGTTATTTCTATTCAAAATTATGAGGGTTTTCAATTATATCATGGTATTTCCTAGTCTAGTGGATTGATGAAGGTCCAACTATAGTAGTGAGATTAACCCATAGGCAGGATGAGTTTGACAATAGTTAGTATGGATTCATTTTTATCTATAAAATTATGTATTTAATCCTATAATTCTATGGATACATCAATAGGAATACTTTTTATAGTTATTTAGGAATAAATGAATATTCTTAGAAGGATATTCTAGGATTAACATCAATAATAGAACAAAATTACATATCATCTTTCTATTAGGTGGTATTGAAATATTCTATTTAAAAGAAAACTAAAATGAACTCTATAAGGTGATGTTATTTTTGGGTGGCTAGTTGGAAGAAGGTGTCATTAAGGTCAATATAACATCTTCAAACATGGGAAATAAGTAACAAGATTTTTTAGATTAAAACATGATTAACCACAAAATTATTATTTTGATTAGTATTCACCATGTCCAGTGTTTAAGAATAACTATAGTTGTCTTGAAATCTATTTGATACTATTGGAAGTACTAATGACCCCAGTTTTAGTTATGTGTTTTGAGGATGGTTTTTATAGTCATTGTTGATTCAACACTTATTTTAGAAGAATCAGATTCCAAAAATTAAAGGAATTTGTGGTTAATTTTATCTCACATCAATACAACCAATGGTGTGAATGGATCTATATGTGATGGTTTGAGATATGATATATTAATACCCACTGATAATTTCTTTATATTGGTGGATTAGATCTATAACATCATGGATTTTTGTCAATTATAACCTATGTGATCAGAGTGATGTAATAGTGGACCGATAGTTGATGACATTAAGAATAATTCTATCTTTATTTTGTGGATGATATATTATAGTGCACAACCTGAGTCTAGTAGGTTCAATTAAAATTATATAATGTGGTATGACTTTAATTGAATGTAGTTCCCCTACATGTTATTTGATGAGGGATACCTATCTTAGAAATTATTATTTTGTAATCGTATATAACCATAAATTATTTGGATGTGTGATCGATAAATTCTCATAAAGATTGGATGTATATCATCCCATTATAGGGATATGTATTATTGTTCCCATAAGTATCTTCTTGGGTTTTGTGATGGATGGTTTTGAAATATGTTTTAATTTTAGGGACTCAAACGACGGTTTTATAGGTCTAGTTCATCAAGGGTTTTCATAATGTAGAAATTATAGCTATATGGTAATCTTTGTTTCATAGTTGTCTTAGGTTTTTAGATCACTCAATTTCAATAATTTTTTGTTTAGGTCCCTATACGTGATAATGTAGGGGAATTGGAATGTTACATGATCATCTAAATTGGAATGTGGTGGAATGGGTCACCAATATTCTAAGCCATGGTTTCATTGAATTTGGTGGTTGATTTTTCTGACTCAAGATGTCATACCAGATTATTCCCATAATGTGTGACCACAACCTAACTATTTCATCATCAGTTGTGTATGTGAACATGTTTGAAGATAGAGGTTCAGTTGTGTGGGTTACACCAATGGTAGAGATTTTACTAAACCTTAAGACTAGTGATATATATAAACTTAGTGATAGATATTTCAGTACATACAACATATAGGGTGGTGATGATAAGTTAAATTATAACTCATGATGCCCCTCCCCATGTGACAATATAGTGTTCAAGTGAAATAATTTGTTACCTCACCCCATAGTAATATTTGGATTGATTTTATATTCTTCATATGTTATTTTATCAAGTACACATTATTATTGGAGAGATAATGATATAAAAAGGGGATGCTTGATAGTAAAACTTTATAAAATTTATATCATGTGTACATTGTTTTTCATTCATGTTATAATGATGGGTAACATAATAATAGAAATATATTTGTTAGAGAATCCTAATTAAATTCAAATAATGTGATTATATACTAATATCAAATATATTCTCTAGAATATTATTGATCTGTGTAACAATTATGTGGAGTTAAAAATATGTGTAAGGTATTAGAATAAACTTTTTTATAATATAGATTCATCATTTTTTTGTGTGTATATCGTAAATATAGAACATAGACCAATCTAGGTGAATTTGTTGCATAAAATGATAGAATGTTTCTATATATGGTTAATTTAATTGATTTATGGTTTCACTGCTCTGGAGGAGACCCAAATATTACTTAAAAAATACTATATAATCTATTTTTAATATTCAATACATCATAAAAAAATACATTCCCTAGGTCTAAAAATGTTTTTTCCTTTAGATAATATATATATATATGCATCTTATTTCATGAGTGATCATAAAAATATCACAAAACTGTTTCTAACATATTTCATATAATAGTTATAATCAAATTAAATGAGGGGTATATTTTATTATTACAAAATTTATAAATAACGTGACAATAAAGAATAACTGTGACAACCTGAGCCTGCGCTTCCAGACTCAGTGCTTAAAAATGATTTTTAATTTTTTTTATATAAAACAGTAATTGAAATTACAAAACATATTACTCAAATGAGAATATTTTACCAGCATAGGTTCTGGAGGATTAGAAAACACCTTATATTTATCAGAGTTGTAGAAAGAATAAAAAAAATCCTAATACACTTTTGTGTACTAACTCCAAAATGACAACATCTGAAACTGGACTTCTAAATACCTATGAAAAACATTTACAAACGAAAGGGTGAGCACTAATTTTCCCAGTAAGGTGTTTTTAAAACCATTGATAAATACATAAAACATTTCTCGTTGAGAAATAGAATCGAAAAAATCGATTAAAAATTCCTTTGTAAAAGTTTTCAAAATATTATAATGTTCTGTAGAAAAATATTCGTTGAAAATGATTTTGAACTAATCCAGTGGTTCATTAGAAAATATTAAGAAAGCTCTTAAAAACAAAACAACTGAGGCCACTTGAAACTTTTAAGGCTATATTGTGCCTACCCACTTGAGGGATGGATTCACTCTCCAATTCCCTATCGTATTTACAAAGCTCAAGAACCGATTTTTATAATACATTTTTTTCTTAGATTGACTTTCATAAATATAATTTTCACTGGAATTTTAGCTTTAATATATATATATATAATCATAGAAGATATTAATATATTCACTTTTATTTATAGATAAATATATAAATACTAATATTTATTGGAAATTACATATATAACATGGTATGACCACTTCTCATGATACATAGAATTTGCATAAGTTATATGGAAAATTAATTATCAACCACAGACATAAATTTTCATCTTAATCCTCCTAAAAAACTATATTTTCTAAATCATATTCAATGCTCATTCATATATCTATATATAAATATATGCATGTATATATTCCATGACAACAAAATAATTGATGTATGGAAACAAATATTGAATTGTATATAACATGTACATGATAAAATGATGAAAATTTTAATTTATTTGGTTAATCGTAATTTATTTAAAAATTTTATAAAATTTAAAATAATAATTGACAATATTATTTCAAATTATATATTATCAAAGAAAATAAATAACTACTATTAAATTTGAATAATTTATTGAGATGTAATTATTTAAATAATTATTATCAATTATGATAATAAGCTTTTGTAGAAATATTTGAAAATTAAACATGCCTTTTTGTAGAGTATAAATAATCTATTTCTTTAGTTTTGTTAAATAATTAGTCAAATATAATTATTTCATTAAAAATTTGAACAAAAAAATATTTTTAAATAAGTATTAATCTCTTATTATAAATGTTTGAAAACAATAAAAAAATTCATTTTGAAATAATAGACAATCGAATATTTGGATAAATTTCTAAAATATTTTCCCCATACTAAAAAAATTGCAAAATTATGATAAAATAAATAAAAAGAATGAAACCTGTATAAATGGAATGATTTCAATCAAAATAAAAATAAATACCATACATAAAATCAGATATAAACAAAATTTTGATAGAAGAAATAAAAATATGATACATTTTGTCAAAGAAATCCCTTACATAAAACCAGATTTAAATATAATTTTGATAACTAATTTATAATCATTAATGATTGAATTAAAGAATCCCCTTACATATTTTTCATTGAAGAACCATTCCCTCCCTATGCTGCAAGAACAAAGTGCCCTAAAAGGGGCATTTATTTACCTCTCTATTTATAATATCAAATTAACAACATAGAGAATGACACTCTTACATGTAATCAATGAAATTGCCCCAAAAATTGGTTCTGATGAAGTTATGGTTGATAAATAATAATATATTCTATTCATATATTGATTCAACTATATAGAAGAAGATGTTATATTGATTTTTTTTTAAAAAAATTGATATATTTTATATGGGATAATTTGGTTAGATTATCAGCTTTGTTGTGATTTTGAAATATAGAACCATAGAAAAAGATTTGGAAAATCATTGAAAAAATGATGTGAATCTAAAATCATAAATATTAGATTATAATAAAGAAAAATCAATTTTGTCAAACTGAGACAGATTGAAGGATCAGTGACAAAAGGAATGATGTAATAACATACGTTGATTGTAGAAATAGTAGATTCCCTACTACGCATCGATCCACAAACAAACATATCAAAAATAAATTATTGAGAACCCAAACACACAGCTTCTTATACAATTTTAAACATCAAAGTTTGATGAAAAATACCAATGGAGTTGAAGAAATCATTACAACAATAGGACCACACATTGAATAAAAACACAAGTTTATTAAAATTGATAGTGATGGGAATTAATGTACCGAAATAAAATCTATAAATCCAACATACTTGTAGATATGGACAAATGAAATGAGATAGACCTTCCTCATCATAGATTTAAGCCTTAACCACATGTCCACCATCCCCTCCCAAAACCGTACATCCATTCCTTAATCGAACCCATGTCGATGAGGAATCTCCTTCAATATACCTCGACGATGATCGGTATTCATGACTCTTACGAACTACTTCGACATAGAGTGAACCTTACGCCAAACAAACCTCATTAGACTTCTTCTCTTCACTATGAAATCCCTCAAATCCAAAGTAATTCCCTAGGGTTCGATGAACTCTACGCCACATCTTCGACCACAGTTCTTCGATCCGTGATTTTTCTCAGGTTAATCTTTAGCCAGACTCATCCTCAATGAATCCTCCCCAGTGTTGGACTCACTTATGAAACAAAAACCCCGCATACATGATTCCAAAATTCTCATTTCATCTTCTTTTTATACTTTATTTCATTTTTCACATTTAAATCATTTATCATTTTCTTATTATTTAATAAAAAAATTATCATATTTCATATATATATATTTATATCAATATATATAACACTTTTAATTCCTAAATAAAAATTTAATATAAATTAATCATTAAGTTAACATTTAACTAATATAAAATTTCTTAAAATAATATATATATATTAGTTAATTAAAATTAAAAACTTAATTTGTCATCATAAAATATATTATTAAATACAAAATAATAATTATTTTTTAAATGAAACCTATTTCTATTAATTATTATTATTATTATTATTATTATTACCTTTATTACAAATCTTTATTTGTTATAAATATATTTTAGTTTATTTTAATTAAAAACAATATAATAATATATTACATTTATTATTACCTTTAACTATATTTATTTTCTTTGTTTTATTTATTAAAATAACATCTTAGAAAATGTTATTTCATGAAAACTGTAGGAAAGTATAATTAATTTAAAATATTTCAATATATAGTTACATGATGAAAAATAATATAAATTAAAGTAAAAAATTTCATTTTGATTAAATGAAATCTCAAAATTTTATAACATTGTTTATTTAAATTATAATTCATTTATTAATTACTTAATATTTTCTAGGATTTTACATTCTCGACCTAATAAAATAATTTCACCCATGTAATTCGTTCATCAGACATACAAAATTTCTGAATTTTTGTTTTCAAAATTAAAGAATTTATAAGGGGACTTCATTGTCTAAAATAACATCTAACATGTACATTTTTTTTCCACAACAACAACATCTAATCTACAAAGTTTTCTAGACTGTTCCTCTAATACACATTTTAGAAACCTGAACCCGCACTTCCGGACTCAGTGCTAAAAAATTCTATGTAATTGTTTTTATATGAAATAGTAATTGAAATTATAGAACATATTACACAAATGAGGAACTTTTAATAGTCTTGGTTCTAGAGGATTATAAAACACCTTACATTTATCAGAGATGTAACAAGAAGAAACAAAATCTTCTTACGCTTCCTTACGCTAACTCTAAAAGTGATGACATCTGAAATTAAACTTTTAAATACCTATGAAAAACATTTAAATTTAAAAGGGTGAGAATTCATTTTACCAGTCTGGGTGTAGCGGTCTGGAATTACTTCCAGTGGACTATAATTGATACCTATCAGGGCACTCCATGGGCGGCTACACCCCCTGGGCGGGACACACCACCATCCCCAGTGGCAGCCATTTCCTCATGAAGCCCTTGGGCGGAGAGCCATGCTTCGTCCAACGCTCACATGTGAGAGTTCCCAAGGATCGGATACATTCCTACCTCCTTTGCCTCTGATACCAACTGTAGAGACCCGAAGCCTGACGTACATGGACATTACATTACTTTTGCGGAATACTTAGTACATAACAAAAAACACACACACAAGGACCGTAATAGTTTAGTGTCTTTGGAAACTCGGAATAAAATCTTCTAATCGTGGGGAAAGATCTTCAACATCTCCCATAATGATCTTCCTTTTTTTTTACCTAAAACCTTTCTTTATGTCCTGGGGAAAATAAAACATAAAAGGGTGAGCTCAAATGCTCAGTAAGGGTAAACAAAAGAAATATCAATCACATAATTTTCATAAGAACATAACATTTTTTGAAATCTTAACCTGCAAAAGAGAGCATAATTTCATAACATGGGATAAATCATAGTAGTGAAATGAAATCATAACTTAAAACATTACTCATTGTGGCATACACACATAATCATAGAGAATCATTTCTTGTTAGTCAAGACTCATTGCCAAGACTATCTTAGTGGACAAAGTCCCTTTCTGAATCGAGTAATCCTCGTTTCAGTCCTGTTTCACTGAACCGGTATAACCTACCATTCCAGCCATGTCTATCTCATGAGATATAAAATCTTTACCCAATGCATTGGAGGGAGATATAGGTCCCACCCATCTCTTAATGAATCCTTTCTTATTTGTGCCACAAAATCATAAATCATACATCATTTCATAACCCATGTAATAAAAATGGGATTCTTAAACAACATGACATCATAAAACCATTCATATAAGATAAAGGAATTCATAAACATAATTCCATCACAACATAGTCAAATAAATGTAAAAATATGGATAGAAACAGAACCCTTTATTATCTTATATGGAAAATAATTTTGATAAAACACTTGAATTGAATTCTTGAGGAAAATATCCTTTCTTCTTCAAAATCAATTTCTTTTCACAAAACATCATGCAATTTTAAAAGAAAGAGATTTTATTGAAAATAGTCATGAAATCTTTTAGAGGAAGCTTCATGAAAATAAGGCTTTATAAAACAGTATAAATCCGTTCGTTCCGTATAAGTTAAAAAAAACATTCTTCGTACTTTTGTCGGAAAAGTCAAAAAGTACCTCGTACGGAAAAACGACAAAAGATTCCTTTCATATTCTTTACTAAAAACTCACCTAAGGGTAAAATTGGATTTAAACTACTGCAAGTGGATGGATACAATATTACATATTGAGGGAACATGGATGTGGATGATAAAATACACCCCAGTAAATACTTACGAATAAACAATCTCGGATAAAAATGAGATTGTGATATTTCTCTTACCTTAGGTCCGACTTGCTTTGTAAGTGTCCGAACCTCCTGTATAATGATTTAAATCATGTTATTGACTTATTACAGAATCATATTCATTGTTATGATATCATATATGGTTCACTTATGACATTATATTACCCGTTCTTTTGTAAATTCCATGTTAATGAAGCGTTTTGGGTAAAATCGTTTCATTTATCGTGGGTGTTTTGACTTGTTGTTCTTGACATCATTATTACTTATATCATGATTTAATCACTTCTAGAATATAAAATATGATTTATATATCATATATATTCAGTATATATATATATATAATAGGTAGATAAATAAAATGAAAAACACCGTTCATGGAGACGGTAGTCCGTACGTACGCATGAACGCTGTTTTCCTTTCCTTATTGTCTTGAAATGGAAGTAAGTAGATGAAATACATATGTATATATATACATAAATCCAGTAGCTTTATAATGTCATATATTTCATTATTATTTCTTATATATACATTATAATCATTCTTAAATGGTTAACATGGAGAATGAATCTCATCGCGTCGTGGAGACGGTAGTCCGTACGTACGCACGAGCGATGATATCATTTCTATAAATATTGAATTGAATTGGAGTGGATCATACAATATATCAGAATCAATATGATGTTGTAATAACTATGTATAGTTATTCTTTACACCATTATACCCATCCATGTAAGGTGGTGGTGGAAAATAGATTACACCACGGCGTGGAGACGGTATTCCGTACGTACGCACGCGCGGTGATTTCTTTTTCCGTAGGATAGATAGATGGTGAAATAGGGCTGTTTCATACTTATAATAACATATCAGTATATTAGTGATACTGATGTTATTACTTCATAATGAAACAACCTAAGAAGAAAAAGTGGAAGAAGAAATAAAGATGAAAGAATTGGTAACGGTAATTACCTCTTCTTTGAAGCGCCTTTTGGAGACCTCCTCTTAGGGAACTAAAATTGGTCTTTGAGGAAGACCAGAACCTCTAGGATGTTTCTAGGTAAGTGGAGAAGAGATTTTGGCAGGGGTTGTCTGAGCTTGAGGGCTCAAATTGGTGTGAGGAGGAGGGGGAGGAGGCGCCCTTTTATAAGGGAGGAGAGGGGCACCTTAGGAATATCTCAAAATATTATTTTATATTAAAGTAAAAATCGGTTTATAATGGTTCCAAAGGGTCTTATTTCAAAGCTAAAGTGGGGATGGGTCGAAATCCTATCAACCAATAGGATTTAGACAAGTTTAGGTTCTTATTGTAACCTTATCAATTAGATTTAACTCTAAGTTAAATAATTTAACTTTTACCGTGTCTTTCTGTTTTCTTTCACTATATGGTTAATAAACTTACTATAACATGCCAAACGAACCCCAAATTGTTTATTATTAATATATATATCCTTATATAAGTCATTTGGACGAACCTTAGATTTTTAGGAATACAATAACAATTAATAATATAATATTTGATTTAAAAACTATTTTGTGTCAATTTTGACACTATTTGATATATGATTTTTGTGAAAGTCATAACAGAATTATATGTTCGAACCAAGTTGATTAAATCAACATTAATATATCATAGTAACCTATACAATTAGTTGAATTCATAAAAAGTCTTAAATTACATTTATTTTGGTGTTTATAACATCAATTATGTCAATATTTCATTAATAAGATAATTACTGCATCATCTTTGTGTCATAAATAAATTAAATTATTTGATGTCTAAAAATTACAAATAAAATACCATTATGTAGTAAATCTTTTTAGCTTTCTAAGGAATATTTACAATCGAATTTAGCTTATGGATAACCCCATATTAAAAATTATTTACTTATTAAACTTTGATTTTATCTATTTTAACCCTTCTTTAAATAAATTAATAATAAATGTCCTAATCTAATCCAAGTGGGCCTAAATGGTCATATTTTATTCCTAAGTTTGTTTTTGGTCGAATTACACTTGTCCAATAGAATTAGGACATGTGTTAGGGTAATATTAATATCATATTTACCCTTAGTTACCCTATTTACTATTAACCGCGGTAAAAAAAAGTAAAAAGTTACTATTCACCAAAAATTATTTTCATCTCATTGAACCACATTTTACTTACTGACATCAACCGTGTCTCTCGGATTTTTGAAATTCCATTCACAGAAGTGGTAAAATTAAGTTTTATGAAAAATTCAGTTTTTTTAACTACCACTTAGTAGTTTCACTATTCATCAAAAATTGATGTTTTTCAGAACAGTGCCAAAATTTCATCCCAAGCTATATTTCATATTCCGAATTCAAAAATGAAGTCTATTTAACCAAATTCATAACATAAAAGTTGCATTAATTAATTTTATAATTAAATCCCGCTGTTAAAACAAATAGCGTGTTTTTTAAGAAATAATATCTATCAAAAGATTGACACTTGTTTATGTCTAGTTTAAATGTGAAATTACATCCAATGACCAACATTGTATTAAATTGTAAAAATATATTCTAAATATACTTTAAAACCACTAAAATTAATGATTTATCACTATTAATTATTTCGATTACAAAAGTTGTTTTTAATTATAATTTAGTAATTTTCACTATTCATCAAAATATGAAAGTTATCCGAAAAGTACCAAAATTTCACCTTAGGCTAAATTCGATACTCCGAATCCAAAAATGAAGTCCATTTTGAGAGCTAAAATTTCTAAAATTTAAAAAGTGGTTATTACTATTCATAACGGCTAGTTTTAATAATATTTTAATAGCATATCATTGTTTCGTGAAACTCAGTATTACGTACCACACACGCTATCGAGGAAGGTTGTGATTGCGTGTAATGCAAGGAAAGTCAAGGATGCGTGTTGTGCAAGCTCCTTTTGGTGTAGCGTACAACACAAGACATTAATAAAATTAAAAAGAATATTTTTTATAAAATCTTGGGCTGTTACATTCTACCCCCCCTAAAATGAATTTCGCCCTCGAAATTCGTCGGGGTTATAAATGGTTTACTATTTGAAAGTTTCTTTAATAGAAACCCACATCGTAAAAAGGAATATCAAAACCAATCTTTAAAAACAAAAGTATGAAACGTAACGGTTACCCAAATAAACTAATCATTGGGTTTCCACATAGGTGAAAATATGGATATGGAAGAGAAATCTAACCATCATGTTCTGATGGAGAGTGGTAGAGAACATGGCTATGGAAAAGCCAATAATCACAAATCCATAAATTTGTGACGATCTAAGGTACTATCCGATTCATCAGGTATAAGATCACTAGGACAACATTTTTGGTTTTCAAGATCATTTCCCTAAAGTTGAAAATTTGAATTGGAATAAATACTTTCTTTATTTTAGTACAATCTCACTATTGTTCGTGCCTAGAACAATTTCCACTTCATCTCTTAAATGAAGTTGAATTTGTTATTCGTGAAGTGTTAGCAGATCATGTGATAGAATGACGGGTCATTACATCTGTCTCAAACAAAAGGTTAGCAAAATTATATACATAAGTCGATCTATAGTGGTATTAATCATATATAGTTCCTAAAATGGACTTATACTTCATATATCATACTGCTTAATATAATAAAACTAGTTTCTACTAAACAGGGACTTCCTGTAGGCCAGTGGTAGGTGATAAAGGCCAGTCGTACTTCGGTTGTGGGTTCAATTCCCACAGCCTTGTCCGAAGCGATGGGCTGTCGCCCGTCCTGCAGGTTGTCCTTTTTCTAAAACTACGTCACTATAACATCCCATCAATAATATCGAAAATCTTCTATCCTTAAACAATACTAACTTATGTCCAACATAATCCAGTCTAATCTTTAGGCTTATACATAATACTGCAGTCCACTCTCATAATATAGTGACAACGATTACCAGAGATTTAATACTGTCGTTGATCCCCACATAAGATATGTCTTGTTGGTCACATTCCAAACATTCAAAGTCCTTAATCGTGTATTCTTTTGAATACCTTAGTGAGTGCAGTTAAAAGTTAACACTTTCCATATACCAAAATCCTCAAAATTCTATATACTCAAACCATGATATCACTTAGTCCTTATATCAATCATGAGCTCATGAATACAATCAAACATCTCATTATCTTCTTATCCTTTCATTATGCACTTATCATCTACTTTCCAAAATATTTGAATCACTTTTCATAGTTATTGGTACCTTAAAATTATTGAAAACCACAATAGACCAATACTTAAATATTTCAATACACCATAAAAGTACCTCAACAACATTATTCTTGAATACCAAAACACTTCAGTCCATCCACATCAATGATTATCCTGGAATAAGTCCTTCCTTGATTTAGAAGTAACTTTTTAGGTCAGGGCATTGAGTTGGGTAATGCCCATGTTCTCCACAAATAAGACATTGAACTCCATAACAGTCTGTCACTCTGTGACCCTTTTCTCCACACAGATAACATCGGTCCCTCCATTTGAGGTATTCCTCAAGGTTCTTCTTCCCTTCTTTAGAAATCTCAATCTTCCTTTGTTTATGCTCCTCAACATGCGAACATGCATAATAGTCTATCTTCCTCTTCTTTGAAGAATTAGGCATACCACTAAATTTCACCTTGTTAATCATATATCACGATGATTGATTCGGCATAATCACAATATCTTTCTCTCTAGGCATTACACAATTTTGTTGCTCATAGTCACCAATTTTTCCATTGGATTCAATGTTAACCGAATTCCTTCTGGTTCCCTCCATTAACTAAAACACAAAAATAATTTTGTGAGAATCAAAAATCATGATAGAGAAAACAACATAGTAAAGGGAAAGTATCCTCAATAACTAACTTCTTAGGTTTAATCTAATATCGTTACCATAGTTCTAGGAATATATCCTATACGTATACTTATCCTTAGGGGCATCCCTAGACATACCTTAGAAATATCTCTAGGGATCTTACTAACGTTTTCACGTCCTAGTTTCCAAAGGTTGACTAAACCTTTCCTCTGATACCAACTGTAGCGGTCTGGAATTACTTCCAGTGGACTATAATTGATACCTATCAGGGCACTCCATGGGTGGCTACACCCCCTGGGTGGGACACACCACCATCCCCAGTGGCAGCCATTTCCTCATGAAGCCCTTGGGCAGAGAGCCATGCTTCGTCCAACGCTCACATGTGAGAGTTCCCAAGGATCGGATACATTCCTACCTCCTTTGCCTCTGATACCAACTGTAGAGACCCGAAGCCTGACTTACATGGACATTACATTACTTTTGCGGAATACTTAGTACATAACAAAAACACACACACAAGGACCGTAATATTTTAGTGTCTTTGGAAACTCGGAATAAAATCTTCTAATCGTGGGGAAAGATCTTCAACATCTCCCATAAAGATCTTCCTTTTTTTTACCTAAAACCTTCCTTTATGTCCTGGGGAAAATAAAACATAAAAGGGTGAGCTCAAATGCTCAGTAAGGGTAAACAAAATAAATATCAATCACATAATTTTCATAAGAACATAACATTTTTGGAAATCTTAACCTGCAAAAGAGAGCATAATTTCATAACATGGGATAAATCATAGTAGTGAAATGAAATCATAACTTAAAACATTACTCATTGTGGCATACACACATAATCATAGAGAATCATTTCTTGTTAGTCAAGACTCATTGCCAAGACTATCTTAGTGGACAAAGTCCCTTTCTGAATCGAGTAATCCTCGTTTCAGTCCTGTTTCACTGAACCGGTATAACCTACCATTCCAGCCATGTCTATCTCATGAGATATAAAATCTTTAACCAATGCATTGGAGGGAGATATAGGTCCCACCCATCTCTTAATGAATCCTTTCTTATGTGTGCCACAAAATCATAAATCATACATCATTTCATAACCCATGTAATAAAAATGGGATTCTTAAACAACATGACATCATAAAACCATTCATATAAGATAAAGGAATTCATAAACATAATTCCATCACAACATAGTCAAATAAATGTAAAAATATGGATAGAAACAGAACCCTTTATTATCTTATATGGAAAATAATTTTGATAAAACACTTGAATTGAATTCTTGAGGAAAATATCCTTTCTTCTTCAAAATCAATTTCTTTTCACAAAACATCATGCAATTTTAAAAGAAAGAGATTTTATTGAAAATAGTCATGAAATCTTTTAGAGGAAGCTTCATGAAAATAAGGCTTTATAAAACAGTATAAATCCGTTCGTTCCGTATAAGTTAAAAAAAACATTCTTCGTACATTTGTCGGAAAAGTCAAAAAGTACCTCGTACGGAAAAACGACAAAAGATTCCTTTCATATTCTTTACTAAAAACTCACCTAAGGGTAAAATTGGATTTAAATTATTGCAAGTGGATGGATACAATATTACATATTGAGGGAACATGGATGTGGATGATAAAATACACCCCAGTAAATACTTACGAATAAACAATCTCGGATAAAAATGAGATTGTGATATTTCCCTTACCTTAGGTCCGACTTGCTTTGTAAGTGTCCGAAGCTCCTGTATAATGATTTAAATCATGTTATTGACTTATTACAGAATCATATTCATTGATATGATATCATATATGGTTCACTTATGACATTATATTACCCATTCTTTTGTAAATTCCATGTTAAAGAAGCGTTTTGGGTAAAATCGTTTCATTTATCGTGGGTGTTTTGACTTGTTGTTATTGACATCATTATTACTTATATCATGATTTACTCACTTCTAGAATATAAAATATGATTTATATATCATATATATTCAGTATATATATATATATATAATAGGTAGATAAATAAAATGAAAAACACCGTTCATGGAGACGGTAGTCCGTACGTACGCATGAACGCTGTTTTCCTTTCCTTATTGTCTTGAAATGGAAGTAAGTAGATGAAATACATATGTATATATATACATAAATCCAGTAGCTTTATAATGTCATATATTTCATTATTATTTCTTATATATACATTATAATCATTCTTAAATGGTTAACATGGAGAATGAATCTCATCGCGTCGTGGAGACGGTAGTCCGTACGTACGCACGAGCGATGATATCATTTCTATAAATATTGAATTGAATTGGAGTGGATCATACAATATATCAGAATCAATATGATTTTGTAATAACTATGTATAGTTATTCTTTACACCATTATACCCATCCATGTAAGGTGGTGGTGGAAAATAGATTACACCACGGCGTGGAGACGGTATTCCGTACGTACGCACGCGCGGTGATTTCTTTTTCCGTAGGATAGATAGATGGTGAAATAGGGTTGTTTCATACTTATAATAACATATCAGTATATTAGTGATACTGATGTTATTACTTCATAATGAAACAACCTAAGAAGAAAAAGTGGAAGAAGAAATAAAGATGAAAGAATTGGTAACGGTAATTACCTCTTCTTTGAAGCGCCTTTTGGAGACCTCCTCTTAGGGAACTAAAATAGGTATTTGAGGAAGACCAGAACCTCTAGGATGTTTCTAGGGAAGTGGAGAAGAGATTTTGGCAGGGGTTGTCCGAGCTTGAGTGCTCAAATTGGTGTGAGGAGGAGGGGGAGGAGGCGCCCTTTTATAAGGGAGGAGAGGGGCACCTTAGGAATATCTCAAAATATTATTTTATATTAAAGTAAAAATCGGTTTATAATGGTTCCAAAGGGTCTTATTTCGAAGCTAAAGTGGTGATGGGTCGAAATCCTATCAACCAATAGGATTTGGACAAGTTTAGGTTCTTATTTTAACCTTATCAATTAGATTTAACTCTAAGTTAAATAATTTAACTTTTACCGTGTCTTTTTGTTTTCTTTCACTATATGGTTAATAAACTTACTATAACATGCCAAACGAACCCCAAATTGTTTATTATTAATATATATATCCTTATATAAGTCATTTGGACGAACCTTAGATTTTTAGGAATACAATAACAATTAATAATATAATATTTTATTTAAAAACTATTTTGTGTCAATTTTGACACTATTTGATATATGATTTTTGTGAAAGTCATAACAGAATTATATGTTCGAACCAAGTTGATTAAATCAACATCAATATATCATAGTAACCTAGAAAATTAGTTGAATTCATAAAAAGTCTTAAATTACATTTATTTTTGTGTTTATAACATCAATTATGTCAATATTTCATTAATAAGATAATTACTGCATCATCTTTGTGTCATAAATAAATTAAATTATTTGATGTCTAAAAATTACAAATAAAATACCATTATGTAGGAAATCCTTTTAGATTTCTAAGGAATATTTACAATCGAATTTATCTTATGTATAACCCCATATTAAAAATTATTTACTTATTAAACTTTGATTTTATCTATTTTAACCCTTCTTTAAATAAATTAATAATAAATGTCCTAATCTAATCCAAGTGGGCCTAAATGGTCATATTTTATTCCTAAGTTTGTTTTTGGTCGAATTACACTTGTCCAATAGAATTAGGACATGTGTTAGGGTAATATTAATATCATATTTACCCTTAGTTACCCTATTTACTATTAACCGCGGTAAAAAAAAGTAAAAAGTTACTATTCACCAAAAATTATTTTCATCTCATTGAACCACATTTTACTTACTGACATCAACCGTGTCTCTCGGATTTTTGAAATTCCATTCACAGAAGCGGTAAAATTATGTTTTATGAAAAATTCAGTTTTTTTAACTACCACTTAGTAGTTTCACTATTCATCAAAAATTGATGTTTTTCAGAACAGTGCCAAAATTTCATCCCAAGCTATATTTCATATTCCGAATTCAAAAATGAAGTCTATTTTACCAAATTCATAACATAAAAGTTGCATTAATTAATTTTAAAATTAAATCCCGCTGTTAAAACAAATAGCGTGTTTTTTAAGAAACAATATCTATCAAAAGATTGACACTTGTTTATGTCTAGTTTAAATGTGAAATTACATCCAATGACCAACATTGTATTAAATTGTAAAAATATATTCTAAATATACTTTAAAACCACTAAAATTAATGATTTATCACTATTAATTATTTCGATTAAAAAAGTTGTTTTTAATTATAATTTAGTAATTTTCACTATTCATCAAAATATGAAAGTTATCCGAAAAGTACCAAAATTTCACCTTAGGCTAAATTCGATACTCCGAATCCAAAAATGAAGTCCATTTTGAGAGCTAAAATTTCTAAAATTTAAAAAGTGGTTATTACTATTCATAACGGCTAGTTTTAATAATATTTTAATAGCATATCATTGTTTCGTGAAACTCAGTATTACGTACCACACACGCTATCGAGGAAGGTTGTGATTGCGTGTAATGCAAGGCAAGTCAAGGATGCGTGTTGTGCAAGCTCCTTTTGGTGTAGCGTACAACACAAGACATTAATAAAATTAAAAAGAATATTTTTTATAAAATCTTGGGCTGTTACACTGGGGTTTCAGAAATCATTCATAAATCCATTAAAAATTATCCATTTTAGAAATACAATTGAAAAATTCAATTAGAAGTTCAATTGTAAGACAATAAAAAATATTATAATGTTTCAAAAATAATTATATTTTGAAAACACTTTTAAAAAAATCCATTAATTTTTTTTAAAAATATTAAGCAATATCAAAAAATCAAAACTACTAAGGACACTTGAAACTCTTTTGGCTATCTTGGGCCTTCCCACCTGATGGATGGATTCACTCTCCAGTTTCCTATCGTATTTACATAGATAAAGCACTAGTTTTTATAAAAAAAAATTTCCTAGATATCCTTACATTAATATAATTTTCATGGGAGTTTTAGATTTAATATATATATATAATAACATAGGGAATAAACATATTCACTTTTCTTTAAAAACAATTATATAAGTACAAATCTTTGTTGGAAATTACTTGTTTGACATGGTATGACCAAATCACATGATACATATACTTTGCATATGTTACGTGGAAGATTAATTATCAACCACACATTTTCAATTTCATACTATTCCGATTAAAAATTTATTTTTTTATAATTCGTATTCAATGATCATACATATAGATATACACACATATATACATGTATAAATTCAATGATTACAGAATCATAGATGTGTTGCCATAAATCTTGTTTTTTATATAACATGCACATGATAAACTGATGAAATTCTTTGTTTATTTGGTTATTAATAATTTATTTAAAATAGTTATGTAACTTAAAATAATAATTGAAAATATAATTTCAACTAATATATTTGAAAAATAAATAAATAATCCCTGTCAAATATGAATAAATTATTTACATGTAATTATTTCCAAAATTATTATTTATTAAGTTAACAAACTATTGAAGAAATATTTGATTCTCAAACATGCCTTTGCGCAGATTATGTATAATCCCTTTCTTTATTTTGGTTAAACAATTAGTCAAATATAATTATTTCATTATAATTAGAAAAGAAAAATTATAATATGATTAATTAAGTAATAATTTCTCACTATAAATATTTTAAAACAAACAAATTAAAGATTCATTTTTAAATAATAGAGAATCGAATATTTTGATAAATTTATAAAATATTTTTCCCATACAAAAAATAAAATTTCACAATTATTAGAAAACAAATTAAAATAACAAAACTTGTATAAATTATATTATTTCAATGAAAAATAAAATAAATCCCTTACATCAAACTAGATATAAAGATAAATTTTTATAAAATTAATATAAACTTAAATGATTTAATTAAAGAAATATTCTACATAATACCAGATTTAAACATAATTTAGATAAAATAAATTTAATCTTAATAGATTAAATTAAAGAAAAAACTTACTGGATTTTGATTGAAAAACCATTTCATCTCTATGTAGAAAGCACGTAGCTTTTTAAAATGGGCATGCAAACCCCTCTCTATTTATAATCTGAAATGAACAATATAGACAAAGACATTTTCAAATACAATCAATGTAATTGCACTAAAAATTAGTTCTGATGAAATGCTTCATGAGAAATCATAATATACTCTATTAATATATTTCTACAACTACACAGAATAAGATATTATATTGATTTTTTAAAAAATTTAATGATATATTTTATATTGGATAATTTGGTTGGATTAGTAGCTTTGTCGTGAAGTTTCAATACAAATCCAGACAAAAATATTGGTAGAATCATTGAACAAATGTTGTGAATATAAAATCACAACTATTAGATAATAATAAGGACAAGGAAATTGTGTCAAATTGAGACAGATTGAAGGATCAGTGGCAAAAATAAAAATGTACGAAAATACATTGATTTCAGAAACAGAGGATTCTCAATTCTGTCAAAGATCAATATAATTTTTTTTTTGAAATGGAAGGCTATCAAAAAATCAAAATCCTCTTTCATGCTGCAGTTGCTAAGCTTCATTATGTGATCTGTTATGATTGAAATTATATTATTCATCACAATTACTCATTCAATCAAAATGAAGGCCGAATGTGGATCCTCATTGCTATACAAGAAGCTGCCTCGATTCAAAAAGGAAAATGCCAAAAAACCATCCATAACTTTGTGATCCTAAGGCGTATCAGGATTAAAGGCAATTTATGTCAGCCGAATCGTACTCTAGAGGTGATCTGGTGAGCACCCCTACCTGGATGGATCAAGATCAATATCGATGGCACCTCCAAAGGTAATACGGGACCTATAGGATGTGGTGCTATCTTTAGAAATTACCACAGCTAGATCCTTGGACATTTCATGGGTAAATGTGGCATTTACACCTCCCTCGAAGCCGAGATGTTGGGCTTTATTCATGCCATTATCTTGGCCAAATCTTATGGTTGGAATAACCTTTGGATCGAAAGTGACCCGACGACCATTGTCCAAGCAATTTGGAATGGCGTATTCCACCTTGCGTGGCCAATTACCACCCACTAGATGGATTTCTCATACTTGCTTAGCGGTCTTAACTATATCATCACACATATTTACCAATAAGAAAACATGGTTGTAGATGTTCTGGCCAACATGGGAATCAATCAGGAAATTACTTTTCTTGAATACCTCCCCATTTCTCTCCACTCCTTGAATTAAAAAGATTGTAACATGATCTCTTCTTTTGGAATCTTGTAATCTTTCTTCATTTTTAATAAATTTAAGGCTTTGGTTGTTTTTGGTCAAGGAATCACCTTTTAAAAAAAACTATGCATCCAACCACATCCACTCATAACTGAATATATCTTTTGAGAACCAAATCACACAACATCCTGTACTATTTTAAACATCAACACTTAAAGAAAAATCAAAATGGATTTGAAGACGTATTTACACCAATGGGACCAGGCATTGAATAAAAACACAAGTTGATGAAAATTAAAAATGATTGAAATTAATGTACCATAATTGAATATGTAAATCAAACATACTTGCAGATCTGGTAAAAATAAAGGAGATAGACCTACCTCATTAAAGATCAAAACCCTAACCATGACTTGAACCATCACCGCAAAAAACCGAACTTCCACACCTGAATCAGACACATTTCGGTGTCCGATATCCTTCATTATACCTTAACGGTGCTCGGTTATTGTGACTCTTATGAATGTATTTAATACAGAGTGAGCCCGATGCCTCATAAACCTCGTTCAGATTCTCCTCCTCATGAAGAACTCTCTCGAATCCAAACTCGAACCCTACAGCTCGACGATCTCTACACCTAAGCTTCGACCATTGTGTTTCGATCTGTGACTTCACTTGGCTTACTCATCAGCCAGAATCAACCTGGATGAACCCTAGCCTATTTTAACCTCACTTATAAAACATGAACCCCGCATACGGGATTACCGACATGTCATTTCAACTTTTTTTATCATTTCATTCAATTTTTTCAATTTAAATTGTTTATTATTTTCTTATTTTTTTAATAAAACAATTATCATATTTCATATATATATATATCACTATTAATTCTTTAATAAAAATTATATTTATATTAATCATAAGTTAAAATTTTATTAATACACATATTTAAAAAATAATATATATATATATATATTAGTTAAATAAAATTATGAACATAAATTATCATCATAAAATAAATTAATAATTGCGTAATATGAAATCTGTTTTTAATGGGAATGTCTTTATTTTAATAATTATTTTAATTATTCTATTTACCATTATTTCAAATATTTATTTGTTATAAATATATTTTTGGTTATTTTATTTCAAAACATTATAACAATATATTTCATTTATATTTATTTTGTTTTGTTTTATTTATTAAAAAATCATGTTAGAAAATGTAAATTCATGAAAACTATATTAAAATATAATGGATTTATATTATTTCAATATATAGTGTTTTGATGAAAAATTATATAAATTAACGTAAAAAATTTCATTGTGATTAAATTAAATCACAAAATATTATAACATTATATATTTAAATTATAATTCATTTACTAATTACATAATATTTTCTGAGATGTTATAATAACAATGTGAGATTCACATTTGATATTCATAGTGAATAATTCAAATACAATATTAATGAAATAATACCATCGCAATTCCTAATACGTGACTCATAAATTAATAAATGATCATGGGACTTGGAATCATATCATAATAGTATTAAAATGATATAGATATTGACATATCCTGTGTGACATAATCATAATAATATAACTAATTTTTTAGTTATATCTAACATGGAATTCATCGCATGTTGGTCATTGGGTGACCACCCATGTAACATGATTGGGAATGGGATAAACACCCTATGTACCCTCTTAATATCTAGGAATAAACTCATGTGTATCCTCTTATGGGATTGGAATATCTATCCATGTGCCCTTTTAGCTCATACGCTTTAAAAATTTCCCAATTCATTGGAGGTCTATAATAGACCAATCTATTAGAAAATCATAATCCATTCATTTGATTCCAAGAGTTCATGATAATACTTCTCATTTCATCATATAAATGTATTTATAAAAGAAAATAATTTTCATTAGAACATAATCAATATCATCATTAAAAAAATTAAATGAATAGGGATGGTAATATTAGATCATATATCTAGGGATGGATATGTAGCATTAATGGATATTCATATATTAAAAAATACCATTAAATAATTACTGGAAGATAACTTGGGTAAAATAATTATTTAATTTTTAAGTAATATAATTAAAATCTAAAGTATTTGGGAATATGTTTTCTTTGAGAATAACCATTGAAATCATTAATATAATATTCAAAGAAAATATCAGTCATCAAAATTTGGAATTTTTTGTGTGTGAAGAATGTTTAAAAAAAATATTAAATTCACACCTTCAGTAAAAAGAAACATAATCAAACATTGAAAAAGAAGATTAATTTTAACTAATTTTAGAAAAAGTAAAAAAATTAATAAAAATAACATCATTAATTAATTTTATAATAATAAAAAAATTCATGAAAACATTCTGAGATAATATGTACATGCATTAAAGATATTTCTACCAAAAATGAAAAACATAGTCGATTTTCGATTAAATAATTATTCCAAATATTTGATTACTAAGAGATATGAAAATGAAAAGAAGACATTAAATTTATAACAATACCCATATTATAATAAAATATATAATCTTAATGATAGATAGATTATATAATTTCATCATTAAAAATTTTAAGCATAAAAAATCCTCGAAAAAAGTGAAATTGTGACAGAAAACCATTACTTCTTTGGTATCAAGGAAATAACAATCCCTATAAAATAAATAATATCAAATGAAACATTTAATACCCCTTATATAAAATGATTAAAGATATAACATATCATATAGGTACTATATTCCATGCATGAATAAAACAAGTGGTAACTATGCCATATAACACATAGAAACAAAAGTGAGGTGAAAAACCCTCACAAAATGGCCGAAATGATTCATGTATTATTTTTTACTCCTATATGATAAATTTAAATTTATAATATTTTTATATTGGATACATATTCATAATTATAATGCAAAATATTGTCTACATATATCATCATATCACTGATTAGTAAATAATATTTCATTATCATCACCATTTCATGTGTTAACTACTTCATATTTTATGTATGTTTGGGTTTAGTTGTTATGGTCCTCGATATTTCATTTTGGTTCCACCGTCTCTATAATATTAATCAATCAATAATTGTCATATTTTTTTCACTATATTCACTTTTATAATCATTCCTATATAATACAGATGAAAAAAACATCCCTTTTTGGAGGTGGTAGTTCAAACATATTTACTAGTGATGTCATTATTTTTTAGAATATATGAAGGTAAAATAAAGATAATATATTACAATTATAAATAAATAATTATGTCAAAGAAAATAATATACAAATATAAAATCCATCATAATAACCAACCATGAATGAAGGATATTGAAAATGAATCATATCGCTATATGGAGGCTGTAGTCCAAACATTTGTGTGAGTGATACATTCAATTACCATTTGATATGAACATGTTGGGAAATGGTTTTCCCAAAATAATAATAACATATCAGTATATTAATGATATTATTTTCATTTTCTAATGAAATAAACAATAGAGTTAAATGATGTTTCTGAATAAATAAACATATAAAGGTTCGAGTAATATGTTTAGCTCCTATTTGAGAGACCTATAATGGCTTACACATTAAATGATAACATAACAGTCTTTGGGAAAGGCCAAGAGATCAATAACTAGGAAAATAATATATTTTGTTTTTGGGATGATATGCATGGAACTATAATGTTAAACCAATGTGAATAATAGATGAAAATGGGTTCCCTTTTATATGTGAGGGGAGTGAAACACATGATATTATTTATTTGATTTAAATATTATAATGCAATGTTCTTGTAAAGTTAGAAAAAAATTGGAATTAAATCTATGATAAGATAATATATGTCTGAAATATCACCAAAAAATTAGATTTATGCATGTTTATCTATTAATTATACAATTATCAATTTTTTTACCCCCTAGAAAACTTTTTTTAATCCAAAACATAGAAAAAATATTATTTTTAATATTAATTATGACTATACATGAATGTGGGATAATTAAAAATTTAGAAATTATGATTCCTAATATAAAATAAACTCTATCAAATTCAATATATATAACTAGAAATATTTAAAACTAAAATAAACACCCAAAATGAAAAGAATGAAATTTTTATAAAAAATTAAAATTTTAAGTATAAAAATAAATTTTAATTAATTAAATTCTATTAAATATATTAGATTAATTTATTTATAAAAAATATTTCATACATTATATGAACATTTTTGTAACAACATAAATATACAATGATTTTTTTATTTTAAAGAACGCAATGCACAAAAAAATAGATTTTGGAAAAATAATTATTTTTAACTTAAAATGATTTCATCAGGATTCTAACCCATTAGATAAATAATCTATGAATGGATATAAATTAACTATAAATAAATTTAAATTGTTTTTAATAATTTAATATTTAACAATTTATTTTTTGTACTACAATTTATGACACCTAAAAAATAAATTTCATCCTGAAACTATGCTATATAATCATGATATTTTTTTATTAAAAATATTATGATTAAATTGTAGGAATTAACTAATACGTTTAAATTATGGAATATATATATATATCTTAATTTATATTGTCATAATTTTTTCCACCAACCCAGATGTAATGTTATAATTTTTTTAATATATCAAAGTTAATTTAGACACAGTATTTCATGAAAAGTATGATATCCAATACATAATATTTATTAAAAAACAAATCATATAAAATCATGGACTTTTAAAGTACTCCTATCCCTTTAAAATAATTTCTCCATCAAATTTCCATCACCCTAAATCAAAAAGTTAAGGATAAATTTTCTTCATCATACCATAGGGTTCCCACATGTATTCCTTGAATTTATAATGCCTCCCAATAACATTAAGAAATTGTATAGTATTATTTCACTGAAAATCATCTATACAAGCTAGAATTTGTTTATTCATAATAATAATGATCATGATATCATAGTAAAACCATCAATTTAATTACATGTGAAGGATCAGGTGAATACATCCTTAATAGTGATACATGTAACACATCCTAAACATGATAGAGGTTTGATGAAATCCATATATGATAATCTAATATACCTACTGAATCAATAATTTTGAAGAGTGAACTATAAATAAGATTAAATTTCCTTTATTTCATAATCTCAAACCATTATTCCAAAAAAATGCTGAGAAAAGTGTCACCAAATTTGGTTTCCAAATCTCACCAATGATTGTCAACTGGAGATCCCTTTAATTATAATAAGTATTCTATCGAATCTGAGCTTCCCTAATGTTATTTTTAATGTCTCCATATTTATCAATCATTTCCATATCTAGATCATGTATAAATACATTTATTTATATTACACCATCACATTATGTTATATTTATGTACTTATTTTGATAAAGGTATATATAAGGATCCATCCGAATTCTAGAGTAAAAGATAGTGTTATAAAAAATTTATACTATATGGAGATGTTCATTCCATCTGACATTGAAATATAAATAATAATATATTAACATATCCATTTGGTTTTGTTTTTTCTTTCTGATTGACCATTTATCATTGGAATATCTGCAGAAATGAAACACAACATTTTATCTAGAGTTTGTTATATACTTCTCTATATCATTGAGGTAAAACTAAGATCACTATGAAATTCAATAAAATATGGTACGCTAAGAAATACTACCACATCATTATCATATATCAGGGAATGATTATGATGATATAAATCATATCTCATATAAATGAAATGTCTTGAATTCATTAGGAGATCGACTAAAAACCAAAAAAACATTACAATCATTATATGTATTTGTGTATCCTATGATGAAATTCATTGTAATGTTTTCCCATTTCCATATAGGTATGGGTAATGGCTATGGAATCACCGTAGTCTTCATCCACCCATCTCTAATATTTTAGAATAATAACCACATATATATATATATATATTATGAAATATATCACTTCAAATTATCTAACCAGAAATTCTTCTTAATTTCCCAATATATCTTCAGACTTCTTGGAAAAATAAATTTTGAATAGAAATGTGATTTATCTAAAATATCCTTAAATTATTATATTAGAGGGACATAAAATTTATTTCCAAAATGTATTATTCCATCACATTCAATATTTATCTCATGAACATTTCTTATGTTCTTTTTAGGATTTACATCTTCATCTTGGACTAATAATGTTGATCCATAATACCCCATATTATTTAGGATTTGATGATTTCAGAACCCATTCATACATTGATGATGCTCTGGTTATTTAGATTGTTCATTAGGTTTTATTCAATTCTTTTGTTTTTGGTGATAAATTCCAATATGTATGTATTATTGTTTTTTGGAATGAAATATCCCTTAGGATAGAAAATTGGACACATAGTGAAAATGGATATGCCGAAGAATTGGATATATTAATTACTTATATAAAGGAAATGGCTATATAAATCTCAAACATTAAGAAATAATCTAGTTGGGTAATCAATTATGTTGATAGATCACCTGTATAAAATTAATAATGTCAATAAATCACCTAATTGAAGAATCAATTTTTTTAAATTTTGGCTATGTAGGTAAATTTCATAAAGAAATGAGTTTCATTATTTTTTTTACCTATTGAAGTTTTCCATGATGAATCAATTTCCTATATCAGTTTTGGTAAATTTTCAACATGATGAAATTTTTTACATCATTTCAATAAGCTACACTAATTTGACCTATGTGAATGAAAAAATAAGTGAAATAAAATATTCAAATCCCCTACATGATTTAAAATCTTAAAATCAGATATGTGGATTCAATTCAGTTAATCAGTTATGTCATGTATCTAGTTTCTATTTATTTCTGTTAAAACAATCAAGTAAGCATTTAAGCCTAATTTCTAATTCGTAAATGATATATTACCTATTAAATATGAAATCTCATGTAATAAGATCCATGTATCGAGTCAAAAAACTAAGGAAAATGATATATTTTATTTTTCTATAGTGTTTCTAATAATTTTTCAAAGTGAATGATATGTGACTGATCCATTATTCTACAAATCATATATTTAGTTTTAGAATAAGAAATGGTGCATTTATTTTAATGTGATGTATTTGTGATCAAGTATGGAATTTTGTATCAAGAGTGTTTTTCAAAATAAAATTAAGTGACATTATTCTCAAAACCCTCTAAAAATGGAACACTATTATTTCACAATAAAAATAAAGAAGGATTTTGGTTTAACATCTTATATTATCAACCATATATTAGAAGTTTAGAATACTCTCCTAGAGAATCTTATTAATACTATCATTTATCTTGGAAATATTCCTTTTAAGTTAGCTATATGTTACAGATTTCAGCCAAAATTGGAAAAAATATCTTTTATTATCTTTTTTATAAATATCTGAGTAATGTAACCATCGAAAAATGTTGTTTATAAATAATTTTGGGAGACAAGTAAAAATATCATGTGATTTCACTAAGTGTCTATATCTTGAACTCTGTCATAATTTCCTAATAAAATGGACTAGAAGTCACTAGTAAAAGGACTGGTCTAGTGAAAATTATTACACTCCTCGAGAAGAGTGTTGTTTGAGTTTTATAGGGGAATTATATTACACAAAAAACTGTAAAAATATATTTTTTATCTTTAATATTCTTTTCATTATTATAAATAGTATCTTAAATAATAGAATATAATTCAATTAATATGATATAAGTAATTCAAATTTTAAAGTGGGTGGTTCTTTTAAGTGAAGAAAAAAATAAACAACATAATACACACCCCACCCTCTTGAGTATTAATACGGTCAGTCTCTAATAATTATTTTTATCATCGGTATTTATTATTGTGTAATCATATGTATGAGTTGAAATATAATGACATCATCAACAACTGAATATATTCTTATAAACTGACGGATTTTATATTGTTTAGAGAACCATATTTCAATGGTGAGAATTATTTATGTATATAAAGGAAGGAATGAATAATAACACATATAATAAATCCTGGTATAAGGTAATATCTCAAGTCTATGAAGTCTTATGAAATTAAAAATACTGAAATATAAATATGGGATGTTGAAGCTCAATAAAATTATAACCTTAATTATAAATATATTTTAATATATAATTAATTGATTAATAAATTATGAGTTCCACATATTTTATCAATGTCAAACAGCCCCTGAAATATGAACTAATATTTTACTATCATATTAAATAATAGATAACATGTGGGATATGTAACGCCCCGACCCTGGTTACCCAGAGTCAGGGCATTATTACATTACATTGGCATGATCACAAGAAAGATCAAATCTCGAAAGACCGATTGGTTTAGTAGCCTTGGAAACACTAGATATATTCATAAGTTTTACATTACATCATAAAATGAAAAACTACTACAACAACATAATGTCTCCACATTCCACACTATTATCCCCTCATAATATCCCTGCAGGTCATTCATAACTTACTTTTTCACATCCTGGGAAAAATAAAACATAGAAAAGGGGTGAGCTCAAATACCCAGTAAGGATAACAATATAGCAGAACATTAAAAATAAGCATAAACATTTAAGGCAATGAATTACTAAAACAAAAGCCTTTTTAAACTTGAACTTCAACATATTATGGCAAAAGTAAAATGAAATAATGTCATTTACTTGTTCACATGGATATTCTACTAATCGAATAATCACATGCTATATCAATAACCACTTTCATAATGTTGGAATGCATAATGCTGAACTTTAATTTCTTTGTCAAGGCCTCGTCCCAAGACCTTGGGGCTAACTGTGACCCGAACCCAACCCGGAGTGCCTCTAATAACCGGACACCAACCCGGAGTGCCTCTAATAACCGGACACCAACCCGGAGTGCCTCTAATAACCGGAGACCAAACCGGAGGGATTACTTTTACCAGTCCCTAACCTGGAGGGCTTACTTTTACCAGTCCCCAACCTGGAGGGCTTACTTTAACCAGTCCCCAACCTAGAACATACTTGTCCAACACATTCATATGAAGTAAAGGTTGAAATATAACATAAACATTCTTATTGAAACTAGCATACGCAATGTCAATACATTACTGAAAAACCATGAATGCTATATAAATGACACATCTACAGTCAAACATATCACAAAACTTCATTACAATATGGAAGTTTTATATCATAATAAATCAACTTCAAATAATCTTAAAATCCATCAAAGGATGTTGACATAGATGAAAATGTATTTTAAAAATTATTGAGAGAAATATCCCTTTTTCATGAAAACATTTTAATGTTACACAATTTAGAAAGTAAGGCATTTAAATACATTTTTGAATCGAAGTGTCCCATACCACTTTGAAACTTTTGAATGGAATTAACACTTTTAAAACATTCATTTTCATATAAATAAATCCTTACAAACCATTTTGAAAACATGGACATAAATGAGGATGATTTAGAAGAATAAATATTTAAAACATTTTAAATGATGTTTTAGTAAAAGTTCCCTTTGAAATAATCCCTTTGAAAACTCTTTTATGAAATATGGACATGGATAGTAAATATGTCCCTGTAGATACGTACGTAAAGACAACCTCAGATATTAAAGAGATTGTGAAGTAAACCCTTATCAATTTGGTAACTTATGAAACATACAACCCATGAAAGAGGTATCATACAATTAAAATTTAAATACACATAAGGTAAAGTGTATTATACAATGAATACAATTATGGACAGTACATACACCACACAAAAGATAATAGTGGAAATATGGCATGAATCTCATGGAAATAAAGAGTGAGATGAAAACCCCTTACCAGGTTAATCAACTGAGTCATATGGCCAAAAGTTAATAACCACCAAATTATTTACAGAATAACATGAATATAAAGATAATCATGATAATATATATCAAATGCCAATACACAATACACCACTTTCAATAATTTAGTGGCGAATAATGGAAATCTCACGGAATTGAATGTGAGATATGAAAATCCCTTACCTTGTACTTTTACTTGGTTAGGGTAGGTTAACCTCCTGTATAATATTTAAATAATTGTTATTAAATTATACAAGAATCATATATATTAATATCATATCATATATTATCTTTTAACTTTTCTTTGTTAATAATGTCTTAGTATTATCGATGTTTCGGGTGTTAACTTACTCGTTTAATTTTATATGTTTTATTACATAAGCCATGTTTGTAATGGATAGGTTGTATATTATTCATATCCAGAATGATATCAAGTCCTTAAACATCATTTTTAAATCAGAAAATGATAATTATACTTGAATGGATATGATGGAGAATGAATCTCATCGCGTTCGTGGAGACGGTAGTCCGTACGTACGCACGAGCGACAATATCATTCTTTTGATATTAAAATAATATATAAATGAATGGTATATCATATATAAAGAATCAATAACATGTTATGTTTATTATTTACATGAGTTACACATCATTATTATATCCATCCAAATAATAATATATTGAATAACAATTACAACACGACGTGGAGACGGTAAGCCGTACGTACGCACATATGGTGACATGTTATTCAAAGGGTGGATAGAATACTGAATATGGTTGTACCATATTTATAATAACATCACAGTATATATATGATACTATAGTTATTTTTTTAGAATGGTAACAACAAAGTAAGAAGAAGTGGAAGAAGAAGGAACTTGGATAAAGGGTGGTGAAATCATTACCTCTTCTTCGGTTCCTTCCTTTTGATTTGATCAAAAGGGCTCCATAGGTTGGCTTTCTGATCAAACTAAGGCCTCTACGTTGTAGTGAGGGAAGTTGGGAGAGTATCTGGGCAGAGTTTGGCCGAACCATAAGGCTTTTAAGGTGTTACAAAATGAGAAGGAGGAGTGCCCTTTTATAAGAGGGGTGAGGGGCACCCTTGGAAAAGCTAGAAATATTAATTTATAATAAATTCGTATTCGGTTTCTAATGGATCCAAATTTGATTATTTAAATGTTAAGGTGGGGATGGGTCGAATACAACTCAGCCAATAGAATTTGGAGAGGTTTGGGTACTTATATTAACCTTATCGTTTAGTACTAACTCTAAGTTAATTAGTTTCACTTTTACAATGTCTCTTTGTATTTTTATATAATATGGTTAATAAACTTACTATATACATCCAAGAGACCCCCAAGTGGTCCATTAATGATGAACCTATCATGATATAAGTCTCTTGGACGAACCTTAGTTTTTTAGGAATTTAATATCAATTAATAATATAATATTTGTTTTAAGAACTCTTTTATGTCAATTTTGACACTATTCAATAGTTGATTTTTTTGAAACTCATAACAGATTGATTACTTCGAAAAAATTCAATTACATCAATCCTAATATAACATATTATCCTAGAAAATTAGTTTAATGCATTGAAAGTTTCATATTATATTTATTTGGGTATTTATAATATCATTTATTTTAATTTTTCACTATTATAGTAATTACTGCATCATCATTGTGTCATAAATAAAATAAATTATTTAATGTCTAAAAATTATAAATAAAATATAATTATGTAGTAAATCTTTTTATCTTTCTAATGAATATTTATAATCTAAAATCCAACATATATAACCCTATGTAACAATTGTTTTTCTAAAAGATATATGCTTGTGTCATTTTTGTATTCATTTTAACTTAATTAAAATAAAGTGTCATTATCACTTACAAGTGGATCCATGGGGTCCCAAAATCGACCCAAAGATGCCCATGGTCGACCATGTATCGACCAATATGGTTAAGACACGTTTTAGGGTAATTTAGTATTATTATAATATTATTTTTTAACCCTTATTTACCGGATTTACCCTTAACCATGGTAAATAAAATATTTACCGCAGTAATTATTCAAAATGTCTAAAAATAAAAGTTACATATTTACACAATTTGAACATCCTGATTCCAAATATGGAATCCATTTTCATAAATTCAAAACACAGAAGTGGCAGAAATTAATTTAAAATTAATTCCCGCTGTCAAAACAAAAAGCGTGTTTTTAAGAGATAATAACTATCAAAAGATTGACACTTGTTTATGTTTGGTTTAATTGTAAAATTATGTCCAATTACCAACATTATAATAAATGGTAAAAATATATTCTAAATATACTTTAAAACCACTCAAATTCATAATTTATCACTATTAATTATTTTGATTAAAAAAGATGTTTTAATTAAAATTTAGTAATTTTCACTATTCATCAAAATATGAAAGTTATCCGAAAAGTACCAAAATTTCACCCTAGGTTAATTTCAATATTCCGAATCCAAAAATGAAGTCCATTCTAAAATATAAAATATATATAATTTCAAAAAGTATGTATTACTATTCATAACGGCTAGTTTGATTGGTTGTGGTGTGTTAAAACTCGAAGTTGCGTACAACACATGCTAATATATTATTCAAAGGAAAGCGTACCGTGGAAACTTGGAATGTTTCATTTTAATTTTTTTTGATGTCACTATTTAGTCAAAAATTTTGAAATATTGTATTTAAAAAGGTTTCACTATTAAAAGTTGATAAAAGTGCAATACTGAAAATGAATCTGTTCTTGTATTATGTCTAAGAAACTCATAGTATGGATTCTAAAATTATAAGGATTATATAAAGTTTAAAATTTAGTTAATACTATTCACAACCTCTTTTGAACGGCTTGTTTGGTAAGTCATGGTGTGCTTGAACTCGGTGTTGCGTGTAGTGAAAGTTATTGTATTATTTTAAAGAAATAACACACTATGAAATCTTGGGGTGTTACATTCTCCCCTCCTTCAATAAATTGCGTCCTCGCAATTTGAAATTGTTTTTCGAAAATAAAAGGTAAAAAATATCGTTGTGGGAAAACTCACATCGGAAATTGGGTTACTAAAATTTAGTCTTAATATGAGGAAATGAGAAATGAAAGGGTCACCACCAAATTATGATCTCGATTAGGAGAACATTGGTGGCGATTAGAGACATATAATTGGAAGAAAAACGTAAATATTTATAAGTAGTGATTGAGGTCATCAATCACAAACAAGTATAAAATTGAGGTCCTTAAACTCATCAATCTATGATGATTTTAAATACCATCGGTTCAACAAAACATAGGGTATTAGGATAACACATTTTTGACGTTTCAAAATATCTTAGTTGAAATCCCACATTGAAAAATGAATTAATGAGGCCTCTATTTAAAATAAAGAGTGGAAAGTATGAAGATTACCGAAACTAACACATACTAGGGTTCCATGTAGGAAAATATGGATATGGAAGAGAAATCTAACCATCAATTATCTGATGGAGAGTGGTAGAGAACATGGCTATGAAAAGGCCAACAATCCCAAAGCTATAAATTAGTGATGATTTAAGGTACCATCTAGGAAAACATTTTTGTTCTAAGTTCCTTTTCTTAATGTTGAGGAATTTATTTATGAGATTGGATAAGATCATAAGGATATATACTTACTTTATAATTAGAGTTTTGTACATTAATAAATTTCTACCACAAACTCATCTTTCACTCGTAAAAAAAGTCTATTTATACTATTCGTATAGGGTTCCAAAATAAACGAATTTATAATTCATCTACCAGATCTTTTAAAAAAAACTACATTATTTAATCCAGGACATCTCTTGGGCCAGTGGTAGGTGATACACCCTTGTCTCCCTTCGGTTGCGGGTTCAAGTCTCGCAGCCTTGCCGGACGCGACGGGTTGCCGCCCGACCTCTGGGTTGTCCTTTTATGGCAATCCAAAATTAATCTCAAACTAGAATTTATCCAAAATATTTCTGAACAAACTCACTGTCCAACATTTATAAGGAAGTTAAACATAATGTAGATCCTTTTTACCACATAATAGCATATGAATACCTTCATCATTTATTCTTTTAATACACTAAAACATCCTGAATTACCATATTCCTTATTGATTACATTCATGCTCCCTTATTCCAAATAGAATGATGGATATACCTCATCAATCCAAAAATGTTTTAAACCCCAACAATAATGGAATATACAGATCATTAATCAGTTCCAAGGTAGTCAAGAATATCCAATATAATTTATCCAAAACAATCATGTATTATTCCAAAATCACTAACTCGGTATCAGAACTATATTATGGTTTATCATTCTCTCAACCATATATTTTCCAAACATTTATCCTGCTGTTGAGTCACCATTCTTTGTTCCACACAATCTCAAGTCCTTAATGAAATAGTACTGTAGTAAAATCCTTATATACTCCATAATTATTATAACAAGTACATTGTTGATACAACACTCAATTGACATAATCAAGATAAGAACACTAATCATTCCTCTTCATCTGTGGTAGTATCATAACTTGATTATTATCCAATAACATCATTTGCGGCATATTCTGATGACTGGGACATAGGTTCGCATAGTGTCCAAACTCCTTGCAAATGAAGAATTGTACATTTGAAACCATTTTCTTACCCATTCAGTCACGTACTTTGTGCCCTTTTCCTCCACACATATAACAAACTCCCATTCCTTTCAGGCAAGTTACAAGGTGTTTCTTTCCACAGTTACCACATATGGGAAAATTATTCTTTTTCCTCTTCCCTTTATCCATCTTTCTCTCTTCCACCCTTTTCTTCTCTTGCTTCCTTCAAAGCCATAGGACTCAGTAAACTCTTTACTTATCTTATCAACACATGATATTATTTCATCATATGATGATAATACATGAGATACTATTTCTCTTGTAAATTCTGGCTTAATACCATAAAATATATGATCCTTCTTTCTCTTTGTATCATGTGCATTGCTGGATTTCTCATTCCTTCTACTAGGCGCCATTTCTAAACATTGGCATATACTAGATTAGTTTATGAATAACAATACCTAATCCCAAACTTTTAAAACACATAACATAAATTAAATAGTTTATGGATATAATCCATAATCATAAAAATGTCTCCTTTGAGGAAATATATACTCATAAATCCTTCATAATGATTTGTAAAGAAAATGAGAGTTATCCTAAGCATATCCCCCGGGAGTGTCGTAACCCAGAGTGCAGCAAGGCCCGTTGTCGTGCACCAGTTCCCATTCGAGTCTAGCTCAAAGTAGTGTTTTCGGGTTTTACCCCTAGGTACATATGTGCCAGAGCCGCCTCTACCTGCTCATACCCAGACAGGGATGTATTGCTCGGAAAACTCATAAAATCCTTACAATACCAAAATTCTAGGAAGTTCTTCTATACTAATCCTCAATGTTCATCTTAGGTCTACGTGCTCTAATCAGAGTTTATCTAAATCTAGCTTCCAAGGTTTGTACTAAAATTCCTCTGATACCAACTGTAACGCCCCAACCCTAGTTACCCAGAGTCAGTGCATTATTACATAACATTGGCATGATCACAAGAAAGATCAAATCTCGAAAGACCGATTGGTTTAGTAGCCTTGGAAACACTAGATATATTCATAAGTTTTACATTACATCATAAAATGAAAAACTACTACAACAACATAATGTCTCCACATTCCACACTATTATCCCCTCATAATATCCCTGCAGGTCATTCATAACTTACTTTTTCACATCTTGGGAAAAATAAAACATAGAAAAGGGGTGAGCTCAAATGCCCAGTAAGGATAACAATATAGCGGAACATTCAAAAATAAGCATAAACATTTAAGGCAATGAATTACTAAAACAAAAGCCTTTTTAATCTTGAACTTCAACATAGTATGGAAAAAGTAAAATGAAATAATGCCATTTACTTGTTCACATGGATATTCTACTAATCGAATAATCACATGCTATATCAATAACCACTTTCATAATGTTGGAATGCATAATGCTGAACTTTAATTTCTTTGTCAAGGCCTCGTCCCAAGACCTTGGGGCTAACTGTAACCGGAACCCATCCCGGAGTGCCTCTAATAACCGGACACCAACCCGGAGTGCCTCTAATAACCGGACACCAACCCGGAGTGCCTCTAATAACCGGAGACCAAACCGGAGGGATTACTTTTACCAGTCCCTAACCTGGAGGGCTTACTTTTACCAGTCCCCAACCTGGAGGGCTTACTTTAACCAGTCCCCAACCTGGAACATACTTGTCCAACACATTCATATGAAGTAAAGGTTGAAATATAACATAAACATTCTTATTGGAACTCGCATACGAAATGTCAATACTTTACTCAAAAACCATGAATGCTATATAAATGACACATCTACAGTCAAACATATCACAAAACTTCATTACAATATGGAAGTTTTATATCATAATAAATCAACTTCAAATAATCTTAAAATCCATCAAAGGATGTTGACATAGATGAAAATGTTTTTTAAAATTTATTGAGAGAAATATCCCTTTTTCATGAAAACATTTTAATGTTACACAATTTAGAAAGTAAGGAATTTAAATAAATTTTTGAATCAAAGTGTCCCATACCACTTTGAAACTTTTTAATGGAATTAACACATTTAAAACATTCATTTTCATATAAATAAATCCTTACAAACCATTTTGAAAACATGGACATAAATGAGGATGATTTAGAAGAATAAATATTTAAAACATTTAAAATGATGTTTTAGTAAAAGTTCCCTTTGAAATAATCCCTTTTAAAACTCTTTCATGAAATATGGACATGGATAGTAAATATGTCCCTGTAGATACTTACGTAAAGACAACCTCAGATATTAAAGAGATTGTGAAGTAAACCCTTATCAATTTGGTAACTTATGAAACATACAACCCATGAAAGAGGTATCATACAATTAAAATGTAAATACACATAAGGTAAAGTGTATTATACAAAGAATACAATTATGGGCAGTACATACACCACACAAAAGATAATAGTGGAAATATGGCATGAATCTCATGGAAATAAAGAGTGAGATGAAAACCCCTTACCAGGTTAATCAACTGAGTCATATGGCCAAAAGTTAATAACCACCAAATAATTTACAGAATAACATGAATATAAAGATAATCATGATAATATATATCAAATTCCAGTACACAATACACCACTTTCAATAATTTAGTGGCTAATAATGGAAATCTCATGGAATTGAATGTGAGATAAGAAAATCCCTTACCTTGTACTTTTACTTGGTGGGGTAGGTTAACCTCCTGTATAATATTGAAATAATTGTTATTAAATTATACAAGAATCATATATATTAATATCATATCATATATGATCTTTTAACTTTGCTTTGTTAATAATGTCTTAGTATTATCGTTGTTTCGAGTGTTAACTTACTCGTTTTATTTTATATGTTTTATTACATAAGACATGTTTTTAATGGATAGGTTGTATATTATTCATATCCAGAATGTTATAAAGTCCTTGAACATCATTTTTAAATCAGAAAATGATAATTATACTTGAATGGATATGATGGAGAATGAATCTCATCGCGTTCGTGGAGACTGTAGTCCGTACGTACGCACGAGCGACAATATCATTCTTTTGATATGAAAATAATATATAAATGAATGGTATATCATATATACAGAATCACTAACATTTTATGTTTATTATTTACATGATTTACACATCATTATTATACCCATCCAAATAATAATATATTGAATAACAATTACACCACGACGTGGAGACGGTAAGCCGTACGTACGCACGTATGGTGACATGTTATTCAAAGGGTGGATAGAATACTGAATATGGTTGTACCATATTTATAATAACATCACAGTATATATATGATACTATAGTTATTATTTTATAATGGTAACAACAAAGTAAGAAGAAGTGGAAGAAGAAGGAACTTGGAAAAAGGGTGGTGAAATCATTACCTCTTCTTCGGTTCCTTCCTTTTGATTTGATCAAAAGGGCTCCTTAGGTTGGCTTTCTGATCAAACTAAGGCCTCTAAGTTGTAGTGAGGGAATTTTGGAGTGTATTTGGGCAGAGTTTGGCCGAACCATAAGGCTTTTAATGTGTGACAAAATGAGAAGGAGGAGTGCCCTTTTATAAGAGGGGTGAGGGGCACCCTTGGAAAAGCTAGAAATATTAATTTATAATAAATTCTTATTCGGTTTATAATGGCTCCAAATTTGATTATTTAAATTTTAAGGTGGGGATGGGTCGAATACAACTCAACCAATAGAATTTAGACAGGTTTGGGTACTTATATTAACCTTATCTTTAAGTATTAACTCTAAGTTAATTAGTTTCACTTTTACAATGTCTCTTTGTATTTTTATATAATATGGTTAATAAACCTACTATATACATCCAAGAGTCCCCCAAGTGGTACATTAATGAAGAACCTATCATGATATAAGTCTCTTGGCCGAACCTTAGATTTTTAGGAATTTAATATCAATTAATAATATAATATTTGTTTTAAGAACTCTTTTATGTCAATTTTGACACTATTCAATAGTTGATTTTTTTGAAACTCATAACAGATTGATTACTTCGAACAAAGTCCATTAAATCAATCCTAATATATCATATTATCCATGAAAATTAGTTTAATTCATTAAAAGTTTCATATTATATTTATTTGGGTATTTATAATATCAATTAATTTAATTTTTCACTATTATAGTAATTACTGCATCATCATTGTGTCGTAAATAAAATAAATTATTTAATATCTAAAAATTATAAATAAAATATAATTATGTGGTAAATCTTTTTATATTTCTAATGAATATTTATAATCTAAAATCCAACATATATAACCCTATGTAACAATTGTTTTTCTAAAAGATATATGCTTGTCTCATTTTTGTATTCATTTTAACTTAATTAAAATAAAGTGTCATTATCACTTACAAGTGGATCCATGGGGTCCCAAAATCGACCCAAAGATGACCATGGTCGACCATGTATCAACCAATAGGGTTTAGACACGTTTTAGGGTAATTTTGTATTATTATAATATTATTTTTTAACCCTTATTTACTAGATTTACCCTTAACCATGGTAAATAAAATATTTACCGCAGTAATTATTCAAAATGTCTAAAAATAAAAGTTACCTATTTACACAATTTGAACATCCTGATTTCAAATATGGAATAAATTTTCCTAAATTCAAAACATAGAAGTGGCAGAAATTAATTTAAAATTAATTCCCGCTGTCAAAACAAAAAGCGTGTTTTTAAGAGATAATAACTATCAAAAGATTGACACTTGTTTATGTTTGGTTTAATTGTAAAATTATGTCCAATGAACAAAATTATAATAAATGGTAAAAATATATTCTAAATATACTTTAAAACCACTCAAATTCAAAATTCATCACTATTAATTATTTTGATTTAAAAAGTTGTTTTTAATTAAAATTTAGTAATTTTCTCTATTCATCAAAATATGAAAGTTATCCGAAAAGTACCAAAATTTCACCCTAGGTTAATTTCAATATTCCGAATCCAAAAATGAAGTCCATTATAAAATATAAAATATATATAATTTCAAAAAGTAGGTATTACTATTCATAACGGCTAGTTTGATTGGTTGTGGTGTGTTAGAACTCGAAGTTGCGTACAACACACGCTACTATATTATTCAAAGGAAAGCGTACCGTGGAAACTTGGGATGTTTCATTTTAAATTTTTTTGGATGTCCCCATTTAGTCAAAAAGTTTAAAATATTGTATTTAAAAAGGTTTCACTATTAAAATTTGATAAAAGTGCAATACTCAAAATGAATCTGTTCTTGTATTATGTCTAAGAAACTCATAATATGGATTCTAAAATTATAAGGATTATATAAAGATTAAAATTTAGTTAATACTATTCATAACCACTTTTGAACGGCTTGTTTGGTAAGTCATGGTGTGCTTGAACTCGGTGTTGCGTGTAGTGAAAGTTATTGTATTATTTTAAAGAAATAACACACTATGAAATCTTGGGGTGTTACAGGATATCATATATAATACTAAAAAACTAATAGAAGAAATATTAATAATAATATATGTTGAGAGTATCACACAATTCAATAACACACTCAAATAAATTTAAAATAATTTTTTTACATTAGAGAATACTATTATTGAAACAGATCAGGCTCTGAATGTTTTTAGAAAATGACGAAAATGGTAGAGTGGTATTTTAGAATCCATTATAGGCATATATAAAATATAATTAAATTGAACATTGTTTTTTTAAGAAGAAGAACACTAATTTAAATGTATTACCATCAATTTATTATAATACATGAACTATATTTAAATAGATATGTCATTTTAGGGAAAGTTTTTTACATCCGTATCATTCAGAAAGAAATATTTCTCACTATAACATTTAATTAAAGAAGTTATATAAATATAAAAGTGTTTTCAGTAACCTATTTAACAAATATAAAATGTCAAATTAAACTTCTGTAGATGTAATATGTTATGAGTGTAGGAATTCTAGCTATCTCAATCTTGATTGTCTGCACATTCAAGATAAAAAATGTAATAAATGAAATTCATAATGAATTTTTTTTAATACATAAGGATATGAAATCCATTATATTATCATAGAGCGATTCAGATAATTTTAGTGTAATTTCATCATTATAATTAGAAACTAAGCATTGAAATATGAATACCTTCATGTTGTTTATGTTACATACTATAAGGACCCGGCCTTAAACATTACTTTTTATTGAATTAAATGGATAATTCACATAGAAGATATTTTAAGGTTTAGAGTTTTAGAGAATTAGGATATAACTATTATATATCGAAAGATTATAAAGTAGACACTTCTACAAAGTTTCCATAAAATAAAAACTCTTAAAAATAAACTTGTCTAGTTCTATGATTTAGATAGCACGAAGTTTCCTTGTTCCCATCCTTGACCTTATTCCACATTAAGTCCTATGAAAAACATTTGAAAAAAAATTGGGGTGAGCATAAAAAGCTCAGTAAGGGACACACAAAGAAGGAAAACATTTATTTTTTCAAAACAACAAGTAAACCATGAGTACTTTATCAAAGTAATACTTTTCACCTTTGTGAAGTAGTATAAAATCTTCAATGAATAAAAGATCATTACTTACCCTTTTTTAACCAAAATATTACCATAAACCCAATATAAAGAACACATAACGTATAAAGGTAACTTGGGACATAAACATACTTAAATAGAAAAACCATACGGTCAACTTCCACACATATCACTTAATGGAATTTCCATACGACCGACTTCCATACCCAATGCATTAGAGGTTATAATGTAACCACCAATCCTGGTATTCACGGAACCACCCGTCATATGGTTTATCATGTAACCACCCATCAAATGTCGAAGTACGATTACAAAATCATAAGACATAAAACAAATATAATGGATAGAAAACATTTCCACATTTCAATCACAATATATCACATAAATATATTGACATAACCAATCCATTATAAAATCCATTTTAAATACCAAAATACATAAAAGAGAATATGGTATTTATTTTATTTTAAAAACATTATGTCTTGTTGAGGATGCCAAGACCAAATAATACTTACGGTGGTGGAAAAGGTCGTTGTCATCGCGTATGTTAAAAGAAACATTCCGTTATGTCGTTTAGTAAAATGCTTCATTGAAAAAAGATTCCTTTTGAATAAAATTAAATGTCAAAGGGGTTTATACACCGTATAAAGTAAAGTTGTGTATAAAAAAATATGCCTCAGTGAAAGGAGATTGAGACGAGGTTCCTTACAAAGACGATATCCTTGGATTACGGATAAATCAATTACATAATTATGTGTGACAAATGAATACACCAAATATAAGTGGATATTAAGTGTAAAACAATCAGTGGTCATTCACACATATTCATAGAACGACATATTCAAGGATTACAAGTTTATGCCAAGGAATCAAAATTGGGTTAAGAAGTTCCCTTGCAAAAATTTGACAGCCTAACAGCGTCACATAAAAATTCATAAAATGAGTTGATGAGAGATAAAAAGGGTATCTCATAATTTGGACATAAAATTTAAATCAATAAGGATATTGAATAACATATCCCAACATTACAATATGTAAATTAAAAGACCCGAAAAAGAAGTCTTTAAAAAGAGGAGGGTGAAAGGTTCCCTTACCGACTTGGGTATCTTTCGAAACATACACCCCATGAATGAAGGACAATAAAACAGTGATGTAAATACCCATAAACGAAGTTATATGACACAAATAATAGAATAATGTGTAGTACATATACCACTCAAAGTAAATGGTGGAAAATGTAGCATAAATCTCATGGGAATAAAAGTGAGACGAAAAATCCCTTACGAAAACTCGGCAGCCTAACAACACCACTTAAAACATCAAAAAATGGATTGATGAGATCAAATAGGGTCTCTCATAATATTAACAGAAAATGTAGAGAAAGAGGAATATAAAAGAAAATCCCCCAACATAACAAAGAGGAGTTTAAAATAAGTGACATAAAGGAGAGTACTTAAAAATAAAGAGAGGGGTTGGATCTCTTACGAAAATTCGGCAGCCTAACGGCGCCACTCAAAACTACCAAAATGGATTGATGAGAGAAAATAGGCTCTATAATCATATGAGAATAAAAATTAAAGTAAGAGTAATATAAAATAACATCCCAATCATAAGAAAGATTAGCTTAAAAGGAATGACATAAAAGAGTGTACTTAAAAAGAGAGGGGTAGGATCTCTTACCTCATGTCCGACTTGTCTTGTTCGTTTCTTTATATTACTTTATAATAATCTTTGGTCAATTTATAATTTCTTAAGGAACTCTTTTAAAGATTATTATTCAGTTAATCTCACATATTATAATGTTATAATAATTGTTTAATAATGTTAGTTCATATCAGATGTTTTTGCCGATGTTTGGTACATGAGTCAAAAATTAACTTGTTTGAAAATGATTTCCCATTTAGTTATAAGTAAATCATTTACATAATATTATTAATGATTAAAATATCATATATATATATATACAGTTCATATTCATTTTATACTATTCCATAACATTTGGAGATAAAAAATGAAAAGCACCGTTCATGGAGACGGTAGGCCCTATGTACGCATGAACGGTAATTTTATTTTATTTTGTCATATTAATGGAATTACAAATAAATGAGATTTATATATTATAATTCCAGTATAATATATTTGTTATATAGGTCACATATGTTCATTAATTTCAATCTTTATACATTCCGTGTAGTGCATGAACGAGTTACATCACTTGAGGGGGCGGTAATCCACACTTCCTCATATGAAATTATCGAATTTGCACAACATGCAAAGAATAAAGGTTTGTTTTAAATATAAAATAAATAAGCATATAGAAAACATAAACACCATATATATCATATATAAAATAAATTGACATCATAATTGCCACCATAAAAGGTGTTAAGAGAAGATTGAACAATCACTGTTTCGTGAGGCAGTAATTCTCCATCCACAGAAACAGTTTGTTCTTTAACCATTAGATGGAGGATTGTGTATGTGTAGCTAGAATAATTATCATAAAAACATAATATTATATTAACGATACTGGTGTTGTTACAAAATAAGGGAATAAAAAGAGTTTAGGGGTTTGGAGAAGCAAAATGAAACAAAAGAACACAAGTGAAGACATTACCTTTAAATCGGGTAACTCCTATTGGATTGAACCAAAAGGGTTTTTTTGAAGAGAATTATGCCAAAGGTGAGGCTTAAATGATGAATAGAGGGATGTGGAGAGATTAAATTGACAGGGTTTGGCCGATCCAAAGGCTTGAGAGGTGTGGGTAAGGTGGTAGAGGTGGAGGCCTTTTAAAAGAGGAGAAGAGGGGCACTCTTGGAATGTCTTGAAAAGTAACATTATTATAAAATGATTTTCGGATTTTAAAGGTCCCAAAATTATATATTTAGAGTATAAGGTGATTATAGTTCTAAATCCACACATAAAATAGGTTTTTGAAAAGTGTAGGTCTTATATTTTACATTATATTTTTATTTTATTTAAATCGTTAAATAATGATGTAATCGATGCATCATCACGGTGTTATAAATAATTTAGTTTATTTTATGTCAATAAATTTTAGAAAAAATATAATGATGTAGGAAATATTTTTATATTTCTAATGAATATTTATAGTAAAAAATATGACTTGTATTAACACATCTAAAAATTGTTTTCGTAAAACAACACATGTTTGTGGCATTTTAATTTTAACTTTAAATAAAAAGTTATTATTGTAATTTTCCTACTAAAGTGGCTCCATGGGGTCCCCAAGCTGACCCATGGATTTTTGTGGTTGACCATGACTCATAAAATAATGTTAGGACATGTGTCAAGGTCATTTCATATTATTATAACCTTATTTTTACCTTAAATTACACTAATTACCTTTAATAGCAATTAATAAAACTTAAAAGTTACTATTCGCCAAAAATTATTTTAATCCCATTGAATCAAATTTTAAATCCTAATGAGAAACATGTAAGTTGGATTTTTGAAATTCAAATCACAGAAGTGGTAAAGTTTCATTTAAATAAAAAATCAGTTTTTAAACTACCAATTAGTGGTTTCACTATTCATCAAAAATTGAAGTTTTTCAGAAAAATACCAAAAATTAACCCTAAGCTATATTTGATATTCCAAATTCAAAAAAAATGACAACTTTAAAAAATTAAAAACAAATAAGTTTCATTAATTAATTTAATAATTAATTCTCACTGTCAAAACATATAGCGTGTTTTTATGAAACAATATATATCAAAACATTGACACTTGTTTTAGTCCAATTTCAAAGTGAAATTAAATCCAATGACCACTATTGTATTAAATGTTAAAAATATATTATAATTGGACTTTAAAACCAATTCAAAATATAATTTAATAATATAAATAAATTAGATTAAATAGAGGATTTGAATTAAAATACAACATTTTTCACTATTAATTAAAAAATGAACTTTATCGGAAAAATACAAAAAATTTACAAAAGTAAATTTTGATGTCCCGATTCTAAAGAAGAATTTTCTTTGGTCTAATAGAAGGTATAAGAGTGTCCAAAAATATATTAAATAGGGTTCAGCATCAAAAGGCAATAAATCAACCTTTTAGTGAATTTTAGAGTATTTATGCTTAAAATTGAATTCTTTTCTTATTTTAAGCGGTTATCCTTAATAGGATAAATTTAGAAACATTTAAAAAACATATACAATCATATTTTTGTTATTTTTATTCATTCTCTCCAATACAATAGATAGGTGTTAACTACCATTTAAAATAATTTTATTTTATTATTAGAGTGCAACGTAAGATTTCAAAGAAACTCGTTGTTGCGTATTGGGTACCACATTGAGCATAGCGTCCCCTTTAAATTAATTTTAACATTTTATTCACAAATATGGATAAATATAAAAAAGTAATATTCTTTATTTACCTGGGATGTTACATCCTTCCCCCCTTTTGGGAATTGCGTCCTCGCAATTTTAAAATTGGGCTTGGAAACTTCATTGAAAATCCCACATTGGAATAAGAGTAAGTAAAACTATCACTTTAAAATAAATAAAGATAAGTACAAAGGTCACCCAAGTTAACCTATACTAGGATTCCATGTAGGAAAACATGGACATGGAGGAGAAAATAAAGGGTCATTTTTTGATGGAGAGTGATAGAAACACATGTTTAGGAGAAAGTTAACCACAAGAAAATCACAAACTTGTGGTGGGTTAAACGGTATTTGATTCCCCAGCAACAAAAGGTAATAGACAACATTTTTGTTTTTAAGTTACTTTTCATTAAGGAATTTATTTATGAGCTTAACTGAATCATAAGGAAACATACTTACTTGTTGTGCAGACTCTCATCTCATACTAGATTTCTTACACAAACACATATTTTCTCCAAAAGATGAGTATTTAGGATGACTTGTTCACATTAAGAGAGATATAATCAACATCTAGAGAATCACCTAATCCATAAAAGAGAACTATATATTCCCCATTTCTTTACCCCTCACCAAAATCAAAACCAAAAAGGTTAGTAGAAGATCAGATAATCCCAAAATGGATAATTTTTTTTACAAAAAGAAAAACTACACCTAATCTCCAAAATTTTTCAAACAGTACACAAAGTTCAAAAAATACCATTCAATAAACATCTATCCATAAAATTATTCAATGTAACCAAAAATGAGATTGAAATCCAAATCATTGAAGGATTTATTCACATAGTCTTCCAAGATAAATCTTAACATTTATCTGCAAATAGGATCAGCTTCTCTTAAAGTCTAGTATTGAAAAGTAATTAGCCTAATCACATGTCCTCCATGATCGGTTAATCATGTCCATAAATAACCCAAAATCAACTGAATCATGATTCATAAAATAAACTAACTAAAAAGAATCAGTCAAAATAAACAGGGACTTCACGTAGTCCAGTGCTAGGCGATAAATATCAGTCGCACATTGGTTGTGGGTTCGATTCCTGCTGCTTTGTCCGACGTGACGGGTTGTCACACGGTCTACGTGTTGTCCTTTTTCCAAAACTATATAATTCTTATAACATTCCCCAAAAAGAGATAAAATCTTCAAAAATAACCATAACATAATTTAACATCAAGTTTATCTCATGCCTTTCGTATTCCATCATATCATGTAGTAACCCATAATTACCTCAAAGTAAGGATCATATAAACCCTAATGGTTACCTTTATAATTATTACCTTTCAAAAAAGAGTTGGTTCTCTCAAAAATGATGCATTAGAGAACTCACTAATGTTCAAGTGGTTGATCATGACTCCTTATAGTTGGTTTATAATAACCACAAGATTTCTCATTGAATCCCCCATTTCATCGAGTCTCTTTATCAGAGAAGCACCACAGTTTCCGTCAAGCCCATTTTCACTTTAGTGCCTACTATATCCATCCATTTACTAAAACCAAAAATGACAGTGTGAGTATATCAGAAAAACCATCATGTACTAATGAGGAAGATAAACACTAAGATATACTTACTTATTCACTTTATCTAAAAACAAAGACTCTTTCTGAAATCCTAGAAATCATGGTAATGTCACCTATGTTAGAGAATACCCTAACCTCTAAGGTTATCTAAACCGACCTCTGATACCAACTATAAGGACCCGGACTTAAACGTTACTTATTATTGAATTAAATGAATAATTCACATAGAGGATCTTTTCAGGATTACAGTTTTAAAGAATTAGGAAATAACTATTACATCAATAAGGATATAGAAGAACATATCCCAACATTACAATATGTAAATTAAAAGACCCAACAAAATAAGTCTTTAAAAAGTGGAGGGTGAAAGGTTCCCTTACCGACTTGTGTATCTTTCAAAACATACACCCCATGAAAGAAAGACAATACAACATTGATGTAAATACCCATAAACAAAAGTATATTACACAAAGAGTAGAATAATGGGTTGTACATATACCACTAAAAAGAAATGGTGGAAAATGTATCATAAATCTCATGGGAATAAAAGTGAGACAAAAAATCCCTTATGAAAACTCGGCAGCCTAACGGCGCCACTTAAAACTTCCAAAAATGAATTAATAAGATCAAATAGGGTCTCTCATAATATTAACAAAAAATTTACATAAATAGGAATATAAAAGGACATCCCCCAACATAACCAAGAGGAGATTAAAAGAAGTGACATAAAGGTGAGTACATAAAAAGAAAGAGAGAGGTTTGATCTCTTACAAAAATTTGGCAGCCTAACGGCACCACTCAAAACATCCAAAATGGATTGATGAGAGAAAAATGGTATCTCATCATATGAAAATAAAAATTACAGTAAGATTAATATAAAATAACATCCCAATCATTATAAATATGATCTTAAAATTAATGACATTAAACAGTGTACTTAAAAAGAAAGAGAGAGGTAGGATCCCTTACCTGAAGTCCGACTTGTCTTGTTCGTTTCATTATATTCCTGAATAATAAACTTTGGTCAATTTATAATTTCTTAAGGACCACCTTTAAAAATTATTATTCAGTTCATATCACATATTATAATGTTATAATAATTGTTTGATAATGTTTGTTCATATCATATGTTTTTGCCGATGTTTGGTACATGAGTCAAAAATTAACTTGTTTGAAAATGATTTCCCATGTAGTTATAAGTAAATCATTTCCAGAATAATATTAATTATTAAAATATCATATATATCCAGTAAATATTTATTTTATACTATTCCATAAAATTTAGAGATAAAAAATTAAAAGCACCGTTCGTGGAGACGGTAGGCCGTACGTACACATAAACGCTACTTTCATTTTTTTTCATATTAATGGAATTAAAAATAAAAGATATATATATATATTATAATTACAGTATAATATATATGTTATATAGGTCACATATGTTTATTAATTTCATTCTTTATACATTCCATGTATTTCATGAACGAGTCACATCACTTGAGGGGGAAGTAGTCCACACTTCCTCATATGAAATTATCACATTTTCACAACATGAAAAGAATAAAGGTATGTTTTAAATAAAAAATAAAGAAGCATAAATAAAACATAAATACCATATATATCTTATATAAAATACATTGACATCATAATGGCCACCATGAAAGGTGTTTAGAGAAGATTGAACAATCATCGTTTCGTGAGGCAATAATTCGACATCCACAAAAACAGTATGTTCTTTAACCATTAGATGGAGGTGTCTGTAATTATAGCTCGAATACTTCACATAACAACATAGTAGTATATTTAAGATAATTGTGAGGTTACAAAAGTACTGAATAGATAGATTTTAGGGGTTTGGAGAAGCAAAATAAAACAAAAGAACACAAGTGAAGACATTAACTTTAAATCGGGTAACTCCTCTTGGTTTGAACCAAAAGGGTTTCTTAAAGAGAATTATGCAAAATGTGAGGCTTAAATGATGGATAGAGGGATGTGGAGAGATGAAATGGGCAGGGTTTGGCCAAGCTTAAGGCTTGATAGGTTTGGGTAAGGTGGTAGATGTGGGGGCCTTTTATAAGAGGAGAGGAAGGGAACTCTTGGAACGTCTTGAAAAGAAACAGTATTATAAAGTTCTTTTCGGATTTTAAAGGACCCAAAATTATATATTTAGAGAATAAGGTGATAATAGTTCTAAATCCACACATACAACAGGTTTTTGACAAGTGTAGGTCTTACATTTTACATTATATTTTTATTTTATTTAAATCGTTAAATAATGAGGTTGTCACCGCATCATCATGGTGTCATAAATAATTTAATTTATCTAATGTCTAAAAATTAAAAAAAATATCACGATTTAGTAAATATTTTTATATTTCTAATGAATATTTATAGTAAAAAATATGACTTTTATAACCCCATTTAAAAATTGTTTTTTTAAAACAACACATGTTAGTGACATTTTAATTTTAACTTTAAATAAAAAGTTATTAATGTCATTTCCAACCAAAGTTGCTCCATGGGGTCCCCAAGTTGTCCAATAGATTTTATTGGTCGGCCATGACTCATCCAATAAGGTTAAGACATGTGTCAAAGTCATTTCATATTATTATAACCATATTTTTACCTTAAATTACATTAATTACCTTTAATCGCGATTAATAAATCTTAAAAGTTACTATTCACAAAAAAATTATTATAATCCCATTGAATAACATTTTACATCATAATGACAACCATGTATGTCAGATTTTTGAAATTCAAATCACAGAACTGGTAAAGTATCATTTAAACGAAAAATCAGTTTTTAAACTACCACTTAGTGGTTTCATTATTCATCAAAAATTGATCTTTTTCAGAAAAATATCAAAAATTCACCCTAAGCTATATTTGATATTCTGAATTCAAAAATTATGTCTATTTTACAAGATTCAAAACACATAAGTTTCATTAATTAATTTAATAATTAATTCTCACTGTCAAAACAAATAGCATGTTTTTATGAAACAATATGTATCAAAAGATTGACACTAGTTTAAGTCCAATTTCAATGTGAAAATAATTCCAATGACCACTATTGGATTAAATGGTAAAAATATATTATAATTGGACTTCAAAACCAATTCAAAAGGTAATCTAATAATATAAATAAATTATATTAAAAAGTGGTTTTGAATTAAAATACAACATTTTTCACTATTCATTAAAAAAATGAACTTTATCGGAAAAATACCAAAACTTTACACAATGTAAATTTTGATTTCTTGATTCTAAAGAAGAATATTATCTGGTCTGATAGAATTTATAAGAGTGACCAAAACTATATTAAAGAGGGTTCACCATCAAAAGGCGATAAATCAACCTTTCAGTGAATTTTAGATTATTAATGCTTAAAATTGAATTCTTTTCTTATTTTAATCCTTTATATTTTATTGGATAATTTTAAAAACATTTAACAAACATATTAAATCAAATTTTTGTTATTTTTATTCATTCCCACCAATACAACAGCTAGGTGTTAACTACCATTTAAAATAATATTATTTTATTATTAGAGTGCAAGGTAAGATTTCAATGAAACTCGTTGTTGTGTATTGGGTACGCCATCGAGCATAGCATCCCCTTTAAATTTATTTTAACATTTTATTCAAAAATATGGATAAATATGAAAAATTAATATTCTTTATTTACCTGGAATGTTACACATACAGATGAGGAAATTTTTTGATACTCTCCTAAGGATGAAATTGATTCAAAATATGAAGATTTATAATTTTAGAAAGATAATGAATAGTGTTTCATGTTAAAATATACATATCAATTTTCAATAAAAAAATAAAACTCTATAAAAATACAATTAAATGATTAATAATGAAAAACAGGTTATAACAAAAAAAATATACTTAAATCTAAAATGGATAAGTTGTTTCATCATTCAAAGAAAATTGAAATTAAATTGAAAAATTACAAGAAGAAGTTGCAAACCTTAAAAAATATATAATGTATTTACCAATATTTGTAATTATTTGAATCAAATTATACATAATAATGAAACTAATAAAAATAAAATATTAATAGAAATTCAATGGGAAATAAAAAATTTTGCAAGATTTATTTTTTTCCTTGTTCTATGAATATAAAACATTTAAAAATTAATTTTTTTCATTTTGGTGAGCTAGGACAGTATACAAATAATTGTCGATTTTAAAACACCTAATTTTGAGGTGTTAAAATTTGTTGTTCCATAAAATATTTTTCAAATTTTAGTGCGTAATTTTTTAGTGATCATAAAAATATTTGGATTGTTAAATACTAGTTACTAAATATGTGAAACCAATGAAAATATTTTTACAGAAATAATTAACTTTTAACTTTTTTATTTATAGGTAAAATAGTCTTAGATAACCAATTTCTATTTTTGATATTAAAATCCATAAATTTAATAAACCAATACAGCTAATTAATATACTCTATATCATAATTCTTTGAGTAGACAAAGGGTGAAATATTTAAATACCAAAAAAAAGACATTGATATTTCTTAAAAATTTGGAAAATTATGATGTTTATTCATTATGGAAATTGAGTAAAATAAATTTAGTTTTAGACTTAAATAAACAGAAATTCAATGAAAAATGATTTTTTATTTATTGAAAATAGAAAGAAGAAACTATATTTCTGTTAAAACAATTAAGGTGGTTTCTACTTCTATAACTCAAGAACATATACATATGGATTTTGGTGTTCCATCTTGATTCGTCATCATAATAAGAAACTATATTTATTATGATTTATTTGTTGGTTTTTATAGATTTACCTATATTTTAGTTTTACGTGTGAAAAGTTATTCTTGTTCTATATATATAACCTTTAAAAAACTGGGTCATGAACTAAAGCATTCTTAAAAAAAATATGAGAAGTTACTATAGTTAAGAATTTTAAAACGTAGGGTTGAATTCTATGTTTTCAAAACATGATATGTCCCATAACTTTTTTGTCCAATAATTACTCAATGTAATAGTGTTGTTAAAAGGAGTAATAGGGAATTATAATATTTTTATAGAAAATTTAATTAGAATATAACATTACTTTACATTTTTGTGTTTAAGTTGTGAAAAAAACAAAGTTATGACAAAAAATAGTTATAATTAGACATATTTTATAGAGAAAACCCTATGAGAAATGGAATAATAGTAATATAAATGTTATATACCTAATGGTTTTTGGATGTATGGAGTATATTCTAAACCCCAATGATAATATTCTAATGTTTCATAAAAAATACTGGGAAGGAATCACCAAATTATTTTCTTCTACATTAAATGATTATAGAGTTTTCAATAATAAATCAATTATTTTTTAAGAATCAAATAATTTTAAATTTAATGAATGTGGCCCTTTGGGTCACAAAATAACTCAAATTTATGAACTATGTGATTCTTTTGAAAACATGATATCTAATAATATTTTTTATTAAAAAAATAATTATGAATTGGATCATGATATTCCAGAACCAAATCCTTAATCGTGGAACAACATTGAACCTACAGGTATGATTCCTAGACCACATAGAGCCCTTAATAACGATATTTTATAAATAGTTATAGGATTTTTATGTAATGGAATTCAAACAAGATGTTTTGTAGTAATAAACATATATTTTTCTCCATTTTTATCTCAGTTAGAAGCTATGTCTATAGAATAATCCTTAGTAGATAAAATTTGGGACGTAGATTTGAAAGTGTAATTAAACCAGTAAAATAGGAACCTGGTAATGCAATTAGTTGATATAACCTATAACTATCATTTTATAGTACCAAAATGGTCTTTTCAAAATATGTAGGAACCCCAGGGTGTGATAACAAGGAATAAAGACATACAAGTAGAATAAGGATATAATTAGAAGAAGTCATATACTATGAGGATATCTCTTCACCAATATCTCAATTATATGCTATTAGGATTCTTTTAGCATATGCATAACGTATAGATTTTTAATTATATAAGTTTCTTGTAAGATATTATTTTTTAAATGGTATTCTAAGAGGGGATGTTTAAGTTTAATAACCTACTAGTTTTTAAATTCCTCAATTTACAAATTCAATTTCTAAACATTCCAAAAACCATTCTATTCATAAACATGATCATAGATTTTGGTGTGGGTGATGATATTATTTTCTTTTTCCGATTGTATTTTATATAGTAAATGAAAAACCTACATAATTTTTCAAAAAATTATATATATATATATATATATTACAAAATATACTACGATATTGTAATTATTTGTAATAAAAATAAAAAACATTGTTATGAATTTGAAAAACTTTGGCAAAAAGAAATCGAAATGAGCATGATGGGTGAGTTAAATTATATTATTTGTTTTTGAATTTATCAAACATTCTTTGGAAGTGTTCTAAATCAAAAAAAATACATTATATACATTCGTAAAATAATTTTAATTGAACGTGGTAAAGTACATACTACCCCATCGTGTTTTAATAAAAAATTACTTTCATAAAACTGGGAAAATAGTTTAAAACAATCAATATTGAGGAATATATGGAAGTTTATTATAACAAAAAACTAGTAGACCCAATTTTATTTTTGTATTATATCTTTGTGCTCAATTTCAAGATAATCCTAAAGTTTCATATTTTAAAGATACTAAAATGATTTAAATATATTTAACAAGACCAATTTCACTTTATTATAATTTTATAAAAAATTGATTTTAATTTCATATAATATTGAGATGTTTACATTGGAGGTTATATACTATATTTGAAGTGTAAATCATGAATCTTCTATTTTCTAGTTAATTCTCTTATTCCATAGTTGAGTAATAAGTAAAAATCTGTTTCATTTTCATCTACAAAAGTGGATTATATTTTTTCTAGTAGTTGTTTTGAAAATATTATATGGATGAAACACACCTTAAGAAATTTTTTTAATTATAACCAAGGGTGAATTAAATGTTATAAAACTAGTGCTGTAAATATTTCAAAGATTCCAATAAATCAGTAAAAACAATGAAAATAGACATTATGAATTATTAATTAATATTTCATTCTAAACAAATGTGAAATTTCTATTGACATTATCTCTATAGGGATTAATGTAACATCCCAAGTAAGTAATGAATAATAGATATTTTATCTATGTCTATTAATGAATTAGATAGTGTTTTAGAGGCTTAAAATGAAAATAAATCCAATCTTAAGCATGGAATACACTAATATTTTTAAAAAATTGTTTTACTCCTTTTGATGGAAATTTTTTTTGAATCTATATTTTGACAATTTTATAAACTATTTTTTTCAAAATAAACTTATTATTTATGATTGGGACATCAAAATTTACTTTGTGTGAATTTTTGGTATTTTTCTGACAATGTTCATTTTTTATGAATAGTGAAAAATACTGCATTTTACATCAAAAACGCTTTTTAATCTAATTTATTTATATGATTATATTATCTTTTGAATTGGTTATGAAGTGAAATTAGAATATATTTTTACCATTTAATCCAATGGTGGTCATTGGAATCAATTTCAGTTTGAAATTGGACTTAAACTGGTGTCGATCTTTTGATACTTATTGTTTCATAAAAACACGCTATTTGTCATGACAACGGGAATTAATTATTAAATTAATTAATTCATCTTATATGCTTTGAATTTTGTAAAATATACTTCATTTTTGAATTCAGAATATCAAATATAGCTTAGGGTGAATTTTTAGTAATTTTCTGAAAAAATTCAATTTTTGTTGAATAGTGAAACCACTAAGTGGTAGTTAAAAAAACTGATTTTTCGTTTAAATGAAACTTTGTCACTTTTGTGTTTTGAATTTCAAAAATCCGACATACATGGTTGTCATTAATAAGTAAAATGTGGTTCAATGAGATAAAAATAATTTTTTGGTGAATAGTAACTTATTAAGTTTTAATCGCGATTTGTGGTAATTAGGGTAGTTTAAGGTAAAAATAATGCTTTAATAATATGAAATGACCTAGAAACATGTCCTAACCTTATTGGATGAGTCATGGCCGACCAAGACAAGCCATGGGTCAACTTGGGGACCCCATGGATCCACTTTGGTTGGGAAATGACATAAATAACTTTTTATTTAATGTTAAAGTGAAAATGACACACACATGAAATGTTTTACTAAATCAATTTTAATATGGGGTTATACAAGCCAGATATTTGACTATAAATACTCATTGGAAAGATAAAACGATTTCCTACATCATATTAGTTTTTTTATAATTTTTTGACATTAAATAAATAAATGTATTTATGACATCATGATGATGCAGCGATGACATCATTATTTAACGATTTAAATAAAATGGAAAGATAATGTAATATCTAAGACCTAAACATGTCCAAAACCTATTGGATGAGTGGATTTCGTACCCTTATCACCTTATACGCAAAAAATATCAATGTGGGACCTCCTAAATCCGAATACCATTTTCTAATAAAGTAACTTATCTTTACTTTCCTAGAGTGTCCCTCCCCTCCTCTTATAAAAGGCCCCCACCTCTACCTCATTACCCACACTCCCAAAGCCTTTGGATCGGCCAACCACTGCTCATTTTGTCTCTCCACATACCTCTCCTCATCCTAGTGGATTACCTTTGGGCAGAACCCTTTCAAAGGAATCCTTTAGTCTGAAATCAAAAGGAGTTACACTTTTAAAGGTAATTCATTCTCTCATGTTCATTTGTTTTATTTTTCATCTCCAACCCCCTAAAATATTTTTATTCTCTTATTTTGTAACAACTCCAGTATCCTCAATATACTAGGTTATATTTATAAGAAGGATTCTAGCTATACCTACACACACCTACATCTAAGGGTTAAAAAACATACTGTTTCCGTGGATGGTGAATTTATGCCTCCTGAAACCATGATTGTTCAACATTCTTTTAACACCTTCAAAGGTGGCCATTAAGATGTCACTATATTTATATATGATATATAATATGTTTATGTTTTCCTTAATCTTCTGTTTTTTTCATTTTGGGCATACCTTTATGGTTTCCATTATGGGTAAACGCGATATCTTTATTTAAGGAAGTGCGGACTACCGCCCCCTCAAAGTGATTTGATTCGTTAAATACCATATGTGTGACGTATAAAGGATGGAACTATGATATTATATATGATATTATACTGGAATTATAATATACCATTATATCATTACTATAAAATACGAAATAGAAATGAAAGTAGCATTCATGTGTACGTACGGCTTACCGTCTCCATGAACGGTGCATTTCATTTCTTACCTCTAAATGATTATGTAATATTATAAATGCATGCATGTACTGGATATATATGACATATATGATATCTACATCATGAATACCATTCTGGATATAATGGATACATGAACAACTTGTAATTATAAAGGTATTATTATTGACTCAAGTACAAATGATCATTAAAACGACCTTTATTAACTTAAATAATTACATAGTGTTCATAACATGGCAATAAGTGATATAAAAGGAATAATGAACTTGAAAAAGGTTCTTAAACAAGTATAAATTAACTCAAGTTTATTATTCAGGAGATTAAAGAATGACCGAGTCAAGTCGGACTCGAGGTACGGGACTTCGTCTCATCTCCTTTCATTGAGGCATATTTTAGTTTATACACAACATTATTTTATACGGTGTATAAACCCCTTTGAATTTTACGTTTATCCAAAAGGAATCTTTTTTATACGATACATTTTACAAAACAAAAAAGGGAATGTTTTTGTCGTACGTATGCGGCGACAACAACTTCTCCGCCGCTGTGACCATTATTTGAGTTTCGGCTTCCTCTACAAGCCATACCTTCTTTTTAAAAGAAAAACAAATACCATGTTTTACTATTCTTTTATTTTGGTATTGAAAATGGTTTTCATAATGTTTTTATATCAATGTGTTGTATTGATATCTTGTTATTGAAAGGTGGAAATGTTATGTTTCCTTTATGCATGTCTTATGTGATACGATTATGTTGAGGTTCTTGGGCATTATTATGAAGACGGGTGGTTCCCTGATAAACTAAGGGCGAGTAAGCCCGATATAGCTCTCCAATGCATTGGGTAACATGAAGGAGTGAAACGTTATGGTTTCTCCAAAGAGATTTAGGGAATATACTGTGATGGGTATTCCAAACGTAACCAAGAGGGTTACTCCCTACGTAAGAATGTTATGAATGCCTCAAGTTACATTTATGTCTTATGATTTCTATGATTTATTCATGATTTGACGAGGTATGTTAAAGTGCTTATGTTTTATGGGTAAAGTATGATCTCATTCTTATGTATATAAGTACCCATGTTTCCTATCCATATTTTTATATCCCTTACTGAGCTTTTTATGTTCATCCCAAGTTTTTTTGAAATTTTTTTCACAGGTCAAGGGAAAGGTACATGATATGATGATAGTGTCAAGGAAGTGTGAAGAAAGAATCCATGTTTTATTTTAAATATGTTTCCATTGATGGGAATGAAGAATACTATCTTTATGTAACAACTTTGTTTATATGTGGAATGAAATGCAAGTTTTATGATCTAATTCTCTAAAACTCTAAACCCAAAAAGATCCTCAATGCGTAATCTTGTAATAACTCAAGATTAAGTAAGGTTTAAGGCTTGGGCCTTATGGTTGGTATCAAAGGTTGGTTTAGATAACTTTAGGAGTTAGAATTCTATTAAATGATTATCCAAAAATATTTTTTTTATGGTCAAATTGAAATGATATATCATTTGAAGATTACCATGTTGCTTCATCTAAGACATGTTTGTTCAGAATGGTTTTCCGTAGAGGAAACTGGGAAGCATTGCAAGGAAGGCATACAAAAGGATATAACCTTCCGAATTAGCATCCTGAGATAGTCGGAATTGGAACTGAACAGTTTGTTGTAGTGATGGCACAGTTGACTCAAGCGATAAATGGTGGTGGTATCCTTGCACGAGATTAGCCAGATCAACCGCAGAGGAACATGCCAGTGGTGGAACATTTCATAAGGCAACATCCCCCCATCATTCAGAGGATCATCTGACCATGTGTTAGCTGAAGGGTGGATTAAAGAACTAGAGAATATTTTTGATGTCATGGTGTGTTCAGACAATCAAAAGGTTAGTCTTGCTATTTACCGTTTGGAGGGTGAGGCAGATCAGTGGTGGTCGATGGTTAAAAATATCAGGGACGCTGATGAGATTGATTCTCTCGACTGGGAGGAATTCAAAGGTATGTTTCTTGAGAAGTATTTTCCTAAGGCTATTCGACTTAGGATGGAAAATAAATTCTTGGAATTGAGGGAAGAGGAAGACTCAGTGGTTACCTATGAAGAAAGGTTCACTCGATTGGAAAGGTATGCTCCAAATTTTATCTGAGACCTTGATAGTAAAATCAATCATTTTTACTCAGTATTAAAGACAAAATATCAAATGGAATTAGCTTCTCGTGAGTTTAAAAGTTATGAAAAGCTTGTTCGATGTGCTGAGAAGGTGGAAATGGAGTTTACCGATGACCAAGTGTTCTATAACAACCAACAGAAGAAGAGACCGAGGTGGCAGGAGAAAGGTAAGAATTCTTCAAAAAAGTCTGCTGGTATGAAAACTAAGTTTCCAGTTTGTGATAAATGTGGAAAAAGGCATGCTGGGGAATGTCTTCTGAATTCTGGAAAGTTCTACCGATGTGGTAAGATGGGACATAAGGCTCGTGATTGCACTGAAAATGATCAAGGTGAAGGTAAGACCAAATTTTATTTACAGTTAGTGAAATGTTATAAGTGCAATGAGATGGGTCACTATGGAAACGAGTGTCCGACAAAGAGCTTGAGTGATGGGAAGCAGTTATACTACAAGCAGAAAGGGGTGGTGAAATCCTTTGCAACTAATTCAGCAGATGTCGGTCTATCAAATAGATATTTGTAGCTTCCATGGTTTGGCAGGCTATTACCGAAGGAATTGAAAGAAGATTGGGGAATGATCCAGTTTTGGCACAACCTTCCATGAATGGTGAGTTTGTTATATACAGTGATGCTTCATTTAAAGGACTTGGTTGCATCCTAATGAAGAATGATCAGGTAATTGCTTATGCTTCACGACAGTTGAAAACTAATGAGGTAAATTACCCTACACATGATTTGGAATTAGCTGCTGTTGTTTTTGCTTTAAAAATTTGGAGGCATCATTTGTCTGGAGCAAAGTTTGAAATATATACTGATCACAATATTTTAAAGTATATATTCAATCAGAAAGAGTTAAACATGAGACAAAGGAGATGGCTAGAATTAATCATGGATTATGATTGTACAATTCATTACCATCTGGGAAAAGAAAATAAAGTGGCTGATGCTTTGAGTCGAAAAAAGCAATGCTTTATTAGCAATGTTGCGTTTGGAACGTGATACTTTGGTTAAGGATTGGATGAACTTTGGCATAGAAGTTGTTGGTGCAAGAAGTTCTTCTATTTTGTTTCAGGTATCAGTGATATCTTCTCTATCAGACAGAATCAAGCAAGCACAGAAGCAAGACAGTGAGTTGCAGAAAAGGGTAGAGCTGGTTCAGAAAGGTAAGTTGCCTAAATTCAACATTGATAATGATTGTGTTTTGAGATTTGGGAAGAGATTGTGTGTGCCTTGTGATTCACAGTTGAAGAGAGAGTTGTCATGTGAAGCTCATAGTTCTCCGTTTTCAGTTCATCCTGGCAGTACTAAGATGTATAGAGATCTGCGGGAGTATTACTGGTGGGATGGAATGAAAAGAGATATTGCTGATTTTACTGTGAAGTGTTTGACTTGTCAACAGGTTAAAGCAAAGCGGCAGTTACCGAAAGGGATGCTCCAGCCTTTACCGATGCTAGAGTGGAAATGGGAGAATATATCCATGGACTTTGTTGTGGGATTACCGAAGACATCTCGAGGTAATAATGCAATCTGGGTTATTATTGATCGCTTGACCAAATCTGTTCATTTCCTCGCTATACGAGATACTTTCTCTCTTGATCAACTTTCCCGTTTGTATCTTAATGAGATAATCAGGTTACATGGAGTTCCTCTCTCCATTGTATCAGATCGTGATCCCAGGTTTACTTCTAACTTTTGGAAAGGCCTTCAGAAGTCGTTGGGTACTGAATTAAATTTTAGTACAGCTTTTCATCCTCAATCAGATGGGCAGTCAGAACGAACAATTAAGACCTTGGAGGATATGCTACGAGCTTGTTCGATGGATTATTAGGGAATTTGGGACCAACATATTTCATTGGTTGAATTTTCATATAATAACAGTTTTCATTCCAGTATACAGATGGCACCATTTCAGGCATTATATGGGAAGCGGTGTCGAACTCCAGCTTTCTGGGATGAAGTGGGTGAAAGGAAGTTGATGGGACCAGAATTGGTAGAAGAGATGGCAGAAAAAGTTCAGCTGATTCAGAAGCACATGGGAACAGCTCAAAGTAGGCAGAAGAGTTATGCAGACAACAGGAGGAAGGATCTCTCTTTTGAGGTAGGTGATCATGTTTTTCTCAAAGTATCACCATGGAAAAGTGTGATGCGATTTGGTAAGAAAGGAAAGCTGAGTCCGTGGTTTATTGGACCATATGAAATTATGGGGAGAGTTGGATCAGTTGCTTACCGAGTGGTTTTACCTCCGAGTTTATCTCAGGTACACAATGTTTTTCACGTTTTGATGTTGAGAAAGTACATGCCAGATCCATCTCATGTTTTGAGTCCAAAAGTAGTTCAGCTGGAAGAGAACCTATCATATGAGGAACAACTGGTCCAGATTCATGACCACAAGGAGCAAGTGTTATGGAATAAGGTGATTCACCAGGTAAAGGTTTTGTGGAAAAACCACATGACTGAAGAGGCAACATGGGAATCTAAAAATGCAATGGGGGATAAGTACCCCCATTTATTCGATAAGTAAATAAATTATGGGGACAGAATTTTCTAAAGGGGGAAAGGATGTAACATCCCAACTAAGTAATGAATAATAGATATTTTATCTATGTCTATTAATGAATTAGATAGTGTTTTAGAGCCTTAAAATGAAAATAAATCCAATCTTAAGCATGGAATACACTAATATTTTTAAAAGATTTTTTTACTACCTTTGATGGAAAAACATTTTTGAATCTATATTTTGAAAATTTTATAAACTTTTTTTGCCAAAATAAACTTATTATTTATTATTGGGACATAAAAATTTACTTTGTGTGAATTTTTGGTATTTTTCTGACAATGTTCAATTTTTTATGAATAGTGAAAAATACTGCATTTTACATCAAAACTGTTTTTTAATCTAATTTATTAATATGATTAGATTATCTTTTGAATTGGTTTTGAAGTGAAATTAGAATATATTTTTACCATTTAATCCAATGGTGGTCATTGGAATCAATTTCACTTTGAAATTGGACTTAAACTGGTGTCAATCTTTTGTACTTATTGTTTCATAAAAACACGCTATTTGTCATGACAACGGGAATTAATTATTAAATTAATTAATGTATCTTATATTAATTGAATTTTATAAAATAGACTTCATTTTGGAATTCGGAATATCAAATATAGCTTAGGGTGAATTTTTTGTAATTTTCTGAAAAACATCAATTTTTGATGAATAGTGAAACCACTAAGTGGTAGTTAAAGAAACTGATTTTTCATTTAAATGGAACTTTTTCACTTTCGTGTTTTGAATTTCAAAAATCTGACATACATGGTTTTCATTAAGAATAAAATGTGGTTCAATGTGATTAAAATAATTTTTTGGTGAATAGTAACTTATTAAGTTTTATTCGTGATTAGTGGTAATTAGGGTAGTTTGAGGTAAAAATAATGCTTTAATAATATGAAATGACCTATACACATGTCCTAACCTTATTTGATGTGTCATTGCCGACCATGAAAAGCCGTGGGTCAACTTGGGGACCCCATGGATCCACTTTTGTTGGGAAATGACATAAATAACTTTTTATTTAATGTTAAAGTAAAAAATGACACACACATGAAATGTTTTACTAAAACAATTTTTATATGGTGTTATACAAGTCATATTTTTGACTATAAATACTCATTGGAAAGATAAAAATCTTTCCTAAATCATATTATTTTGTTTATAATTTTTTGACATTAAATAAATAAATGTATTTATGACATCACGATGATGCAGCGATGACCTCATTATTTAACGATTTAAATAAGATGGAAAGATAATGTAATATCTAAGACCTACACATGTCCAAAACCTATTGGATGAGTGGATTTAGAACCCTTATCACTTTATCCTAGAAAAAAATCAATGTGGGACCTCCTAAATCCGAATACCATTTCAAATAAAGTAACTTATCTTTACTTTCCAAGAGTGCCCCTCCTATCATCTTATAAAAGGCCCCCACCTCTACCTCATTACCCACACTCCCAAAGCCTTTGGATCGGCCAAACCCTGATCATTTTGTCTCTCCACATCCCTCTCCTCATCCTAGAGTATTCACTTTGGGAATAATCCTTTCAAAGGAAGCCTTTAGGATCAAATCAAAAGGAGTTACACTTTTAAAGGTAATTCATTCTCCCATGTTCATTTGTTTTATTTTGCTTCTCCATCCCCCCCTAAACTCTTTTTATTCTCTTATTTTGTAACAACTCTAGTATCCTACATATACTAGGATGTTGTTATAGGAAGGATTCGAGCTACACTTACACACACCTACACCTAATGGTTAAAGAACATACTGTTTCCGTGGATGGTGAATTTATGCCTCCCGAAACGATGATTGTTCAACATTCTTTTAACACCTGCAAAGGTGGCCATTAAGAAGTCACTATATTTATATATGATATATAATATGTTTATGTTTTCCTTAAGCTTCTGTTTTTTTCATTTTGGGCATACCTTTACGGTTTCCATTATGGGTAAACGCAATATCTTCATTTAAGGAAGTGCGGACTACCACCCCCTCAAAGTGATTTGATTCGTTAAATACCATATGTGGGACATATAAAGGATGGAACTATGATATTGTATATGATATTATAATGGATTTTTAATATACCTTTATATCATTATGATTCCATTCTATAAAATACGAAATAGAAATGAAATTAGCGTTCATGTGTACGTGCGGCTTATCGTCTCCATGAACGGTGCATTTCATTTCTTACCTCTAAATGATTATGTAATATTATAAATGCATGCATGTACTGGATATATATGACATATATGATATCTACATCATGAATACCATTCTGGATATAATGGATACATGATCAACTTGTAATTATAAAGGTCTTATTTTTGACTCAAGTACCAATGATCGTTAAAACGACCTTTATTAACTTAAATAATTACATAGTATTCATAACATGGCAATAAGTGATGTAAAAGGAATAATGAACTTGAAAAAGGTTCTTAAACAAGTAGAAATTAACTCAAGTTTATTATTCAGGAGATTAAAGAACGACCGAGTCAAGTCAGACCCGAGGTATGGGACTTCGTCTCAATCTCCTTTCATTGAGGCATATTTTATTTTATACACAACTTTCTTTTATACGGTGTATAAACCCCTTTGACTTTTACGTTTATCCAAAAGGAATCTTTTTTATACGAAGCATTTTACAAAACGACAAAAGGGAATGTTTTTGTCGTACGTATGCGACGACAATGACTTCTCCGCCGCCGTGACCATTATTTGAGTTTCGGCTTCCTCTACAAGCCATACCTTCTTTTTAAAAGAAAAATAAATACCTTGTTTTACTATTCTTTTTTTTTTGGTATTGAAAATGGTTTTCATTATGTTTTTATATCAATGTGTTGTATTGATATCTTGTGATTGAAAGGTGGAAATGATATGTTTCCTTTATGCATGTCTTATGTGATACGATTATGTTGAGGTTCTTGGGCATTATTATGAAGACGGGTGGTTCCGTGATAAAATAAGGGCAGGTGAGCCCGATATAGCTCTCCAATGCATTGGGTAACGCGAAGGAGTGAAACGTTAAGGTTTCTCCGAAGAGATTTAGGGAATATACTGTGATGGGTATTCCAAACGCAACCAAGAAGGTTACTCCCTACGTAAGAATGTTATGAATGTCTCAAGTTACCTTTATGTCTTATGATTTATATGATTTATTCATGATTTGATGAGGTATGTTAAAGTGCTTATGTTTTATGGGTCAAGTATGATCTCATTCTTATGTATATATGTACCCATGTTTCTTATCCATATTTTTATATCCCTTACTGATCTTTTTATGCTCATCCTAAGTTTTTTTGAAATGTTTTTCACAGGTCAAGGGAAAGGTACATGATTTGATGATAGTATCAAGGAAGTGTCAAGAAAGAATCCATGTTTTATTTTAAATATGTTTCCATTGATGGGAATAAAGAATACTATCTTTATGTAACCACTTTGTTTATATGTGGAATGTAATGCAAGTTTTATGATCTAATTCCATAAAACTCTAAACCTAAAAAGATCCTCCATGCGTAATCTTGTAATATCTCAAGATTAAGTAAGGTTTAATGTTGGGGCCTTATAATTACGTTATTAGATATTTTTACTAAATCCCTTTCCTGTGATAATTTTTATTTTTTCAAAATAAAAGTGAGTTTATGTTATTTTAATTATAATTATTATGTTCAATTTATTGTGATTAAATTGAATTAATATTAATAATTGTTATTGTCATTTATAATTTTGTGTTATATTATTCAATTTATCTTTATGTTATATGAAACATATTATTATTCTGAATATTTTTTCTTAAAAATTTAGAATGAATAAATTTTATTCCTTTTTTGCTTTTTTATTATCTATTTATCAATCAGAAGCAACCCTAATCTGAAACTAGTTATGTAAGATAATTTAGATTATTATACAAGAATGAATAAATAATGGAATAAAAGTATATTTAACATTAACATATGTAACCTCACATTGAACAAGAACTGTCATATCTGACCTCTTGATCTTTAATTGACCTTCATCTAACTTATTCTCAATGGGATAGTCCATGTTTGTTGAAGCTAGATGCTCTTTTTCTTCTTAATAAATCCATAGGATGTGGAATAAGTATTTAGGAGTGAAATTCCATAGATATGGAATGGGTGATATAAACATAAATGTTTTAAAATAAGTTACTTGAGATTTAAGGATTTCATTTTTTATTTGATGTGAATAAGTTGTGTTTTCATTTTAAGGATGATGATATTGATTTCATTAAGAATGTCGATATTCAATTTTAAAAAAATGGGTTTAATATCATCAAATAATAATGTAAGAATAGATTTATTTTTTATCTTAAATAGAAGATATCATTTGTTTTCCCCATTAGTAAGAGTTCTCATTTAGTTAGATTCTTGTTCGGACAAGTTCACTATGTCTAAACGAAGTGATCATGGTTTTTTTGGAAAATCTATTTTTCAAAAAGAAACCAATAAAATGGAAAACTAAGGAGTACAATGTTTTATTTATATTTTTATATGGCTATATCACAATGGGGTATTAATATTAAGAATGGTCTTTTTCCAGATATGTATATGAGGTACATCTTGATCAATTATGTAATATTTTGTTTTCTATGATATATTATGAAATCCACGCATCATTAATTAAAATTAAAAGGAAAATTAAATTATTATACTTATGGAAGATTTATTACTTTATTTTTTAAGAATAAATAAGTATATTAAAATGATGTTGATGAAGTGATATGTTAAAAAAGTACTACCCTATCATCAATTATACTGAAGATGATATGAATTTCCTTGGATTATTCTCTATTTTCTTTGAAAAATGTTGGTCATGAAATTTTCAATAAAGGGGGATTAAGATGATACATCACTACCTAGTCAGAAAACACATATTATGATGTTGTGTACTAGTGGTGTAGAGTATAGAATGTCAATAATAAATGAGTATTTATTTCTAGATATTAGTTTTATAGATTATGAGCCTTCTTGAAATTAGGTGGATGTGGCTTCTCATTAACAAGATACTGGTGATTTTTTTGTGTCTACTGAGGAAGATCCGCATGTGGAAATTATTATAGAGATAAATATTTCTTTTCATAATGATAGTGTATCCATGACTCAAGCTACGGTTTATAAAGTTCATTAAAATCCATATTTAGTTGAAGTATATGAATAAGATTATCCAATTTTTCATAGATAAAATATTTAAAAAATAAGTGAGGATGATGTGGTCTTAGAATATAAAAAAATCCACATAATCCATCAGTGACATAATTATAGCCATCTTCTTATGAAGATTATCCTTCCAAAAAAATGAGTCCAAAATATATATACAAGGATTTTTTTACTAATAAAGTAATTAAGGAGTTTGACAATATGATTTTAGATTATTTTGGGTGGAAAGTAGTGAAAGATTCCTGAAAAAATGGGATCAATGAACTCAAGCTGTCCTTTATCTACAAATCATATATTTATAAGTTAGTTAGTATTGTGGAATCATAATTAGTAATTACCAATAGTCTTAGAACTTCTCCACATGTTCTATATTCTTGTTACAATATAGTTGATGAATAGAATGAGTAAATTAATGATTCAATAAGTGTTTCTGAATAATTTTTCAATATAAAGGATGAATTTTCTAAGCTTGGATACTTTGTTTCATAAAAAAAATGTTTTTATGAATTCTTCAACAATGTAATTTGGATTTCCTAATGTTTCTCATGATGGAATATATTTTTTTAAATATAAATTGAAATATAATTTTTAAATATTAAAAAATGATGTGCTATGTTAGTTTTAATTATTAATAAAACTCTATAGCTATGATACTTCTCATTTATAAGATTTTATATATTTCTATAATGGAAATAATAAAATTTTCTTCAGAGTTATGGTTTGTTTAATCTCATGTTCAATGTCTCCTAGATGATGTTCTTTCTACATTAATGAATTATGAGACGAAAAACTATCATTTATATTATTTTTATAATCCCCAAGACGCTATTAAGAAGCATTATATTGGGATAAATATTTTTACGAATGACCACATTGGTCATATTGAGAAATATCTTGGAGATATAGTTGAATAAAATTTTGTTCTTTCAATGGATCAAATAAATGTAGTTAAATACTTCATTAAAAATATTTATTAAAACACTCATATTTTTTTTCAAATAATAGGAGGAAATGTTTTCAAATGTTATAGATCTGTATAACACTGTAATAACAAATTCAAAATAATATTCATATTCATTTGAATATTTAAAAGATTCATTAGAAGTTTCACTTGTAGTGACAAGTAGGTAGTTGGTATTTTTTTAACCACATGTAGTTCCATGTTTAGTTAGACCCCATACATTTTATAGTGTACATTTTTTTTGTAATATCCTATCAATTAAGTCAAGTAAGTTGTTTAGAGTTCTCTAGTGAATGTTAATAGAAAGGATCAGAAAGTGAAGTCTTTGATTGGAAATCTTATCAATATACAGATATCTATGAACGTAATAATGAAGATGGTTATTGTGAATATGCCTTTATGTATATATTCAAAAGAAAAAATTTCAACTGCATCTCAATAATTTAGTCAATGAGAATACAATGTTTTCTTCTAAGAAAGTTGGTTATCTAAAAACATTAATGTGGAATGAAAAAACATCAGTTCCTTAATTTCACAAGCATGCATCTCTCTTGATCAATACATTTTTCATATGTGAGGGTGTTCTATGGGTTAACAGGTGTGTTGATTCACTCTTTCAAATGATAATATTAAGACCTCTTATTCCTGATCATGTTTTTATTTCTTGCTAATCCAGGCTAAGAATAAAAGGTTTTTATGAACCTCTACTTCCCTTAATGTCAACCCCATTTACCAGCAAACCACTCTGACCTTAAAACCACAATCACTCAAACCAAAATTTATTTTGTATATAATATTTTTTAAATTTTATTAAATAAATGTATATTTTATACTCAAAAATAATTAATTAACCTAATCATTATTTATTTTGGTTCTAATGTACTTCCTAGTGAATTTAAGTTACCTTTCACTTTATTATTTTTAATCATTTTAATTTTTTTATAGTTAATTATTCAAATTTCTAACTATAATTAATTATGTCATAACTCTAAATTGGTACAATAATATCTTCATTATCTCTCTTAGCATCCATTTTTAATAACATAGAAATGTGAAAAAGTATTATACAATAACAAAAAATGAGGAGATGTTTTTTAAAAAAATGGGTGGAGTTTTAGAATTTAAAAAACACAAGAAGTATCATTAAAAGGTACATAAACATTGATATTTTTAAAAGATATAATTTAGTTTCTTTTTATCATTTTTTAATTCTATATATGAAATATACTAGAATATATATTGGGTGTGTGGGGTTTTTCATCATCAAAAGCGGTAGATTGTTGGACTACTATGTTAATATAGCATATAATAAAAATATTTGGTACTGGTCATCTTATAAATTCTTCCTACTTTATTGATGATATTTTTTGGTGTTTTCATCTGGTTTTATTTTATTCATAGGTTTTCAACTATAAACTACATTATGTATGAATTGTTTTTTATACTGGTAGATATTTTCATATTTCGTTAAAATTTTCTATTTGAAATCTTTTATAAAATGTTGAAGACATATACAAAGTTAAATAAACTATATCAATCACCAAAATAAAGGAAACCACTTCCAAAATTATTAATGTTAATAAATTGCCTTTGTGAGAAATTTCTTATGTCTAGACATAACCTACATGAAAATTTCATGCATCGAAAATTTCACATATGTGCATAATTTTCCTTGTGATCTTTCAAAAATGATGATCATTTAAATATAGAAATAGGTTGTGTGAATTTTCAATGTGGATAAATTGGATACGTCACTTCAATCAGCTACATTAGTTTCAACTATTCATTTTAATAATGAAAATGGATATGTTATTTCAATCATCTATTATAAATTCAACTACACTAACAAAAATCCAACAGAGATTCAAATATATAAATATATATATATTAGCTACGTAGAATCATATCATCAAATTAGATATTTGGATTCAATTGAGAAAATCAGCAATGGAATGCTGCAATTTGGTAATTATTTCAATTAAAGAACTTGAGTATGTGTTTAATTCTATTATATAATTCTTAAATGATCAATTACCACTTTATGGGGAAAATTAAAATATAATAGGATCAATTAACTGAGATTAATGTAATTTTTAAGGATATATTTTATTTTTAAGTATTGAGACCGATGTATTTTTCATTAGAAGTACTTGTCACTGATCCCAGATACTATGGATCATGATTTCTCTATTTAGATATGAATTAGCGCATGTATTTCAAGTTGTTGTTTGTGTGTGTGATTTTGAAAGTTGTTATTAAAATTTATTTGCACAAGAATATATAAATATATTTTTCTCAAAGATATAAAAAACACTTTCTTTTTCTATATGAATCGAGAAGAAGAATTCTCCTCTCATCAATAGTGGTTGTTGGCAATCCTAGTTTAGTTCAGAAGTCTATCCTAGAGCTTATTATACTTCATATCGTATCTCTTGGTGGTAATTATTTTAAATACTGGGGTATCATATAAATGTGAGAAAAAATATATAAAACTATATTTTATTAACATTTGTTGTAATGGTTCACAATAAAATAACACTTTAAGGATGTTTTTTGTTAATATTTTCATGAATCTGGATGAATGATTCTATGATTTAATAAAGTTAAAAAATCTATCACTAATCCACAAAGTACCACAAAAAAGTCATGTATGTCCCTTGAAAATGACTATTCTAGTTAAAATCATCACACTCATTGACAACATTGGTCGTGGAGTGGACTAGGGGACATCTATTCCATGTAACACTATAAATATTTCTAGGTTTGTATATATTTGATATTCAGTGAATGAAATAAATGTTAGTGAAAATATAAAGATGGCAGTTCTTCTAATTATGGGAATTAATAAGGAACTCAATTCAGACCCCCCCTCTGACACGTTTTAGTCTTAATATAGTCAGTCTTTGAAAACACGGTTTTATGTGAACCAACGATTTTCACATGGGTATATTTTTGAACACTCCGTTGTGACATATAATATATATACCATACCACCAAAAAATCATGGTCCTCATATTTTAAATCCATAAATATTGGATCATTATTAATAATCCTTATAAATAATCTAGTATTTTCCTTTAAACATAAAGCATCGACCATGATTTTCTCACTCCAAGGGTTCTAATATTATGACTAGTGAAAAGTTTTCATCAATTCCAACTATATCATATTTCATATATTTAATACATTGTGCGTGATTATATAATTAAATATTTTTTGATTAGTATTTCTAAATTTAATTTTTACCATAAATATAATGCCTCGATATCATTAGTGAAAAAATACCACAGCTAACACCAAATCATGAATCAGTTAATTTCTCACTTAAAGAAATCCCATTTTTCAATATAGCTTAGTGTTTGTATTGGTGTGTTGAGACACATTCTCATTAGACCCATTATAGTTTATTCACATCCATCTTTCTAATGGATATTTAATACATTCTTTATCAACATATCGAGTAGATTGGATGGAAGTGGAAAAATAATCCAAAATAATATTATAATATCCTTAAAATCCACGAAAAAATTGACATTAATCATTATGGTTGTTCTAGGCAATGATAGAATGAAATATATCTTAATAAGATTAACTAGAACACCCTATCATTTAGTCATGTTACCACGAAATTATACATTTTGTCACTAGAATTCATACATACTAAATTTCTCATATATTTTTCATTTCCGGATGGTTATAAATCGAATTATCATGTAATATTCATTCAAATCATTTTTCCTAATTGAGGTAATAATTCCACCAAAAATGACAACCAAAAATTGATCAAGGTAGTCTCTAAAGAATATTTTCATTAAATCCATGAAGATAGTGGATACATTAGTAAATCAATATTGCATCACAATAAATTCATTGTTTCCATACACGATAAAAAGGATATACTTTAACGTTTTAACATTGGAACAAAATTAATAGTATTTAGAATGAAGATCAATACTCGAAAATTATTGAGAACCTAACCGTTTTTCAATCAAATCTTTAATATAGGGAGTAAGATAATTATTATGCATTGCGATATTATAATGTTATTTCTAATCAATATTGATAACATTGAACAATCATTCATCTTTAAAAAGGAATTGGAAAACCATATAGAGATGAACTAAGCTAAATCAATACCATAACAATATTCTCTTTGGGTTTCTTCGTTATTTATATTAACTCAATCATTCCCATTTGATAATGTCTAGTTAAAAATCTTGAATCACCAAGTATGATTTTTTTGGAAAACTCTAAATCATGATTTCAAAGAATATTTGGGAATTCATTTGGAAATACACCAGTGAATTCTAATAAAAAGGTAATATCTTAAATTTTTTGTTTCTCTATAACCATTTGAGATAAATAAACCTCATGAATTGGAATAAATACCCCCAAATTTTACATTTAATGTTTATATTCATTCAAATACAGATAAACAGTCATGTGTTTATTCTAAATATAAATATTATTTCCTTATTTTAGAAATTTTTTAGAATCTATATATAGAGGTATTTAATGATAAAAATCACCAAAAAATAACTAGATTTATAATAAAAATATTTACATGAATTAGATTCCTGTAAACATTAGTCAAATATGAATCATATAATTGATATGTGGTCATTGTACTTTTAAGTGTTTTCATTAATAAATCAAATTATATTCGTTGAGGATATGATATAACATTCCATTATGTTGAAACAGGTTGTGGACCAACCCCTTTACTAAAAAATTTAAAACATACATCCCTTTTGAGATGGGTTAACGGAGAACTCATTACAATCGTGAATCCCCAGAGGCACATAGACTAGAAAATATGTGGCCCATGATCCCACGAATCCTTATAAAATTACTTTTTGAGGTAACCCTCAAATTATCTGAATTCTTAGAGACCCATATGTATAAAAAGATAAGTCCCGAAGGCCCAGAACATGGAAAACCAGCCAAAAAACAATAGAAAATAACTCTAGGAAAAACTATCACCAAATAGTGTCACCGCAACACCCCATGTTCTTCACCACAGTGAAGGCCATATGACAACACTGCCAGTGCTTCTATTCACACAACACCAATCTGCTGATCTACATAGATCCCCATCATCCACACCCAAGAACTAACAGTCCTTTATAATTAACATGATATATAGAAATTCATAAAACACATATCATATAGGGTACTTCAATTTTTTAGCATACCTATAACCACAAAAGGTTTATCATTCTAACTGAAATCCATTACTAAAATCAAAATAGTTAACATGACCATCATGAATCATTAATTAGAGTGATCAATAATGAAAAATCATTTATAGGTTATCTAAAAAATAATACATTATGTTAACTAATTGACACATTAGGCACACCCTAGGTCATATATGGGCATTATCCTTTCAACCCTCATATAATGGTTCATAAATAGAATTTTAATTACACCACATATATCCCCTAGTAGTTTCTATCCATGTATATAGTCTTAAGCCCATTCACCATGATCCAATGAAGATGAGGTTAATACCCCATTCATTCCTTTAAATTTTAATAATTATAGGTTCATCAATTCTATAACTGCATCCATATTATAGTATCCAAAAATAGATATACTTTCTTTTAATTCAAAAATCCTTTTAACCATAGTTGGGATGTTCTATTATACTTAGGATTATCTTATGGGTTCTCACTAATGTTTTATAAACCAAATATCCAGAAAAAACTAAACCTTAATCTAATAATAATTAAGAAACCCAATAATTAAATTCATAATATGGAATCATATTTGACTTATACTTAATACATCAAATAAAAATACATGCCTTATAAAATAGATTTTTAGTGTTTTTGGAACACTAGATGCATAATCATCTTATTCAATGAATGATATTTTTTATATCGTACAAATTTCTTGTCACTTAATAAAATTTTTAGTCGTATCCTATATAAAAAATTCTTCATTAACTAAGGATATAATGCATAACAAATGGTGAAAAAAAATTCTAAGTAAGGGTGAAAATGGGAGATACAACTTGATGATCATATGAAAGAATTATATGAGTCTAAGTGTTTGTGGATATGAGCATAAAATTTAAAAATCATTCCCAATATATCATATATTATAATCAAGTAATTTTTCTTTCAATTCTCAAAGGACATGAGTCTTAAAAAATTGAAATGTCTTAGGGAATGTGACCATATCAAAGACATATGAACATGACATAAACAACTTTATAAATATATTGGACAAATTATAATCTTAGAAATCATTTTTCAAGTATAATAATGAATACATTGATTAGTTTTTGTGCTTCAGTTAAACACCTCTATACCCTCTTTTAGGGATGCAATAAACTCCCACATACCATCATTTAGGACTTGAATAACATTATGTATACCCTATTTTGAGTATAAATAGTAATCATTACCCAAAAAATAGAGGGATACAAAAGAACCAACCATCAAAAAATAATAATCAATTCATATGCATCCCACAAGTTCATGAAAATAGTTATCATTAAATAATATATTACCCAATAAAAAATAAAATTGGTTTCATCAACCATTCATGGAAATAATAATGAAAATAAAATTTAATCATATCCCATGTAAAGCATTATAGTCATCAATGTACATTGCTATAGATGAAAATAACATAAAACTATTAGTGGGACATTACTTCAAGATAATAAGATTTACATTTCAATATTATTAATTGAAAATTTAATAATTTCCATAAAAATAGGAAAAACACATTATTTGAAAAACATCATGGAAATAAGTAATAAAATAATTAATGAAAATGGTAGTAATTTTATCAGGGAAAAAATAATATAGAAAACCTTAAAGTATATATTCCATTTACATTTATGGTAAAAATTAATTTTTGGAAAATAAAAAATTTTCGGGCATGTATTGTCTCAACAATACTCTATTGATATTAATGATTATGATTCTCAAAAATACCCTTGACAGTTTTACTAATGATTTTATTTTGAGTGTATTTCAAAAAAAATATATTCTTTATTAATTCTTATCTTGAAATAATATTCAACTATTTATATGTGATAAATATTTTTTAACTTGTTCAGAACACTCTTAAGCGTATTCTAGAAATATCATTAATTGTTTCTCATTTACTGAAATACAATTCATTTAATTCATCGATGAAAGTAACATATGGAATAACCCTTATGTTTATGTTTAAAGATCAATGAATGAGGTTAATCAACATTACATTTGATGAAACCTTTGGTTATGGAACATGTTGTTTGCATAAGAACCGTACGTTTTCCAGGAATAAAAAGTATGGTTAAAGAACCAAATATATGTTTGGAAATTTAGAAATATATGTATCCTAAAACTTACTTTTATGATCATCCTTACATTGTAAAACATACATTTGGAAAAGTGGACAAATGGTTAATCATTTTTACATTTAGAGATCTATACTAACATGGATGAAAATATGGATCATCAACCCTACATTATGATGTTGAACCTTACATTTTTAATTTTTTCATTTTGTGGTGGAACCTTATTTTTCACTCTTCGATATCAAAAATTTGAATTTATGTCTTTATTAGAGGGTTTTGGAACACGCTTTGTAGAATATCATGGTAATTTAAATCATGATTTTGATTGATTCAATGCCTGTTTTAAATTATTTAAATAGCTGTTTACAAGAGATATTTTTTCTCCTATTCTTAAGGGATTTTTGATAAATCTAATCTGTATTCTTTGATTATGAATTCAATTGATTTAAAAGGTATCTTTTGTGGGTCTAAAATATTACTTTGAGATATATTGTTATATATATCTTTCTGCATTGGATATTTTGATACGATGATCTAGAGATTTCTTGGTGGTATATATAATTAATATTCATCAATATTTCTTGTCAAAATTCTTTCACTAATATAGTAATCGAGCATATTAGATACAAGGACTACATTTTGGATAGAAACAAGTTCAAATTTAGAATCATGATGATATTTTTATCATTTATTTTCTTAAAATCAAAGATCTCTTGTGCATCCTGACCTCTTAAGATATATTTCAATATTATTATTCTTCTAAAGAAAAGATTCATCTTTTATCAGTTTTGTACTTCTTCATATGCAAGATACATCTATTTCTTACCAAACTTTATCTTATCAATCTTGAGTTTTGACTACTCTTATTTAGTTGTTGTGGATGTTCATCTTCCTGCACTAAGATGTGGTTTTATCAGTTCCCTATAATAGAACTATACAGATCTTCTTTGTAAGCCTTTTTTGTAAGGTTGAAAACTTCCTGCACTCATTTTTGGATCGGTCATATGATACGAGGACCTTGCTTATGAAATTAACCAATACCGCAGAGCAGGAAATTAGTGGAGTGGACTAGGGGACCTCCATGCCCTAAACCACTATAAATTTATTGTGCCTTATTCTTTATTCATTATCTGCAGCATATATATTCTCATAATTAAATTTTTATAGCTCTATCAACTATTTATGTCAATCAACAGAATTTTCAAATTATTAAAACAACACATTTCACCCCCATCTTATGTTATCATTGTAGCTATTCGGACCTAACATTTGGAATTAGATGTTGTGTTTTTCAATAGATATATAACAAGGTAACGACATAAGATCTATTTTAGTGATGGTAATGTAGAATCTCAAGGAACTAATTTCAATGGTCTGTGCTCCATATTTCAATAGTGATAATTATAGATGATTGAAGTCACGAATGATAATCTACTTAAATAATATTATATTTAGAGTATACTCAACGATTGTTACTCCTTAAAAATTCTAGAAAACCCTACAACTTGGTCTATTGCTAGAGAGGCTAAATATGATGTGAATTCAAAAGAAATGAATTCCATTATTTGTGGTCTTGGTCCAGATGAATTCAACCATTTATCACATTTCCCAACATCCTCTGAAATGTGGCACACAATTGCTATAGCTTATAAATGCACTGACAATGATAGAAAAACATGATATTATACAGCGAAATTTAGTTTGATACTTTTAAAATGTAATATAGAGAGATAGTCAATATATAAATTGAAGGATGATAGAAACTATTAATAATATAACATATTTAGGTGAGCCTATTAGTCAACCTGATCAAGAATTGAATTTTTCGATGAGTTCTACCAAGAAAGTGGAATGGAATTTCTATTGTAATCCACCAACCAACACCTTTCAAGAATATTACTATGAGATAATTGATTGAAACCTTAATAATGCATGACGCTGAAATGGAAGATGAAGTTGGATACCACAAAGTCCTAGTATGAAATGATAACACTGCTTTAAATTTTATATTGAAAAATCATAATAGAAAATTGAAACAAGGAGTAAGAAATTCAAACTCATCTGACTCAGAAGTTGAGTTGGCTCAAATAACTAGAACATTTTTCTAAATTTTATAGGAATAAGGAAGGATTCATAAGAACCTTCAAATAGGATGATAAAGACTCAAGGGAAGTAAGATGTTATGAGTAAAAAAATTAGGTCATAAAAGACATGATTTTACTCAATTTAAAAGAGAAAATAGAAATGTATAAATGAAATATTTGACAAATTTTGATCAGGAGAAAAAGGATAAAATAGATATGAAATCCACTTGGAATGTTTCTTATGACTCCAAAAACCCATCAATATCTAATTTAGAGAAGGAATAATCAAATATAAAAGATAATATGTGCTTTATGGATGAAGAATAAAGGGTACAATCCTATTATTCCTTTGATTCTGATTCATGTTACAAAAATGATAAAATGACTTCTTAATATACTATGCTAGAAGAAAAATATGAATCATTAATAAAGAAAATTTTTTCATAATATTCATAATGCTATATTAGCAGAATTTGAAACTTTACTTAAATAGCCTATATAATTTATTGAGAAATTTATCTCATCAACTATAAATGGTAGTAATTTTGAAAATAATTTTAAAAACTACAGGACGAATTAAAATCGTATAAAAGTTATTCAATTATATTTCAAAGGGATAAAATTTTATAAATGAAATTAATATTAAAAATATAATTAAAATGGAAATATTTATTATTTGTAGTAAGGATGATGAACCCAAAATAGATAAAAACTATTTTGTTCCTGGTACTAATAGAAAAAGCATGTATACTATTAAATGTTTTTATTATGGTACTAATGGACATTATGTTAATGACTTCTATTTGTGAAAACCTAAATTATGTGGTGTAAAACATGTTCATTATTAAATATCTTTATATATTTTTAATTATAATAGTGTTGATCGAAATTAATATTTCTAGATTCTTATGTATTTGATAGATAACACTGATGGACCCAAACAGATACGGGTACTGAAAAAAATCCTTGATTAATTTTACCTTGTAGGTAATAGGCCAAAGAAGAGTAAAGGATATATGGTATATGGATAGTGGATGTTCAATACATATGAGTGGAAATTCATCGAATTTTTGTACTTTGACTAAAATATATCGAGGCCTAGTTACCTTCAAGAACAACACCATAGGAAACATTATTAGACTTGGAATAGTAGGAGATTCAGATACGATCTCAATTAATGAAGTACACTATATACAAGTATTGAAGTAAAATATATTAAGTATCTCTCAAATTTGTGATGATGGATACTATGCTGATTTTTTAATAATATTTTCTATATTTTTAAACATAATTTAAATAAATTTAGAACACCGAGAATAGATAATATTTACACTTTGAACTTAAATTCTTTATTTAAACACAAACTGAACAGTTTAACTTCTAATGTAAATTAGTCATGGATTTTGAATAGAAGACTTGGTCATTGTAATAGTTTTTCTTAAAATATTCATTCTAAGAAGAAATTTTTTTTAGATTTACCTAGTCTCAAATTTTATAGTGATAGATTTTGTGATGCATGTAATATAGGCAAGCAACACAAATCCTCCTTCAAATCTGTTAACAAAAAGGATACTTAAAATCACCTATAACTTATTCATATGGATTTTTTAGAACATCTAGAATATAATTTTTGGGTGGTAAATTATATGTACATGTCTTATTTTATGATTATTATAGACTTACTTGGGTATATTATCTAAATCTCAAAAAACTAGCTTTTTCCGTTTTTTGAATGTTTTTTTAAGAGTTGAAAATGAAAAAGGTTTTCAGATAATTTAATTAAGAATTAATCATGGTGGATAGTTTTAGAATCATGAAGTTAATTATTTTTTATAAAATACGACCTTAACTACACCAAGAACGCCTCAAAAAATGAAATTACAGAAGGAAGGAACGAAACTATTCAAGAAATGGCTAGAACAGTGCTGAATTAATACAGTCTTCCAACTTTCTTTGGGAAGAAGCTATAAGTGGAACATCTTATATTTTAAATAGAGTTTTAATAAGACTTATTATAAAAAAAATACTCCTTATGAAAATTGGAATAATAGAAATCCTATGGTAAATTACATTAAGGTTTTTGGATGCAAGGTACATATCTTCCACACCAAGGATACTCTTAGAATGTTTGATCCAAAAGATGACGAAGGAATATTTTTAGGATATTCCTCAAATTATAAAGAATAAAGAGTATTTAATAAAAAATCAAGTATAGTTGAATAGTCAATTCCTATGATATTTTATGAAACTAATTCTTTTAATAAAGTAAAATATCGAATAGATGAAGCTGATGATTATTCCAAAAATAAGAGTCTTGATAACTTCAAAATGATTTTTAAAATATAAATAAAATTCAATCCAGTTCTGAAGAACATGATACTGATGAACCTAAAAGTACTCTATATTGAAATTCTATAATCCTGAAGAATCACCCTTTAGGAACTATTATTGGAGTTCTGAACATAGGAATTAAAACTATAAGAATTGTAGGAAACATAGTGTAATTGTCTATTTTTCTATAATTGCTAGAGCCTAATACTTTTGAATAAGACATAAAAGATGAAAATTGGTTGTTAGCAATGAAAGAAGAGATAAATTCGTTTAAAAGAAACAATGTATGGAAAATATTTTAAATACCATCAAATTATGCAGTTGTAGGAACTAAATGGGTCTTTTGGAAAAAACAAGATGATCAAGGTATTATAAATAGAAATAATGATTGGTTGGTATGTAAAGGGTATAATCAAGTATAAGGTATATATTATGATGAAACCTTTTCTCTCATAGGTAGACAATATGAAATTAAAATTCTTTTATCTTAATCTTCTCATATGAATTTTAAATTATATCTGATGGATATAAACTCTGCTTGTTCAATTGCATATTTAACAGAGGATGTACATGTTGAGAAGCCTCCTAGTTTTGAAAATTCTCAAAAAAAACATAATTTTATTTTTAAACTTATTAAAACTCTCTATGGCCTGAAAAAAGCATCTAGGGTGTGGTATTAATGATTATGTTCATTTCTTTTGAAAATGGTTTTACTGTTGTTTTGGCAGATCCAACCCTCTTTGAGGAAATGTTTTGTTCTAATTTATTATTAGTTAAAATCTATGATGATGAGTTTTTTGGAACAAAAAATAAAAAACATTGAAATGATTTTTATGAACATATGAAAAAATAATTTTAAATGATCATTATTGGAGAATTAAATTTATTTTTAGGACATTTAATTTAATAAAAATATATTAGAAATGCATTAAATCAATGTATATATATTACTGATTTATAGAAAAAGTTTGGTCTTCAGAACAGAAATCTATATTCAACTACCATGTGTACTAATTTTAAACTTTACTTGGGTGAAGCTGTAAAACTAGTGGGGAAATGTTTTATAGAGGTATTATTATAAGTTTACTATATCATAATACTAGCATACCTGATATATTGTTTTCAATATTTTGTTGTCCTAGATTTTAATCAAATGCAAAAGTTTCCCATCATGCTATTGTAAAAATGATTTTTGGATATTTAAAAGGAACAGATAATCAATCTCTTCTTTATCTAAAAACATCTGATTTTAATTTTTTATCATATTCAGACGCAAATTATAGGGGATGTAGAATGGATAGAAAATTACATAAAGAACCTATCACTTTTTTTTGGAAAATCATTAGTTTCATGGTCTAGTTAGAAGTAACACTCAGTTTCCCTATCAAGAGATAAAACAGAATATGTATCTATAAGCAGTTGTTGTACATATTTTTTATGGATGAAAACACGCCAATGGACTATGGACTTAATTTTAATAATACATATATTTTATATGATAATACAAGTGCTATAAACATTTCAAAAATTCGAATATTTCATTCTAGAACGAAGCATATTTATATTAGACATCATTTTCAAATAAATATTTTTCATAAAAAGGATATATCTTTAGAATTTACTAATAATAAAAATCAATTAGTTGATATTTTTACTAAACCTCTTCTAAAAGATTTTTTTGATTTTATTAAGGGGGAGTTAGGTTTATTTAATTTTTAATTAAATATTAATTTTATTTTATTTACTTTTATTTTATTTTATTTTATTTTAATATTAATTTAGTTTTGTAAATATAATTTACATTTATTTTTATGTTACGATATTTTAGTTAATATATGTTACCTTAAAACTATTTACATTGTATAATTATTATGTTTTTGTAATAATTACTCTACAACAAGGGAAATGAGGACATATGTCATTTTTCCTAACCGTTCATTTTTCAATCCAGTCGCATTACAAGTCATGTTTACCCAATATAAGAAAAATCTATTCTTCGACAGACCCTCAATATTTGTTCATCCTTTCAATCCCTAGAAGTCGAAGCCTCGAATTTTCAAAACTTCTTGAATGATGAAAAAAAGACAATCGAAGAAGGAGAACCTAGTGAACCAAAACATCAAAGAACATCAAGTAGAATAATTTTTCTGGTAAAGGTTATTGATTTCAAATGGTTATGCTATAGAAACTTACTTTTGATGAAAGTGTTAACTTTTCAAAGTCTCAAGATAGATTTCAATGACAAAAACTCAGAATTTCTCTATGAGGTAGAACTGAATTCTTTTTATAAGAGTGTGTAGTTTTTTTGGATATATAGAGGACATGATTTTTTATAGTATGAAAGATAGCGATTTCTCTATTTCTTCTATTGAGGATGTGAAGATTGTGAACTGTCCACATGAAGGAGTTTTTCATTTTGATCTTAAGTCAATTGGATATAAGGATAACTCTTCTAAAGATATTATTTCATTTCTATTCAACTCAACAAACATTTAAAAGAATATTTTTAAAATATTTAGAACATGATAATAATATTATAGTGAAATTTATTCAGACTAGAATAGCACCAAGGATGGATGAGATGGAGAAAAAACTTTACCCAGACATATATGCTATGTTTCTTTTTCTAGGTGATATCAAATTAAATTTCCCAAGATATTTATTTTGATATCTTAATTAATATTTCTTACTAGATGCAAGAATGAATTTTTTTCCATATTGATGTATAATTTCAAGGATTTTGATTAACTAAGACATGATCAGACTAATTGATGCAAGAGTAAATTTTCATCATATTAATGTGTCGAACTCTGGACCTCAAAGAAAACATGGATTTTTCAAGTGCACTATGAATGGAAAACAATTACCTGTTAGAGGTGAGGAAGAACATTGCTTAGGAGATTATTCTCAAGGGGGAGAAAGATGGTGTTCAAAAGGAGGGAGTAGATGAATATCTATCAGATTCAATTTCACAAACATCATAGAGAAGGATTATATTTAATACTAAAGAAGGAGAAGAAGATGAAAAACTTAATGAAGGTCTTGTCCTGAATACTAGAAAAATGGATGCTACTCAATTTGAAGAGAGAATATTGGCTTTAGGAGAAGCAACATGATCAGTTCATTTGTAAGAGACTATTGTTGATGAGGAAGTTTAAATGTAGAGTCAAGATAGAGATCATGCGATTGTATATTTAGTTTGTGAAAAAGAACAAGAAACGATTATGATGGAAATAGTTCAAGAACAAAATTTTCGATCTGAAAAAGTTCAATCAATGTTTATTAGTGAAGAAGTTATTGAAGGATATATTCAAGTAGGGAAGATATTACAAGAATCAGTTATAAAAATAAAACCTTTATGGTATATAGAACCGTGGGACAGTACGATCATTTTTTTGTTGGGAAGACTGAAGTTTTGGATACTAAACCATTTTTTGTAAATAATCTATAATAAAAATCGTAGCAGATATCTTAACAATTAAAAATAGTAATCAGTATATGAATGCAGATGAGGAGACAACTAATTCCTTATTACATCAATTTGAAGAAGTTGTGATGATATTCAATAATTCTCCAAAGGATAATTCAGATCTGCGTTAGGAACTAGAAATTGAAAAGAAAAAGTTTCATGATCGTAATGAGAATGCTGTTTCTAGAAGGGATTTTGAGGCCTTCAAAATATACATGTTAAATGATATTGGGAAGATCATATCTGAAGCTGTGTCAAAAACAGATTTTGAAAAATTAAAATGGTACTTGGAAATTAGTTTGAATCTATAAAAGGTTCAGTAAATTAGGCCAGTGCATCTACTATTACCCACATAAAAAGTCCAGATTTAATCAGAATATTTTAGTCCATTACATCCATTATAGGAGATATGAACAATCAAATACAAGATATTCAATGCAATAGTTCTCCTCTATCATTTTTATTGACAATAAAAAAATTCGTGTGGACCAGTTAAATCAAGGAGAACCAATCATTAGATTGATGTTGAGATACTTTTCATAGAAGTGGGAGTTTTTCATGAAGAAAGAGGAAAATATTCATGAGATTCAGAAAGACAATATTATGGGGAAGTTGTATGTCAAAAATGATGACAGGTAGTTGATAATTCAGCAAGGAAATAGTTTGATGAAGAAGAAGAGATTGCAGATGGAAGATCTAAAGGATATGTTTGAATCCATATATAATATTCATCCATCCAATCCTTATCCATATTTTTAATTCATACCTTGAACCTTCACAATGAATGTTTTTTATTAGTTACAAACATTATTATATTAATGTATTTGTTGATCAATAATTTTGTATGTTATCTTTATATTAGATTTCATTATTGTATATGTGTTTTTTTATTTTATATATCCAAAATCCATTTATCATTATTTATTATAGTTACTTATAACTTCCACTCCTCATTCAATTCAATATTAAATTTGTTTTAATCTATTTCTATACATTGTTTTTTATATCACAACAGGCGCAGAAATTTAGATAAACACAAAATTTCTTTTATTTGAAAAATTCAAATATTTAATCTTCATGAAAATAATTCATATTTTTTATTTGGGAGAAAATAGATGACAGAATATTTTATTTGGAGAAATTCAAACCTTTTTTGAAATCCATCATTAGGGCAGAAATAAAAATATTTATTCTTTATTGAAAAAATTATGTATAGTTGAAAATTATTTTCTATTAATATTTAAAAAATTCTAAGTTATTTTTTCTATGATTATAATTATAAATTTTGGGTTTTCAAATAATCAAAAAGGGGGAGATTTTTGGGCATGGATTGTCTAAAAAATACTCTGTAGATATTAATGATTTTGATGCTAAAAAATACCCTTGTTTTTTAACTAATGATTTTATATCAAAAAATTTATATTCTTAATTAATACTTCACTTAAAATAATACTCACCTATTAATTTTCAAAAAATATTCATTTATGATTTTTTAATTCTTTTAATCATATTCTAGAAACATTGTCCACACATTTTTCGTTTACTAGAAATAATATTCTTTCAATTCATCAAAGAAAGTAACAATTAGAACCAACAATATGTTTATGGTGAAAGATTAGTGCTTATGGTTAATCAACCTAATGTTTGATGAAAAGTATGGTTGAGGAATATTATTTTTGGATAAGAACCTTAAATTTTCCAGAATGAAAAATATGGTTTAAGAACCCTATGTATGTATGGAACATTAAAAACCTATGAATCATCAACCTTAATTTTATGATCAAACATACATTGTCAATATTATGTTTGGAAAAGTGGATCAATTCATAATAAATGTTATGTTTAGATATATATGCTGACATCGACAAATGTATGGATCATCAACCTATAATATGAAGTTGAACACTATATTTTTTATTTTTTCATTTTGTGAAGGAAACATATGTTTTACTTTTCATCCTCTGAAAATTTAATTTATGTCTTTATTGGATCATTTTGTAATAGTATTTGTGGAATGATAGGGTGATTTAAAACAATATTTTGATTGATTCAAATCTTGTTTTAAATAATTTAAAGAGCCATTTACAGCATAGATTTTATCTCATATTCTTAAGGGAATTTATGATTTCTCTGAGCTATATTCATTGAATTTGAATTCACTCAATTTATAAGGTGTCTTTTATTGATCTGAGATATTTCTACGAGATATATTGTTATATATATCTTTCTGCATCAAATATTTTTACACAATTGTCTCGAGATTTCTTGACTATATATATAATTTTTATTCTTCAATATTTCTTATCAAAATTAATTCACTACTATAATGATTAATAATCTTAAATACTAGGACTACATTTTAGAGATATGCATCTCCAAATCTAGAATCAAAATTCTCTGTATTTTTTATTCTTAAAATCAATGATCTATTATGAATCCTGATCTCTTCAGATCTATTTCATGATTTTTATTCTTCTAAAGACAAGATTAATCTTTTATCAGTTGCGTACTTCTGCAAGTACAATCTACATCTATTTGTTACGAAACTACATCCTATCTATTGTGAGTTTGGACTGATCGTATTCATTTATGGTGGAGTGTCAGCTTCGCACACTAAGTTGTGGTTTTATCGGTTCCCTATAAAAGAACCATAAGGCTCTACTTTATAAGCCATTATTTCTAAGGGTGAAGACTCTCTGCACTTAGTTGTGGATCAGTCTTATGATACGATGACCTTACTAGTAAAATACACCAAGCCTATAGAGAGGGTGAATTATGGAGTGGACTAGGGGACCTTCGTTCCCCAAATCACTATAAATTGTTGTTACTTGTTCTTTATTCCTTATTTGAAGCATATATATTCTCATACAGAGATGACTACAACATTATCTACTGTTTATGTGAATCGACAGAATTTTGAAATTCCATAGAATAGTGAAATTCTTAAAATAAAACACTTTACACCCCTCTTGTGTTATTACTACAGTTATTAAAACCTAAAAAATTGATTAATTTTAAATATTATTATAAAAAGTAAAAAACAGTTAAAAATTATTTTAAAACCCATTTTATAATATGAAATACATTCTTGAAAGAAATTAATGATAATTTATAAATGGATATAAAATATTCCAGATTGAATTGGGAAACAAATTATGATTATCTTAGAATCATTCCTGTAGAAATTTGAGTACATAAAAAAAGGAAAATGAAAGGAAAACTTCATATTTAAATAAATAATAATTGTGTAATAATATATATATATTCTTTGAAATATAAATTATATAATATTCTCATTCCAAAATTTAAGGAAAAAAATCACAATAAAATCTGGGATTGTAATAAAACCCTAACCACTTTGGTTACTTTGGAATCGTTAATTCCATGATTGAAATTACATCAAATGAAACATTAAATTGCATGATTCTAAAAAAATTAGTTATACAAAATATCCATGCCCTTGTATAGAAACCATTAATAATTTTACGAATTTGACATAAGTATTACATAATTAATTGTGAGACAAGGAACCCTTACCTCAAGTCCAACATCCATGATAAGTATTTATATCATCCTTTATAATAAATTTACTTTTAAATGAATCTATCAAATAAATTTTTTCATACTTATAATACCATTTATTTTTATATAGTTTACTCTTTTCAACCGTTCATTAACAACATTTCATTATCATCGTCATTAGAGGTGTTAAGTTCTTAATTTTTCATCCATATTTCAGTTTGAAAGTTATGGTCCTTAAATATTTATCATGGTTATGTAATATAAAAATTATAATTATTTTAATAGAAATAATATTTATTTATTATATAATATTTTATAATCATTAGTATTTTCAAGTTATGAAAATGAATCACACTGCTTCATAGAGTTGGTAGACCACTCCTTTGTAAGAATAAAATTATCATTTTCCATTGGAATGGATGGTAAGAAGATTTAGAAGATATTAAAATTTTAGAATTATAATTATTTCATAAATATTATTTATAAATACTAAATTTATAATAATAACAAAACAAAAAATATGGTGATATAAAATAATTCATATCATTATGTGGAAGGGTAGTCCACACATATGCATAAGCGATACTTTCATTTCCCAATATATGGAAATGATGTAGAGAATGGTGGTCTCATAATCATAATAACACCAAAATATATTATTGATACATGATTAATTATATTAGAATGGATAAAATATATTTATAGGAAGTATAATAAGAAATAATATTTGAAAGAGTCGGGTAAAAATATTTAGTCTTCATTTATTTAGTCTTCATTTAGATACCTACATTGTCTTCAACCTTAATCTATATTAGGATGCACATATGGTAAGAATGGATTATCCAGAAGAGGGGAATAAATGTAATATTGTTTTGGTAGTTATTTTCTGACCTATATGTATTATATTGAATAATAAAACTATTATAATAGGTCCCCATTTATAATTGAAGGGCATCATACAAATGGGATTCTATAAAATATATCAACAATATAATGTCACATTCTTGTCCAAGTTAAAATAAATGTCCGTAAATTTAATTATAAGACCATATAATCTTTAAATATTATTTTAAAATGATATTTAGACTTACTTATGTGTAAATTGTATCTATATCTTCTAGTTTTACACCTAATAAATCTATTTCAACCAAAACTGTGGTGTTTTTTATAACTATTTTTACTATTCATTAACACAAAAAATGAAAGTGTTATCATTATAAAAATTTTAAACTATGATTCAAAATATGTAATCCATTTTATCAAATTCAATTTCTATTAATGGTAGAAAATAATTTTATCCTATACCTATAAAACATAATGAAAGTTGGATTTTAGAAAAATAAATAAATTTTTATACATAAAATCATGTTCGATTTCATTCCTTGACTAGAAAAGACAATTAGATGAAAATTAAAATATTTTAGTGAATATAATATCAACAATTTTAATTATAATAATTAAAAAATAATTATTTCAATAATTTAATATGTCAAAAATACAGTGCAAACAAAAAAAATTTATCTGAAAGTAATTCACATTACCTTCAAATGATTTTATCTTTATTCCTAACTATTAAAAAACTAATGTATAACATATTATTGTTAAAATATTAATTAATGTAATTAATAATAATATTATTAAGTATTTATCAATATATTTTTAATATAAAAAACAAAATTCATGGAAAATTACATTTATACCCAAATTCGGTCTTTAAAACAAGTAATGGTTTTATAAAAAAATAAATTATTATTTCAATGTAATTAATCAATATATATGAATTTAAGAGAAAATTTCGATATATATTTCATAATTTAGTAAATAGTATTCATAACCACTAATTCAATAGTTATTTCATAATGTCAATAATACATCGTTGTTAATTTTGACTCGATGTTGTGTGTGATTCAAGCTATTGAATACATAAAATTTATTTCCATGAAAAACAAATAAAATATCATGGCATTATAGATATAGCTGATTAATTTTATTGTATGAAGTGGTTTGATAGTGGAAATTATGTAGCATCAAAATTCATTATTGAGCGATACATATTTGATTACTATACTTTGAAGAATTGGATTTATAAATACATAAAATGGAATATGGATCCTAGTGAATGACCTTCAAAAATTGTTAAAAATTTCTATTCATCATGGGATATTTATTTTTTCCTTGAAATTTTATTATCAGATTTCCACTATTGTCTATTTTTTGAGATAAAAAATAGTTATAAAATAAATAAACGTTTTCCCAGATCATGAACATTGATATATCTTAAATTGAATCTCATGAGGGGATTCTAACCCATAAAATGTGTCTCGGTCAAGGGTATATTCATTGGATAGTTGTAAACATAACTTTTGTATTAAGGCATAATATGAGATTGTTTTATGGTATTTTAAATTACTACTAAAAAATATATTCCTAATTTAATAAAATCACCCCCCCCCCCCCTTTAATGAGTCCTAGAGAGTTGTAGAGGGTGTGGGTAGAATATTTTTTCTGGATGGATCTAAAACTGGATCACGGAGAGAGGATGAATATGCATCATTGATTTGATCTCATAGAATTGGTGAAATAGTTATTTTATCAATATTATTGATTATATTGTAATAAAAATATTTTTATCTTCTATTTCCTTTTTTATCAAAAGGAATTTTCAAATAATATTACTGAGTAAATTTCATGAATTTTAAAATCATGGATAATATGTTTTTTATTATTTTTTTAAAAAAAATTTTATTTTATTATATGTTAGTAGTTTTCATCTATTGATATAATTTTATATTATATTTATTACATTTTTAGTTACAATCTCACCCTTTTTGATTTTATTTTTTATTCTAGATCTGTGTTTCAATGTTCATAATAATGAATGTTTCACATTAAAATAATATGTTTTTAATAATCACACTAGACACCACTTCTCATTTTTGCTCATTTTCAATAGTAACTTGTATTGGTATTGTCTCACATACATTTTATATTAATGATGAAAAACTAGATGAATGCGGGTGGGATGATGTATCCTGAAATGAGTTCTCCAAGACAGATACATAACTTGATTTCGTTTTTTCTAATCTTTGAGGCATCCAAAAGAGTATGATGATATACATAACCTTATATAAGTCCTCAATGAAAAATATCATATTATTGTTTCATCTATGGTATTTTAATTACCATTGAGTGGAGATTTGGTGGAAATCAGAGCACCGTGAGTTTTAAAAAATATTTTATATTGTTAATTAATTAATTTTTTTATTATATGTGATCAATTACATATCACATCGATTAATGGTTTTTGATACAATTTTTCATTTATATGATGTATTTTGAAATTATTTAATTATGTATACATGGAAATGTAGGCATTATGGGTCCCCATGGATGAAGTAATGAAAATTATATTATATATAAGTTTTTAAGTGCATGTTTTTTTATGATATGGCTATATCTTGTTAATAGTGCATTGAATGGTGAAACTAAGACTATATTTCCATCTAGAATGCACATTTTACACTAATATTGTCATATTTTTCTTTTATATCATGCATTTTTATGATGGGAATTCAATAATTAATTTACTGGATAATTATTTTAATTATCTAATGAATTATCTATTTATTTTTGGAAAACATAGAATTTATTATTCAGACACAAAGATAATTAGTAATGTGGGATTATCAAAACACCAAAATGAGAGTCATTAATGGTGATACATCCTTGAGAGAAGAGGATATAGGGGAATAATTTTTTCCCAATAGTTATAATAAGGGATAGTGGATTGATGACATATGTGTTGACCTTCACCAATGACATTATCACCATGTATCTTATTATGTAGTGATCTATACAATTTAACGATAGGGATTTTCTGTTGTTGTATTATATCATAATTAATGATATTACATTAATTATGGGTTGATTCAAATAGAATTTAACTGATTATCTATTTTTTATACAACTCTGCTAATTTATTCATCCCATGAAATATGGTTGAATAGTTTCTAGAATTTGGAACAGTTTTTCATCCAATTCAAATGAATGGTTTCTAACTGGGAATTATGGACAATTTGAATATGGTAATCAATAATTCCTTAATATTTGGTTTTATATATTTTCACCAATAATTCATGAAATCAATAATATCTATAATCTAGATATTGGTTTGGCGATCCTTATGAAACAAACTCGTTAGATGATTGATCATTTGTTTCATAGATTATTTTAATTTTTCCAATATCATGTATTATTTATAATATATATATTATGATAGTGGAAAAAATAGTGGGTAAGGGGAAAAAGGTTTTGTGATATAGTGGTGTGAGTGTGATTTTGATATTTACAATAGTAATCAATTCAGTGAGATGTTGTTAGAAAAACATGTTTTTACAATAATAGATCCATAAAAAATTCATCTGGTCAGATTTATTGATGATATTCATGGTGAAATAAAAATAATTAAAGAAAGATTCATATTGATGTGCTAGATTTATTTTAGAAAACCATATTCACATCATGTAGATTAGATGAACATATGTTTTGTATCTTTTTTTGTGAGACACTTGTGTTTTGGGATATATTTATATACCAGAAACCTTATCATTGGTCCGCATTCAATGTGATTCATATTCTGATCACTCAGAGTGTACTATAAGTATATTCCTAATACTCAAGTTTCCCCAATCATCATTTGTTTGGGGATTCTTCCCTTATACAACTAAAGGTACATGAAATCGGAAAATAATGTATAGAACAAAGTACCTCCAAAAATAAGGCCCATGGTGTGTCCCTCTACTATCCATATATTTTGTTCCAGACACACCATGTTAGTATAAAAACATGTATAGATTAATATACTATGATTAAATTATATATACCCCTAATTTCACACATTTTTTCCTTTTATATGTGTATACTTCTAGTTAGACTTGGATTACAAAAATTTAACTTTGACATAGGGTTGTGTATTTCATCTAATTGGATAAGGATCCTCCTTTAGAGTAGAATATTTTTTCCAATTTGTGTATTAAGGGGGATGATATCCCCCATTTATTGGACATAGATAGGGTGATTTATTTTTCCCACATTATAGTGTATACATCATTATTCTATAGTATACAATTTCACCCATCTATAGATCTTATACATGATCGACATTCTCTACTGGATTCAATAATTTCACTCAATATACATGGGGTAGGGATCTTCTAACACTCTTGTGGTTATGGAGTACATGTGTCGGTATAAATTCATGTTAAAATTCTAGGAATATTAAATTTACTTTGGATGTGTTCATTCCGTTTAGTGTTTTTTTCTTGAATTATGGGAATTATTTCATGGGGTATTAGCTTATCCATTTTGGATTTATAGTGGTAGTGAATTAGATAGAATATTTACGAAAAGTAACCTCATTTTCATATTGTTACCTCTTAGGAACCCATAGGTGTCCCTTGAGATATGCCATTCATCTGACTACCATAATTTTGCTGTGGTAATTCATTAGTGTTATAAACACCATAAAATTATCAATATGCATGGATTATATTAATAGGAAAATTTTCAGTTTGTAATTGTTATATATTATATGATGTCAATTTATTTAGAAAATATAGATTTTTCTTCCATTACATATCCTAATTAATCATTATTACCAAATTTCCTAAGCTGAAATGTTGTTCTAGTTCCCCCCAAATCATCCCCATGTATCCTCATATATTGTGAGTTAGTTTTAATTGTTTCTTTTTTATTTTTGGCAGTTTTACTGGGTATATTTATTCTCACCCTCTATGTGACTTGTGCTTATGTATGTTTTTTATTAGTGCATAGGTAGGCTTAGTGTTTTTGGTCAAGGATATTCAATGTCTTATATATAGGTGATTCTTGGTGACACATGATCACTCTTAGTAGAAAATTGAGGATCATGGTGTTGCGACCACTATTTTTATAAGGTTTTATTTGTGCTCAACAGTTTTCAATATAGATAAAAATGAAGAATGAGATGAAGAAGAAATCAAGAAAAATTTAGAGTGGTAAATCATATGATTCATTTCTGATGTTTATTTCTCTTATATAATAAATTTAGAGAACTTTTGATGCAAGGATTATGATGTAAAGGGGTAGAAAATGTGATACCAATAATATTCAGTTCACATTGGAAAGAATGATGCTGCATGAAGATAATGAAGATTCAATAGATTCTTTCCCTGATCGGATGATGCTAAAGGTGATCAAGAGAAAACTATATATCACGATAGGTAAGGATTGTGATAAAAGTTATTTATTGTTTAATAATAAATATTATTTTGAAGAATCATGGGTGTTCTTTCCGAAACAGATATTTATGGTGTTTCCATTTCACATTGTTTTCAAAATTTCCGGAAATCCAAATCGGGATTTTGTTTGTAGAAATGGAAGGATTTCTACATAGGAGTGAACGAGATGTAGAAGGATGAAGGAAATGGTCAATTGAAGAAAGAAAAATTCATCAGAACATGGACTATTTACCATGTATGAGAATGTTCCACGACCGCATACCATGTAGCTATAAATGTATGTGGGACGGTTCACGGGATGGGTCGTGGTATAAAAAATGTTTCGCACTAGAAGGAGTTGTTGGACATGGGATGGCTCACCACTGGAAGAAGTGATGCAGTACATAGACCTGATGGATTATGGTATGTATAAGGACAATGGTATGCAGTAAACTATCATAGTTCAAAGGATTACAATATGAAATGGAGGATTATAGTATACGGATGGAGTTTAGTACACGATGAAAATTTTCCCATATTGAGAATTTGAGTAACTCAGATTAGCGAAATTTGTAGAGCTATTTTCCTATATAAGGAGTATTAATACCATCATTAAGGGAGAGTGGAATCGATAATAAAATATTATATTTTTATAAGAACTCATCTAGGTTTGAAAGTGTTCCCAAAAGAATAATTATTTGAAGGGAAGTGGTACGTTGAAGAAACAAATCCTCACAGAATTAGAAGGAGGAGTCCATGGAAGAGATTCTGTGTCGTAAAAAGTTTTACATGTGAGACAAAGTGATTCAAAAAATTTGAAGAATAATTGAAATGAATGAATAAAAGATTTTTAGAATAGGAAGGAATAATACCTAGTAGATGGAATTTCAAAGTGGTAAAATCTATAAGAGGAGGCGGTATGTGGAGGCGGTACGTGGTGCAATTTGTGGAGCAGGCGTAGTGCGTGAAGAAAGCGTGTTATATAGAGGATGCACAGTACATCAAGTAGGCACGATATACGGAGGAGGTGCGGTATGGAAAGAGGGCACAACATGAGGAGAAGTTGTGGTTCACAGATCAAGAAACAGTCCACGGAATCAGGGATAATTCACAGACGTGGAAAAAGTCATATTAACTACGATGATTCTAAGATGACTTGTTATTCATTTCTTGAACAATCACACAGTATTTATTTATTCTATCTGAACAGAAGAATAATTTTTAGTTCATTTAATAACAAACTCAAAGAGAAAACTAAATATAAAAGAGCATCAATTCAGGACTTCAATGCAAGAAGTGTCTTTTTTTAATAGAGAAAGCGACATCTAGGACAGTCTGTTGAAGATAAATTTTAGTCGACAAATTGATTGAGACTTCACCAAAGTCATTGTGTCAGGGGGAGTCAACAGAAGTTATCTGAGGGAAGCAGTCATCTATCCCTAATCATTTGTAATGGAAGTTTTCCAATGGCATAATGATTGTTCCCAAAACATTGTAATCCACACAAAGTGAAGATTAGTGGAATTATGTATGACCAGAAACCTGTCAGCATATTCTCCTTGAACATAACCCTTTGTGGTGAACCATGTAAAAGTGTTCTGTTTTCTTTCTACATGTAATTTTTTTAATTACATCACATATCCATCATATAGGTTTAAACAAGTTCCTACTAGCGTTGGAACAAGATCTAGTAATGAAGAGAAAAAGATGACACCTAGATTCACCCCCCCAATCACCCTCGTTAGGGTGGTCAAGGGTCCTTCGCATGATGTTAGTGATTCCCATTATGTTTATCAACTATTCTGGAAGTTTTTATGATGAGTGATACCAACTCATGTATACCCTTTGAAACATACCAGGATTTTTGGGGTTTTTTTCTTATAATATATTTGTACTATATGACTCATTAATGAGTTGATTTCAATTAATATAATTATTTTTGAAATATATAACATGATAATGATGATTATATATTACATTGAATAGATGTATTTAAAATATGACTTAGGTTAAGGCCTCCTATTAAATGATATATTTCTATTAAATTCTATTCCCCATCCCTTTTCCTATATTATGCATGATTAGGGAAGTACACATGACTTACCATTGGACACGGGGAGGCCCCACATGGTTGGTTTGTTTCATTGTAGTATCAGAACATGGTCATTAAGATGGCAACAGTTTATAAGTAGTGGTCATGTGATGAATATTTTATGAATTTAGGGTTATTGTATAAAGGGGTATCGAGTTTAGTTATTATAATAAGGAGAACATTATAGGTGTAGTGGTCAATATATGTTTTCATTAAAACTATGACAACTTTTTATTCAGCCTAGATCTTTAATGCATCATTTCATAGTATTATTGAGTTTTTACATGCCTCATATAGGGGTCAGTCAATAAAATCCATGTACTTCATATATTAGAATATTAAGATACACTCATATCATTGTGGATTCATCCTGTTAATGTAGGAATTTACCCATTGACAACTATCTTGTCTATAAATGTTTGTTCATGCAATGCTTTTTCTTATTTTGGTTCCTTCCAACCAATTTTTAATGAGAAATGAGGCTATTTTTGGTGAGATTCAGTAGAGGGATTCATTTTTTAGGTGATATGAGGAAGATTTTCTCCCTTTTTTTACATGATTTATGGGGAGAGTAAAATATATCCTAATGATTATACCAAAGCTACCATGTCTATATATCCCTAAAATATTGCACTGAATGTGGAAAAATCGAACCACAATTGACTGAGGATCAGTTGGATTATGAGATTCATATTTTCTTTTGGATATGGTGTGCCTACATAAAATGTTGATTATTTCATTGAACTCTATATAAGACACCATAACCCATTCAAGGATGATGTTACACTACTCTAACATACTAAATGTTTTTATGCCTTTTATAGTGTTTAACATTTCATCTAGGGAGAGTTTTTTCTAGAAAATTTAATTTTCCACATGGTTCTATGATCTTATTTTAATTACATCAATGGGAACAGATCCTTAAGGGATTTCATTTGGTAATGTTTTACAAGGGAGATATTCAATTATCTTGATTCAACTGGAGTCTCTAAATTTATAAATCACAATCTATGGTTGGGTAAGGGAATCTGTTATGTGAGTGATGTTGGATTTGGTTGGGTTACTGATTCTACCCCACAAACACCACCGCTAGTTAGTTCATGTTCAATATAGAGTGCATAGATGCTGAGATATAGGATGATGAATTTAGGAGGCACATATTATTATGTAAAACCATTGTAAAATAGAGTTTTAATCATTTTAATTCTTGAATGACAATCATAATGGATGATAAAAGCTTAATTTATCCATCCTTTATTAGATTCTATGATATTAGAAAATTCTAGTTAAACCTATGTCCAGACTATAGTCCTCTTTGGGACATAGGGTGCTGGTATTTTTATTTTACTCACTACTCATGGGGAGGTTGGTTTATCCTTGACAAAGAAGGAGATCATTAGGTTTTTCATTATGGTTGGGATGGGGAACCTGTGATTGAACTGATAAGGTTGGTTTATATAGTAGTGGTGCTGAAGGATTCTGTAGTGTGATGAGTTGAGATAATCTACTAGGTGAAAAGATCATTTTTCGATTATTTAGTGAATTTTGTTTCAAATTATAAATTAATGTAGAGAGAATCTACAGATATTTGAATTTCAAGGAATGAAAAAAATTCCTTATAAGTTTGGTGTATAGTTAATCCATGATGTGAGGTTAGTGAATGTGTTCTTCTTTCATCCATAGGATGTTTATAAACATTATTGAGCTATTGTGTGTCAACCCAAATCATACCTTGAGACGATTAACTATATATCACATAATATCTTTGGGAAATTTCTATTGGAATACAACAAGGATGATATTGAACTCTAATTGGGGTAAAACCCATATTCAAGAAGATATATTGGGCATCAAGATGTCCAGTCCATGGCGGCTCTTTGAAACTAGGTGTTTCATAAATTTATTGGTGGTAAGAGAATTTTAACTTCAGAATTTTAATTAGGGTGATTGTTCTTATTTTTGGGATTATATATTTATTATTGTTTATTTTTGACTATATACTATATCATTATATCTATTATCCCTAGTGGATGATGGTTCCCTCCTAATGCTCACATAAACAATTCTTGATGGGTATTATGATATGGGGACCCTCTAGTAGAGTTTGGTCCTTAGTATGGCATTCCCAGTGGAACCTTTTGAATAAATAAATTAACTGTAAAATCTTATTATCTGATGGGTGGAGAAGGATTTATTAAAAGGGTGTTGGCATTGGTCATATAGGTATATATTTTATTGGGTCTGGAGTTAAAAAAGTTGGGAAATATTAATGATCTGAACCTTCCACACACTACTGGAAAAGGGACCTTTCCCAACAGTTGTGTACCAACGGTTCAATGAACCGTTGGTATATCTTGTTTTTCCCAACGGTTGCTATAAACCGTTGGGAAAAACCCCTCAATGCATAGTTTTCCCAACGGTTTCATACAACCGTTGGGAAAGATAGGTTTTTCCCAACGGTTCCTAAGAACCGTTGGGAAAAGTGGTGAAGGACCCTTGTTTTCCCAACGATTTATATGGAACCGTTGGGAAAGATAGCTTTGTCCCAACGGTTCTAAGAACCGTTGGGAAAAGTGGTGAAGTTTGGTCATTCCCAACGGTTTTTAATAACCGTTGGAAAAAAAAAAGCCCCAAATACCAAATCGAGCCAGCGGCCTCCCCACATTCCAGAAGCATTCAGTTCGTGTCCTCCTGGAGCGATTCCTTGCGGAAGGACCTCCCAATCCCCACATCTTCCATCATATCAGCACCTACCAGGTTAGACTCCTATATTTTATCAACGATATAGTTCCAGCTCTTATAAATCATATACTTCTATTCTTGATTTCGTTATTCCCAATTATTAGGGTTTTTGTAAAAATTTATGATTGTTTCATGGTGGTCATGTGCGCCACTATAGGTACATTGATTCACTAATTTATTTTGGTATTTCCATAAAATTCGAATACAATTTATTAATTAATCAATGTTGAGTGTTAACATGACATTCATGTTCTTTATTTTTGTTGAAAACCTTATTTATGGTATGGGGTCATATTATTTAAAGTGTAAACAAATACTTATATAGAATTTCCTTGTAAAACCTGATGGTTTAATTCTAGTTAAATGGACTCATAATTTTTTATGTTATTACTATTTAGTAATTGGTGAGGTGAATCATATATGTATATGAAAAATGGATCAAGATCATTTAGTATTGGATAGAATTATTCCCTAGTAATGTGAGACCCTTATGTTATGGGGTGAGTATGGAGTAGTGAGATATATTGATTGTTACTTACTTTTTTCAATTCTATGAGGTAATCATGGAATGCACTAATTTTTTGAGATCTGTCAATGTTTTTATGGTTTTGATAGTGATCCATGATGTGTATCCTAGTATGTAGATCCTGTTGGGTATTGGACCCTGGATTGGGTGAATTTGTATGCAGTAGGGTGCTTTCTAGGATGGGTTGTACTGATGTGATGGTAACTTATGAGAGGGGTGGGTCTTACTAATGTGGATTCATTCTATATCATAAGCATGTAAATATAATTTGTATTATGATAACTAAATGCGAATGATGTGTGATCAAATATTGTCTTATCCTAGAGAATTCCTTGTGATATATTGATATGGTGGCAAGAGTGATGATGCATGTGGTGACATGACCAACATACATGTGTTTCATGGTTAGTGATCAATTAGGTTAGTGATCCTATGATCATTGGGATGTGACTCTAAATGATTCAAGAAGAGTTATTAATATGATAACATGAGGGTGTGTTCCTATTTGGTTTTATCTAGAATCGTAGTATAGTATTGGAGTTGAGTTATTTTTATATATTATCTGTTTTTATGGATGTTGTCTTTTAGTGGTTGTGTGTTTGGGAACCCCCCTCCTTCCTAGACCCTGGACAACCCCCCACCCTCCTCCCTGGACCCTGGACAACCCCCCGAACACCCCCCGCACAGCCCCCCGAACAGCCCCCCACCCTCCTCCCTCGACCCCAGACAACTGTTGTAACCCTCTCTCTTGGATTTTAATGATCACAATCACTCTCATCGTGTTCTAACTTGTTTTCAAGTGTTTTGATGCTAGGAAAAAGGTTGCCCAGGAGTTGGCCCAAGAAAACTGAAAAGGACTCTCTGAGTCCACCGGCCAACCGGTGGCTTCCCACCGGCCGGCCGGTGGTCTCTGGCAGAAGCATTGCTTTCTGCCAGAGCCACCGGTCAGCCGGTGTTAGCTCACCGGCCAGCCGGTATAGGCACCGGCCAACCAGTTCTTGCCCACCGGCCAGCCGGAGGTTCCAGGCAGTAGGCTTGCCCACTGCCTGGTGCCACCGGCCAACCGGTGGATGACCACCGGCTGGCCGGTGGAACCCAGACAGAAAGCCTGCTGTCTGGACCACCGACCAGCCGGGAGCTCAGCACCGGCCAGCCGGTGGACCACCGGCCAGTTGGTGAGCCACCACCGGCCAGCCGGTGTGACCGGTCAAACTAGCCGTTGGGCTTTGACCAGACTTGTACTTTTGACCCCCAACGGCTCCGGAAGCTCTCCAACGGCCATATTGAAGTGTTTATGGGTATTTCTCCTATAAATAAGAAACCATGGATGCCGGGAACATAATGGAATGATATTTTGTTTAAAATGGGCATAATTTTAAGTGAAAACAACTGACATATGCCAAACCAACCAAAATTCTTCTGATTCTGTTGAAACTTTAGAAAAATGATCCATGGGTCATATGTGACGTGTATGAGTCAACCCTGGCTCAATCCAAGACACGATGTGACTGAGACCATTGAAACTGTCTCCCTTTTGTTCAAAATGGACTAAATTGTAAGTGAAATCAACAACTATCATATGGGAAACCAACCAAACGCCTTAGGATTATATTGACACTTTAGGAAAACGATACATGGGTCATATGTGATGTGTACGAGTCAGACTTGACTCAATCCGAGGCGCGGTGTGGCCTACACCACCAAAACTATCTCTCTTATGTTAAAAATGAACAATATTTTACGTTCATAAGCCAAACCGATCAAACGGATTCTGATTGTGCTGAAACATTATGAAAACGATCCATGGATGATATGTGATGTGCACGAGTAAACCCTGCCTCAATCTGAGGCCCAGAGTGGCGGACACCACCCAAAGTGGCTATCTTTTGTTTAAAATGGACTTAATTTTAAGTGAAAACAACAACTGACATACGCCAAACCAACCAAACGCCTTCTGATTCTATTTAAACATTATGAAAACGATCCATGGGTCATATGTGACATGTACGAGTCAATCCCTCATAAATCCGAGCTGTGGTGTGGCCGAAACCACTCAAACTATCTCTCTTTTATTTAAAATGGACATAATTTTAAGTGAAAACAACAACTGACATACGCCAATCCAACCAAACAACTTATGATTCTATTGAAACGTTAGTAAAACGATCCATGGGTCATATGTGATGTGTACGAGTCAACCCCACCTCAATCCAAGCCATGGTGTGACCGGGACCACTCAAACTGTCTCTCTTTTGTTCAAAATGGACTAAATTGTAAGTGAAATCAACAACTGACATACGGGAAACTGACCAAACACCTTCGGATTCTATTGACACTTTAGGAAAATGATCCATGGGTCATATGTGACATGTACGAGTCAACCCCACCGCAATCCGAGCCGCGGTATGGCTGGGACCACTAAAATTGTCTCTCTTTTGTTGAAAATGGACAAAATTGTAAGTGAAATCAATGACTGTCATACGGGAAACTGACCAAATGCCTTCATATTCTATTGAAACTTTAGGAAAACTATCCATGGGTCATATGTGATGTGTAAGAGTCAATACCGCCTCAATCCGAGGTGTGGTGATGCCGACACCACCCAAACTGTCTCTCTTATGTTAAAAATGGACAATATTTTAAATACATACACCAAACTGATCAAACGGATTCTGATTGTGTTGAAACATTAGGAAAACGATCTATGGCTCATATGTGACGTGTACGAGTCAACCTTGCCTCAATCCGAGGCCCGGTGTGGCTGACACCACTCAAAGTGTCTCTCTTTTGTTTAAAATGAACTTAATTTTAAGTGAAAACAATAGTTGACATACGCCAAACTAACCAAACGACTTCAAATGATATTGAAACTTTAGGAAAACGATCCATGGGTCATATTTGACATGTAAGAGTCATTCCCGCCTCAATCCGAGCCACGGTGTGTCTAGGACCACTCAAACTATCTCTTTTTTCTTTAAAATGGACTAAATTATAAGTGATATCAACAACTGACATACGGGAAATAGACCAAATGCCTTCGGATTCTATTGAAACTTTATGAAAATGATTCATGGGTCATATGTGACATGTACGAGTCAACCCTGCCTCAATCCAATTCACCGTGGGGCGGGGAACACCCAAACTTCATCTCTTTTGTTCGAAATGGATAATATTTTATGTACATATGCCAAACAAATCAAACGGATTATGATTGTGTTGAAATTTAGGACAATGATCCATGGATCATAAGTGATGTGTACCAGTCAACCCAGCCTCAATTCGAGGCCCGGTGTGTCACTTATGGAGTCACAAGTGATGAGACTCCTATGAAAATACCTTTTCACCATATATTATTAAAGTGGTTGTCATGTGAAGATTGAAATGGGTGTAAATAATATTTGATTTATTGAAACCCTGATTCAACTATACTGGATGATTGTTGTCATATGAAAATTCAAATGGGGAATTATTCACCATGCCTCTAATCAAATAGGTGGTGTTCTTTTTAGTTGTTTTAATTCTGTTAGTGTTTTTAGTGGTGTGTTTTATGCAGGTCTATGCACTGGAGGGGCTACTGCAGGGGCATCTGTGCAACATTTCTGGAAATACACAATACCAACGGTTGTAAACCGTTGGTAAACTTTGAGAAAGAATTATACCAACGGTTCAATAAACCGTTGGTAAAAAACTGGTTTCAATGAAACCGTTGGGAAAATGATATACCAACGGTTGTAAACCGTTGGTATAACATCAAAATCATAGAATTCCCAACGGTTTCAATGAAACCGTTGGGGAAAAAACTATACCAACGGTTGGGAACCGTTGGTATAAGTTGAGAATTATAGAATTCCCAACGGTTCTAAACCGTTGGGTAAACCTATACCAATACATAGAGTGGGCTATCCCAACGGTTTACTTAAAACCGTTGGTATATATCTTTCCCCACGCCTTACTTCCCTACGGTTTGGAGAACCGTTGGTATAGAAAATACCAACGGTTTTCCAGCCTATACCAACGGTTGTAAACCGTTGGTATATCCTCTATTTCCAGTAGTGACATCAGATTGTGTGAGGGTCGACCAACAAGTGGTATGTTCTGTCAAATATAGTAGTTTACGCATATTAGTGGAGTAACTGATGTTCTCGACATTATATTCCATGAATTCCCTAAAACATCATGACAATGTTATCCATTTCTACAGATATAAATCTAGTAGATATCGAGATATGGATGGGGTAATCTAATAGATGTTTTTTCTAAGGTTTGGAATGAAGGACCACCATTCAATTGTGATGCATTCAATATATTATAGAGCATACATAATATTGGTATTATTTGATTGAGGAACAAGTAAATATTCCAAATATAATGAAATATTGCATCTTCTCTATTATAATTGTAGAACATAGTAATAATCTAGTGGTATCGTACGAAATTAAATATTGTCTCATTTAATAAGGCAATCTAAATTGATTCATAATGGAGGGAAAGGAGTTACCAATAGATTTGAAAATATTGAAGGTATGTGAATTTAAAGATGTACATTGTTTTATAGAGACACCATTGTGGGGATGAACTTTGTTTGTATAGGCTTGGAGGATCTTTCCAAATGATGATGCATGTACCCATATTGTTTTTTCCTATAGATGCAATCAAGATTGAACATTCATGAATTTAATAGACGAACCATGCCTCAAACTATGAGTACCGAGATCACTTAAGCATTATTATCCTATCAGAATTTAGGGAATTTGGATAGTTTCTTTGTTCCATATGGGTTTATTCATGATATTTGATGTTCATACCACTCTATTTTGTTCATTTTGAGTGTGAAATGTTTTATGGTTATGTGGATGTAGTGAAATGGATTTTTACTAGAGAATAATTAACTCAATTTTCAGTTTCCTATCGCTCAAAAATTATCAAGGTGTAAAATAAAAATGTACACAATTACATGACCACATAAACATTTAAAATGGATTCACTAATCTCAAGGGGATTTTTTTACCCTATGTGGTGATTTGGTGAAATCCAACGCTCATTGTTTTTAATGAAATATTTTATATTTAATTATAAAATATAAAATTACTTTAGGTACTCTATGGTGGAGTATTGACCAAATTTCTAATTTCTTAATGTTTTGGGATATTTCTATAACAAAATTTTAAATTGTGAAATTGGTCCAATAATGAAATATAGGTGTTATGGGGATTTAAGAGTGAAATATTAAAATACTATATTATTTTAATGTCATCATATATATGTTTTTGAAAATATTACTATATATAATTATATTGTAATTGGATGGGGGAAATGATATCATAGTTGAATGATTTTGGGTTATACCAAAGGTGTGAAAAGAGTTTTATTCACATTAGAAATTTTAATGAAATGAGACCATGAGAATTGTAAATACATAATTAATTAATTATTTTTCTATTTAATACACTTGTCCGTAACTCCTATAATGTTATCTAAAAAACCTATAGATATATATAGAGAGGAGTAGTAATTCTAGAAGAATAAGTTTTCAATTATCGATTGGAGGGGATTTCAACAACAAATTCTACAACCTTCATAAAACAAAATATCTTCATAATTGTTCTTCTTCAGATAACAATAAAATTCTAAGGTGTGGAATTATTTTGTTGCATTTTAACACTATTTTTGATATTTTCATGATTAGGGGTTAATTACTTTAGAATTGAACCAATTATTCGACTTTTTCAAATCTTAAAAAATTTATTCACCTGTTGAATTATGATTGATAATTTATTTCAGTTTGGAAATATTTTTCATAATATTTATCCTTTGATTCCATCCAAGAATGATAAACATATCCAATATAACAATCATTAATTCCTCACTCTTACATTTTGTTTATTTTCCCTACAATTAGTCAGGAGTTTATCTATGATAATCATTTTCTTATGGTTTGACCATCCCTACAGAAAACATTCATTGCGTTGTTGATCATTGTATTAGAGGATCATTATTGCATGTTCATTTTCTTAAAATATATATTGAGTGGGATCAATGATGATGAAAAATATCAAAGTTTGGATATTGGAATGGATGATTTATGAGGATATTTTAATTGGTAATTTGTTATGGTGATGATGATCTTGATTTTAGTGGATGTTAGATATCAAATCACTATTAGATGAGTATATATCCATGGGTGACATGTATAGAAAAATTACAAGGTGATATTCACAGTGACATTTGAAGAATTATAGGAGGATCCAAAAATATGTTGAAGAGTATGAATACATAGAATAATGTATACTAAACATATTGTATTTTAGAAAAAGAACTCTATATATCATATTTTATACAGTGATCGGGTTGCGGAATGGAGTTAAAAATCACACACTATGTAACTGATCCAAATGAAATGTAATCCTAAGCCATCCAATGTGACATATTTTGTACTTACATTCCTAGGAACTATGTATCCAAAAATTTTGTATGTATGGGTCCACACCCAATGTACTATCAATGGTATATGAATCGGCATAATGATGTACATGATAAATCTCTTTCTCCAACATGGAACCCCCAGTGTCCCTTTAAACACTATGTACTTTTTTATTGACATGGCATGTGCATTGAAATATGATAACCAGATTGGTGGACTGAGAGGATACACTATGTACCCTTTTTACCATGACATTCACTCTGATTGGGACTAGAAATGTTTATTTATAATTTTAGTTCACATTGCAATTCTATGGTAAATTCAGATAATTCACCAAATGGGACAAGGAACCACCAAAGGATTATAATTACACCCATGTGATTATGTGTGGGCATGTGATCTTCTAATATTAGTGTTTAGATATACTCAGGTATTTCACCCACATCACATGGAATGGATACTCTTTCTATATAATATATTTTTTTTCTCCTTTAAGATCACTGATGGGATATGGACCCTCCAATAGAGTTAACAATTTCAACCATATTAGTGGTGCATGTATCCACTTTTACTGTTTAGGAACATGATCATGTGGGTTACTATATATTATGGGTCAAAACTAGGAAATATGGATTTTTTGTAGACTATTATAGGCTAGATAGTGTATTCTCAATTGACCAATGGTCATGCTTATTTGATGGAGTAGTTTCCCACTTACGGATATTAAGTGACAATGAAATAAATGGAAATGATTGGAAAAGAATCCTCTATCGAGACATGTGACTTCTCTATAACCATGATGATACCTTTTATATGTGTCAAATTGCATGATATTTATAGCATAATCTATGTATTAATAATTTTTATTTGAATATATCATTTCTTTTCCAAGATGTCATATAAGGTATAGAGTGGAGTTGGTTGAGATACCTTGTTTCGTATGTGAAATATACATATTTAGAAAATATTGACTATTTTTCATTTATGTTTTATCATCTACTCAATTTTTCTAGAATTACTACGATGATATGATGTTCTATTTATACCACATGCTCTCCACCTATTTTCCTCATGCAATGAAATTTAATTATACATGTGTATTTGTAATTTCAAGGTTTCCTACTTTCTATATTTATACTCACCCCTACACAAGATTTATTCCCAAACATGTTGTGTATGTGTTCATAGTACAATGTTTAGAGATACAGATCGATTCAATAGAGATAGTGTGGCATGTTCAATGATTACTTTACATGACACATGTTAACTCATGGTGGATCATGGAAAATCATTATATAGAGAATTTTTTGTAGATGATGATCATTATGGGAGTAATTGCATCATGGGATACCTACTGGGTTCTACCGTTATAGACATTTCGGGAATATAGTTTCTTGTATTTTCCTTTATAAATATCTATTCAAAATTAATTTCTCAAGCATAATATTTTTACATTATCTGATTTTTATATATTTCTTACTAGTGATTTCTAATTATTTGTTACATTGGTGATATATATTTCATAGGATTACTTAGTCCAAGTCCTCCCATGCTTTGAGATATGCCTACATGGATCTAGGAACTATCCCCTTCCATATTATAGGTGGGATTGTTATGGTGTCATAGGATTTCCACTAACATATTAGGGATCTTATTTTGTTAGGTTTCATCATTCAAGATGATGGAATGTGATGGAAAAATGGGAGGATGACACATGGGTTTGAGTTATGGGGTTGAGTAGTAGGGATGAATCATGGGTTTTAAATTATAATGGGAAGAAGTGATGTTATTTAAAGATGATGTAATAGACCATGTAATAAACATGGTGAAGAATAATATATAAATAGAAAATGATTTGTGTAGTTCATTTTGGTGACATGGATCATGATAAAATATATATTTTTATGAGAAATAGGAATACCCAATTTGTTGTCTAGAAATCACATTTTGGGTTATTTTTTTATAAAAAGGTATGATTTATATGGATTAAAACTACATATTGGGAGTCACTCTATTTAACACATTTTCTTTTTCAAAACCTAATCACTATGGCTGTATAAGAGTACATGGTCTACTAATTAAAAATCCCAACACACTAACTGGTTTTGTGGAAACGTTATATAAGACAAGGCCAGATAACATTTTTTCTATATTTAGGATACACAGTGTGTGATTAAAAATAAAAAAACTATGTTTTTTATATAATAATTATATATTAAAAACTATAAATTGACCAACCCTTGATTTTTAACATCATTTCTGATAAGAAGGGAAACCATATATAATAGAGTGACACAACATGTAGTATAATAGAAGTGTACTATCTTCTATTCTAATAGTCCCAAAGGCCAGGTATCCCATTGGGGAAGACCATGTATTTTGAATCTAAATATATTTATTATGAAATTACTTATTTACTAATTTTCCAAGGACCATAGACCACTTCCTAAACAATACATGTTGAGTACTACTTGTTATTTGGTATTTTAAATGAAATCATGCCCAAATATCAAAATCATTTAAGTAAATAGTAAAATTTATATGGTATCCCACAATAAAATTATGGATTAATACATTCAATCCTCAAAGGCATTTTATTATTATTCTTCAGTGGTTCATGGATCTTAGCTCTATAGAGGTAATGATTGGGTTTGGTAAAGACATTTTGAAAAATCCTAATGACTTTTTTCTCCTTTGGAAGTATTTTGATTATAGGGAAAAGGATAATAATATGGGTCATTTATTTTTTACTCCTATATTATTCTAGGTAATTGTTTTCACATATCAGTTAGTTATCTGGTAGGTTCTGTACATTATCATCCTTGATACGTAATGTTCCCCCTTTAATTTAGTCATGTTTAGAATTCTCCCACACTATACAGCACAGCTCTTCCACCCAATGTTTCTAGTAAGCCTCTATGATATTTGGTATATTTTGTCAATAAATTATAGTTTTTACTCCCTCAATTAGTGTTTCCATATAATGGGGGAAATGGTTTCTATAGGGAATGAAATTACCTCAATCAAAAATCAATCAATTCTTTGGTGTGGGTAACCCACTATAATTTTAGAGATATACTATATATTTTATGAGCATTTAAAAGTCGTGGTTATGTGTGATGTTAATGTTCATGGTATTGAAACATTTCAATCATTATTTTTTTTTCATTTTTATATGGTTTATATTTGATGTATCAACTATTTGTGTTATGATACATTTTATAGTTTTGGTATCACTGATTGAAATCTTGGTGTTCCCCATTTTGGATTTATTTTTGAAGATCTATATTACTTTTATCCTTGATTCACTTGACATTAGAGAGACTATAACATTATTGGGTTCATTCTAAGTTTCCTAGAACTTGTTTTGTGTTGACTTATTTCAACATATTAACATTATCTTTTTAGATAATCATACTGGGTTTGTTTATACTCATTGTCTAAAATTCCTCTTATCCATGCTGAGTTTTTAGAGTTGGTGATCAATTTATATGTGACCTTGTTGGAAGTGTTGTTATTGGAGATGATACTACAATTTAATAGTATCATATGATGACACTTATATGGGAATTTTGTTTTTTTAAGTTGATCCTATTGTTCTTATAGTGATGATGTTCCTTCCCTATTCTAGTTTTTATTATATATTATGATGTTTTAGGAATCATATGTATTTTCCATTATATCTTCTAATTTTTTAGGAGTGATGAATATTATTTCAATTTTCATGTTATTGCTGGGAGGAGAATATCTAAAATCGTACTGTCTAGATAAAGATTCTAATCATAGTAATCATTAGAGGATATGGGGTTGTCTAGAAGATATTTTTTTTCAAATGGGATTTTTATTGTTTTGGTTCTTCACATGTTTGGTGAAAAACATTATATCATTCACTAGTGTATTATGATGATGGAACATTAGTGTAACTCTCCCAATCCACAAGAATATAGTGACTAAATCCAAAATGTTATAGGAAATTGATGGTCAACAAGATAATTGGGGTGATGACCACATTTCCCAAAGATTTGTGAAACCTAATGAACAAATGGTACCAACTATAAAGTTGGTTGTGGGATCACATTAACATGTGAAATGAAATTAGTTATGACTACAAGTTTATATGAAATTTTATCCATGGTCAGCGTGATTATTATAACATTAATATAAATTGAAAAATACTAGTTCTCTTCTGGAGATGTAGTAACCAATGTATAAACCATATAAAATCATATTTTTTCTACACTATTTTATTTTTCAATTTACTATTTATGTATTTTGGTGTGAATGATAGAATATTTGATGTTGATGTTTAGGGTGAAAATGTTGGGACCACTCAGTGTGTGAAGATTAAATTTCTTGTCAACAGTTGTCAATGTTGGTCAAAATGAATAAGGAGATAAAGAAGGAATCCAATGTTAATGGAGATCATATGAAGTGAGTATGATAGGGGAATTATTATGAAATCATAGCATTGTATGTCATACTTGAGTAATTCTCTATGAAGATAAATTCAGATGATTGTTGAACTGATCCTATGTTCAAAGAACTTGTGTCAACGGTGACACATTGTTTACAACAATGAAGAATGGGGAAGAATCATCCATTTGAGGATGATTAGAGAAAAATTGTGAAGTATCATCTATATAAGTGTAGGTGAAGAAGAATTAATGATTTGAAGTGAGGATGAAAGAAGTAATTTGGAATTCATATAAAAAATGAATGGATAAACCAGATGCTGCTTTGCTGATTTGTATTTGACAAATATCATAAGTTTAGAGAACTTTTGATTCAATCCTTATGAAGGAAAGGGAGAGAAAAAGAAGTGTTTTTTAAAAAGTCATATAACAAATATCATCAGAACAAAAATATGGAAAAGGAAAGAAGTAGGTGCGCAAGTATGGAGTAGGCACGCAAGTATGCAGTAGGTGAAAAAGTACGTAGTAGGCACGCAAATATGTAGTAGGTGAACAAGTATGCAGTAGGTGCGCACGTATGAAGAGGCACGCAAGTATGAATTAGGCTCGCAAGTATGCATTAGGCGCTCAAGTGTGTAGAGGCGCGCAAGGGATATTTCAAAATAGCATTATTTTAGAAATATGGCAAAGGAAAGAAAGTGGCTCGCAAGTCAAGAATGGCGCGCAAGTATTTGGCGCGCAAGTATTTGGTGCGAAAGTATTAACGCACAAGTATAGTTGGCGCGCAATTGGTGGCGTGAAAGTGGTGGTGCGCAAGTGTCAGCGCGCAAGTGTTTTATAGGCGCGCAAGTCATATTTCAAATTGCATTACTTCAGAAATATGGAAAAGAAAAGAAAGTGGCACGCCAGTCGTGGCATGGAAGTGGTGGAGCGCAAGTGGTGGCACGCAAGTGGTGGCACGCAAGTGGTGGTGCGCAAGTGTTGATGTGCAAGTGGTGCACAAGTCCTATTTCAAAGACCATCCAATCAAAATATGATAAATGAAATAAAGTGGTGCACAAGTTTGAAAGTGTCGCGCATGCCAAGAGTGTCTTATAAGAATTGGCGTGAAAGTATTGGCGTGCAAGTGTGGGGCGCGCAAGTAACAAAAATTCCTATAAATAGGTGACTACCCTCCTCATTTCTTAAGGATCAACAAATAAGAAAATATTTTGATCTCTGAATGTGCAAGTGTAGAAAGTGGCACACAAGCTGAGGGTTATTTATATGGCGCGCAAGTGGTGTCGTGCAAGTCTGTCGTGAATGTGTTGTCGCGCAAGTCTACCGTGCATGTGTTGTCGCGCAAGTCTGCCTCTCAAGTCTTTTGGGCATGTCTTACCGCACAAGTTGTGACGTTCAAGTATCAGCATGCAATAAGAGGCTCGCAAGTTGAAGGCACGCAAGTATAGGGTGCATAAGGGGAAGTGGGTGCACAAGCTGTTTTGTTCCATGAGTTCCTGCCATCTTCTGGAGAGGAAAGAAGAAGGAAAAGAGTTCAACTACATTCCATATGCATTATCACATGAATTTATAAACAAGAGGAAAACTCACTCTGATGATGCCAAGTAAGTGGGTCTTCGTTGCCTGATTAATCACATTGGTATATGTGATTATTTATAAGAAATAACAACGAGTCCTAGTGCATTCTGTTATTGCATTAAAGACGAAGAAGAAGTCTTAGTGCAGCTGGTTTTGCACTAGTGAAGAAGAAAAGAGAAGACACAAAGAATTGATTGCCTACTACTTTGAAAGTAATCAAGTGAAGAGCACTGAAGATGATCAAGAGAAATACCTATCTTACTGATGAAGAAGAAGACCGTCTCCATAGGCAGTATAAAGAACCATCTAGAGGCTGCAAGTTGGACCTGGCTTTCATGAGTCCATGGTAGAGGATTATTTCCCACCCCCTCCAAAGTGTAGGGACTCACACGGGCTAGAGGATTGTTTTCCTAGCCACTCCATTATAAAAGCATATCAATTATAATGGAGAATCCATGCCGTGGTCATATCCATTAATGGAAAGTACGTATCTACTCTTATTGAGTGGTGAACCTTGTAAAAATATCGTGTGCATATTTTTACTGATTTCTATTATTTCATGCGACAGATAAAAGAGAATAAGAGATTCATGATCCTAACAGGTCACGAGGTACATGGATAAATGTTGGAATTAGTTTAATAATTCCCCAACACTAATTCACCCCCCTCTCAGTGTTAGACATATCCCAATATGGTCCTCTCAATTGGCATTAGAGGGAGGTTTACCTCTATTGGATTTTCTACAGTGAAGTTATTCTCTTTTGAAAACTTGAGTTCCTTTCCTGAGTCAACAATGAAGAGCAGTGTTTGTAATGATTCAGCTATCTCTGATCAGAAAGACATATCTACAACACTATGATGAACAAGAAAAAGAAATAGAAGAGAAAATTGAAGAAGAATTTCCCCTTATCTAAAGAAGAAGAAGCATTTGGTTCTCTATATCTGGCTGACATTGAAGACACACCAAATTTGGAAAGCAATGAGAAGGTGGCTCAAGTACCCACCAAGAAGATGGACAACCTTCTTACCTCAACTGGTCAAGAGGTATGTTTTAGTACATATGGAAATTATCCTCATGATTAACATGGTATCATTAGTGGTGATGAAAAATCTACAACATCTCAAGAAATATTAGTTGATAGATTAAGAATTATACTGCATGGTATTCCTGAAGAGAGTGAATCCCTAGTTTGTGGAGTATTTCAATGCATGCAAGAAAGTATCACCCAGTTGAAAGAAGAAACTGATGTTTTAGAGAATGTCTTACAAGCAAAAATTGTCGAATGTTTAAATCTCTCTAGACAGGTTGGAGCCTTTGAAGAAACAAAGAGGGGTTTTGAAGAAAGTTATTCAATGTGGCTCAAAGATGTTTAAGAAAATGAGGGAGTCATTAAGACTCTATAAGAGAAGATCCATTCACTAGAAGATGAGTTGAAAAGGGGAAATGAAGTCAAGAAGTTATATTTGGATGATAACTCCATGAAGATCAATGAACATGACTCTTTGATACAAAACAAAGTAAAGATACATGAAGATGAAGTTGAATGATTGAAGAAGACTTGAGAAGATCAGATGAATATGAATGAAAACAATGAAGTCATCCTCAATATGAGATGTCTATAATTGGTAGCTGAACTAACAAATCTAGAGAAGACACATTTTGAGTCTCCACAAAAGAAGGAAATAGTTTCTGCTAGTACTCAATGATCATTGGAGAATTATACTATCAAAAGACCTCAAACATTTCATAATAAGATCATGGATTCACTCATTTATCTATCACAAGAAGCTGATAAAGTAAAGGTATCACCCATACTAACTTGTATTAATGTTTCTAAAATTGATCCTACAAAAAGTGGACGTAGGAATAAAAATTCTAAACATGTTTGGATGATGAAAATTGAGATGAAACCTATCACCATGGATAGGGTGGATAGGGGAAAGAGTGTGGAAGATATAACCCCATAGAAATCACAACAAACCAAGAAGAAGAAGACTTAGCAAACTTGTCAAGAAGATGACAAGAAGTTAAGGTTTGTTGGTCAATGTTGGTGCTGCAAAAGGTTTTGGAATTGTGAACTTGATTTTTTGTACAATCCCTTAAATGTAAAAGCACAGATAAATACCATCTCAAGGGGGAGAAATCCAGAGAAGAAGAAGCAACATCCATAGATCCAGAAACATATGTATATTGCAAATTGATTTGGACTGCTGGACAACATCTGTGATGTGTGCAATGAGAGTGGTCACCAGAATGGTGGATGCCTATCTCAGAATGTATTCAAAGCTAATAAGAATAGAAGACCACAAAAGCTGGAGAAGAATGATGAATATATCTTGGGAAGTAATCATAAGTTTTTTGAAAAAGAAAATGATCCCAAGAAGATTACAATGAGGAAAACTGAGAATTCCTTGGATTCCATGTCCAAGAAGGTGAAGGGTGGTTCAACCAAAAGAACTACTATAAAGGAATCCACTCAGAAGAATCCATGTAGAAGATCCAATTTGATGCCTCAGTCCCTAATGATATTTTTGTGATTTGGAAAGAAGATTTGGAAAGAATGAGAAAGATGGAAGATGCACAAGCCAAGGCTAGTGCTAAAAACAAAAATAAGATTCTACAGGAAGACAAAGAAGTTCTTTTTGTGAGGTGCAACAAGGCTGGTCACACTGTCAAAAAGTTATTTGAACTTATTCAAGTCCAAGAAGAATTCATGAAGAGGATGAATGTTGCACCGAGAGATTCTAGTGCTTGGAATTCTTCTGAAGAAAGACGATTCACACACAAAGAGATAGAAGATATATTGAGATCCACATATCTACATTCAAATTTAAATATCAAATGTGAAAGTGTGAGGAGCGGAGAAAATGGATCATCCTGGTTGAGAAAATCATCTCAGCCCTCCTGCTCACATTGATGAAGCATGGAGGATCCAACTTATTCCCTTAAATCATTGTGTATTGTATTTGTTCTTTAAATACAGGGAATTGAAGGTGATGTTGGATCTCATTGGGAGAACCTGAGATTCAGTGATGAGAATTCTTCTCTATAGAGGGATACACATAAAGAATCTTCCAGAGTCATTAACTCAAAAAGTATCATTTTCAGTTGGTACTAAATTGAACTACTCTAAAGATTGTCTAAATATCATGTCATTGGAAATGGTATGTTATTTATAAATCATTCATCCTTGGTTACTAAAAATAAATATCATTCAAAAAGGGGGAGTAACAAAGATTATCAATGACATAAGAAGACTGAATGTGATCCAAGGCCACTTATCCTGTTAATTGCACATGAATGTTTTTGATCCATCTGTTAAAGTGAGTGCAAGAATTTCAGGTTGATTATTTCATTCACATTCAATATCATCGGCCTGGAATGAAAGTGAAAAACCCTTGAATACAAGTTTATGAGTTCTCATCTCATGAGGTGGAATATAATGTGGATAATGGACAGCTTTGTTGTCTAAATTAAATCCTATTGTTTTCTACGCCGAGAATTTCTCAAGTTGACTTAGAGTTAAATGATTGATGGCACATTTCTTATGTATAGAATGATAACCTCACTACCATAAACATTTTATTTCTTGTCATTAAGGTGGGGAGAAATGAAATGAATGTCTAGGGGAGAGACATAAGTAAAAAAGGAGAGATGATATTCTCATTTTGACATTAAAACATTCAATTGAGATGAAATTGTGGTATTGAAAAAAAATACAAAGGGGGAAATTTTTGGGACCACTCAGTGTGTGAAGATTGTATTTGTTGTCAACAACTGTCAATGTTGGACAAAATGGAGAAGGAGATAAAGAAGGACTACAAAGTTAATGGAGATCAGCTAAAGTGAGGATTCTTGGAGAATTATTATAAAATCATAGCATTGGATGTCATACTTTAGTAATTCTCTAAGAAGATAAATTCAGACGATTGTTGAACTGACCCTATGTTCAAAGAACATTTGTCAAAGGTGACACATTGTTTACAACAATGAATAATAAATAAGTATCATCCATTTGAGGATTATTGGAGCAGAATGGTGAAGTATCGTCTATCTAAGGATGGTTGAAGAATAATTGAGGATTTGAAGTGAGGATGAAAGAAGTACTTTGGAATTCATATTCCAAAATGAATGGATAAACTAGACGATGCTTTGCTGATTTGTATTTCACAAATATCATAAGTTTGGAGAACTTGTGATGCAAGCCTTATGAAGGAAAGGGATAGAAAAAGAAGTGTTCTTGGAAAAGTCATATCACAAATATCATCAGATCAAAAATATGGCAAAGTAAAGAAGTAGGCGCGCAAGTCTTCAAGAGGCGCACAAGTATGTAGTAGTCGCAAAAGTATGCAGTAGGGGCCCAAGTATACTGTAGGTGTGCAATTATGTAGTAAGCGCACAAGTATGAAGAGGCATGCAAGTATGCAGTAGGCACGCAAGTATGCAGTAGGCGCGCAAGTGTGTAGAGGTGCGCAAGTCAAATTTCAAAATAGCATTATTTCAGAAATATGGAAAAGGAAGGAAAGTGGCGCTCAAGTAAAGAACGGCGTGCAAGTATTTGGAACACCAGTATTTAGTGCGCAAGTATTAACGTGCAAGTATAAGTGGCACAAAAGAGGAAACACGCAAGTGTCAGCACACAAGTGTTTTATAGGTGTGCAAGTCATATTTCAAATTACATTACTTCAGAAATATGGAATAAGAAAGAAAGTGGCATGCAAGGCTTGGCACAAAAGTGATGGCACGTAAGTGGTGGCATGCAAGTGGTGGCGCACAAGTGTTGGTGCCAACTGTTGACATGAAAGTGTAAGTGGCGCGCAATTCCTATTTCAAAGATCATCCAATAAAAATATGAGAAAGGAAATAAAGTGGTGTGCATGTTTTAAAGTGTCGCGCAAGTCAAGATTGTTTCGCAAGTATTGGCGTTCAAGTCTTGGTGCGCAAGTGTGGGGTCCGCAAGTCACCAAAATGCCTATAAATAGGTGACTACCCACCTAATTTGTTAAGGCTTAACACTTAAGAGAAAAATTTGAGCTCTGAATGTGCAAGTGTAGAAAGCGACATGCAAGCTGAAGTGGTGCGCAAGCTGAGGGTTATTTATATGGCGCACAAGTGTTGTCGCGCAAGTCTGCTGCACAAGTGTTGTTATGCAAGTATTCCGCACAAGTGTTACCACACAAGTCTTTTGGGAAAGTCTTGTCACGCAAGTTGTGGCGTGCAAGTAGCAGCGTGCAAGAAGAGGCGTGAAAGTTGAAGGCACGCAAGTTGAAGGCGCACAAGTATAGGGCGTGCAAGTGGAAGTGGGAGCTCAAGCAGTTTTGTTCCAGGAGTTCATCCCATCTTCTGGAGAGGAAATCAGAAGAAGGAAAAGAGTTCAAATACATTCCATATGCATGATCACATGCATTTATTAACAAGAGGATAACTCACTCTGATGATGCCAAGTAAGCTGATCTTAGTTGCCTAATTAATCACATTGGTATATTTGATTCTTGCTATGAAAGAAGAAGGCCTCCTAGTGCATTCTGTTATTACACTAAAGATGAAGAAGAAGTCATAGTGCAGCTGGTTTTTCACTAGTGAAGAAGAAAAGGAGAAGACACAAAGAATTGCTTGCCTACTGCTTTGTAAGTAATCAAGTGAAGACCATTGAAGAAGATAAAGAGCAGAACCTATCTTACTGAATAAGGAAGAAGACTTTCTCTATAGGCAGTATAAAGAACCAGCTAGAGGCTGCAAGTTGGACTTGGCTTTCACCAGTCCAGGGAAGAGGATTGTTTCCCACCTCCCTCCAAAGTGTAGGGACTCACACGGGCTAGAGGATTGTTTTCCAAGCCACTCCATTATAAAAGAATATCACATTATAATGGAGAATCCATGCAGTGGTCATACCCATGCATGGAAAGGATGTAGCTACTCTTATTGAGTGGTGAACCCTGTAAAAATATCGTGTGCATATTTTTATTTATTTCAATTAATGCATACGACAGGGAAAATAGAATAAGAGAATAAAGATCCTAACAGGTCATGAGGTACAGGGATAAATGTTGGAATTGGTTTAAAAAGTCTTCAACACTGATTCACCCCCTATCAGCGTTAGACATATCCCAAACTAGTCCTCTCAAAAAATGAGATTCCATTATTCATATATATTAAAGAATCAAGAATTTTTTTATTGTAAATGTTCTAAATATAGTTTTTACCTTCAAAGTTCATAAACAATTTATCAACCATTCGACAGGCGGTGTATCCCATAATTAAATGGAGTCCAATATTGGTTCAATAGTGAAAAACATTCATAGTAGTATTAGGTATTTATTCTATTGCCATGATATTGATTTTTTGTGAGAATAAATTTATTAAATGAAATTAAGTGAAAAAAGAATGGTTGAATAAAATTGTTTAATGGTATAGAATTTGTCTTCTAGATAATATATGTGAATGAATATAATATTTTAAGGTTCAAGATGTTCTATTGATAGGGATGAAACCATAGAATATGGAAAATGTAAAATTTAAATTGATGGTTATTATGGAACATTGTTTTATCAAGTTTTTATTTTAATGAAATCATTCCATTAGAATCATCTAGTTGAGAATCATGGATAAACAAATCTAATTCTTATATAATATATACAAGAATAAAAATATTTTGGATAATGTCTTCATGATGTGGAGGTTTTTGTAAGTGATGTTTTCATAAGAGACACCTATGCATGATTATGTAAATCATATTAACTTTATTCGAGTGATACTTGGATTAGTTAATGTGTGCTTTAGGGAATATGTATGTGTACTTACCATTTTATCCAAAATTATTGGATAGAAAGGTTTCTTTTGTAAGTATATCGTATGTGGATTCCAATTTGTAATATGAGGATGTAATAATTTTTTTTTTCTAATTTAAGAACTTAGATAAAGACAAGTCCAATAACATAATGAACTAAATTTAAATGAAAAAATATAAATGACGAACACCTCATCTAATTTAATGTAAGAGGAAATAAAAATACCATTCTATAAATATATTTCAAATTAAATCAATTTGATATGGTCTTGCATGATATAATTCCGCCCAAATGGGGAACTATTTGATGGACTATTGAATTTGTTTGGTGGATTTTAGAATGGGAACTTTTAAAAGTTCACATTCTTAAATTTTAGTTGATCAGGGTATCATCTTTCCTCTGAGAGTCAACATTCTGGTGGAATTTTGGTTGATTGATTAAAGTGCTTAATTATATTAAATTATATAGAAAGGGTATTGGGTTAATTATGTATTTGTAATATTCAATTGGGTACATTTGAATGATGATATGGATCTTCATGTTATAGGAATGTGTGATGTCAGCATCCAAATACTGAATGAGCTATTTTTTATATTTTTAGATGATCAAAATATCTTATTATTAAAATATTTTGGTTAGTTGAATTAGTTATTCTATGTAATGAGATTCGCTAATGCAGTATGGAATGAAGCTAATAGTTCCATGGTATGTGGTTGTAGGAGTATAATATGGGACCATGATTCTTGATCATATGATCATTTGGTCAAAAAAATTATATTACCACAATTTCATATAGTCTTCTGTTATAGATTTATCAACATCTATATATCAGTGGAAAAATCATAAATCATAGAGAATAAATTGTGTAAAAACTCAGATATGAAGCTGTAAGAGTTGTATACTCACTATAAAGAGAATGTTTTGTATGAATTGAATGTATGGAAGCCTTAAATATGAAAATTAGAATATATTAAATAATATATCCATGTGAAAAACTAGTTCAATCCAAAAAAATACATCTTATTTTTTCAGATTCATTTATGATTCAATATGAATAATCAAGGTTTCATTAATGAAACATAATTACAAGGTATTTAGTTTTTTATAGGAAATACATTACAAAAATAGGAAATAAGGTTAAGGATTAAATGTTTATGTTTTGATAATAGTGGTTATGTGACTGGTACTGTAATAACTATTTCTAGAAGAAGGGAATCTGGATGTAAAAAATTATACTCTTGTCACTTTAGTATAATAGATTTTTTGAGATAATAAAAGTAATTCAATTGAATGGGAATATAGATCCAGGATTCAATATATAATACATAATGATTTTTTTATGATGAACATAACCTGATGATTTACATAGTTTATAGAATCCAACATCACAAATGTGACAAGTAATTCCCAAGGAGTTATTTTTTTAACCAATGAAATAAAAAAACCTAAAGGATTTTTTATGTCTAAGTTTGGTTCATAATGATTACATGTATAGTAAAAAAAATTCTATGTATTAAAAATATTTCATTGTGACATCTGATTATAATTCTGAAATTTGTTTTGAAATTCATGAAGATGATAATTTCAATTTTCTTAGTGCATAAAATGACTTATTTATTGAGAAGGTCCTATAAAATGAATGAAAATTTTATAAAATTGATATTGAGGAAAAAATATCTATTTTGTATTTACAAGATTTATATGAATGGGGATTTAAGATTGTTAGATGTTATAATGAATTGAAGCATCATTTCATTTTTTGAAATTAACATATTGGCAGCTGTAGTTGTGTAATCAAGCACTACTGATTATCAGATTGGAGTATTGAAAAGTTAAATTGTAGATGTTGTAGTTTTGAAATGATAAAAAATTTGGATGATGTATGAATATATAATATAATGAGATGACCATATTAAATAATCTAACCTGAAGTTCATCACACTCTTCTGATGGTTGGACCACATCTAGATAGTCTATAACATGTGTAAACACATAGTGATTCAGTAATGTAGGAGTTAGTTGTGGTAGTGTAATTGTTTTCAATTTATTCCAATAAAACATGATAGAAAATAGTTTTATTATAAGGTAATAATATTCCTAAGAACAAGTGGCATATTCTATTTAATTGATAGATCTAAAATAATGAAGTGGTTAAACGATACATTGTAGGTGGACATCATTTATTATAAAAGATTAATTTATTGGATTTTTTTACTAGAAGATAACAATAATACCATATGAAATGTGTTATGTAGGTATTATAATATAAATTTAAAGCACAAGAAAATAACAAAAAAATACCATTTGACCATGATAATAAATAGATTAGGCTTATATGATGTTACTAGATTGTTTCAATGATTACTAAAATTAAAAGATGTTCTACATGTTTAACAAATGAATATAAAATATTAATGGAGCAAAAAGATAATAAAGAATTATGTACAATGAATTCATATTGGATAAAACATTCTTATGGATACATATAGATCAATTTATCTAAAATAATATGTACAATAGTAGGAGTATCATCATTTTTCACTTATATGTGGATCATATACCCTTCGTAGGTTCTAATTTTAGTCAAATATAAATACTAAAAAATGAAATTTATGGATGATTTTATATGAAATATTACCAGATGGTCATGAAAATAAAGGGAATTCATATTAAGAGATATATGAGACTGTATTCTTCATGAATTCATAGTGAGAATATGTGAAATAAAATATCAAATGGTTTGTGATGTATGATTGTAATCTAGCCTCATCGCTTTTGGATGAACACCTCATGTTACCTAAATGGAAGTCAGTAAAATTTAAAAATGAGTTGAAGTATATAGAAAATGATTTATTTTATTCAGTGGTCGGACTCTTGATTTATGAAATGGAAGGTACTAACCTTGATATTTCATTTTCAGTGTATTTTTTAGTTGTTTCATGTATAATTTTGGGAAAGAAAACTAGGGGAAGGTGAAGTGGATAATTTGGTATCTTATAAGATCATAATATACAACCACATGTTTTGGGATACATAATTTTTAACAAGTATATATATATATACATGGGTAACTATGGATATATTTAAACATATAGATTATTATAGCTAGATATATATTTACATCTAGAGTAATGGTGTTTAGTTGGATATCATATCCATAACCATTGGTATGACTCTCCCAAACTGCAATTGTATATCTGATAATATGAGATGTTGGGAAATAAATGATGTGGTTATCGTATATAATGGGGTAAATTGGTAGGATCATGGAGGGTGGATTAAACTACAATTATAGTGTTAGTAGGATTAATTTGGGTATGAATCAGATAATTGGTTAAAGGTAAAACACATTAAACTCAAATATCCCTTAATCTAGAAAAAATTGAATTTTTTTAAAACCATCATATCATAATCAAAGACAAATTTTATAATAAATATGTGGGGTCACAAAGTCTGAAAGTACTATGGAAATAGGTAATCTTCATAAAAATTATCTAAACACTCAACAAGAAGAGATACGAAACTCGAGTAAACTATAATCTTGTCAACTTAGTTACCTTTCGAATCATCATGATATTCTAACAAGTTACCCTCTATATATGAGTTAATAATATTCAAATCCATGTGAAGAGGGGATTTATGAAATATATTGTAATAATTGATGTTCCAAGGATAAATAAGACTCTTTTAAAACCATGGCCATAATATAAGTGTCATATTTAACCTCAGATAAGGAGAACATGTCACTATTATATAGATTGGACCCTAAATGTATTTAATGCGCCTCATATACTACTAAAATTACCTCCATGATGGTTGATGATAAATATAGTATGATATATCCTCAGTTTTTTCAGACAATTCCAACACATCTCATAATACATTAAGTACAAAATCCAACAATATTAATTTTAAATTTATGATTACGGGATCTAATATTTAACCAGGGTCCCCTTAATCCATCCGTTGTGGTTAGAAGAACCATGTGGGTTAGACTGATGTGAGAGAACCCTACATAGTATGAGGTATAAATACATCCATACATTATTTGATGAGTTAGTTAAAAATAGATAAGATCTCAGTTCTAATGTAATAGGGATCTTGATTGATCCACTTGTGACTGAAGTCCTTAAATGTTTTCCATATGATACAATATCTAGTAGTGGTGGAAATGGATCATCAATTGGCCTACGCTTGTGTCCATACCATGTAATCCATGATATAATAAAGAATTAATATCACTATTTTGACTCTTCCATGAGATCCAGGATGGCTGCTGATGGTGTACCATAAGTGAGAAGCCAAGAATATATTAAATTCCATGTTTATCACAATTTTAGACTTTCCATAAGTGAAACAATTTTACTATGAGTAATGGGGAATATTGATTCATTATAGATTATCATAAGTGGTGATGTATTTCTTATACATACTCTAATTGAGGTATTTTAATTTAGGTTATATGTATATACCCTTGAATCATGTACCAATATAATCCATAATTTAAGGAGGATTTAGCACATTTAAAAAAAATATAATGTCATATTCTCGAAGTATTTTTTGTGATGAAGTATTAGACTGGATAATAAAATAATATAAGTTTGTGATACACTTCCTTGTAGTCCAAATTATGAACTAAATTAATTAATTAGGGAGGGTATATATATTTTTTTGATGATTAAGTATAGATTTGGACATCCAATAATGAACATGTGAAATATCATTAAATTATTCTTCCATAATGAGACATCTTTGTGCCATATAAGCCATTATGAGTTATCCTGGTTTGGATTACCAAGCCTTAGAAAAATACACAATATATAGGATCCAAAAGATCTATAATCCGGTTAAATGAGGTATCTTTCATTGTTATTTTTAATAAATATAAAATATGGGGAGTTCCAGAATATTTCCTCCACTACAATTATAACATGTACTCTCCACGTGCTCTCATTAATCCCTAAAATATTGATTCCCCACTGTACAAAAGGGATGGATGGTCTAGAAAAAATAAGACAAAGGAGGTAAACTTCTAGGTGGGATTAAAAAATGTTTTTGATATGGAGGATTTCGTTTTTTAAGTGCTATCATAGGAGGACTTCATATATATAGCACATCAATAGGGATTGAAGATAGAATACTAGTAAAAAACTGGATCTATATCAAAATGAAAGGAATAAACATATCATGTTTAACATTCATTGCATGATCATTTTGAAGACGTTTTTATATTTATATCTTATAAACATTATATTAAACACAGGTGAACCCAAGTAATCAAATAGTAGTATATTTCTAGAAAATATACGTCTTTCCAAGATCTGCATGGAACTTTAAGGAGAGATAATGGTAGATATAAACATGAATTTTAAATATGGATTCATTTTATAAATTTTTTATAATACTTTATCATAGTAATTGTGATGTTAGTAATTTAATTAACACTACCATTGACATAGAACAATAAGTCAACTGCAATGAAAATGTGGGAAATAAGAGATATCATACCACCCATTGAAAGGATGAATTCACCGTTATTCAAGACACATTTTTGGTCTTTTTACAAACAATATCTTGGGTGTAACCACACCAACTTCTATAACCTAGATTTTGTGTCCATTGTTTACATTGGAACTAGATATTGAAGATTGTATCCTAATGTGATAAACTATTTAATAGCCTTATTAATCAAAATAAATACATTCTTCCCATTTTACAATTTAAATGAGATATAAAACATAGTGATGTTATTTATTCTCCATCCATGAATTCATTCCATTATTCCTTCTCCTTATCCAAGGGAAAGGTAACAATGTTAGGCTGATCTCAAATGATTATAATGTTATACATATAAGGGATGGTATCATGATTCAATAATTCATAGTTAATTTGAAAATTTGAATAACTAAAAAATCATTCTATTAAAATAATAATTTGACCAAAAGATTAACTTGTGGATAATTACAATGCAATAATATAATGTATAATAATAAATCAGTTCTCAATGAATGAAACATAAAATATTTGACATTGTTATCTCATGCATCAAGCTATATTTTTTTTCAACTCCTATTTCCAGGATAGTTTCATTTATATATTGGTATAAACTAAAATCCAATTCTATAAATTAAGAAAAATGTGTTTTCATGTGAGATGAATATATGCATCATTAAGATATATAAAATAGAGCCCCACTTATCACACAATGTACATATATAATGATCAGTTTAATTCATAGACAATATCACATAACAATAAATATCTTTACTGATTAATTAATACAAAATATTATGTTTTTCCTATCAATAAAATATCTTTATCAGTAAAATAACATATGTAGAGTATTGCATGGTTTTGAAAATAATCATATCCATGATAAATACATATATAGTTATTTATGATATATTTAATGTACAAAGAAAAATTAATACTATAAAAGGAATGTTTCAAGATAATTTTAATGAGAAAAATTTAATAAGAGATAAAGGATATCGATAAATTTATTAGAAATATAGGTTTATTATTAAAATAATTTTTTTTGAGAAATAAATAGAAAAAATTTAAAAAAATAAAAATAAAATTAAATAATTATTTTCGTTTGGAAACAATCGAAATATTATAGAATAAGATAATTACTTTAAAATAGTTATGGAAGTGAGAAATTTTTCAAAATTCATATATGTTAAAAAGAAACATTCCATTAGACTTTTTGGAAATACTTTAAAAATGATAATCTGAAAAAACATTATAAATATTATTTTATAACTAATTAAAATTAATGTAAAATGTAAAAAATTTTGAACAAAAAAATTATTAACTGAAAATTTTTGTTGTGAAGTAATTTTTAAAAATATATACATCAAAAAACATTCCCGATCAAAATGGGAAATGCGATAATATTTTATTTTGAAAATTTATTTTCCTGATTGATGTTTTGAAGAGTGGAGATTTTTTTAATAAATTATGGAAAATCCTTAAATATTTATAGGATAATAAAATATATGGAATTTATGAATGATAGATCACAAAATTCCTTCAATTAATGTAATAGAAATCCCAAAAAAATGGTATTTTAAAATAAATTCTTACATCTTTAGTAACATAAAAATTATAACCACATAAAAGATTAAATGTGAATTTTAACATTAATCACCAGGAATATATATATATTCATTCTAAATACATCAATGTGGATGTACATACACAACATAAAAGTATATAGGTGTGTGATAGAAAATATGTCTCAGTGGAGTGGAAATTGAGATGATGTCTGTTACATTATGTTTGAATTGCCTCATATATTATTTTAAAAACTTGTATAATAAATTTATAATTATTATAATAAAAAATAATAAACATAAAAATATCTCTAATTTCATTCATGGTCTTTTTAAAATATTTTTTTGTTGGTTTATTGAAAATAATTTATCATTAAAATTATTTAAGGTGTTAATTGCATCATTTTTCTTGTGTTTTTTTGTCCATTGGTTTTGGTAATTGAACTATTCTCATGGTCTCTTAAACTAATTATTTTAATTTAAATAATATTTTTATTGAATAAATATATTCCTGTAATCATATATAAAAAATAAAAATAGAAATTATAATGACATCATTCAAAGAGATGGTATGTCTGACATATACATGAACATTGTTTTTATTTTTTGACAAAAGGAATGATGGAATTTTGTATAATATTTTCCCATTTGAGGATAATTTTATATGTTTTATTTCATTTCATAACAATAAATATTTCTATATTTCCATCCATGTATAGTAGAAAATAATAATAGATCAAATCCCCAAATAGAGGTGGTAGTCCAAACGTAGGTATGAGCGATGTTATCATTATCCAATGGAATGGAAGGTATGAAGTTAGATATCAAATTGCAGTTATAAAAGAATAATTATTTCATGTCTTTGATATATATTCATTAGGTATTTCTTTATATTCATCTAATTATGGTGGTGATGGAAAAGGAATTACACTACTATGTGGATATTGTAATGTCTCGGTCAGGGTTCCACGTACCAGTGCCCCGAACTGGACAACCACATGACCTCAGGCATGCCTCCCCATACGCCAAAGGCTACAGACTAGCAGTGAGGCTCTGATAATTCAGTCATGGGGATACTATACCCTCTTTCATCAGAGTAAACACAAGTATAAATAATATACAATATTGGAAGCATATATACAGACAAACAAGACCAATATTTGAAAATTATGAAGCAAGAAAATACAATATCAAACTGAAACAGAAAACATGTCATGTTGAAGTATGTGTTAGGTTCCTAAAATGAAAAACTAAAAAGTAAAGACATTAATGACACCCAAGAGGGTCCCAAACCAAGTCTGGATCCCTCTGCATGCTCCAACCCAATTCAACCATCTAACTGAGGGCCTTTTACCTTAACCTTTATAAAAAACAAAAAAAAATTCTACTTGGCTACCGATCAGGCACCCCAAGTAGGGTGTGAGTACAACTCAGTAGTCCACCACCAATGGTGTCTAAAAAAAATCCAGTCTATAATAGTGTATAAAGTTTTATAAAGAATAAACACAAATAAAAATGTAAACAGTGTACATTTATTCAATTATCCCTTATTAAACCGCATTAACCTTCAGGTTCCCAAAGACACCCGCATCTCAATACATGCTTTGACCCATGCTAGCGTTTAAACCATTTTATATTATCAATACACAATTCATTTAAACTAGGATGATTTCATTTTCCATTTCAATACAATTAATATCACTTCTAATTGGAACCATAGTCCAATGTCAATTAATGGGTGTAGAACGTCATGTCTAGCGCCCTCGTGAGTATTTGGAGCATCAGTCCATGTCTGAAAACTCATGGGTATTTAGAGAACTTGTCCCTATACAATAAAAAATATTTGTATGCATGTTAGGTCTAGAACACCGTGTCTATAACCTTGTGAGTATTTGTAGCATCAGTCCCTGTCTCACAACCTATATCTCAATCAAAAACATATATCACATTTATCACATTATTCAAGATTAATAAGCATTAATCTTTTATCACAATAACACATGTCATAGGTATCACAACATCACTATAATTAATTCAACAACTAATTAATCACAACATCACATTAATTAATTCCACTATTAATTAATTACATAGTCTCATTATTTAATTTGACAATTAAATAATAATGATACCACATTAATTAAATCAATAGTTAATTAATTACATATTCCCATTAATTAATTTGAAAAATAATTAATCACATCGTCACATTATTTATTTCGACAGTTTATTATTAATATCATCACATTAATTAATTTAACAATTATTTAATAAATATCCACCACTCAAAATCACATAATTAATTATACAATTATTTACCTCATTCATATTATCAATATATTATAATTAATTCTATAATAAATAATCTTGAATCATATATTTCAAAATCACATAATTAATTCCACAATTAATTATTAAACTTACAAATCTCATTGCCTCATAATTTATTTAACCATTAAACATTCAACCTTATCAATTCAATATCTCAACCATCCACATTAATTATTTTATCAATTTATTATCCCAATTCATTCAATTGCGCATTCACAACAATTTTCATTAATAAATTTACTAATTAATTAATCTAACTCATTAAATTGTTCCAACAACAAAAATCTCCACTAATTAATTGTTCTATTAATTAATCTCGCTCATCCAATTATTATAACACAACAATCCTTATTAATTAATTTTCCAATTAATTAACCATAGTCATTCAAATGTATCAACCCAACAATTCCCATTAATTAATCCTCTAATTAATTAATCTATCTCAAAAATCATAACATTACTTCCATTAATTAATGTACCAATTAATCAATTCAAATTACTCCCATTAACTAATTCCACAATTAATTAATATAACTCAATCCTTCAATTAATTCACCAATTAAGTGTCCATGTCATTTAACTAATTGTCAATTAATTAATTCACATTCAATCCCTTATCATATTAATCCACCAATTAATTGTTTCCGTTAATTCCATTATTTAGTTCAAAAATTGAATAATTATGGTACTTCAATTTATTATTTAAACCAACCAAACTAATTAATCATATCATGATCGTTAATTAATTCCAAAAATAATTAAATAATTCCACCATCAGAAAGTCATCATAATTAATTTTTAAATTAACTATTTAATCCAACCAAATTAATTAATCATATCATGCATGCTAATTAATTCCAAAATTATTTAACAAAATCCACCATAAAAAAATCCTCATAATTAATCTATCAATTAATTATTTAAACCAACCAAATTAAATAATCACATAATTACCGTTAATTAATTCCAAAATTAATTAACACAATCCACCGTCACAAAATCCTCATAATTAATCAATCAATTAATTATTTAAACCAACCAATTCTATTCCAAATTTCACAATTCACCCAAATTAATTAATCACACATAGTTAAAAATCAATTGTTAAATATAGCATAAAAATTCTACAATTTCATATGCACAAATGAATCAAGACTATGGGTTTAAAATTTATACCCCCTACCTCAAATATGATGAACACATGATATGAATCTAAGATCGCTGACAGCGTGTTATTCCGATGACTATCGAATAAGAAATGAAATAAATAAGAATATTTGGTTTAATAAAAAAATGCTCAAAATACATCATTTTCTATGAAAGAAAAATCAATACATAAAATCATATTATCAATATGAATCCAATGAAACTGAAGACACATAAATCTGATCAATATCAAAAATGATATTAGTTATTGAAGTTTGGGTCAAACGGAAAAGGACATACAAACACCCTAAAGAACTCACATCAACCACTAATAAATATCTGATGATAATATTATATTTATTTATCATGTAATGATTCCATATTATTTCTTAATAAATATATTTGATATTATTACACTAAGACATCAAAATGATAATTTTTGTTATATTATTTTGTGAAATCATACACTGATAATTTATTTTCACAAAAATCCATGAAATCACCATTTGAAAAACAAAATAACTCTTTATAAAATAGTCCTTAATTTTCCATTTTAATCATTTTTAAAGGAATTCTTATAATCTATAGAAATATACAGTTAATAAAAATAAACTCAAAACAAAACACACCTAGTGGGGGCACTAGGTTTTGGTGCACATGAACTTTAAGGGGGTAGCGCACCAGGTTTCCGCAGAGGAAGAGGGGGAGTCCCGAGTTACCCAAGTAAAGTTGCACAAAGAGAGTTTCAGGTTTAACCGGATTTTAAAGGACTAATCCTGCAAAAAAATGATGGTCACGCCTATTTTTAATCCCCATTCACCTCTGCTAAACAACCAAAATCCTCATTTATCCACTTCTTAAACTGAAAAAATTAATTTGGAGTGTTTAATTTCATCTCATTAAGTCATTTCCAATTTTAAAACATAAAATACAGTTGAAATTCCATGTTTTAGAATTCATCCAGCATTTAAAATGGTTGAATCCCATTAAATGTAGAAGATGAATATTTTCTATTGATTTTTAATTAAATAGACAATTTATTTATTTAACATGAAAATAAAATAATCTCAAATGCCCTTTAAGTATAAAAATTATACCCCAAATAGAGGTGGTAGTCCAAACGAAAGTATGAGCAATGTTATCATTATCCAAAGGAAAGGAAGGTAAGAAGTTAGATATCATATTGCAGTTATAGAAGAATAATTATTTCATGTCTTTGATATATATTCATTAGGTATTTCTTTATATTCATCGAATTAAAGTGGTGATGGAAAAGAAATTACACTATTATGTGGATATTGTAACATCTCGGCATGGGTGCCATGCACTAGTTCCCCGAGCCAGACAACCACATGACCTCAGGCGCACCTCCCCATACGCCAAAGGCTGCAGACTAGCAGCGAGGGTCTGATAATTCAGTCATGGTGATACTATACCCTCTTTTATCAGAGTACACACCAGCATAAATAATAAACAATATTGTAAGCACATATAAAGACAAAAAAGACCAATATTTTAAAAGTATGAAGCATGAAAAGATAATATCTGCTGAAATAGAAAACATGTCATTTTGAAGTACGTGTTAGGTTCCTAAAATGAAAAACTGAAAAGTAAAGACACTAATGACACCCAATAGTGTCCTGAACCATGTCTGGTCCCCTCAACATGCTCCATCCCAATTCAACCATCTAACTAAGGGCCTTTTCCCTTATCCTTTATAGAAAAACAAAACAAAAATTCTACTCAGGTACCGATCAGGCAGCCCAAGTAGGGTGTGAGTACAACTCAGTAGTCCACCACCAACGGTGTCTAAAAAATTCCACTCTATAATAGTGTATGTAGTTTTATACAGAATAAAAACAAATAAAAATGTAAACAATGTACATTTATTCAATTATCCCTTATTAAACCGCATAAACCTTCGGGTTCCCAAAGACACCCTCATCCCAATACCTTTTTTGAACCATGCCGGATTCTAAACCATTTTACATTATCAATACACAATTCATTTAAACCAGCGGGCTTTCATTTTCCATTTCAATTCAATTATTATCACATCCAATTGAAACCATAGTCCAATGCCAATTAATGGGTGTAAAACGTTATTTCTAGCACCCTTGTGAGTATTTGGAGCATCAGTCCATGTCTCAAAACACATGGGTATTTGGAGCACTATTCCCTATCCCAAAAATAATATTTGTATGCATGTTAGGTATAGAACGTCGTGTCTATCACCTTGTGAGTATTTGTAGCATCAGTCCCTTTCTCGCAACCTATATCTCACACATTATTCAAGATTAATAAGCATTAATCTTTTATCACAATAACACATGTCATAGGTAGCACAACATCACTATAATTAATTCAATAACTAATTAATCACAACATCACGTTAATTAATTCCACTATTAATTAATTACATAGTCTCATTAATTAATTCGAAAATTAAATAATCATGATACCACATTAATTAATTCAATAATTAATTAATTTCATAGTCCCATTAATTAATTTGACAAATAATTAATCACATCATCACATTAATTATTTCAACAGTCTATTAATAATATCATCACATTAATTAATTTAATAGCTATTTAATAAATATCCACCACTCAAAATCTCATAATTAATTAAACAATTATTTACCTCATTCATATTATCAATATCTTATAATTAATTCTATAATAAATTATCTCGAATAATATATTTCAAAATCACATAATTAATTCCACAATTAATTATTAAACTTACAAATCTCATTGCCTCATAATTGTTTTAACCATTAAATATTTGACCTTATCAATTCAATATATCAACCATCCAAATTAATTATTTTATCAATTTATTAACCCAATTCATTCAATTGTGCATTCACAACAATTTCCATTAATAAATTTACTAATTAATTAATCTAACTCATTATATTGTTCCAACACAAAAAATCTCCACTAATTAATTGTTCCATTAATTAATCTCGCTCATCCAATTATTATAACACAACAATCCTCATTAATTAATTTTCCAATTAATTAACCATAGTCATTCAAATGTATCAACCCAACAATTCCCATTAATTAATTCTCTAATTAATTAATCTAACTCAAAAATCATAACATTCCATCCATTAATTAATTTACCAATTAATCAATTCAAATTACTCCCATTAACTAATTCCGCAATTAATTAATATAACTCAATCCTTAAATTAATTCACCAATTAAGTGTCCATGTCATTTAATTAATTCTCAATTAATTAATTCACATTCAATCCCTTATCAAATTAATCCACCAATTAATTGTTTTTGTTAATTCCATTATTTAGTTCAAAAATTGAATAATTATGGTACTTCAAATAATTATTTCATCAATTAATTATTTAAACCAACCAAATTAATTAATCATATCAAGATCGTTAATTAATTCCAAAAATAATTAAACAATTCCACCTTCAGAAAGTCCTCATAATTAATTTATAAATTAAATATTTAATCCAACCAAATTAATTAATCATATCATGCATGATAATTAATTCCAAAATTATTTTACCAAATCCACCATAAAAAATACTCATAATTAATCTATCAATTAATTATTTAAACCAACCAAATTATATAATCACATAATTACCGTTAATTTATTCCAGAATTAATAAACACAATCCACCGTCACAAAATCCTCATAATTAATCTGTCAATTAATTATTTAAAGCAACCAATTCTATTCCAAATTTCACAATTCACCCAAATTAATTAATCAAACATAGTTACAAATCAATTGTTAAATATATCATAAAATTTCAACAATTTCATATGCACAAATGAATCAGACTATGGGATTAAAATTTAGACCCCTTACCTCAAATATGATGAACACATGATATGAATATAGCATTGCTGACTGCGTGTTATTCCGATAACTATCGAATAAGGAATGAAATAAATAAAATTATTTGGTTTAATAAAAATATGATCAAAATACATAAATTTCTATGAAAGAAAAATCAATACACAAAATCAAATTATCAATATGAATCCAATGAAACTGAATACACATCAATCTGATCAATATAAAAACTGATAATGGTTATTGAAGTTTGGTTCGAACGGAAAAGGACAGACAAACACCCTAAAGAACTCACATCAACCACTGATAAATATCTGATGATAATATTATATTTATTTATCATGTAATGATTCCATATTATTTCTTAATAAATATAGTTCATATTATTACACTAAGACAGCAAAATGATAATTTTTTTAATATTATTTTAGGAAATCATACACTGATAATTTCTTTTCAAAAAAATCCATGAAATCACCATTTGAAAAACAAAATTAAGATTTATAAAACAGTCCTCAATTTTCCATTTTAATCCTTTTTTAAAGGAATTCTTATAATCTATAGAAATATAGATTTAATAAAAATAAACTCAAAACAAAAAACACCTGGTTGGCGCACTAGGTTTTGGTTCACATTAACTTTAAGGGGGTAGCGCACCTGGTTTCTGCAGAGGAAGTGGGGGAGTCCCGACCTACCCAAGTAAAGTTGCACAAAGAGAGTTTCATGTTTAACCGGATTTTAAAGGACTAATCCTTCAAAAATAAATGATGGTCACGCCTATTTTTATACCCCATGCACCTCCGCGCAATAACCAAAATCCTCATTTATCCACTTCTTAAACTGAAACAATTATTTGGAGTGTTTAATTTCATCTCATTAAGTCATTTCCAATTTTAAAACATAAAATACAGTTGAAATTCCATGGTTTAGAATTCATCTGTCATTTAAAATGGTTGAATCCCATTAAATGTAGAAGATGAATAGTTTTTATTTATTTTTAATTAAATAGATAATTTATTTATTTAACATGAAAATCAAATAATCTCAAACCTCCTTTAAGTATAAAAATTATACCCCAAATAGAGGTGGTAGTCCAAACGTATGTATGATCGATGTTATCATTATCCAAAGGAAAGGAAGGTAAGAAGTTAGATATCATATTGCAGTTATAGAAGAATAATTATTTCATGTCTTTGATATATATTCATTAGGTATTTCTTTATATTCATCGAATTAAAGTGGTGATGGAAAATAAATTACACTACTATGTGGATATTGTAACGTCTCAGCCTGGGTGCCACGCACCAGTGCCCCGAGCTGGACAACCACATGACCTCAGGCGCGCCTCCCCATACGCCAAAGGCTGCAGACTAGCAGCGAGGGTCTGATAAGTTAGTCATGGTGATACTATACCCTCTTTTATCAGAGTACACACTAGCATAAATAATAAACAATATTGTAAGAATATATAATGACAAAAAAGACCAATATTTGAAAATTATGAAGCTGGAAAATATAATATCAAACTGAAACAGAAAACATGTCATGTTGAAGTACGTGTTAGGTTCCTAAAATGAAAAACTGAAATGTAAAGACACTAATGACACCCAATAGTGTCCTGAACCATGTCTGGCCCCCTCAGCATGCTCCATCCCAATTCAACCATCTAACTGAGGGTCTTTTCCCTTATCCTTTATAGAAAAACAAAACAAAAATTCTACTTGGGTACCGATCAGGCAGCCCAAGTAGGGTGTGAGTACAACTCAGTAGTCCACCACCAACAGTGTCTAAAAAAATCCAGTCTATAATAGTATATGTAGTTTTATAAAGAATAAAAACAAATAAAAATTTAAACAGTGTACATTTATTCAATTATCCCTTATTAAACCGCATAAACCTTTGGGTTCCCAAAGACACCCTCATCTCAATACCTGCTTTGAACCATGCCGGATTCTAAACCATTTTACATTATCAATACACAATTCATTTAAACCAGCATGCTTTCATTTTCCTTTTCAATTCAATTATTATCACATCCAATTGGAACCATAGTCCAATGTCTATTAATTGGTGTAGAACATTATGTCTAGCACCCTTGTGAGTAGTTGGTGCATCAGTCCATGTCTCAAAACACATGGGTATTTGGAGCACTAGTCCCTATCCCATAAAATAATATTTGTATTCATGTTAGGTGTAGAACGTTGTGTCTATCACCTTGTGAGTATTTGAAGGAACAATCCCTTTCTCGCAACCTATATCTCAATCAAAAACATATATCACATATATCACATTATTCAAGATTAATAAGCATTAACATTTTATCACAATATCACATGTCATAGGTATCACAACATCACTATAATTAATTCAATAACAAATTAATCACAACATCACATTAATTAATTCCACTATTACATAATTACATAGTCCCATTAATTAATTCGACAATTAATTAATCATGATACCATATTAATTAATTCAATAATTAATTAATTACATATTCCCATTAATTAATTTGACAAATAATTAATCACATCGTCACATTAATTATTTCAACAATTTATTAATAATATCACCACAATAATTAATTTAATAGTTATTTAATAAATATCCACCACTCAAAATCTCATAATTAGTTCTACAATTATTTACCTCATTCATATTATCAATATCTTATAATTAATTCTATAATAAATTATCTCGAATCATATATTTCAAAATCACATAATTAATTCCACAATTAATTATTAAACTTACAAATCTCATTGCCTCATAATTTATTTAACCATTAAATATGAGACCTTATAAATTGAATATCTCAACCATCCACATTAATTAATTTATAAATTTATTAAACTAATTCAATCAATTGCACATTCACAACAATTTTCATTAATAAATTTACTAATTAATTAATCTAACTCATTAAATTTTTTCAACACAAAAAATCTCCGTTAATTAATTGTTCTATTAATTAATCCCATTCATCCAATTAATATAACACAACAATACTCATTAATTAATTTTCTAATTAATTAACCATGGTCATTCAAATGTATCAATGCAACAATTCCCATTAATTAATTCTATAATTATTTAATCTAACTCAAAAATCATAACATTACATCCATTAATTAATGTTCCAATTAATCAATTCAAATTACTCCCATTAACTAATTCCTCAATTAATTAATATAACTCAATCCTTCAATTAATTCACCAATTAAGTGTCCATGTCATCTAATTAATTAACAATTAATTAACTCGCATTCAATCCCTTATCAAATTAATCCACCAATTAATTGTTTCCGTTAATTCCATTATTTAGTTCAAAAATTAAATAATTATGGTACTTCAAATAATTAATTCATCAGTTAATTTTGTAAACCAACAAAATTATTAATCATATCATGATCATTAATTAATTCCAAAATTAATTAAACAATTCCTCCATTAGAAAGTCCTCATAATTAATTTATAAATTATATATTTAATCAATCCAAATTAATTAATCATATCATGCATGCTAATTAATTCCAAAATTATTTAACCAAATCCACCATCAAAAAATCCTCATAATTATTCTAAAAATTAATTATTTAAACCAGATAAATTAAATAATCACATAATTACTGTTAATTAATTCCAAAATTAATTAACACAATCCACCTTCACAAAATCCTCATAATTAATCTGTCAATTAATTATTTAAACCATCCAATTCTATTCCAAATTTTAGAATTCACCCAAATTAATTAATCACACATTGTTAAAAATCAATTGTTAAATATATCATAAAATTTCTAAAATTTAATATTCACAAATGAATCAAGAAAATGGGATTAAAATTTAGACCCCCTACCTCAAATATGATGAACACATGATATGAATCTAAAATCGCTAATGGCGTTTTATTCTGATGACTATCGAATAAGAAATGAAATAAATAAGAATATTTGGTTTAATAAAAATATGCTCAAAATACATCATTTTCTATGAAAGAAAAATCAATACACAAAATCATATTATCAATATGAATCCAATGCAACTGAAGACACATCAATCTGATCAATATCAAAAATGATATTCGTTATTGAAGTTGTGTTTGAATGGAAAAGGACAGACAAACACCGTAAAGAACTCACCTCAACCACTGATAAATATCTAATGACAATATTATATTTATTTATCATGTAATGATTCCATATTATTTCGTCATAAATATAGTTGATATTATTACACTACGATAGCAAAATGAAAATTTTTGTTATATTATTTTATGAAATCATTCACTGATAATTTATTTTCACAAAAATCCATGAAATCACCATTTGAAAAACAAAATAACAATTTATAAAATAGTCCTCAATTTTCCATTTTAATCATTTTTTAAAGGAATTCTTATAATCTATAGAAATATAGAGTTAATAAAAATAAACTCAAAAGAAAACACACCTGGTTGGCACACTAGGTTTTGGTGCACATTAACTTTAAGGGGGTAGTGCACAAGGTTTCTGCAGAGGAAGAGGGGGAGTCCCGACCTACCCAAGTAATGTTGCACGAAGAGAGTTTCATGTTTAACCAGATTCTAAAGGATTAATCCTGTAAAAACAAATGATGGTTACACCTATTTTTAAACCCCATGAACCTCCGCTCAATAACCAAAATCCTCATTTATCCACATCTTAAAGTGAAAAAATGAATTTGGAGTCTTTAATTTCATCTCATTAAGTAATTTCCAATTTTAAAACATAAAAAACAGATGAAATTCCATGGTTAAGAATTCATCCAACATATAAAATGGTTGAATCCCATTAAATGTAGAAGATGAATAGTTTCTATTGATTTTTAATTAAATAGACAATTTATTTATTTAACATGAAAATCAAATAATCTCAAACATCCTTTAAGTATAAAAATTATACCCCAAATAGGGTAAAAACCTCATTCCCGGCCCAATAGTGATCTCAGATTTCTCAACCGAATAACCTCTTGAGAGATATTAATGATTTAATACATAAAAATGGAATAAATAATTAATAAAAAAATTGATATTTTTGTGAGAGAGGAATCAAAACACTCGTTGCTTACCAAAGTTATACCTCATCTAAGGCTGAACCCTCGTTACAGACACATTGGTTATCTCATATTTCTTGTATGGCATACTGTTTATGAGTTATTAATGATTTCTTTTTAAAAAATTGAATATATAATAATTTAAAAAAGGGGAATTTCTTGCGGGGGAGACATCCAAATGCTCAACGCTTACAGATGTTATATCTTGTCTAAGGTAGACCCCTCATTCTAGTCCCATTTGTGGTATCATATTTCCCATAGGATGTACCGTTTGAGGTATATTTAATTATTTTTAACAAAATAATATATAATATATTATTTAATAACATTAACTTATGAGCGAGGCATCCAAACGTATGACGTCAACATATGTCATACTCTGCCTAGGGTAAACACCATGTTTCAGATCTAAAAGTGGTCTCAGATTTTTCATATGACAAACCCTTTTAGATTTATTTAATTATTTTGAATAAATTATTCGTGGTTACTATAATATAATTAATATTTTTATTTCGCTTTCACTGAGTCTTTACGTGTTTTGGAATCTCACACTATGCAATGTATGACTCTGCAAACATTCCAATAAAAAAATTACAATGTCTTAGCTGGGCATTATTTCTTATATAAACCCTTAAACATTTGTTAAGTTACTCAGCAAATAAAATATTTTTTTACATAAGTTATTTATAATCTATAAAAATTAATAACTTGAAGAAAAACATATTTTGAAAAAGGACAGAATCTTATAGATATGGTAAGTCGTACATATCCACAACTGATTTCGCCACTTTTTGTATGTTGAAAAGGATAAAAAAATGGTTTTAATGTAATAATAATAACATGTTGTTATATTTATGACATGATATTTATTATTTTAGGATGGTAATAGTACAATTAGTTAATGTATAAGAGGAAATAAACTTGAACAAATCAGTTAATAAAATTACCTCTTTTCTAGAACAATTTCAATAGATACGTTGTTAATGACCCCCAGGATAATATTTTTTGAATAAAAATAGCACTATTTTTTGTCTATATGAGATGATAATTGTATTATTTTGGGGGTGGTCAATCTAGGATTCTCAAAAAGGTAAAAATAAAATAGATAAGGGGTATCCTTTAATAATTGAGGTGATGAATAGCCTTGTAATTACATTCGGTATTTAAAAAATATAAATTAATTTTAATTTAAAAATGATTAAAAATTTCTATAATAATATGATAATATTATTATGATTAAAAATAACCATATCCAATAATAGTTTTAAATGTTTCAGATATGTTTTTAAACATAACTCTTAGTTGTAACACCACATCAACCATTATAATGATTACCTTGTCATAGTTTTATTTACTATTTATGGGGCATGAATGTTACTATAAATGGAAAGTTATAAACAAATAGGTTTTTTATATTATCACATATATAATGTTAAATTTTGTGAATATAATATTTTTATTAATTTTAAATCATTTAATAATTTTTTTCTTATTAGATAACATCATTAATTAAACTTTCTGAAATATATAAAAAATTATAATATAATTTTTACTAAATGATGAAAAATTGTTCAAAAATGATATTTATTCAAATAAAAAGATTATATGTTATTAATTTAATCATAAAATAAATATTTTCTACATTTAGATATCATTTCAAATATTATCTATTGGTTTAATCCATTGGATATCAAATTTTAAACTTAACCCTCGTAATTACTTTTTCAATATTAATGGTTCATAATTTTACCTATAAGTTGATAATTTGATTAAAAATTCCCAAGGGATAATTATTTATACGATTTATCATCTAATTTTTATCCTTCATCAATTTCATGAATTTTAAATAATTTAACAAATTATATTAAAATATACTTTAATTCATTTTAATAACTATTAGAATAATTTGGCATTGAATACAAAATGAATCTGATATAATTAAAATATATAAATTTGGAATATCTCTAATGTGTAATATTTATCAATAAAATTATTTGGACATATTAAGTCACCCAAAAATATTACTTTTTTGTGTTTTTTAATGTCACTCAAATAATTTTTTTACTTATTAAACTAGCACATTTTCAGTGTTGCATATGAATTTAAGGTAATTAAATTTAAAAAATAATAGAATTAATAATAATAAAAATTTATTTACTGATTCCAGAATAATCATTTATATTCATTCCAGCTATATATTTTCATGCATATTTTGGTGATAAATTATTTTATATGTTATATTGATTATTATACTTCTGTAGAAGTGTTGAACAATAATTGATCTTCCACTAGCATTATAAAATTCAAGTATATAACAGATATTGTAGTTATAATAAAACTTTGATAAGGGGAGGTGAGTTGAAGATAAGAAAATAAATGAAATTGAAAACAAATTAAATGAAAATGGGATAAGATTTTACCTTTTCAACTTCATCTCCTTGAGAACCTCTTTTTGGAAAACGATTTTGGTATTTTGATAAGACCAAAGGCTCCTAGAAATGCGAGAGAGGCTAGGAATGGAGATTCTATATAAATTGTACAAGATTTAACACTTTTAGATGTGAGGATAAGAGGTGTTGAGGGGTGATATTTTTTAGGGGAGAGGGGTTTTTGATTATTTTATTCATCAATTTAATATTTCAGCTCAAGACTATGAATAGTTCTGATTCCAATAAACAAAAATAGTAAATAGATAAAAAGAGTTCAAGATTATGGTTCTTAAATTATTTATGAATCAGTAAATAGTGTATTTAACTTAAAATGTTATATACCATTTATTATCGTATTTAAATATTTATCAATAATTAAACTATTTAATTAAAAATCTCAAAAATTCACCCTGTCCTGTTTTTGAAATTTATAACAAAAAATTGAACTTAATTTAAAAAATTAATTTTCTAAATATAATAAATTTATTTTTTTAAATAATGTATTCATTTATTTGAAGAATATGGGTCTTAAAATTATAACTGGTTTTATAACACTTTGAAAAATGTATTAAGGCCTCAAAAATTATAATTTAATCATAAAAGAAAAAATATTAATTTTTTAGTATATTTTATCAAAATACATTTGCAATTAATTCATTATATTAATTATAATGTTCCAAATAAACATTTTTGTTTTTAAAAAATACCAATACTTAATTTAACATTTTTAAAACAATTATTTACTTATATTATGATATAATTTTATCATATTTTCATTTTTAAGATGGGGAAATTTTATTTATACATTCATAGTTGATATTACTATTCTATAAGGTGAATCAAAATTTATAATGGTCATGTTACTATTTTTAAATTCAAGTTACTATTCCATCGGTATAGGTTCCTTAATTTCCAGGAATATAACTTCTTTAATGTTCATTTTTGAGAATTTTTCTTTTATTTGTATATCTATGATATGTATGTGTTTTATACCATATAATATTATAATACAAAATAAAACTCTATAGATAAATTTTTGGGTCGTTACTGGATTGAGAAGTCATAATCATTGATGACCTTTAGCCATATTCACAAAAGAATATTGAGCTCCTTGTAATACCCCAAGACATTACAATATTTTAATTTTAAAATAAATCTACTATAATTATAATATTTCTTTAAAAAAATCTACATGTTATTCTAATGCTACATAGAACACTGAGGTATGCAACGTTACAAGAAAAAGATTCTTTCTTCAATAGCTTGCGCTACACATAAGCCAATGTTTTACTAACCAACAATGTATTATAAAAATATTCTTGTTTAAAATAATAAGATATAACATAGAAGTTAAATTAGAGGTTATGAATTGGGTTAAATAACATATAAAAATATATGGTTTAATTAATTGGTTACAAATTAATTTAAATTAATGTAAAAACTAATTGAATATGAAGGAAATGATTCAATAAAGAACTATATTGATTACCACCATGGAGTGTTATCAATATAAATTAAATTAATTTAAATCAGATAATTATATATGAAATAAATATAATATATATTCTATAAAATATTTTTTATATTCACCCAATATATTTGAAAATCATAAGATAAAATAAATCTAGTTTTACGTTTAATTATTTTATTTTTCTAAAAATGTTTTTTTCACCATTAAATGGAGCGCCTATTAGAAAAATAAATTTCAAGAATTATATAAATGATTTGTGTAAAAAATAATCTTCATTATTTAATTCATAACTTCAAAATTTTATTGGGGAGAATATTTGTAATTTTTATACGATGATTCGTTTTTTGATGAATAGTGGTAAATTATGATTTTTAATTTAAAATTACTTTTTCCTCTAAAAAATAAATATTTTTCATTTATATTATAAATTTTTTATAGTATAAATATATCAATTATAAATAAATTAATATAATTCAGGTCACTGGTATCAATTACACATTAACATTAGATATACAATTTTTTTCAATCTTTTAAACATTTTTAGTTTTAAAACTCGCTTTGTCTTCCCAACTATGAGATTAATTTTATTTTTATTTTCTACCACTTCTCTAGATTAATTTTTTTAAAATAGATTCCTTATATATAAATATTATTATTTAGTATTTTTATTATTTTCAACAAATGTTTTTAAAAAATTATATTATAAAAAGATATTTAGGTGAAAATAAGTTTAGTTAGTGGGAAAACATTAATCATAAGGTGTCAAATTAACTAGAAACTTGCCAAAATATGACTGTATAGAAATATTTCTACCATATCCTCACATGGATCGGATTTTTATTAATATTGGAGGAAAAATAATGCAAGGGAGACCTCCCATTTATGTTTTCCTTTTTAAATTTATAATAATGTCACTCCTCCACTATAAAAAGCCAGTCACCACTCCACCATACTCATACCTCTTAAGAATTTTAGATCATAAAAACCCTACCAAATTAATCACCCAACATACCTCCCTTAATCATATTATAGTAATTTTTTCTAGGAATCATTCCAAATCTTATTTATGTATAAACCATATGGAGATAACCGAAGAATGGGTATAATTCTTCAAATAAAACTTTAGTTTTATTTATTTCTCCACCACTTATATTTTTATTATATATTGTTTACATAACATCCCCAATATTGAAAATATAATGAGATGTTTTTATGCTACGGTATCAACCTAAAATCCCACAGAATTTAATCAAATGGGATATGAAATCATCATTAGTGTGTACTGAGGACAACCACATAGTGAACCTATAATGTTCCTTCTTCCATTACCAAAATTCAACATAGAAATATTGATAGATTTAAATTTGATATATAATATATATGATATTTATGAAACCATTATTCTTTTATAATTTGTTTACTATAAGCAATTTCATTCTTTCAATTTTGAGGGAATATGATAATATCGTTTGTGGAAGTGTGGACTACCGTCTCCACAAAGAGATGTAATTCATGTAAACATTACATGATCTGTAAAAATGATGTTTTTAAAAAATATATGTCATATATATGATAAAATTATAATATATATACATATATTTATTACATTTAATTTTTTAAATTTGACAAAAAATGAAAATAGAGTTCATGTGTACGTATGACCTATAATCTCCATTAATGGTGCATTTCATTTGTATCTCTTAATTTTAAGGATTATTATAAATATAAATACATTAAATATAAATTATAATTAAATAATTTATTAAACTAATAAGATGATGAAATCATGATCAAATTAATATAAATGATAAATTACATGTCAAAACATACTCAAGAAACTATTAAATTAACACCCAAAATAGTGAAACTAATGAAATATTTCTAACAAACAAGCAATAACATATTATAAGAAGACAATATATGATTTAATAAACATGAATACCATTAATGAATAAGTTATTATCATGATTAAAACTATAACAAAGTAGGTTAATGATCATTTCACCAAAAGGAAGTGTAAGTTATGGTATTCCATCTAAATTTACATTCCACTAAGACTTATTTGTTCTTTTCCACCAAATAACATTAATGTACATAAAATAACACACCAATTGTATTTAATTTCATGATTAAATAATTATTAATGATATTATATGGTTCACATTGAACAATATCATCCAAGGGTTTTGTAATTGAAAATTACCAAGTGGTAAAAGGTATCATTTTGATACAACATTCTTTTGTGATTACATTCTCATGAATAAATTAATTATGATATTTTTTTTTTAAATTACATTTATCATAAATATTAATATTCTCATGTAATTAATATTATTATTTCTTTACCATACACCATTTTTAAAAACAATTTTCACTTTGAAATTTATTTGATTAATGGGTGAAATATTGATAATTATGTATCAATTATTCAATATGGATATTTGATGATATAGAACATTTTTTATTAGAGAAATTTACTATTTGATATATTTATAATGATATAGACATGCACTACATAAGTATAGGACTGGTTAATATCAAACCATCGATGCATCAGATGTCTAATGAGATGAAATCAGTTTTCGAATTTAGATGTGTTTTACCCAATATGTTTCAAACTATATCGAAGATAAATCATGATGGAAAATATATAATGTTCCTAGAAAAAATTATGTCCATCATTTATGAACATCATTAACTCAGAATTCATTTATTATTATCCATGAGATTTTTACTATGATAAAATAAATGGATGGATTTTATTATCACATTGTTGATAAAATGGAATGATTTCAAGTTATTTAATTATCCATATTGAGTACGAAAATTAATTCAATATTACTATTGTTATACTTTACAATTACTAAGAATTTGAGATCATCTTTATTTGGTTTACTTTCCCCTTAATAATATGATTAATTCTTGGAATGTGTTTCTAGTATTTTTAAAATTTGGTGTCATTATATGTCATCTTTTATTTTATATTTCCGAAGGTAATATGGGTATAATGTATGAAATTTATTTTTACAGGTATTTTAAATTGAACGGTCCTCCAGGATTTGATTTCATATAATAATATTAATGTAATAAAGTTAAAAACTAGCTCCAACCTTCTATGATTGGAGAATTACAGTTGGTATCAAAGGTTGTTTAGTTGAATTGTTGGAAACTATATTTAGGAAAACAAATATTAGGGAATATAACCCTAAGATAGTCTATAAGGATAATTATATAAGAATATACTAGAATGTTATTAAGGTAGATATTATATGGATATTCCTAGAAATACATCCCTTTTTGGATACTAAAAATGCGCTTGGTTCTAGAATAGATGTACCAAGGATTAAGAACATCGAAAAGGTGCATCAAACCTGACTCGAACATAACATGGTACATGACAACGGTCCTTATTGCACACCTGGATCATAAATTTTAGGATATAAACTTAGTATAAATGATAATTCTTTCAAAATACTATTATGATGTAATTTGAAGTAATGGTCTCCCCAAAGAAACAAGTTTTATTATTGTAGTATTATTAATAGATTTTTTTTTAAATTTATGATATTTGTTTCAATGGTTTTGTAATTATACACTATTTTTTTCCCACATTACTTTTTAAGGAATTTTTCCCCATAAATAAAATTTATAATGGTGGATGTATATTTTATTTTTTTGAAATCGCACAATGAAGAAAGAATGGTATAAGTACTCATGGACAATGTTGAGGTTGAACTACATGGAAAGATGATATAGCAATAATTGGAACTAAGATGACTAAAGATATATTATGGAATATTAATTAGTTTATGACACATAACCATTCTTTGATAGAGGAACATGTTACTTATAAATATTATCCTATTATGGATCACTTTTTGTGATGGAATCCAAAATCCATTTGTGGGACTAAAATTACAATTGTAGCAGTGTAATGGAATAAATATTTGGAGAAGATATTCATGGAATTGGTATGTGGTGAAAAGGAAATGGTTAAACTTATAGGGTATTATGTTAATGGAGATTATAATTAATATTGTTCATTGATGTTGAATACTATGAAGGAAAAATAATTATAACTCATTGAATGACAAACATTAAAAGTTATATTACTCGATAAATACTTCCCTCATGAGAAATACATTTAGAAGAATATAATGTTACTTATCTTAAATAAAAATGATGAAGATGGAATTTTGGATTGTGAATATTCTTTACATTGTTAACCGTTTATGCTATGATTTACATACGCAACACGGAGTTCTATATTGACAAATTCCATGATGTTATTAAGATAAATATGTAAAGGGCGCTAGTTTATTGTAATTTTTCATCATATGATGAAATACTTTTATGTTCCATCAGAATATAGAAGGAATTATAAAGAAAAAACTTATTCAATAGAATCAATGAAAAGAAGAGTTCATCTCCACACCATAAAAATGAAATGTTTCATAGAAGAATAATGGAATAAAATAATTGTCACCATGTGAAAGATAAGTAAAAAAATATCCTTAGGAAATGCCTGAGAGGATTAAAATTTTGTTAAAAGGATAGATATAATTGTCTATAGGCTAAAGATTTTAATGGGAAGAAGCAAATTATTAGAATTCGGTTTTTCACATACAGTGATATGGGTCACTGTACAAATGAATTCCCAAAAAACCATAGGTATATACCACCGAATAATTTAAGTGATCAATATAAAGCACCCATTATTGTTAAAAATGAATTGGACGGATTAATATGCATGTGTTTGTATTAAAAAATTAATTAATTCAATTATTTATTTAGCGATGAATTGGTTATATGAATTATATTGTATGTAATGATTGTACTATAATACCTTTTCATTAAATATTTCATATCATATATTGAAATGTACTTGGGAAAATTGATTTATTAGAAATTTAAATTTTTTCAAAAACTCGTTGTTTACGTAAAGATAAGTTATAATACTTTTTTGAAGTTGAGATAATGAAACTTTGATGATTGATATGGATACATTAAGTTGAATACTACTAACTACTATGAAAATTGGTCTAAATTGTTGTGTCATAATTTTTTGTAAAGGTTAACCATTTATAAAATGAATTAGGTTAAAATTTGGATTTGGTTTTGGAGGCTGATGTATTACCTCACCCAATGATACAAAAATCATTCTAATATATGATGTATAAATAGTTAAAGGAACAACTAAAAAATAATAATTTTCTTGTAAAATAGAAGTGTATCATGTAATTAATTTTTTCTATATTTTTATCGAGTTAATGAATTACTCAAAATTTGGGAAAAGAACTAAAAGAAAACATTTGTCCAATAAACATAATTTCTAATGATATAAATACCTTTTTCACACCTTAGGTTTATTCATCTGTGGTCAACAAATTTTTCATGGACATGTTCTTATCACTCTCCATCATAAAATGATAGTTATACTTTTCTATCATTTCATTTTTTTCACTACGGTTCTCCAATTCAAAATACATGTATTTTATGACAATCACATTTCAATTCCCTCATATTGAGATGGATTTTTAATAACCCTTTTTACAATGTTCATTTATTATACAATTTTAATTTAAAATATAAAACCATCGATTACAAGGATCAAGTAAGAATTTTTTGGATACAATTTATTTTTGGTGGGTAGATTATAACACACCAGGACATTAAAATATTTTACATTGATAAAAACTTATTATATTTGATATATTTATTTATATAAAACACCATGTTAATAATATTTTATACAAAACACTTCGTTATCTTGCTTTACAAGTAAGAATGACCCTTTTTTATGGGTTGTGTTACATAAAGAATTGATTTTTACTAAACAACAATATGTAATGAAACTATTATTATTTAATATAAAAAAATATAACATTATAATCAAATTACTGTTTATAAATTGAGTGAACTCACGTATAAATGATTTTGGTTGAATTCAATTTGTACCAAATAATTATAAATGCATATAAAAATAAATCAAATATAAAGTAAATTTTTCTATAAAAATACTATTTTTATGCTGAACAAGGTATTTCATCATAATGAAAATAAATTCTTTAATATTATTAAATGGAAAAAATGTCATATATATATTATAGATTTGACAAAAAGTTTTTTATATTTATCCAATTTGATCTATTATAATAATATTACAATCAATCCAGGTTAACGTTTAAAAATTTTATTTTTGAAAAAACAAAGTTTTTCCATTTTAATAGACCATTGATTTTAAAATGATTTTTTATATATTTTTTATAAAAAAATTTGAAAAAATATACATTATTTTTTAAATAATAACACCAAAATTATATTAGGCTAAATTTTCCAAATTTTTATGTGATGTTTCTTTTTTGATTAACTGGAAAAAATACTGATGTTTAATTGAAAACCATTTTCATATATATAATTTATATTGTTAAATTATCATTTTAACTAGTTTTAAAGAATTAATAGTAAATTAATTTATAAATAAATATATTATATTTCATTTTAATCAATTCTACATTCATTTTTGATATAAAAACATTCCAATATTTTAAATAGTTTCTCTTATAAAACTCTCTTTGTCGTCCTATTTGTGGGATTAATTGTAAATTTATTTGTACCACTTATATAAGAGGAATTTAAAAAAATGTGTTAAATATTATTAAATATAATTTTTTATAACATATTTCAAGGTCAGAATTGATTTTACCAAAAATATTCCAAAAAATAATTAAAATTAATTACAGCGATAATGGAAAAAATGGGTTAACTTAGTGGTTAATCATAAATCTTCAGAATCCAAATGAGCCAAAATTGTCATAAAATTATTTTATTGAAATATATAGACCATATACTCCCATTCATAAAATCAGGTTCATTATTTGAGGCATATTATGTAATGGAGTCTTCCCAATTGGGTTTTCCTTTTTATTTTTCAAGAATCTCACTCCTCCTCCACAATAAAAAGACATTCACACCTCCCACTAATTCACACCTATAAATCCTTTTGAATCATCCTAACTTTTCCCAAATAAAATCCCAATATTCCTTCACACATTCTATAATTATTACATTTTTATAACAAAAAACAATGAATATGTTTTGTATAAACTAAAAGAACTTACTTGAAGAAGGGGTAACGTTCTTCACCGAGAACTTTAGTTTTATTTAATTCTACACCCCATAAATTATTATTATATATTGATTATATAATTATATTCATATCTAATGTATGTGGATATTTTGTTATCCTAATGGTAATACATGAAATTTCTCACACATATATTAAATGAGATATGCCATTATTATTAATCATTATGGAGAACTACCAACTTGCAAACTGATGTCATTCATTTTTCTATTTCCACATTTAAAGGTTGTAAATAACAATTGATTTACATTTTATATGTGATATTTATAATTATTTATAATTATTTAGTTTTATATAACACATACCTTCAAGCTTTACATTAGGGGGGAATATGATAATATCATTTGTGGACGTGTGGACAAACGCCTCCTCCAAGCGGTGGGATTCTTCCACACTATACATGGAACGTATAAAGAATGGTTTAAATAAAAATATATGATACATATGATATAATTAATATAATTGAATTATAATATAAATATATACTATTTAATTTTCATTATTTTAATTTGATGAGAAAATGAAAACATTGTTCACATATACGTACGACCTCCCATCTCCATGAACGGTGCATTACATTTTTATATCCAAATTTTATGAAATATTTTAAATAAATATTCTCCTAATATAAATGAAAATTAATTTGTTTAATTTAGAATCGATTAAATTATGATATAATTAATATGAAAAAAATCAACAAGTAAAAATATAGTTGAAAAACTAAGGAATTAACACGTGAAATAGTGAAAATAATTAATGATTACCAACGAACAGGAAATAAGTCATTATAAGAAGATAATATATAATATCATAAATTTTAATATCAATATATAATGAGTTATTAACATTCATAAAACCATTATACAATATATTAATGATAGTTCAACCCAAAGGAAGCATAAGGTAATGGTTTTCATCTCAATTTACATTATATTGATACTTATTTGTTATTATTCACATATCTTCATTAATGTTTTGTATATAAAACATTTATATCATTGAATATCATGATTTATTCATAGTTCATGGTATTTTATATATCACTTTGAACAATCTCATCCTATAATTTTTGGCTTCAAATTTACCAAGTTTTGAATGTTATATTTGTAATACCAATTTCTTTTGTTATTGTTAAATTTATATTGAAACAATCACTTCCATATGATAATTTAAATTTCATGTTAAATTTATAATAAATATCAATATTATATTTAATTTTATATTAATATTTCCTAGATCGTATACCATTTATTACTATGATGTTCACTTTGAGAGTTATTTGATTAATTTGCGAAATATTGATAAATTGGTATCCTTTATTCAATAAAAATATTTGATGATAAGGAAAATAGATTATTAGTTAAATTGATTTATTTATATACAAGTAATGATTTTGAAATTCTCTATAATGGTTATGTAATAGTTAATGGAATCCCATCAATTCATTGATAGTATCGTCAGATGAAATCATGCCTCTAGATATAATGGGTTTTTACCAAGTATGTATCAAACTATCATCAGTAAAAATATTGATGGTAATGGTATCATGTTCATGGAAAAAATGAAGTCTAATATTTAATAGTTTACTTAATTCAGTATTTAGTTACTATTTTCCATTTGATTTTCACTATGAAAAAATATGTGGATATATTTTATTCTCACGTTATTAACGAAATTGAATTTTTCAGTTATTTACCATGCCATATTGATTATTCTCATTGATTCATTATTTAATAATTTTTAAATTACCCTAATTGATAATTTTAGATCACCCTTATTTTTTTCCTTTCCCCAGGATATAAAGATGAATTCTAGGAATGAGTCTCAAGGATGATGTTTATTTCATTTTTTATGAATCACACTTGATTTTATATTTCAAAATGTAATATTGGTATCATGTATGTTATTTTTTTTTACCAAAACTAATAAACTAAAAATTCATTAAGAATTTAATTCCTTGAAACAATTACAATACAATAAAGTATAGAAGCTGCTCCAGAATTCTAAGGTTGGGGAATTACACTTCATTTGTGTAAATGTATATTTTAGTCTTTTTTATAAGTATATATCTAACACTACTCTCAATAATGATTATCCCATATTATTTTCAATGTGAATATAATATCTACAAACAAAAAATAATGCATTTGATAGTTTTCTCATGAAATTTTACATTCCTTAGAGAATAGGATATCCCATTTTCAATTTTCATCAATACTCAACTTAATAACTTCCTCGATGAATATGTGTATACCAAAATGTTTTCTCCACTTGTGGGTAGTGAAAGTACCTATGCATTGATAAACCTATTTTTCAAATCTTGGAAATATTCTTCACATTAACTAGTCCATATAAATTATTCTCCATTCTAAGTCATTTTATTTAGTAGTATTTATAATAGAGATAACATCCTCACAAATCATTGGTGAAACCCAGCTATCCAAATGATACTGTGAATCTAAATTATAGATAATAGTATTCTAATTCATCAATTTCAATTATCATATAGGGGTCCACGCATATCCATTTCATATTCATAACAAGCCCCATGAATGATACATCCTCAATTCAAAACTAAAATTTACTATATATTTCATCAATATTCTCTCTTCAAAATATCTTTGTCATAGTATTAAAATGATCCTGAAACTCCTCCTTACACATGGGGTATTTTAGAATATCATATATAATGAGTACAAAAACAATTGAAAGTAATCTATAAATACTCAATTCAATAAGTCTATTACCATTTCTGGTGCATTACTGAATTTGGTGGGCATCACTATGAACACATAGTGTCAATGAATCATTCAAAAGGAAATCATGAGAATTTCTTTCTTCTTTGCCTTTAATTTATGATATCATGACCAAATTTCCACCAAAGAGAAATAATTTTACCCAATTAGTTTATTGATAAATTTATTTATCTTGGTAAGTGGATACATATTATTAATCATGATTTTGTTGAGATTGTGATAATCAATTCTTAAGAATTTTTATACATCATTATTATTGATGAAGAATATTTGGTGCACCACATGGTGAAGCACTATAGCATATGAAAAACATTTTAATATTCTCTTGTAACTACTTCTAAAATTATTCTAACTCCATGGTTATAATCTTATATAGAGTATTTTATATGTTTATAGATCTAGGTATAATTTTAACTAATAACTCAACCCCTCTTTCAGGAAAAAGACCATGAAATTATTCTGGGAACACATTGGGGTAGTCCCTAACAATGGTCATGTTGTCAAACACAATCCTCTCCTTTGACCGAATAATTTTAGATGGATTTTATTTCTCATTAGTCTATAATATCCACTTAAGAATTGATGATTCTGGAGAATATTCATCCTCTTCATTACACTTTTACAATATTGGATGATTCCTAGGGATGTGTTTATTGATGTCCCTCTCCCGATAGTTAATTTTTTCCTTATATAAAGATAACTAATACATGATGAAAATAACATGAAACACCACTAAAGGATGTAATATAAGAATTTATGGGAGGTTCATTCCAAAAAATATTAATGGGGGAGTTATATGCCATAGATGAAATAATTTCCCCATTGACTATTCTCATAGATAACTCAACCTAAAAATTTAGAGGTTATGTTTTAGTGGTTGTAGTAAATTACATTATATGAAGTAATGTGTAAAACCCCAGTATTTTATGAAATATTTGTTTCGAATTAATTTTTTATATTGGATATTATTCATTTCACTGAATACTGAATACATATTTTTTTATTTGATTAAAAATATGTATGCCTTGCATTATATGCAACTCTAAGTCATAATTGTGCTATACGCAACACTAAGATTAACATACCATATATGTAATACTATTCTTGCCTTGTGTTAGACATAATGTTGAGTCCCTTGGATATCATGCATTACACTAGGTAAAATAGTCCTTTCACATGGAACCAACTTATCTTATGCTACACGCAACACCAACTTGTATTGTACTTCAATAAACACTAAGATGGAATACATTACACGCAACAATGACAAGGTGTACATTGCACGCAACAATGGGTTTCTACCAAACATCATTTTATTGTTATAATTATTCAAATAATATAGTTAACAACAGCCACTAAACATTTTAATATGAATAGTAATAACTAATTCTCATAAAATTTTTATAATTTTTTGATATAAAAAAAACATATTAATAAAGAAAAATATTTTTTTGGTAAAGTCTTTATATATTTTAAAGTATTATTTTATCAAATGAACTATTTTTCATGTCCTTATAAAAATAAATGAATGTAATTATAGACACATTTATAATTTTATTTTGATAAATTAAACATCAATTTTTGAATTTATAATGTTGAAATTTTCGTTAGGGATGATTTTTGGGATTTTTCTATGAAACCTCATTTCTAGATAAATAGTGAGAAATAATGTATTTTAATCCAAAAGTGATTTTTCATTTAATTAATTTATGAGGGTAAATTATATATTAAATTGGGTTAAAAGTTCTATTATATAATATTTTTATCAATTAATCCAATGTAGGTCTTTAGAAGAAATTTCACTAAGGAATTATATATAAAAACCTAACATTCTTTTTGAACATTGTTTCCTTAAAAATATACGGTGTCATCTCATCTCTGGGATTAACACTAAAATTAATTTTTAATATTCTATGATTTAAATTAAAAAAATGGATATAAACGTTTGAATGCATGTTTTTATTTATAATCTAATATGATAAACATAAATTTTATCCAAAAAAATTAGAAATAAGAGATTAAAATATATTACAATGATTAAGTTAAAATTAAGTCTAACAAGGGACAGAACCATAATCTTAAGTGTCCAAATGACCTATCCACGTGTCCAAAACCCATTTTATAGTTGTATTTAGTTTATAAAACTTACATTATTGGGTATTATTGTTTTATAATGTCTTTTTAAAGTAACAACATGTGTACACCTAACTTGTTTTCAGAAATGCAATGTGTGCCAATTCTCTTCCCTATTAAAGGAAAACACCTCTCCCTATTATTCACAACTCTAAAACGATATAGGTTCAGCCATGACCTTCAAAAACTAGTCTCCAAACATCTCTCTCCTCTTCCTTGAAGACTCCATTTGGGCAGAAAGCCTTCCAAGGAAGCTCTTTGGTGCAAATGAAAAGGGGTTACCTGATTAAGAGGTAACACGCACCCCCAAGCTCTTTTCTTTTAATTTATTTCTCAACCAACTAAATTATTCTTATTCTGTGAAAACATAGGAAAATAAGTATCCTAAATATAGTTATTTTTTTATTCTGAGGTTCTAACCTAAACTTGCACACACTTCAATCTAATGGATAAAAAACATATTGTTTATTTGTACAGTGATCTACCGCCTCAAAAAACGACGATTGTTCATTCATCATTTACCACCTCTCATGGTGGGAATTATAATGGAAACTATATTTATAAATAATTTATATGATACTTATTATGTATTTAATTTTATATAATTATTTTATAACACATTCCTTTATATAATCTTTCCTGTGTAAAAATGATAATTTTGTGTCAGGAAGTGTGGACTACCATCCCTTCAAACCGATGTAATTTGTTCGCACACTAAAAGTAATGTATTAGGTAAGGGTATTACTGATATTATGTGATATATGTAACATTATAATTATGAATTAATTATATTATATACACATATAAATATATTTTATTTCCTTACTCTATTTCAATATGAAAATAGAAACAGAAAAAACATTCATACATACATACGGCTTTCCTTCCCCAAGAATGGGGTATTCCATTTATTACTACTATATCATTTATATTTTAATAATAAAAATTTTAATATTATAAATTATATTTATAATATGGTTTAAAATTTTTAAATAATGATATATGTAGAAGGACCAATGATATAACAAATTAAGAAACGTGTGAAAAACCAAATGAATGCTACCTGAAGTGAAACTTAATAAAGAATTGTTAACAAGTGGGTAATATAAATTCATAATGAAACCATGTGTGATATTAGATATAATAATATGGTTATATAATAGATTTATAATAAAAATATATTTATTATAGGGCAGGATTGAACAAGTACGATGAGATTCAATCCACAAGGTAGTTGGATTTCATCTCACTTTTCATTTCTGTGAGATACATCCCTTCATAACCACCCATTTGAATTGTGTGGTGAATATACTTCCCATGAATGTATTATATGACTCTAATTACAATATTTATGGGTATTTACAAATCTATAATGGTTATCTTTACTTCATGGGGATTTATGGTTGAAAAGTTTCCAAATCAGTTGTGTAGTAATGTCTCAATTTTCATTCTTTGAGACACATGTTTTATTAAGCACCTGCATTCATTTTCAATGAGTATATAGTTACATTTGACATTTTATATCATGAATATACATATTTTCATGCTATATTATTCTTCATTAAAATTCCTTTTCTAAAATTATAAGTTTGATATCATATTACCATGTCGTAAGAGTTTATTGAAACAATCTCACTATTATTTGATATTTTTTATGATTATATGTTCTTTGATGAAATATTATGATCCCTATCCCATTAAAATATCAGGAATTTTATGAGACACTATATGAATGTTATATCGATGTAATGTTACCATTTTCCACTCATGGGTACATATGAAAATTCCAAATATGTTTTTATAATAACCTACCACTACCTCTCATTTTGGTTGGAAATCTGTGTTCTTTCTAAACTGTGATTTCAAGGGAAACGTTTTTCAAAAATATTTTATGTTTTAAAATTTATTTTAAATATTTAACAACATTATTTATATGTTTTCAACGTATTTTCAAAAAAATTATTTTCCAATCGTTTTCAGGATTTCATTATATGAATTCAATGTATTTTTAATTTAATAGTTTTCAAAACGTCTTCAACATTTCTTTATAAGTTTTCAATGTATTTTAAATTAACTTGTTTTCAAAAATGATTTAAAAATAATTTTATATGTTTTCTTTGAAATGTGATTTCAATAAAAAAATTCAATAACTCTTTATATGCTTTCAATAAAAAATGATCCCAATTTTTTTAAATATTTTTTTATCAGAATTATAGTTTATTTTCAATAAAATGGATTCCTAATGGTTTTATGTTATAAAAAACATTTCAATAAGAAATTATTTTTTCCATAATAAATGTTCTCAAAATATCTTTCAAATTATATATCCAAATACTAGTATATATGTTGATGTTTTTTATTCCCTTCTATGAAATAATCTAAAAGTATTGTTCATATTCATTCTTAAATGATTTCAATTTTGATGGAATGATACTTATGAAACGTGTTTCTCTAACATGGGTTATATTATTTTGAAACCCACATATTTTCAAGGGTTATGATTTTATTAAATGATTAAAAAACCTATAACTTTTCTATGTGTTTTAATTTTTTGAAATGTTAATGATACACATTTCATATCATGGGTCATGATTTAATGTTTATTGATATCCCATTTTTTCATTGGTATTGATATGATAATTTTTTTTGGAACATGCATGTAGATTTCATTATGTGATGGGTGGGAAATATGTCTCCTTATAGGGCATTGGGTAATGATAAATGTTCCTTGATCTCAACAGGTAAATGTGAGGACACCCAAGACCAAAAAAAAGAGGGTACATGGGAGGAAATCCTGAGACAGAAACAAGAGGGTACACAGGAGGACATCCCAAGCCCTAAACAAGAGGTTACATGGAAGGACATAGCTAGTCTAAAATAAGAGTTCACAAAAGAGGACATCACAATCCTGAATCAATAGGTTACATAGTAGGACATCCTACAGCTAAAAATAACAAGGTATACATGAGGACATCCCAAGCCTAAAACAAGAGGGTACATAAAAGGAAATACCAATCCCGAAGTAGGTACAAGGGTGATTATCCCATGTCTAACATGTTATGAAGGTCTTAGTTAGAATCCATGACATAAATTTTATATATGATTATGTTCCTTCACAAATTACATGTCCCATTCCAATGTTATAATTTCATGGATTATGTTCTCTGCTTTTATATGATTCATCTCTTGTGAATTTCCAATATTTAAGAAATGATTCATCTGTATGATCTTTTATATGCATGGTGTGACCTTATAATGTTACGATCTCGTTCTCATACCCTTATAATATTGTTTATTCTTCTATTTCTCCCTTATTTACTCTTACTAAGCATCTAGGATCACCCATGTTTATGTTTCCTTTCCCAATTTATAAAGATATATTTCTAATATGATATGTATAAGGAGGCTATATTTTTGGAGAACCTAGTTGATGATAATGTAGGTCTATAATGTACTAGTGTTTATGTTTCCATGTTTCTGAAGGCACTAAACTAATACTATCTTTAGGTATCTATTTTTATAATGTTTTACGTATTCCATCAATTTTACGTAATGTCAATAAATAAAAATTGAGGGTCACTGTTGATGGAATCCGAGATAGGTTTTTGTTATCCTTTTGAAAGAAGGATGATAAATCATTAGTTAGATAAATATGTTTATTTATAAGGATATGTCTAGGGATGTCTCTAAGGATAATCATAAGTATGAGTTAGAATTTTGGATAGTGTACTGGAATTTTGGTAAAAGATAGATTGGGTGGTTTAATTTCAATACATCCTTGTTTAGATAATAGATGTGGATTTGGATCTAGAACAGATGTATCAGGGGGTATAAGAATTGAAAAGATGTTCTGGGCTTGACATTGGGTATTTTAGTACACGATAACGGGCCTCGCTTCACAAATGGTTTGACACACCTGGGGGATATGATTTAGAAATTCAAAAACTCCTCATGAACCATAATGAAGGATGTTTATATAAGTTGGCTATGAGTAACATAGGATAATCCTATGGTGTCATAGATTAAAGAAGTTCTCACAATTTAGATATCATATAAGTGATTTTATATTATTTTTTGGTTCCTCCCTCTCATAAATTCTTCTTACTCTGTGATTTTGGATTTAATCAATGAATGAAACCTAAAAGATCCATGTTATAAATTATTGAAAAGGAAACTGCAATGATAGTACTAATAACCACATTTCTATAGGATTAGGAATGAAAAGAGTCATTGATATGTGCAAACAAATTACTCAAACTATGAACCATTTTGGATTAAAAAATAATGAAAGGAGGGATCAACATTCTTTTGAGTCCATCATGATTCAATGTCCACTTTCATTCAGCAGGTCTTTTGATCCACTTGTTGCTGAATAATGGATTATTACCTCTGAGAATTTATTTTCCTTTCTCCAATGTTCAAAACAAGTTAGTGACAATATGGTTGTTTATTTGTTAGAAGGTGAAGTTGATTAATAGTGGAATCTAATAAAGAATATGTGTAACCATGAAAATTTGGACTCAATGGATTTTTATGAGTTAATAAACTTATTTTTTAACAATTACATTCCACATATTCTTCATATGAAGATGGAAAAGAAATTCCAAGAGTTTAATCAAAAGGATGATGAATCAGTTTTTTATAATGAATAAAATATTAATTGGCATAGGAGGTACTTTTTAGGTATTATCATTCAACCTGAAAGAAAAATTGATAGACAATTTTTTGGAATGAATCCTAGTATTAAAAAGGCCTTAGATATAAGAAACATTAAAAGATATGAAGAAGGGGTTAGATGTTCAATAAAAGTGCAAATTGAGGTTGGATTTTTGTTTCAATATCATGGTTTGGACAATAAAATTAAGATGGAGTTCAAAGGAAAATAAACAAACTAGGGAGAAAATAAAATGATCCTTCCATTGTGCAAAAATTATGGGAAAAAATAAGGAGGGATTATATTAAGGGAACTAGTAAATGTTTTAAGTGTGGAATGGATGTTCATTGAGCATATATATGTTAATGTAATGAGGGGATGTTTCTAACGGTACAAATAATGATAAATCCATATAGAATTCACCTCCCATGATTTAGTGTTTTAATTGATTGGAGATTGTCTATTACACTAACATGTTCACCAGTACACGGAAAAATATGAATGAAAAGCCACAGAAACCTCTAAATATAAAGGAAAATGGAAAGATTATGTTATCCTAATGGATGAATTCAACCAATTTTATTAATAAATACTCATCCTCCCCTTCTTCATTGGGAATTTTATGTTTTATTTTGTATTAATACTCCTTATAAAGGGTTTATTGTTCATACTTTGGTGATATTTGATGTGATTAACTTTCCCTACATATATTTTCGACTAATTAAATGAAATTTGATATTATATCAGTATAAGGACGATCCCAAAATTCCAATGAAAATATTTTTGGTTTAAGATAATAGATTATTTAAGGAATAAATGGTGAATTATATCTTTTAAGGGTTATAAGGTTTACAAATAATAGAAATATTAAGTTACACTTTGTATTATGTTAATGAGATTAATAAATTATCTCACCACATGAGGATTTATGCAAATTGGATACTGTTTTCTAAAAACATTATATTGATGATACCAGATAAGTCTAAATGTTATATATATTTTTAAGTCACTTTCCCATTTGTTTTCGATCATATACTAGATAATTCACGTTGTAGATGTCCAATTTTGTAGAAAACAGAGCTTCAAAAGATTCCAATGACGAATGGTATAAAAGTTTCAAAAATGGCCAAGTACACGTCATTATGGACAAGTTCACATAATGTACTTGATGATCATAGCATGAATCAAGCTATGAAGAAAAGCCGCGATCAACCATGATGAAAGAAGAAATTACACGTTAACGTCTTGACTCCCCATTACAGGTTGTGACACCAGTCAAACCGGATGCTAAGAAAGCTGTGAGCATTCAATTTAAAAATCCAGATATCCATGGGGTACACATTGGGAACCACATGTTCTTGAAATGACCCTGGTCAAAAATTATTAATCGTTGGAAGATCCAAAATCCATGCTGGAGATCCTGGTCAAAATAACATGGATTTAGGGTTCAGGACGTGTTGATTAGGTACACATCCTGAACATTTTTTCTATATAAGGAACATCTCAGTAGCACATTTGAAAGATTCATGTATCAACAGTCTCTCCCTTTTAGACTCCCTTTAGAATTTTCTTCTCTCTTCCCTCTCTAAACACCTTAGTTATTTGTAATTTAATTATGTTTTCAATAAAAGAGTTGTGGATTCCTTTTCTTCAATACCTCTAATTACCTCATTTCATCATTTCTATTTCATTCCTTTCAAGAATGGTTTTATTTAAATTTTTCTTCTATGTTCATCCAATATTTATTTAATTCCATTAGCTTAATTATGTTTTCCTTCACCCCTTTTGATTCATTAATTAACACTTAGAGTAGCTAAATTCATTAGGGTAGGGATCATGATTCAATGTATCTGCACAAATAATTATACCTCTAGTCCTACGCTTGGAAAACCAAAATTGATTAGTAATTATGGTATAAACCAACGGTCAAATCTCATTTGTTTAAATGTACCATGACCATTGGATAGTCAAGAAAACAACCCTATCAGACATGAAGTAAACTATGTCTATGACCATTAGCTTAGGGAACTTTATGCAATAAAATCTGAAAGTAATTCATATAGGACTATAGCTACCCTCCTAACCATGGAATATTAACATCCTAGGTAGAACTAGAAGACTGGACCAAGGTTGACTAGTGACTACCGCTTGTTTCATAGACTAAGCACTTAAGAAATTTCAAAGATTAGAACATGGATCACCTTTATCTAGATACTCGGACTTGATCCCGACCCCTCTTTAATCGAACGAAGTAAACCAATAGAATAGTTAAAAAACTCAAAAACATTAGTCAACTATTAATTACTCCTATAGAGGATTCATGACCAGATTTATTCTCCCTATATAACAGTATCCAATTCATGGGATCGACCACAGACTTTTACTATACTACGCCCTCATAGTTAGTAAATTTTTGGGAAACATATAAATTTCTTATTTGATTTGTGCGCTATGGACTTGACAACTTTTTTGGGAGGCCGATCAAAATTTGGCACCCTTGTTGTGGAAGGAAACACTGTTATTTGTGTTAGGACTCTGGTCTAGATTAGGGATTACCATTCCCTTAGCCCCTTTCCTATGTTTCTAGATAACAATAATTCTTTTCGTTTTTTTTGTTCACTCAGGGCATGTACCAATGTCCTATGAATCATTCATGTAATCTTGAATAATAATCTCTTTTGTCCTTCGATCTCGAGATTGAAAAGAATTTCTATTCTCTTCGCCTGTCATCAATGGCCAAGATAGTTAACCACCCTATGGGACTTAACCCACCAAACCCAAACCACCAAGTCATTCTGAGAGAACACATAATAATTAACTAGTATAAAATGATCATGAACTAAGGCTTTCAATCAATCCATGGTTGTTATCATAGTATTGTTCACCCCTATATCCATTCCCACAAATTTGAGATAAAACATGGACTCATTCATATGATCCAGAACATGGGACAATTTAGCAATATTTAGAGTGATGATATGCATGAACATATTCACAACTTCATGGAGGTCTGCATTAACTTTCGCAACCAAGTTCTTCCTTATGATGGAATAAGACTCAAAATATTCCCATTCTCCATACAAGACATATCCAAGGACTCGCTCAAGAGTCGGGATCCCGAGTCAATTAAAAATTGGGAAGAACTGGCCAAGCTATTTCTTGACAAGTAATTCCGACCCATCCGAACCTGGATGATCTGGATGGACATTCAAAATTTCAACCAAGTTAATTGATAATGTGCATGGGAAGAATGATAACACTTTAAATAATTAATGAGGATGTGTCTACATTATGGAATGGATATGTAGAAACAAATCAAAACGTTCTATCAATGACTCTATCCAGTGGAAAAGAATGTTGTCGATGCATCTGCTGATGGAGGTATCATGTTCAAGACTCCGGATGCTGGAAAATCCATTATAGATGAATTCTCTGACAACGCCTATCTACGGAAGAGTGATCGTGGACCACCATGCCATGGAATCCAAAAAATTTATGAGACCACAAGGCAAGATGTGCAAGTGGAAGTGCTCAATAAAAAATTAGTAGGATTTCAGATACCAAATAATCACCACCCCTTATACCATTGTAATAGAATTACAATCATGCGAGATGTGAGGTGTCCTGCATCTATAAGAAGACTAAAAAATGTATATAAAGAACCACAACAAGATTGTAATTATAGTAAATATAATCAACTGAATCAGTCATTCCAGTAGCAACAGTACTATCAGCAGAGGCATGATCAGTAGAAACCTCAAAAAAATCATAGTTATTTTCAACCGTGAGGAGGAATGTAACAATTCATAGCTCAAGGAAAACCATGACACCCCCTGATGAACCATGTACTAAGACCACAAGGTCAACCATTCCATAAAAGAGCACAAAAATTTCAGCCACCTCAGACAAGACTTCAAGAATCACCGATGTGGAGAAATCTAGAAAACCTCCTAAAGTCATTTGTGAAAAAGTCTGAACAATGAATGATGAACCATAAGACAGCTATGAAAAATCAGAGATAGTCTTTAAAGAACCATGAAGTGTAAATTGGTCAAATATCAAAGACCTTATCTGAGAGATTACTAGGTACTCTACCCAGTAACACAGAGACATACCCACGAGAGGTATTTAAGGTAGTAGTGTTGAGGAGAGGAAATATATTGGACTTCAAAAAACCCAAAGAAGTAAGTCCGCAAGAAGAAGAGCTGATAAGACATATAGTACCTGATGTAAAGGGTGAATTCATTCCCACCTTACATCATGAAGAAGTACCAGTTGAGAAGGAACATATACCTAAGTTTTATAAAGACCATTTGTATGTTTCCCAACCTCCATACCACCCACCTCATCAATATCTAGAGAGATAAATTCATCTTAGGTAGGAGACACAATACATGATGTTCCAAGGTATGTTCAAGAAATTACATATTAATATCCCTTTTTCAGAAACTATCACCCAGATCACATTTTTTGACAAATTTATAAAAGACCTTTTATTAAACTAAAGAATAACACAAGACCGAGGATTCATATCTTTAAATGAATAATGATCAACTATTGTATAGTAGAAAATTCCATATAAGATGAGAGGCCCTGGCATCATATCAATCCCTGGTGAGATAGGCATGTGAAAATTTTGTAGATCACTATGTGATCTGGGAGAAATAATTAACCTTATGCCAAAGAGTATCCTTCATAAGATAGTACTCAAAAAACTCAAGGAGATACTCATAGATTTTCAATGATCTAATCGCATGGTCAATCACCCTAGAGGAATTCTAGAATATGTTCTGGTAAAAGTCTACAAGTTTAAATTCCCAGCTGATTTCATGGTATTGAACATGGAAGATGATGGAGATGTCCCTATTATACATGGAAGACCATTCCTATCTACAAGAAAGGAACTTTTTGATGTGAACCAAAGAAGCCTCATCTTTATAGTGGGATAAGAACAAGTTTTGTTCAACCTGATTAGAGTCTTCCAACCCTCAGTTGACAACAATGACTATAATGTCATATCTAATACACAGAATGAGGAAGATTCCATGGATAAAAAAGAGGAATTTGATGAATCTGTTAAAGAAAAATGATTATGTGACTTCAAGGAAGTCAACTTTATTGAACAAACCACCATAGATGTATTTCCATCATTGATCTCATCCATCATTCATCCGATTACTTTAAAAAATTCATTTTTTGGGAAACTTCTTCCAAACCAGGTATTTTCAACTCCGAATTATAGAAGAATATATCACCATAAAAAACACATGATCATGGATTGGAGATGCTTCATGAACCATTCTATGAGAACTATGTAATCAAATGATCCTTATGTGAGTCAAGCTCTTGACTATAATTGAAGCGCTGACTGGGAGGCAACCCAGGTTAGCAATTATTTATTCTAGAATAAGACAAGTCTTTTTGAGGGTCTTATTTTTTTTGAATAACGAAGCAGGGAAAGAAAGTAGGAAAAAAAGAGGTGACCATTAAATTACACATCATGAACCCATAGGTCACTGTGTTACCCTTTGTTACTATGAAACCCGATTTTTGTCAAAGTTCATGACATGACCATAAGGTACATGTCATGACCTAGATCAGGTCTATTTTTGAAACAAACAAAAGGGTCACCACCCACCCTTTTCAAACCATGTTGCGACCCTTCCCCTCCTATCATCATGACATGATCTATCCCTCCCTTCCTGTCATCATCATCATCCAAAACCTCCTACCCTTCCACCAGCACGCGAATTACTCCTCTTCCTCTCCATGGCGCACACCAAGATGTTGCATCCCGAACCTTCTCCATCATCATCATGGTCTTCCTCTACCACAATGATCTCTTAGCCTCCTGATAAAAACCCACATGATCCATACACCCTAAGGACATGAGGTCCTCTCCTTCTATAGATGATAATCATCATTTCCACCCAGTTCTATGCATTAAAAATCCACATCACTAGGTTAATCTCCTTGAGCTCCAGGAAATGCCCATGAGGAACAACAAGATGCTAGATATGGTTATCCTTTCCAGATTGAACATTGTAGATGCTATCCTCATATTATTAGAGATTCTACACATAGACAACTTCAATAATGTCCGAGAGGAGACATACAAGGAGTTTTTTAGAGTTCCTCACCACCTTTGACATTTTGTTGGATACTCTTCACTTCAGGATTTATGGCAGGCCACACCAGCTCAACGTGGCCTAGTTTGGAGTAGGAATCAGTATCTACACTAAGGGGTACCTAATCCCAGACATTTATCCTACCCTAAAGATGAGTCCTTCTTGAGGGGATGTGCCATACCATCGGCATTTTATTTCTCATGACCACTGATCCAATCATGAACCCATACTGGCAAAGTCCACCCACCGGTGGACTCCTGCCCTGCGTATACTACAACAGGCCATGGAACATGGGTTGTTCATGTGAGGTGATACCCACGACAACATTATCCAGCTTGATGTTCTTATCCTCACTACATCCATGGGTGGACCTCCCATCAACATGGATTCCCAGTTCACCTCCTACTATAGAGTACTCGCACATAGGAGTTCGGGAATGCTTATGGGCGGATCATTTATCACCAGGTTGGCTAGATACCTCCACATTTTTGAATCCTTTCATCCACTCACCATAGTAGGACCAGTTGAGCTAATTTATCATATTCTCCTACATAATATGAGGATGCTAGTGAAAGAGAGAGACATCTATTTTTGGGTCCATGTAGTCCTGGATCCAGTGCCTCAGCTATATGCACCACATGCAGCTGATCCATAGGATCAACCGCCAAGAGCAAGAGTAGACCCTCATATGCACACACCAGAATCCCTAACCACCACCCCATCCACCTAGCCTACACCACCCAATCCCATTCCTTTTCACATGTGGGTACTCTTCTAGTGTTTTCAGAAGAATCAGTGCTAGCTCACTACCCATCTCCACCTTTCCTTCATTGATAATTCCTCATTCTCCATTCCACCACCTACTATCACTGGTCATTCCCCATCCACCCTTCCTCCCTCACCCTCTATGACCTCTGACCTACCTCCTGACATCGCAGACCCTACTACTCAGTAGGATTTTTTGGCGGAGTAGGCATGGATGGGCCGGGACCTACCACTAAGCCCACTCTCGATGTCCCTTTCATTGATCCAGTTTCCAGACAATGGACACTATACAGATCATCGATTCCACACCACCCACCCCATACAAACAACATATCTCCACCATACCACCATCTACCTCAGCCCCACCAACCACTACTGCTACTACCAATGCTGATTTGGTGTATGAGATCATTTCCTCCTCTAGTGTTGGTCTAACCATGGAGGATATTTTTATCCCAAAGTGCTGATTTATTTCTATTCATTCTTTTAGGGATATGGGACACTTTTTGTTGGGTTGGGATCCTTTTTCATTATTTTGTACTACACTGGGATATTTATATACAATTTTTGGATCTCTATTTCCTTTTTAATACGTGTCTACGTTTTCTTCCTTTTCCTTTTTCCTTAGCAATATCTAGAATTTCTATGTCGTCTAATGATATCGGCAGAACCATCCCTCTATTTGTTCTTCTCCAATGAGTAACCAAACTCGTCATAGACACCCCCAATCAACTTCAAGATTTTTAATTATAAATACACCATCATCAACAACTACCTGAACCAATGATTCTATTTCTACTGTATTTAATATTCGTTCGAGATGCACCTAAAGTTGTGAATCTAGTTAAGCGACGACATGAACTCGAGGATGCGGAGACCAGTAGCTACAAGATAAAAAGTATAAATTAATCAAATGGGAACACTCTTTTAATTTTTGGTCCACCCAAGTTGCTGACAACGATAGGTTAGAGCTTTATAGGAGGCAGCTCATAGTTTTTTTGAGTTTTGTTTGAGACTTGTATTTTTAAGGGTTTCATTGCAGTACTTTGTACAAAAAATCATTCAATAAATAAAATGGTTACCATTTTTTCTTCTTTTTACACCTACGTATTTTTCATCAATGAAAATTTTTAGTGGATTAACATTTGTTCTATAATAAAGGATTTTTTTCTACTATAAATTTTTGGAGGTCGATCAAAACATCAATGTTTAGACAGCTCACACACCACCATGGCATACCACATCATCTTAGGAAGCTCTTGATTTAATCTTTTTAAATTTTCTCATCACTTATATGTCAATTCAATTCCATATATTCACTTCCACACCACTCCCTCCAATTATTTATTAGACAGTGGGGACCCAACCTCATTTTATGTGTGGGGGAATGAAATACCAAATTTATGTTCATATTTTTGATCAAGTAAATAGTATTTTTAATTTTCATTTAATAATACAACCCATTTATTTCATTGATTTATTAAAATAATGGGTATTTTGAATTTTATATTGAAAATGAGAGGAATTGTGAAAAGTTCATAATTCTAAATTTTATGACAAATTATACCACAAAGTATTTTAGTCATTAACATTAAAATATAATTACAAATATAGTGAATATTATTTTTTTAGAATCCCGGTTTTATTTCCTTAAATTTTTCTGCTGAACTAGGTACTGATTCAGCCATCTAGTGGCTCTAAAAATTCATTGAAGTTGGAATCTTTTCTAGACAGACTTTTTTGACCCCTCCACCGTAACGGAACCACAACGTGGACTTTACACATCCTATTGAGTTGATTCCACCTGGGATAGCATGAGGACACATAGGAATGACTCTAAAAAACATTTGGGGGGTGTTTTGAAGTAAAAAGGGAGAACATTGAATGTTATATTTTTTGTGGAAGCTTTTGGAAAGCTTCATCCAGAAAAAAAAGACCTCTAATGAAAAATTTATAAATGATTAATCCGGTGTCAAAATGAGTTGAAATTTTGAGGGTGAATGGAAAACACATTTATGAACATCATTTAAGGAGGGTTCCATGCGTAAATTTTCAATTTATTGGTTTATCAATGTGCAATTATTTAGAGGATAGAATTATGACTATAAAAGGAGGCCCTTGCCTCCTCAAATCATCAACTCAACACCCACTGCCAAGGAGGAATCCCACCAGGGAATGTGCCACTACTGATCCTCTATTACCCCCTCATTTATTATTTTAATTTAATTTTCATTTTAGTTTTTTCTTAGTTTACAATTTTGATTTAAATTTATGTTCTATTAATCCATTCCTTTGTGTTTCTCCATCCAATTTTCTTCATTTCTTTCCCTCTCTCTCTCTTCATCCACCAACTCCCCCAAGTAATCTCTTACTCTCAAAAATGAGAGGCTAACCTCGAAACTTGGATAGGGGTAGGTGAAAGTGATCATGAATTTTCTTTAATATTAAATTTTATGTTTGTAGATAGAATTGAGTAGCATGCACGGGTAAGGTGAATGTCTCTGATGTTGTGACTACCTCCGATAACATGCAACTCAACCCTTCTCTATTATTTTATTTAATCATTTTACCTCTCTCCATTGGTTAGTATTTAATACGTTGGAGTTGATTTAATCAATGAAAAAATTATTGGATCCCTAGAAACGGTGTTAGTTTTGACGCATGCCTATCGCAGTGCGTGGACAAAAACGATTATATGTTTCCTAGTAAAACACAGTGGCTGACCAGGGTCATCTCTATTGAGGAGCCTTGTTAATGTAATTCACTTACATTATCTAATTCACATATTCTATCTATTTTTGTGGTTTTTTTATAAATAAAATTTATGAAAATCTATTTTAGGATTTTTATATTTAAAATAATGACATGTGAAGAAAGAATTATAAATTTATATTAATATGCAAGTCTAAATAGAATGAATTAATAACAAATAACTCAGTTCTGGGGGTTGGTTTAATGTTCAATAATTATTATAATTTATATGTTTTATTTGAGTTTAATAATTAAATCATGAAATATAATGTTTTAACTACTATTATTTATTTAGAAACTGTGGAATATCATTGAATATTTGAGCACTCTCAATTTCACCTCCTCCTTTAATCCAAGTTGATGACACATGTTTGTCTAGAATGTGTCATCTTCCCAGAACCAGTTCAATTGAAGCTGTTTCATCCATTGATTAGCACAACTCCAAAATATGAAGAACTAACCAGTGGAAAGAGGGAAAATTATTAAATAAATGAATATAGATAGGTTATGTTTCATGTCATTGGAGGTAGTCACAACATCGATGACATTCACCTTACCCTTGCATGTTACTCAATTCTTTCTACAAACATAAAATTAAACATTAATGAAAATTAATGATCACCTTCACATACCCCTATCCAAGTCTCGAGGTTAGACTTTCATTTTCTAGTAAGAGATTACATGGTGGATTGGGTGGAAGAAAAGATAGAGTGAGTGAAAGAAATGAAGAAAAGTGGATGGAAAAACACAGATTCATGGATTAATAAATCTAAAATTTAAATTACAATTGAAAACTAAGATTAAATTAAAATGAAAATGAAAATAAAAGAAGAATTGAGGGGGGAATAGAGGATCAGAAGTGGGCCAAGAACCAGTGGGATCCCCCCTTGGTTGTGGGTGTCGAGATGATGACTTGAGAAGGAAGAAAGGGCCTCCTTTTATAGGCATAATTCATTCCTCCGAAATTTTACACATTTCGGACCCAAATAAATGGATGATTCACATGTGGAACCATTCTTCAAAGATGTTCATAAATGTTTTGGCCGTTCACCCTCAATATTTGTGCTCATTTGGACACCAGATTAATGAGTTATAAATTTTTAATTTATGGTCTCTTTTTCTGGACGCAGCTTCCAGGAAGCTTCCTCCACAAACATAACATTCAATGGAAGCTTTCAGGACATCAAAACTCCCCCAAAATTTCTGTAGAGTCGCTCCTATGAGTCCTTGGGCTATCCCAGCAAGAAGATACTCAATTGGTTTTGTGAAGGCGGGGTTGTGGTTCCGTTACGGTGGTGGGGTCCACGATGTCCGCCGAGAAACGTTTCCAACTTCAATGAATTTTTAGATCTACTAGATGGACTAATCAGCTCCTTGTCCAGAAGAAATATTTTAAATAAATAATATCACAATTATAACAAAATAACATTCCTCAATTTTGAATTATATTTTAAAATTAATGAAAAAAATACCCTTGTGGTAAAATCTGTCAAAAACTGCACAATTATGCACCTTTCACAAAAATTTGTTCATTTTCATTCTAAAATACAAATTACTCATTATTTTAGTAAAAAAATGAATGAAATGGGTTTTATCATTGATAAAAATTAAAAAATAATCATTATTTGATAAACAATATGCAGATAAATTTTCTCTGTCAAATACCCCCACACTTAAACCATGCTTCTCCTCAGGGAGAAAATATCAACATCAAAATTAGAGGACACGAATATTACCAATATTCAAATACACATGCAATAAAATCAAAAGAAATTTAATTAAAACATTCAAAACCATAAAAAAAAATATCAATTTAATTTCCTATTTTTCAAAGAAACAAATAATTCACATATATTAGTTTTCCCCTTTGAAAATTGATGGAACTTCTCCTTTTATTCATTCATGATCCTTGATTAATTTTTATGAAACATTCAAAGTCATGATTTACCTCACATTTGATTCTTTTATCTCATAACTCATGATAAAATTCAAGTAGAGTTATGATCATATCATGAGAACATGATACTTTTCAATATGCTTGTAAATGAACTAATTTCTCCACATTGTAAAGACAAAAGACACATAAAATAATTAGGAATTTCAATAATGTTTCAAATGACTCTTAGACTTAAGGTTGGTATGATTTTATACTTTAAAAATTAATTCTCAAGGAGGAGGAGAATATCATAAGTACAATGCATGATAACAATTGTAAAAATGTACTCAAATTCTCCCCATAAATGTATAAACACCCACTCCACCAAAACTCAATGTAATGGTTATGATCAGGTAAGATTAATGAATGATTTCTGAACACTATTGAATTTTATTTTTTGAATTTTTTTTTTCATTTTTAGAAATTTTTGATAAGATATAACCTCACATCCATCACCTAAAAACATACAATCATAACATAGTTGGTCTGGAAAATGGTTATTTTTGGTTCTTCCAAATCACAACACATTTTTCTATTTTTTCAATTTTTTTTAAAAATTTTTTCAACTAAGGAGGAAAAAAATAGAGTATAATGAATTATTTTACAACCGTTTAAATTTCCACAATTACACCCCCACACTTCTTCCTTACAATGTGTATCATCCCATCCACTATGATTCCATTTACCCCCACACTTCAACTTTAAAATACCATGAATATACCAAGAGTTGGGTTGGAGTGGATAAAAATGGATTGAGAAATGGATCATCCCTATAGAGGTCATTAATGGTCTCTATGGGATAAAATAAGTATTGATGTGAAGGTGGTATTTTAAAAAAAAGAAACTTCTAAAAGAATTCCACAATCAATTTAAATGTGTTTTAGCATAGTCAAATCTTTGACAAGTTTCAATTCAAGTTCTGGTCAGTTACATGTCCCATGATCACTCATAAAATATACACAAGAATAAATAGGAAGTAATTGGCCTAGAAATCCTCTCAGGAATTGGAAATATAAAATTGTACAATCACTCATAGAATGAAAAATAATAAAAAATCATATCACATGAAATTCTGAAATTCAAAGCATGAAAGATGGTTGGGAAAATTCATTAACATGAATTAGTTAATTCCTTCAAATCAGGAGTTATCATTTCAATATCTATGCTTCACATTTAAAAATTAAATTTTCTATTTCAATCATTTTATCATATAAACATTTAAATATAAAACATGGGATCACTTGGATCCTAAGAAACTTATGTCTCCAAGATAGGTTAAGTAAACATGATTTTAAGTGTGGGAATGAAATTTTATCATTAATTCTAAAAAAATGTTTTGAACAAAAATGTAGAGAGTTTAAAAGATAAAACACTAAAAGTGAGATCCCTTTTTCCTTGAAACATAGTCCTTCCCCTTAACTATATGGGGATTCCTTCTACCATTATGAACCTATAAAATAAAACAACTCAATTAATCTCAAGGATCAAGACATTAATGATCAAAAAGATTGAGGGTGTGGGATGCATGTTGCACTAAATCTAAGAAATGAAATTGAAATATAAATTCCTAGAAATAATATAAAGATAAATTTTGGTATAATCCCCTAAGTGGGATCTGGATTTTTGCTACCTCCAGAGGGCAGTGCCAGCTGTTACACAAAGTCTGATGGAGGATGAAGCTTCTTTGATTTGAACCACCACATGTTGCTTTTACTGACTTCTACTAAATCCTTTTTCTTGAGGAATGATCCATGGATAGAGTACACCATATCCTCCCCCTTCACAATGAGGTATAACTTGAATTTGGTGTAGGATGAAGTATGAATAATTCTCCATCTAGGTTGTTTCTTCTGCAACCTCTTCATCTTTGTCTATTGGTTCCTCATGGTATGATGCATCCAAAGAATAGTCAATGGGAAATTCAGAGTGTTATTATATTTGGAAAAAATTAAAACAATAATTATTAAGATCAAATTCTTCCCCATAAAAGTAAGTAGATTTTTTCATGGTCAACTTAGGGAAATCCACCAGTATCTCTTCATGAGACTCCATTAATAAATATTCAACATGTCTAGGGAGCTCCATATTTTCCATTGCAGGTGCACATATATCTCCATCTTCCTCCTCCAAGGAATATCAAGGATTTTCTGATTCTATATAATCAAAATCACAAGGAGTGATTTATGATTCAGATTCAATAAAATTATAAGAGATATAGTCAAATTAAGGGTCAACTCCCTGAGTTGGTTCTCCAAAAAACTCTACCTCAGTGGAAAGTTCCTCTTGGAGTGGACTCTCTGAGGAAGGAGGCAGGTAGTCAATCTGTTCCATCTTGACATAAAATTCCACCACTTGGGTGGTTTATTCTATCAGTGGTGTTGGCTCTTCTTCATTGTATTATATGGGGATATCAGGCGGTTCCTCACATTTATCAAGAAATTATCCAATATTTGTTGATCTCCCACTTTTAGATCATCAGTTAAGTCTTCCTCCTTTTCCACCTCATGTTCTCGATCCTATATAGGGTTGGGTTTCCCCATTAATGAATGAAAATATTAAAATTACGATTTACTTTTTTTCTTCTGTTTTCCAATGCTTTAACTAAGTTCTTGCACCTGAGACCTTCTGAAATCTTCTTCTTATTGTTGTAGTTATTGCACATGTGAGTAATTTTTCAATGAATAAAATTCTGAATTTGAATACATCATGAAATATTTTTAGTTTTTTATAATTAAATTAAATATACCTAAGATGTGAAAATAGAAAAAATAAATAAATGAACAAATGATTTGCACCCTGTAAATGACACTAGTTTTGACGCATGCCTATCGGGGGGTGTGGACAAAAACAATTATATTTTTCCCAGTGCACCACACTAGCTGAGTAGGGTCATATTTCTAGATGAGCCTTCTCAATGTAGTTCAATCACTTTATCTAATTTATCTATTCTATATCTTTTTGTGGTTTTGTTTATTAAATGAAATTTATGAAAGTATTTTTTTGGGTATTTTTATTATTTAAAACAATGACATGTGAAGCAATAATTATAAATTTATATTAAGATGCATGTCTAACCAGAATGAATTAATATGGAAGGACATGGTTTTGGGGGTTAGTTTAATGTTCAATCATTATTCTCGTTTATATGTTTTATTTGAGTTTGATAATCCAAACATTAAATCTCATGTTTGAACTATTACTATTCATTTAGAAATTTTGGAATATCATTGAATGTTTGAGCACTCTCAATTCCACCTCCTCCTTTAATCTGTGTTGATGACAAACCTTTGTCTAGAAGGTGTCATTTCCAGGACCCTGTTCAATCGAAGTTGTTTCATTTATTGATTAGCTCAACTCTAACATGTGATAAAATAACTAATGGAGAGAGGGAAAATTATTAAAGAAATTAATAGAGATAGGTTGATTTTCATGTCATCAGAGGCAGTCACAACATAGTAGACATTCGCTTTACCTGTTCACGCTACTCAATTCTACCTACAAACTTCAAAATATACATTAAAGAAAATTCATGATCAACATCACCTCCCCCTCTCCAAGTATTGAGGATAGCCTCTCATTTATGAGATTAAGATATTACTTGGTGGATTCGGTGGAAGGGGAGAGAGATATAGGGAGAGAAATGAAGAAAGGTGGATGGAGAAACACAAAGGCATGGATTAATAAAATTCAAATTCAAATTAAAATTGAAAACTAAGACAAACCTAAACTGAAAATGAAATTAAAAGAAGAAATGAGGGGGGAATAGAGGTTTAGCAGTGGCCCTTTCCCCAGTGGGATTCTTCCTTCGTTGTGGGTGTCGAGTTGATGATTTGGGAAGGGTGCAAGGGCCTCCTTTTATAGGCATAATTCTCTCCTTCGAATGATTGCTCGTTGTGGACCCAATAAATAACTAATTCATGCATGGACCCCTTCTTAAAAGTTTTTCATAAATGTGTTTTACGTTCACCAACAAAATTGAAACTCATTTGGACACTGTATTGAGGAGTTATAAATTTTTCATTGGAGGTCTCTTTTTCTGGATGTAGCTTCCTGGAAGCTTCCTCCAAATATATAACATCCAATGATAGCCTTTATGACTTCAAAATTCCCCCAAATATTCTGAGGGTTCGTCCCTCTATGTGATCATGCTATCCTAGGTGGAAGATACTCAATTGGATTTTTGAAGGCTGGGATGTGGTTCTATTACGGTGGTGGGGTTCAAGCTGCCTGCCAAGAAAAGTTTCTAACATCAATTAATTTTTAGAGCTACTAGATGGCCGAATTAACTCCTAGTCAAGAAGACAAAGTTGAAGGAAATAAAATCAGGATTCTTAAAAATTATTATTCACTAAATTTGTAATTATATTTTAAATTAATTACGAAAATACCCTTGTCATAAAATCTTTCAAAAAATCCAGAATTATACACTTTTCACAAATTTTTCTCTTTCTCATTCTAAAATTCAAATTACACATTATTTTAATAAAACAATGAAATACATGTGTCTTATCATTGAAAAAAATTAAAAATACTCTTTTTTTATCAAAAATATGCACAGAAATTTTCTCTATCAAATACCCCCACACTTAAACCATGCGTGTTCTCAAGTAGAGAATCTCATCATAGAAATAATAGGACACCAATGTTAGCAATATTGAAATTTACATGAAATAATATCAAAAAAAATTTAATGTTAAATCAAACATTAAAAATTTTCAAAAAAATATCAATTTATTTTCCCATTTTTCAAAGAAAAAAATAATTCACATATTTTACGTTTCCCCTTTGAAAAATGATGGAACTTATCCTTTCATTCTTTCAAGCTCCTTGATTTGTTTTTATTAAACTTTCCAAGTCATGATTCATCTCACCTTTGATTATTTTATATCATCACTCATGATACAATTCAGGTAAAGTTATTCTCATAACATGAGATCATGGTCCTTATCCATAGGTTTATAATGAATTACATTATCCACTTTATAAAGACAAAAGACACATAAAATCATGAGGACTTGAAATAATGTTTCAAATGACTCTGAGGCTTATGGTTGGTAGGATTTAATGCTTTAAAAATTAAGAATCAAGGAGGAGGCTAGTCTCTTAAGTGTGATGAATGATATCAAAAGTAAAAAATGTAATGAAATTATCCCATTCAAAGTAACAACACCCACTTCCCCAAAACTCAAAGTAAATGTTATGATCAAGTAGAAATAATGAATGATTTCTAAACCCTCTTGAATTTATTTATTTGGTACTTTTTTTCATTTTTAGAATATAATGATAAGATAAAACCTCACATCTATCACCTAACCACATACGATCATAATATTGTCGGTCTAGAAAATGGTGATTTTTGGTTCTTCCAAATCACAACCCATTTTTCTATTTTTTCTAATTTTTTTCAATTTTTTTTCAATTGAAGAGGGAAAAACAATAGAGTGTAATGAATGATTTCCCAGCCTTTTATAATTCCCACAATAACACCCCCACACATCAACCTTACAGTGTGTATCATCATGTCCACCATGATTTCCTTTACCCCTACACTTCAACTTTAAAATACCATGCATATACCATGAGTAGTGTAGAAATGGATAAAAAGGGATTGAAATGTGGATCAACCATATAAAGGTAATTCTTGGCCTCTATGGGATAAAATATGGATTGATGTAAATGTAGTATTCTAAGGAAAAGTATATTTTCAATGGATTCCTAAATCATTTTATATGTGTTTGTGCACAGTCATAACTTTGAAAAGTTTTAATACATGTTCTAGTCGGTTAAATGTCCCAAGATCACTCAAGAAATATGCTTAAGAATAAATAGTATGTAATTGGTCTATACATCCTCACATCATGATAGATAATAACAAATCAATTAACAAGAACTTCTGAAAATCAAATCTTGAAATATGGTCAAGAAATTTCATTTACATGAATTAGTTAATTCCTTAAAATCATGATTCATAGTTTCAATATCTATAATTCATATTAAAAAATTAATTTTTCCATTTCAAATATTTAATCATATAAACATTGAAATCTAAAACATGGCATCACTGGGTTCCTAATAAACTCATGTCTCCTAGATAAGTTGAGTAAAACATGAATTCAAGTGTGTACATGAAATTTTATCATTAAAGCTCAAAACATGCTGTGGAAAAAATGTAGAGAGTTTAAAAGATAAAACACTAAAATTGAACTCCCTTTTACATGAATCTTAGTCCTCCCCTTTAACTATATGTGGATTCCATCTACCATTATGAACCTATGAAATAAAACAACTCAATTAATCTCAAGGATCATGTCATTAGAGATAAAAATGATAGAGGGAGTGAGATGCATTCTTCGCTATATCTAAGAAATGAAATTTAAATATAAATTCCTAGAAATCATGTAAAGATAAATCATGGTATGATTACCCAAGTGGGCCTTGAATTTTTACTGCCTCCAAAGGGCAGCACCAGCTGTTATCCAAAGTCTGATGGAGGATGAAGCTTCTTTGATTTGAACCACCACATGTGGATTTTCACAGCTTTTGCTTCATCCTTTTTCTTGAGGAATGATCCCTAGATAGAGTACACCATATCCTCCACATTCACAATGAGGTATAAAATTAATTGTGGGGGTAGGATAAAGTATGAATCAACCTCCATCACGGTTTCTACTTGTGAAACCTCTTCTTCTTTGTCTGGTGGTTCCTCAAGGTATGCTGCATCCAAATAATAGACAATTATAATATGAGAGTGTAATTATATTTGAATAAAAATAAAAAAATAAAAAATAAGATCTAATTCTTCCACATCCATGTAAGAAACTTTTTTCTTGGTATCCTTAGGGAAATCAAATAGCATCTCTTCGGGATATTCATTCAATAATTAATCAACTTGTCTAGGGAGATCCATATGCTCCTAAGTAGGTGCATATATCGCTTCATCTTCTTCCTAAAAGTAACAGTAGATATTGTCTGATTCTGTGTAATCAAAATCACAAGGAGTGATGTAGAATTTAGATTCAATAATATTATAAGAGATATAGTCAAAGTATGGTTCAAATCCTTGAGTCGGTTTAGCTTTAATCTCTAGTTTAGTGGTAAGAGTGTCTTAGAGTTGACTCTCTGAGGATGGAGGTAGGTAGTCAGTCTCCTCCATCTTGACTTCAAATTCCACCACTTGGGTGGTTTCTTCCTTCAGTGGTACTGGACCTTCTTCTTTATACTGTATGGGGAGATCAGGTTTTTCGTCACATTTAATCAAAAATTTATCCAATATTTTTTGATCTCCCACTTGTCGGTCAGTAGGTAAGTCTTCATCCATTTTCCACCATAGGTTCTTGATCCAACTCAGGGTTGGGTTTCTATATTAATGCAAAAACATTGTCAAATTCTCTTTTATCTTTTTTACGTCAATTGTTCAATGATTTCTCAAAGTTCTGGCACCTAAGCCCTTCTAAAATCTTCTTCTTCTTCTTTTTGTTGTTTCACTTGTGAGTAATTTTTCCTGGAATAATATTCTGAATTTGAATACATCATGAAAATTTTATAGTGTTTTAAATAAATGAAATCAACCTAAGATGGGAAAATAGAATAAATAAATAAATGAACAAATGATTGGCTCCCCAGCAACGGCACATGTTTTGATGCACGCTTGTCATGTGGCGTGGACAAAAACAATTATATTTTTCCTAGTGCAACATAGTGGCTGATCAGGGACATCTCTCTTGAGGAGCCTTGTCAATTTAGTTCACATACCTTATCAAATTCACATATTTTATATCTTTTTGTGGTTTTTTTATTAAATGAAATTTTTGAAAATCGTTTTTGGGTTTTTTTATTATTTAAAATAATGACATGTGAAGCAAGAATTATAAATTTATATTAAGATGCATGTCTAAACAGAATCAATTAATAAGAAAAAACTTGGTTTTGTGGGTTGGTTTAATGTTGAATTAGTATTCTCCTTTATATGTTTTTTTGAGGTTGATAATCCAAACATGAACTCTCATTTTTGAACTACTATTCTTTATTTAGAAATTTTGGAATATCATTGAATGTTTGAGCACACTCAATTCCACCACATCCTTTAATCCAAGTTGATGACCCACCTTTGTCTAGAATGTGTCATATTCGAGGACCCGGTTCAATCAAAGCCGTTTCATCCATTGATTACATCAAATCCAATGTGTGAAGAACTAACCAATGGAGAGAGGGAAAATAATTAAATAAAATATTAGAGATATGTTGAGTTTCATGTCATCAGAGGCAGTCACAACATCCAGGACATTCACCTTACCTGTGTATTCTACTCAATTATATCTACAAACATAAAATTAAACATTAATGAAAATTAAGGATCACCTTCACCTCCACCCTATCCAAGACTCGAGGTTATCCTCTCATTTCCGATAGTAGGATAATACATGCCGGAGTGCGTAGATGATGAGAGAGATAGAGGGAATGAAATGAAGAAAATTGGATGGAGAAACACAAAGGTATGTATTAATAAAACGTAAATTTAAGTTACAATTAAATACAAAGACAAAACAAAAATGGAAATGAAATTGAAAGAATAAATTATGTTGGAATTGAGGATTAGAAGTGTCCTGTGCCCTGGTGGGATCCCTATTTGGATGTGGGTGTTATGTTGATGATTTGAGAAGGATGTAAGGGACTCCTTTTATAGGAACAATTCTGTACTCCAAAATATTGCATGTTGGAGACCTATGAAATGGCTGATTCACATGTGTACCCCTTTTTCAATGATGTTCACAAATTATTTTTACGTTCACCCTCAAAATGGAAACTCATTTGGACACCAAACTAATGAGTTATAAAATTTTCATTGGTGGTCTCTTTTTCTGGACGCATATTCCCGGAAGCTTCCTCCAAAAATATATCATTCAATGGCAGACTTAATTACTTAAAATCTCCCCCAAATTTTGTGTAGAGTCGGCGGTATGTGTCCTCGTTCCCAGAAAGGTTTCCAACTTTAATGAATTTTTAGAGCCACTAGATGGCCAAATAGATCCTACTCCAGAAGAAAAAGTTGAAGGAAATATAATCTGTATTCTAAAAACTTTAATTTAATTAAATTAAGAAAGTTATATTAAAATTAATGACCAAAATACCCTAGTGATAAAATATTTCAAATAATCCAGAATTATTCCCTTTTCATAATTTTTCTCATTTTCATTCTAAAATTAAAAATACCTATTATTATAGAAAACAATGAAACACATTTGTTTTATCATTGAAAAACATTAAAAAATACTCATTATTTGATCAAAAATATGCACATAATTTTCTCTATAAAATTCCCTGACACTTAAACCATGCATGTCCTCAAGCAAAAAATTTCAACATATATTTCAAGGGACACCAATGTCACCAATATTCAAATTCACATGCAATAAAATCAAACAATTTTCAATGTTCAATCAAACATTAAAAAATTTACAAAATATATAAATTTAATTTCCCACTTTTAAAAGAAACAAATATTTCACATATTTTACTTTTTCCCTTTGAAAATTGATGGAACTTATCCTTTCATCCATTCATTCTCCTTGATTAATTTTTACTAAACATTCCATGCCATTATTTAGCTCACATTTTATTCTTTTTTCTCATCACTCATGATACAATTCAATTATTGTTATTCTCATATCATGAGAACATGCTCCTTATCTATAGGCTTGTAAATGAAATATGTTCTCCACTTTATAATGACAAAAGACACATAAAATCATGAGGACATGATATAATAGTTCAAATGACTCTAGGACTTATGGTTGGTAGGATTTGATTATTAAAAAATTAATTCTCAAGGAGGAGGATAATAACATAAGTACAATGCAGGATATCAAAAGTAAAAATGTAATGAAATTCTCCCCTTCAATGTAGGAACACCCACTTCCCCAAAACTCAAAGTAAAGGTTATTATCATGTAAGACGAATGAATGATTTGTGAACCCTATTGATTTTTTTTATTTTTTACTTTTTTTCATTTATAGAAAGTTATGATAAGATAAAGCCTCACATACATCACCTAACCACATATGATCATAAGATCATCAGTCTAGAAAATGGTGACTTTTGGTTCTTCCAAATCACAACCCATTTTCCTATTTTTTCATTTTTTTAATTTTTTTAAATTAAAGAGGGGACAAATAGATTATAATGAATAATTTTTAAACATTTTACAATTCCCACAATAACACCCCCATACTTATTCCTTACAATGTAGAGACCTGAAGCCTGACGTATATGGACATTACATTACTTTTTAGAATACTTAGTACATAACAAAAACATGAACACAAGGACCGCAATAGTTTAGTGTCTTTGGAAACTCGAAACGTAATCTTCTAATCATGGTAAAAGATCTTCAACATCTCCCATAAAGATCTTCCCTTTTATTTTCTTACCTAAAACATTTATTTATATCCTGGGGAAAAGAAAACATAAAAGGGTGAGCTCAAATGCTTAGTAAGGGTAAACAAAAGAAATATTAATCACATCATATTCATAAGAACATAACTTTTGGAAATCTTAACCTGCAAAAGAGATCATAAATTCATAACATGGGGTAAATCATAGTAGTGAAATGTAATCCCAATAATCATAACATAAATCATGAAACTTTTTGGCATACACACATAATCATAGAGAATCATTTCTTATTAGTCAAGACTCATTTCCAAGACTATCTTTGTGGACAAAGTCCCTTTCTGAACTGAGTTCACTCCTCGTTTCAGTCCTGTTTCACTGAACCGATATAACCTTCTGTTCCAGCCATGTCTATCTCATGAGATATAAAATCTCTACCCAATGCATTGGAGGGATATATAGGTCCCACCCATCTCATAATGATACCATTCTTATGTGTGCCACAAAATCATAAATCATACATCATTGCATAACCCATGTAATAAAAATGGGATTCTTAAACATCATGACATCATAAAACAATTCATATAAGATAATGGAATTCATAAAAATAATTCCATCACAACATTATCAAATCAATGTAATAATAGGGATAGAAACAGAACCCTATTTTATCTTAGATGGAAAATAATTTTGATAAAACACTTGAACTCCATTCTTGAGAAAAATATCCTTTCTACTTCAAAAACATTTTTCCTTTCTTAAATTTTCATAAAATTTTAAACTAAAAGAAGTTGATTAAAAATAATCTAGAAAACTTGTAAAGGAATCTTCTTGGAAATAATGATTTAAAAATATATTCATGCCATATAACTTAAAAAATACATTCTTCTCGTACTTTTGTCAGAAAAGTTAAAAAGTATCTCGTACGAAAAACGACAAAAGATTCCTTTCTTATCTTTTACTAAAAACTCACCGAAGGGTAAAATTTGATATAAACTATTTTAGAATGATTTAAATGTTACATATTGAGGAAACATGTATGTGGATGATAAAATGCACCCCAGTAAATTCCAAAGTATAAACAATCTCGGATAAAAATGAGATTGTGATATTTCCCTTACCTTAGGTCTGATTTGCTTCGTAAGTGTCCGATATTCCTGTATAATGATTTAAATAATGTCATTGACTTATTAAAGAATCATAATAATTGTTATGATATCATATATAGTTCACTTATGACTTTATATTACCCGTTCTTTTGTAAATTCCATGTTAAAAAGCGTTTTGGGTAAAATTGTTTCATTTGTCGTCCGTGTTTTGACGTGTAATTATTAATATGATTACATAGATCATGATTAATTAATTCAAGAATATAAAACATTTTTTATATATAATATATATTCAGAATATACATATATATAATAAATCAGTAAATGGAAAGAAATACACCATTCATGGAGACAGTAGGCCGTATGTATGCATGAACGCTATTTTCGTTTCCTTATTGAGTTGAATGGAATTAAGTAGATGAAATACATATATATACAAATAAATACAGTATAATTATTATGTAATATATTTCATTATTACTTATTATATATACTTTATAATCATTCATGAATGGTTAAAGTGGAGAATGAATCTCATCGCGTCGTGGAGACGGTATTCCATACGTACGCACGCGCGGTGATTTCATTTTCCATTGGATGGATAGATGGTGAACTAGAGTTTTTTCATACATATAATAACATATCATTATATGAGTGATACTGATGTTATTACTTCATAATGAAACAACTAAAGAAGAAGAAGCGGAAGAAGAAATAAAGATGAATGAATCGGTAATGGAAATTACCTCTTCTTTGAAGCGCCTCTTTGAGACCTCCTCTTAGGGCACTAAAATTGGTCTTTTAGGAAGAACAGAACCTCTAGGATGTTTCTAGGTAAGTGGAGAAGATAATTTGGCAGAGGGTGGATGAGCTTGAAGGCTCAATGTGTTGTGAGTAAGAGATGGAGGGGGTGCCCTTTTATAAGGGAGGAGAGGGGCACCTTTAGAATAACTAAAAATATTATTTTATTATAAAGCCAAATTCGGTTTTAAATAGCTCAAAACTTATTTATTTCAAAGATAAGGTGGATATGGGTCGAAATCATCTCATCCAATAGAATTTAGACACGTTTAGGTTCCTAATTTAACCTTACCATTTATATTTAACTTTAAGTTAGATAATTTTACTTTTACCGTGTCTTCTTGTTTTCTTACACTATAAGGTTAATAAACTTACTATATCAAGAAAAAAGAACCCCAAGTTGTTTATTATTAATATATATAACCTTATCTAAGTCATTTGGCCGAACTTTAGATTTTTAGGAATAAAATAACAATTAATAATATAATATTTGTTTTAAAAACTATTTTATGTCAATTTTGACACAATTTAGTAATTGATTATTGTTAAACTCATAAAAGATTTATTAGTTATAAATAAGTTAATTAAATCAATAATAACATGTCATATTAACATATAAAATTAGTGTAATTTATAAAAAGTATTAAATTAAATTTATTTGGGTTTTTTATAACATCAATTGTGTCAATATTTCTTTAATAAGACAGTTACTGCATCATCTTTGTGTCATAATAAATGATAATTATTTAATCACTAAAAATTCTAAATAAATTCCTATGATGTAGATAATTGCATTAGATTTCTGGAGACTATTCACTTTCGAAGTTTCATGAAGTTTATCAATAATGTAAAATTATTATACTTATAATATTTAAGAAAGTGACATGTTGTCACATTCTTTGGTTTTAATAATTATTAAATTATTTTCATAGCCAAAATTCCATTAAATGAATCTAATCCGACCCTTAAGTGATATGGGTAGACTTTTAGTCATCCAATAGGAATTTGACATGTGTTAGGGTAATTTTATAATATTATATTTACCCTTAATTACCCGATTTACCTTTAACTATGGTAAATAAAATTTACCGTAGTTACTATTCATAATTCCCAAAAATAAAAAGTAGCTTATTAACATAATTTGGATCCAATTATTCTAAATATGGAATCCATTTTTCCAAATTCAATACAAAAAAGTTTCAGAAATTAAATTAAAATTAATCCCGTAGTCGAAAGAAAACGGGTTTTTCTTTAAAACATTGCCAAAGATTGAATTGATTTATCCTACGAATTCAAGGTAGAATCAATGCTAATGAAATAAATTATATTAAATGGTAAAAATATATTATATTTATTGTAACGCCCCGACCCTAGTTACCTAGATTCGGTGCTTTATTACATAACATTGGCATGATCACGAGAAAGATCAAGTCTCGAAAGACCGATTAGTTTAGTAGCCTTGGAATAACTAGATACATCCATAATTTTTTTACATTACATCATAAAAAAAAACATCTTGTCTTCATATCCCCTCATACTATCCCTACAGGTCATTCATAAATTACTTTTTCATAATCCTGGGAAAAATAAAACACTGAAAGGGGTGAGCTCAGATGCTCAGTAAGGATAACATTATAGCAGAAGCTTTCATAAATAAGCATAAACACTTAAGGCAATTTATAACTAAAACAAAAGCCTTTTAAACATGAACTTCAGCATAAAATGGCAAAGGTAAAATAAAATAATGCCATTTACTTACTCACATGGATATTCTACTAGTCGAATGATCACATGCAATATCAATATCCACTTTCATAATGTTGGAATGCATAATTCCAGACTATCATAACCACTTAGCCAAGTCCTCGTGCCAAGACTACAAATAAGATTTTGTCAAGGCCTTGTGCCAAGACACTAGTTTGTCTCATTAGACCTACCGATGCATCGAGGAGCTATAGAGGGCTCCACCCGTCACTTATTAAGTCCAATGCATTCCTCATATGAACATGTTTAAATATAACATAAACATTCGTATTAAAACTAGCATACGAAATGTCAATACTTTTACCACAAACCATGAATGGTATAAAAACAGCGCATCCACAGTCAAACATGACTCATTCGATACAATATGGAAGATTGTATTGTATCACATTAACCTCAATCAAGAATAATGAATGATGTTGACATAAATGAAAATAATCATCAAAACTATTTGAGAGAATTATCCCCCTTTTCTTGAAAACATTTAAAAGTCACACTATTTGTCAAGAAGCCATTTAAAAGTAGATTTTTGAATCAAAGTGTCCCATACCACTTCGAAACTTTTTAAAAGGAGTTTTAATTTCTAAAACATTAATGTCCATATAAATAAATCCTTAAAACCATTTTTAAACCATGGACATTAATGAGCAAGATTTAGAAGAATAAGTCTTTAAAACATTTAAAAATGGTATTTTAGTTAGAGATTCTAACCAAAAGAGACACTTGAATACAAATAATTGAGGTAATCAAAACTTTTTAATATCATGAGAATAAAGGGATTCATGATATACTATGTCAAAGTGCATTATATAAACCACATAAAAGTGATTTGGTGTATATCAACAAAGAAGTCTCAATGGAATGTAAATTGAGATGAAATCTCTCATAAAGGCCGTATCCTAAGGTTAAGGATAAATCAATGACATAATTATGTGTGACAAATATAAATACACTAAATATGATTGGATATTCAGTGTAAAACAATCAATGGACATTGACACGTATTCTTGTAAAAACAACACCAACGAATTGGATGTTTAACTCAACAAATGGTGAATGAGTTAAAATTATTCTTATCAAATTCATATCAATGACATGAGAATTACCAATGAGTGATTATGTGTATCAAACTTATATCCATAGGAAGGGGAGTGGAAATTATGACATAATAAAATGAATAGTGATTCCACACATAATCATGGAGTAATATAATCAATGAAATATGCGTAAAGCCAAATGAGTGGGAATTGAAATCTCAAATTCCCTTACGGATTAGGTAACATACGAAACATACACCCATGAAAGAAGTATCATACCATGATGATGTAAATACCCATAAATTAAAGTATATTACACAATGAATACAATCATGGGCAGTACACATACACCACATGCAATAATTAAGTGGTGATCAATGGAAATCTCACGAAATTAAAAGTGAGATAAGAAACCCCTTACCACGTTAATCAACTGAGTCGTATGGCCAAAAGTTAATAACCACCAAATTATTTACAGAATAAAATGAATATAAATATAATCATGAATATTTATCAAATGGCAGTACACAATACACCACTTTCAATAATTTAGTGGCGAAAAATGGAAATCTCACGGAATTGAAAGTGAGATAAGAAAATCCCTTACTTTGTACTTTTTCCTTGGTCGATGGTAGGTTTACCTCCTGTATAATGGTGAAATAATTTTTATTGAATTATATAAGAATAATTTACTTTAATATGATATCATATATGATCTTTTATCATTGATTTGTTAATAATATCTTAGAATTATCGTCATTTCGTGTGTTAACGGGTTCATTTTACTTTATATTCTTTGTTATGTGAGCCATATTCGTTATTAATGGGATGTATATTATTCATATCCAGAATGATATCAAGTCCTTAGATACTATTTTTAAATCATCAAATGATAATTATACTTGAATGGATATGATGGACAATGAATCTCATCGCGTTCGTGGAGACGGTAGTCCGTACATACGCACGAGCGACAATATCATTCTTTTGAAATTAAAATAATATATAATTGGATTTTATATCATATATACAGAATAATTATCATGTTATATTTATTATTTACATGAGTTACACATCATTATTATACCCATCCAAATAATAATATATTGAATAACAATTACACCACGACGTGGAGACGGTAAGCCATACGTACGCACGTATGGCGACATGTTATTCAATGGATGGATAGAATACTGAATATGGTTGTACCATATTTATAATAACATCACAGTATATATATGATACTGGAGTTATTATTTTATAATGGAAATAACAAAGAAAGTGGAAGTGGAAGAAGAAAGGAACTTGAAAAGGGGTGGTGAAAACATTACCGCTTCTTCAGGTTCTTCCTTTTGATTTGATCAAAATGGATCCTTAGGTTGGCTTTCTGATCAAACTAAGGCCTCTAGGTTGTAGTGAGGGAAGTTTAGATAGTATTTGGGCGGGGTTTGGCCGAAACAAAGGGCTTTGAAGGTGTGAAGAAATGAGAAGGAGGAGTGCCCTTTTATAAGAGGGGTGAGGGGCACCTTTGGAAAAGCTAGAGATATTAGTTTATAATAAATTCATATTCGGTTTCCAAAGGCCCCAAAGTTTACTATTCAAAGGTTAAGGTGGGGATGGGTCGAAAACAACTCAACCAATAGAATTTAGACAGGTTTGGGTACTTATATTAACCTTATCTTTAAGTATTAACTCTAAGTTAATTAGTTTCACTTTTACAATGTCTCTTTGTATTTTTATATTATAAGGTTAATAAACATACCATATACATACAAGCGACCCCCAAGTGGTCCATTAATGATACACCTATCATGATATAAGTCTCTTGGCCGAACCTTAGATTTTTAGGAATTTAATATCAATTAATAATATAATATTTGTTTTAAAAACTCTTTTATGTCTATTTTGACACTATTCAATAGTTGATTTTTGTGAAACTCATAACAGATTTATTACTTTGAAAAAATCAATTAAATCAATAATAATATATCATATTATCCTAGAAAATTATTTTAATTCATTAAAAGTTTCATATTATATTTATTTGGGTATTTGTAATATCAATTATTTTGATTTTTCACTATTATAGTAATTAGTGCATCATCATTGTGTCATAAATAAATTAAATTATTTAATGTCTAAAAATTGTAAATAAAATATCATTATGTGGTAAATCTTTTTATCTTTCTATGGAATATTTATAATCTAAAATACAACATATATAACCCTCTGTAACAATTGTTTTGTTAAAAGATATATGCTTGTGTCATTTTTGTATTTATTTTAACTTAATTAAAATAAAGTGTCATTATCACTTACAAGTGGATCCATGGGGTCCCAAAATAGACCCAATGATTCCCATGGTCGACCATGTATCAACCAATAGGGGTAAGACACGTTTTAGGGTAATTTAGTATTATTATAATATTATTTTTTAACCTTTATTTACCGGATTTACCCTTAACCATGGTAAATAAAATATTTACCGTAGTAATAATTCAAAATGTCTAAAAATAAAAGTTACATATTTACACAATTTGAACATCCTGATTCCAAATATGGAATCCATTTTTCTAAATTCAAAACACAGAAGTGGCAGAAATTAATTTAAAATTAATTCCCGCTGTCAAAACAAAAAGCGTGTTTTTAAGAGATAATAACTATCAAAAGATTGACACTTGTTTATGTTCGGTTTAATTGTAAAATTATGTCCAATGACAAAAATTATATTAAATGGTAAAAATATATTCTAAATATACTTTAAAACAACTCAAATTCATAATTTATCACTATTAATTATTTTGATTAAAAAATTTGTTTTTAATTAAAATTTAGTACTTTTCACTATTCATCAAAATATTAAAGTTATCCAAAAAGTACCAAAATTTCACCCTAGGCTAATTTCGATATTACGAATCCAAAAATGAAGTCCATTTTGAGAGATAGAATTTATAAAATTTCAAAAAGTAGGTATTACTATTCATAACGGCTAGTTTGATTGGTTATGGTGTGTTAAAATCTCGAAGTTGTGTACAATGCACGCCATTGCATTATTCGAAAGGAAACATACCGAGGAAACTTGGGGTGTTACATTCTCCCCTCCTTCCATAAATTGCGTCCTCGCAATTTTTAAAAATTTTCTTGTGAATATAATGGAAAGTCCCACATCGGAAAAAGAGCTAATAAAACTATCACTTTAAAAGAAAGAAAGAGAGGCATAAGGGTCATCTATGATAACCCATACTAGGATTCCATATAAGAAAACATGGATATGGATGATAAACTAAGTGTCAAGTTATGATGGAGAGGGATAGAAATCATGATCAGGATAAAGTTAACAATGAGAAAACCACAAACTTGTGTTGGGACAAACGACCATTAGTCTCCTAGTAGGAAAGTAAATGGACAACATTTTTTTTAAAGTTACATTACATAAGGAAGAGGAATTCATTTATGATATTGACTAAGAACATTATGAGATATACTTACATTTTAAGTAAATTTTCATTCTTTAATAAATTTCCACCACTAACTCAATTTTTTTTAAATGATGAGTATTCAAGAAGACTTGGTCACACTGGAAGAGCTAGAATAAACTTCTATAGAATCACATGATCCATGTAGGATAAACCATACATTTACATTGTATTGGAAGATTAATCAAAACCAAAATGGTTAGTGAATGATCTAATGATCCCCCAAAAGGATATTCATTGAGATAAATATGCACTAATCATAATTTCTAAAATTAAACCAACAATACCCCAAAGTTAAATAGATACCATTCAATAACCAATTGTCCTTAAAATCCTTTAATATAATCCAAACTAATATTGAAACCCAGATCATAGAAGAATTTGATTATTTAGTCTCCCATGTTACATTGTATCTCCAAATGACATCAAATACTCTTAAAGTAACATACATAAAAGTAATTAACATCATCACATATTCTCTGTTATAGGTTAATAATTTCCATAAATAACCCAAATCACTATAAATCAACAATAAAAACGTAGATAAAAATCCACTATTACTCTACAAATGAAACCCCATTGTATTCTATTTTCCTTGGGCATATAGTGTTTCCAACAAAGCGAACATCTTCCAAAATAACATTTATCACTTAATCACCAAATCATTTTCCAATACCAAGGGTATTCATTTGATAAGACATAAGAACCCAAATCATCTTATTATTGATCAATAAAATCATTTAACAAAAAAAATAGTCACATTAACCAGGGACTTCACGTAGTCCAGTGGTAGGCGATAAATCCCAATCGCACTTTGGTTGTGGGTTTGATTCCCACAGCTTTGTCCGACGCGACGGGTTGTCACACGGTCTACGTGTTGTCCTTTTTCAAAAACTATATTTTATAATATTTCCAAAATGAGATAAATTCCTCAAAATAACATAATTTAATCACAAATGTTATATCATACTTTGCATTTTTATCCCAAATTATAATAACTTATAATTTTCTTAAACCCCAATGATCATATAAAACCAAATGGTTATTTATACCTATATCCACAAGAGAAGAGACAATTCTTCTTCAAATATCATTCTCACATGGAAAACTGTTGGGTTACAAATACAAGAGAAAATTATTCCAAAGTACCCATCAACAAGGAGTGCTAATACTTTTTAAGTTTTTCTCCAACCATTTATTTCCACATATCTTCTTCTTTGACCAAGAAAATATCCTATAGAATAGGACATTCACTCGGGTAATGGCCAGGTCCCCTAAATTTATGGCAAATGACTATAAATGGACTCTTGGGACCATTTTTATCTTCTTCCATAGTACTCTTCATTTTTCTTCGGGAATTCTTCACTTTATGTCCTTCCTTCCCGCACGTAAAACATTTCATTGTCCCATTGAGACACTTTCCTGGGTGTCTCTTTCCACATTTCCTGCATGATGAAAATTGAGGTTTCTTTTCTCCATGGTCTCCATTTCTGGAGATCTTATCATTTATCACCTTTCTCTTACTTGTTGAGTCTGGGATTTGGTTAATATATATGTTGTTGATCATATTTTTGGAAAACTGATTTGGCATAAAGATGATATCTTTTACGCCTATCAACATTCCATTTTGTTGCTCATTTCCACCACCATTCCCACCTTGTACATCATTCTCAAAGTCACTATGACTTCCTTGGAATCCAGCCATTGACTAAAACCAGAAAGCATTGTGTGAGTAATAGTAGTCGTAAAATCATTTAGAGATTAAAATGTCAACATATTCTCAATTTGAAACATATTAGGATTAACCAAGGTCATTTACTCTCATCTTATGTATATATTACTTAAATCGGTTTGTAAAGAAAATTTAAATTATCCTAAGCATATCCCCCGGGAGTGTCGTAACCAAGAGTGCAGCAAGGCCTGTTGTCATGCACCAGTTCCCGTTCGAGTCTAGCTCAAAGCGGTGTTTTCGGTTTTTACCCCTAGGTACATCTGTGCCAGAGCCGCCTCTACCTGCTCGTATCCAGACAGGGATGTATTGCTCGGAAAACTCACAAAATCTCTACAATACCAAAATTCTCAGAAGTTCTTTTATACTAATCCTCAAAGTTCATCTTAGGTCTACGTGCTCTAATCAGAGTTTATCTAAATCTAGCTTCAATGGTTTGTACTAAACTTCCTCTGATACCAACTGTAACGCCCCGACCCTAGTTACCTAGATTCGGTGCTTTATTACATAACATTGGCATGATCACGAGAAAGATCAAGTCTCGAAAGACCGATTAGTTTAGTAGCCTTGGAATAACTAGATACAGCCATAATTTTTTACATTACATCATAAAAAAACATCTTGTCTTCATATCCCCTCATACTATCCCTGCAGGTCATTCATAAATTACTTCTTCATAATCCTGGGAAAAATAAAACATTGAAAGGGGTGAGCTCAGATGCTCAGTAAGGATAACATTATTGGAGAAGCTTTCATAAATAAGCATAAACACTTAAGGCAATTTATAACTAAAACAAAAGCCTTTTAAACATGAACTTCAGCATAAAATGGCAAAGGTAAAATGAAATAATGCCATTTACTTACTCACATGGATATTCTACTAGTCGAATGATCACATGCAATATCAATATCCACTTTCATAATGTTGGAATGCATAATGCCAGACTATCATAACCACTTAGCCAAGGCCTCGTTCCAAGACTACAAATAATATTTTGTCAAGGCCTTGTGCCAAGACACTAGTTTGTCTCATGAGACCTACTGATGCATCGAGGATCTATAGCGGGCTCCACCCGTCACTTATTAAGTCCAATGCATTCCTCATATGAACATGTTTAAACATAACATAAACATTCGTATTAAAACTAGCATACGAAATGTCAATACTTTTACCACAAACCATGAATGGTATAAAAACAGCGCATCCACAGTCAAACATGACTCATTCGATACAATATGGAAGATTTTATTGTATCACATTAACCTCAATCAAGAATAATGAATTATTTTGACATAAATGAAAGTAATCATCAAAACTATTTGAGAGAATTATCCCCCTTTTCTTGAAAACATTTAAAAGTCACACTATTTGTCAAGAAGCCATTTAAAAGTAGATTTTTGAATCAAAGTGTCCCATACCACTTTGAAACTTTTTAAAACTAGTTTTAATTTCTAAAACTTTAATGTCCATATAAATAAATCCTTAAAACCATTTTTAAACCATGGACATTAATGAGCATGATTTAGAAGAATAAGTCTTTAAAACATTTAAAAATGGTATTTTAGTTAGAGATTCTAACCAAAAGAGACACTTGAATACAAATAATTGAGGTAATCAAAACTTTGTAATATCATGAGAATAAAGGGATTCATGATATACTATGTCAAAGTGCATTATATACACCACATAAAAGTGATTTGGTGTATATCAACAAAGAAGTCTCAATGGAATGTAAATTGAGATGAAATCTCTCATAAAGGTCGTATCCTTAGGTTAAGGATAAATCAACGACATAATTATGTGTGACAAATATAAATACACTAAATATGATTAGATATTCAGTGTAAAACAATCAATGGATATTCACACATATTCTGGTAAAAACAACACCAACGAATTGGATTTTTAACTCAACAAATGGTGAATGAGTTAAAATTACTCTTATCAAATTCATATCAATGACATGAGAATTACCAATGAGTGATTATGTGTATCAAACTTATATCCACAGGAAGGGGAGTGGAAATTATGACATAATCAAATGAATAGTGATTACACACATAATCATGGAGTAATATAATCAATGAAATATGCGTAAAGCCAAATGAGTGGGAAATGAAATCTCAAATTCCCTTACCGATTAGGTAACATACGAAACATACACCCATGAAAGAAGTATCATACCATGATGATGTAAATACCCATAAATTAAAGTATATTACACAATGAATACAATCATGGGCAGTACACATACGCCACATGCAATAATTAAGTGGTGATCAATGGAAATCTCACGAAATTAAAAGTGAGATAAGAAACCCCTTACCACGTTAATCAACTGATTCGTATGGCCAAAAGTTAATAACCACCAAATGATTTACAGAATAACATGAATATAAATAGAATCATGTATATATATCAAATGGCAGTACACAATACACCACTTTCAATAATTTAGTGGCGAAAAATGGAAATCTCGCGGAATTGAAAGTGAGATAAGAAAATCCCTTACTTTGTACTTTTTCCTTGGTCGATGGTAGGTTTACCTCCTGTATAATGGTGAAATAATTGTTATTGAATTATACAAGAATCATTTACTTTAATATGATATCATATATGATCTTTTAACATTGATTTGTTAATAATATCTTAGAATTATCGTCATTTCGGGTGTTAACGGGTTCATTTTACTTTATATTCTTTGTTATGTGAGCCATATTCGTTATTAATGGGATGTATATTATTCATATCCAGAATGATATCAAGTCCTTAGATACTATTTTTAAATCATCAAATGATAATTATACTTGAATGGATATGATGGACAATGAATCTCATCGCGTTCGTGGAGACGGTAGTCCGTACATACGCACGAGCGACAATATCATTCTTTTGATATTAAAATAATATATAATTAGATTTTATATCATATATACAGAATCATTATCATGTTATATTTATTATTTACATGATTTACACATCATTATTATACCCATCCAAATAATAATATATTGAATAACAATTACACCACGACGTGGAGACGGTAAGCCGTACGTACGCACGTATGGTGACATGTTATTCAAAGGATGGATAGAATACTGAATATGGTTGTAACATATTTATAATAACATCAAAGTATATATGTGATACTGGAGTTATTATTTTATAATGGAAATAACAAAGAAAGAGGAAGTGGAAGAAGAAAGGAACTTGAAAAGGGGTGGTGAAAACATTACCTCTTCTTCGGGTTCTTCCTTTTGATTTGATCAAAAGGGCTCCTTAGGTTGGCTTTCTGATCAGACTAAGGCCTCTAGGTTGTAGTGAGGGATGTGGAGATAGTATTTGGGCAGGGTTTTGCCGAACCAAAGGGATTTTAAGGTGTGAAGAAATGAGAAGGAGGAGTGCCCTTTTATAAGAGGGGTGAGGGGCACCTTTGGAAAAGCTAGAGATATTAGTTTATAATAAATTCATATTCGGTTTCCAATGGCTCCAAAGTTTACTATTCATAGGTTAAGGTGGGGATGGGTCGAAAACAACTCAACCAATAGAATTTAGACAGGTTTGGGTACTTATATTAACATTATTTTTAAGTATTAACTCTATGTTAATTAGTTTCACTTTTACAATGTCTCTTTGTATTTTTATATTATATGGTTAATAAACTTACCATATACATACAGGAGACCCCCAAGTGGTCCATTAATGATACACCTATCATGATATATGTCTCTTGGCCGATCCTTAGATTTTTAGGAATTTAATATCAATTAATAATATAATATTTGTTTTAAAAACTCTTTTATGTCAATTTTGACACTATTCAATAGTTGATTTTTTTGAAACTCATAACAGATTTATTACTTCGCAAAAAGTCCATTAAATCAATACTAATATATCATATTATCCTAGAAAATTATTTTAATTCATTAAAAGTTTCACATTATATTTATTTGGGTATTGTTAATATCAATTATTTTGATTTTTCACTATTATAGTAATTACTGCATCATCATTGTGTCATAAATAAATTAAATTATTTAATGTCTAAAAATTTTAAATAAAATATCATTATGTAGGAAACATTTTTATCTTTCTAAGGAATATTTATAATCTACAATCCCACATATATAACCCTCTGTAACAATTGTTTTGTTAAAAGATATATGCTTGTGTCATTTTTGTATTTATTTTAACTTAATTAAAATAAAGTGTCATTATCACTTACAAGTGGATCCATGGGGTCCCAAAATAGACCCAAAGATTCCCATGGTCGACCATGTATCAACCAGTAGGGTTAAGACACGTTTTAGGGTAATTTAGTATTATTATAATATTATTTGTTAACCCTTATTTACCGGATTTACCCTTAACCATGGTAAATAAAATATTTACCGCAGTAATTATTCAAAATGTCTAAAAATAAAAGTTTCCTATTTACACAATTTGAACATCCTGATTCCAAATATGGAATTAATTTTTCTAAATTCAAAACACAGAAGTGGCAGAAATTGATTTAAAATTAATTTCCGATGTCAAAACAAAAAGCGTGTTTTTAAATGATAATAACTATCAAAAGATTGACACTTGTTTATGTTCGGTTTAATTGTAAAATTATGTACAATGACCAAAATTATATTAAATGGTAAAAATATATTCTAAAAATACTTTAAAACAACTGAAATTCATAATTTATCACTATTAATTATTTTTATTAAAAAAGTTGTTTTTAATTAAAATTTAGTAATTTTCACTATTCATCAAAATATGAAAGTTATCCAAAAAGTACCAAAATTTCACCCTAGGCTAATTTCGATATTACGAATCAAAAAATGAAGTCCATTTTGAGAGATAGAATTTATAAAATTTCAAAAAGTAGGTATTACTATTCATAACGGCTAGTTTGATTGGTTATGGTGTGTTAAAATTTCGAAGTTGTGTACAATGCACGCCATTGCATTATTAGAAAGGAAACATACCGAGGAAACTTGGGGTGTTACATTTATAATTTAAAACCATTAAATATTATAATTTAACCATATAAATTATTGTGATGAAAAAGTTGTTTTTAATTAAAATATAGCGTGTTTTTACTATTCATCAAAATATGAAAGTTACCAGAATAATATGAAAAATTTATCCAAATTAAATTTTTATTTAATGATTTCAATGAATAATTTTATTTTGTCAAATTTTACTTATAAACATGTCAAAAACTAGATTTAATGTGTGTGCGCCATCAAAAGGCGGCAAAACTGCATTTTTTTGAAAAATACATATTTTACCCGAAAAATTTATGTTGTTCTTATACCATGTTTTAGAAAATGTGTAAGATGAATAATAATGTTATAAGATTCAAAATTTAGTTACTTATATTCATAACGGCTAGTTCATAATAATATTATAATAATATATCATTGTTTAGTAAAACCCGGTATTTCGTACAACACACGCTACCGAGGAAGGTCGCGATTGCGTGTAATGCAAGCCAAGTCAGGGTTGCGTGTTGTGCAAGAATCATTCGTTGTTTCGTATAACATAATCCTACCATATTTCATTTATAAATTGAATATATATATATATATACCCAATGTTGCGTAGAATAACTATTATCAAAATTGTGTGGAACACGATCCAAGAATAGTGTTGCGTATACTGCAAGCTAATTCGGTGTTGTGTATAGCGCAAGGTAATCTTGGTGTAGCAGACAACACAATACATTAATGAAATTAAAATAATATTTTTCATAAAATCTTGGGGTGTTACATTCTACCCCCCTTAAAATGAATTTCACCCTCGAAATTCGTCAGGATTATAAATGGTTTACTATTCGAATGTTTCTTTAATAGAAACCCACATCGTAAAAAGGAATACCAAAACCAATCTTTAAAAACAAAAGTATGAAACATAACGGTTACCCAAATAAACTAATCACGGGGTTTCCACATAGGTGAAAATATGGATATGGAAGAGAAATCTAACCATCATGTTCTGATAGAGAGTGGTAGAGAACATGGCTATGGAAAAGCCAGCAATCACAAAGCCATAAATTTGTGACGATCTAAGGTACCATCTAATTCATCAGATATAAGAGCATTATGACAACATTTTTGGTTTTCAAGATCATTTCCCTAATGTTGATGAAATTGGAATTAGAAGAAATACTTTCATGATTTTGGTATAGTCTCACTGTTGGTCGTTCGTTGGACAATTTCCACTTCATCTCTTAAATAAATGACGTTGAATTTTTCATTCGTGATGTGTTAGCAGATCATGTGATAGAATGATGGGTCATTTCATCTGTCTCAAACAAAAGGTTAGAAAAGTTGTCAAAAAATACATAAGTCCATCTATAGTGAGATTAATCATATATGGTTCCTAAAATGGACTTATACTTCATATATCATACTGCTTAATATAATAAAACTAGTTTATACTAAACAGGGACTTCCTATAGGCCAGTGGTAGGTGATAAAGGCCAGTTGCACTTCGGTTGTGGGTTCGATTCCCACAGCCTTGTCCGACGCGATGGGTTGTCTCCCATCCTGCAGGTTGTCCTTTTTCAAAAACTACGTTACTATATCATCCCATCCATAATATCGAAAAAAAAATTATCCTTAAACAATACTAACTTATGTCCAACATAATCCATTCCAATCTTTAGGCATATCTAAAATACTTCGGTCCAAGCTCATAGTATAAAGAAAATGATTACATAAAAATCACGTTAATTCCATCATTTATCTCCCATATATCATAAGATATATCTTATTGGTAAAATTACCATCATGTAAATTCCTTAATCATGTATTCTCTTGAAGAATGAATACCCATTAAACCTTAGTGAAAACATGAATGCAGTCAAAAGTTAACTCTTTCCACATACCAAAATCCAAAAATTCTATATACTCATACCATGATATAACCTTCTCCTTATATCAGTCATGAGCTCATGAATACAGTCAAACATTTCATTTTCTCGTTTTCCTTTCATTATGTGCATATCATCTTTTTTTTCCAAAAATATCTCAATCGCATTCTATGGTTACCGGTACCATTGACACCACAATAGAACAATACATAAATATTCCAATATTCCACGATACTATATACAACATTATTTTGGAATCCCATTACATAAACACTTAATCATTCCACCACATTGTTGTCATATTCAACATCGCCAACAGTGATCGCATGTGACTTCCCTTTGTCCTTTTCCTTAAGTGGTTGCTCATGTAGATCATCACTAACCCTTGGATTAGGGAATTTATTAGAATAATGCCTCATTTCCTTGCACATGAAGCATTGAAGTGTTGTTGGTGCGTTCTCTACAGTCATTTCTTTATTCACATCATTAGAAACCCTTTTCCATTACTTCGACACTCAGCTGCTCGATTTCCTTCTTTTCCACACTTAAAACATTTTCTAGTCCCTTTAAGACAATCTCCACCATGCTTCTTTCCACACATTTAGCATAAGGAAACATTCATCTTCTTTTCACCATTATTCTGAGATTTCTCCTTGAACTCCATCTTTCATTTCTTGTCAAAACAATGAGATGGATACGTAACACCAACTTCTATTTCTACCTTGATAACAAAACGCACAATTTCTTCATAACTTCTGAAGTATCTTATAGCTAATTCCCTTCGAAGATTTGGTTTTAGGCCACTGAAGAATCGATCAACATTACTTTCAGGTTGGATGATAAATCCAGATGCATACCTTGCAAGCCTTGTAAAATTCGCTTCGTATATACCAACAGATTCATCATCCTCTTTAGTTCAAGAAACTCCTTCTCCATCTTTGTTCGAAGAATACGAGGGAAGTACTTATTGAAAAATACGTTATTCAACTCATCCCATTCCATGAACTAAATTTCATTTCTTGGAATCGTATTCTTGATAAGATTCAACCATTTATCAGCTTCAACTTCAAAATGATATACTGCTAAGATGACTTTATCATGTTCAGAACATTGAAGAACTGAAAATATATTTTCAGTAGTACTGATCCATTATTCAGCAACAAGTGGATCATAAGACCCACTGAAAGAAGGTGGACGTTTCCTCATGAAGCACTCAATAGAATATTGTTCCCTTATCAACTCATTTGGAAGTCCAGAATGATTCATAGCTTGTGTAAGTATAGAAATAAGATTTTTCACTCCATCTCCCATAACATTTGTTTCTTCAGGAGGAAAATCATTGCATTTTCCATTACATTGATCAACACGGTTCCTTCGTGTTCCAGCCATCGTCTAAAACCCAAAAATAATAGTGTGAGAGGCAAAACTCATGCTAGGGAAAACAATATAATAAAGGGGGAGTAACTTCAATATCTAACATCTTGGGTTACCATAATTCTAGTACTATAACCTATACTTATACTTAACCTTAGGGATATCCCTATACATACCTTAGAAATATCTCTAGGGATCTTACTAATGTTCTCGCATCCTAGATTCCAAAGGTTGACTAAACCTTTCCTCTGATACCAACTGTAGAGACCCGAAGCCTGATGTACATGGACATTACATTAATTTTTTGGAATACATAGTACATAACAAAAACACACACACAAGGACCGTAATAGTTTAGTGTCTTTGGAAACTCGGAACGTAATCTTCTAATCATGGTGAAAGATATTCATCTTCTCCCATAAAGATCTTCCCTTTTCATTTCTCACCAAAAACCTTTCTTTATATCATGGGGAAAAGAAAACATAAAAGGGTGAGCTCAAATGCTCATCAAGGGTAAACAAAAGAAATATTAATCACATCATATTCATAAGAACATAACTTTTGGAAATCTTAACCAGCAAAAGAGATCATAAATTCATAACATGGGGTAAATCATAGTAGTGAAATGTAATCCCAATAATCATAACGTAAAACATGAAACTTTGTGGAATTCACACATAATCATAGAGAATCATTTCTTATTAGTCAAGACTCATTTCCAAGACTATCTTAGTGGACAAAGTCCCTTTCTGAACCGAGTTCACTCCTCATTTCAGTCCTGTTTCACTGAACCGATATAACCTACCGTTCCAGCCATGTCTATCTCATGAGATATAAAATCTTTACCCAATGCATTGGAGGGAGATACAGGTCCCACACATCTCATAATGATACCATTCTTATGTGTGCCACAAAATCATAAATCATACATCATTACATAACCCATGTAATAAAAATGTGATTCTTAAACATCATGACATCATAAACAAATTCATATAAGATAAAGGAATTCATAAAAATAATACCATCACAACATTATCAAATCAATGTAATAATAGGGATAGAAACAGAACCCTAATTTATATTAGATGGAAAATATATTTTGATAAAACACTTGAACTCCATTCTTGAGGAAAATATCCTTTCTACTTCAAAAACATTTTTCCTTTATTAACATGTCATACAATTTTAAACTAAAAGAAGTTGACTAAAAATAAACTTGAAAACTTGTAAAGGAATATTCTTGGAAATAATGTTTTAAGAATCCTTTCATGCCGTATATGTTAAAAAAACATTCTTCTCATACTTTTGTCGGAAAAGTCAAAAACTACCTCGTACGAAAAACGACAAAAGAATCCTTTCTTATCTTTTACTAAAAACTCACCGAGGGGTAAAATTGTATATAAACTATTTTAGAATAATGTAAATATTACATATTGAGGAATCATGGATGTGGATGATAAAATTCACCCCAGTAAATTCCAAAGTATAAACAATCTCGGATAAAAATGAGATTGTGATATTTCCCTTACCTTAGGTCTGATTTGCTTCGTAAGTGTCCGAACCTCCTGTATAATGTATTAAATAATGTCATTGACTTATTACAGAATCATATTAATTGTTATGATATCATATATGGTTCACTTATCATTTTATATTACCCGTTCTTTTGTAAATTCCATGTTAAAGAGCGTTTTGGGTAAAATTGTTTCATTTGTCATCCGTGTTTTGACTTGTAATTAGTAATATGATTACTTAGATCATGATTACTAAATTCCAAAATATAAAACTTGGTTTATATATAATATATATTTAGAATATACATATATATAATAAATTAGTAAATGGAAAGAAATACATCGTTCATGGAGATGGTAGGTTGTACTTACGCTTGAACGCTATTTTCGTTTCCTTATTGAGTTGAATGGAATTAAGTAGATGACATACATATATATATATACATATAAATCCAGTATCATTATTATGTAATATATTTCATTATTACTTATTATATATACTTTATAATCATTCATGAATGGTTAAAGTGGAGAATGAATCTCATCGCGTCATGGAGACGGTATTCCGTACGTATGCACGCGCGGTGATTTTGTTTTCCGTAGGATGGATATATGGTGAAATAGGGTTGTTTCATACTTATAATAACTTATCAGTATATGAGTGATACTTATGTTATTACTTCATAATGAAACAACTAAATAAGTAGAAGGGGAAGAAGAAATAAAGATGAAAGAATCGGTAACAGAAATTACCTCTTCTTTGAAGCGCCTCTTTGAGACCTCCTCTTAGGGCACTAAAATTGGTCTTTGAGGAAGACCAGAACCTCTAGGATGTTTCTAGGGAAGTGGATAAGAGAATTTGGCAGAGGGTGGACGAGCTTGAAGTCTCAAAGTGTTGTGAGGAAGAGATGGAGGGGGTGCCCTTTTATAAGGGAGGAGAGGGGCACCTTTGGAATAACTAAATATATTATATTATTATAAAGCTAAATTCGGTTTTAAATAGCTCCAAATTAAATTATTTCGAATCTAAGGTGGGTATGTGTCTATATCCTCTCATAAAATAGAATTTAGACAAGTTTAGGTTCCTATTTAAACCTTATCATTTATATTTTACTTTAAGTTAGATAATTTTACTTTTACCGTGTCTTATTGTTTTCTTACACTATAATGTTGATAAACATACTATATCAAGCCAAACGAACCCCAAGTTGTTTATTATTAATATATATAACCCTATCTATGTCATTTGGCTGAACCTTAGATTTTTAGGAATAAAATAACAATTAATAATATAATATTTGTTTTAAAAACTACTTTATGTCAATTTTGACAGTATTTAGTAATTTATTTTTTTTGAAACTCATAAAAATATTGATTAGTTATAAAAAAGTTAATTAAATCAATAATAACATGTCATATTAACATATAAAATCAGTGTAATTCATAAAAAGTCTTAAATTACATTTATTTGGGTATTTATAACATCAATTGTGTCAATATTTCATTAATAAGACAATTACTGCATCATCTTTGTGTCATAATAAATGATAATTATTTAATCCCTAAAAATTTGAAATAAATTACTATGATGTATATAATTGTATTAGATTTCTGGAGACTATTCATGTTCGATGTTTCATGAAGTTTATCACTAAATTAAAATTATTATACTTATAAGATTTAAGGAAGTGACATGTTGTCACATTCTTTGGTTTTAATAATAATTAAATTATGTTCATGGAAAAAAGTCAATTAAATGAATCTAATCCGACCCTTAGGTGATATGGTTCGACTTTTAGTCATCAAATAGGATTTTCACATGTGTTAGGGAAATTTTATAATATTATATTTACCCTTAATTACCAGATTTACCTTTAACTATGGTAAATAAAATTTACCGTAGTTACTATTCATAATTCCCAAAAATAAAAAGTAGCTTATTAAAATAAGTTGGATCCACTGATTCTAAATATGGAATCCAGTTTTTCAAAATTCAATACACAAAATTTTCAGTAATTAAATTAAAATTAATCCTGTTGTCGAAAGAAAACGGGTTTTTCTTTAAAACATTGCAAAAGATTGAATTGATTTATCCTACGAATTCCAGGTAGAATCAATGATAATGACATACATTATATTAAATGGTAAAAATATATTCTATTTATACTTTAAAACCATTAAATATTATAATTTAACCATATAAATTATTGCGATGAAAAAAGTTGTTTTTAATTAAAATATAGCGTGTTTTTTACTATTCATCAAAATATGAAAGTTACCAGAATAATTTGAAAAATTTATCCAAAGTAAATTTTTATTTCATGATTCCAAAGAATAATTTTATTTTGTCAAATTTAACTTATAAACATGTCAAAAACTATATTTAATGTGGGTGCGCCATCAAAAGGCGGCAAAACTGCATTTTTTGAAAAATACTTATTTTACTTGAAAAATTTATTTTGTTCTTATACCATGTTTTAGAAAGTGTGTAAGACGAATAATAATGTTATAAGATTCAAAATTTAGTTAATTATATTCATAACGGCTAGTTCATAATAATATTATAAAAATATATCGTTGTTTAGTAAAACCCGGTATTGCGTACAACACACGCTATCGAGGAAGGTCGCGATTGCGTGTAATGCAAGCCAAGGCAGGGTTGCGTGTTGTGCAAGAATCATTAGTTGTTTTTTATAACATAATCAAACCATATTTCATTTATACATTGAATATATATATATAATCAATGTTGTGTAGAATAACTATTATCAAAATTGTGTGTAACACGATCCAAGAATAGTGTTGTGTAAACTGCAAGCTAATGTGGTGTTGCGTATAGCGCAAGGTAATCTTGGTGTAGCATACAACACAAGACATTAATGAAATTAAAAGAATATTTTTCATAAAATCTCGGGGTGTTACATACAATTTGTATCATCTCATCCACCATGATTCCATTTACCCCCAGACCTCACCATTAAAATATCATGCATATACACAGAGTAGGGAAGGAATGGATAAAAATGTATTGAAATATGGATAACCCATATAAAGATAATTCATGGTATCTATTGTCTAAAAGAAGAATTTATGTAAAGGTTGTATTTTAAGAAAATAATCTTTTGAAAGGATGCCTCAATTATTTAAATTTTTTTTCACAGTCATAGCTTTGAATGGTTTCAATACATGTTCTAGTCAGTTAAATGTCCCATGATCACTCAAGAAATGTGCTCAAGAATAAATAGGAAGTAATTTGACAAGAAATCCTCCTGTGAATGGGAAATATAACATTAGAAAATCATTCATGGCCTCAAAAATAATAACGAATCAATTCCCTGAACATCTGAAATTCAAATCATGAATTATGGTGGGAAAATTTCACTTACATGAATCAGTTAACTCCTTAAAATTATGAGGCATCATTTAAATATTAGTGCTTCATATTTAAAAATTAAATTTTCCATTTAATTCATTTAATCATATAAACATTTAAATCTAAAACATGGCATCATAGGGTTCCTATGAAACTCATGTCTCCTGGATAAGTTGAGTAAAACATGAATTCAATTGTGGGCATGCAATTTTATCATTAATGATCAAAACATGTTGTGGATAAAAATGTAGAGAGTTTAAAAGATTAAACACTAAAATTGAATTCCATTTTTCCATGAAATGTAGTCCTTCCCCTTAACTATATGGGTATTTCATCTCCCATTATGAACCTACAAAATAAAAAAACTAAATTAAACTCAAGGATAATGTCATTAAAGATAAAAATGATAGAGGGAGTGGGATGCATGGTACACTACATCTACGAAATGAAATTGAAATATAAATTCATAGAAAGAATGTAAAGATAAATCCTGGTACAATCCCCCAAGTGGGCTGTGAATTTTTACTACCTCCAGAGGGAAGTACCAGCTGTTATCCAATGTCCAATGGAGGATGAAACTTCTTTGAGTTGAACCACCACATATGGCATTTCCTAGCTTGTTCTTCATCCTTGTTCTTGATGAATTAACCATGGAGAGAGTACACCATATCATCCCATTCACAATAAGGTATAACTTGAATAGTGGGGGTAGGATGTAGTATGAATCATCCTCCATCTCAGTTGCTACTTGTGAAACCTCTTCTTCTTTGTCCAGTGGTTCCTCAAGGCATGCTGCATACGATGAATAGTCAATGGGAAAGTTAGAGTGTAATTCTATTTGAATAAAACTAAAACAATAATTATTAAGAGAAAATTATTCCTCATAAAAGTAAGTAGTTTTTTTATTGACATCGTTAGGGAAATCCATGTGCATCTCTTCATGAGATTCTTTCAATAAATATTCTACTTGTAATGGGAGCTCCATTTGTTCCTCAACAGGTGCACATATAGCTTCATCTTCTTCCTCCAAGTCATAACAGAGATTATCTGATTCTGTATAATCAAAGTCACAAGGATTGATGTAGAATTCAGATTCAATAAAATTATAAGAGATAGAGTCAAACTATAGTTCAACTCCCTGAGTCGGTTGAGCTTCAATCTTTGCCTCAGTGGTAAGTGCATGTAGGAGTAGAATCTCTGAGGAGGGATGTAGGTAGTCAGTCTCCTCCATCTTGACTTTAAATTCCACCACATGGGATGTATCTTCCTTCAGTGGTGATGGCTCTTCTTTTTTGTATTTTATGGGGAGATCAGGCAGTTCTGAACATTTAATTAAGAATTTGTAAAATCTTTTTTGATCTCCCACTTGTAGCTTTGCAGGTATGTCTTCATACATTTCCACCTCAGGTTCTTGATCCTTCTTAGAGGTTGGCTGCAGCATTAACGTACAAACATAGTCAAATTTTCTTTCATCATTTTTCATTTAGTTTTTCAATGCTTTTTCTATGTTCCTTTACCTAAGACCCTCTAAAATATTATTTTTTGTTGTTGTTGTTGCACATGTGAGTAATTTTTCAATGCATAATATTATGAATTTGAATACATCATGAAATTATTTTAGTTTTTTTTAATTAAATAAAATACACCTAAGATATAAAAATAGAAAAAAAATGAACAAAGGATTTGATACCCATAAACGATGCTATTTTTGACTCACGCCTATCACGAGGCATAAACAAAAACAATTATATATTTTCTAATGCAGCATAGTGGATGACTAGGGCCATCTTTCTTGAGGAGCCTTCTCAATACTGTTCTCTTACTTTATCTAATTCACATATTTGATCTCTTTTGTTGTTTTTTTTTATTATTTGAAATTTATGAAAATATTTTTTTGGTTTTTTATTATTTAAAATAATGACATGTGAATCATGAATTATAAATTTATATTAAGATGAAAGTCTAAACAGAATGAATTAATAAGAAAGAACTTGGTTTTGGGGGTAGGTTTAATGTTCAATCATTATTCTCATTTATATTTTTTTATTTGAGTTTGACTATCTAAACATGAAATATCATGTTTGAATTACTATTATTTATTTGGAAATTTTGTAATATCATTGAATGTTTGAGAACTCTCAATTACACCTCCTCATTTAATCCATGTTGATGACACACCTTTGTCTAGAATGTGTCATCTTCCAGGACCTGGTTCACATAAAGTCGTTTCATCCATTGATTATCTCAACTCCAACATGTGAATAACTAACAAATGGAGATAGGGAAAATTTATTAAATAAAAGAATAGAGATTGGTAGAGTTTCATGTCATCACAGGTAGTCACAACATCAGGGACATTCGTATTACCCGTGCATGCTACTCAATTCTATCTACAAAATTAAAATTAAACATTAATGTAAATTTTTGATCACCTTCACATCCCCCTATCCATGTCTTGATGTAAGAATCTCATTTTTGACAGTAAGATATTACTTGGTGGAGTGGGTGAAAGAGGAGAGAGAGGGAAAGAAATGCAGAAAAGTGGATTGAGAAACATAAAGGCATGGATTTATAAAACTAAAATTTAAATTACAATTAAAAACTAAGGAAAAAATAAAATGAAAATGAAATTAAAAGAAGAAATGAGGGGGGGGATAAAGGATCAGAAGTGTACCATGCCCTGGTGGGTTCCTTCCTTGGATTTAGGTGTCGAGGTGATGATTTGAAGAGGAAAGGGCCTCCTTTTATAGGAATAATTCTGTACTTGGAATGTTTGCATGTTTCTGAACCAATAAATGGCCGATTCACGCATGGACCCCTGCTTAAAAGGTGTTCATAAATTTATTTTTCCGTTCATCCTCAAATGTTCAACTCATTTGGACACCAGATTAATGAGTTATGAAGCTCTCATTAGAGGTCTCTTTTTTTGGATGCAGCTTCTAGGAAGCTTCTTCCAAATATATAACATTCAATGGTAGCCTTCATGACTTCAAAACACCCCTTAATTTTTATAGAGTCGTCCATATGTGTGATCGTGCTATCATAGGTGGAAGAAACTCAATTGGATTTGTGAAGGCCGAGTTGTGGTTCCGTTACACTGGTGGGGTCCATGCTGTCCGCCCGGAAAAGTTTCCAACTTCAATGAATCTTTAGAGCCACTAGATGGCCGAATCAGCTCATAGTTCAGAAGACAAAGTTGAGGAAAATAAAATTATGATTCTAAAAAAATATTAATCACTAAATTTGGAATTATATTATAAATTAAATGAAAAAAATACCCTTGTGGTAAAATCTGTCAACAAATCCAAAATTTTTCACTTTTCACAATTTTCGTCAATATCATTCTAAAATTCAAATTACCCATTATATTAATAAAAAAATTAAATTCATGGGTTTTATCATTTTTAAAAATTAAAAATACTCATTATTTGATAAAAACTATTCACATAAATTTTCTCTGTCAAATACACATGCACTTAAATCTTGCTTTTCCCCATGTAGAGAATCTCAACATAGAAATCAGAGGACACCAATGTTAGAAAAATTAGAATTCAAATGAAATATAATCAAACAATTTTCAATGTTAAATCAAACATTATAAAATTTAAAACAAAATATCAATTTAATTTCCCATTTTCAAAGAATCAAATAATTCACATATTTTACTTTTCCCCTTTGAAAATTGATGGAACTTCTCCTTTCATTCATTCAAGCTCCTTGATTCATTTTTATTAAACATGTCAAGTCATGTTTTACCTCACCTTTGATTATTTTCTGTCATAAATCATGATACAATTCATGTAGAGTTATTATCATATCATGAGAACATGCTCCTTATCAATAGGCTTGTTATGAACTACATTCTCCACTTTATAAAGGCAAAAGACACAAAAAATCACAAGGACTTGCAATAATGGTTCAAATAACATTGAGGCTAAAGGTTGGTAGGATTTTATTCTTTAAAAATTAAGGCTCAAGGAGGAGGATAATTTCTTAAGTACAATGCATGATATCAAAAGAAAAAATTTCTTGAAATTCTCCCTTTCAATGTACTAACACCCACTTCCCCAAAACTCAAAGTAAAGGTTTTGATCAAGTAAGAATAATGAATGATTTGTGAACACTGATGAAATTTTTTATGTTGTAATTTTTTTATCATTTTTATAATGTTATGATAAGATAAAACCTCTCATCCATAACCTAACCACATATGATTAAAATACAGTTGGTCTAAGAAATGGTGAATTTTTGTTCTTCCAAATCACAACCCATTTTTCTATTTTTATGAATCTTTTTACAAAAATTCAATTCAAGAGGGGAAAAAATTTAGTATAATGAATGCTTTAAAAACCTTCTACAATGCCCAGAATAACACCCCCACACTTCTTCCTTAAAATGTGTATCATCTCATCCACCATGATTCATTTTTACCGCACACTTCAGCCTTAAAATATCATGAATATACCAAGACTGGGTAATGAATGGATAAAAATGGCTTGAAATATAGATCATCCCTATAAAGTTCATTCATGGTCTCCATGGGATAAAATAATGATTTATGTAAAGGTGGTATTTTAAGGAAATTATCTCTTCAAAGGATACCTCAATCATTTAAAATGTGTTTTTTCATAATCAGATCTTTGACAAGTTTTAATACAAGTTCTAGTCAGTTACATGTCCCAAGATCAATCAAGAAATATGCTCAAGAATAAATAGGTAGTACTTGGTCTAGAAATCCTCTGAGGAATGTGAAATATAACCTTGGACAATCACTCATAGCATGAAAAATAATAACAAATCAATTCTCTTGAACATCTAATATTCGAAGAATAAAATATGGTGGGGAAATTTTATTTACATATATCAGTTAATTCCTTCAAATCATGAGTCATCATTTCCATATCTATGCTTCATATCTAAATATTCAGTTTTCCATTTAAATAATTTAATCATATAAACATTGAAATCTAATACATGGAATCTTTGGGTTCCTAAGAAACACATGTCACATAGATATGTCGAGTAAAACTTGAATTCAGGTGTGGGCATGAAAATTTATCATTAAAAATCAAAACATGTTGCGTAGAAAAATGTTGAGAGTTTAAAAGATAAAATCGAAAAAGTGAACTCACGTTTTCCATGAAACATAGTCCTTACCATTAACTTTGTGGTGATTCCTTCTACCATTATGAACATATAAAATAAAACAACCCAATTAATCTCAAGGATCATGTCATTAAAGATAAAAAATGTTATAGGGAGTGGGATGTATGGTAGACTACATCCAAGAAATTAAAATTAAATTTAAATTCCTAGAAAGCATTTAAATATAAATCTTTCTATGATCCCCCAAGTGGACCCTGAATATTTAATGCCTCCAGAGTGCAGTACCAGCTGTTATCCAAAGTCTGATAGAGGACGATGCATCTTTGATTTGAACCACTACATGTAGATTTTCCTAGCTTGTAATTCAGCCTTGTTCATGAGGAATGATACATAGATAAATTACACCATATCCTCCTCCTTCACAATTATGTATAACTTGAATGGTGGGGGTTGGATGAATTTTGAATCATCCTCCATCTCGGTTGCTACTTTTGTAACCTCTTCTTCTTTGTCTGGTGGTTCCTCAAGGTATGTAGCATCCAAAGAATAGTCAATGGGAAAGTCAGAGTGTAATTCTATTTGAATAAAATTAAAACAATAATTATTAAGATCAAATTCTTCCCCATCAAAGTAAGATTCTTTTTTCATGGTCTCCTTACAAAAATCCACTAGCATATCTTCATGAGCATACTTCAATAAATATTCAACTTGTCCATGGAGCTCTATATGTTCCTTAGGAGGTTCACATCTAGCTTCATCTTCTTCCTCCAAGGCATTGTAGAGAATCTATGATTCTGTATAATAAAAATCACAAGGAGTGATGTAGAATTCCGATTCAATAAATTTATTGGAGATAGAGTCAAAGTATGGTTCAAATCCCTGATTCGGTTCAGCTATAATCTCTACCTAAGTGGTAAGTGCCTCTTGGAGTAGAATCTATGAGGATAGAGGTAGGTAGTCTGTCTCCTCCATCTTGACTTCAAATTACACCACTTGTAGCTCAGCAGGTAAGTCTTCCTCCATTTCCACATCAGTTTCTTGATCCTGATCTGGGATGGGTTGCTCCATTAATGCATGAAAATAGTAAAATGATCTTTCAGATTTTTTAATTCAGTTTTTTCAATGCTTTCTCTAAGTTATTTCACCTGATCCCTTCTAAAATCTTCTTCTTGTTGTTGTTGTTATTACACCTCTGAGTAATTGTTCCATTCATAATATTCTGAATTTGAATACATCATGAATTTTTTTTAGTATTTCTTAAATAAATTAAATCTACCTAAGATGTGAAAATAGAAAAAACATTTAAATAATGATTGGCTCCTCGCCAATGGCAGCAGTTTTGATGCATACCCTTCTTGGCTGTGGAAAAAAAGAATTATATTTGTCCTAGTGCAGCACATTGGACGATCAGGGTTGTCTCTCTTGAGAAACCTTCTCAATGTTGTTCACATAATTTATCTAATTCACCTATTCTATCTTTTTTTTTGTGGTTTTTTATTAAATTAAATTTATGAAAATATTTTTTGTTTTTTTTATTATTTAAAATAAGGAAACATATAAAGAAAGAATAATAAATTTATATTAAGATGTTAGTCTAAAAATAATGAATTAACAATAAGAAACATGGTTTTGGGGGTTGGTTTAATGTTCAATAATTAGTCTCCTTTATATGTTTTATTTTAGTTTGATAATACAAACATGAAATATCATTTTTGAACTACTATTCTTGATTTAGAAATTGTGGAATATCAATGAATGTTTGAGCACTCTCAATTCCACCTCCTCCTTTAATCCAAGTTGAGGAAACACCTTGGTCTAGAATGTGTCATATTCTAGGACCTTGTTCAATCGAATCTATTTAATCCATTGATTAGCTCAAATAAAAAATTTGAATAACTAAAAAATGGAGAGAGGGAAAATTTATCAAATAAAAGAATTGAGATAGGTTGAGTTTCATGTCATCGGAGGCAATCACAACCTAGCGGACATTCACCTTACCCATGCATGCTACTCAATTATATCTACAAACGTAAAATTAATCATTAAAGAAAATTAATGATCACATTCACCTCCCCCTTATTCAAGTCTTGAGGTTAGTCTCTCATTTCTGAGATTAAAATATTACTTGGTGGAGTGTGTGGAAGAGTAGAGAGATAGAGGGAACAAAATGATGAAAATTGGATGAAAAAACAAGAAGGCATGGATTAATAAAACAAAAATTTAAATTGAAATTTAAAACTAATTCAAAACTAAAATGAAAATGAAATTAAATGAAGAAATTAGAGGGAATAGAGGATCAGAAATGTCCCGTGACCCGGTGGGATCCCTCCATGGTTTTGGGTGTTGATTTGATGATTTGAGAAGGATGCAAGGGCCTCCTTTTATAGGCATAATTTTTTACTCCAAATGTTTTCACGTTTTTGTCACATGACATGGTAGATTCTTGCATGGACCCCTTCTTCAAAGATGTTTATAAATATGTTATACGTTCACTCTAAAATTTCAACTCATTTGGACCCTAGATTAATGAGTTATAAATTTTTCATTGGCAGTGTCTTTTCATGGACACAACTTCCAGGAAGATTCCTCCAAAAATATTACATTAAGTGGAAGACTTCATAACTTAAATACTCCACCAAATATTTTATAGAGTTTGCGCTATCTATCCTCATTTTATACCAGGTAGAAGAAACTCAATTCGATGTGTGAAGGCGGATTTTTGGTTCCGTTACGGTGGTGGGGTCCACGTTGTCTGCTCGGAAAGGATTCCAACTTCAATTAATTTTTAGATCCACTAGATGAACAAATCATCTCCTAGTGTAGAAGAAAAAGTTTTTTTAAATAAAATCAGGATTCTAACAAAATAAAATTCATTAAATTTTAAATTATATTTTAAAAATAATGGCCAAAATACCCTTGTGGTAAAATCTGTCAAAAAATCCAGAATTATGCTCTTTTCACAATTTTGCTCATTTTTTTTCTAAAATTTAAATTAAAGATTATTTTAATAATACCATGAAATAAATGGGTTTTATAATAGAAAAAAATTAAAAAAATACTCATTATTTGATAAAAAAATATGCACATAAAGTTTCTCTTTCAAATACCCCAACACCTAAACCATGCTTGTCCTCAAGCACAAAATCTTAACATAGAAATCATAGGACACCAATGTTACAAATATTCAAATTCACTAGAAATAAAATAAAACAATTTTCAATGTTAAATCAAAACTTCAAAAAATTACAAAAAATATCAACTTAATTTCCCATTTTTCAAAGATACTAATAATTCACATATTTTACTTTTCCCCTTTGAGAATTGATTGATCTTCCCCTTTCATTAATTCAAGATCCTTGATTCATTTTTATTAAACATGCCAAGTCATGATTTACCTCAACTTTGATTATTTTTTCTCATCACTCATGATACAATTCATGTAGAGTTATTCTCATATCATTAGAACATTCTCCTTATCCATAGGCTTGTAAATGAACTACTTTCTCCACAATGTAAAGAAAAAAGACACATAAAATCACGAGGACTTTCAATAATGGTTCAAATGACTCTGAGGCTTATGGTTGGTAGGATTTGATGCTCTAAAAATTAAGGCTCAAGGAGGAGGCTAATATCTTAAGTATAATTCATGATATCAACAGTAAAAATGTAATTAAATTCTCCCCCTAAATGTAGTAACAACCACTTCCCCAAAACTCAAAGTAAATGTTATGATCAAGAAAGCAAAATGAATGATTTGTTAACAGTCTTTAATTTTTTTAATTTGTACTTTTTTCATTTTTAGAATGATATGATGAGATAAAATCTCATATCCATCACCTAACCACATACAATCATAAGATCATCGGTCAGGAAAATGGTGATTTTTGGTTCATCCAAATCGCAACCCATTTTTCAATTTTTTCATTGTTTTCATTTTTTTTCAATTAAAGAGAGGAAGTCAATATAGTATAATGAATGATTTCACATCCTTTTACAATTCCCACTATAATAACCCCACACACACATCTTCCTTACAATGTGTATCATCAACTCCACCATAGTTCCTTTAACCCCCATACTTCAACTTTAAAATATCATGCATATACCAAGAGTAGGGCAGGAAAGGATAAAAATGGATTGAAATATGGATCATCCCAATAATTGTCATTCATGGACTCTACGGGATAAAATAAGGATTTGTGTAAAGGTTGTATTTTAAGGAAAAGTAGTTTCTCCAAGGATGCTTCAACCATTTTAAATATGTTTATGCACAGTCATAGCTTTGACGAGTTTCAATACAAGTTATGGTTGGTTACATGTACCAATATCACTCAATAAATATGCTCAAGAATAAATAGGAAGTATTTGGTTTAGAAATCCTCTGTTTAATGGGAAATATGACATCGGAAAATCACTCATAGCATGAGAAATAATAACAAATAAATCTCCATGAACTTCTGAAATTCAATGCTTAAATGATGGTGGGGAAATTTCATTTACATGAATCAGTTAATTCCTTGAAACCATGAGTCATCATTATATTATCTATGAATCATATTTAAAACATCAATTTTCCATTTCAATCATTTAATCACATAAAAAATAAAATCTAAAACATGGCATCACCGGATTCCAATGAAACTCATGTCTCCTAGATAAGTCGAGTAAAACGTGAATTCAATTGTGGGCATGCAATTCTGTCATTAAATCTCAAAATATGTTGTGGAAAAAAATGTAGAGAGTTTAAAAGAGAAAACACTAAATGTGAACTCCCTTTTTCCATGAAACTTAGTCCTTCCGCTTAACTATATGGGGATTCCATCTACCATTATGAACCTATAAAATAAAACTTCTCAATTGATCTCAAGGATCATGTCTTTAAAGATGAAAAATATAGAGGTAGTGGGATACATGATGCACTACATATAAGAAATGAAATTGAAATATATATTCTTAGAAATCACGTAACAGTAAATCATGCTACGATCCCCCAAGTAGGTCATGAATTTTTAAAACCTCTAGAGGGCAGTACCAGCTGTTATCCAAAGTCCGATGGAGGATAAAGCATCTTTGATTTGGACCACCACCTGTGGATTTTCCGAACTTATACTTTGTCCCTATTCTTGATGAGTGATCCATGGATAGATTACACCATATCCTCCCCCTTCACAATGAGGTATAACTTGAATGGTGAGGTTTGGATGAAGTATGAATCATCATCCATCTCTGTTTCTACTTGTGCAACCTCTTCTTCTTTTTCCAGTGGTTCCTCAAGGTATGTTGAATCCAAAGAATAGTCAATGGGAATGTCAAAGTGTAATTATATTTGAATAAAATTAAATCAATAATTATTAATATCAAATTCATCCCAATCAATGTAAGAATTATTTTTCATGGTTTCCAAAGGGAAATCCACTGGCATCTGTTCATGATCTTCCTTCAATAAATATTCAACTTGTCCCAGGAGATCCATATGTTCCTGAGAAACTGCACATATAGATTCATCTTCTTCTTCCAAGGAATATCAGAGATTATATTATTCTATATAATCAAAATCACAATATGTGATGTAGAATTTATATTCAATTAAATTATAAGAGATTGAGCCAAAGTATGGTTCAAATACCTGAGTCGGTTCAGCTTCAATATCTGCCTCATTGGTAAATGCATCTTGCTGTAGACTCTTTGACGATGGAGGCAGGTATTCTGTCTACTCTATATTGAAATAAAATTCCACCACATGGGTGGTTTCTTCCTTCAATGCTTCTGGATCTTCTTATTTATATTCTATGGGGAGATCATGCAGTTTCTCACATTTAATCAAGAATTCATCCAATCTTGGTCGATATCCCACTTATAACTCAGTAGGTAAGTCTTCCTCATTTTCCACCTTAGGTTCATGATACTGCTCTGGGTCGGGTTGCTCCATTAATGTACGAACATAATCATGTTATCTTTCAACTTTTTTTATTCAGTTGTTCAATGCTTTCTCTAAGTTTTTTCCCTATGCCCTTCTATAATATTTTTCTTCTTCTTATTGTTGATTCACCTGTTAGTAATTGTTACATGCATAATATTCTGAATTTGAATACATCATGAATTTTTTTTTGTTTTTTTAAATAAATTAAATCTACCAAAGATGTGAAAATAGAAAAAATAAATAAATGAAAAAATTATTGAATCCCCCACAATGGTGCCAATTTTGACGCATGCCTGTAATGGGGCATGGGAAAAAACAAATATATTTTTTCTAGTTCTGCACATTGGATGACCAAGTTCATATCTCTCGAGGATTTTTCTCATGGTAATTCACTTACGTTATCTAATTCACATATTCTATCTCTTATTTTGGTTTTTTTATTAAAATAAATTTATGAATTTTTTTGTGTTTTTAATTATTTAAAATAATGACATGTGTAGAAAGAATTAAAAATTTATATTAAGATGAATTTATAAATAGAATGAATTAATAAGATAGAACATGGTTATGGGGGTTGGTTTAATGTTCAATCATTATTCTTCTTTATCTATTTTATTGAGTTTGATAATCCAAACATGAAATATCTTGTTTGACCTGCTATTCTTTATTTATAAATTATGGAATATCATTGAATTTTTTAGAACTCTCAATTCTACCTCCTCCTTTAATCCAAGTTGATGAGACACCTTTTTCTAGAATGTGTCTTCTTCCAGGACCTGGTTCAATCGAAGCTGTTTCATCCATTTTTTATCTCAACTCCAACGTGTGAAGAACTAACCAATGGGGAGGGGAAAATAATTAAATAAAATAATAGAGATATGTTGAGTTTCATGTCATCGGAGGCATTCACAACATCGGGGAAATTTTCCGTACCCATTTATGCTACTCAATTCTATCAACAAAATTCAAATTAATCATTAAAGAAAATTCACAATCACCTTCACCTCCCACCTATCCAAGTCTCGAGGTCAGGGATCATTCTCATATTTTCACTAAGATAAACAAAAAAAAAATTCTCACTATTCTAGGAGAAATTTTTCAAATGGAAAAGCACACTAAAAATTTGAAAACCATTATTCCCATGTATATTAAAGGTAAATTTAAAAAGAAAAATTTTAAGAACCATGTTTCACCTCTGCATAGAATTTTAGAATGATTTTTGACCTTAGATGTTTAACTCAAATTCAAAATATTTCATATCATGATTAATTGAATAACTACAAATGATTTATTCCCTTTGTAATTGCCCATTTTGAGTTGTATTTTTAGTACCCGATAGAATTCTAAGCCTTCAATCTCATTTTATTTTCTGAGTATATTTCTTGAGAGATACCCGGGACATGGAAACCTACTCGAACATGAAATCTAATATTTTCAAAACAATGACTAAATATGGGTAATTTTAATATGATTATGGAATCATTTTATAGCTAATTTACTTGAGATCCACCTAACATCTATCCTTTGTTTAGTCAATTGTTTCCAAGAAAGACCTGTTAGCAGAAAATCTATTTCAATCCCATTTCTATTCCTATAATTCTCCTTCTAAATGCTTACAAATGATTTTGGAACATGTGTTTGGAGGTATTCAGATAGCATGGGATGATTTAACTTTATGATATGTGTGGTGCACTAACCTGACAACTAGGTTGTGATCCATATGCCTTTTTTTGTATCTCGTTCGTAATCTTCTTCTTTGTATAATTTAAATGAAAATACAAAAAATTTATGGTTTTTGTACTATGAGGGTAAAAAATCACCATTTTCCATACTAATAAATCCCTCTAAGTATCATATGTGTTTTGGTGATGGATATGATATCTATCATGTGCATAACATTCAAAAAATAAAAATGATGAAGAAAAAAAAGAAACGAACACAATAATCTCTTTACCTACATTCTTGTGATACATATGGATCCAACCTGAGTTGATGAAGTATAGAACTGACTCGGAAGATGGAGGAATTTTTCACACTTATCTTTTTGAATTTTCATTGTACATAAGAGCTTACCCTCCTTTTGAGCCTGATTTTTACATTTTACCTACATACCTACAACTAGAGAGTCATCATAACCTTGTTGATAAAAGTTCTAAAGATTAATTTTATACTTTTATTTACTTAGTGGAGATCATAATACTAGTGAAGGCTTATGGTTAGGAACATGGACTCAGGGTTCGATCATACCTTACCAAAATTTTACGCTGAGTAATGAGAGAAAATAATGGTGAGGTAAATTACAACTGGGCATATAGCTTAAGGAGCAGTTAAATTATTATGATTAAAATAATATAATTTGCTTTGAAAATATGAACTATGAGGCATGACTAATTTACTAGGAATTATTAAAAAATTAACATTACTACATTTTCTCTTACACATAATTTAATTTCACGGACAAAACATGCATTTTTTTCTTTGAAAAATGATTATCCTTTTAAAATATTTTTTGAGATATTTTTCCTGAGGACCATAAATGATTCATATGTGGGGGGATTTGATAATCCTAGAAGTTATATATATTTATCTGTATCTTTTCCATTATATTTCTTTCATATACTGGATAATGCACATGGTAGATGTCTAATTTTTTAGGAAACATAGATTCACAAGATTCCAATGAATGAAGGGATGAAAAGCATCAAAAATTGCCAAGTACACATCGTGATGGAAAAGTTTAGATAGTGTACTTAATGATCTCAACTCCATCAAGCTATGAAGCCATGTTGTGACCAAACATGATGACTAAATAAATTTCTAGTTAATGTCATGACTCCTTCCTACACATCATGACACAAGTCAAACCGGACGCTGAGAAAGATGCGCGGATTCAATGCAAAAAGCTAGATGTCCATGGGAAACACATCGGGAACCACCTGAACAAAATGAGACCATGTTCAAACATCATCAATCCCCATAATATTTTCATGCCACACTGGTGATCATGGTTGAAATAATAAGGATTTAGGGTTCATGATGTGATTATAAGTATACATTGTGACCATTTGTTCCTATATAAGGAAAAGCCAGACAACACATTTGAATGATGTTTGGATGAGAGCTATCCACCCTTTTGAATCCCTTCAGAATTCCATTCTCTCTTACCTACCTAAATACCTTAGTTATTTTTAATTTCTTTACATTTTCAATAAAATAGTTGTGGATTAATTTTCGTCAACACCTTCAATTCCCACATGGCATCAATTTTGTTTCTTTCCATTCTAGTAAGATTATATCTAAAGTTTACATGCATGTTTTTCACATATTTATTTAATTAAATTAGCATATTTATGATTTACTTATCCCATTTTCTTGCATTAATTACCACCATGAGTTGCTAAACACATAGGCGTAGGGGTCAAGATTCGATGTATCTACATAGTAAATTGGACCTTTAATTCTAATCTTGAAAAACCAAAATTGATTAGTAATTAGGGTATAAACCAATAGTTAAATATCATTTTTCAAACTTTACCATGAATACCAGACAGTGAAGAAAATGAAACTATCATACTTGAAGTAAACTATGATTATGACCATTAGAATAGGAAACTTTCTACAATAGAAGTTGAATGTAAAGCATCAAGGACTATAGCTAGCCTCTTGATCATGAAATAGTTACATCCTAGGAAGAACAATAAGACTGGGCTAAGGATGTGTAACGACAACTGTTTGATTCAAATTCTAATCACATAATACCTTTCCATGATTAGAACTAGGATCATCTTTATCAAGATACTCAAACATGATCACACCCCTATTGAATAAACTGAAGTAAAACCCAAGAATAGTTTGAAAACTCCTAAACATTAGTCAACTATTAATGACTCCTGCAATGGATTCAAGACCGGATTTATTATCCCTACAGTAAAAATTGTCATTGTGGGATTGACTCTAGAAATCTACTATAATATGCCCATGTATTTAGTAATGTTTGGGACACATATAAATTTGTAATTTAACTTTCACCCAAAGGAATTAACGATGCCTTTGGGAGGCCAATCATTAACTGATGAGAAATGGGACGGCATATCATGTATCTCATCATATATTGTCAATTCAAGAATGGAAAAAGAAATTCAAATTCATTTTTATATAATTATGTGAAGTGGATCAAGGAAAAAGGGGTAATGTTTTCTTAAATTTATTCAATTATAACTTTTCTTGATATTTCATCAATATTAGGAAACTAATCAAGAAATACAATGTTATCCTAATACCTTATTTTTTGTTGAACTATTGGCCTTATTAATTATCGAAAATTATTACTTTGAGGCCCTTAATTTTTCATTGATCATTCACTTATCGTTGACTGATGACCTCAGTCACTTCTTATAAATATTTAAATTTTTATATATGTTTGATCTTCACTCCCAACCTATATTTTCCTATGTCAAAACCTAGTTATATGTTACTTTTGGTAATTATTATGGTTCCAACATTATCTTTTCAACATATTTTTTAGTATTTATTTTAATGATGTGGGTTTCTATTGATTTAATATTAATGTACTAAACCTTTGATATCTTAGATGAGTTTTGAGGGTGAAATTCATTTTATGGGTGGTGGAATGTAACGCCCCAATATTTTTTGAAATATTTCTTTTCAAATTAATTATATATTTTTGATATTTTACATTTCATGAAACACTGAATATGGATTTTTTATATGAAAAAAATGTTGTATTCCTTGTGTTATATGAATATCCATGTCCAGATTTCAATACTTGAAACACATAGGTTAGCTTGTCGTATACGTAACGCTATGATTGGATAGTGTTACAAACAACACTGAGTTCTTTTGATATCATGAATTTCACAAGTCAAGCATTCCATTCACATGAAATCAAATTGTCTTGTGTTATATAAAATGATGACTTTTCATGTTCTACATGCAACACCAAGTTGGCATACATTACATGAAACCCCAACTTCATATATGTTACAGGAAACATTATTTCTCTATAAAACATTATTTTAATGTTATAATTATTTAAACAATATAGTCCCAAAATAGATATTAAATATATTATATTTAAAATAGTAACTTCTTTTAGAATAATTTTTATTGTGGGTTTTAATAAATAAAACATATTGATAAAGAAAATTTTTGTTTTGGTAAAGTCTATATATGTTTAAAAATACTATTTTCCGAAATGAACTATTTTTCATGTCCTTATAAAAAAAACATAAAATAACATTTTTTTACATTTAGGAATTTATTTTGATTAATTAAACTTAATTTTTTAATTTATAATGTCTGAATTACATTCAGTTGAATTTTTTGGATTTTTCAGAGAAACATAATTTTCTGAGGAATTGGAAAAAATAACGAATTTAATACAAAACTGATTTTTCATATAATTAATTAATAATTTTAAATTATAATCTAAATTGGTTTCAAAATTTAATTATATAATTTTTTTATTAATTAATCCAATTTATTTCATTAGAAACATTTTCACGTTGAAATTGTACATAAAATACCATGTAATCTTTTTGAACATTTTCTTATTAAGAAACCTGCTATGTCGTCTTGTCCATGGGATTAGTGTTAATCATAATTTTGAAGATTATGAGAGTTGAACTTCTAAAAAAGGATAATTTTTTTTATTTATTCTGTTATATAGAGTCTAATAAGTTCAAATTAATTTTTGAAAAAATAAATATTAGAAAAACGTGATTAAAGTTAATTATAGTGATTAAGTTATAATTAAGCCTAACAAGGGACTAAACTATAATCAGAAGGGACTAAATGACCTCTAAACTTTTCAATAACCAATTGGCGGGAAATATTTTTGTCTATAATCATTTCATTATTGTTTTTGGTTATTTTTAATTGATTTTGATGGGTAAGAACATGTGTACATTTAGCTTGTTTTCAAAAATGTCATGTGCGTCCTTTTATTGATCAATAAAAGGACACCACCTCTCCCCCTTATTCAATCCTCTGAAATCACATAGGTTCATCCATGATATTCCCAAATAGTCTCCCATAATACTTCTCCTCCACCATGAATCCTCCCTTTTGGAATAAATCTTTCCAAGAAATCCCTTTGGTGGAAACTCAAAGGAGTTACCTGATTAAGAGGTAACACCCTCCCTCAAGCTCTATTATTTTACATTTTTTCTCCACCACCTAAATTATTCTTACTATATAAATAAATAGAAGCTTTAGTATCCTAAATAAAATCATGTGTTTTATTCAAATGTTCTGACCTACACATAAACACACCTCCATCTAATTAGTAACAAACATACTATTTATGTATATGATGAACAACAACCTCACAAATCGATGATGGTTAATTATTCCTTTTCCGCCTTTCTTAGTGATAATAATGATAGAAGTTAAATTTATAAATGAAAAAAATATCTTAAAGCTTCTGTAAAAATTATATAATGCATGCCTCTATTCTTTCTATCTCATGTAAAAATGATAATTTCATTTGAGGATTTGTGGACTACCACCACCTTTATGCGACGTGATCCTTTCACACACTACATGTAATGTATTAAAAATGTGTATTATGGAACTTATATGATATATATATATATATATATATTTATAATTCTAGTTTAATGAAATTATATACATATATAAATATATAATTTTCTGTTCTTTTTTTTCAATATGAATATAAAATGGAAACAAAGTTCATGCATACGTATGGCATACCATCTCCAAGAATAGTGTTTTTAATTTCTTACTTGTATGTTATAAAGATTATTATAATAATCATATTCTGAATATAAATGATATTTATGCAATTTTTTACATTATTCAAATCCTGATATGAAATAATGAAAAAACTTATAACATATTAAGAAACATGTGAAAAACAATGTGACTATTACCCGAAGTGAAACCTTATCAATGAATTTATAAGAAGTGGGTAATATAAAGTCATAATGACAACATGTATGATATTAGATATAATAGTATTTCTCTTATATGGATGTATAATAAACTTATATTTATTATATAGGAGGTTTGAACAAGTACGATGAGTGACAAGAACCAAGGTAAGGGGATTTCATCTCACTTTTTATTACTGTGAGATACATGCCTTAAACACCACTCACTTATTTGGTGTGGTGTATTTACTACAAAAAAATGTATATTATGATTATAATTATTAATTATATTATGATATATATTTAATTATTATTATCTAATCTTCATGGGTCATGATGGCTCAATAGTTTCCAAATCAGTATGGTAGTTTTGTCTTAATTTTCTTTTTTTGAGACACATGTTTTATTATGAATATATATTACTTTTTTTGGCATATATACTTTCATTTTAGTTGTTAAATATTTAATATACATCATTTAATGATATATTATGCTTCAAAAAATTTCATTTTCTTACATAGAGAGTATGATCCCATGTTACCAAGTGGTAAGAATTTATTGAAACAACCTCACTATTTATCAGGATTATTTAGGATTATGCATTCATTAATGAAATATTATGATCCATATATTAGGAAATCACATTATCTTTCTTACCATATGTATATTGGTTTTATATAAATTTAAGCGTAACATTTTCCACTCTCTAGTACTTAAGATAATTCAAAAAATGTTTTTATGAAAACCGGAAATTACATCTCCATTTGGTCGGAAATCTCTGTTCATTCTAAACAATGATTTCAAAGGAAAAGATTTAAAAAAATGATTTATGTTTTAAAATGTATTATAATCATTTTAATTCTTTCTATATAAGAATTAAATTTTTGTTCCAAAATTTTTTAATGTTTCTTTATTTGTTTTCAAGATATTTTGAAAGAAATGGTTTTCAAAATATTTTCAAGATTTTGTTATATGATTTCAAAGTATTTTCAAATAAATGGTTTTAAAAATGTTTTTATGAATCATTTATATATTATAAAGGAAATTTATTTTCCAAATATTCTCATGTTATATTTATATTATATCAATGAAAATTGATTCTATATTTTTTGAGATTTCATCATCGTGTGTAAAAGGGGATGGCGGAACCCTGGATGGCGGAACCCCGGATGGCATAGAGAATGAGCTCGCTATGGGAGGCCCTCTCTATCCATCGGCCAGAAGGGGGAAATGTATCTCCTCGTCCTCCGAGATTAGATCCTTCTTCCTGCCCTGATATCCCGGATATTGAGGTATGCCTTAAGGTTCCAAATCTGGTGAATGGTGAACTCACGGTCCCGATTTCCTCTCTGGAGTTTGTGAAGGCGGTGTCGTGGCTAGATCTCGTCCTCGTTGCAAGATTTGTCAAGAATCGACCCTCAGTTGATAGCTTTCACAGGTTTGTCTCCTCTTCCTGGAAGCTTAAAAATCAAGCGTTGGTAGGGCTGTTAGATTCGAGGCATTTTTAGAGCCATTTCTCTTGTGAAGATGATTTAGTTTTTCCCTGGTCTTCTGCACCGAGAGTGGTTGATGGGTTCATGTTTTCTCTTTTTCGCTGGTCCTTTGAGTTTCTTCTGCATCGTGATCCTCCAACCACGATGTTATGGGTTGAGCTTCATGGCCTTGCTTTACCTTACCAAAATCCGTCAATTCTATGTGTTATTGGAAATATGATTGGTTGTTTCCTGTGTATGGACATGCAGACCCGTATTGCTTGCCATCCAAATACCCCGCGAATCTGCGTTGAAGTCGACGTCTCGAAACCACCGGTTGAATCTGTGTGCATTGAGGTTGAGGGTGAGCTCCTATGGCACCAGCGTGTGTGCTTTGAGTCATGGACACCCTTCTGTGTGAACTGCAGCCGACTTGGTCACTCGGTTACCCTCTGTCGCCGCATTCCTCGCCATAGTGACCACGACACATTGCAGCCTCTTGTTGCTCTTGTGTTTCACACCACAACAGAGGCATGTGGATCAAAGGATGCTGGTATTGATTCACCTAGTGGAGAGGCAAGCTTGGAGGAACCGGGCGATGCTTCTCTTGATCTGAGGAAGGAGTCCATTGGCGGTGTCAATCCATCATTTATAGAGGTTTTTGATAGATTGAAGCATGATTTCAATTATAGTGATGCTACTGAGTTAGGCCGGTAGAAGGAGATCTCAGAACCTGGATGTGGCAATAGGTTGTCGGATAAGAGGAACAGGGATGCAGGTCTAAAGGAAGACAACGTCATATCTCTAAGTAATCGATTTGAAGAGTTGTCTGATCTGGAGTTCAATGCCCGTGAAGCACAACACCCACTTCAGGATACGATCGCAGCTGAAGATGATAATTCTGGTTGTGGTGATAATAAGGGAATGGGGGAGCCTACTGGGGACCCGACGGTCCTGATATAGGAGGACCCAAATGAGGGATATGTTGGGCCGCAGAAGCGTGCACCTATGAAACTGATGAAAGAGGTTTCTGAAACAGAAGCTGGCAAACATTCTGAGGAAGTGCTAGATGAGAATGCTACTTTGGAGCAGCATGATGTTGAGGAGATATTCTTGGAGAGGCATGAGTGCTGAGAGGTAAGCGGAACGAATCAGTTCAATGAGGAGTACCCTCTGAGCTTGACACCTGTAGATGGTAGCAAGGAACCATCCCAGGGTACAACCTCCTTTGTGCATGAGAACTCTAAAATGGTGTATGAGGGGAAGGAGAACCATGGATTTTGTCCAAAGGATCACATGAAGGAATCATATAGTGAGATTATTAGGAATGGGGTGAAAAGGAATGAAAGTAATGGAGCTTCCACCGCTCTACTAAAGAGGAAACCCAGGAAAGATTACTCCAACATGACAAGGACCATTTGCACTAGGTCATCTACAAAAAATGGAAAAGTGAGAGACACGGGTCACATGAGGGGATGAAGTAGACCCACTGAATCCGTGTCCCCAGTGTAGTTACGTCGAAGGGAGAAATACATACAAATGTTAAGTCAATATGCTTCACACTCTGAATGGGAGTCGGCGGATCCGGATGAGTTCTCAGAAGGTGGTGGTGGCGTAATCTTTGATGTGTTCTGATATATGATGTTGTGAGGTATGTTGTTCTGCTGTATTTTTCTTTTTTTTTCACTATGTACTGTCTATCCTTTTTTTTAATAAATTTCTGGGGGACTAGGCACTCGGCCTAGTCCTACTCCTTCCTTGTCTATATTTTCTTATATTTCTTTATAATGATTCTACTCTTTTTTTCAAAAAATTATATTAGAAAGGTTTAATGTTTTAAAAACTATTTTCAAAGAAGAAAATATATTTTCATAAATAAATGTTCTCAATAATATCTTTCCATGTTATTTTACATATAATATTATATATATTTATGTTACTCATTCCAATCTAGTAAGTTATCAAAAACATAAATTAATATTCTTTTTTAGTGATTTGTGTTTTGGTGGAATGATGATTGTGACACATATTTCTATTCCACATGTTATATTCTTTTAAAAAACCACTTCTTTTCAATTTTTATGATTTTAAGAAATTATTTTAAAACATATCTCCTTTATATAGGGTATGATGTGATGATTATTTAATGAACCACATATCATTTTATGTGTCATAATTCGATGTTTATAGATAATCCATTTTTTTCAGGGGTTATGACATGATGAATTTTTTTGTGATACATGCATGTATTATTTCATTTTTTAATATATGAGACCATTATCTCCATCCAATGAATTAGGTAATGATAAATGTTTCATGAGATCAATTGGAAAAAAATAGGACATTCCAATCCAGAAACAAGAGGGCACACAAGAGGATATCCAAAACCGAAAATAATAGGGTACACGATAGGATATCCCAAGATCAAAATAAGAGCATACCTGGGAGGAAATCCCAAGATCGAAACAAGAGGGTACCTAGAAGAAAATATGACGCCTGAAACAAGAGGGTACATGTGAGGACATTCAAATCCCAAAAACAAGAGGGTATACTGGAGGACATCTTGAGCCTGAAAAAAGTGGAAAAATGGGAGGGGATCCCAAGCCTAAAGAAGGTACCTGAGTGATTATCCCATGAATAACATTTAACGAAGGACCCAATAGGAATCTATGGCATAATGTTTTTATATGGTTCTGTGTCCTCCAAAATTACATGTCTTATTCACATGTTATACATTCATGACTTATGTTCAATATTTCTATATGATTCATGTATTATTAATTACAATGATTTAGGCTATAATTCATGTTTATGATATTTTATATTTATGGCATGATCCTATAATGTTATGATCACATTCTAATTCCCTTAAGCTCATTCTTATTCTTAAATTTCTCCCTGGTTTAACCATACTGATCATCTGAGTTGGCCTCTTTTTGTGATTCCTTCACTTGGTTATAAAGATATATTTATTGTATGATATGTCTAAGGGGGTTCTAGTCTTAGAGAACCTATTGTGAGAGAATATAGATCACTAAAGTAGTAGTGTTTATATTTCAATTTTTCAAAGGAACTAAACTAATATAGTCTTTGGAAATTAGTTTTTATATTTTTTTAAGTATCCTGAAAAAATTATGTAATATCAATTTATAAAAAGTGAGGGTCATAATCAAATTTTTATAACCATAATCAAAATTTATGTATTATATTCATAAATTAAAAAAACAATAACTATCACCATATCATTATTGGGTACCAAATTTGTTGTAGTGATATCATGTTACCTTCCTTACATCCATTGATGTTGTTGTCATTGATTGTCTCATAAAACCCTTGGTTTAGGGAATTTTCATGAAAAACTCCCTTGTTACATGAATTTGAATCTCTTCATTATAGACTGAGTGTTGATTTGAAACTTATTTTATTTTTTGAAATTAGTAAGATTTATTAAATCTCATAATAAATTATTTTACCGATTCCCATATATTCTATATTTTATTCCTCTCTTGGTTTCCTTTAGAAAATATCAATAAATCTTCTACCCATGATTTTTACATGTGGGATGTTGGGTTTTCAATCCTCCGTGATATTTATTTATCGAATATCTCATATTAAAAAACATCTTCATCTTTTTATCATTAAGACCATGATTCCACTAAGAGTATACAATTTTGTTCTCATCCTTAAAGGAATGATGTACAATGTCCTCATAGCTTTCAATGTATTGATTAACCAATAATTATCATAGTTTAAGATTTAATACAGCAATGAAGAGATACACCTTCTTTTCTGTGTTCGTGAATAATAGAGTGGCTTATCAAGCAACCATATTAAGGTTTCCTTTTTTCTCTGATAGAGTCTTTATCCATTTTATTCAGTGTGAAGAACTCCTCTCCATATTATGGGGTATATTATGGGGAAAATATTTAATTAAAAAATAATTAATCATTTCTAATCCATGGAATAAATTTCATCTTTTGGAACCATATTTTATTAGTGACCAATAATGATCAGTTTCCACATCAAAAAGATAGATTCCAAGCATGAAATTCTCAATTTATGATGAGTGGATGACAAAAAATATATTCTCAATATAGGAAATCTATTATTCTATGACGAGAGAATAAAAATATCCAATAATTATAGGATTCCTTTGTCACATCAAGGATTAAAATGCAACATTATATTTATTTGGATAATGGGGTGTTCAACATATTTCATTTTATTATACATAATGTGGGTAAGTTGATCGTGTATTATCATGGAGTAATGGAGAATCATTCCCCCATTTGGTTTGGAGTCTCATTAGGGAAACCATCCCATTTCTTTTAACATTTTTTAGAATACGTAATCTTATTTCTCTCTATTAAATAGAAATAATAAATAAAATTAGGGGTGATTGAATACATATATAATGATTATATAATAAGTCAAATCTATTCCAAGAAGGATAAAATTATCAATGAATATTTTATCATAACTTTTAATTCCCAATATATTTTTTATGTTATAAATAGAGATAGAATTACCCACAGTGTTATTAGTAATGTTTCACAGTCTTCATCCCCATGAATAACTACACCATCCACTGATACTAACTATAGTTACCCAAAAATATTAAATATATTATTACATGACTTTAGGTCTAATTATATATTGAATAAAAACAAAAGATTAAAATGTCTAATGTAGTTGGAATACTAGGTACATAATTAAAAGAATGGATCTTGAATAAAACATATTTTTATTAATATCCATGTTGATATCCTAACTCAAATCAAGCTTATATAACCATATTGGATAGCCAATGGAATACATTAACAAAAGGGATTAACTGAAATTCCTATTAAGGAAATAGTCATGTGATTGAAACAAAAAATAAATGGAATAGATTATGAATAAACAAATGGAAGCATAACATATAGATAATGGAATCACATACTCCTAGAATCAAATTAATATTGAAAAAATATATAGAATGACATCAACATGAGGCAAGGCTAACTGTTAGTACTATTTTACAAGGTGGAAGGAGTGCCATAGTAGATTCTAGTTACTCACTAATCTCTTTCAAAATGTCTCATTAGATTAAAAAATATCCCAATTCATTGGATCTCTATATGGGTTTAACCATAATAATATTTTAATGTATATTTTTCTACATAATTAATCAAACATAAGGAATAAACATAAGGGTTTCCCTCAAAACAAAATTGGTGTCATAATCATGTCATAAGAAAAAAACCAAAGGACGTATAACAATGTTATTCATTAAAGAAAGGTTTTAAATTATTTTTAGGCATTAATAAAGGTAATATAATAATATAACATGAATAATAATATCAATTGGAAGTGAAAACATTAAAAAGAGTGGCTAGGTATGTTTAGAAATGTCCCACTTAAGTGCTGTTGTTTGGTAAAAGAATATGGTGTCATTAATGAGTATAAGGGAATATTTTTTTGATAATACTAGAAATGAAATATTTTTCCATGAATAGTTGAGTTATTTTATAAATATATTGGATGATTAATAATTTTTCTATAGGTAAGATTAAAATTGGAAACAAATTAAGAAGTGCACATTAACAAGGTTTTCATAACATAAGGAATTGAGAAGGGAACCCTTTAAAAGATTTAATTCTCAAATCAAAGAGATCTAATTGGGATTCATACATATGGGTGTTACATATATAAAAAAATATAGGATATGTTAATAATAATAATGAAGATAATTATTAAGAAATAGTGAGAGAAAGATCATTGAAAAAGAAATATATTTGTTCAGAGAGATCCCTTACATTGCATTTTCAACTAGTCAAACGTGATTTAACCTCCTGTATAATTATTTAAAGAGTGATATTAATTTATAATGAAGCCTTTTTAATATTTATTATATCATATATAACCCTTATATATCTCTTTACCACTATCTTGTTAATAATATTTTTTTAATACCATTGTTTGGGGTGTTTGATACCTAAATGTTTTATGCATGTTTTATCACGAAAGGTCACATTCCTGTGAATGGGGTATAGAATCATCATTGTTAAATTTTTATTAATGATATAATTATAATATTTAATTATTTTTTAAATTTTTATAACCATTATTTAATTTTTGTTATATGGAAAATGAGTCACATCGCTTTGTAGAGATAGTATGCCTTATATACACACGAGTGGCGATATGATTCCCTTAATGGTGAATGGGTAGATAAATGGATTAAATATTGATTTTACGGAATCAAGAACATGTCATAAAATTCATATATATCAATTATTTCTATTATTATATCCATCCAAATAATGTGGTGATGAAAAATGAGTAACATTTTCATGTGGAAATGGTACGGTTTATGTACGTAAGCGTGGTGTTATCATTTCTCAATAGATAGATAAAATGTGGAATAAAGTTTTATAATAATAATTACAACACCTTAGTATATATATGATCATTTATTTATTATTTTTATACTTTTATAATATATTAATAGGTGGTGTAAGAATAATTTTTTTGAAGAAATCGTTAAAGATGGTTAACTCTTTTACGAAGAAGATCCTATAAAACATAAATTATGTGTCCTAAGGATGGCCTTTTGGAAGGTATAGAAACAAGAAAAAATAAATAGAGACTGTTTTAAGAGAAATGTATTGTGTATTGTAAAGATATATGGAATAATTCAGGGATAAAAAGTGAAGGAAGTGGTTCCCTATTATAATTCATGTTTGGGGTAATTTTGGAATTTCTCAAAATATTAAAATACAATATGACTATTATACATCCAAATGCTTCTAAATAGACTATAAATACATATGGTATGACATTATATAAAATATTTTATCACCAATGTCATTATTTAATTGTATTATAATATTAAATTTGATTAATAAGATATTAATTCAAAATAATATCATTAATTTCAAACATAATGGAAGTCATTAGAATGATCCTAAAACCCTCGAGGAAGCACTTCATGTTAAAAAAACGAGTTAATTTGATCCTAAAAATGAAAATATAGTCGATAAATTACTTTTACCACATTAAATGTAGAGAATTAATTTTTTTAATATATATTTAATTTTATTTATTTTTATATTATATTACTTGAATAATTACTACATCAACAGTGTAGAAGAATTGACGGTACTTTTATTAACACTAAAAAACAAAAACAAAATACCATGACGGGGTTAAATAATTTATATTCAAAAATACTATTTATGGTTGAAAAAATATTCTTTATGATCACATGTTATAAATTTTATAATTATTAAAAACAACAGTGTGATATGGTTTACTTTTATTTATATAAAATAATATAAAGCTATTAATGTCTACCACATAGATCCAAAATTTCATTACATATACCCATGGAATATTATAGTAGAAAGGTAATAATCCAATAGATTTTTCTAATGTATAAGGGTCCGTTTTTAAATCCTTATCTTATTTTTTTACCCTTAGTTATTCTATTTACCGTTAACCATGGTAATACTAATTACAAAGGCTAGTATTCATAATGACCAAAAAAGAAAAGTGGTATATTTCCTAAATTTTTACGTCCCTATTCCAAGTAAATAATAAAATTTTATAATTTTAAAAAAAATTGAGTAATTTAATTTAATAATAAATCGGAAAAACATAAAGAAAATATTTTCCCAAAAAACAACCTTGTAATTATAAAACGTTTTCATACAAAAATATTGAATAAAATTCATTTAAAATACCCAAATAGGTTTATTTATAATATTATGGAACAAATGATATTTTACTATAAATATAAAATAAATGATTTTATTTTTATATCATTAAAAAAATATTGTTTTCAATGTAAATTATTATTTTTCCCCATTCATTAAAATTTTAAATTAATTATAATGTTCTCGAAAATTCCACATAAGTTCATTCATACATCATTAAATAAAAAATGGCAATTTTTCATGTAAATTTATTCATTTTACAAAATAAATTATATTTATTTTCTCAATGAAAGAAAGTAGATCATTTTTTGAATAAAATGTAATTTTGATGAATAAAATTACGTTAAAAAAATTAAGAGTTTATTTCATATGAAATAATTAATTGAATTTATAATATGGTTATTCCTATTCACAATCATCAATTTAATTTCTAGGTTATAATGTTCATTTTAAAATAATAATATTTTAATAATTTATTAAGGTTCTCAAAAACTGTGTTTTTCCGGGAACATTAGATAATGAAGAAATAAAATTATTTAAATATAAATATTTTATAAAATAAATCTTATGGTGTTACACATCATGAATAAATCACTGTATACTTGAAATTGTCTTTGAAAATTAATTTTTATGTTGGGTCTAGGGAACCCACTATTATAAAAATACAACTTGTAATAGGAAAAACATACTAATGATCTTTATTATCTCTCATATAAAACATTACTAGAAAATGTCTGTATACCCATAGTTTTTAAAAAAACCATGGGTATATTAAACAACTATACCCATAGTTTTTCAAAACCGTGGTCATAGGGATAAGATGGTAACCTATACCCACAGTTTTTCAAATCCATTGGTATTTTTTATTTAATAACTATACTTAACGTTTTGAGTAAACTTGTGGGTATAGGTTTGTTTTTAAAGAATTATACCCACATTTTTGGTAAAACTGAGGGTTTATGGTCTTTTCCAAGAACATATCCCCACTGTTTTCCAAACCTATGGGTATAGATTTTGCACATTATGGTTGGGGAAAAATTATGTGTGACAAAAAATATTTGTTGGGAATACAAATACCCATTGTTTTCGACCTATAGCCATTTTTTTGATAAATATATATGATTAAATATGTATTTATATACCAATAAGTGATAATGGGGTAGTTTTTAGGTTCTAGAATCATAAAGAGGTGGTCTTAGGATCGAATCCCATGACCACTTATTTTAAAAAAAACTATACACATGGTTTTAAAACCGTGGGTATAATTTTAGTGACACGATAAAATACACATGTACCTACTATTTTGAAGGGGTAGGTGTAGGTGTTTCAAACCATGGGTATAGCTTAAGGCTATATCAATGCCTCAGTTTCCCAGGGTTCTTTGAAACTATGGGTATAACCTATACCGATAGATTGAAACTGTGGGAATTGAGAAAATTTCAAGTAGTTATATAATCCAGCCTCTTTTGAGTAATGGTTTTAAATATTTATCCTTGAATTTATCCAACGTTCAGATACTCTACAATCTATTACATCAACTACTATAGTATGAATCCTGATGAGATGATATCCCCATCTATTTAACTTTTTACCACTATTAGAACACTACTTAATTGATTTTACTAGTAATAGGATTGTTCTAATTCATATTATGATAAACATTTACTAATAGTTATGACTTAAATAACTATAAAATATAATTGGGTATTTTACACTTATTCTTTAGCTGTACTAGAACTCTCAACATACTCAGTATTTGTAGATATGGATACCACTATACTGAATGTGCTTCTATTTCTCATTACCTTATCCAAAATCTGATAGTATATCATATTCATCCAAATAAGACTAGTTTTTTCCCCTTTAAAAATATTCCAGTACGCAATAGGTACTAGGAATATATTTCTTTTACTCTCTCAAGTAAAACTGATTAGTTTTGGAAGCCACATTTCTAGGGTTTCATGGTATAATTGATATTCTCCCACCATAAATTATATGTTGGAAATATCATATCTTGTACATAGAAAGAGAAATGTGATTGATACATCACAAGAAATTATTTAATTATACATTAAAAACTATTCTACTCTTATATATTATACATGTCTTCTTAGTAAAATTTAACCCACGTGATATTGGTAATGAATCTCCCTTTCAACTTTTATTTTAAAATACCTTATAAATATATGTGCATTTCTCATGGTGTAAGAATCCAATTACATTTAAGTCTATAATTCTTGTTCCATTAAACCTAGGTTTATAATTTATGTCAATATTTATGGAGTTACTTTCATTATGGTTTTATATGACCATAATACAAGAAAATATTTTTTTGATGAGAAAATTTATTTTCTTTGGAAAACTGTTGTTCTCCCACCAACCTCTTGTGGGAACATAGGAACAATTCATTCCCAATTAATATTCTATGATATTTTTATTAAATAAACCAAAAACACTATTTTAGTGGCCGCAATCCTTTTTGGAAATCTATGGTGTCTCCAATCCTTTTTTATTTCATCATATAGACACCTTCATTGAGTGGTTGTCTATACAGCTAATTCCAAAAATTATTATCATACAAAGTTCATATGATGCGTTGAAACATATAATGGATTTTTTTAGTAAGACTTTGTATTACCAATTGAGTCTTATAATTACCCATATTTTTTTAACCCTTTAATGTTTCTCTTGAATTCCAACATAATATCCAGATTGGAAACATTCAAAATAAAATGAACATGAACTTTGAGACATTAAATCCATTATTGAATTTTAATTTAACATGTAAATCAGAGATAATTATCATATACAACATCATTGATGGATTAATTATTCTCAATGAATAATGTATCACCGTATTTGGTGGATATAAAGGAATTACCATTGTTTTATCTTTCCAACAAATTATTTTTATGAGGAAGATTACTTTTCAAAAAGATCATGGGGAATTTTTTCCTATGGTAGCTTCTAGTGCATCTGCAATATTTTTTAAATCAATGAAAATCTTTCTTCAACTATCTCAAATAGAGAATTATACAATTTCATAGAACTATGTTATATAACATGACTATCACATTATTGTATCAGGGGATTTGATATTATCCTTGACAAAATTATGATGATTACTTTGGAAGCTCACTGATTTTTTCTTGATGAATATTTGTTTATATCCGTAAAAAAAAATTTACATCTAAACATGGGATGTTATGAAATAATGTAATTATATCACACTATAAATCATTTGATATACTTTTTTAATTACTGATAGCATATGGTTATGGGATAATTACTGTAATGGTGAATCATATTTTGAAATAAATGGATGTGTTCAAAATGGATTTTTTTTTTCAACATTAATTCCATTTTCACTTACATTATGTCTCCAGATTGAATAAGGAAATGTGAATTTATTAATTACTCCACACTATAGTTTATTGGATAAAATTTTTATTAGAACTTATACGTGATAAAAAATATCAATATAATAGATATTGTTTCTATAATGAATCATGCGTTTATGAATTTATTTAAGTTATATTTCAATGGATGGTGAATTCTTGATCAATGATACTCACATATTTTGATAATGATCATTCCATTCATCACATTTACATTCCATAAAAATATTAATGGAATCATATGGTGGCAATTAATTTACCAATATATTCTCCTTTCCATTGTTCATTATCTCCATATGATGGAATTGTTGAAGAATTGTGATGTTCATTTTTTTAAATAGTTTTTTTGTCAATAATTAAATATTTATGTGTGTTGATAAAACCTATAGTATTTAACATAAAATGGCCAAATCCATAAATGGTATTTCATTAAGAATTAGTCTAATTTTTAATAGAAAAATAATTATCATATCACCACTGTGTATAACTGGGTCATACATTATATATTCATCATTAATTTCCAATGATACATGTATTATAAACCAATTATTGAGTATTAGACACTGTAAAAACAGTTGTTACAAAATTAAAATACTGGACATTTTTGTTCAATAAACACATTGGATAATTTTTTTGATTATAATCAATGAAACTTAAACCATAGTCATTATACACAAAAAATTATATGTATTTTTGTTCTCACCACATACTTGGGAATTTTCATTTATCAGACACATGGAAAAATCAACTTACATAATGTGGTGTTTCATTTCATATATAGTTATTGTATTTTAATAAGCATATCTAATTGAAATAATTTATTTAATCACCAAGAAATATGATATCAAAACAACACATAATGATGAATATACCTAATTTATAATCACTTTATTTCTTCATAATTTTAATTCATTTAATTTTAAACATCAATATATATATATTTTGAAATGGGAAGAGAATAGACTAACATCTAATTATTTAGCTCATTTCATTGAATGAAATTCACAAGGTGGATTTGGCCGCACACTTTTCATTGTCCCTTTCTTATGGTCTTTCTACTTGATCACAATAATAAATATAGATTAAACTTTTATTAAATTTGTTTTTACTTAGAAATCATTACTGAAATGGAACTGAGTAATTCACCTAGAATATTAATTTGTTAATAATAAATTAAATTAGAGTAAATAGGTAAAAAATACATATGAATGGGCTTTGTTGAATGTTGATGATACATATTTCAAATTTATAGATATTTAGTGTAACGTTAATCTCATTAAAATATTTTCCTATATTCACTTCATAAAAATATCAAAGATGAGACAAAATGAGAAAATATCCATGCCCTTATATTCTATTCATAAATAATTATCAATTTATGATAATATTATGAAGTAAACATCAAATTTTTCATACATGAGTCTCATATACATGAGGATGATTAATAGGTATTATGGACTCCCACAAATATAATTTCATATATTGTAGTATTTCGTGCAGGATCATATATAACTATTTGATACTCATACTGTTATTAATATATTTATTTCCAATATTAATTGAAGTATATAATTAGTTTCACATTTAATTTTCTAAAAATATAAAAAAAATATTATTACTTTTATTTTGATTACTGATTATACATTTATAATTATATTTCCATATTCCTCAATCTATTTTTTCAACCCCTAGTATCCCTCTTTAATATATTCACGATACTCAATATCCAAATTATTATAATTTAAAATATCCACAAAATCTCCTCCCGTAGTCCAATCTTTGGAAAATCTAATATTCAGAGAGTTTCAACGTATTAATTAGACTAGGAAAACAAAATGACTCTTGGATCCTTGAATTGTTTAGTGATTTATGAGCTTCTAAAAATTATAATCATGATATACTCAATTCCTTTACTCAAAATATATAACAATATAGCTATGGGTATTTATTTTCTACCATATTTAGGTAAGAGTCACATTTTCTCCTAACAACTCCCTAATAAAAAGAGTAAACTTTTACAAGGGATGAAAAACACACCATACATCTAGGTTTTTTCAAATTCAAACAATGAAATTTTTTTAACATAATATTACATTGAGGTTTTTTATTATTTTTTTCACAATAAATAAAATAATTTTCAATCCGATTGTAACATATTTTATAATCTAAATCACAATAGTCTATGATGTTAATTGAAAAACATTAATTTATTTTAAAATTTATTAATTCTATATTGTATTTTATTATTGTTTTATAATTTTTTTAAAACCTGCATAATATTAAAAATAACAGAAAATGTATAAATTAAATTATCAACATGATTGATCTTGAGAATTTGAAATTTGTTTATACATTTTTACACAATTTATAAAGTATGGCCCTAGTCGTAAAATACCCGAGTCATCTCAATAATTTGTCACTACTCACACACTAGTCCAACGAATCCACATATCATGAAGAATAATAGCTTGTATTCATTTTTACACATCAGATAATATCCTCATTATCAAACATAAATTTATGAATGGAGGTGAGTGGTTATTTAGAATGTGTAATACACATGAAATAAATCTCTCATGGACACCTAAGCTATTATAAATGTTAAGAGAGTGAATATTATGTGTATAATATCAAAATAGATTTAATTAATGCATTCATATAAAAAAATTATATTTAATAACTAATTTATTTAAAACCATATATATAATTGTTGATTGATTCTAAAAATCCATAGACACAAAATTTGATTGTAAAACTAAAATTATGTGTAAAGTAAATTTATGTTGAGGGATAATAAATGAATTTAAATAATTCATGGTTATTTTAATTTAAATAATATTCCTTTCTTAATCCAAATTAAATTTTATTTTATATTCCATATAATTTCTTTTAAAATATCTTATATTCCTCCAAGGTTCCATGTTTCTTGAAAAACCATAATTGAATTTTCAAGTTTTTTAGACCTATAACGTGTTATTAGATTCAGTTAAGTCATGATCTTGTATGTTATTGGATGGAAAGGATGTGCCTTAACCCATTCTAGGTCTAATAGGACCCACCCTGACATGTTTTAGGTTTCACTAAACTCTATGAAAATAATAGTGTTGTACCGAGATCTTTCTAGGGTAGTGTGAATTCAAAGTCTGATTTGGAGATGGGAGGCTATCTGTGAGGTAATAATAGTAGGTGGAAATGAGCTATACGTATTATGCTCAACATTAGTGTGGGATTTCACATGGAAATCCAATGGAATGGGGTGGCCAGCAATGGGACTATTAATGATGAAAATGCCAAATGAGAGGGAATGACATGACTATGAACGAGACTGCTAACAATGGAAAGAGAACATAGATCTAGCTCGGTGGGGATGGCGTGGGAGCCTATACATGGTGAATTTTCCAACCTTTACCAAAGAGGTACATTCTGGGACTCCCCAATCCCTTCATCATTAAACCAAGGGTTGGAGAATTATGTTGAGTATTCGTATCACTTACAAGGGAGGACAAAACATAATGCATCAATACACACACACATATCCCCAAGCACATACAATACAAAAATGTAAAAAAATTGATGTTTCATTAATGAATGAAAATAAATCCCTCACTTGGAGTATCAAAACATGTAATGGGAAGTAAACATGGACAAATACAATAACACCAATAAGTGTCTGAATAATAAGTCAAACCTAAAATTCCAGATGGGTATATCTATGAAGATAACTATAGGAACAAACCCTGTTTTTTTTTCTGGAATACTAGATAGAACCTACTCCTGGTTTCCCTAGGACTCCATCAAAAGGTTGATAATCTTCATAGGACATGAGATGTGTAGTAAAATCCTATGAAATGGTTAGTATAACAATGGATATTAGGACACCCCGAAATCACTATACATATAACAAAAATTATAACATTCAGTTCTAAAAATGTATATGTGTACACCGCATTTAAGAATAATATCCACATGTAATTTTTAAATAAATGGATCCACAATGTAATTCCAAAACTGTAATAGAATCCTAGGAATCATGGCTGTAGGTTTCCACATAGAACTTGTTTGGGAGAACACACTCGGTGAGACATTGATATCATATATCTGACGTATCGTGCTCATGAGATCTCACCATAAAGAGAATATTGTTCAATTATTAAGATAAATAAACATGAATGAAGATCCCAACCAATTCTATGGATTATTATAACAACTGAATCTCAAACAATATGCATTGTAGAGGATCAGTACCCATATAGTGTTGGTTACAATTATACCGAGAACTGTACCTAGGGAAATTAGATGATATAAGATCTAACTCTTGGCCCCACCAAAGGATTCGAAAATCTCTATCTAAGATGTCCCACTGAAGAGATAAATATCGTATGTGTAGTATGTGATTTCATACTAACCCATAGTGAATGGATCTAGGTAACACACCCTAAAAAACATTAAAATATGAATCATACAATAAAAATTAAACATAGTGTCCTAGTGGTGCACAATATGTCCCTTCATTACCGAGTCCTATATATGTATCATAACCCTTACTCATGTCCATGTGAAAGTATAGAGTGAGTTATTTCCCACATACTTCTTCCAATTTCTATCTAAACTGCTCTACCCATATACTCTTGGCATGGTAGTGTCTATTTTAGAGTACATGATGTGTATGTGGCCATGTTCTCCAAGACATATTTTTTATTCCCTATGTGGTACAAAATATGATATCCAAATCTATTGAAACATTGTGTTATGGGGTCACTGTCGTTTGATAGTTTTATTCTATTGGTAAAACCTTTTTCTACATTATGGGTCCCACACTACATGTGTTCCAAATATAGACATTGTGTTGAGTGTACTATTTTTAGAGCCATTGGGTTCTTCATATATAGATTTTTCTTCAACACCAACCCCAAAACTCATTCATGAATCATGTTGGGATGCTCAAACCTACTCTATTTTGGTATTTTCATTAATTATCATTGAATTCCGATCATCTGATTCATAAGGGAATCAGTTATCCTAATTTTTATCACATTCCCATGCTCCACTCAAACTCAGAGGACCCCAATTATATATTTTCATTAACAGATTTTTCACCATACAAACCTCAATAAATATTGCATCTATATCTATAATATAAATTCATTGAACTAAGAAATAGGATTGCAACATTAAATTCTTTAGTATTTTCCTCAAACCACTAACAAAAAAACCCATTAATTAATTCATTTAGAATAATAGTAGAAAGGAAAGAATCACAATGAATATGAATAAGTTTCATCCATGCTTGATTGCACTCATTCCTCAGTAATTATAAATATGAATGAATAATCATAATAAAATAAAACATTCTCCAAATAAAAACCCTTATGAAAATCCATCCCACAATACAAAAAATCCTTGAATCAATCCATTAGTATTTTGATTCACTTTCATCATAGAAATAATAAAACATGGATAAATCTAATCATATCAACATTGTAAATTGATTTAAATTGATAGCTGATGAATTATGAAACTGTTCTATTTCCATTAGTGAGAATTTGTGTTTCTATTATGCACTGGTGATCGATCTTCGATCTGATTGTCTTTCTTCAAAGAATACTACTCCAATATGTGAAAAAATACACTAAAAATTTTAGAGTTATACAGCTAACCATTCAGTTTGGATATGATAGTGTATTGAAAACAGAAAATATGTCTATGTGTTAATGAATAAGATAAAATACTTAATTCAAGTTTTTTATTCATGTTATGCACAAGATGAATTTTTCACAAATGCCCATTGCTAACATAGATTATTCCATGACTTGGGTAAAACAAATTTTGTGAACTCAATGGTTCCCTATTATTTCTAATTAGGCCCACATTTGGAAGTTATTCTACACTTCCTGTAAAATTGTGTCTGCAGGTGTTTAATATATTTAATATATTTCAAAAATGTATTCCAGTCACACTGGGCACTGAAATCGCATGACTTCAAGACACCTAGTACTAAAAATAATCAATACAATATCTGAAAAAATGAATATTAATGTTGCTAAATTCTCACCACCATAGGGATTTACATATCAAAAATCAAAAACAAGTGGCTAAAAAATATATATGGGTACAAATCTCACATTTGGGTCTCTCGATCCCAGGAACCCTTTTGATGATTCTTATACTATCAAAAAAATGACTAAAGGAATTGTTTTCCCATGATGTATTCACTCCTACCAACACTATATTTCTATTCTGTACTCGTTAAATGTAGCTCCATCATTGATGTCCATCTCACCGCAGACATTAACTTTGTATGGATCATTCATATACATCATACGATGTGACACGTGGAATACATCATGCACCCTGTCTAACATTGGTGGTATGGTTAAGATGTATTAAATCACTCTAACTCTAAATAGTATTGGGAACGGTCCAATGAATTAGGGAGATAGATTTACACCCCAACTAAATAATTTCATTCCATATCAATTTGAAACATGTAAGAACACATGGTCTCCATCCTCAAACTCCAAAGGCCTCTATCATCAGTCAACATAAGAATTATGATGGATTTGTCTAGTCCTCATTCAATTATGGATTATTTACATCTTCTATATAATGGATCTCACTAACTATGGGCCCATAAGTGATTCCTCTCCTAGTATAGTCGAACAATGTTCTAACCTGAATGTTTAGTATTAAAATACCTTGAGTGGTTCCACACTGATGGTGGAATGGTATATGTTGTTTTATTCAAACTCCACCTAGATTATATGATCCTCTCAACTAAAACCAAATTCCAACATGAAAGACTATTTTATGTCCTCTAGCACATGAATAGTCCAATCAGTCTTTCCATCTATGAGGTGGTGAAAATCCATTAAAAAAAGTAGTTGAGTCCAAAAAACATCATAAAATCCCTTTAATTACTAATATCTGAAGTGATATTCATGGTAATGAATGATATTCTAGGGAACTTAAATGAGTTAAACTATCTCCTTTACATAGATATGTCGCATTTTTTCAACAAAACTCATATCTAATATAAATTATAAATTGTACAAGATGGTGAGTCATTCTATGATCATCCATATGGAATCTAGCCCCCTCAGTGTAAGTGGTATCCCCATAAATAATTCAATGGATATCCAATCCCACTGCAACTTTAGAACCTCATGGTTTTTAGATAAATCCATTGGGACATGGTTCTCTGGCTTCAATTTTTGAAAAGTAAGGAAAAGGGAGATAAACTATGAAACTCCCTTTTTCATCCCTAGTCACCAAATATGACATTGATGCTCTTGGTACATATTTTTCCCACATGGATGTACCTCCATAGTAGATTTATGAAACTATTATAGAACCTCCTCCTGCAACATCAATGGTACCATCATGATTCCTCAAAAAATAAATTTATCCTCCCCACCATTATATATTCCAATAGGATCATGTCCAGTGGATATCTAATTATGAAGGTTCATAGAGTCAATATTCCCTTGTTGTGCATCTCAGAATTATAGTAAATCTATTGGGGTAACATCCATTTACCAGAGTTAAGCTATTCTATCTCCATCCCTGAAGGATTACTACAATAGGTATAACTTCTATGATTATACACATAGTTTCTACAAAAAATATCTCCTAGTGAGATCATATTCTACCATTTTCCCCTTCCAATGATTATAGACTATCTCAAAGTCATATTATATTGGGAAATATATTCATCTCCCCTATCTAAAGTTAATATCCTTCAGATAAAATATATAATTGAGACTCTTGTGTTAAAAATAGAAGATAAATATCTCTCCCATTTGGCAGTGTTTCCACATCTTCAGTGTAAATACTACTACTTCAAACTCAATATAATGGGTCATACAATATTTCTCTTATTGTATCAAACTATGTGAACCAATTGAAATCATGAACTACCTTTGTTTTAGAACAAAACCATTCTTAGTTCTTGATTCATTAGAGAACACTATGTAATCAACACCCACCTATGGTAATCTCATGATGGGAGCACTCGTCAATCTCTACCTTAACTCCTAGAAATTCAACTAGCACCTATCTTTCCATAGAAAATGATGAACCATTTGATTCAAACCTATCAAGGGGATTATATTCTAGAGAAATCATGTATTAATCTACAATAGTATCTTGACAACCCATTGAGGCACAAAACCACATTCATTTTCTTGGGTGGCACCCAATATAACCCTTCCTAGACCTTCATCGGATCCACAATTACACCACCAGCTAGATAACAAATCCTATAATGTGGACCTCCTAAATAAATAGCATTCACTTAGAGAGCTATTAAAAATTCAATAACTCTTGGAGTGCTTCTAGAATCATCCACAAGTGTCTCACTTTCTCCACCTTGTACACAACATACAAAATGATATAATTGATGAAGATTTCCATGAACCCTTATAAAAATGGACAAAGGATTATATTTCTGAGTCCCATGAGCACTGCTAGGGAGGTATTAAATCCAGTGGGATTCACTATGTACTCATAGTGACTATAGAGAAATCTTATTTTCATATTTTATATATCCTAATACCATAATCAGAACATGTTATAGCATTATCTAAAGTCAATTTTAAGAACCATTCTACCCCTCTCAACAGATCAATGAGTTTATAGATCCTTGTTAGTGGATAATTTTACTTTATGATAAAATAATATAGGTAGTGGTAATCCACACATAACCTCAATCACATGTCCTCCTTCTTAGTGAAAAAATACTATGGATACCCGTGTTGAAAAACAAGTTCTAAAAGATCAATCAATTTAAAATTACACTATATGCACCCTTATCTCTAGATACACATCAGGAACCATATGATATGCTAGAAAAAATATTAGGGTTTTCTCAGGGTGTAGATCAATGAAAAATTTTATCACTGGTGGGGAGGTAAGCTTGGATTTTCCTTACTGAAGATGTTCTCATACTCACACAAATATGTAGGGAATTGAACACTCAAAGCATCTTCTTCACCAAATTTCACAACATAAAAATGAGGAGTAATTATTCACACCCTTCTATTTATCATTCTGTCCTATATATCTTTTTTGTTTTTCAAAAAAAAAATTAAATGATAATCACATAACTACAGACACACCATATCCTCACCATGAAATTGTATATCTTTTCATGAAATATGGAAAAACCATTCCATACCTACGATGATGACATAAGGCCTCATTACTACCTCCACGAGATCCCAATAGAAAATTGTTCCCCAAAGAGTTTGGTCACACTATTAGTAGATGTGTGTGATCAGTGATTCATCTACATTAGGAGTCTTCAATCATAATGGTTGATCCAAGGGCTCAACCAAAATATCAATTTCTAAAATTATAAAAGTGGGAATAACAAATTAAAAGTACCAATATCTATATACACTAATGATATGGTTGAAAATACACACACTGTACCAGGTATGTTCCCCAAATTGTTTAGCTTCAAAAGCATTGGCTCTATACCACTACCCCTTCCATTTCGTCCATCTCCATAAGCCTTGAGGGGACTATATGGGGGTGGTCATGGTAATAAGTAGAAACATCTACCACTTCGAGATTCTATCCGAAAAATTACACCACATTATCCACTCTATGGACATATATTCTCATAATATTGTATTTACCATGATAACCCATCCATTATTTCTATATCTGCCTTACATCGGGATAGACAATCCCTCACAAGATTTCTCATGCAGTCACATGAGAATCATTATTTCTACATGGGTTAACTAGACCCATATTTTGATCCATAATCCATATGAAATCTATCTTGGGTTAAAATAAGAATATTACTTTCTCTTCTAGGGCCCTGAGTCTAATGTTGACTACCGAAAATCATGAATTATTCTCATGTTTGTCAACTATAGATAGCCATTGTTTGTGTATACTTATCCTGGAAGATTTCAAAAAAAAAATGATCCTCTAAATCCCCCAGATAAGTAATAATACACATAGTTTTAAGGATATCATGGATTTTTCTAATCATTCCTCACTTGATGGTCCAATCCTAGTAGAACTAATCATAAACCATATCCATCAAGTACCTAGAGTGGTTGTTGAACCTCATCGAATTATCAGTTATTATTATACTAACTGACTGAAGTTGTAGATTCCCATGGATACATAAAACACTCGACATTTCTAGATAAATATTCATTATGGAAAGGAACTCCAACTTGTAACAAGATAGAGTCACCTCATAGTAATATTGGGTCATCAAACACCACCATATTATTGCTATGCCATGAAGGAGGCTTGAATCTATGACCACCATCTAATCTTCCAGTGTCCAAACAAGATGGTAAAATCATGGCAACTCCTCATGCTAGAACCCAAACAACTATGGGTTGGTCTCTCCTTTAATCATGAGTGTCCATTTTCACTGAAACATGGGAATCACTCTTAACATGAGAACCCCATATAACATTATTTTAGGTATGGCTTACTGCTCAACAGGTGGTGGTATAATGGGTTCACCAACATCATGTAACCCTTTTGAAACAAGACCCTACATTTGTTCCTAATAATTGATGAGATCATCCTATTAATCTTGATGTTGAATCCTAACAGAAATACATAATGGCGGCATCCTTAAATAGACATGATATACCACTATGAATTATTAATCAAGATTGCTGACTCGAGAAGGAAATGGAATCTTTAAATCCAGTCCCATATGATTCATTTAGAATTTAATTTCCCTATAAATGTTTTAATTATATACCAAGTCGAAATTTAGGTGACCGGAGTCATGGTTTATAGATACTGTGGTCCTCACACCAACACTCGAGTCCCTATCTTAAAATTGAACTCGATACACTTAAAATTATTTCCCCAAACCAATTTCGCAGATTCCAGTCCAAATATAGAATTGAAAACTCCAATACAACTTTATCATGAACTATCCTAAAGGGGCCCATTACATGACTCCACAATCCCTCATGAAATCGGTTGCAGGATGACAACAAGCATTGAGTAGGAATATCCCAAACATAGGAGGTCGTGGAAAAATGTACTTATACACACACAAACATAATAATCCCATATTATTATAAAAATTAGAAAAAATGATTTACAATTTATGAATACATCATAATACCATATCTAGTGTAAAAAAATAAGAAATTGAATGTAGCATGGACAAATACAATCCCACAACAAATTGTCTGAAAACAAGTCTAACATGAATGTAAAGATAGAGGTAGTTGTCAATATAATGAAAGAAATAAACCTTAGTCTATCTGGTTCACTAAGAACCTTTTGGTCCTAGTCCCTTTATGAGTATGTGAAAAGATCAATCATCTACACAAGAGAAACATGTGTTGGAAAATCCTATATAGGGGTGAGTATAACAATACCCAGTATGACCGCCCAAAAAACCGAAACATAGAACAATAAGATTAATACTCATTCATATACAACTATATATCTACAACACATATAAAAATAATACCCATATATTCCAAACAATGATACATAGTCACAAAGTAATTCAGAACCATAATTCCAACCAATTAGTCCTTCTCGTAGGTTTCCACATAGCACTCATTTGGGATAATACACTCCATGAGTCACTAATGGGAAATATCTGACATATCACACTCATTGGATGTCAAAATAAGTTGTATATTTGTTATGTATTTTTAGAATTATACACACTTTTTTATCACAACAAAGTCGATTAGGCTTTCCAAAAACATAACATGGGAGAACCTACTATGAATAGGATCAACGTCAACACAGTGTTTGTCACACAAATAAAAATAACTCTACTCTAGGCAAGAATATGTGAGAGCATACCACTTTATCCATCATTGCAGGATTCCTACTACTATGTCCAAGAATTAAAATTAATGGGATAAATAGTCTTTGGGTATGCCAAGATTTCATACTAACCCTCATGGAATGGAGTAGGGGAATGTACCCTAATTAAACTTGTCTACAATAAAAAGGGAATTTAGAAGTACATAGCATGTACTGGTAGTACATGTTGTGTCCTTCATACAACTTTTCTTACATATGTATCGTGGAACTTTATCATTTCAATGTAAATGTACAATGAATGACTTATATTGTGTATTTATTCCCATCTCCATGTGCACAGCTCTGCCTATTTACTCCATGAATAGTTGTGTCCGTATCTGAGTACCGATCATGTCGGTGGCCTTGTACTCTTGGTCATGTTAGTGTACCCTCTTTTTTACACACCATGCTTTCCAAGTCGAGTCACACATTGGGTTATGGGGTAACAAGTCATTTAATATTTAACTTCTCTTGGAAACCCTAGAAGCACACCTAGGTTCCTACACAGTATCTGTTTTCAAAATATATGTCGTATAGATACTGATTTTTTAAAACCCTCAGGTTCATCCGACAATAGCTTTGTCTACTCCACCAGCCCCAAAATGCTGATGTGAATCTCCCCATGATGTTTTGATCTACTCTGTCTAGGCCTTTCGATCAAATATAATCTGATTCTGGACATCTCATTCACACCAGAATCCATTATCCTTAATTCATGTCGCAGTTTCATGCACTTCCCTGACCAAGGGTTCCCTAATCTATCTTGTTTCACTCGTTGATGCTATCGTGACACAAACACCATTCCCTACAGAGTCTATAAATGAATTGTCAAATCATTACACTAGGAAATGGGTGTCAAAAATTTGATGTTGTGGTATTTGTGTGGAACCATTGGTCTAACATAAACTTGGTGATGAATGCACGTAGCACAATTGGAGAAAACCAAGACTCATGCAAAACAGTAATGAAAATCAATCATGTCTGTATAACAATAATTTGTTTAGGTTATAATTATGAATGAATAACTATAATCACATAATAAATTCTCTAAATAACTCATTTTATGTAAATTCATCTAGTAATATGATTGTCCTGTGAATAAAAAAAAGGTTCATTGATTTGTTTTCATAAAAAAATGAGGATAAATACAATCAAATAAACATTTTAACTTGATTTACATCTATTGATGATGGAGAAAAAAAACTATGTCATTATTTTTCATGAGATCCTATGATTTTGTTTCACATTGGTTGTACATCATAAATCTGGTTGTTGTTCTTCAATGGAGCCTCCTCTAACAACACTCCATTTCCCTCTCAAAATTTTATGTTTATTCAGATTTACCTTCAATTTTCGTATAACAGCATATTTAAAGGATAATATATGTCTCCGTGTCAAGGAATGAGATTAAAATATTAAATTAATTAGTCTATTCATTTTATGCATGATGTGAATTTTTCATAAATTCCCCATGCCGACAAATCTTATGTCACAACAAGGGTAAAACCCATGTTTTGAAATCAATTATTCCCTTTGATTTGTAATTTGATCCCCCCCTTTGGGAGTTGATCCCCTTTTGAGGAAATATGCATTTAGGTGAATTTAATATTCTTAATATATATTAAACATACAATCTGGGTACACTAGGCCTCATAATCAAATGTCATCTTTGCTCCTAATCTCAAAATAATCCATTCAATATCCAAAAATAATACAAGGGGAATCTACATCACTACCGTGACCTTGTGTTAATGGATCTGAATGAAGGTAGACAACATGCATGGTTGGTGGTGGATGGTGCGACATAGAATTTTTAAAATAATTTTTTTCAAGATCGTGTTATATGTATTTTTGATAAAAAAACAATTTCCTAAAACATTTGGAAATATGGCTTTGGAATGAATACACTATTCCAGACATTGTGTATGGTTGGTATTCTGGGTTAATCTAGAAATAAATAACGGTGAAATTCAAATTCATTTATATATATATATATCTGTGTGTGTGTGTGTGTGTGTGTGTTCTTAAAATTAAACCCACTAAAATAGGGTCATCAATCAAATTTACATTTTTATAGGTCCACAACATGGTTGTCTCAGTAGGAATTAAAAGGCTATTTCTGATTACGGAACTATCACACACCCTATTTGTGAATTTAACACATGATTAACATTACATGGTATACAAATACACTTAATACAAAAAATACCAATTATAGGTATCTGGGCACATAATCGAAGATGATGTGAAGTGGATCAAAAAATTTCATCCCCGGTTGATGTAATAATGTCATATCTAGTTATGCACCTCCCAGTATGAATTCTCAAGGCTCCCATGTCAATAAAATTATGCCTAAAATTAAATCAAATCATTACTCATTAGATTTTATGTCATGATCGATATATTCTAGTCACCAATGATTATTTATTAAAGGAATTGAAAATGAATCAATCTAAGAATTCCCCACATGCTTCAAAAGTATATGATATTTTCAATCTTCATGTTTCATATACTATAATGGTGAATCAACAAAGACTTCAATGTCACAAAAATTACTATAGTCATGATCCATTGATCCATGTTATAAATCATGAAACTACAGCTAGGATCATCATTATATATATCTAGGATGAAATAATTTGATATAGTGGATCTAGAAAGATGAAGTGAATAAATATGTGATTGATATCATCATTATATTGAGGTTTTAAAATATCTTCAAATTGATCCAAAGCCCATGGATATTTATTACACACTAAATTAGCTATAAATGACACATTATTTCTACATTACTAAGTCAAATATAACATTTCAATTTTTATAATGTACATTTATTATATTGAAATATAATATGTAATAAAATTATCATTAACTCAACTCATTATTTTGGGAGATATTAAATGAAACATGGCTCTTAATGTAATATTTAATTGTTAAATTTTTCCCTCGTATATTACTAATATCTCATGAATAATATAAATAATTAAATTCAATAAAAATTATTCTGAATTTGAAAAATATGAATTTATTTATGTAAATTTAATCATATATTCTTAGAAATTCTCATACCATATTGGTGGGGACCACTATGTCATATAATTTATTTTATCAGAATAGTTTAGAATTCTAAACTTTCTAAGTGAGTGGCCCGCAAGGACCCTATCACAGTAGTAGTGAACGCTATTCATAGACAATGAGTGAATCCTAATAACCGATCAACGCTTCTAATGAGATAATTAAAATTAATATTAATGATAAAATTTTAAATAGACACACATTTTCTAATTTAATTTCATTGACTCATGATATTTGAAAACTTCAAACACAATTTTTGAATTCATCATATGTTGCTTTATTTTTTGTTGATCTAACTAGATGGGAATACCTTCTTCTAATACGAAACTTGATTTAGGGATGGTAATACCATCCTAATCAACTAATATTTACATATCACTTCCTTTAGAATGTGACCATTTATATCAAGATAATTTAATCAATGTCAAACCACCAATGACATTGCTAACATGAGATACCTCACAATGACATCAATTCTATATTTTTCATTATATATAAAAATACACAATAAAATAGTATACAATAATAATAATAATCTCCTTCTAGGTGAAAATTATACATGTTTATAAAAAGAAACCACCAAATACATATGAATCAAATGTTTTTTTATAATGGCGGGCCATCCCCCATTATCACAATTACTCATGATCACTGAGTTTAAACTCCATAAAATGTAGACTCAATGTTAATTTGCCCCCAAACAACTGATATTTAAACATCATCGATATCTAGTCAATATGATGTATCTTGAACATAGAAAATATAAAAAATATTAATTTAATTATATTTATTAGTTCACATTATAGGCTGGGAACTGCTAAAACCTTTTCATATGATATGTATTCTAAAAATATTACCATATAAATAGTTTATGTAGAAATATCTACAGTATTTTGGTAAGTATAAATCATCTATAACTCACGATACATATGATTTTTAAATTGAAAAAAAATTCTAGGTAACCCACTATTAACCCATAAATTACATGATTTAAATAAAAGAATATGAGTATTTGAAAAATTGTTATTTTTAACTATTCAATGTAAAATCAATCAATTTAGAAAATTCAAGAAATTTAAATCTAGCATTATTTTTATATACTAATTTTAAATATAATGTTCATATTATAAAATAATTTTCTTTAAAGTGTAGAAATTGATTAACATATCCAAAAAAATGCAATAAACCACAATTATGATGAAAACATATTTTTGAAGTACAAAAAAATTACTAAAAATTGAATTCCTGTTTAATAAGAATTAATAAATACATTTATATTGAGTTGGGCCATTATACATATATTTCATAACTTGGATACATATATTCATACCCATCAGGTTTAAACAAATGTATAACTTTCACTTAAATAATTATATTTTTTATATAATATCAGAATATGATAAACATTTTATGTTTCATGTTAATAATGTTTTCCCAACATTAAATTTATTTAAATAGAAATATTAAATAAATTATTAGGGTTTTACACTATGACATGATGAAAAGGGCCAGGGAGATAGGGTCCCCATTTCACAAATCCCTATTTTATATTCAATATCTGAATATTTTCACCATTTGTTAAATAGTGACCCAAAGATATGGGAAAGCCCTAGAAAAATGTAACATAAACACTCTAAAACCACACTATTTGAGATAAATAAAGATGAATTACCATTCCATCCCATCATAATCCTTTTCAAAACCAATTCTAACTATAATATTGGATCATATCACAGAATTTAAAAGTTTTATTTTAGATATAGTGTTGGTGTTCCGAAAAATAGACAAAAGGAAAAAATGAATTGTACTTTTTTATGATGGTGTTACTCTAATAATGGTTGGGTAAACATTGTTCCCTGGTAGAATTAGAGGAAAATATTTTCTGTAGTGGTATAATATTTTTTTTCATACCTATGTTCTTAGAATTATCCTTGGTTTCCTTATATAAATAATCGATTAGGAAATTGATAGAAATAATAAAGGTAGTTTCATTTTATATTTTAAAATTTGATGTTGAATCATTTAATATTCCTTAAATTGATTGAGCTTATGAAGGTGCATATCGTACAAATATATAGTGTTGGTCAGTAAATTCTATATTCTAATGATTGGTTCAATTATTTGTTCTCTTGAAGGTTTATTAATTAGATGTTATGGATTGATATAGAGGCTTTGGATGATAGAATATAAGAATAACTCATACTTTTAACTAGAATCCATTATTATGATTTAAAATTGTATGGGTAACCAAAGTTCACCAAACATAATATTGGGGTGGCCAAAATATTTTATGATTAATGCACCCAAATAACTAACTTGGGCCCACTATAAATATGGGGATGTGACCACAGACACATTTTTCATAACATCAATTACAATTAGTGATATACTTGGTTGTATATCTAGAGTGATTTAAATTCATATAATTTAAATATAAATAAAAATAAAGAGTTGTTATCTCATCAATGTAGGAATGAATATCCAAACCATATAAAATCTATGTGTACATTAAATTTATAATATTTATCGATTAATTTATTTATGTGTTATTTCTGGATGATTTGGTGAGATTATATACGTTTTTAAAACTCAACATAATATCTAGTAAATCAGTGATTGGTTACCTTTCCATTGTGGATGTTCTAATCTTAGTCGTTGTGTTTTAATCTCATATAATGTGTATCATCATGTTTATTAGTGGTGTTGACCCCAACACTTATACAATTTCCCTAGAAGTTTTTTTTTGCATAATCATATAATAAAATGGGTTATATATATTGATAACCATCAGTTCAAATATCATGTATTATATTTTAATATTTATTTTAAGTTTTTATACGTTATGGATTTCTTTATAGGTTACCCTTTTGTGGAGTTAGTTTCAAACCCATTCTATAGTAGTGGTTGGCTTGGGGCAACACACTCAGACTATGACTATTATAGGTGGGGTCCATGTGGGATAGTACATACTATCAATATTTTTTGTTGGGGTATAATTATGAAGAACATTTATCCAATAGGACATGTCATATCTACACCCATAATAGAATTCCATTTATTAGTTTTCATCACATAATACTTCTATCCATTGGCTCTAAAAGTGGTGTCTAATTAATTTACATAAATTTTTGATTCAAATGGATATCATCATGGAAGCTGAGATATTACACACGACCCACTGAGGTTTTTCATTTATGGTATTCCCACCACTAACATGTTTCTATTTCACAAACTTCTAGATCTATGTATTTATTGTATTATAATATATCCCTCTAAACATGATTTTATGTTTAAAGTTCTTGATTATTATCCTTGTAGTTCTAGTGGTTGTGATGTTATTTCAATGCACATATAGTTATAGCTTCAATGGATACTACCAAATTGGGGGGGGGGGGTTAAATTATCATCTACAGTCTACTAATATTGATTTTGGACATACTTTCAACTTTACTACTTTTTTATTGATCATTCCCCTATAAAATACTATTACTAGGATCTTATTTTCATCATCTTTTCTCAAATAACTTATAGAAATTACTATATAAATCCCTTCATAAAATTATTTTCTATGATAATATCCCTATAGACCCACTATCAAGGGATTTTATCATTTCTTTTTATCTTTATTATGAACCTATGAATGTATTCTATGGAGATACATGTGCATTTTTTTCCTTAACATAGTTTCTCTATGAGGCGGGATAAAGGAAATTGGTAGGGATGATTTTATTATCAATGGTAAACATCTTACATGGTGGGTTATTATAAGATTGTATTAGGTTTGTCGTGATCATAATATTAGGTTTTCTAGAACTAAAAAAATAAATAGATAATTTTTTATCATATATACACATGAAAAAATTATCTCTCCCACTAAACATTCCTACACACAAAACATAATTTCATTTATAAAGGAGATAATTTATCTTATGGAAGATTTAAAAATTTCTACACCATTATTTTTATGAAATATTAAATTTATAAAAGTATTTTCATACAAAAACACATATTCATGGTTAGTATATATTCATCTTTTTACAGAATTGTTTGTTATACTCAATGAATAACATGTAATCTTTATCAATGATAAAAAAATATATCTTGTTATATTATATTTGAAATATATGTTATTTCGTGTCTATAAAAACATATCTATAACTATGTTTTTCAGTTTTTATTCCTATTCCAACTATTGAGCATTATGTGAATCAACATAATTGATGTAAATAATTCTCCTACTATCTACTGTTTGAGATATGACCATTTCTAGATATATTTTTGACTTTTACGAAATTATTGTTTAATATATCTTGCCATATAAAGATATTTTGCATGCCTTTAGATGTACAAATTTTTTATATGATTATATTTAATAAACTCTTTTTATCCTTATTCACATATAAATAATTTCAAGTTTGTGACATAATCTACCAAATGTTGTTGGGTCAGGTTTCCACAACATCCCAGACACACCACTCAATCCCTAGTGTCTATAATGAATATTGGGGTTTAATCAATGTATTCATTGAAAAAATTCCATTTAAAGAGATAATAAGGACAATGGAGATTACACGATTAATGTTTAACATATTCTTTGGCATTGATGGACATCAAAGCCTAAAAACATAACTTTTTCCAATGTAACAACATTATCTTGATGTACTGAAAATAGCAACTGAAACATCAATATTAAGTTTCACATATACATATTCCATGCTTATATTGTCCACCACGTCCATAAATTGGAAATAATAATTAAAAAATGTTGCATAAAAGTAAAAAATCCAGATATCATATATTGGTAACAATAGTGAAACACCCAAACTAAACATCCAAGACAACACCAGTGTTTCCACTACTGATTCCCTCCAAATATCTAGAATGCATCACCAGTACACTGACATTTATATGGTACTATCCTACATGGACTAATGTTTTCCTCTAATATATATCTTAAATAATGAAGTCCTCAATTTTTCAATAATGTAATGTGTATGGAATGTGTTTCATAGCTCGTTAAATAGTAAACACACTATCCTTACTTATTTTTCAAAAACTCAAGATCTTGGATAAAACTGTATATGGATAATGTAAAATGAGAACAAATGTATCAAAAACATAGAACATTATATAAGATAATTTTCAATTAAAATATGTAACTCATTAAATAGGGAAGGATATAATCATCACCTACCTACTTGAGGATGATCATGACATTTATTCCATGCAAATGGAAGGGATACCATGTATTCTATTACATCATGGTGGATATGTGTAGAAACTAAGAGAATAATATCTTCCCTTGTCATTGAAGATAAGGTAAACAAAGTTGGGAATTGATACCATCTGAGGTATCATGGAGAAATAATATATAATATTTGAGTATTCAGATCCAATCACATCAGTATTATCCAAACCAAGTCATTACTTATTATCCATTACTTAATTTCCATATACTAATTTTAATATACATAATAACCATAGATAGACATGTGGAATGATTTCAAAAATCTACTTAAAATTTTGATTAATTAATTCACTAAATTCTAATTTAATGGAATTGTAAAAAAATAGATCATTTTAATTATTTAAGGAAAAATTTAGTACATGAAATTTTTCCCAAATATGATGTTATTATCTAGTCCATGAAATAAGAAAATTAACCAATTATTTCCTTTAATATATTATTATTTCAATAAAAACTCAAATGGTATTTATACAATTTTAATAGTATGTTAATAATTTATTCATCCCCAAAAAATCCAATATTATATTAGTTCACTCATCCATATACCAATGTCAGCATAACCATTTGGGAATATGAGTTTGAATAGTAGTGTCACTACAAAAAAAATTAATTAATGTTGATTATATCCTTTATGTTATATGGGAATAGGTGTACCACATATTGAAAATTACGTAAACTTATTTTAAAAAGTAATTTTGGGAATAAATCAATATCAACGAGGTGTAAATAATCTAACTAGAAAAATCATTCATGTCATTGATTTTTTAGGATAGACCACTATTGTAACCTAATAAGGGAAGAAACAAAAGACTCTTAATTTCTTTTTTGGGCATAGAATTTATAGAATAGAGAATCCACCTACATCAAGGAATAATAACAATAAAAAAGAATAATATATGTGATGAATGATCTTTCTAAATTGAAGAATATCCTTTTAGATAGAACGACATTCCTAGGATGAAAGAAGACCGATGGTATTGAAATTTTGTAAGTAGTTAGAGTAGAGAGATCCAATAAAATAGTGAGAAGTTATTTATAATGGGAAATACCATGATAGGGGTGATTAAAATTTATTTTTATGTTTTAATTTCAATAATTAAATTTTATGGAAAATAAATAATGGTCCATAAAAAATCAGTTGGAGTTTAGGAGGAATAGTAAATTAACTCTTCCATCCTCCATGGAATTTCTATTATGTATCCACTAGAGATTAGTTGGGAGATATAATATTAAGAAAATTTTGTCTTCCATGAAAATTAATCTCATCCTTGACTATTACCCTTATATAAGTCCATTTACAATTCAATCTAATTAATTATATCCTACAAAATGATTTAAATGACTAAAATTTCTAAGGTTTATAAACCTATAGAATTTAGGTTATTTATAAACTCCACATTGTTTAATTCATTTTAATTGAGAACCATAAAACATATTATTGAAAATTTAAGCCTAACCATAAGCTCTTCAAATCATCTCCCAATAATGATGGTCCATATTAGATCATTCTATGTTTCTGTCTAAACCAAAAACGATAAATCACATTTCCCTATAAATTTTTGTAACATTTTAAATGATATAGATAATATTATCTAGGAAATTATCATCCTATTCATGTGTAACAAGATCATATAAAATAATATTTTTGGGTTTATCTCCATATTTTTTTCGATTCTCAATCATTGATGGTATCATAACTAAAAATGAATTTTAGTAATAATAATAACTAATATGATACCTCCCTAACTCGATTATGGACATTGAAATTATAGATATAGTTTGGGGTAGGATTAACCCAACATCTAATATACTTTTTACCTAATCATCATGAAATACGATCAAACAACTATTCATAAACCATAAATTACAAGGGACAATATAGATGGTGAACACAGGACTATTTATAGACCTGATCTGTGTTGATATATTTATAATAAACATTACCTAACTAGTCCTCTTTTATAAAATACTAGGATCAATCATGGAATAATTTTCTATATTCTTCCATCATATCGGATAATGATATAATCTTTTATATAATTCATCATATATACCATTTGGAAAAGACGAGTTTTAATTGTAATTTTTTGAGAATTCCACCAATGGAATTATATATTCACATGGTTGAATAAATATCATAATGCCGGATTAAAATATATCATTTTATTTTGAAAATGACATCTCAAACAGGCCACTAATTCAGGGTACCCAAGAAGTATTAGTTCACCCAATACCATAAAACTCATTGAATTCATATCCATACCAAAAATATAAATCCTCAATCACTATTAGAGATAATACAAGATTATACATTATGTTTAATTCTATTATTTATAACATATAGAATTATATAATCCTAAATAAAATAATCCTATTTAGTCGATAAAATGTGAGTTTTCATGGTTAGTCTGTGTAAAATTACCTATATTGTGTCCTTCCATTTTTACAACCATTTAAAAATATCCCCCAAATCCATAAAACATTCATCCCACAATGATGCATGTGGGGATAGAGGTCGAAGAGTACATATAGACCTATAATTTTCAGAAATCATCTTTTGATAGGTGAATACATTAGTGGTGAATCCTACAATTAATTCCTTCAATCTATTCAACCAAAACTAGAGAAAAATTTCACACTACATCATCATTCTCCTTGGGTGTAAAACCCTATTAGTGGTATAGTAATCCACAATAAATTCTATTTCATAATTTTAGATACCATGGGCCTCCAATGGAAATAGAATATAGAATTAGAATATTTTAAATGACAACTTATGATCTCCCCCATCTTAATGAGGATTTATAATAGTGTAACACTCAATATCTGAGATATTGGTGTCTTTAATGAACTATATAATATTTTATAAATGATCATTGTGGTGTAGGTATATATACATTCAATATTTCCCCATATCAAAATGAATTTTAACCTGAAGTATAATGATTTATTCTTCATCCCATTAAACATTCATATTTTAATAGTAATAATTATATCTAATAGAATTAGTATTGAAATTACCCTTTTGAGTATATTAATGGGTGTATGATTCAAATGGATAGAGGTATTACAGCTATTGATACTACATGATATTTAATTCCCACTCCAAAAAATGAATGTTAGAATAATTTGGTATGTAAATACTATAATCAAATCACCAAAAAATAATTCCTCTAATACATAAGTCATGAACAATAGTATCTAATTTTAGGTTAATGGAATTAAATTCATGTTAATTAGGATATAGTTTCTTAAACCCATATTACACTACCATATTATCATCAAAAAAATATAAAACATTGGAAAAAAATTAGGAATTAACTTACAACTTAAATCCCCAAAATATTGGAGTTAATATAAAAATGATGCCTATTTTTAGCACCCTCAGGGATTCCTAAAAAAATTATTCAAATTATTATAACAACACAATTTAAACCCCTCTCATAGATAGAGAATTAATGGGAGAAACTACTCTTTAAATATCATAGATAATGTTCTGATAATACCATGAAAATTGTAGAAACCTCCTGGTATCAAATAAATTCGAGAGAAATTTGGAATATATTTTTGAATCCACTTTACTATGACCAAAATATATACATTATTTTAAAATCACATTCCCGAGGAACCTCATTCACTTAATTTAGATTGATCATTTATATTGATTAGAATATAAATTATGTTATTGTATGGAATCTAAGGAAATTAGTGTTCATATGGTCAAATTAATATTTAATGTAGACTATAATATGATCAACAAAGGTAATTTAATATGAATCTAATAAAGGATGAAAGATATTTTTCACTGTGGAAATAAAAGTTTTCAGAACATGGATCATTAAAAAATGATCAGAAGGTATTTAAAATTCCCATGCGGACACATAAATATTTATTTTGATTTTTTTAGTCTTATTGTATGTTTATGATGACGATAATGTTGTTTTATTTTAAAAAATTTCCATTAAACATTAATATGATCACACATATAATTTATTATAGGATAATGATATTGTTCAATGATCATAATTTTTCAATCTTATAATATCCAACACAATGAAAAATAATTTTGACATCCATTTTTGAAAAAAGAATGATAAACCCCAATGAAAATCTCTAAAATTTATGAATCCTTTCTCCATAAGATGATCTTTCTTGAATTTTTATTTAATAAATTATAATAGAGCTAAGTGGTACTGGGGAATTGAGATTATTTAATATTTTTTTATAAAATAATTTATAAATTCATTACATTGATTGAGAGGGAATTCAAATAATTATTCAACAATTATATCATTATTAGGTCTATAACTACTGGTAAAACATGATTTTCCACTAGTCTCTACTTCCTAAAGGATAATATTGTACTTTTCACCAAATTTTGAACCAACTATATATTCACTAATGACTATATTAATCTTAATAAATATTATACTTTCTATATAAGGTACATTTAATTACATTATATAGTTCATGGATATATCATTTGATATCATAAATCAATAATTGATGAAAATTTTCTCTGATTATTTATTTATAGAATTATTTCAAATGAATCTAGGTATAACACTAAATGTCCCCATGATATCCTATAAGGAGATACGACTAATGTGAAATATATCCCTTCTATGGGTACTCAAATATCTTCTATATAGGGTATATGATACCTCTAAGAACATAAATATTACACATGAATCTATAGAAGATTTATTTGGTAAAAAAATTAAACAATGAAAATAATCAATATTATATTAGAACTATCAAAAGAAAGGTACAACAAAATAAAGCCTTTACTAGTCGATTACCCTAATCTAGCATCAACTATTGGATTCTATACAACATATACACTGCCATAATAGTTTAAATAAGATTTTAGTACAAACTCTTGACCAATTGAATGATCGATATCCAGAAAACCCTAACTTAATTTTTGGATCACTGGATATGGACCATTTGAATGGGGAAATACCACTTTTAAATTGAGTAGTTGATAATCACTCATGAGGTTAGAAACTTCGAATCATGTCCAAATGACTATTGATTCTATTATAAAGAAAAACTATTCTAGAGAGTCATATATATAACAATAACACCATTTGTTTCATTTGAATGTATTATTAATATTAATATACACTAATAGCCACACTAATGACACCATATAGGTGGAATTTTTCAATAAGTGGAAATCAAAACAACTAATATATAACTAACCAATAAAATATCATATTGATTAAAATATAATCTCTATTTTTGTCATTCATTTAAAGGAAACTCATATTATGACACTTTATCTTAAATTTCCACTATAATAAGATTCCATTACTATTGAGAAACCATTTTAATAAAAAAATACGTGTGTGATCATGGAATTTTAGGGTAATTTCAATAATATTGTAGTAGAAAATGATAAATTAAATCCATTCTTAAACTACTTATGGGGTGATTCCATCCCAACAGTTTAGTGAAAATTTTTATGCTATAGGTTCCCATCATGGAAACCATTTCCCCAATGTAAATAATTTTTTTTAATACTCCAATAATCATTGAATTTGAAAGGTCTTATAAATCGATCAGGTAGGTTTAGTCCATCCCACATTAATAGAGGTATTAAATCATGTTGAATTTAACATAATTTAAGAAAGAACCATATAATGATATCCAATTTTTTTATAAAATGGATAACCTAATTTTCAAAAAATACATTATCAGAATTAGGTCTATCCCTAGGTTTTTTCACACCCTTCATTATTTATATATAAATCATTTTTCATTTTTTTATATTTTTCATCCAATTTTAAATAAATCAATAATTTTATTAATGAATTATTAAGTACCTATATAAAGTTCATTGGATATAATTTAAGTATATATGAAAAATTATTTTAATACCATCATAATAAAATCTTAAATCAACTTATTAATGTAAGGAACAAACTATTCTCGTCTAAGAGTTATCTTATTGGTCATATTTTACTACTAGTTGACCATAAATTTATAATAAAAAATTATTTATATATTAATAATCTTTTGTTAAATTATATATCAAATTACCATAGATATATTATAATCAAACACTTGCAATAGTGAATAATGATATTTAGTCCTACTTGTTCCTACCAATTAAAACCTAACATAATGCATGAAAATCTAGAAAAAAGACAAATCAAGTAAAATAATAAAGAAGAGAAGTGTAACATAGAACTATACAAGATAACTCATAAATACACATTAATTATAATGGATATATGTATTTGTGGACTAATTCTACTTTTATGACTGCTATATCTCCCAAATACTTATAGTTCCATCACCAATATCCATTAATGTAAGTTGTCGTTCTATTTTGTGACATCACCTAATCACCCAAAAATTGTTTAGAAATGTAAAAAAACATATAGTTCATCTTCTACTATCATAGGAAAGGTCTAAATTCCAAATGTTGGATAGTTTTCTCTAATGAAAAATAATATAAAAAGAATTTAAATTTATAATTTAGCATAAAATTTGGGTAAATGGACATCCAAGCCAAAAATTCATCAATTTACAACATGCTGACCGGTTTTTATAATATTCTAACAATATAATTTTCAACAACTATTTGAACTTTTAAATATACAGAAATCATTGCCAAAATTTCAATAATGACCAAAAATGATTAAAATTTAATAAAAAAAATATTCATAAAACCCACTATCTAAATATTACCTAAGGGTCAATAGAGGGTAAAAATCATGTGGTAATTCCCCTATCAATCATCTAGGACAAAGATGTTTACTTATATTCCATAGGTGTATGTATTGGGCTTCAGTTTGATTAATTAGTATTCGGTCACCACCCTAACCATACATACCTATCATAAACTCAATTTCATATATGAACAATATATATATGATGTGAAATATTAAAAAAACAAAAAATAATATAATATTAAAGTGAAAGTAATTTCCAATCAAAATGACTCGCTTCTTATAATAGTATTGTCCTCACCATCACTGAATTACTTTAGGAATTGCACCGTATTTACAATGTCATACCCCATATTTATTATATATAGATATATATTATTCATGAAAAAATATATTTTTTTGATAGCTTATGATTTATATAATAGAAAGGTTATAAGAAAAATAGTTTTAAATTATAATTGTCAAAATATGTCTATTGTAACCTATCAATTCGATTTGAGGATCTGAATAAGGGTAAATGAATTATAATTTTTTTGAAAGGTTTTTGTAATAAAAAATCATTTATTAAAACATATTTTTTAATGATAATGATTTAATCATATATTGTTGAGAGTAGTTAATGTTTTAAATTAAATGTTTTCTAATGTATATATTTATATATATTCATTTAGAAGATTAAATACTAACAATAAAAGTAAAATTTGGTTAAATTTACATTAATTTTATTCATCATATTCTTAAAATAATCTTAACATAATTATTTGGTATATTTATAAATAGTTTATTTTTGGGTGAATTGTCTAAAATACTAATTTTACAAATATTATATCATTTATGATATCATCATGGTATATAAATGAATTATATTTTTATGAAAAGAATTATTAAAAATTATAAAATTTATATGTAAAATATAGAATTTAAAAAATGAAATTTTGAACTTATCAATCTATATTTAATATTTTTAGAATCTATGTATTGTTTTTATTCGAATACAAATGTATTTGGTTAGTTTGTTTTGATAATATATTCAGAGTTTTTTTCAATTAGAATTTTTTAAAGATATAATAATTAGATTTTTTATAATAATTCAATTAAATTCATATGGATCAAATTTATAATAGATATTCATATAAAATCATTTTTATTATTAGGAAAGGGGTTTTTTTCTAAAAAACTAATCATTGTTGTTTGTGTACATATATTAAAATTAATGATAAACAAATGAGGGAAATTATTATTATAAAATTGATTAAATATTTTCAATTAGGAGGTTAACATTGGGTAATGAGTTCAATATTATGTTTTTTCATTATTCATAGTAACATTAGTAAATATTTGTGACTATGGTAATTGTAACACCCCTTGATTTTATGTTATGTATCATTTTAAAATTTTCTCATTCGAAAACTTAGATGCTTAAAATGATTAAATATTATTATTTAGTTGTTATAGTTATCACTTCGACATTGGAATGGTGGGAATTAATGATATTAAGTTAATTATGAAAATATAGAATGAATTTATTTGTTACCAATTAATTAGAATTGAAAACCAATTAAATATAAGTGATGTATTTTCACAAAAAACTATTCTTATGACAAAAATGACATTTTATCTTAATAAATTAAATTTATCAATATTAGTGATATATTGTTAGGAAATTTATATTTTATATATTCAATCAAATATTTTGACAATAATCCAATAGATTTGGTAGTCATAAGATTTATAATAGATAAAATTTTATCCATAAAGGGAAATATTTTTCCAAATGAATTGTTTCCACTTTTTAATGAATCACCTATTTTAATACCAAAATATGATACATTTATAAATTTTTTAAAATAATTAACTTTATTTTTGAAATCGGAATAACAACATTTACTTTGTAAAAATTTATCTATTTTTCTTATAAGCTTACTATTTGATAAATCATAGCATGACCATTTCTAATAAAAATGTTGATGTTAGGCAAAATAATATGGTAATTAGAATAATTACCTTGCCTAGGAAAGATTAACTAAAATTTATGTATTTCATAAATCAAAATACGATATATTTATATCATGGAATAAGTAAATAAAATATTAAAAATTGATAAATTAAATGTCGGTATTTTTTGAAATGTAAATGTTTATTTACTATTAAAAAATTAAAATAATGTTTCAAAAAAATATTTTCACAAAATAGTTTAAAAAATAATCATTTTTTTCTTAGGAATATAAGATAATTTTATGAGAACTTAATTAATTTTTTAGTGTCATAAAATCCCATATATTTTGAAAATAGGTATTTGTCAAATAAATGATGATTTTAATTAAAAATTAATTTTCACATACCTAGAAAATTATTTTCCTAAAAAGGAGTTCATATTTTAAATATACATGTTGAAATACTATTAGGATGTTTTTATTTTATTTTTCTAAATTTGTCGAAATTATGGTGAATAGTGAAACACTATAATTTCAGTATTTTGCATTATAAGTATATAAATGAATTTTTGAGTCATGGGTGATGTGTGGATGATTTAATCACCCATTGGTTCAGGTTCACATGGACTACATGCCATATTTATTCATAATAACAAACATTATTCATACTCTTGTGCCAATATTTAAAAAATGAATTAAATAATAAAAAACCACCCCTCTCCTACACTATAAATACCACCCCTCACTACCACATATCCACACACATAAATAGGATTGAACATTTATTATATTCTATGATTTTAATATCCCAACCACCCCCCTTTTGGTATTTTTTTCTCATCGAAATACCATTTCCAAGTTTCTTAAGGAGGTTTCTAAGGAGGCGACACTCAAGACATAAAACATTCCCTCTCTCTCTTTCAATTTAATTTCTTTTCATATCCATCCATCACCTCCACTATCCAACGTGACATGATAATCCAATACCATTTATATAATTTAATGTTATTATTTTAATGGTATATCATCCATAAAGTCTATTATATTTCCATTTTATTCAAAAAATAAAAACAACATCTCTGATGTGTTGATTAACCGCCTTCAAGGATGAAGATTTTTCATTTTTAAAATATGCCACCAAGGCCTTGTCATAAAACCATTTTTATGGTTAAAAATAATATAATATTTTCAGTAAAACTTATATAATGTTATAAAACTAGAATATATTCAAAGTATTAATTCATAAGATAAAACAAGTTCATGATAATCAAAAAACGTGAAAATAATCTAAATGGTTATTAATAACAGTTTATCAAATAAATCATCCTCATATCTAAATATATATATATAGTCATACTTAATCTTCTATAAATTCATTAATAATATATAATTTTATTTCTGGACAACTATTCCCATTTTACAATATCTTTCAAACATATAAACAAGTGAATTAATCATGAAAACCTAATAAAAAACACTCCCGAAAAACCAATATGAATCATTAAACTCATCAAAAAAATCCATAAATGATTCAAATAAAATTATAAAAAATAAAATAAATTTTATGAGATTCTCGGTTATATTTTGAATGAATATAATTTCATTATCTAGTATATCAAGTGCAAGTACAGAAAAGTTTTAGACATCAGGAAATGGATTCTCCCCAAACCTCCATTTTTTCCTTCGGTTTTTTCATTCTCTATTATTAACCCAATCTAATTATTAATTATTATTATTATTTAATCATCAAAAATTCATTGTGTATATTACAAAAATATAAAACTATCTCAATTATTCTTTATTTTTTTTGTAAATACTTGTCTTATAAGGTTTCCTGGATAATTTCTCAAGATAAGAAAGCAGGATTAAAGGGAATTTCCCAATTTTCATACCAATTTTCATGGACACTCCATAAAATATTTTAGGAAACCAATATTTTTCTAAAATAAATAATTTTATCATTAAAAACTATCTTAATTGTTTTCTTGTTTTATGTAAACAATTAAGTCTTTTCTCTCTTCAAATACAATTTTATATTTTCCCTTAAACCTCTTTAATGTAGATCATTCCTATTGTTTCTTAACAACGATTTTTACATGTTTTCAATTAATTTAGACATCATTTATTTCTAAAATATAATTTCACTATCCTTGTCTTACATTTTCTAGGATATATATTTTTTTATATATGGTTTTATAAAAAATAAAATTGATTTTTAAAAACAACGCTTCTTTCTAAAAGTTTAAAAGGGTATTTCTCTCAAAATTCCTCAATGATTCTATAAGAGTATTTTTATCTATTTATAAACCCTATTTTGAATCTTATTAATTAATAAAAAATATCTCTTATGTTACTAAGTAAAATATTCAATTGAACAGATTATTATTATTTTGTTGGGGGATATACTATATTAATACCATTCACCACATTCCATTGGATATATTATAATAAATTTTATTTTTTTGGGAAAGTTATTAATGTTACATAATCTAGTTTAAATATGTATGTATATATTGACTATGTTCCACCCCATTCATATTAGGGATTCAAATGACTTATTATGTTATATGTGGGTCCCACTATATCCCCTCGATGCATCGATAGGTTTCATTAGAGAAACTAAATAGGGTTTTTATCCATTTATGTATGGTGTCTTGGTCGACGTTTTGGTGGTGTGATTATGATGCCCAACATTATTTATTTCCTTAATATGATAATATTAATTAACAATAAATTTGATTATTTGACTAGTATAATATCCATTGTTACATTTTATTCTCATTTAATTATTTATGTGGAATTATTTAATCGAATTTTCTTCCATAATATTATGCTCAAGATTATGTTTTAATTGAATTTGTTTTTAGTTATTCACCTTGAATTTTTGCAATGTTTATTTACGATAGTTTCAATTGTATTCCATAACCTTACATAAAATATAATTTCACATATTTACTATGATTTATTTTTTCCTATGATGAAAGGATGTATATAATGAATGACTTACATGGAAAATCTAGGAGTTAATGGATGTTTCAAATAGAGTGGCTATGTTATTTTTCCTATCAAGTATTAATGTAACAATTTTGTTTGTATCTGATTTTACAGAGCTACTAAAATATTCATTCCTTTGGTTTTCGGATCATGTTTACATGAAAATTTAATATTGTTAGGCATTGGATACGGACAACTGGGATTGGGGTCTTTATAATAATTGATAAACTGAGATAATTAGGGTAAAAAATATATATATAAGGTCCCAAATTCTCCTTAATAATCAAATTTTATGCGAGTATTTTAAAAATAATAACATTATTTTATAAATAATATTTATTTCATTCCACTTTACCATAAGTAAATTATTTATAATATTTAAATTCTATTGATATTTATAAAAGTATGACTCCTCTCACATTTTATAGGGATCCTCTGCTAATCACCTGTACAAATACTTTAATCCACATAAATCTTAAAAGACCTATTGAAATAACATCAAAATATCACTCTCCATGTCCTAGATGACATAATATTACCACAAATCCATCATAAAAATGCAGCAAGTGTAATGAAAGGGAGATTTTCAAAAGAAGAGGAATAACTCTTAACTGGGTGTTTTCTTGTTTATTTCTTCCAGTAATATAATCAAATGTTTAATAAAAATGGTAATATGATATTATCAGTATCATACCTATACATAAATTTTGTTATATTTTTTTATAACCTATTTTCTATGTCTTTCCCATTCCATTGCTGAAAGAGAATTTACTTGTGGATACATATATATTGTTTTCTCCACATAGTGACATATTTCATTTTTCATCACTACCTTTTATGATCAACCATAAGGTTAGAACTAATTAATAAATATTACTTGTGCAGAAAAATAATTATTCTTTAAAATTAAAACAATTTATATTAATTTCATTTCAATCTAGAAGAAAAATTAAAATGTTTCTTGCATGTTTGTATGGATTATCACCTCCATGAAGTGGTATACATAAATTTTAATAGAAAATCACATGGATAGTAATAATAAGTGATTTAGTTAGTATAAATGGTATTTAGGAAATCATGATGATTATTTAAATTCAAAAAAGAATCTACCTATATTTCATGTGTCTGTATTATAAAATGAAAAACTTCAATGTTTCACATGTATAGATTACCATCTACAGGAATGAAATATTTCATTTTAACTCATCACCGTACATAGATTATTATTAAATTATATTTAATTAATAAATATTACTCCTATAAAATGGTTATTATTTAGTATATTTTTTAATAATGAAAAAGGTGTTGGATCTGACATCCCCAAGCTAAAACATGCTTGGGAAAAGTAAAAGTTGACATTCTGAATAATGATTTTTTTTGTGAATTGTAAATAAAATGGTAGTTTAATGTTATTTAATTAATTTTATATGGTGAGATAATTATGAATATATTTATAAATTTGAATTATAATAATTTTATGTTTATTATATATGGGGATACAGCTTGTATGAAGTAATATGAAACTATGTAAGGGTTATACCATCTAATGTCACTTTTAATTGATATTTTCTACATCTGAATCTTATTTGATTAATTTTTCTTAAAATTATCTATTCAAAACCATTAATTTTATTATCATGAAGTTATTTATTATTTTTTTAGGTATTTTTTAATTTTTTATCTAGTTGTTACTTACATTATTTGTTGATTTTTTTTAGAAAAGAAGACCTTTTTCAGCAAGTTTGTTAGAATCCTTTTTCCTTTATATCAATATTCATATAATTATTCTATATTTTTTTACATAGAAATAAAATATTAATATTAGAATCATTAATTAATATTTTAATTTTATTTATAATGTTTATGAATTAGTCATTTTAATTTTTATCAGACTGTTAAATTTTCACTTATTTACAAAATTGAAAAATCGGTGTTTTTTATATTTACCGTTCGAACACTTTTTCTCACTATCATCTTGTTATTCATTACCAATGTCAGTTTATATGTTTACATAGTTATACAATGAAAATTATATTCCCATTATTTTTTAAAACTGATTTCTTTTAATGGGTTAATTATATGATTTTAAAAGCATCAATGTTATTACGGAACACATATATATGTTTTTAATTATGTAAAGTGTGGGTGCATAATTATATATCACTATAGTGAATTAATAATACATATATATCTTATTATATAATGATAATTTTAATGATGAGTGAAATCAATACACTATGAGAATATTTATACGATGTTAGCATGATTAGAGAGTGAACTCAATCAACTATAGGACACTATCTAGTATAATGATGGTCGTAAGAATAATCCAAAACAAAGGAAATGATTTTATATGATTATATTTATTCCACACTATTATGTAATATCTCATTTTAAATAGTCATATATTATTCTATCATCGAACACATTTTATGTTATTTTAATCCCCTATTCCATGAATGTTTTTTTGGTTATCTATGACATGGTATGTATGATATTATTATGTTATGTGAATATACCTTGAATATATATTAAATCTTATATGATCATAGTATTGAAATTTTTTGGTTTCAACTGATATCTACAATTTTTACTGTTAAAAATAATTCGAGATCACCCTATAATATGATTCAATTTCATAAAGTTATGATGTATGTTTTTATATATGATGTCTATAAGTACACCATGTATCGAGAATTTTTATTTTATATATTGAATATTATTCAGGAATATATAGTTTATGTATATAGTCCTCAATGACAATAAATATTTATAGTTATCTTATGTGAATTATTGTTAAATGCATTATTTTTTTACTAAAATGATATAATATACTTGTATGTTATAATCAGTTCACCTAAATTAGTATCAATGTTGGGTTCAGTTATTCGTGGGTATGATATTTTAAAATAAATGTGGATAAAACATATAACAAACTATATGAAGTCGGACGAACCTAAAATGTACTTTGATGAAATGTAGGAAACAAAATTTAATACATTCACAGAATGATTTACCTTATGATATGATTGACTACTCTAATTATATCATGATTTAAAGGAAAATAGTTTTTTCCATAGTCAATAAATGGAACCAAAAGCAATCATGTTAACAAAAAAAGTAATGACCAATTGAATAACCATATTCATGAGAAACTAAATGGAATAGGATATGAGATGCAATGTTTGGTGTCTATCATCTCCCAAATATTTCTATATATAAAAAACTATGTTAATATTAATGATCAAATAAATGTCAAATGAAGTAAGAATATTCCATTTAGTAATTAATGGGTAAATGTCTAACATATATTACTGGGTCCTCAGATCCACTAATTACTAAGGAATGGAATAATTATATGGAAAATATATTTTCCATTATCAAGTTCTGATAACATGAAAAGTTTTTTTTGGTTATGTTCTATATTGATGGTGAAACCGATTAATGTCGGAGTCTAATAATGAACATAAAAAACTAGAAGAAATTGAATCCATGTAATGGTAAGAGTTTCAATGGGTATTTTCACAATTAATATCCAATGAACTACATTCAAAAGAATATATACGTAATTATATATGCTAAAATAGTATAAATATTATTCCATTGGTACTAATAAAACAAACATTATAAGACATTCATAGTACACATTTTAAAATCAAATCAGAAAGAAAAGTTGATCATTCCATTAGTGGCTTAAACATAATTCTCCAAATGGAATTAGTCATTGGGAACTATATTATCTATAGAGATATCATTCAATGTTTTTTTTTCGTATGAAATCCATCCTATTGACACTCATTATTCTTGTTGTCTTGAGGATATGTAGAGAAAAATGTATTTCTGAAGAAATGAAAATAAAAAAACATCGGAGGAAGGAAAATTAATAATCTTTTATGACATTTTTTGGAAATTCAGGGAATGTTTCATATTGGAATAGTCAATTATCATAATTTTTTAAATGTAGGCTATCTAATAAATTATTTCTATAGATATATGAAGAATATAAAAAATGATGCAAATGAAGAAAAATATCAAATGAATATACCCATAAACTCCAATTCTAAATTTTCTAAGAATATGGATATTATGGAAGGAAGTAAAAAAAAAATTTCTCAAATGACAAAAATGGTCATAAACATCAACCTAATCCAAGGGAAAAAGGTTAATCTATTTTGGTCACAACTAATGAAGTGAGTAATGAGATAAATGCATTGAGAGATACAATTATCATTCATTATATATGTGAAAATATTTTATTTTATAATATTTAACCCCACACTTTTATATCTAAATAATTTTATAATGGTGTCCCATAACAACCAAAATTATTAGTATTTTACTTTTTAGTGAACAAACTGTTGGTATTGTGATCACATATCATGTCTATAGGTCCTCTATAATAGAAATTTATGGGAATTTTGTTCATAAAATCATGTCATTCTCCATTTCGTTTAATTTGATTTAATTTTTTTCTTAGATTAGTTCTCTCTGTAATGGACCCATGCCAACATTATAGTAAGGTAATTCATGTCAGATATTCTAAATCAGCCTAATATCATTTATCATTGTAAGAATTAACATGAACATACAATAAAAATTACTTCTTTTATATGAGTATTATTGTCTATTATGGAGGGGAAACCATCTCAATAATTTGGGAAGATACATAACATTAAAGAAATTCCTAATTTTTTTGAGTATAAAATTTATTAAATAAAGAGTTTCTGAACCTTTTTTGAATAATTATGTTGAGTTTTCAACATAACTCATGTCCATCGCTTCATCTTCTTGGGAGACTCCATATAAAATGCCATTGATCATGATAATGGAATTTTAAAATAATATCTAGGAGAATATAGAGAAGATATCATTTATCCAAATGATCAACTAAGTGGTTCACATAACATATTTGTTAAAAAAAATTGTGTTAATATCTCTATATATTTATTATTATTAACATAACAAAAAAGATATCGAGAAAAAGATTTATTCACCCCATATCGAGGTCTAGTTTTCCAAGATATGATCTTCTTAGTAATAATAAAATATTAGAATTTTATATCGGTATCATTAATTAAAATTCAATAATTAGGAAGTACTTCATGAATAAATTGGTTTGAATAATGTAAATTAAAAAATCATTATTATTACATTTCAACTTACCAATTCCCATACATTCATCATGGAAAAAATGAATTTAGTATTTAACTATTATAACAACAAATTTTTAATATTATTTATAAATTATATTCATATATATTCCATGGGAAATTAAAAGCATAAATAATGTTTTATTATTCTATTATATACCTTGAGAAAGGAGAATTTAAATGATACATTTATCAAATGTGAGTTTTATCTACAGAACTTATAATTATAGTCATATAAATACATGCAATGATTTATATGTGCATACTTTTATGAATAATGTTATTGAACAAATTCTTATAAGAACTACAATGACTAATATTTATAGTGTCATTTCATTGGATATATATCATTTATGATTTATAAAATGTTTCTCATGACTTCCATAACATTGGAAAAAGTTTACATGGAAAAGATCCCATTTCATCTACAAAGATGAATGTCCTGATACTTTTTTGAAACTTAAGAGAGGACTCATAAAAGAACCTATAATAACAATACCATATATTATTTTAGGTTTTTATATATAGTGATACATAAAATAAGATACATAGATGTCTTTTTATATAGAATGATAATGTTGTAGCTATTGAATCATGACAACTAAAAGTTCATGAAAAAAATTATACAACAGTTGATTTAGAGTTGGTACTGGTAATTTTTTATATTTATGAATGGAATATTTATCGTATTTTTTTAAAAGATTAGATATATAAATATATAGTTCATAAAATATTGAAATATTTATTCAATAATAATGTTTTTAATATGTGACAAAGGAGGTTGTTGGAGTTCTTTAGTTATTATTATTAGTTAAAAATTTACCAACCTAGAAAGGTGGAAAAGGTGGCTCATGAATTAATTATAAAATATCATAATACCTTTTATATGATTAGGATTGAAAGTGATAAAATATTAATTGACTTTTTAATTTCTTTACATTTAATTTGTACCAAAAATGGGAGAAACATTATATTTCTTGAATGATTACTCAACCATCCAACCATCCATCCATGTAAAGATCAATTAGACAAGTAAAGATAATTTCATGATATAAAATAAGGTAACGAATTTTCTTATCCCTAAGAATGGATGTTATGGAATGATAACATTTGGTTATAATGTATGTTTCCCTTCCAAAAAAAATATATTTGGCGAAATTTGATGACTCATAAATATCAAAATATCTATCCAATGTTTTAAGATGAGGATTAATAAAATCTAAAAGAATATTTCTAGTGGGAAAACATAATAAGAGATATTTAAAAGTATGTACTATAATTCTTGGAATGTAAAAAACAATATTTTAAATGTGAAAACTTGAAGGGAGTATTGAAATTATTACAAAAAAATTAATAGATTGGGGAAAACATTACCATGTATTTCATTAGATAACATGCTAAGAAAAACAAGGGATATAACCCCATTTCCGTTGTACTTTATCAAGATATAATGTTACTTCATTTCATTTCAATCATTGAATATTTATCAAAATATCATCTTTCTAGTATATAAATAAACTGTCTTGTTATGCAATATAGTGTAAAAAATTCTGTTATTTCTTATTAGGATATGAAGTTTACCTTTTTGATTTGGAAAAAGTCTCCTATTAGTATTTAATATGGATCATTGATTTAAAAATACAAATTAATATTAGACTGATGTTTGTTCTGAAATAAATATTCATACCATAGAATATATTTTGAGAGGTTTCTCTATGGATTTGAAAGTTGGTTTGGATGAACACCACCCCTGGTTGAGTTTTAATATAATAATATCTTTCACTAAAGCGTTTAAAATAATCCTTATGAATCCCTCTGTATTAAGAAATTTTGGAATCAAACATATTTATCTAAATTTATAGAAATAAAGATATTAACACCAAATATTTCTGAGGAAATGTAGTAATATTTTAAAATCTTTCAATGATGCATATAGGAAGCTCAATGGGGATGAAAGATGTTTCTTATCTATTATTGGTGACATCTGTAATTTATGTTATGATAAGGTTATAAGCACTCCCTTTTATCAAGGATGATGAGAAAATTATGATGAGAACCTTCGGTATATGATTATCCTAAATCACCTTAAGAGAAAATTGGTCCCTTTCCCTTGATGGCATGTGCATGGACCCCTATGCAATATAAGACCCACACAACAACATTTGCAATACCTAGTGTAACACCCTTGGATTTTATGAAAAATATTCTTTTTAATTTCATTAATGTCTTGTGTTTTACACTACACCAAAAGGAGCCTGCACAACACGCATCCTTGACTTGCCTTGCTTTACACGCAATCGCGACCTTCCTAGATAGCGTGTGTAGTACGTAATACCGAGTTTCACTAAACAACGATATGCTATTAAAATATTATTAATACTAGCCGTTATTAATTGTAATAACCACTTTTTGAAATTTTTTAAATTTTATTTTTCAAAATGGACTTTATTTTTGGATTCGGAATATCGAAATTAGCTTAGGGTGAAATTTTTGTACTTTTCGGATAACTTTCATATTCTGATGAATAGTGAAAATTAATAAATTTTAATTAAAAACAACTTTTTTAATAGAAATAATTAATAGTTATAAATTATTAATTTCAGTGGTTTTAAAGTATATTTAGAATATATTTTTACAATTTAATACAATGTTGTTCATTGGATGTAATTTCACATTTAAACCAGACATAAACAAGTGTCAATCTTTTGATGTTTATTATCTTTTAAAAACACGCTATTTGTTTTGACGACGAGAATTAATTTTTAAATTAGTTAATGTAACTGATATGTTTTGAATTTGGTAAAATAAACATCATTTTTGAATTCATAATATCAAATATAGCTTAGGCCTAATTTTTGGTATTTTTCTGGAAACATTCATTTTTTGATGAATAGTGAAACCACTAAGTGGTAGTTAAAAAAATTGAATTTTTCATAAAAAATAATTTTACCTCTTCTGTGAGTAGAATTTAGAAAATCCGAGAGACATGGTTAATATCAAGGACTAAAATGTGGTTCAATGAGTTGAAAATATTTTTTAGTGAATAGTAACTTTTTACTTTTTTTACCACGGTTAAAAGTAAATAGGGTGGTTAAGGGTAAAAATGATATTATTATTACCCTAACACATGTCCTAGTTCTATTGGATAAGTGTAATTCGACCAAAAAGACCATTGGAATAAAATATGACCATTTAGGCCCACTTGGATTAGATTAGGACATTTATTATCAATTTATTTAAAGAGGGGTTAAAATAGTTAAAATCAAAGTTTAATAACTAATGAATTTTTAAAATATTGTTATACATAAGATAAATTGGACTATAAATATCCATTAGAAAGATAAAACTATTTCCTACATAATGATATTTTATTTGTAATTTTTATACTTTAAATAATTTAATTTATCTATGACACAAAGATGATGTAGTAATTATCTTATTAATTAAATATTGACATAATTGATGTTATAAATACCCATATAAATGTAATTTGAGACTTTTTATGAATTCCAATAATTTTCTAGGTTAATATGACATGTTAGTATTGATTTAATTAACTGTTTTTGAATTAATCATTCTGTTATGACTTTCACAAAAATCAATTACTAAATAGTGTCAAAATTGACATAAAATAGTTTTTAAAACAAATATTATATTATTAATTGTTATTTTATTCCTAAAAATCTAAGGTTCTGCCAAATGACTTAGATAAGGTTATATGTATTAATAATAAAGAACTTGGGGTTCATTTGTCTTGTTATAGTATGTTTATTAACCTTATAGTGTAAGAACACAAAAAGACACCATAAAAGTAATATTAATCTAACTTAATGTTAAAAATAAATGATATGGTAAAAATAGGAACCTAAACTTGTCTAAATTCTATTGTATTAGAGGATTTCGACCCATCCCCACCTTATATTCGAAATAAATCAATTTGGATCTATTTAAAACCGAATTTGGCTTTATAACAAAATAATATATTTAGTTATTCCAAAGCTGCCCCTCTCCTCCCTTATGAAAGGGCACCTGTTCCCTCTCTTCCTCGCACCATTTTGAGCCTTGAATCTTGGCCTACCGCTGTCAAATTCTCTTATCCACTTCTATATAGACATCCTAGAGGTCCTGGTATTCTTCAAAGACCAATTTTAGTGTCCTAAAATGAGGTCTCAAATAATCGCTTCAAAGAAGAGGTAATGTCCATTACCGATTCTTTCATCTTTATTTCTTCATCCACTTCTTCTTCTCAGGTTGTTTAATTATGAAGTAATAACATCAGTATCACTCATATACTGATATGTTATTATAAGTATGAAACAAACCTATTTCACCATCTATCCAACCTACGGAAAATGAAATCACCTCGCGTGCGTACGTACGGAATACCGTCTCCACGCCGTGGTGTAATCTATTTTCCATCACCACCATACTGGGATGGGAATAATGGTTCAAATAAAAAACTATATATGATTATTGTAATGTGATATTGATTCTGATATAGTATAAATACACTCCAATACAATTCCATGATCTTGGGAATGATATCATCGCTCTTGCGTACGTACGGACTGCCGTCTCCACGACGCGATGAGATTCACTCTCCATGATAACCATTCATGAATGATTATAAAGTATATATAATGAATAATAATGAAATATATGACATAATAATGATACTGGATTTATGTATATATATATATATGTCATTTACTTAATTCCATTCAATTCAAAACGGAAACGAAAACAGCGTTCATGCGTACGTACGGCCTACCGTCTCCATGAACTGTGTATTTCATTCCTTTTATCGATCTATAATATATTTGTATATGATGAATATATTATATATATAAATCATGTTTTAAATTCTGGAATTATGTAAATCAGGATATAAGTAATAATATCAAGAATGACAAATCAAAACACATACGATAAATAAAATGATTTTACACAAAACGCTGCTTTAACATGGAATTTACAAAAGAACGGGTAATATAAAGTCATAAGTGAAACATATATGATATCATAACAATGAATATGATTCTTTAATAAGTAAATGAAATTATTTAAATCATTATACAGGAGGTTCTGATACGTACAAATCATATCAGACCTAAGGTAAGGGATAATTTTGCAAATCTCATTTTTATCCGAGATTTCTTATTCGTAAGTATTTACTGGGGTTATTGTTATTTTCCATGTCCCTGTTTTCTAAAAGTTTTTTTATGTATTTTTAATGTCCTTTTTACCCATTTTGAATTTTACTACATTGTATGTAAGGAATGTTTCTTTTGTTTACGTACGAGGCACTTTTTGACTTTTCCGATAAAAGTACAGGAAGAATGTTTTTTTAACTTATACGACATGAAAGGATTTTTATAGTTTTATAAAGCCTTATTTTCATGAAGATTCCTCCAAAAATATTTCATGACTATTTTCAACAAAATCCTTTTCCTTTAAAATTACATGACGTTTTGTGAAAAGAAATTGATTTTGAAGAAGAATGGATATTTTACTCAAGAATTAATTTCAAGTGTTTTATCAAAGCCATTTTTTCATCTAAGATGACATTATTTCATATGTGTATGTTTCAAGTATAATGTCTCTATGATTTAAATGGTTTCACTCTTCTTATTTTGAAATGATATCCATTTCTTTTATATGGATTATATGATTATGGGATGATGTTTATGACACCCATTTTATTTGTTGGGTTATTATGAATGATGTATGTTTATTTGTGGAACAAGTAAGAATGATTTCATTATGAGATGGGTGGGACCTATATCTCCCTCCAATTCATTGGGTGAAGATTTTATATCTCATTAGAAAGACATGGCTTGAACGGTAAGTTAATCCGGTTCGGTGTTACAGGACTGAAATGAGGAGTGAACTCGATTCAGAATGGGACTTTGTCCACTAAGATGTTCTTGGAAGCAATGCCTTGGATACTATGGAAATAATTACATGTGATTAATGGATGCCACAATTACATGTTTCATTCCCATACTATTTCATCATGGTTTACGTTCCATTATGAAATATGCCTTATGTACTTCCATGTTTTATGTCGTTGCTCAAGATTTTGATGTTTAAACATTATGTTCATGTTTTTAAGTTCAAATGTATATGGTATGTTTTATTTTATCCATGCTTACCCTTACTGAGCATTTTAGCTCACCAGTTTTATGTTTTATTTTCCCCCAGGATCAAAAGAAATGTTTTATGTAAGGAAACAAAAAGTGGAAGATCTTTATGGGAGATGTTGAAGATCTTTCACCATTATTAGAAGATTACGTTCCTTGTTTCCAAAGACACTAAACTATTATGGTCCTTGTGTGTCTATTTTTGTTATGTATTAAGTATTCTGCAAAAGTAATTTAATGTCCATGTACGTCAGGCTTCGGGTCTCTACAGTTGGTTTTCGAGGAAAGGTTTAGTCAACCTTTGGAAACTAGGATGCGATAACATTAGTGATATCCCTAGATATATTTATAAGGTATGTCTAGGGATGTCCCTAACGTTATTTATAAGTATAGTTTATAGTACTAGAATTACGGTAAACCAAGATGTTAGATATTTAAGGCACTCCCCTTTATTATATTGTTTTCCCTAACATGATTTTTACCTCTCACACTATTCTTTTGGGTTTTAAAAAATGGCTGGAAACAAGATGATTCACGATAATGGAGGATATGATGGACAATGGAATGATATTCTTCATGAGAAACAAAATGAAATGGGATTTGGAAGTCCAAACATCATTATTATGCCGAATCAGCAATCTCATAATATGATCAATAAACTCAAATTTGATAAGTTTCTTGACTCGGCTAATAAGAGAAAGATGGAGGTTCATGATGATCATGGAAGAAATAAAGTTCAATTTCCCCTATGAAAATCATGTGGGAAGAGGCATCAAGGAGAATGTTTCAAAGGAACTAGAAGATGCTTTGGGTGTGGAAAAGAAGCACACAAAGCCAGTAAGTGCAAAGGAAAAGGTTCAGTTAACACCAGGGATGAGGATAATGGTATTGTTACGACATCAACAATGGTTAAATGTTTTAAATGTGAAATGTACGGGCATTATGCAAACTAATTCCCTAAGGGAAAGTCTCTTGAAGAGAATCAGTATAGTCGTATGGGTAGTATTTATGTTAATGATAATGAAGATACTACAAATGATATGTGATTTGAAATAATTGTTGAAGCTTGGTCAACGGTTTAAGAAGGTAGTTGAATGATTACATGTTTATCAAGTGTAATGTTGTATAAGTAATCTCATGATACTATGGAATAAAGAGACATCTAAGGATTGTTACACTGTTGTCTTGCCTTATGTTTTGAAAGTGTATGATGAATGGTACTAGTGACCATGAAAGGTTATTCAGATATTTTTGGAAAGTAGATGATATGCACATAATGAATGGATAAGGAGAAAATTAAATGTTTGATAGTATTCATGATCTCATGACTGATATAAGGAAATAGTTATATCATGGTTTGAGTATATATAATTTTGGGGTCTTGGTATGTGGAAAGAGTTAACTTTTGACAGCACTCATGTTTTCACTAAGGTTAAATGGGTATTCATTTTTTTCAAGATAATACATGATTAAGGCCTTGGAACGTTTGGAATGTGACCAAAAATAAATATCTTATGATATATGGGGATCAACGATGGTATTAACATTCTTGTTATATGAAATCTCTGGTAACTGTTTTCACTATAATATGACAATGGACTGCAATATTATGGATGAGCCTAAATATTGGAATGGAATATGTTGGACATAAGTTAGTATTGTTTAAGGATAGAACCTTTTTCGATATTATTTATGGGATGTTATATTAATTTAGTTTTAGAAAAAGGACAACCTGCAGGATGGGCGACAGCCCACCGCGTCGGACAAGGCTGTGGGAATCGAACCCACAACCGAAGTGCGATTGGACTTTATCACATACCACTAGCCTACAGAAAGTCCCTGTTTAGTAGAAACTAGTTTCATTATAATAAGAAGTATGATATATGTTGTTTAAGTCCATTTTAGGAACCATATATGATTAATCTCACTATATATGGACTAATGTATTTTTTGATAACTTTTCTAACCTTTTGTTTGAGATAGATGGAATGAACCATCATTCTATCACATGATCTACTAACACATCATGAATGAAAAATTCAACATCATTTATTTAAGAGATGAAGTGGAAATTGTCCAAAGAACGACCAACGGTGAGACTATACCAAAATCACGAAAGTATTTCTTCTAATTACAATTTCATCAAATTTAGGGAAATGATCTTGAAAACCAAAAATGTTTTCCTAGTGCTCCTATATTTGATGAATTAGATGGTACCTTAGATCGTAAAAAATTTATGGCTTTTTGATTGCTGGCTTTTCCATAGCCATGTTCTCTACCACTCTCCATCAGAACATGATGGTTAGATTTCTCTTCCATATCCATATTTTCACCTATGTGGAAACCCAATGATTAGTTTATTTGGGTAAACATTAAGTTTCATACGTTTGTTTTTAAATATTGGTTATGGTGTTCTTTTTTACGATGTGGGTTTCTATTAAAGAAACTTTTGAGTAGTAAACCATTTATAACCCCGACGAATTTCGAGGGCGAAATTCATTTTAAGGGGGGTAGAATGTAACACCCTATGATTTTATGAAAAATATTCTTTTTAATTTCATTAATGTCTTGTTTTGTATGCTACACCAAAAGATCTTTCACAACACACATCCTTGACTTTCCTTGTATTACACGCAATTGCGACCTTCCTCGATAGCGTGTGCAGTACGTAATGCCGAGTTTCACTAAACAACGATATGCTATTAAAATATTATTAAAACTAGTCGTTATGAATAGTACTAACCACTTTTTGAAATTTTGTAAATTTTATTTTTCAAAATGGAATTCATTTTTGGATTCTGAATATCGAAATTAGCTTAGGGTAAAATTTTGGTACTTTTCGGATAACTTTCATATTCTGATGAATATTGAAAATTACTAAATTTTAATTAAAAACAACTTTTTTAATAGAAATAATTAATAATAATAATTTATTAATTTGAGTGGATTTAAAGTATATTTAGAATATATTTTTATAATTTACTATAATGTTGTTCATCGGATGTAATTTCACATTTAAACCAGACATAAACAAGTGTCAATCTTTTGATAGTTATTATCTTTTAAAAACACGCTATTTGTTTTGACGACGGGAATTAATTTTTAAATTAGTTATTGTAAATGATATGTTTTTAATTTGGTAAAATAAACATCATTTTTGAATTCATAATATAAAATATAGCTTAGGCCTAGTTTTTGTTATTTTTCTAGAAACATTCATTTTTTGATGAATAGTGAAACCACTAAGTTGTAGTTAAAAAAACTGAGTTTTTCATAAAACTTAATTTTACCGCTTCTGTAAGTAGAATTTCAAAAAATTTAGAGACACGGTTAATATCAAATTCTAAAATGTGGTTCAATGAGTTGAAAATAATTTTGGTGAATAGTAACTTTTTACTTTTTTTACCACGGTTAAAAGTAAATAGGGTAGTTAAGGGAAAAAATGATATTATTATTACCCTAACACATGACCTAATTCTATTGGATAAGTGTAATTCGACTAAAAACAACCTTAGGAATAAATTATGACCATTTAGGCCCACTTGGATTAGATTAGGACATTTATTATCAATTTATTTAAAGAAGGGTTAAAATAGTTAAAATCAATGTTTAATAACTAAAGTATTTTTAATATAGGGTTATACATAAGATAAATTCAACTATAAATATTAATTAGAAATATAAAAATATTTACTACATACTTATATTTTATTTTTAATTTTTAGACATTAAATAAGTTAATTTATTTATGACACAAATATGAAGCAGTAATTATCTTATTAATAAAATATTGACATAATTGATGTTATAAATACCCATATAAATGTAATTTGAGACTTTTTATGAATTACACTAATTTTCTATGTTAATATGACATGTTAATATTTATTTAATTAACTTTTTTCGAATTAATCATTCTGTTATGACTTTCACAAAAATCAATTACTAAATAGTGTCAAAATTGACATAAAATAGTTTTTAAAACAAATATTATATTATTAACTGTTATTTTATTCCTAAAAATATAAGGTTCGGCCAAATGACTTAGATAAGGTTATATATATTAATAATAAACAACTTGGGGTTCGTTTGGCTTGTTATAGTACGTATATTAACCTTATAGTGTAAGAACACAAAAAGTCACGGTAAAAGTAAAATTATCTATCGTAATGTTAAATATAAATGATAAGGTTAAAATAGGAACCTAAACTTGTCTAAATTCTATTGGATGAGAGGATTTCGACCCATCCCCACCTTATCTTCGAAATAAATCAATTTGGAGCTATTTAAAACCAAATTTGGCTTTATATTAAAATAATATTTTTTGTTATTCCAAAGGTGCCCCTCTCCTCCCTTATAAAAGGGTACCTCCTCCCTCTCTTCCTCACACCATTTTGAGCCTTGAAGCTCGGCCAAACCCTGAAAAATTATCTTATCCACTTCCCTAGAGGCATCCTAGAGGTCTGTTTCTTCTTCAATGACCAATTTTAGTGTCCTAAAAGGACGTCTCAAAGAAGCGCTTCAAAGAAGAGGTAATGTCCATTACCGATTCTTTCATCTTTATTTCTTCTTCCACTTCTTCTTCTTAGGTTGTTTCATTATGATGTAATAAAATCAGTATCAATAATATTTAGATATGTTATTATATGTATGAAACAACCCTATTTCACCATCTATCCATCCTATGGAAAATGAAATCACCGCACGTGCGTATGTACGGAATACCGCCTACATGCTGTGGTGTAATCTATTTTCCCTCACCACCTTACTTGGATGGGTATAATGGTTCATATAAATAACTATATATGATTATTGTAAAGTGATATTGATTCTTAAATAGTATACATACACTTCAATACAATTCCACGATCTTGGGAATGATATCATCGCTCGTGCGTACGTACGGACTACCGTCTCCACGACGCGATGAGATTCACTCTCCATGTTAACCATTCATGAATTATTATAAAGTATATTTAATGAATAATAATGAATTATATGACATAATAATGATACTGGATTTATGTATATATATATATGTATGTCATTTACTTAATTCCATTCAATTCAAAAAGGAAACGAAAACAGCGTTCATGCGTACGTACGGCCTACCGTCTCCATGAATAGTGTATTTCATTCCTTTTATCGATCTATAATATATATGTATATGATGAATATATATTATATATAAATCATGTTTTACATTCTGGAATTATTTAAATCAGGATATAAGTCATAATATCAAGAACAACAAGTCGAAACACATACGATAAATAAAATGATTTTACCCAAAACGCTGCTTTAACATGGAATTTACAAAAGAACGAGTAATATAAAGTCATAAGTGAAACATATATGATATCATAACAATGAATATGATTCTGTAATAATTCAATTACATTATTTAAATTATTATACAGGATGTTTGGATACGTACGAAGCATATCAGACCTAAGGTAAAGGATAATTTTGCAAATCTCATTTTTATCCGAGATTGCTTATTCGTAAGTATTTACTGGGGTTATTGTTATCGTCCATGTCCATGTTTTAAAAAAGTGTTTTTATCTACTTTTAATTTTCTTTTTACCCATTTTTAATTTTACTACATTGTATGTAAGGAATCTTTCTTTTGTTTACGTATGAGGCACTTTTTGACTTTTTCGACAAAAGTACGAGGAGAATGTTTTTTTTAACTTATACGGAATGAAAGTATTTTTACGGTTTTATAAAGCCTTATTTTCATGATGATTCTTCCAAAAATATTTCATGACTATTTTCAACAAAATCCTTTTCTTTTAAAATTACACGACGTTTTGTGAAAAGAAATTTATTTTGAAGAAGAAAGGATATTTTACTCAAGAATTCATTTCAATTGTTTTATCAAAACCATTTCTCCATCTAAGATGACATTTTTTCATATGTGTATGTTTCAAGTATAATGTCTCTATGATTTACATGGTTTCACTTTTCTTATTTTGAAATGATATCCATTTATTTTATATGGATTATGTGATGATGGGATGATGTTTATGACACCCATTTTATTCATTGGGTTATTATGAATGATGTATGTTTAGTTGTGGCACAAGTAAGAATGATTTCATTATGAGATGGGTGGGACCTATATCTCTCTCCAATGCATTGGGTAAAGATTTTATATCTAATGAGATAGACATGGCTGGAATGGTAAATTAATCTGGTTCAGTGTTATAGGACTGAAACGAGGATTGAACTCCATTCAGAATGGGACATTTTCCACTAAGATGGTCTTGGAAGCAATGCCTTGGCTACTATGGAAATCATTACATGTGCTTAATGGATTCCACATTACATGTTTTATTCCCATACTATTTTATCATGGTTTATGTTCCATTATGATCTATGCCTTATGTACTTCAATGTTTTATGTCGTTACTCAAGATTTTGATGTTTAAACATTATTTTCATGTTTTTAAGTTCAAATGTATATGGTATGTTTTATTTTATCCATGCTTACCCTTACTGAGCATTTGACCTCACCCTTTGTATGTTTTATTTTCCCCTAGGATCAAAAGAAAGGTTTTATGTAAGGAAAAAAAGTGGAAGATCTGTATGGGAGATGTTGAAGATCTTTCACCATGATTAGAAGATTACGTTCCAAGATTCCAAAGAAACTAAAGTATTACGGTCGTTGTGTGTTTGTTTTGGTTATGTATTAGGTATTCCACAAAAGTAATGTAATGTCCATGTACGTCAGGCTTCAGGTCTCTACACCCAGAGGCAGGACACCCCTTCTCTAAATACCTAAAGCCTGAACATGTTTCAAAAACCACATTCAACTAGGTTAGGCTACTCTCCAATAAATAGGACCCTTGAACTCTCCAATTACGTGACTGAAAATTCTAAAGAACCTCCAGAGCTCTTATTGTGCAGCACCTTCAACTAAGTCCCCTGAAATTTATCAGGAATCTCTCTAACACCTTCGAGAATAAGTAATTAGGGGGTATAAGTAAGATCGATGTCCCTTCAGGTTCTAAAAAATAATTCCCAAGAATGAGGGCTATCATACCCAAAGGTTCAATCACCTACGTGAGGCTTCTCTCCCTAATCGGGGACCAGCATGAGATCTTTATAGAGACATCATAGGTAAACTAGGGCATCTTGTATAATGCCTCAACCAATAATGTTTTCCAAGAAGTCCATTGGCCAAGGTATATTCAGTCTGTGTAAGCTTATTCACCCTACGTAGGGAACTTTCAGGTCCTCCTAGGCCATGCATGGAATCACTGTAAGGCACCTCTGTGTGGAAACCCTGTGTAGAAAACCTGCACAGTACACGTGTTCCCAAGACTTACATGGGTCACCATTTAGGCACTAATTAATGCCACCCATGGGAGGGACCTTTCTTCATTGGATCCCTTGTCTTAATGGGACCCAGTTGAAACCTCCAAAAAGACATCAAGACCTACTCAACCATTAGAAAAAGACACACCAATGTGTCTCTGATTTGGATTTGTATATCTATGATCAGAGGATTCCATCACTCATCTTATGAAATGGCTAGGATACTTGGTTTTTTCTGTGGATATGTATATCCACGGTCAAGAGGATCCCAACCCCAAAGACAGTGCTAATAAGTTCCTAGTTTTGGATATAAGGGATAGGACTATATCCATCCATTCTAATATTTGAAACACTGATCCAATATTTCCATGTATGGAGGGAAATGATCAATTTTAATTTTCCATTAAACATGGGATAAGATCCCGCCTCCCACTATGGAACTCATTTTAGGTAACACCTCTAGAAGTAGTCCCCCATCTAGTCTAGTTGAACCTCTTCATATCCCCTACCTCTTCATTATTCATACCCCAGATCCATCCTAGGTTCAACTAAAGAGAGGGAAGATTCATCATAGTCCCCACCTATTCTACTGTGGCCTGACCACTTCCACCAATGGATAATGGTTAGATGAAATGATAGCACTCAACACCTCATCCCTCTCCCTCTAGGCCTTGTTACTATTTCCACCAAAAGATTCGAGTAGCTTGCAAGTTTCAACAGTCCTTCCACTTCCTCTTGTTTATCACACTGTGTATAAATAATGAGGACATAATGGTTAAATATGATCATTAAATTCTACAATATCTATTCATTCCACTAAAATAATAGAAATCTAATTCCTACTACAAATTGGATATGTAAGACACATATCTATGATTCTACCTCACGGGGCATCCATCTCAGGATTAATCGATGATCTAACCTCCAATTCACCTTGAGTCAAATATCCCTCAAGGTCCCTTTTAGTGGGAATAATTATTAGAATTAGTCATCAATCCTTTCATCATAGACATGGAATCTTCATTTGGATGTACCCCAACATAATCCCATCAAATGTCCATACTCCCCTACGAGACAAATCATCAGACTGTATAAATAACCAGAATCATCATAACTAAACTATATTGGCTTTGATTCCAGCTTAAATGGGATACATTTGAATCCTCCCTATGTTCCTGACCTGTTACCCCAAATAAACCTTATTCTCTAGGTAACATTCCCAGTAGGGACTCACTCAACCTATGAATCTATATCCTTTTGAGGTTCCCTGGGCTTCTTTGGAGTATGTTCCACAACAAAACATTACTAGGAAACTTTTTCCTAGAAGTTCTTCCCACATGAAGTTATAATTTATGGTTAGGTCCATATAAAATGTCATTAAAAATTTATATAACTCATGTAATGGAACAAAACTACATGGTTTTTGAATCCTTATATAAGTATACATAAGAATCACATTCATGGGTCTGATCCAAGAAACAATGAATAATCTCTTATATCTAGATGTTGATATACCCCCAAGTTCCCCAATTAGTTTCCAAAAAACCATAATCTTCATAATAACAACCAAATAATATATAATTAGTTTGTAATAGGATTCCATCAATGGAGAACCTCATATAAATACAGTTTTTTCCCCTTGAGGGAGTTCCCCATATACATGAAAATGGTTCAAATATTCTACACATGCATGTAATTGATTGTTAATTTGTGGTCAATCCTCATCATACTTGGGATTTATTAAAGGATTGGTGAATATGTCTTAAATCTATATGAGATTCCCAGAGTAGGAAACAATTCACCTAAAAACAATGTGATGAACACAAACTCCCATCCTCCAACCAACGTGAGCTCTTCATTAGCTAAAAAACGTAACAGGAACCTTTATTTGGAAAGTAGGTCCTCATAGAGTAGACATGTTGTCTATTTCCAATTTAAAAGGGGAACTAATAAATGGTGAACTAGACATGAATCCATAACCAAGATGATAATATTACCTATATGTTCAGCCCCCCAAAATAATAAGGGCATATCAAGATAGTCAATTATGAATAAATTTTACTAAATGAGATGCTACATTGAATAGGGTTTTACTATTTTTACTTGTTTAGGTATTCATTTCAATGAACACCCTTCAATCCAATGTCTTCCTTAAATTTGTCAACTTACAATTCCATTTCCACAACTAATGTTTGATCGTCGTCACAATAGTGGACACCATCACCAACCCATAATCATAAACACTGGGACTAAAATTTGATTATTAGAGAATACTATTAGATTGGTATAATACTATCATAGAAGGCCACATAACATGACATTTATCTTATGAAGCCCCACTAGATGTCTTAACATTAAAGATCGGTGGAACAGATGTAGATGACATTGACTGTCATCTTTAATCATTTCAATAGCATGTCCCTAGAATATGATTACCATTTCCTCTAATACAAAAGGTAGGCAGATGCAGAGGACACAAGAACCCTTATCTGGAAGGCATGGAGGTCCTCCTGATAGACCCATGTCAACAATCACTATTGTCAGTGCCACGTGGTAGTGAAACCTCAGTGTGATAAGGGTGTAATCCCCAACCCTCAGACCCTGATTGTCTTGACCTGGTCCTGGAAGATTAACCAATGGGAGCAATAACTGAGAACCATAGAGAAAGGACATACTCTTATCCCCTCTATAGAAGACCACAAGTAAGAAATCGTGAAAAAAATTAGATGGTAACATACAACACATTCCTTAATTGAACTGGTCAATAGACTCATCTATCCATGCCTATAAAAGCTCTTCATTCAAATTTGGTGGCCCATCACGAGAAGGAACAAACACCAAACCACACCCATTAAGCCTACTACAAGATCCCTTCAGTATAATTTAGAGAATCTCATCAACCCAGTTTGATGAAAAATCACACACAGGCATTGACACCTTCCTGTAGTATGCATGCATGCCCATAATCTCATCTAGTAGTGGCTAATGAAGTTATTCTGAATGTCCCAATGAAAAATCAGGAGAAGTCCCAACTCTCTTCCCCCACATTCAAGTACTATAATTATCCACTGATAGGAAAGGGTGGATAGGAGTAGGAACATACACCGACTCCAAATACAAAATGGTTTTATGTCCTCATTCCAATCACTAAATTCACCAAACACATCCTACTAATTGTTAGAGGGTAGAAGAAAATCCCAGGCCACATCTTACTATCCTTTAATAGTATCATTACGATGGATACAATAGAACTAGAAGAGTGTACTCATACTTCAGTCCCCATGAATGGGGTGATTAATCAACTAATCACCCTGGAGAAAACATATCCATTTGATCCCATCCAAGAGGATCATCATGGGAAAAACACCCAAACAATTTATGAAAGACCGGGCATGGAGTATACTCGTCCCAATCCGAGGAAACCAGCCCAACTTGGCGGCCAGTCAATGGAATGATCAAATACCTTCCCATGATAACCTCTTACCCCATTAAGAATCTCAAGTTTATCATAACTAGGAATTTAAAAATAAGCCTCTCCGAATATGACTAGAAGGTGGAGAGATGATCTACAGTCCCTCTCCCCTTAACACTGGAGTTCTTGAAGGACTTGTGTGCTTATCTATGGAATCTTAAGATCCTACCCTCACATTTTCAAGACAAGGGAGTGGTATAAGAAATTATGGAGGACCTTCTCAAGAACATCACCATTGAATATTGATTATTGAATATGATCTAATCGATTTCAATATCACATCTTTTGATGAGAGTCATGGAAACCCCCTACGAGTCTTTAATATCAAGTAGAAAGGATATCCTTCTCGTTCTAAAACCCACCATGGTATTCCTCCCCATGGCAGTTTTATCTATGAAATTTCACCCTGATGTAGTGATTCATGTTGTCAAGAGTTCCCCCTCGGCAAGGCAGTGATGATAAATCCTCCATATCGCAAGGAACATGAGAAGTAAATGAATTTAAGGTCTGATGCCTTATTATTAGAAGGTAATTACCTTTGTCAACTAGAAGACTACTTGAGGAAATATTCATTCTGTGAACCACCCCTATATTATTCATCTTCCAATATCATAGACATAGTCTCCCCAAATTCTACCATTTATAATAAGGTAGCATGAAAAATTCCACTCTGGTCGAACCAGGTGGAGGAATATCTACTGAAATTAATGGAAGTTGTACTATGTATCAGAAAATAGTTAGCTAAAGATATTGTACCAGTCATGTTTTGGACTTTATCCAACTCTCATTATAGAATTCAATAGGAATTTTTGAATGACTATGTGCATGATATGCACCTCAACATACGGAAGACTCTCCATAAAAAAAAGTAAAAATTATCTTCTTATGAAGAATTCAAGAATCAGGTCACAGTAATGGAAGGGTGACATCACTAGATTGACATGGTTTCCCTCGTAGCTATGCAACACCCAAAAAAGGGTAATAATAAAATATCCCTTCAGTGTTCATGCCTCGGTGTATTAATAAGATTGAAATAGTTAGTTTCGAATGCCCCATCTAATGTCTTCATTAGTGGGTGGGGTGAACATGGGGCATTTCACTTTGCTTCACTCTTCAATCATCATAGTACATTACAAGTGGTGACATGAAATTTCAATGCTTCGAGACAGCCTCAACAATTATAATCTATTCATCACTAGTGATATGCTCCCCCAAAACAGACCTCAACCCAACCTTACTGGTATCATGTCAGAAGGGAGCAGTCTATTGAGGCACTATTACATATGGCTTCTGCATATTCTGAGAAATCATCCATCCTGGAGGAGTTTAGTAATAAAAAATAGATGATGTTGGAAATAACACATCAATATTTGGAGAAGAGAGATACATGTTCATATTGAATGATGCACCCAACCCATGTTCGAATAGGACTCCATAAAATCGAAGGAGGAGTCACTAAAGTAGAAGCTATAGTAGCAAAGGAGCATCCCTAGTTGATAAAGCGTCTGTATTCATCAACAAAACCTTCCGGACCAATAAATATAGACGGAAGAGTGGTTTTAACATCACAAGAACCACCCCCTCCCTCAAGGATGTGGTTCTCTTCACCCCAACAACCTCCTACATAGCAGAAATCAGTTTTCACTAAATTATGGAAAAAGATTCAAATTAAAACCTATTAGTTTTTTTGGCACCACGATTCAGTACCCTCGTAGGGGACGTGCGTGGAAACATTGTGTGGAGACTCCCGTCAAGTTACTATTCGACAAAAAACCACACAGGAGTCAGCAAAGGAGAGGACCATACCTCTAGGAAGTCATCAAAAGAATGAATCTCACAAATACACTGATGAAAAATATACAATGAATTTTGAATCAGTAAATGTTTTCAACTCTACCATTTTCATACCCTCTAGAGCATCAGGTTAGTTCCGAGGAGGATCTATAGGATGAACTCCCTGTCTATGATGTGTTCCACAATAAATAAATTGAAACCAATGTGCATACCTGAAGGCAATGTGTTTCCCTGAATTTGGGAACTCACATAAAAAATACACCATTACCCCCTAGAAAAGAACCTAACAAGTGTAAGGGTAAAATCCTGTCTCACCTACCTTTCTAAGAGGGTTGAACACTTGAACATGATGTATAAATTTCTTTTTTTGAGGCATAGGTGAAGGAGTTTAAAATAATCAATGCGGAGTTACTCTAAGGAACTATTACCCCAGGATATACTATACAACTCATACCTAAACTCATTTCATCCGTTGTCACACCTCAATAGACATGGTTTATTACAATGGATGAAAAAAGTTAGGAGGATCCATCCAATGTGGAGTATCACACACCAATATATATAGATCTTGTAATAGCATATTGGTAGTTCCCTCCATTGGGTGTGTAGTGAAAATGGGTTTCGGTACATCCTTTCTAGCATATCTATATAGGTTACAAACGATAGATACCAGCAGCTGCACCATCGATGGTTATACTAGTTTTTTCACATATTCATGACCTAACTGTCACACATGTTTATGCTTTGGCACAACCAAACCATCCTTGAATGGTTATGGATATAATTCAGTCACTAATAGTTTCATTGGAAGAAAGGGAGGAATGGTGTATGCCAATACAACCAAAGAACAACCTTACCCCGACCAGGTAGACCCAACTCCTCCACAAAAAAAAATCAGGATTCCTACCCTTTAGATGTTCAATGGTTTTGGAGACCTAGAAGTCAACCCAACACATTTATCCTCTTGATGTGACCCCATTATTGGGACCCATGAATAGTAGAAGGTAGTGAAACATAGATTCTTCATGCAATCATTACGAGAACAAGATTTTGTATGGTATACCTGGTTACCATCCCTGTTAATAGAGGGATGGGAAGACATCCAAAAGAAGTTCATATTCAAGTTCATCTAAACACTATAGAATATGATAGTTCTCAACCTCTCCAACTATAAGAAATGGGATAACGAAAGGGTCTTATACATCATTTTACAATGGAAGGGATTGGATTATTCCTTAAAATTGATTATTCCCTAAAGAAGAATTGTTACCCATGTGTATCGAAACTCGTCCTGATGAGCTTCACACACCACATATCCTAGGAAATTACACTGGAGGGTTTCTGGAACATTAATCTATTTCTAAAAAAGAGGATGATTCCATCATAATTACCAAGGCTTTGTACTGAGTAATTCCATCGGCCCAAGGAATGATGACAATAAATGAAGTGGCCACCATAGTAACACTCAAGTAGGCCCCTATACCCACTCCCAATATAATTCCCACGTAATATTTGGAATCTATTGCACCTCAGAGCTAATAGAAAGACCCACCTATTGAAGATGATCAGAGGGTGAAAAGAACAAAACTATTTAAAGAAAATAAAAATAAATCCTATTATTTTTGGAATTACTAACTCCCTGGTTACTTCATATCAGCATAATAAAATAATGTAATCACATTACAAAAGCCTATAAATCCTTGTGTGTATTGTTACAAAAACCATAAAAACATATAATCGTTTTATCAAGAACCAGGACACAACATCTGAGATGGTTTTGTCTTCAAATAAATCCTACATTGCATGGTGGATTCTAGGAAAGTGATCCTGAGATATTCACTTTCTCAGGTGAATCTAGTTTTTTTCACTCATATAGGGAAGGATGGTGAAAAGAATGAATATAACATCAAAGGAAAAAAAATTATGAAATTGGATTACTATGAATTTGATCCATCAAATTCATGTTATCCTCCTAACATAGTTTAAGATGATAGTGAGCCATTCAACTGCTCCCGATTGAACATGACCAACGTTAATGGAAACTCTTCCCATTAAAATTCAGTCCCCCAAAAATTAACATGGTAGGAAGAGAAGGAATCAAACATAGGAGGATGATACAATTACCATGCCAAAATAATCTTTTACTATAATAGAATTCAGACCTATAATCTTGGGAACACATATTCCACCCGACCAAACAATGCAAAAACAATTTATCCACCAAGTGGAATATTCATTAGATTAAGAGTTGATCTATGTGTCCATTAATGTTATTTAATTAATGGATCCCTTTTCACATGATTAATGTGAATATGAATCCAAATTTTCCAAGATCGATTTGGGAACTATAGGAAGAGGTCACTGAGGTGGAGGAATAAGAGGAAGGCATGGTCATTCCATGAGTCATTATTCTAACTATTTCCTATCTCACATAGTATATGATGACAAAATTCATCGGAAATAACTTAAATTGGATCAATAGGAACAAGAAAGGTTTCCTTTCATGTGATGGTATCATCCCTAACATGATCACCCTTGAAGATCGATTTGGGGTATGCTATAACGTGATAATCTGCACATATATGATGACCTAGACAACCAAATCAATCATCAGTGAAATCACCTTCAATTACCACTCAATGGATTGACCCTTCCACATCAAGTACATCATATCCTAATGTGGTAAAAATAGAACACTACCATGTTGGGAAACAGATGCCTTTAGACTAGAAATATGATGTTATGAAGCATCTATCCATGGTACGAACTATGTTGTCAATCTTGGATTCATTGAGTCTATCAAACGATCTATGATAGGCTCTTATAGATGAGTTTTTATTTACTTAGAGGTTTTAGGATGAAGTAGTTGTTGTTGAGGATTACTGTGAAGAAAATTATCTTTTAGAGAGCCACATGTTCATCTCATTCACAGATCAAGATGTGAATCCCATCATATGAGGGAATGTTATACCCATGTTTATATCCTGAAAAATACAAACCATCAATATCATGTGATCCTTCATTTATAATGGATCGGGATTCAAGATCATCCCAATATGAACACTCTATTATCTAGGCTTCAATGATCCTCATTTTCCCCCTCCACTCAAATTTTACAGGACTATGAAAAGAATAGGAAAAAAACTCGTAACCAATATATACTCTGAACTCAGTTGGGGGACCTTGTGTCAGATTCAGAGTTAATGGGGGTCATCCATGATACCGACTTAAATGTTTTTCTATGAAGGCCTTGAAAATGTAAACATGTAGGAATACCATCATCAAACAACAAGTTCCATAAATATTGTATCAATGGTCATATTAGGACACTTTCTGATGATGAAGCTACGTTCAGGTCTTATGAAACATTTTATATTGTTGTGGGATTTTATCGCAATGAGATAAACTACTAAATGAATGGATATATTATGCGCATCAACTCCCCAATTGGCTTGGATACAACTCAATCAAATCCTTTTAAATAGCTCAGCACAGAGTATGTGATGCCCATAAACTGAGTAGAAATATAATACCCAAATTCAAACCTACACCTGATGGCCCTACCAGCCAGGCGGAAAGAGGTTTACATCTCAACATTAAGAAATGAGGATGATCATTCATGATCCCTCGTAAACCATTCATAGTTTCAGTATGTCCTAACATTATTACATGAGCCATATATTATAGAATAATCTTCTGGATTCTTAAAGACTAATTCCTCCTATAATTACAAGAATCTTGCTCCACCTCCCACTCCCTAGATAGAGGAAAATGTTGTAAAACCTGGTGAAAATGAATAAGATAATGGATAAGAACTCATAGGTTCCCATACATCATTTGAAGAAGGTGTCTCTACTACCGTGGATGGGATCAAGGAAATAATCATGGGCATAGATGCATATATGAGGTCCACTTTGATCAGTACATCCCTGATTCCTGAAGAGTATTAATTGTATATTTCATTTTTAAAATAGAACCTAAGGATATTTCTGTTGGATTATATAGAGCTGGCATGCCTTGATCTCGATGTGGATAAACATTATTTTAGTCCTCTAGAAGATAACATGGGATACAAGAAAGAATCTAGATAGAAGCATATGACTCTTGAATCCATAATTAATGCTAAAGTAGACAAGTTTATCAATGAAAATGTCGTTCGAGAAGTGCAATAAACAAAATGGCTAGCCAATATCATCCCACTAAAAAATAAAAATGGGAAAATTATGGTTTTAATTGACTTCATAGGTCCCAGATGGCACTTCCCAAAGGATTTCTTCTCAGTTTGAATCACAAAATTCTTGATAAATTAATTGCAATGTTATCAAACCCTGTATTTCATGGATGGATACCCAAGGTACAACCAAATTCAAATGGACACAAAGGATAAATAATCCAATAATTTCAAATATCTTTTGGGAGTATTATATTATCAATTGATTCTATTTTTCTTGATGAACACTGGAACCACATACCAACATGTTGTGCATCGTATCTTTAATCTTTTCATGGGGAATTTTATTGAGTGATACAGTGATGGTAAAGTGTTTAAGTACAAACAATGTTCTAATCATCTATAGGATTGGAAACCATCTTCAATAAGTTGTGGAAGCATAGTCCAAAGATGATGCCTTTGAAGTATGATTTTGGGGTTACCTCTAGCATGTTCCTCAGCTTCAAAGTGTGTTACCATTACATTGAAGTTGATCCTAAGAAAATAAAATCCTTCATTATAATGTCCCCACCTCAAAACCTAAAAGGGATGAAAAACATCCGAGACACCTAGAATATATTTATCTCTTCATAGAAAATATTGTATGAAAATTTTATCCTTTTAATAAATTTATGAATAATGGGGTTAAATATCAATAGACCGCATAATATGAAGAGGATTTTGGAAATATTAATAATTACCTCTTGTGATTGGAAGTGTTAATACCTCATATAGAAGGAAATACACTCATTCTATATGGGAAATTCCTAGAGTGATCACTAGGTACTTTAATCACACAAAATAATGATGTTGGGACTAAAAACGACCTTTATTATCTCAGTCAAACCATAATTGACATTGATACACACTATTCAGATATCAAGAAAAGCTGTATGGAATTATTCTTCATAGTTATAAAATGAGAAACTATATACAAAATCGTGAACTTCTACTGGTATCTCACAGCTATCAACTAGAGTATATTGTAATACATCATATACAGATAGGATATCAGACATAGTGGGTAGTTATTTTATAGAAGATTGATAAACTCTTTGTTCCACAGTGAGCAAAAAAATTCATGGACTTATCAAATTTCCTTGTAGAACATTCATCTAGATAAGTGTTTTATTTGAATTCCCAATTACCAAATAATTAGCTTTTCTCTATAAAATATGGCCCATGAATTTGGGGGATTTATTTCTATGGCATGTCCAAGATCCAAATAGGGACGATAAAGGCAAAAATTAATATTAATAAATTGAGGATGGGGATTATTCTTATTTATTAAGAGAATTATATCCTACCTTAATCTTTTCTACTGTCTGAACGATGCACAAATAATGAATTAAAATATCAATCCATCATCATATTATTAGAACTAGAACTCCAACTATAATTATACAACATGGTAGTGAAAGGAGACATAGAGTTTGTGATCAAACAAATCAAAAAGAATTATGTCATCAGAAAAGTGGAGATAATTACCCATTTTAACTATGTCTAAGGGTTTATTATAGAATTCCCTTTGAATCCAACATTGAATAACATCCCATGACCACATAATTCTTATGATAATGACCTATAAAATGAAGCTACCATGAATACTAATCCATGGATATACAAAATAGTCATTACCATATACCATCACTAAATTGTCTCACCCTCTCTTCAAATTAGAACCCAAGAAATTAATGATGTTAGTCCTATCATGGAGTGGTATGATCATACCACTAGATGGATTACCCCATAATATTATACCTTTAGAATGGAATTGTACTAGAAAATAGAGTTGAAAAAGAACAAATCTGGGGGCGATCAAAAAATTTTACTATTTATGATGGCTCAAATTGCTAGAATGTCCTCTACAAATGATGATTCAACTTAGTTCTCATCAGGTTCATTATTGTCGATGAAATGGATACCATCATGAAATATGTACACTCATGAGACTACAGATCACACCATATCAGATATAATCTCTCCAACCAAATCCATAGGCATGGGTACTATTAGCCAACTGTGACACAGTATTGCACAAAATTTACCATGAAATTTCATTATTTCAATGTGCATGACAAATTCATCCACCAAACACTGGAGCTTATACATACATCCAAAAACTCCTACAATTTTCAATATGGGGATAGATGTTTTTTTACAACATCCTCTAGCCCCAACTATACAGTTAAATGATATCCTTACTGCTACTGATTTCATCTCCAAATAGGATAAGGTAATAACCCTCAAGGAAGTAAGATCCAAAATAATTGTTAGCATCATCATGGCTGACATCATAATCAGATTTGGTGTCCCTCATATAATATTGGTGGAAATAGAACCAAATTTTTCTCCACTAATAAGGATTAGTTATATCAAGAATACAATATCAAATCCAACCATTCTCCCCACTATATTATCGTGTCTGACATATAGAAAAGGGCATTCAATAATACTCCGTCAAATTTACTCTAGAGGATGGTGGATAAAGATTAAATTTCTTGGCCAGAAAAAATATTTCTTATATTGTTGTCTTATCAGAATAAAACCTTTACCATAAAACAGACCACCCCATACTCACCGTTGTATTGCACAAAGGTAGTCCCACCCATTGTGGTTCAGTTTACATCCCTAAATATTTCCATTTTTGGCAAGCAATGAATATATGACAAATCAATGAAATAGATGGATGAATTGTGATAACTAAATAAAATGAAATTTCACACATTGTGTTTCTTGGAAGTATACCAAAATCAGATAGTTCATTCCTTTAATAGAAAAGTTTACCTATATTGTTTCCAGAGTAGTGAAATGGTATTGGTCCTTAATAATTCAATGATGCGAGAAATAACCCGCAAAAGAATTTAACAATGTGGGAGATATGTTATTCCACACACTAGGTCCACTCAAATGGTGCTTATTCATTTATCTCACTTGATGGAGAGCTCATCTATGCTCTATCCAATGAAAGTTTTATAAAAAAACAATTTTTTTGTAAACACATGAAAACTCATCCTTACCACATAAAATTAAACTACATGGCTATCATCTTACCACATTATGTTAAACTGCACGACTATCATCCTCACCGCATTAAGTTAAAATACATGACTAACATCCTTATTCCATGATGTTGAACTGAATGATATCCCAATAACTACATGTGAATTTATTCTAATTCTAATGAGATACGCAGTGACACATGGATCTCCTATCCCAGGTCTAGCCACGAATGAATCAAAACATTCCCTTTACTCCACGTGCACATGTTCAAATCTATAGAGGGATTCCATTTTAAGAACTATGTGTGGCCTAATTCTCCCCACCATGTGATATGTGGTGAGACTCGTGTTTCCATCCTTGTACTAAACTATAAATACTTTCCCCTCTTTTTAACATTAGTTCATCATTCTCCTTACATCATGAAATTAAACTACATGGGAGATTAGGAACCACATTTTACTTGATTATCACTCTTATGAGATACATAGTGACACATGATCCTTATATGTCAGGTCCAGCTCGAAAAAACAAAAATCCACATATGCACTACTTAGGATTCCTTCATGTTTAGAAGAAAAATCTTCTATCCTTTTTTCGCACCCCAATCATAGCTCAAGTGGTCTTACAAGCCATTGTAATGTAATTCCCTACACGCATATGGCATGTTAACTCACACTGGGTTTATCTTATACCTAACTACAGGCCCACAAATAGAGGCATGATATCCCTATTACATGACTTTAAAACATATAGAAGAATTATCCCAACCACATGAAATTAAACATCACATCATAATGATGTTCTCGTTAGAGGGAACAACTCATTTGTAATTGTTCATCTACCATAACATACTCCAGAACTATGTATGGTTTGATTCTAACTCTAATGGGATAAATAGTATTGCCTAAACCACTTATCTTTGGTTCAACTGCAACTAAAAAAATAAAATCCCCATTTCCATGTGTATGATCCCACAGCTATATAGGGAATCATTTTCATGAACTATGTGTGGCACAATTCTCATTATAATAATATATGTAGTGATTACTAGATCCCGTATCTCAATTCCAGCCATAATTCCCACATTCTTTTGATGCTAGAATCCCCCAATGTCCTTTCAATACAATATTAAACTATATTGAATAATTTTTGTACTTCATGAATTTAATCTACATGGTTTAATGACCTTACCACATGACATTAAACTACATAGATTAATATCTTCATTGAATTGACGTTAAACTGCTATATATCCCAAGAACTACAAGTGGTTTAATTATCATCATAGTGAGATACGTAGTGTCACCTATGACTAGTATCCTACTCACTTTTTTGGTGCAAATGAATGCATCCCCTCTCTTATGAATAAATATATATCTACATTGGTGTTCTTAATTTTAGATATTATCCTTGAGGGATCAATCAGGGAAACAATGATGTCCCCTTATTATATATGAATCTGATCTTTGTAATTGAATCTTCATTTTGTAGTCAATCTCAGTACGAAACTTCCTTTATACTCAGACCATCCCTTTCACACATCATATTCCTAATCATGGGCATTTTGAGATCTTCATAATCTTTCTCCAACTCCCATTGATAGAATTTATAATACCTAATAACTTCATTTCTTGATTATAAAATACTCACCCAAGTTGGACTTGTATAAAATAAAGCACATAACATGTTTTTTCGGGAAAACATTCAACTATTTTACTATAAAGTATGTGACCCAATTGGCCATGCATAAAAAATTCCACATGTGGGTTTGTCAACTAGTGGTAACCATGTCCTCAGAAGATGCCTTTTTGTCATCAAAATATACTATAGAAATATGTTGTAACCCTTGATTCAAAATAGTAAATGATTATCTCTCACATATTTTTCCTATATTCTTACTCATGTTTAGAGAATTTCCACAACAATGGTTCACAATTTCATCCCACATGTCTAAAATATGTTGTTATGATCTTGGTCCAATAGGAAAATTATCACTGGTTTCTTCCTTAACATTATGGTCTTAGTCATATGACCTAAATCTAAAGACACAATATTTTCCATGCTTGGGTCAGAATCGCATAGAAGATATATTCCCTTAATTCATCATAAATTTATACATTGAATGCTCTGTTCATATTTAAGTTTCTTCCTTTACTAAGACAAATTATGTTCCTAAGGAAACCCAGATCTATATAATATTTCATTGGATTTTATCAATTGAGTGTCAGAATTCTTGGAAACTTATTTTCATGAATATGCAATATGCACCCCAGTTGGCCTTGCAAAAAGTCCCCCATAACGGGTTTTCTAGCAAAAGGATTCCACTATTTGACTATGCAAGACACATCCCAGTTGTCCTTTTATGAAATATCCCAAATACGTGTCTATAAACCATTTGTCACTTATTTATCAGGATATATTTCCACTAAATTCTATAATCCCCATTCCTCATACCACTATTTAGATCTATAGACCCCCATGTTATATAATACAACATTTCACCCCACTCTTGAATATGGAAACCCATTCCCACATAGATTACAAAGAATGGGAGAATATTCAACCATTTTTTATCAAAGATAAGGACCATAAATTACATACCTCCATAATTTCCATTTTTATAACATAAAACTTCATAGCATAATGTCTTTATTTCATGACTTTAAACTTCATATCATAATATTTTATACGACGTTAAACCACACAATTCTTAACCCCTTTTGGAAAAGGGGACTTTCCCCTCCCCCCACCCCCCAAACATTGGTCATTTAAAAAATTATGTACTCATTCACTCACACCATATTTGTGAGGGGGGGGGGGCTCCCTTTCATGGAAAATGTCAATAAAGATTTTCCTTTTTATTCTCTAACATTTACCCTCAATAAGACCGCCCCTAATGGTCTTGAGAAATTCAATTCACTGTTATCTACTTTCAGAAATAGAATGACAGGATTCATTAGAACTATTTTACCTCATTATATAGTATGTTCCCCAATTTTCCTTGCATAATTAACCAATATAATGGGTCTATCAACCTAAGGATTCCATTATTCGACTATGCAGTACATGCCCCAACTTGCCTTGCATAAAACAGACCTCAAAATCAGTTTTTCAATATGTAGTAACTTATTCATCAGGAAGTACCATATATATTCCCAAACATAATGTTTCAGATTTGGAAGCCACGAAACCATGGATCTAGATTCCCTTAGGGAGTATCCGACAAATTTTGGAACGTTATTATCCATAAATCTGTGTTTGGTGTATCATTTCAAATTTTATAGTAAAATTTGTTTGAACTAAGGAACCAGTATCATTAGTATGAATTCAAATACATTAAACTTCCCTTGAAAAGAGACATAATATTCACTATATTGAAAAACCAATAAGGTAACTCTATACAAAAATCATTCAAGTATTATCTCACAAAGCCTACATTCTATGTTGTTTATGCCAAATCAAGAAAAAAAGTCACAATACTTTTTAGCCGAAAAACCCAAAAAGGGTGGCCTAAGAAAAGGATGAGTCATTATAAATAAGAATTTTTCATTTTTGGACTTAGGAAAAAATTATGATGATGGCACAAAAGATATAAATCTTGTAGTGTTTCCCATAAAACGGTAGCAATAATAAAACTATGCTCACTAGGCCCCTATGCTTAGACAAAAAATAGTGTTCCCCCCTCATCCTAATTAGTGTAATTGTAAATAAATGAGATAAATATTTTAGTAAATAACATAAAATTTAATTTTATTATTACATGAAGAGACTATGGATTATGACATATATAATTCAGCAAAAAATCTTTTCATTTATGTTCAATAAATGCAGAAGAATTTACTCATTTTAGCGCCTCTAACCTAACTTTTACAGAATATCCCCAACAAAGGATTTGAAACGTTTAATTGAAACCATATACATTTATATATCATGTTAAATACTAGTTGTTCTCATAGTGAAATCCTCCTAATATTTACGATGTATCTCTTATTCAACACCAATAACCTCTATCTTTCTTCCAAATCCTCTTTCATGGATCAGTGGAGTTAGACTACATATTCCCTTTAAATTCATAATTCTTCTTTAAGGCACATTATTTGGATGGTCCTCACATCAACATGATCAAGGTATTACTCTGAATTTTTGGAATGACTGAAATCATCTCGAATCCTTACATCTATGAGTTCTATAAACCGGTCCACCTGCTGCACCTCGGCCTGCCCACACCTTTCCTCATCTTCTCTTTGATGGATAATAACCGTCACCATACCATAGATTTTATCAGAATAAAATATTTCATATCCTAGCATGGAAATAATGAATAGTTGTTGGGTAGGTTTTTTTGGTATTTTTTTAAGATGAGCCTCCCCAATGATATTCTAGATAACCCTCTGAACTAGAAGGAATGTAGGATTGAAATCCACATATGTATCTAGGTTAGACATAGATTCTCTCTTGGATGGAGGGAAAAATCTAGAATCTATGCACTCAGTGATTCATCTTGTTCCATTCCCTCCAAGGTAGCCCCCATTCAACCCATTAATATTGGAAGGGTTATCATGGTAACGACCATGTTTGGACAAACCACTAAAGTCAATGGTATTGAATAACATTGAAAATTCCTCATCAATTTTAGAATGTCGTCAAATAGAAAATACACTGAGATACTTGAGGATAGGTGATAACCCTAACCCATTGAAAAATTGACCTTCAGGGATGGTACCAATCCAATGCCCCAAGACTCTACTCATGAAGCAAGAACCTCCCATTGATGGACATGATACTGATTTTTCTCAGTAACTAGGATTAGAGACACTTGAGAGATCCTTATTTCAGGATTCTCAGCCATTATACCCCTGAATATATGTTTAAAGTTAACTTTAATGCATCATTCATAAAGAAACGTGGCAAAATTCTCTATAAATAAATCTACAAATTAATGTTGAGCATTGAAGTGAATCATTAGATGAGGAAAAATAAACTGTGTTAGGAAAATTCAATAATGGTTGAACTCGCATCCTTCTACTTCTCCATTAAAATCATTTCAATCCTTGAGGGAATCTAGAATATTAATTCCATTAATAATTACATTCATCATGTCGTTCCCCCCCCCCCCCCCCCGCAAATCATTTTTTTTTAATATTTTATCGAAGCCGGTTTAAGGAAAACCGGTAACCATACAGAAACTCATACTCCAAGCTTTAAACATTCAACGTCAACTTCAAATTCAAATTTCAAATAACCGCTCCCCCTCCATCCACACCTTGAGCCACGAGCCCCGACACGTTGTCTCACGCGCCGACCACGAAAACCGAGGCCAATCGATTACTGAGTCACCGTCAGACGCGTCTCGATCCTATCCGCACCGCACTCGAGATGCGAGCCTTCGCGAATCCCCATGACACCTCCCGTCAGATCGCCGGCGAGACCCACCGGACCTACACCATCCAGAGCAACGCCGGAGAGAACCCGTCGTCTCCTTCACAGCATCAAGGAACCGCAAAAAACACGCGTTCCACAGATTATCACAACCAGCAACGAATCATCATGTCGTTGTAAATGAAATTAATCCATGTAGTATCCTCATTAGTAAGGGTATCCGATGTAGGTTTCTTAGAACCCAAATTGGATTTTCCAACAATCCCCTCAACTGACTATTTAGCAAGCACAACATCGTCAGGCCTCACAAAGTCAGGTTCAGTATTGACACCTTCATGAGACTGCCCAAGATCCATGTTAGACCATTTTGGATCAATAGTTGGGTCAACATTTATAGCATCATGGTACATCCCCATGGCCATATCCCTTTTACATGGATGTGGGGTAAGACAAGGTTGCGTCTGTTGATGCTTCATAATTCAAGTTAATGGATTTATCAGTATGATTCTACACATCCCCCAGAACACCCTCCTCGATCCCTGAAGGATTGTTACAAAGTTCCCTAAAGGGAGGAATGTTATGCAGATTCTCAAAAATATAATCATAGTTAAATAAGTATGTCAATAATTTCATAATATCAAATTACATCACAATGACTCACTATGATGTATGTGTTGTAAAAACTTTAATGCCCCTTTTTCTTCCTTTGTTTCAATTTTGAATGTCCCCCCTCAGTCTTCATGGAGACTGAGACTTGAGGTGTTGGTTGTGTGATTCCCATCGCCATCACATTCATTATAGTCCTTTTACCCATGGATGGTTCTGGGGACTCCATGGATTCATTCACTAGCACAATAGGGATTTCCATGGGCCTATAGTTTGGTGACCTATACACCTCTCCTACTAATCTATTTCATCCACCTTTTCCATTCTACAATATAATGTCACCTCCAGATTAATAACGTTGGGGGAAAGGGAAATAAAGGAATAAAGAAAAGATAAATACATCAGTAGGGTTAATGTAAATGTACTATTATTCCCTGGGAAGGATATTTTACCCTTCAAACACTCATCTGCATATAATATCAGAAACTCATGTTGATGTTTGGGCTTGATCATCCATTTCATATATAAAATCATCCAACTCTTAAAAGTACTTCCTCACTTGAGAGAAATTATTGTCTGGATGAAGAGATGAGGTTTCTTTGATATTAACTAACTCTAGAGGTCGCAAACCACCCTGAAGAAACTATATTTCATCCCTGATATTGCGGGACAGGGTCTCCCATAATTGGATCATTAGATTTTGTTCTAAGTTTGACTGTTATGTAGCTAGCTGTGAAGAAAAATTGACACCCTTTAATTGGTAAGCCTCATCAAACCTACTTTCCCTTTCAGAATAATGAGGGTATGGGACAATATCCTCCTATAATTGTGATGATTAGAGTTACTTGGCACTATATGTGTTGTCTTCTCTAACCCCACATGCTTGGTGCTCTTCTCCTAGAGTATGTTTTGAAGGCACTAGAGTTTCTACATCATCTTTTTCTTGAGAATTTATACCATGCATACCATGACCAGATGTTTTATTGGTCTCCACCCAATGAATGTCTTATATCAATGCCCCTATAGGGTATGAATAAATCCAATCCATGGAATTTTTGGAATCTAATATGAATTATTCCTCTAATGGAGGTAAAGTGATTGTCATTTTGGATACCTCTATAGCCATCAAGATCCATAATTATCAGGCTACCATTTGATGTTTATCATTACTAACATTGATAAGAGGAAATTTGATTGATTTTTGAATAAAATTAAACTAACTATATAACTGATAGGGAGTATAAGCCTCACAGATTATTTCACTGTCGAAATGATATACCAATACGCTCTCCCCAAATGATATCATATATGTCCTCAACACTTAATTCTTCTCCTTGTCATCATCGGTAAACATCGCAATCAGAAGATTTCCATATGGGGGGGGGAATTAAACTCTTCAGATACATTCAATTCCTTTAGCACATCATCATGATTATTTTTTATAGGATGAATACAAGACACATTCTAAATGAATTGGCGTAATTTGTTGTTTGGGATTTTCTCCAAACTCAGCACTGCATACGAACTGAAATGTGAAACAATTCGACCCCATAACACCTGAAATATCTCGGGTATTCTAAAAGGTGCCTTATAATTGTATGTATTTAAAAAAAAGCGAAATGTCCTTTCTGGAGAAGGGTTGGTCAACGCTTTGTACATTCCCTCTACTAATAAGTCCATGATGGAAAAAATTTCAATCCTCACACCACCACCAAACTCATGAACATAGAGAATGAAAATTCTTAGCCACATAGTGAGGAATCAATCTAGGTGAAACTTCACATCGATCTTGGGATTAACCTTATAACCCCATCACTTTTACATATCCTTCTCCAATGTGTTCTAGAACATACCCGATGAACACTATTTTTCTACAATGGGGGAAATTGTAGGGAACATTCAATTATGACCCTCTCCTAATGGTTATATGAAATCATACATCCACAATCCTCTATGTTTTTCAACCCTAGGATGAGGTTCTGGGTATCTCTAAAGTTTCCTTGCAATCTTTAGGAGCTCATGAGTTAATGGTGGTGACCTCTAAGTATCACCCCAAATTGATATTAGCATAATGAACTCATCATACATCTCTCTGAGGATGGGGAACCTAGTGATATGGTAGAAATCAAATAGGTAGAGGAAAAATTCACCATGCATAAAATAAAAATAATTACTTTGGAGACAAAAACATCTTAATAATTTAGGAATAATGTATGGGTTCTTATAAACATAGATTTTTCAAACCTAAACAGACTCATAAATATGAACATCATGCATTTCCTTTTTGAATTATATGTATGATTGACTGCACACATCCTCTCATGACTGACTAACCTTCAAAAAAAGAACACCTAGTGTTCCTTATAACCTTCTGATTGGTCTATCTATGAAGCAAAAATGTTTTAGTCATGGAAATGAGGCCTTGATTCATAGATACATGGCTCCATATCAGATGTTCATCCACAATGATGTAGAATGCATCCTATAGTGACTATTCCATTATTTTTTTAACACCATTCACAGAGATGATAGAATAATGTCAATTGGTGTGCTTCATAAACCAGGACATCCGTAAGTATTTCATACATTCGGAAATATGGGGGTCTCTATGAAGTCTATTCCCATACAAATGAAGGTATTCTCTTGATGGGTACTCATGTTTATGTGGTATTATATTTATTAGCATTTCTAGAAGTGTGGATTAAATGGCATCATAGTAATTAGGACTGATGGATTTGATCATTTTCTAACCATTTATAGTATCTTTATTGTTTACAATCATTGAAGAAGTAATTGAATTCCTATAAGAAGTCACCATGTTCTCCCTCTAACCTAATGTTTTTACTTAAGAAATTTCAAATTTTAACATCAATGAAACACCAAATAATGGTAGTGGGAAGGAATCTCCCAGGTACCTTAATGATGTCCCTTGTGGAGCGCCGTTAACAAAGTCCTTCATGAAAGTACCTCTATGGGATGAATCGACTAGGTTCTTCAACAAGGTGATTGTTCACTGCCAAATTGACGAGGTGGAAATTTCGTGAGAATTCATCGGGAGACCCTCATGAGAGAACAATGTATTATAGCTGAGCGAACAACTTACACGGTGAGAGCAACAATTTGAAAACTAAAAATTTAAGGAAAATGAAAATAGAGGGAGTAGTGGTATTTATTAGAAGCATGGGTCTACGTCATTCCCCTTCACAAATAATCTTTATTGTGACCTTGTGCCGATCACCAATGTTGGGAACGTTCACTATGAGCGTGCATTGAGAACATGCGTTACTGACTCTTCATGGTCTATCTTTTCACCCTATCATAATATATTCCACATTTCATACCTTAGCACTAGAAGTTCACCTTGTGTCCAGATTCAATACTGAGGGGGTATATTATTTACACATTTTTTTAACAATTAGGATGAAAATATTATTATTAGAACATTGGGTATATAAAAATTCTAATGAGACTAAAGAAGAAATCAATACCTTTCCCAAGTCGACATATGCGCGGATCCCCTGCGCATTAGAGGACCTATGTAGCACCTTGTGTGGCACCCAAAGGAGGGACACCCCTACACTGGACACCTTTGTCATGGACCTACAATGTGGAATTATGTTGGTACCCTCAATTTACCAAGGTACCCTACATGCCTATAATAAGACCCTTGGGATCCCCATTTTCATGAATGAAAATTTGGAAAAACACATTGATCTCTCATTACATAGCACATTCACCCAAGTCCCCAAAAATTGCATATGTATCTCTCTGACACAAAAAAAAAAGACTGAATTATTGGGTATAATTATGATCAAGATCCCTTCATGGTCTAAAACACAAGAAACATACATGAATGACATACACCCCAAACTGTTAATCACCTATGTGAGGCCCCTCTCCCAAATTAGGGACCATCATGATAACTTTTTAGAGACATCAGATGAGACCCATGGTGTCTAGTATAAAGACTCACCCAAGTGTCTTTTCCCTAGAAGTCCATTTCACAATGATATTCAGCACGAATAGTCCTATTCCCCCCTATGTTGGGAACTTTAAGTACCTCATAGGCCTTGAGCAGAATCCTTGTGCGACAACCCTATAGGGAAGTCCTACGTGACAGACCTACACCCAGCACCTACATGAGTCACCCATCATCCAATCCTTGAATCCTCTCATTGTAGGTCCCTTTCTTCCTCAACTCTCTTATCATAAAGGGACATAGTTGAAACCTCCAACGATACCACTATGCCTGAAAATCCATGGGAAAGTTACATTAGTGTATAATGACTCAGATTTTATCTTGTATTATCTTTATAAATTAGTTACAAAAATTGTGAGACCATGTGATGAGACTACATGAGATGGTGATAAACAGTGTACCTAGGACTATTCCTCAAATAACGTTTAGTTTTTAATTAGAACATGTAGATGTTTATCATTGAAATAAGAATAAAATTTAAATATTTGTCCGAATTAGAAATCTGAGGGAACCCTTGCATTCTGAATAGCGACATTAATGTAGGTGGGGACTAACCTAGACCGACATAGGTTAAGGGTGAATGTTAGTATTTTGACGTGAAAATCATTAAAATATTCAATAAAAATATTTTATTAGGACATTATGTGCGCAAGAGGACACAATTTTCCTTTTTTAAAATCCATGTCATGGAAATTCAGGGTTATTGTCTTAAACAAGGAATTCCACAGAGGTATGGATAAGAAGAATCTCTCTCCGATGACAACAGATCGGAGATCGAGATTCAGATCAAGCATCGACAAATCGATGAACGAAGAAAACAAAGCTTCTCCATTCATTAGTGACTGATACAAACCCAAGGTAGGGGTTGTTTCTTTATTATAAATGTCTCTTTATTAATTTTAAATGACAAGCATTGACCAACCCATGAATAGGTTAATCCAAGTTTTGTCCACTCATGAAGGATGGGTAAAATTTATTGTGGGATTTAATAGAGATTAAACTATGTTATTATTATCTTTTTTCACTTTTTCTAAGGGGATGAATGAAGGATGAAACAAATATGTCTTATGTTCATTCTTCAAGAGTTCTCTACGATTTCATATATCCCCATTCATGAAATTCATCATGGACAAACCATCATGGTCATGAAAAATTTGGCAAGGAGTCTCCAAAAATGATCAGACACCTGGTTGGATGGTGAGAAGAATCAAAGGCCAAGGTAGTGAAGAACAATATCCAATGAGTTCTTAGATGGACCCATATTGAAAAAAAGAGCACCAGAGTACTTGTGGTGGCTGAAAAAAGAAGGTTCACTGATGACCGATGTCGGTTGCGTCGTATGGCGGAGAACAACGACATGAATAGCCAGTAGTAGATGACTATTGGTGCGATGACCAATGGTGCGAGCCCGCAGTGGTAGGGGCCACTGCAGGAGTCAACAGATATAATAATGGAACGTGGCTCAATGAAGCTATGTTTGATTTGGGGATGGAAGTCATGTCATTGGGATTTCCATGTTAACTAGGGGGGCCATGGTGGTAGCTGTCTGCGAGCGTGGTGTTTCTGAGTGATGTAGTCGGTTGATCGCGGGTACCATGGTATGTGGTCAGGGCGGGCCACAACCAGTGGATACCCCCCCTGCACAATACAAGACCTATTGGAGTAACCAAAAGCTTCGGTGGCTAGGTGGGATGGACCTTGCAGCCCATCGGGCCAGGCTATTTCAGTTTGGGTGAGCCCAGAACAAAATGTTTGGTTGGGTCGGCCTTACCGGGTCGGTTTGGATCGAATGGAATGGGTTGGGTCACGCTCAAACTAGGGTGCACCCATTTTTACTTTTGTGGTCGTGTCTTTGAAACCATAGATCTATTTGACATGCCATTTCGTGGTGTTGGGACCCTTGCAACATGGATTTCATTTTGAGATACTCTTAGTGACTTTCTGTGATAGTTGACATATGGCCTAAATACTTGAGGAGTAGGTGCTCCCAGGAAAAAGTGAACCACTAATGGAATCTTGTGGCCAGTAGAGACATGGTCACTCTATGACTCGGGGGATCTATTACACGATTTATATTGTTTCTTCTGACAAAGATTCTACGTGTTCCATTGACGATGTGTACGCTTACATGGACATAGTGTGCCCCATCGATGTTGTGTGCTCCCAAACTGACATTGTGTGTGTCATAAACGAAATTTAATGACTTATATTTTATCAACATTTATCTTTTTAATTTAATTGGGAATATTTTGTGACAATGAAATGATAAAAATGATATTTTGAGGCCCGATGTGCCAGAGACAATTCAAGGAATAAAGTTCAGTACTTAACCAAAAACACCGAGGTGTTTTAACATTGAAACTGGAATAGAATTTAGATGGGTACCCAGAATGGAAATATGAGGGAACCATTGCATTCAGAACATTTCCATTACCTTAAGTGAGGACCAACCTAGACTTGCACAGATCAGGGGGGAAATGTATTTTTTGGATGTGAACATCATTAAAATATTTAACAAAAATATTTTATTTGGAAATTACATGTTGACGTGTAATTGATTTTCCTTTTTAATAATTGTTTTCAAAAGCATTCAGGGTTATCAGTATATCCCTTGAATTCCCCTAATGCAAGGTTACTGATGCTCTCTTGATGGAAATTATGGATCGAGGATCAGGATATTGATCAAGCATCAATGAATCGACGAATGATGACAACGTGTCTTCAACCTTTGTCAATGACCGATCCAACCTCTTGGTAGATGTTCGTTCTTAGTGATTAATTTTTTGCTCTTAACATCAAACGATGAACATAGACCAACCCATGAATAGGTTGATCCACAATTCGATTGTCCATGTGGGTGCGTAATCTATACTACAGGATTGATGTGAGATTAAACTATGTGTTTTTTATTTTTTTTCTCTTTGTCTACTGGAATAAACATAGGCCAAAAAAAAATTACAATGTTCATAATTTGGGTGCTCTCTTTGATTTCATATATTTTCATTCATTATATTCTTCATTGAAGGAACCTATTCCTCACGGCGCATTTTTCTAGGATATTCTGAATGAAGTTGGACCCTTATAGGGATGGTGAGAATAATCGAAGGCCAACACAATGAAAAATAAAATCTGAGGACCTGTAGATGGAACCTTCATGAAAAATGGAGAACTAGAGTAGAGGTAGAGGCCCTGAGAAGAATGTTTGTTGGGGCCGGCATCGACACATGGAAGAGTGAGGTAATGTGGAAATCCAACAGCAGAAGGCCTCCAACGCGATAGCCAGTAGAGGGAGCCCACAATGACAGGGGTTGTGGGAGGTTACTAGAGGACATAGAAAGAGGATGAAATGGTGGAGATGGAACACAGCTTGGTGGAGCCTCATTGAATCGAGGTCGGTGGCCACACACATGACATTCCATGTTGACTGGGGGGATGCGATAGCAGCTGGGTGTGTGTAGAGCCATGTGGGATGGTGACCATGTAGATGAAGGGATGAGGTCGGGGAAGCCGCTTCTGATAGGGTAGGGTCGATCCATGCAATGCAAGTCTAGCTAGAGGAACTCGGTCGCTCTAGAAGCCCAACGAGATAGACTGTATAGCCCAACATGCCAGAACCATCAGGCTGCTCTAGTTCGGGTTGGCCTAATCAGACCTTCATGGGTCAGGTTTGGACCCAGATTGGCTAGACCCCTATTTACATTTTTTCTGTATTTTCAAATGACAGGTCTGTTTGATGACCTTTCTTGAGTATTGGGACCCTTATAAAGAGGCGGTCCTTTGGAGATACTCTAAGGGAATTTCTGTGATAGTTTTCAAATGACGTAATGGCATGAAAAGTAGGTCCTCCTAGAATAAGCACCTTACGAATGGAATCTCATGGCTATAAAAGACTTGGTGACCCCATGACTTGGGCGATGCATGATGAAATCCATGTTGGGTGTGTTGACACTAACATTGTGTGTGTCATCAATGATGTGTTCACTGACACTGAAGTTGTGTGTTCTATTGATGTTGTATGCACTGAAACTGATATTGTGTGTGTCATTGATACTCTATTCACTGATGATGACATTGTGTGCTCTATCAGTACTATCTGACACCTACACTAATGTTGTTTTCTCCATCAAAGATGTGGGTTCCATAAAAATTATGTGTGTCATCAACACTCTATGTATTATGTTCACTATTACTGGTAATCCTTATTTTTTATTTACACATATACAAGTGTGAGATGACTGTACTTTCCTTTGTGGTTTCCTTTGTGGTGTACTTGGTTTACTTTCCTTTGTGGTTTCAGGATGTCCAACGGAGTATTGTTTTTCTAACCCCAGCTCAGGCTTCACCTAAAAATGTTGTGTCTTGTGCAGATTATCTATGCAGTGGCAGATTTCTATGTGGACCATGACTTGGTGGTTATTAGAATGATCAGGTAGACAAGGATTTCTTCTATAGCTTCAGACAATTTTCTAACACCTACCCTTCAGTTAGGGTTTTCTATGTTTGATTTTTAAAAACACGTACCTTCACTTGTTAGACTCCCTATTTTGGTGGACTATTATTCTAGCCCATTTTCTCTCTAGTTTTCCTACTTTCGTACTCTATGGTTGGTATGTTAGTTTATGCATGCATTGTTTACTTTGTTTTTTTATGTTTCCAAATTTTTGGACTGAAGTTGTGTGCATGTGTACATGAACTTTGGATAATGCCACCCATTTTTTGTATATTCCCACTCGGTGCTACTCACTATCCCCATGCCTATTGGAGGTGAGCATGGGGTAGTCATTAAATGAGCCCCACAAGGAAGGGTCATGAAAATCATGTCTCCCATATATATTTTGGTTTCTATGGTCAGAGGTTTTTCTGGCTCATCCTATTAGAGGGCTAGGATACTTAGGGTGTATGTTGATTTTTATATCCATAGTCATGTGGATCCTGACCTAAGATATGGTATCCGGGATTTATTATTTTTAGACATAAGGGATAATAATATTTCATCCCTTTCTCAAATCTGAGACCCGGAGCCTCTGCTTCGAAGGAGAGAGGTTAAAGATCATGCTAGATTTTCCATTGAACATGGGATAAGATCCTCCTCTATCATTGTCGAACTCATTTTATGGAATCCCTCATGAAGTAATCCCTGATATTTTCTGGAGGGACATATCATTATCCCTTCCCTCTTCTTTCTCCATACCCTGGACCCATCCTATGATCATGTATAAAGAGGGACGGTTCAATGTAGATACGACCTCTTCCACCATGGCCCCAACCACATCCACCCCTGGAGAATGGTTATAGGAAATGGGTTCACTAAAATCTCCATCCCTATCCCTATGAGATTTTTTTTCAATATCCCCTGGAGATAAGATCAAATTACATGTTTCATCAGTTCTTTTGATTCCTCTTGTTACACATGACGAGTATAACTCATGTGGGTTTGGTGTTTTATGGTTATCATGAAATTTTGAACGATCAATGTGTTCGATTGAACAATTATAACTGTTATTCATAACATAACTAGGATATGTAGGATTCTTATCTGAGTTTCTAGATCGAAGGGTATCCTTCTCCGGATTATTCCCCAAAATATACTGCAAAACACCATGTGTCAAATACCCCTCATGTTCCCTTTTACTGTACATCCTTATTAGGAATAAGCCACAATTGTTTCATCCTAGTCTAGGCATGCATCTTCAGATGAATCCCCAACTTAATCCTCTAAAAGGGACATACACCCCTATGAGACAAATCTTTATGGGATCTCTATAGGTGATAATCCTCAGAACCAAAAAATGTGTGCTTTCATTCCCTCATAAATGGGATACAATGGAAGCCAACCCGAGGTCCAAACTCATCACCCCAAATCTACATTATTCATCGGGTCACATTCCCAGTACGGTCTCACTTATCCTAGGAATCCATTTCCATTTTTGGTTCCCAAGTCGGCTTTAGAGTAAGTCCCATGTCCATTCCACCAGACGTTAAACTGTATCATTGGGTCCTTATCACATGACCATAAAATGTATGATGTGCATCATGAAATGGCACTAAAATACATGTGTTATGGTACCTTTCACAATTATAAATAACAATACCATTCCTCAGTCTAATACCAACATCAAAACAACTCTAATTTCCCTAGATAACTATATTCTATAGAGTGACCCATAGAGTAGCTTGAAAAGAAACATTGGCATAATAACAACTAACAAATAAGTAATTAATATGTAATAGGAAAACATCTATGGAGAACCTCAAATACATACAGATGTTTCCCATTGATGAATTTCCTTGGAAACATACATATGGTTCAAATATTCCACACACTCCTATTATTGATTGTTAATTCATTGTCAATCTACATCATACTATGAATTAAATAAAGGATTCATGAATGTGTCCTAAATCCATAATAGATTCCAAGTGTTGTACTAATGCCCCTAAAAAGGGTGTGATGAGTTTAACCTTCCATCCTTTTGACCAATGCAATCTCTTAAGCATTATCGGCCAAATCCCATGAAGACCCCTATCTTTGGAAAGTATATCCCCATTGATGTAGACCCATTCAGGATTTGAAATCTCAAAGGGGAAACAAAGGTGTTCCTCCAAATATGATCATTGAAGAGAGTTATTAGGTTTGTGAAAAATTGAATCTCTATCCTAAATATATTTGCCTCTTAGAAATTATTCATCATATCAAGATGGTATCACATCTCTTGTAAATTCCACAAACTCTCAGCAATGTTCACGATATATTCAATGTCACACTTTTAAAGAAGAACTTACATGATCCTCTATATTTAATGATCTCAAATGTTATACTATTCTAGAACGATCATTAATGAAAAGAAAAATTAATAGATATTTTTAATAAATAGTAGATAGTACTACATAACAAGATCATTCATGCTTATAGTGTTTTATAGTGAAACCATAAAGTCTAGAATCCTATATGTGAACCATAAGATGTAATCTACTAGATGTATTCTATGGTGTTTTCATTATAGTTTAGGAATTTCATGAGAAAAAATATTATTTGTGAGATAAACTAAAACTCCACTTGTTTTTATATATATTGAAATATTTTCCTATATTTTAAATAAATGTGTTCAATAGATTATGATGCACACAACATCAAGATGAAAGAAACAGTAATATAGAAATATTATCATATAAATATGGCTCTTATAACCTATCTATTATATTTGAATGTTTGAATATACAAAAAACATTAGGAAATGTTTGTATAAAATTGTTCCATATACAAATTTATATATTAGTACCATTTTCTGAATGGTCAGGATGAAATCATATATGGTTAAGATGTGTTAATGATTAAAAGGATTATTTTTCATTAATGTGTATTATTATATATATTCATTTAAATATAAAATAAATTATTTTTACTATTTGATTATATTGTGTTCAATTTAATTTTTAACCACATATATTTTAGATATGGTTCTTATACAATTTTTTATTTTACTGATAGAGTTGATTTTTATTGAATATGTAAAAATATAGATTTTAATAATATTTTTAATTTTATTATATTAATATTGTATAATAAGAAATAAAAATTGAATAATGATTTTTTATATAAAAAATTTAATTTATAAGTAATATAGATAATTATAGAATATAATCTAGAGCATAGAAATCAATGTTTCACATTCTAAAAATCAAAGTAATATTTTTTTCAAGAAAAACTGTTTTGTTTTTTTATCTTATTCATATATTGAAAAAAAAATATTTAATTTTCATTAAAGGATAATTTAGACTCATATTATTGTGAATAATTAAATTAATTCTAAATTAATAAGAAAAATATTTGATTTTTTTTTGTAAAATAATTTCTATACATTAAAGGGGATTTTTCTACTAATTAAAAATTAGTGTGGTTTCCATACTCATGTTAAAATAGATTTCATAAATTATTGGAATGTAATATGTTAAATTGGATTTATTTTTTTTAATTAGAATTTTCACTGTAAGAACCCGGATCTTCGTTCTGGTATGTTTTTCATTTTTCTGGAGTTTTTAAGAAAGTTGAAGTTTTTTGTAATTTTTGAAGTACACGCCGTGTACTTTCTGAGTAAATGCCATGTACTCTATTTCCGCTCGAAGCCGTGTGCTGGCCTTGTCCGGGCCACACACACGATGTGTAAAAGTGAGGTGGAGACTGGTTAAAGAGGAGTACGGAAAACTAAAGTACATGCCGTGTACTCAAGAAGTACACGTCATGAATTTTTTTTCATTAAACGGACCGGGGTCGCGCCTAACGCATAGAAGCATCTTCTTCTTCAAGTTTAGTATGTCCGAGAGTGTCGTATGACCGCGATTCTTCCCAGACCCGCCGTGCATTTGTCCGACCTCCATTCAAGCTGTCGTTGATTACGTTTAAAGTGCAGCGGTGAGTTCTCCATTCTACGTTATCCTTGTTTCTTGATTCCTCCTCATTTTTGAGTTATCGTGGGTTGATTATTTTGTGAGTTTTTTTAGATCTATGAAAATATAAGGGGAATATGTCATTGTAGTTCATGTATATCGATCTCATAATATTGAGGTAGGTGGTTTGTGCCTTTCTGTAGAATGTTGATGGGTATTTCGTGCAAATTCCACCAATACCCTTGAACGGGGTATTGCGTGTTACCTGTTTTGATCGGTTGATTTCCTGCTTTGCTTGATTGTTGTAGTAAAGTAATAGGCTTGTGATTAGAGTAATTTATTTTGTGCTCGGGTTGCATTGCCATGCTTGTTCTGCCTGATTGGGGTTTTGCTAGTTTCCCTGCCTAGTCAAAGGATAGTGTAACTATTACTTTTTAGGATGTTGATCCTTAGAATGATAGCCAAGTAGTTCTTGAGGTTTACTTGGATGATGTACGAACGCTGAGCATGTTTTAACTTTCACTCAGGACCATGAGATCCTAGAGTAGTAGACCAAAGGGAGAATTGAAGGAAGGGATTCTCCATAGTGACTTTTAATTACGATGTGAGACCGTAGGGGGAATTGACGTTGAGTGCTTTCTCAGAGAGTCTGAAGTTTCTCAATGTGGACCACAGGGGGAGTAGACGTTGAGTGTTCCCTAGAGAGCCTTTAGAACGATACGAGACTATAAAGGGAATTGACGGTGAGTGTTTCCCCAGAGAGTGTAATAATTACATAGCTGAACCAAAGGGGTGAGACTGTGTGTGCCTCCTAGAGGTTTTCTAATACTTATAGGTTGAGAAATAGGGGTTAGGACATGAGAAATTCCCAGAGGGTTACCAGTTTTCTTTATTTTTGTTGGCTGTTTACTTGTGTACTTTGATTGTTAGAACTGTGGATTGTAGCTTCTTGTGATTTTCTGTTTACTGATTCTTGTTTTATTACTAAAATGTTTTAATTGACTATTAAGCACAAATATTTGGGTGATTTCCTTCTGGGATTTTATCTCAAACCTTATTTGGGCCATGATTTTGGGCCCAAAGAGACTATGTTGCTGCAGGTATAGATAAGGGCAAGCGCCCTTCTACTTCAAGTTCTTGATTGCACTAAAGCTGGAGGGCATGGGACCGAGCCGTGGCTCAAAATGATGAGGAGTTTACTTTGTATTATTTTTCACTTAGTTTCATTTGTATTTCAGAACGTTTTTGTGTTTTCTGTTTTCCTTAGATACTGATACCTACTGCATCATTATCATCATTACTATATGTATTCATTGCTTCCGCTATCTGGTTTCTATTGTTATGCATGTTGTTACTGCTTCCATTATTGACTGTTGTTTTTCCGCTGTATACTTTACCCAATGAGGGCATAGTTTCCCCACCGACTCACTAAGTCCCTCACTTCTAGTCAGAAGCCTCTGGCATTTGGGGAAACACTCTTGAGGTCATGTGGTGAACCAGGTATGGGGCACCAGTGGAGGGGCTCCAGATTTGGGTCGTTACAAAGTGGTATCAGAGGAGTTCTTTTCTCTTGCTTGCTATATGGAGACTTTAGCCTGGGATAGAACAAATTCAGTACATGGAATTAAGCTATGCCTAGGAGTACCTTACCCGTGTACATGGAAAAGCCATACTACTTCGTTAATTGGAGTTTTCTGGTTTTTAGATTTTATGGTTGGTATGTTTTCACCTAGAGTGATTTGTATGACTTGTGCGGTTATTGTTTTGATATTTCAGTTCTATTTCTGTCGCAACCCAAGGAGATGAGGGTATGACATCTCATGCATCATATAGGCACTTGTAGAAATCACATGCCATGCATTCTTTTCATGCCATCTAGGGTGCATTAGCAGATTCATGATTTTGTGATAGACTCTGTGTAGATTATGCATGATGTTGTGATAGATGCTTGATAGATTCTCTGCTGTAATGTTAAAAACTGGTTGTTTTTCTCTTTTTAAAATAAATGAATGCCAGGTTTTGGTTCTTGAGGTTTTATAGGCCCTCATTAATTGAATCTTGGTGGATCATGATCCTTACCTCTCTTGTATATGACTGTGGGAGATGCCAAGATTTTATTTGTGGGGAGTATGGGCCCTCATGGATCTAAATTTGGCACCTCATTCCATTGTTTTTAGTGTTTCTGGGATTCTATGCAGTTTCTATGCTACTGCCCAGAAAAACCCATAATACACGGCGTGTACTTTTTGGATACACGCCATGTAGTTTCCAGGTTGTGTCACTGACCATGTGGGTAGAACACGGTGTTGTTAAAGTAACTTCGGGAACACGTTGTGTACATTAGGTACCGGTCGTGTGAGTGCGGAGCCATGTACCCAACCGTGTCACTAACAACACGGGTTGGGGAAGCTTGGGTAGAACAAGCCATGTCCATAGGGAACACGCCGTTTATTCCTGTCCAGGTACCCGGCTGTGTCATGAACAAGATGGTTCATCTTTACCTTCTTTTCCACACACCGTGTTTGTTTGGAACATGTCGTGTAGTCTTGTCCAGGTACCAGGATGTGTCAAAAACAACACGAGACGGTTTCACCTTCACCTATAAAAGCTGTGTAAGCTTAAGCCATGTGAACAACCGTGTGCTTAACAAACACGGACCGCCAAATCCTTGTCTAGTACACGCCGTGTTTGTTTCAAACACGTCGTGTAGTCTCGGGTTGAGTCGGACCGTGTGGATTAGCCATTTAAAGAGACTCATGTAGGGGAATAGATTTCAAGCACACACCATGTGTTGAAGTCCACACGCCGTGTAGTTTGAGGTGTACACGGCATGTAGGGTAGGAGTACACGCCCATGTCAGTGGATTGAGAAGACACGCCCTGTAGTTTTTATACACGTCATGTATTCGTGTTTTGTAATCTTTTGTGTTTTCTTCCCCTTTTCTTGTTTAGTACTCTTGTGTTCTCTGTCCTTATTTTTCTGATCCAGGGTGTACATTTGATCATTCAGAGCTATGCCTCCGAGACGTCCTCTGGTCATATGTCTGTCATCAGGCAGTGATCAGATGCCAGACACGGATGATCAGGGACTTCCTGCCGATCCTCCCGTCGGGCCAGCCTTGGCACTGGCTGTTATACCAGTTGCAGGCACTGATGCGCAGTTCAGGGAAGGTTTCATGAGGATGATGCGGCCCTTCCAGGGAGTGCCTCCTCCAGCCAGGTCTATGGCAGACTTGACGTGGGTTTTCTAGCAGCAGCATCCTCCCACGTTCTCGGGTGAAGGAGGACCTCAGGCTGCAGAGTCATTGCTGGAAGCCATGATGACTATCTTCGAGCATCTGGAGATGCCTCTAGGGAGGCAGGTCATGCTCGACACCTACATGCTCCGAGACTCCGTCAAGAGGTGGTGGGGATGTGATCTCACAGGCGGGTCAGTAGCAGGTTATGGCTTAGGAGGAGTTCCAGCGCATGTTATATGACTACTTCTACCCGGAGACCCTGATGGATGAATGATCCGGAGAGTTCATGAGATTAGAGTGGGGTACTCTTTCTGTCATGGAGTATTCCACTTGTTTCACTGAGTTGCAGCGCTTCGCACCCCTATGGGATGGTAGTGGGGTGTTCTTAGCAAGGATGTTTGAGGATGGTCTCAAGCCGGAGATCCACTCGCAGGTGAACATATTCTAGTTGACTTCCATTACTTCCATCATCAACCAAGAACTGATTGTGGAGCACAATCTGAGAGACTCTGGGTCTGCAAGCCAGGGTGGTTCTGCTTCCAAAGATTGTTTCCCTCCAGATGAAAGAAAGAAGCGTCGTAGAGAGCCTACACGCAGTGATCCGAGGAAGCAAGATGCATCGCCAGGCAGCCAGGTGACATGCTACCATTGTGGACGGTCATGCCACACGAGGCTGCAGTGCCAGAGGGACCCCGTGGAGTGCCGATCATATAGAAATATGGTTCACCTTCAGCATTTCTATCAGTTTTTCTCACCAGGAGCTGGTGACCGGGGTTCTTCCCCGACTCCTCGTTCAGGAGAAGCACCATCAGTTTTCCACCAGTCAGGGAACTGGAGTTCTTCTGGCCGTCCGAGATGAGGTGGAGGTCAGGGCAGTGGTGGTCAGCCACCAGTTCCTTAGCACCAGCAGGGAGGTTCAGCTCAGAGTGGTCAGCCAGGGGAAAAGGGCCACGGTACAGGCTGGTCTTTTTCCATGGAGCAGATTTATCCGGAGTAGGATCTCGATCCTTCTACTATTCGAGGTACAATTTTAGTAGCCTCAACTTTATATTCAGCCCTTATCGATACCGGTCCCACAGATATCTTTATATCCATTTCTATCGGGTAGATCCTTGGGTTCTGCATCATTTCTTCTTCCGACTTGTTGACACTAGACACACCTTTGGGAAAGAGGACATCTAGTGTATGCCAGTGTAGAGAGTGCCCTCTCGAGGTTGCAGGGTATCACTTCTTATGGGATCTCTATGCCCTAGAGATGACAGGATATGATGTCATCCTCAGCATGGACTGGTTGATTCCCTTTCAGGCAGTCGTCGACTGTTATCACCACAGATTGAGTTTCGTCTCACCAGAGGGTGAATATTATCTTCCTAGAGGCAAATGGGACCTTCGGGCGATTCGGGCTGGAATTGAACATCTTCGTCTAGGAGGGGTGACAACCCAGATTGCTAGTATTTATCTAGTTGAACAGGGGACTCCATAGTTGGACTTTCCTCCATTGGTGGATCATTTCTGTGATGTCTTTCCAGAGGACTTTTCAAGTTTTTCCCCGGAGCGTGAGGTGGACTTCTCTATTGAGCTCGTGCGAAGAGTAGCACCCGTGTCCATTCCTCCCTATATGATGACCACACCTATGTTGCAGAAGCTCAAGAAGCAGTTGGAGGAACTACAGGCTAAGGGTTTCATCTGACCCAGTACTTCTCCTTGGGGTTCGCCTATCCTGTTTGTGAAGAAGGTAGATGGTACCCTTCGGCTTTTTGTGGATTATCGAAAGCTGAACCAGTTGACAGCCAAGAACCGATATCCTTTGCCAAGGATCGATGACCTTTTCGATCAGCTTTGAGGAGCCCGAGTGTTCTTGAAGATCGACTAGAGGTCTGGTTATCATCAGTTGCGTGTTAGACCATCATATATACCTTTGACAGCCTTCATGAGAGGGTATGGTCTATATGTGTATATAGTCATGTCGTTCGGTCTCATGAACACAACTACAGTTTTCATGGCACTGATGAACCGAGTGTTCAATTCTTACTTGGAATCTTTCGTCTTGGTCTTCGTGGACGATATCTTTGTGTACTCTCACACTCGAAACGACCATGCCACACATGTTGAGATCGTTCTGACTACACTGAGAGAGCATCGGCATTATGCTAAACTCTCGAAGTACCACTTTTAGATGAATCAGATTCACATATTGGGTCACGTCATATCAGAGGCTAGAGTATCTCTAGAACCAAAGAAAGTGAGATCTTTAGTTTCCTGGGAGCAGCTGAAGAATGTATTTGAGGTATGGAGTTTCCTTGGGCTGGCTAGATACTACACACGCTTCATTAAGGACCTTTCTCGTCTAGCAGCACCTTTGACAGGTCTGACCAAAAACGGGGCGAAGTTCTTATGGTCAGATTCTTGTGAGTCAACCTTTCATGAGCTGAAAGGGAGATTGACGTCAGCATCGATACTAGTTTTTTCGGATCCAGGAAAGAGCTAAACTATTTACTGTGATGCTTCAGGTATCGGGCTGGGAGCTGTGCTTATACAGGGGGATGGAGTCATTGCATATGGGTCTCGGCAGTTGAGGCCACATGAGAGGAACTACCCAACACACGATTTGGAGTTAGTAGCTGTTGTTCATGACTTGCGCTGTTGGGGACACTATCTTTTGGGAGAGCACTTTGTGGTCTTCATTGACCACAAGAGTCTCAAGTATATCTTCACTCAGCGTGATTTGAATCTGAGGCAGCGCAGGTGGGTTGATTATCTACCATTCTTTGACGTCGAGCTCTCCTATACACCGGGTAAGGGCAACACAGTGGCTGATGCGTTGAGAAGGATAACTCATATTCAATAATTTCAGGAGGCCAATAGTGAGTGGAAGCTTATTTCTATGTTCTCTGAGATGCATCTGGAGGTGCACGACAAACAGGGACATACTTTCTTATCTTCTGTAGGTGTTACCTCTACACTACTTGATCAGTTATGGATGAGGCAACTATTAGACTCAGAAGGCTTAGTACTGTGGGAGAGTGTGTTAGGAGGGGGGACTCTTTCTGGATGGACAGTGGGCGAGGATGAGATCTTGCGTTTTTAGGGACGCGTATGGGTGCATGTAGACATACATGTGGAGTTGATGCGGTATTTTCTTTCCTATGTTTGGGCAGTTCATCCTAGCGTCACCAAAATGTATCGGGACCTTCATCGCCAATATTGGTGGCAAGATATGAAGAAGGATGGTTCTAGTTTTGTCATGAGTTGTTCTACTTGTCATCAGGTGAAAGAAGAGCATCAGTGACCAGAGGGACTTTTTTCAGCAGTTACCCATTCCGGAATGGAAGTGTAATGATGTTGCGATGGACTTCATGACCGGGTTGCTGACATCGCCTCAGGGGAATGATGTTGTTTGGGTTGTCATCAACAGGCTCACAAAGGATTCCAACATCTTTCTGGTTGGGGAAACCTTCAGTGTTGATGATCTGGGATGACTATACATTATAGAGATCATTCGCCTCCAAGGAGTTCCATGCTCTATTGTTTTAGATAGAGATGTGTGCTTTACCTCTAGGTTCTGGTAGGGACTTCAGAAGGCCATGGGTACACATGAACGTTTGAGTATAGCTTACACACCCCAGATGGATTCCCAGTCCGAGAGCACGATCTAAGTGCTTGAGGGTATGCTCCAGGCTACCATCCTTGACTTTGGAGGTTCTTGAGAGAAACATATTACTTTGGTGGAGTTCGCCAACAACAACAGTTTCCAGGTGACCATACAGATGGCACCATACGAGGCTTTGTACGGTAGGCCATGATGATCACCCTTATGACGGATGGAGGCAGGAGAGGCAGCTTTGATGGGACCTCGTCTAGTTCAGGAGACCTCAGAGTAGATAGAGATGATTTGGAAGAGGATGACTACAATGCCATCTCGACAAAAGTCTTATGCTGATCAGCGGAGATGACCTCTGGAGTTTGAGGTCGGTGTTCAGGTTTTCCTGTGTGTCACACCGAGGTTGGGACACAAGAGGATTCAGAGATAGTGTAAGCTTTCACCACGGTACATCGGGCCATTAGAGGTCATGGAGAGAGTTGGGCCGGTCGCCTATCGGTTGCAGCTAACTCATAGGTATCGGGCCATGCATGATGTCTTCCACGTCTCTCAGCTCCGATGCTACTTTTCAGACCTGTCTGATTTCTTTCCGCACGAGGAGGTTGAGCTTGAAGCGGATGAATCGTTTGAAGAGCATCCTATCCAGATTTTCTATTTTAGTACGAAGCTTCTCCGCTGGTGGGATGGTCCTCTAGTACGAGTGCTATGGCTGCACGGGTGAGTGCAAGATGAGACCTGGGAGAGGGAGGCCGATGTACGATCGCAGTGGACAGAGCTGTTCAGGGTTTTTCTTCTTCGCCTTGTTAGGGAAATTGGGGATGAATTTCTTTAAGGGGGGAAGTTTGTAAGAACCCGGATATTCATTCAAGTATGTTTTTCCTTTTTCTGTAGTTTTTAAGATAGTTGAAGTTTCTGGAAATTTTTGAAGTACACACCGTGTACTTTCTGAGTACACACCGTGTACTCTTTTTCCGATTGAAGCCGTGTGCTGGCCGCGTCCGGGCCACACACATGGTGTGTAAGGGTGAGGTGGAGACCGGTTAAAGAGGATTACGGAAAACTGAAGTACACGCCATCTACTCAAGATGTACACACCGTGTATTTTCTTTTATTCATTAAACAGACTAGGGTCACGCCTGACACACAGAAGTGTCTTCTTCTTTAGGTTTCATCCGTCCGAGAGCGTCGTACGACCACGATTCTTCCCCAACCCTCCATTCCTCCGTCCGACCTCCGTTATAGATATTGTTGATTTCGTTGGAAGTGCAGTGGTGATTTCTCCATTTTTCTTTATCCTTGTTTCATGATTCCTCATCGTTTTCGAGTTATCATGGGTTAAGTGTTTTGTGTGTTTTCTCATATCTATGATGTTCTAAGCGGAATTTGTCGTCGTGGTTCACATATATTGATCTCCTAGGATCAAGGTAGGTGGTTTGTGCCTTTCAGTAGAAAGTTGATGAGTATTTTGTGCAAATTCCACCAATACCCTTGAATGGGGTATTGTGTGTTACCTGTTTTGTTTTGTTGTTTTCCTGCTTTTCTTCATTTCAATAGTAGAGGTTTATTCTTGTGATTATAGTAATTTATTTTGATCTCAGGTTTCTTTGCCAGGCCTGTTCTGCATGTTTGGCATTTTCCAGTTGCCCTGCCTAGTCATAGGATAGTGGAACTGCTTCTTTATATGTTGTTTAGCCTTAGAATGATAGCCAAGTAGTTCTTGAGGTTTACATGGATGATGTACACGTGCTGAGCATGTTTTATCTTTTACTCAAGACTGTGAGAACCTAGAGTAGTATACCAAAGGGAGAATTGAGGGAAGGGCTTCTCTTGAGTGTTTTTTAATTACGATGTGAGACTATAGGTGGAATTGTTTTTTAGTGCTTCCTCAGAGAGTCTATAGTTCCTCGACGTGGGCCATAGGGGGAATAGATGTTGAGTGCTTCCCCAGAGAGCCTTTAGCACGATACAAGACTATAGGCAGAATTGACGGTGAGTGCTTCCCTAGAGGGTCTAACAATTACATAGCTGAACCAAAGGGGTGAGACTGTGTGTGCCTCGTAGAGGGTTGCTAGTACTTATAGGTTGAACCATAGGGGTTAGGCTGTTAGAACTACCTAGAGGGTTACCTGTTTTCTTTATTGTTGCTGGCTATTTACTTGTGTACTTTTTTTGTTAGAACTATGGATTATAGCTAGTTGTGATTTTCTATTTACTGTTTCTTGTTTTATTATAGCCATGTATTAATTTACTATTATAAACAAATCTTTGGGTGATTTTCTACTGGGATTGTATCTCACACCTTGTTTGGTCCATGCTTTTGGGCCCACATAGACTATGTTGTTGTATGTGTAGATAAGGTCAAGAGCCCTTATACTTTAGGTTCTTCATTTCACTAGAGATGGAGGGAATGGGACCGAGCCGTGGATCACGATGCTGATGAGTTTACTTTGTTTTCTTTTGCACTTGGTTTCAGTTGTATTTCATCACGTTGTTGTGTTTGATGCTTTCCTTAGATACTTGTACCTTCTACATCATTATCATCATTACTATATGTATTCATTGCTTCCGTTGTCTGGTTTCTGTTTTTATGCATGTTGTTACTGCTTCCACTATTGACTGTTGTTTTTCCACTGTATACTTTACCAAATGAGGGCATTGTTTCCCCACCGACTCACCAAGGCCCTCATTGCTTGTCGGCAGCCTCTGGCATTTGGGGAAATGCGCTTGAGGTAATGTGGTGAACCGGTTACGAGGAACCAGGGGAGGGACTCCAGATTCGGGTCGTTACATTCACCTTTTTTAATGAAATTATTTTTACTTTTTTCAATATAAATAGTAACATTTGAAAATATGATCCACTAGTAAAAAATGATAATCATTGTTAAAATATAGTGATAAGGTCCTAAAAACCATCTTAAATCATATTATATAATAATATTTTGAACCCTATCAACAGAGTATAAAATTTAATTGATTTATATCCAGTATACTATGATTAAAAAATTTATAATGTCTAAAAGTTAAGGATATTAACAACAGTGCCACTCCCCTCACATATAAAATTGAACATTATCTCCTCATATATTAAAATAATTTTAGAACAATATCTCAATAAATATATACTCAAATCACATTCCAACATCACTCCCAAAATACTAGAATTTTTTACGTTACCATGTGACCATTTTATGATTGAATAAGGTTTATTCTAATGGAAGTTTTCACATGTAGAGCTGTAACATTAAACTAGGTATTTTCAAGATTATTAATTCTTCTACCACCAAAAAATATTCTTTACCAATATAATTGATAAAAATATATGTGGTAAATTTACTAAAATTCAATTATTTATTATAATATTTTTGATATCAAATTTCCATCCAATTTAAAAGTAATACACTTCTTATTTATAGGTATAGACAAGAGTCTCCAGAGAGCAACATAATTCATTTTTCATCACTGCATTTTGAAGGTTGTCATAATGATGGAAATAATGAATATATATAAATTTTCAAATATAATATCATATCTATAATAGTAAAATACTATAAATCTATTTCCATCTCCATATCCAATAAAAATGAGATATGTTTCCCATGCATACGTACGTATTATAACATTCATGAAGTGGCATAATAATTATTTATTACTTCCTCAAATGGATGGTTAAATTGATGAAATTAATTAATATATAAGATATTTCAAACAGTACTTATTTAAGTAAATATAAAATTACATCATATATTATTTTATTTTTTCCCTTTAGAAATTTAAAATTTCATTGATTTTTACATACGGACTACATATCCATGAAGGGTGTATTTTATTATTCATCACATCGATTCATAGATATTTCATAAATTATATTATTTTAAAAAGGATGATACCAGGAACATGGTGTAACAACCAAGATATCAAAACATAAAAATGCACGTGAAACTGAAAAAGTCTTATTTTGCATTCATATTTCAAATTCAAACATATTATTTATGTACATTAGTTGATTAATCATAACAGTATATAATTTTTATTTTTTTGGGGACATATAAATTATATAAAACTGACATTAAATGTTATTAATTCATCAAGAATGGAAATTTCCAGTAAAAAAGGGAAATGTAAGGAATGAGACCTAGAAATAAATGTGAATAGTTTGGATAAAATTGTAAAAACCAATTTTATTTCACCAATTAATATCATTGATGTCATTAATGATGTGAAACGTGAAGGAATACAAGATTTATAGAACAATGGAATACTGGAATGATCACAACAAAAGCCATAGTGTGACACATATTGACCTTTTGTGATAAATTTGGGACACACCCATAAATGTAGTCAATTAATTAATGTGGTCATGAGGTGTTCATCCCTACATACTACTTGTCATGAATATAGTATTCACTACTATTTTTGATGAATATCATGGGATTGAAAATTTATTGTGTGTTTTTGAGTCTGGTTCCACAATATTTCACTTTAGGTTCACCATTTTTGTTTTGTTCCCATTAATGATGGGTCAATCTCTAGAGGGTCATGTTAGTGTAATTGGAAACACCCAATTGTTCTCATATCAATGAAAAATCATTTTCCTAATTTCCAGATATAGGATATCATTATGGAACATAAGCAATGATGTTTAAGGACTCACATTGGTTAAGAGGATGGGAAGTTGGGCTCATCAAACCCTTTGGGGGAATTATTTCCTACTCGGGGACTCAATTATTGATTTAAGAAATATTTTGGATTCCTTTTTAAATTCCAAGAATTTCAATTCTAACCCATCTATATTAACAATATATTATTAAAATGTGTGGATGGAAATTGATATGAATGTATATGTGGTTTTCAATATATGAAACCAGCAGTATGTGTTAGAGGTTCTACATCTTGTTTATGTTCATTTCATTATAATGCTAATTTCAATCTATATATTTATTCACTTTGGTATTTGTCATTATCTTGGGATAATGGGGTTATTTTTATGTTGAAATTGTCTCATGATAATGAATTACATTTTATCCTTATAAGAGTAATAATAAACTACATAATTCAGTTCCACTAAACAAGATGCATAATACCATTAAGTGTTATGTGATAAGTACCAAACCGTTTAGATTAATGTAATACAATAATAAAATGTTGATGAAAGAGGCATGGTATAGCCTTGTGGGGGACATATAGTGAAACAAAATGCGGGACCCACAAGGTATATTGCCTCCAAAGGGGAAACTACCAAACTAGAAACAAATTCCCATAGAATATTAGGGTCAATGTGTGGTGACAGGTTTGAAACATAGGGAATATTCATGCATATCTCTTTTACATAGGAATCAAAGTACATTTACTTCAATGATTTTTAGGCTTACACATATAAGGGAGGATTTATTTATATTTTATTCTATTTATGGAATTATATACATCAACCTCTAAACCCACATGATTCATGTTAAATGTGTGAAAAATGATGAAGTGGAAGATCATGAAATATACAAAATATCCATCATTCACAGGTGGACAATGGTGTCCTACAAGAAAGGATAATATATTAATCCAGGAGAGAATCCTTTATAATGTACATGTTCTTAATTTTATGTTAGAAAAGTGACAGGTCATAGTGGGGAGAGTAGGAAAAAATATTGGATTTCAGTTTTCCCATATCCTATTTTATTTTCATACCGTTGGGTCGTAACATATGAATCTTTGAGGATAAAATTCTATTCTCTGAAATATTGAAGAATCAAGAAGAGTTGAACACTACTACCAGATCAGCTTCAACTATCCCTACATCAAAGATAATAATTACCATGATAACACATTCTTGAGAGGATTAGGACCCTACGAACTATGTATATTGAATTTAGGGTTCCCCTCTTACCATAGTAATTCATGATCAAGTCAGAATGATGGTTTATCCTATTATTCAACCATACTTTTATGGGGCCATGATGGAGCTCTTGGTTGTTTCCCACTCAGAAGGAGTATCCATTGAAATAGATTCTTTACCATTGATAATATGAATGTGGGATTGAAGGTTACTTCTCCTAGGTGGAATCATGGTGAGATGGAGTCTTCCTCACTTCGGTGGTGCGTAGGTGACTTAAGAGGTCATTGTTCATGTGGTACCTTGATGGAATTGGCAGTTATCACCCAAATCATACAAAGGTGAGATGTATTTGACCTCAAAAGGTATATCTTTGGAGTTTTTTGTTCAACCGTTCCTAGGTTACACCTCATGAGACAAATTTCACCACACCCAAGTAATGGGCAAGTGGGTCAGAGGTCCCTAATGTAATTCTTCAGTATACTGAATGGATCCTGCCTAAGTGATACATGTATAAGAGTGAAGGTTCTTCGGCCATGTGATACTTGGTAAATCTAGGAAAATGAATTGTGAAAATAAAAATATCAGGAAACATTGTATGGTGAGACCTTCCTTTGATTTGAAATGGTCTCCTTCAGATCTCTTAGACATATGGAACACATGTATTTAGCCATGGAAGTACCATTTACTATAGTATTCCTAATATAGGGGAGGAAAATGTTCCTTGAATTTGTCTTTAGTACTTTATAACATAAGAGAACTGTAATCTCATAAATCTTTCTAATTACCCCTCATTTTGTAGACAGAGAAATCTACCTAATGGTTTTAGAGGACTTGAGAGAATGACTTAGGAGAGTATAGATCCATTCTGACTCATTGTATTCTTATTCGGCCAAATGGGGATCCCAAAGGTCTTATTTATAGTAAAAATAAAAACCCTGGGTGAATTTGATAATCCATGAAAATCTCTCACATAGGCTATTTGGGTTGGTTTGTCATTTTGGAGGTACAAGCGATTATATGTTGTGAAGGGTGGGTCATTCCAGATCATCTAGTGAGAGGTCTATGGATGCATTTATAATTAGAATATCATGGTGTTCCATGTGTGCTGGGAGAAATAAATCCCTGAGGATATTGGTAAAACTATATGTATAAGATGTGTTAGGAGAGATACATGTATGAGAATGTTGGGAGACCTAATTTCATGAGTTGGGTCGAGCAAGGTACATTAAATAGAACATGAATTCCATCACCAAAAGTGTCTAAAATCTAATGACCATAATGATTGATATGTAAGAATTCTTGACCTCGACAAGAAGTCTAATAGAATCCTATTAATTGAACTATTCCCCAATGATATAATTTTTACACCCATAAAACGGGGTTTCTAATGAAAAATTGTGACTAGATGACCCAAAAATTCTTATTATGTCATCAACACATTTTTATTAGAATTTTAAAAAAACTATGGCCCAATCCTAGAAGTATTTCCAAACCACCACACTATCAAAATGGGGAAAATTATGTTTAATCTTAATCAGTTAGTGTGTTATAATTCATTGGGAATATGGAAATCATACCCACTTCTTCTTCCTGCATAGAAACACATTTAACCTCAAACTCATCATATTTTTTTTAAGTGAGGATAATTTGATCGATCTTGTGTTAAAGTACATGGAATGAATACTTCAACACTAACCCCCCCATAATTGGATTCATTCAAAATATAATGATTCTAATTCTATGGTAATAATAGGTCACTATGTTGTATTACTAAATAATTTAGGGGGAATTGTAGTCGTCTAACTAGTGGGTTATTTTTTTCATATTCCAATATTCTTAGAGAGAATATTGTTATTATTGGTAGAGCCTCATGGAATACCCTTTATGTTTTTTAAATTTTCTATAATTTCCCGAATTAATTCATATGCCCAAAATCCAAAAGACAAAGGGGTAATGACTTGGGTTTTTCTTCAGCCTCCTTTTGTGGGGTTTTGACCTAATAAGTTTTTTAAATTTTATATTTTGGTTCTACACTTTTTAATAGATCATGTGGGATGAACATATTAAGATAAGTGACTCGAATGTTTCCCATAAATGGCCTTTCTAACTGATAATGTTATAAAATTCTATTGATATACATAATAAATACATAAAAAATATCTTGTGATTTATGGTTTTAAGTAAAATATATGAGAATTGTATGAAATGAATGAAAAAAAACATTGTTTGGAAATAATCTTACATCATAATGTTGTTGGGGGTATGGAGATAAATGGGTCATGTCCTACGGGAGAAGGAGCCTCTATTTGGAAGGACATGTTCAAGTAAAATTATTAAAATAATATTTTAAGCCATATTATGCATATTAAATATGAATCTATCCTTTATAGTTGGATATCTCTATCATTGATGGAAAATGGGGGATTACAAGGACACTTATTTTCCAAGACTGCGAACTATTGTTTCTTAATTTAATGTGACTGAGAATTAGGGATAGATCAATATTCTCATTGTCCATGTATAGGACACTACTTTAAAAAAAAATGTAAGGAAATGACATTCTATATCGATCCCAAGATCGCAAATTGGGGGTATTAAAAGAGATTTAGAAATTTATATCTAGATTATAGTTCTGTTGATGAATGGTTCCACGCACACATTTTATCTATTATGACTTGGGAGTGAAATAATGATCATTATGTCACTACATTTCTCATTGAATTGAGATTCATGCCTCATGTAGTTCATAGAATCTAGGATTCTATATTGATCTAACTTGAATACCAAGAGGTATAGTAATATATATAGGAATAGGATTATGGATCTAGAAACCACCACATAACACGATGAAATGGGAATGAAATAGTACATAGTTATTCAGAGTGACGTGGTGGATAACTGAATCTAGGGGAAAATGATCCTCTTAGGTTAGAACTGATGTATGATTTAGTTTAATGTCATGTGATCAGTATATGGACTAGGGAGTTGATTATCTTACAACACATATGTTAATGGATACGATTTAAGGTTTTATTATTTGAAAAAAATAGTTATGATCTGTTTTAAATAGAAAGAAGTCAAAGGAGATACCCTTTGTGAATATAGAAAAATAGTTTTTTATATAAGATCATATAAAAAGAATTTAGTTTTATTTGATAGTGTGTGTTTAGAAATAGCTTTGACCAATAGATTTCCTTTTATGGTTCGACATCTAGGATCAATTACATTACATTTCATGGTGATCTGACCAAGGATTGTGAAACATTATTCCAGAACAGAGAGGGATTATTTTACGCTACAATCTGAGTGCTCCAATATTCAAAGAGTGATATAGGAGAAATATACCAGGAATGACAATGAACCATGTTTTAAGGGGGGATTTCATCATGATGATTCAAAGGTGGGAATATATAAAAGGGTCTTATCATAATTATAAAGGTTCCTCTGTTTGACAGTCCCTATTAGGGAAGAATTAGGAAATAATGATTTTGAGGAGTATTAAGTATAATCAAAACAATGTTGTCCTTCGTAGTAGGCGATCTCTATCATCGATGGATGGGGAAAGATTATGGAGATCAGACTTTACCCAGACACATAGATTGTTTTTCATACTAAAGGTGCCTAAATATGGAAGGTGTATTTTATTCTAAAATACACAATGAATGGGGAAATTCAATTTTCATAGTTCAGCTCCATAAGTTGGGATTGGATTTTTTGTATAAATTTATGCTACTCCAAGACATAGGATCCTAGTTTCACTATGTGTCTCATTGAAGTGAGTATAAAGACAAATATAGTTCAATGAAATATTACCCACACTGATGGAATTATTTTATGGAGAGTGGGTATTATTTTATATAGTATCTAGGCTAGGCTATAGAATATGGGGTTCATTATATATCTAAATTTTATGAGAATCAAGCCACACATATTCCTTAGAATGATTTACTGACATAAATCTAACTTATATGTAGGGAAATGGGGTATGCGTTTTATTGGAATTGTAGCTGGTCCATGATGTAAGACTCATGTGTCACTACATATCACATCAAAGTTTTAATCAAGAGACACATAGTTCAATGAAATTTTGCCTGAAATATATCAAACTCATATGTAGGGAATGATAATTTTGTGATATTATGGACAGTTTATGATATAGGATTCAGGTATCAGTAAAATTCTCATCATATCAAGAATGAAGATGTACATTTTACTATCATCTAGGCCTTATGAAGTTTTGGATCTTATAAAGGGTCGGGGAAACATTAATTTTCAATGGATCAATAATTGGAATTTGGTCTAAGGATATCTAGATTAATGATGTTTCATTATAAGCAACATATCATAGCCCATCTGATGTAATTTTAAATCAAGTGGTAAGGAAATACAACTATTACAATTTTTGTTCATATATTTTTTACCTATATGGTTGGTGAAACAAGTCATACTGTTTAGGGATAGAGAAACATGTCATGAATATAGATTTCGATGTTAGTATATATAGACTTGTCAGTATGTACACTCAATTTATCATCATATCTCTTGGAAAGATGGGTGTTCATAACATTATTCATTCCAGATGAAGTATTAATATGAAGTCTTTAAGCACATATGAGTCAATAATTATGTGTGAAACTAGATGTAATCATGGTGTTACCCAATAATCTTTATAATGTGTATGAGTGATAATTTTATATGCATACATGATAATAATTTTTCTCATGGAATGGGAATATTCGTACAGTATAACGTCATGGGACCAGGATATAAGATTCCTTTTGTTTATGGTCATACGTATTTGAATATAGAATTTTGGGGGTCATAATAAATAGTATTTTAATATTGATGTGAATTGTCAAACCTAGATGGGTCAGATAAATTAACATGATAAACCATTCTTTTTTAGGAAGGACATTGTGGTTGGTCCTCATATGAAGAATCTAGATCGTCATTATCTATCACAATGATATGAGAATAAAATCACAAATAGTTTTATTTTGGTAGAAAAGATGAAAATAGTGGAATGTTGGGTATACATATATAGAATTCATGGGCAAAAATAGAAAGTTGTAATGGTGTGGTTGGGATTTATACATGGTGGAAGAATTTTTTATTAGGTATCATCCAATGTGATCCATGAACATGGAATCCTGTATTCACTACATAGGGAATGACTATAGTTTAACATCATGTATTGAGGAAGTTTTCATATAGCTTATGGTCGTTTGATGAGGACCATGATTCATTAATTTTATGTTTCTATGATCAAGACCGTGTTTCATGCATTTTACGGTCATGAGATGAAGACCATAAGTTGTTACATTTATTTTCATGTGATGAAGTCCATGATTCTTGTGTTTTAAGGTATTATCGTGAAGTTCATGAGTCATGGTTACAAATATTATTTATTGGGGAACACTTCATTGATAAGGGTTATAATGATCTCCATTTATAACATGATCAATGAATTGGCCCTATTAGAGTAGACTTTGTGTATGTAACAAGGTCATTCACACTTTGTTTTATTATTTGGTGGTTTCATCCATGGTTTTATTGGGATTCTAAGGAAATGTACCAATTCACTATGTAGGAATGATTAAAGGGGAACATTATTCTTAAATGAACATGAAATCATATTTTTCTGGACATCTATGTGATGCAAGGCATGAAATATTTTCTTTTCCAATTATGCAGTTCTCAATGATAGTTTTGGGACTGCTAATCTTTGGAAATATGATAAAAAATGGAAGCATGATGTGATATAAATCTTAACTCAATGGTAATGGAAACGTCTATAAAATATACCAGTGAAAACAAGGTCTCATGTGTGGTGGTGTTAGCTGTAGTCTAATAATCCTAAAATTCATGAAAAATACTATCCGTCCAATATATTTTATCTTTTCCACTATAATTTTGTGTTTATTGGGAAAAGGTCTTATTAAAGGCCTCTACCATTCCCTTATGCACTACATGATAGAGAGGTGAATGATTGGATTTGATATTATACTCCTGGAACAACCATTACAACATAGAATAATAGATAATTGACCAGTTTTCAATCAATATTATATGAGGGACACCAAATCTATAAATGATATTAGCTTTATCAATGATGGGAATATTATTTTTGTCATTATATTTGAGGAGAAAATCCTCGCCAAACATGGATAAAAATTCAATAGAAGTGAGAATGTACATTAAAACCATAACTGTAGTGGGGGTTTATAGTGGTATGGAATCCATTCCTCATATGGAAAATGGCCATTAATATTTGGAAGTGTGTATAAACCTTTGGGTTTGGTCGAAAATGTTGGATAAGATAAGGAATGGATGATAGTGTTTGTTGAATTTTTATTTTGAAAACACGTAAAATTGATGGGTATAGTTATCCAATCCTACCAAGTTGATGATAAATATTATACCTTTACATGTGGGAACAATAGGACACTCTATACACTTATTTCATGATAGAAACAATCTCTTCTCCATAAATACATCCGATAAGGATTCCATAGAATCCCTAATTATAGAAGATATTCTAGTTATTTGGGTTTTCATAAAGAGTAAAAATGATTAATCATTGTCTATATTTAGCTTTTCTAGAATTTTTTATTGAATCCATTTTGAAGGTACTCCATAATGGGAATCATCAAAATATTTACAATACCATATCGTTCAGTGATTGAATGAGCCTCATTGATTTAATCCAAGTTTAAATGGATGAAAGTAGTATCATTATGTGGTGTGAAATTATAATGACTATTTCTTTGTGGTCTGGATCTACCAAAGATGTAGCTATACTTTTCAATGAATCTAGATAGGCATTCTATTTTGATGGGATGTACGTCAATGATGGTTCTGATTTCAGATCTTCCATTAGAAATTAAACATAGTCATGAAGGGGAATAATATATTCCTTTTTTTGTATAAATACCATTGATCTTATTGATTAATTGTTCTGAATCACCCTTAACATTCTTGTTTTCCACTAGAATTTGATGTTCTAATTATATCCCTATGATGTGGACCTTATATTTTTCTTCATTGTTTGTGAGAACTTATGAAAATCCTAATTTTTATGGTAAGTATACCATTTATTGGAAGATGAGAACAACCCCTAACCAAACTAAATTGAGTTTGGGGATATTCACTCTCTTACTTATTTGACTTCTGGATCTTCTCTCAAAATATATAACCCATTTTTGGGGTCCCTCGTGGTTATTTAAAATCTATTCATTAGGATATTTAGTATTCATTGATGTTTCTTCTTTAGAAGAATTTTATAAAAGGATTTATTCTAATAATTTTCCTTTTACCTCTTTCAGAGGCATGAACTAAATGTAACACTTATTCAAGATGACTTCCCACCATTCCAAATATCAGATAAACCTAGATTGAATGATTCTTGAATTGAGTATGTTATTAAAAGATACCAAATGGACCTCATGCTGCTGTAGTTAGTTTCTCAGTCATTGAAGTACTAAAACTAGATCCATACACCTCTTCCCACAATATAAATAAATACTATTATAATCAATCATGGTTTAACTAAGATAATAGGGGTTATTTTCATTATATGTGTAATTCATTTGTGTGAGGAAAGATCCATGAGATCATTATAAGCATATCACATAAAAATAAGTTGATTTCCCCATACTATAAGAATTATCTTGTGTAATCATAAGATATTTCATGATACAATCTAATGATTTTTGATAGTCATTGGTACACTAATATGATACCCTTTCTATTAACCTTGTGAAGGGAAAACACTTCCCTAAGAGGTAAGATATAAATCATCTAAGAAAGGGGAACTAGTTATCTTGTAAAATATTTACTTTTTCATAGAGGTGACATATATGTTATGGAGTTTGTTTTCTATGGATCAATATCACTACCACTAGGGTTCACTACGAAGTTCAGAAAAATTAGTGAGGTGACAAAAAAAGCACACATCAAGGGGTAATTATTATTCTATGATGTCACATTTGATTCAGTATAGTCTCAATATCAACAATATGGTATGATCATTGTGGATATTTAACAACCATATCATTTATATAGAACCCAAAAAACCATCTCAAAATGGGATTGAAGAAGAAATGACTAGAAAATTTGTATGTAGTTCTAGAAATCTTCAAAAAAAATGGAATTACCTGATATCATTGTATCATATATCCTAAAATAGAAGTGATAGAATCCAAATATTTTGGGGAAATATATATTTTTTGGTGCCCAAAATATCCATCCATGAATTAAAAGACCAGATACCTTGATAGAACATCAATCAACAGTTCTATGATCAGAACATGAGAGCCATATTTTGGAAAATTCATATTAAATTCAATGATATAGATGAAGACTCTTATCTAAACATTATTATTCGTTACTAAGACTATATTTTCTTTCATTTTTGGAACTAGGAATACTTAGTGAAATTTCCCCTAATGAGATAATACAAATCAACCTTAATTTTTGAAAACTGAGTCAGATTCATCCTTCGTGGGGCATGTTTGTAACCACAATGATCTTCTAGTAGTCCCTAGTGATTGGAGGGTACCTCATGACCAGGGAATAGAATTTATATGTAATTATAAGCTAACACATACTTATTATTCAATAAAATAGATGTATATACCTCATGTTATTTGTAATACGTGGTCATTCTAGTCAATGTGGGATCCAAGTCTTCCTCTATTTAATGATTTAGTATTACATGTTCAACAATAGTGGTATAGATGACTTCCTTGAATACTGGAGGGGAATACATGAGGCCCTCTTAATCTTCCTCTTAATATTTCCCTTTATCTTCCTCATCTTATTCACTCTTAGGGAGAGTATATAATGAATTAAATTTATCATATTTTGGTAATGATTCAACATTTTCACCTCTGTAAGATGACGTGGCTTCATTTGACTTGATTGGAGATATAGGGTTTCTCTGAAACATTGTAAGGAAAATGAGGGATATAGTAGAAGTATCTAAAATCTTTCCCAATGACATGATATAAAAAACTAATTTATTCAATGAGGTAGGTTTTTTTGAAGATGATGGCATGGATTGTGGGAATTTTCTAATGATCTTTTACTACTGTTGGGAGGATTGGTGACTTTTTAGTGATTTCGAGCTCAATTTTCATGAATTGTGTCATTAATATCTATGAATATTTAACCATATTTAGAATAAAATATTTAATTTTATTAATAGGAAACACATAATCTTCATTGATATATTTAAAGGGGTTGGACATAGTCATTTATAGACCAATCGATGTAGTGATCCAAGTTACACTGTTGGTAAGTGGTTGTTTCCCTTACCATTATTTAATCTTTCATCAATAATATTTGATTCATAGGATTCAAATAAGGGTTTATCACTATTAAATGCACCAGTTTTTACATTAATCTAGTACTTGTGGATATTTGTTATATGATGATGGTATATCTGAATGTTGATGTAACCAAAACCTCCCTAGGGAAAAATAATTCTCTATATTGTCAAACAACCTAATATTCTGATTTAAATACATGGTCCCCATACTTTGAACTAATAATGATTATGTGAAAGGGTTTTTTCCCTCTATTTTCATAATCGTAGAGTGTTTCGGAAAAAGGGATAGATTGGACTCGTTGTATCCAGGTCAACAAACTATTTAGACAGGAATGAGGTTGAGCCCAGAGCCATTATCAGGAAAATCGCGTAGAATGTAACCATCATTTGTTCTACTAGTCACATAAAAGGTTCTGATCTACCACTATATAAGGGAATCATGGTATTTTTTTGTCAAATAAATAATCATTCATAATTCATTATGATTTATCTCCACATGATATACATCCTAAGTAGAAACAACATATTCAAACAAAATTTGGACTTAGTAAATCCAATTTGATCACTTATTAGATTCCCTTTGATACATTACAATCATATAAAAAATACGTCCTAGAAAACACAAGATCCAATTTCAGTAAAATATCATACTTCTGGACCAATAGTATATGCTTCCCATTTTAAGGATTCTCTTTCACAAGTGATTTGCGGGATGAACTACTTGATATTGGTATATTGGCCATCATAACTAAAGATAACACTTCATGTTTCTATAGCGGTTTTGGATGAATAGGTCTAACGATTTACCGAGGTTAATCAAACAATTATAGCCCATATAGTCATTCCTCAAGAATAGTTAGATCTAGATGACTCTTGGAATACATGGGGTGACTTACATGATCCTTTCAGTACCACTGGATGGTTTTACCATGGGCTTAGGTAGCATCGATAGTTATATTAGGGATCTAGATAGAATACTATTTTCTTTCACAAATCCACCTTGTATGTACTGATACCTTCTGCATTCACTTCCTCAAGTTTCTCATTATCATGTAGTGAAACCAAGTTCAAATTCATACTCATCATAGTATAAGGAATCCATTAGTTGAATTTCAAGAATGGAACTGATGATTAATTCGTAATCTGGTTGAGGAATCCTTCTCGTATTTCAACTCCAATGGTATGGTGTGGTGGGACAGTACCTACAATATCTAGGATGGAGAGATAAAATTTTAGATAGATAATGTTGTATTTTGAATGTGTATAATCCCATATTCCTATAGTTTTATTTCACTTCCTATATTTTTTCACTTCATAGAGGGTTGATTCTTGTTTGACTATAGAAACAAAAAGAATTTTCCTTCCACAGGGAAGAAACTAGGGGAATAGTTTGTTGATTCAACTATTTACTAAGGATAGAGTGATTTTGATTGTTTTATTCATTTTCATAAAATCGTTGATATTTTATGCACGATTCCTAAAAATTTCATTCTATTCATATTATTACTTTGTAGAGATATTTTAAACACATGACACTTCTATGTATTTTTTCCCAACTTCACCTTCCAAGATTCCACCATCATTTGTAGGGTGTCTTCGAAGAAAATGTAGTCTTTGAAGGAGTTACCCATTCTCTAGTGAAAGGGAAAATAGATTAGCTGATCATATAGACAAAAATTATTGTGTTTCTTCAGTCTAGTAAGTTGAGTTAATTATTCTACAATAAATAAATAAATTATAAAGGGACTTGCTCATGTCCTATTGAAAAAACATTATTCATTCATTTTCTGACCATCATTCACCAATTTCGCGACTACTCATCGTGATGAAGAGACTATTGTTGTTATCGCTCATGTGGGGGTGCCTATAATGACACAATGATTTTAAATGGAATTCTTTTTTTATAATTATGTATTACAGTATAATTACATTTTATTATAGGTGGATCAATATACATAATTTATAAATAAATAATTGGTGAAATAAAAGGTATCTTCACAAGATAACGAACATATACAGATGAAATAGTAACTTCACATTTAGAACAACATTGTACCCTTATGAATTGTAAACTGACCAATATAATAGTAACTCCAGTAATTAAAGTATAAATAAAATTTATCCAAATTATAAGTGAAAATATGATATAATTAAATCATATTATAAATAGATAGATATTTTAAAAATTATTAATTAAATGTTGGAATTGTTTTGATTCATGTATATAGAATTACCATTTTATGATTAATTTAATAAATTAAAGGAAAAATTATTTTCAAATAATGTAATCATAAAATAATATTTTGATGTATTATGGTTATAGGATAATTTTATAAGTCATCAATTAATTTTTCAAAGTGTTATAAAAGCAGTTATAATTTTAAATTTTTCATTTTTCACGTAATTTATGATATTAATAAAAAATTGGATTTCTCATATTTCAAATTTTTTCATGAAAAATGGAGTTCATTTTTGGTATCTAAAAGTAAAAAAAATTATGTTTATTTTTTGGTGATTTTCTAAAATACTTGAATTTTTTGGGAATAGTAAAATTCTGTAATTTATTATAAATTCTAAATACATGAATTATTGGATCATTGAAGATGTTATGATGATTTTATCACCATTGGAATGAAATAACATTCTATAGTTACTGTTTTTGATGACATGAATCATTAATATTGATTTCCTTGAGAAACATAATCAACAAATGAATGAGGTATTCTAAAATCACCCCTCTCGTCCACTATAAAATCAACCCTCGCCTCCTATTCTCTTAACTCATCTCAATACTTTGTCCTTGTATAAATTATGATCAAATCCATACATAATACCCTATTCCAAATCCATGAGTTCTTGTTATTATAAAAATTCAAAAACCATCCCCCTAAGGTGGTTCTCAAGAGGAAGAAATCAAGAGGTAAAACCCTCTTCCATTTTCTTTAAATTTTCATTCAGGTTCCTTTGTTTTATTTTTTATCCTCAAATATACTCATGTAAAAGGTATGAAAACTCTATTACCATTAATATATTCTATTTTTTATGATAATATAATAAGTCTTTATCATCTCTCATTTCACATGCTTTTATACTAGAAATGCAAACACCATCTGAGATGTGTTAATTTATCCCATTCGAGGACAACGGATTTTCAATTTCTATTATAGTATACAATTATAGTCATGAAACCATTTTTATGGTATAAAAATATTATTATATATATAATATATCCTATATAATATTCTATAATCCTTTTTAGAAATGGTATTAGTTTAAAATACAAACATAGTCATTGTGTTCTAAAATTCACCAAATTAATCGAAGCGTTTATCATTAAATTTTAATATCATGATTCATCCTCACTCAAAATAACCAAATGAAATTATAAACATTTAATATTATGGGTATTTGTTAGTAAAATATAAATCTAATTATGTACAACCATCCTCATCCTACATGTTTATATGTTGTAAACAGATAATGAAAACTAAAGAAGCAAACACTACCAAATAATGAATCTGAACTAATTAACCCATCAAAAAGGCCATGAATGAACAAAATAAGGGTATAATAAATCAATTAAAGGTAGGATAGGTTATTTAATTGTTAATTAATTATTTTAATTTGATTATATAGGATATTAAGATCAATTAAGGAACATCTTCGCACTAAGGGTATGAGATTCTACCCGAACTTCCATTATTCTGTCGGGTTTGTCAATCATTATTTTTACCCAAATGATTTTATATTTAGTTTTTTTGTAAATACTATAAATTATATTTTATATTCTCAAAAATCATGAATCAATATCTATTCGTCATTATATTTTGGGTATATACATGTTTTTAATTTGTTCCCACCTCAATTCCTCTCGATAAGCAAACTCGTTTCAGGGGAACTTCCCGAATTTTTTAATAAAATTTAAAGTTCACTATATAATCTGTTTTAATCAAAAATTATATTTTAAACCACAATATTTTTTATAAAATCCATCTTGGTTCAATTCTAGTTTTATATAAAATATTATAACTTTTTGTATTTAAAATGATGTTTGATATTTTCCTTAAACTGTACTAAAATATTTTCATTATAATGTTTCTTAAATACCCTTTTTACATGTTACAACATAAATATGACAAAACATTTCATTATATATGCCTACTATACATTATAATTTTCCATTATTTATCTAAATCATTTCATTTATAGAATCATTTTTGACACACCCATTGGTTATGCATTCTGACATGATTATGATACACAATTCTTTCCAAGGATAACCCTTACGTTTATGTATGATTGATTATGTATGATTATTTATTTGGAGAATGTACTCATAAATATTTTATGATGGGTTCACCTAGATATATTTCAAATTCATTGCGTAATTTTTAGTCTCATGAGATGTCATTTGCAATGGTCTTGGTGGTTAGCCTTGACTCCTACTCCATGTGCAACAGTTTTAGTGGTTATCCATGACTCTTTCACCTCCATGAGAAATAATCCATGACTCATGATAATGTCATGTTTTCTGTTTCTACCACATTAATATGATTCCATGATTATATGAACACATGTTTTATATGTTATGACTCTATATGTTCTATCACATTCCTTTCATTTTTATATCATTATGTCCTAACCCAAGTAATAAAGTTTTATTCTTATGTTTGTTGCCTTAATAGTCTTTTTTAACTCATCCCATAATTCATGTTATCCCCAAGTTATCCTATGAAGATTCAATGGATCAAGATATGTTTGGATCTCTTAATGATTATTAAATAAAGAAATTTTTTTGTCCCAAGTTTTCATTTTTATGTACCTAGTCTAGCATGAAAATAGAATTTAAAATCCTTGTCTTGTAATATGATGTTTAACTATTATTAAAATCATGTAATATTAAGTGTCAAATTCTATGGTCACAATGATTGGTATTAGATTATGGTCCAGTTATTTTAGGAGATTTGGAATAGAGCGTATTAGTAAGAACCTTAAGGATAAGACTAAGAAAAAGAAAATATTCCTAAATTTTTGTTAGTATGGAGTAAGTAGGTTATGATGAAAATAAATACTTATCTGGATAATACAAGTGGAAGTGGTTCTGGTTCAGATATACTTGGGAGTAATAACTCCGACAAGGTTTTTTGGGCTCGACTCGAGGTAACATTTTGCACAAAAACTTGCCCTACAGTGCACCTTTTTTGACATTCTTGGGGGATATGATTTTGTATTTTCAGAATTTCATTATCATCCACTTTAAGGGAACAAAACAATTCCCATGAAAAAATATATTTTACGATAAATGTCATGGATAACCTAGATTAAAACCTAGGGAATCACAAGTTTGGATATATGTTTTCCATTATGAGTTAATCATTTTATGTTTAATGTTTCATTTTTATTATTACTAGAAATGTATTTAATCCCCCTAATTTTAATTTATTTTTCTTTGTTAGTGGTGGGAAATATAACAACACATGCAAAAATGAATGTAATAGGTAAGGTGATGATTACCATATTGTTGTGGAAAATATGATGGGAACATGTGCTCAAAACATTATGACAGTACTTGATTAGCTAGCTCACATTATGAATAATAACATTAATCATATGGAACACCCTTATCCTCCATGTAAAGATCACATTTCCATCAAATCCTTTATGCGGAAAAGGCCTCACATGTTTAGTGGGTCATCAGATCCCCTCTTTGTGGAATAGTGGATTAACTTCATTGAAATGAGATTATCTGTCCACCATTGCTTATAAGAAGAGAAAGTCATGTTGGCAGTCTATCTATTGATGGGGAAGCTTATTATTGGTGGACACATATCAATAATAAAAATTCCAAGGATGGATTTGATTCCATGTATTGGTAGGAATTCTAGAAAATATTTTTAAATAAATAATTTTCATGAACCGTCAATCTAATGATGGTAAGAGAGTTCATGAGACTTAATCATGGGTAAGATGAGTCTATTTGGGATTATAAAGGAAAAGTTACAAGTCTTTCAATATAAGACTTCATATATTTCATTAACATAAAAATAATGGTAGATTTCATCCTTATTTGACTAATTTGGAGTCTACAAAAAGTGTTGGAAATTTCTGACTTTAACTGTTATGAGGAGATTGTCTGTTGTGACCACAATGATGAATTGGAAATTAGAAACTCTTAATGGTCTCATGGGACTTGTGAGAAAAAGATGAAAATATTGTCTAATATATGTGTTTCATCAAATAAATCCCACTATATAATGGAGAATGAAAATCTTATATATAAAAATTATAAGAAGAAGCATCCTGGGAACTATCTAAAGGGATCAAAAATTGCTTCAAATGTGAAAAGATGTGAAATATAACAATGATCTTCTAAAGGGATGTGAATAATTCCTCTAATGTGGAATAAGAAAGAAAGGTTCATATCAACACTCTTCCAATAGTGAAGTGTTTCAACTATAGGGAACATGGGAATTATGTGCAAAATTTCCCTAAGCTATGGTTTCTTAAAGGCAATCAAAAATATCCTCTAGGGAAAAAAAGGGCTTATGCTATCACTATTACTAAGTTAGAACCTTAAAACAATGTGGTGACACATACGCCGGTTAGTCAATCAAGAATAGAGAATTTACTATTTGATTATGTTTCTATACATTAATTCATATATTTTTTTGTTTAGTATAACTATTCAAGAACCACCTCAAAATATGGAGGTTGAGTTATTTGTGAGTATATATAATTGTGAAATAATTTCATCCAAGGACTATAACTCCTCACTCGATAATGCTTATGGAATGAACCTCTAATTTAATATTATCATACTAAATTTCGTATATTTTGATGATATTTTGTGAATTTATTGGCTATCATTATATAAATACAACATCAACTATCGAAAAAGGGTGATCATTCTTCACATTCCAAAGAATCCTCCAATTCTATACAAGTGTGAAGAGGAAGATGCATCTTTTTCAGAATCATCATCTCAAGTGTGGATATTTTTTCCTTCTGATCAAGAATATATTATATAATTTATTGAGAAAAAAGATAGAATCATTCTTGAAGACATTCCCATCATGAGGGATTACACTTATGTGTTCCATAAAGAGTTGTATGTTCTTCATCTTAATCAAGAAGTTGATTTATCAATTGAACTAATTCATGGATCTCTACCTATATAAAAGATTCCTTATATAATGGCCATTATAGAGATGGAAGAACTAATGAAGAAGTAATATGGGAATCTGTAGAAGGGTTTTATACACATGAGTGTTGCACCATGGGGTTCATCGGTCCTCTTCGTCAAGATGAATGATGGATCAATGAACCTGTGTATTGATTATCGTGAGATCAATAAAATATTGATAAAGAACAAGAATCATTATTATCAGATAGATGACAGGTTCGATCTTCTACAGGAGGTGGTTATTTCTTAAAGGTGTACCTTTAGTTGGGATGTCATCAATTAATGTTAAGGAAGTAAGATATTCCCAATAATACCTTTAAAATGACATATAGACACAATGAGTTCATAGTGATTATTTTTTACACTTACTAATCTTCCATAAATTTTAATGGATTTAATGAATAATGTGTTTAGGTATTACCTTGATAAATTTGTGGTAGTCTTTATCGATGATATTCGGGTATACTCTAAGATAAACGAGGAACATTTGGATAATTTGAATATTGTGTTGAAGACTTTGCAAAGGGATAAATGTTATGAAATGTACATTATATATGATTTTTGTATGGAGGAACTATTATTCATGGGTAATGTTGTCACCAACAAAGGGATTTCTAATGATCCTTACTAGATAGAGGAAGTTGAAGAGTGGCTTAGGCCAATATCTGTAATGGAGATCTATAGCTTCCTTGGTCTAGCTAGGAATAACCGATGATTTGTGAAGAACATATTATGATTGTAAAACCCAATAACCATGCTGAAATAGAAGGGAGTAAAGTTTTTTGATACTCATGAATGTGAGGAAATCATTATGGATCTATAAATACTCTTATAAAAAAAACCATACCCACACTCCCGACAAGTGGATAACTCATTTTATTTTACAATGATGATTAAAAAAGGGATTAGTCTATGTACTGATAAAAAATGATAATGTGATAGCCTAAGCCATGTCGTAGTTGAAAATCCAAGAGCAAACCTATCCCATTCCAGATATGGAGTTAGCAGCTATGATCCTCTCTATGAAAATCTTAAGAAATTTTCTATGTTGGGAGATGTGTGAGATATATACTAATAAAAAGACTTCCAATATATATTCAAATTGAAGGTTCTTAATATGTTCCAGATAATATGGTTAGATCTCATCAAAGAGTAAGACTTCCCAATCCACTACCATTACATCAAGAAAAATAAGGTAGAAGATGCTTTCATTAGGAAGGATCCTTAATATTTATCAATAATGGGAATTGAGAAGGATCCAATTTTCCTATATTTTCAGAGGATAGAAATTGGAATTATTAAGGTAGTAACTTCAAAAATTATTTCTCAAATAATTTATCAACCATACCTCATCAAGAAAATAATGGATGCTCAAAAAAATGATGTCAAAATTCTGAAAAGAGGGTTTGCTATTGGAAATGGTAAATCCATTTAGTTAAAGATTGATAAGGATAGTTCCATAATATTGGGTCACAGATATGTGTACCATATGATGTAGAGATGAAGAATGGTCTTATAAATGAAAAACATAGCACAACCTTCTCTATTCCACCATGGAGCACAAACAAGTATCGAGATCTCAGAGAGATCAACTAGTGGGACAATATGAAGAATAATAAGAATGTTGAGTATACATAAATGATCCTTTCATGTAATAAATAGAATGATGAAATGAAAAAAGTCAAAGGGGATGATGAAACCTCTACTCATACCATCATCGATGTGGAAGAACATTACCATGGACATTGTCACTGGACGTCCAAGGACATCCAAAGGAAACAATTCTATACGGGTCATTGTGGATAGTCTTACAATGATAGAACACTTTATCAAAGTTTCAGAGTACCTAACATTGGATCAACATGCATGGATATATATCAATGAGGTCACAAGTCTTCAGAGAGTACTACTATCGATTTGCATCTGATCAAGATCTGAGAATCACCTCGAGATTCTTAAAAAATATCCAACAAGCTCTAGGAATTTAGATAAACTTCAGTATGACCTATTATCCTCAAAATGATGGCCAATCTAAATGAACTATTAATACATTGGAAGACATGATGGGAGCATGTTCTATGGACTTTCAAGGAGAATGGGACCACCATTTTCCGATGGTCAAATTCTCTAATAAAAATGGTTTCCACTCATGAATCCAAATGTCTCCATATGAAGTCATTCATGGGAAAAGGTGAATAACAATATCGTGCAGGGATGAAGTCATTGAACATAAACTACTGGGACTAGAAATGGTCAAAGAAATGGTGGAGAAGTTGAAAACCATTAAAAATCATATCAGGGTAGCTCAAATATAATAGAAGAGTTACGAAGACAATCATCAAAAGGACATTAACTTCAAAGTTGGAAACATGGTATTCTTGTGGACATCTCTATGGAAGAAGATCAAGAGATTTGGGAAGAATGTAAAGTTAAGTCCTAGGTGCATCATCCCCATCAAGAAACAGGATCATGTAGAAGCTATGGACTAACAAATAGAAATTCCACCTACCACTCCTAAAGTATGTGATTCCTTCTATGTATCCATTTTAAGGACGTACATAATAGATCCATCACATGTACTTTCTTTAGTGGTGGTACAGTTGGAGATTGATATTTCATACGAGGAGCAGTCGGTGAAGATCATATATCATAGTGACAAAGTTCAAAATAACAAGACTACTCATCTAGTCAATGTACTATGGAAAAAAATATGTATGAAGAGGAAACATGGGAACTGTATAATGTTATTAAGAAAACGTATGCAAACATTTCTTTATCATAAAATGTAAAACAAAATTTTGAGGGTGAAATTTTATAAGGGGAAGAATTTTACAACCCACTGTTTTAGAAATGGATTTACCTAATTATAACTATATATTATAGTATAATCACATAATATTACATATAGAGCACAATAAAAACTATATAAATAATTAATTAGTGAAATAAATGTTATCCCTAGAAGTGAAAGAACACATTCCGATGAAATGGTAACTTGACCTTTGGAATAGTTGTTTGACCCATATGTATAGTAGTCCATCCAATGAAATAGTAACATCCCCAATGGAATTATAAATAAATTTTATAAATATTATAATTTACAATATTATATAATTAAATCATGGTATAAGAGATAAATATTTTAAAAATTATTAAATTAATTTTGGTATTTTTGTTAGTTATGTAAATTTAATAACTTTTTGATGATTAATTTAATAAATTAAAAAAAATCATATAATGAGTTCATATGATAATATTTTGATGTATTATGATTGATATATATTTTTATGAGACCATAATGAATTTTTCAATGTGTTAGAAAACCATTTTTATTTTTAAATTGTTTATTTTTCAAGTAAATTATAGATTTAATTAAATATTCAAATAATAATATTTAGAAATTTTATTATAAATAATTGAGTAAAATCTTGGTTTCTACATGTCAAAATATAGTTTGGGTGAATTTTTTAAATTTTTCTAACATACATGAATTTTTTGTGAATAATAAAATATGATAATTTATAATAAATGCAAAGTACCTGAATTATGGGGTCGTGGATGAATTTATTCTGATTTAAGAAACATTGTATTGAAATCACATTCTCTATTTACTTTTTTGGTCACAATAATCATCACTATTTCTTTTATTAAGAAAAATAATAAACAAATTAAAAAGATATTCAAAAATTATCCCTCTCCTCCAATATAAAAACCACCCTCACCCCCGCCCCCCTCTTCTCTTAACTCCTGTAAAGCCTTGTTCCTTACCAAAATTTTGTCAAATATATCCCTAATCCCTTGTCCCAACTCCTTAAAATCGTGGTCAAATGAAAATACCAAATCCTCTCCCCTAAGGAGGTTCTCAAGAGGAAATAATAAAGATGTAAACCCTCTTTCATTTTCATTTAATTTCTTTTCAAGTTGCTTTTTTTTTCTTTTCAATACTCACATATCCTAAAACCTAAGGTATGAATACTAAAGTACCATAACTATATAGTAATTATGTTTTTATAATTGAATAATTAATCATAATCTCTTCTTTCCCATCCTTTTATACTAGAAATTAAAACACCATCCGAGATGTGTTAATTTATCACATTCAAGGACGGAGGGATTTCAATTTTTACAACCATCATTATTTTTGGTCATGAAACAATTTTATTATTGAAACATAATATTATATATGTAATATATGTTATTTCATATTCTGTAATATTCTTTACAACTGGTGTTAATTGTTTAAAAAAATCGTACTGATCGAAAAAACAAGAAATTGATCCAAGCATTTATCATTAATGTTTTATATAATGAATCATCGTCACTCAGAATAATCATGTGAAATTTATAACCATGTAATATTATATATTTTCACTAATAACATATAAATTCAATTCTATAAAACCATCTTCATCCTACATGATTATATGTACATGTATATAAATAAACTGATCATGAAAACCAAAGAAACTAACGCTACCATCGAATGAAATTGGACCCCTTAAACCATAAAAAGGCCATGAATGGGCATAATAAGGTAATAATAAATCAATTAAATATATAATATATTCTTTAATTATAAATTAATGAAACTTATTTTATTATCTGAGACATTATGATCAAGTGAATAACACCTTCGTATTTAAGGTAAGGGATTCTACCCGAACATCCATTATTCCTTCAGGTTTCTCTATATTTATTTTTACGCTACAAAAGTTATCATTAATTTTTATGTACATATGATAAATTTTGTTTCTATTTTTAAAAATAATGTATTAATATCAATTCATCATTATCTATTGTGTATTTAATGTTTTTATGGGGTTCCCTCCTCAACTCTTCCCGATAAGCAAGCCCGTTTTAAGGGAAATCCCGAATTCATATCCAATTTCAAGTGAACTCTATAATATATTTCAATCCATAATTTTTTTTATAAAACAACTATTTTTATTATAAAAAAATTATTTTTTCACTTATGGTTTTATATAAAATAATATTTTATTTTCTATTTTACATGATGTTTGATACTTTCGTAGAACTGTACAAAAATTTTTTATTCTAAAGTTTCTTAAATAATATTTTTACATATTATCACTTAAATTTGATATAAATTTTTATTCTATATTCCTATTATAGATTATTATTTTCCATTAATTATGTAATTAAATTTCTTAATTGAAATTTTTATGATAAACCCATTTGTTATGCTTCATGACATGATTATGACCAGTTCTTTCCATCTATAACCCTTCTATTTATGTATGACCGATTATGTATGATTATTAATGTGGAATAAATACTCATAAACATGTAATTATGGGTTCACCAAGATATAACATTAATTAATTTGGTAAATTTTCATCTCATAAGACATTATGTGAAACAGTCTTCGCAGTTATCCTTGACTCATTCGCCGGTGCAAGGGTCTTGGTGGTTAACCTTGACTCATGATCTTCTATGTGAAAAATTACTTGAATCATGATAAATTCATGTTTTATGTTGAATCCACATTACAACGATTATAGGATTATATGATCCCATGTTTTAGATGTTATTATTCCATATGCTCAATCACGTTCAATGCAATTTTTATCGTTATGTCAAAACCCATCTGCTAAAGCTTTATTCTTTTGTGTATTCCCATAATGGTATTTTTTTAAGGTCATCATTTTCTTCATGTTATCCATAGGTTATCCTATATAGATGTGAGGGATCATGGAAGGATACGATCTACTTATAATTATTAAATAAAGAATTATTTTGTCCGGTGTTTTCTATTTATGTACCTATTCATCAGAGACAATAGAAATTATGATCCTTAGTTTATAATATAATGGTTAATTATTATTAAAATCATGTAATGTTACGTGTAATTTCTAGGGTCTCTATAGTGAAACATTATATGGTTTGGGATTTTGAGATGGAGACAATATAAGGGTTGGGATAAGAGAAACATCCATAGATTCTTCTTTTCTTATTTTCTAACCTTGAGCTACAAAAATTAGCCAGGACATAATTATGGTTCGTATCATGGATTCTTATCATCATTAAAAAACAAAATTATTATATCTAAAACTGCTTGTATATTTCACTATTTTGGATAGTTCTCACAAAAGTTCATGATGGTTACCTATACAACGCGAAAAAGTTATTTTTGGGGAATATGTAAAGTTATGGATTAATTGAGACCATTATAATTATAAAAATAAATCTAAAATTATCTCATTATCACACTAAATGTAGTTTGGGAGGTTGAGGATAGTTGTATTCTTTATTGTGGACGTAAATATAATGAGAGCCTATCAATAAAGATCTTACCATCCCATTATTGATCGAGTTGGTAAACATGTATACCATATTAATGGTGTCCTTTACAATGTTTGGATGGAGAACCTACATTTAAATGATTATTTTTGTGGGAGATTTCTATCGTGGGATCAAAATGGGTAATGAATTGCATCCCAAGATTCACTATATCCCACGAGACATTAAATGATGGAAACATAGGGTTCCCAATGTTTGGTGGGGGAAGGTTTTGATCTACCAATTTTGAGTATAACATCCTTTATAGATTTACTAATTTACCAAATTCCCCCATAGATTTTAATTGAGTTAAAATTTACTAAATAGTTTTGATAAGACCTAGGGGATTAATCATTGAATAGGAGATTGAACATTGGTATAAGAATGAAGGGACTAATGGTTCAGATGTACAAGTACATCTTTTTAACACCCAACATGGGTTAACCTTTGTTGACCCACCTATTAAGGTTATGGTTATTTCAATAATAGAGGTATTTCAGGATTCTCTACTACCGTTGGGTCAAAATGAAGTGATTTATGGACCCATAATTTAGTGGGTCTTCTGTATCTAATTTCATTGGTAAGATAATTACTTATTCTTGATGCATATAGGATGGGGCTGTGAGATGATTTTCTTATAGAAGATAAAATATAATAAGAATATTTCCTCTGAGTAGTTCTATATTAAACTTCCTCGGCTCGTGTATTTCTACCTCATACTGAGTGGACTGATTATCTATTATTTGCGACTTTACACATTTCTGATGATGATGGGATGTAGTCATGCATAAACCATGTAACTTAGTTAAAGATAATTTTGGGGTAAGTGGTTAAATATCCATGGGAAACCGATGTTTTTTCTATTCTTGTGATTTCTTGTACTCACACCTTCCTTTTCACATTCATGTGGATCATGTTTCGAATGGAAACATCCTCCTATCACTTACCTATGTTAGCATCATATTCTATGGAATACTTTAGAGTAGATACAATGATCTTCACTTACACATAATGAATTATAGGTGTATTATTGAAACTACAAATATAAGAGGTTTTATTGACCCCAATATATGTACTAAAATCACTATGATCTATAGGAGGATTTGTAACCCAAATAGATATATTTCTTTATAATTATTGGTAATCTTACATCCTTTGCAGGATAACCTTGGAGCTACGAAGTGATGGTTGATTCAAGGGGATCCTCCACCAAACATCATAATACATGCTCTTAATGAGGGAACTGGGCTACAAGAAAATATGATTTTGGAGGATTCATTTTATGGTGATCTTCCTAAATTTGGAAAGATTAATTTTAATTAGAGAATTGGTTTAGGTAAAAAAATCCACGAAGCATGAATTGTTTTTATTATACTAGCTAAATTTTTAGGTCTTGAAGGGTCAACTTGTGTCAGAAATTCCACAACCCATATGGGTTGGGGCTTCTCCATTATCATAGTTTAAATTTCTACAATTTCTTGTCTCTTGAACCTACATACCCTCATTAGAGTGTGATGAGAGTGAAATATTTGGTTTTTAAAGTAGAAACATTATTATTAATGTGTTGGTGGTATCCTACTATTGGTATCCATTAAGAAAGAATCATATACAATGTTTTTTAATGCCTAGTAAAAGGGTCATTTGATATCAAGGTATCATTGAGGTTGATGATTCAATGATTTTTTTAGTTTTCATGTTTTAAGTGTTCCTTTTTCATGAGCTAGTCTCATATTAGGATGTTCTCTTAGAAAAATGAAATTAAATGATGGAAATTATAGTGTATTTTTCTAATCATAGAGAGTGTTGATATGAAAATATTCTTCTTCACCCAATCCTGTGTTTTAAAAATTTTGTACGGTATCAGTGATCAGTTTGGATGCTTTTTTCAGTGGATTCATTCCTTTATGTTGAGGATATTAAAACTTGTTTCCTTATTTCAAGCATCTATCAGTTGGGAAGGACAACAAGTCAATTTGATGACTATGTTTTTCATTTTACGTAACATAGTATACATACCCTCCATATGGTAAGAGATTAATTTTTTTGTGGAAAATGGTTTTCTATATTTTTAGAAGGATTTGATTCACACACTTTTTTGAAAACATTTATGTGAATTCATATTGGGTATTGGATAGGGTCCAAAACAAGATAGGTATATTTCCATCATCTAATGTTATCCTCATAAGTAACGAGTCATGTTCATCTTCTATATTGGATTCTTACACCAGATATTACCAAAGTTGAAGTTTCTCAGCTACGTCAGTGTAATTTGAGAAATTATGGGGATTCTATATTTATATGTTTGAAAGATGTTGATCCAATTATATTTTGGAGGATATATTTTTCCTTGGGATATATTACTACTATGAAAGAATTTATAATATTGATGATTCGTCAATAGTCATGTATGGTCTGGTAATCCCAAATACCTCAGGATGTGAGGGATTTTTCATAACTGATTTTATAATGGGTGGACTTTCATGTTGATTTGACATGTTACTTTATGGAGGAACATCACAACAATTTCTATCATGGGCAGGAGAACTATCATGACTTAATGTTTAACCCCAAGAAGGGTTTGTATTTTTTATACCATGTGGGGGATGTTCAATGATTACATTGGAAGGGGGAGATTTCATTCTAGATAGCATTCTAACCATGACGATGGTTTCCATGATACTCATTAATTGAGTTGTTCTCCATATCAATAATTTCTTGAACATAATGGAAATCATCATGGTAAAGTTTCTTATGATGACCTTTAAAGGTATGGGAAATATGTTTTTGGGTAGGACCTTAGAGATTTCATCCATGGTTTCCATAATTAGATAATTGATCCATGGGGACCTAAGAAACTATTGATATATTTGTGTGATCTTCAAGAACTACAACATTGCATAGGGAATGATTTTTTACCTATTCATGGGGCAAAAAATTCTCGTGTTTAGTTTTTTTCCTTCCCTCATTTGGTATAATTGAGTCTCATACTATGGATAGTGATCTTTATAAATTGTAATGTTATTAAGTGAATAATATTCCAATGCAAAATTGTTTTGATATATTTCTATTGTTTTCAAAATGATATATTCCTACCCTAGAGAAGTCGTTATGAAAGACTGATGACCTCCAGTTGAAATATTGATATGTGTCTGATAGAGAGGCCTATTTATTACAATATTTTTTTAACAAACCTCCTTGATGAGAGAATGTATATGTTCCCTCTCCCAGGTGAATCTCATATTATATTGACAAGTAACACTAGTTATGGAGGTAAGGTTTCATGTTTTAATCATTGATTCTAGTGTTTAAATCATTATATATTGGCATGTTATTTGGAATTTGGGTAGGGGTAGTATACTTCCCTACCACCATTTCTGTAATGTGTTAGAAAACTTCTATAGTTGGAGCCTGACTATACTCCCATTATGGTGTTGAAGAGGGGTTATGTGAATATTAATTTTTTATATTTCCTAATAGAAGATATAGGCACACTTCATATGTGGGGGAGATTTATGGATCATCCCATGCTTGATTTCATTATCATTAAGAATTTTTCTCCCTTTGATTCAAAACCATGTAGTTACGCTTGATGTATATGACAAAGAATATGGATCTCCTCATTATCTTCCAAAAAAATTATTGGCATGTTTCTCTAGAGGTGATTGGTATTTTGGCTAATCCCACATTGTTTGATTTCTCTATAAACAGGTTGTATTATATGATTGGGTCTGAGTTCCCTAAGTGGGATCATTCTTAATGACATCTCCACCATACTAAGAAATTATCTCCATGTAGTATTTGGGGTTGAGGTTGATGGAAGAATCCCTTATAAATGACTCATATGTTATTTATTGGAGGTCATTGATGACCTCTTGGTATTCCTTCCAATAATTAGGTAGAATCCCATTGATGTGTTCCATTAAAAGGCTCCAAAAAGACTTTGAGTTACTAATTAGTGTCATGTACTTATTGGCCACCAACCATCGCAGATGGGTTGTATTGCATGGTTTTTTTTAATGGAGGTATTTTCACACTGAATCCAAGGTAGGAATATTACCATTAAGGATGTACTCCAATGTTAGTGCAGTTGAAACCTAGATTTGACACCACTTTGATAGAGATTGTGACTTCTGGATGGATGAGGACCTTCATTGGGTAAGTGTTGAAATGTATGGTCTTTCTAGTTATTAGGATACAATTTGTATTGAAGGTTGGTCTTTTTAATAAGCATGATGATTTAGAAATCTGAAAAGAAAATGACAAACCTATCAAAGAAACATTATAATAAATGAATGCGTATGAAATTGATTTTATTAAACCATCCATGTATGTCCCCAATAATTTCCTACGATGTTGAAAGGGCCTAAAATGTGGGTGACATAGTTAACATGAACAATGAAAATATTTTACGTTAGGTTCACTAATTTTGATTTTGATAAAAATATGGGGCCCAATGATTGGTTGTGGGGGGTTTGAGTATTGGTTCACATTCATTCATGTTAGGTTCTCTGTTTTTTCCATTCCCATTCAGGATGATGGGGTGTCTAGCCATGATTATTCATTTAATAGGAAAAACCCAATTGTTCTCATAACCCTGATGGATCATGGTCCTGATTTCAAAAAATTTTAAAATAATCTGTGATATTAACTTATTATTATTATGAATTCACATTCATCAAGTGGATGGTATTTTTGGATTCTCACAACCTTTTAGTGGGGATGGGGTATTTCCTAATATGGGACTCCATTATAGAATTAAGACATATTTTTTCATCTATTTTAAATTAAAAAAATTTAAATTGTCACCCCAACATATTATCATCAAATTATAGACATGTTTAGATGGGGTCCATCTAATTGAATCCATGGTTGTCTCTTGATGAAACCATCCTTCTATGCTAGATTTTTTCTATCTTTATTACTTATGATTATCTATGATGAAAATAATAATACATATAGTTAGGGGATTTATAATTTACCATCATCAAGGGAGATAAATTTTTTTATGTTTGTATTGTGACCATGATAAGGTATTGTTCTATATCCTCACTAGATGAAAAAACACAAGTTGTTTGGTGCCACTTAAATGGACACATCATACCATTCAGGATCATGTGAAAAGGACTATACCATGCAATTAAAATTCCTATAGTAAATAAATCTAGGTGAAAGAGTATAATCCATGTATCATGGGGCACTAATTCAAAACAATACATAGGGGTCTAGGTTTTGGATCATTAGATTTTCTATAGATGGATCAAATTATAAAATGGGGTGAATTATAAGATTGAAACATTATTGAAAGACCTTAAAATCAATTAAAAAACCTCTTAAATTAATGTTTTAATTGGACTTGTCCTTTAGTATTACTATGAAATCATAATCAAGAATAATATGATTAAATCATAGTTATAACGATTTACATTCATAGAAGATCGGATTAATCAACGTGTTTTTCATTCTAAGTAGATCTAAATAGTATTTCTAATTTTTCTTTATCTTATTTAGAGTCATTACGATCATACTAACATGTAAACTGGAATAAAAAACTTCTAAATAATAGGTAAATCCAAAAAAATATTTTAACAAAAAGATATGGGTACCCAGTAACCTTAACTAAAGGTATACCTTGTTTTTTATTTGAAATAATTTTTATCATTTCTTACTAAATAAATCCCAAGATCTCATGGAATGGCTCTATCGTCCCATCCCCAAAATCCCTTAATGAAATGATTGGATTTTTCTGTCTTACTATCCATGTGATCCTTCAATCAATTAGATCAAATTATTTATCTCACTATCCTCATGATCCTTTAATTAGAATTTTAGAATCTCCATCTTCTTCACCCAATAATCCCCCAATAACATTAACATAATTAGACATAGAAACAATTAGTAATGTTTTTAAGGAGACAACCTACCAAGGTTTCCTTAAAAATTAATCTCTATAATGAAATATAGATAATTTAGAACAATTTCTTCACCTAGAGTAATATATAGAAAAATAAAGGGGGAATGCAATTGATCATCTCTATACTCTTCAAATCGCCAGGTCTATATAGGTGATCTTTTGATGGTCATCGTGATCTCTCAAAGTCTTTTTTTTCAATTTTTTGGTACGACATTAAAAATATGGCTATATTGCTCATAATTATAGAGTGCTCGATGTCATATAGATTGGAAAAATTGGAGGATTAAATGTTTTCATTACTATAAATATAGATATTACATATTATATTTGTAAACTTAATTCGGTTTGATGGATATTCTTACTATTGTCAATAAGATTATCATAATATAAGCCAGTATGAATTTTTCGATACATATATTATTCATATGGTGATAGATTTATCAGTATGATAGACAAGACAAATTATTACACCTTTTGGAGAACAAGTTGAGTCTAATGTATAATACCCATAATCATTATGATTTCTATAATGAAAAAATATATTACAATAAACATAATACTTCAGATCTTATTCTATGTATGGTGAAATGTGATATTTTCTACAGAAAAATATAAAACAATTTGGAATGAAAATGTTAGTAATGTATGTATTAAATTTTTTTTTTGATTTCCTAAACAAAATGAATAGAAAAGTTAAAATAAAAATTCTATATAAAAAATCTCAACCTTCTTGTAAAGAACCATCCCCAAAACATAAAATAAATGAAACATTTTTGAAAAAAAAATTATTTTTCATAAAAATTTACTTCATATTTAGAAATATAACTTGATACTTTACTCCACCTACGATTATATGTATTCTAAATAGTATAGAGAGTACGATGAATATGATAATCCCCCCCTTAAAATATCATCTCCACCTAAGGATCTTATTCTCACCTGTAAATAAAAACCTATCTTTTAGAAAGAAAAACGTTCTTATTTTATATTCTCTCCACCTTACATAAAAATATATCCCCCTTTCTATAAGAAATGTCCTATTTTAAAATATCTACACCTTTCTGATTTACAAAAACCATTTGTTACTTAATATTATGTAAATTGTAATTTATTTAATAGAAAATATATGAGAAACAATATAATGAATTAACTAGTCATCCACAAAATTATGAAAGAACATTCAACCAATTATACTGGAAAAAATATTAGACAAACATATTTGGATAGATAATTAATTCATTAATAAAAAATTATAATTTTTTTCCAAAATATATATTACAAAAAGTGTTTAGAAAGAATAAATCAATTTGTCTAAGGGTTTTTAGACATTATATTCTTGAATTCCTTCCTATAATTTTGTGTCTTTGCAACTTCATCTTATATACTCTAAGTTTCATCTTTCAGCTTCTTTACAACCTCAAATAGGTCATTGTTCTTTTCATTGAGTATGAAAACATTGCCTTCACAAAATATTACTCTCGACATCTCTAGTTTCATGTCACAGACAATGTTTTTGAGAGAATCCGCTTCTTTTTTCCAATCATTGATCTAATCGTTTATTTTTTCCTCAAATCATACTCTTTATTCTATATCATTTGAAAACTATTAAAAGGAATCACCTGATTCTATGGTCATCTTCTTGATGTCTTTAATTTAATTATCATGGATCTAAATGTTTTAATCAATTTTGGTGAGGTCATTTTACCATTGAGTCAATGAACCTTTTGTGAATATGTGAACATTCTAATATGGTATTTAGATTTTCCAGAATATGAATGAAATATTCATTCAATGTCTTGATGGAGTACTATTTATTAGTTAGATTATCCTAGATGATCTGACTTTTGTCTTCCATCCTTGTAAAATAAGGAATGATTCCTTCCACCCATTTTTTTATGATATATGCAATAAAATCCAATTAATAAATTGTTCATTTGTAATCTGATAATTCTATATTAGGTGGGAAGACATTTTCTCAGTGGTTCAAAATTTAAAAATATTTCATTTCTTCTTAACATTTTCTATTATATCCATTTTAACATTTCCATCATTCATAAAAAACATTATCAATAGATAACACCATAATTTCACTATCTTCATATTTATATTTTTTAGAGAGTTTTTTCTTTTAATATTGATCTTTCTAACTCTTCTCAGTTAATTATTCTTCTTCCTCTACTGATGAGGATTCTTCTTCCTCAAAAAAATCTATTTTTATATGTTTTTATCTATAGAAAGAAAATTCAATGAGGATGGTATTGATATTGATGACATAAATTATTTTTTAGATTGAGATTCTTCATCGTCATCACTTTCTCTATCTCAATTATCATTATCAAATTTATTATAAACTTATACATCATCTTTTACATATTCAAATTCTTCTTCTTCCCCTTGATGTCACATTTTTTTCCTTTTATTCTACACTTACATTCTCTTATTTTTCATTTTTATATTTTTATACTATTTTTTCTTCATCAACCATCTCAAAAGACTATTTTTATTATCCATCAACCATATCATACAATTATTTGTCATGTTAATTCTAAATCTATCATTCAGTTATTAGAGATGCTTTTATAGAAAAAAATATGTCAATTATTTTTCTACAAAAAGAGTTACCGATTTAATTTACATTGTTTGAGATGGTATTAATTACTTTTCTTTTGATGCAGAGTCGATTCATCATTTGATAAATTTCCATTAAGATATTAATCTACTGAAGAATTTATAGTGTTAAAAACATATGTTTATTGAAGGAATAACCCTATATCTAGTTTATCTTGACCAACCTTCCTAGAATAATACTCTACACCATTCAACAAATTTTCACAATGAATTGACCCTTAGAGTCTTCTCTTCTATTTCTTATTTTTGGATTCTTCCTCAATAGTCTCAGTAGTATGGACTCTAAAGTCCCTAGCCTAAGTAGGTTATATTTAATTTTCTGGAAGACTAGGATTCTTATGGGAATTTAATTTCATCCATTCATTATACAATTTGCAGGGTACCTTCTTTTATTTCCTCTATTTCTTCTCTTTTTAAAAGGTGATAATGCTTCCTTTCTTTTATTATCATTTTTCTTATTTGGATTCATTGATGGCTCTACCTATGATGTAGTATCCCTAGGTTTTTCAAAAAAATTTATGAAATTTTCATCAAAAATCAACTCCATTAATTTTATCATATCATTTTTATTGAAAGAAATTTTTTCTCTCATTTCATAAAAATTATTTTCAATATTAAAAGCCTTTAAAAATTAAACAATTATCTTTATTATAAATTTTTTAAACATTTTGATATTAGATTTTAATAGATTGTTCTTATTTTTTCCCACAGTTAGAAGTAAAAACCTGACAAGATCCATTTTTTAAATCTTGAGTAAATAGTCCAATACAAAAATGTTTGATACTTTAAGGGTATATAGATCTCATTTCCTTGGTATTGAAAGTCCTTTCATATAAAATGAAATAAGTCAATTTTATGTCGAGATATGAGACACCATCCTATACGTTTTTTAATTATCAAATAATGAATTTTAATCTTTTTACTTATCAAAAATACCAATACTATAAGGTAGTTTGTGTGATTGATAACACACATCAATAGCTTAAGGTATTCTAACCAATTATGATAATCTCTTAGGTGTTAACTTATAACCATTTCTATAAATTTTAATGGAAATCCATTAGTATACATCCTCTTTGAAAAACATAAATATAGAACGAATTAATGAATGTCTTCGAGGAAAAACTTTTTAATATCATTATCTTTATTCTCTATCCAAATGGACAACCAAATTTGAAAAGTAATAGCCTTATTTAGTGTATAATCAAATTTATCAAAGAAATAACTTTCTTCTAACCTTTAAAAAAATTCATAAAATTTTTTGTAACTGTCGGATATTAAAATTAATATGATGAATTATTTTTATGGAATTATATAGGGACTATGAACCCTAATGGAAGAATCATATTAGTGAAGAAATCTCTAGAAAACTGATGTGGTACATGGGGTCCCCCATTACATAGGCATTGGAAGTGTTGGTTATAATTTCATAATAATTCCAACATATGAGAAGAAAAATATTCTGATTAGATGTTTGTGATTCCTTTGAAGAATGTTTTAAATAAATTTTGGATCTCTGGATGTTTTAAAATCTTTTATCATATTTATGATGATTTCAATATCATTTTAAAATAATTGAAAAAAAATTATAAAAACTAATCGAATTTAAGGACCTAACCCTATTTTCCCTGATTGGGAGCCTTAATACATTAGATTTTCATATAAAAAAGGAATATGCATTATGAATGAAAAAATAGTATAGTAGATTTCGAAAACCAGATACATACAGTAGTTCAACATTACAACTTGAAATGAAAAAAACATTTATGTTTTATTGGGAACTTCCACAACACTAAATTTATCCTTGAAGGTCATTCTTAATGAACTTCTTCATACCCTGAGAAAGGGAATTATTAGAAGGGGTGTGCTCAAATTCTTATTAAGTGTATGTGTTACAGTTAATGATATCCTAATCAAAAGCTTTAAGCGTGGTGGATAAATAGAAACACCTGCCTTTAAATGAATAAACGTGAACACAATATGTTAGGAATAAGATATAAGTAAATAATTCAATAATAAAGCATATTAAGGAGTGTCAAAATACCACATTAACATTCAATTACTATTTCATAATATGGAAAATTCGCATGCTGGATAATCTAAAACTTACCGTCAAGGCCTCAGCCAGGTCTATATCTATTTGTCTCATGAGGCCTACTGATGAATCTAGGGGATATAGAGGGCCCCGCCCTTCAAATAATAAGTCCAGTTCATTTCTCATATTAATGGGTATAAACATAAAAAACATCTACAATCTTATAGAAACTAACATGTGACATGTAGCTATATTTCCCTAATCATTAAACATTAACACTAACCACTCATAGTGATATCATGAATTTTTTCAAGATAGAAAATCCTTATTAAAACTAATCATAAACCATTAAAAAAATATGGTAGAGGATATAATAAAATATTGGTCCCAATTATTCATAACAATCTATAAGAGTGTTCAGACAAATGAAAATACTATTATAAAATCATCGAGTAATTTTTGAGGTAAATACTCTTTTACTTTAAAAAGAATAGTTATTTTGGAAAATTCATTGTATAAAACCAGAATACAAGTAAGATTTTATTATCATAATAAAATGATTTAATTTATAAAGATAATTTTTTTCTAAAAATATATTATATATTTCTCTTCAAAATAGGTAATAATTTGACAAATTCCCTTGAATCAGGTTTGTATTTCGGGGATAATTTTTGGAATATCCTTTTAAAACATATAAATACCCATAAATGATAGTAGTATTCTGATTGGTAACATTTTTATAGCATTAAAATAGAAATTATGAAGTGTAAAAAATAATAAATAATAATATCAATGAGGTACGTAGAGAATATGAGTGTCCCCAAAGAAAATGGAGGTTTGGGTGGAAAACCCTAACCTTAAGACGGAATGTGTTCTGCTCTTAAACATAATGTCCTGGAATATAAAATTAGACATATTAATAACATATTTTTGAACCTATTAGAAATGTATTTATTTTATCATAAATTTTTAGTTTATTTTTTTTGAAGGGTTGAGAGATTTGATTTTGGAAGTGTTTTCTTCCATGGTTTTCATGACCAGTTTATTTATATTTGTGTACGTATAAACATGTGGAATTATAATGGTTTTCCAGAATTGGAGAATTATCATATTATTGATCATCCATAAGGTTTCATTGTTGTAAATTTAAATTAGTTACTTGGATTGAAGATGAATTACTTTCTATAACATTAATGATAACAATTTCGGTTAATTGGTGGTTTTTGATTACAACAAACTCATTTTTCTTTATAACATAATACCATTTGTAATAAAGGATTGAGGAATACTACATAAAGTATATTAAATATATAATAATCTATTTCAACCATAACAATAATGGTTTCATTAGAAAAATTGAAGATGATAATAGAAACTAAAATCCCATCATCCTTGAATGTGGTAAATTGAGACATCTTTTTTGGTGTTCTTACAAATTGTATAAAATAATGGGAAAGAAGGGATGATGAAAAATTATTCCATTATCATAAAAAAATCCATTACATGTAAGGTAATAGATTCATCACAAAATTTTGATATGGAGAGGCAGTAATATAAAATAAAACAAATGAACTTGAAAGGAAAGAAAAAACTGAAAAGAGGAATTTGCCTCTTGAATCAAAATTCCTTGAGAGCCTCTTGAGGGGAGAGGTTTTTGGTATTTTTGTGAGACCAATTCTTTCTGGACGTAGGGGAGGATATTGGGAGTATATTTGGGTAGAATTTGGAGAAGGATCGAGGCCTTAGTGGTGTGAAGAGAAGAGGGAGTGAGTGGGTGTTTTATAGTGAAGGGAAGGAATGAATTCTGGAATATTTAATTTATTATTATATTATGTACCTCAAGACAACCAATATTAATAAATCTTGTGACCATATATATTAATAATTACACGTGACATGGAACTAATGTTATCTTACATCATTCATGATTCAAGGAATAGTTCATCTCACTTAAAATGTACACATACAGTTTATTACTATATTTCACCGTTCACCAAAATTTCATGTACTTCATAAAAATCCCAAAAATTCACCATAACAATTTTTAGATGTGTAAAATAAAAAAATTAAATCCATTTTTTAATTAATTATCAAAATATGATTAATTTAATAAATTATTAAAAGAAAAATTTATTCAAAAAATTCCAATTTTAAAACATTTATTTACTTATTCCAAAATATAGGTACATCATACATTCACATTAATATTATATACCTACAAACATTGGTGAGGTTAATATTCATAATGGTATGTCACTATTTATAAGGTAAACATTACTATTCTTAAGGTTAAATGACTATTCATCAAAAAATAAGTTGGTTATATCAGACTCTAAATAACTTTCTGATTGCAACCATGTATGTCAGATCTTAGAAATTCAAATCATTGGTGTGGTAGAATTATGTTTAATGGCTAAGTTATAACATTGTGGTGTTTTAAAGACGCAGTGTTCTATGCATTTAGTTTAAAATATATTTTCAAATTCTTGAAATGTTACATTATCTCCTCCATAGAAAAATTTCATCATTGAAATTTATAGCATGTTACCTCCTAAAAATATTTGGGTAGGTCTTCATCAAACACTCCTCAAGTTCCCATATTTCTTCGTTGATTTTATTATTTCTACAAAGAATCTTTACCAGACAAGTCATCTGATTCCTAAATAATTGTTCTTTAGTGTCTACAATCTAGATAGGCTCTTCATAGTAAAATAGGTCAGGTTCCAACTCTATACATTCAGAAGCGATCACATGCTTTGGGTATGGCATGTACTTTATCAGCAATGAGACATAAAACACATTGTGTAATTTTGACTGGCTAGATGGAATATCCAAACGATATGTGATAGCTCCAATTATCTCATGACTTTCAAAAGGGCCAATGTACCTAGGTCTTAGTTTCCCTTTCTTCCCAAATCTTATAATTCCCTTCCATGGAGAAACATTAAAGAAAACTTAGTCTCCAACATAAAATTCAAAATCTATTCTTCGATTATCTTCATAGATTTTTTTTCTTCTTTAAGCTGCTTTGATATGGCCTTGAATAGACTTTTCCTTCACTATTGATTCCTCCAGAATCTCTGGGCCTTTAAACATCCTTTCTACAACTTCATCCCAACAAGTTGGTGTACGACACCTCTTTACATACAGTGCTTCTTATGGTGCCATTTGAATAATTTAATGGAACTATTTTTGTAATAAAACTCCACTAAAAGATAATATTGATACCACATACCTTGAAATACAAGTGAATATGATATCAAAATATATTATAAGGTCTTGATCATCCTTTTGGATTACCTGTGAGTTTGTGGGTGATAATAAGTACTCAATCACAGCTCAGTATCAAATGATTTTTATAGACTTTTCTATAATTTCGATGCAAATCATGGATTATGATTAGACAAAATTGAGAGAGGTGCACCATGAAGTCTCCCAACTTCATTGATATAGATTATTTCTAGGCACTACAGTGGAAAATCCGCTCTTATATCATGGAAATGAGAATATTACATAAGATGAACATAAATTACCCAAATCACATCACTCATGCTTGGGGTTTTTGGTAATCCAGTAACAAAATCCATGGTGATGTAAACCCATTTCCATGTAGGAATACTGTTGGCGCCAAAAATATTGGACGCAAAGGGAAGAAGGAAAAGAATCCCGCGCGCTGCCTCACGAAGCCCTGACACGGAGCCGCCACGAGCAACACGGCTGCCATGAAGCCCGAGAGGCGGTAACCCTCCGCGAACACCCTAACATTCGTGAGCCTACCGCGCTACCCCAAAGGCGGTACTACTCCGTGAATGCCCTGATGTTCGTGAGCCCGCTGCGCTGCCCGAGAGGCGGTACCGCTCTGCGTAGGCCCTGATGTTCACGAGCCCACCGCGAAGCCCCAGAGGCGGTACCGCTCCGCGAACGCCCTGACATTCGTGATCCCGTCGTGAATCCCCAAAGGCGGTAACCCTCAACGAATGCCCTGACATTCGCGAGCCCTCCGCGAAGCCCCAGAGGCGGTACCGCTCCTCGAACCCGGATGACTTTCGTGACCCGCTGCGAAGCAACCGCTACCCCTTCATACTGCATGAGCTCTTCTTCGCGGCGCCCCTTGCCTATAAATACTAGGTTCCCCCTAATACCAAGGGAGGGACAATCCGACCATTCGGCTTCTCAGCTCCCAAATTGTGAAGAATCCTTCGCCCCGAGAATCATGATCTTCGTGAGGTATTTTTGCTTCGTGAGCGACCTTCACCTTGACTCATTTTGAGACCCTCTTCCGAGAGAGATGCCCTTCGCAAAGCCTAAGGTAATTCACAAAGTAAGGGGATTCCCAAGGAATCCCGGGCAGCGGTGGAGCGTTTATGCTCTGTGAAACACCCATCATGTACAAGTGATCCACATGCCAAGGCCGGATCGATGCACTCCGCGAATCACACTACTTCACAGCACCTTACTTCGTGAGGCACCCCTGCTTCGTGAGGCAGTGCTCCGCGAACACAATTCCACTTTGCGAAGCACCTCCCATTCACACCCCTGCCCCATCCTAAGGACAAGTCATTCCACTTCGCGAAGCACACACCGTTTCTTGGAAATCCCTCTTCCCATGTGACCCTCTAGGTATGCACGATGTGATTTCAATGTCCCATGGAAAACACCACCGGTACCATTACTTCGCCTAATGCTTCTTCGCATAGGCAAGCTAACAGCTATTTCTTCTTCTCATAGTCACGCTAACATGGACACCTCAATGGTTCACTCTATGACCCCTCTTTACCACGGCTTCACTGGTACCTTCCCTCTCCCAAGGGGCAGAGGGTACCGGTTATGTAAGTCTTAGGGGTACGGAGTAGACCCACCTCGTCCGAGGTGCAGGACGTTAAACTACCAAGAACCTCATCCTCAACACATGATGTTAAACTATGATCTGACCCCGTTCTTCACAGGCTGGGTCCCCCCATCTCGGAAATTCATTATGTTGCTCGTCTCCATAGGAATTGAACCATCCTCACATGGAATGAGATACTCCCTTTTGGAGTGGTGTTTTTCCACGGGGGAAGGGAAACCACCTTGGTAGAATCCCCCAATCCTCTCTTGTAAAATATAGCACCCATGTACCTCCGTACTTCCCCACTACCAAGGCCAGTGGAGGGCGCGATAGGGAACGAGGCACCTTCCATCTTTGATCCCAAATCCCTCTACTGCTGCACTTCGCCACACCCTGGGCCTCCATCCTGGAGTAAGTCCCAACACCACGGGCCACCTAACGCGTAATCCCCTATTCGTTTCCCACGGATTCATCCTTCGTGACATGATCGTCAGGTCCCTACAACCTCTTGTTTCTCACACCGAGCATGACTAACGTTATCTTAGAGAGAGCGCCAACCCTGACCCCAACCTTAAGTGATCTATGGGGACCTTGATCCATGCTAAAGAATGGTACGTAGGAAGGCTCCATGATGTTAAAGCCCAACACTCGGTCATTTCTTCACGTCGAGTTCCACCCCTGTCTAGCATGACATTAAACTGTATGCCCCATCCATTAAGACGTTAAAATGAACACCGGAACTACGTGGTCTTTGATCCATGTTAAGGCGTGGTACGTAGGAAGCCTCAATGGGGTTCAAGACCACCGCCCATCGTTTGTTCATGTCAGGGTGCACTCTCATCCTGGATGAAGTTAAAACTACATTTCGGGCCAGCGGTAAGCCGTTGTGACCATCCCGAACTACGAGGACTTTGATCCATGATATGGCATGGTACATATGACGCCTCCATGAGGTTCATGCCAACCACCAGTAGACCCCTCGGGTTTACTTTCATGTCGATTCGCTGACAAAACCCATCCTGAACTATGTGGTCTTTGATCCGTGTTAAGGAGTGGTACGTAGGAAGCCTCCATGAGGTTCAAGCCCGTCACCTGGTCATTCTGACCTCATTCGCGCCGATTCACCTCCATCCCGCATGATGTTAAACTGTATTCCACGTCTCATTTGAACTACAAGGAATTTGATCCATGTCAATGCATGGTACGTAGGAAGCCTCCCTGAGGTTCAATCCCAACAATCATTGGCCCAGACCGACTCTTTGTTACTGTGCCAAGTCCCCCCCCCCCCATTTTCACCTAAAAATGTGGTCTTCGATCCGTTTCAAGACAAGGTACGTAGGAAACCATCCTGAGGTTCAAGCCCACCATCCATCGGACCAAGGTCCACCTTCACGTCGGTTCGCTGACGACACCGATCGGACCAAGGACCACCTTCATGTTGATTTACCGGCACCACCCCTAACTACGCGGACTTTGATTCCCTTCCACGGGGATACGTAGGAGATCTCTTTGAGGCTTAAGCCCAATTTTACTATCATCCTTGCGATGGTCCCATTTAATTCCCCCTCCACATCATTCATCCATCCATCATCAATTCGGATTCTCACCCGAGCAACCACATCCCGGTGAGATCATGCCATTCCACTCCCCTCCAAAGCATCCATGAAACCACCCATGGGCTGACCCCAACATCGGCATCCCCCCAAGGGGGGGGGATTCTTCAATCTGATCCACTCCAGATAGTGTTCTAATCAGGACGATCTTTCACCGTTGTACGTTAAACTTTCGACATACCTCGTGATAAACATGGGAAGGTGAGGAAAACCTCAGATACATGCCTATGGCATATGATTCCCCGCTCTCTATGTGGGAAGCCTCGAGCGTCCACGCCCTCGAGTAGCCCTATAATTAGGGGAAAAATACAGACACACCAATTCCCCAGTGTTCATACACGTCAAAGATGTCTCGACGTGACTACTCCCCCAACTTAAGGTTGCTGCCCTGACCGGACCCTTTGGACGGTCCTGACAAAAGCAGTGTAATTAACCGGTGTCCATGAAAAGATGGCACTGGGAAGAGTTTCATGAACAACGTATTAAATCTATGAGGGAGACCCAGACTAGGTGACGAGCTCTGAGGAGGAATCCACGGAAGGAAGATCTGACATCCCATCATCCCAGTTTCGATCAAGGAGTAGACGTCCTTGAATAAGGAGCGTATGTCGCCCACCATTGGAAAGCAGGAATACGGGGAAACAAGAAATCTGCGCCTGTCACGCCCAAGAGGACGGATGCGCGCTCCCCTGGGAAAGCATCCGAAACAAAAATAGTGAACCTGACATTAAATTCTTCTCCTCAATGTGGAGATTATAAGTGCTCGAGACATCAGTAGATTGATGTATTACTTGATCTAGATATTCGGTATCGGGTCCCGCTAAGAAAATAGTGGGCCTAGCGTGAAAATCACCAGAAGTTGGGGCAGTAGAACATGGGGCATTCTGTTCTGCAACATTTTCTGCATGGATCCCTCTTAACAGACAGGGAAGACGGAATGACACCGGAGCACTGGTTGTCAAATATTTTCTTCACAGTGCTAACGAGTTAACCTCCCTACGTCCCAAGAACTAGGTTGCTGCTAAGGAGACACGATCACCACCTTCTCGCCTACACATGGGAAAGGGAAATACCAGTATATCTACTCGGCGTGGCTCCATGCCATCACAACGACCTCTACATCTGTGAATGTGGGACCCCCATGTCCCCTTTCTCTGTCAGAGATTATCCAACACAGGGTGATCAAGGACCTTGTATGTTGGTACGAGGAGGAAGGTGTCATCCCAACTCAAGATATGGCCTGCCTGGACTTGTAAGCGTCCAAGCCCCACCGTCAACGCCGCCCTCAAGGTCTAGGAAGGGAGCACCTACTCCCCACCCCAACATTCAATTGTTTCAGGAGCCTGTCCTCGGAACGCCTCGACGACTCCTCTCCCTACACTAACGAGACAGGTGATGTCCGGCTCAGCCCGGTCAGAGTCCCAATCCAAGGACTCCATGAAATGGCCTCCATCTAGCCATGTCAGCTCCACCGCCCTACTATGCCAGAGGAGCAGGTAGGCTATGCCCCTGCACCACCCGCACCAGCTCATCTGACCCAACACCAGTGTCGAGCCCGAGCTGAGGACTCCCGTCAAGGGGAATCAATGTCAAAAGCTACTATGGCTCGAGCCACCGCTGACGTGCATTTCGATGTCCCTGCATACACTTGGCAGGGGCACTCCTTCACCCGACCAGGATCGAGGCCCCAACCACCCCATGGGCAGGCTGGGTTGACTCTTCGAGTCGTAGGCCTGAGTGATGATCATCACGAACCAATTCGCGGTGATGTCACCCCATAGAGAGGGCATCCTCGTACCACTATTCCACATATTTTTTCCTTCCCTTCTCTGATGCTCTTAATGGAGGCATGCCTCATGCTACCCCCATACCTCCTGCCTCGTGGCAGTGGCGCTTGGCACGAAAGTCCCTTCTGTGCCCACCACACCGGGTATGGAGTTCCTCCTCCTGCCCCGACCGTCGATGTGAAGGTATTTCCCATCCGGTCCCTCTCCACCGTGGGTATCCTCCGTACGTCCTCTCTGCAACTGTTGAAGGTTATTCTCCCCCCGGCAACCCGAGGGGTGAAGGTCAGCCTCGCTCCACCCGCACCAAGCATGGAGGTCCTCCCCATGATCCTACCGGTTCCAATAGAGGCTCCTCCCACATGGGTGATATAAATGGATGTCCTCCCCATGTACCCTTTGAAATTTTCCCTGGTGCCCCTCGCACCCCGGCTGTCTCATGCGGAATTCCTCTCAGCCATGGTGCCAGTGCCGCTTCGAGACTACATGTTGAGAATCAGCCTTGTCCAAAAGATCCATCCAGGGGCAGAAGAGGGGGTCATTGCCGCCATAAGAAGTGTCCTAGGAAGGCCCAGGTGGATGTCAAACTAGCCCACTTATCAGATTAGGAAGCGGAATGCGACTCTGCAGTGGAAGCTTCTCCTCGTTCCTCTGTATCAAGGACTAGGGAAGGAACAAGGGGCGTCAGTCTCATTCTCCCAGAATGCAAAGTCCACCGCATTCCCGCCTCTCTCCACAAGTACATCATGTAGGAGGAAATTGTGGAAATCTCACAGGATCCGACCGTGCAATCAGCACCTTCGTCACCAGAAGAATCCTATACCTCTAACAGAGATCACTGATTGCTATTTTGGGGACCAATGGCAGTAGAGCAATGGCGTGACTCATTGCCGGATACCGTAGTTCCTGTGCCAGAAGCTGCGGCTATCAGCCCGTCGTATCGTGATATTGTGGTTGGGTCACCTCACTCATCAGAGGATAGACCGGAATTCGGTGGCCAGTCATCTTTTTCTTTATATTCTCAGCCGCCCAGTTTACTGTACCAGTGGTACACCTCAGTACCGCTATTGGTACCTCAACCTTCCCTAGTTGACGAATGGGGAAATATTTTTCCAGAACCTGAATCTGATCCCAGGAGATTTTAGAACATTCTCACAGTGGACCACTTCCCGGAGAAGTTCTGGCCAGTGGCAGCATCAAACTTTTGTCTGCCGGCATCCCTCCCCCCAGAGGAAGTACAGTGCTTTAGCCAAACCCTATGGGAGACACACTTTCTTCTTTGATATCAGCGAGTTTTGTACCCTAGGATCCAAGCACACTTTGAAGAAATCAGTGATCAATTTTTTCTGGTCGATTTGGTTGCAGTCCCTATGGCCCAACGCCCCGAATCACCAGGTCGACAGAGCGCCCTTCAACAAAAATGCGTTTAGAGTTTCAAAGTACTCCGCAAAATCATTAGGGAAGCTACCCCCCATGTGAAAAAATTTGGTTGGGGACATCATCCCACACTCCTCTGTAGTCCTATCCAGCGGCAACCCGATTCTTTATGGGACATTGAGGACATTCCCCCAAGAAGGGCCACGGTCCACATGGCTGGCGTAGTGGACAAGGAGGACGAGCTCAAGTTTCTCAATGGAGACATACCCTCTGAGGGTGTACCATCACTACAAGAACCATCATGGAGGATTACTCGTCAGTAGAGGAACCTTCTAGGCCTCCGCATACCCACCGAGTCACTGGTACTCAGTCAGATGGATGGTAAGGGTATGGAGCATGTCGGAAATGTCAAGCACTCCGACCTGTCCGTCACAGTGTAGAAGACAGACGAAGACCCTCGAAAAGGCCACATTTTACCAGTAGCTCAATGAGCAGAAGAGGCTGGTTGACAAACTTCTTCCCCAGCACACTGCAGAGTGACAACCCGACTATGGTAATCCCAAGCCGGGGTTGCAGGTGCGGGAACCATTCCCGCTCGGTGAGATACCTCCAGGAAATGCTGATCATGATACTCCTAAAGATAGGGCAGAAGCCGGAACTCATGGAAATAGGGCGCGATATGTCTTGCCAAACCCTCTAGAGAGATGAGGCAATCTGAGGAATCCAGCCCGGGTTCCCCCAGCCGCCCCACAGGCCATTCCTCCAGTCGCTCCACGAGCTACTGAAGCCATATACCATGTCGAAGAACCAGACAACGCACTTGTGATTAGGGACCCTCATCAAGATAGTGACCCCCACCTGGATGATCTTAGAGCAGCACTCATCGCCTGCCTCGTGGTGTTGGAAACGCGATAGGTGGCAGTCCCACCAGATGGAAAACCATATCCTGTGTGGGTGGATAATATGCCTACACCTCCGGGTTTTGTGAACCCCGCTTTCTCTCCCTTTAATGGGATAGGGGACCCGCCACAGTACATGTCCCACTTTTTTTCCAGGTGTTGCCCCATGATGGGGACCCCAACCCAACAAGAATCCGCCATGCTCCATTGTTTCGTGTAGACATTGGAGGGCCCTGCATTCGTCTGGTACAACTAGCTCCCTATCAGATCGTTGACCGACTAGGAGGATCTCCGCTGGATGTTCCTATACCATTTCATCTCCACCATGCGAAATACCAGCATAACAGACCACATCACGTGCAAACAAAGGCCTGATGAGTGAGTCGTGGACTTCATCACCTGGTGGAAGGGGCTCACATACTCCCTCGACATGCCACTGACTCTAGAGAAATTACTGACGATGTGTGTAGGGAATGTTAAAACAGAACTGGTTCCTTCCCTGATCACCCACAAATACCCCGGAGGGTTCCAGGATTTCTCAGATAAAGCTCAGCGCCTCAAGGAAGCTCTGAAATAGGCTAGTCAGGCACGTCTGATGCCCCATCTAATCCCAGCCGGAGGGCTGCCAGAGACGAACCTGCCGCAGTGGCCCAAATAGAAGCCCCCAGGAAGCAACAATTACTACTAGCAGCACCGGCCCTGCATCCCCATATAGTTCCTCCACCGAAAGTGCAAGATCCTACCCAACATCGACCGCCTCAGAATCGACAGGTTCCCCCGCACAATATTCCACCACCACCGAAACGGGACAACCAGGCACCTCCTCCTCGGTAGGCCCCTCTGGCCCCTCTTCAGGACCAGGCTCCCAGGGCCCCCTATCTAGAAAAAAGGCACCAAACTTACTCATTTAATGAGAATCATGTCCTTGGCTACTTTTGAAGTGCTCTAGAGCAAGGGATTGTGCTCTTACCCGAGTGCAAAAGGCCGACACAGGAAAATCTCACCGATCACCCCAACTACTGCCCCTATCACCAGATTCTAGGGCACACCCTCAAGTAGTGCCATGTGTTTAAAGATTGCATTCAAGACCAGGTCGACAACAACATAGTCAGGTTGGGCCCGACCCCGACACAAGTAGCAGGTGTCTTCATAGGGTCATAGGTTGGTAGCGATAGCGAAGGCATGTGGCAGCAGGTTCCCAGCCATGGGTCCCAGAAATATGATGACTGGATGGCACAAAAAACCATCGCATGTGCCCATGGTATCATTCAGGAATTCCTGAAATAGTTAGAGCCTTTGCAGGAAGCATCCGGTACCTCTGCATCGTCATCACAACAGATCTTTTCCCAAAAGGGGATGAAGCGACGATGCAAGAAGAAGCAACGAGCTCCACCGCTGTCGTCGTCATCCCGCACTCTTGGAGACTTTATCCCCCTGATATGGGGATTCCTCCTAGATTTCGCCCAGTGGTGGATGATTCATCAAGCGATACCCAGGGGTACACTTAGGTTAATATCGTGGAGCTGGTAAATCCCTATATGATTACCGATGAGGGCTAACGCCAGGCAAACCTCCCCAACGTCCCCAGCCGGCGTCAACGTCTGCAAAAACGCAACCACGTGGGTCATCGAGGCACGTCCGTGGGCGCTCTTAGTCAGGCCATACACGCTATTGAAACCAGACAGCATGCTCAGCACAGAGCTCAGCACGTGCAACCTCATCTGATTCCCTCAGATCTACCTCCACCACTGTTCGTGCTACTAGATCAGGCAGAGATGGCTCATCCATATCATAGTCAGTCTTACCCGGATGCAGGCCAATATCCATTGTATGGTCATTATCCGGCAGCTAGTATCCAAGCCTTAACTAGTAGGCAGCGGGATGTACCCAGTACTAGCCAGCTGTTGGTTCAACCTGCAGGACCCATTATGCCTCCAATTGTAGAGCGACCTCCTGTAGGCAGAAGCTCACATCTGGCATGAAAGTATGATGTCCTGAATCACTTATCCTTCATTCTAGAAAGGATTTATATCCTTGACGCTCTTCGCCTATAGTTTGAAATGCACGAAGCACTTGTCGAGGCCCTAAGGATCCCCCTCTAGTTTGAGACGGAGGTAGCAGCTATAGAAGCCTCCTACGCTGAGGTAATTGAGAATGCCAAATTCCAGGCAGTTATCTCGTTCTCCGGTGAAGATGAAGTCCCTCCCATACAAGGGAGCATTCGCCCACTGTACATCACTGGTCAGTTCAATGGCATTGAAGTCCACCACTGTCTTGTTGACACGAGTTCTGGGATCAACCTAATCCCAACCCGGACACTGTGGAAGATGGGTTTTTCAGTGGATTATATAACTCTTTCTGGCCTCATAATTCAGGGATACGACAGGAGCGAGAAATCCCTAGTCGGCAAGATCCACTTGAAGACCCAGTTTGGTGGCCTAATTGCCAGCACCGAGTTCATGGTTGTGTCCCAGGACACCGCCTACAACAAATTGATGGGCAGGCCATGTCTCCACCTGCACGTAGCGGTCCCTTCGTCGTATCATCAATGCCTAGAATACTCCCTCAATTGTTGAGTAGGCGTTCTCCAAAAAGATGCATCTCCTTTCTCCTCTTGTGATTCCCGCTATCGGGACGCCGAGTATTACAAGAGAAAGGATAAGAAAATACTAGCAAGTGAAGATGAACCCACCCTAGTCACAAGTGATCCATGGGCAGGCTTGGATGATTCCTACATTATCCCGATCCATCGATTGGAGGCCAGGACCCCCGACATGGGGCAGTGTTTTGTTGTTTCAGTAATGAAAGGAAGGAATTTTTCCTTGTCTAAGTGATGGCAGAAAATCACCTCGTACTCCTACACCAACTAGGCTCAGGTGATCCTGGAACCTCCTACCCCTGTGCGGTATCGGAATGTCAGGATTATGGAAATGGCAGTACGTCATATGTGTCTCTTCCACTGGGCTGGAATCTACTGACTCAATTCGACGTGTCACCACTGCATTGATGTCATCAGACGTGGCCCCTTAAGCCGAAGGCCATATGGGATAGGATCGATTGTCTTCATTGTTATGGTCTCAATGATGCATGGGTCTCCTGATATGATAACCACTGTTGCCCAGGCCAGCACCAGCTTCCCATCAGGGATTTATAGCTAAGAAGTCGCTCCCCTATGGGAAATCCCTCCACAGGTGGAGAGGAAGATCGGGAGGATGGTCCCCCCACCATCGAAGAAGGTTTCTCTACCACGGTCGATGAACTAGTACAGGTGAACCTTTGTAGCATGGCGTATCCAAGACCCACATTGATCAGTGCATCCATGTCCCCTGAGGTGCAGCAGCAGTAATGTAGAATTTCTCAAGTAGCACCATGACATCTTTGCATGGAGATACAGCGAGATTCCAGGGGTAGATCCTCAGGTAGTCGTTCACCACCTTGGTCTCCCAAAAAATCATCGTAGATTCAACCAGCCTCCAAGAAAGATGAACTCTTCTCACGATGCCATAGTTGAGGATGAGGTTGATAAGATTATCAAATCCAGCTTCGTCAACGAAGTCCAGTACCCCAAATGGCTTTCCAACATTGTGCCAGTCCGGAAGAACGGGCAGATCAGAGTCTACATCGACTTCAGCGATCTCAATCGCCACTACCCAAAGGATGATTTTCCCCTTCCGTTGACTGAGTTATTGATTGATGCCACGGAAGGGTTCCAAGCCCTCTCTTTCATGGATGGGTATTCCTAGTACAACCAGATCCAGATGGGCCTCGAGGACAAGGAGTCCACGGCCTTCAGGGCTCCCCAAGGTACTTTTTGTTACCATGTTTTTCTCTTCGGCTTGAAAAATGCTGGTGCCACTTATCAGCGGGCCATACATCGCATATTCAAGCCTATTCTCGGGACGCTAGTTGAATGATATGTGGATGATCTAGTGGTCAAATCCCACCAACGATAGTACCATCTCAAAGACCTTGAGAAATTGTTCGGTTTCCTCCGTTCCCGCCACCTGAAGATGAACCCGTTAAAGTGTGCCTTTGGGGTCACCTCAGGGAAATTTCTTGTCTTTGTTGTTAGATATTGGGGCATTGAGATCGACCTAGAGAAGATCAATTCCATCATCCAAATACCTCCCCTGAGCAATATTCGGGAGCTCTGAGGTCTCCAAGGCCACTTAGACTATATACGCCGATTCATTGTGAACCAGGACGGCATGTGTAAGCCCTTTTCCCGACTCATGAAGAAAGGCACCGCCTACGAATGGGATGAAGAGTGTCGGACTGCCTTTGAGGAAATCAAGAAGTATATGCTCCAACCTCCGGTTTTGAAGCCACCTGTCTCTGGAAAGCCGTTGGTCCTTTATGTGACCGCCATAGAACGGTCCCTTAGAGCACTTCTCTCCCAGAATAAAAATGAGTGGATAGAGAACAGCCTCTACTATCTCAGCCGCATGCTTCTCGACATGGAGATCAGATACTACCCTATTTAAAAGAGTTTCCTTGCACTCTTGTTTTCCATACAGAAGTTGTGGAATTACCTGAAGCACCATGAGGTACAGCTGGTCTCCCGGGTAGACCCACTAAAGTACATCCTGAACTTCCCCATGTTGACTGGCCGACTAGCACGGTGGGCGGTGATCCTCTAGCAGTTCGACACCAGGTTCGTGCCTCAAAAGGCCATCAAGGGATAGGCATTAGAAGACATCTTAGCTACTCATCCGACCTCCGCAGATCAATCCTTAGACCTGGATTTTCCAAATGAGGCGATCCTCTCAGTCGATCATGTCGTCTCATGTAGGAAAATGTACTTAAATGGTGCCTCCCGGAGCCCCACTGGTAGGAGGCTCAACGATCCTAAGATCAACAGAGTGGGTCTGGGTATCGTCTTCATCACCCTGGCACAAGCCATCCTGCCATACTCATTCCTGTTGTCAGAAGGATGCACCAACAACGAGGCATAGTACCAGGCTCTCATCACCGACCTCGAGTTAGCCCTTGAGATCGATGTAACCCATCTACATTTGAAAGGGGATTCTGAGCTGCTCATCAAGTACGTCAATGGTGACTCTGTGTTAGGAAGCCGGAGATTGTGCCATTGCTGGAGTGTACCCTCTGTCTAATGGCCCAGTTCTCTTCTCAACCAGAGGTTACCCACAATCCTCAGTCACAGAACAGTCGAGCAGACGATTTGGCTGGCTTAGCTACGTCACTCTCAGAACCTGAGCAAGATGATTTGATCATACATTTGTCACACCGAAGAGTCATTGCACCCATCACCCCAGAGGAAAACGACGAACTACAGGTAAGTCATCATACCACCGGACCTTCTACGTCAGGGGTCCTAGGTTCCTCAAAGATAGTGGTTGAGGCCACTCCCGACTGGGGAGCACCTTTTTCAAGTAACTCCAAAATGGTTTCCTCCCGGACGATCGGGACGAGCGCAAGTGAATCCGACACCGCGCACTGCAATTTACCCTCCATAGTGGTCCCAATCTTGATCGGATCCTTTATAAGCAGGGCTTCGATGGTGTTCTCCTCCGTTGAATTAAAGGAGTCGACATTTTTCATGTCAAGCAAGAGGTTTACAGTGGTTCTTGCGGTGCCCACCATGCTGGGCCCATGCTGTCCCATCAGATCCGGAGGTTGGGTTACTTCTGGAACTCTATGATCCATGATTGTATCGAGTTTTTCTAAGAGATTCCACATGTCCCAAGTTCACTCTATCTTCCTGCATCCGCCACCAGAGCCTATCCACTCCACCAAGTATTGTTGGCCATTTGCGGTGTGGGGACTTGATGTCCTGGGACCATATCAACTGGCGACAGCTCGCCAATGTAGGTTCAGCCTAACTTCTACATATTTCTTCTCCAAGTGGGAAGAGGCAATTCCACTCAAAGAGGTTATGGCACGTTCCATCATTGAAATTGTGATCTCCAATATCATCCACCGGTTTGGAGTCCCTCAAGTTGTCCTCACAGCTAACAGTACCAACTTCCGAGCAGCCGAGCTGAAGAAATTGTATGCCAAGTACAATATCCCTTCAAACCATACCTCTCGTTACCATGCACAGGCAAATGGACAGATCGAGGTGTTCAACAAAACCCTATCTAACATTCTCCAGAAAATGGTTGGTCAGAACAAGAAAATCTGGCTAGAAAGGCACCCCAATGCCCTCTGGGATTATCGGACAACGACTCGCAATTCCACCCAGGTGACACCATATTCCATGGTGTATGGGGTTGAGGCCGTCCTACCCAATGAGATCCAGCTGCCATCACAAAGAACTGTAGTCTATGACCAGCAGGTTCCAGATAAGGTGTCCAAAATCCATCTAGCTGAATTAGAAGCAATGGACTAGAACAGGCTTCGTGCCCTATACAATCTGGAAAGGCATCAGAACAAGATAGCCAGAGCCTTCAACAAGAAGGTTTGCCTTGACTCTTTTCTGAAGGGCGACCTAGTGTTGGACCTTTGAGCGCCAATGATTCCCGGTAGGAAACCGCCCAAGCTAGAGCCCAAATGGGAAGGACCATACAACATCCATAATGTTTATCCCAATGGAGCATACTCATTGGTGACCAGAGATGTTGAGCGCATAACTCCTCCCACCAACACCATATTCCTCAAGTAGTACTTTTCCTGAGCCCCATGGTCATACACGACTTTAAAATGTACGGTCCCGCATGACGCTAAACTACACGTTAGGGTCCCACATGACACTAAACTGCACGTTATGGTCACGCATGCCCCTAAACTGCACGTTACGGTCCATCATGACCCTAAACTGCACCATCATCCTGCATGACATTAAAACCGCAATATCATACCGCAAGACAATAAACTGCAAAATTGTCCGAGCTATATGACCTTAAACAAAGATCTCCCCCATCCTTTCTGTAAGATGTTAAATTGCAGGCCGGTTATGCCTCCCTAACCGAGGCTCAGCCTCAGGCCCCTTGGCCTCTTCGGTCCCATGGCCCCCGTCCTTACTGTAAGGCGTTAAACCATAGGCTGGTCAGGCCTGCCTGACCGAGTCCCAGCCACAAGCCCCTTGGCCTTCCCCGACACAGACTCTCTTGTGGGATTGTATGGCATGGTATAGGATTATGTCCTCATTCACGTCGGGTTAGTCACTGTATTGTACATATCCCTAGATGAGATGTGTCCCTCATCCCGCATGACGTTAATCTGCATCTCATCCGGCATGAAATTAAACAACGCCTCAAGAACTACATATGGCTTGATTCCCATTCTAATGAGATACGTAGGAACGCACAGACGCTTCGTCTTGAGCCCAGCCCCAAGCTCTTCTCTTTCCCTGTCCCCCCGGGGTATAATTTCCTCAGACTATCCTTGAATAACGAGGATTAGGCATCCTTATCCCCACTCATATGAGGATTATAAGGGACACACCATGTGCCCACTCCTGTTATTCTATCCTCCCACGGCCTCACCACATGACGTTAAACTGCATGGTCTTCATGAACTACGTATGGCTTGATTCACATCCTAATGGGATACGTAGGAACGCTTAGACATTTCGTCTGTTAGCTCAGCCCAAAACCAAAATTCTTCCCCCCAGGTAAAGAAATAGGGCAAGGTGCACACTTTTACCCTAACTCATGTCGAGCAATCCTCGACTCGGCTGCACATCCCCCTGGAGATGTTTGCCTCTTTCGTGGATGGGTACAACTATGTTTCGACCACTCCTTGACTGGGATTCCATCACTTTCCTCGCCCAGAGGAACCCCCCAGAACGTCCTGGATACCACGCCCATGGGCTCTCCTACCGATATGGGCCAACGCCCCTGAGGGTTTCCGAGCAAAAAGTCAATACAAGTCCAGCATTGTGAATTTGGTCAATGGTCGATGCTCATTTGTTGCACCCATATCAGGACACCATAGGGACACTCTGTTTCGAACATGGTCAATAGTGTCCTAGATCTTCGGGTCCACCCAGATATGTCCCAAACATTGAGTGCAGTGATTCATTCTGCCCCATCACAAAGCGACAAAATTCCCTCCGGGTGGTTCTAGAGGTCGGGCCCATGGCTCCGATTCTCTTATAACTGATGTACGACGTGGTGTAGGATTATGTCCTCATTCATGTTGGGTTACATGACGCCCTACACATCCCTGTATGAGATACAGTTATCTCTTTACATGTCCTCATTGCAAGATGTTAAACTGAAAACTGGTCAGGCCTTCCTGACCGATGCTTAAACTCAGGCCCCTTGACCTTTCCGGGGCCATGGCCTATGTCCTCACAACAAGAAGTTAAACTGAAAGTTAGTCAGGACGTCCTGACCGAGGACCAGCCTCAGGCCTCCCTCACCGAGGCCAAGCCTCAGGCCCCTTGGCCCTTTTAGGCCCTATCCCAAATTATTACTCGGAGTGTATGGTGTGATGAGGGATTATGTCCTCATTCACATCGGGTTGTTCACCATAGAATACACCTCCAAGTAATCATATTCCCCGACCCTCGTCCTTACTACATGAGGTTAAACTAAAATTAGGCCAGGCCTTCCTGACCAAAACCTAACTAACAAGACCCTTGGCCTCTTCGGGCCCCCTGACTCAGGTTCTTTCCTACAGGACTGTGCAGAGTGGTGTGGGATTATGTCATCATTACATGATACACTGCACACACCCTCAATAGGGTATCCTTCCCCCTAAGTATCTTCTAGAACTACGTGTGGCTTGATTCCCATCCTTACAGGATACGTAGGATCACCTGAACGTCTAAGCTTCGGGTCCAGCCCCACATCTCGAAAATCACCATCCCACCATGGCCCCTTGGCATACCCTTCCTCCACGAGGGGAGTATGTGGGGTGGTATGGGATTATGTCCTCATTCACATCGTTCTTGTAATGACCACACCATGTGCCTCTCCCTCCCGATCTATTTCGTCGACCCTTTTCGGCAGTTCACCAATGTGCCTAACGGTACTCTGGATTATTACCTAGAATGTCGGACTTTACTCGGACATGCCCGCACCCACTTTTCAGGCTTTTTGTATCCCTCCATCCAGGCTTCAATCACCTTTCACACCCGTAGGGACCCCCAAGAACGGCCTGAATACCATGCCCAAGGGCTCTCCTACCATTATGGGCCAACACCCCTGAGGGTTTCAGACAACAAATCGATAAAAATCCCGTGTTGTGAATATGGTCAGCGGTCGATGGTCATTTGTTTCCCACCTCATGATAACTCGATATGAAGACTATTTTTCTGCCACGGTTAACAGATATCCTCCATCACCACACCAATCCCATTAAGCCCAAAATGTTGGTTACATGATTCACATCCTTTTCCATTCTCATCATGTCCAAGTAGAGTTTCGAAACTCTTGATAATATTCCTTAGTTCACATCTACGCATTAGGGGAACAAACCCATGTCAGATGCATCTTTCAGGGCCCTTCACTGACTTTCCCTCGATGGATGTTTTGGGTATTGTGATAGGGATCTTCCCCCCTTGTTTCCCACACCGAGTTTAACTCGTATGGGATTAGAGATCAGGTTGAGGTCTGCGCTCACCTAGAAAGTTTTCGTCCACCCATGGTCCATGCTCTAAGACCATAAACTAAAATCTCTTTAAAACTACGTTTCACTTGATTCCCATCGTCATGGGATACGTAGTACTGCCCGAACATATTTGTGTCCGGCTTATTTGGGTGATAGTCTCTTCCCCTTCACTACTCACCCCTTGGCCTGAGGTACCTTTCTCGGGATTTTATGGTATGGTGTAGCATTACGTCCTTATTCACGTCGTTTATGCCACACGACACTTTACACATTCCCTATCCAGCATCGTCTCTGCTATGTCTGTGTTGCATGATGTTAAAATGTATGCTTGGTCCTATCACACGACCCTAAAAATTGACATTATCATCCTGGCCACATGACGAAAAACGACACTTCATTTTGATGACCTCGTTGTAGAGAAAATCACGTTGGGTATTGGTCATGTGCCATGCCATTTTTCAACACCTACCATGGCTTGATTCTTGTGGAAACACCAAGAATTGTGACCCTAGGCCTGTTGCTTCCCAATAAAAACACTCACCTTAAATTAAAAACAAGATTTATCAAATTCTGTTTCATTTGGTGCAAGGGCCATGCCTGCACTTCCCTTTTTCCCTAACACTGGTATATTATCATGTCACCCTTCAGAACTACCTATGTCTTGATTCACATCCCCATGGGATTTGTAGGAGCACCCTAGAAAATCCCTTCAAGCCCAACCTAACTTTCATGTTCGGTCCCTTGACTTGAGAACTCCACCGAGAATGCATGGTAAGTAGGGATTATGTCTTCATTCACGTCGAGTTTTTAACCAACTTACCATGTGTCCCCTTCTCTCCTTACTCCTACATGGTCCGAGCTCTAAGACCTTAAACTAAGACCCTTTCAAGAACTACGTGCAGATTGGTCCCCATCCCCATGGGGTATATAGGAACGCCTTTGGACATTGCTTCATGCCCAGCTCAACTTCATCTTTTGTTCCCTTGACCTAAAACCTCTCTCAAGGGAGATTGTGCAGAGTGGTATGGGATTATGTCCTCGTTCGTGTCGGGTTGCTCACTGCACTGTACACACCCCCAGTTCCGATCCAAGTCGGGTTTTTGTAAATACTCGTCACGTGCCTCCTCTGCTTTCTCCCACTCATGGACCGAATTTTACGACCCTAAAATAAGATCTCCTAATGGTAAAGGACTCTTCTCCCTCTATCAAATATTCCTCATTGTCGTATTCAGATGCATTTTGACAAAGAGCCTGATGTGTGGGATTTTCATGGGGACATTCCCCTCGTCCCATGACCAATATTTTTGCACTCGCTGTTTGGATCCTCACCCTATTCGATATTCAAAAGGACCCTCGGGCAACATGGATTCTAGGGTTAAGGGCTCTCCATGAATGCTATACCTAAAGGCCCTCCAATCGTTTTGGTCCAACGTCCCTACGGATCTCTGACAACATTTGTTACATGGTCCCGTGTTTCGAACATAGTCAACGGTCGACCCTCATTTTTTTGTCCCCATTCTATGCTAATGCGATATGGATGCTGCATTTCTGCCACGGTTAACAGTTATCCTCTATCATTACGCCGCCATCATTGTGATCCAAACCTCGAGCGTCATGATTCACACATTTCCACTTCCTCATGTTCAAGGGGAATTCCAACACACTTAGGTCTATCTCTTCGTGCATCTATGTGCGCCACTTGGTCGTGTTAGAATCAAGGGGCATGTATTCACCAAGACTCCCTTCACCCTAACCTTCCCCTTCCTATGTCGGGAATGTCCCACCACTACATCTTGTTTCCCACACTGAGCATTACTCACGTAGGCTTAGTAGTTTTGGCAGGATGAGTACCAACACGGTCGGGATTCTCGTCGACCCCTCAAAACTACGTATGGAATGATTCCCATCATCATGGGGTATGTAGAAACATCTGAACCCTCTGCATCGGGTCCAACTTAATTCTCTCTCTTGGTCCCTCGACCTGAAGTTTCTTCTCTGTGGATATGTGGTGTGATTTGGACTCCTCATTCACGTCAGTTCCATAACTACCACACCATATACTCCCTCGGCTCCTCCCTTTCAATCCATGTCCTATCGTATGAAGTTAAACTACATGAGTCCATATGCCCTCAACCCATGAAACTAAACTATGATCCTACCCAGAACAAGTTTAGGATGCCGCATGCTAATCCTGGGATGCACCGGAGCCTATACCAGAGAGGCTTTAACCAGCCAGTGTTGTTCTATGACTACACTGCACCCTCAGAACTATGTGTGCCTTGATTCCCATCCTCATGGGATACGTAGGGACACCCTAGTATTTTTCCTAGGTTCTAACCCATAGGAATCATTAATCCTGTTATTCCCCTTTCCGGCCCCCTAGACGGACCCATCATAGAGGTCCATGTAACTATGACTCTGCACTGAACAAGATCAGGATGCCCCAAGATCCCATTGGGAAGTGACAGACCCCCTCGCCAGAGAGGCCCTGTCCCAAAGAAGGAATGATCCATGATCAAACCGATGCACCCATATGGCATACTCCCACCATGGTGGTGTAATTACATGAGTTTTGGATTCTGTTCCGACAAACCATCACTCCATATTCCACGCTTTGTGTGACCCTTATTCGGACCCTCATCCCCTTTCATGTCTGAAGGGACCCCCAAACGGCCAGGTCTCATGCCGCATCGGCTCACCTACCATCCTGGGCCAATTCCCTGGAATACTCTTGACAACATTTGCGACATGGTCCCGTATTTTGAACATGGTCAACAGTCAACTCTCATTTGTATATCCCCATTTTAGGATAATGCGATATGGATGCTGGGTTTCCCCCACAGTTAACGGTTATCCTTTATTGTCACGCCATCCCCACAGTGTTCCGAATCTTGGATATCATGATTCACACTTCCCATTTCCATCTATTCGGACCAATTTCAGCACCCATGGCGTGACACCTTTTGTGCATAAGAGAATGTTGAAGAAACGGTAATTCGACTGTTTTGAGAACTTTTTTCTCTGACCAGGTCTATCCTATTTTCCGGAAATCCAGACTGGTTATCCAAACCCCGTATGCACGAAGCATGGTTTCCACTCCTATTTTGGGTGGGATGATGAGGAAACTATCTCCTGTTTCTCACATCGGGCCTGACCCACGTGAGCTTAGGGAATTTTCACCGGACGTCCCACATACATTGTAAGGATGTAATGAACCAATGAAAATGGTGGAAATCGTGCATGCTATGACATTCAAAGAAAGAAGAAATTCTAATCACGATAGTACCATTAAATGGTTTGTAATTGTTACAGTACCCGGGGGTCGACTCCCCCCATGGACTGATTGACCCCGTCAAAAGAGCAATGGAGCACCACCACCCTTCGACTTGTGGCTTCCCAGAATTACTGCTGATTACTCATATCCTGCTCCTCCTCAGTAGTGGTGGGGAATAGTTCGTCAGCCTTGGCCCTATCCCTCTCTATGTCGTCCTAAATGGAAGCCATCTCTTCAGAAGCCTACCTCATATGCTCTTCTGCCTCTGCCAGTTGGGGATTCATCCGTAAGATCAGCTCAGATTGTGTATTATGAGATGAAAAATGCTTATCTGGCTTGATCTGCAGCTGCTGGACCTCTCTTTTAGCCTCATGGAGATTCTTTATGTTTGCCACTTTCCTCCGGTACCAGCCCATGTTGAGCCCGCGATCATACTCCCGGATCTTCTCAGCCATGAGATCTTGGATGAGCGCATGAGGACGTTGGGCATCCACTCCCCCAGCGCACAGTTCATGCAACCACGAGTGAAGTCTGTCCATCTAATCTAGCCATTGCGCTTGGGAGGTGTCATTGATGAAGCACGTGATTAAATTCCATGATCGGCGTCGGGCAATGCTGTTGTCTTCTTCATCGGAGGCCATTTCATCCCAGTCCACATGATTGGCAGGTTCGTATGCAGGATACGCCTGCAGGAAATCCTCGGCAGGATCTGCATCTGGCATTGAATTGTGTGTGAAATCTGGCACTAGAGCAGGCGTGATAGGACTTGGGTCGGCTGGTTGATCTTCTTCATCAGACTCAACATATATAACCTTAGGCATGACCCGGCTTGTGGTCCCGTTGACGGTAGGGAGTTCTGCAGCTTGGGTAGGTGTGGGGACTATCTCCACCATCACCGGTGTAACACCCCAGGTAAATAACGAATATGACTTTTTTTATATTTATCCATATTTTTGAATAAAATATTAATATTACTTTAAAGGGGGCGGTATTCTCTATGGCGTACCCAATACGCAACAACGAGTTTTTGGGAATCTTATGTTGCACTTTAATAATAAAATAATATTATTTTAAATGGTAGTTAACGCCTAGCCGTTGTAATGGCGGGAATGAACAGAACTAACTAAAAAATGATTATATATGTTTGTCAAATATTTTTACTCTTTACAATAAATGTTAGAGGATTAAAAATGCGAATGAATCCAATTTTAAGCGTAAACATTCTAATATTCTTTAAAAGGTCGATTAACAGCCTTTAGATGGCGAACCTCTTTTAAAATCCACTTTTTGACAATTTTATGTGTTATATTTGACAAAATAAAATTCTTATTAAGAATCGGGACATCAAAATATACTTTGTGTAATTTTTTGGTATCTTTCCGATAAAATTCAATTTTTCATGAATAGTGAAAAATGTTGTATATTAATTCAAAACCACTTTTTAATCAAATTTATTTATATTTTTAGATTATCTATTGAATTTTTTTTAAAGTAAACTAGAATATATTTTACCATTTAATTCCAAAGTGGTCGTTGGAATTAATTTCACTTTGAAATTGGACTTAAACTAGTGTCAATATTTTGATACTTATTATTTCATAAAAACACGCTATTTGCTCTTACAGCACGATTTAATTATTAAATTAATTAATGTAACTTATATGTTTTGAATATTTTAAAATAGACATCATTTTTGAATTCGGAATATCAAATATAGATTAGGGTGAAGTTTTGGTATTTTACTGAAAACCATCAATTTTTGATGAATTGTGAAACCACTAAGTGGTACTTAAAAACTGATTTTTCATTTAAATGAAATTTTACCACCTATGTGTTTTGAATTTCAAAAATCTGACATACATGGTTATCATTAAGAAGTAAAATTTGGTTCAATGGTATTAAAATATTTTTTTCGTGAATAGTAACTTTTAAGTTTTTAATCGCGATTAGAGTTAATTAGTGTAGTTTAAGGAAACAAATAATGTTTTAATATTATGAGATGAGCTTGACACATGTCCTACCCTTATTTTATGTGTCATGGCCGACCAAGGCAATCCATGGGTCAACTTGGGGACCCCATGGAGGCACTTTGGAAGGAAAATGACATTAATATCTTTTTATTTAATGTAAAAGTAAAAACTGACACAAACATGAGTTGTTTTACTATATCAATTTTTAAATGGGGTTATACAAGTCAGATGTTTGACTATAAATAGTCCTTGGAAAGATAAAAATAGTTCCTACATCATAGTATTTTTTTTAATAATTTTTAGACATTAAATAAATTAAATTATTTATGACATCATGATGATGCAGCGACTACCTCATTATCTAACGATTTAAATAAAATGAAACGATAATGTAACATAAAAGACCTACACTTGTAAAAACCCAACTAGATGGGTATCTTTCGAACCCTTATCACCTTACCCTAAAATTATATCAATGTGGGACCTTTTAAATCCAAAACTCATTTTAAAATAAAGTAGCATTTCTTTACTTTCCAAGAGTGCCCCTCCTCTCCTCTTATAAAAGGCAACCACCTCTACCACCTTACACACACCTCTCAAGCCTTTGGCTCAGAAATCCCTGCCCTTTTCATCTCTAAAAATACCTCTCTTCATCATTGAAGCCTCACTTTGGGCAGAATCCTTTCCAAGGAAGCCTTTGAGCTTAAATCAAAGAGAGTTACTCGTTTTAAAGGTCGTGTTTTCTCTTGTGTTCTTATGTTTTATTTTGTTTCTCCAACCCACTAAACTCTTATTATTCTTCTATTTTGTAACAACACCAGTATCTTCAATATACTATAATGTTGTTATGTGATGGATTCGAGCTACACTTACACACACTTTCGTCTAATGGTTAAAGAACATACTGTTTCTGTGGTTGGCGATTTTCTGCCTCATGAAACGATGATTGTTCAATATTCTTTTAACACCTTTATAGGTGGACATTATGATTTAACTGTATTTTATATATGATATATATGTTATTAATGTTTACTATATGCTTCTGTATTTTATATTTAAAACATACCTTTATTCTTTTCATGTTGTGAAAATGCGATAATTTCATATGAGGAAGTGTGGACTACCGCCCCCTCAAGTGATATGACTCATACATGAAATACATGGAATGTATAAAGAATGAAATTAATGAACATATGTGACCTATATAACATATATATTATACTGGAATTATAATATATATATATCATTCATTTTTAATTGCATTAATATGACTAAAAAAATGAAAGTAGCGTTCATGCGTACGTACGACCTACCGTCTCCATGAATGGTGCTTTGCATTTTTTATCTCCAAATGATATGGAATAGTATAAAATGAATATGTACTAGATATATATGATATTTTAATCATTAGTACTATTCTGGAAATTATTTACCTATAACTACATTGGCAATCATTTTTTTAAACAAGTTCATTTTTGACTCATGTACCAAACATCGACAAAAAGGTCTGATATGAACTAACATTATTAAACAATTATTATAACATTGTAATATGTGATATGAATTGAATAATAATCTTTAAAAGAGGTACTTAGTAAATTATAAATTGACCAAAGTTTATTATTTAGGAATATAAAGAAATGAACAAGACAAGTCGGACTTGAGGTAAGGGATCATACTCCTATCTTTCTTTTTAAGTACACTCTTTTATGTCATGCATTTTAAGCTCACCTTTCTTGTGATTGGGATGTTATTTTATATTACTCTTACTGTAATTTTTATGTTCATATGATGATAGACCCTATTCTCTCTCATCAATCCATTTTGGATGTTTTGAGTGGCGCCGTTAGGCTGCTGAATTTTCAAAAGAGATCTAACCTTTCTCTTTCTTTTTAAGTACTCTCTTTTATGTCACTTCTTTTAAGCTCATCTTTGTTATGTTGGGGGATGTTCTTTTATATTCCTCTTGCTGTAAAATTTATTTTAATATGATGATAGATCCTATTTTATCTCATCAATCCATTTTTGGATGTTTTAAGTGGCGTCATTAGGCTGCCGAGTTTTCATAAGGGATTTTTCATCACACATTTATTCCTATGACATTTACGCTATGTTTTCCACTATTTTCTTTGAGTGGTGTATGTACTTCCCATTATTATACAATTTTTGTAGTATAATTTCATTTATGGGTATTTACATCTTCATTGTATGACCCTTCTTCAATGCGGTGTATGTTTTGAAGGTTACCCAACTCAGTAAGGGGACCTTTCACCCTCCTCTTTTTAAAAGACTTCTTTTGTTATGTCTTTTAATTCACATAATATTATGTTGTCATATGTTCTTATATATCATTATTTATTTAAATTTATGTCCAAGTGATGAGATACCCTTTTTATCTCTCATCAACTCATTTTCTGAAATTTGTAGTGACGCTGTTAGGCTGTCAATTTTTTGCAAGGGAAATTCTTAACACAATTTTGATTCTTTGGGATAAGATTGTACTCCTTGAATATGTCGTTATATGAATATTTGTGAGTAACCTCTGATTGTTTTACACTTAATATCCACTTATATTTGGTGTATTAGTTTGTCACACATAATTACGTAATTGATTTATCCTTAATCAAAGGATACCGTCTTTGTAAGGGACTTCATATCAATCTCCATTAATTGAGGCATATTTTTTTTCATACACAACATTATTTTATACGGTGTATAATCCCCTTTTACTTTTACATTTATCTAAAAGGAATCTTTTTTATATGAAGCGTTTTACTAAATTACAAAAGGGAATGTTTTTGTCGTACGTATGCGGAGACAACAACTTCTCCGCCGCCATGACCATTATTTTATTTTCAGCCTCCTCTACAAGCCATACCTTTTTTAAAGAAAAATAAATACCATGTTATACTTTTATTTTATTTTGGTATTGAAAATGGTTCTCAGAATGTTTTTATATCAATGTGTTGTATTGATATCTTGTGATTGAAAAGTGTAAATATTATGTTTCCTTTATGCATGTTTTATGTTATATGATTATGTTATGGTTCTTGGGAATTATTTTGAAGACGGGTGGTTCCGTGAAAATCTAAGGGAGGGTGTGCCCGATATAGATCTCTAATTCATTGGGTAACTCGATGGGGTTAAATGTTATGGTTTCTCTGAAGATATATAGGGAATATATTGTGATGGGTATTCCAAACGTAACCAAGAGGGTTACTCCCTACGTAAGAATGTTATGAATGCCTCAAGTTACCTTTATGTCTTTTGATTTCTATGATTTATTCATGATTTTATGAGGTATGTTAAAGTGCTAATGTTTTATGGGTAAAGTATGATTTCATTCTTATGTACACATTTACTCATGTTTCCTTTCCATAATTTTATATCCTTTACTGAGATTTTTATGCTCGTCCCAGGTTTTTGAAATGTTTTTCACAGGTCAAGGGAAAGGTACATGATATGATGATAGTGTCAAGGAAGTGTCAAGAAAGAATCCATGTTTTACTTTAAATATGTTTTCGTTGATGGGGAAAATGAGTATTGTCTTTTATTTAACCAATTTGTTTAAATGTGGAATGTAATTCATGATTTATGATCTAATTCTCTAAAAATATAAACCTGAATAGATCCTCAAAGTGAATTGTTAATTTAATTAAATATTAATTAAGGTTTGAGGCTGGGGCCTTATAGTTGGTATTAGAGGTCGGTTTAGACAATTTTAAGGATTAGGAGTTTTTGTTAGACACATGATTAGTCCCTATATCTATTATTTCAGTTAAATATTTTTTTTATAACTTTTTTCAGGTCAAGTAAAGTCGGTTACGAATGGAAGGAGAAGGATCTCAAACGACATTCCTATCTCTTCCTGATGACATGCTTGCAATAATTATTGCAAAGTCATGTTCGGATGATTGTGATACTTTTTCTAGCATACAACTCACTTGCAAGCAGTTGTTTGAGATATCAAACACCTCCACTATACCTCGTTATCATCGTGGATCATGGGTTGTATTTAGGAAAATACTATTTTCACAATATTCTCATATTTTCAAGAAAGGTAAATATTATCAAGGTATTTTAAAATATTTAACCTTATCACAAGAATTTGAAGCATATTACGATTTTAAAAATGGTGCTGAGGAAGGAGACCCTTGCACAACCTATTTATATTTGATTTTAAAATATAGTCTCTCAGCACATACTTATGGTATTTTAAAAGGGCCAATAATAGAAAGATTAAACTCAAATTCTATCAGACTATTTTATAGAAATCATGTTTTATCAGATTTTTTGGTATTATATGTCATACATGATTATTTTCCAAAACTGTTTTTCTGTGAACACCCATATGACCCATGTTTTACAAGGTGTGTTTGGATGGAGGAAGCAAATGATTGTGAAGGATATCTAAATCATTGTTGTAATGCATGGGACTTCTACCTACGTAAGCAAGATGACGATGAAACCGAGTGGACGCCATGATCAAGGTATGATGTTATTCATTTTGGGAATCATTTTATTTTATCTTATGGTGGTGAAATAAGACATCAAGAATTAATATGTTGAGATCGTAACGAATTTGGATGAAAATGAGAGGAATAAAGAAACTATTGAGATTAAAACATGTTAGGGTTATTTTTGGAGTTTTATAAAAAGTACAACACTCAGACCGTGTGACAAACTGTCAAGTCGGACAAAGCTGCGGGAATCGAACCCACAACCAATGTGCAACTGGTATTTATCGCCTACCACCGGACTACGTGAAGTCCTTGGTTAGTTTGACTGATTATTTTTAGTTAGATGATTTTATGAATAAAGAGTAAGTTGATTTTGGGTTATCTATGGAAATTTATTAACCTATCATGGAGGATATGTGATTAGGTTAATTACTTTTCAACACGAGACTTTAAGAGTAACTGATGTTGTTTGGAGATAAATGTTACGATTTAACATAGAAGTTTATGTGACTAAATCTTTCAAATATTTGGGTTTCAATCTTATTTTGGTTTACTTTGAATAATTTTATGGACAAATTGTTTATCGAATGGTCCTCGTTGAACTTTCGGTTTTGTTGGAAAAATTTTGGAGATTAAAAATAGATTTTTTTTATAAAGGTTTATCCTTTTCTGGATTATCTGATCTTGTACTAACCTTTTTGGTTTTGGTTTTGGTTAAAGTCTAAAGACATGGGATGTATATAGTCCTCTTTTGTGGATTAGGTGATTCTCTAGAAGTTGATTATAGTACTCTTAATGTGAACAAGTCATCCTAAATAATCATCTTTTGGAGAAAATATGAGTTTGTGTAAGAAATATTATAAAAGTTGAAAGTCAACATTATAAGTGATTGTGTTTCCTTATGAATAAATTCCTCAATAAAAAGAAACTTAAAACAAAATGGTTTTCTATTAACTTTTCCTACTGGGGAATCGAATACCGTTTATCCCATCACAAGTTTGTGATTTTCTTATGGTTAACTTTCTCATATACATGTTTTTTATCACTCTCCATCAGAACATGACCCTCTGTTTTCTACTCCATGTCCATGTTTTCCTACATGGAATCCTAGTATGGGTTAACTCGGGTGACCTCTCTACTTCTCTTTCTTTATTTTAAATTTATTGTTTTACTGACTCTTGTTCATATGTGGGACATTCAAGGATGTTTCCAAGCCCAATTGTAAAATTGCGAGGACACAATTCCCAAAAGGGGGGAAGGATGTAACACCCCAGGTAAATAAAGAATATGACATTTTTTATATTTATCTATATTTTTTGTATAAAATATTCATTTTGTGTAACTTAATCCAAATGAGAAAAGAGTATTTTTAACAAAGGTTATAGTCGATATTCTCCTAGTCCTACGTGTAGGGTATTATCCAGTTAAACATTTACAATGTTTTCGGCTTGTCTTGTTGGTATCATGTGTTGTTTGAAAATTTCCCACAACCATATGGGGTGCGGTTTCTCATGTACTACAATTACTTTAGTTTATGAATCTTCTCTAAAAATTTAATGGGACTTTTTCAAAACATGGGATATGTTTTATTACATGACATTACCCTAATTAATATTATTCTAAATAAATTTGTTTTGTCTATTTTCCAAATACCATTAAGTGGTATGTTCTCTCGATATTTTCATGCTCTTGATGCAAGAGTATTTCGTTCAATTTCTCACTTTGGCCCAATGTATGTGATAACTTTTATGAGACAATTATTAATCAAAATAACATATGTTTGAATCCCATATATTTTCATGAACTCATCCTAGGGATATGGCATTATAAGACATCACCATTGAATGAATTTGTTAATCGTGATGTAAAGTGATTTACAATGCCTCGTGTTCACCTCATCCTCTGAAAGGGACTCTAGATGGGGAATTGGTGATAATATGATGAAATTCATTCAATGTATCAAGAAATCAGGTAACATCCAAGGTATTTATATAATAATGTTTTATATTTATTAGTATTCTTTAATTAAATGGTTAAATTCATTATGTTAAGGAATTGTTAAAAAAAAATTTAATTATATGTTAGTTTATTTAAAACCTTAATTTTCAAATTATAAAATTTTAATTTTACAAAAATAATTTCATTATTAAATTTATAATGATAAAATTATCATAGTATGAAATTTTTATAATTTTACAAGAAAATTTAAATATATGTGAATTGTAAAAAAAGATGGTTTTTTTACATATGGTATCATTTGTGATAGCATCAAGGCATAATTATAAGATTAGATTTACTAAAATTAGTTAATAAATAAATAATGATATTATAAGATAAATATATTTCAAAAATAAATTATAACATGGAAATTATAATGTATTTCATGATATGTATAAAAATCATTGTCAATACGGACGTAGTGCCTATGCAGCATTGACAAAGACAAATTTTCCCCCTTATTGATAAAAATTAGGTACTAAAAAATATATTCATGAATTATTTATTGATTATTATCAATTAATTTTGTTTTGGGATTTTAATTTCAAATTATACATTTAAATAACATAAGCCGTATAAAAATTCCAATGCAATGCATGCAAGAGACAAGAAAAGAAAACATTAACAAATTAAAGAAGTTTTCTTGACATAGATATAAGTAAATATACATAATGAATGAATATAGAATATTATAATAAAATTAATATAGTTATTTTTTATTTTATTAATTTAGTTTTAATTTTTATAAATGAAATAATTAACTTTAATACTTAAGAAACGATGATGTAGTGCTTGTGCAAGCAGAAAAAAAATAAATAAAATATTTTTTATCAAAATTACAAGTACCATTAAATGAAAAAACATGACTAGTTATTATCATATAAAAAAAATTTAGACTATTATATTATTATTATTTAAAATTTGGTCCATTTTTTATTCATATGAATCACTTTAATCCCTTTATACTATTTTATTTAAAACCATGTCAACTTGTTCACACTGTAATTTTTAATTAGTATAACATTTTTATATGAGGTTTTCTAGAAGTATTTAATGAAAAATAATAATCTTTGGAAATATTATAAAATTATCATTTTCAGATAATTTTTTTTATTTTTTTGGAAATAAATATTTACCTTAATGTCTATCATAAAAATTATGTAGCAAATATTCAATTAGTGAAGAAATAATATTAATGACTTTAAAAATAAATAAATAAATATAATTTTATATTTTTAAGTTATTGAATGATTTATATATATTAATATTATAGTATTATAATATAATAAAAAAATATTTCTAATTTGTAACTTTTATTATGTCTTTAATGTCATGGTTATGAATCGTGCTCAATTGGACAAAAAATATTTTCCATGAGAACAATATTTTATTAAATTAATTAAAAATTTAATAAGGTGAAATGGGATGAAATTTTATCTAAAATACAATCACATTTGGTTTTTAGGCCTTTTTGGAATTCTTAAACACTGTAATATATGTATGTTATTTTAATAATTTGAGTAATTCTAAAGTTACCCCTAACCTCAATTATAAAAGGGGACTCTTTAATTCACAAAAATTCATCATCATAAGACAAATTTCCCACTGTATTCTAAAAAATTCCCTTTTGATAATCAATTTCCACATTTTTTGAGCTTCTGGTCTCACAAAAACACTACTTCCAATAACCTTAAATAGGTTCTCACAGAGAAACTTTCAAAAGGTAAGATTACATCTTCTTATCTTTTAATTTATTTTTCACCCCTACCTTATGCTCACATCATATCCAATGTTTCGAAAAAATATTAGTAATATATATATATATATTGTAATTTTTTTATGTTACATGCATCATAATGTCTATCATTTTCTCCTTTTATTCTTAAATAACATAATCGTTGTCATTGGTTTGTCAATTCACTTCCTTCGTGGAAGATGAGCTTTTGTTTCCCTTTACCACAATAATTCGAAGTATGAATTATCTTATAATATTTTAAAATGAACTAAAAATATATTTTTTATCACTTCTAGAGTATTATTTCTATTTTAAAAATAAGACCATAATATACGGATCTTCAAAACCATAAGAAACACACACATGAAACAATGGAATTAATGAAATGGTATTAACAAATGGGTGGAAAATATTATAATAAGATCATATAAGGTTTTTTAAATATGATTTTAGTTCTGTAATAAATTAATAACACTCTTAAAAATATTATACATCAATTTTGAACACTTCTTAAGGAATTCAAACTGGAGGTAGGGTATTTCCTTTTAAAATCCTTTTAAATTTATCTTTTACAAAATTCAAAAAGATTATTTTTTTTAAATACATTATGACCAGTTTCCCTTATATTCAAGAATTTTACTTTATATTTTTCATAGTTATTTTTTATTAATTTCATTTCACTATTATTTTCATGGGTTTTATATTTTAAAAGTAATATTTATAGAAAAGAAATGTATTTCGAAATCAAAATGTAATTTTCTAAATGGTTTAAATGAGTAATCAAGGGTTTTATTCATGATATGTTCCATGGGAATTTTTTTCTATGGTCTGATCCCATTATAGCTATAGATATGATAGGTTGAACCATGTTATATCTCCAGATATTATGGGTTGAGTCCCATTATAGATCAAGATTGGACGGGTGAGCCCAATTTTAACTCTACAATAAATTTGGTACTCCAAAGATAATAGTCTACTGAAATGTTATACCATTTATAAGGGGGTATGTAGGTGTTATATGGTAAATATTTCCAAATGTAACTACAAGATATTTCTACCCAAGATAATTAATTTTTATGAAAATGGTGTTAATAGTTTTTATGTTTTCACTGGACTACTAATTTCTATATTTATTTCCCTTGCTGAGATCATTGTGATCATCCCAAGATTCAAAAAAAAATTCATAGGTTATAATGATGGGTTAGAGTAGTAAGGAGGTCTTGTTTTATTTTATGATGATATTTCATGAAAAATTATCTAGGTTTTCTTTTAAAAAGTTTTATTATAGAATACATGTATATTTGTTTTCATAGTACACACTTAGTATGAATGTAGAATGTTATATATATATGACCTATTTATCTAAAAATATAAAACTAAAAATATCCTCAATTTGTGAGGATGTAATTTTTTTACTAAAACTAAATATTGTGTAATATTTTATGTATAGGTCATTATTGTTGGTATCAAATGACAATTTAGATAACTTTAGGGGTTAAGATGATGTTAATATAATACCATAAATGATTTTTACCTTATGGTTAATTTTAAATGATAAAGAAATTAATTATTTCAAGGTATATTTGACTAATATATGTCTGTTTAGGATTTTAATCCACAGAATAAATAGGATTGATGATGTAAAAAGGCACTGGTAGAATGATATCCTTCTGAATCTATAGAAGTGAATAGTGGGAATTGGAACATATTAGTTTGTGAAAACAATTGATTTGTTAACTAGGGTGGAACATGGTGGTGCTACTCATTCTAAGAGGAACCTGATATATCATTAAGAAACATGTATTTTGTAGAGAATTTTATTGAGGAAACATCCTCGTGTTTTTAGTGAAACATCCAATCTAGAGGTAGCTTAAGCATAGATCAATACTCTAGAAAAGATATATGAAGTCATGGGATATTCATAACTCTAAAATGTAAAACTACACATTTATCATTTTGATGGTTAAATCGATCAATAGTGGTATCTAGTTACAAATACCATAGAAAAATAATATCTTGATACTTTCGAATTTTATGATTTTAAAAGTCTTTTTATGAAAATATATTTTCTTAAAACTGCTCGACTCTGAATGGGGAAACAATTAATAGATATAAGGAATAAATATAGTGATTTACTAGATGAATATGAATCAAATTTTATGAGACATGCATGGTACATACCTTATTTTAGTCAAGAATTTTCTTTTAAAATTGATAGATTTTATGCCAATTTGAAACCATTTTCACAAATAGATTTAGATTCATGAGAGTTTAAAATATATGGTAAACTTTATCATTGTGCTAAAAATACTGATATGTAGCTTTTCAAATGATAAAATCATCATGATGACAAGAATAATAAGTGTCCAGGTTGGTATGCATTAGAGAAGAATTCATTAATGAAATATGGAGGTAAGAAAATCAACTTCCATTCTCGAGAAAAGTGTGGTAAAAATCATCCTAGATAATTTTTTCTAAATTTGAGGATATTTTACCGATGTTGGATGTTTGGGAACACTTCTCATGAGTGCAAGGAAATTGATCAGAAAAATAAAGATAATTTTATGGTGAGATGCATTTACTATAAGGAATTGGGTCGATTTTCTAATGTTTGTTAAAAGTTTTTCACTTAGGTGGGAAGTCAAAAATATTAGAATTATAAGGGTTAGTTAAAGTCCTTTAAAACTACTTTATTATATGTTGAGCCATCAAACAAAGTGGTATCAGGTAAATTTAATATTTTTACCTAATTTTCTATTGTTTTTTTTGATTTATAGTCCACACATTTCACCATTACCATGAAACGTTCAACTAAATTAAAAAAATACACATCAAGAAATGAATCCAAAAATCATGGTAGAAACACCTAGAATAAATGTTAAGAAAAAAATAAATTAAAATAATATAGCTATATATTTTTGAAAATAATTTACATGAAAACCATTTTCTATTACCTATAGTAGAGTTCAATAGTATTCTCATTATGGACTAGGTTTCTGTTCATCATACTAAGATAGATTTTAAAGCTAAAGAAATTTTTTTAGGTAGAGTTTTATTTTGTGTACAAGAATAAACCCATATCACTGATAACATATCATGAAGCTAAGAAACTGTTAAAATATGGAAGTGAATTTTATCTTTCACAAATGTTTTAAAATTCGGCAACTATTCAGATAAATGAGGTGCTAGTTGTAAATGGGAATCCAAATGATTTTATTTATGTTTTTCAATGTATTATTCCTAAGGAAGAGTATTCTTTTACTGTTGAATTAGTCCGATATATAACACTATTTTCTAAACCCCCTTATTGAGTGGCTCAAATAGATCTTTTAAAGTTGAAGAAGAAATTGTTTGAGATATTATATAATCTTTTCATCTGACCTAGAACGTCACCATGGGGTTCACCTATCATGTTTTCTAAAAATAAAAGTAGTTCAAAGAGACTTTTTAAAGATTATTGGATCTTGAATAACATCACTACTAAGAATAAGTATCATTTTCTTCATATAAATGATTTGTTTTATCAGCTCTAGGGAGTGTAGTATTTTTCAATGATTCACTTGAGATCTGAGAACCATCAGCTATAGTCGAAGGATAATGACATTCAAAAAATTTCCTTCCATACTAGGTATAAGAATTATGATTTTGTTTTTATTCTCTTAGGTTTGATAAATACACATTCTGTATTTATGGGTCATATAAATATAATATTTCATGATTTCTTGGGTAGGTTTGTGTTCTTTATTTGTTATATTCTAAAAGTAAATAAGAACATGAAATACATATAAATTTTATTTTTCCAAACATAAAAGAAAATAAACTATATGGTATATTCAGTGAGGGATAATTTTGGTTTCAAAATATTTCATTCCTTGGTAACATTATTGCTAAAGACGGAACAACTATTGATCCTACTAATAAGAAAGATACTGAGAAATGTAATAAACCCAAAAATATAACTTAAATTTAGAGTTTCTATAGTTTATACGGATATTATTGTTGTTGTTTTAGGATATTTTCGATGTTATATATCTCGTTAACTATGTTCACATGAAATGGGGTGAATCTTATTATCATAGAGGAATGTGATTCCTGTTTTCAAGAACCAAAAAATATATTGGGGAATGATCCTGTTCTGACCTTGCCTTCCATAAATGGTGAAATTGTTACCTATAGTAATGATTCTTTTAAGTGAGATGGTTGTGTTCTGATGTATAATGATTTGGTAATTTCATGTTCTTTGAGGGAACTATAACCTCTTGGGTAAAATTATCCTACCCAAGATTTGGAATTAGATTCTATTGCTCTTTATATAAAAATTTAGAGGAATAATTTATATAGATCCCTTTCTGAAATATATACTAACCCAAATTATTTGAAGTATATATTTACTCATAAGTAATTGAGAATAAGACAGAGAATATGGATGAAACTAATCTAGTATTATGATTTCCTGATTCATTACCATCATGAAAAATAAAACAAATTGGTTGATGCATTGACACAGAAAAGTAATGCTACATTAATCATGTAATTTTAGGAACCTAACCCCTTGTTTAATTATATGTTAAATTTTTGATTATAAGTTGTATTTATAGTATAGACCTTTTTTTGTTTCAGGTGTTTGTGAAATTGTCTCTATTAGATAGAATTAAAAAAGCACAGAAGGAATACCTTGAGTTGTAGAAAAATATATATTTCATTCAGAAGGGTAAGTTTCCTAAGTTTATCATTGATAAAGATCATGTTTTTATATTTGGGAAGATATTATCTATGACTTGTGATTCCCAATTGAAGAACTAATTTTTATTTGAAGCTTGTCATTCTATGTTTTTAGTTCATCATAGTCGCACAAAGATGTATATAGATTATTGACAGTATTACCGGTGGGATGGAATGAAAAGTGATATTGTTTATTTTATCATGAAATGTTTGAAATGTATATATGTTAAAGAAGATCGACAGTTACTGAAGTGGATGCTTCTTCCTTTTCCAGTACCAAATTGGAAATGAGAAAATATATCTAAGGACTTTGTTGTGGGAATACAAAACAATTCTAAAGGAAAAAATGTGATCTAGGTTATTATTCTTCAACTGACTAAATATGCACATTTTCATTATATTTGAGACACTTTGTATATATATAAACAGTTGATATTAAACCTCAAACATATTATCTATGTTCATGTAGTTTCTCTCTCAATTTTATTAGATCATGATCCCATGTTCAATTATAACTTTTGTAAAGGCCTTATTAATTCATTAGTAACTGAATTAAATTCCAATATTTCTTTTCATCCTCAATCATATGGGCAGTAAAAACGAACAATTTAGATATTAGAGGATATGTTGTGTTCTTGTTAAATTTTATAACATGGAATTTGTGATCAAAATATTTCATTAGTTTCATTTTATTATAATAATTGTTTTAATTCCTGTATACCGATATCACGTCTTGGGAAATTATATTGAAATTGTTATTAAACACCAAAATTTTGGGATGAAGTAGGTGAAAAGTAGTTCATGGGACCATAATTTCTAGAGTAAATAGTATAGATAGTATAGTTGATTTAGGGACACATAAGGATAACTTAGTGCAGATAGAAAAGATATGTAGATAACCAGAGGAAAGATTTATCTTTCGACATAAGCAATCATGTCATTCTCGAAGCTTTACCATGGATAAGTGTGAAGTATTTTTGTAAGAAGGGGAAGGTGAGACCATGGTTCATTGGACCTCATGAAATAATAGAGAAATATTTACCAGTTTCCAACCGAATACCTTTTCATCTGATTGTATCATAGGTACATGATGTTTTTCACATTCCGATGATAAGAAAGTATGTGCATGGTCCATCTCATGTTTTTAGCCAACAAATAGTTTATCTTGAATATAACATTTCTTATTAAGTGAATCCTATTCAAATTCTTGATCGTAGAGATAAATTATTGAAGAACAAAGAAATTCACCAGGTTAGGGATTTGTTGGGAAACCACATCATAGAAGAAGAAACATGGGAATTCAAAAATAATCTGAGGAAAAATTATTCCCATTTTATTAATAAGTAAATAAATTTTTGAGGAAACAGTTTCAAAAGTGGGGGGGGGATCTAACAACCAATGTATTCATAGAATACATTGTTTTTATATTTATTAGTATTCTTGAAATAAATGGTAAAAAAATTTATGTTATGTGATTCTTAAAATAAATAATATAATATATAGTTATTTATTAAAAAATTTAATTTCCAAATTATAGAATTTAAATTTGATAAAAAAATTCATTTCTTAAATCAACGTGATTAAATTATCATGGTATGAATTTTTTATAATTTTCAAAAAAAATAATTTTTGATGAATACTAAAAAATACAGTTTTATAGTAAAATTGTGTAATAAATAAATATTTACATTATTAGACAAAAATACTATAAAAATAATAAAAAATATGGAAATTATAGTATATTTCATGATAAGTTCCAAAATCGTCATCAATGTTGATGCAGTGCATGCACATCGTTGACAAAGTAAAATTTTGCTAATTATTAATAATAATTGGGTCTTTAAAATTATTTTCATGACCAAATTTTTTATTTTTATGTATAATTAATGTTTTCGGATGTTAATTTCATTTTCTATATTTATATAAAATAAGTCTTATCCAAATACAAGTGGAATGCTTGTGCAAGGTAGGAAAAGAAAATATTAAAATATTAAAAATGTTTTCTTGACATTTATACGTATAAATATTGGTAATTAATGTATATAGAATAATATTTTGAACCTATTTTTTTTATTTTTTATGTTATTATGTTATTTTTATTTTTTATAAATGAAATAATTATCTTTACTACTTAGGCAACGCTGGTGCAGTTCTTGTAAAAGAAGAATAAAATTAAATAAGAAAATTTTAATTAAAAAAATAAGTACCATTAAATGACCCAAAAATGACTAAATCTTTTTCTATAAGCAATTTTGTAACATTATAATATTTTTTTCAAATTTAGGAAATTTTGGACCCATATGAACCAATTTAATCACTTTATAATATTTTATTAAAAAGAAAATCAAGTTGTACGTGCTATAATTTTTAATTTGTATAATATTTAAATATGATTTCTTCCATTAGTTTTTAGAGAAATACTAGTCTTTAAAAATATAATAATTTTATATTTTTTATATAATATTATTTTTAATTTTTAGTGAATTAATAGTTATCTTAATGGTTGGAACAATAATGATGTAGTAAATATATAATTGATGAATAAATCAAATTGATGATATTAAAAGTAACAAAATAAATGTAATTTTAGATTTGTATGTTTTTTATGATTTCAATTAATGAATATGATATTATTAGAATATAAAAAAATCGAATTACAAACATTATTTTGGTGTGATTAAAGTCATGGTTATAAATATTGTTCAATATGAAAATAATATTTTCCAAGAGTAAATTTTTTGTTTAATTATTTAAATATAAAAAAATATTTAATAATAAAAAATGTTATAATATTGTGTCTAAATCATAATATTCTTTAGTTTTCATGCATTTTTAGGTATTAAACCATATAATAGATTTATTATATTTTAACAATTTGAGTAAATCCTAAGTTTCCTCTCACCTCAATTATAAAAAGGGACTCTTTCCTTACAACCATTCATCACCTTAAGCCATATTTCTCGATTATATTCATAAAAATTCACTTATCCTAATCCCTTTCCACACTCTATAGATTCAATTATCACAAAAATACTACCTCTAAAAGCCCTAAGGTGGTTCTCAATGAGCAATTTTCAAGAGGTAATATATATTCATATCCTCTTTTAAACTCCTTTTCACTTATACCTTATCCTAACCTCTTATCCAATGTTTCATGAAAACTTCAAGATAAATATGTTCTCTAAATTTATTTATCTTATATTCATTAAAAAATCTCTTATATTCTCCTTTAATTCTTAAATACTAAAATCATCGTTCATGGTGTGTCAATTCACCGCCTTTATGGATGATGATTTTTTGTTTCCTTTTACCATAATATTAAGATGTTTTAATTATCTTTTAATAGTTCAAAATTAATTATATATATATATTTTCTCACTTCTAGAGAATACTTTTTTTGAAAAATAATTCCATAATAAAACGACATTGAAACCATGAAAAGAACACACCCAAGTCTAGGGAAATAAGAAAATATTGTTATTAAATGGGTGGAAATGTTATAAGAAGTTAGTTTAAGGTATTATAAACATGAGATTAGTTATGTAATAAATTAATAACAATCCTAAAAACAATATATAGTATTTCTGAACACATGTTTTTGAATTTGAACCGGGGGAAATGGTCTTTCCTTCTAAAATAATTATAAAATGTATTTTTAAAAAAATTCAAAAATATTACTTCTCTTTAAATATTGTGTGGGTTGTTTATACAGATTTCATGAAATTTACATTATAATATTTCATAGTTATTTTTGAATAATATGTTTACATTATTATTTTCATTGTTTTTATTTTTTAAAAGTTATTTCTATGAAGAAAAAAATGTATTTTGAAATCTAAATGTACTTTTCTAAAGGGTTTAAATGTGTTATCAATGGTTTTATTTATAGTATGTTCATTTAACTTTTTTATGGGTTTAACTCATTATATATCAATATGTTATGGGTTTAGTCCCATTATAGCTCAAGATATGATGTGTTGAGCCACATTATAGCTTAATATATGACAGGTGATCCCCATTATAGCTCTATAATGAATTGGTTAATAAAGATATGTAATCTGACTGAAAGATAATTCCATTTAAGAGAATGAATATAAGAGTCATCTGGTAATTATGTCCCAAGGAAACTGCATGATGTTTCTATGCATGCTATTGGGTTTTTATGAAATATTTTTAATGGTTTTTATGTTTTCACTAGAAGAAATATTTCATTTTCATATCCCTTACTTTTTTTGTTCTCATCCAAAGCCTTAAAATGTTTTTCATAGGGTATTAGGATTTTTATGTGGAAAAAAGATGTCATGTTAGATGTAATGAATATTTTTAATGAAAAATAATCCAAGATTTATTTTAAAACGTTTTATTTTGAAAAAAATGGGAACTGTTTTAGTACTAACCATTTTTTATGAATGTGGAATGTCATATATTTACAAACTAATTCTCTAAAACTATTAACCTAAAAGACCCTAAATTGGTAAGAATTTATTTTATTGAATAAAACTCAGGATTATTTAATCTTTTAAGGATGGTTCCTTATACATTCATGTTTAAGGGAACCTTTTTTCTAATTTAATTTCGAGTTTCATGCATCTAAGTGTACCTCCAAAAAAATGTGATAGATTATATATTCTATTTACATAACATTACATGGATATTCTTTACAAAGAAATGATAATGTTTTTTTTAATGAATTATCGTCCATATGTTTAGGCAGATTTTGTGTGGACAATCATCCACCAACACCTCTAGATTAATCATATATGGACCGGCTAAAGGCCAAAACATTACTTTTATGTCATCGTTATCCTAATATATCTTCATATAAAACATTTACTATTCATATTTTGTGAGAGGTTCCTCAGAAATATCTGACCAAAGTGGACATTTTCCCATTAAATTATTTTTAACAATATATTCATCTATGATTTCCTCTATTAAAGTAAAAGGTAGGTGATCTAAGGTGGGTTTAAAGTACAAATGTACCCTTGGGATAAATTCTAGTTGAGAAAGAATATCCCTTATCCATGATGTTGAAATAGGAATGATAATCCTCATTTTCCTTGTAACCACATGGTGTTAGGACTTTCTCAGATTTGATTTAACAAGGGGAGGAGCTACATGATGAAATTATGCTTCATTATGGGGCCCACCTTCCTAGAAAATTCCATCATGGGGTGGAATACCATTAGGGATTATTTTTTTAATGTAAGGAAAAATTCTATAGTGTACAGCTAGGGGATGTAATTTTAGGGAGGACGGTATAAAGGAGGGATTTTATTCTATTTTACCTTCTCTTCACATGGATTTCTACCAGAACACTCGTCAAGAGATAATATCTCATGATTGAATAAATTTTGGATGTCACGAAAGTATTCATCGTCAGATGTACATAGAGGACCTTCAGAACTGATGGAATCTATATTATGTGGAGGCCCTATGAAATTTCCTCTAATTTCCTTATTATTTTTAATTGGTTAATAGGATCTTTATAAACTATAAATAGAAATCTATAGGCTTCAATAACTCTTTTATTCAGCAGAGTAGGGTCATGAACCATCTTTTCATTTCCCATTCATCCTTGGAAAGTATTATCTTTAGATGACTCTTAATGGTAAATTGGATATTCCATCTATAGATGATAGCTTTAATAAATGGAAATATCTTTGATTAACACCCATGGAACATCTAAGACTTGCTGATAGGTTTTCATAATTTTGGAAGGGATATATTCCTACTCTAGAGTTTTCACTGGGATAGATGGATGAACTCCAATTGAAATGGGGATATAGGACAAATCTTGTTATCCATTTATCATGGGATGTCCATGACCATCCTGGTTAGAAGTATAGAAATGAATCTACACTGTGGTGACTCTTTTATTATTTAGATGAGTCCCTTCAAATACATAGGCGGGGTTGTGTACTTGACTCCTTATCACTAATGATGTGACCATTATTTCATATACGACTTATAGAATGTGGAAATGCATATATGTTTTTCCAACCACCATCACCTGGAATATGGGGGAAAATTTTCAACTAGAATGAGAATACATTTCAATTTTATATTCTGATCAGGGATGTTTTCATGTTCTTATGCTCTATTATTTTTAGGATATGTTGGAAATAATCATGTGCGGAGGAATAGATATGGTTCTGCCTCTAATTGAATCGGTGATCTTTCATGATTCTTCTCCAACATCCACTAATCTATGAAGCATGGAATGATTAATGAAGCAAGTTGTCTGCTCCAACTCAAAATTTTACACCAAATTTAGATGAAGGGATTATTTGAATGTCATTGAAATGTGATAAAATGGTTGGGTGGTGTTTTCGTGTATTTGTTTTTGCATTTGATTTGCCACCATATTTGAATGGATGAATTTTATACAGGAATCATATCTACAAAACTATTCCCAATGCTCTGGTCACTACCCTAGGTGGGATGTCTTGATTTCCTAGACCTAAGTTAATATGGCCAATCTCCCAGTGGTAGCACCCCAATAATGCTGAGGGTTGGATTCCACATTTTATTTTTTGCGGTGGCTATTGGAATGAGCCCTTTGGTGGCACACCTTTTTGATTGGATGAGGTCATTAGTGACCTTATAATTAGACTCAATGATATATGGGAGGAATTTTTTTCAAAACTCTGTGGATTTTCTCCCGAACTAATTTGATAATAAAAAATGGTTTCATTGGATTCTACGATACCATCCATCATATAGTGAATAGATGGAAGGGATTCATAAGATATTCGTATTTTCAATAAGCCTCTAGTATTAGGACACTACCATTTAGTTGTACCCCCGAATGAGCACATTTGAAACCTAGCATTAGAGACCTTAGGATGGTGATATTATCCTCATGTTTTTTGGGGACCCTTCTTAGGAAATAGTTGATGTTTCATTTTGGGTTGGTCAAATTGGAACCATTTTATTAGATTAAATATATTTTATTCCAAAGGGTTCTTCGATATATACAAAAAAACCCAAAAACTCATCAATTTAGCATACTAACATAATTAATTTATTTGGATACATGTAATGGAATGTTTTTTTCTATGATAAAGGGCCCAACATCTATTTGAAAAATCCATATTCTGGTTAAGTTTCATGTTATGTTCACCATTTTTAGTTTCTGATGAAGTATCGTTCCCCTATAAATGTTTTGTCAATGTGAACATGATTTCTAAAGGTAGGAAGTCACTTTGCTTTCTCAAATGAGACATTTAAAAAATTTGTTATCTAAGAGGTTTGGAGTTAATTCTAATCACTCCGTTTTGAGGGGGGGATATTTATGACTCCTAGAAGCTATTATGAACATAATATTTATCGATGAATCCTTTATTTAATCCAAAATATCAAATAGGTCTCCCTTGTATCAACAATAAATTATTTGACATGTATTTTTTTTTCAGAATCAACATTTTGAATCTATTGTTCTTCATCGATGAATACATCTGTATGTATTTGAGTTACTCCATCAATGGTAACATTTTAGAAGTGGATTAGATATTATTAAATTAATTATTTTTATTAAAAAAAATTAGGCTAATTAGTTGGGAACTGAATATTTTAATTTCATCTTGTACGATATAAGTTATTTTGGTTGGGGGATTGGTCCAATGATATGAAATTTCTACATATTGTCGTGAAACATATTATAACCCATGTAGTTTGGTTCTAACTAATATAACACATCCTAACTTCAATGACATGTGAAGAAGACCTAACCATGTAGTTTGAAATCATATGAAAAGTATTTCTAAGGTAAATAATTATCATCAATGGCTGATGCTAGACTTATGTCGAAGCATCCCAAAAAACCACGAACGGGTGTAGTCTCCCAGTTGAGGGCATGATCTTAATCGAAATGTGGTACAACAAGAATGATGATGAAATATAACCATAAGGAATATAGAAATATGATTTTTAAATTACTTTACATGGGATATGGAAAATACAACATTAGGGTGAATATTTGGTGTTGGGTTTGGACCTCAGGGTGGCTTCCAATGTATCCAATTTGGTTGGGAATCATATCCCATGCAGTTGAGATGGTTGGTCTTTATACCATTATAAGAGTCCCATTGTAACATTTCTAGTAAGGATAGAATAATTATTTTTTGTATTTACTAATATTTTTGAATTAGATAGTAATATTCTAATAAAAGGATGTCTTGTCCAATAAATTAAAAGACAAGCAACATTGAGTATCTTTGAAATCATGTGTTGCATGCAAAGTTGGGTTATAACAAACAATAATATACTATTGATGTCATTATTTAATATAGAAGTTAAAACCTAGAAATTTTATCAGTGAGAATTAATAAGACTTAATATATTTTTTATACATGTCTATAATGTTTTTTACATTCATCCAACATGTTTTATAGGAATAAGATAAAAATAATTCAGTTTTACATATAAAAAATTTATTTTTCTAAAATGTAAATTTAATTTTTAAAGTAAAACCTATCATAAAACTAAATATTGGAAATTTTTTAAATTTTATATGAATAATATTAACATATTTGAAATAATATCATCAAATTTATCTTTAGGTGAATTTTTTTTATTTTTCTGAGATGTGGCATATTTTGATGAAAAGTGAAAGACAAAGACATTTAATTGAAATTTGAATTTTTATCTAATTTTTATATATATTTAAATTATTTTATTAATTTATTTTGAAGATTAATTAATTAAATTCTATATCATTTAAAATAATTTATATAATTGAAATAATTTTCAAATTAAAATTGGATATAAAAACATTTCAATCTTATAACCATTTTTACTTTAAAACCAAATTGTTTCATCCCATCTATGGGAAAATATTAAAATTCATTTTTTCAAATTCTATGATTTTAATTTGAAAAAATGTATTCTATTTTTGGAGTCAGAATAATTTAAAATTTATAATAATTTCATTTTATTTTTTATGGAAAATAATTAATATTAATATTTTAAATTACAGTAATAATATGTTTACTCAGTTGTAAAACAATAATATTACGAGTCCAAATTACCTAGAAGCTTCTCCAAAAACTAATCTATGGAAATTATTTTCTGAAATTATATTTTTAATTTACTGTTTTCATTATTGTATGAACATGATGTAATGATGACCTCCCAATATTTTTTACCTTTTTATATTTACATAAATGACACTCCTCTACTATAAAAAGAAACACTCTCTACACCATTTATTCAAACCTATCAAGACCATTATATCGTCCAATACCTAATTATATGAGCTCCCAACATCTGTCACCTCACCCTAGAATCATCGCTTTGGGAAGAAGGCCAACCAACTATTCTTTTTTGTGCAAACCAAAAGTGTTACCTAAAGAAGAGGAAGCATTCTTCAACATGAATTTATGATATTACTCTTTCTCCAACCATTCATTTATTATTATCACATGATAATATAATATCATTAGTATCCCCATTATTCTTATATGTTTTTATGTAATTGTAAATACCTACACCAATACAACCTACCATCAAATTGGTGAAGGAATTACCGTTGATTTGCACTGCAGAGTACCACCACGCTAAACAGTGTCATTTTTTCCATTAAAATCTTCAATGGATGGTAATTATGATAGAAACACTATTTTTATTTTTAATTTACTATATTTTCATACTAATTTAATTTTTATAAAAACATACATTCATGGTTTCCATTTTGTGGAAGTATGCTCACATCATTTGTGGACATGTGACTACCTCCTCCTCAAAGTGATGTGATATGTTCAAACAATACATGGGATGTATTAATAATGGGTATAATAAAAATATGTTACATAAATAACATCTATATGATATTATTTACATAATTACATTTTTTTTAAATATAGTATTTCATTTTAATTATTTCCTTTTTCACAAACTAAAAAAGTGATATTTTTTTTTTGAATCTTTGGACTATCGGCTCCTCAAATTGATGTGTTTCCTCTTATATCACAAGCATTCAATATTTAAGTATATATTATTAAATAAAATATTATTTATGATGTAATTCTTATTATAGAAATATAAATTTTACTTACCTTCTATTCATAATAATCATTGAAAAATTGGAATGTTACACATGAATACATACAACCAACGGTCTCCATGACTATAACGTTGGTTCAATTTTCATAACAATAATTCATTATTTCTTTTAAAAATATAATTGATTGATAAATATGATAATTATATATTGATTATGATTTTTAGATGTTTATATAATGACCAATTTGGACACAGTCAACTGACCATTGTTATTTTCAACACATGAACATAATTTGTCAAAACACCTCAAAGGAACATAAGAGTTTAACTATTTGTATAAATATTTGTAGTAAGTAAAATAAAAGTAATGATAAAATTAAAATTTTTCCAAATTAAATAAATAATTACATAATATTTTATTTCCGGAAGATAAAGATACATGTGACAAGTCAAGCTAAAGGTAATGGGTTTTCTATTTTTCTCTTTTCCTTGAAGAATATTTTGATTTTATACACCCACCTTATTTTATGAGGTTTATATACATACCCTTTGATTATATTATTGTGAATTTATATATTTTCATATAATTTAATATTTTTTAAAATTTTATTCTTTCATGGGGCTTATGATTCAATTTATTTCAAAGTATTATAGGATTATTTAATTTTAAAACTATTTATTTTCCTCCATGTCAATATTCTTAATAATGTATTAAATATTTATTTGTTTGGATATAAAATAATTATAAAGAAAATTTTATTTCTATTTTTATATTTGGGTCCCTCCACAATCCTTCATGTTTTTTAGAGAAAAAATAAACCCATATTTTCCTTATTGATTATTTTTCATTGAAAATGTGTTTTGAAAATGGATAGATTATTTCAATAACTTGAAATTATCATAAGGAGTTAAAATGAAATATTATGAGTGACATGTTCAAAATTGAAATATTTTTTACTTTATGATTATATAATGGTACTACGAAATTTGAAGTGTGGTTACATGATAAAGGAAGGTTTTTTGTTTTTTTGATAAACCAACAACATGTGGGTCCATGATAACCCACCAATACATTAGATATTGAAGTATTCTTTATGGAAATTCCATTTATAAGAGTGATGTGGATGGAATTTGATCACATGGTTATTCCATTTATATGTGTGAAAAGTATAATTATGTCCCATGATACCTTTATTTGTTTTCTATGAGTTCTATGGATTTTATGGAAATCTTGTGATTACAAAAAAGATTAATAAATGAGCATATTTTCAAGGGAAAGTATTTACTAATTATTAATGGTTAAAATTATAACATTATGATAATGTTTTCATTGGTTTTAATGTTTATTAATGGACTAAAATTTTTCTTAATTTTATACCCCTTAGTGATATTTTTTTCTCATCCCATGTTTGTAAATGTTTCTAACTATACTTATGGATGATTAAGGTATTGTAATAAGTCATATTGATAGTTGTGAAGAGTTTTTATAAAAGATATAATTATTTATTTTTAATGTTTTAGACAATGTGAAAAATGGATTCATTTTAGAATTATCCACAATATATTTTACAGTTTTTTATGTATAAGTTATGGCCGAATTCTTTAAAAATATAATCCTTAAATGATCCTCAATGTGAAAGAAATATGTTTCATGACTAGAACTCATTATTATGTAATGTTTAAGACTAGGTTCTTATATTTGGTATCAATAGAATGTTATAGACAACATTAGTGGTGAGGATAGTGTTAATAGATGTCCATTAAAAGCTTTTACATTATGGTTTTCTTGAAATGACAAAGCATATTATGATTTCCATGTTCCTTCATCTAACATATGTTTATTCAGGATGGTTTATTGTATAGGAAATAAGGAAGATGTAGTGGGAAGGCATTAAGAATAAAACATCCTTTCAAATCAGCATCTTGATATGGATGAAATTTTAACTGAGCTATTTGTTTCAGTGATGGCTCTATTGACATATGATATAACCATTGGGGGTTTCCATGCAAGATAGAAACCAGATCTACAACATAAGAACATAATGATAGAAATAATTTTATGTGACATCATCACCCATCATTCAGAGGATCATCTAACACAATTCTAGCTGAAGGATGGACTAAATCCGTTGTAAATATATTCAATGTCATTGGTTTTAAGATCACCAGTAAGTAACTATTGAAATTTATCATTTTGATGGAGAATCAAAGAAGTGGTTTTCAATGGTCAAGAATATCCTATAAATTGGAGAGATTGATGCCTTAAAATAGTATCAATTTATGAATATTTTCCTTGAGCAATATTTTTCTAATTATTTTCAACTAGTAATAGAAAAAAATCATATAATTTAAACAAAAGGAGAAATATTTGGTAGCTACATACAAATAATACGTCACTAGAATAGAAATTTACATCCCAAATTTTATATGGGATATTGATAGTAAGATAAATTGATTTTATATAGGATTAAATCCATTACATCGTGGGGAATTCACTTGAAATGAGTTCAAAAGCAATGAGAAACTTTTTCAATTTACTAATAAGGAATAAATAGAGTTTTCTAATGATCATGTTTCCCATGAGAATAAGAAAAATAAGATGTCAAGATTGAAGGCTTTGGGAAAGAATTCATCAAAGATGTTTAGATGTAAGAAAAACTAACTCTCATCTTATAAGAAGGCAGGTAAACAGAATCCTATAAAATTTATCATAAAGATTGGAAAGTGCATAAAATGTGGTATTTTGGGTTATATGGGTCATAAATGTAAATAATATAATCGGGAATGAAATGAAAAGCAAGTGGTAATATGTTTTTTTAATTAGTTGGGAAATTATTCCAATGTGTGTACAAATTTTATTGATTAGGGTGGAGACCATCAAGATTAAAATAAAAAGGTTTTGGAAATAATATTTTTTGAAAATTATGGTTTATTTTTTGATATAAAATAATGTGGTGATAGGTATGTTACTATTTATTCAAATTATTCCAATAAACTGTTTCACTCTTGATATTCACATTCTTTCATTTATGAAAAATTTTCTTGTAAATTGGTAATATCTCCTCATGGAAGTAAGGTAGAAATTTTGGTAAAATATCCTAGTGGGAGTATTACAGAAACCATGATTTATAATAATCTTCCAAATTTCTTTAGTGGGATTTTATATCCTGAAAATATTTTTGATCTTCCTATAGTGGTATTTGATACAATTTTGGGTATGGATTCACTTTCAGTTTAACATGACAAAATAGATTGAAAATTCATAAAAGTCTTATTCATTGATTTTATATTGTTGATAACATACTAATAAGCTGAGAAATAGAATAATTACGAGATGTGATGTTATATATATCATGTTGTTGAATAGAAAGAAAAAATTCTAATTTTTGAAATCCCATTATTAAATGAAATTATATATGTTTTTCTTAATGATTTTCTAGGTGTTGTTCTTGATTGGGAATTTTTATTTACTATTGATTTAGTGCATGTTGCTAAGAATATTTCTAGAACCCATTATCAAATTTATCATGTTGAACATATGTAATTGAAAAATAGTTTCATGAATTTCGTGATAGTGGTTTCATTCGACCTAGAGCTTGACCATGGTGTTCTCATATTTTATTTGTGAAAAATAAATATGGATTTGTGAGACTTTTCCAAGATAAAAGAGAATCAAATATAATCACTATTAATAAAAAGCATCATTTTCCTGATATTGATGATTTATTTGATCCGATCATGAGAGCTCAGTGTTTTTTGAAGATTGGTATAATTTCCAAGTACCATCAGCTGAAGTTGAAGGTGGATGTCATTAGGAAGGAAACCTTTTGGATGAGATTTTGGAATTGTGAGTTTGTATTTATTCCCTTTTATGTAGCTAATGAACCTAGAGTATTTATAAATCCCATGAATAGAGTTATCTATTGTTTTTTGTTTAGTTTGTGGATGTGTTTATAGATGATATTCTCATGTATTCAAAAATTTATGAGGTACATTAAAGGAAATTAATGGTTTATTATCAAACAATAAAGTAAAAGAATATATATGTAATTTTTTGTAAGAGTGAATTTTTTTAATAAAATCATTATTTGGATATAATATTTCTAAAGATTCATTAACTATTGACCTAGATAAAACAAATATTCTTTAAGACTAAATAATATCTACCAATGTCACACGAAATCATTATTTTAATGGATTCGTAGGCTATTACTGACAGTTTTTCTAAAACCATTCTTAATTATCTACCGCAATAACTAATCTAATAGGAAATGTTGTTATGTTTATCAGGATGGGGAAATGTGTTGTTTTTTTATTGAACTGAAAAGAAGTTTTGTCAATGCTTCAATTCTGGAGTATCCTTCTATAAATTATGATTTTTTCATCTATACTTAAGATACATTAAAATGAAATGGTTTTATCATGATGTAGAATAACAAGGTAATGTATTTTGATTCAGGTAAGTTGAAAACTCATTATTTTAGTAACTCTACATGTGATTTAGAAACAAATATTAGTCTTACATTAAAAATTTGATGCATCATTTGTATTGAGTGGTGTGTGGAATATATAATGATCAATAAATATTGATGTATATATTAAATCTGAAAGAGTTTAACATGAGGCAATGAAAATGGTTATAACTAATAAAGTATTTTGTTTTCACAATTAATTATCATCTTGGAAAAGAAACCTATGCAGTCGATGATTTGATTTTAAAAAGTAATGACACATTAACTATGTTATGTATGGAATGGGACCCTTTTTTATCTATTTGATTATTTTTTTCCAAAAATTTGTGGATGTATTGATATAAACTATTTTGTTTTAGGTATCAGTGTAGTCAAATTTTTCAGAAACAATTAAGATAGCTCAGGAGGTGGATCAATATTTTTAGGAAATGATAAAATCGATTAAGAATGATATGTTTCCAGATTTCAATATTGATGAATAATGGTTATTATGAGTTGGGAAAATATTAGTTTTTTATTTTTATTAATTTTTTTGGAAAGAGTTATTGACTGAAAATCATAGTTCGCTCTTTTCTATACATCAGGGTCATAGTAATATGTAAAGAGACCTTCAAAAGTATCACTGGTGGGATGGAATGAAAATAGATATTGAAGAATTTACTGTGAAGTGTTTAACTTTTTAGGAAGATAAAGTAGAATGATAGTTACTAAATGGGATTCTTAAGCCTTTTCCATTTATAGAGTGTAATTGGGATAATATAGCAAGGGATTTCATGTTAGTATTGACAAATACTTCAAAGGTATTAATAAAATTTATCTTATTATTGAAAGATTAACTAAATCTTCGCATTTCTCTCCCATTTTAGATACAGTTTATTTATATAAGTTTTATCAAATATATCTAAATGATATTTGTAGGTTACATGCAGTACCTCTATCCATTGTATTAAAAAATGATCCTAGGTTCACATTTTTTTTTAAATTGAAATTATAAGTATTTGGGTAATAAATTAAATTCCATAATTGTTATTCCCCCTCAATATGATGCATAGTTAGAGCATACGATTTTGAATAGAGATGATGTGCTTCATTATTGAACAATGTATTGCCAATTAATTTTTGATCTACACATTTCTTTGGTTGAGTATTATTGTAATAAAATTTTTCATCCTAGTGTACTGATGGAACCTTTCGAGTCATTATTTTGAATGTGGTGTTGAACATTTTAACTTTAAAAACTCATTTTTTAACTCATATAAGGGATTAATTGTAAATTAATTTAAAAAATAAATTTTATTAAAATTTGGAAAAATGGTTCCATATTTTGAATTAGAATTATTTTTAATGTGTAATATGGTCAACATAATTCTTTACCAAATATGTGTGAGAAAAAGATTAAAACTAATTACATCAATTTAGGTAAAAATATAATTACATAATGGATAAAATTTATGTATAAGAGTATAAATGACCTAAAAACTTATTAAACCCATTTAAAGGATTGTATTCAACCATATACTCTCTTTTAATGAACTGGGATCATTTTTGGATGCACATGATGTATGGTATGCCTCTAAATATTTTAAACCTTTCTATATTTATAAGAATATCACTCCACCTCCACTATAAAAGGCACTCACCCACCCCAATTTCATCAAACCTATAAAGAAATATTTCTCATCAAAAACCTAAATAAAGAAACTCTAAACATCCCAAACTTCACCTAGAGTCCTCAATTTGGGCATAATTCTAACCAGAGAATCCCTTCGGTGAAAACCAAAAGGAGTTACCCAAAAACGAGGTAATATTCTTCAACATGAATTTTTGTTTTATTTCATTATCCACAAATTTAAATTCTTATTATTAAATTATTATATAATAAAATATGTATCATTAATATATTTTTATTCATTATTTTAGGTTTTATATATACACCTACAAACACTTCCATCAAATGGTTAACGAAATTATCATTCATGTATACAGTGGACTATCACTTTGTGAAATGTTATCATTCATTTTTCCTTTAACACCCCATATGGTTGGGAATAATGAAGGAAACAATATTTGTTTTTATTATATTTTTATTAATTTTATGATTTATTCATAATTATGGAATTTTCATATATAAATACCTTCATGATTTCCATTTTTTTGGAATACAAAAACATTATTTGTAGAAGTGTGTGCTACCGCGTCCTCAAAGTGATGTCATACGTTTGTACTTTACATGGAATGTATTAATGATGTGTTTAATAATAATATATGACATTAATAATATCTATATGATATTAATGTAATAATATACTATTTGGAAATATAATATATGATTTTCATTATTACCCTTTTCACACACACAAAAATTGATAATCTCATCCGCGGACGGGTGGACTATAACCTCATCGACACAGTGTGATTCATTTTATATCATAATTGTAACGACCCGGTTCTAGAATCCACCCAGAGGCACCCTATACCTGGTTGGTATCATGGCCTCAAGGGAATTTCCTTGAATTCTTGAGGATATCGACTAGCAGTGAGGGCCTTGGGTGTGATAGTGGGGAAGCTATTCCCTCATTGGGAGAGTAACACAGTGGAAGTAGAAACATATATACAATAGAAGAAGTAGTAATAATCCATACAACAGTAAAAAGTGGATGTCTGATAAAGAAAAATAATTTGAGCAAATATATAAATGGTGCATGTTAAATATGTATAGGAAAACAGCCAAACAACCCAAAATGTTGGAATACAAATAGTACTACAACAAAGTACAAAAGAAAACAATAAACTCCACATCATCGCAAGTGTCAGCTAGGTCTCATGCTCTCCAGCTCCTCAGCATCAAGAACCTGAAGTGGAAGGGCACTTTCCCTTATCTATACTTGCAGCAATATAATCTGTTGGGGCTTGAAAACATGAACCAAACATGGCGTGAGACTAAATATCAATAGGAAACCACCCAAAGATTTGTACCTAATAGTCAGTGAAAATATATGGTAGGTAAGAAGTAAACAACAGTAATAAACAAGGAAGTACTCAGCAGCAACCATTCCTATAGTTCAAGCAATCAATATCACATAAAAATTAAACATCTAATCAAAGCAGGTAACCCTTTTGGAATTACTCACATCATAAACCCTCTGGTTCATCCTCAATAAGACAAGCATGCAGCTAACACAACGGTAACCCTTTGGGAAGTACACACAGCCTATCCCCTATGGTTCAGTCATAAGGATATAACAAATAATCTCTAACGAAGCACTCTCAGTGAATTCCTCGTGTAGTAAAATGTGATAAAAGACTCTCTGAGAAGGATCACACGCTCAATTACTCTTATAGTATAGAGTGATTTAAGACTCTTTGAGGAAGCTCACATAGTCAATTCCATTTATAGTCTAAAGTGACTCTAGAATATCTGAGGAAGCTCACACGTTCAATTCCCCTTATAGTCTACTACACCTGGTTCTCACAGCCCTGTGTAATTCAAGCAAGCATAGTAATGCAATATGGCTAAAGTAAACCTCTATAACTACATGGATAAACATTCTAAAGCATAACAACATATCAGAAAAATAGTCACTCCATCATATCAACACTAGGTATGGGAAACAGGAAAGGCAGCCTAACATGCTAAGCGGACCAAAAGGCCACTAACAGAACATGCATGGGAAACACTTCCAAGGCATAGAAATTAACCCTATTCACAATCAAATACCCACTACTCATGCATACAATAACAATAGGAAATTATTAAGGCTAAAACGGTAAGCATGCAATACCTCGTTCAAGGGTATTGGGCACAATTGCACATATAACTCAGATACATTCAAATGAATGGAACAAACCACTTACCTTGGTGATTTAGGATCACTATACATGAATCTCATCATTCGTTTCAACCTATAAAACCATAGATCTAAAAAATCATTCAAAATGTTCAACCGAATATAACTTGAGAAATAAGAGGAATCAAGAAAAGAACCTATAGAAGAATGAATAGCTTACCGAGGTGATCTCAACACAATTTACGGTGGTAGATTTAGAGAAATAACACTCATTCGGGGGATCGGAGAAGATTTGTGGTCGTACATTCTCTCTCGGATGAACCAGGTCAAGAAGGAGGGAATTCTGCCAATTTGATGTGACCCCGGTACAGTTAATAAAATAAAAAGAAAGTACATGATGTGTACTTAATGGATACATGGAATGTAATTGCCTTAACCAGCCCCTGTATTAGGAGTTCTATAGGTCACCACACACGGTTGTGTGTACAGCCGTTACACAGCCAGCACATGGTCACTCGCGACAACCGAGTACATGGTGTGTAATCATAAAGTACATGGTGTGTACTTAAGAAATTTTCAAAAATTCCTCTTTTCTTTAAAAGATCCAGAAAAAAGTAAACATACCTGTAAAAAAGATCCACGTTTTTACAAAATTCCCCCCTTAAAGAATTATATCCCCAAATTTCCCAAGAAAGTCAGCATAGAAGAAGAATCCTCAAACAGCTCCAGCCACTGTGATTGTACATCATCCACCCACTCCCTAGTCTCATCTTGTAGTCGCCCGTGGTGCCATAGGACTCATACTAGATTAATAGACCAACCACAAAGAACCTATGGACTTCAATAAAAAAATTTGGATAGGATGCTCCTCGAATGATGCATCAAATTCCAACTCAACCTCAGAAAGTTGGAAGACATGAGACGTGTCTGAGAAGTGACGTCGAAGCTGAGAAACATGGAAAACATCATGCATATCCTGGTACCTCTGAGGTAACTGTAACGGATAGGCAACTGGCCCAACAATCTCCAACACCTCAAACAGCCCGAAGTACCTCGATGAATGCTTACCTTGTCTCCTAATCCCTCTGTTTCCCAACATCGGTGAGACAAGTAAGAAAACCTGCTCTTTGACCTCGAACTGTAGAGGTCATCTTCGTCGATCAACATAAGAATTATATTGAGACTGTGTAGTATCCATCCTCTTCAGAATCAACTCTATCTTTTATGTGGACTCCTTAAGTAGACGAGGTCCCAGCATAGCTGCCTCTCCTAGCTCTAGCCAACATAAGGTTGATCGGCATGGAAAACCGTACAAATCATCATAAGGTCCCATCGTAATAGTTTCTCGAACACTATTATTGAAGGAAAACTCTACAAGAGTTATATGTTTCTACCACGAACCTCCAAAATTGAGAATTCATGCTCGAAGAATGTCCTCAAGCACCTAAATTGTACACTCGGACTGACCATCTTTCTGGGTGTGGTAAGTTGTAATCAAAAGCACTTGTTTACCCAAAGACATCTAGACCCCATTCCAGACCACAGAAGTAAAGTGTGCATCCCTGTCTGAAAAAATGGAGATTGGACCTCCATATAGACAGAAAATCTCTTTGATGTACAGTCGTCCGAGCTCATCAACACTGAATGTCTCCTTGATCGGCAAGAAGTGAGAAACCTTCGTTAGAATGTCAATGAAAACCCATACTACATCATTCCCACAAGGTGACCTCGGAAAACCTATCACAAAATCCATCATGACATCATTCCACTTCCACTTGGGAATGGGTAAATGGTTCCAAATCCAAGATGGTCATTGATGCTCCAACTTCACCTGTTTATAGGTGGATGAACTCATGAAAAAACCAACATCATCTCTCTTTATACTTGGCCACCAATAATGGTAGTGTAAATCATGATACGTCTTGGTGACGCGAGGATGAACTGCCCAAATAGAGGAATAAAAATCGCACATCAAATCCTCACGTATGTCTGCTGACACCCATACGTGCCTATCAAAATGCAAGATCTCATCCTCACCTATAGTCTATCCAGGATTAGGGTAATCTTCTGACATGCTTTCCCATTGTAATAGGACTTAAGAATCTGATAGCTGCCTTATGCACACTCAATCAAGAATAGAATATGTAAGAGCTACAGATGATATAATGATTTTCCCATGTTTTTCGTCTACCTCCCAATGTATCTAAGAGAATGGATATATAAGATTCACTCACTTCTGGCCCCCTGAACTACCTGTATTTGATTCATCCTGCTCAATGATTCAGTGATAGAAATCAATGATTTCCTCAAAGGGAACTAACTAGTCCACTTTGTGAATGACATCATAACATGTCATCTCTAGGACATAGAGATCCAATAAGAAGGGACACCCAACAACCTCAAGAGGTCACTCCTTTCACTGATGCACACAAGCCGTTCTAGTCCCCCACAGAGTGTATAACATCAAGATATTGGTAGAATAAAAGATACATAGATCAAATCTCTCAACAACAAAAACAGATATAAATCTATGGGAAGCCCCTGTATCAAAACGAGAAGAAGATAAAACTGAGTAAACTAGGATCTTACCTAGAACAGTATAGGGTCCAGGATCCTACTGTTGCTAGGTTTGCTCCACTATAGAAGTCTGGCATGTACCGCAACCCTGGGACCCTTCCTAATAACTCGGAGTTGATCCACCCTACTATTTCTAAAAGCTTGGAGACAGACTACCATGGACGTGACCTCCACCTTGGCCTGAATGACTATAATAACTCCAGTTCCTAGTCTAGTGATAAACTGGTGGTGCTTCTCCTAAATGAGGATTCATAGAAGAACCAATGTCCCAAGCTAATGGTGGTGAGATCTGACATAAGTGGTAAAAATGACGAATCTTTTTGCAAGATCGACACTCCATTGGGTCTCTCTGGCACTTCAGCCTCAGGTGCCCACTCTTCCCACACTTGTAGCACACCAACTGGCTTCTAGAATATATCTATTTCCTCCTTGGATCCCCATGCGAAGACCCCCTGTGGTGCTTCCTGCTGTCCGTAGGAGGGATACCAACCCTGGATGCTGAGACGTCCTGGCTCTCAACTCCAAAATCACTCAGAATATGCTCTATGATCAGTGACTGGTTGACTATAGAGGATATCGAAGTCAACCTGAAGATGTTCACCTGGGATCGAATATCCTTCCTGAGACCATCCTCAAACATCTCTGAAAGGAACAACTCCTCTCCCCCTTGGAATTGTGTAAAGAACTGCAGCTCTATGAAATTAGAAGAATACTCCATAACAGAAACAATACCTTGTCCCGGACTCATGAACTTTCAGGAACGATTTTCCCTCAAGGTATCCAGATATTTGTAATCGAAAAAGGTGTGTTGAAACTCATCCTAAGACATAATCTAATAGAATCACGCATGTGAGAAAACATCCCACCACCTCTTGGTAGATTCTTGAAGCATGTAAGGATATATCTTGACCCTCGTCTATGGAGGCATCTCCTGATGCTCGAAGATTGTAAATATGGCTTCTAGCTATGACTCTATAGCCTGGGGTCCTCCATAACCAGAAAAAGTGGGAGGATGTTGATGCGGAAAGTCCCACATCAATTCTACCATCGATGGGGCAGGAGGTAGTGCCCCTTGAATGTTCTGCATAATCCTCATTAAAACCTCCCTGAACTATGCATCAGAACCTATGTCAGGTATATCTGCTGGTTCCATGACTGTCACAACTAGATGATCTGCAAGAAATCCCTGATCATCCATATCCGCTGTCTGATCACAGCCCTATAACTGGAGGACCACTGGAGGACACCTTTGTGGCATGAATCGGCAAGGTCAAGCGCACACTTTAGATCAAGACTATCAAGTACTGAGATCATATAATTAAAAAAGAGAACAGAAGGAAGAATCATTCATGTTTTACAAAACATGACTACATGGCGTGTATAAGGACTACACTGCGTGTTCCCTTAGGCCTTTCACATGGGCCAGTACTTCTGCCACAATTGGTCGTGTAACACAACAACACATGGCATTTTATCCTAACACACAGTGTGTACTTGAATTATCTTCCCCTTCCCAACTTCTTCTATACAACTAAGCCACATGGTTCTCCTAGAACAAGACAACATAGCGTGTTCATTATAGACATGGCATTTACAACACAAGCATCCCCAACCAGTGTTGTTAGTGACACGGCCGAGTACATGGCTCACACTACACAACGTGTTCTAGGTGGACACAACGTGTACTTAAAGGTTTTCTCCGACCCGTTTTGTTCATTACACAACCGGATACTCGGGTTACACTACACAAAGCATTCTACATGGACACATCGTGTATTCAAAAAGGCTCAACCGACCCATGTTGTTAGTCACATGGTTGGTTACACAGTCTTACAACAGGGCATGTACATGTAGTACACAGCGTGTCCTACCAAGGGTTTTCCAAACCCGTGTCTCTACCCACATAGTCTGAGACACGGTTAGGGACTACACGGAGTGTACATAAATAAATGGCATGTACTTAAGAAAAATTCTTCTTTCCCAAACATAAGGACACAAGGAATGTATTCATCATTGCACACCGTGTATTTTGGGTTTTTCCAGATAGTAAGCCTCAGAAACAACTCTGGAGCCCAGAAAACACTGAAAACGATCATTAAAGAGACAAATTATGATCCTTGATGGGTCTTACTCCCCGCGAATCAAAGCTCAACATCTTATACATGTCGCAAAAAAAGAAAAACAAGTTAATGATCCACCAAATTCTGATCCATGAGGCCCCAAAACACCTCAATAACCATGGTTTGGCGTTCAATAAAACAAGACCTTACACAAATCAATTCCCTATAAAATTGCATGTATTATATCAAGGAATCTTTAACAACAACATTAATATCTATCAAAACATCTATCACAACAACATTCAATTGCTAATGCACCCTAAATGGCATGGAAAGAATGAATGAAATGTGATTTTCTAGTAAGTTCTGATATGATGCATGAAATGGGACACCCTAATATCATTCGGTTGCAAAAGAAATAGAACCTCAACAGCATCAAAAATAACAACACAAAACATTTGAGTCACCCAACAGTAAAATCAATTCAACTATAAAATTTCAAAACTAGAAAAATTGTAATAATTGATGTAAATTAGCTTTTCCCTATAAAATGGTTAGCTACTCCTAGGCACAACTTATTAATAATTACCTATTTTGTCCTATCCCTGGCTATATGTTCCAAAACAGTAAGTCCAGAAAGAAAGAATACATCTGATACCACTTTGTAAAGTCCCGGTTCTAAAAGCCACCCAGAGGTGCCCCGTACCCGGTTGGTGACATGGCCTCAAGTACATTTCCCAGAATGCCAGAGGCTATCGACTAGCATCGAGGGCCTTGGGTGTGATAGTGGGGAAATTATTCCCTCATTAGAATATTAATTCAACGGATGTAGAAACATATATACTTTAGTGGAAGCTGTAATAATTGATACAACAGTTAACAGTAGAAGTCTGATAAAGAAAAACAACTGGAGAATATATATTAATGATACGTGATTCATATATCTAGGAAATAAGTAAAAAAACCACAATTCTAGAATAAAAATAGTAATACAAAAAAGTAAAAAAGAAAACAATAAACTCCACAGCATTGCAAGCCTCCTCTTGGTCTCATTCTCTCCAGCTCCACAACATCATATACCTGAAGTGGAAGGGGTCTTTCCCTTATCTATACATGCAAAAAAATAATATGTTTGGGCCCAAAAACATGACCCAAACATGTTGTTAGACTAAATACCAGTAGGAACCCACCCAAATATCTGTTCATAATAGTCAATGAATATATATGGCAAGTAAGAATTAAACAGCAGTAATAAACAAGTAAGTACTTAGCAGCAACCATTCCAACAGCTCAAGCAATCAATATCACATAGAAAGTAAACAGGTAATCAATGTAGGTAACACTATGGGCAGTAATCACAGCCTAAACCCTCTATTATAACCTCAAAAATACACGCATGAAGCTAACACAACTTTAGTCCTCTGGGAAGTACACACAGCCTATCCCCTCTAGTTCAGTCATAAGGATATAACAAATACTCTCTGAGGAAGCACTATCATAAAATTCCCCGTATAGTCAAACATGATAAATGTATCTCTGAGAAATATCACATGGTTAATTCCTCTAATAGTCTAAATCGATTTAAGACTCTCTAAGGAAGCTCACACAGTCAATTCCCCTTATAGTCTAAAGTGATTCAATACTCTCTAATGAAGCTCACATAGTCAATTCCCCTTATAGTCTACTACACCAGTTTCTCACGACCCTGTGTAATTCAAGCAAGTATGGAAATGATATATGGAAAAATTAAACCTCCAATACTACAAGGCTAAATAGTCTACAACATAATAGCATGTAAGAAATACAATCACTCAATCCTATCAACACAAGGCATGGTAAACAGGCAAGGCAGCCTAACAGGCTATGCAGAACAAACGTCCATTAACAGAACATGCATGGGAAACAATTCCAAGGAATATAAATTAACCCAATTCAAAATCAAGTACCCTTTTCTCAAGCATACAATCATTGTAGGAAATAATCATGGGTAAAATGGTAAACGTAAAATACCATGTTCAAGGGTATTGGGCATAATTTTACATATAACTCAAATACATTCAATGGAAAAGAACAATCCACAAACCTCAGTGTTGTAGGATCACTATACAATATCCTCATCCTTTTGTTCACCTAGAAGAATGTAGATATAAAAAAATGCTCAAAACTTTCATCCAAAGATAACTTGATAAAGAAGAGGAATCAAGAAAAGAATCTCTAGAAGAAGGAAGATCTTACCGAGGCAATCCCAACGCAATTAATGGCACTCAATTTGGAGAAGGTATTCTTGCTTGAGGACTTGGTAAATATTAGTGGTCATACGGGCTCTCTCGAACAAACTAGGTCGAGAATTAGGGCAGCCATCAAATTATACACAACCCCGGTACATTTAATGAAATTAAACTAAAGTACACGACATGTACTTCATGGATACACGGTGTGTACTTGCCTTAACCGGACTCCGCATTAGGTGGTTTCCAGGTCACCACACACGGTCATGTGTACGGCCATTACATGGCTAGCACATGGTCACCGATGGAATCCAAGTACATGGTGTGTACTCATAAAGTACACGATGTGTACTTAAGAAATTTCAAAAAATTCCTCTTTTCCTTAAAAACACCAGAAAAAGGAAAACATACCTGAAAAGAAGATATGGGTTCATACAATAATAATTCTATATATAAGTACATATTTTTAAAAAAGTTATTTATGATCTAATGATCTTTCAGGAAATATAAATTTTACTTACCTTCTTTATATAATGATCGTTGAGAAATGGGAACTTTACTCATGCACGTGTATGGCTGGCCATTTCTATGACAATAACACTGGTTAATTTTTCATAACCATAATTTATGATTAGTTTAAAATAATAATTATTGTATAAATATTATAATTATTTCAAGATTATTATTTTTTATATTTTTACATTATGTCCCCTTTGACAACAGTTGACAAACCAAAGTCATTTTTACACATGAATAGAATTTGGTAAAAACACCCAATGTAAACATAATTGATAATTTAGTTTTATAAAACATTGTATTAATTGAAATAAAATGAACAATAAATAATAAAAAGGGTTTAATAAATTAAATAAAATAACAAAAAACTATTATTTATGAAGATAAAGACATATGTGAAGAGTTAGACTCAAGTTATGGGATTTCGACTCAATATCCCTTCATTGAGAAGTATTTTGATGTAATGAACCTACCATATTTTATGATGTTTATATATAGAACAATTTAATTATCTTATCATGAATTTATTTATTTTCATGTATTTTAATGTTTTGTTAAAGTTTATTCCTTTATGGGGGTTTTTATATAATTTATTTCAATGTGTATGGGCTGCATTGATTTAAAAATCTCTTTATTTTTATCCTTATCAATATTACTGATGTCATTTTACATATTTATATATGTTAATATAAAATTATTGTAAAATTTATTTCTTTATATATTGATATTCGGATCCCTCTACAGGCATTTATTTATTAAAAAAATTGATCATTTCCACTTTGGGTTTTTATTGAAAATTGGTTTTGAAAAGGGATTGATTATTTCAATAACATTAAATTATTTCTAATGAGTAAAAATTAATTATTATGATTACATGTTGAAAAACACATTTTTATGTGTTATGATTATGTAATGGTTCTTGTAAATTTGAAAAGTGGTTATGTGATAAAGCAATGACATGTGGTTTCTTGATAAACCAATGATGGGTGGGTCTATGATATTCCTCTAATGAATTGGATATAAATGTTTTCTATATGGATATTCCATTTTTATGTGTGGAATGTATGGAAGTTACCCACATTGTTATTCAATTTATATGGGTGACAAGTATAATGATGTACCAAGATAACTATAAGTGTTTTCTATGCTTGTTATGGGTTTTATGGTAATATTTTGATTACAAATATTGTAAGAAAGGAACTTATTTTAAAAAAACAATATTTACTAATTATTATGGGTAAAAAGTATTAAATTATGATAAATTTTTTCTGGGTTTTAATGTCCATCAATGGAATAATGGTTTCATTCTTTTTGTATACCTTACTGATATTTTTATGTTCATTTCACATTTTTTAATTATTTTAACAAAACATATGGATGGGAAATGTATCAGAATAAGTCACATTGAATTTTGTGAAGATTTTTCATAAAAAAGATAATGAAATAATATAAATTTTTTAGATTATTGTAAAATTGGATACTATTTCGAAGTGTCCAATCTCAAATTTTGGTTTTTTATGTATAAGTTATGGCCTAATTTTCACAAACTCTAATCCTAAAAATATCCTCAATGTGAATGAAATAAAAGTGATGGATAGAGATAAATATTATATAATGTTTAAGGATGGATCCTTATACCCATAAAGGGTATGGTTGGGGATTATACCAATTATGAAGACCATAAAGGATTTTCTTGAGGGTTGTATTGAATAGTTGGACCAAAAAAGTATTTCAATGGGGATTATAACAAATAGGTAGCCCATAAGTGTCTAAGGAATATTCATAAAGGATATATCCTCCCATTAAAGGTAACTAATCATATGGATATCATGATTGTTACTAACCTCTAAGACCACGTCAATCAATCATGGTATGGGAAACAAGAGGACGTAATAGATGTGACATACCACATAATCTTCACAATATACTGGTGGATTGGATAGGTTTATGAGAGACAGAAATTTCATTGCGGTTCTAGTCGACTATTACACTCCCATAAACAATAATGTTTTATGAGAGAGAGATAAATTGCTTTGATGCATGTCTCCTATCTTTTTTTCTTAGCTAGGATCATTAATTATTCATCTATATGGATGAGTCCCACAATTAAGGCTAAGGGATTAATCAAGGTAGGATTCAATTTTCTAGATTTTAATAGAATATGAGAAGATGATACAACACTATACCTCATAAAAGAGAAAAGAAAAAGGATTCCCTTTATCTCTATAACAGCGCGGTCCCTGGAACTACGTCTATGGTTGGGATACTCTTCACTATATAAATGTTTTATTAGAAACATTATAAGGCTCCCCATTATTATGTAGGTTACCAATATGACCTCATATACCAAAGGAATGTATGATCGAGAGGGCATACCGGTGTGCCCATTTAGTTTTGTCATACATATCTATGAGATTTGGAAGAGTCCATAACATGGTATTTCATAAATGTTCCCATATAGGTCAGAGCACTTGATCAAAGAGGTTAAAAGACAGGGTTGTTTGGAGAGTTGATGAAGAGACTAATATAATTTCAAATGCTATTAATATGGTTAAATATAATGAAGGAACCAAAACCATATACTATTATATATGAAACATGGTGGTCCAAAACGATTTCAACAATATGTAGTTTAGAGAATGCAATTGTGAAATGGAATTTTCTATGTGGATGACATTCCACAAATTAATTTTTCTATGTGGACCACTTATTATCCTATGAGAACCAATTATTATACCCTATTTTACATTCTGATATGTGGTATATGACTACCTTCTAATATTCATTTTTTGAAATATCTATGTTCTAATATGTCATACAAATGAAAAGGAAATCCACACCACATCAGTCCTTATGTGGGGGTTTTTATAGGGTTATAGATTTAACTACCACTCTAGGATAACTAGAAGAAAATTTTCCACCCACTAAGGAATTTCTGTTTGAGGGAGGATTTCTTACACTATAAAAGAAAATTCACTTTTTGTGCGGAAAAAGAAAATGATTTTTTCTACAATTGAAATTCAGTTTTGGAGGTCATAGAAATAACAACTTGCTCTGTAAATAAAAATTTGTATTCAAGGGGACAAAATATGTTCCCGAAATAGAAAAAAATTATAGTGGTTCTATACTGAGTAATTATGTGGATCAGAAACTCCTATGGAGATAATTCCTTATATAAGGTGGGGGTTCGTTTGTAACACCCAGTACTTTACCATATGAGTTTTCATGGAATAGATCAATTTATTTTAATTTATCTCTTCCAAACTGTATAAAATTAGTTTCATCATCCATGAAATCATTTACAAGGACAAATAATTACCAAGTAAATATTTCTAATAATGGGAATGTATGTTCCATCATATTTTCTTTCGGTCAAATACTTTTTTTAAATGTTAAAAAAAATCATTTTAAAAAATTATTAAGGTAATAAAATACTTTTAATAAAAACCTTCCTATATGTTTTACTAATTATTTTTGAAATGTTATATTCCTTAAATACATGATTTCATAATTTTATTTTTCATGATATTATTCCTTCTTTAATAAGTCTTTAACTGTAAAATTTATTAATGTTTTATATATAGGTAAGCTATTAACACTCTTTACAAAAGTTTGAAAAAAGGATTATTTTTATTATTTATGCCATAAATATATTTTCTCACCCTCATTAATTTTTTATATTCATTTATATGTATCTATAAAAATTTTAGAAATATAAAAATTTAAAAATATTTTTTTTCATTTTTAATTTTTTAATAGAACGGAAAGAATAAGGATTTCCCCAATTTTGAAGTTAATGTTTCAAATTTTCCATTAATATTATTTTCAATTGCGTTATGATACTTCAATGATTTTTATGCTTCAGTGGGGATACAATCCTAAGAAACAATTCAATTCCTTTCTCTAAATTGTGTATGATAATTTTTTATACTGATTTTCAGGAAATCATTGTAAAGACCTAGAATTTCCAGGGAAACATTTTTTTCTTAAATACATGTGAATTTTACGAGTCTATGAAATCTGACGGTGCTTGATTCTGAGGCCCGGTGTGCCCGGAATCAAATTCTGAATTTTCTCTCGGGTGCGTTCAGTAAACGTGAGAGCAGGATTTTATAGCTTTTGAACCGGTGCTCGAAATCAAATTTTGAGGATGCCATTGTACTCACAGCACCAGTATTCACATAAGGAGACCTTTACTGTGGTTTTGTTTTTATCAAGAATGATTGTTAGTTATGGGGTTTCTAATTAAATTAGATAAAATAAAGGTGTTACATTATTTTATTTATTGGGAGGTTAAAACCTCCATGTGGAGGTTAGAGGTGGGGCCCACCATGCCCTAACCTCCCATGGGAGGATGTTATTAGGTAGGACCCACAGGAGTTTAAACCCCCATGTAACTCTCTTTAAGTGGGGGAAGGCTTTTGAACTTCCCTCATTAAAGTACCAATACCCTTATTAATTAATAGAGCTCATCAATTTAATTAATTCTAACTATTTTAATTCTTTTGAAATAATTAAATCAAATATAATAATAGACAAACTAAAATATTACTGGGGTTGGAATCTTTTGGTGGAACAGAGGAAGAGAAGAACTAAGGAGAACTTATTTCCCTCAACAAATAATGCTTCTTCATCATTTCAATGAAGAACAACAAGCATCGTCTTCTCTCTTTTGACAGAGCCAATAGAGAAGACTCCGCCAGCGAAGAACATCGCCAACGATGACATCACCTCCTTTTGCCATCAACAGAATGAGGCCTCCATCCCGTGACTTTGTTAATGGTCAATGACAATCGAGGTACGGTTTTGAATTAGAGTTTGAATTCCTTTCTTTTATGTTCATCTTTTACCTTGGATAAAAACAACAACCGTGGATCGACCCTCGACCATGTCAATCCACAGAACGGATGTTGATTGCATGATGGGTTAGAGATTATGTTGGGGTTTGTTTCTGGTTCAATTATATGTTGGATTACTATTTGAGCCTCTAACTCGGAGGGCACGGGCTAACTAACAAGTCCGGACTCTCGGCCAATTCATTGCTGATGCGCGGTTTGATGGGCGCTGGGTGGACGGAATGGAAACCCTGATTTGATGTTGTTGTAGTGAATATCAGGACTTGAGAAGGGACTAGGCGCAGACAAGAGGCAATACGGACCACCATATTGACCCCGGTAGCCCACAGAGGAGTGAAGTGGTGCTGGAGACTAGCGGCGGTAGCCAACACTAGCCGGACGCCTGGAGGCGGCAGTGCCCCTCCCACGCCGCAGGCGTAAGGCCATCGCGGCACCGACCACGACGACGGAGAATAACCTGCATCCACGGGTTCCGGGAATGTCGGGCGGTGCAAGCTGGCGCTGTCATTACGGGACACTAGAGAGACCCCCCCCCCCCCCCTCCGCACACCTTGCGCGTAACACATTCTCCCAGCTGGCCAAGCCGTGCCTGGCCATTCGGGCTGAGCCGTGCCAAGCGAGCCGCACCTACCGCGTGGGCCAGACAGCCTATCACGCGGACCGGGCCACCTGCCGTGCGTACCGGGCCACCCTCGCGCGGGATGATCCACATCCGCTGGACTGGGCCACTCCCATGGGGCCATACCTGGATCCGGGTTGGGTCAACCCGGCTCGGTCCGACCTAGGGCGGGTTGGGCCGGGTCGGACCGGACCTAGACCCCCCTCTTCGGACCACTTTTGGTTTTTTGCCCATAACATGATCTACAGACCTCCGATCGATGCACTGTCAGTTGCGTTGGATTCCTTTGATCGAGATAGTCATTTAGGTATATCACACTCAATGTTTTGGAGATGATTGGTTATAGCTGGGTTGGTTCAAACCCCAAACCAACCGGGCCCATAGAGCAGAAATGCTTATAACATAAGTACCAAACATCCGATTGACGTGTTTTCAACTACATTGGATTCCATTTGATGAGATGGTCCTTTTGGCTTACTCCACATAAGATTCGGATGAGTTTGGAGTATGTATGGGTTGGATTGTACCTGAAATCCAACTAGCCCCTTGGAACGGAAATGCCAATAACTCTCAGACCAGGTGTCTGGTTGACCAACCCTCTATCAAGTTGGGTTCCTTATGATGAGACATAACTATGGGATACATCAACTCAGGACTTTGTGAAAGTTGATGTATTGAAATGTGGTTGGAGGATCAGACCCTCCTGGAATCGAGCGTGCTGTGTGCAGGAACCCTAGGGTTGGCTGCGACTGAGATGACCGAATACTCCATGGGATCGACAGTGATGAATTCTGTACTAAGATCTTCTATGGGTTCGGCAGTAGTGACTTATATACTAGGATCCTATGTCGTTTTGACAGCGATGACTACTGTACGGGAATCCTACTTGGGTTTGACAGTGACGACTTCTGTACTAGGATCCTCTATGGGTTCGACAGTAGTGACTTTCGTACTAGGATCCTATGTGGGTTCGAAAACAATGACTACTATACCAAAATACTAATTGGGTTTGACAGTGACGACTTTTGTGCCAGGATCCTACATGGGTTTGACAGAGGAGATAATTCAGAGGCTACATCTAATCTTCTATACCCCTCTTCATGAGTTGTATACCTATGTGAGTTGATTCATGTCTTTCAACCATTATCAACGTGTTGATTGAATTTATTTCCTTTGTGGAATGGTTTGTGCTTATGCTTGAGAGTTGGAGCTAGAATGTGATTGATAACTTAGGTATATGTATGGCCATATACCTAAGTAGGGTTGGTTGAAATTTCATGATTTTATCATTATAATTTGGTTTATCCTTTGTGAATTTTGTGACACCTTGAGTGTCTCGGGGTCCCTACTGATTATCATATACTCACCCCTACATGGGCTATGAACACACCTCATTGTGTTGGATGCAGATGATGGACAACGCTGACAGAGGAAGAGTGTAAAAGGACTAGATGGTACCCGGAGGTGGACCTCCCGACGAGTCTTTACCCGGAGGAGACGGACGGACGTGGAGCTCCAAGGAGGCTATCTGTACCTACCCTTCAAGTAGGATCTATGTTGGATGAACCAAGAGCTACTAGAAACCCTCTAGATATTTTTATTTTTAGTTGTACCTGATTTTTCATTCCTTGTACTTTTCTATTGGGCTTGTATTTCTGGCCCTTGTACTATCCATCACTTCTTCTGTATTCAGTTTTTACATAGAATTTTATTTCTTTTGTACTCTAGTTGTGTTTGAATGTAGTTACAAGGGAAATTCCTTACCAGTTTAGAGATTTACACCTTTGATGCTAGTCTCTAGCCCCTGTCCTATAGAAGGCGATCTTGGGGTAGTTACGACAAGGGCCCTGGGGGACGGGTCATGACAAATTGGTATCAGAGGAGTCGGTTCTATCTCAGAACTTGGACTCTGATTATTTTAACAGAAATAGTGTTCAGTGTTTTGGGTGTGGTTATCAGTTTAGGGAAACCGGTGTTGGTGTGGCGGATGACAGATCCAAACACTAGGACTTGGACTTCTGACATCCAATTCAATACACGAAAATAGTGATTGTGTGTGTGTTTCCTTTGAAAATTTTCATCATGATTACTTTATATCAGCTCAGCAAGTATATTGTGTTGACTGTGGCACACCTGTTTCCTTTTAGGATGGCCCCACAAAGGTTTCCAGATAGGGTTTTGAGTATCGTATTACATGGTAACCCATCTAGTGATGAAGCTTCGGTGTAGGGCCCCATCACAGCGGAGGTACCAGCAGTACCACTACCCACTGGGCCACCGATGCCACTAGCTCCAGCAGTAGATAGTGCATGTCATTTGAGTGCATTGCATGAGTTCCACTGCCAGAGACCACCTAGGTTCTAGGGAGATATGGACCCACAGGCAGCTGAGGATTGGATGGAGGTTGTTAAGAGAGTTTTAATATTGGTAGGGAAACTAGCGGACCTCATGGTGATCCTTTCTACAAGTCTCATGGAGGAAGAAAAAGGCAGATGATGGATCCTGATGCTCTAGGTGCATGACGAGGCATCACTACTCTAGACAGACTTCGAGAGCATGTTCCGGGCGGAGTTTGTACCAGCCACGCTTCATGTGGTGCGGATTCAAGAGTTACTTCCTCTGCAGCAGGGTAGCATGACCGTAGCTCAGTACTCAGCGAGGTTCACTGACCTCTCTCACTACTCCACGAATATGGTAAGAGACCCATTCTTCAGAACCTAGACCTTTGTGATGGTACTCAGGCATGAGATAAGGTCTTCGATGATCTCCCTCAACATCCTGATGCAGACGGGGGTATTAGAGTGAGCCCTCCTAGTAGAGAGTTTCCTTGTTGAGCAGTCTCCAGTAGCGAGACCCACCACTAGTCGACACGAACCAGAGTCTTATGCATCTAGAAGTAGATAGCTAAAGCATGTGTCTAAGAGGACCAGACCCACAGGTGGTCGACTACACGGCTCAGGTTCAGTTGTGCGGGGCACACGAGATAGAGTTAGCCATACGAGGAGCAGGAAGTGCTATGCATGTGGCAGGCAGGGTCAAATGGCTCGAGACTGTCCAACCCCCCCCCCCTCAAGATAAGAAGCAGTCAGTAGAGGAACCTCCCTAGCAGAGGTAGATGTTCGACCATGGTTGCCTTCCAGGAGCAGGCAGACATGGCAGAGGAACTGGCCGAGCAGTAGGTGGTGGATGACGTTTTGAGGCCCTACAACCACCACCACCAGGAGGTCCACCCCGACTGCAGGGAACTGGTGGATAGGGGAGAACTCAACATCAGGCAGCTGAGGCCTACAACCATAGTTCTCTTAGAGCAGGTGGATAGGATCGGGACTAGTTACAGGCATATAGTCCTTTTTTTAGAAATCTTCTAACTTCTTAGATGTTGTTGTTTGTGGTTGCTTTGTGTCTATGTACTTTGAGCTGTAGTAATAAAAGAAACTTGTCCTTTTGAAATTTTATTTCTTGCCTTTTGTGTGTATAATACTAAGAGATTCTAGATAAAACCATTAACTTGGCCCTCACATTCGAGATTCCTATAGGAGGAGACCCGGTGACCACACACTGATGCCGACAGTGTGACTCAACCCTTGGGGGTGAGAGTTATAGTTGGATATCTTGGTAATAGCGTCAAGGCCTTATCATGCCTTCCATTGAATGAATTAGAACCATTCATGTCAGGATATAATATATTAGGAAATGGGTGTGGTTCATCCAGGGGATGAGACCCGGTTTCTCTTTTTTGCAAAGGAGAAATCATAGCATCTCTTGTAGGACTTAGGTGATGAAGGGCGTAAACAAGTTCTGTTAAATTGGCTAGTCTCACCCATAGTTTGATGGAAAAATGCTTATAGTATACTCAGAACACCAGAGTCTCAGGTATATCTTCTCTCAGAAGGACCTTAACCTGAGACAGCAGAGAAGACATGAAATCCTCCAGGATTATGACCATGATATAAGCTACACTCCTGGAAATGGGAACGTTGTAGTAGATGCTCTCAGCATCTGATCAAGAATTCAGCTACTAGGAGAGGCGATGGAGCAAATGGATGAATTTTAGATATCCTTTGTGGATAGAGATGGAGAATCATTTCTACAGTCTTGCATAGTCACTTTTCCACTTCTTCAGCTAGTCAGGGAGACACATCGTGGGGACATTGACTGTGAGACACTATGTGCTCTGATATCCTCAGGGCAGGCACCTGATTGGTTTTCCAAATGTGGGGAGAACGTCATCCTCTTTAGGGGACGTACCAGGGTACCAATTTCACTTCAGGAGGAGGTGTTGAGGGAGTTCCAAAATTCCACTCTAGCGGTACAAACATGTGTGAAAATGATGTATCAGGACTTTAGACGATAGGAGTGGTGGCTAGGTATGAAGAAGGCAGTAGCCGAGTTTGTCTCTCGATGCCTCACTTGTCAGCAATTGAAGGCGGAGCACTAAGTACTAGCAAGCTTGGTTCAGCATTTAGAATTCCAAAAGTGGAGGAGGGATGAGATATCCATGGAATTCTTGACGGGCCTTCCATGTACGTCCAGAGGACACGACTCGATTTGGGTGATCATAGACTGACTTACCTTGTCGGACAACTTCCTACTGACCAGAGATGGTACGAGCTACCATGGAGGAGGTGTAGTTGACTCAGGAGCGGATAAAGACTGTTCAGAGCTGAAAAAAGTCATATGCTGACTAGGAACCAAGACCTTTATAATTCAAGGATGGCGACCACGTCTTTCTATGGGTCTCACCTCGACGAAGTCTACGGATATTTAACCGAGGCAGCAAGTTATCTCTGTGATTCGTCGGACCTTTTCAATAACTCAGTAGGGTAGGTGAGGTGGCCTACCTCTAGGCACTTCCACCTCAGTTGCACCAGGTTCATGACGTCTTCCACATAACTCTGCTGAGGGGTATGTGCACGATCCATCCCATATTATCAACCATAGGGAGTTGGACATCGATGATGGGATGGAATTCATGGAGTATCCATTAGGTAATGAGGATCGATAGAAGCGGGTCCTGCGTGGGTTGTTGATTCCTCTTGTGCACGTTCGCGGACAGCACGGGAACCTCCCGGAGAGTACATGGGAGCGGGATGCTCAGATGCATGCTCAGTACCTCCATTTGATCCCTTAGTGTGAGTTGTAGCTTATAGGGACGTAAAGCCCTGAGGTGGGGAAAATGTAAAGACATGTAATTTATATTGAATTTATTTTCTTAAATAAATGGGAATTTTAGAAGTCTGTGAAATCTGACGGTTCTTGATTCCGAGGCCCGGTGTGCCAGGAATCAAATTCTAAAGTTTTGCTCGGGTACGTTCAGTAAACATGAGAGTGGGATTTTATATCTTTTGAACCGATGCTCGGAATCAAATTCTGAGGAAACCATTGAACTCGAATCATAGGTATTCGCTTAAGGATACATTTTCTAAGGTTGTGTTTAATCATGAACGAATGTTAGTTATGGGGTTTGTAATTAAATTAGATAAAATAAAGGTGTTACTTTATTTAATTTTTTGGGGGGTTAAAACCTCCTAGTTGAAGTTAGTTGTGGGGACCACCATGACCTAACCTCCCTTGGGAGGACTTTATTAGTTGGGAACCACTCGTGTTTAAACCCCCATGTAATTCTCTTTAAGTGGGGGAAGGATTTTGAACTTCTCTCATTATAGTACCAACCCCCATTATTAATTAATTGAGCTCGTCAGTTTATTTAATTCTAACTATTTGAATTCTTTTGAATTCATTCAAACAAATATAATAATAGAAAAAAATACTATTTTACTGGTTTTGGAATATTTTGGTGGAATAGAGGAAGAGAATGACTAAGGAGAACTTATTTCCCTCAAGGAAGAACGCGTCTTCATCCTTCCAACGAAGAAAGATGAGCATCATCTTCTCCATTTCGACCGAACCAAAACGGAAGGCACCACCCATGAAGAACATCACCAGTGATGACTTCACCTCTTTCCAATGTCAACAGAATGGATCCACCATACCACGACATTTTCAACATTCAACGAAAATCGAGGTAGGGTTTTGAATTCGAGTTTTAATTCCTTTCTTTTAAGTTATTCTTTTCCCTTGGATAAACACAACAACCACGGATCGACCCCCAAACATGCCGATCCACATAACAGATGTTGATTGTGGGATGGGTCAAAGATTATGTTGGGGCTTTTTTCTGGTTTAATTATATGATGGATTAATGTTTGGTCCACTAATGCGGAAGGCACGTGCTAACGAACAAGTCCGGACCCTCCGCCAATTTGTTCTTGATGCGCGGTTTGATGGGCGATGGGTGGATGCAATGGAAACCCTAATTTGAGGTCGTCATAGTGATGTTGATGACCCGAGGATGCCGTAGGCATATAAGAGGGGAAAAATGGACCACTGGAATGACTCTGGTGGCTCACGGAAAAGTGTGGCGGTGCGGGTTGCCGGCGCGGCGGCGCCCCTCACGCGCCGCCGGCAGAAGGCCGCGATGGCACTCGCCGCGGCGGTAGAGCGGAACCCGCATCTTTGGGTTCCAGGATGGTCGGGTGGTGCCACCTGGCACTGCTATTACGGGACACCAAAGCCCCCCCCCCCCGATCCATGTGCCTTGTGCGCAACGTGCTCGGCCAGCTGGCCGAGCCGCGGCCCTCTGTTCAGGCCGAGTCATGCCCCACAGGTCGTGCCTGCCGCGCGAGCTGAGCCGCAACCGCCGGAGTAGGCCTCTCCTGTAGGGCCAGGATGCACCCTACCGGGATGGACCTGGATCCGGGTTGGGTCGACCCAGTTTGGGCCGACCCAGGGCGGGTTGGGCCGGGTCGGACCGGACCTCGATCCCCCTCTTCGGACCACTTTTGGTTTTTCGCCCATAAAATGATCTACATGCATCAAATCAATGCAATGTCAGTTGTGTAGGATTCCTTGGATGACGATGGTCATTTCGGTATATCACACACAAGTTTTTGGTGAAGTTTGGGTACATTCGTGTTGTTCGAATCCAAAACCAACCAGGCCCTCAGAGCAGAAACACTTATAACTTAAAGACCGAACGTCTGATTGATGTGCCGTCAACTACCTTGGATTTATTTTAATGAGACGGTCCATTTGGCATACTCCACATAGTATTAGGATGAGTTTGGAGTATGGCCAAGTTGGATTGTACCAATCCAACCGACCCATTGGAACATAAATGCCAATAACTCTCAGACAAGGTGTCTGATTGACGCACCGTCTATCGCGTTGGGTTCCATATGATGAGACGGAAGTATGAGATACATCAACTTAGGAATTCGTAATAGTTGATGTATCAAAACTTGTCTCAAGGAGTGGACCCTCTCGGAATCAAGCATTCTGTGTGCAGGACCCTAGGGCTGGCTGCGACTGAGATGACAGAATCCTCCAAGGGTTCGACAGTGACGACATCTATACCAGGATCCTCTGTGGGTTTAATAGCATTGATTTCTGTACCTTAATCATACATGAGTTCAAAAACAATGACTACAGTATCGAAATCCTACATGGGTTTGATTGTGATGACTTCTGTACCAGGATCCTCCCTGGGTTCGACATCATTGACTTCTGTACTGGGATCCTACATGGGTTAGACAGCAAGGACTATTTTACCAGAATCCGGTGTGGTTTCGACAGTGAAGACATTTGTGCCAGGATCCTACATGGGTTCGACAGCGCTGATATTGTTCAAGGATCCTACGTGTTTTCGACAGAGGAGATGATTCAGAGGCTACATCTAATCATCTCTACCCCTATTCGTTAGTTGTATACCTATGTCAGATGAGTCAAGTCTTTCAACCATTATCAACATGGTGATAGAATTTACTTCCTTTGTGGAATTCTTTGTGCTTGGGCTCGAGAGTTGGATCCAGACTGTGATTGATAAAAAAAAGGTATATGTATGGGCATATACCTAAGTATGGTTGGTTGATACTTCGTGATTGTATCTTTCTACTGTGGTTTATCCATTGTGGATTTTGTGAGACCTCGAGGGTCTCGAGGTCCCTACATAGTATCATATACTCACCCCTATATGGGATATGCCCACACCACATTGTGTTGGATACAGACGACAGACAGAACTGACTGAGATGGAGTATACGAGGACTGGATGGTACCCAGAGTCGGACATCAGGACTAGTCGGTACCCAGAGGAGCTGAAAAAATGTTGAGCACTGAGGAGGTTATCTATACCTACCCTTCAGGTAGGATTTGTGGTGGACGATCCAGGTGATACTAGGCACCTTCCAGCTATTTGTCTTTTTAGTTGTGCATGTTTTTCCTTTCCTTTTACTTTATTGTTGGTCTTGTATTTCTGGCCCTAGTACATTCCAACACTTCTTCTGTATTCAGTTTTTATTTAGAGTTTGCTTCAACTTGTACTCTAGTTGTGTTTGATTGCAGTTATAATGGAAATTCATTCCCAGTTTAGGGATTTACGCCTTTGGTGCTAGTTTCTAGCCCTTGTCCAGTAGATGGTGGGCTTGGGGTAGTTACGACATGGTCCCTGTTAGACGGGTCATGACAATCATTTTATTTTTCATTGGTAAATCAAAACATTATAGTTTTTATTAAATGAAAGAATCTATGTATTTAATTTCATGATATGGTACACGTATATTGTTTATGGTAGAAGGTTTAGGGATTGAAAAAAAACAAAACATAAATTTTTTGATATATGGTGGGTGTGTCAATTATATCCCTCCAATGTATTATGTAATGAGAAACTGTTAACAGGATGAATGTTAATCATAATATAATATGTTGTTAAATAAATCCTAAGATATTATATATCTAATTGATTTTATGTTAATTATAAGATATGCTGGTGGTTTCTCTTATTGATGTCTTCTAAGAGATATATGAATTATCTAGTTATGTGATTCCTTGATGATTGTTGGATGTTCCAAGATACCTTTATAATTTTTCAATGATTTATATGAGTTATAAAGGATCAATTTATTATCTATTATTTTCACATGGATCGTTACTATTTAAATATATGAATATTTTCTTGTAATAAATCCTTATGCCTTGTGTCATGATTTATGATCCATGTTTTTGTGGGTATGAATTCTCTTGTTTAATGCTCATTCACATTGATAATTTAACCATTCTCTTATGAATATATTATTTTCACTAATGACATTCAAATGTTAAGTTTTACGTTTACCCTTATACAATTTTTATGATCACCCTTCTTATATTTTAGATTCCCCTCGTTATGATTAATGAATTTAAATTATCTTTTCCTATAATGGATTCATGTGTGCAGAATTTTATGAATGATACTGAGGAATTTTTGTGAAATAAGACAATATGTTCATAAAAAAGTGATAACTTGAATACATGGGTATTATTATATAAAAGTTTTTATAATAATCTTATCATTTTATCCAAAATGGTCTATGGGTATATATGTGATACAATATATCCAATTGGCCTTATTTTTTGGACTACCCAAACTGGGTCATGTTTATTGTTATGAAAGATTCAAATGTAATGATTATAGTTTTAGTTTTGGATCAAGGAGTACGTTTTTGGGTATTATATATATATATACATTACATTCTATTATAAAAAAATATATAGCTTTATAGGTGTCAAATATATTTTCACCACCTATATTATTAAGAACAAAAGTGTCAAGGATGACATAAACCTTATCTTATTTTTTAAAACCCTAAAATATTATATGTATTCCTTTGATATACATTTTAATTATTCAAAATAACTATTTACCCACAATCTTGAGTCCAAATAAACAATGACATATTATGTACATTATAACCAAGTAGTTGGATGAGAATGTAAGAATATGATTAAAAACATTTTGATGTATATATAAATATGTGTGTGTGTGTGCGTGTGTTTTACCTAAAAAAATATTTTTATTAATTCTAAAAAATAATCATTAAGTTGTTAATAAAATCATTTAATGGTTATAAATACATTTATCTAAAAAACATATTTTCTATGTGTGAAGAATTTTTATATTAAAAATATTCTAATCACTATATAAAAATTATTTAAATGAAATATACTAGTAGTGTGTGAATAATAATTCATAAATTAGTTATATAATGGTTATGAATGAGGATAATATAATTTAATAGTAAAAGGGATATTTTTTGGAAAACAATTTTTATGTGTATTATGTGAATTGAACTAAATAAATTAAATAAATAATTATCAATTAATGTTGTTAATGACATGTGTATATTATATATACAATAAAAATATGTTAACATTCATCTAATAGTTGATAATAGAAAATTAATTAATGTAATCTTAGTTTTTTTCTTGAACATGTATTATTTCAGAAAAATTGTCTTCATTTCATATTTCATTTATAATTTAAAATTATTTTAAACCAAATTCATAAATTAAATTTGTTAAAATGAATTATATATTTGGAATCAACATTTCAAAATTTTGTATTGATTCCAATTTTATTTTTAATAATAATGAATAGTATATATAGTAGAATAGTTGCCACAATTTTTATTAGAATGGGGATACTAGGGGTTAAACTTAGATATAGGGTTGGAATTCCACATAATGAAGACTAAATATAATTGCATTAATATGGTTATTAAATCTATTATCATATCATTGAAAAAATTTCTATTTTCTCAACTTTAATATTATAGTGTCATTATATTTTTTGAATAATTTAAATAATTCTATTTTATAACTCCATTAACTTATAAAAGGGAACCTCTTATCATCGATTATTTATGAATGTTGAGCTTTCAGGATAAGAAAATAAATTTCTAAAAAACATCATATATTTTATACCTTAATTAATGATTTACTATTCCAAAACTATGACCATCCTAATAAGTCTTAAAGTGTAATTAATGCATGGAAAATTGTCGCATATCAATCATTCATGGTTACCGTGCTCTCTTATTGTGTATAACAAAACTCGGGTCGAATCCTCGATGATGATACTTTTTAATAGTCTATTCTTTTTGAGATTTTTCTTTTTAATTGTGGTGTTTGTTTTGCAGAGCTTAAGTAAATTGATTTATTTTTGTATATTGATTTAAGAATTGTATTATTTTAGGGTGAGTTCATTATTGGGGATTTATGCTTATGATATCCTTATATGTTTCATTGTATTTCATTAACTTAACACCCACATCACAATATAATTTTGATCAGAATACCCATTTGTAAGGATTTAATCCAATCCATAAATTAATTAGGCTTCTAATATCAATTATAACTTATTTATGCTACTGTATTTTATGGTTCCAATAATCCATGGAATCCATATGATAAAAAAACATTTCATTAATCCATGACATTTTAACTTCAACACACACAATGTTAACCTAAAAAATACTCAACGAGAGAAAGCTCTCAATCACGTAATCTCTCCAAATTATTACTCACCCCAATGGTAGATTTAATCCTATATTGAGAAGGTTATTAAACTCAAAGTATATTTTTTTTGTGATTAATTATAAATATAACTAAAAGAATGTGATAACAAATGATTTGTGTGTTGAACACACACACGAACGATGATGAGAATTAAAAATTGACTATTAATTGAACAAGAAAGAGAATTAAGGGAAGAGGATTCAATAAGATTTAAACAATATTAAAAGTATTAATATTTAATAATATAATGTGTATGATTTAAAGATAATATGAATAATAAAATTTCATTAAAAGGGAATTTCAAAAACAAACACTTACAAGATTACAAATGAAAAAAAAACGATAAAGTAAATAAAATCAAAGAGAGGAATAAGGGTATCTAACGTGAAAACATGTGTTTAGAATGTCATCATAGGAATTTTTCAGAGCCTTTTTCATACAAATTTATCCACCTCAATCCTTAATTTACAACCCTTTTAATGGAGAAGGAGGGTATGCATTTATAGCGTGAGGAGGTGGACGGTTTTCATTCCAAAATGGCCTATCCACTTGGATCTCCCATTTGTCCAAACAGATAGCTGAATATGAAGATATGATCTTCTTTAAGGTTTTATTTATTTATTTTATCTATCTACTATGAAAATGTTTCTTCTATTGGACTTATGTATCCACTGTTATGTATTTATTAGTAAACAATGTGCAGCTTTCTATTTTTATCACCAATTTTTCAAAGTCTTGAATGTGAATGGATTTTTGAATAGGAATATTCCTTCCAATATGAATACTTTATTCTATAAAGTAAGCCACGTATATTTGTTTCTTTTGAACTACAAAATCTCATCTTGAATGGATGTTTATATCAAGAGAAACAATAATAAATGTGTTCTAGTTTTAATTACCGAACAGAATGGTGGGCCGGACTTCATAGAATCATTTGGGCCCCATTTTAGTGGATTTGGGACTTTAAATTTTTATCCACAATTAATTTTTATTTTCCACCACTTTTGGTGGAGAATAAACAATTTTGGACTTCTGTATTGATCCCAATAATTCAATCTTCTTGGTGGGTCCAGTTTCTTTAGTGATTCTTGGGGCTTTCTTGTGTGGTCCATATGATCATTCAAATGGAACAATTGGACACTAATTACTTGTAATGATATGTTATATATTGAATACAGATCCACAAAAAACTTTAATCAGACAATTTTAATCCTTAGGATAAGAGTTAGTATTAAAAAATTAAACTTACTCGAATCTAGATTAATTCAAATAGTGTTCAAAATTATATTTAATATCAAAACATGAATATTTCAAAAACATTATTCACATTTCATAGAGAATCAATAGAGGGGGTAAATTAAAAGTTATTAAGAAGTTAATAACACCAAATCCCCCACACGTATTCTTCTGCGTGGTCTCATGTACAATAAATATAAAAAATAACAAAATCATTCAAGCTCACCAAAAAATATTAAAATTTTATTTTCCCCATTCAGGGGAGGTTTAGATCATTTCACTCATCCACATTTTATTCCACCAAAAATTGTTATCAATATCATGTTCGAAAAACAATTAATTTTTTCAGTCTCAAATTTTGAAATAGAAAATGTCGACACTAAAAACCCATTCCTCTCAAGATGACAAAAATATAATTATGGAGGTTCACTCATTCACCAACCAAATTTGAAAAATCATAAATTTTGAAAGATATCTCAGCTTCCATTCCCCATTCTAAAGTGCAAAACAATCAAGAGGTCTTTTTTAGGGGGTTTTGTGTGGCTATGGGATGGTAGGAATTTATTGTCTAAAATAGTAGAAAATAGGGGTAAAATACCATCATTGGTAAAACAATGCACAATTGTTTTTTGAAACAAATCATAGGTGTAAATTAAAAAACATATTTACAAGGGCACGATTTTGTGAATCAAAACACAAAATAGGAATAAAATTTTAAGAGGGTGAGATGATGAACTATGTACAAGACACAAAACTTCTCCCAATGACACAAGAATATATAATGCATGTGTTATTTTCTTTCTTTTCTTTTATTTTTCTTTATTTCTTTCTAAATTCGAACATGAAAAAAATATTACATTCATCTCACTAATTGTAATAGTTATAACATGATCAAAGGTGTAAGTAGAATTATTTTGACTCTCCCAAGAAACAACCCATTATTTTTCTTATTTGTTTAATTTTTTGAACATTTTTCAATGAAAATTTTACAATATGTCATAAACATATAGACATTTCCAAAACTCACTAAATGATCCCCCCTACACACTAAAATGGATGCTTTCACTTGATCATATGATAATCTGATGAAAATTAAGAAAAGGATTCCAAAAATGAAATCCATTACCCCCACACGTAAATTATGCAATATAAATCCATGTAGATGATGGGTGGGATAAGGTATTGGGCTTGTAATCTGTCTATAAAAGAAAATGATTACCTAGCCTATTAGTAGGTTTCAAAATGAGAATTGATGTAAGGGAAATAGGAGGCTATTTAGATATTATAATTCTCATGTGGTTGAGAAAATTCATCTAGAATATTAATGAACATCAAATTAAGAAATTTAGCTAGAAGTTAAAGAGACTCCAGACTCACAATCATGTGTGAAAACACACATTTTTAAAATAAGGCCATAGTTTTCCTTGGCATGAAAGAAAATATTTTTCTTCACAGTTGGGGGAAATAGTTTTCAAAATAAAAAAACTAAATTTCATATTTGGTTATTGGTTTTGACACAATATTTGATATCCAAAATTATGATGAAAATAAAATAAATTATATAAAAACATGTCTTCTAACTCCCAAAAATGGTTTGAAAATATTTCAAAATTGGATGGTGAGTATGTATGACTCTTTTTGTTTTTTCATTTTTTATTTTTATTGTTTTTTATTGTTTTTAAAATAAAATCCCACAATAAATAGATATTGAAAAAGAAAGGGTTTGGTGAATAAAGTGGTAAAAATGAAAAAGAGGGGAAGAAGAGGAAAGAGGGAGAGAGAGAAAGAGATATAGAGAGATAAAGTTTAAGTGAAATTGGTTCCCCATTGTTTAGATTTGGTGGGTTGTTATCTCTATCAAATGGTGGGTTAACTGTAGAAGTTGGAGATCTAATATAAGTTGATGTGGTTCTCGAGATGTATGTCTCTCATGGTAATGCTTTAACCAATGTCTGTAAACCATGAATGTTCTTTTGGAAGTGGGTTATTTTACTTGCACTGCAACAAATGGGTAAATATTATAAACAATAGAAGGACCTTCCTAAGGAGAATTATACTTTACTAGGTGAAGTATCAATTGATAATTAAAAAGAATTACCATTTCATCTTCATGAAATACCTTTCACGGGACTTATTTTTCATGGATTTCCTTGGTCTTTTCATTGTAGATATTTTAATTCACATAGGAATCAAGTTAAGATCCTCCAATTCATTTAATTGCAACAATCTCTCTTCAATAGATTTTTCACAATCAAAATAACTTGTGTTCACTACCCAAAATGACATATGTTGGATTTCAATTGGTAAATGAAATGTTTTACCAAAAAATATCCTAAATGGATACATCCTAGTTGGTGTTTTATATGCAATTGGATAAGACCAATGCACATTAACAAGTCTTTTGGGCCAGTCTTTTCATTTAGGATTTACAATTCTCTCATGTACACTTTTCACTTCTCAATTAGAAAGTATAGTCATTTCATTTGATTAGAGGTGATAGGAAGTTGATGTTTTATATATAACCATATTCTTTTTCAAAATAGATTCCATGGTCATATTATAAAAATGAGTTTCTAAGTCACTTATCAATGCATGTGGTCTTCCAAACTGGTCGAAAATGTATGTTTTTAGGAACTCACTAATAGTATGTGAATCATACTTTCTAGTGAGTTTGGCCTCGACCCACTTAGAAACATAACTGACAACGAAAAAAATATATGAAAATCCATTAGAATGGGGAAATGGTCTCATGAAATCGATTCCCCAGACATCAAAGATCTCATAGAGAACTAAAGGATTTTGGGACATTTCAATTCTTTTTTAAATTGTGGAAAACATTTGGCAAGTGGGACATGATTAACATAACTCATTTTATTTCTTTAAGAGTATTGTCTAGAATAATCCTCATCAAAGGTGGTTTTGGAAGGTCCTTTATGGTCCAAAGTGCCCACCACCCGTCATTTAGTGACAAAGTCCCAAGATGGAGGAATTTTTATCTTCATCGACACATCTCCTAATTACCATGTCTTCCCCTGTTTTCCAATGTTTATTATCATCACAAAAATAGAATTTTGAATCACTTTTTAGTTTTAGTTTTAGTTCTATTGAAATGTTTTTAGAAAAACACCTGCAACAAAGTAGTTTACAATTGGGGAATATCATGGTACCTTTGGACTGATGGATGAGGGCGTTCATTTGGAAATTGAGGATCAATTATTTCAAAATGAGAAGAATTAGATATTTGAGTCAGGTGATTTTCCATAGGGTTTTCCTTTCTAAGACTATCTTTAATCACAAGGTCAAAGTCTTTGATCATTATGTTCCATCTTATTATCCACGTTTTGGAATCACTTTTCTTAAGTAAAAACATTATAGTAGAATTGCTCGTGAAGATGATGATTTTGGAACCAAAGAGATAGGCCTAGAATTTATCTAAGGAAAACCCATGTATAAATGTTCATTTTCAGTCACATTGTTGTGATATTGAGTTTCATCCAATGTTTTTGAGTCATAATAGATGGTATAAGGAGTTTTTTATCTTCTTTAACCAAGAACAGCCCCAATGACTCTATCTAAAGCATCACACATCAACTCAAAGGGTAAGGACCAATATGAAGGTTCGATTATCGGGGACGGTGTAAGTGAAGTTTTGATTTCCACAAAGGATATCTTGAAATCAACATCGAATTGGAAAGTGAAAACATTTTGGATAAACCGAGTGAGTGGGAGGGAAATCTTACTGATGTTATGGATGAATCGCAGATTGAAACTAGCAAGACTAAGGAATGAATGGAAGTGTCTAACTAGTTTGGGTTCCGGAAGATATTAGATCACCTAACTTTTGGAAGGCTCAACTTGAATACCATATTTTGAAATGACCATGAATTGACATTTTTCAAAATTTAGAACAAGGTTACACTTGACACACTTTTGAAGGACTAGAGAGAGTGAATACAAGAAATATTCAAATGACTCTCCATAAATGGTAAGTTCCTCAATGAATAACTCCATGCAATGTTCAATTAATTTAGAAGAGATACTCATCATACACCTCTAGAATGTTACATGATCATTACAAAGTCCAAAAGGAATTCTCCGATATTCATATGTTCTAAAGGGGGTAAGTGAATGTAGCCTTTTCTTGAACCTGAGGTGCGATTGAGATTTGAAAATAGCTAGTGTATCCATCAAGAAATCAATAATGTGACTTTCTATCTGATGATTCTATCATTTGATCAAGGAATATTTGAGGTTAGTGATATTTTATTGATTAAACATTCAATTTCATATATTTGATGCACACACACCATTTTTTCTTCACTCAAGTTCTGACTACCTCACTATGTTCATTTGTGACAACAGTTATCCCAACCTTCTTAGGTACCAATGAATTATACTAACCCATTCAGTATTAGAAATTGGGTAAATAATACCATATTTAAGAATCTTGGTTATCTCTTCCCAAAATACCTTAATTATGAATGAATTGAGTGTTCTTTATGGTTGTAAAATTGGTTTAGACGATTGGTTAAGATGGATTTGATGCAAAAAAGGACATGGTTGATTACTAGTATGTCATCGAGGGTCTATCCTGAGGAGTTTTTGTTTTCCTCTAACACCTAAACATGTTTGGACTCCTCAGTTTTACTAAGTGAAGTAGAGATAATGATAGTATAAGAGTGATCATGTAATCATAATGCATATTTAATGTGTTCAAGAAGAGGTTTTAGATCAGTCTCATTGTTCATTTGTGGGTTATACAACTCAGGAATGGAGGAAGGTCATTCAGTTTCATCTGATTCATTTTCTGTAATACTATTCCAGGTGGACCTATAGAGAATAGAGTTGATGTGGGATTAAAGAGAGTTTTAATGTTACTCAAGATTGATAAAGTCTATCAATCAAAGGTTAACATCAAATTTTCCATTTACGAATTGGTTAATCATGGTTATTATTTCACAAGACCCTCTCTCATTAGAACATGACGAACATAATGAAATGGGGTTCAATTGACTCTTAGAAGTGTCCTCATAAGCATAGATTGAAAATGCATAGTGGTCCTCGTATGTGTATCACATGTCTTGGAAAATGTTGAACATAACAATCTTGTCACCAAATTCCATGGATAAGATCCCTAAATGGACATCAATCTTGGTTATCTCTGTCATTAGGAATGGTCATCCTAGAATTAGGGGAGATTAACCAGAGTTCATCTTACCTTCCGTGTCACGGACACATAAATCATCTGGGAATAGATGATCATTGAAATGAACTAAGAAATCCTCGATTATTCCCTTATAATTTATAGGGTGTCGTTTGGCCAATTGAATGAAAACACATGTTTGATGAAAGGGACCTAGAACAAGGTTATAGAAGATGGATTTGGGAATGAAATTAATTGATGCTCCTAGGTCTATTAGTGCATCATAGATGTTAGAGAATCTAATTTGGCAATGGAACTATAAAGTCCCCTAGATCTTTTCACTTTATGGGAATAAACTACTAGGTTGAAACATTTTCAAGGGTCCTATGTTTCCTATTATGGGTGAAAAATTACTTAAAAACATTTCATATATAGGGATATGTTTTATGGAATATAATATTTGAAAGTTGAATTAAAAACATATAAACATGTCAAGCATTTCAAGATTGGGGTCAAGAGGACTTCCTTGGATTTTACATGTCTTGAAGAAAAGGAATTGGGTTCCTATTTTAATGGAAGTAGGCGAGGGAATGGCTTTATAATCCTTTTCTGATTTCTTTTTATTTTCATTTTCTAGGTCAACATTTAATGTGGAGTTAGAGGAATCATCATGAGGCATAAGAAATTTTATTTCCTGATATAATTGAAATTTCACTTACATTACCCTTGGTGTTGGTTAATGGTTGATCTAGGAGTTAGGAATAATTTAATTATTGTTAGTGGATTAGGTGGAATGAAGGTTGAAAATTTTTGGGTTCAGTGTTTTTGAGACTATAACAAGTGAAGGATTCAATATCTTCCACTGTACTTTCCCATGGTTTCATTGAAATAGAGGCTTGTCCTGAATTGGGATTTCCTTGATTTTTGTTCTTGATAAAGTTATTGTATTTGTTTTGGAATTTGGAAGGCTAATTAGGATAGTGGAATCCAGGAGGAGCAAGAGGATGATTGATCCTTTGAAGTTGAGAAAAAAGGGTAAGGTTGTTGGAAGTTACCAAAATGTTTACCATATTAGATTTTTTTGGGTTTTGAGGAGGGAACTAAGGGGGATGAGAAATGGGATTACCGTACTGTAAGCCTTGGTGAAAGTTAGAAGCGAAGGACTGTGAGTGGTGTTGGTTGATGATTAAAATAAACTAACCATATTTTTTAGGGATATTGTTCCTCTAAGTATATGATCTATTAAGTTCCATTAGTTCTGATGAATTAGATGGTTCCTCTCGATGTTGTGGACATGTGTTAGTTGGATGAGATGGGGAGATGTAGATTCCATAGTTCTTAATAGGTCCAAGGAACAGAGATTGTGTAAAGATGAGGTTGGGGCTTTGGAAGCCACCACTAGTTGTCTCTCAAGACCTATATATTCACTGATACACATTTTCATCTTGTTCGGCTCTATATATTGATTCTCTTGGGCTTGTTTAACTTGAGCATGTTCTCAAGTATGAAATTTTTGTGTGTTTCCAGCCTTGTTTCCCCTGATATCTCTTACAACTGCATGAGTTTTACCACTAATATCACCTCCACTTGTGGCATCAATTATAGTTCTATTCATAGCCAATAATACCTCAAAAATGTATTGGATCAATAGTTGGTCCTAGATTTGGTGGTGTGGTCCAGTTGCCATAAGCTTTTTGATCCTCTCCCGGTATTCATGGAGAGACTCATTTGGGAATTGTCAGATACCAATTATTTTCTTCCGAATAGAATAATTATGATAATCATAAAAGAATTTTTCTAAGAAAATTCACTTCATATCATTGCATGTGGTTTCAAAACTATGAGGGAGGTAGTAGAGACATGACATGGTCGTGTCAGCTAGGGAGAATGGGAATGTTTAGAGTTCGTTTTATTCATTAGAAACCCCTTGAGGCTTCATGGTAGAGCACACCACTTGAAACTCATTATGATGATGATGTGGATCCCCATAGTCTAGCCTATGTAAATGAGGTAGAAGATGAATCAAACCAGATTTTAGTTCGATTTAAGACTATACGTTTGGATATTTAATACCAAGGGGTTGGTAATTTATATCCAGGGAAAAACGTTATTTAAGTGTTTTTTCCCTATTATTGGCCATATCTAATTCAATTGGTCGGATATGTAATAGTTCTCAAATTATTTGATAATCCCAAATGTTCCTCATAAGATGGAAAAGTTATCGCTCTATTTCAGGGAAAAATTCTGAGGGATTCTTTGGGAGGCTAGAGAGATTTCAGAGAGATTTTGCAAGAAAGAGAAACATGGGTTTTTATTAAATGTTTTTTCATATTTATTTTCAATATATTTTTTCCTCTTTTTAAAAACCCAAAAACTAACAACTAATTATAGAACCATCCTAGGAAACAACACCATTTGATGTACGGTTGATTTTTTTCTATCTACCATTCACGGTTTTTGTGCTATGCTAATGTGTATAGCAGCACTCGGTTCGAATCATCGGTGATGATACGTTATAATAGTCGATTATTTGTGAGATTTTCCTTTTTAATGGGGGTTGTTTTGAAGAGTTTAAGTGAAATGACTGATTGATGTATATTAATTTAACAAATGGATTAAGATTTGGGTGACTTCATTATTGGGGATTTAAGCTTATGATATCCTTGATATTTTCTTTGTATTTCATTAACTTAACACTCACTTCACAGGATAATTTTCATTTTAATACCCATGTGTTAAGGATTTAATCAAATCCTTAACATTTCTAGGGTTCTAATATCATTTAAATTTTATTTATGGTAGTGTATTTTATGGCTTCGATAATAACTTCAATACACATGTTAAACTAAACTTGTCCTTAATCCATGACATTTTAAGTTCAACATACACAATGTTAACCTAAAGAATACTCAATGGGAAAAAGCTCTCAATCACTTAATATCAAAAAATTATGACTCACCCCAATGGTATATTTACTCATCCATTCATATGTTCTGTAATTTGGAAATATATTTTTTTTGAGATGAATTATAAATAGAACTAAAATAACGAGATAAGAAAAGAGTTGTGCGTTGAACACACTCATGAACGATGATGAGAATTAAAAATAAACATTATATTGAATGAGAACGAAAATGAAGGGAAGGGGAATCGGCATGATTTAAATTATTTTAATATTATTAATATTTAATAAAATAAGGTAGAGTATTAAAAAATAAAATGGAGAATAAACTTTAATTAAAAGTGAATTTCAAGAAAAATACTTACGAGATTACGAATGACGAAAAATTAAAAAGTAAATGAAATAAAAGAGAAAAGGAAAGGTATCTCAAGTGAAAACATGAGTTTGGAATGTCCTCTAAGGAATTTGGAAGAGCCTTTTTCATACAAATTTATCTTCCTCCATTCTTAATTTCCAACCATTTTCATGGAGAGGATGGGGATTCATTTATGTCCCAAGGACGTGGAAAATTTGCATTCAAAAAATTCCCCTCCACTGGTATCACCAATTTGTCAATCTGGACAGCTAAATCTCATGATATAATCTTCTTTAAAGTTGTATATATTGTTTTTATCTATCTAATATGAAACTTTGGAGCCTATTAGACTTATGTAACCAAAGTTATGTCTTCATTAGTAAACAATGTAAAGTTGTCTATTTTTATCACCACTTTTTTCCAAGGCCATGATGTGAATGTATTTTTGAATAATAGTTTGCCTTAAAATACTAAATATTTCTTCTAAAAAGTCTAACACATATATCTTGGATTTTACAATAACATTTCTCACCATGCATGGATGTATATATCAAGTTTAATGTCAGTATATGTGTGTTGGTTTAAATTCCCAGATAGAATGGTGGGATGAAATTCATAGAACATTTTGGGCCACAATTTAGTGTATTTAGGCAATTACATTTTTACCCAATATTAATGGTATTGTTCCACAAATTTTTGTAGATAATAAATGATTTTGGAATTTTGGAATGATCCCAGTAATTCAATCTGCATGGCTGGTCCAGCTTCACCATAGATTCCTTGGGCCTTCTTGTGTGGTCCATATGACCCTACAAATGGAATAATTGGACAATAATTCTTTGTAGTGATATGTTCTAGATTGAATAAGAAAACCTAAAAAACAAAAATAACAAAATTTAGATTAGTAGGATGTGAGTTATGGTTATAATATTAAACCGACTTGAATCTCGATTAATTAAAATAGTTCTAAAAAATTATATTTAATTTTAAAAAATGAATATTTCACAAAAATTATGCACTTTCCATAGAGAATCAATAAAGGGATTGAATTAAAAGTTATGAATAAGTTAATAGCATCGGTAATCTAGAGTAGGTCTCTTAATTATGTGTTAATCATCTGAACTAAATCATTCAACATTAATTTCTTATTCTACTTCCTCTATATATGTTATACCCTTCATAACATAATTAGTCTGGTATTATAAATATACTATGATGTTTTAAAAATATTTTTACTATTATAAAATTATTTTTTTAATATTTTTATACATATTTGATGTTCCTTAAAAAAATTAAATTTACCATTCTAATTGTTTTTTGAACTAGGTACTTTTTTACCAAAGGTGCCACTTAAGTCCTAATTTCTATGTACAAAGGAAAAAATCATTTTTCCATCATCATGACTAACCTTTTCTATGAATTAGTCATTAATGGTTTCAATTTATCTTTTCAAATAAAATATAATTCTTATTATTTTTAAATTTTTATTTTATTTCATTTAATTCTAAATTGAAAGGGTATTTTCATTAATGAATATTCCAATGATATTTTAAATTAATTTTAATATATAAAAACATACATTGATATTTATAATACATTACAAGTTATATGACCCAGTCTTAATTATTCATTCATTCTTTGGATTTATAATGAATATGATGATGAAATCTTAATGAAATCCATTTTCATCTCAACTAGTTAATCAACAATGAAATTATAAAAAATTTGATCTTGTGTCAAAAACATAAATCAATTATTATTTTTTGATATGTTGGTATATTAAATCTCTCTAATGAATAGGGTAATGCCTAAAATTAATCAGTTCCAAGGGTACATTGGAATATATCCCTTTCCTAAAAGAGGGTAAAAAATAAAGTTATCCCAATCTCAAAAGATGGTAAATAGGAGGCCTTCCTAAGGCCAAAGAGTGTGAACTATTGGTCAAACCAAGCAAAAATGTGATGAATTTCATGCATAATAGACCTTAAAAATTATTTATATGATTATTATTATTCTACACGTGTTTTTAAAATATCTATTTCATGTTATGATGCATATTATATAACTCATTGAACATGATCCTCAATTCTTCTTTGATTCATGTCATATGAACTACCAAATCCTTTTTCCATGATTATGGACTACGAATATTTGGGTATGATATTTAAATATTATGGTAATATTATCATAGAAATATACTCATGTTTTGAATATATATTTTCATTGATAGTTATTCCCCATACATACCCTTACTAATCATGTATCCTTACCTTATCTTATATTTCATTTCCCTAAATTTAGAAGAATGGATTTTGTATTCTATGACTGAGTAGTGTACTATATGAGAAGTAGTTTTTCTTTGATGTTGAAGATTATTTATGAAATAAGATTTGTATATAACTAGTCTCCACAAAAACATAACCATTTCTATTATAGTGAATGTATTATTACAAGATTGTTTGAATATTAATCTAAAATGAAGTTATATTTATGTAAGAAGTCATTGGACCGCCTCTATTGGTATCATAGTAAGGTTTATTGAATTTTGTCCTTATTATTATATTACATTATTCAAACCCCTAGGGATAATACTAGGTATATGATAAAATAATAATGCATTGGTAAAGAATATATTTTGTAGTTTTCCATGAAAATAAATCCCGGTAGGGATAGTGTAAAATGAATATTGTTTTTGAACAGATAAACTGGGGAGTACTGACTCTAAAATGGGAGTATTTTGTGTTAACTCAACCATCAATTGTTCACAATGAGTGGTGCTAAGACTGCGCACATGGCTAGACAATCTCATGTGATATGTTAAGGTTACATTACATTTTCATTATGTGCAATTATGAATGGTTTTAATAAATAATGAACATGGTTAAGATAAGATAAACCCAATTATTAATATATTGAAAATAAATTTTCACGATTTAGGTATACTAGGAATAATTTTTATTGATTATATGATTACCCACTATTATTGTTTTTTCCCATTCTATGATTTTTTTCTATCTATTAGATAAAGCATTGATGTATTATGTTAACAATGAATGTGGTGGAAGATGAAATAATATTCCTATTATTTCAAAAAAATTATAGGTTCTAGAATAGGAAAAAATGTGATTTCCTAGACATATATCTCAATAAATTATTATCAAACTCATCATGGGTGAGTTTCTGAAAACACATAATAATAGAAAAATCAATTTTGTGGCAGTTCATTTGATTTAGACCATGGTGGAAAAAATATCTAGCTACCCCAATTTCAAGAATTTAGAAATAAGAACGCAGGAATATGTATCAAAGGAATGGGAGGATGTTTTATGTGTGGAAACTAAAGGAATAAAATATAAATTTCTTTGAGTAAAATTAATTTTTAAATGTATCCAAATTAATTTCATAATAAGGTACCACTAGTAGTTTTATTTCTTATGTGTATGGATCTTATGCATTATTAAAATCAACACCTCAATCTAGGAACTAACTAATTTACTATGGAGGGACCTATTCTAAGTAAATAATTTATGTAGATCATAGTGGTTATGTCACACTTATCCTATAGTCTAGAGTGTAGGATATCATGTTAAATTTTTTAAAAATGTTCCCTATGAAAATATTATTCCTCTTATTAGAGTGTAATTTGAGGTGATTTAAATAATTAATTATCTATATGTACTTAAATGCCTTATTATTTTTTAGAATAATGAAATAACAGATGATAGTTTAAATAAAAACTACTATCATATATATATTTAAGGATTATAATGACATTTTGGTGGAAATATGTTCAATTGAATGAGGGTTATTACTAATTCATGTTGGAAATTTATCTTAAATGGTTGGGGATAAAATGAATATTGAATATATTATTATTATTTCGGAATATTATGATGCATTTCAAAAGACATTCTTAGTCTTTCTCCAAATATTGATGATGAGTTTTCATTCTAACGTATACATGTTAATAAACCTATTTTAATGACTCCTTATAGAATATCCCCTATTGAGTTTCTATAATTGTAGAAGAAACTCTATAGGAATCTTTATAATGTGTCCCTTTAGTCGTGTGCATCACTATTAAATTCACCTATAAATTTTATCAAGAAGAAACAATTATCAACAAAACATGATATTGATTATCAACGACATAAAAAATTAAACTATTAAATATATTAATTATTTTTTATTAATTGTGGGGAGATAAATACTTCTAGAATGTTGACCTTGATTCTTGATATGATCAATTTAGGGTTTAATGTGAAGGCATAGATAATACAGCCTTCTATAAATCGTATATATATTATGAATTTAATATGATTCCCTATGTATATACTAATGTCCCTCATATCTTCATTAATTTAATTAATAGATTCTTGATTGATTTCCATGATCAATTTAGGGTAGTCTTAATATAAGATATACATAAATACAACAATATCAAGGAATATAATTAAGATCACATGGAAAATTTTTAAATTACCTATGGAAGGGTAAATTATATTCCAAATTTATTAACTATGAACTTTGGATAAATAATATATCATTCATCAAGAAGGTGATAAATAGAGAGCTTTATCAGTAGATCCTTCTAAGAAGGAAGTCATTAAACATTACCCCAAACCAACCAAATGTGCTTGATATTTATATTTTTGTTCAATTGGATGGATATTATCTATTATTTGTGAGTAATTTCTCATGAAAATATAATATATTAAGCCATTTGACAAAGAATGGAGACAATTTCCATTACACTAGGGAATCTGAAGTATATTTCAAGGAGAAAAGGGGAAGGTTGACAAATTAACCTAAAATCATTGTACCCTATAGAGGATGAGAGATGTCATCAATAGTTATTCATCTAAGAAGTGATTGGGATGTGTTTTTATATATAATTACATGGTAAGATCTTTTTCCTCATGTCAATTGACGTTCTAGGAAATAAATTACCCAACTCATGATTTAGACATTCATATGGTAATTATTTCACTTAAGATATGGAAATATTATCTTTATAGAAAAATTCATGACATATACATAGACCATAGAATCGTTAGGTATATATTTACATATAATGATTTACATATGAACCAAATAATATATAAATTAATTATTAATTATTTTTTATTATTAATACATTACCACCATGGGAATGAAAATAAGTTGGATGGTGCTTTCTATCGAAAAGATCATATTGGATTATCTATGATACTTATCATAAAAGATCCAATATTTACAGATTTTTAAATGATGGAACATTAAATATTAATGGAAGGGGATATATATTATCTTGAAAGATTTATTTTACAAACATAAATCCTTTTGAAGATTAAATAGGCACATAATAAAGTTGTAGATCCAAAAAACTTGGGGAGAAATGTTCTTCAGTTGAACCTTGTTTATGATTTAATTAAAAGTGTCAATACCAAGGTATGTATCACTGTTTTACCAGAAATACTGAACGGGCCATTCGATATTGCTCATAGATATTCATTATCTATTCATCATAGATAAATGAACATGTATAGAAATCATAAATACAATATCTATGTGTATAAAATGAATATATATATTGTAGAGTATGTATCATTATTATTAGTATTCCAACAATTTAAGATTATGTGGAGGATGTATAAGGAGATGATACTTCAATTACTCATACCTGTATTGAAATTTAAATGTGTCTCAATGGACTTCATGATTGAATCCCCCCATAGTTATAAAGGGAATAATTTTATTTGGATTGTAATGTATCACCTTAACAAGTCCTCACATTTCATTTATATTAGATAATATTCCCCTATTATTTATATTTCTTGGATTTTTATAGAAAAGAGACTACTTGGGAACCCCTTAAAGGTGGGTTTGGTTTCTTCTGATGGTCGGTTGTGGTGGTTACATTACTTACTCAATCATTAGCATTTGTTCACCATTACCATTATAAACAGAAACTAACAATTGTTCCATCATTCATAATTGGGTACAAACCATCTTTAGAAAGGCAGGTATCCAATTAAGGCTTCATAACTAGTGAAACTTGGTGACTCAGATTGGTTGACAGGATGGGAGGTTAGGATCATCGAACCCTTTTTGGGAGAATGTTTTCTTACTTCAGGAGACTCTTATATATTTAAGATATGTTTTTGAATCTCATTATAATCCTGATACGAGGCCAGTTTCCCTAACAAAATGTTTTCTAGTTTGAATCTCTTTTTTTGTGCACAAAATTGTCATATGTCAACTTCCATTATATATATAATGAGTGGATCGTGTTGTTTAATCCATATATATATATATATATATATATATATATCTAAGGTTATTCATCTATCTTCTAGTAATTAATAACAACTTATATGTTTAAATTGTATGACCAAACACTTTGGAATTTACTACCACGTGCGGAGGCTGTAAATATACTAAGGATGGGATGGTGCCACTATGAGGCATCCTATGTATCATATTTATTATAGGAATAAAAACCCATATAATTCATCAAACCTATGTAGTTTAACATTGGGTAAGGAGGAAATATGTGTGGGCTCTTGGGAACTATATATTTGAGCTTGAGTCTTGGGGAGAAGTCTTATGTATCCTGTTATAGCAGGAATCAGATCTATCATAGTTTGATCATGCCCTTGGGACTTTCCCCAATATAGATGACCTTATATGAGGGAATTTATATTGTTCCATTCATGAGGGATTACATGCTCATATTTTTCTAGCTATTTGATATTCATGATGCGAATGAGATGATCATTATTACTCCCTAGACCCACATGATCTCTACTCATTGTGAGAAACAAGGGATCACAAGTTGTGAACCTCACATCACAGGGATAGGTGGATATTCTCTAGGACATCCCTTGGGATATATAATATAGATATATAGCCTCATGAGGTAATCCTACATATCCTGATTGTAGTAAGAATCACATTTATCATAGTTCATTTGGATTCATATTCTGTTAAGAGTGAGGTAGAATCTTCTATCTATGAAAATGATTGGGTCTCAATGGGTGAAATGTCAGAGACATGTCCATACTTATACTGAGGTGGATACCCATTTATTTTTGTTCTCATAAAACAGAATAGAGTCCTATATATCTTGGTTATGGAAGGAATCAAATTCCTTGTAGTTTAGTTGGTAGGGGCTTATGTACTAACATTTCCCTAATGTACGAAACATATCATATTATGCCATGAGTTCAGGATTATATAAAAACATTTATCAAGCATTTGCAGTGTATTATGATGAAAATGACCTGATTATTAGAAGTCCCTAATCCTATGTGATCAATGCTTAGTGTTATAAACAGGGAATGAAAATTAATCACTATCATTTCATATGGATACAAGACTTATATACTGGGATAGCCCTTCGAAGGTGAGATTTTGTGCTCAAGATGGAGAGAAACATCCTACATATCCTAGTGATGTAAGGAATCATATTTCTTATAGTTCCTTTGGTAGGGTATTACACACTAAAGATACCCCTATGATAATGTCTTACTCACTAAGGATGATCAAGGTTGTCAATCCCTAGGATTCCCTTGTTTCCTGGATATGTCGTCTTCCTAATCTTCTTGATTGTCTTTATGGAATTCCTTGGTTTTCTATTTGATGTTATAGATAATATCAGTCTAACATGTCCAGGGAAAATTATGTTATCCATTTTACCTTTTTGGGGGACACTGCATATCTAGGATGTCATGTTCAAGGTTCATTGCATGATCGAGGATGACTTATACAGTATACATCATGAGACCTGGCCGACTGATCCTGGAATCCATCTCCATATCCCAGATGACAAGCTTAGAGGATGTCACGTGATAAATATTACATAACCTAGTATCATAATCAATGTTGGAAAACATACCCCAAGGGACTCATGAGAATCAATCTAACATGCTCGGAAGGTGTTGCAAGATACTGCCTAACAAGTCTATAGGGAACTGCGGGTCCTGATTGACATGCCCGGGATCTTCCACAAGACCCAGTTGTTATGTACTGGTTCTATGATATAAATTGGGTGATATGTCTAAAGAAAATCACAAGGCATAGAGGGATAGTTCATAGGGATTCATGAGACTAGGATGTAATGCATTGTGGGTTCCATGCGACTTGAATTGGGATGTCTGAAGGATTTCACGGGATCTAAATACTATATAAAATGAGTGATTTGAGATCTAGATAACATGTCCTGGTTCGGTTACATGCAATGGGTAGTTCACATGAAACATATGAGGATAAGGATATATTTATTTCACATAATTCACCACAATTTTAGTCTTTTACTCTATCCTTTATATCATCCATGTCTTAGATCAATGTAGTTTTAACTTATTTTAAGTCTCTCATGATCTAGCAGATATGCAGGATGTTCTTCTCGGGTCCTTTTATAAGTCCTTCACATGATATATGTTGTCCAAGAAATGTTCTTATGTATGTTTCACTATTTATATAGATTTTTTCTGGATCATACCTAACTAGAAGATTTTCTATTCATGAGATAAGCTTCTTTGAGAAATCTTCATTGGTACATTGATGCATCAGTGCATCTGGATGAAAAAAATCCAACGTATTATTTGATTCTAAGGTGGGGGATTTATAAGTCTTACCAGACTAGTTGTTCAGCTTTTCGCACAACACAAATCATGTGAGTCTAGTATGGAAACTGTGAAAGGCTTCGGTATCATGTTTCTTTTCCACGGATCACTCCAACGATGTCACGTATTTTTCACCAATGAAAAACATATCTCTTTAACTCCCATTTTATTGGATTATTTCTTATTAATGGGGTCTTGTTTTATCACATGGACATTCCAATAGAATTTACTATTGTCATATCGACATGTCCATGGGCCTTCACAAGATAAAAATGGCTATCGTGAGGCATTTTCATGACTTCAATCTACTTTTCTTGAATAATTTCTATGAAACTTTTGTCTTGAAATTGGACCATTTTGAAATCAGGCTGACCTATCAATGGATTTTGTGGGACTATGTTATGGACAACATTGTCATGATGACTGAGTTTTACAATAGTGAAACATCATTCCTCCTTCCTTTATCATTTCATTTGTTTATCTTAAAAAGGTTGTTGATTCGCGAGGATGAATAAATATCATTGGAGAAAATAATTCTTCCTCTTGGTGATGTTTTACATGTCCTAGTAAGATTATTCAATCATTTCATGGACTATTCTATTTACTTTTACTCGTTTTACCAATGGAGAGGTTCAAGGTCACACGGAGATGTCTGAGGCCCTCCATGTGATGGCGATAACATGCTAGCGGGCTTTTGTGAGATGAGGAGGAAATGTCTCTAGGATATCGGGGCATCTTGAGACTCACTAGGGGTGAATCACGTGTCTTTTATGACCAAAAGTGGGTACAACCACTTCCCTATTTACTCCATATCTTATATTTTACCAAGGATAGGGTTATCATGCGTTGGATTTAATGTTTTCAAGGACAAAAATCTTCCCATCTGTGATGTATCGTGTGAATTTTATGATCTCAAGAATCTCCATCCTTTTGGATATTTTTTTAAAGGAATTTTAAATTATTTATTAGGTGTTCTCCAGTTGATAAGCCATGTATTTTTGGGTTTTTTGGTGGGTTTTTTCCACATGAACACTAGTTCTCTGAGGTTCCTTCATGAGAGAAGATGGACTCACCAATGGGGGATTTGTGGAATCATCTTTTGGATATAGACTATTCCTGGTTCCCTCACATGACCATTATGTCTATAACATGATCATGTATCTCTTGGGGGCTCATGAAATTTGTATGTCTTGGACACTGTCTTCTTAGTTTTCTTTTTTGGGGAAAATAATATCCATTTTTAGGAATTTTCCTTTTATAGATTTATTTTTTCTCATTTTGAGGGCTTCAACAAATGCTCCCCCTCATGAGTGATGTAGGCAGGGATAAAGGGCATAGTTCTGACAAATGTAAATGCCCTTCAAAGTCTTTAGTGTTATCGTGAAATGGTATATTGGCCAACATTTTGTCTGTAGGAAAAAAATTTGGTATTATAAGGGGTTCTTTATAAATTGTGGTGGAGATTGAATTCATTCAACTATTTATCAAATCTAAATAGAATTATTGATTCATACACCTAGCTTCCATTACTTGTCTTTGTGGAAAGAATGTTATGAGACTACCAATTGAATGAACTGTTCATGAGGACTTTTCATGCGAACCCCTCTGCGAGACTACATTGAATGATTATCTTTTCCTAGGAACCCATTCAATTCAACTATTAAATAATCTTTGATAATTTCTTGGACATTGACTGTGGGGATTTGTGATTTTATTTGGGGATTATGCGAGTGATTATACCTTTATTTCATGATCATGTGATTATTATGTGGCTTGTGTGATCATTCCAAGGTCACATCATCATGAGTCTTCAAGGGTTTTTTCAATTTATCGACTCCATGGGATTATTTGATTTCTGAGATCTATAAGGATCTGTTAATCAGAAAGTATCTTATTGCATCCATGAATCCCATTGAATATTAATGTGATGTGTATGATGCTTATGGTTTATTATGCCATTGTTTTTCCAAGATTTTATTTCATCTGTTTGGCATATTCCACTTAAGGGTTGTGATACAAAGGATCCTAATATGGGGATGTTACAAGAGATCCTAATTAGGATATAAATAAACAATAGTACCCCATAATCCATTGGAGTAGGAGATGAACACATTCGAAACCATGGACCGAGGTTATCAGGTATTGAATATTGACAAGGGGAAATCAAACTAAGAGATGTTCAAATCAAATTAATGTGTTGAGTTCTTTTTAAATGATTTTAGGGCTCACAATGATTATAAATCACATCTTACAGAGTTATTTTTTTCGATGATGACCATAGAAACATATGAAAGATCCATAAGAATGAATGCTTAATAAAAGGGTCTCTTGAAGTTTGTAATCATTTCTAGGGGCCATGGAAGGTTCTTAGAAACCTGAGGAACTCAAGAAATAAAGTATGAAATATAGATTGAGGTGCTTAAATGATGGAGGAAGCAACCCATAATCTAGATAACCATATTAAGGCTCTCATAGTCTATCAATGAGGGATGAAAATAATAAGTGATGGTCTACATAGTTTTATCATAATGTAATGGGGATGTATTTTTATTCATGTAGTTTAAGTCATTTGGTAAGGACATTTTTCATGCATTTTATTGTCATGGGATAAGTAATTTATCTCTATTAAATTTAATTTCATTTGGTAAGGATGTAATCTTTACGCAGTTTACTGTTATTCGGAAAGGATGTTATATCCATGCAGGTGAATTTCATTCTATAAGGAAGTAGGAATCGACGTGAAAAGCTATACATAACATATTCCATGTACAATTATGTTGTATACTTCCCTAAATCATATATATTCAAAATGATCATTCATGACTCAGAAATTCTGCATCTTGGGTAAATTTCATATCCATAGTTTTATCCAGGAATAGGATTGGATATTCATGCATCACTATATATCTGGTGATGACATGAATCAAGCCACATGTTTTTCTTGAATGGAAACACTCTATAAAGGTCTGACCGATACGTAGATATGGGAGTTATTTTTCTTTATTATTGTAGCTAGGAACATGATTAGAGATTCAAGTGTCATTGAATATCCTGTGAAAATGAGAATCAAGTCACATGTAGTTTGAAAGATAATGTAGTTTAATTTCATATGGAAATGATGTTGGATTCTTGACCTGAAAATGGGTGTTGTGGTTGGACCCAAAGGTAGATGTTTGGGCATCACTACATGTTCTATGGTAATAGGAATCATGCCATGTGTAGTTCTTAAATAAGGTCATTCCAGTTCATGTATGGCCTATATGTTGAGAGGGAAATATTTTATATTTGTTACAGCAGGACATAATATTCAATATCTAGATATCACTACATATCTAGTGATGTTAGGAATCAAGTCCGATGTAATTCTTGGAAACTGTGTGGTTTGACATCATATTGAAAGGACTCAGGGAATTAATTTTAAATTTATTCATTTAGGACCTTTATAACCTTTTTGAGAGATGATATTGCTTATTTGTGTAGGTAAACCCTTAATGAATCTCTTAAGACCATGTGAGGTATGCTCAATGTGGGAAACAAGGGACAAAAATTATCCCTCCAACTGTGTAGAGGAAATCAATGATATGACAGGGGCATTTTGTAACTTGTGGTGGTCTTTCCAAGATATATGGTTGAGGTGTCTCTATATATCTCATTGAAAATGAAAATCAAACCATGATTACATCTAGAAAACATGTGCAGTTTAATTTCCTATAGAAAGGATATTAGCCATGAAGTTTAATGTCATGTTATATGGAATTTTTTGACTCAATGTGAAATAGGAGTAATGTTGTCGATTTTACCAATAATAGAGGTTTGGGTGTCACTATACATCCTTTGATGGTGGAAATAAATAAAAACATAGTTATTAGGGGACTGTCCGATTTCATGTCATGCGGTAATGATATTCTCCATGTATTTTGAAGTCATGGGGTGATGATCATTTATCACCTGACAAGAAGGTGGGGTATTTTTGGGGATATACCCAAAAGTGGAGGTTTGGGTGTCACTATTTATCCTATGATGGATGTAATCAGGCCACACATATTTTTTCAAGAATCATGACATTTAATTTCATTCGATATGGAAATGGGGTCACCTTACATGAAAAGTGTAGTAACACTATGGATCTATGTGGTTTTACATTATATAGTAAGGATGATATGTTATGTAATTTAATGTAATATAATAAATACATTTTATGGTGATGAGTATTTTGACATCCTACATCTAGGAGGTAACTTTTTTAGTGAGATCTATGCGATTTATTTCTCTACATATATCACATTGGTGGGGTGGGTGGTGACACGCTTCCCATACATTGTAGCCAATGAGTATGTTCCACTACGATAGTCATTATGTATGAAACAAGACCCTTCCCATTTATGTTTCATCTTTGGAGGATTCTTTTCTGGTATCATTAGGGTCCTGGGAGACAATACTAGTTCTCATTGGAGGAATGAATGGAGTAAAACCTTCTTATTAAAGGGTCATGCAATCCAGTTCTAATGGACTTCATGGTTGTGCAATGTATGCAATATGGCCTCATCGATCCATTCTAATTCATCTAGTCACTTTTGTGACTTCTCATCATCTGAGAGTTTTCCAAAAATGAATATTCAATGTAAAGTTAGATCGATATTTATGCTTAAAATGCCTTAGTCTCATACACCATTTCATATGGTGTTTCTTGTGTAGCAATACACATGGTGGTAAGGTATTCCCATAAAGCATGTAGGATCTTATCTGGTCAGGTGTTCTTATCCTTGTTCACCATCATAAAGAGTAAATTTGATATTCTTATTAAAGTCTTCAATATTTCAAATTGCAACTACATGATAGTGGCATGAGTGATTAGACTCAATGTTGTAGTCTTGGTGAAGCTTCTTCAATTCCATTGAACAAAATTAGGGTACATTGTCTTCCAATGCATTGTGAGGGACTCAGAAACTAGTAATGATATGGGACATCATGAAGTTGATGATATCCTTCATCCTATCATCTTTGAGCAGTATTTAATCATACCATTTTTAATATAATTTTGTAGTAGTAAGGATATACTTGAAATTCTTAGTTGTGGTTTAGGGATATGTCCCCACAACATCCATTCCACAAATGGGAAATATCCATGGATATTTATCAGTATGAAAAAATTTCGAGGGTGGATGAATGATGTTACCATGGATTTTTCATTCATGAAATTTCTTGGTGAATTCCAAATAGTCCAATAGCATGGTTTGTGAGTAATAACTTTTCCTCCTGATTTGATGGGAGAGCCTACTCTTAGATTGATGAGCATTGCAGGAGACAACATTGGCTTCTTCCATGATAGTGATAATTTCTCTCTCCACTATGAATAAAAGAAGGGTTTCATCACAGCCATGTTTGTAGAGGGACCACTATTCATTTTGGACACTCAGCAGGGTAAATTTAAACGCATGCTGCAAAATCTGTTCTCTTCCAGTTCAATATGTAGGGAGAGCTCCATTTTAGAGATGGCCAATTATGGGATCCATCCACGAAGTGATATAATCTAGTTCATCATGCTCTGCTGTAGTGATGAACTAATTACTTTATTCCATATCACAGATGATGATTTATGAGAGCATCCTTCAATGTGTTATATGGAAGATTTCATCCTCCTGATCAGGGTCATCCAACATAGTTGTTGAATTGATTAATGCATTGGTGTAAGCATTTTGTTATTGATGAAAATGACGAATTGTGGGCTCAAGAGGCAATTGTTCCATAATTCCTCTAACATAACTAATGAGGGGGGCAACTTATTCATTTTTGAAGTCATATTCCACATTGATCTTCTTTATCACTAGTTTTGAATCTTATTTGATATTCAAGTAGGCTATTTGTAGAAGTAGGGCTAGTTCCAACCCATCGATCGGGGAATGGTACTATTATTTATTATTTGTAAAACCTTCATATAGTGATAAATATTAGGGAAAATATGCTTTTTATAGACACAAATACAATCCCTAAGCTAACATGATTAAATTTTAAGTTTTCTATCCTTTTGCTGATAGGACTCTGGAATCCACCTTCAAAACATATATCCCATGTCCAACGAGTCTCATGGGAATAGAAAACCTCATCAAATGGAAGCTCATTGTACACCAGTATATTTTCAAGGGAAGGATATACTGTGAGGAAATCATCCAAGGCTTTCCCTTTCACTGATTTCCGTGATATGAAATAAATGTCATATTTTTGAAGAATGACCGCCAATTGGGCCGAAATCCCTTTTATTACAGGAAATGCAATGATTTATTTGATTATATAAATACGATAGAATATATGGAGTCCATGGATCTACTAGTGTTGCCTCATATTTTTCACTGTGAAGATGAGTTCCAGGAAGTTCTAATTGGCATCAGAGTATCAGGTCTCATTACCATTCATGGTTTGGCTAAGGTATTTAAGAATATTATCACTTCCTGTATATTTTTTCTATGCGAGGAGGGTACATAGAGATAATTTCATGGATTCCAAATATAAGAGAAGTGGAATTCCCTCCACCAGATGAATCAAAACCGGTGGGTGTAGAAGATGCAGCTTGAGGATTTTGAAGTCTTCTTGAAATTCATCATCGCATTAATTGTAGAGACCAGAAGCCTAACGTACATGGATATTACATTAATTTTGCGGAATACTTAATACATAACAAAAACAGACACACAAGGACCGTAATAGTTTAGTGTCTTTGGAAACTTGGAACGTAATATTCTAATCGTGGTGAAAGATCTTCAACATCTCCCATAAAGATCTTCCACTTTTTGTTTCCTTACATAAAACCTTTCTTTTGATCCTGGGGGAAAATAAAACATAAAAAGGGTGAGCTCAAATGCTCAGTAAGGGTAAGCATGGATAAAATAAAACATACCATATACATTTGAACTTAAAAACATGAAAATAATGTTTAAACATCAAAATCTTGAGCAACGAAATAAAACATGGAAGTACATGAGGCATAGATCATAATGGAACATAAACCATGATAAAATAGCAGGGGGAATAAAACATGTAATTTTGGCATCCATTAAGCACATGTAATGATTTCCATAGTAGCCAAGGCATTGCTGCCAAGACCATATTAGTGGAAAAAGTCCCTTTCTGAATCGAGTTCACTCCTCGTTCCAGTCCTATAATACTGAACCAGATTAACTTACCGTTCCAGCCATGTCTATCTCATGATATATAAATCTTTACCCAATGCATTGGAGGGAGATATAGGTCCCACCCATCTCATATTGAAATCATTTTTACCTGTGCCACAAAATAAACATGCATCATTCATAAAAACCTAATAAATAAAATGGGTTTCATAAACATCATCCCATCATCACATAATCCATATAAAAGAAATGGATATCATTTCATAATAAGAAAAGTGAAACCATGTAAATCATAGAGACATTATACTTTAAACATACATATATGAAATAATGTCATCTTAGATGAAAAATGGTTTTGATAAAACACTTGAAATGAATTCCTGAGGAAAATATCATTTTTCTTCAAAATCATTTTCTTTTTAGAAAATGTCATGCAATTTTAACAGAAAAGGATTTTGTTGATAATAGTAATTAAATCTTTTGGAGTAATCTTCGTGAAAATATAGCTTTATAAAACCATAAAAATCCTTTCATTCCGTATACTTTAAAAAACATTTTTCTCGTACTTTTGTCAAAAAAGTCAAAAAGTACCTTGTAAGGAAAATAAAAGAAAGATTCCTTCCATTTCATGGGGTAAAAGTAAAATGGGTAAAAAGGAAATTAAACATACATGAAACCATTTTTAGGAAACATTGACATGGATGATAACAATAACCCCAGTAAATACTTACGAATATGCAATCTCGGATAAAAATGAGATTTGCAAAATTATCCCTTACCTTAGGTCCGATATGCTTCGTACGTATCCGAACCTCCTGTATAATGATTTAAATAATGTCATTGACTTATTACAGAATCATATTCATTGTTATGATATCATATATGTTTCACTGATGACTTTATATTACCCGTTCTTTTGTAAATTCCATGTTAAAGCAGCGTTTTGGGTAAAATCATATTATTTATCATATGTGTTTCGACTTGTCGTTCTTGATATTATTACTTATATTCTGATTTAAATAATTCCAGAATGTAAAACATTATTTATATATAATATATATTCATCATATACATATATATTATAGATCTATAGAAGGAATGAAATACACTGTTCATGGAGACGGTAGGTCGTACGTACGCATAAATGCTGTTTTTGTTTCCCTTTTGAATTGAATGGAATTAAGTAAATGACATACATATATATATATATATATACATAAACCAAGTATCATTATTATGTCACGTATTTCATTATGATTAATTATATATATACATTATAATCATTCATGAATGGTTAACATGGAGAGTGAATCTCATCGCGTCGTGGAGACGGTAGTCCGTACGTACACATGAGCGATGATATAATTCCCAAGATCGTGGAATTATATTGGAGTGTATGTATACTATTTCAGAATCAATATTAATTTACAATAATCATATATAGTTATTTATTTGAACCATTATACCCATCCAAGTAAGGTGGTGATGGAAAATAGATTACCCCACGGCGTGGAGACGGTATTCCGTACATACGCATGCGTGGTGATTTCATTTTCCGTAGGATGGATATATGGTGAAATAGGATTGTTTCATACTTATAATAACATATCATTATATGAGTGATACTGATGTTATTACTTCATAACGAAACAACCTAAGATGAAGAAGTGGAAGAAGAAATAAAGTTGAAAGAATCAGTAACGGACATTACCTCTTCTTTGAAGCGCCTCTTTGAGTCCTCCTATTAGGGAACTAAAATTGGTCTTTGAAGAAGACGAGGAACTCAAGGATGTTTCTAGGTAATGGGAGATGAGAATTTGGGTGGGTTTGGCTGAGCATGAAGGCTCAAAGTGGTGTGAAGAATAGTGGGAGAAATGGAGGAGAGGGGCACCTTTGGAATAACTAAAAATATTCTTTTATTATAAAGCCAAATTCGGTTTTAAATAGCTCCAAATTAATTTATTTCTAAGATAAGGTTGGGATGGGTTACAATCCTCTCATCTAATAGAATTTATACAAGTTTAGGTTCATATTTTAACCTTATCATTTATATTTAACATTAAGTTAGATAATTTTACTTTTACCATGTCTTTTTGTGTTCTTACATTATAAGGTTAATAAACATACAATAACAAGACAAACGAACCCAAAGTTGTTTATAATTAATATATATAACCTTATCTAAGCCATTTGGTTGAACCATAGATTTTTATGAATAAAATAACAATTAATTATATAATATTTGTTTTAAAAACTATTTTATGTAAATTTTGACACTATTTAGTAATTGATATTTGGTAAAATCATAACAGAATGATTAATTCGAAAAAAGTTAATTAAATAAATAAAAACATGTCATATTAATCTATAAAATTAGTGTAATTCATAAAAAGTCTCAAATTACATTTATTTGGGTATTTATAACATCAATTATGTCAATATTTCATTAATAAGATAATTACCGCATCATCTTGTGTCATAAATAAATTAACTTATTTAAAGTCTAAAAAATAAAAATAAAATATAATTATGTAGGAAATAATTTTAGATTTCTAATGAATATTTATAGTCGAATTTATCTTATGTATAACCCTATATTAAAAATACTTTAGTTATTAAACTTTGATTTTAACTATTTTAACCCTTCTTTAAATAAATTGATAATAAATGTCCTAATCTAATACAAGTGGTCCTAAATGGTCATATTTTATTCATAAGGTTATTTTTGGCCGAATTAAACTTATCCAATAGAATTAGGACATGTGTTAGGGTAATAATAATATCATTTTTACCCTTAACTACCCTATTTACTTTTAACCGTGGTAAAAAAAGTAAAAAGTTTCTATTCACCAAAAATTATTTTCATCTCATTTAACCACATTTTAGTCCTTGATATTAACCCTGTCTCTAAGATTTTAGAAATTCTACTCACAAAAGTGGTAAAATTAAGTTTTATATAAAATTCAGTTTTTTTTAACTACCACTTAGTGGTTTCACTATAATCAAAAAATGAAAGTTTCCAGAGAAATACCAAAAATTAGGCCTAAGCTATATTTGATATTATGAATTCAAAAATGATGTTTATTTTACCAAATTCAAAACATATCAGTTACATTAACTAATTTAAAAACTAATTCTCGTCGTCAAAACAAATAGTGTGTTTTTAAAAGATAATAACTATCAAAAGATTAACACTTGTTTATGTTTGGTTTAAATGTGAAATTACATCCAATGAACAACATTGTATTAAATTGTAAAAATATATTAAAAATATACTTTAAAACCACTCAAATTAATAATTTATTACTATTAATTATTTCAATTAAAAAGGTTGTTTTTAATTAAAATTTAGTAATTTTCACTATTCATCAGAAAATGAAAGTTATCCGAAAAGTACCAAAATTTCACCCTAAGCTAATTTCGATATTCCGAATTGAAAAATGAAGTCCATTTTGAAAAATAGAATTTAAAAAATTTCAAAAAGTGGTTATTACTATTCCTAACGGCTAGTTTTAATAATATTTTAATAGCATATCGTTGTTTAGTGAAACTCGGTATTGCGTACAACAAACGCTATCGAGGAAGGTCACAATTGCGTGTAATGCAAGACAAGTTAGGGTTGCGTTTTGTGAAAGAATACTTCGTTGTTTCGTATAACTGAATCCAACCATATTTCATTTATGCATTGAATATATATAAATATATATATACTCAATGTTTCGTTGAATAACTATTATCAAAATTGTGTGTAACACGATCCAAGAATAGTGTTGTGTATACTGCAAGCTAATACGGTGTTGCGTATAGTGAAAGGCAATCTTGGTGTAGCATACAACACAAGAAATTAATGAAATTAAGAGAATATTTTTCATAAAATCTCGGGGTGTTACATTCTACCCCCTTAAAATGAATTTCAACGTCGAAATTCGTCGAGGTTATAAATGGTTTACTACTCGAATGTTTGTTTAATAGAAACCCACATCGTAAAAAGGAATTCCAAAACTTGGATTTAAAAACTAATGTATGAAATGTAATGGTTACCCACATTAACTCATCACTGGGTTTCCACGTAGGTGAAAATATGGATATGGAAGAGAAATCTAACCATCATGTTCTGATGGAGAGTGGTAGAGAACATAGCTATGAAAAAACCATCAATCACAAAGCCATAGATTTGTGACGATCTAAGGTACCATCAGATTCATCAGATATATGGGCACTAGGACAACATTTTTAGTTTTCAAGATCATTTCCCAAAAGATGATGAAATTGGAATTAGAGGAAATACATTCGTGATTTTGGTACAGTCTCACCATTAGTAATTTTTTTGGAAAACTTCCTCTTCATCTCTTAAATAAATGAAGTTGGATTTGTCATTATTGATGTGTTAGCAGATCATGTGATAGAATGATGGGTCATTCCATCTGTCTCAAACAAAAGGTCAAAAATACATAAGTCCATTTATGGTTAGGTTAATCGTATACAATTCCAAAAAAGAACTTATACTTTATATATCATACCGCTTAATAAAATAAAACAAGATTATATTAACCAAGGACTTCCTGTAGGCCAGTGGTAGTCGATAAAGGCCAGTCGCACTCTGGTTGTGGGTTCGATTCCCATAGCCTTGTCAGATGCGATGGGCTATCGCCCGTCCTGCATGTTGACCTTTTTCTAAAACTACATTATAAATAATTTCGGAAAAAAAATCTAGCCTTAAACAATACTGACTTATGTTCAACATAATCCATTCCAATCTTTAGGCTTATCTAAAATACTTCGGTCCAAGCTCATAGTATAAGGAAAATGATTACTTGAAATGTCATCAACCAAGCATGGGAATACAATCATTTATCCCCCATATATCTTGTTGGTCACATTCCAATCATGTTAATACCTTAATGATGTATTCTCTTGAAAAATTAATACCCATTAAACCTTAGTGAAAACATGAATGCAGTTAAAAGTTAACATTTTCCACATACCCAAATCCTCAAAATTTTATATACTTAAACCATGATATTACTTAGTCCTTATATCAATCATGAGCTCATGAATAGTATCAAAAATTTAATTTTCTCCTTATCCCTTCATTATGCGCATATCATCTACATTCCAAAAATATCTGAATAACCTTCTATGGATACTGGTACCATTAATCATAAACTTTCAAAACTCAAGGAAAGACAGTATTTTAACAATCCTTAGATGTATCTTTATTCCATAGTACCATGATATAACTTATACAACATTACACTTGATAAACATGTAATCATTACACTATCTTCTTAAACCATTGACCGAGCTTCAACAATTCTTTCATCTCACATATCATTTATAATCTCTTCATCATCATCAACATAAATACTACCCATACGACCGTACTGATTCTCTTCATGAGACTTTCCCTTAGGCCACTGGTTTGCATAATGCCCGTACATTCTACATTTAAAACATTTAACCATTGTTGATGTCTTATCAATACCATTATCCTCATCAATGGTGTTAACTAAAACTTTTCCTTTGAACTTACTGGCTTTATGTCCTTGTTTTCCACACCCAAAGCATCTTCCAGTTCCTTTGAAACATTCTCCTTGATTCCTCTTCCCACATGATCTACATAGGGGAAATTGAACTTTCTTTCCTCCATGATCACCATGAAACTCCATCTTTCTCTTATTAGTCGAGTTAGGAAACTTACCAAATTTGAGCTTATTGATCATATTATGAGATTGCTGATTCGACATTATAATGATGTTTGGACTTCCAAATCCCGTTTCATTTGGTTGCTAATGAAGAATATCATTCCATTTTCCATTATATACTCCATTATCATGAATCATCTTCTTTCCAACCATTTTCTAAAACCCAAAAAGAATGGTGTGAGAGGCAAAAATAACACTTGGGAAAGTAATATAATAAAGGGCAAGTAACTTCAATATCTAACATCTTGGGTTACCATAATTCTAGTACTATAACCTATACTTATACATAACATTAGGGACATCCCTAGACATACCTTAGAAATATCTCTTAGGATCTCACTAAAGTTCTCGCATCCTAGTTTCCAAAGGTTGACTAAACCTTTCCTCTAATACCAAATGTAGAGACCCGAAGCCTGACATACATGGACATTACGTTACTTTTGCGGAATACTTAATACATAACAAAAACAGACACATAAGTACCTTAATAGTTTAATGTCTTTGGAAACATGGAACATAATTTTCTAATCGTGGTGAAATATCTTCAACAACTCCCATAAAGATCTTCCACTTTTTATTTCCTTACTTAAAACCTTTCTTTTGATCCTTGGGGAAAATAAAACATAAAAAGGGTGAGCTCAAATTCTCAGTAAGGGTAAGCATGAATAAAATAAAACATACCATATACATTTTAACTTAAAAACATGAACATAATGTTTAAACATCAAAATCATGAGCAACGACATAAAACACGGAAGTACATGAGGCATAGATCATAATGGAACATAAACCATGATAAAATAGTAGGGGAATAAAACATGTAATTGTGGAATCCATTAAGAACATGTAATGATTTCCATAGTAGCCAAGGCATTGCTGCCAAGACCATCTTAGTGGACAAAGTCCCTTTCTGAATCGAGTTCACTCCTCGTTCCAGTACTGTAATACTGAACCAGATTAACTTACCGTTCCAGCCATGTCTATCTCATGAGATATAAGTCTTTAACCAATGCATTGGAGGGAGATATAGGTCCCACCCATCTCATAATGAAATTATTTTTACTTTTTCCACAAAATAAACATGCATCATTCATAAAAACCCAATAAATAAAATGGGTCTCATAAACATCATCCCATCATCACATAATCCATATAAAAGAAATGGATATCCTTTCATAATACGAAAAGTGAAACCATGTAAATCATAGAGACATTATACATGAAACATACACATATGAAATAATTTCATATTATATGAAAAATGGTTTTGATAAAACACTCTAAATGAATTCTTGAGAAAAATATCCTTTTTTCTTCAAAATCATTTTTTTTCACAAAATGTAATGCAATTTTAAAAGAAAATGATTTTATTGAAAATAGTCATGAAATCTTTTGGAGGAAGCTTCGTGAAAATAAGTCTTTATAAAACCATAAAAATCCTTTCATTACGTATACGTTAAAAAAACATTTTTCTCGTACTTTTGTCAAAAAAGTTATAAAGTACCTAGTAGGGAAAATAAAAGAAAGATTCCTTCCATTTCATGGGGTAAAATTCAAATTCGTAAAAAGGACATTAAAATTACATGAAACCATTTTTAGGAAACATGGTCATGGTTGATAACAATAACCGCAATAAATACTTACGAATAAGCAATCTCGGATAAAAATGAGATTTGCAAAATTATCCCTTACCTTAGGTCTGATATGCTTTGTACGTATCCGAACCTCCTGTATAATGATTTAAATAATGTCATTGACTTATTATAGAATCATATTCATTGTTATGACATCATATATGTCTCACTTATGACTTTCTATTACTCGTTCTTTTGTGAATTCCATGTTAAAGCAGCATTTTGGGTAAAATCATTTTATTTATCGTATGTGTTTCGACTTGTCGTTCTTGATATTATTACTTATATCCTGATTTACATAATTCCATAATGTAAAACATTATTTATATATAATATATATTCATCATATACATATATATTATAGATAGATATAAGGAATGAAATACACCGTTCATGGAGACGGTAGGTCGTACATACGCATGAACGCTGTTTTCGTTTCTCTTTTGAATTGAATGGAATTAAGTTAATGACATACATATATATATATATACATAAATCCAGTATCATTATTATGTCATATATTTCATCATTATTCATTATATATATACTTTATAATCATTCATCAATGGTTAACATGGAGAGTGAATCTTATCACGTCGTGGAGACGGTAGTCTGTACGTACGCACGAGCGATGATATCATTCCTAAGATCGTGGAATTGTATTGGAGTATATGTATACTATTTCAGAATCAATATCAATTTACAATAATCATATATAGTTATTTATTTGAACCATTATACCGATCCAAGTAAGGTGGTGATGGAAAATAGATTACACCACGTCGTGGAGACGGTATTCCGTACGTACGCACGCGTGGTGATTTTATTTTCCGTAGCATGGATAGATAGTGAAATAGGGTTTTTTCATACTTATAATAAAATATCAGTATATGAGTGATACTGATGTTATTACTTCATAATGAAACAACCTAATAAGAATAAGTGGAATAAGAAATAAAGTTGAAAGAATCGGTAACGGACATTACCTCTTCTTTGAAGTGCTTCTTTGTGTCCCCCTATTAGGGCACTAAAATTGGTCTTTCAAGAAGACCAGGACCTCTAGTATGTTTCTAGGGAAGGGTATAAGAGAATTTTTCAGGGTTTGGCCGAGAATGAAGGCTCAATGTGGTGTGAGGAAGAGAGGGAGGAGGTGCCCTTTTATAAGGGAGGAGAGGGGCACCTTTGGAATAACTAAAAATATTATTTTATAATATAGCCAAATTTGGTTTTAAATAGCTCCAAATTGATTTATTTCGAAGCTAAGGTGGGGAGGGTTTTCAATCCTCTCATCAAATAGAATTTAGACAAGTTTAGGTTCCAAGTTTAACCTTATCATTTAGATTTAACATTAAGTTAGATAATTTTACTTTTACCGTGTCTTTTTGTGTTCTTACACTATAAGGTTAATAAACTTACTATAACAAGCCAAACGAACCCCATGTTTTTTATTATTAATATATATAACCTTATATAAGTCATTTGGCCGAACCATAGATTTTAGGAATAAAATAACAATTAATAATATAATATTTGTTTTAAAAACTATTTTATGACAATTTTGACACTATTTAGTAATTTATTTTTGTGAAAATCATAAAAGAATGATTAATTCTAAAACATTAAATTAAATCAATACTAACATGTCATATTAAACAATAAAATTAGTGGAATTCATAAAAAGTCTCAAATTACATTTATTTGGGTATTTATAACATCAATTATGTCAATATTTCATTAATAAGATAATTACTGCATCATCTTCGTGCCATAGATAAATTAACTTATTTAAAGACTAAAAATTACAAATAAAATATCATTATGTAGGAAATCTGTTTATCTTTCTAATTAATATTTATAGTCGAATTTATCTTATGTATAACCCTATATTAAAAATGCTTTAGTTATTAAACGTTGATTTTAACTATTTTAACCCTTCTTTAAATAAATTGATAATAAATGTCCTAATCTAATCCAAGTGGGCCTAAATGGTCATATTTTATTCCTAAGGTTATTTTTTTCATAATTACACTTATCCAATAGAATTCATACATGTTTTAGTGTAATAATAATATAATTTGTACCCTTAACTACCTTATTTACTTTTAACCGTGGTAAAAAAAGTAAAAAGGTACTATTCACCAAAAATTATTTTCATCTCATTGAACGACATTTTAGTCCTTGATATTAATCGTGTCTCTTGTATTATCGAAATTCTACTCACAGAAGCAGTAAAATTACGTTTTATGAAAAAATCAGTTTCTTTTAACTACCACTTAGTGGTTTCACTATTCATCAAAAAATGAAAGTTTCCAGAAAAATACCAAAAATTAGGCCTAAGCTATATTTGATATTATGAATTAAAAAATGATGTTTATTTTACCAAATTCAAAACATATAGGTTTCATTAACTAATTTAAAAACTAATTCCCATCGTCAAAACAAATAGAGTGTTTTTAAAAGATAATAACTATCAAAAGATTAACACTTGTTTATGTCTGGTTTAAATGTGAAATTACATCCAATTAACAACATTGTATTAAATTGTAAAAATATATTCCAAATATACTTTAAAACAACTCAAATTAATAATTCATCACCAATAAATATATTGATTAAAAATGTTGTTTTTAATAAAAATTTAGTAATTTTCACTATTCATCAGAAAATGAACGTTATCCGAAAAGTACCAAAAATTCACACTAAGCTAATTTCGATATTCCGAATCGAAAAATGAAGTCCATTTTGAAAAATAAAATTTAAAAAATTTCAAAAAGTGGTTATTACTATTCATAACGGCTAGTTTTAATAATATTTTAATAGCATATCGTTGTTTAGTGAAACCCGGTATTGCGTACAACACACGCTATCGAGGAAGGTCATCATTACGTGTAATGCAAGGCAATTAAGGGTTGCGTGTTGTGAAAGAATCCTTCGTTGTTTCGTATAACAGAATCCAACAATATTTTATTTATACATTGAATATATATATATATACTCAATGCTGCGTAGAATAACTATTATCAAAATTGTGTGTAACACGATCCAAGAATAGTGTTGCGTATACTGCAAGCTAATACGAGGTTTCGTATAGTGCAAGGTAATCTTGGTGTAGCATACAACACAAGACATTAATGAAATTAAAAGAATATTTTTCATAAAATCTCGGGGTGTTACATTCTACCCCCCTTAAAATGAATTTCGCCCTCGAAATTCGTCGGGGTTATAAAGTTTTACTACTCGAAAGATTGATTAATAGAACCCCACATCGTAAAAATGAATGCTAAAACATGGATTTAAAAACTAAAGTATGAAATGTAACGGTTACCCAAACTAACTCGTCACTGGGTTTCCACATAGGTGAAAATATGGATATGGAAGAGAAATCTAACCATCATGTTCTGATGGAGAGTGGTAGAGAACATGGCTATGAAAAATCCATCAATCACAAAGCCATAGATTTGTGATGATCTAAGGTACCATCAGATTCATCGGATATAAGGGCACTAGGGCAACAATTTTGGTTTTCATGATCATGTCCCTAAAGATGATGAAATTGGAATTAGAAGAAATACATTCGTGATTTCGGTACAGTCTCACCATTAGTCATTTTTTTGGACAATTTCCACTTCATCTCTTAAAGAAATAATGTTGGATTTGTCATTCATGAAGTGTTAAAAGATCATGTGATAGAATGATGGGTCATTCCATCTGTCTCAAACAAAAGGTCAAAAATACATAAGTCCATCTATGGTTAGGTTAATCATATACGATTCCAAAAATGAACTTATACTTTATATATCATACCGTTTAATAAAATAAAACTAGATTATATTAACCAAGGACTTCTTGTAGGCCAGTGGTAGGCGATAAAGGCCAGTCGCACTTCGGTTGTGGGTTCGATTCCCACAGCCTTGTCTGACGCGATGGGATGTCGCCCATCCTGCAGGTTGTCCTTTTTCTAAAACTACATTATAAATAATATCGGAAAAAAATCTAGACTTAAACAATATTAACTTATGTCCAACATAATCCATTCCAATCTTTAGGCTTATCTAAAATACTTCGGTCCAAGCTCATAGTATAAGGAAAACGATTACTTGAAATGTCATCAACCAAGCATGTGAATACCATCATTTATCCCCCATAAATCTTGTTGGTCACATTCCAATCTTGTGAATACCTTAATCATGTATTCTCTTGAAAAATGAATACCCATTAAACCTTAATGAAAACATGAATGCATTTAAAAGTTAACATTTTCCACATACCAAAATCCTCAAAATTCTATATACTTAAACCATGATATCACTTAGTCCTTATATCAATCATGAGATAATTAATACTATCAAACATTTAATTTTCTCCTTAACCCATCATTATGCGCATATCATCTACATTCCAAAAATATCTGAATAACCTTTTATGGCTACTGGTACCATTAATCATACACTTTCAAAACTCAAGGAAAGATAGTAGTCTGACAATCCTTAGATGTATCTTTATTCCATAGTACCATGATATAACTTATACAACATTAAACTTGATAAACATATAATCATTCCACTATCTTCTTAAACCATTGATCGAGCTTCAACAATTCTTTCATCTCAGATATCATTTGTAGTCTCATCATCATCATCAACATAAATACTACCCATACGACCGTTCTGATTCTCTTCATAGGACTTTCCCTTAGGGCATTGGTTTTCATAATGCCCGTACATTCCACATTTAAAACATTTAACCATTGTTGATGTCTTAGCAATACCATTATCCTCATCCATGGTGTTAACTGAACCTTTTTCTTTTCACTTACTGGCTTTATGTCCTTATTTTCCACACCCAAAGCATCTTCCAGTTCCTTTGAAACAATCTCCTTAATGACTCTTCCCACATGATTTACATTGGGGGAATTGAACTTTCTTTCCTCTATGATCACCATGAAACTCCATCTTTCTCTTATTAGTCGAGTCAATAAACTTACCAAATTTGAGCTTATTAATCATATTATAAGATTGATTATTCGGCATAATAATGATTTTTGGACTTCCAAATCACATTTCATTTGCTTTCTCATAAAGAATATCATTGCATTGTCCATCATATCCTCCATTATTGTCAATCATTTTGTTTCCAGCCATTTTCTAAAACCCAAAAAGAATGGTGTGAGAGGAAAAAATCACACTAGGGAAAACAATATAATAAATGGGGATTACCTTCAATATCTAACATCTTGGGTTACCGTAATTCTAGTACTATAACCTATACTTATACTTAACCTTAGGGACATCCATTGACATACCTTAGAAATATCTCTAGGGATCTCACAAAAGTTCTCGCATCCTAGTTTCCAAAGGTTGACTAAACCTTTCCTCTGATACCAACTTAAGAGACCCGAAGCCTGACGTACGTGGACATCACATTACTTTTGCAGAATACTTAATACATAACAAAAAAAGACACACAATGACCGTAATAGTTTAGTGTCTTTGGAAACTTGGAACGTAATCTTCTAATCGTGGTGAAAGATCTTCAACATCTCCCATAAAGATCTTCCACTTTTTGTTTCCTTACTTAAACCCTTTCTTTTGATCCTGGGGGAAAATAAAACATAAAAAGGGTGAGCTCAAATGCTCAGTAACGTTAAGCATGGATAAAATAAAACATACCATATACATTTGAACTTAAAAACATGAACATAATGTTTAAACATCAAAATCGTGAGCAACGACATAAAATAAGGAAGTACATGAGGCATAGATCATAATGGAACATAAACCATGATAAAATAGCATGGTAATAAAACATGTAATTGTGGAATCCATTAAGCACATGTAATGATTTCCATAGTATCCAAGGCATTGCTTCCAAGACCATCTTAGTGGACAAAGTCCCTTTCTGAATCTAGTTCACTCCTCATTCCAGTCCTGTAATACTGAAGCAGATTAACTTACTGTTCCGGCCATGTCTATCTCATGAGATATAAATCTTTAACCAATTCATTTGAGGGAGATATAGGTCCCACCCATCTCATAATGAAATCATTTTTACTTATGCCACAAAATAAACATGCATCATTCATAAAAACCCAATAAATAAAATGGGTTTCATAAACATCATCCCATCATCACATAATCCATATAAAAGAAATGGATATCATATCATAATAAGAAAAGTGAAACCATGTAAATCATAGAGACATTATACTTGAAACTTACACATATGAAATAATGTCATCTTAGATGAAAAATGGTTTTGATAAAACACTTGAAATGAATTCTTGAGGAAAATATCCTTTTTTCTTCAAAATCATTTTCTTTTCACAAAATGTCATGCAATTTTAAAAGAAAGGGATTTTGTTGAAACTATTCATGAATTATTTTTCAGGATGCTTCGTGAAAATAAGTCCTTATAAAACCATAAAAATCCTTTCATTCCGTATATGTTAAAAAAACATTTTTCTCGTACTTTTGTCGAAAAAGTCAAAAAGTACCTTATATGGAAAATAAAAGGAAGATTCCTTCCATTTCATTGGGTAAAAGTCAAATGAGTAAAATCGAATTTAAACATACATGAAACCATTTTTAGGAAACATGGACATGGATGATAACAATAACCCCAGTAAATACTTACGAATAAGCAATCTCGGATAAAAATGAGATTTGAAAAATTATCCCTTACCTTAGTTCTGGTATGCTTCGTACATATCTGAACCTCCTGTATAATGATTTAAATAATGTAGTTGACTTACTATAGAATCATATTCATTTTTATGATATCATATATGTTTCACTTATGACTTTATATTACCCGTTCTTTTGTAAATTCCATGTTAAAGCAGCGTTTTGGGTAAAATCATTTTATTTATCGTATGTGTTTCGACTTTTCATTCTTGATATTATTACTTATATCCTGATTTACATAATTCCAGAATGTGAAACATGATTTATATATAATATATATTCATTATATATATATATATATATTATATATCGATAAAAAGAATGAAATACAACGTTCATGGAGACGGTAGGCCGTACGTACGCATGAATGCTGTTTTCGTTTCCCTTTTGAATTGAATGGAATTAAGTAAATGACATACATATATATATATACATAAATCCAGTATCATTATTATTTCATATATTTCATTATTATTCATTATATATATACTTTATAATCATTCATTATTGGTTAACATGGAGAGTGAATCTCATCGCGTCGTGGAGAGGGTAGTCCGTACATACGCACGAGCAATGATATCATTCCCAAGATCATGGAATTGTATTGGAGTGTATGTATACTATTTCAGAATCAATATCACTTTACAATAATCATATATAGTTATTTATTTGAACCATTATACCCATCCAAGTAATGTGGTGATGGAAAATTGATTACACCACGGCGTGGAGACGGTATTCTGTACGTACGCACGTGTGGTGATTTCATTTTCCATAGGATGGATTGATAGGGAAATAGGGTTGTTTCATACTTATAATAACATATCATTATATTAGTGATACTGATGTTATTACTTCATAATTAAACATCCTACGAAGAGAAGTGGAAGAATAAATAATGTTGAAAGAATCGGTAACGGACAATACCTCTTAATTGAAGTGCCTCTTTGAGTCCTCCTCTTAGGGTACTAAAATTGGTCTTTGAAGAAGACCAGGACCTCTAGGATGTTTCTAGGGAAGGGGAGAAGAGAATTTGGCAGGGGTTGGCCGAGATTGAAGGCTCAATGTGGTGTGAGGAATAGAGGGAGGAGATTCCCTTTTATAAAGGAGGAGAGGGGCACCGTTGGAATAACTAAAAATATTATTTTATTATAAATCCAAATTCGGTTTTAAATAGCTCCAAATTGATTTATTTAAAATATAAGGTGGGGATGGGTTTAAATAATCTCATACAATAGAATTTAGACAAGTTTAGGTTCCCATTTTAACCTTATAATTTAGATTTAACATTAAGTTAGATAATTTTACTTTTACCGTGTCTTTTTGTGTTCTTACACTATAAGGTTAATAAACTTACTATAACAGCCCAAACGAACCCCAAGTTGTTTATTATTAATATATATAACCTTATCTATGTCATGTTTCCTAACCATATATTTTTAGGAATAAAATAAAAATTCCTAATATAATATTTGTTTTAAAAAAATTATGTTAATTTTGACACCATTTAGTAATTGATTTTTGTGAAAATCATAACAGAATGATTAATTCGAAAAAAGTTAATTAAATAAATACTAACATGTCATATTAACCTAGAAAATTAGTGGAATTTATAAAAATTCTAAAATTACATTAATTTTGGTATTTATAACGTCAATTATGTCAATATTTCATTAAAAAGATAATTACTGCATCATCTTTGTGTCATAAATAAATTAACTTATTTAAAGTCTAAAAATTACAAATAAAATAGTATTTTTTAGGAAATATTTTTATCTTTCTAAGGAATATTTATAGTCGAATTTATCATATTTATAACCCTATATTAAAAATGCTTTAGTTATTAAACATTGATTTTAACTATTTTAACCCTCCTTTAAATAAATTGATAATAAATGTCCTAATCTAATCCATGTGGGCCTAAATGGTCATATTTTATTCATAAGGTTGTTGTTGGCCGAATTAAACTTATCCAATAGAATTAGGACATGTTTTAGGGTAATAATAATATTATTGTTACCCTTAACTACCCTATTTACTTTTAATCGTGGTACAAAAAAAGTAAAAATTTACTATTCACCAAAAATTATTTTAATCTCATTGAACCACATTTTTTTCCAGAATATTAACCGTGTCTCTCGAATTTTCGAAATTCTACTCACAAAAGAGGTATAATTAATTTTTATGAAAAATACAGTTTTTTTTAACTACCACTTAGTGGTTTCACTATTCATCAAAAAATGAAAGTTTCCAGAAAAATAAAATAAATTAGGCCTAAGATATATATGATATTATGAATTCAAAAATGATTTTTATTTTACCAAATTCAAAACATATCGGTTACATTAACTAATTTAAAAACTAATTCCCGTCATCAAAACAAATAGCGTGTTTTTAAAAGATAATAACTATCAAAAGATTAACACTTGTTTATGTCTGGTTTAAATGTGAAATTACATACAATGAACAAAATTGTACTGAATTGTAAAAATATATTCCAAATATACTTTAAAACCACTGAAATTAATAATTTATCACTATATATTATTTCGATTAAAAAGGTTGTTTTTAATTAAAATTTAGTAATTTTCACTATTCATCCGAAAATGAAAGTTATCCGAAAAGTACCAAAATTTCACCCCTAAGATAATTTCGATATTCCGAATTGAAAAATGAAGGCCATTTTGAAAAATAAAATTTCAAAAATTTCAAAAAGTGGTTATTACTATTCATAACGGCTAGTTTTATAATATTTTAATAGCATGTCGTTGTTTAGTGAAACCCAGTATTGCGTACAATACACGCTATCGAGGAAGGTCATGATTGCGTGTAATGCAAGACAAGTCAGGGTTGCATGTTTTGAAACAATCCTTCATTGTTTCGTATAACAAAATCCAACCATATTGTATTTATACATTAAATATATATATATATATATATATATATATATACTCAATGTTGTGTAGAATAACTATTATCAAAATTGAGTGTAACATGATCCAAGAATAGTGTTCCGTATACTGCAAGCTAATACGGTGTTGCGTATAACGCAGGTTAATCTTGGTGTATCATACAAAACAAAACATTAATGAAATTAAAAGAATATTTTTCATAAAATCTCGGGGTGTTACATTCTACCTCCCTTAAAATAAATTTCGACCTCGAAATTCGTCGGGGTTATAAATGGTTTGCTACTCGAATGTTTGTTTAATAGAAACCCACATTGTAAAAAGGAATTCCAAAACATGGCTTTAAAAACTAAAGTATGAAATGTAATGGTTACACAAAATAACTCATCATTAGGTTTCAACGTAGTTGAAAATATGGATATGGAAGAGAAATCTAACCATCAGGTTTTGATGGAGAGTGGTAGAGAACATGGCTATGAAAAATCCATCAATCACAAGGCCATAGATTTGTGAAGATCTAAGGTACCATCAGATTCATCAGATATAAGGGCACTAGGACAACATTTTTGGTTTTCAAGATCATTTCCCTAAAGATGATGAAATTGGAATTAGAAGAAATACTTTCGTGATTTTGGTACAGTCTCACCATTAGTTGTTTTTTTGGACAATTTCCACTTCATCTCTTAAATAAATGAAGTTGGATTTTTCATTTATGAAGTGTTAGTAGATCATGTGATAGAATGAAGGGTCTTTCCATCTGTCTTAAACAAAAGGTCAAAAATACATAAGTCTATCTACGGTTAGGTTAATCGTATACGATTCGAAAAATGAACTTATACTTTATATATCATACCGCTTAATAAAATAAAACTAGATTCTATTAACCAGGTACTTCATTTAGGCCAGTGGTAGGTGATAAAGGCCGGTTTCACTTCGGTTGTGGGTTTGATTCCCACAGCCTTGTCCGACGCGATGGGTTGTCGCCCGTCCTGCAGGTTGTCCTTTTTCTAAAACTACATTATAAATAATATCGGAAAACAAATCTAACCTTAAACAATACTAACTTCTATCCAACATAATCCATTTCAATATTTATGCTTATCTAAAATACTTCGGTCCATGCTCATAGTATAAGGAATACGATTACTTGAAATGTCATCAACCAAGCATGTGAATACCATCATTTATCCCCCATATATCTTGTTGGTCACATTCCAATCATGTGAATACCTTAATCATGTATTCTCTTGAAAAATGAATACCCATTAAACCTTAGTGAAAACATGAATGTAGTTAAAAGTTATCATTTTCCACATACCCAAATCCTCAAAATTCTATATACTTAAACCATCATATTACTTTGTCCTTATATCAATCATGAGATCATAAATACTATCAAACATTTAATTTTCTCATTATCCCTTCATTTTGTGCATATCATCTACAATCCAAAAATATCTGAATAACCTTTTATGGATACTGGTACCATTAACCATACACTTTCAAAACTCAAGGAAAGGCAGCAGTTTAACAATCCTTAGATGTCTCTTTATTCCATAGTACCATGATATAACTTATACAACATTACACATGATAAACATGTAATCATTCCACTATCTTCTTAAACCATTGACCGAGCATCAACAATTCTTTCATCTCACATATCATTTGTAGTCTCTTCATCATCATCAACATAATTACTACCAATACGATAGTACTGATTCTCTTCATGAGAATTTCCCTTAGGGCATTGGTTTGCATAATTCTCGTACATTCCACATTTAAAACATTTAACCATTGTTGATGTCGTAGCAATACCATTATCCTCATCCATGGAGTTAACTGAACCTTTTCCTTTGTACTTACTGGCTTTATGTCCTTCTTTTCCACAACCAAAGCTTATTCTAGTTACTTTGAAACATTCCACTTGATGCCTCTTACCACATGATTTACATAGGGGAAATTGAACTTCCATTCCTCCATGATCACCATGAATCTCCATCTTTCTCTTATTAGTCGAGTCAGGAAACTTTCCAAATTTGAGCTTATTGATCATATTATGATATTGCTTATTTGGCATAATAATGATGTTTGGACATCCAAATCCCATTTCATTTTGTTTCTCATGAATAATATCATTCCATTGTCCATCATATCCTCCATTATCATGAATCATCTTATTTCCATCCATTTTCTAAAACCCAAAAAGAATGGTGTGAGAGGCAAAAATCACGCTAGGGAAAACAATATAATAAATGGGGAGTACCTTCAATATCTAACATCTTGGGATACCGTAACTCCAGTACTATAACCAATACTTATACTTAACCTTAGGGAAATCCCTAGACATACCTTAGAAATATCTCTAGGGATCTCACTAAAGTTCTCGCATCCTAGTTTCTAAAGGTTGACTAAACCTTTACTCTGATACCAACTATAGAGACCCGAAGCCAGACGTACATGGATATTACATTACTTTTGTGAAATACATAATACATAACAAAAACAGACACACAAGGACCGTATTAGTTTAGTGTCTTTGGAAACTTGGAACGTAATCTTCTAATCGTGGTGAAAGATCTTCAACATCTCCCATAAAGATCTTACACTTTTTTGTTTCCTTACTTAAAACCTTTCTTTTGATCCTGGGGGAAAATAAAACATAAAAAGGGTGAGATCAAATTCTCATTAAGGGTGAGCATGGATAAAATAAAACATACCATATACATTTGAACTTAAAAACATGAACATAATGTTTAAACATCAAAATCTTGAGCAACGACATAAAACATGGAAGTACATGAGGCGTAGATCATAATGGAACATAAACCCTGATAAAATAGAAGGGTAATAAAACATGTAATTGTGGCATCCATTAAGCACATGTAATGATTTCCATAGTAACCAAGGCATTGCTTCCAAGACCATCTTAGTGGACAAAGTCCCTTTCTGAATCGAGTTCACTACTCATTCCAGTCCTGTAATACTGAACCATATTAACTTACCGTTCCAGCCATGTCTATCTCATGAGATATAAATCTTTACCCAATGAATTGAAGGGAGATATAGGTCCCACCCATCTCATAATTAAATCATTTTTACATGTTCCACAAAATAAACATGCATCATTCATAAAAACCCAATAAATAAAATGGGTTTAATAAACATCATCCCGTCATCACATAATCCATATAAAAGAAATGGATATCATTTCATAATAAGAAAAGTGAAACCATGTAAATAATAGAGACATTATACTTGAAACATACACATATTAAATAATGTCATCTTAGATGAAAAAATTGTTTTGACAAAACACTTGAAATGAATTCTGGAGGAAAATATCCTTTTTTCTTCAAAATCATTTTCTTTTAACAAAATGTCATGCAATTTTAAAAGAAAAGGATTTTTTTGAAAATAGTCATGAAATATTTTGGAGGAAGCTTCGTGAAAATAAGGCTTTATAAAACCATAAAAATCCTTTCATTCCGTATACGTTAAAAAAACATTTTTTTCGTAATTTTTTCGAAAAAGTCAAAAAGTACCTTGTAGAAAAAACAAAAGAAAGATTCCTTCCATTTCATGGATAAAAATTAAAATGGGTAAAAAGGACATTAAACATACATGAAACCATTTTTAGGAAACATGGACATGGATGATAACAATAACCCCAGTAAATACTTACTAATAAGCAATCTCAGATAAAAATGAGATTTACAAAATTATCCCTTACCTTAGCTCTGATATGCTTCGTATGTATCCGAACCTCATGTATAATTATTTAAATAATGTCATTGACTTATTAAATAATCATATTCATTGTTATGATATCATATATTTTTCACTTATGACTTTATATTACCCGTTCTTTTGTAAATTCCATGTTAAAGCATCATTTTGGGTAAAATCATTTTATTTATCGTATGTGTTTCGACTTGTCGTTCTTGATATTATTACTTAAATCCTGATTTACTTAATTCCAGAATTTAAAACATGATTTATATATAATATATATTCATCATATACATATATATTATAGATCTATAAAAGGAATGAAATACACTGTTCATGGAGACGGTAGGCCGTACGTACACATGAACGCTGTTTTCGTTTCCCTTTTGAATTGAATGGAATTAAGTAAATGACATACATATATATATATATATACATAAATCCAGAATCATTATTATGTGATATATTTCAATATTATTCTTTATATATATACTCTATAATCATTCATGAATGGTTAACATGGAGAGTGAATCTCATCGCGTCGTAGAGACGGTAGTCCGTACGTACGCATGAGCGATGGTATCATTCCCATGATCGTGGAATTGTATTGGAGTGTATGTATACTATTTCAGAATCAATATAACTTTAAAATAATAATATATAGTTATTTATTTGAACAATTATACTCATCCAAGTAAGGTGGTGATGGAAAATATATTACACCACGGTGTGGAGACGGTATTCCATACGTACGCACGCGTGGTGATTTCATTTTCCGTAGGATGGATAGATGGTGAAATAGGGTTGTTTCATACTTATAAGAACATATAATTATATGAGTGATACTTATGTTATTACATCATAATGAAACAACCTAAGAAGAAGAACTGGAAGAATAAACAAAGTTGAAAGAATCGGTAACGGACATTACCTCTTCTTTGAAGCGCCTCTTTGATTCCTTCTCTTAGGGCACTAAAATTGTCTTTTTAAGATGACCAGGACCTCTAATATTTTTCTAGGGAAGTGGATAAGAGAATTTGGTAGGGTTTGGCCGATCATGAAGGCTCAAAGTGGTGTGAGGAAGAGAGGGAGGAGGTGCCTTTTTATAAGGGAGGAGAGGGGCACCTTTGGAATAACAAAAAATATTATTTTATTTTAAAGCCAAATTCGGCTTTAAATAGCTCCAAATTGATTTATTTAGAAGCTTAGGTCGGGATGGGTTGAAACCCTATCATCCGATATAATTTAGACAAGTTTAGGTTACTATTTTGACCGTATCATTTAGATTTAACATTATGTTAGATAATTTTACTTTTACCATGTCTTTTTGTGTTCTTACACTATAAGGATAATAAACATCCTATAACAAGCCAAACGAACCCCAAGTTGTTTATTATTAATATATATAACCGTATCTAAGTCATTTGGCCGAACCATAGATTTTTAGGAATAAAATAACAATTAATAATATAATATTTGTTTTAAAAACTATTTTATGTCAATTTTGATACTATTTAGTAATTGATTTTTGTGAAAATCATAACAGAATGATTAATTCGAGAAAAGATAATTAAAAAAATACTAACATGTCATATTAACCTATAAAATTAGTGTAATTCATAAAAAGTCTCAAATTACATTTATTTGGGTATTTATAACATCAATTATGTCAATATTTCATTACTATGATAATTATTGTATCATCATTGGGTCATTAATAAATTAACTTATTTAAAGTCTAAAAATTACATATAAAATATAATTATTTAGGAAATATTTTTAGATTTATAATGAAGATTTATAATCGAGTTTATCTTATGTATAACCCTATATTAAAAATGCTTTAGTTATTAAACATTGATTTTAACTATTTTAACCCTTCTTTAAATAAATTGATAATAAATGTCCTAATCTAATACAAGTGGGCATAAATGGTCATATTTTATTCCTAAGGTTGTTTTTAGCCGAATTACACTTATCCAATAGAATTAGGACATGTGTTAGGGTAATAATAATATCATTTTTACCCTTAACTACCCTATTTACTTTTAACCGTGGTAAAAAAATTAAAAAAGTTACTATTCACCAAAAATTATTTTCATCTCATTGAACTACATTTTAGCCCTTGATATTAACCGTGTCTCTCTGATTTTTGAAATTCTACTCACAGAAGTGGTAAAATTATGTTTTATGAAAAATTCAGTTTTTTTAACTACAACATAGTGGTTTCACTATTCATCAAAAAATGAAAGTTTCCAGAAAAATACCAAAAATTAGGCCAAAGATATATTTGATATTATGAATTCAAAAATGATGTTTATTTTACGAAATTCAAAACATATCAGTTACATTAACGAATTTAAAAACTAATTTCCATCGTCAAAATAAATAGCGTGTTTTTAAAAGATAATTACTATCAAAAGATTAACACTTGTTTATGTCTGTTTTAAATGTGAAATTACATCCAATGAACAAAATTGTATTAAATTTTAAAAATATATTCCAAATATACTTTAAAACCACTCAAATTAATAATTTATCACTATTAATTATTTCGATTAAAAAGGTTGTTTTTAAATAAAATTTAGTAATTTTCACTATTCATCAGAAAATGAAAGTTATCCGAAAAGTACCAAAATTTCACCCTAAGCTAATTTCGATATTACGAATCAAAAAATGAAGTCCATTTTGAAAAATAAAATTTACAAAATTTCAAAAAGTGGTTATTACTATTCATAATGGCATGTTTTAATAATATTTTAATAGCATATTGTTGTTTAGTGAAACCCAGTATTGCGTACAACACACGCTATCGAGGAAGGTCGCGATTGCGTGTAATGCAAGACAATTCAGGGTTGCGTGTTGTGAAATAATCCTTCATTATTTCGTATAATAGAATCCAACCATATTTCATTTATACATTGAATATATATATATATATATATATATATATATATATATATATACTCAATGTTGCGTAGAGTAACTATTATCAAAATTGTGTGTAACAGGATGCAAGAATAGTGTTGCGTATACTGCAAGCTAATACGATGTTGCATATAGCGCAAGGTAATCTTTGTGTAGAATACAACACAAGACATTAATGAAAATAAAAGAATATTTTTCATAAAATCTCAGGGTGTTACATTAATAGTTGATTCTCTACTTTATTATCATAGTGAAGAGGAGAGATTTGATAGCCATGTTAGTGATGAATCACTGAATTTAGGCAAGGTCCCTTTTATTCCCCTTAGGTATTTGATAATTTTGGGGGTGAAATTACTAAAATAGAACTAGTTATCTTTAGGACAACCTGAATGTCATGGTGGTGTACCATAATGTTAAGGAACATTCTTGATGTTACCCCAAAATTGAATTTCAGGGGATTTTTTTTCTAACTTTGATGACGTAACTTTTCAAATACTATTTGGAGATCCATTAATTGGTATGATCATTGTTGGGATATAACCACTATGTCATCAACGTAAAATTTTTCTATTCTTCTCATGAATGGAATAAAGATATGATGCATGGAGGACTAATAAGTAGTTCCAAGATTCATTAATGTAAATGAAATGACCATATAGAAAATACTCCTCTCAGGTACTCTGAAAGAAGTGGATTCCTCATCTTCAAGGGTCATCTATATTTGATTACACCCTTAATACTCATCCATGAAGGAAAAGGCTTGGAATCCATTTGTTGAATCAATCCAGAGTTCTGTGATTTTCAAAGAGAAATCGCCCTTTGGGAATTACCTTTTATGTTCTTTGAAATCAATGTAAACCCTGGTTTTCCTATTATTCTTTTTTAAGGTAATGAAGTTGGAAAGCTATCTTGGGTATTGGAGTTCTCATAAAAAGTTGGACTTGACCATTTTTTCAATTTCCACCAATACATTGGTGGCATGAGAGAGGTGTATCTTTCTAGGTCCTACATGAGGCCTTGATTCACATTGGGTAACCCGAGATGGTGTGTAGTCTCATCTTAATTCAAGCCATTCATTTCGTTATAGTTCCAAGAGAACACATATTGGTGTTTCTTTAGAAATTCAATGTATAGCTCTTTCTCTTCAAGGTTCATTGTGGCACTAATTAGTGTAGTCCACGAGTCATACTATGTTCCCAGATTTGTTTTCTTGGTTTCAAAAATTGTGGTGGAGATTCCATCCAAAAATTTGGTAGGGGTGTTCCTGATTTAATCCGCATATTCTTCCTCTTATGAGTATATAGAGACATTTCTATGTGAGGTAGGAAATTTGGGGGCATCTCTATCACTATCAGGGTGAGAGGGGCTATGAGAATATACATTATCATCCCATGTTGTCTAAGTTATTATAAAAAGATATCAAATCTAGGTTTCTTTAACACTATCAATAAGGATATGAGGGACTTGGACCTTCGAGACTATATCAATTACTTAAATGAGATTTATGGGGAGTACATAGTTTTTTTGAATCATACATTAGGGATTTTCAGAAGTGGTCCCAAGCCATTGGGGGATTTAACCTATATATCCTCATCCACTATGGGTTGTTTCATTCTATTTTATAGAATATTTATTACACATATATGGATTAACAAGTCTCTATGGTAGAACCATCACCATGTAGTATGTCAAACTTTCCAGTTATGGGGTATTTCAGACATTGATGGATTTTTAAGGTGCCTCCACATGTATATGGAGATAGGGTCTTCCAATCTTGACATTGTATATAGTTTCATTATGTATAACCATAAACTTATCATCATATGTGAGGTCCCCAAATTGAGTTTTGAACTTGATCTTCCTGAGAGGACATTACTCACTCTTATCAAACCCATGAATGGTTAGGTTTGTGGGAGACAAATCCAATTCACTATATCCCAAACATTAGAGGGTTAGATTCAGAATAAGATTGATCTTGGAGACATTTTCAATTAGCACCCTTTGGATATTCACATTATTAAGTATAAAAGAAACAAATATGGGTTTGATGTTTCCCCTGATCACTTATTCATGATCTTGTTTAGTAATAATGATGGGGACCTTACATTCTGCTGAAAATCTCTCCACTCAATAAACATTAGATGTAGTGATTTGTATCTCAAGATTATGAGGGATATAGAGGGATTCAACAAGTTTCTCCCTATTTATTTTTAAATATGGTGTTTATTGAGTATTTAGATCTTGGTAGGAGTATTCACCCTGTATTATAGAATGTCATACTTTTATTATAGAGGTTGGTGCTCCCATATATGGGTTTTCTCCTATATATGTGGTTCAAATGTTGGGAAATGCAAGGTGGAAGAGCCTAGTGCATGTGCAGAGGTCGTCAGAGAATATTCTACTAGTGATTCAGGTCATGTAGGCCTTCCACATTTCTTGGGCACATCAGATTATTGAACCCCTGCTAAGTGGTCATGCAAGACAACTAGTTGTAGACGATGACTAGAGGGTTCTGTGACACCTCCAATTCTTTTTTGTTCTTATAGGATTGGTTACCCAGGGGTCTCAGATACATATATTTCCTCTATGGGGAAACAAATCAAATATTGTGTTCAACCATGCTCAAGATGTCCCATGTATTGTCATCTCCTACACATACAACCTCTCATTCCCCAGTTATACATGGGAAACTCATATTCTGGGTCGTAATCATCATTCAAGATGGGGTCTGTCAAATGTATCATGTTGATAGGACCAAATATAAGCTCTTTATTTAATGAGGATTCGGTTTGGTGTAGAGGTTCTTGTTTTTTTGATGTTGTAGTGAAGAAATTAGAAATTTTCAGTTCTTTATTTGGAGCAAGATATGAAACCTCCTATTATATTTCTTCTAAATCCCAATGGTCACACACTCTCATGAGAGACACATCTAATGTCACCTTCTTCTGTGGTGTAGTTATTTTGGGTTTCTGAAACTATGATATCAAGGTGACATGAGCTTGGTAAACTATTTCCTTAGTCATGTATTTTTTGAACATTTTTTCACATTGAGCCATGATATTCTACCAATCTACCTCTTCTTCTTCCTAGGAAACTATTATGCAGGGAACCTTCTCCATATATTTATCCAACACAACCTATCCTGAATCGAAAATGCCATGAAGGACATCTATGAAGTTGAAACAACCATGGATATTATTACCCAACATTCTATGGATAGTGAAGTGGTCATAATATTTGGTGAGGTTAACCTCATAAGGCCTCCAAGGCTGCGGTAGCTTGAGCTGGTTATTATCTATGGCTTCTAATAAATGAAAATGGAATTATTCATTTCAAAAGGAGTATTATTTATTCATTTGATACTCAAATCCCAATGACCTTTTTTTACATACACTTATCAATGAGGGGGATTTTTTGGTTGTTACTACATGATAGGACGTTCTGGGTGGTTTGGAACCCACCAAGGTTCTTGGATGAGTGTTGCCTATTGCTTAACAGTGAAAGCTACTACTTCAGACTTGCCTTGTATTTTATATTATGATGATGGAATGTGGGGAGTCATAGATCTAGTTCATTGAATGGTGTCTTCAAGACATTGTTCCATTTATATAGACTCATAGAATCCACTTGTATACTTCATTAGAATTAGTGGTGTCTGGAACTCATACTAGATATCTTCCTCATAGAGTTCCAACAGATTCTCTTGCGAGATACGGATACTGAGTGAATAGATTAAACCTTTCCATTTTGATATGATGTTAGAAACATACTCATATTCACGTTTTTTGTAGATATTCAGGTAAATGATTGTCATTTTCATCAGTCTAATGTTGAACTAATAATGGAATTGATGAAAAAATTCTTCCCATCTTGCAACAGATCCTGCTAGCATATTTCAATACCAATCCAAGGCTACCTGGATTAGAGTTTTTACAAAACATCTCTATATTGTCACCTCTTTTTGATCTAGGGGCCCATAATCATCCCATATCATGATATAAAGTGTGTGACATGTTCTCTAGTGTCACCTACACCTTTAATGTTGGAAAAGTTAGGGTTTCTGAAGACTGTTTGGGGAAAAGTGTCATCTATCCATTTGGGATATAGCTACATCTCATGCTTCATAGGTGTGCATCTCCCTTCCATGGATTTTGTTAAATGAGTTAGGGAATCGATGATGTATAGTAGTTTTGAAGTCACTATTTCCTAAGCCACATCCTATCCCTATAAAGCAGGTGGGGGTTGATGAGATGCACCAAAGTTTACATCCCATTGATTCTTGATTCATCCAAAGATATAATGATAACCGAAGATAGGGAGAGGTTTTCACTATAATGGAGGGAATTCTAGATTTTTTTCAACATCCTTGTTTATGTAGATCAGCTTCCTGGATCCAGATCCAGTAAGATTCTCAGGTATCATTATCTCTAGAAGACCAATTATGGGAGGAATAATATTTACCTCTTCTTGAATATGATACTTAGTAGAAATATTTACACAAATTAGATCCTCATTGATTCATCTGATAGTCGGTATCTCACTCTCATATTGTGACTAATTTTCCTTGTTGGAAGTAATTTGAACTCTCTTGGTTGGTACATATGATTTTTTACACCTTTCAACTGTCTTTTCCATTGTTCTACTTATAGATTCCCGCCTTTTTATAACATAAAATTTCATTACATTACACAAAACTGAGGATCTTTAAGGTTTAGTGTCTTGGAAACCAGGAACTTAAAACATGAAAACATAAAACATTCTTCTTAAAAACTTGAAAGGATTCTCCTCATGTTCATCCTAGGTTCATTACTGCATCTCATAACCTGGAGACATACATCAAAAGAAAGGGTGAGCAGAAGGCCCAGTAAGGAAACAAGAGAAACATTTTACATGTGAACTTGAGATACTTCAATAAGGTCATGAAAAGCACTTTATGGCATGAAAATGAAACCATGAGGCATATCATAATAAAAATAACATTTTTCATAACTTGTAGATGTGGCTACATCATTTAACATAGACAATCATGAACATATCACCAAGGTCCATCCCCAAGGTGTCATTTGAAAATTACCAAGGTTATTCACCAAGGTATCGTGAAAATTGTAATCTCTAGTGGTTACATCATTACCCAATGCATTGGAGCGCTATCTGGGCGCACCCTTAAATTTTCCTTTATTATCATGTGATCCACATATATCATCATCAAACATTTCATAAATAACCCATATAGCATAAAATAAATGGGTTTCATTTCATAATCACAGCGTTTTAAAACTGCTTTAAAGACATGATCTTTACATCACTTTAAAACCCACAGAAAAGGAAGGTGGGTCTCATGTATGTAAATCCCAGAATTTAAAATAGAACATTTTGGTATATATGTGAATACCCCTTTAGAGGAAAGATCTTTGAGTATTCACTCAATAATATAAACGAACTTTAGAAAAAGAGAGAGACATTTTGAGACGGAAATTCTTTAGCATAACGGCTATGTTACGAGGTTTTAGAAGACATTAAAAAGAGAGGGAGAATGGGTCAATCATTCATAAATGACCCATAAAACAGTAAATGGACAGAATAAGAAGGATACATGATCATGGTAATGAAATTTCAAGGACATACCATTTGAAATAAAAAAACATGGAAGGAAGACAAAATTTAGATTTCTCTTATGAAAGTTCGGCAGCCTAACGACGTTACTTAAACTTCAACAAAATGATTTGAAGAGATCAAATAGGGTCTCTCATCATGTGAACATAAGAGTTCAGTATGATATATATATAGATAATTCCCCAACATAATTAAAAAGGAACTTGAAAGACATGACATGAAAGTAGAACTTTGAAAAGAATGAGAAGGGTGAAAGAATCCCCTAAAATATTCGGCAGCCTAACGGCGCCACTTAAAACTTCAAAGTACTGATTGGAAGAGATAAAATGGGGTCTCTCATCATATGAACATAAGAGTACAGTATGATAGATATAGAGATCATACCCCAACATAACAAAAATGAACTTGAAAGAATTGACATGAAAGTAGAACTTCAAAATCAGAAGGGTGAAGAACCACTTAAAAATTCGGCAGCCTAACGGCGCCACTTAAAACATCAAAATACTAAATTGAAGAGATAAAATGGGGTCTCTAATCATATGATCATAAAAGATAAGTATGATAAATTTAGATATCATACCCCAACATAATAAAAAGGAACTTGAAAGACATTACATGAAAGTAGAACTTTGAAAAAGAGAACGGTGAAAGAATCCCTTAATAATTCGGCAGCCTAACGGCGCCACTTAAAACTTCATAAAACGAAATAATGAGAGTAAGAGGGGATATCTCATTATATGAACATAAAAAGGAAAGTAAGAAGAGTATAAAAGAACATCCTACAACATAAGAACATGGAGCATAAAAGGAATGACATAAAAGAGATCATTTGAAAAGAAAGAGAGGGGTCGGATCCCTTACCTTAAAATGTAACACTTAAACCTCAAAGGTTGGGACCATGAGGGCTTGGGGGAACCTTGAGGGGACTCCTTGGGAGGTAATGAGACCAGAACATCGTTGGGGAAGAGTGGGGAGTCGAATGGATGAAAGGAGGGCTTGGTATTTATAGGGAAAGTGAGGGGACAAGGCATTAATGGCAATGGGACACCTCATTAGTGGTTTTGGAAAATCCATGGGCTTGACCGTGGTATTTTCCCATGGTATTGGCCACTTGGGAAACCTCATACCTTATCTTTCTATTAATAAGTCGAATATATTGATTACAAACTTAATACATCATTTAATGATGTCATTAAATATCCGTAACTCAAAAACTGTATTTTCACTATTTATTGAAAATTCAACTTTCTCAGAATAATCCCAAAATTTCACCTTAACCAAATATCAACACTCTGATTACAAATATGAACTCCATTTTATAAAAATAATTTTCTAAATATTTTTAATTTAATTTTTAAAAAGAAACACTATTCACCAAAAATTCATTTTTTCAGAAAAAATCCCAAAAATTACCATAGCATAATATCGGTGCTCTGAGTTCAAAAATGAAATCTGTTTTATAAAAATATTTTTCAAAATATTTTTAATTAATTTTTTAATTAAAAAACACTATTCACCCGAAAAAAGTAATACTTGAATAATAATTTATGAAACCGTTATTTGACCATTTTATTGAATCAAATTACTTAATCAAGGTGCCTAGATTATATTAATACTTTCATTAAGTGATATTACTAATCCATTTGGACACATTACTAATCCTAATCATAAAATCACTATTCATAATTTACTATTCATCAAAAATTAAGTTGATCTTATTAGACTCTAAATTTCGTACTGAACATAATTTTAGAAGACCATTTTTCGAAAATCATTAAACATTTTTAATTATTTAATGTTTACACAACCATTTTTAAAATATCCATTTTCTAAAATTCATCAAAAATATGCATACTATATTTATCCGGTCATTTGAAAATTCATAAACTTCATCATAATAAGAAATACCAATTTTTATTTAAAATAAAGGATTACACAAGGCAGTTACAGTCTCCTTACATAGCCCCTTATCACACCAGCATAGGACCTAAGTGTAAGGTGTGCTAAGGTGAGAGAATCAGAGGGTGGCTCAGCCAACATCGCACGAGTAGTAATTTCTATCAGTTTTAACTTCTCGCGAAGGCAATCCCGTTCTAGCTTTACACGATGAAGTTTAGCTTGGGTTTGGTCCAGAGCAAAGCCCGGTGGTGCTACCTCCTTCCCAAGTTCTGTTAGATGGGCTTCGATCGGTCCAAGACTACTGGGTGAGGCCATCGAATCTTCTTTCTATATTAATTAACCAAGATTACTTGTATTTATAGACAATAATCAAAACATTTAGTTTGCAGCGGTCATATTGACCAATGGTCATACAACAGTCAAAAACCAATGGTATCATTTTAATTATACTCATGTTATCGAATGAAATATTTTTGTTTAGTATAGAAATAAAATAAAATAAAACATAAAATTAGGAAACAAGATTTATTCAAAATTTCGGGTCGTTACAATCTTCCCCCCTTAAGAAATTGCGTCCTCGCAATTTTTTTAAAATTAGGTTTTGTAATTTAATTGAAATTCCCACATCCGAAAAGGAGTCAGTAAAACTATTACTTTAAAGGAAAGAAAGGGAAGTACGAAGGTCACCCGAGTTAGCCCACACTAGGATTCCATGTAGGAAAACATGGACATGGAGGAAAAACAAAGGGTCAAGTTCTAAGGGAGAGTGATAGAGAACATGATTAGGAGAAATTTAAGCATAAGAAAATCCCAAACTTATGATGTGTGTAAACGGTCATTGATTACCTAGTAGGAAACGTAAACCAACAATGTTTTTGTTTTATGTTCCTTTTCATAATTTTGAGGAATTCATTTACTACATAGAACAAAAACATAAGAAAATATACCTACCTTCATGTAGAGTTTCATCCATTAATAAGTTTCTACCAAAACTAATCTTTTCTCCAAAAGATGAGAATTCAAAACTACTTGGTCTCATCAAAACACAAGAATCATCTTCTAGAGAATCACATAATCCACAAAAGATTAACTATCTATTTCTTCTATCTTTAAAAATTATCCCAAAAACAGAAAGGGTAAGGTAAAACAACTCTTCAAAAAGAAAGAATCCCATAGGAAGGGAAACTATTTTTAAATCTTCAATGTTCCATGGTACTACCCAAAGTTCATCATAGACCATCCCATAAATAACGGTCCTTAAAATTCCTCCAAATAAACCAAACTAAGATTGAAACCCAAATACAAGAGGGATTTGATAACATAGTCTTCCAAAATAAACTTGATTGTTCATCTCCAAAAAACATCAACCACACCTAACATCTTATAACAAAAGTAGCTAACCTAAACATATTTTACCCAAGATATGTTAATCATTTCCATAAGTAACCTAAATTACTATAAGTCCACCTTAAATTCATTGATTCTTCAAAATATAAGTCAACCTTACTCCTCAATGAAAATACCGTATTAATCTATTTACCCTGATCATATAGGGTCCTCAAAATAGTGAACGTCTTCCAAAATAATAATCATATTTTAATCCCCTAATCATCTCTTTCGTATTAATATGGCAATCGTAGCATTTCCTATCACATTGGTCGTTGGGACTTGTTCTTCCATTTCCCGCCATTAACTAAGAAAAGAATCTATAATTAGGGGCTTAAATACTTAGCCAATAATCATGAAAAGAAACTAAAATCATATAAGGATAACTTGTAGAAGAAAAGTATACCCTAACTTGTGATCCCCTAGGTTCCCATCTAGGTTATCCATGATCATATATTCTAATGTGAACCTTTATTTTATTTTATCTTTGTTCCTTTAACAATGGTTCATACTAAGCTTATGAATTTACCAAAGCATATCCCCCGGGAGTGTCGTAACCAAGAGTGAGGTAAGGCCCATTGTCGTGTACCAGTTCTCGTTCGAGTCTAGCTCAAAGCGGTGTTTTTGGGTTTTACCCCTATGTACATCTGTGCCAGAGCCACCTCTACCTGCTCGTATCCAGAAAAGGATGTATTTTCTTGGAAACCCCTTACTCAATACTCACCAAAATACCAGGAAGGTTTTCTTATATTTAATCATTTCTATAGGGTTCTTCCTAGACTTTTCATATCCTAATTTCTACAAATAACTAAACCATCCTTTGATACCAACTATAGCATCCCACCATTTTATAACATAAACTTTCATTACATTACACAAAACTGAGGATCTTTAAGGTTTAGTGTCTTGGAAACCAGGAACTTAAAACATGAAAACATAAAACATTCTTCTTAAACACTTGAAAGGCTTCTCCTCATGTTCATCCTAGGTTCATTACTGCATCTCATAACCTGGAGACATACATCAAAATAAAGGGTGAGCAGAAGGCCCAGTAAGGGAAACAAGAGAAACATTTTACATGTGAACTTGAGATACTTCAATAAGGTCATGAAAAGAACTTTATGGTATGAAAATGAAACCATGAGGCATATCATAATAAAAATAACATTTTTCATAACATGAAGATGTGGATACATCATTTAACATATAAAATCATGAACATATCACCAAGGTCCATCCCCAAGGTGTCATTTGAAAATTACCAAGGTTATTCACCAAGGTATCGTGAAAATTGTAATCTCTAGTGGTTACATCATTACCCAATGCATTGGAGCGCAATCAGGGCACACCCTTAAATTTTCCTTTATTATCATGTGATCCACATATATCATCATCAAAAATTTCATAAATAACCCATATAGCATAAAATAAATGGGTTTCATTTCATAATCACAACGTTTTAAAACTGCTTTAAAGACATGATCTTTACGTCACTTTAAAACCCACAGAAAAGGAAGGTGGGTCTCATGTATGTAAATCCTAGAATTTAAAATAGAACATTTTGGTATATATGTGAATACCCCTTTAGAGGAAATATCTTTGAGTATTCACTCAATAATATAAACGAACTTTAGAAAAAGAGAGAGACATTTTGAGACGGAAATTCTGCAGCATAACGGTTATGTTACGAGGTTTTAGAAGACATTAAAAAGAGAGGGAGAATGGGTCAATCATTCATAAATGACCCATAAAACAGTAGATGGACAGAATAAGAAGGATCAATGATCATGGTAATGAAATTTCAAGGACATACCATTTGAAATAAAAAAACATGGAAGGAAGACAAAATTTAGATTTCTCTTATGAAAGTTCGGCAGCCTAACGACGTTACTTAAACTTCAACAAAATGATTTGAAGAGATCAAATAGGGTCTCTCATCATGTGAACATAAGAGTTCAGTATGATAGATATAGAGATAATTCCCTAACATAATTAAAAATGAACTTGAAAGACTTGACATGAAAGTAGAACTTTGAAAAGAATTAGAAGGGTGAAAGAATCCCCTAAAAAATTCGGCAGCCTAACAGTGCCACATAAAACTTCAAAATACTGATTGGAAGAGATCAAATGGGGTCTCTAATCATATGAAAATAAGATTCCAGTATGATAGATATAGATATCATACCCCAACATAAAAAAAAGGAACTTGAATGAATTGACATGAAAGTAGAACTTCAAAACGAGAAGGGTGAAGAACCACTTAAAAATTCGGCAGCCTAACGACGCCACTTAAAACTTCAAAATACTAAATTGAAGAGATAAAATGGGGTCTCTAATCATATGATCATAAAAGATCAGTATGATAAATTTAGAGATCATAACTGAACATAATAAAAAGGGACTTGAAAGACATGACATGAAAGTAGAACTTTGAAAAAGAGAACGGTGAAAGAATCCCTTAAAAATTCGGCAGCCTAACGGCGCCACTTAAAACTTCATAAAACGAAATAATGAGAGTAAGAGGGGATATCTAATTATATGAACATAAAAATGGAAGTAAGAGGAGTATAAAAGAACATCCTCCAACATAAGAACATGGAGCATAAAAGGAATGACATAAAAGAGATCATTTGAAAAGAAAGAGAGGGGTCGGATCCCTTACCTTAAAATGTAACTCTTAAACCTCAAAGGTTGGGACCTTGAGGGCTTGGGGGAACCTTGAGGGGATTCCTTGGGAGGTAATGAGACCAGAACTTCGTTGGGGAAGAGTGGGGAGTCGAATGGATGAGAGGAGGGCTTGGTATTTACAGGGAAAGTGAGGGGACAAGGCATTAATGGCAAAGGGACACCTCATTAGTGGTTTTGGCAAATCCATGGGCTTTCCCATGGTATTTTCCCATGGTATTGGCCACTTGGGAAACCTCATACCTTATCTTTCTATTCATAAGTCGAACATATTGATTACAAAATTAATACATCATTTAAGGATGTCATTAAATACCCGTAACTTAAAAACTGTATTTTCACTATTCATCGAAAATTCAACTTTCTCAGAATAATCCCAAAATTTCACCTTAACCAAATATCAACACTCTGATTACAAATATGAACTCCATTTTATAAAAATAATTTTCTAAATATTTTTAATTTAATTTTTAAATAGAAACACTATTCACCGAAAATTCATTTTTTCAGAAAAAACCCCAAAAATTACCATAGCATAATATCGGTGCTCTGAGTTCAAAAATGAAATCTGTTTTATAAAAATAATTTTCAAAATATTTTTAATTAATTTTTTATTTAAAAAACACTATTCACCCGAAAAAACTAATACTTGAATAATAATTTATGAAACCGTTATTTGACCATTTTATTGAATCACATTACTTAATCAAGGTGCCTAGATTATATTAATACTTTCTTTAAGTGAGATTACTAATCCATTTGGACACATTACTAATCCTAATCATAAAATCACTATTCATAATTTACTATTCATCAAAAATTAAGTTGATCTTATTAGACTCTAAATTTCGTACTGAACATAATTGTAGAAGACCATTTTTCGAAAATCATTACACATTTTTTATTATTTAAGGTTTACACAACCATTTTTAAAATATCCATTTTCTAAAATTCATCAAAAATATGCATACTATATTTATCCGGTCATTTGAAAATTCATAAACTTCATCATAAGAAAAAATCCCAATATTTATTTAAAATAAAGGATTACACAAGGTAGTTACGGTCTCCTTACATAGCCCCTTATCACACCAGCATAGGACCTAAGTGTAAGGTGTGCTAAGGTGAGAGAATCCGAGGGAGGCTCGGCCAACATCGCACGAGTAGTAATTTCTATCAGTTTGAACTTCTCGTGAAGGCGATCCCGTTCTAGCTTCACACGATGAAGTTCAGCTTGGGTTTGGTCCAAAGCAAAGCCCAGTGGTGCTACCTCCTTGCCAAGTTCTGTTAGATGGGCTTCGATCGGTCCAAGACTACGGGGTGAGGCCATCGAATCTTCTTTCTATATTAATTAACCAATATTACTTGTATTTAGAGACAATAATCAAAACGTTTAGTTTCCAGCGGTCATATTGACCAATGGTCATATAACAGTCAAAAACCAACGGTATCATTTTAATTATACTCATGTTATCAAATGAAATATTTTTGTTGAGTATAAAAATAAAATAAAATAACACATAAAATTAGGAAACAAGATTTATTCAAAATTTCGGGTCGTTACACTACTGAGGATGTGGAAACATTCTATTTGGAGGTGAAATATTTTGGTGTCTTCTCTGATTTTGGTTGCATGTAGCCTTTGTTGGTGCCTCTAAATCACCCTCCCCTCAAGGTACCTTTTCCATTTTATGACCCTCTATATTCGTGTATGGATCAACCACATATATCATGTTGATGGTGATAACATTTAACAAGGCATATCAGGAATTTTTGGTTGTTCCATTAATTTTGAAACAACATACTAATTCTGGGATTCCTTCATTAGGGTCATTATTCAACCCCTTATCCATATTGGGTTGTTTTGGACTACGACCCTGGTGGGGTCTTTTATCATTCATCGTATTCTCCACCTATCTTGTTTAATGAATTAGGACATTGAGGAAGTTTCTGGTCGTTATTATCAAATGGGACTTGAATAGTAAAGGATTTTCCTGTATTGGGAAGAATGGATGGGATTTCAACCATTGATATTTACCTCAAAATCTGTAGAATATTAATTCCCTCTATGGTGGTGATGATGATGATGAAATTGATTCCATTTGAGAGGGGAGGTAGTTATTCGAGGCCAGAATTGGCCATTATTGATGGTGTTAATGAGGTTCCAATGATTCCTATCTAGAATTTGAGGACTCATGGGATGGAAATTATGATATAAATTCTACCATACTGGTGATATGGGTTTGTTCTGGTATCACCAATGTTTTCCCCAAGACCACATCAAAGGATGATGAACCTAGTGATGGTGATTGATATATAAATTTCTTATCCTAGTTGTATGGGGTTTGTTTATTGCTACTAAAGATATGTATAGAGTGCTCTCATGAATTTACAATATGAGAGGTAGAGGTTGTGGTAGATATTCCCCTACTCTATTAGATAGGTTTTTCTTTGGGATGGATTCTATAGTAGATGCCACTTCTTCTCATTTGATATGACGCATTAATTCTCGCATAATAGTTGTGTGAGATGGCAGTCCATGATGAGAATAATTATTTAAAGGAAGATTTGTGGTTGATTGAATCTTCAATTTCTGTGTTTAAAATGTATTTCAACTACTTATATGATCCCAGTTTGAAGTCATGTTGGCTATCATCTCCCTCTGTTCGTGATGTCTTGGCAGCGTTGAAGTGGGGGAATTCTATTTTAGTGACCAACTAGCTTGAGTGTTACCCAGGACAGTAATTTTTTCAGAGGCTATGAAATTCTAGAATTCTATATCTGATGTATTATTCTGATCCCTAGGTTTGGAAAAGTGTTATACTCTATAATTTACCCATCCCTGAATATGGATTCATGATGTGGATTTGGATATCATCTTCCAATGTATTTTCATGCAATGGCAGAATGTTTACCGTAAATTTTCATAGAACATTTCTAGTTTTGGATTATAAACAATGGAGATAGAAGCTAGATCCCACTAACAATAGAGTATCTTGATTTCTTAAAGGTTACATTCATATCCTAGATAAGGGAGATGTTGAGCCTTCCATCGCTATGGAGTATCCCACATATTTTTTCATGGATAATGAGTGAAATACTTTTTTAAATCAACTAAAATCTCATAGTTATATGTAGAGAGGAGTCAGAATAGGGTGGGAAGGTTGTTTCCAGATATTTCTCCCCGTATGTAAATTTCGGCCACCAATTCATCATTCTTACATGCCTCCATATCGTCATCCCACATAAGATTCTTCTGAGGGACACCTGCTGAACTGAGTGTAGTGTTGTTGGAAGTTGATAAGAAGATATAAATGTTTGACCATGAGGATTTGAAAACCTCTCTATAAGAATTATTCAGAGTTTTTTACACCTCTCTATGCTAACGTGTGTTGGCATGGGGAGAATTTCCTTGTTATTGGGAGATATCATTGTGGGGTGGTTTACCATGGTGTATGCTAGGAGTAGAGTCCCAATAATCTATCTCCACACTACCATGTGGAGGAATTTCATGGTAATGATCATTTTATACTTCATTTAATGATTTGATGAACCATTGTGGTTTTGAGAATGTGTATTTAATGATCTCATAGACACTAGCATTGAGTAGGTTAAAAACATCGGTCAGGTCCTATATCATGGCTGGAATGTGCCTCATGCCTTTTGGAATTGTCTAGTGATATGAGACTACTAAATGACCATTGTTGAGACTAGCTTATAAATATTTGGTGTTATAACAGTATTTTTCTTCTTCTAGGAAACTAATGGGATATGATGATGAGTTGTCTTATTATTAATAGAACTGTGATTCTGCCCCAAGGCATGTGAGCCTTAGTAGGGACGAGAATATGGGGTTGATCCTAATCCTTTTGGATATTACACTAGTCTTTCATGGAAGGGATTCGAGTGTGCCCCATGTAATGTTCCACTCTGACATGGTTAGCCCTATTTTTTGTATTAATATGTTCCTAGTTTGGATATTCACTCCCTCCCAAAATATTCTGATGGACCTCTAGAATTGGATAAGGGATCTATGCCTCCTCTCACTTGGTAAGACTGATCCAGAATAGGGGCATCATCCTGATCCTAATCCTGTTGAATATGTCATCATACTTTTCCTACTGTAATGTTACCTTATCCCAAGGTATGTGCTACTCTCTCTTGGTGAACCCTAGTTGGAATATTAATATGATCTTGGTATGATGCCACTTCCTTTATCTACAAATTCTTATAATCCTCCTGTATGGGAGAAATAATGTGAACATTATCTGGAGTAGCCACTTATTCTTAATTATTAGAGTGTTGATCATTCATGGATGTAGGGATTGGAATATGTGTTGTTCACAGTATCTGTACTGGTATTAGGATATTCTAGCAATGTTATTTATCTATTTCTAAAATATATTATTATTTTTGAAAAGTGTGTGTAGGGATAAATGCCTCCACATTTTACTTCTCCAGTATGTACTGGTAGATATATTCAATTGAAGTAGGGATATGTTCTCACTTATGTCCTCCCTGCACCACTAGTGTATTCTGATTGACTTCATGCACTGGGGTAGAGATATGTTCCACCCCCATTCCTTCTGTGGTAATATGGCCATAGACATGTCCCGAGTGATCAAGGATGTGATCCTACTCACTAGGTGCTTCCATGATACTCTAGTATATATCGTGAGTAGGAGTGGCGATATATTCCCTCTCATAGGTATCCATTGCCTTCCTCTCCCAAGGTGTCTCTAGAGGCGACCTAGTATAGGGTGGTACCCTTAGTAGGGGACTAGTGGGTTCTAGTGGGATGGTGTCGGTGATGGTGGTTGATAGGATCCCTCATCAATGGACCCAAAACTAGGCATGATCCGTATTTGAATCCCTAGTATACCTTCAGCAGATACTATAAGTGATTATTTCCATTCTCTAAGGATAAGATCTCTAAGTAGTTTCCCATGGTAATGAGTCCCACAAGCTTAGATACAGATTTACCTGGACGATTCAGAACTTTAATTTATGAAATCAGAGACCCTTACAGTAATATTTGAGGGTCGGTATCATACCATGTTCATGTTACTCCCAAACCATTGTGGTCTCCAACTGACATTGGAGTTGTTAGAAATTTGAGATCACTTTGTGACCTTCATGGGTTGTAACCAAAATTGACTTTCCTAAATGGTCACTGGATGATGATAATACATCTTTTTATTATCCTTTCAGTACCTACATTCATGTAGTAAAAAAGTAAATATGTTACAGATTAGTTAAATATATTAGGCATGATTTGGTCAATTAGATATGCATGGTTAACACAATTTTCTCGATATTCCACATCTGTCCATTCTGATAACATGGACTTGTCATCATGAGGATGGAATTATTTCATTAACTCTATTTATAGAGGATCATAAATAGTATTGAAAATGGTCTTAATTGATTCATTTTCATAGGTTTGACCTTTTTTTGTATGATGTGCAAGAATATGGCTTGACAGATTACAACCTAATCATTATTCATTTGATAGATTCATGTTGGGTACACCATTTCAATTTTTATAGAAAAAATATGATTGAGGACCCCCACTGAGTTGAGTTTGTTTTAGTCTAATGGTTTGATTTTGGGGATACATTCCATGAATAATCATCATCATTAGGTCACCATTTTCATTCTTAATAGAAAATCCCAATGGTTCCCTCATCTATAACTAGGTACATGCCTACTTTCCAAAGGTAGGTGGCCAACTGGGGTTTCATACCCGATGAAACATGGTGACTTTCATTGGTTTAAGGGTTATGATATGAGGCTCATCACACCCATTTAAGAATAATTTGTTCCTAATATAGGAATATCTTATTGATTTAAGATATTTTTTTAAATTTCTTCCAAATCCCGATACGAGTCTGGTTACCTTGAAAAACAATTATTGTTTGAGTCTTTTTTGTGTTCACAAAAATAGGCATAGGTCAACTACCTTTATGTACAGCAGGAGGGGATCGTGTTGGTGAATCTATTTATATGTATATGAGGTTCTTCATCTATCTTTTAGTAATGAATAACATCTTATATTATTATTTAATATAACCATACACCATGGAATTTTCTTCCACATGAGGAGGTGGTTAATATTTTGGGGAGGAGATTTAGCCATTATGGGGATCCTACATATCTTTTTTATTGACTTAGTCAAAACCCAATTAGTTCATCAAACTTGTGTTGTTTAATATCATGTAGATAGGACATATGTAAAGGTTCTTAGGCACTAGTTATTTTATCATGAGTCTCAAGGAGATGTCTTACATATCCTGTTTGTAGTATGAATCAAATTAATCATAGTTTGATCATGACCTTAAGACTATACCACCAAGTAGAAGCCCCTATATAAGGGATTTTATACCATCCCACTCATTGGGTAACACATGATAATATTTCACTAGCTGGTGGAGATTCATGTTACAAATTGGATGATTATCATAACTCCCTAGGAGAAAATGAGTTATGCTCAGTGTGAGGAACAAGGGATCACAAGTAATCAATCTCACTACATATGGATTCAGGGCTCATGTTTTGTTACATCCCTTAGGATGTTTAATATGAAGAATGGACCTCATGCAAGAATATGACATTTCCTTATTGTAGTAATAATCAGATTCATCATAGATCACTTGGATTCTATGTTTACTGGTGGATGAGGTAGAATGATAAGTCCATTGAAATTATTGGTTCTGATGGATGAAATTTTAAAGACATGGAAGGGAATACACTGAGGTGGATTGCCATTTTAATTTACACTCAATCCTTAGGAAGGAAACCTATATATCCTAGTTATGGAAGTAATCAGAGTCCTCATAGTTCAATTGGTATGGGCTTACATACTTACATTTCCCTTGGATGAAGAACATATCATATTATTCAGTGGGATGGGGCTTATATACATACATTGACTTTGAATTTATAGAGGCTTATCATGTGAATGATAGGATTATTGGAAATCCAAAAGCCCGTATGATCTATGAATAGTGTAAAAAACAATGGATATAAAATATTCAGTATCATTTCTTTTGGTTATGGGACTTATATACTAGGAAAACCCGTCAATGGTGAGATATTGAGATCAAGCTTGCATAAATTATCCTACATATCCTTGTTATGGTAGGAATCAGATTTTTCATAGTTCCTTTGGTTGGGGATTACACATTTAGGTTTCCCTTATAATTGGGTCTTACACACTAAAGATGAGAAAGGTTGTCAAGCCCTAGGATGCCCTTATGTACTAGCTTAGTTTTCATCCTAATCTTCTTGATTGACTGTTTAACCTTCATTGATTTCATATTTTAGATTCCAGTGAATAAGTATCTAACACATCCTAGGAAACTTATGTGATCCATTTGAATTTTCTGTGGGACACCACATATCCTGGATGGCATGATTGAGGGTCATCGCGTGATCAATAATGACTTTTCTTGGGGACATTTTAGGACCTGGCTGGTTAATCCTGGAATCTATCACATTATCCTAGATTACATACTCATAGGTTGTTGCATGAGATAGATTGCATTCTCTAGTTTTATCCTGAATGATGGATGAAATACTTCAAGGGAAACACAAGAGTCAATGCAACATGTATCGGGGGAGTCTCAATATCCTAGCTAAGATGTCTGGAGGACACTGTGAGACTTGGTTGATATTCTCAGGGGCTACCACAAAACCCAACAATTATAAATTGGTGTCGCCATATGAATTGGGTGATGTGTCTAAAAAAATCACCAATATTAGAGGGAGTGTCTATATGGATTCATGATTCTAGTATAGCATGAGGAGTAGGCACCAGAAAACTTCCGTTGACATGTTTGGATGACATCACGTTATCCAGATAGTATACCAAAGGAGGTTCATGAGCTTTGGATAACATTTCCTAGTACTGTTTCTTGTCTTTTTTAGTTCACATGAAGTGCATAAAAGAACATGTTAAATGTCTTTCATGTATGTCCCACAAAATTTTAGTATTTTACAATAGGAATTATATCACAAATGTCTTAGAAGAATTTAGTGTTATCTTATTTTAAGTCACATGTGATCTAGAATATGTATATGATGTACTATGTCTGTCCTATATGATTCCATTATCATGGTCTATGCTGATCAAAAGAAGTGATTATTCATAATGCCTGATCAGTCTGGGTATTTACCAGATCTTACCTAGAAGGTATCTTTTCTGTTCATGAGATCAGCCACCTTGAGAAATCCTCTCTGGTGCTTTGATGTAATGGATCATTTGGATGAAAAAATAATCCAACCTCTCCTTTGAGGATGGGGTGGGAAATTTATAGGCCTCACCACCGCTATTTTTTGCCGATTTTCATGGCGCATATCACGTCACTCTAGTCTATAGTTGTCGAAAGGCTTCATTATCTCAAATCATTGTCATGGATCACTCTGAGGATGTCACATATCATTTAATGACTAAAAATATACCCCTTCAACACCCCATTTGTTATATTATTTCTGATTAATGGGTTCTTGGTTGATCACATGGACATGCCAAGGGACTTTCATATTAATATATCGTCATGTCCAATTATAAGGATCCAACCTTCAACATTAAATAATCTTGATATAAGCCTAGAATTTGACATTATTTGAAAATGAGGATCATTTCATTTTTATAGATCTATAGAATTAGGTCATAATTCATACATAAAACCCTAAATATTACAAGGTAGAAAATTTTACTCACTAACCATCTTTTTCATAAAACAAAAACCTTTGAAAATAAAAATGATTTAATTTCATGTTCAAACATCATAAATTTTCATTGATCGCATCCATGACTCTATTCTCCTTTAAAATCCTATGAAAAGAAATTTAAAAATTTCAATGAGCATAAAAATATTAGTAATGGATACACAAAGAAGGAAAACTGTTATCCTTGCAAAAACATGTCTACCATGAATAATTTATCATAAGGTAATATTTTTCACCTTTAAAATGTAGTAAATAATCTTCAGTAAATATAAGCTCGTTGAATACGCTTTTTGTAATCAAATATTATCATAAAACTATGGAAAGAAACATATAACATATAAATGAAAAGATGGTAAATATTTATACTTAAATGGAATAACCATGTGGTCGACTTCCATACATGTCACTCTTATAATTTGAATATCCATATTGATGACTTCCATACCAAATGAATTGGAGGTTATAATGTAACCACCTATCCATGGTTTATCACAAAACCAAACATCTTTGGTTTATCATGTAACCACCCATATTTTGTTTATCACGTAACCACCCATCAAATATCCAAGTATAATTATACAATCATAACACATAAAAGATTTCAATTATCAACATTTGACTCATAAAATTTTATTTTCAAACACAAGAAATAATTTGAAGATATTTAAATAGTAAATCCACATTAAATACCATTTTTAATACCAAAATACTTATAAAAGGTAATAAGGTATTTTTTTCCTTTAAAAAGGTTTAAGGCTTCTAGGGGAATCCAAATATCAATTAACGGTTACAGTGACAGAGAAGTCATTGCCACCTCGTATGTTAAAAACTATTTTTTGTTGTTTTTTAAAATGATTCGTATAAAAACATTCCTTTTGAAAAATGTTGAATGATGTTATAAGTCAAAGGGGTTTATTATACACCATATAAAATAAGTTTCTGTATAACATCAAATTTTGCCTCACTGAAAGGAGATTGAGATAAAGTCCCTTATTGTGAGTCCATCTTATCATCCATGTTCCTTGTTATTCCTGATTAATAAACTTAGGATAATTTGTACTTTATCGAGAACCTTTTTCAAGTTTATAATCCCTTTTATATCACATATTTCCTTGTTTTAACATATATTTAATTATTTGAGGTCATGTCGAATGTTTTATTGATATTCGGTACTTGAGTCAAAAATAAAGTTATTATGATGTCAATTATCTATCTGGTCATAAGTACATCATCTACAGAATAATATTCATGATATTATAATTAAATTTCTACATCAATTTTATTGTTAAATCCACAGATTTTTTTATGAAAAATGAACAACAATATATTCATGGACATGGTAGGTCGTTTGTACGCATGAGTAACATTTTCCATTTTTTATTAATCATTATGGAAATAAAGTAATTATTATTTTAATTTTACATAATGATTATAATATTATTAGCATCATAATAATCATTGAAATATACCTATATATATATCATAAAAGTGATATGGTGAATAAAATCAGTTCACATCGCTTCGTGGAGGTGATAGTTCACACGCACGCATGAATGACGTTATCAGTTTTATGTGCATGGAAGGTAGGAACATAATTGAAATATTAATCTTTTAGAATAGTAAATATGTCATGAATATCATATATAAACTTTTATTCCATCATTATAACCATTCCTAATAGATGGTAATGAAAAACGAAAAATATCTGTTTTTGATGTGGGAGTGTAATGCCCCAAACATAATTGTAACTATAATAATAATATTTTTGGTTTTAATTATTATCATTCTTATTTTAAGTGAATTTTGGTGTATTTAATTCAAATAATCTAAATACAATGAGAAAAAATTTTATTCATTGAAACACATGTTAATTATATTGTTACAATAGGTCACAAATACTCAATAGAAACGCGAGACCTAACAGAATAAACCGAAAACCACACAAAAACGCAATAAGGACGATTAAGTTTCCTTCATCCTTTGAATACACCATAACAAAAATGAAATAGTGATAATAATAGAAAAAATACAAAGGGTCAATGGGCTATAGAGAACCATTCTTTTGAAGCATGAAATTATCTTTGATCTTTTGAATACCTTGAATGTGTATTTATAGAGCTTAAAATGACCGTTATAAATAGAAATTGGGATTCAAGGTGACTATTGATGTTTTATAGTCATTGGGTATGTTTCGAATGTTTTAAAATAATATTTTTTGACAAATGAAATTATGGCTTCTAATTATAGATTATTATTTAATGATTAGATTCCAAAACTAAACAATGGTAGGAAAAAATGGTTAACGTTAAATGTTTTAATTAATAATATAACCATAGAATTGAAATATTTGGAAACTAATATGTATTCAAATAATAAAACAAAAAATTCTGTAAGTTAAACATATTTCTGTATTTTGTAATATATATGTAATACTTTTGGTACAAAAAATATGTCTTGGAACCCATCAGCTGAAAGCAGCCTTATAGGCCAAGCCCTTAAGGCTCGGGTCGGTGCTTAGGAGAGCGCTTGAGTAGTATAGGAGCAAGCCCATGTGTATGGAAATTCATGAGCTGGGAAAAGGGTCACCCATGTCACACACCAGTGCATGGGTGAGGGTATATAGGGGTGGTCGAAGACCCATGGATTTTGTACTATGTCTAGGGACTCTGGTGTGTGTTTGTTTGTGTCATTGGATGATGGTAGTGGCGTCGAGGCCTATAAGGCATCCCTGGATGCTGCGTCATTTTTTTGTGGAAAGAATTTTTTTTCAAAGCATGCGATCTCAATCTTCTGATCTCACCTCGAAATATCTAGGTCATCTCCACTGATACCCTATTTGATTTCCAATGCTAGGGTATATGTCCTTGCATTTTTTTGGACCTTCAGATCGGGCTTCACCAGATCTAGACCCTTCAACCCATTAAAACACATGACTGCCTACATTGATTTCATCTAGCCTCAATCTAATCATGGTTTTCCATTATTTTTAAATTGTGTAGATCATCTCAGGCCATCTGATCAGACCAGCGACTGCATCCTAACCGTCTGTTCTCTAGCCATATAAACCCCTTTGTTAAATTTTTATAGGGTTAATACTAACCCTTGGATCGGATTAAACCTAATATAATCCATATTTACTTTCTCCCTTATTATTCCTTATTGAGTCAAACTAGTCCCCATTGCACCATTGTAGTTGTCAGCCACTCTCCACCCCCTCTTTCTTGTGATTCAATCTTTCCACTCTTTTCGTGTTTCCTTTAGTCTCTTCCCCTTGTTTTGTTTCAGAAGTTGCTGTTTTTTTAATCCAAACTTCACCATCTTTGACTCGGATCCTCTTCAGTACTAAAATTTTATATTTTAGGGTGGAAATCATCATGCTTCTTGTTGATTTGTACTAATTAATGTTTTTTATTAGGATAAATATGGAAAATTCAGAACTACAATTGAAAACATTTCATTTTTATGTAAACCTAACTTTGTACCCAGATTGTTACACAAAAATTCTCTCTTCCAACTCTCTCTCTCTCTCTCTCGATCCTAGAAGCCTCATCCCTCTCTAGGTCTAAATAAAGTAAGGTAATTTTATTATTTTCATTTGATTTTGTAAACATATACATATATATACATTGTTATATATATGTATATTAATGTAAAACCATATCTCTCTAATCCTAATTGCATATTTGATAAATCTTTTTGATTAAAATGATCTTTCAATAAAATCTTATTGACATAAAGGTATGATTTTTATGATCAATTAAGGGATTTTATTTTTGATTGTGTAACAAATATATGTATATATATATATACTTGTGTAAACATAATTCTTTTAACCAAAATGGTATAAATGATATGTTTTCTCGATTTAGAAGATCTATAACTAAATTATTATAGTTTTTATTAATGAATACTAATTACCATAATATGTTCTCTATACCAAAAATTATATATATTGGTGTATAGACATGCGTATGTACACATATATAGATTAATATTTTCATAATATATATATAAATATATACTAAGAGTTTCTTTTCCATGAATATTATATCCAATAACTTATGTATTAATATTGTTTTTAAAATTTATATTTATAAGGGTGATATAATTTTATGTGAGTATGTGTGTAGACCTACATGCAAGTAAAACACATTTATATTTATTTATAAAATTGTTCATGGTGTGTGTTCATATGGGAGGGTTCTTGTTTTAAAATTTCAGAAAGATTTTTATATATACAAGCCACATAAATTTATTCAAGTATATATATATATAGTTATATATTTACAAATATATGCATTTAAGAATAAACAAATTAAGTATATATGTTCCTTCTCTTTTTTTTAGAATTTGTATTTTTCAGCATCAAAACTAATGTCTAGTGATTTTAAACTCTTATAAACACTTTGTTTTCTCAAATACATGAGATATACCTTATCATTTTATGTGAAATTATGAAACAAGTTATCATTTAAAGTGAGAAACATATTTATTTATTTTATAAGAATAATTTGAGAAGACAAGATCGTATATAAATTTTTTATAAAATGTGCATTGATTTAATTGTTCATATTATTGATGACTTAAAAATAAAGGAAATTAATTTAAGTATGAGTTGAATATTTTTATGTTAATATATGGATTATGAATTAAAATTTTCAAGGTGGTATGGGAGACTTTGGATTGTTTAAATATTATGCAACATAACAATTTATCAATGAATTTATTTTCATATATGTTTAAGATTCAAATAAATACAAGTGGAATTGGACACTTTGATTTAAATAAATACTTTTATTAGACATATGAGGAATGTATTGAAATTTCTATTTGATGGGTGAGGCACACTATAGCCTCTTGATGCTTCAATAGGTCTCATGAGACAATCTAGTGTCTTGGCATGAGATTATGACATAATGATTTTGTATGTTCTTGGCACGAGGCCTTAAAAGAGTGATTTTGATGTCCGAAATTATGCCTTCACTCAATATAAAACTCGTAACTGGTAGTTCATGTGGTTATTATACTAATATAATATCCATAATTAAGGACATTTTACTTGTTTACTAATTCTAAACAAGCATTATTTCATGTTCAGTCTGTATCTGCACCCCTGGTATGTTATGAATAATTTAGGTGTGGGAATTACCTATCATTTTGTGTAATTTTATGTATTTCTGTTCAAGTGTATTCATTTTTTATAACACATTATACTTGTAGCTTTTAGATAAGTATGGTAATTCTAAATCATTTGTTTCTCCTAGAAATGTTATTAGTGACTCTCGTGAAATGGTGATAACATATCCTGAGAAAGGTAATTTTCTTTTTTTTAAATGAAATAAAGAATCAATTTTTGTTTCAAGTAAATGTTTTTATTAAAATAACTAATTAAATTTTTTGAAAAACCCCTTATTGGGCATTTTATTCTCACCCTACATATTTTAAAACACTTTTATAGGTCTAGCATACTTGCTGCATTGAAATTTGTTGTGGAATAAACACATTGAAGAATCATTATTTTCAATTTGAATATTTTTGTTGAAATGTAAGTCATGTATCTAATTTTCCATAACATAGACTGGTAAAAGGTTATCTTTTGTAATGAATGTTGTGTATTTATTCAATATTTATTTTATAAAAAAATTACACAACATATGTAACATCTAGACCCAAGTTTCGGATTCAGGCCATTATAATTGGTTTCTGAGGCATGGTTTAGATAATTTTGGAAAATTAGTATGAAACTATGGACGTAAGTATGTATTATTAAGAAAAATACATTTCTTAATTATTTTTTTAGGTGTCAGTAAAGGATTCACCAACTAACCTCGTGTATCTTCCTACATAGCTACTTGATACCATAACTATCAAATCATGATCATATGAATACCGACCTTTCACAAACCTAAATCTATCATGAAAACACCTTTAAGAGGTTTCAAATAACCAAAATGTTTTTTTTGGGATTATACCTTGGGTGGAATCATGTCTGTCACATTATCGCACATTCACAACCTTCATATTATAGGCATAAATTAAATTACATTGAAGGTCTCTTTCTATGTTTCACCCTATCTAAGAATTATATGGCCTTGAGAAAATTCCGAGAAGCTGTAGAGGAGGGTGACCTTCATGTATCCTATACTTTTCAAGTCTTGATTCATAGAAAGTATTGGAGAATCTATGATATTGGACCTTTCAAAAACTAGTTTGTTGATCTAGTTTATAGGGACTGAGTCCACTCCAATATATATGAGATATATACCTTACATGCCTCCCTATGGAAACCCAATTGTTTTATTCATGAGCCTGATCCTTGATGATCATGATGTATTTGGGTTCAAGAAATAGAGGAACTAAAAACTACACTAAGAATCAATTTGAGGTCATCAAAAGACTATCCATGGAGGTGGTTCTGGTAAAGGTATAAATTTATTTCCATTCAAATTCTATTAATTAATATTAATTAAGATGTTTTTGTCGGGACATCAAGGATGATGTCAGAATATCACTATTTGTGGGGGGTGTATGAGCACAATAGAATTGTGAGGGTGCAATTATGTTGAGAGGGGGATAATTTAATGCCCCAAACTTAATTAAAACTATAATAATAATATTTTCATTTGTCATTTTTATTATTATTTTTAAGTGAATGTTGTTTGTTTTATTTTAAAAATTCTTATTACAAAGAGAAACATTTTTATTCCATGAAACACTGATTTATTAAATTTTTACAAGAGATCACAACTAATAAATAAAACTTATACAAAGACCCATTAGAATAAATGGAAAACCACCCAAAAACACAATAGGGATGATTAACTAGACTTTATCCTTTAAATTCACCATAATAAAAAATATAATAGTGAGAAGAATAGAAAAAATATTGAGGGTCAAAGGGTTATAGAGCACCATTATTTTGAATAAATAAATGATATTTGATATTTTGAATACCTTGAACAGGAATTTATATGGCGCAAAATGACCGTTATAAATAGTCGTTGGGATTCAAGGTGACTGTTGATGTTTTATAGATGTTGTGTATGTTTTGAATATTCTAAAATAATATTTTTAGATAAATGAAATTGTGGATTTTAATTAGAGATTATTATTTAATGATTTGATTCAAAAAATAAATAAGTGTAAGAAAAAAGGATTACCATTTAATTTTTTAATTATATTACCATATAAATCAAAATAATGGGAAACAAATATATATAAAAAATAAGAAAATAAATAATTGTGTAAGATAAACATATTTCTATATTTGCAATATATATGTAATAATTTTTTTACTAAAAATATGGCTAGGCACCCACCATCCAAGAGTGGCCTTTTAGGCCAGGCCATCAAGGCTTGGGTGGGTGCTTAGCAGAGTGCTTGAGCAGAATAGGAGAAAGCCAGTGTGTATAGTGAGGCATGATCTGGGAAAATGGTCACCCAAGCCACGCATTGGTGCATGGAAGAGGGTATCCATTGGTGGGGTAAGTTCCATGGGTGGTGTCCTATATGTAAGGACTCTGGCTTGTTTGTGTTTGTGTCATCAAATGATGGTAGTGGCATCAAGGCTTATAAGGAATCCCCGAACACCTCGTCATCTCAATGTGGGAAGAAGTTTTTTTAGGGTACACGATATCAGTCATCCGATCTCACTGCGTGAGATCTATTCCTTCTACATTGATACCACATTCGAGTTCCTGCATTATAGTTTATCACCATGCAGTTTTGTGAGCCTTCCGATTAGGATTTTCCTGATCTGGAATGTTCAACCAATTTAAAAATGCATAACTTTCTATAGTTTTTTGAACATTCCTTGATCGTATCACTATAGAACTTTGTTTTTAAATCATGGGGATCGTCTCAGAATGTCTAATAGGACCAGCGGTGACATCCTTGTTTTCTGTTCTCTAGCCACATAAACCCATTTGTTAAAAAACAATTAGGGCTAATACTAACCCTTGTAATGGATCAAACTTGATCTAAGCCATCTGTTCTTTCTCCCTTATTCTTCCTTGTTGATTCAAACCTATCCCCATATCACTATTATAGTCGCCAACCCCTCTACATCCTCTATGTATCATTAGTCTATCTTTTCACCCTCATTTTGTTTCCTTTAGTCTCAGCCCATTTTTTTGGTTTACAAAGGTGGTGTTTTTTTAAAACCAAACATCTCTAGCCCTGAATCATATCATATTCACTAGAAAAATTTTATATTTTTGTGCAAAAATCATCATATTTAGAATTTTATTTTTTCTGATTAATGTTTTTTGGGTTATCTAAGGACAATTTGGAACAACATTTTAAGTCATTGTTTTTAATATAAACATCACTTTCAACAAATATTATTACACGAAATGTCTCTCTACCAACTGTATCTCTCTCTCAGTTCCTGAAACCTCATCCCTCTCCTGATCTGAATCAATTAATTTAATATTATTATTTTGATTTGATTTGTAAACTTATATATACATACATCATTATATATGTGTTTATATTTATGTTAAACCATATCTCTCTAATCCGAATTACATATATGATAAATCATATTGTTTGAAATGATATTTCCCTAAAATCCTATAGATGTAAAGGTAAGATTTTTATGATCAAGTAAGGGATTTTATTTTTGACTATGTAACAAATATTTGCACATATATATACATATATATACACATGTGTAAACAAAATATTTCTATCCAAAATGTTATATAATAGATGTTTTCTCGATTTATAATCTCTAAAAATAAAGTATTATAATTTTTAGGAATGAAACGTTATTATCATATTATGATATATTTTCCAAAAATTACATATATATGTGTATATACATGTGGATATACAAATATATAGCTTAGTATTATCAGAATATATATATGTGTGTGTGTGCGTGCTAAGGGTTTCTTTTCCCTGAATATTATATCTAAGAACATATGTATTAACTTAGTTTTAAAAATTTATTTTTTAATAGGATTGTATACTTATATGAGAGTATGTGTGTAAACCTACATTCAAGTAAAAATATTCACATTTATTTATCTACTTTTTCTTGGGGTGTGTTTATATGGGATGGTTCTTGATTTAAAATTGTGGAAGGAGCTTTATGTATACAAACCACATACAGTTATATAAGTATATATATATAGTTATATATATATAGGCATTTAAGAATAAGCAACTTAATTATAGATGTTCCCTCTCTTTTATTTATAATTGGTATTTATCAACATACAAACTAATGTCTACAAATTTAAAACTCTTATAAACACTTTGTTTTCCAAACTACATGAGATAAAACTTATCATTTTATGTGAAATTTTGAAATAGGTTATCATTCCATGTGTGAAACATATTTATTTAATGTATAAGATTATTTTGAGAAGACAAAAAAATATATTCATTTTTGATAAAATGTGCATTTATTTCATTATACATAATATTGATTACTTAAAAATAAAACAAAAAATTTAAGTATGAGATTGTTCATTTTATTATAATATATATATTAATAATTAAACTTTTCAAATAAGTATATAACACTTTGGATTGTTTAAATATTATATATTGTAACAATTTATAAATGAATTTATTTTCATCTATGGTTATGATTCAAAGAAATCTAAGTTTTATAAGACATGATTATTTAATGTAATATTTTTATTTGACATATGAAGAATACATTAGACTTTTTATGTGAAGGTTGAGGCATGTTATATCCTCATGATGCATCGTTAGGCCTCATGAGACAAACTAGTGTCTTGGCACGAGGCCTTGAAAGAATGATTATGTATAGTCTTGGAATGATGCCTTGAAAGAGTGATTATGATGTATGACATTATCCATTCCCTCAATATAAAACTATTAACTAGTAGTTCATGTTGTTTTTTGAATACTTTAATACCCATTGTTAATTACCTTTGACATATGTACAAATTCAAACAATTATTGTTTCATTTTCAATTTGTATCTGCTCCCCTGGTATGTTACGAATAATTTATGTGTGGCCATTTCCAAGATTTATGTTTCATTTTATGTATTTATGTTCAAGTGTATAGATTTTTTATAACACTTTATTCTATATATTTTCAATATGTTTGGTAATTCTTCAGAATTTTTTTTCCTAAAAATATTTTTAGTAACTCTCATGATATGGGGAGGATTTGTCCTGTGAAAGGTATTTTTTTTTAAATTGAAATAATGAATGCATTTTTGTTTCAATTAAAGGTTTTTTAAAAATAACTCATTAATTGTTTTGGAAAAATCCTTTCTTGGAATTTTATTCTCACCATATATATTTTCAAACACTTTTACAAGTGTAACGCACTTACTTAGTTGAAACTCTGTTGTGGCGGCAACACGCTGAAGAATCATTGTTTTCAATTAGTATATTTTTGTTGACTTGTTATTCATGTATCTAATCTTACAAATCATATACTACTAAAAGTTTATTTTTGTAGTTAATTATATTCATTTATTCAATATTTTTTTTATAAAAAAATATACATCAAATATAAAGGCTCAACCTGGGTTTCAGGTTTGGGTCCTTATAGGTAGTTCGTCGTACACTTGAAAGAAAAGTTCATTTACTATTTGATGATATTGGAGATAAGTTTAGGTGGTGATATTAACATAATAACATCACATTATATTGAGGATATTGTTGTTATTAGTTCATGAAAGATGAATTAGATTTAAAATAAATAGAAGAATAAATAAAATAGAAACGCTTAAACATGATATTTTTTCTATGGTTGATTAAATTTGATGAACCATTTAATACCTCTAAGAAGGGTGTTATGCCTAAACTATGGACTAAAAAAAATTGGGGAGGGATTCCGGGAAGAGGTTTATGTTCGTATTGGGTGAACCAAATGGTTTTTTAATTATTTTTTCTAGAGAAGAGTGGGAACCTTTTATAGGTGAGTGGAGGGTCACCCTTGGAAAATCATAAAATATAAATTAATATAAATTAATTTTTTAATCCAAATGCCTTCTACACGAGATATGTTGAATATAAGATAAGGATATTTCAAAATCATATAATCCAATAATTTTTAGACATGTATTTATTTTATTTGAAATATTATCTTTTCGATTTACCCATAGTTATTCTCTTTTAATTTTAATTGTGGTTACAAGATTTTAAATATTAATATGCTATAAATTTTACTTATATGGGGAAAATTTCCCATAATTGGAAACTTTATGAACATATCGACCTTAATATAGCCACATTTTAATTTTAATTTTTTTTTTGTATTTTTAAATAATTTAATAAATTGTTATTTTAATAAAATATCAATTATTTCAATGTTGACACTTTTATTTTCATTAAATTTAAATAAAATAAAAAAAGAGAGATAACTTTGAACAAATTCATTTGATAAACATGTGAAAATTTAATATAGTTAGTTATGTTCTTTCCAACATATATAATGGCTAGGAGATAACTACCATTAAAAATAATAATATTAATAAGGTATTATTTTTCTGTACTTCTAAATCTTGTGTGCAACACAAGATTTTGGAGAAACCCATTGTTTCATGTCAGGTACGTTATCGGATATAGAAACCCATTTTATGAAAAATTAATATCTAATTCATAAATATTTATAAATATAAAAATGTGTTATTGAATAATAAAATAGGATGTTGCATCCTTCCCCTTATGGAAATTGCATCCTCACAGTTCTATTTACATATCGAATAACTGGGGGGGATTTTTTCTCATAGCATTTTTCAGATTCCCATGTTGCCACTTCATCCATATGGGTTTTCCAAAAAACATTAACCAAATGAATCACCATATTCTACAACACATTATCTCTATGGTCAAGATTTTGGACTTATTGTTCATTATAAGTAATATTTCCTTCAAAAGGAACTGCATTTGGACTCAAAACATGAGATGGATCCAGCATATACATTCATAACATTTAGAAATATCAAACATTGTGTACCTAGGATAAACTCAGAGGTAGATCCACTTGGTTGGCACCTGATCAAACTATCTAAAGAATTTTATAGGGTCTAATGAACCGTGGACTCATCTTCCCCTTCATACCAAAACACATCTTACCTTTCCATGGTGAAACCTTTAGAAAGACATGATCATCTACCTTGAATGAAAGATCCTTCTTCGGGTTATCTGCATAACTTGTTTGCCTACTATGAGTTTTCTTCATCTGGTTTTTAATCAACTAAACTTTTTCTTCAATATCTTCTACAAATTCAATTCCCATAAACTTCCATTCACAAACTTCATCCCAAAAATCTATAGTTCAACACCGCTTCACATATAATGACTCAAATGGTTCCATTTGTATACTGAAATGAAAACTATTATTATATTAAAACTCAAACAAATAAAAATGTTGATCACAAAATACCCGGTAATCCATTGAATAAGCACAAAGAATATCCTTCAAAGTATTAATTGTTCATTTTAACTAATCATGTGATTCTGGATAAAAAGCTCTACTGAAATTTAATTCAGGACCCAACAACTTCTGAATGCCTTTCCAAAATTTATAAGTGAACCTGTGATAATGATCAGATACAATGGAGACAGGAACTCCATGTAAACTAACTATTTATTTAAGATACAACCAAGAAAGTTTATCTAGAGCCAATGTATCTTAAAAAAGGAAGAAAATTATAAGATTTAGTAAATCAATCAACAATAACCCAAATGGAATTTTTACCACGAGATTTCATTGGTAGTCCTAACATGAAGTCCATGGATATATTTTCTCATTTCCACTCTATCACTGGAAATGGATGATCAATACCTTTCAGTAAATTCTATTTTTCATTAACATGTTGACATGTCAAGCTTCGAGGGGAAAATTAAGAAATATCTTTTTTCATTACATCCCACTAGTAATACTCTAAAAGGTCTAGGTGCATCTTAGTATTGCTAAGATGAACTAAAACAAAGAACTATATGCTTCACATAACAACTCACTCATCAACTGTGAATCACAAGGAACACATAACCTCTTCCCAAATAATGAAATATTATCTTCATCAGTGTGAAAATTTGGTAAATTACCATTTCGAACCAATTTTATCTTTTTCTATGACTCAATGTCTTCTTTCTTCACTTTCTCAATTCTATCTCTTAGAGTTGATTTCGCTGACACATAAAAAAATAGAATAATTTCTTTCACCAACAACTTCCAAGACAAAATTCATTAAATCATTAATCGAAGTATCTCATTCAAAATGTAGCATGGTTAATATAGCATTACATTTTTTTACCCAAAGAATCTGCCACTTTATTTTCTTTTCCTGGATGGTAATGAATTGTGAAATCATAATCCTTGATTAATTCCAACCATATCATATATATCATTTTCAATTCACTATGAGGGAATATATACTTCCAAAAAAATTATCAGTATATATTTCACACATTACACTATAAAAGTGATGCCTCTAAATTTTTAATGACAAAAAAATTGTAGCTAACTCCAAATCATCTATAGGGTAATTTAACACATGAGGTTTCAACAAACATAAATAATAATAAATTACATGATCACTATACCTTATAACACAATTAATTTCTTTTAAGGATACATCATTATAGATAAAAGATTTACCATTCCTGGTAGGCATGGCCAAAACTAGAGCATTTACCAATATTATTTTAGGTTCCTAAAAACAGTCATCACGTTCTTTTTTCCAAAATTACTTAATACCATTATGTGTTAACGTATTTAATGGGTTATATAATTGAGAAATGTTTTCAGAAAACCTTTGTTAATAATTCACTAATCCATGAAAACCACAACTCTCTATGATATTGGTTGGTGTTCGACACTCATAAATAACTTTTTCATTAGAAGGATCAACATTATTTCTATATTTAGAAACATTATAACCAAGGAATGAACTTTTTTTGTAACAAATATTCAATCTTAATAAACTTTCCATATAGTTTCTTTTCATTAAAGGTTTTCAATAGAATCCTTAAGTAACATTCATGTTCCTTTTGGATTTTACAATACACCAAAATATCATCTATAAACACAACCGAAGACCGATCCAAAAGTTGATGATGAACTCCATTAATGAGATTCAAAAATATAGAAGGTGCATTAGATAACCCAAAGGGAATAACTATGAACTCATAATGTCTATATATCATTTGGAACACTGTCTTTGGAATGTAATCCTCTTTCACCTTTAGTTTATGGAAATCGGACATCAAATTAATCGTCTAAAAAATCCAAAACTCCCTAGTGCTGATAAAAAAAATCTTTGATATGATGTAAAGGATACTGTTTTTTAACGGTGATGTTATTAAAGGCTCTGTAATCAATACATAGTCTCAAAGAACCATATTTTTTTTTCAAAACTAAGACAGGATCTCCACATGGTAAAGTTCTAGATCGAACGAAACCTTTATGAAGAAAGTATTGTAATTATTTTTTTAATTCCACCAATTAAACATGAGAAATTCGATAATGGGGTTTACAAATATCCTTAGTGTTGTGCACTAAATCAATAGTAAATTCAACTTCACGATCCGGAATGACACCAGGTAATTCATTAGAAAAAACATCTATAATTTCTTTTACTACTAGAATGTCACTAATACAAATTTTTTATTTCTTTTCAAAAACATAATCCATATAACTTTTACTATAATATTTAATAAATATTTTATCTTATTGGTGTGTTATCAAAGTTATGATATCCCTGAATAAAACATTTTTGGATTTTCAATCTATTTTATCATGATAAACTGAGATCAAATCCATACACAAAATGATATTAAATTCCACCATGGAAAGTTTAATAATATTTTCTGGAAAGACAATCTCACTAATGATAATAGGAAGATACCAATAAATCTTGGTTTCTTTAATACTTACACCCATATTTTTTACCAATATTTTTATGTCACATTCATGAGGTGATATTTCCAATTTACTATAAAATATCTTAAAAATGAAAGAATTTTAATATATATAGTCAAATAGATTATTATCATACTTTAAAAGTACTCATAACACCTTTTTCATGACTTCATTTAAGGGTCCCACATCAACTGTAGTTGTAGAAGATGATTTCTACATGACCTTCTACTTTTGATCATCTTGGTTTCCACCTTGGGTAATCATCATTGGGAACATATTGGGATAATTCCCTAACTCATTGCAACAAAAACATATTACTATTAGAATTTAATTACTTGCATGATCACCTTCATTGTAGTCATAAGTAATATGACAATTCTTACCAAATCAGAATAACTTTCCATACATTTAGAGACATTCTCCATGATGATTTTTACCACACTTTTCACAAGATATAAATTTCTATTTCTTGCCTAAAAAATTATTGATTAATGCTTTTTCATTGTCTGATAATTAGATAGCATCTTTTTCTCCCCCTCATGGAAAAAAAGATCATCAAAAAACTCCATTTCTACCTTCTTAGAACATCATAAAAGTTTCTCATAGTTTTTGAACTCATGATAATCTAATTCCAATTGATATTTTGTCTTCAAATCTGTGTAAAACCAATTTATCTTACTATCAATACCTCAAATAAAATTTGGGACGTACCTACACAAACGAGTGAAATTTTCTTCATATGAATCCAACTATTAATCATTGTTTTAAATCAATTCGAATAATTTTTTTCCTTCCAATGTCAGACATCCATAGGAAAATATTTATCAAAGAAGATATTCTTAAATAATTCATATTCCATAGTATTTAACTCTTCACTTCATCTGATATTTTTAATCATTAAACACCACTGATAGGATTAACATTCAAAGTGAAAAACATAAAGACTAAACTTTTGATTGTCTAAACACCACATTATATCAAAAATCATTTCCAACACTTTAATCCACCCTTCATCTTTAAAAGAGTTATATTATCCTCTGAATAATGGGGCATGTTGCCTCATCAAATGTTGTACTACAAACATATACCTCTCCAATTGGTTCGATTGATCTTGTGCATGGAAACCACTACCATTTATTACTTAATTTTAACTGATCCATCACTGAAAAAAATTATTCAGACCCTATTTAGACTATTTGAGGATTCATATTTAGAAGTTTGTTTTTCTCATTTTGTATTCCAAGCACAATTGCCTTTTTTCTCTATGTAAAACCCTTCTAAACAATCATATCTTATACAATGAAACATGGAAATCTTCAAATTATATATCATTTCAATTTGACCACAAATTAAAAATCATATTTGGAAATTCCAAAAAAATATCATATCCCCTAATGTTATCTAATATATCCTTTGATACCTACTATAATTCACTAGCTTTAAATGTTACATAATATTCAATTAAGTCAATAATTTCACTTTATTTCACATTAAGGATCTTTTCAAGTATAGATATTTAGATAATTAAGTCAAAATTCATACATAAAAACTTAAATATTATAAATTAGACATTTCTACTCACTATCCATTTTTTCTATAAAACAAAACCTTTTAAAAAGAAACATGGTTTTGTTTAATGTTTAAACATCATAACTTTTCCTTGATCCCATCCATGACTCTATGGCCCTTTAAAATCCTATGAAAAACTATTCAAAACATGGGATGAGAATAAAGAGATTAGTAAGGGATACACAAAGAAGGAAAATTGTTAGCCTTGAGAAATAATGTAATCCATGAATACGCTGTCATAAATATATACTTTACACCTTTAATAAGTAATAAATACTCTTAATTGATTATAGTATCATAACTAACACTTTTTATAATCAAAATATTATCATAAAACAATTATAAATAAACATATAACATATAAAGGTAACATGGGACACAATCATACATAAATGGAATTACCATTCGGTCAACTTTTATACATGTCTCTCTTACAATTACAATAGCCATATGGCTGACTTCTTTACCCATTGAATTAGAGGTTATAATTTATCCAACCTTACCTAGTTTATCACAAAACTACCCATGTTTTGTTTATCACATAACCACCCATCATTGCTTTACCATGTAACTACCCGTCAAATCTCCATGTAAACTTATATAATCATAACACATATATGATTTAAATTATCAACCTTTAACTCATAAGATTTCATTTTCAATCAGAAGAAATAAATTAAAAACATTGAAATAGTCAATACACTTTCAAAACCACTTTCAATAAAAAAAATCCCCAAAAAATTTAATAAGGTATTTCTTTTCCTTTTGAAAAAATTAAGCCACATAGAGGAAGCCAAATATCAAATAATGGTTATAGCGGTGAAAAGGTTTTTGTCACCACATACATTAAAAACATTATTTTTGTCAATTAGAAAATTCTTCATATAAAAATATTCCTTTTGAAAACCTTGTAATTAAATTAAAAGTAAAAGGGTTTGATTATACAATATATAAAATAATGTGGTGTATAACATCAAAATATGCCTCAATGAAAGGAAATTTAGAGGACAACCCTTATCATCAGTCTGACTCATCACGTTTGTTCCATTTTATTCCTAAATAATAATTTTAGGTTAATTTATAGTTACTTGATATCCTTTTAAAATTTTATAATTCCTTTTATATCTATTGTTACAATGTTTTAACAATTATTTAGTTATTTTAGTTCATCTCGGATGTTTTGTCGATATTCAGTACTTGAGTCGAAAATGAACTTATTATGATGTAAATTGTCCATGTGGTCATAATTCCATCATCTTAGTAATAAAATTAATGATATAATAATTAATTTTATGCATAAATTATACTATTAAATAAAACTATTTATTTAGGGAATGAAAAATGAACCATTTTATATTCATAGAGACGGTATACCATACATACACATTTGCAATGTTTTCCATTTTTCATTGATCATTATAAAAATAAGGTAATTATTATTTTATCATTAATAATGAAAATAATATTATTAACATCATAATAATCATTTTAATATACTTATATATATATATATATCATACAAGTGATGTGATGAATAAAAATGATTCACACCTCTTTGTGGAGGTGATAGTTCACACGTACGCCCGAACGAAGTTATCATTTATATGTTCATGGAAGGTAAAAAAATAATTGAAATATTATTAATTTATAATGAAAAATTTGTCATGAATATCATATAAAAACATTAAGTTCATCATTATTACTACCCTCGATAGACGATAGTCAATAACAAACTATATCAGTTTGCGAGGCAGTAGTCTGTCATACACAAGGAAAAAACGTTCATTTCCCATTTAATAAAATTGGAGATGGATTTGGGTGATGATATTAACATAATAAATTATCATTATGTTGATGATACTGGAGTTTTTATTTAATCATGGATGAAATAGATTTAAATTAAATATAAAAATAAATAAAATAGAAACACTTATAAATGATACATCTTCTTCGTTTGATCACCTTTGAAGAATACTTTAACACCTCTAAGAAGGGTGTTATTGCTAAACTGAGTCCTCAAAAAAGTGGTTAGGGATTTTAGGAAGAGGGTTGGTAACGTCTTGGCCAAACCAAAGGGTTCATTAACTATGAGTGTTATAGAATCGTGTGTACCGTTTTATAGGAGAGGTGGGCACCATTGGAAACTATTAAAATATTAAATTAATATAAATTAATTTTTTAATCCAAAGGACTACAAATTGAGATATGTAAAATTTAAGTTGAGGATAGTTTGAAATTCTTCCATCTAATAATTTTTAGAATTTTATTTATTTTATTTTAAACCTTTGATTTTCGGTTTACCTTTAATTTTTCTCATTTAATTTTATTTTTGTAACAACATTTGAATTGTTAATAGGCTGTATATTTTACTTATATGGGGTCAAAATCCAATAATTGGAAACATTATGATCTTTTCAACCTTAGTCTTGCCAGTTTTTAATTTTAAATTTTTTTAATATTTATTAATAATTTAATAAGTTATTATTTTTATAAAATATCAATTATTTCAATCTTAACACTATTATTTTCATTAAATTTAAATAAAATCTAAAAGTAGAGATAACTTTGAAAAAAACCATTAATAAAAATGTGCAAAAAAATATAGTTTTTTTAATTAATTCCCCCAATACAATAGCTGGGTTATATATACCATTTAAAATAATAATTTTAATAATGTATTATTATTCAGTATATCTCAGTCATGGATGAAACACAATATTTCAATGAAACCCATTATTGCATGTCAGGTATACTATCTAATATAGAATCTAAATTTAAGTAAAACTAATATATAATTCATAAATATTAATATATACAAAAAGGTATTATTCTATAATTACCTAGGATGTTGCATGAATGGCCTTCACGAGACCCAGATGATTGTCAAGAGGCCTTCTCAGGACTTGTATCAACATCTCTAGAAAATTACACAAGACAAGAATGACCTGTCAATGGGCCTCCATGAAATCAGGTTGTTCTGTCAAGGGGTCTTGCGTGAACATGCCTTTAACATCCTAGGTGTGTCACAAGAGTTTTAAAACTGTGATAGCACTCACCTCCTTCATTTATCATTACCTTTTTATATTATAATGGTTTGGTATTTTCATGGATGAATGAATATCTTTGAAGAAAATCATTATTCCTCTTATTAACGTGTAACACAGTCAATTGTATCCCATGGAGGTTATGCTTGTATTTCATATAGAATTTAATCTACTTTTCCTCGTATATCAAAAGAGGAAGTATGAGGTCTATCAGATATGTATGGGGCTCTCTTCTTGATAGGGATGACATGTATATAGGTTTTTCTGAGATGAGGTGCACATGCCATAGGGGTCTCATGGAATCTTGCAACTCACCGGTGCTGTGTTTCTTGTCTTTTATGACTTCTAGAGGCTACCACCTATTACCTATTTACTTACTTCATTTTAATTTACTATATTTATGGATCATGTGAGTTGGATTAATTTTTTTTCATGTATAAACATACTTCTCATCGATGATGTTTCATGTGAATTTTACGACCATAAGAGTCTCCCACCTTTTAGATATTTACCTCCTATTTTCGAAGGATTTTCAGATGGTTTTTCAAAACTCTATGGGATAAAAAGATGTGTATCCTGGGGGGATCACCTAGAATCCACCCCATGACCACTAGTTTTCTTGGTCAACTTTATAATAGTAGATAGACCCTCTAATGGGGACCTCATGAAATCATTAGTGATATATGGGCTACAAATGGTTCCTCTGCATGTCCTTTAAGGTGGTCATGAAATCACATATTTCTATGAGGATCATGTGATATGCGGATCTCAACCTCCCTATTATTCATTTTATTTAATGAGGGAAATAAAAACCATATTCAAATATTTCTATCTTTTTTGATTTCTTGATGATCATTTTGGGACGTCAACACTGGGATAAACATAAAAGAAGTGATGAGGTTTCATTATGCTCTATATTCTATTACGTATATTTGGGATCTGATGTTTACCATGATGTTATGGAAAGGTCTTAAAAATAATCTGGATGTATGGATTTGTTTGAATACATCCCATTATCTTAAAATAAATGGTAAGTTTGAGAAAATAATTCAAACCCTATAAGAAATTATAAAATCATATTCACTTGATTTCAAAGCTATTTGAAAACAACACCTTCCTCTGGTGGAAGTTTTTTATATTAATAACATTAACTTAGGGAATAAAATGGATAGATACAAAATACATATATATAATTATTTGTATAAATATAAATTGTTGTGAGGAAGTAGGATGTGTAAAGCTATTTTTAACCAAGAATGATAAGGAAATTCTAGAGAATGTTAGATCCATTCATCAGTATATCAAGGTAGCTCAGAGTTTATAGAATTTTTTGCTGACAATCATAAATTATATCATGAATTTAATGTGGGTGATAGGGTATGCATTTTAATTTCTCTAATAAATAAGTATACAATATTCAAAGAGAGGTGAAATCTAATAACTATGTATATTGTATACATTATGATTTTTGAACATGTCAAGATGGTAGCTTTTTGATTGATGTTTCCACTAAACCTCTCACATGATCATGATTTTTTCCATTTATCTATTTTTAGGATGCATATACATGATCCTTCACATTTAATTAAATCCTATGTTTTATATATAGAGTATGGTATTTATTATTAGAAATAGTTATTAGAAATTTTAGATCATTGGGAGATTGTACTCTGAATCAATACCACTCACCTAGTAAATTATTTTGGTGAAACCATAAATTTGAGGAACATAAGTGGGAACCCATTGATGTGATGTGGTAGACGTATCTTCAGTTTTTTACATCATATTGTTGAAATTTTAAGGGATTATTTCATTTTAAATGTTTATATTATTACATGAGATGATTTTATATGAATTCCATTGAATTAAATTTGATGTCTTCAATGGTTTACAATATATGTAACCTCAAGGATAAATATACCATGATATATTATGGATTTATAACATAGCTATTTCATTGACCATTATGAATAATATTAAATAAATTATGACATATATATATATATATATTAATTTTTTCCTTACCTAAAATGTATTGATTAACTCTCAAGAAATAATCATTAATTTTTTAATAAAAATATATTTTGATTTAAATATATTTTTATGAAGAAATGTATTTTTTTCAGTGCAATAGATTTTTAAATTAAATAATATATTAATTAATTATTAAAATTAATTTTAATGAATTCTTTTGATAATGGATTAATAAACAATAATAAATTTTTTATCTAATGGTTATGTATGAATATAATATCATTTTATGCTGAGAATGGTAATTTTTTCAAAACCCGTATTTTTTAGCAATGTGTTTTTACGATAATAAGTTAAATAAATTATTTTCTGTTAATAATTTAATTGAAATGTGTATATTATATATTAAATCAAATATTTATAATGTAATCTATATTTTTTTTACTAAGTAATGAATTAATGTAAACTTAGTTTTCTATTTAAAATGTATTTTTTTCTAAAAAATGATTTTCATTGTGTTTTCTAATTTTTTTTAAATTAGTTTCGTCACTTATAAAAATTGATTATGATAAAATTGATTCCATATATGGAATAATTTTTAAAAAAAACAGCAAGGCCATATTGATTTTTTTCTTAATGAATTGTAGAACTAGTAGAATTGTTTTTATCATAGTTAGCGTTAAAATGGTGTTACTAGGGGTTAAACTAAGAGGTAAAGGTAAAAAATCATCATAAAAATTTACAAACCTTATTTTTTTGATATATGGTAATATTATATTTCCAAAATTTTAATTCATTTCCATTTTTTCCACTTTCACTTGAAATTGACCATATATTATTGAAATATTTTAAATAATTCAACGTGTGTGCCTCCTCTCACTTTTAACCAGGGACCCTTTTCTCCTACCTTGTATACATGATTTAATCCTTATAGGCTAGTAAATATCTACACAAAAACATTCCATTATTACGTTCATATATTCCTGAGCTACTAGTATTACTTAAAGTCTATCCTATGAATAATAAAATTGTAATCTAAAGGAGGGCTCTCAAATAAGAGGAAATAATCATTACCAACTCTTTAAAAAAGTATTAATTATTTCACATCCTATAAATATATAGTATAATTCCAATATATAATTAATTAAATGTCATAAATATAATGAGTTTTTATTCTAATTATGGGACTGCTATTTTCTACCTCCCTTCTACTAATGGGAAATTGAAGTATTACTTGTACATACATATAGAGTACTACCTCCACTCAGCAGTATAATTCATTTTACGTCACCTTTATTAATAAATTTTTTATAGATTTAATGTTTAAATATTATATATATGAAATAATTATGAAACATTAATTATAATATCATATCTACATTCTTACATTCCCATCTGTTGGTAAATGGTAACTTCAGTCATGTGTAACTATAGACTACCACCTCCACCATGTGATGCGATTATTTTTTCATCATCACATTTCATGAATTATGATGAAATTTTATATAATTATTAAATATTAAACCTATGAAATTATTCATATTTGTTATATGATGTAACCATGATCAATGTTCAAGGACTATAACTGCTGAACTGAAACACATATGAACAGTGATGCATTTTACTCTCGAAACTAAGATGATAATGAACGATTGTTAATGAACTGTTGATATGATATTATTATTAAACTATTTACAGTATTATAATTATGAATATGATTCTTTAATATAATTATACTAAATTTAATATTATTATATCAGAAGATACATGAACTAATTAGGCTAGTTAAACCAAAGTTAAGGGTTTCTTATCCCACTTTTATTTCTTGAAGACATAAGTTATATTCACCACTTATTTATTCTATTTTGTATATATACTACCCCATTAATATTTTATATCATGAACCTCTTTATATGAATGGAATTAATGGTTTTATTTTATATTATATATTTTATGGGGGTTATCATTCAATAGTTACCACAAAGGTAGGGGTTTAACATTATAATCACACTTTTTACTAGGATCATTTATAATTAAATATATAATGATGATATTATTTGATATATCTATCATAAGTATCATTTATTTTATGATAATATTGTTATTTATTTAAAAAAACAATTTCCTATGATTTTATTCTCTCTATATACTCATAAGAATAAAAGAGTTTTCCTATGAAAGTTTACTTTAATCCTCTCTTTTATAGAGAATCCATTTCATACATGTCTATATTTTCAATATAATATTTCATTAAATTTATTACTACATTGATATTTCTATTTAAATTCATCTTAATAAATATTTTATGTTATATAAAAAGGTTTAAAAAATTCCTTTTCTTATTGGGAATGAGGTTCTTGTTTATAAATTGTGTGATTAAAATCAATATATTGACATAAAACAAATGAACTGATTTTCATATCATCATGGCTACCCATTTATTTTAATCACACATTATATATTTCAATGTTTCCATTAAATGAAAATGTAATTATTATATTCTCTAAATTTTTATATTTTAGTTATGTTATTTCAAAATAGAAATTTCATTTTCCTCAAGATATTCTCAAGTAATTTTTAATGTTAATTTTATACATAAAAAATAATTGTATTTTTTTATTTTTCACTTAAGATCTGATTAAATTCTAAATATTTAATTATTATCAATATTTTTATTTACTATAGTGACAAAATCTTGATGAAACATGTTTTCTTTTCAATGGGTTAAGCTAGGAAAAACAATAAATAATTTCTTGATCTTGTTGAATACATATGAATGAATAATGATTATGTGATCAATGAGTTTCTTAAATCCCTTTAATACATTGGATGCTGATTAATTTTTATGAGCTAAAAGGGATCACATAATATTATCCCTATCCTAAATAATGGTAAACAATAGTTTATCTAAATCCAGAAAGATTGTACAAAAGTGGTTATCCAAAGCCCATTGAGGCTATACATGTTTTTAAAACAAGACAAATATTTGATGAAAATATTTTTAGATAAAATTTAAAAATAATATGTATGTTAATTATTAAGAAACATGTGTTATTACGATCTATGTTTCATTTTATTATGCTTCTCATATGATCTCATAACCCTATTTGATTCTTTTAATAATATTGTCTGATAAACAATCAAGTCAATTTTAAATGGTTGTGATCTATGAATTTTTTTTATTTTTAAATATTACTCTCATATTATCATACAGTTAATCTCTTGATATGATTATGTATGACCATTGACTGATACCTCCCTTTTTTACCCTTGCATGGAATCTAAGTATAACCTTTATTATGTTTTTTGTCCATAGGTTATGTTGAAGTATTTTTAGTAGGTTATGACTAACTAGTTTACAATATGAGAAAAAATATTGTAGAGATATTGAATATAATTCATAAAATAAGATGTTTATATAATAAGTCTCCAAATAAAGTAATATTTTCTGATTTAGTTCATGTATTTTTACAAGATGTTTAGAATTGTTTTCTAAAATGATGTAATATTTATGTATTTAATGTTTTTCTGACCTCATGTTTTCAATTCTGTAATATATTCAATATCTAAATCTCATACTCAACTTGAAAATAATTTGGATTAGGTTCACACATTGGGATCAAACCTTGTAAAATTAAGTTTTTTATACTTATTTTACATTATATCACGTCTAGGGAGTGAGTACATTGGTATTATTAATAAGTGGGTCCAAATATCAGTATTCATTGAGTGATTTTAATGTTGTTTAGGAAAATTAAAATGGTAGTGATATTTTAAAATAGTATCACACTACTTTACACCCTCTCAAAGTTACTCCATATTTAATCTGGGGGATTTAATGTGCTGTCAGAGATAATCTAGGAACCCTATGATTATTTCTATTTTTATCCAAGATTATTTTTATTATATATATATATATATATAATGTTCATATTTGAAATTGGTTTAGATTTTTCTCGTATATATTATGTATTTTCCATACATGATAATACAAACATGGATGTTTAATACATGGCCTTAAGTAGTAGGTGAGAGAAAATGTAAAATGAGTTAAGTAATTTTTCCAATAAGAAATAATGTAGATCACTAATTGGGGGATATCAAAATGTTAGTTCATATATTATATCACATATTAATTTCCTTCTTAGAGAATCATTAATACTAAAGGAATATCTTGGGTCTATTAAATTGGTTAGATACCACCTCTACAAAGCTACGTATTATATAAAGATGGTTCATATCTATGGTATCACTTATATATTTGTGTTTATCTAAGACTAAAATGTTATAATAACATAAATGGTGATAAAAGTATTTTCCTTGAAAAAAATATTTTATTATTTAGTTTAAATATTGTAATAATATCGTTAATAATCTTTTATCTTGGGAATAAATTTATTATATTTCATATAAAAATATCCCATGTCTAAATAATAATTGAAATAAATCACATCCTGAAAAAATTATTATAAAAAATTCATCTGAGGATAAGATTCATAGTTTAGAAAAACTTTATAATGCAACTATTGTTGCCCAAAATTCTAAATGTATGATCAAATTGGAAATAGTTATGGGAAATGATTAATTTTTTGTAATATGTAAAAATCCTAAGGTTTAAATTGATTAATTAAAAAAGAGTGTTACATAATTTTCAAATCATTTTAGAATGAAAAAATTACCCTCAACCAAAATTATCTTGAGATTATAGTAAAACCAATGAATTTAGAGGAGACATAAGTTAATAATTCTTGTGATAAAACTACAAATGTCTGTAAAAGTGTTTTTTTAAATGAATTGAAATCAGTGTAAAGATGATTTTGAGAAAATATATTGAACTATTTAGTACAATCTCACAATAAAAGATATAATTTTTCCCAATCTTTATCAATATGGTTATATGGGCTACAAATCTAAATTTTGAAAAACAAAGTTGTAATATTTCTAATAATCCCACCAATACATCATGGAAGTTTTCCATTATGTGTCAATAATATTTATCCAAAAAATATGGTACGATTTTTCCAAAAAAATTAAGGTGTTTAAGAATGATATTTATTAACTAATGAAAAGTGGAAATTGTTTATTGTACATTAATGGTTCTATGAATGATTTGGAAATCAGGATAATAAATTTTGTAATACTTCTTAATCATTGGAATACATTAAAGGAATGTACTTTGGGGTAGTATATATAAAGTGAAAGGAAATCCAACCAATTAAAAGAAAATTACATATTAGTATATCAATCTGTCCTCCTAGAAGAGATTTTAATGATGGATAATTTCTGCAGATTTTTAAATTATTATGTCTACTATGATGATTATTTATGGCTCATATCAAACAATTTGGCCCAAAAATCATTTAATTTTTTATTGATAACAAATCAAAGAAAAAAAATGAAATGGTATTTCTAATATTTAGTGTAAATAAATTTAGGGGGTTGAGAAATCATAACCCAATAACAATGCCAATAAGGATTTTTCAACAAGAAATAAAATATTCTTTAATTTTAAGAGAAAATTCCACATCATGGACTATTTAAAAATTTCAATTAACAATAAGGATAGATGATTAAAACATATTAAACAACTAGAATCAATTAAATAGTGAAATAAGAGGATTGGTTTGGTAAAAAATAACAATAAAGAATAACCTTATATGTTTCCAAATAAGGGTAACCCAAAGATATATGAAAATCTATATAGAATTTGTAAATATAGTGTACATGAACCTAAAAATGAATGATTTAGATACCAATTAATAAGGATGTAATAAGAAACAAAGGGACCCTACCATTGAAGTCTGTGAAAAACCCATCTATGATGGACATATTATAATAGAGTAAAATAATGTTTGACCTTCGTAATTATAAATGGAAAAAAATATACAATAAGAATAAGAATGTGTAAGTGAATTTATAAATAATTTCAAAAATGTTGTTCCACATAATGATAAATCTGAAAATGAAAAATGGACCGTTCTACTTATGTGTGATGAAGTCTATAAAATTGGACGAGTTTGGAAAAAGAGTTATAAAAAATCTGGTGCTATAATAAAAGTTACTTTGGGTTGAGAATAAATTATTTTCCATATTTCCATAATTATATGAAAAATATGATTCACCTTATTCCCATATATCTATTCTTTGACCTTCCATTTTATAAATTGATTGTTTTTTATAAAAATGGGAACTATAAATTCTATGGAAACTATAATGTAAAAAATATTTTTCCTTCATAGAGCTATTTAATTGTTTCCACAATTCAATATATTAAGTTGTATTAAAATATATTCTTAGAGTATATTTTATTTAATTTATCATATGGGATGATCCCATAATGGGAGCTCCATTGATAGGGTTTCCCATCATTGTCACCTCCATCCTCCTCAGGTCATCTTGGCTTCCCTCACCATGCTAAGCGAGATTGTGGTGGTGGTTCCCATATTTTGGTAGAATCATCTAAATAGTGGGATCAGACATCTTGTCACTTTGCATTGTTGTTAGTAAGCTCCTCACTCAACTCCACCTTTTCTAGATAGGTCTTCCCAGTTCAGTGAGGTGTTGGCCAATAGCCATGTTCCAACTTCTATGGTTTATGAATTGAAGTCTTGGATCCGGCTGGGTGCATTGGGTGGTTAGTCATGGTCTCTACAAGAAACCTGGAATGAAGCGATGGGATTTGGGTTCAGTTTTTTAGCAGAGCTCTCCTTCAGCGGACATGGAGCTGAGGTAGAAATCAATGTGGTAATAGTTTTATATTTATTATCACTTTTTGCCTATATATTGGTTCTGGATGAGATTTTTCATAGGATGGGTTTGTGATTTTAGTTGATTCTTATTCAACATGGTTTGCTGTGGAGGCATGGTGTTGAATTGTTTTTTGTTCTAGTGGTGATTATTGTAGGTGTGGGTCTATCACTCATGGTATTCTCTAGCTTTCTGGAATTTGATATGTCTAGCAGTTAATGTGTGAATCTATTTGTTTGTTTTTTTGGTGATTTTTCTTTCTTTGTATATGTTCTTTTTTTGTTGTTTCTATTATTTCATACATGGAGCATACTGGGAGGAAGACTATGATGTACATGGATGTTGTCAATGATTTGAAGAGTTAGGGAAGGACTCTCTTCAGCTTTAGCAGTTGTTTTGATTTATGGTGTTTGTTTTTTGATTTCTATACATGGTAAGGGTGGAAAGGGACTAGGATAGGGTGGAGAAAAGTGTCACAAGTAGGCCCTTCTTTATACATTCCAGGGTATTTCAAATCGTTCTTATATTGTATCATGAGGAGGGGAAGAGTGAAGTGGTAAATTGGATTGATCTATAAGGAGACTCATGGGGTGTTGAAATTATCTTCTATGTGAATGTGTGATTTTTTTGGTTCTATAATTTGAAATATCCCGTGGCGGTTCAAGGATTCTATTTTGGTGGGTTTGTGGATACAGATTTCTTGTTCCTTTTGGCGTGTTTACAACTAGCACAATGTATGGATCTGCTTCAGATGAGGTTCAAAGTTGGAAGACTTTTAATGATCATGCCATTTGTATTTGGATGTTCAAGAGTGTATTGATCTATCATCATTACCAATCTCGTATAGCCATTCACAGGACATCTAGTTGAGTAGTCATGGGATGGACAGGGCTTGTCGTCATGATGTAGTTGCTAGGGATGGGAAAATCATGTAGTCTTGATCTTGGTTATCTTATTTCATGGTTTAGTTGGTTGTCATTTTTGGATCTTTTTGTTTCTCACATTTTCCTCAAAATAATTTTTATAATAAAAAATTTAATTTTTAGTCTTAAATTACTTTTTATAAATATTATCCATAATGAATATCTTTGGTGTTAATACATTGATGGGATGTTTATATGAGAATGTTTCACTAAATAATATTTTTTATAAATATATATAGTTCTTATAAAATATTAGATTTTATAGAAACTAAAACATTATTACACATAATTTTTCATGATCCATTTCATAAATATCTATTTATATGAAAGAAGTTTCATTAGAAGACTAGGATCATAATATATCAAACATGACATAAAACATGGAATCCTTTTTTATTCTCCATAATTAGATCCTAAAATACATTAGATCTCCTCAAACTTCATTCTAAAACCTATAAAATACAAGAAAAAATGGGGGGATATAATTACCAACAAGGTATTAAACATGATAAGGATGGATAATGTTTGAGTCAAAGGAATAACTTGACCTTATAACAGAAAAGGCACATGAGTATTAAAATGGGAGAATAAAATAAATAAAATGGCATCATAAGATTATAGATGTAAATTAATTTCGAAATAGAATAAAACATAATATAAACATAAGTCATGGATAACTTCGGAGACAAAATCACATGGTAGAAAGAGTCCATAATGGATTTGATTCACTCCTTAATCCCTTACTTGACCTCTCATTAAACTAAAACATTACCTGATGCATTGGTGGTAAATATAATTTTAGGACCACCCATAACATTCATACAATTTACATGTGTATGAGTTCCACATAAGAATATAAATCATAAGTCATAGACATAATATTTAACCATGAAATGAATTGGGTTTCATAATCTTATCCCATAAAATAATCAAAAGAAATTTCTAAAATAAGGCTAAGGAAAATCATCTTAAATAATTTATTACCCCATAAAAGTGAGGGAGAGTAAGATATGTTTTTATAAAAGATATATATATATATATATAGTATTTAAAATAATTACATAAAATTAATTTATTTTTTCATTGATGAATATAAATACTTTTTAAAATATTAAAAACAATCTTAAGGAAAATAACAGTTCCAATTTCAAAAGAACTTTTGAAAAAATAAAAATTCAAAAAATATTTTAGAAATAGTATTACTTTAAAATAAAAAAGAAAAACATAAAAAATTATGCATCAAGTGAAATAATGGTCTGGATGATGTTTAATTATATACAATCCATATAAGATAATATAATATTCATTTTATATAGTTCTAAAAAGGTTAAAAAGTTCCTTGTTTAAATAATTAAATGTGGATCTATCTTAAAAGGTATTTTAAAATAAAAAATGACTAAAATTATATTTAATAAATAATTTAGAGGATGTAAAAATGTTTTTGAAGATATTTCTTGAATACATGGTAATGAAAGAAAAATTAATTTTCAACCTAAGAGGTAAATAAAGTCATCTTTTCTAAAAAATATTTTCTCAATAAATTTAAGTATCAAAGTAGAGAAAATTTTAATTTTACATTAAAATTTCATTAATTACCAAATGAGAATAAAATTAAAGAATTTTATTAGATAATTATAAATAAATTATCTAATACATACTTTTATGAACAAACAATCCCAATTAAAATGAGATAGAAACATACACCCTTATCGTATTGGTATCTTTTCAGTCATAAATACCATAAATTATGTAGATGAATTTTAATATAAATTATTATATAGTGAGAATTATTTATGATATAATGTGTAATGTGGAATTATAAAAACCATTTAAAATAATATTGGTTCTTATAATAATAAGTACCTCAAAGAAGGATTTTTTTAGAGGAAACCCTTACCTTGAGTTCAGTTTTTATCGTGTTTGTATTTTATATCATCTATAATAAACATATATAAATTGTATTTTATATGTGAATAATTTATAGGTTTAATATAATTCATGAAAATAATTTACATTATTTATTTTAATGATATTAATAATTATATAATCTCTTATTTCCACTTCAGGGGTGTTGAGGATGCTCGTTCGTAAATTGAAAAACGGAACCAATGTAATGATATTGATCAAAATAGTCATTATTCCATCATTTCATGAATAGTAATAATGAATTGATTAAACATTTAATCCATAAATTATATTTCTATAAATAACTATGAATTATGGTTACTAAAAATGAACTATGTTACAATCAAGGTGATGGTTGGCCGTATGTAGGCTTGTACAACATCACCATCTTACCACAATCATGATAGATAGAAGGTAAGTGTTATTTTATCTTTATAAAATGATTATAATATCATAAATATGCTATTATTTCCTTAAATAAACTTAAATATACCATATGTGTAATGTAATAATAAAAAACAACTCCCAATGCTACACAATGTGGTAGTTTGTTGTATACAAGAACAAAATTATATGTTTTTTATGTATGATAAAGAAATAATTTATATAAATTATTAATTTTATAGAATGATTAATATTCCATTAATATCATATATAAAGACTATATATGTCATCATGAACATACTTGACATTCGATGATGGAAAACTAATTTCATAGGTTCTTGAGACAATATTCTTCTGTGCACACAAACAATGGACTCATTTCGCATTTGATGGAAGGGGAAAAGGATGAATATTATAACACAAATATACTAAAATAGAATTATATATGATATAATTGTGTTATTAAATTTTAAATTTTATGACATAATTAATAATAGATAAAGAATAATAAAAAAATGATCATGGTGAAGATGATTACCTTCTCTTAGAATACCTCATTTAGATATCTTATTATGGTCCCTAAGGATAGCCTTTTGGAAAGAAAAGATTCTCTAAATTGTGTATAAGGTTATTTGAGAGATAATATTTTCTTTTTTTGGTTATGAAAAAGGGATTTATAGGTGTGAATATATGATGGTAGGGGATTCCCATTTATAAAGTAAGAGGGGTGGCATTTTTTAAATTCACAAAACCATTCAATAATGTGAATTATTTCTCATGAAAAGTCCTTCTCGAATTATTAAAAATGGAGTGTAGGTGAGATAATTATTATACACGCCTCTATAACATAAAATAAACATTACCTAAACATTTTACTCAATTTACCTCTTTAGTTACTCCCCCTGGTAAACCAGTTTTAACATTAACAATTGTAACATTCATTTATATTTTTTTCTATTCATTATGATAAAAAATTATGATAAGATTATTATATAATATTAAATATAAAAATCAAAATAATTTAGTCATCTTAAATTAAATTAATCAAAGATGATGAATTTAATTTAATATTATACAAATAATGTTTTTAAAAAAATGTTTTTTAGAAAATAAATTTGTCATGTATAAGATGAATTATAATTACTATAGGAAATGTAATCATAATAAAATGAATTGGAATTAATATATATGTATTTATAATCTATAAATTTAATTTAAATAATTCCACATTAGGGGTTATTTTAGATAATTATAATGTAGGAAAATTTTTCACTAAAAAAATAAATTTCTAAGAAAATGTATTTCATTTCCGAAAAATAAACATATTTTAAAATATCCCATAAATATGATTTAAATTTAAATATATTTACTAAATATAAATAAATAATACTTATTATACTTATAAATAAAATTTAATGAATAATTTTTTTTACAATTACATAGTTTTTTAAAAAATAATGTAAATTTTACAAAAATCTATATTTTTTCATATCCAAGAAAAAAATCCCTATTTAACTAAAAATACAAAAAATACTGACTAAATTAATATCAATATTATGATTTCAATAATATTTTTAATTTTATAAAATGTCAATTTTTAAGATTATAAAAATTAATTATCATATTTTTTTCATAATAAAAATTATTTTTCAATGAAAAATATTTTTTGGAAAAATAAATTGTTCTATTGAAAATTTGGTGAATATTTTATAATAATTTCTTAAAAAAATTATATTAAATGAAAAAATTATATATATTTTAGGAATAATTTTACACTATTAATACCTATAAATTTAATATCTACTTTATACTGATCCTGTTTAAATAATAATATTTTAAAATTATATCATGGCCCGATTAAACTCAGTGTTGGAGGTTAAATATGCTAAGGAACTTAGTGTTAATTTAAATTATCATGATGTTATATTATAAAACCTAAAATATATTATTTATATATAATTTAATTTAAATTTTTTCTTAATGATTATTTGTTTGACATTCAAAAAATTTGTTATGTAAAACCCAAATCATAAAAACAAATAACAAAACATCCTCTTAAAAGTGTGAAAGGGGAATATAATGTTCATCTGGAATAACACATGACTAGGTATCCTTGTGTGAGAACATTGGTGGGATATGAAAATATGGACAGGGAATAGAAGAATAAATAATTATGAAGTGTGATAGATATAATTAATAAAAATAAAGTTAATGATAAAGATAAATATTACAACCATAAATATTTGATAATTTAAAAGTTCATTTATTGAATAGATATAAAGGTAGATGCAAAATAATTTTGTTTCTATATCCATTTCCATGATTCAATGGATTATATTAATATCAATATATAGATATCTAGAAAATATAAATACGTTATATTTTTTTATTTCAGAAAAAAAAATTCATTATTTAATTGTTCTTTAGTAAATTCCGATTTCACCTATTACTATATGGAATGAAAATAAAATATCTATTTTTAATTCATTATGAATGAGAATTAATTTATAACAGATGATAAGATCCACAAAAGGGTAATAAGATATTCCACTTATATTTATAATAATGATATTGTTAGAAAAATGTAATATAATACTAAAAATGTATATGAATTTATTAATATATGAAAATAAACAATAAATAAAAATGTGGAAAATTGATTATTCATTAAATAAAAAAGAATATATATCAAATAACATCAATAACCTAAACATGATTTATAATTTTAAACCAAAATTTTATCTCATACCATTCAACTTACATATCCAAAAACAAAATAGTATTCATCTCAAAAAATTATTTGCAAAATCTTAAGGGTTATATAATCCTCTTAACGTAATAAAACATTTTCTAAAAATATAATTATTCACCTAAAAAAATTAAAATCAAAAGTACATTGTCCAAAAATATTTTTCCCGAAATAAACATAATATTTTTCCACCAAAATTTTTATTAAAAAATTATTTCAACTTAAAAATTATATCACATAGAACAGTGGAAGGTGTTACACAATTATTACACGTAGGTTGTGGGTTCATGTCCCACATCCCTTATATATAAGATTATTTGTCACCTGATATATGAGATTGACTTTTAAAAAATATATATTTATATAAATTATATAATATTTATCGTGATATACTGATCATCCTAAAAATAACCTTAATCATAAAATCCTTTCTTAAACACTAAATTCATCTATATATCTACATTTTTCAAAAAATCATATTCTTTATTCAGAATAATTACCTCATAATCAATAACATATCAAATAGTTTCCTTCACAAAATATTTTATTTTCCATAATATATCCACTTTCCATCAAATAATATATCTAGTATATTTATACCAATCAGTATATTCTTGAAAATCATAAATAAAAACTAATATTGATCAATCTATAGAATTTTTAGGATTTTAAAAAAATAATACCACCAATAAAAATTACTCATATGCAATAATGTTTAATTATAACACCTAAAAAAATAGTCATTATACTTTAATAGTTTAAATAAAATAGGAAAGTAGTAATTAATCCTTGGATTTGGGAATTGATTCAAATGATGACCAAGTTCGCCACCAATATGATTTTGAACTATTAGGGTTTCCTTATATAAATCTATTTTTTCAATGTATTATTAACCATAGACTTCATTTTGTTGGAAATTAGTCGCCTTATGCCCACTTTTTCCAAACATAAATCTTCTTGTAGTTACATTAAGTAATTTTCTATGGTGACTCCACTACCATTATTTACTTTTAGTAAATAAAATCTTCTTTTCTTTATCATATTTAACACATAATATTCTATTATACTCCTTCCAATTAATCTTTGATGTGTTTTGAAATTCAACTATATTTCAATTGTTAATCAAAATCTGAGATAGAACATTTGGTATGATAAAAGGTTGTCTTATTGATGGTCCTTTTATTTTGGGATTATCCTTAAGAAAATCATTACATTTCCCATAATATTAGTTATATTCATGCATTATATTATTTCCTAACATTAACTAAAATAAGAAAATATGTATGGGAATACATAATTTAATAAACCTAAAAAATGGAAATTTGAAAACATGGGAGGAATAACATATAAATGATATTTATATCCTAACCTATGAGTCTCTATTTTTCAATATCGGATATCCATGGAAATTTTTCTTATTAGTTTTTATATCTTGGAAATTTGGTAAAGTCCTTCATAATTATTCATAATGTGTTTGTGAGTTTCCAATGTATATCCCCATGGAGTGTTAAAATAGTTGTGAAACAAGGCTCATTTTCATGCTCCAAGTGATAATTGAGACCCTTTGAATACACCCTTTCTAGATATATTAACCATAGTGCAACTATTCTAGATCCACATCCACATGTTCTATCTAGATATGGATAAATATTTTTAGAAACAACTAGCAATATCCAATACAAAAATTACATTATATTTTTCTACACATAAATTTATCCTTATAATTGACCTAAGGGGGCTTAGTAAATTTTTATAAATCCATTATCCAAACTATAACTAAACATAACCTCTGATACTAACTATAAAAAATAAAAACATTTTAAAAATATTATTACAGAATTCCTGAAAAATATCTTTTAATAAAAAATAATGATTTAAAATTACGAGTTTTTTGGATGAATGGGTTTATAATACATCAAAATGAACAAAAAATTAATTATTATTTATCCCTAATAATGATCTCATAAAATTTATTTCTCTCCTAAAACTATATGTGATAACCTTGGTAATCAACTAAAGAATTGGTTTAGAAAAAAAAGACCAGTAAAGGAATAAACAAGATAATGAAACATTTTGTTTTATTCAAAGGTATTACATGATATTATGAAAGAGAATAAAAATGATTAATAAAATTTGAGAAAAACAAAAGGATTGTGAAATCATAACATCATAGAAACATAGGAATGTGGTTATTCCATAAAAAATGATATAAATATATGTAAAGGATGACTTCCAACATAAAATTACATATTTGAAAGAGTGCACTAATATATTATGTTCACATCCTCATATCATACATTAAATATCATGACACAAGAACCTTACCCAATTCATTGGAGGGATTTATAGTTCTAGGACCACTCATTAAATTCATTTTAGTTATTGGAATGTTATTTTTTCATTAATGTAAATGAGAGCTCTCAAAAATCACAAGTTAAAACAGTGTCTGATATCTTTTCCAAACATATATATTTATAATAAATGAGTGCTATCTCTCTTTTATTTATTTACTATCTAAGAAGAATAAAAAATATTCTATGATAATCTACCATTTAAATTTTATAATATCTCAACATTAGAAACATCATCAAAAGTGTTTTCTTGTTTTAAAGTGACACCAAGAAATTTGGAATATCTTACTTCATATATAAACCACATTAATTACCTTTGAATATATTTGTTAACATTATTAAGGTACCTTTACATAGATACCCTTATTTAGATACCATATTTCAGCCTTAGTTCATCCTTATAAAAAGATATATCATCGTGTAAATACATATATTCACAAAAAACACTTAAAGAAAGATGATCTAGTGCATTATTATCCAAAAATGTAATTCATATGATCTTGGATTGATTATGGAAGTTCTAGTTTGTGTGAAACTCTAGAATTCATAAATACTTTATTCATTGGGAGGTTTAATAATATCGCACACATCAATCAGATGACCACCATCATTTATAACAAACAACTACACTTATAAGTGTAACATTGAAGTGTAGGTGAATTGCAACCTGTATACCCTCTCCCAATATAAAATATCCCTTTTGATTTGAGATCATTTATAAGGAATTATGTTCATTATTAGGATCTATGCATAGGCCTATGTCATCTCCAAGAACCACTCCTCACTTACTCCCACTGATATGATTATCCATTATGACCTTGAATGGTGGCTCTAGAAAATCTATGTTCACACACATATCTACATATACAAGTTTTATGCATCCACATTACTACCCTTGTACATTCACCTATCCCACTGTGAATGCTTTCTTAGGTTAACTATCGCTTGTGGTTGAGATATCTTCCAGATTAAGAATGCTTATGTTGGGATTTTTAGATTTCATGGTTATCCAAATTCATTTTGAAATTTCGGCCACCAAATGTTACATATATTTATTTTATAAATGGAATATACTACAATGAATTTCATAAATTACAACTTAATAACTCATTTTCTTCTCTCTAGTGATGTTACATCAAATAAAATAATATTCCATGGGTTGGATGATGTTGATATTGAAAATAAAATTTTTAAAATAGAAATGGTTGCTAAAAATAATACCATATAGGACTAATGATATGCCTAATTGGATTATTATAAGGGGAGATATATTATTTGTATTTTTTCAATATTTGACTAAGGAGTAAATTATAAATACGTTGAATTTTGTGATCATGAAGATATTAATTAATATTGAAGATGAAATACAAGAAATAGTTAGAAGTCTCTATGATAACTGCATGTGCTTATAGCTATTGGATATGCTAATTTAGTTCATTGTATATGTCATAAATAAATATGAACTCCTTAGTGATTCCCTTTGTAGTGGGGATGTCCATATACTTCTAGGATTTCATGTTTAAATTTTTTTATGTAATAATAATTATATATATGATGGTTGTAGATTTTATTTTATATATTAATCATTGACTAATCCTGCTAAAGGTTGAGCGAAATATTTACTTCACATTTTTACAGATGATTATGATAACATATCATTGGTTTAATAAATTATAAAAAATAGAAAATTGATCAAAAATTGCATAATTTTATATGATTTATGTTGTATGAAAATTGATTCTTAAGAGTTATTAAGATGTCATACTAAAAAAATATACACTTTGGAAAGAATAACTAAGGATGTAGGAAAATCTGAAGGTGAATTCCAAATGATCAATTTTAGAGGAGATATACATTGAAGATAACACATAGGTGAATCTATAAGATTATATATTATTTAATGATTTTTTGATGAAGTTAACCTCTAATATGAAGGTATTTTTACAATAAATTAAGGATTATTAGATGATTTATGGAAGCTAGGAATGTAAAAAAAGTTTTTGGTTATGTATTTGTTTGGAAGGTGCATTCAGAATACATAGACTTGGGGATTCTATATTGATCATTGAATTTAGTAGAAATGTGATTTTTTTATAATATTTCATTATTCATGATGATTCAAAATGGAAAAATATTTGAGAAAAGGTGAATTTTTAAATGATATACAAGACAAGAATAAGTTTTGGTTGCTTTTATTTTAATAATATATAATAATTTAAAATGTATTGAAATTTATTAGGATGTGTAATATTATTTATATGATAAATAATATTCTCATTATGGTTCATAAGATGAAATATAAATTGATGTATAAGAATTATAAAAGCATCTGGGATTTTACACCGTAATATATAACATATATCATATGGTATTTAAGATATTCTTCAAATACATAATATTTACTAGGGAAGTAAATAATGTAAATTTAATAAATAACTAAGTTATGGATAAAATATTTAATTTAGTGATTAAAAAAATGAAAACATAAATAGCATACATTGATATAAAAGGGTTATCTATTCAAAAATGAATTGAGTTTCCTAGAAAGTGACTTTAGAAGAAGATAAAATATTATAATATTAAATTTTTTCACTTAATGAACTATGATTCCTATTGATTGAAAGTGATATATTTGTTGAATTTTTTTTATAGAAGAAGATCATTTCATCATAGTGATGAAACTCATGCTTCATAAAAAGTTACTGTGAAAAATATTTTGAATATACTTATGTTAAATGCTCTATAATCATGTTTTATGGTTACATATATGTCACATCATATGATGGTGTAATTTTAACTAGAAAATATTTCACCCCATTGAAAATAAATTTATATAATGATTCAAAAAATAATTGAGTATGAGGATAATCATGTTTCAAAAAGAGTGGTATACAATAATTAGATGTGGAATGAGAATCGGGAATTAAATTCATACTTCAATAAGGTAAGCCACACTGAAACCAATAAATAATGGAACAATAACAAATTTTATCTTATTACATAAATAAATAATCACACGGAAATGATATTCTTATATTCAATCATACATACCATCACATATTATATTATGTAGACTTTGTTGATCTTTTTCGGATGAAAAATCAAAAGCCATGTAGAAAATTACGTGCAGATATGCTTTACTGTGTTTGAGTAAGAATAAAAATAAAATTATTGATATGATCACATTAAAAATAATTAATGATTTGTATATATATTATAAACGTAAAATCCATTTGATTTTGTGAAAATATATGTGAAGAAGAAGAGAACATTTAAGAAATGGTGAAACTATAGATAATTATTAATGGTCATTGTGTTGAGGATCATGATGATGTGGAAAATGATAAGCGAGAAAGAATAGTTATATTTATCCTAAATGTAGTATAGGTTTTAGGATACATGACAAAAAAAAGGATAATTTTCATGAGACTATATAATAGTATATATTCGTAGTGGGAGACATGTTTCTATAGGGTAAGATCTCACTAGGTAATCAAGTAACATATATGATTAGATAATAGGTCTTTTTAAAGAGATATTATAGAGAACCTCTTATTCAATTGGGGGATCCAATATATAAAAACAATCCAAGGGTTTATGGATCCATCAACAGATAGATTTCATTGGGTGATATCATCATGAGAGTCAATGATGTGTTCTTCCATTATCTAGTTTTTACATAGACCACATAACATGTTTAAAGGATGTGTTCTTCTTCTGTCTTATTAATACAAAAATATTTAATGAAGAAATTTGCAATTATATTGTATTAAATTGACTAATATAGTGAATATTTTCTCTCAAACATGTCCCAAATTAAGTAAATAGTAGATGTTCACATATGGATCAAACATTATAAAAATATTATGGGTTGGGATTTCATAACTTTCTATCATGCATGAAGTGTCAATTACTTCTTAAAATTAATAATCTAATGTAAATATCTCATCTAATATATATGTTTTATTATTTTAATGGGAAATAAAAAAAGTAAAATAATTCATTAACATAGGCTCATATTTTTTCACCCCCACTCTTTTAGAGTGAATACATGATCCTACTATGGAATTTCAATGGTTTCATGTAAAATGGATATTAATGATATAAATACTATCTCATGTTCAGAACTGATTCATAATTATATATTTATATGAAATGTATATAATCATAGGAACAGTTTGTTATTTTTTATCATCTATTATTTATTTAGAGACTAGTATATAAATTATTTTGATCATACTCATTCTTTTCTGAATATTAATATGAATTGAATGAAGATTGTTCTTGTTATTTTGGGATATTTTATCTTATATTAGTTTATTCATTTATACATAATTTGATAAAATATTTATGTTCATGTTTCACTAAAATATCAATTGATTGATACGAGCGATGTTCATTTAATTATTTTTTATATAGGTTTAGATACTCATTTAATTATTAGATTTTTTTATTTTGGTTCCAATGACCATTTTTAACTAATTAAAAAACATAAATTAAATATTTATATTTTATTATACCATGTTATTCAAATATTTTTTATATATATCTTTATTACATATTTATATTTTGTTTTATATTAATTTAATGATTATTTTTTATATATTTTAAAGATTTTATCAGTTCAAGGATTATAGAATATATGCTATACTAGTAACATATTTGTTCTTAAATTCAATAACAATAAATATTAATTTATTTATTATATTTTTTCTCCATCATAATATTATTATTTATATCCAAGAAACTTATAACCAACAAAATACTACATTCATCTTTAATTTGATTAGTAATTTATATTAATCACTCAATTTTTACTATCACGTATTTATAATCAATGTAATTCACTAGGGATTAATTTTATTTATGTTACTCACTTAGAATTATCCATGTTATTATAAAATTACAAGTTACACATAAGAAATTATTATACAATAAGTTTCTAAATTTTAGATGGTATTAATTCAATAATGGCACATTTTTTCATTCTAAACTATTACACTGTTGTAAGAGAAAATTAAACATAGAAGAAACTAATATTTCTTAGATTATAAAAAATAATTTTTTATTTACTTTTTATACCATTTATATATATCGGTTATTCTTAAATATGAATTTAGGATTAGTAATTTTATCAATATTTAACATGATAAATATTAATTTATTCATGGAGATTGTTATTTTCCCAAAATTCAATAATTTTGATATCTTTTATAAGGATAATATAAATTTATAAATTTGAGGTGATATTAAATTAATAATTTTACAATTTACTTGTTAATTTTCTAAATTATTGTAAGATAATATTAAAAATATGTGAAAATTTTTATTTGGTAAATTATGATATGTATATTTTATATTTTCTATTTTTATTGTTATTATTTTTATATTCTCATATAATACATGATTCTGATTTCATGTTGAGAACTGTATAAACCCATATCATGGAAATAGACCATTGATTCGAGAATAAATTATTTTTTTTATAAATTAATGATGTATAGTAATTTTATATAGAAAATTAGGCAGATAAATATATTTTGATTATAATAGAATTAATTAAAAATTCTATTAGTGTAAATAAAAAATAAACCAATGAGTTTAAACATAAATAGATTTTACTTGGACTATAGGTGTATGTTCAATATTTTTATAACCTATAGTTACATCTAGTAATATCAATATCAACTTAGTGTTCATTATGATAGTAAAAAAATAATTTAGTATATTATTCATATAAATTAATTTGTACTAATTGTTTAACCTATAAAATTGTGATTATTTTCATTTAACGTAGTTATTTTATGAAACAAAAATATTTCTTCATTATTGGTCATTATGTGAAAGAAAATGTGGGTCTATATTATTATTTTTAAGGAATAATATATTTAATTTTTCTAAATATATAATGTAATAAAAAATATTTTTTAGGTGTCTTTACAGATTCTGAGGGTGTTCTTTTACCCGTACATCTCAATGAAAAAATGATCTTATGACCTATTTTATGACATTTGAATGAAATATTGGGTGTATAATCTATTCATTAATTTATTTTTTCTTATTAAATATAAATTTCATATAATTATGGGATATATGGGTTAATATTAGTTATAAAATATTTTCCTCTTTTTTATTTATTATTATTGATATTTTTTATGAAATTATATTTATATTTTAATTTTGTTTATTAAAAATCATAGGAAAATAATAGGATTCCAATAATTATATATTAGTTGTGATATATTAATTAATATTTAATAAAATATGGATTATTATTATTTAGTAGTGTAATTTTATTTTTTTAAGTAGAGGTTTCTGTATTATTTGTCTTAAAAATCTATATTTTCTCATATTATCTCATGTTGAGATGATTACGGTTCATTATTAATAGTGTGTGATTATCTATTTATACCAAAGTTAATTCTACCTTCTAGTAAATAGTAATGAATTATAGTTCTCTCTTCTTACCATAGTTCAATGTTGTGTCGTAGTTAAATTCGTTATCAAGTCTAGTAGTGTTATCAAAATTGTTTGAAATATAAATGAGTCCAAAACTTATTAAAAATTATTTTATAGTTAAATAATTCCTTTATTTTCCGTAGTATATTATTAGGTATTTTTTACCTTGAAGTTGATAATCCATATATATATATATTGTGAATAAAACTTCATTCTATTTTACATTATTACAAATGTTTTTTTATGATAGCTGGAAATGTAGTTTACCATTGTCTTCCAAATGATAACATGTATTATGATATTTTAATTAAATAATTATTTCTATTTCCATTGAGGTAGTATATCATAGATTTACTTGGGAAAATGTTTACAAATTTCTTTTCCATACATGAATACTTTTATTCTAAATTATTAAAATTTGGAAAAATATTTCTAAATTTATTTTCCCTTAATTGAGATTATTTTGATCATTAACATAATTTGTTTTCACTGTCTTCTATATAGTGTTATTTTTTATGGTAGATCCATGATGGGATAATTGAAAAATTTATTCCATTGGATTCATAATATATATTATTTAAAATATTCATAAACATTGATGACACTTTTCTATAAATGGTTTAAAGTTAATAAATCATGCTAATCATTTTTTATTAGGTGAGTTCTAGAGGTCACTATGACAAGTTTTATAGTTTTCATGTTATCTCCACATCTCATAGTTACTTAGTGTAGTTTAATTTGATATTCCATTTATAATTTGTTTCAATAGTTGTGAATTATTTTTTTATATGGGAAGAACTAATGGTATATTACATTGATGGTTTTTATTTATATTTTTTCCATTATAGTTATACAAATGACAAGAGATGAAGGTGTGATTTTAATGAGATGAACCCAATAAAATTTTTATTCATTACTGGAGGTAAGGATGATTTATTTATCCAGAAATATTTAAAACCATTTAAACTCTCTACCATGATGAGTCCTTATATCATTTTATGGCTATGAATACTATTAAAACCTCATTTCCATGAAAATAAAATCAAATTAGTGTTGAATTATGAGACAATTAGTGGCATTTTTATGATTGGATAGGGGTTTTAATTATTTTAATGTCATGTTATATGTTATCTTATTTGATTTATGGGGAGTAACTCTACTAACATTGTGGTGGAAACCCAATAGTGGAGTAATAACATTACTGTAGTTCAATGTATTTGGTGGAACACATGATAAAAAAATTGAATAAACATCCATATTCTGACATGTGGTATGATTGAATGGAAAATGATTATATTTGGGACAATTTTTTACCACTTAAGGAAATTTTATATATGGGTTACATATTTTAAAAGGTTAAATTTAAATATAACATATACATTAATATTTTATTTTGGAGGATTATTCTTGTAATTAGATGTGAGTTAATCTTAATCATTATGAATTTTATCCTAAGTGAGCTTGATTTTCATGATTAGTCAATTATAATTTAATAATTAATTTGAATTCTTAATTTAAAATTTAATGTTATGTTTCCTTTAGAATAACATACTGATAATTCATATACTAATGATATATTCATACTATTTTAGATTTACTAATCCATGTGGTGTCTCTAATTTATATAGTGAGGGTATTCACAAGTAGGGATATAAAATTCATATCCTTGGACCATCTATAAATTTATAAGTGTATATTTGTAATTATAAATTCAAATATTTAAAATATTAGTTAAAATTATCGTAAAATAAATTTTTGACTACACCATTAACCTGAAAATATATTTTTCATCTTGGTGTAATAATTTAGTGAAAAGTATATATAAAAAAAAAATTGGAAGTGTATTTAGATCAAGAATGAATTAATATAAATGTTTTAAAATCATACTTCAAACAGTGATTGTTCAATATTGAGGGACAATAACATCACACTATTTTTTCCATGGTTATTTAATTGTACATTTTAAGCATGTGATCAAAATTTTGGGAAATATCTTTGTAAATATTTTACCACAGTTTGTTTAACTTGAATACAACCCTTTTTAATGAGGTTTTTTATTATAATTTTAAACAATTTTTTTGAATGACATATAATTGGTATTTATCCTATATCTAGTGTATGGTGGATACTTCTTAAAAACCATCGTATATATAATTTTATAATATTTTTTCATTATTTTGATTTCACGGCCCCAATGTGGAATCACATTCCTTGTGGTAATAGGAATCCCCAAAAAATCTCAAATGAAAATAACCTAATGTGTATCTCTTATAGATATCTAGTTCCTTTCTACACTATTTAGATATCACAATCATTGATGTAACTTCACTAGAATGAAATTTTTTGACACTACTAAGGTATCATCTATGTAGTTCTCCATATCATCCTCATAGATCTATATACACTCATTCATAGAAAGTATTTATATCATTCAGTTGTAATTTCTCATAAATCCATATATAAAATGATACATTTATTCTCAATCTTAAATGTTTTCTAAATCAATGAGGTATATCTCATTCCACTCTCTAGTGTACATTAAATCATGTCTCCATGAAATAATGATATATTCATGTATTTAGAATGAAATATTCTATTATACCATCTATGTGTATTTTTATCATGGTGCCCCCAATTAATTAATATTTGGTCTATTTACAATATATCAAAAATTCTTTTAATTTTTAACCATAAGAATTTATATATGGTCATTCCTCTTAAAATATCCCTTACCCCTTCAAGATTTTTATAAATCATTATTGTTAAAAAGGAATTATATACCCCATAAAAAAACCCATCCCCTCATTAAATTCCATAAAATAACTGAAAAAAAAATTGAAGGATTTTTGAGATTTTATACGATTATTTCATTAGTTTCCATTTATTATTCAATTAGGTCCTCTCATTACGGGGATGAATCCACATGACATTAAAGATATGAAATTATGAATCTCTACTCTTTATTAATCTACCTCTATTCAATCTTCATCACACCCTATAATCCTGTTTTATAGTTTTAAATATATATATATATATTAAGATATTTTGAATGATTCATCCATATAATGACAAGGATTAAAGCATCGTAATTTGGAATTGAGTTATATAGCTATAAACCTCTTAAATTCCTGAAATTCCAATTAATATCTCCCGTTGTTGCTTTATTGTGAAGTTAACATGTAATATTGGTTTGTAAATACAGGGATATAGATAGTTTTATGAAAATTATATATGTTGGGTGACTCTAAAATTTTATATTTTAAAAATATTTTTTTTTGTATTATAATAAATAGGTAAATCATTATATTCACAAAAATATATTAGTGATTGAATAGCCCCACATTTATATAAAGGTAATACCCATTTTAATTAATCCAAAACCACTTTGTTTTTTAATATGAGAATAAGGGAGTTTGTGGAATCAAATATGTACTCAGTAATTATGGATGTATGTTAGGGAATTCAACCTAAAGTTTAATGTTCCATCTGATCACTAGTGGCCATCATTTTGTGTTGGACAACCATTAGGATCCTATCAGCTAGTCAATGGGTTTTTTCTATCTTTTTAAGGGGAATATGGTTAATTTACCCCTTAAACCCGTTATCCTTTTTAGCTCAATTATGCTCTCTTTTGGGGTAGCAGTAGTAGCATTGGAGGACTCTTCTCATCTTATTGGTTCTTGGGTGTTCCTCAATCAATATTCCACAAATATTTCTTATTTACATCACATTATAAAGATTCAAACAACTCTATTACTCATCTATAAATTAATATCACTTCTACTTTTCATCTAAATATATCATTTCTATATTGACATAAATGAAATATTTTTTTTTGATTGGTTTTATCTATTTTTATTATTTCTCCACAAACCAAAGGACAACACGTGACCTATGGGACACTTATAACCTTAGTTAGGTGGCCTTTTATTATTCAATAATTTTTTATCATTATATATGTTCTGATCATGTATGTTCATTCTATAACATTATATGCTTTACCTAAGGAATTAAATTGAATTTTTTACCTACCATAGTTATTAAATGGAACCTATTTAGACATAGTAATATGGGTTGGATTTGGAAGATATATGATGAAACTATTAATGTAGTGTGTTCCTCCATATTACTTTGTTTCGTTTGAACTAATTGGGTAGCATAGGGATGTTCTTAGTGATATAATTTATTAATATAGAACATGAAATTCTATGTATAATCCTAAAGACCCTATGTTCTTATGTCCATGCAGTTATTAAATAGAAATGTAATTAAACCCAATCATGGAAATTAGATTATATTGTATAATTAGTAATTAATTAAAACATGGAGTATTTCCTTGTTTAAAATAAAAGTAAATGTATGTGAGTATGTAATTAAAAGGAATAATTACTTGGATTCCACTTTAATGGTATTAAAATGGTATACCAAGAATGAGCCTTTGATTCAAATAGAGGACACATGTTAATTCTTGGTTGTGAGTACACATTTGAATTCAATGAGATCAAATGCTATGGAATCCCACGAGCAACAAAATGAATTCTATATAGGTTCATTTCCATCAATTTCTTAGTGAATCTCACCTTGGATTTAGGTAATGTATGATCTTTTTGAATGGAATAGTTTAATTTCATGTATTATTTAGGGGTTACATTGTCTATTTTCATAGTATGAACTACTATGATTTGTCTTGGTTATATTATTGTTAAGTACCTCAGGTATAATCCTTGGATTCTAATTGATATATGCCTCAAAATTTATAGGGTGGTCAATTATGATTTGATGTAAGTAATTGAAACTCTTGGGAAATACATGAATGGACTTCCGAGTTGATCAATCTAGGTTCCCTTAAATTACATGATTATGGATTCCTCAGTGTTTCTCATTGAAAATAGATAATTATATTATACCTCTGGGATGTTCATATCCCAGTGATAGAGAAATAATGTCAGGTTAGGTCAGGTTGTCTCCCTGAGTCTCGAGGATCGACATGGTTCCTTTTATGTTTATATGTTACTATTCAAAAAACAAACATTTTTATTTCACACTATTATAAATTACCTATACATATTAGATATTAATATGACAACATTTTTTCAGCCTATATATTTATACTCACATCTTGTTTGGGATAGTATTTGGTACTCATATAGACTTCAGAGATATTGATCTATTAATGGGACAGAACATTATATCTGATGCTTGATGGTATGGAAAGTATTGGGTTTGGGAGATAGAATCCAAGTTGGTGCTTAATAATTTGGTTCAGTTAATTTCTTTTTTATTTAATCCTTTTTTACTTTAGTTCCTAGATTTATCTAACATGATCTATAGGTATTACCTTTTGTTCAATATATAGAATCACTTTGAAATTTTATGTGTTGTGACTTGGAATTTTAAATATTATTTAGGTTTTATAGTTGTTATTTTTATGTTTTCAACTTTATTTCCATTATCATGGAATATTAAATGATAGTATAGTCTCCCCACTTTACCACCTATAAACCTTTTCTTCTTGTATGTGTCCTCTAGTGGATAGGGAGGTACAATTAAGGCCATTTGGGGCACCAACTCAGGGTATAGGTTTAATGTCTTCTAGGTCGGGGTGTTAAAAATTTTATCAAAGGAATAATGTTTTCTTTTATTATTTAGGCTTGTTAGATATATTAATGGAATGTTATGGGTCATGGTAATGAGACTTTTATTGGTAGTAGATAACACATGTGAAGGGTAAATCTATGTTTCGAGGGGAGGGAATTTTTGTTCATGTAATTTTTTGTTATAGTTAATCTATTTTCACCTTGAGGGGTTAGGGGGTTAGGATGATATGGTTTATAATATTTTTAGGAATGATATGGTATAACAATAATTCATATATCATGTATCGTATTAGAGAAATACATTTTTAATTAAATTTCCATTCATTCCTTTATTGTTTTAGTTGGTTTATTCAACGTGTCATTAGTTTAGTTTTTCAAGTTTCTAAATTTACCTAAAAATTATTTTACAATATAGAATAGTGGTGTGGCTCTTTTTAACCAATATATAAATGACTAATTATTTGATATTTAAACCTCAAGATTGGAATTTAAATTGGTTGAAGATAAATATGACGAAAAACTAAATATATTGGCTTGTTCCTCTTCAACATGATTTTAATACATCATATAATTAAACAATGGTGTCTTTTTGTAATTTTTTGGGGAAATATAAATTTTTAAATACCCAAAAGAATTTACTAATGGACATAGATTTAAATGAATTATTTTATTGGTAAAATAAAATTCCATTAAGTGATGTATCTTGGTTTTACCATCATAACATGTGAATAGAATCTTCTTTACCCAATTCATTTGATGTGAAGCATTATTATTTATCTTACTGTAACATATTGTTAGTAGATGGGGATAGAGATAGAGAGAGAGAGACCATGTTGTGACATTTAGAGATTATGTTATTTATTATATTCCCTAAACTATGATATCAATAAATTCACTATTAATGAGTAATGTGAAATTCTTGTGGAATATTAAATAAATACATCCACATCAAATACCATATGAGAAACTTGAGAGTATTATGAGTATGTTCCAGAATTATAGAAGGATAAGACACTTATGGAATATGCCCAATGTATGGACACTTAGATTAGGTTGTGAATTATTTGTGTGATTTGGTCTTCGGATAGTGATGTAACTAGATATATTCATATGATTTTTGAGTTGACCTCGGTGTTTTGGTTGTATCATCTACCAACATTATTTAAAAAGGAGCCCCCCTAGAATTGGAGACATGGATTGAGTCTAAGAACACTATATTTGTTCATATAGACACAGCCCTATGAAAAGGTAAATTATTTCCACCTACATGCTTCATATCCAAGAAAAGATAAGGTGGAATACTAGGATTTGGGACAATCAGTACACGGGTATGGTCTGGATGTATTTACCAACTAGTTTTTCAACTAATTTCACTTGAGAGATTTTGGTTTGATGGGTATATGGAGTTCATGCACCATGAGAAGTAGATCTTATCTTCCATGGAGTTTTCTATTTGGTTTAATAAATTATAGCGGTTCACCCTATCAATTGATAATGATGATTTTACTATAGTGAGAAACCTCAAGGTATTATATAGATAGAATGTATATGTTAAATTGAATGTAATCCATATGGCCACCATCCCAAAAATCATTAACAAGACCTTGATTTTCAAGAGGAATTTGAGAGAGGCCAATTATCCAATGTAGGCAACACCAGCTGGAAGTGTATCATCTTGTGGTAGGAAGTACAAAATTAATGGGTCCCAATAGAGTAGTGGGGGAGAGATAAGAAAATTTCATTGTGTTATCCTATGTAATCATTGCATCAGTGCTAGTCATTAACACTCTCACTGTGAAAGTCTTCCAGTCATGTTTCGGTCCTGTAGGAAGATGAGTTATTTCTTGAGGTTTTGTTTGAAGACAGCACATGCACCTAGTAATAGATCCTTTTCTAATGTTTGAGACGTCCGGTCTAGATACACTACATTGTGTTTGGTTAGTTTTTGGAGTCTCATTGGTGACACATGATGATGTCATGATAGGGTTGAATATATTATGAGTCAAACACACATGTTGGGTAGTGCTCCACTATGGAGTCAGGCAGGGTGAATGGTTGAGGATCATGTAAATGAATATAATGCAGAAGACTATTGAAAATCATGGTTTCTTTCTTTTAAATATATAAGGTATAATTTTTGTGGCTTCGATAACAACATTTCCCTTTTTTGACATAGTGTATTTAACCTCTTTAATGTCTACTAAAATTAGGTATGGTTTTGTTTTAGCGTTAATTTATGTGTATGGAGTGATGTATATCAAAACTCTATTTGGTGTCTGATATGTAGGAGCCAATTAACACCAGGAGTTTTCTCTTGATATAAATGTTTACTAATTTCTAGGGGACCTTTTCAATCATGATATAACAATATTTGGCCTAATTATTGGAATATATAGGTAATTTACCATTCAATGTCCTATAGATTCCTATCACCAATGGATGTCATTCCAATCATCAAATGGGGTCAGTAATGTTCACAAGGAATAGTGGTACATTCTAGATGGTCATATAGGTCTCGATCAGTAGAAAATGAGTTGGTTTTCCATTGAAATTTATATACTTTTGTTGGAAGGTGGATGGGAGGGGCCAATACTTTACCCTCAATTCCCATATAAGTTTGTGGATACCTCCAATAAAGAATTATTGGGATTATCACTTGTCCTATTTACTAAAAAGGTTAAGGGTACATTAATTTTTTTTAGATTATCGATAGATAAATCATGTGACAATTATAAACTGATATCCTCTAATGTGTATTAGTTGTCTTTTTATAAATATTTTGGATGATGGATCTTATCAATGATCAAATTGATATTATGTTATCACTAGGATATGATGAGATTCTTTGGCATACGTCATTTGATTTTCTAAATTATTTATATCCTATATGAGTCCTTGTTTCTACCATTCCACTTAATGATTAAACTAGAATTATTTATAGCCATACTGAATTGAGTTTTGTATCTGTATCTTGATGCCTTCATGGAGTTTTATAGGATTAAACCCTCATGTTTTAATATACAATGTAATATCATTCACAAGAGTTGCATATTACTCTGGGTACACTGAAAGGGCATATATTGTATGTTATGTTCTTGATGTTTCAATTTTGAATCGATAAGGTATATTTCTTGGGGAATTTCATACAAGAAGAGAGTGTGTATATCATATCTGAGATAGTGGGATATGTAGTTTCATGGAAGAATCCAAATATTTTTTTTTTGATTTGTATAGCTTCTTAGGCTTTTTAGGTTACTGTCAAAAGTTTATACAATGCTTTTCCTATTAGGTAGAACCATTGACTGGGATCAGAGAAAATGGGGTGAAGTTCATTTGGTATAAAGAGTGTAAGAATTCATTCTAAAAGTTGAGGGTTAGAATGAGTTTAGTATTGACCACGATAATTCTAGAGATATTAATGGACTATTTTTTATATTTCAATCCATTAGGTATTAGGATGTATTATGTTATGACATTGGGGGATCGAATCATGGATTATATTTATCATAAGTTGAGTTCACATGAAAGAAATTATACGACACATGATATCAAGTTTTTAGCAATTATACCTGATTTGAAATTCTAGATACAAAAGAACATGTGAGATAGGTTTATGTTCAATAAAAAACATAATAGTTTTAGGTATTTCATTACTTAGTGGGACCTCAACCTTCGACAATGAAGGTGGTTCGTGTACCAATATTCTTTCAACATTGAGTTTTTATTTAAAATATGTAATGGAAATTTATATTAAGATTCTCTAATATTGAATATATGCTATTATAATGTTATGGAGTTGATTAGTGAGTGAAAACGGATGGTTCTTTTGATGAAATTAATTTTTATATCGATGATGGCTAGGGTTGATTAGTTCTAGCATCATTATCCATGGTACTATTTGTTATGTATCATATCAAGATGAGTTATATTTTATATTTATAGTTTCCTTAAATCACGAAAAACATTTATGGTGGTTGTATTCCATTACCATTTACTAGTGATGAGGATTAAATCATCAAAATTTATGTGGATATATTGGAATATACATTCATGAAACAGGAGTTGATGAGAGAATATAATTTTTTAGGTGGGTGGGGAACCAAGGATTGAAAACTCAATTTGTGATCTCTATTTATTTTATTGGTGACCATGCATGAAGAAGGATATGAAATGGTCAGTTACATGTTGCTCCACCAGCTATAAAGTGATGGCCAGAAATTAGTGTCCCACAAGTCTCTTACATACATTCCTTATTCAAGAGTATAAATTGAATAATGTCACAATAGACTTAATTTTTATTTTAACAAAACTATACCCAAAATAAATATTCATTTTGGGTTATTATTTATTCGATGATGAATTTCATCCACTTTCTACAAATTTTGGAGACCTTTTTATTGTTTGATATGGTATGTTTTGTATCCTAGATACTATATGACTACATGGGATCCCTTTAAGAATCATTTTTGATAGATATATTTGGTTCATGTAAACGTTCTAGAATTGGTTTCATAAAGAATTGGGTACTAAGGTGATTTTAAGTGCATCATATTACCCTTAAAATGATGGATATATTGAACTATCAATCCATGTGTCGAAGGACATGTGTGCATGATTTTTGAGAATCAAGGGAGAACCATTTGGACCCTATAGAATTACCTTATAATAATATTTATCATGTGAATATTTATAGGTTTCCATAAGAGTAATTTCTTGGGAGTCCCTACCATTTACCATTGTGTTAGTTGGACACAAATGAGGCAAGAATGGGTAGGATGATTCTCATTTAAGAAAAGTTAATGAATGTTTAGTTGATTTTAAAATATTATTTAAACTACTTATAGAGAGGAAATATATACATATATATATATATATATATATATATATATTGATCGAAATCATCAACCCCTTTTTTACATTGGAGTACTGGTAATTTACCATATGTCATTGTTGTTGGGACACTATCGTATAATGAGGTAGGAGATTTTGGAACCTAGGTATGTAGGAACATTTGAGATTTTGGAGAGGGTCATCCCAATGGCATAACGATAGGACCATCAATAGAGAATAATCTCCATGAATGATGTGTTTTATATATATTAGAATAGAAGGTCGATTATTGATTCTTCTCAAATGATTAATGTTAATGGTGTTGATATTAAGACTGATGCATCCTTTGAGGAGAATCTGATTCATATTTTGTACCATAGAGGGAAGTCAATCTATGAAACACTAATTCATGAGGTATAGGAACTATATAAACATGGTAATTCTCAATATAAAACATGGGTGTGAGAATTTGATATATGGGATAAGTGGCATGACTTGTACCCTCGGAGATTCGAGTGATATTTGATGATGCAACTCAGGGTTGAGTTTTATTGAGGTAGGGGTGGTTATTAGACCCTTAGCTACTTTTAAGTTATAAGTCCTATTTAATATTTCAAAAAACCCTGTTGTTTTTTATTATAAGAAGTTTTTAAGGGTTTAGAGGTTCATGGAGGAATTCTGGAAGAGCGTGAGGAGGTGTGGGCATGTAGCCAAATGGTTTCTATAGAACACCCTAGCTGATGTCCTTCTTGTAGGCTAGGATTTCCACTTGAAGCAATATGGCCAGCTAGATGGATCTGAAATATTTTGTTAAAGGAGAAAAATTTTCTTTTATAACATAAACCCCTCTTCATTATTAACTCCCTTTTGGGACTCTTTTTTGCAGTATAAGCTATGTGGGTGGCCTCCTCTCCTACACTTTGTTCTTTGGTGTTCTTCCAACAATTCACCTCTGATTTTTCCACTATTTTTCACATTTCGAGGCTCATGGAATTTATGTTACTAATATATCATTAAATATAACTTATATAATCAATCAAAATCACTATCATCATGTTTAATGTAAATTCCCTATTTATGGTCTTTTTCTAGTATCTCTATTTCTATCAGTTCTACTCAAACTGAAATTCGGCACTTGACAATTGGTATGCATCTAACCAATGGTATGTGGTCTCATTATTCTCAATTTTTTTCTCTCTATCTTAAATATTTTCTATATCTATGTTCATACCAAATCATTGGAATATTTACCAACATAATTATATTAAATTGTTTACCTAGATTTGTGATAAAATGGAACCTATTTTGTATATGGAAATTTGGTTGGATTTTGTAGACCTTTTTTAAAACTATTCACATGTTGATTTGTTCCTTCTTTCCTTGTGTTGTGTGAACAAATAGGGATTTTTAAGGCTTCAAATAATGATATAATTCTTTAATATGGATTTTGCGATTCTTAGGAAGACCCTTAGGACCCTACATTTATTAGGCCATGAAATGCATAAGAGTAAATGTAAATTGAACCCAAAAAAGAACACGGATTATATTTTATAAATTTTTTATTAATTTAATAGTATTATAATGACTTATTTGAAATTCCTGGAAATGTATGTGAGTATGGAATGACATGAAATACTTCCCTAGGTTCCTTGTGTATTGTACTAGTGTGGAATTCCATGAATGAGAATAGTATTCTTATTCTAGATGCTTGTTAATTTCATGCTGTGAAGACATATTTCAATTCAATGAGGTCATATTCGATAGAATTCCTCAAGTGGCGCAATGGATAATTTTGAAGTGATTACCATGAATCTGTGGCTGGATCCCCTATGGATGTGTGTATAATCTACTCATATTGAATCACATAGAAATAATTTCATGTAATCTAGTGTTTTACTCAATTTTACTAATGTGTACTAACTTTGAAGTAATCCATACATTCCAAATCAATCATACCTAAAAATTTCAAGGTTGGTCTCATGAGTTATGATATGAATAGTAGAATCCCTTGGGAATTTCTAGAATGGAATAGACAAATTATCCAAGTGGATTTTCTTAGGCTACATTATTATGGTTTCCTCAATTTTGTTTCTTGGATCCTAATTGGTCCATGATACCTCCTCTATGTTCGGAGACTAAATTTCTCCAAAGAATGTGTAGTCACCCTATATTTTCTCCAGGAGACCCAAAGCTCAATAAGAATCATTTTATTTTCATATCTAATTATTCTCATAGAGAAAATTACTTATTTTACATCATTATTTATTACATATAAAGAATGTATTTTAATTTGACACCATTGGTGGGGGCCGAATGAGTTATACACAGATAGAATAATGTCATTCATTTTTTAGTACTATATACTTCATGGATTTAGGTTGGTACAACTGTAATAACATTGTATCTATTTCTTTGTTGTATAACATGGATTGGATATGGGTGATGGGGGCCAGACTAGAGAATTAAAATTCTTGGTTTTTGAAGTCTTTTTGTATTTTTCCTTCTATTTATTTTTTATGATTCATGTGTGGTACTTCATATATATGTATTCATTTATTTATGTGTAATCACATTAACATTTTATGGGTTGTGACTTGGTATTTTAGAACATTTTGAATATATCTCGATGGGTTTTTCACTTTTTCCTTTATTTTAGTTATTCTGGACTATACTCATTGTGTATAGTCTCTCCAACATACCACCTATCACAATATTTTATAGTCGGTAGCCTCTGGAGTATTATTCGTCAAGGTGTTAAAATGATGATTGAGAAATAATGAAAACTAGTAATCAAATATATATCATAAGAAGAGATATATAGTGAGATGATTAATAGTTTTTTACTTTTCTTATTATCATAATAATAATTTATAATTTCGTAGTTATTTTAAGAAGAATTTTTATTTTATATTAGAAAGTCATTTTTTATTGTATAAATTAAATGTAATATGTTTTTCCGAATATGATGAATTGAGTATAATAAATATATTATAATGATAGTAGGGTATATATTTAGAATTATAATTCCTAAATTATTTATATATGTGATATATTAATGTTTTACTTTTCCATTGGAACCAATACAAAAATTTTATCTATAGAAGAATGTTTCAAGTTATAATTCTAGAATTCTTTTATTGATTATAAGATTTTGAATTATATAAATGATAAACATAGTACATGATAATTCCCATAATATGTCTATGTTATGTGGGTGTGAACTTAAAATACCATGAATTTCAAAATAGATTATAAATGAAATCATTACTATATATAATATTTTAATAATAATAATGATGGTGGATCTTGTGAAAAAAATATTGTATGATTTTATCAAATGGGGTAAATGTGAAGTTTCCGTTTTTTTATTATAAAGAAAAATTTTATTTATATAGTGATGATATATTGTTTTTTAATTTTATTCCACATATCAATAGAGTTTCTATACTTGTATTCGTACAGTCCTTGCCATGTGGTTATTGTTATTGAGGTAATATTGACATGTTTTTATTGTTTCTATATATTCATTAACTCTAGAGGAATTGATTTATGATGTGACTCACTATGGTTGTAGAGAATAATGGATGATTATAGAAGTTATAAGGGTGGAGAATACAATATTTCTATAGCCATGTTCTTGATATTCACATTGGATTGTGACTAATGTGTGACATGGGGATGAGAAATTCATTTTGGATTATCTTCTTTTATGTTTTCTATTTTAATTAAATCATTATCAAAAAAAATATTTTTAACTAATTACATGTACATTTGAGGTTTTATTGAAGGAATATACCACGTATATATTTAAACAAATCCCTTGTTATAAATATCACAAACTAAGTATACGTATATGTTTCCCTTAAATACCACTACCTTCAAACTATCTGATATATATATATATACGATTCTACCAAATTTTTAATGAAACCAATCTATTTAATAATATCATCTAAATATATATTTTAATGTTGTTAGCTTTACTTTAATTGATAAATAAATCACTATAATTTCCATGCATTTACAGTACAATTTGGATATTCAATACCATAGTTATATAGTATATATTGATACTTAAATAACATTTCATTAAGGAATAATTTTTTTACCTCAATATGGTTGATATATTGATCATTTTATATTTTGATAAAAAACAAAATTAGAATGAAATTTACCATGGCTACTGGAAATAATGTTTGTTATATCCAATACCTTATATTTATAATATCATTAAAAACCATGTATACATAATAGGAGTTATCTTGTTAGGTTGATAAAGGAAGTTTTATGCTTTTTGGTATATGTGAATTGATTCAAATTTCATGTCCTCTAACCATTTATCAAAACATAACTTTTGAAAACATCCTGATTGGATGTAGGTTTTTATTTTTTAAAATAAAATTTATTGTCATTTATCATAATAACTCTATAACTCTCATTATCATAACACAACATATTATAACCTTTGGATTCATATAATATATGAGTTTTTTTACCTTCTATAACCAATAATGAAAACAATTCATTCCATAACAACAAATATTCTTATTTTTCATCTATGAAATTCATAATTTTCAATTTTTCTCAATAATAATCCCTAATATATTCCTTCAGAATAAATATAGTGTTTTCATCCATAAACAATTTTCATTTGAATATATATAAAATTAATATCTCAAATATTCATTGATATATCTAAAAAATGTATATTTATCATAAATAAGACTATGATTACATAAAACATTATTCTTCAAAAAATATATTTAACTCAAATTCCATATAAAAGAGTAGTTATGGTTTTTTATTATTATATATATTATATATTTTCTTTATATTTACCTTTATATTAATTGATTGTAGGTAATAATGAAACATTATATATATAATATTCATAAAATGATATATATAGAGGCTGGAAAAACACATCATTAAAAATTGTATATCTAAAAATGTATAATTTTTACATTTAGACTTTTTATCACATTATGTTACAACTGGTGGAGTGAGTTGTGAAATTATTCCATAATAACATTAACTATCAGATAAATACTATCATAAGTATTCAGTAACATAATTAGATTAATGTTTAATAATAATTCTAATGTGTTTATTATATACCACATTCTATAAAACTTTGATCATTTGAATATTTTTAAACCTTTTAAATATAAATATAACAAAACTATATTCAATAACGTCATTAATAAATGTTATAATAAAATTATAACCATAACATTATTATGCATTAATTGTCCCATATGTGGTACTCTTTATTAAATCTAATAGTGCACTAACTATTTTACCAATTCCTCTCAATGCTGTTATGTTCATTTTTAACAATAACGCAGACAGATATGTATCAAATGATTCAAGTTATCCATCCATATATAGTATTTAACATGTTTATCAATTATATGTATAAGGTTACAATGATAATGATAAGTGGTGTTAGATTCATTAAATTTAACATTCTTATTTAGAATCCTATAAATTATTTTATGCATATAGTGATAATATATTCCATTAAAAAAATTCCAAATTCCAGAAATCATTTTATTTATAAATATAGAATGATTCATTTTCAAAATCATGCTTGAAAATAATTTATTTTTCAATAAGAAATAAATATAAAAATTTTATTTCTGAACATAACACAATAACAATTTTGTAAATCAGGATCCAATGGACATGGTAGATATATATCATATATTCACATATCAAATATAATAACCCTTTATCTATTGTTAACATAATGATATAATTTTTATATAAAACACTATCTTTTATTTATTTATTTTTCACCTATGAACTCATTGTTTTAAAATAAAACCATTATACAATACACATGAATTATAATTAAAAAATTATTTCTATAATATTAACTTCATTATGATTTTAATGTTTCTCATTATGAAAAAAAACCATTCCCATATAATAATGTCGTTAGATAATATTATAAAAAACAATAAAATAGACCTCAATGATATGAATTTAATGTTTAATTCCACTACAGTATATAAAAGATAATATTTACTGATTGTGTTTCAGGTTTTATATATTCATTCAACATATACTTATTTTAAATTCACTTTTATCAAAATAATGGCTTCTTATACCATATATATAAGAAATATATGAAATATAACTCACTAATTTTTTAGTTTTAATTAAATATTATATCTTCATTTACTCATTTAGGTATGCTATAATTCTGATTATATAATATATAAATCATTAATAATCTGGAGGATAATTAATTCTCTAAATTTATTAGATGATCTATCCACACTTTATTTCTCTTGAAACATAATTCTATTTTGGAAACAATTCTATGTTCAACCCAAAAAAATCAAAATTGAATGTTGGAACATAATCCTATTATGAACACCCATACCCTATAATACCTGTACCAAAACCCCATGATAACCTAACATCAGTATAATCTTCAAATTTGGATAATCTATATAAAAACAACTTCATATAATTCTCTCATTTGGATGATTGTGGTCTTAATTTATTTTTAAAAGGGATATAAAAATATTATAATTTATAGGGTTTTCAAGATCTCATTAATTTTATATGCATCTCATAAAATTCTTAAATATATTCATGATTTTAGTAATTTTCTTTATACACTTTTTTCAGCAACCAAATTATCATATCTTAATTACCTTAATGTATAACTCTCATGTAAGTAATTATTTTTATATTAATCTATAATAATTTATTATAACATTAAAAATATATCAAAACAGATCACATAAAAATGGAAAATGAAATTCGATTAGGTAATGAATTATAATTATATGAAATTAATATTTTCTCAAGATTGCTAATGGTAGAAAAGATATCCACCCCATACTCTTCCAATTTTTAAGAAAGATCCACATCAAGGGAGAATTTGAAAATTATGTCTCATTATCCATAATTCATTAAGAAATATGGGACTTATGTTCACATAAAATTTTATATAAAAACATGTAAGAATTATATTAAAAATTCACATTTGGATTATAATAATGAAAATCACTAATTTATGGTAAAAGAAACTAAATCATTTTATATGCATTAAAGGAAACTTTAAAAATGTAGGAAATATCGTTTATTAGAAGAAATTTAACTAATTATAATTTAGAAAATAATTATTGGAAACAAATTAATAATTTATATTCATGAATATTTAACTAAGGATTTTATTCACCATAATTATGATGTGTTAAAAATTTCACCAATTATGAAATATTATTTTAGAATTTCCCTATTTTATATCTAGTAAACAATTTTTAGTTAGTATATTTGGATATGTTCTGTAACGTCCTGGTTCTGCAAGCCACCCAGAGGTGCCCCATACCCGGATGGTCACATGGCCTCAAGCGCATTTCCCCAAATGCCAGAGGCTGCTGACTAGAAGAGAGGGCCTTGGGTGTGATAGTGGGGAAACAATTCCCCCATTGGTAGAGTACAAAGTTGAAGTAAAATATGTATACAACAACAGAAGCAGTAAATATCCAAAAACAGTAAAAAGAAGAAGACTAAATGAATTAAAAATTGGAGAACATATATATATGATGCATGATACATATGTTTAGGAATATAGCCAAACAAACCACAATGTCGGAATACAAACAGTACTGCAACAAGTATGAAAGAAAATAGATAAACTCCATAGCATCGCAAGCCTCATCTTGGTCCCATGCTCTCCATCTCTACAGCCTCATGAACTTGATGTATAATGGCACTTGCCAATATCTATACCAATGGAAATATAATCTGTTTGGGCCCAAAAGTATGGCCCAAATAGGGTGTGAGACTAAATCCCAGTAGCAACCACCCGAAGATCTATACCTAATAGTCAGTGAATATATGGCAGGTAAAAGTACATAAATCAGTAAATAGGAAAGTAATCAATAGAAAACAATCCATAGTTTTCAATATCACACAAAAAAATCACAAATAGGTAACCCTATGGGAAGTACTCACAGCCATCCCCTCTAGTCCTACCTATTAAGTACCAGTACCCTCTGGAAAGTACACTCAGCCTAACCCTTCTGGTTTGATCATAATAATTCATAAAGACTCTCTGAGTAAGAACTCACAGTCAATTCCCCTTATAGTCTAAGGTATTCAGGGACTCTCTGAGGAAGATCACACAGTCAATTCCCCTTATAGCACCAAGGTTAAGGACTCTCTGAGGAAGCTCACTTGGTCATTTCCCCTTATAGTCTAGTAATAAATGGTAATTAAAAGTAAACCAAATACTCTCTGAGTAAGCTCACTTGATCTGTCCCCTTATAGTCTAAAGTAGTCCTAGGCTTTCTAAGGAAGCTCACTCATTCAATCCCCTTATAGCCTAATGTTCGCAAAGTCTCTATGAGGAAGCTCAGACGGTCATTCCCTCATATTCTACTACACCAGGTTCTCGCAGCCCTGTGCAGGTCAACGAGAATAAAAATGCAATATGGTCAAAGTAAACCTATAAAATTACTTGGCTAATAGTTTAAAACATAACAAGCATTCTAGATATCAACACGCAATCCTACAACTAGGCATGGGAAAATAGGCAAGGCGACCAAAAGGCTAAGTAGGACCAAACGGTTGTAAACAGAACAAAGTCATGGCTAACACATCCAAGGCATAGTAACATACCCAATTCACAACAATTGACCTCTAAAAAAGTATACAAGAAAGGTAGGATAACAATAGGGCTTAAACGGTAAACGTGCAATACCCTGTTCACGGGTATTGGGCGATTTTGCACATAATATTCAAATAGTTGATAAGGAAAGGTACAAACCACCTACCTCCGTGTTAGGAGATATCTATACGTGAACCTCGAGGCTTTAATCACCTTATAACATCAAAGATATAAAAAAATTTCTAAAAAATTCAACCCACGATATCTCACGAGGGAAGGAAATCAGCAGATGGTGCTCTAGGAGAAGAGAGAACTCACTAATGTGATTCCAACGCAAACAACGGTGTTCGACTCAGAGGACGGACACATGCTTGGGGGTTTGTCGAAGATATGTGGCCTTACGGAGCTCTTGGTCAAACGAGACCTAAAAGAAGAGCATTATGGCGATTAGACGCGACCCCAGTGCATTTAATGAAAAACAATAAAGCACATGGCATGTACTTCATGGATACACATCATGTACTTTCCTATACAAACCCCCTGCATTAGGCGCTCTCCAAGTCACAACACACAGCCATGTAATCGTCCATTACACGGCACGTACACGGTCACCCGCGAAAACCGAGTACATGGAATGTACTTATAAATTTCACAGTGTGTACATAAGAAATTTCCATAAATTCCTCTTTTTCCTCAAAATCAACAGAAAAAGAAAAAAATACCTAAAAAGAAAATCCAGGTTCTTACAAACTTCCCCCACCCCCCTAAAGAAATTAGTCCCCAAATTTCACTTGCAAGGTGTAAAAGAAGAATCCTCTAACAGCTCCAACCACGGTGATCGTACATAAGCCTCCATCCCCTAAGTCTCATCCTGTACTCTCCTGTGCTACCGTAACACTCATACCAGAGGAACAGACCGGCCATGGAAAACCTCCACACTGTGATCCATATTCCAGATAGGATGCTTATCGAATGAGGCATCCTCCTCTAACTCAACCTCCTTAGGATGAAAGACATGAGACGGGTCTAAAAATTAAAATTGAAGCTGAGAAACATGGAAGACGTTGTGCATAGCCATGCACCTCTAAGGTAACTCAAACTGATAGGCAACCGTACCAACTCTATCCAACACCTCAAATGGTCTGTCGTACCTAGGTGAAAGCTTACCTTGTCTCCTAATACTTCTATTTCCAAACCTCAGCATGACATGTAGGAACACGTGATCCCTAACCTCGAATTCTAGAGGTCATCTCCACTGATCAGCATAAGACTTCTGTCGAGACTATGCAGTACCCATCCTCTTCTGAATCAACTCTATCTCCTTTATGGTCTCCTGGACAAGTTGAGGTCCCAGAATAGCCACCTCTCCTACCTCCAGGAACATAAGTTTGATCGGCATGGCCTACCATACAAAGCCTCATAATCCTCCATCTGAATAGTTGCTTCAAAACTAATATTGTAGGAAAACACCACAAGAGGTATATGTCTCTCCCCAGAACCTCCAAAATTCAGAATGCGTGCTCGGAGCATGTCCTCAAGAACCTAAACTATATGCTTAGGCTAGCCATCTATCTGGGAGTGGAAAGATGTACTCAAAAGCCCCTGTGTACCCAAAGACTTCTGAATCCCTTTCTAGACACAAGAAGTAAAATGTACATCCCTATGTGAAAAAATTGAGTTTGGAAATCCATGCGGACGTACAATCTCTTGGATGTATAACAATCCCATATCATCAACATTGAAGGTATCTTTAATTAGCAAGAAGTGAGAATCCTTCATGAGTCTATCAATGAAAACCCATACCACATTATTCCCTTGAGATTACCTCGAAAAACCGATCATGAAATCCATTGTGACATTGTTCCACTTCCACTCATGAATGGGTAAATACTGCAGAATACCTATAGGTCGTTGATGTTCTACCTTCACCTGCAGACAAGTGGAATGCCTCATGAAAAAACCAGAAACATTTCTCTTCATATCTAGACAACAACATTGACGGTGTAGATCACAATACATCTTGGTGATGTCAGGATGAATGTCCCAAACTGAGGAATGAAAGTCCCGCATCAGCTTTTCATGTAAGTCTACTGACACCCATACATTCCCTTGGAAATGCAAGACATAATCCTCGCATATGGTCCAACGTGGAATAGGGTCCTCTCTTGACATGCTTTCTCATAAGACTAGGCTTCAAAATCAGATAACTGCCTCATTCGTACTCGATCAAGAACGGTAGAGGTAACAGCTATAGAAGAAAGAAACATCTGCCCTTGTCTGTTGTGCACCTCCAAATGAATCTCAGAGAATAGAGTCATAAGATTCCACTCACTAATAGCCTCGTAAACTGATAGTAACTGAGTTCTCTTACTTAGTGCATCAGCCACTGCATTGCCTTTCCCAAGCATATAGGCATGCTCGATGTCAAAGGATTGAAGGTACTCAACCCACCTTCAATGTATCAAATACATATCACATTGAGTGAAGATATACTTGATACTTTTATGGTCGGTGAAAACCACAAAATTATCTCCCAAAAGATAATGTCTCAAACAGTGTAAATCATGAACAACAACTATTAGCTCAAGATCGTGCGTCTGGTAATTCATCTCATGTGGCCACAACTGCCGACACCCGTATGCAATGACTACTTTTCCCTGCATACGCATATCTGCCATAATGATACCTAATGCATCACTGTACACAGTATAGCTCTTTCCCAGCTCTGGAAATACTAGTATCAGCATAGAAGTCAGCCTTTCTATTAGCTCCTGAAAGGCTGACTCACAAGAATCTGACCACAAAAACATTTCACCCTTCTTAGTAAAGCCCGTCAGTAGCGATTCTAGTTGTGAAAAGTATTGTATGAAGCATCTGTAGTATCCAGAAATCCCTAGGAAACTCTACACCTCAAAGACATTCCTCGGATGCTCCCAGGAAACTACTGATATCACTTTATCTAGGTCTAATGAAACTCCATTATCTGAGATAACATGACCCAAGATGTGAATTTGATCCACCCAAAAGTGTAATTTAGAGATAATATCATATAACTGATGCTCTCTCAGTGTACTAAGAAATATCTCAATATGGGTAGCATGGTTGTGTCAAGTGTGAGAGTAAACCATGATATCATCCATGAGGACATCCACAAAAGAATCCAAGTATGGAGGGAACACTTGGTTCATCAGTGCCATGAAGACTACAGGAGCGTTCGTGAGACTGAATGGCATAACCATATACTCTTATAGATCATACATGCTCTGAAAGGTTGTAATAGGTATATCAGATGGTCTAACTCACAACTGATGATAACCGGATTTAAAATTAATCTTTGAGAACACCTGGGCTCCTCGAAGTTGATCAAATAAATCATCAATCCTTGGTAATGGATATCGGTTCTTGACCGTCAACTGGTTCAGCTTCTGATAATCCACACAAAGACTGAGGGTTCTATCTACCTTCTTCAAAAACAGGACAGGTGAACCCTAAGGAGAAGTACTGGGTCAGATGAAACTCATTGCCTGCAAGTCCTCCAACTGCTTCTTGAGCTCCTGTAACTCTGTTGTAGCCATCCTATAAGGAGAAATAGACACTGGTGCTACTCCAGGAATAAGATCAATTGAAAAGTCAACCTCACAATCCAGAGGTAAACCTGAAAAGTACTCTATAAAGACATCCCTAAAATGATCCACCACGGGAGGAATGTCTATCTATGAAGTCCACTGATCATATAGATGTAGACTAGAAATCTTGGTTGTATCTCCTCCTAACGCATGATGCTCTGGTCCCGCTCTACTCACCTAGACATCCCATCCCCCCTTATAAAGATATGATCTACCCTTTTGTGATATGAAACTCACCATACGATGATAGAAATCTATAATATCCTGAATGGGAACTAACCAGTCAATTCCAAGAATGACACCATAGTGTTGCATCTCCAGAACATAGAGATCCCAAAAGAAGTGACACTCACTAACCTCAAGAGGGCACTCCCTGCACTATTTTACACTAGATGTTATCATACCCAATAGAGGGTCTAGTGTCAAGATATCATCAGAATAAAAGATGCATACCCCCAAGTCTCTCCACAACAGCAACATATATAAAGCTATGGGAAGCCCTTGTGTCGAAAAGATCAGAAGATTAAACTGAGGCAAATAGAATGGTACCTCAAACTGTAGAGGGTCTGGGATCCTGCTCCTGCTGGGTCTGCTCCACTGCAAAAGTCTGGCCTACTCTACAGCCCTGTGACCCTGCATGTCTACTCTGAGATGATCCACTCTACTATCGTTGATAACCTGTTGACTGTCCCCCATGGCCACGACCTCCACCTCGGCCTAAATGGCCTAAAGAACACCAGTTCCTAGAATGGTGAGAAACTATATACACTGTTCCAGAACGCGGGGTCATAGAAGAACCTCTGCCACTAGCAGCTGGTGAGAAGAACTGACAAAAGTGCTAAAGGTGGCCCATCATGCTACAAGATCGGCACTCCATCAGGTCTCTTGGGAAATGTGGCCTTGTATGTCCACTCTTACCACACTGGTATCACACCACCTGACTTCCAGAAGTTGCATCTCGAATACTCTGATCTCCTCGCGTAGACTCCCTGTGGCACTTCCAGCTATTATCCAGCAGAGCAGTAACACTGGATGTCGATCTTCCCTAGATCATAGCTCCAGAATCCCTCATATTACGCTTTTTGATCAGCACCTAGTTGATGATAGAGGATATGGAATTCAACCTGAAGATGTTCACCTATGATCGGATGGTGTACCTCAGACCATCCTAAAACTTCTATGTAATGAACAACTCATCACTTTCTAGAATATGAGTGAAACGCTGCAGATCTGTGAATTGGGAGGAATACTCCATCACAGAAAGAGTACCATGCTCCAAACTCATAAACTCTCAGGTTTGATCATCCCTCAGGGTCTTTGGGTAGAAGTAATCATAGAAGATGCACCGAAACTCATCCCATGTTATACTCTGTTGGCGTCCCGCCTATGAGATCACATCCCACCACCTCTTGGAAAATTCTCATAGCATGTAGGTAGCGAGATTCACCCTATTCTCTGGAGGTATCTCTAGATTCATGAAAATTTTCAATGTGGCTTCCAGCCATGACTCTATATCTTGAGGTCCTCCTTCCCCCTGATAGGGTGGGAGGAATTTTTTATTGGAAAAAAATTGTCAATTCTGCCATCGACGGGGCGGGAGGCGGTGCTCCCTGGAAGGTCTGATTCATCCTCAGAAATCCCTCTCTAAAATGTGCATCAGAACCCATAACTGGTATAACTGTTGGTGCTAAGACTGGCACAACATAAGGATCTACAGGAAGTCCCTGATCCGCCATATCCAGTGTCTGATCGTCGCCCTGTAACTGGCGGACAACTGGAGGACGTCTCGGTGGAATGAATCTACAAGGTCAAGCCCACACCATAGATCAATATTATCAATGACTAAAAACTGGAGGCACAAGAATGAAACAGGAGAAAGAAGGAATTAAAGTTATGAAAAACATGACTACACAGCGTGTATCTTCCCTACATGGTGTGTTCCCCTAATCCATTCACATGGGCATGTAACATAGCTAAAACTAGTCGTGTAATACACAAAACACACGATGTGTTGTCCTAACAAATGGCGTGTACTTGAATACCTTTTCCCTGCTCGGGTCCTTCTACATGGTTAATCCACACGGCTCTCCCTTAGACAAGAATACACAACGTGTTCAATATAGACAAAACATGTACTAAGCAAACTTCACATGGCCTATGTTTTTAGTGACCCGGCCTGACACATGGCTGACACTACACAGAGTGTTCCAGACGGACATGGCGTGTGTGAGAAAGGATAACAATGGCCTGTATTATTTGTTACACGGTCGGGTACCTAGGTTAGACTACACAGTGTGTGCAATCCAGACATGGGGTGTATAGCTTAAAGTTTATCCATATGTGTTGTTAGTTACAGGGGCAGACACAGGGTCATAACTACACGGCATGATAAAATGGTTATATAGTGTGTTTCCATAAGGAATTCCATATCCCGTGTCTCTTCCCACACGGCATATGGCATGGTTAGAGACTACACAACATGTACATAAAGTACATGAAGTGTACTTATGAAAAACTACTTCTTCCAGAACATAATGATACACGGCGTGTGTTTTAACTCTACACACTGTGTATTCTCGATTTTTCAGGACAGTAAGCTCAGAAACTGCTCTGGAGCCCAGAAAAACACTGAAATGTTCCCTTAAGTTCCAAATTCCGATCCATGAGGGCCCATACTGCCCACAAATCAATGTTTGGTATCGTATACATGCTATAAATAGATAGAACAAGTCAATGATCCACCAAATATCGTTTCATGAGGGCCCATAACACCTCAAAAATCAATTTTTGGCATTCATTTTAGAAAAACCTTACACAAACAATGCTCTTACAAAAGAAGGAATTCTATCACAGCATCTATCACAACAGCATTCATAACATTTACATCATCTATCACAACAACATGAAATCTCTAATTCACCCTAAATGGCATGGAATGAATGCATGACTTTTGATTTCTAATAAGTGTCTATATGATGCATGAGATAGCATACCGTCATCTCATTGGGTTGCGACAGAAATAGAACAACAATAGCATCAACAGTAACAACACAAAACATGTGAGTCACCCAACGGTGAAATCGAATAAACTATAAAAGTGAAAAATCCGAAAATTTTTAAGAATCGAGGTAAATTAGCTTTTCCCTATACACAGGTTAGCTACTCCTAGGCCCAGCTTATTACCAATTACTTATTCTATCCTATCCCTGGCTAAAGGCTCTAAACTATAATTCAAGAGAAAAGAACTGCTTTGATACCACCTCGTAGCATCCCGGTTCCAGAATCCACCCAGATCTTCCCCGTACCCGGTTAGTCACATGGCCTCAAGCACCTTTCCCCAAACACCAGAGGCTGCTGACTAGCAGTGAGGGCCTTGGGTGTGATAGTGGAGAAACTATGCCCTCATTGGCAGATTACACAGCAGAAGTAAATCATATATACAATAGTGGAAGCAATAAATATCCAACAACGGTAAACTACGGAAGACTGAAAGAATTAACTACTGGAGCACATATATAAATGATGCATGAAACATATGTCTAGGAAATCATCCAAACAAACCACAACTCTACAGAAAAAATAGTACTGTAATAAGTACAAAAGAAAAAATATAAACTCCACACTATCACAATCCTCAACTTGGTCCCATGATCTCTAGCTCCACAGCCTCAAGTACCTGATGTAGTAGGGTGCTTTCCCTTATCTATACCAATAGTATTATAATCTGTTTGGGCCCAAAAGCATGGACCAAACGGAGTGTGAGACTAAATCCTAGTAGGAAACCACCCAATGATCTGTGCATAATAGTCAGTGAATATATGGCAGGTAAAAGTACAGAAATCAGTAAACAGGAATGTACTCATCAATAAACAATCCATAGTTTTCAAAATCAAGAAACAACAAATCACAAAAAGTTAACCCTCTGAGAAGTACTTGCAGCTGTCCCCTCTTGTCCTATATAACAAGTACCATCACCCTCTGGAAAGTACGCTCAACATAACCCTTCTGTTTTTGTCATAAGAATTCATAAAGACTCTCTGAGGAAGCACTCACAGTCAATTCACCTTATAGTCTAAGGTAGTCGGGGACTCTCTAAGGATGCTCACATAGTCAATTCCCCTTATAGCCCCATGGTCAATGACTCTCTGCGGAGGCTCACTCGTTCAATTCCGCTTACATCCTAGGTCATTGAATGACTATCTAAGGAATCTCAATCAGCCAATTCCCCTTATTGTATAGTAATTCAAGGTAATTCCATGTAAAAAATAGAATCTCTGAGGAATATCACTTGGTATATGCCCTTATAGTCTAAAGTAGTCCTAGGATATCTAAGTAAGCACACTCAATCAATCCCCTTATAGCCTAAAGTGCTCAAAGACTCTCTAAGGAAGCTCCCATTATCATTCCCTCATAGTTTACTACACTAGGTTCTCTCAGCCCTGTGCAGGTCAACAATTATAGCAATGAAATATGGCCAAAGTAAAACTACCCAATTACTTGTCTAATAGTTTACAACATAACAAACATGTCAGATATCAACACACCATCCTACAACTAGGAATGGGAAAACAAGAAAGGTTGCCAAAAGGCTAAGAAGGAACAAATGGTTGTAAATAGAACAAACTCTTGGGTAACACATCCAAGGCATAGTAACATACCCTATTCGCAAAAATTTACCTCTACTCAAGCATAAAAGCATGGAAGGAAGACAATAGGGAAAAAATGGTAAACATGCAATACCCATTCAAAGGTATTGGGAGATTTGGCACATAATATTCAAATAAATCCTATAGAAAGGCACAAACCACATACCTAAGAATTAATAGATTTCCATATGTGAACCTCAAGGATTGAATCTACTTAGAACATCAAATATCTACAAAAACGTCTAAAACGTTCAACCCGTGATATCTCAAGATAGAAAATAAATCAGCAGATGGTGATCTTGGAGAAGAGATAATTCACTGATGCGATTCCAATGCAACCAACGGTGTTCGATTCAGAGGAAGGATGCATGCTCGGGGGTTAGTCGAAGATCTGCGGCAGTACGAATCTCGGATCTAACGAGACAAAAAAGAAGAGCTTTCTGGCGATTAGATGCAACCCCGGTGCATTTAATGAAAAAAATTACACTGTGTGAACTTCATAGATGCATGGTGTGTACTTTCCTGCATCGGCACCCACATTAGGCGCTCTCTAGGTCACCACACACGGCCATGTACTTGGCCATTACAAGGCATGTACACGGTCACCCGTGGCAACCGAGTACACGGCGTGTACTTATAAAGTAAACGGTGTGTACTTATGAAATTTCCAAAAATTCCTATTTTCCCACGAAAACACCAGAAAAAGAAAAAACATTCCTAAAAAAGATCTGGGTTCTTACATGTTCTTCTATAAACAATAGGCCATACCCATATTAAATGTCATTAATGAAGTAAAATTGAAAAGTGGTATACTTATAAGGTTCATCCCCTAATAAGGGAAAACTAAACATTTTTATGATCAATTCTTACTGAGTCTCATATTCTATACAATAATCATGTCATCAATTAAAATGGTTATGGATGTGAACTATAATGAAACTGATTCTCAAATTCATATATAGGCGATCTCCCTCTATATTACATAAGATAAATTTTAGCGATATTACACAAGTGAACATGGTGTCATACCAGAAGTCTGTTATACTTGAATCATAATAGTTCCATATAGCATATCCTTCTATACATAAATATTATCTCTAGAATAATCTTGATGTCACTACATGGAAAAAAATAATCCACTTCCTTAACCGTAGTGTCCTCAATTTCATGGAAAAATTGAAGAACATAATATAAAAATCAGCATCTATTTTCTTTACAACATTCCATATCTTATTAAAAGTATACTTAATATGTTATTAAATTTTTATTTATGAAAAAAGCCCTAAAAAATATCACATGGTGTTTATACACTAAATAGGAAATCTTTAGAATATTTCATTATGATGAAAACACTAGAAACATAGGGCTCCTCTTGATCGTAAAATGTAGAACTCATATAACTACAGTTTAATACCCCACTTCTCTTCATTAAAACCTATATAGTTTTTTGTGATATCATAGATTCAAAAAATTATTTTACAATGAAAGGACATGTTCTCCTAGAAATATTATTTTCTTTTTTAAGAAACCTCTTAGTACTCTTGGATACTCAGAAAAACACACCTACAATAATCTATCTTTATATTTTGATTTTTATTTTTCTCCCCTTAAGGCACAAAAATATACTATTGGATTCATTTAATATGTAGAATCATCAAAAATTTCCATAAATATTAAATTATCATGGATTTTGTGAAAGATAAAAAATAATATACAAAAGCCACACCCCATCTTTATTCTTTCCATGATCTCTATATCTTTACATGAAGAATCATGTGGGAATATTCCTACAATAATTTAATTATAATTTAATATTTTATTTCAAATATTTTAATAACAATACACATTTTTATTTCTTATCATATTTTTCATCAATAAAATATATCATTTCATTAATTTTACTAGAAGAAAAGAAAATATTCTTATCATAAGTACTCAAAAAAATTATACTTCAATATTCCTAACTATATGGAAAGTGTACATGTAAACATTTATTATGGAATAGGAATATCCTTCATTGTATTCTAACTTCTACAAAACCCATAAAAAATATAAATTTTAGTTTTTAAACTTCTAATAACAACTCAAAACCTTCTTCTTCAGTCTAAATTGTATCATAATTTAGTTTTTCATATTTAAATAATTCTACCATTTCTCACTAATTATTATATTTCATGTCTATATTTGTGTAATTTATAAGGACATAATTTATAGGCTATTTAAATTCCCATACTTCAATATAATCCTTGATATTGTTAATCTACCACCTAAAATTCATCTTCTTCATGAATTTGGGATTTATTACAACTCATTTGAAATGTGTTAACCTTTCAAGAATTTTATAAGCATGAAATCTATAATATCATTATTATTCTAGAAAAATCATGAATTCTATTAACTTACTCAAGAGACTCATCAAATTTATATTCATTGAAATTAATAAATAATCATGGATAGTCATAGAATCATAATGTTTTCAACAAGAAATAATAGTGAAAACATCATCAAACTAATTTACTTTCATTGAAAATTTATTTAAAAAATCTATATTTCAGTATATAGGTCAATAAATTTTTTAATTTTTGGATAATTTATATGTAGATATGAATTATGTAATGATACCAATAACGAAAAAATTAAGCATATGTAAAACTGTAATCATACTCATCAAGTCAATATTTATGATTACATATGTGGAAATTTAATGATGAATGACCCATAAATAACGTGAATGATGTTTTCACAACACATTAAATGATATATAGACCTACCATGCCTTTACCATTTTTCAAAACACTAGTATTAATGATCCGTACACTTTCATGGGAATTTAACCATATGTAGATATCTAAACAACCATCCTTAAACATTAAACATAGAATTATGGATTTCATAAAAAAATCACCCGAATAAATTTAGAAGAATTCAAGGTATCTCCACACTTATAAATACATTATCTAAGAGAATACATCTGTACGAACCCAAATCTTCTCTTCAGGTATGTTTTTATTTTCTGGAGCTTTTGATGAAAAAGAAATTTTTTTGGGAATTTCATAAGTACACATCATGTACTTTATAAGTACATGTCGTCTACTCAGTTACCGTGGGTGACCGTGAACAATCCGTTAAATGGCCGAGTACATGGATGTGTGTGGTGACCTGGAGAGCACCTAATGCAGGGGTCGATGCGGGTAAGTACACATCGTGTATTGATGAATTACATGCCATGTAATTTCTTTTTTTTTTCATTAAACGCATCAGGGTCGTGTCTAATCACCCGAACACTCTTCTTTTAGGTCTCTTTCAACCAAGAGCTCCGTACAGCTGCATATCTTTGACGAACCCCCGATCATGCTTCCATACTCTGAATCGAACACCATTGGTTGCATTGGAATCACATTGATGAGTTCTCTCTTCTTTGAGAGAACTATCTTTTGATTTCTCTTCTCTTATGATATATCATGGGTTTAACGTTTTAGACATTATTATAGATATTTGACATTCTAAGGCGATTCAAGCCTTGAGGTTCATGTATAGAGATATCCTAATGTCGTGGTAGGTGGTTTGTTCCTTTCTGTTGAAATTATTTGAATATTATGTGCAAAATGTCCCAATACCCGTGAATAGGGTATCACGTGTTTACCATTTTAGCCCTATTGTGTGCTAGCCTTTCTTGTATGCTTGAGTAGAGGTCAATTTTTTTGAATAGGGTGAATTACTATGACTTGGATGTGCTACCCTTGCAATTGTTCTATTTATGACCATTTGGTCCTGCTTATTCTTTTTGGTCACCTTGCATATTTTCCCATGCCTAATTGTAGGATAGTGTGTTGATATCTGGCATGGTTGGAATATTGTAAAATGGTATCCAAGTAATTCTGTAGGATTACTTTGGAAATATTTCATTTCTATGCTCATTGACATAAATAAGGCCGTGAGAACCTGGTGTAGTAGACAATGAGGTAATTACCGTGTGAGCTTCCTCGTAGAGTCTTTGATCACTTTAGGCTATAAGGGGATTGACTGAGTGAGCATCCTTAGGGAGCCTAGAACTGCTTTAGACTATATGGGGATAGACTGAGTGAGCTTCCTCAGAGAGTATTTTCATTACTTTGAATTACCTTGAATTACTAGAATATAAGGGGAATTTACCATGTGATCTTCCTCAGAGAGTCTTTGAACGACCTGGGATATAATGAGAATTGACCATGTGAGCATCCTTAGAGAGTCCTTGACCTTGGGGATATAAGGGGAATTGACTGGGTGAGATTCCTCAGAGATTCCTTGACTACCATATAATATAAGGAGAATTAACTTTGAGTGCTTCCTCAAAGAGTCCTTATGAATTCTTATGACCAAACTAGAAGGGTTAGGCTGAGTGTACTACCGTTGGGTTACCTGTTTTTTATTGTTGTTGCTTGATATTGGAACTTTGGATTGTTTACTGCTGTGTACTTTCATGTTCACTTATTTCTGTACTTTTACCTGCCATATATTCACTGACTGTTACGCACAGATTTTTGGGTGGTTGCCTACTGGGATTTAGTCTCACACCCTGTTTGGGTAATGCTGTTGGGTCCAAACAGATTACATTGCTACCGGTATAGATAATGTAAATTTCCCATCTACATCAGGTACTTGAGGTTGTGGGGTTGGAGAGTATGGGACCAAGATGAGGCTTGCGATGCTGTGGAGTTTATCTATTTTCTTTTGTACTTGTTGAATTATTGTTTGTATTCCAGCTGTGTGGTTTATTTGGATGTTTTCCTAGACATATGTATCGTGCATCATTCATATATGTGGTCTAGTTGTTTATTATTTCAGTCATCCATTGTTCAATGTTGTGGGATATTTATAGCTTCCACTATTTCATATTGATTTACTTCTACTGTGTTAATCTTCCAATGAGGGAATAGTTTCCCCACTATCACACCCAAGGCCCCCACTACTAGTCGGTAGCCTCTGGAGTTTGGGGAAATGCGCTTGAGGCTATTTGACTAACTGTGATAGAATACATGCTTTTTTCTAGAGCATTGGTTGTGTAAGGCCTTGTTTGGATGAGTGCCAAACATTGGTTCTTGAGGCGTTTTGGTCCCTCGTGGACTGGAATTTGGTGGATAATTAGTATTTTATGCTTGTATATGACTTGTATAAGATTAAAATCTTTGATTTTCTGGGAGTATGGGCCCTCACAGATCGGAATTTGGCACTTTTTTGTTCTTTTTAGAGTTTCATGGGCTTCTGGAGTAGTTCTGAGCATAGTGTCCAGAAAAAAACCAGAATACACGGCGTGTAGTGTTGAAACACACTTCATGTATAATTTTTTTTGGGAAGAAACAATTTTTCTTAAGTATAGATCTTGTACTATGCGTAAATTTCATGTAGTTCCTAACCGTGTCACAAACCGTGTGGAATGAGACATGGGGCTAGGAAAATTTGGTAGAACATGTCGTGTAACAGTTGTAGCTTGTTGTATAGTGATGACCCTATGTCCTCTTATGTAACTAACAACACGGACGTATAAACCATAAGCTATACACCCTGTTTCAGGATCACACATGACGTATAGTCTGACCTAGATACCCGTCTGTGTCACAAACAACACGGGTCGGTGTTGTCCTTTCTCGTACACGTTGTGTCCATCTGCAGCATGCTATGTAGTGTCAGGCCATGTCACTAACAACAAGGACTAGGTGAAGCTTGTTTAGCACACATCGTGTCTATATTGAACACACCGTGTAGTCTTGTCTTAAGGAGAGCCTTCTGGCTTAACTGTGTAGAGGGACTCGGACAAGGAAAGGGGATTCAAGTATATGTTTTGTGTTAGGACAACATGTCGTGTGTCTGGGGTGTTGCACCTCCAGTCATGGCAGGAGTACACGCCCATGTGAATGGCTTAACGGAACATGTCGTGTAGTGGTAATACACTATGTGTAGTCTTGTTTTGTAAAACATGAATGCTTTCTTTATCCTATTCCCTTCTTTCCCTTCTAAGTATTAGTTCCTGTTAAATATTATCCATGATGTGCTCTTAACCTTGTAGATTCATGCCACTGAGATGTCCTCCTGTTGTACGCCAGACGCCAGACGACAATCAGACACCGAACATGGTTGATCAGGGACTTCCTATAGATCCTCATGTTGTACCAGCCTTGGCACCAGCAGTTATACCAGTTATTGGAGCTGATGCGTAGTTTAAGGAGGGATTTTTGAGGATGATGCATACTTTTCAGGGGGCGCTGCCTCCTGCCCCATCAATGGCAGAATTGACGCAGGTTTTTCAGTACCAGCATCATCCCACTTTCTCAAGGGATGGAGGACTTTAGGCTACAGAATCATGGCTAGAAGCCAGGCAGGCAATCTACGACCATCTGGAGAAATCTCCAGGGTGGAGTGTGAAGCTCGCTACCTACATTCTACGACACTCTACCAAGAGGTGGTTGATGTGATCTCACAGGGGGAACCAGTAGAATATAGCATGGTATGAGTCTCAGCACATCTTCTATGATTACTTCTATCCAGAGGCCTTAAGGGCCAATCGAGCTCGAGAGTTTATGAGTCTGGAGAAGGGTACTCTTTCTGTGATGGATTATTCCTCCAGCTTCACAGATCTGCAACGTTTCATGCCTATTCTAGGAGGAAATGAGTTGTTACTTGCATAGAAGTTTTAGGATGGTCTGAGGACAACATCTGTACGTAAGTGAACATCTTCAGGTTGACATCCATATCCTCTATCATCAACCAGACGCTGATCAAAAAGCACAATATGAGGGATTCTAGAGCTGTGAGCCAGGGCAGTTCAACATCCAGAGTTAGTGCTCCACCAGCTGATAGCAAGAAGTGCCACAGAGAGGCTGCACGAGGAGATCAGAGTACACGAGGTGCATCTTACGGTAGCCAGGAAGTATGCTACCAGTGCGGGAGGAGCAGGAATACTAGGCTATAATGCCATAGAGACCTCGTGTAGTGCCAATCTAGTAGCAAGATGGGTCACCTTCAACACTTATGTTAGATTTTCTCACCAGCAGATAGTGACAGGGGTTCATCTGTGACTCCTGATACAGGAGAAACTATACTAGTCTCTCACCAGGTTGGGAACTATAGTTCTTCTGTCCATTCAGATTGAGTTGGAGGTCGTGAAAGTGGTGGTCAGTCGCCAGACTATCAGCTACAGCATTGTGGATCAGCTCAAAGTGGTCAGGCAGGGTCACAGGCCACAATGTAGTCCAGACTTTTGGAGTAGAGAAGACCCATCTGGAGCAGGATCTCGGACCCTCTATAGTTCGAGGTATGATTCTAGTTTCCTCAGTTTTATATTCTACTATTTTCAATACATGGGATTCTAACATATTTATATATGTTTCTATTGTGGAGAGACTAGGGCTCTATATCCTTTCTTCATCGGAGATCTTGACACTGGACACTCCATTAGTAATGAGAACATCTAATGTACGTCAGTGCAAGGACTTCCCTCTTGAGGTTGGTGGGGGTCACTTCCTTTGGTATCTCTATGTCCTAGAGATGACATGATATGATGTCATTCTTGGAATGGAATAGTCAGTTCCCTTTCAGGCTATTGTTGATTACTATCATCGTAGGGTGAGTTTCATATCACCAGAGGGAATATCATTCCTTCATAAAGGGGAATGGGATGTCCAGGAAAGCAGAGCAGGACTGGAGCATCATGGGTTAGGAGGAGTTACAGCCCAGATTGCTAGTTTCTATCTAGATGATCAGGGGACTTCACAGTTATACATTCCTCCAGTGGTGGATCGTTTCAAGGATGTCATTCCAGTGGAATTTTCAGTTTTTCCTCTACAGCATGAGGTAGACTTTTCAATTGATCTTATTCTAGGAGTGGAACCGGTGTCCCTTCCTCCTTATAGGATTGCTACATCAGAGTTACAAGAGCACAAGAATCAGTTGGAGGAGTTGCAGGCAAAGGGTTTCATCCGACCTATTACTTCTCCTTGGGGTTCACCTGTCTTGTTTTCGATGAAGGCAGATGGTACCCTCAGTGTTTGTGTGGATTATCGGAAGCTGAAATAGTTGACGATCAAGAAACTATATCCATTACCGAGGATTAATGATCACTTTGATCAACTTCTAGGAGATCTGGTGTTCTCTAAGATTGATTTGATATCTAGTTATCATCATTTTCACGTTAGACCATCTGATAAACCTCTTACAACCTTTCGAAGCAGGTATGGTCTATACGAGTATATGGTCATGCCGTTCAGTCACACAAATGTTCCTGTAGTTTTCATGGAACTGATGAACCGAGTGTTCCATCCATACATGGATTCTTTCATGGTTGTCTTCGTGGATGATATCTTGGGGTACTCTCACACTCGACCCCACCATGACAGCCATCTTGAGATCATTCTGAGTACACGTAGAGAGCATCATTTATATACTGGGCTCTCAAAATTCTAATTTTGGATGGATCAAATTCACTTCTTGGGTCATGTTATCTCAGAGACTGGAGTTTTTGTAGACCCAGATAATGTAAGACCAGTAGTTTTCTGGGAGCATCCAAAGATCATTTTTGAGGTTCGGGGTACTATAGGGATGGTTGGACAATACATATGTTTTATAAAAAACTTTTCATGCATAGCAGCGCCACTAACGTGTCTGACTATGAAGGGTGCAATGTTCATGTGGTAAGATTCTTGTGAGTCATCCTTTTAGGAGCTGAAAGGGAAACTCACTTCAGCACCGATAATAGTATTTACAGAGCCGTGAAAGAGCTATAATTGTACTATAATGCACCGGTTATCGGTTTGGGAGCTATGATTATGTAGGTATAAAGGGTCATTGTGTACAGGTCTCAGCAGTTGAGGCCACATGAGAGGAATTACCCGACACATGATCTCGAGCTAGCAGCTATTTTCCATGCTTTACGCTGTTGGAGACATTATCTTCTGGGAGAGCATTTTGTGGTTTTCCCCAACCACAAGAGTCTCAATTGCATCTTCACTTAGCGTGATCGAAATTTGAGCTTGTAAAGGTGGGGTGAGTACCTTCAGTCATTTGACTTCGAGCTTACCTATACATCGGGGAAAGGAAATGCAATGGATGATGCACTGAGTAAAAGTACTCTGATATAAGCAGTTCAAGAGGCCTATTGTGAGTGGAAGATTATGGATATGTTCTCTAATATGAATTTGGAGATGCACAACAGACATGGGATGACATTTCTTTCTTTGGTAGTTTTTACCTCTACCCTTCTTGACCGAGTACAAATGAGGCAGCTATCAGATTCTGAAGGCCTAGTCCTCCGGGAGTGCATGTCATGAGAGGACCCTATTCCTGGATGGACCATATGTGAGGATGACGTATTTCATTTCATGGGGTATTTATGGGAGCCAATAGGCATACGTGAGGAGATGATTAGGGACATTAATTACTATTTTTGGCTAGATTATCATGTCATCACCAAGATGTATCGTGATCTAGGCCGCCAGTATTGGTGGCCACGTATGAAGAGAGATGTTGTTGGTTTTTCCATTAGGTGTTCTACGTGTTAGCAGGTGAAGGAAGAACATTAGCTACTTACAGGGCTTCTACATCAGTTACCCATCCCTGAGTGGAAGTGGAATGATGTCGCATTGGATTTTGTGACCGGTTTTCCAAGGTCACCTTGAGGGAATGATGTGGAATGGGTTGTCATTGACAGACTCATGAAGGTTGCTAACTTTTTTCCAATCAAAGAGTCCTTCAGTGTTGATGAGTTTGGAAGGTTGTAAATCTGAGAGATTGTGAATTTTCATGGAGTTCCACATTCCATTGATTCAGAAAGGGATTAACATTTTACTTCTCGGGTATAGCAAGGGATCTAGAAGGCTTTAGGTATACAGATGATTTTGAGTACAGCTTAACACCCCCAGAGAGATGGCTCATCCGAGCGTACGATTCAGGTGCTTGATTACATGCTCTGAGCATGCATTCTAGAATTTAATGGTTCTTGGGAGAATCATATACCTCTTGTGGAGTTTTCCTAAAACAATAGTTTCAAGAAATTATTCAGATGTCACCTTATGAGGCTTTGTACGGTACACCATGCCGATCAACCTTATGTTGGATGGAGGCAGGAGAGGCAGCTATGTTGGGACCTCATCTTTTCTGGGAGACCATAGAGTACTTTAAGTTGATTCAAAAGAGGATTTATACAGCACATTATTTTATTGAAGTCTTATCCTGATCAGCGGAGATGACCTACGGAGTTTGAGGTCAGGGATAAGGTTTTCCTTCGTGTCACACCGAGGATTGGGCACAAAAGGGTTAGGAGATATGGAAAGCTTTCGCCGAGGTACATCAAGCCATTCGAGGTGTTGGAGATAGTTGATCTGGTTTCCTATCGGTTACAGTTACCTCATAGGTATCTTGCTATGCACGACATCTTCCACATTTCTTAGCTTTGACGTTACTTCTCAGACCCATCTCATGAATTTTAACCTGACAAGGTTGAGTTAGAGGTGGATGCCTTATTCGAGGATCATCCTATCTAGATCATTGATAGTAGTACAAAGGTTTTTTGTGGCCGGTATGTTCTTCTAGTACGGGCGCTATGGAAGCATGGATTGTTACATGATGAGACTTGGGAGAGGGACGCTGACATATGAGCACAGTGGTTGGATCTGTTATGGGTTTCTTCATCTACGTCATGCTAGGGAAATTCAGGGATGATTTTCTTTAAGGGGGGAAATTTGTAATAACTCGGATCTTCTTTTCTGGTTTGTTTTTCTTCTTCTCATGCTTTTGTGGAAAAAGAGGAATTTCTGGAAAGTACATGTTGTGTACTTTATAAGCACACGTCGTCTACTCGGTTGCCGCAGGTGACTGTGTACAGGCCATGTAAGGGCCATGTACATGGCCATGTGTGGTGACCTGGAGAGCGCCTAATACGGGGGCCAGTGTAGGAAAGTACATGTCGTGTATCCATGAAGTACACGTCGTGTACTTTCTTTTTTCATTAAATGCACTGGGGTCACGACTAATCACCATAAAGCACTTATTTTGGGTCTCGTTCTATGGAGAGCTCCATACGGTCATGGATCATCGACGAACCCCTGAGTGTGCATCTGTCCTCCGAATCGAACACAGTTGGTTTCATTGCAATTGCATTGGTGAGTTATCTCTTCTCCTAGGGCATCATATTCTGATTTCTCTTCTCTTGTGAGATATCGTGGGTTTAACGTTTTAAACATTTTTGTAGATCTTCGACATTATAAGGCGATTCAAGCCTCAAGGTTCATGTATAGCGATCTCCTAATGATGAGGTAGGTGGTTTGTGCTTTTCTGTTGAAAGTCATTGAATATTATGTTCAAAATCTCCCAATACCCATGAACGGGGTATTGCGCATTTACCGTTTTAGCCATGTTGCTTGCCTACCATGCTTGTATGCTTGTGTAGAGGTCAATTTTAGTGAATAGGGTGAACTACTATGCCTTGGATGTGCTACCCATGCATTTGATTTCTTTACGACTGTTTGGTCCTGCTTAGTCTTTTTGGCCACCTTGCATGTTTTCCCATGCCTAGTTGTAGGATGGTGTGTTGATATTTGGCATGGTTGTTATGTTGTAAATGGTTAGCCAAGTAATTATGTAGGTTTACATTATCTATATTTCATTTCTATGATCATTCACCTTCATTGGGATGTGAGAACCTTGTGTAGTAGACTATGAGAGAATGACCATGTGAGATTCCTTAGAGCGTCTTTGAGCACTTTAGGCAATAAGGGCATTGAATAAGTGAGAATCCTTAGAGGGCCTAGGACTACTTTAGACTATAAGGGGTAAGACTGAGTGAGCTTCCTCAGGGAGTCTTTTCTTTACTTTGAATTACCTTGAATTACTAGACTATAAGGGGAATTGGCGAAGTGAGCTTCCTCAGAGAGTCTTTGAATGACCTAGGCTATAAGGGGAATTTACCAAGTGAGCTTCCTCATAGATTCCTTGACCTTAGGGATATAAGGGGAATTTACAAGGAGATCTTCTTTAGAGAGTCCCTGACCACCTTAGTCTGTAAGGGGAATTGACTGTGAGTGCTTCCTCAGAGAGTCTTTATGAATTCTTATGACCAAACCAGAAGGGTTTGGCTGAGTGTACTGCCAGAGGGTTAACTGTTTGGGATTGTTTACTACTGAGTACTTTCATGTTTACCGCTTTATATACTTTTACCTACTATATAGTCATTGACTATTAGGAATAGATCTTTGGGTGGTTTCCTACTAGGATTTAGTCTCACACCTTGTTTGGGTCATGCTTTTGGGCCCAAACAGATTACATTGTTGTAGGTATAGATAAGGTCTAGCACCCTTCTATATTAGGTACATGAGGCTGTGAAGCTGGAGATCATGGGACCAAGATGAGGCTTGCGATTCTATGGAGTTTATCTATTTTATTTTGTACTTGCTACAGTATTGTTTGTATTTCTACATTGTAGTTTTTTGGGTATTTTCTTAGACCTATGTATCATGCATCATTTATATATGATCTCCAGTTTTTTGTTCTTTCATTCTTCCACTGTTTACTGTTTTTGGATATTTACTGCTTCTGCTATTTCTATTTGATTTACTTCTATTGCGTTACTCTGCCCATGTAGGCATAGGTTCCCCACTATCACACGCAAGGCCCACGTTGCAAGTTGGAAGCCTCTAGAATTTGGGGAAATGCACTTGAGGCCATGTGACTAACCAGGTACAGGGCACCTCTGGGTGGAATCTAGGACCAGGAAGTTACAATATTTAATAAATTTAGCTAATAATATTCTCATTAAAACATAGATGAATATCCCACTATAGTTTTTCAATATCTTAATTTATTTCTTGTTTTTTTATTTTTTAAAATAGGCATGTAATCTCGATAACAAAATAGCTTCACAGATTTTACAAAAATAATTCTTGATTTTTTTCTACATTACTATTTCATTTTAATATAATTCAAATAATCATCAGATATAAGGGATACCCCATGAACTTGTCTAGACACCTATTTAGGGGAAGTATCATTTTCCCTTTCCATATTTTATAGTAGAAACTCACTATTTTAGTTGTTAGTGGATACTAATTAAATAAATTATCCTTATGAAAAATATATACAATTACTTGTTAAGTTAAAAATTCCATAATAAATAAATATATATTTTTATAGTAATCACCCCGTTTGAATATTTTAGCAATAAGTATGTTGATCCAAATACAATTTATTTTCTATCAGCCTTATTGATAGTAAATGTAATGGTTTGAAATTTATCTTCTTTTAATAAATCATTGTGGTATGGTTTTATTATCTCTCAAAATTCAAGGAAATATATTCTATGTTTATGTTAGTATCATATATTTTCTCTCCTCCAAACAAGAGTGAGTCTACTGATGTAACATTTGGTAGAATGGTGATACTATATTTTTCATAGCTATGTACCATAAAAAACATTAAGTTCACTATTTATAAACATATGTTGATAAAATGTGGTTAGTTTAGATAAAAAAGGTATCCCTTTATTAAACATAATGTGATTCAAACTCATATTTCACTTGTTTGGGGATATACCAGTTATATATTTAACATATTTTATAAACCTTGAAAAATATCGATTAATACATTGAAAAAATATTATGTTCAAGTTGTTATTCTCCATATTTAGTTAGATATTCACCCATCTTAGAAATGTAGACTCATAATAAATAAATAGAATATTTATAATAGTTAATATTATAACTTAACCATCCAAATTATAGTGATTCCCTTCATTTGATAGCTTCCACTCAAGGGATGATCTCATGGAATCATTATTGATATAATATAATACCTATTTGAATATATAATATTGATTAAAGAAAATATAAAACTTTTATGGTTCTATGATGGAAATTTTAATTAGTCTTATTAGAGATTTCAATGATAAATAAGTAATCCTACAAATATTTATTACCATCAATTCCCATAATTTGAGAACAACCAAATATTAATGGGAATAAAGTTAGTCTTTTTAAGATCCTTAAGGATAGAAAGGGGTTGAGACTTGGATCCCAACACACAAACACAATTCCTTGTACATTTTAAATATATATACTTCTTATTTCTAATTTATCCCATAATTTTCCAGTTTTATATACTTTTGTAAAGCCAAGTATTCTTCATTCATTATGTATTATTCTTCCTATAATAGACTTATCAACTTTAGAATGTATGGAACTTTGTGTATTTCTATCTTCTTACATTATTTTGGAAATATGGAACTGATTTTTACATAATGTTATGATATTCTCTATCACATGGTCCTCCCTCTTCATGTGTGTAGACAACTTTTTCAAAATAGATTTCAGAAAATTGGGATCCATTTGTGTGTTTCCCTTATAAATCATTTAACCATAAAGAATAATCATAATAATAGTTATACAAGGACATTCTTATTAGAACCTTCTACACAGATCATCAAAATATTTTATATTTCCCCCCCTGTGAATCATTTTCTAATCATCATTTGAGACATCTCATACTAATCCATTCTTTTCTCACCCCTTTATTAAATATTTTCTTTGAGATTCAATTATTTTTTTAAAAAGAATTTTTTCTTGTCTATTTTTCAATAGTATATTTCATGTCTTATTTTTAATAAATATAAACATATTATAATCTCTAATGTGACATAAATTCTAATAATCATCAGTATAATCTTAATTGTTTCAGATATTTTCTATTTTTCTTTTCTCTTAAATGAAAATTTACATTTATATCTTCTATCCTTTTCCATATGCTATTTTAACCTTTATTTTTTATTTTTTATGAGTTCTATAATAAATAATTGTAATACATAATTCTTCATAAAAGGTTCTAATTCTATTTTACTACTCAGTGAAAATATATGAACATTCAAATCGATTCAAGTTTGATAGATTCTTCATTTTTATTGTAATCTACTTCTTTGAAGTAGGACTTCAATGGCTTCCAAAATTTCTCCCACATACGTCAGGATTCCTAGTCATTCCAAATTTTGAAATTATTTTTTAATCAATTTAATTGGGACTAAATATCTAGAATCATTATCATCTTTGATAAACCTCCATCTCATTCAAGGATGTATAATCTCTAAAAATTATACACTTTTTTATTTTTGTAGTGAAATTCAACTATATTGGGTTCTATTTGGGGAACTAATTTTCTAGGAATTCCATTTTTCCACCATTTATATTTTTTTATTCTATTTTTTCAAATTTAATCCTATAATATTGTACTATTTCTCAAATGAAATATTTACATGTAGAAAAAATAAATTTAGCACAACCAAAATTAATGGGATTATAAGATACCTTTCTCAATGATATTATGGTAGGTGGATATATAGATGTTATAAACCCATTAATAATAAAATTTATCCAATTTGATAGAAAAAATCCTCAAAAACTTATTCCAACACATTAATTCTTATACATTTTGTAAGATCTACCTAGATAAACCTCTGTATTACTCAATTTATCTTATGTTTTATTACACATTATTGTGATATTGTTATTCTCATACTTATCTTATGTTAAACTGTATTACCATTAATTATTTAGTATATGAATATTTTCAACATACACTATTATTAATTCCTTTAGATAATTCTCAAGGTTAATTATTATCTTACCATTAACATCCACTTGTTAATCATTTATATTCAATGAAACATATTCTCCTTTTTAAATTTAGATATTTCATTTATAAAAATAAAATTCACATAAGTACTAATTTTCAATTCTTCTTTAATAAATGATAAGTAACAAAAACAATTATTTCGATTATAATTTTTCTATTATGGTGTGTAATCTACATATTTTTTTTCAATATATCTTCCATTACCATGATGCCTTTTTTCATCTGTGAATTTTCATCACACAGCCCCTTGGAATAAGTAAAAATATGTGTGAAAAACCAATGGTAACTCTTTAATATATTTATTAACCCCAAAAAATAGGTCCTAAATATATTCAAGGCTATTCCCCTGTAAAAAAATGATGTCCCTATATGATAATATTAAAAATAAAAAAATGGACCTCTCAACTATAACAACTCAAAATGCATTTGACTAGTGGTTATTCATCTCCAATAACTGATTTTTTATTTTCTTATCATTTCTTTAATTAATAATATTTTTTAGGTTGTATATTGATACCTCCAAAAATATATTGATAGGTATAGATACTTATTTCTCCATCTAAGAATCTTTTGAACTCATATCATATCTACACATCATATATTCTGATAAAAATACACCAGGGAAACAAAATTTTATAAATAATTCAGAGGTAACCCTATAATTTGATAATAGTTATGAAATTTATATATAATCATACAGAACTTAGGAAATTATACAAATTTTTATGACCTATAGAATCAATATAGATAGTCATAGTAGAAAATTGGTTATATAAAACATTTAGCAAATTACCATACACTCTTTATGATTTTACAATATTGGTTCTTAAAACCCTATTTATAGTTATGAAAAATGGATGTTTTATGTTTCAACCAACAATAAAAAACCATATAAAATGTTGGTATTATTGAAAAAATTACACATAATGTTTTTAAAATGCCCAGCTCCAAGGGTGGTAAAAACCTACACCTTTATATGATCAGGTCTAACAAAATTATAGATTTCCCTCAACAATATTATAATAATTTTTAATTTGTATGGAAAGGGATTATATTGAAACATTTTTCACCATATGAAACATTCTTTTTTTACTAAATGAAAATAGAGAAGTTTTCACTATACTTTACACTTAAACATAGTTCTACCCTCCAGGTTTATTATACCAATTTAAGACAGGTTCTTTCTCAGAATTCCAACGCATATTGAAGTATATGTAAACAATGTTATGGATATAAGTAAACTAACAATTATAACCCCCTTCGAAAACAATAGAGTCTTATAATAATTGATTATTTTTATAAAAATAGTATAAAACAATGTCCAGGAATTCATCATACTTTTCTAGATCTAACTAAAAATATGGATTCTTGTTTAAACCTTATAATATCATACCTAGAATGTATACACTAAATAAAAAAAGTCTAGAAAATTAATTCATAATGAAAAATGTAGAAACTTAGGTCTTATATTTTTTATTTTATGCATCACCTTATAGGACTGATTCTTCTTCCTTAGTTTCTTTTCATTAAAACCATATTTTTTATTAAAAAAATGTTAAATAGTATCCCATTATTCCTTAAAAAGAAATATTATCTAATTACTATCACTTAATTTTTTAAGAGACCACATAGTTACATTGACTCCTCAGTTCAATTTTTCTATATCACTCTCTCTTCTTATTTAGTTTAGTTATTTTTTTCACTTCAATGAACACAATAGTATAGGTAGATTCATATAATTTGTGTGCTCTTCTGATGTATACATAAATGTAAATATTTTACTAAATTTTTTGAAGCCAAAAAATAACATGCACAATACATATCCTATTTTCATTTTATTCCACGATATCTATATAATTTCTAGTGCTATCATGTGGGTGTATTCCCACATTCATTTCAATTTAATATAAATTTATATCTTAAAGGGTATAAAAAAATATTTTCTCTTTTCATATCATATTTTCTATTTCTAAAATATATATATATATATATATATTAACCTTTATTATAATAACATGAATAAGTTTTCTTCAATAAAATAATACAATCAATATTAACTTCAATCTTCCTTGATATATATAAATCCCACAACTTAAAATTTATTACAGCGTTAGACTATTATGGCATGTGACCCTAAGAAATACCATTATAGAGTCCAAGACTGAGATTATACACTTTAACTTGTAACTGTAAACCTTCTTCTTCAACATAAAATGTAAAAAATGAATTTTTTATAAACATTATATAACAAATCATGTATCTAAAAAATAAATATCTATATATTTTAATTTAGAAACATAGTATTTTTAGGATTTTTAAATTCCCATAATTCCATATAATACTTGATCATATTTGTATAATTTTACTAATGTATTCATATTATATCATAACTAATTTGTAATTATCTAAGAACTAATGAATAGTCTGATCATCAACTCTATTGTACCTATATTATTTTTGAAAACTAAAGATTTCCATTTGCATACTTAATAATCTAATAAACATGATATTCTTTCAAATCTTGTTATAATCATGGATAATCATATCATCATGATGTCTTTAATATTAAATAAACATTTATGAATTATTAAATTTAATTTCCTTCTATATAATATAATTTTTGGATACTTGTTTTGTAAATTTGGAATCCACTCAAATTCTTTTTTGTTGGAAGACCCTTATGAAAATGAACGTTATTCAATGATTCTTATATAAAACTTATTATTCTTATATAGATGACTATTCATCCTTATAAAGTACTCATTAATGATTTCATATGGGGGAATCATGATTACCAATAATTTCTATTGATATTTTTTCACAATATAAGGAATGATAATCCTTAAATTGTGTTTAATTATGTTTACACAACATAATAAATGATCTTTACACAATCCAATCCTTTTCAATTGTTTTTAATGAATATATGCGTGATCCTTAGGAAGTATAAGAAAATAAATTAAACCTATATATTCAAATATATCCATCTTTAAACATATACAAAGAATTATTTTTTTCTTATCATATTTGAAAATTATTTCAATGAGGTTGAATAAGAAATAAAACAAATACATTCATTTAAAAACATTACATCTTATTTGGAGTTCCTCTTTAGGTTTATACCTAAATACGTATTAGGAGGTATAACTAATGAAAATAAAGCCTCCAAAAAAATTATGGAATTAAGGAAGAGATATGGGTAGTTCCTAACTGATACAACAGTTTTTCAAGTATGAAGAGGATATGAGAGGGGTGGCTTATTATAAGTGGGGAAGCAGACACACTTGTTATTTTTAAAAAGAATTATTGATACACATGTTTTTCTAATTTCAAAATCCTATAAAATGTGAAATTATCTTAACATATATGAAATGAGATATAAATATGGTTTACTAATGAGTGTCTAAAATTATTTAGTTCATTTTAACCATTATGTTCTTAGTTTAACCGCTTGTAAACCAATTTTTACCAATACAATATTAATTAATTATTACGATTTTTACTATTAATTATACAAAAAAATTAAATTTATATATTTATATAATATAAATAATGATGATTACAAATTTGTAATACGTTTTCATAAATTCAAATCATATAATTGGTGCAATAAAATATAAATTATATATGTAGATGAGACAAAAATATAGGTTTCCCAAGTGAAAATTCTCATAATTATTGACAGTTTAAATATAATAAAACAACAAGAAATTGGATCCACTGAACTAAATTGAGTTTTTTGTAATATAATTGAACTTTATGTTCTTTAAAAGTAACATTAAATGTAATTTAAAATTAATGGTAGTTTTCACTAAAAAGTAATTTTTTAACTATTCAGGAAAAAATATTATTTTCATAAAATTCATAATAATTCAACCAAAAATAATTTCAAAAAGTATAGTTCAAAATGAAGATTATTGTTTCAAATAAATTTTCAATAATTGGTAAACATTAATTTTCAATTATATGTGAAAAGTACCACAAAATCTCTTTTTTGGAAAGGGAAATTTTTCGAAAAACATTTATTTTTCCTCCAAATGATTCTTATTATATTTATAATTTAGATACATCCATTGAATTTATTTAATATGTATATAAACCATATATGTTTCATATTTTATTTATCACTATTCAGATCAACCAACTTAACAGCTAGGTTATAATGTTCATATTTAAATAATAGTATTTTAATAGAGTATCATGTTTCATTCACATATATTGTTTCATGAATTTCAAGATATCAAAGAGATTGAATTTATTTAAAACAAAATATATCATAAATTCTTTCGGTGTTTCATTCTATTCTAAGAGTTGTTTTCCATTTCATACATTATATCAGACATGATATTGCTCTTTAAAATTTAGGTGACTAAGATTATATCACATGAAAAATACCCCATTGAAATAACATATAAAGGACCTTATATCAATGGTTGTGATATTATAAATCAGTATCCCTGATATAATGATTTTGTGTTATAACATCATCATTAGAAATTTTATCAATGTATTATACTACAAGTAGATATATTTCTATATCATTTCTTGTGATATACTAAAACTGTTAATTTTTAACATATCACATATATTCTTATCAACACACCACCTCGGTTATTAAATACTCTATTTTAGAAATGAACTAGTAACTTTATAATAATATTCAATATCCTATACCAATGTTAGTGATATATGATCCAAATCAAGCCATATTTTTTAATTTTCTTTTTGGATTTTATATTATTTAATCTTATTTTACATTAATTCCAAACAAATGGAGTTATTTTGGGATTTTTTTTAAAATTTATTTTATTTTGAGAATTGGATAATATCATTGATTTTATAAAGATGTTAAATTTTTGGAATTGATTTCGATAAAATTTATTTTAAACATATTTTTTACATGATTTTAAGATGTAATTGTATTTTATAATCATGGTTATTTTGATGGATTGTGAATTAAAAAATAGATACTGATATAGGATGGTTTCCGCTCCAATACATAAGAGTTTCCACTTTGATCATATTTCATGAATTAGGAAATGGTGTCTAATGTGTAAAATTATTACTCAAATATATAAGAGTCATAGACTATTACATAAGAGTCCATTAGTATTTTCTCAAGAAATAGGGAATTTTATAAGCATGCATAAGGGTCCCCAACATTGATATATAAGGGATGAAATTGGCTAAGGTTTGGTAAAGGACTGGCTGCAAAGGTAAGATACAAGAGTCTTGGTATATATGTATTGGTCAGTTCATGGATTCACTAAATATAAAAATGTTCATTAAATTTCCACTAGAGGGATTCCTTTCCAAGATTAAGAGTTATTTCTATGGTTGGGTAATTTATATAGGTTATATTTAAACATAACCACCTAATACATCTTTGATATGTGAATGAAATTCTTTTATTTATTAAAGAGATGTTTTAGATTCTTACAAAACATAAATATTGGTTTGTCCCTTTTTCAATTGGATGAAATAACCTAATATATAATGTTTTTTAGACCATATGTAAGGGCCCTCCATTTATTAAATCATAATGTTCTTAGGTAAGGATGTTTTGTAATGGTATTATAGATATTAAAAAAATTATTTTTCATTCAAATAAATATAAAAGGATCATGATAAATGGTGTCATCTCTAGTAAACATGGATCTTATATTATGAATAAATAGATTAAGGGGCGATGGCACTGCACTGCTGGTCTCAATGTGCTGGTGTCCCTTTGAAGGCTGACAATGGAGCTGGTCTGGTCTGGGGAGGGGAGGTATTTGCTTCCTCTTTTGTGATGTTTTTTCTGGGTTGAAGGGTTTCCCTTAGATAATTCTAATTGTTCTCTTGATGAGATGGTTTTGCTAGGGTTTATCCCATCACCGCCTCCCTCTGGTGGTATATTTTATTCAGATTCCTCTTTTCTTGCGGCGATGGTTCATGGATCCCTCTCTTGATGTGGAGATGCAATATGGTATACTTTGGTGCCGCTGATTCCGAACTGTGGGAATAAGACTGGATACTGTAATACTCTTCGGAGCATTCACGGTTTTGTTCTCGGCTGCTCGTTGTTGTCCTGTGGTGGCCTCTCAGCATTTGAAGCTCGTCAGCTGCATGGTTGGGTGCTTTGTGGGTCTATTTTGGTCTTCATCAATGGTTCTGGTGGTGGCTTTAGAGTTTCCATGGTTGCGTTCATGGTGGTTCTACGATGTTGAATCGCTGCAGTTGGTTTTTTTTGGATTGAGATGTGATTTCGATGCATTTGTATTTTGGAGTTTGTGATTTGGTGTGGATCTAGTGGTTTCTTAGATCCTGTTTGAACTCGGTGATGTTGTTGATTTTATCTTTAGAGCAGATGGTGATTTTGTGGTTGGGGCCTTTGTGGGTTCTCGCCAGTGATGATCGACGACGGTTTGATATTGGCTCTCTGCTCCAGTGGAATGCTTGAAGAATGGATGGGTGACTCGAGGCGGCAGTTCATCATGAGATGCATGGTGTACGGTGTATCTGTTAGAGATATGTGGCTTCTTTGGAGATGATGGCGGATGGCAGCGACGCGACCCTAGCTGACCCGATGAGCCTCCTCGAGTTTGGTGTGGGTTTCCAATTTCAAATTTTGTTTAATCATCATGTAATTTTGTATTCCATCATGGTGTAATGTGGTTTACCGCTTTTCCATAAAGTGGCTTTATTGAAAATGAAAAAATAATTTTCAGTCAGTAGTAGATATCCATCCCTCTGTACTTTTTAGAAAATTATCACAAGTTAAAAATCATTCCAAAGCATTAATCCCTCAATAAAAAAGCTATAGAGATTACTATAATGGGGTTTAAATATTTATTTCTTCATTATATACTATTATTTTTAATTTCTATAGTGATGTAATAGTAGTTGAATTTTTTTAAAGCTCAGGATATTTCCACATCACATAAAATTGAATTTTGAAAACTATTTATTCATTTACTCTCATTTTCTCTTTTTGAAGTTGTTTGTTTTATTTATCCAATATGATATTTCAATTATTTATTATATATCAATTCATCTTCCTTATCTTATTTATGGATTAAATTTACATCCAACTATACCTTATTTATCTCTCATATAGTGGAGGGTTTGAGGATTGGATTAGGTCGAAAAAGTTCTTTCATCAAATAGATTGGTGGAAATAAATGTTTATACAATCATTATATTTCATTAATTAATCTTAACACCCTATTTAAGGGTAAACTACTGAGTTCATTGTTGATTAGAGGGAGATATAAAATTATTTATTTTTATGTAATTATTAATTTTCAGGTTAAGTGATGGAGTCTCTGAGTTTAAACCACTATCTCAAAATTATTATAAAACACTATTTAACACTCTGACAGAAATAAACTAGTTTGTTATTTTCAATTACTATTAAACAGAACTATATATTAAGAACATACTTATTATTATTTTCCACTGTGATATAACTAGAGTACTATAATAAAATACATATTTAACTGTTGATTTTTTAATTCCATGATTAGATTATGACAATCACATCATGAAATTAGCTTCTTTACCAAAGATAAAAACACTATTTGTTTTTTAAAATGTTTTGACCACATGACCATGTCTAGTTACAATAAACCATTTGGTTTTGATCTAGATCTGGAGTAAAATTTTATATCAATATCTACAATCTAATGGATGATTGATAATGTTTATTGTGAGTTTGATAGTATCTCATTAATAGACTCAACATCCTTATCAAATTAATATAGAGTTTCAATTTATATTGATAGAAAAGTTGAGAGTCCAGATCAGTTAATGAAAAATGTTCAATATTTGTAGAAACTAAATTTTAATTATCAAAATAATCATCGGTTCATATAAAATAACAAAATATATTTTTAATTAAAACAAGGATTAATCCAAGTGTTACCAATGTCTCATTCTTAAATATGAGATGGCCCATGAAAAAACTTCATGGATTATAGGATTTTTTGTATAGAATTTAGTATAAAGAAGTGTTAGGATATAGAATTTAATAGAAAGAGTCCTCATTCAATCTTGAGAGTTAAACGAGGTAATGTTTTTAAAACCTATAACATAAAGAGATCATAAGTTGTGGGGAAATTAAGAGATGATTTATTCATATGATTTCTGATACATCATTTAGTAAATAGTTGATGAAATAGATTTATGGGATAAGAAAAACTTGTTGAGGGACTCACTATGTGTGTTATGAGTGGTTTTTAAGGTTTACTACTAGCTATCAACATCATCCAATTTTTTATCACAATTTCCTAGTCCTATATTATCACGTAAATCATGATTGTGATATGAACCATTTCTATGTATCTTTTGTAGTAGATCTTATTGAAAAATATCTATCTGGGGAAGGGGTGTTGATAGAGAAGACATCACAGGAATTTTTTACACTATAATATATTCATATTAGGTAAATATTCCTTGATCTCTATTACCTAATATTCTAGAATAGATGCACTAAGGTCAAATATGGGAAATTTGATGTAAAATTGATTTATTGAATCACCATATATACCATAAAGTGTAATCTAATTGTTTATTTTAATGGATACATTAACTAACTCATATCATCATGTACCATACACTTAAATATGTGATTCCATGTTCCAATTATAGTTTATATATCCAATGAATGAAAAATGGTACAAGGAATACTAAAAAATCATGTATGGAGTCTGAAGAAAATATCCATGAAGGTAGTCACTATAGAGTAATCATCAATATGTATATTATTCACCCTCATTCTAACAAGAAATGAACAAATTTTAGCCTACTAAATGTTTCCAGTCATATGGATTGTGTCGAGATCCGTCCATGAAGGACTTGAGTTCAAAATTGGGGGAGTAACAGTGTAATCAAAAATATACATTGAAAATATATTGATATAATATTAGAGTAAAAAAAATTATTGTAATATTTTTTTATAATTTTTTTTTATTAAATCAGGGTTCAAGTAATATTATAGCTGAATGAATTACTAACTCATGGGGAAACATAAGTGGTATTTCATTAAAAAGTGGTGGGGAATTATCGGGATGTGATGAGTCATGAATGGAAACCAAACCCAAAACTTAATAGATAGTTAAAAGGGTAAAATACATATAGGGAAAAAAAGTGAAGGAATCATTTGAGACACAAATTATAAAGAAGAAAAAATGAATAGATAAGATGGTGGATCTGCCTTAGCCATTACCAGTCTTCCCCCAAGTATGCATCCAAAAAATAAATTTAATGAAGATTCCCAAAATAAAGAAGTTTTAAATAAAGTGGAAATAAATATTACACATCTATAAATTATCAACCTAAATCCTTGGAATGTGATATTCTATAATGATTTATATATTATGAGGGGGAGGCTTTATAGAATTGAAATGGTTAGATTATATTAGAATAATTCATCCATAGTCATTCTATAGATACCTAGAAAATGTAATATTTGTGTATGTTCATTATTACTTACATATTAGAAAAGATAAAAGTTATCTATTACTTATGAAATTTTAAGAATAAATTACTTTAATTCCAAATATAATCTATAATTCAAAAAAAGTGAGATAGTGAGATCCAAACCGAGTACTTGTATACCATGCCTATAGAGTTAAAAATTGCATTTTACGGGTGTTATAATATTTCCTACTAAAAGTGAATGGGATATTTCATTCTATATATTTCTATATTATAAACATGGAATTATAAAAGACGTTCATATCAAGGCTAATAATCATAAATACTACATTTCAATAAACTATGAATATCATTATAGACATTAATGAAAGAAACATTTGTATGTAATTTGTTAACGGAAATTTGAATTTTTGACATCTTAGGCTCCATGAAATTTTCTAAATAATATTATCCAACTTTTCCACTTCCATAATATAAACCCCATTCATTCTCGAATTAAGATACATAAATTTTGGATGAAACACATATTTAATAAAATATTCTATATTGGTAAAAAAATTGATAATAGTATTTTTATAAATTAATAATATCTAGAAATTATTATGTGAAACAACTTATTTTTAGAAATTATATATTAATTTGTAGGTTGATATACATATTTTAGTCACTAATGCATTTATAATATGTCTGAAGTTCACAAATATGATTGAAATTATGTTGAACCCATCATTGGAAGAACCTATAGACATGGAACTAATATTTTTGGAAGCAACTCTTAAATATTAATACCTTTTAGAATATTATAAGTTACTTGTGATAGATATAAATTAGAGGGTACCTAATCAAAAATAGAAACTATTAACCATTTTGTAATAAAATTATAAATAAATAGGATATAATCATATGGAAATATTTTAGGACCCCTTCCCATAATGATATTGTAATAAGGGGATAGAGTTGGTGATGGCCTAAGTCAAACCTCCATTAGGCCCCATGTTGGAGCCTAGCACTGAGGGTATAGTAAACATGAATATACGAGGCATTACCCACTAAAAGAAACATGTATAAGAGAAAGATAAGAAAGTTAAAACAACCAAAACCTCTTCATAAATAGATATATATATAAGGAAAACCCAAGTGCAAACATGAAATTTCATACAGTAATAAAAAGTTGAATGGAACTACATGTGAGAAAAAGGTAATGATGAAATTGACCTCAATGCCCAAATATCTCATGATAAACCACAAGCTTGTAATATCAAGCATAATAACTAAACTCATCCAACTAAACTGAAAAAAAAGTTCATGCATACATAGGGTGAGTATAATATTATACTCAGAAGCATCCTCCTGAGAGCCTCTTATACAGATGTAAAGAAATTTTGGTAAATCACAGTAAACAATAGTGAAACTAACTCATCACTTAACCAAAAATACTAATTTCACAACCTCATTATGGCTAAGACTCACCACATAACACACATAAGAGATCATATACTATAGTAATGAAATGTTAAGGATACCCTACTCACACTTCCCCCACTATATTTTTTATCTCTCCCAACATCATACATCATGATCATCTCTCTCCAAAAGTAAGTTTTTTTTTAAAAAAACATAGGCATGGAATCATACCTCATACCTCATGCATCACATAACCAAATCATCCCATCCACATATCCACATATAGTAACCAAGTAGTTTCTCAAATCCACCAAATCATGTATAATGTATATCCGTCCTTATATATTATACTGAAATCCATTATAGCCTATACAAAGAGTATGTTCCTCAAGAAATCACAACCTATCCACTTTATACCTTTAATAATCATTAGGATACAATAAAGTATATTTAATTTTATGTGAACTAAAAAAAATTCATCATGGACCTCTACACACATGTATGGAAAAACAAACTGTCATGCATACCAGCACAAGTTACATCCATGAGAAGAGAGCAAGTCCATAGGGGGTAGTCCGCCATAATCTTACCATCGAGATTCTGGGGAAAACACCCTCCGAGATTCTAATGGGTTTCTATTTCCCTAACCAAAATGGTTGGGTATAATATTAAATGATAGAATATACATGATAGAATATAGCTTTCAACCACACTATGGGAATATCCTGGTCTTATAATCCACCTTAACTAACGTCATTCCAACTCCTGAATTCCACTAGAATGATTGGATATCCAAATAGAAGATAACAACATACAATAGCTTCATTAATTACTTATTTTCATTATGTAATTCATATTTCATTTATTAATTCAACAGTCATTAATTAACCACTAACACTATTCCAATTTACATTAAATTCAATTCCATTAATTATTAGAGTAATGCTTTATGCCCTATAGGGATTTTCCATCCTAGTTCTGTGATTATCTAGGATTAATAGCTTATAATAATTTACATTCCATCATCAACTAACCCCATGGGTTAAAAACTATTTTTCAGTATTATAATTATTCTTTATATATATGTAATCTTGAAAAACCAACCTAATCTACCACCAAGAAGAAACATGAAACCAAAAACATCTAATTGCCCCATGAAGTGGGGAATAGAATCCATATAAAAAAGGAACTTAGTCATCATATATTAAACAAATTCATAAGTGAACATAGGATATCTTAATATCACATCAATGGGTAAGACCAGATTTAACCCATTCCATAACCTCCGGTTCAGTCCCTGATTCCCATATAAATATACTAATGTATCTCTCCATCCCAGGCATCAACTACCACCACATCATCCGGGCTACCCAACTCACATATCAAAACATCCATCCCTTGACCGGCCATACCAATCACACATCACATCGAGGCCTCCTTTCCCCACAAAACACATCATCAACCTCAGATCATCCATCCTAGACTTGTATCCCATGGCTTGTATCCAAAGAACATAACTATGTTGAGGGAACAATAATGAAAACAAAATATCCAATAGGCCCCCGAACAAGGCATTCGACATTCTAAGGGAAAAGAGTTGTTACTAATCAAAAATAACACACTTGACCTTCAAAAGAAAATAATAAAAACAAGCCCCATCAAAAATATATATCAGACAACCATTTCATATCCAATATTTAATTAACTAATTCATTATAAAAAGGTTCTAACTATAGAAAACTTAAGTAATCAAATATTCTCTTACCATTTATTCTTGTTTCAAAAAATATAGATAAGTGTCATTCTCTAATAAAAATGCCTTTTAAATTATTATTAACAATCATTATCATGATTCATGTTCATTATAAAACATTATCATTTCCATTAATCACATATATTATAATTTTCAATTAAACATGAAATTGCATCAAATTGATTATCATCAAATTACATTAACCACAAGATCACAGCCATACATATTCTTTAATTATTCTTAATCAAATTAATTACCAATTAATTATAAAATTGTTTTATTTACCAATCTCAATCAAGAAAAAATTATAACAAATCCGGGCATAGATATCACAAAATCAATCAAATCATAAGGAAACCCACTATCACGGTACAAATAAACAACATCTTCAACATGCGCTCGAAACCAATTTATATAATCTAGTTCAATAAATATTACATGAATTCTATTTATATTAAAGGGGATAAATTAAGATCAATTTTTAATTTCATGTAAATAAAGGATAATAAATGAGTCCCCTCCTTCAAAATCCATCAATTCTCTTCACATTGTAACAGACCATCTGGAAAATCTCTGATCACCTCTCTAGTAAGAATTGCATTCTTTTGAGGATTCTACACCACAACTGCCCCCAAAAATAACCACTAAAACACAATATAAATAGGGTAGATCATCCTCCCTTATATGGTAAGAAGTAATATGATTAAAAAAATGTCAAACAAGGAGAAACCAAAAGAAACAGATGTAGAACTCGACTTAGCTCAACTCAGGTCATCACAGATTAAATATGGAAGCTGCAAATTGATCCCAAGTTAAAGGGATATAAAAATGCCAATAGAGGGACCCACTATTCACCTATAACAATAGATAACCATAGGTTTATGAATAATCCAATCGGTGAAAACTTCTTATAATAGCACTGTAGTGGGGAATTACATGGCGTGTAATCCAGTTACACATCATGTAAATGTCAGGGTTCATATCTTTTTAAATAACGCATTGCATTTTTATTATTTAACCCAAATTAAGTACATGTCATGAACCATACCATCACATTTCATAAACCAAAATTACAAAGAATATAATATCTATATGGGGTGTAATCTTCCATCATCCTACAATCTCAATAGCCAACACCTTTGAGATGCTTCCATGATTCCTCTGAGAACCCCATGCCTCGAAAACATTAAAATGGTCGGTCATCTCGGACCCAATCCCATAAATTGGATACCTCACAATTACTAGATAATCATAACCGAACCAAAGAAAAAAATAAAAATGTTTTATCCAAACAACCACCCTATGAAATACCCCTCAAATGTCTCACCACCAAAAGATCTCAACCACCTCACTTTGAGAAAAATATAAACAAAATATGAAACAACCAAAACCATATCCTAAACACTCTCCCAAGGTTGATACCTATCAAATGGTTTTAAATTAAAAATAAAAAACAAAAAAAAAATCCATCTCATAAACTAGAGAGATCAACATCTCAAAAGGAAACAGTGTTGTACGAGAAGAGAAAAACACCAAAATGATCAGGGTTCTGATCCCATATTTGTGATTCATGTTCCCATGTACACTCCTCGATGAAATTATGCATCCACAACACAAAACCAAAGTAATATCATACCTATGGAACACCTTCTCCTGGTGGTCCTAGATCTCCATTGGCTACTCCTCAAGGGTTGCATCATAATCAACATTGAAATCACCCCCATCGATGACATAAGAGTAATAATCATGATAATAATAGAGCCGCACCACTTGGAAAACATCATGTTTCCTAATCATCTATGGGGTAAGTTCTATGTTATAATTCACAGCTCCAAAAAGATCCGTCACATCAAATTTCATAACAAACCAGGTAGAAATCTTACTCCCACGACCAAACCATCACTATCCACGAGGAGGAGTAACATTCAAGAACCCATGGTATCCAAATTCAAACACCATATGTCTCTTCTTATGATCACCATATGATTTATAGTGATTCTATAGGACCATTATCTTCTCATGAATTACCTGAATCATATCTGTCATATTTTATGATTGTTTCATCTCAAGAATTACTGCCTCTCTAGACCAGTCCATCACAGCGGAAAACAACAATGCATGTCATAAAAAGCATCAAATGGATCCATACCAATGGTTGTGTGAAAACTATTATTTTAATAAAACATGATCAAGAGAAGGTACCTCATCTAAGAACATCCACAATATTTTACATAATAGAGAAACTTGACTTCATGAGTCTATATGGTCTTCTTTTTTTTTATCATCTCACTACAGATGAAAAAAAGTGATATGTAATAGATGAGAACCAAAATAATTATGGATTCCTCTACACAACCATGAGGTAAAACAAGGATATACATCATTAAACATCATCATTGGGACTCTATAGAGCAACCCCACATTTTCCAGATAGTATCTCAAAAAAACCTCCACTGATCTCAACTCCCTTATCACTATAAAATGGGATGATTTTTTTATATCATCCAATATCACCCATATATCATCATATCCTCCCTATGCATGAGGTAAACTGGTAATGAAGCCCATTTATATTTCCTCTCACTTCTAATAGGAAACATCTACGTACTGTAGAAAACTACCAGGAACACAATTCTTATCCTTCACCTTTAAGAATACTGAACATCTAGAAACATAATATGTAACTGCATGCTTTATCCCTAGCCACCAAAACCTTTCTATCAATGCTTGGTAAAACTTTTTCATGTCCGGATGTAACTTTAATTTTGAACAATGTAACTTCTGAAAAATAATATCATGTGTCATTGATGGAATGAAAAGCCTTCCTGTTAATAGCACATGATGTTGTCCATCCTCAAACCAAAAATCTGGCACATCACTAAAATCTACTTAGTCTCTCCTAACATACACCATAGAATCCCAAAACTGGGATTCTTCCAACTATTTCACCAACAATGATTTCACATTCATCTAGAAGATACAACCACTACCCCAACCTATTCTAAATTATGATGCATCATGAAGAAAATATTTCATCACTCTCCAAGAATTCCCAGATTCATTCATGGAATCACTATGTAACTTAATGATCAGCACATTAGCCACAACATTACTATTTCTCAAATTATAAAAAATCTAAAATTCATAATCCTATGAGTATTCTATCCAATTATGAATACAAAAACTCAAGTAACATTAGGATAATACATAAATCAGGCTCTAATGGTCAGTAAAATATAAAAAACACTTATTGATGGGGTAATTTTTCTTTAAAGTCAAACAAAACACAACTGATTCCAACTCAAGAGTAGGGGTGGAATAGTTAACCTCATGGGGGCATAACTATAGAGACCCATTAAAAAACTGATCTCTTATTCATCAAAACATAGAACAATATATGACATGAAGCATCACTGGAAACCTCAAACTAAACTCTCTCATCTGAAAAAAATTGGACTAGAGCACTGACCACCTTCTCCTTTAGGTACACAAAATCTTCCTTCCTCTAGTCATTCCACAAGAATGCCTAATCCCTTTTTGTCAAATCTATGATAGGAATCACAAACCGAGAGAAGTTAGATATGAATCTCTTATAATAACCCATAAGGAAAATGAATATCTAATTCTCTACCACTATCATGTGGCCTACATGAGACAAAACCACCTATATATTCGAAGTATCTACATATACTCCCTAATGATATACCATAAACCCCATGAAATGGAATTCACAAACCCAGAACACCTAATTTTATAGCTTCCCAAATAACATATCTTGATGAAGAACTCCAAAAATTGCATGCAAGATTCTTTACATGCCTCTCATCACACATGGAGTGTAAAAGGATTTTGTAGATGAAAACCCAAATATACATATTCAAGAACTCTTTAAAAAAAATTACCATCATCCCAGAAAACATAGTCGAAGCATTCTTCACACTGAATGAAATCACAACCATCTTGTAATGCTCATGTCAATAATGGAAATATGTCTTCTAAATATCCTCAACATTCACCTGTATATAATGATATCATGACCATAACTCTATCTTATAATTCCAACATTCTCTCTTCAGATATTCAAATAAATCAACAATATATGGAAGAGGATTGTGATTTTTAATGCCACTTGGCTCATGTGATGATAATTGATACAAAGTTGAAAGCTTCTATCTGCCTTATTTACAACCAAATATAGTGTATCCAAAGGTGGTAGACTCAACAAAACAAAATAACACTATAATACATCATAAAGATATACATTAATATCCTGAAAATCCTAAGGTTATATCATATACAGAGTCATAAATGTAGGATACACATGTGGTTGTAGGTGAATACCAAACATGATCTACTTTTGATAGGGAAATACTAAAATTTCTTTAGGAAATACATTAGGTTATTCTTCAACTAATCTTGGAAACACCAAATTATAATCTTATGATGAACTCAACATCAACTCAACCATAAAATTAGACAAGGACAAAAACTCCTCTAACCCATATGGGGATATATCTCTCCAAATAACACTACCATATCTTCATTAGAATTATAAAACATATCCTACCTCATATAGAAATCCATGATAGACAGAACTCAATAAAACCAATCCATGAAAAAGTTGATGTTATATGGTTGTATCTGTAAACATATAAAATATCTCTAAGAGTGGTTCAATAAAAAAAACTTGCTTATAATCTCTAAATACATCATAAAATTAAAATCAACCTCCAACTAGTGTATTTGATGCCAAGAGAAACGGAAGCCTCTCTACCTCAATTCCAAAATCTTAGATTAGGGTATGTGATAAAAAGGATTGATTCTTTCCTAAATTAAAGAAACTCTTGAACCTTGAAAGAGAACAATTAAAGGTACCTAAAACGACATATGGGTCACCCAACACTAAAAATGATAAGGCATGAATCTTACCACGACCTTCTCTATGGCCTCTCTAACCATACTAATGATCACCACCATATCCATTATATGCTCTATGAGGATGAGGAGCATCTCGGGGATGTCCTTTACCTATCCCAACTACAATATGTTGATCCCAAGTTGTAGAATATTTTTATTTCTACCGTCGATGAAACTATCTCAATGATGGAACCTGAAGAAGAACATATAACACAAAAAGTCTCCACAAAATGGATAGGGCACTCTCACTATATATGATTATTACCTCCAAACTAAAAAACACATGTCGGGTCCATTGGAAATACCTATAGAGCTGAAAATACTTGAGAAAAAAGATGATGAGGGATTGGACCAACCCCCAAATCGCTGAAAATTATTTCTCCCTAACAACTGGGAACACTGAACCATACATTTTTATCATGATAAATCTTGAAAAAATCCCCTATCATGAAAATATAGTTTTGGCTTATGCCTTCTCAATAACCTCTTGTATCACCAGTACCTCTATATATGTCTTCTGTATAAACAGGGTGACCATGAATTGGATCTCTATAAAAAAAATTCTCCTTAAATTTCATCATCATGGCCTCCTAATCTGAAAATAGTTCTAAAGAATATCACAGAAATATCTTGAAACTAATCTCAAACTCTCTCACATTAGACCTCCCATACCAAAGGGTATGAAGATCCTAGGGACTGGAGGGCGTCATAGTTGACGAATGAAACTCTTCTATGAACCGACCTCTAAACTTCGCCCATGACAATAATAAATCCCCATGATCCCTAAGGATGAAAACCCACCATTGTTTCACTACTCTATGCAACATCCTCACAACCAAAAAAAATTCTCTTTTCAAGAACTGATCAAACTGAAAGTTATCTCAACCTCCTCCAACCATTCATCTATGAATGAATCTGAAATGTAGCTCTCATACTTATAAATACTCCAAAACTTAATCACTTGTTGTTTTCTCCTCCAAGTTTCATTATCAACATCGACTCTATGTTGATATTCTAGAAAACCAGTTTGAAAATCATGGTCACATGCTTCATGAGGACATAGACCTAGATCTATTCCTACAAAAGAAAAAAGTGTTGGTGCTCATAAACCTAGAATATGGAATATTTAACATTAATCATTTAATTATTTAATTTTCCTATTATGGTTTTAACCTATCCCAATGTCTATCCATTTAAAAAAATGATCAAAGAATAATGATGCATGATCCTTACCTACAACTCTACCTTGAATCTATTTCCAATTTATTTAGTAGTCTTAGTGAACATTAAGTTCCATGTTTTAGATCACAGGGGTGGCTAAATACCCATGTCTCGGTTAGTATACCATTTTTACATCACATAAAAAACTTATCTGATAGAGGTTCCCCACCAACCAAGGTAACCTCACTTGTGCCAAACTCCAAACTCCATCATATCCCTCAAACCTAAGCCACTAATACAACACTAACTCAACCCCCTCCCCAAAAAGATACCATAATGAGGTGATAGAAAAGGTGAAGGCACCTATCCCACCACAAGTAGGAATTAGGTTGTTGGGTAGCACTAAGGGTATAGTAAACATGCATATGGGATGGATTACCCTCTAAGAGAAACATGCATAAGAGAGAGATAAGAATGGTTAAGAAACTCAATCCTTATCAAACAAAGATATATATAATGAAAACCCAAGACCCACTATTACATGTCATATAGTACTAAAACAACATAATCTAACAACAATTAACAAAAAGTTAAAGAGTCCAGAAACCATGAAACCCAAACAACTCATGCTAAACCTCAAGATTTTAATATCCAATATGATCACCAACCTGCTCCATCTGAACTGAAAATAGTTTATATATACATAGGATGAGAATAAAAATATTCTTAGTAGGAACCTCTCTAGACCCTCTCGTTTAAAAAATAAATAATCATACTAAATTATAGTGAATAATAATGAAATTAACGTATCACATAAACATGTATAATAAGTTCCATGCCTAACCATGGTTAACTATCACCATGATACACATAAAATAGAGAAAATAATATAGTATTGGATCATGAAGGGTACCCCACTCCTGATTCCTCAATGGTTTTCTTCTCTTTCCAAATTTCACACATCCTAAACATCTCTCTCCAAAAGTGTTATGTCCCAAAAACACCTGATCAAGCCATAAAAAGTCATAACTCATGTGTCATATAACAACATCATCCCTTCAACATATCAACATTCAGTAACCAAATAGTTTCTTGAAGCCACAATATCATTTTTGATGTATATCAAACATCTTGTATTATATCACAAGCCAGTAAATCCCATATATCATGTTGGTACCTCAAGACATCACTTCCAATGCACATCATACCTATAATAATCCTTAATATACTATACCAGGTAATACATGTGTCTAAAATAACAATAATCCATCACATCCCTCTATACACATATATTTGAAAACTGAACATAGTTCATACCATCACAAGTAATTACCAAGAGAATAAAGTGAGGTCATAGGGGGTAGTCATCCATCTATCTCCTATCATGTTGTTGGAAAAAACACACTCCCATAGTCCACTGGGTGTTAGTTTCCCAAACTGATGTGGGTGGGGTAGCATATAAAATCACAGAATATAAATGATATAATATTTCTCACAACCACACTATAGGCATAACCTTCTCTTAGAATGAACTGTAACTAATATCGATCAAACTCCCAGATGCCACTATTGAGACCAAATATCCTAATGGAACAGAATAATAGAAAACATATATATTAATTACTTCTTTTAATTAATAAATTCACTATACATTAATTAATTCATTATATGTTAATTAACCATTAACATTGTACCCCATTACACTAAATTACATTACATTAATTATCATAATAATGTTATATGACCTCCAGGAAGCCATACCAAGTCCATGGTTATCAATTTTAACACCTTTAAAGCATTCACATTCCATCATCAACTAACCCCATCAGTTAAACATTATTTATTAATTATTTTTATTATTCTATCGCCACGTACTCCAATAAAACCATCCTAAGATACAATAAAGAAGAATAATGCATCAAAATTCCTCCATCTTCCTTATGTAGTTGTTAAAGGAATGTAGATAAAATAAGAAACTCATTCATTGGCCATTATATAGATTAATAATTGTGTATATGAGCTCTCAACATCACATCAATGGGTAAGCCTAGATTTAACATGTTCCATAACATTTGGTTCCATCCCCAAAACCCACATACATATACCAATGCATTTTTTAATCCTTGGTGTCAACTGCCACCACATCATTTGGTCCTCCATGACCACATATCACAACATTTGTCCTAGGATCAGCCATACTAGGCTCAAATCACATCCGGGCCCCCCAACCCCACAACACACATCGTCCCTCTAGGATCATCCATCCTAGGCTCACAATACATAGATATTATATTGATAACATCACAACACTACAAGAAAAAAATGAAAACAATAGGGAAAATAGGCCATTATACAAGGCATTCATACTTCTCATGAAAAAGAGCTCTCCAGCTCCAAAACAAGGAACTCTCCCCTCACAGGAAATCATGCAAATCATGACATAGATAACATCTGTATCACATAACTGGTTCTTATTCCATCTTGAGTTAAACAATTCATTTTTAATAGGATACAAATACGGTAATCCTAAGGCATCATCCTATAGAAATCTATCAAAGGAAAAACATACTCTTAGCATTTACTTTAGTTTCAAAAAACCTTCGGAGGTATCATTATCAAATTATCATGCCTCCCTAATTATTATTAACAATAATTATCATGATATCAGTACATTAACCAACTTTATCGATTCAATTAATCACATGGAAGATCATTTTTAATTAAACATGTCATTGCATTAAATTTATATCATCAAATTACTTAAACCATTGAATTACAACCATGCTAATTCTTTAATTTTTCAAAACCCAATAACTTATTAATTAATTATATATTAGTTTTATTTACCAATTTCCATTAAGAAACAATATTCTAACAAATTATGTCATATATATCACACTATCTATTAAATCATGAGTCAAACCACTCTCACGGTATAAAGTAAAAACATCACTAATATGTGATTGCAGCTAATTTTTTAATCAGATTCAATAATTATTAGGTTAATTAAATTACAATTCAAGGGGATAATGAATGATCAATTTATTATTTCCTAAAAATAAAATATATGAAATGAATCCCTTCCCTCAAAATTCATTATAATTCTTCACATGAGAACAGACCATGTTGAGGGTCTCCAATAACCTCTCCCACAAGAACCAAATCTATCTGTGGAAGCTGCGCATAACTACAACAAAAAGAAACCATGAAATCCCAATAGAAACTAGGTAGATCACCTTCCTTCACATGGAATTAAGACACAAGAGGAAAATGAGATCAAACAATGAGAAACTGAATGAAATGGAGGTATAACTCAACATGAAACAACTCAAGACTTAGATCAAATATAGAATCCAATAATTGATCCCCTGTTTAAGGGATCACAAAAATCCATGGTTGGGAGATGATGGTTACCAGGAATGATAGATATTCATAGGGTTTTGAAAAACCTGATCAGCTAAAAATTTATATAACACCACTTTAACAAGATTTATACAACATGTAATCTATTAATATGTTTTATAAATGCCAGGGGTCAGTTATAACAGAAAAATGATTTCTTTTTTTTTATTTAACCCTGATTAATCACACATCATAAAATGACCCAAAAAAATTTATGAACCACAGTTACATGGTGTGTAATCTTTAAAATGCATGTAAACTCTCTTTTTACGTCATTCTCAACAACCATCACCATCAAGAAACTCCCAATATTCCTTTGAGCACCCCAAACCTAGGGAACATGAAAAGGGTCAGTCTTCTTATATCTAAACCCTTAAAAAATCCATGGAATTAATTACATTATATGTATTCACTTAATCTTAATTGAGAGTGACTCAGAACCTGTGGGGAAGCATCAAATAATGAAAAACAAAAAAACTTATGGAAGTAGTTCAATATTTATTGGGAGTTAAAATCATTTACCAAATAAAAGAATCACATTTCGTTATCCCCATCTAAATTATGTCAAAATAATTTGTAATCTCCATTTATTTGAATGAAAAAATTAATTAGTTCACACTATGATTTAAAAAATTTGGAGGTTATGTATTGATTACAAGAATCATAACCTTATTTCATAGAAATAACACGTTACATTAAAATTTATTAAATTGATACTATAAGGATTAAATTATTAGGTTCACTTCTATTTTACTGATGGTTTCAATTTTTTTGTTGCTATTATATTGGTCTGAGTAGATGAAAATAGTGGGGGGTTCAGTTTCACTTCAAAAAAATTTAAATCAAACATAAAATATGAATTAAAATCTAAAAAATATTTTAATGATAATCCGATAAAGAGGTGAAATGATAAATTCTATATGAACATTCATTATAATATAAAGTTGATTAAGAAAGTGATCATAATTTAATATGATCATATCATAATTTTGAGATTATTCATATCAAGATAATGTGATGAAAATTACACAATACAACAGAGAGAAAATATGGTTTGAAAATGGAGTTAAACCATATTAAGTTGTGTGATCTTACATCACCTCCCCTTGGGTTAAGAGGTTTATGTTATTACTCCACTTTTTACGGAAGTGATCAAAAGAACTATCCCTCACAAATACAGTTTCTAAGAACCCTCTTGATCTTCATCAGTTTCCAAGGAACCAGACCATTACTTTTTTGATAGTTTAAACCTATTGATGATGTTTATAAGAAGAGGGGTAATTTCTTTAGAGAAATCATTACAATTACATTCCACAATCACTAAAAATGATGAGTATAATTGAGTATATAGATAATAAAATGATGTATATAGAGAGGGCCTTTGATAATGATGGAGAATTGTATATCTTATTTTCAGTTTGAACTAAAACCAAAAGAGATTCACTACCAAATAGAATATAGGATTCAATTAATGGAGAATAATTGTTAGTAATTAGTAATAAATCTACGACACAAATACATCCTTTTCTAGTTTACAAAAAGGGTAAGGTTGAATTTTTAATTCAATTAAGGAATTAAATCCAAATAAGACCAACTGGTGTCTTTTTGAAATATAATAAATTCACTTCTATAAGTGTTTTCCTGACACCACCGTCTTCATCATGCACCTCATCGGTTATCTAGTTGTTCACATATTGTTCGTAACAGTAGAAAAATCACCACCAGTTATCTCTACTAACTAGTGGCTGGGTGGTGGCCTTCTATAAGAGATTATATACTCTGGAACTTTGACCTACTAGCTAGTGATACTCCACTAGATAACTGATTGTGATAATCATCATGAGGAGTTTATATCCATTTTCATTGGAGAGTCAGTGCAACATAAAATATTTCACATCATAATGTGGAACATCAATATAATTCCATATTAATCTTTATTATAATCTAACTTTATTTCATAGGCTTGGATCATTTATGGAGATATATCCAATCCATCTATAATAATTTCATACTACAATTGAATTTATTATAAGATATACATATAGATTACTAATTCTAAGCCATGAAGTTGGGCTAAGAAGTATTAAATTCACTCAAATGAAATTATTAGAAGCATAACTAGGTTTTGTGAACATGAAAACACCAGGAAAAATATCCTCCATTTTATGTTTGCAAACAATTAATACAAAATGATATATTAAGGGTAAATCAATACTAAAACAAGTATTATAAATTAATTCAAGATAGAGATTAATACATTAAATAGGATTAAGATATAAAAGATATTGATATACTCAAAAAATAAATTATTTTCAATATTATCAAGAAATAAACAAGTTTCAATATGCTTAATGAATAAATGATCTTAAATATTTTCATGAAATAAAATATTTTCATTCTACTCAAGGAATAAATCATTTTCAAGTATGTCATAATTTTAAAACTTTAAAAAAAATTCAATAACTTACCCATTATATTTTTTTTGTAAATTTCATTTATAATAGTAAAATAATTTAGGAAATAACACATATAATATAAACTATTAAAACTACTCCCCTATATAGAAATCACAAAATTTCACTTCAAATTTCAACAAAATACCACCTTAGGATAAAATTAATCTTTCACAATAAATCACATAAAACATATCCCCCTTTGTTATTATTAAAAATAAAAAATGAGAGGAATTAGAAACATAAAAGAAATTACTTCAAGTAATACTCAAGTTATATTTAGTAATATATATTTGAATTATGCATAATAGTTATTTAAAAAAGAGTAGTAAAAAATAATAAAATGGTTTTAAAAACACCTTATAACTTTTAAATTATATTTTAATAGTATCATTATAGGGAAAGAGAGATGAAAGATTATAATATTTTTTAGAAAAGATATTTAGAAAATAGAAAAAAAGAAAAAAAGATAAAAGATAAAATTGGAGAATGAAAAAGGAAAATAATAGAAAATAGAAAGTTAAAGTTAAAAAATGAAATTATAAGAATATGAAAAAAAAAATAGAAAATAATAAATGGTTAAAATTGTAACATACCATTGAAAAGATAGTCAATCCTTTCATTAAATTTATCTTTCTATTTTAATTTCGTCATTGACAACCTAAAAAAATTTATAGTGGGATATATATATATATTAAAATTTATTCTCCATGAATCATTATTTAAGAGTGATAAAATTAATTTTCTAAAATAAGTCATATCATATATATTTTCAAATATCGGTTTTGAAAATGAATTTAAAACTAATTTAGATAAAAAATAATTATACACAAAATTTGAAAATATATATATATTAAATGATATTATTGATATTTAAACATACTTGATTTAGAAACACATGACTTTGAAATATAAAATTATGGCATTGTTTTTTAAAAAGTTAATTTGAAAACAAAAGATATTTTTTAAGGAAAACTTTAGAGTTACCAAAATAAATATCCCGATAAAATTATTTCCTAGTTGAGATATAGGTACCATTTACAGCAAAATAAAATAATGAAAATATTTAATGATTTAAAAAAATGAGTAAAATATTTAAAACCATATCAAGATAAAAAATAAATTTTAAAAACTATTAAACCATATAGAAATTTAATAATGAAATTTGTTGCAAAAAAAACAATTCCTAATTGACATTTAATGAATTTTGAATGATCATGAGTTATAGTTTTAATTAAAATATCATGGAGCTGACATTATTTCTTAAAAACAAATAATATATCAGTATTTTGGAAGTGATCCCTTAAGAAATGGAGTTTGAGGTTTCTGTGTTTAGTTAGAGAGTATGGTATATGATATTTAAAAAATTTTATTGAATTAATGTTATCATAATGAATATTAATTTCAAAATATATAATTTTAAAGACTAAGATAGTGTATTATATCTATATTATTTTCATGAAAAAACACTCGGAGGATATATATATTATTCTTTATCTACAGAAAGAGTATTAAATGTATGATTCTTTATCTCCATGAGATGATATACTTTCCAACAAGGTGGGATGTATAATTTTTTACATTTCTTATCTGGTTATAATCCTCCAAAATAAACATCGGTATAGATACTTAAATTAAAATAGGATCATTTATAGTCTAAAAAATAAATAATTTAGTTCCATTTTAATTATGAAACATTATTTAAATGTATTTCATATGTGATTCCATGTGATTTTATTAAACATGTGTGCTAAGAAAAATAATGAACATGATGTCATGATGTGTCATGGTATGATAAAGTAGAAAACTACTCATATTCCTATAATCCATAATGTTGATCAACTTACCAGCTTTATCTAACTTTATCTTACAAGTTATACTCATGGGAACACTGATTTCCTTGACAATACCCATTCTACATTCTATAAATATTTTATTAGTGTATTTTACATGGATTATAGTAATAGCATCATTTCATTAAGAAGTTTTGAAAATGAGAATAATTTGAATCCAACCACATTTCTCCTTTAAAATACCTTCCGAATTAATTCAAAAAATGAAAAACAATGTGATTCATTGTATGAGATGAAAATTACATCATCAACCCAAATTTTAAAATGTAACAAATCTACTGAGATTCCTTTATGAAAATTAAATGAATTTTATTTTACCATTTAAGAAACATTTGATAAAATGGAATTATAAAAATGTTCTTACTAAGAATGATGTGAATTTTTAATCCAAAAAGATATTCACTAAATTTAAAATAATGATTTTTAAAAATAGGATTTAAAAAACATGGAGTTTTTTAAATAAAAATAATTTTGTAAATGGAACCATTTAAAAATAAACATTTAATGTCTAATGAAAATAAGTTGAAATTGTTGTGAGATTTTAACACCAAAAATATTCTAATTGATTCTAACTGAGTGACTGATGAAATGGTTTCTCTATAGTATATTAATTTTTCAATTGTATAACCTTTAGCTACTAAAAACATTAATCCTAGTGATATTACCATGATAAACTAAATTATTCCTAAAAACATATTTATATCCTAAGATATGGTGATCATTATACCATTCCATGAGATTCCATAAATCATTTTATAAAACTTATTTAGTTCCTCTTGAATAGTAAAACCTATTTTGTGTCATTATGGGAATAATTATTGTATTAGGGTTCTATGTGAAAGGTAAAGGAAAGGTGTTCAGCCTCATTTAGGACTAATATTCTAGTATGATTTCCCACTCAAAAATATGAATGAAATTTTCAAGTGGATGGTCTCATTATTTTTTAAAATATTTGGGTAATAAATTTGAATGAGATTCTAATTCTTCTTCAACATCCTTAGATTAAAAAGATTCATTTAAAACAATATTTGAAATACATTTTGAGAAATGGACATTGGAAATTTTGTATAAAAATAACATGGATTTATTATTCAAATGTTTTAGTTCTTTTTTTAACTTATTACTCTATTCTTTAATTATGATACCCAATAAAGATACTATAGTGAACCAAGATTAACATTCATGGATATTACATTATTTGAGATGAATATTATGTACATTAAAAAATATCATACTAAGGACTATAATAGTTTAGTATCTTTTGAAACATGGAATCTAAATCTTATATCCGAGTGAAATATCTTCAACATCTCCCATAAAGATCTCAACCTTTAGTACTTCACACTAAAACCATTATTCATGTCCTCGGTAAAGGAAACCATAGAAATGGGTGAGCTCAGATTCTCATTAAGGGTGAATAAAGGAAATATATATGCATAACATAAAAAAAGGGTATGGAACTTGAGCATAACATTTGAATAACATGCCATGTATTTAGAAAACATAATAATGAATGCTATTTTATAAGACATTAATCATATTGAAATAAATAACATAGGCCCTGTGAGCATAATATAGGAATAAGACATGGAATTTTTCGCAATCACATTAGTTTACAACATTGTGAACATGTATTAGTAGACCAGGTTCACTCATTAAGTTAAGGAAATGAAATTAGGCCCTATCATCAACTTGTGTACATACAACCAGGTCCAAGCATAACATTGGGAAAATGTACTCAGGATCACACAGAAACTTATGGACATTTACTCAAATCCGTGCATAACATTGTGATCATGTAATCAGGTTCACACATAATATATTGAACATGTAATCAGGTTCACGCATAAACTTATGGATATGAAATCAAGTCTATTCATAACATTGTTAACAAGTAATTAGTTTCACTGATAACATTATGAACATGTAATCAAGTTCCCAAACAACTTATGAACATACAACCAGATCAATTCATAACATTGTGAACATGTAAAAAAGATCACACATAACCTTGTGGACATGAAACCATGTCCATTCAAAACATTGTGAACATGTAATCAGGTTCATACAAAACCTTATGGACCTGAAACCAAGTCCATGCATAACATTGTGAACATCTCATAACTTGTGGAAAGAGATAGAATTAACAATCATTTCATTAAAACCATATCCCGTGAAAGATAAATGGATTACATAAACATGAAATACTTGGAAAATAAATAGATTTTAATGACATATAACTTGTGGATAGGAAACATGTTTCATGAAGACCATAACATTAAGTATAACCCATTCATAGATATTATTTGAATGGAACCTTTAGATAATTTCCTAGAAAGTCTTGAGTAACATATATTTATGTCATCATAGATGGATAATAATTCTGAAATATCTTTTTAAAACATGTTCTTGAAAAATATATCATTTCTTCTTTGAAAAAGGATTTTGAATTCATAAAATCCTTTGAAAATAATTTTAATAGAAAACAACTTTGAACACATATAAATAAGACTCGAAATCATTTTGAAATCATTTTTTTATTAAAACATATAAAACTATCTTCAAAAAATTTTAAAACACTTTTTATTTGAAAAAACTTTGAAAACATTTCAGGAAAGCATGAAAAAAAATTCAAACAATTTATTTGAATATACTTTGAAAACATAAAAATAGATATTGAAAACATATTGAAAATCATTTCATTAAAAATACTTTGAAAAAATTTCTATAAGGCATGAAAACATTTTGAAAAAAAATCCTTGAAAAATACTTTTATAAACATTATATTAAATATTAGATTTTTAAAAATTCAAAGTGAGTTTTGAATAAATGGTGGAGGGTAAATCCGTACATTTCATATGAGCTATAAGAACTTTCCATTTACATGGTAAAATGGTTAGAGAAATTAATTTTTCAAAAAGAAATAATTATATAATTTGAATAGATTAGTAGAATCAAAAAAGTGCAAAAGTTTATTTTAAATATTAATGTTTAATGGAATAATATTCATAAAACCCCTTTTTAGAAAAACATATTTTTTTTACTAAATGTAGTGTAAATTTGGGATTTCATAAATACACTTGCTTAACTATATTATGTAGAAAAGAGTATAAATATGGTACCAATACATGATTATATTATTAATTACTTGAGGATAATATTATTAATTAATGTATTTTAGAGATGTATCATAATATTTCATCAAATGATTCATAAACATAAACAATTTTGAAAAGCAATGAGATTTTCCCAATAAAATATTATAACTTGGTAACTTGGGATCGTACTCTCCATATAAGAAATGGAAAATACATAATGCATAAAATATCATGAAAATATGTATATTCATGATATAACATGTAAAATGGAAGTATATACACCTCAAATAAGAGTTTAGGTGCATAACAAAACATGAGTCTCAAAGAAGGCAAATTCAGACAAACCTATTCTACTGATTTGGTAACTTTTGGAATGTAAACACCATGAAAGTAAGATCCTAGAATTGGTATTTGAATACCCATAAATTTATGGATAATATAAACATAATACAAAAAATTTCTTTATATACACCTAACAAAAGGAAAGTGTGATGAACATTGCATTTATCTCACAAAAATTAAAAGTGAGATGAAATCCCCTAACCTTATGTCTTGAACTCTCTGTACTCGTACATGTTTCCTGCATATTAAATTAAATTACATTATAAATATTTTATAGAGTAATTTTATTATATATAATAACATATATTTTTTGATTATGACCTTATATTACCCACTTGTTAACGATCATATGTTAAGGTTTCACTTCAGGTAATATTCGATTTGTTCTTCAGATGTGTCTTAATTTGTTATAGTGTTGGTCTTTATAGTAATATCATGATTAAAAAATTTAAATATAGATATAAATATAATTTATATATAGTATATTTTTATTATAATAATATATATAATAATATATAACAAAATTTAATACAGCTTTCAGGGATCCTGTAAGCTCTACGCACACATGAACATTGTTTCTATTTTTATTATCGTATTGAAAGAAAGTATGTAAATGATATATGTATGTATGTATATCTATATGTATGTATGTATGTATATATATATATATCATTATTCTATTATCGTTACTATGAAATATATATCATATAATTTCATTAAACGCATCCTTGATACATTCTTTAAGGTGTTTTAATGAATGGAATCACATTGAGGTGGCAGTAGTCCACACTTCCTCAAACGATATTATCATATTAACACGAAATGTAAAGTGAATAGATGTGTGTTTTAAAATGAATAAAAAAACATAAAGAAATAATAAATATAATATTTTACATATATATTAGAGTTTTCATCATAATGGCCAACATGATAGGTGGTGAATGAAAAATGAACAATCATCGCTTCAGGAGGCAGTAATTTTCCATACATAGAAACATTATGTTCGATATCAATTAGAACGTGTTGTGTGAGAGTTTTGGTAAAAAACTTTGTTTAAAAAAATCCTAGTATATTTCATATAATGTTTTTTTCACATAGTAATCGAATAAATAGAGTGGACAGGGTGAAGGAGGAAAATAATGGAAAGAGCTTGAGAGGAGAGGTTACCTCCTAATCAGGTAACTCATTTTGGATTGTGCCAAAATGATTCCATGAGAGAGTTTCTTCCTAAAGGGAGCCTTAACAGTCGATATTTTATTTATATATTTCAATTGTAATCAATATTTTAAAAGAAGTTATTACTATTCAAATAACTACGTTTAATGGATAGGTTATAATTATCTCATTTAAATAATTAAAAAAAAGAGATTTTTTTTGGAAACTTAGTGTAGTTTGTATCATACATGAACTCAATGTTACGTGTATCATACACTAAGTGGGAGTTTCATGTACTATATTCGAATTCATTTCCATTTGAAAGGAATATTTTACTTAGTACATTCCAATATATAAATGAAAATTTTAATCTATTCGTAAAAAATGGTTCATAAAAACTCATGCAGTTGCATTCTACCCCCTTAAAAATTGAATTTTTCCCTTGAAATTATTCTCTATTATAAAAGGTTTGATGCGTCAAATTTTCATTCATCTAAACCACATAATAAATATATATACTAAAACATCCCTTAAAAAGGTAAATTTTGAACCATAATGGGTACATAATTAACTTTTAATGAGATTCCCATATATGAGAACATAGGAGGGAAGTGAAAACATGGACATGGAAGAGAAATCATTCCATCAAGTTTTCATGAAGAGTGATATAGAACAAGCTCAGGAAAAAATTAATATTCCCAAATCCATAAATATTTTATGACCTAAGGGACCTTATAATTCATTGTAAATATAGGTATAGGATAACCTTTTTGGTATCAACATTCTTCTTCCTAATGTTAAAGAATTTTCATGAAAAGATATACTTGTATGATTTTAAGAAAACATCACCATTTCTTGTTTGTTGATACACATCACCTATATCTAAATAAATGGAAGGTGACTTTTTAATTCCTTATGTACTAACATATCATGAGATACATGATATATCATCCCATTTTTCATCAGTTATCATCCACATAAACTACTTTTAACAGTATATTCAATATGCATAAATCTTCATATGGAGAGATAACAAGTTAATATTACTGATTTCATCTAATGTATCACTCAAAAATTCCATAAATTTGTACCCATATAATCCTTCTAAATTATTAAAATCCAAAAATTTAGAAAGAGGTCACAAAACCATCTTAACATTGATCCTCTACATAAGAAGTTTCTCTTGGTTCTCACATTCCAAAAATGTGAATAATCTCATCATATATTCCCTTGAAAAGTGGTAACAACCTTAATTACCATAAATCCATTTAGAAAAGATGCATTATTCCTTATTCCAATGATTACTAGATATATTATTTAAATACAATAAGTTATAAACTCTATCCTTACTGACATAGAATACTTTTTCAATAATCAGTTCTAGGGTAATTTGTACAGTCTAATTTACTAATTCATATCCAGCATATATTTTTCCAAACATCATTATATCATGGACATGAATTAATTAAGGGTTACCTTCCCTTATTAAAAATATCACCATCCCATGGAATCACTTTTCTATTTCTTCATCACCATTAAACATGTCCTTTTCACTAATTAATGAAATTTTATACTGAAAATACTTACACACCCAATTATTCATATAACATAATCTTTGAATCCCAAAAATAATTCACTAATCCATCTTTATTCTTAATCCATTAATTAGGCTTCATCAACAGACTCCATAATACCTCGTTCCTAAAATATGAAAAATAAATCATTTTTTATAGTTCATCAAACTTAATCTATTCATGCTTCTTATGATTAATGAAAACAATAGTGGAAGAACATCAAATACCAATTTCATGTCGTTTGTGGTCTCTTTATCTTTAGATGTATAACCCATACGCATAACACCTTCATGATTATATTTATTAGATTTACACAAGGGAAATTGAATATCTTAATTTACATAATTCCACATCTAAAACATTAAATGTTTTTCATCTTCCTTATAATTCTATCCATTGACTAAAACTGGATAGCATAGGGTGGGAAACACATATCATATAAGAAAGACACATAATCATTGAAAATTACTTATTGGATGTATAAAGTATGACACCTTTCTTAATTAATGAAACCTTAGAATTGTCCAAGGTTATTCATAGTTAAAATCATTTTAATTCCTTCATAATGGTTTGTTAAGATTTTGTGAATTCCCAAAGAATATCCCCGGGAGTGTCAAAATAGTTGTACAACAAGGCCCATTTTTGTGTACCAGATTACCCCAATTCAAGACCAGAACATATTTTTGGAGTTGTTACCCCATGTTGCATCTATTCCAGATCCACATCCACTTGTAGTATCCAGACAGGTATGCATTTCTAGGAAACTACACTCTCTATCCTTTACCAAATTTCCAAGTAATTTTCTTAAATGGTGACTCGTCCTTATACTTATCCTTAGAGACATCCCTAGACATTTCCTTATAAATAAAACTAGGGATATCACTAAGGTTTTATCATCCTAGTTTCCAAAGGTTGAATGAAATTTTCCTTTCATACCAACGTTAGTGACCTAGGCCTAAAATACATGGATATTACATCATTTTAGACGAATATTCCATAAATTAAAAAATATACTATGAGGATTATAATATTTTATTGAATTTGAAAACATGGAATAAAAATCTTCTATGCCTATGAAAGATCTTAAATATCTCCCATAAATATCTCCACCTATATTACTTCTAACTAAAACCTTTCTTCATACCATGAGGAATGGAAACATAATAAAGTGGTGATTTCAGATGCTCAGTAAGGGTAAATAAATGAAATATATATACATAACATAAAAATTTGTATGGATATTTAGAATAACATTTGAAGATCATTCCCTACATGTTATAGAACATAATAAATAAGTGTAGTTCATAAGACATAAATCATAAGTAAACAAATAAAATAGGACAAATAAGCATAACATATTAATAATACATGGAATTTTTGGCATGCACATTGGTTTATAACATTGTGAACATGTATAAGTAGAAACAATTTCACTCATTAAGTTAAGGACAAGAAATCAGGACCTATCATAAACTTGTGGACATGAAACCATGTCCAATAATAATATTGTGAACATGTACCCAGGTTCACACATAACCTAGTGGACACGAAACCAGGTCAATGTATTAAATTGTGAACACATAATCAAGTTCAGGCATAACATTATGAACATGTAATCATGTTCACGCATAAAATTGTGTGCATGAAATTAGGTCTGTTAAAAACTTTGGGAACACGTAATATGGTTCATTCATGACATTGTGACCATGTAATTAGGTTCACAAATAAACTTATGGACATGAAACCAAGTCCATTCATAATATTATTAACATGTAATCAGGTTCACACATAACCTTATGGACGTGAAACCAAGTACATGTGTAACATTTTGAACATGTAATCAAGATCACACATAAACTTATGGATGTGAAACCAAGTCCATGCATAACATTTTGAAAATCTCATAACATGTGGAAAGAGACAGGATTAATAATAATTTCATTAAAATCATAATTTGTGAAAGTGAAACAGATTCCATTAACATGAAATCCTTTGAAAAGAAATGGATTTTATAAACATACAACCCATGGAAGATAAATAGGTTTCAATAATTATGTGTCATTAATAATAAATCGTTCATATAAAGGATATAAAGGGAACCTTTAGATCATTTTTTAGAAAAGAATGAGTAACACAATTTATGTAATATTAGATGGAAAATAATTTTGAAATATCTTTTTGAAAACGTTTCTTAAAGAAAATATATTTTCTTGTTTGAAAAAGGCATTAGAATCCATAAAACCATTTGAAAATAATTTTCATAAAAAATATATTTCAAGACATATAAAGAACACTTGAAATCATTTTGAAAACTTTTTTCCATGAAAACATATAAAATAAGCTTCAAAACATATTAAAATCCTTTTTCTTTGAAAACAATTTGAAAACCATTAAATAAATTTTGAAAATGTTTTGAAACCCATTTCTTTGAAAATACATTGAAAACATATAAATATGGATTGAAAATGTTTTGAAAACAATGTATTTTAAAATACTTTGAAAAAATTTCAATAAGGCTTAAAAACATTTTGAAAACAATTTTCCATGAAAAATACTTTTAAAAACATTATCTTAAATATTAACCATTAATAAATTCAACGGGGGAATTGAATAAATGATGACAGGTAAATTTGTACATATCATATGAGGTAAAATAACATTCCTTTTTCACGGTAAAAGGGTTAGAAATTTTAATTTTTCAAAAAGTGACAAGAATATTACTTTGAAGAGGTAGGTAAAAGAAAAAAGGGTAAAAATTTATTTTATATATTAAATTAGAATGGCATAATATCTTTGGAATCCCTTTTTAGAAAACATAGATTTCTGACCGAATGGAAGGTAAAGTTGAGATTTCTTAAATACACTTTTTTAACTATATTATGTGCCAAAGAGTATAAATATAGTACCAATAAATTGTTATATAATGAATAACAAAAGGATAAGATATTTAATGAATTTTCTTGTGATATAGATCATAATATTTCATCAAAGGAACAATAAACATAAAAAATCTCGAAAAGCGATGAGATTGTCCCAATAAACACTTATAATTTGGTAACATGGGATCAAACTCTAAATATAAAAAACGTAAATTACATAAAGCTTAAAATATCATGAAAATAATTATATTAATTATATAACATGTAAAATTGAATTAAATACACCATAAAGAATAGTTTAGGTGCATAACAAAAGATGAGTCTCAAAGAAGACAAATTGAGACAAAATTGTATTACCGATTTGGTAACTTTTGAAACATAAACCCCATGAAAGTAGAATCATATAATTGATATCTGAATACCTATAAATTTATGTATAATATAAATATAATACAATCATTGGGATTAAATACATAACACAAAAATAATGAGTGGAAAGCATAACATTTATATCATGAAAATTAAATGTGAGATGAAATCCTCTTACCTTATGTCTTGACTCTCTCTGTACTCATACAAGACTCTTCTATAAAAAATATAAGTTTATTATAAATATTTTGAATAATAAAATTCTCATAAATAATACCATATATGGTTTTATTATTAACCTATATTACCCTCTTGTTAATGATCATATGTTAAAGTTTCACTTTGGGTAATATTTTCTGTGTTCATCGCATTTGTGTTAATTTGTTATATCATTGGTCCTTATTCTTATATCATGATTCCAAAATGTAAATCAGGATATAAATATAATTTATATATATCATATTTATATTATAATAATTTTTATAATAAAGGATTGTAAAATGGAATACATCATTCATGGACTTGGTAAGCCGTACATATGCATGAACGTTGTATTAGTTTCTATTGTCATATTGAAACAATGATTGTAAATGAAATATGTATATATATATATCTCATTATTAAAGTATCATGAATATATCATATATATCATATATGTTCAATAAACCCATCCTTGATACACTCTATATGGAGTGTGAACTAATCAGATCGCTTTGAGGGGGCGGTTGTCTATACTTCCACAAACAAGATTATCATATTAAAACCAAATGGAATGTAAAGAGACGTGTGTTGTAAAAGGAATGAATAAGATCAAAGAAATAATAACTATAATATATTACACATATAATATATTTTCCATCATAATATCCACCATGATAGGTGTTAAATGAAAAATGAACAATCATCACTTCGTGAGGCATTAATTCTCCACACACAAAATCATTATGTTCGATATCCATTTGATAGACGTTTGTGTGATTGTAGTTCGAACCATTTCCATAAAAACATACTAGTATATTTATGATACTGGTTTTTTCACACTAAAATTTAATAATTAGAGTGTATAGGGTGAAGAAGGAAAATAATGGTAAGGATCTTGAGAGGATACACTACCTCTTAATTGGGTAATTCCTTTTGGTTTGTATGCAAAATATTCCTTGAGAGAGTTTCTTCCCAAAGGGAGGATTAAAGGTTGAAGGTAGGATCGTTGAGAGGATACGTGGGTATATCTTGGATGAAATTAATAGGTCTGGGAGTTCTTATTAACGGGTATTGGTGGTGGACATTTATAGGGAAGGAAAAGGACTAACATGGAATTTTTAGAAACAAGTTAGGTGTACACATGTGTTTACCTAAAAAAGACTAACCAAACCAAAAAAAACTAAATAATGGAAGGTTTACGGGAGACATATGGACATCCAATGTGTGTTGGACAAGTTTATATTTCATTTGAGACCTTAATTTGAAGGTTTGGTCCCTAATTAAGCTTAATTTTGCCTTAACTGTTGTGATTAATTTTAATCACCTTTACTAATCATTTTGGTCAAAAATTACCTTAGTTTTATTTGATTTCAAATATTATATTTAATACAATAGTGTATGCCAGATTTTTAAAATCCAATTCACAAAAGCAGAAAACATATGATTAGTGTTAATCCCATGGATGGGACAAAATAACGTGGTTTTAAAAGCAGAAAAATGCTCAAAAGTTTATTAAGATTTTATATTCAATTTCAAAGTAGAATTTTTTATAATTAATTAAATTGTTTTAATAGATGTAATATTTATCTACTCTGGCCTTAAAACAAATTTATAATATATTTTGACATTAATAATTTATTAAAAAAGGTGGTTTTTAACTAAAAAGTCGTATTATTCACTATTCATAAAAAATTAAAGTTTATCATAAAAATCCCAAAAATTTCACCCTAGGATAATTTCAAAATTTAGAATTCAAAATTTGTTATTATTTAATAAAATTAACTTTCTAAATTTTCCTAAAATTAATTTTATTATGAAACACGGTTCATTCAAGAAAATATTATTTTTAAGATAAAAAGACTTTACCAAAAAATATTATTTTTCATTATCAATATGTTTTATTTGTATAAGTGGATTATAAAACATATTTGAAAAGTATTTATTACAATTCATATAACTATGTTTAATTTTTAGGTTATAATTATCTCATTTAAATAATTAAAACTATAAAAAGAGTTGTTTTGTTGTCACGACTCGTCCTCAGGGCCCATGCCGTGACTACGCCAAGCCTGCCTTCCATAGGCCAGGGGCTAGCAACTAGCACCAAAGGTGTAAATCCCGATAGAAGGGAAGTAATTTCCATTATATATGAAAACAAACACCACAGAGTATACATGCTGAAGTAAACACTATGTAAACTGAGTACAAAAGTAAGTGCTGGAAAGTAAATGGGCCAGTATACAAACCGAACTGAAGTATAGTACAACTGAGAAAAGAAAGTTAAACAGCTAAAAAGTAAATCAGAAACCACCAGGATGTCCTCCGGAACTCCCACCTGAAGGGTGAGTACAGATAGTCCTGTCAGCTCCGCGAGTCCAGCCTTCCACTCCGTGTACATCCCACCAGATTGTCCTCCACCGTATATTGTCATGTTCCTCAGGCCTCAACCACGATCAGTGTTGTCCATCGTCTGCAACCAACATAATGTAGTTCGGGCATATCCCATGTAGGGGTCAATATATGATACTCAGTAGGGAACCCGAGACCCCTCGAAGGCCTCCCAGAATCCACAAAGGATAAACCACAAAGGAAAGATACAAATACGAAGTATCAACCAAAATTACTTAGGTATATGCCCATACATATACCTAAGTCAACAATTCTAGTTCGGCTCCAACTTCCGAGCCAAAGTTCAACCCATTCCACACAGGAAATTACATCTCAGTCCACACAGTAGAGTACAACTCAATCCACACAGGAAAGCAAGACAAACATATCGAAGATAATGATTGTATGTCAAGACTTGGCTCACAAATGTAAACTACTCACGAAGGGAGGTGGAGATGATTGATGTAGCCTCTGAATCATCTCCTCTGCCGAACCAATGTAGGATCCATGTACAGCTGTCGTCGCTGTCAGACCCATGTAGGATCCAAGTACAGTAACCATCGCTGCTGAACTCATGTAGGATCCAAGTACAATCGTCATCGCAGCCGAACCCACGGAGGATCCAAGTACAGTCGTCATCGCTGTCGAACCCACGTAGTATCCAAGTACAGTCGTCATCGCTACCGAACCCACGGAGGATCCATGTACAGTCTTCATCACTGCCAAACCCACAGAGGATCCAAGTACATTTATCCTCGCTACCGAACCCACGTAGGATCCAAGAACAGTCGCCATCGCCATCGCAGTCGCAGCCAGCTCTAGGGTTCCCGCACACAGCATGCTCGATTCTAGGAGGGTCTGCTCCATGAGACTAGGGGTCGATACATCAATTGTCACAAAGTCTAGAGTTGATGTATAACAATGTTCTGTCATGTCAATTGGAACTCAGCACAACCGACGGCACGTCAATCGGAGGCCCGGACTGAATGATATTGGTTTTTCCATTCCAGGGGCCCGGTTGGTTTTTAAGATAAAACTAACCCAACCATACTACATCTACATAAAAAAATCGAGTGGAGTAAGACAAAAGAACTATCTCACTAATAGGAATCCAACAAATTCAACGGCACGTCAATCAGACGTGCAGATCTCAAGTTATAAGTGTTTCCGCTCCGAGGGCCAGGTTGGTTTCGTTCTCGAACCAACCCGGCTATACCCAAAGTTCACCGAAACCTTGAGTGTAAAATACCGAAATGACTGCCTAGATCCAAGGATTCCTATGCAACTGACGGTGCAATGATTAGAGATTTTTTGCCTATGATATGGGAGTTTGAATGATCCCGGTCCGAAAATAGAGGGTTTGGGCCCGGTCCGACCCAGCCCAATACCCCCTGGGTCGGGCCGAACCGGGTCGACCTGACATGGGTTCGGGTCCAGCCCAGTTGGGCGCGTCCCGGAGCTGGCTGCCCGGCCTGACCGGTTGAGGCTCGGCCAGAGTGGCTGAGCGGACATGGGGGGGGGGAGCGGGGCTCGACCCCTCGCCACTAATTTCCACCGATGGTGCTAGCTGTAGCCGCCCCGTTGTCGTCCTGAAATCCCGCACGGCTGCGGGATACATCGCCTCGCCACTATGGCACAGCCATGACGGGTCTTCTCCGGCGGCGCGCTAGGGAACCGCCACCTCCAGGCGGCCGGATAGCTCTGGCCTCTGCCTCCTATCGTCAGCACCGCCTCGCCGGCAACCTGCATTGCCTCGAGGTTCCACAGGCCACCGAATTTGCTCTGGTGGTCCGATTCAACTTTCGTCTACGCCAGCGGTCATCTCGGGTCCCATACATTACTGGGAAGGCCTCAAATCACTGTTGCGGTCCCATTTCTTCATCTCCGTCAATCCGCATACCAACAAAAATATGTGGAGGGTTGTCAGGCCTTGTTTTTTTTCGCCCGCACCCTCCACGTTAGGTGTTATCAATTGGCATTAATCAACACATGATTTCAACAACTAGCAAGGCACAATTTTAATCAATTAAAAATTGAACCTAATTCCCAACAATACTTCCGTAATTAAATATTCCCATCCCGCAAATAAAAAAATCTTCAGATCATCTTTTTAATGAGTTGATCCACGTTCTTTGTTTTGAAAGGAACAATCACGAGAATATAAACATTCTAAAAATCAAACCACTACCTCAAAAAACCAAGACGAAAGTTGACGTCGAGGTTAATGGCGTCACGTGGTAAGGTTTCTTAGATGTCGACGGAGAGTGTCCGAGGAGGAAGTGGTTTCTCCTCTTTTAATCACGGTGAGAAAAAAGCGTGGCATCATTGGCAAATTCCCACATCGTTGATTCCTTCCTTACCGCGGAGGAGGAAAAGGAAGAAGAATATGAGGTCGTCGTGTCGATGTTCTTCATTGGAGGGTGTCGTTCTTCGCGGGAGGATGAGTTTTTCAAAGGGAGTTAGAACTCATCTCCCCAAAGTCTCCACAAAACAATCCCCACCCCCAAATAAAATATGACTTAATCTTATTTTATTATAACATGCCATGCATTAAAATCATAAAATTCAAACTCTTAGTTAAATTAATTGAATAGGATTAATCAATTAATTTAATGTGAGTTGGCATGAAATAAAGAGGGAGAGAGGGTGTGTTATTTAATTAAATGGATAAAAAATTAATGGGGAGTTTCCATGAATTAAACATGGGATTTCAAAGGGGCTAAGGGTTATGGAATGTGAAAAAGTGGGAGCTCGTGTGGGCCCCACCTCCCACATAACCACACATGGGAAGTTGGGTGGTTATGGGCCCCACCTACAACTTCCCATGAGAGAGTTTAACTTCCATGGATAAAATAAAATTGTACATAGTTTTATTTTCATCTTATTTAAACCCCTAAAATTAACTTCTTCTACCGTTCGAACGCACCAACGGTAAAAGTCCTCTTAAGAAAATACTGGCGCTGTGAGTTCATCAGTGCACTTGGATTTTGATTCCGAGTACTGGGTCAAAAGATAGAAAAACCCGCTCGTTCGTTCACTGAACGTACCCAAGCTAAACATTGGAAATTGATTACAGGCACACCTGGCATCAGAATCAGGTGCCGTTAGAAATTGCATACACATAAAATCCCAAATAATTTAATAAAATATATTCCCTGAAATTTAAAGGTCTTTAAATTACTCCCACCTCAGGGCTTTACATCCCCATAATGCTACATCATAAACTAGGGAAACATATGAGGGTATTGTGCACGCATCTGAGCCTCTCTCTCTCATGTGCTCTCCTAGAGGTTCCTGTGCAGCCACATGATGCGCACTAGAGGAATCGACCGTCCACGTAGGAAATGATCCGGTCGATCCTCGATCACCACTGGGACCTCCGCAAATGTCACCCCGTCATCAATGTCCATCTCCTCATGATCAATGATATGCATCAGGTCATGCACGTATCTCCTCAACTGAGATACAAGGAAGACGTCGTGCACCTGGTGCAACTGAAGTGGAAAGGCCAGGCGATAAGCCACCTCGCCTATTCTACTGAGAACCTAGAATGGTTCGATGAAGTGTGGAGATAACTTTCCGCCCTGGCCAAATCTCTATAATCCACGTCGAGGTGAGACCTGTAAGAAAACTTGGTCGCCATCCTCAAACTCCAGTGGTCTCCACATCTTGTCAGCATAAGACTTATGTCAGCTCTGAGAAGTCCTCATCCACTCTTGGATGATCTGTACCTTCTCCATCGTGGCATGAACCATCTCTGGTCCTACAAGGGTTGACTCCCAAGGGTCTGTCCATCACAGAAGTGATCTGCAAGGTCAGTCGTACAATGCCTCATATAGTGCCATACCGATGGTGGATTGGTAGCTGTTGTAGTAAGTAAACTCCACCAAAGGTAGGTGATCCTCCCAGCTATGACCAAAGTCGAAAACACATGCACAAAGCATGTCCTCTAGAGTCTGAATGGTTCCCTCAGTCTGACCATCCATCTGAGGGTGAAAGGTAGTGCTCAGGCGGAGCTGCATCCCAAATGCCTCTTGCAACCCCTTCCAAGGCCAGAAAGTAAAGCGAGCATCTCGATCAGAGATGATAGACCTTGGAACACCATGAAGCCATACGATCTTCTGAACGTAGAGGCGTCCCAAGCTCCCCACCGAGCCCTTCTCTCTGATATGTAATAAGTGGGCTGACTTGGTGAGTCAGTCAACAATCACCCAAATGGAGTCGTGACCACTAGAAGTACATGGAAGCCCTTTCACGAAATCCATAGATATCCCATCCCACTTCCACTCTAGGACCTCCAAGGGCTATACCAAGCCTGCTGGTACCTGGTGCTCCGTCTTCACCTACTGGAAGGTGAGGCATCGTGAAATGAACTCTACCACAGACTTCTTCATACCTGGCCACCAATGCTATCACCAGAGATCCTAGTACATCTTCACTACTACAGGATGTACCACCAATGGGGAGGTGTGAAACTCTCTCATCACCTACTCCTGAAATGAATCTAGTACCATGGTACATCCTCGGAAAAGGATGAAATGCTCTCCTCCAACAGAAAATCCATCAGGTGCATGTCTTTTGAAATCTGTGCACGTCGCATCTCACAGTTAATGTCCCCACGCTGTGCCTCTCTGATCAACTGAAGAAGTGGATGAGTGATTGTGAGCGACTTTAGGAAGGATGATCTGTCTCTATCCATGAAGGATATCAGCAATGCAGATACCTGCTCCGTCGCCTCTCCAAGTAGTTGAATGCCCGACCTCCTACTAAGAGTATCAGCTACTATGTTCTTCTTTCTAGGTGTATAGACTATCTCAAAGCCATATTTTTTAGAGGAACTCAATCCATCGCCGCTGTCTCAGGTTCAGGTCCTTTTGTGAGAAGACGTACCTAAGACTCTGGTGGTTAGAATAGACTGTAAAGTGCTCACCCATCAGACAGTGTCGCCACATCTTCAGGGCGAAGACCACTGGTTCTAACTCTAGGTCATGGGTAGCGTAGTTCTATTCATGTTGCCTCAACTGTCGTGATCCATAGACGATCATTGCCCGCTCCTATATCAGGACACACCCGAGCTCGGTCCCTGATGCATCGCAGTAAACTACGTACCCTACTCCCTCCTCGGGTAGCCTCAAGATGGGTGCACTGGTCAATCTCTGTCTCAGCTCTTGGAAGCTCAGATGACATCTGTCTAACCACACGAAGGGTTACCCCTTCTTCATTAACATTCTGCAAAGCTGCAAAGATTTCTCCTTTGCCGAAAATTGAAATATGGTCTTCTTCCCTGGATGAACAACATTCCTTGCCTAATACAGTCAATCCTAACATGAATAGTTGTAATTCATGCCTTAGATAATGTCTTAAGACCTCGACGTTGCTACCAAGAGATCCAACCATTACTCTCACCTCCAAGGGTTCAGTCGCACTGTCGGCATCAGTATGTGGTCACTAGGTCTCCTCCAGTAGGTATCTCGTATGTGAGGGTCAAGTCAACAGTTTTTAACTAGAACCTCTTAGTATTATCATAGAAAAGAAAAGAATGCAAACATAACTATTACAAGTGTCTTTTATTACTGCAACTCAATGTACAAAGACACAGATCAACACAACCAACGATGTCAACAAAGTTAGAAGAATTTTGGAAAAAGACCTCCATGCCTGGAGCTAGTCACTCTCTCATACAAATGCTTCCAGGGCTCCATGATTATGATCTTCAGCTTCCTGAAGCTGTGCTCTCCCCTGTCTGCATGTTCCCTCTTGTCAGGTTGGACCTCCTGGTGGTGGTAGAGCCTCAAAACGTCGTCCACCACCCACTGCTCGTCTAGATCCTCTGCCACGTCTTCCTACTCCCGGTGAACTACCACGGTCGAACCCTTGCCTCTGCCTGGGTGGTCCCTCAGCCATCTGTTGCTCCTCTGCATGGTGGGGTGGGCTGTCAAGAGAGATGTGGCCCTGCCAGCCACATGCATAGAATTGTCTGCCTCTCGTATGACTAGCTCTGCTGCGTGTGCCCCACACCTCCGAACCAGTATCCTGAGGTTTCCCACCTAATGGTCTGGTCCGCATGGACCCCTGTGACATCCGTCGACTGCCAGCAGCAGAAGACACCACTACGTGCCACCCTGTTGTAGGTCTCACTACTGGTGTAGGCTCAGCAAAATATCTCTCTACAAGAAGAGCTCGCTCTAGTACTCCTGCCTGCATCAGAATGCTGAGGGAGATCATCAAATCTCTGATCTCATGCCTCATTTCCTGCTCGAAGGTCCGATCCTGGAAGAATGGGTCGCATACCATGTCCATGGAGTAGCGCGATGGATCAGTAAATCTCACCGAGTAGTGGGCTACTGACATGCTGCCATTCCAAAGCTGTAGTATCATCTGGATGCACACCACACAGAGGGTTGCAGGAACAAACTCTGAGCGAAAAAGGTTCTCGAATTCCGTCCAAAGTAGAGATGTCTCATCGTGCACCTGGAGAATCAGTCTCCACCATCTACCTTTTTCTACATGAAGGAGACTCGCCGCAAGGATCACCATGAGGTCTGCAGGTGTACCTACCAATCTGAAGACTCGAACAACAGCCTCCAGCCAATCCTCGGCTACCTGAGGATCCGTCTCTCCACAGAACCTGGGCGGCCTCTGATGCTGAAACTCATGTTTTCACTCAGGTGATGTGCACTCTCAGCTTCTGGGGCTGGTGGCATCAGTGGCTCGGCGAGTGGAGGTACTGCCGGTGCCTCCGCTGTAATGGGACCCTGCACTGAGGCCTCGCCATTCGGTGGGCTTCCATTTTACACAAATCTCGGAACACTATCTGGCTGCCTACGTAGGGCCATCCTAAAAAGAAATAGGTGTGCACCGGTCAATACAGTATAGCTGGTGAGCTAACACAATGTAATCACAAAGAAAACCTTGAAACACACATGAAATCAATGTTTTCATGCACTGAGTCAGAAATCAGAAGTCAGGGTCCTGGTGTATGGATACGTCGGCCGCCGCACCAACACTGGACTCCCTGGACTGATAACCACACTCAATACCCTTAACACTATTTCTTCGCATAGAATAAATTATCAGAGTCCGAAGTTTTGCGGTAGAACCGACTCCTCTGATACCAATTTTTCACAACCCGTCCTCGGGGCCTGTGTCGTGACTACCCCAATCCCACCTTCCATAGGCCAGGGGCTGGTGACTAGCACCAAAGACGTAAGTCCCGAAAAAAGGGAAGGCATTTCCTTTATATATGAAAACAAACACCACAGAGTACACAAGATGAAGTAAACACTAAGTAAACTGAGTACAAAAGTAAGTGATGGAAAGTAAATGGGCCAGTATACAAACCCAACTCAAGTACAGTACAACTTAGAAATGAAAGTGAAATAGCTAAAAAGTAAATCAGAAACCACCAAGAAGTCCTCCGGAACTCCCACCTGATGGGTGAGTACAAATAGTCTCGTCGGCTCCTCGAGTCCAGTCGTTCACTCCATGTATGTCCCACCTGATAGTTCTCCACTGTATACGGTCCCACTCCTCAGGCCTCAACCACGATCAGCGCTATCCCTCGTCTACAACCAACACAACGTAGTGCGGGTATATCCCATGCAGGGGTGAGTATATGATACTCAGTAGGGACCCCGAGACCCCCGAAGGCCTCCCAGAATCCACAAGGATAACCCACAAAGGAAAGATACAAATACGAAGTATCAATAAACACTACTTAGGTATATAAACATACATATACCTAAGTCAAAAATTCCAGTTAGGCTACAACTCCCGAGCCAACGTTCAACCCAGACCATAGAGGAAAGTACATCTCAGTCCACACAAGAAAGTACAACTCAGTCCACACATGAAAGCAAGAAAAACATATCGAAGATAATGAATGTAAGTCAAGACTCAACTCACATAGAGATACTACTCACGAAGAGAGGTGGAGATGATTGATGTAGCCTCTAAATCATCTCCTCTGTCGAAACCACATAGGATCCTAGTACAGATGTCGTTGCTTTCGGACCCACCTGGGATCCAACTACAGTAACCATCGCTGCCGACCCCACATAGGATCCAAGTACAATCGTCATCACTATCGAACCCACGGAGGATCCAAGTACATTCGTCATCACTGCCGAACCCATGTAGGATCCAAGTACAATCGTCATCGTTGCCAAACCCACGGAGGATCCCAGTACAGTCATCATGGCTTCCGAACCCATGGAGGATCCAAGTACAGTCGTCCTCACTGCCGAACCCACATAGGATCCAAGTACAGTCGCCATCGTCATCGCAGTCGCAGCCAGCTCTAGGGTTCCCGCACACAACATGCTCGATTCTGAAAGGGTCCACTCCACAAGCCAAGGGGTTGATACATCAACTATCAAAAAGTCCAAAGTAGATGTATCACAAAGTTCTTTCATGTCAATTGGAACTAAACGCAATAGATGGTATGTCAATCGGACGCCCGGTCTGAAAGATATGGCCATTTCCGTTCTAGGGGCCCGGTTGGTTTTTAAGCTAAAACTAACTCGAACGTACTCCAGTTGTGTCCAAAACTAGAGTGGAGTAAGACAAAAGAACCATATCACTAAGAGGAATACAAAAAAGTTGACGACACATTAATCGGACGTCCGGAGCTCATGTTATAAGTGTTTCCGCTCTGAGGGCCCGATTGGTTTCGAGCTCGAACCAACTCGGTCGTACCCAAAGTTTACCAAAACCTTGAGTATAATATACCATAACGACCATCTCTATCCAAGGATCCCTAAACAAATGATGGTGGATCGATCAGATATTCACATCCCATGATATGGGCATCTGAACGATCCCGGTCCGAAAATAGGGGGTTTGGGCCCGATCCGACATGGCCCAATATCCCCTGGGTCAGCCCGAACCGGGTCGACCGACCCGGGTCCGGGTCCAGCCTGGTTGGGTGCGTCCTGGCCCGGCTGATTGATGCTTGGCCAGCATGGCAGAGCTAATGTGGAGCGTGCGGGGGGGGGGGGGGGGGGGGCTCGGCCCCTCGCCGCTAATTGCCACTGGCGGTTCCAGCTGGCGCTGCCCCGCCATCGTCCTAGGATCCCACACAACCACGGGATACATCGCCTTGCCACCGCGGCTGGTCTTCTCTGGCGGCACACTGGGGCACCGCCGCCTCCAGGTGGCCGGAGGGCTCCGGCCGCCGCCTCTGGTCGCCGGCACCGGCGACCCGTGCCACCTTGAGGTTCTGCTGGCCACAGGAGTTACTTCGGTGGTCCGATTCAACTTTCATCTACGCCGGCAGTCATCTCAGGTCCCATACTTTACTGCGAAGGCCTCAAATCAATTTTTCGGTCCCGTTTCATCATCTTTGTCAATCCACGCACCAACAACAATCTGTAGAGGTTTTTAGTGTTGTGTTTTTGCGTCCCGTGCCCTCCGTGTTAGGTGTTATCAATTGGAAATAATCAACACATGATTTCAACATCTAACAAGGCATAATTTTAATCAATTAAAAATTGAACATAATTCCCAAAAATACTTCTGTAATTAAATATTCCCATCCCACAAATAAAAAAAATTCACAGATCAACTTGTTAATGAGTTGATCCACGTTCGTTGTTTTTAAGTGAACAATCACGAGAATATTAACATTCTTAAAATCAAACCCCTACCTCAACAAACAAAGATGAAAGTCAGTGTCACAGTTGACGGCGTCACATGGTGAGGTTTCGTAGACATCGATGGAGAGCGTCCGAGGAGGAAGCGGCATCGCGGTTACAGATACATTCATAAAATTTTGAAAAACAAATCAATGATATTCATTGGGGTTAAGAATAAAAAATTTCCCACCAAAAACATTAAAATATCCCACATTTGGTTTTTTAAATTTTAAATACATCATAGGTTGTGTTTTTGATAAATTATCCTATATGAACATGATTAATAATAAATAATATAGTATTCATGGACTCAATCAAAGAATGGTTAAGTAAATTAAATTAATTTAAAATAGTTTTAGGAAATTGATTTATTTTTCACTTTTACCCCTCTAATAACTCATTTGTTTGAGGGGTTCGAGGAGGATAAAAAAGAATGATTATATCCTAGAGAAGTTCATAAATAATTTATATAATTAATATCAAATTCACCTCTATAATCACTGTGAATATAAATAATTTTAAATATATTTTAATTGTTATTTTCTAATGGAAACATGATGATGTATTCTTGAGCATCACTTTGACGAGGTAAGATGTAGTCCCACAAAAATCTTATAGTGTCATCAAAAATAACAAAAGTGTAGTATTTACCTCCAAAAAATTAAATTTTTAATGGTAAAAATAAATCATTCTTTTTTAATTACATTTTATTAAATGAAGTAATTATTATTTGGATTTAAAATAATATTTTTGTTATATAACAAATTCGAATGCTTTATAAACCATGTCATAATTAAAATTCTATTTGGGAAGATCACTTACTAACTAATAATAGTTGATCTTGAAAATTGATTTAGTTTTAGAGTGACCATGGATTCTATGAGAAATCTTTGAGTCTCTATCTCTTTCACTCAATAATTTTAGGTTTTTTGTTTTTATCTATTTTAAATTGATTTTATAAGAATTTTGAAATTTTGAAGTTATAAATAAAAGTTATTATATTGTTTCAGAAAAAAAATTTAAAAACAATTTGAAAATGAAATTTTAAAACATCAATAAAAAAATATATAAAATCTTATAAAAATTAAATATGGTGATAAATTAATATTTTTTAATAATACTTGAGTTATAAAAACCAATGGTACAATCTTCAATTATATGACTGCTAGAGTTGTCACTGAAGGTCATGTAACATCCTTATAATTTATTATTTTGATTAATTTTGATATTTCTCCAAACAATTTTCATGATAAACCACTTTATAGGTACAATTTTACTTCTTTGGTTTTTCCATGAATTCACTTTTTCTAGAAAATAAAATAACTAATATTTTTTATATCCAAGAAAGAATGATTATACAGATGTTATCTAGAAATTATTTCTAAATCTATTTTTATTTATTATTATATTTTATTTTATAAATATTTGATTAAAGATGAATTTATTTTGTCTCTCATATCATAGATTCGTTAAATCGAATTTCTAAATTAAATTTACTATTTTTGGTACAATAATTTCAAAACATATCATTCAATATTTCTATAATAAAAGTGGATTTCGATGAATTTAATTGTGTGATTCCATTATTTTGAGAAACCAATACCAAACCAATCTTTTCCATATAATTCAGAGTCTATAAATATAATTAAATTATTTCAAACTTAAGTGAACTTGTAAAGAGAAAATTTTATTACATTGATTGTGGATTCAAGTTTATTTACTACTATTTGATTCATTATTTTCTAGGATAAATCATCTTTTTTTTCTGTCAAAAATTTATTATATACTTTTTTAAATGATTTTTTCATTTAGTAGCTACTTTTACTAATTATCATGTTCTTTATATAATGAATATAATTTATGAAAAAAATATAGTTTTTAAAGATTGTATTTTAGGACTCCATAATTGAGTTCCCCTTAGGAGAATGAAAAAGAAGAAAAGGAGAAATAATTTGGGGAAGAAGTTGAAGATGGGGATATGGGAAGAGTTATACTGATAAGAATGGATTTGTTAACATGTTTTATAAATAACATTGGGATTAATTCACATGAAGTGTACAGTAATGTTGATTCAATGTATTCATAACTTACACTATGCATTTTAACTTTATGATCCTTAATACATTATTTATTTAAATTAACATTTTTTTGTAGGAATTCAATTCCAAATTGATTTGACCTTTTTCTTCTATTTATAGCATGTTATATTGGTCTCTTATTTTTGAATCTCTTTAATAGAACGGTTTACTGTTTTATTTTTATTGAATTATTTGTTCATGTTCATGGGTTGTTGAAAAATTGAAAGTAAGTCACATCTATATGAATCATCCCTAGTATCATTGAATGCAATTTATTTCATTAAATCATTCACATCTAGTATGGTTTTGAATTTTGGTGATAAATTTCATAGCAGGACCCACAGTGTCCTTTTCAGTGTGGTTTATACATTATCATCATCATTAAGATACTCTCAACTATTATAAATGTAATTAAAGTGTGTAAACATTCTAGTTATATATTAATATTATTTTATAGAAAAACATTCAAAAGCATGCATTTATATGTATAATCTAGAATCTAGTATTGTTTGTTCATTCATGAGTTATGTAGTGGGCCATATTTGTCCTGGAGGTTCTATAAAAAAAATACTCGCTAGTATCTGTTTGATAGCCTTCTGGAAGATAACAATAACACTAGAACATGCACTAACTTTCTAATGTAACTCGACTAGTTGGTCAACCATGTTCTTCATAATGAGGGTTTTGTTTTTGTAATTGGTCCATCAGCATGGACTATAACATTTCAATTCATAAAGTAGTGCATGATGATGCTTCTAGAGCCTTAGTGTGATCTTATAACTTCATTCCACAATCTCCAAAAAAATATACAGAGTAATCTAAGAATTCAACAATATCAACATTTATCATTTGAATTGGATTTATGATCTCCATACATACTATTAATGATATTAATTAAAGTCAAATTGTGGAGTCTAGAACTCAGAAAAATAAATTATTAGAAAAAAATGATGTTTTTTAATCATGAAAATAAAATGGGAAAGAGATGTATAACATGTTAAACATGATGATTAGGAAAAACTATATTCATTAGCTCCATCATTACATTTTAATAATAGATGCTTTATTTTTTTTATGAAATAACCCTTATACACTATACCGTTAGAATATTCTTATATCATATTAAAACATTCTTGGTGGTATTTATAATTGATTTATAGTCTATGGTACCTATTTTTAAAGCTATATCTTGAATTCAGAAAAAAAATAAACTATTCAATGAAATTTATTTAGTCTTAAATTTTGATAAATACTATGTTATAGTGGATAGAGGTACTGTCCTAGAAAATATCAATTTTAAAAGACAGTGTTAATGTGAAAAAATAAAAGGTTCTTTTTTATGTATGCACATAAATACCCCATTATAGTAAATCATGTTATGTCATTTATATGATATGATGGGTTTTAATGGATTATTACTAGATTCTTTAGTAAAAATTTATTACCTATGAATAATTTTCATAAAATTAATATTGAAATGGTTCTTGATGAATCAAATAGAATTATTTTTACTACCTCATATAGATTTTGTATTATCCCAGATCATTAGGTTACTATCCTAGGATGTACCTTTTGTATTGTTGTGTGATGCCTAAATCCATATAATAGGAAAATTTATATTCTAAAATATTAATAGACACTTTCTGTGATATAATATACTTAAAAATCTATATATTTCATTCAGAGAAACTAAATAACCAATGAGAGGGGGTTTAAAATATTTTTTCTATAGATTTTTTCATATTTAATAGAAAGTTCTATAACTATTTTTATTTTATCATGAATTTATGAGGTACATGATGGAAATATTTAATAAAAAATTAATAATAATGTTGTTTATTCTTTATCTATAGTAATTTGATATTAAAATTAACTATTAGTAGGGTTAGGAGAACCCATTTATAGTCTATATGAGCATAATTTTCCAAAGTTCATATATTGAAGATCTTATAGAAAGAACTTTAAATAACTCTCTCCTTGGTCTTTGTGATCTCTATAATGTTGGTTTTTATTTTTTATTTTATAATGTCGAACTAATTGAGGAAATACATGACATAAATAATTAGATAACTACTTTATTATTAGAATAATGAAAATAAATTCTAGAAACTGGGAATTCATGAATTATTATGTTTTTTTTTGTTGAGTTGTTGATGTGTTTTATAAAAACTTGATAACATGATTTATGAAATTAAAATTATATATAAGAACTGCAGTTATAACATACATTTAATGTGACAACATGAAAACCTTAATACATTAAGAAAGAAAATGTTAAGTGAAGTGGTGTTGATTATTGTGTTTTACTGTGTCTTTTAGTAAATATTTTTAAAATATAAAATATATCAAATTATTATTTTTCCATACTAATATTTGTTCCTACTACCTCTAGAACATTCAATGATACTATATGAATATATATTAATAAATCACAGTTTTCATAAACTATTTTAAAAATATAAAATCATTAAATTATTAATAAATTATTTATAAGTTTTAAAATTAAAATGGAATAAGGAACATAATGTTGTGATGAGATTGTCTTTTTAAATGATAAATTGAAAGCTAGATATTGGATAAATTTATTGGTAAACATAAATGATAGATCAGATTTAAAAAAAATTAATTAGTGGTTGATGTTTAATGAACATGCACAGAAATATTAAAACATTATTGATTTGAATAATATGATAATGGTTAGTGAGCATTGGCATACAATTAATTATTTAAATTTGAATTGGTAGTGTTAGTAGCTAGAAAATAAGGAATTAATGATGGAATTAAAATTAATAATGGGATGTTAATTATTTATGTATTATTTTTCATTATTAGATGAATAATAAATCCAATGTGTCTCGTAATTACTAAACTATGTGTATGAAAGAAATGTAGAAATGAGAAACTATTGTTTTGTTATATCCCGTTATGAGATAGTAGTTTTTCTATTATTGTTCATTCCTTGTGATGAAATGTTTTTCTTAACATTTGATTTTTTAATTGGGAAGTGGTTTTTGGTGATGATGATGTTTCATGGTGTGTGTCATGTATTGTAGGAGGGAATGAGGTTGACACAAAATGTGTTCATGTGATCCTAATATGAAGTGGTAGAGTTGGTTGTGATGGTTATAGGAATGGGTTGAACATTAAAGTAGGATGGGATGAGGTTTATTTCCTTTATATTTACATTACCTTACTAGATTAGGGGTGGTAAACTTTATTTTTGCGCATAAATTTATATATATGCGATAAAACGGTATGGGGTTTGTGGTCGAGATATTGTGGTGTGTGGATATATATTATGGTGGTTTATTATGGTATGGATTGATAATTGTTGGTATGTGTTGTTGAGTTCTAAATAATTTTTATTCCCTTATTTATAAATAGATATTCGTTTTTTGTGTATCTGTATTCAACTAAAATATCTAATGAAACTACATATAGTTAGATTAGTAAAAGTAAATGGTCATCGGGTAGGATGGGTTGTGGTAGTGGTTACGGAATTTTGGTTGTGTTGGTTGAAAAATATGATATAGTTATTTTCACATTATGTAGGTATCATGGTTGATGATGATATAGTTGGATATTTTTGATGTAGCGGTAGGGGGATGGATTAGTGGAGTATGTTTATAAAAGGGGATGAGAGGTTTTAGTTCAAAATTCTATCACTATTATCATTTTATACCTTCTTTTACTCATGAAATTATTCTTTTACATGGTATTTATACTAATTATTACTCTTATTATTTATTGCAAATGGATATTTATTTACTTAGAGGGATTATCCTACTAAAAACTCCAAATTTCTTACCCATTCATAGTTTTCTAAATGATTACATCATCGATTATTAGAGTTTTGATATATTTTTTAGGATATATAGATAGAGTTTGTATATGGATTAGATATTTTGGTATGTTATTTCATGTAGTCACTTGATATTTTATATTTTATATATTAATGATGGAATCTCCCATGAAAAATAAATTATTGTACATGCATTTTATTTTTCAAACAATCATGACCATTTCCATGAACTTGGATGATCAAGAGGCGGAGGGGCTTCCTCCTTCTTCGGTGGTGGGATCATCTCTATCATCTTCCACCTTCCAAAAAATTGGTGTTCTGGGATCATTTTTGTTCATATAAGTGCGTCTCACTTGTTTAGAATAATCTCCAAGTCTATCACTCTAATAAATTCTTCTACATACTTCATCCTCATAGTTGACATGCTTGCCTCCGATCCCCACATTACCTTTTAATACAACACTTTCTATCATGGTGTCAGGTTCTTTGGATCTTATTTTCCTGTATTCATCCATCAAGGAGGATTTGGCTCTACAGAAGTGCAATATGGTGGTTAGGATTTGTGTGTAGAATCCTCATATTCCCTTATTTCATAATTTCATTGGTTCCTAGTGTTCAGAGGATCTAACCATAGTTTTCATTATCAAATGGAAATCCTTATACATCTCCCTAACATCCAATGATGACTTAATCACCACTTGGTTTCGGATCCCCATATCAGTCACCTGCTGGTTCTTTAATCACCTTCACTGGTTGATGATGTTTCACTATGGGTGGTAATACCATATCACAATGGTTTTTATGAATCTTACAAGGCTTCATATTCCCCTAAAAATCTCTAATATATTCAGGATTGGAAAATATATAGGTGAATTTATCTATGTTTACAAATACACCATTCATCTTATGGAAACATTGGTTGCTAGGATAAACATTTTCATGGACCTTTCCCAGCCTCCCCTTCCACGAATTATTCTCTATAATGAATGTTATATGGAGTGGTGTTAATAATTGTTTTAACCTTCTATGGCCATATTTTTTCTTTCATTTCACCTCCATAGTTATTCCATTTTATTTTATATAAATGTGTATTCAAATTGTGAACGTATTCCTCAGTTGGATTTCTCATTCAATGGTGATTCATAGATCCTGATGGGAATCAATCCTTCATTATTTTCCGTTATGGATAGTGGGGTAGATGTGGTTAGAGTTGTACCTAACCCATCCCACCAGTATATCACCTCTCCTATTTTGGATGGATCCCACATGTTTGTTTTTATTTATATAGCCCCTATATGGATTTTTTACCCTATAAGATGAGGTTTTTTATCCCTCTCATCAATGGATAGGATGTATTCAGGAAAATGATCTATGTAAGGTAATTAGTCTGTGGTAAATATCATTATCTTCCCCTGTAGAATTAATGTTCCCTCCAATAACAAGATCCCAATCTTTATAATAGATTCATGTTCTCCACATCTAACACTTGCTTTATATTATCACATGTTTTTTAAGATACATACTAGATTTGTCTCACTTTTTTATCACTCCAAAGTAGTTTCCATTAAATTATCCCAACTGTGATTCAAATAAAAGATAAAAATTGTGGTTTTTCCTTGAATACTTCATCCCAGGGGAAATATCTTGGATTGTGGTTGGATACTTAATAACTATAATAGATTCACCAGAGAATAATGGTGGTGGGTATTATCATCATACTAATATGAAATACTTCTCCTCATTTATGGCTTGGAATAGCCTCTAGGATTTTCGTTTCTCGAGTGACAAATTCAAATGGTTCACTAACCAATGGGAAAACTGATGCACCTATTTTTGGATGGAACTTTACTTATACAATTATTATTCTATATATCCATTACCTAATATTTTAGAGACCTGAAGCCTAACGTACATGGACATTACATTACTTTTGCGGAATACTTAATACATAACAAAAACACACACACAAGGACCGTAATAGTTTAGTGTCTTTGGAACCTCGGAATATAATCTTCTAATCGTGGTGAATGATCTTCAACATCTCCCATAAAGATCTTCCACTTTTTGTTTCCTTACCTAAAACATTTCTTTTAATCCTGGGGGAAAATAAAACATAAAAAGGGTGAGCTCAAATGCTCAGTAAGGTTAATCATGGATAAAATAAAACATACCTTATACATTTGAACATAAAAACATGAACATAATGTTTAAACATCAAAAGCTTGAGAAATGACATAAAACATGGAAGTATGTAAGGCAAAGATCATAAAGAAACATTAAGAATGATAAAATATCATGGGAATAAAACATGTAATTGTTGCATCCATTAAGCACATGTAATGATTTCCGTAGTAGCCAAGGCATTGCTGCCAAGACCATCTTAGTGGACAAAGTCCCATTCTGAATCGAGTTCACACCTCATTTCAGTGTTGTAACACTGAACCGGATTAACTTACCGTTCCAACCATGTCTATCTCATGAGATATAAATCTTTACCCAATGCATTAGAGGGAGATATATGTTCCACCCATCTCATAATGAAATCATTCTTACTTGTGCCACAACATAAACTTAAAACATTCATCATAACCCAAAGAATAAAATGGGTTTCATAAACATCATATCATCATCACATAATCCATATAAAATAAATGGATATTTCATCATAAGAAAATTTAAAGCATGTAAATCATAGAGACATTATACTTGAAACATACACATATGAAATAATGTCATCTTATATGGAAAATGTTTTTGATAAAACACTTGAAATGAATTCCTGAGGAAAATATCATTTCTTCTTCAAAATCAATTTCTTTTCACAAAACATCATGAAATTTGAAAAGAAAGATATTTTTTTTTCAAAATAGTCATGAAATATTTTGTAGGAATCCTCATGAAAATAAGTCTTTATAAAACCATAAAAATATGTTCATGCCGTATAAGATAAAAAAATCATTCTTCTCATAATTTTCCAGAAAAGTAAAAAGTACCTCGTATGGTAAAAAAAGATTCCTTATATACCATGTAGTAAAAGTAAAAAATGGTTAAAAATGAATTTAAACATACATTAAAACACTTTTATAAATCATGGACATGGATGATAGAAATAACCCCCAGTAAATACTTACGAATAAGCAATCTCGGATAAAAATGAGATTTGCAAAATTATCCCTTACCTTAGGTCTGATATGTTTCGTACGTATCCGAACCTACTGTATAATTATTTAAATAATGTCATTGACTTATTAAAGAATCATATTCATTGTTATGATATCATATATGTTTCACTTTTGACTTTATATTACCCGTTCTTTTGTAAATTCCATGTTGAAGCAGCGTTTTGGGTAAAATCATTTTATTTATTGTATGTGTTTTGACTTGTCGTTCTTGATATTATTACTTATATCCTGATTTAAATAATTCCATATTGTAAAACCTGATTTATATATAATATATATTCATCATATACATATATATTATAGATCAATAAAAGAAATGAAATACACCTTTCATGGAGATGGTAGGCCGTACGTATGCATGAACGATGTTTTCGTTTCCCTTTTGAATTTAATGGAATTAAGTAAATGACATACATATATATATACATAAATCCAGTATCATTATTATGTCATATATTTCATTATTATTCATTATATATACTTTATAATCATTCATGAATAGTTAACATGGAGAGTGAATCTCATCGCGTCATGGAGACGGTAGTCCGTACGTACGCACGAGCGATGATATCATTCCCAAGATCGTGGAATTGTATTGGAGTGTATGTATACTATTTCAGAATCCATATCAATTTACAATAATCATATATAGTTATTTATTTGAACCATTATACCCATCCAAGTAAGGTGGTGATGGAAAATAGATTACACCACGGCGTGGAGACGGTATTCTGTACGTACACAAGCGTGGTGATTTCATTTTCCGTAGGATGGATAGATGGTGAAATAGGGTTGTTTCATACTTATAATAACATATCATTATATAATTGATACTGATGTTATTACTTTATAATGAAACAACCTAAGAAGAATAAGTGGAAGAAGAAATAAAGTTGAAAGAATCGGTAACAGACATTACCTCTTGTTTGAAGCGCCTCTTTGAGTCCTCCTCTTAGGGCACTAAACATGGTCTTTGAAGAACACTAGGACCTCTAGGATGTTGCTAGGGAAGGGGAGAAGATAATTTTTCAGGGTTTTTACGAGCTTGAAGGCTCAAAGTGGTGTGACGAAGAGAGGGAGGATATGCCCTTTTATAAGGGAGAAGAGGGGCACCTTTTGAAAAACTAAAAATATTATTTTATTATAAATCCATATTCGGTTTTAAATAGCTCCAAAATGATTTATTTCGAAGCTAAGGTGGGGATGGGTTGAAATCCTCTCATCCAATAGAATTTGGACAAGTGTAGTTTACTAATTTAACCTTATCATTTAGTCTTAACTTTAAGTTAGATAATTTTACTTTTACCGTGTCTTTTTGTGTTCTTACACTATAAGGTTAATAAACTTACTATAACAAGACAAAAGAACCCCAAGTTGTTTATTATTAATATATATAACCTTATCTATGTAATTGGGCCAAAACATAGATTTTTAGGAATAAAATATCAATTAATAATATAATATTTGTTTTAAAAACTATTTTATTTCAATTTTGACACTATTTGGCAATTGATTTATGTGAAAATCATAACAGAATGATTAGTTCTAAAACAGTTACTTAAATCAATACTAACATGTCTTATTAACCTATAAAATTAGTTTAATTCCTAAATAGTCTCAAATTACATTTATTTGTGTATTTATAACATCAATTATGTCAATATTTCATTAATAAGATAATTACTGCATCATCGTTGTGTCATAAATAAATAAAATTATTTAATATCTAAAAATTTCAAATAAAATACAATTCTGTAGGAATTATTTTTAGTTTATAATTAATATTTATAGTAGAATTTATCTTATGTATTACCCTATATTAAAAATTATCTACTTATTAAACTTTGATTTTAACTATTTTAACCCTTCTTTAAATAAATTAATAATAAATGTCATAATCTAATCCAAGTGGGACTAAATGGTAATATTTTATTCCTAAGGTTGTTTTTGGTCGAATTACACTTATCCAATAGAATTAGGACATGTGTTAGGGTAATAATACAATCATTTTACCCTTAATAATCCTATTTACTTTTAACCATGGTAAATAAAAGTAAAAAATTACTATTCACCAAAAATTATTTTCATCTCATTGAACCACATTTTAGTCCTTGATATTAACCATGTCTCTCGGTGTTTCGAAATTCCACTCACAGAAGCGGTAAAATTAAGTTTTATGAAAAAATCAATTTTTTAACTACCACTTAGTGGTTTCACTATTCATCAAAAATGAATGTTTCCAGAAAAATACAAAGAATTAGGCCTAAGATATATTTGATATCATCAACTCAAAAATGATTTCTATTTTTCCAAATTCAAAACATATCAGTTGCATTAATTCATTTAAAAATTAATTCCCGTCGTCAAAACTAATAGCGTGTTCTTAAGAGATAATAACTATCAAAAGATTGACACTAGTTTATGTTTGGTTTAAATGTGAAATTACATCCAATGACCAACATTGTGTTAAATTGTAAAAATATATTCAAAATATACTTTAAAACAACTCAATTTAATAATTTATCACTATTAATTATTTTGTTTAAAAAGGTTGTTTTTAATTAAAATTTAGTAATTTTCACTATTCATCAGAAAATGAATGTTATCTGAAAAGTACCAAAATTTCACCATAATCTAATTTAGATATGACGAATCCAAAAATGAATTCCATTTTGAAAAATAAAATTTACAAAATTTCAAAAGGTGGTTATTACTATTCATAACGGCTAGTTTTAGTAATATTTTAATAGCATATCATTGTTTAGTGAATCTCGGTATTGCGTACTACACACGCTATCGAGGAAGGTCGTGATTGTGTGTAATTCAAGGCAATTCAAGGATTCATGTTGTGAAAGCTCCTTTTGGTGTAGCGTACAACACAAGACATTAATGAAATTAAGAATATTTTTCATAAAATCTCGGGGTGTTACATTCTACCCCCCTTAAAATAAATTTCGCCCTCAAAATTCGTCGGGGTTATAAATGGTTTACTACTCGAAATTTTCGTTAATAGAAACCCACATCGTAAAAAGGAATACTAAAACCCATCTTTAAAAAAAGTATGAAACGTAACGGTTACCCAAATAAACTAATCACTGGGTTTCCACATAGGTGAAAATATGGATATGGAAGAGAAATCTAACCATCATGTTCTGATTGAGAGTGGTAGAGAACATGGCTATGGAAAATCCCGCAATCACAAAGCCATAAATTTGTGACGATATAAGGTACCATCTGAATAATCCGATATAAAAACACTAGGACATCATTTTTGGTTTTCAAGATCATTTCCCTAAAGTTGATGAAATTGGAATTAGAAGAAATACTTTTGTGATTTTGGTATACTCTCACTGTTGGTCATTCTTTGGACAATTTCCAATTAATCTCTTAAATAAATGAAGATGAATTTTTCATTCGTGATTTGTTAGAAGATCATGTGATAGAATGATGGGTCATTCCATCTATCTCAAACAAACGGATAGAAATGTTATCAAAAAAATACATAAGTCCATCTATAGTGAGATTAATCATATATGGTTCCTAAAATGGACTTATACATCTTATATCATACTGTTTAATACAATAAAACTAGATTCTACTAAACAGGGACTTCATGTAGGCCAATGGTAGGCGATAAAGGCCAGTCACACTTCGGTTGTGGGTTCGATTCCCACAGCCTTGTCTGACGCGATGGGCTGTCGCTCATCCTGCAGGTTTTCCTTTTTCTAAAACTACATTACTATAACATCCCATAAATAATATCAGAAAAACTTATATCCTTAAAAAATACTAACTTATGTCCAACATAATCCATTCCAATCTTTAGACTTATCCAATATAATACTATCTAATTTCATATTATAGTGAAAACGATTACCAAAGAGTTCATACAAAAAGCATGTTAATACCATTGTTGATCCCCATATATCATGAGATATGTCTTGTTGGTCACATTCCAAACTTTCGAAGGACTTAATCATGTATTATCTTGAAAAAAAATGAATACCCATTTAACCTTAGTGAAAACATGATTGCTGTCAAAAGTTAACTCTTTCCACATACCAAAATCCTCAAAATTTTATATACTCAAACCATGATTTAACCTTCTCCTTATATCAATCACGAGCTCATGAATACTATCAAACATTTAATTTTATCCTTATCTGTAACACCCCGAGATTTTATGAAAAATATTATTTTAATTTCATTAATGTCTTGTGTTGTATTCTACACCAAGATTACCTTGCGCTATACGCAATACCGTATTAGCTTGCAGTATACGCAACACTATTCTTGGACCGTGTTACACACAATTTTGATAAGAGTTATTCTACGCAACATTGAGTATATATATATATATATATATTAAATATATAAATCAAATATGGTTGGATTATGTTATATGAAACAACGAAGGATTCTTTCACAACACGCAACCCCGACTTGGCTTGCATTACACGCAATCGCGACCTTCCTCGATAGCGTGTGTTGTACGCAATACTGGGTTTTAATAAACAATGATATATTATTATAATATAGTCATGAACTAGCCATTATGAATAGTGTTAACTAAATTTTGAATTTTATAACATTATTATTCATCTTACACATTTTCTAGAACATGGTATAAGAAGAAAATAAATGTTTCGGGTAAAATAAGTATTTTTCAAAAAAATGCAGTTTTGCCGCCTTTTGATGGAGCACCCACATTAAATCTAGTTTTTCCCATGTTTATAAGTTCAATTTGACAAAATAAAATTCTTCTTTTGAATCAGGATATAAAAATTTACATTAGATAAAGTTTTGATATTTTTCCGATAACTTTCATATTTTAATGAATAGTAAAAACACGCTATATTTTAATTAAAAACAACTTTTTTCATCGTAATATCTTATGTGGTTAAATTATAATATTTAATGGTTTTAAAGTATAAATAGAATATATTTTTACCATTTAGTATAATTTATGTCATTAGCATTGATTTTACCTTGAATTCGTAGGTTAAATCAATTCAATCTTTTGCAATGTTTTAAAGAAAAACCCGTTTTCTTTCGACAACGGGATAAATTTTAATTTAATTTCTGCATCTTTTTTGTATTGAATTTGGAAAAATGGATTCCATATTTGGAATCAGTGGGTCCAAAATATGTTAATAAGCTACTTTTTATTTTTGGGCATTATGAATAGTAACTACGGTAAATTTTATTTACCATAGTTAAAGGTAAATCGAGTAATTAAGGGTAAATATAATATTTTAAAATTACCCAAACAAATATCAAGATCCTATTGGATGACTAAAAGATGACTAATATCACCTAAGGGTCAGATTAGATTTATTTAATTAAATTTGTTCAATGAAAATAATTTAATTATTATTAAAATCAAAGAATGTGACAACATGTCACTTTCTTAAATCTTATAAGTATAATAATTTTGATCTAGTAATAAACTTCATGAAACATCTAACATGAATAGTATCCAGAAATATAATACAATTATATACATCATAGGAATTTATTTAGAATTTTTAGGGATTAAATAATTATCATTTATGATGACACAAAGATGATGCAGTAATTGTCTTATTAATGAAATATTTACATAATTGATGTTATAAATACCCAAATAAATGTAATTTGAGACTTTTTATGACTTACACTACTTTTTTAGGTTACTATGACATGTTATTTTTGATTTAAGTAAATTTTTTAGAACTTATCATTCTTTTATGAATTTCATAAAAATCATGTACCAAATAGTGTCAAAATTGACATAAAATAGTTTTTAAAACAAATATTACATTATTAATTGTTATTTTATTCCTAAAAATCTAAGGTTCGGCCAAATGACTTAGATAAGATTATATATATTAATAATAAACAACTTGGGGTTAGTTTTTCTTGATATAGTAAGTTTATTAACCATATAGTGAAAGAAAACAAAAAGACACGGTAAAAGTTAACTTATTTAACTTAGAGTTAAATCTAATTGATAAGGATACAATAGGAACCTAAACATGTCTAAATTCTATTGTATGAGAGGATTTAGACCCATCCCCACCTTAGACTTGAAATAAATAAATTTGGAGCTATTTAAAACCGAACTTGACTTTATAATAAAATAATATTTTTAGTTATTCCAAAGGTGCCCCCCTCCTCCCTTATAAAAGGGTACCTCCTACCTCTCTTCCTCACACAACTTTGAGCCTTCAAGCTCGGCCAAACCCTGAAAAATTCTCTTCTCCACTTCCCTAGAAACATCCTAGAGGTTCTGGGTTTCTTCAAAGACCAATATGAGTGCCCTAAAAGAAGGTCTCAAAGAAGCACTTCAAAGAAGAGGTAATGTCTGTTACCGATTCTTTCATCTTTATTTCTTCTTCCACTTCTTCTTCTTTAGTTGTTTCATTATAAAGTAATAACATAAATATCACTAATATTATGATATGTTATTATATGTATGAAACAACCCTATTTCACCTTCTATCCATCCTACGGAAAAAGAAATCACCGCGCGTGCGTACGTACGGAATACCGTCTCCACGCCGTGGTGTAATCTATTTTCCACCACCACCTTGCTTGGATGGGTATAATGGTGTAAATAATTACTATATATGACTATTATAAAGTGATATTGATTCTGAAATAGTATACATAAACTCCAATATAGTCCCACGATCATGAGAATGATATCATCGCTCGTGCGTACGTACGGACTACCGTCTCCACGACGTGATGAGATTCATTCTCCACTTTAACCATTCATGAATGATTATAAAGTATATATAATAAGTAATCCTGAAATTTATGACATGGTAAATCTACTGTATTTATGTATATATATATGTCATCTACTTACTTCCATTCAAGACAATAAGGAAAGGAAAACAGCGTTCATGCGTACGTACGGACTACCGTCTTCATGAACGGTGTGTTTCATTTCATTTATCTATATATTATATATATATATATATATACTGAATATATATGATATATAAATCATATTTTATATTCTAGAATTAAGTAAATCATGATATAATTAATAATAATGTCATGAACAACAAGTCCAAATACCTACGATAAATGAAACAATTTTACCCAAAACGCTCTTTAACATGGAATTTACAAAAGAACGGGTAATATAAAGTCATAAGTGAACCATATATGATATCATAACAATGAATATGATTATGTAATAAGTAAATGAAATTATTTAAATCATTATACAGGAGGTTCAGACACTTACAAAGCAAATCAGACCTAAGGTAAGGGAAATATCACAATCTCATTTTTATCCGAGATTGTTTATACTTTGGTATTTACTGGGGTGTATTTTATCATCCACATACATGTTTCTTCAATATGTAATTTTATTTCCATCCACCTACAATTTTTTAAATCCTATTTTACCCTTCAGTGAGTTTTTAGTAAAAGATATGAAAGGAATCTTTTTTCGTTTTTCGTACGAGGTACTTTTTTTGACTTTTCCGAAAAAAGTACGAGAAGAATTTTTTTTAACTTATACGGAATGAATGAATTTTTAAAACATTATTTCCAAGAAGCGTACTTTACAAGTTTTCAAGTTTATTTCTAATCAAATTCTTTTAGTTTGAAATTGTATGACATGTTAAGAAAGGAAAAGTGTTTTTAAAGTAGAAAGGATATTTTCCTCAAGAATGAAGATCAAGTGTTTTATCAAAAACAAATTTCATCTAAGATAATAAAGGGTTATGTTTTTATACCTATTATTACATTGATTTGATTATGTTGTGATGGAATTATATTTTTATGAATTCCTTTATCTTATATGAATTGTTTTATGATGTTTAAGATTCCCATTTTTATTACATGGGTTATGAAATGATGTATGATTTATGATTTTGTGGCACACATAAGAATGGTAAAATTATGAGATGGGTGGGACCTATATATCCCTCCAATGCATTGGGTAATGATTTTATATTTCATGAGATAGACATGGCTGGAATGGTAGGTTATACCGGTTCAGTGAAACAGGATTGAAACGAGGGTGACTCAGTTCAGAAAGGGACTTTGTCCACTAAGATAGTCTTGGCAATGAGTCTTGACTAATAAGAAATGATTATCTATGATTATGTGTGTATGCCACAAAGTTTAATGTTTTAAGTTATGATTATTGTGATTACATTTCACTGCCATGAGTTATCCCAGGTTATGAAATTATGATCTCTTTTACAGCTTAAGATTTCCAAATGTTATCTGCTTATGTATATGATGTGATTGATATTTCTTTTGTTTACCCTTACTGAGAATTTGAGCTCACCCTTTTATGTTTTCTTTTCCCCAGGATATAAAGAAAGGTTTTAGGTATAATAAAAAGGAAGATCTTTATGGGAGATGTTGAAGATCTTTCACCAGGATTAGAGGATTATATTTCGAGTTTCCAAAGACACTAAACTATTATGGTCCTTGTGTGTGTGTTTTTGTTGTGTACTAAGTATTCTTCAAATGTAATGTAATGTCAATGTACGTCAAGCTTCTGGTCTCTACAGTTGGTATCAGAGGAAAGGTTTAGTCAACCTTTGGAAATTAGGACACGAAAATGTTAGTGAGATCCCTAGAGATATTTCTAAGGTATGTCTAGGGATGTCCCTATGGATACGTATACGTATAGGATATAGTCCTAGAACGACGGTAACGATCTTAGAATTTAACCTAAGATGTTAGATATTGAGGGTACTCCCCCTTTACTATGTTGTTTTCTCTAGCATGATTTTTTCCTCTCAACGAATTCTTTTTGTGTTTTAGTTAATGGAGGGAACCAGATGGAATTCGGTTAACATTGAATACAATGGACAAATTGGTGACTATAAGCAACAAAATTATGTAATTCCTAGAGAGAAAGATATTGTGATTATTTCGAATCAGTCATCACGATATATGACTAACAAGGTGAAATTTAGTGGCATACCTAATTCATCAAAGAAGAGGAAGATAGACTATTATGCATGTTCGCATGTTGAGCAGCATAAAGAAAGGAAGATTGAGATTTCTAAAGAAGGGAAGAAGAACCTTGAGGAATACCTCAAATGGAGGGACCGATGTTATCTGTGTGGAGAAAAGGGTCATAGAGTGACAGACTGTTATGGAGTTCAATGTATTATTTGTGGAGAACATGGGCATTACCCAACTCAATGCCCTGACCTAAAAAGTTACTTCTAAATCAAGGAAGGACTTATTCCAGGAGAATAATTGAAGAGGATGGATTGAAATGTTTATGTAATGTTATTCAAGAATAATGTTGTTGAGGTACTTTTATTGTGTATTAGAATATTGTTGTATTATTCTATTGTGGTTTTTAATAATCTTAAGGTACCGGTAACCATGAAAATTGATTCAAATATTTTTGAAAGCAGATGATATGCGCATAATGAAGGGATAAGGAGAAAATGAAATGTTTGACAGTATTCATGAGCTCATGATTGATATAAGGACTAAGTGATATCATGGTTTGAGTATATAGAATTTTTTGATTTTGGTATGTGGAAAGAGTTAACTTTTGACAGCATTCATGTTTTCACTAAGGTTTAATTGGTATTCATTTTTCAAGAGAATACATGATTAAGGTATTCACATGATTGGAATGTAACCAACAAGACATATCTTAAGATATATAGGGATCAATGATGGTATTAAATCTCTGGTAATTGTTTTCACTATATTATGATAGTGGACTGCAGTATTATGGATAAGCCTAATGATTGGAATGGATTATGTTAGACATAAGATAGTATTGTTTAAGGATAGAAGTTTTTCGATATTATTGATGGGATGTTATAGTAATATAGTTTTAGAAAAAGGACAACCTGCAGGACGGGCGACAAACCATCACGTCGGACAAGGCTGTGGGAATCGAACCCACAACCGAAGTGCGACTGGCCTTTATCGCCTACCACTGGCCTATAGGAAGTCCCTGTTTAGTATAAACTAGTTTTATTATATTAAGCAGTATGATATATGAAGTATAAGTCCATTTTAGGAACCATATATGATTAATCTCACTAAAGAATGACTTATGTATATTTAATAACTTTTTCTAACCTTTTGTTTGAGACAGATGGAATGACCCGTCATTCTATCACATGATCTGCTAACACTTCACGAATAACAAATTCAACTTCATTTATTTAAGAGATGAAGTGGAAATTGTTCAAGTTACGAACAACAGTGAGATTCTACCAAAATAAAGTAAGTATTTATTCTAATTCAAATTCTTCAACTTTAGGGAAACGATCTTGAAAACCAAAAATGTTGTCCTAGTGCTCTTATATCTGATTAATCAGATGGTACCTTAGATCGTCACAAATTTATGGATTTGTGATTGTTGTCTTTTCCATAGCCATGTTCTCTACCACTCTCCATCAGAACATGATGGTTATATTTCTCTTCCATATCCATATTTTAACCTATGTGGAAACCCAGTGATTAGTTTATTTGGGTAACCATTACGTTTCATACTTTTGTTTTTAAAGATTGGTTTTGGTATTCCTTTTTACGATGTGGGTTTCTATTAAAGAAACTTTCAAGTAGTAAACCATTTATAACAACGACGAATTTCGAGGGCGAAATTCATTTTAAGGGGGGTAGAATGTAACAACACGAGATTTTATGAAAAATATTATTTTAATTTCATTAATGTCTTGTGTTGTATTCTACACCAAGATTAGCTTGCGCTATACGCAACACCGTATTAGCTTGCAGTATACGCAACACTATTCTTGGACCGTGTTACACACAATTTTGATAAGAGTTATTCTACGTAACATTGAGTATATATATATATATATATATATTAAATGTATCAATGAAATATGTTTGGATTATGTTATATGAAACAACGAAGGATTCTTTCACAACACGCAACCCTGAGTTGGCTTGCATTACACGCAATCGCGACCTTCCTCGATACCGTGTGTTGTACGCAATACTGGGTTTTAATAAACAATGATATATTATTATAATATTGTCATGAACTAGCCGTTATGAATAGTGTTAACTAAATTTTTAATTTTATAACATTATTATTCATCTTACAAATTTTCTAGAACATGGTATAAGAAGAAAATAAATTTTTCGGGTAAAATAAGTATTTTTCAAAAAATGTAGTTTTGCCGCCTTTTGATGGCGCACCCACATTAAATCTAGTTTTTTTCATGTTTATAAGTTCAATTTGAAAAAATATAATTATTATTTTGAATCAGGATATAAAAATTTACATTAGATAAAGTTTTGATATTTTTCCGATAACTTTCATATTTTAATGAATAGTAAAAACACGCTAGATTTTAATTAAAAACAACTTTTTTCATCGTAATATCATATGTGGTTAAATTATAAAATTTAATTGTTTTATAGTATAAATAGAATATATTTTTACCATTTAATATAATGTATGTCATTAGCATTGATTTTACATTGAATTCGTAGGTTAAATCAATTCAATCTTTTGCAATGTTTTAAAGAAAACCCCGTTTTCTTTCGACAACGAGATAAATTTTAATTTAATTTCTGCATCTTTTGTGTTTTGAATTTGGAAAAATGGATTCCATATTTGGAATCAGTGGGTACAAATTATGTTAATAAGCTACTTTTTATTTTTGGGCATTATGAATAGTAACTACAGTAAATTTTATTTACCATAATTAAAGGTAAATCGAGTAATTAAGGGTAAATATAATATTTTAAAATTACCCTAACAAATGTCAAAATCCTATTGGATGACTAAAAGATGACCCATATCACCTAAGGGTCTGATTAGATTCATTTAATTAAATTTTTTCAATGAGAATAATTTAATTATTATTAAAACCAAAGGATGTGACAACATGTCACTTTCTTAAATCTTATAAGTATAATAATTTTAATCTAGTAATAAACTTCATGAAACTTAGAACATGAATAGTCTCCATAACGCTAATACAATTATCTACATCATAGAAATTTATTTAGAATTTTTAGGGATTAAATAAGTATCATTTATTATGACACAAAGATGATGCATTAATTGTCTTATTAATGAAATATTGACATAATTGATGTTATAAATTCCCAAATAAATGTAATTTGAGACTTTTTATGACTTAAACTAATTTTCTAGGTTAATATGACATGTTATTGTTGATTTAAGTAACTTTTTTCGAACCTATCATTCTGTTATGAATTACATAAAAATCATTTACCAAATAGTGTCAAAATTGACATAAAATAGTTTTTAAAACAAATATTATATTATTAATTGTTATTTTATTCCTAAAAATCTAAGGTTCGGACAAATGACTTATATAAGATTATATATATTAATACTAAACAACTTGGGGTTCTTTTGGCTTGATATAGTAAGTTTATTAACCATATAGTGTAAGAAAACAAAAAGACACGGTAAAAGTTAAATTATTTAACTTAGAGTTAAATCTAATTGATAAGGTTAAAATAGGAACCTAAACTTGTCTAAATTCTATTGGATGATAGTATTTAGACCCATACCCACCTTAGACTCGAAATAAATCAATTTTGAGCTATTTAAAACCTAACTTGACTTTATAATAAAATAATATTTTTAGTTATTCCAAAGGTGCCCCTCTCCTCCCTTATAAAAGGGCACCTCCTCCCTCTCTTCCTCACACAACTTTGAGCCTTCAAGCTCGGCCAAACCCTACCAAATTATCTTCTCCACTTCCCTAGAAACATCCTAGAGGTTCTGGTCTTCCTCAAAGACCAATTTTAGTGCCCTAAAAGAAGGTCTCAAAGAATCACTTCAAAGAAGAGGTAATGTCTGTTACCGATTCTTTCATCTTTATTTCTTCTTCCACTTCTTCTTCTTTAGTTGTTTCATTATGAAGTAATAACATCAGTATCACTCATATAATGATATGTTATTATAAGTATGAAACAACCCTATTTCACCATCTATCCATCCTACGGAAAAAGAAATCACCGCGCGTGCGTACGTACGGAATACCGTCTCCACGCCGTGGTGTAATCTATTTTCCACCACCACCTTACTTGGATGGGTATAATGGTGTAAATAATGACTATATATGACTATTATAAAGTGATATTGATTCTGAAATAGTATATATACACTCCAATACAGTCCCACGATCATGAGAACGATATCATCGCTCATGCGTACGTACGGACTACCGTCTCCACGACGCGATGAGACTCATTCTCCACTTTAACCATTCATGAATGATTATAAAGTATATATAATAAGTAATCATGAAATATATGACATGGTAAATCTACTGGATTTATGTATATATATATTTCATGTACTTACTTCCATTCAAGACAATAAGGAAAGGAAAACAGCGTTCATGCGTACGTACGGACTACCGTCTCCATTAACGGTGTGTTTCATTTCATGTATCCATCTATTATATATATATATACTGAATATATATGATATATAAATCATATTTTATATTCTGTAAGTAAGTAAATCATGATATAAGTAATAATAATGTCAAGAACAACAAGTCCAAACACCTACGATAAATGAAACAATTTTACCCAAAACGCTCTTTAACATGGAATTTACAAAAGAACGGTTAATATAAAGTCATAAGTGAACCATATATGATATCATAACAATTAATATGATTCTGTAATAAGTAAATGAAATTATTTAAATCATTATACAGGAGGTTCGGACACTTACGAAGCAAATCGGACCTAAGTTATGGGAAATATCACAATCTCATTTTTATCCGAGATTGTTTATACTTTGGTATTTACTGGGGTGTATTTTATCATCCACATCCATGTTTCTTCAATATGTAATTTTATTTCCATCCACCTACAATTGTTTAAATCCTATTTTACCCTTCGGTGATTTTTTAGTAAAATATATGAAAGGAATCTTTTTTCGTTTTTCGTACGAGGTACTTTTTTTGACTTTTCCGAAAAAAGTACGAGAAGAATGTTTTTTTAACTTATACGGAATGAATGGATTTTTAAAACATTATTTCCAAGAAGCTTCCTTTACAAGTTTTCAAGTTTATTTTTAATCAACTTCTTCTAGTTTGAAATTTTATGACAGGTAAAGAAAGGAAAAGTGTTTTTAAAGTAGAAAGGATATTTTCCTAAAGAATGAAGATCAAGTGTTTTATCAAAATTATTTTCCATCTAAGATAATAAAGGGTTCTGTTTTTATCCCTATTATTACATTGATTTGATTATGTTGTGATGGAATTATATTTTTATGAATTCCTTTATCTTATATGAATTGTTTTATGATGTTTAAGATTCCCATTTTTATTACATGGGTTATGAAATGATGTATGATTTTTGATTTTGTGGCACACATAAGAATGGTATCATTATGAGATGGGTGGGACCTATATCTCCCTCCAATGCATTGGGTAATGATTTTATATCTCATGAGATAGACATGGCTGGAATGGTAGGTTATACCGGTTCAGTGAAACAGGACTGAAATGAGGGTGACTCGGTTCAGAAAGGGACTTTGTCCACTAAGATAGTCTTGGCAATGAGTCTTGACTAATAAGAAATGGTTATCTATGATTATGTGTGTATGCCACAAAGTTTAATGTTTTATGTTATGATTATTGTGATTACATTTCTTTGTCATGAGTTATCCCAGGTTATGAAATTATGATCTCTTTTACATGTTAATATTTCCAAAAGTTATGTGCTTATGTATATGATGTGATTGATATTTCTTTTTTTTACCCTTACTGAGCATTTGAGCTCACCCTTTTATGTTTTCTTTTCCCCAGGATATAAATAAAGGTTTTAGGTATAATAAAAAGGAAGATCTTTATGGGAGATGTTGAAGATCTTTCACCAGGATTAGAGGATTATATTCCGAGTTTCCAAGGACACTAAACTATTACGGTCCTTGTGTGTGTGTTTTTTGTTATGTACTAAGTATTCCGCAAATGTAATGTAATTTCAATGTACGTCAAGCTTCGGGTCTCTACATTATCCCTTCATTATGCGCATATCATCTACATTACAAAAATATCTGAATAACCTTTCATGGATACTGGTACCATTAATCATACACTTTCAAAACTCAAGGAAAGACAATAGTGTAACAATCCTTAGATGTCTCTTTATTCCATAGTACCATGATATAACTTATACAACATTACACTTGATAAACATGTAATCATTACACTACCTTCTTAAACCATTGACCAAGCATCAAAAATTCTTTCATCTCACATATCATTTGTAGTCTCTTCATCATCATCAACATAAATACTACCCATACAACCGTACTGATTCTCTTCACGAGGATTTCCCTTAGGGCATTGGTTTGCATAATGCCCGTACATTCCACATTTAAAATATTTAACCATTTTTGATGTCGTAGCAATACCATTATCCTCATTCCTGGTGTTAATTGAACCTTTTATTTTTTACTTACTGGCTTTGTGTCCTTCTTTTCCACACCCAAAGCATCTTCCAGTACCTTTGAAACATTCTCCTTGATGCCTCTTCCCACATGATTTACATAGGGGAAATTGAACTCTCTTTCCTCTATGATCATCATGAAACTCCATCTTTCTCTTATTAGCCAAGTCAGGAAACATACCAAATTTGAGTTTATTGATCATATTATGAGATTGCTGATTCGGCATAATAATGATGTTTGGACTTCCAAATCCCATTTCATTTGGTTGCTCATGAAGAATATCATTCCACTTTCCATCATATCCTCCATTATCGTGAATCATCTTGTTTCTAGCCATTTTCTAAAACCCAAAAAGAATAGTGTGAGAGGCAAAAACCACGCTAGGTAAAACAATATAATAAAGTGGGAGTACCTTCAATATCCTATATCTTGGGTTACCGTAATTCTAGTACTATAAATTATACTTATACTTAACCATAGGGACATCCCTAGACATACCGTAGAAATATCTCTAGGGATCTCACTAAAGTTCTCGCATCCTAGTTTCCAAAGGTTGAATAAACCTTTCCTCTAATACCAACTGTAGAGACCCGAAGCCTAATGTACATGGACATTACATTACTTTTGGGGAATACTTAGTACATAACAAAAACACAAACACAAGGACCATAATAGTTTAGTGTCTTTGGAAACTCGGAATATAATCTTCTAATCGTGGTGAAAGATCATCAACATCTCCCATAAAGACCTTCCACTTTTTGTTTCCTTACCTAAAACATTTCTTTTAATCCTGGGGGGAAATAAAACATACAAAGGGTGAGCTCAAATGCTCAGTAAGGGTAAGAATGGATAAAATAAAACATACCATATACATTTGACCATAAAAACATGAACATAATGTTTAAACAACAAAAGCTTGAGAAATGACATAAAACATGGAAGTACGTAAGGCATTGATCATAAAGAAACATTAAGAATGATAAAATAACATGGGAATAAAACATGTAATTGTGGCATCCATTAAGCACATGTAATTATTTCCATAGTATCCAAGGCATTGTTGCCAAAACCATCTTAGTGGAAAATGTCCCATTCTGAATCGAGTTCACTCCTCGTTTCAGTCCTATAACACTGAACCAGATTAACTTACAATTCCATCCATGTCTATCTCATGAGATATAAATATTTACCCAATGCATTGGAGGGAGATATAGGTCCCACCCATCTCATAATGAAATCATTCTTACGTGTGCCACAACATAAACATAAAACATTCATCATAACACAAAGAATAAAACAGGTTTTATAAACATCATATCATCATCACATAATCCATATAAAATAAATGGATATTTCATCATAAGAAAATTTAAAGAATTTAAATCATAGAGACATTATACTTGAAACATACAAATATGAAATAATGTCATCTTATATGGAAAATGGTTTTGATAAAACACTTGAAATGAATTATTGAGGAAAATATCATTTCTTCTTCAAAATCAATTTCTTTTCACAAAACATCATGCAATTTGAAAAGAAATATATTTTTTTGAAAATAGACATGAAATATTTTGGAGTAAGCTTCATGGAAATATGTCTTTATAAAACCGTAAAAATCTGTTCATGCTGTATAAGTTAAAAAAACATTCTTCTCGTACTTTTTCCGGAAAAGTAAAAAGTACCTCGTATGGTAGAAAAGGATTCCTTACATACCATGTAGTAAAAGTAAAAAATGGTTAAAAATTAATTTAAACATACATGAAAACACTTTTATAAATCATGGACATGGATTATAGAAATACCCCCCAGTAAATACTTACGAATAAGAAATCTCGGATAAAAATGAGATTTGCAAAATTATCCCTTACCTTAGGTCTGATATGCTTCGTACGTATCCGAACATCCGGTATAATGATTTAAATAATGTCATTGACTTATTACAGAATCATATTCATTGTTATTATATCATATATGTTCCACTTATGACTTTATATTACCCGTTCTTTTGTAAATTCCATGCTTAAGCAGCATTTTGGGTAAAATCATTTTATTTATCGTATGTGTTTCGACTTGTCGTTCTTGATAATATTACTTATATCCTGATTTACATAATTCCAGATTGTAAAAAATGATTTATATATAATATATATTCATGATATACATATATATTCTAGATCGATAAAAGGAATGAAATACACTGTTCATGGAGACGGTAGGTCGTACGTTCGCATGATCGATGTTTTCGTTTCCCTTTTGAATTGAATGGAATTAAGTAAATGACATACATATATATATATATAAATAAATCTAGTATCATTATTATTTCATATATTTCATTATTATTCATTATATATATACTTTTTAATCATTCGTGAATGGTTAACATGGAGAGTGAATCTCATCACGTCGTGGAGACGGTAGTCCGTACATACGCACGAGCGATGATATCATTCGCAAGATCATGGAATTGTATTGGAGTGTATGTATACTATTTAAGAATAAATATCACTTTACAATAATCATATATAGTTATTTATTTGAACCATTACACCCATCCAAGTAAGGTGGTGTTGGAAAATAGATTACACCACGGCGTGGAGACGGTATTCCGTACGTACGCACGCGTGGTGATTTCATTTTTCATAGGATGGATAGATGGTGAAATAGGGTTGTTTAATACATATAATAACATATCAGTATATGAGTGATACTGATGTTATTACTTCATAATGAAACAACCAAATAAGAAGAATTGGAAGAAGAAATAAAGTTATAAGAATCAGTAACGGACATTACCTCTTCTTTGAAGCACCTCTTTGAGTCCTCCTCTTAGGGCACTAAAATTGGTCTTTAAAGAAGACCAGGACCTCAAGGATGTTTCTAAGGAAGGGGAGAAAAGAATTTCATAGGGTTTGGACGAGCATGAAGGCTCAATGTGGTGTGAGGAATAGAGGGAGGAGGTTCCCTTTTATAAGGGAGAAGAGGGGCACCTTTTGAAGAACTAAAAATATTATTTTATTATAAAGCCATATTCGGTTTTAAATAGCTCCAAATTGATTTATTTCTAAGCTAATGTGGGTATGGGTCGAAATCATCTAATACAATATAATTTGGACAAGTTTAGTTTACTATTTTAACCTTATCATTTATTTTTAACTTTAAGTTAGATAATTTTACTTTTACCGTGTCTTTTTGTGTTCTTACACTATAAGGTTAATAAACGTACTATAACAAGCAAAAAGAACCCCAAATTGTTTATTATTAATATATATATCCTTATCTAAGTCATTTATCCGAACCTTAAATTTTTAGGAATAAAATATCAATTAATAATATAATATTTGTTTTAAAAACTATTTTATGTCAATTTTGACACTATTTAGTAATTGATTTTTGTGAAAATCATAACAGAATCAATAGTTCGAAAAAAGTTACTTAAATCAAATTTAACATGTCATATTAACCTATAAAATTAGTGTAATTCATAAAAAGTGTCAAATTACATTTATTTGTGTATTTATAACATCAATTATGTCAATATTTCATTAATAAGATAATTACTACATCATCGTTGTGTCATAAATAAATTAACTTATTTAATGTCTAAAAATTAAAAATAAAATACCATTATGTAGAAAATATTTTTATCTTTTTAATGAATATTTATAGTAGAATTTATCTTATGTATAACCCTATATTAAAAATTATCTACTTATTACACATTGATTTTAACTATTTTAACACTTCTTTAAATAATTTAATAATAAATGTCCTAATCTAATCCAAGTGGGCCTAAATGGTCATATTTTATTCCTAAGGTTGTTTTTGGTCGAATTACACTTATCCAATAGAATTAGGACATGTGTTAGGGTAATAATAATATCATTTTACCCTTAATTATCTTATTTACTTTTAACCGTGGTAAATAAAAGTAAAAAGTTACTATTCACCAAAATTTATTTTCATCTCATTGAACCACATTTTAGTCCTTGATATTAACTGTGTCTCTCGGATATTCGAAATTCCACTCACAGAAGCGGTAAAATTATGTTTTATGAAAAATTCAATTTTTTAACTACCACTTATTGGTTTCACTATTCATCAAAAATGAATGTTTCCAGAAAAATAAAAAAAAAATTGGGCCTAAGCTATATTTGATATCATGAACTCAAAAATGATGTCTATTTTAACATATTCAAAACATATCAGTTACATTAATTAATTTAAAAATTAATTCTCGTCATCAAAACTAATAGCGTGTTCTTAAGAGATAATAACTATCAAAAGATTGACACTTGTTTATGTCTGGTTTAAATGTGAAATTACATCCAATGACCAAAATTGTATTAAATTGTAAAAATATATTTTAAATATAATTTAAAACCACTCAATTTAATAATTTATCACTATTAATTATTTCGATTAAAAAGGTTGTTTTTAATTAAAATTTAGTAATTTTCACTATTCATCAGAAAATGAATGTTATCTGAAAAGTACCAAAATCTCACCCTAATCTAATTTCGATATGCTGAATCCAAAAATGAAGTCCATTTTGATAAATAAAATTTTCAAAATTTCAAAAAGTTGTTATTACTATTCATAATGGCTAGTTTTAATAATATTTTAATAGCATATCGTTGTTTAGTGAAACTCGGTATTGCGTACTACACACGCTATCGAAGAAGGTCGCGATTACGTGTATTGCAAGGCAATTCAAGGATGCGTGTTGTGCAATATCCTTTTGGTTTAGCGTACAACACAAGACATTAATGAAATTAAGAATATTTTCATAAAATCTCAGGGTGTTACAAATATAAAAGAATAACACCTAGTTGACCCTATTTTATACCACTCCTATATCCTCCTCAACCTATCCACAAGATTTGATTATGGTGGCCTCATATTCTTCTCCCAGTGATGGAATCACTACCCCAAATTACATTAATTAGTTATATATTCATAGACTAACCCCACGTATTGAACGCTATATATTATCCTCCGCATACATCCCTATCAACTAAAATTGCACTTGTTTTCATGGGCAAGCATCTAGTTTTCATGTTCCCATTTTCTTCATGACCTGAAAAAGGGAATTGAACTCAAGGAAAAAAAGACTTGATTCCAAGTGTAATTAAGGCATCATTAAATCACTTGACCTCAAAATTAACCAAATCAATTATATTCTTCAAGAATAGTATAGTATTGTTCATGAAAATGTCAAATCCATGTGGCTTAATGGGGGTGAAAAAATACTTCATATTTCTATGTTTTCTTAATGGAGAGGAGGGAGGGATAATTCCAAGAAAAATATATTTAGAATATTTATCTTTCACCAATGTCCCAAAATATGTTTGGGTGTATGCTTTATTATCATTTCAAATCATTACATATTGAATGAAACCCATACATGCAGAATGGATACCCAAGTGGCAATGTTGATCACTTCAATTCCATTCCACATGTTGTTTCTTATCAAACCAACTCTTTCATTGAAATTGATCTTGATCCGAAGAAAATATGGGATTATATTAGAAACTTAACCTAGGAATTCTCTCATGGACCTGATGGGATCCTATGGTCCTTTTATGGAGCCTCATGCGATTCATCAAGGTCAATATTATTGAATATATTTTAGACATATTCTATGGTGAAACCATATCTTAGGTTTCATGTTCTAAAATTATGGTTCTCATTCAAAAATTAAAGTACCCCTCATCCGTAATTCAATTCAAACCCCTAATCATTTAAATTTTTTCACATAATTTTTTATCTTCAATTATCAACAAGAGGCAATCCTTATATCTCCAGAACTAGGTCTCGGGTGAACATCCTGGTTTCATCAAAGGTTGATCCATCCATGGTTCTATATGTATTTCTCAAAAATGATATTAGAAATTAGTAAAAAGATAATTTAATCATGTATTTTCAATAATGTTGATATTTATAAGGAATATTATTGGTTTCAGTATAAATTCATTATTAGGGTGATGGAGGGCATGGGTTTCTTGTCTTAGTAGGTTTATTTATTCTTACACTAATATATATTTTCTTCATTATTTATTCTCTTCATGGGGAGGAGATATTTTTTTCCATGTCAGTTAGGGGGATGATACCAAGAGACCTTTTATCTCCAAAAACCATTATTTTTGTTTAGGATGTCATTAATGGGAACTTAAATTTCTGTATACTACTTGGGAACATCTTCCCCTACTATTTTAAACCCCACATCAGCAACGTGTCCCATATCTTATTCATCGATAACATCGAATTGTATATTAGTGGGTGTAGAATATCTATTAGAGGCCATTATGAAATAGTTAAATAATACTTTTGTAATGTATAAGCATGGGATCTAATGAAATGGTTCCCAAATCTATTCAGTCACATGGCCTCGCGCTTGACTCCCTATACGCGAGGGTCTACCAACTAGCAGTGAGGGTATAATTATGATATGGTGTGGGAATATAACCTCATGATTAGAGTACCATATAGTTATGGTAAATAGTAAATCAATAGAAAAATAGAGGAAGTATTATGAATAAACAAAAACATAGAGGAATATAATAAAAACTAATAAACATGACAATGCCAAAAATACAATCATGCATGCATGTCCAAATGAGGATACTAATCTAATTTGTAAATATATATTAGTAAGTAAATTATATTAACATACATATAATGTGTAAATGAAGAAAATAATCATAGTCTATCTCTATGATCATCTAGAGGTCCAACTTAGTATTGTGATATGCTACAAATCATCCATAAAAACAAATATCAAAAGCATAAATCCATAATACCGCAACCACAAGGTCTGTTCAGGAACACCAGTGAAATGGAGGCCTAAAAATGGGGTGATATATTCTCTGTATTCCACCACCAATAGTGTATAATAAAAAATAAATTAGGTTAAAATAAAATATATTAGTGTGTGTTGGGACCAAGTTGGCTAGAGATTGTTTTTGGATGTTTTTTATAAGTTTGTTTTCTTTTGTTGTCAAAGAATAAAAATCAACTAACTTTATAAAAGGTGAAAATCCAAATCACAATTTGTTTTCAATAAAATTAGAGTCACATTGTTTAGAAAATTTCATCATATCGAGAATAATATGGTTGGAAGAAATGGTTATGATCAAACTCACCATGGATCTCGAATGGGAGAAGATCATAATGAGCACTATGAAAAGAAAGACTAGGAAGAAAAAGTTGTTTCCAAGACTCGTAAAGAAAAATATATTGGTGAGGCTTGGGAAGAAAAAGATGTTGTCGAGCCTCAGGTAGAAAAAGATGTTGGTGAGGATCAGAAAGAAAAATATTTGGATGAGGCTAACGAAGAAAAATATATTGCTGAAAAAGATATGGATGAGGAATAAAAGTAATTAAGAAATACTAAAAAGAAAAGGATATTTCTCAAGGAATGGGAAGTTATAATACATTATTTTACAAGTATGATGATGTTGAAGCTGATCCTCAACATATTCAAAGTCATGAATAATGTCATGATTACCAGATAAATATTGTAGAATAAAGATGTTGGTGAAGTTTAAGCAATTTTGTCTCTAGTACATCAGTATGAAGAACATCATATTCATATTTTTTGAAATCTGAATAACAGTAATAATTCATACTAAATTATTCATAAAAAATAAATCATAATGAATAATTCTTACTGAAGAATTCATATTGAATAATTAATAATAGAGAAACCAATCTAAAGAAATCAGAATGGATGAAATTTGAATGAAAGAAATCAGAAGGAATGTAATCAGAATGGATAATCTTAATAGAAGAAATCATATTATAGAATCTAAATAACAAAATCCAAATGGAAAATCAGAATGATAAAAATTAGAATAGAGACTCGGAATCATACCAGATTGTTTTAAGAAGAATTCAATTCCATATTTATAAAGGTTTTAAGAAGTCAGGATGAACATTATAATGGAGAATTGTAATGGGAATATCATAATGAAAAATTAGAATCCAGATTAAAACTAAATATTTTTTATAAATTCTAAAGTTTTGAAGAAGTAAACAATCATATCTGATATTCAAGGGAATTGAATAAGTCATTTACTTATCTGAGATATAAAGTGATTTGAAGATTTGAGTAAGAATTGAATTATTCAAATAAAGATCTAAAATTTTCAGAATTATTGAAGATTTTAGAAATTTAGTGAAGTGAGAAAATAATTATGGGAATCCTATCTAAACTATTTTTTGTGCCTATAAATGGAGTAAAACACTTTTTTATGGTGTGACATTAATCACTCATGAAAGAGGAGATAGAATATTTACATTTATAGAAAGGAATAAAGGTTTCTAGATTGTTATTTCTTAAATAAGTAAACTAGATAGAATAAGATGAAGCTAAAACATCATATTTAGCAGATTATTGTATTCTACTGGATTAAGAATTGGGTATATTGTTTCATATTTAGAATATAAGCGGTTTATGTTTTTTTCAACCTTATTCTGACATAGTTATATTTTTTTCAGACTAGGAAAGTCATAATAGGTATAATTGTTCTGAGAAAATCATACTGAGAAGAATCAAACAGGTAAAATCATAATATGAAAGATTGGACTAGGAAAACAGTAATGATAAAATAATATTGGGTTTTTCTTAAACAATTCAAGGAAGTTCTTACTAACTTTTGGGTAGGAAAGTGAATAAAAGTTTGGAAATTTCTTATTTGAAAAGGTTACTCTAGAACCATTGTGATATGGTTTGTTACAAAACATTCTTATATCATTTTGTGCTACTTGAATCACATTCTCTGTTGTATTGATCATAGAGAAATATTAGTGTAAGGGTATATCATTCTCATTGTATAACACAAAAAAAGGATTATTTTCTAGTGGACTTTCGGGTACTGGATCATTTAAAAACCATACCAAGGACAAATCTTTTTTTTAGTAGTGAACATTTTGAATTCTTGTGTTCCTATAGATGTGTGTTTGATTTGTTTTTATGTAGGGAAATAACTCTTTAACAAGTGGTGAATGTTGTTCTTATGTAAGGAATATTAAAATAAAAATAATCACTAATTCACCCCCACACCTACTCAGTGCTACAATAATATTGATTGGGCAATTACAATTGGTATTAGAGCCAAACAATCCCTTCATTTACTCATTTCTGAATTTTTTGAAAGATAAGTTTTCGTGGAGAATTTGAATTGTATCAAATGTATAGGTATTCCAATATTTGATTATAGGAACTATAATATCTATAAAAATAGAGTGTTTCTTTATCTTATGTCTCTTGGGTATGATGTTCTTGAAGTTGAAATAGATGGATTTTCTCTTATTGATGACAAGGTTCCTCTTACACCTATTGAAAAGAAGAATCTTGAGAATGATGTAAATTAAAACAATAATTTACTCTCATTATGTTATAAAAGTTAGTTCTTGATAGTGAAATCTGTTTCCACTACCAAAGGTATTTAGGACAAGTTTAATAACATTTTGAAGGAAATAAAAAAGTAAAGAAGTAAATGATGTAAATATAGAGGTTGAAGTTAGAAGATTTTAAAATGGGAGAGTATGAATCTGTAGGGGACTTCTTTGCTAGGGTAAATGACTTTGGAAGTAATATCTGATATCTTAGTGAAAAGTTACAAAATTATACTATTTTTAAAAAGATATTGAGAATCCTTCCTTATTAGTTTGATGTGATAGTTTATTTATTAGAAGATAGATATCCATATACATTTTCTATGCATTATTTTCAAATTACACTCATCACTTATGATATGAGGATGGAAAAAGTTATGAAGTTAAAAAAAAGCTAATAGATAAATTTCATTCAAATCTACTAAGAAATGAAAGTCGAATAAGGTTCTTGAAAAAGTTTATTTTTATGATTTTGACTTCAATAATGATGTCTGTAAAAACCCATGATTAATTGTAATCCTTGTTTTATAAAAAATTTAGATGATGAATCGCTAAATACAAATGTAATCTTTCCTTGAAGTGTTTTGAGTTTGGATCCATTGAAAACATTGTAGATAATTTTCATCAAAGAACAAAATAAGAGGATAGTGATGAAAAAGAAAAGATGTCAAGATGGTATTGGAACTAGCAGGGTGATAAAGATAAATCTTTCTTCATATGGAAGGATAAAAAGTTCTTCAAATCTAAAAGAAGAATCCTTTTTTCTAATGATGAAGATGAATAATAAACAGATGTTGAATCCGAAATATATTTTTAAAAGGCTACAGAGAATAATTTTATTGAAATAGTGAATAATTAAGAGTTTTAAAGTTGCATTTTTGATTAAATAGAATAAACATAATTAGAATATCATTTTAAAATATAATTGAGATATTGTTTGTGAAAGATTAGAAGACAATATAAAGAAATCAGGGAGATAAAGAATGAAAACTTTTCAAAAAATAATCAAGATGTAACGCCCCGACCCCAGCTACCCAGAGTCGGTGCATTACTTCGTAACATTGGCATGATCACAAGAAAGATCAAATCTCGAAAGACCGATTGGTTTAGTAGCCTTGGAAACACTAGATATAATCATAAAGTTTTACATTACATTTCAAAGTGAAAAACTACTACAACAACAAATTCTTCATATCCACACTATTAACCCCTCATAATATCCCTGCAAGTCATTCATAATTTACTTCTTCACTACCTGGGAAAAATAAAACATAGAAAAGGGGTGAGCTCAAATGCCCAGTAAGGATAACAATATAGAGGAACATTCAAAATAAGCATAAACATTTAAGGCAATGAATTACTAAAACAAAAGCCTTTTAAAATTGATCTTCAACATAGTATGGCAAAAGTAAAATGAAATAATGCCATTTACTTATTCACATGGATATTCTACTAATCGAATAATCACATGCAATATCAATAACCACTTTCATAATGTTGGAATGCATAATGCCAGACTATCATAACCACATACCAAAGGCCTCGTGCCAAGACTACAAATAAGATTTTGTCAAGGCCTTGTGCCAAGACACTAGTTTGTCTCATGAGACCTACCGATGCATCGAGGAGCTATAGCGGGCTCCACCCGTCACTTATTAAGTCCAATGCATTCCCATATGAAAAGGTTTAAACATAACATAAACATTCGTATTAAAACTAGCATACGAAATGTCAATAATTTCACCATAAACTATGAATGGTATAAAAATAGCACATCCATAGTCAAACATATCACAAAACCTTCAATACAATATAGAAGTTTTGTATCATAATAAATCAACTTCAAATAATTTTAAAATCCATCAAAGGATGTTGACATAGATGAAATCAAAATTCTTTTTAAAGAAATATCTCCTTTCATTTTGAAACCATTTAAGATCCATATAAAATAAAACATTTTCTTTGAAAATATTCTTATAAGCTTGTAAGGAAATCTTTGAAGATTTTATAACGGCGTAAAATAACCGCACCTGCCGTATAAGTTAAAAAAAACATTCTTACCTCAATTCTATCGAAAAGGTTAAAAAGGACCTTGTTTTGAAAACGACGGAAAGATTCCTTTATAAACCTCTTATAAAAATTCAAACAAGGGTATAAATGACTTTAACCCATAAAAAATGTTTTGAAATACATTTTTAAGAAACATGGATGTGGATGATAAAGATATCCCAGTAGATTATTACGTATAAACAACCTCGGATAATGAAGAGATTGTGAAATAACCCTTACCTTGTACTTTTCCTTGGTTGGGGTAGGTTAACCTCCTTTAATGGTGAAATAATTGTTATTAAATTATACAAGAATCATATACATTAATATGATATCATATATGATCTTTTAACATTGCTTTATTAATAATATCTTAGTATTATCGTCGTTTCGGGTGATAATCGATTCGTTCTTCTTAAATGTTTGGTTACGTAAGACATGTTTGTAATGGATAGATTATATCTTATTCATAATCATAATGATATTAACATTATTTTTAACCCCAAAATGAGAATAAGACTTGAATGGATATGATGGAAAATGAATCTTATCGCGTTCGTGGAGACGGTAGTCCGTACGTACGCACGAACGCTACTTCCATTTGATTTTCATTTTAAAAGAATCAAATCCAAATGATACATAGGTATATTACTATTCCAGTATAATATAATATTTTATATATGTTACTTACGTTCATTAACACCATCCTTTATACGTTCCATGTGTGGTATGAACGAGTCATATCATTTTAAGGGGGCGGTAGTCCGCACTTCCTCAAATGAAATTATCGTATGTATATACAACATGAAACGAATAATGGAATGAAATAAAATGGAATTACAGAAGCTTATATATAAAATATATATCATTAATATCATATTTAATTATAGTGCCATCATAATGGCCACCATGAGAGGTGGTAAGATGTATTTGAACAATCATCGTTTCGTGAGGCGTTAGTTTGCCATCCACAGAAACATTATGTTCATCATCCATTAGATGGAGTTGTGTGTATGTGTAGTTTGAATCCTTCTTATAACAACATCCTAGTATATTTAGGACACTGGTGTTGTTACAAAATAAAGGAAATAAAAAGATTTTGGGGGTTGGAGAAGCAAAATAAATGAAAATACTTTAAGAGAAATTGTTACCTTTAATTTAGGTAACTCACTTTGGTTGGAACCAAAGGACTTCTTGAAATGCTTTCTGCCTAAGGGGAAGCTTCAAGGAGGAGGATAGGGATGTGGGGAGCTTAGTTGGGCAGAGTTTGGACGAGCCAAGTGGCTTGAGAGGTGTGAGGAAAAGAGAAGGAGGAGTGCCCTTTTATAAGAGGGGTGAGGGGCACTTTTGGAAGAGCTAGAAATATTAATTTATAATAAATTCATATTCGGTTTCCAAAGGCTCCAAAGTTGACTATTCAAAGGATGAGGTGGGGATAGGTCGAAAACAACTCATCCAATAGAATTTAGACAGGTTTGGGTACTTATATTAACCTTATCTTTAAGTATTAACTCTAAGTTAATTAGTTTCACTTTTACAATGTCTCTTTGTATTTTTATATAATATGGTTAATAAACTTACTATATAAATCCAAGCGACCCCCAAGTGGTCCATTAATGATTAACCTATCATAATATAAGTCTTTTGGCCGAACCTTAGATTTTTAGGAATTTAATGTCAATTAATAATATAATATTTGTTTTAAGAACTCTTTTATGTCAATTTTGACACTATTCAATAGTTGATTTTTGTGAAACTCATAACAGATTGATTACTTCGAAAAAAGTCAATTAAATCAATCCTAATATATCATATTATCCTAGAAAATTAGTTTAATTCATTAAAAGTTTCATATTATATTTATTTGGGTATTTATAATATCAATTATTTTAATTTTTCACTATTATAGTAATTACTGCATCATCATTGTGTCATAAATAAATTAAATTATTTAATGTCTAAAAATTATAAATAAAATATCATTATGTAGGAAATATTTTTATCTTTCTAATGAATATTTATAATCTAAATTCCAACATGTATAACCCTATGTAAAAATTGTTCTTCTAAAAGATGTAAGCTTATGCCATTTTTATTTTTATTTTAACTTTATTAATATAATGTGTCATTATCACTTACCAGTGGATCCATGGGGTCCCAAAATTGACCCAAAGATGCCCATGGTCGACCATGTATCAACCAATAGGGTTAAGACACGTTTTAGGGTAATTTAGTATTATTATAATATTATTTGTTTACCCTTATTTACCGGATTTACCCTTAACCATGGTAAATAAAATATTTACCGCAGTAATTATTCAAAATGTCTAAAAATAAAAGTTACCTATTTACACAATTTGAACATCCTGATTCCAAATATGGAATCCATTTTCCTAAATTCAAAACACAGAAGTGGCAGAAATTAATTTAAAATTAATTCCCGCTGTCAAAACAAAAAGCGTGTTTTTTAAGAGATAATAACTATCAAAAGATTGACACTTGTTTATGTTCGGTTTAATTGTAAAATTATGTACAATGACCAAAATTATATTAAATGGTAAAAATATATTCTAAATATACTTTAAAACCACTCAAATTAATAATTTATCACTAGTAATTAATTTGATTAAAAAAGTTGTTTTTAATTAAAATTTAGTAATTTTCACTATTCATCAAAATATGAAAGTTATCCGAAATGTACCAAAATTTCACCTTAGGCTAAATTCGATATTCCGAATCCAAAAATGAAGTCCATTTTAAAATATAAAATATATATAATTTCAAAAAGTAGGTATTACTATTCATAACGGCTAGTTTGATTGGTTACGGTGTGTTAGAACTCGAAGTTGCGTACAACACACGCTACTGTTTTATCCAAAGGAAAGCGTACCGTGGACGCTTGGGATGTTTCATTTTAAATTTTTTGATGTCTCCATTTAGTCAAAAAGTTTAAAATATTGTATTTAAAAAGGTTTCACTATTAGAAGTTGATAAAAGTGAAATACTGAAAATGAATTTGTTCTTGCATTATGACTAAGAAACTCATAATAGGGATTCTAAAATTATAAGGATTATATAAAGTTCAAAATGTAGTTAATACTATTCATGACCTCTTTTAATGGTCTGATTGAACTCGGTGTTGCGTGTAGTGCAAGTTATTGAATTATTTTTAAGAAATAACACACTCTGAAATCCTGGGGTGTTACATTCTCCCCTCCTTCAATAAATTGCGTCCTCGCAATTTGAAATTGTTCTTCGAAGATAAAAGGTTGAAAGTAGAAAATATATTTGTGGGAAAACCCACATTAGAAATTGGGTTACTAAAATTTAGTCTTAATATGAGGAAAAGAGAAATTAAAGGGTCACCACCAAATTATGATCTCGATTAGGAGAACATTGGTGGAAATTAGAGACATATAATCGGAGGAAAAACGTAAATATTTATAGGTAGTGATTGAGGTCATCAATCACAAACAAGTGTATAATTGAGGTCCTTAAATTCATCAATCTATGATGATTTGAAATACCATCAGTTCAACAAAACATAGGGTATTAGGATAACACATTTTTGACGTTTCAAAATATCTTAGTTGAAATCCCACATCGAAAAATGAATTAATGAGGACTCTATTTAAAATAAAGAGTGGAAAGTATGATGATTACCGAAAATAACACATACTAGGGTTCCATGTAGGAAAATATGGATATGGAAGAAAAATCTAGCCATCAATTATCTGATGGAGAGTGGTAGAGAACATGGCTATGAAAAGGCCAACAATCCCAAAGCCATAAATTTGTGATGATTTAAGGTACCATCTAGGACAACATTTTTGTTCTAAGTTTCTATTATTAATGTTGAGGAATTTATTTATGAGATTGGATAAGATAATAAGGAGATATACTTAGTTTATAATTAGAGTTTTATCCATTAATAAATTTCTACCAAAACTCATCATTCACTCGTAAAAAAAATTCTATTTATACTATTCATAGAGGGTTCCAAAATAAACGAATTTATAATTCATCTACCAGATCTTTTAAAAAACTACTTTATTTAATCCAGGACATCTCGTGGGATAGTGGTAGGTGATACACCCTTGTCGCCCTTTGGTTGCGGGTTCAAGTCTCGCAGCCTTGCCGGACGCAACGGGTTGCCGCCCGACCTCCGGGTTGTCCTTTTATGGCAATCCAAAATAATCCAAACTAGAACTATCCAAAATACTTCTGTCCAAACTCACAGTCCAACATTTATAAGGAAGGTAAGAATAATGTAGATCCTTTTTACCCCATAATAGCATATGAATACCTTCATCTTGTATTCTTTTAATACACTGAAACATCCTGAATTACCATATTCCTTATTGATTACATTCATGCTCCCCTATTCCATATAGAATTATGGATATACTTCATCAATCCAAAAATGTTTTAAACCCCAACAATAATGGAATATACAGATCATTAATCAGTTCCAAGGTAGTCAAGAATATCCAATATAATTTATCCAAATAAATCATGTATTATTCTAAAATCACTAACTCGGTATCAGAACCATATTATGGTTTATCTTTCTCTCAACCATATATTTTCCAAAAATTTATCCTGCTATTGAGTCACTTTTCTTTGTTCCACACAATCTCAAGTCCTTAATGAAATAGTACTGCAGTACAATCCTTATATACTCCATAATCATTATAATAAGTACATTGTTGATACAACACTCAATTGACATAATCAACATAAGATCTCTAATCATTCCTCTTCATCTGTGGTAGTATCATAACTTGATTATTATCCAATAGCATCATTTGCGGCATAGTCTGATGACTGGGACATAGGTTCGCGTAGTGTCCAAACTCCTTGCAAATGAAGCATTGTACATTTAAAACCATTTTCTTACCCTTGCAGTCACGTACTTTGTGCCCTTTTCCTCCACACTTATAACAAACTCCCATTCCTTTCAGGCAAGTTCCAGGGTGTTTCTTCCCACAGTTACCACATATGGGAAAATTCTTCTTTTCCCTCTTCCCTTTATCCATCTTTCTCTCTTCCATCCTTTTCTTCTCTTGCTTCCCTTCAAAGACATAGGACTCAGTGAACTCTTTACATATCTTATCAACACATGATATTATTTCTTCATATGATGATAATACATGGGAGACTATTTCTCTTATCAATTCTAGCTTAAGACCATGAAAGATATGATCCTTCCTTCTCTTTGGATCATGTGCATTTCTGGAGTTCTCATTCCTTCTACTGGGCGCCATTTCTAAACAATGGCATAAACTAGATCAGTTTATGAATCAAAATACATAATACCATACTTATAAAACACCTAACATAAATTGAACTATTTATGGATATAATCCATAATCATAAGAATGTTTTCTTTGAGGAAGTATATACTCATAATCCCTTCAAAATGATTTGTAAAGAAAATGAGAGTTATCCTAAGCATATCCCCCGGGAGTGTCGTAACCAAGAGTGCAGCAAGGCCCGTTGTCGTGCACCAGTTCCCGTTCGAGTCTAGCTCAAAGCGGTGTTTTCGGGTTTTACCCCTAGGTACATCTGTGCCAGAGCCGCCTCTACCTGCTCGTATCCAGACAGGGATGTATTGCTCGGAAAACTCACAAAGTCTCTACAATACCAAAATTCTAGGAAGTTCTTCTATACTAATCCTCAAAGTTCGTCTTAGGTCTACGTGCTCTAATCAGAGTTTATCTAAATCTAGTTTCCAAGGTTTGTACTAAACTTCCTCTGATACCAACTGTAACGCCCCGACCCCAGCTACCCAGAGTCGGTGCATTACTTCGTAACATTGGCATGATCACAAGAAAGATCAAATCTCGAAAGACCGATTGGTTTAGTAGCCTTGGAAACACTAGATATAATCATAAAGTTTTACATTACATTTCAAAGTGAAAAACTACTACAACAACAAATTCTTCATATCCACACTATTAACCCCTCATAATATCCCTGCAAGTCATTCATAATTTACTTCTTCACTACCTGGGAAAAATAAAACATATAAAAGGGGTGAGCTCAAATGCCCAGTAAGGATAACAATATAGCGGAACATTCAAAATAAGCATAAACATTTAAGGCAATGAATTACTAAAACAAAAGCCTTTTAAAATTGATCTTCAACATAGTATGGCAAAAGTAAAATGAAATAATGCCATTTACTTATTCACATGGATATTCTACTAATCGAATAATCACATGCAATATCAATAACCACTTTCATAATGTTGGAATGCATAATGCCAGACTATCATAACCACATAGCAAAGGCCTCGTGCCAAGACTACAAATAAGATTTTGTCAAGGCCTTGTGCCAAGACACTAGTTTGTCTCATGAGACCTACCGATGCATCGAGGAGCTATAGCGGGCTCCACCCGTCACTTATTAAGTCCAATGCATTCCCATATGAAAAGGTTTAAACATAACATAAACATTCGTATTAAAACTAGCATACGAAATGTCAATAATTTCACCATAAACTATGAATGGTATAAAAATAGCACATCCATAGTCAAACATATCACAAAACCTTCAATACAATATAGAAGTTTTGTATCATAATAAATCAACTTCAAATAATTTTAAAATCCATCAAAGGATGTTGACATAGATGAAATCAAAATTCTTTTTAAAGAAATATCTCCTTTCATTTTGAAACCATTTAAGATCCATATAAAATAAAACATTTTCTTTGAAAATATTCTTATAAGCTTGTAAGTAAATCTTTGAAGATTTTATAACGGCGTAAAATAACCGCACCCGCCGTATAAGTTAAAAAAAACATTCTTACCTCAATTCTATCGAAAAGGTTAAAAAGGACCTTGTTTTGAAAACGACGGAAAGATTACTTTATAAACCTCTTATAAAAATTCAAACAAGGGTATAAATGACTTTAACCCATAAAAAATGTTTTGAAATACATTTTTAAGAAACATGGATGTGGATGATAAAGATATCCCAGTAGATTATTACGTATAAACAACCTCGGATAATGAAGAGATTGTGAAATAACCCTTACCTTGTACTTTTCCTTGGTTGGGGTAGGTTAACCTCCTTTAATGGTGAAATAATTGTTATTAAATTATACAAGAATCATATACATTAATATGATATCATATATGATCTTTTAACATTGCTTTATTAATAATATCTTAGTATTATCGTCGTTTCGGGTGATAATCGATTCGTTCTTCTTAAATGTTTGGTTACGTAAGACATGTTTGTAATGGATAGATTATATCTTATTCATAATCATAATGATATTAACATTATTTTTAACCCCAAAATGATAATAAGACTTGAATGGATATGATGGAGAATGAATCTTATCGCGTTCGTGGAGACGGTAGTCCGTACGTACGCACGAACGCTACTTCCATTTGATTTTCATTTTAAAAGAATCAAATCTAAATGATACATAGGTATATTACTATTCCAGTATAATATAATATTTTATATATGTTACTTAAGTTCATTAACACCATCCTTTATACGTTCCATGTGTGGTATGAACGAGTCATATCATTTTAAGGGGGCGGTAGTCCGCACTTCCTCAAATGAAATTATCGTATGTATATACAACATGAAACGAATAATGGAATGAAATAAAATGGAATTATAGAAGCTTATATATAAAATATATATCATTAATATCATATTTAATTATAGTGCCATCATAATGGCCACCATGAGAGGTGGTAAGATGTATTTGAACAATCATCGTTTCGTGAGGCGTTAGTTTGCCATCCACAGAAACATTATGTTCATCATCCATTAGATGGAGTTGTGTGTATGTGTAGTTTGAATCCATCTTATAACAACATCCTAGTATATTTAGGACACTGTTGTTGTTACAAAAGAAAGGAAATAAAAAGATTTTGGGGGTTGGAGAAGCAAAATAAATGAAAATACTTTAAGAGAAATTGTTACCTTTAATTTAGGTAACTCACTTTGGTTGGAACCAAAGGACTTCTTGAAATGCTTTCTGCCTAAGGGGAAGCTTCAAGGAGGAGGATAGGGATGTGGGGAGCTTAGTTGGGCAGAGTTTGGACGAGCCAAGTGGCTTGAGAGGTGTGAGGAAAAGAGAAGGAGGAGTGCCCTTTTATAAGAGGGGTGAGGGGCACTTTTGGAAGAGCTAGAAATATTAATTTATAACAAATTCATATTCGGTTTCAAAAGGCTCCAAAGTTGACTATTCAAAGGATGAGGTGGGGATAGGTCGAAAACAACTCATCCAATAGAATTTAGACAGGTTTGGGTACTTATATTAACCTTATCTTTAAGTATTAACTCTAAGTTAATTAGTTTCACTTTTACAATGTCTCTTTGTATTTTTATATAATATGGTTAATAAACTTACTATATAAATCCAAGAGACCCCCAAGTGGTCCATTAATGATTAACCTATCATAATATAAGTCTTTTGGCCGAACCTTAGATTTTTAGGAATTTAATATCAATTAATAATATAATATTTGTTTTAAGAACTCTTTTATGTCAATTTTGACACTATTCAATAGTTGATTTTTGTGAAACTCATAACAGATTGATTACTTCGAAAAAAGTCAATTAAATCAATCCTAATATATCATATTATCCTAGAAAATTAGTTTAATTCATTAAAAGTTTCATATTATATTTATTTGGGTATTTATAATATCAATTATTTTAATTTTTCACTATTATAGTAATTACTGCATCATCATTGTGTCATAAATAAAATAAATTATTTAATGTCTAAAAATTATAAATAAAATATCATTATGTAGGAAATATGTTTATCTTTCTAATGAATATTTATAATCGAAATTCCAACATGTATAACCCTATGTAAAAATTGTTCTTCTAAAAGATGTAAGCTTATGCCATTTTTATTTTTATTTTAACTTTATTAATATAATGTGTCATTATCACTTACCAGTGGATCCATGGGGTCCCAAAATTGACCCAAAGATGCCCATGGTCGACCATGTATCAACCAATAGGGTTAAGACACGTTTTAGGGTAATTTAGTATTATTATAATATTATTTTTTTACCCTTATTTACCGGATTTACCCTTAACCATGGTAAATAAAATATTTACCGCAGTAATTATTCAAAATGTCTAAAAATAAAAGTTACCTATTTACACAATTTGAACATCCTGATTCCAAATATGGAATCCATTTTCCTAAATTCAAAACACAGAAGTGGCAGAAATTAATTTAAAATTAATTCCCGCTGTCAAAACAAAAAGCGTGTTTTTTAAGAGATAATAACTATCAAAAGATTGACACTTGTTTATGTTCGGTTTAATTGTAAAATTATGTACAATGACAAAAATTATATTAAATGGTAAAAATATATTCTAAATATACTTTAAAACCACTCAAATTAATAATTTATCACTAGTAATTAATTTGATTAAAAAAGTTGTTTTTAATTAAAATTTAGTAATTTTCACTATTCATCAAAATATGAAAGTTATCCGAAATGTACCAAAATTTCACCTTAGGCTAAATTCGATATTCCGAATCCAAAAATGAAGTCCATTTTAAAATATAAAATATATATAATTTCAAAAAGTAGGTATTACTATTCATAACGGCTAGTTTGATTGGTTACGGTGTGTTAGAACTCGAAGTTGCGTACAACACACGCTACTGTTTTATCCAAAGGAAAGCGTACCGTGGACGCTTGGGATGTTTCATTTTAAATTTTTTGATGTCTCCATTTAGTCAAAAAGTTTAAAATATTGTATTTAAAAAGGTTTCACTATTAGAAGTTGATAAAAGTGAAATACTGAAAATGAATTTGTTCTTGCATTATGACTAAGAAACTCATAATAGGGATTCTAAAATTATAAGGATTATATAAAGTTCAAAATGTAGTTAATACTATTCATGACCTCTTTTAATGGTGTGATTGAACTCGGTGTTGCGTGTAGTGCAAGTTATTGAATTATTTTTAAGAAATAACACACTCTGAAATCCTGGGGTGTTACACAAGAAGTTTTTCCTGGTGAGATATTCAAGATGATAATAGAGATTAATGATTGGAAGAAATATCTTAAGAAATAAAAGATAATCATAATGATATTTCTGAAGTAAAACTGAAGGCAAAAAATGAAGAGTTAGAACTTTTCCAAAAAAACATTATAAAGGTGAATTGATAGATCTATGATTTTAAAACTCTATCACTGAAGATGGTGAAAGTAATTATAAGGTGTAACTAGATAAGGATCAACAATAGTCACCTTTAAAGGTTGATAAGAAGGCTATAATTGTTTTTGATAATAATAAAGGTTGAAAAGTTATGTTTGTGGCCAAGACCAAAAAAGTGGAAAATTTAGAAGTTTCTAAAACGGATAAATCAAAAAATATATTACTTCTCATTCATATAATAATGAAAAAAAATATTAGTTGAAGTAGTTTCATTTGAAAAAATAAAGGTTGGTGTTCAAAAAAGTTTTGTTAATATGGTTAATGAGAAACATACTCACAACACCGGTGAATCTGAATGTTTCAGAGAAAAATACTATTTCTATTGATACTTCTAGTATTGTTCTTCATTTATAAATATGAAAAATATGTTCTGGTTCATCCAATAACTTTACTATTATTCCACATGTTGTGGAGGGTAAGGTAATAGGGGGATTCAAATCTCTCCAAAGAAGAAGTTCGAGAAGGACGTTTGAAAAAAACCCAGATGGTTGGTGTAAAAGTTGAAAAAAGGTTCCAAATTGAGGAAAATATTTTTGAATGATGTGAAAAACATAGAAATATTTTTTAGGGTTGTCTTGTTTTTTTACTGGAATAACAAAATTTTCTTAAAAATTCTCATAAGCTGAAGGTGAATAAAGAATAGGGAAAGGAAAAATCTCTTGTTTTTGAAACTTCTTTGAAAGAAATAAAAGGAGAATGACCTTGGATTTTTTATAGTGGGTGTTCTTATCATATTATAGGATGTATGAAGTTTTTATATAATGTAAAATAATTTAAATAATTAATAGTGACATTTGGAAATAATGAATCTCTACGAATCAAGGGTATTAGATCAGCTATCATTAATAAAGAAAAGATGAAATCCAAGAAAGCTTTATATGTTGATGGGATGAAGAAAAACCGGTTGAGTGTTTCATAGCATTGTGACGAGGGTAAAAAAATCCTCGGAAAATATTGGTCTTTTTTTGAAAATTGAGGAAGATCTAGGAAAAGTTACAAGAGGCCAACATACCAAAGAAAACTTATTTCAAATCGGTGAAATAAAAAACTCTTATACTTGGGTACAGTGGAAGAAAATCAGTTGTGGAATAAAAGGATATAACACATGTGTCAAAGAAACATGATAAATTTATCAAAGTGATTCAATGTTTTTTTTGTATATGATTTTCTAAGAAGAATATATTAGTGTTGCACTATTTTTTAGAAAGGAAAAATTATAAATTCTATGTATAAGAAAGTTGAGATTTGGTCAAAAAACCCCTAAAACATTTTTATTCTGATATTTATGGGCCAATGATCAAATAATAAACTAATAAAGATAAATAATTCATCACTTTAATTGATTAATTTACTATCATAACTTGTGTTATGTATATGAAACATAAGACAGATGATCTGGAAATGTTTTAATGTTTCAAAAATAAAGATTATAAGGAATGTGAGTATTTAATGATAAAGTTAAGAACTGATAATGGTGGTGAATATTAAAATATATTCTTTGAATGTTATATTGAGAAGAATAGAATCTTTCATGAGTTTAGTTCACTATTAACTCTCTTACAAAATGGGGTTAGTGAAAAAAATAATAGAGGTTTGGTGGAAATGGGGAGAACTATGTAACTTGAACAAGGTATTTCCCATTAATTTTGGGGGAAATAAATGAGGGCTATTGTGTATATTCAAAACTGATGTTCCTATAGGAAATGTTTTGATATGACTCATTATGAAATGTTTTATGAGAAAACAAAATGTTTTAAATAGTTAATAGTTTTTGGAATTCCATTCATTATGAAGAAGAAAGTTGGAAACATGGGAAATATTGATTAGAGAGGTGAAGAAGGAATTTTTCTTGTATATGCTCCAAATGTAAGAGGTTACAATTGTTTTAACAAATAAATAGAAATATGTTTTTATTCAGTTTCTGGGAAAGTTATTGAAAAGTTGAGGAAGATAAATAGATTTATGCTAATAAGAAATTTGAGAGGGATAAGGAATGTTTTGTTAACAATTTTGATAAGGATACTAATATTATTAATTTTAATCAAGAGGAAAATCGGACTCATTTATTTCACGTAATGAGGATGAAACCTGAAAAAAATAATCTAGGATGAGGAAAATAGTGGATACTCATAACATAATTAGTGATAAATTCATAACCATCAAATTATAAGAGCATCAAATGTTTTATGTATACTTGTTTGTCTTCAAAAGTATAATTGAAAGGTTTTGATGATGCTTTTGAGTATCTATAATGGGTTCTAAACATTAATGAAGATTTGGATCAGATTAAAAAAATACTTGGCAACTCATACCAAAACCAGACATTAAAAATGTTATTTGCACAAAGTCGGTTTTCTATAACATGATGAATAATTATGGTGAAGTGATAAGGAACAAGGAAATACATATTCTTAATGGGTACTCAAAAATTTAAGGTATTGATTTTGATGAAACATTTTCTCAAGTGAAAATATTAGAAACTATCAAAATCATTCTTGTTATTGACTTGTTTGGGTATTTTGATGAATATTGGGTAACTAATGATAACTCATAATGTATTGACTTGTTTGGGAATTTAGATGCATATTGGGTAGGGAATATTGATGATTGAAGATCCACATCTTGTGGAATTTTCATTCTAGGGAAAATTTTTGTATTTTGGCAAATAAAGAAAAAAAATTCAATGACTCTTAGAATGAATAAATTTGAGTATGTTGCAACCACTCAAGATACTACTCAACTAAAATGATTGAAAAATTATTTAGAATACTTCTTGTTCGAATACCCAAATGAGTCAATACCCAAAAAAGTCAACACCTTCTATCATCGGAAACATTATTGTTATTCCCTACCCAATATGATTCTAAATTTTGGAATCTGGTATGATAGCTTAGAATGTATTGACTTGTTTTTTTATTTATATGCATATTGGATAGGGAATGTTAATGATAGAAGATCCACATCCGGTGGATTTTTCATTCTAGGGAAATTTTGTGTTTTTTGGAATACAATGAAACAAAATTAAATGACTCTTAGTGTGAATAAATTTGAGTATGCTGCTGCCACTCAAGCTATTACACAACTTATATAAGTGAAAAATCAGTTAGAAGAATTACTGATCAAATATATATTCCCTTGATCTTTGGATATGATAATCATAGTTCCATCAACCTTACCAAAAAATTGGTACAATATTCTCATTTAAAAAATATTGATATCAAGTACCACTTCATCAAAGAGCATGTGGAGAATAATGAGGTGAAACAGGAGTATGCTCCAATATTAGAACACATTGTGGATATTTTCACAAAACCTTTACTAAAGACACCATTTTATAAATTGTGGTTTGACATCAGTGTCCAACCTTCTTATCATAAAAATTTATGTATGTGTATTTGTCCCTTATCTTACCTTATCTTTGGATAGTCTTATCAAATAGAGAGATTTTTTTTATAAATCTATATTTATGAAATTATGTTAGAAAGGGGGAGTTGTGGGTAAGCTGTGAATCTAGTATGTTAGGTGTGTGAACTATTATAACTATTTTTTGGAGTTTTTGTAGGAAACAAAAAAAAATTTCTAATAAGTTAATGCTATGTAAGATATCTGAGTAGGAAAATTTGTGAAGAGATCTTCGAAAATTTAATAATCAGGAATTTTGGACAGCATGGTTTTTCTATCAATAATTATTATTTCCTACAATATGTTAGCTCACATATGATTATAATTTTTGATAAGTAATCCATTAAATGGGGTCACAAATTTCAATGACTTGTGAATCATTTATTACAATGGTCTAGGGAGGGGGAGAAATATAAGAAAATCCCTAAATAAATAACAAAGAAGAACAAGGAGATACTCAAACACGAGACCTTTTTGAGACCAAGCAAGGTTGCTACCAACTAAGCTACACCCTAGAGGCACAGTGAATTATGAATCATGGTTGAAAAAAATACAAATGTTGAAATTTTTTGGACCAAGTTATCTGGAGAAGGTTTTTTGGAAGTTTGTTTTATATAGTTTCTTCCTTTTCTTCAAATAAGATAAATCAAATAACTTTCTAAAATTTGAAAATCATACTAAAAAATTGTTTTCAAAAATATTAGACTCACTTTGTAAAAGAAATTTCATCATATCAAGAAGAATCTGGTTGAAAGAAAATTTTATGACTAGACTCAACTTGGGCCCGAAATGGGACAAGAACGTAATGAGCTCTATGATGAGAAATATCAGGAAGAAAAAGATGTTTCCAAGACATAGGATGAAAAAGATATTGGTGAGGCTCATGAAGAAAAAAATATTTCTATCAGGCTCAGGATGAAAATGATGTTATTAAGGATCATGTAGAAAAAAGTTTTGGTGAGGCTCAAGAATAAAAATAAATTTATGAGGATAAGGAAGAAAATCATATTGTCAAAGAAGAAATGGTTGAGGAAGAAAAGTAATTATGAAATCTGAGGAAGAAAACGATGTTTCTCAGGGAATCCAATGTTAAAATATATTCCTTTACAATTAATACAATATTGAATAAAATCCTAAATTTATTCAATGTAATGAATAAATTCATGCTTACAAGCTAAAGATTGTAGAATAAGGAAGTTAGTGAAGATTAAGTTTTTCTGTATCAAGTCCATCGGTATGAAGAATGCAAAATTTATTTTTTTGAAGGAGAAATAACATGGAAAATTCATACATAAGAATAAGTACTGAAGAAATTATACTGATGAATTCAAAATAAAGAATTTGTATGAAAGAATTCATAATAGAGAAATCAATATAAAGAAATCAGAATGGATGCAATCTGAATGGAATAAATAAATAAAAAATACGAATGGATAATCATACTATAAGAAATATGATAGGAGAATTGGAGTGATTGAAATCAAAATAGATAATCAGAATGATAGAAAAAAATGGAGAATTGGAATCAGACTATAGTTTTTTAATAATTCGTTAATTACATATTTACAATATGTTGAATAAATCATGATGACCTTTGTAATAGAGAATCATAATGGGAAATCAAAATGGAAAATCAGAATCAAGGTTCCGACGGAAGATTTTTTATAAAGTATAAAGTGTTAAAGAATTCAAAATCAGATCCAAGATTCAATGGAATTGAATATGTCAATTATCTATACGATATTTACAGTGATTTGAATATTTGAGAAAGCATTGAATAAGTCAAATAAATATCCAAAATTTGTGGAAATATTTAAGATTTGACAAAATTATTTATATGGGAAAATACCATTGGGAATCAAACATAAACTATTTTTTCAAGCTAATAAATAGAGTAAAACACTTTTTTTTATTTTACTTTTGTCTCCCATGAAAGATGAGAGAGAATATTTTTATTTCTAGAAATTAAAGAAGGTTTTTATATTGTTCTTTATTAAATAAGTTAACCAGACAGAAGAAGATGGTGCTAAAACATCATATTCAGTTGATTATTATATTCTGCGGGATTGAGAATCAGACTGAGAGATTCATACTCAAAATATAATTGGTGAAGATTTGTTTCAACCATATTCTAACTGAGTTATATATTTTTCAAATGTGGAAATCACATTCAGGAGAATTAGACTGAGAAAATCATACTGGGAAGAATTGAACTAAAAAAATTCTACAGCGAAGAATTGGACTTGGAAAACTATACTAAGAAAATCAAACTAGTTTTTTCTTGACAAATTATATGATTTTCTTACCTACATCTGGGTAAGAATGCTAAGAAATTTTTTGACGGTTAATATTTAAAAACATTGTTCAGGAATCATTGTAATGTGTTTTGTTATAAAACATTCTTATATTATTTTTTGCTACATGAAGAAATTTCTCTATTATATTGGTCATAGAGCTACATGAGTGTGAGGATATATCCTACTCATTATATTCCACCCAAAATGATTATTTTCTAATGGATTGTGTGGTATTGTATAATTTCCAAACCATTCCAATGATGGAGCTACTCTGGTTGAGTAGGGATCCCTGTAATTTATAATATTCTAGTGGATGTGTGTTTGATTTATTTTCAAGTAGGGAAAAAAATATTTAACAGGGGTTGATGGTTGTTTCAAATTTAGGAAACATAAAAAAAGAATCACTAATTCATCCCCTCCCCCTCTTAGTGAAACAACATTCTTGACTGGAAAATTATATTGTGTGGGTATGATAAATGATGCAGTGGATTAATAAATGAAGGTAAACAAGCTAGGCTCAGGTTCCTCAAAGACACCTGCATGACTATAACTACTCCAGCCTAAGAAAAGTTATCTCTGAACATGTGTCTACATAATACTAGGTATAAATATTTATACATATTTTTTTTTTCTATATACATTATGATATATAGAGCCATATATGAGGATTTTTCGTACTATCCGGGGACTGAGGTGTAACTTTTGTGTGCATGTATAATCAATCTGGGGATGGTAATAATATAGACCTAGGAATGATCGATAGTATCAAAATTTTAAATGTTTTAAATTCTATAAAACCTTATACAAATTCTAGGTGGTCACATGTATCTTACTATAATACCATTAGGTGGTCAAGGAATCAAGGTACACTACCATGACTTCCTAGTATAGTGACTATCATAATAGTCACCACTAGTTATATGTAATAATAACATATATGATAAAAAAATTCAAAATATGAGACCATATAAGGTGTCCCATGATTATGAAAATATTTATATCAAAATACTTCATACTTCAATGATCCCTCCCTTAGTGTGCCATAATAAGGAAACCCATGTATCTCTAATAACATCCAACTACACTATGATCTTATCAATGGAAGGTTGTAAAAAGGGAACCCAATTAACTCTCATGGTGTGTGGAGATATCTATCCAATGATATTTTCTACAGAGTTCCATAATGAGGATACCTAAGTATCACTCAATGCATAATATCATGCAAGTAACCAAAGAGAATATCTATGGAATTCCACATAAGGAAGCTGAGTATGGATCATGGTAAATGAAATCTCAACAAACTGATAATCTAATCCAATGTGTTCTATAAAAAGGATCCCCATAATCTCTTCAAGAGTATATAGTTCACTCACCTATGATCCCTTCCAAGTAATTCTGTACAAATGAACCCAATTATCACTCAAAGATTAGTAAAATTATAATAACTATTTAAATTTAAATAATTTATATGTTAATGTTAGAAAAAATTACATAGTGAAATTCATCTACACTATTAGGGTCATTCCATTCTTATGTAATAAAAAGGTACATGTGATAGTTAATGTCACTAACAATTTATCCAATGAGTTGGATCGATTATCACACTAATTATTCAATATGGGACAATTGAATATCCATGCCCATAACATTTCATTCTATTTCAATTATTCCTGCATAATCCATGAGGTTAAACATACCACTCATCCATGAAATCATTTCCATTTAATTTCCCCTTTTGATTATGAATGAGAGAACCTCATAAGTGGTTTTATTAGGAAACTATCAAGGATTAAAATACATGTCATTATCAATTAACTATGTAATTTGTAATTTAAATTTAATTTAATTAATTAGACTGGACAATTAAAACATCATGAAGTAATTTAATATCAAAGGTCACAAATTTTATCAAAACATTTAGTTGATGTAGTTGTTTATCAATAGTCCATTTCATTTGAATAACAAACCCAATGGTGGTTTTATTTGAGGGATATTTCCTCCAATATTCATATTTAGCACACAATATCCAATTAATTTAACGAATTAGGTTCTACATATTTAATTTAGCAATTTTAAGTGAAACACTTGAAGAATCCATCAATGAGAATAAAGGAATATTTAATAAACATTCTATATGTTATGGGAAATCCATAGGACATCTACCTCAAAGTTAGGATGATCCAATCATCTGATATCAATCATAAATTTGAGATGGTTTGATGGAAATATAATAAATATAAAAACTTGTTGAAAATAGTATGAATTATCCCAAAAAAATAGCCCAAATGATAGAAATTTAAATTTTAAAAATAAGGAAGAGGAATTGATAGCTCATTGATACGCTACCAATGTGATGAAAGGAATATGAATTGAAGGATGAATGGATGACTTATCTCCATTCTAAGAGTAGGTGGGGAGGAGGAGTAGCTTGATTATGAGAGGGATAGGTTCTATGCACGTGTAGGAGAAACGTGTATAAATAATGATTAATAAGATGGAATGGTAAAATGTAAATTTTATCCCCTTTTATGAGCTGCACAATTTCGCCTCAAAGTTGGAAAAATCATATGCTAACCATGCATGGATTGATACCAATTCATGTGGATCTCATGGTTCTTGGGAATGTTTTAATAAACCATGCTTAAACCATGAATTTACCCTATGATAAAAGTATATAATTATTTCATTATTGTTCATCTCCTCCACCACTATGAGAGAAAACCATGAAAAACCCCCTAACTCCCTTGGAACAGGCCATGTGGTTTTTTCTAGGGGAATCATGGTTTCAAAAAACATTTACCCTATATAAAAATAGCTCACACGGTTACACCTTTATGGATAAATGGTTTAACCAAACATTGTGACACCCTAAAATCCCCTAAAATAGGCCATATGGTTTCCCCTAGTTGCCCACACACTTTCAAAAAGATCATACACCCTTACCAGCCTCTCTTGTATTTGATTTTCCTGGGCCTGACCCACCCAAAACATAATATGACTCCCAAGACACCTCTTAGTCCATTAACCAGGTCTAAAAACAACTCGTATACATTTTCCAACTCTTATATTTTCATTCAAAAGTACTTTTTATAAAATGGACCATCAATGAAATGAAAATTTCTAATTTTATTTGGAAATTTTTATTGCTCAAATACATAGAATGATATATTCTCCCAACCTTAAAACATATAATCCCTAGGAATCCATAGGAAAAAATGAATAAATACTTGATTTACATAGGTCATAAAGTTTCTTATACATAGTCACATTGAGTTTCCAAACTCCCAACTCATCAATAAATGTCACTTTTAACCTATAATACATAGAACAATTGATCTCAATAAAAATATCATAACCTAAATTAAAACCATGAGACAATGATTACATAAGATTGTATAGGTGGATAAATGATATCTTTATCATATCATTCATAATATGTCCAATGTTTCTCCCCATAATAGGTTCTAACATTTAAAGAACAATTTTGAGTCATAGTATCTCCAATTTCATCACCATGATTCTCAATTTGACAGAACAGAAAATTTCAAATCAACCTCATTTATCCTGGGGGAGCTATATTTTCATAATCTGGATCAAATTAATTACACTAAATTCAAAAAAACCAAAATAAATTCCATAAATTTTCGCATACCAACCACATTCAACAAAATAGATATCTCTCCAGTTGAATCACTTGTGGTTGATCACATTAAAAATTTATCTTCTTAGACAGACCATGCATTATAGAAACTATATCTTAATTAAATTAAGCTTAGGTAGATATATATCATTCTAATCATGCCCACTGATTCTCATAACTGGATTCCAGTGACTTCTCTAGTAGAAACATTCCTATATGTTTTCAATCCTCCGTACAAACATGGGTTTCTACCTGATCCAACACACTTGGATCCTCACCATTAAAACATCCCAACGATGATCAATTGTGTGTTTAGGGTAAGTTAATAAATATCAATTTGAACACAATTATATAATCCAATGTAGTTCATACTCTGAATTTTATAAATGGTACATCAGTACAAAGCTAAAATTTCAGGTATCAAAACCTTGACTGGGCCCAATAGAAGTCATGTAAAAGAACGGGTAGGTATCTATGAGTACATTAAAGGTGTTATTACTCCATATTTCAAGTATCAATTTGGGCTAACCATGGCTATATCAATAACCTTTCCCCTGGAGTGTAACTCCCATGGAGTATATTTATCAAAACCTAATGGTATTTTAAATTTTTATCTTGTCTCATAACCAACACACTCTATGTGTTCCCTTGATGAAATAAAGATATGGGACTTGAACATCATTAAGAGAATTGTACACAAATAAGATAACAATAATTTCTAATAAGTCTTAAGAAATTCCCTTCATATCTATTACAAAGTAATTGGTATATTTTTAACCATTTATTATCCAATTATTCATGAAAATAATAATCAAATAACCTCTAGAAGACTTTAGTTTAAGAGATATTTGGTTATCATGTTGACACATAATATACTAGACCAAAATGACTTTACCACCCAAGTAATCCTATAATCATTCAAGCTTAACCACCAATGTCTATCCTTGAATAAAATTGTTTTAAATTTTTAGGTACATATCCATCCACATCCTCATCATGTTTTCTCTCAAACACCATCACATTTTAAAACATATTATATCGATGGAATTTTAAGAAAACATGAACACTTAAAAAATTGTTCTTCCACAATTTCACGCCCTCTACTTGGTGGAAATTCTATAACACATTCATCATTATAATTCTCACCGTAGAAGTTTCTTGGTCTTTGTTTACTAAATATGGTAACCCATTAGAGAGAACACTCTCCATCGACCACTAACTATGGGGCATGGATATGAACAACATGCTTTTACTTAGTTCCTACCTTAAAATATCTATCATTAGGCTTCTTAAAAGAGAACTAAGTTAGATTCACTTTGGGCATATGTATGACGCTCCTACCAAGTTACATCAACACATGGAAGAACATTAGGAATTAACTCCCAAATAAAATAACCATCATATCAAAACATTTGATCCTTTATGAAACTTCATCTAAAGAATGATGAAGGGACATATTTTCCTTAACACCCGGGTTACTATACCTTAGATATTATTTATTATCAAAATATAATAGCTCAAGCTTCAGTGATTATCACTAAACTGTTTTTTTTTTGTATTATTTTTCAAATTGGTGGGTACCAAATTTATCGACATATACTACACTGATATTTCATTAACATAATGAAACATTACCTAATATTATCCATAGTCTTATCATCCTTATACATTTATTATCTGATGGACAACACAAATATTTTTGTCTATAGTCATAATACCATATATGACTATTAACATGGATGAATATACCCTGACACATCCTTCCCTGAAGAGGAAGAAGGGTCAAACAAACTACTAAATGGATGAACTTTCCCTATGAATGTCTAACCTACTAAAACATAGAATTACATGATGATCACACCCATAAAAAGGGTAGGCTTACTAAACTACAACCCACATATCCATGGTGTCATTTTATAAACTAAGAGACCTACTTAGGAAAAATGGAACCTGAAAGACACATCACTTATGAAATGGTTCACCAGAAATTAGAAAATTCATATGGATATGATGGTGATACCTACCTTTGGATATCTTCTTACTGATCCACTGAGCATCAAACCTCATAACTGAAGGAAATTTTTAAACAAACATCATGAAATGTTTTTAAATAATGACACATTGTAAGGATTAATCTATGAAATTTATAACTTCACGTTATGATTCCCACTTAAATGTTTGAAAATATTTGTTTAAGAATATCAAGAACTGATTTTAAGGAAAATGATTTAGAACTTTATTCAGGAAACACAAAATGTGTCACATGAAAGTTATCTCAAATTACCTTTTATGAACTGATATTTAAATGATATCCTTCCATATTTAGATTTTTAATTATATAAAATCAATCTTAGTAATCATTTGTTTTTATTTAAAATCTTTCCCATGGATATTAGTTAAAGAAAAAGTCAACTTGAAGCTATAGAGGAAAACAATATATATATTGTAATTGGTATTTTAATTAACTAAATCCTCATAAAAATAAATCTAAAATGATAAAAGATCTTATTAATTTTATATAATTGGCTCATTAATATTCCTCCATGCATTTATATATAACATTATATGAGTGGATACTAACACTTTAGAATACCATCCCAACACAGCAAAAAAACTCTTGGGATTATGTACTGAGGAATATAAAAGATAGAGAAAACCTATGAGTTCAACATCAAATAAATCCAAGATCTATCTATAATTACACCCAATAAATGTTGGTTTTCTAATTATAATTTCAAAACATCCATAGTGGGTTCATCTAATAAAAACACAGCACCATGGATGACCTACTTTTGTAGAGTCGTGTAAAAGGCCCATAAACAACAAATTTAATTAAAATAAAAATTTAGCAACTTTTAAATTTGTAAAATGGTCTCGAGGTATATCATGATCATATATGATGGTTTTATTATATGGGTCACTATTTTCCAATTTATAAAGATCCCATGCATTTTTTAGATTTCAAATTAGCTCCCATTTAATAGAAGCTAGTATGTTTTCTCCCATGAAACTTGTGTTTCAGGGAACAAACATGTCATGATTTGTAATTTAAGGTTCAATGATCATGATAAAATGGAAAGCGTCATTTCAGTTGATGTGGACTCATTAATAACCAATTATTTAACCATTATTATAACAATGTATGTTATCATATAGTATAAAGTAATATAGATAGATAAAAATATAAACATAGAATCGTAGAAAATGGGGAAACATGCTAATAAATCACTTAATCATGGTATAGAGTCAGACATGCTAAATAACAATGAATCATGGAATATAGGTAATCATGGGAAATATATAGTTAATCATGGTTTGTACATATGAATGCTACAAATAATAGAATCATTTTAACACTCAAGGAACACATCACAAGTATAATGCAACCTACATGGAATGTGAATCTACATATATATATATATAATAAAAAATTTATCAATACCTCTATAGCATACTAGGGTAAGGGTAAAATTCAATAATCTCATAAATCAGCAAAAAAAAATATTCCATTAACTCGACATGAAATAATAATCAGTATTAATGATGACCAACACTATCAATAGTCTCGTTCCTAGATACAGAGTCTTTTCCCAGTGCATGGGTTATCACTCCCAAAAACAGATATTTACCAATCACTGAATCAATCCTAGTATCCTATCTACCATCAAAAAATATTAAGGAAAAGGGAAAAGAATAAATATATTTCTACCTAGTAAATTCCTAACCCAATATCCACTGAAAAAGTGCTCTGAGACTCTTAGTCACATGGCCTCAAGTTCTTCTCTTGTATGATAGAGGATTCTGATTAGTAGTGAGGGTGTAATGATAGTACATTTGGGAAAAAATTCCCCATAATTATATTATCACAGAAATATGGTAAATAATAAGTCAATATAATAAAATACTATAAAACAGGGTCTATCCAGGTCTAGGGTTTTAACAGCGCTAACTAAAAATGTTGTTAAACTCTCCTTTTTTTAGCACTAGAAAAATTGTTGTTAAATGGGGTCTTTAACGGTGATTTTTTTAGTGATATTAAAAGGGGTCTTTAACAGTGCTAAAAAAGTGGTGATAAAGGGGGAATTTATCAATGCTTATTTAGAAGCACTGATAAAAGTATACTAAAAAATTATTCCATTAAAAATAATATATAAATATAATATATATAATTTGAAAAACAAATTAGATATGTTAAATATGAATTTTCATTTAAAATATAAGATATTTAGTGAAAATTTCTTATAAAATAACAAAAAGAATATTTTTAATTAATAATTTTCTTATTATAACCAAGTAATAGTCATGAAATATTAATTTGAAGATAAAAAATCAAAAATATAATAAATGAGAAAAATAAGTTTAAAATATAACTCAACCATCAAATGGCCGTAACATTTGATCCTAGTGTTCATTTTGGCTCTACCACATATCAAAGTGATTCTTTTGATGATATCTATCCCATTATAACTATGTGGCACCTTAGTCACTATTTTTTTAGGCTAAAAAGGCCCATAAGGCTTACAAAATTGGGTTTTTAGTCGATGTACCCCTATTTTTTAACTTTTGATGGATTTTGAGCCTCTTTTGTGGAGGTATTTGTTTTCTTTTTCTTTGGAGACTAAAATTATTCTCAGGTCATACATTCATATTGATATTATGGATTTTAAATTTTATCATTTTTTATAATATAATTTTATTTATAATCAAATATATAACAATGTATACATGTTTTTTATGTATTCCATATAAAATTTTATTTTTATAAATAAATAAATAAAACATATTTAGATATAAAATAAATTTATTAATATATAAACAAATATATAAATATATTGATAAAAATGTGATGATATATATATATAAATATAGAGATATATCATAAAATGTGAAACAAAATAGTATAGGGGAGTGGTAAAGGATTTGATATATATATTAGGGGTCTAGGGTTCAAAACTTGCAGGAGTCAGGGGTACACGCGGGAGCCTCATATTATATAAAGTGCTCAAAAATGGATGGGGGAAACACAGATAAAGGGGTAGGCCAGTGGGTAGCATAGATAAAGGGGGTGGGTGGGGCGTACAAAAAAAGTATTTACCCTTTATCAGCAAAGTATTTATCATCATTTTTTTAGTGCTGTTAAAGGCCCCCTATAATTGCGCTAAAAATGTACTATTAAAGGAATCATTTAACAATGTTTCTTTAATCGCTGATAAAGGCCTTTCCTAGCTCTATTAAAGGCTGATTTTTTACTACTGATATTATCAAAAGTATTACACATAAAATAAAATGCATCAAAATGTAATAATTACTAATAAACTGGAAAACTCTAAATATACAATCATGTATGAATGTCCACACAACATAACATAATCTATGTAGTAAATATACAAAATGAAATAAAATGAAGTATAGTACAATTAAAATAGAAATGAAAAAAACCTCATTGTCTATCTCCATGAAGATCTTGATTTCAAACCCAATCATATGCTCCCAAGCTCCAATAAGCATCATATAGTACACACATAAATCTATAAACTCGATACCTCTAGGTCTATCTAATTACCATAGGGTAGTGAAAGCCTGAAGAGGGTGTGAGATACACTTAGTAGCCCACCACCAAGGGTGTATAAATCATAATATATTCTATGAATATAAAATACATCGATGTGTATGTATGATAAATGAATCAGTGGATAAATAAATAAATTCAAACAAGTTGGGGCCAGTTTCTTCACAGTCACCTAGCCGGCCATACATTCTTCGACCTAAAACAAGATATCTCTAAACATGTGGTCTCATGTGAATATTTATAAATATATAAATATTTATGTATATATATGTGTTTAATATATTTAATATCATATATATCCATATATTTGGATACATAGTACTAGATAGGACCCAAGGTGTTGCTCGGGAATCCATAAATATTCTATCAGGTGATGGTAATAATGTTTTCATAGGACCCATGGATATATGACCATGTGTCCATGTATAAAATCCAATAAAATCAAAGTGAAACTCCAAGTAGTCATATGTATCTAATTGTAAGACCATTAACAATCAAAGGATCCAAGGTACACAACCAAGGTATCCTAATATAATAATTAACATAATAATCACCCCTAAAAATATGTAATAATAACATACATGATATAAAATGTTCATTTTATGATCCCATAAAAAGCATCTCATATTGAGGAACCCCAGTACCCCCATGGATTCATGCAATTCATCTTATTCAATGAGCCTATACATTGAATTCTATAATGAAGAAACCCAAGTGTCACTCGTAACATCATACTTTCTTATGGGCCCATCCATGGTGTTCCATAAAAATGGAAAACAAGTATTAATCAGGGAATGTGGAAACATCTATCCTATGAGCCCATCTATGGACTTACATAATGGGGAAACCTATGTATATTTCAAGTCATAATATTATGCAAGTAACTGATGACCTCGTCCTAGGTGTTTTTGCAAGAAATTAAAGCATCAATCATGATATAAGTAATATAAACTAGAATATGATCCAATCCAAGGAATTCCATAAAATTGTACCAAATAATCACTCATGGAATAAAAAATTCACTCATCTATGATCCCATCCAAGGATTTCCATAAATAGTAACCCAATTATATATTAAGTCTTATTAAAATTCTTCTCACTAATTAAATTTAAACAATAAATAATTCTATGTTAGTAAACATTCCATAAAAAATCACATCTATGAAATTAGTTTAGCTCTATTATTAATTAGTAACAAGGTCCATGGTAATATCCATACCTCCACCATTTTTTCTAATGAGTTAGATTAATAAATTCATTCATTATTTGGTACGGTCAAATTGTAGATGATCTCCCTTAACATTTCCCTTCTATTTCAGTTAGGACTTCATAGCACATGAGGTTATCCATGAAACTCATTATATCAAACATGTCCATTTAATTTTCCTTTTTCGTTATGAAGGTAGTTTACATAATAGGTGGTTTTATTAGGAAACGATCAAGGATTACAATCCATTTCATTGCCAATTAACTATTAAATTATCCATATCTATTTAATTCATTAAATAATAATTTCAATGTCATGTAATAAGTGACAATCAAGGGTCAACATGTTTATCTGAGCCTTTAAATCATTTAGGCATTAATCAATTGGGAAAGGCATTTGAATAACTCACCCAAAGGTGGTTTTAGTTTAGGTCACTAACCCCAAATGGTTTAATTTTGTGCCCAAAAACCAATTATTTTAAAGCATTATGTTCTATTTGTTTAATTTCATAATTTAAATAGAACCACATTTGGGATATTAAATAGTGTAATATTTAAAAAAACTGTCTAGAAATTAAGGGAAAATCCATTTACCAAACACTACATGCATAGGATGGTTCACTAGTCCAATATCAATCTTTGGTTTGAGATGGGTTGGGAGAAAACAAGGAAACTTAAAAATGCCTTGTAAATAGGGAAAATTAGTTTACATCAAAATATAACTAATAAAATTGAGTTAAAAAAATAAAATATGAAATATGAATTTATGTCTCACTGATATGATTCCAATGTTATGGAAATAACTCTAATCATAGTCTGAAAGGAAGAGTTATCTCCATTCCTACAGCAGGACAAAGGAGGAGCTCATGTGGGATAGACAGAGTTGTTGTTCACATGGAATAGAAAAATAAAAAATAAATATTACTATGTTTGAGATAAAAAATGGGGATTTCAACCACTTTAATGAGTCCCATGTCATGGATTCATGATTCGAAAAACCATGTGCCAACTAGGCATGGGATACTACCTTCCCATGGGCATCACACCATTTAAGTTAAAAATTTGAGAAATCATGAACAAACAATGAATTTATCCTAATTTAAATGTATGCAATTCTTTCATTGTTCGGAAACAACTCCTAAACGGTTAGTTCAAACCATGAAACATCCCCACCACCCTGGTAGTACGCCTCACAGTTTTCTCTAATGTTCATACAGATTCAAAAAAACATTAACATAAAGAAAAAATGGACACACAGTTACACATGGCGGTATACATGATTTATACAAACCATGTTACTTTCTCCAGGCCCATGAAACAGGACATAATGTTTCCCCTTATAGGCCTCTAGATCTCAGAGAAGTTGTGAACCCCTATAATCCTCTACTAAGATTGATTTTGTAAGTATTGGAACACCTAAAACTCAATAAAACACCAAAGAAACCTCTTAGTCCATTATCCATGACTAAAAAACACATTTTTTGTCAGAACTCTCATATTTATATTCCAAATCATGGTTTAAAAGAAAACTCATACAAAAAAATCAAATTCCTTTGGAAATTTCCATGGTTCAAAAGCACGAGATGCTACAATTTTAAGTGGAATTTATTGATCATAAACCCTAATAAGTGTAATTCCTTCATATCATGATATTTCCCAAAAATATTTTCAAGAGGAATTGAATCCATCTTAATAATTAAATGGAGACACTTCCACATTGACTACATGGGTGCACCACTTTCTCTAGGTAGGTTTTGTATCTTCATAATTATTGGTAGTTTAGAGGTTCACCAACTTCAATTCCAATCTGAAAAACCATTATCAATAATTTGTAGGTAGTATCACCCTTTTCAAAGGAATTATAATCTTTATCCCCATGAATTTTCATTCTTTTATTAAGGATCCCATTGTAGTCATAAGTTATATATAGAACCTCATATATTCCTTTATTTATGACACACGTTAAGAGGGGAGGATTCATTTGGAGTCATGGGAAAGTATTTCAAAACTAATAGAAAATATGTGTATCAATGTGAGTAATTTTGGTGACATGTTCTACACCTTAAAATGAAATCTATCTTGGGATGTGATTGAATTTTGTTCTCTTTGGTGTAGATTCATCAATGAAAAATATGCTAAGGAAGTGAACTCACTATAGGGGAAATATTTATTTTTATAGAGAAATATCCAAGTAAACCTCACTATTCTTAAGGACCATTCCTTTCAGATAGACAGTCATCATGATTTCAATATCTTGGACTGTAAATAGGATTTTGTAGTGATTTGATTTCCAAGATTCCCAAACCTAGAGATTATGTTCACAGAAGTCATCCTATGTCTGTATTTTATCAGGGAATTATTTGATCAGGAATAAAAATCATAATTCTATTTTATCATTATTCTAATTGAAGAAGATTACATCATTTTCATAGGCTCTATGACGGGTTCCATCAGATGCAATGTGTATCGATGTGAGCTACATGCTTTAGATGACTAATATTTGTGGGGTGCCATCATTTGGTTTAGTGAGATACCAACAATTCTTATCATCATAATTTGGTATATACACAAACACAAAAACCCTATTAATTCATCGATTAAGCATAAGGGGATCCAGTTATCATCACAATACCTATACTTTCAAAACCACAATGAAGAAATAATAAAACCATTATTCTTACTAAGTGAGTGGGTGATGACTTTGTTGAGTATATTCAAATAATCTAATAGGTTCACAGTGCTCACAGCTAATAAAAATAAATTTTATTAACTTTTTTTTTTCAGTGTTGGGGTAAGAAACAGAAAAGAGAGGAAAGTGTAGACCCTTTTATTAGATTCTAGTTGTTCGTATATTTGAGAGGCTAGGAACATAACACATCATGATAGATTCTCCACATTAAGGAGATCCTTGGTTGTGATTTCCAAATGTCTAGCAGTATAAATTTCCTTTCTTCTGAAGCACTGGGATATTGTGCTCCCTATGAAGAAAATTATGGATGTAATTTCCCCTTATCCTTTTACCCATAGTCATTTCACTTAGAGACATGTGGTTATTTATCTTCCTCCCATCAAATTTCTTAAACATAATATCAATCGCTCATGAATTTCATGATTCATATGGGGGTTAGCTGTCTTCCATGACCCCAAAGGCTCATGGATTGTTACGTTTAGTTCATTATATGAGAAAGGTGACTCAGTGTGTATAGAAGAAAGTTCCATCCTCATAGGAAATAAATAACTCCACTCTAATAAAATTATTTTGGATTTGCTATAAAAAGATTCTATTGTTATTTTTAATTCCATAAATGGCCTTATCTCCACTCCCTATTCAACTTACAACATGATTCATAGGTGCAAGGAAATCATCCCTAGTGATATTGATCTTCATTTTACATGGGGTGAATGTAAAAGTGTTATTGAATTTCAATCTTCAAGGACTACCAAAGAGGTTCCAATCATCACTTTTTCTTACACCGGTTCCCAACTATAATTTTTTTCATAATCGAGGATCAATATAAGATATATTCAAGGATGAATTTGTGATCAATGGAATGGAATTTAGAATTAGACAAGGTATATAATGATGGAACCAAGAGTGAGAATATCAACACATAGTTTTTATAATTAATTTAATTAAATAATGGATTTCCTATAAGGAATTATTTCATCATTGACAAATTCAGTGAGAGATCTGTGGTAAACCATTGTTGAATTTTGGAAACAAAGCATATATTTTCTTATAGCATTGATTCACATGTGTTCCAAGAATCTCCAATAATTGTGGAATGAGTCATTGAGTGCTAGCACAGAATATCTTTGTACTTTAATTATTTTCCTTTGGTCTCCTTGATAACTACTTCCAAATCATTCTCCTTGATCCGGTGGAGGAGGATCACTCTCTGTTCTTGAGAGTGTTCTTAGAGAATAGGGATCTCTAGGCTTGATAGGTTTTCTCCCAATATGTTGTGCACAACTAAATTAGATTTTGAGAAAATACCATATTTGGGTATTTATATATCTGGGGTTAAAATAAAATAATTCCATAAGTTCTCTTAATTATTTATTTAATCCTAGAAAAAAACCCATGTCGAATAATAAAAGTAATATTATTATTTCATGACATGCAATTAACTTACGAATTATAATTAAATATTATTTAATAAAATATTTTTTTTTTCTCACTAGGAAATTAATATTAGTCTTCAATTCCTCCTCAATATTTATTAGGCCTAGAATAATGACTATTTATTTATTAAATAATTATCACTTCATAATTCAGAAATAAATAAATAAATGTTATATTCAAAAATTTGAAAATAAATATTTATTAAATATTCCCCTCCCATTATATTCTCTCTAATAATTACTGATGGAATAAATGAAATAAATAATATATGAATAATTATTAAACCTTGATCGAGAATAATATTTATTCAACTTGTTAAATAATAAATAAAAATATATTATTAAACTGAGACTCTAGATACATTTAGTGTATAACCATTTAGGCCTATTTCTCAGTGGCACTTGGAGAAGTAGCCTAAAGTAATAGTTTAGTGTCCAGAAACATTAAAAGGCACCCATAGATAAAGAAGTTAATTCCATAATGAAATCTCACCCCATATTTATTCTTACAATGTAACATAATCCATTTGTCTTAATATCACTAATCAAGAAGGATTCATGCTATTTCCATCAACTGATGTGCTCGATTTCTCTTTATTTGACTTCATGATAATTTAACTTTCCTATAGAACACCATGTAAATGGATTTATTTATTCTATATCATTTCCATAAAATGGACTAAGATATCAACATCCATTAAAGAAAATAAGGGGGAAATCCTTTCTCTCATTATTCATTGATGCAATATTATTCATAATGCACACAATGTATAATACCTTGTAGTGAATATATGTCCCCATTATTTTCATCAATAAATCAATATATGCATCTCATAATACTCATTAATAAGAATCTTAAGTTATAAGGATCAATATACACATCAATAGATAGGAATATCCTATGACATATATAAATTTGGATTACAAAATTGTGTGTCTCGTTATCATAATATCCTACTAGATATTTCCAAGGGCATAATCCATCGGAAGATTCCCCATGTTAAATGAGTCTACAACCCTGATAACCTGCAATATTTGTGTCCATAAATTATATCCTCCAGCTATATAACTTGTATTCAAGAATAGTGTTATAGAACTGTCGGGTTCTCATTGTAGTGGGGATCTTATATGACCTTTTAGTGTGACATATACTCTTTGGAGATTATCACATTAAATGTCACATAGAAGAAAAATCATGATGTGATATGAATTTTTTAATATTCAAGACTATGAATACATGTAATCATAAAATACACAATATGTTGGTTCTAGGGCACCAACTCTAATAGACTCCCACTTGAACTAGAGACAACTAATTACACACATTAGTATTCAAGCTCTCATATGATACTCATGCTTCTACTAAGATAGTCCTTTAGTCAATGGGTCCATTATGATTTCTTACAAAGTACTCTTCTCACTGCCACTTCACCACTATAATAGAAATCCAACAACTAGTGATAATTTCATAGTATATGCTTTGTATGTTGGTTTGACCTTTGGTCTTTTTTAAGGGCCACCACGACAGTATTATCACAATACAATGTGGTAGGGTATTTACTATTATGTACCACATCAAGCTCCTTGAATTTTGTTTGAATCTAGATAGCTTCTTTGGCCTCATCAGAAACTTCTATACACTATGACTCCGCTATAGAATCAGCTACAACTGGCTACTTTTAACTCTTCCAGTTCATAGCTCCTCTATTGAGATAGAAAACATGTCCTAACTATTCCTTCAGATAATTATGATCTATCTAAATACTATCATAATTATACTCTCTGATGACCAACTCCTCATCTCCTCCATACACAAGGAACATATACTTAGTTCTCCTCTGATACTTAAGTATAGACTTAACAGTAGTCCAAAGTTGTTCTCCTGGATCTTCTTGATATATGTCTACCATGCTCAATGCATATGCAGCATCAGTCTAATACATAACAGGGCATACTTGTTTGATCATATCACTGAAGTGTGTGGGATATTACTCATTCTATCTTTCACCTGTTGTGTCTAGGGACACATTTTCTTAAAAAGAAGTAAACCATGTGACATTTGAAATAATCCCCTCTTGGATTATTCTATACTAAATGTCATTGGTGTCTGGTTAATATATGAACATTGAATTAGTATAGGTATCCAATTTGATCTATCATGAATGATCTTTATCCCTATAATATTGGTTGTTTAACCTAAGTATTTCATGGAGAAAGACATGTTTAACCATCCCTTAACTAACTATAAGACTGGTATGTATTTTCGAATAAGTATTATTCGTCAACATATACTACTAGGGAAAAAATGAACTTCTATTAAACCTTTTGTAAACAAATGGATCACATTTATTTTAAATGAATCAAAATTATTTTATGGCTTCATCGAACGGAATGTTCCATGAATTGGATTCTTACTCCAATCCATAAATGGATCTCTGTAACCTATAAATCCTTTTATCATCACCTTTTACAATGAAACACTTCTGGTTAAATAATATAGACATCTTTCTTATAGTTCCCATTAAGGAAAGATGTTTTTACATCCATCAACCAAATTTTTTAGTCATGGTAAGCTCCTATGGAAAATATAATTCTAATGGATTTAAACATTTAAACTGGTAAAAATGATTCATCATAGTACATTATTTGACCTTGTTTAAACCCTTTAGAAACTATCCTTTCATTATAGGTACTCACTTTAACTTTTATATACAATTCTCTCTTGAATACCCATTTACACCCAATATGATTTACATCAACTGGAATATCAACCAAAACTCAAACATTGTTCTTATACATGGAATCCATCTCATAATACATATCTCATAGCCATCTGGTAGCTTATGATCTCTCTACTACCTCCATGTAGGAGAGAGGTTCACCATTGTCTACAAATAATTATTCACCATCCATGGTGACTAGAAAAACGTATCTCATTGGTTCTCTTACCTCTCTTACACTCATACGTCGTACTTGTGTTTCAAGAACTACTTCCTCCATAGGGACCTATGGAATCTGTTCCTGTTCAAACTCATGTGTATCTTGATCATCAAATTCATCAAATTCAATCTTCCTCCAAATATCCTTTCATAATATGGGGTCCCACTCAATAAAAATAGCATGTCTGGTGATAGTCACATTCTTGTCTGATGGGTTTTATAGGTATTATCCCTTTATTTCCTTAGAATACATCATGAAAATAAACTTCATTCCCTAAGGTTCTAGTTTATTGCCTAAAATGGTCTTAATAAATTCCACACATCCTCATAAATGTGTACGCAACAAAACATGTTTCTTTTCACTCCATAACTCAAATGGAATTCTATTTTTCCCCTTAGATGGTACTCAATTTAATGTGTCTACCATGGTTTGTAATGCATATCCCCAAAAGGATAATGGAATATCTTCATTACTAATCATATACCTTACTATGTCCAACAAGGTATGGTTCCTCCCTTCAATAATAGCATTCCACTATGGTGTATAAGGTGGAGTGAGTTGAGATAGAATCCCAAAAACTTATATAAAGTCGATAAACTCATGGTTAAGTTATTCACCACCTTGATCTAGTTGAATCTTCTTTATCTTCATACCAATTTTATTCTTTATTTCATTTTTGAATTCCTTCAATTTATCAAAGGACTCTAACTTATTCCTCCTTAAGTAAACATATCCACATCTAGTCAAGTCATAAGTAAAATTTACAAAGTAAGAATATCCACCACTAGTGTCTACTATATATGGTCCACACACATCAGTGTGTACTAACCCTACAATCTCTATGTACCTGTCACCTTGTCCACCAAATGGTGGTTTGGTCATTTTTCATCATAAAAAAACATCACATATATCAATTGGATTTATCTTAGATGATTCTAAATAACCATATTGACAGATATTTGTCAAATGCTTCTCGTTTACATTAACAAGATGTAAATGTCAATGTTGGGTGCTATATGTGTCATGTAAACATGATTAGATATCAATTTACACCACTTGATTTTCTTAATTTAATACGTAAAGATCATCATTTAAATTTTCCATACCATAACATATGTTTTCATTATAAAATAAATGACTTTTATTCCCAAATTTGAAAATAAAAACAACTATATCTCGGAATGATACAGAAATTATGTTCCTTGTAACTATAGGTACATAATAAAAACCCCTTAAAACAAAAATCATTCACATTTACGATGAATGATGGTAGTTACCAATGGAAATACCATCCAACCTCACACATTTGGTAGCATTCATATCCACATATCCTCTAGAAATCTTTTAGAATCTACTTAGTTCCTATATTTAGATACACAAGTGAGCATCGCAAGTTGAATCTAATAACCAATGTGTAGAAATTGAGAATTTTCACGTAATAACAAATGACCCTTTAGATTCACTTGTCTATTAGGTGTAGTTCCTCTTCTAGTGTCTTTTCTTTCTATATGAAAACCCAACATCCCCATTTTCCATACCCTACCACTAGATATTCTTCTTCTTGGAAGGATTATGATAAGTAGCTTTAGTCTATTTATATGTCCTAGTCCCCTTTTCCTTTTTCATACTTTTCTTATCCACCATAAGGATCGCAGATTTATCACACCCCATGTCCTTATCCACTTGGTGAATCATGGTTTTAATTTCCAAAATACTCTTATAATTATTTCTCATGTTGTAATTGTCAATAAAGTTGGACAAGGTCTTAGTTACTGATGAAAGTAAGATATCTTTAGGCAAAACATCTAGGAATTTAATCCCTAATATTTCTAAGCATTAAATGTATCTAATAATCTTTCCTAAAGAGGCCCAGCTAGTGCAGGCTCTCCAATCATAGTTTTGAACAAAGCAATCGAGATCTCATACCTCTCTTGTCTGGCCTTCTCTTCATAGAGATCCCAACGGTGATACATCATGCTATATGTGTTCATGTCCTCGTGATTCTTCAAAATCTCATTGGACATTGATGATAAAATAAATAACTGAACGTTTTTAGTATCATTGAGATGTTTTTCATAGATAAAAAGTTCTTCATCACTTTCTTCACTACTAGGAATAACTAGAAGTGATTCTTCCAGCACCTATAATTTCTGTTCGTGGTGAAGAATGTCGTGTAAACTTCTTTTCCCTTTTCATGCCGGTGAGATGGTTTTCCTTCTCGAGTATAGATCACACCTATATTTTTTATGTCATTTTAATTATGTTTCTATAATTAAGATAAGTATAGATTTAGTACATTATCGGATAAAATTTATACAAATAAATAAAAATTATATTTATTAGTCTCCCACAATTTTATCAAAACCCAATAGCCATCACCATTGGCTTAGGAACTCCTATATCTTGGAACTTTTAGTAGAAATGATTCATATTCCCCTTCTTATTACCCAAAATTTGGTCAGTTAGGAAACATGAATGGTTTTAGGAAGGAATTCAAAATTCCAACTACATTAACTCACAATTCTTTGATCTGTTGAGTGGAATCCCCAATCCTGAAATCCATTAATGGGATTTACTCAACCTTTTCATCTCAGTTGCACTAAGTCTTACTTTGGAAGTTGACCCTTCATGTCAACTAAGTTAAGTAACCCCAAAAACTCAAGTAAGAATTCCCGAATAATTGAAAGCACCCCAAATTTGGTTGGTCAATCACTTTGAACGATGGTTTTATTCTAACCGAATTAATTGAAAGTTATACTAACTTATTCTTTTATTTTGATGTTCTATACTTTTTTGTGTAAATATCCAGTTATTATCTTTATCACATTCTTGTTAATATTATTTAGGGTTAAATAAGTGATTCACCATGTCATAGTTAATATTTATGCATAAGCTAGTTTATTATAGTTTCATCTTGAATGTTTGTTAATTCGTTAATTATATGATCATGAAAAAAGATTCATAATGAAATAACAATCCAACTTTAAAGAAATAAGATAAAGTGTATGATCGTGATCCTATACTAATGGATAATTTATCTTGCGATTGATACACTAACCATTGAATAAGGGGAGAAAAACCTTAAACTAATTAAGGTTCAGTTTTATATATTTCCACCTATCCACCTTTGTATCTCACTTGGATTGGTTTCACCTCAGGTATTAACTTGAACCACCTACACTAACTTGATTGCTTCATCCATTACATATGATTTTACTCACACACAGGGGAAGAGAAAAGGGGTTTATATAATAAAACCATATACGTGTAGGCCCTGCATAATAATGAGGGAGCTGGAACAAAGGCCAACAATTTAATTTAATAATAAATTTAATGAAACCAATCATATATAGAGGTCGTTTCTAGATCATGATCATACACATGCATGCAAAAAATTACACATCTTGTAAAATTAGAATTCAATTCTTAATCATTCATATGTAAGATTAATCATTCTTGAATCGATTAATTATTATATTTAATTAATCAATCCTTTTATTTTAATCCCTTTCTGAATTTCCTTGAGATTATCATCTGTTATAATTTTAAACAAATTAAAAAAACCAAGTTCAAATTAACTTTGTACATAACTTGTACCTTGGAGGAAACATGGTGAATGCCTGTCTGATTCTCCCCGATATGTATTATATGCAAATACTTTTTTTACTCTTGTGACATATAGAATACATGGAATATCATGTGTTTTCAAGATTGTACAATAAAAATAATTATTACATGAATTACATTATATTTCGGTCATGGGTTATGCTTCAATACACATAATGTAACATCTCTAATATGATTCATACATGAAATACAGATCTGAACGTTATGCAGATATTAATTAAACATTTATATATATATATATATCAAAAACCTATCACATGGAATCCCTATCAAATTAATGACCAGACACAAGGACATGTCTGAAGGATTACATTGTATAATAAATACATATAAAATCTACTCAATTTTGTAAGTACACGGTGTGTAGATCCGGTTTATATGGAGTGTACATCTCCCTAGTCTATCCAAGGTACATGCCTAGAGACTCTGTATGTAAATCATAACTTAGAAAATTTGGAGTACACATCGTGTCCAATGGGCCACACACCATGTTGAGTCCATGTTACATGGTCACTAGTCATGTAGGACATGTATGGAAAACACAGATCATCTCTAACTGAAAGGGACTACATGTCGTGTTCGATGCGCCACGCATTGTATAGTTAAACTGATCAGGAACCATCAAATTCTGGTCAACACATGGTACATTAAATGGTTTCATTGATGCAATAATAAATTTAGGATATCAAATTCATTTCTAAATCAAATATGATGCATTGAACTTGACTACACAGCATGGAACTCAAGTTACACCGAATTTAGTATGGTGTTGTTTGGATAGAAACCATGGAAAATCTATATGAGTTCCTTGTTTTATTTCATAATAAAATTAATCATTCCCATTATATATATGAGAAATGAAGGAGGAGGAATCATATCTTTCAATTCAAATTAAAATAATGATTAAACATGAATTGAAAAAATAAGCTAAAATGTCTAAATCACCAATGATTTTAAATAATTAAAACAATTATGTTCCCGCTCTAATGCCACTTGTAGGTTCCATGAATAGCAAAATCATGAGAAGGGAAGTTCCCAACTTTGGTTTTTTTTCATAATTGACGATCAATATGAGATCTATGATACAATGAATTTTGCGATTAATGGAATTGAATCAATAATTAGTCAATTGATATAATTTTAAAACCAAGAGAGAGGATATCTGCACATATTGTTTATAACTAATTTAATTAAATAAAGAATTACCACTATGGAATTATTTCTTCATTGATGAATCCGTAAACAGATGTATGGTGCACCATCATTATGTTGTAGAAACAATGCATAGATTTTCTCTAGCAGTGATCCACATGTGTTCCATGATTCTCCATACATCATTGATGGAGTCTCAAGGTGATTTCATAGAAGATCATTTCACTTTCATCATCTGCCTTTATTCTCTTTGAGAACCACTTACAACACTTTCTCCTTAATCTTTTGGAGGAGGATCACTCTCCATTCTTGAGATAATTCTTGGAGAATAGAAATCGCTTGGCTTGAGTGGTTTTCTCAAAATTCATTGTGTACTACTGAATTACCTTCTGAGAAGATAACATAATTAGGTATTTATATTACTAAGGTTAAAATAAAATAATTTCACAAGTTCCCTTAATTATTTATTAAATATTATAATAACTCCATGTCAAATAATAATAGTAATATTATTATTTCTCAAAATGCTCTTAACTTGCGATTTATAATTAAATATTATTTAATCAAATAATATTAAATATTTATTATTTCTCACCAGACCATTAATCTTAGTTCATCATTCCTCCTCAGTATTTATTAGGCCTTGAATAATAAATATTTCTTTATTAAATAAATATCACTGCATTATTCACTAATAAATAAACACTATTTTCACGAATTAGAAAATAAATATTTATTAAATATTACACTCATATTATATTCTATCTAATAATTGGTGATAGAATAAATGTGATCAAGAATATATTAATAATTATTAAACCATGGCTGGGAATAAAATTTATTTATATTTTTAACTAATAAATTATAATGTATTATTTAACTAAGATTCTGGATAAACATAGTGTGTGACCCTCTAAGCCTCTTTCTTAGTGGAATGATGAGAAGGGATCTAAAATCCAAGGTTAATGTATAGAAACATGCCAAGGTACCCTTAGAGAATGAAGTCAATATTTCAATGACATGTCACCTCATATGGATTCTTACCATGTAATATAATCCCTTTATCTCGATATATCTAATATAGTAGGTTAAATTCTAGTTCCATGATCCCATGTGATCGATTTCTATTTTTTTGACTTTTTTGATATTGAACAGGCCTATAAAAAACCATTTCCATAGATTTATATATTCTATATCATTTCTATCAAAGGGCCTGATATATCAACTTACATTAAATAACCGAAGGTACTAATCCTTTCTCGCATTATTCATTAATGCAATATTACTCGGGATGCACCAAATGTATCCTACCTCTTCATAAACATACGCTGTCACAATTTTAATTAATACATAAATGTGTATGACTCTTAATAATCATTTATAATAATATTGAAGTATAAGGATCAATACACAAGTCTGTGAATGGGAACATTAAATGACACAAATAAATTTAGATTTCATATTAGCGGGTCGCGTTATCATAATATCATAATGGATATTACCATGGGAATACACCATGAGAAGGTTCCTCAAAGTCCTATGAGTTTCCACCCCTGATAGCCCATATCATTTGTTTTCTTCAAATGATATCATCCAGCTATATGACATATATTCCAGAATAGTGTCATAACACTACCAAGTTTTCATCATAGCAGAGGTCTATTATGACCTTTTAGTGAGAAAGCTATGCTTAGGACATTATCACATTCAATTTCACATATAAGAACAATCATTATGTGATAAATAGTATATTAATATTCAAAAATATGAATATAAGTTATTATAAAATACACAATAAGTTCGTTATAGGGAACCAACTCCAACATATATGTGATATTTTAACATCATTTAGGTTATGGGGAATTTATTAATGGTTTAATGGAAATATATTGTATTTGGATAGGGGTTTCCTTATAATTAAATCTTATATAATTTCATGATGAAAATTCCTCCCATTTTAGAATTTTATAGTTGTGGTAGTAATTTCTAACTCAATTTCTTTTGGATATGGTCCATGCGGTCAAACTCGATCTCATTTCTAGCCTAAGAGGGGTTCTAAATGGTGGAGGTTCATAAAAAAGTCTTATAAAAATGTGTCAAAGATACGTTTTGGTTAAGATATATGGTAGTGTTTGGAGATAAACATGGTTGACTAATGAATATGATTAGTCGGAAAATAGTGAAACTCAATCCTAGCATATCATATTAAATTAATAAAAAGAGTGACAATGATAGATTAATTAGAATATACTTCCAAAAAACACTATACCAAAATTATATGTTCTTTTTTATGCCTTTTATAACATGTTTTAATCTAGAAATATGAATCATTACTGAAATAATTAATATTTTTATCTATTCCCATATTATTAAGAATTGTCAGTAAATATTGAATAGAATTTTTTTTCATATGTAATTGAAAATTTTGAGTTCCCTTATATATATATCTTCAAATAATATATTTATTATATATAAATTGAAATGTATTTTTAGGATCCATGATTAGGAGTAATTAATTATTTTATAGTTTTTCTATAATGTGTTTTCATCTATTGATACTATGATAGAAATTTATTTCAAGGATTAATATTTTTAATTCATTTATATAATTAAAAGAATATGGAAAATAATTCATTATGGTAAACTATTTTCGGAATCTTTCATGAATAAACCAGACTTTCCTTTTGAGTATGGATATTTTTTTCAATTCTAAAATATATAATAAAATAGAAAACCATTTTTCAAGGATACTTTATTTTTTAATAATATTGATTACTATATGTAAAAGGATGATTTCTTATTATGATGATAATGGAAGAATGTATGGTAGTATATTATATGAATTTACTTGGAAAAATTTAAATTTTAATCCTAAGGCATATTTTGCAACTAGATGTTGTACCTAAAAAATAGATAAAAAATATTTCACTCTAAATATAAGATGAAAAATGTTTTTTGTGGTAAGATATTTATAAAAATTTTAATTTTAGAATAATCATCTTGAAGAACAATAATAAGAGGTTGTTTAGTTTAATTTTTTGATCTGTAATCATGTTTCCCATGTGATTGAATGTATTAGAATTTTTATATTTAGCATAAATAACTTGAAACCTAAAGACATATTATTTACAAATCATAATTTTAATTTGAATGCATGTTTAAACATTATTATTGGAATGAAATGTGTTATGTTTTATGGTTTCATAAATTTTTGATCTGATGAAGATGAGTTCCATTTATGATGTGAAATTTTAAGACTATATTTCCTGAAATTTAGGTATCTTTTTTCTAAAAATATATTTTCTTGAATTACAACTAATAATTATTACGTTTATAATAAGTTGATTTTTAAGCCATGTCAATCATGATGAGTTCCAGATGTTACATAATGATTTTAGTTTAATTTTTTGATATTTATTATTAAATTTCAATATTAAGTATAAATAGTGAATGTGTAACATGTGATAGGAAGGATATGAAATAAATCATGATAATATATTTATAAAAAAATTATTACAGTTGAAATGTTATAATGTGGTTTTATAACCATGTGGAAATAATGTGTCCATTAAATAATAAATGGCATATAAGTACCTTCCATGAAATGTTTTCTAATTATTTTCGTATCAATGGTTTCTCTTTGAATTGACTGGTTACATATTTATATCACCTATTATTTCCCTAAAACCTAATTATTATAAATGAATCCATTTAGTTAACTGTTATGGAAAAGTAGTGGTAGATTTTAGTTTGTTCATTTATTACTTATTTTTTCCTATTTTTTATAATAAAAATAATCATATAAGATGAAACAAAATAATTTTACTTATTTTATTGTTGTCATTATTTCAATAGTACATGTTGTAATTGGTTTTTTGGATTGATAATAGATTCTCAATAAGAAATAATGATGTAAAAGTAATAATACTATGATGATATTGTAAGAATTAATAAGTGGTGGTCAACTACACTAACTCATTTTTATATAAGTCATTCTCATAGTATTATTAAAGATGTCCCAATTAATTTTGAGTTGGATCTATAGAAAACCTCATCACAATTGAATGATTGTAATGGTCTTCCCTAATTTTTTATCTATCTCTTATGGGTGTGAATGATTTTATTGGTGTTTTTACAATTGAATGAGTTGTGGTCTAGCTATTGATGAGGGTTTTGGTGGTGTAGAAATTCTATTCAATCAGTTTTTACCTCATTGAAAACATTTCATAGTTTCTCCTACATCACATCAATATGAAAACTAGGATTGTGGGTCCCTTGGGATAAATCTAATGTGATGCTTAGGTTCCTTATTTACTATTCAAGGGACCACCTTCTTTATCTATTTTTTTAATTATCTAGGAAGAGAATCATTTGAGAGGTATCTTATGTACATGAATGGATTTTTACTTATCTATTTACCTTTTTCATTATTGGATGATGGGTTTTTGAGGGGTATTTTTATAGTGACTATGAGATTCAAGTGGTTTTTATAATATTTAATGTTGTTTTAAAATAGATTTTTAAATTTATAAATATAATTTGGAATTTAAAAATAAGATATTTTTTTAAAATTTTAACTTATTTAAATGATTTAATGTTGTTTATTTTTTTTATTTTATATTTGGAATTTTTGAAATAAAATATATTTCCTGATAAAAATAGGAATTTTAATAATACTCTGAATTTCTTGTTGTTTAAGGTTCATCATTCCCTTAGATAGTGATAAGTTATTATGTGTGGGTGAGACTCCTTCCAGTTTAATTGAGGTTAAATTTAGTCTCACATAAGTGTACCTCCAAGATAATTAAAGGCTATCCTGATTTGGTATATTGCGTACGTGTGACTCTACAACTTGTGTAAAGGTAAATGAATAGGTATGCAGTCTAATGGTGTTCCTCAAATAAGTGTAACCCCGTTGTCAAATATGAATAGTCCACTCACATAAGAGGCTTATGAAATACGTTAAGGTTAACTGGAGTTATATTGGGGTTTTCCCTTGTTCATATAAGAGTGGATACAAATTTTTTGTCAGGGTAAATATATATCATGGTAATTATTTCAATATCCCATAAAGGTTAACATTATTCTATATAATGGACATTCCGTAAAGTTTCATAAGGCAATTTTAATCTCACCTTCATACAGAGAACACCTATTGTGTAATGATATACTTTTTATATGCGAAAAATCCTAGTTCCCACTATATTCATTCTATAAGTAATTTTTAGGAAATAAATTGGAATTATAATTAATATTAAAAAATTTAATGGGAGTTAAAAATGATGTAAATGAAATCATATTCTTATTAAAATCTATATATATATATATATATTTATGATATTTAAATGGGTTTTCAAAATAATAATATCCACATCTGTATTAATATAAATATTAATTGGGATGTTGGATAGTTTACTTAGGAAGAATCACAAAAACCTTTTCTAATATTTTAAAATTAGAGAGCCCTTTCCCTCAACCAAAATTTCATTTTCCTCAAAATTTGATAATAACATTATTTTAATTATAATTTTTTCATATTATTACCAAAAATGGTATTTTAATTATTATATAGACCTACTCATCCTCTCTCTACCTCTATTACCCTCTCTCTCTCTCTCCATATCTGCCTCGATTTTGGAAGCATGTCATCATGATTATTTGCTGGTAGGGGATATCGAGAATTATCCTGTTTCATTAGGAATAATATTATTGATTAAACCTATTATGATTTTTCCCATGTATACAGTATTTTACTTAATCTATATTGATGATTGTTCCTTAATGTGTGTCAATGGTTTTTGTGGGGAGGTAAATAATGTAAGAAACACTTATTGAAGGAGAATGGAATTAATAAAGGAATAAAAAACTAGTTTATTGGAACATTATATTTCAAAAAAACCGTTTCTTGAGCATTTTTATCTATATACTAATTCTAGTTACTACTTTTTTCTATTAAAATAATTAAGGAACTTGTTTTCCTATATAAGAGTAGAAAATTTTGATTTTGATAAAAAATCATAAAATTCTAGAAAATAGTAATTAAATAATTATTGGGTTATTTTTTGTGATCTTTTTTATTATATTTTCAATAAACAAAAATAATTTGGTTTATAAAATATTATTTGTAAATTAGATGGGATGTGAGAATCATTATTTATATTGATAGAATGAAATTTTAATTATATTATAGAAGAATAGATGAATGGATGTTGGTGTTTAATGTTTTGTTTTATTATGCCTTTTCTTGAATATTTCCAAATTTTGAAATCAGGGTAGCATTATTTTTACAACTATTAAATATTATGCATTCAATCTTAAGAAAATTCAATGATCAGAGATGATTTTTTAATACAGGTATAGCACCCTAGCCTCAGTAAGCCTAGATACATTATCTACTACCATTACATTGCATAAGATTCAAGTAAATACAGACTGAAAGGTCGATCAATTTAGTAGTCTTGGTAAACTAGATACATTCAGGAGTCATACATTTAATTTGAATAAACAAATTACAAAATTATATTTTTATAAAGTAACATTATTCTATCTAGGATATCTATGTATATATTTCTTAGTAAACTTCATCAAATCTAGGGGAAAGTTAAAAATAAAGGTGAGCTAAAATTCTTGGTAAGGGTTAAGTACAGTGGAAACAGTAATGAATCACGGAGAATAATCAATATTTCAACATATATAACTGAATACATATTCCACGTAATCAATAAACTAATAGGGAGTGTGTAAATGATATTGTATGGTAACTAACTAAAAATAATGACATTTAATCAACAAACTAGGAAAAAAAATGCATTCATAGACATTGTCATATAGAAAATATCATGGATAATAATTACTGAACCAAAATGAATTCAATTCTTAATTATTAGACGTCATGTTTTCTAGTCCCGTGATACCTTTACCGCCAAGATCGGTCCTCAAGACAGTTTAAACCCTACTAGGTGAGAACTCATTAGCTATATCTAGCCAACTGATTCTTATCCTGAGATTACGGATGCATTTAGGGTCTTTCACTAACTAGTTCTCAACCCATGTCTTTCAGGTCCAATGTATTCCTCGTATTTTGAATTATTGATGAAATCCATAAGAAATGCTCTTTATAAAATATCTATATTATGTAGAGAGTGCAGATTTATCAATATTTCCCTCAATAATCAAAAAATAGTCAAAGAAAACATTGTATGTAAAAATGGTATTAGTTTTTGGAAATAATCATATTCATGATAAATAATGTGGATATTTATGTGGAATTTAGTGATCAATGGTCACTGGCCTGTGAATAAATCAAGGGGTAGTTATTGACTACCATAATGATCCACAAAAGTGAATATCAATTCTATCATTAGCTATAATAGTAAGAAATCTAGAGGAAGGTTAAGGTTTGTGTCAATATTATTTATACCCATTTAATTAATAATAAGATTTTTTATTGTTGATGAATAGAAAAACTATAAAAATATATTTTATAAAAATTATTTATGAAAATATTATTAATCATTCAAAGTATTTCATACCACATTGAAGTGGTTTGTTCATAATCCCCATGAATGAAAAAAATTTAATGAAACTTATAATGTCATAAAATAATAATATTAATGATGTAACATATAAAAGAGGAATTATATAAACCATATAAAATGATACAGGTGTATGACATAACAGACGTCCCAAATACGGCAAATTGTGACAGAAATCAATTGACACTTTGGTAACATTAAAACCCTAAACCCCATTAAATTGAAAACCTAAAATGGATATGTATAACCCCCTAAAAATAAGAATAATAATATCGAAACACATTCATTAGAGTTATATACACCACACAAAATAAATGATTGGTGAATACGGAATATGTCTTATAGAAATAAAATTGATTAAAGAAATCTACATACAACTATGGTAACATCTAAATCAAAAACCCCAAAAGTAATAATAATCAACCTAAAACATTAAATACCACAAATATAAATGAAATCATGATATAATATATCAAATTTTAATTATATATCCCAAAAAAATTATGTCTGTGGTGAATATGACATTTATCTCATAGATATAAAAAGTGAGATGAAAATTCCTTAATTTAGGCTTCATTTTACTCATACATGATTTATCTTTATCTATTGTGGTTATAAACATTCTATTAGATTATAATAGAACCATATTAATATTTTTCATATCATATATTATCCTTTTATGACATTTTATTACCTATTGTTGAATAATCATTTATTATTTTCACTATTTCATGTGTTAATTGCCTATATTTTCAAGTATGTTTTGACTTGTTAGTTTTGTTCCTATTACACAGATCATGATTTCATCATCTTAAAAATTTATAACCTGATTTAAATGTGAAATATATTTTTTATATATTTATTTATAGTAATCTGTATAAATTCTATATAAGGAATGGTGGACATTGTTCATAGAGACAGTAGGTCATACGTACACATAAACGTTGTTTCTATTTTTTCACATTAAATCATGAAAAGTAAATGATATATATATATATTATAATTAAATTAGATTATTTATTTCATATAAATATTATTTATTTATTAAAATTATTACTAATACAATCTATGTAATATGAATCACATTACTTTGAAGAGGTGGCAGTCCACACGTCTATAAACGATGTTATTGTATTTATGTAAAATGGAATTCATGGATGTATGTGGTAGATAAAAATTCCATAAGAATAAAGACATTATAAATATCATATATTTTGTATAAAAACTATAAATACATAATTATTACAACCATTAAAGGTAGTAATGGAAGAAATAATGACATTGGTTTGGGAGGTGGTAGTTTTCCATACACATGAGCGATTATTTCATATACCATTTGATGAAAGTGTGTGAAATTGTAGGTTGTGCCTTTAACATAAAAAAATATTAGTATAATGAGGATACTAAGGTTTTTATATAAAAAAAATTAAGAATATTTGAAGGTGTTTAGAAATAAATAGAATTAATTGCTCATTGAAGAATGTAACCTCTTTTTCAAGTAACTCCTTTTGGTTTATATCAAAAGGAAACCTTGTTTGGATTTCTACCCAAATTTTGGAATATATGATTAGGGGAGGGATTTTGAGAGCTTATATGGGTAGGGTTTATATTATTCCTACTTTATTACATAAATTTTAATTACATGGTACATACATAGGGTCTTTTAATGTTTAGTTTCTTGGAAATAAGGTAAGTAATACATGAAAACAAAAAACATTCTTCTAAATCAACTTGAAGATATCCTCATGGTTTCATCCTATGTAAAGTTACTACAAACCTTATCCAGGTACATACATCAAAGGAAATATATGAGCATGAGTCCTAGTAAGGGAAATATTTTACAAGTGATCATGTGGAATATCAATAAGAACATGAGGAAAGGGGGTAATCATCAATGGAAAGGAGAGAGCGTGAGGCCCATTAAGGGAAACTGTTTACATGAGATCATGGGAGATAAAAATAACAACATGAGTAATATAATTACAGAATAAGAAAGAGATTTTGAGGAATATGATGATAAAAATAAAATGAATCATAACATGGAAATTTTGCTACAAAAATTAAATGAGGCATTCATAAGTATATCACCAAGCTTTAACAAATAAAAATTACCGTGTCTATTCACCAAGGTGTCATAAAACATGTCATATCTAGAAATTAAATTATTTACACAATAAATTGGAGTGATATCAGGGAATAATTTTAACATTTATAAATTAATGTGAGATATATATACCATAATAGACCATTCCATTAATAACCCATGGAGAATAAATAACAAGTTTTTTTCGAAATCATAGCTTATAAGAGTGCTTAATGACACGACCATTATGTTATTTTTATCCCAAAAAAGATAAAGTGGGATTATTATCTATAAATAACCTAATCAAATAAATATTATTTATATGTAAGTGAATAAACATGTAAAATAAAATGGGTTTGGTATCCACAAAATGAAAATAAAATATAATTTCTTAAAGAAAAGAGAGAAATTTTGAGAAGTAAATTATATAGTATAAGAGGAATAAAATATGGTTTTCGAAAAGGGTAAAATGATATGAAAAAGGGTATCCCATTGATAAAACATAATTTGTTAGTAATTTTATGATAAAAATAAAAAAATAGAGTAACCATAACATTTATAAGATATATATGGAAATAGATTCTTAAATTGATGAAAAGTGAAGGATAATTCCCTTCTATAAAAGAGTTACTCCTATATGTCGTGTAATTTAACATTTAGGTCTTTAAGATTACTTGGGGGACTATTTGGTAGGTAAAATACCCAATAATTAATTGATTATATATTTTTAGTGAATGTAAATGGATAAATTTGTGCGAATTTATAGAAACAGTGGAGGAATTGTTTAATAATTTTCAAATACAGGCCTTGGAAGTTTATCTTGTAGAAAATGAAAAACCATAAGCTTTAACATGGTTTTTTCCCATATTTTTTGATATTTGGGTAATATATTAAGATATTTTAACATAAATTAACTAATATGTTTCTTTTACTACTTATTTTTTCATGGAAAAGTAAAGTTTCCACAGAATAATGTTTTTAATGTTAAAGTTTCTATTTTATAATTTGGAAAGTAACTTATAAGTTTTGAAATTGATTAAAATATATTAAAATAATTGATGATAATAAAATAACATATTCTATGCCATTTATTTTGTTTAATTAATTATTTAATCATTTTGATATAATTATGAACTCATTAAATAAGATGAAAACCTCAAACTATATGTTTTCTAAACATGGAAAAATAAATATTTTTAGAAAATCATCATATATTCACCATATATTAATTTTGAAGTGATTAAATCGAAATTTATGATTATTTTATTATAATAATTCTATAAATATGATAATTTTAACATATATGTATAAATCCTTATTTATTAAAAAACTATTACGGTGTAACACAAGTAAAATTTATGACACTAAAAAATTTCCAAGGACATATTAAAATTATTTTATCATTTTTATTTATAAAAATAACATACAATTTTGTTAAAATTAATATTTTTTAGAATATCTTATATTATTATAAAAAAATCTATATCTTTTCTTAAAAGTTCAATTTCTGTCTAGAAAATTCAATTTATCAAATTCTTCTCAATTAAACATATATTTTATTATGAAAAACTAATCTTAAAATATAATTTATCGAATAAATCTTTTATTTATACAAAGTAATAAAACTTAATATTACTATGATTAGGAGATGTAACCCCATATAATAACCACATACGACCTTAGGGTAAGGTGTGTGGTGGTGATAGATTCATGGGGCGGCTCAGCTATTATTAATCAAGTGGTAATATCCACTAACATGAACTTATCTTGTAAGATATTTAACACAATATTCCCTTGCTGAATCCCATCTTGGGATTTTTCAAGGGTGAACCCTAGTACCACTACCTCTATCTTATGATCAGAAAAAATGGATTTATACATCATTACTTTACTGGTTGAGGTCATCACTTTTCCTTTTATCATTAATTATCCATTGTCATTTCTACCCATAAAACTAATTATAATGTTAAATTTTTTAAAAAAAATTATAGTTTCCAATGGTCATGTTAACCAATGGTCATATCTGACCAACGGTCATATAATGATCGAATCTCGATGGACACATTTCCTTTTAAATTCACTTCATTATTAAAATTTTCATAATAAAAAAATGTAATTTAAGTATTATGGTTAATTATAAGGTTTTCATGAGCTAATGGTCTTCATAGGTGTGAATATGTGTTAGGGGTGTGGGCCTTTTTATATTGTAGGTGGAGTGGAATTTTTGCATACTTAAAAAGGTAACCACTATTGAGAGGTCTCCCTTACATAAATTTCCTCCAATAATGAACCAAATTAGATACCACGGATGATATTGTCAAAATATATCCATAAAATGTCTTTTGGACAAGTGTATAGGTCATTTTATCCCTTAGGATCAAGGTTTATCCCCTTCTTAACCTAGTTTGTATCTAGGCCGATGTAATTAATTTTAATTTCCATCACTATGTTGAACTCATTGGAAATTTAAAATTAGCAAGATTCCAAATGTTGATTATATTTTCCCTAATTCCAATCATCTAATTGGAATAAATTAATTTAAATTTAATTACACGGAAGTGACGAGAAAGAGGGGTTTTAAAGTAGAAATGTTCAAAAGTTCATTAATATTTTATATAAAACATCAATATAAAAATGATTCCATTGAAATAAATTTTATTATTATATTTATGATCAATCTATTGTGAATTCAATCCAAATTAAAATTATAATTTATCTTTAAAAATTATTTAGATGAAACATCAGTTTTTAATTAACATTTAGTATTTTCCATTATTTATCAAAAAAGAAACTTTGCAGAAAAATACCAAAAATTCACCATAATTTAATTTTGACTTTAAATTTTCAAAAATGAAGTTTATTTCTCCATAAAAAACTTATAAAATTTCAAAAATTTAGTTTTAAATTAGTTGCGCCATTACTAGGAAAAAAGACTGCCTTTAAAAAATATAGTTATTTATTCATATAATGGAATTTTTTTCCTTATCATATTCCTATCAAATATATTTTATTAATGTAAAAAAATTATAATGAATGTATAACCTATAAACTTCATTAATATCCTTCAACAATATTAATTAATTTAATTTATTAATAATTCAATTCTTTTTTCATAATAAAAACATTTCCTTTATGTTCAATTTGGTTTTATATTCGTTTCTAATTAATTGGTGACCATTAAATTTATCCATGTATTTTTATAAGTTAGTTAATACTATTCATAACCACCAAATTAAAGGTGAGGTTATATCTTATTATATTAAAAAATAATAATTTAATTATATATTGTTTTTTGATAAAACTCAGTCTTGCATGTGATGCAAGCCATTGAAGGAAGTAATTATTAAATGTAACGTAAGATAACCATGGTGTTCCATATAGAGAATGATAAACAATATGTGTCATGTATTATAAGTTTTTGGGATGATTAAATTTATCATAATATAAATATATCGTAAAGTCTCGGGTTGTTATATTCTTTTCTATGCTTTCGAATGAAATGTTATTACTTTAAAATTTTGTGGCTTTACATTCTCTCCATAATAATTAAACAAAATCCTCAAAATTTAAACTTTTTTCTATAATATGGTGTTTATTATGTGAAAATTCCATTTTTGAAAAACCCACAATATAAAATAATTAATAAAATACCCTCTCAAACATAGATAATTATAAGTACAAAGTTCACATGAAATAACTTATACTCAAGCTTCTATATAGGAGACCATTAGTGGAAAGTGATGATATAGACTTGAAGGAAAATAGTAAACAATTATAGGATGTGATTAAGTTCATTGATAAAAAAAGTCAAATATAAATGGAAAGATGAGATCCATAAAACCATAAATCTATCATGATTTAAAATACCAACATTTAAACAAATATTAATGTATTATGATAATATTTTATTTCAAGATAATTTTACTTATGTTGAGTAATTATTTTAATTCATAAAAATATAATAAAAAATACTTACTTGATATATTTATTTATACATGATTTCATCCTTTTGTTAGGCTTTGATCAATTTCTAATTCATTCATTATTTTAAGAAAAGAACATCCAAAAATTATTTCTTTATTCCTAAAACAGTAAATTTACTTTTAATGGATCTTATGATCCATAAAACAGGTGTTTATACATATCACTAATTATTTTAAAAACCTAAAGTGTTTAATACATTAATTTCAAGACCTATGATTAATACAATTGGTTTATCGTTAATTTTTTTTAAATGTTTTTCCCTAAAAATGACATATTATCTTGGACATCACATAGGCTATTTGTATACATGAAACACTTATCATCCTTTTGTCATGGGTCCAGCCCCACCGCCTCACATGATGTGATGTGTTTTCACCCAATATGTGGGTTGTCCATTTTATAAAATAAATTAATATAACTCCTAAAACATTTTCAAAAAGTATTATAGATAGACGTGAAATGAAATTTATTAATAAATAACCTTCTTACAATTATTTTCAATACAACCCTTTTTTTACAAAGTCTATTAATTTTTTTAAAGGTTGGGGCTAAAGCCTCATTTTATTATTAAAGAAAAGACCACTTTTTTTCTTGGTAAAGGGACACCCATTACAAAGTCTAAAGGCGTAGGGCCAAGTGTCCTAAATACAAGGATTGAAAGACCATTTATTTCACAAAGGGACCTTTAGTGAATAGTAATGTTACAGTACCTAGTCTGCTACAGTGCCACCACTCCTACTATGCCTACTATAGTAATACTATAGTAACTTAGGAATTACACCCCTACCAGTATTTGATCCTAGGTCTTTTGGATTCCAAGAAGAATCCTCTACCACTTGGTTATAGGCTAATTCGCGCAAATTCTAATAATCTTATTTGAATTTGGTGATCATAATAATCCTAAAGGTTATCAAAAAATTAAAACACATGTATCTAAAATTTTAATTAATTATTTCCTATAATAAAATTTCAACTTAAACATATATTAATATAAGGACATATACTGCCATAAATGTCTTCTGAAATATCATTAATATTGGTTGAATCTAATAACAGAAAACATAAAAGGGTTGATTATGACTTTGAACTTCTGATAAATCATATATTACTAAGTCATGATGGTTTCCATAATTCTTATGTTAATGAATACTCATACGCATCAAAAATTTAACACAATCCAATGATGTTTCATTATTTTTATAACCATAATTTTATTTGTAAAACACTTTGAAAATTTATTTCATGAATCACAAAACATAAACCCTTTTTTCATTTTATTTTCACTTAGTTACTTCCTTGGTCTAGGAATTAACCTAGGTCATTCACTATCTTTATCTATTGAAATCATTTATTAGGGTTTGAAAAAATAATTTTTATTATTCTAAACCTATCCCTCAGGTGTGTCAATACATGTGTGTAGTAAGGCCACTTTTTTTGTACCACATTACGCTCAAGTCAATCCCAACACACCCTATTTAGGGTTGTTAAACTTATTTACATATATTCCAAATCCACTTCTACATGTACTATCAATATAGGGACTTATTTATAAGAAATACTACATTATCTATAACATAACAAAACATTGAGATGTTCATCTATAATTATCCTCAAATTCTATCTTATGGTTATGTTCCCTAATTTATGTTTTCTTATATTATGTTACCAAAGTTTCTAATAATCCTTCATTATATACCGACTATAAAACCCTAACCCCAATAAGCCGAGATCCAGTTTCTACTACGATTACATTATCATAAGGTACAAGTAAAAGAAGCCCATTGTACCGGTCAATTTAGTTGTCTTGGAAAATGTGGTACATACCTGAGTCTTACTTTATATTTGAAAACACAAATTAAAAAATAATTTTTTCTGACATAATATTATTTCATCTAGAATAACATTTTATATAATTCTTATTAAATTTCATGGAATCGTCTAGAATGGAAAAAAATAAGGGTGAGATAAAATTCTCATTAAGGGTTAAGTACATCAGAAGCAGTAATGAATCAATGAGAATAATCAATATTAAAATTTATGTAACTAAGAAAATATTTCATGTATTCAATAATCTAAAAGTGATTGCATAAACAATATGGCAAGGTAAATAATAAAAATTCATTCCATTTACTCCATAAAACAATAATGAAATTAATCCACAAATTTTTCATAGTGAAAAGATAATGTATAATATTTATTAAATGAAAAATAAGGTAATTATTAATAATCATTATTTCTATTTTCTAGGAACATGATTATTTTACTTTCATGATCTATCCTCAAGATAGTTAAATCATACGGGGTGAAAACCCATAATCTGAGGTAATCCAACTGATTCATCTCATGAGACTACTAATGCATCTATGGGATTTCATTAACATATCCCCATCTAATGCCTTTAATGTAAAAATAATACCTCATATTTTGAATAATAGATTTAATCCATAAATAATGTTCCTTATCATATATCTTTATTGAGAAAAGAATATAGATTTATCAATATTTCCCTAGAAAATCAAGCAATGGTAGAAGTAAACATTATTTTTAAAATTGGTTTATGGTTTATTCAATAATCCTTTACTAGATAAATAATTTCTATTTTTGGTGAAATTTAATGATCAATGGTCACTAGAAATTGAATAACTCAATGGGATGTTAATTACCAAAAAATTGATTCAAGGAAGTGAATGTCAATAATATACTTGGGTAAAATAATAATAATCCACCCATATTAAGTTTAAGTATTGATTCAATACAATGTACACACATTGGAGTATGAATAAGATTTTATTATTAATATAAATACCATAAAAGATATTTTAAAAAAATTCTCGAGGAAAATATTTTTAGACCATTAACGTGTCTCATACAACTTTAAAATGTTTGAATCATAATCCCCATTAAAGAATGACATTAAATGATAGGTATAATATCATTAAAATAATATTATTTGTGATATAAAATTTCAAATAGTTTGTATATGTATCTTATAAAAGGATATTAATGTATAACATAAAAAACATCACAAAGAAGGAAAATTGTGAAAAAAAATCAATTACCACTTTGGTAACATTGAAATCATAAACCCCACGAAACAGGGATAGTAAAATGGATATCTATAACCCCATTAATATATATTTAATAATAATAAAATAAATTCATAGGTATTATATACACCATAAAAAAATAAACGAGTGGTGAAGATAGAATAAGTCTTGCAGAAATAAAATTGTGACTAGAAATTCCCTTAGAACTATGGTAAGATATGAATCAAAAACCCAAAAAGTAATAATAAAAAAATAAAAAATTAAATATGATTAATATAAAAATAATTTATTATATAATATATCAAATTTATAAGTAGATACAATCCAATAATTAAGTTATCGGTGAATATGACATTTAGCTCACGGAAGTAAAAAAGTTATATAAAAATACCTTTACACTTCCTTTTGGTAGAACATGATTTTACATCATGAATAGTGGTTTTAAAAATTATATTAACTAATAGAATAACCATATTTATATTTATAATATCATATATGTTCCTTTTATGACGTTTTATTAGTCATTCATTAATAATCATTCATTATTTTCACTATTTCATGTGTTAATTGCCTAAATTTTCCAGTATGTTTTGACGTTTATTTTTGTTCCAATTAAATAGAAGAAGATTTAATCATCTATATAATTTTTACCAAGAGATAAATTTAATATATATTCATTATATATGTAATTATATTGATCCATAAAATTTGTATATATGAAATGTAATACGTCGTTCATGGAGACGGTAGGTTGTACTTATACATGAAAATTATTTCCATTTTATTATGGTATTAAAATGTTTAAAATTAAATTATATATATGAATATTATAAAAAAATAATATATTTATTTCATATAAATAATATGTGTTTATTTAAAACATACTTAATATATTCTATGTAAAGTGTGAATGAATCACATCACTTTGAGGAGGCTCCAGTCCACATGCCCACAAAAAAAATATCTTATTTAAACAAAACATAACACATGGTGTTATGTGATATATAATAATTATAGAAGGATTAAGAAATAATAAATATAATATATATTATATATAAACTATAAATCCATAATTATTCCAATTTTTAAATGTGTTATTTAAATAACAAACGACATCGGTTTGTGAGGCGGTAGTCTGATGAACACACAAACAATGATTACATATCCCATTTGATGGATGTGTGTAATTTTGTATTTTGAACCCCTAAAATAAAAACAACTCAGTATATTTTTGATAATTATTTTATTATATAATCAATATATAATTATAATTGATGTTTTGGAGAATGAAATAATACTTAAGTGCTCATTGAGGAACATTATTTTATTTTTAGGTAACTCTTTTTGGATTATACTAAAATACTTCCTTTGATGGATTTTATTGAAAAGTGATGCTTATAGAATTAGTGTTGGTATTTTTGGAGATTATTTGGTTATATTTTGAACATCCAAATGGATTTATATATGTGAATAAGTTGGAGGGTTGAGTTCCTTTCATAGTGGAGGAGGAGTGGCATTCTTGTACATATAAAAAGGTAAACACTATTGAGAGATATCCCTTACATAATGTTCCTCCAATAATGAACCATATTAGATGAAAAATATTATATGTTCTAAATATGTCCATAAAATTTATTTTTTAAAAATTTAAAGGTAATTTTGGTTATTCATACTAATGTTTAGTCCCTTGTTAAACTAGTTTTTTGTTAAATACTGTAATTAATTTTAATTTTTTTGAAAATATTTTTTATCAAAAACTAATATAAAATTTATATAAATTATGTATTATTAATATTAAAAATAGTTAATCCATTATTACAAATTTTAATTACCGTAGTGGAAGAAATAATTTAAAATTAATCACCTAGACGTTATGGTGAAACTGATTTTTAATGTTCAAATGTATGAAATTTCACTATGTTTTTATATCTAACATCAATATAAAAATGATTAAAATTAAATAAATTAGTTTACTTGATTTATAATTGATCTATTTTGATTGTAAAACCAATTAAAAATATAATTTATGCTCATAAATTATTTAGTTTAAAATTCAAATTCAATTTTTTTCATTATTGTTCAAAAAATGAAAGTTCAAAGAAAAATACCAAAAAATTATCCTAATATAATAATTGCATTCATATTTAAAAAAATGAGGTTTATTTTTCCATATAAATTTTTTCAAAAGATCCAAATTTTAGTTTTAAAATAGGTGAACTGTTAAAAGGTTACAAAATAGCTTTTAGAAAAATATAGATTTTTGTATAAACAAATGATTTGTTCTTATCTTACGCATATGAAATCTATTTTAATAATTTAAAAACACTTTATTTAATATAAAATATATAAATTTAATTAATTTAATTTAGTAATATTAATTAATTTAATTTATTTGTATTTAAATCACTTTTGATTATAATAAAAGCATTTCCTTTATGTTCAATAGGTTTTTATATTCGTTTCTAATTAATTAGTAACCATTGAATTTAACCATGTGTTTTTATATTATAGTTAATCATATTCATAATTTATAATTTAAAAGCTATGTTATATCTTATAATATTAAATTATACTATTTTAATTTTATATCATTTTTATAATACAATATCTTACGTGTTATGCAAGTCGTTGAATAAAGTCATTGTTGCATGTAACACAAGATAACCTTGATGTTTCATGTAGAACAAGATAAAAAATTTGTTCCATGTAATATACGGTATTGGAAGGTTTGAATTTATGTAAATATAAATATATCATAAAGTCTTGGGTTGTTATATTCATTTCTAAGCTATCGAATACAATATTCTTACTTTATAATTTTTTGTCATTACAACTGGAAGACAATTTTATTAATATTTTTATGGTATAAATTCCATTAATTATTAATAAACTAGTTTAAATTTTAGGAATGAAAAAAAATAATGGTGAAACTAATGTGGTGATGGTAGGTTCCATAGAAATGATAACAGGTAAGATTTAAGCAGGATATTTTTATTTCTAGACATAAATGTTTAATAGCCTTTGAAAATAAATTAAAAATTATGAAGTGGATAATATGAAATGATCATGGGTGGAATGAATAATATGTGGCTACTTTGATAAATCTATGAAGGGTTTGTCAGCTTTTATATATCACAAATTACCCAAATTTGAATTGGTTTTTTATGCAGTGGGAATATCAAGAAGGTTGTCTTGAAATAAAATGAATTAATTTTGGTTATTAAATTATGGTTGAGTTGTATTGATTTAGTGAATAATAATTCAAATGTGGATAGTAATTGGTAAACACAGAGGATGGAATTATTTTAGAAATGATAAATATTTTCTTGTGGGCATTCCCCTCTTAAAATATTAGTTTTTTTTTACTTCTTTATTATTGTGACACATAATTTTAAATATATGATTGTTCATTTATGAAGTTTTTTAGTGAAAATTATGGCATTACATGGTGGGTGTTTTTATTTAATGAGGATAATTCCTTAAATTCTAATGATACCCTATTAGGAAGTGAGGAGGTGATTATGATGCTTATGGGTAGGTGATTCCAAATAAAGGAGGAAGAAATGAGGTTGATTTCATTTTTTTTAAATTACCCCCACCATAAAAGTGATTAATATATAGAATTATTAGGATGTTTTTATGGAGATGTGATTATGTGTTTTTGTGGTTGAGGTTTAGGTTTTGTGTTATGTATATATGTGTTGAGGATGTCTATTGTGGGGTGTATTAATTATTTCAATAATGTGTCGATTATTTTGAAATTATTATCACATCCATGTTCATATTTGGATAATTTATGTTCTATTGAATTTATAGAAATTGTAGATATAACAACACAATAGGATGTTTGGAGTTATATAAATGAATGGGACTAAGGTCGGATGTGTTTTGTTGATGGTTATTTACTTTTCGGTTTCTTTAGATTAAAATAGGTTGTACTTGGATACTTATTATGTGGGGATAAAAGTTGTCATGATATGTTTGTATGATTATGATGTGAATAGTATTATATTAGTAGGGGTTGTTTGTCCAATTATAATGGTAGTTTCAGCTCCCAATTCTATTAATAATCTTGCAATATAGCTTCTTGGATTCATTCCTTTATTGTTTTTAAAGGTGGTTTCACTCATTATTACTCTTATATATTTATTCCACCGGAATTTTTATTTTTTTAGCTTTATGGTCCTACTATGTACATTTATGTGATCACCCCCAAAAAAAAATTTATATGTTTATAATATTGTTCATTATAGTTTGGATCTTCTATTCATGTATCTTGGATGTAGTTGACATATATCTTGGAGAATAATATATTATCTTTAAAAAAATTCTGAAAATTTTATATTTTACATGTTAGGATCATTTTGTTTAAGGATAAATTATTTATGGTTGAATTGAAATATATTGGATTGGATTGGTGGTTGTAATATCAATTTGGTCTTCTTAGGATCTCACGAGGGTAATTACTCTCATAAAATAATTTTATATTATTGATCATATTTTGTAACTCTGTTCTTATTAGAGGAGGGCCTCATGTGACACCCTCATTGTAACTTCCACTATATGAGTGGTTTTTAATTGGGACAAGTCGTAATAGTTTTGGATAATTTTAAACATTGATAAATAAGGGGAAGATAATACTCTATAATTTTATATATGATATATTTAGGATTTATGAAATGGATTTATATAACCTGAAACAAATGGTAAAGGGATTATTAATAACGTCACATGTTACCATTTCAATTATATTAATTTCTTTAATATTTTTAATCATTGAACCTGATCTTTAAATATAGAATAAGTGTTTCCTAAGTTAACTTGAGTAAAAATATATAGTTAAGTGAGATTATGTTATCAAGAAACAAATTTTGAACTTTTTTTATGTATTTTATATACACTTTACCATTATATTATATTGATTCTAAATAAAAAAATTTACCTACGGATTTTTGATAAAATTGTATAAAAAATCAAATAGTATCAAATCATTTATTTTTATGTATTTTATCATTTTGGAATTCATTTCGATCAATCATACATTGAATATGTTTTTTTATATGTTTTTTCATATTTTTTGTAAGTTTAATTGTATGAAAGTGATGGGATAAAATGTCTTGAAGGGTGGATGAATTTATAAAAGGTATCTCATATATAATGATCAGAACACTAATATGTAAGAGTCCCCATAATAAATAGTTTTCATGAATTTGAAAATTTTATGTGATGTGTAAAATTCACATTTTGATACATAAGATCCATATACTCTTACATAGGAATCCTTCAAAGATATAGGAATAAATTTAGAAGTGTTAGGATATAGATGGGTTCTCATCACTAATACATAAGGGTTGAAATTTTTTGATTCATAGTAAAGGACCATTCATATAGAGGATATATAAGATACACAGCCTATTTATATGGTTACCTAATATATATACTAAATACACTAAATTGACTAAATATATTACTTGAGGTATCCCTTCTTATGTGTAGGAGTCATTTATGTGGCCATGTAATATATAAATTTAACATTAAAAGGTACCCCCCTACAACCCATGTCATACATAATGGTAATTCAATTTCCACTAGATATGGTTTATAAGAGTCTAAAAACCCATAATTAAATTTTTATGACTTTTCTTTGGGGATAAAATCATCCAATATTTAATTGTTTCTAGATATCACGTAAGGATCATCCCTTTTTTAAATCAATCTATCTCAATAATGGATGATGTATATGAAACGGTGAAATAGATGAATTTTTTCCCATCTTAATTTTTAGTAATCTAAAAGAATCATGATCATGTATATAATCACAAATAATTGTTGAAATCATTAAAGTCATGAGAATAACAATGCAAGATTTCATTTTAAATTATAGAAAATATTGAGGAAAATAGATTTTGTTTTACTGACTATATAGTAGAGATCAAACCTTCAAGTCTTTTAAAAATATGAACCAGTTTTTAAGTCATTTATTACCATCCATCCATCCTTATAAAATGGATCAAATAACCATGTAATTGGGGTTCATGAATGATTTCTTATTTCTTTATTATTTTTTAATTTCACCAGTTGTTGGGTACTAGGAAAATTATGGTTGATCCAATGATATTTCTTCCATACCTATTAATGAAATCAAAAATATAATTATTCATTTACTCTAGTTTAATATTATGGGAGTTTTTTTTCTTCTTTATATAATTAGAAATCGCCATTATATATTGTATTTAAATTTTTATTAATATCCTTTTTATTGATTTACACTCACTATAATTATACCTTCTTCGACTCCAATATAGGTTAGGGGTGTGAGGATTGGGTCAGGATTTTTCAATGGTCATTGATATTTTAGATATGAAAGTGTATAGGATGCAATGATCGTTTTATATATTTTTTAAGACAATTACACTAATTAGGGGTAGTTAGTTGAGGTCATATCCAAATGAAGGGAATGAATTAGAGTTATCATTGAATGAATTATGATTTAGTAGGTTAGGTGGGCGAAAATATGAGGTGATATAGCTATATTGAAATTAATATCAAACAGTCTTTTACATTTAGACACACATTATTGGTTACCTATTTTCTATTGCAAACCAATCCAACATCATTACTGTAAAATGGCCCTATACCCAAGGTTTTGGAAAAAAAACCATTGGTATAGGAAACCATATACCCACGGTTCTCCCAAAACTGTGGGTATACATATAGTATGGTATCATATACCCACAGTTTTGGAAAACCATGGGTATAGCCCCCCCTATACCAATGGTTCTAGGGGAACCACGTGTATCGGTTATTTTTCAAGACCTATACCCATAGTTTTCCCCAAATCGTGGGTATAGGTTTGTTTTTAGAGAATTATACCCACGTTTTTTGTAAAAATGTAGGTATAAGGTTGTTTTTTGAGCACCTATAACCACGTTTTTTCAAAACTGTGGGTATATCTTTCCTGCATTATGGTGGGGAAAAATTCATGGTATACAAAAAAATCACAGGAACACTTATTCCAACGTTTTTTTACTAACATCCACAATTTATATTAATATATTCATATTTATATACCAGTAAGAAAAATAAGGTAGTGTCTAGGAACTAGAAGTGTAAAGGGGTGGTCCAAAGATCAAATCTCATAACTGTGTATTTTGTCAAAGTAATACCCACAGTTTTAAAAATTGTGGGTATAGGTTAATAACATGGTGGAGTGGACTTATACACACAGTTTCAAAAACTCTAGGTATAGAATGAGGCTATAATAACACCTCGGTTTCGCTTCGTTCCTTGAAAAAATAGGTATATCTTATACCCATAGTTTCAAACCATGGGTATATGGTAGTTTTTGTAGTAGTGTATATAGATTTAGAACACATTGGGGAGTCTACCTCTCCTTGGGAAAACCTGAGTAACACATTAAATTTTTTTTAATTCTATTTTGAATTTCATAACAAGAATGTGAAATCCAAGTCAGATAAAAAGGTCATGATTTTTCATAAACAAATCACATATAGTGATATGGATATATTTCTATATGTGATTTAAGGTTATTTTTAAAAGTAAAAAAATTATTAATTGAAATATTATTTGATCTTTAATGATATTTCCTCTAATATTACTGTTGTAATTTAATGATATCAGACATTTATAAAATATGTAGATATATAAAACCCAAAACCTAGATTATGTATAAAATTATAGATAAAAGAATAGAAATCAAATGATAATATACCTCTCTATATAATGAATCTTTAACCAATGAGTTTTGTGGTGACTATATTGAAATAAAGAATATTTCCTTACCAGTAATAGTAATCTTTTAATAGTAAATAAATTTAATTTGTTAAAATGATATTCATTTATCCGACAATATTATAGTACCACTAAATAGATAATAAAGAAATAAATAATAAAGAGATGTTAGATAAGTATTACTTTTATATACTATATATTGTAATAATACAATGAAATTTCTTTTACAGATATCCTTTCTTAATGAAGTCACCACATTTTCATTTTTTATTTAATGATTTATAATGTTATCAATGAGTGAATGTTATACATTATAATATTCAACTCCGTTTCTCATGTAATTTTTTAACGATTCAATGATTTAAAAAAATTATATATAAATGAATTGACTATTCCTTGATAATAAATATGATAGATAGGTTATGTGGAAGAAATACAAATACAAGATTAATGAAAATATCATAAATCATACAAACACCCATATCCCATAGATTGATATATTCTATATTGTACCATGTATTATAGATTCTTTAATAAATTTATGTTTTATACTCTTATTATAATGAATTTCCATTGTGTTGATATAGATTTACATGCTTGAGGACAAACAAAGGTACAAGTGTGGTAATATATGAATTTCCAACATATGGAAGCTCTTTTTGAATTAGATTATATATTTTTATTATTAAATTTTTATCTAAGTTAGGTTCTTTGTAAAGTATAGATGGTAAATACATGGAATTAGTTTTCATGGCTCTATTTGAAGAATATTGGAAAATTATGAGAAACCCATATCTTGTTGGTAGGTCATGGGGAAATTAAACTCACTTGAAACGAGGATAAATTTTACATATAATTGATGATAAAAAAATTAGTGGTTATTTAAATAACCATGAATTATGAATATTTTTTGTTCTTTTCATAAAAAAATAAGGCGGTTATATACTCTTAGTTTTGGTTGAAAATCATGTAGGGTTAATGAGTGGATAGAAATTATCACAATGCATTTAAAATGATAACAAAAATATAAAAAACAAATGATCCTCCATATGTTTTGAATTGAGTAAATGAAAAAAGACAGAATATTATATTATATTATACGTTGATCTATATTAACTACCCTTGTTTGATAATGATAATTGAGAAGTACCAGATATACCCATTTCTAATATGTTGTGATGAGCTACAAGAATCTCTCATCACTATAGAAAGATCAATCTCCTTATAATGGTTTGATTAAAACTTATTTAAATATAGTATAGAAATATATATATATATATATATATATTCATCACTAGGGAGTTTTAATGGGTGTGTATTGACACTAATTAAATTCCTCTAGAATCACATGCTATGAGTTCCTTTATAAATCAATCCAAGTTGAATCCCCTATTTTTATATTTTTTCTATAAAATGAAAAGTTTCACAAAACTTTCAACATTATAAATCATTGTTACTTACTAATCATCATTATAATTCATTTTTTATCATTTAAATCAGTTTCTGAGACATTAAAACTTCTATAGATCTTCCTCATATGATAAAAAAAATTAATCATGATAGCTTAGAGTAATAAAATAAGGTTGAACTATAAATTATCTCATAACACATGTAACTTCCATGTACAAAACTATGGTGTGGTGATACTCATCTCTTCATGGTGTATCCCAGGATAGAATACATTTTTGTTTAAGCTAAACTATCATGATGAGTATTTTAGTGTACGTATCTATTAACAAATCTCTAATTTTAAATCCTCATAAATACATACCACTAATCATCCTTTTCTATCGTTATATGATAAAAAATATGAAACCATATCAATTAATCATTTTTGATATTATTAATACTCTTTTTGGAAAAATATCATAAACCTTATCACCATATGCAATATCATATGTAGAAATTTATGAAAACCCATTTGAAACCACTTTCAGATATCCTATAGAACACTTTTAGGGTAGTTCTCAATGTTTCAAAACCCTAAAAATTATTCACATGACTAGAGATTTTGACCCCATGGGATTTTGTATCAATAAAAGAAAATATAAATTCACAAAAAAATTAATGTAATATAAGATAATTCTATCATATTTTTAATGATACTCAATCTATAAATAGATCTGGTTTGATCTCCATCAAGCAAATATATCTCCATGTCTGTTTCAACCAGAATATCAGATACAAATATTCATAATCATATAATCTCTTTATCTAACATATTTATTGAACATTGGACATAGTTTATGTAAATCCAATGTAAGAAATGCATACATTCTCAATTAACGATCGGGTTCATGAATAAATTATACATTATTCATCTAATTATATTAGAACAACACATCCCACTCAACAAGGTATAAAAGTACATATCATTTACCTTGTCTTAGTACACACATAAATTTAACCAATATTTCTTAGTTATAGCTCTATTGTCATATTTATCATATGAGTGGAAACAATTCGTCATGGTTAAGCCATAATTAATTACATGATCTGAAATCTACGAAAAAAACCTAATTAGATACTCTTTAAGGATTTTATAATAATTTCATGAAATCATAAAGTTCCTAATTCTAAATGAATTTTCAAAAATAGGTTTGGATATTAATTATGAAGCATGTACCTCAATAATACCAATTATATAGAGTAGGAAACTCCATGTGGTAAACATGAAATTCCATCTTATGGAAAAACTCTCTTTCCTCTTGGTCATATTATATATCTCAATATGAAATTTTACTGAAACAAACCATAATATTTCATCACAACTTATAAAACACCATTATGATCATTAGTTAGGGATAAATCAATGCCATACTCTGAGAGGTCAATTTTTTTACACCTAATAAAAATATTAATCAAATATGAAATAATTATAATATAGAAACTAACATTTATATAAAATTATAATTTTTTTTAAATACCTTTAAGATTATTAAAAAAAATCATATTCATCTTCCGTATTATATTATATATGAGAACCCACTAGATTTTTCTTATTCCTACAACCTTTTTCATGTTTTCTTAAACTCATTACATTTCAATATAACCACCACTATATAACTATGTGACCATGTGATAATAAATATTGTACTAAATTTCATTACTGTTTATCATATATGAAGAATGTTATTTTTGAATAATATGGGGACTCATAAAGTATATCCTAATTTTTAAACTCTTTGAAGAGAGAATTGATACTAATTTACATAACATAATCTAATGTTATGATTCTAATAACTTATATTTTCTACATTGAACTTTTTCTATGTTCATCAAAGTCAATTATGAACCTTTAAATTAAAACATTTCATTGGAAAACATTTGTTATAAAAATGTAACACATATTAATATCTTTCATTACTAATATTTTCAAAAAAAATTACAGAACATTTGTGATTCAAATTATTAGGGAAACTTAATGTAACTCTGTACATTTCTATTTACCAAAATATGCTATAATTATTTAAGATTTTGAGAAACATTAACACTAAATTTTAACCTACATAATACTTTATATTTTATACATTAATCTCTCTAAGTCTGAATATTCTCCCATTAGCCTCATAGAAACTATATTCTCCTTTAATACAATTATAAAAAACCACTTTTATTATGGGAAATAAAATTTATTTCCTTTAGTTAGAATATTTAATTATAATTTTTATAACTATATTTTATAACGTAATTAATCATTTTGGAGAAATGTATTTAAAAAAAATTTATTCATTAAAATATATCACATGATGTTTTGGGAACACTTTTCTATAAGTTAACATGTGTCATGGAAAAAATCATTAATCCTTATCATATTTTCACGAATTTTATAAATCTTGTTGAATTAAAACCCATGTGAAACGTATCATCATATCCATCAAAATCCATTTTAAAAAATGAGTTTGGTAATCATATATGATAAATGAAAAAAATAATCACATATTTTGTTTATATACATATGATCTTGAGATACACTTTTTCATTCCAAATAACTTTAATACAAACCTTTTATACTAAATGTAAACCCAAAAAATTATAGAGTATATTTATTTCAAATAAATTAAATCTCTTCAATAGATTTTGGTACATAAATCCCCATGATTTTATAAGTATTAAACTATGTTCAATGGCATATATGGCATACAACACCAATATTAAACAATCAACAACATATATTATTTAAATATCACTATTATGACATATTCATTAAATTACTAGGTATAAATAAGATTAGTTGAATAATGAAATACATAGAGAGGAATTAATCAATAGAAATTTGTTGATACATTCTTTATAAATAATCAATGAAATTTTTTGTAAAATCACTTCATTCTTAAAAAGACATATTCTACAAAAAATAACTTTTATTTATTTTTGAGAGAAAATACTATATATAATTTAGGGATCCATTAGATATTATATTTTATAAAAAAAATATCATTTTTGTGAATGATAATATAAAAAATATCATATCATGAAATATTTTTATTTTTTTCTAAAATATTTTTTTTCAATGAATAATGAATGATATTTATTTTTGGTAAAACATTATGGTTGTTTAAATAAATTATGTGGTTTAAAAGTACCAATATTATTTTAAAAATATTTAAAAATAGAATAATTATTCTTTAGTAATATTTAATTAAATTTAATTTATCTTTTCCATATATTTTAATATTAGTCTGTTACTAGGATTTAAAACATATTTTTTAATAAAAAATTATCAAAAATGTATAATGTTTCTCCGATTTATCTAATTAAAATAACACCTAATGAAAAATAATTTAAATTAAATGTATAGATTATGTTCCAATAAATTTTAATTTAAATATATTTAATTATGATTGCTTTCTATATAGATTATATAAAATCATCTTTTGCTTAAAAAATTCATTTCATGAAAAAACCGCTTTTCTACATGAATTGCTGGATTATTTGAATATATATTTTTTAAATTATGTGAATTGAATTTAGAAAAATGGCTTAAATATTTGTAATATGAATAATTTATATTATATAATAAGTTTAAGATAATTTTTTACCATAATTAATAGTGAAAATAAAAATAATTAATTATTGTGGTTACGGTTAAAATGGGTTAACTGGGTGGTTAAACTAATAAGATCGAGGCATGTTTTCCATTAAAACTAGTATAAATATTATTTTATGGCCATATACCAACCTTATACTATCTAAAATTTTAATATATAGTAATTTAGACTATTTTTTATTTGGAATGACTTTATTATTTTGGATTATTTTTAGAAATTTCTTGTAATATCCATGTGAGTTCCATTTCCACCACTTATAAAAGGGAACTCCCTCCCCTTTCCTTTTAAAAACACTCAATCCCATTGTATTGACTAGAAACTAAAATAATATATCCAAAATAACATTATCCACATTCTAGAGGTTATTTTAATCCCAAAAGACCATCCCTTGTGTCCTTAAGTTGAGACCAAAATGTGGTTTATCATATAGAAGGTGATTGCCTTAATAAAGGAAAATAATTTTATTTATTATTTTTGCACATTAAACTATTCATTAACAGTTATAATTAAAAAACAACAGTATATCCCATATAATTAGATTTTATTATGTTATGTTAATTACTAATATGCATCTTCTCTTCTCTCGGGTGGAATATAATAACATAGCTTGTGTGGGTAGTGAACTACCGCTTTTCAAACTGATGTGACTCATTTTCCATCAACACCACTCACATTTGCATATGATTATGGATATAATTTATATATATTTTATGATTTTAACATAATTTTACATAAGTAAATATAATATCAGATTATTTAATTTCCATTTTTGGTGGATACGATAACAACACTGTTGTGTTTGGTGGATGACTGCCTCACAAAGTGATGTGATTCATATTCAATAACACATTGCGTGGAAGTTAATCAAGGATAAATTTAATCAATATATGTGATATTTGTATAAAATTTAATTTATTATTTTATATTAATATATCATCCACTTCATTGCCTTTTTATCCATTAAGAAATGATATCATCTCCCATGTATACGTATGACTTACTATCCCTGTGAGCTTATGTAATTCATTTTATATGTCCTGTTTTTAATAATTATTCTGAAAAATTATATGTTGAAAAATTATATTTATAACATTAATATCATTTTTTATATTATATAACTATAAATTCTTTTCATTAACTGAAAATTCCACAAAAAAACATGCATGAGAAAACATGGCAATTAACACCTGAAACCATAGTGATAAAGAACAATTGTTGATGAACAGGTTATAAGAAACTACAATTGTATCTAAATTTCTTTTATACATATTTATATGGTTGTTCAATAATTTAGTAACATTATTAACACCATTATATATCAGTTTAAATTATGTTAAACTAAATCAAAGCATGAGGTAAGGGACTTCGTGTCAATTTCACTTCATTGAGGGGTACTTTAATGTTATGAACCTAGTTTATTTATAAGGTGTATATACCACCCCTTTTAAATTTAATATCATGATTAATTCATATATCATGTTATTATTAGATTCCATTTTAATTACATCAACTATGGGGTTTTAAATTAGCAGTTACCTTGTTGTAAATAATTTCATAGCTCAATTTATTTTCATTAGATTATGTAACTAATTCATTGTCTTTGATATTCTAAGATTATGTGTGTAATTGATATTTATTATATTAAGTTTTATTTCAAAATTTTTATTTGGTTTATCATTTTATAAAAAATATATTTATAATTAATTATCACATCAACTTTGTGACTATTGTAAGAGTTCTTTTCACAATGTCGTTCTAATCAATATTGTGTATTCTTGAATTGTCGTTAAAGGAAGTTATTCGGCCGTTATATAATAAACTAATTTATTATTATTCTTCAATGTTTATTCATGTAGTTATCATGAAATAATACCATTTTTCACACTTTATTATTGAAAATAATTGAGAATTTTTTTTAAGAATATATGACATCATTTCTCTCTTCAGTCGAAAATATATTTTCTTCTAAAATAATGTTTTCATAAAATGTATTAAAATAATATTTTTTTATTACCATATGATTTATAAAATAAATTTTTTCCCATTTTCTATTTTTTAAAAATAATTAAAGGAGTAATCCTGAAATGTTTAAAATATGGCCCATTTGTCTTTTACTAAAAATTCGAAAGGAATATTTGTGTTAAAATAATCTTAATAAATGGAATTTATGGCCATCGTTACCATATAATACATTAAAACATCCTTTATATTATTCAATTTTTTTACAAAAAATAAAATTATTTTTAAAATATTCTATAAAATTTTAGTTTTAAAATTAACTTCAAAGTGAAAAGTATATTTTCCTCAAGAATATTTTTTAAGGATATTTTTTTTTGTTTTTCTATTTTTCAATTACAAAAATAGTTTATTTTACATATAATCAACATGGGATATATTGTATTGATACCATAAATATTCATTATTTGGATGGTTTAAGATCATTTTGACCCAAGGAATTATTATAAATCACCTTCTTGATTCATTTTTTTATTCATTTACTTTTCAATGAAACATTCACTTTCGTGTGGTCATTATACAATTCATCTGTATTAAGTATCCATATTAATTGTATCATGAATAATATAATTTCCAAAAAAAATATATTTCCTACATACCACATTTCTAATAAAAATCAATGTTATTTGTATCATTTATATGATTGTTTCCTAAATTATATATCATTTTTACATATGGTGTTTCTCTAAAATATACATATTCTTTGTTTCATGAATATGATTATTTTCTAAACCATATCTCATTTTTACATAAGTTTTTTCTATTATATATCTATATTATTTGAATCATTGGTATAATTTTTACCTAAACTATGTACCATTTCAACATACGGTCATTACATTAAATTTTATTTTATTAATTGGGGAATATTGGTAAATCTACAATTCTTTACTCAAAATGGATATTTGTGATAAGGAATATTGGTTCATTAATTAAATTATAAGTTTGATATATGAATAATTTTTTTAACCTATAGTGGTTGGTGGCCTCCAAAATTATATAAATCATCAATGAAATGGTAGGTCTCATGATACAAATAAATTGTGCAAATTAAATGGGTTTTTACACATAGTATTAAACCTGTCTTATAAAAGGAATTTACAATAATGGTATCATGATTACTAACATCATACAGTCCAATAATTTAGAATTTCAATCATTTTTAATTAATTAATTATTATCCCTGATATTTTCTCAATGATATTGCCTTTGGATGATTTTAATTGTAAGTTTATTTATTAAATGGAATCTGTTTTGAGTAATTTACAAATCCATATTAATAATGCCTTATCTAGTCATGATAGTAATGTTATTTATTAAATGGAGTGTATGTGTTGTTATTTACATTATTTTATTGATTATTCTTATTTTTTCATGATATATTTCATTGTTCATAACCCATATTGAGTATTTGAGTTCACCCTTATTTTATTTCTTTTCCCCTAAATATAGGAAGTGTAGTGGAAATTATATGCAAGGATATTATATATGGAATAAAAATATTTATGGGAAAAATATGTTTTAATTTTTTTTTAAATGTACTAGGGGATTTATGTATGTATTTAGTTCTTGAATACTACTAAAATATTCGGTCTCTTGGAATGATATCACTTTTATCTTTTTGTAAAGTAATAATGTTACCATCGGCTCCAAGATACTATGGTTGAGGTATTTACAGTTGGTATTAAGTAAATTTTAATAATATATTAGGAATTAGACTTAGGAAAATAATTATTAGGTAATAAACTGTGATATTCATTAAGGATATGTGTTGAGGCACATCCTAATTTTTTTAATAAGTTATAGATTATTTGTTTTTCAAAAATATAGATCCCTATATATATACTAAAATTTGATATGGTTTTGTAAAAGATGTACATAATGGTAATGAATTTGAAAAGGGGAATTTTCTTAAATTGATCATTGCCTGGTACATGATAATGAGCCTTATTGTGAACCTAGATTGACAATATTGCATGATATGATTTAGATAATTCCCATTTTATTTATAGACTATCATTATGGATTTTAATAGAGGTTGACAATGAATTACCTCTGTTAGAAATATGTTTTATTATATTAAAAGTAATTATTCATGATTTAGACAACCTATAAATTATTATTTTATTTTTCCATTGAAATTATTATTGCTCATACTACGATATTTGGTTTCATTCAATGGATAGAACCCAAAGAAATCATGTTGGCATTGAATGTGAAGGAAAATGTATTGAATATGAGAAAAAAAATGGAATGATGATAGGATTGAATGATATTGTAATTATTCCTAATCATGTACCCCATAATATGGTTAACAAAATTCACATTAACATAATATTGAACACATAAAATTAAATATGGATGGGATTCACTAAAACATTAGTGGTGGAGACCATAGAGGAAAAAAGGATCAATTTAATTCATGTTATAAATGTGTAATGATACACCCAGGTATATAACTCAAGGGAATGGTAAAATGGTTTATGTGTGGAATATAAGGTTATAAAAAATTAATTTCTAATGAAAAATAAAGAGTATGGTGAATGGAAATAAATAACATCCCAGTGATCCATTTATAGTCCTATATCTTAAATATAGGTTACCTAGGTATTATATGAGTCAATTCCCTATTCAAAAGGTTAAACCCTTAACCATAGAAGGAAATATGTTGAAATAAAATTTTTCATGTATTTATGTACTGTGATTCCAAAATTAGATTGAGGAATTATTTTTACCAATGGATTTTTGGTAATTAGAATCATGAAACATATAACAATTTTGTTAAATTTTAGAGGAATATATTACTTTATAAACTTATTATTTATGAATACCATCATGGTTTTATGATATAATGTTGACTAGAAGTTTAAATTCCTAAACATCCATTTTGGAAAAAAATTTAATACGAATATAACATGATTAAGGATATTTTTTGAAACAAATTACATGAATACTACCCATTGGTTTTAGTATATGAAAATTTTATTTAAGGAAGAATACCATCACAGTTTTTGGGAATATCTTTTCATGTATTGGTAACATTTAGGGATAATTTTATCTTTGATCATGATTTAATTAAATTTTATTTCACTTCTGTAATGTTATAGGATTTTTTTATTTAGTTTTATAAAATGGAAAAATCGTATGGTCGGTGAAAGACCATTGCATTTGGAAAATGCAGGGGGTATTGAACCCAAACTAATGGAAGAGGAGTTTTTGACACCTACCACCGGCCTATAAAATGTTATATTTAACATGTCGTTGTTTTTACTTAAATAAATTCATGGATAAATATTGTGTTTATTTTAGGAAAGTTTTTTTTGTTGCGGTATATGTAACCCTTAAATACAACCTATGAATTAACATTATGAAAAAAATTACTTTTTTTGAGTATATTGGTTATTTGGGATGTTGGTATATTAATGTAATAATTTAAGTTACTCATTTTATTTAGATATTAATATGACGTTTTATTTATTTTAAGTATTACCTTATAGTGTTCTATCCATTTTTATTTTATAAAAAAATAGAATGAATAACTTGTTATTCTTTTATGGATTCCATGATCCATTAAAAGTTAATTTTAGTACTTCATACATAAAAAATTCATTTTTATATTCATTTCATAGAGTAGAAAATTGAATCAAAACAAAAGGAAAAACAATTTCTTATTAGATAAAAAATATATCAAGTAAGTACATATTCTAGTTTTCATTATCTTGATAGTAATAAAATTTCTCAACTCTAGAAATGGGATCTTAAAATAATAAATTTATCCTATTATCTTCATATTTTATGGATAAAATTTTATTATAAATAATCTTATATTTATGGCTTTGTGATCAATGACCTCAATTACACTCCATAATTATTTATGATTTTCTTCCTTGTCAATATTTTCACTTCCCACTAATAATCTCTTACCTGAAGATCTTGATAGGTTTATCCTATATGACCTTAATATCTACATTTACATGTTTTAAGGAGGATTTTTTTATTAACACAATAATTATGTAGTATTTAATCAATGGAATTTTTGAATATCAAATTCCTGAATATAGAGTGCAAGATAAAATTGTGAGGTAATAATTTATTGAAGGTGGGGAGAATATAACACCACCATAATTTATAATATATTTATTTTATGTAAATTTAATCTCACTCATAGCTTTCAATACATGAAACCCCATTATTTTTAAAATATAACAATATGTTTGATAGTTTTTATGACACACAACATTATGCAAAAACTACCTATGAAATATATTATTTAAATATAAAAATTTTAATCTAGACATTGAATTAGAGGGTATAAATTGGAGTAAAAAAATTGTGAAATATATATATTGAGATGACCTGTTAATTAAATATTTATTGATAAATTATTAGTAACTAATGACATTAATTTTTAGTAATGTTATTTTATGCATCAAATTATATATTCTTCAAAAAATAATTTTTTTTTTAAAATAAAGTATTATAATTAATTATGGGAAAATTTATAAAATTTACTGTATAAAATTAATATCATTTTTGATATTTTAATATCAAAATTATTTTAGGGTGAAATTTTGGGATTTTTCGAAAAACATTCCTTTAAGTGAATAGTGATAAATAACAATTTTGGGTAAAACTATCATTTATTTTAGTAAAATAAGTAATTTAAAATTCACAATATTATTTTAAAATTATTCCTAATAAACATAAGTATTATTTAGTTATATTTAATTTAATCAATTATATTGAAATCATAATTTTACTTTATTGTAATATTATATTATTTGTAGGCATTAAAACACATTTTTTTTGAAAAAAATGTTCTAAACTGTATAATGTTTCTCCATTTTAACTCATAAAAATAACATATAATGAAGAATGGTTTTATTAGAATTTAATTTTTATATAAATATAAATATGATATTAAATTAATTTAATAATTATTACTAGTTATATAGTTAATATAAAATCATCATATGCTTGAAAAATGAATTTCTTGAAAAACTCATTTTCGACACGAATTGCTGGTTTATTTTAAATTAGTATTTTCCAATTAAAATAATTGAATTAGGAAAATGGAATTTTATATTTGGAATAATAATAATTTTTATTATCTAATATGGTCAACTTAATTTTTTACTATAATTAATTTTTAAAAAAAGTAAAAAATAATTATAGTAGATAAGTATAAAACAGGGTTACTTTGGGGTTAAAATAAAAGGATAAGGGTATTAAGTCCATTAAAATTTATCTGAATATTATTGTATGGTCATATATAAAACTTATCAAATCTTGATTAATAATATAATTTCATTTGAAATATTTTTTCCTTGATAATGTATTTTTCATTTTTCCTTATTTTGGGAAATGTCTAAGTAATTTCCAAGTATGTTCATTTTCCCCAGATAAAAAAGGGCACTTAACTCCATCACTTATTCATAAATATAATTCCATTTGGATCTAAAAAACCCTACCAAAATCTCTCCCCAGTATCATTAGCCACAATATTTATGTTTTTTTCATCCCATAATACAAACCCTAGGATCCTTAAGAGAAGATCCAAAGGAGGTTTCTCTTAGAGAAAGTAATTATATTAACAAAGATCTTTCATTTTCATTTTTATTTTTTACCATAAATTATGTCTTAAATCATAAAATTAAACAATATAATTATATACTACATAATAATAAGTTATTTAGTTAGGGTAATGAGAAATATCTTTCTCCTCTTCCTTCAAATGAGAAATGATAACGTCGCTCGTGAATATGGTGAACTACCACCTCACAAACCGATGTGACCTGTTCTCCAACAACACCTCCCATGGTTGGGTATGATGATTTAAATCATGTATACATATCAGATTATTTTAACATAATTATAATTTTATAATTATAATATAGAATATTACTTTTTTACTTTCCATTTCGTGATGGATTAGATAACTTCACTCCTGTTTATAGTTGACTATCACCTCATGAAGGGATGTGATTCATTTTAACTAAAGATATGTGTGGAAGGTAATAGAAGATAATATTAAAAATATGTGATATATGACATCATTATGATTCTGGAAAATTAATATATCACCTACTTCCTTACACTTTCATCCATTAAAAAATTATGTCTTCTCTACATGAAACGATATGATTTTTTTCTATGCTCACTTTTCAATATTGATTATAAAACTAATATTATGAATATAAAATATATTTATATAATTAATATCATTTTATAGATAATGAAACTAGATCATATGTTCTTGATCCTGAACATTCATGAAAGAAAATTCACGAGAAAACATGGAAACTAACACCCAAAACAATAGTGATAATAAGTGATTATTAAAGAGATAGTGAAAATTAAATATAAATGGATCATAAAGGAAATTATAAATATTAATAGGTGTTGGACTGCTCAATTTTTAATTCCCATTAATCATTCTTGATTGTGTTAATTATGATTTATTGAGTTATATTATTGTCAATCTTTTTTTCCTGTAATCTTAACCTCCCGCATTAGTGTTCATATAATTAGACAAGTTAATAGAATTTTTTCTATGTATCAGTCACTGATAAGCCTGACCAATCCATTCCTAACCTACCGAAACATGACCTACCGATGCATGATCTACCAAGGCCAGACCTACCGACGCCTAACCTACCGATGCCTAACCTACCAATGACTAACCTACTGACACCGTACCAACTAATGCCTGACCTACCAACGCATAACCTATTGACGCATGACTTATTGATGGCTAACCTAATGATGTATGACTTATTGAAAGAATGATATACTGAGAGTCTGGAATTCCAATATTCTAACTTGCTGATTGAATAATTCACCTACGATCTTTTTTATATTCAAAATTAATTCTAGCGGTCATATTTATGAAACTTAGTACTGATTATTATATTAATGAGATTGTATGTCTTTCTTAGACCATATCATAGAACCGTATGAGGTATGAGGTACCTGCATGTGATAGAGAACATGATCCATTTATGACCTATAGTAATCAAAGAAATCACTTGGGTGAAAGAGAAAGAGGGGGAATTTTTATGAACAAAAAGGTTATATGGTAGTAAAGAAAAATCATCCTGCTAACTATGAACAATAAAGGATTTGCAAAGAACAGAACCTCTAACATCCTTATAGCAACAAATTCTTGTGAAGAGGATCTCTAAAGAGCATATCAACTTCCTGGATCTAGAAAAAACATCCAAGACACTCTATCTTGTTGTCTATTTCCAAAACTGGACTCGATCTTCACTTCTACCATCCTGAAGGAGTCTAGAAGCTTCATAGAACATCACATAGAGCATTCTAAACTCTTCTTATCTTTTTTATTTTCTTGTGAACATTCTTTACATTTTGAGAATTATGTGTCCCTATTTTGAAAACACACACTAACTCCTATGATAAATTGGAAGATACATATATATATATTCATTAAACCATATTTGTACACATTACACTCCCATGGATAATAGTGGAAGTGGTCCTTTTTTGGTCTGTTTGTTTCTTTTCAAACTCCCACAAAAATTGTTGGATAGTTCTAGTAGACCTGGATGGATTATATACTTGTATTACCCATATCTAGGGTGTAGATCAAGTTTATTTAATATAAAATTATTTGTGGAAGGTGATCACCAAGTGTAAATAATTAGGTCCCAACTTGAGACTGAGCCTCTTGTTTTAAATACTTTGTACCTTTCATGTTTAGTTTTCTTATCTGTTTTATTCATTCTACCTAGAAACTTCACTGCACTTTGATAGTTAATCACAGAGAGTTCTTATATTAGAATTTGATTTAGTAGACTGATTTCAAAATTTAAAGCAATTACCTAAATTGTTTTATGTAAGAATAATAAATCTTTGATAAATCTTTTTTAAATCTCCTCTGTTAGTTAACTGGCCTATTTTTGTTTTTAAATTGGGAATTTTTAGATAAATATTTTAAATAGAACTATTTATAGGAACTCAATTCACTTCCCCCCCCCCCCTTGAGTGTCCTAATCTGACCAACATTTAGTATTAGTGGTCATTTAAAATATTTTTCAAAATCCTTTTTCAACTGTGATTTTAGTCTTGATTTTAAAGATATCTAAATTTCTGTTAGTTATAACTTTTTATTTATTTAATTCATTATTTTATTCTCTATTGTGGATAATGTATAGGATGGTTCTGCTACCAATAGACCTCTCTATTTAAATGACACAAACTATTCCTAGTGGAAAATTAGGATGAAAATTCATTTAGAAAGTATGAGGTTTTCTATTTAGAATGTAATAGAAGATAAATTTGAAATACCAGATATAGAAAGTAGTCCATGGAGTGAAGCTACAAAATCTACTTAAAATAAAAATTGTAATGCTATGAATCCCTTGTTTTGTGCTTTAGGCAATGAAAAATTTAATATAATATCTTTTCTTAAATCTACAAATAAAATTTTGGATTCTTTAGCTGTTTCATATGAAGGAACTACTAATGTTAAGGAAATGAGACTTAATACATATACTATTAAATATGATAACATTAAGATGAATCTTGATGAACCTATTTCTGACATGTATCTCAGGTTTAATGAGATATTGAACACAATGAGCTCTTTACGAAATCCAGTTGAACCCAAATAACAAATTATGTGGCTAATCAGATGTTTAACAGAAAGATAGAGGGGAACCGTAGTGTTAATAGCGATTCCTATGATATAAAAAAGTTTCCAGTCAAGGAACTTATAGGTAATATAATGATTTATGAGTAAGAGTTGAAGTTAAACAGAGGGGAGGAATGTGAAACTAAAAGAAATTCAGTGGATTTCATAACCACTACATCGAATAAAAAGGAGAAAACGCATGTTCTGGCTTAAGGTTTCAACAATGAATACTCACCAAGTGATAGTGATGAGGAAATAACTCAGTTGTCCAGAAGATTTGAAATGTTATACATAAGTAAAAAAGTTATTTAGAAAAACAAGATACAAAGGGAAGTATGAAAACAAGAGAAACTGTAAAAAGGACTGGATGAGAAATGAAAATACTAATGAAATAGCTAGATATAAGTGAGAGAGAATAGTACATGTGAAATATAACTCTCCTAAGTTAATGTTAAAAATGAAATATGAGGATAATTATAGAATTTATAATAAGGAAATGAATGCCACTATGAGTTCTTCTAAGAAATACTCAAGTGACTCAGAGTCATCACATGATAAAAAGGATGACAAAGCGAACATTTATTTCATGAAAAACAATTTTGAGGTAACCCTGGAATCTCCTCTACAGAATTATTATTATTATGGAGATGAAGATGAATCTAATTTTGATAGTATGAAAAATGATTAAATATTTTGAAGATTGTAAAATTATTAATTATACATGAAATGAAATTAAGTATAAGTATAAATATCTCAAGAAACAACATTCTCATACTATTTCTATTAAATCTAAACTTATTATTTAAAAGGAAAATAATTCTCAACTGAACAGTGAGAATAATAAACTCAAACTATCTAATTAGTAATTAAAATGGGATCTTGAGAATTTTATAACTTGTAAAGATACCTTAGTTCAAATTCATTGAAAATAGTTTTCTCTTAGATATACTTCATGTATTGGATATCAACCTAAAAAAATAAATTTTGTTAAAACCATGTTTTTATCCAAATAAAAAAACTTTTCTTTTATGAGTTGTTCTATAAAATCTACATCAAGTTCAAGTACTAAAACATATTTTACTACCTTTAGTTTCTCTAGAATTAATTGATTTTATTTTTATAAGACTTTACAAACTGCTTATAGGAAACCCATTAAGAAAATGTGGGTTACCAAAGAATTAATTACTAATATTACTGGACCCAAGAATGTCTAGGTACCAAAATCTTTTCTTGGTTAAACTTTTTTTGTAGGAAATTTATTTGAAGATATCCTATAGGATCTTATGGTACTTGGATGGTGGGTGGTCAAGACATATGACCTAGGACTATTTGAGCTTTAATAATCTTATAAAGATTGTTGGTGGACATTTCACCTTTGGTGACAGTGAAAAAGGAAAAATAATTGTCCTTGTCCAAATTGTTAACTCTTATTCAGTCTTAATTTCTAAAGATCTATTTTTTGATGGTCTTATGTATAATGTTCTTAGCCTCTCATAGTTATGTGATGATGGATTTCATGTTAATTTTGAGAATTGTTCCTATAATGTTTTTAATTCAAATAATGATTTAGTATTTTTAACTTTTATAAATGAGAATGTTTATAATGTTAATATGGATTCTTTAGTTTCTCAAAATAATTCTTGTTTAAGTGACTTTCATAAAGAGTCTTGTCTCTGGAATAAGAGGCTAGTCCACTGTAACATACACTCCCTTATATAGATTTCTAGGAAAGTACTAGTCAAGGATCTACCTAAACTTGAGTTTCTAAATGACAAAGTCTATAAACCTTTTCAAAAAGTTAAACAACGAATATCTTTCAAACCAAAGAAAAACATTTCAAGTTCCCAACATCTTGAGTTGGTTTATGTGGATTTTTTCTATACCTTCTTGATTTTCATGTTTAAATGGGAAGAATTATGTCCATGTTTTAGTAGATGGCCTTTCAAGGTATACTTTGACTTTATTTTTAGCTCACAAAAGTGATGCAAGTTTCTATTTCACCAAGTATGTTAGGTCTATAAAAAACATAAGTGGTCTTAAAATTAAAACCTTAAGAATTGAACAAGGCTGTGAGTTTGAAAGCCAACAGTTTGAATCTTTTTTCTCACAAAATGGATATTGTTATAATTTCTCTTCTCCTAAGACACCCCAGTATAATGGATCTTTAGAAATAAGGAATAAAACCTTACAAGAGATTTCTCAGACTATGCTTAGTGTATATGATCTATCTATTTACGTTTGGGAACATTCTATAAATATATCTTTTTATATAATCAATATATTTCTGAGTAGACCTATCCTTAAGAAGACCCATTATGAGTTGTGGAACAATTGGAAGCCTAAGGTTAATTACATTATTGTTTTTTGTTGCAAAGTCTATATTATTAATAATAAGGATAATATAGACATTTTTCCTCAAAAAGTGATGAAGGAATTTTCTAGGGTATTCAACATCTAGCAAAGCTTATAGGGTCTTTGATAAAATAAACAAGTGTGTAGAAAAATCTATGCATTTAAAAGTTAATGAAATAGATCCACATGAACCTAATACCTCCCTAAAAAATATTGATAAGGATTTCTAAAATTTATATGTAAACTCTAAACCTCTTGACTATGTTATTAAGTAAGATGCAAAATCCTCTAATTCTGTAAAATCTCCAAACACTGATCATAGTGAATCTGAACCTGTAAAAGAACCTAATATAACTAGGAATTCTTTTTCAAGATCTATTAGAACCCTTAAGAACCATCCCTTAAATAATTTAGTTGGGTACTTGGATAAAGGGACACATACTATAACTTATCTTAGGAACAAGGTTGAACATAAATCCATTTATCATAGCTTGAACCTAAGAACATCAATGATGTGTTCAATGATTAATTTTGGTTGATGTTTGTGAATAAAGAATTGAATTAGTTTTTAAGGAATAATGTTTGGAAACTAGTTGATAGACCCAATGACATCTTGACTATATGCACAAAATTGTTGTTTATAAATAATGTCAATGAATCTAGAACTATAGTAAGAAATAAATCAAGACCAGCTGCACAAGGATATATTCAAGAATAGGTAATTGACTATCAATAATTTTTTTTCCCGGTTTCTAGAATTGAAGCCATTAGAATACTTCTAGCCTATGAAACACATTTGAATTTCAAGATTTTCCAAATGGATGTTAATTTTTTATTCCAAAATGGATATATAGAGGAGGTTGTTTTTTTAACAACCCCCTAGTTTTACAAATCCTCATTTTCCAAATCATGTTTTTAAATTAAGTAAAGATTTGTATGGTTTAAAACAGGCTCTAAGATCATGGTATGATAGGCTCATCAATTTTATTATCTCAAAAGGTTTTTCAAAAGGTATTGTTGATCCTAATCTCTTTATAAAAATAATTTCTAATGATTTTTTAGTTTTTCAAATCTATTTTTATGACATTATTTTTGGATCTTCTAAAAACTCTTTATGTGTTGATTTTTAAAAATGATGAAAAATGAATTTGAAATGAGTTTAATAGGTGAACTAAATTTCTTTCTTATATTTAAATTTTTTATAAATAAAGATATTATTAATTTAAATCAAATAAAGTATACAAAAGATATTTTTTATCATTTTTACTTGGATAGAAGTAAACATAGTGATGCCCCAATGAGTACCACCTGTAAATTGGATATTGATGAAAATTGAAAAAAAAATTATCAAACCAATTACAGAGGTGTGATTAAAAATCTAATATACTTGACTACTAGTTAGCCTGATATTATGTTTAGTATGTGTATGTGTGCCCGTTTTTAAGAAAATCCTAAATAATCTCATTTAACTATAGTTAAAAGAATTTTCAAATAACTCAATTATACTACCAATTTAGGATTTTTCTACACTATAGTTCAACCATTTGACTTATTCAGTTATTATGATGCTGACTTTTTTGGATTCAAGTTAGATAGAAAAATCACCTATGGAACATGTCAGTTTTGGGGAAAGTCTCTAGTATCCTGGTGTAGTAAAAAGAAAATTTTGGCTGCATTATCTACTACTAAAGTGGAATACATGGATTCGGGAAACTATTATGCTCAGATATTGTGGATGAAACACGATTTTCTATATTATAGATATTAGTTTAGGCATGTACCAATAAACTATGGCAATAAAAGTGATATTAACATTTCTATGAATCCATTTTCGCACTCTAGAATAAATAATATTGATTTAAGACATCACTTTTTGAGAGATCATTACCAAAAAGGTAATATAACTCTTGAATTCATTAGCACATAACATTATCTTGTAGATATTTTTTCTAATCCATTAAATTATGAAAGAATGAGTTATATCATATATGATTTAGGAATGATCAACATTGAGATCTAACTATTGAGTGACTCATTTATGATGTCTCACCGATTTGAATTACCGATGATGTCTCACTGACGTGACTCACCAATGATGTCTCAACTACATGACTCACTGATGATGTCTTACTAAAATAACTCACCAATTATGTCTCATAAATGTGAATCACTGATGATTTCTCACTAACATGACTCATTGTTGATGTATCTAAGATAGTGTTTCATCGATGTGTCTCATCGATTGATACTCCTCTATTATTTTATTCATCTTTCTGGAATTTAAAAAAAATGTTTTATATATTATATTTTAATTAATTAACCATTTCTTATTTAATGATTTCAGATCCCTAAATGATATAATTAATGGACAATCCAACTTCTCTACTCATACTCACACCCATGCTCTCATACTCTTGCCTCAAAACCTTTCTTCCTCAAACCTTTTCACTTCTCATTTGTGCTAAAAAATTTCGAACCATCTCTTAATGGATTATCTTATGATTTATTCTGAGAGATGTGAGGATGACTATCTTCATTACGAGAAGAAACAAGATGAATCTAGACAACCTAATCCTAAGCCTTTGTATCCCAAACTCACAAATCTTGTTGTCACCCTTGAGAAGGATGTACTTTCTAAATGGATCTTGTCCAATAAGTCTCTTCTGCTAAATGTATTGCAAGAACAAGGCTTGATGGAGTGGTTCTTTAACAATTAGAGACCATACTATCTGAGGCTAGTTCATGAATTCTAACTAAATGATATGTTTCTGCTGGAAGTATCTAAGATTTTTTGGATAAAGTTGATAGTGGATGGGATAAAAGTGTCTTTCTCTTATAAGTAGTGGAAAAATTATCTAAATGTTTCCCATGAGGGTGTTTGTGATTACCATAGGGGGAGTACTCATCCCACAAGTTATATTTTTTTATTAGACTGCTTTAGGAGAGATGGCATGAAATTCCGAACACAGAAGACCTATTGCTACTGAAATTCATGGTGAGAGCATGTTGTTGTTTAAATTCATCCAACATCAATTATATCCCAAGAAAGGAGATTTTTCATCAATTAGGTTTTATGATTTCTATCTTTTATACATATTTAAGAAATTTCATAAGTTAAATTTGTGTAAATATCTGATATTTCATAATAGTGGTATGATCAAGCCTTACTAAAAGACAAACCCATTTTTTACCCAAGTATTATCTCTTCCTTGTTGAGGGAAAAAGGATTTGTAAATAAAGTTTAGTAGACCATTTTAGCTTGTGATAGTTTATGAAAAAATAAGTTTATCTATAGTAGGATATAATTAATTGTAATCCCAAGAAGAAAATGTGGTTTTGAGGATATTAATAAGATATATGAAGACTTTAATCTTGTTGACCATCCCTTGAGGCTAAAGGATATAGCAGCCCCTAGTCTTGGACATGGAGAGTTCGGTGTCTATTATAATGAGGAGGTAACTAAGGAATTTTAGAGATATGACTCACCAATAGATGATAGGAGTGATCATGACATTACTAATAGTCTAGAGAGGATAAAATGTGGTCATATCAGTCCGCCCATGCCTCTACATATGAATGAACCTCTTTTACCTGAAGAAGACATTGGAAAGACTGAAGAGTCAAAATATGATGAGTATGTCAGCAAATATGGATGTCATGAAGAGTTAAATGAAGAAGAAGATGATAGAAGTGAAGAAAAATAAGATGATGATGATGATAAATCTGAAGAAGATAATGAGGAATCTTTTGAAAGTGAAAGAAAAGTTGGAAATTAAAGGGAAGATGAAGGGACTGATGATTCAAAAAGTGAATCAGATCATCCATATAATTATCAAGGTGATGATATAGAACCTATTATCACTACTTCAGTAGAACCTAAACATATTTTGGCACCACATGTAGCTCCTGATTCTCATGTTGAACAATTTGAGGAATCTCAGGAGGCTACAAAGAAAGCTTTACCAAAAGAGAGAACTCTTGATTCTATTTCCCCTACCAATATTCCATAAGTAGTTAATGTTGAGGAAAAGGATCCCCCTACCCTTCTTCAAGAAGAAAAATAAGTACCTACTTTAAGAGATGCATCTATGAATCTAGTGAGGGAGTCAGTTTATTCGAGAAAAAGAAAATTAACTAATGGGGGGAGACGAAGACAAGAAAATAAAGCAAAGATTGATGTGATTTCTCTCTTGGATAAAAATTTTATGCCTGTATAGAGAAGAGATCTATGATATGTGACTCTTGGATTGGATTATCATGATTTGAATGAGAGGATTGCTTCTCCTGGTCCTGTTATTAAGGCTTCTTCTATTAAGTATGTGACCAAAGATAACATTAATGATTTTACATATGAATTAGTGGTTGAAATATTATTTGTTCCTCCTGGTAAACCTACTGGTGTTCCAAGGGTTAATGAAATAGATATTGAATTGATTACTAAGAATGATGTTTCTCAAGTTAACCCTATGTTGATATCCTTTGTGGAGATTGTTGTTTCTGAAAATTAGAAGAAAATGCATGAGATGAGTGAAATGGTTTTGACCATTAACAAACTGAATATTAATTATAAAGAGTCTCTGGAAAGAGTTCAAAAAGTCCCTGGTTATCACGAACCAACCTAGGTCAACCCTAAACCGGTCACCTAAGCTGGTCCACAACATGGCCCAAGAGGCGTTCCCGATCCTCTCAGGCTACTGGTAAGTTCAAAGGGAATTATTAGAGTTGCGAAGGGAATAATTTCTCCCTCAAAATAAAAATAAACAAGAGTGTCAGCATAAAAAAACAATCCAAAATCAAAATGTTTCCCAATGTTTACATCATTTCCATTATAAATGAAATAAAACAAGACTAAAAAATAAAAAAACAAAAATAGTTACATGGAACATAACACCAAAAAACCCCTCTATGTGACCCCAAGGGTCACCCACTAACCAAAAACCAACCATTTTATGAGGTGACTGAACTAATGCAGGAACGTACAGGAGAATAAAAAAAAAGAAAACACTATAGGCATGAGTATTAAAACATAGCAGTTATGCCCAAATAATTCTATTCCAAATGAATGTCCTTTAAATAAAGAAATAATTATTTACATGTTCTAAATACAAACTATAAAAATTGGTTTTTTTAAACTTTACATTTCGAAATAAACAATTCATAACCCATTTCCCTCCTATTTTAAAACCGAGTTTAAACATGGAAGCCAAGATGGTTTTATAGGCAAGATGGAAAAAATGGGAACCAAGCAAGAAACATTTGTTTTTCATGATAAAGTGGAATAGGAATTTGAACTTTTTAACAAAACATGCATTCATGATTTACCAAGGAAACACCAAAACCAAGAACATGGGAGACAGTCTCAGAATGAGGGAAATGGAGAACAAGTCTACAGTCAGATCATCACGGGAATACCTAGGAACTCAGAGGAAGACCAGAATATACTAAAATCTACAACTCCATCCCCATTAGTATGCAACACATGACAGAATCAAATTCCCTAATGCGCAGCCACCCTTTCTCAGGTCAGACCGAGGGGCCCAATATCATAGCATTAAAACCAAATATCCACCTATTATGGGGAAAATTATAGTACATGAACTTCTTGTGTAGTAATAATTCTCATTAAACCTCTTTTATATACTAGATTATAATGCTTTGTTTGTAAGGGGTGTGCCAAAATTCCAAACAACAAGTCTCATATATAGGTACTATCTCACACCATCACTGCCAGAACCACCCTATCCTCCACAAAGTGCATCTCAGGCCACAAATGTAACGCCCCGACCCCAGTTACCCAGAGTCGGTGCATTATTTTAATACATTGGCATGATAACAAGGAATCAAGTCCCAAATGACCGATTAGTTTAGCAGACTTGGAAAATAGATTACATACATGAATGTTACATTACACTTAATAACATACAAAACAACATAAATAATCCATTATGAATGCCATTATTCCCTTGTCTTAACCCTTCTTATCAATCACAATATACTTCTTGGAATCCTGGGAAAAAATAAAACATAGAAAATGGGTGTGCTCAAATGCTCTGTAAGGGCAACAATATAGCGGAAACTTTCATAAATAATGATAAACATTTAAGGCAATGTATAACTGAAACAAAAGCCTTTTAAACTTGAACTTAAACATATTATGGAAAAAATAAATTTAAATAATTCCATTTACTTATTCACATGGATATTCTACTAATCGAATAATCACATGCAATATCAATAACCACTTTCATAATGATGGAATGCATAATGTCATACTATCATAACCACATATCCAAGGCCTCGTGCCAAGACTAAAAATAAGATTTTTCCAAGGCCTTGTTCCAAGACACTAGTTTGTCTCATGAGACCTACCGATGCATCGAGGAGCTATAGTGGGCTCCACCCGTCACATATTCAGTCCAATGCATTCCCATATGAAAAGGTTTAAACATAACATAAACATTCGTATTAAAACTAGCATACGAAATGTCAATACTTTCACAATAAACTATAAATGTTATAAAAATAGCACATCCATAGACAAACATATCAGAAAACCATCAATACAATATAGAAGTTTTGTATCATAATAAATTATCTTCAAATAAGCATAAAATCCATTAAAGGATGCTGACATAGATGAACTCAAAACTCTTTTTAGAGAAATATCTCTTTATATTTTGAAATCATTTAAGAGTCATATATTTATAAAATAAAACATTTTATTTGAAAATATTCTTATAAGATTTTAAGGGAAGCTTTGACGAATTTATAATGGCGGAAAATAACCGCACCTGCCGTATAAGTTAAAAAACATTCTTACCTTAATTCTGTCGAAAAGGTTAAAAAGCACCTTATTTGGAAAATGACGGAAATATTCCTTCATAAAACTCTTATAAAAAGTAATACAAGGTTATAAATGACTTTAACCGATATTATTTTAAATAGTAAAAATGTTTTGAAATACATTATTAAGAAACATGGATGTGGATGATAAAGAGATCCCAGTAGATTATTACGTATAAACAACCTCAGATAATGAAGAGATTGTGAAATAACCCTTACCTTGTACTTTTCCATGTTTGGGGTAGGTTAACCTCATGTATAGTGGTGAAATAATTGTTATTAAATTATACAAGAATCATATATATTAATATGATATCATATAAGATCTTTTAACATTGATTTGTTAATTATATCTTAGTATTATCGTTGTTTCGGGTGTTAACTTACTCATTTTCTTTTATATGTTTTGTTACGTAAGCTGTGTTTGTCATGGATAGGTTGTATAATAATCATGTCCAGAATGATATAAAGTCCTTATATACTATTATTAATCATAAAATGAGAATAATACTTGAATGGATACGATGGAAAATGATTCTCATCGCGTTCGTGGAGACGGTAGTCCGTACGTACGCACGAGCGACAATATCATTATTTTGATATTAAAATAATATACAATTGGAAGGTAAAAAATATATACAGAATCATTATCATGTTATATTTTTTATTTACATGAATCACACATCATTATTATACCCATCCAAATAATAATTTATTGAATAACAATTACACCACGACGTGGAGACGGTAAGACGTACGTACGCACATATGGTGACATGTTATTCAAAGGATGGATAGAATACTGAATATGATTGTAAAATATTTATAATAACATCACAATATACATAATATACTGGAGTTATTATTTTATATTGGTAATAACAAAGAAAGAAGAAGTGGAAGAAGAAAAGAACTTGGAAAAGGGTGGTGAAATCATTACCTCTTCTTCGGGTTCTTCCTTTTGATTTGATCAAAAGGGCTCCTTAGGTTGGCTTTCTGATCAAACTAATGCCTCTAGGTTGTAGTTAAGGAAGTTGAGAGAGTATTTGATCCGGGGTTAGCCGAAACAAAAGGCTATGAAGGTGTGAAGTAATGAGAAGGGGGACTTCCCTTTTATAAGAGGGGTGAGGGGCACCTTTGGAAAAGCTAGAAATATTAATTTATAATAAATTAATATTAGGTTTCTAATGGCTCCAAGGTTTATTATTCAAAGGTAAATGTGTGTATAGGTCTAAAACCATTAAACCAATAGAATTTAGATAGGTTTAGGTTACTATATTAACATTATTGTTTAGTTTTAACTCTTAGTTAATTAGTTTGACATTTACCATGTCACTTTGTATTTTTATATTATATAGTTAAAAACATACTATATACATCCAAGTGACCCACCAAGTGGTCCATTAATGATACAAATATAATTATATAAGTCTCTTGGCCTAAACTTATATTTTTATGAATTTAATATCAATTAATAATATAATATTTGTTCTAAAAACTCTTTTATGTCAATTTTGACACTATTCAATAGTTGATTTTTGTGAAACTCATAAAAGAATTATTACTTCGACAAAAGTTAATTAAATAAATCCTAACCTGTCATATTAACCTATAAAATTAGTGTAATTCATAAAAAGTCTCAAATTAATTTTATTTGGGTATTTATAATATCAATTATTCTAATTTTTTATTAATTAGGTAATTACTGCATCATCATTGTGTCATAAATAAATTAAATTATTTAACGTCTAAAAATTATACATAAAATATCATTATGTAGGAAATATTATTATATTTCTAATTAATATTTTCAATGGAATTTATATTATGTATAACCCTATATTAAAAATGTTTTAGTAAATAAACATTGATTTTAACTCTTTTAACTCTTCTTTGAATTAAATAATAATAAATTTCCTAATCTAATACAAGTGGACCTAAATGATAATATGTTATTACTAAGGTTGTTTTTGGTCGATATAAACTTGTCCAATAGAATTAGGACATGATTTAGGGTAATATTAATATCATTTTTACCCTTAATTACCCTATTTACTTTTAACTGTGGTAAATAAAAGTAAAAAGTTACTATTCGCCAAAAATTATTTTCATCTCATTGAACAAAATTTTACTTCTTTATATTAACCGTGTCTCTCGGATTTTCGAAATTCCATTAACAGAAGCGGTAAAATTAAGTTTTATGAAAAATTCAGTTTTTTTAACTACAACTTAGTTGTTTCACTATTCATCAAAAATTGATGTTTTTCAGAATAATGCCAAAATTTCACCCTAAGATATAATTGATATTCCAAATTCAAAAAAGCTATCTATTTTAAAAAATTCCAAACACAGAAGTTGCATTAATTAATTTTATAATTAATTTCCGCTGTCACAACAAATAGCGTGTTTTTAAAAAACAATATATATCAAAAGATTGACAATTGTTTAAGTCCAATTTTGAAGTTAAATTAATTCTAATGAACACCATTGGATAAAATGGTAAAAATATATTATAATTATACTTTTAAACCACTCAAATTCATAATTTATCACCATTAATTATTTTTATTAAAAAAGTTGTTTTTAATTAAAATTTATTAATTTTCACTATTCATCAAAATATTAAAGTTATCTGAAAAGTACCAAAATTTCACCCTAGGCTAATTTTGATATTCCGAATCTAATAATGAAGTCCATTTTGAGAGATAGAATTTATAAAATTTTAAAAAGAAGGTATTACTATTCATAACGACTAGTTTGGTAAGTCATGGTGTGCTTTAACTCAGTGTTGCGTGTAGTGCAAGTTATTGAATTATTTTGAATAAATAACACACTATGTAATCTTGGGGTGTTACATTCTCCCCTACTTCAATAAATTGCGTCCTCGCAATTTGAAATTCTTCTTCGAAAATAAAAGGTTGAAAATAAAAAATATCTTTGTGGGAAAACCCACATCAGAAATTTGGTTACTAAAATTTAGTATTAATATAAGGAAAAGAGAAATGAAAGGGTTACCACCAAATTATGATCTAGATTAGGATAACATTGGTGGAAAATAGAGACATCTAATTGGAGGAAAAACGTAAATATTCATAGTTCCTGATTGAGGTCATCAATCACAAACAAGTTTAAAATTGAAGTCCTTAAATTCATCAATCTATGATGATTTAAAATACCCTCGATTCAACAAAACATAAGTTATTAGGATAACAAATTTTTGACGTTTCAAAATATCTTAGTTGAAATCCCACATCAAAAAATGAATTAATGAGGCCTCTATTTAAAATAAATATTGGAAAGTATGAATATTACTAAAAATAACACATACTAGGGTTCCATGTAGGAAAATATGGAGAGTGGTAGAGAACATGGCTATGAAAAGGACAAAAATCCCAAAGCCATAAATTAGTGATGATTTAAGGAAACATCTAGGACAATATTTTTGTTCTAAGTTTCTTTTCTTAATGTTGAGTAATTTATTTATGAGATTGGCTAAGATCATAAGGAGATATACTTACGTTATAATTAGAGTTTTATTCATTAATAAATTTCTACCACAAACTCATATTTCACTCTTAAAGATAATAGAACGTAAAAAATTTCTATTTATACTATATGTACAGGGTTCCAAAATAAAAAAATTTATAATTCATCTACCAGATCTTTTAAAAAACTACATTATTTAATCTAGGACATATCGTGGGCCAGTGGTAGGTGATACACCCTTGTCGCCCTCCGATTGCGGGTTCAAGTCTCGCGGCCTTGCCGGTCGCGACGGGTTGTCGCCCGACCTCCGAGTTGTCCTTTTATGGCAATCCAAAATTAATCTCAAACTAGAATTTATCCAAAATACTTCTGTCCAAACTCACATTCCAACATTTATAAAGAAGGTAAACATAATTTAGATCCTTTTTACCCCGTAATAGCATATGAATACCTTCATCATGTATTCTTTTAAAACACTAAAACATCCTGAATTACCATAATCCTTATTGATTACATTCATGCTCCATTATTCCATATAGAATACTGGATATACTTCATCAATACAAAAATGTTTTAAACCCTGGCAATGATGGAATATACAAATCATTAATCAGCTTCAAGGTAGTCAATAATATCCAATATAATTTATCCAAATCAATAATGTATTATTCTAAAATCACTACCTCGGTATCAGAACCATATTATGGTTTATCTTTCTCTCAACCATATATTTTCCAAAAAAATTAACCTGCTATTGAGTCACTTTTCTTTGTTCCACATAATCTCAAGTCCTTAATGAAATAGTACTGCAGTACAATCCTTATATACTCCATAATTATTATAACAAGTACATTGTTGATATAACACTCAAATGACATAATCAACATAAGAACTCTAATCATTCCTCTTCATATGTGGTAGTATCATAACTTGATTATTATCCAATAGCATCATTTTCGGCATAGTCTGATGACTGGGACATAGGTTCGTGTAGTGTCCAAACTCCTTGAAAATGAAGCATTGTACATTTGAAACCATTTTCCTACCCTTGCAGTCACGTACTTTGTTCCCTTTTCCTCCACACTTATAACAAACTCCCATTCCTTTCAGGAAAGTTCTAGGGTAATTCTTCCCACAGGTATCACATATGGGAAAATTCTTCTTTTCCCTCTTCTATTTATCCATCTTTCTCTCTTCCATCCATTTCTTCCCTTTCATTCCTTCAAATCCATGGGACTCAGTAAACTCTTTACTTATCTTATCAACACATGATATTATTTCTTCATATGATGATAATACATGGGAGACTATTTCCCTTCTAAATGATGTCTTAATACCATGAAAGATACGATCCTTCTTACTCTTTGGATCATGTGCATTTCTGGAGTTCTCATTCCTTCTACTGGGCGCCATTTCTAAACAATGGCATACACTAGATTAGTTTAGGAATAACAGTACCTAATCCCAAACTTGTAAGACACATAACATAAATTAAATAGTTTATGGATATAATCCATAATCATAAAAATTTCTCCTTTGAGGAAATATATACTCATAAACCCTTCATAATGGTTTGTAAAGAAAATGAGAATTATCCTAAGCATATCCCCCGGGAGTGTCGTAACAAAGAGTGCAGCATGGCCCATTGTCGTGCACCAGTTCCCGTTCGAGTCTAGCTCAAAGCGGTGTTTTCAGGTTTTACCCCTAGGTACATCTGTTCCAGAGCCTCCTTTACCTACTCGTATCCAGACAGGGATGTATTGCTCGGAAAATTCACAAAATCTCTACAATACCAAAATTCTAGGAAGCTCTTCTATACTAATCCTCAAAGTCTATCTTAGGGCTATGTGCTCTAATAATAGTTTATCTAAATCTAGTTTCCAAGGTTATTGCTAAACTTCCTCTGATACCAACTGTAACGCCCCGACCCCAGTTACCCAGAGTCGGTGCATTATTTTAATACATTGGCATGATTACAAGGAATCAAGTCCCAAAGGACCGATTAGTTTAGAAGTCTTGGAAAATAGATTACACACATGAATATTACATTACACTTCATAACATACAAAACAACATAAATAATCCTTTATGAATGCCATTATTCCCTTTTATTAACCCTTCTTATCAATCATAATATACTTCTTGGAATACTGGGAAAAAATAAAACATAGAAAATGGGTGAGCTCAAACGCTCCGTAAGGGAATCAATATAGCAGAAACTTTCATAAATAATGATAAACATTTAAGGAAATGTATAACTAAAAAAAGACTTTTAAACTTGAACTTCAACATATTATGGAAAAAATAAATTGAAATAATTCTATTTACTTATTCACATGGATATTCTACTAATCGAATAATCACATGCAATATCAATAACCACTTTCATAATGATGGAATGCATAATGCCATACTATCATAACCACATAGCCAAGGCCTCGTGCAAAGACTACAAATAAGATTTTTCCAAGGCCTTGTGCCAAGACACTAGTTTGTCTCATGAGACCTACCGATGCATCGAGGAGTTATAGTGGGCTCCACCCATCACATATTAAGTGCAATGCATTCCCATATGAAAAGGTTTAAACATAACATAAACATTCGTATTAAAACTAGCATACGAAATGTCAATACTTTCACCATAAACTATGAATGGTATAAAAATAGCACATCCACAGAGAACCATATCACAAAACCTTCAATACAATATAGAATATTTGTATCATAATAAATCATCTTCAAATAAGCATAAAATCCATCAAAGGATGTTGACATAGATGAAATCAAAACACTTTTTAGAGAAATATCCCTTTTTAATTTGAAATCATTTAAGAGTCATATATTTATAAAAACAAATTCTTTGAAAATATTCTTATAAGATTGTAATGGAATATTCGACGATTTTATAATGGCGGAAAATAACTGCACCCGCCGTATAAGTTAAAAAAACATTCTTACCTTAATTTTGTCGAAAAGGTTAAAAGCACCTTGTTTGGAAAATGACGGAAAGATTCCTTTATAAAACTCTTATAAAAAGTCAAACAAGGGTATAAATGACTTTAACCGATATTCTATTAAATAGTAAAAATGTTTTGAAATACATTTTTAAGAAACATGGATGTGGATGATAAAGAGATCTCAGTAGATTATTACGTATAAACAACCTAGGATAATGAAGAGATTGTGAAATAACCCTTACCTTGTACTTTTAATTGGTTGGTTTAAGATAAACTCCTGTATAATTGTGAAATAATTGTTATTAAATTATAAAAGAATCATATATATTAATTTGATATCACATATGATCTTTTAACATTGATTTGTTAATAATATCTTAGTATTATCGTTGCTTCGGGTGTTAACTTACTCATTTTATTTTATATGTTTTGTTATGTAAGATGTGATTGTCATGGATAGGATGTATATTAATCATATCCAGAATGATATCAAGTCCTTAGATACTATTATTAATAATCAAATGAGAATTATACTTGAATGGATAAGATGGAAAATGATTCTCATCGCGTTCGTGGAGACGGTAGTCCGTACGTATGCACGAGCGACAATATCATTATTTTGATATTAAAATAATATATAATTGGATGGTATAACATATATACAGAATCATTATCATGTTATATTTATTATTTACATGAATCAAACTTCATTATTATACCCATCCAAATAATAATTTATTGAATAACAATTACACCACGACGTGGAGACGGTAAGCCGTACGTACGCACGTATGGTGATATGTTATTCAAAGGATGGATAGAATAATGAATATGATTATACCATATTTATAATAACATCACAGTATATATAAGATACTAGAGTTATTATTTTATAATGTTAATAACAAAGAAAGAAGATGTGTAAGAAGAAAGGAACTTGGAAAAGGGTGGTGAAATCATTACCTCTTCTTCGGGTTCTTCCTTTTGATTTGATCAAAATGGCTCCTTAGGTTGGCTTTCTGATAAAAATAAGGCCTCTAGGTTGTAGTGACGGAAGTTGAAAGAGTATTTGGTCAGGGTTTATCCGAACCAAAAGGTTATTAAGGTGTGAAGTAATTAGAAGGGGGAGTGCCCTTTTATAAGAGGGGTGAGAGGCACCTTTGGAAAAGCTAGAAATATTAATTTATAATAAATTCATATTCGGTTTCTAAAAGCTCAAAGTTTTATTATTCAAAGGAAAAGGTGGGGATAGGTCGAAAACCATTCATCCAATAGAATTTAGACTTGTTTGGGTTACTATATTAACCTTATCTTTTAGTTTTAACTCTTAGTTAATTAGTTTGACATTTACCATGTCACTTTGTATTTTTATATTATATAGTTAATAAACTTACTATATACATCCAATTGAACCCCAACTGGTCCATTAATGATACACATATCATGATATAAGTCTCTTTTCCTATCCTAAAATTTCTATGAATTTAATATCAATTAATAATATAATATATTTTTTAAAAACTCTTTTATGTCAATTTTGACACTATTCAATAGTTGATTTTTTGGAAACTCGTAACAGAATTATTACTTCGAAAAAAGTTAATTAAATCAATACTAAAATGTCATATTAACCTATAAAATTAGTTTAATTCATAAAAAGTCTCAAATTAATTTTATTTGGTTATTTATAATATCAATTATTCCAATTTTTCATTAATTAGGTAATTACTGCATCAACATTGTGTCATAAATAAATTAAATTATTTAATGTATAAAAACTATAAATAAAATATAATTATGTAGGAAATCGTATTATCTTACTAATTAATATTTACAATAGAATTTATCTTATGTATAACCATATATTAAAAATATTTTAGTAAATAATCTTTGATTTTAACTCTTTTAACTCTTCTTTGAATTAAATAATAATAAATGTCCTAATCTAATCCAAGTGGACCTAAATGATAATATTTTATTCCTAAGGTTGTTTTTGGTCGAGATACTCTTGTCCAATAGAATTAGGACATGTGTTAGGGTAATATTAATATCATTTTTACCCTTAATTACCCTATTTACTTTTAACCGTGGTAAATAAAAGTAAAAAGTTACTATTTTCCAAAAATTATTTTCATCTCATTGAACAAAATTTTACTTCCTGATATTAACTGTGTCTCTCGGATTTTCTAAATTCCATTCACAAAAGTGGTAAAATTATGTTTTATGAAAAATTCAGTTTTTTTAACTACCACTTAGTAGTTTCACTATTCATCAAAAATTGAAGTTTTTCAGAACAATGCTAAAATTTCACTCTAAGCTATAATTGATATTCCAAATTCAAAAATGATATCTATTTTACAAAATTACAAACATATAAGTTGCATTAATTAATTTTATAATTAATTCCCATTGTCACAACAAATAGCATGTTTTTAAGAAACAATATATATCAAAAGATTGACAATTGTTTAAGTCCAATTTCGAAGTGAAATTAATTATAATGAAAACCATTGTATAAAATGGTAAAAATATATTCTAATTATAATTTTAAACCACTAAAATTCATGATTTATCACCATTAATTATTTTGATTAAAAAAGTTGTTTTTAATTAAAATTTAGTAATTTTCACTATTCCTCAAAATATTAAAGTTATCCGAAAAATACCAAAATTTCACCCTAGGATAATTTTGATATTCTGAATCCAATAATGAAGTCCATTTTGAGAGATAGAATTTATAAAATTTTAAAAATTAGGTATTACAATTCATAACGGCTAGTTTGGTAAGTCATGGTGCGCTTTAACTTGGTGTTGCGTGTAGTGCAAGTTATTGAATTATTTTGAAGAAATAACACACTATGTAATCTTGGGGTGTTACAACAAACAAGAATCCCATGGGTGGAGTCCCATACCTAGGACAACCCCACCTCATTATCATCCAAATAAGATAAGGCTCACTCCTAGAGGATTTTTCCAAAAGAACCTCTTTAAAATTCTAAATAGGATTTACCCCATTTTCATAAAATAATTCATTTCATAAATACCACTCTCAACCCCTTTTAATAATCCAAAACAACATTTAAAACAAAACACATTTACTTAGTCAAAGGGGTATAATGTTAAGAATTTAATGTTACAAATAATGTTTAAGATATAATTCACCATTTTTAATATCAAAAACACTTTTATAAAAACCAATTCATGTCACTATAGATCATTAACCAATTCAAAGAGCCAACCGAGCCATTCAAAAAACATTGTGCATGCCAAATCCTTTCCAACAATCCTAAATAATCACAAACAAGGGTAAACCTACCAATTTGACCTGGAATAATTTAGTTAACAATAGTAAATACCTATTTGTCAACCAAGGGATGTGAAAAAATCATGAAATCAAATTAAACATGAATTTAAACGGCATATACAATGGGGTCCTACCTCAAAGGTGGAAGAACTTCTAGAATATAGTGAAAAACTTCAATCGCACCACCACCACACACAACAGAGAAAATAACTAACCTAAAACATCAAGATTAAACAAAAAAATTAAGGATATAACCCTAAAAATAGTCCCCAACCATAGGATAATAGTAATAACAATAAAGGGGAAAGAAAAACATAGAAGAAGTGAGAGGAAGCACGTAAGAGAAGAGTTCCCTTGATATTTTTTAGAGAAATCAATCCAAAAACACCCAAGGAAATGAGATATAAAAAAGACAAGTAGAGGGTGAGGAGGTTACTAGGCTTCATGAACCCTAACGGGGAGGAAGGACTCTTTTTTGGTTTAAAACATGAGGGGGAATGGGGATTTCCCTTTTTTCAGAACTAGTTAGGCTGCACAATTAATTTTCACCGTCTGCCAGACCATACTTTAACCCTTTGGTCACCTATTCGAAGAGGTTAAAAATTGCACAGGCACCTGCAACCAACTTCATGGTAGTGAATTGGCCTTACACAGGTTGTATGGTTGGTTCTGTCTAAGCCCATCCTTCTACACGGTTAACCCTAGGCTACCGCACGGTTGTGCGCCTACCGTGCACATGGTCATGTCAAGGAAAAAACTCCCACATTTCTCTAAAACCTCCCATACAAACAAAGTATAGACCATAGGGGAAAATATATTCAAGGAAGAGACTTCAAAACTCAACACCCATCACACCCAGAGCCCAGTAAAAAAGACCGGAACCCAAAATGAACCGGAACCAATGATGAATTTCCAAACCAAGGCATGAAAATTCTCTCCACTATAAAGCTTTCTTCCTCTAGAAATCACATACAAGGCTTAATTGGGGGAAGGACCACTTGGAAATAATATATCTCCAAGTAATTACCTATGAAAATAGTACTGAAACATCCGTGCAAAAACAAAAATCTAACAAGATGGACCCAGAAGACCAAAAAGAAAACCCCACTAAGTGCCACCCACCTCTGAGGTTTAAATGCCTCCCGTTGATCGATCAAAGTAGATACCTAACTATCATGAAATAAAACCCATCCTCAAGACATGAACACCACAAAAAACCTCAAATGGGACTCAAACTATCCATTTAAACAAACAACAGATGAACAACATCAAACCACTCTAATTAACACCACCACAATCCAAATCCCACAAACCCAATAGTTGTACTCCAATCCCTAGGGTTCATTAATGAAGAATACATGGGCCTATGGATTTCGAGACAAAACCACCTACCTCCAAGCCAAAAGTCTAATAGAACTGAGATATGATTATGGGGAGGACCAAATGGACTCCCCACCATAAAAACTAACGATATTTCAATGACCATGAAAACTAAACTGCATGAACCCAAAGACCCCCACCTCAATGGGAGGGGAGGGAGGGCCCATTTAATGGAACATCAAAACCATGATAGAAAAAAACTAAATCCACAACATCCTTGGGTAACCACCAAAAAACCAAGCAAAAATCCCTCAAACGGGATTCATGGTCCATACAAAGTGGCCCATATTCAAAAGAACACAACCACTGAGACCTTAATAAAATGATAGAAGTACGTAGGAGGCTTAAACTACCTCCATTTCCCACATAGAGAATATAACATTAACCCAATCCTTTCCACACCACTGGGGTTTCCCAGACTATGCATCAGCTTAAATCCAAGACCTATGGTTGGAGTTCTGGTGGTTGAAGCATCTCATGTCTCATATATAAGATTTAGAAACACCATAACTAAGCACAAAAGCCAAAACATTTTCTTTCAGTGACACAGACAACCACACCAAATTCCTGATCAACCCAATGAACCCCAACACACTCCAACATTCACTATTCTCCAATATGGAATCTTACTAAAACAAGGGCTTCGCGAATGCACTTGTAAAACCCCATTTCACCTTGAACAAAGGACAAAAACCATAGGGTCACAAAGATTATATTTCCAACTAAAACCTAAGAGGTTCAGAATTTTTAGATACAAGGTTATGCTCTTGTCAAAATAGATGTTCTCAAGAAGTCCCACAACATCCACCGTTACATTCAAAAGAGGTCATGACACATCCAAATGCCACCAAACATATCCCATGCAGCAGAATGGAACATTATAGGGGAAAAGGATCTTGACTCATGTCCCAAATAGCACATGGATATTGCAAAAGAATATATCATCCTCTTATGTTAAATTCACCACACTAATGGTCTAGAACTATCTAATCCTAGAGAGACCAATGAAAGATCCAAGGATACATTCTAGGATAGCAGCTCATACCAATATCTCCAACTGTGTTCCTACGCTTCATAACTATAATTCCCTTCACCTTTTTCAGATAGACCTTCATATTCAAGGGAGACAGACTCACCTTCCAAAATTCCAGCGATCAAGAATCTAGGACCTCTCTCAACTTTTTCTATATCAGGTCTTCCGCTACGAGATGATCCACCCAATTGAAAAGGAGGAGAAATAAACTTAACCCAAAACCCCAAGGGAAAATTCTTTATCTTGATCAATTGGAGGGTTCACTGCTACGGATGCATCACCCAAAGCTTCACCTTGGGTTTCCACTAAACCTACATGGGGGAGTACACCAAGAAACAAGGGAAAATAAGGAACTAGAAAAAAAGCAATCCAGTAACATGGATCCTTCACATAAAACTTGACAAAAGAAAATATCATTTATAGAAAAATAAATGTAACATAGAACACCACCAAAAACTATCAATACATCAAATCTTCCATTAAAAACACTTTTTAAATGAAAAAAAACCTAATGAATTCCACACCCACCAATGGTTTCCCATGGGCCTCACTCTTTCACATTCCCATTCCATACTGGGAACCCGACCATTTTCTATTAAATTTCTATTCATGAGGACACTCACGATGATACTACTGGTAAAATATTTAACTCACCCTTACTTTATAAATCCCATAATAATCTTTTCAAAAATCACTATCCACAAAAATTTGAAATTCCAACCACATCTCACAAAACCCTTTTCAAATAACCGCCAAAAATCCTTTTAGAATACATTTTTTAGCCTTACATTCCAAATCTAAAACATTTCATTCTTTCCAAAAATTTAGAAAACTTCCCAAAGATATTACAAACCTCCCAATTAAAATTATTTCCATTTTACCCCAAAATCCATTTCACAAAACCCAATTTTCCCCTTACCAAAACAAGGACTTTTTCATTTTAAATTATGCTTATAAAAATTCCAAAACAAGGCTTTTAGAAACAATTTTATTGAATTAAAGGAGACCCAAAAGATTCATAAGAGGTGAACTAGCATTGATGAGTGACTTAGTCATATGGTTTGCGGCCAAAAGCCAGCCAGGACACTATTATAGAGAGATTTCCAGGGTAATTTCCCTGGCTCCACATGGATTTCTAGGCCCTGTGAGCTCACGAAGTCCACTTCCCAACTCTATTTTCATTTCCTTATACAAAACAACCCACAAGAACCTAAGACACTAACCACCCAGACTTCCCATTGATACCTGAGGTTCGTAACGAGAAAGAATTTAAGATGATCTTCCCAGACCTACACCTCAAGACTAAAAATCCTACTCCTTCTACAATGAAAACCCAAAATAACAAAGGGTTCTCCAATAAAGGTCCTCAAAAGAGAAAACCTCCTCTGATACCATTTGATCATTAACCAACCTAGGTCAACCCGAAACCGGTCACCTGATCCGGTTTGTGACACAGCCCAAGATGTGTTCTCGGTCCTCCTAAGCTAGAAAAATGTGCTAAGGGAATCATTAGACTAGCGAAGGGAATGATTTCTCCCAAAAAATAAAAATAAAAAATATTGTAGGTATTGACATAAAATCAATCCAAACTCAAAATGTTTTCAATAGTTTTAGACATTGTAATTAAAAATGAAATATAACAAGACTAGATAATAAACCAAACTAAAATAGCTATGAAGAACCTGACACCAAATAGCACCTCTGTGTGACCCCAAGGATCACCCTCTAAACAAACACCACCCATCGCCCTAGGAAACTGAACAAATGCTGAAACCTGCAAGAGAAGCTAAGAACAAGAAAACACTATAGGCATGAGTATTAAAACATGGTGGGTAGGCATAAAAAATTCTATTCTCGATTAATATCCATTAAATACAGCAATAATAATTTATAATTATGAAATAAAAACTATAAAAATAGGGTTTTTAGAACTTTACATTTCAAAATAAAAAAATTGTAACTCATTTCCCTCCTATTTTAAAACTACGATCAAATATGGAAGCAAAGAAGGTTTTATAGGGGAGATGGTAAAAATGGTAACCAAGTAGGAAACCTTAATTTTTCATGATAAAGTAAAATAGGGCTTAAACCCTTTTTATAAAACACACATTCATGATTTCTAGAGGAAACTCCAAAACCAGTAACATCAGAGACAGTCTCACAATGAGAGAAATGGTGAACGAGTCTAGTGTCATATCGTAACGAGAATACCTAAGAACTCATAGGAATACCATAACATACTAATACCAGCGATTCCATCCCTAGTAGCATGCCACACATGATAAAAGAAATCTCCCTAACAAACATCCACCCTTTCTCAGGTTGGACTACGAGGCCTAATCACACAGAAATAAACCCAAATATCCACCTACTATGGGAAACTGGATTGCATGTGTACTTAAAATGTATCAATTGTTCATAGTCTACCTCTTTTTTATACTAGGTTCCAAATCTATGTTCATAATGGGGTTTTCAAAACATTCCAAGTAACAAGTCTCATATCTAGGTATTATCACACACTGCCACAACTGGCACTACCCCAACCTCCTCAAGTAGTAGCCCATTCCATTAATGAAAATCACATGGGTGGAGACCCATAATAAGGAAAACCCCACACATTTATCATCTAACTAGGACAATTATGCCTCGTAGAGGGGTTTTCCAAAATAACCACATTAAAATTCCAAATGGGACATCCATCATTTTCAAAAAATAATTCATTTCAAAAATACCACTCTAACCCCCTTTTCATAATTCAAACCACTATTTAAAACAAAACACATTTACCATTCTAAAGGGAAATAATGTTAATAATTTAATGTGGATAATATATTTGAATAAACAATTCCACATTTTTAATATGAAAAACACCTTTATAAAAATCAAGTCATTACACTATAAATCATTAACCAATTTAAAGAGCCAATTGGGCCATTCTCAAAGCACTATGCATGAAAAATCCTTTACAACAATCCTAAATAATGACAAAAATAGAAAAAAAATTAATTTGTAATGGAAAATTTTATTTAATAACAAAAAAAACTATTTGGAAACCAAAGTTTGTGAAAACATCAAGAAATCAAAAAAAATGAATTTAAAGGGAATATGCAATGGGGTCTGACATCAAAGATGGAGTAACTTCCAGAATATGGTGCAAAACTTAATTGCACCACCACTACACCCAAGGGAGATAATAAATGACCTAAAACATCAAGATAGAACCAAATATTTAAGGATATAACCATAAAAATGGACCCCAAACATAGGAGAAGAAGAAACCCAATAATGGTGACAGAAAACTCTAGAAGAAGAGGGAGAAAGCATGGAACAGAAGACTTACCTTGAGATTTCATGGAGAAATAAAGACAAAAAACCCAAGGAAAGGAGATAAAAAGAGCCAAGGAGAGGTGAGGTGGCTCATAGGTCGCGCTAATCTTAATGTGGAGGAAGGACCCAATTTTTGGATTAAAATGTTAGGGGTAAAATGAGGATTGCCTATTTTTTGAAAACTAGAGAGGCTGCATGATTAGTCTGCATGGTCTGTCAGACCATGCGGTAATCATGAGGTCACCTCTACCAAGAGGAGAAAACACTCACAGCCACCTACTACCTACTACACAGCTATGTTCAGGTTATATGGTCGGTTCTATTCGAGCACAACCTACCACACGATTTTTCCTAGGCTACCGTACGGTTGTTCACCAACTGTGCACATGACCCTATCAAGAAAAAAAATCAATATTTCTACAAAAACTCCTAACCAAACCAAGGATAGACCACAGGGGAAAACTTAATCAATGAACATATTATAAAAATAAACACCCATCACACCTAAAACCCAATCAAAAGGACCAAAACTCAAACCGAATCCGAACAAAAGAGGATTTTCAAACCCGAGTTCTGATATTGGTGATACCTAATCTAAATCCTCTAAGGATGATCAACTCCTCCCCAAACCCTTGATCTGGAATCATGAAGTCTATTTTCATAGTTTTTGTTACTAGTTCTCATACCTCTTCTCCAGCTTAGACTCCTGTTATTGGTGTGGACCAGTTGATATTGGACATCAGAGTTATAGTTCAAGGTGTAACTAGCTCTGCAACTCCTATTTCTCACTCTCTATATGTTGAGATGGTACGAACTATGATTATAGAAGAGCTATAAACCATGATGGGTGGCACTAATGAGGATATTCTCTTCAATATTAGGTAGAACTCTAACCATATTCATAAAATGGTTAGATTTTACTCTAAAGGTGCTTCTACTTCTCAAGAGTAAATTCCAAAGTACGTCGATTTTCTATTTCAAGAGGTTTTATACCAAGAATTAGATGATCAGTCACTTCAAGTATTTAGTGGAGAATTTAAAGCTACCTTTAGTGACTCATGATTTAAAAGAGAGTGTTAATAAGCTGAAGGATTTTACTCCTACCCTTGAAAAAATTATGGAAAAAAATATGACTTTGAGAAAGATATGAAATATAGTGGTGATTTCATTAGGGATTTCATAAATCTTCTCAAACCATACTTGATCTATCACAACACATCCATTATTTCTTTAGTAGAACCTCCTCTCACACCAGCCCTACCAACTTCTACCTCTACTTCTACCATTTTTCACCTATGACTATAACCCCTACTCAGGATCCAAGTCAGATCAGACTAGTCATTCATTAACATCTCTGGCCTAGCTCCTCCTATAGCCTAAGTTAAGCTCCCTCTGTTCATACTGAATTACCTCAGCCTTCACTTAGTATTCTCTCTCTTCCTCCAGCCACGACATCTACACCAACTGCTCCTACCAACTCTGCATTTGCTAAGGGAAAGGAAATGATGGATTCTAATGTGACCAAGAAGTAGTTGGATCACTTTTTGATAGGGATTTTTTTACTATTTTATTGTACCACTTTTTAATTCCTTGTAATATCTCACTCATGAAATAAATTCTCTTGGATTCATTTAACTACTTGTTACTTCCTTATCTTTTTCTTATTTTTATTCATTGTTTCCTTTTTGATAATCCCAAAAGGGGGAAAAATACTCTGGCTAATATGAAATATCTATCAATGGGGCTTATGATTAAGATTAATATTAAGATTGAGATTAACTGGGAACATCTAACTGATAAAATATCATATTAATTATCTGTGTAATATGTTAACCATATTTTTAATATGATCATTATAAATCAATTTTTATGGTATATAATGACATTATCTGTAATCATAAAAAAGGGGGAGATTATTGGCCCCCTTGAGTTTTGATTCTCATAAATCATTCTTGATTATGGAAATTATGACTTATTAAGTTATATTATGATAAATATAGTTTAATTATAATATTAATCTCTGTTATTAGTGTTCATATCATAAGACAGGTTAACATAATTTTTTCTAAATATGAGTCTCGGATAAGACTGACTTATCGACACCTAACTGACTGACGCCTGACCTTCCAACTTCTGACCTACTAACACCTGAACAACCAAAACCTGACCTATAGATACAAAAAATACAAAACCCTTACCTACCAATGCCTAAACTAGAGATGATTGACTTACTGATAGAATGACCTACCGACAGTATGACATTCTGATAGTCTAACCTCCTCGTAGACTGAGTCACTAATGATCTGTCTTACATTCAAAACTAATTATAATAGTAATATTTATGAAACAAATATTATATATCATTTTTATACATTTTTAGAGACTAGTACGAGGTATGAGGTACCTACTCGTGACAGGGAACATGCTCCTTGTTGACCATGTAGTAATAAAAGAAATCACTTGGGAGAAAGATAAAGAGGGATAATTTTTGTGAATAAAAATGTTGTACAATAGAAAAGAACAAGAATCCTACTAGTTGCGAACAAGAATGTATTTTCTGAGAACAGAACTGTTAACATCCTTGTAGTAGAAAATTCTTGTGAAGAGGCTCTCCGAAGAGTATCTCAACTTACTCGAACCCAGAACATAGAGAATCCCTGACACTATGTTTTGGTGTCTACTTCTAGAAGTGGACTTGAGAGTCACTTCTACCATTATAAAGGAGTCTATAAGAATAATATAATATCATACAGAGCATGAAATACTCATTTAATCTATTCACTCTGACTGTGAACATTATTTACATTTCGAGCAGTGTGTGTCTTTGTTTTGAAAACACACACTAACACCTTTTCTAAAATGTAAGATACATATAAATATTCATAAAACCATATTTGTACACATTAAACTCCCACATATAATAGTGGAAGATTTCCATTAGAGTCCTACCGGTTTGTTTTCACACTCCCATAAAAACTGTGAAAGAGGTATAGTTGACCTGGATAGATTGTATATTATTATTACCTTGATACAGGGTGTGGATCAAGTTCATTTAATATAAACTGCTTGGTGGTAGGTGATCACCAAGTGGAGAGGATTAGGTCTCATCTTGAGACTAAACCTCACATTTTAAATCCACTATGCCTTTTAAGTTTCGTTTTCTTATCTGTTTTCTTCATTCTAACTGGAAAACATCACACAACTTTTATAGTTAATCATAGATAGTTTTAATATTAGAATTTGAATTAGTAGAGTGATTTTAATAGTTAAATAAATTAATTAAATTTTTTTAACTATGAACTAACCAATATTTAGGAAATATTTCAAATAATTAAATCTTTTATAAATATGCTACTTTGGTTAACTGGCCTATGTTTGTTTTTAAATTGGGATATTTTTAAATAAATGTTTTAAATAGAAATTTTTAAAGGAAATAAATTATCCCCCCCACCATTGAGTGTCCTACTCAGACCAAAAATAGTGTTCTATGATAAGTTATAACATGATTAAAACCATTATACTAGATGTTAAATAATGTTGATCTAACAGAAAGCATGAGGTAAGGGACATCATCTGAACTTCCATTCATTGAGGCATACTTTTATTTTTTCCATATAATTTCATTACATGCTGTATATACATTCCGTTTTACATTTAATATCCTAATTATTTAAAAACCAACATTATTATAAGTTTAAATTTGAAATTTTTTATCCACATACATTTTATATATAAATTACCAAATGGTACCAAATTTTATAACTCAATTTATTTCCATTGGGATAAATAACTTCTTAGTTGTCTTTGATATTGTAAGAATATGTGTGTAATGAATTTTAATTATCATATTTTTTATCTCCACTTTTTAATGTCAATTTACATTTCATACAAAAAACCTATTCATTAATTAATTATCACTTCAAAGTTATGATCAATGTAAGGGTTTATTTCACAATCTCATTCTAATTGAGATTGTTTATTCATGAATTACTATCAAAGGAAATTATTTTATAAATGTATAATAAACCCATTAATTATTCTAAACTAATATTTATTAATTGACTATTAAAGAAATAGTTCAATTTTACAGACTTTGGTACTTAAAATAATTCAAAATATGTTTTTTAATCATACTTCATTTCTTTGTTTAGTCGAAAATCTGTTTCCTTCCTAAACTATGTTTTCTAAAAAAATCAAAAATGTTTTACTATTGTATAAGATTTTTAAATTAATTATTTACCCATTTTTTATTTTTTAATAATTTATTTAAAGTAATATTCATTTCATTTCTAAAACATGGCCCATTTTGATTTTTTCAAAAATGTGAAGGGAGTATTTGTTATAACATAATCGGAATATATAGAATTTCCTTCCATCCTAAGAATTTACTATTTTAAAAATTACTTTATTTGTTCTTAGGGTTATTTTCAACGAAAATTATTATGAAAATATTTTTAGAACTATTAGATTTGAATTTTTTTTTGAAGTGAAAAGAATATTTTTCCCTATAATGTTTTTTTAAATATCTTTGAAAGTTATTTATATTCATCAACAACAACAAAATTTTATTTTACATATAACCCACTAGTGATATATTGTACTAATACCATAATAATTCATCATATTGGTGTTTTATGATAATTTTTACCAAGTAATGTCTTGACATTTTCATTCTGCATAAATTTTTATAGTTAACAAATTTCCTTTAAAACATTCACATTATTTTGATCATTTAACATTTCATTTGTATTTAATATATGTAATATATTTATCATGGATATGATTAATTCCTAAACTGTATATAATTTTTACTAAAAATGTTTCTCTTGAATATTCATATTCTTTATATCATGGATATGATTATTTCCTAAATCGTATAACATTTTTATATAAGGTGTCTTTCTTAAATATCCAAATTTTTTGTATCAGGGAAATGATTATTTCCTAAAATGTAAACCATTTTTACATATGGTGTTTCTCTAAAATATCCATATTCTTTGAATCATGGATATGACAACTTCCATGTTCTTTTACTATTTTTACATAGGATCATTTCTTTGAATTTCATTTAATTAACATGGAAATATTAATAAATTTTTATTCTTTAGTCAATATAGATAATTTTTTATAAGTAATATTGACTCATGAATTAAGTTGATTATTCATTATATGAAGATTTAATTAGACCTACAGTGATTGGTGGGGCTTGAAATTATATATCACCTTGATGCATTAGTTATTCTCAAGAGAAAAATCATTTGGCCAAATTAAATGATTTTTTATACATATTGGTAAAATTATCTTTTTAGTGGTCTTGATAATAGAAGTATAAATATTACTAAGATCACAGTACCTAAAAATTAAGAATTTTCGTCATTAATAATTTAGTTAAAATTTTCATTGATATTTTTTTAATGATTTTATATCTGGATGCATTCAATTCACTATTTAATGATTAAGTGGTATGTTTTATTAGTTATTTAGCTTTCCATATTGATGATTCCTTATCAAATAATGATAGTCATGTCATTTATTAAATGGAATTGGGGTAATGTTATTTACCTTTCTATCGTTATTATGATTATAGATTCATGATAAATTCTGGTGTATATAACCCTTACAGACCATTTCAGATCACCTTTATTTTATTTTCTTTCCCTATAATCTAGGAAGTTTACTAAGAATAATATGGCATTATATAATAAAGAGAATAATTATATTCCCAAAAACACTTATGGGGTAATTTGTTTTTTCAAATGTATTATGAGATATATATATATATATATAGTTCATTAATATTACAACTCCATTCTATCCATCGGGATGCAAATAGCATATATCTTATACCAAAGTAGTAAAGTAATCGCTAGATCTGGTCTATTAGGGTCTAGGTCTCTACATTATGTTATAATTTAAAATGGAAGATATATCAATCAAAAAAATGATTTTGAACTTTTTTATACTTATAATTTCTTTAAATTATACTTTTGGTATTATAAACTGTTCAAAATCAAAAAAAATAATTATAAAACACTAAAACACGATCTAGAATCACTATGATTTTCTCAAAAACCAAATAGGAATAATGTTAAATTAAATAAAATATAATCATTAACCATAACTTTTTAAAAATCCTTTAGGATTCAAAAACTTTTATTAAAAGCCCAAAGAAATGTTTTTTAGAATTTCAAGTAGATGCTTATACTTTATCTTTGAATATTTAAATATTTTTAATGTTAATAAAACAATATAACATAGAAATTCTATCCCATGTTCATATATTCACAAAAATTTTAAGTGTATATGTTAGATATTTATTTTTCAAATACACATTTTAATAATTTTCAAATTAAGTATAAAAAATATATTCAATATGCATAATAATATTTAAAATAAAATTTGATTCACTCCATTTCATTAAAATACCCAATAATAGTTTGTATGTTAGTGGAGAATAAAATTTATTTAGATATATTTTATTTAATTAATTTGAATCCTTATTTAGGTCCTTATATTATTCTCATTAACATCCATATTAAATTTTATAACAATATAAAATTTTGGTTATTTAGTAACAAATTTTTTAACAGATAAAATTTTCTTTATTGATTAAGAATTAATTTTATGATATTATACCACTTGAGAATGTTTTTTCCATTAAGATTCTATTTCTCTAGGTTTTATATTGACGTTTTGTTTGATTATGGTAATTTAATTTCCCTATAATAAAATATTTTATTAGATTGTTATCTTATTTTACATTCATTTTATAAGGAATTTTATTAAATTTTTACCCACTAAATAAATGATCTCATTAAATTTAAAACATATCCATTAGTATTCCAAGATCCATATTGCATTTTGAAAAATCTCATCCAATTTTATAACATTATCAATGATTATATCTAATAAATAATCATTTCAATCATATTACACATCACTCATGGATAGTATAGTGGATAAAAATTTATCCTAATTAATTATTAAATTAATATAAACTTAATTTCCCTACTATCTTATTGGTTAAGGTTCTCATATAAGTGTAACCTAATGAATACTATAAACATGTGGAACATAAAAGTTATGGTCACCACGTAACATGTTTTCATTATGAAAGATAATCTTGGGGCACCAATATTTTGAATGAATATCCTATTTGATTGTTTGAAGTATTGAAACATATTACTTTTTATGGAATCCAACTTATTTTTTTAAGGTTATTTAATATCTCTAGAATATTTTATGCATGTCCTTTTTATGTATGAATTATTCTAATGAATTATTTGTAATCCCAATTCCATCCAAAAAATCAATACATTCAAACCATATTGATGTGTAACCCTTTATAAAACTCATATCTTATGTTACTAAGCCAAATTAAAATCCAATAATATTAACACACATCCAAATGAATTTCATTAAAAAGGTGTATACCTTTAATTTGGGTAAATTTATAGAATCAAATAAAAACAATAATCTCCATAAGTGTAATTATTAAACTATAAGTATCCATCTATCACTTTTATTGACAAGGAATACGCCTCAAAACCAGCGTGAAATAGTTACCAAATTCCCTCTATCTGTGATTGTTTATTCAAGAGTACCCACAATTTCATATGTTTTTTAAAAAATAATATTTATAAATTATAATCAACTTATTTGTTTTTTTAATCACCCAGTTCAAGACAATGTCAACAGAGACAAAAGTTAAACCAATAATCTTACCATGCATGTAACTCTATGAATAAAAGAATGATAATTTACTGATGTATAATAAACAATTTGATATAAATATTATATAACAATTCATAATATAATATTTATATTCATTTATCATAATTATACTATTATTTCAATTTATGATTACAACATACCACACTCACACACCAGACCCTTATCCTTATACTAGATATCTCATTAATCCCCCCATGGGATGAGTACATGGTATATATACAATATTTATACATTATATCAACATATAGAACCTACCAATTTATGTGGAACAATGGACCACAATACATATCTATGTAGGACACCCTACAAAACAACTCATTGGCGCATTTTACATTTAGCCCAAATTCCCCCATTGTACTTGTAAATTCTAGAACTATTTCACTGATGTGGCCTCGCCCTGCATCTACGATGCAATGAAAAAACCCTTCCCTATGACTCAAGTGTTCCTAATGGTGAATAATTATCCTTACCTACACCCCCACTTGAGATATGTTGTTACCTGCTGGGGTTTCATTGGCCCTTTCCCACCACGGTCTCTTACACCCGACATCCCCCCCCCACCTCAGCACAGTCATCATTGATCGAACCCACCCCACCTTATATCTTTACAAAATAGGAATCATCTATTAATAATTCATATTCAAATCATAAAAATATTATATCTTATTCATGGATACACATGAAAAAATCCCATCTTATCAAACAAAAATTTCATATTTTATCATTTAAATGGTGTTTATATTAACTCTACATTTTAGAGATGTGTGAAAATTATAAATACAATTATTGTTATAGAAATCCATAAATTATGTAACCATTCAAAAAAATCACATATTTTTAAAATTACATCACAAATATAAACATTTTATATTTACATTGATAATATAATCATAAAAAATATAAACACTATTATTTTCCACCTTATTTTAACCGTTTAAGTGAAAATTAATCTAATATAACATCCACCAAAATGTTTTTGGGTCAGTTTAAGGAATTAATTTGAGGGCCCATTCTGGTGGTTCATAATGATAAATTTAAAAAAACCAATTCGATATAAAATTATACTCAAAACAAATTATAACACTACACGGTTTTCCACAATAATAACAATTATAAAGTAAGAATAATTCTTTTTATCAATATGACCAAGATTTTATAGACCTAGAGTCACACAATAGACCACATCACTTTTAAACTCATATTAGATAATGTGTTATGACACAACCCATGGTATCATTCCATTTTTTATATTTTAAAAAAAAATCAATTTTAAGGAGATTAACTATTTAAAAAATGGATTTTCCCCTTCAACTATTATAAATTTGATACTCTTTGGGAAGATTGACCATGAAATATTGAACTATATACCATAACATAATCTAGTAACTAATTTTTAATACTTTTCTTAATACTTAAGCTATCAAGTACAACTTCAATATCTTAAACTTAAATATGAGGTCTACTAGTAATGAAGAATAATGTATTCCCTTTCATTACATAACGATTAACTATGTGAAATTTTCAACTGAAGTTCTCATATAAGGTATAATTATAAACTCAAAAGGATTTCCACATTGGTAAGATTTTATAATATATAATATAAAGTAAAAAATCAATTGTAATCAATAATAATAAATAACACATTTTTTAGCCAAAAAAACAATAATTTATCTAAAATATTTCCAAAACCAAGATATCAAATTAAATGATATCAAATAATTTTATAACCCATATTTAAAAAATAAATAAAAATAATTTATTTTATGTACATTTATAAACCATTATTTCATATAAAGTCATTATTTTAGAAAACTCTTTATTTTTATGTTGTTCTTCCAAAAAATTCCCAATTCCTCTAGTCATCATCAGAACCACCATGTTACCTAAATATCTAAAAATGATACAATAAAAAACATGATAATTTTAATAGTAGATATTTCATTCCATATTAATATTACTTAACTATATCTTATATAATTTCATTCATTATAAGAATATTATGTAATTTTTCAATCAAATGAAGAAAAAAACAGTATTTCTAACCAAATTGTCTTATCATGATTTATATGATTTTATTTAATTTATTAATATCAAAATATTAAAATTTAAATTTTATAAAAATTATATAATTTATAAATTAACCATGTTAAAAGTATATTAGTGTGAACTTAGATAATTTACTAAAAAGACTGATTTTTTGAATGGATTGTTGAAGTAATGATTTGTATTGAAAATTGCATTTTGTTTTACACCATTTAAGAAGATTAATTTTTAATTAAAACGGTTTCAAAGTAAATTTAGTTAAATTAGATTATCTATAATCCAATTATGGTCTTTATTATTAATAATATTATTTATTTCTGTATAAAACTTTGTATACATAAGATGTCATTTTTCATTAAACATTGTTTACATCATGTATTACAATTTTAATTTTTAAATAAATTATTCCAATTAAATTAATTGAGTTTGATAAAATGGATTAAATATATTAAATCATAATATATAATATTATTTAATAGGGAAAATTATTTTATAATCATTATTAATAGTAAAAGGAGTAAAAATATTTTCGCATAGTTAACGTTAAAACAATTTCATCTGAAAATAATCTAAGGTTATAAGGATTAATATGACCTAAAAAATTGTATAAATCCTATTAATTAGAAATATTTATACCTTATATAATATAATATTTTTAAATGGTCCTTTTTAGATCCATTTTCGTTGATTGAAACATTAATATTTTTAAATATTTTTAAAATTTCATTTCGTGTCCTCTCCCACACTTTAATTGAATGTTTTGCTTTTATTTCTTCTTCTATATACTTTAAAACTCCATAAAACATTTTTATATGATAAAATTAGTATCTCCAATATATTTATTTTGTTTATATTTAATAAATAACTTATATCTGTCTCCTTTTCTATAAAATGGGAAATGAAAACATCATTCATCTATACAGAGGACTACCGCCTTACAAACCAGGGTAATCTTTTTTCCAACACCACCTCTCATAGATGGTAATAATGGTGCATTTAATTATTATATTTGATATTTATGAAATACTCATAAAATTGGAAATATAATATATTTATTACTATAGTTCCCAATTTTTTATTGAAATGTTAAAACATTAATCATGCATTTGTATGAGTGAGCCTGAAAAAACTTATACAATAGGTGAGAACAATATAGTTCCACAATTTATTGGGTAATTTTCATTATTTTAAACATAAATTATGAGGGCGTTAAATTGGGTGCTTCATTCTATTGGTTTAACTAGTATTTGGTTATTTTTTATGTTATTGAATAAGAGTTTTAAATATGATGCTCTAATATTCCTATTATGGTTTTTATTTTTATGTTATAGGTTTTAATTGTTTTCATTATGAAAAAAGTGTGTTATCCATCTAGGTATGATTTATATAATACACTCAATTAATTAAGTGATAATGTAAATTGTTTTCACAATTTTTATATTTTTACCTGGAATAATGGATTTCATAGTTTTATATTCCTTACTGATATATTTTTGTTCTATACATATTTTTAAATTTTTTATACAGGGTTCAAGGATGTTTAAGAACAAATAATAAGTGATTTTTAAAGTCATGAATATTTTTCATGAAAATAAAACATGTTTCATTTTAAATGTTTTATATTGTGGTATAAATAGATACAAAATAGGTGATTCTATTAGTTAACTACGGGTTTGTAATATAATAGTTATAACTAAGTTATCTAGAACTTTATAACTAAAATGGTCTTTTGAATAAAATAATGGTAATTATAGTCTATAGTCACTAGGTTATGTAATTTTTTAAGTAATTCACTTGTATTTTTATCAGAGCATTTTATAGATAAATTCAAATGTAAGGTTGTTGTTAATATAATACCCTTGAGATATTCTAAATTATGAATATGTTAAAATTATATATCATATTTAAATTACCATATTTATTTATCTAATATATTATTATTTAGAATCATCTTCCATAATGATAAAAAGGATTCTAAAGTAGGAAGGTATGAAGAAGGAAATTTCCTTCCAAATCAGTAGCATGGAATGGTTGGAAATAGAGCTAAGAAATGTGTTTTAGAGATGGTTCAGTTGATGCAGGTTATAAATAGTTGTGTTACCCATATTATAGATAAAACATATTTACCACAATTTAACATGATGATAACTAACAATTGTTTGAAACACAATACTTCAATTTTCAGTGGAACCGTAGATTTGGTGTTAAATAAATGGTGGAAAATGAGCCTTTTCCATTGTTATAGTTACTAGAATAATATAACTTTTAATAACTGGTATCCATTTCCATGTATTGATGATTTTTTGATTACTTATACCGATAATAGTATTTTTTAAGATTAATATTAAGTTTGGGTTCCATAAGCTGACGATGAATGAGGGATATATTCCAAAGACAATGTTTCAGAATATATATGGTCATAATGAGTTTTTTATTATGCCTCTTGGGTTGTCTAATACCATGTTTATATTCATGCATATTATTAATTGGGCTTTCCTGGAAACTTTATATAATATTTTTTTTGTTTTTCTGATAATTTAGTATAGTAAAAAATTTATGAGAATAATGAAATACAACAATGGATTATTTTTAAATAATTAAAAGATATGCATACATATAGAAAATTTAGTAAATTTTAATTTTGGTTACAATACATTTCATTCCATTATAGTGTTATTTATAAATTTAGAATTACTATAAACCCTGATAAAACTAAATTGGTTAAATAATTGGAAAGGGAAACAATTGTAATATAGATTCATAGTTTTCTTGGACTGGTGGGTTATTACATGCAGTTTATTGAAGAATTTTTTTGGTTTTCTATCCCACTAACTATGTTAACACAAAATGGAGTTAAATTTATCTAGATGAAATAGTGTGATTATTATTTCAATGAATTGAAAAATAGATTGGTGGATTATCTAGTTTTCGACATGTCCTCAAGAAATTGTGAATTTGTTATCTATGGTGTTTCTTCCGTGAAGAGACTAGGTTTAATTCAAATGCATAATGATTAGGTAATTTCTAATAATTCACATAAATTTAAACCTATTGAGTTATAATATTCCATACATAATAATTAATTATATTCAATGGTTTTTTAATAAAAAATATAGTGAAATATTTATTTGGACTAATGTGTGAAATATATACTTATCATAAATGTTTCAACTATATATTCAGTCAAAAATATTTGAGCATGAGAAAGAGACAATTTTTGAAACTAATAATTTAATATTATTACATGATTCATTACTATATATGAAAATAAACAATATTTTATGATGCTTTCAGTTAAAAATATAATTCTTCATTAACCATGTTTGGATTAGAATGTGATCCTTCAAAAAATTATTTAATGAAATAGGGTTTAAATTTTTTATCCCAGTAAGTGTTCTATTTTGTTTTAAATTTTAGTAAAGTATTTATCATTAGACTTAATTAATCTAATATATAAGGAAAATATTGTTTTGTAATAAATTGTGGAACTGGTAAATAATGGTATGTTAATAAGACAAAACATTATCTAGGAAGGCATTTTTTTTATTTATAAAAAAGTTATGTGGGATTGATTTCTCTTAGTCGAAAAAGGAATTATTATGTGATGCTAATAGATCTCCCTTTATTATTCCTCATGGTAATAGGAAAATGTACAGATACATTCTAGAGTATTACTAGTTGGATGGTGTGATGATAGATATGACCATTAATTTCTGGAAAGGAGTTCAAAATTATTTTTGTCTAGAATTTAATTTCAGTACAGTATTTCATCCTCAACTGGATATATAGATAGAGTGAAATATTATTACATAAGAGGATATTATTCAAGCCTATTCAATGGATTACCCTATAAGTTTTGATAAACATCATTCATTAGTTATATTTTCTTATTATAAAATTTTTCATTTTAGTATATATTTTTCACTTTTGAGTCGTTAAATAGAAAATAGTGTCATTAACCTGCATGTTGGGATGAATTTGGTGAAATGATTCTATTATGAATAGAATTGGTTGAATAAATGGTTAAAAATTGAATTTTGACTCACTATTATATGAGGATGGAACAAAGTTGAACGAAATTATATGCTTATAATCAGAGGAAATATCATTCTTTCTAGAATAGATATTTTGTTTTTCTTAAATAAAATCTTTGTTTTGTTCTTGTTGGAAAATTTATCAAGTGTAGGACTTCTTTATTATTCCTAATAAAAACATTGTAAGATCTTTGTTTTACGGCATTCCATGCCGGTCTCGTGAATTCATTGCATGTGGTTTTTCATTTTTTGTCTATAAATGATTACTATCAGCTTTGGATGAGGATCTCATGGTCCTTCGGTGACTGCTTCATGAAATTATTGAAATGGTATCTTGATTTCTACATAGATATCTAGCCTCCCATTGAACCTATTTGGTTGGGATTTTCGGGTCTTCCTCTTCATCTATTTAAACAAGAAGCCCTTTTGTGATTTCTAGTCTAGTTGGGAAACATCACAAACTTGATTCTATTACTAAAAATATCTTGTGACCCTCTATTGCTAGAATCTGTACTGAAATTGATATTTCTAAACACCTAACAACTCAAATTTGGTTACAAAATGGTAACACCTAGTTTCCCCAAGAGGTCGTTATTGAAAATCGTCCAGACTACTGCACTAATTGTCTTAAAATTGGACATCATGCAAAGGAATGCCAGAGAAAACAAGACGCACCTCCCCTAAATCATTCAATTTAGATTAAAAAAGGTGAAATCAATGGGATAGATTCTTATCATCTAGGGAATTCTGAGAATCTTGTTAATAATGATGTTATGAATTCTAATCCTCACTCGTCTACCAATAATCTTACTGAAGTTGAAGTTGTTTCTCATATTATTCAATAGTGTGATGATGATAAGGTGTCACACAGTGAACCTGAGAATCCTACAATAATAAGAAATTCTCATCAACCTTTGAATGATAAGGAAATGAATCAATAGTATGAATCTAGTGAATCCTTTAAGGAAGATCATGACCAAGTATCTCAAATTGAGGAGACCTTTTAAAAGTCAAGTGATATAAAGGAGAATAAACCAATGATTAACTTTGATGGTTGCATCATTCCAAGTTACAAAAAAACTCAGAACTGAAGTGATTATTGTCGCATTGATAGAATGATAGTTATGATATCCCTAAAGGAATCTAGGAAGTAATATATATTATTCCTTCACAGCCATAGATTATTTCACCTCCTACTAAAAATATTTTGGATGGTCTTCAACAATGATGAAGAAGAGTAACTTGTTGTGAGAGATTCATATCAATATAATGATGGTGTGAGTGAGTAATTAGAAGTTTGGATGGAATATCAAGATGAGATCATATTTAAAATATATAGGAATAACTAAATTTCGATAGAGACATACCTTCAAAAATGAAAGAAAATGTTCAATTTAATGGTGGAGAAATTTAAGGAAAATCTTGCCTTTGATTTCAAGACCATTCCTTGGAAATGATTCCTATTTTTCCTCCACTTATATATCGTTTGTCATCATAAATTTTTTTCTATTTTATGGAGATGATTCCAAATTTTTTATTGACCAAAACTAGACTTGCAAGATAGTGGATTAATCGTTGTTTGTTTTTTGAATCTGCAACACCTCTTTTCTTCGATTATGTTTACATAATTCTTTAGTGTGACTTCAGTTATTCCTTTGTAGGAGGTAGTGATTTCATCCTGATATTCTCCAGCATCTTTAATAATTTCAAGAAATTGTTCTGGATCCATCTTGAGAGCTTAAATGGCAGATTGAGAAGGTTATTACAGCTAAAAATTTATCATCTTCTGGAGATCTGGCTGTAATTTATAGAAAATCTCTTGAGGCCTCTATCATTGACACTCCTAGTATGACACTTTGGGCTTTTAAAAGAGAGGATTTTTTGGAACTATTATTTTATGTTTTTCAAATTTGGATTCACTGAAATTTCTACATTCAGTGCATCTTCTCTCAAAGTGTATTTCCTTAGAGTTGAGTCATGTGGATGTTTATATACTGTTGGTAGTGGAGAGTTTGAGGCCTAGTCCACCAGGAGAGACATAGGTGGTGATTTTCCTAGGGTTTTTCAATGTGGAAGCACCTAGCTATGTAATTTATTGATGAGAAGACTTTGACTTTGTCCTAATTTTTTATGTTTTGGTTTCTCGATGGTGGGTTGGATCATAGATGGAAACTGGTACAATTCACATTTCCACTTTTTCCTCTTTAATGTTCTATGTCTGGTGGCTTTTATCTGTGTAACCTTTCACTGCTTTTTGTTGGTGCATACTATTTGCACCTCATTTTTTCAATGTAAACTTTATTTTTTTTAATAAATTTTTGATGGATATTGGTTGGGGGACCAATTCATGTCTCCATTTTTCTAAAAAAACAACATGTGTATTAGAAAATGCTATGAAGAAAAATATATCCACTTGTTTACGTAATCAATAAAATTGTGAGGATGAAATTTATAAAAGGGTAAATAATGTAACTACCAAGGTAATATTAATATTAAATACTTCATTCCTAATTAATATTCATTGATTATATGTTATATATTTATATTAATTATAATAATATTAGGTATTTTTTAAGTGAAATGAATGAGTTTTGTTTCTAACCAAATTTGGTTTTCATGCACTATGTGGTTATATTAAAAATATTTATTATTAAATATTAAAATTTTTATTATAAAAAATGATATAATTTTCAAATTTTTTATTTCAATGTTATCTTAGTTTTAATTTTTTAGAATTCTCTAATAGTGACTTTTCAAATGAATAGTGAAATTTACTGATTTTTCTAGAAGAATCTATTTTCGTTTCCTGAATTTAAAAAATTTCATTTTTTTAATGGTTTCAAGGTAAAATTTGTTATTTTATATTATTACTAATCCAAATATGGTCATTTTAATAAATTTTATTCTTGATTTTGGTATAAAAACATATTATAATAAAAAAACATTTTTATGGAAAACTAGTTATCATTCTGTTTTGTGGGTATAATATTATATTGAATTATTACAATTTTTTGACATAAATTTTATTAATTTGAATCCTTATATTGAATAAAATTAATTAATATTAGGTAATAAGTTCAACATAATTTTTTAAAATAATGAATAGTAAACATGGTAAAAATCGGTTACCGCTATTAGGGTTAAAACTTTTTGTTCAAGGGGTTAAGCTAAAGTGATAAAGGACACAATGACCTAATAATTTTAATAAAATTTATTTTATAACAATATTTAGACCCAATAACATACAATTTTTAAATAAGGTCTATTTTTTAGATATTTGGTTTGATTATTAGATTCATATATTTTAATATTTTCAAGTATTCCATGCTTTTCATCTCCTCAAATTTTAAAAGGGAACCTAGATTTCCCTTTTATCAACACTTCAATATACTTTTTTTTCTTAGAATACATAATCAAAAACCATGCTATCATACCTCCCAATTTCATTGTTGTATTGGTTTGTATATAATTCCAACCTTATAGGGATTAAGTTTTAATGGAAACAAGGTTTTCTAAAGAAGTGGTGTAGCTTTTTACTAATTTTTTAAGTTTCACTTATTCATATACCTAGTTTAAAACTACTCTAGATATTGTTATATTATAACATAAGTATCTCCCATGTAATAAGATTTTATTTTTTCTATGTAATAAAATATATCCATATCCACTTCCATAAAATAATACTAACATTATTTCCTTAATGTTCATTGAAAAATGAAAATGTTACTCATGTGTATGTACAACCTACAGTCTCAATGATTGTAATATAATTCAATTTTCAAAAACATAATTAATTATTTCTTCTAAAAGTATAATTTATTTATAAAAAAAAAGATAATTATTTCCATATTTTTATTTTGGAGATGATGTAATAATGTCCTCTTTTACCATATTCATCTGACCGAAGCTATTTTGATATTATCAACCAAATACCCTTTAAGTATATGATGTAAACATCACAGAATAAGTAACTAAATTAAATATAGTTATAAATGATATAAATAAGGATAATTATAATTAAATTAAACTGAAAAAATTTCTTAATAAAGTTAATAATTAATATAATTTTATTTTTTAGGAAGATAAATAACCTACGTGATGAGTCGAACTCAAGGTAAGAGGATTTCCTTTTAAAAACACTCCTTTAAAGTTTTCCTTTTGAATATTTTTCTTCCCAACCCATGTTATTTTAAATTTTTCAGTAAAATTAAAAATTAAAAATAACTGGTTAATAAATTGTATTTCCCACAATATTTTTATTTTTTTACAATATTTTAGAAAGAAATATTTTTCACATTTTCTGTACAGGCAACTTTTAATGTTTTTTCTAATGTGTAAAAGAATTTTATCAATTAACATAAACAAAATGAATCGAATATCATGATATCATGACATTTTATTGATATAATTTCCCCTTTATATGATTCTATGTTTATTTTCAATCAACATTATTTCCACTGTATTTTAGTAATTCTTTATTTTATTATGTTATTAAAATAACATTTTATTTCTCCCTATTTTTATATTAAAAAGTGAACATTTTTTTATTATGGGTTTAAATAATATTTTTAATGGATTTATGAATAATTGTGTAGTAATAAATTTTTTTATATGATTCTTGATCATTATATAGGATGATTGGTGATCCTAATACAATTTATATAAAGACTGGTCCATATAAGGCTTATACGATGGGGGAACACAATACAACTAATATAATGGGTGGGCCAAATTATTTTTTCCAATTCATTGGGTAATGTTCATTTCCATCAAAACAAATAATTAAGGATTAAAGTTGGGGGGTTTCTTCTATGGATTTAACTGGGATATGGTTATTTTTTACATGAGTTAATACAGGTTATCAATTTGTTTCTCAAAGTAACCTATAAGGGATTCTATTTTCATTCTATAAGGCTTTATAGTCTTCATTTGGGAGAAAATATTGTTTTCTATATGATTATTATTTATTTAAAATTCTTAAAGAATAATGGGAAAATGTTAAACATGTTATAGGTTTTTATGGGCTAGTGGATTTCTTAATTTTATATCCCTTATTGAGATTTTGGTTCTCATCCCATGTTTCTAAATGTTTTTCATAATTTTTAATAATGAGAAATAACATAGATGAATAAAATATAAATTTCAATAATATTTTTCATTAAAAAGAAAACATGTTTCAATTTAAATTTTTTATATTATATAAAAAATGGATAGTGAATGGAAGGGTAAAATTTGTATTGAATGGTTTTTTATGTAAGATTTTTGACCCAATTATCTAAAACTCCAAACTGAATAAAGGTATTGAATAAAGAGAGTAAGTGAATTATAGTGTAAATAATCTATAATATGTAATGTTTAAATGATTTTCCCATATAGTTAATAAAGATATAGATTATAATAAAATTAATTCAATGATAGGGGAATATTTTAATTTAATTATCATTACCCTACATAAAATAAAATCTCTATTCTCCCAATCCTAGTGTGTGAACAAATATCTAGTCATTTAAATGTCAAATACTTAAATATATTCATTACCATTGTATGAATTAGTGGTGTTTATAAGACATTGATCATCCAATTTTCTTCTTATGATAAGATACGCTCTTTATGTATCCACATTCTCATGGATAAAATGTTGTGGTTTTAAAATTATATTTATTGGATTTAAATTTTCACATATATAGAAAATGAGAAATAAAAAAAAAACATAAAACCAACGTTTCAATATAATAACCCCTCATCATGGTAGATTTCAGAAAACTAAATTTTCCATAAAAATCCACTTTTCATCAAAATCATCATAATGAAATTAAAAAAATAATCATCAATATTTCCAAAAATAAAATTTAATTAAATAAAAATATATATTTGTTTAATTTAAAACATTAATATAAGTAAAACCTCTTCATTTTAGAAACTTTATTTCATATAAAAATAACTCTTCTGTAAAAAATCTTGATTCCAAACAAATAATGAAATTAAATTCCTTGTTTAATCATAAAAAACTAATAATGAATAACCTAATTCTCCACCATTATAAAAAATTATTGAACTACCTTCATAGAATAATTTCACTATAGAATCTAAAAATCATTTTTCTAAGACCACACTATTGAAATTAATCCTCAACTATCTATCAATATTAATGATAAATCAAACTCTAATTCCTTATATCTATATATAGAACATCTTTAAGGCCAGATTTAAGAGATATGATGAGTTAATATATGATAAAGGATCTAGATTTAGATCTTATATTAGATTTTATGTTAAACGATTTATTCACAAACAAAAATCCATTTGAATGTTATAAATATACACACAAAGTGACTATAGGAAGACTATAGAATCTACCAAGATGATTTGATAAAGGGATGAGTGATTTTAAAGGATTTTTATGTGGTTTAATTTCAAATAATTTACTTTAATTATATGTTAATGTTTATTATGAACTATCTCCCAATCCATACACCTAACAGTATAACTTCCTCTTCCAAAAAAACATAATGTTCTTTTGAAAAATTCATAGCCTTTCTTAACCATGGAGATAACCATCAATATCTCCCAACCTTCAAAAAATAATTCATATTTAGGTTTTATGATCATAATTACTGTTAAAATAAACATGAATCCTTTGTAAAATATTACATAAAATGAATAAACCCAGTCTATTGTAGCCCAGATCTCATAGTGTCTTGGTATAATGTACTATATTTATTCTCAATCACTTTGGTATTTAAAATAGTACCATTTCATCAAGCATACTCCATTTCAAATGATTTCATTGGATAAATAATTAAATTATTACAAAAGTGTCATTTCATGAGCTCTATGTAATATCAAAATATATTTGTGTGTCACACATCGTTATAAATAATTGTAATATTAACACCATACATAACATGTTTTGATATCAATAAGATCCTAAAAATCCATAATAATAACAATAAAATAAAAAAAACATTTAATTAATTAAAAAATATGAAAACTAATCATTTTCATTTATAAAAAAATTTATAATATGGATATATAGGATGGGTAGATGATCAGATAATATAAAAATTTTGAGAGTATTACAAATCCAAAATAAAAAAACATACATTGTTACCCATATTCATGGTTCACATACACTGAAATTGTGTATATAGGTTGTGAACATAAGAGCCTCAGTTGGATACCACCAATTACTCTATGTGTAAAAAAGATAATATAAAACATAGATCATTAGTTTGAATAAAAAATAAAAAAAAATTAATTGTTTCATTTTGAAAAAAATAAGTAATGATGATATGTTACATTTAAACAATTTACAAATAAATAAGAAACGATAATATGTAATGAAACCATTAATGTATAAGGTAGTAAAAAAGCATCATGTGTATGTCCATGTGAAACTAATTTTTACAAACCACGAGTCATTATACCAATAAATTGAGAGGTGTAGAAGATCTATCAATAATATTCACATCGTTCCCTACCATGAGGCATGCAATTTGTTAACTATTGAAAATCAACAAGCCATTGATTATAATGAACTATTAGGGTATTTTTTTTGGAAGGATAGATTAGATATCAAATTTGAGGGCAATTATCTAATACTAGAACATTACATATCCTTGTTACCTTAGGAACATAGGGCATCCCGTAAGGCTTTCTGTAATTCCAATATTCACCCAATATCAGAAATAAAACAAAAAACCCAATCCAAAAAAGGGGGAATATTTCATTAAAGGAATAATTGATTCATACATCTAATATGAATAATCCCTTTAATAATCAATATAATTCATCCGATAAAATCATTTAACATAATCCCAAAACTACCTAAAACATATATATTTACCATAAAATAAATTTATAAATTTATTGATAATCAAGGGTAACCATTCCTATAAAACACTATTAACTACTTCAAAAGAAATACATTTCCATAAAACACTACAAAATAGTAAAAAGTAATTAATTTATCAAATATGAACAATTAATTTGTGGTAAAATTATTACAAAACCCAATTATGACCCATTTGAACAATACCTTTCCCAAAAAATATTGAATAAATATAATGAAAATAAAAATGAATTTAATTTGTATAATTGTCTTGAGAACACATTATATTATACATAAAACTCATTTGAAAAAATCAATAAAAAATGGAACAGAAATATAATAAAGTTTATAATGTTTCATACCATTAATTGATTAAATTAGTATAACATTATGTTATTCTATATAAGGATTAGATATAAATCCCTTAAGAGACTAAAGGAAACCATAAACATGAAATCCTACAACATGAACAGTTATTTTAAAAAACCCTAATAGGGGTTATAATGAAGGAGGAAGATAAATAAAACCACATACTTGAGTGAATCTTAATGATACTTGGTGAATAATCCATAGAAAAGTAAGTGGGAGATAGGTAGAAAACTAGATATTAGAGAGATTTATAATTTGGAAGAAAAGAATCCAACATGGGGTTTGTTTAAATATTATAAAAGAATAACAATGATGGGTATCTCACATGGTTTGGCCTCATGGTTTGAGTAATAATTAACCAATAGTATGAATTCTTCTATAAATACTTCTCCACCTTAGACAGTTTTTGTTTTACTATTTGAAATAATCATTATCTGACTACATACCATGAACTATCCCCCATTCCTTACAAGTTTCTATATAAATTAAATATAAAACAATATATATATATACATAAATAAATAAATAATGGATTTCATACTTCAAAATATCACAAGGAGTTCCATAATTCTCTCAATAATATCACTTTTTAAACCCATAAAGTAAATCCAAGGCTAATCATTCTATAAATAGATGAGTGAAATATTACCTTATATGACTTTTCCACTCCCATGATGCTGTAAAATGATGTCTAATGGAATATACTTTCCCCATTGGTACTTACTTTGAGAAAAAAAATTAGATCAGTTTCTCAGCTATGGAAATAGCTGGAAATAATTTAAATTCTTCCCTACTCAATACTTAGGTGAGGTTATGTTGATACATCTTAAATTGAGACACATAAAAGTAATTATGAATTTACACCATCTACAAAGACAATAACAAATAGTATATACCCATTTTATTCCATTGAAATATCCTAAACGGTCCTGTATACCATGAATTTAATTTCCATTATTTTTCTAATATTAAAATGACCCAAATGAGGTGATACATCAAAGAATTTTTACTGAGACACTAAAAATAATAGAGGTCGGTGATAATGATAAGTATAATATTTTTAATGGATTTGAGTCATTATAACAAATTTTTTAATAAGTTGTATTTTTTCTATAATATTTTTTATAATTCTCGGTCCTAATAAAAATGTTTCACAAACCTTAGTCTAACATAGTAGAGGCTAGAATTGTTAAAAAGATAATATTTCAAGGATATCTTTTCTTTTGGATGATTTATGAGTATTATTGTATGAAAATATAGACAATAAAAAATGGTAATCCCATGATCTTCCAAATTCAAGAACAACATCATCGTGCATGTCATCATGTGTAACATTATGTGCCCTCCCGGTCCAATAATTTTCTAGTTTTGGTTATTGGAGGTGTTCAGGGGAGGATTCAAGAGTTAACAGGGAAATTTGGGGTGTATAAAAGCTACTGTAAGATTTATATGTCATGTAATCATACTAAAAAATGGGAAATTTTGTTTCATGTCTTGTTCTAGGTGGTTCACAGTATGTAAGTTTTTAGTGATAAATAAAAATAGGCAACATGTTTTTCGGTAGAACAATGGATCTCAGGATTACATGATGTGAAAGGGGATTACATGTCAAAAAATTCCACAGTATTGTATAGTTTCAAAAAATTTCAGCTACTAGGGTTTTCTCCAAACCCTACATTCTGTGACTTTTCTCTCATTACAAGCATATGAAAACCCTCTCCATTCATGTTTGGAGATTACTTTCGATGGGGATCGATCCATGGGAACTCAAATTTAATCCATGGTAATTTCTCATCCTATTTTTGTTAGTTTATTACATTATTATTATGGGGATTCTTTGTAGTGATGTTGTTTTGGTTTTGGGTGTGTTTTTGGTTGTGTTATGATGATACTTTAGTGAAGTATAGTTTGACCCATGGTTTCTCATTATGAATTTGTAATTTTTTGGCATTCTTCTTCACCCTACGGTGTACATTGAGTTAAGCAGCTTCTTTGAATTAGGGTTTCCCACATTTATCTTTATTGTGTATCATGTAGGAAGTGTTTACTATTTTTTATCAATGAGTTATGGTTGTACATACATAATAGAAAAAAATAATTGGATAAATTGAAATGTAAGTATGAATGGGTTTGATTAATATGCCTTCAAAGCTTTGATATTATTGTTATATTGTGATTTTCTAGGATTAATACCCCACTAATAATTGTGGACATTATGGGATTTTTTGCATTGGAATAATGTACTATGACTATTTCTTTGGTTTAGATTGTTTGGTATAACCATAAAATAGAAATTGGTTAATTAATTATACTTGGATAGTGAATTGGTTGCCCTAGGATTTTGGTTTATATGATAACACCCCTAAAATAAAGCAGAATGTGATAGAATCCCCTTTGTGAATTTGTAAGATGTTTCTTGTTGTGATTTGATGTGTGGTTGTTCTTGTCGGAAGGAGATGTGTGGTTTATGTTTGGGTTAATAATTTTTTGTTTAGTTGGTCTTTGAGGTGGCATGTTGATGGTTTTTTTGTCATTATTTTGGGGTGGCAAGGTGATGTTTTGTTTGGTTATGCTTTTGAAATAGTAAGATGATGTTTTGTGGGTTGTGTTTTTGGGGTGGTGAGGTGAAGGAATGATAGAGTTTATGAGATTCTTTTGATGTTTGACTTTTTTATACTGGATTCCCATATAGTGATGGAATAAATAGATAATTTTTCGATAATGATGAAATTTCTTGTGTTGGTTTATTTAATGGGATTGAAATTTGTCGATGAATAATTAAATGATGGGTTGTCTGGTTAAATTTGGTTGATGATAAAGAACGAATGGTTGTTAAATGTATAGGAAATATGAAGTGTCATTAGTTTATCAGGGATATTCACCATCTAAAATGGCCTATAGATACTAATAAATTCATTTAGTTTTGGCAATGGATACGGGGGATGTAGTGAGTTGGTTGGTGGTATGTTGTAAACCCATAGGTTGGGCATGTGTGTTGTTTGTCTTTATATATATATTATTCCCTTTTTATTTCTATGCCCACCCCACCCATGATGAGAACTATGTTCTAAACACCTATATTGTCATAGGGGATGGTGTCTTTCCCAAACATCCCAGTTGGAGGATGGATGGTTGGCCACCATCTCTTCCTTACTCCCCCATCCAAGCGATGGTGTCCCAATCTGCTTTAGAAAAGTTGTGAGTTGTGGTCCTAGGTCTCTTTAGGATTATATTTTTTATGTGGTATTAGGTGTATTTGGGATGAGGGTATGTGATCCTAGGTGTCTTTCAGATGAGATGTGATGTAGTTTGAGGCCCAGGTGTGTGCTGGAGAGATGTTATTTGATGTGAGGACCAGGTGTGTATGGGTAATATGTAATGTGATGTGTGGCCAAGGTGTGTGTGGTAGGATTTGATGTAGTATATTTGAAAGATATGTGAGTTCTAGGAAATTTTTTATTGGGGAGTGAGAGTGTATAATTAGTGGGAAAGGGTTCAGGGTACCCAATCATTGATATGATTTATATTATATTCTATTACTTGGTTTGTGTTATTTGGTGATCACGCCATGGTGAGGTCGGGATGGTAAGTATACCTTATAGGTGTTGTTTGGTTCTTCTTTTTTATCACTAGTTCATTAGTATTCCCATTTCATATGTGCGTGAGATACATTGGTTTCCATACTAAGTATACATGTATGATCACCATACGTATATAAAACTAATTTCAGGTTTCCAAGAGGATTGTGTGGGTTGTGATTGGAATTACTAGCTCGGACCTTGGGGATAGTTATTGTGTCACTGCTCTATTTTTTCTTTCAGTATTTACTTTCAGACTTTTATCTATATCTGTTCTATTTATGAATGTATAGTGGGATGAATGTTTCGTTATTTATAATATTTTTATGGCGTTGTTCATGGTTGATTCATTATATCTCCTGATCTTGTTTTCCATAAAGGGTAATTTTTCCATTTTGTGAGATTTGTATACTCTTGGTGATACTCTCTAACTCAGGGCCTACTAGAGGCGGGACTCAGGTTTCATTATCTCCCATTCTTCACTAGTAGCCTAGTAGGGGAATCGTTGGAAAGATGGGGTTATGACATTGAGGATCTTGATTACACATTTTATTTTCTCATCCATTTGGAGATGTTATACTATGATTACCTTTAAATTCAATCACATGGCCTCATAAAGGCCTCTTAAAAATCTAGATGCAATTCAAGGATGCCTATCAGTGATGCTTATATAGGGAATTCTATATAACTGCATAATCATATTAATATACGATATTTCCATATATCCTACTACAAAAATATATTTAATTAGTTTAAAATGGTGTTATTTAGTCAACTAATCTGTAATAGAAAATATATAATTCTTACCTCATAGGGTATAAGGTAATCCAATGATGAATACTATAGATATCTCATACCTTTCCCTAGTTTTTATAGGTAGGGTATGAATTTATTTTGAGGTATTCAGATGTTTTTCAGTAATTTTATCATATGTATATAACCATAACACATAGTATGATATGTCTAACCTCATTCCTTGACACCGATATTAGAGTATCATATCATTGTACATATTAGTGGTTCCCAAATGAACTGATCACTAATTCTGATGAATGTAATTAAAAATTAATTTCTTCTAAGAATGTGGAAGAATATAGAACATCATAAAAAAGATTTCTTTATAAGATAAAGACCACTCACTAGTGGACTCCAAAATAAACATTATTTTATTATATGATTCTATTCATTATACCTTGATTATTCTTAATTAATAAGCTTAAGGAGAGAAGGTGTGATATAACATTTTCCAGAAATATGACATGATACACTTCTATCAACTCTATAATAATTTCATAAAATTTTATCATTAGATTCTACTCATCACTAGATTCATTAAAATCATGGAACAAAAACTTTTTATTAAGATATTAAGTGATAAAATTTACTTTCACTAGTGTATACATGAGTATTTAATTCAAAAAATTTATGTTCATTACACATCTAAATTCTGTGATATTCAATCCATATTAGTAATAGGGATATACCATGCATTTAGGTGTATAATACACCATAAATTTCTCCCTGAATATATACCTTAACCAACATTAGTGAGAATGTCACTTCTGAAAATAGTGATTATAACAACGGTTTGGAACCATTGGTATAGGTCTCTAAACTATTAATATAGCCTATACTGGTGGTTAGGAGGGTCGTTGGGTTATTATCCATTTTTATAGACCAACACCAACTATTTTTCAAAATTGTGGGTATAGCTCAAATGAAATACTTATACCAACAGTTTCCAAAAACCATTATTATAAGTAATTTAAAAAAAATGCTTGCCAGGTTTCAAACCCAACACCCCCCAGTAATATTTCAATGACATAACTACTAAGCTGCAATGACTATTGTGAATATAATATGATAAATATATATTTATTTTAAAAATTAATTAAAATGTTGTTTTATTTAATGTTATTTCACAAAAATAATATCAAAAACTAAAATACTTTTACAAATGGTTTACAAAAATAGTTTGTATAGGACTATAAAAATGGTTTCAAGAACTATTGGTATAGGTTTGGACCTATACAAATGGATTTTGTAAAACTGTTGGAATAGGGTTCCTCCATGTTACCTATACCAATAGTTTTTTCAAAAATATTGGTATATTGTATCATGTAGTTATCTATACCAATTGTTATGTACAAAACATTGGTATAGGTCAGTTGGTATTGCTCTATTTTTTAATAGGGTGTATTCTCACTGCTAGATCCAGGTCATAGGTTATGAATTTTATTTCATGTCATAAATCTAACCAGAGAAATAGGAAACCACATGATCACCCAAAATTAACACATATATCCATCCCATTGTAGTGGAGTAATAATATGCCATAGAGCCTTTACTAATCTCAAGAAGAATCAAAATATGAGAATTTATTAACTACCACTTTAGTTCCTCCATGAAATATTATCATTCTATATTCAAAACAAATGTTATCCAATTATATATTAGACTGGTCAAGGGAGATGATAACTTTGAGAAATATAGTAAAAATTAAGAATAATGACATGTTAGTCCCATGAAACTATTTAACTCTAAGAAATTATTCTTTTATCCCAAAAATATAATTGTCTTAACTTCTTAAGATCAACTTATATGCAATGTTTTGACTTTAACTACCCCAATTATCCTGACCTCCTATATCCATAAGATTGACTTTGATAGCTTTATGAAAATTTTTTGTTCATTGAGTCTTCCCAAAATTATAAATAAGAGATTATCATGCACTTTAACAGTTTTAAAGTGGACATAGATATCACCCATCAACACTGCTATAATGTAATTGAGATGTTAATGGAATACTTCATTCAAAATATCCATGAAAACACCAAGGCCTTTGGTTTGAAAAATGGAACCACCAATTGTTATAAAGGAATATATATACATCTAAAATATCCCTTAGAAATATCAGCCTACTTTACCCAAATATTGTGGTATAAAGACTTGAGATTAATATCAGATGACCGTTTATTCAATTTTAATTGATCAAACATCTTAGTGTTGTGATGAAAAGAGTAATTATTATTTATAGTAACAAAAATTTTCATCCTTCCATTAATACTCATACAAATAGTTCTATATATAATTTTTTTAAATAGTATTTTAGTAATCTTGGTAGATAAACTAGGATTGATAAAGGCTGTAGATTCAAGATCATCTAGAAGAAGTTTTAACTACACTATTTTAGGGGGAACTGTTTGATGTAATCGAATTGACATTAGTTATTTTCTATGAATAAAACTAATATAGAACTCAAATTCCTACTCTAGATCTAACCCTCTGAAGAGATCAAGAAACAATTCATGGAATTCCATAACAACTAGAGGAAACTCCCTTATCAGCTTCTATTCACTAGTCTTTGTTAGGTGAGATGAAATCAAGAATATCAATAAATTATACTCAAGACTAGAAGACCTTACTATATTGACCTCATTTTCTATTCACCTTATAATTGAAGATAACTACCATTATGAGTTTTATAGTTTACCCTTCGATTATAATATTCTATGATTTATTTGAAAGTAACCATCCAATCCATCCCATGGAGTGGAAATCTCTATTATATATTATATGAGATGAAATGGAATATTTAATAGATCCTTAATATCAGCAAAGATAAATGAGGGATATGTGCCTATTTAAAAAATATATATAGCTAAGGATGATAAAATATGTATATTACATCACACCATTACTATTTTTTCTTAAGATTTTGTGGGAACATTATCTATATCATGAAACTGGCTCACTTTATAAGTTATTATCACTAGACTGAATCTCATCTTTCAATTTAATTTTCCCTTGTGATAGACCGCCTTTGACTATTTGACCCTTGAGTTAATTCTTGACTACATTATAGGTATCCAATTTAAATTTTTATCCATTGTTGGTTGAGGAACATGTACCACTTCCATGAGAAAGTTTCACCCTATAAAGCCTTATTAGGAACCCCATTCACCCAAAGGAATGATAAGGATTGAGATTCATTGTGTAATAGGTTTTTCTATAACATTCATTTAAACATTGATGTAATTTCATAGGCTAAAATTACATTGGTTCATAGGAACCTAATTTAGAAAGTCTTTTTAGGCCTCTAATTCTTCCTTTATTAAATTCATGTTTTTCCACTTCTTATCAAGGAAACTCCCTTCACTTTCACCATAGATGAGAGGAGATTTATTCATTCCCAATATTTTGAAAAAGGAAATATCTACCATTAGATTTTGATCCACCGCATCAAGATATTTTTTGAGTTTAAATAATAAAAAATAATATAAAATGATCATTTAAATACCAATTTCATAACATATGGATTCAATGTTATCATTTTAGACCATTTTATGGTTACATGAACATACATGAGAAATAAATTATCATATTACATAAAAGTATTAGTTTTATTATTTGGGACAAATAAACTCCATGGGTTTTACCTATCCAATAGTATATTACATGAAGGGATCATTTGGGATGAACTCAAATCTAAGTGGGTGAATCAATTTTTCTGACTATTATTCATTTTTATACTTTTATACCCATTACTGTTTACCTTTTTCACTAGTTAATGAGAATTGGTTCCCTTGTTATCACTCTTACCTTTATTATTATTTTTAGAACATTCAAATACACTCATAAAAAATGGAATGGAGATTTATAAGTTTCACAACTCAATGAGAGTAAATAATCCTTAGAATGATCTTGAAAAACCAGTGATCACATGATTCACTAGTAAAACCCAATGAACCATTGTGAGTATGAAAAATACTTAGAACTGTCTTGTTCATATATTTTGACTATATATTGGTTTTTATCAAACATAACTTCCCCCTGAACCATTAAAATGTAATATAATGGAAACAACATGATATTATGACTCAAATTTAGAATATTTACTTTTTTTATGTTCTTCTTCTTCCTTATTCTTCCCTTATATAGTGGAAAGTAACCAATTATATTTTTATGCACAAAATATCATACACCAGATTATTCTTATTCTTATATTGTATAAGTGCAATATTTTTCTTTTTTTATGTTATCTATATTTTATATAAACCTCTCTTCTTCTCCATCTCTTCTTCTTCTTCCTTCATTGGTGAAATAAATCTATACAGACTCTTCTTTGACATTTTATTCATTAGTAAAACACAAATTTCATTAAATTTTCTTCATTTCTTAAGGATTTTTAGTGCATAATATTATCCCAAGATATTTTATTTGTTTTCAAAAAATAAATATTTTTTCATGAATATTATAGTTTCAAGTCTGTATTTTTCATGGAGTATAGAATTATCATCCAATAAAAATATTTCCGAACATGAATATAGCATCTAATAGAGAACAATATTCATATATATAGATATATATATAAGATACTAATTTTTATTAAGTGTCTATTATCTTCATTCTCTTTCATCTTCACAAAGTGTTTCACAATACCGTATAAATACAAAATATTATTTATCATGATTTTTGTTAATTAAAATTCTCAAATTTTCTTTATTTACATTTTGGTCAAATCCATAATTATCAGCCACTTCATGCACCAATAAAAACAAATCCCTTTTAAAACACATTTGTAACTATATGTAGACATAAATAAACCATGTGGTCTTCATCCATTGAACATTATCTACCTTATAATATTCTCTCCATTATATTTTTAAGAATTTGAAACTCATATTAATATATTGATGCAGGTTGTGGGCATGGATTCTCCAATTGTGGCCATGAATCTCTGCAAAAATATTTCTTCCATCGCCTATATTTATGACTAAGCAATTAAACCACAAATGGAATATTTCTTCTTCCAATATCATTAATATATTTTACAAAATAATGATAAACACAACCCATGATGTTGGATTTTAATTCAATATATGTTCACTTGGAATTGACTAAATTAGTATCCTCCTAAAATTAATGTTAAAAGTGAACCACTATGTGATAACAGTGAGAATTTTAGAAAAGATATTATTTTTTAAAAAATGGAAACCAAATTTAGACTACAACATGGTTTCTTTGACACTATGGAATAATAATTTGATTCATTTAGACTTATATATTTTATTTTCTATGATATTTTCATAAAATAGATAAGTAAATTAATGTATATTTATGATTCGGGATTCATAATTCAGGGCACGAATCTATCCATTAATTAATTCATTATAAACACTATCGAGATCATGATCAGACAACTTTTTGACATATGTTATAATTGAAGATAAAATTACCTAGTATCAATTTATTTTATATACATATTATATTTATTCATCTTTATGGAACATTAGATCTATTTATTCTCTAGAATATACTAACATTACTTATCTAGAAGTTAAATTTACATAGATGAAAAATTAATTTTGTGTATATTTGAAAGAACTATGGCATTTCCCATATATCACTTGATTTTCCCTTATGCATGATTGTGATATATGGTTCACCCTTACATAAATAGATTTTACCTTTACATTGATCTCGAGATACCTTTATATTTGTACTTATAAATATAGAAGACAATTATATTGTCCATAAATTAACTTTATGGAGTTTTGGTATTAATTAGTTATATATATGTAGAACTTGAATTACAATTATACATAGATCAAAGGACCTTTACACAATTATTTATTTTAGGACTCAGCTTTATTCAAGTATTTATAATTTAGAGTTACCTTTATGTATCTTCTAATCAATAGTTTTTTTTATTAATGTTGAATTCAAATAAAATTATATAGAAAAAATTATTCTATTGTGTCCTTTATATAAGACATTAAAACAATTAATGAAATTTATTCACCGGCTAATACTTCTAGAAAAATATAAAGATATTTAGATTTATTCCAATCTCATAGATAATGATTCCAATAAATATTAAATAATGTTGGAAACAATTAGTATAATTTCAAAAAAACATATATTTAATTACATAACCTTAGAGTATATTAAATATTTTAGTTTAAAATATTTCAATAGACATCACAACCTTATAATTCATATTTTTCATCATCCTTCATCCCTAGTTAATTTTATAATTATTAATCCTAAATAACATGGAAGGATCTTCCTCAAAATATTAATTATAGTCCCTAAAAAAATTATTATAGAGAATGATTATAATTCATAGTCAAAATATTAAAATTAACTATTTATTTTAACAATAAATAAATATCTATAGATTTTAAATGAAAAATGAGCTTTTTATATAAAATTTAAAAAACATAAAAAAAATTATTATATATTTTATAATTTCCATTTCTTTAATAAACGTAAACAACTTGTCAACTCCATACACTCTTCTAAGATAATCATCATTCCAATTATTTTTTTCCCTTATTTAAATTAATTGTGAATGAATGCACCATATTTATTTACAACTATTGATAAAAAATACAACACACATAGTGTGGGATAAACCAACTCCCCCTTTATATTTTTTTCAATACCATCTAAAAATAATATGTCAATATGTGAAAACTACTCTCCTCTAATCACCATACTTATCTCCCCTTTTCATATCAAAAATTTATTTTCCAATTTTCTCCCTATCATTGAAAAGGAATATAAAATCCTTTGATAGTGATGGTTTCATTTCAATATTAATCATTATTCCATAAACCACACTACTCTAAGTGTATGTGTGCAATTCATAGTTTAGAAAACTAAGATGATTTGATTTTTATATTAAGGTTATATGTTATCAACTCATTATAATAAAAACTTAAATGAGATAATTAGTCCACTCATAGAATCTATCTTATAATTATATACTATGAAAATTTATGATACCAATTATTATAAATTTTTTCATGAGATATATCTACAAGAATTTTCTATACTAACTACAAAAAACAGGTTAAATAATTCAAGTATAAATGTTAGGATGGACAAAAACTTTGATCCTTCTTAAAATATCAACTTTTATATAATTGAAGAAAATTAAATGTGTCCCCTTTAATATTATGATGTGATTTTGGTTTCCAAGTATATAAAAAAACTGAATTTCTAGTGACATATCTTTATGTAATATTTTAAAATAATAAAAAAATATGTAGAATTCTAGAAGCTTCAACAATATTATTCACTTTTTTCACATCAATGAGACATTCATCGTGATATTCATCATGGTGGATATCTTCTACAAATAGTATTATATGATTTCCAATAGAAAATTCTCTAAAATAGATCATCATAAACCTCCATCATTCGGGGGATTTATCTGAAATCACATGAGAGATGACTTCCAACACCCCAAAACACTAACATTCGATGAAAATCAGTCCAACCATCTTTGAATATCAAAATGATATAAAGCATACATGCTCAACATTATTAATTGGAAATTATATCAAATGAAACTAGATCCATTTAATTAATTCAACCATAACAGTCACATAAGTCCATCATGATATTTTTGGTTGATCATTTGATCGATGTAGTGATGATCATGGATAGTAGTGTTGACATCACATAGATCCTAGGAAAATCAACGCATGTTTTCAGAACATAAAGGTTCCATATTTCACATGAAACCTTTGATGATGTGACTAGAAACATATATATCATGTTATTATGAAAAAACATTATAATGTGAAGATGATCGGGAGAAGATGGAAAAGCTCCTTTACCGCTACACCATTCATGAAGACATTTTTAGTACTTTGAATCTGATAGCTATGCTAAAGAACCACATGCATTGGAGTTGATCACCTAATCAAAGTGTCCATCGTGATATGTATTAGGGTCATTTGATTGAGAGATTAATCTAGTGAGAATTTATTCAAATGTCACCATGGATTCTAAAAAGAACATAAATCCTTATCAAAATATCCTCTTGCAATTTTTATACAAATATATCTACCACCTTAGGCCAATGAATGTGGCACACCCACCATGAAATGTAGGATGAATCTCAACCTACCTACCCCTATATAAACCCTTTTTCCTTTAAAAGAGACACACATAGAATGGTGGGAGTGAAAAGGAGCATAAAATAAGAGAAACAGAGGAGGGGAAGTAGTATTCCACCTTTTGAAGAATTTCTTCAGGTGTTCATGAGAACCCATCACATGATCTCTAAAAGACCATGCGATCTCATGATGAATTAAATTTCATGCAATGCCATAAGGAGAAATATATTCCATGTGAATTATCCAATTGATCATGTAATTCCTAACTTTTTTTTCAACTCTTTCATGTGATATCTCATCAATTAATGTGGCACCAACAAGCATCTCATTAATGAGTTCATAAAACCCCTCACATAATCCCTTAGAGATTATGCGATTAGATGATGATTTACCAAGCATGTATGTATCTCATGTAGAACACTATTATTTTTTGCATGAATGATTCTTGGGAATTCATTTCCTTTCCATATAGAATTAAAAATAATAACCCTCGGTCTTATGAATCATTTACTCATCCATATAGTGAAAACCCTTAGTCATGCAGGACACTCATACTGATAAACACAAACATGCAACATTTCCATGAAAACTCTCCTTGAAATGCATCATTTCCATTAAATGAAAAAACCTATGTAAATGCATTAATTTTTCACATAGACCCTCATATGTGAAGTCTTGGAATAATACCTCATTCATGAAATCCTCCTCCCATGAAACTTATTTCACATATGACTGAGGAATTAGTCCTTTGGACATGAAACTTCAACACTTGGATGTGTGCATGATCCTGGACAAGTTTGTGAAACCCCGTCATGTGACTCTCTTACGATTACACAATAAAAATACTCCTCACTAGTCTCATGATTCCATTATGAAACCGTAAATTTTTCATTTTAATGTAATATAGGCCATGGTAAAGTCTCATTGATCCTAAAAATACATCACAGACAACTCATTTGATCATACGAAAGACACTAGAAATGTTATCTTAGACCATGAAAAGATATCCTGGTTAAGTCACCCTAATCATATGAAGAAATCATGGACAAGTAACATTGATCATTCCAATATGTCCTGGACATGAAATCTTTGATCATGAAAAGAACCTTGCACATTCCATCTTCGATCATGTGAATCCCCTTGGACATGTTATACTGACACCCTCGAATGTTTCTTTCATATCAGACTCACACCCTAAGCATGTCAAGAATACTATCAAGACTTACTGAGAATGCATGTCCACCTTGTCTAGAATACACACATGGACTTACACCATGTGTACCCTCATCTATGATCCTTCTTCGAGAACCCCTTTTATATGGGGAGTGCCTATAATGGGTTAGGGTTACACACTCATGTGACCATATTTATCTCATTCTCTCAAATGAGCTATTTGGATCATACTAAACATATTGGAAAGACCATTCATGGTCACTATCTCACTTTATCCTTCAAATTATAGAGAATGAGTATTCAAAACGGTCATCCTATTGGTAAAATATCTTAAATTTCATAAACCTTAGGGATAACGATAATATCTCTAATTGTAATCACCCATTAGTGGGATAAGAAAAACTAAACTATGATGATTTGTTTCTGGTCCAAACAAGATATGATGGATGTATTCCTATGGAATAAGCTCTAATAGGATTATACCCTAGTGTATGTCCCTATATATCTTAAATATTTTTAAATCTTGTTAATTGATTATCTCAGGAGTCTTTCATCATTTTTTATCCATCAATGAATGATAAGTGATATTATACATAGTAATTCTTTTATGTATAGGCCCTGACCATGCCTTCGAGTACCTTAAACCCATCAGCTGGTTATGGACAAACTAAACTATGAGGAATATGATTCCTTTTATAAATAGTATATGTTTGACTCTTTCCTAATGCTTGAAATCCATACCACATCCTCCATGAGACTTGTAATCAAACCTCTCTAAGGTAAACATTAATGTGTAATCCATTTAAAAATTTACTCTCATAAGATGTGTCCTGTAACACCCAAGGTAAATAAAGATTATGACATTTTAATATTTATCCCTATTTTTGAATAATATGTTAGTATTAATTTAAAGGTAACTCTATGCTCAATGTCTTACCCAATACGAAACAATGAGTTCCTTTGAAATCTTATGTTGCACTCTAATAATAAAATAATTTTATTTTAAATGGTATTTAACACCTAGCCATTGTAATGACGGGAATGAATAGAACTAACTACAAAAAGATTATATATGTTTTTTAAATATTTTTACTTTTTACAATAAATGTTATAGGATTAAAAATGCGAATGAATCCAATTTTAAGCGTTAACATTCTAATATTCTTTAAAAAGTCGATTAACAGCCTTTTGATGGAGAACCTCTTTCTTATCCACTTTTTGACAATTTTTTGTGTTATATTTGACAAAATTAAATTCTTATTTAAAATTGGGACATCAAAATTTACTTTGTATAAATTGTTGTATTTTTACGATAAAGTTCATTTTTAATGAATAAGTAAAAAATGTTGTATTTTTATTCAAAACCTATTTTTAATATAATTTATTAATATGATTATATCATCTTTTGAATTGGTTTTAAAGTTAAACTAGAATATATTTTACCATTTAATCCAATGGTGGTCATTGGAATTAATTTAAATTTGAAATTGGACTTAAACTAGTGTCAAACATTTAATAGATATTGTTTCTTAAAAACTCGCTATTTGTTTTGACAGCGGGAAATAATTATTAAATTAATTAATGAAACTTATATGTTTTGAATCTTTTAAAATATACATCATTTTTTAATTCAGAATATCAAATATATCTTATAGTGAATTTTTGGTATTTTTTCGAAAAACTGCAATTTTTGATGAATAGTGAAACCACTAAGTGGTAGTTTAAAAACTGATTTTTCATTTAAATGATACTTTACCACTTCTATGATTTTAATTTCAAAAATCTGAAATACATGTTTGTCATTAGGATTTAAAATGTGATTCAATGGGATTAAAATAATTTTTTTGGTGAATAGTAACTTTTAAGATTAATTAATCATGATTAATGGTAATTAGTGTAATTTGAGGTAAAGATAATGTTATAATAATATGAAATTACCTTAACACATGTCCTACCCTTATTTTATGAGTCATGAACGACCTAGACAATACATGGGTCAACTTGGGGACCCCATGGAGCCACTTTGGTAGTAAAATGACATTAATAACTTTTTATTTAACGTTAAAATTAAAATGTCACAAACATGTATTGTTTTACTAAAACAATTTTTAAAAATGGGTTATAGAAGTCATATTTTTTACTATAAATATTAATTAGAAAGATAAAAATATTTCCTACATCATGATATTTTTTTTATAATTTTTAGACTTTAAATAAATTCAATTATTTATGACAACATGATGATGCAGCGATTACATCATTATTTAACGATTTAAATAAAATGAAAAGATAATGTAAAATCTAAGACCTACACTTGTAAAAAACCTATTGGATGGGTGGATTTAGAACTATTATCACCTTATTCTAGAAATATATAATTTTGGGGCCTTCAAAATCTAAAAAAAAACATTTTATAATAAAGTAAAAGTTTATAACTTTCCAAGAGTGTCCCTCCTCTCCTTTTATAAAAGGCCCCCACCTATACCACTTTACCCACACCTATAAAGCCTTTGGCTCGTCCAACCCCTGACCATTTCATCTCTCCAAATACCTCTCTTCATCATTGAAGCCTCACCTTCGGCAGAATTCTCTTAAGAAACCATTTTGGTTCAAATCATGAGGAGTTACCCGATTTAAAGGTAATGTCTTCACTTGTGTTCTTTTGTTTTATTTTGCTTCTCCAAACACCTAAACGCTTTTTATTCCTTTATTTTTTAACAACACCAGTATCTCAAATATACTAGGATGTTGTTATGAGAATTATTCTATCTACACTTACACACACCTTTGTCTAATGTTTAAATAACATACTGTTTCTGTGGTTGGTGAATTTCTGCCTCACGAAACGATGATTGTTCAATCTTCTTTTAACACCTTTCATGGTGGACATTAAGATGTAACTATATTTATATATGATATATATTATGTTTATGTTTTCCTTATTCTTCTGTATTTTTTATTTGTGGTATACCTTTATTGTTTCCATTATGGGTAAACACGATAATTTCAATTTAGGAAGTGTGGACTGCCGCCCCCTCAAAGTGATTTGACTCGTTACTGCCATACGTGGGACGTATAAAGGATGGAGTTAATATATATGATATTATAATGAAATTATAATATACCTTTATATCATTATGATTTCACTCCATTAAATAATAAACCGAAATGAAAGTAGCGTTTATGCGTACGTACGGCTTACCATCTCCATGAACGGTGCATTTCATTTCTTACCTCTAAATGTTATATACTATTATAAATACATGTATATGATGGATATATATTATATATATTATCCAAATAATGAATATAATTCTGGATATAATGAACCTTTGACCACACTAACATCATGTAATTGTAAGAAGTCCACTTTTGACATAAGAACCAAATATCGACAAAACAAACATTATTAACTTAAATTATTACATAATATTTATAACATAACAATAAGTGACATAAAAGGAATAATAATCTTGAAAAAGGTTCTTAGGAAAGTAGAAATTAACATTAGTTTATTATTCAGGAGATTAAAGAGCAATCGAGTCACGTCGGACACGAGGTAAGGGATCCTACCCCTCTCATTCTTTTTAAGTACACTCTTTTATGTCATTCCTTTTAAGCTCATCTTTCTTACGATTGGGATTTTATTTTATATTACTATTATTTTACTTTTTATGTTCATATGATGAGAGACCCTATTTTCTCTCATCAATCCATTTTGGATGTTTTGAGTGGCGCCGTTATGCTGCCGAATTCTCGTAAGAGATCCAACCTCTCTCTTTCTTTTTATGTACTCTCCTTTATGTCACTTATTTTAAGATCTTATTTGTTATGTTGGGGTATGTTATTTTATATTCCTATTTCTGTAAATTTTATGTTAATATTATGAGAGACCCTATTTGATCTCATTAATCCATTTTTGGAAGTTTAAGTGGCGCTGTTAGGCTGCCGAGTTTTCGTAAGGGATTTTTCGTCTCACTTTTATTCCCATGAGATTTATGCTACATTTGCCACCATTTCCTTTGAGTAGTATTTGTACTACCCATTATTCTACTCTTTTTGTAATATACTTTCGTTTATGAGTATTTACATCAATGTTGTATTATCCTTCTTTTATGGGGTGTATGTTTCGAAAGATACCCATGTCGGAAAGGGAACCTTTCACCCTCCTCTTGTTAAAGACTTCTTTTGTTTGGTCTTTTAATTTACATATTATAATGTTGGGATATGTTCTTATATATCCTTATTGATGAAAATTTTATTTCCAAGTGATGAGATAACCTTTTTATCTCTCATCAACTAATTTTCTGAATTTTTAAGTGACATCGTTAGGCTGTCAAATTTTTGCAAGGGAACTTCTTAACCCAATTTTGATTCTTTGAGATAAACTTGTACTCCTTGAATATGTCATTATATTAATAGGTGTGAATGACCTATGATTGTTTTACACTTAATATCCACTTATATTTGGTGTATTCATTTGTCACACATAATTATGTAATTGATTTCTCCTTAATCTGAGGATACCGTCTTTGTAAGGGACTTCATCTCAATCTCATATCCTTGAGGCATATTTTGTTCTAATACAAGACATTATTTTATACGCTGAATAAAACACCCATGAATTTTCATTTCATTCAAAGGGAATATTTTTCTACAAAGTGTTTTACTAAACGACAAAAAGGAATGTTTAATTTAACGTACATGGTGACAACGTCCTTTTTCGCCGCCGTGAGTATTATTTGGTCTTTGGCATCCTCAACAAGCCGTAATTTGTTTAAAATGAAATAAATAGCATATACTCTTTTATGTATTTTGGTGTTAAAAATGGTTTTTCAAATGGATTTTTTATGTCAATATATTTAAGTGATATATTGTGATCAAAATGTGGAAATTTTTTCCTTCCATTATATTTGGTGTTTATGTCTTATGAATTTATACTGGTAATTGGACATTTGACGGGTGGTTACGTGATAAACCATATGACAGGTGGTGACCTGAATACCAGGATGGGTGGTTACATTATAACCTCCAATGCATTGGGTATGGAAGTCGGCCGTATGGCTATTCCATTAAGTGATATGTGTGGAAGTAGACCGTATGGTTATTCCATTTAAGTATGTTTATGTCCCAAGTTGCCTTTATATGTTATGTGTTCTTTATATGGGTTTTATGGTAATCTTTTGGTTAAAAAAGGGTAAGTAATGATATTTTATTCAGTGGAGAGCATTTACCTCTACATAAAGGTGAAACGTATTACTTATGTCAATGTATTCATGGTTTACTTGTTGTTTTGAAAACACTAATAGTTTTCATTCCTTGTGTATCCTTTACTGGGATTTTTATTCTCATCCCAAGTTTTTGAAATGTTTTCCACAGGACTTAGAGATGAATTCTATCAAGGATGGGATCAAGGAAAGACATGCTATCAAAAACGTGGAACTAGACATTTTTCTTATTAAGAGTTTTTATTTTATGGAAACTTAGTAGAAGTGTATACTTTTTAATCTTTTGAGATGTAATAGTTATGTCCTAATTCTCTAAAAATCTAAACCTGAAAAGATCCTCTATGTGAATTATTCATTTAATTCAATAATAAGTAATGTTTAAGTCACTGTCCTTATAGTTGGTATCAGAGGTCTGTTTAGACAACTTTAGGTATTAAGAGTTTTTTTTAGACACATGGTTAGTCCCTATATCTATTATTCCAGTTAAATCTGTGTTTTATAACATTTTTTCAGGTCAAGTAAAGTCAGTTAAGAATGGAAGGAGGAGGATCTCAAGTGAAATTCCTATCTCTTCTGGATGACATCCTTGCAATAATTATTGCAAAGTCATGTTCGGATGATTGTGAAACGTTTTCTAGCATACAACTAACTTGCAATCAGTTGATTGAGATATCAAACACCTCCACTATAGCTTGCTATCATCGTGGATCATGGGTTGTATTTAGACAAATACTATTTTCACAATATTCTCATATTTTCAAGAAAGGTAAATATTATCAAGGTATTTTCAAATATTTTACATTATCACAATAATTTGAAGCATATTATGATTTTAAAAATGGTGCTGAGGAAGGAGACCCTTGGCAACCTATTTATATTTTCTTTTAAAATATAGTCTCTCAGCACATACTTATGGTATTTTAAAAGGACCAATAATATAAAGTTTCAACTCAAATTCTATACGACTATTTTATATAAATCATGTTTTATCAGATGTTTTGGAATTATATGTCATACAATGATTATTTTCCAAAACTATTTTTCTGTGAACACCCATATAACCCATGTTGTACAAGGTGTATTTTGATGTAGGAAGAAAATTATTTTGAAGGATCTCTAAATCATTGTTCTAATGCATGTGACTTCTACCTACTTGAACAATATGATGATGAAACCGAGTTGACGCCATGATCATGGTATGCTGTTATTCATTTTGGGAATCAATTTATTTTATCTTATGGTGGTGAAATAAGACTTCAAGAATTAAGATATTGATATCGTAATGAATTTGGGTGAAAATGAGAGGTATTGGGAAAATATTGAGGTTAAAACATGTTAGGGTTATTTTTGGAGTTTTATAAAAAGGACAACACACAGACCATGTGACAACCAGTCGCGTCAGACAATGTCGTGGGAATCGAACCCACAACCAAAGTGTTACTGGTATTTATCACCTACCACTGGACTATGTGAAGTCCCTGGTTAGTATGACATATTCTTTTTAGTTAGATTATTTTAGTAATTAAGAGTAATTTTATTTTGGGTTATCTATGGAAATTATTAACCTATCATTGAGGACATGTGATTAGGCTAATTACTTTTCAATACGAGACTTTAAGAGAAGCTGATCTTATTTGGAGATAAATGATAAGATTTATCTTCAAAGACTATGTGATTAAATCCTTTAGATATTTGGATTTCAATCTTAGTTTTGGTTACTTTGAAGAATTTAATGGATAGATGTTTATTGAATGGCCTTTGTTGAACTTTCTTTACTGTTTGAAAAATTTTGGAGATTAGGAGTAGTTTTTCTTTTTGTAAAAAAAAATTATCCATTTTGGGATTATCTGATCTTGTACTAACCTTTTTGGTTTTGGTTTTGGTAAGGGTCTAAATCCATGGGAAATATATAGTTCTCTTTTGTTGATTAGGTGATTCTCTAGAAGTTGATTATAGTACTCTTAATGTGAACAAGTCTTCCTAAATACTCACCATTTGGGGAAAGTATGAGTTTGTGTAAGAAATCTAGTAAAAGTTGAAAGTCAACATGACAAGTAAGTATGTTTCCTTAAGATAAAAAATAAATTCCTCAATGAAAAGTAACTTAAAACAAAAAAAATTTCTATTAACTTTTCCTACTGGGAAATCGAATACCATTTAACCCACAACAAGTTTGTGATTTTCTTGTGGTTAACTTTCTCCTAAACATGTTTTCTATCACTCTCCCTCATAACATGACCCTTTTCTTTTTCTTCATATCCATGTATTCCTACGTGGAATCCTAGTATGGTTTAACTCGAGTGTCCTCTGTACTTATCTTTCTTTCTTTTAAAGTGATTGTTTTACCGACTCTTGTTCTGATGTGGGACTTTCAATGATGTTTCCGAGACCAATTTTAAAATTGTGAGGACGCAATTCCCAAAAGGGGGGGAGGATGTAACACCCCCAGGTAAATAGAGAATATTACATTTTTATATTTATTCCTATTTGTGAATAAAATTTTAGTATTAATTTAAAGGTAACTCTATGCTCGATGGCTTACCCAATATGGAACAACGAGTTCCTTTGAAATATTACGTTGCACTCTAATAATAAAATAATTTTATTTTAAATGGTATTTAACACCTATACATTGTAATGACAGGAATGAACAGAACTAACTAAAAAATTATTATATATGTTTTTCAAATATTTTTACTTTTTACAATAAATTTTAATGGATTAAAAATGAGAATGAATCTAATTTTAAGCGCAAACATTATAATATTCTTTAAAAGATCGATTAACCACCCTTTGATGGGGAACCTCTTTTAAATCCACTTTTTGACAATTTTATGTGTTATATATGACAAAATAAAATTCTTCTTTAAAATCGGGACATCAAAATTTACTTTGTATAAATTTTTGGTATTTTTACGATAAAGTTCATTTTTAATGAATAAGTGAAAAATGTTGTATTTTTATTCAAAACCACTTTTTAATATAATTTATTTATATGATTATATCATATTTTGAATTGTTTTTAAAGTGAAATTAGAATATATTTTTACCAATTAGTCCAATGGTGGTCATTGGAATTAATTTCAATTTGAAATTGGACTTAAACTAGTTTCAATCTTTTAATTGATATTATTTCTTAAAAACACGCTATTTGTTTTAACAGTGGGAATTAATTATTAAATTAATTAATGAAACTTATATGTTTTTAATTTTTTAAAATAGACATCATTTTTGAATTCATAATATCAAATATATCTTAGGGTAAATTTTTTGTATTTTTCTGAAAAACTTCCATTTTTGATGAATAGTGAAACCACTAAGTGGTAGTTTAAAAACTGATTTTTCGTTTAAATGAAACTTTACCACTTCTGTGATTTGAATTTCAAAAACCTGACATACATGGTTTTCATTAGGATGTAAAATGTGATTCAATGGGATTAAAATAATTTTTTTGGTGAATAGTAACTTTTAAGTTTTATTAATCGCGATTAAAGGTAATTTGTGTAATTTAAGGTAAAGATAATGTTATAATAATATGAAATGACCTTGACACATGTCCTACCCTTATTGGATGGTTCATGGACGACCATGAAAATCCATGGGTCAACATGGGGACCCCTGGAGCCACTTTGGATGCAAATTGACATTAATAACTTTTTATTTAAAATTAAAATTAAAATGTCACAAACATGTATTGTTTTACTAAAGAAATTATTACATGGGGTTATGAAATTCATATTTTTTACTATAAATATTCATTATAAAGATAAAAACATTTCCTAAATCATGATTTTTTTTATAATTTTTAGACATTAAATAAATTAAATTATTTATGACACCATGATGATGCAGCGATTACTTCATTATTTAACGATTTAAATAAAATGAAATAATAATGTAAAATATAAGACCTAAACTTGTCAAAAACCTATTTTATGGGTGGATTTATAACTATTATCACCTTATCCTCCAAATATATAATTTTGGGGCCTTTAAAATCCAAAAAAACATTTTATAATAAAGTAAAAGTTTATAACTTTCCAAGAGTGCCCCTCCTCTCCTCTTATAAAAGGCCCCCACCTCTACCACCTTACCCACACCTCTCAAGACTTTTTATTGGCCAAACCCTTCCCATTTAATCTCTCTAAATACCTCTCTTCGTCATTGAAGCCTCATCTTTGGCATAATTATCTTCAAGAAACCCTTTTGGTTCAAACCAAGAGGAGTTGCCCGATTTTAAGGTAATGTCTTCACTTGTGTTCTTTTGTTTTATTTTTCTTCTCCAATCCTATAAACTCTTTTTATTCCTTTCTTTTGTAACATCACCAGTATCTTAAATATACAAGGTTGTTGTTATGAGATTTAATCGAGCTACACTTACACACACTTTCGTATAATGGTTAAAGAACATACTATTTCTGTGGTTGTCGAATTTCTGCCTCACGAAACGATGATTGTTCAATATTCTATTAACACCTTTAATTTTGGCCATTAAGATGTCACTCTATTTATATATGATATATATTATTTCTATTTTCCTTATTCTTATTTATTTTTCATTTTTGGAATACCTTTATGGTTTCCATTATGGGTAAACACGATAATTTCATTTTAGGAAGTGCGGACTACCACCCCCTCAAAGTGATTTGACTCGTTAATGCCATATGTGGGATGTATAAAGGATGGAGTTAATATATATGATATTATAATTAAATTGTAATATACCTTTATATCATTATGATTTCACCCCATTAAATATGAAATAGAAATTAAAGTAGCGTTCATGCGTACGTACGGTTTACTGTCTCAATGAACGGTGCATTTCGTTTCTTCCCTCTAAATGTTATATACTCTTATAAATACATTTATATGTTGTATATATATTATATATATGATATCCAGATCATGAATATAATTCTGGATATAATTAACCTTTTACCACACGAACAACATGTAATTGTAAGAAGTCTACTTTTGACTTAAGAACCAAATATCGACAAAACAAACATTATTAACATAACTGATTACATAATGTTTATAACATGACAATAAGTGATATAAAAGGAATAATAATCTTGAAAAAGGTTCTTGAGAAATTATAAATTAACTTCAGTTTATTATTCAAGAGATTAAAGAGCAATCGAGTCACGTCGGACACGAGGAAAGGGATCCTACCCCTCTCTTTCTTTTTAAGTACACTCTTGTATGTCATTACTTTTAAGCACATATTTCTTACAATTGGGATGTTATTTTATATTAATATTACTTTACTTTTTATGTTCATAAGATGAGAGACCCTATTTTCTCTCATCAATCCATTTTTTAAGTTCTGAGTGGTGTCGTTAGGCTGCCGAATTTTCGTAAGAGATCCAACCTCTTTCTTTCTTTTTAAGTACTCTACTTTATGTCACTTCTTTTAAGCTCCTCTTTGTTATGTTGGGGGAAGTTATTTTATATTACTATTTCTGTAAATTTTATGTTAATATTATGAGATACCCTATGTGATCTCATCAATCCATTTTTGGATGTTTTAAGTGGCGACATTAGGCTGTCGAGTTTTCATAAGGGTTTTTTCGTCTCACTTTTATTCCCGTGAGATATATGCTACATTTTCCACCATTTCCATTGAAAGGTATATGTACTGAAAATTATTCTAATCTTTGTGTAATATAATTTCATTTATGAGTATTTAAATCAATGTTGTATTGTCTTTCTTTCATGGGGTCTATGTTTCGAAAGATACCCAAGTCGGTAAGGGAACCTTTCACCCTCCTCTTTCTAAAGACTTATTTTGTTGGGTCTTTTAATTTACATATTTTAATTTTGGGTTATGTTATTCTATATCCTTATTGATTAAATTTTATGTCCATATGATGAGATACCCTTTTTATCTCTCATCAAAAAAATTCTTGTATTTTGAATTGATGTCGTTAGGCTGTCAAATTTTTGCAAGGGAAATTCTTAACCCAATTTTGATTCTTTGGGATAAATTGTACTCCTTGAATATGTCGTTCTATGAATATGTGTGAATAACCTTTGATTGTTTTACACTTAATATCCACTTATATTTGGTGTATTCATTTGTCAAACATAATTATGTAATTGATTTATCCTTAATCTGAGGATACCGTCTTTGTAAGGGACTTCGTCTCAATCTCTATTCATTGAGGCATATTTTGTTGTAATATAAGACATTATTTTATATGCTGAATAAAACACCTTTGACTTTTCATTTCATTCAAAGGGAATGTTTTTCTACAAAGCGTTTTACTAAACGACAAAAAGGAAGTTTTTATTTAACGTACATGGTGACAACGACCTTTTTCACCGCCGCAAGTATTATTTGGTTTTTGGCTTCCTCAACAAGTTGTAATGTTTTTAAAATGAAATAAATACCATATAATATTTTATGTATTTTGGTGTTGAAATTGGTTTTTATAATGGATTTTTTATGTCAATATATTTAATTGATATATTATGATCGAAATGTGGAAATGGTTTCCTTCCATTATATTTGTTTTATGTCTTATGATTTTATGATGGTACTTTGACATTTGACGGGTGGTTACGTGATAAAACATATGATGGGCAGTGCCGTGAATACCAGGACGGGTGGTTACGTTATAACCTCCAATTCATTGGGTATGGAAGTCAGTCGTATGACTATTCCATTAAGTGATATGTGTGGAAGTTGACCATATTGTTATTCCATATAAGTATGTTTATGTCCCAAGTTACCTTTATATGTTATGTGTTCTTTATATGGTTTTATGGTAATCTTTTGGTTATAAAAGGGTAAGTAATGATATTTTATTCAGTGGAGAGAATTTACCTCTTCATAAAGGTGAAAAGTATTACTTATGTCAATGTATTCATGGTTTACTTGTTGTTTTGAAAAAACTAATAGTTTTCATTCCTTGTGTATCCTTTACTGGGAATTTTATGCTCATCCCAAGTTTTTGAAATATTTTCCACAGGACTTAAAGATGAATAGTGTCAATGATGGGATCAAGGAAAGACATGTTATCAAAAACATGGAACTAGACCTGTTTCTTATTAAGAGTTTTTATTTTATGGAAACTTAGTAGAAGTGTCTACTTTGTAATCTTTTGAGATGTAATAGTTATGTCTTAGTTCTCTAAAACTCTAAACCTGAAAAGATCCTCTATGTGAATTATTCATTTAATTCAATAATAAGTAATGTTTAAGGTCGGGTCCTTATATGTCCAATATCACGTTATCTCTTGTTTTTAACACATATAATGACTCACATGGGCTTATATACTACCGATGATTATACCAATAGCATGATGATGATACCCCCATCATGGGCCCTTGATTAGGATGTAAGCCAGATTTTGTCTCATATTCACTCAAAGGTTCATACACTCAATGAAGAAATTCTAGGAATCCTTTTTTAATAATTACCACTCAAGGACTCTATTGATTCATATTTTATGATGCAGATTCCCATAAAAAATAATGTGGACTTTGATTCCTTTCTTGATATGATACATACGATGACTCATCAAGGATCAAAACCTATGTTTTTGCCCTTATAGTATTCTTTTTAACTAAATGGTATAGTCTTGTGATATAACCTTAAACTATGTCAACTGAACTGCATGGATTTTTAGTCATTTTCTTAATAGGATATTTAGGATTCCTTGTACAGGTTCAATCCCATTTCATGGAAAAAAACTGCCTCCTTGGATGGAAATAAATTTTATAGAGCTATACCATGGATATAAACTAAAGCATCATAAATGAATAAGAGAATAATGGAGAAACTATTGCATACATTGTTGTTCCCATCAATACATGGTCTTGATCAGATCATTGGAATTGGGGTAACCAGTCACGTATCATGGCTTGGGAGAGATTTCATGAACATATCTTAAATCATATTAGAGTCCTTAAATAAGAAATAATTCTCACCAAAAAGTGTGGGATGATCCTGAACTCCCATCCTATCAACCAATTTGAGTGCCTATGAATCATTGGGTTTGAAACCCAAATTGACCACTAGCCTTTCGAAAGAAGGTTTGTTCTTTGTCCTGGATATAAGAACCTCTGAGAGTTTTTTTTGGTGAAAAATATGGAAAAACTGATGAAAAATATTGTGCATCCAACCTCAATCAACCAAAACTGGGTGTTAGGAAAAACCAATCAGAAAATTTTTCAGGAAAAAATGGTAAACCTGACATAAAACCCTTTAACATTTTTATCCCATTAAATGGTTAAAAATGATCGACTACCCAATTATTATCAATACATTTTCCCCTCGTTTTTCTAGAAAGATAATGTTGGACCCAAAAAAATTATAAATGTTACTAACCTTTCATAAAATAAGGGACCACCTATTTTTCCTTTAATTATAATGTAATTGATTGAACATGTAATCTTATATATAATTCTTCACTAATATTTTGTTTTGTTTCTTCTAAAAACCTTCTTAGATTCTTTATAACCTAAATGGCGTCATCAAATGTTCTAATGGATTTCAAGACTTCTGGACATGATGGTAATGCCTACAGAACACCTCAAGCTATTGTGAACAACTGGTTGATACATCGATCATCTACGTTGTCTGACATGGTATCCTTTCCCTAAGGATCCGATGCACATTGTCACTAATAAAACAACTCCAATGCAAATTATTGAACATATTGCTCTAGGAATACCACATAAAAAACTCCATTTTGGCATTGTAATCATCTCATGAAATCATCCAAAGGATAAATCTATATAAATTTAATTTCCCACTATTGGACGTAGAAGTGGAAGTGTCCTTCTTTCACATTCAAACACATTGGAAACTTATCCCTAGAGGGATGCAACACATACCTTTCCTACCTAAGGTTATTGGATTATAACATTCCTCATGTTAACTCAATAACTCGGGAACTTTCCATGAGGGATCATATCTATTCGGGTCATCTTCATTGACACATGATTATAATTACGTAAGGATCTATACAGGAATTTATGCCTATACCAACTATCCAAATCAGTACAGCCTATAGGAGGGAACATATGGGGTATCCAAATAATGAAACTATGGAGGATGATTATAACCCTCATACCGTTAATCTTACTTAGGCCCACTAGTGTATCCTAATGGTTACCCAATATCAAAATTGTATCATCACCATCCAAGAGCTTCAAAATTCATAACATCTATCATTGGAGACTGTGGAATCCTAGAGAGGACCCCATCCCACAAGGATGGTTGAATTTTTATAAATATTTACCTAGATATCATCTTTAATATGGGAACAAAACCACCAAACGAAAAAATAGATGCCAAGCCACCAAATAGTACTATGGGAACAAACACACCAAATGATAATATGGGTGTCAAAACATCAAATTGTATAGTGGGCACTATCCCACAAAATTTCCTATCAGACACTAATCTATCACATGAGGAACTCTATTAAATTGGATCATTGGTCTGCTTATGTCTCCATCAATATGATATCAACCAAAGTTGAGGACTTCTCATCAGATCTAGATGATCCCACTCCTAGAAATAATAATTATCCCCCCCCCCACCACTGTCATTGGATTAAAAACAATTTGGCCCACCTTCTTCCTTTGGAAAAGAAGAAATAAGGGATTGGCGGTATCTTTCGGGTGTCTGTAGAATGTATTATCAAACATGTTGGTGATTCAGACTATAGTTTTAATGGAGAATATGGCTATTAGTTGTTATGTATTAATTATATGTGATCCACATTGAGACTCCTATCATCATACACACACCCAACTATTTATAAGTGGAAGGGTTTTATCATGGATCCTTCCATTGAACCCCTTAAAGATGATAAGGAAATTTCTGCAGACGAACAGATTAGTCATCTAAAATTGAAAAACAAATATCTCCAAGAGATAATTGTTGGAATATTCCTATTATCTTTTCCATGGAATTACACATTAATGCATTTCTATATTGGTACTAATTGAAGTGATATTCCCTAACCCATAGGGTTAGTTCCATTTTTATATTTTCCCTCTCCTCATAGGTGAATTTCAGATATTGTTCTACCTCACCCAAACCCTTATGGGTGGGGACATTTAACATTTTCATTTCCCCGATCCCACATGGATGGGAGAATTCCAATCATTTCCACCCCCTCATTAGGGGTCATCAAGAAACCGTCAGACCTTAATTTTTTCTACATATCCTCTAGGAGGGTTGCGATTCTTTAATCAATGGGAAGTGTCTACAGCTTCCAAGGACCCTCATTATTTAAAACCTACCCTTGGACCAATAAGGAACTATGATCTACACTATGGAATCCAAACTCAACCATGTTCCCATGCCAACAGAGGTATATCTAGCATAGAAAAGGATCATCAATGTCACCCATATCTTGATGAGATAAGTCGAAGGGTATATTCCTTCTAATAAAAACATGTCCCTATGTACTTAGATTATTCCATATAGAATGGTTTAATAAAAATCCAAAAAATAAATAAGTATATTAATTCATGGATGATAGGCCTTGATAATTACTACCACAACCCATAGAATCCCATCAATATGATAGAGAGTTGTATTAACATTATGGACCAGAATCATAAGTAGATGGATGTAGAAATGTTGGGACCACTAACACCAAATTCTTCATGATAGTCATGTGATCTCTCTGAAAACAACATACATGTTATTTAGTATATCATGGTCCACATAACTCTAATTTATAGGAGACCATATTAAAATGTGATTCTAAACAAAGTCTATTCATTCCAAACAAAACATGTCTCCAACTACTTTGACATTTCCATGGATAATGGTTTGGTAAAACTAATAATAACATGGAATCAAAGTTAGGAAGAGTTGTTAGGTTTGGAAAATTAATTATTCTACCATTGACATCTAAGTTACATAATAGGGAGATGATTTTACATTAATGATTAGATATGGAAGAAAGTAAAAAAGGATTTATAGAGTTAGAGGATCCCAAAACCCATGCAATATTCAAAGGATCCATCTAAGATCCATTAGAAAATTCACCCTCTAGATAGGTTATTGTATGATACATTCTAGTTTCATGATGTTAAACTAAATTATGTGTCCTAGTCATAAGACTTTAAACTTCATGATACATCATTTTCACATGACATTAAAATACACAATACATCCTAGCAACATAACATTAAATTGAAAGATACAACCTGATCGCATGATGTTAAATGGATTGATACGTCCAAGTTCTGTGATGTTAAACTACATGACGACATCTTAGTTACACTAAATTAAACTACATAAAAACATCCTTACCATATTATGTTGAAATATAAGGAACATTTTATAATTATATAGCATAAGAACTATGTGACATCTCAAGCTCTAGGAGGCATTTTCAGAATTATGTAGAAATTATTGCTTCTATAAGTACCACTAATATAGTAGAATCTAGATCCTAGCTATATCATAAAATCACCAATATAAATCAGCCACCTGTTGAGTAAATTTTCTGATACGGCATGTCCTTATACACCCATATCTAAGAATCAAGGACACCATATAAAATATTGAGACCTATAGACCAGAAAGACTAGACTTATATACCTAGTATCTCAATATAATTATACTATCACATCTGGTTAGTAGGAATGGGGAAGGTGGAGATCCATGCCCCATTCATAAATCCCGTTGGAATATTCCGATTTCACAAGGAGAAAAAGAGTGGGTATAAATTTCCACTTCAATAAAATACATTGACTAGAATATCATGGAAGTTGAGATCATTAAAGAATATATTCATGTACATAACCTATTGAAGTTCCATTAATTTTTTATAGTAATAATGGATCTTGAATAGTACATTCTAGTGATGATTCAGGGATTGAAAAACATTCATATCCCAACATCCAGAGAAGTACAGAAACATGAACAGGTAGCTACTCTAGATCAAGAACCAGTTCTTTCTCCTGTTCAGGTAGATTATAAACATATTCTAGTAAAGGGTATTGAATAGGACTGGGCTCATAATCCTATTCCAACCAAGTCTCACCAGGATTGTTTGGAACATGGATTGATAAAGTCACACATTCCTTTCAAAAAAGACCAACAGAATACCCCAAAGGAATATGACTAGACATATATCCCCATAACAGCCAAGGTTTGTTAGTAAAACATGGAAATTACATTAGAACATTATCATATAACTACCAATGACTACACATAGAATATCCTAGAAGATCACAGAAGGTATGATCATTTCCCTACTTCTCACTAATAAAATATTGCACTAGCATCCTTAAAATACTATACATGAAAAGGTTCATATTTATTCTCCCATTTTGGAGCTTTTTCAACATATTATAATAGAGAATTCATATTTTCACAGGGAACATAACCCTGTTTTATCAAGGATTAAATAAAATATTTTTCCAACCGCCCATAGGCAGGCTCAAATTCCTATCGATAAAAAATATGCTCACCAATACACTGTAGTAGCTTATTTGTAGTGGGATTATATTCATGTAGTTCCAAGTAGATATAAAAATTTTCTTATAACCTTCATGAAGAATTCTTTTATCCATGAACAAACCTAAATGTAATGTTATCATATTCTGGAAATGATGTAATGGGACACATATCCCCAATATGCCCAATGTTAGTGTCCATGAGGTAGTTCGACTCATTTTTGCAACACCTCAAGGGTCTTTTGACTATATAACTGAAGAAGGTGTTAAATTATTCATAGTCTTCCTTAATGTAGTGTAGATTTAGATCACAGAGACTCTTCTCCTGACATCCTCTATAGTAAAAATCCATATAGTGATATCTCTCTCGAACACGGAAATCATCCCCTTTCCAATACACCTTTGTATATAGAGGTGATCAAAACTCTGACACCTTCATATAGTGAGGCTTTCAAAATAATGTAGTTAACTATATATTTTTTTCCATCAACCATCGATAGCACATTTATGTGGTCAGTAGAAAACCAAGATAGGAAACCTCTATGATGTGACCAAAATAAGATATATATATCCCATATGAAGAAGAGGCTAACATGGATATATGGAGAGTCTCATCCAAAAACAACCACCCAAACATGTTTAGGACTCTTTATAATTTCAATTATGAATTCCCAAATGGGTCATAATGGGATTGAGTGATTTACTTTTACCTAAATGTGTAGGTGATTCATCATATGTTTAAGGATAAATTCCCTCCTTATCAATGATATTAAGGTCACATCCAAATCATAAATACACTTTTCTTTCATCTTGACATGGTTGAGTTCTCAATTGATTGAGACTTAGGGTCTAACAATTATTAAAAAAACCTACATCATGTTTTCACTAAATCATGCCAAATCACTATTGATTTGAAATATTACATCGACAGATTATATATTAGGATGGGATAAGTATAGAGAATTTTACATTAACCTATTCCCAAGGCAGAAAAGATCCCTAGATGCAGCATCGTGTAATTTCATAGCTATGAAAAAACTCATGGTACCATATAATGTGAGATTTCAATAAAAAAATTATCCCACTCTTATTTATTAGAGGAAAACTAGAAATGATTCATAGAGCCCCAATGATGGTAGGAAAGAAAATGTGGGTAACCACTCCATCTTGGGGATATCCCTTGCAGATACCTAGAGTGTAATCAATAGTGATTATGTGCTACCAATAAACCTGTTTGTGGTAGAATAATTAATCCTAGATGTTTAGCCTCATATTTCTCCTCATAGAAGTATAAAATAAAATAATCATCTATATAATCTCTTTGTGAAGACTTTAATAGTTTAGGGTGATAATGTCTCTTCCCCTAGCCTCACTTACCCTGAAAGTGATAAGGATGCCCCTGGATTACCCACCATTTCATAAAAATCTACCATAGACTCAGAGATAGAAATGGAAGAGGATAACCTCTAGAACACCCCTCTTGCATTTGAGGAAGGTGTCTCCACCACCATCGATGAGAAAATCCAGTGAATCAAGAAATAGGATAAGACATATTTACAATATTGAATAGTTCCACCATGCCTCTTAAAAATCATGAAATGTATATTTCATTTATAAAGAAGCATTAATATGTGTTATCTTGTAATTATACAGAAATTCTAAGACTGAACATTAATGTGGCTACGCACCACCTAGTCTTACCAGTTTACCATCATGGTTTCCAGAAAATAGCTAGGATAATAAACCCCTCTCATGATAATAAGTCCTGGAAGAAATAAATTAAACTTCATAGCATCCATGATCCTAGTCATATGACCTAAAACTACAAGACACCCACGGTCATATTCAAATGAACTAAAACTACAAGACAATAAGGTTCTTAGTAATATGACTTAATGTTTCAAGAGTACATTCATACTTACAATATGAAATTAAATTTCATGGGAAATTTTACATCACATTTGACTCACTTCACAGGAGTTAGATCTATGAGAAAGAAAAATGATGATCCCTCATCCATGTGTGTAAGTTGGATCCACATTGGGAATCTCCCCACTCATGATCAATGTATGAAATTATTCCTTTCATCACAGGATATATAGTGATTCCTATATACAAAATCATGGGTATAGCCATAATATATAGTCTTAGTCGTATAGAATAAAACAACAAGGCATCATTATCCATTATCGCACGATTTTAAACTGCATAGATAGGTTCTTATTGAATGAACCTAAAAGGGACAAACCATACCATCTTATCCATAAGACATTAGACTGTGTGATGAAGTGTTCATTACATGATGTTAAAATGTTTTCTTACTATATTTACCATGCATTGGATTCCTTGTGGAACCATCTCAAGAATACTTGTCTTAAAAACATTTGATGAATCTCATTATATGATTTATGAATACATATATATCGCTTATAGGTAGCCGTGTGCCCTATTTTTCATGTCAGGTAACTTTTGACCTTTCTGCATTACATTAAAATGCATGGTTTCCTAGAACTATATACGTCTATATTCTCATTCAAATGGGATACATAGATAACCCAAGATCTTATATCAGGCCTAGTCACTACATGATACAAAATAAACCTATCCTTTCTTTTAATCACCTATTTGTAATGAGAGAAGCCTTTTATATTCCTTATTTATAATACTAATCATGGATCACATGCGAAAAGGAATTTTGGTAAGGTTTTCTCTGAATTATTTTACATATCTATTCACGTTAGGGTTATCATGGTACTGGATCCAAGAATTTAAGAGACTCACAAAATGCCTTTACCATATGATGTTAATCAACATGGTTGGTGGCTTTTGCATGATATAAAACTACATGTTACCATGGACCTTTCCTGAGAGAAAAAATATAATTGGTGTCGGCATCGCACCACACCTCTATTAAAAAAACAAAATTTTGATTGATTCCTTCCATCAAAGGATACATAGTGACTCCTAAGTCTCACTACCCTTGGTCCAACTGTAATATTTCAATAGAGAAAATACACCCCCCCCCCCTGACGTATGGATCAGACATGAGTGGAGAGTTTTCCATTCAAGAAATATGTGTGGATTGATTCCTTCTATTTCAGGATATGCATTGACACTTGGGTTGCATAATACAGGGTCCAACAGTAAATATCAAAGAATAAATAGCCCCCTCTATGTATAGGAAAAACCTGTGTAGATATTTTTAAATTCAATAACTCTGTGTGGCTTGATAAATTCCATTATATGATATGTAATGGTGCTCAGTTCTCTAATCATGGGTCCGACCATAATAATAAATGGGAAAAATTCATGGCTCTACATATGGTTTAGAATAATGTGGATAGTTAACCTTTCAACAACTATGTGTTGCTTTATTCTGTCAATAATAGGATATATTATGATGCCTTGATCTATAATCCTAGATCCATCCACATCATCAATAGAAAAAAATCCTCCCACTACATATGAGTCAGGCATGTTTGGATATTTTTCCATTCGATAACTATATGTGGCTTAATTCCAACCATTACAAGATATGTAGTGATTCCCAAATCACCACACTTGGGACCAGTAGTAATAATTAATGGAAAAAATGCATCACTATTTGTATGGGTTATAACTTCATCAAGATTTTTCCATTCAATAAATATGTGTGGAAGGATTCTATCCATAATAGGATATATAGTGACACTCTGATCTCCAATCATGGGTCTAACCATAATATATAAATCACCCCTCCCTTCACATAGGTCATACATGTTTAGGGGACATTCATATAAGAACTACATGTGGCATGATTCGTTTTATTGGATGATACATAGTGACACCCAGATCTCTATCCCTTGGTCCAACCTCAATATATATAATGTTGAAAATGAACCCCATGTGTATGGGTCAGACTTATGCATGGAAATATCTGAGAACTACATGTATCTTGATTATTACCATCACAAGATACATAGTAATGCATAGATCCTATATTTTAGGTCTGTACACAGGTTTCTATCACCCCTAATCATGTTCCTCTATAAGATAATTATCCATTCAGAAATAATGTCCCACGAATAATTGTATACCCCCTCACATATTCCCCATCAATTTCTCATGCATAGCTTAATTGACCACCCAGTTATCCCTTGTTTCTCATGAGGAGTGTGGATCACGTGAGCTTAGGGAACCTATAAATCCACTTAAGATGGTTTAGAAAGGATATTTCTTTCATGGGAAAACATTTCATAGTCATATGACCTTAAGATACATCACCATGTCCTAGTCACATGATGCTAAAATACATTACAACATCCTAGTTGCATGATGATAAACTTCCAGACATATGGTCCACCATATAAGACATTAAATTTCCCATAGTGGGCCATCTAATCAATGAATCTGTGTTTGGGGTGAATTTTACATCACCATTATAGAATGATGTATGAAAATTATTTACCCCAACATATGATCTCAATCTACATAGAGGACACATTAGTCGGCCTTGATATTATGAATCGCTAATGAAAGAATATGAAATGCCACTCTCCCCTACATATGAGTCGAATCTACACATAGGGATATCCTTAAAGTAGATGATTATGACATGATCCCTTCCCTTACAATGTGGATCGGGAAACCCAGGGAATCCCAACCCTAAAAATATAATATCCTTATTTTTAAATAAAGATAACTAATATAGACTTATTTTCCCACATATGAGTTAGATCAACAAACAGTTTTCTTATGCATGAGATAAATCTATGCAAGAATGGATCTAGAAATCGGGTTACCATCAATAATCATATTCTTTGATATAAAAATAATCTACATCTATATTCCCCCAACCAATTCAAGATATCCCTTAGGATGTATCGCAAGATTTCGCATCGGTTCCTACATCAATTCCACATTAAGTTAAACTATAAGAAAAAAATTGATTTTATATGATTTTAAACTATAAGTAAAATTTCCTTGTCGAATCATTTCAAAATTCACAATAGATAAATCCCCACTATGTTATGTTGATGTTTTCAGATCATTACCCATTATCAATACGTATTAAAGGACCATAAGATCTAGATCCCATTAAATTAGAGTATGGGGTGCTTTCATTGTCTTCTATGTACCTCAACCCATAAACCACACTTAATGTCTGGAGCACCTAGGATTTCCATAAACATTTCCCATCACCTTGAAAAGAGAATAGATATATCTATATGACCACGCTAGGTAAGGGTCTTCATAATTTATTTGACCCCCCAACCATAGGCATTTTAAACCTACAAGATGATCTTTCTGGTCCTTGTGTAAGTTGATGTCACTATGGGTGAACATAGCATGTTAGGGTGTTTTTGTACATCCATTAAATGAATTTCCCATACCATTACTCATGAACCAAGAACATTGAGCAATGATTTTTGACATTTTCACCTCCTTCCCAATAGGATGCTGGAGTAATATAGACCCAGGGTATCCTAATTGGTCTATTTGGTAACATTACCCTCATGTTAGGACCACATGATTCATGAATTTAAATTTCATTCAATTTGGTCAAAGTTTTATGAACATAAACTTTATCCATCGATGGTTTAAATCATAAGACCTAAAACTACTAGTGAAAGAGATGGAGATCTTTTTTGGATAAAAACAAAAAAATAGAGGCTTAATAAAAAATCAATCTCTTCCCTCTATTATCTTCATCTCTAGAGTTTATGAAAAAGGTTAGATTGTAAATAAACAAGGAATAAAGCTCATAGGACCCACGTTATGGTCCTTGTAATAGCTAATCCATAGTCCCTGGACTCCAAGGTCCAGGAAAAATTAGGAGTAATTATTTGTAACATCTAATCACCTTGAAAACACATTCACTAGTTGAAGAAATGACCTTTAGGGTAATTGAAACCTTCCTTATTCTCACATTTTCCAAAAAAACACCTTCATTTATTTGATATCTAAACTAAAATGATAATTTTATCGAGTTTATATTCTTCTCTTTGAACCCCGTGGGCTCAGGGATTTCTATATCCTATTTCATCCCTATGGAAAAGTGGTAACAGATACTAGATGATCCCAAAACTACTCTATAAGTATTCTTTGTAGAGTTTCACCTAGTCAAATAGCAAGTTCATAAGTGATGTATGGTCCCAAAAAGGTCCCCCTAAAATCTATGAGTTGTTATCCTAACCTCATGGGATATGGTATTCCACCATTACCAATAGTTGAATTGTACCTACTTGTCTCCACCTATAGTTAACTCATATATTCTTGGACCATGATTTATAATCTGCAAAACAATACTATTCAAGAAAATTTGACATCTTTGATGTTACACCACTATTTTTTGTAGCATTTCTCAATGATGTAATGATACACTACATTCCCAAACCATTTGATGGCCCACGCCACATTACTCAAAACCACATGGAATAGATCTTCAGCCTCCTGACTAAATGATAAACTTATCAAGGGTTATATAACCCTACATGGATATATTTCTCTCCACTACTAACATTAACATATAGATGTTTGAGTTATAATAAATCTTCTCTTACCCTTGGAAAATAGTGGGGATTATTTTTACATAACCATGCATGTAAGCCTTATGGGACCATTTATAATGGTCTATGACCCACCATCTTGATGAATCTCTTCCTTATTGGAAAGAAACTCCAATCCTTGTGACCCTAGTGACACTACAGCAGAACTCAACACCTTAGGATGTTTTGGGAAACCCCCATTGTGTCTGCCACATTCCCCTCAAGAGCCCTATAAATAGTATAGCATAACTCATCACCTTACAGTTTTTGGGGCATCCGCAGTATGTCTACCCCCTTCCATATTCATCCATTCAAACTCCTAGAAACAAAATTCATATTGAAAATATTCCAATAATATATATGGCCTTTTAATCCCTCTCATGATAAAAAGCCCCGGTATAATGAGATTAAATTGTAAAGAATTTTACATACTTACTGCATGACATTAAACTTCTCAGATGATGTCCTTACTTCACAATTTTAAAATCCCTAGAACATTTCCTTACCACATGAATTTAAAATAAATGTAGAACATTACATCATGATTGGTTCACTTTATAAGAGAATATATTCCAAGTTGGAAGACCCAAAACTACACCACAACAATTCTCTAGTTTTTAATACCATATAACAACCAATTGAAAGAGACAAAATGCTCTCCAGGTTGAAATCCCATAATGGGCATTGGGGAATGTATCAAGTCTCTACACAAATTACATCAACATTTTGTGGTCAAATAAATATTGAGAATTTATAAAATGGAAAAATCATAAAACATGTCAGGTTGAAAACTCGTAAAAGGGTAGCTTGGGAAAAATCTAAATCCAAGCCCACTAATCTCTCACCTATATAAATTTATGGAAAAAATTAGGGAAATATAAAAAAAAGATACAAATACTAAAGGTATCATTAGTTGTACCTTGAAAACCCAATCCACCCTCACAACATCCACTATTCTAGGAAAAATCTAGGACACATATCTATTTTCTCAGGATCACCTGACAATACTTATTCCTTCCATTCCTTTAAAATTCATAAGACTTGGTCTATCCTGTAGGAACTTAAAATACTTAGATTGGCCTATATTTTTCTCCTTATAATGTGGCATGTGTTCTAGATCCATTAAATATATCCACCAAATCAAGGGTCCCTACCCATTATTTTGTCATAAAATAATGACATTACCCTTTCTGTGTGTGAGGTAGATATACCTATTAATATTCATCATAGATCTATTCATTATTGAACCTATGTTCCATATGATTAAGTTTGTTTTTTATAGGATTTTATCTCAGAAATATGTATGGATTGATTCCCATTCCCATGGGATATATAACTATATCTAGGCCTCTTATCATAAATAGAACAATAATTCCCTTTCCAATAAATCCATTCCCCATCATGGAATTCATACACATTCCTATTTCTAGATGTTTGTGCACAAAATTACATCATAAGGCTCAATGTAAAATCACTTAAAATGTTTAGATATATAGAAAAGTGATCTATGATCACCTTATAATCATATTCCTTTCATCTTGAATGTATCCAATTATAAGGGGTTAATTTTTTAGGAACCCATAATTGTGCACCATGCACTTTGAAATGAAATATTTTAGATGTGTGAAGACAATACAGAAATACTGATATATTTTTCATAATGGACTCCAAGGTAGAATCATTATGAATAAGTTCTTGGGGTTTATTTTATAAGGGATTATACATTAGCCTTATTATACCAATATAATTATTCTACAAATTTGGTAATATGAGTTTATATAAAAAAAATTGGTGAATAACAGTTTAATATCTAATCCATCTCAACCCAAGCTCATGTGAGAGTTTCCTCAACCATGCATAGGTATCTATCTCAGCCGACTAGCACATGTAGTAGGGGGTATGCAGGAAATATCACACATAAAGGGAGAAGGGACACACCATAGGTTGAAAGTATAGTGGATGGGATTGCCTACATGGGTTAGTTCCAGTGAAGGTAAAGAGAGGAACATAATACTCTTTTATGGCCTAATAGGGAAGTTATTTAGGTTATCAAGTGTAGTCTATATGAATTAAAAGTATAATGTTGGATGATAGTGGAATAGACATTGTCCATCCACCATAAAACATACATAAATAACTTATGTCGTCCTATAATAATGATCTGAGCTGCCCAATTATTTCCATGTTATCTTCATCAACCTTCATCATTTCTAGGATCTACCTGCTATCAGATGAGAGCTTATGTCCATTGTACCAATACACTAGCATTCAAAAAACATTTGTACAACCTTCCCTAATTATCTAACTAAGGCCAAGGATATAAGATCAACAATATTCATGTGAAATCTTTTTTTATGAAACCTAATCCTTTCCATGAAGACAATCTTGAGAGCCATCAGAATCTATCATGAGAGTCTCTAAATGACATGTGATCTAAGTAGTGATGATCGTGTAGAGAAGTTCTAAAACTACATATAGTTTATAAAAAATCAATGTATTTTTTAAAAGCATGAAGGTTTTTTATTTTGTATGAAACCATAAAAGAAGCAACTATCAACCCGGGTATTATGTGATCATGTGAAGCATGATCATGAACATATGATCATGTGAAGAAAACCATTATCCATCACCTCAACACTGTGAATTCTTCCATTTTTGTAAGTCTAAGTAAATTTCTATGAAGAAGAACTACATGAACTATAGTTGACCATGTGATCATGAATGGACATCATTTGATGTATCAAGGTTATGTGTTCATGGTATGACACTCATTCAAATATATTTGGATGTCACCAAGGATTATTATAATAAATAATTTAACTACCTATTGTAATATCCTCCACTAATTTTTTCATGCGAAGATATCCATCACCTTAGGATAGTGCATGAAGAACCCCCACCATGTAAAGTGGAAGGAATATCAAGTGAACTCCTCCTATGTAAACACCTTCTCTCTAAAAAGTGTAAAAGATAATAAGAGGGAGGTAAAATGAGTTGTTAATAAGTGAAACAGAGGAGGGTATGTGGGATTACACCTTTAAAATAATTTCCCTTATGGATCAGAATAAGCCATTGTGTATCCCTTGAATATAAGGATATTTCATAATAAATTAAATATCATGCATGCCACTGGGACAAATTTGGATTGTTGTAAGTATTCATGTGATTTCATGAAGAAACACTGGTTTTACATCTCCAACATATGATCTCTCATCCATGCATGCATCACCAACATTCATCCCATGTTCGAGTTCACAAAATACTTTTCATGATCCCTTAGATATTATATGATCACAAGATGATGTAAAAATATTGTATTTCTATTACTTGTGACACTATTATAAGATGGATGAATGAGGATCATCCTTGAATTTTAATTCCATATAATATTAATATAAAAATCCCTTGGTCCTCTGTTTCTTCTACTCATCCATCTAGTTCAATCCCTCATTCATGTGGGACACCCGTACATATTTCTATAGACATAAACACTTTCCATGAAAACTCTCCTTGTCATGCATCCTTCCCATGAAATGTAAACACCAAAGGATATTCACTACTTTTTCATATAGACCATCGGATGTGCAGTCTTGGCATAAGCCCCTAGTCATACACTCCTCCTCCCATTCAATTTTTTACCCATGCAACCAAGGAATGATCCCTTTGGACCTTAAACTATAACACATAGGAATTTTTGTTATCCTATACATGTTTTCAAGACCCTATTTTGTGACTCTCTTAAGATCTCGTCATCGCGTGATTCCTCACTGGACTCATAATTCCCTTATGTGGCCTTGAATGTGATAGTTTGATCATATGATAGGAATTTGACAAGTTAGGTTGATCATGATATGAAATCCCATAAAATTTAGTTGATCAAGAAAATGGACATGAAAATGACTTCTTGTATCATGAAAAGACCACATAGACAAGTCACTTTGACCATGTTAAAAATCTTGTACAAGTCTCTTTGATCATGCGATGTAATCCTAGGAATGTCAGCTTCAGTAATGTGAAGCACCTTGGACATTTTAACTTTGATCATTCAAATACCCATGTACTTTTCACGAATACACCCATGGATGTGTCTTACAAGTTAGAACAAATCCATGAACTTATCAGGCATACAATCAAGACATGTCAGGTTAACATGTCAGCCTTTTCTGGTAGATACACATAGAATTACCCCATGTGAACCCCAAACCATGAACGTCTAGCTGAGTACCCCTTTTATAAAGGTATTTTCCATAATGTGTTTGGGATTCACAATCTTGTGACCTGATTTATGTCATGATCTCAAAAATTCTCTCCAACTCAAACCCATCATATAGGAAAACCTTTAATGGTCATAATATCTCTTTATCCATCATTGAATAATGAATGAATATGAAATATGGTCATTCAACATTGTATCACTTTATCCATCAGTGAATAATGAATGAATATGAAATATGGTCATTCAACAGTATATAATTCCCTATATTTCATAAACCATGAGGATGAGAATAGTATTTCAAATTATAATCACCCATTAAAGGGCTAGGAACCACAGAAATACTAAGACACTGATTCCTATCCAAATAAAATTTGTAGGATGTTTTCCTAAGGATAGATCTCTAATAAGAATCCACCCTAGTGAAAGTCACCCAATACTTCAAATATTCTTACATCTTTTGGATGTATTATCTTATGATTCTATTATACTTTTTTTCCATCAGTCGATCATAAGTTGGTTTATACACAGGTGACCTTAAGAATAATCCACAACCATGCCCTCGTGTACCTTAAACCCATCAGTTTGCTAGAGATGAAATATACTACAAGAAATCTAATTCCTATTATATATAGGATATATAGGTTTAGTTCCTAAGAACTGAACTCTACACCACATCATCCATGAGACAGGTAATCATACCTCTCTAAGGTAAATATTCATGTGTAAGCCTGGTAAAAAATTTCACTCATGTGATGTGCTGTATCTTTATCTATCTCTTTTTTCTCAAACCGACCATATCCCAGGTGGGCTTAGATACTGTCAATAATTTTACTAGTAGCATGATGAGGATGGCCCCAGTATGGTCCCTTCATCGAGATATAATCCAAACTAAATCTCTTCTTCACTAAAAGGGCCACACTTCTGGAGTGGAAATTCAGGGAAACCTTGCATGCATAAGTCCCTCTTAAGGACTTTGTTGACACCACGTTTACAATATATAATCCTATAAATTGAACTATGTGGAATATCATTCCTATCATAATGGGATAAATAGGATGACTCTTCAAGGCTTCATCTCTATAGTAACATCTTTATAATATGTTGTTAAACATCATATTATTTTCCTCTCATATGACCTTAAAATATCACAAACAAACTAGGTGGGTTTTGATTTCTTTTTTCATAGGATGTGTAGGATTCCTTATAGAGGTTAAATCACATACAGAAGACACAAAATACCTCATCATATGTAGATAAACTCTATAGAGACCAAAAATTTTTATTAACTAATGCATCATAAATGAATAGAAGAGTAATGGAGAACTTAGGACATACACCATTATTTCTATCAGTACAAGGTCTAAAATAGATCATTATAATATGGGTAACAAGTCTTGTATAAGGTTTTTTGAAGTATTTCATAAACATATCTTAAATCTATAAAAGAATCCATGAATAGGAATTAATTCCCCACAAAAGGGTGTGATGATCCTGATCGGTGACCCTCTTGACCAATGTGACTTCATAAGAATCATTGGGATTGAAACCCCAATTGACCCCGTGCCTTTGGAATACTGGTTTGGTATTTTTCATAGATGTGGGAACCATTTGTGAATTCTATTATATACAAAAAATGTAAACCTGATACTAAAAAATTGTGAATGTTCCCTCAATCACACAAAGATGAGAATTTATACAAGCCAATCAAATAATTGTTTAAGAAATAACCAAATTCAAGAAGAATTTTTTTAACATACACGACATGAATAGAATTTTCCACCATCATGATGATTCATTTATTTAAAGTTTCATTTATATTTTTCTATGTTTATTTTAAAATAAAATGGTTTCTTTATGATATTCACATTTTTTGGATTTGAAAAATTCTTTTTTTAAAAATGGGGTATTTTGATATCCATTTGTTTTTTATTTGGGTTTAAAAGAGTTTTTAAAAGGTTTTTATTTTGAAAGGTTTCAAGAATTAAACGATTTATTCATTATATAACATATTCAAATTATATGTGTAATAGTTGAGCGTGATATATCTTATATGAAGGGATGATCCCCATTATAGCTCATGGGTGAGCCAGATATAACTTTTACATCGGGTTTTCCCTTATAACACTGGGTGATCCCTTAATAGATTTTAGTTAACCTATATAGCACTCCAATTCATTAGGTAATATACCTTGTCTTTTGAGGGAATATGGAGGGATTTAATGAAGGTTTTTTCCTTTTGATTTATGTAACACCCCAAGATTTCATAGTGTGTTATTTCTTTAAAATAATACAATAACTTTCACTATACGCAACACCGAGTTCAAGCACACCATGACTTACCAAACAAGCCGTTCAAAAGAGGTTATGAATAGTATTAACTAAATTTTAATCTTTATATAATCCTTATAATTTTAGAATCCATATTATGAGTTTCTTAGACATAATACAAGAACAGATTCATTTTCAGTATTGCAATTTTATCAACTTTTAATAGTGAAACCTTTTTAAATACAATATTTTAAACTTTTTGACTAAATGGGGACATCAAAAAAAATTAAAATGAAACATCCCAAGTTTCCACGGTATGCTTTCCTTTGAATAATATAGTAGCGTGTGTTGTACGCAACTTCGAGTTCTAACACACCACAACCAATCAAACTAGCCGTTATGAATAGTAATACCTACTTTTTGAAATTATATATATTTTATATTTTAGAATGGACTTCATTTTTGGATTCAGAATATTGAAATTAACCTAGGGTGAAATTTTGGTACTTTTCGGATAACTTTCATATTTTGATGAATAGTGAAAATTACTAAATTTTAATTAAAAACAACTTTTTTAATCAAAATAATTAATAGTGATAAATTATGAATTTGAGTGGTTTTAAAGTATATTTAGAATATATTTTTACCATTTATTATAATGTTGGTCATTGGACATAATTTTACAATTAAACCGAACATAAACAAGTGTCAATCTTTTGATAGTTATTATCTCTTAAAAACACGCTTTTTGTTTTGACAGCGGGAATTAATTTTAAATTAATTTATGCCACTTCTGTGTTTTGAATTTAGGAAAATGGATTCCATATTTGGAATCAGGATGTTCAAATTGTGTAAATAGGTAACTTTTATTTTTAGACATTTTGAATAATTACTGCGGTAAATATTTTATTTACCATGGTTAAGGGTAAATCCGGTAAATAAGGGTTAACAAATAATATTATAATAATACTAAATTACCCTAAAACGTGTCTTAACCCTATTGTTTGATACATGGTCGACCATGGGAATCTTTGGGTCGATTTTGGGACCCCATGGATCCACTTGTAAGTGATAATGACACTTTATTTTAATTAAGTTAAAATGAATACAAAAATGACACAAGCATATATCTTTTAGCAAAACAATTATTACATAGGGTTATATATGTTGGATTTTAGATTATAAATATTAATTAGAAAGATAAAAATATTTCCTACATAATTATATTTTATTTATAATTTTTAGACATTAAATAATTTATTTTATTTATGGCACAATGATGATGCAGTAATTACTATAATAGTGAAAAATCAAAATAATTGATATTATAAATACCCAAATAAATATAATATGAAACTTTTAATGAATTAAACTAATTTTCTAGGATAATATGATATATTAGGATTGATTTAATTGACTTTGTTCGAAGTAATCAATCTGTTATGAGTTTCACAAAAATCAACTATTGAATAGTGTCAAAATTGACATAAAAGAGTTCTTAAAACAAATATTATATTATTAATTGATATTAAATTCCTAAAAATCTAAGGTTCGGCCAAGAGACTTATATCATGATAGTTTCATCATTAATGGACCACTTTGGGGGTCTCTTGGATGTATATAGTAAGTTTATTAACCATATTATATAAAAATACAAAGAGACATTGTAAAAGTGAATCTAATTAACTTAGAGTTAATACTTAAAGATAAGGTTAATATAAGTACCCAAACCTGTATAAATTATATTGGTTGAGTTGTATTAGACCCATCCCCACCTTAACATTTAAATAATCAAATTTGGATCCATTAGAAACCGAATAAGAATTTATTATAAATTAATATTTCTAGCTTTTCCAAGGGTGCCCCTCACCCCTCTTATAAAAGGGCACTCCTCCTTCTCATTTTGTCACACCTTAAAAGCCTTATGGTTCGGCCAAACTCTGCCTAAATACTCTCCCAACTTCCCTCACTACAACTTAGAGGCCTTAGTTTGATCATAAAGCCAACCTAAGGAGCCCTTTTGATCAAATCAAAAGGAAGGAACCGAAGAAGAGGAGGTTAACCTACCCCAACCAAGTAAAAGTACAAGGTAAGGTATTTTCTTATCTCACATTCAATTCCGTGAGATTTCCATTATTCGCCACTAAATTATTGAAAGTGGTGTATTGTGTACTGGCATTTGATATATATTATCATGATTATCTTTATATTCATGTTATTCTGTAAATAATTTGGTGGTTATTAACTTTTGGCCATATGACTCAGTTGATTAACGTGGTAAGGGGTTTTCATCTCACTCTTTATTTCCATGAGATTCATGCCATATTTCCACTATTATCTTTTGTGTGGTGTATGTACTGCCCATAATTGTATTCTTTGTATAATACACTTTACCTTATCTGTATTTACATTTTAATTGTATGATACCTCTTTCATGGGTTGTATGTTTCATAAGTTACCAAATTGATAAGGGTTTACTTAACAATCTCTTTAATATCTGAGGTTGTCTTTACGTAAGTATCTACAGGGACATATTTACTATCCATGTCCATATTTCATAAAAGAGTTTTCAAAGGGATTATTTCAAAGGGAACTTTTACTAAAACATCATTTTAAATGTTTTAAATATTTATTCTTCTAAATCATCCTCATTTATGTCCATGTTTTCAAAATGGTTTGTAAGGATTTATTTATATGAAAATGAATGTTTTAAAATTGTTAATTCCATTCAAAAGTTTCAAAGTGGTGTGGGACACTTTGATTCAAAAATGTATTTAAATGCCTTACTTTCTAAATTGTGTAACATTAAAATGTTTTCATGCAAAAGGGATATTTCTCTCAATAATTTTTAAAAAACATTTTCATCTATGTCAACATCCTTTGATGGATTTTAAGATTATTTTAAGTTGATTTATTATGATATAAAACTTCCATATTGTAATGAAGTTTTGTGATATGTTTGACTGTAGATGTGTCATTTATATAGCATTCATGGTTTTTGAGTAAAGTATTGACATTTCGTATGCTAGTTCCAATAAGAATGTTTATGTTATATTTCAACCTTTACTTCATATGAATGTGTTGGACAAGTATGTTCCAGGTTGGGGACTGGTTAAAGTAAGCCCTCCAGGTTGGGGACTGGTAAAAGTAAGCCCTCCAGGTTAGGGACTGGTAAAAGTAATCCCTCCGGTTTGGTCTCCGGTTATTAGAGGCACTCCGGGTTGGTGTCCGGTTATTAGAGGCACTCCGGGTTGGTGTCCAGTTATTAGAGGCACTCCGGGTTGGGTTCCGGTTACAGTTAGCCCCAAGGTCTTGGGACGAGGCCTTGACAAAGAAATTAAAGTTTAGCATTATGCATTCCAACATTATGAAAGTGGTTATTGATATAGCATGTGATTATTCGATTATTAGAATATCCATGTGAACAAGTAAATGGAATTATTTCATTTTACTTTTGCCATACTATGTTGAAGATAAAGTTTAAAAAGGCTTTTGTTTTAGTAATTCATTGCCTTAAATGTTTATGCTTATTTTTGAATGTTCTGCTATATTGTTATCCTTACTGGGCATTTGAGCTCACCCCTTTTCTATGTTTTATTTTTCCCAGGATGTGAAAAAGTAAGTTATGAATGAACTGCAGGGATATTATGAGGGGATAATAGTGTGGAATGTGGAGACATTATGTTGTTGTAGTAGTTTTTCATTTTATGATGTAATGTAAAACTTATGAATATATCTAGTGTTTCCAAGGATACTAAACCAATCGGTCTTTCGAGATTTGATCTTTCTTGTGATCATGCCAATGTAATGTAATAATGCACTGACTCTGGGTAACTAGGGTCGGGGCGTTACAGTTGGTATCAGAGGAAGTTTAGTACAAACCTTGGAAGCTAGATTTAGATAAACTCTGATTAGAGCACGTAGACCTAAGATGAACTTTTAGGATTAGGATAGAAGAACTTCCTAGAATTTTGGTATTGTAGAGATTTTGTGAGTTTTCCGAGCAATACATCCCTTTCTGGGTACGAGCAGGTAGAGGCGGCTCTGGCACAGATGTACCTAGGGGTAAAACCCGAAAACACCGCTTTGAGCTAGACTCGAACGGGAACTGGTGCACGACAACGGGCCTTGCTGCACTCTTGGTTACGACACTCCCGGGGGATATGCTTAGGATAACTCTCATTTTCTTTACAAATCATTATGAAGGATTTATGAGTATATACTTCCTCAAAGGAGACATTTTTATGATTATGGATTATATCCATAAACTATTTAATTTATGTTATGTGTTTTAAAAGTTTGGGATTAGGTATTGTTATTCATAAACTAATCTAGTATATGCCAATGTTTAGAAATGGCGCCTAGTAGAAGGAATGAGAAATCCAGCAATGCACATGATACAAAGAGAAAGAAGGATCATATATTTTATGGTCTTAAGCCAGAATTTACAAGAGAAATAGTATCGCATGTATTATCATCATATGAAGAAATAATATCATGTGTTGATAAGATAAGTAAAGAGTTTACTGAGTCCTATGGCTTTTAAGGGAAGCAAGAGAAGAAAAGGGTGGAAGAGAGAAAGATGGATAAAGGGAAGAGGAAAAAGAAGAATTTTCCCATATGTGGTAACTGTGGAAAGAAACACCGTGGAACTTGCCTGAAAGGAATGGGAGTTTGTTATAAGTGTGGAGGAAAAGGGCACAAAGTACGTGACTGCAAGGGTAAGAAAATGGTTTCAAATGTACAATGCTTCATTTGCAAGGAGTTTGGACACTATGCGAACCTATGTCCCAGTCATCAGAATATGCCGCAAATGATGTTATTGGATAATAATCAAGTTATGATACTACCACAGATGAAGAGGAATGATTAGAGTTCTTATGTTGATTATGTCAATTGAGTGTTGTATCAACAATGTACTTGTTATAATAATTATGGAGTATATAAGGATTTTACTGCAGTACTATTTCATTAAGGACTTGAGATTGTGTGGAACAAAGAAAGGTGACTCAACAGCAGGATAAATTTTTGGAAAATATATGGTTGAGAGAATGATAAACCATAATATAGTTCTGATACCGAGTTAGTGATTTTGGAATAATACATGATTGTTTTGGATAAATTATATTGGATATTCTTGACTACCTTGGAACTGATTAATGATCTGTATATTCCATTATTGTTGGGGTTTAAAACATTTTTGGATTGATGAGGTATATCCAGCATTCTATTTGGAATAAGGGAGCATGAATGTAATCAATAAGGAATATGGTAATTCAGGATGTTTCAGTGTATTAAAAGAATACATGATGAAGGTATTCATATGCTATTACGTGGTAAAAAGGATCTACATTATGTTTAACTTCCTTATAAATGTTGGACAGTGAGTTTGTTCAGAAATATTTTGGATAAATTCTAGTTTGAGATTAATTTTGGATTGCCATAAAAGGACAACCCAGAGGTCGGGCGGCAACCCGTCGCGTCCGGCAAGGCTGCGAGACTTGAACCCGCAACCGAAGGGCGACAAGGGTGTATCACCTACCACTGGCCCAAGAGATGTCCTGGATTAAATAATGTAGTTTTTTTTAAAAGATCTGGTAGATGAATTATAAATTCGTTTATTTTGGAACCCTGTACGAATAGTATAAATAGAATTTTTTTTACGAGTGAAAGATGAGTTTGTGGTAGAAATTTATTAATGGACAAAACTCTAATTATAAAGTAAGTATATCTCCTTATGATCTTATCAAATCTCATAAATAAATTCCTCAACATTAAGAAAAGGAACTTAGAACAAAAATGTTTTCCTAGATAGTACCTTAAATCATAACTAATTTATGGCTTTGGGATTGTTGGCCTTTTCATAGCCATGTTCTCTACCACTCTCCATGAGATAATTGATGGTTAGATTTCTCTTCCATATCCATATTTTCCGACATGGAACCCTAGTATGTGTTATTTTCGGTAATCTTCATACTTTCCACTCTTTATTTTAAATAGAGGCCTCATTAATTCATTTTTCAATGTGAGATTTCAACTAAGATATTTTGAAACGTCAAAAATGTGTTATCCTAATACCCTATGTTTTGTTGAACCGATGGTATTTCAAATCATCATAGATTGATGAGTTTAAGGACCTCAATTTTATACTTGTTTTTGATTGATGACCTCAATCACTACCTATAAATATTTACGTTTTTCCTCCAATTATATTTCTCTAATCGCCACCAATGTTCTCCTAATCAAGATCATAATTTGGTGGTGACCCTTTCATTTCTCATTTCCTCATATTAAGACTAAATTTTAGTAACCCAATTTCCGATGTGGGTTTTCCCAGAAAGATATTTTTTACCTTTTATTTTCGAAGAACAATTTTAAATTGCGAGGACGCAATTTATTGAAGGAGGGGAGAATGTAACACCCCAAGATTTTATAGTGTGTTATTTCTTTAAAATAATACAATAACTTTCACTACACGCAACACCGAGTTCAAGCACACCATGACTTACCAAACAAGCCGTTCAAAAGAGGTTATGAATAGTATTAACTAAATTTTAAACATTATATAATCCTTATAATTTTAGAATCCATATTATGAGTTTCTTAGACATAATACAAGAACAGATTCATTTTCAGTATTGCACTTTTATAAACTTTTAATAGTGAAACCTTTTTAAATACAATATTTTAAACTTTTTGACTAAATGGGGACATCAAAAAAAAATTAAAATGAAACATCCCAAGTTTCCACGGTACGCTTTCCTTTGAATAATATAGTAGCATGTGTTGTACGCAACTTCGAGTTCTAACACACCACAACCAATCAAACTAGCTGTTATGAATAGTAATACCTACTTTTTGAAATTATATATATTTTATATTTTAGAATGGACTTCATTTTTGGATTCGGAATATTGAAATTAACCTAGGGTGAAATTTTGGTACTTTTCGGATAACTTTCATATTTTGATGAATAGTGAAAATTACTAAATTTTAATTAAAAACAACTTTTTTAATCAAAATAATTAATAGTGATAAATTATGAATTTGAGTGGTTTTTGTCACGACCCGCCCTCGGGGTCCGTGCCGTGACTACCCCAAGCCCGCCTTCCATAGGCCAGGGGCTGGCGACTAGCACCAAGGCGTAAATCCCGGTAAAAAGGGAAGGCATTGCCTTTGTAAAGTAAACAAACACCACAGAGTAAGCAAGCGGAATGTAACACTAAGCAAAACAGAGTACAACTAAAAGTGCGGAAAGTAAAAAGGGGCCGGAAATACAAGCCCAACTGTAAAGTACAACTCGAAAGGGAAAACAGCAACTGAAAAGTAAAGCAGCTACGCCGAGCTGTCCACTGGAAATCCCTCCTGAAGGGTGGGTACAGATAGCTCCTCTGCTCCTCGGGTCCGCCGTCTGATCCAAGTATGTCCCGCCCAGTGGTCTGCCTCTGGGTACCGCCTCGTCGTATAGTCCACCTCCAGGTACCGTCCAGTCCTCGAACACTCGGCCTCTGCCAGTACTGGCCGTCGTCTGCAACCAACACAACGAGGTGCGGGCATAGCCCGTGCAGGGGTGAGTATAACGATAATCAGTAGGGACCCCGAGACCCTCAAGGTCTCACTAAAACCAACAAGGATAACCACAAGAAGATCACAACAGATAAACTCTACTTAGGTATATGCCCATACATATACCTAAGTTATCAAGTAACCCATCTCAGTCATGAGGAAACACAAGGATCATGAGATCAACGGATAACCAAAACCCAGGTATATGCCCATACATATACCTAAGTTATCAAGTAACCCATCTCAATCATGAGGAAACACGAAGGTCAAAAGTCTCAGCTCAAACCAGGATTTTCATTATCGAAACCGTAACTGCTGAAGAGCTCCGTCTCTAGAGTGTACAGTGGTCCTGTCACGACTCCGAGGCCGCCGCTCACTAACCTAAGACTGCTGAAGTACTCCTTGTGTCGAGTACTGCGGGCCAGCCACCCAAACACAGTAATGCTTCCCGCCGAGGTATGTCACCCAAACACCGTAGTGCACACCCCCTAGTAGCCTGCTGAGGTACTCTCCGGACGAGCACCGCGGGTCTGCACTGTCACACAGGTAGTGCTCCGTCCGCCATGGGTCTGCACCTCAGAAAGTAGTGCTTCGTCCACTGGGCTAGTCGACTCACTCCAAGTCGAGTCGGTCAAGCAGTCGTCAGGTCTCAGCCAGCTACACGGTCTCCGTACTTCGCACGCTCGTCACTGGGAGGGTCCGCTCCACGAGCTACAGGTCGATACTCCAAGTATCTCAAAGTCCCACGAAGAAGTATCTCAAAAGTCCGTCTCGTCACAGGGATCTCAACGCAACAGACGGCGCGTCGATCGGACGCCCGGTCTGTGAGTTATTAGCCTTTTCGTCCCAGGGGCCCGGTTGGTTTCGAGTGCGAACCAATCCCGGCCGTATCTCAACTGTACCCCGAACTCCCATAGGGTATACTCATAGGGACCGTTACTAAACGTAAACACCAACGCCGCTGACGGTTCGTCAAACGGACGTCCTGTCTGAAAGATATCAGCTTTCCCGTTCCAGGGGCCCGGTTGGATTTCGGGTACAATCCAACCCGGCCATACTCCGACTGTATCAAAAACTCGGGCGGAGTATGTCAAAAGTTCCGTCTCATCAAGAGGAAGTCAACGAAACAGACGGCGCGTCAATCGGACGCCCGGTCTGTGAGTTATTGGCTTTTTCGTCTCCGGGGCCCGGTTGGTTTTTAAGGCAAAACCAACCCGACCGTACTCCACCTGCATCCAAACCTCGGGCGGAGTATGCCAAAAGATCCGTCTCACTAAAAGGAACACAACGCGACTGACGGTGCGTCAATCGGACATTCGTAGCTCAAGATATGAGTGTTTCCGCTCCGAAGGCCCGGTTGGTTTCGTGAACGAACCAACCCGGCCGAACTCAAGTAATCCGAAACCTTGAGTGCGATATACCGAAACGACCATCTTGATCCAAGGATAGCGTAGCCGCAGACGGTTCGTCATTCGGAGGTCCGAGGCTCAAGTTATGGGCCAAAAACGAATTCTGGTTCGAAACGGGGGGTCCGGGTCCGGCCCGACCCGGCCCGACCCCCCCCCCCCCCCCCCCCGGGCGGCGCGGTGGCCGGCGGCGGCGGCCAGCGGCGGCGGGCGGCGGCGGCGGGCGGCGGCGGCGCGGCGGCAAGGCGGCGGCGGCGGCGGGCGGCGGCGGCGGCGGGCCGCGGCGAGGCTGCGCACGCGGGGGCTAAGCCCCGCGTTTTTTTGAGGGGCGGCGCGGCACAAGGGTCGCGCCCCTTTTTTTTTAAAGAAGCCCCCCCTCACGTGGGGGGGCCTGCTGGTGCGGAACCGAGGGGGTCGGCTGCCCCCTCCCTTTAATTAAAACCGCCCCCCTCTTTATGAGGGGGGTTTAGCATGCTGGCCGGGGAATTAATTCCCCGGTTTAACGGCATCCGGCCGGCCAGCTGGCCGGCCGGTTTTCTCCAACGGGACCGGAATTTCCGGTCCCCTCCTTCGGCTTCCGACGCCGGCGGCCCGGCCGACGGTCTGCTCTTCCGCCGCGGCCCGGAACCGGCCGCGGTCTCCTCGTTCTGCCGCGGCCCGGAACCGGCCGCGGTGGTCGTCGTCCGGCGCGGTGCGACGGCACCGCGCCCCTTTCGCCGTGCCATGATTTCTTTCAACGCGGCGCGACGGCGTCGCGTTCTTGAAGATTTTTCCTCGTCGTGGCGCGACGGCGCCACGTAAAATATATGCACGATCAACCGCGTGGTGCGACGGCACCACGCCACTTGCTTTCTTCCGCAAAATTAAACAAGAACGATGGAGGGGGGTTCGGCCGTGTTCATGCGGTCCGGCCCCCCTCACGTTAACGCAACTTTAAAAATAATCAAGTGTCTCACGTTAGACATGCTAGATCCACGATCAAGAACGAAATAAATAAATATTGAATTAACAACCCCTACCTTGGTATAAGGTTCGAAGATTGTTCTACGTTCCGCGGAAGACGACGTCGCGGATGTCGGGCGACGCGGTCGTCGTTCGTCAATTTCAACGACGAAGAGGCGCGTCCGAAGAGGCACGTCGTTGGCGAATCCTTGTACGCCGACGAAGGTTGTCCGAGGAAGGTGCGGTGTTCTCTCTCGTTGACACCGAAGACGAAGAAGAGCGGAGCGGCGTTCTTCGTCGAAAACTTGAGCGTTCTACGTCAAGTCTTGAGGAAAGTCAAATAAAAAGGAAACAACGAACTCAAGAACCCCTACCTCGATAGTCACACGTTGACGTAGTCGTGGAATATCGGTGTCGATTCCTTTGACGTCGGAGGAAGAGTCGTTATCGAAGGCGTTCGTCGCGGAAAACCGTCGCGGAAGAGATGACGCGGAAGAAGTACGTCGCGTCGCGGACACGGCGTCGCGGATGGATCGTGTTCTTCGGCGGAGAAGTTCTTCGTTGAAGAACGACGTTCTTCGCGTTCTTCGTTGAGTTTGAAGAAGAAGAAGAGGCTCTCCAAAAGCTCTCAAGGAGACAAAACAAACAACCCAAAATAAAATAAGACAACTTCTTATTTTATTATTACAATACACATTAGAATTTCAAAAGTTTGAAATTCAAAAAGGTTAAACTCCCATAATTAATTAAGTAACTCAAGTTGACAACATTAAAAGAAAAGAGTTAAAGGGGAGGTTTTGAGAGAATTTGAGGAGTTGGGGTTCGTGTGGACCCCACCTCACTTAATCCTCCCAAGGGAGGTTAAGTGGATGTGGGTCCCACTCCCAACTCCCTTTGGTAGGACTTAACTAGATAAAAATAAAATTTGTTCCTCACAAATTTTATTTAACTTAAACTAAAAACCCAAAAACTAACTTTCAACTTGCAACAAACGCAACTCCCAAAAAGGTCTCTTTAAGCGAATATCGGCGCTGCGAGTTCATCGGTGCCCTCGGATTTCAATTCCGAGCACCGGATCAAAAGTTAGGAATTCCCGCTCGTTCGTTCACTGAACGTACCCGAGCCAAACTTCGGAAATTAATTCCGGGCACTCCGGGCCTCGGAATCAGGTGCCGTCTGAAACCGCGCTCTTGTAAAATTCTAAAGAAAATTAAGAAAAAATTTTCCTTGAATTTTACGGGTCTTTACATTACTCCCACCTCAGGGCTTTACGTCCCCGTAAAGCTACATCAAAAACTAGGGAAACAAAAGAGGGTACTGAGCACGCATCTGAGCCTCCCGCTCCCATGTGCTCTCCTGGAGATTCCCGTGCCGCCATCTGTTGCGCAACAAGAGGAATCGATCGCCCATGTAGGACCCGTTCCTGTAAATCCTCTATCTCCACCGGGACCTCCGTAAAAGTCACCCCATCGTCAACGTCAAGCTCCCCATGGTCAAAGATGTGCGTCGGGTCGTGCACGTATCTCCTCAGCTGAGACACGTGGAAGACGTCGTGCATCCGGTGCAACTGAGGTGGTAGAACCAGGCGATAAGCCACCTCACCAACCCTGCTGAGGACCTGGAAGGGTCCGATGAAGCGCGGAGATAACTTGTCGCCTCGGCCAAATCTCCGAATACCACGTCGAGGTGAGACCCGCAAGAAGACGTGGTCACCATCCTCGAACTCTAGTGGCCTCCGCCTCCTGTCAGCGTATGACTTCTGCCGGCTCTGTGCTGTCCTCATCCGCTCCTGGATGACATGGACCTCCTCTGACGTGGCCCGGACCATCTCTGGTCCCACAAGAGCTGCAAGATTTCTTCGTTGCCGATAAGAGAAACCTGGTCTCATCCCTTGGATGAACCACATTCTTTGCCTAAAACAGTCAATCCTAACATGGATGATACTAATCCATACCAAGGATGACGTCGTAAGGCCTCGACGCTACTACTAAGAGATCCAACCGTTACTCTCGCCTCCAAGGGTTGAGTCACACCGTCGGCATCGGTGTGTGGTAACTGGTCTCCTCCAGTAGATGTCTCACAAGTGAGGGTCAAGTCAACAGTCAACTGGAACCTCTTAGTAACATCACAAAAGAGGACAGGAATGAAAACATCACAAAGGATGCGTCTTTTATTATTGCAGCTCATAATACAAGACGCTACACAAAAGCAACATCAACATGGAACTAGAAGTACAAGAGACGTATCCACTAGTTCCGCTCCTGTCCACCTGCTTTACTGTTGCCCAAGCATTTGTCGCTGCCTCAACCTCGGTGGCTCCCTCCAAGCCTGCGGATCGAGGAGTCGGACAGTCACGTGCCAGGTGACCCTTTCCGCGGCATGAGTAACACAACCTGCTCCTTGCACGGCTAGCTCTGTTCCCACTCCGGGTGCCCTGCACCACTGGTCCTAAAACCCGAGATCGCCCAACTGCTGGTCTGGTCCTCCTGGACCTCTGCATCATCTGTCTACTGCCCACAGATGACTCGGCTTCTGATCGAAAAACACGCGGTAAAGGCAGAATCTCCTGTACACGCTCGGGGTGTAGAGATACTGGCACAAACTCCACCCTGAAGAAGGTCTCGAAGTCTTCCCATGCGAAGTTCATCTCATCGCAAAACTGAAACAAGTGGCTCCACCACCTACCTGCTGCTGCGTGTAGTAGGCTCGCAGCGAGGATCACCATGAGGTCTGCTGGTGTCCTCACTAGCCTAAACACTCGTACCACTGCCTCCAGCCAGTCCTCTGCAGCCTGGGGATCCGTCTCCCTGCGAAACCTGGGCGGTCGCTGGCGCTGAAACTCATGCAGTGCGCTGAGGCGACGTGCATCGTCAGCGGCTGCTGCTGGAAGCATCGGGGCCTCGGCGGGTAGAGCTACCGCCGGTGCCACTGCTGACAAAGGGCCCTGCACCGAGGCCTCGTCGCTCGGTGGGCTGTCGTCACGTTCGATTCTCGGAACCCTAGCTGGCTGCCGTCGTGGGGCCATCCTGAAAGAAACAACGTAACACGATCAAACGATTATACCTGGTGAGCTGACCTGGTTTGAGCTGTTTTAAGGGGAAAAACCTTTGAAAACACACACGCAATCAGTGTTTTCGTGCACAAAGTCGGAAATCAGTTGTCAGGGTCCTGGTGTATGGATACGTCGGCCGCCCGCACCAACACTGGACTCCCTGAACTGAAAACCACACTCGGTACTCTCAACACTATTGCTTCACAGAAAGAAACATCAGAGTTATAAGTTCTGCGGTAGAACCGAACTCCTCTGATACCAATTTGTCACGACCCGCCCTCGGGGTCCGTGCCGTGACTACCCCAAGCCCGCCTTCCATAGGCCAGGGGCTGGCGACTAGCACCAAGGCGTAAATCCCGGTAAAAAGGGAAGGCATTGCCTTTGTAAAGTAAACAAACACCACAGAGTAAGCAAGCGGAAAGTAACACTAAGCAAAACAGAGTACAACTAAAAGTGCGGAAAGTAAAAAGGGGCCGGAAATACAAGCCCAACTGTAAAGTACAACTCGAAAGGGAAAACAACAACTGAAAAGTAAAGCAGCTACGCCGAGCTGTCCACTGGAAATCCCTCCTGAAGGGTGGGTACAGATAGCTCCTCTGCTCCTCGGGTCCGCCGTCTGCTCCAAGTACGTCCCGCCCAGTGGTCTGCCTCTGGGTACCCGCCTCGTCGTATAGTCCACCTCCAGGTACCGTCCAGTCCTCGAACACTCGGCCTCTGCCAGTACTGGCCGTCGTCTGCAACCAACACAACGAGGTGCGGGCATAGCCCGTGCAGGGGTGAGTATAACGATACTCAGTAGGGACCCCGAGACCCTCAAGGTCTCACGAAAACCAACAAGGATAACCACAAGAAGATCACAACAGATAAACTCTACTTAGGTATATGCCCATACATATACCTAAGTTATCAAGTAACCCATCTCAGTCATGAGGAAACACAAGGATCATGAGATCAACGGATAACCACAACCCAGGTATATGCCCATACATATACCTAAGTTATCAAGTAACCCATCTCAATCATGAGGAAACACGAAGGTCAAAAGTCTCAGCTCAAACCAGGATTTTCATTATCGAAACCGTAACTGCTGAAGAGCTCCGTCTCTAGAGTGTACAGTGGTCCTGTCACGACTCCGAGGCCGCCGCTCACTAACTTAAGACTGCTGAAGTACTCCTCCTGTCGAGTAATGCGGGCCAGCCACCCAAACACAGTAGTGCTTCCCGCCGAGGTATGTCACCCAAACACCGTAGTGCACACCCCCTAGTAGCCTGCTGAGGTACTCTCCGGACGAGCACCGCGGGTCTGCACTATCACACAGGTAGTGCTCCGTCCGCCATGGGTCTGCACCTCAGAAAGTAGTGCTCCGTCCACTGGGCTAGTCGACTCACTCCATGTCGAGTCGGTCAAGCAGTCGTCAGGTCTCAGCCAGCTACACGGTCTCCGTACTTCGCACGCTCGTCACTGGGAGGGTCCGCTCCACGAGCTACAGGTCGATACTCCAAGTATCTCAAAGTCCCACGAAGAAGTATCTCAAAAGTCCGTCTCGTCACAGGGGTCTCAACGCAACAGACGGCGCGTCGATCGGACGCCCGGTCTGTGAGTTATTAGCCTTTTCGTCCCAGGGGCCCGGTTGGTTTCGAGTGCGAACCAATCCCGGCCGTATCTCAACTGTACCCCGAACTCCCATAGGGTATACTCATAGGGACCGTTACTAAACGTAAACACCAACGCCGCTGACGGTTCGTCAAACGGACGTCCTGTCTGAAAGATATCAGCTTTCCCGTTCCAGGGGCCCGGTTGGATTTCGGGTACAATCCAACCCGGCCATACTCCGACTGTATCCAAAACTCGGGCGGAGTATGTCAAAAGTTCCGTCTCATCAAGAGGAAGTCAACGAAACAGACGGCGCGTCAATCGGACGCTCGGTCTGTGAGTTATTGGCTTTTTCGTCTCCGGGGCGCGGTTGGTTTTTAAGGCAAAACCAACCCGACCGTACTCCACCTGCGTCCAAACCTCGGGCGGAGTATGCCAAAAGATCTGTCTCACTAAAAGAAACACAACGCGACTGACGGTGCGTCAATCGGACGTTCGTAGCTCAAGATATGAGCGTTTCCGCTCCGAAGGCCCGGTTGGTTTCGTGAACGAACCAACCCGGCCGAACTCAAGTAATCCGAAACCTTGAGTGTGATATACCGAAACGACCGTCTCGATCCAAGGATCGCGTAGCCGCAGACGGTTCGTCATTCGGAGGTCCGAGGCTCATGTTATGGGCCAAAAACCAATTCTGGTTCGAAACGGGGGGTCCGGGTCCGGGCCGACCCGGCCCGACCCCCCCCCCCCCCCCCTGGGCGGCGCGGTGGCCGGCGGCGGCGGCCGGCGGCGGTGGCCGGCGGCGGCGGCCGGCGGCGGTGGCCGGCGGCGGCGGCCGGCGGCGGTGGCCGGCGGCGGCGGGCGGCGGCAACGAGCGGCGGCGGCGCGGCGGCGGCGGCGGCGGCGGGCCGCGGCGAGGCTGCGCACGTGGGGGCTAAGCCCCGCGTTTTTTTGAGGGGCGGCGCGGCACAAGGGCCGCGCCCCTTTTTTTTTAAAGAAGCCCCCCCTCACGTGGGGGGGCCTGCTGGTGCGGAACCGAGGGGGCCGGCTGCCCCCTCCCTTTAATTAAAACCGCCCCCCCTCTTTAAGAGGGGGGTTTAGCATGCTGGCCGGGGAATTAATTCCCCGGTTTAACGGCATCCGGCCGGCCAGCTGGCCGGCCAGTTTTCTCCAACGGGACCGGAATTTCCGGTCCCCTCCTTCGGCTTCCGACGCCGGCGGCCCAGCCGCCGGTCTGCTCTTCCGCCGCGGCCCGGAACCGGCCGCGGTCTCCTCGTTCTGCCGCGGCCCGGAACCGGCCGCGGTGTTCGTCGTCCGGCGCGGTGCGACGGCACCGCGCCCCTTTCGCCGTGCCATGATTTCTTTCAACGCGGCACGACGGCGTCGCGTTCTTGAAGATTTTTCCTCGTCGTGGCGCGACGGCGCCACGTAAAATATATGCACGATCAACCGCGTGGTGCGACGGCACCACGCCACTTGCTTTCTTCCGCAAAATTAAACAAGAACGATGGAGGGGGGTTCGGCCGTGTTCATGCGGTCCGGCCCCCCTCAGGTTAACGCAACTTTAAAAATAATCAAGTGTCTCACGTTAGACGTGCTAGATCCACGATCAAGAATGAAATAAATAAATATTGAATTAACAACCCCTACCTTGGTATAAGGTTCGAAGATTGTTCTACGTTCCGCGGAAGACGACGTCGCGGAGGTCGGGCGACGCGGTCATCGTTCGTCAATTTCAACGACGAAGAGGCGCGTCCGAAGAGGCACGTCGTTGGCGAATCCTTGTACGCCGACGAAGGTTGTCCGAGGAAGGTGCGGTGTTCTCTCTCGTTGACACCGAAGACGAAGAAGAGCGGAGCGGCGTTCTTCGTCGAAAACTTGAGCGTTCTACGTCAAGTCTTGAGGAAATTCAAATAAAAAGGAAACAACGAACTCAAGAACCCCTACCTCGATAGTCACACGTTGACGTAGTCGTGGAATATCGGTGTCGATTCCTTTGACGTCGGAGGAAGAGTCGTTATCGAAGGCGTTCGTCGCGGAAAACCGTCGCGGAAGAGATGACGCGGAAGAAGTACGTCGCGTCGCGGACACGGCGTCGCGGATGGATCGTGTTCTTCGGCGGAGAAGTTCTTCGTTGAAGAACGACGTTCTTCGCGTTCTTCGTTGAGTTTGAAGAAGAAGAAGAGGCTCTCCAAAAGCTCTCAAGGAGACAAAACAAACAACCCAAAATAAAATAAGACAACTTCTTATTTTATTATTACAATACACATTAGAATTTCAAAAGTTTGAAATTCAAAAAGGTTAAACTCCCATAATTAATTAAGTAACTCAAGTTGACAACATTAAAAGAAAAGAGTTAAAGGGGAGGTTTTGAGAGAATTTGAGGAGTTGGGGTTCGTGTGGACCCCACCTCACTTAATCCTCCCAAGGGAGGTTAAGTGGATGTGTGTCCCACTCCCAACTCCCTTTGGTAGGACTTAACTAGATAAAAATAAAATTTGTTCCTCACAAATTTTATTTAACTTAAACTAAAAACCCAAAAACTAACTTTCAACTTGCAACAAACGCAACTCCCAAAAAGGTCTCTTTAAGAGAATATCGGCGCTGCGAGTTCATCGGTGCCCTCGGATTTCAATTCCGAGCACCGGATCAAAAGTTAGGAATTCCCACTCGTTCGTTCACTGAACGTACCCGAGCCAAACTTCGGAAATTAATTCCGGGCACTCCGGGCCTCGGAATCAGGTGCCGTCTGAAACCGCGCTCTTGTAAAATTCTAAAGAAAATTAAGAAAAACTTTTCCTTGAATTTTACGGGTCTTTACAGTTTTAAAGTATATTTAGAATATATTTTTACCATTTATTATAATGTTGGTCATTGGACATAATTTTACAATTAAACCGAACATAAACAAGTGTCAATCTTTTGATAGTTATTATCTCTTAAAAACACGCTTTTTGTTTTGACAGCGGGAATTAATTTTAAATTAATTTCTGCCACTTCTGTGTTTTGAATTTAGGAAAATGGATTCCATATTTGGAATCAGGATGTTCAAATTGTGTAAATTGGTAACTTTTATTTTTAGACATTTTGAATAATTACTGCGGTAAATATTTTATTTACCATGGTTAAGGGTAAATCCGGTAAATAAGGGTTAAAAAATAATATTATAATAATACTAAATTACCCTAAAACGTGTCTTAACCCTATTGGTTGATACATGGTCGACCATGTGAATCTTTGGGTCGATTTTGGGACCCCATGGATCCACTTGTAAGTGATAATGACACTTTATTTTAATTAAGTTAAAATGAATACAAAAATGACACAAGCATATATCTTTTAGAAAAACAATTTTTACATAGGGTTATATATGTTGGATTTTAGATTATAAATATTCATTAGAAAGATAAAACGATTTCCTACATAATGATATTTTATTTATAATTTTTAGACATTAAATAATTTATTTTATTTATGACACAATGATGATGCAGTAATTACTATAATAGTAAAAAATCAACATAATTGATATTATAAATACCCAAATAAATATAATAAAAAACTTTTAATGAATTAAACTAATTTTCTAGAATAATATGATATATTCGGATTGATTTAATTGAATTTTTTCTAAGTAATCAATCTGTTATGAGTTTCACAAAAATCAACTATTGAATAGTATCAAAATTGACATAAAAGAGTTCTTAAAACAAATATTATATTATTAATTGATATTAAATTCCTAAAAATCTAAGGTTCAGACAAGAGACTTATATCATGATAGGTTCATCATTAATGGACCACTTGGGGGTATCTTGCATGTATATAGTAAGTTTATTAACCATATTATATAAAAATACAAAGAGACATTGTAAAAGTGAAACTAATTAACTTAGAGTTAATACTTAAAGATAAGGTTAATATAAGTACCCAAACCTGTCTAAATTCTATTGGTTGAGTTGTATTCGACCCATCCCCACCTTAACATTTAAATAATCAAATTTGGATCCATTAGAAACCGAATAAGAATTTATTATAAATTAATATTTCTAGCTTTTCCAAGGGTGCCCCTCACCCCTCTTATAAAAGGGAACTCCTCCTTCTCATTTTGTCACACCTTAAAAGCCTTATGGTTCGGCCAAACTCTGCCCAAATACTCTCCCAACTTCCCTCACTACAACTTAGAGGCCTTAGTTTGATCAGAAATCCAACCTAAGGAGCCCTTTTGATCAAATCAAAAGGAAGGAATCGAAGAAGAGGAGGTTAACCTACCCCAACCAAGTAAAAGTACAAGGTAAGGGATTTTCTTATCTCACATTCAATTCCGTGAGATTTCCATTATTCGCCACTAAATTATTGAAAGTGGTGTATTTTGTACTGGCATTTGATATATATTATCATGATTATCTTTATATTCATGTTATTCTGTAAATAATTTGGTGGTTATTAACTTTTGGCCATATGACTCAGTTGATTAACGTGGTAAGGGGTTTTCATCTCACTCTTTATTTCCATGAGATTCATTCCATATTTCCACTATTATCTTTTGTGTGGTGTATGTACTGCCCATAATTGTATTCTTTGTATAATACACTTTACCTTATGTGTATTTACATTTTAATTGTATGATACCTCTTTCATGGGTTGTATGTTTCATAAGTTACCAAATTGATAAGGGTTTACTTCACAATCTCTTTAATATCTGAGGTTGTCTTTACGTAAGTATCTACAGGGAAATATTTACTATCCATGTCCATATTTCATAAAAGAGTTTTCAAAGGGATTATTTCAAAGGGAACTTTTACTAAAACATCATTTTAAATGTTTTAAATATTTATTCTTCTAAATCATCCTCATTTATGTCCATGTTTTCAAAATGGTTTGTAAGGATTTATTTATATGAAAATGAATGTTTTAAAATTGTTAATTCCATTCAAAAGTTTCAAAGTGGTATGGGAAACTTTGATTCAAAAGTGTATTTAAATGCCTTACTTTTTAAATTGTGTAACATTAAAATGTTTTCATGAAAAAGGGATATTTCTCTCAATAATTTTTAAAAAACATTTTCATCTATGTCAACATCCTTTGATGGATTTTAAGATTATTTGAAGTTGATTTATTATGATATAAAACTTCCATATTGTAATGAAGTTTCGTGATATGTTTGACTGTAGATGTGTCATTTATATAGCATTCATGGTTTTTGAGTAAAGTATTGACATTTTGTATGCTAGTTCCAATAAGAATGTTTATGTTATATTTCAACCTTTACTTCATATGAATGTGTTGGACAAGTATGTTCCAGGTTGGGGACTGGTTAAAGTAAGCCCTCCAGGTTGGGGACTGGTAAAAGTAAGCCCTCCAGGTTAGGAACTGGTAAAAGTAATCCCTCCGGTTTGGTCTCCGGTTATTAGAGGCACTCCGGGTTGGTGTCCGGTTATTAGAGGCACTCCGGGTTGGTGTCCGGTTATTAGAGGCACTCCGGGTTGGGTTCCGGTTACAGTTAGCCCCAAGGTCTTGGGACGAGGCCTTGGCAAAGAAATTAAAGTTCAGCATTATGCATTCCAACATTATGAAAGTGGTTATTGATATAGCATGTGATTATTCGATTAGTAGAATATCCATGTGAACAAGTAAATGGAATTATTTCATTTTAATTTTGCCATACTATGTTGAAGTTCAAGTTTAAAAAGGCTTTTGTTTTAGTAATTCATTGCCTTAAATGTTTATGCTTATTTTTGAATGTTCCGCTATATTGTTATCCTTACTGGGCATTTGAGCTCACCCCTTTTCTATGTTTTATTTTTCCCAGGATGTGAAAAAGTAAGTTATGAATGACCTGCAGGGATATTATGAGGGGATAATAGTGTGGAATGTGGAGACATTATGTTTTTGTAGTAGTTTTTCATTTTATGATGTAATGTAAAACTTATGAATATATCTAGTGTTTCTAAGGCTACTAAACCAATCGGTCTTTCGAGATTTGATCTTTCTTGTGATCATGCCAATGTAATGTAATAATGCACTGACTCTGGGTAACTAGGGTCGGGGCGTTACAATTTAACTGGGCTCCGTTTACTTTAGATGTGGGTTTATAATAGGTTATGAATGTGATTCCTTATGTTTCCAAAAAACATTCTTATTTTCATGATATGGGTTTTAATGATTTTCTTTGAGATAAAAGTGTATGTTTCTTCATGTAAAAATTATTAATTTCAATATATCAATGAACATTGACATAAAGGTAAATATTTCCTGGGTTTTCAAGTTCTTCACTAGACCAATGGATTTCTTTATTTTATGTCCCATACTGAGATTTTTTTTAACATTCCATATTTTTAAAATAATTTTCACAGTGTTTAAAGTGTATTATAATATTTAATGAGGTAATGATAAAAATTGTGAATTTTTTTAAGAAAATAAATCATGTTTCTTTTTAATAGTTTTGTTTTGTGGGAAAATTGTATGCATAGTATAAGTTCCCACTTGTAATGCATCGGTTTAATATGTAAAATCTTTTTATAATTCTATAAATCACTAAAATGAGAAGATATTAACAATTGTAATATAATTAATTCCAGTTAAAATTCACTAGAATATATAATTCTAAAGGCTAGGTCCTTATAGTTAGTATCAGAGGTGGGTTTAGAAAACTTTTGGGATTTGTAGGTTTTCATGTATTGTTATCTTAAGATTTATAGATACCATTGTGGGTTTATAATTTCAATGATAATCATAAGTTAAATGTATTAGAAACCCCTTTTGAGGGTTTATTTTATAAAATTTTAAATAAACTAATGATATTTTTATAGACATTTATTTTTGAGGTAATTATGGATTTTACATTTTTTTGATGAAAAATGAATGGTATGAGATAACCTTTGAGGTTAACCATTCCTTAAATATTCATTATATTAATGTTATTTTTGAGGATGATTCTAATGTTTCATGAATTATATATTTATTATATTAATATAGATTTATAATAAGAAAAACCAATAGGATGGGTGACAACAAGTCACATATGGAAAGGTCGTGGAAATTGAACCCACAACTGAAGGGAGACAAGGGTGCATCATAAACCACTAGCCTAAAATATTTCCTAGTTCGTGTGATATTTTGTTCCGTTATTTAAATGATCTCATAGATAAAGGTAAATTTCATTTTGGGGAAGATATGTTTTATTGAATACATATCCATGGGATTATAAAATGATTTGGTGATTAATTGATTAATGTTGTTTCTGAATATGTTCACTATTTTGGGAACCCTATATGATTAAAGTAAATATAATTCTATAATATATTATTTTACGAATGAAGTTTAAATTATATTTTGGGGGAATATTTTGTTTTATTGTGGATTTAAAGTGATTTGAGTTATTTATGAAAATTGAGAGCATATATTAGAGATTATTTTATTTAGATATTTACATTTTTTTGAGGCATTAAGAGTGATTGATGTTATTTAGAGATAAATTTTAAAATTATTTTTGGAAAACTATTTTATCAAATCCTTCTATCTTTTGTGTTTAAATAATAATATTGAATATTTTTAAGGAATTTTAAGGATAATTATTTATTCAATGGTCTATGTTGATGTTTGGGTATTTCTATTAAATTTTTTATATTATGGTAGTATTTCTTCATTTGAAAATTTATTCTTTGTATAGAATTATCTAATCAGGTACAAACAGTTTTGGTTTAGGTTATATTCTAAAGATGATAGAAATAGATAGTTTCTCGTTTTTGGATTTCATGATCCATAGATTTTGATTCTAGTTCTTCAAGCATGAAAAAATCATATTAAATACTCATATTTTTTTAAAAATAGATGATATTGGGGTGGAAAATAATTAAAGAATGGAACTCTACTCATCATGTAAGTGTATTTCTCCATGTCATTAGACTAGGTTGTAAATTAATTCCTTAACATTATGAAAAGGAATTAAAAATAAAAACATTATTTGTTTACTTTTCATACTAAGAAATCAATGGATATTTAACCCTAAAATATATTAAGGTTTTTAGATTGTCAACTTTCTCATTAGCATGTTCTCAATCACTCTCTATCGTCCCTTTGGAGTTTGTTTTCTTTTCCATATCAATGTTTTCAGTTCCTAATTATGTTATCCTACTTAGATTCCTACTATATGTTATCTTAGGTTCCTTCATACATTCCTTTACCTCAATTCAAGAGTACGTTTTACTCATCCTTTTTTGATGTGGGATCTCAAAAAATGTATTTTAAACATTCAAAACATGGTTTCTAATCTAGAGTTCAAAATTCCGATGATAAAAATTCTAAAAGGGGGGAAAATATAACAGACCAAGTAACGATAGAATAAATAATGTTAATATTTATTATTATTCCTGAATTATTAAATTATAATAATTATAAATATATTATGTAATTCCTAAAATCAAAAAGGTAAGGGTTTTATTAAACTCGTTTTTTTGTTTTAATTAAAATATTATTTTTAAAATAACATAATTTTAATTTCAAATAATGAATTAAATTTTAAAATTTATAATGTCAAAATTATCTTAGGATAATTTTTTTAATAATTTTTTTAATTTATTCATTTCTCAAGCAATAATGAAAACTTTTGATTTTTATCGAAAATAGTATTTTATATTAAACTTTTTACTAGGACAAAATATTTATTAATTTGTTTTAAATTTTAATTAATTAATTATCATTTAAAATAATACTATTATGGTTTATGAAATGGATTTTATACTTTAATTTAGAATAAAAACATTTTATATTTAAGAAGGTTAATTTTTTTAAAAAACTATTTTTCATTGAATTTATTCATATTAATTTTAAATTAAATTCTAAAGATAATGTGTATTGTTTTTTGAAATATATATTCCATATTTGGAATCTATGGTTTCAAATTTAGTAAAAAGTTCCATTTTAATTTATAAAAATATGAATAGTAACCTTAGTAATTTTTAATACCACATTAAAGGGTAAATAAATTAATTTTGGTTAAAAATTAAATGATAAGAACTATTAAATGACCCAATCACATACCTAAATATTATTTTATTATAATATGTCGACAATAATCATCCAAAGATCATATTTATGACCTTTTGGGGACATATAGAAAATATTATATCCTTTATAGTATTTTGTTTAATCAAATGTTAAAATTTCGAACTCTTATTTTTATTAAGTGAAATATTATAAATATATTTTTATTTGTATGTTGCAACACCCTAAAAATTATAAAAGAGAAAATTTTATTCAATTGCATGTGTGAAACGCAACACCAAGCATCTAAGGGAATATAATATCTTAAAAATTTACAATATATTTACTATTTTAAATAAATTTAATATATTCTAGGATTTTAATGCATGCAACACTGATTTATCTTGCATTTCACACAAGAACGACTTTCTTCAATGGATTTCATTACACGCAAGACTACATTTTACCGAACAAATATATATTATTAAAATATTATTATAAGATATAATAAGATATAACATAGCTATTAAATTAGAAATTATGAATTTAATTTTCTATCTTATGAAAGTATATGGTTTATAAAAATAAAATATGAATTCATTGGTTACCAATTATTTAGAAACAAAAATATAGGCCAATTGAAAATAAATGAAATATTTTTATTTTTATGCTCCCAAAGGTGTTATCACTTAATAAAATAAATTAATTAAAATTATTGAATGAAATTAATGAAATATATATGTTATATATTCAATAAAATATTTTTGATATTCATCCAATAGATTTTATAAGCATAATATAAGAACAAACCTAATTTTTCACATAAAAATCTATATTTTTATAAAAGCAGTTTTATCACATTTAAATAGAGAAGCTAATTTAAATACAATTTCTGGAACTTTTATAAATTAAATTTGAAAAAATAAAATTCTTTTCTGAAATATAAACATAAAAATTATTTTAGGGTGACTTTTTGGTATTTTCTGAAATATTTCATTTTTAATGAATAGTGAAAAATAGTAGATTTTAATTCTAAACTATTTTTTCTTAAAATTTATTTATAGTGTTAAATTATAATTTTAATTCGTTTCAAATTATAATTATATTCATTTTACATTAATTAATCAAATTTATATCATTGGAATTAATTTCACATTGAAATTGAATATGAAAACTTACCAAACTTTTAAACTTTATTGCTTTAAAACCCCCACTTTGTTATCCCATGTGTGGAATTAAATTTAAATTAATTTCTACCACTTATATGATTGAAATTTAAAGAAATAGATTCTTATTTTTAATTAACATAATTTTTAATGTCCAATAATTTTAACTTAGTTTTTTATCACAAATATTTGTGAAAGTAATTAAAATTAATTACAAAGATTAAGGTAGAATTTAGCTTAACAAGGGACTACACCTTAAACTTAAGGGCCAAAATGACCTAGAAACTTGACTAAAATAAATTTTTGTCCATATTTCAACCATATATTTCCATTTATATAATTTTTACATTATTCGATCCATTTTAAATTGGAAAAACATTGTTGGAATTCCCTTTCCAAAAATTTACAAGAATGCCAATCCTCCTCCACTATAAAAAGGCACTCACCCATCACACATATTCACACATCTAAATCTCTTTGTATAACCAAAACTATGATAAAATAGTCTCAAAATATAACTTTCATTGAACTATAATCCCCCATTTTTTCATAAATCTATTCAAGGAATCCCTTTGGTGCAAACAAATAGAAGTTACCTAAATAAGAGATAACATTCTTCCTCAAGATCCTTTGTTTTATTTTCATTATACATCCCCTAAAATATTCTTAATCCATGATTATATAATATAATAAGTATCATAAATATACGGAGATTTTTTTTTTAAATTTTTTTGACCTAAAATTGCACACACTTTCATCTAATGGTTAATGAACTTACTATTCGTATATAACGAACTACCGCCTCATGAAACGATGATTGTTCGTTTTAACATTACCACATCTCATGGTGATAATTATGATGGAAAATATATTTATATATGATATATATATATATATATATTATTTATAAAGTATTTATGATTCTTTAATTCTTATAAAACACATACCTTCAGGATTTATATATTGTGGGGATACAATAACATCATTTGGGGACGTGTGGACTATTTTCTCCTCAAAGCGATGTGATTCGTTCACACTATATGTGGAATTTATTAAAGATAGTTATAATAATAATATAATACACATTTAATCAATATGATACTAAAAATATAATATACATATATATATATATATATATCATTTACTTTCAATTCTTTTTAATACGACAAATAAATGGATGTAGCGTTCATTTGTACGTATGGGCTACCATCTCCATGAACAGTGCATTTCATTTCCTTTCTCAAAAAATTATGGATAATTATAAATAAGTAAATAATTAATATATATTACAATTAAGTCATTTTTTACAATTTTTAGATGATAAAATTTTTATCTATTAATAGTAACAACAAGTAACAAGTCAAAGAATACTCAGAAAATGTGACAATTAACACCCAAAATGATGAAAATGAGGAAAGATCATTAAAAATGAGTAATAAGATATTATAAAAAGATCATATATCACATTATGAATATTATTATATTTATTTAATAAGTTATTAACACATTTAAAACGATTATACATGAATTTAAAGGATTTTCAACCAAAAGTAAACACAGGGTAAAGAATTTTCATCTCACTCTTTACATCCGTTAGATAAATGTTCTATTCACCACATACTTCTTTAGTGTGTTGTATCTACTGTACATATAGATATATTATATCATGAATTATTTAATATTAATTATATTTTTAGATTCAATTTCAATTATTTCATCTAATGGGATTTGAATTTAAATTTTCAAGTGGTAGAGAAATTTTATAAATCATGTCCTTTTTCATTGGGTTATATTACTTACTATCTGAATGGACTGAAGGCAATCATTTGGTATGAATTTGTTATAATACCTATTTTAATGGTTTAAGGATAATCCTTAAGTGAATCGTATGCTTTGTGACTTTACAAGACCCGAAGGTCTTAAATGAATTCATCCCAGACTATGACTACTTGAAACTGCTCCTCCCTAGCATCTACATCGTGATCATCACTCAGCCGTGGAATTTTTTGTCAGATATTTGTCATCTTTAGGGATGTACTAGACTGGTAAAAATATAAAATTAATACCCTCTCTTCTTCAAAGTCCTATTAGTTGTACTCTGGTGAATTCCCATGCTCTGAATCCTCATCTAAAGCATTGTTCCTTGTAAGTCTGTCTGGTTAATCTACAATTCAAGTTGCCCAAAGGCCTTGAGGTGGACCAAAGACATTAAGGTAGTCCTAGGGCCTGGATTTGTCTTGAAATATTTACTATCCTAAAGCCCTTGGGTTTCCTAAAGTCCTTTAAGGACACGAGGACCAAACCGGTGGCCCAAAGGCCCAAACGGGTGAATAGTTCTGGCTTCTAAATTACTAAATAGTACCTGCGATAGTAACTAATACAGTACCTGTTATAGTACTAATCCAGTATCCCATAAATATTCCTCCACCTTGGTTTGATCTCAGGTATCTTGGTTATGTATCACATCAACTTTATTGTCTTTCTAAGATTTTACTCCACAATCTCATTTTATTCGGGATTGTTCGCACTTAAATTTCAATTAGAGGAAAATATTTGATCTTTTTTTAATAAATCATTTAATTTTCTTATAATATGGTTATTAATTACCATTTCCATGTAATAGTCACATTTTTCCACTCTTTCATAATCAAAATTTTTTAGAATTTTTTTTTTTGAGAAAACCCGACTTCATTTCCCTCTTTAGTCGAAGAACCTATTTTCTTCTAAAAATCATGTTTTATAAAAAAGTTTTAAAAATGTTTCTATACTTTCTAAAATGATTTACTAAATAATTTTTACCATTTTTTCTTTTATAAATTTTTTCAAAGGAATGTTTTTTTCTTTCCAAACAAAGAACTTTTATACCCATTTACCATAAAAAAGGAATATTGTTTTTACCTCGTATGGCATGTATGGATTTTCCCTCCCTCATTTCCTTGAAGATTACTTTTCATGTTTAAAAGGTTAATTTTTAAAGGAAATGTTTTTAGAAGAAATTTTCAATGAACAATTTTAAAAAAATGATATTTTCCTCAATAATGTTTTCAAATGATCTTTTTATAGATTTATATTCATCAATGACAACACCCCTTTATTATTACTCTAATTGGGATATTTCATATTGATTCTATCCTTATCATTTCACTAAATTATTTTTGATTTATTTTTCCAATGATAGTATTGATTGAAATATAAATTTTCCTATGAAAATTTAATTTCCCCTAATTATCTATATTATTTATCATGTATATGTTTATTTCCTAAACTATAAACCATTTTTAGAAACAATTTTTACTTTGGAAGTTATTTTATTTTATAAAGAAAAATTGATAAATCTAAATCTTTTACTCAATACTGATATTTTATAAGTCACATTTTTCATAAATTAAATTGATTTTTCTGTAGGTGACTAATTCTTTGGATAGGTGCGACATGGGTAGGGACCAGTCATAGATATCCCCTCGATGAATCGTTATTATCATGGGATGAATTAGTTCTCTAACCTATTCTAATGTTTTATTCCCCTAGTATCTTATAAACTATCTTGTGAAAGTTCATGATGGCAAAGGTACCATATACCTAAGAAACATGGAATCCAATAATTAAGCATTTACCACATTTAGATTCAGTTATTATTTATCCATTATATTTTTCATCAATAAATGTATGGATAAATTTTATTCTCATTTTATTGATTAAATGGAATATGTTTATAGTTTATTTCTTTGCCAAATTTATTATGCCTTATCTAGTTATTTACCTTTCCATTTTGTTTATTCACTTCCTTTTTAATCTATTGATTAAATGGATTTTTCGTTCAGCTATTTACCTTTCGATGCTTATTTATACATATTGATTCATTATTTCTTCTACTTTACTTAACCCATATTGATCATTTGAGCTCACACTTATTGGTTTCATTTCATCAGGAATCCAAGAAGTATACTAAGAAAGATATAAAGGTACATGTTAAGTGGGAATAAAGTTATCCTCAAAAGAAATAAAGAAATGAATTAATGTTATAATTGGTGTATAAAATTATAATAAAAGACTCTTTTATATATATGTTTTACCAATACTAGTAAACTTTTCGATCCTTCGGGATTTGAATCCTTGTAATCATGTCAATGTAATTGATAGTAGACAACAGCTTCGAGCTTCTAGGGTCTGGTCACTATAGAGGTTATATAAGAATATAAATATTATTTTTAAATCTAACAGAATCATCATAAATTTGATATTTTAAAAAAATAGGGAATATATAATTACCTAAAACCCTTGCACAACACTAATGTGGTAATTTTTCTATTAATCTATTTATCAAATAAATGATATTAAAAATATTAAAATAAACAATTTATGATAATTAATGTGATACAAGAATTTCATAAACTATCTTGACATATTATGGTTGTATTAGAATAATTTTTTGGTATTATAATTTTTATATTTATATTATTAATGTCAATGAAATGAAAAATTATGAAAAATAAAATTATGAAGATTTCATTATAAATAATATTTTATTAAATGACATAAAATTATTAAAAAAATTACTTCATAAATTTGATTACTATAATGTGTAAAATATCCACCATGGTTCATTATTGGGTATTTTTCTATTTTCTTTTAACTACATTAACCTTCAAAGTGTAAAAATCTATATTGTCATGGTATGATTTACAGTTTCAATATAGGTTAAACCAAAATGATAAGGGAATAAATATATTCAAAAAATTTATAAGTTATATTTTATGAGGGTATGTATGCCCCTACCCATATTATCTTTTAAATTAATATGTTTATTGAATTTTTTTAAAAGAATAATTTATATAAATTTAATATTGTGAAAAATTCAAAGAGTTCCCCTCTACTCTTTTATAAAAATGATCATCTGATTCTAAATACATAAAACTTCAAAACCTATTTTTTACATCCCTTAAATACCCAAAATCCTTCCTATAATCCTTAACCTAATAATAGTAACATTATTTTTGTAATAAAACCAACCTTTGAAGTCATATGTTGTTAATCAGAGCTGTTTTTGTGAAGAATAGATGTAGTTTTTATCTACATGTTTTAGTTATTTTTCTTCTTCCACATCCCTCAAAAATTCTTAAACCATTATAAAATAATAAATAAAGTATACCAAATATACTTATATGTTAGTATGACTAGTATCATTGATTATATTCATCTCATCTTCCATAAAATGGGAAAAATATTCATCCATCGCGTGTACGGTGGACTGCCTCTACGTGAACCGATGTAATTCATTTTCTACCACCATCTCTAAAAAATGGTTATAATTATGGAATTAATTTTCATATATGATATTCAGAAAATATTTATCATTATGAAAATATAATATATCAATTATTTTATTAAAATTTTGTGCATAAAATTGATAACATTTTTTGTGTGTATATGTAGACTACCACCTTCACAAAGTGATATGATTATTTTTACATCACGAAATCACATATATGATATATCTTTGTATATTTAATGATATAAAATTATATATGTGGAATTATTTTCATTAAGTAAAGTTGATATGACACTTATCTTCTTTCCATAATCATCATCTAAAAATGAAATGTTAACCATGCATATGTACGACCTATAGTCTCCCTGATTGTAACATAGTGCATTTTTTCATAACCATATTTAATGGTGGATTTGGGAAGTATGAATTACATATAAAAATTATACTTATGAAATTTTAATTATTAATATTCAATATATAATTTAATAATAAACTCTTTGACCATAGTCAACCTATCAAATTCATTTTGGACTTATGAACTAAATAACATCAAAAATATCTGTAGTGAAATTAAATAATTAAGTAATTGTATATAATATGGTATTAAATGAAATAAAGAAATAATGATATATAAAAAGTTTCTTAATAAAGAATAATATTAAAATATTTTTATTACTCGAGAATGACACGCATAACGATTCAAACTCAAGGTAAGGGACTTTATTTTAAAAATACCCTTTTAAAGTTCATCTTTCAAATCTTTTTACTAAATTCAAAAGGAATATTTTTTACCATATAATACATGCATGTAATTTCCCACCATCATAATTTAGAAATGATTTAATGTTTCCTTTATATGTTTCCAAGGTTATTTTCAAATAAAATTTTTCTTCGTGATATGTGCATGGTTTAGATTTAAAAAAGTGATTTTTAATTGAAAAGGGTATTTTGATATCCAATTGTGTTTTCATTTGGGTGTAAAAGAGTCATTAAAAGGATTTTATGATTAAAGGGTTCTAGAATTAAATTTTTCATTAATGATTTAAAACTTTGATCATTATTTGTGGAATATTTGAGCTTGATAAATCTTACATGAATGGTTGGTCCCCATTAAAGCTTATGAGTGAGATTGATATAGATTTTACATTGGGTGTTCCTAGATAGCACTCAGTGAGCCTGTAATATATTTTGGTGTGACTATATATCTCACCAATTAATTGGGTATTGTTCCATGTCTTTTTATGCAATTAGGGAGTTACCAAATGGTTCTTTATGGATTTAACTGAACTCAATTTATTACTAAGACGGATTTAAAATGGGTTATAAATGTGATGCTCTATATTTAAAAAATGAGTTTTTTTATGATTTCTATGGTGTTGATGATTTTATTTTTGTTAATTTTTTTAATGTGAAAAATGATTTATTTAATTACCTTAATGAAAATTGAGGAAAATGTAAATATTTCAGGGTTTTTTAAATTTTTCATTAGACAAACATAATTCTTCTTTTTATATTCCTTACTATGATTTTAGTGCACATACCACATTTTTAATTTTTTGTCATATGGTTTAATGAATTTTAGGAACATGGATTAATTAAAGATGATAATTGTGATTATTTTTCATGAAAATAGGTCACATTTAATTTTAATGGTTTTTTTGTGGAATAAATGGATACTAAGTATAAGCATCAAGCCATAATAAATGAGTTTAATGGGTAATATTTTTTACTATTTCTCTAAAACTATAAATAATAATTATCCTAATGTTTTTAATAATCATAATTATAGATCAAAGACACTATAATATGTAAATATTAAGGTTGAGTCCTTAAAATTATTGTCCAAAAATTCTTTTTTCTATAAAAATAGTTTTCCAATATATTGAATGTTTTCAATTAAAAGATAAAGGTATGATATTATTAAATGTAATTTGATTAAATGGAACATAAGTTTTGATTCATCACATTGAAATTGTGTATAAGTATTCAGCTCATATTGTTAGTAAAAAATAATTATCATGTTGAAAAAATTAATGATAAAAAGTGGTAAAAGGGGATAACACCCACTATAAACCTAACATATCATTAAATTATCTTATGATTACCTTCCCATTTGGATATCATATATTCTTATACCACACATGTAAGTATATAATAAAAATAATGAGTTCTATGTCTATTTTTATAAGGGATATGTCATTAGAATGATAAATTCTTCATAGGATAGAGTGTATCTAACCAGAAAAGAGTATAAGTTAAAGGAATCATATCTCATTTTTCATTCTATGAATTTTTTTATATATTAAACACATTTCCTATTTTTTTAGTGTGTATAATACCCCACTGATTTATTTTATCATTAATTTTAAAAAATTAAAGGGATTTACATATCCACCTTAGGTTATTTCATTCAGTTTATTTTTATTAAAAAACATAACCAAACCATACGGGGTTTCATTCTAGGATCACACTTAAAAGATTTCTATTATTCAATTTCTTTTGGGATGAGTTTTATGTTCTTTAACTCCAAATATCCATCTGTTTTTTATTATACTCTTATTTTTTGGATTATATATTTTTTTACATTTCACTTCACATTGGTTTATAATTCTACCAAAATGATGTTTGCCTATGGGAACTTCTATATATCTTATATTTTGTTAAGGAATATTTCTCCTATATGTCTATATTATTTAAATTATTTAACTAATTTCTTTATCTATATTTATTTGATTTATTCCAATTATTATTATCTTTGACTTTATTTAGAAAATTTTGAATGGAATACTTATTAATATTTTCTATATGGAACATTTTCTATTGACATTTATTTTCATCGAAAAAGTGTGAATGAAATCCTATTTATAATTTTTTATAATTTATTTCGATTTATCATAGCTTTCCTTAGTTTTAATTATAATTATTCCATTTCTAGACTTCATGGTTATTTAATTTACTTCTTAATCTAATTATTTTAAATATTTTTCCATTTTTTTATAAATTTTATAAAAATGAAAAGGGTGGGTCCTCTCATTTTTTTCAAATTAATTTTTTAATTATCATATAAATTATTTTTCATCAATGTCAATATCTATTAATGTTTTTATGCTACTCTAGTAATATTCTCTAATGATACCATCGAGAATCATTCTCTAAATGGCCTTTGATCATATTTGGTGGAAATATTTATGAAATTCGTTTCTTTTACATATTCTGGTATATCTATGATAGTTTTCTGAATATTTCCTTGATCATTTACAAAACTTATGTGTGGTATAGCATAATTAAATGGGTGGGTCCACTTTAAACTACCAATATATAAGTTAATTATTTTTATCTAATTAAATAATTATAGAATCCATGATATTAATTTCATTGTTCTATTCTCACAATCCTAAATATGAACCAAACTCCATTTATTTGTATTCAATACTCAATATGTGAACCTAATTAAGTTGAGGTATGTTAACAAATATACAAATATATGAATCAAATTTCATTGTTCAATGTATAAAACTACATTAATAAACAAAATTAGATTTATGAATGAGCCTAGTTGCATTCATATATGATCACAACACAATTTATTAGCCTAATTACATTGATCTATATTCCTAACTCTAGGTGTGAACCTTAATTCATAAGGATTTTTCACAAAAAATATGTGTAAAACCGATTTAATTAAGAAATTTTATCAAATCTATGCCTGGCCCTAGTTTTATTAAGAATTTATCAAAATTATATGAGTGTATCTAAATGTCCATTTATATGTTAAAAAGTCTATTTGGACATTATTTCAAGTATATATATTTATAATTTTATGTTTTTATATGTTTATTCATGTATAACATGTTTATGTTAATCCCAATGGATCGTTATGGTTTTCCTATTTTTCAATATGATTATACATTGGTGTACATATTATGTATCCATGATGGCCCATTAATGGACCTATATTCCCATTCCACAAACTAAATTATTCTTTAATGAATCATGATTTAATCATATGATAACTTGTTATTTTTAGTAATATATCTATACCATGCTCATGTTTATTGCTAATGATTATGAAAACTTGTTTCCACACTTATATGAAACATATGCTATGTTAATAAAAAATCCTTAGGTCATGAATCATGATTTTTTATCCATTATTAATTGGGTAATATTTTATTAAGTTATATACCTTGATTATGTGGTAATACACACATGTGAATGTTTTATTTACCTATGATATTTGATCATTGTCTACTATTTTTTCCCTTATGAATCATTTTAACCCATCTATTTCAACTATTTATATTCCCTCGTGTATTATAAAATGTTATTATATATGATATTTCTAGAAGGGTATCTTTTTTAAACATTATTTGTGGGATATATATATGATTTTTGTAAAAAAAAAATTAATGTTTCAAATTTTCAATAAAAATATATATTTGGGTTGTGGTATTGATTTTATCTCAATGAGTTATAATCATTATAGTATCAAAATGAAGGATAATATATTCATTAAATTTTTAGGTCATCTAAATAATCCATTAAAATTCTATATCTTTATATCAAATTTACAAGATATGCTTCCACAAAAACGTTCATTGACTATTAATATATGAAAAACATTAGTTGCATGCTTGTCAGTCTAGTTCTCATCTTTGGAATGATAAAAAATATATGATAACTCATATGAACACATTTTATTCTTCCTATGTAGCTTCAACAATTATAATAAGACACACTGAAAATTTCTTTCATAAATTAATATATTAATAATAATAATGAGTGACCATCGATCAAAATCCACAATATTTCTCTTTTTCTTCTTTTTGTAATTTTAAATACCGGTTATATTCAATTAGTAAAAATTTTCTTTATCTTATTTTTTTTATTTTCTAATAATTAATCTTCCTCCAATAATTTTATATTTTATATTAGGAATATTTCAATGGATTCATTTATATTATACCTTAGTACACTTATCTTCTCTATATTCATTTATTTATAAAGATATAATAATATCACATGGTTATTGTTTTTATATTTTGTTTATTAAAATTCAAAGGAAATAAATGTTTCGATTTTCTCATTAAATTTTTTCAAATAAAATATCTTGATAAATGATAAAACCCTTGATATTCATAAATTATTTAAAATAATTGTATTTTAAATCCTATAACTATCATGCAAAGGCACTATCAAATTTTTCTTCATTTAATTCTCATTAAATCTCATCGTTTATTTTATTTAAATTTTATTAAAAATGCATCCATTTTATGGATATTTTCATTTAGTTTCACTTATATAAACCCCTAGTAAATCAATGAATCATATCACCACATGATTAAATATTCACTCATCCATGTCTCACAATAGTATAGTGTGGTACATATAGTTGTGGTGAAATTCAATCACCAATATCATTCTACTACAGCACTATTTTCTCATAGGTAAACACTATGAAAAAACATTGTTGTATTTTTTATAATTTACCATACATTGTGGCATGACCTTAATCTCACTAAAAAAACATCTTCTTTGACAAATCTCATCACTAAATTCATTATCATGAATCATGGATTATTATCTAGAGTGATTTTAATATTTAAAACCCTTCAGATTTGTAAAGCATCATCATTTTTAGTTCTCCATAAAATATTTATTGATACTTCATTCTTAATTAGTTATTATAATTTATTTAATTAGAGCCTAAAATCCTCCAAAAATATATTTTTAACTCAAATTAAACTTTTAAACCATATTTTAAAATCATATGTTATAGTTTTTTAATATTATATAGTAATAAAAAACACTAATGCATTCATATACAAGTCCTGAAATAATGATGTTTTTCTTATGTGATAAAATCATGTTTATAAATATCCTCCAATTTTTTCTTATTTTTCCTTCATTGCCTCAATCATACTCTTATGGTATTAGAGAAACACTACAGCTAATATTTCATATATCTTTATTACATCGATATAGATCCATGCTAATAATATATAGAATTGACATATTTCTACTAACATTTTTGTACCTTTAGTTAATTTTTGTAGCTCTAGTTAATTTTCTACTAACAATTTTGTAGCTCTAGTTAATTTTTCATTTCATCACATTATTCTAATATAACTCTAATATATCCTCAAACATTCTTCTAATTTTGTAATTACACTTTCACATATCATGTTTAATCTTTAATGAGGCATATTTACTCTTTTATATGCATTAGAAAATCTAGATTACTCATATATATCTAAAAATAATCCTAAATAATTTCCAACCTCTAAAAATATATAAAATAATATTTAGTAACCTTAAATCATGTCAAAACACATTATTACTTCATGAATATATCAATAATATTTAAAATTGTTATATAATTTATTTTCAACAAAGACATCAATTTCCAAATAATTCCATTATTTTTTAATTTTTCAATAATATTTCATTAATTGGTCTCTAATATATATAGTACCTATCAAAATTCAAATTCTCCAAATAACATCATCCAAGATACATGTCTATTAAATCCATTTTTCATCTTGACAAATACATAATGATGAACACTCTCCTAAGTAGTCTCATTTATCAAGTTTATTATGATCATATAGTAGATATTTATTTTGAAAATTATAAATAATAAATCATTTTATTTATTCCTATTGTGTTCATATCCACAATGATAACATATAGAATATTCTTCTATGAAGAATCTCACTCTTCCTTGTTGGAAAAAAAATAGATTTTTATCAATGTATCTATTAAAAGACAATAATAATTCATAAAATTAATAGGAACTCTAAGTTGTATCATAAAACATCATTATATTAATTAATGTGTTCATAACCTACTAATAAATATTAGTAACCTTAAATATTTCTAATAAATACATCAGTAATCATAATATGTTGGGATTTTTAGATGGTATAAAATAAAGACAGATATTACAGAGTATTCATTATGATTTTTAGTGCATATGTAAGTGAATTATGAATGTAATATGAGTAATGGTAATATGTAATAATTACTTATACCTATTTATAAATTTGTGAACTCACTAAGGATTTAATTTGAATTATTCCCAATACATCTTAATAATACAATTTTATTTGGTTTGTAATTAATTGGATTAAAAAATTGTGTAACATTACTTTTTATGTGTTTTTCTCCCTTAATGTACATGCTAATATATATATATATAAAGTATGTTTTAAGGTTTCATGGTGTATAAAATTAAATACAATTTTATTGATATTTTAGGTTTAACTTCCTTTTTTTAGAATAATTAAACAGGTTTTGAATATAGAACATAATATTTATACCACATATCATCCTCAAATGGATAGAAAATCTAAAAGCATAATTAAAAATAATAATACTTTTTTTAGATCCCGATCAATAGACTTATAATGAAACTAATATCAATATATTATTCTAGTTGAGTTTTTATATTACAATATATTCTATTTGATCAATCAAATTTAACCAATAGAGGATATGTGTTTCATGATATATAGAATTCAGACATGTTATATTGATATTAGAGAGGGAAAGCTATTCGGATCAAATTTTTCATACTACATCATATAGAATATTGAACATATTTACAAACATAATGATATAGTAAAAATAATAATGAATTTTTAAAATGATATATTTAGAAAATATCTCAATATAATTCATATAGAAAATTATTTCTTTTAATTATCACTAAATAAGGGGGTCATGTGAATTTGGAAAAAGTGGATTTAAATCCCTGGATGAATATTCCCCTTTGAAATTTTTAATCATATAGGAACAATATCTTATCAACAAGTGCTTCTACTAAACCTCTATCAATACTATTGTCATGACCCACCTTCCTCGATATGAGGGAAGGGACAACAATGTGCCATGACATTCCTTCTTTAAGAGGAAGGAGAGATAATGAACTGTGATTCCTTCCTCCGATAGGCCTCAGGGTGGTGACTAGCACTAAGGGTAGGTAAATATTCACAAAATATGGGAGGAATTACCCTTTTAAAGGAAAATATTGGGATATAAGATTGTGAATCTCAACAAATCTAAAAACTTTATAGATCATGGGAAACTGAAAAAAAACCAGTCCATGCATGTTCAAACAAAACTACCACAAAGTATAAAAAAACTCCAATGTAAAGTACCAAAAGAAAATAGACTAAGTAGAAAAATTATCTATCCTGATGCCCAAGCTATTAAGGTCTAGTATGGTCCTCAAAGTCCTCCTTGAAACCTGAAAGAAGTTTTATATACGTAGGGTGATCATACATGTATACTCAGTAGGAAAACCAAAGTCACTCATGCATAAGTGGGGGAATGTGCTAATGACGATATTAGAAACAAACAGCACCTACCCAGGAAAACTAACCACTCAGCCTCACCATGGTACACTCACTAAATATCGCAAGTCATGTAAAGTAATAATATAAGAACATCGACATTTGGGTACCCCGCAACACTTCCCACTTGTTAATTGGAACATATTTACCCATATATCTCTTCCAATATACCCACTGTCACAACCTACCCACATACACCAGGGTCACAACCACACCACATCTCGCCCGCAGACACCTAGGACTCATCCATACCACATATCACCCACAGAAAATTGGGCCAAAACCACACCACATCTCACCCATAAACACATGGGCCTCATCCTTAAGACACCTGGGAAAAAAACCACCTCTCAATATGCCCGAAGAGTCTTGGGCTACCATATATCTGGTAATAAACATCATCCCAATACAACCTGTTCGGATACACTCGAGAGGTAATAAACCTCAAGCTATTACACCTTTCTCAGATAACTCAAGTAGTAAAACCTAGAAGCGGGAGCAAAGAAGAGCCAATAACAAGTCATCCATACTCCCACCAAGATATTAGGAAAGACACCCTCCACCATATAAATGGGGGTGTTCAGAACATAGTGTTCAACATGGGTGGGGTGTGTATAGAAATCACAATGAACTAAAGGTTTATATATATATGTAAGAAAACACTCATCCTAACCTATGGGCTTCCAAAAAATCAACCATCATACACAAAACAACCATTTCTATTACCCCTACAGGCATAGTCAAACAACAACAACATCCAAAACATGAACCCAACCCCTTTTTCATTTAACCACATTTAATTATTTATTAAAGGGTTCACTTGTTTTATTATAACACTACCCAGAAACTACCAACCACAACCATACCCAACAAATTCAGTAACATAAACAGAACACCACCAGACTATAGTCCCAGTGCACAACACTATTCAAGTGAAGAAACAATACAACCTAGGAGAAGTCCCACTTCCCTAAAAGTTCGTCAATTCCACAATCAACCAATCTCTCAACATGATATTCCATTAGACCTCCTATACCAGCCTACAAAGAAATTCCAAAACAACCATAACCAGAACCACAACCTCACTAATAAATCTTTCCACACCCTACTCATAGAGCCAACCCATCTGTCCGCATCCATGCTGCCAACATCAGCACCAAAAAATCCACACTAGCCACAAAACCCAACAAAAACACATAGCACACAGCCACACCTATCAAACAGGGTGTATTCAGATTTATCTAACACTGTTATTTAATTCCACTTTGATAAACAAGAATGATCACACAAGGGTTTTCATCCTAGGGCATCCATTTATTAAACCAAGTGTACTTGATTAATAATTTTTTCATGTTACAGTCTTTCAATAGAGTACCAACAATAAGTAAAAAAACTAACATGTGTGAAAAAAAAATACCATAAATATAAGTCCCCAGCCTTAAACCTTACTTAATCTTGAGTTATTACAAGATTACACATTGAGGATCTTTTCGGGTTTAGAGTTTTAGGGAACTAGATCATAAAACTTTCATTACATTCCACATATAAACAAAGTGGTTACATAAAGATAGTATTCTTCATTCCCATCAATGGAAACATATTTAAGATAAAACATGGATTATTTCTTGACACTTCCTTGACACTATCATCATATCATGTACCTTTCCCTTGACCTGTGAAAATCATTTCAAAAAAACTTGGGATGAGCATAAAAAGCTCAGTATGGGTTATAAAAACATGCAAAGGAAACATGGGTACATATATACATAAGAATGAAATCATACTTTAACCATAAAACATAATCACTTTTACATACCTCATCAAATCATGAGTAAATCATAGAAATCATAAGACATAAAGGTAACTTGAGGCATTCATAACATTCTTACGTAGGGAGTAACCCTCTTGGTTACGTTTGGAATACCCATCACAGTATATTCCCTAAATCTCTTCGGAGAAACCTTAACGTTTCACTCCTTCGCGTTACCCAATGAATTGGAGAGCTATATTGGGCTCACCCGCCCTTAGTTTATCACGGAACCACCCGTCTTCATAATAATGCCCAAGAACCTCAACATAATCATATCTCATAAAACATGCATAAAGGAAACATAACATTTCCACCTTTCAATCACAAGATATCAACACAGCACATTGATATAAAAACATTATGAAAACCATTTTCAATACCAAAATAAAAGAAATGTAAAACATGGTATTTATTTTTCTTTTAAAAAGAAGGTATGGCTTGTAGAGGAAGCCGAAACTCAAATAATGGTCACGGCGGCGGAGAAGTCGTTGTCGCTGCATACGTACGACAAAAACATTCCCTTTTGTTGTTTAGTAAACGCTTCGTATAAAAAATATTCCTTTTGGATAAATGTAAAATTCAAAGGGTTTTATACACCATATAAAAGAGAGTTGTGTATAAAATAAAATATGCCTCAATGAAAGGAGATTGAGACGAAGTCCCATACCTCGGGTCCGACTTGACTCGATCGTTCTTTAATCTCCTGAATAATAAACTTGAGTTAATTTATACTTGTTTAAGAACCTTTTTCAAGTTCATTATTCCTTTTATATCACTTATTTCCATGTCATGAACACTATGTAATTATTTAAGTTAATAACGGTCGTTTTAACGATCATCGGTACTTGAGTCAAAAATAATCCCTTTATAATTACAAGTTGTTCATGTATCCATTATATCCAGAATGGTATTCATGATGTAGATATAATATATGTAATATATATCCAGTACATTAATGCATTTATAATATTACATAATCATTTAGAGGTAAGAAATGAAATGCACCGTTCATGGAGACGGTAAGTCGTACGTACTCATGAACGCTACTTTCATTTCTATTTCATATTTTATAGAATGGAATCATAATGATATAAAGTTATATTATAATTCCAGTATAATATAATATATAATATCATAGTTCCATCCTTTATATGTCCCACATATGGTATTTAACGAATCAAATCACTTTGAGGGGGCGGTAGTCCGCACTTCCTTAAATGAAGATATCGCGTTTACCCATAATGGAAACCATAAAGGTATGCCCAAAATGAAAAATACATAAGATTAAGGAAAACATAAACATATTATATATCATATATAAATATAGTGTCATCTTAATGGAAACCTTTGAAGGTGTTAAAGAAATGTTGAACAATCGTCGTTTCAGGAGGCATAAATTCACCATCCACGGAAACCGTATGTTCTTTAACCATTAGATGTAGGTGTGTGTAGGTGTAGCTTGAATCCTTCTTATAAAAATATCCTAGTATATTTAGGATACTGTATTTGTTACAAAATAAGAGAATAAAAAGAGTTTATGGGGTCGGAGAAGCAAAATAAAACAAAAGGACTCAAAAGAAGACATTACCTTAAAATCAGGTAACTTCCTTCAGTTTGAGCTCAAAGGCTTCCTTGGGAAGACTTATGCCCAAAGTGAGGCTTCAAGGAGTAAGATAGTGAAGTGGAGAGACAAAATGAGATGGGGTTGGCCGAGACAAAGTCTTTGGAAGTGTGGGTATGGAGGTAGATGTGGGGGCCTTTTATAAGAGGAGAGGAGGGGCACTCTTGGAAAGTAAGCAAATGTTACTTTATTTGAAAATGGTATTCGGATTTAGGAGGTCCCACATTGATGTGTTTCGAGGATAAGGTGATAAGGGTTCGAAATCCACCTATCCAATAGGTTTAGGACATGTTTAGGTTTTATATATTACATTATCTTTCCATTTTATTTAAATCATCAAATAATGAGGTCATCACTGCATCATTATGATGTCATAAATAATTTAATTTATTTAATGTCTAAAAATTATAAAAAAAATACTATGATGTAGGAAAGATTTTTAGATTTCCAATAAATATTTATAGTAAAACATATGACTTGTATTACCCCATATAAAAATTGTTTTTATAAAATAACTCATGTTTGTGTCATTTTTACTTCAACATTAAATAAAAAGTTATTTATGACATTTCCCAACCAAAGTGGCTCCATGGGGTCCCCAAGTTGACCCATGGATTGTCTTTTTCGGCCATGAAACATCCAATAAGGTTAGGACATGTGTCTAGGTCATTTCATATTATTAAAGCATTATTTTTACCTTAAACTACCCTAATTACCACTAATCGCGATTAAAAACTTAATAAGTTACTATTCACCAAAAAATTATTTTAATCTCATTGAACCAAATTTTACTTATTAATGCCAACCATGTATGTCGGATTTTTGAAATTCAAAACACAAAGGTGGAAAAGTTTCATTTAAACGAAAAATTAGTTTCTTTAACTACCACTTAGTGGTTTCACTATTCATCAAAAATTGAAGTTTTTCAGAAAATTACCAAAAATTCACCCTAATCTATAGTTGATAATCCGAATTCAAAAATGAAGTCTATTTTACAAAATTAAAAACATATAAGTCACATTAATTAATTTAATAATTAATTCCCGCTGTTATGACAAATAGCATGTTTTTATGAAACAATAAGTATCAAAAGATTGACACCAGTTTAAGTCCAATTTCAAAGTGAAATTGATTCCAATGACCACCATTAGATTAAATGGTAAAAATATATTCTAATTTAACTTCAAAACCAATTCAAACGATAATCTAATCATATAAATAAATTATATTAAAAATCATTTTTGATGTAAAATGCAGTATTTTTCACTATTCATTAAAAAATGAACATTGTCAGAAAAATACCAAAAATTCGCACAAAGTAAATTTTGATGTCCCAATCATAAATAATAAGTTTATTTTGACAAACATAGTTTATAAAATTGTCAAAAGATATATTCAAAAATGTTTTTCCATCAAAAGCAGTAAAACAATCTTTTAAAAATATTAGTGTATTCCATGCTTAAGATTGGATTTATTTTCATTTTAAGCCTCTAAAACACTATATAATTCATTAATAGACATATATTAAAATATCTATTATTCATTACTTACATGGGATGTTACATCCTTCCCCCCTTTAGAAAATTGTTCCCCTGCAATTTATTTACTTATCGAATAAATGGGGGTACTTATCCCTCATTGCATTTTCAGATTCCCATGTTGCCTCTTCCATCATGTGGTTTTTCCACAAAACCTTTACCAGATTAATCACCTTATTCCGTAACACTTGCTCCTTGTGGTCAAGAATCTGGATCGGTTGTTCCTCATAAGATAGGTTCTCTTCCAGCTAAACTACCTCTGGACTCAAAACATGAGATGTATCTGGCATGTACTTTCTCAACATTGAAACGTGAAAAACATTGTGTACCTGAGATAAACTCGGAGGTAAAGCCACTCGGTAAGCAACCGATCCAACTCTCTCCAGAATTTCATATGGTCCAATAAACCTTGGACTTAGCTTTCCTTTCTTACCAAATCACATCACACTTTTTCATGGTGATACTTTGAGAAAAACATGATCACCTACCTCAAAAGATAGATCCTTCCTCCTATTATCTGCATAACTCTTCTGCCTACTCTGAGTTGTTCTCATGTGCTTCTGAATCAGCTGAACTTTTTCTGCCAACTCTTCTACCAATTCTGGTCCCATCAACTTCCTTTCACCCAATTCATCCCAGAAAGCTGGAGTTCGACACCGCTTCCCATATAATGCCTGAAATGGTGCCATCTGCATACTGGAATGAAAACTGTTATTATATGAAAACTCAACCAAATAAAGATGTTGGTCCCAACTTCCCTGATAATCCATCGAACAAGCTCGTAGAATATCCTCCAAGGTCTGAATTGTTCGTTCTGACTGCCCATCTGATTGAGGATGAAAAGTTGTACTAAAATTTAATTCAGTACCCAACGACTTCTGAAGGCCTTTCCAAAAGTTAGAAGTGAACCTGGGATCACGATCAGATAAAATGGAGAGAGGAACTCCATGTAACCTGACTATCTATTTAAGATACAAACGGGAAAGTTGATCTTGGGAAAAAGTATCTCGTATAGCAAGGAAATGAGCAGATTTAGTCAAGCGATCAAAAATAACCTAGATTGCATTATTACCTCGATATGTCTTCGGTAATCCCACAACAAAGTCCGTGGATATATTCTCCCATTTCCACTCTGGCACTGGTAAAGGCTGAAGCATCCATTTCGGTAACTGCCGCTCTGCTTTAACCTGCTGACAAGTCAAACACTTCACAGTAAAATCAGCAATATCTCTTTTCATTCCATCCCACCAGTAATACTCCCGTAGATCTCTATACATCTTAGTACTACTAGGATGAACTGAAAACGGAGAACTATGAGCTTCACATAATAACTCTCTCTTCAACTGTGAATCACAAGGCACACACAATCTCTTCCCAAATCTCAAAACGAAATCATTATCAATGTTGAATTCAGGCAACTTACCTTTCTGAACCAGCTCTACCTTTTTCTGCAACTCACTGTCTTGCTTCTGTGCTTGCTTGATTCTATCTGATAGAGATGATCTGACCGATACCTGAAACAAAACAGAAGAACTTCCTGCACCAACAACTTCTATGCCAAAGTTCATCAAATCTTTAACCAAAGGATCACGTTCCAAATGTAACATTGTTAATGAAGCATTACATTTTCGACTCAAAGCATCAGCCACTTTATTTTCTTTTCCCGGATTGTAATGAATTGTAAAATCATAATCCTTGATTAATTCTAGAAATCTCCTTTGTCTCATGTTCAATTATTTCTGAGTGAATATATACTTTAATCTTTTGTGATCAGTATATATTTCACACTTTACTCTATACAAATGATGCCCCCAAATTTTTAAAGCAAAAACAACAGCAGCTAATTCCAAATCATGTGTAGGGTAATTTACCTCATGAGTTTTCAACTTTCGTGAAGCATATTCAATTACCTAATCATTCTGCATTAGGAAGCAACCAAGTCCTTTCAATGAAGCGTTACTGTATATAACAAACTCACCATTCCTGGAAGGTAGTGACAAAACTGGAGCATTCACCAATCTTCTTTTCAATTCCTGAAAAAAATCATCACATTCTTTTGTCCAGATAAACTTAACAGCCTTCCGAGTTAGCTTAGTCATTGGACTAGATAATTGTGAAAAATTTCTAACAAACCTTCAGTAATAGCCTGTCAAACCAAGAAAGCTACGAATCTCGGTTACATTTGTGGGTCTTGTCCTGTCTTCCACAACTTTTGTTTTTACAAGATCAACAGTTATCCCATCTTTAGAAACAATATGACCAAGGAAAGAAATTTTTTGCAACCAAAACTCACACTTTCTGAATTTTCCATACAGTTTCTTTTCTTTTAAGGTTTGCAAGATAACACTTAAATGTCTTTCATTCTCCTCTTTACTTTTAGAAAACACTAAAATATCATCAACAACACAACCACCATTTATCACATGATTCAACTGAGCCATCACTGCAGTAAACTGCTCAATTCTGATTCTGACCATCTTAGTATGCTGATTTGGAAGGTCATTTCCCTCAGTATGCCTTCCCAAAAAAAAGCTTCTATGTTTCCTCTAAGAAAAAACCATTCTTAACGAACATGTCTTAGATGAAGCAACATGGTAATCTTCAAATGCTATATCATTTCAATTTGACCATAAAAAAAATATTTGTGGATAATAATTTAATAGAAGTCTAACTCCTAAAGTTATCTAAACCAACCTTTGATACCAACTATAAGGCCCCAGCCTTAAACCTTACTCAATCTTGAGTTATTACAAGATTACACATTGAGGATCTTTTCGGGTTTAGATTTTTAGGAAATTAGATCATAAAACTTTCATTACATTCAACATATAAACAAAGTGGTTACATAAAGATAGTATTCTTCACTCCCATCAATGGAAACATATTTAAGATAAAACATGGATTCTTTCTTGACACTTTCTTGACACTATCATCATATCATGTAACTTTCCCTTGACCTGTGAAAATCATTTCAAAAAAACTTGGGATGAGCATAAAAAGCTCAGTATGGGTTATAAAAACATGGAAAGGAAACATGGGTACATATATACATAAGAATGAAATCATACTTTACCCATAAAAAATAATCACTTTAACATACCTCATCAAATCATGAGTAAATCATAGAAATCATAAGACATAAAGGTAACTTGATGCATTCATAACATTCTTACGTAGGGAGTAACCCTCTTGGTTACGTTTGGAATACCGATCACAGTATATTCCCTAAATATCTTCAGAGAAACCTTAAAGTTTCACTCCTTCGCGTTACCCAATGCATTGGAGAGCTATATCGGGCTCACCCGCCCTTAGTTTATCACGGAACCACCCGTCTTCATAATAATGCCCAAGAACCTCAACATAATCATATCACATAAAACATGCATAAAGGAAACATAACATTTCCACCTTTCAATAACAAGATATAAATACAACACATTGATATAAAAACATTATGAAAACCATTTTCAATACCAAAATAAAATAAATGTAAAACATGGTATTTATTTTTCATTTAAAAAGAAGGTATGACTTGTAGAGGAAGCCGAAACTCAAATAATGGTCACGGCGGCGGAGAAGTCGTTGTCGTCGCATACGTACGACAAAAACATTCCCTTTTGTCGTTTAGTAAACTCTTCGTATAAAAAATATTCCTTTTGGATAAACGTAAAAGTCAAAGGGTTTTATACACCGTATAAAAGAAAGTTGTGTATAAAATAAAATATGCCTCAATGAAAGGAGATTGAGACGAAGTCCCATACCTCGGGTCCGACTTGACTCGGTCGTTCTTTAATCCCATGAATAATAAACATGAGTTAATTTCTACTTGTTTAAGATCCTTTTTCAAGTTCATTATTCCTTTTATATCACTTATTTCCATGTCATGAACACTATGTAATTATTTAAGTTAATAACGGTCATTTTAACGATCATCGGTACTTGAGTCAAAAATAATCCCTTTATAATTACAAGTTGTTCATGTATCCATTATATCCAGAATGGTATTCATGATGCAGATATCATATATGTCATATATATCCAGTACATGCATGCATTTATAATATTACATAATCATTTAGAGGTAAGAAATGAAATGCACCATTCATGGAGACGATAAGCCGTACGTACGCATGAACGCTACTTTCATTTCTATTTCGTATTTTATAGAATGGAATCATAATGATATAAAGTTATATTATAATTCCAGTATAATATCATATATAATATCATAGTTCCATCCTTTATACATCCCACATATGGTATTTAACGAATCAAATCACTTTGAGGGGGCGGTAGTCCGCACTTCCTTAAATGAAGATATCGCGTTTACCCATAATGGAAACCATAAAGGTATGCACAAAATGAAAAATACAGAAGTTTAAGGAAAACATAAACATATTATATATCATATATAAATATAGTGTCATCTTAATGGCCACCTTTGAAGGTGTTAAAGTAATGTTGAACAATCATCATTTCGGGAGGCATAAATTCACCATCCACGGAAACCGTATGTTCTTTAACCATTATATGTAGGTGTGTGTAGGTGAAGCATGAATCCTTCTTATAACAACATCCTAATATATTGAGGATACTGGAGTTGTTGCAAAATAAGAGAATAAAAAGAGTTTAGTGGGTTAGAGAAGCAAAATAAAACAAAAGGACTCAAAATAAGACATTACCTTAAAATCGGATAACTTCCTTTGGTTTGAGATCAAAGGCATCCTTGGGATGAATTCTGCCCAAAGTGAGGCTTCAAGGAGGAAGAGAGGGAATTGGAGAGACAAAATGAGCAGGGTTTGGCCGAGCCAAAGGCTTTGGAAGTGTGGGTAAGGAGGTAGAGGTGGGGGCCTTTTATAAGAGGAGAGGAGGGGCACTCTTGGAAAGTAAGCAAATGTTACTTTATTTGAAAATGGTATTCGGATTTAGGAGGTCCCACATTAATGTGTTTCGAGAATAAGGTGATAAGGGTTAGAAATCCACCTATACAATAGGTTTTGGACATGTGTAGGTTTTAGATATTACATTATCTTTCAATTTTATTTAAATCATCAAATAATGAGGTCATCACTGCATCATTAGGATGTCATAAATAATTTAATTTATTTAATGTCTAAAAATTATAAAAAAAATACTATGATGTAGGAAATCTTTTTATATTTCCAATAAATATTTATAGTCAAAAATATGACTTGTATACACCCATATAAAAATTGTTTTAGTAAAATAACTCATGTTTGTGCTATTTTTACTTCAACATTAAATAAAAAGTTATTTATGTCATTTCCCAACCAAAGTAGCTCCATGGGGTCCCCAAGTTGACCCACGGCTTGTCTCGGTCGGCCATGACACATCCAATAAGGTTAGGACATGTGTCTAGGTCATTTCATATTATTAAAGCATTATTTTTACCTTAAACTACCCTAATTACCACAAATCGCGATTAAAAACTTAATAAGTTACTATTCACCATAAAATTATTTTAATCTCATTGAACCACATTTTACTTCTTAATGACAACCATGTATGTCAGAATTTTGAAATTCAAAACAAAAAGGTGGCATAGTTTCATTTAAACGAAAAATCAGTTTCTTTAACTACCACTTAGTGGTTTCACTATTCCTCAAAAATTGAAGTTTTTCAGAAAATTACCAAAAATTCACCCTAAGCTATATTTCATATTCCGAATTCAAAAATGAAGTCTATTTTAAAAAATTCAAAACATATAAGTCACATTAATTAATTTAATAATTAATTCCCGCTGTTATGACAAATAGCGTGTTTTTATTAAACAATAAGTATCAAAAGATTGACACCCGTTTAAGTCCAATTTCAAAGTGAAATTGATTCCAATGACCACCATTGGATTAAATGGTAAAAATATATTCTAATTTCAATTCAAAACCAATTCAAAAGATAATCTAATCACATAAATAAATTATATTAAAAAGCAGTTTTGATGTAAAATGCAGTATTTTTCACTATTCATTAAAAAATGAACATTGTCAGAAAAATACCAAAAATTCACACAAAGTAAATTTTGATGTCCCAATCATAAAGAATAAGTTTATTTTGACAAACATAGTTTATAAAATTTTCAAAAGATATATTCAAAAAAAAATTCCATCAAAGGCAGTAAAACAATCTTTTAAAAATATTAGTGTATTCCATGCTTAAGATTGGATTTATTTTCATTTTAAGCCTCTAAAACACTATCTAATTCATTAATAGACATAGATAAAAATATCTATTATTCATTACTTACTTGGGATGTTACAATAAATAGCCATGATTCTGAGATAGCATACAGTCACAAAATAAAACATATCATGAGTCAATGATAATAATAAAATAGCACAGCGTCATCATCATCTTCCTTGGACCCTCATTTATTACAAAAAGTTACAAGCATGTTATTTTGTAACACCCTTACAATTTGATTTCAACTATGATCAGAAAGTGACACGAGTATACCCCCACCCCCCACCCCCTCCCGCATGATGCACAATTAAATAGATACATAATAATATCTACCTGGAACAATAGGAAACCAACACTCCTCCTTGTGCCAAAACAAATAGGGGGCCACACGAGATATAGGAAAGTCTCTAGGAAAAACTGAAGAAAAAAAAGGCCACAGCACTGTCGCATGACTCCTTGAGGAAGAAGGAAAACTCTAGGAACACTAATAGGAAACCTAACTGTTTAAGGAATAAAGGATCTTTGCTTAAGAAAAGGCCAAATCCTAAAACTCGAGAGACAATTTTAAAGTAATTAAAATTAGAATCATGGATTGACCATGAAACTCGGCCATTTCACACATTATAAATATTTAATATTTAATAATTCCCCTCATAAATAGTGGAAAGTGAATTAGAAACTGCTAAGAGTTGATAGGTTACTCATTTAACAATCCTTTGATGCAAAGCTAGGAAAAACTGGAAAGACTTGGGAAAACAAGAAATTTGAAAAACTATCAGAATTGAATAACCATTGGGTGATTTGTCAATTTGAGCTACTGGTGGAGAGTCACCATTTGGTGATCCACCTTTTGGTGATCCACCATTTGGTGAGCCGCCATCCTGTGAGCCATCGTTTGGTGAGCAATTTTCTGGTGAGCCACTGTTTGGGGAGCCACTATTCGAGGAGTCACCGTTCAAAGACTTACCATTGAACAACTCACTCTTGGGAGACTCAACAATGTGAGGCATAGTTAGAGAGTCATCAGTCGTGGTCCACCATTGTGAGTCAACATTGGAAAAACTTTATTTTTGGAAAACTCTTGAAATGTGCCACCATTCCCCCCACCCCAAAACACCCCAAACATTGTATTTTCACAAAGGAATGGGCTGGATGGGTTTGGGTCATTACAGCAGATACCTCTCAATCTATTACCACCCTCAGGAATTTAAAACCAAACCAAGAAGGGAGGGGTCCAAAAAACCACCCCATAAGATACCTCTCAAGGATAAACCACTCGGTGTTGTTCGAAAACTAATGTGTAAACCTCGACAATTAAGAACACCTTACCTACATCAAATGTCCCAACATCCAAACAAACACCAAAGGTCACACTATCTATTCACATGGGTTAGGGGTTTATTTCCCCCTTTTCAAGATACTATCCACTTTGGGAGGCACTGACTTGCCTGAATGGTTTTAATCTCATATGCATTAATGCATATTGATTAGGGACCAAGTCCTCCCCTCACCACATTTTAGGACTTTCAACACATTAGAGAACAAGGAAACAACTCATCTTATAGAAAATAAGTTCAAGTATTACATCATGAGAAAAATAGAACAATCAATCTCAAAATAACTCTGGGAATTTGGTATGCATCTGCGTCTCCCTCTCCAAAGAACTCTCCTCCAGGCCATCATGCCTCCACAACACATGATCCAAAGGAATGGTCCTACCATGCATCACTTTCTCCTATTGATCCTATATCTCTACCAGTTGGTCCAAAAATGTCACATAACCCTTGATATGATACCCTCCCCAGTTAATGATGTGGGAGTCCCTGTGTAGATACCGAAGAAGCAAGGATATGTGAAAGATGTCGTGGATCATCAACAACTGTGGTGGAAATGCCATCGGGTATGCCACCCCACCAACTCAGCCCAACACCTCAAAAGATCCAATGAACCTGGGGGAAATCTTACTCCCTCTATTGGAACTCCACCACACATGTTGAGGGGAAACCTTTAGAAACACATGGTCTATAACCTCAAACTCCAAAGGCCTCCACTTTTGATTGAAATACGACTTATGCTGGTCTTGAACCACCTTCATCCTCTCGCGCATGAGTTGAACCTTCTCGTTCATGCTCCGCAAAACCTCTGGGCCAAGAACAGCTACCTCTCTATCCTTTTTCCATTACACAGATGATCAACATGACCTTTTGTACAAGGATTTGAATGGTTCCATTATATTTGTAGAGTGATAACTATTATTTTAAGTAAACTCTACCATTGTAAAGTGTATTACCCATGATCCTATAAAGTCCAGAACACATGCTCACAGAATATCCTCTAATGTCTGGATAGTCCTCTTCATTTTCCCATCAGTATGATGATGGAAAGCACTTTAAAGGCATAACTACGTTCCAAAATCTTGATGTAATCCCCTCCAGAATTCTGAGGTAAACTGTGTATCCCAATATGAGATGATAGATCTTGGAACCCCATGCAGTTGTACCACCTCATCCACATACCTCCTTGCCAAGGCATCAACTATTCTTGACTCTATAATTGTGCGGAAGTGAGATGATTTCATAAACTGATCCACATCTACCCAGATAGAATCACTGCCTCCCTGATCCCAAGGTAGTTCTATGAAAAAATCCATCGAGATGTCATCCCACTTCTACCTGGGGGCATCTAAGGGATGAAAAAAAACCTCTAGGGACACGGTACTCAGCCTTCACATGCTGTCACACTAGGAATTTTGCCACAATCTCTACCACTATCCATTTCACGTTGGGCCACCAAAACATTTATCTCAATCCTCGGTACATCTTGGAAATTCATGTGTTTACATCCAAGTGTGATCTATGAAACTCACAGATAACTCCTTCATACATTTACATTGGTACAAATAGCTTTCCACAAAACATCATTTGATTCTGACCATCCTTAGACCATCCCTCTGAAGCATCACCCTATTCAATGCGATCACACATCACCTCATTATCTGAGTCTCCCAACTAATACTCCTTCGCCTGACGCATCAGATACGACGACACTATCATCTGAAACAGATAGCCTCTTTCACCATCCACTTCAACATATAGGTGCATGGTAGCCAACTATTCCCTTACCTTCCAAGCATCTGTAGATTCTCATACTACCTCGCTTTCCAACTTCCTACTTAAGGCATCAACCACAACATTTACCTTACCTGAGGTGTAAGAGATATCTAAATCATAGTACTAGATAAACTACATCCACATCTACTGTCGCAACTTCCAGTCTCATTGGGAAAAGTTATACCTCAAGCTCTTGTGATCCTTTAAGACCATAAATCACCCCCTAATTAGGTAATGCCACCACAACTTCAGCGTGAACATGATCATTGTAAGAACTATAACATGGCTGGAATAGTTATGTTTGTGGGGATTTAACTATCTAGACCAATAAGATATCACTCTTTGCTGCTACATCAGCACACACCCCAAACCAAGACTAAAAGTGTCACAGAACTCCTCAAACATTACATCTTACTTTGGAAACCAGAGCACTGGAGCACTGACTAAATTTCCCTTTTAGTTGGATGAATGTTTCCTGACACTACTCACTCCACACAATGTCCTAGTATTTCCTGGTCAAATCTATCAATGGAGCTACTACTTGAGAGGATTCTAGTATGAATCTCTGATAATAGCCTGCTAGACCCAAGAAACTATGAACCTCCACCACATTCTTGGGTGCTTCCCAAGAAACAAGCACCAAAACCTTCGATGGGTCCACTGGTATCCCCTAATGATACACCACATGTCCAAAGAAGTGCACCTCTCCCATCAAGAACTTACACTTAAACAACTTCCCATAGAGCTGATGGTGTTGAAGGACATCCAAGATAGTGCTTAGGTAATCGGTGTGCTCCTCCTCTAACTTTGAGTAGATTAGGATGTCCTTGATGAACATGATGACGAACTACTCCTAGAACTCATGGAAGACAGAGTTCATGAGTCCCACAAACACAGCCGGTGCATTTGTAACATCGAACGGCATGACTATGAAATCAAAGTTCCCATACCTAAACCTGAAAGCAGTCTTCAGGATATCAACCCCCTTCACACTTAGTAGTTGATACCCATACTATAGATCAATCTTATAGAACCAACTTTCTCCCCTCATCTAGTCGAAAAAATTATATATCCTCAGAATTAGGTAATGGTTCTTAACCATTACATGGTTTTGTCTCCCATAGTCGATTCATATCCTCAGACCATCATCTTCTTTCTTCTCAACCAGAAATGGAGTACCCCACGGCACCACATTGGGTCGTATAAATCCCTTATTCATCAGATATTCAATCTAAATCTTCAACTCCCACAACTCTGAAGGAGACATCTGATAGGGAGCCATCCAAATTGGACTAGCAACAGGCTATAAGTCAATATCGAATTTGACATCACGTCGAAGGGCTAAAAACACATCCTCCACTAGGAAAATATTGAGGAACTATCGGATAATTATGGGTGCCTCCACCATCTCAACATATGTCAACCCCTATGACATCTCAGCAAAAACAGAAAGAAGAGGCTCTACACACCGGCTGCGCACCTGACAACCGTGCTCACTAACAAAAGACACATGATGGCCGCCCACATATAAAAACACTAATCTCTTATGGAAGAAGTTGATGATGGCCCACATAGAAAAAAAAACCAGTTGATACTAAGAATAATGTTTTATGAATACATATTTAGTAGAAGGAGATCCCCATTGGACTGATGTGTCCATGACATCAGTCTGCATCACCGGAAAACATAAAACAAGCTTATCTGACATCTGACTAGTGTTCTTAACACTAGGGGCATAGAAATTCTCTCTATGTTTAGACCCAAATCATGGGCTAGACCAGGTTAAACAAAGGATTGTGAGGATCATGAATCAAACAAGGCATAGTAAATAGTACATAATAAGATAATCATACCTCGAATGACCTCTGGAACTACTAGAACTACTACCTATGCAGCATGGGACTGCCCATACCAAGATTCTCTGCCCCTCGGCTATCAGTCACCTCCAAGACCATGCCCCAGTTAGGGTCACTAATAATCTCCCTATGATTAGCATCCTCCTTCACTATCTACCCTTAGTTGAGAAGGGGCCTGCTACTACTGCTAGAAGGGCCCGGTGGGTAACTGCTTCTACTAAGGAGGGCGTTGGACATGCCTACCTCCACTATACTAATATCAATCTAGGCATTGATACTGGATGTTCCCATGGACTCCACAAGCAAAAAACCTCAGTTCCAGCCCCATGCGTAAAGGGAGAGGACCATGGGATTGGAACTGGAACTATTGATTCCTACTCCCCACTGGTCGAAACCTAGAAGGCCTTGATGCTGTAGATCTCCTACTGACTGAATTCCCCTTCGACGAACTTGGATGGATCCCCTCTCATGGAACACCTCCTCCCGAGTGTATCCTTACCACTACCTCATCCTTATTTTGAGCTTCCATGTACGTTGGTAAGATGAAGGGGGTAACTGAATACTAAAGAAAGGGGTGAATCGCCTCCTCCAAGAGTCTCCCCCGAGACTCCTCATCCAAAAAACGATCTGGAAAAAAGGGTAGGAGATCCTTGAACTTGATTCCCAATTCCCTCACCGAAATACTCTCCTTCTGGAGGGAGATAATATTTTATCTCTTATAGGCCTTCATCGTTTAGGAGATAAACTCCTCTTGAAACTCCATATTAAAGTCATCCAATGAAACCCCGGTATCCTTCCTCTCTCTAAGGTAAAGTGACCACCACTGACACATTTCCCCCCTCATCTGGATAACTTCCAATGGAATCCAATACGCTCTCAAATCCCGAATCAAGGTAAAGGTGATCTCCAAATCATCAATAAAACTCTATATCTCTAAGTTAGAGACACTTCCTTCATACCTCCCTAAGGTCTACCACTGGAAATCACAAAGGGTATTCTACCACAAGTCATCTTCCTCCCCTCGATTAACCCTCTTATGGTCAACAAAGTCAGCCTGATGGGCCTCGACTGCCTGAGGCAATAATGGACAATGTCTGGGATCCATAGTTGAGAAAATAAACAAAGAAATCTTGAGACCAGTTAGTATGGAATTTCATTCAGAATTTATTTTAACTCATTTTTTATTTTAATTTCTCGAAACCCCAACTCAAACAAGAACACAAGTCATTATGATGCATGTACCTTCCCTATGGATTCTACCCTGCAATTAGTGTAGAATCACTTAGTTGTTTGGTGGGCTCAATGTCCTTGCATCGAATCATGGGGGCCTTGATATCATGTGTCCTAGCCAGTCTTCCATGGCCTATGTCACCCACCATGTTCACCTAACATTGTTTCCCTACCATACCATGTAATCCTCACTATGCGTAAATATGAACTCCATCCTATCTCCCAACCATTAGCTCTAATACCATTCTGTCACGACCCAACTTCCTCAAGATGAGGGAAGGGAAAATATCGGACATGCCCTTCCTTCTTCAAGAGGAAGGAGAGATAATGACCCTCGATTCCTACCTCCAATAATCCCTGGGGTGGTGATTAGAACCAAGGGTAGGTAACATTCACAAAATATGTGATCCATTACCCTTTTTAAATAAATTATTGGGAGTTAATATGGTGAATCTCAAAAACTCCAACAACTTTATAGATAACGGAAACTAAAAATAAAACCATCCCATGAATGTTTAAACAAAACTGCCAAAAATTAAAAAAAAACTCCAAAATAATGTGCCAAAAGAAAAGATACTAAGAAGGAACATTATCTATCCCGACACTGAGCTAGTAAGGTCTGTAATGGTCCTAAATTTCCTCCAAGAAACCTGAATGCAGTTTAATATACATAAGGTGAGCATACAATTATACTCAGTAGGAAAACCAAAGTCACTCGTGCACAAGTTGGGGAACATAATAATTCCTCTATGAATATAGGAGAAACCAAAAACACCTATCAAGGAAGACTAACCACCTAGACTCACCATGGAAAACTCACCAAATAATGCATGTCACGAAAAGTAATAATATAAGCATGTCGACATTTGGGTACCCCGCACCACTTCCCATTGGTTAATTGGAACATCCTGACACATCTACCTCTTCCACCAACCCAACTATCACAACCTTCATGTAGAGAACTAGTTCACAACAAAACTATCTCTCATCCATAGATACTTGGGCATCATCCACACCAAAAATCACCCCTAGATACATGGGCCACAACCACACCACATCTCACCCAAAAAAACATGGGCCTCATCCCAAAGACACCTAGGAAACAAACCCCCACTCAATCTACCTGAAGATCCTTGGGATACCATATATCTGATAATAAACCTCAATCCAATACAGCCTACCTGAATACACTCGAGTGATAATAAAATCTGGCCATTACAACCAGATCGAATAACTCGAGCTGTAAAACTTGGAAGAGGGAGCAAAAAAGAGCCAATAACTAGACATTTGTCCTCCCATCAGAATGTTGGGAAAGGCGCCCTCCCCCCATAGAAATTGGGGTGTTTTGCACATATTTCTAGACACTGGTGGGGTGAATATAGAGATTATAAGGAACTACATGTTTATATATATAGGTAAGAAAATACTCATCCCAACCTATGAGTTTCCAAACAATCAGCCATCCCACAAAAAACTACCCTTACTACTACCCCTACAGGCACAGTAACACAACATCCACAACCAAAACTTGAACCCAACCCATTTTTCATTTAATCACTTTTCATTATTTATTAAAGATTTAACTTGTTTCATTCCAAAACTACCAGGAAACTACCAACCACAACCATACCCAACACATTTAGCAACATAAACAGAGCATCACTAGACTGTAGTGCCACTGAAAAACACTGTTCAACTAAAGCCACAACACAACCCAACAACAATCCCACTGACCTACAAGTTCATCCATTCCACAATCAACCAATCTCTCAACCAGACTTTCCATTACACCTCATGTACCAACCCACAGAAAAATCCCACAACAACTATAAGAAGAACTGCAGCCTCACTGCTCAAACATTCCACACCCTAATCATAGAGCCAACCCCTCTGTCCACATCCACACTGCCAGCAATAACTCCAAACAATACACACAAGCCACAAAACCCAACCAGAATACACAACACACAACCACACCTATCAAACAAGGTGTATTCAGATTTATCCAACCCTGTTCTTTAATTCCAATTTGATAAATAGTGGTGATCAAACAATGGTTTTCATCCTAGAAAATCCATTTACTAAACCAAGTGTATATGATTAATCAAGATTTCATGTTACATTAATTCAATAGAGTACCAACAATAAGTAAAAATATCACTAGTGTGAAAAAAGAGACCAATAAAATCCATGATTCTCAGAAGGTATATAGCCACAATAAAACATATCATGAGTCATGGATAACAATAAAACAACACAGCTTCATCATCATCTTCCTCAACCCGTCATTACAAGCATGTTATTTTGAATCACCCGTACTATTTTATTTAAATTGTGATCAGAATGTGACATGAGTATACACACCCTATATGATGCACAATTAAAGGGAGACCGAAGAATCCCTACTTAGAATAAAAGGAAACCAACACTCCTCCTAATTCCTAAAACAATAAGGGATCACGTGAGTAGTAGGAAAGTATCAAGGGAAAACTGAACAGAATTCCACAACACATTTTCATGACACCATGGGTAAGAAGAAAAAATCTAGCCACACCAAGAAGAAACTAAAAGGGTCTATGGAAGAGGGGATCTCTTATTAAGAAAAAGGTTAGATCCTAAAATTAGGGATACAATTCCAAAGTAATTTAAATTTATATCATGGTTTGACTATGTGGCTCAGCCATTTAACACATTGGAGATATTTGATATTTAATAATTCCACTCATAAATAGTGGAATGGGAATTATAAATGGATAAGAGTAGATAGTTATCTCATTTAATGAACCTTTAACATAGAGCTGGGAAAAACTATAAAAAAAACTCAGGAAAACTGGAAATTTGTAAAACTGTCAGAAATGACTCACCGTTGGGTGAGTCATTGGTTTGAGCTACCGGTGGTGATCCACCGTCAAGTGATCCACCATCCAATGAGCCAATGTCCGATGAGCCACTATCCATTGATCCAATTTTTGGTGAGTCACCATTTAGGGAGCCACCATTCGGTGACTTGTGGTCGAACGACTCACCACTGGGAGACTCACCGATGCGAGGCACCATTAGAGAGTGACCAATCCTGTCCCACCACTGTGAATCACCATTAGAAAAACTTGATATTTGGAAGACTCATGATATGTACCACCGTTTCCCCCCAGAACACCCCAAACACTGTATTTTCACAAAGGAATAGCTCAGAGGGGTTCGGATCATTACAACTATAGTTTATATTAGGTATCACTTACCACGAAGTACATATGATATAAATTACATATGCTGAAATTAGAATTTCTATAACTGAATATTAACTTATCTTTTCAGGATAATCCCATGAAGATCTTAAATCATAATGATAATGTTTCAAAAAAATAGGAATAATATTTTTTAATGTTTTATAGTGAAATAATAATCATAATTAAGTGTCTTAAAAACTATGATACATAATGAAATAAAATTAACCTCATCTATTCTCATCTGAGTAATTAAAGTGAGAAATGTTTTATTTTGGGGGGTGAAGGAAGCACCATTGATTTTAGTATTAATTTATTTCCCTTAATGTTATTATTAAATAAATTTTATTTCAATTAATACCACATTAAATGATTTATAATTTTTCTCATATGGTAAATTTATTTCCATATCTTTTAGAAGTAATAATGCAAATGGAATAATGTAATTAACTAATGAAATAAAAAACAATCCCCTAGGAAGTTAAAATATTTGTATAAGAATCATGATTTTAGGTATAATTTTTCTATGATTATTTTAGTATTATCGAATGGTGAATATGTTTATGTTTTCATGGCGAAAATGGATTGATATGATACCAAAATAAATCATCAATAGTGACCATCATAATATAGTAATTATATAATTTTTTTCCATTATCTATATTAATTTATTAAAGAAATATGTAGAAAATTTATAGTTTATATTCTAAACCACATATTTTATATTTTAAAACAAATAATTTACATCCTTAAAATAATAAAAGTTTGATAATAACTAATGTTATAATATTTCAATGAAAATTTAATAATTTTTATACAAAATATTCTTTTAGATATTTGAAGTATTTTTATTTAAATGGAAAATTTATCATATTTACAGTTGAAATATAAAAAAATGTGTTATAATATTAGAATATCCATTTATTAATTATTTAATATGTTAAATATAATTTTCATCTTGAAAATAAATATAAAATTATATAATTAATTAAAGTAAAATAATGTAAAAAAGTTAAAAATATCATGAATTAAATTTGGAATAACTAAATAGATATTAAAAAATTATAGAAAACTCTTGTTAGGTATTGAAATTATTTTTAATATTTAAATAAAAAAATTATCATAACTCATCCAACTTACCAAACCTACCTAACATTCATGGGATTCCATGATCTCCCTTAACTAATAACATGTTTTCAAAGAGATGTCTATACATATCACTAATATATAGAAAAATATCCAACCAATTAACCACTTTAAAAACCACGAATCATCATGTAATATCTCTCAATATATATCTATATGTTTTCAGTCTCTAAATTAGATTATCATATAAGCGGTAAGCTTTTAGTTTAAAAATTAAATAACAAGAAATTCAAGGTTTTGATACATAACTCTAAACATTTCATTAAAAATTTTATGTGTTATAATTTAAACTATATTATTAATCCAATTAAAATTTTTCATTCATATATTTCCATTTTATTACTAGATATTTCATTTATTATCTATAATAGATTACTTATTTCTTCTAACTATATCATTTTAATATGCTATTATTATTCTGAATAAAGAGTTCTATATCTCGCCTTCTTCATATCATATTTTAAATTTTTCATAATATATTCATAACTATACATTAATATGATTCAATTTTTATATTTACAAGATATTATAATATCTTAATATATTATTTAAGATAGATTAATATTTTCAACTTATTTAAACCATTTTCATAATTTTTATTTTCGATAAATAATCACTTAATTTCTACCACATTATTTAAATACATATGTATCCACGGTATTGAAGATATGAAATCCCAAAGGGAAATTTGATCTATCACATATATTATCTTATGTTATAAACAACTACATAAAATGGTAAATCTTCTCTATAAACTATTTATATGGAAAATAGTTTTTATACAATAGTTTAATCTTACTTTGAATGGATGTTGTAGACATGTAGTTCAAATGGGTATTTAAATCTAAATTGTTGGTCACATAGACTTTATTGAATTTTGTAGAAATGTCACATGTCCTATAAACTCTCTAATAGGAACATGATAGGACATATTCATTGGAACTATCTTTTATGGTGATGTATTTTATTATTATACTAACAATAATTTTATATAGACCTTGTGTAATAATAATTTTTACAATATATCTATCTTTTGAATACCTTATAATTAATTTTTTTTTAAAGTGTATTATCCTATATATAGAATCTATAAGGAATAGGGGTTGAACTCAATAAATAATTTTTATGGTATATAGAGTGTTATCTCAACCCACTATGTTTATAGAACATACAGAGTCAATACAGTACATAATGATTATACAACATGTTGAATAAACAAAATTTAAAATGTTTATGGGATGTGGTAAGTGAATGTAATACAAAATTTTTAGTGGATTTGGTTAGTGAACCTAATAAACTGTGTTATGATGGTCTTGGTGGGTAGATATATACCATTCTAAAAATGTGTATTAGGAAATATATTTGTATTATGATTCAGTTTTAGGTTTCCATGTTACATATTCAACTTGTCTTGAATTTTTTATACTATCACCATATACATTCATTATGTTTTCATATCTATATGTCTTATTTGGTGATCAATCAATAATGATCATCATTATGAATACCTGTGTTTCATTGATTAATGTAATTTATTATTTTTTTATTATTAAATAGTTTTTATTAAACCTTTTTATTTATTTATCTGGATAAGATTTTCTAGGAAGTGACGTGTCCAGAATGAAAACAATTATGATGAATTTATGGAAAAAACAATTGTCATGTATTTAAATAAGTAGAAGATATATCTAATAACTAAAATCACAATACCATTGGGTTCTAAACTTTTATTTTCGTCTTTAAATTTAATTTATAATCATGAAAAATTATGTATGTTCTACATATAATATATTATGTAATCCTAAGAAATATTTCATTTGGGGTGATTCTTTTCCAAAACCAATTGAATAACACTTCTCAAATAATTATTTATTTAAAACACCCATATATGTATTTATTTTTCACTATCACATCAAAATTATTTTAGCTAATATAGTTGGAATGAGAAGATAGAATCATATTGAAACTATTGAGTCACTAGGTCAATACTATATTAAATCATTAACCTTGATGACGCTTTTCAAGATAAAAATTACTATGATAAGACAATAATTATTCTACTAAAACTCCTATGATTATAAAAAAAAATTAAAAATTATTATTGAAAAATGAATATATGTGTGTAATGGAATATAAGGTTCTTTAATTCATGAATTAATGCATTAAAAAATTATTTCCCTCCTAAAAGTGTATGGAAAAATTGATCATAATGGGAAATGATAAAAAAATAGTTTGAACATCAAATAGTGACACATGAAATTTTCAAACATGTAAAACTAAAATTTATAAGAGATAAAATCATAGGACATTATCAATAAAAATTAAACACTAATAATCAATGAGTAAATGGTAGTGAATCTCAAAATTAATATGTATCTTAATTGTAAAACTCTCAATAAAATAGGACCACCACTAGAAAGGGGATCTATCTAAACAATATTAAATAAAGAATGTAGTCAATGAAAGAAGATAAATTAATTTTTTTTAATATATATATATATACCATAATTTGATTAATTATTTTCTATAAAATCTATAAGATCAGATAAAAAAAGACATTCGATCAAAGTGTTCAATTTGAAAAATTTCCTCTTTGTTGGATGAAAAATTTTTAATTAAAAGGTTGATATGACTCTTCTATTTCTCCAAAAATGAAAATATATAACCACATAAAGATAAAGAGAATAACTTTTTTATATGTTTTAATTTATTATTTGAAATAATTATCTATTATGAAAATAAATAGAAAACTAGTGGTATACAAAATTATATTCTACCTTTCAAAAAATGAATCCCTTCATGATTCTAAAAAAATAAACTACCTTTTTTTAAAATACTATATATTTATATGGGCCTCAAGATCAGTAAGCCTAATAAAAATTTCCTTTGACTCAAATAGGGATCATCTTTAATCCTATAATCTATAAAAAAATGTTATAATATAAAATTTATTAAATTCAAGGTCAATATGTATATTTATTATCTTTAATATGAATCTTTTCAAGATTTAACTATCTATATTTGGTGGATTCACATATCAAATTATAAAATACATTAATATTTTTTGTTCTTTTATTAAATGTAATAATTTTTCCAAATAAATATAATTTTGAAAAAAACACATTTCTAAATTAAAATTGAGATTTTGAATAATGTTATTCATTTGTAATAACTCCTTGAAATCCTATATAGTTTTATTAAACTAAAAATTAGTGGTAGATAAAGTGAAATGTTACAGTAATCTTGATATAGAAGGTATATATCCACTCTAAAATTTTATTGAATTTCCTAATAGTCACTTCCTAGAATCTGTATATTCTATAAATAGATGAATATTTTGAGCCAAAATACATATTTTTTCAAATTAAATAAAATATAAAATCCATTATAACATGAATATAATGAATAATTTATATTACTAGTCAAAAAAATTCTCTACCTATATTTATTTGAATATAACTTACCATAATAATTTATCAACTATATCTGATCCTGTATCTACCATGGATTACTTCAAATAACCATGTGTAGAGGAAAAAGGCTTATGTTGCATCTCATTTATTTCATCATTAGAGTAATGTTAAAAAATAAAACAAATATTGAAATCAAAAGTAGGTGGAATATTAAAAACATTACTATGGTATAAAGAAGATTTTGAAAAAACATTCAATATATACCATTCATAAGTTAATGAATAATTTCATATACTTTATATCATTATAGATTTTCATGAAAGAATTGTTCCACTGACCCCTGTCTATTATAAAAAATGATAAAAAAATCATCTTATATAATCTTTCTTTTTTAGATGAAACATATCCTAAAATATATATATCACCAATATAAATTAATAATATAATAATTTTATCCTTTTTAAATCACTAAATATGGAAATAAACATTGGTATAAGTCTTTAATAATTCTTGATGAAAGATATTAGAAAAATAATTCTTATACCACTGTCTGGGAATCATTTTTAAAAATACAATCTCTTCTTCAGTATTAGGAAACAATGTTTTTTACCATTTTCATAATACACACTATATACTCTATATAAGCCTTCATTAATAAATCACCATGGTGGAAGGCCCTCTTTATACCCTGATTCTCAATCTGAAAATTAAAACTAGTAATCAATCAAGGAAAAAACTGAATATAATCCATGTTAATAAATGATGATAGAATTTAATCAGATTCAATGTATTTATTCTAATAAAAAATATTAATGTATAGAATTTCCATACATCAAGGTGTAGACTATATTATTAATTACAAATATTATAAATCTAATAAGTTTAAAAATATTTCTTTCACAAAAGGAATTTAAGGTAATTGCGACAGGATATTTGTGACGGACTCCCGTCGCAAAATGTCATTTATGATGGGAGTCCCTCACAAATACCCTGTTATGGATGGTGGCATCAAAAAAAAATTATTTTCGATGATCGACTGTAAATAATATTTATTTGCGATGGACAAAGGGTTTGTTACAAAAGATTTTCGTAAGGGCTTTAAATAAAATTTTACGATAATCCATCGCAAAAGGTTGAAAAAGTTATTTGCGAAGGATGACTTCATCCGTCGCAAATAATAAATTTTTCTAGAAAAACAAAATCAAAATTTAAAATTAAAATTGCTTAAAAAATATAAAATAAAATAAATAAAAAAATTTAAAAATATATATTTTTAAAAAATGTGTATATATTAAAGAAAATAAAATTAATTTACAAAATAAATATAATAAAAAATAATTGAAATTTTTTAAATTATTTAAATAGATAAACATATTAAATATATAGAAAAAATAAAATATATATAAATATAAGTATAATTACAAAACCTAAAATTAATTAAAATATGTTAAAAACATTAAAAAAATAATAAATTTACAAATATTTAAAAATAATTATAGAAAATTAAACAAATTAATACAGACATAAAAGTAAAAATCAGTTAAAAATAACATGTATGACATACCAAATTACAAAAAAAAATGTTATAGAAACTTCATAAATCATCAACATCGTCTGATGGAGGAGGAAAACTCAAAGGACCAAGGGGAGGAAACTCCATACCAATGCCATGCGCAATTCGCTGCATATTCTCCATTATCTGCTCATCTCTCAGATGCTACTACTCACTCTCCCCCTCCCTCTCCTTCTGCATCTGCTATATCATCTCATCCTGAGCTCTCAACCTCTCTTCAAATTGTGCAATGGATAACGGTGGTGATGATGACTCTCCATGAACTCCCTTTGTGCTCACTGATGTCATCGCAGATGTACCATAATAACTCATAGGTTTCAATCAAGAACCAATACCAATCACTTGACCTTTCTCAACACCCTGTGAAGTCACCTGTAACTAATTTCCCTCATCAAAAACCAAATCAGCAGTGACATCTTGTTCGGTCTCTTCTTGACTCTCCCCTAAATGAGAAGTTTCAACCTCATATATTTTCTTTAAATATAATAAAAAATTATAGGAACAATAAAATTAATATTCATGAAATTCTTAAAAAAAATCACTAACCACAATATTGTGCAGTTGTTCACCTACAACTTATCCTTTACGGGGATCAGTATACATCTTCTGATAAAATTCAAACTTCATAATACATGGGTTAGTAGTGGTATGTATAATATAATAAACATGTTATCAGTGAAATATATACACCTTAATAAACAATATCACTTACCCTATGTCATCGATGTATTCCAATTGTACAAATCCTATCCCAATAGGTTACATATTTCCTCTCCCGAATCTGACGTCCAACTGATGATCTACTCCTAAAATTCTCTCCTAGCCAGAAAGAGCACAACCCATCCCATACTTGAGTTGATATATAGTCAGGATGATGGGTGATGCAAGAATGATAAAAAATAGAAGCACAAGATTTATCCATAGCTTTCTTTCTATGTTTTTGTAGAAACTGAATAAAGTGTTCACATATACAAGTATCCCATGCCTCTCGGATAGAACCTCTCTGGCTATCAGAAATTGATGAAAATAAATTTTACAAGACAATTAAGAAAAATATGTTAGTAATTAAATAAATTTTAAAAAATTATATATTATTTAATAATGTACAATCCACTGGTCAAACATCTGGTTATGCACGATGATGGGTAATAGGTCCCATAAGACCCCTAGCTCAGAAAAATAATTTCTTAGAATCATATCGGCATGCCCAATGGCTAAATGCCAAAAAACTGTCCAAATAGAAACAAATATATAATTATAAAATTATTTTAAAAATTAATACTCTTAGTTAATATAAAATAAATATCTAAAAGTATTAAACATACCTCTGTAAATGAGGATCAAAATCAACATATGGTTATCTCTCTGGAATATGATATGGAATCAGTAATTGAGAAAGACTCGGTCTCATCCTATTAGGCCCACCAGCTTGAGGAGGAGGAGCTAGATTGAGCTCATTAGCAAGAATTCCAGCATCTGTTGGAGAATATAATAGATCATCAGGATCATCTCCATCAATCTGAAACAAATATTCTCACCAGATAGAGATTTTTAATACATATATTAAATATAAAAAAACTAATAAATTTCAGAATAAAATAATGTTACATGAAATATATTGTTAATAAAAATATTAAATTTAAAAAACTAATAAATTTATGAATATAATAATTACCTGTACCTAAAGACCAGAATATAATACATGAATTTTCATCTTCATCACCATTTTCATTGACATTAATGTCTTCATCCTCATATTCATCATTTTCAACTTCCATATTAATTTCAGTTTCATAATACCTTATTACTTCATTAATATTATCTATATCATAGGCCCTTGACTGGGGGGTTTCATCATCGATATTTTTATCCCATTATGAATGGGATATATTTTGGGATGTTTCTTAAAAAAATTCAATATGTTTCACTTCCACAGAACCATTTTTATTTTCAATAAACTGATTTTCATGTGATTTCATTTTTATCACAGTCCACCAGTCCTTCAAATCTCTCAAAAAAACATAGTAATTTTCATAGTGAACTTGATGTGCTTGATGTGACAACATAAATGGTTCATTCGATGAAAGAATACTGTTATATTTAATTTAAATGACTCCATTTTGTGGATAAACTCGCAACCCCTTATTAGTATCAAACCAATGACATTTAAACATTGTAACATAATTTTTTCCCAGATAACATAACTCAATTATTTCATCTAGCATACCATAAAAGTCATATTAACTATCCTTATGATGGTATCCATTCAAACAAACACAACTATTCATTGATTTCATTGAGTTACCATATAAGCATGTATAGAATCTAAATCCATTAACCGCATACCCATTATAATATTTTACCAATTTAGATGGAGGCTTTTTGAGCACACATAATCGACTGTCAAATTTATTTTCTTATTATCTTACATATAAAAAATATACATTATTAATAATAGATATCATTGAAAATTTCATTTAAAATATCATTGAAAGAAACTTATCTTACCAGTCATTTAAACCAATATGAAAAAAAAATTGACGGTTTTCAAGAGAAGAAGATGTATTTTGTATTAATTGTTTTTTGATATGTTCATCATATAGTCTAAAAAAATATAATGTAAAAAATAGATCATTTAAAAATATTTAATCAAATAATAAAAAAATATTACTTGCTTCACAAATATTTTCATTTCTTCATAATTCAATAGAACATAAGTATGAGCTTCGTGGATTTCTTCATCTATAATCCATCGCTCATGATTTCCACCGAAACCAAGATCGAGATGACTGAAAACTTAAAACTGATGATCTGTGAAATTATTAACATTTGTCTTATTACGACCCATAAGATTATGTTTAAAGGGTATTCCGACTGCAAATAATAAGTGAATAAATTTGAAATTTCCTCTTGTAAGAATGCTTCTGCAATCAACCCTTCAACTGATGATTTTTTATGTACTTTCTTCATTAATTTCTTCATACATCTCTCAAATGAATACATCCATAGAAATTGTAACGGACCTCCACATTTAGTTTCATAAGGAAACTATAATCTTAAATGTTTCATTGAATCAAAGAAGCTCAGTGGGAATATTTTCTCTAATTTACATAAAATTAAAACAACATATTTTTTTAGCAAACTCAGTGCATTATAATCTGATGTTTCTGCACAAATATCTCAGAAAAAATATGATACTTTTCAAATGCATCCCATATAAAAGAATTCAAAATCCCTCTAAGAACAAAAGGCAATAATAATTCAATTATGACATGACAATCATGATTTTTTATCCCAGTAATATGAAAATTTCTAATTAAATGAGAAAAATTATAAGAATAACCATCTGGTAACCTCAAATATCTAATCCATTGACAGAATAATAAACAGTTTTCTTTGCTAAGTGAGTAATCTAATTTTGGATTCATTAATTTGTGTGATATTTTATCTTCAATTAATTGAAGTTTACGATGCCTTTCAATATGCGTAAGATCTAACTATTCCTTTATATTATCTTTGGTATTGCTAGTTGTGTCCAACATGGTATAAAACATTTTATCAAAAAAATTATTCTCAATATTAATTACATCTAACATGTGAGGAACCAAAAAATCATACCCATATGGAAGGTACCAAAAAATAATTCACTTTATACAACTATGATCTCTCCTAAAACCATTTATATGTTTCTCATTTATAGTTGATCCAAAATTAACATGAGTTAATGTAGAGATAATAGATTTTACCTAATTACTTGAGAGCACTATTGGAGGTGCATCTATTTTAATTCAAACTTTTGTAAAATAAATTTTGTTCCTTCGAAAAGGGTGATCCGTATGAATAAATATCTGATGAAAGTCAAAAATAAATAACCTTTCTCTCATTGCCATGCAAGAACACTTTGTTCCCAGTCATGTAATATGGACATGACTTTAGAACATGTGTGCTCCATCCAGATAATATACCATATTCCTGAAAGTCACTAATCATCCATATTAATGAAACCAACAATATAAAATTCTAATACGTAGTTATATCATATACAGTCACATAATTTTTCCATAATAAAATTAACTCATAAATTAGTGGCATCAAATAAACATCAATATTGTTCTTTGGATGACCTGGAATTAATAGCGTCAAATATATACATGTTTCCTTATTTAACATCCAAGGAGGAAAGTTGTAATGGGTAATTAAAATAGGAGAATAAGAATATTGACTGTCTTAAGAACTAAATGGAAAAAAACCATCAGTAGAAAGGACCATATGTATGATACGAGGTTCTGAATCAAATGAAGGACGCATATGATCAAAATGATTCCATTAATCACCATCCAATAGACAATTTAATGTTTTTGTGGCAAAAATATTTGATTTATTCTATGTAATCAATCCAGTTGTTTCATGAGACATAATTAAACATTGTAAACAATGTGTAATTGGAAATTATCTCAACTGTTTCATGGGCACACTAAAATTTCCTTATTCTTATTCTTTATACCTCGATTCTCTACATGTTTGAAAATTAACCAAAGATTTATAATCACCATAACATAAGATGCAATCATTTGAACATGCATGGGTCTTCTAATAAATTTGACCCAAATTATGAACCAACCTTTTACTTTCATCGAAACTTGTAGGTAATGTATTTCCATTAGAAAACAATGACTTAACCAATGACAAAATCTGATCAAAACAACTATTATACATTCCAAAACCTAATTTAATAGCAATAAATTTTTTAACACCTTCTTGATTTCTCATCTGCCTTCCCAGATATAAGGCCTCCTCAGTAAATTTCAACAAATTTTAAAACTAATAAGGTTATGATTCGGGATTTGGAATATCATTCTGAGTTGTTGTTTTAGTAATAGATGGACCAGCAGCTTCATGTATTAAATTATGAAATGATGGATCTAGAAGAAAAAATTGTGTCTTCTACTGAATTATTTTCACCATCTTGATACTAAAAAATATAATCTTTTTTAAAACAAAAATTCAATACATGAATTAAAACATTGTAAAATGTTTTGAATATCCTAAGATAACATTTATGATATTGATATTAAATTTTTCCTTCATAAACAAAATCTGAATTCGATGATGAAAATGGTATAAATGTTTCAACACCTTCAATATAGATAAGATTTAAACCAGATCTGTTTGGATTTTTGTGATTATTTATCCAATCATGATCATGTAATAGATACCGGTGTCTAATTCCAGAGCCCATTTTCATATAAAAAACAACAAGAATAATAATAATTATTACCGTTCATTTTGACTAGTTTCAAATTATTCTTATATTTTACCATCTTGAAATATTCTATAGAATATGAGTAGAGTGAGGCACTGGGTTAGCACTAGATTCTAGGGACCGTAGAGGTTCAGCACAGATAAAATAAAAATATTAAATATATAAGACACATGATATTTTTTGAATATAAAAGAGTATATATCAAATTTTATCTCATGTTATAAATTGGAGATCACTGTTGCGTCCGGGATGTGGAGTTTACCCTAGATTCGTCATTACATTTGTGTGTGTTAGGTGTTTAGTTACATTGCAAGTGAGGGTAATTAATTTAATATTTTTATTTCAATTTATTATAAAAAGTTATTTATATTTTAAATGGTGTCTCATATGATCAATTGAATATCACCATTGGGTTTGGGATGTGGGGTTTACCATAGACATGACATTACATTTGTGTGTGTCGGGTGTTTAGTTACATTGCATGAGAGGGTAATTAATTTAATAATTTTATTATAATTTATTATAAAAGGTTATGTATCTTTCAAACGGTGTCTCATATGATAAATTAGATATCACCGTCGAGTCTATGATGTGGGGTTTACCCTAGACGCGACATAACATTTGTTAGTGTCGGGTGTTTAGTGACATTGCAGGTGAGGGTAATTAAATTAAAAATTTTATTATAATTTATTATAAAATCATTATATATCTTTAAAAATGTGTATCATATGATAAATTAGAGATCACTTTTGGGTCTAGTATGTTAGGTTTACCCTATGCACGACATAACATTTGAAATTATAATAAATATTACTAATATATAACAATTAATCGTATTTTTTACAAATTTTGACAAATTTTTGTAATTTCATCATATTTTCAAATTATTTATATTATTTTTTAATTTATAACTATATTTAAAATGTATTAATTATATTGATAAATTTATTATTAATTATTATAAATTATGTAATTATTATTATTAATGTAATTTTTTATTAATTTTTCAATATTTTTTTATTTTATATTTCTTTTTATATTTTTTTACAAATTATTATTATGTTTTTATAATTATTAGTTATATTAACACTTTATTAATAATAATGAGTTTTTAATTATTAAATATTATTAATTATTTAAATTAATACCACATTTTTAATAATTACTATTTTTATGAATTTTTAATAAGTATTATATTTATTATATTTTTTATAATGTATTACAAAAAATTATCCTTACTATTATTAACTAAGTTTTTAATTAATATTACATATTTTAAATTTTTATTTTTTTTATAAAACCAATTTTTTAAACGTTTTTATATAAAAAATCATATAAATAGGGTTTAGTTAAAATGTTTTCTTAAAATTATTTTTGTAATCATTCTTAAAAATGCTCATTTCTATTTATTTCATATATTATATATATATATAACACATAATTAATCAAATCTATTTACATCAAATTATTTTTTACATATTTTTTTAAACAAATCATAATATCAGGTCCGTATACATAGATATAAGCATACATACATAATTAATATTTATTAATAATATTGACTAATTAATTAGTAATTATTATAAATTATGAAAATATGAGTATTAATTATTTAAATTATTATTAAATTTTTAATAATTATTATAAATATGTATATCATGATTTCCTAATTAATATAAATACATAAAATGTGTACTGCCTCTTTTTTAAACAAATATACACATCAAATCTATATAAATATATATATATATATATATTATATATATTATATATATTATATATATTATATATATTATATATATACATATTTAGGTTTTAATATATATATATCAAAAATCTTATACCTTTCTTTAATGTTTAAATATATGTTTGTGTGTGTGTGTGTGTGTGTGTGTGTATATCAAAAAAATTGATATTTTTTTACAAATTATATATATATATATATAAACATTAATCATTTTTTAAAACATTTATATATGTTTGTGTGTGCATGTGTGTATCTATATCATGATTTCTTAATTAAAATAAATACTTCAAATATATTCTCACACTTTTAAACAAATATACATATTAAATATATAGCAGTACTGTAGTAGGGCATTGTAGCAGCGGCGGAACTGTAGCAGAAGTGGCACTGTAGCAGTGGTGGGGCTATAGAAGGTACTGTAGTGGTTGAGGTACTGTAACAGGTATTGTAGCCGCATGGGTTTTGTAGCAGTACTGTTCACCGAGGGGTCCTTTAGGCCCAAAAATGGGCTTTCAAACCTTGTATTTAGGCCACTTGGTCATGGGCCTTCGGGCTATGTAATGGGTCTCCCTCTACCCAGTCTAAAGAGGACTTTTCTTTAAATAATAAATTGAGAATTCTGCCCCCAAACTTTTAAAAAAAGCATATATATGTGTGTGTGTTTGTGTGTGTGTGTGTGTAAAAGGTTTTTTTTAAATGTTTTTATATATATATATATATTCAGATATAAATATATATTTTTATATATATTACATGATTTCGTAATCAAATATATTTTTACATGTTTTTAAATAAATATACATATCATATCAATATATACATGTGTATATATATATATATATCAAAAACCTTAAACATCTTTTTTAAACATGTATATGTTTGTGTGTCTCTATATATATCAAAAAAAATTAAACGTTTTTTTAAACCTTAAATATATATATATATATCAAAAACCTTAGTCATTTTTTTCAAAATGATTACATATATGTATGTGTGTATGTTTGTATATAAAAAAATTACACATTTTTTAAACCTGATATATATATATATATATATATTAAAAACCTTATATTTTTATATATAATCGCACATGTTTTTTAAAATATATAAATAAATATTCACACATTAATATATATATATATATAACCACACATATAGATAAACAATTAGAAAATTAGAAAAAAATACAAATCATTTAAAATAAACAGATCAGGCATGATAAACAAATAAATTATTAAACTAGATCAGGCATGATAAACAGATCATGCATGATCAATAGATAAATAGATAAATCACTAGATCAGGAATTACATGTTTTTTAACATGTAAATATTGAATAAAAAATTATATCAATCCTATCTACCATATAATGAATGAAAAAGATATAAATTAATAAACCTAGGGTTTTCCAAAATGAAAAAATGAAATAAAATGTATAAAACTAAAAAATAATAAAAATAAATACAATAGGAATCCATAACAAAGAGAGTCGAACCAAGAACTATTAAAAACAGTGGAAATGAAATTGGATGAAGTGGAATGGAGGTTGGGTGGTTTGATGGGTGGTGGTTGTGTGGGAGAGGTAGAATGATTTTTTGGTGTGTGGAAGTACGGTGGTGAGGCATGTTAGAGGGGTGGTTTGGTAGTAATGAGGAGGAGAGGAGGTTCAGCACTATACAGTAGAGTGAAAAAGTGTTGTTGTGCAGGAGAGGAGGAAGAATAGGATTGGAGGAAAAAGTATGGGTCACGTAGGTTAAATTGATGGCTTTTTGCAATAGAGTATTTGCGACAGAATTAATGTCCTCACAAATAGTCATTCAGTTGAATGTATTTGTGGTGAAATTTAAATTTCTTCATAAATACTTTGGAATGAATTTCAATTTGCAAAGGAAAAAGTCTTGTGTCGCTAATAATCTGTCTCCAATGAGTTTGGAACTGGGCAGTGGGAAACCCCGCCAAAACTATTTGCAATGGGCTAGTTTCATCCATCGTAAATAGTCACTATTTGTGAGGGAACACTAATTCTTTCATAAATAGTCTTGTTTGGGGGACTATATGTGATGGTTCATTTGTCTGTTGCTAATTGTTCATCGTAATAAATCTATTTTCTATTAGTGTTTTTATTTTTTAGCTTTACATGAATAATGTTTTAATGTTTATGTAATTATATCATCTCATCATCAATTTTTATAACCCATTTATCCTTAATATATATTTCCATCAACTTGTCAAATGATTATGGATCTCTACATTTATTTAGAGGTTCACACCCAATATTTGAATACCATGATGAAGTGTAATTGCCAAACAATGATCTAATATGTGCTAAAAAATTATTAATAACCCTTGGAACTAAATAATCAAGATCATTTAGATCATAAAAACCAAATGCTCTAGCCTTCTCAATCAAAAAGGTATTCGTTGTATCAAATTGATCATCATAATCAACAACATGAGGTAAATTTAAATAGAAAAATTGTTCAACAATAAAAAACAATCATAATTTAGTGATGTTGATTATTACTTTATTAATTCCTTCAATTACTTGTCCCTCTATAAATATGAAATCCAAAACTTATACAAGTTACATCATAATTATATTAGAAAATAGGTACCTAAAAACATCAGGTCCATAACCAATGAAAATAAACCACTATATCATACCATACATGTAACACCCCAGGTAAATAAAGAATGTGACATTTTTATATTTATCCATATTTGTGAATAAAATATTAATATTACTTTAAAGGGGATTCTATGCTCGATGGCGTACCCAATACGCAACAACGAGTTTCCTGGGAATCTTACGTTGCACTCTAATAATAAAATAATATTATTTTAAATGGTAGTTAACGCCTAGCTGTTGTGATGGCGGAAATGAATATAACTAACTAAAAAATGATTATATATGTTTTTCAAATATTTTTACTTTTTACAATAAATGTTAGAGGATTAAAAATGCGAATGAATCCAATTTTAAGCGTAAACATTCTAATATTCTTTAAAAGGCCGATTAACTGCCTTTTGATAGCGAACCTCTTTTAAATACACTTTTTGACAATTGTATGTGTTATATTTGACAAAATAAAATTATTCTTTAGAATCGGGACATCAAAATTTACTTTGTGTAAATTTTTGGTATTTTTTTCGAAAAAGTTCAATTTTTAATTAATAATGAAAAATGATGTATTTTAATTCAAAACCTCTTTTTAATCTGATTTTCCTATATGATTATATTATCTTTTTAATTGGTTTTAAAGTGAAATTAGAATATATTTTTACCATTTAATCCAATAGTGGTCGTTGGAATTAATTTCACTTTGAAATTGGACTTAAACTAGTGTCAATCTTTTGATACATTTTGTTTCATAAAAACACGCTATTTGTTTTGACAGTGGAAATTAATTATTAAATTAATTAATGCAACATATATGTTTTAAATTTTGTAAAATAGACATCATTTTTGAATTCGGAATAACAAATATAGCTTAGGGTTAATTTTTGGTAATTTTCTGAAAAACATCAATTTTTAATGAATAGTGAAACCACTAAGTGGTACTTATTAAAACTGATTTTTCCGTTTAAATGAAATTTTGCCATATTTGTGTTTTGAATTTCAAAACTAATACATAAATGTTTTTCATTAAGATGTAAAATGTGGTTCAATGAGATTAAAATAATTTTTTGGTGAATAGTAACTTATTAAGTCTTTAATCGCAATTAGAGGTGATTAGTGTAGTTTAAGGTAAAAATAATGTTTTAATAATATGAAATGACCTAGACACATGTCCTACCTTCATTTTATGAGTCATGGCTGACCCTGAAAATCCATGGGTCAACTTGGGGACCCCATGGAGCCACTTTGTTTGGAAAATTACATAAATACCTTTTTATTTAATGTTAAAATTAAAATGACAGAAACATGAGTTGTTTTACTAAAAAACATTAAATGGGGTTATACAAGTAATATTTTTTGACTATAAATAGTAATTGGAAATATAAAAATATTTTCTACATCATATTATTTTTTTTATAATTTTTATACATTAAATAAATTAAATTATTTATGACATCATGATGATACAGCGATGACCTCATTATTTAACGATTTAAATAAAATGATAAGATAATGTAATATCTAAGACCTACACATGTACAAAACCTATTTTATGGGTGTATTTCGAACCTTTATCACCTTATACTCGAAGCACATCAATGTGGGACCATTAAAATCCGAAACGCATTCTAAAATAAAGTAATATTTCCTTACTTTCCAAGAGTGCCCCTCCCCTCCTCTTATAAAAGGCCCCCGCCTCTACCTCCTTACCCACACTTCCAAAGCCTTTGGCTCAGACAAACCCTGCCAATTTTGTCTCTCCACATCCCTCCCTAACTCCTTGAAGCCTCACTTTGGGCATAAGTCTTCCCAAGTAATCCTTTTATCTCAAACCAAAGGGAGTTACCCAATTTTAAGGTAATGTCTTCACTTGAGTCCTTTTGTTTTATTTTGCTTCCCCAACACCCTAAACTCTTTTTATTCATTTCTTTTGTAACCACTACAGTATCTTAAATATACTAGGATGTTTCTATAATAAGTATTCAAGCTACACTTACATACACCTACATCTAATGGTTAAAGAACATATTGTTTCCGTGAATGGTGAATTTCTGCCTCACGAAACGATGATTGTTCAACACTCATATATCACCTTCAAAGGTGGTCATTAAGATGTCACTATATTTATATATTATATATAATATGTTTATGTTTTACTTAAGCTTATTTATTTTTCATTTATGGCATATCCTTTATGGTTACCATTATGAGTAAACGCGATATCTTCATTTTAGGAAGTGCGGACTACCGCCCCCTCAAAGTGATTTGATTCGTTAATGCCATATATGGGACGTATAAAGGATGTAATTAATGTTATTATATATGATATTATACTGGAAGTATAATATACCTTTATATCATTATGATTCCATTCTATAAAATACTAAATATAAATGAAAGTAGCGTTCATGCGTACGTACGTCTTACCGTCTCCATGAACGGTGCATTTCATTTCTTACCTCTAAATGATTATGTAATATTATAAATACATGTATATACTGGATATATATGATATATATGATATATAAATCATGATTATAACTCTGGATATAATGGATACATGAACAACTTGTAATTATAAAGAGCATATTTTGACTCAAGTACCAATGATCGTTTAAATGACCGTTATTAACTAAATTAATTACATAGTGTTCATGACATGGTAATAAGTGATATAAGAGGAATAATTAACTTGAAAAAGGTTCTTAAGGAAGTATAAATTAACTAAAATTTATTATTCATGAGATTAAAGAACTATCTATTCAAGTCGGACCCAAGGTAAGGGATCATACTCCTCTCTTTCTTTATAAGTACACTCTTTTATGTCATTCCTTTTAAAGATCATATTTCTTGTTATTGGGATGTTCTTTTATATTACACTTACTGTAATTTTTATGTTCGTGTGATGAGAGACCCTATTCTCTCTCATCAATCTATTTTGGAAGTTTTGAGTGGCGCTGTTAGGCTACCGAATTTTCGTAAGAGATCTAACCTCTCCCTTTCTTTTTAAGTACTCTCCTTTATGTCACTTCTTTTAAGCTCCTCTTTGTTATGTTGTAGTATGTTCTTTTATATTCCTCTTTCTGTAAAATTTATGTTAATATGATGAGAGACCCTATTTGATCTCATCAATCCATTTTTGTATGTTTTAAGTGGCGTTGTTAGGCTGCTGAGTTTTCGTAAGGGATTTTTCATCTCACTTTTATTCCCATGAGATTTATGCTACATTTGCCACAATTTCCTTTGAGTGGTGTATGTACTTCCCATTATTTTACTCATTGTGTAATATTCTTTCATTTATGAGTATTTACATCAATTTTTTATTGTCCTTCTTTCAAGGGGCGTATGTTTCAAAAGATACCCATGTCGGTAAGGGAACCTTTCACCCTCCTCTCTTTAAAAGACTTCTTTTGTTATGTATTTTAATTCACATAATATTATGTTGGGATATGTTCTTCTATATCATTATTTATTTAAATTTTATGTCCATGTGATGAGATACCCTTTTTATCTCTCATCAACTCATTTTCTGAATTTTGTAGTGACGCCGTTGGGCTATCAAATTTTTGCAAGGGAACTTCTTAACCCAAATTTGATTCTTTGGGTTGTACTCCTTGAATATGACGTTATATGAATATGTGTGAATATCATCTGATTGTTTTACACTTAATATCCACTTATACTTGGTGTATTCGTTTGTCACACATAATTATGTAATTGATTTATCCTTAAACCAAGGATATCATCTTTGTAAGGGACATCGTCTCAATCTCCATTCATTGAGACATATTTTGTTTTATACACAACCTTCTATTATACGGTGTATAAAACCCTTTTACTTTTATGTTTATCCAAAAAGGAATCTTTTTTTTATACGAAGCGTTTTACTAAACGGCAAAAGGGAATGTTTTTGTCGTACGTATGCGGCGACAACGACTTCTCCGCCGTCGTGACCATTATTTGAGTTTCGGCTTCCTCTACAAGCCATACCTTCTTTTTTTTAAAAAAAAATAAATACCATGTTTTACTTTTCTTTTATTTTGGTTTTTAAAATAGTTTTCATAATGTTTTTTATGTCAATGTGTTTTATTGATATCTTGTGATTGAAATGTGGAAATGTTATGTTTCCTTTATGCATGTATTATGTGGTATGATTATGTTATGGTTCTTGGGCATTGTTATGAAGACGGGTGGTTCGGTGATAAACTAAGGGCGGGTGAGCCCAATATAGCTCTCCAATGCATTGGGTAACGTGAAGGAGTGAAACGTTAAGGTTTCTCTGAAGATATTTAGGGAATATACTGTGGTGGGTATTCCAAATGTAACCAAGAGGGTTAGTCCCTACGTAAGAATGTTATGAATTCCTCAAGTTACCTTTTATGTCTTATGATTTATATGATTTATTCATCATTTGATGAGGTATGTTAAAGTGCCTATGTTTTATGGGTAAAGCATGATTTCATTCTTCTGTATATATGAACTCATGTTTCCTTTCCATATTTTTTATAACCCTTACTGAGCTTTTTATGCTCATCCCATGTTTTTTGAAATGTTTTTTACAGGTCAAGGGAAAGGTACATGATATGATGATAGTGTCAAGGAAGTGTCAAGAAAGAATCCATGATTTATTTTTAAATATGTTTCCATTTATGGGAATAAAATGAATACTATCTTTTATGTAACCACTTTGTTTAAATGTGGAATGTAATGCAAGTTTTGTGATCTAATTCTCTAAAACTCTAAACCTGAAAAGATCCTCAATGTGTAATCTTGTAATAACTCAAGATTTAGTATGGCTTAAGGTTGGTTCCTTATAGTTGGTATCAGATTTTGGTTTAGATAACATTAGAGGTTAGGGTATTCTTTAAGCATAAGTGACATTACCATAATGGTTAGGAATTCAGAAAGAGTCATAGTTTTAGATAAAGTGAATGAGTAAGTATATCTTAGTGTTTATCTTCCTCATTAGTACATGATGGTTTTGTTGATATACTCACATTTACCTTTTTGGTTTTAGTAAATGGCTGGATCTAGCAGGAACCAAAGTAATAGTGGATGTGAAGGAAACTGTGATAGTTTTTTGAGCAAGCAACTGAATGATATGAGAGCTGTAATGAGAACTCTTGTGTTTATCATCAACCAACTATCTGGAGTCATGATTGACCACCTAAACCTTTGTGATTTCTATAAGGCATCATAGATGCGAGAAACAAATCCCTACGGAACTACGGGTAATAATCATAATGGTAAGTATGTTGAAAAACCTATGTGTCAAAGATGTAGAAATAAACACCTAGTAAAATGTTTCAAAGGGATAGAAATATGCTATAGATGTGGAAATGAAGGTGATAAAGTAAGAACCTGCCATGGAAAAAGGAAGCATCCAGTTGACTCGAGGAAAGGGAAAGAAGTTCTTTCTGAGGGATCAATTGAATGTTTTAAATGTGGTGTGGATGGTCATTATGCAAACACATGTCCTATGAAGAAGTTTCGTGAATGGGATCACCAAGATCGTACAAATATTCATTTACCAATACCTAATTCCATTCCGATTGAGGCTGAAGAAACTGACAATGACCAATAAAAGGTATGGATTATTTCATAACTTTTGTTTTCCTATTTTGGAATCTTAGGATATGATTCATGATTTTGTTTGTAGGAAAGAAGTATTTCAGAATAAGTTGGGAAGGAATGGTTAATGGACCATGAAGAATGTTGAATGAGTAAGAAGTCAACATATAAGGGCTTCAAGAGTTATGGTGAAATTCTTAAGAGTATTAAGTATATTTTGATGATGGGGTTACATTAGAAGACTTTTTATAGTATGTGTAACCCTGATGTTTAATATATGAAAATTTTATTCAAGGAATAGTTATCTGTTTTTTTGTGGACATAGTTATAAAGAACCATTTGGGTTTATATGATCCTTACTTTTCAGGTAATTATGGGTTACTATATGTTATGATGGAAGTGAAAGGCATGAGATTAAATTGGGTTTAAATTACGTTATGGGTATTTTTGATGATTTTATCTCTTTTTGGGATTGATTTTAGAATTATATAGTTTTGGAAAAAGGACAACACGCAGACCATGTGACAACCCGTCATGTCGGACAAAGCTGCGGGAATCGAACCCACAACCAAAGTGCAACTGGTATTTATCGCCTACCACTAGACTACGTGAAGTTGCTGGTTAATTTGACTGATTCTTTTTAGTTATATGATTTTATGAATTAAGAGTATGTTGATTTTGGGTTATCTATGAAAATTTATTAACCTATCATGGAGGATATGTGATTAGGTTAATTACTTTTCAATAAGAGACATTAAGAGCAACTCATGTTGTTTGGAGATAAATTTTATGATTTATCTTTGAATACTATGTGACTAAATCCTTAAAATATTTGGGTTTCAATCTTATTTTGGTTTACTTTGATGAATTTTATGGACAAATTTTTTATCTAATGGTCCTCATTGAACTTTGTGTTATGTTAGACAAATTTTGGAGATTAAGAATATATTTTCTTTTTATAAAGGGTTATCCTTTTCTGGATTATCTGATCTTGTACTAACCTTTTTGGTTTTGGTTTTGGATAAAGTCTAAAGACATGGGAAGTATATAGTTCTCTTTTGTGGATTAGTTTATTCTTTAGAATTTGATTATAGTACTCTTAATGTGAACAAGTCTTCCTAAATACTCGTCTTTTAGAGAAAATATGAGTTTGTGTAAGGAATATAATTAAAGTTGAAAGTCAACATGATAAGTGATTATGTTTCCTTATGAATAAATTCATCAATAAAAATTAACTTAAAACAAAAATGTTTACTATTAACTTTTCCTACTAGGGAATCTAATACCGTTTAACCCATCACAAGTTTGTGATTTTCTTGTGGTTAACTTTCTCCTAAACATGTTTTCTATCACTCTCCATCAGAACATGCCCCTATGTTTTCTCCTCCATGTCCTTGTTTTCCTACACGGAATCCTAGTATGGGTTAACTCGGGTGACCACTGTACTTTTGATTCTTTATTTTAAAGTGATTGTTTTACAGACTCTTCTTCCGATGTGGGACTTTCAAGGATGTTTCCAAGATCAATTTTAAAATTGCGAGGACGCAATTCCCAAAAGGGGGGAAGGATGTAACACCCCAGGTAAATAAAGAATATGACAGTTTTATATTTATCCATATTTGTGAATAAAATATTAATATTACTTTAAAGGGGATGTTATGCTCGATGGCGTACCCAATACGCAACAATGAGTTTCTTGGGAATCTTACATTGCACTCTAATAATAAAATAATATTATTTTAAATGGTAGTTAACGCCTAACTGTTGTGATGGCGAGAATGAATATAACTAACTAAAAAATTATTATATATGTTTGTCAAATATTTTTACTTTTTACAATAAATGTTAGAGGATTGAAAATGCGAATGAATCCAATTTTAAGCGTAAACATTCTAATATTCTTTAAAAGGTCGATTAACTGCCTTTTGATGGCGAACCACTTTTAAATCCACTTTTTGAGAATTTTATGTGTTATATTTGACAAAATAAAATTCTTCTTTAGAATAGGGACATCAAAATTTACTTTATGTAAATTTTTGTTATTTTTTCTGAAAAAAGTTCAATTTTTAATGAATAGTGAATAATGTTGTATTTTAATTCAAAACCTCTTTTTATTCTAATTTACTTATATGATTAGATTATCATTTGAATTGGTTTTAAAGTGAAATTATAATATATTTCTACCATTTAATCCAATAGTGGTCATTGGAATTAATTTCACTTTGAAATCGGACTTAAACTAGTGTCAATCTTTTGATACATTTTGTTTCATAAAAACACGCTATTTGTTTTGACAGCGGGAATTAATTATTAAATTAATTAATTCAACTTATATTTTTTGAATATTGTAAAATAGACATCATTTTTTAATTCAGAATATCAAATATAGCTTAGGGTGAATTTTTGGTAATTTTCTAAAAAACTTCAATTTTTAATGAATAGTGAAACCACTAACTGGTACTTATAAAAACTGATTTTTCCATTTAAATGAAATTTTTCCATCTTTGTGTTTTGAATTTAAAAAATCCGACATACATGTTTTTCATTAAGATGTAAAATGTGGTTCAATGAGATTAAAATAATTTTTTGGTGAATAGTAACTTATTATGTTTTTAATCGCAATTAGAGGTGATTAGTGTAGTTTAAGGTAAAAATAATGTTTTAATAATATGAAATGAACTAGACACATGTCCTAACCTCATTTTATGAGTCATGGCCGACCAAAAAAATCCATGGGTCAACTTGGGGACCCCATGGAGCCACTTTGGTTGGAAAATTACATAAATACCTTTTTATTTAATGTTAAAATTAAAATGACACAAACATGAGTTGTTTTACTAAAACAATTTTTAAATGGGATTATACAAGTAATATTTTTGACTATAAATACTCATTGGAAAGATAAAAATATTTTATACATCATAGTATTTTTTTTATAATTTTTAGACATTAAATAAATTAAATTATTTATGACATCATGATGATGCAATGATGACCTCATTATTTAACGATTTAAATAAAATGGAAAGATAATGTAACATATAAGACCTAAACATGTCCAAAACCTATTTATGGGTGGATTTAGAACCCTTATCACCTTATACTAGAAACACATAAATGTGGGACCATTAATATCCGATACTCATTCTAAAATAAATTAACATTTCCTTACTTTCCAAGAGTGCCTCCCCCCTCCTCTTATAAAAGGCCCCAACCTCTACCTCTTTACCCACACTTCCAAAGCCTTTTGATCGGCCAACCCCTGCCCATTTTGTCTCTCCACATCCCTCCCTAACTCTTTTAAGCCTCACTTTGGGAATAAGTCTTCCCAAGGAAGCCTTTTAGCTCAAACCAAAGGGAGTTACCCGATTTTAAGGTAATGTCTTCACTTGAGTCCTTTTGTTTTATTTTTCTTCTCCAACACCCTAAACTCTTTTTATTAATTTATTTTGTAACAACTCTAGTATCTTAAATATACTAGGATTTTGTTATAAGATTTATTTGAGCTACACTTACATACACCTACATCTAATGGTTAAAGAACATACTGTTTCTGTGGATGGCGAATTTCTGCCTAACGAAACGATGATTGTTCAACACTCATATATCACCTTCAAAGGTGGCCATTAAGTTGTCACTATATTTATATATTATATATAATATTTTTATGTTTTACTTAATCTTATTTATTTTTTATTTGTGGCATATCCTTTATGGTTACCATTATGAGTAAACGTGATATCTTCATTTTAGGAAGTGCGGACTACCGCCCCCTCAAAGTGATTTGATTTGTTAATGCCATATGTGGGACGTAAAAAGGATGTAATTAATGGTATTATATATGATATTATACTGGAATTATAATATACCTTTATATCATTATTATTCCATTCTATAAAATACTAAATAGAAATGAAAGTAGCGTTCATGCATACGTACGGCTTACCGTCTCCATGAACGGTGCATTTAATTTATTACCTCTAAATGATTATGTAATATTATAAATGCAAGTATATACTTGATATATATGATATATATGATTTATACATCATGATTATAACTCTGGATATAATTGATACATGAAGAACTTGTAATTATAAAGAGCATATTTTGACTCAAGTACCAATGATCGTTTAAACGACCGTTATTAACTAAAATAATTACATAGTTTTCATGACATGGTAATAAGTGATATAAAATAATGAACTTGAAAAAGGTTCTTAAGGAATTATAAATTAACTCAAGTTTATTATTCAGGATATTAAAGAACAATCGAGTCAAGTCGGACCCGAGGTAAGGGATCCTACTCCTCTCTTTCTTTTTATGTACACTCTTTTATGTCATTCCTTTTAAATCCCATCTTTCTTGTTATTGGGATGTTCTTTTATATTACTCTTACTGTAATTTTTATGTTCATGTGATGAGAGACCTATTCTCTCTCATCAATCCATTTTGTAAGTTTTGAGTGGCGCCGTTAGGCTGCCGAATTTTCGTAAGAGATCTAACCTCTCTCTTTATTTTTAAGTACTCTCCTTTATGTCACTTCTTTTAAGCTCCTCTTTGTTATGTTGGGGGATGTTCTTTTATATTCCTCTTTCTGTAAACTTTATGTTAATATGACGAGAGACCATATTTGATCTCATCAATCCATTTTTGTACGTTTTATGTGGCGTCGTTAGGCTGTTGAGTTTTCGTAAGGGATTTTTCATCTTACTTTTATTCCAGTGAGATTTATGCTACAGTTGCCACAATTTCCATTGAGTAGTGTATGTAATGCCCATTATTTTACTCATTGTGTAATATAATTTCATTTATGAGTATTTAAATCAATGTTTTATTGTCCTTCTTTCACGGGGCGTATGTTTCGAAAGATACCTATATCGGTAAGGGAACCTTTCACCCTCTTCTCTTTAAAAGACTTCTTTTGTTATGTATTTTAATTCACATACTATTATGTTGGGATATGTTCTTATATATCATTATTGATTTAAATTTTATTTCCATGTGATGAGATACCCTTTTTATCTCTCATCAACTCATTTTCTGAATTTTGTAGTGACACCGTTAGGCTGTCAAATTTTTTCAAGGGAACTTCTTAACCCAAATTTGATTCTTTGGGATAAACTTGTACTCATTGAATATGACGTTCTATGAATATGTGTGAATAACCTCTTATTGTTTTACACTTAATATACACTTATATTTTGTGTATTCATTTGTCACACATAATTATGTAATTGATTTATCCTTAAACCAAGGATACTGTCTTTGTAAGGGGCTTCGTCTCAATCTCCATTCACTGAGGAATATTTTGTTTTATACACAACCTTCTTTTATACGGTGTATAAACCCCTTTGACTTTTACGTTTATCCAAAAAGGAATCTTTTTTTATACGAAGCGTTTTACTAAATGACAAAAGAGAAAGTTTTTGTCATACGTATGCAGAGACAACGACTTCTTCGCCGCCGTGACAATTATTTGAGTTTCGGCTTCCTCTACAAGCCATACCTTCTTTTTAAAAGAAAAATAAATACAATGTTTTACTTTTATTTTATTTTTGTATTGAAAATAATTTTCATAATGTTTTTTATGTCAATGTGTTTTATTGATATCTTGTGAGTGAAATGTGGAAATTTTATGTTTCCTTTATGCATGTATTATGTGGTATGGTTATGTTATGGTTCTTGGGCATTGTTATGAAGATGGGTGATTCCGTGATAAAATAAGGGTGGGTGAGCCTGATATATCTCTCCAATGCATTGGTTAACGCGAATGAGTGAAACATTAAGGTTTCTCTGAAGAGATTTAGGGAATATATTTTGGTGGGTATTCCAAACGTAACCAAGAGGGTTACTCCCTACGTAATAATGTTATGAATGCCTCAAGTTACCTTTTATGTCTTATAATTTCTATGATTTATTCATGATTTGATGAGGTATGTTAAAGTGCCTCTGTTTTATGGGTAAATCACGATTTCATTCTTATGTATATATGAACTCATGTTTCCTTTCCATATTTTTTATAACCCTTACTGATATTTTTATGCTCATCCCAAGTTTTTTGAAATTTTTTTCACAGGTCAAGGGAAAGGAACATGATATGATGATAGTGTCAAGGAAGTGTCAAAAAATAATCCATGCATTATTTTTAAATATGTTTCCGTTTATGGGAAAAAATGAATACTATCTTTTATGTAACCACATTGTTTAAATGTGGAATGTAATGCAAGTTTTATGATCTAATTCTCTGAAACTATAAACCTAAAAAGATCCTCAATGTGTAATCTTATTATAACTCAAGATTAAGTAAGGTTTAAGGTTGGGGCCTTATAATACAATTTCTGTATTTCATCCCCATACACTTGAATAACATAATTAAAACTGAAAAAAATTGATCATAATTATTCTATCATGGAAATATAAATGTCAAAGGTCATAAATATAGAAGAAGACAACAGATTCCATTACAAGTGATGATTCTTCATTGAATTCAGTAGACATTCCAAAAGAAAATGACGTTCAATTGGAAAGTTTCATTTATAAATTCAAAAATTATTGCTGATAAAATCATTAAACTAATAGATGATAATATACATATAATTTATAATTTATTTATTTAGATAAAGACATAATTTTTCTTGCAATTTTTTCTTAGTGATTTAATTGGCCACTCATTCCCTTCCATCATTAAGAATTTGGATCAAAATATAAAATCCCTCTAGAAGTGATCTACAAATGCTTAAAAACAATAATGAATTGAAATTGAAATTAGTAATTTCTAGTGTGTATGACTCTGAAAAAATATACCATTCATAATTGATCCCAGTAGGAATTCATTATGTGCTTGAAGGATTCATTAGATTCTCTTGATTACTTGAGATTGAGGTGTATGATCTCAATGAATAGATCTTGATACCATTATAGTGAATGTTTTCTTTATGGATTGATATAATTATATAGATAGAGTCCTTATTTTGAACAGGCATTGGGGTTATGAAATTATATATGTATTGACCTATGATTTTGGATCCTTTAAAATACATAATATGTTATATAAATTATGCCACATGTTACACCCAACATGAATAAAAACCAATATATTAATATGAATTTATTAATAAATACTAAGATAGAAAGCCTTTAATTTTTATTACCTTTATAAAATCAAGTAGTATTTTATGAAAACTATTTTTCGTTTGTTTATTTAGTTAAAATTATACATGATGAAATTAGGTTTTGGATTTATTTTAATGTAACATAAATGTTAGTTAAAAAATAATAATCTTATAAAGTTTATTATAATAAATATCATTAATAATCTTTTCCTATATAGATATTTTATGCTTAAAAATACACTTCTCTAAAAAAATGGGCTTTTACACGTTGCATGCGCTGACGTTAAGATTAATTTCCCTACACAAAGAAATTTAATTAGATAAAATTAATATTATATTTGAGATATAATATTCATATTAATAAATATTTCCAATTTAATTTTTGGGTATAAAATTTTAATTATTATGATTAATGAAAATTACCAAGATAATAGTGAAACAATTATTTTAAAATTACTGTTTTGTTGATATCAAACAATTCAAATCAATTAAATTGAAATACTTTAAATAATGAATCAAATATGAATTATAAATACATCAATATATATAGTAAACCTAATTTAATTTTCCTTAAATTAAGAAATAATTACCTTTAGAATATGAATAGTTAATATGAGTTAATTTTGAAATAGGTAATTTTCAATGAAACTAGCCTTCTTTGAATTTCTCATTTTTTCGATTAAAAAGTAAATTTTATAATTTTATAATTTTATTTTTATAAAATAAAAATCATATTTTTAATTCATTATATCAATATTTACATATTATAATTTTATTTTCTTTTTCTAAAAAGGTTAATTTTTAGTCAAAAAAATAGGGATTTACAAAAATTATAACTTCCATGATTTTATCAGTATATAAGAATAACCAAGAAGATTGAAAATCATTAAATAAATAAAATATGAAATTAAGGAATAATATTATGTGTTTTTAAATATTCTTCACACATATAAAATCTATTCTAATTATTTTTAGAACTAATGAAACAGTTTATTTGATATAGAAATATTGAATTCTTTTAAATAAACTATTTCCGAGGTGAGGTTCAGTTGTTTATTTACATGGAAGACTCATAAATTGTATCAAATTCATAATAAATATATTTAAATCTCTAAAATCTATAACCACGATATCATTATCAAATATAAATTTGAAATCTTAATTCTATAATTTAAAAAAACAAATCTATGTGTTTATGTTTTTTAATTTAAAATTAACTTTTCATACTAGTAGAAAAGTTATTTTAAAGACTTTATTTAAAATTTGAAATTATACACTTCAAATTATGGAATCTGATAAATTTTAGTTTTTCTCATTAAAAAAATCACTAAGGATAAAATTTAGTTACCCTAGTAAAAAAGTAAAAATAGTAAAAGGTGTTTTACTAAGGGGGAATGCCAAAACATATTAAAAATATTTTCAAATGGATTTTCATGGTATGGATTCTCCAAATTTAGACACTATTTCTTAATTTGTATCTTTTTTAATCCCTTCAAACATTAATTGTTAAATAAAATTACTCAGATTCAATGGGTATTTCAAAAACATCCATTCACTTAACTTATAAAAAGGCATCTATAGAATCATGCATTTTTATAACATAACTTTTCATCACATTTTACAAAACTGGGGATCTTTAAGGTTTAGTGTCTTGGAAACCAAGAACTTAAAACATGAAAATATAAAACATTATTCTTAAACACTTGAAAGGATTCTCCTTAGGTTCATCCTAGGTTCATTACTGCATCTCATAACCTGAGAACATACATCAAAAGAAAGGGTGAGCATAAGGCCCGGTAAGGGAAAAAGGGGAAACATTTAACATGTGAACTTGAGATACATCAATAAAGTCGTGAAAAAGAACATTAAGGCATGAGAAAGAATTCATGATGCATATCATAATAAAAATAACGTATTTCATAACTTGAAGATATAGCTACAAAATTTAATATTTACAATCATTTCTGTTTCACCAAGGTCCATCCCCAAGGTGTCATTAAAAATTACCAAGGTTATTCACCAAGGCGTCGTTAAAAAATAGTCATCTCTAGAGATTAAGTCTTTACCCAATTCATTCGAGTGCTATCAAGGTGCACCCTTGACATGTATTTATTATCATGTAAGCCACATATATCATCATCAATCATTTCATAAAAACCCCATATAGCCTAAAATTATTGGGTTTCATTTCATAATCATAACGTTTTTAAAATAGCCTTAAAGACATGATCTTTACGTCACTTTAAACCCACAGAAAGGGAAAGCGGGTCTCATGTATGTAAATCCCAGAATTTAAAATGGAAAAACTTGGAATATAAGTGAATACCCCTATAGAAGATCGAGCATTGAGTATTCACTTAATAAAATGAATGAACTTTAGAAAAAGATAGAGTCTTTTGAGACGGAAATTCTGCAGCATAACGGCTATGTTTCAGGGTTTTAGAAAACATTGAAAAGAGAGGGTACATGGGTCAAACAATCATAAATGACCCATAAAACAGTAGAGGGACCGAATATTAAGGATATATTAACATGGTAATGAAATTTTAAGGACATACCATTTGAAATGAAAAACATGGAAGGAAGACAAAAATAAGATTTCTCTTATGAAAATTTGGCAGTCTAACGGTGTCACTTAAAACTTCAAAAAAATGAATTGATGAGGTCAAATAGGGTCTATAATAATAAGAACATAAAAGATCAGTATGATATATATATATATATATCATACCCCAAAATAATAAAAAGTAACATGAAATACTTGACATGAAAATAGATCTTGAAAATGATAATGGTGAAAGAATCCCTTAAAAAGTCGGCAGCCTAACTACGCCAGTTAAAAATTCAAAATACACAATTGAAGAGATAAAATAGGGTCTCTAATAATATGAACATAAATTATCATTATGATATATATTGAGATCATACCCCAACATAATAAAAAGGAACTTGAAAGGCTTGACATGAAAGTAGAACTCTGAAAATGGGAAAGGTGAACGAATCCCTTAAAAATTCGGCAGCCTAACGGCGTCACCTAAACTTCAAAAAATGAATTGACGAGATCAAATAGGGTCTCTCATCATATGAACATAAATGATAAGTATGGTAGATATAGATATCATACCCCAACATAATAAAAAGGAACAAGAAATAAATGACATGAAAGTAAAACTTTGAAAAATGAGAAACGTGAAAGAATCCCTTAAAAGTTCGGCAGCCTAACGGCGCCACTTAAACATTCCTAAAACGAATTGGTGATAGAAATAGGGGGTATCTCATAATATTAACATGAAAAGGGAATTAAGAGGAATATAAAATAGCATCCTCCAACATAAGATCATGTATCATAAAATAAATTACATAAAAGAGATTACTTGAAAAGAAAGAGAGAGGTAGGATGCCTTACCTTAAAACGTAACTCTTAAAACTCAATGGTTGGGACATTGAGGGAAAGGGGGCACCTTGGGGGGGCTCCTTGAGAGGTAATGAGACCATAACATCGTTGGGTGAGAGGTGGCAGTCGAATGGATTAGAGGATGGCTTGGGTTTTATAGGGAAAGTGAGGGGATAAGGCATTAATGGCCAAGGGACACCTCATTGGTGGTTTTGGCAAAACCGTGGGCTTTCCCATGGAATTTGCCCATGGTATTGGCCACTTGGGACACCTAATACTTTATCTTACTATTCATAAGTCGACCATATTTATTAAATACTTAGTACATCATTTAACACTCGTAACTTAAAAATTGTATTTTCATTATTCATCAAAAATCAACTATCTCAGAAAAATCCCAAAATTTCACCTTAACAAAATATCGATGCTCTGATTTCAAAATTGAACTGCATTTTATAAAAGTAATTTTCTAAATATTTTTAACTAAATTTTTAAATAAATACACTATTCACCAAAAATTCATTTTTTTCAGAAAAATCCCCAAAAATTACCTTCATATAATATCGATGCTCTGAGTTCAAAAAAGAAATCCATTTTATAAAAAAACTCTAAATATTTATAATTAAATTTTTAATTAAAAAACACTATTCATCCGAAAAAACTAATACTTGACTAATAATTTATGAAACTGTTATTTAACCATTTTATTGAATCACATTACTTAATCAAGCTTCCTAAATTATATTAATACTTTATTTAAATGAAATTACTAATCCATTTTGTCACATTACTAATCCTAAGCATAAAATCACTATTCATAATTTACTACTCATCAAAAATTAAGTTGATCTTATTAGACTCTAAATTTGTACTGAACATAATTGTAGAAGACCATTTTTTGAAAATCATTACACATTTTTAATTATTTAAGGTTTACATAAACCTTTTTTTAAATATAATTTCTCTAAAATTCACCAATAATATGCATACTATATTTATCCAGACATTTGAAAATTCATAAACTTCATCATAAGAAGAAATCAAAATTTTTTATTTAAAAAAAGTATTACACAAGGAAGTTATGGTCTCCTTACATAGCCCCTTATCACACCAGCATATTACCTAAGTTTATGGTGTGTTAAGGTGAGAGAATCCGAGGGAAGCTTGGCCAACATCGCACGAGTAGTAATTTCTATCAGTTTTAACTTCTCATGAAGGTGATTCCATTCTATCTTCACACGATGATATTCGGCTTGGGTTGGGTCCAGAGCAAATCCCAGTGGTGCTACCTCCTTCCCAAGTTCTGTTAGATGGGCTTCGATCAGTCCAAGACTACTGGGTGATGCCATCGAATCTTCTTTCTATAATAATTAACCATGATTACTTGTATTTAGAGAAAATAATCGAAATGTTTAGTTTCCAGCAGTCATATTGACCAATGGTCATATAACAGTGAAAACCCAACAGTCTCATTTTAATAATACTAATGTTATCAAATCAAACAGTTTTTTTGAGTATAAAAAAATAAAATGACACAGAAAATTAGGAACCAAGATTTATTCAAAATTTCGGGCCGTTGCAATCTTCCCCCCTTAAGAAATTGCGTCCTTGCAATTTTTTAAATGTTGGGTTTTGAAATTTCATTGAATGTCCCACATCAGAAAAGGAGTCAGTAAAAATATTTCTTTAAAATAATGATATGGAAGTACAAAGGTCACCCGATTTATCCCATACTAGGATTCCATGTAGGAAAACATGGACATGGAGGTGAAAACAAAGGGTCACGTTCTGAGGGATAGTGATAGAAAACATGATTAGGAGAAATTAAACAACAAGAAAATCACAAAATTTTGATGGGTTAAATAGTATTTGATTTCCCCGTAGTAAACTTTAATAGACAACATTTTTGTTTTACATTCCTTTTCATAGTTTTGAGGAATTAATTTACTATATAGAATAAAACACAGGGAAATATACCTACCTTCAAGTAGAGTTTCATCCTTTAATAAGTTTCTACCAAAACTAATCTTTTCTCCAAATGATGAGCATTAAAAACTACTTGGTCTCATCAAATCACAAGAATCATCTTCTTGAGAGTCACATAATCCACAAAAGATTAACTATCAATTTCTTCTATCATTAAACATTATCCCAAAAACAAAGAGGTTAAGATAAAATAACTCTTCAAAAAGAAAGAATTACATAGGATGGGAACCTAATTTTAAATCTCCAAAGTTCCATGGTACTACCCAAAGTTCATCATAGACCATTCCATAAATAGTTGTCCTTAAATTTCCTCAAAATAACCCAAACTAAGATTGAAACCCAAAAACAAGAAGGACTTGATAACATAGTCTTCTGAGATAAACTTTATCGTTCATCTCCAAACAAAATCAACCACCCCTAAAATCTTATAACAAAAGTAACTAACCTAAACATATTTTCCCCAAGATAGATCAATCATTTCCATATATAACCTAAATTACTATAAGTTCGCCTTAAATTCATCGATTCTTCAAAATATAAGTCAACCTTTACTCTTCAAAGAAAATATCGTAGTAATCAATTTACCTCGATCAAATAGGGTTCCCATAATAGTGAATGTCTTCCAAAATAATAATCATCTTTTAATCCCCTAATCATCTCTGTCATATTAATAAGGCAATCATCACATCTCCTATCACATTGGTTGTTAGGACATGTTCTTCCATTTCCAGCCATTAACTAAGAAAAGAAAGTAAAATTAGGGGCTTAAATACTAATCCAATAATCATGAAAAGGAAACTTTAAGAATAGAATGATAAACTTGTATATGAAAAGTATATCCCAACTTGTGATCTCCTAGGTTCCCAACTAGGTTATCCATGATCATATATTCTTATGTGAATCTTTATTTTATTTTATCTTTGTTCATTTAATAATGGTTCATGCTAAGCTTATGAATTTACCAAAGCATATCCCGTGGGAGTGTCGTAACCAAGAGTGCAGAAAGGCCCATTTTCGTGTACCAGTTCCCGTTCGAGTCTAGCTCAAAGCAGTGTTTTCGGGTTTTACCCCTATGTACATCTATGCCAGAGCCACCTCTACGAGCTCGTATCCAGACAGGGATGTATTTTCTTGGGAACCCCTTACTCAATACTCACCAAAATACCAGGAAGATTTCCTTTATTTAAACATTTCTATAGGATTCTGCCTAATTTTTTCATATCCTAATTTCCACAAATAACTAAACCATCCTCTGATACCAACTATAGCATCCTTCCTTTTTATAACATAACTTTTCATTACATTTTACAAAACCGAGGATCTTTAAGGTTTAGTGTCTTGGAAACTGGGAACTTAAAACATGAAAACATAAAACATTCCTCTTAAATTCTTGAAAGGCTTCTCTTTATGTTCATCCTAGGTTCATTACTGCATCTCATAACCTGAGAACATACATCAAAAGAATGGGTGAGCAGAAGGCCCAGTAAGGGAAACAAGGGAAACATTTAACATGTGAACTTGAGATACATCAATAAAGTCATAAAAAAGAACTTTATGGCATGATAAATAATTCACGATGCATATCATAATAAAAAAAACATATTTCATAACTTGAAGATGTGGATACAACATTTAATATTGACAATCATTTCTGTTTCACCAAGGTCCATCCCCAAGGTGTCATTAAAAGTTACCAAGGTTATTCACCAAGGCGTCATTAAAAAATAGTTATCTCTAGAGATTAAGTCTTTACCCAATGCATTGGAGCGCTATCAGGGCGCACCCTTGAAATGTAATTATTATCATGTGAGACACATATATCATCATCAATCATTTCATAAACAACCCATATAGCATAAAAGGAATGGGTTTTATTTCATAATCATAATGTTTTAAAAACAACTTTAAAGACATGATCTTTACGTCACTTTAATCCCACGGAAATGGAAAGTGGGTCTCATGTATTTAAATCCCATAATTTAAAATGGAACAACTTATAATATATGTGAATACTCCTATAGAATAGAGAGCTTTGAGTATTCACTTAATAAAATAAAAGAACTTTAGAAAAATAGAGAGACATTTGAGACAGAAATTCTACAGCATAACGACTATGTTTTGGGGTTTTAGAAAACATTGAAAAGAGAGGGGACATGGTTCAAACCATCATAAATGACCCAAAAACAGTAGAGGGACCGAATATGAAGGATATATAAAAATGGTAATGCAATTTTAAGGACATACCATTTGAAATGAAAAACAAGGAAGGAAGACAAAAATTAGATTTCTCTTATAAAAATTCGACAGCCTAACGGCGTCATTTAAAACTTCAAAAAAATGAATTGATGAGGTCAAATATGGTCTCTCATCATATGAACATAAAATATCGGTATGATAGATATATATATATCATGCCCCAACTTAATAAAAAGGAATATGAAAGACTTGACATGAAAATGGATCTTGAAAACGAGAAAGGTGAAAGAATCCCTTAAAATGTCGGTAGCCTAACGGGGCCACTTAAAACTTCAAAATACTAAATTGAAGAGATAAAATAGGGTCTCTCATCATATGAACATTAATGATCAGTATGATATATATATATATATATCATACCCCAACATAATAAAAATGAACTTGAAAGGCTTGACATGAAAGTAGAACATTGAAAATGAGAAAGGTGAACGAATCCCTTAAAACTTCGGCAGCCTAACGGTGTCACTTAAACTTCAAAAAACGAATTGACAAGATAAAATAGGCTCTCTCATAATATGAAAATAAATGATAATTATGATAGATATAGAGATAATACCCCAACATAATAAAATATAACATGAAAGACTTGACGTGAAAGTAGAACTTTGAAAAATGAGAAAGGTGAAAGAATCCCTTAAAATTTCGGCAGGCTAACGGCGCCACTTAAACTTTCTTAAAACAAATTGATGAGATCAAGAGGGGGTATCTAATCATATTAACATGAAAATTGAGGTAAGAAGAATATAAAAGAACATCCTCCAACATAAGATCATGGACCATAAAATAAATGACATAAAAGAGATTACTTGAAAAGAAAGAGCGAGGTAGGATCCCTTACCTTAAAACGTAACTCTTAAAAAACAAAGGTTGGGACCTTGAGGGCTTGGGGGAACCTTGGGATGACTCCTTGGGAGGTAATTAGACCAGATCATTGCTGGGGGAGCATTTGGAGTCGAATGGATGAGAGGATGGCTTGGTATTTATAGGGAAAGTGAGGGGACAAGGCATTAATGGCCAAAGGACACCTCATTTGTGGTTTTGGCAAAACCATGGGCTTTCCCATGGTATTTGCCCATGGTATTGGCCACTTGGGACACCTCATACCTTATCGTACTATTCATAAGTCAACCATATTGATTAAATTCTTAATACATCATTTAATGATGTCATTAAACACCCGTAACTTAAAAACTATATTTTCACTATTCATCGAAAATTCATCTTTCTTAGAAAAATCCCAAAATTTTACCTTAACAAAATATCTATGCTCTGATTTCAAAAATGAACTCCATTTTATAAAAATATTTTTCTAAATATTTTTAATTTAAATTTTAAATAAATACACTATTCACCGAAAATTCATTTTTTTTTGGAAAAATCCCCCAAAATTACCTTAATATAATATCGATGCTCTGAGTTCAAAAATGAAATCCATTTTATAAAAATAATTTTCTACATATTTTTAATTTAATTTTTAATTAAAAAACACTATTCACCTAAGAAAACTAATACTTGACTAATAATTTATGAAACCGTTATTTAACCATTTTATTGAATCACATTACTTAATCAAGGTGCCTAGATTATATTAATAATTTCTTTAAGTGATACTACTAATCCATTTGGTAACATTAATAATCCTAAACATAAAACCACTATTCATAATTTACTATTCATAAAAAATTGAGTTGATCTTATAATACTCTAAATTTCGTACTGAACATAATTGTAGAAGACCCTTTTTTGAAAATCATTACACATTTTTAATTATTTAAGTTTTACATAAATGTTTTTTTAAATATCCTTTCTCTAAAATTCACCAAAAATATGCATACTATATTTCTCCAGACATTTGAAAATTCATAAACATCATCAGAAGAAGAAATAAAAAAATTTTAAAACAAAGGATTACACAAGGAAGTTATGGTCTCCTTACATAGCCCCTTATCACACCAGTATAGGACCTAAGTGCAAGGTGTGATAAGTTGATAGAATCTGAGGGAGGCTCGACCATCATCGCACGAGTAGTAATTTCTATCAGTTTGAACTTCTCACGAAGGTGATTCCGTTCTAGCTTCACACGATGAAGTTAGGCTTGGGTTTGGTCCAGAGAAAACCCAGTGCTGCTACCTCCTTCCTAAGTTCTGTTATATGGGCTTCAATCGGTCCAAGACAACTGGGTGAGGCCATCGAATCTTCTTTCCATAATAATTAACCAAGATCACTTATATTTAGAGACAATAATCAAAACGATTAGTTTCTAGTAGTCATATTGACCAATGGTCATATAATAGTCAAAACCCAACAGTCTCAATTTAATTATAATAATGTAATAAAATGAAACAGTTTTGTTGAGTATAAAAAAATAAAATAACACAAAAAATTAAGAAACCAAATTTATTCAAAATTTCTGGCTGTTACAGCATCACTCCCACCACTTCCTAAATCATGTATCCTTAAAATTATTCCTCAAATATACAATTTAAATCACCATATAACCCTCCCTCATGAACCAATTCTCCTACTCACTCATATTTAACTTAATCCCTTTAATTCCAAGCTGTTTTACAAGGAAAGACCAAGTCTCCAACATAAGTATTATCACCTTCTAATGTTTTTATTCTTAATCTTAATCATCTAAATATCCTTTCACTATAATAAAATTATTAATTCAATATCATTATTATAATAATATGATTTAATATTAATGTTACAACCCATACATATTAATTTGTATCCACTAAAATAAAAAAGTATCATCAATTATCCATGTTTATGTACTACCGCCTCCATGAAGAATTTTTTTTCATTTTTATTTTTAATATTCATTATTTATCCAAAAAACATGAAATATTGTTTTTAATCATAAAACAAATTATAAAAATATCATTAGGATTATGTTATAGATATATTATGTCCAATGAAACACCACCTTAATCATACTCACCAATAGAGTTAAAGCATGTTCATGTTTGGGTGAATTTAACTACCTACATCAATGACGTTATAATACTCTACTATAAATTATTATCGGAACATGAAAAATAATATTATTATAATATAATAATTAAATGATGATTAGTATATTTTTTAAAAAAATATTTAATATATTATTAAAGTATTATTTCTATTCACTAAAATCATTGAAATAAGACAACATTCATTTCATTTTCATGAAAAATAACTAAAATAGTTATGGAATGGTATGATGGGATTTAAAATCAATATATATTATATATTATAGTATTTTTAATGATATATTAATTATCCACTTCAAAACCTAGAATTGATAATGATATCAACATTATTAAACATGTGAAAACGGCCAATATAAGCTTTGTATTATATAATTTAGAAACATATATTAATTATCCACTTTGTATAAATGAATGGATAATTATGTAAACCTTTTAGAACTTCTGAAAATGGTTAATTTTATCAACACACAATGGTTGAGAATAAGTTATAAGTAACCAATATACCCATAATTAATAGTTACAAATTATGGATATAAAAGGTAAAATATGTAAATAATGATATTAAATATATTATTATGGTATCTATTTTTGATTAATAGGATTCTGGTGTTTTATAAACTAAGAAATGAAACAATATAATCATTTCATTGTTTCAAATTTTAATTCATTAAAAAATTAGTCTATGCGTCATGTTTCCTTTTAAATGAGGAGAATATTTCCATATTTCCATTCTGAATTATGGTCTTCTAATATTTCATGATTTTCAATGTTCCATTTAACTTTATACCTATCATGGGTTTTTTATTCAAAATTTACAAAATTTATAAGGGTTTTTCACCTTAACTTCTTTTCATTGATACATTTTGTAATGTTATGCACCAATTTTATATTTATATTTTGTAAATACTTACCAAGAATGTATTCTAGAATAATCCATGATTCAATTGATGGGATTTAAATAATCATATTATTTTCAACTATCTAATTACTTTTGATTCAAAAATTACAAAACTTATAAGGGGTTTTCGTGTCACAATTTGCTTCCTTGGTTAATTATCACTCTTCTTTGTATATTATCTTTCATAATTGATATATTTTGACATGTTATGATTATAGGATATATTTACAGTTATTTTATACTGAAATTATGTTTCAGACCAAATTATTCTTCCTCTATGATTCTAATGTTTCATTGAAATTTATTTTTTAATAATAATTCCCATTTCATTCAATGTATTTTTCTATATATATCCATGATTTTAAATCCAACCAATTTTTTCTTTTCTCTTGTTAAAACTCCAATTGATTTTATCTTCAATGATTTTTTACACCCATTTAATTTTTTTAAAAAATATTTCACCATCCTTTTAATAATTTTGATTTTCAAAAAGGTTATTTCAAAATTATCAAATAGTTTTCCCACTCTTTCAAAATAAAGAGTTTTATCATGCCCTAAACATTTTCTATTGAAAAAAATTATTTCCAATTAAGGTAGAATTTATTAAATATTATGTTAGAAGTTAATGTTTTTAAATTATTTTCAATTCTCCATTATTAAACCTTTAGATATATTCAATGATATTTGATTAGGAAGTATTTATTATATGGTTTTACAAAATCTTATCTTTACCATAGAATTTTTTTTAAATGTAATTTATACATCAATGTTTTGAAATGTATTGTGAACACTAATCAATATTCATTGATATTTTCCCAAAAAGGTTTATATTCAATTATGTTATATTTTTACCACTTTATATATGATTTTATTATATTATTCCTTTTGTAAAATGATATTTTTTATATCTTATTATTTTTTAAGTTCATGGTATTTAATGTTTTTGGAAGGTTTAAGAAACTCATTGTTTTCTCATTCCTTATTAATGGCATGATTATTGTAGATTTTAAGTGGAACACATATGTATGGATTATGATGGTTGGGGTCCAATATCACCCATAGATGAATGGTTTTATGATTATATCTCATGAGATAGTCAAACATGGACATGATTCATTTTTTCACATAGCCTTGGGCATGATGGTTTCTACTCATATTCTTAGAAATAGACATAATGTGTTTGATCACATATTCTTGGATGTAGTGAGTTTTCTCACAAATATTTTAATATTGTTGTGTTTGTGAAAGATTTATAAGTTTTTCATCATGTAATTTAAAATTTTCATGAATAATTTTATTTATATGAAATCCATTTATTTCATAATTACACCTTATTTTTAAAGTATTATTCACTTTTATGTAATGACCATCGGTTATATGATTATTGATATGTGTTTTGAGATAGCCCATATCTTTTCTGATTCCTTAAAAATATTTTTATAATATTATGTTTCATTAAATGTTTTATAATTATCATTTAAGGTCTTATAATATTTTATTATTGTAATTATTTCTTCTTCAAGTTCTCACTCATATTATGATATGTTATTTCCTTACATGAGCTATAAGCCAGACAGTTTATTATGTTTTTAATACCCATATTAGGAAGATGTTTACATCCTATTAGTTATAATGAAAAAGTATTATAAGGGAATTTTTCTTGAGGAATGATATAAGTTATGAAATAATTTGTTTATATGGATAATTTCCTAGACACTAAATATTTTTATCTTTTAGTTGTGTTAATATTTTTGAGATATATAATTTAAATCATGTGATTAATATACTATTTAATTCATGTTTAGCTTCGTTCTATTCTAATGGTATCAGAGTAGAGTTCAACTATTCTGGATATTAGTTTAGTTATTTTCAGGTTTATTTTAGTTATTTTGGAGATTAGTTTTATTACTTTTATAGATTAGTTTTTCTACCATTGGTATTAGGTTTACAGAACCTTAGTAAGTCCTCTAGATTTGATTCTAAGTATAGAATGGTATTATATAATATTGGAAAATTCATGAGTAGGTTGTTTCCCTCGGAGTGCAACCATGTCTGGATACTACCAGTGGATTCATGCTCTAGACTATATGTACCAATGGTAAATATAAAGGAAAGTGGAATTTTGGGTATTAACTCAATCATCACCTGGTGTATGAAAAAGAGGCCAAACTTCAAACATGGTTTCAAAATCCTAGGAGACATGCTTTGGTTTATCATATTCACATTATTAATAATTATGATGTATTTATTTCCTAGTTTATTTGAGGTGTATATGATATCTCAACTTAAATTAACCTATATCAGACTAAGATAGATATTGGTTGAACTAAACAAATAAAAGGAAAATATTAAAATATAAATTAATAATACTTTTTAATGTTGAATTCATTTTTATGATTATGATAAAATCCGTGTATTGTAAATGTTTCATATCACATGTCTATCCTATTAGTTTTACTAATGGCTATAAGAAGGAACCAAGTGTGTGAGGGACAATGCAGATATTAGCTCAATGAGAAACTAATCAAAATGGGAGAAAAAATGATAAATCTTGTGATTATTCCAAACCATCCATCATAGAATGTCATTAACAATGTGAACATTGTAGAAATACAAAACACACCAAATAAGATAATTATAAAGTCTCATTAAATATAAAACGATGAATATGGTGAAGGAAAAAATGTTCAATTTCCTATATATCAATAATGTTTAATGAAACACCAATGAAATTTCCTTAGGGTGACTAGAAGGTGATTTAAATTTGGAAAAGGAATTCATAAAGCATCAAAATTTCAATGTAAACTTAATAATTAAGATAACATGGATACGTAAGATAACACCAATTCAATGGTAACACTAACAATTCAATGTTTTGTGTGTTTATAACTAAGGCATTACCCAATACACTTTCTTAATACAAACCACAACCTCCTAGACCCATGTAGAAAGAAAGAATCTATGCATTAACTATCATTAAATGGAATAGTGTTAATTAGGCTTCAATATCCCTCCACCTTGAATTTTTTGGATATATTATTTTTTCTATAAAAAAAATTATATATAGGGTGTTTTATATGAACATTAAGTCACCCCACTAAATGATTTTTATTTTAAGTAAAACATTAATTTTTAGGATTATTATGTTTTTTGAAACAAACTTAATTCAAATCATAATATCCTATTCTAAAAAATTTCCTTTATTTTCACAATATAATGGTTATATGAACTTTTAATTGAAATTAATTTTAATAATAGGTATAAAATAATTCTAAATAAATTTTTACCATCTATTTGTGCAAGTCCAACTATGAATTGTCTAAGAAGAAAACTAAACCATTTACATGATAATTAATACATTGTTATGATAAATATTTCCTTAAAATTCTGAGTGAAAAATAAGTTATTTATAGTCTTCCCTATGATATTAATGACTATATTCAATTAATGATAATATACTGAGGCATGTAAATTGTAAAATCCTATATTTTAAGTATTGATCTTCATAATGTTTTGGTGATTATTTTTCAGGTTTTGAGGGAATATTCTTTTTTATATTATATTCAGAATATATAGTGGAGTTTTGGGTGAATAGAAATTTTATTCCATAAATATGTAATTTAAAATCTAAATCTTTCATGAGGTGCGAACCAAAAACACGGTTTAAAGGATGTAATTATTTACATTGTAAATCACATTTTTACATCACATGATTATTGCTCAAGATAATCTGACTATATTTTATATCTTATTCAGTGTACATGTACATTGGAAATTTTATGCTGAAGGATATTATTTATGATGTAAATCCCTTAAACCCATAAATTTTATTAAACTTCTAGCTTGACTTTTTCTCATTAATTATGTAGTCTCCCTCCATTAAACCCCATTCAATTTCATGTGCTTTTGGGTGTTCTCCACTCCTTCAATTTCCATTTAATGGTGATCAATATACATGGTTTTTGTGTTATTATCTCTTAGTAAGAAACATTTTTCCTTCTTCAGTGTTCTAGGTTGCAGCAACTATGTTCCGCTATGTTTTTTCAAGCTAACAATTTGGGTTGCACTATTCCTTATAAATTCATGGTGTGATCAACTTTTGGTGGGTGATACTTTGTTGGTTGTGGTGAAGGGTGTGTCTTTCTTATTGTATATCGTGATAGATCATATCCATAGTCTATTTATGTTTATTGAATCAATTATATAGTTTGAGAATAATTTATAGAGCCTTCGTTTTTGTTTCTATATTCCATATGGTTTTGTCGGATCCTATTGCGAATAGTGTGCAACCCAATTTTGAGGTGGGTGGTTTCATATCTAGCCTATGTTATGTGAATCATTGATTTTTCTTGTTTTATTAAATTATTTCTAATTAATTGGCATGATATTTTATTTTTTATTCTTTTGTGTCATTGAGATTTTTATAAAAGTTGGTTTTCCCATCATTTTTGGTAAAGGAATGAAGATTTCCAAATTATTGAGAAATGAAAATGGGTTTTCAAATATGGTTTTGTTAGGATGAGAAGGTTTTTGAAATTTTATACTGAAATGTATTATTCCTTTGATATTCATTGAAATGAATCACATGGGATCCGTGGGTACATAATTAGAAGGTGTGGTATTAGGGATAATATTTTTTTATTTTCAGTGGGTTCACATTCTGAGGTGTTAACCCATTTCTTTATTGAGATTAATTTTTCTCTAATACATGAATTGAAATTGTAGGAGGGTTCACTTTTTCAGGTGTTCCTATGTTACTTAGTCCTAGATGAATGGTTTTTAGGGACCTATATTGTGCATTATTCATGATTGATGTACAAGTGAACTAGCTAAACTAACAGTGGGTTGTCCTTAGTTTTTTTTACATTGTGTCTTTTTTTATACTACTTTTTATTTGAAATACCATCTCTACAAATATTTATGGAAATTATTACTTGAAAATATTTTACCTAGATTGTTTTAGAATTGTGGGAATTGTGGAAAAAATGTTTTACCATGATTTTTATATAAAACTATTTTACTTCTTATCATTACATGTTTTATAAATTTAGAATATATGGGATTATTGTATGATTCTTGATATACAACACGTGGTTGGGATCATATATTGGATGTATGATCAAAACCTATATACCATGTCAGTGGTGTGTAGACCTTGTTTTTTCTTTTGATGTAAGAAAAGGCATAGTGCTATAGTGAGGCGGTGAGGTTTGTGTCAGCTAGGTTTGGATAGATGGTTATGAGATGGTGGGAGATACCCACATATCACATGGAGTAGTGTTGGTTGGATTTTGGTTGTCCTTTATTTTGTTTTTGATGTGTATTATGGGTTTGTTTTAGACTTTTTGAGTTTTACCATAATTGTCTTTGGTTATGAAATATATCACTTTTAGATTCCATCCACTTTTTATTTCCACTTTATATATATATATATATGTGTGTGTCTGTGTCTGTGTTTGTGTGTCATATATCATTTTTTATTAGGGGTGAGATTTTTTCCTCTGGTTTTACATTGATTTGCGTGTACTAGTCTCTATGCCATAGGGATAGGAAACACCCTTCGAGTTTGTTTCAGAACAGTTTGAGTAGTAGTTATTGAGGTTAACCTAAGTCGGTTCATTATAACATGGTATCAAAGGAAGTTTTTCTTCAAGATCCCTTGTCAGAGAATGTCTAGTATAAAGGATATATTATTATCAAAACATGAGATGTAGGCTATGGTGAGTTTCTGGCCAGTTCATACCATGACGATACTTAGGATTCCATGGGATGTTAGGATGTGAGTGACACATGTATTGAGTGTGACCATGATCTCATCTTCTACTTTTGTTTACTTGATTTAAACTAATAGTATTCTATTGTTTGATCATTTTTTATATTTTTGGCATGTGAAAAATATTCATCTCAAACATCTACCATGGGTTCCTCAAGAGGGTGTAGTAAGAGATGATCCTCATGCGAATCCACCTTTGGATTAGAATATTTTAGAATCTATCGTATGGGTAGTTCATTCCATGGATATGAATTTACTACTAGTTTAGAACCCATATTTTGAGGAAAACTCAGAAGCTAAAGGAGGATGGGATCAAGCTAGAGAGTTCCTATACAAGTTAAACCTCATCCTTTAAGGGTATGGATAAACCGTAATAGGTGGATAAATGGATAGAAATATCAATCACTTCTTTCACATCAAAGTAACACCTGAGGATATAAAATTAAAAGGCATAGCACTTAGACATGAGGGTTCTATTATGTGGTGGTGGTATTTCATGGTACCGATGAACCGATATGTGGGTCTATGTTAGAAGGGTTTCAACACCCACTTCCTCCAAAAGTTCAGAAAAGTGTCTCTAATGATATAAATTTTCTTTCAATTACTCAATTTGTATCTTGGAGAGTGCTCAATATCAAATTACACCAATCAGTTGGTGAATGTGGTTCTATTTTCTCTTGAAGTGGTTATGAATTACTAGTTGAATAATCATAAATGCCTATAGCATTTTCAAATAGACATTTGATCATAGCTGTATATGTTTATTATATATACCTATGATGACATGGTGATAGAAATATTATGGAAGAGAAGGATATGAAGGAATATATTTGATACTCTACCATGTCTGTTCCACCCAGTGGTAGTTATAGGGGTACACTTGGCAAAGGGAGAATGCAGTAAGGTAATCAAAAGAGTGGTGGAGGTGGTTCCTAGAATAAAGACACATATGAACCATTAGAATCTTCTAGTAGTGTTCCCCTAACATTATAATAACGTAGAAAGATAGGGAACACCCAACATACATTTTTAGAATCCTACATGATTTGAAAAGTTTGTGGCATCCAAGGCCATCAATAGATGTTCTGTAAAGCCATGTTCATTACACATTATATTCAATGATTGTTTATACCAAATGTCATTGTGGAATAGTAAGATGCCTCAAATTATATAAGGATACAATCTCAAACCTCATAAGTAAAGCACCTTCACCTAGGGGAATAGTTTCTAACGGAGGACGATGTAGGCCCAGTAATAGTGAGTGGTACAATTTTTTTTTAATCTTCTAAAAAACATCTTTAATTGATACTTTTTCCTCGCACTCATTTATATCATCCCATTTTATTATTTTTTAAAACCTCCATTGAATCTCAGTTCTTTTTTATGTAGTTTGTGACACATCTTGGGAAGATGAATGAGAAAGGGGTTCAGTGTCCATCATGTTCTTTATCGATAGTTGAGGTAGAGTTAGTATCAAATTTCAAGGTCCTTTATCTTGATCAATTTGGAACCATCATTGGGATAGATTTTATTTTCATTCATCATACTGATATTGATTTTTTTCATCAGTGAGTTTCATTTTTTTGTCGATGGGAGCTATCGAGTGCTTCATGAGGAGTGGGAAATGAGGTTTAGTTTTGTAGGACCTTCCTTCCTAGAGATCAAAAGTATGTTGTATGTCATTTTTTTCTTCCTTGGTGACGTTTCTACTATTATAGATCTTCCCTTAGTTATTATTTACTTATCCAATATCTTAAAATGTTCCATTTCTAGTATTTTTTTTAGGAAGATAGGTACATATCATGAACAATTTTGTTTCAGGTACGTAGCTCATCTCGATATCCTATTATCATATGGAAATAATGGAGCTAAGAGATCTCAAGATTCAGTTGGATGATATGATAGAGAAAGGATTTTTTTCTCCCTGGTGTTTCTCACTGGGTAGCCCATATGTTCATTATGAAGAAGGTATATGTTTCACATCAATTGTGGTTTGACTATCAAAAGATGAACCATGGGATAGTCAAGAATAAGTATCCCTTTTCCTATATGGAATATTTATTTGATCTATTAAAGATGGTTAATTAGTTTTCAAAAATCTATCTTCGGTTAGGTTATCATCAACTTAGGTTCAAGAGTATAATATTTATAAAACCACATTCAGAGGTAGTTATGTCTATTATGAATATCTTGGGATTCCTTTTGGTTTGGCTAACACTCCTACAGTTTTTATGGATTTGATGAGATGGATCTTCCATTGGTATCTTGATAGTTTTATTGTCATATTTATAGTTAACATTCAAGTTCATTCGAGATCTAATCATAATCATGATCACCATATGAATCTATTTTTGGAAATTTTTAGAATTCACCATCTTTATGGAAATCTTTTGAAATTTAATTTTGGAATCCAAGAAGTGAAGTTATTAGTGAATTTTATTTCTAAACGTGGAATAATAATTGATCCTATGAAAGTGTAAGCAGTATTTTATTAGGAGAATTTATGGAATCTCTTCAAGATATGAATGTTTCTTTATCTTTTTGGATATTATAAGTAGTTATTAAAGTATTTATTGAGGTTGGTGTCACCATTAATTTCTCTTACTAGGAAGGGGTTGTGTTTATATGGTATGTGAAGTTCCAATATTTTTTTTATGAATTGAAATGACTTCTAAAATTGTATCCTATTTTGATTTTACCTGATCCCGGTGAGGGGTATGTGGTGTACAGTGATGCTTCTACTACTAGTATTGGTTGTTTTCTAATATAAGATGATCTTGTTATGGAATATGGCTCTAATAAGATATGGACACTGGAGGATAATTACCCTGATTATGATTTGGATCTTATTTTGATTATGCAAGAACCTATGTGTTGGCCACACTATCATCATGGGGAGAGGTTTGTGGTGTGTTTTGATCATAAGAGTTTGAGTTGTATCTTATATTAGAAATACTTGAATCTAATATAGTGAAATTGGGTGGAATACCTTCATATGTTCAACTTCAATATCACCTACACCCCAAGAAAGGGGAATTTCATCACTGACACTCTCTGGTGGAGTAATCCAATATAAGTAATTATGGAATCAAAGTAAGAGTAGAACCTAATCGAACTCTTCAATTTGTTTTATTCAAAAATTCAGGAGGATGGTTTGGGTGTGGTTATAAATAGTGTTTATTAATCATCATATCAAATTGAGTATATTATATAGAGTTAGAAGGAGGATGATGAATTATAGGTAATTTGAGAAACCCTTTATAGTGGGGAGACAATTCCTAGTTGGTCTCTCCCTTTAGATGGTATTCTATACTTTTTGGATTTGTTTTTCTTCTAAGAATATGCAAAGAGTTTAGTTTTTTTACTATCATAATTCTTTATGGTATATTAATATGATTTCCATGAAGATGTATTATAACATTTTATGTCAATTCTGATGTTCAGGTATGAAGTGTGGCATTTTAGACTATCTTTCCCACTGTTAAAGAATCCATAAGATAAATTCATAGCATCGTAAACCTTATGGTTCTCTCTAGTTACTTACAGTTCAATTTTGTAAGTGGGATTATGTGTACATTGACATGTTTTTTGGTTTCCAATGGATTTATAGGGTAGGAATCCTACTTGAGTATTGATTGATCAAATGATGAAATATGTTCATTTCATTCCAATTAGGGACACCACTTCTAAGATCTTATCTTTGTTCAGGTACCTCTTTTATTTATTTTTTGTTTGAAATTTTCTTTCAGTTGAGATTATATTCTCCTAATGCCTTTGTGGATGAAACATTTATTTTGGGATAGAGGGATTTTGATGAGGAAAATAACCTAAAATCTGGGGTTGTAAGCTTTATTCATTAGTGGAGTCTAATAATAAATGTGTCAAAATTATTTCAAGTGTTCTTCATGGGTCTTGGATGTCATCAGAGGTGGTCTATATTAGTTATGCTAAATCTAGGATGAGAGCCGCCTATTAGAAACTTTTGTGTCGTGAACATGTAATACGACATGAACCATTGGTCGGGCTCATTCCATGTACTGGTTCAAATCATGGAATGTTTACATGATTTGAAACTTGTTTACATCATGAAATGTTTGATCATGGTATTTTTAACCCAAGGTGAAACATTTTTCTGCATATGTTGAAAATCAAAAAAATTAACATCATGAAAGATGTTGACATTGTGAATATATCATAGGCAGTGATTTTAAACAATGTAGGATATATGATTTTATTTCATTCATGGTAAATACTTATCTCTAGAATCCTAGGGAGGCTCTAGGAAATTCTGGTGTGATTCCATCCCTTCCAGACATCCTAATCTAGCATTGGATCACCAGTGAATTCCTTTTTCTTTATTTTCCTCATCCCAACTCTATCCTCTATTATAGAGGTGTAATATTTATTCTGCCATTGGAATTGGGTTTTTATCATTATGAATGGTGATCCATGTTTTCCCCATTGACATCCTATACATTTTCTCCTTGTTTTCATTCTCTTGAGAGTGTTTCTTTTATCACAAAATAGAGGTAGGTTCTCTAAAACAAAACACTATGGTCTAATTTCTATTTTTTTATTTTTTTATAAATACTAAGAGATCATGATGAAACATTGTGTTCATTCAATTAAAAAAAATATTGGAGGTATTAATAATGAGTTTGGATTACTCCTTGGGTCCCATTAGATTCAATAGTATTAAGACATGGCAGCAACTACCCATTGGATGAGCCTTCCTTGAAAATAATGATTTTGGATGATGGAATAAAGATATAATTCATCATGAAATGAGATCTCTGGTGTCTTATTTTGAAAGGCTTGCCTTATAGAATAGAGTACCTATTTTTTGAAATGACTAGTGATAATTTAATAAGATATAGGGGTGTACACTATCAATATAATAGCTCAAGATATAAATTTGATAAATGAAAGTTTCGGTAATGATAAAAGGGTAATTGGTGGTTTTCACCTTATGGTTTAGGATAGATGTTGTGTTATTCTTTATATTATGACTTTTTTAAATAATAATATTATAAATCTTATTGGTCTTGGCCCAATTATGAAGTAATTATTATAGGTATTGTCCTTATTATGATATAATTATTATAGGGATTGGCATGGTTATACTATAATGCATATGTGGATTGGTCTAGTTATATTATAATTCATATAGTTCTCCACCTAGTTTTACTATAATGATAATTTCACTTTACCCAGTTATGTTTTAATACTTATAGGGATTGTACAAGTTATGTTTTCATGCTTATAGGACTTGGCCCAAATATGCTATAATGCTTATAAGTATTGGCTCGTTTATGCTGTAATTCTTACAAGGATTGTCTCATATATGTTGTAATTATTATAGGGTTAAGACTAGTTATGTTTTAATACTTATAGGACTTGTCTTGATTATACTGTAACACTTATAGGTCTTGACCTAGTTATGATATAGTTCTTATAGTGTTTGACCCAATTTTGAAGATGTTTTTATGAGTATTATGCCTAGTTATGAGATACTTTTATGTCATTATTTCATGGAATTGTGTTTAAATTTGGCATGGTGATGCAATATTATTAGAGTTAATCTAGCTTGGTTCCAATGTAGGTAAATTTTTATATCATATTAAATGATCAATTGATACAATTATGTATCACTTTATTGCATGCACTTATTATTTAGGCTAGTTTTTTTAGACATTGTGGTGTTAATTGGGTTTTACTCACACCATATTCATACTTTTTTTCATACCCAATATGATTACATGGATTCATGTTTAGACAAGGTAAAAGGACATTTTTGATAATTATTTCTTGTTGGATGGGTTGTATCTTTGAGACAGGAATGGTGTGTGGTTTGGGACCGAGTTATTTTAGCTTTATTATATCAATTTGGTCTTTTATCTATGTGAATTTTTTCATGACAAATAGTTAGATTATATCATGGGATTACATTATTTTCTTATTATGGATTTTCTAGTTTCCTTCACTATTCATTATATGTATACTTTTTATACTACTTAATAATTTTATTATTCTGATATTTTATTTTATTTTCTATTATTATGACCCCATACCCAGGGGTATAGTCTCCCCACTATGTTCTTTATACCTCTGCTGCTAGTTAGAAACCTATGGTTCATGGGATGTTGTGCTTGAAGTTCATTAACCAACCTAATTTGGTCATGTGTATAAGTGTCAAAACAGGGGATGTTACAAAGTTGTAACATTTGATGTTTTTCTTTTCTATTGATTTACTATTTAGGAAAGTTATAAAGGAGAATGGGAATGTATCGGGACTTGGTAATGAAATTGTTAATGGTAGTAGCTACCCAGTGTATAGGTTAAAATATCAGTGCATAAGGATGGGATTATAGTTCATGATGTTCAGTTGTTACGGTTAATGTTATTTCACCATGGGTGATTCAAATGTTGTGTGATATTATTGTTTCATGAGATTTATACTCATAGCTGACATGGTATGAGATGATTATGTATGAATTATGATAAGAACCTAGGAATATATAGTTAATTTCATTGTTTATTATAGATAAATATTTATTACATGTGATATATTTCCCTATAAGAACTATGGAATGAGATTCCTATTATATCTTATGAAAATGAAATAAATGAAAAATTATTTAATTCTGAAGAATTTTTTAATCCAAGGGAATTTTTGATATTTTTTTGTCACATATTATGGTTTAACGTGATGTTTATCTAATGTTTTAAGGAGGGTGTTTGTCTTGTATAAAAAATGCATCCACTTCATCTTCAAATCAATAATTAGTAGAGAGGTAATAAGAAAATTACTAATGCAATTGAATGCTAGATTCCTTTAGCTCCTAATAATATTATGTATGATCATCTTTGTGAAGACTTTTTGAGGTTAATGTGATCCATGGGAATGGATATTTTTTACACTATACTTTTGATGCCTGAGATGAAGAGAGAGTTTTAGCTATAGTGAATTCCTACATTCACAAGGGAGGGAGTCTGCTGCGCAATCAATTTCTGGATTGAGTCAATCAAATATATCTTCAAGTACCTCAATAAACCCACATATATATGGGATAATCTTTATGTGTACATTCTTCATGGATCTACCAAGCATTGGTTAGAAATTTTTGAGCAAGTAGGTCAGTAAGAGGAGTTATCCTTGACAGACCTTGAGTTAAAGTTCCCAAGCCACTTTTATAATAATAAATTGACGTATGAGAGGGATTTTGAATTAATTATTATGAAACGGTAAATAATTTCATTGATGAAATATTCTAAACATTTAAACAAAATGTATCACTTTGTTCCATCTTTAGTAGTTGATGGGATTTACAGGGAAAGGTTCTTACAGGATGGGATTCGCTATGAGATCAAGTCATAATTGAATGTATTTTTCTTGAGTAGCTTCATATAAATGATGAATTAGGAACTCATCATGGAAGGGAATCTGAGAGAGGCCCTAATTTTTCAATAGAATATATTAGTAGGGTAGATTAGGATTTCATCTAATGGATAAAAGTTCCTTTATCACTATTATTACTAAGGAAGTTGTGGGAATATTTATCAAGGTAGTGGGAAGGAACTTCTAGAATTTTTATTGTTACAGTACTATTAGTGTGGAATGTGAGGCCAAAAGTAGACTCAAGGATCGTTCCCTTCTATAGAGTTTTCATTCTTGTAGCAGGTTGGGCCACCTGTATAGTTTATCTATAGGCATTTAGTAATAGAGTAGTGGAAGGGGATAGATGTATGTACTATATTCTGGTAAGGACTTGGCTTCCCCTCAATAGACAGGTAGAGGAGTACTATTTGAAATCTAGTATGAGGCATAAAATGTGGTACCCTAGTGCAAGAGTGGTAGTACCATCCAGAGGGAGCATCACAGGAAAGTCATACATGATCCTAGGTAAGAGGGGAAATCCATCTACATGGTATTCATTCTACTCCATGAATCTTATATGAATAAAATTTTATAGACAGAGGTAAGATTCATGTATCTTTTACCCTCCCTTACATTTTTTTGATATAATAAATCAAATTCCTTCAAATATTAGATTTTTGAAAATGTTTTGGGTTTTTTTTAATTCTAAGATGGTGTCTTGACCATCAATACACCATTGGGACTTTGGGAAGTGAATACCAAATGTTTTGAGGATTGTCCTCTTCAAATTGGTGGCTATCGTTTCCATTAGGAATTGTTTGTGTGTGAAATGAGAGGTTCAAATTTGATTCATAGTATGGGTTGTTTACTTATGTACCAATATCACATCAATTATTACCATAGGATAATTACCTTTATATCTCTAGATAAAAGTAAATAGTTTCACTAGGGTGAGTTAGATCCGAGGCAGGTCATGCAGGACCAATTTTGGGAAAATTGGATTGTCGTATGACTTATATAGTAAGTGTTTCTCTAAATGAGAGTGAAATGACACATGATATTTTTCCTCCATTGGTAGACCCTTTTAATGATGCCTTTCCTAAAGAATGCTATAGTTTACCACTCAGGTCGGTGATCGAGTTGGTGTTAAGAGCAGAGCTTGTTTCTATTCTGAATTATAGGATGGAACCATAAGAGAGTTATGAGTTGAATGTTTAGTTGAATGATCTAGAAAATAAAGGTATCATATAGCATAGTAAATCTCTATGGTTTTCTCTCTTAATTTTCACTAAAAAGGCATATGGGACATTGTACTTGAGTGTGAAATATTGAAAATTAAACATGTCGATGGTTAGGAACTGGTATCCCCTTTTGTGCATCAATAAAATCATTTATCATCTGATAGGTACCAGAATATTTTCTAAGATCAAGTTGAGATCAGGGTATCATCAGTTAAGGGTGAGATCATAAAACATGCCTTAAACTGATTTTAGGAGCAAGTATGGCTTGTATGTGTTTTTTGTGATGTCATTTATTCTTAAAAATGTGATGGTGGTATTTATGGCTATGGAAAACAACATTTTCAATACTTTTCTATATAAATTTATGGTGATTTTGTTGATGAAATCATACTGTACTCCCAGTCTATAGACGATCATTTCCATCATCTAGAAATTATCTTGAGTATGAAAATGGAGCATCAGATTTACTACAAGCTATCAAAATGTTGTTTTTGTATTAATATAGTGCACTTCCGAGTTCATGTTATCTCAGAGTATAGAGTTTTAGTGGAACTATATAATGTTTCAACTATGGTATCATGTGATTGGCCATGAAATGTCTTTGAGATTTAGATTTTTCTTGGTTTATAAGGGCATTATCATAGTTTCATCCAAGACTTCTCATGTATGGTAGCACCAATTTCTATATTGACTAATATGTTGGTGATATTTTTTGGTTAGATCCTTGTGAAAGATCATTTTAGGAGCTGAATATTTTGTTGACCTTAACACCGACCCTCGCTTTGCCTATTCTGGGTATGGAATATGCCATGTAATATGACACATTCACAGTTGGGATCCAAGATGTTCGGATGTAGGAGGACCAATTAAATGCTTATAGCTTTATAAATATAAGATTAAATTAGGGGAATTATCCTACTCATGATCTGGAATTAGTTTCAGTGGTACATACTCTAAGGTTCTAGAGACACTATCTTTTGGGTGAGAGTTTGTTGGTGTACATGGACCACTAGAGACTTAGATACATCTTTTCTTAGTGGTATCAAAACCTTATGAAAAGGAGGTGGGTTTAGTGTTTGTATTATTTTGGTTCAATGTGGATTATACACTGGTTAAAGGAAATGGAATTTTTGATTCCTTAATCATAAATACATAGATAGAGGTAATAAAAGAGTCTTGCACTAAGAAGAAGATGATAAAACTCTTTGAATATATTTATTTGTATGTTCAGAAGTCTCAGGGATGAGTGTCTTTAAAATCAAAATATGTTATACCCTTGATTTTTTTATGGATAACTTATATGATAGGTAGCCACCATTTTGATGGTATATTTTCTACCTAAATTCTATTATTTTTCATGGATGAGAATGGGTTACTATGGTATTATGAGAGGAGATAATGAGGGAGGATAATTCTCCTTGATGGGTGGTGCATCCAGAGCTAAAAAATATGTATCATTATCTCCATAGATTTTACTAGTGGACATGGATGAAGAAAGATATAGTGTGATTCATGGAGAGATATTTCATATGTTATCATATGAAGACTGAGAATTAGAGGTCAGTTGAGATTTTGTATCCTTTTCCTATTCCGGATTGGAAGTGGGATGATGTCACTATGTAAATTATGATAGCATTACCTAGGACACCTCATAAGAATGATTCAGCATGAGTGGTCATGGATCAATTAACCAATGTAGATCAATTTGTTACCTAAGAGGGAGACCTTCACTGTTGATGATCTGAGTAGTCTATAAATGATAAAAATAATTGAAATATAAGTTATTCTAAGAAACATCACTTCTAATAGAGATACTCAATCCACTTCTTGGTTCTAGAAGAGTCTTTATAAGTACTTCATCTATGTACAACCTTTTATCCTCATACTGATGATAAATATAAATGAACTATTCATATTCTGGAGGATATTTTACGAGATAGTGTGCTAGATTTTGGTGTTTCATGGGATCAGTATATAGAAATCATGTAGCTTACATATAATAAACGTTTCTATGAATTGATCCAGATGGAACCTTATGAGGCTCTATTTGATATGTTGTTTAATTTACCTCTTTATTGGTTAGAGGTAGGTGAGTCAGTGCTTATTGTACCTAGTCTCATGCAAGAGACATCTGAGTGGGTTGATTTGATCAAAAAGTAGTTTGTGATTATGTAGAGAAAGTAGAAATCCTATACTGAAGAGAGGATGTGACCTTTTGAGTTTGAGGTGGGTCAGTGAGTTTTCTTTAGGGTATCACCAAGGATAGGGAAATACTATGTATGTAAATATGTAAAATCTAGCACTCAGGATTTTTGGGATGTTCAAGATAATGGGGATGTCGAGCATGTGTCATACTAATTGGCTCTACGATATTGATACAGTTCCATGCATGACATGTTTGACATGTTCTGGATTTTTAGATATCATATAGACCCTTCTCGTGTGATAAACATTGGTGAAATCTGTAACATCCCAGGTAAATAAATAATATTACATTATAATGTTTATCAATATTTGTGAATAAAATTTTAATATTACTTAAAATGGAATTCTATGATTGATGGCATACCCAATACGCAACAATGAGTTTCTTTGAAATCTTACGTTGCACACTAATAATACAATAATATTATAATAGTTAACGCCTATCCATTGTAATGGAAGGAATGAACAGAAATAACTAAAAAATTATTATATATGTTTGTTAAATATTATTACATTTATCCAATAAATGTTAGAGGTTTAAAATGAAAATGAATCTAATTTTAAGAATAAATACTGTAATATTTTTATTAGATTGTTTTACCGCATTTTGATGGTGAAACTTTTTTAAATCTAACTTTTGACTATTTTATAACATCTATTTGTCAAAATAAACTTATTATTTAGAATTGGCACATTGAAATTTACTTTGGATAATTTTTTGGTATTTTCTGACAATGTACATTTTTTTATTGAATAGTTAAAAATACTGCATTTTACTTCAAAACTGATTATTTCATCTAATTTAATTATATTGATATATTATATTTTTAATTGTTTCAAAGTGTAATTAGAATAAATTTTTACCATTTAATTCAATGGTGGTCATTAGAATTAATTTCACTTTGAAAATGGACATAAACAAGTGCCAAACTTTTCATAGATATTGCTTCAAAAAAACTCGCTATTTGTTTTGACAACGGGAATTATTTTTAAATTAATTATTTAAATTTTTGTGTTTGGAATTTGGTAAAATGGATTCCATATTTGGAATCATAAGGTCCAAATTATGTAATTAAGACTCTTTTGTTTTTGGACATTATAAATAGTAACGATGGTAATTATCTTTAATTATCGTGATTAATTAGTAATCTGGTAGTTAAGGATAATAAAATAATATAATAATAATAAAAACTGACCCCAAAATGTGTCCTAATGCTACTGTTTGTGTCCTTACCGACCATGGGATGCCTTTTTCCAAACTTTGGGGCACCATTGAATCACTTTTGGGTGATAGTGACACTTTATCATTTTATTTTTTTAAAGAAAGGAAAATATAACAAAAGTATGTATCACCCAAGTAAAACAATTTTAGTTTTATATATGTAAATGATCTCTTAGAATATAAATAGTAATTGTAAATCTAAAAATATTTACTAAATCATAGTATTTTGTTATAATTTTTAGACATTAAATAAGTTAATTTATTTATGACACCGTGATGATGCAGCGATTATCTCATTAATGAACGATTTAAATAAAATGAAAATATAATGTAAAATCTAAGACTTAAAACTGTCAAAAACCTATTGGATGAGTATATTTCGAACCTTTACCACCTTATACTAGAACTATATCAATGTGGGACCTTTAAAATCTGAAACTCATTTTAAAATAAAGTAACATTTCTTGACTTTCCAAGAGTCCCCCTCCTCCCTCTTATAAAAGGCCCCCACATCTACCTCCTTAACCACTCCTCTCAAGCCATTGGCTCGGCCAAAATCTGATCATTTTGTCCCTCCAAATACCTCTATTACTCCTAGAAGCCTCACTCTGGGCAGAATTCGTTCCAAGTAAGCCTTTGGGCTCAAATCAAAAAATGTTACCCGATTTGAAGGTAATGTCTTCTCTTATGTTCTTTTGTTTTATTTTGCTTATCCAACCCCGTAAAATATTTTTATTACTTTATTTTGTAACAATAAAAGTATCTTAAATATTCTAGGATGTTTTTATAAGAAGTATTATATCTACACTTACACACAGCTCCGTCTAATGGTTAAAGAACATAATGTTTCTGTGGATGGAGAATTACTGCCTCACAAAACGATGATTGTTAATATTCTTTTAACACCTTTAAAGGTGGCCATTATGATGTCACTATATTTTATATATGATATATATGGAATTTATGTTTCCTATATGCTTCTTTATTTTATATTTAAAACATACCTTTATTCTTTGCATGTTGTACAAATGTGATAATTTCATATGAGGAAGTGTGGACTACCACCCCCTCAAGTGATGTGACTCGTTCATGCAAGATATGGAATGTAAAAAAATGAAATTAATGAACTTATATTACCTATATAACATATATATTATACTGTAATTAAATATATATATATATATCTCTCAATTATTTTTAATTCCATTAATATGAAAAAGAAATTAAAGTAGCGTTCATGCGTACGTACGGCCTACCGTCTCCATGAACGGTGCATTTCTTTTCTTTTTATCTCAAAATGTTATAGAATTGTATAAAATGAATATGTACGGGATATATATGATATTTAAATCATTAATACTATTGTGGAGATGATGTACTTATAACTACATGGACAATTATTTTCAAACATGTTCATTTTTTGACTCATGTACCAAACATCAACAAAAACATCTGATATGAACTCACATAATTAAATAATTATTATAAAATTATATTATGTGATATGAATTGAATAAAAAACTTTAAAGTATGTCCTTAATAAATTATAAATTGACAAAAGTTTATTATTTAGGAATATAAAGAAACGAACAAGACAAGTCGGACATGAGGTTAGGGATCCAACCTCTTTCTTTCTTTTTAAGTACTCTCTTTTATGTCACTTCTTTTATGATCCTCTTTCTTATGTTAGAGGATGTTATTATATATTAATATTACTTTACATTTTATTTTCATATTATGATATACCCTAATTGATATCTTCAATCCTTTTTTGGAAGTTTTAAGTGGCGTCGTTAGGCTGTCGAATTTTCGGAAGGGGATGTGTTATCTCACTTTTTATTTCCATGAGATTCATGCTATATTTGTCACTATCTCCATTGAGTGGTGTATTTACTAACCATTATTCTACTCTTTTTGTAATATAATCTCATTTATGGGTATTTACATCAGCATTTTTTTCCCTTCTTTCATGGGGTGTACGTTTCGAAAGTTACCCAAATCGGTAAGGGATTCTTACACCCTCCTTTTTTTTAAAAGACTTATTATTGTTATGTATTTTAATTTACATCTTATTATGATGGGATATGTTCTTATATATCCTTATTTCTATAAATTTTATTTCCAAGTGATGAGATACCCTTTTTTATCTCTCATCATCTCATTTTATGAATTCTAAAGTGACGCCTTTAGGCTGTCGGATTTCTGTAAGGGAACTTCTTAACCCACATTCAATTCATTGTGTTAAACCTCTACTTCGTGATTTTATTATTCCAAGACTATGAGTGTAATATCTATGTTTTAATTTCCACAAACCTTTGTGTGGATATACTATTTCTACACATAATCATCTCATTGATAAATTCTTACGTCATTTATAAGAACTTGTATGGGAAATCATAACTCAATCTCATTTCATTAAGTTAAATATCTATGTCATTGGTATTGTTTTTCCAAGAGTATGCATGAATGACCTATTATTTTCTTACACTTGATATCCACTTATATTGGATGTATTTATACTTGTCACATATAATTATTTCATTTATTTATCCTTTCACTAATGACATGATCTTTGAATGGGATTACGTCTCAATTTCTCTTCCTTGAGACACTTCTTGATGATATGCACTTTTATTCTCTTTAAAGTGTATATACAGCCCCTTTGACATTCCATATCAATATTATGTCTATACTCAAGTCATTTAAAAGTTTTTAAAATGGTCTACTTTCATGTGGCTTATAATTTAAATGTTCAAAATGGAAAAGGGGTCATTTATTAAAACATATTTTTAAATGGTTTTAAATATTTATTCTTTTAAACATTTATCATCCATGTATGTGTTTTAAAAATTGTTTTAAGGATTTATTTATATGGAGATGAATTTTTAAAAACCTTTTCAAAATTTTTGAAGTGGTATGGGACTTTTTCTCAATCTCCTTTCTTTGAGGCATATTTTGTTTTATAAACAACTTTCTTTTATACGGTGTATAAACCCCATTGACTTTTATGTCTATTAAAAATGAATCTTTTTTATAAGAATAATTTTACTAAACCAAAAAACAGAATGTTTTTTTGTCATACGTATGTGGTGACAACGACATATCCGCCGCCATGACCATTATTTGAGTTTCGACTTCCTCTACAACCCATAACATTTTTTAAAAATGAAAAATAAATACCATGTTTTAATTTTATATTATTTTGGTATTGAAAATGGTTTTCATAATGTTTTTATTATATCAATTTGTTGTATTGATATATTGTGATTGAAATGTGGAAATTTTATGTTTCCTTTATGCATGTTTTATGTGATAAGATTTTTTTATGGTTCTTGGTCATTGTTATGAAGACGGGTGGTTCCATGATAAACTAAGGGCGAGTGAGCCTGATATAGCTCTCCAATGCATTGGGTAACGCGAAGGGGTTAAATAATAAGGTTTCTCTGAAGAGATTTAGGGAATATACTGTGATGGGTATTCCAAACATAATCATGAGGGTTACTGCCTACTTAAGAATGTTATGAATGCCTCAAGTTACCTTTATGGCTTATGATTTCTATTGAGTTATGCATAAATCATATGATTTCATGAGTTATGTTAAAGTTATTATGTTTTATGAGTAAATTATGATTTCATTGATTCTTATGTATACATGGACTGATGTTTTCTTTCTATACTGTTATAACACTTACTGAGCTTTTTATGCTCACCCCACGTTTTTTAAATGTTTTCCACCGGACTTAAAGTAGAATACGGTAAAGGATGGGATCAAGGAAATGTCTTGATGTCTAAAATATAGAACTAAACATGACTCTATTATTCAAGAGTTTTATTTTGTGAAAAAAATGGAAACTGAGTAGATGTGTCTAATTTGTAATCTTTGAGATGTAACAGTTATGTCCTAATTCTCTAAAACTCTAAACCTGAAAAGACCCTCAATGTGAATTATTAATTTAGTTCAAGATTAAGTAATTTTTTAAGGTCGGGTCCTTATAGTTGGTATCAAAGGTTGGTTTAGATAACTTTAGAGGTTAGGAGATTCTTTAATCATAAGTGACAAGTTGTAGATAACCACAATGGGTAGTATATTAGATGGAGTCTTTGTTTTTTTTTGAAATTTAGAATGAGTTTGAGAAAAATTTGATAAGTATATCTTAGTGTTTATATTCCTCTTTAGTACATGGTGATTTTGTTATATACTCACACTGAACTTTTTGGTTTTAGTAAATGGAAGGATCTAGCAGGCACCAAAGTGACAATTAGTTTGAAGGAAACTGTGGTGGTTCCCTAATTAAGAGACTGGAGGAAATGGGGGATTCAATGAGAAATATCGTGGTTATTATAAACCAACTATCAAGAGTCATGATCAAACACTTGAACCTTGGGGTGTTCTCTAATGAATCATGTATGAGATAACAAACTCGATCTCGAAGTTCAGGTTATAATTATAAAGGTAACCATTATGGTTTATATGATCCTTACTTTTAAGCTAATTATGGGTTACTATATGTTATGATGGAAAATGAAAGTCATGAGATTAAATTGAGGTTAAATTATGTTATGGTTATTTTTGAAGATTTTATCTCTTTTTGGGGAATGTTTTAAGAATTATTTTGTTTTGGGAAAAGGACAACACGCAGACCATGTGACAACCCGTCGCGTCAGACAAAGCTGTGGGAATCGAACCCACAACAAAAGTGTGACTGGTATTTATCGCCTACCACTGGACTACGTGAAGTACCTGGTTAGTTTGACTGATTCTTTTTAGTTAAATTATTTTATGAATCAATAGTAAGATCATTTTTGGTTATCTGTGGAAATTATTATCCTATCATGGAGGATATGTGATTAGGTTAATTACTTTTCAGTACGAGACTTTAAGAGAAGCTGGTGTTATTTAGAGATAAATGTTATGATTTATCTTGGGAGTCTATGTGATTAAATCCTTCAAAGATGTGGTTTTCAATCTTAGTTTGGTTTACTTTGAAGAATTTTATGGATAGATGTTTATCGAATGGTCTTTGTTGAACTTTGGGTATTGTTTGACAAATTTTGGAGATTAAGAATAGTTTTTTTATAAAGGATTATTCTTTTTGGGGATTATCTGATCTTGTACTAACCTTTTTGGTTTTGGTTTTGGTTAAGGTCTAAATACAAGGGAAATATATAGTTCTCTTTTGTAGATTTGGTGATTCTCAAGAAGTTGATTATAGTACTCTTAATGTGCTCAAGTCTTCCTAAATACTCGTCTTTTGAAGAAAATATGAGTTTGTGTAAGAAATATAGTAAAAGTTGAAAGTAAACATGACATGTAAGTATTTTTCCTTATGATTTAGTTAAGCTCAAAAATAAATTCCTCAATGAAAATTAATTTAAAACAAAAATGTTGTCTGTTGACTTTTCCTACTGAGGAATCAAATACCGTTTAAACCATTACAAGTTTGTTATTTTCTTGTGGTTAACTTTCTCCTATACATGTTTTCTATCACTCTCCCTCAGAACATGACCCTTTGTTTTTTCTTCCATATCCATGATTTCCTACTTCGAATCCTAGTATGGGTTAACTCAAGTGACCTTTGTACTTCTCTTTCTTTCTTTTAAAGTGATAGTTAAATTTACTCTTTTTCCGATGTGGGGCTTACAATGAAGTTTCCAAGCCCAATTTTGAAATTGCGAGGACACAATTCCCAAAAGGGGGGAAGGATGTAACATCCCAGGTAAATAAATAATATTTCATTCTATGTTTTATCAATATTTGTGAATAAAATGTTAATATTACTTTAAAGGGAATTCTATGCTTGATGGCATACCCAATACGCAACAACAAGTTTCTTTGAAATCTTACGTTGCACACTAATAGTATAATAATATTATAATAGTTAACATCTAACTGTTGTAATGTCGGGAATGAACATAAATAACAAAAAAATGATTACATGTGTTTGTCAAATATTTTTACATTTATCCAATAAATATTAGAGGCTTAAAATGTAAATGAATCCAATTTTAAGAATAAATAATCTAATATTTTTAAATATTGTTTTACAGCCTTTTGATGGAGAAACTTTTTTAAATCTAACTTTTGACAATTTTATAAGATCTATTTGTCAAAATAAACATATTCATTAGAATTAGGAAATTTAAATTTACTTTGGACAAAATTTTGGTATTTTTCTGACAATGTTCATTTTTTAATGAATTGTGAAAAATACTGCATTTTACTTCAAAACTACTTTTTTCATCTAATTTAATTATATGGTTAGATTATCTTTATAATTTTTTTAATGTGTAATTAGAATATATTTTTACTATTAAATTCAATTTTGGTCACTAGAATTAATTTCACTTTGAAAATGGACATAAACATGTGCAAAACGTTTCATAGATATTGCTTCAAAAAACCGGCTATTTGTTTTGACAACGGGAATTATTTTCAAATTAATTATTTCAATTTCTGTGTTTGGAATTTGGTAAAATGGATTCCATATTTGGAATCATAATTTCCAATTTATGTAATTAATACTCTTTTGTTTTTAGAAATTATGAATAGTAAAGATGATAATTATCTTTAATTATCGTGATTAATTAGTAATCGGGCAGTTAAGGATAATAAAATAATATAATAATAATAAAAAATAACGACAAAATGTGTCCTAATGCTACTGGTTGTGTCATTTCCTACCATGGTATGCCTTGTGCCAAACTTTGGGGCCCCATTGAATCACTTTTGGGTGATAGTGACACTTTATCATTTTATTTTTTTAAAGAAAGGAAAATATAACAAAAGTATGTATCACCCAAGTAAAACAATTTTAGTTTTGTCTGTGTAAATAATATCTTAGACTATAAATAGTCATTATAATTCTAAAAAAAATTCCTACATCATAGTATTTTTTTTATAATTTTTAGACATTAAATAAGTTAATTTATTTATGACACCATGATGATGCAGTAATTATCTCATTAATGAATGATTTAAATAAAATTAAAAGATAATGTAAAATCTAAGACTTAAACTTGTCAAAAACTTATTGGATGAGTCTATTTTGAACCCTTATAACCTTATCCTAGAAATATATCAATGTGGGACCTTTAAAATCCAAAACTCGTTTTAAAATAATTTAACAATTCTTGACATTCCAAGAGTGCCCCTCCTCCCTCTTATAAAAGGCCCCCACCTCTACCTCCTTACCCACTCCTCTCAAGCCATTGGCTCGGACAAAATCTGCTAATTTTGTCTCTCCACATCCCTATATTACTCCTAGAAGCCTCACTTTGGACATAATCCTTTCCAAGGAATCCTTTGGGCTCAAATCAAAAAGTGTTACCCGATTTAACGGTAATGTCTTCTCATATGTTCATTTGTTTTATTTTGCTTCTCCAACCCCATAAACACATTGTATTACCTTATTTTGTAACAAAAAATTATATTAAATATTCTAGGATGTTTTTATATGAATTATTCTAGCTACACTTTCACAAACCTCCGTCTAATGGTTAAAGAACATACTGTTTCTATGGATGGTGAATTACTGCCTCACGAAACGATGATTGTTCAATATTCTTTTAAGACCTTTAAAGGTGGCCATTATGATGTCATTGTATTTTATATATTATATATATGGTATTTATTTTTCCTATATGATTATGTATTTTATATTTAAAACATTCCTTTATTCTTTTCATGTTGTGCAAATGCGATAATTTCATATGAGGAAGTGTGTACTACTGCCCCCTCAAGTGATTTGACTCGTTCATGAAAGACATGGATTGTATAAAGAATGATGTTAATGAACTTATGTGACCTAAATAACATATATATTATACTGGAATTATAATATATATATCTCTCAATTATTTTTAATTCCATTAATATGACAAAGAAATTAAAGTAGCGTTCATGCGTACGTACGGCCTACCGTCTCCATGAACGGTACATTTCATTTATTTTTATCTCCAAATGTTATGGAATCATAAAATATTAATATTTAATGGATATATATGATATTTAAAATCATTAATACTATTCTGGAGATGATTTAATTATAACTACATGGACAATTCTTTTCAAACAAGTTCATTTTTGACTCATGTACCAAACATCGACAAAAACATCTGATATGAACTCACATAATTAACTAAATATTATAACATTATAATATGTGATATTAATTGAATAATAAAATTTAAAGGAGGTAATTAAGAAATTATAAATTGAAAAAGTTTATTATTTAGGAATATAAAGAAACGAACAAGACATGTCGGACTTGAGGTAAAGGATGCAACCTCTCTCTTTCTTTTTAAGTACTCTCTTTTATGTCACTTCTATTAAGCTCCTATTTCTTATGTTGGGGGATGTTATTATATATTATTCATACTATACTTTTTATGTTCATATAATGAGATACCCTAATTGATATCTTCAATCCATTTTTGAAAGTTTTAAGTGGCGTCGTTAGGCTGTCGAATTTTCGTAAGGGGATGTGTTATCTCACTTTTTATTTCTGTGAGATTCATGATATATTTGTCACTATGTCCGTTGAGTGGTGTATTTACTGACCATGATTCTAATATTTGTTTAATATAATCTCATTTATGGGTATTTACATCATCATTGTTTGTCCCTTCTTTCATGGGGTGTACGTTTCGAAACTTACCCAAATCGGTAAGGGATTCTTTCACCCTCCTTTTTTTAAAAAAGACTTATTCTTGTTATGTCTTTTAATTTACATATATTTTTTATGGGATATGTTTTTATATATCCTTATTGCTATAAATTTTATTTCCAAGTGATGAGATACTCCTTTTTATCTCTCATCATCTCATTTTATGAATTCTAAAGTGACGCTGTTAGGCTGTTGGATTTCTGTAAGGGAACTTCTTAACCCACTTTCAATTCTTTGGGTTAAACCTCAAATTATTGGTTTTATTTTTCCAAAATTATGTTTGGAATCTCTATGTTGTAATTTCCACAAACCTTTGTGTGGATATACTATTTCTACACATAATCATCTCATTGATAAATTCTTACGTCATTTATACGAACTTGTATGGAAAATCATAACTCAATCTCATTTCATTGAGTTAAATATCTTTGTCATTGGATTTGTTTTTTCAAAAGTATGTGTGAATGACCTCTTATTGTTTTAAACATGATATACATTTATATTGGGTGTATTTATACTTGTCACATATAATTATGCCATTGATTTATCGTTGCACTAATGACATGGTCTTTGAATTGGATTACGTCTCAATTTCTCTTCCTTGAGACACTTCTTGATGATATACACATTTATTCTTTTTAAATTGTATATACAGCCCCTTTGACATTTTATATCCATATTATTTCTATACTAAATTCAATTAAAAGTTTTGAAAATGGTCTACTTTTATGTGGCTTATAATTTAAATGTTCAAAATGGAAAAGGACACATTTATTAAAACATTGTTTTAAATGGTTTTAAAGATTTATTATTTTAAGAATTTATCATCCATGTCCATATTTTAAAAATTGTTTTAAGGATTTATTTATATGGATATGAATGTTTGAAAACCTTTTCAAAATTTTTGAAGAGGTATGGGACTTCGTCTCAATCTCCTTTCATTGAGGAATATTTTGTTTATACACAACTTTCTTTTATACGGTGTATAAACCCCTTTGACTTTTACGTCTATTGAAAAGGAATATTTTTTATAAGAAGAATTTTACTAAACGAAAAAGGGGGATGTTTTTTTGACGTACGTATTTGGCGACAACGACTTCTCCGCCGCCGTAACCATTATTTGAGTTTCAGCTTCCTCTACAAGCCATACCTTTTTTTTAAAATGAAAAATAAATACCACGTTTTACTTTTCTATTATTTTGGTATTGGAAATGGTTTTCATAATATTTTTATTATATAAATGTGTTGTATTGATATCTTGTGATTTTAATGTGTAAATTTTATGTTTCCTTTATGCATGTTTTATGTGATACGATTATGATATGGTTCTTGGACATTGTTATGAAGACGGGTGGTTCTGTGATAAAATAAGGGCGGGTGAGCCCGATATAGCTCTCCAATGCATTGGGCAATGCGAAGGGGTTAAATGCTAAGGTTTATCTGAAGAGATTTATGGAATATACTATGATTGGTATTACAAACGTAATCATGAGGGTTAATCCCTATGTAAGAATGTTATGACTACCTCAAGATACCTTTATGTCTTATGATTTCTATTGAGTTATGCATAAATCTTGTTATTCATGAGTTATGTTAAAGTAATTATGTTTTATGAGTAAAGTATGATTTCATTGATTCTTATGTATACATGGACTAATGTTTTCTTTCTATATTGTTATAACCCTTACTGAGCTTTTTATGCTCACCCCAAGTTTTTGAAATGTTTTCCACAGGACTTAAAGTGGAATACGGTCAAGGATGGGATCAAGGAAATGTCATGATATCTAAAATATGGAACTGAACATGACTCTTTTCTTCAAAAGTTTTATTTTGTGAAAAAATGTAAACTGATTAGATGTGTCTACTTTGTAATCTCTGAGATGTAACAGTTATTTCCTAATTCTCTAAAACTCTAAACCTGAAAAGATTTTCAATGTGAATTATTCATTTAATTCATGATTAAGTAATGTTTTAAGGCTGGGTCCTTATATTTGGTATCAAAGGTCAGTTTAGATAACTTTAGAGGTTAGGACATTCTTTAATCATAAGTGACAAGTTGTAGATGACCACAATGGGTAGTATATTAGATGGAGTCCTTTTTTTGAAAGTTAAAATTAGTTTGAGATAAATTGGATAAGTATATATTAGTGTTTATATTCCTCTTTATTACATGGTGATTTTGTTGATATACTCACACTGGCCTTTTTGGTTTTAGTAAATGGAAGGATCTAGCAGGCACCAAAGTGACAATGGGTTTGAAGGAAACTATGGTGGTTCCCTGATTAAGAGACTGGTAGAAATGGGGGATTCAATGACAAATCTCATGGTTATTCTAAACCAACTATCAGGAGTCATGATCAACCACTTGAACCTTGGTGAGTTCTCTAATACATCATGTAAGGGATAACCAACTTGATGTGGGTGTTTATGTAATATTTATAGAGGTAACCCTTAGGGTTTATATGATCCTTAATTTTGAGGTAATTATGGGTTTCTATATGTTATGATGGAAAATTAAAGGCATGAGATAAAATTGAGGTTAAATTATGTTATGGTTATTTTTGAATAATTTATCTCTTTTTGGTGAATGTTTTAAGAATTATTTTGTTTTGGAAAAAGGACAACACACAGACCGTGTGACAACTCGTCGCGTCGGACAAAGTTGTGGGAATCGAACCCACAACCGAAGTGTGACTGGTATTTATCGCCTACCACTGGACTACGCGAAGTCCCTAGTTAGTTTGACTGATTATTTTTAGTTAGAGGATTTTATGAATCATTAGTAAGTTAATTTTTCATTATCTATGTAAATGATTATCCTATCATGGAGGATATGTGATTAGGTTAATTACTTTTCAGTACGAGACTTTAAGAGAAGATGGTGTTATTTGGAGATAAATGTTAAGATTTATCTTGGGAGTCTATGTGATTAAATCCTTCAAAGATTTGGGTTTCAATCTTAGTTTGGTTTACTTTGAAGAATTTTATGGATAGACGTTTATTGAATGGTCTTTATTGAACTTTGGGTATTTTTTGAAAAATTTTGGAGATCAAGAATAGTTTTTTTATAAAGGATTATCCGTTTGGGGGATTTTCTGATCTTCTACTAACCTTTTTGGTTTTTGTTTTGGTTAAGGTTTAAAGACATGGGAAATATATAGTTCTCTTTTGTGGATTAGTTAATTCTCAGAAAGTTTATTATAGTACTCTTAATGTGCACAAGTCTTCCTAAATACTTGTCTTTTGAAGAAAATATGAGTTTGTGTAAGAAATATAGTAAAAGTTTAAAGTCAACATGACAAGTAAGTATGTTTCCTTTTGATTTAGTTAAGCTCAAAAATAAATTCCTCAATGAAAATTAATTTAAAACAAAAATTTTGTCTATTAACTTTTCCTACTGGGGAATCAAATACCGTTTAAACCATCACAAGTTTGTGATTTTCTTGTGGTTAAATTTCTCCTAGACATGTTTTCTATCACTCTCCCTCAGAATATGACCCTTTATTTTTTCTTCCATATCCATGTTTTCCTACTTGGAATCATAGTATAGGTTAACTCTGGTGACCTTTGTACTTCTCTTTTTTTCTTTTAAAGTTATATTTATATTTACTCTTTTTCCGATGTGGGGCTTACAATGAAGTTTCCAAGCCCAATTTTGAAATTGTGAGGACGCAATTCCCAAAAGGGGGGAAGGATGTAACATCCCAAGTAAATAAATAATATTACATTCTAATGTTTATCAATATTTGTGAATAAAATGTTAATATTACTTTAAAGGGAATGTTATGCTTGATGGCGTACCCAATACGCCACAACGAGTTTCTTTGAAATCTTACATTGCACACTAATAATATAATAATATTATAATGGTTAACCTTTAGCCGTTGTTGTGGCGGGAATGAACAGAAATAAATAAAAAATTATTACATATTTTTGTTAAATATTTTTAAATTTATCCAATAAATATTTGAGGCTTAAAATGAAAATGAATCCAATTTTAAGAATAAATACTCTAATATTTTTAAAAGTTTGTTTTACCACCTTTTGATGGAGAACCTTTTTTAAATCTAACTTTTGACAATTTTATAAGTTCTATTTTTCAAAATAATCTTATTCTTTAGAATTGGTACATTGAAATTTATTTTGGACAAATTTTTGGTATTTTTCTGACAATGTTCATTTTTTAATGAATTGTGAAAAATACTGCATTTTACTTCCAAACTGCTTTTTTCATCTAATTTAATTATATGGTTAGATTATCTTTTTAATTGTTTTAAAGTTTAATTAGAATATATTTTTACCATTTAATTCAATTTTGGTCATTATAATTAATTTTACTTTGAAAATGGACATAAACAACTGCCAAACTTTTCATAGATATTGCTTCAAAAAAACCCACTATTTGTTTTGACAACGGGAATTATTTTTAAATTAATTATTGAAATTTCTGTGTTTGTAAATTGGTAAAATTGATTCCACATTTTGAATCATAAGGTCTAAATTACGTAATTAAGACTCTTTTGTTTTTGGACATTATGAATAGTAACGATTGTAATTATCTTTAATTATCGTGATTTATTAGTAATCAGGTAGTTAAGGATAATAAAATAATATCATAATAATAACAAATGAACCCAAAATGTGTCCTAATGCTACTTTTTGTGTCATGGACGACCATGGGATTCCTTGTGCCAAACTTTGGGGGCCCATTGAATCACTTTTTGGTGATAGTGACACTTTATCATTTTATTTTTTAAAAGAAAGGAAAATATAACAAAAGTATGTATCACCCAAGTAAAACAATTTTAGTTTTGTTTGTCTAAATGATCTCTTAGACTATAAATAGTCATTCAAAATAAAAAAATATTTCCTACTTCATAGTATATTTTTATAATTTTTAGACATTAAATAAGTTAATTTATTTATGACACCATGATGATGTAGCGATTATCTCATTAATGAACGATTTAAATAAAATGAAAAGATAATGTAAAATCGAAGACTTAAAATTGTCAAAAACCTATTGGATGAGTATATTGCGAACCCTTATCACCTTATCCTTGAAATATATCAATTTGGGACCTTTAAAATCCGAAACTCATTTTAAAATAAAGTAACATTTCTTGACTTTCCAAAAGTGCCCCTCCTCCCTCTTATAAAAGGCCCCCACCTCTACCACCTTACCCACTCCTATAAATCCATTGGATTGGCCAAAATCTGCTCATTTGGTCTCTCCACATACCTATCTTACTCCTAGAAGCCTCACTTTGGGACGAATCCTTTCCAAGGAATCCTTTGGGCTCAAATCAAAAAGAGTTACCCGATTTAAAGTTAATGTCTTCACTTATGTTCTTTTGTTTTATTTTGCTTCTCCAACCCGCTAAACTCTCTTTATTACTTTATATTGTAACAAAACAATTATATTAAATATACTAGGATGTTTTTATAAGAATTATTCTATCTAAACTTACACACACCTCCATCTAATTGTTAAAGAACATACTATTTCTGTGGATGGAGAATTATTCCCTCACAAAACGATGATTGTTCAATATTATTTTAACACCTTTAAAGGTGGACACTATGATGTCATTGTATTTTATATATTATATATATTTTATCTATGTTTTTTATATGCTTCTGTATTTTATATTTAAAACATACCTTTATTCTTTTCATGTTGTGAAAATGCGATAATTTCATATGAGGAAGTGTGGACTACCGCCACCGCAAGTGATGTGACTCTTTCATGAAAGACATGGAATGTATAAATAATGAAATTAATGAACTTATGTTACCTATATAACATGTATATTATACTGGAATTATAATATATATATCTCTCAATTATTTTTAATTCCATTAATATGACAAAGAAATGAAAGTAGCGTTCATGCTTACGTACGGCCTACCATCTCCATGAACGGTGCATTTCATTTATTTTTACCTCAAAATGTTATAGAATAGTATAAAATAAATATTTACTGTATATATATGATGTTTAAATCATTAATACTATTCTGGAGATGATTTACTTATCACTACATGAACAATTCGTTTCAAACAAGTTCATATTTGACTCATGTACCAAACATCGACAAAAACATCTGATATGAACTCACATAATTAACTAATTATTATAAAATTATAATATGTGATACGAATTGAATAATATACTTTAAATTAGGTTCTTAAGAAATTATAAATTGAAAAAAGTTTATTATTCATGAATATAAAGAAACGAACAAGACATGTCGGACTTGAGGTAAAGGATCCAACCTCTCTCTTTCTTTTTAAGTACTCTCTTTTATGTCACTTCTTTTAAGCCCCTCTTTCTTATGTTGGGGTATGTTCTTCTATATTCATATTAATCTAGTTTTTATGTTCATATGATGAGAGACCCTAATTGATATCTTCAATCCATGTTTGGATGTTTTAAGTGGCGTCGTTAAGCTGCTGAATTTTCGTAAGGGGATGTGTTATCTCACTTTTTATTTCCGTGAGATTCATGATATATTTGTCACTATCTCCATTGAGTGGTGTATGTAATGACCATGATTATAATATTTTTGTAATATACTCTCATTTATGGGTATTTACATCAGCATTTTTTGGTCCTTCTTTAATGGGGTGTACGTTTTGAAAGTTACCCAAATCGGTAAGGGATTCTTTCACCCTCCTTTTTTTTTAAAAGACTTATTCTTGTTATGTCTTTTAATTTACATCTTATTATGATGGGATATGTTCTTATATATCCTTATTTCTATAAATGTTAATTCCAAGTGATGAGATACCCCTTTTTATCTCTAATCTTCTCATTTTATGAATTCTAAAGTGATGTCGTTAGGCTGTCGGATTTCTGTAAGGGAACTTCTTAACCCACTTTCAATTCTTTGGGTTAAACCTCTACTTCTTGATTTTATTATGCCAAGATTATTTGTGGAATATCTATGTTGTAACTTCCACAAACCTTTGTTTGGATATACTATTTCTACACATAATCATCTCATTTATAAATTCTTACGTCATTTATACAAACTTGTATGGGAAATCATAACTCAATCTCATTTCATTGAGTTAAATATCTATGTCATTGGTTTTGTTTTTCCAAGAGTATGTTTGAATGACCAATGATTGTTTTACACTTGATATCCACTTATATTGGGTGTATTTATACTTGTCACATATAATTATGTTATTGATTTATCCTTGCACTAATGACATGATCTTTGAATGTGATTATGACTCAATTTCTCTTCCTTGAGACACTCCTTGATGATATGCTCTTTTATTCTTTTTAAAGTGTATATAAAGCCCTTTTGACATTCCATATCCATATTATGTCTATAATCAAGTCATTTAAAAGTTTTTAAAATGGTCTACTTTCATGTGGCTTATAATTTAAATGTTCAAAATGGAAAAGGACTCATTTATTAAAACATTGTTTTAAATGGTTTTAAAGATTTATTCTCTTAAACATTTATCATCCATGTCCATGTTATAAATATTGTTTTAAGGATTTATTTATATGGAGATGAATGTTTAAAAACCTTTTCAAAAGTTTCGAAGTGGTATGGGACTTCATCTCAATATCTTTTTATTGAGGCATATTTTGTTTTATACACAACTTTCTTTTATACGGTGTATAAACCCCTTTGACTTTTACATCTATTAAAAAGGAATCTTTTTTATACGAAGAGTTTTACTAAATGACAAAAGGGAACGTTTTTTTGTCATACGTATGCGGCGATAATGAATTCTACGCCGCCATGACCATTATTTGAGTTTCAGCTTCCTCTACAAGACATAACTTTTTTTTAAAATGAAAAATAAATCTTGTGTTTTAATTTTCTATTATTTTGGTATTGAAAATGGTTTTTATAATGTTTTTATTATATCAATTTGTTGTATTGATATCTTGTGATTGAAATGTGGAAATTTTATGTTTCCTTTATGCATGTTTTATGTGATACGATTATGTTATGGTTCTAGGGAATTGTTATGTAGATGGGTGGTTCCCTGATAAACTAAGGCCGGGTGAGCCTAATATAGATCTCCAATTCATTGGGTAACGTGAAGGGGTTAAACGCTAATGTTTATCCGAAGATATTTAGGGAATATACTGTTATGGGTATTCCAAACGTAACCATGAGGGTTACTCCCTACGTAAGAATGTTATGAATGCCTCAAGTTACCTTTATGTCGTATGATTTCTTTTGAGTTCTGCATAAATCTTATGATTTCATGAGGTATGTTAAAGTTATTATGTTTTATGAGTAAATTATGATTTCATTGATTCTTATGTATACATGGACTGATTTTTTCTTTTTGTATTGTTATAACCCTTACTAAGCTTTTTAGGCTCACCCCAAGTTTTTGAAATATTTTCCACAGGACTTAAAGTAGAATACGGTCAAGGATGGGATCAAGGAAATGACATGATGTCTAAAACATGGAACTAGACATGACACTTTTGTTCAAGAGTTCTATTTTGTGAAAAAAAAATGGAAACTGAGTAGATGTGTCTACTTTGTAATCTTTGCGATGTAACAGTTATGTCCTAATTCTCTAAAACTCTAAACCTGAAAAGATCCTCAATTTGAATTATTCATTTAATTCAAGATTAAGTAATTTTTTAAGTCTGGGTCCTTATACATATATCTTGGTATAGATTCTACCCTTGTGGAGCATCTAACCGAGATTATAGATTGTAGTGATGTGTATCTTTGTGGAAAGACTATTCTTGTAGTTTGAGTATTGTGGCTATATGGGTGAGTCCAATAGGAGACCTGGGAGAGTGAATCTAATATACTAGCATAGTAGATATACTTTTTCATTGAGTCACCACATTTATTCTAGAAGCAACACATATACAAACTATTATCTGGTGGAAAGGTTGTAAGATCCTATCTTTTTTCAGGTACCTTCCTACTTGAGTTTTGGTAAAATCTTTCTTTTATTCTATTTTTTCTATTTTAAACCCCTGGTGGATGAGAATTTTCTTTGAGGATTGAGGGAATATTCCAGTGGAAATGATCTAATGTCTATTGATGTATTCTTATTTTAATTGGCTATATTTTAGAATAAATGTGTCAAAGGATTTCGAGGGTTATTCTTGGGTCTTAGAGGGTTTCAAATGTGGTTCAGATTATTTCAATAGAATTTGGGCTCAGACCTATCTACTAGACACTTTAACATCATGAACATGTTACACGATGTGAGCCTATTATTAGGAACATGTTTTGAACTAGTTTAGAATGTGAAAATTTTACATGATGTGAAAAATTATCATATTTTGAAAAACAAAATGAGGGTTATTTTAACATGAGGTGATTCATTTCTTATTATATGTTAAAAAATAATAATTTTACATCATAAAACATGTTCACATCATGAATATATCATGACCACTGGTTTTAAACCATGCAACCCATATGATTTTATTTCATTTAAGGTGAATCCTTCTCTCTCGAAGATGATTCTGAATATAGGTGATTTTAGAGTTATTCTCTCCCTTATGGACATCCTGATCTAGTGTTTGGTTAATGGTGTGTTCCTTTGTCTTGTTTTTACACTTTATCCTTCTATCCTCCATTATAGTGGTTTAAACTTTTGACAACCATTAGAATTGGGGTTTGGTAATGATTCATGGTTATCCATGTTTTTCTTGATGATATCCTATTCCATTACTCCTTGTTTACATTATCATGAGTGTGTTTATTTGATTTCATGATAGAGGTAGTTGGTCTATAAAAACACATATAGTCTATTATCTATTTATTTTAACTATGTGAAATAATAAGTGACCATGTCGATGCATCATGCACATTAAATAAAAAATAATGGTAATTGTTAACAATGATTTTGGATTAGTCCTTCAGTCCCTTTAGATTTTTTATATTGAGACCTATATTGTGAATACCCTTGGTATGATCCTACCTTGATAATAATTATTTGGATACTGGTTTGAATATTTGATTCAATAGGACCTAAGACCTCAGATTTTATCTTATTATAGATACAACTTGGAAAATATCTTATTTATTTATTAAAATGACTCGAGATAATTTGACATGATATGGTTGTGTAAACTAGTATGACAATGGATAATGATAAAAAAATTGATATATAAAAGGGTATGGTAAAGATAAAAGTTTAATTTATTGATTTTGAAATTTTATTTTTAGATATATGTAGTGTTATTCTTGATATTATGACTTATGATATGAATTTTTATGTAATTCTTATAGGGCATGTCCTGGTTATATTGTAATGATTACTGAGCCTGGCACGGTTATGCTATAATGAAAATAGGGCATATCATGATCACGTTGTAATGCATATAAGTCTAGAAATAGTTATGTTATAATGTTTATAGGGCTTGTCCTGGTTATTCTTTAGTTTGTATAGGTCTTAGCCTAGTTATGTTTCAATTATTATAGGGCTTGTCCTAGTTATGTTGTGATTCTTATAGGGTTTGACCATATTGTGTAGATGTGCATATAAGGCTTCTCCCTCGAATCGATGGAATCTTCTTCGGTCTTCTTAATATCAGCGACATTTTCTTTTTGGGTTGCCTCGCTTCTATTTTGATGGTCCCCGGTTCTTCCGCCTCATTGAAGATGCCTTCGTTCAGAGACCTCGATCGCTTGAACCATTGCTCTAACCCTAAATTCTGCTGCTCCTATCCTGGTTGGATTTGGATCGAGGGTTACAATAGGGTTTTTGGATGTGTGGTTCGACGATCTTCAATGTTCCAGGCATGAGCACCTCGAAGTTGGCTTTGTTTTTTTCGATTTTCTTCTTCAAGCTATCAGTGAATGTTTGTACGATTCTTCCTAGAGGTCGATCTATTTGATGTTTGTTCAGTGGTGTTCCAATTTGTGGTTCTGGTTTGGTTTTGATGTCTATGATGGGATTCTTCTTGGCGGAGACGATGAGGACTTCTCCTCGGCGATGATAGTGTCAAATGGTTTCTTTCATCGGAGATTCTGGTGGTGCTCTACGGCGACGACATCGGTGTTCTCGGTGACGATGGGGTTCGGATGTGGTACAACGATCTGATGGATTCGATGTCATTGTTTGCATCTCAAGGTGACTGAGATAGCGACATGATGATGGTTTACTGCTTTTTGATTTTAAAATTTTGGAATGGTTGTTTCAGTGGCGGTATTGTCGAGTCTATAGGTTTTTCATGTTGGTATCTTTTGAATTTTGAAACATGTTGCATCTGATGGTCAAGGCGCGGTGAATGGTTGTGTTTCTTATTTTGAAATTTGTCTATGTAATGTGTGTTTTAGTCTCGATGTTGGAGGAATGTTGTTGTAGGTTCCCACTTACCCTTAAAGTGGAGTTTCAATAAAATTAAATAATGGATTGTGGTGGTTGGTTATAGTTATCATGGTGATGATACATTCCTAGACTTATTATCTAATAATTCTGAAGCAGGTTAATTTTTATATCATATTAATTGAATAATTAATAATAATTTTTATCACTTTATTCCATGTACCTTTTATTCGGGCTGGTTTTTTTAAACATGGTGGTGTTGACCTACTGAGCTTTACTTTGACCCTATTTTATACTTTGTTTGGTGCCAATCAGATTACATGGATGGTGGTTTGTACAATGGAAAAGGACCTTGTTGCTAATTGTTTCTTGTGGGATAGGTTGGAGTTTGAAGACGAAACAAACATGGGGTTTGGTACCGGGTAATTTTGAGTTTGTAGTGTTAGTTTGGTCTTCTATCTATATGACTTGTCTCATGACATATTTTAACATTGAATCCTATCATTGAATTATTTTTTATCCTATTTTTTCTAGTTTCCTCCACTATTCTTTATATTCACTATTGTGATACAGTTTCTACTATTTTTTACATTGATATTTTATTCTACTGTTATTACAACCTCATGCTAGGGGGTATAGTGTAACTACCCACATAATGATAGAATAAATTATTTTAATATTTATAAGTATTCTTCAATTCTGTAGTTATATTCATTATTATTACATTACGTAATTCTTAAAATCAAAAAGCAAATGGTTTTATTCAAACATTTCTTCAAAGATTTTAAAAGATCATTTAATTATTAAATAAAAGAATTTTTATTTGGAAAAAAGAATTTCATTTTAAATTCATCATTATAATATTATATTAGGATGATTTGTGTTTTTTTTTAATTTTCATAAAATACTGATTATTTGTGGAATAGTGAAAAATACAGATTTTTTTTTGAAAACTATATTTTATTTTAAAGTATTTACATTTTCAATTTATGGTTTCAATTTTTATTAAATTTTTATTATTTAATTTTTATTTATAATAATATATTTATTGTTTTTTAAGTTTATTTTATATTTTAATTTAGTATACAGTATTATATTTTAAAAAAGGCCTTTTTCTCAAATCTATTTTTTTGTAGCATTTTTCCTGTTTAATTTTAAATTAAATTATAAAAAAATTATGTTTTGATTTTTGAAAAATTTATTCCATATTATGAATCATTGGGTAAAAATTTATTAAATAGTTACATTTTATTTTTGGACAAAATGAATAGGAAATTTAATAATTTTTATTACCATAGTAAAGGGTAAATCGAGTAATTTAGGTTAAAAATAAAATGATATGAACCACTAAATGACCCAAAAATATGCCAAAATATTATTTTATGATTATATATAGATAAAAATAATACATGGCCCAAATTTATAAACTTTTTACGTTACATGGTTGAGATTATGACCTCTATGATATTTTATTTAATGAAATGCCAAGCTAGTAACACTCTTGTTTTTAATAAGGATAATATTTTTATAATATTAATATATAGTGGATATTCACAACTATAAATTCTCTTATGAAATATAAAATATTTTTATTCACCATGGTAATTTGTTTTAATTTTTAGTGAATAAATAATTTCATTAAATGCTTACATAATGTTGATACTTTAATTATTTAATTAATAAAAAAATTAAATAAATTATATTAAATATATTAAAATAAATATTATTTGATATAAATAATCTTAGAAAATATTTTTATAGAGGAAGTTAACATGTTCAGGATGTGTTAAAATAAATGGTTTTAATTATAATTGTTATCTTTATATTATTAAAGTCACTGAATGGAATAGTTCAAAGAATTGACATTATGGATATTTTATAGTAAATAATATTTCATTAAATGATATAAAAATCATAAAAAAAATAAATTAAAATAATTTATTAGGATAAGTATTAAAATATGTTCCATTTATGGGTCTTTTTTCATTTTATATTGAATATTTTTAACCTCAAATAATAAAAATACATGTTGTTATAGTAAGGGTTGAAGAGGGTGAAATAGGGGTATAAACCCAATGATAATAGTTGAAGTATTGTAAAAACATATATAATTATTATTTTATGAGGGTATTTATATCCACAAACATATTATGTTATAAATATCTCACTTTGGATCCATTTGGAATTGAAATTAATTTATATTAATTTAATATTTTAATAAATTCTAAGAGTGCCCCTGCCCTCTCATATAAAAGGGCGCCTCTTCTGATCATTTATTAAAACATTAAAACCATTTTGCTTCATAAACTAATTTCCCATACACCTTCCTAGAAATACCAATCTCATTTTTTTATTCCTAATTCCTATCTTAGAGGTCATAATATGTTAATCAATGAATGTTTTCCAACGAAGAGGTATAGTTTTTATCATTAAGATTTATTTTTTTTCTTCTTATACCTCCATCAAATCATTCTTTACGTTACATATATAATAAAATTAATATCTTATATATAATTATTTGTTGTTATATTAATATCAAAACATATATTAATCTCATATTCCATAAAATGTGAGATGAAACTATCATTCATGTGTACGGTAGTCTACCATATCGCCAACCGATATAATTCATTTTCCATCCCAATATATCCTAAATGGGTTATATTTATTGAATTAATTTTTATATATGATATTAATAAAATATTTATTACTATTAATAGAAAATATATCATTTACCTTGTTACCTATCCATTCACTAAAAAATGATAACTCAATTCGTGAAAACAAGTGGACTACCACCTACACAATGTGATTTGATTCTATTTTCATCATGAAATAACATAGATATTATATATAAGTATATTTAAAGATATAATGTGACCTATATAACATTATTATGATAATTTAAAGGTAAAATAATATTTACCTCATTTTCATAATTATCGTTTGAAAAATGGAAACACTGCCCATGCATATATACGACCAACCATCTCCATGACTATAACATGGTTCATTTTTCATAGCCATATTTAGTGGATGAATTTAATATTACAATTTATGTATAAAAATTATAATTATTTAATGATTATTATTTTGTATATGATGTGATAATTTCTCATTTGATCGTAGTAAACATACTAAATTCATTTTGGACTTACATAGAAAGTATCATTAAAACATACGATGTGAACTTTAGTGATTAAGTGATTGCATATGACATACAAATAATTTATATAATAGGAATAATAAATATGAAAAGTTTCGTGAGAAAGTAAATAATTGCCCTAATTTTATTATTTAGGAATATAAAGAATTTACATGACTAGTCGGACTTAATGTAAGGGACTTTCTCTTAAAAATCCTATTTTAAACGTCCTCTATAAAATATTTTTAAAAAAGTCAGAAGGAATGTTTTTTAACAAATATATAATGAGAGGATTTTCCTACCATAATTATTCCATAATTCATTGAACCTTCAATTACATGTTTACATGGTTATTTTCCTAGAAATGTTTTTCATTTGCATGTCTACAGTTTTTCTAAAAATAAAATATTTCAAAATGAAAGGGTTATTTTCCTTAAGAATGTTTGTATGATGCAGAAAATAATGTCCTATTATTATGTTATAGTTATTGGGAATTTTTTATGACTATGGTTTGTTCCATTATAAACCAATTACGGGTGATTCTGTGATGAACCATGTATGGGTGGTTATGTTATTAACCAATGAAATTTGGTTTCATGATAAACCTTGGATGAGTTGTTATGTTATAACCTCAAATGCATTGAGTACTCTGGAGAAAAAATTTAAAATTATTTATAGTGAAGATACATTTTCTTCTATAACTATTACATCATTATACAAATAAAAAACATAATAATGTGACAAATCTGTGGTCCAAATTTTTAGTGTCTTGGAAAAATTAAGTTCATACTTAACTTTTACATAATAAAGCATAAAATTTTATTTAAAATACTATTAGTTATCCTTTTAAATATCTCACTTTATTCATAGTACATGATGTCACATGAGGATATATATCAAATATTGTTGAGAAAAAATCCCATTAAAAGGATAAATGAGGGAAATTAATCAATATAACATGGGTGAGAATAATCACATCAATATATCATATGCATATGATCAATATTATCATCATGAGGGAAACATTATATAAAGGCATGGAATGTAGCAATTCATAAAAATGAAATATCATGTCATAGTAGTCAAATACCACATAAAGTTGTTAACAAAGCTAGCATCATGTTAACATATAAAATATGTGCATAATTATAACATAATCATTATGAAAAATGATATCATCGTTTTCATGAATAATACGCATTATCTCATGAGATACATCAGATTACCCAATGAATTTGAGGGCTATATAATTCTATTCCAACCCATCACATCATAATATTTACATAATCATGAATGCCACATAAAAAATATTATATTCATAGTTGTGAATAAACCCATGTAAAGGACTGGTTTTTATAATTATTTCATCAATATTTATTTCATGAATAAAATTGGGGTTCTAAAATGGAAAAGGACAATCATATTGGGTATAATAATCATCATTCTAGAGCAAATAAGAAACTACTCAAGATGAGTTAAGATGTGTTTTGGAAAGAACATTTCTTTGTGAAAATATTTATATTTATAAAAGAAATCATATTTGAAGAATGTATATACCTAAAAAATGGAAGAATAAGGAAATGATATTTAAGTAATATTATAATAATATCTATACCAATTATGTCATGAAAAAGGGGTAACCCAAAGAAAAGAAGCTGGGTTTGAGAATACCCTTACCTTAATTCCTACTTTATTTTGTCTCTTTTATGACTCCTAAATAATAGACCTAGATTTATTAAAACATTGATCTATAAGTTAATTATAGTCATGTATACAACTAATTTTCAATTAAAATAATTGGACTATGTTTATTAATTTCTGTTGATAAAATTGAAGTGTTTTGATATCATGTTTTTCTTAAAAATTTCCAATTTTGCTTTGATCTCTCTATTTTCATTCAAATTCATTTATATAAAATTATAACTAACTATAGAATATTATAATATAGGAAATGAAATTATTATATATCATATATAATTAATACTATCCATCCAAGAAAGTTTAATAAAAATTTTCTTAAAAAGAAAAGTGTAAAATAAGTGAAATTGTTATTTTAAGGAATCACTTTAGTCTTTAGGTTTTCAGAAGATATTTTAAGGATTGGAAATTAAGTTTATAATATTTTATTTACTCATTTGTGAAATTAAACAAATAATGTATGAACCACAACTTGTATAAAGTATTAGGGCATAGTTACATCATGAATGGTGTAATTTAAGATACACTAATTATGTGAAAAACAGTATTTTTACTATTCACCTGAAAAACTAAGTATTTCAGAAAATTTCCAAAACAAATAACCCTTGGATAATTTATAAATGATGATATAAAAGATGATATTAATTTTATGGATATAAATTGATATCATGGGTAATCTTTTTTATACATAAAAATTAGGGTTTTGATGAAATACATTAAAATACAGTTTATTTAAAAGTACTTTTATTTTATTTTAGTTTTTCTAATAATTATATATATTTATTGGAATTATAAAATTAATATTTACTTAAATTATTCATGATAAATATTATCTATATTAAATTTAATTATTTTTAGGTTATATTATTATTCCATTGGTTTGGTTACTATTCCGAATAGTCACATTACATCCTATAAATACCACTTCATTCTTTCACTCCATAGTCACTAAAATTCAACCCAATATTATATATTTTCATTTTAGAGGTTTTTGGTTAGGATAATAATATTATTTTATTTCTATTATGTTTTCTATAGGGTCCATGATTCAAATAGACTATGGTGATCCATATTTTCTTATTTTAGCTTTTCTATTTTATATTTTTTTGTCCAGTTGTAATGTTTGGAATTTTGATTAGTTTCATTATTGATTAATGTAACAATATTTATTAATGAAATAAATTATTTTATATTTTTTTATTTGTATAATATTATATATTATATTATAACACACATTTTTTGAAGATACAATTATCATTTATTAACTCTAGGTTGTTACATTCTTCCCCCCTTTATAAATTTCATCGTTGAACTTTTAACTCATATTCTCTATTAACAATATAAGTGGGTACTTTTTCCATTTTTTCTTCTATTTTCTACCATTTTATAAAATATAACCATCAATTTATTTTTTTTATTTTATTGAAAGATCCGCTTTAAGGAAAAGTGGGAACCTTACAAGAACTTAACCGCCTGATTTCAAAATTCAAATTAAAAACCTAAAACCATTTCAAAATATGAGAACAGACCATCATCGCCGCATCGGACCACGAACCACCTCACGATATGCACCCTTACAAAATCTGAACCCTACGGTAACACCAGTCTTGAATGATATTCAAAATTCAAAATATCCTGTGAATCTCGCGATCAACATCGTCGTCTTCTCCACCAAACACATCGATGACATTCACGTATCTTCCATACACAACAATCACCATAATCTTCATGGCCTTTCGAGAAAGATAAACCATCCACACACCGTTCATCTTCACCCATTGATTACCATAGCCGACGTGGATGGCCAACGGAGTCCATCATTATCTCTAAAGAACTATTGTCATCGAAAAAACACCCCACCAAACGTATTCACCCTTCGTCTACCATCTCCAATGAGGAAGGCCACCAGAGTCCATCATCAGCATCACTAAAGCACTATTGACATCGAGAGAAAAAACGAACACCCCACCGAACACCACAGGACAAGAAGAACCTCCAAAACCACTATAAAAAACCCTCATCTTTGACCAACACTGACCCCGAAACACAACAAACACACAAAACCAACCGAACATCAAAGGATCATTAAAGACATCGCAGGAGAAAACTAGAAGAAGGCCATAAATGAAACCCGTGAGGAATGCTCCACGGACGTCGAACCACAAGGCCCAAAACCCTTGTGTGTCCATCACTCCAAATCTGACCTAGAGAGGAGCGATGGAACGCTAGGTCAGAGCAAGGTCAACACGGTCAAAACCGAGAAAGAGGAAGGGGACCAACCGCGAAATCGAGGAAGACGCCTTGAAGATCCACGACCACCGAGCCACTAAGCCCAAAACCTCAATAATCCAACTCTCCCGAACCGACCTGGAGAGTAGAGGAGGAACTAGAGGTCAGAGTAAGGAGCGGAAGTTGGGGAAAATGCGTAGCGTCTTCATCAGAGCTGGCCAACCCAACCGTGAAATCGAGGAAGACGAAGTGAAGAGGGGAAGAAAAATTAGAGAGGGTATTTAGGAGGAACCCATGAAAGGATAAGGTAGGGGATCGAGCACCAACCTGCTGAGAGCTGAATCTCTGCCAAGCCAAAGATGGGGAAAACCCCTTAAGAGCCGCCATCGAGAAGATATTGGGAAGGAAACGAGAGGCGATAAAGGCAAAAGAGGCAGGATGAGGAGGGAAAAAACAGCGTCTCCGAAAGACTCTCAAAACCCTAGAGGAGGGAGAGAACGAAGAAGGACCGGAGGGTGCGAGCGGAGAACCTGGCGAGTGAGGGGCCATTCCTCCTTACCCTAATGGTTAAGGAATTGTTATTTATAAAAGGTTTAAAAAACATAATTAAGTAAATAAAGAATAAATAATTTATTCATTTTTATAAATCAACTCTAAAGACATTATTATGGGATCTCTATGTTCATCATTTTTCTAAAACGATTCTTTTAAGATGTTTTACACATAAGTAAACTTATACATATAGTTTTCACTCTTTTTTTCTATCCTAATTCACAAATTAACAAAAACACTCTATGATAACAACTATATTGACCCTAATTTTTCTTTCATACCTATTTCATCATTTTAAAGACAATCAATATAACAGTGTTACATATCAAGGATCCAAAGAATTCGTGTCTTGGGAAAATTAGGATCATACATAACTTCTACATAATAAAACATAAAAATTTATTATCTTTCTAAATATCTAAAATTTTCCTTTGTATATGATTTCAAATGAGGATATACACCAAAAAATGGTTGATCTAAAAGCTAAGTGAGAGGATGAATAAGGGACATTAATCAATATAACATGTGTCAGCATAATAATCATCAAAATATCATAAGCATAGTATAATCATAAAAATAATCAGTAAAACATTAAATAATGGCATGGAATATAGAAATACATAAAAATGAAATATCATGTCACAGTGGTCAAATACCACACATAGTTTTGAATAGAGAAGCATAATATTCATGAATAACTTATGTGAATAATCATTAAATCATCATTATGAACATGTATTGCGCCATTTTCATGAATAATACACATTATATAATGAGATATATCACATTAGCCAATGCATTTTATAGATATAAAATTCTAGGCCCACCTGTCACATCATAATATTTAAATAATCATGCATGCCACATAGAGTATATTATAATAATAGTCATGAATTAACCCATTGAATGGAATTGGTTTCATAAAGATTTAATAAATCATGATTTCATGAATAATATTTTGGTTACCAAATGATAAAGGAAAATATATTTGTATAAGTTTCATCATTCATGGTCAAAGAAGAAACTATTCAAGGGGAGTCAAGATGTGTTTTTGAATGAAGAGTACTTTGGGAAAATCATTGTATTTGTCATAAAATCAAGTTCGAATCATTTATATCCCTAAAAATAGAAGAATAATGAAATTTTATTTAAGTAACATTAGAGTAATATTCATTCCAAATATTTCATGATAGATGGATAACCCAAAAAATGAGGTGGGTTCAAGAATCCCCTTACATTAATTCATGAATTATTTCATCACATTTATGCCTCCGGAATAATAAACATAAATTTATTGAAACATTGATCTAGAAGTTAATTTTAGTAATTTATACAACTATTTATTAATTATAATCACTGTATTATTTTCCTAGTTTGTATTGATGAAATTGAAGTGCTTTCGTATCATGTTTTTCTTTAAAATTTCTCATTTTGATTTGAGTTCACTATTTTCATTAAATTTCATCTATAAAATTGTATAATTAAATCCATGATAATATAATAAAATTAATTACATGTTTATATATAATATATAATTAATAATTACCATCCATGGAGGTAGTTATAATAATTTACTTTCCAGTTTGTCTATAATTGGTTAATTTACCTTTAACGGAACGTTATTGAAAGAGTGGGAAAGGGAAGTATAACATTAATATATGTCATATAAATGATAGTTATAGTAGTTCAACATCATTAACATAATTTTAAATTAATGAATAATTAGTTTTATATTATATATTTTTCAAAGTAATTGGGAAAAGTAAGAATGATAAGAAGAAAAAGAAAGAGTTAATAGAGACTTACACTTTCCTTGGTGTAGCTTCTCTTGTATGAAACTATAAATCTCATGGTGATTGGATTTTAATTACACAAAAACAACCCTATGGATTCTAATAGGCTCAATAGTGTGAATTTGGGAAGATATTTTTATTTTGAATGGTTAGTAGGCATAAGTGAAGGGAGAGGGGTTATTTATACATGAGGATATGGGTATTTTTAGAATAAATTATTGAATAAAAAATTATATCAAAGATAATGCTTGTAATAGTGATTTTTTGACATTATAAATAATATATTAATATAATATAATGGGTTTAATATTTTAAAACAACTTTATAATTCTAATTTATGAATTTATTGAAAATGAATGTGGAAAATAATAGATGTTATTATTTTAAGGAAACACATTTGACTTCAGGTTTTGTAAGGTTATTTTTAGGTTTGGAAAATAAGTTTATCAAATTATAATGACTAATTAATGAAAATAAAAATATAATTTCCAAATCTTGTGTTCTAAATATTATTAGGTCATCATAGCATCATGAATCATGTAATATAAAATACACTGGTTATATAAAAACTATATTTTTATTATTCACCTAAAAAATGATGTATTTCAAAAAATTACCAAACAATCGCCCTTGGATAATCTAGATGTCTTGATATAAAAAATTATATTCATTTTATCAAAATAAATTTATAAAATAGGTACTTTAAAATATAAATATAAAAATTATGATTTTTATGAAGTAATATAAAATAAAGTTTATAAAAAAAGTGATTTTAAAGTCATATTTACATTAATTATTCATCATGAATATTATCTATATTACATTTTATTATTTTTAGATATGATTACAATTCCAATGGTCTGGTTAATATTCCCAATGATCACATTACTTCTTATAAATATCACTTCATTATTTTACTCCATATTCAATTCAATTCCTCCCAAGGTTATATATTTTAATTTTATAAGATTTTTATTAGTTTACTAATATTTTTTTCTTCTATATTTCTTTCTATAGGGGATATGATTCTAATACACAGGTGTGATCCATATTTTCCTATTTTAGATTTTCTATTTTATAATTTATGTCCAGTTGTAATGTTTGAAATTTTGATTAGTTTCATTAATGATTTATATATGAGTATTTATTAATGAAATAAATTATATTATATTACATTATGAGTATTATAATATATAGTTTTTTATAACATAAATTTATTTCAAGAGACAACTACCATTTATTAATGCTTTGTTGTTACAATACGGGTTATTCAATTTATAAGAATGATATGAAAAAATGATACCCAAGTTACCTACATAGATTTTATATACATGATAATGGGTTTTCATGGGAATAATTTTCTTTTCAAATTTTCTGATAATGATCTTTATGAAAAGATTATTCCCTTTTGTGGGTAAAAAATTGTTTTTAATAAAATATTTTTTATGGGTTTTCACTGGACTAACAAATTTATTTCTTTTATAACCCATAATTATAATTTTTATCTCATTCTAATTTTTAAAATATTTTTCTCATATTTTAAGGATGGGTAATAGGAATGAATAATTCATGTTTAAAGATGTGAATATTTTTCATGAAGGTAAATAATGTTCTTTTTTAAAAGTTTCATATTGTGAAAAAAAATAGATATTGACTAAAAATGTCTACTTTGTAATATATGGGAATTTATTTAGAGAGTTATAACCTAATTATTAAAAAAATATGAAGCAAAAAGATCCTCGGGTTTTTAAGAAAGTGAAATCTAGTTTAAGGACACTAGAATGTGTATTTTTTAAGGTTAGTTTCAAACAGTTAGTATCAAAGAAGGGTTTGGACAATTTTTTATATTATGATGTTTTCATGTGAGGTTATATTAAGAGTTGTGGATACCATCATGGGTTTGTAATTTTAAATTTGATCATATTTAAAATGTCTTATATGCCCCTTTTGATGTTTTATGTTTTAAAATTTTATGTTGACTAATGATATTTTTTTAGACATTTATTTTTAGGTAATTATGGGTTTTTACATTTTAGGACGAAAAATTAAAGGTATGTTATAACCATTGATGTTAAAAAATTATCTTTAAGGATGAATTTTTTAAATTTATTCATCATATTTCTGTGAGTGTTATAAGGACTATATTGATATGTTTTAATTAAAAGGAAAACCCATAGGTTGGGAGATAACCCATCGTATATGACAAGGCTGTGAAGTTTGAACCCATAACCGAAGGGAAACAAGGGTGCATCACCTACCACTAGTGTATATGATGTCCAGGTCAGTATGACATCATTTCCCATTATTTAAATAATATGATGGATAATGGATAAGTTCATTCTTAGAAAATATGTTTTACCATATACATAACCATGGTATTGGAAAATGATTTGGTGGCTAATGTAATTTCAGAAAAAGAACCCTACAACTTTGGGTAGCATTACATGGAAAAGTTAAACAAAATATTATGGGATTTTATAATATTCAAGGTTAAATTATCTTTTGAAGTCATATATGATCATAATGTGGATTTATTGTGATTAAAGTTATTTATGGAAATAATTAACCTGTCTTGGAGAATATGTGATATGTTTAATTGAATTTTTGTATGGGAGTTTAATAATGATTGATATTATTTAGAGATAAATATTAAATTTATCTTAAAATACTATGTGTTCAAATATTTATGATTTTTTGGTTTCAATATTAATTTATAGTATTTTTTAAGAATATTAAGGCCAGTTATTTTTTGAATTTTCTATGTTGAACATTGGGTATTACTATTTGATTTTGGAGATTAAAATAGTTTTTCATCATATAAAAGTTTATTATTTTTTGTCAATTATCTTATCATTTCCTAAAAATTTTATTTTGGTTAATTATTAATGATATTATTAATATATAGTTATTATTTTTTGGATTATTTTATTTTTAGTAGTTTATTATAATGCTTCAGGAAAGAAAAATTTATGATTAATACTCGTCATTTGGAGCAAAATAAGAGTTTCTGTTGGAAATTTATTGATGGTTGAATATTTCCTTATGTTATTAATAATATGAAAATGGAATTTCTTAAAATTAGAATATTTCTTTTGAAAAAAAACATTATCTATTTAATTTTATTATCGATAAGTCAATGGCATTTCTACCCATAACAAATTTATGGTTTTTTATGGTTAACTTTCTCGTGGTTTTGTTCTCTATCACTCTCTATCAGTCCTTGGAAGTTATCTTTTTCTTCCATATCCATGTATTCACATCCCACAAATGTTCTCCTATTTGGAAACCTAGTATGTGTTATCTCAGGTGAACATCATATGTTCCTTTCTCTCTTTTCAAGAGGAGTATTTATTAATCCTTTTTTATGATGTGGGAATTCAACATAGATATTTTGAAAAAGTCAAACCCTAGTTACCGAGCCTCAGTTAAAAAATTTGGAGGATGAAATTTAACAAATGGGGTAGAATGTTAGTACCAAAGTAATTATATAATAAATAATTTTAATATTTATTATTATTCCTAAATTATGTATTTATAATAATTATAAATATATTAATTAATTCTTAAAATGAAAATGGAAATGATTTTATTAAACTTATTTCATATAAGAATTTATTTAAATGTTAAATTTTTTAATTATATAATTTTAATTTCTTAAAATTAATTAAAATTTTAAATTCAACTTTAAAAAATTGTCTAATTATGAGTTTTTTTAAAAATTTATGAAAATATTGATTTTTCAATTAATAGTGAAGAATACTTATTTTTATTGAAAACAATATTTTATTATAATGTAATTAAAATTTCAAATTATGTTTTAAAATTATTTTAAATTTTTAGTAGTTCATTTGAATTTATAATTATCCAATTATTCTTTTGGAAATGGATTTTATAATATAATTTAGTAAAAAAACATGATATATATTAAAAAACCAGTTTTATAAAAAACTGTTTATCATTGGGTTTTGTTAGTTTAATTTTAAACTAAATTCTATAACATATGTGTTTTGAATTTAAAAAAAAAAATTCAACATTTGGAATCATTGGTCCCAAATTTACTAACTAGGCCTTTTTAATTTTAAGACTATAAGAATAATATCCTTAGATTTGTATTACCATGGTAAAGGGTAAATTGTGTCATTTAGGTTAAAAATAAAATGATAAGAACCATTATATTACCCAAACACCTACCTAAGTCTTATTGCATGAGTATATCTCGACCATAAGCATCCAAAGGTTTAATTTATCACCTTTTTATTCTATTTTTATGAGATTGTGTCCATTATAATATTTTATTTTAAAAAGTAAACATGCCACACAATTTTTCTAGTAAGTACACTATTATTATTATGTTGTCATATAGAATATATGTTTTAATATAAAAATTATTGTCATGAACCGAATCTGGTTTCCATCTAACCGGCACCAATCCCAGCTCATGGAAAGACCTGAAGGGCGTTCCCTAACCCCACGGTTTGGAAGAAGTGTCCGGGTATCATAAAAATTCATTTGGGAATGATTTACCCGAGTTTGGATTCATAAAATAACCAAAAACAAACAACAAACCAAATCTGAAAAATTATGCAAAACAAGACTTAATAAAAATTCATAACTGAGTATAAGGGTTTAAAAAACACACAATAGGTCCAAAGGTGTATAAAAGTAGTAGAAAAAAATATCCTATGATACTCCACATGACAAGGGGTCATCACCCACGAGCCGTCTCCACAACACTGCACCATTGACAGAAACTAGAAACTTGAACTGCCATCTCCTAAGGCCTTGCCTTTGCCTGTGTCAAACATGATCAAGTATGATTACACCCAAAGGTGTAATCAGGGTTTGAGACTAATCCCAATATGATATCAACCAAGGATTCCAAGTTATAGGCATTATAAAATAAAAAGCTCGCAAGAGTTATAAACAGAAAATGGTAGCATTTATTTCTAAAAGTGAAACTCTGAAAAGAAAATAACTTTCAATGGAGATAACTTTAAAGAATGAGTGAATCTGTATAAAACATGCAACATATTGGTTTTCACATCCCAAAATACCATAAGTAAAGGATAAATTCCAAAATTTCCATGAGCACCAAGCATAGGAGCACCCCTAGGTACTTGTTAGTTGTGAGCACCAAGTACCTCATACCTCGGTGAAAGTAACCATAATAAAATTCATTCTCATGAACGAGCCACTAGTAGGGAGCATACCCATAAACTAGTGGTCTCCAATAATCTCCATTATAGTTTTTTTAGTGTTATCCATGTCATACTTGCTAAGTGAACCATGGTCAAAACCCCTCCGTTCATTAGCGCACTAGTACATGTTAGCACACCTAGTTACCCGGGTTTCCCATCTTGTGCTAAAATAGTTACAACATGATACCAAAATCAATTTTCACATATAAATATCAGTTCTTGTCACACACATTCAAAACATTAGATACACATTCTTTTCACCTATTATATAACTCAATAGACCACTTATAATTTCCATAAAACAATTTCAAAAAAGCAATCAAATTTTGCACATTAAATTCATCTAAAATCCCACATTAAAACCTAATGGAAACCAATATTATACCAAACCATAAATTTCAGCATCAAAACATTTTTATAAATCCAATCCATGAATTATAAAACAACACCAAGAGGCACAACATGGGTTGCACTTGTAAAACACCCATTTTCACACAAAATTGGCACTTAAAAATAAACCGCTTTGAAAATGCTACCCAAATCAATTTTCAAAATCAAAATAATGAAGTAGGAACATAATGGAAACATAAATAGATCAATAAAACGCATTATACAATACCTACATATGAAATCACCTACCAAAAGAGTCAAAACCCCCAAATCCTTGTGTGTCACTTCAACCGCACCTCCACCACACCACAAGGGAGTAAGATTTAACCTAAAAACAGAGTATTGGACCAAGAAACTCAAAACTAAAACCCTAGGTACGAATAACTAGATTCTGGACATTTTTTTATTCAATAAAAAAAAAGAAACCCTATGAAAAATGGAGGAGGATGGAAGATAACCAACTTACTTGAGAAATCTGAACGTTTTTTGGAGATCGAGAAGTTATTCCCTACTTAGAGATGATTCTGAACTTTAAAGAGGGGAAAACGAATTTGGGGGTGCGGATGGGTTCAGTGGGAACATTTTATAAATGGAATCACTAGAAAAAGATAAAAAATGAATATTATATGAAAGAATTAAAAAAATAATTTTAAAACAAGAAATGGGCTCTCTGGTTGGCCCAGATTTTGAAAACCCACCATTTCCTTCAAAAATGCATGGAAAACCCCCAAAACAAAGCAACAATGTAAATTAAATGAAAATACCTTTAATATATGTCATGTATGTGACAATTCTCCCCACCATGAAGGAATTCCCGCCCTAGAATTTCAACCCGATGCTTGATCGGAAAACAGGTTCGGGTACTCTTCCTCAACCCATGACTTTTGCTCCCATGTACTGTTTGTATCACTCTCATGCTGCCAAAGAACTCAAACCAATGGAATAGACTTTCCCCTAATCACCTTCTCTTGGAAGCCCAATATTCTCACTGGCTACTCAAAAATAGATAAATCAGACTCTATATCCAACTCCTCCCAATTCAGCACATGGGACGGATCCGAGTTTTATTTCTTCAACTGGGAGACATGGAAAACATCATGGATAGATGTCAATTGAGATGGAAAATACAAACTCTATTCCACCATACCAATATTCCCAGTGATCTCAAAAGGTCTAACATACCTTCGCGTCAACCTTACCTGCTTCCCCAAGCGGCGGTGACCCAGACGAGGGGCCACTTTCAGAAATACCCAATCACCCACCGAAAACTCTAGATCTTGATGCATCTTATCAGCATATGATTTATGGTGACTCTGAGCTATAAATAAATGTTTCTCGATCAACTTGACCTTCACAGATGTCTCTTGAACATGACTCGGTCCCAACAACGATGTCTCACCTACCTCAGCCCAACACAGAGGGGACCGGCAAGGACGACCATAGAGCGCCTCAAAGGGAGCCATTAGAATCGAGGATTGATAGCTGTTATTATAATAAAACTCGACCAATCCCAAATGGCTATCCAAAGAACCACCGAAGTCCAAAACACATTCACAAAGCATTTCTTCTAGGATCTGATTTTCTCACTCTGTCTGACCATCTATCTGAGGATGGTTTGTTGTGCTCATCTTAATTTGGGTCCCCAAAGCATTTTGAAGGCCTCCCCAAAACCGACAGGTGAAGTGGGGGTCTCTATCTGAGACAACTGCTTATGGAACACCATGAAGCCTTACCACCTCCTAAATATACAACTATAACAACTCATCCACTTTAGTTGTATCTCTGATAGGAGTGAAGTGGGATGATTTGGTTAGAAGATCAATCACCACCAAAATAAAATTCTTACCTCGAGGTGTACGAGGTAATCCAACAATGAAATCCATGGAAACCTCATCCCATATCCAGGTAAGAATAGTTAATGGATGAAGCAAACCAGAGGGCTTCTGATGTTCTGCTTTCACCTGTTGACAAGTATAGTTTCTCGACACAAATTCAGCAATGTCCCATCTCATACATGGCCACTAGAACTATTGATGAACATCATAGTACATCTTGGTGGCACCGTGGTGGATGGCCCACTGTGAATGGTGGTTATCCTGCATGACCACCTTCCTTAGAGATAGAGGCACCACTGAATGTCCCTTGAAACACAAGATACCCTTGTTGGAAGGAGACCAATCAGAAGATGTCTCTCCACCAGGAAGAATTTGTCTCGATCGCTGGAAAAGCTCATCACTGGGTTGTTCCCGCTGAATCAACTCCAACAGAGAAGGAGTCAACTGGATTTTCACTATGAATGCCTCTCCACTATGTTCTATGGTGTTTAAATGCATCTGAGAAAATATCCCCATAAATGTCCAATCATCACTAGACTTCCTCAAATCCTACACTGGAACTCTTCAGCTCAAAGCATCGGCCACCACATTATCCTTTCCTGGGGAATAGATAATGTCAAATTTGAACCCCTGAAAGTACTTGATCCAGCGCCGCTGCCTCAAGTTGTGGTCCTTCTACGAGAAGATATAGGCTATGATTTTGTGATAATAGTAGACCACAAACTTCTCCCCAAAGAGGTAGTGACGCCATGTCTTCAAATCATGGATCACCAATGCCAAATCTAAGTCATGGTTAGGGTAGTTCTTTTTGTGTGGTTGGAGTTGGCGAGATCCATATTCCACCGCGTGATCATCTAGCATATGCATGCACCCAAGACCCATACCTGAAGCATCACAATAGACCACATATCCCTTTCCATCCTCTAGAAAAATCAGCACGGGGGCGGCAATCAACCACCTCTTTAGATCCTTGAATGATGCCTGACAATCTCGACCCCATAAAAATTTCACCCCTTTCTGGGTGAGTGCATTCATCAGTGAAGCAAGCTGAGAGAAATCCCAAATGAATCGCCTGTAATAACCATCCAGGCCAAGGAAACTCCTGATCTCAAACACATTCTTCAGTTGCTCCCACAAAATGTTGGCACTCATTTTCTCGGGGTCCACTGAAACTCCATTCTCCGAGATCACATGCCCAAGAAATATCACCTCCCTGATCCAGAAAGTTCACTTTGACAACTTTTCATAGAGGCGGTGATCTCTTAATGTACCCAAAACGATCCTCAAGTGAACTTCGTATTCCTCCTCAATGCTAGATTATACCAGAATGTCATCCAAAAACACCACAACAAAGGAATTGAGATACTGATGAAACACCTTGTTCATGAGTGCCATAAATACCACTGGAGAATTGGTCAATCTAAAGGGCATGACCAAATACTCAAAGTGGTTGTACCTACTTTGAAAGCCTGTCTTTGGGATATCTGGCTCTTTCACCCGAAGTTGATGATACCCAGAAAGCAGGTCTATCACTGAGAAAAAAATTTCCACCTTCAACTGATAAAACAAATCATCTATTCTGGGATAAGGTTATTTATTCTTAATTGTTACCTTATTCAGCTTCCAGTAGTCAATGCACAATCGGAGGGATCCATCAGCCTTTTTTGCGAACAACACAGGAGCAGCCCAAGGAGAGATGCTCGGGCGAATTAATCCTTTGGATTCTAAGTCGTCCAGTTGTATCATTAATTCCCTCAGCTCAGTGGGGGCCATGCGATAAGAGGTAAGTGATATAGGTTGTGTTACCGGTGCCAGATCAATCAAAAACTCCACATCCTGCTCCATGGGAAAACCTGAAAAATCATCCGGTAATACCTCCGGAAACACATTCACTACATGAGGTAGTGCACCTTCAGGGGAAAGACCATCCTCTACCACGATCGAAGATAAATGGAAGATAACACTTCCCAACTCTGGGAGTGGAGGCCCTATGCGACCAGACCGAGGATCCCATTCTCCACGAAAAACCTGACGACTCCCATTAGGTTCCGTGAAACTCACATGCCGTCTGTAGAAATCGATGTGTTCCTGGAAGTGTACTAGCCAATCCATCATGAGTATGAAATCAAAAAGGTCCATATCTAAGACCAAGAGGTCCACTCCATCTCGACCCCTGACATAGAAAGCGCACACGACGGGAACCTGAGACCCTGCTCCTTCTTCTTTCCTAGTGGTGTCACCAACTCCATCGCAAAAGACATCAAATCAGTTGGAAAATTCAGTAAGTCCTCAAAACGAGAAGAAATAAATAAAACAGAGGCACCATTATCAAAAAGAGCAGTATCTATAGAAGATGCGATCAAAATGGTACCACAAACTATCGATGGTCCTGCCTCTGATCCTGTTGGTGCCTAATCCACTATATTGAGATGTCCGGTCTCTACCTTAAGAAGACCGCTAGTCTGTGGCTATGCCCTAAACTAGATCTGCCTAGAATATGACCCATCCATACCACTACAGTTTCCAAATCGAGATCCCCCAGTCCTCGACAGCTCAGACTATGTTGGCACTCCTCTGGGATCCATGGATCCTACCGCACTTTGAAGTGGATGCGCTATCCCGCAAAAGCGTTGCACATGTCCCATACCTCCACACTGGAAACAGGTCTTCGTAGGATGAGGGAATGCTGGACGGATGTGCCCTGGAATCCCACACTGGCGGCACATGACCGATCTCACATGAGAAGCCGCTGATGAAAACTTCCTGGAAGAGTGCCCTGAACTGCCTCATCCTTTCTTCACATGATCCTCCTGCTTCCTTTTCATCTCTAAGGAGCTTCCACTTCCCACTACTGATAATGAACCATAGAAACCAGCCCTGACTTTCCTATCAATCTCCACCATGCACACCTGATCAACGACCTCAGCATAGGTCCTCATCTTAAACAAGAACACCTGGGAGTATATCTCTGGCCGCAAGCCTTTCTCAAACCTCGGGGCCTTTGCTTTCTCATTAGAGAAAATTTCTGGAGCATACCGAACCAAATCAGCAAAACTGTTGGCATACTCCATCACAGATAGATTCCCCTGAACATGTTCTATGAACACTCTTGACCTAGCATAAGCCAACACCAGAGGGAAGTACTGTTCATTGAAGACAACCTTGAAATCTCCCCAGTGCATATGCTCATTCTTCCCAGCAAGAAGCACTGACTCCCACTACTTACGGTTGGGACCCTCCAATAGAAAAGATGTACACTTCACCCTGAGCTCCTCGATTGTTTCCAGGAACTCAAACATATGATCTATCTTCTTGATCCATTCTTCTGAATCTTGGGGTTCTGAGCTACCTCGGAAGATAGGAGGATTTTTTTCAGAAACTCTTGTGCTTTATCTTTTCTAGGACCTATCTCTTCTGTCCTAATAGGAATAGGAGTAGGAGCTATTCCCTGTCCAAAAGCTTGGATATCCTGAACAACAGCCTCCACAAGCCTCTGATCAATTGGTGTGGGAGAACTCTCTCCAGCTTCCTCCTGTGGGTGCGTGGGAGCTTTTCGGGGAGGCATGTTGCTACAAAATGAAACAGTCACAAAATAATAGTAAATACCAAAATTCTGAAAATTTTAATCAAATATATCAAATATAAATAAACTAAACACATTCCAGTAATAAAATATTCAACTACTCCACATCCGCCTGGTGTCCACATGTGGTCTGCAGCCCACACGTCTCACCTGGAAGTGAAGTCAATCTGTAAATTCCAACATCCCCTGGTGACTCAAGGTCTGCCATGAGAGGTGCTGGCCAGGAACCCTACTCACAACCAAAACCCCAAGCCCCGATAGTCCTATCTCCTATCTATCCCGACTCATCCTAAAATAGAAATATAACCCAAAAACTTTAACATGCTCTGATACCATTTTGTCATGAACTGAATCTGGTCACCATCAAACCGGCACAAAACCCAGCTCATGTCAAGACCTAAAGGGAATTCCCTATCCCCATGGGCTGGAACAAGTGCTCAGGTATCATAAAAATTCATTTAGGAATGATTTACCTGAGTTTGGATTCATAAAATAACCAAAAACAATCAATAAACCAAATCTAAAAAATTATGCCAAACAAGACTCAATAAAAATTCAGAACTGAGTATAAGGGTTTAAACAAGACACAAAAGGTCCAAAGGTCTATAAAATTAATAGAAAAAAATATCCCATGAGACTCCACATGACAAGAGGTCATCACCCATGAGCCGTCTCCACAACACTGCACCATTGAGAGAAGCTAGCAACCTGAACTGCCATCGCCCAAGGCCTTGCCTTTGCTTGTGTCAAACATTATCAAGTATAATTACACCCAAATTTTTAAGTAGGGTGTGATAATAAGCCCAATAGGATATCACACAAGGATTCCAAGTGATAGGCATTATAAAATAAAAATCTTTCATTAGTTATAAACAGAAAATGGTAGCATTTATTTCTAAAAGTGCAACTATGAAAAGAAAATAACATTCAATGGGGATAATATTAAAGAATGAGTGAATTTGAATAAAACATTAAAGATACTAGTTTTAACATCCCAAAATACCACAAGGAAAGGATAAATTCCAAAAATCCGATGAGTACCAAGCATAGGAACACCCCTAAGTACTAGTTAGTTGTGAGCCCCAAGTACCTCATACCTCGATGAAAGTAACCATAATAAAATTTGTTCTCATGCAAGATCCACTAGTAGGGAGCATACCCATAACCTAGTGGTCCCCAATAATCTCCATTATATTTTTTTTAGTGGTATCCATGTCATGCTTTCTAAGTGAACCATGGTCAAAACCCCTTCGTTCACTAGCGTACTAGTACACGTTAGCCCACCTAGTTACCCGGGTTTCCCGTCTTGTGCTCAAATAGTTACCACATGATACCAAAATCAATTTTCACATATAAATATCAGTTCTGGTCACACACATTCAAAACATTATCTACGCATTCTTTTCACCTTTTATATAACTCAATAAACCACTTATAATTTCCATAAAACAATTTAAAGAAAAGTAATCAAAATTTTCAAATTAAATTCATCTAAAATCCCTCTTTTAAAACCTAATGGAGACAAATATTATACCAAAACATAAATTTCAGCATCAAAAAAATTTTATAAATCCAATCCATGAATTTTAAAACAACACCAAGAGGCACAACATGGGTTGCACATGTAAAACACCCATTTTCAAACCAAATTGGCACTTAAAAATCAACCGCTTTGAAAATGCTACCAAAATCAATTTTTTAAATCAAAATAATGAAGTAGGAACATAAGGGATACATAAATACAGCAATCCAACTCATTCTACAATACCTACATATGAAATCACATACCAAAAGAGTCAAAACCCCCAAATCCTTGTGTGTCACTTCGACCGCACCACAACGGATTTAGATTGAACCTAAAACCAGAGGACTGGACCAAGAAACTCAAAACAAAAACCCGATGTATGAAGCCCTAGCTTCAGGAAATTTGGGTATTCAATAAAAAAAAGAAGAAACCCTGTGAAAAATGGAGTTGGAATGAAGAGAACCAACTTACTTGAGAAATCTGGACGTTTTTTGGAGATCGAGAAGTTCGGACCTAATTCGGGATGATTCTGAGCTTCAAAGAGGGGAAACCGAATATGGGGATGTGGCTGGGTTAAGTGGGAACATGTGAGAGGTTGAATCACCGAAAAGGAATGAAAAATGAATATTTTATGAAATAATTAAAAAAATATTTTAAAACAGTAAATGTGCTCTCGGGTCCACCCAGATTTTGAAAACCCACCGTTTCCTTCACAAATGCATGGAAAACCCCCAAAAAAGAAATAATGTAAATTAAATGAAAAATTCCTTTAAAATATGTCATTTATGTGACAATTATTACAAAATATAAAATATTTTTTCATCATGGTAATTTATTTCCAATTTCTAGTGAGAAAATAACTGCCATAAGTGATTATACAAAGCTAATGCAGTAATTATTTTATTAATGGACAAATCAAATAAATTGTATTAAAAATATGAAAATAAATGTATTACATATAAATTATGTTATCAATGAATTTTATATAATTCATTTACATATTTTGGATGTTTTAAAATAATTATATCAAATTATGTATATTATCAAGGTCAAAGTAATTAAGAGTTCAAATAATTGACATTATAGTCAATTTGTAGTAAATAATGTTTTATTAAATTATATAAAAATACTAAAAATAAGAAATTCAACAATGTTATTATAATAATGTTCCAAATATCAATTTATTTATATTTATGGGTAGTGTGTCATTTTATAGTAACTATTTTCACCCTCAATGAGAAAATATTCATGACATCATAATAAGGGTTAAAAGAGTTAAATAGGGGATAAAACCAAATGATATGGTAAAAATATAGTTAAAACATGATTTATTTTTATTGTATGATGTTATTTAGACCCATACTCATATTATATTCTAAATAACTCTCTTTGTAGAAATATTTAATAGAAAATTAATTTATATTAATTTAATATTTTATGAAATTCTTAGTGTCCCTCCCCTCTCTTATAAAAGTGTGCAGCTTATTATTATTTATTTAAACTTAAAATACCTTTTGGCTCGCCCAATACCTTACCAATTACCATAAAATAATACATAATCTCAATCTACAGGTCTTGGTTTCGTAATAATTCCCATATTATAGGTCATAAGGTGTTAAGCAGTGGTGGTTTCCCCAAGAAGAGGTATAGTTTTTATCAAGATGTTTTATTTTTGATTCTTATACAATAACCTTAAAATATTTATTAACCATTATTATATAATAATACCATTATATTTCATATAAATATTTTTTGGCATGTTAATTTCATAGGAAATATCCTCCCCCAATTCCAGCAAATGAGAAATGAAATAGTCATTCGGGTGTGTGGTGGACTGTTGTCTCTCGAAATGATGTAATTCATTTTCCATCACCATATATTGTGTAAGGATTATAATGGTGGATTTAGTGTTTATATATTTTATTCACAACATATTTATAACCATGAAAATATAATATATCATTTACCTTATTAACTTTCCATGTACTAAAAAAAATTGTGTGTTGTTCGTGCGTACGTGTAGAGTACCCCCCATACATGAAGTGATATGATTCATTTTTTATCAAAACATACCATCAAGGATATATACAATTATATTTAATGAAATAATATATATTATATTATATTATGATCATTATATAAATTTATATTAATATTTACCATCTTTTTATAATGATCGATGAAAAAATTGAAACGTTACTCATGACTACGTATGACCTACCGTCTCTATTGTTGTAACATAGTTCATTTTTTATAATCATGTTTAATTATTGAATTTAAAAGTATAATTAATTTATAAAAATAATTATTATTTAATGATTATTATTTGGGAGATGATAGAATAATGACCTCTTTGATCATAGTCAACATACCAAATTCATTTTCGACTTAAGTACCGAATATCGTTCAAACATCTAATATGAACTTAAGTGATTAAGTAATAGTATATAACATGGAAATAAGTGATATAAAAGGAATAATAAATATTAATTAGTTATTACACAAGTAAAATTATTAACCTATGTTTATTATTATGGAATATAAAAAATTTATGTGACAATTCATACTTACAATAAGGGACTTTATTTTAAAAATCCTCTATTAAAGATCCCCTTTCAGCTCTTTTTATAAGAGTAAAATTGAATATTTTTTTAGCTTATACAACATGAATATAATTTATAGAAAACATTATTCCTTAATGGTCTGAATATTCCATTAAAAATTTTAATTGTAATTTTCAAAGAAAATTTTTCTCATTGTATATGCACATCCTTTCTAAAAATAATTTATTCCAAAATTAAAAGTTTATTTTCCATATTAATTTTTTTATAATGAAATAATTCATGTTTTATTATTACTATATAATTATTGAAAATAATTTATAATGGAATGTGGATCTAGGATAAACCAGTTATGGGTGGTTCTGTGATAATACAAGGATAGTTGGTTACATTATTAACCAATAACGGGTAGTTTCATGATAAACCTTTGATGGGTGGTTATGTTATAACATCCAATGCATTGGTACTCAAGATATAGAAGTTGACCAATTAGTTATTATGTTCATAATATTAATATGGGAAAAGTTATCCTAGGTTAATTAATTAACTTTTATATTCTTTTTAATGAGTTTTCAAATAAATCATTAGATTTTCAAAAGTTAAGATAATTATCTTTTTGAAAAGATAATTCCCTTTTCTGGGTAAAAAGGTATGTTTTTAAGAAAAAAAATTATGGGTTTTGACTGGACTAACGTTTTTATTTATTTTATGTCCCTTAGTGATATTTTTTTCTCATTCATGTTTTAAGAATGTTATTCATAAGTTTTTAGGATGGGTAATAGAAACGAATAAGTCAATTTTAAAGTCATGAATATTTGTCAAAAAATGAAATCATGTTTTTTTAAAGGTTTAATAATTTGAAAAAAATAGATATTGAGTAGAAGTGTCTAATTTTTAATATATGTGATTTTTATGTAAAGATTAACAATCATATTCTAGAAAACGCTAATCTGAAATGATCCTCTTATTTTTATGAAAGTGAATTCTAGTTTTAAGACACTATAATATGTATTGTTTAAGGCCATATTTATACATATAATCTCCTCATTATGTTCTTCACTCCCCCAATGCTAGTCTTCAGTCTCTAGTGTATGGTGAGGTGCACTTGAGGTATATTAACCAACCTAATTTTTGTACACGATATAATTCCAAATCAAGGTATGTTAAATGACTAAGGTTGAATATTTAGGTAAGTTGTATGTGTAGGATGTCATGAGGATAGTTGGGGTTCCATATGTATTTATTCCAAATAGGGATCCCATGTTTACTTCCAAATTTTGGAAGAGTCCCCACAGGGTGATGGGGACTTTGGTCATGTTGAGTACATCATACCATCCATAGAAATATGTTCAAATGGATCATGATATTCATATCCTAGAAAATATTCTCCGTAGATACATCATTGATTTTGGGGGATCATGGAATATCCATCTGGGACTGGATGAGTTTGTGTATAACAATAGTTACCTATCACTGATCAGAATGGTGCCCTTCGATGCTTAGTTTTGTCACCCAAGTAGGTCACCACTTTCTTCAGAGGTGGTGGGTGAGGACTCTCTTGTAATACTAAGTTACATTTACGATATGTTGCAAGGTTTCAAGATATAAATTGGCATATGATTATAGCTCCTAGTTTTTAGAAATAGTATGCAGATTTTCAACGCCATTCATTGGAGTTTTCTATTGGTAACTATGTTCTCTTTAAAATTTACCCATAGTTAGGCCGTTGTTGACTTGGGAAGTATGGAAATATAGATATGAGATATGTTGGACTATTTCAGGTCATTATGTGGATAAGGTATCTTTCTTATTAGTTGTAATTTATAGCTTATTTGATAGGTATTGATGATATTTTCCACATATCACTACTTTGGAAGTATCCTCCTGATCCCTCTGATGTTATAATTTGCAAGGATATCGAGTTAGGTTAAAATGTTTATGTTATGGAGAAACTATTGGAGATCGTAAATTATCATTTTATTGTCTAGTATGAAATCTTTATTCCATTGGTTAGAATGTTATGGAGATACAGATCAGATTATTGAATGTCATGGGAGCACGAATCATCAGTGATGCTGTAGTATCCTCACATATTTGTAGAGCACCCTTCTTCTTCATGTATTCCCATGGATGTAATGTCATGTGGTGGGGAGATTGTAACATCAAGGGTTTTAAGGAATGTTATTTTAAATTATTTTTTTGAGCTTTTTTTATGGGTTTTGAGGGAATAAGATATATTTCTGGAGTTTATATAGAACCTTATACATAGTACTAGCTGCAAAGGTAATTTATATATTAAATATATGATTTATGACATAAATAATTCATAGGGAAAAATCTATAAAAGATGTTTATGATGAGTAAATATTTATATATATAATCTCTTATTTTCATCGTATGATCATCTATCGGGATATTTTGACCTGAGGTAGTGTGTTTCTCGAAATACATACAAATTCAGGATTTTACACCATAAAATATTATTCAAAAAATAAACCCCTTTGTCCCTACAAGTCCTATCATGCATCAATACTAATGTTTTCTCATTCATTATGAAATATCTCTCCCTTGAGTACTGTGCTATTTTAGGTGATTTTAGATGTTATCTACATGTCTAGGTTCTTTTTTCATCACTCGATCTTCATGGTGGTTCTGTTAATTCTCTCTCAGTAACTGACCTTTATTTTCCTTCATTGTTCGAGGTTTTGTTAGCTTCATTTCACTTCATTTTTAGAATCTAATTATCAAGTAAGTGTTGTTCCTTCTTAATCTGTTATGTGATCATCTTCTAAGGGATGAATCTCTATTGTTTGCATTGTGGGGTGTGTGTTCCTTGAGTTAGGTCATGATCTATCCTCTCAAGTATCAATTTTTGTTTATGGGATCAATTATAAGATGTGATCATACTTAATAAGATGACTATTTTTTCACTATGTTCCTTATGTTATTTTTGAATCTTTTTATGGGTAGTGTGAAAACCGTGTTTGAGGTGGGTGGTTCATCTCAAGACTATTTTATGTGAAACATTGATTTCCCTTATTTTATTAAATTTTTTCAAAATAATCATCATGATATTGGATTTTTGATTTGTGTTTCTGATTTGAATTATGAGAAAAGATAGTTTTCCCTTCATTTTTCTGCAAGAAATATTTTTTTATAGCATTTTGAAATAGACTATAAAATTGGTTTTCAAAGATGTTTTTAATGGAAATAAAAGGGTGTTTGAAATTTTGTTGTAAAATATGTAATCCATTTGAAATTATTTGACATGGAGCATATGGGGACCTTATGTACTTATGTCAATTTTTTGGTATTAGGGGTATCCTTTTTAAATTGTAAGGGGGTTTACTTTTTGGGGTGTTTTTTCATTTCTATATCCTGATTCATTTGGATCTTATACATCAATTGAAATTTTAGTTAGGCTCACTGTTTTGGAGTGATCCTCTAATCCGTAGACCTTGATGTATGGGTTCTATAGACTTTTAGTGTGCACTTTTCATAACTGATGTACAAGTGACATAGCTAACATGACCATGAGTTATCCTTGGTGTGTTTCAACATTATGATTTGGATTTATACCATTTTGGATTTGGTATTATTTCCAGATAAATTTTTATGGAAATTATGCATTGAAAATATTCTAGCAGTATATTTTTAAGAACTATGGAAAATGGAGGAAAATTTTTTACCATGATATTAATATAAAACCAATTTAATAATTATCATGAAATTTTTTGTAAATTGGTAATATTGTTATTATTTTATAGAGACATGATATGGAACACCTAGTTGCGATCAAACTGGTCCCATTAGCTCACACCTTGTACACCCCTTTGGTGGAGTATAGACCTTATTTTTCTTTTTGATATAGAAAAATGAATGGAACCATAGTTGAGTTTTGTGTCCGCTGGGTATGGGTCTTCATTTGTGATATTTTTATAGGTTTACTTAATATTGCATGGAGTAGCGGTTTTGGATTTTTTTTGTCCTCTATGGTTTATTTTGACGTGTACTTTGGGTTTGTTTTTGATATTTTGAGTTGTATCATTATTTTCCTTGGGTATGGTATATATATCTTCCAGTATCCTTTTAGTGATTCATTTTGATATGTCTGTATAAATTTCATGTATCATTTCATTTGTCGTATGAAATAATTATCTTTGTTTATACTTTGATTCCTAGGTTATTGTCAACAACCCTTGGGGATAGGGAATTCTCTTCAAGTATGTGGTGGATCGGTTCAGGTACCATTTATTGAGGCTAACCTAGGTCAATTATATATATCAATATTTTATCCATCATTACCAATTCTTAAAAGTAAATTATAATTAAATTATGACGATGTGATTTATTTTAGGCTTTAGGATGTCATGACCTAAGATTTTGGATCATTCAAAATACAAACTATGGTTTAAAACTTGTTTCACATGATTCACCAATCATAATGAGATGAAAAAATATTACATTAAATTATTGAAAAATTTATACTAAATACTATGATAGTAAACCATTAAAAGTTATTCCCTTTAGAAAATATAGTAAAATTTTATAAAAACTATTATTCATTTTTTGTATTTAATTATAATTATGCATAAAAAATTAGGTATTTGATTTATTTTAATTTCATATAACTATTATTTAAAAAATTATAGTCTTATTAATATTATTATGATCAATAACATTGATAATTTTGTCCGATATATAAGCATTACTCTTAAAATACATCTTTCTAAGGAATGGGTTTTTATGCATTACATGTGAAAAAATTAAAATTAATTTATCTCCACATAGAAAGTTAATTTGATAAAATGATTTTTATATTTGAGATATCAATTTACATATTATTTAACATTAATAGTTTCCTTTTTTATAAAATTTTGATTATTATGATTAATGATAATTCTCGTGATAATGGTGAAACAATTATTTTAAAATTATTATTTTATTAGTATCCATGAATTTATATCAAATTAATTAAATTTAAATACTTTAAATAATTAATTTAATATTATGTATAAACACATAAATATATATATATATATATATATTAATCCTAATTTAATTGGTAATAAATTATAAAATAATTAAATTTAGAAGATAAATAATACATAAGAATTAATATTAAAGACGGTATTTTCAATAAAATATGTCTTTTTTTATATTTTGCAATTTTCGTTGAAGGTAAATTAAAAAAATAAAATTAATTTTAATTTTTTAAAATAAAATTAATTTTTGAGTTTAGAATATAAAAATTTACTTATTATTTTTTTGGTCATTTTCTAAAAAAATTATTTTTGGTAGAAAAATACAGAATTTAAGAAAAATTTAATTCCCATAATTTTTTTCCCAATTAAGCATAACATAGAATATTTCAAATTTATTAAATTAATAAAGTAAAAAATTTAAATAATAAAATTTTTCATTTTGAAATCTTTTTTTTCTATCTAAAACCTATGCTAAACATTTTTAGAATTGAATGAAAATGTGACTTCAATATTAAAAAACAGTATTTTTATATTCTTTTAAATAATGCATTTTCAAGATGAAGTACAGTTTTTCCTTCAATTTTAGTCCTATTATATTTTATTAAAATCATTATAAATCAATTTATGTCTCTGAAATCAATAACCATGATAATTTTATCATACATAAATTTAAAATCTTAATAATGTTATTTTTCAAAAAAACAGTTATATATGTTTAAGTGTTTTTATTTTAAAATTAGCTTCTCATACCTGTAAAAATTTTATTTTGTAATTAGGTTTTATAATTCTAAATTATATTCTGAATATTAGTTATTCAGATCAATTTAAATTTTTCCCTAAAATTAATTAGTACTGTTAAAAATTAAACACCTAGAGAAAAAAAGAAGAAAGTGTAAAAAGTCTTTTACTAAGGGGGAGGCCAATAAATATTATGAAAAAGTTTAAAAATTTATTACTAAAGTGTTTCTATAAAGAACATCTTCTATTTTACTCATTTTTATATTAATGAAGCCTTTTCCCCTTTAATAGTGAAATAATATTATCGAAATTCAAAGGGTATTACAAAATCAACACTTCTCATCACTTATAAAAAGGTGAAAACTACACCACTTCAAGGTTCACATATCCTTATAATTGATCCATTATGATCTACAATTTTACTATTCCTATAAACCTCTCTTATGAACATAATCCCCTAGACACTCATATTTATCCTATGCCCATCAATTCTAAGGGGTTTTCCAAGGAAATATCAAGTCTCTAGTGTGAGTATTATCTCCTTCTTAAGTTTTTATTCATAATCATACACATAAAAATATATTGTCAAAAGAATAATAAGATTTATTTAGTAACATTAATATATTTAAATGTTTTATATTTATTGTACAACCCTTAGTTTTTCATTTCTATCCTCATAAAAAACAAAGGAACTTCAATCAAGCGTGTGTGTATAATACCATCTCCAAGAAGATTTTTTTTACAGTTATCATTATTTATCCAAAAATTTAAAAAATTTAATCTTAAAAACTAAAAATAATATCATTATTCTTATTTAATAAGGATATTAATTAAAAAATAGACACCACCTCATACACATCTATCGAGTTAAAGTGTGTTCATGTTTGGGTTACATTATTCACCTACATGAACGGTGTTATAAAAATCTATTATGAATGAATTTGGGAACATGAAAATTTAAATTATTATAATATAAAAAATAATTATTATTTGTATATGGTGATATAAATATTATATTATGTAGTAAATTTATTATTATGTTATAATTTTTTGTTCGCTAAAATCATCAAAATAGGCCAACACTGAGTTCATTTTCACATAGTTTAACTAAAACAGTTATGGAATGGTATGAGCGACTAAAAAATAAACATAAGTTAAATATGGAATTATATTTAATGATATATTAATTATGAACATGGTATCAAATAATTGGTAATTTTATCAACATTATACATTTTTCACAAACAGTTAAAGTTATGAACACATTATGGTTAAGAATAAGTTATAACTAACCAATATTACCATAATAAATAATTAAATATTGGGGATATAAAAGTTAACATATATGAATATGTTTCTAAAATATATTATTAATGTAGCTATTTTTTTGGTGGTTAACGTTTCATCGACTAAGAATATAAAAAATGTAAGGGTTTCTTCATCTCAAATTTGATTCCCTTGAAATATGTTTAAGCTATACAATATGATTCCATTTCAATGGTGTAAATACTATACTATTTAAATTTTTTGTCATGGTCCTATAATATTTCATAATATTTAGTATTGTATATAACATTATACCTCTCATTGGGTTTTGATTCAAAAGATACAAAATCTATAAGGGTTTTTCATCTTGACTTCTCTTAATTAAGACATGTTTTCATATTATGTACCAATTTATTATTTTTATGGTGCAAATACTTCCAAAGAATGTATTTTGGAATAAAAAATTATTTAATTAATTTTATTTATCGAACCATATGATTTTCATGATTCTAATGACTTTTAATTCAAAAATTACTAAAGCCATAAGGGGTTTTGATGACTCAATTCTCTTACTTAGGTTATAATTGGTTTTCATCGTCTATAATTCTTCATGATTGATCTATTCTATCCTATGATGATTTTATGATGTATTTACACCTTCCTTTATATGTAAATCATATTTCATACAATATTATTATTCCCTAATGATTATAATCTTTTGTTAACATTAATTTTTGTTATAAAAAAATCTCATTTATTTTAATGGATTTTTTCCATATCCATGTTTTTACATTCCACTAATTGGACCCAGTAGACAACTTAGGATAGGGGAATAATTTAGTTTCCAATAAATTTTCATTTAAAAAACAAATTAAAACTAAAATCCCTTGATTTTGATAAAAACTCCCTATTAATCAATGTTTTATAAATATATAATTTGATTTTCTCAAATAGCTTCTCTAAAGAGGGATAAAGGCTAAGCTAAAATAACATTGAATGAAATTTAATTTTTGAAACTAATTTACATAAACAAACACAATATATAAAACAAAAATTATGAATAACTATTAGATTAATGTTTTTTATGTGTTTATAAAAAAAATAAATAGGTTTTATTTAAAAACAAAGATAAATATAATAGATAAAGTAGTGACCAGGTTACATTAAAATATAACATATTTGAATTTAATAAGGTATTTGGTATTAAGCTTAGACTTTATCCCCTCCACATGGAAATCACATACTAACAGGAATTTTATTATTAAATAGATTTTTCCACGACATGGATCAGTTTGAAAAACAATATTACAAAGTAATGTCGAGGCAAAAACCATCTACCATAGTTAAACACGGGGTGAAAAATACACTGGTCACACATGACCAATTTTATAATTATTCATTGGAATAAAAATAAAAGATTTGAGAGTGAGTATCAACTATTCTCTAGTTTAGAATAGAAGACTACATTTTTATAGATAAATAGAGAAATACAAAGCACGGCTCATAATTTAATCATAAATGAAAAGGGAAAGAGTTTAATAATGATAAAATTTGATGCAGCTTGATCCTAATAGCATTAGTTTTCCAAATTCATTGATTTTTTATTTGGAAGGATCTTGGACATGTTTCTTAGAATATTCTGGAAAATAGAGCGTTGTATAGTATTATCTATGGAATAGGTGGATATGTGTATAAGAACTTCTTTTTTGTCTCATGCACACACATGTATCACATTTCATCTCATCACTTTCACATGATTGATTAATCTTAATAAATAAATATCCATCCTAATCTATCCATTTTTGAATAATTAATGCAACATCATATGCACTGAAAGTTAAATTAATGCTTCAAAAACTATCCATTGGATATTTGAAACACTCAATGACAAGGACATATTCAATTGGTCACATATCCAAATGAATATTCATGTATCTTATTTCTATATTCTCATTTTGAGGGGTAGTCCTCATAGATGGTTCATTCGCAAAGCTGATTTCCCACATAAGTGATTTAATCAATGTAGGTGACTTCTATATAGGAAATTTCATGTCGTAGCTGAATGCTCATGTAGTAATTTTCTCTTTATGTGGTGATATGTTTCTTCATATACTCACTATAATCATAAACACAATTAGTATATTACATAATGAAAAATTATACATACCTTGGAAATGTAACTTTATTTCTACATATAGTAGGTGGTTTCCTTTTTGTGGTATCTTCAGTGATTTTCATGGTCATGTCTTTTGTACTCGTGGTAGCCTAATTTTACATGTGGTAAGGTGATTCTCAATGTTCAGTAATCTTAGTCTTCAATGTATATTCAATTCATGAATTAGTTTAATTTTTTCATCTTACTCAAGGTAAGTAGTTTGTTCATGTGGTATGGTAACATAGTATCTTGACCTTCATAGTATGTTCAAACTCTTCATATGGTAAGTACATTTCACATGAGGTGAGGTTGGTATGGTAAGTTCCATACATAGGCATTGTTGAAATTTTTTCAAGTAAACAATTTTCTAATTGAAAACATGATGGTCATTAATAACATTATAAACATGATTTGGGATCATTAAAATAATATGTTGTTGGTATAATCCAACAATCCTGTAATTTTTTGTGATCACAAGTCTTTATATTTAAATTTAAATAAATTTTATATAACAAGAGTATATTTGTAGAGGAATAAAATTGTTTTTTAGAATTTTCTTGAAATCATCCAATATTTCTACGTAATTAAACTTATTTTAGTGTATCACTATTCATAAATATACTCCACCTTTAGGGATTATAGAAAAGTCAAAGAAGGATAGAATTTAGGAGTAGTTTGAATATAGGAAAATGTAAATGAAAGATTATTTTGGGTTAATATATTAAAATATATTACAACATGATTATAAAAGGTATTATAAAAATTCCCTATCAATAATCCTAGTCTAAATCAAAATATATGACATATATGACATGTATTAATGATAGGGTCTTCTCCATTGGATGTATATGAAAAAGAATAGGTTGTATCAGGATCAAATGAGGAGACATTCTCACCAATAACTACACATCTGGATACTAGTCTAATATGATGAATGTATTTTTCAGGTGTTAGACCAAGAGGATTGGTGGTGGAAGAGGTATTAGGTAGGTATATAGGAATCCATGAAGGTACTAGAACAACTATTTCAGAAGTGTATAAATAAGGTTCCATTAATTGTGTATACTCATTGATAGCACAAGAACAATTATATAATGATTGAAGGAAATAATCCTAATATTATATAAGTGATTCCAAAAAAGGATTCATAGATATATTCTTGTCAAAACTGGATTTAAATTCTTAACTAATACATAGAATATTGAAGCCCATAGCCATAGTTCTAAACATTAAATTCATATCTTTCTTTCTAAAAATTATACTTAGATAATATTCAATCAACCTATTTATGGTTTCACATTATTTACATATTTCTTAGAATCCTATCAAACTACTACTAGGGTCATAGTTTGATGGGTTTGAAACCCATCATACATATCCCCATGAGTATTGTTAAACTATTCATACAAAACATTTATCTCATATTTAATGAGTTTTTTGATCTTTTCCCATCAATAACTAACCAAATAAGAGTAGGAGAAGTAAAATTATCATATTGACATACAGCATTCATAAACCTCTAATATTACTAAATCATCATACCAAAGAGATCATCATGAAGAAAACAAAGCTAAGCTCTCAACTCTACAACCTTATTTTGGATCATCTCTATTATGAAATTAAATCTGGGATGAATATGAATGATCACTAATGTAACAGCTTTGGAAATATCAATTTTATCACTTACTAAAAGGATTTTTAAAACACATTCTTGAACATATAAATCATTTCATATATTAATACAGCCATTTCATCCTTAGTGACATATAAAGTAGAAGGAATATAGTGTGCATGAGCTGAGGGGGATAGATCTCTAGCTCTATACCTACCATCTTCCTCTAGTGAATCCTCAATAAAACTATCAAAATATTTATCTATATAATCGTTAAAAAATTATGAATCAAAATTATCTATTCAATATCAACCTTATCAATCAAATCAACTTCTAGAGTTCATTTCATAGATTGAATGGAAGGTCCACCATGACCAGGTGGACTGCCTCCATGATCTTGATCATAAAAATCAGTATAGTCTAAGACAATAAAAGATATCTAGGAGAATTTCTCCCCTCATAAGGTGCACTAGGAAAAGGTTGTCTTGGATTACTCCATAATATAGGACATCCTTCTGAGTTATCCCCAACTTCATCATATTCAATAGACTTATCCCATTCTAGATCATCCTCATGAGTTATTCTAGCTTCTTTATCAAGGTCTATAGCCTATGTCTCTTCTTCTTCATCTTCCATATCTACTTCCTCTTATACATATTTAGAAATAGAAATATCACCATTTGAATAATTCAAATATTTTTTAGGTTTAATACCTAGATCCACTAGATACTTCACTTGGTTAAACTGTTCATATTATTTATCTGGTTAGCCACCCATTCATGTTTCTATGAATCTTAGTTAGCTCTCATCTACTTAAAAAAAATTAGTAATAAAGAACCCATCATAGAAATTTATTATTTTTTCTTCTTGATTAACTATTCCATTATACTCTAGTGTGTCTGAAATTAGAAGAGGATAAGGTAAAAAACTAAACCATGAATATAGCTTTCACATCTCAACCATATGTCCCATAAAATATCTACAAATAATTATTTGAATATAATTCTTCATCAAAAATAGTAGAAACCAAATCATGATTCCTTAGGATGATAAAATATAATTTTATTAGACAAATTAGATCCTGGATATACGTGACCACTAACCTATATTCTCCATTCAACTCAATAGATAATAGTCTCTTGGGGGTTCAATTCCTAGTTTTCTCTTCCTAATAATTATAAAACTCAAAATGAAGATCATTAATAGGATAAGATCTTTAATAATACTCATATTATCCTCTGTGTGGAACACCCAAACATTTTGTCTAGATATTCTAGGAATACTCTAGAACTTCACCACTGACTATAGTTATGATGAAATCTCTTTTCTTATCTGGGATAAGATCTAGGTGCGCATAAAGTTATATGACTAGATTTGGATAAAAATGTCTATAGTTTTCACTAAACAAATCATCCCATACATAATTTTTTATCATGTCCTAGAATATTGATCTGATCATTTTCAACCACTACACATCAGATTATTTTTCAATTGAAACTGGATGATCAATGAGATGTATATTCTTAAACATTACTAATTCATGTGTGATCCCTTTTAATTTCATTGATTTATTAACATGATTTGAATCAACAAGTGTCATAACATTGAAGGATCGCTTCACTATTGACATGTTCTGTTTGGTTTGATATTTTTGGAGGTTTGGATATGGGATGAAAATAGAGTGGTTCAATACAGGAGAAAATGATTCACTAAAAATATATCAAAAGGATGGAAGAGATCTAAAGGAAATTATGGGTGTCAATTTAGATTCCTATCTAAATATTAATTTAAATAATTTAGGGAATAAAATAATAATAAACATAAAATAAATACCACACAAAAAATCATCAAAAAATCAATGTAAATAGACATGGAAATTATTATAACCATATAATTGTTAATAAAAAAATCATGGAAAGAATTCAAGTTGTACCCTTATGGTAGATATGGTAATCATACAAACAAGGTGTTTACAATAAATAAATAATGACCATATGAAAAAAATATCATAGTAACCATATGGAAGAGTGTTCATGGTAGGTATACTAACCATATGAATAAAACTTCATGGCCATCCTACATGTTGTATGAAGAATATGAAATGATTTCTTCTTTAAAAGTTCAGATAACATATATTAAATAGTTTAACATAGGAATTAATAGAAAAAATAAATTAAAAAAATAAATAGAATTTATCGTTCCCAATTCATGTTTAATATAACTAATTCTCTCAACACTCAAAGTCTTTGTAAATATATTCACAAGTTGATGTTCATTTCTATTGATTCAAGAGTTATATCACCTTTTTAAAAACTATCTCTCCAAGAGTGATACCTTATATCAGTATTCTTTGTTCTATATTGTGATATAGGATTCTTATACATATTTATTGCACTTTTATTATCACAATTTATAGGTAAATAAAGGAATTGATATCCATAGTCTAGTACTGAATGTTTCATCCGCAGAATCTATGTACAAAAACTACACGTACTATGTACTTAGATTCAGTAGTGGAAAATGTAATGGAATTATTAAAACAATACTATGTTGGCTGTATTTTTTTGGTATTTGAATTTATTTTTAAATATAGTATGTGATACACCTTTAGATTTACATGAAAATGAGTACACATATACACATGAAACATAATAATAATCTGGATAGAAAATTTGTAAAATAATCTTTCAATCATACCACTGTAAGTGGTTAAATCAACATGCTCTGAGTTTTATAAAGATCTAACATGTTGCTACTACTCATGGAAGTGTCACTACCTTTAGTAATATCAATTTTAAAACTTTTTAAGAGATATTTGGTGTACAAACTTTGATATAAAATAATTCCCACTTTATTTTTGAGAAATTTTAAAAATAGGAAATAATTTAACTCCATCCATCAAACATGTTTCAAATTCACTTTTCATCATTTTTGAAAACATAGTAAACAATGAATTTTTTGAAGATGAAAAGATAGTATCATCAAAAAAAATTTACTAATAAAATTATTTTGAAATTATTTTAACAAATAGATTAGGTTTAGATACTACTTTATTAAAACCATTAGAAATCAAAAATATGATGAGCTAATCATACCAAGATCTAGGAGATAGTTTTAAACTATATAATAATTTTTTTAATTTACAAACATTATTTGGAATGTGAGGTTATTTAAATCTATGGTTTTTTCAATAATAGCATCCTCATTAATATATACATTTAATAATTCTTTCTTGACATCCATTTGATATATTTTTTAATTCAAATGTTTGTGTATAAAAGTAATATTCTAATTGATTTAAGTCTAGATACTAGAGAAATTGTATCCTCATATTCAATACCTTCTTTTTGAAAATATACTTTTTCAACTAATGTAGAATTTTTTCTAGATATTGTGCCTATCTCCTCAACACTAATTCAAAATACCCATTATGTGATAAGTGTTAGGTAGTATTTTGGGTCTTTCAACTAGTTTCCAGACATTATTTAATTCAAGATTATTTAACTCATCTTGCATTTCCATTTCCCATAATTCATCATTAATTGAATCATTTATGCTCTTAGGTTAGATCTATGATAATAAATCTTGATGTTCAACTCAATTTCATTGAAAAACCCTAGTTTGAGTCCCATTATCTAGGAAAACTACAACGTTATCAACATGGTGATATCTGTGAGTCCTAGTATATCTAGTAGTATAAGTGTTTGATGAAAAATTATCATCTATATTTTTTGTTTAAGACTATTCATCATAATTAGGTGAATTCATTAATAGTGTTCTGGAAGAATTATCACTACGTTTAGTAATTAAGACCCTACAAGAAAGGTTGTCCTCTAGATTTTCCTAATGATTTTTTAAGCTCATGTGGACCTTTCTCATCAAGCATGACATGTATAAATTCTTCCATAATATTGGTAATTTTATTAAGAACCCTGAATGATTTACTATATGTAGAATATCTGAGTAAAATTCCTTAAATTCTCTTGGAAGAAAATTTTTCTAAATTTTTTTATTGAGTTTGAAGACTTTACAAACAAAAACTCTAATGTAATTAAGCTTTGGTTTTCTAAAATTCCAGAATTCATTAGGGGTTTCATTAACATAAGTCTAATTAAAACTCTATTAATTATATTCAAATCTATATTTATATATTCCTTCAAAAAATAAAATGGTAATCATACTCACTGAGAATGGTCCAAGCAATGTCATGACCCGTCCTCGGGGCCCGTGCCGTGACTACCCCAAGCCCGACTTCCATAGGCCAGGGGCTGGTGACTAGCACCAAAGGCCTAAATCCCTATAATGATAAGGCATTTCCTTTATAAAATTAAAAAAACACAACAGAGTACGCAACTGAAGTATGAACTAAGAAGAACTGTATACAAAAGTAAGTTCTAAAAAGAATGGGGCCAGAAATACAAGCCCAACAGTAAGTACAGTACAACTAAAAAGATAGTACAACTGCAGTAAAGTAAAACAGAAACCACTGAGTCGTCTTCCGGGAATCCCACCTGAAGGGTGGGTAGATATGGTCTCCTCAGCACCTCGGGTCCGTCCATCTGCTCCATGTACATCTCGTCAAGTGGTCCACCTCTGGGTACTATCGAGCTCTACAAGTCTCTTCCTCGATCAGTGTTGTTCGTTGTCTGCATCCAAAACAACGTAGTGCAGGCATAGCCTGTGCAGGGGTAAGTATAACGATACTCAGTGGGGACCCAGATACCCGCAAGGTCTCAAAATATCCACTAAGGATACACAATAAGTAAGATAAAAACACGGTGCATCAACCAACCCTACTTAGGTATATGCCCATACATATACCTATGTCTTTAATCTAGTTCGACTCCAACTCTCGATCCCTAGAACAACCCAGTCCACATAGGAAAGAAGTCAATCACATCGATGATAATGATTGAAAGTCAAGACTCAACTCACATAGATATACATCTTTCGTATAGAGTTAGAGATGATCAGATATAGTCACTGATGCATCTAAGCTATCGGAACCACGTAGGATACTAGTACAGAAGTCATCGATGTCGAACCCACAGAGGATTCCAATACAGTCGTCGTCACTTCTAAACCCATAGAGGATTCCAGTACAGTTGTTGTCGCTGGAGAACACACAAAGGATTCCAGTACAGTTGTTGTCGCTACCAAACCCACGGGGGATTCCAGTCCAGTTTTCATTGATAACAAACCCATGGAGGATTCTAGTACAATTTTCATCACTGCCAAACCCACAGAGGATTCCAGTACAGTTGTCATTGCAGTCGTAGCCAGCTCTAGGGTTCCCGCGCATAGCACGCTCGATTCCAAGAGGGTCTTCTCCTCGAGCCAAGGGGTCGATACATAAACTATCATGATGTCCAGATTTGATGTATCCTGATGTTCTATCTCATCAAATGAAACCCAACGTGATAGACGGCGTGACAATCAGACTCTCGGTCAGAGAGTTATTAGAATTTTCGTTCAAGGGGCCTGATTGGAAATACGCTCGTTCCAAACACAACCATTTTCCAAAGTTATCCAAAACTCATTTATAGTCTCGCAAAAGGACTGCTTCGTCATAAGGGTCTCAGTGTCGCAAATGGCGCGTCAATCGGACGCATGGTCGTGAAGTAATTCGCGTTTAAGCGAAATGGGTCGGGCCCGACAAGCCCGGTGGGTTGGCGGGTTGGCCCGTACTGACTCAGCGGGTCCTACCAGACTAAGATTTCAGCCCGGCCCAAAAATGCATGGCCCAGCCTAGTGGGGCGCGGCCCGGCCTAGCTGGGAGCGGCCCGGCCCGACTGGCGTGGCCTAACCTGGCTGGTCGCGGCTCGGCCTGGCTGGTCGAGCATCTCGGCTCGGGAGGACGAGCGGCTCGGCCCAGGAGGCCGAACGATGCGGCGGGGGGGGGGGGGGGGGGGGCACGACCCCCCGGTATCCCAAACTGGCGGTGCTAAGTGGTGCGGCATTCCTATCTGGCCGGTCTTCCCAGCGTGAGCGGCCCGCATGGGCAGGCCGCGGTCCTCCTACGTAGCACCCGAGGGTGCCATGGCCTTCACCAACCCGGCCAGCTGACAAGCCGATCGGTTCTCCGGTCGAAGTGGCCCGCGGGGCATGGGTCACAGTTCTCCACAGCGTGGTGCCCCTTGTGGTGTCGCAATCTCCCTTCGGCTCGGCCAACTTTATCTGGATGGTTCTTTTTCTGCCGAGCGGCCCTCGGATGCAGGCCGCAGTTCCTCTCCATGTGGCTGGCATACGATCACCGCTTCCTCCAGTCACCTCCACCTCTTCTGTCACCGCCTCCATTGAAATAAAACAAGGATCATCAGAGGTTCGTCGGGCCATGTTTGTTCGGCCCGCACCCTCCGCGTTAGGCGGTATCATATGGCCGAAGATAAAACATGGTTTCAATGAAGAACGAAGAACAATTTTGAATAATTAAAATTGAAACCAACCCCCTACCTCGAAATAAGGTTCGTTCGTAGACGGGGTCATGGGGAGGTGGCGTCAACTCATTGACGTCAGGGAAGAAGGGGTCGAGGATGGCACGTCATCAGCATTACTTGCGGGTGGCTCCTTTTCCTTTGGTTTGGACGAAGATCAAAGGAGATAATATTCATTCTTCAACGGTTATTCTTCGAAAGAAGTACTCTATTCGTCTATTTCCCAAGAGCTCTCCCAAAATTCTCTCAACACAATTAGTGCAAAACTAAAATAATAGCTAAAGCTATTATTTTATTCACACATGAATTTTCAAAAATCAAACACTTTAATTAATTAATTGTAGGGTTCAATTCATTAATCAAAAGCGTCGGCAAAAAATTAATGGGATAGAGGGAGGTGAAAAGATCACATTAATTAAGGGGAGAGTTTTCAAATTAATTAAGGGGGGATTAATGGGGAGTTTAAGGGAGTTGAAAGGTTAGGGGTTCCTGTGGGACCCACCTCACATTATACTCTAATGGGAGGTTATGTGGGTGTGGGCCCCACCAAACTTCACCTTGTAGGATATAACTGACATCTTTAAATAAAATTGTGTACAATTTTATTTATTTTATTCTAAATCCCCAAAAATTAACTCTTAACCCACATAAAACGCAACTACGGTAAATATCCCCTTAAGTGAATACTGGCACTGCGAGTTCATCGGTGTCCTCAGATTTCAATTCTGAGCACCGGTTCAAAAGATAGAAAAACTCACACGTACGTTTACTGAACGTACCTAAAAAAAACTTCAGAAATTGATTCTGGGAACACCTGGCCTCGGAATCAAGTTCTGTCAGGAACCACATACTCGTAAAATTCTGACGTATTTAATAAAAAAATTTCCTTGAAATTTTTGGTTTTTATATTACTCACACCTCAGAGATTTATGTCCTCATAAAACTAAAACACACACTGGGGAAACAAATGGGGGTACTAAGCTCGCATCTGAGCCTCCCTCTCCCATGTTCTCTCCTAGAGGATCCAATGCTGCCAGCGAATGCGCACTAGAGGAATCGATCGTCCACGTAGGACCCTCTCCTATCAATCCTCGATCTCCACTGAGACCTCCGTGAATGTCACCCCATCATCGATTTCTAGCTCCCCATGGTTGATGATGTGGGACGGGTCATACACATCTCTCCTCAACTGAGATATGTGGAAAACGTCATGCACCCGGTGCAACTGAGGTGGTATAGCCAGGCGGTAAGCCACCTCGCCTACTCTACTGAGGACCTAGAAAGGTCCAATGAAATGCGGAGATAACTTGCCACCACGACCAAATCTCCATAGACCTTGTTAAGGTGAGACCCGTAAGAAAACTTGGTCGCCATCCTCGAACTCCAGGGGTCTCCGTCTCCTATCAGCATAGGACTTATGTCTACTCTGTGCAGTATTCATCTGCTCCTGGATGATCTGCACCTTCTCCATTGTTGCATGAACCATCTCTAGTCCTACAAGTGCTGACTCCCTAGGATCAGTCCATCACAGAGGTGATCTTCAAGGTCGGTCGTACAGTGCCTCGTATGGTGCCATCTCAATGGTAGAGTGGTAGTTGTTGTTGTACCCAGTCTCTACCAAGGGTAAGTGATCCTACCAGCTATGACAAAAGTCAATGAAACATGCACGGAGCATGTCCTCGAGAGTCTGAATGGCCCTCTTAGTCTGACCATTCGTCTGAGGATGGAAGGCAGTTCTCAAGCGAAGATGTGTCCTAAAAGCCTCCTATGATCCCTTCCATAGCCGGGAAGTAAAACGAGCATCTCTATTGAAGACGATAGTGGATGACACACCATGAAGCCGTATAATCTCTCGAATGTAGAGGCATCCCAATCTCTCTACTGAGCCCTAATCTCTGATCAGTAAGAAGTGGTCCAGCTTGGTGATTCGGTTTACGATCACCCAGATAGAGTCATGTCCTTGAGATGTATGTGGAAGCCCCATCACGAAATACATGGATATCCCATCCCACTTCTACTATGGATCCTCTAAGGGTTGTACCAAGCCTGCTAGTACATGGTGCTCTGCCTTCACTTGCTGACAAGTGAGGCATCGTGAAACGAACTCTTCTATATCCTTCTTCATACCTAGACACCAGTGCTGTCGTCTGAGATCCTGATACATCTTTGCCACTCTTGGATGTACAACAAGAGGGGAAGTGTGTAATTCCCTCAGAACCTCCTCCTGTAGTGCGACTGGTACCATGGTACGTCCCTTGAAGAGGATGGTGTGCTCCTTTCCTTCAGAAAATCCATCAGGTTCCTGCCCTGAGGATATCTGAGCATGTCACATCTCATAGTCAATGTCCCCACATTGTGCCTCCCTGACTCACTGAAGAAGTGGAGGAGTGATTGTGAGAGACAGAGGAAAGGCCGCTCCCTCAATATTTACAAAGGATATCTATAATGCGGATAGCTTCTTCGTCGCCTCTCCTTGTAGCTGAATGCCCGATCTCCTGCTGAGAGCATCAACTACAACGTTCACCTTCCCAAGAGTGTAGACTATCTCAAAGTCATAGTCCTGGAGGAACTCGAGCCATCGTTGCCATCTCAGGTTCAGGTCCTTCTGCGAGAAGATTTACGTGAGACTCTGGTTGTCAGAATAGACAATAAAGCGCTCGCCCATCAGATAGTGTTGCCAAATATTCAAGACGAAGACCACTGCTGATAAATTCAGGTCATGGGTAGAATAGTTCTGCTCGTGTTGTCTCAACTGTCATGATTTATATGAGATCACTGATCGATCCTGCATTTGGACACACCCGAGTCCGGTCCCTGATGCATCGTAGTAAACTATGTACCCAACTCCCTCCTCTGATTGCCTCAAGATGGGCGCACTGGTCAATATCTGTCTCAGCTCCTGAAAACTCTGCTGACAACTATCTGACCACGCGAAGGGTTTCAAATCTTCATCAAAGCTCAAAGTGGTGCTGCAACTCTGGAGAAGTCTAGAAAAAATCTTCGATAGTACCCAGCTAGACCCAGGAAACTCTACACCTCTGTCACGCTCCTGGGTGGTTCCCAAGCAAGTACAGCCTCGATCTTCATTGGATCCACCGCAACTCCAGCCTCCGAGATGACGTGTCCCAAGAATTGAACCTCTCGAATTCAAAACTGACACTTCAAGATCTTACCATAAATCTAGTGCTCTCAGAGTGTATCCATTATAACCCACAAGTGGTAGGAGTGCTCCTCCTTAGTGGTCGAGTTAATCAATATGTCATCAATGAAAACTATGACAAATCGATCGAGGTAAGGCTAGAAGATCCTATTCATGGAATTCATGAACACCGCTGGAGTGTTGGTTATGCCAAAGGGCATAACCAAGAACTCGTAGTGGCCATACTGACACCTGAAGGTCGTCTTCTATACATCCTTGTCTCGAACTCTGAGCTGGTGATAGCCTGACCCGAGGTCTATCTTCGAGAACCAACGTGCTCCCTTGAGCTGATAAAAGATGTTTTCAATCCTCGGGAGAGGGTACTTGTTCCTTACAGTCATCTAATTTAGGCGACGGTAGTCGACACACAGTCACAAGATCTCATCTGCCTTCATGGAAAACAAAATCGGAGAATCCCAGGGTGAAACACTGGGTCGGATGAATCCCTTCCCCTATAAGTCCTCCAACTATGCCCGCATATCATGAAGCTCAGCGGGACCCATCTGATATTCTGGAGTAGATATCAGTGTTGTCCTGGGGTACAGGTCTATATAGAATTCTACCTCTCTGTGAGGAGGTAGTCTTATAACTTCATCAGGAAAAAAATCTGCATATTGATCCACCACAATAGAAAAACTCAGACATCCCACATCAATCGCTCCGAGGATGAGACTAGCCAACTGATGTGTGATCATCTGCATTATCCTCTATGAAATTCTATCCTATGATGCAAAGGCTCCCTTCTCTTCAGTGAAGGTGAAACTGCTCCCATCCGTGTGGATACACCACACCTTGCGCCTAATGCATTCAATCTAAGAATGTACTATAGACAACCAGTCCATACCCAAGATGACGTTGTAAGGCCTCGACGCCGCTACAAGAAGATCACAGCCGAAGCTCTCGCCTCCTAGAGTAAGCTCACACTACCGGCACCAGTGAGTAATCATCGAGTCTGCTCCTGTAAGAGTCTCTAGCCATAAGGATCGAACCAATGGCTCTGTTGGAATCTCCGAGCTCTGAACAAGGGCAGCGGCAATAAAACAATGACTCACACCTGTGTCTATAAGCACTTTAGCAAGGGTGGAGTAGACACAGATAGTACCTCGAATCATATCAGGTGCGCCATGGTTGTAGGCCCCGAATTCCGGGATCTGATCCCACCTCTTTCCGCCAGCTCCCTGTAGTCGGGGTGGAGCTTCTATTAGTGGTGGTGGTAGAGCCTCAAAACATCGTCCACCACCCGCTGCTTGGCCAAATCCTCTTCCTCGTCTGCCCACTCCTGGCGGACCACCATGGTCAAACCTCTACCTCTTCTTGGTAGGTCCCTCTACTATCTGCTACTCATCCACATGGCGGGTTGGGAAGTCACGAGCCATGTTGCCCTGCCCGCCGCCTTTAGAGTAGTGCCTACTCCTCGTATAACTGGATCTGTTCCGTGTGCCCCACACAACCGAACCTATATCCTGTGATTCCCCACCTGATAGCCTGGTCCGCTTAGACCTCTTTGTTATCTGTCTACTGCCAGCTGCAGAAGACTCCGCTACATGTCGCCTTGCGGTGGGTCTCGCCGCTGGTGTCAGCTCAACAAGAAAGCTCTCCATAGGAAGGGCTCACTCCAGCACTCTCACTTGTGTCGGAATACTGAGGGAGATCATCGAAGCCCTAATCTCATGTCAGAGTCCCTGCTCAATGGTTTGCGCCCTGAAGAATGGGTCTCATACCATGTTAGTGGAGTAGAGTGAGAGGTAGATAAACCTTGCTGAGTACTGAGCTACTGTCATGATGCCCTGCTACAGATGAAGTAACTCCTGAATCTGTACCACACGAAGGGTGGCTAGAACAAACTATGAACGGAAAAGACTCTCGAAGTCTTTCTAGATTAAAGATGCTTCATCATGCACTTGGAGCATCATGCTCCACCATTTACCTACCACCACATGAAAGAGACTCACAGAAAGGATAACTATAAGGTCGGCTAGTGTCCCAACCAATCTAAAAACCCTAACGATAGCCTCTAGCCAATCCTCTACTGGTTGTGGGTCTGTCTCTCCACAGAACCTGGGTGGCCTCTATCACTAAAACTTGTGCAACGTGCTCAATTGGTGTGCACTCTCTTCTGCTAGAGCAGGTTGTATCAGTGGCTCAGTGGGTAGTTATACCGTTGTTGCCTCCACTATGATGGGGCCCTACACCGAGGCCTCGTCGCTCGGTGGTCTACCATCTCGCACATAATTCGGAACCTTAGCTGACTGACTTCGTGGTGCCATCATGAAAAGAAATAGGTGTGCCACGGTCAAATAGTATACTTGGTGAGCTAACACAAAGTAATCACAATGAAAACTTTTAAAACACACATGCAATCAGTGTTTTCATGTACTGAGTTGGAAATCAGAGGTCAGGGTCCTGGTGTATGGATACGTCGGTCACCGCACCAACACTGGACTCCCTGGTATGAAAACCTCACTCAATACTCTTAACACTATTGCTTCACTGAAAATAATGATCAGAGTCTGGAGTTCTATAGTAGAATCGACTCCTCTGATACCAATTTGTCATGACCCATCCTCGGGTCTTGTGTCGTGACTACCCCAAGCCTGCCTTCCATAGGCTAGGAACTTGTGACTAGCACCAAAGACATAAATCCCTATACTGGGAAATAATTTACTTTATAAAAGTAAACAAACACAACCTTGTATGCAACTAAAGTAAGGATTAAGCAGAACTGTATACAAAAGCATGTGCTGAAAAGAAAGGGGCTAGAAATACAGGCCCAACAGTAAGTACAGTACAACTGAAAAGCTAGTACAACTATAGTAAAGTAAAGTAGCGACCACCGAGTCGTCCTCCATGAATCCCACCTGAAGGGCGGGTACAGATGGTCTCCTCAGCACCTCGGGTTCATCCGTCTTCTCCGTGTACGTCTTGTCATGTGGTGCACCTCTGGGTATCGTCCAACTCTACAAGCCTCTACCTCGATCAGTGTTGTCCATCGTCTACATCCAACAAAACGTAGTACGGGCATATCCCGTGCACGGGTGAGTATAAAGATACTCAGTGGGGACCCTGAGACCCGCAAGGGCTCACAATATCCACTAAGGATTAATAATAAGTAAGATATAAACATGGTTCATCAACCAACCCTACTTAGGTATATGCCCATACATATACCTAAGTCTTCAATCCAGTTCGACTCTAACTCTCAAGCCCAAGCACAACCCATTCCACACAAGAAAGAAGTCAATCACATCGATGATAATTATTGAAAGTCAAGACTCATCTCACAGAGGTATACATATTTCGTATAGAGTTAGAGATGATCATATGTAGTCACTGATTCATCTAAGTTATCGGACTCATGTAGGATACTAGTACAGAAGTCATTGTTGTCGAACCCATGGAGGATTCCAGTACAGTTGTCATCGCTGCTGAACCCAAGGAGGATTCCAGTACACTTGTCGTCGCTGCCAAACCCACAAAGGATTCCAGTATAGTTTTTATCACTGCTAAACCCATGGAAGATTCTAGTACAGTTGTCGTCGCTGCCGAACCCATGGAGGATTCCAATACAGTTGGCGTTGTAGTCAGAGCCAGCTCTAGGGTTCCCGCACAGAGCACACTCGATTCCAGGAGGGTCCGCTCCCTGATCCAAGGGTTGGATAAATCATCTATCACTAATTCTAGATATGATGTATCTCGAAGTTCCGTCTCGTCAATAGAAACCCAACGCAACAGACGGCGTGTCAATCGGATGCCCGGTATGAGAGTTATTAGTATTTTCGTTCCAAGGGCCCGGTTAGAAATATGCTCGTTCCAAACCCGGCCATTTTCCAAAGTCTTCCGAAACTCACTTAGAGTATTGCAAAAGGACATCTTCATCGAAAGGATCCCAGTGTCGCAAATGGCGCGTCAATCGGATGCATGGTCTTGAAGTAATTTGCGTTTAAGCGAAACGGGCCCGGCCCGACAAGCCCAGTGGGCTAGCGGGTCGGCACGTCCTGATTCGGTGGGTCCAACCTAGATAAGTAGTCAGCTTGGCCCGAAAATGCATGGCTCGGCCCGGTGGGGCTCGGCCTGGCAGGTGGCGGGCGACCCGGCCCGACTGGGCGCGACTCGGCTAGCACGGCCTGGCCTGGCGAGCCGCGGCTCGGCCCGGCCTGGCTGGCCGAGCGATGCAGGGGGGGGGGGGTGCGGCCCCTTGTTTCCCGAACTGGTGGCACCAAGTGGTGCCTCCCTCCTGTCCAGCCGGCCGAAGCAGGCCGGTCTTCCCAGCGTGAGAGGCCCTCACGGGCAGGCTGCAGCCTTCACCAACCCATCTGACTGACGAGCTGGCCGGTTCGCCTGCCGAAGCGGCCCACAGAGTGCGGGTCACGGTTCTCCGCAGCGCGGTGCCCATGTGGCATTGCGGTCTCCCTTCAGCCCGTCCGGATTTAGCTGGCTGGTTCTTCTTCAGCTGAGCGGACCGCAAATGCGGGCCCCAGTTCCTCTCCACTTGGCCGACATATGACCACCTCTTCCTCCGGTCGCTGCCACCTCTTCCATCACCACCTCCATCGAAATAAAACAATGATCATTGGAGGGTCGTCGGTCCGTGTTCGTTCATCCCGCGCCCTCCATGTTAGGCGGTATCATATGGCCAAAGATAAAACATGGTTTCAATGAAGAATTAAGAACAATTTTAAACAATTAAAATTGAAACAAACCCCCTACATCGAAAGAAGGTTCATTCATAGACAGAGTTGCAGGGAGGTGGAATCAACTCATTGACATCGGGAAAGAAGGGGTCGAGGATGGTGCATCATCGGCGTTCCTTGAGGGTGGCTCCTTCTCCATTGGCTTGGCCGATGATCAAAGGATATAATCGTCGTTCTTCAGTGGTTCTTCGTCGAAATAAGAACTCTATTCTTCTATTTCTCAAGAGCTCTCCCAAAATTCTCTCAACACAACGAGTACCAAACTAAAATAATAGCTAAGGATATTATTTTATTCCCACATGAATTTTCAAAATTGAATCACTTTAATTAATTAATTGTAGGGTTCAATTCATTAATCAAAAGTGTTGGCAAAAAATTAATGGGAGAGAGGGAGGTGAAGAGATCACATTAATTAAGGGGAGATTTGTCAAATTAATTAAGGGAGGATTAATGGGGAGTTTGAGGGAGTTGAAAGGTTAGGGGTTCATGTGGGCTCCACCTCACATTATCCTATCATGGGAGGTTATGTGGGTGTGGGTCCCTCCAAACTTCCCCTTGTAGGATAAAGCTAACATCCTTAAATTAAATTGTGTACTACAATTTTATTTATTTTATTCTAAATCCCCAAAATTAACTCACAACCCGCATAAAATGCGACTACGGTAATCGTCCCCTTAAGTGAATATCGGTGCTACGAGTTCATCGGTGTCCTCTAATTTCAATTCCGAGCATCGGTTCAAATCATAGAAAAACATGCATGTACGTTTACTGAATGTACCCGAAAAAAACTTCATAAATTAATTCTAGGCACACCAGGCCTCAGAATCAAGTGCTGTCAGAAACCACAAGCTCATATAATTCCAAAGTATTTAAGAAAAAATTTCCCTTGAAATTTTTGGGTCTTTACAAGCAATATATTGAATTGTTCTATTTCTCCTCTCTACAACATCATTATATTATAGTGTTCTAGGAGCATAAAAGTTATAATCATATACATGTTGTGAGAATAGTGATTCAAACTCTTGACTTTAAAACTCATGGCCATGATCACTACTTATGTTATGTAACGTCTCGGCCTGGGTGTCATGCACAGGTGCCCCGAGCTAGTCCGATATGTGACCTCAAGCTCACCTTCAGGTATGCTAGAGGATTTCGAATAATAGAGAGGGTATATTATCAATAATGGGGAGACTATACCCTATTTTAATAATAGTAATACACTAGTATAAATAATAATGATAACCAAAAGATATGATATAACATAACCAGAATAATCCAGTATCACACAATGACCAAAGATGAAAATAAACATCAAAACTAAATTGTACTTATTCCATGCTAGAGTATGTTCTGGATGTTAAAATGATACTCAAATTTAGAGGTACTGACAACTCCCAAGTGGGTCCTAAACCACATCTGGTTCCCTCATCCATACTCCATCCAAATCAACCATGTAACATAGGGACTTTTCTCTTAACCTGTCATGTAATCATATAATCTATTTCGGTGTCGATCAGGCACCCCGAGTAGGGTGTGAGTATAACTCATTAGGCCACCACCAATGGAATCTAAAACAATATCCAAAAAAAATAATAGTTTATGAAATTGTATAAAGAAATAATTACAATTTATAAGTAACAGTTATCATATTATCAATTAATCGTTATTTAACCACATAAACTCTCGGGTTCTTATGGACACCCGCACCCTAATACCTGCTTCTGCTCATGTCAGAGCCCAATGTATCCCCGAGTGATATCATATCTCAGAATTCCATTATTACCTTTTTTTTATCTCAATCAACACATGAATTCCATTTTTAACATTCACTATTCTCAATTAACACAACAATGCCATTGGTACCATTCCTTGTTCTCAATTAACAGATAAATTCTATAATTACTATTTATTGTTCTCAATTAACACATGAATTACATTTTTACCATCCATTGTTCTCAATTAATAAATAAATGACATTTTTACCATTTATTGGTCTCAATTAACACATGAATTACATTGTTACCATCCATTTTTCTCAATTAACACATAAATGTCATTGTTACCATTTATTATTCTTAATTAACACATGAATGTCGTTTTTACCATTCATTGTTCTCAATTGAAACATAAATTTCATTTTTACCATTTATTGTTCTTAATTAACACATGAATTCCATTATTACCATCTATTGTCCAAAATTAATCATGAATTCCATTGTTACCATTCATTAATTCAAACTCATTACATTAATTAATTAAAAAATTAATTAATATTCCCATTATCATTACTAATTTAGAAATTAGTTCATCACAACAATACCCTTAATTAATTATCCAATTATTTAATCAATATTAACACACTCAATATCCCATAATTAATTCAAAAATTAATTACAAAATTCATAATTCAATATTCTGATAATTAACTCAACAATTAATTTTCTCTTATCCCAATTCATGATTCTTATAATTAACACAATAATTAATTATCCCCAAATCACAATTAAATATATCATAATTAATTCAAAAATTAATTATCTCAAATCAACAATTTCAATATCTCATAATTAATACAATAATTAATTATCTCAAATTATCAATCTCAGTATCTCATAATTAACTCAGAAATTAATTATCTCAAATTAAAAATCACAATATATCATAATTAACTCAAAAAAATAATAATTAAAAATTAATAGTCTCAATATCCCATAATTAACTCAACAATTAATTTTTCCAAAACTGAAATCCCAATATCCCCAATTCATATTTCCCTCAATTAATTAATTCCCCGAATTAATTAATTTGATTAAGAACTAAATTGCTAAAATCAATTATATATTATAAAATAACATACCTATAATTTTAATTAAGACTTTGGATTTGAATTATAGAAAACCTCCCTCAATTCATTGATGAGTGATCACCCAACAGAAATACCCAGTTTCAATAGAATAACAACATAGAAAGAGATTTGGATATAAAACCTGAATCTAGTTCTAAAAATCAAGATATCATAAATCCTATATCTAGATCCAAAATCCTAGATCTAGATCTAACCTAAACAGGAAATAAAATTACTTCAATAGATGAAATAATAATAGTAAAGAGAAATGAAACCACATGGGATGAGATCCTCTTACCGAGAGGGGTGCAGATCTTTAATTTGGGCTTTGAATCACCAATAATCGGGGTCATAATGTCTTAAAATCACTTCTAGATGATCTATAATTGAGAGAAAACGATTATGGGTCAAGATAGTGTGTTTGGGGGTATTATAAGAGGGTTTAGGAAATAATTTATTAATTTTCATGGGTGTGAAATCTCGTACGCACTGTTTGTTGCTTGGGGTACATAGCTTTTCCTACCTGTGTGCCTAACCATGCACCTCTTATAGGGGGTTCATGGTTTCTCCTATTAGGGTTCATAGTTTGAAAAAAAATGTGCCAACCATGAAAATTCTCAATGTATAAGTTTGTATGGATTCCTAGGATGGGGCGCATGTTTTGGGAAAACTATGGTCCAACCATACACCTGCCCATTTCCTTCCAAAAAAATCCAAATTTTACTCAAATGTAACCCAAGGTAAAACCCAAATTAAAAGTACCCAAGACAATGAAAAATATTACCAGTAAATGATCATGAGACATACCCCAAATAAGGTTGGTGTTTTACAATCTCCCCATCTTTTTATATCTTGTCCTTGAGTTCTATTTTCAAGCATCTCTAGGATTCTTAGTCAAAAAGGCCAGACCACTAAGTCTGCATATCTTCCTCTCTTTCCCAAGTTTCCTCCTGAACATGGTCATGTTTCCATAATACACAAACTATCAGCAAAATCTTTCCCATCAACACTTTCTCATTGTGACCCAACATATGTATCAAATTCTCCTTAAAGGACATGTCTATATCAAGTTTAACATCACCCACATCGATCGCATGAGAAGGGTCGGGGTGATACCATCGTATTTTTGACACATGTGAAACATCATGCACAGAACTATATCTCTATAGAAGATCCAATTGGTATGCCATTGGCTTGATTATCTCCACAACTTCAAATGGTCCAATGTACCTGGGCACCAACATACCCTTTCTCCATATCCTATGGTGACCCAATATAGGCAACACCTAAAGGATCACACAATCACCCTCTATAAACTCTAGGGGTCATCAACGTCTATCAGCATACGACTTCTGTCTACTTTGATTTGTATCCATACAATTATAAATAAGCTATACCTATTCTGATGTCTCATGCATGAGACTCTATCCCAACAACTTATACTCACCTACCTCCATCCAGTATAGAGGTGATCTACATGGCCTACAATAAAGAGACACATATGGTTCCATATGAATATTTTCATGACAACTGTTGTTATATGCGAACTACACTAATTCCATGTGATTTTCCAAAGACCCACTAAATTCAAGAACACACGATCATAGAATATCCTCATTCACAGGTATAGTATTCTCCAATTGTATATATGTCTATGGGTGGAATGTTGTACTCAACAAAACAAGTGTACCAAGTGCCTTCTGTAATCCCTACTAGAGGCATGAAGTAAAACATGACTCTAAATCTGAAACAATATTCTATGGAACCCCGTGGAGATGTATTATCTTCTAAATATATAGTTCTCCCAACTCATGCACTAAGAAAGTGTCTCGTACTAGTAAGAAGTGTGCTACCTTCATTTGTTGATCCACAATAACCCAAATACTGTCATTATTCTGAGGAATCCTCAAGAGACCCACCAAAAAATGCATGGTCACATCATCACACTTCATTTATAGAATGGTCAACTACTGTATTAAACCTCCAGGTCATTGATGATCATCCTTCACTTACTGAGATGTGTGGTTTCGTGTCACGAACCTTTATATCTCCTCTTTCATTATCAGCCACTAAAAACATCATCATAGGTCATGGTACATTTTGGTCACACTGGATGTATCGCCCACTTTGAGCCATGAAATTATCTCATCAAATCCTCCTACATGCTCGTAGAAATAACAACATATTTCTTGTCATGGATGATCTCATCCTTATCTATGGTCTAATCTAAAGGTATCTCTTCACCTTTAAGGCTTTCCATCAAGTTCAAACATTCTGGATCCTCATACTGTCTATCATTGATCCATCTCGAAAGTGTAGAATCCACTGAAATGGACATGAGATTCATCTGATCCTGACTCTCCTAAACCACAATGTGTATCTCAACTAGTAAAGTCATTATCTTTCACTCATCACTATACTCATGAATTTCCTAAGTCTTATTTTTTCTAGTTAAAGCATCAGTGACATTGTTTCCCTTTCTAGGAATATATGAAAACTGATAATGAAATGAATTCATATACTCAACCCACCTCTACTTTTGAAGATTAAGATTTCATTGTGAAAATATATACTTCAAACTCTTGTGAACTATATACACGTTAAAAAAATTCCCAATAGATAATCTCTCCAACACTTTAAACCATAAACCAATGAAGCCAAATTAAGTTTAGGAATCGGCTAGTTTCGTTTATGTGTCCTCAACTACCGAGACTCGTACACAACAACTAAATATCCCTTTATCAATACTGCTCCAATTCCAACCCCAGAAGCATCATAATACATTGCATTCTACTCACCTAGATCGGGTAGGATGCAGATTGATGTTGATGTCAAATTCTTTTTCAACTATTGGAAGGAATTATCACTTACTTCAAACCATTCAAAACTTATCCCCTTCTTGATAAATCTCTATAGTGGAACTTATAATCAATAAAATTCTAGGATGAACCTATAATAATATCCAATTAACTATAGAAATCTATGGATATCAAAAAAAATATTGGGTTTCTCCTAAGATACAACTGCCTGAAACTTCTCTAGGTCCACTGAAACACCTTTCTCCGAGATGATGTGACCCAAGAAGTGTACTTGATCAATCCAAAACTGAAACATTTATAGCTTAGATTATAGCCAATTCTCTATCATTATAATCATGACAATGTCAAGATATTGGGAATGATCATGATGAGTCTTGGAGTACACCAAGATGTCTTTCACAAATACTACAAAAAATTAATCCATGTGTGGATAGAATATTGTATTAATAAAGTCCATAAACATTTATAATGTGTTTTCAACCCAAGAGGCATTAAAAATAACTCATATAGTACATAAATACTTCTAAAAGTAGTCCTCAGTATATTAGAAGTCTGAACTCTCAACTGATGATACCCTGATATCAAGTAAATATTTAAAAAGATGCAAGCCCCTATCAATTGGTCAAATAAATCATCAACACATGGAATAAGATATCATTTCTTCACTATCATCTGGTTCAATATCTAGTAATAAACACACAAGCATAAACTTCCATCATCCTTCTTTACAAACAATATTGGTGAACCCCAAGGTGACGTACTAGGATGGATAAATCCCTTATCCTCTAACTCTTCTAGAAGATTCTTGAGTTCTTGAAGCTCTATTTGTTCCATTCTGTACAGTAGAATAGAAACTGGCTCACCTCCTGGAATGAGATCAATAGTAAACTCCACATCTCTCTCAGGTGGAAGCCCTGAGAAATATTTAGGGAATATATCCTAAAATCTATCCAATACCTATGGAAAGACATCATACTTTACTCCTCCATCATCTAGAAACAAACTAGAAACCTGGGTGGTAATATTCCCCAATTTCTGGTGAATTGGCTCTGCACAACCCACCTTAATATCCCATTCTTCATGGTGAATGTACTTGTCACCCTTATGATATGTAAAAGTCGCTCTCCTCTGGTAACAATCTATGTGAGCTCAGTATGCTACTAATCAGTCCATACCCAAAATTAGATCAAAGACTGAAATTTGAGTGATGTAAACATCCCATATAAAACAATACTCCCTAACCTTGAGAGAACACCCCTTGCACAAGCAGGTGTCTCTAGACCAAACTTCCTATAGTGTGTCTATCGTCAACACTCCACTTGTGAACTCCACCTCCAGACTCAAACCGCTAACAAATTGGCAGAAATAAAGGAATGAGAGGACCAGTATAAAATAGGGAACTAGCTGGTGTAGAAGCTACAAGAATAGTACCTCTAATTTTCGATAGTCCAACATCGCTATCCACAAGTGTAGGTTGAATTTCATGTAACTTTCCTGCCCCTCTTCCATGTGATGCATCTTGGTCCCCCTATGTTGCACCACTCTACTGATATAAGCGCTCTTGTCTCAAAGCTCCATGTTTGCTACATCTACCACCTCATCCAATAAAACTCTAGCTACTGGACTAATATAGTATAGAATATCCCATTCATGCACCCTGGTTCTATCTATCTCATCCATCACTACCCATATATCATGGGTTCTAAAATAAATTCTAATGATTTCCCAACCTACTACAAGATTTGAAATCCACTAGTGATCGGGGGAACATTAACAAGAAGTGTCCCGACCTACCACACTAGTGACCTATAATCTGGGTATGATCTTATGTGTTTGACCCTTCCCCCTAGACACTCTTCCTTATACTCCCCAATCTAACACCCTTGTAATGACTTTTCCTACTCTCATAAGTTGTACCTCCTAATCATCTAGAAAGAACCATATGTCCTGCAATGGAATCATCCTTCAAGTTCCCCTTAGCTATGAGATATTGATCCACCACTTCATCAAAATTCTTTAACCAAAATAGGTTAACCTAGGACCTAATCTCACATTTAAGTACATCCTAGAAATGACATGTTGTAGTTGTCTCATCCCCTGCCAACATTGGAGAAAATTGTTTAAAATCTATAAAGAATCTAGCATAGTCCATCACAGTCATGCTCCCCTGAGTCAGCCTCATGAACTCAACTGGTCTTTCCTACCTTAGCATCTAAGGATAATAGTTCTCCAAAAACTTCTCCAAGAATCCCTTCTATAACATACTGTCAGCCTATCCAATCTGAGCCTGGACATCCCACCAATTCATTGTTGATCCTTGTAGAATATAAGCATCAAACTTGACCCTCCTCTCAATAGGAATCTATAAATGGTAAACTATATTCCCAATGGACACAATCCATAAATCATATGCATTGGGTCCATGCTCTCCAATAAAATGCATAGGGTGCTACAGCTAAAACTCCCACGTGAGTTCAGGAATACTCCTCACAACCCACTCTGGGTCTCTTCCCATAAGTTGCATGAAGTGAGAAAAGGTTCTCAGAACTGCTCTCCTACTTCCTCACTTGGCCCTATCGATGCCTTTAGTTCCACTACCGGTAGGTCACCTCCTGACATAGCCTCCTATCATCTTCTCATCAAGCTTCATTGTGGATTTATATCTCTAAAATTACAAACACGCATCTCAAGATACATAACACCAACTTATCACATTTACATAAGAGGAAAGTCACAACATATCTTTTCCCCAACCCTTGCCACATGGTCAAAACTGAGGCGGTATCACTACCCTTAACAATACTACACATAGGTCATGGTTAGAAAAGGTTAAACTAATTCTCAATTCAAGTTTCCCATTAAACACCCATTTATTCTCATCTTGCTTCATTTTACAATCTTTCTCAATTTCATGTTAGGCACCATTTTCATTTCAATTTCTCAATCAAGGAAAAATAGTTCTTGTTCAACAACTTACCCAAAACCTATTTTGTCATTCCTAGATAAGATGATTCATGTCATAATAATCTGGAGTACCTAGAATGATTCATGTAACTCAAATCTCATTCCATACCAGGACACAAGTCAATTCTCAACAAATTTCAGAAATAATTATCACAAAAAACCACATTTGTGTCACCCAAGGTGAAATAATATTCAACTATAACAACAAACAGTAATAACAGCAATCCCAGAATGAGCACTTGGGTTTCCCTTGTACCTGGGTTAGTTACACCCATGCACGAGCTCATAACCAAGGTCTGACTCTTCCTAGTCTCAGGTCTACCTTTCCCAAATAGTAAGACAACAAAACTAGGTTTTGATACCACTTTGTAATATCCCAGCTTGGGTGTCACGCACTAATGCCCAGAGCCAGTCTGTTAGGTGACCTCAAGCGCGCCTATCCATATGTTAGAGGCTCTGACTAGTAGTGAAGGTCTAATATCGATCATGGGGAGACTATACCCTCTTTTAATCAGAGTAATACACCAGTGGAAATAATAAAAATAACCATAATATATCATATAACATAACCTGAATAATCCAATATCACATGATGACCAAAATTGGAAATACAATATCAAAACTAAATAGTAGTTATGCCATGCTAGAGTACATGACAAGTGTTAAAATGAAACTCAATACTAAAGACACTGAAAACTCCCAAGAGAGTCCCAAACAATGTCTGGTCCCCTTATCCATGCTCTATCCCAATCAATCATCTAACACAATGCCTTTTCCCTCAACCTGTCTAACAATCATATAATCTATGCAGGTACCAATCAAGCAGCCCAAGTAGGGTGTGAGTGCAACTCAGTAGACCATCAAAAATGGCATCTAAAACAACATCCATTCAAATAATACTTTATGTAGTTTTATAAATAAATAATTGCAATACATAAGTAACAGTTATCACATTATCAATTAATATTTATTTAACCACATAAACCCCCAGGTTCTTGTGGACACCCACACCCCAATACCTACTTCGGTTCATGCTGTAGCCCAAATTATCCCTGTGGGATATCATTCTCAAAATGCCATTATTACCATTTTTCATCTCAATCAACACATGAATGTCATTGTTAACATTCATTATTCTTAATTAACACATGAATGTCATTATTACCATCTATTTTTCTCAATTAACATATATTAATTTCATTGTTAACATTTATTGTTCTCAATTAACACATGAATGTCATTGTTGCCATCCATTGTTCTCAATTAACACAGAAATTCCATTGTTACCATTTACTATTCTCAATTAACACATGAATTCCATTATTGCACCATTGTTCCTAGTTAACACATAAATGTCATAGTTACCATTCATTGTTCTCAATTAACACATGAATGCCATTATTACCATCCATTTTTCTCAATTAATAGATAAATGTCATTGTTACCATTTATTGTTCTCAATTAACACATGAATTCCAATGTTATCATCCATTGTCCTAAATTAATCATGAATTCCATTGTTACCATTCATTAATTCAAACTCGTTCCATTAATTAATTCAATAATTAATTAATATTTCCATTCTCATTACTAATTCAATAATTAGTTCATCACATCAATCCCCTTAATTAATTCTTTAATTAATTAATTAATATTTAAAAACTCAATACCCCATAATTAATTCAAAAATTAATTATATTCACGATTCGATATTCTGATAATTAACTTGACAATTAACTATCCCCAATCCTAATTCAAGATTTTGATAATTAACTCAACAATTAGTTATCCCCAAATCACAATTCAATATCTCATAATTAACTCAACAATTAATTTTCTCAAATCAACAATCTCAATATCTCATAATTAACTCAACAATTAATTGTCTCAAATCAATAATCTCAATATCTCATAATTAACTCAACAATTAATTATCTCAAACCAACAATATCAATATCTCATAATTAACTCAACAACTAATTATGCCAAATCAACAATCTCAAAATCTCATAATTAATTCAATAATTAATTATTCCAAATATATAATCACAATATCCTTCATTCATGTTTCCCTTAATTAATTAATTCACACTATGGGAAAAACAGGTATTTGAGACGGGTTATTTGCGATGGATCAGGGACCCGTCACAAATTATCTATCAACAGAGACTATTTATAACGGGATATGATTCCCATCACCAATACCTTTGGCGCACACTGTGCACCAAAATGCGGGAAGACTATATGCACTGAGAATGTACTCCCGTCGCAAATAGTCTTCCGTTGTTTTTGTTATTTGCGATGGGAGTTTACTCTCATTGCAAATGTTGTGTCGGTAGGTAAGTATTTGTGATGGGTCCCATAGTAAATACTTTCAGTCTTTTTTTGTTATTTGCAATGCAAATTTCTCCCAACAAAAATAAACTGCTGAAAAAGGGTATTTGCAGTGGGACCCGTCGCAAATACACTTATTAACCGCCACCATAATTAATAGAGGTGGCACTAATTGCGACTGGTCTTATCGCAAATACAATCATTTACGAGAGGAGTCCCGTCGCAAATACTCCTGTCGTAAATGATCTAACCTAAATACACCCCCTGATTTTTTTTCTCATTTCACTCTTCTCTCAACACTCCTCTCATTCTCTTGTATCATATTTTTCACTTTAAGTATTTCAAAGTTTTAGATTTCCCAAAGGAGCAATTTTCAAGGTTCGCATCCAGTGAAAAATTCACATTAGAAGTATTTATTCATTTTATTTTGTATTTATTTTATTTTATTTTTTATTACTAATAATAATTAATAATTAGAAAAAATTAAAAAAAATTATTAATAAATAGTAATAAATAGTACTAATTATTAATAAAAAGTAGTAATTAGTACTAAATAGTAATAATTAGTAATACATAGTAATAATTATTAATAAATAGTAGTAATTGTTAATAAATTGTAATAATTGTCAAATAATAGTAGTAATTAATAGTAAATAGTAGTTATTGTTAATTAGTAATAAATAGTAATGATTAGTATTAAATAGTAATAAAGAGTAATAAAGAGTAATAATTAGTTATAATTAGTAATAATTAGTAATAACTAGAAATAATTATTAATAATCAGTAGTAATTATTAATAATTAGTAATAATTAGTAATAAATATTAATAATTAGTAATAATTAGTAATAATTATTAATAGTTAGTAATAATTAGTAATAATTAGTATTAAATAGTAATAAAAAGAAATAATTAGTAATAAATGGTAATAATTATTAATAATTATTAATAATTTTTAATAATTTGAAATAATTTGTAATAATTTGTAATAATTTGTAATAATTAGTAATAAATAGTAATAAATAGTAATAATTATTATGAATTATTAATAACTAGTAATAATTAGTAATAACTAGTAATAAATAGAGGTAATTAGTAATAATTAGTAATAGATAGGGGTAATTAGTAATAATTATTCATATTTAGTAATAATGAGTATTAATTGGGGGTAATTAATAATAAATGGTGATAATTAGTAACAATTAGTAAAAATTAATAATAATTAGTGAGAAATGGAAATAATTAGTAATAATTAGTAAAAATTAGTAATAAATAGTAATAAGTAGTAATAAATAGTGGTAACTAGTAATAAATTGTAATAAATTATGGTAACTAGTAATGAAGATTAATAACTAGTGGTAACTAGTAAAATTTATTAACAAATATGGGTAATCAGTAATAATTAGGGGTAATTAGCAATAATTTGTAATAAATATGGGTAATTAGTAATAATTAATAATAATTAGGGGAAGTTAGTAATAATTTGTAATAAATAGTAATAAATAGTAATAATTATTAATAAATACGGGAAATTAATAATAAATATAGGTAATTTGTAATAATTAGTAATAATCTGAAATAAATAGTAATAATTAGTAATAATTATTAATAAATAGGGGAAATTAATAATAAATAGGGGTAATTAGTAATAATTAGTAATAATTAGGGGTAATTAGTAATAATTAGTAATAATTAGTAAAAATTAGTAATAAAATGTAATAATTAGTAATATTTTGTAATAAATAGTAATAAATCATAATAATTAGTAATAAATATGTGTAACTATTAATAATTAGAAACAAATAGGGGTAATTAGTAATAATTATTAAAAAAATAGCGGTAATTGGTAATAAATAGTAATAATTGTAATAATTAGGGGTAATTAGTAATAATTAGCAATAATTAGTAATAAACAGTAATAAATAGTAATAATTATTAATAATTAGTAATAAATCTTACTATATAGTAATAATTAGTAATAAATAAGAGTAATTAGTAATAATTGGTAATAATTAGTAATAATTAGTAATAAGTATGGGTAATTAGTAATAATTAGTTATAATTAGTAATAATTAGTAATAATTTTTAATAATTTGTAATAATTAGTAATAATTAGTAATAATTAGTAATGATTATTATTAATTGTTATTAATTAGTAATAATTAGTAATTATTAGTAATAATTAGTAATTATTAGTAATAATTAGTAATAATTATTAATAAATATGGGTAATTAGTAATAATTAGTAATAAATAGTAACAATTAGTAATAATTAGTAATAAATATGGGTAATTAGTAATAATTAGTAATAAATTGGGGAAATTAGTAAAAATTAGTAAAAATTAGTAATAAATAGTTACAAATGGTAATAGTTAGTAATAATTCATAACAATTAGTACAAATTAGTAATAATTAGTAATAAATTGGGTAATTAGTAATAAATAGTAATAATTAGTAATAATTAGTAATAATTAGTAACAATTAGTTATAAATAGTAATAATTAGGGGTAATTAGAAATAACTAGTAATAAATATGGATAATTAGCAATAAATAGTAATAATTAGTAATAATTAGAAATAAATAGTAATCATTAGTAATCATTACTAATCATTTGTAATAAATGGTAATAATTAGTAATAATTAGTAATAATTAGTAATAATTAGTAATAATTATTAATAATTAGTAATGTGTAATAATAATTAGTAATAATTAGTAATAATTTGTAAATGTTAGTAATACTTGGTAATAATTGGTAATAATTAGTAATAATTAGTAATAGTTAGTAATAGTTACTAAAAATTTGTAATAATTTGTAATAATTTGTAATAATTATTAATAATTATTAATAATGACTAATAATTATTAATAAATAGGGGTAATTAGTAATAATTAGTAATAATTAGTAATAATTAGGGGTATTTGGTAATAATTAGGGGTAGTTAGTAATAATTAGGGGTAGTTAGATAGCTTTGGAAAAGAACACAATTGGATTAAATGGAACATTTTTTGGGATCTGCCATATTGGCTGATTTGTTGGTCTGTCGCATGTTGAATGTCATGCATATTGAGAAGATTTATTTTGATAATATATTTTATACAGTTTTGGACACACGTGGTAAGACCAAAAATATTATAAAGGCATGATTTTTTCTTGCCCAAATTTGTAAGTGACCAGAACTTGACTATTTGAAAATGACAGATCAAAGTAGTTAATGAAGCCAAAACCATCTTATATAGTCTCCCAAGAAAATTGTTTATTATTTTGTCAGTATATTGCATATTTGAGGCTTCTAGATGGTTATGTTTCTAATTTGGTTAGATATGTCAGAAATGGTCAAATTACCGGATTAAAAAGTCATGACTATCATGTTATAATAGAAAGAACTGTACCGATTGGATTTAGTGGTTTGTTGAATTAAATGTTTTGGGATGCGCTAATAGATATGTCATATTTTTTCTAAGACATTTATGTAGATACAACATAATGTGGTGTTAATTTTATGTAAACTGGAATAATTAATCCCACCATCTTTTTTTGATTCATTGGAACATTTGATATTACATTTTTCACATGACGAAAAATACAGAGCTCTAGTACAGTTCTGTTGGATGTACCCATTCAAGATACGTATGTAGAAAATGAAGAAAAAGTTTGATAACAAAGCATCGGTTGAAGGATTAATTATAGAAACTTATTTATAGGAGGAAATATCTTTTTTATACTCTCATTATTTTCAACCTGAATATCCCTAAAAACATAACTGCATGGGCCGTAATGACGGAAATGTTGATGATAAAATGAACTATAGATTATTAGTTTGGAATTATTTTAAAATTTTCTTTGGTGGAGTCATGAACTATGGATTTTAAATGATGAACATCACAGAGTGCATACATATGTTCTGCTCAACTATGAAGAAATGAAATCATTTGTACTGTGAGTGCTCCTATCACTTATTCTATAATATTTGTTATAGTAAATTAATATTATTTTATTTTTAGATTATATGATAGTCATATCAACAAAAAACATCTAGAAATTACAGTAGTTTCTCTTGAAAAACGTTCACAAAATAATTTTTCATACTAGTTTCAAAAACAGTTAAAATAAATTGATTATGGTTTAGCATATAAAATCAATTTATTACTTGTCATATTGATAATTTTTTTGTAATTTTTTATGTATCTCAACATATTGATAAAATTGATAATTTATTTTGTGTATTGAGTAAACCACCATCCAAAATGGTTATATCTTATCATGCATATGTGGTGAATGGTTTTTAATTTCATACACATGCATATAGGGAATCAAAAAAATAATAAATAGTAGTTTTTCTTGAGAGGATATCTTCATAGTGAAATTAAAGTTGACTTTTATGGAATATTGGAAGAAGTAATAGAACTGTGTTATATGGGATAAAATTACATAATGATATTTAAATGTCAGTGGATGGATACTGAGAGAGGCTTGTTTGTTCATCTGCACCATGGAATTGTTGATATTAAATAGAAAATACTTCTAGTAGTAAATGAAACATTTTTTATTGTCTTATCATGAACATAAAATTTATTATGAAAATTTTTGTGCTACTTCAGTAGATTTAAGAGATTGGTGGGGGCATAATAAAAATGAAATCTCAAAAAAATCAGTTTACTCAATGTAAATGTGATTCTACTAAAGTGTAAGGAATTGAAGTTTTTCAAGAGATGACTCCAAATCTATATTTCCCATGAAATGAAAATAATGTCAATCATGAAACCCTATAGTTAATGTTCAATGGTGATGATGATGTTATTAATGTAATAAATTAATTTTAAATGACAATATATGATGAAACTAAAAATCCTATGGAAATTTATGATTCTGAGGAGAAATATAAAGATATTGACATCATTATATTTGAAGATATGAATGGAGATGAATATTGATGTAGTTAAATGATGGTTATAATCATATATAATATATATATCTATATATAATAGTTTTATTCAACCATTTTATAACAATAGTCATTTCGTGTTTCATATTGACTCAGATCTGTTTCGTGAGTTGGAGGAGGCTAATCCCTCTAGTGATGAGCATGATGTTGCATCATCTAACCCTAATAGTGTTGGTGGTTTAGTGAGGACTAAGATGGGACATAGTCTTTCATTATTAATGATTTATAACTATATCATCAAGTGACATCCACAACTTAACTTTGATCCACTAATGTGAAGGTATGTTTACCTATGTATTTTAATTAGTTTTCATTAATTTTCATTAATTTAATTATATGCTAATTGTTTGATTATTTTTTCAATTTTGTCACAGATTTTCATATATGGTTGTTAGACAAGGGAGTGATATATTTTTTTAATTATTTTTCTAGAGCATTGGTTAAATGGAATTAGATTCTCTTTAATGATCAGCACCACATGTTTGGTCATTAGCTGGTACGTAAATACATAATATTTAATTTAAACATTGTTTAATTAATAACCTGATATTTTTCATGACCCCCTCCCTCTAATGATACCCCTCCTAGTATGGAAATTAATAAAGAGAGATAATGACCCCTGAGTCCTACCTCCAATAGGCCCCAGGGTGGAAACTATCACCAAGGGTATACAAGTCTCACAAAATGGGAGGCATTCCCCTTTTTAAAGAAACAAGATCGATAGAAAAGATGGTTCATTCCCAAACAACTCCAAGGTGTGTGTTTGTGTGTGTGTGTAAAATAAATCCAAACCCACCACCACATGCCTATTTAAAATAAAACTGTAATAAATAAAATAAAAACCCCAAAGTAAGTACCCAAAGTAAAGATTAGTAGCGACACAACAACTGTTAATATTCAAGGTAGTAGCGTCTAGTGCAGTCCATGTAGTCCTCCTAGGAACCTGAAAGTATTTTATATATGTAAGGTGACTATACAGGTATACTAAGTAGGAAAACCAAAGTCTCTTGTTCACACGTTAAGGAGGCATACTAATCCACTTGTGAGAAAACAACAAAACCAAAGGGCACCTAAGCTAGTATACAAACCATCCCACCCTCACCATGGCACACTCACAAAATAACGTAAGTCAAATAATGTAATATAATTCACATTGATGATTTAGGTACCCTGAACCACTTACTATTGATTTATACACTCTTTCCTAATGGAAAACGTCATCACGCTTCCACCTCTTCTGAAAGAACCACGTCACCACCCACCCACACACACCTAGTCCACAAACCACTCCACATACCATCATTAGAACCACGATTCTCATCACATATTACCTGAAAACACCTAGTACTCACAAAAAAACTTTGTCCCAACACTGGGGTCATGAGACACATCACATCTCACCCGCAGACACCTAGGCCACAAACCACATCACATCCTGAAAACACTTAGAAAAGCACAACTCATCTCATCTCGAAGAAACCTCATAAAGCAAAACTCTTCTCATCCTGAAGACACCTTGGATAGAACAACCCACCTACACATACCTAGGCCTCAAAAACTACAACTTACCTGAATAATATTGCACTACCACTACCTAGAAGAAGGAACAGGGGAGAGTGGGTGTCCATACATCCATCCTCCCACCGGGATGTTTGGGAAAGACACCCTCTCTCGTGAGGATGGGGGTATTTGGAACATAGTACTCTAATAGGGTGGGGTTAATATATAAATCACAAGAAAATACATGTATATACATACATATATGATACCAAGAACTCAACCCAACCTATGGGTTTTCAAAAAAATGACTATGTCACCACACGTCACCTTTGTTGATATCTTTAAAAAGCACAACAACACAAAAAAACCACAAAACCATTTCATACTCCCAGACAATTGATTTAACTATTACCATTATTTATTCACAATTCATTTATTCATTTATTCAATTAATATCTGGTCAACTACCAAGAACAGCACACAATGAGCAATATAGCCAAATCCAAACATGGAGAAACTTGGGGCGAATTACCCATACCAACCACTACCATCATCATTCTTCAAATTCATTCCATACAATACATCCTCTCACCAAAGAAAACTCCCAAATCACAGTCATGCTAAGAAACACATCTTAATATAACCTTTCTTATCATCCTTTTTTTATAACCACACCACAACTATCACATCCAGTAACAAAAACATAGCAGAACTTGATCACAGTCCTGCTTCACAACACTACTCATCCATTCCACAAATAATAAATCGCTCAACCTAAGATTCCATTACATGACCCTAACCACCCCTCATCACAAGGCCATAGCTATCCCATACAACACATCACCCCACATACTAAGGAAAAATATATGCAGATTTAATAAATCATATGTTCTTCAATTCCACTTGTTAACTTTTAGGGTTACAACAGAAGGTATGATCCTAGGGAATCCTTTTATTAGACAAGTATATGTGGTTATAAAATTTCATATATAATCATTCAATGAAAAACAAACAATAATAATTCATTCTATAAATTATCTATGCATAAACAAAGACCCCCACCGACCTTGATTTTCTGTGGGTATTTTGCCCATACAGATCACAATAACATCAAAATAAATAAAACATAACTTGAATCACTTTTTCCTAGCCCCCTGTTCAACGGTTTAAAACCGATTCAATTATCTTTAATTAATTTGGATTCAACTATCTTCACATGGGAAAAATTCTTACACCCACCCTATATTATACACTATTAAGAGGGATGAAGGAAGCCTTCTTGGAAAAATAATTATTGAAACTTCTTTCTTTCACAAAAAACATGGTTGTGCATGCAGGAGGGATCCACGTATAGGGATAACTCGAATAGATGGAACCACCAAGGCTTTACAACACTATTGAAGAGGGGTTTGTGTCATCTCGCACCAATAAAATAGTAAATGAACAAGGGAAGAGAAGATCTTGGGTTTAGAAAATACAGATCCTAAATCAACAGGAGAAACAGTTTGTAAAGACCATTAAAGGTAGATCTTTATTGAGACCACATGTATTGAGAGTCAAGGAAGTTTCATGTATGTATAATAAAGATAAAAAATATTAAATGGATCCAAAACCCATAACATATTAATTCTGATAAAAAGTTTGTAAAATTGGAAAACTGAAAACACTACTTGAGAGGCACCGCCAGCGAGGCACCATTGGACAAGTAACCATAGGATGAGGCACCGCTGGATGAGGAAACATCATGAGTCACCATTAGATTAGGCATGTGACAACCCTACGTTTTATTACACACTTAAACATGATTTATTACATAAACTTAACTTGATACAACAATGAAGATCGAGAGGTCTAGTGTCTTTGGGATTAGGACCATTACATAAAAACATAGAATTTAAAACATGAAACATATTTTTTGAAAACTTTATTTACATGACCACTATATTCCCTCGTACTTAGCATTGCATGGGATAACCTGAGGACATGCATAAGAAAGGGGTGAGCTATAAAGCCCATTAAGGAAATAAAAATGGAATAACATGAGAAAAACAATACATGTTAGACAATAGGCATATCAATAAGGAACAAGAGAATCATAAATATAAAGGCATGATAAATTATGATAATCATAACATGGGAATGTGGCAACAACATTTAACATGGAATTAGCATAATCCAAGGCGCCTTGCACATAGAGTATGAGTAAACCCTCATTGCACATGAATTACAGGTAAACCCTCATTGCACTTGAATTATAATGAGTAAAAACTCATTGCACATGATGTATCATGATACTGTACTTTACCCAATGTATTGTAGCACTATCAGGGTGCACCCTTCTTAAACATTTCATTTCATGCATAAGTGTGCCACATGGATCATAAAACATTGAATCCTTCAACATAATCATTTATTCCATGATAAAAGAATGTGGAACACATACATTAAACTCTTTAAACAATAAGTAAAGGTGCATAAAGGTTAATACCCTTGATAATGAAATGGGAATGGTATTCACTACACAATGACTTTGTCTTGGAAAAATGAGTTGCAATTTCGGCAGCATAACGGTGTGACATAAGAAATCATAAAAATGGTTGATGAGAGATAAAGGGGTGTCACATCATATTTAAATGACATGGACAGTAAGGGGGTCATATATAAACATTTCCCAACAAATTTAATGGAATTTAGATTCATGATACAAAATAATTGCTTGAATTTAAATGAGGAAAGAGAAATTCCTTTCGGAATTTCAGCATAGTAACAGGTGTACATGGGAGTATTTTAATGAGAGATAAAGGGGTCTCCCATCATTAAAAAATAAAGAGGGAAGTATGGGGGAGGTGAGAAACCATACCCCAAAATTTATAAATTAAATTAAAAGGTCATATAAACTTAAAGAAAATTAGACAAAATGACAAAGGAAGAAAAACCCTTACTTGGAAGTGTGCTTCCAAAGGCTTGACAGAGGCTTGAGAGAGGCTTGAGAGAGGCTTATTGGGGGACTGGGGCACCTTGGGAGGATTATAGAGAGAGGAGGTCAGAGGTTGGACGAATTCCAATGGCTTTTAGTGGGGAGGAAGTGGGAGCTTGGGTGGGTTTATATAGGAAAGGTGAGGGAATTCTTTATTGTTTAGGTTTGGGACACCTCACATTAAACTAATACAAAACACAAACCATACCATGGTTTTTTCCCATTGTTTTGGAAAAGGGAATTGGAAAATAATATTTTATAAGTCAAAATTCCCAACTTCTTGAAATAATAGGGTTTCTTATGTGTAGGTGAGTCACACACTCAAGGAAAACAATTTAAAAAGACAAGATGTTTAATAAGTCTTGAAGGGTTCATTAATGCTTTTTAAAATAAGTCCAACAAACCCAAAATAATATTATTTTATGAATAAAACATATATTGGCTGAACATAAAGCTTATAGTATTTTATTATATCACTATTGGGTCATTATGATGTCATAAAACACATTATATATTTAAACGGTATTTAATTTTCACCCAAAACTTCTACTATACCAGAAAATTATGAAAAAATCACCATTGGATCATTTTGATGTCCTGATTCCAAAAATAATATTCATTTTATCTAAATAATTTTCTAAATATTTTAACTTTTACTTTTGAAATAAAAACCAAAATTTATCGAAAATTCATCAGTTTTGACAAAAATGGCTTTCAAACCTTATTAAAAAATTATAATCGCGTTCATAAAAGTATACGATCATTTATATTTAATAAAAATTAATTTAATAATAATAATAATATTTCATTAAAATATTATTTAATTCCAAAATCCATTAATTTATCAAAATACATTTCTTAATTGAATATTGACTAAAAATACTATTTGTGCTTTAAAAACTATTTGCAAAGTAAAAATAATAACATGGAAGTATATTCATTATTATATAAAAAAATAATGTACAAAACCATAGTACTAGGGATTTGTTACATAATCCCTTAAAACATCCGCATAAGACCTAAGGGTAAGGTGCATGATGGTGACAGACTCTTGGGGTGGCTCGGATAACATTGCACATGTGGTGATCTCTATCAACTTCCACTTCTCCCGTAGACGGTTCTGTTCGAGCTTGACTTATTGAAGCTCAACTTGGTCTTGGTCAAGAGACAATACTAATGATGCCACCTCTTTTCCAATCTCCGTCAAATGGGCTTCATATGGAGCAATTATACTTGTTGAGGCTATCGCTCTATTTTTCTGAGTAAATTAGATTGTTAAAGCACTATATCTATACTAATCATGTGGTCACTATTCAATAGCTATATTAGCAATGGTCACAATTATTAATGGTATCATAAAACAAAATAAGTGCATATGTTGTATAACCATTTCACTTATTAATACATTTAATTGGATCAAGAGGTATTCTCATTTAATGAAAGTTTGGGTCGTTACAATCTTCCCCCCCTTAAGAAATTTCACCATCGAAATTTCTTTTTACCATACTAAAAAGATGAGGGTATCTTTGCTTCATCACTTCCTCTGATTCCCACGTCACTTCTTCAAACCTGTGGTTTCACCACAACACTTTTACAAGGGGCATTGTCTTATTTCATAGGATTTTTCCCTATGATATAAGATCTTCACTGGTTTTATCTCATAAAAAAGATCATCCTCTAGTTGTATCACCACTGAAGAGAGTACATGTAAAGTGTCTGGTATGTATCATGTACCTTGGCCATGGTAGGTGAAAGTGCTAGTCAATAAGCCACAGCCCCGACATGATCAAGAATCTCGAAGGGGTCGATGTACCTTGGACTTAACTTCCATTTATTTCCAAACCTCATGACCTTCTTCCATGGAGATATGCGTAGAAATACCATGTCCCCAACTTTAAACACAAGGTCTCATTGACGGTTATCTACATAACTCTTCTTTCGAATCTAGGATACCTTGATATGCTACTGAATGGTTTTCGCCTTCTCCACCATTTATTCAACCATTTCTAGTCCTAGTAGCTTACACTCACTGACTTCATCCCAACATGCTAGTGTTCTACACCTCTTCCCATACAGGGATTCATAAGGTGAAATTTCGATACTTGAGTGGAAATTGTTATTATAGGAGAACACAGCCAAAGGGAGATTTCTATCCCATCCTCCTTTAAATTCCATTGAGAATGATCTCAACATGTCCTCAAGTGTTTGTATAGTCCGCTCAGATTGGCCATCAGTTTGAGAATGATAGACCGTACTGAATTTCAATTCAGTATTCAGATCATGTTGAAGACTCTTCCAAAACATAGAGGTAAATCTTGGATCTTGATCGGACACAATAGATAGTGGTACTCCATGCAGCCTTACCACTTCCCTGATATATATCCGTGCAAGTTGATCTAATGAGAAATCCTACTGAATAGAAATGAAGTGTGAAGCCTTTGTAAAATGATCAACAACAAACCATATTGCATTGTTGCCTTTGGATGTCTTCGAAAAGTCTAGTGACAAAGTCCATGGTGATGTTCTCCCATTTCCATTCTAGTATGGGAAATGGTTGCATCATCCCCTTAGAATTCTTCCTCTCTGCCTTCACTTGCTGACATGCCAGGAACATTGATGTATATTTAGCGATCTCCTTCTTCATTTTATCCCACCAATAATGCTCTCGGAGATCTCGATACATCTTTGTGTTTCCTGGGTGAATAGAGAAATTTGAACTATGTGCATCATCTAAAAGTCCCTTCTTTAGCTCCAGACTTTATGGAAAACATATTCTTTTCCCAAATCTCACAATTCCTTCTTCGTTAACATTAAACTCCTAGGATTTACCTTTTCTGATAGCTTCCACTTTTATCTGAATTCCCACATCATCCTTTTGAGCATCATTTAATCTTTCCAAAAGTGATGGTTGAGAAATAATTTGTGAAATGATTGATGATGTTCCCTTATTTATGATTCCCATGTCCATATTCATCAAAAATAAGAAGATTAGATCCTTTTCAATTCTCATCAATGATAGAATCCATGGGTCCTTTCTACTTAGAGCATCTTCCACCTTGTTCTCTTTCACAGGGTGGTAATGGATTGAGCAGTCATAGTATTTGATCAGCTCTAACCATCTTCGTTAAAGCATTTTTAACTCTTTCTGTGTGAATATATACTTGAGGCTTTTTTTGTCTGTATATATTTCACACTTCTCCCCAAATAGATAATGCCGCCAAATTTTTAAAGTGAAGATCACCGCAGCCAACTCCAGATCAAGTGTTGGATAATTCTTCTCATGAACTTTCAATTTACTTGAATCATAGGCAATGGATTTGTCATTTTGCATCAACACACATCCCAGGCCCTTCTTCGAAGAATCACTAAATACCACAAAAAGTTCTCCACTTGTGGGTAAAGTGAGCACGGGCGTAGTGATAAGCCTCTTTTTCAACTCTTTAAATATTTCTTCGCATTCATCACTCCAAACAAACTTTACTCCCTTCCGAGTAAACTTGGTAAGAGGGTTGGACAATCGTGAGAAACTTCTCACAAATCATCAATAATATCCATCTAACCCCAAGAATCTATGGATATCCGTTATTGATGTTGGCATCATCCATCCCTCAATTGCATCTATTTTGGAGGGATCCATAGATATCTCATTGCTTGTGATGATATGGCCCAAGAATGAGACCTTCTTCAACCAGAACTCACACTTGTTGTACTTTGCATAGAGATTCTCCTTCCGCAAGGTCTCTAGTATAGTTCTTAGATGCTCCTCATGATCCTCCTTGGTTTTGGAGTATATCATAATATCATCAATAAAGACTACCAAAAATTTGTCGAGGTAATCTCTAAAGACACTATTTATGAAGTCCATAAAGATTGATTGAGAATTAGTGAGTCCGAAATGCATTACTATGAATTCATAGTGCCCGTATCTTGTACGAAAATCAGTCTTGGGGATATCTTCCTTCTTCACCCTTACTTGATAATATCCCAACCGCAAATTCACCGTGGAGAAGTATTGTGCTCCATAGAGCTAATCAAACAAGTCATCAATTCGTGGAACAGGATACTTGTTCTTTATCATGATTTTGTTAAGCTCATGATAATCAATGCAAAGGCACTTTGACCCATCTTTCTTCTTGACGAAGAGGACTGTTGCACCCCATGGTGAAGCACTTAGGTGTATAAACCCTTTATTTAGATTCTCTTGTAGTTGTTTCTTCAGATCATCAAGCTCCACAACAGCCATTCTATATGGAGTCCTGGATATTGGCAACGCCCCAGGTATAAGTTCAATTGAGAATTCAACATCTCTTCTAGGAGGAAGACTACGCAGTTCCTCAAGAAACACTTCAGCAAATTCCCTCACAATAGGCATGTCTTCAAGGATGGTTGCTTCCTTGGACTCAATCATCTAAGCCAGATATGCATGCTCATAGGGAAATAATATCCACGCTTGAGAAGATGGAGTTAAATAAGATTCATCCTCCTCCTTTCTCTTGTACAGAATCAGGGGTCGATCCTCCACATGGAGAGTGATTTCCCTCTGACGGCAATTTATGTTGGCTCTATATAAGGAAAGCCAATCCATGCCAAGAATTGCATAAAAATACACTAGAGGGAGTATGTTGAGGTTTTTTGGGAAGTTAAATCCACATATTATGAAAGGGGAGGAGTTATATTCATGGGATGCAATGATTTCCCCATTTTCCGTACTCATCGAAATCTTTACTTCCATGATTTTTGGTGGTGTTGGGATTTTTCCACTAAACATTCGAGATATAAAAGAATTGGTAGAACCTGAATCAAAAATTACATTTTATAATCTTGAATTAATAACTAGCATACCTATCACCACATTTTTGTTGTGGTTCACTTTGGCAATATTGATGGAAAAAGCTTGCCCTTGCTGCCTTGTAGGTTGTTGGTTTCCTCCGAAAACCCTTGTCTTAGGGCACTGATTTGCAAGATGCCCTGGTTCATTGAAATTTTAGCAATGAACCATGCGTTGAGGTTTGAACAGAGCATTCCTCTCCTCTGTCGCAGCCACAGTTCTTTCTTGCCGACAGTTAACAGCTAGGTTCCATTCTCTTCCACACCTAAAGTATTTCCTCGTCCCCTTCCGGAAATTTCCACGGTGCTTCTTTTTGCACCTTTGGCAAGTGGGTTGCTGGATATTCTTAGCACCATTGGATTTATCCATCAGTCTGCTAGAATTGAAGTCCACCTTACGCTTCTTATCCCCATGATACCCCTAAGATTCTCTTATCTCCATTTCAACCTTGAGGGCACATCAGAAAATTTCCTCAAACCCGTTGAAGTCACGGATCACCAGTGCTTTCCACAGGCTAGGCTTCAGCCCGCCAAAGAAGCAGTCAACCTTGAATTTAGGGGTAACAAAAAATCTGGAGGTGTCTCGTGAAAGCCTTGTGAATTTTTCCTTTTACACTCCAACAGATTCGTCATCTTTTTTATTTAGGGCAAATAAGTCCCTTTCCATCTTAAGCTGGAGGGTGTATAGAAAATATTTATTGAAAAACATCTTCCAGAAATCCTTCCATTCCAACACCTCGATCTCCTCCTCAGGCTTTGTATTTTTGATCAACGTCTACCATTGATCAGATTCACCCTCAATATGATAAGCATCCAGGATAACCTTCTCATATTCTGAACATTGAAGGATAGAGAATATCTTTTCATTAGAGTTGATCCATTGTTTGGTGATTGAGGGATCAGACGATCCATTAAAAGTAGGAGGCCTTTGTCTCACTATGCTCTCGATAGTGACTTATTCTTTCTTAGGGGGGTTGAACATTCCTCTTGACCCATTTTTCTGTTAAAATATTGAGTTATCTAAGAGAGAATCATGACAAAGTTTGCGATTCCTGCTCCCATTGGATTGGGGATCTCATTAGAACAATTATCTCATTGATTTGAAACATCGATTGTTAGCCCAAGTTCTCCTATTTCCGGCCATTGGATAGAATAAAAGGAATGTTAGGGGTAACACATAATGGGTAAACCAAATATAAAAACTGATGACTTATAAATAACTTTTATTTCCTTACCTTATGAATCTATTGTCTTCAATCTATTTTATACATGATCTACTTTCTAACATATATTATTTTGGATTTTTTTTTTAAAATTCCCTTAATAATGGTTCATACTAAGCTTGTGAATTTACCAAATCATATCCCTCAATAATGTTGTAACCAATAGTGTAGAAAGTCCCATTGTCGTTCACCAATTCCTGTTTGAGTCTAGCTCAAAGCGGTGTTTTCAGGTTTTACCCCTAGGATACATCTGTGCCAGAGCCGCCTCTACCTGCTCGTATCTAGACAGGGATGTATTTTCTTGATAATACAATTACTCAATACTCACCAAAACATAGGGATGTTTTTATTAGGATTAGTCTTGTCTCTAAGGCTTCACTAAGGTTTTCTAATCCTAATCCCAAGAATAACTAAACCTATCATCTGATACCAACTGTGACAACCCTGCTTTTTATTACACACTTAAACATGATTTATTACATAAAATTCACTTGATATAACATAGAAGATAGAGATTTATAGTGTATTTGGGGCTTGGGATCATTACATAACAACTTATAACATAAAACATGCAATTTCTTTATTGAAAACTTCCTTTACATGACCACTACATTCCCTCGTACGTAGCATTTCATAGGATAACCTGAGGACATGCATAAGAAAGGGATGAGCTATAAAGCCCAGTAAGGGAATAAACATGTAATAACATGAAGAATACAATACATGTTAGACAATAGGCATATCAATAGAGAACAATAGAATCATAAACATAAAGTCATGATAAAGCATGATAATCATAACATGGGAATGTGGCAACAACACTTAACATGGAATTAGCATGAGCCAAGGCTCATTGCACATGGAGCATGAGTAAACCATCATTGCACATGAATCACAAGTAAAACCATGTTTCACTTGAATTAGTATGATTCAACACTCATTGCACATGACGTATCATGATACTATACTTTACCCAATGCATTGGAGTGATATCAGGGCACACCCTTCCTAAACATTTCATTTCATGCATAAATGTGCCACATGGATCATAAAACATTGAATCCTTCAACATAATAATTTATTCCAAGATAAAAAAATGTGGAATACATACTTGAAACTCTTTAAACAATAAGTAAATTTTCATAAAGGTGAATACCCTTGATAGAGAAATAGGCATGGTATTCACTACACAATGACTTTGGCCTGGAAAAATGCGGTGCAATTTCGGCAGCATAACGGCGTGACATAAGAAATTATAAAAATGGTTGATGAGAAAGAAAGGGGTGTATAATCATATTTACATGACATGGACAGTAAGGGGGGAATATAGAAACATGTCCCAACAAATTTATTGGAATTTAGATTCATGATACAAAATAATTTCTTGATTGTAAATGAGGAGAGAGAAATTCCTTTCGGAATTTTGGAATAGTAACAGGTGTACATGGGAGGCTTTTAATGAGATATAAAGGGGTATCCCATCATTAAAATATAAATAGGTCAGTATGGGGGAGGTTAAAAACCATACCCCAATATCTATAATTGAAATTAAAAGGACATTGCAACTTAAATAAAATTGGACAAAAATGAGAAAGGAAGAAAAAACCTTACTTGGATGTGTGCTTCCAAAGGCTTGAGAGAGGATTTAGAGAGGATTATTGGGGGATTATGGAAGCTTTGGAGGATTATAGAGAAAGTAGGGTAGAGGTTTGACAAATTCCAAATACTTTGAGTGGGGAGGAAGTGGGAGCTTGGGTGGGTTTATATAGGAAATGTGAGTGAATTCTTTATTATTTAGGTTTGGGACACCTCACATTGAACTAATCCAAACCACAAACCATCTCATGGTTTTTTTCCATGGTTTTGGAAAATAGAAGTGAAAATAAAATATTTTATATGGCCAAAGTCCTAACTTCTTAAAATAATAGGGTTGCTTATGTGGAGGTGAGTCACACACTCAAGGAAAACAATTTAAAAAGACAAGATGTTTAATAAGTCTTGAAGGGTTTGTTAATACTTTGTAAAATAAGTCAAACAAACCAAAAATCACATTATTTTATGGATAAAACATAAATTGGCCGAAAGCTTATATTATTTTATTAAATCACTATTGGGTCATTATGATGTCATAAAACACATTATATATTTAAACGGTATTTAATTTTCACCCAAAAATTCAACTGTCCCAGAAAATTATGAAAAATTTGCCATTGGATAATTTCAATGTCTTGATTATAGAAATAATATTCATTTTATCGAAATAATTTTTTAAATATGTTAATTTTCACTTTTAAAATAAAAATCGACATTTTTCAAAAATTCATCGATTTTGACAAAAATGGATTTCAAACCTTAATAAAAAATTATAATCGCATTCATAAAATCATAATATAATTTATATTTAATAAAAATTAATTTAATAATGATAATAAAATTTTATTAAAATATTATTTAGTTAAAAAATCCATTAATTTATCAAATTACATTTCTTAATTGAATATTAACTAAAAATACTATTTGTGCTTTAAAAACTATTTAGAAAGTAACAATAATAACATGAAATTATATTCATTATTATATATAAAAATAATGTACATAACCATAGTACTAGGTATTTGTTACATAATCCCATAAAATAGCCGCATAAGACCTAAGGGTAAGGTGTGCGATGGTGATAGACTCTTGGGGTGGCTTGGATAACATTCCACACGTGGTGATCTCTATCAACTTCCACTTCTCTCGTAGACTGTTCTGTTCGAGCTTAACTTGATGAATATAAGCTTGGGATTAGTCAAGATCGAAGCCCAATGATGCCACCTATTTTCCAAGCTCCATAAAATAGGCTTCGTATCGAGCAATTCTACTAGATGAGGTTATCGCTCCCTTTGTCTGAGTAAATTAGATTGTTAAAGAACTATATTTATATTAATCGTGTGATCACTGTTCAGAGGCTATATTATCAAGGGTCACAATTCTTAATGGTATCATAAAACAAAATAAGTGCATATATTGTGTAACCATTTCACTTATTAAGACATTTAATTGGATTAAGAGAGTTTCTCATTTAAGGAAAGTTTGGGTCTTTACAAGGAACTATTAGATAAGGAACTACTAGATGAGGAACTATCTTGAGGCACCATTAGGTGAGAAACTGCTCATGAGTCACTGTTCGGTGAAGCACTATTATTCGAGTCACTGATGGGTGAGCGACCTCTAGCGAGTCACCACTAGGGTGATGCCTCCAGGGTGACACCGCCAGGGTAATGCTGCCAGGGTGACACTGCTAGGGTGATACAGCCAGGGTGACACCATCGAGGTAATACCACTAGGGTGAAACCATTGTCATGAGTCACCATTGGAAAACTTTCAAACATGTGAATTTTTGAAAAGTGTTGAAATAAGTCACCTTAACCTCCTAGAACACTTCAAACACAAAATTTTGACAAATTAATGGGTCGGGGAAGTCTGATCCATTACATCAGAGACCTCTCAAACTATTCTCAACCTTGGTAATTTAAAACCAAATTAGAAAGGAAAAGAGGAAGGTTCTGAAAAAAACACCCCTTGGAGATACCTCTCAAGGATCTCTCTACTCTTGAAACACCTCCAAAAACTAAACACACCAACATTAATTGATAAACCACTCTGAGTTGTTTGAATGTAGGAGTGGAAACCCCCACATACATGAAAACCTCTACTAAAACACCCACACTACCATATTAACAATGAAAAAATGCAACAAAAACTGTAAAAACCAATGAACCCCATTATCCTGGACACATGAATCAGTGAATCCCATCCTCCATGTCAAGATACTATCCGCATTGGGCAGCACTGACTCACCTTCATGAGTTTAATAGCATCACATTTTAGGCATCTTGATTATGAATATAGTCCTCCATTTTTCATACATTAGGACTTTATAACACAGAACATCAAAGATATCACAAACCAAGGGAAATAAATCCTTTTATAAAACAAAAATGCATCAATCATTACATCATAAGGAAAAACATAACAAGGAAAAACTCAAAACAACTCTAGGTACTGGGCATGTATATGTGCTTCTCACTCTCAGGTACCTCCTCCAGGACACCATGCCTCCATAACACACAAACCAAAGGAATGGTTTTTCCACACAGCACCTTCTCCCGATGATACTGGATCTCCACTAGCCACTCTACGTATATCATGTCATCTTCGATATCCAATTCTCCCCAATCAATGACATGGGAGTAATCATGAAGATACCGACAAAGCTGGGAGATGTGGAAGATATCGTGGATCCTCTATAACTGTGGTGGTAGTGTCAACTAGTATGCCACCTCACCAACTTTCCCCAACACCTCAAAGGGTCCGATGAACCTGGGAGAAAGATTTCTCCCTCTGCCAAACCTCTAATGCCCACATCGAGGGGGAAATTTCAAGAACATGTGGTCCCCAACCTTGAACTCTGAGGGAATCCTCATACAATTGGCATAAGAATTATGTTAATCATGTGCCACTTTCATCCTCTCACAAACAAGGAGAACCTTATCGATCATGCTCTGCACCACATCAAGACCAAGAACAGTTGTCTCCCCAACCTTCATCCAGAACAATAGAGAATGACATATCCTTCCATAAAATTCCTCAAACAGAGCCATAAAAATAGAAGAGTGGTAGGTATTATTATAAGAAAACTATACCAAAGGCAGGTGTCATACCCAAGATCCACCAAAGTCTAAGATGCATGCCTGCAACATATCCTTCAGTGTCTAGGTAGTCTGTTCTATCTGCCCATCTATCTGAGGGTGGAAGGCAGTGTTGAGGAATAACTGAGTTCCAAAAGCATGCTAAAATCCTCTCTAGACCAATGACGTAAACCACACATCTCTATCTAAGACTATGGACCTCAAAACTCCATACAACCACACCACCTCATCCACATACCTCCAAGAAAAGACATCCACTGCACCCGACTCGTTGACTGCTAAGAGGTGATATGATTTTGTCATCTAATATACTATTACCAAGATAAAATCGTAACCCCCCTGATCTTAGGAAAATCCTGTGATGAAATCCATTGATATTTTGTCCCACTTCCATTTGGGGATATCCAAAGACTACAGCAAACCACCAAGGACATAGTGATCAGTCTTCACCTTCTAGAAACCCAAGCACTTCTCTAAAAACTCTCATACATCACGCTTAATCTAATTCCACCAAAAATATATCCCCAAGACATGGTACATATTATACATTACTGAGTATACCTCTATAGGTGAGTTATGAAACTCATGAAGCACTCTATTGTGCATTGATACCGGAACAAAAGACTTCCCATGAAACATCATCTGGTTTTGACCATCCCACAACCATCCCTCTAAAGCATCACCATGGAAGAAAAAATTGTATATCACCTTTTCCTCTGAGTCTCCCCACTGAGACTCATCCACCCACTGCACCAGAGAAGACTAAACTATCATTTCAAATAGAGATCCTCTACCACCATCCACCCTTGCATCTAAGTGCAAGGTTTCCAACTCTTCAATCTCTCTCCAAGCATCTGTAGACTCTTGAACTAAATCCTTCTATGAATTCCTACTCAAATCCTCTACCACAACATTCCCCTTTCCAAAAGTGTACAAGATCGCAAAATCATATTCCTAAAGAATCATCATTCACCTTTTTTGTAAAAAGTTTAGATCTTTCTGGGAGAAGATATAAATAAAACTCTTATGATCTGTGAATAGAACAAAGCACTCATTAATGAGGTAATGTTACCACAAATTCAGCATGAACACAACTACTACTAACTCTAGATCATGGGTGGCATAGTTATGTATGTGGGGGAATAACTTCATAGACCCATAAGAGATCACTGCTCGTTACCACATCAAGACACGCCCCAAGCCCAGATGGGAAGCATCACAAAACACTTAAAACATCACTCCTTCCTCAGTAAACTGGATCATTGGAGCACTAACCAACTTTCCTTTCTAGTAACTAAATGCTTCCTGACACGACTCACTCCACACAAAATCCTAGTCTTTCCTGGTCAATGTTTTCAACAGGGCAGCAACTCAAGAAAAATCGGGTACAAACCTCCGATAATATCCTATGAGAACAAGAAAACTATGAACTTATACCACACTATTGGGTTCTTCCGAATAAATAACCTCTTAAAATTTTGATGGTTCAACTACCACACTATGCTCAGACTTCGCATGAACAAGGAAATGGACCTTCCGTGTCCAAAACTTTCACTTCGAAAACTTTTTGTAGAGCTATTGGTGTCGAAGAACATGAAAGATGGTTATGATACGCTTGGAATGATCCTCCTATGACTTGAGTAGATCAATATGTCATCGATAAACACAATGATGAACTGGTCCAATAATTCAAGGAACCCAAAATTCATAAGTCTCATGAACACAACTTGTGCATTCGCAACACCAAAGGGCATGACCACAAACTCGAAGTGCCCATACCTACATCTGAAAGAGGACTTCAAGATATCTACCTCGTTCACCCTTGAATGGTGATATCCAGACCACAGATCGATCATAAAAAAATTTACTTTTACCTATTAGCTGGTCGAAAATATTTTCTACCCTCAAGATAGGGTAACAGTTCTTGACCATCACATGATTCAACCTACAGTAGTCTATGAAAAACCTCCGGCCATCATCCATATTCTTTACGAACAACACCATAGCACCCCATGATGACACATTGATTTGGATAAAACCCTTTTCATCAGATCATCAATATTAATCTTCCACTCCCACAATTTATAAGGGGCCATCTGATAAGGCTCCATCGAAATTGGGGAGGCACCGGGCTACAAGTCTATACTGAACTCAACATTGAATCAAAGGGGTAACGTCACAAACTATTCTATGAAAACTTCTTGGAAATCCCCTAAAACTCTGGTAAACTCTACTATTTCAGCGTCCACTAATTCTACTAAAATCTTATCCGACTAAGAGAGAAGTGGCTCTATACACTAACTACCCACCTGACAGCTCCGCTCACCAACAAAAACCACATGTAAGCCACCCACATCTGAAAACACAACTCTCCTCCGAAAGAATTTGATGATAACACGTATGGAATAAAACCAATATATGCTAATAATGATATCGTATGGATTCATCTGTAGCAATAAAAGATCCCCATGGGACTAATGTCGTCCTATCAGTCTATATCCTCAGCACACATCAAACAAGCTAGTCTGACCTCCAACTAGCGTACTTAATGCCAGGGGCATGTGAAACTTCTTTATGTCTAGTCCCATAGCATGGGCTAGAGTGGGTAAATAAAATGAGTTTGAAGCTCCTGAGTCAAATAAATCACAATAAATGGTACTAAACAATTTGATCGTTCCTCTAACAATATTTGGCCCTACTAAAACTAATACATCTTCCACGTTCAACTAAAAATGTTTAGCTCCTCTTCCCCTCTACTTATGATCGCCTCCATGACCATTCCTAGGTATAGGTCCCTGATGAACATCCTGAGGTCATCTTATACCTACCCCATCACCCCTTGGTGGAGCATAAGACGATTGTACTTGTTGTTGAAACTGCCTGGCTGGAAACTACTGTTGAGGCTGGCACTGAACCTATCCACCTCCACCAAAATGAGCTCGAGAAGACATTGGGAGTTTACTCTAAAGATGGCTGTGAACCCCATACAATAAACACCTCAAACCCAATCCTATAGGAAGAGCACAGGAACCACTATCACCAAAAGGCCAGAAGGGAAACTGTTGGGGTTGACTCCCTACCAGCCAACACCTTGAAGGCCCTGGAACCTTATACCTACTGATAGTAACCTTACCCTTCGAAGAACTCTACTGATTTCCCTCTCATGGTAAAACTCCTCTTTAATGAATCCTCTCAACCATCTATTCCTTCTTTTGAACCTCCAAGTATGTTGTAAATGTAAAAGGAGTAACAACATACTAGATTGATGGACGAAGTGCCTCCTCTATATGTCTTGTAGGAGAATCCTCATCTAGAAAAAGATCAGATGAAAAATAAAGAACATACATGAACTTGATACTCATCTCTCATACCGACATACTTCCCTACTATAGGGAGAGTATCTCTTACCTCTTCTCATCCTTCAGGGTTGATGAATGAAATTCCGCCTGGAACTCCTTCTCAATGTCAACCCACAAAACATCAGCCTCTTTCCTCTCCCCCAAGTACAACATCCACCACTAATTCATAGCTCCCCACATATGACTAACTACCAAAGGGACCCAGCACTCCATCGGGGCCTAGATTAAACTAAAGTTGATCTCGATCACCTCAATCCAGCTTTCCATCTCCATGTCTGAAGCACTTCCCTCGTACTTTCCTAAGGCCTTCCACTAGAAATCATATAATTTTCTCTTCCACTATTCATCCCCCTCTATTGGATCAACCCTCCACCGATCATCCGGATTAGCCTGTTGAGCCTCAAGGTCTTGAGCCACATGTGGACGATGACCGAGTTCCATAGCTGAAAGGTAAACAAGGAATTCCAAATCTAGAGTTGTATGGAATTTTATTTGAGATTCATTTTAATTCATTCTTTTCATCATATACATGTTAACCTTCCCAAAACAACCCAATTAAAATAGGAACACAAGTCATTATTATGCATGTACATTTCCTAAAGACTCTACCCTACAAATGGTGTAGCCTCACCTGGTTGTTCGGTTGGATAAGATTCCTTGCATCGGATCACGGAGGGGCCTAAAATCATGTTTCCTATCTAGTCTTCCCTATACTTTTTCATGCACCAAGATCAATTGACATTGTCTCCATACCAACCCATGAAATCCTCACTGTGCCATACTCCAAACTCCGTCCTATATCTCAACCATCATCTCTGATACCATTATGTCATGACCACCTCCCACTAAAGATACCCCTATTTGGCTAGAAATGATGAAAGGGAGATAAGGATCCCTGAGTCCTACCTGCAGTAGGCCCTGGGGTAGCGACCAGCACCAAGGGTATACAAGTATCACAAAATGGGATGTATTTCCCTTTTTAAAGAAACAATATTGGGATATAAGATGGTTCAACCCAAAACAACTCCAAGATATGTGTGTGTGTGTGTGTTTGTGTGTGTGTAAAAGAAAACCAAATCCACTCCACATTCATGTTTGAAATAAAACTGTTACAAATGCAATAAAAACCCCTAAGTAAGTTCCCTAAGTTAAGCTAAGCAGCGACATAGAAACTATTAAGATATGATCTAGTAGCATCCAGAATGGTCCATATAGTCCTCCTAGAAACTTGAATGTAGTTTATATACGTAGGGTGATCATACATGTATACTTAGTAGGAAAACCAAATTATCTTGGTCACACGTGAAGGAGGTGTACAAATGCAATCGTGAGAAAATAGAAAAACCAAAAAGTACATAAGTAGGTATACTAACCATCCCACCCTCACCAAGGAACACTCACCAAATTACGCAAGTCAACTAATGTAATATAATGCACATTTATTATTTGGGTACCCCTTACCACTTCCCACTAGTTTAGCTGCTCTCAGCTAATGGAAAATGGCATTGTGCTTCCAAGTCTTATAAAAGAACCATGTCACTATATGCCCACACACACCTGGGCCATAAACCACTTCATATCCCATCATCGAGTCCACAAGCCACATCACATATCACCCGCAGACACCTAGTCCTCACAACCACAACCTCATCCCATCATCAGGGCCATGATCCACATCATGTCTCACCCACAAAAACCTAGGCCGCAAACCAAGTTAAATCTCAAAAACACCAGGGAAAACACAACTCATCTCGTTCTGAAGAAACCAAGGAAAGAATAGCTGTAACGCCCCGACCCCAGCTACCCAGAGTCGGTGCATTACTTCATAACATTGGCATGATCACAAAAGATCAAGTTTCGAAAGACCGATTAGTTTAGTAGCCTTGGAAACACTAGATACATTCATAAACGTTACATTACATCATAAAAATGAAAACTACAATAACATGGTCTCCCTATTCCACACTCATATCCTCACTGACTATTCTTGCAAGTCAGTCATAATACACTTCTTCACATTCTGGGAAAAATAAAACATTGAAAGGGGTGAGCTCAAATGCTCAGTAAGGATAACAATATAGCGGAACCTTTCATAAGAAAACATAAGCATTTAAGGTAATGTATAACTAAAACAAAAGCCTTATTGAACTTGAACTTCAGCATAATATGGAAAAAGTAAAATAAAATAATTCCATTACTTACTCACATGGATATTCTACTAGACGAATAATCACGTGAAATATCAATAACCACTTTCATAATGAGGGAATGTATAATGCCAGACATTCTGAAACACTTTGTCAAGGCCTCGGCCAAGACGTCTAAAATGATTAAGGCCTCGGCCAAAACCATAAATCAAATTGGGAAAGGGCCTCAGCCAATTCCACATCTAGTTGTCTCATGAGACCTACCGATGCATCGAGGAGCTATAGCGGGCTCCACCCGTCACATATTAAGTCCAATACATTCCTCATATGAATAGGTTTAAACATAACATAAATATTCGTATTAAAACTAGCATACGAAATGTCAACAATTTCTCCATAAACTATGGATGGTATAAAAATAACACATCCACAGTCAAATATTTCACAAAATGTTCAATGGAAGTTTTGTATCATAAATCAATTCCAATTAAACTTAAAACCCATCAAAGGATGTTGACATGGATGAAATCAAAGCTATTTGAGAGTAATATCTCTCCCTTTTGAAATCATTTAAAAGTCCCATAATTATAAAATAATACATTTACTTTGAAGATATTCTTATAAGCTTGTTAGGGAAGCTTCGACGAAGTTATAATGGCGGAAAATAGCCGCACCCGCCGTATAAGTTAAAAAAACATTCTTACCTTAAATTTGTCAAAGAGGTCAAAAAGTACATTGTTTGGAAAACGACAGTAAGATTCCTTTCAAAAATCTATAAGGGTATAAATGACTTTAACACATTTTACATTTAATAGTAAAAATGTTTTGAAAGACATTTTTAAGAAACATGGATGTGGATGATAACGAGGTCCCAGTAGATAATTATGTATAAACAACCTTGGATAATGAAGAGGTTGTGAAGTAAACCCTTACCTTGTACTTTTCCTTGGTTGGGGTAGGTTAACCTCCTGTATAATGGTGAAATAATTGTTATTAAATTATACAAGAATCATATACATTCATATGATATCATATATGATCTTTTAACATTGCTTTGTTAACAATATCTTAGATTTATCGTTGTTTCGGGTGTTAACTTACTCGTTTTCTTTTATATGTTTTGTTACGTAAGTCGTGTTTTTCATGGATAGTTTGTATCTTATTCATATCCAGAATGATATCATGTCCTTAAAAATTATTTTTAAATCATCAAATGATAATTATACTTGAATGGATACGACAGAGAATGAATCTCATCGCGTTCGTGGAGACGGTAGTCCGTACGTACGCACGAGCGACAATATCATTATTTTGATATTAAAATAATATATAATTGGATAGTATATCATATATACAGAATTATTATAATGTTATATTTATTATTTACATGAATTACATATCATTATTATACCCATCTAAATAATAATATATTGAATAACAATTACACCACGACGTGGAGACGGTAAGCCGTACGTACGCACGTATGGTGACATGTCATTCAAATGATGGGTAGAATACTGAATATGGTTGTTCCATATTTATAATAACATCATAGTATATAGAAGATACTGGAGTTATAATTTTAGAATTTAAATAATAAACAAAGAGGGAGTGGAAGAAGAAAGAAACTTGAAAGAGGGTGATGAAAATGTTACCTCTTCTTCGGGTTCTTCCTTTTGATTTGATCAAAAGGACTCCTTAGGATGGCTTTCTGACTAAAGTAAAGCTTCTAGGATGAAGGGAGAGAAGTTGGGAGAGTATTTGGGCAGTTGTTGGCCGAACCAAAAGGCTTGAAAGTGTGAATAAGGTGGTAGAGGTGGGGGCCTTTTATAAGAGGAGAGGAGGGGCTCTTTTGGAAAGTTTGAAATGTTACATTATTATACAATTATTTTCGGATTCTAAAGGTACAACACTTATACAATTCGTGGCTAAGGTGATAAGGGTTCGAAATCTCCTCATCCAATAGGCTTTGGACAAGTGTAAGCCTTGGATTTTGCATTATCTTCTCATTTTATTTAAATCGTTAAATAATGAGGTCATCGCTGCATCATCATGATGTCATAAATAATTTAATTTATTTAATGTCTAAAAATTCTAAAAAAAATACTATGATGTAGGAAATATTTTTAGCTTTAAAATTACTATTTATAGTCAAAAATATGACTTGGATAACCCCATATAAAAATTGTTTTAGTAAAACATTTCATGTTTGTGTCATTTTTTACTTTAACATTAAATAAAAGGTATTTATGTCATTTTCCAACTAAAGTGGATCCATGGGGTCCCCAAGTTGACCCATGGATTGTATTGGTCGGCCATGGCACATCCAATGAGGGTAGGACATGTGTCAAGCTCATCTCATATTATTAAAACATTATTTTTTACCTTAAACTACACTAATTACCTCTAACCGCGATTAAGAACTTAAGAGTTACTATTCACCAAAAATTATTTTAATCTCATTCAACCACATTTTACTTCTTAATGAAAACCATGTATGTCGGATTTTTGAAAATCAAATCACAGAAGTGGTAATATTTCATTTAAATGAAAAATCAGTTATTTAACTACCACTTAGTGGTTTCACTATTCATCAAAAATTGAAGTTTTTCAGAACAATGCCAAAATTTCACCCTAAGCTATAATTGATATTCCGAATTAAAAAATGATGTCTATTTTACAAAATTCCAAACATATAAGTTGAATTAATTAATTTTATCATTAATTCCCGTTGTCACAACAAATAGCGTGTTTTTAAGAAACAATTTATATCAAAAGATTAGCAATTGTTTATGTCCATTTTCAATGTTAAATTAATTCTAATGACCACCATTGGATAAAATGGTAAAAATATATTCTAATTATACTTTAAAACCACTAAATAGTATAATTTATCACTATAAATTATTTTGATTAAAAAAGTTGTTTTTAAGTATTTTTCACTATTCATAAAAAATTAGAAGTTCTCAGAAAAATACCAAAAATTCAACATAGGCTAATTTCGATATTTCGAATCCAAAAATGAATTCCGTTTTGATAAATAAAATTTATAAACTTTCAAAAAGTAGGTATTACTATTCACAACGGCTACTTTGATTAGTCGCGGTGCGTTAGAACTCGAAGTTGCGTACAATGCAAGCTATTGCATTATTGAATGAGAAGCGTATCGTGGAAGCTCGGGGTGTTACATTCTCCCCTCCTTCAATAAATTGTGTCCTCGCAATTTGAAATTTTTCTTTAAAAATAAAAGGTTGAAAAGAGAAAATACCTTTGAGGAAAACCCACATTGGAAATAAGGTTAATAAATATATAACATTAAAAGAAAGCAAGATAAGTACAAAGGTCACCCGATATAGCCCATTCTAGGATTCTATGAAAATATGGATATGGAGGAGAAACAAACCATCAAGGTCTGATGGAGAGTTATAAAAAACAGGATTAGGAGAAAGTTTAACCACAAGAAAATCACAAACTTGTGATTGGTTAAACGGTCATTGAATCCCCAGTTGGAAAAGTTAACCGACAACATTTTTGTTTTAAGTTACCTTTTATAATGTTGCGGAATTTATTTAGGATATTTACTAAGAACGTAAGGGAATATACATACTTGTTATGTATACTTTCATTCGTTAATAAATTTTTACCACAAACCCAACTTTTACTCCAAATGGTAACGGAACTCAAAAATATTCTATTTATCCTAATTGTATAAGGTTCCAAATGTTAACACATACCATTTAGAATAGTAAAATTATTTTGTAATAACCAGGGACTTCATGTAGGCTAGTGGTAGGAAATAAAGGCATGTCGCACTATGATTGTGGGTTCGATTCCTGCAGCTTTGTCCGACGCGACGGGTTCTGCCCCACCCTACAGGTTGTCCTTTTCCTAAAACTATAGTATTATAATTTTCAAAAATAATCTCCATAAATTTTTAACCTTAAACAATACTATCCAAAGATCAACTTAATCCACTCCAACCTTTATAGTTATCCAAAATACCTCTGTCCAGATTTTCTCTAAAAGGTCTCTTAATTCCAAAATCAATTTATCAGATTCCCCAAACAAAGTAAAGTTTCTCTTATTGTCACATACTAAAAATATAATTACCTTCATCATATTAAAACCTTAATGAAACAACAAGCACTGCAGTACAATCCTTATATATATATCACATTATTATAATAACTAGAATATAATCCATGAGTCGAAAAGCACCAATACATTAATTATTCTGCATCAACTGTAGTAACAGCATAATATTGTCCTTGATCCCTTGGCCTTTTCTGAGGTAAGTTTCCCTGACGCTTAGGACATTCATTTGCATAATGACCCATTTCTCTACAATTGTAGCATTCAACTTTGATAGCCTCTTTCTTTCCCTTGCAATCACGAGCCTGGTGACCCTTTTCTCCACATTTATAACAAACTCCCATTCCTTTTAGGCAAGTACCAGGGTGATTCTTCCCACAATTATCACATAATGGAAAATCCTTCTTTCCCTTTTTCCCTTTATCTATCTCTTGTTCCACCGTTCTCTTCTTCTCTTGCTTTACTTTGTTGTCATAAGACTTAGAGAATTCCTTTTCTGTCTTGATAGCACACGAGACAATATCTTCGTATGATGAGAAGGATTGTGTTACTAAAGCTCGACGGAGAAATGGTTTTAACCCATCAAAGAAACAATCAATCTTACTCCTTGGGTTACGTATATAATCGGCAGCATGCCTCGCCAACCTTGTAAAGTTAGCCTCATACTTTGCGACATTCTCATCCTCCTTCTGCCTCAGACTCAGAAATTGTCTTTCCATATCTGCTCGATGGTCACGAGGAAAGTATTTTTCTAAGAAAATCTCTTTGAACTCCCTCCATTCCATATTCGATATGTCATCATCTTCCTTTGTGTTTTGAATCAGCGACCACCACTGATCGGCATCTCCAGTGAGGCGGTAAACTGCCATGACAACCTTCTCCCTTTCGCTACTCCCCAAGGCTTGGAATATTTTCTCTAAGGAGTTTATCCATTGCTCAGCTACTAACGGATTTTTACCCCCATTAAATTTTGGTGGTTGTTTCCTCATGAAACGGTCTAGCATTGATCCTCCACGTTGCGGATCAGGGTGCTCCATACGAGTAAGGTTGTTATTCATAAACTGCGTGAGTTGTCCCAGTACGGTGAGAAGCTGATCAGCACCAGTTGTATCACTAGCTCCACCATAATTATCTTGAGTAGGAGGGCAATCCCTACACGGAGTGTGTGCATTGATACGGCTTCCATTCCTTCCACTAGGCGCCATTTCTAAATAATGGCATAAACTAGATTAGTTCATGAATCAAAATACATAATTCCATACTTTTAAAACACTTAACATAAATTGAACTAATTATGGATATAATCCATAATTATAAAAATGTTTTCTTTGAGGAAGTATGTTGGAATCACCTGTTTTGATAATCCCAAATCATTATTAAACATTGATTATGATGTATTAAAACCTTGCATTAATCTTATTATTCTATGCTTAAACGTATTTTATTCTAAACAGTTCATATTCTTACTCTCATAACTTTACTGTAACAGCTTACAGTAGTATTTACATAAGTTTAGTATTGTTAGCTACCAGTCAGAGTTTTCTTTTCAAAGTCACAGTTACAGCTAACTTTCACCTTAAGTTACTGTTGCAATAAGTTCACAGTTACAAGGTTACAGTCGAAGACTAATACAAGCTTACAGTCACGAGTCTACCGCTATCTATTGTCAAAGCTCACAGACGAAGGTCACAGTTACAAAACTTCTGTTCAAAGTTTTCTCTGCTCAAGTTCACAGTCGAACAAGTCTACAGTTGGAACAAGTTCGTAGTCGAACAAGCCTACAGTCATAAGTCTACAGTCAAGGTTACAGTTAGACAGCTTCTGTCGACTAAGTCTACTGATGATCGAGGTCTACAGTTGACAAACGTTACAGTTCTACAAATTTGATATTACAAGTCTACAGTTAGAGAGGCTACAGTTACATGGAGTAAAAGCTACCATTGCAAGCCTACAGACAGCAAGCCTTTTGTTGAAGTCAGCAGTCAGAAGGAAGTCCACAGTTGGAAGACCACAGTTGAAGTCCACAGTGACATACATTCTCGACCAGTCTATTATTATTATATTTCTACTTTTTTCTTTACCAATTTGATTAATACTAATCTAACGGTCATGTCTAGACAAATTAATACACCTAACATTATTTATTGATATTTGCAGACATATCAAGAAATAATACAATGTACGAGGAAGATTTCACGTGTAACTCAAGACTATTTATCTTGTCGGCCTCGGGTGAACAAAAAGGACATATATGGTGGAGTATAAAAAGAAGAGAGAAGCATTCAAGAAAAAGGATGAATGGAACGAAAAGAACAGTGACATACACGAACAAGAATAGAGGAAGGACACACAGAGTCTAACATCTACAACTGAGAAGGAGATACGCATATACACAAAAAGAAGAACTCTCGAGCATTCATTCTGAAGAACAAAAGAGTCTCAAGTGAACCGACTGAAAGAACCGTCTCCTAAAAGCCATGTTGTGAAGCACTCAAACTCAAAGAAGCTGATCACTTGAACATCTGGAAGTCTGGAAATCACAACACTCTGTTTTAGTGTCAACTTACAGAAAAAGGACCAAAGCTTCAAGTCACTCATTCCTACGAGTCCAGAACTGATCTGCCAACACTATAGAGCACTCTAAACCTTCTTCTTTCTATCTCTTGCTCTACTGTGTTTAAGTGTTTTACATTTGTGAGCAGTGTGTTAGTATTACACACACTGTCTCCTGTACTTAAACTGAGGGATACTGAAAATTCCTATCCCAAACCTTTTTACATTTGTTACCCACGTATAACTGTGGAAGAATCCTGGTGTGGCTTGGTCATTTGTTTTCCCACGTATAACTGTGGCAGAGGTTGTCAAACCTGGACAGTTTGTGAAAACTGTTGTAAAGCCCGATACAGGCTGTGTATCAATCCTTTTTATAAAATTGCTTGGTGACAGGTGATCACCAAGTGGAAGAGGACTAAGTCTTAGCTTAAGACTGAACCTATTGTTTGAAATAGCTTGTTATTATTTTCTTTACTTTGTTTTTTTTATCCGTTGTGCTCTTTTTTTAAAAAAAAAAACAAGAAATCTGTTTTTGCATATACTCTGATAGTCAATTTTGGTTAGTGTGTATAAGAGATTTGTTTAGTAAACTTGTTTCAAAAGTAAAGTTAGTCATCAAACTAACCTTACTGAGGATTAATCAACCTTAGAGAAACCTGTTGAACAATAAGTCACCTATATCTCTACTGCCTTAATTGACTGGGTTGTTTTTCAATTTGGGGGATTTAATCTTAAAGTTTTCAACAGAAATTTTTAATTGGAACTCAATTCACCCCCCTCTTGAGTGTCCACTCCGACCAACATTTGGTATCAGAGGGTGTGTTTATCTCTGTTATACTTGCTCAAAGTTTTATTTTAACTCTCTGTTTTTAAACTGTGATTGTAGTTTTATCTAAAAGATCTTAAATTTCTGTTAGTTATAAATTTTATCTCTTTAAAACATTTTCTAAAATTTCCTTATGGATAATAGACTAGAAGGTGCTGCTACTAACAGGACACCCTTCTTTAATGGTGTGAATTATGCCCAATGGAAGCTCAAAATGAAAATTCATTTGGAAAGTATGGGTTTTGATATTTGGACTGCTATAGAGTCTCAATACAAGATTCCAGAAACTGAAAGAATAACTTGGGATGAACCTACTAAGGTAGCTTACAATAATAATTGTAAGGCTGTGAATGCTCTCTACTATGCTCTAGGAGATGAGGAATTCAATAGAATTTCTGCATGTAAAACTGCTTTTGAAATCTGGGACACCTTAGCTGTTTCTCATGAAGGAACAACTAATGTCAAGGAAATGCGGTTAAATACTTATACTATCAAATATGATAACTTTAAGATGAAAGCTGATGAACCTATTTCTGATATGTATCTCAGGTTTAATGAGATAGTCAACACAATGAGCTCACTCGGAAAGATTGTTCCAGCAAAGGAGCAAATCATGAGATTATTGAGATGTCTGCCTGACAGATGGAGAGGCACATCCGTTTCAATTAGAGAATCCTGTGATATTGGAACTTTGCCTGTCAAGGAGTTAATTGGTAAGCCGATGATGTACGAAGAAGAGCTCAAGGTAAATAAAGAGGAAGATGAGGAACCAAAACGAAAATCTATAGCTTTTAAGTCTACTGCATCAAAGAGCAAAGACAAGGAGAAAGTGCATATACCAACTGAAAGCTCATCTAGTGAAGACATAGATTCTGACAGTGATTCCGAGATGGCACAAATAGCAAGGAGATTCAAGAAGTTCTATAGGAAGAAGAAGTTCTTCAGAAAACCAAACTACAAGGGTAAGTATGATAGACAAGGTAAGTGGAAGAAAGATTGGAAGAAAACTGATAAAGAAGAAGACATAGTTTTCTATGAATGTAAAAGGAAAGGACACATCAAAGCTGACTGTCCTAAGTTAAAATTCAAGAAGAAATATGAGTAAAAGGACAAGAATTATAAGAAAGCTATGAAGGCAACCTGGAGTGCTTCAGAAGATAGCACAAGTGAATCAGAATCCAGTGATTCTGAAAGAAATCGTGCTAATATATGTTTCATGACAAACACATCTGAGGTAACCTTAGATACTCCCACTTTAAACTCTTATTATTCTGAAGGTGAAGTAGAATCTGGTTCTGATTCTGAAAATATGTCTAAAGATGAATTGATTGAATACTGTAATATGCTGGAAGAAACGTGTAATGAACTAAAGGATAAATATAAGTCTTTAAAGAAACAGCATGCTCTTACTGCAAGTGTCAAGTCTGCACTTGATGTAGAAAAAGAGAAAAATGTTCAATTATTAAAGGAGAATACAGAACTGAAACTATCTAATGAACAACTTAGAAAGGACTTAGAAACATTCACAAATGGAAAAGATACTCTAACCCAACTGCTAGGAAAGCAAGTTGCACCTAAGTATGCTACTGGCTTGGGATACCAACCTAGACAAAGACAGTTTACTAAAACCCGATTTATTCCCAAGTCTGGAAAAAATCCTGCTAGTTCCAGTTTTGGAAATTCGTATGCCTCAACTGGTTATTTAAATAGTTGTAGATCAAATAAAGTATATCTCTCTAAATCTGTTGCATCTATTAATTGTATGGGACCCATAAAACAAATCTGGGTACCTAAATCCTTGATTGCTAACATATATGGACCCAAGAAAATCTGGGTACCAAAGTCATTTCCTGTCTAATCTGTTTTGTAGGAAATCTGTTTGAAAAGAAATTACAAGAAGGTATGGTACTTAGACAGTGGATGTTCAAGACACATGTATGGGGACTATTCGTGCTTCAAAAGCTTAATAAAGGTTGATGGAGGATATGTCACTTTTGGTGATAACTCAAAAGGAAAAATCATCGGCTTAGGCCAGATTGGTAACACTGACTCAGTATTAATTTCCAAAGTTTTATTTGTTGATGGACTTAAGTACAACCTACTTAGCATTTCTCAATTGTGTGATGATGGTTTTAATGTCAATTTTGAAAACAATTCTTGTGATGTTTATAATTCCAAAAATGATTTAATATTTTCTGCCTTAAGAAATGAAAATGTTTATGCTGTTGACTTAAACACTTTAGCTAAACAAAATGTTACTTGCTTAAATGCTTTTCATAAAGAGTCTTGGCTATGGGATAGGAGATTAGGACACTGCAACATTCACTCACTTAGAAAACTCTCTAAGAAACACCTAGTTAGAGACCTACCTAAGCTTGAATTCCCAAATGACAAAGTGTGTAATCCCTGTCAAAAGGGAAAACAACACAAAGTTTCTTTTAAACCAAAGAAAGAAGTTTCAACTTATCAACCACTTGAACTGGTTCACATGGATTTGTTTGGACCATCAAGAATTTCAAGTCTAAATGGGAAGCACTATGTTTATGTTCTTGTAGATGACTTTTCTAGATATACTTGGGTATACTTTCTAGCTCACAAAAGTGAATCCTGCTCTTCCTTTGTTAAATACTCTAAGTCTGTAGAAAATCTTAGTGGACTTAAGATTAAGACCTTGAGGAGTGATCATGGCCGTGAGTTTGAGAATAAAGAATTTGAATCTTACTGCTCACACAATGGCTATGCTCACAATTTTTCTGCTCCTAGGACACCTCAACAGAATGGTGTAGTGGAAAGAAGAAACCGAACCCTGCAAGAAATTGCAAGGACTATGCTTAATGAATATGACCTGCCTGTTTACTTTTGGGCTGAAGCTGTAAATACAGCCTGCTATGTTATTAATAGAGTCTTGATTAGACCGGTTCTTAAGAAAACCCCTTATGAGTTGTGGAATAATAGGAAGCCTAAGGTTAATTACTTTAGAGTTTTTGGTTGCAAAGTCTTTATTCTGAATACTAAAGATAATCTTGATAAATTTGCTCCAAAAAGTGATGAAGGAATTTTCCTGGGTTACTCTATGTCTAGTAAAGCCTATAGAGTGTTCAATAAGAAAACCAAATGTGTGGAAGAATCTGTTCACATCAAGTTTGATGAGACTGATCCACATGAGTCTAAAACTTCTCTTGAAGATGTTGAAGAAGACTTATCTGTTCTGGACCTAAATGACAAATCTAAAGAACCTGTGATAAAAACATCCAGTTCTGGACTTTTTCCAGAATCTTCCTCTGTGGAACCCGAACCTATAAATGAACCTGAAATCTCTAGTTCAACCTTTACCAAATCAACTAGGATTCTAAAGAATCATCCTTTAGATGCTGTTGTTGGTAATCTTGATAGAGGAACACAAAGTAGAGCTTCTCTAAGAAATCAGGTTGAACATCAAGCTTTTCTTTCACATCTTGAACCCAAAAATGTCAATGATGCTATCAGTGATGAATTCTGGGTAATGGCTATGCAAGAAGAACTAAATCAGTTTGAAAGAAACAAAGTTTGGGAATTAGTGGAAAGACCTAAAGACACTCTTAACATAGGCACTAAATGGGTGTTTAGAAACAAAGTTGATGAGTTTGGTAATATAATCAGAAACAAAGCTAGGCTAGTTGCACAAGGGTATAGTCAGGAAGAAGGAATAGACTATGAGGAAACCTTTGCACCCGTGCCTAGACTAGAGGCCATTAGGATATTACTTGCTTATGCTGCTCATCTGAATTTCAAACTATATCAAATGGATGTTAAAAGTTCTTTTCTAAATGGATATATAATTGAGGATGTATTTGTGGAACAACCTCCTGGTTTTACAAATCCCCATTTTTCTAATCATGTTTTTAAACTATCTAAAGCTTTATATGGTTTAAAGCAAGCTCCAAGAGCTTGGTATGATAGGCTCAGCTCTTTTCTTATTTCGAAAGGATTTACTAAAGGGATAGCTGATCCTACTCTTTTTATTAAATGGATTTCTAAAGATGTATTAATAGTACAAATTTATGTGGATGATATTATTTTTGGATCTTCTAAAAATTATTTATGTGTTGATTTTTCAAAAATAATGCAAAATGAGTTTGAAATGAGTTTAATGGGAGAACTCAAATTTTTCCTTGGATTTCAGATCTTTCAAAATAAAAAATGGTATTATTTTGAACCAAAGTAAATATATTAAAGATATTCTAAAACGTTTTTCTTTGGATGGCACCAAAGGCAGTGACACACCTATGAGCACCACTTGCAAGTTGGACAGTGATGAAACTGGTGAACCAGTGGATCAAACCAATTACAGAGGTATGATAGGTAGTCTACTGTACCTTACTGCCAGTAGACCTGACATCATGTTCAGTGTATGCATGTGTGCTCGGTTTCAAGCCAATCCAAAAGAGTCTCATTTGACTGCTGTTAAAAGGATTTTCAAATATCTAAAACATACTCCCAATTTGGGATTATTTTATCCAAAAGGACAATCATTAGATTTATTAAGTTATTCTGATGCTGATTTTGCTGGCTGCAAGTTAGATAGAAAGAGCACCTCTGGAACATGTCACATTTTAGGCAAGTCACTAGTAACTTGGTGTAGTAAGAAGCAGAATTCTGTTGCATTGTCTACTGCCGAAGCTGAGTATATAGCTGCTGGTAGCTGTTGTGCACAAATCTTGTGGATGAAACACACTTTACTAGACTATGGATATCAATTCAAACATGTCTCTATAAGGTGTGACAATACAAGTGCTATTAACATTTCTAAAAATCCAGTATCTCATGCTAGGACAAAACATATTGATGTGAGACATCACTTTCTGAGGGATCATTATCAAAAAGGTGATATCACTCTTGAGTTCATTGGCACTGAACATCAGTTAGCTGATATTTTTACAAAGCCTTTGAATTCTGAGAGATTAAGTTACATCAAACATGAGTTAGGTATGATTAATTATAGCACAGTTGAAACCTCACAGTTGAAACCTCACAGTTGAAACCTCACAGTTGAAACCTCACAGTTGAAACCTCACAGTTGAAACCTCACAGTTGAAACCTCACAGTTGAAACCTCACAGTTGAAACCTCAAAGTTGAAACCTCACAGTTGAAACCTCACAGTTGAAACCTCACAGTTGAAACCTCACAGTTGAAACCTCACAGTTGAAACCTCACAGTTGAAACCTCACAGTTAGACCTCACCGGTGTACCTCACTGTTACATCTCTCTGTAGGCTGTTTCGCTGTTTAACCTTATTTTATTTTTGCGGAAATTCGAACCGTTTCTTTTCTTTATACTTTTATTTCTAAATCCCTAAATGATAAAATTTAGAACATCGAACATATCTCAATCCACTCATCTCGACCCTTGCTCTCTCAAGTCCTAAACCCTAAACCTTCAACCGAACCTCGAAACCTCATTCAGTTCCAATGGCCAGAACAAAGCGACCCCCGACTGTCAATGAAGATGTACCAATGCCAAAGAAGACTCGAGTCGAATCCAGTGGCACCAGGAACGCCTCGATAAGACCTGTTAATCCACATCTGACTAAGAGAGAAATAGTTGCTGAGAAGGAGCTAAGTGAAGAGTGGATTTTATCGAGCAGATCATTAGTACTGGCAGTGCTTAATGAGCAAGGATGGACCGAATGTTTCGCAAACAATAATGGACCGTACTACCCGAAGCTGGTGAAGGAATTCTATGAATATCTACAGTTCGAGGAAGAGGATGATCTGCATAGACTGGTATCCAGAGTAAACGGCAATGAAGTCAGTTTTTCATCCGTTGAATGGGCTGCATGTTTAAGAGTTCCTCATGAGGGTATTTACAACTACTATTCTGGAGCGGCTCCTCCAAATAGTGGAATCTTTGATCATGAGACGGCTCTGGAAGAACTGACAGGAAATGGCACAGTAAGAAAGATTATTGCTGCTGAAATGAGTGGAGAGGACAGGCTTCTGTTTAAGTTTATTCAGCATGTACTGAGTCCTAGAAGAGGAGATTTTGAAACTCTGAAGCACCAGGATATTTACTTGATGTACTTATTAAAACATGGAAGGAAGGTCAACCTTTGTAGGTTGCTGATGGCTCAGATGGAGGACATGATAAAGGCAAGCTCAAAATCAAGTGCCTTGTTTCATGCTAAACTCATTTCGGTAATGTTGAAAGTGAAAGGTGCAGCTGGAAGTCAGGAAGAGTTGATAGTGGAAAAGAACAGTGTATGTATCTCGAAAGTAATCTGCAAATTCATGAGGATCAGTTGGAATCCCTGGAAGAAATCATGGGTGAATGATGAGGAGAGAATCTATGAGAAATTTAGCCCTTCTACTCATCCCTCTAGACCGAGAGATAGGAGAGATCCAGGCTTAAAGCCTGATGAGCCTGAACCTGTATACTCAGATGATGAACAGACTGCAGTAGTTGGTGACTCTGCAAGAGAGAACACCCCAATTGATGAAGGGAGTGATCCTGAGACTACTCACAGTCCTTTCAGGACAGTGGCGTTTGGAGCAGCAAGCCCTCCAAAAGAACTACCTAGTAGAGAACCTGTTCTAAGAGACAGTGAGACTGAGTCTACAGAAGAAGAAGAAGAAGAAGAAGAATCTCAATATTTTGTCAAGGACACCTCTGACGAGGATGATACAGTCGAAGCAGAAGAGGCTGGAGCTTCAAATGAAAATCAAGAAACTGTTGCAGAAGATGAAGAGGAGATCAGTGGTGAAGAAACAGAAGAACTTAGTATGAGCCCTCTGATAGGGTATACAGACAAGTCAGTGTCTGACCAGGAAGCAGGAGTGGTCTCTACTACTGTTGTCATGGAAGTGGTTGATGACTCAACATAGAGGGAGGCTAACCTCACTGCTGAACCTACAGAGGAAGCAAGTATGGAACCTGCTAGAGCTACAGAAGAGAACTTAGAGTTACGCAGAGTCGAGCAGATAGTAGAAAATGTTCAGGAAGGAGCTCCAAGTGAGGGGGAGCGTTTTGGTTCAGTCTCTGTACTATATGATATAGAAGGATGGACCTCAGATCCAGGATACATGGTGTTAGGACTCAATTATGAGGATTCAGATGAGGAAAACCAGCCACCAAGAAATCCAGTTATCCTAACTAATAGCTCTCCAGTGTTAGAAACTGAAAGATTGGCCACCAAGGAAGACCTTGAATCCTTAAAGAATGAAATGAAGGAGACCATCAGACAGTCTGTTGCTGAATTGAAAACCAGTCTTTTTGATGAGCTGAAAAATGTAGAACAATCCTTAGAATTATCTCTAGGATGTGTTGTGGGAAGTCCAATCAAAGAAGTGATGGATGAAATGAAAGTGTGCCACACTCAAATTGAAAGCTGGACTGGAGCAGTAGTGGCCCTCAGACAATCAGTAGCTTCTTTAACTGCCCTGAGTAGTTCTCAGACACAAGTGGCCAGTGAGATTCGATACATCAAAGAAGTGGTCAAGCAGTTTGTGGAAGTATTTGAGGCTTTCAAGAAATCAGTAAAAGAACACTTTAGCAATCAGGATGTTGTCATTCAGAAAGTGATTGGAAATCTGACTCAGTCTTTCAAGGAGACAGTGGCATTCTCAGTCAAGTCCCTTCCTTCATCTAGCTCTCCTGTAGACCTTGAGCAGTTTAGAAGCCTGCTCAGAGAAGAGCTTACTCAGGCCCGTGCAAATGACACATCAGACCTACAGATCCTTGCTACTACAAGAGAAGTCAGTGGCTTTGTTCGTGAGCACCTGCAGGCTGCTACTGCTTCTCAGGAGGCCATCAAAAGTAAAGTGGATTATTACTTTGATCGGATTTTCACCAAGCATCAGTTGAACCATCACTTCAAGCTCATGATAGAAACTATGAAGCTGCCTCCTGTAACTCAAGCTTTCAAAGAACAAGTTAGAAAGCTACGAGAGTTGACCCCGGCTTTGGATAAATTCTTGGAAAACAAAAATGACTTCTTATCTTCCATGGACAGAGGAGGAAACATCATCATGGATTTCAGGAATCTGCTCCTACATTTTCTTCATGTGGACTGCACACCTGTTATAGTTCCTCCTGCCCTACCTGTCTCCAACCCCAGTGGTTCTTCAGTAATGTCTCCTGCTGATGCCCTCAGAAGCCTTAGACCACTGATACCTCGCCAAGCTACTCACTACAGGCCTTCAGGAGCATCTGTTGCTGCCCCTCCAGACATTCCTGCTACAATTCCTAAGCCTGTTGATCTTTCAACTACTGCTCCATCTTCTTCCTCCAAAGGAAAAGATCCCTTACCTACAGATGAAGAGGATTGAGTCTGTTTATGTTTTTTTTTGATAGGGATCATGTATTCACGTTTTGGGTCATGTAATGTACTCATTATTAATACAATATTTATTTTATCTCTCTCTGTCTTTCTTTTTGTTAATCACAAAGGGGGAGAAATAGGGAGAAATAGGGAAAACTCGGGGGAGAAATGAACCTATACAAAGAGGGAGAAATCCTTGAGGATTATACCTAATTTTTGTGCTCATATTGCTAATACTGTGTTTTTCACACTTCTCTCTGATACATCTATATTTCATTCCATACTGACATAATTTGTGATTATCAAAAAGGGGGAGATTGTTGGAATCACCTGTTTTGATAATCCCAAATCATGCTTAAACATTAATTATGATGTATTAAAACCTTGCATTAATCTTATTATTCTATGCTTAAACGTATTTTATTCTAAACAGTTCATATTCTTACTCTCATAACTTTACTGTAACAGCTTACAGTAGTATTTATATAAGTTTAGTATTGTTAGCTACCAGTCAGAGTTTTCTTTTCAAAGTCACAGTTACAGCTAACTGTCACATTAAGTTACTGTTGCAATAAGTTCACAGTTACAAGGTTACAGTCGAATACTGATACAAGCTTACAGTCACGAGTCTACCGCTATCTATTGTCAAAGCTCACAGACGAAGGTCACAGTTACAAGACTTCTGTTCAAATTTTTCTCTGCTCAAGTTCACAGTCGAACAAGTCTACAGTTGGAACAAGTTCGCAGTCGAACAAGCCTACAGTCATAAGTCTACAGTCAAGGTTACAGTTAGACAGCTTCTGTCGACTAAGTCTACTGATGATCGAGGTCTACAGTTGACAAAGGTTACAGTTCTACAAATTTGATATTACAAGTCTACAGTTAGAGAGGCTACAGTTACATGGAGTAAAAGCTACCATTGCAAGCCTACAGACAACAAGCCTTTTGTTGAAGTCAGCAGTCAGAAGGAAGTCCACAGTTGGAAGACCACAGTTGAAGTCCACAGTGACATACATTCTCGACCAGTCTATTATTATTATATTTCTACTTTTTTCTTTACCAATTTGATTAATACTAATCTAACGGTCATGTCTAGACAAATTAATACACCTAACATTATTTATTGATATTTGCAGACATATCAAGAAATAATACAATGTATGAGGAAGATTGAACGTGTAACTCAAGACTATTTATCTTGTCGGCCTCGGGTGAACAAAAAGGACATATATGGAGGAGTATAAAAAGAAGAGAGAAGCATTCAAGAAAAAGGATGAATGGAACGAAAAGAATAGTGACATACACGAACAAGAATAGAGGAAGGACACACAGAGTCTAACATCTACAACTGAGAAGGAGATACACATATACACAAAAAGAAGAACTCTCGAGCATTCATTCTGAAGAACAAAAGAGTCTCAAGTGAACCGACTGAAAGAACCGTCTCCTAAAATCCATGCTGTGAAGCACTCAAACTCAAAGAAGCTGATCACTTGAACATCTGGAAGTCTGGAAATCACGACACTCCGTTTTAGTGTCAACTTACAGAAAAAGGACCAAAGCTTCAAGTCACTCATTCCTACGAGTCCAGAACTGATCTTCCAACACTATAGAGCACTCTAAACCTTCTTCTTTCTATCTCTTGCTCTACTGTGTTTAAGTGTTTTACATTTGTGAGCAGTGTGTTAGTATTACCCACACTGTCTCCTGTGCTTAAACTGAGGGATACTGAAAATTCCTATCCCAAACCTTTTTACATTTGTTACCCACGTATAACTGTGGAAGAAGCCTGGTGTGGCTTGGTCATTTGTTTTCCCACGTATAACTGTGGCAGAGGTTGTCAAACCTGGACAGTTTGTGAAAACTGTTGTAAAGCCCGATACAGGCTGTGTATCAATCCTTTTTATAAAATTGCTTGGTGGCAGGTGATCACCAAGTGGAAGAGGACTAAGTCTTAGCTTAAGACTGAACCTCTTGTTTGAAATAGCTTGTTATTCTTTTCTTTACTTTGTTTTTTTTTTATCCACTGTGCTCTTTTTTTTTTAAAACAAGAAATATGTTTTTGCATATACTCTGATAGTCAATTTTGGTTAGTGTGTATAAGAGATTTGTTTAGTAAACTTGTTTCAAAAGTAAAGTTAGTCATCAAACTAACCTTACTGAGGATTAATCAACCTTAGAGAAACCTGTTGAACAATAAGTCACCTATATCTCTACTGCCTTAATTGACTGGGCTGTTTTTCAATTTGGGGGATTTAATCTTAAAGTTTTCAACAGAAATTTTTAATTGGAACTCAATTCACCCCCCCTCTTGAGTGTCCACTCCGACCAACAAAGTATATACTCGTAACCCTTCATAGTGGTTTGTAAAGAAAATGGGAATTATCCAAAGCATATCCCCCGGGAGTGTCGTAACCAAGAGTGCAGCAAGGCCCATTGTCGTGCACCAGTTTCCGTTCGAGTCTAGCTCAAAGCGGTGTTTTCGGGTTTTACCCCTAGGTACATCTGTGCCAGAGCCGCCTCTACCTGCTCGTATCCAGACAGGGATGTATTGCTCGGAAAACTCACAAAATCTCTACAATAACAAAATTCTAGGAATTTCTTCTTTACTAATCCTCAAAGTCTATCTTTGGGCTATGTGCTCTAATCAGAGTTTATCTAAATCTAGCTTCCAAGGTTAGTACTAACCGCCCTCTGATACCAACTGTAACGCCCCGACCCCAGCTACCCAGAGTCGGTGCATTACTTCATAACATTGGCATGATCACAAAAGATCAATTCTCGAAAGACCGATTAGTTTAGTAGCCTTGGAAATACTAGATACATTCATAAACATTACATTACATCATAAAAATGAAAACTACAATAACATGGTCTCCCTAGTCTACACTCATATCCTCACTGACTATTCTTGCAAGTCAGTCATAATACACTTCTTCACATCCTGGGAAAAATAAAACATTGAAAGGGGTGAGCTCAAATGCTCAGTAAGGATAACAATATAGCAGAAACTTTCATAAGAAAACATAAGCATTTAAGGCAATGTATAACTAAAAAAAAGCCTTATTGAACTTGAACTTCAGCATAATATGGAAAAAGTAAAATAAAATAATGCCATTACTTACTCACATGAATATTCTACTAGACGAATAATCACGTGAAATATCAATAACCACTTTCATAATGAGGGAATGTATAATGCCAGACATTCTGAAACACTTTGTCAAGGCCTCGGCCAAGACGTCTAAAATGATTAAGGCCTCGGCCAAAACCATAAATCAAATTGGGAAAGGGACTTGGCCAATTCCACATCTAGTTGTCTCATGAGACCTACCGATGCATCGAGGAGCTATAGCGGGCTCCACCCGTCACATATTAAGTCCAATACATTCCTCATATGAATAGGTTTAAACATAACATAAATATTCGTATTAAAACTAGCATACGAAATGTCAACAATTTCTCCATAAACTATGGATGGTATAAAAATAACACATCCACAGTCAAATATTTCACAAAATGTTCAATGGAAGTTTTTTATCATAAATCAATTCCAATTAAACTTAAAACCCATCAAAGGATGTTGACATGGATGAAATCAAAGCTATTTGAGAGTAATATCTCTCCTTTTTGAAATCATTTAAAAGTCCCATAATTATAAAATAATACATTTACTTTGAAGTTATTCTTATAAGCTTGTTAGGGAAGCTTCGACGATGTTATAATGGCGGAAAATAGCCGCACCCGCCGTATAAGTTAAAAAAACATTCTTACCTTAAATTTGTCAAAGAGGTCAAAAAGTACATTGTTTGGAAAACGACGGTAAGATTGCTTTCAAAAATGTATAAGGGTATAAATGACTTTAACACATTTTCCATTTAATAGTAAAAATGTTTTGAAATACGTTTTTAAGAAACATGGATGTGGATGATAACGAGGTCCCAGGAGATAATTATGTATAAACAACCTTGGATAATGAAGAGGTTGTGAAGTAAACCCTTACCTTGTACTTTTCCTTGGTTGGGGTAGGTTAACCTCCTGTATAATGGTGAAATAATTGTTATTAAATTATACAAGAATCATATACATTCATATGATATCATATATGATCTTTTAACATTGCTTTGTTAACAATATCTTAGATTTATCGTTGTTTCGGGTGTTAACTTACTCGTTTTCTTTTATATGTTTTGTTACGTAAGTAGTGTTTTTCATGGATAGGTTGTATATTATTTATATCCAGAATGATATCATGTCCTTAAACGTTATTTTTAAATCATCAAATGATAATTATACTTGAATGGATACGACGGAGAATGAATCTCATCGCGTTCGTGGAGACGGTAGTCCGTACGTACGCACGAGTGACAATATCATTATTTTGATATTAAAACAATATATAATTGGATAGTATATCATATATACAGAATTATTATCATGTTATATTTATTATTTACATGAATTACATATCATTATTATACCCATCTAAATAATAATATATTGAATAACAATTACACCACGACGTGGAGACGGTAAGCCGTACGTACGCACGTATGGTGACATGTCATTCAAATGATGGGTAGAATACTGAATATGGTTGTTCCATATTTATAATAACATCACAGTATATAGAAGATACTGGATTTATAATTTTTGAATTGAAATAATAAACAAAGAGGGAGTGGAAGAAGAAAGAAACTTGAAAGAGGGTGATGAAAATGTTACCTCTTCTTCGGGTTCTTCCTTTTGATTTGATCAAAAGGACTCTTTAGGATGGCTTTATGACTAAAGTAAAGCTTCTAGGATGAAGGGAGAGAAGTTGGGAGAGTATTTGGGCAGATTTTGGCCGAACCAAAAGGCTTGAAAGTGTGAATAAGGTGGTAGAGGTGGGGGCCTTTTATAAGAGGAGAGGAGGGGCTCTTTTGGAAAGATTGAAATGTTACATTATTATACAATGATTTTCGGATTCTAAAGGTCTCACACTTATAAAATTCGTGGCTAAGGTGATAAGGGTTCGAAATATCCTCATACAATAGGCTTTGGACAAGTGTAAGCCTTGGATTTTGCATTATCTTCTCATTTTATTTAAATCGTTAAATAATGAGGTCATCGTTGCATCATCATGATGTCATAAATAATTTAATTTATGTAATTTCTAAAAATTCTAAAAAAATACTATGATGTAGGAAATCTTTTTATCTTTCCAATGACTATTTATAGTAAAAATTATGACTTGTATAACCCCATATAAAAATTGTTTTAGTAAAACATTTCATGTTTGTGTCATTTTTTACATTAACATTAAATAAAAGGTATTTATGTCATTTTCCAACTAAAGTGGATCCATGGGGTCCCCAAGTTGACCCATGGATTTTCTTGGTCGTCCATGGCACATCCAATGAGGGTAGGACATGTTTCAAGCTCATCTCATATTATTAAAACATTATTTTTTACCTTAAACTACACTAATTACCTCTAATCGCGATTAAGAACTTAAGAGTTACTATTCACCAAAAATTATTTTAATCTCATTCAACCACATTTTACTTCTTAATGAAAACCATGTATGTCAGATTTTTGAAAATCAAATCACAGAAGTGGTAATATTTCATTTAAACGAAAAATCAGTTATTTAACTACCACTTAGTGGTTTCACTATTCATCAAAAATTGAAGTTTTTCAGAATAATGCCAAAATTTCACCCTAAGCTATAATTGATATTCCGAATTCAAAAATGATGTCTATTTTACAAAATTCCAAACATATAAGTTTCATTAATTAATTTTATAATTAATTCCCGCTGTCACAACAAATAGTGTGTTTTTAAGAAACAATTTATATCAAAAGATTGGCAATTGTTTATGTCCATTTTCAATGTTAAATTAATTCTAATGACCACCATTGGATAAAATGGTAAAAATATATTCTAATTATACTTTAAAACCACTAAATAGTATAATTTATCACTATAAATTATTTTGATTAAAAAAGTTGTTTTTAAGTATTTTTCACTATTCATAAAAAATTAGTTCTCAGAAAAATACCAAAAATTCAACATAGGCTAATTTCGATATTCCGAATCCAAAAATGAAATCCGTTTTGATAAATAAAATTTATAAAATTTCAAAAAGTAGGTATTACTATTCACAACGGCTACTTTGATTATTCGCGGTGTGTTAGAACTCGAAGTTGCGTACAATGCAAGCTATTGAATTATTGAATGAGAAGCGTATCGTGGAAGCTCGGGGTGTTACAATAGCCCACCCATACACACCTAGTCCACACAAAACAAAACTTTCCCGAATAATCGTGGGATATCGGTGCCTAGAAGGAGTAGGGAAGAGCATGTGACTAGCCATCCATCCTCCTAATGGGGTGGTTGGGAAAGACACCCTCACTCGTGACGATGCAGGGTGTTTGGAACATAGTTCTAAACTAGGGTGGGTTGCATATACAGATCACAAAAAAATACAAGTATATACATACATATATGATACCAAACACTCATCCCAACCTATGATTTTTCAAACAAATGACTAAGTCACCACACGCCATCTTTGTTGTTATCTCAAAAAAGCATAACAACACACAAAATACCAAAAACGCAATTCATACTCCCAGTCCATTGATTTAACTATTACCGGTGTTTATTCATGATTAATTTATTCATTTAATCCATTAATATCCAGGAAACTACCAAGAATGGAACACAATGAGCAACACAACCAAAGAGAAACATGGATAAACTTCATGTGAATTACACATACCAACCACTATCATCATCATTCTTCAAATTCATTCCTCCCAATCCATCCTATCACCAAAGAAAACCCCCCAACTCATAGTTGTATATGGAAACACATCTCATTACAACCTTTATTATCAGCCCTTCTCCATAACCACACCATACCCGTACATCCGGTAAAACAAACATATCACAAACCGATCGTAGCCTCGCTGCGTAACACTGCTCATCCATTCCACAAACAATCAATCTATCAACCTGAGATTCCTTTACACCACCTGAAAAACCCCACATCACACATTTTCAACTATCCCATGCAACACATCACCCCACATACCAAGGTAAAACATATTCAGATTTAACAATTCATTCATTCTTCAATTCCACTTGTTAACTTATAGGGTTATCACAAAAGGTATTATCCTCAGGCATCCTTTTTTTAGCCTGGTATATGTGGTTAGAAAATTTTATATATAATCATTAAATGAACAAAAAAAATCAGTATCCATTACATAGACTATCCAGGAACAAAAAATGATCCCCAATGGCCATGAATTTCAGTGGGTAGTTAGCCCATACAAATCACAATAATAGTGAAATGAATAAAATAGAACTTACATAACTTTTTAATATCCCTTTGTTTATTAGTTTAAAGTAGGTTTAATTATATTTATTTAATTTGGATTCAACTATATTTACAAGGGAAACATTCATACACCAACCTCGCATGATACACAATTAATGGGGATGGAGGAAACCTACTTGGAAGAAGAATGATTGACACTTCCTGCTTGCACCAAAAACAGGGGCATGCATGCAGGAGGGATCCATGTATAGGGAGAAATTGAACAGATAGAACCAACAAGGCTTCACGACAATAGGGAAGAGGCTTTTGTGGAATCTCACACCAAGAGAAGAGTAAACGCACAAGGGAAGATAAGATATCAGATTTAAAAAATCCAAATCCAAAATCAATGAGAGAAATGGTTTCTAAAATCCATTAAAGGTGGATCATGACTAAGACCATGGATTTTGAGTGTTAATGAAGATTCAGGTATTTTGAAGATATATAAAAATCTAAAACGACTCTAAAACCCATGACATATGACTTTACGACTAATTCCCATCAAAAGGTTGTAAAACTAGAAATTTGAAAACACTACTTACAAAGCACTTCCATCGAGGCACTGTTGGGCGATCAATCATCGGATGAGGAACTACTGGATGAGGCACCGTCTTAAGGAACCATTAGATGAGGCATCATCAGATATGTCACTGCTAGATAAGGCACATTCACGAGTCACCATTAGGTGATGCACCACTCACGAGTCACCATTCGGTGAAGCACCGCTGGTCGAGGCACCGCTGGGTGAGTGACCACCAGGGAGCGGCTGCCAGCAAGAGACCGCTAGCAAGTCGTCACTAGGGTGATACCACAAGGGTGACACCACTACAGTGATACCACCAGGGTGACAATGTAAATACCCATAAATTTCAAGGAAAATTTTTTCTTAAATTCTTTGGGATTTTACGAGTACGCCGTTTCTGAAGGCGCCTGATTCCGAGGCCCGGTGTGCCCAGAATCAATTTCCGAAGTTTAGCTCGAGTTCGTTCAGTGAACGAACGAGCGGGTTTTTCTATCTATCGAACCGGTGCTCGGAATCGAAATCCAAGGGCACCGATGAAACTGCAGCGGCGGTAATTTCTTAAGAGGACCTATTCCAAAGGTGCGTTTTCTTGGGAGGAGTTGTTAAAATTTGGGGATTAATAAAGAATTGAATAAAATTTGTGGTACAAATTTTATTCTTAACTTAAGTGGTTTATCCTAGGTGTGGGATTTGGGGTGGGACCCACTAGTTTCTAACTACCCATGAGAGAATAAATGTGGGGTGGGGCCCACACGATCCCAACCCTTCACATTCCCTAACTCCTCTAAAACCCCCTTCTTTATTTTTTTAACTCCCCTTTAATGTCAGACCACTCACCTCCTTCTCTCTCCCTTATTAAAACATGCCAAACCTTTAATTTAATGAATTAAATCACTTTAATTAATTTGATTAAGTGTTTTGAATTTTAAATTTTAAATTACTTGTGTTAATAAAATAACAGCATGAGTCTATTATTTTGTTTACTTTAGCACATGTTGGGTTAGGAGAAATTGGTGGGAGATTTTGTGTAAAAAGGGAGAAGGAAGATTCTCTTTTGAAGAACATCAATCCTCCCATGAAGAACATCATATCTTCAAGTGAAGAATGACTTGGCGACCGACACACAATCTTCATCTTCTCTCCATGATAAAAGAGAAGACGACGTTTCCTCAGGTTCACCCCGATGACGATGGAATCAACACCATCATCTGTGGTGCTAGACAACCGTGAACTTCCTTCAAGGTAGGGGTGTGTTTATGAATGAGAAACATTGTTTATCCTTCCATGTTATCGGTTCTCTCTAAACCTTTTTCTATCAAACTAATACGTAAGGAACCGGACCAAACTAACACGGTCTGATTCCTCCAATGTTATTGTTGTATGGTGTCCTCCTACCGTTCTTGAGTGGTGAATCAATGCAAGTTTTCGGAGCCGATCGGAGGCCTGAAAAAATCAGAAACAACCTCGAAACATCAGGATAACCTAGGAACGAGATTTTTTTAGCAAACAGATCATCAGAACAAAGGACGGACGGCTCGAGAGGTGTGCTATCTAGAGGCGTCGTTTCTGGAGAATTCCAAAATACACAGCATGTACATCCAAATCACATGCTGTGTAGTACAAGCGTTCAGCGGCAGGAGTAACAGACATCAGAAGAAGTGACACACGGCGTGTGACACCGGTCACACAGTGTGTACTGTCCACATAGTTTGATGGAGGAGACTTTGATGGACATGGCATGTATTCAAGGGAAATACATGGACACAGACAAAAATACACGGCTATGAGGCATGGCGTGTATTATCTTCATTCAAAGGCAGAAGCAGCTTTTTGAGGCTCAGCGTGTAATCTGGGAGATACACGGACACAGGCAGAACCACAAGGCCACGAGGCATGGAGTGTACTACCACCACCATGGAATAAGCAGCTTCGTGAGGCTCCATGTGTAATCTTGGTGATAAACAGACACGGGAAGAACCATACGGCCAAGAGGCACGGTGTGTATTCCATAAATACACGGACACGGGGTGGAGTACACGGGCATGTACTCCACCACATGGTCAGGCATGGACAGCGCACATGGAACCGACCCTAGAGGTTTGGACACGGCATGTAACCATAATACACACCATGTATTTAATTATCTACACGACCAGCCCTGCGGCACAGGCCATATCACATGGGCAGTGCCCGGTGTCTGAAGACACTACATGTATCGCTTACCTACATGCCGTGTACTTTTGGAAAATGGATTGTTCATCTTGTTCTCCATGACTTGGGCATGTTTTTCATGGTTTTTCCCCTATGAGGTGGGACAGAACTACTGGATACATCAACTCTAGTCTTTGTGACAGTTTATGTATCGATCCCTTGGCTCATGGAGTGGACCCTCCCAGAATCGAGTGTGCTGTGTGCGGAAACCCTAGAGCTAGCTGCGATTTCGACGACGATGGCGACTGTACTTGGATCCTACGTGGGTTCGGCAGCGAGTACGAATGTACTTGGATCCTCCGTGGGTTCAGCAGCGATGAAGATTGTACTTGGATCCTACGTGGGTTCGACAGCAATTGTTATTGTACTTGGATCCTTCGTGGGTTCGGCAGCGACGACTTCAGTACATGGATCCTATGTGGGTTCGGAAGAGGAGATGATTCAGAGGCTACATCTAATCATGTCCACCCCTCTTCGTGAATAGTATACCTAGGTGAGCTGAGTCTTGACTTTCAATCATTATCCTTGATATGATTGACTTGCTTTCTTGTGTGGATTGGGTTGTGCTTTCCTATGTGGATTGGGTTGTACTTACCTATGTGGACTGGGTTGAACTTGGGCTCGGAAGTTGGATCCGAACTGGAATTGATGACTTAGGTTTAAGTATGGTCATATACCTAAGTAGTTTTGGTTGATACTTCGTATTTGTATCTTTCCATTGTGGTTTATCCTATGTGGATTCTGGGAGGCCTTCGAGGGTCTCGGGGTCCCTACTAAGTGTCGTTTACTCACCCCTACACGGGCTAGGACCGCACTATGTTGTGTTGGTTGTAGACAACGGACAGCGCTGATCATGGTTGAGGCATGAGAAGCGGGACGGTAATTGGAGGTGGACTATTAGGAGGGACATACACTGAGTGGACGGCCGGACCGAGTAACCGACGTGACTATCTGTACTCGCCCTTCAGGTGGGAGTTCCGGAGGGCATCTTGGTGGTTTCTGCTTTACTGCAGCTGTTCTATCTTTACTTTTGTACTGTACTTTCAGTTGGATTTGTATACTGGCCCATTTACTTACCAGCACTTACTTTTGTACTCAATTTACTTAGTGTTTACTTCATCTTGCGTACTCTGTGGTGTTTTCTTTCTTATATAAAGGCAATGCCTTCACTTTTATCGGGATTTATGATTTTGGTGCTAGTCGCCAGCCCGGGGCCTATGGAAGGCGGGCTTGGGGTAGTCACGGCACGGGCCCCGAGGACGGGTCATGAAAAATTGGTATCAGAGGAGTCGGTTCTACTGTAGAACTCAGGACTCTGTTAATTTCTTCTTTGTGAATCAATAGTATTAAGGGTAATGAGTGTGTTTATTAGTCAAGGGAGCCCAGTGTTGGTGTGGCGGCCGACGTATCCATACACCAGGACCATGACTTCTGATTTCCGACTCAGTGCCTGAAAACATTGATTGCATGTGTGTTTCAAAGTTTTCTTTGTGATTACATTGTTTCATCACACTAGATATAATGTATAAACCACGGTGCACCTGTTTCTTTTAAGGATGTCCCCACGATGGTAGCCAGCTAAGGTTCCGAGCTTTGTGCGAGATGGCATCCCAGTGGTTCTCACTCAAATTTACCCAAGAGATGAAGGTAGAACGGTCCTTGCTGTTTAGCTTGGGTTATCAAATCCTCAGAGACCTAAGAAGTACCTACAGACACTTACATTCTATGGATTGTTTTTGGCTATGAAGTGGACAAATTAGGTTGATTTTAAATGGGTTTAAGGTATCACTAATATTTTTATGTTAATTCAAATTAAGGAAATGAGTTGATCCTAGGTTATCGCTCGGGTGGATTGGATGAATTTCTCTTTTTAATGATTTCAATTTCTTATAATTGAGATGGGTTCGGTTAAGAAGATCAAACATAATCATCACTTACTAGTCTAATGCCTACACACCCTAATACTAATCACCCATACACTTTAAGGATCAAATCATTGAGCACTCCAAGGTAAAGGTTCGTATTAGCACTTGAAATGTGTGACCTTAAATTCAATAAGTATGAAGATTTTTTAAAATCATCAAATAAAAATCTCATTTAAAAGAATTGATTAGCCATTAATAGAGTAAGAAATAACATCCAATCCAGACCCTTTCTACTCCCTTGGATCAAACCATAAAAGAGTTATCCCTCCATTGATGACATGTCTTCAACGGAAGCGGGATGTAGACTTACGAGGGTGGAATTGAAGAAGTAAAAAAAACAAAAATCGATCACTCCACCGTTGTGTGATAAATATCACAAAGTATGGTGTGAATAAATTCACACCTTGAACCAACAGTATCAAATTGATATGTAGAACAACATAAAAATAGTAGAATAAGAACTTTTATTAAGAAACTAGGATGAATTAAAAAAACTTACATGTGGAGGAAGAATGTTACAAAGAGAAATTGGCAGCATAACATTAAGATGAAAACAAAGATCAATGATGAAAAACTCCTTCACCACCACTACCTTAAATATGAATTTTTGGAGCCTTGGGTTTAGCCTCCAATAGTACAAAATATCCCACTTGAGTATGGTAGGCCTAGGGTGGTGGAATGTAAGGGAGAGGAGACTTTTCCACCCTTGACCCGAGGTGGCAGCCAACTTGCTTTCACCGAACATACGCACTTGTAAGTCCTTCTATATGGCCGGATAAGGGTGGGGAATAGGAGAATAAAATTGAGCCCCATATTGCTCCTACCCGCCTGTAAAATTTGGGCCCATTTGGAGTTTTGGATTCGGAGATATGATTAGATTAGTGGACTGTTTTTCTAGGCCATAGAATCTAGCCCAGAATTGTTTCTTTAACTTGGTCCGCCTATATGGACACCATGGAGGCCGAATTAGCATTGGATAATGAAGAGTGATTTTTTACTCTACATGTATTCTAGAAGTAAACGAAATTTTGTATTCATTGGGCCTGTATGTTGGGCCCCACAGTCTCATTAGTGAGCTGGTGTCCAATCTCACTTCTCCAGAATTTTTTTTCTTTCATCACAAAATATCCCCATCTTCTTCCATGAATTCTCCATTGATCCCTGAATAAAACATGTTCATATTGAAGTTTAGATCAATTTCCAAAAATATCAAATTAAAATATGTATAATTGGGTTCTTTAAAATCAGATGAATCATTGGGTACTTCTAATTATGTTCAAAAATGTACCACATAATAGTGCACTTTAAGAAGGTATTACAATCATAATATGAAATGATGTTCAAATTGTAAAATGCACTAAAAAAGTGTTTATGAATAATAAAGAACATGAATATTATATATATTAACAATGAATATTATCCGCATTTAGTGGCTAATCACACCCCCCAACTTGAGTTTTGCAAGTCCCGAGCAAAATATATCTCAACAATATGAAATTTGAATTCCCTTTTCCAAACAACTTTTAATTCACAATGATCACCAGAAATCCTTATACCAAAAAATTATGAATACCATAAAAATATTTTAATACAAGATAGTTTTATAAGAATATCCGAATCCCAAGCTCATTCCTTTGTTCAAATTCATTACCATATTTCATCCAATATCAATTAAGTATGAGGATATGTTTTTCATCACAATAGACATGGGGGTTCATATTTATTCAAGGGGGAAATGATGGAAGTGCTAGGTAGAATCACATTTCAATATTAAGATGTGTATTCAAATTTTTTTTATTGGTTTTTTTTGGTTTTTTTTTTGCAATTTTTCCATGGTAATTGAAATTGCACTCAAAAGAGTCAACCCCTGTAGCGAGACTTTGTCGATGACTCCCAGGCTCAACGACCGTAGGGAACCAAGTGAAGACCACATACTCGGGCATCATCTCGAGTTAAATCAGTCAAAAAAATTCAAATTACCAAAAATAGAGATTAAATTACTAACTCTGGGCCATACAACTATGGAGTCACAATCCCCAAGTGCCGAAAGCCACGCATTAGGTCATTTCATTACTCTACGCACAATTTTTTTATTGAATACTCATATTAAAACTAAAATGATCACCAAACCTGTGCTATTTATTTGGGGGACCCCATGAACTCAAACTAATACCCCACTATACAAAGGACGTGCATTGTGATTTTTTTTATTTGGATGAAAATATAAAAGATGAAATATAACATTGGAAATCCACAATTTCCAAAATCTATGCTCATGAAATTATACAGGGATTAAAATTAGAATCAGGGCTTACTAAATTATTTGATATTAAGTTTCAAAGTGTGCAATGTGAATTACCATGTTCAAAGTTAAAGGAATGTTTCCTTCCATTTACACATTTTTTTTTCAAATCATTCATTTTTCTGACACAAAAGCATTTTTTTTATTTTATCTCCCCCCCAACATAAAACAACACTGTTCCCATTGTTTAAAAAAAAGAAAATTTAGAAAGGGGTCGAGGTAGAGAATGAAATTTCAAAAAGGAAATTGAAAATGAGGATCATGGAATGAAGTCACCTGGTGGTTGAAGTTGAAATTCTTTCTGCTCCCTTTTAATCCTTTGATATCCATGTCACTTGCAGAGTTCCCTAGTAGAAAACAAAAAAAAATGAACAAAACAAAACAATATATATATATATATAATAAGGAAAGTAAAATATAAGTATGTATATAAAAATTATAGAATAAGGAATCAAAAAAGGCTATAGTTTAGTGGTAAGCGTGCGCCCCTGTCTCCCTTCTGTCCCGGGTTTGAATCCCCGCAGCTTCAACGGTTGTGACGGGGTTTTCCCCACGACCCACGACGTGTCCCTTTTTAATATTATTATTTTATTTTTATTTTATTTTTTGTATTTTTATTTTAACCTACAAACACATTAAAAAAACAAACTGATGATACATTGTCTTCTTTTTAATTTTATGGGTAAGGCATTACTCAAGGATCACACCACGTGACACGGATGAATATGGTGCTCCCCTTTCATACCCATCCATTCTCATAATAGAAGAACAGGTCAACAGTCTATTTTTTAAAATAAAAAAAAGTTTAGTTAATATTATTTAAAATATAAAGTTGATTAAAACAAAAAAATGATAGTAAACTTGAAAACCATGGGTTGCCTCCCATGCAGTGCTTTGTTTAATGTCTCTAGCTCGACATGGATCTTAAATCTATCAATTTTTTCCTGGTTCATAGGTTGGCTCAGTTAACTCAACCCATATTTCCTGTTTATTTAATGATTCAATGAATGATTTTAACCTTTTACCATTGACCTTGAAAATGTAACCACTTGTGGGATCTTGAATATATACTACCCCATGGGGGTATACATGATGTACTATGAAAGGTCCTGACCATCTAGACCTTAACATTCCCGGGAGTAAATGAAGTTTTGAACTATACAAGAGCACAAGTTTTCCGAGTTCAAAATTTTTAACCTTGATATTCATAGATTTGTAGGCAGGAACTCTATCTTTATTGATCCTTGAATTTTAATAATCCCCCATCCTTAATTCCTCCAGTTCATTGAGATCTAATTTCCTTTTTTTGCAGCCAATGAGAGGTCATAATCAATTTTCTTAATTACCCAAAAGGCCTTATGCTCAATTTCAACAAGTAAATGGAATGATTTTCCATAAACCAACCTATATGGAGACATTCCTATGATGGTTTTGAATACTTTATGATATTCCCAAAGATCATCCAAGAGTTTCTCAGGCCAATCTTTCCTAGAAGGATTGACAGTTTTCTCAAGAATTTGTTTGATTTAACGATTGGATAACTTAGCTTGACCATTGGTTTGAGGATGGTATGCAGTGGACACTTTATGAGAAATATCATACTTAGACATGAGTGAAGAGAATGGGTGGTTGCATAAATGGGTTCCTCGATCACTGATTATAGCCCTAGGATTTCCAAATGGAGAAAATATGTTCTCTTTTAGAAATTGAATCACAACTTTATGATCATTAAACTTAGTGGGAATGGACTCAACCCATTTTGAGTCATAATCAAAAGCTAAGAGTATGTATAGGTATCCCCAAGAGTTTGGGAAGGGACCCATGAAATCAATTCCCCAACAGTCAAATATTTCAACCACTAAGATGGGAGTGAGTGGCATCTGATTCCTTTTTGTGATGGACCCTACTTGTTGACACCTAGGACAACTTTGACAAAATGTGTAGGAGTCCCTTGAGAGGGTGGTACAGAAGAGACCACATTGAAAAATATTAGAAGATGTTTTCTTAGAGGAAAAGTGACCTCCACATGCCTCACTATGACAGAATTTATGGATGGCCTCTTGTTCAGATTCTGGGACACACCTCCTAATGAATTGGTCAGGACAGAACTTATAGAGGTATGGATTATCTAACACATAGTGTCTAACATCAGAATGGAATTTCCTATGAGCTTGAGTCCCTATGAATTTTGGAATTACTCACATAACTAAGAAGTTGGCTATGTCAGCATACCAATGGAAGTCACTCACAGAGTATATGTGTTCATCAGGAAATGAATCAGACACAAAAAGGTGATTTGAGTGGTCTTTGAATTCCATCCTAGATAGGTGATCAGCTACAACATTTTCAACACCCTTTTTATCCTTGATTGTGAGGTCAAATTCTTGTAACAGAAGGACCCACCTAATTAGTCTAGCCTTAGCATCTTGTTTTTGGAAGAGGTATTTTAGTGCAGAATGGTCAGTGAACACAGTGATGGGGGATCCTAAGAGGTAGGACCTAAACTTATCTAAAGCAAAAAACAATAGCTATTAACTCCTTTTCAGTAGTTGTGTAGTTTATTTGGGCATCATTTATGGATTTTCTTGCATAAGAAATTACATAAGGATTTTTATCACAACGTTGTCCTAACACAGCTCCTACAGTAAGTTCACTGGCATCACACATAAGTTCGAAAGGAAGGTACCAATTTGGATATTTCGTGATGGGGGGATAGATGAGAGAGGATTTGAGGGTTTACAATGAACCCTCACAGCTTTCTGTCCAAATAAAAGGAGTATCCTTTACTAGCAGAGCACAAAGGGGACGGGAGATTGAACTAAATTCCTTGATGAATCTTCAATAGAAACCAGCATGTCCTAAGAAATACCTCACTTCCTTGAAAGTTTTGGGTGATGGAAGGTGACGAATGATGTCAACCTTGGATTTATCAACTTCAATCCCCCTACCTGAGACCAGATGGCCTAGAACTAGTCCCTCTTTAACTATGGAATGGAATTTTTCCCAGTTTAGGACCAGATTTTTTTTCCACATCTTGACAAGACACTCTCCACATTCTGAATACATCCCTCACATGTATCCCCAAACATAGAGAAGTCATCCATTAAGACCTCTATAAAATACCCTACCATGTCTGAGAAGATTCTTATCATACACCACGAGAAGGTTCCAGGAGAATTGCATAAACCAAAGGGCATGCGTTTGAAGGAAAAGGTTCATAATGGACATGTGAATGTAGTCTTCCCTTGATACTCTAGGGAGACCTCAATTTGATTATACCCTAAGTACCCATCTAAGAAACATTAGAAGGCATGACATGCCACTCTCTCAAGGACTTGGTCAATGAATGGTAAGGGGAAATGGTCCTTCTTGGTGAATGATTTTAGCTTCCTATAGTCAATGCAGACCCTCAATCCACTACTCACCCTTGTTGGAAGAATCTCTCCATCCTCATTGGTTATCAATGTGATTCCAGACTTTTTTGGAACCACTTGAATTGGGATCACCCACTCACTCTCAGCTATGGGATAGATGATACCAGCTTTTAAAAATTTTAGAAGTTCCTTCCTTACTACTTCCATGAGATTAGGATTGAGTCGACATTGAGGTTGATGACATGGCTTTGAATCAGATTCCAGAACAATCCTATGAGTCCCAACAAGTGGGCTAATCCCGAGTATGTCAGATAGGGTCCAACCAATGGCTTTCTTATGTTTCCTAAGGACATCTAAAAGCATCCTCTCATGATTGGATTCATGAGAAGAAGAAATAACAATAGGATGTGTGTGATTGTCCCCTAGGAATCCATAATTTAGTGCAGCAGGAAGTTCCTTCAATTCAAGATCAGGTTGGTTCAGAATTTCACCAGAATATTGGTACATTGGATCAAGATCAATTTTATTTCCAAAAGTTTTAGATAGGATTGATTCCCCACATGTAGAAGTTTCAGCTACTAGATTGGCTTGATCATATTTAGGGAAGGAAGTTGGAGTGGTCTCCATGAAAGTGGTTTCTTGAAAGGTTTCACTGATTGTTCAACCTAATACTTCATCATAAGAGCAATTTGAAAAAGATTCAAGCCATGCAGATAAACTTCCTTTATATGAACAAAGGAAATCAATCTCATCCTGACTTAAACATTCATCAAATATTCCTTGATGTTCTATGGATTTATTATCAATTCTTCCTATAATGTTTACTTCATTAATGTTCTCGTCATCCCCTATTTGTGAGCTTGCATTATAGATGTTCAAGTATAGACTCATGTTTCCAAAGGTGATGTTCATGTTCCCATTTCAGAATCCGATAATAGAGTTGATTGTTGCAAGGAAGGGACGACCAATGATGATTGGGGTTTTTTCCTTATTTACTAAGTTTGGATGGTTGTCAAGGATAATGAAGTCAGCAAGGTAGATGATGTTTTCAACCTTTACCAAAACGTCCATTAAAATACCCTTTGGAACCCTAATTCTATGATCAGCAAGTTGAAGTGTGACAGATGTGGGTTGGAGATCGTCTAGGCCTAACTGGCGGTACACAGCATAGGGAATGAGATTGACACTAGCACCTAGGTCACATAAGGCCTTGAAAACATTGCTCTCTCCTAGTTCAACATTTATTTTAGGGAAACTTGGGTCTTTCAACATATGAGGAATGGTCCCTTTAATGGTGGTACTCACATTATTAGCCAAAAGGACTTGATTTTTATGTGAAAATTTTCTTTTAAAAGTGCACAGGTCCTTAAGTTACTTTGAGTATGCAGGAATGGTTTGGATTGCATCGAGAAGAGGAATGTTCAAATTGACTTGTGAGAATATTTCCCTCAATGTTTCACTCAATTCAAGCTTGGTTTTCCCCTTCATGAGTTGAAGAAATGGTGCAGGTTGTGGGGTTTTTTGTTGAAGAGTTGTTTCTTTGACAATGTTATCGTGTTTTTCAGTTTTATCATTTAGTTCATTTGAATTTTCATCCAAGTTTGAATCTTCAGGTGGGTTATGAATTAGTTGTTCACGTTTCTCAATTGATTTCCCACTTCTTAAAAGAGTCACAGCCTTTAGTTGTTTATGAGTTGTTTGAGTACAACTTGACTATCCCCATGAATTTGTGGATGGAACCACCTGAGTAGGCATGGGATTCTTTCCAGTTTTTATGGTTTGAAGTTCTTTTTTTAGGGAAGAGACTTCCGAGTTTATCCTTTCCATTTGTTTGCATAGTTATTATAGTAGGCTTTGTGGAACAATTTGGGTTGGTGCTTGAGAAGATTGGTTTATCCCGGAGAGGATATTTTGGATGTGGGATGGTTTGTTTAAAATGGACCAGTGGATATTGGTATAGGATAGGTTAGGTTTGGAACTGGTTATGGGATTGGTATTTCTAATGGGGGTAAGTATTTTGTCCCTGTGGTTGGCTAGGTTGTTGGTTATCTTTCCAGCGGAAGCCTGGGTGGTCATTATACCTTGGGTTGAATTTGTTTTGGTATTGAGCCTTTTGAAAGTTCAAGGCATTTACTTCTGCTAGGGGTCCTCCTAAAAGAACATCCTTGATGGATGAAATGGTTGGGAATTTGTCTGTCTTATGGTCATGATTGTCACAAATTGTGTAAACAGGGTCAACATTTTGGATTTCATGGACTTTCCTAAGGTCTATATCTTCAACCTTCCTAGAGAGTGCTGTGAGTTTAGCCCTAAGGCTTTCCTCTTCTCTAAGTGTATGAATTCCAGTAGTTCTTTGTGGATTTTTAGAATAAGGTGAATTTACCCATGTTTGGTTTTGTTCAGAAAGGATTTCTAGATACTCATAAGCATCATTTGGGGCTTTGTTTTTAAAGGTTCCATTACACATCATGTCAATGAATTGTTTGTTCTCTGGACCCAACCCTTCGTAGAAAATTATAACTTGTTTAGGAATAGAAAAAACATGGTGTGGAACCATGTATAGAGTGTCTTTGAACCTCTCCTATGTTTCATAGAATGACTCTCCCTCTTTTTCAAAAAAGTTTTGGATACTCTTTTTAAGTGCAATTGTTCTGTGGTGGGGAAAGTATTTTTTGTAGAATTCTCTTTGTAATTGGTCCTAAGAGTTTATGGATAATGGTCTCAAATTTTTTAGCCAATTTTTTTCTCAATACTTTAATAAAAAAGTAAATAGCCTCATCTTATCTGATTCTAGTTGATGTGGGGGACACATGGTTTCTACAATGTCATTGAACTCCTTAATGTGAATGGAGGGCATCTCGGACTCTATTCCATGGAATGTGAGAAGATGGTTTAGGACATGGGGTTTAAAGATGTAGTTCGCATCTCCTATAGAGTTATTTCTAATGCATGAGGGGTAATTGGTCCAGGAATGTGTGAGGTAGTCATTCATGGTTTGATCAATTTCATTCCCCAAGTTTGGGGCTACCTCATTTGGGTTTCCATTTTGGTTTCCACCCGAATTTATGGGTTGGTTTCTTTGAAGACCTTACATTCAAATTGGATCAATTTTGGACTCTAGAGTATTAGGAATATTATGATATAATAGAAAGAGTTCCCTTGGTGTACTTGACTCCCCAACACTAGGACTATCCACCCTAACTAGATGGTTTGATTGATCGTGGGTGTAGGCGGACATGTGCCAAAAGAAAAAAAACGAGAAAGGGACAAGATAAGAGAATTTGGATGAGAAAAGAATAAATGGGGGAGAATAGAATGGGTGTTTAGATTACTTAATTGGGTCCCCATAAATGGCGCCAAAATTTGGTTCTCTCTCAAATTTACCCAAGAGATGAATGTAGAATGGTCCTTGTAGTTTAGCTTGGGTTATTGAATCCTCAAGGACCTAAGAAGTACCTATAAAAATGTACATTATATGGATTGTTTTGGGCTATGTAGTGGCCAAATTGGGTTGATTTTAGATGGGTTTAAGGTATCACTAATAGTTTTAAGTTAATCCAAATTAAGGTAATGAGTTGATCCTAGGTTATCGCTCGAGGTGGATTGGATGAATTTCTCTTTTTAATGATTTTAATTTCTTATAATTGAGATGGGTTCATTTAAGAAGATCAAACATAATCATCACTTATTGGTTTAATGCCTACACAACCTAATTCTAATCACCCATAAACTTGAATGATCAAATCATTGAGTAATCCATGGTAAAGGTTCGTATTAGCACTTTAAATGTGTGACCTTAAAATCAATGAGGATAAAGATGTTTTAAAATCATCAAATAAAAATATCATTTAAAAGAAGTGATTAGCCATTAATAGAGTGAGAAATAACATCCAATCCAGCCCCTTTCTACTCCCTTGGATCAACCCATAAAATATTTAGCCCTAAATTTATGACATGTCTTCAACGGAAGCAGGAAGTATACTTACGAGGGTGGAATTGAAGAAGTAAAAAAAACAACAACAAAAATCGATCACTCCACCGTTGTGTGATAAATATCACAATGTATGGTGTGAATAAATTCACACCTTGAACCAAAAGTATCAACGTGATATGTAGAAAAACAGAATAAGAGTAGAAGAATAACTTTTATTAAGAAACTAGGATGAATTAAAACAACTTACATGTGGAGGAAGAACGTTACAAAGAGAAATTGGTAGTATAACATTAAGATGAAAACAAAGCTCAAAGATGAAAAAATACTTCACCACCACTGCCTTAAATAGGAATTTTTGGAGCCATGGGTCGAGCCTCCAATAGTAAAAAATATCCCACTTGAGTATGGTAGCCCAAGGGTGGTGGAATGTAAGGGAGAGGAGACTTTTCCACCCTTGACCCGAGGTGGTAGCCAGCTTGCTTCCAGCGAACCAAAGTGCTTGTAAGTCCTTCTAGATGGATGAATCAGAGTGGTACATAGGATAATAAAATTGAGCCCCATATTTCTCCTACCTAAATTTAATATTTGGGCTCATTTGGTGTTGTGGATTCAGAGATATGATTAGATTAGTGGATTGTTTGTCTGGGCCACATAATCTGGCCTAGAATTTTATCTCTAAATTTGGACGCCTAAATGGACACCATGGAGGCCGAATTAGCATTGTCTCATGAAGAGTTATTTGTTAATATACATGTGTTCTAGAATCCCACTAAATATGGGAATTATTGGGCCTGTAGTTTGGTCCCCATAGTCTCATCAGTGATCTGGTGTCCAATATGACTTCTCCAGAATTGTTTTCTTTCATCACAAAATATCCCCATCTTCTTCCATGAATTATCCATTTATCCTTGAATCAAACATGTTCATATTGAAGTGTAGATAAATTTCCAAAAATATAAAATTAAAATATGTATAATTAGATTCCTTAAAATCAGATGAATCATTGGGTACTTCAAATGATGTTAAAAAATGTACCACATAATAGTGCATTTTAAGAAGGTATTACAATCATAATGTGAAATGATGTTCAAAGTGTAAAATGCACTAAAATTGTGTTTATGAATAATAAAGAACATGAATATTATATATATTAACAATGAATATTAGCCTCATTTAGTGGCTAATCACCCACCGAGCGATGAGGCCTCGGTGCAGGGCCCCATTACAGCGGAGGCACCGGAGGTACCTCTACCCGCCGAGCCACTGATGCCACCAGACCCAGCAGCTGAGAGTGCATGTCGCCTGAGTGCACTGAACGAGTTCCAGTGTCAAATTCCGCCCATGTTCCATGGAGAGATGGACCCTCAGGCAGGCAAGTATTTGCTAGAGGCTGTTGTCTGAGTCTTCATATTAGTAGGGACACCATCAGATCTTATGGTGATCTTGCGGCGAGTCTCCTGCATGCGGTAGAAGGTAGATGGTGGAGCCTGATGCTCCAGGTGCATGATGAGTCATCTCTACTTTGGATAGACTTAGAGAGCCTCTTTCTCTCGGAGTTTGTTCCATCCACCCTCTGTGTGGTGCACATCCAAGAGTTACTACATCTACGGCAGGGAAGCATGTCAGTAGCCCAGTACTTGGCGAGATTTACCGACCTCTCGCGCTATTCCACGGACATGGTACAGGACCCATTCTTCTGGGCCTGGAACTTCGAGCAGGGACTGAGGCATGATATCAGGGCTTCGATGATCTCCCTCAGCATTCTGACGCAGGCTGGAGTACTGGAGCGATCCCTTCTTATAGGGAGCTTTCTTGCTGAGCCTACACCAACAGCGAGGCCTACCGCAGGGCAGAACGTAGTGGGGTATAATAAAGATGGAAGTCTACATATATCACAGGGGTCCAAGAGGACCAGACCATCAATTGGGTGTCCTCAAGATACTGGTTCGGAGGTGTGGGGCACACGCAGCAGAGCCAGTCATACGAGAGGCAGACAGTGCTATGCATGTGGTGGGCAGGGCCACATGGCTCGTAACTGCCCGACCCTCCATGCAGAGGAGAAGAAGACGGTTGAGGGACCACCCAGGTAGAGGTAGAGGTTTGACCGTGGCGGTTCGTAGGGAGAAGGCAGATGAGGTAGAGGAGTCGGCCGAGCAGCAGGTGGTGGAAAACACTTTGGGGCTCTACCACCACAACCACCAGGAGGTCCACCCCGACCATAGGGAGCTGGCGGGCAGAGGCAAGCTCAGCCTCAGGCAGTGGAGGCCTACGACCACGGCGCACCTAAGATTATTTTAGGTACTATTTGTGTCTACTCCACCCTTTCTTCAGTTATTATAGACATATCAGCAAGTCATTCCTTCATTGTTGCTGCCCTTGTTCAGATCTCGGAGATTCCGACGGAGCCGTTGGCTCAATATTTACGGCTAGAAAATCCTATGGAAGCACACTCAACGATTACGCACTGGTTCCGGTAGTATGAGCTTACTCTAGGAGGTGAGATCTTCGGATAGGATCTTCTTGTATCGGTGTCGAGGCCTTACGATGTCATCTTGGGCATGGATTGGTTATCTATGGTCCATGCTCAGATCGACTGTATTAGGCGCAAGGTGCGGTGTGTCCGCACCGATGGGAGCAGGATTACCTTTATCGGTGATAAGGGAGCCTTTGTAGTGTAGGATGGACTAACACAAAGGAGAGGACGGTTGTTCACTCATCATTTGGATAGTCTCATCCAAGGAGAAGTTGATGTGAGGAGTCTGAGTTTTCCTATTGCGGTGGATCAGTATGCGGACGTTTTTCCTGACGACGTTCCAAAACTACCTCCTCATAGAGAGGTAGACTTATATATTGACTTGTACCTCGGGACAGCCCCAATATCTACTCCAGGATATCAGATGGCTCCCGATGAGCTTCGAGAGCTATGGGTACAGCTTGAGGACTTACAGGGAAAGGGATTCATCTAACCCAGTGTTTCACCACGGGCTTCCCCGATTTTGTTCGCCAAGAAGGCAGACTGGAGCTTGCTGCTGTGTGTCGACTACCATCACCTGAATCAGGTGGCTGTGAAGAACAAGTATCCACTTATGAGGATTGAAAACCTCTTCAATCAGCTCAAGGGCACATGATGGTTCTCGAAGATAGACTTTAGGTCAGGCTATCATCAGCTTAGAGTTCGAGACGAGGATGTGCAAAAGATGGTCTTCTGGTGTCGGTATGGCCACTATGAGTACTTTGTTATGCCTTTCGGCATAACCAACGCTATAGCAGTGTTCATGATTCTCATGAATAGGATATTCCAGCCTTACCTCGATCTATCTGTAGTATTCTTCATCGACGTCATATTGATTTACTCGACTACTAAGGAGGAGCATGCCTACCATTGGCGGGATGTACTGGATACACTCCGAGAGCACCAGCTTTATGGTAAGCTCTAGAATTGTCAGTTCTGGATTCATGAGGTCCACTTCTTGGGGCACATCATCTCTGAGGTGGGAGTTGTGTTGGATCCTTCAAATATTGAGGCAGTGCTAGCTTGGGATCCACCCAGGAGCGTGACGGAGGTGTGGAGTTTCCTAAGTCTGGCTGGGTACTATCGAAGATTTATTCCAGACTTCTCCAAAGTTGCAGCACCACTTTCAGCTTTGAAAAAGAAGGGGAAACCCTTCGTGTGGTCAGATATATGTCAGCAGAGCTTCCAGAATCTGAGACAGAGATTGACCAGTGCACCCATCTTGAGGCTACCGGAGGAGGGAGTAGGGTACGTAGTTTACTGCGATGCATCAGGGACAGGACTCGGGTGTGTCCTGATGTAGGAGCGGGTAGTGATCTCCTATGGATCAAGACAGTTGAGGTAGCATGAGAAGAACTACGCTACCCATGACCTGGAGTTAGCAGCAGTGGTTTTCGCCTTGAAGATGTGGCAGCACTATCTGATGGGCGAGCGCTTTACAGTCTAATCTGACCACCAGAGTCTCAGGTACATCTTCTCACAGAAGGACTTGAACCTAAGACAGCGGCTATGGCTCAAGTTCCTCTAGGACTATGACTTTGAGATATTCTATACTCCTAGGAAGGGTAACGTAGTAGCTGATGATCTCAGCAGGAGGTCGGTCATTCAGCTACTTGGAGAGGCAACGGAGCAGCTAGCCGCGTTGCAGATATCCTTCGTGGATAAGGATGGGGCAGCCTTTCTACATTCGCTCACATTCACTCCTACACTACTTTAGCGGGTCAGAGAGGCACCGCGTGAGGACGTTGACTGTGAGACATGACGTGCATATATATCCATAGGACAGGCACCTGATGTATTTTCTATAGGAGGAGAGAAAGTCATCCTTTTTAGAGGACGTACCATGGTACCAGTTGCATTACGGGAGGAGGTTCAGAGAGAGTTCCACACTTCCCCTTTGGTGGTACATCTAGGAGTGGAAAAGATGTACTAGGATCTCAGAAGACAGCACTGGTGGCCAGGTATGAAGAAGGATGTGGCAGAGTTATTTTCACGATGCCTCACCTGCCACCAGGTGAAGGCGGAGCACCAGGTACCAGCAAGCTTGGTACAGCCCTTAGAGGCCCCGGAGTGGAAATGGGACGGGATATCTATGGATTTCATGACTGGACATCCATGTACTTCCAGAGGACATGACTCTATTTGGGTGATTATCGACCGAATCACCAAGTCGACCCACTTCTTACCTATCATAGTGAAGGGCTCAGTAGAGAACTTTTGACGCCTCCACGTTCAAGAGATCATACAACTTCATGGTGTTCCATCATCTATCGTCTTCTATCGAGATGCTCGCTTTACTTTCCGGATTTGGAAGGGGTTGTAGGAGGAATTTGGGACGCAGCTACGCGTGAGCACCGCCTTTCACCCTCAGACGGATGGCCAGATGGAGAGGACCATTTAGACTCTTGAGGACATGCTTCATGCATGTGTCCTTGACTTTGGCCACAGCTGGGAGGATCACCTACCCTTGGTGGAGTTTGCGTACAACAACAGCTACCACTCCACCATCGGGATGGCACCATATGAGGCATTGTACGTCCGACCTTGAAGATCACCTTTGTGCTGGACAGACCCTGGGGAGTCAGCACTTGTAGGACCAGAGATGGTCTGGGCCACGGCGGATAAGGTACAGATCATCTAGGAGTGAATGAGGACTGCTCAGAGCCGACAGAAGTCTTATACTGCTAGGAGGTGGATACCATTAGAGTTCGAGGATGGTGACCATGTTTTCTTACGGGTCTCTCCTCGACGTGGATTATAGAGATTTGGAAGGGGCGGAAAGTTATCTCCGTGCTTCATCGGACCATTCCAGGTTCTCAGTAGGATATGCAAGGTAGCTTATCACCTGGCTCTTCCACCTCTGTTGCACTGGGTGCAGGACGTCTTCCACGTATCTCAGCTGAAGAGATACGTGCACGACCCGATGTATATCATTGATCACGGGGAGCTGGCCATTGATGACGAGGTGACATTTGCGGAAGTCCCGGTGGAGATTGAGGATCAACAAGAGTGGGTCCAACGTGGATGGTCGATTCCTATAGTGTGGATCAGGTCGCAGCATGGGAATCTCCAGGAGAGCACATGGGAGCGAGAGGCTCAGATGCATGCACAGTACCCTCATTTGTTTCCCTAGTTTATGATGTATCATTACGGGGACGTAAATCCCTAAGGTGGGAGTAATGTAAAGACCCATAAATTTCAAGGAACATTTTTTCTTAAATTTTTTGGGATTTTATGAGTACGTAGTTTCTGATGGAACCTGATTCCGAGGCCCAGTGTTCCCGGAATCAATTTCTAAAGTTTAGCTCGGGTACGTTCAGTGAATGAACGAGCAGGTTTTTCTACCTTTCGAACCGGTGCTCGGAATTGAAATCTGAGGGTACGGATGAAACCGCAGTGGTGGTAATTTCTTGAGAGGACCTTTACCAATGGTGCGTTTTCTCAGGGGGAGTTGTTAAAATTTGGGGATTAATAAATAATTGAATAAAATTTGTGGTACAAATTTTATTCATAACTTATGTGGTTTATCCTAGGTGTGGGAGTTGGGGTGGGACACACTAGTTTCTAACTACCCATGAGATGATAAAGGTTGTGTGGGGCCCACACAAGCCCAACCCTTCACATTCCCTAAATCCTCTAAAACCCCCTTCTTTATTTTGTTGACTCCCCTTTAATGTGAGACCACTCACATCCTTCTCTCTCCCTCATTAACACTTGACAACCCATTAATTTAATGAATTCAATCACTTTAATTAATTTGATTAAGTGTTTTGAATTTTTAATTTTAAATTGCTTGTGTTAATAAAAAAATAGCATGAATATTATTTTTTTACTTTAGCACATGTTGGGTTGGGAGAAATTGGTGGGAGCTTTTGTGTAAAAAGGGAGAAGAAAGTTTCTCTTTCAAAGAACATCAATCATCCCGCGAAGAATGTCATCTCTTAAAGTGAAGAATGACTCAGTGACTAACACACAATCTTCCTCTTCTCTCCATGATAAAAGAGAAGATTACGTTTCCTCAGGTGCACACCGACGATGACGGAATCAATGCCATCGTCCGCAGTGCTAGACAACCGTGAACTTCCTTCAAGGTAGGGGTGTATTAATGAATGAGAAATGTTGTCTCTCCTTCCATGTTATTGGTTCTCTCTAAACCTTTTTATATAAAACTAATATAGAAGGAACTGGACCAAAATAACACGGTCTGATTCCTCCACTATTCTTGTTGTATGGTGTCCTCCTACCATTCATGAGCAGTGAATCAAGGCAAGTTTTCGGAGCTGATCGGAGGCCTGAAAACATTATAAACGGCCTTGGAACTCGGGAAGACCTAGGAACGAGAGTTTTGTAGCAAACAGATCATCAGAACAAAGGACGGACACCTTGGGAGGCGTTCTGGCTAGAGGTGTTGTTTCTGGAAAATTCTAGAATACACGGCATGTACTTCCAAAGCACACGTCGTGTAGTACAAACGTTCAGCGGTAGGAGTAACGAACATCAGAAGAAGTGACACACGGCATGTGACACTGGTCACACGGCCTGTACTGTCCACATATTTTAACAGAGGAGACTTCGATGGACATGGCGTGTATTCAAGGGAAATACACATACACGGATAGAAATACACGGCCACAAGGCACCGCATGTATTATCTTCATTGAAAGGCAGAAGCGGCTTCACGAGGCTCGGCGTGTAATCCGGGAGATACACAGACATGGGTAGAACCACACGTCTACGATGCACGGCATGTACTACCACCTCCATGGAAAAAGCGTCTTCACGAGGCTCACCATGTAATATGGGTGATACACAGACATAGGCAGAACCATACTGCCTAGAGGCATGGCGTGTATTCCGGAAATACACGGACACGGGGTGGAGTACACGGGCATGTACTCCACCACACGGCCATGCATGAATAGTGCACATGGAACCGACCCTAGAGGTTTGGACACAATGTGTAACCATACTACACTCCATGTATTTACTTACCTACACGACCAGCCCTACGACACGAGCCGTATCACACGGTCAGTACCCGGTGTCTGAAGACACGGCATGTATCGCTTACCTACATGCCGTGTACTTTTGGAAAATGGCTTTTTCGTCTTGTTCTCCGTGACTTGGGCACATTTTTCATGGTTTTTACCCTATGAGGTGGGATGGAACAACGGGATACATCAACTCTGGTCTTCGTGATAGTTGATGTATCGATCCCTTGGCTCATAGAGCGGACCCTCCCGAAATCGAGCATGCTGTGTGCGAAAACCCTAGAGCTCATTGCGACTGCGATGATGACGGCGACTATACTTGGATCCTAAGTGGGTTCGGCAGTGAGGAAGACTGTACTTTGATCCTCCGTGTGTTCAGAAGTGATGACGACTGTACTCGGATCCTACATGGGTTCGGCAGTGATGGTTACTGTACTTGGGTCCTACGTGGGTTTGGCAGCAATGACTTCTGTACTTAGATCCTACGTGGGTTTGGCAGAGCAGATGATTCAGAGGCTACATCTAATCATCTCCACCCCTCTTCATGAATAGTATTCATGTGTGATCTAAGTCTTTACTTTTAATCATTATCTTCGATATGATTGACTTGCTTTCCTATGTGGATTAGGTTGTACTTTCATATGTGGATTGGGTTGTACTTCCCTATATGGACTGGGTTCAACTTGGGCTCGGAAGTTGGACCTGAACTGGAATTGATGACTTAGGTATAAGTATGGGAATATACCTAATTAGTGTTGGTTGATACTTCTTATTTGTATATTTCCTTTGTGGTTTATCCTTTTTGGATTCTGTGAGGCCTTCGGGGGTATCGGGGTCCCTACTGAGTATCGTATACTCACCCCTGCATGGGTTATGCCCACACTACATTTTGTTGGTTATAGATGACGGACAATACTGATCATGGATGAGGCCTGAGAAGTGAGATGGTAATCGTAGGTGGACTATCAGGAGGGACTTACATGGAGTGGATGGTCGGACCAAGGAACCGATGTGACTATCTGTACTCACCCTTCATGTGGGAGTTCCGGAGGATGCCTTGGTGGTTGCTACTTTACTGTAGCTGTTCTATCTTTACTGTTGTACTGTACTTTCAGTTGGGTTTGTATACTGGCCTATTTACTTACCAGCACTTACTTTTGTACTCAGTTTACTTAGTGTTTACTTCAGATTTCATACTCTGAGGTGTTTGTTTTCTTATATAAAGGCAATGCCTTCCCTTTTATCGGGATTTACGCCTTTGGTGCTAGTCGCCAGCCCCTGGCCTATGGAAGGCGGGCTTGGGGTAGTCACGGCACTGGCCCCGAGGATAGGTCGTGACAGACACCACCAGAGTGATACCTCCAGGATGACACCACTAGGGTGATACCACCAGGATGACACCATTGGCATGAGTCACTCTTGAAAAACTTGGAAACCAAGGAATTTTTGAAAAGTGTTGAAATAAGTCACCTTGACATCCTGGAACACTTCATATATGAGATTTTCAAAATGTAATAGACCAGGGAGGACTAGGAAATTACGATATTATTAATTATTTATAGGGTTTATGGTATCTCATTGATGATAAAATGCATGACTCTATCTTGGAGGCATGGAAGGTCTATATGTGTGAGCATTGTAATAAGTTTTTTCAGAATTTGAGGAGGAAAACAATTCAGAAAGTGGGAGTCATAGAGTTTGTTTAGTATTGTTCTTCCCACTGACCTAATTACATTTCATCTCAGATTTGAGATGGATTATATTCACACTATATGGGAGATATTTTTTTAGAGGAGACCATCAGTAGGTCGATTGAACCATGGGAGATAGGAGGTGACACATCAAGTCGGTATTCGTGCATTCAGTACTGATAGGCAACATATAGTAAGTACATTTTTTCAATAATTTATATAACATTAAATATAAACTGTTAATTTTATATTCATATAGGCAGTTTAATAGCTTGATATTACAGAGTTTGATATCTATAAAAGGATGTACATTGATACTATCACTAGAGAGATTATAGGTGATCGTCAACGTCAGATTGTGGTAAGTATAATTTCTTCTTTAGTTTTAAAATTAACTATAAATAATATTTTAACTATTTTATTTTTTAATTGAAATTGACTAAGTAATATAATTCCATGACGTCTCAGACACAGGCTGAGTGTCAGGCCACGACTGATGATTGGACCAGTGCAGTAAGATGTGAGATGTAACAGAGATGTAGGCGACCTGGTATGCCATTGATAAAGGTCATGTTGTTGGTATCATCTCTTTATTGATGCCAGGGAGTTATTATGGTATAGATGAAATGTCTTCATGTAGCTTGAGAGGATCTTGTGGAATGTTATTATTATCTACTGCACAGTATGAGGAGCAGTTTCAAGATCAGGTTGAGCTTATAGGGAGCATGTGTAGGGAGTAGGAAGAGCTTTGTTGATAGTAGCAGGAGCAGCGGGAGGAGATGCGTTTATGGCAGGAGTAGTAGCACGAGAAGATGATGAAGTACATGTGACATCTTACTCATGGTTTAGGGATGGAGTTCTATCAACCAGCTCTTCCAGATCCACCATATGACCCTCCCCCTTAGTGACTTATTAACTTTTTATGATAAACATTTGAATGTAAAACTTTTTTGTAATATTTTTATAATTCCATATTTTACATTTCTATATAGTGCGTTTTTTATATTATTGTGAATATCATCTTTTTTATTTTTTATTAGTTTTATTATTTTTTTATTTTTTTATTATTTTTAATATTTTTTTTATTTTTTTATTTTTTTATTTTTTTATTTTTTTATTTTTATTTTTATTTTTTATATTGTTGTGAATATTGTGTTTTCTATTATTTTATTATTTTAATTATATTTTAACTAATTTTTTTTATTTTTATTATATTTTCTTTTTATTATTATTATTTTATTGTTATTATTTTATTTTATTTTATCATTATTACTATATTAAATTTTATTAATATTAATTTTTCTATAAGTTTTTTAGTTTTTTGTGATGGGCCCATGGCAAATAATTATTTGTGATGGGCCTATCGTAAAATGTTTTTTAAACATGGATAAACTATTTCTGACACTGTTTTCAGTAATTGGTCAATTTCAACGGGACCCGTCACAAACGGTTCAATTTCCTATTGTGTCACCAAATTAATTAATTTGATAAAGAACTCAATTGGTAAACATCAAATAGAAATTCTAAAATTACAAACACATAATTATAATTAAGACATGGTGATTTGAATTATAGACCACCTACCTCAATTCGTTGACGAGTGATCACCCAATGGAAATCCCCAATTTCAACGGAATAACGATATAGAACAAGATCTGAATCTAAAACATAAATCAAGGTCGAACAATCAAGATCCCATAAATCTTAGATCTAGATTCACAACCTAAATCTAGATCTAACCAAAACAAGGAAGAACAATCCTTCAATGGATGGAAGAATAATAGTAACGAGAAAGAAAACCACATGGGATGAGATCCTCTTATCGGGAGGCGTGCAGATCTTTAATATGGGCTTCAAATTGCCAAGAACGAAGGTTAGAATGTCTTAGAATCCCTATTGGAAGATATAGAATTGAGAGAAAAGGATTATGGGTTGAGATAGGGTGTTTGGGGGTATTATATAGGGGTTTGGGAAATATTTTATTAATTTTCAGAGGAGTAAAATCTTGTGCGCACAGTTTTCTACTCAGGGTGCAAGGTTTCTTCTAACTATGTTCTTTACTGTGCACCTCTTCTGTGGGGTGCATAGTTTCTTCTATTAGGGTGCATTTTTAAAAAACTGTGCACCAACCATGTAGATTTACACTATCCAAGGTTGCATGGTTTTCTGGGTTGCGGCACATGGTTTGGTAAAATTGTGCGCCAACTGTGCACTTTCCCATTTCCTTTCAAAAATTTCAAAATTTCAGCCAAATGCACCCCAAGGTAAAACCCAAATGAAATGTACTCAACAAAATGAAAAATGAGAACCTATAAGTGAGCTTGATATATCTCTAGAAAATGTCAATGTCTTACATGTTATTATTTCTAAATCTACTAAAATTATTTATAGATATATCATATTTAGAAAAATAGTAATGTGGTTTACTATTATGATCAAGGAAGTATACCCATGTACATCTTGAATAATCACCCACTAAAAAATATTAATAATGTTTTGTAGCTAATCCACAAAATCTATAGGGTCCAAACAAATCCATATCAACCAAATCTTGAGGTTAAGAAGTTGAAACTTCTTTCTTTGGTTTTAATGATATTTTATGTTTCTTTCCCTTTTGGAAAGGATTACATACATTGACTATTGGGAATTCTATCTTAGGTAGATCCTTGACTAAACCTTTATTAGATTTCTTTCTATTTGAGTGTATATTTCAATGGCCTAGTCTCGTATTCCAAAGCCAAGATTTTTTTTGAAAGAAACTCAAACAACAAACATTTTGAGAAAACAAAGAACATATATCTACAACATAAACATTTTCATTTCTTATAGAAGTATAAACTAATGAATATATGGAATGAAAATAAATTACACAATTTTTAAACATGACATGAAATCTATCATCACGCATTTATGACATGTTAATAAAGTTATATTTCATTCCATTTACAAATAAAACTTTAGAAATTAAGACTGTGAGAGAGTTACCAATTTGAAAATGTATAATTATTTTATTGTTGGAATTGTAAATAAAAGTGAAATGTCCACCATCAATATTGATTAGGTTCTTGAATCATTATTAGCCCCCATTCATATGTTTTTATCTTCCACTAGCAAGATACCAAAGTTGCTTAGTAGATCTTTTTAATTAGGTTTCCTAAAAAATAGATTTAAACGAAAAATTACTTTGAGTCCCATATTTTCATTTGTCAAGATATTCTAGTAATAAATTATTTTTAAATCTATATTTGTTTTATTGGTTTCCTATAACTATATCTAATAAATTCATAAATAAATACTTTATTAGATTTGGTATCATAAGAACTAGTAGAAGAAAATTGAGAACATGAAATTATAAAAAATCTGTTTTTATATATTTTTCTCTGTCCAGGTTGATATCCTATTCCAGATATATATTTTGGAGTTGTAATTTTACTAATAATTTATGTAAGAGTTTTTCTTATATTTTATAATCTATCCAGATCATTCTTTAATTTTTCATTAGATAATTCATGCTCATTTTTTTCATTAAGAAATTGTGTATCCTTATCCTTCTCTACTATAATATCAATTTTAATGTGAGAAGACATAACATGATGCCTCTTTAGACTTATTAATTTATCAATAAATTCATTAAATTTTTCCTCCAATATGTTAAAATATTCAAATAATTCATCACTTGACATATTTTTAGAATCATTTTCAGTCTCCGAATGCTTTTAAATATGAGAAGAATATTTAAGAAAAACATTTAATAACTCTATTGTATTCTTTATAAATCATTTATTAGAATTGTCATTTATTTATCCATTATTCAAGTGTAATTCAATATAACTGTCCTTAGAGACACTCCAACTATATTTCATATCCATTTAATAATTTTTCCCTTGTACTCATACTTCTTATTATAATTCAAATTAGGATAATCTACTTTGATATATCCTTTTCTCTTACATTCATAACAGATTAGTTCATTTTTTGAATCATCCTTTCTCTAGTATTTTCTCAAGTTATTTTTTTGTCATGTTTTCATTTGTAATTGGATTTGTTGAAGAAAATTTTCTTACTATATAATTTTTTGAAGCATATAGAAAAATGTGAAATTTCTTCATCACTATTAGCAGGTGATTCTTCATTAATTGAAATTTCATCTTTGATCATCTATTTTTTGTTGAGTCAGTAGTATTATAATCTAAATACTTCATATTTATTAGCATGTAATTATTCTTCATACATTGAGACCTTTCCAATTATCTCTTTTACTAGTAGTGTTCTAATGTCACAAGATTCTCTTATGGGAATAGATGTCCTGTCTATCTTTCTAGAAGGCATCTTAGTAAATTCTATATATGATCCTTATCAGTATCTTTATTTCCAAGAGCTTGAATTATTTTAACAATATCATTGAATATGAGGTGCATGTCCAATATAGATTCATCAGATATCATTTTTAAAGTATCATATTTAATAGTGTAAGTGATAAAATGCATTTATTTAACATTATATATTCCTTTTAGAGAAATTTCAAGGGTATCCCAAATATCAAAATTTATAGCATGGGAATATATTAAATGAAATTTTTATTCACCTAAATTATAGTATAAATAATCCATAGCTTTAAAATTACATTCATATGCTACCTTAGTGTCTTCACTCGAAGTATCTCTAGAAGATCGAGGTTTTTCATATTTATATTCCATGAATGTATAGATAACAAATACCATATTTTTCAAATCAATTTTTATTTTAATTTTCCATTGAGCATAATTATTTGAATTTAAAAAGTTAGGCTGATTAGTTTTAGTTATTTAATGTTTATTATTATCCATAAATATATAAATTTAAATAAAATAGAAATTTAATATCATTGAATAAAACTATATCATAGAAAAAAGATATTTTGAAAGAGTTTTGATACAAAATGTTGGTCCTAGTGGACAACTTTAGAGGGGGTGAATTGAGTTTCCAATAAAATTAATGATTAAAAATAATATAGAATATAAATCTTCTGATTTTGATAAAAACATTCAGTTAATCAAAATTGTAGAGATATATATTTTGAGTTTTCAAATAGCTTCACTGAATCGGGATTAAAGCTTGGTTAAAAAAAATTAAAGATCCTTATCATTTGAAACTAATTTTCTTATCCAAATAAAGTATGTAAAATAAAATAAAGATTAACTATCAGAGTAAACTCTTGATAAAGAATTTATAAAATAGTAAACATACTTAATTTAAAAAACTTAAGAAATAAAATAGATAAAGAAGTAAACAAGATACAGTAAAATATAGCACAATAGAAGAAAAACAAGGGGTTTTGTCTCATATTGAGACTTAATCCCCTCCACTTTTAAATCACTTGATGCTAAGAAATTTATTAGTAAATAAAATTATCCAAAACCTGGATTAGTTTTAAAAAAATAGTACACAAGACTATCCAAGAATAGAACCTCTGCCACAGTTAATCATGGTGTTGAAATGATACCAGGTCTCACAGGACCTATTCTATAGTTATTCATGGGAATACAGATAAAATATTTCCGATAGATTATCAAGTACTCTCCAGTTTAGCATAGGAGAATGTGTTTGTATAGATAAACATATTAATAAAACATACATCTAAAAAGTTAAGCATAAATGAAAAGAGAAAGAAATTAAGAGTGATAAAATGCGATGTAGCTCAATCCGAATAGCTTTGGTTATCCTGGGTCCTTGAATTTTTCTATGGAATGATATTGGGAAGGTTTCTCATATGATTCTATAAAATAAAGAATCAAAAAGTATTATATGTATCATAGGTGGATGCATATATAGGATCTTATATTATGTCTCATTTACACACATGTATCATGCAGTAACTCCCCACTTTTACACGATTAGATAATATTCTTAAATAAATTACCATTCAAAAATAGTTTTTGAAGAATAATAAATATAACATTAAATGCACAGACACATCAATTAATGCTTCAAAAACTAGTGGTTTGAGATCTGAAATGCTCCATGAGAATGATATAACTCACTGGAAATGTAGAAAAATGTAGATTCATATAGATTATTAGTATGTAGACGCTTTTTAGATACATTCCATGTTGTTCATTTATTCACAAGGTCGATTGGTCATTTAAGTGGTCTTATCAATGAAAGTGATTTCCATATATGCAATTCCTTCATGATCTCCTCCCCACAATGTGTACCTCTCCTGGTCCAAAAATGGGAGAAGAGAGATGGTGACACTCGAGTATCACCTCCAGTAGGACCTGGGTTGGAGACTATCATCGAGGGTATAGTAAACGCAGATATGGGAGGCATTACCCTCTAAGAGAACACATGTAAAAAATAGATATAAGATGGATACACCAACCAACACCTTCTGAGACATATAACAAAAATGAAAACCCAAGTGCACATATGTAATTTCATGCAAGAACTACTACAACTGAAAGGGAAAACTATATGTACCAAAAGAAAGGTAAAGATGTCATAGACCATGAAGCCCAAACAACTCCTACAAAACCAACAAGCTAGTAGTAACTAGTATGATCTCAAACCTGCTCCAAGTGACCTGAAAAACATTTTATATATACGTACACTACAAAATAAACAGTTTTTAGCGGCGGTTTTGTGGCGGCGGTTCACAAAACCGCCGCTAAACATTTTCCGAAATACGTTTCGCGGCGGTTTTTAATAAACCGCCGCTAAACCTTTGTTTTTTTTTAAAAACCCTGACCCTTCCCTACCCCGACCCCCGTTTCCCTGCAACCCTCGCCCACATCCCCCCGCGACCCTTTCCTGCAACCCTCGCCCGCAGCCCCCCGCGACCCCCCGGCGATCCCGCGACCTCCTCCGGCGACCCCACGACCTCCTCCGGTGACCCCGCGACCTCCTCCGGCGGTGCCTGCGACCGACAACCCGCGACCCCCTTCTCCCGAGGACCTTTCTCACTTCGACCTCAGTCCCAAAGTGAGTTTTATGGATGTTCATATGTTGTTTAACCATATTATGGGTGTTATTATCATGTAATTCTCATTTTTAGATGTTTATGCATTCTCACATCATGGTATGTTTAAAAGCTGATATGTTTTTTTGGTTTTCATTCCTGATGCTAATGGTGTGCGTGAGAATTTATTTGTGGAGCATCATGCATACATAAAACATGAATGTGATTTAGAGTGATTATATGAGGGTAGGTGATGTCCCTTTTCCAATTGGATATCGGTAAACTCATGTTTTCCATGTCCACGAAAAAGGATAAGTGGTCGATGGAGAGTGTTCTGGTGGATGGGTTCCCTTTGATAGTAAGAAATAACTTGGAAACTACTATGGTGGGGAGAGTCATTTTGAAATGGTTTTAGTGTATCCTCTTAGAAAATGGAGGAAATAGTGAATGAAATTTTTTGAAATGGTCAGTGATGTTTTTGAATGACTTATATCTGGTTAGTTTGTAAAAAGTATCAGTGTTTTCTAGACAACACATCATTGAAATGACATACTGATTAATAAACTGCTAGATGAATTGACTGCTGAATTGGAACTCATTTTGTTATTCTTAATTAATTATATAATTCCCTAGTAGCGATGCATCGTGTTCAGAAAGAGACTATGTGTCAACTGGTGAAATTGAGCTTCTTTAAAAGTGTCAAAAATAGCTAGTTTGTTTGGTCTTAACATGCATGGTTGGGTGAAGTTGGTTATAATCAATATAGAGAACTTCATCTTGTGCTTGGATGGGTTGTTTTAATGGCGAGAATCGATGTTTACTGGATTTAAAATATTTCCATGTTTGTATTGTGACATGAAAACATAAGTGAAATTTTTAGCTCGGGACATCACTAGAAGTTGGGTATGAGTTCCAGTGGATAACTTTGATGTAAAAATATTGTACCGGAGGAGGCGGCATCACATTTCTAGATGAAATGTGTTTTCTATTTATGATGAGTGTTTTTTTAAAATTATCATCTAGCTATGGATCAACATATTTCTTATCTCTTCATTAATTTCTATCATTGAGGAACTTTTTCATGGAACACTGTTAAGTTGAGGTGGGTAGAGTGTGAATCAACCATGTTTTTTTATAAAAAGTAGTATTAACAAATCTAAATGAGGTTGATTTGAAATAGACCATTACATATTTTATATAACCATGCCAAAGGCATATTTGTAATTCTAAAACGGTTTATTCATTAGAATGTTCTAATAGTAGAGATACTGTGAATCAGAATTGGAATTTAAATACTAGTTCTTATGTTAAGAAGAAACAAAGGTTGAATTATTAATGATAGTTTTAAATGATCAAATCTTCCGTTTTAAATAATTGGTAATGCATAGTCTCTATGTTTCAGTTAGGAATACGAGATTTTTATTGATTTTTAATTTCTCATGTATCGTATGCCTAGGGTATTCTTTGTAGAGGGTTGTGCATCTGGATGTACAACATGCCTATTTGAATAAATATTTATCACATAAGTATGTAGGATTTTTTTTCCATCTATTCCTCAAGGATTCTCAGGGACCATAATTTTTAAGGCGGAGAGATTGTATCATCCTGTGTTTTTTACTAGTTCAAAATTTTCAAGAGTTTTTTATCATTTAATTTGGCAGGAAATACGTATCCTAAATTGAGATTCATAATGTAAATAAAAACCATTGAACACATAAAAATTCATTTTTTGAGGTTTATGTCTATTATAGTATAATATAATGAATCTAATTCCCTAATTTCATTGTCCATTGTATATTAAATTAGAATCATTGATGGTTTTAGGCCTCAAATTTTTACCACAACTTAAGTGTGCATTCCTTGAATTCTTTTATGTAACCAATTATTTTCTAAAAAAAATCATGTGGAGGTGTGCTATCTTATAAAATGAAAACATGCTGATTAATGAAATTTTAATGGGAATATCACTCCAATATGTTATTCCATAATGACCAAACAATCAATTAAGTGGGGTTTTAATACCTTTTATTGAAGGAACTAAATAATTTTTTGTGTCACGAATGATAGCATGGCCTAAATTATACAATGTTCATATAGTGTGTTTACTATTTATGAATGTTCACCTGGACCCTAATACTTTATTATGTACATGGAAATATAGGCAAGTGGAATGATATTGGAATGGAAATATAGGCAAGTGGAATGATATTGGAATGGAAATTTAATTTCCATTCACTATTATTAATATTATTCAAATTATTATAATTGAAATACTTAAGTACATTGACCTTATTATTTTATAATTAAAAAGTAACACGGAAATGGGCATCTAACATATGCATGACTTGTGATGTGGAATGCTTTTAAACATGACAATTCTTATATTTGTTGGAATTAAATTATCAAATTAGTTATGTATTCCTTGAGATATACTTTGGTTCCATATATTGAACTCCATGAATGGACTCATAGGTTACTTGTTTTATGAATACCCCAATAGTGATACTTTGATTCTTTTATAAAATGCCCTATACTGGAAAATGAGGCATATTACTCATAGGTTACTTGTTCTATTTTGGAACCATTTATATTCATTGGAACATGAGGATGATAACTGTTTTAGTGGTATCCTAGGTAATATATCCAGTTTTAATAAAACCCACCTACTTGTTTTATTGGATTTTGGATATTTCAATATGGTTTTATGAGTCATTTCACATTGAAACATTCATGGGTTTTCTCATAGATTCCCTATTTATTCATTCGACCACTAGTTTGATCATGTCATCTTTTAAATTGGTCATTTTTTGTTTGTTACGTCATTATGTTTCTTGTTTTCATATTGTGGTTTCTCATTCATTCACATATTCAGTTGAGTTGGTCATGAAGCCTTGTGTTCCATTATTAATTTTCTCATGTTGGTTGTATAGTCAATTATTCCATCATGAGATTTCATGATCTAAATCTTGGGTCACATGTTCCTTCATTAGTTTACATGGGTTGGTTATGATATCAATTAGTTGGTTTTTGAGGATGGTTTTGAATAAAAACAATCACTCCTATTAGTCATGTGGTAGTTCAATCAATGTATTTGTTCAGTTAGTGAGATACATGTTTCTTGTTATGGTGTGGTTTTGTCTATGAGGGATGGTGTTTTTAATGTTGGTTTTTATTATGGTAAGAGATGTTATGGTCACTATTATGAGGATGTTGGTTTTTGTGTGTAGTGGTTTGTGGTAGTATTCTTTTAGTGATGGAATATGAAATGGTGATGATGTAATAATGTTGTAAGCTGTTGTACATTACAAATATGTGTGGATGTGATATTATGTGGGGCTGATGGGTGAGATGTGGCTGTAGTTTTGGAAAATTTAGGGAAGTGGTGGAGCAGATCCAACATTTTTTTTTTTCCAGTTCAACATTTAGCGGCGGTTTTAACCGCCGCTAAATGCCATACCTGTGAACATTTAGTGGCGGTTTTAACCGCCGCTAAATAACAAGGAATCATTTAGCGGCGGTTAAAACCGCCGCTAAATTTATTATGCTGATATTTCGCGGCGGTATTCACCGCCGCAGAATAGGCGCATCAAACGCCTGAATTTAGCGGCGGTTAAAACCGTCGCGAATAAGTTGCCCATATAACCGCCGCTAAATGAAGAGAAACCGCCGCTAAATGAAGGACCTACGACACATTTCTAAAACCGCCGTGGAATCGAAAAAACCGCCGCTAATAGATTGCCGACGCCAAACTTAGCGGCGGTTTTTGTAAACCGCCGCCACACAATATAGTGGCGGTTTAAACCGCCGCTAAACGGGAAAAAAACCGCCGCTAGGACCGGCATTTGTTGTAGTGGTAGGGTGAGTATAATAGTATACTCAGTAGGTTCCTTGACTACGCACATTGTTGAGTACGTGAAAATTTAAAATTTATAGAACCTACATACTACTAGTACAATGGAAAGTCAGGTGTTGAACCACATGGAAGGATTCAGAGTGTGCAAGACCAAAATAAATTAAATCAATCAGAAACAATAACAAGAAGTAAAAGAAAACAAGAAAAGTAATGGAATGCAGTGGGTCTGAAAGTGAAGGTGAAATTGTGCAGTGTAGGACTAGAACAGATAGCAGACAGTAATGATGAGTTTAGGGTCCTCAGGTTGTTTTGAACTGATAAAATAATATTATCTGATCCTAGTTAAATCAATTCAATTATTCAATTCTTATAAGGGTGGAAATTCACTATGGTGAAACTTCATTGGATTTCCACGTCTCGATGAACCTTCTTGAGTCTTGATCTTTCGATTTTGACCCCTAAATTAATATGTTCATCATAAAGAAGAGATACATCAACCTTTTCTAATTTTCGATACTTTGGTCAATGATCCAAGTTGTATTGATTCACTACCTAACCCATTGGTTATTAGGTATTTTATATTGATACTCATAAATGAACTGAACAGATCATCAAACTTAAAAGATGCACTGAACAATTAAACTAGTGAAAGTAAAATGGATAAATGTGAATCAATACTACCACAAAACTGGGTTTCCACAGCACCACCCTTTAACAGTGCTAAAAAATCACTAATAAAGGCACTCCCTTTATCAGTGCTTTTTCAGCGCTGTTAAAGGGGACACCTTTATCAGTGCTTTTTTTAGTAGCGTTGATAAAGGGGGGCTTTATCAGTGCTTTTTTTCGTAGCGCTGATAAAGTGTATATTTCAAAAAAAATCATAAAAATAATATATTGATATATAATTATATTTATAATGATATAAATATAATATATATATTTTAAATATGTTTTAGATCGATTTGTTATGTGGTAGATGCAAAACGGACACCGGAAGCAGAAGTTGTGGCAAAACGGACACCCAGAGCAGAACTTATGACCATTGAGAGGAATTATGGGATTTGTTTGGCCTTAAAGAACATGATAAGGGGTTCCAGTGGTCACCAGAGTGTATATATTTTAACAAGATTCTATTTTATAGGTCACGGTGCTCAAACAGACACCTAGAGCTGAAGTTATTGTCATTTTAAATTGAGAAACCATTCTAGAGCCTAAAAACCTAACAAACCCACAACTCACTAAAATGGGAATAACTTCTTCTTTGGGTGCCCATTTGAGCGTCATGACTATTCAAATAGAATCTTGTGAAACAAGTGAGGACCATGTATAATCGAAACCATGATAATACTAAAGAAACGGAAGATATATTAGTTATACCACTCTAAAAAAACTCCAACTTCAAACAGTCATAACTTTCGCTCCAGGTGTTCATTTAGGATCTACCATATATCAAATCAAAGGCAGTGAAGATATCTACGCAGAAAGTTGACTGTAAAAAAGTTCCGGCCATGTCTAGAACCCTAAAACCCCCAAAAATCCATCATAAGGCCTCCAAAAAACCGTTTCCATGTCCGGTGCCCTGTCAATTTTTTCTTAAAATGGTAATAACTCAAGATCCGTGTGTCTGTTCAGCCTTCATCACCTGTTATATCTTATTTTGTTCCATGAGATTTAGTTTGACTGGTCACGGAGCTAAAACAAACACTCAGAGCAGAAGTTATGCTCTTCTCAAGGACTCTGCGGTTTGTTAGGTTTTTCAAGCCCCCATTTCTAGCACTTTTGTCATGTCTACTATTTTTTCAGAAAACTTTAACTTATTATATATCTCTCCGTTCAGCCTCTTCCACCTATAATATCAAATCTTGTTTGATGATCTTCAATTTGACTAGTCACAGAGCTGGAACGGACTCTTGGATCAGAAGATTTCATCATTACCCTGAGTTTAGGGTTTACTGGACTTTCTGACTGTATTTACGGGTTTTTAGGGTTTCTCCATTTTTAAATGTTTTTTAGGTTTTCATGGCTTGTTATCATTTTTCATAATGTACTATTATTTATAATCAAATATATAACAATATATACATATTTTTTAAATATTCACACATGAAAATTTAATTTTATAAATAAATAATTAAACATATTTACATATAAAATATATTTCTCAATATATAAGCCTTATCTAAATAAAAAACTAATATCCATTTTATTTAAAATACTAATATATAAATATTTATATACCTATATAATGTGTACTTGTATATATATGTGTGTGTGTGCATCTGTATTGACAAACTGATATATATTATCTATATATTCAAAACATATGTATATACATATTGATATATAAATTTGTAAATATATATAAATATGTATAATTATATTTATAGAAACACATATAGTATGTGTGTGTGTGTTGTATATATGTATTTATTTATTTATCAATACACACAAAAAAGAATATTTTATAAATGTATTTAAAACTGATCTTATAAATATATATTAATATATTAATAAAAATATTAATATATAAATATAACTATATATATATATTAATATAAGGATATATATTTATATATATATATATATATATTATAACTATATATATATGTTAATATAAATATGTATTAATATACGAGTAAATATATATATATATATATATATATATATATATATATTAATAAATGAAGAGAAAAGCAATATGGTAGAGTGGTAAAGGCTTAGGTGTGCAGGAAATAGGTCTCAAGTTAGAATCCATGGGGCGGCAGGTCGTGTGCATGGATGGAATAGCAAGCATTGTTCAAGGGTGGGTGGCTGGGGTTGGGCCATGCGGGCAGGGGTGGGGGCGCTGTTAAAGGGGGCTTCAAGCATTGTTGAAGCTCCTTCCGAATTGCAGAAATATTTTTTTATTGTTTTTAATGTTTTCTAATTTTTATCAGCGCTTTTAAAAAAGTTTTAATAAAAGACTCATTTATCAGCGCTTTTTTAGCGATAATAAAATACCCCTTTTATCAGCTCTTTTTTAGTGCTGATAAAAGGGGCCTTTATCAGCACTTTTCTAAGTGCTGATAAAAGAGACCCCCTATTTATCATCGCTGAGATTAACAACACTTTTTAGCGTTGTAAATGAACTTTTCTAGCGCTGATAAAGGACATATTTGTAGTAGTGCAATCCATCACAGTCTGATTCCTTTAATTTGATTAGCTACACATACTTGAAAAAACATAAATAAAAACAACAAAAAGAAAGAGATGAAGGTGCATCTCTGATGAGATTTCTCCTCTCCTCAAGCTCCTTCTCTAACTCCTACTCTCAACCCTGATGCCTGCTCCTTGCACAGTTCTTCGAGCTACTGTGAATGGAAATGGTTGATGATTGGAGGATGGAATGGTGGAGCAGATCTGGAATGGATGAGTGGATATGGGATCGAGAGAATGGAAATGGAAATTGGAATGAATGATAATAGAAGATCATGGAATGGATGATTGGGAGGAATCGAATGGATCTAGAAGTGGTGGATGGAATTTGGAAGGATGAGAAGAGTGAATCAATGATTCCCTCATATGTAATGGGTGAAGCGAATTGAATCGGGGGGATGAATGGAATGACGTGTTTCCCCCAAAAAATATCCTACCCACTGGAAAGTGGTGATCTGGAATACTATGGATGGTTCTGGAACCAGCTTCCCCTTCAATTGAATGTCCCCATGCACACCTCTCGTTACTGCCTCATTGCCATCCCACGAGCTCCACATCCTCCTATGAAGAAAAATGGAAAACACACGTGAGGGTGGGAAAAAATGAAACTATAATTATAAAAAAAACAAATATAAATACGATGTATGTTAATACTATTAATAAATTATCAACTATACTTATTAATTAATGAAAATAAACATAAGTTTAAAATAACCTAATATAAGTATTAATAATATATATAAATAAGTTATACGTTTACTAGAAATATATATTATTACTAATATATGAAAATATAACTATCATAATAATATATATATTATTGCAATTATATTTATTTATTTAATATTATAAAAAATAATGTACAAAAAATTATATATGTAGAGGCATATTATTATATATAATTATATGTATTATATTATATAGAATATATATAAAAAATGAAAAATAAAAAAAGAAAGATTATAAGTGGGGGTGGGGTACAGTTCGGATCGACCAGAGAAAAGGGGGAGGACAGCGCAGGGGATCGCGGGGGTGAAGCAAGGGAGACGACGACTGCGGGGTGGTGCGGAGAGGGGATCAGCGTCGCATGGATGGTGATAGGGGTTTGGCAGCAGTGACTTAAGTCACCATTGACAGAATGGTGGAAGGAAGGACAGTAGTGGTGGAAAATGGTTGAACGGAGACTGTGAGTCACCGTTGGTGGGGGAAAAGAGTCGTGACAGTGGGTTGTAGTGGAGGAAAAGGAACGGTGTCAGAGTTATTTTTTTTTACATTTTTTCAAAAAAAAAAAATTTAAAATACATCGAGGTTTAAAAAAAAAAAAATTTTACATCCTAAAGGCGGCACATGGTGTGCCGCCTTCGGTTCGGTTTCCGCCGGGCCAAAGGCGGTTCTCCAGGAACCGCCTTCCACCATTGGGGAAACGAAAGGCGGCACACCAGTGTCCGCCTTTCGAAATTCTTTCTGCGAAAAGCGGCTCCGGAAGAGCCGCCTTTCGTGTTTTAAATGGCCGAAGGCGGCTTCCCAGTTGCCGCCTTCGCCAAAAATTTCCCTATAAAAGGGAGCCGCCCCTCCCACCCTTCCTCACTCAAAAAACCCTCTTCTCTCTAAAATTTTGAGAGCTCCTCTCTCTAAGTTGAGTTTTTCTTCGTGGTGCTTCCGGAGACGCAAAGAGTACAAGATTTTTGTTTCAAGCTTCATTTAGAGGTATTTTTTTTATTTTAAAGTTATTTATTTATTTAATTGTAATTAGTTAATTTTAAATATTTAAGTATGTAGTAGTAGTTATTTAAAGAAAAGAAATAAATAGTTATATTATTAATGTTTTAATTAGTTAATTAGGGATAATAATAATTTATTAATATTTTAGAGATAATCATAGACTAATTAGATAATGATTAAGGAATAATTAAGTCATGATTAAAGGGGTAATTAACCATGGATGATTAATTAAGGAATGTTTAAGGGGTGATTAAGTGATGATTAAGGGATGATTAAGGGGTCATTAAGGTAATTAAGGAATGATTAATTGATGATTAAGGTGTAATTAAGGAGTGATTAAGGGGTGATTAACTAATCATTAAGGGGTAATTAAGGAATGATTAAGTGATGATTAAGGGGTAATTAAGGAGTGATTAATGGGTGATTAAGGGGTAATTAAGGAATGTTTTAGGGTCTATTAAGTAACGATTAAGGGGTGATTAACTAACGATTATGGGGTGATTAAGTTGTCATTAACTAATGATTAAGGAATGATTAGGGGATGGTTAAGGGGTAATTAAGGAATGTTTAAGGGGTGATTAACTAAGGATTAAGGGGGTGATTAAGGGGTCATTAACTAATTAAGGGGTCATTAACTAATTAAGGGGTAATTAAGGAATGAAGGGGTAATTAAGGAATGAAGGGGTAATTAAGGACTGATTAAGGGGTTAAGGGGATGATTAAGGGGTAATTAAGGAATGATTAAGTGATGATTAAGGGGTAATTAAGGAATGTTTAAGGGGTGATTAAGGGGTAATAAAGGAATGTTTAAGGGGTGATTAACTAATGATTAAGGGGTAATTAAGGAGTGATTAAGGGGTGATTAAGGGGTCATTAACTAATGATTAAGGAGTGATTAAGGGGTGATTAAGGGGTAATTAAGGAATGTTTTAGGGGTGATTAAGTAACGATTAAGGGGTGATTAACTAACGATTAAGGGGTGATTAAGGGGTCATTAACTAATGATTAAGGAATGATTAGGGGATGGTTAAGAGGAAATTAAGGAATGTTTACATGATGATTAAGGGGTAATTAAGGAATGTTTAAGGGGTGATTAACTAACGATTAAGGAATGATTAGGGGCTGATTAAGGGGTAATTAAGGAATGTTTAAGGGGTGATTAACTAACGATTAATGGGTGAATAAGGGGTGATTAACTAGGGATGATTAGGGGGTGATTAAGGGTTCATTAACTAACGATTAAGGGGTCATTAACTAACGATTAACGGATGATTAAGGGGTCATTAAGTAAAGATTAAGGGATGATTACGTGGTGAATGACCAACTCCTAACTGATTAACCAGCACTTAAGTAGTGATTAACCAGCACTTAAGTAGTGATTAACCAGCACTTAAGTAGTGATTAACCAGCACTTAAGTAGTGACCGACACTTAACTAGTGATTAAACTGCACTGTAATGAATCTTATTTTTTAGAGATCATTGAACATATCTTTAGGAAAGTTAAAAAATTGTTCTACAAAACATTAGTGGCTTAATTTAGGAAGGTTTTAAAATTTTGGTGTCATGAAAGTTTATGTCGTTATCTAAGCAATTAAATCCCTGTCTGGATACTACAAGTGGATGATGTGGCTCTGGCACAGCTGTACCTAGGGGTGAAAGCCCCGACAAGGAGTTTCGGGCCTGACCCGGGGTATCCTGGTACACGACAACGGGCCTTGCTGCACTCCTGGTTTGACACTCCTGTGGGATATGTTTTAGATGATTGATATTTACTTCATGAAGTACTAAAATACCTTTAAGAAGATAAAAAAATTTATTTAACACGTAACAAAACATTATTGACATATTCAGTGATCAGTAAACATTTTTCATGTAGAGAGACATGTTTGCTTGTGTTTACTGCTATGGAAAGGTAATTCAAACCGAGCAAGGAGCTTCTTATAGTATACAACCAACATCTATGGTTAACACATCTGATTGTGTTACCATAACTGATCTTCAAGATAGAATTCGTGGTTGCTTAAATCTCGGTCCTCATCAAGAGATAAAGTCTATTAGTTATAGACATTTGCAATTCCCTGCCACGTTATGGAATCTTGCTTGTCCATTGGCTTCTGATGAGCACTGGGTCCAAGCGGGAACTTTATTTTCCCAACGGTCTGATGGTGCAATGATGGAGTTATATGTTGAAGTTTCTAATGTACAAAAACATCAAAATGTTCGAAGTCGTAGACATGCACAAATAGTTGTTGAAGAAGCCTCATCCCAAGAAATTGAGGATGTTCTCCCTGTTGTGGAGGAGGAAAACTTAGATGATCTACCAGATTTACATATAAATCATTCTTCAGATGAGGAATTTAATAATGATGGAACAGACGGAGAAGACAATGATGATGGGGAGGGAGCTGGAGGTGGGGAGGGAGCTGGAGAAGATAAGGTAGTAGTTTCTCGAAGTAGAGTAGTTCAAGAACATTCTCGACCAACATTAAATCATCCACCACCCTTTGAATCTTGGTCCGAAGCAATGGAACGTGTACCTAAATTTGACAACAATGTTCTGACACCTCCAACAGAGTTTCCTGGAGTTATAGTGGACAGGTTTAGTGAGTTGGACAAAACATTATATAATGGGAGGGATTTTCCAAGTAAGGATGTGTTGAAGAGCTTCTTAAAAAGATTTCATATTGAGAGGCATTGTAGATATGTAGTTGAGGCATCATGTCGAAAAAAATACGTTATACGGTGTGATAAATTTGATGAAGACTGTAGATTCCGGTTGAGGGCGATTCCAGACATTGCATTTGGTGGATGGAGAATTTCAAAGATTGAGGCAGCTCATTCTTGTGTTCAGCCAAATTTGACACAAGATCACACTACTTTGGATGCCGAATTTATGTCACCTGTTATCGTTGAGATGATTAGGACCTGTCAAGATGTTCCTATAGCCCTTGTGCAAGAGAGGATTCTTCAAACTTTTGGTTATAAGATTTCTTATAACAAGGCATGGATAGCGAAACAGAAGGCAATTGTGAAGGTCTACGGTGATTGGGATGACTCGTATCGGGTGTTGCCGCAATTATTAGCCATGCTGAGCCACAACAACCAAGTTGTCTACCATATAAATACGAAGGAACATGTGTTTGAAGATAATCGATTGGATCAATCTCGTGTTCAATTTCATCGGTTATTCTGGGCATTCCTCCCATGTATTTCCGCATTTCGTTTCAGTAAACATTTCATACAAATTGATGGAACATTTCTATCTGGAAAGTATAAGGGCGTATTGTTGATTGCGGCAACCCAAGATGGGAACCGTTCACCACTTCCGCTTGCATTTGCAATAGTAGAGAAGGAAAACTATGAATCTTGGAGCTGGTTTTTGGCATGCATCAGCAACCATTTCACACGCATTCGAGGTGTATGTTTGATATATGATCGACATAGGGCAATCAATGAGGCAATCAATGCGGATCCTGATTCATGGAGGCCCCCAAATGCACATCATCGATACTGCATTAGACACATTGCTAGTAACGTGCGCAAAACCTTCCATAATGAGGCTATGAAGAATGCAATCACGAGGCTTGGTAAGAAATGTTGTCATTGATTTTTACTATTTTAATGTAAATAAAAATATATTTTCTATGACATGTGATCATATTTATGTAGCATATGAGCCAGATCAACGAAGGTTTGAGGCGCGTTACGAAGAAATCCGCAAGGCTAACCAAGAAGTGTATGATTATATGATGAATATTCCAAAAGAGAAATGGACACTGGCCTATGACGGGGGGAAGAGGTATGGACACATGACCACAAACATTGTGGAGTGTATAAATGGCATCTTCAAAGGGCTTCACAAGCTACCAATTACTGCCCTAGTTCAGGAGACATTTTATCGTTGTGTCAAGTACTTCGTTGATAGACAAAAACTGGCCTCAGATGGGATTCAACAGGGGTTAAGATTTGGAAAAAACTTTCAACGAGATATTGACAAGAACATTGAAGAAGCTTCCAGTTATCGAGTGTGTCTATTCCGTCGGGAAGACTCGGCATTTGAAGTTCAAGAGTATTGTAACCCCATTACAGGTAACAGCGGTGAAAAATTAGTGGTACTTCTAGAAGAAAAACAATGTCAGTGTGGAAAGTTTCAAGCATTAAGGTTTCCATGCGCACATGCCATCGCAGCATGTGCGTCTGTGAACGTATCATGGGAAGCTTATGTTGATCCAGTATACCGATTGGAGGCCATTGCTAACTGTTATGTTGCGCCATGGATGCCTGTTGGGGAGTTTCGATATTTCCCAATACCTGAAGACCAGCCCATACTGATTCCTGACATCAGTAGATTACGACCACGGGGAAGACCTAAGACCAACAGGATACGAAATGAGATGGATTGGCCTCAAGAACAAGGGAAAAGGTTGAGATGTCGTCTATGTCATCAAGAAGGGCATAACCGGAAACGATGTCCTAACATTGCTGGATCGAGTTCACACACTCAGCCACAATGATGTGTTGTATCCAACATGATCTTTTCATGTAGTCAGTTATATGTTGTTAATATCAGAGATGAACTTTTTAAGAATTGTTTCACATTTCCAATAAGCAACTTCTGTCCTTCCAATAACGAACCTCTGTATTCAATACTTTTAAATCCATTAATCTGAACGTAATCTTAGAGAACAAAAACATTATTAAAAAAATGTTATTTATCATCGAAGACAAAAAATTATTAAAACATTTATCATAAAGGATCTTCATAAATCATACATAACCCGGATAAAATGTTTATATATATAAATGTATGACACCATATCTTAAAAAACATAATTTTCATGGTAAAAACATATATAAAGACATGATAGATAAATGTTCTCCAAAATATGACGACATTCCCTTAATGTTTTCTAAAAAAACATCACATATTGTTCATTATACCAATCATTAAATTCTATTAAGTTTAACATTATATTTATATTTTATAGTGAATACTAATTTCCTTTTCTGGCTTCCAGATGGATGATGCTCCACTCCTCACCGAGCAGCATAGGCATGTTTCTCGTGATGTGATAGAGGGTCGGGATGTTCGACGGATTAGGGTGCGGCGAGCACACCATTTTCGACACATGGCACCTCCAGCTGCTATTATACCATACTTACGTCGTGCTGGCTTCTACGACATTGCCGTTTCTGATTTCACTTACACTGATCATCCCCTTCCTGCTGTCTTGGTCGAGAGATGGAGACCAGAGACTCACACATTCCACTTGCCAGAGGGAGAGATGACTATCACCTTAGAGGATGTGGCAGTGTTACTCGGTCTTCCTATTCAGGGAGATGCAGTTATTGGACCCACCATCGGGGATTGGGTTGAGCTGGCACAGAGATTATTAGGTGTCGATATTTTGGTTGATCATACTGCTACAGATGGTGGGTCCATATCTATGCCTTGGCTTGCTTTGCAGTTTGCACATTTACCTGCTGATGCTGATGAGCAGACCATCATGTGTTATGCTCGGGCATATATCTTACGACTTATTGGAGGTACATTGTGTTCAGATCACTCGGGTGTGCATGTGCACATGATGTATCTTAGTTTACTGGAGGACTTTGATCGGATCGGGAGATACAGTTGGGGATCTGCATGTTTGGCCTACACTTATAGAGCATTATGTACGACATGCCGCTCAGATCACACAGATCTCGGAGGATGTGTCGTCCTTATACAGTTGTGGGCATGGGAGCACATCCCTATCCTCGCCCCTGTTACTGTTGGTCAGAGGCTTCCTATAGATGTGCTACAGGACGCTCCACGTGGACGATGGTATGATCCGTCATATTTATTTGTTTCTGATTGTATTATGATTTATTATATTTAATTTCTGATTATTTATCACTTTCAATGTTGTATTTGATAGGTGGAGTCAGGAACATCGTTTCATCGATGCTCCAACCCACAATTTGGATGCATATCGTCTCATGTTGGACAATTTACTACCTGACAGCGTAAGTATATATCATCATTTTTGTTTTTTGTTAACAAATTTCTCTGATGAAATGTCACATGTCATTACAGATTCATTGGATGCCATACTGGAGTCTGGTTCAGGACTTACCTACATACTGTACTGCTGGACTTCATGAGGTTATGGCTGTAGTGCCACTTATTCACTTTCATATTATTGAGTGGCACCAGCCCGATAGAGTTATGCGTCAGTTTTGCTGTGTTCAGCTGATTCCACCTGCACCACGACAGTTACCAGCGCTTCATGGCTTGAAGCTCACGGGGAGACAACATGTCGATTGGTGACGACGACATGCCCAATATGTCGCCATCTGGGACAATCGAGCAGAGCATCGTATCACAGGTGTACGTACGATGCGATTCTACCTATCAGATCAGGTAGAGTATGAGCCATGGTATAGAATGAAGTCTATATTGTATCTGACTCAGCACGGGAGAGGGATTCAGGATCTGGTAAGTCAATAAATTTCACATAATATATTTATTATGCTATTTTATAATTTATTTTGAATCTCTGTACAGCATACCAGACTATGACGACTATGTCGCATGACTGATCCTGAGGAGGAGGAGGTTGCTAGTTTATCTGTGATCCATGCTGCTTTGGAGGAGACGATGCCGATTTGTCGATCTATTCATGAAAGTATCATCCATCCTAGACCCCAGAGACATGATGTTCCTGCTCAGGAACATGATGCTCCTATCCCAGGAGATGAGGGTCCTACTCAGGAACCTGCAGCAGCAGCTGGTGCTGTTCCCCAGTGACGACAACGGCGACGGAGACCGCGTCCTGCTACACGTGAGCCCTCACCTATTCCAGAGGCACAGGTCGGTGCTCTATCAGTCCAGCCTGACCCGTCTGGGTTCGTGCAGCAGGATGCAGCATGGGATCCATCTTTTTTGATCGGATATCCACAGTATTCGCCAGATATTTATTTTCCAGGGATTTATCAGGGGTCATCTCACATGCCGCCATCTTTCATACCAGATCCTTCACAGCCTATATGGTTTCCCGAGGGTATGCTGACAACCCCTTCTACTTACGTAGTGGGAGAAGGATCTCGTGCACACGATGACATCCCTCCGACACCTCCTTCCATTCAGACTACGACAGAGGCTCCCGTGATTGATGTTCCAGTGCCCGAAGATCATCCCTCTCCAGGTCATCATACTCCATCCCAGCATGGAACACGTCGCTCTCGATATGGACGTACCATTCGCACACCACCTTGTGGGACAGAGCCTCACCATAGACACTGACATTACTTCTTCATGTAAGGTGAGATGAGAAGGGAGGTATTATACCATCAGGAAGAGAGATTCTAGAAATGTGCAATGCTATGACAAACCTTTAAATTAAATGTGTCAGTTCCCCACTAGATGTGCATGTTCCTTCAAAATTTTCAGGCTGGAGATAATCCACCTTAAGTTTCACATAGTCTTATGTCTTCCATGTATTAATGTCAATCACTTCAACCAATTTGTTTACTTTATGGGGAAGTAAAACCTCATTCCTTTGAATATGCACATTACCATGAACATATAAGATCATCATTTTGCAAGAAAAACTACTAATCTCATGTTCACTGAAATACCCCTTAACGTAAGAATGATACAAATAGTGTAAGTACCCAATAGCAAGATTCCAATCCATTTTGACTGGGCTATGTGGAATCATTGGTGTTTTCATCTGATTAATAATTTAAAAGGTTTCAAAACCACCTTTCTAAAACTCAAAAATGTTTCAAGTAAGTGACTTTGAAAGCCCATAAAATATAAACCATAAGATCTATTGAAATGAAACTTAAAACATGGATTAAACATATAATAAGTAATTGAAAATAAAAGCCATTTATTAAAAATTGCTGATGAAATACAATTATAAGCTTTCAAAAATACTTCTTTCAACTCAAAAATATTTCAGATATGAGACTTTGAAAGCCTATAAAATATAAACTTAATGACGCATATAAATGAAACTTAGAACATAGATTAAACATATAAGAAGTAGTAGAAAAGTAATTAGTTAATTCTGGTGAGGGGGAAAACTATTAGACCCTGGAATTGAAGGATAATGGGGATGACAAGGAAACATCAACCCCCACGCCCACCCCTTCCACCCATTCAACCAACTTCGGTAACTCCTATAGAAGTAGCTTTTCAAAAAAAAATGAAATGTCACCCCACCACAGCTTCCTACATCCATATTAACCCCCCAATTCAGTTTCATTAAATGTGGACAACCCCCATTTTTACCAAAGTCAATGATGTACTATTAAACCATCACTTTTCAACCCCCGCCTCAATAATACAAAATGCTTTGAGGGATGAGAAATGATTCGGTGCATTTTAGAACATTGAAATGCGTCGAATCATTTCTCATCCCTCAAAGCATTTTGTATTTTTGAGGCGGGGGTTGAAAGTGGTGGTTTAATAGTGCATCATTCACTTTGGTAAAAATGGGGGCTGTCCACATTTAATGAAACTGAATTGGGGGGTTAATATGGATGTAGGAAGCTGTGGTGGGGTGACATTTCATTTTTTTTTTGAAAAGCTACTTCTATAGGAGTTACCGAAGTTGGTTGAATGGGTGGAAGGGGTGGGCATGGGGGTTGATGTTTCCTTGTCATCCCCATTATCCTTCAATTACAGGGTCTAACAGTTTTCCCCCTCACCAGAATTAACTAATTACTTTTCTACTACTTCTTATATGTTTAATCTATGTTCTAAGTTTCATTTATATGCGTCATTAAGTTTATATTTTATAGGCTTTCAAAGTCTCATATCTGAAATATTTTTGAGTTGAAAGAAGTATTTTTGAAAGCTTATAATTGTATTTCATCAGCAATTTTTAATAAATGGTTTTTATTTTCAATTACTTATTATATGTTTAATCCATGTTTTAAGTTTCATTTCAATATATCTTATGGTTTATATTTTATGGGCTTTCAAAGTCACTTACTTGAAACATTTTTGAGTTTTAGAAAGGTGGTTTTGAAACCTTTTAAATTATTAATCAGATGAAAACACCAATGATTCCACATAGCCCAGTCAAAATGGATTGGAATCTTGCTATTGGGTACTTACACTATTTGTATCATTCTTACGTTAAGGGGTATTTCAGTGAACATGAGATTAGTAGTTTTTCTTGCAAAATGATGATCTTATATGTTCATGGTAATGTGCGTATTCAAAGGAATGAGGTTTTACTTCCCCATAAAGTAAACAAATTGGTTGAAGTGTTTGACATTAATACATGGAAGACATAAGACTATGTGAAACTTAAGGTGGATTATCTCCAGCCTGAAAATTTTGAAGGAACATGCACATCTAGTGGGGAACTGACACATTTCATTTATAGGTTTGTCATAGCATTGCACATTTCTAGAATCTCTCTTCCTGATGGTATAATACCTCCCTTCTCATCTCACCTTACCAAGAAAAATTATCTAGAGCTTTTGAGGTTGATTTATACTCAGGGGCATGACAAAATTGCAAAGATGTTTCTATTGTGTGTAAAGCACATAAGCTGGTTGAGGTTTTCATTGTTGGAATGCATCTGAATGCTACGACAAAGTTAGAAGGACTAAGTTAAAATTAAAAAATTTATTAATTTCTTATATATTTAATAAATGTTTAAAGTTTCATTTATATTGGTCTTATAGTTTATGTTTTATAGTCTTTCAAATTCGTGTACTTGAAACATTTTTAAGTTTCAAGTAGAATGTTTTGAAAGATTATAAATTAATTTTTATGGACATTTTTTAGGAAGTTTTTGTTGTTTTCAACTATTTCTTATATGTTTAATCAATGTTTAATGTTTCATTTCTATTGGTCTTATAGTTTATGTTTTACAGTCTTTCAAAGTTGGAAACTTGAAACATTTTTAAGTTTCATGTTGATGGTTTTGAAAGCTTATAAATTGTTTTTGGTGAACATTTTTTATGAAATTATTTTTGTTTTCAACTATTTATTATATGTTTAATCAATGTTTAAAGTTTCATTTGTATTGATCTTATAATTTATCTTTTATAAGCTTTCAAAGTCACGTACTTGAAATATGTTTAAGTTTCAAGTGGGTGGTTTTGAAAGCTTATAAATTAATCTGTATCAACATTTTTTATGAAATTATTTTTGTTTTCAACTATTTATTATATGTTTAATCAGTGTTTAAAATTTTATTTGCATTGGTCTTATAGTTTATCTTTTATAGTCTTTCGAAGTCGCGTACTTGAAACAGAATCACACATTGGAAACGCAGAATGTACTGTGCAGGAAAAGGAGAACCAGAATCCCACATCGGAAATGCAGTATTGTTTTCAGGGCAAACTCCCTTATAAAAGGGAGTCCTGGGTGAGGGTATCAGTTAGAATCTAGACTGCTGTAATGGCAGAACCGCTGGATAATAAATAGCAGAAAAATTCTGCTAAAAAGTTTTGTTATATATATATATATATATATAAAACAAAACAAAAAAAAATAAAAATAAAAATTTTAAAAAAAAATTTTAACCAAAGGCGGCACCTGGTGTGCCGCCTTTGTGGTTAGTTTTTGGGCAAAGGCGGCACATGGTGTGCCGCCTTTCCCTGGGCGGAAAATTCCCCAAAGGCGGCACACCAGGTGCCGCCTTTGGGGGGTAGAAAAATAATTTTTTTTAACCTAGATCTATTTTCAAAATTTTTTTTTTGAAAAAATGTATATAAAAAAAAACCCAACGGTGTCACCATTGCTGAAGCAAGCAGAACCTGCGGTGACAACTGCAACATAAATAAAACAAAACAAAATTTATATATTTTACAATCCTAAAAATTTAACTATTAAAACTACAACATAAAAAAATAAAACAAAACCATTCACATTTAAAATTACCAAAATAAACTTAAATGCAACTTATTTAATTCCGCATTCCAATTTATTTAGAATACAAAACTAAAAAAATAAAATATCAAGTTTGGTTAAGTAAATTAACAACTTAATTTATTAAACTAATGAAATGAAAGAATTAAATAAAATAAATAAATAAAAAATATTTAATGAATTGAATTATTTAATGAATTAATTAACTAATGAAGTTAAAGAATTATATTAAATAAATGTAATAAATTAATAGAGTAAAATTGTAAAAACTAATTTAATTAATTAAAGAACTAAAAACTAAAATGTAAAATTTATTTATTTACAATTAAAATTAAAGAATTAATTAATTTTAAAGAACTAATAAAATAATTATTTAAAAAACAAAAGAAATGAAAAATAAATGAAAGAGTTAAAAGAATTAAAATTTTAAATTAATTAAAAACAAAAGAATAAAAATGAAAGTTCAAATAAAAAAGAATTATTTAATTTGAAAACTATTCAAAATAAAAAAATAAACACTAAAACAAATTATTTTAACACGAAATACATATTTTCAACAATTCTGTACAAAGTTGACAACAATTGTAATTATTTTACAAAAAAACACTATTTAAGAAAAAGGGAGAAAAAGTGAAAATTGGATTTGGAAAAGGATGTGAAAACATAGGCACATCAAACTCCCTCACACTTAAAATTTTGTTTGCCCTCAAACAAATGCATGCTTTTGAACTTTGAAAAATAGAAGGATTGATTTTCAACACTTGGCTCAAAAACTGCATGACTAGACTTTTAAAAACACAGGAGTTGAACAGTAATAAGTCTGGCTTTTCGAAGAATGCTTAAAAGAAAGTAGTTCTCCCTAGTTTCAATTAAAAACTGGAAACCAATAGCTACTCGGATTCATCCACCGCTAAAGATTTCATGCCTCCTACATGAAGTCGCCTAATTGTCCTACTTCAATTCCAGTTCAAGTCCCAATTCAAAAAGTGATGACATGTAAGATAAAAGTGGAATTAAAACCTTAACCAAATGCCCTTTCAATTTGAATAACTCATAGGTTTCAAAAATACTTATTATTATTTTTGAATCACTTCACTGATACAACACAAATTATCTTTAATTAAGCCAGTTGTTCCCTTCTTCATCTGAGTTCAAAATTCACCTCACCTAAATGAGATCATTTTTGATAGGACTCGTTATTTTAATTTTTCCCATCCATATTCCATGTGCAAGGCACTGTGTATATCACTTATTGAAAGTGAAATTGATTTTTATTTATTCACAGAAATGCACTCAGTGCACTTGTCTCACATACTCATCATGGGATCTCATTTTCCCATTCTACTCTAATTACAAAGGACTTAACTAATTATTATTTTAGTAGGTTCAATTAGGTGATTGTTTTTTTATAAAAAGATGAGTTCCCTAGGATCTAGTTAAAATTTCCAGTTTCCTAAAGTGATGATCTTAATTACAAAAAAATATATCATATCACACTCTTTTACTCGGTTCCTAAATAGAAAATCCATAAAGACGGTGTGCAACTTCCCACAACAATCATTCATCTCCAACAGCTTCAGAATCAGTAAAACCCTTAACAGCCAGCAAGTAGGTATCCACTTGATGTGCACTGCGAATCCAGATGACCAACAGGTTGTGAAAGAAAAAATTGAAAAAAAAATTGAAGGAATTTTGAAAATTTAAAAAAAAATTGAGCATTTTTTACAAAGAATTTAGGGGGGAAATATGACGTGGGAAAATGACCACTCTCCCCCACACTTAAAACTCAACATTGTCCCCAATGTTGACTCTTAGGGTGGGAGACAGATTTTTTTTAATCAATTGTTCAATTTATCATGAAAATAATGTGAAGGAGTAGTAATGAAGATCAAAAGTTTTTTTCCACATACAAAAAGAAATAAAATAAAACAATACAAAAACAAAAAACAAAAGACCCAAAAAACCAAAACTACCACTAGCCACCAACAACAGTCAAGTTCAATGTTCTGAAAATGTTATTCTTGAATCTTTTTAAGCAGACAAACGATTTTTCAACTCAGCTCAAATAGTTTCATGTTAAGCAATGATGTACAATAGTAGCAATAGTAACATGAAAATGAGAACAGTGGGGTGAAAGTAGTTTTTACAATATAGTTCAATATAAATTTCAAGTCACTAGATATTAGTAGCTAACACCCATATAGGAAAAACAATTCACAATTTCCATAGCAATAAGGGGGACTCCCCCACACGTAATTCAAAGAAGAAAGAAAAATGAATGACTTAAAATAAAAGGTTTAAAATTAACACTCCCATGATGTATATGCTTTTCATTCATTCATTTTAATGCCTCCCTTTATTATCTTTGTTCCAGGAGTACAACTTCTCCATTAAAGTACCTGCAAGTTGTAAACAAATTTATATGAGACTCTAAGAATTTAAACCTCAAGGGAAAAACAACCAGAGTAAGAGTTAGAGAGTGTTACCCAGTGTTCCTCAATAAGAAACTTCCTTCTGGTTAGGATGTTTCAAAAGATTCTACCACTGGTAAATATTCTCACAACCAACTAGGACCACCAGACCATCTACACCGGACGACAACCAATAACATGCAACCAAAACCCACCAAACAATAACAGAAATATGTTAATGAAATGCACCAGTTATTTTTCACCAAATCAGAGATAAAAAAATGAGAAAGGATCATTTATTCACATAGAAAATTAAAACTAAAAACAAGAAAACCTTGGGTTTCCTCCCATGTAGTGATAGGTTTAAATTCCACAACCAAACTATATTCCCCTAAATAAAATTCTAAACATGATCATTAGAGGTGTATGATTAAACAGTGGAATGGACTTCACTATTGTATAAGGAATTAATATAAGGACCTCCAAAGACATTTTCATTTTCAATATTAAACAACATTCTCCAAAACTTATCCTACTCAACAAGAGGGAAAATACTATCCAACTCATTTGGACCTACAAAAACCACTTCATCAGCTCATAAAATGTTCAACAACAGCCCCTAAAAATCACTTAACTAATAAAGAATACTTTCACAGCTTCCCCCACACTTAGATGCTTTCTCAGGCCTAGAAACAAAATAGGACACACCAAAAAAACCTCATCAAATCCTAAAACAACCTGCAACTCAGACAACTCCGAGAACTCCCAATTAAAGGAATCAAATTTAGATTCGAGCAGATGTTTCTCAATGTCCATGGATGAATCAAATGATGTCAACCATTCAATATCTAGTTGGAAAACTTCACAAACAACATCAAACTAGGAAGGTAAGAAAGTGTCAAGGAAATGCACTTGTTCATAGTGTAAATCATCATATTTTTTAGCAGGATTCAACCCAGAACACTGTCCAGCTCTAGGAACCTTTAAATACTCAACTTTACAAGGGAAAATTTCATAAACAGGTTGAGATAGTTCAGGAAAATAATGTGAATTACTCTCTAAAATGGGTTCCAAGGAAAGAATGTGCTCATCAACAGGAGGGTGTGGGGAAAGAGCAGTAGTTAAGGAAAAAATTTCAATGGGTTGGGGAATCCTTATCTCTGTGACCTCAAGTGGGAAGGACTCATACTCATCTCATACCTCAATTTTGTAACATTGATTCTCAGTATCATCTATCAAATCACAACTAACCCCATGTACGGGATTTTCAAACACCAAAATCTCCTCCACATCACCAACATATTGGAAGGTGATTTTCCCTTTGGATACATCAATGATGGCACCACCATTAGCAAGGAAGGGTATGCCTAGGATGATTGGGACCTTTTCATCACATTCCATGTCAAGGACCAGGAAATAAATGGGTAGTGTGAGTTTTCCTACACTCACTAATAGGTCATCCACATTCCCATAAGGGTGTGTGAGTGACCTATAAGCAAGTTGAAGGGAAACAAAAGTTGGTTGCATATCCCTAAGACTTAACCTTTTAAAGGAGGAGTAAGACATAAGATTGATACTCATTCCTAAGTCACAAAGGCAATTTAATTTCCAACTTCCTCTTATTTGGCACTAAATGATAAAGCCACTGGGGTCCTTCAATTTGTAGGAATATTTTTTTGGACAATTTAACTACACTCCACATTAAGATCAATTTTCTCTAACTTCTTACAATATTTTTTATTTTTCAAAAAAAAAATTATGAATGAAACATATGAAGGGATTTTATCCAAGGCTTCTAAGAAAGACATGTTAATAGTAAATCATTGAATCGGTTTCAAAAACCTTAGGTAATCAGGTTCATCACTCTGTTTCACTCTTTGAGGGAAGGAAATGGGAGGGGCATACTGTTTTAGAATAGGTTTATTGTTCGCCTTCTCCTCAAACCCAACTTTTTTCTTTGCTTATTTATTCAATTACCACTTTATTTTCCTTGGTTATTTAGCTATTTCATGTGCAGGTTGCACATCCTGTTCAAGTTGGACCAACTGTCCAGATTTCTAGAATTGGGATTTTCCAGGTTTTTAGTTCTAGTTTCAGCTTGAACATGAATTTCCTCTTGCCTAGGTAGTTCCCTAATTGGTTCATGAAGTTTAATCCATGACCTAGTTTTTACTGTCATCATATTTTCGCTTGGACTAGGAATTGAATTGATATGTAGCTTTCTCTTTTCCTTACCACCTTGATCTCTAGACATTTTATTCAATTAAAGTTCAAAATTTTGAATCTTGGAATCTATATCTTTCCTCGGTGAACATATATCTCCCAGCACTTACTGTAATATCTCCTTTAACTCTACTTGGGAGTTAGATAACTCAACCCCATATTGATTTTGGAAAATTGTTTGTATTGTGGGTGGAATTTTGGGGTAGTGTTTGCGGCAGTGGATTGATTTGTGACCCCTTTCTCTATCCATGAAAGATTGGGCTCACTTTGATATCCAAAATTGTTTGGATTTTAGAATTGAGCATGGAAACCTTGATTCATAGCCCTATAGTTGACAAACTGGTCACTCTCATCACATGAAATAGGGATATCAAAGATTGGAAAATATTTTTGACTGTGACCGAACATTCCATATTGACATAACTGCTCCCTAAGGACTTGAGCATTAACAGTAGCAACTTGGGTGTTTGTCTTAGTCCTATGAATGACTCTCTTCCTAGTGAAATTATGTTGAGATTTCTTATCATGTTTTTCAAACATGTGTTCGAGTTCATCCACAATGGAGTCAGAAAAGTCTCCCCACAGGATTGGATAACTAGATTCTAGTTTTAGGGGATGAGGGAATTATAAAAAGTATCCATGAGAAAATGGGGAGCTAACTGATGGTTGTGAATTTGTCTAAGAATACCTCTAAACCTGTCCCATGCCTCGTGAAAAAGCTCTCCCTCATCCTGGACAAACCTAGTGATCTTGTGTCTAACCTCAATATTGTTTTTCCTGGGATATAATTTTGAAAAAAATACATTGGACACCTCATACTAGGTTTCAAATATTTCCTCATCCAATGTTTGGAACCAAGTCCACACCCTCCCCTAAAAAAAAATGGAAACAACCTCAACCTCAAATCCTCCTCTCATAGATCTATCAGAGAAAATAGTTGGGCAGAACCATAAAACACTATAATAAACTCTAAAGAATCCTCTACAAGAAGACCATTTAAAGAAGGAAGTTGAGAGAGATGAGACTGCTTAATCTCATAGTTCCTAGACCTAGTGGAAATTATGATGCAATAAGAATTGCTTGAAACTATTGGAATTTGGAATTATCCAATCTTGGACCTCTCAGGGGAAGGAACCACAGGTTGTGGCATATCAAGATGTTGATTTCCTGCTATGTTTTCTGGATTTTCTGTTTTTATTTTCTTTTTTTTGAAGTGCAGAACAATGTTGATTGATTTTTAAAATTTTTGTTTGTTTCCATTTCTGGAATAGATGGCCTTGAAATCATCATGAAACTGAAAAGATAATTGATTTTTTGTACAGTTTTTTGAGTTTTGTATTTTTTTTTGATTTTATCATTTCATTTTTTTGTTATATTTAATTTTTTTGTTTTTTTACTTGGTTGAACATGCCTTCCCTAGAAATGGCACCAAAATTTTACTACGCTTGTCTTTGAGTTTGTACAAATTTAAAATTTATAGAACCTACTTTCTACTTGTATTGTGGCAAGTCAGATGTCGAACCACAGGGAAGGACTGAGAGTGTGCTAGACCAAACTAAATTAAAACAATCAGAAAAAATAACAAAAACTTAAAGAAAATAGTAAAAGTGATGGATGGTAGTGGGTGTGAAACTGAAGGTGAAATGGTGTAGTGTAGGACATGAACATAGAGAAGCCAATAAAGATGAGTTTAGGGTCCTCAGGCTGTTTTTGAACTGATAAAATGATATTATCTGATCCTACTTAAATTAATTAAATTATTCAGGGCCTAGAAGGGTGGAAATTCACTTAGGTGAAATATTAGTGGAATTCCACAGCTCAATGAACCTTCTTGATTCTTGATCTTTCGATATTGACCCTCAAATTAATTTTTTCATCATGGAGAAGAGATACATTGACCGTTTCCAATTTTCGATTCTTTGGTCAATGATCCAAGGTGTATTGATTCACTACCTCACCTATCAATTATTAGGTAGTGTATATTGATACTCATAAATAAACATATCAGAGAATCGAATTTAAAATATGCACCAATAATTAAACTAGTGTAAGTATAATAGATAAATTTGAATCAATCCATCATAGCCCGATTCCCCTAATTGGTTTAGATACACAAACTTGAGAAAAAAAATAAAAAGAACAAAAATAAAGAGATGAAGGTGCATCTCTGGCAATATTGATCCTCTCCTCAAGCTCCTACTCTAACTCCCACACTCAACTCTGTTGCCTGCTTCTTACCATGTTCTTCGTGACCCGCCAGTATGGAATCCACATTTCATAGTGTCATTGGATGTTCCTATCTATGGATGTGTGTATTGATCCTTATAATTTAAGATTATTATTAATGGGTATTACAACTCATGCACTTAGATTTATTGATGAAAACTATGATGACACACTGTTCGAAGTGTGGTAGGATACGTTGGGTGCGTCACGACTCATACTACATTAATAGATAACGCGAGAACAGATTTGTCCCTTATGTTCCATAATAGAAGTAGACATCTCAGGCCCTTTGATGGAATTGATATGGTCTAAGTAAATCCATGACCATGGTAAGGAATGAACGAGTTCAATTCTGGGAAGTCAAAGAAAGAATAATTGAGCACATGGGTTGATGGAGCTAGCATGCAACTCACTTGATATGAGATATCGTGACAAAGGGATTGCATTACATGGTAAGCATTCATAGTAGGTGACACGTCATTGTGGCATTAACTTATTTCTTTATGGGTGTCTTGGCGTGTTGCTAGATGCTAACCTAGGACTTTAGGTAGCTTCCGCCTAATGCCACTGAGAAAGAGGCCTAGAGTCTCACACACTAAGTGTATCCAAATATCTCAGTTAAATATTAATTTAACAAGTTAAATAAAGATTATTCCCAATTGTGGTTTAATAATTATTTAAGGATGCCGGATCGCATTTATTTCGAAACTAGTTATTCGAGATAATATATTGTGGGCTAAATAATATATTTATTATCAAGTAATGCAGTGATATTTATTTTAGAAATAAATAGCCCTTATTTTAGGTCTAATGAATGTGGTGGAGTAAATAAAGAAAACGGAAAAATAAAAGTACACGCTGTGTACATTGAATATACACACCATGTATTTTTTCTGGGAATTTATGGAAAATAATATTATTAATTCTTTGGGCGTATGTCAAGTAATAATAACAAGCCAACTGTTATTATTAGACATGAGGTATTACTAAGAATTAAATTAATTGAATAAATGCTTTCAGGTAATTAATTCATTTTATTATTCTATGTAATTAAAAATCCCAATTATATATATTTCTCATTATCCTAGACATTTTGTATGGTTGTGCATAATGGATTTGGAAAAGCTCTCAAACCAAGAGAGAATTCCTTTCCCACCAAGAACGCACTCAAGCTACGAGAGAGAGAGATCCACCTCCACTGGATTGAAACGATCGAAGGCGAACATCACAAGCGAAGGATATTCCGCGCTAGCACCCGAATATCCCTTCGGTGATGTCCAGAGATACATGGAGCACGTGTGGATCACCACTAGAGGAATCATACACTTGAATTCTACGATGCAACGAAGGATCACATCGGATCATGAACAGAAACATCAACAGAGAAAGAATTCCATTAAGGTAATTCTTGTCAATTAATTAAATTAATTACAACCAACATATGATGATCCTATATATGGTTCTGGGACTCCCTCTTTCTTTTTCGTTCTTTATTCTATCCTGAAGATCTGGCGTTTTATCATCGTAACGTATCTCAGATTCATCGTTGTTAACACTAAAATTAAAGTTGGGTACACCCCCCAACGTGCTTGCACTGCGCCCAGAACCTACAAGTGGTATCAGAGGGGTTATATCGTTGGTTATAATTATTTAAGTTTTTCGTTGGTGATTTACGCATTTAATAATTTAGTTGTTTTAATTCAAGTTAATTATTCTTTAAAATCTGAATCCTGAGATCTGTTCCTCCTCCCTCATTTCTCATTCACCTTATAGAAACAATTATTTTCATTTAATTTTGATTAAAATAAAATTGAGGATCTCATCTATAGGTTCCAAACATTCCTGTCTATACAACCCCAAAATACACAACATGTATTCGGAAGTATACCCCGTGTAGTCTAGCTTCAATGCATCAGACTGATCTGCCAAATCAGGCCGTGTGTTGGAGTATCCCTAAGTCATAAATGACACTGTGTGTTGACCAAGGATAGGTGGCCCACAGTTTCTGGATTACACGCCATGTGGTCCACTGAACACGGCGTGTAGACCCTTCGGGCTGGGGTTGGACTGTGTACCCAGTACACAACTTGCCTGGCTGGAAACCGTGTAACGCAGATACTACATGGTGTGTGTCCAACTTAACACACCGTGTACTCCAAAAATTTCTGAAGTACATCGACACACCATGTCCTCGAGCATTTACTTCAGATGTACGGTGAGAAAAATTACATTCCATGTAGTCAGAACTACACACTGTGCACTCATGCAAATTATACAGATTTATTAAAATTTATAATTATATTATACAACCCCTTGAGACGTGTACCATAGTGCAGGCATAAAGCTGATGCACAACACATGATAGGTGTTTTATATATATGTTTTTAATTTAACATTTGCGTAATGAATGAGAATTCACCGGGTTGCCACCAAGGTACAAGTTACATACAAAGATAATTTTAAATGAATTTATTAGTTTAAAATTATGATGGATGATAATCTTAAGGTAATTCAGAAAAAATGTTTAAGATAAAAGTATTGATTAATTAAAGATAATTAATTGATTCGAGCGTGATTTATCTTAATGAAAAACGATTAAATAATTGAATGATAGTTTTATTTATGCATAAATATCATTGCATGCATGGATGATCATTACTAGACCAAGACCTTTGTATGTGAATGGTTTATTTTAATTAATTTATTTAAATTAAATTTGTTGGCCTGCAATCCTTCTCCTCATTAATATGTAGGGCCTACGCACCTAAGGTTACTTTTATGTAAAACCCCCTTTTTACCCCTCATCTGCATGTGAGATAAATGCATATGTAATGGATGGAGCTTCCAAGCTAGTGGAGGTGGCTCAAGTTAAGAGACAAGGTGAAACCAATCCAAGGAGATACAAATGTGGACAGGTGGAAAGCTGTAAACATGAACCTGAAAGGTTCAACGTGTTTCTCCCCTAGGTCTTTAGTTAGTTTATCAACCACTAGATAAACTAACCAATAGAGCAAGCTCATGATCATGCCATTTATTTTATTTCTGTCAGTTGCATGGTTTAATTATTTTGGGTGTGTTGTCATGATCACACAATTAATGAATTAAATAAGCATGCAAGATGGAACTAAAATAGGACTGGATTATGTGTAAAATATTATCTTTGACATGGTAAATCACTTAAGTATATCTCACTTAATATTAAAAAGCATGTAATCAAAGATAATAAATTGGAAATTTATGTATAAGGATAAAATACTTCAAAGAAATATTAAGTCAGTATAGCCTTCCATAATCTTGGTTAGAATCGAACCATAGTTCAAAGTGCTTGACCAACCCTAGTTGTAATGGTTTCAATTATCGGGGAATTATAATTCAATGTTTTTGGTTGACTTGACTTGGTTTTCATCATGGGTTGACTTCCACAGCAGGAATTGATGTGACCAAGAGGCAAAGGTCGAGGAAATAAAAAATAAAAGGATTTCAGGATTGGGGAGTCCACTCAGCGGATCATGGATATGCGAGTTAATACAGTTGTCATTTGGAATGCCTACCTAAAACCCTTCAATTTTCTTGACCAACCCTATTTGGGGTAATGCGAAGGGCAATATGGATCCTTTCCACTAGAATATTCAGGCAATAGAATATTCCAAAGTCAATGGTGAGGGCTATTGGATTTTGATAAAATAGTGGGAGACTAATAAGTATTAAATTATTTATTTGTCTCAGTTTTGTCATGATAAAGAACTAAACCTTTTCTAATCTTAATTTGTAGAAATAGAAAGAAAAATGACTTCAAACATATCATTGTGAACCATACTCGAGAAGGAAAACCTTCATACCGTCACCAATTTCCAAGAGTGGCAGTGGTGTTTACGCGTCATCCTTCGCCACGAGAGGAAATTGTATGTGCTGGAAGAGCCTATTCCAGTTGCACTTGGGAAAGAGGATAGTAATGAGGAACTATCTCTCTATATGAAACATATGGATGATGCCACATATGTCCAATGTTTCTTGATATCGTCCATGTCTAATGAGCTCTTGGAGAAGCATGAAAACATAGACGTGTATAACATGATGTCTCACCTTAAGGATCTCTACCAAGAGAAGGCAATATAGAAGAGATAAGAGATATCCAATGCTTTGTTTACAACTAATCTTGGAGAGTCTGTGCTAGCTGGGCCTCATGTAGTCAAGCTTATTGGCTACATTGAATACCTGGACATCTTAGGGATTAAATTCCCCGGATGAGTTGCATATAGATCTCATCCTATCATCACTGCCCAAGATCTTCTCTAGCTTCATTGTCAATTATAACATGAGCAACAATGAGAAGAGTCTATCAAAACTTATGAACATAATTTTCTAGGTATATAAGGACATGGGGTGTGACAAACCTGTAGTCTTTATGGTGAATAAGAAAAGGAAGGACAAGTCCAAGACGCCAAAGACTTATAAACGGTCTGTAGCCCCCGAGCGTCATCCCTCCAAGAAGGGGAAGATCCAGAGGCAGGGCATGGAATGGGAGGAGGTATGTTTTTCATGTGGAAAGAAAGGCCTCTGGAAGAGGAATTTCACCCAAAAGCATGGGGACACTAAACGTGCATATGTTTTCGAGTGTAATCTTTCCATTTCTGCACATTGGGTATTATATACAGCTTGTGGGGCTCACATCTGTATTCAAATGTAGGAACCAAGTAGATTTAGAAAGATTTATAGAGGATAGGTAGATCTTCGAGCTGCCAATGGTGCAAGGCTGGATGCATTAGCCATTGGCGATTACCACCTCTCATTGCCGACTGAGATGATTTTGGTTTTACATAACTGTTATTATGTGCCTAGTGTTACCAAGAACAGAATTTATGTATCTTGTTTGGATGTGGATGGATTTATTTTCAAGTTTGGATATAAGGGTTATCTCTTTTATAAGAACAATGTATGTTATGGTATGGATCATTTAAATAATGGTTTGTATGTATTAAATTACGAAAACCAAGTGTTGGAAATCGATAACAAAAGAGACTCACATGACTCCTACATCACCCAGTTGTGGAATCACCATCTCGGTCATGTAAATGAGAAGCGCTTGAAAAAGCTGTACCAAGATGGCTATTTAGACTCTACTGAGCTAAAACTACTTGATAGATGTCACACTTTTTTACAAGGTAAAATGACCAAGCCGCCTTTCGGTGGAAAGGGTGAAAGGGCCATAGAGCTTCTTGGATTGGTACATACGGATGTGTTTGGACCATTTCCAAGAGAAGCTAGAGGTGGATATTATTACTTCATTACTTTTACTGATGATTTGAGTAGATATGGATATGTCTAACTAATGAGGTATAAGTCAGAAGCCTTATATAAATTAAAGGAATTCAAGAATGAAGTAGAGAATCATCTTGGAAAGAAGATAAAGAAGCTTCGATCGGATCGAGGCGGAGAATATCTGAACCAAGAGTTCGCCGATCTTCTACGGGAGTCTGGGATTCTATCTCAGCTCACTCCTCCTTATACACCACAGAGGAATGGTGTTAGTGAAAGGAGGAACCACACCTTTTTGGACATGGTGAGGTCGATGATGAGTCATTCAGATATTTCGTTATCCTTTTGGAGATATGCATTACAGACTGCAGCATACACATTAAACCGAGTACCAACAAAGGAGAAAAATGGAATTACCTCCAAGTTATGGAATGGAAAGAAACCCATTTTTTCGCATACACATGCATCGGGATGCGAGGAATTTTTTAAGGCCTTCTCAGGAAACAAACAAGCACCTCGAGGAATGAAGTGTATCTTTATAGGATATCCCAAGGAAACGAAAGGATATTACATATATAACCCTTCAGACAAGAAAGTGACTGTCACCAGACAATCCGTCTTTCTTGAGAGGGAGCACACCCTCAAAAAGGATAGTGGGAGCACGATTGACTTTGACAAAGTTGATGCTCAAGATACACATGAGTTGGTACAGGAACAAGTTCCACAGGAGCACAATTGACTATGTAGGATCTCAAGAGAGTTAAGGGAACTAGAGAGATTTGGTTTCCCAGTCACCAAGGATGGTGAATCATTATTGTTGGAAAATAATGAACCTCTCTCCTACAAGGAAGCAGTAGAAAGCTCAAAAGCTGCAAGATGGCTAGAAGCTATGAATTGTGAGATGGATTCCATGTATCAGAACCAAGTATGGGTTTTGGTTGATGATCCAGTTGATGTAAAGCCTATTGGATGAAAATGGTTTTTCAAGAGAAAACTGGACATGTAAGGTCAATTTAGCACCTATAAATCAATGCTAGTGGCTAAAGGATTCATACAACATCAAGGAATTGAATATGATGAAACCTTCTCTCAAGTTTCCATGTTTAAATCCATAAGAATCGTACTTTCCATAGTAGCCTACCATGACTACGAGATTTGGAAGATGGATGTCAAAATGGAATTCTTTAATGGGAACCTTCAGGAAGATGTCTATATGACACAACCAGAAGGGTTTGTGATATCAGGTGAAGCCAAACAAGTTTTCAAGTGGCAGAAATCTATTTATGGATTAAAGCAAGAATCCAGGTCATGGAACATTCGATTTTATGAATCCATAAAAGAATTTGGTTTCATTAAGAAAGAACGTGATCCATGTTTTTATAAGCGATTTAATGGGAATGCGATCATTATCTTAGTAGTATATTTTGACGACATATTGCTTATTGGAAACAATGTACCAGTCTTACAGTCATTTAAGGACTGTTTGAACAAGTGTTTCTCTATAAAGGACTTGGGTGAAGCAGCCTACATTTTAGGGATAATGATCATTCGCGATATATCCAAGAGGCTATTTGGACTAATTCAGGGTACATACATTGACAAGATACTAAAGAGATTTAGTATGGAACAATCCAAGAGGGTATTGGTTCCAGAATCACATGGCCTACATCTTTAAAAGAAAATGTGTCCTCATACACAACCGGAGAAAGATAGAATGAGTAAGATCCCATATGCTTTGGCTATAGGATCCATCATTTATTTCATGTTATGTACCAGGATTGATGTTGCCTATACACTAAGCATGGTAGGAAGATATCAAGCAGGTCCAGGAGAACAACATTGGACTACTGTTAAGACTATCTTTAAGTATCTGAGAACTAAGGATATGCTCCTGGTGTATGTAGGAGACGAGGAGCTTGTCATCATAGGGTATGCTGATACTAGTTTTCAAACATATCAGAATGATCTGAAGTTACAATCTGGATATGTTTTCTGCCTCAATGGAGGAGCTGTGAGCTGGAAGATTTCAAAGCAGCCAGTTGTCACTGATTCTACAATGGAGATTGAATATATAGCGTCTTCTAATGTAGACAAGGAAGCCATTTGGATTTTGAACTGTTCCCATGATCTTGATGTGGTTCCTAGTAGTAAAGATCCTATCCTATTGTATTATGATAATACTGCAATGGTGGATCTTACAAAAGAACCAAGGTCACATCAATAGACAAAGCATATACTTTGAAACTATCACCTCTTGAGGGATTTCTATCAAAGGGGTGAAGTTTCAGTGAGCAGAGTGTCCACTAAAGAGAACGTGGTAGACCCCATGACTAAAGGCCTGTCTCAGTAGAAGCATGAGTATCATGTGAGAGCTAGCGGGTTAAAGGTTGTTAGCAGTTTGCTCAAGTCCAAGTGGGAGTCTGTTGGAGTTGGTGGCCTAGAAGCGACCACTTTATACTTTATTCAATAATAAATACCATATCATGTCTTGATTTTTCTTCTCCGTGACAATGCATGTGATAATGTCCTAAGGCTAGTAGTTGCATTAAAGGATCATAGTGGATCCCTGCTATGATGAGAACTCAGAAGTGCCATAACACTGTTCTTATATATATGTTCTATGGCATGATGATGTTTTTTTATGGACACAAATAATACAGGCCATTATGGGTGAGGACTCATAAAACTTTGAGGCACCTTCTCATGGTGTGCGCCCTTGGTAATATTCAAGATGATATCATGAGAACGAGACCCTCCAGTAGGAAATCCACATTTCATTGTGTCATTGGATGTTCCTATCTGGAGATGTGTGTATTGGTCCTTAGACTTTATGATTATTATTAATGGGTATTACGACTCGCACACTTAGATGTATTGACAAAAACTGTGACGTCACACTATTCACAATGAGGTAGGATATGTTGGGTGTGTCACGAGTGATACTGCATTAATAGATAACGAGAGAAAATATTTTCCCCTTCTATTCTATAACCGAAGTAGATATCTCAAGCCCTTTGAGGGAATTGATATAGCCTAATTAAATCCATGTCCATGGTAAGGAATGTGCGAGTTCAATTCCGGGAAGTCAAAGAAAGAATAATCGAGCACATGGGTTGATGGCACAAGCATGCAACCCACTTGATATGAGATATCGTGAAAAAGGGGTTACATTACATGGTAAGCGTTCGTAGGAGGTGACACGTCATTTTAGCGTTAACTTATTTCTCTATGGGTGCCTTGGCGTGTTACTAGACACTAACCTAGGACTTTAGGTAGGCTCCACCTAATGCCAATGAGAAAGAGGCATAGAAAGTCACACACTAAGTGTATCCAAGTATCTTAGTTAAATAATAATTTAACAAGTTAAATAAATATTATTCCTGATTGTGGTTTAATAATTATTTAAATATGCCTGATTGCATTTATTTCGATACTAGTTATTCAAGAGAATATATTGTGGGTGAAATAATATATTTATTAGCGAGTAATGCAGAAATATTTATTTGAGAAATAAATAGCCATTATTCAAGGTCTAATGAATGTGGTGGAGGAAATAAAGAAAATGGAAATATAAAAGTACATGCTGTGTACCTTAAATATACATGCTAGGTATTTTCTCTGGGAATTTATGAGAAATAATATTATTAATTCATTGGGAACATGTCAAGTAATAATAATAAGTCAACAGTTATTATTAGACATGGGGTATTACTAAGAATTAAATGAAATGAATATATGCTTTCAGGTAATTAATTAATTTTATTATTTTATGTAATTAAAAATCCCAATTATATATATTTCTCATTAGCCTAACCATTTTTTATGGTTGTGAACAACAGATTTGGAAAAGCTCTCAAGCCATGAGAGAATTCCTTTTCCACCAAGAACACTCTCAATCTACGAGAGAGAGAGATCCACCTCCACTGGATCAAAGCGATCGAAGGCGGACATCACAAGCGAAGTCTCTTCTACGCTAGCACCCGGGGATCCCTTCGGTGACATCCAGAGATACGTGGAGAATGTGTGGATCACCGCTAGAGGAATCCTTCACTTGGATTCTATGACGCAACACAGGATCAAATCAAATTGTGACTAGAAACATCAATAAAGAAAGAATTCCATCAAGGTAATTCTTGTCAATTAATTAAATTAATTATAACCAACATATGATGATCCTTTCTATGGTTCCAAAACTCCCTCTTTATTTTTCGTTCTTCATTCTATTCCGATGATCCGGCGTTTTATCATCATGAAAGATCTCGAATTGATCGTTGTTAATGCTAAAATTAAAGTCAGGTACACCCACCAATGCGCTTCTGCTGTGCCTGAAACCTAAATTATATAATATCAAGGGTACCCCGCTACCACTTCCCCACTAGTTTTCCACTTTTCCTAAAACATCACCCATCCTAAGCATCTCTCTCTAAAAGTAAGTCACCCTGAAAACACCTGGGATGGGCATCACAACATGCACCTCATGAAACACACCACCACATCCACATAACCAAAATTAACCAAGTAGTTTCTATTAGGAACCACATATCGTAAAATTTGTATCATATATTGGGTATTATACCTCAAGCCATCACAACCTATACACCGAGTAAGGATCCTCAATCCATCACAAACCATACACATTATACCTATAGTATTTCATGGGAAACTATATCCAGAGAAAATGTGTGTGAAATAACAAAAAGCCTTTACATCCCTTTGTACACATATATGGGAAAAAATAACCATCATGCATACCAGGAAAAGTAACTTCCAAGAGAAGAGATCGGGGCTAAAGTGGGTAGTCATCCATCCATCCTTCCACTGGGATATTGGGGGAAACTCCTCCCTAGGGCTCAAAATCCCCGAGGTGTCAGTATTTCTAACCAAAAGGGTGGATTAGCATATAGAAAAAAAATACATGATATAATATAGCTCACAACCACACTACAGGCATCATCTAGTCTTAGACTCAACTACAGCTAACATCTCTCGGACTCCGATCTTCCACTACTAAGACTAGATATCCTATAAGAAAAAAACCATTTAAAGAGCTACATTAAATTACATTATTCTTTTTTATTAGTTTAATGTTGTGTTAATTAATTCTGTAACCATTAAATAACCATTATCATTTTCTAGAACTCATTTCATTAGCAACGTAACAAGTTTCATCCCATCCAGGAGAAAGAAAACTGAGTCCACAGCTTCTCAGAATTTATCTCAGCATTGTATCCTAGAAAGAATTAACCCCATGTGTTAAACATTAATTCACATTATTCACATTACTCACATTATTTCTATCCAAATTATTAGGTATTCTAGGAAAACATCTAAGCTACCCATCACAAGGGGCTCAACTGTCACGACCCGTCCTCGGGGCCCGTGTCGTGACTACCTCAAGCCCGCCTTCCATAGGCCATGGGCTGGCGACTAGCACCAAGGCGTAAATCCCAAAAAAGGGAAGGCATTGCCTTTGTAAAGTAAACAATAAAAACCACAGAGGAAGCAAGAAGAAGTAAACACTAAGTAAAAACTGGTACAACAGTAAGTGCGGAAAAGTAAAGGGGGCTGGAAATACAAGCCCAACTGTAAAGTAAAACTGAAAGGGGGAAAAACAGCAACTGAAAGAAAAAGCCACAGCGTCAAGTCGTCCTCTGGAAGCCCCACCTGAAGGGTGGGTACATATAGCCTCCATAGCTCCTCGGTCCAACCGTCCGCTTCGAGTACACCCCGCCCAGTGGTCCACCTCCAGGTACCGTCCTGCTCCGCCAACCTCGACCATGATCAGCGTTGTTCGTCGTCTGCAACCAACACAACGTAGTGCGGGCATAGCCCGTACAGGGGTGAGTATAAGCTACTCAGTAGGGACCCCGAGACCCCCGAAGGTCTCCCAAAATCCACAAAGGATAAACCACAAAGGAATGATACAATCACGAAGTAACATCCGACACGACTTAGGTATGTGCCCATACATATACCTAAGTCATTAATTCTCACTTGGCTCCAACATCCGAGCTCAAGTACAACCCAGTCCACACAGGAAAGAAAAACACAAATCCACACAAGATAGCACAACACAATCCACAACGGAAAGCAAAACAGGGTTTCAGCTCACACAGGTATACTTCTTCGAATGATGATAGAGATGATCACTGATCCATCTAAGCCGTCAGACCCACAAAGTATCGATAGGTACTAACCCCCACAATGACCCACAAAGGATCTTACCCACAAAGGATCGATAGGTAACTAACACCCGCAAAGACCCACACATGATCGGGCCCACACAGGACCTGTAGGCGCTGGCCCACACAGAACCGCTGAGCGTTGACCCACACAGGATCAGACCCACACAGGATCGGTAGCACTGACCCAAAAAGGATCGTTGAGTGTTGTAGTCGTCGCCGTCGAATCCACTGAGGATCTATGTACAGTCGTAGTCGTCACAGTAGCAGTCGCAGCCAACTCCAGGGTTCCCGCACACAGCAAGCTCATTCAAGAGGGTCTGCCCCACGAGTCGAGAGGCTGATACATCAACTGACACATAGTCCAGAGTTGATGTATCCAAAATTTCCGTATCGCCAACAGGAACTCAACGTTGCAGATGGCGCGTCAATCGGACGCCCGGTTTGAGAGTTATTGGCTTTTTCGTCCCAGGGGCCCGGTTGATTTTTAAGGCAAAACCAACCCGACCGTACTCCACCTGCATCCAAACCTCGAGCAGAGTATTCCAAAAGATCCGTCTCACTTAGAGAAATTCAATAAAGTCGACGGCACGTCAAACGGACGTCCGAATCTCAAGATATGAGTGTTTCTGCTCCGATGGCCCGGTTGGTTTCGTGTACGAGCCAACCTGGCTGAACCAAAAGTATTCCGAATCCTTGAGTGTGATATAGCGAAAAAACCGTCTCGATCCAAGGATCGCATCTCCGCTGACGGCGCATCGTTCGGAGGCCTGTAGCTCAAGTTATGAGAAAAAGACCGAAAGGTCCGGAAACGGGGGGTCTGGGCCCGGACCGACCCGGCCCGACCCGCCCTGGGTCGGCCCGAACCGGGCCGACCAGACCCGGGTCTGGGTCCGACCCGGTTGGGCGCGACCCGGCCCGGCCTGGGCGCGACCCCGCCTGGCAGGTCGGCCCGGCTCGGCTCGGCCGAGCGGCCGAGGGGAGGAACCGCGGGGTGCGCTGCCCCCGCGGGATGAAGTGCTGCGGCCCTGCGTGGGGCCGTGCTTGGTTGGCGGACGCGGCTTTTCCGCATCCCGTGTGTCGCCGAACCCGCGCAGTCGCGGGTCTGGTCGGCCGCCGCACTGGCGACCCGCGCCGCCGGTGGATTTTGCGGGCCACCGGAGTTGCTCTAGTGGTCCGATTCCACTTCTGTCTATGTCGTGGCTCCTCCCGGGTCCCATTCTTCACTGCCAGGCCCTCAAATCACCATTACGGCCCCGTTTTTCATCGTCTGCCATTTCGCACACCAAGAACGAAAAAGTATGGTGGGTTCAGACTTGTTCGTTATTCCGTACCCACCGCGTTAGCGGTTTTAAAAGAAATACTACACAACAAAAGCTTAACAAACGTCACGGGTATAAATCACAAAGATTTTTAAGAATCAAACCCCTACCTCGTCGAAGTCGTGGAACGTGCGTTCTTCGCGGAATTGATCATCGTGGGAGAAGAGGATCGTTGCATCGCGGAAGGGCGTCGCGTCGTCGCGTTATACGGCGTTGCTTCAACGAACTCTGAGGATCAAGAACATACAGATTTAATTATAACAAATAAATCTGTGTTGTTGTTATAAACCACAAATAATTAAAAGGTCCACAGTCTCTCACCTCAACGGATGATCGAAGATTTGTCGCGGATGAAGGAATGTCACAGAAGAACGTCGCGGGAGAAGAATCATCGGCGTCACGGTACTTGGCGTCGCGTCGTCGATCTGCGAGGGCTCGGCGTTCTTCATCGCCCTTCATTGGAGGTCGGTGTTCTTCACGTTCTTCGCGAAGGAGGATGAAGGACTTAAGGTTTCTGTCAAATCCTCTCAACGAACAACACTCAAGAAAAAAAATGTTGGTCTTATTTTATTACATGCCAACAAATGAAAAACAAACTAAGTAACGACCCATTAATTCATAGAAGTAATTTCAACGAATAAACTGCCCAATTAATAGGAGCGTTTAATTATATAAGAAACACCCCAGTTGACTTTATTTAAAAAGGGTTTTCACGGGTGCGTTACTTAGCGGAAAAGAAACAGTGGGGTTCGTGCGGGCCCCACCTCACAAATATCATACCAAGAGGGTAAGATATTTTTAATTGTACCCTATCCGCTTTAACTTAGCTTAAGCAGCTTTAAGTGGCTTTTAAGTGTCTTTAAGTGAAATAAAAATAAATTTGTCGCACCACTTTATTTTATTTCTTAACTTAATGCCCAAAAAATTAAAAATCACACCTGAGCAAACGCAACTCCGGAAGAGGTGTTTCTAAGCAAGTACCGGTTCTGCAATTCCATCGGTGCCCTCAGAATTCGATTCCGAGCACCGGATTAAAAGTTAGAAAAACCCACTCATCCGTTCACTGAACGTACCCGAGCCAATCTTCGGAAAATGATTTCGGGCACACCGGGCCTCGGAATCAAGTGCCGTCAGAAACTGTTTTCTTGTAAAATTCCAAAGAAAATTAAGAAAAAAAAATTCCTTGAAATTTAGGTGTCTTTACATCACTTCCACCTCAGGGATTTACGTCCCCGTAAAGATACATCATAAACTAGGGAAACCAATGTGGGTACTGAGCACGCATATTAGGCTCTCGCTCCCAAGTTCCCTCCTGGAGGTTCCCATGCTTCCATCTGGTGTGCACTAGTGGAATCGATCACCCACGTAGGACCTGCTCCTGTCGATCCTCGATCTCCACCGGGACCTCCGCAAAAGTTGCCCCATTATCAACATCTAGCTCCCCATGGTCAATGATGTGCGTCGGGTCGTGCACATATCTCCTCAGCTGAGATACGTGGAAGACGTCATGCACCCGGTGCAACTGAGGTGGTAGAGCCAGGCGATAAGACACCTCGCCAATCCTGCTGAGGACCAGGAATGGTCCGATGAAGCATGGAGACAACTTGCTGCCTCGGCCAAATCTCTGTAATCCACGTCGAGGTGAGACACGAAAGAAGACGTGGTCGCCATCCTCGAACTCCAATGGCCTCCGCCTCCTGTCAGCATAAGACTTCTACCGGCTCTGAGTTGTCCTCATCCGCTCCTGGATGACCTGGACCTTCTCTGTCGTGGCCCGGACCATCTCTGGTCCCACAAGTGCTGACTCCCCAGGGTCTGTCCAGCACAAAGGAGATCTGCAAGGCCTGTCGTACAACCCATCATATGGTGCCATCCCAATGGTGGAGTGGTAGTTGTTGTTGTACGCAAACTCCACCAAGGGAAGATGGTCCTCCCAGCTGCAACCCAAGTTGAGGACACATGCGCGGAGCATGTCTTCGAGAGTCTGAAAGGTCCTCTCCGTCTGACCATCTGTCTGAGGGTTAAAGGCGGTGCTCAGATGTATCTGTGTCCCAAATGCCTCCTGAAACCCCTTCTAAAGCCAGGAAGTAAAGCGAGCATCTCGATCAGAGACGATAGATGATGGCACACTGTGAAGCCGTACAATCTCCTGAATGTAGAGACGCCCCAAGCTCTCCACTGAGCCCTGCTCTCTGATGGGTAAGAAGTGAGCCGACTTGGTGAGTCGATCGACAATCACCCAAATGGAGTCGTGACCTCTAGAAGTGTGTGGAAGTCCAGTCACGAAATCCATAGATATCTCATCCCACTTCCACTCCGGGACCTCAAAGGGTTGTACCAAGCCTGCTGGTACCTGGTTCTCTGTCTTCACCTGTTGGTAGGTGAGGCATCGAGAAACGAACTCTACCACATCCTTCTTCATGCCTAGCCATGAGTTCTGTTGTCTGAGATCCTGGTACATCTTCGCCACTCCAGGATGTACCACCAAAGGAGAAGTGTGAAACTCTCTCAGCACCTCCTCTCGTAAAGAAATTGGTACCAAGGTACGTCCTCTGAAAAGGATGTCGTGCTCTGCTCCAAAGGAGAAGCCATCAGGTGCGTGTACTGAGGATATCTGTGCACGCTGAGTCTCACAGTCAGTGTCCCCATGCTGTGCCTCTCTGACCTGCTGCAGTAGTGGAGGGGTGACTGTGAGAGACTGAAGGAAGGATGCTCCATCTCTATCCACGAAGGATATCTGCAAAGAGGCTAGCTGCTCTGTCACCTCCTCAAGTAGCTGAATGCCCGTCCTCCTACTGAGAGCATCGGCTACCACGTTCCCCTTCCCAGGAGTATAGACTATCTCAAAGTCATAGTCCTGGAGGAACTCGAGCCATCACCGTTGTCTCAGGTTCAGGTCCTTCTGAGAGAAGATGTATCTGAGACTCTGATGGTTAGAAAAGACTGTAAAGCGCTTGTCCATCAGATAGTGTCGCCATGTCTTCAGATCGAAGACCACTGCTGCTAACTCCAGGTCATGGGTAGCGTAGTTCTGCTCTTGCAGCATCAACTGACTTGATTCATATTATATCACTGCCCGCTCCTGCATCAGGACACATCCGAGTCCGGTCCCTGATGCATCTCAGTAGACTACGTACACTACTCCCTCCTCAGGAAACCTCAAGACAGGTGCGCTCGTCAATCTCTGTCTCAACTCCTGGAAGCTCTACTGACATCTGTCTGACCACACAAAGGGTCTCCCCTTCTTTGTCAGAGCTGAGAGTGGTGTCGCAACTCTGGAGAAGACTGGCACAAATCTCCGATAGTATCCAGCTAGTTCCAAGAAACTCCGTACCTCCGTCACGCTCCTGGGTGGATCCCAAGCTAGCACTGCCTCGATCTTCGCAGGATCCACTGCAACTCCCGCCTCAGAGATGACGTGCCCCAAGAAGTGGACCTCACGTATCCAGAACTGACACTTCGAGAGCTTTCCATAAATCTGGTGCTCTCAGAGTGTGTCTAGTACGACCCGTAAGTGGTAGGCATGCTCCTCCTCAGTCGTCGAGTATATCAAAATGTCATCGATGAAGACTATGACAAATCGATCAAGTTATGGCTGTAAGATCCTGTTCATGAGGCCCATGAACACAGATGGAGCATTGGTTATGCCGAATGGCATAACCAAGAACTCATAGTGGCCATACCAACATCTGAAGGCCGTCTTCTGCACGTCCTCGTCCCGAACTCTGAGTTGATGATAGCCTGACCTGAGGTCTATCTTCGATAACCACCGTGATCCCTTGAGCTGATCGAAGAGGTCATCAATCCTTGGTAGCGGATACTTGTTCCTCACTGTCACCTGGTTCAGGCGACGATAGTCAACACACAGTCGCAAGCTCTCATCCGCCTTCTTGGAGAACAATATCGGGGAAGCCAAGGGTGAAACACTGGGTCGGATGAATCCCTTGCCCTGCAAGTCCTCCAACTATACCCGTAGCTCTCGAAGATCAGCGGGGGCCATCCGATATGTTGGAGTGGATATCGGGGCTGTCCCGGGGTACAGATCAATATGAAAGTCTACCTCTCTGCGAAGAGGTAGCCCTGGAACGTCGTCGGGAAAGACGTCCGTGTAATAATCCACCACTGTAGGAAAACTTGGACTCCTCATGTCAGCTGCTCCTAGGATGAGGCTATCCAACTGATGAGTGATGGGTTCTCCTCTCCTCTACGGAAGTCCATCTTGTACTGCGAAGGATCCCTTCTCACCGGTGCAGGTGACCCTACTCCTGTCGGTGCGTACACATCGCACCTTCCGCCTAATACAGTCAATCTGTTCATGGACTGTAGATAACCAATCCATGCCCAAGATAACGTCGTAAGGCTTCGACGCCGCTACAAGAAAATACCAGCCGAAGCTCTCGCCTCCTAGAGTAAGCTCACACTGCCGACACCAGTGCGTAATCGTCGAGTCTGCTCCCGTAAGAGTCTCTAGCCGTAAGGATCGAGCCAATGGCTCTGTCGGAATATCTAAGCTCCGAACAAGGGCAGTGGCTATGAAAGAGTGACTCGCTCCTGTGTCTATAAGAACTGCAGAAAGGGTGGAATAGACACAGATCGTACCTCGAATCATCTCAGGCGCACCGTGGTCGTAGGAATCCACTGCCTGGAGTTGTGCCTATCTCTGCCCGCCAGCTCCCTGTGGTCGGTGTGGACCTCCTGTGGTGGTGGTGGTAGAGCCTCAAAGAGTCACCCACCACCTGCTGCTCGGCCAGCTCCTCTGCCTCGTCCGCCTCCTCCCTATGGACCGCCACGGCCGACCCTCTGCCTCTACCTGCGTGGCCCCTCAACTGTCTGCTGCTCCTCGGCACGTTGGGTCGGGCAGTCACGAGCCTTGTGACCCTGTCTGCCGCATGTGTAGCACTGCCTGCCTCTCGAAAGACTGGCTTCGCGCTGTGTGCCCCGCACTACTGATCCAGTGTCCTGAGGTCGTCTACATGAGGGTCTGGTCTACCTGGACCCCTGAGTCATCCGTCGACTACCTGCTATGGAAGACTCTGCTACGTGCCGCCCCACGGTAGGTCTCGCCGCTGGATAAGTCTTAGCAAGAAAGATCTCGATCAAAAGGGCTCTCTCTAGTACTCCTGCCTGAGTCGGAATGCTGAGGGAGATTAGCGATGCCCTAATCTCGTGTCTCAATCCCTGATCAAAGGTTCGAGCTCGGAATAATGGGTCCCGTACCATGTCGGTCGAGTAGCGCGAGAGATCGGTAAATCTCGCTGAGTATTGGGCGACCGTCAAGCTGCCCTACCGCAGCTGAAGAAGCTCCTGGATGCGCACCGCACGGAGGGTGGCCGGGACGAACTCTGAGCGGAAGAGGATATCAAAGTCCGTCCAGAGAAGAGATGCCTCATCGTGCACCTAGAGCATCAATCTCCACCATCGGACCACTGCTGCGTGCAGTAGGCTTGCTTCTAGGATCACCATGTGGTCTGCTGGTGTCCTCATTAACCGAAAAACTCACACCACTGCCTCTAGCCAGTCCTCGGCTGCCTGGGGGTCCGTCTACCCACGGAACCTGGGCAGTCGCTGGTGCTGGAACTCATGCAGTGCACTGAGGCGACGTGCATCGTCAGTGGCTGGTGCTGGAAGCATCGATGGCTCGGTAGGTAAAGGTACCGTCGGTGCCTCAACTGTCAAAAGGCCCTGTACTGAGGCCTCGTCGCTCAGCGGGCTGTCGTCACGTACAACTCTCGGAACCCTAGATGGCTGCCGTCGTGGGGCCATCCTGAAAATGAAACAGGTGCGCCACGATCAGAACAATATACCTGGTGAGCTGACATAAAGTAATCACAAAGAAAACTTGAAACACACATGCAATCAATGTTTTCATGCATTAAGTCGGAAATCAGAAGTCAGGATCCTGGTGTACGGATACGTCGGCCGCCACACCAACACTGGACTCCCTAGAATGATAACCACACCCAATACGCTTAACACTATTGCTTCACATATAAAAAGATCAGAGTCCAAAGTTCTGCGGTAGAACAGAACTCCTCTGATACCAATTTGTCACGACCCGTCCTCGGGGCCCGTGCTGTGACTACCCCAAGCCCACCTTCCATAGGCCAGGGGCTGGCGACTTGCACCAAGGCGTAAATCCAGAAAAAGGGAAGGCATTACCATTGTAAAGTAAACAACAAACACCACAGAGTAAGCAGGAAGAAGTAAACACTTAGTAAAAACTGGTACAACAGTAAGTATGGAAAAGTAAAGGGGGCCGGAAATACAAGACCAACTGTAAAGTACAACTGAAAGGGGAAAAAACCACAACTGAAAGAAAAAGCCGCAGTGTCGAGCCGTTCTCTAGAAGCCTCACCCGAATGGTGGGTACAGATAGCCTCCACAGCTCCTTGGTCCAGCCGTCCGCTCTGAGTACACCCCACCCAGTGGTCCACCTCCAGGTACCGTCCTGCTCTGCCAACCTCGACCACGATCAGCGTTGTCCGTCGTCTGCAACCAACACAATGTAGTGCGGGCATAGCCTGTGTAGGGGTGAGTATAAGCTACTCAGTAGGGAACCCCAAGACCCCTGAAGTTCTCCCAGAATCCACAAAGGATAAACCACAAAGGAAAGATACAATCACGAAGTAACATTCGACACGGCTTAGGTATATGCCCATACATATACATAAGTCATCAATTCTCGCTCGGCTCAAACATCCAAGCTCAAGTACAACCCAGTCCACACAGGAAATGAAATCGTAAATCCAAACAGGATAGCACAACACAATACACAAAGGAATGAAAAACAGGGTTTCAGCTCACACAGGTATACTTCTTCAAATGACGATAGAGATGATCACTGATCCATCTAAGTCGTCGGACCCACAAAGGATCGATAGGTACTAACCCCCAAAATGACCCACAAAGGATCTGACCCACAAAGGATCGATAGGTAACTAACCCCCACAATGACCCACAAAGGATCTAACCCACAAAGGATCGATTGGTAATTAACCCCCAAAAAGACCCACACAGGATCGGGGCCACACAGGACCTGTAGGCGCTGGACCACACAGGACCTCTGAGCACTGACCCACACAGGATCGGACCCACACAGGATTGGTAGCACTGACCCACAAAGGATCGCTGAGTGCTGTAGTCATCGCCATCAAATCCATGAAGGATCTTTGTACAGTCGTCGTCGTCACAGTAGCAGTCACAGCCAGCTCTAGGGTTCTCGCACACAGCAAGCTCGTTCGGGAGGGTCCGCTCCACGAGTCGAGAGGCTGATACATCAACAGACAAATAGTCCAGAGTTGATGTTTCAAAAAGTTCCATATCGCCAACATGAACTCAACGTCGCAGACGACGCGTCAATCGGACGCCCGGTCTGAGAGTTATTGGCTTTTTCGTCCCAGGGTCCCGATTGGTTTTTAAAGCAAAACCAACCCAACCGTACTCCACCTATGTCCAAACCTCGGGCGGAGTATGCCAAAAGATGCATCTCACTTAAAGGAATTCAACAAAGTCGACGGCACGTCAAACGGACGTCCGAAGCTCAAGATATGAGCATTTCCGCTCCGAGGGCCCGGTTGGTTTCGTGTACGAACCAACACGACCGACCCAAAGTATTCCGAAACCTTTAGTGTGATATACTGAAACGACCTTCTCGATCCAAGGATCGCATCGCCGCTGACAGTGTGTCGTTCGGAGGCCCTTAGCTCATGTTATGAGCAAAAGACCGAAAGGTCCGGAAACGGGGGGTTTGGGCCCGGACCGACCCGGCCCGACCCGGTTTTGCGCGACCCGGCCCGGACGGGCGGCCCGGGCCGGCCTGGGTGCGCCCCGGCCCGACGGGTCGGCCCGGCTCAGCTCGGCCGAGCGGCCGAGCGGAGGAACCGCGGGGCGCGCTGCCCCCGCGGGATGAAGTGTTGCGGCCCCGCGTGGGGCCTCGTTGGGTCAGCGGACGCAGCTTTTCCACGTCCCGTGTGTCGCAGGACCCGCGCGGTCGCGGGTCTAGTCGGCCGCCGCCTCCGGCCGCCGGCGACCCGCGCCGCCGGTGGATTCCGCGGGCCACCGGAGTTGCTCCGGTGGTCTGATTCCACTTCCGTCTGCACCGTGGCTCCTCCCGGGTCCCATTCTTCACTGTCAGGCCCTCAAATCACCAATGCGGCCCCGTTTGTGATCGTCCACCTTTTCGCGCACCAAGAACGAAAAAGTGTGGTGGGTTCAGACTTTTTCTTTAGTCCGCACCCACCGCGTTAGAGGTTTTAAAAGAAATATTACAGAACAAAAGTTTAACAAACGTCACGGGTATAAATCACAACGATTTTTAAGAATCAAACCCCTACCTCGTTGAAGTCGTCGAACGTGTATTCTTCGCGGAATTGATCTTCGCGGGAGAAGAGGAACGTCGCGTCGCGGAAGGGCGTCACGTCGTCGCGGTATACGACGTTGCGTCGACGAACTCTGAGGATCAAGAACATACAGATTTAATTATAACAATCAAATTCGTGTTGTTGTTATAAACCACAAAGAATTAAAAGGTCTGCAATCTCTCACCTCAACGGATGATCGATGATTTGTCGCGGATGAAGGAACGTCGCAGAAGAACGTCGCGGGAGAAGAATTGTCGACACCGCGGTACTTGGCATCGCATCGTTGGTCTCTGAGGGCTTGGCGTTCTTCGTCGCCCTTCGTTGGAGGCCAGCGTTCTTCGCGTTCATCGTGTTCTTCGCAAAGGAGGATGAAGGACTTAAGGTTTCTGTCAAATCCTCTCAACGAACAACACTCAAGAAAAAAATGTTGGTCTCATTTTATTACATGCTAACAAACGAAAAACAAACGAAGTAACGACCCATTAATTCATAGAATTAATTTCAACGAATAAACCGCCCAATTAATAGGAGCGTTTAATTGTATAAGAAACGCCCCATTTGACTTTATTTAAAAAGGGTTTTCATGAGTGCGTTACTTAGCGGAAAAGAAACGGTGGGGCTCGTGTGGGACCCACCTCAAAAATATCCTACCAAGAGGGTAGGATATTTTGAATTGTACCCTATCCTCTTTAACTTAGCTTAAGCAGCTTTAAGTTTCTTTTAAGTGGCTTTAAGTGAAATAAAAATAAAGTTGTCGCACCACTTTATTTTATTTCTTAACTTAAAGCCCAAAAATTAAAAACCACACCCGAGCAAACGCAACTCCGGAAGAGGAATTTCTAAGAAAATACCGGCCCTGCGATTCCATCGGTGCCCTCAGAATTTGATTCCGAGCACCAGTTTAAAAGTTATAAAAACCCGCTCATCCGTTCACTGAACGTACCCGAGCCAAACTTCAGAAAATGATTTCGGGCACACCGGGCCTCGGAATCAGGTGCCGTCAGAAACTGCGTTCTTGAAAATTCCAAAGAAAATTAAGAAAAAAAATTTCCTCGAATTTTAAGGGTCTTTACATCAACACGGTGAGTAGATGAACTAATCGTCCAGTCTTCACCACCTATAGTAGGGGAGTAGGCTTATCCAACCTCAAGAATCTAAACACAGAAAGCATGTGGCATACCCTACTCCTATTTACCTTTTTTAGAAGGAGAGTAACCAGAACCATCTACCACAAGAAGTGGGGAAATGAAAGTCGATAAACAACAATATGGTCATCATCCAAACAATAGATTCAAACAAGCATCCAGTATTCATATCAATGGGAAATCCCATCTTCAACCTGTTTTGTCTTCTTTGGTGTCCTCCCTGACACCCACATGCATATCCCAATGTATTCCACCATCACATGCATCAATTGCAGCCACAAAAACTAGGATCCCTACCCCACATACCATGACATCCCTCCAGGCTCATCCATCCCATGCTCACATCACATATGGGCTTCCCATCCCCACATCACAAGGCTTGTGTCCAGAAAACATCACAAGAAGAAGGAAACAAACATAGAAATTAGGTTCTTAGCCCTAATCAAGGCATTCAGTCCTAACACATAACAAGATATCATAGCTCAAAAGCTCAAGAAACTTGACCATTACAAGAAAGCAGGTGAATCAAGCCCTACAAATTAATTATCTTTTATCACACAACCAGTTCTTATTCCATCTTGAATTAACTGATTCATTATTCACAGGTTCCAACTACGGGAAACCTAAGCAACAAGATATGTCTAGCTATCACAAATTAATTAAAAAATTAATTTAACATTACTTTAATTCCTTTATCAATAATCATAAACATGATTTAGGTTCATTAAACAATTCAATTAAACATGTATACTTTCATCAATTTGATTATCATAAAATTACAATAACAACAACAACCAAATTCATTAAACATGCCTCTTTATACTTTCATCAAATTAATTAAAAATTAATTCCAGATTTATTTCATTACAAATTTATATCACGAAAAACATGATAAACCAATCAATCATATATTTCACACTATCTAGTAAATAAAGTGGCAAACTGTTATCTCAGTAGAAATAAACAACATTGTTATGTGATCGATACAAACATTGTAATACTATTCAAGTATTTAATTAGACCATTTTCATCGCAATACAAGGGGATAAATCATGCTATTTATATGATTGAGTGTAAATAAATAGATAATAAATGAATCCCCTACCTAAAAATGTCATCAAAGTTCTTTGCATGAGAATGGATCAAAGAAACAGATCTCCCATCACCTCTCCCGCAAGAACTACATTCATTCGACGATGTTGCGACACCACCGCACCAAAATAATCAAGATAAACCCCATTAAAACCATGGGAGATCATCCACCATTTCATTTAAAGAATAATGGGAGGAAAAAGAGATAAAACTAGGAGAAAAGGTAATAAAATTAAGGAAAAACACAACTTGGATCGAAGATAGATTGTTATGGATTGAAGACAAAAGTCCGAGATCGAATCTAATTGAAGGGATCTTCAAAACACTAAAGATAGAAAGGACGAGTCACCTAGAGTTGAGTAAGAGGGAATATGTAGCCATAGGGATTGACAACCCAAGTAGATGTCTATTTTTTTAAAACATACAACATCATGGGATTACACGATGTTTAATCTCTTTTCATGTTGTGTAATGCCTCAAGGTCAGTTTTTTCTGAAAAACCAATTGCCTTTTTATTTTATTTATATTTCAAACCCCAATTTAACTCACATCATGAAAATATAAAACAAGCCATGAAACCATATTTCACATCATGTAATTACTTTACATGACGTGTAATCTCTCAACTTCTTAGAAACTAACAACTAAGTCCCTCCAGACATCTTGCAAGCCACCTCTAAGAACCTCATTATTGGGAAACATGAAAAGAGTCGATCCATATAGATCTGAGCCCTTACATTAGATACCTACCAAAACATTCTCATCCTTGAGAATCTAGATCCAACCTAGAGATAGAAAACCAAAAAAGAAGGTTAGTCGAACTACCACTCCGTGAGGTACCTCTCAAGGCTCTCACTACCATAGGAGCTTAACCACCTTCTCAAAGGAATATCATAAAACCACCCAACAATGACAACAATATCTTGGATGCTCTCCTAGAAGAGATACCTTTCAATAGATAGTAATCCACAACAAGAAACAAGAGAAAGACATCTCATAACCCAGAAAAGGTCTACAACCACAAAATGAATAGCATTATAAGAAAAGAGCTAAACATCAAACAATGAGTGGTTTTGAGCACATATCTGCAACTCACATTCCTAGGTACTCTATTTTATGCCACCGTGTTTCCAAAAGACACAAACCAAGGTGATATCTTTCCCATGAAACACCATCTCTTGGCGGTCCTGGATCTCTATAGGCCACTCCTAGAAGGTCGCATCATCATCAATATCGATCTCGCCCCAATCGATGATGTGAGAGTCATCATGAAGATAACGACGGAGATGTGACACGTGAAAAACATCATGTATCTGGAACATTTATAGAGGAAGAACTATCTGATACTCCATGGATCTAACATGTTCCAACACCTCAAAAGGCCCAAAAACCCAAGGATAAAACTTACTCCCATGACCAAACCATCATTGCCCATGATAGGGGGTCACATTTAGGAACACACGATCCACAATGTCAAACTCCAGAGGTCTCCTCTTTTCATTGGAATAGCATTTTTGATGATCTTACACTTCCTTCATCATCTCACAAATCACCTAAACCATCTCTGCCATATTCTATACTAGTTATGGTCGGATCATTGCTAAATCTTCGACCCCAGTCCAACACACGGAAGAACAACAAGGTTGGCCATACAAGTCTTCAAACGACACCATATCGGTGGTGGAATAAAAAATATTTTTTTAAGAGAACTATACCAAGGTCAAGTGCCTCATCTATGAACCTCAAAAATCTAGGAAATAAGAGCGCATCATTTCTTCAAGTTTTTGGATGTCGTTCTGTTTGACTATCCATATGCGGACAAAAAGTAGCGTTAAGGCATATCTGAGAACCAAAATAATGTTGGAGACCTCTCCAAACCCTAGAGGTAAAAAAAGAATCTTGACAGGAGATGATCATCCTTGGGACTCCATGGAGTCTAAAAAGATCCCCCTGATATTACCTCAACAAAACCTCCACTGAACTCGACTCCTTGATTGCTTTAAAGTGGGATGATTTTTTCAAATGATCCACTAAAACCCATATAGCTTCATATCCTTCTTGAGATTGAGGTAAATTGGTAACAAAGTCTATCGATATGTCCTCCCACTTCCCCTGAGGAATATCTAATGACTGGAGAAAACCACCAATAACACGGTGCCGAGCCTTCACATTCTATAAAACCAAACATCGAGACACAAGCTCTACAACTACATGCTTCAACCCAGGACACCAAATCTGACCTCTCAGGTTTCATTACATCTTTGTCACATCATGATGTACTTCTAAAGCAGAACAACATAACTCTCTAAGAACCATCTCATGCATTATCAAATGAAAGAAAATACTTCCCTAAAATAAAACTCGATGTTGTTCATCCGCATGCCAACCATTAGGGGTCTCTCAAAAGAAAAACTCAATCTATCTAGATATCCAAATCAAGATCCCCCAACTCAAATTCCTCAACCTACTGCACCATAGATGATTTCATCATCATCTGAAAAATAAAACCTATTCCCCTAACTTCTCCCATATCTAGATGCAATGCCGAAAGTTATTCTATCACTCTCGAGGAATCACAATATTCATGCAATGCATCACTATGTAACTTCTTGCTCAGTGCGTTAGCTACAACATTCCCCACCCTAGGTGTATAAAAATATTTGAAGTTTTAATCCTATAAAAACTCCATCCACTGATTCTGATTTAAGTTCAAGTCACATTGGGATAAATTATACCTTAGACTCTTATGATCAGTGAAGGCCACAAAATGATCGCTGATGAGGTAATGTCTCCACAACCTCAGGGAAAACACTACAATAACCAACTCAGTATCATGGGTGGAATAGTTATTCTCATGGGTAAGTAACTTACAAGACCCATAATACACAACTAATCTATATTGCATTAGAACACAACCCAAACTAAGATGTGAATCATCACAAAAAAATCTCAAACTGAACTCCTTCTGTTGGAATAAAAATAACTGGAGCACAAACCATATTCTCCTTTAGATACATAAAAGTTGTCTGAAACTGATCAGTCCATAACAATGCATGATCCTTTCTGGTCAATACTATCAGAAGATTTTATACCTGAGATAAATCAGCTACGAACATCATGTAATAGCATGCAAGGCTAAGGAATCTTCACACCTCTTCCACTGTCTTGGGGGATGCCCAAGTAACAAATACTTATATATTCAACGGGTCAATAGATACACCCGATTGGGATACTATATTCCCCATGAAACATACTTCTCGATCCCAAAACTCACACTTTGGAAACTTCCCAAATAGATGCTGACGATGAAGAACTACCAAAATAGCACACAGATGCTCTGCATGCTCATCCTCAGATGTGAAGTAAACAAGGATTTTGTCGATGAAAACCACCACAAACTTATCCAGGAACTCATGGAACATAGTTTTCATTAACCCCATGAACATAGTTGGAGAATTCATTACACCAAACGACACAAAAAAAACTCATAATTCCCATGATGTAAAAAAAAAAAGAATTCTTTAGAATATCCTCATTTTTAACATGCATCGGATGATATCTTAACCATAAATCTATCTTTTAGAACCAACTTTCACCCATAATTTGATTGAAAAAAATCAATCGATGGAAGGGGATAGTGGTTTTTCATTGTCACTTGGTTCAAGCGATGATATTCGATACACAATCCAAAACTGTTTTCATCCTTCATTATGAACAAAACTGGTGAACCCCACGGTGACTCACTCATCCAAACAAGATCATTCTTTAATATACCATCATGATGTATATGCAACTCTCACAACTCATAATGTTTTATCCTATATGGGGACATTTAGATAGGAGACACACCTAACTGTAGTTCGATCCCAAACTCGATCTCCCATCGAGGGCGAAATGATAAAACCTCCTCTAAAAATAAATTAGGGTACTCTTCTATGAAACTAGGAAATGTCAACTCATGAAACTGAAAAAATCAGTATATGATCATCCATTTGGGATGATAAGGACAGAACACGCCTCTGACCCATCCGAGAGTGTCCCTCGCCAACAAACACTACTGGCTCTCCATTATCATTGAAGAACACCAACTACTTCATAAACCAATCCATGATAGCCTACATCGAATATAACCAATATATACTGAGGATGATGTCATATGGTTGTATCTGTAAACATAGGAAATCACCCCAAGAGTGGTGTTTCCCTAGCATCAGCTCATAGTCTTTACATACATCAAATAAGTCAGCTCGACCTCCAACTAGTGTAGTCAATGCCAAGGGAATAGGAAACCCCCCTACCTCAAGTCCTAAATCATGTACAAGGGTAGGTGATATGAAGGAGTGAATTTCTCCTTGATCAAACAAGGCATGCAACCAAGTAGAAAACAAGAAAAGAGTACCTCAAATGACGTCTGGCTCACCTGGCGCTAGTAATACTAAATCATGAAGCTGAACACGACCTGCTCCACATCCTCTCCAATATTACTATATAACACCTCCTCTATTACACTATAATCTCTGAGGATGGGGAATATCTCGGGGTTTTCCTCTTCTTTCTCCATATACTCTCTGTTAACCCCAAACTAGAGCAACCTATTGATGCTTCCTTGCCTGGAACTGCCGTAATGGAGGAGCCTAAAGCAGAACAACTAGCACACATTGAATATTTATATAGTTCGGGAACTCTCGTCACTGATGACCTTAGCCTCCATAAGAAAATCATTTGTCTAATCCCTTGGCATAGGCCTTAGAGCTGCCACCACTGGTGAAGAAAGATATTAAGGGCTAGGACCTACCCTTGGATGATCAAAATCTCTTCTTTCCTGACAACTGGGAACCCCAGACAACATCTTTACTTCATAAGGAATCATGTTGACCCCCTCAAATGACGATCTCATTCTATCCAATGTCCACCCGATGCTCTCTACTTTTTCCAGTACCATGAGATATGTCTTCAGCATAAATGGGGTGACCTGATGCTAGATCTCTAGATGCAAATCCTTCTCAAAATGACTTTCCCTAGACTCCTCATCAAGCATTTTTTATGAATAATATCTTAGAAGATTCTCAAAATTGACTCCAAAATCTTGCACACTAGAGGTCCCCTACCTAAGGATAAGTAGCGTTTAGTGACTGGCCTCCTTCGCGGTCGAAGAAGGAAACTCATATTTGAACTGGTCTCAGAACTCCCCCCACAAGACTACTAACTCCTCATGATATCTATGGAATAAAAACCACCACTGCCTCATTTACCCACGCAACAACCTCACAACAAAAAATACCCAGTGATCCTTACAATCACAGATTGAATTGAAATCTATCTCAACCTCCTCTAACCAGTCTTCTAAGAATGTATCTAAAATAGAGCCCTCATACCTGTATAGACTCTAGTGCTGAAACTCTCAGAGTGTCCTTCATGTATCATCATTGTCAACCACTATTTTGTGGTGATCATTTAGTGAAACCATCTTAACATCTTCTACACGAACCTAATGAGAATGTCAACCTGGAGCCATTCTTGAAAAATAAAAAATTGTTAAAGCTCATAAACGTTGAATATGGAAGGATTTAACATTAATCAATTGTTTTATTTTATTCATTTTAGGTTATCCTATCCCATGGTCTACCTATTCAAACACAGACACAAAGAAGAATGATGCATGATCCTTTCATAGGTCTCTAACCTGAAACTAGTATCACCTCATTTAGTATCTAATTTAATCTTAAAGTTCCATGCATCATGTCATAGGGGGGCCTAAATACCCATGTCTAATATAGTATCATGTGTTTGTAGCAGTTGTTCAACTTAGCTAACATCGTTTCCCTACCAACCCATCCAATCTCACATGTTCCTGACCCCAAAACCAATCCTATCATTCATACTATATCTCTGATACCACTATGTCACGACCCCTCCTCACAAATTGTACCCATTATAGGCTGGAAATGAGATAAGAGAGATAGTGACACTCGAGTCTCACCTCTAGTAGGCCCTAGGTTGGAGACTAGCACTAAGGGTATAATAAACACACATATGAAAGGGACTACCCTCTAATAGAATACTTGAGAAAGAGAGAGATAAGATAGATTCACCAACCAAAACCTTCTCATACATATAAAAAAATGAAAACACAAGTGCACATATGTAATGTCTTGCATGAACTACAATAACTGAAAGGGAAAACTCCAAGTACCAAAAGAAAGGTACAGACGTCATTGACCACTAATCCCAAAACAGATCCTACAAAACCCACAAGCTAGTAGTAACCAGACTGATCTCCAACCTGCCCCAAGTGACCTGAATACAATTTATATATACATAGGGTGAGTATAACAATATACTCAGTAGGATCCTCTATGGATCCTCTCATAAAAAAGTAAATAAAGAATGCTAAATCACAGTGAACAATAAATGAAACTAACTCATCACCTAAATAGGTATACTGGATTCCCATCCTCACCATGGTTACTCTCACCAAGTATCTCATACAAGAGTATATAATATAGTAATGAATATCAAGGGTACCCCTCTACCACTTCCCCACTGGTTTTTCTCTTTGCCCCAATGTCCCATGTAATTATCATCTCTCTTCAAAAGTAATCTGTCCTAAAAACACCTATGTTGGGAATCACAAAATGCACCTTGTGCAACACACCACCAAGTCCACATAACCAAAAGTAACTAGGTAGTTTTTTGTGATCCACCACAAACCGCATAACATTTACCATACATCAATTATTATACCTCAATCCATCACATCCCATACATCGAGTAAGGATCCTCAATCTATCACAACCCATAAATGTTATACCTATAGAAGTCCATAGGAAACTATATCCATAATACATGTGTGTAAAATAACCACAATACATTACATCCCTCTAAACACATATATGGGGAAAACTAACCGTCATGTATACCAGCACAAGTAACTACCAAGATAAGAGAGAGGGACCAAAGGGGGTAGTCATCCATCCATCCTTACACTGGGATATTGGGGAAAACACCCCCCTCTAGGGCTCAAAATCCCTAAGGTGTTAGTATCCCTAACCGATATGGTGGAGTAGAGTATAATAAACATAAAGTACATGATATAATGTATCTCACAATAATACTATGAGAGTCACCTAGTATCAAACTCAACTACAACTTACATCTCCCGGATTCCCAACTGCCACTGCTAAGACAAGATATCCTATAAGAAAACAACCATTAAAAGTGGTACATTAAATTACTTTATTCCTTTTTTATCAATTTCACTTTATATTAATTTTTTTTAACCATTAATTAACCATTATAATTTCCCACAACTCATTTAATTAGCTACATATCATGTTCTATGCCCTCCAGGCATAATAAAATAAAGTCCACAACTTCTCAGAATTTGTCTCAGTGTTGCTTCCAAGAATTCTATAACCCCATGGGTTAAACATTAATTAAAATTATTCACATTAATCACATTACTCAAATTAATAATTTTCATATTACTAGGTATTTTATCAAAACAACTAAGATACAAGAAACAAGGAGCTCAACGTGATGAGTAAATGAACTACCCATTGTGTCTTCACGACATATAGCAGGAGCGTAAGATTATCTAACCTTGAGAAGCTAAACATAGAAAGAATGTGGTATATACCATGAATATTATCCTCTCTTAGAAGGATAGTAACCAAGACCATATGCCTCATGTAGTGGGGAAAGGATAACAGAATAACAAAAACATGGTCATCGTCCAAACAACTGATTCAAAAAAGCATCTAGCATTCATATCAATGGGAAAGACAATCTTCAACCTGTTCCATCATCACTGGTTTCCTCCTGACACCCAAATTCAAATCTTGATGCATCCCAACATCATAGGCATCAACTGTTTCCATAGCAACCAGGCCTCCCCCCCCCACATACCATGAAATCCCTCCAGGCTTAAGACACATTAGGACCTCCCTACCCCACATCACAAGGATCATATCTAAAGCACATCAAAAGTAGCAGGAAATAAACATATCCATTGCGCTCTTGGCCCTAATAAAGAAATTAATCCTTGACACACAATGAGCTCTCATAGCTCCAAAGCATAAGGTACTTGGCCTTTATAATCATACGGGTGACTTAGCCCCACAAATGCATTATCTTTTATAATACAACTGGTTAATATTCCATCATGAATCAAACGATTCATTATTCATAGGTCCCAACTATGGGAAAACTAAGAAAAAATCTATCTCTAATTATCACAAATTATTTAAAAAATTAATTTAACATGCCTTTTATTCCATTATAAACAAGCATCAATATGCTTCAGGTTCATTAACCAATTCAATTAAACATGCCTCTTTAGTATTTTATCCAATTAATTAAAAATTAATTCCATCTTTATTTTTGTCACCAATTTCCATCAATAAAAAAATTATAAACCAAGAAATCATATATATCACACAATCTATAAAATCAAGAGGCAAACTATTATCATGGTACAAAGAAACAACATCGTTATGCGATCAATACCAATTCTTTAATCTATTTCACATATTTAATTAGGTCAATTTCATTTCAATCCAAGGTGATAAATCATTATAACTCTATGATTTCATAGAAGTAAATAGAGATGAAAAAAATCCCCTACCTCAAAAGTTCGTCTATGTTCTTCGTATGAGAAAAATATAAGAAACGAATCTTCGATCACCTCTCCCATAACAACTGCATCCTTCTGAAGACTCTGTGGCACCACCACACTAACAAAAAATGATATAAATCCCATTATAACTATGGGAGATCATCTTCCATTGCATGGAAAGAAGAATGGGAGTAAAATGAGATAAAACTATGATAAACCTTAAGAAAATGAAGGAATAACATACCTTGGATCAAATATATATTATTACGGATCGAAGAAGGAAGTCCAAGATTGATTCCCATCAAAGTGATCTTCAAAATGCTAAAGAAGGGACTATTGGGTATCCTGGAGTTGAGGGACAGGGAAGTTGTACCCATAGGGTTTTGCAACTTGAGCGACTAGATAAGTTTTAAAAACATATAGCGTCGGGGGATTACACAACGTATAGTCCCCTTTCACGTCATGTAATGTCTCAAGGCCGATTTTCTCTGAAAAACCTACCACCTTTTTATTTTATTTATTTTTCAAACTTTGATTTATCTCATGTCATGAACATCCCAGAAAATCCATGAAATTTTATTTCAAATCATGTAATTACTTTACATGACATGTAATCTCCCAACTTCTAGAAAATAACAGTTGAGTCCCTTCAAACTTTCTCCAAGACTCCTCTGAGTACCTCAGTCTTTAGAAACACACAAACAGTCAATCCACACAAATATAGGCCCTTAAAAATTCTATAACATATCTGAATGATCACATATGCCTTTTAACCTCATGTGGTAAGTTTTCTATTCATGCATTCACTACACTAATATAAATGGGTAGTATAATACTTAATTAATAATTATATGTACCATAACATGGTAACTTGATTTCTTCATTAAAAAGGTATTTTTCTTTACACTATCAATTCAAAGATTTTCATGGTCAGGTCTTTATTATTCATATTAATTTGATTGTACATGTAGTAAGGTGACTCCTAAGATGAATTAAGCTCAATATTCAATGTGCGTTAAATTAATGACTTATAAAAAAATTAATCCAACTCATAGTTACAAGTTTTTTCATGTAGTAAGGTGACCCAGTCACCTGACCTTCATGGAATGTTCAAACTCATTTTATTGTATTAACATTTCACATTCGGTATAGTTAGTATGGTATGTTCTAGACCCAACCATTTTTAAATTCTTTCCAATAATCCATTTTCTAATAGAAAAAAATAAATTCAATAATAACAATGTAAACATGATTTGGGATCATTAAAATAAGAAGGAAATTATAAAATCCAACATCACCAATGTCCTCCAATCTCTAGTGGAAAATAAAATTGTTTTTCCTCCAATAATCTATCTTTCATCATTATTCATTTTTAAATAAAGATTTCATCAACTTTTTAATTTCATGTATTTACAATAAGTTTATATAAAAATGTTCAAAAGGGTTTTACACAATTTCAATATGATAATTTTTATCATCCACTCCAAATATTCTTTTAAAAACTTCATGTCCTTTTCAATTCTCCATTATTATATATTCTATTATATTTAAAAAATTTCAAAGTATTTTAATATATCCCTTTTGAATCCTTTATTTATTTTAAAAGACCATTAATTCAGTACTATTTATAAAAAGGTTTTCAAAATTCATCACTTTCCATTGACAAAAAAATTTGAATGTAATTTGTAGTTCAATATTTTAAATGGTTTGGGGAAAACATTTCCATTTTCCTTACTATTTACCATACACGTTCTATCATTCACGAAGTGATGTTTTTATCACCCTATATGTTATATTATTATATTATTGGTTATGGAAAATGATATTTTTGATATCTTATGATTTATTATGTTCATGGTTAGTGTTTTTTTGAAATTATTAATAAATTCATTCTTTTTTCGTTGGTTATTTATGATATGATAATGATTGATTTTATGTGGCACACATATGTATGGATGATGATGGGTGTGGCCTTATATCACCCACCAATGAATTTTTTTAAGAATATATCTCATGTAATATTTAGGCATGGACATGATGAGTTTGTTCACACTAGCATTGGAATGATGGGTTTGATCACAATTTTAGGCTTTGAAATAATGAGATTGTTTACTTAAGCATGGACATAGTGAGTTTTCTCAGACATGTGTTCCATTGCCTATGTTTGTTTCACATTTATAGAATGTTTATGATGTTATCCCAAATTGTCACAATGGATTTTATTTCCAGGAAATTCCTTGTTTTTGGGATTATGACTCTTTATTAAAGTATTCTACACTTTCATTTCATTCTCAAATTTTAAATGATTATTGTAATGTTTTTATCCATATCATATCTTTAATGATTATTTAATGATAATTTTATGATCATATATTTATTTATCATATTTTATGATTATCATCAATGGAATTTTTATTTCTATTATGATATTTATGTCTCCCTCACGTTCTCTTCATGTTATGATTTGTTTTTTCCTTACAGAGCATGTCATCTCACCACTTTATTTTGTTTCCAATCTACAGGTTATGTAGATGATTAACCCATGTGATTTATCTAGATATAGGTATAGAAGATTATAATTATGGATAAATGTTCACAAGTTTTCGAAAATAATATTTTTATGTATCTAATTTTTAAGACAATAAACCTTTTGATCTTTGGGTTGTATGACTATTTGTGAGATGTTCTCTTTAAATAATATTACTAATATATTATTTAATTCATGTTTACCATGAGTTATATAGTATAATAGGTTTTATATTGTTATTCTAGAGAACATATAACTACACATATGCTCAATTATTTTTATAATCCTCACTGAACAAAACATTGAATTATATTATTATAATTATTATTATTATCATTTTTATTTCCTTGATACATGCATAACTCATAGATAAATTAATACAATTTTATAATTAAAAAAATTAAAATTTATTTAACTGATATTTAATATATCATTTCCACATGACCCTTAACATAGTTCATCATTCTTCCATGATATTTATTTAACTATGAATAATCACTATTTATTTATTTAAATAATTACCACTATTTTATTCATTAATGAATACATAGATTATGAAATCAACTAAACCCGAATAATATTATTTCATAGATCATGATAATAATATCTATTATAATATTAAATTCATATATATATATATCATATTTTTTATACATGCTTAGTACATGACCCTTTATGTCACTTTAATAGAGTTATTATATTAAACATGCCTAAAATCCAAGATTAGCATCTAGAAACTAATCAAGGAACCTCTAAAGAAAGGATTTATGGTCCAATAATGATCAAAAACCTTATAATAATTCCCACTAATTAATATAATCCTTTTATCATGATATCTCTAATCATTAACATTTCATACTCATGACATTAACCAATGTAATATATATGTTATTTATTGACTTTTCAAAAATGATTTTTCCAATTAAATTATCACTAGTATTCTATTAATTGTTTATTTTCGCTCTAATCAAAGGATCTGAGTTATAATCATCCATTAATATTAGAAAGGGAAAATCATTTATTCACTTTTCACTAATTCTATATCACATTTGATGCACCCAATATTGATGTGAGCATAAATTCTCATATTTTTTATCAATATATCAAAGAAAAGGACCCATGATATACATTGAAATTTATATCATCACTATACAACATTACACCCACTCATAGATAGAAATATCCAATAACTAATGCCTTATCTCATAACCTCCTCTATTGAATATTACATTGAGAGAAGATCAAGAGAAAAAGTACCAATGCCTTATGAGCTAACTACCTTAATATAATGTATCATTTTTACCAATCATATTATGTCATTTAAACAATGAATATGTATTAAAGATTTTCTTTATAAAAATTTAGTATTATTTTCATAATAGAGAATAAATATGACCTGTTAAGGAAACAACCACTCTATGTACATTATCATATAAAATTGTATACCAAATAATAATTAAAAAGTGACTAGATATTTATTAATATTCACAACACTAAATATATAATTAATAATAATGTGTAATGTAATTGGTTATAGGGCACTAGTTAAAGACACTAACATGCATAAGATCAAACTTTTAATGAAATCCATCATACTTTATCTCACAAGATGTTCATGATTCTCTTGAGATAAGGCAATAGTCAAGAGATCCCCCATGATCTCCTCCATGGGCTTTGATCACTGTAACATTACAACTTTGAGAAAAATCCAGCATGATATAAGCATTAAAAGTTTATTATTTTCCTATTAGTATGACTTGGAATTGTAGAGAGGTACTATGTTGTACTTTATTCTCAATACAATGTTATATAATCATTACAACTATTCACCACACCAATCTCCCAAATAAAATTTCATTTAAAAATTGTTTCTCTATCTATAAAAGAATCTATATTATAAAATAAATCCACAATCGATAACTAAATTTCTTAACCACCACATACTCACATATCCTCTATTGAGATAGAGGACACATACTCACTATGATTTTAGTTCATTATAATCTATCTGGAAACAAGGATTGGTAGATCCTTAGATGACTAGCTCCTTATCTCCTCCATAAATATAGAATATATCTTTAGTATGCCTTAGATATATTATGATTATCTTAACAACAGTCCAATTTTATTCCCCTAAGACCATATGATATCTTCCAAACATGCTCAAGTCATAAGTATCATAATTCATAGTTTATATCATGGAATGAATGATGGATCCTATCATAGATTATTATGTCACACTTTTCATCCTCTATTTCTCCCCTTGTGTATGAGTACAGATTTTCATTGGGAAATGTATAAAAGGATTCATTAGAAGAAATCCCTTATTGAATTGGACAATATCGAATCTCTTCAGAATCCTATTAATATATGTGCCCTATATTAGTCTATATAACCTCTTAGATCTATCAAAATTGATCTTAATCAATAGAATATAGGCTGATTCACCTAATTATTTCAAGGAGAAGCATTTGTTCAATATTGTTTTCAATAAATATAAGACTGATATCTCATTTCCAAAATTTAATATGTCATTGACATATAATTCTTGGAAAACAATTTCACTTCCACTAAACCACTTGAGACCCTTGTCTCAGATTCATTTTTGATGAAACCAAATAATCACATGCTGTAATTTAAAAGAATATCCCATGTCCCAAATTCTCACACTAGACCATAAATTAATATCCATAACTTGAATAAAATATTGGAATTTTATGTTGTTAAAAATGATTTTTTTGTGTGTTATATAGACATCTTACATTTGGTCCTCATTATTTAAGGTTGTGTTTACAATCTATTTTCCAAACATAATAGTTAGGTGAAACTACATTAGAAAGATGAATTATAATTAATTTTTTTATTAAAAATAGTGAAATTATTTTTCTCATAATTTATGCCTTGATATAGACTAAATCCTATGTCCACCAGTCATTCCTTATAGGTTCTCACATTAAATTTCTTGTCTATTTTCTTCTTGTACACCAATTTTAACAAAAAAAATTATATAAACTGGTGGAACAACTAAAACATAGACTTAGATCCTTTACATGGGATTGAACTTAGAAATAATTTATTCCTTACATCTTTAAACATTCCTTCTCATCATATCTTCTTTATATGTGATAGATTCTTTATTATAAACTTATTATTATTCACTATTCAAAGTGGCTAAAAAATCATATATATAATGCCCCATACCCATAAACCTAGATCCATTTTTATAAGTCATAATTTACAATTCTAGAATTGGTACAAATAATTTTGTATCAATTTTAATCATATATGAAAATAGAATCAAAAATAAATAATGATTCACATACATACAAAAAAACATTTTTTGGTTTATATTTATAGGGAAATTACAAAAAAATACCCTTTACATTATAAGACTCACATATTCGAATGAGTGTTTTCCAAACTATACCTAGACTTTATTATTCTATAATAATTATCCAACATCTCCCATTAAATTAAACCCAAATGAATCTCTTCTATAAATAAAATACATAGCATTATTGTTTACGACTTTGGAAAATGGAAACATATAATGGATAATCTCAAATTCTCAGTAAGGGTAAAAAAATTCATTTAAAATCGAATAACATAAGTGAGTATAAGGGTATGATAATACATTCAAAGTGTATGAAAATTATATAAGAGAATTTATAACAATAAAAACATGGATCATAAGTCATGATACATTAAATAAAAATATAAAATAAGGTTTTAGTCATAATTCTAAACATTCATGAGAAATATGATATCAATTATTGCTCAAATGTACCATTAGAACTCATATAAATCAAATAAAAACTATATAGGTATCTTGGGACATTATATTAATCATCATTCAAAATGGAATCACCTAATTGTATAATTACAACATCACATATTTATGAAATCAGGTAATAAGATAATTCTATGAATCTATTCAAAGTAACTATAAACAGAAAACTCTATCAGTTTACACATTATAATGGAGTGCTATATCAGGCTCACCCATCATCAATGAAATATCTAGCTCCCCCGTCACAAATTAAAATTTCCATAAACCATTACATGAAAAAATCACATGTAGCATGAATTTTATCATAAAACTCATTGAAATGATATTCATTTCTTTATAACATAATTAACATGTTGAAGAAAAATAGGTTTAATGAAAATATATTTCAAACATCATCATAGACCATCTAGAGAAAATATGTAGATGTTATTATTAAATCATATCCTTGGTGAAGTAATCAAGATATTTTTAAAAATATGTTTGCATAATATAAAAAACTAAATTATGAAATAATTAAGAAATACACTTTTAAAAAAATAAAATTTATTACATTTAATTGTAAAATGTGTCAAAGGTGACCCATATCAAAAACATTATAAAATTATATTTTGTAACCATTTTAAAAGAAATTTAAATACCATGGAAAATATCTTTGGGAAATCACATATCTTTAGAAAAGTAAAATTATATATCATGATAATGAATTTTGAGAAGAAATATTTTTAATAAGAGGACTTTAAAAAATTTAAATAGTCGATTTTAATAAAAACCCTTTATTTTTTTAAAATTTTAAAAAAAATTGAAAATGAATACTATGGATGGATCTGTATGAATTACTTTGTTATCATAAATTCATAAAAAATAACACTCATTTGTAGTATATACATTACATAATATAATGAAATTGAAGAATATAAATCATATCTCAATGAAAAAATTCATCTAAGAAAACCCTTGTGACTTTAGTAATTTTAAAATTAAAATCCATTAACAACATGAAATATTTCTCTAGAAATTGATATTGAGAAAAAGAAATACCTTATTATTTTTATAAAAGGTATTTAAATACCTATTGAAATAGATAACATAAAATAAAACATCAAATACATAGAATAAATATTTATCATGATATAATATCTCAATAGACAACATATACACCATATAACTGGAAATAGGTGAATAACATGGAACATGACTCAATGAATGATGCGTGAGAAGAGAAAACCCTCACAAAGGTCATAACATTTGATGTGAAAATAAATCAATGAAGTGATGATGAGAAAAAAAAGTGTACTCACATAAAAAAAGTGTAAATACAATATGAAACAAAATGTGTTCTTTTCACAGATAACTATGGCATAACATAGTAAATTGAGACGTGATAAATCCTAATGAAATGAAATTAAGTGAAGAATCCTCTCAACTCAAGTTATTAATTCCATTTTACATCCTCTAAATTTATATATAATAAAAATATATTAATTATATATGTTATTAAGAATATATTTCAAATTTATTAACTTATTTTTATCCCTTATTATTGTGTTTCATTCTTGTACTAAATCGGTATAGTTCACATTGCTCACTTCAGGGTCTCTCATTTCATAATCTCAAAATAGTTCAGCTATATTTATAATAGTAAAATATCATTCCCCAATGGTTTCATAAACTCCATAAAAGTGAATGTATAGGTTCTATTTTATTTTAAGAGTATGTATGTTCAATAGGTTATAAAATCGTTACAAACCATGAAACCATTGTTAATAAGCCTATTTTTTACGGTTAAGAAGTAAAAGTGTTTTATTACATTTAGTTTCATTTTAATAATGTAAAAATTACCATTATAGAGTCATAATAATAAAATAAAATTAATATTAATGTAATATTAAATCATAAAATCATTTTTTAAAAATAATCATGATATATTTAAATTGATAATAACATCATCTTTTATCCAAGATGTGTAAAACTGCAAATGCTAGCAACGTTTTTCATATGTGATTAAAATATGGGAAAAATTATAATTCTATATGTTTTTTTAAAAAATTTATAATAAACAATATAATAATTTATTATAAACATTTAGTATTATTTTATTATTTAGAAATAAAGAGGTTGATTTGAATTGAAAGACTATATTTTATGAACCCACATTTTTACATAATAACGGCTTAATGAGAAGAGTTTTTTGGGAGGTAAAAAAAATAAACCATCCTAAATTGATAAAAAAAGATTACAATACCATAGAAATAGAATACTATAAGAAAAATAAGTGATGGTTTAATACTTTTTCCAGATAATGAATCATAAATATGAGTGGTTAAAGAGGCATGGAAACCCATACCTCGATAATTGAGGTGAAACCTTTTGATTAGACTTAATCTATATGGAGAAGTGACATTTTATCTCACTGAGACATTAGGAAAGTGAAGATATAAGTTTTGAGTGGTTTTTTAGTGGTTTATCATAAAAATAAACTCATATTTTTATTAGTAATTTCAAGATGAATCCTCTTTTTATAGGCAAAAAATCAATGGCATTTTCACAAAATTTCTATTCTTCAAGTGTCATTAATGTGATTTTAAAAATGAAAATTTTCACATACATAGACCCTGGATGATAAACATGAAAATTTACCTTATAAATTATTGAGAATAGGCTTTTTTATGACTTTTTAATGAGTTATAAATATTCTTAAAGCATTAAATACCATTTAATGTAATTTTCAAACACTAATCATAAATTTTAAAATTAAACACATCGAGATAAAAATGGAGTTCATATTAAAACACTTAAATAAACCAATATCAATTATATTTATCTATAAAATTCATATAACACCTGAAATCATCTGATACTTACAATTTTTAATATTTTTGAAACAATCTATTTGATTTCTCTTAATTTTTCACAAGTGTTGTATCAACACAACATAAGCATTTTAAATAATTAAACTATATTTTAAAAATTAAAAATAAATTATTAACAAAAATACAATTTATTATTAATAATTATAGTCATATAGGTTACTTAATAATTTCCAGTTACTCTTATCCATATAATGAAAACATATGTAATCCATTAAATGGCATAAAGTGACATTTTATTAAATATAACACTTCCTTCTCTTAGAATCAAGAAAATATTTCAATGGATGCTACCAAAAATAGTCTAGAAATGAGGCTAGGTATATATACGTCTTATCAAACAAATAATGGATATGTTTAGATGTGATTTTAACCCTTTGTACTTAATTTCAATATCTACCTAAATTTACCTTTATCATGGTAACTCAATTGTTTTACCATGATAAATTATTTTTATGCACAAAAATGAAATTGGACTCTATAACCAAATTTGGACATTATTATATTAAAAAAATATTTAGTTTTATAAATTTAAATTTCTATAGGAGTAAAAAATTAATTTTAATATATATATATATACAAAATTAATGAAAAACAATTTTTTTAAATACCCTTTTTAAGCGTACAAATGGTTTTACTCAATAATTATTAATATTATTTATTCTCTTGGAAGTAATTGGATAATAATTAAATATAGTAAAGTTAAATTAAAATTGGATCATTATAAAACCAAAAGGCAACTTACAACCATTCCATTAAATGAAATGATCCAAAAATAGTTTTTAATTAGGATAAAATATAACCTATATTAAAAGAATTCAATCATGACTTCAAAAATTTAAAATAATAATTCCAAAAGATTTATTTTTTTATTAAATAAATATTTAGTTGAGAAATTTTTTTATAAAGTTTAATTAAATCATAAATCATGACGATTTCATCAAAGTTATGATATATATGAAAATGGATTTTTCACTATTCACAAAAAAATCAACCATTAAAAAAATCCAAAAAATTCTCAATAATATAAATATGATATATTTAATCTAAAAACATCCTCTATATAATATCTAAATTATACATTTTTAAAATTTTACTTTTAAATAAAACCTTATAATACATAGAAAAACAATTTAGTTAAATAAAACTCTTCCCTTATCAAATGAAAAATTATATGAAAATTTTAATTATATTATGAAATATATAAATACATAAAATGATTGCATATAGATCATTCAATTTATTTATTTCTATGATTACGTGTGTTTTCACAATATCACTCTCACACTCTAACCTCTTTGTTTCTCCAATGTAGTATTTTTTTCTAGATCATCTTCTTCACTAGGGCCTTATAGAATCAGTTCTTATACAAACTCTTGCATATCATGAGCATCAACTTCATCAGAGTCAATAACTATCCCACAAATGATTTTAAAGATGTGATCCCTGTCAAGGAATATAACCTATCATTCCATAACTACCTTTTTATCTAATGAGTCATATATTTAATATCCCCTTTCTGCCTTGGTATATCTTATAAAGACACACTCCATGATATAGGTCCCTAGTTTTATTCCATAAGTGGCATTAACTAATGCCTCACATCCCCAAGAATGGGTATGTGACAAAATATGCCTCTTTATAATCCAATGATCGAATATAATTCCATTTTTCACCATAGTTGTATCATATATTAATGTATACACTATATTCTGCAATTCATATCCTCAAAATGATAATGTAATATCTTTGTTACTCTTCATTTACCTAACCATGTCATGAAATGCATGGTTCCTCCATTAAATAACATTTTTTCACTGTGGTGTATAAGGATGAATGGGTTGATATAGAATCCAAAATTCCCATAAGTTTTTAATTAAATATTGGTTAATATAGTCTCCAATATAATCAAATTTATGATTCAATATATCATTACTCAATTAATTATCTACTTATTTCATGAACTCCTTAAAGTCCCCAGTGGTTTTTGAATTATACCTCATTGCATAAATATTTTTATATATTTCCATGTATTCTATAATATTAATATATTACAATTACCCACCCCTATAAGTAACTGTAAATGGGATAAAACATTTATATCTATTAATTCAATAATCTTTATTCCCTTTTCATAATGACTAAAAAAGGTGATTTTATCATTTTTCCTTATAAGGAAGAATGATAGCTATTATGTGGTTTTAGAAAAAAGGCATCTAAATAACCATATTGATATAAATTTTTCCAAAAATTCCCATTTACATTACAATGTTATAGATTCCAAAACATCAATATATGAGTCATATGAACTTTATTCATAATTAATTACCAATACAAGGTTATCATATTCTAGAATAAAAAGACCATTTTTATGGTGTGACATTCCATATAAAATGATATCATAATAAAAGTAGTTGACTTTGTTTTCAAATTTTAATAAATTACTATCCATGACTCTACTATACATAGATGTTTTATTCTTGGAAACACTAGTCATTTAATAATAGTTCTTTAATAACTAAATCAATCTTCTTGTAAATGTTAAATAGTAGTCTCCAATAGCTAGAGTATCCATTTTCTCTCTATTAGAAGCCTTTAAATCCTCCTCCTATAACTAAGCCTTATTGAATATATTTATTTCTTGTATTTTGATAAATATATATTCATAATAAGTGATATTTAACACCCAATTGAATGAAATATAATTGTTACACTCAATAATGAATTCAGGTGAAGCTTCCCCTCACTACTTTATACCTGTGTAGTTATTTTTCTAGTGGCCTCTCATTCTAAATGAAAAACAATTCTTCTACTTATTACTTCTCATAACTCTGTATATTTTTTATTTGAAGACTTTTTATTTAAATCCTTAGATTTATAAGTTTACTTATATCACTTTCCATGAACTTTATTTTAATAACCATAAGGACTCAAGGTTTTCCATGCCTCATAAAATTATTTATATAGAAAATCAAGGTGAGGTGTTTGATAAGATAAATATATATATTTTTCATATTATATTTAATAATAAAACATGATATGATCTAATGTGTGATGAAATAAATAGATATTTTTGAATTTAATAAAATATATTAAATCCCAATACATCTTAATACTCAATATACTTAATCATTTGGACTATATATAGTCTGGTTAGAACCCCCTCTCAATGCATGTGTAAGAAATGTTCCATGGGGATATCATATCATTCTTTCTTGACCTTCCCCTAATAATGATCATTAAGATGTGACAACATTTTATATGAATCATTTTCCTTGTAAATATTCTAGATCTCACTAGTCATAAAAGATAATGTGAATCACATGATATCTGACACAACACAAAGGTGTCTCGAGTAGATCAGTAAATATTCCACACATTCATCAATGGAAATATCCTTAGAAAAATGGGACTTAATTATCTAAATCAATTTCTCTTGACGTAGTATAATTCACAAGCACCTATATCACTATTGGATGTTTTTGTTAGTAAAGTGGTTACCTTTCTCCAAAGTGGATCTTAGTGATAATATTAATTTCAAATTGCATTCAAATTTCTATAACTAAAATAAAATTATGTTTTTGTACAATTTCGTGACTACCAAAATATGGGATATATTAAATTTAATTAATTCACATTATACTATTTTATAGAATCCTAATATGCTATAAATTATATTTGAAATATCATATCATGTGGATCTTTTTGTAGTAATGATCTATATATCCCCTTACCCAAACATAATCTTAAAAACATTATCTAAGGTGTTTAGGTGTGTGTTAAATGAAACTTCATTAACTCATGACTTGTTGATGTTTTGAGTGGACTCCCATTCCTTGAATTTCATTACATGTATTTCCCAAACTCTGAAATTCCAGTTATAGCATGTCATGTATGGTTAGTGAACCATTAATTTGATCTACACTACACCAACTCAAAACATTAGATAAAATTACTTTGATAATTGAATGCACCCTGATTTGGTCTTGAAAATAACTATGAACTATGGTTCTATTTGAAATTAATTAATAAAAGGAAGTACAAACTTAATATTTTTATTTGAGAGTTTTTTATCTCTATGAATAAATACTACCTAATTTATCTTTTACATTAATATTGATATCATGTGGATTTCACATAATTGATTAACCATGTGTGAAAAATATATTTACTCAAAGTCCATTTATTTTATTCTATCTTACATTATTCTTAATTGATTAATTTTATTTGAAAGATATAGTATTAAATATGTATAAATAATTATATATTAAATTTTTATAAGTAAAATAAATTAATGTGGAATTATTATGATCTTTCTAATGGTTGATTTATTAAGAAGGTGACAAATTAACCCTTGAACCTAAATTAATTACTCCTTGAACCAACATTGGTTTGATTTATAGTATTCCACCTGTCCAACTATGTATCTCCTTGGTTAGTTTCTCCTTGGATCTATCTTTAATTTCCCCCAATCACCTAGGATATCCTTCCATTACACATGATTCACTCATATGTATATGAGAGAAACATTGGAATGGTTATAGTGGTTTACATAAAAGAAATAATTGATATTATGGATAGAACTTAATAAGAATATATGAATACCACAAGCTATTATTTTAATTTAATAATAATTACTACTAAACACGTGAATTAATAATTAAATTAAAATAAATCTAACACATACATTGGACAGTTTAGGAACATGATAATACACGCATTCAGTGAATATGAATTTTGTAATGTATGAATAATTTATTTCTCTTCAACCATTATTATGATAAAATCAGTAAAATTATTAATTAAATATCTTATTAGTTAATTAATTATTTTATCTTAACTTAATATCTAAATAGTTATAAATATTCCCATCCACTCTAATTAAATATAAATTAAATAAATTCCTTTTATTCCAAATTAATTAAGTTCATGACATTTACTAACAAGGGACATGGTGAGTTCCCTTATAGTCAATTATGTGGCTTTTACTAGAGGAAACACATGATGTATGCCCATATGAACAACATGATGTTACTTATCACTTGTACGAAATGTGTTTGTACACTATATATGGTTATAGTCATGTATCATATACTTACACTACATGTAACAAATGTTTCATGTTATAATAATACATATCATATAATTCTATGAGTCAAAATGCATAGTTATCATAACATTTATGACTACACAACATCCCTTCATATATTCTTCATGTAAAACATTAATACTCTTTATGTACACTATGTGTGTGTTGATTGTACACATCAGGTAGTTTTATAATTATTGGGGAAAATGATTTTTGAACATTTAATAATATAAAACATTCCACATAGTGTGTACACCATATATATGTCATATATTTTGATTTGATACTATAGTTTATTCATTCAACATTATAAATGAGCATGGTTTACAACCTTGTTCGGTGTACTTTCTATCTGAAAGGGTATAAGTTACATGGCATGTATATCCCACTACATTACACATTCTATTTTATATTTTTGAACTATAATACACACATATGGACACAACATGTAATCTAAATGGGTTTTTATGTGTTACATGGAATGTATTTTAGATACAAGTCACTTATATATATTGGGTTATGTTTCTCAGATTTATGTCAATACACCACATGTAATCAGAAAATTCCATTTTCTTTGACCTATGTGATTACTTTGGGAAAATTATATAGAGTTTCATGGTGTATATGTAATCTACAAACTGTGTAATCCCTAATGTTTTATAGATTCTGGACAATAACCTCTATTGGTGAAATGAACATGGGTACATGGAATTTAATTTTTAATTAATGTATCTTGGTTAATTAATCATAATATTTAACACCTCCATGTGGTATCTTCAATTTATCTTCTCATGTTTATAACTTGTAATTGATCATAAGAATGTAAAGGAACTTATTATGTGTAATTTTGGATTATATAATTAGTAAAATGAAATTGGAAACTTTTAAAAAATTCTAATTTTGACTAAATATTAATAAATTATTTAAAACTATTTTTTCACTACTTTGATACAAATTGGAATATTTTTACATTTTGAGATCCAGTCAAGCCCATGCCAAATGATGGTTTTTAATTTCATTCAATATGTAATCTGAAATAACATAATAGATAATTGAAATGTCTCACATATTAACCCAGGGAATGTTAAAAAGATATTTATATAACTAAGAGAGAGGGTCATTTATATATAATTTATAATTAATTTCTATAGATAAATGATTTTCTTTTAATTCAATTTTATCCTTATTAATGAATATGTTGAACTCTCCAATCATACCTTCACTATGATGATGGATACAAGGGTTGAATCCTTCTAGTAGTAATCCACACATTATCTAAAACATCAAAATAACATTGTATAAATCCTCATGTGCTATAATAGACGATTCTAACTCTTATATCATTCAGTGTTAATAAAAATAATAATTCCTTTTATGTAAGAGTTATTCCTTAGGTTCCCTTAATTTCATCAAATAGAGTTGGAGGATCATTTATCTCAAATATTTAGATCATTATAGAGAATTTTTTATCTTAGGAAAGAGAGGATTGTACGGGGATATCTATTGTAAACAACATAAGTTAGATTTATAAATTGATAAATCTAAGTTTATATACTAAGGATAATAAATATAAAATTCCATAAGTTCCCTGTGTTATTATCATAAACTGTTGTGGACCCTTTGACACACTCTTCCATTCATTCTTCATATTTATAAAATATTTAATAATGACTATTTATTAAATTCAAAAAAATCACCTCATCATTATTCCATAAATAAATTATATAAGTGATCAACATAATGATAGTAATATTATTTCATAGAAGATGAGAATAATATCCATTCTAATATAAAATTATTATATAATTTAACTATGTATTGGATAAATTAAATGTGTGATCCTATAAGATACTTTCTAAGGGAAATTAGTCCAAATATCCCTAATATCCAAAATTCTTGTATAGAAACATTTCATGGAGCCTATATAGAGAGGATTTAATATTAAATGAATAAAAATAGTATCATGTGAATTCTTAGTGTAATAATGTTCTCTTCTCATTCCTCCCCCTCACCTCCCTCTATTCCGGGGCGCTTCAGCTTTCTTCTGGGCCGTCTAATCCATACTCTGTCCTTGAGATCCACCGCTTCTTTCCAGGTCGGATCTGGAACGATGAAGTCTCTGAGGTTTTGGGTTTAGCAGATAGGTAGTTGTAGATTTCTCAGTTCTACATCTCTATTTTTTTTGGGATTCGGCCCCTGTTTTCTCTTCATCTTCATTCTCCTTAGGGTTTCATCTCCTCATCTTCTTTCAGTACTAGAATCTTTTTGGGTTTGATGCATCAGTTCTTATTTGGTGGATTGTTGTGGGAGTCCCTCCGCTCAGCCCTCTCTGGACTCCAGGACCACTACCCCCTTCCAGGTCGGTCAGGTGTGATGGTTCGGAGGAGGTTTTCGGTGTGTGGTGTATTGTGGTGGCAGATTCCTGGTGGCTCAGGCGTGGGTGATGGCTCTGTTTTTTTTATCTGTACAAGTTGATGGTATCATTTGGTTTCGATGGATTCTGCTAGTTAAGGTTGAAGTACTCTTAGAAGGTTTTGATGATGACGATATGGTTTGAGTTCTGTGATTATGTTTTGATGCTGTGGAGGGATGACTACTGGTGGGTTCTTGTCAAAGGTGGTGCTATCAATAGTGTGATTGACCATCATGGGGTGCGGTTTGAGGCATGTTGCTACTCTAGTTTTTTGTTTCCAAATAGATTTTGATTGCGATAGGACCACAGTGATTTAGGTAGTATGATGGTGTTTTCTTGTTTTTTGAATTTTTAAAATTATATTTGATGGTGTCACGGTGATGAATATACTAGGAATATAGAAATTACAATGTTTTTATGAAGTCTCAGAAGAATCAAGTGGCCTTTGACTTTTTGATCTGGTCATGGTGTTTAATGTCTACTTGTTTTTTGATATTTGGAATTTGAATGTTTTGATTTTTGAATTGTGTGGTTACCACTAATCCATAAAGTGGATTTTAGAAAATTAAAAAATAGATTTCGATTTTAGTATAATAAAATATCCTTTTCATTATATCCTTATTAATATAGGTTTAATAAATGATTCATCAATTTGAGTTATCAATATTACATTCTTTGAAATCCAAGAAATGAACTTTCTGATAAAATAACCATAGAAATAGACATTTTCAGGAAGTTTCATTCCCATTAAAGGGAAATATATATCATATTCAATAAAACGTTGATGGAACAAATCCTTTATTGAATTATTCTCTAATGTCACATCAATCATGTTTAAGACAACATACCATACCTACACAAGAGTAAATACCATTATGGTTTTCATCAATACATTAAAGTGTGTGAATCATGGTATAAATTAATTATAATCTCAAGTCTAAGATACATTACATATGATTTTATATAGGAATATCTAATGAAACATATTAATTATTCAATTCCTATATGGAGTATTTTTATAACCTCCACTCTTATAGATTAGAAAGGGAGAACTTCAGGAGAAATAGCCTTAATGCCTTATGAGCCCCTATCCTTAATATCCTATATTAGTAGTGTCTAACCATATACTATCATCTGGATAGAGAACATGAATTTTGGAATATCATCCTAGCACAATATGGATCTCATCATAGAAGGAAATTTCAATGACAATTCATTATGATAAATACTCTAATGAAATTATCATATTAGATAATACATAGAAGAAAAATCATATTTTGAAATTCAAGGCATGGATATTGAGAAATGGTACAAACCAATGGATGGGGAACAATTGTTGATCATGTTCAAAACATAGGTTTCATACCTGTTCTAGTTATATATTGGGAGAAAAAATATAGGATTGAACATTGACCGAGTTTGAAATCCGAGATCCTCATTTTTTTTTCAAAGATCCTTTGAGGCATAAACCCAAGAGAGTAGGTGAGCCATTAATTCTAGGAACCATTCTGTTAGGGAGCCTATTCAGATTATAAGGGTGATGATCTTCCAAATAGGAGAAAGCATAAAGCACTAAATCGTAATCATGGAATGTACCTAAGGGAATTTTGGGGTCTTGGGAGCTACTCCACCACATGCTTGAATTCACTATATGAACATGTATGTAGGATAGAGTCAAGACTGGCCATAAGGGTAAAGCTTATGAGGTGAGATGATGGTAGAGATGGGCCTGAAATGAAATATATAGGTATCACTATATATCCCATGAGGATGGAAATCAAGCCACATATAGTTCTGTAACATGGCATGGTAAGATACCAGTGTTGATGGAGTAACATCCTCTCTGGAGAGGACATCAAATCATCTCACATTGTGTGGAATCCCAGTTTTATTTATGTTAATGTGTAGATTAACTCATACTCATCATGTGAGGAATACAATTTTTTTATGGGGTAAAATCATCTCTCATTAAGCGGAATACCAATTTTATACAGGGTAAGATCATAGTTTAACATTGTGTGCCATGGATTTGGGGATTTTTAGTTTCAAGTCATACTACTTGGACTATGGTTACAACTATTTTAAAGTCATAGAGCTCATATTATAGGGGGAATTTATGGTTTATAGTCATGTAGAATTGAACAAGATGGGGAAAAAGAATTCAAAAGAGTTTGTGTTCCACATAGGGGTGATTTCCCAATGTGGAAGGAGGGAAAAAGGGACATTTTCCTCAAAAACCTTGATAGATGGTACCTCGGGCTGACCACATGCTTCTATGGAAGAGAAGACTCTACAATGAGTCAAGGGGAGGGCTAATCCGAAGATGAAATATACAGGTGTCAATACATATCCCATGAGGATATTAATAAAGAAACACATAGTTCTAGGAAGTGACGTGATAGGGGACTAACACTAAAAGGGGACACCCTCTCAAATGAGGTTATTGAATCATCCCATAGTAGTATATGACGCATCCAAAATTTATATGGGGCATGGATATAGTTTAACATTATGTGCTGAGTATATTGGTGTTTTTATCCCATATTTTCCATATGGGGAATCCATGTTTTATATGGGATAAATCACCTCATAATAAGAGGCATCTTGATTTTATACAAGGTAAGATCGCAGTTTATCATCATGGGATGAGGTCATTACTGTGGATTAGACATTGATCAACCCATTCTTTTCTTCTTCATATCAGTATATGAGGACATCTAGGCCCACTAATGGGTCATGGAAAATTAATGGGTCTTATAACTAAGAAGGAGGCCCATGAAGGAAGTTTAGAGTGATGACACCACAAATAACAAAATGGTTTTCCATGAATTTGTGGTTGGGTCTAGAGAAAAAAATTCTAGGCTTGTCTAAATGTCCCATGAGGATGGGAATCAAGAAACACAAAGTTCTAGAACGTGGGTGGAGGAATAGGCTTGATAAAACACCAGGGATTAATCAAAGAATGAAAATGAGGGGTTAATGCATATAATTTTGGGTAATAATGCTTGGACTACTGTACCTAGTTTGAGTCTGTAGAGCATAGACCAGTGGGAAATTGTTTAAGGTCGTAATTCTTAGACCATTAGGAGGGGGGATTGGAGGATTTTTGTGTAGTGTAAAATAGTTAAAACATAATTTTAATGGAGAAAATGAGGCCCTGAACCACATGAAGCAATCCTAAATCCATTTACACACTATTTATGGTCATACGGTCTAGACCATGAAAAAAATTAAAGTCATGATGCTTGGAATATTAGAAAATAGTTCAAAATCATGATTCTTGGACTAATGGGGATAATTTATTTTGAGGTAATTTACAAGGAATGATAGAGGTATAACCCAACATGAATGGAGGGTATGTAGGCCTATGTACCACACAAGTATCAGGAAATAAGGGGCACATAGTTTAAGGTCTTGATTCTTGGACCAAGGTGAAGGTGTCAAATAGTTTAAAGTCATGACGCTTGGACTAGGATGATGTTTGTTGTATGGTAATCAGTGTGCTGTGAAAGTGGAGAATCCCAACGTGAAAGGATACAAGGAGTCTTGAATACAAATTAGCACCTTGTGATATATTGCATGTAATTTAAGGTCAAAATTCTTGGATTGTGAATGGGGACAAGGGGGTAGAGGGCTGATAAATTTTTGGCTAGGCCTAAATATAGAATGCCCGGGCATCGCTAATTATACCATGAGGATGGTAATCAAGGAACACATATCTCTGTAACATGTTGTGGTAGAATACCAACACCATAATTGGATAAAATTCCCACTGATGACTAAATTGTGGCATCCTACGATGTTATGGGGCATCATGTGCTCGTGAAATGGGGTGAGGGTATAGTTTAAAATCACGTGATGATTTTTTTGTTTTTATTCATCTCATATCATATGAGAAATCTTGATTTCGGATGGGGTAATTTTTTTTACCATTTCATACTTATCGAATGAGGTGTCCTGGTTATATACGGGGTAGGACTTCTTGGATAACCTTATACTTATCATATGAGGAATCTCAGTTTTATATAGGGTAAAGTAATCAACCATTAAGAGGCACCGTGTTTCCATATGGGGTAATATCAAATTTTAATGTCATGCACTGAGGACTTCGAGATTTTTAGTTTAAAGACATACAACTCAGAAAATAGGGGTTGTATATACTTTATGGTCATAATGTATGGAATGATTTCAAATAGTTTACATTAATACTTCCTAGACCGTTGAAAAAAGTTTAAGGTCATGTTACATGGACCATGGCTACTATTAGTTTAAGGTCATAGGTCTTGGAAAAATTTCATAAAATTTATGGTCATACTACGTGGATACTTACAAATAGTTTATGGTATTACTTTTAGAACCATGATGTTTTTATGCTTGGTCGCACTTTTACACATCCTAGAAAGACTCCAAATCCCATGTGAGTAATGTTAATTTTCAAAAACAATTAGTGTTGATAATATTTCCTTGTCATGTAGATGCACACATTAGGGGTAAGGAGATAAAAGGTTGAGAATGTCCCAACAACTCTTACCTTCTTACTCAATAAGTACGAATGCATGGAGGGGTAACACCAAGGGTGTTCAGACTCCACTAAAACATTGGGAGGTTGAAAGAAGTTAAATCGTGTCTTTCGATATTTGGACCAAGGGGGAACTGATGTGAAATTACCACTATTAACCATGGTCAAAACACATGATCCACGACTGTACCAGTCAAGGATGGTGGAAAAAAATGTCGGTTCAACCGTTTAGTATGTTCAAAAAATGAGAACCATCATTTGTAACTAGGGATGTTTCAGGGCATGTGCCTAGGATGGGTGGTGAGTCATTTTAACTGGGCACCATCATCATTATGGGTCCGGTTCATACATGAAGAATGATGAGGATCAAAATCAAGGAATACCTAAAGTGTAGAGATGGATTGGGGAGATTAAATGTGGAAATTCAATAATCATGGCCCTACACCACAGTTTGTTTGATCATGTCAATGGGGTGTATCGAAAATCGGGATTTTAACCTACTCTCATGGATGGGGTCCATGAGGTAGTCCAATAATCATTCTAGACTGAGGGTAGAGGGCTTGATGTCTCTATGTATCCCATGAAACTGGGAATCATGAGATATGCATTTCTTGAATGTAGCATGAAAGTGCTTAATATAGGGAACTCTCAAATTTAGGGGTTCATATAATTATGAAGTTATACATCATGTGAGGGTGTGTGAAGTCACATAATTATTACTGAATGATCATACTCTTCTTGAAACATAGGGTAAGGATATAATTTAACATCATGTGCTGAGGACATTAGGCTTTGTAGTTTAATTTCATGCAACTCAGACTATAGAGCTTCTTCCAATTTACATTCATAGATCTTGGACCAGTTTCATATAGTTTAAGTTCATAATTATTATACTAATTTCATATAGTTTATGGTTCTGATTCTTGGACAAAATGAATAATGCTAGTTTCATCTCATGGAGCTTGGACCAAAAGTTTTCTATTATATCAATGTCCTAAAGATCAGATCATCAAGGATCCCCACACAAATTACTTATTAAAAACATGGAATTGGTGATAGGTGTGATACACTATCTATCCATGGTGATTAACGAGTATGAACCACTGTTATAGACCTTATGAATAATGTAAGGTCCCTCTCACTTTGGGCACTAACATTGTTTGCTTCTTATTAGGTATCATTGGGGTTATGAGAGCCAATACCATGTCACCTTGGAGGAGTGATTGGAGAAAATCCATATTGTTTTTAGATATCATAATACTGTTATAGTGCCTCTCTATATTGTGAAAGGCTTGGAACATATTCTCTTTGAGGGATTTCTACTCATTTAGATGAACTTGTACAATTTTTTCTAGAATCTTCTCATTATTGAATGCAGTTTGGAGTGACATAAAATGAACCTTAATAGGAAATAATTCCTATGTTCTATATACCAGGGAGTATGGGGTCACCTAGGTGGAAAACTGATTTGTATTATAAAAGGACCAAAGGGCATTGGTGACCCCATACTCCCTGTTATATAGAACATAGGAATTATTTCCTAGGTGGAAAACTGATTTGTATTATAAAAGGACCAAAGGGCATTGGGGAGCCTGTACATAAAAATTTTATTGTTTTATCCCACTATTTTTTATAGGATATTAGTGAGGGTCCTATTAGACACATCAATCTTCTTATTTTACTTTGTATGGTATAGAGAAGTGTGGTTGGACCATATGTTTTACTTTGTGTACATTTTCTTCATCTCAACAACCCAGAATTTGGTTCCATTTTTGGTGAGAATATCATGATGGATTCCAAATCTATGGATAATGTGGGAGCTCATGAACTATATCCCAAATCAGTATTTAACTTTCTTGAGGGGGATTTCTTCTTCCCACTTGGATTATAAGTCCATTTTCGTTAGAGTGAACCTGTAATGGTGGGATACCATTGGAGGGTATGGCACCACAAAGTCGAGTCCCCGTACTATTAAGGGAAAATAATTCATGGTTATGTTTAGAAGATTCATTAATCGATGAAAATAGTTTGTATGGATTTGAAATTCACAAGACCTCATGGAGAACTTGATGTTGTCATAGAACAAGGTTGGAAAAAGTATCCCAGCATTTGAATCTAGTGAGAGATCTTCAGTCTCAAATGATGTGTGCCACATGAACCAACATAGATTTTCAGTATAACCTATGGAATCTCATCTACTTGGATATAACATAGGATAATTCAATCATACCCATATATGCAGAGGGTTGGATCAAGGTTAGGCCCACTCTAGAGTGTAAACTATGTTTCAAAGAGATGGGTATGCTCATTATTGGCTCTATATAATAGGAGACTTCCACTCTAAAGATAATTGATAAGTCTATTTTATGAAAATATTTTTGAGTAGTTTAATGTGTTGATTTTGTACTTAATTGAACAATATTTTCAATTTAGGAATGATCTGACTTGTTTTATTATTTTTGGAAGGAAATGAAGAAAATTTGAAAAAGGAACAAAAAGGGATGGAAATATAAGCTGAATGACCCTTTGTACGGTGAGTGAAGTGAAGCGGAACAATACTGGATTTTTGATAGAGAAGCAGTGATGGAAACTAAAGAAAAGTTTACTATATGTCGTGTACCTCAAGTACACATCATGACCATATCAAGTGAAATAGGACCGCATTGAACAAGTTGTGATGAGAATACACAGAGTGAAATCCAAGTACACATCGTATACCACCAATACACGACATGATGATAGTCAAACAAACATATGAGATTTTCGTGTATTCAACACGATAGAGGAAAAAGCATATCTAAGTTACATTTCGTCTACCCCAAGTACAGGTCATGATGATGGTGATGCGAAGAGAAAATTTAGGCAATGTGGACCATGAGTTTCAAAAGAGTTTTCTATATAAAAGGGTCCCTAGGACACACCAGTTGACACAATCTAGGATTGAAAAAGGGCAAGAAACACTATATAGAGGAGGCTCACAGACAAAGTGACAATCTGGGTTTGTTCTTCACCACCATTCTTCCTCGCATACCCAAGATGATTTTTCTCATCATGAGAGAGTAGTGCATTTGTGACAAGTGATGTGACCATAGGGGGGTGTGTTATTAGGGATTATTTATCCAAATTATTCATGTTTTGGGTGGATACAAACCATTATTTCAATTCCAAATCTTCTCCTTTTTTCAAATTCATGACCATTGCTTGTAATTTGAAGTTTAATTAATTTCGTCTATTAATTAGATTAGTTTATATATAAAAATTATGAAATCTAGTTTGGTTATGTTTAAACATGGTTTTAGGTCATATATTTCTACGATTAAACTTAGTAGATGACCTTTCAAATGGTGAAATCATAGGAATAAGATGGGATACCAAGACCAAGGATCCCTGCCAACCCAATTCCAACACCAAAACTAAATAAATGAATATCAGTGAAATCCATAGAACACGACCCTGAACATCACTAAACCTAAAATGTCCCGCATATTGATCCCACAACCCAAATCCTCCTACTGTTATTTCTTTCTCATTCCAAACGAATTAATCTCTTGCAATTTATAGATTCCATAATTAATTTGATACATATGCTCTATCCCTGTGGGTTCGACACACAGACATACCCAATACTACACTTTTAAGTAGGTGGTCTAGGTATTATATAAATAACTAAATTTGGTTAGCCTCATAAGATCTAATGACGCCTTACGTACTATCAATAATCAAAAAAGGGGGTTGTTTAATAGGGATCTTCCTCTATATTGGGGGACATATGAATCTTGTAACAGAAGTTCTGGAAGCTAGTTGGATTACCTAATTATTTCCAAGATCATCCAAAATGGTAGGAGATATGACCCTCCAGTGCTCCACATGAATGAATCGGTCATCATAATCGGGCTCTATGAGAGATGTGGTTAAACTGGCCAAGGTATCGACTCAAACATTCGGTGACCGAGTTACATGAGTCACTTATGTTTGAGCATGAAACCAAGTCATCATCTAATGGTAATGTTTTAACATGGGAACAATATCTTTCTTTATGACAATTTTTTCACCATTGAAATGTTTGACGACTAAATCATAGTCTCCCATTATATGTAAGTAGGACAGATAAACATAAAGGTCCATCTAGAGACTAGTAATGATAGCCTTATACTATACATCATTGTTAGTGAAGCCTTCTGAAAATAGGAATGAGTATGATAGGGAGGCCTATGTAGGAGTGATAATGAAAACACCTAGGTCTAATCTATTGAGACTTGGGGATATTTATCCTTCTACAAGTTAGGCTATGGGAGGAACCATTGAAATACCTCTACCAACATGGAATGTCCTAATCCACTAAGAGAATATCCTCATATAGAAAATCGACATCCATAGGGGTGACCATGAAATATGCCATAGCTTGGCATTTAACGGCCTTCAGTAGATTGAAACTGGTGTCGAAATACTAGAGGATCTCTACCCAAAATTCAAACTACCACATTAACATGGTGAAATTGAGGATAAAATTTATTGGGTCAACTCAGAACACCATATGTATCTAATCATGTTGTAAGTAAAGCTACAATTTCATCCCTTTGAAAACTAATACAAGGTGTCTCTTCTTCATGGGGGATATCTGATATCCATGTGTATGATCATGAAGTTGATATAGTATAAATGTTTCTCTCTACCCTTATTGTTTTTATGTACTAAGAGGGCTCTGAGGGACCATTCTAGGGTGTTCACAGTGAGGACCAAGACATTCTTTAAATAAGAGGCATCAGAATCAGAGGCTATAGTAGGTACTTAATGATATCCTCAAAGATGGTCTAGAACTCCATGTCTAATTGGTAAATGGTTCCTTTATTTATGAATCTCGATAAGTGCTTTCACTTGTTATCCAGATTTGCGATATATCAATGTATATAGGCTAATTTTCCTTTGATACCTCATAACTCATGAATATTTCCCATGGAGGAATTTGGATAATGGTCGTGATTATTTCCAACTCAATCTTAATGTATGCATGTATTAAAATGAAACTGAGAAATTTCATTGAGGTAACCCCAAATATACAATTCATGAAGTTAATCATAAAACACTGGGAGTGTAGGAATAAAAACCCTTTCTAAAGGTCCTTGAGATGGTCCTGGAGTTGGTGGGATTTGACCACCAAGTCGTCTACATAATATCCTACCAACATACTGAGAGTCCACTTAAATATGTTGTGTGTGGAACACTAATAAGTAGATCCTACATTTGTTAAGATGAAGGGTATTACATGATAGAAAAATTTCCACTATAGCTATCTGATGTTGGTGTAATCCTCATCCTCAAGGTCCATCCAGATATGGTTATACCCGGAGTATCCATACATGAAGAATAGGGCCTAGAATCCTGTTATATAATAAATTAACAACTCTATCACTATAAGGGGAGAGTAATACATTAGATAGTGGTGATTAAGGTCCCATATGTTGATACATGATTTGACCTTCCTATTCTTATTCATGAAAAAGATGATTTTTCATTCTATATGGGGTGAGGTATTTCCCTAATGATTTTTTCTTTGATAAGTGTCACAACTTTGGCCTTGACCATAACACCATGGGAGGTGCATCTTTATAGGAGGTTTCTTGAACTCACAATGACTCTTTGGGAGTATGAAGTGATGAATTCCGATTTGAGGGTCCATCCCTAGAACCTCATCATAACTCCAGGTGAATACATCCTGGTGTTTCTTATAGAAGGCCACATACTGATGTTGCCCCTTTGTGTTCATGGATTCAATGGTCAACATCAACCTCATATCAGCATTAGTACTAAGTTTCACCCAAGTTAACTCATCAATGGTGGTGGAGAAACCCTCTTCAAATGTAGGAGGGGAGTTTTCCAAATCCTTTTCATCATATAATATAAAATAATTATAGGGAGGATGAGGATCTTCTAGGATTTATGACTCAAGAGCAGCACTGGTGCCTGCTTCAGTGTATACAGGATCCTCTGTGAAGGGTTCTTGCTTAGATGAGTTTGTATTGATAGAAGCTATCGATCCAATAACATCTATAATTTGACTTCAAGGTCCATTAAAGATGTTGAAACAATGGTGATGAGTTGTATTCCACTAATATATACCTTCTCTATAGAACATGCGGGATTACCATGAATTGGTGGCCATAGGGTGAACTTATCAGTACCTCATATGAGTAGGAGATTCTAGTATCACCCAGGATAATTTAATGCAAGAGTATAAGGTAATATATGGGTGATCCATTTTCATAGTGACACTGAGACTCTTTTTAATGAATATAACCAAATATCCCCCAGGACTGGCATTGTTCCCTCTAACTGATGAATTGAGATATTGAAGTTATCATCAAAGTATGCCCATAGATTTACTGAAATGGATGTTAGCTAATTGGGAGTGCTAATGTGATCATCCCTATCAATTTAAACATTCATTCACTATATACTGTAGGTGTTGAAATCTAGATATCAGGTTTTATTGGATTCAATGTGGGTCACATCTCCCTAGATCATCCCTACTCGACCATTGAGTGAGAACTTGAGGCACTGGTTATACGAGAAGGGGACCGATGTCTGAAAATGAAGTCTGTGCCTACCTAGAAGTGCATTGTAAGCGGTATCCTATGAGAAAACCAAGAATTTAGTGATTTATTTTAAGACACTAAATTGGATCTTCTACAGAACCTTTCCATTTAGTTTCTCCTCACTCATATCATAACCCTGGATTTTAAGGTTGGAGGGATTCATAACTTCTTTAGTCATTCCCAACATGTGGTATGTTTCAGTTAGGATGAGAATGATTCCAAAATGAGTATCCATTAGGTGGTGGTGGATTTGCACACCATTAAACTGATAAGTTATTTACAATGTTTATATGTTCCCCTGCATGATGACACCCTCATCTTCCCTGCAAATTGAGATAATGAATTCACATTATTCTTGTTCATCCTCCACTACATAGTAAGCCACTATAGAATCTACCTCAACGATAGACTAGAGGTACTTTTAAAATATATTTTAAGACCATCATATATTTTTTTAAAATAATATGGCCTTTAGGATTTAAATCCTCGAGGGTATGCTGGAGAGGTGCATAAACACATCATACAATATGTTGAGGTCATTTTTTCACACCACGGGTTGATCCTTGGAAGCTCGTGAAATAGATTCTTCCAACTAAACTATTGATGTCTGAATAGTGCTATAAACATTCTGCTGATGAAAATCTATCCCACTCTGAACAAATTTTGGCTGAAATTATATTGTCTAAGGTATAGATCGGGCTAGGCGCAGTTGATCACAGCATAGTTGCAGCTGATATGCTCTATCAAATAACCATATTGGATGTAGAGTCATACTATATAGATCTAACTGAGAGTAGAGTGCCTACTAAGATCAGTTAAAAACATGTTTTCTATTCTTAGTAGCCTTAATGGCCTAGTTTCATGAACTAGGAATAATATTTTTATGGCTCCCATCTCCCTATCCTTCCCTTAAAAAGCATCATCTATAGACACCAAAGGGGTTTTCATGGCATTCCTCACTATCAAAAATCAGAAAGTGGTCAACCATATTGATGGAATTCACAGAGGCATACTCTTTCTTGCAATTTGTGGAGTAGTCCAGAGTTTGGAGGACCTTGGATATATCTCCTAACTTGGGTGGAATTATGTCACTGAGAGTAATATATTGATTCATCATCGATGGGGGAATATGTTTTCCATTATGATGTTAGTGACTATTATTTTGGGACTTAGAAAGTTCTATGACAGATACAGATATAGTGTCCAGTGGTGTAAAAAAACCTCAAGACATTCTGGCATGGCCAAATGTGAATGGATTACCCATTGAATGTGAGAATATTCCTTGTGATCCAACTAGTCATCATATTTCTATTTCCACCAACTAAGATCCTACTCCCATTCACTAGAGCCTTCATTATCACACTTGGGGTTGGTAGAGATAAGTGCCACCTACTCCAGAACATCATCCAACTTAACTAAGATGTGATCCACTTGTTCCATGTGACATTCATTAAACATATAGAATTTTTTTATGGAGTCTTTGAAGATATTGTGGTATAATAAATGATCATGGTGGCTAGTGAGTCTAGCCTCCTAAGGTATCTTTCACTATGGAAACTTTAGGATTCCATTCTATAGTGAAAATATGATATAGCTTAGGACCTGTAAATCCATTAAATGATAGGTCCTATTTATTCTGTCTAGGAAAAGAATTCTTGGATCCTAGCTTTGATGGGGTGTTGGTTCCATATTCTCTAGTCGAGGTGGTTGTTCTTGTATAGGTGGTACCTGATGGGGATATATAGGATGAAGCTACACTTGGTAGGTCTAGTTCACTAGGTGAGGATATTCTTCAAAATGGGTAACAAGTTTACGGTCTTGAGAGCCTATGCATTCATGGTGTTGATAGCATCTGTTTTGGTAGTCCTACTTGTAGAAGCTGGAAGAGGCAACAAGCATGACTATTTTTTAGTCTGGATAAAAGATTCCACAAAAAGTTAAACCTCTTCATAGAACTCTTAGAATACGCCAGGAATGTTATGGGAGAAAAGGGTAGGGACCAACTCACCCTTAACATTATCTATGCACTTCATGATTTTTTGTTCTTGGGATAACAGCATGTCGAGTGAATAATTTAGGGTTTTATACTGGAATAAAAGTATGAAAATTGATCATTAGGTCTCTTTATTCAATTGAAAATTTTGAAAATACATGTATTCATTATGGTGGAGCTGAACTGGTAAAGGAACTTTCTATAAAGGTCCTTATAATCAGTAATGGACCCTATGGGTATTTGGTTGAACTAAGAAAATGAAGGTCGTTTATATTGGGTCACCCATCCCATTGAACAAGGAAAAGCTAGGATTTCTAAACTCTGTAGGTGCTCGAATGTTTTCGACCCATGTCGAGTATGACATTACTTTAATAGGTATCACCACCTGTTGGGTTTTCAAGGCCTTGAGGATTGTAGTGATAGAGGCTATTAATTCATATTCACAAGGATCTATGACCATTAATGCATTGATAGACTCATCAGCTTGGGGAGAAGGAACATTTACTCGGGGAGCAGTATAGCCTAGATCTGAAGGAGGAATATTGCACTACTATGGTGGGTTTGGTGACTCCTACCTTGGACACTTTCAATATCTCTGAGATTCTACCATAACTGGTTGCACATGGTGACTATGTTTGAACTTGGGAATCTGGCCAAGGAGAAATTGTTTCCCACTGGAAGAGATGTGAGATCTCTTATGGAATTGCAATAAATTTGACTCTACTCATTGATGAGTTTGGTTGTAATTATTTTGTATTCCTCAAACTTCTATAGTAATATAGATACCATGGGATCCATATCTATATTCAGTGAAATCTCGAATGGAACAGAGGGCTCGATATGTCCCTTTCCCTAGTTAAGATACTAATGTATACGTGATAATGACTCATTGGGGGGATCTTTAAGGACACACACCAGCCTATGATAATGATTAAGGATGCCTATCAGATGGTCTTCCTAGTACAATTCCACTCCTTGAGGTAGATTTTACTTCTCATGCCCTTCATGAGTTCCCCTATCTATCTGGTCCTCTAGAAGGTTGGGTAAGACCATGTTTATCATAATGATATCCATGGGGGAACTTTAATATTAAAAGGAGATGTCAAAATTCCACAAGATAGGGTTGAAACAGAGAGAATGATATTGTCCTCAACCTCTTATATGTACCTGTGGAGAATATTACTCCATAACATGGAAGATTATTGTTAGGCACATGATACATTTTTTTACAAGGGTTTAGTGGTAGTTGTATAACTCAGGGTGTTGAGAAATTGGGAGTGCTATGATCTCAACCATTCTTCCCTACTAGTCAATGGAACCAATTTGTTCCTGACTCCTTAGGCATGCTTATCTAATGATCATAAAGCTGGTGATAAATCACCTATGTAATTTGGAAGAAACACATAGCTTGTTCCTCTATATGGGACTCTCAGATGTAAATATTGGGAATTTCAGGAAACCAGAACACCATTGATGTCTAATCAGCAGCCAAGGCCTCCCATGGTCCCTATTTCTCATGGGAGGTGACATGTAATTGGTTGGACCAAGCTAGGATTATAGATGGTCATGATATGGGTGGTGACACAAACATAGAACATTTCTGATGCTGGTTTACTGGGAGTGGAGTCACTACATGATTCAAACATCCACTTCATGTTAGGAAGTTTATTGGGGGTGGTCCCAAACTCATCATCCCATCCATATAGGATGGGGGTGATAACCACTACCTTCTATATGAGGTAAATATTGTCCATTTGTGAGTCAGTGGAATGCTCACCATCTGATATCATCAGCCCAAAGCAATACCTCCCCAACTTCTTATATGGAGGTGGATGGGAGGTAAGTTAGGGGTGAAAGAGGTGGCTATATTGTGAGCCTTTAGATGGGGGTCAAAACATTCTCCACCAGTAGGTTTCTACAGTGGGATTGAGGGATCTTATCAACCTTGGCATTTGAGATCACGAATATCAATTTTTGGGCTTCTACCCAAGAATCTGGTAGCTGGGGTCAAGGATACATTATCAGGTTTTTTGTTTCCTCAAAATTCATGAGGTTAATGAGGTCAACAACAATGTGGTGTTTCCAAGTGTTTCACCTCCGATGGAAATTATTTTTTCTATCTTCCCTAGGATGGTTCATCAGGGTAGGGTATAAATTCACTATGGGTAGGACCTCCATGATTCTTGGTTGTATAATGGGGAGGACCTCTATGTAGTACAGTAATATCACATAGAGGACATCTATATTGATTGGTAGAGGAATGTGGAAGACCTCTATTTTGATTTATTGGAGCATGGGGAATACCTCTGTGTTGGTTGGTTGTCATAGCATGGGGAGGACCTATGTATTAGTTATTGATAGAGTAGAGAGTGACACTTCTTTGATTAGTAAGAGAATAGGGGGAACCTCTATAAAGGTTGTTGATATAGTATAAAAGACCTCTTCTTGGATCATTGTTGGAAAGGGGAGGACCTCCATATTGATTAGTAGCAGAACAGGGAGGACCTCTATGATGGATGGTGGGAGTACGTGGAGGACCTCCATATTGGATATAAATGGAATAGTGAGGATCATTTCTTGAGTTGGTGATGGTATGGGGAGGACCTCTATGTTGATTCTCCTCATCACATGGTGGTCCATAATAGATTTTGGCGGTACCCGCAATTGAGAGGGTAAAATCAGCATGCCTATAAGGCAACTAGGGTCTTGATCCCAATCGGGGAATGATGGATCCATTTTCACCTGATGTAGGGATATAGTGGGATACATGAGTGGTGGAAGGGTCCATTGAAGTTGTGGAAGACTCCCCATGTTAGGAACTATCTTTAGACTTCCCCTAACATTGGAATTAACTGTGCTGTATAGGGGATAGTGGTGAATGGGTGAAGTACACGTGTTCTTCGGCGTATATGAATAGTTGATGCTAGTGTGTATGAGGCTTGGTGGGAGCCCATATAGACATATCCCAAGTAGTTTTTAGTACTGTCCTGACTCAAACATCCCCTACCACCTCAACATATGGGAGTGAGTCATAGGATCAATCTAAGAAGAGGCTCCTGAATTTGTTTATCATTGGAACTAGGGGTAGTTTCCCCCTACATAGCCCTTAGGGGCAGCGGTGTCAGTGAGGCGCTGATGCCTCAGAGTCATGGCAGGCTATATCCTTTGTGGTAATAACCCCCTCCTACATATACCGATGAATGAGGGTATCGATCACCCTAATCTGGATGATATTAGAGGGTTATTCATGGTGTGGGTACCTTGTATCTAAATATTAGGGGGAAGTCAGAGTGGAAATATAGTTTTACAGGATTTCTAGAACATGGTTACTCCTACCCTAGTGGATACAGGTTCTAGGTTTCTATATTCCTATAACTTGAGTCCTTTAAGGAACCTAGATACATCAATTAGTATAGGTATAGGAAAATCAATTCGCAATCCCCCAAATTAACCCAATCTTATAAAACAGAGAATGATCCATGCTAACAATGTCACAGGCTAAGGATTCCCAATTTTAACTACCCAAATTCATAGGTGAGTATCATGATGGAACCACCATTTTATTAGTGGTACCTTTCACCAGATGTATGAATCTAGTGACATTCCAATCTACTAATTCCTTGGAAATTACTAGTCTGTATGGATAAGGAGAAGTATTTAATGTCAGGTTCACCATTTTTGTTTCTGATGCTTTCTTTGGGGCCATATGTCAATACCATGTGTTTCCCCGCCTTCTAAAATTCAAAAGGTGGGAAATATTCATAACTTTATCATAAATTTCTACTCCTTTATTTAAATAGGATAATGAGGTGTCATTTCCTCGTTCCATTGATTCTTCCTTGGATCTCATTTCATAGTCTGGGTATCCCACGTAAATTTAGTCATGTTATTAGAACTCATTCTCATTTCCATCTAAATGAGGATATCATTTAATTACACTGCTTATATATTAACATGGTAGAAACCATCAGTTAGGATATTATTCACATTGGGAATCTCGAGGAATGTATGGACATTGAGTACATTATCCACATGTGAATCTTCCCCATTAGAGGGAATCTCATATGAGAAATATTAGGTGTGAAACCCAAGGGATCTCATATAGATCCTAAGGTAATTGATGATAATGATGTGAATCTTCCAAGGATTTTTACCTCAGGTATCCCATTTTTATTTCATGGGGTAGGTATTATGGACTAGGTCACATGTTTAATATATTGTGGAGATGGACATATGGTTAATATCTTATAGCAATAGAATTGATGTAGGTTTAATGTCTTATGAGGACTATATAAGAATTACATATTTAGGCTAATAAAGGAAGTGTGTCCCTATAATGGAAGATGTAACACATGGATGGTTGGATCAGAATGACCTATTGAGGTGGATCCAGGATTGTTGATCAGGGTACCCTATTGAGAAGAATCTTTAAGGTGTTTCCCTAGGATGTAAGTTGTCACACCTGGATGGATGGATTAGAATTACTTATTTAGGTGGATTGATGATTAATAATCTAGATGGCCTATTTAGGTGGATCTTTTTGGTGTGTCACTGTGAGTGAATATGTGACACCAAGATTAATAGATCAAAATTACCTATTAAGAAGGATCTAGGATAGTTTATCTGGATTCCCTATTGATGCAGATCTTGTAGGTGTGTCCCTAATAGGGAAGATGTCACACCTGGATGGATGCATCATAATCCCCTATTGAGGCGGATCCAAGATGGTATATCAGGATTCTCTATTGAGGTGGATCTTGGTGGGTTGTCCCTAGGAGGGAATATGTCACACCTTATTTACAGATGTTATGATTGAACCTTAAGGAGGAATTATATGTACCCCGTTTAAGAGACATGGATGAAAACCTATGCAGTTCAATTCAAAAATTTAAGGTTGTGTTATAGGATAGATCCATGAAGATTATCATCGTACGGTAAGGATGATAATTTCATGAAAGGGTATTCAATGAGGGGTGGTGTGGGGATTATGAGTGGAAGCTACCTAAGGAAGAAGTTCATCCCATGATGGGGAATAAGGTTTCATCCCATATGATCCATACATAGGGGATCCTTTTTTCATCACATTGGTTATGTCTGACATTTTATGTCATGTTATGAGGAAGTTGTCATATAGTTTAAATTCAAGTGCCTATGACATGAAGCTGGGAGGTTTTATGTCATGTAGATCAAATGTGAGAGGGATTAATTATCATGGGGGGTATTTCAAGGTGAGAGTATAATATGGAATATGGACTCTCAACCATGTTAGGTACAAATTTTCCCATGATTACACCACCCTAGTGATTATGTGACCCCCGCTCATGCACCTCTTGGAGGGACATAGAATCTGAACTTCCATGGAGGAGTGTAAATTAGGAGGCATGATGTTAGGGTCCCTATGATTATGAGAAATGAGAATTATGTTACCTATTATAAGGAGAAATAGGTAGTGTAATGGTTGCATTAGAGGTACTGGGAACATCGAGTAGGGGACCAATAATTTTTTGTATGCACCTTTGTTTTTTTGCATGCAAGAGTTGCATGTGCAGGGGGATCTATCACAGGGAAAACTTATGGAGTCAAAGGGTATAGATGCACACATGTATTAGAGTTTTGTGCATATTAGGGTTGTGTGAGGGAAAATTCTCTTTGCGTGAACCCAACCATCCTTAAGACTGGTTGAATGAGGATCACTCTACCATGGGCCAAATCTTGTTTGGGACCACCTGAGGTTTCTCACAGAATTTCTCTTCCTTTTAGAGTAAAAAATCTCCAGTTCTGTATTTTTTCATAGAGGAGAGGTAGTTTCAAGAATTAGAGTGTTGCTTTGTCATCCATATAGCCTCTCCAAGGTTAGGGGAGCTTCTATTTATAGACAAAATCCTCAACTATTGGTATGAAACTCCTTGTGTGTAGAATTGAGTTTTGTTCTTATATACCATTTTATCATGTGGATTGGTTACAAAATAAATCTATTTTGGAATTGACTTTGGTGCATAGTGAGATGGATTCACAATGGGTTTGTGAACAATTCTCCATTCCTTCGTGCAATACGTATTTTTTCAAACATGGGCCTCAGCTGTGAGTTTGGATTCACGGAAATCCACAGAACATCTCATTGCCTTTAGTGTTGAACTGATTGGGCCACAATATCATATCATTGTGTGCAATCATTGAATGTTGTGTGAAAAATACTACTAGTCTTTGAAATGATCCTTCAAGATGGTTCATGTTTTTGGTTCATCCAAAAATAGTCATTTGAGAATTGAGATGGGGTTTCCCCCCAAAAAGCATAAACCTAAAGTAAAAAAAGGAAAAGAAACCCAATTCTCAAATTAAAAAAAACATTGAAATTATAATAAATATCAACAGTGCACGGATTGACTATATTTCTTAAGAGATCATGTTCCAATAATAGGATGTCCATTAAGAGTCAAACAAAACTAGTTCCATAGTCTGCACATGGTTTTCCAAACCATGTGAAGTTGTGAACCTATATACAATTTATGAACCCACAATTCCACATTAAATAACTCAAAAAAATCAATATATCTCAAAAAAGTCTAAGTATCATGCTTTAACTAGAGAATTAATCATCTTGGAAAACCATGGTAACCCAAGTGAGATCTCAAATAGGTGGTGTTTAACCACCCTCCTATGAGTGACTACATGAACTCCAATAGACCTACCTCCAAACTATCAAACATCATAGAGAAACAAGGAAACCCCTAATCTAAAAACATTTCTAATGAACTAACCTTGGATACCATCCGAACTGAAACCTAAATAGATCTTCCATTGGCCTAAAGTAAAATCCAAGTCCCCATAGACAGGAAACAAGAACCAAGACATCAGAAAGAACAAGATGGGAATCATTTCTATTGAAAAAAATAAACATAATAACATAAGTAGTGGAATGAAATTCCAAAAAAAACTATGATATCCAAAATAATAAGATACAACTGATTGGATAACAAGTTTGATGGATGATAAAACTAAAAATAGGGGAAAAGATACCAAACAACCAATATATCTACGTGAAAGTGAGGCAACACCACATGGACATCCATTAAAACTCGAACCCAAAGACATAGGAATATCCATTGTTTAGAGAAACCTTTTAAAACTAAAATATATAGGTGTGAGCTAAAATATAGGTAGGTTACCACCTACTGAACTAAATCATAACACTTTAAATGATAATATATATCATAGAGGTTTGAAATTAATGATAAGAAATATGTTTCTTAATTTTTAGATAAATAAAACAAGTATCAACATTTTCAATGAAATCCCACATTTTCATAAATCAAAACCTTTTCCAAATAAAATGAAAATTCATTTTTTAAAAACAAAACATTAATAAATTATATTTTAAATCATTTTTAATATTATAATAACAAAAAAAGAATATAATTTAACTAATTTAAAAATTAATTATTCCTTGGAAATACTTGAAAATCATCATCATGGAAACCAACAGTGAAAAATGGAAATTTTATAGAAAAAATTCAACATCTTCATGAATGATGAAAAAGATACACATTAGAATACAATAAACACATTAATCAACCTATATCAAACACCAGGTCTTAACCTATCTTGTCCTAATCGAGTTAAAATCTCTTAGGTTGACCTATTTCCTACCTAAGGAAACTAGCGAGAGTGTAATTATAATCTAGTGAACATGTGTACATATACCTCCCACCTAGAAACCTAATTCTTCCTATGAAATTAAAATGTTGGTCAGAATCTCGAAGATAAAATCATACAATATATTATATCACAACATCTCATTTGCAAGAAAACATAATTCTTTCTCAAACCTCTAAGATACACATAGTAACATCCCATTTATCGATCATATTGATTCATTTCAACTCAACATCCCTCAAAGGGACATTTCATTCCAAGAATTAAAACATCCATCATTTCAATTACACATAACGGGCCATGTCCTGTGGATTTTCCATTTTATAATAAATAATTTATTATGAAAAATGGATCAATTAGTAATAATTTGTTCAATGATATCATTAATTGATTGATGGGGAGAATTTTTAGTTGGATCAATAGCATGCTTACCTCCATCTATATGCATGTTTTTTTATTATCAAGCCTCCTAAAGGAACCATTGTGAGGATGGATGAAATACTGACAGTGTTCCTATGGGATTCCAACCATACATTTCACTTCCATTGGGCATCCTAGACATGCTTGGTGATACCTATCGAGGAGGGTGGATTGGGGCTATATGATCTTACCGAATCCATGAAGGGAATGCAAGCACAACTTTCTTGGGATATCATTGTAGGGAACTCCTTGTAGGATTCATTATTTAGAGCACAGTACAGGGAGCACTGGGAGTCAAGTGACACCCATATTTTATGTCTCTCTTACCTAGAAAGGTGCATGTTCTCTCATCTTGAGGATCTATATGTCTCATCTCTATGGATCATAGGGAAACGTGATATTAGATTTTGGAAGGAAAACTGGGTTGGCAAGAGGTTTTTTTCCAAGATGTCCCACCCCTGAAATATACATTAAGGAAGCGAGTGTCTATATTGTCCTAATACAGTCGATTCTCAATTAGAAGAATAAGGATGTGTATTAAAAAATTATCATGAATATAGAGGCATACATATTCCACTACATAGGATCAAGCTTGGGAAATTTTCCATTCGGGGGTACAGGAGGATGATGCATATAGATAATTCTTTTGATGAGTAGTCTTCTAAGGTATGGTGCAAGTCGATACTGAAGAAAATGAACTTTCTTGTCTGAAACATAAAAAAACAAGGTTCGGACCATTCTCCTTTCAAGGATTCTTGGTTTCAAGGTTCCTAGGTTAGTGTTATAGAAATCAAGGTTCGGACCGTTCTCCTTTCATCCATTTGTTGAATCATTTGGGTGGCTCGGAACCAGAAAAGACTGGGCTCTCATCACTCATTCTTATATCTTCAGATAAGGTTAAAGGATTTAATCTTCAAGTTGGGTTCAGTGCAGAAATGGGTCCAATATTCACTTATGGTATGCAACCTCATCAGCCTACCCTACATACAAGGTAGGATGGTAGGATGTTAGATCATATGGAGTCTTCCTATGAGTGGTTTGAAGCTTATTGTGGATGGCTCTCTCATATACAGGCTCATGAGAGGTGGTAGGGTTCTTCATGACTCATGTGTTTTTGTCTTTGTGGCATTAATCACATTTTATGGACCAATAAATTCCCTAGGTGTGGAGGGACGAGCACTTCATACTGGCCTCATGGTCTGCAGGAGGTTTGGTTTATAAGTGGCTAAGGTTGAGTCAGATTCTGAAGTCCTGGTGAGAACGGTTTAGGGGAATTATAAGACACCATGGGACTTGGTTTACGTGACCAGGAGATATTCTCTAGAGGCCAACCATGGGAATATTGTTCATCATAGTTGGAGGGAGTCCAATTTTTTCACAGATGTGCTTGCCCGCATTGGGAGGCCGGATGAGGAGCTTGTTATCTATGATAGTGTGGGTTCACTTACTTTGGAGTGAAAAGCCTTTGTCCAAGTGGATACCATTGGACTACATCATTTTTCCCCCTTGGGTTATCTATGTTTTATTCTAGTGGTTTTAGGACATCTTCATTTTTATAATAAAAAAAGTAATTTTTAGTCAGATATAGATAATAGATATAACTTGAAACCAAAAAATGGTATTGAAATCTCATGATTATGGCATAAGAAATAATAGGTTCGATTTTAAAGTGATATAAATGGGAACACACACCTTTGAGTCAATATTAACAATAACCAAATGGTATCCACCAACCAATGATGAATAGGAGCATATAGTTATACGAGAATGTCAATTCACAATGTCCGTGAAAAAAAACCTCGAACACCCTTCCACTTGTTTTGTAGTAAGGAATAATGGGGAATCAACCAAAGGAACTAGATCTCATTCAATATAATTTGGATGCCCAGAACTCTCCTCAAGAGGATATAAAAAATTATATATAGAAAAAATATGGGTAATTTTAAAAATATAATAGGTGTTTTAGTTCATAGGATTAAAAAACAAAATTAAAATCACCATTTGATTCATCTATTTAATAAAATATTGAATGTAGAAGGTTTAGAATCATTTAAAATTAGAGTTAAAACCATTTAAAATCATAATAATTAAATTCCCATGATTTCAATATTTTAAAATCCTTAGAAAGTGTTATAGAGGAATGTTAGGGATGAATAAATGAAAACAAGGTTTTAAAAATATTTTTTCCCAAAAAACGATTTGGATAAGGGAAACTTGGATTTACCCATACTAAGCTCATATTTGTTGCATGAGTGTACTAGGTTACCCTAACATAACCTTTAGAAATAAGTAGTTTTCTTTACGTAGTGGCAGGGTTACCCTTATGTATATTTTTAAAACTAGAGATTACCCTTACACAGTATGTAGAAATAATAGTTTTCCATTACGTGAGCAGAAGGTTTCCCACATGACCCTTACACAACGGTTTTTTTACCCTTACATAACCCTTAAAATTTCAAGGTTACCTTTAAAAAACCATAAAAAATCGCCTACAAATTGGTAGAAGTATTTTTCCATTATTTAGACTCCATTATCTATGTAAGGCTAATGGTAAAACTAAATATTATTTAATTTCCACTTAAAGGAATTATAAATTAAAACTGAAATTAGGTTATCAAGAATATCTGAAAACTAAGTGAGTTACGAAACACCACTAACACTTCCAAAAAAATAAAATAAAACATAATGAACCCAAGAAAGTTTCTAAAATAAACGTTCAGGATGTTACATGCATGAAATCCTAAGACATGCACATGATAATGGGGATAAGAAGGATCCCTTACCTTAATGAATCTTTCAGAACTATTGTGCACATTTGGGGAAAGAAGGAACAAATAGAATACAAAAACTTCTCAATAAAATATCAAATCAACATAAATCACACCCAAGGATCATAAAAATATAATACCAATCACATACCAATAAAAAATTCATCATTAATATGAATTCCTAAAAGAATAATGAAAGGAAACAAGGGTACAAAGTGGAGAACTAACCTCAGATTTCTATAGATAAAAATTTGGAAGAAAACGATCAAATTCAATGGATGGGTGACAGATGATCCTATAAAAACACATAGGATTCGACCAAAATAGGATAGTATCAATTGAGTAATGAGTTCAATTTGAGGGTTTTTGGAATTTATAAATAGGTTGGACCTGGACACATTCATAGTGTGAAACATAGATTCACATCTTCAGTTTTCACATGGCCCACCAATCGAGGCCATGGATTCAATTTAGACCATGAATTCATAAAACCCAAAATGTGAAGAAAATACCCAAAATTTCATGGTTCTTCAAACAATAATTCATTCATGTAATGAATAATTCATCTATATTATGATATTATTAATCATAGAATTCCATTCTGAAACCTTAAGCCACGAATCATTATCCTCCAATTCATGAACAAAACATTCACATCATGAACTACACTCTACAAAATAATTAAAACTCCAAACTCCACCGACCCCCCAAGCCTCCTCTAATCCTCACCAACTACCAAACTAGAAAAGTAACCATCCGAGAAGGAATAGATAGTTATATTAGATATCTATTAAATGATTCTTGTATAAAAAATAAAAAAAATCTTAAAATGGAAATAGAAGGGTCAAAAAACAACCTCATGAGATACCTATTAGGGATATTGTTTCACCCCAAACACTACCATTGGTCAATCACATCAAGCTAAAAAAACTATCAAAAAATTACCCATAAAACCAATTCACTATCCTCTACAAGGAATAATACAAGAAACCTATCACACCAACCAAAATCCACCTATTCTCCATGTAACCATTCTCATGACTATTTCAACATCTACATAGACCAAGACAACAATCACCACAAAAATCACACATCACTACCTCAAGAAAAAAACCAAGGAAACAAACCTTGTGTATCAAGATATTTTTCACTTTGGGTGGGGATGACATGCCCAAATCATTTTAAAACATGATGTAAATATAATGTTTCTTGATTAAGAATGGGTTTTCCCCTCATCATATGACTAGATCCATTACACACCACTATAAAGTGAAGAAGGAATATATCATAAATCATCAACATTCAAATATCACATCAATAAATAAAAAAAATGAAAAAATAAAAACAACTCAGTGTATTCGGTACACATTTGTGTCTCACAGTCCCATGTACTCTACTCCAATGCACCATTCCTCCACAGAACACGAACTAATGGGATGGATCATCTATAAAACAACTTCTCTTGATGATCCTGGATCTCTGTTGGTTGTTTCATGAATGTATCATCACCATGGATATCCAACTCTCCCCATACAATAATGTGAGAGTCATTATGAAGATATCGATGAAGCTGGGATATGTGGAATACATCATGGATCCTTTCAAGCTATGATGGAAGTTCCAACTGATTCATCACCTCAACAATAGAACCCAGCACCTCAAAAGTCCTGACTAACTAAGGAGAAAGTTACTCCCTCTTCCAAACCTCCACTACCCTCCATGAAGGTAAACCTTCAAGAACACATGGTCTCCATACTCGAACTATATGGTCCTCTAACTATGACTAACATAGACCTATTAATGATCCTGCACCACCCAAATCCATTATTGAACCATCTGGATCTTCTAATTTGTTATCTTCACTACATTAGGACCCAGAACCACTGACTCCCATACCCATGTCCAGAATAATAGAGAGTGACGTGGCCACACTTAAAACTCCTAAAAATAATACATACTAATGAATGAGTATAGAGACCCAAGACTTTTATATATAACATTACATGATTCTAAGCATAATTATACACGAGAGTAAAAACCAAGGATTGTTAAGTCTAGTGTCTTGGAAGAATAGGCACATAGAACATAAAAAATGGGGATAAAAAACCCTCCTTTATTTAATCTCCATAAAGAGATCATAACTTCCTTTGAGCCCTTATATCAGTATAGGGTACCCTGGGGAACACATGAACAAAGGGATGAGCTAAAAATCTCAGTAAGTAAATGAACATAAGGTACATCTTAAGCACATGAGTTAGGAGGCATGAAATAATGATATCCAAAGAATGGAACATATAAAATAATATTATATAAGAATGATATAATATAAAAATGGAATCATATAAATGTGGAATAATTATAAAACACGTATTTAGTAAGAGTCATGGATGACCGCCAATATCGATTCCCATTTTAGTACGGGTCAAGGCTAACCGTCAATCCTATTTCACATCACATCTCATGAGACTTTACTTTACCCAATGAATTGGAGTGCTATTTGGGTGTACCCATCACAAAATTTTCATGAATAATCTTTCCACATAAATAATCATACATAATCAACCATACATAAACATAAGGGAACCCATGGAATGAATTGGGTACCACAATCATTACATAAAGAATAACCAATGGGTGTATCATGTAAGTGTCCGTGAGAGAAAGGGATTAGAAAATACATGGACGTTCATAAGGTAAAATATGAATATAATATGTTAAGTGGTGTCAAATATAAGTGATGACATATAAGAAATGTATTTTAGAAATATTAACATTAAAACATTTTTTTGCGGTTTTAAGGAAAATACTATAGTGCTTTTAAAATAGAAAAGATGAAAATATTTTTTATAAAACCAGAATTGAACCAAGAAGGTTTTCATAATAAAAATAATGATTTTATTAAGAAATTTTTTTCTTAAAACATAGGATATAGTTCACATGAAAAAGTGTTGGGTGGAATTCGTTACGGTTTATCGGCATGGTGTCAGGTGTACCAAAGAGTTCTTTATAAGAGAGAAAAAGGGGTTATAATCACTTATACATCATGAGGGAAGTATGGGGGAGGTGAGTAATCATACCCCATCATCAATAATAACACATAAAGTAGAATTACATAGAGGAAATCTTGATTAAGAGTGAAATTGAGAGGATCCCTTACCTTAAATCCGGTGGTATTCTACAATTGTTATTAATGAACTGAATAAAAAAATTAGGTTTATTAATTAATAAATCCAGAGAATCTTCTATATGTAAAATATTTATTATAACCTTTTATGTTCATTCAAGATAATTTTTATTGGTTATAAGGTTTAATTTCATTTTTTGGGTCCGGTTGCTTGCTTGGTTTTTTTAAAGATCGGTTCACTTATATTCATGTTCGGGTAAACATGTAAGATGAAAGTGGTTGTCCGAAATTGAAGTTATATGATATTAGAGAATATACAATAGATTACATGGTTTGAAATTTAATTTTTTTACTTAGAGTGAAGTTGAATTATTATATAAAACCTTAGTGATAACAGTTTTGGTTAATCGGTGGGTTTGATTACAATGAACATGATTTTCTTTACAACATAACACCATTTATAAAAAAGGATTACAGAAACATAACTAATATATATATATATATATAATAATTATCTGGTTCAAACATAACACAAATGGTTTCATGACCATAATTATATATGATAATAGAAATTGACAAACTGTTTTCCTTGATTGTTCTAAATTAACACATCTCAAACGATGTTTTCATTTATTTCAAATAAAAGGTGGGAAAATGAGAGTTGATAATGAAATATCCCATTAGCATAAAAATATTTTAGTACATGTATGTTACTGGAGTTTTCATACTATTTGGGTGAAGGGAGGTGAGAAAAGAAACAAGAAAAGAAAAGAACTTAAAAGAAATGAAAGAATTGGAAAGAGGAATTTACCTCTTGAGTCTACCTCCTTTGAGAACCTCTTAAGGGGAGAGGTTTTGGTATTTTGAAGAGGATAGGTGCTGTTGAACATGGGGGAGGAGCTTGGGGAGATATTTGGGAAAAATATTAGCAAGTCACAAGGGTTGAGAGTAGTGAAGAGAAGAGGGAGTGAGGGGGGGTTTATCGTGAAGGAGAGGAGGGTTTTTATAATATTATAATAATTAATTTATTATTTTCCTTCAAGACCAGAAATAGTGATGATTCCATGACAAAATATAATAATGTTTTCATTTTAGTTCTAGATAATGGCATTAGATCAGAAATACATCAGTTGATGACATCATAATTCATGTATTTATCATTTGTTGCAAATTATCATATTTTACTATTCATAAAAAATTCAAGTATTTCAGAAAAATCCAAAAACATCACCCTAACCATTTTTCTACTTGTAGAATCCAAAAATGAAATCCATTTTTTAAAAATAATTTTCTAAATATTATTAATTTAATAGTTAATTAAAACCATAATTTATTATTAAAAATCCAGTTTTAAAACATTTATTTACTTATTCTAAAATATAGGTACATCATACATTCCCTTGAATATTATTTTTATACTATTGTAAGTAATGTTACTATTCATTAGGGTATATCACTATTCATAAGGGTGTGTTACTATTCATAATGGTAGGTTACTATTCACCCAAAATTAAGTTTTTCTTATTGGTCTCAAATAACTTACTAATCGTAATAGTGTATGCCAGATTTTCAAAATTCCAAACACAGAAGTGACAAACTTATGTTTAAAGGTCACATAGAACTTAGTAGTTCATTATGTTGTGATTTCATGTGATTATATTAAATATTTATAAGATAGGAATTTCCATTTATAAAACATTGGGTCGTTACATTCTTCCCCCCTTATGAAATTTTTCCCTCGAAATTTTGTTTTACATACTAGGCCATAAACAGGTGCAAGTACTTTTCTTTTATTGTCTCATCTAGTTCCCACGTTGCATCTTTGTACTTGTGGTTCTGCCATAGTAATTTGACTAGATGAGTAGTATTATTATGTAGAAATTTATCTCAATGATCCAAGATCTTCACTGGATGATCCTCGTAAGAAAGATCATCCTCTAACTAAACCACCTCTGAAGAGAGTACATGTGATGGTTCTGGTATGTAATTCTTTAAGAGGGATACATGAAAGGTATCATGTAATTTTTACATGGTAGGAGGAAGTTCTAGTCGATAGGCCACAACTTCAACTTGATCAAGGATCTCGATGGGACCAATATACCTAGGACTTATCTTTCCTTTCTTCCCAAACCTCATGAGCTTATTCCATGGAGATATGCATAGAAATACCTTGTCTCTGACTTTGAACTCAAGGTATCGTCAATGGTTATTTGCATAACTTTTATTTCAACTTTGGGATGCCTTGATATGATGCTGAATAGTTTTCACCTTCTCCATCATTTCTTCGACCATTTTAGGTCCTAGTAGTTTACAATCACCTACTTCATCCCAACACACCAGTGTTCTGCACCCTTTCCTATAAAGGGATTCATATGGTTCCATTCAGATGCTCGAGTGGAAACTTTTGTTGTAAGAGAATTCAACTAATGGAAGATGTTGGTCCCATTCTCCTTTTAATTCCATAGAACATGCTCTCAACATGACTTCTAGTGTCTGAATAGTCTACTCAGATTGCCCATCAGTGTGAGATGATAGGCCATGATGAAGTTCAGTTCAGTTCTTAGAGCATGTTGGATATTTTTCCAGAACATCGAGGTGAATCAAGGATCACGATCGTATATAATAGAAATTGGTAATCCATTCATACTTACCACTTCTTTAATGTAAATAAGTCAAATTTGATCCTATGAGAAGTCCTCTCGAATTGTGATAAAGTGAGTTATCTTTGTAAGGCAATCCATAATGACCCATATATCGTTGTTTCCTATGGTTGTCCTTGAAAGTGTAGTGACAAAGTCCATGGTAATGTTCTCCCACTTCCATGCATGTATGAGTAGTGGTTGCATCATCCCATTATACTTTTTCCTCTCATCATTCACTTGCTAACATATGAGGCACTTTGATGTATATTCAGTAATCTCCCTTTTCATATTGTCCCACCAAAAGTATTCTAAGAGATCTCGATATATCTTTGTGCTCCCTAGGTGGATAGAGAAGGTTGAGCTATGTGCATAATTCAAAAGCTCCTTCTTTATATCTGTATCATATGTTACATATAATCATGACCCAAATCTTACAACTCCTTCCTCATCAATTTTGAAATCAGAGGATTTCCCATTTTTAACAGCTTCCACCGTTTTCAAAATTTCCACATCCTTTCTTTGAGAATCCTTTATTTTCTCCAAGAGGGATGGTTGATAAATCATTTTAGAAAGGATTTATGATGTTCCTCCCTTAATGATTCCCATTTACATCCTTTTCAAATCTAAGAAGATCAAATCAATTTCAATTCTCATCATTGATAAAGATGTAGGATCCTTTCTACTTAGAGCATTAGCCACCTTGTTTTCCTTACCAAGATGGTAGTGGATTGAGTATTAATAATCCTTGATGATCTCTATCCATCTTCTCCAGCGTATATTAAGCTCTTTTTGTGTGAATATATATTTAATACTCTTTTGGTTGGTATATATCACACACTTCTTCCCATAGATGTAATGTCGTCCGATTTTCAACTCAAAGATCACCACCACCAACTCTAGATCATGCGTTGGATAGTTTTTCTCGTGGAACATCAGTTTCCATGATGGTTAGGCTATCACTTTATCATTTTTCATTAGTACATACCCTAAGCCCTTCTTAGAAGCATCACTATACACCACAAAAAGTTCTCCACTTGATGGGAGCATGATTACTGGTGCAGTGATAAGCCTCCTTTAAAACTCCTTAAAACAATCTCCACATTCCCGAGTCCAGAAAAACTTTACTCCCTTCCATGTCAGCTTTGTCATTGGGTTTGACAATCGTGAAAAGTTCTTCACAAATCGTCAATAATACCTAGTTATACACAAAAATATATGAATCTCCATTACAGAAGTTGGCTTGGGCCACTCTTCAATTGCCTTTGTCTTATAAGGGTCTATAGATATATCTTTGATGGTGATAACACTCCCCAATAATGATACTTTCTCCATTCATAACTCACATTTAATGTACTTTTCATATAAATTCTCCTTTCACAATGTCTTTAACACAGTATTCAAATGCTCCTCATATTCCTCCTTGCTCTTGGAGTATATTAGAATAACATCAATAAAGACTACCACAAATTTGTCGTGGTAATCTCTAAAGACTATATTAATCAAATACATGAAAATTGATGGAGAATTAGTGAGTCCAAAGGGAATAAATATAAAATCATAGTGTCCATACCTAGTTCGAAAGGAAATCTTGGGAATATATTCCTTCCTCACCTTTATTTGGTGATATCCTGACCGAAGGTCCTCCTTAGAGAAATAACAGGCCCCATGAAGCTGATCAAATAAGTAATCTATCTAAGGAAGGGGATACTTGATCTTTATCGTGATTTTACTGATCTCACGATAATCAATTCAGAGGTGCATTGATCCATCCTTCTTCTTGACGAAGAGGACTGGCATACCCCATGGTGAAGCACTCAGGTGTATAAAACCCTTCACCATATTCTCTTGTAACTACGATTTCAGCTCTTCCAACTTTACAATGGCCATTCTGTAAGGTGTATTTGATATAGGTAGAGATACAGGAATAAGTTCAACTGAGAACTTAACCTCTCGGTCAGGAGGAAGACTAGGAAGCTCTTCAGGGAATACATTAGTGTAATCCCTCACGATGGGCATGTCTTCAATCATGATTCTCTCCTTTATCTTAATCATTTGAGCTAGATACCCTTTCTCATAAAGAAACAATATCTACACTTTAGACGATGATTCCAAAGGAGATTCATCTTCCCCCTTACACTTGTATTGAATTAGAGGATGCTTCGAGATGTGAATAGTGATCTCCCTTTCCCAACAGTTTATGTTGGCCTTGTACAAAGATAGTCAATCCAGGCCCAAGATAGCGTCTAACTCCACTAAAGGAGGTATGAAGAGATTTTCTGGGAGTTTTAGTCCACAAACATTATAAACCGTGGATGAAATAATTTCCCCATTCTTTATTCTCACAGATAACTTTTCCTCCAAATTTTGAGGTTGTGTTTGAATAGTTCTACTAAACTTACAATATATAAAAGAATGCATAGAACCAGAATGAAATAGTACATCCACTATTTTTTAATTAATTACTAGCATACCTGTCACCACATCATTTTCCAGATCTACCTCAACATTGGTGATAGCATAAGCCCTTCCTTGTTTAATTGGAGGTTGTTGATGATTACCTCTGACAACTCTCAACTTATGAATTTTTTTTTCATAATTACCATGATCCTTTCAGTTGTAACACTACACCACTGGCTAAGCATTGATATTACCCTTCTTTTATTCATCCACATTATCAGTATTTTTCATATCCCTTTGGAAATTATTGGACAGATGACCAAACTTTCCACATTTAAACCAATTCCTGGTTCCCTTCAAACAGTTCCTAGGATGCTTCTTAGCACAAATTTTACAAGGTGAAATGTCATGATTCTTTCCATCATGGGATTTTTTTTATGAACCACCCATGTTTTTATCCATTTTCTTCTTCTTATCACTAGGCTCATGAGACCATTGAGAGTCTCCAGTCTCTATTTCAACCTTGAGGGAAAAATAGACAATATCCTCATAACTATCAAAGTATCGAATCTCCAACACTTTTCATAGACTCGACTTTAGTACGCTAAATAAATGATCCACCTTTATTTCAGTGTTCATGAAAAGGCTAGAGGTATACCTTGCAAGCCTAGTAATGTTTTCTTCATATTACCCAATGGAATCATCTTCATTCTGCTTGAGTCTGAGGAACTCTCTTTCTATCTTGAAATGGAGGGTTCGAGGAAAATATTTTTTGAAAAACATCCTCTTGAATTCCTCTCAATCCATGGAATCAATTTCCTATTAAGAATTTGTATTAATGATTAGTTCCCACCATTGATCAACTTCCCAATCAAAATGATAGACTAATAGTACATCTTTCTCTTCTTCCAAGCACTGGAGGATGGAGAAAGTTTTTTCAATTGAGTTAATCCACTGTACCGCAAGGAGGGGATTAGAAGATCTGCTAAACAAGAGAGGAATTTTCCACATAAAGGATTCTACGACAACATTCTCTTTCCTTATAGGAGGAGTGAGTTCCGAATGATTCAAGTTATTATTCATAACTCAAGCCAGCTGAGCAAGTAATTTCATGATGTTTTGAGAACCTTCTCCCATCATATTACGCATATCATTAAGGAAATATTCACATTTCCGATCACATTGGTTGCTGGAAAATGTTCTTATATTTCCCTACATTACCTAGGAAAAGGAATGTATAATTATAGGGATTGAATACATAGCTATTGAGCATAAAAAAGGAAACTTTGAACATAAAAGGATAAACTTATAAAGAAGAATTATATCCTAACTTCTGATTCATTAGGTTTAAATCTAGGTCATCCTTGATCTATTTGTTAACTTAAATTCTTATGAGCTTTTTTTGTCCCTTAAAAATTGTTTGTACTAATATCATGATCTACCAAAGGATATCCCCTGGGTGTGTTGTAACCAAGAGTGCAATAAGGCTTGTTGTTGTGCACCAGTTCCCGTTTGAGTCTATCTCAAAGTGGTGTTTTTGGGTTTTACCCCTAGATACATCTATACCAGAGCCGCCTCTACCTGCTTGTATCTAGACAGGGAGGTATTTTCTTGATAAACCACTTACTCAATACTCACCAATATTTAGGAATGTTTTCTTATACTTAGTATCATCCATAAGGTTCTCACTAATGTACTATATTCTTAATCTCCAAAAATAACTAGACCATCCTTTGATACCAACTATAGTGACCCAATCCTTTTATATATAACATTACATTATTTTAAGCATAATTATACACCAAAGTACAATCCAAGGATCGTTATGTCTAGTGTCTTGGAAGGCTTGGTACATAGAACATAAAACATGGGGCTAACAAACACTTCTTTATTTAATCTTCACAAAGAGCTCCTAACATATTTTGAGCCCTTACATATGAAAAGGGTACCCTAGGGAACACATGAACAATGGGATGAGCTAAAAATCCCAGCAAGGGAATGAACATAAGGATACATCTTAAGCACATGAGTTAGGAGGCATGATATAATGATATCCAAAGCATGGAACATATAAAATCATATCATATAAGCATGGGATAATATAAACATGGAATCATATAAATGTGGTAGAATCATAAAACATGTCTTTAGTATGGTTCAAGGATAACCACCAATCCCGTTTCCAATTTTAGTACGAGTCAAGGCTAACCGCCAATCCTGATTCCCATTTTAGTACAGGTCAAGGCTAACTGCCAATCCCGTTTCACATCGCATCTCATGAGACTTTACTTTACCCAATGAATTGGTGTGATATTTGGGCAGACCCATCTCTATATTTTCATGAATATTCTTTCCACATAAATAATTATACATAATCAACCATACATAAACATAAGGGTACCCATCAAAAGAATTGGGTACCACAATCATGACATAAAACATAACCAATAGGCGTATCCTAAAATTGTACATGAAATAAAGAGATTAGAACATACATGGACATTCATAAGGTAAAATAGGCATATAACATGGTAAGTGGTGTCAAATATAAGTTACAACATATAAGAAATGTATTTGAGAAACATTATCATTAAAACATTTTTGTGCGGTTTTAAGGAAAATGCTATAGAGATTTTAAAATAGAAAAGAGAAAAATATTTTTTATAAAAATAGAATTGAATCAAGAATGTTTTAATAATAAAAATAATGATTTTATAAAAACAATGGTGACTTAAAACATAGTATAGTGTTCAATTGAAATTGGGTAAAAATTTGGGAAGTTCCATTAAAATAAGTTTGCTTATCGGAAAATTCTAAGGATGGAATCTTTTAAAAACATGTATATCCCAAAAGAGAGTGATGAAAGGGTCTTCATAAATTAATTTTTTAAAACTAAAAATCATTTATAATATGTACATAAATAGATAATATAAATCCATTTTGATATAAAGAAATATAAGGCAACCTGAAATAACAAAGAAGTTTTGGGTAGAATTCGTTACGGTTTATCGGCATAGTGTCAGGTGTATCTATGTGGGCTTGATGAGAGAGAAAAAGGGTTTATCATCACTTATAAATCATGAGGGAAGTATGGGAGAGGTGAATAATCATACCCCATAATTAGGTATTTGTAAAGACCCGTAAAATTCAAGGAAATTTGTGTTCTTAATTTTCTTGGGGTATTTACAAGAATGCAGTTTCTGACGGCACCTGATTCCGAGGCACGGTGTGGCCGAAATCATTTTTCGATGTTTAGCTCGGGTACGTTCAGTGAACGAATGAGCGGGGTTTTCTAACTTTTGAACCGGTGCTTAGAATCGAATTTCGAGGGCACCGATGGAATCGCAGGGCCGATATTTTCTTATAAACGCCTTTTCCGGAGTTGCGTTTGTTCGGGTGTGGTTTTTAATTTTTTGGGGGTAAAGTTAAGAAATAAAATAAAGTGGTGTGACAACTTTATTTTATTTCACTTAAAGCCACTTAAGCCAAGATAAGAGGATAGGGTGGAACCCAAAATATCCTAACCAATTGGTAGGATATTTGTGAGGTGGGGCCCGCATGAGCCCCATCGTTTCTTCCCTCCTAAGTAACGCACCCGCAACCCCACTTTTTAATGAAAGTAAAACCTTACGTTTTTCTGGTAAAGAAACACCCCATTAAATTGGGCGGTTAAATTGTTACAATTAATTCTTCAAATTAATTGTTCGTTTCTTATCTTTTGATTTTCAAATTCTTAAGTTGATAATAAAATAAGAGCAGGACTTGTTTTATTATTGTTGGGGGTTTGTGTTGTGTTAATACTTTGGGAAAACAAAGAGAGGATTATTTGTTCTTCGATGAAGAACGCGAAGAATGCTCTACCGCCAACGAAGAATTCGAATAATGCTTTACCACCAACGAAGAACTCCAACCTCCGACGGCGAGAGACGCCCTTCTCGGAGATCACCCAATGCCAATGGCGAACCTCTTTTCTGCGGCGATCCTCATCTTCCGCGACAAACCTCTTCCTCCATGATGGTTAATTCCGCGACGAATGCTCGTTCGACGACAACGTTGAGGTAGGGGTTTTATGCATTTATATTTTGTTTTTTTCTTCCGTCATTTTCCCCCTTTCAATTGAACCGCCTGTTATCGCATTGACGGGAGGAGGTCGGACCGCACAAACACGGCCGACACTCCTCCCCTTTTTGGTTGTGTATTTTTTATGCGGCGAACAAGGAAACGCGGTGCCGAAGCACCGCGTGGAAATTGTAAAAGGGAGAGCAGAGAAACGTGGCACTGCCGCACCGCCCCGTGGGAAGCAACAAATCCGCGGCGCTGTCGCGTTGCGCCGTAGAAGATGAAAAAAGGACGTGACCCCATCGCGCCGCATCGGAGGACCTCAGAAGCACCGTGGCCAGAGCGGGGCCGTGGCGGAGGGGCGTGGCGCCGTCGCGCCACGCCGGACGGACAAAGGCCACAGCCGGTTCCGGGCGTAGCGAAGCAGGGGAACCGGCGGCCGGTTCTGGGCCGTCGGCATCTGAGCGAGGGGACTGGCTGGTTCGAGGAGAGCGTCGGGGGTCGTAACCCCCAGCCGGCCAACTTAGCGGCCCCATTAAAGGGGCCGCGGTTTACTTCATGCAGGGGCAGCGCCCCCCACCCCGAAACGGTTCGGTCGTTTGGCCGAACCCCTGGCGGCGCGCCAGCGCGCCGCGCGCCGTACGGCTGCCCTGGCCGGTCTGCCGAACCAGATCTCCAGGCTGGGCCACGCCCAGGCCAGGCCGGGCTGCGCCAGCCAGGCCGGTCTGTGCCCAAGTGGGCCAGACCCGGATCCGGTTTGGGCCGACCTTGGGGGTATCGGGCCGGGTCGGACAGGGCCTGAACCCCCTGTTACCAAACCATTTTCGGTCTGTCGCTGATAATGTGAGCTACGTGCCTCTGATCGATGCACCGTGAGTTGCGATGTGATCCTTGGATCGAGACGGTCGTTTCGGTATATCACACTCAAGGTTTCAGAATACTTTGGGTTTGGCTGGGTTGGTTCGTACATGAAACCAACCGGGCCCTCGGAGCAGAAACGCTCATAACTTAAGCTCCGGACGTCCGATTGAAGTGTCATCAACTTTGATGGATTTTTCTAAGTGATACGGATCTTTTGGCTTACTCCGCCCGAGGTTTGGACGTAGGTGGAGTACGGTCAGGTTGGTTTTGACTTAAAAACAAACCGGGCCCCTGGGACGAAAAAGCCAATAACTCTCAGACCGGGCGTCCGTTTGACGCGCCGTCTGTGGCTTTGAGTTCCTGTTGACGATACAGAACTTTTGGATACATCAACTCTGGGCTATGTGTTAGTTGATGTATCAGCCTCTCGGCTCGTGGATCGGACCCTCCCGAACGAGCTTGCTTTGTGTGGGAACCCTAGAGCTGGCTGCGACTGCGACTACGACGACGACTGTACAGAGATCCTTAGTGGATTCGACGGTGACGACTACAGCACCCAGAGATCCTACGTGGATCAGTGCTATAGATCTTGTGTGGGTCCGATCCTGTGTGGGTCAGCGCTCAGTGGTCCTGTGTGGGCCAGCGCCTACAGATCCTGTGTGGTTCCGATCCTGTGTGGGTCTTTGCGGGGGTTAGTTACCTATCGATCATTTGTGGGTTAGATGCTTTGTGGGTCCTTGCAGGGGTTAGTTACCTATCGATCCTATGTGGGTCTGACCCTTTGTGGGTCATTGCGGGGGTTAGTACCTTTCGATCCTTTGTGGGTCCGACAACTTAGATGGATCAGTGGATATATCTGATCATCTCTATCATCTTACGAAGAAGTTTACCTGTGTGAGCTGAATCCTGTTTTGCTTTCCTATGTGGATTGTGTTGTGTTATCCTGTATGGATTTACGTTTTGCTTTCCTATGTGGACTGGGTTGTACTTGGGCTCGCATGTTGGAGCCGAACGAGAATTGATAACTTAGGCATATGTATGGGCATATACCTAAGCAGTGTCGAATGTTACTTCGTGATTGTATCTTTCCTTTGTGGATTATTCTTTTTGGATTCTGGGAGACCTTCGGGGGTCTCGGGGTCCCTACTGAGTAGCTTATACTCACCCCTGCACGGGCTATGCCTGCACTATGTTTTGTTGGTTGCAGACGATGGACAACGCTGATCATGGTTGAGGCTTGCGGAGCAGGACTATACTTGGAGGTGGACCACTTGATGGGACGTTCTCGGAACGGACGGCTGGACACGAGGAGCTGTGGAGGCTATCTGTACTCACCCTTCAGGTGGGAATTCCAGTGGACAGCTTGACGTTGCGGCTTTACTTTCAGTTGTTGTTTTCCCTTTCCAGTTGTACTTTACTTTCAGTTTGGGTTTGTATTCTGGGCCACTTACCTTTCCGCACTTACTTTGTATCAGCTTTTACTTAGTGTTTACTTCTACTGCTTGCTTGCTCTGTAGTGTTTGTTTACTTTACAAAGGCAATACCTTACCTTTTTACCGGGATTTATGCCTTGTTGCTAGTCACCAGCCCCTGGCCTATGGAAGGCGGGCTTGGGGTAGTCACGGCACGGACCCTGAGGATGGGTCGTGACAAATTGGTATCAGAGGAGTTCGGTTCTACCGCAGAACTTGGGACTCTGATCTTTTTCTATGTGAATCAATAGTGTTAAGCATACTGGGTGTTCTTATTAGTCTAGGGAGTCCAGTGTTGGGGTGGCGGCTGACGTATCCGTACACCAGGACCCTAACTTCTGATTTCCGACATAATGCATGAAAACATTGATTGCATGTGTGTTTCAAGTTTTCTTTGTGATTACTTTATGTCAGCTCACCAAGTATACTGTTTGACCATAGCACACCTGTTTCTTTTCAGGATGGCCCCACGACAACAACTATCTAGGGTTCTGAGAGTTGTGCGTGACGACAGCCCACCGAGCGATGAGGCCTCGGTACAGGGCCCTTTGACAGTTGAGGCACCGGCGGTACCTCTACCCGCCGAGCCACCGATGCTTCCAACCCCAGCCGCTGACGATGCACGTCGCCGATGTGCACTGTACGAGTTTCAGTGCCAGTGACCACCCAGGTTCTGTGGGGAGACGGACCCTCAGGCAACTGAGGATTGGCTGGAGGCAGTGGTACGAGTTTTCAGGTTAGTGAGGACACCAGCAAACCTCATGGTGATCCTCGGAGAGAGCCTACTGCACACGACAGCGGGCCGATGGTAGAGATTGATTCTCTAGGTGCACGATGAGGCATGTCTTCTCTGGATAGACTTTGAGAGCATCTTTCACTCAGAGTTCATCCCATCCACCCTCCGTACGGTGCGCATCCAGGAGCTTCTACAGCTGCGGCAGGGTAGCTTGTCGGTCGCCCAGTACTCGGCGAGATTTACAGATCTCTCGCGCTACTCGACAAACATGGTACGAGACCCACTCTTCCGGGACTGGACCTTTGACCAGGGTTTGAGGCATGAGATCAGGGCATCGCTGATCTCTCTCAGCATTCCGACCCAGGCAGGAGTACTGGAGCGAGCCCTTTTGATCGAGATCTTTCTTGCTGAGCCTTCTTCAGCTGCGAGACCTACCGCGGGGCAGCACGTAGCGGAGTCTTCTGCAGCAGGCAGTAGACGGATGACTCATGGGTCTAGGCAGACCAGACCCTCAGGCAGACGCCCTCAGGACACTGTCTCAGTAGTGTGGGGCACACAGCGCGGAGCCAGTCTTTCGAGAGGCAGACAGTGCTACACATGCGGCGGGCAGGGCCACATGGCTCGTGACTGCTCGACCCGTCGTGCCGAGGAGCAGTAGACGGTTGAGGGGACACCCAGGCAGAGGTAGAGGGTCGACTGTGGTGGTGCGCAGGGAGCAGGCGGATTAGGCAGAGGAGCTAGCCGAGCAGCAGGTGGTGGGCGACGCTTTGAGGCTCTACCACCACCACCACCAGGAGGTCCACCCCGACCACAGGAAGCTGGCGGGCAGAGACAGGCACAGCTCCAGGCAGCGGAGGCCTACGACCACAGTGTGCCTGATATGATTCGAGGTACTATCTGTGTCTATTCCACCCTTGTTGTAGTTCTTATAGACACAGGAGCGAGTCATTCTTTTATATCCATTACCCTTGTTCGAAGCTCGGAGATTCCGACAGAGCCGTTGGCTCGATACTTACGGCGAGAGACTCCTACGGGAGCAGACTAGATGATTACGCACTGGTGCCGGCAGTGTGAGATTACTCTAGGAGGTGAGAGCTTCAGTTGGGATCTTCTTGTAGCGGCGTCGAGGACTTACGACGTCATCTTGGGCATGGATTGGTTATCTACAGTCCATGCTCAGATCGACTGTATTAGGTGCAAGGTGTGATGTGTACGCACCGACGGGAGCAGGTTTACCTTCACCAGCGATAAGGGAGCCTTCGCAGCACAAGATGGACTTCCGCAGAGGAGATGACAGCCCATCACTCATCAGTTGGCTAGCCTCATCCTAGGAGCAGTTGATGTGCGGAGTCCTAGTTTTCCAGCAGTGGTGGATCAGTATGCGGACATCTTCCCCGACGACTTTCCAGGACTACCTCCTCGCAGAGAGGTATACTTTTATATTGATCTGTACACTGGTACAACCCCGATATCCACTCCAGCATATCGGATGGCCCCCGCTGAGCTTCGAGAGCTACAGGTACAGTTGGAGGACTTTCAGGGAAAGGGATTCATCCGACCCAGTGTTTCACCATGGGCTTCCCCGATATTGTTCGCCAAGAAGGTGGACAAGAGCTTGCGACTTTGTGTCAACTATCGTCGCCTGAACCAGGTGACAGTGAGGAACAAGTATCCGCTACTGAGGATTGATGACCTCTTCAATTAGCTCAAAGAAGCATGGTGGTTCTCAAAGATAGACCTCAGGTCAGGATATCATCAGCTCAGAGTTTGGGAAGAGGACGTGCAGAACACAGACTTCAGATGTCAATATGGCCACTATGAGTTCTTGGTTATGCCCTTCGGCATAACCAACGCTCCGTCAGTGTTCATGGGCCTCATGAACAGGATCTTCCAGCCATACCTCGCTCGATTTGTCGTGGTCTTCATCGACGACATTTTGATTTACTTGACCACTGAGGAGGAGCATTCCTACCACCTGCGGGTTGTACTAGACACACTCCGAGAGCACCAGATTTATGGAAAGCTCTTGAAGTGTCAGTTATGGATATGTGAGGTCCACTTCTTGGGACACATTATCTCTGAGGTGGGAGTTGCGGTGGATCATGCGAAGATCGAGGCAGTGCTAGCTTGGGAGCCACCCAGGAGAGTGACGGAGGTGTGGAGTTTCTTGGGACTAGCTGAATACTATCGAAGATTTGTGCCAGACTTCTCCAGAGTTTCGGCACCACTCTCAGGTCTTACGAAGAAGGGGAAACCCTTTGTGTGGTCAGACAGATGTCAACAGAGCTTCCAGGAGCTGAGACAGAGATTGACCAGTGCCCCTGTCTTGAGGCTTCTGGAAGAGGGAGTAGGGTACGTAGTCTACTGCGATGCATCAAGGACATGACTCAGATGTGTCCTGATGCAGGAGCAGGCGGTGATTGCCTATGGATCACGTCAGTTGAGTCCGCATGAGCAGAACTATGCTACCCATGACCTGGAGTTAGCAGCATTGGTTTTCGCTCTAAAGTCATGGCGGCACTACCTGATGGGCGAGTGCTTTAGAGTCTTTTCTGACCATCAGAGTCTCAGGTACATCTTCTCTCAGAAGGACCTGAACCTGAGACAGCGACGATGGCTCGAGTTCCTCCAGGACTATGACTTTGAGATATTCTATACTCCTGGGAAGGGGAACGTAGTAGTCGATTCTCTCAGCAGGAGGACGGGCATTCAGCTACTTGAGGAGGCGACAGAGAAGCTAGCCGCTTTGTATATATCCTTCATGGATAGAGATGGAGTAGCCTTCCTTCAGTCTCTCACAGTCACACCTCCACTACTGCAGCGGGTCATAGAGGCATAGCATGGGGACGCCGACTGTGAGACGCGGAGTGCATAGATATCCTCAAGACTGACACCTGATGGTTTCTCCTTTGGAGTAGAGCACGACATCCTTTTCAGAGGACATACCTTGGTACCAGTTTCTTTATGGGAGGATGTGCTGAGAGAGTTTCACACTTCTCCCTTGGTGGTACATCCGGGAGTGGAGAAGATGTACCAGGACCTCAGACGACAACACTGGTGGCCGGGCATAAAGAAGGTTGTGGCAGAGTTCGTTTCTCGATGCCTCACCTGCCAGCAGGTGAAGGCAGAGCATCAGGTACCAGCAGGCTTGGTACAGCCCTTGGAGGTCCCAGAGTGGAAGTGGGACAAGATATCTATAGACTTCGTGACTAGAATTCCACGCACTTCTTGAGGTCACGACTCCATTTGGGTGATTGTCGACTGACTCACCAAGTCGTCTCACTTCTTACCCATAAGAGAGCAGGGCTTAGTGAAGAGATTGGGTATCTCTATGTTCAGAAGATTGTATGACTTCACGGTGTGCTATCATCTATCATCTCCGATCGAGATTCTCGCATTACTTCTCGGCTTTGGAAGGGGTTGCAGGAGGCATTCGGGATGCAGCTATGTCTGAGCACTGCCTTTCACCCTCAGAAGGATGGTCAGACGGAGAGAACCATTCAGACTCTCGAGGACATGCTCTGCGCATGTGTACTCGACTTTGGTCGCAGCTGGGAGGACCACCTACCCTTGGTGGAGTTCGTGTACCACAACAGTTACCACTCCACCATCGGGATGGCACCATACAAGGCGTTGTACGACCGTCCTTGCAGATCTCCTTTGTGCTGGACAGACCCTGGGGAGTCAGCACTTGTGGGACCGGAGATGGTCCAGGCCATGAAAGAGAAGGTCCAGGTCATCCAGGAGTGGATGAGGATAGCTCAGAGCTGGCAGATGTCTTATGCTGACAGGAGGCGGAGGCCACTAGACCTGCAAAATTTATAAACAGATCTATCCTCGACACATTCACTAACATAAAACACATATTCCAGTTGTGTTTTTTTATGAGACCTGCCAATTTAGGTTGTGAATTTAATTTAGGACATGAATTCCCCACACCCAAAACTCAAATAAAATATTCCTAATTTCATGTCACTTTAATCTTGAATTCATTCACTTTGTGAATAATTCATTTTCATTGTGATTTTATTAAGCATAGAATTCCCTTACGAAACATCAATTCACGAATCTCTAGAATCCATGTTTGAAAAAACATCCACATAATGAACACATATTCACATCATGAACAACCCTCTATATCATAATTACATCTACAATCTCCACACCCCCCCTCAAGACTCCACTAAACACCTCCACCTCCCAACACAATAATGTAATGGTCTAAAAAGGCATTGACCGTTACATTTTTTTTCCTTCCCCAAGTTATAAAGATCAGTATATGATTAAAAAAGTCTACAATTGAGTATAGCATGACTCTATTATTTTTAAATGTTCACATATATTATAAAATATGATTATTATGGATCAAATATCTAAACACACTAAACATTTGTTTCTTGGTGTTGTCATATTATTTTTGATATGTATTGTTTATCTTATGAAAATTATGTAAAATAAAATCTATTTTTCACTTGTATCACCTCAATAAAATTAGATACTACACCATTCATGTGTTATGTTTTCTGAAAACATGACTACTTCTAGAAAATCCATAGGTAACTCTAATGTTTTCAATAAATTTTTATGTAAAGATAAAAATAAATATTTTATTACATTGATAATGATATTGATCAAATCAAATTCCTATGTATTATATTCTATTAGAATATTTAAGAAAAAAATACATAAATCCTTACTTTAATGAAGAAATTTATTATTCGTTATGTAATGTATAAATTTATATCCCTTTTATTGGGAATGGATCTATCAACTACTTATTTGAATGTGTTTCAAGTCTCTTCACCCATAGGTCAGACACTTTACTATGGATAGTGAGATGTGATTTCTATTAATGTTGAATGCAGGTTATTCATTTTAGAGAAATATTAATTATGTTCCTTCTCATAAATATAATAGGATCTCACTTAAGTATTTTTTTATGTATTAATTATATATAAATTTTGATTTTGAAATCTTGATTATATTTTGTTCATTCTATTAGTTGATTTATTCTTTTTGATAGGAAAAGGAAAATTCCTTTTTATTAAAAGAAAGAAATATAAAGAGAAGATGGGTAGGGTCATACAAGAAGTTATTCCCTCATGCCAAGAATATCCAAATATAAATAAGCATCGAAGATCATAATCAAACTGCTAGAAAATATCATAGTCATCATACCAATCTAATTCTAAATCTAAGGGTCCATGAGACCCAGTAACCATGGTTGGATTCATATATGAGTATTATTTCCTATGTATTGATTTCTGATGATGAGAAACTTTCAATCTATCATATGACTGATAATCTTGTTTCGATTAATCATGATTTCATTAAAACAAAGTAATATTTTATATTAATTCTAGACCAAATATATTTTTATATAATTTTTTTATGGATTTATATGATGTTGAATGTATATTTTTAGTATTAAAATTAGCTAAAACATATATTTTTTATGGATTTATGAATTGTTTTAATTATGTGTGTGTTTGTAAATTTCGTACTTATGTTCCCCTAGCCTAATGATTCTGGATTGGGTTTGGAATTAATGAGTTTATGGGTTCAAATAATAACTCTATATTATTTCCCTACTTTACATTCAGGATATAAGAATTGTATTTTACATGGTGATGAAATAAAAATCATGTGGTGAGGTTTTTTGGTATGATATTATAGAGAAAAAACACTAATTAATTGGTGGGAGACTTTTTCTAATGGTATTTTCAATGTAAGTGCAATGTTTTTAAGTATTAAGGATGGGGGATAAGGTGGTAGGAGATGGAAAAAACATTGGGGTATACACAACCCTTTTGGATACTGGATCCAATTTACCGGTAATCTATGTAGTGATATAAGGTATATGATCAATTGAAAAAAGGATTTATAGGGATTATTTTATGTAAAATAAGAGAATAATTTTATTGAATCAGATGAAAAATAATATAATCTTTAGGTTAAAAGGATAGAGTTAACCTTTATTTAGTGAAGTTGATGGACTTTGGGCTATAGTTGGGAACAATTTGGGTAGAACCCACTCATAAAGATAGGATCATATTCTATATGGATTGTTCTTACTCTATCCTAGTGTAGTGTTTTAATCTTTTGTAACACATTAATGATTAATATAAATTAATATTAATAAATATTAATAAGTAAAAATAGGGATCCACCTTTTCTATTCCTCATTTCTCTAGTAAAAACCATTAAGGGTATCTTATCCATCCTTTTATCATTCTCCCCTATAGTGACATCCCTCTTCCATTTATCATAAAAAATAACTTACCAATTTAGGTGATTCACTGTAGACATATTTTTCAAATAAGTATGTACTTATTATACTAATTTCAAAATTATTATTTATAGATTATTCATAACCTAGGAAAGATATTTGATTTATTTTTTGAGGATATTAAAACTAAATCACTTTATCTCCTAGAGAATTATTTGGTGTCCCTTGGTAGAGTAAAAATAAGATATAAAAACTCATATGTGTTATATTTCACCATATTTTCTTAATATTATTTAAAAACCTATCACGAACTATCTCAGTGGGGATCGTAACATGACTACCCCAAGCCTGCCTCTGATATACCAAGGGATGGTGACTAGTGAGGAGTAGGAATATCTCATAAATGGGAGGCATTTTCCTAAGTACCTATGCACACGCACACGTCTCCCAACCCAAAAATATAAAAAGGGATGAACCAACCACCATGAATGCATAAACTAAGAAAAAAACCACTGATTGTAAAGTAAAAATGGTAAACTGGGTTAGTATATAGGCCTTCTAAAAGAAAAAACAGAACATAAGAAAGCACAGAAGTCGTTGAAGACTCATCGATTGAAAACCCTATCTGAAGAGTAGGTGCAGGCTATCTATCAGAAGCCATAGAAGCTCGCCTCGTCCCCCTGATCATTCTATGCACATCCTGGTCCTATACCACCAAGGTCTCTATCAAAATGTCAGGAGTCTACAAAATACAAGACACATCTGGGAAAATATAGTGTAGGGGTGAGTAAAACATTACTTAGTAGAACGCCTCAAAACCACAAAGTAAATACCACAATGAAAAGTACACATGAAGTATTGTCAGCTCACACAGGTCTAAGTCTATAGCATGAGAAGCAATATTAGTAGACATAGTCCATAGAACACCTAGTATTGATGAGAGAAATAGTCTCGATGAGACACTCAGTCCCGATGAGACACTCAGTCCTAATGAGAGACTCAGTCCTGATGAGACACTTAGTCTCGGTAAGTCATGTAGCCTCAAAGTCATGTAGTATCCAAGTCACATAGTCTCTAAGTCATAGCCAGCCACATAAATTCTTTTCTAGTGTGATTTCTCTAGGATAACCAACTCCTTAATCCAAAGGTATTATTTAAAATTCAACAAAAACTCACTTAGATTATCTCCAAATTACCACCTCTTCATGAGGGTCCCAACATCGCAAACATCTCGTCAAACGGATGCACAGTTTGAAAGTTACAAGAATTTTTTGTAAAAAGGTGCCAGTTGGGTTTGGGTCCAGTCTAACCCGGTCAAACTAACTCAGCCCGTTCTCCCTATCTAGCCCGCAGTCATCCTGGTCCACTGTTGGCCTGAACTGCCAGTTCTAGCCCAACCTACTCAAGCGGGCCGGTTCAGTCCACTCAGACACGATGGCTACCGTGTCCCCACCTGGTCAACATGGATGGCCATTGAGCTGGTCACTCCTCCCACACATGGTCTGTAGGACCACGTGCTAGTTGGTTGACACGGTACCCTATTGGGTCAGTGGTCCACACTATCGTAGCTCCTGGTCTCCACCATTGACCGCACTACCGCGGGCTCCTCCTCCGTGCACCGCTGGTGGTGGCTCCTCTTCTGCGGGTCACCCCCATCACTATGGTGGTCCGTTTCTTCAACCTTGAATACCCTTGAGATCCTTAGGTTGGAACCATCACTTTTTTTAGATATAATTTTTCTTTTCATTTCTCTTGGATTCCAATCACATTCTAAACTACCCAACAACATCGAGCTGTGACCACAAGGTTCAATGATGAAGAACACAAGAATTGAGGAAAGGAAGAAGCACCAAGAATGCCAAAAAGTGAATATTGAGGAATTTTTCATGTTGACCATGATCTTTTCATGTTGTAGGGTTTAAAAAATAACCCACAAAACATATATTGAATAACCCTTTCATTCCCGCAAAGTCAATCCACCCCACAAGAACAATTGAACCGTGAATCAACCTATTTGTGGGTTGATCTATGTTCTTCATTTGAATAAAAGAAGGGGGAAAGAATATCACAAATAAAAAAACACACTACCTCATGGTTGGATCAGTCGTTGATGAAGAACCAAAGTTGTGTAACCGTTTGTCGATCTGCCGCTCTTCGATCCCAGATCCAATCTCCAATACGATTCTGATCCTGATTCATCGGCTTTCATCATCGAGAGAGCCTCTCATCTTTTTCTTAGGGAAACTCCAAGGTTATGGTGATAAACCCATATTTTTTATAATTATTAGTTTAAAAAGAAAACCTCTACTAATTCAAAATATTTTATTTAAAATATCTTAATGACATTTACGTCTAAAATCTATCTTTTACCCTCAACCCATGCCGGTCAAGGTTAGGCCCTAAATAAGGTAAATTCATTGTTCTAAACACAATAGTGCCCTCAGATATTAGATCCGAGAACCCATTTAGAAGTTATTATAGTTCAATGTTAGCTAACCGAGCATTTTTAATTAATAATTGAACTTTATTCAAAGATTTATTCTGAGCACACTGGGCCTCAGAATCTCGTGTCGTCTCAATTCCTGGTATCATAATTTTCTCAATTAATTTATAAAAATAATTCAAGGAAAAATTAGAGTCATTAGAAAAACATTTATTATTAATTTGAATATTTTTGGGATAACCATTTTTATGTCTCTAATCCTTTTTATGTTTTCCTTCATTTATCTGATGGTTATTCTATATTTAAATATTTTATTTCAATCCATAAGATGTACTGGAAATTGATTGTTTTGTTTTCTATGTGGTTGTTCAGCTATTAATTAATGGTATTGGATTAATTTTATGATTTAATTATTTATTATATGCATTTTTATTATTTAATATTTTTCAATTTTTATGGTTGGTATTTTATCCATTTAATGGTGGTTTTTCATGACTTGATAAAATTTTGTGTGGTTTGTGTGGTTGAAAGGGATGTGAATTAAATTTTATTTTCAAGGCTTTAACACATCAAAATTTTTATATATTCCGATTAAGTATCCAAATTATATGTTCTCATTATATAAAAACTACATTTTGGATTACAGCAAGTAATTATAGGTAAGATTTTATCAGAAAAAATTAACTAATTTAGTTAGATCATGTGAATAAAATATAGTCTTTTGGTCATATGGGTTGATTTTGCCTTTGGGTTATGTATTTCAATTGATTTTTAAAATATATGTTCTAAATTATGGGTAGAAAAACACTTTTAGTGGGTTCATAATTTCAATTGATTTCTCTATGTTCTCTTGTTTTAAATTAATATATTATGTCCACTTAATTGATAGAATATAATATATTTAAGGACATTTAATAAATTAAAATGGGAGATCAACATTTCCCCTCCATATTTTGTCTAGGGTATTCTAAGGGTATCATGGAAATCTTCTTATCCATATCCTCATTGGATACTTCCCACTACCTTCTCTATTTCCAAATGAAATTGAAGGTGAGTGCTCCTGGATTCTTCTCTTACCAATTTATTTCCTTATTTATTGGTTTCAATATGATCCATGATGGATCCTTCCTGATCTATGTGAATTATTTAATAGATGTTTTTTATATTTTAAGATTCATCCTCTCTATAACCAATATTTGTCTTAGATATAGCATAGTTGAATGAAATAAATCTAACAAAACTAAAATGAGGTGCATGAATCTATTTTTTCCATATATGTTTTGATAGTAGTTTGGTTTTGAGGATATTTTTTAGAAAAACTATTATATCTCTAATAAACATTAATTTTTCATTTGTTCATATCATTGTTATTTGATCCTTAAATATTTAATCTTCAATTATAAGATACAACATGAATCCTTTGTTTAGTTCACCATGTGTGTGTTTCATTGACTATTCATGTTTTTGGTTGAATAATAGGTTTTTAAAATTTATATTGGTTTTTTTGGATTAATTAATGTTTTTAATTTAGAAGGTATGCATTATTCTATCTAATGGAGGTCGGGTATGACCTTAGAATAATCTATGCGGTGCATTTGGTTTAATGGTTTAAGAGTATAGAAAATAGTATCAATGATTTACCACTTGAACGTTTGTTTACTCTATGTTTGAGATGTGGGGTTAAAATATTTTATTCACATTAGGTGAGAACTATTGTCTGAGTTGCTTTAAGGAATGAGTTGGTTTATTTTATTGGAAATTTAGATTAATTTACATACATCATGTGGAAAAAATGTTTTATTTAGGTTAAATAGATGGATATGTTCTTTAGGCAGTGTATTGTAAGGGATTTAGTCTATATATGTGCTTAATAGGTGTGTGCCAACCATTTTAGGGATATTATGGACCAATTATCCATTATGTGAATTTGTTATGTCTTAATGATTTTTAACACCTTAATTCTTGGTGTAAAATATTATCAATAATGATTAATATGTTAAAATGGGAGACCTAGTTTCCATCATCCTCATTTGTCTAATGCACTCCATTGGACAGAAACAAGTACAACATATTTTCTTATATAACTATGAATACATCCCTCTCTATTCAATCTTAGAAAATCATTTAAAAATTTATGGTGAATGGTCTTTGATTTCATCTTCTACAGATTATTTCCCTATTAACTTGGATTAAATAGGATCCATAATGAATAATGTAGTATATTAATTATCTATTTAATAGGTGTTAACTATTTTTGTATTTTCACCCTCTGGATCATTGAGAAGTGTAAGATGTTCTCGATTAGAGTGAACTAATGTTATAAATCGGGACTCTATTTATTTATCATATATATGTAGAAAACATTTTTTTTGGTTAAAATTTTGTGAAAACCCATTTTTATTAATCCAATCATCATTAAGTCATTGATTAGTTTCCTAATAGAGAATTTCGTGCTTAAATATTTTATTTTGAGCTCTAGGATATACCAGTAATCATCTATTTGGTTCATTATGTTTTTCTTCTGATATATTTTCATATATTTGTTAAAATGGTATGTTTTTTTAAAAAATGATTGTTTTATGTTAATTAATTCCAAGGTGGGGATTTGTTACATCTAATGTATTTTATTTACATTTATTTAAATTGGATACCATAATGGTGCTCATATAATGATTTCTATGACCCCAAAAGCATTCCTCATACCCTAGGCATTGGATATTATAATTCCAGGACTCTATTTAGCATTGGGGATTGGACTTTATATAATAGATAAATTTAGTAATATTTATTCCCTAGATGATTGAAAAGGAATTCCTATAAAATTTATATTAACCTAAAAAATAAGACAACCTATATATAAAATATTTACACAAGAAAAATAAGGATATATAAAAACTATTTGAAGGATAAATTATTGGTTATAAAAAATTAATTCCTTAAACTAAGAGTATATATAAAATATATATCATCTTCAAGCATATCACTAAGAATATATGGTGTTTTTTCATGATGATTCATGAACTAGTATATAAATATTTTAATGCTATAAAACCCATCATGTGAAAAGAGGTAGTTTTATACAAGAGTTAGGTCACTAAAAGGCCATATTATGGAAAGGGGAAGTGTAATTGATTAGTGAGGGAGAATTATTCATACCATTAAACCTTTTACATAAACGGGAAAACATTCCTCGATATAGTTTATTTGAATACATATATATACATTTTCTAATATAGTTTTCAACTATCAAAGCAGTATCCATGATCAAAAACAATTTCAAGCAAAATTATTGACATAAAAAGTGATAACCATGATATAACAAAAAAATTATTTTCCATACTATCGTAATGAGAATCAATGTTGCAATTTCTCGTGTTTTTGACCAAATTGAAAAGTCCTTTAATTTTTTAACTTTTCATTTGTTGGATGCGATGAATCGAGAATTGGGATTAAGAATGTAGATATGAGTGTTGGATCACATAAAAGTGATGTTTTTAGATGTGGTTTAAGGAATGATATGTGTTAGTGGAATTTGAATGAGTTGTGGGAGAATCAGACACAAATAATTCATGTTTGGGAAAGGATAGTAAGGGTGCATGGTTCCTCTGGAACCGTGAGTCCCTACAAGATTAATTGTGCACTCTATTGTAGGTGTGAAAAACTAACCCACACTTATTGCACATAGTTTTCCCAAAACCTGCTCCTAGCCCACACCTATAGTGCCACTTAACCAGTACCTATATGTGGTTTAGGCACATGATTTTCCAAACCATGCGAGCTAACTGTGAGGGGTGTGGCTTCTAGACAGAGAAGGATACATAGTTGACACACAGTTTTCCAAATCGTGAGACCTAACTATGGATCCCATTAAAGAGGCATGAAATGAACTTATTTTCCCTTCTTATATTTCTTTAATCCTCCTTATTCTTTCCTCACTCGTGAAAAATAGGGGGATCTACATGGGATTTCACTTCCTCATCACCTAGTAATTTAATCCTCTTACTAATCTAGACTCTATTGCACTCACTATCAGTTTCATTGGTAACCTATCAGTAAGAGCTCAACTAAACATTCTTCTTCTCATGAACTAGCCCGGGTCAACCCTAAACCGGTCACCTGATCTGATCTGTGGCATGGCCCGAAGGTCATTCCTGATCCCCACGGGCTGAATACTTATGTTGGAAATCAACAGAGTACACAAATTAATGATTTCTTCCAATAAATAAACAAGAAAACAAATAGCAGAAGATGTAAAAATAGTTTAATATATAAATGAAACTAAAATAAACATCATTTATAAAAGAAACTGAAAATACAACCAATCTACACAATACAACCGACCAGACAAGTAGAAAACACCTTCTCCATGTGACCCCTTAGGTCACTCTCCAACACAAGATAAAACATCACCCATGGAGACCGAACTCAAGATGAAACTTTCTCAAGGAATAAAAACAGAAAATAACTATTGGCATGATTATTAAAACTTAGTAGGCTAGCATGATAATCTATTACCAATTCACATTAAAATAAAATAATCATCAATCTTAACTTTGAACTAAAATATATAAAAGTATGATTTTCTACACATTTTACTTAAAAAAAGTACAACCCATTTCCCTTATTCATTTACAAAACGAAGTTCATTCAATTAGTGAGACATTATAATTTTCAAGGGTAAAGTGATGTTTATATTTTCAACTTGCACAAAGAGGTTAAAAATAATTTCTTTGAATTTTTTTCTAAAATTCTTTTTGAAATGAACACATCACTTTCCAAAAAGGAGGCAACATAATAAGGCACCAAGATGATCATATAAAAAGGGGAATGTAAATAGGCATACAAGTATCACATTCATAACTACAAGAAACTAAGATCCAATAGAAATAGGTGAACCGGTGAGATCAAGAATAATCCAGAACATACTAATAGAAGAGACCCCATCCCTGGTATCATTCCAAACATGATGAAATCAAAAAACCCAAATTATCGGCCACCATAACTCAGGATAGACCAAGGGGCCCAATCCCATAGCAATAAACCCAAATATATCCACCTATTATGGGCCACATGTTAGTATGCCAGCTACCAGTGCAGCAATCGTTCTCAACAAAAAAAATCTCAACATGATTGTTTCTCATGTCTCATATATATAATGGAGGTGAGATAACCGATGTTACCCAAGAATCCGGTCATAAGAATATATAATATTAATTCAACAATAGGCCTCACCCCGAGTCACCCTAAGGACCGATCTCATGACATAGAATAAATAGGACACAAAGATTCCCAACCGAGGAACTATGATAATGGATCATGAAGATTCTACAGTGAGGAAATATCATCCATTATACATAGAAAAGTCATGAAAAATATCCATATGATGTTTTCATAAGAAAACTTTCATCATTTTCACAATGTTTTCAAACGGGCCTTTAAGCATTCCTCAAAACCTACATTTATCAATGGTAAAAAAATCCACATTTCCCAACAGGGTGTAACACACCATTTTCCACTTCAAAAAATTTTTAAACTCCTTTAAAATGTTTCCATTAAACTTTTAAAACAAACCATTTCTTACAAGAGTTCTAAACGGTCCATTCATCAGCAACGCATATCAAAACACCTTAAAACCTGATACCCATTCCTTTATAAAACCCAAAATCACTTGGAAAACTCATACAAGGAACCCAAGACATAATTTTACATAAAAAAATTAATTTAAAATTCCAAACCATTCATTTTATATCAAAAAACACCCAAAAATTCCAACCATGCATTTAATCAAACACTTGGTGTGTCTATTTACCAAAACAATTACAATTATTATAAAACAAGGCTTAAAACACCATTTTCACACCAAAAAATAAAACCAAGGATCATAAATCAATACATATTAATCCTTAAAGGTGAGAAAATAATGAAACAAATGATTATTATATTAAAAAGGAAAGTTCATGGGAAAACCTACCTCAAATCCATGGCTCAACGACAATGCACTATCGAAACAACTCCACGAGGGTTCAAAAACCCTAGATCTACGAAGATAAACCCTTAATGAGAAAACCCAAAACATGATAGAAGGGAAATCAAAACCCTAGGTCAACATGACCATAGGAGAAGATAAAAACAATAAGGAATGAGAGGATAAGGAAGAGGAAAGAGATGAGAAGATGAAAGGGAAGAATTTGATGAAGAAATCATGCAGAATCACTAACCTTTGGGGATAAATCTCCAAACTAGTATCCCAAAATGAAGGAGAACAACTAGAAAACACTCTGGTTGATACCCAACAGGTAGGGCTTAAAATGGGAGGTTGAATCACTTAAATCCAATTTTTAAATAAAAAGATATTTAACCCGTAATGGGATGCATTGTTTTGCTGCATGGTTTTCTAAAACATGCATAAACTGTGCAAATGCTACAGGAAAAATTCTACAACATTGAATATTTAAGTTTCACGGTTTGGGAAAACCCTTCTTAAACCATGTGACCTAAAAAATTGTCCAAAACCCTCAAATGACACCCCCAAATACTAGGAAATCTCACCCAATGATCCTTGAATGATTTAAACACAATACAGTGACACTGTAGGCATCACAAACTCACCACCATGCAACTTTCACCCATCACGAACCAAAGGCAAAATGCATGAAAAAAACTAGAAAAGGGAATAATTCAAAACTCAACTCCTGAAACCTGAGAAAAATATTAGGATTCCAGTCGAACCGAATCATAAGCCAAAACTTGAAAAACTGGGTGTGAAAATTCTCCCAACCAGTATCACTTTTCACCCCTGGAAAGCCACAACACTTTCTAGTTAATTGATCAATGACTAAGGATTTTACATCAACATGATCCCACCTCTTAAGCCAAGAACATTTCACCCACCATTAACAGAACTCAAACCCATTTCCCAAAATGAACAAACAACCCACAAATACTTTGCAAGAACCAAGGATCAATCCACCACATCCACAACCAATCCAAAAAAAGACCATTGTCCCTTCTCCCCAGAATCCCAATGCTCTCCCAAACCAAGGAGGAAATTGTAAAATAAACAGTTTCAAAAGAATAAACTTTAACCAGATCAAAGCGAAACCAAAGCACAAATAGATTACCATCAAAGGGGTGGCCCGACCAGACTCCCCACCATTAGAAATTAACTAGTACCAGATTACTTCATAAGAGAAACCCCATTGAGACCCATAGTGGGTCTCCCCACCATTAAGGACCAATTAGGAATGACCAAATGAAAATAAAAACTAAACCAGAATCGGGCCTTTCCCATACAGGCCAACCAAAACTCTTCCGCCATGAACTACCCAAGCTAAGAAGAACACAAGTTAAGAAGAACACATAAATATCATTTAAACTACCCACTCTAGAATAGAGGGGACATGAAATGAGCAAACAATTCCTACATGGACCAAAACCCCCACCACATGGGGAGGGGAGGGAAGGGGCCCCATGATTGGACCAATAAAACCACATCAAACAACCACCCACCACTCTACACCTATGGACGAATAAAATCCAAGGTCCCACATGATTCACATGGCTGGTTCACATAAGAACATTGATCGAAAACTCTCATCCAAGAAGGCATAACCACAAATACTGCATGGGGGGTAAGTCCACCACACTCTTTGCGATAATAGGAAATTCACAATGATGAGAAACCACAATAAAAACACTATAACTGCCTCACCACAATGGTAAAGGCTTGAAATTAGTCAAACTTCTTAAACCCTAGGGATTCCTAACTACATGCTAGATTCACTCTTAGTCCTATGGCTAGAGATCTGATGTATAAAGTATCTACTACCTTGTAGTCAAGAGCTATTAATCCCTAACCAAAACCCCTTCTTCTAGTTCCACATGATGCCACATAACACTCCTAGGTTTGAACAAAGGATCAATACACTGCATCATACTTACTTTCTCAAACTACACCATTTACCCAACCAGGAACTTAATAATGTACAACGACATTCTCACTCACTCCGAACGAGGAGCATAATAAACACAGAACACAACGAAACACACCAAACATCACTAAAAACTACTGCTATAACTGAGAGAATTATCATAATAGGAATTCATTTTATATTGATCCCAAATAGCTCTCTATTAAAAAAATGGGCTAGGTCATCCTTTAAAGAGTTGGATTTAACTTTTTAAACCCCTAAACGAAATCCTTAGGTTGATCAACAGGAAATGATGCCAAAGGAGAACCAACCATATCCATACCACAATACTCATCACATCTCCATGGGGAGAACACAAGGCAATAAGGGAACTATGAGCTCTATCAAAACCAGCTCATAAACCCAACAATTCACATAGAACAAACACTAACTCAGAGGGAAACAAACTCAAAGACTTCCGAAATTTGTTTCTAAAATCCCACTAAGACACTGCTACAAGACCGAGCTACCAAAAGAATATCAACACAAGATACAACCAGAGTATCTCTTCTAGATCACAATAAAGAGCATATCATATAAACGAAACTTCTAATACAAATAAAAACACACCACATAACCATTTTCTTACAAAAACACCACAATTTCCATCTTAAAACACCTTTGGAAAATAAAAAAACTTGGTGGATTTTTTTCACACTAACTAATGGTGTTTCATAGAGTCTCACTCACATGTGCATTTTTGTGCTTCCCCAGGAACCTATCCACCATGCCATACCATGCATCCATCCACCATGAAATATCGGTAACCCGTCTACATTTTCAAATACAACCATGCATCTGATCACCCATGAGAACACCAAAGGCTAAAACAAAACTTCCTCATTTTACAAAACAAATAATTCATACCATTTCAAGATTCATGAAAAATTACAAAGGGTCAGTCACCACTAATTTGAAATCTATTTTCAGATTTCACTCATCAAATCATTTTATCATGCTTGAAAATGGAACCTCATAGACTTCCATCCAAAATCATTTTTATTTCACTCATAAAAGTTTCTAGAAATTAAAAAAATCTCAATTAATAAATAACCATTTTCCTTTTCGAAAATTCAACGAACCCCCTTTTCATAATTCTCTAGACACAAGGATCAAAACCCAATTTGAATTTCACAAAAACTATTCAGAAAAACACCAATCGTTCAAACCCAATTTCCCGAAACTAATTTATCTGATTCAAAAACTTTTCAGCAATCCAACACATCCCTTTCAAAAAAATCTCCAAAACCCACCTTAAAATAATCCATGTTTTATAGACATTTTATTTCAAAAAACCATATGTTTAGATTAAGGAAATCCAATACCATTAAACAATTTCCACTTTACCAGGAGATTATTTTTTACAAAAACCTAATTTTCTAGTACCTTTCTCAAAGTAAGTTATGAAAATTAATTTTTTACTTTTCAAAACCCGACCATTCCATTAAAACCCATTTTCACAATTCTCACACAAGGATTTTTAAAAACAATTTTCATAATTCAAAGAATATTCATAGAGACCCATAAGAAGGGAACTAGTGTCGATGGGTGACTTGAACATATGTTTGGTGGACATATACCAAACATGACACTACCACAAAGATCCTTCTAGGACATCCATCAGCTCCACATGGCTTGATAGGTTCTGCAAGCTCACAGAGACCATGGGAAGAACCCCCCTTATCGTATCCCAATCACCAAACAGTCACTAGAGACCAAAGAAACTAATAAAACTAGACATCTCATGGAATATAGATGATCAGAATGAGAAAGAGTTCACGATGCTCTTCCCACACCTACCCCTCGAGTCCCGACAATCATTATCCATCTACATTGACATCCCCAAGTAACAAAGGGTGCTCTGAAAAGAAAGAACCCTTAAGAGTCGGCCTACTCTGATACCATTTTGTCACGAACCAACCTGAGTCAACCCTGAACCAGACACCCAAGATGATCGGTGGAATGGACCAAAGGTTTTTCCCAATCCCCACAGGCTAACAACTAGTGTCGGGTATCAACAGAGTACACAAGGGAATGATTTCACCCAATAAATAAACAAGAAACTAAACAACACACGATATTCAAATAGTTAAATATATAAATTAAATCGAACTAAACATCATTTATATAAGAAACTAAAAATACAACCAAGCTACACAATAAAACCAACTGAAAAAGAAGACAAAACCATCTCCATGTGACCCCATAGGTTACTCTCCAACACAAGATCAACTGTCACTGATGGAAACCGAACACAATCCAAAACCTACACAAGGGATAAAAATAGAAAATAACTATAGGGGTGGGTATTAAAACTCTATAGGCTAACCCAATAATATATTCCCAATGTACTTTTTTAAATTAAAAGAAACATCAATCCCAAGTCGGAACAACAAAATATAAAAGTATGATTTTATACACATTTTACTTAAAAACAAAGTAAAACGCATTTCCCTTATTCATTTACAAAACCAAGTTCATTTCATTAGTGAGACAATAGAATTTTCAAGTGGAAAGTGATTTTTATAATTTCAACTTACACAAGATAATAAAATGTTTTTCTTTGAAAACATTTTTCTTAAACCATTTTGGAAATCAACAAATCACTTTCCAAAAAGGACACAACATAATAAGGAACCATGATAATCATATAATATGGGTAATGTAAATAATAATACAAGTATCACATTCATCTGTACAAGAAACTAAGGTCCAATAGACATAGGTGAACCCAGATGATCAAGAATAATACAGAACATACTAATACATGAGACCCTATCCCTAGTATCAAGCCACACACAATGAAATCAAAATTCCCAAACACTTGATAGTCCTAACTCAGGATAAATCGAGAGGCCCAATCCCATAGCAATAAACCCAAATATATCCACCTACTATGGGACACTGGTCAGTACATCAACTACCAGTGCAACAATCATTCTCAAAAAATTATCTCAATATGACAGGTTCGCATGTCTCATGTATATAATGAGGGTGAGCCAACCGATGTCAGCTAAGCATCCAATGACAATAATATATAATATTCATTCAATAACAACCCTCAGCCTGAGTAACCCCAAGGATCGATCTTATAACATAGAATAAATGGAAGATAAAGAGTCTCAACTGAGGAACACTGGTTATAGATCATGAGGATTCCACAAAGTGGACATCCCATCCATTCTATGTAGACAAGGCATGAGACACATCCATAAGAGGTTTTCATAATAAACACTTTCATCATTTTCACAATGTTTCCAAACAGGCCTTTAAGAATTCCACAAAACCAACATTTATTAATGGTGTAAAAATCCACATTTCCCAAAGGGGTGTAACAATAAATTTTCCACTTCAAAACATTTATAAAATCCTTTAAAAAAAATTCCGTTACACATTGAAAACAATTTATTTCTTATAAGAGCACCAAATGGTCTATTCATCGGCAACGCATATCAAAATGCCTTAAAACCCAATACCCATTCCTTTATGAATCCCAAAATCACTTTGGAAACCCATACAAGGCACCCAAGACATCATTTAATATAAAACCAACACATTTAAAAATCCAAACCATTCATTTTAAATCATAAATTACCCACAAAACCTAGTCGGGAATTTAATCAAATTCTTGGTGTGCGCTATTAAACAAAACAATTCTAATTATTACAAAACAATGCTTAAAACACCATTTTCACACCAAACAATTAAACAAAGGATCATACATCAATACATATTAATTATAAAAGGTGTTAAAATCCTGAAACTAATGATTCTTAAATTAAAAAATCAAATGCATGAGAAAAACTACCTCGAATCCATGGAAGAACGACAACGCACCACCGAAACCCCTCCATGAGGTTTCAAAAACCCTAAATCTACAATGATAAGCCCTTAATGAGAAAAAACCACAACATAATCGAATGGAAATAAAAACCTTAGGTCAACATGACTATGGGAGAAGATAAAACCAAGAAGGAATGAGAGTAAAAGAGGGAAGAGAGCAGAAGAGGAAAGGGAAGGATTTGTTGAAGAAATCATAAAGAATCACTAACCTTTGGTGATAAATCGCCCAAAAAGGGGGCTAAAATGAAGGACAATGAAGGGGGTTCCCTCTGGTCAATACCCAATAGGTAGGGACTCAGATAGGAGGTGAAATCATTTAAATTGTATTTTTAAATTAAATGATATTTAGCTTGTAATGGTCTACATGGTTTTGCTACATGGTTTTTTAAACCGTGCAAAACCATGAGAATGCTACTAGAAAAATTCTGCAACTTTGCAGACATAAGTTGCATTGTTTGGGAAAACTGTTCTCAAATTGGGTTACCTAAAAAATGTCCAAAACCCTCAAATGACACCCCAAACACTAGGGAATCCCACACAATGATCATTGAATGATTTAAACACGATATAATGACATTGGGGGTATCACAAACTCTCCACTATGCAACTTTATCCTAACAAAAACCAAGGGACAAACATGGGATAAAAACTAGACAAAGAAACACTTCAAAAATCAACACATGTCACACCTAGAACTTGAGAAAAAGACCATGATTCAAATATAATTGGATCATAATCCAAAAATTGAAAAACCATGTGTGACATTTCTCTTCTTTTCTTACCATTCCATTCAAAATGCTAAATCCATGTTAGTTGTTTTTTCCTATTTCCTAAAATATTGATGAATCTTTTGTTTTATTTTGTTTCAGCTCAAGAAAAATAATGATATTAAATTAGTAGACCATCCTAAGCATGAGTAAGGTGGTCTATATAGTTTTCTATAAAATTCAAGTCTTTTATATTATATTTTCTCTTTTCCACACGTTAGAATTCATGTGAATTTATCCTAATTTATGAAAAAACCCTATAAAAATTGTAAGACCTCACCCTTGATCACCTTAGACACAAATATAAGCTTTGAGGTGAAGACCTCAACCCAAACCACCCATTACTATGAATCTAATTAATCTCCCCAATGTTTATTGTATTACCTATATTGAAAACAGCCCTCTGGGTATTTTATTTAAATATATTTGACCAAAATTATTTCCTACCCTAAATCACCTTTTAAGGTGGGATTAATTTATGCCTTGGGGTGATTGAATTTATTGAATTAAATGAGAAATTCATGTTTCCTAATAAAATTGCCTTTTGAGGTGCGTTGTCTTATAGATCAAAATGGGGAATTGATTGATGATTTGTTATGATGTATATTATGGAATGGGTCTTCCCATGTCTTGTATGGTTTTTGATGAAACTTTATTTATTATCATAGCTTAGTTAATGAAATGAATTATATTAAAAGGATCCATTGTGCCTTGAGCGGTGTTGGTTTCCTCTTTATGGAACATACTCTAAGTTTATATAGGTAAAGTGGGATTAACTTATATTAGATTATTTTGGAGGGACCAAGGTTAGTGTTGAGTACATGATGTTTCAAGCTCCCTTGATTGAGGACGTTGGAGTCAATGATTCAAATTTCTAGGGTTGTTGGACAAAAAATTTCACACCCCCTTGCATAAGAGTTGGGTAAGACCATTCTTATTATTACTCATGATACACAACATGAATTTCTTTATGAGAATGACATTGAGTATAAAATCCCTTTCACTGTGATATATGGGTATGTCATCCCATACAGAGTTTTATACTCTTATGATTATATACAGATGCTTGAGTTACGCCTTAGGTCCTTCAAATACTACTCATATAATTATATATTATATGATATTATTATGTGGTTGGGAACTAATCCATGGGTACTTAAAATTTCATGTATATCTATGTAGATTATTTTTTATGTATGCATACATATAAAATATGGAAGGTGTGTAGATACATTCCAGATTTGGTTGAAGCGGGTATTGTCTGCCAAGTGTCCATGAGGAACCTAATCCTAACTTGTTTAGATTTATTGATGATTGCACCGCCTTATATTTTATACACATTCATAGTGATTTATTTTATATATATGGACTGGATTGTGAATCAAACATTGTTGGTGGTGTCTTAATAAGTTTATCTCGCACACTGTTCAGGCAGCCATTGCACTGGGGTACCCAAACGGATTACCTAATTGTAGGTTCAGGTTTGTGCATTGGTCATGATCGTTATTAAACATAATGGTTAGTATGGGGTACAAGAGTAGAGGAACAAGATATTACTCAAGTCGTTATTGGACATACTTTTAATACCTTTAATTTATTTATATCCTTTTTCGGTCTTTCTATGTATAGAATATACCCGGATTTACTTTACATTAGATAATTTTCATGCATGATCATTTATTCACTCATTATTTATTTGTAGTTATTATTTTATTACAATGACTTTATTTTTATTTATTTTTTTATACTTATTACTAATCCAAGGGGTATAGTCTCCCTACTATACCACCATTAGATCCTTGATACTAGTCGACATATTCTGGCGTACAGGGAGGCGCGCTTGAGGCCTACTGGTCAACTAGCTTAACACACTATTTTAGTGGATCATGAATTGGGTTTATGAAAATTGTATTAAAAAGTTACTTTTCCTTCATTTAATTATTTTTTAAATGGTATAAATTAGATTACAAATGTGTTGGAACTTGGAAAATAACTCGTGTCTAGATCCAGTCTACCCATGTACGGGGGAAAGATCACTATGTCAGGGATATGAATATTGATTTTGTTACTATTATGGTTGATTGATATTTCACTAATAGGGGTTGGTATATTTTATATGGTTACTAATTTATAGATCTGAGATTCACATGTCATTCATATTCCATGCCAAGTATGTTGCATTATAGATTGTGTGATACTTGTGATAAATGTAATTTTCCTAAAAATTTAGCATGATTACTTGTATAACATTTTTAGAAAATTTCTATTATGACCACTTAAGTACATTGATGTGTGATTTTCCATCATGCTGATTTGTTTGCCATGATTGGTTGATTTCATGTATTATTTGTACCTAATAGCATGCCTAGATGTATATTACATGATTACCTATTTTTACTTATTGTGATGACATGTTACTATGTTCATGATATATGGTTGATTAAATGAAATGTCAACATTAACACAAATGGGGTTTTCCAGCATATCTTTATGCTGGAATTCTATATAATCAAATGATACAATACGTTTATATATAACACCATATAAGTGACTGCAGAAACATTGATGGTTACGATTAAATGGATTCCTAATTTTCAATTCATATGGAGTATGGGCCCTTATAAATTGGGAATGGTAACCCATAAAATTGATCCATAATATATGGATTTATTATAGTTTTACTCAAAAGTGCTAATCGAGTTGCGGATACATGAGTTCCAATTGTAATTTATAAAGGAACATACCTCTATAATTTGGGAGTGGTAATTTATCTCATTAGAATGTTGTTTGAAAAAATGAATCTTGAATCATGGGTTATAAATGAATGGTTAATATGTTAATATGGTTGGGACATTGAATTGAAATGAATAAAAATAAAAATTGAAAAATTTAAACTAGTACTTGTTTATGTCAGTTAAACATGTGATAAATTGAAAATCTGTTTTTCTTACACAATTGTATTTTGGGAATGAATTACAATATGAATAAATTATCATATTTCACAACTAGACCCAAGTATGTCAGTTGGCACGTGTTGTTGTAAGATGAGCCCTTTAGGGCCTGTGATGAACCTGACTAATTCATATGGCCAACCAGGTCCAAGTAGATCAATTTGGTGTACTACTTATGAATTAAACCCATTATGTGTGTTTTAAAAATCTTAAATGAAATATAAGTACACCAATAGGTCACATTATCCTTTTTTATACCTTGGTACTTCACCCCATGGGGTAGGTTTATATTAATGGGATAGTTATTTAATGTTTCTACAGTCACTTATATGGTGTTATATATAAACGTATTGTACCATATTACTTAACTAATTACTTTAATTACTGAATATATTTTTATCATCTTGTAATAACTATTATTATGAGGCACCATTTAATTAAAATTTCAATTAAAAACTAATGTGTGTTTTTATCTCTAGATAAAAAATTGACATTTTATTTAGCTTATCTAATTATGAAAACTCTTGAATCAATTATATGGTTGAAAATGAAATTATGAGATAATTTTAAAAAATTTATTTGATGTCAGATAAATAAATAAAAGGGTACTATTTTTCTAACAACTGGTACTTAATATCCTTGATGTATGAATTGCTTAAAATGATTAATTAATGAACAACATTTAAATTCCATAAAAGTGAAACCTGGTAGAGGTTATTTAGGATTAAACTTTTTGTAAGGGTTAGATTTTATTTTTCTTTGATATATGATTCGGATAGGAACATTGATGTTTCTCGGAGACCCCAATTAACTTCTTCCTAGGTTGCATTTGACCTAGAGGTTTGGAGGTAAGTCATAATGATCATTTCAAGTGTGAATTTGTTTTAGGTTCGATGCCTTATGTATGTAAGAAGCTAGCTCAATTATGGTAGGACCTTCTGTTCTCAATCATTGATAAATGATCCCTTTTAGTTTCATATGAGGGGTTTCATTCAGGTTTCATTTTACCCAAGTAGTACATTTTGTGATTAAATGACACCCCAGTCCGACATGTGGGGGTTAAGTGCTTAAAACTCATGGGGGTATTTCTATATGTAGATGCCTGGTGAGTGGTAGATCCTTTTCTTCAAATGTTAGCATGGTAACTCCTTAGCGAGCACTCATCTATCCAGATGTTATGTGGGATCAAGTCCTTGTATCCAATTTTTGGTAGGCGATGACATACCGTGTAATAAAATAGAATCTAACCCCTGTAGTATGATGCTTCTATACTCATTTCAACTCAACCTCTTCTCAGAGAGTGTTTTAGGGATGTTTGGAACTATTTTTTGATGTTATTAGTGAGTTATGGTTCCCATGTGTGAAACCCTAGGGTTAGGTGGGAGTCCATGTAGCCTTTACCTTTGTTCATATCCATGTAGGTCACCATTTAGTTGTTCTAGTAATCCATCAAGAGAGGATGGCCTGAGGTTTCTGAATTACTTAAAGCAAACAAGAACCATTTTACACTCATTACGGGATTGATTCATAGGAGCTTCGAGGGGTTTTCAATACATGAATGTTGATTCCTTTCCCTATGGGAAGTACGTAAGGTTCTGAATTTCACAACTATCTTTGATGAGTATAACCATTCAGGTTCCTGACCTAGTTGACTAGTTTTTGCGTGTTTAAAATTTCTTCTTAGATATGATGTCGTGTGGTGGGAGATCATTTGAAAAATCATTGGAAAATGTGGGATGCATATTTTTGAGAGGAGTTCTAGGGAAACTCCATGTGTATTGAAATATCAACATTCCATTTATTATGGTTTGTATGAATCTATTGATTGATGACTCTCAGATATGTGAGTCTATTATTGAATATGATGGTATGAGATCTACACCTATTGCATATGATAAGTCTAGTTCATGCCAGTTATGAATACAACTATTAAGTATACAAAATTGGTGGTTTTCTATGTGAGAGTTGAGGACCAATGGTTTTTCAAGTGTGACGCTTATGGGCAGTGTGACCAGAACATTTTCCAGGTAAAGAGAGTTCTCATGATGAGGGATATCCTAAACTTGATTAGACACTATGAGAATTTTGACCCACATTTGAACCTAGACACTCATGGTCGAGATATGTGGTGATGGGAATTGGAAAATTTTGTTATAGCATGTTTTGATGAAAGCGTGGCTCAGGAGAGTTGTACATGCCTATTGTTAAAATATCATTTTACTCCTGGTTAGAAGAGATCGTGCCCCTTATATTGACCTCACCTTGTGTGTGCTGAGAGTGGTTCACCAAATCATTGAGATGCCTATTTAAATCGATGGATTTGGATGATGAAATTACTCCATTGGAGTTTCATTTGAGGAGTGTTTTTAAAGACAATCCAAATAGTGCGTATTACACCACTAATCATTTAGAGGTGTTGACCCTCATTCTAACTTGAAATTCAGATCTAATTATGGAAACCATTCTAGGGAGGCGGGGAATTGGTGATGGTTTTGTTTACATTAATTCTTGGGAATAGTGAGTACCTTCCATTCAAATCATTATACTTAGTGAGAACAGGGAAAGGGTTGCAGTGATCAGTTCTGTTCATTAATGTGACAACAAGTATAATCCTAACGTGGGATGAGGGGTGTCAGTCACTGGTGAACAAACCTCAATTGATAAGGGTTATGTTAATTCAAGTCCATTTGTATGATGGCCATTTTTGAAATTTTATTTCATTTCATAAATGAAGAAATAATGGTTCTATTACGAGACTTCACCATAAGTTAGTTGTGGGATTTGGTGAATGTTCTTGAAACAATCTTGAGATTCCTTATCTTAAGGAATTGGGATTATGTTTTTGAAAATCATAGACCATTTAATCTAATAATCATTAGAGAATATTCATCTAGAGGTTATTTGACTTGAGTTCTCTCAAAAGGATGTATACTTTCATTTTGTAACCATTACGTTCTGTCATGAGTTCAGGTGCGTTATGTGGAAGGAGTATCCTGCATTTCATAATGAAATCCAAAGAGTCCTAATTGGAGTTGGGTCAAATGGAATTGACTATTGATATTAGAGTGAGGTATGGGGGTATTTTCCTCACATGTAATTAGATGGATCATTTTGAGAAACATGTTAGATCATCATTAGAATTCTACAGACGTGCTTTGGAATAAAATTCCAACAATTTGGGTGTCTTGAATCAAAATTCGTCATTTAAAAGTTAAACCTAAAGTGGAGAGTGCCTTAGGCAGCTTGATAAAAGAGTTCTCAATGTGACTATGTATTGAGGTATACGGGCTCTAGAATCCACCATCTCAGGGTTTCAATTGATGTTTTAATCATTGGATCGAGTTTCAACGACTTTGGTACAGTATTTTAAAAGTGATTCCCATAGGTGTATTAGATGTTACGAGATGAAACACGACCATTTCCATAGACAATCTTGACCCGCGTATGTTTTCCTCATTTCCTCGGGGATTCTCAAGGACGATAAGTTCTATGTTGGGTATATTTTAACATCTCGTGTTTGGAACCAAGTCGATAAAGTCCTAGAGTTTTTGAAAATTTCATATGGTGGATGGACCAAATATTTATTTGAGCTTCTAAATGTAAATCCTATCAATGGATAGATTAAAATTGATGGTTTTATAATTTGTTTAAAGCTCGAGAGGTGTCAAAAGAATTGAGATGAGTGACGGGAATGTTAAACCCCTAGAACTCAAGTTCAAGAAAGGCATGTAAGGGCACACAGATTGTCTAAAACAGTGCATCCCTCCAGGAGTAATCTTGGGCCCTGTTGTAGGTGTGTAGAAGTGACCCACATGGGATGCACATGGCTTCCACAAACCAAGAACATAGACCAAACCATTAATGCTACATGACCAGTATCTACACATAGTTTAGGTGAATGATTTTTCAAACTATGTGAGCTAACCGTGTTAGTTGTGTCTTCTATAAAGAGGAGATTACACAGTTGGAACATAGTTTCCCAAACCATGTAACCTAATCATATGTCTCAATAAAGAGTGATGAAATGACTATTTTTTCATTAATACTATTTGTTTCCACCCCCTTCTTCATTCTTTACTCATGCACAATAGGGGATCCACATGGGATCTCACTTCCTCCTCACATAGGTTATGAAGCCTCTTCTTTATCTGAACTATGTTTTTCTCACCGCCAGTTATGTTTGAACTATATTAGTAATATATTGACTCCTCATGCTAATCTTAATTGATTACCTTTCCATATGGAATGATAAATCCGTGTGATATATTTTTCATATTTCTAGGGAATTTGAAGAATAATCTATTTTAATCCATTTCATCTCAAACCAAAGTCTAATGAGTGGGCCATATTAAGCACAAGGAAGGTGGTCTATATTGATTTCCCCCAATGTACCATCGTTTATATTATATTGTCATTGTGACACACACCAGGCTTCCCATGTGTTTCTCATAATTTATTAAATACACCTTGTTAAATTTTTAGACCTCACTCATGATCAAATTAGTCGCAAAGATACGGTTGGAGGTAAATACCTCAACCATTCCATCCATTAGTGTAAATCTAATTAATTAACCCAAATTTGTAGTGTTTTAACTATGCTGAAGCCACCATTTTGGTGTGCTATTTAGAAATGTTTGATCAAAATTCTAGTTGACACTAAATCACCTTTTGACATGGGGTTAATTTATGACTTTTGGAGGAAAATGAGTTGACTGAATTAAATGATAATATCATGTTTTCAAATAAAACCACATTTTGAGGTTCCCTGTCTTATGGATAAAAAAGGTAATTTATTGATGATGTGTGGAAATGGATCATATGGCGTGGGTGTTTTCATTTCCTTTATTGTAACACCCCAAGGTTTTAAAAATAAATTTAAATGAATGAAACTTTTTTTAAGTAGATATTTATAAATAGCCTTTAAACATAATTTTTCTTCTTCTATGTTTTGAATTTCTAAAAACGGATATCTATAATTGTGTTCATTAAGTTATTTGGAGTCTCATGGAAAAAACTTGATTTTTGGTGAATAGTAACATACCCTTATAAATAGTAATATGAATAGTAATATGAACCTAATTAATAGTAACTTGTATTATTATTTTATTTTCATAAGAATTTAATATAATTACATCTTGGTTAATTTTTCAATGTGATATAAAAGCAGTTGTAGAATTAAAATTGTTAATTTTTGAATAAAGTATGATTTTATTTAAAAATTAAATTAATAATATTTATAAAATTATTTTCAAAAACTTTAGTTCATTTTTGAATTATAAACGTAAAAAAATGGTTAGGGTGAATTTTTTGGATTTTTATGAAATTCTTAAATATTTGAGGAATAGTGAAATATGGTAAAATATCATATAATCAAATTATTAGTTAAATACAGTATTTATGACATAATGAGTGATTTAATCCTACTTGGTTCGAACTAAAATGAAATTATTACTATTTTGGGTCATATTAATTATGAATATTCGTAGTCTTGAGAAAAAATATTATAATAATGATTAAAATAATGTAAAATACCCCCTCTCCTCCACTATAAATACCACCATCATTCCCCTATTCCTCCCACACATTTCAAGCCTTGATACTTACCTAAGTTCTACCCAGTAATCCTCCCAAGTGTCTTACCCACATCCTAGAGCTTCTGGTCTCACCAAAATTCAAAAACCAAAGGCCTTAAGAGGAATCTCAAGGAGAAGAGATCAAGAGGTAAACATCCCCTTTTGTTTTCTTTCTTTTCTTTTCATTTTGTTTTCTATTATTATTATCTCCTCACCTCCACTTATCCAAGAGGAATGAATAGTATAGTATCTGACATATTCTAGATTTAATCATTTTTATGGAGGACTCACCATTATTCTTCTTCTCCTCTCCCACTTATTCAATAAATTAAAACATCGTCCGTGATGTGTTGCTTTACCGACATCGTGGATGATGTGATTTAAATTTATTTTACCTACATAAAGACTGGTCATGAAACCATTTTTATGGTTTAAATAGATTATAATTTATTTATTATATCTTATATAATGTTCTGGAATCATTTTGTACACATGTTATTAATTTATAAAACAAAATGAGTTCATTACGATCGAAGAATCTCCAAAATGACCTAAACAAATATCAATAATGTTTTAACTTATGAATAATCCTCATGAAATAATTAAAAATGATAAATGGTATGATTTATGGCTATGTAAATATTTAAATACCATTCCATTACAATTCTGGAGTTTCACTTCCAATCGACAAGAATATCCATCATGAACCGATCATGGAAATCATGTAAAGAACACACCCAAAACAATTCAATGAACAAAATACTAACAATTAAAGGGTGAAATTATGTAATGAAATGATTATATAATTTATTATAAAGATTAATATGTTTATTTATGATATTAATAATACACTTTTATCTATTATATAGGATTTTTAAATGTGTTTTAATTAAGAAAAAACCGAGGTAAGTTTATTCTTAACCCAATTTCCATTCTTTGGTTTAACCTTCTACTTCATTAGTTGTGTGGTTTTAAGATCATATGTGGGATAAATTTTTGTTTATATTATGTTTAATTATGTTTAATTACAGTTTATACAAATATTAATTTCTTTCTATTTATTCTCATATCAATTATATGTTATATGTACACGACTTTCCTTATAAAATCATCATTTAAACTTCTAGTTTTACAAAATTCAAAGTCTGTGTTTTATGTAATTATTATTGTTTGAAGATTTTTTTATGGATCTTGGGAATTGTTTATAATGAAGGGTGGGAACTATATCACCCTCCAATGCATTGTGTATGTGTATGTTGGAGGTTGTCCGTATGGTTACTCCATGTGTAGCTACGATGGTTACACCATAAGGTAGTCATAAGGGTTACATTGTAAGGTTTCCATGAGGGTTACAAATCATAAGGTAGCCGTGAGGGTTACAACATAAGTAAGTGACTCCCCAAGATGACTTTATGTTTATATTTATGTTCTTTATGTTTTGTGTAAATCTCGTGGAAATATCAAGTTTCACAATGTTAGTATATATGGGTGACAAGTATGTCTTTTTGAAAATGATTTCATACGGTTTGCAAGTATTAATGGACTAATGTTTTCTTTCATTATTTTTATATCCCATACTGATATTTTTGTTCTCATTCCATGTTTTAAAATTAAATTAATTGGTTATAAGGATGTGTAATATGAGTAAGGAATCCAAGTTAAATGTTATAATGATTTGTAAAAGAAATCATGTTTTATTTGAAAAGTTTTATATTTTTGAAGAAATGAATACTATTTTAAGGTATCAAATATTTATTAGTGTATGATGTTATGAATGTATTATATATCAATTCTAAAAATCTATAAACATGAAAATATCCTCAATGTGAAAGTAATTGATTTCGTGACTAATTTCAAGATTATATAATGTAATAAGGTTGGGTCCTTATAGTTGGTATTAGAGGTCAGTTTAGATAACTTTAGGAGTTAGGATGATGTTAATAGAATGCATAAATTATTTGTACCTTTATCTTATGTCAAAATGATATATAATTTATATATTACCATGTTTCTTTGACTAATATGTGCTTTTTAGATTGGTTTTGCGCAGAATAAACATGGAAGATGGAGTGGAAATGCATCAACTGAATGATATCCTTTTGAATCTGCAGCTTGAAATGGTAAGGATTGGAACTGATTAGTTTGTGACAGTAATGGATCAGTTAAAACAGGTAATAAATGGTGGTGTAATCCATGAAATATAATAACAAGAGGTATCACAAATGAACATTATGATAGTGGAACATTTTATGACACAATTCCCTCCATCTTTCAATAGAACTTCTAACCAAGTAGTGGCTGAAGGATGGATTAAATCACTTGAAAAGATATTCGATGTCATGGGATGTCCGTATAATCAAAATTAAAGTCTTTACATTTATCATTTTGAAGTCGAAGATAATCAGTGGTGTTCAATGGTAAATAATATCAGGGATAGAGAGGATATTGATGCCTTAGAGTGGGATAAATTTAAAATTCCTTTCCTTGAAATATATTTTCCTAAGGTGGTGAAACATAGGATGGAGAAGAAATTCCTTGAATTGAATCAATATGAAGAATATTTAGTGGCTATGGATGAATTTAACATCACCGGACTAGTGAGGTATTCTCTAAATCTTATTCTAGATATTGTTTGAAAAATCAACCACTTTTACTCAGGATTGAAGCCAAGGCATCGAAGGGTGTTGGCATCTCGTGAATTCAAAAGTTAACAAAAATTTGTTCGATGTGTTGAGAGGGTACAAATTGAGTTTCTTGGTGATCACATGCATTTTGAAAACAAGGAAAATAAGAGATCCATATGGAATGAGATGGGTAAGAATCAACCAATGAAATATGATGGTAAGAAAATCCAGTTTCCAGTTTGTGAAAAGTGTGGCAAGAAGCACCATAGGGAATGCCTTACCAAAAATGGGAAGTCTTTTCGATGTGGTATGTTTGGAAATATGGCATAAGATTGTAATGAAAATGATCCTAATACAAATTCGTATAAGAAAACTAGTAAGTGTCTTAAATGTAGTGATATTGGTCATTATGAAAATTCCTACCCAAAGAAAGATCTAAATGATAAAAAGAAGAAAAACTATAAGTAGAAATGTGTAGTGAGTTCCATTGAAACTACTTCAGTAGATGTGGGACATCCAATGAAGTTTTATCAGTTACTTTTTTTGTTACTCAGATTTTTCAAAAGTCTTTTTTGATATGGGGTCTACAAATTCCTTTATTTCTGAGAATCTTTCTGGTAAATTGGAAATTTCACCTCAACAAATGAGACTAGAACTTATGGTTAAAGCGAAAAGGGAAATATTACATAAAAATATAATTATAAGAATATTTTTGTTGTTTTATGTACAAAGGAATTACCTTAAAACCTTGTTGTTTTTCCCTTAGTATAGTTTTATGTTATTCTGGGAATGGATTGGTTTTCTATTTATCATGCTAAGATTGACTGTAGAGAAAAAGAAGTTGCTTTTCAGAAAGATTTTTAGTTTGTATACAAGAATGAACCTATAAAATTGATAGCATATCAGGAAGATGAGAATCTGTTGAAAGATGTAAATGAAATTTATCTTGCTCATATTATTGAAAACAGGGGAACTGTTCAGAATAATGATGTGCTAGTGGTAAATGAATACCTTGATGTATTTTCTGATGAGTTACCCAGTGTTATACCTAATCCGGAAGTTTAATTCTCAATTGAATTAGTTCCTGATGCTAATACAATTTCAAAACCCCCTTATCTAATGGATCAAATTGATCTTCTTGAATAGAAAAATCAATTGCAATATTTTCTTGATAAAGGATCCATTCATCCTACAACTTCACCATGGGGTTATCTTGTTTTTTTCGTTAAAAAGAAAGATGGTTCCATGATACTTTTCATTTATTATAGACCCTTTAATAACATCACTGTTAAAAACAAGTATCCTTTTCCTTATATCAATGACTTGTTTAATCAGTTCTAGGGAGATCAATATTTTTCTAAGATTGACTTGAGATCTGAATACCATCAAATGAAGTTAAAGGGGGATGAAATCCTGAAAACATCTTTTCGTACTAGATATGGGCATTATGAGTTTGGTGTTATTACATTTGGGTTAACTAATGCACGTATTGTATTCATGGATTTTATGAATAGAATATTTCATGAGTTCATGGATAAGTTTGTGGTTGTATTTATTGATGACATTCTAGTATTTTCTAAAAGTAAACAGCATCATGAAAAACATATAAGGGTTGTTTGGGAAAACCTTAAAATAAAAGAAATTGTATGTACAATTCAAAAATTGTTATTTTTTGTTGCAACATATTTCTTTTCTTGGCCGCATTATAGATAAGAATGGTATAACGGTTTATCTTACCAAAAAAAGTGTTTGATGAATTTCCAAGACCTATAAATGTTAGAGATTTATAGTTTTATTGGATTAGAAGGTTATTACCAACCATTTTTTAAAACAAATTCATGGTTATATAGCCCAATAGCTAAGTTAACAAGAAAAGGGGTTAAATTTGTTTTGATAGAATAATGTGATGTTTGTTTTCAGGAACTGAAGAAGAGATTGGAGAATGCTCTAATTTTGACCCTATATTCCATAAATAGTGAGTTTTTCATCTATATTGATGCGTCATTGAAGGGCCTTGGTTGTGTTCTGATACAGAATGATCAGGTAATTGCTTATGATTCAAGGCAACTAAAACCTCATGAGTTAAATTATCCCATACATGATTCAGAATTAGAAGATGTGTTTTTTTCTTTGAAAATTTGGAGACATCATTTATACGGATCAAAATGTAAAATATATACTGACCATAAAATTCTAAAGTATATATTCACTCAGAAGGAATTAAACATGATGTAGAGAACATGGATTGAATTGATAAAATATTATGATTGCATAGTCAATTACTATATATGAAAAGAAAACAAAGTGGTGGATGCCTTGAGTTAAAAGCATCATACATCATTAACCATGTTATGTTTGGAACAAGAACCCTTAATTGATGATTTGATGCACATTGGATTGGAAGTTATTAGTGCAGGAAATTCCTCTATTTTGTTTCAGGTTTCAATGCAGTCATCTTTGTTAGACAGAATTAAGCAAGTGCAGAAGGAAGACCGTGAGCTACAGAAAAAGGTAGAATTGGTTAAAATTGGCATGTTACCAAAATTTAACCTTGATAAATATTGTGTTTTAAGATTTGGTAAAAGGTTGTGTGTGCATTTTGATTCCCAGTTGGAGAAATAATTGTTGTGTGAAGCTCATAGTTCTCCATTATCAGTTCATCTTTCCAGTACTAAGATGTACAGAGACCTTCAAGAGTATTACTGGTGGGATGGAATGAAAAGGGATATTGCAGATTTTACCATGAAATTTTTAACATATTAACAGGTTAAATCAGAGTGGATGTTACCAAATGGGATGCTTCAACCCTTTACAGTGCGAGAGTAAAAATGGGAGAATGTATCCATAGACTTTGTGGTGTGACTACCAAAGACTTCTCGAGGTAACAATGCTATTTGGGTTATTGTTGATCGGCTGAAAAAAGTTTCACATTTTCTTTCTATTCGAGATACAATGTCTTTGGATCAGCTTTCTCGACTGTACCTCAAATATATTTTCAGGTTATATGGAGTTCCTCTTTCTATTTTATTTGACCAGGATCCCATGTTTTCTCTTAACTTTTGGAAGGGGCTTTAGAAGTCGTTTTTTATAGAATTAAATTTCAATACATCTTTTCATCCTCAATTAGATGGACAGTCAAATTGAACGATTCAGACATTGGAGGATATGACTCAACCATGCTCAATGGACTACTAGGGAAGTTGGGATCAACATCTTCTTTTAGTTGAGTTCTCTTATAATAACAGTTTTCATTCTAGTATAAAAATGTCACTTTTGAGGCATTTTATGGGAAGCGGTGTTGAACTCTAGCTTTTTCAGATGAATTCAGGGAAAGGAAGTTAATGGGACCAAAATAAATAGTGTAAGTGGCTAAAAAAGTGAAGATAATACAACCACACATGAGGATAGCTCAGAGAAGGCAAAAAATTTATGCAGACAACAAGAGAAAAGATTTTTCTTTTGAGGTAGGTGATCATTTTTTTCTTAAAATCTCACCATGGAAAAGTGTTATGTGTTTTGGTAAAAAGGGAAAGCTAAGTCCATGGTTCATTGGAACTTATGAAATCTTAGAGAAAGTTAGACCAGTCTCTTACCGAGTAGGATTTCATCTGAGTTTGTCTCATGTACACAACATTTTTCATGTTTTGATGTTGAGAATGTATATTCTAGCTTCATCTCATGTTTTGAGCCCAGAAGCAATTTAGCTGGAAAAGAACCTTTCTTATGAAGATAAACCTTTTTAGATTCTTGATCAGAGAGAACAAGTACTGTGGAATAAGTTAATCCACGAGGTAAAGGTTTTTTTGAGAAACCACATTGTTGAAGAAGAAACATGGGAGTCTAAAAATGCTATAAGGGAAAGACACTCTCACTTGTTTAATAAGTAAATAAAATTGTGAGGATGCAATTTCTGAAATGTGGGGATAATGTAACACTCCATGGTTTAAAAAAATTGAAATGAATGAATATTTGTTTTAATTAGATCTTTATAAGTATCCTTTAAAAATAATTTTTCCTCTTATATATTATTTATTTTGAAATATGGTCATCTACAATCACGTTCAGTGAGTTATTTGGTGTCTGATGGGACCAACTTGATTTTTGGTGAATAGAAACATACCCTTATTAATAGTAATATGAATAATAATATAACCCTTATGAATAGTAAATTGTATTATTATTTTATTTTTTATGTATTTAAGATATTGACATCTTGGTTAATTTTTCAATGTGATATAAAAGCAGCTATAGAATTAAAATTTTTATTTTTTTAATAAAGAATGATTTTATTTAAAAAAATAAATTAATAATATTTAAAAAATTATTTTCAAAAAATGGAGTTCATTTTTTTATTCTACACATCAAAAAATTATTAGTGTAATTTATTGGGATTTTTCTAAAATTCTTGAATTTTTGATGAATAGTGAAATACGGTAAAACACCATATATTCAAATTATTAGTTAAATACACTATTTATGACATCATAAGTGATGTAATATCACTTGGTTCAACCTCAAATGACATTATTACTATTTTGGGTCACATGAATTAATACTATTCATAGTCTTGAGAAAAAATATTATAATAATGATTAAAATAATGTAAAATATCATCTCTCCTCCACTATAAATATCACCCTCATTCCACTCTTTATACCACACCTCTCAAGACTTTATCCTTACCTATGTTCTGCCAAATACTCCTCCCAAGTCTCTTCCTCACTTCCTAGAGCTTCTTTTCTCACGAAAAGTCCAAAATGAAAGGCCTTAAGAGGAATCTCCACTACCACAAAACTGGGCAAGGCATGCACCTGCCTTTATCAGCGCTAACGGAAAAGCGCTGATAAAGGGGTGGGCCTTTATCAGCGCTAAAAAAAGCGCTCATAAAGGTCCACTTTATCAGCACTAAAACAAGTTATGATAAAGGTGTACCCTTTATCAGTTCTTGTTTTAGCGCTGATAAAGGGATTATTTATCAGCGCTTTAAATATCCCTTTTTTAGCGCTTTTATTAGCGCTGATAAATGTAACAATTATCAGCGCTTTTCTTAGCGCTGATAACATTTATTGTATACATTAAATAAAAAACAGATGTTATAACTATATATATATATATATATATATTAAATAATTATAAGATTAATACTAAATATATTTATTAGATTTATTAATTCAATATATATTTATTAGTTTTATTAATTCATTATATATTTATTAGATTTATTAATTCATTATATATTTATTAGATTTATTAATTCATTATATTTAATATATAATTATTATATTTCTTTATGTTTAATGTATTTTTTTATTTATAAATATATAATGCAATCAAATATATATGTATAATAGAAATTATTAAATATATATGTGTTTTCCAATGAATTGGGATCGATCAATATCATACATGCGCGCGTCTATATATATGTTTTTTTCAATGAATTGGGGACAATGAATATATCATACATGTGTGTATATATATGTGCATACTGAATAATGTTCATTTATAGATTATAATTCATTATGTTACCCATATATAATATATATATATATATATATATTAATTAAATTTACACATAAAATTAAATTGTATTTAAAAAATAAATATATATTTTATTATATTTTCAATGATATATATATAAATATACCTTTCAAACAATTTTATAAGTATAAATAGAGATATATATACTTAGAGTTAAATAAATATATAATAATATAAAGAAATTCCTAAATTGATACATTTATCAGCGATTTTATTAGCGCTGATAAACTACGTATTTATCAGCGCTAAAATGAAAAGCACTAATAAAGTCACTCTTTATCAATGCTACAAAAGCGCTGATAAAGTCCGGCCTTTATCAGCGCTGATAAAGGTGGTATTTATCAGCGCTTTTCATTTTAGCACTGATAAATACACCCTTTATCAGTGATTTTTACTAGCGTTAATAAAGGCTCACGCGGGATTGATAAAAACCGTCGGGTCCTCTTACTCCTCCCCACACCCTGTCAAGATCTCGCGGAAGCCCTCCTCTACACCGTTGCCACCGCCTCCTTCTCCTCCTCCTCTGCCGCGGCCACTGCCTCCTCCTTCTCCCCCTCCTCCGGCCGCCGCCTCCTCCTCCTCTGGCCGCCTCCTCCTCCTCCTCCTCTACGCCTGCTCCTCCTCCTCCTCCTCCACTGCGACCTCATCCTCCTCCTCCTCCACCGGCACCTCCTCCTCCTCCTCCTCCTCCGCCTTCTCCATGGCCTCGTCCTCCTCCTCCCCCACCGGTGCCTCCTCCTCCTCCTCCTCCTCCGCCTACTCCACTATCTCCTCTCCACCGCGGGTCCTCCACCATGACCTCTTCCTCCTCCTCCTCCTCCTCCTCCTCCTCCTCCTTCTCCTCCTCTGCTACCTCCGAGCTGCTTCTGCTGCCTCCGCTGCCTCCGTCCTACCTCCACACTACGTCTTCTGCCTCCGGTGCCTCCGCTGTCGACGCCTCCTTCCCCTCCGCCACCGGGTCCTCTTCCTTAAGGTGATTAAAATTCAATTTTCATGAATTAATTATGTTTTCATTGTGGTGACCCCTTACATCCTATCCCAAATTATGAATATTTGATAGCCATTATCTTTTTCCTCCTTACATTTCGATAGAATCCATTGTATGAATACATGGATGTTATAATATTTGTTTCTATGTGAACAATTTACAATTGGCGTGGATGTAGGGTGGATGATGAAAACCTTGGTAAACCTCAATGTTGACTCAAAACAATTGTAGGTAGGAAGTTCCTTACCCCTTGGTTTGTCCTTTACACATGATACCTTGAGGATTATTTTTGATGGAATATAATTATACCATTATTGATTATGATTGCATGTGGGTGTGTGTATAATGAGATACCTATATTGATTGTTGGATATTATGAGTGTTGTTATTGTGGGTAATTGTTATGTTTGGATTGTGATCACATGATGTTATGTGTTATATTATATACTCATGATAATATGACATTACAACTTGAATGATTCACCTCGTATGTGTGTTAGCTTGCATGGTGTTTATATGTTGTACATCAAAGAAGTGGACCATCATGAAATTAATATCCCTGAGTAGGGTACTACACTTGATATGTGATGATGAAAACAGAGAACCTAAGCATAGGGTGGAGGTACAACATATCCATGGTGTCATGTCATGGGTGTGCTTGAGGTGCCCAGTATTTTCTAAGTCCCATTCACTATGAGATGCATAATTTTTTTCAATAACCACATGGATCTATCTCATACATAGAAAGAGGGTAAGAAGGTCACTGATTTCCTGGCTACATAGGTCTATCTAGGAAACTTGTGTACCATATTTAACATCATAGGATCCCTCCCCCCAAGCTTGTTAGTTTAGTTAAAGAATATTCCCTTGGGATAAACTAATTTATATCTCCTTTGACTATTTTTAGCCTTTTCCCCTTCTTGAAATGAAATATATCAACATTTAATGTGTTGAAATAAAGTTCATGACTGAGTTATTTAAGCTATAACCTAGGGTTTGTTGTGCCCCCCTCCACTACTCCCTCTTCTCCCCACCTCATCCATGCCTTCCCTCCTCCCTCATCTCCCTCTCCTCTAACTAAACCTCCTCCCCTTCGTCCACCCATACTCACTTCCCTCCTAGCACCATGATTTGAACTAAGGGTAGATTCCTTCCCCCATCCAAACACATAGCTTATGGATCAAGGCCTATTGCAGCTAAGCACTAGACCCAAACTCTAACTCCACCATCTCTTTCTCCCTCTTCTTTTCCACCACCATTGGAAGATTCCATCTCTTTGGGTTTTGATTTTCCTTTTGCATCCCACCACTCATAAGATGTGGTTCCACCTACCAATGTCCATCCTTAGTTTCACTTTGAGGAAATTAAACACTATATGTGCTTGGACCATTTTCAATCCAAGTCAATTTTCACCAACAAATCCATGGATTTGGTCATAATACACAAGGTCCTCATCGACAAGGATGTTATGGTAGCCCTTCGCATCAATGAAACACTCCCAAATTATTGATGTTCCTGAGGAGATGTTTTAGGAGCTCTTTTTAGAGTTATTTACAACTTTCAAGATAGATTTAATATGTATCACCTTCAAACTAGGTGGTAGGGATTGTGATATGACACTGGGTGAGTTCAGAGTTATCTTGGGGTTTATTCTTCCGACTTTTCTACATCCACTACCTATGTTGCTTTGTGTCTTGATCTGAACAAGAAAAATACAGTAAAGAGTTGGGTTTTGATCACTCATGAGCCGACAAGAATCCATGATCCTCCCACATATAAGAGTACCCAGATGAAGGGTTATTATCTGAGGATTAGTCATTGTTCCTTATCTCATGCCTGGATAGCATGGGGAGACTCCCACATAACCATCACATAGACTAAGGTGGCCATTATGGCCACTTCCATGGGTGCCCTTGTGGAAAACATATAATGCTTCTTACTTATGAATTTGGTCCCATGTGTTTCAATAAACTTTATATACTTTTACTTTTGATGCACATGTTAGGCTACCTATTGGCCTTACCCATGAGGTATTTCCTTGTACGGACAACCTATAGAGACCGCCCTATGATATTGATCCAAAAGTTGCACTGATTATCCTACTTCCTCACAAAAGGTATGGTTAGCCCATGTATATAGTGGTGAACCCCACTAACACACTATAAAAAAATCCCAATAACCACCCCTCACCAGGGGTGATCGAAGAGAGGAAGAGATTGGATGAATCCCAAGAACCACCCAAGATTTTCTATTAATGAGAACGCCCCTACCGTTTTTAAAGTATCTTGTTTTTTATCTGAATTATACTCATATTACTTCTCCCCTAACCAATATACTCATCCTATGGATTTAAAATAGGATGAATATAAATAAATAATGGATGAATGACAATCAGTTGACAAAAGAGTATGAAGAAGACGTGAAAGAGTTTATCATGTTTTCAAAAGATCTTGCATGTGACTCTTCTCAAATCCTTTATTCGTGCTTACATTGTTGTTATTAAAAATAAATTAGTCCAGAGGAGTTGGAAGAAAACTTGATCTGTCACGGAATAGATCAGAGTTATACATGTTGGAATAAACATGGGGAAACAACGAATGTAGGTAGTGACTGGGATGACACTGCGTTTTATGGATCATCTGATATGATTACTAACATGAACAATGAAGATGACCGTATGGAAGATGTGATTACAGATGTGAATGATGATGATGATCGTATTGAAGAAATGACAAGGACCGTCGAAGATGAACTTCGTGATTGCCCAAAATTGTTTGAGAAGTTAAAAAGTTTTACAAAGACACCATTGTATGTTGGTTGCACTAAATATACAGCATTGTCAGCCGTACTGAAGCTGTATAATTTGAAAGCAGACAATGGGTGGAGTGACGAAAGTTTTACAAAACTACTTTCCCTCATGAATGTGATGCTCCCAGAAGACAATGAGCTCCCGAGCTGAACATATGATGCCAAACGAATGATACGCTCTATGGGTATGATCTCTGAAAGAATACACACCTGCACGAATGACTGTATACTGTTTCTTAAGGACCACAAATCACTGAAATAATGCCCAAAGTGTGGTACTTCTTGATACAAGAAAGATGAATCCAGTCCTACTAAAGTTTTATGCTACTTTCCAATCATTCCAAGGTTTAGACGCCTATATGGAAATGAGGAGACTGTAGAACAATTAACATGGAATGAAGATAAAAGAATTAAAGATGGGATACTACGTAACCTGGCAGAATCTCCTCAATGGAAGAGAATCAATCATGGGTATCCTGAATTTGGAAACGAGTCGAGAAACCTTCGTCTTGCGTTATCTATAGATCGAGTGAATCCTTTTGTTTTTCAAAGCAACAGTCACAGTACATGGCCGGTTATGTTGATAAATTATAACTTACCACCGTGGTTATGCATGAAACTAAAATACATCTTGTTATCTATGCTTATATCGGGACCAAAACAACCGAGTAATGATATTGATGTTTATTTAGCTCCATTGATCATAGATTTGGAATTATTGTGGGATTCAGGTGTTACATTGTATGATGATTACAGAAAAGAAGATTTCACTTTGAGAGTCATGTTTTACGGGATGATAAATGACTTCCCTGCTTATGGAAATTTGTTAGGATATAGAATTAAAGGAACTCAAGGTTGTCCCGTTTTTGAATAAGGTACACAATCAATTAGGTTGAAACATTCATCAAAAACCGTTTTTCTAGGACATCGCAGATTTCTACCGCGACGACATAAGTACCATTCTTGGACGACATCATTCGATGGAAGTTCAAAACAACGTACAACACCGTCTCCACTAACAGGCGATCAATTGTTTGAGAAAGTTAAAAATGTTGACACTACTTTTGGTAAACCGGCTTCGAAAAACCTTACGAAAATCGGTTGGAAAAAGATATCAGTTTTTTTTGAATTACAATACTGGAACTGTCTGTATGTAAGACATTTTCTTGATGTTATGCATGTAGAAAAAAAATTATTTGATAGTGTTATCGGCACATTTCTAAATACATCTGGAAAAACAAAAGATGGAATTAAGGCTAGGTTGGACATGGTTGAGATGGGAATACGAGAAGAGTTGGCATGAGTGAAGGGTGAAAAATGAACATTTCTTCCTCTTGCTGTTTACACTCTTTCCAGGTAGGAGAGATATCAGTTTTGCAACTTCTTGAATGACGTAAAGGTTCCAGAGGGGTATTTATCAAATATCAGTAACCTCGTGTCAATGAGAGACTTGAAGTTAAAAGGACTGAAATCACATGACTGTCATTTTTTGATGCAAAATCTCATTCCAATTGCTTTACATTGCATTTTTTCCAAGAATTTCCACCATACATTAATGAATCTGTGTTTATTCTTCAAAGCTATATGCAGCAAAGTTATAGACCCAGCGAAATTTCCAGCTACGGAAAAATAAATTACAGTCATATTATATGAATTAGAAATGTTCTCCCCACATTCATTTTTTGATATGATGGTTCATTTGATGGTCCAATTGGTGAGAGAGATTCGACTATGTGGTCCTTTACATTATAGATAGATATACCCCATTGAACGGTATATGAAAATTTTGAAAGGGTATGTCAAAAATCGAAGTCGGTCAGTGGGTTGTATTGCAGAGCGATATATTGTTGAGGAAGCTATTGAATTATGTACTGAATACTTGTCTAGTTTGGAAAGCATTGGCTTACCAAAATCTCATCACATTGGGTGGCTTGAGGGTGAAGGAATTTCTGGAAGATAGGTTGTCACAATCAATATTATAGATCGGTAGCAGGCCCACCTTTATGTTTTTCATAACAGTTTTGACGTTGACCCATATGTTGAAATCCACAATGAAATTCTTAGGCATTTGAATCCATCTAGGGATGAAAATGGATATCAGATACATATAATCAACAGTTTATAGGATGGTTTCGAGATCATATTTTTAATAAGTCATATGAAAATCCAGAGTCAATTTCAGAACGACTTCAATGGCTAGCCGGATGACAAAGTGTGTATGCATTATCTTACATTGCTTATGTAGTTAATGGTTATAAATTTTATACTAATGAACATGATGAAGATAGTACCATGCAGAATAGTGGGGTTACACTTGTGGCTAAAGCGATGCATGTTTCTGGTGCTAAAGACAGAAATCCAATTTATTTGAATATGTCATACTTTGGCATCATCAAACAAATATGGGAGTTTGATTATAAAAAATTTCAAGTTCCGATATTTCAATGCAAGTTGGTTGATAATAGGAGTGCTGTTAAAATAGATGATTTGGGATACGTGAAAGTTGATTTCAGTAAGGAAGGGGAGAAAGACGAATGGTTTATAATGGCATCACAGACAGTGCAAGTATTTTATGTTCCAGATCCCACAAACCGAAACTGGTCAATCATTCTGTTATCAACCAAAACAGTCGAAGGGTCATATGAAAATTCAATGGAAGATGACCCTTTCATTGGGACTTCGCAATCATTTTTCAGTGGTCCCAATGTAGACGACATTTTGTATGTCAGAGGAGACCACAATGAAGGGATATAGATAGTTGATAGAGGGGTCAAATCCCTTCATCCTTTAAAAAAAGAGTCTTCAGTAATCAGGTTATTTATTTTTATTGTAATATAGATTGTGTTACATTATGTTATTATATGTTTGCTGCTGCTTTTATGTGATCTAAATTAAATTTTAAACTAGTTCTGCAGATAATGACTTGTTCACCTGCTAATGCACCCAATCCCGAGACACAACACATCTCTCAACCGGTTGCAACTGGTCCCACTGCTGAGAGACAACAGGTCTCTCAACCTGTTGCAGCTAGTCCCACTGCTAAGGTACAATAGGTCTCTCAACCTGTTGCATCTAGTCCCAGTTCCAATGCTAGCGCTTCGGAGAATCATATTGATGATGCAGAAACTGAGGAAATGGTAGGCGATGAAACCCCAGCGACACAAAAAAACCAGGTGCACCGTAGTTTGACAGTTTTAGCCAAAATCCTTAATGCAAAAGAAAAAGGCATCAAATATGAGGTGGGATGGAATAAACTAGGTCAGCATGTAAACCCTAACAAAGCCATGTTTAGTAGCTACATTGGAATCGTCACTCGACAACGTGTGTCGATTGATGTAGAGTCGTGGAACCATGTTGTCAGTGGGTTGAAAACATTAATGTGGGAAGAGATTATGGTAACGTTACAATATCATCTATTTAATTTATTAAAATAAAATAAAATAAAAAACTGAAATATTGACTAACCCTTCATCATCTCTTGCAGAGTGCATTTATAGTAGATATTTCGCACAAATAATATGTTTTAAGACTGGCAGAAAGGATTCATAGAGACTTTCGCACCATTTTAACGAAACATCATTTGAAATATGCCGAAGTGAAAATCAAGCCGCACCCGCCTCCTCTTTATGCAAACTTAATATCCCAAGGAACGTGGGATGCGTTTTGCAACCGTCGTGCGGAACAGAATTTTCAGGTATATTGTGTTTGGTTACATGTTGTGTAACATTTCTTGTATTCATCACGTTGATTTAAAGGTTTTTATTTATGAAATAGCAACTGAGTGCTGAAAATAAAGAACGGGCAGAAAAACCAGCGTACCCCTACTGTAAAGCAAGGCTGGGGTACGCTTCAATCGAAAAACAATTGGTACGTATTTTAAAAGTACTCTAATAATTTTATGTGACATAAAACAACACTGTAACCATGTTTCTCTATTTATATGCATATTGATGAAGAAAAATCCCAAGTTACATCCATTACACGCCATGTTCTATGGAAGGAGGCTCATGCTAATAAAGAGGGGAAACTGATAGATGAAAACACACAAAAATTGTGGGAAACATGTGTAAGTATGACATAATATAAAATTGTTTTTCTTTAAATCACTATTACATAACGATGATTACTTATTTTTCCATATTTTCTATTTGACATAGTCACAGGAATCAAAAAGACCCGCACCGGATGCAGACATACTTTCAGCGGCCTTGAAACTGCCCGAACAGTATAGCCGCCTCAGAGGTGTGGGTTTTGGGGTGTCACCTCGGGCATATTTTCAGAATAAAATACAAGAGGATGGACAAACTAAAGATTTTCATGTAATGAGAGATAGAGTAGCTACCCTTGAAGAACAATTCCAAACTCAGGGGGAGATGCTAAAGAGTTTGATGGAGGAGAGGTGAAGAGAACAAACAACTCAAGACCAACCCGCGCGAGAAGATCCACCCCCACCAGCTTTGAGGCGAGCCATTCCCCTCAAATACCTTACTTAACTGAGGTAATCAATCTTCTAATATTCATTTATGTGAAATGTGAATCACATAGACACTGATACCTTTCATGTAATGATATTCTACAGGGTGAAAATGACTGTGATTTATATCTTTCAACTCTCACCCATCGCCTTGTGGTGAGGGCTACGGTGTTCAATATGCAGAATGACACGCTACACTCTAGACCACTTCAAACCAGTCATGTCAAAGTGTCGATTAACATAGCTCATGATCCGAGCGCCGAGATACCCGTGCCAAATGATGATGATGACATTCATATGGTGGAAAAAGTTGTTGGAACATTCATTGCATGGCCGTTGAATCATGTAAAAAAACATGTCGACCAGGAGGTATTCATTTCCAATTCATTTTTCAAGCATAAACTTTAACATTAAATTATAAAATGGCTGAACCAATGAATGTTATTACATAAGGACAAAATGGAGGAGCTAAAACGAAAGAGCGGCTCCAACATTGGATCAACCAACCGATCAAAACGATCTACTGAGAGCGCGTTCACCCCGCCCGTTCTATATCCACATTTAATATCATTAAAAGCTCATGTGGATAAGAAAATGAAATACTGAAAGAGTCATAAATTTTTTTGTGAAAAAGATATGTATGAAGAGGAAACATGTTATTTAGTTAGTGCAGAGGCTATTGCTGAGATCATCACATACGACTGGCTAGGCGCCTCAGTTATAAATGTATACATGAGGTATGTTTTCATGATTTGATTTTACAGAAGCTGATATACTTTGATAATTATGGCTAAATACATCTCATATTTTTCACAGGAATATATATGAAAAACAATTTATGGGATTTTCCCATGAATAAAATTTTTTACTTGTTAGTCCTCACACCATTTCTACACAACGAGAAGAGATAGATTCTGATTTTCAGGCTGAATTAATGTCAAATCTGCTCAGAACGTTTCAAAGAAGAATTACGAATGACAGACTCTTGTTAATACCAACGTTGCAGGGGTAAAACTCTACATTTTAATCATATCAATTATATTTTCATTTCTATCAGAACTTTTTTCTTTTTTTTTGTTTTTAGGGAACATTGGATGCTCATTGTAGTCAATTTTGATACTCCAAAGATTTATTTTCTGGATTCACTGCATGGATATCCAACTAACCGACCACACATGATGGCGATTGTCAATTTGTAATACACTAGATCCATCATTTTAGAACTAAATATCTAGTTATATAATTTATATTATCTTTTAATGATGATTTTTTTATGATAGGGCGGTGTATGAATATCGTCTAAAGGCTGGAATGAATCTAGGGAATAAGGACGACAATGCCCACAAGATCTAAAAATGGAGAAGTATATAGGTATATATAATTACATTTCACTATCCAAATATATATCAAAACAAATTACTTATTTTTCTCGATGTTTCTTTAGTGTTTGAAACAAAAAAACGAAAAGGACTGCAGTTATTGTGTTTGTAAATTTATGAAAGAGATCCTATTTCATGAACAAACTAGCATCCCTGAAGAGGTATTTTTGAAAATAATTACTACTTCATTTAAAATAATTATTAAAACTTTGTGAATTTATATTTTTTCGGTACTACTATGACTGTAGCAAAAACTCTAATTCAGAAGATGATATAAATGTGTTTAGAAACGAATGGGCAGCATACCTGATGGAACAATGTAAACAAATAGGACAATGAAGGTGAATTCATAATACTTATGTTATCTTTATATGGTCATTGATATCTCACTTTACACTTATTGAGCATCTATGATATCCCTTTCTTATGTTTCATATCCTTAGATTAGTGAATTACTACTACTCAGTTTGAAATTGACATAACTTTTGAAAACAACATAAGTGACATATAGAAAACCGAGAAAACACATTCGGATTGTTTTGATACTTTAGGAAAACTATCCATGAGTCATTTTTGACGTGTAAGAATCGACTGCACCTCAATCCAATGCACGGTGTGTCCGGTATGAAAAAACGTGTCTGATATCAGTTTTAAATTGAGATAAACTTTAGAAAACAACACTACTAACAAACAGAATAATGAGAAAATGCGTTCGGATTGTTTTGATACTTTAGGAAAACGATCCATAGTCATTTTTGACATGTACGAATCGACCGGACGTCAATCCGACGCACGGTGTGACCAGTACGGTTAAACATGTCTGATATCAGTTTCAAACTGAGATACACTTTGGAAAACAACACTACTGACATACGGAATACCAATAAAATGCATTCAGATTGTTTTGATACTTTAGGAAAACGATACATGAGTCATTTGTGACATGTAAGAATCGACCGCACCTCAATCCGACGCACGGTGTGACCGGCATGACTAATAGTGTCTGATATCAGTTTGAAATTGACATAACATTGGAAAACAACACAAGTGACATACGGAATACCAAGAAAACACGTTCTTATTGTTTTGATACTTTAAGAAAATCATCCATTAGTCATTTGTGACGTGTAAGAATTGACCTCACCTCAATCTGACGCACAGTGTGACCGGTATGGCTAAAAGTGTCTGATATCAGTTTCAAATTGAGATAAACATTAGAAAACAACACAAGTGACATACGGCAAACTGAGAAAACACATTTGGATTTTTTTGATACTTTAGGAAAATGATCCCTGGGTCATTTTTGACGTGTACGAATTGACCACACCTCAATCCGATGCACGGTGTGACCAGTATGGCTAAACGTGTCTAATATCAGTTTCAAATTGAGATAAACATTAGAAAACAACACAACTAACATACAAAATACCATGCAAATGCATTCAGATTGTTTTGATACATTAGGAAAATGATCTGTGAGTCATTTTTGACATTTACGAATCAACCACACATCAATCTGACACACGGTGTGAACGGTATGGATAATAGTGTCTGATATCAGTTTCAAATTGAGATAAACTTTAGAAAACAACACTAATGACATCCGGAATACTGAGAAAACGTGTTCGAATTGTTTCAATACTTTAGAAAAATGATCCACTAGTCATTTTTGACGTGTATGAATTGATCACACCTCAATCCGACACACAGTGTGACCATTATGGCTAATAGTGATTGATATCAGTTTCAAATTGAGATGAATTTTAGAAAACAACATTATTGACATATGGAATACTGAGAAAACACATTCGGATTGTTTTGATAATTTAGGAAAACGATCCATTATTCATTTGTGACATGTATGAATCAACCGCACATCAATCAGACGAACGATGTGACCGGTATGGCTAAAAGTGTCTGATATCAGTTTCAAATTGAGATAAACTTTGGAAAACAACAATAATGACATATAGAATACCGATAAAACGTGTTCGGATTGTTTTTATACTTTAGGAAAATGATCCATGAATCAGTTGTGACATGTACGAATTGACTGCACCTCAATCTGATGCACGGTGTGACCGGTATGGATAAAAGTGTCTGATATCAGTTTAAAATTGAGATAAATATTAGAAAACAACACTACTAACATACGTAATACTGATAAAACGTGTTCTTATTGTTTTGATACTTTAGTAAAACGATCCATGAATCATTTTTGACGTCTATGATTTGACCTCACCTTAATCCAACATACAATGTGACCAATATGGCTAAAAGTGTCTGATATCAGTTTCAAATTGAGATAAACTTTAGAAAACAACACTAATGACATACAGAATACTAAGAAAAATCATTCGGATAGTTTTGATACTTTAGGACAACGATCCATGATCCATTTTCGGCATGTACAAATTGACCACACCTCAATCTGACACACGGTGTGACCGGTATGGCTAAAAGTGTCTGATATCGGTTTGAAAATGACATAAACTTTAGAAAACTACACTACTGACATATGGAATACAGATAAAATGCATTTGGATTCTTTTGAAACTTTAGAAAATGATGCATGAGTCATTTTTGACGTTTACGAATCTACCTCACCTCAATCCGACATACTGTGTGGCTGGTATGGCTAATAGTGTCTGATATCAGTTTCAAATTGAGATAAAATTTATAAAACAACAATACTAACATACATAATACTGAGCAAACGCATTCGGATTGTTTTTATACTTTAGTAAAACTATCAATTAGTCATTTGTGATGTGTAAGAATCGACCACACCTCAATCCGATGCATGGTGTGACTGGTATGGCTAAAAGTGTCTGATATCAGTTTTAAATTGAGATAAACTTTGGAAAACAACACTACTGACATACGGAATACTGTGAAAATGCATTTTAATTGTTTTGATACTTTATTACAACGATCCATGAATCATTTTTGACGTTTATGAATTGACCGCACCTCAATCTGATGGACGGTGTGACTGGTATGGCTAAAAGTGTCTGATATCAGTTCCAAATTGAGATAAACTTTAGAAAACAACACTAATGGCATACGAAATACCGAGCAAACGCATTAGGATTGTTTTGATACTTTAGGAAAACGATCCATGAATCATTTGTGATTTTTAAGAATCGACCGCACCTCAATCCGATACACGCTGTGACCAATATGGCTAGAAGTGTCTGATATCAGTTTGAAAATGACATAAACTTTAGAAAACAACACTACTGACATACAGAATACCAAGAAAATGGGTTCGGATTGTTTTGAAACTTTAGGAAAATGATACATGAGTTATTTTTGACATGTACGAATTGACCGCACCTCAATCCGACGCACAGTGTGACCGGTATGGCTAATGGTGTCTCATATCAGTTTTAAATTGAGATAAACTTTGGAAAACAACACTACTGACATACAGAATACCAAGCAAACGCATTCAGATTGTTTTTATACTTTAGGAAAAAGATCCATAAATAATTTTTGATGTGTACGAATCGACCTCACCTCAATCCGATGCATGGTGTGACCAGTATGGCTAAAAGCATCTGATATCATATTCAAATTGAGATAAACTTTGGAAAACAACACTACTGACATACGGAAACTGAGAAAATGCATTCGTATTGTTTTGATACTTTAGGACAACAATCCATGAATCATTTTTGACGTGTACAAATCGATCGCACCTCAATCCGATGCACGGTGTGACCGGTATGGCTAAAAGTGTCTAATATCAGTTTCAAATTGAGATAAACTTTAGAAAACAACACTAATGACATACAGAATACCGAGAAAATTCATTCAGATTGTTTTGATACTTTAGGACAACGATACATGAGTCATTTGTGACGTATAAGAATCGATCTCACCTTAATCCAGCACACGGTGTGACTGATATGGCTAAAAGTGTCTGATATCAGTTTTAAAATGACATAAACTTTAGAAAACAGCACTACTGACATACAGAATACCGAGCAAATGCATTCGGATTGTTTTGAAACTTTAGGACAATGATCCACGAGTCATTTGTGATGTGTACGAATTGACCGCACCTCAATCTGACGCACAGTGTGACCGGTAAAGCTTTTCATTAGATAAAGAATCAGTATTTATTAAATGAGATAAATCAATCAAAAACATATTGATTTTACATTATTCCCTTTCATTGTTATGAGAATGAAAACATTTGAGTTTAAAATTTCATATTTTAGTTTCACATTTCCATATTAATGTATTCTTTCATATTACTATTTTAATTTCTTTAATTATTGCATTAATAACATAAAATTTGTTTTCTTATATAGGTGAATTTTTTTCCTTAAGTTCGGATGCTTTGTTCGGCAACAAATACTGTCGAGAGCGGATCACAGATATCAAAGGATGAAACATGAATGTTTATAACTGTTGTTGAATAATTATAATTGTAACCATGTAAAACAATATTTGAAATGTATATGGCAGTGTGTTTTTTGTATTCATGATGTTAAGTAAATGTATATACCGTTGTCGGTCAAAATATTGTGTGCGGGTGCTATGGTGTGCAGGTGTGCATGTGCTACGTTGTGCATGTATTCTGGTGTGCAGGTGTGCATGTTCTGTTTTATAGGTGCAGGCGATGGTGCCTTTATTAGCGCTTTTTTGAGCGCTGATAAAGGACACCTTTAACAGCGCTAGAGGAGTGATGATAAAGGACACCTTTAACAGTGCTAGGGGAGCGCTGATAAAGGAACCCTTTATCAGCGCTCCGACAAGCGCCGATATAGGCGACCCTTATCAGCGCTAAAAAAAGCACTGATAAAGGACCCCCTTTATCAGCGCTTTTTTAGCACTGATAACGGTCTCATATATCTGCGCTTCTCGGAGCGCTGATAAAGGGGACCCCCCCTTATCTATTCCGGCATTAACAGCGCTTTTCTAGCGCTGTTAATGCCAGTTTTTAGCACTGATAAAGGGCCAAGTTGTAGTAGTGCTCAAGGAGAAGAGATCAAGAGGTAAACACCCTCTTTTTTTTTCTTTCTTTTCTTTTCATTTTCTTTTCTATTCTTATTATCTCTTCACCTAACCTTATCCAAGAGAAATGAATGGTACATTATCTTAAATATTCCATATTTCATCATGTTTATGGAGGACTCACCATTATACTTCTCCTCTCCCACTTATTCAAGAAATTAAAACATCATCCGTGATGTGTCGATTTACCGACATCGTGGATGATGTGATTTCAATTTCCATTACATCCTTCATGACTGGTCATGAAATCATTTTTATGGTTGAACCAGATTATAATTTATGTATTATATCTTATATAAGGTTATAGAATCATTTTTTAAATATGTTATTAATTTTTAAAACAAAATGAGTTCATTGTGATGGAAGAATAGCCAAAATGACCTAAACAAATATCAATAATGTTTTAACTTATAAATCACCCTCATGTCAGAATTAAAAAGAATAAATGGTATAATTTATCTTTCTAGAAATATTTAAATACAATTACATTCCAATTCTAGTGTTTTACTTCCAATCTACAATAATATTCATCATGAACTGATCATGAAAATCATGTAAAGAACACACCCAAAACAATGCAAGGAACAAAATACTGACAATTAAAGGGTGAAATGATGTAATGAAATGATCATATAAGGTATTATAAAGTTGAATATGTTTCTGAAAGATATTAATAACACTCTTTTAACCATTATACATGAATTTTAAATGAGTTTTAAGTAAGATAAACCTGAGGTAAGGGAATTCTTAACCCAATTTCTATTCTTTGGGTTAACCTTCTACTTTATTAATTGTGTGGTTTTAAGATCAATTTTGTGATTAATTTTTGTTTATATTATTTTTAATTATGATTAATTTCAGTTTATACACATATTAATTTCTCTATATTGATTCTCATGTCAATTATATGTTATATATATGTGACTTTTCTTATAAAATATTCTTTTAAACTTCTAGTTTTTCAAAATTCAAAGTGAATGTTTTTATGTAAGTATTCTTGTTTGATGATTTTGATATGGTTCTTGGGAATTATTTATGATGAAGGTTGGGACATATGTCTCCCTCTAATTCATTGGGTATGTGTAAGTTTGAGGTCGTATGTATGGTTACTCCATGTGTAGCTGCAATGATTACACCAGAACGTAGCTGTGAGTGTTACCTTGTAAGGTAGTCATGAGGGTTACAAATCATAAGGTAGCCATGAGGGTTAAAACATAATCAAGTGATACCTCAAGATTCATTTATGTTTCAATTTATGTTCTTTATGTTTTTTTAAATCTTGAGGAAATCTCAATTTTCCCAATGTAAGTATATATGGGTGATAAGTATATCTTTTTGAAAATGATTTCATAAAGTTTCAAGTATTCATGGACTAATTTTTTCTTTCCATATTTTTATATACCTTACTGAGATTTTTGTGTTCATCCTAAGTTTTCAAATGAATTTTACTGGTTATAAAGATTTTTCAAATGAGGAAGGAAGCCAAGTTAAATTTTATGAATATTTTTAAAATAAATCTTGTTTTATTTGAAAAGTTTTATATTTAGAAGGAAATGAATAATGTTTTTATGGTATCCACTTTGTATTAATGTGTAATGTTATGATTTTATTATGTCCTAATTCTCTAAAGCTATAAAATTGAAAAATACTTAATGTGAAATGAAGTGATTCCATGACTAAATTAAAGATTATGTAATGTAATAATTTCGGGTCCTTATATTTATGGTTTTTTTTAAATGGGATGGCTTTTCTTAGCTTATTTTGTTAATGAAATTAATTATACTAAAAGGATACATTGTGCCTTGAGTGATATATTTCCTCTTTATGGGACATCGAGATATGGTCACATAGGGAAAATGGGATTATCTTATACTATATTATTATAGAGGGAGCTCAGTTTGGGTGGTGGACATGAATTTTCAAACCCCTCTAATTATGGATGTTGGACACAATGATTCACATTTCTTGAGTTATTGGACATGAAATTTCAGGAACCCTTGGATCAAAGCTGGGTAAGACCCTTATCATTTTTACTCAAGATACTCAGAATTAATTTCTTCAAGATTATGACATTGGGTATGAAATATCTTTCACTTTTATATATTGACATGGTGTCCCTTACCGAGTATGATACTCTTATGATTATATACAGATGTTTGAGTTATGCCTCGGGTCTGACTAGTTCTACTCATCTATTTATATATTATATGATATTATTATGTGGATGTCTAGGAATTAAGCCATGGATGCACACCGGGGCATGTATATTTATGAAGATGATTGTCTGACATTAGAATATATATACATGATGGAAGGTTTGGAGAGAAATTTCAGCTTAGGCCAAAGTAGGTATTGTTTGGTTAGGTTTCTCTAAGGAAACTGAGCTCGATATGTTTACATTTAATGATTATTATAGTGCCTTACATTTTATATACATGTAAAATACTTTATTTTATATACAAGGACTATATTACAAATTATAGACCACTTTTGGTGGTCTAATGAGTTTGTATCACACCCTGTTTGGACTGCCATTGCACTGGGGTACCCCAACAGACCTCCTGATTATAGGTTCAAGTTCATGGATTATTCTTTCTCTCTATTACACTTCTTGATAGGATATATTATGGGATAAGAGGATCGATCTAGTTCTCATGATGCTATTTGAGATATCTACAATGTATTTTATTTATTTATTTCCCTTGTTAGTCTTGTTATGTACTGTGTATACATGCCTTTGCATTACATCAGAGCATGTTCGTGCATGATCATTTATTCATTCACTATTTATTGGAAGTTATTATTTTATTATATTTACTTTATTTTCATTTCATCTATTTTATTTATTACAGTTTCTAAATGTACCACTATTAGACCCTTACATCTAGTCGGCAGCCTATAACATACAGGGAGGAGAACTTAAGGCCTAGCGGTCAACCATTTTAACGCACGATTTTAGTGGTTCTCTATTAAGGACACTATAAATGATATATAATAACATTACATAAATGATTTTTTACCTATGGGACTAATGTTTTTTTACCCTCATGCTTATAAATAACATACAAATAAGAACCCAAATCATAGTATAATATATTATTCATGACACTCTAGTTTCATGTTACACCAAATATTAGATTTGGATTAAATAATAATTTAGGTTTTATAAAAAAAATACAATTAAGGTTCAAATTATTAAATGGATTTCATCTAATGTTCACTTGGGAAAAACCTGCAAATAGTTCAAGTATAGTTTTGGTGATTACCAACAAACATTCATTGTGAACCCAAGTAAGAATTAAGAAAAATGTTTTTAGTGAAATACTTTATTTAAATGTTATGTTGTTTTTTAAAGGATAAATGTTTTAAATAATGAAAATTATTTATTAAATACAATACCAAAGTGGAACACCATTTTTAATTACAAATATTTTTTCAATTCAATCATTTATTATGACGATGGGACACGCTTCATGACAACAATTATCATTTATATACACTAAAACAAAAATCCCATTAAATTATATGATATTTATGTTTTTATGTTAACATGTGACTGAAAAAAATGTTGTTATATGTTAAATACATGAAACACATCAAGAAAATATTCATACATAATGTAGAAGAAAATTATTTCTATTTAAATTTAATAAGATTTATTTATTATGGAATAAACCAATAGTTAAAACCAAAAAAAATTTATGTATGAAATAATTTCATGCCAAAGAGTTTGCCCCACTGTTACCTTAACACCAATATAACTCTTAACCAATTTTATGTTTATATCCTCATCATATAACTCATTTAGGATATGTTCAAATAAATTATCTTTCTAATAAAAAAACATTACAATAATCATTGAATTTTAATCCTAAGTATAACACAATCATACTATAACAACTTTAATATTGGATTATTGACACATTCATATAGGGTATAATAAATTGGAATAACTTAAATGAAACTATTTATGTTCTAAAACCCATATAAAATCTTATAAACCATATAGAAGGATGTCTGATGTAAGGAATGCTCTTGAGTTAAAGAGACCATGGTATGCATTCAAAATAAAATTCCAATTTTTTTAGAGGAAACACTCAAATGGAAAAAATTAGTACTTATATAATAAAAACAATAGAAGAATTAATTTCTCTCAAACACAAATTCATGAGTTTAAAAAGTATGATTTTAAAACCATGATTTTACACATCATGAAACCCAATTTTAACTCCAAAAAATTCTATAATAAAATAAATAAATAAAGTCATTTAGTTCATAGTTACATGAATAAGAATGGGGATAAAAAACCAAAAAATTAAACACCATAATCATAGGGGACAGATTATTGATGAAAACCTTAGAGAACAAAACTAAAAAAATTCAACACCAAAAAAATAAAAAACACAAATCAAGATAACAGAATAATTCTAAAGATATATTTGAAATTAGGAAAACACTATATTAGGACCATGTAATAATCACATCCTAATAAAACAATGATTAATGTAAAGAAATTGATTCATATAATACTATTTGAAAAGAAACGAGGAAGCCTCAATTATTAAGATGAATTACACTATTATCAAGTGGAAGTTATCATAGAATCCCTATCCAGATAAATAGGAAAATTTTTAAATAGATAAGAGGATGGAAGAAGTAAGGAAAGTAATGGGATACCATTGATTTTTAATGAATATTAATCATTATATTACATTGATTAAAGTGGGTGGAAGGAGGTGATGAAGGAACCTATGGGGAACCAAAGGAAAGGTCTCTCAATGCCTATTAAAAAATGAGATTAAAGGGGAATGAGTAATAGAATTAAATGTTTTAGTATTAAAGGGAAACAATTTACCCCATGTATTGAAAAGTATTCTAGGGATTATTGGGTACCTTGTTAGTGGAAATGTAGTCCCCAATGGATCCTCATCGGCACCCTTACCTTTACCTAGCTCATTAGGTAACCAATACTTCCCCACAAGGTACTTGATGCACCTAAAATCCTATGTGTTCACAAGGGACTTAGTTTTGCCTAATCTGAACTCATGAATCACCAATTTAACCACAAAATACACCATAAAAAATATATTTTCATCCAAAAATATTATCCTTGAAAACAAAATCTCTAAATAAAAAATACCCCATCAATATAAATAATAATTTTATAGTAGTTCATGTTTTAATTACTTTAAAATCCAAATAAGAAAAAAATAATTTTAATTAGATCCAAAAGGTGATGGGAAAATAAAATCTTCCCTCCATATGGCTTTTCTCCCTTAATATGCTTACCATATATCCACTAAATCACAAAATCATTCATCCAAAACCTTTCAAAAAATCCATTTGTCAAATAATCCATATTTCCTATGATGTGAAACTAAAAAATTTATTCAAAATTACTTATTTCCATAAGATTCTAACACCCATGAAACAATACTATGATAAATAAACTCATAAGTACCCAAAACCACCTCTTACACCATTGATTTTTTATTTTCCCAAACAAAAAATTCATTTAATATCACTGTATTAGGTTTTGTCCCAATGTATACATTTATTCAAAACAAAACCCCTATATACCTTATTATCCACCCCAAAGAGACTTTAAGATTCCAATATATTTATATCTAAATCATTATAAATCCCTAAAGATCCCAAAAATTCTAATATTTATAAAGCATAATAATATATCATATAGTAATATGAATCCTAAAATGCATGTCATAATATTTATGCATAACACCAAAATCCATAAAAAATATCTAACACTATCAAATTCTTTTTTTTTTGTAAGGAAACTAAAACACCCCCATTACACTTCTTAAGCATCCAATTGAGTATCCCACCCCTAGTAAACCGGTTAAAGAGCCACAAGCTCGCCCTTCATTATGCGGCTGATGATGCACAAAACCATCCCTCCGCATGCATCCCAACACAGAAGTGGGGACTAAATCAACTTTGGTGAAATTACGATGTCGAAACACAACCAACAAGAATCAAACCCCCTAATCCAAGGAAATAACTGAATGATCCAAAGACACAACATTTTACCTAACATGTAAGACCCCAGGTAAATAAAAAATATGACATTTTCATATTTATCAATATTTGAGAATAACAATTTAATATTACTTTAAAGGGAATTCTATGCTCTATGGCGTACCCAATATGCAACAACGAGTTTCTTTGGAATCTTATGTTGCACACTAATAATAAAATAACATTATTTTAAGTGGTAGTTAACGCCTAGCCGTTATAATGGCAGGAATGAAAAGAACTAACTAAAAAATTATTATTTATGTTTGTTAAATATTTTAACAATTACCCAATAAATTATAGAGGCTTAAAATGTGAATGAATCCAATTTTAAGCATAAATATTCTAATATTTTTCAAAAGGTCAATTAACTGCCTTTTTGATGGAGAAACCTTTTTAAATATACTTTTTTAAAATTGTATATGTTATATTGACAAAATAAAATCCTTATTTAGAATCAAGACTTCAAAATTTACTTTGTGTAAATTTTTGTTATTATTTCTGATAAAGTTCATTTTTTTAATGAATAATGAAAACGTTGTATTTTAATTCAAAACCTCTTTTTAGTGTAATTTATTTATATGGTCAGATTATCTTTATAATTGGTTTTAAAGTTTAATTAAAATATATTTTTACCATTTAATCCAATTGTGGTCATTGGAATTAATTTCACTTTGAAATTTGACATAAACAAGTGTCAATCTTTTGATAGATATTTTTTCTTAAAAACACGCTATTTTTTTGACAACACGAATTAATTATAAAATTAATTAATTAAACTTATATGTTATGAATTTGGTAAAATGGAAGTCATTTTGGAATTCATAATATCAAATATATCTTAGGATGAAGTTTTGTAATTTTTCTGAAAATCGTCAATTTTTTATGAATAGTGAAACCACTAAGTGGTAGTTAAAAAAACAGATTTTTCGTTTAAATGAAATTTTACCACTTCTGTGATTTGAATTTCAAAAATCTGACATACATGGTTTTCATTATTATGTAAAATTTGGTTCAATGGGATGAAAATACCTTTTGGTGAATAGTAACTTTTGAGTTTTATTAATCGCGATTAGAGGTAATTAGTGTAATTTAAGGTAAAAATAATGTTATAATAATATGAAATTACCTTGACACATGTCCTACCCTTATTGGATGAGTCATGGACGACCATGAAAATCCATGTGTCAACTTGGGGACCCCATTGAGCCACTTGGAAAAGAAAATGGCTTTACTAACTTTTTATTTAAAGTTAAAATAAAAATGTCACAAACATGTATTGTTTTACTAAAACAATTTTTACATGGGGTTATATAATTTATATTTTTTACTATAAATATTAATTATAAAGATAAAAAGATTTAATAAATCATGGTAATTTTTTTATAATTTTTAGTCATTAAATAAATAAATTTATTTATGATAAAATGATGATGCAGCAATTACCTCATTAATGAATGATTTAAATAAAATGAAAAGATAAGGTAAAATATAAGAATTAAACTTGTAAAAAACATATTGGATGGGTTTATTTATATCCCTTATCACCGTATCATCAAAATATATCTTTGTGGAACATTTAAAATCCGAAAAAACATTTTATAATAAAGTAACATTTTATAACATTCCAAGAGTGTCCCTCCTCCCTCTTATAAAATCCACCCACCTCTACCCCCTTACAAACACCTCTAATGCCCTTGGATCGTCTGATTCCTACTCATATTATCTCTCCATATCCCTCTATTCATCCTAGAATCCTTTCCTTAGGCAGAAAGCTCTTTAAGAAACCCTTTTGGTTCAAACCAAGGGGAGTTACCCGATTTAAAGGTAATGTCTTCTCTTATGTTCTTTTGATTTATTTTTCTTCTCCAACCCCCTAAACTTTTTTTATTACATTATTTTTTAACAAAAACAGTATCTTAAATATACTAGGATGTTTTTATGAGAATTATTCAAGTTACACTTACACACACCTCCGTCTAATGGTTAAAGAACATACTGTTTCTGTGGTTGGCGAATTACTGCATCACGAAACGATGATTGTTCAATCATCTTTTAACACTTCTCATGGTGTACATTAAGATGTAACTATATTTATACATGATATATATTATGTTTATTTTTTCCTTATGCTTCTTTATTTTTCATTTATTTCATAAATTTATGGTTTCCATAATGGGTAAACACGATAATTTCATTTTAGGAAGTGCGGACTACAGCCCCCTCAAAGTGATTTGAATCGTTAATGCCATATGTGGGATTAATAAAGGATGGAGTTAATAATTTTATATATGATATTATACATTAATTATAATAAACCTATGTCTCGTTATGTTTTCAATCCATTAAATTATGAAATAGAAATGAAAGTAGTGCTCATGCGTACGTACGGATTACCGTCTCCATGAACGGTGCATTTCATTTCTTATCTCCAAATGTTATGTACTATTATAAGTACATATATATAATGGATATATATGATATATATTAAATCTAAATTATTAATATAATTCAGGAATTATAATATATATATATCAATCATTTAGTTTTAATTCCATTGATATGACAAAGAAATGAAAGTAGCGTTCATGCGTACGTATGGCCTACCGTCTCCATGAACGGTGCATTTAATTTTTTATCTAAAAATATTATGTAATAGTATAAAATGAATATATACTATATATATATGATATTTAAATCATTAATACTATTCTGGAGATGATGTACTTATAACTACATTGACAATTCTTTTCAAACAAGTTCATTTTTGACTCATGTACCGAACATCGACAAAAACGCCTTATATGAACTCACATAATTAACTAATTATTATAACATTATAATATGTGATATGAATTGAATAATAAACTTTAAAGGAGGTACTTAAGAAATTATAAATTTACCATTGTTTATTATATAGGATTATAATGAAACGAACAAGACAAGTCGGACTTGAGGTAAGGGATCTGACCTCTCTCTTTCTTTTCAAGTACTATCTTTTATGTCATTTCTTTTACGCTCCATGTTATTATGTTGGAGGATGTTATTTTATATTAACCATACTGTAATTTTTATTTTAATATGATGAGATACCCCCTATTACTCTCATCAATTCATTTTAAGAATTTTTAAGTGGCGTCGTTAGGCTGCCAAATTTTCATAAGGGATTTCTTATCTCACATTTAATTCTGTGATATTTCCATTGGTATCCACTTATTTATGGAATTTGGTGTATTATTTACTTCCAATTGATATATATTATCATGATTCTATTTATATTCATGTTGTTATGAAATTCATTTAGTGGTTATTATCTTTTGGTCATGCGACTCAATTGATTACAATGAGGTAAGGGGTTTTTATCCCACTTTTTATTCCCATGAGATTCATTCTAAATTTGCCACTATTTACTTTTTTGTGTTGTATGTAATGTCCATTATTCTAATATTTGTTTAATATACTCTCATTTATGGGTATTTACATCTTCATTGTATGATCCTTCTTTCATGGTGTGTACGTTTCGAAAGTTACCCAAATCGGTAAGGGAACCTTTCACCCTCCTCTTTTTAAAAGACTTCTTTTTGTTAGGTCTTTTAATTTACATCTTCTTATGTTGGGATATGTTATTATATATCCTTATTGCTGTAAATTTTATGTCCAAGTGGTGATATACCCTTTTTATCTCTCATCATCTCATTTTCTGAAGTTTAAAGTGACACCGTTATGCTATCTATTTTTTGCAAGGGAACTTCTTAATCCAATTTCAATTCTTTGGGTTAAACCTCTACTTCTTGATTATGTCATACTATGATTATGTTTGGATGACCTATGATTATTTTACACTTAATATCCACTTATATTGGGTGTATTTATATTTGTCACACATAATTATGTAATTGATTTATCCTTAATCTAAGGATACCATCTTTGTAAGGGACTTCGTCTCAATTTCCTTTAATTGAGGCATATTGGGTTTTAATACAAGAATTTATTTTATACGCTGTATAAACACCTTTGAATTTTCATTTCATTAAAAGGGAATATTTTTCTATGAATCATTTTACTAAATAACAAAAAGGAATGTTTCTTTTAATGTATGCGGTGACAATGACCTTTTCCGCCGCTGCGAGTACTACTTGATCTTTGGATTCCTTAACAAGACATAATGTTTTTAAAAGAAAATAAATAAAATATACTATTTTATGTATTTTGGTATTGAAAATGGTTTTGATAATGGATTTGTTATTTCAATTTATTTAAGTGATATATTTTGATTGAAATGTGGAAATGTTTTCTTTCCATTATATTTGTTTTATGACTTATGATTTTATATGGTACTTGGACATTTGACGGGTGGTTACATGATAAACCAAATGACGGGTGGTGCCGTGAATACCAGGATGGGTGGTTACGTTATAAACTCCATTGTATTGGGTATGGAAGTTGGCCGTATGGCTATTCCATTTAGTGATATGTGTGGAAGTTGATCATATGGTTATTCTATTTATGTATGTTTATGTCCCAAGTTACCTTTATATGTTATGTGTTATTTATATAGGTTTTATGGTAATATTTTGGCTACAAAAGGGTAAGTAATGATAGTTTATTCAGTTAAGAGTATTTAATACTTCATAAAGGTAAAAAGTATTACTTATGATAAAGTATTCATGATTTACTTATTGTTTTGAAAAACTAATAGTTTTCCTTCTTTGTGTATCCTTTACTAGGATTTTTATGCTCATCCCAAGTTTTTTTTGAATTGTTTTCCATAGGACTTTAAGATTAATAAGGTCAAGGATGGGATCAAGTAAAGACATTCAATGTAAAACATGGAACTAGACATGTTTCTTTTTAAGAGTTTTTCTTTTATGAAAAAAATGGAAACTTAGTAGAATTGTATACTTTGTAATATTTTGAGATGTAAAAGTTATGTCCTAATTCTCTAAAACTCTAAACCTAAAAAGATCCTCTATGTGAATTATTCATTTAATTCATGATTATGTAATTTTTTAAGGTCGGGTCCTTATATAACATACATAAAAAATCATCTCATGGTACCCACCATTATAAAATAATCCATTGTTTTTCTTTTTTTGACAACCTATGAAGTTTCACGTTATCAAAAATGTTTCCTTTATTAATAATTCCTCTAAAAAGTAAAGTTATCATTTGAAATTCTTGACTCAATAAATTTCTAAGAAAATAAATTTTACGAAACCAAATCATTTTATAAATTATCTATAGGAAAACAAATTCTCTTATCAACAAATAAAAAACATACTAAAATGAAAATTTCTCATCTAAAGTCACTACATAGTCCCTTCTTTAAATCAATAAATTTTCTAAATATAGTTCCCTAATTAATTTAAGAAAACTATAGAATTATTTGGAAGAGAACCCATGACTAGGATCGGGTGCAACGGTGGAGCACAACAGATGGGGAGGATATGATCCCATATGGGAGTTTCTGTGGCTGTTGAGGGATGCACGGCGGGAGGCCACCACTTGTGGATCCAGTGACCGAGTGGAGAGGGTGAGGTAGGGGGTGGCACTTTAGTAATGGTGGAAAATTTCTAGGGTCACTTCCCCCTAATTATGGAAATTGTAAGTGTACTCTCTGAGGAAAAAAAGTTATGGGAGGAAAGGGTTTGGGTTAAACCTTTGATACTATGTAGAATGATAAAAGATAGGTGAACCCAATACCAAAATTTTTCCCTCTAAAGGAGGTCTTGAAGTTATTTTATAATGAATAACAAATACCACATCAAATAATAAGTCCTCTTTGGGATTAAGATTCCAACACCCCCCCTCAAGCAAGGTGTACCAAGATTTAACACATAAAGAAAAACAAAGTAATAAATAGACGCTACAAAACAATAATTATCTAGTTAATTTCGAAAAATATATAACTAATTAATTATCACTTATTTCATTAATAAATCATAGATCAAGAACTTACTATATACTAAAATCTAGATTTCAAATTTCTCTAGGAAATATTGTTCCCCACACCACTATGCTCGCTTCATTCGATGATGCCTTAGTAGGGATAGACATCACCTAAATCCCTCCTATTCCATAGAAGAGTCAAAATATCTAATGGTTTATCCCTAGACCACCCAAATGAATTCTCCCCATTCAATCCTCCACAATCACTTACGTATTTCCGCGGTATCTCAATTTTCATAAAGGTATCCACCCTCAATAATGGGATTCCCTTTTTTCTGCTCCCTCTTATGGAGTTCTCTAAACCTTTTACAGTTCCCAATTTCTAGTTAAATTTTAGTTGGATAAGGGTGTACGAGGGTACCTATTATAAACTGTTCAACGATTCATGGGTTTTTAAGAATGATGTATTAGTAGGGTTGATGTAGTAAGGTCACATTATAATACATTTCAAGGATGAAGAATAATTCACTTTTACTTAGTATAAAGCTATGAATTATGTTCATGTTGTTGGTTTTAACTTATTTAAATGGTCCTATTATTTTCACATGGGTTTTTGGTGAGTTCATATTTTTTACATAAATTTTAAAAATTAAATTGTTTTACTTATTATGATTTTTATTGAGAATACCCATATTTTAATTATGTTCAATAATTTTTTGGTATTAATTAACTAAAATAAATATTGGGTAGAAAGAAATAAAATTAAAATTAATAAATTACTTAGTTTTATTATATTGAGTATTTTTATGCTTATGTTTTGTAGGTTAAAGAAAGGGGGTTTGAAAAAAAGGATCAACTCATGTTAGGCCTCATCATATAGGCCATAAGCCACATAGCCAGCCCATTTCTCCAGCCATCCATGCAATCCCATAGAGAAGGCCAGTATGGCTGGTTGAAGATTATAAATAACGGGCATAGGAGTGAATCGATGCATGGGGAAACTCCATGCGATAGTGGGAGGACAGGTACACCAGGATGAGGCGGTCCACGATGGCACAGGGGGTCCTCCATTCCCCTTCTGACATGACGTAGGGATTAGAAAAGAGGATTGTTTATCAAGCATAGCACGTTCTATTGATTATTCGATGTGGGATATGAATCTCCCAGTACACTATTTAGTTTTTCTAAAACTCTATTTCACCCAGGCCCATATTCTCAACATTTCCTCTATCCTCTTCTACATCGCACGATGGCTTTTCTATGTCGGAGGGACACTGTAGGGCACCTACTCCACCACAGGCCGCCAAACTACTCTGTATCCAGCTCGATGGAGGTTATGAAGAAACTCACCGTGTAGTTGTTGAGTCCACTATGAAAAGGTCTACTATAATTTGAAAAGTGGTGGTCGTAGAAACCATGCTACATCATAGCCTTGAAAGGTTGATTTTTAAGAACATAAATTCACTATAGCACCTCCACTGTGACATGGAGGGTGTACTTTTGGTCGAACCATAAAAAATATAAGACATTGATGTGGCACCATGGTTTTGGGGGCTACACCATGATCAATGCATCCCATGAATGGGTTTTACAGTTGTAAAACACTCCACAAAGTTGTGTTTTAGTACATCACATTCAAAAACCTATAGTAATGGATTTATTATTACATGTTCTAGGCCGACCCTCAGGGGGGTGATAAAAAAAAGTCACGTGGGATGACTCATCCTCAAAGAAGAAAAATCCCCCCCCCCCACAACACACACAAAACAAGGATTCGAATCCACCTTAAATAGCTGATTTAGAAAAACACTCAGTGGCCGAGAGAGAGAATAAGAAAAATAAATTCAATGATAATTAATGAAGATTGGGTAAAGAGGATGTGAAAATAAAAGAAGGGAAAGAATTTAATTCCATTTCAAACAGAGAGAAAAAAATTCTTTTCTCAGGATATTCCAAATAGACACTCCACTCTATAAATAGAGTATACTTATCAAATCGAGAGGCTAGACCCTGAACAGAGGAACCAGGACAGAGTTTTCCATATACCAAAGAGGTTTTCCACTACTAACATAGAACTCCAAATGGAATATCTAAACCCAACAAACAAAGTGAGAGGGGGAGGAATCTGTTCATCATAAAACATGAGGCTACTTAATTTATGACTTTTTTTTGGTTAATTTTTCTTTTCACTGTCTAATTTTAAATTCACATGTCAATACTAATGTAATAATTTGGTTTTTATTTTATATATCATTTTTTTAGCACAAACCGACTATTCAGTTTTATTTAATATGTAGTTCACTTATATTGGTTGTGATACTAACCATTAATTGATAAATATTATAGGGAAGGGTGATTTTGATTAATAGGATGTGTAACACTATTTTAAAATTAATTTTACTTTGAATTAATAAAAATCATATGCCTTAAATGACTAGTGAAATAAATAACATTTAGGGGTTGAAAACTCAAATAAATAAAGGGGAGTGGGAGATTGAGAGATAAGCTTAAATTTTCTTTAAAGTTATTTTTCATCACACATCTAAGATTGTTATAAAAAAACTATGAGAGAGGAGTCAAAAAAATTAGGTAGTTTTAGCCAATACTGAGAGGTCGGGCTAGATACCTCATGAAATCTCATGTTTAATTAAATCAATGAAAACCCGTAAACATAAAAATCATTTCCCTTAATCCTTTATTTGACTTTTTGAGTTACTACAAACCCAACTCCCAATGTAGTTTTGTAATTTATTTTTAGTTGATTCAGGAAAAATAGTCAAATCTATTGAATTATTATAACATTTTTCCTTTTGGGATCGACCATGTTCACATCACTGTTCTATATCTTAATGGTCAGTATATATGGGTAAATAATAATGTTTATTTTGATATCACTCAGAGAAGCAATGATGCTCTCTCAGTTTCAACACCTTAGGACCCACCAATGTCAGGGATCAACTAGGGAACATGAACTTCCTAGATTGGTGGATCCACCCATGAAAATAGAAGATTGTCATGGGTTAAAAGGGTATCTTTATAACCATTTTTTTCCCTCAGGGGAAAGAGGGGAGTGGCAGCGTATCTAGAGTCAAAGCCTAAGATTCTGTATTAGATTCCTATTAGCTTCACGTCTATGCTTTAAATGTATGTTGCTCTAATTTACCCATACACCCTATAGGTCTAACTAGACAACCACTCAGGACCCAGTAGTGTCGGGGGATAGGTGAGGAATGTGCACTACCTAGATTGGTGGATCAACCCACGGGAAGCTAACATTTCCTTCAGTTAAAAGAGTAGATTTACAACCACTTTTTCCTCCACTGGGTGGTCCTAGGGTTAGGGTTGAGGGTTTTGGCCATCAGGTCCAATGTTCGATTCCCGCTGGTTGCAAGTTTCTACCAAGATAATTTCACATCATGCGATTTAACTCCTTAGCAATGTACGATGGTGTAGGGACGCCGGTTTTACCTAGTCAGATTGTAGTAAGCATTCAAGACCTGGGTTATGGTATATCTACAGGGAAACAAGCTATGATGGTATGAGCATTAATTTTATAGTTCATATTGGGTTTCCATACAAAAAAGGGTCAACGTTTCCAAGGATAGATAAATTAATGGTCATCAACAACATAGGCCATGAAAGGAGTGGGTAAATGAGGTAAAATGGATTGATATCTTCTAAATGAAGGATCATATATCCACATTCCATTTTTGGAATAGAATTTCCATCCACCTGCCCCCAATTTATATAAAGGATGAAAATAGTTTATGAAAAATATAATAAGTATGTTGAGGCAGAATTCTAGGAGATTTGGTATTTTGATCCTAACCAATCATAAAATAACTTGAAAAAACAGACAATATGAGAGATCCCCATTTCCTTAATAGGGAACTCTATAAATTATTTCTTTGTTGAATTAATGTTATATATATAGTGTCTGGACCTTAAACATTTCCCTTAGAGGACTACATGGAATCCAGTAAGATACATATAATGAAAACTTGTGGATCCATACCAACATAGTCATCAAAAATATATCTTGGAAATACTTTTATTTTTCTCCTAGATCAAATGAATATTCTTTCTTACAGGGGACTATTTTCTATTTTCAAGTGTTCATTCTAGTGTTGTAGGGTTGTAGTGTTCAGAATGTTTGTTTTTGTGTCTGTTTCATATCAACCATTAATAGGATCATGTTTCAAAAACATATTAAAAATGTTCAATAATAAAAAATGTTTCCTGGAATGATTTACTAATGAAAAAATATATAATTCTTCAACATACAGATCAAAATAATTTCTAAAATTCAATGATAAACACAAAACAAATTAATATGCTTGGGTATTGAAATTATTTAACAATTCTAAAAAAATATCATTACTAATAAAGAGTGAATATCACTGGTTGACAGTCAAGTTGCATGAAAATTCTATAACACTTTACTGAAACAGGAATTGATATCATAAACAAGAGTATATATTACTAAGGAGTCGTAATAATATTACACTATAAAAAATACTTCTTCACAATAACATCGATATATATATATATATATATGATAATCTTTATGTAATATTCCTCAGGTCTTGATTTATATTTTGGCAATGATTTACCTTCATTGAGTGATACCATAACTCATGAAAAATTTCCCTTAAAAATGATAGCATGATGCTCCCATAAGCTACACATTACCTAAAAAATACATACACCATGTCTTAATAATAAAATAATAACAATACATCTATATTATTGAAATAAAATCAAACATGGTGTATTCTGAGTAATCAAATAATAAAAATACATCTATATTATTGAAATAAAATCAAACATGGTGTATTCTAAGTAAACAAGTAGATTAAAACTAAATTTAGGGATAAACCGAGCAAAATACATATATAAACAAACAAAACAAAGGAATATGTGACATGATAAACTTTCCTTTAATAAACCATACCCCCCTACAACACTAATATGACATGGAGTCTAAGAACATGATCATCCACTATTGCATATCTAGAAAACAAAATATCAATTAACCATCTACATACCCATCATACATGAGATATTACATGTCGATCTGCATATCCACTAGACTATCATTGTAGAGAGTGAGAATAAAAATACTCAGTAGGTCACAACCAAAATGCCTAAATCAATAGTTGATAATCTACTTCATACATTAATATAACCACTCATTTACATACATATAAAAATAAAAGTTCCATTGATAGTATACTACCATTTCATATAGAAAATATAAAATACAAAATTGAATAATGAATTGATGGTTTTATTGAAAATTTAAAATTTTTGGAATTTTCTTGTATTCCCCCCACCCCCAACTATTGTAATTAAAGGATTTATAAAACTAACTCCCTATACTGAGATTTTAATGAACTGGTTCAGTCTAACCCGAAAAATCACCCAATTCGGCACTCTACTAAGCCTAAAGGGAATTCTTAATCCTCGCAACCTAAAAACAAGTTCCTCAGATTCAATACCACACAATTTGGAATAGATTCACCCTTATAAAAAATATGAAAATTTATCCTAAATGACAAAGAATCTAATACGACTCATTCGTAAATTAGACAACCATGCATAAAAGCTATGTAGATACAAAGTAATGACACATTAAAAAGGGAGAAAACTGAATGACAAACAAAAAATATGGTTTCATAATATACAAAAAATAAAAAAAAACAATTCATATGGACGGAAAAACATACTGAACTGATTCAGAAAATACATCGCCAACACTAGAAAAAAAACATGACCCAAACAACTATGAAGCACATCCACATCACCTAAAATCACACACCATAATATAACCAATCCTTCAATGGATCATATAAATAGAATCCATACTAAGGCCCCAACCTAGGCAGCTAATAGAAAATAATAGAGTTTCATAAAAACCCATGCACTGGTGTATATTTAGGGTTTTAGATAACACTTTTTATAAATGGTAGTTTGATCACCATTTCAAAAATAGGTTTTTCCAAATATTTTCCTACAGAAAAAATTCCCATTCATTCCCTATTTTCAAAAACTATAAAGGAAAAATAATTTTGGAAAATAAACACTATCTAGTTAGAAAACCATGATTTCAATCCCAGGTAATTAAATAAAACATTCATTTAAAATATCTTACATTGTATTCCTCTTACCCAGTGGGTGGAATCCACCATTAAAAATGATAACACCTATAATAAATTTAATATGGTGGACTTACAAATTTACATATTCCATGTCAAACCATTTTCCTTCTTTCAAGATCTTTCATTAAACCACTTTTCAATGATTGTTGGAAAACAAAAAATACAAAAACAAATTAATATTATCATTAATGTGCAATATTATATAAAAGTAACATAGCATAACAAAACATTAATAAAAAATTATGTGCCAAAAAACACAATGAGGAATAAGTAATGTGTAAACAATGTGTATAATGAAAATCCTCAAAAATGAAATCATTAGACAATGATTAGGTTTCTTAGGAAACACCCATGGTCCTGAAATGGGACAACCCTAGACATAATCAATGAAGTTATTTTTTCTATAATCTCCCATGGTCTTACTAGGACATAGTTATTATCTCCCACAATATGATCACAAATTAATTATCATCACCAATAGTCTAATTATGTCTCTCAGTGTCTAATTTTGTCCAAAATGATAGTATGGCCTACATTGAGTCCCTCTAAAAGTTATTCAAGGTAACATTTTGTGTTAAAACAAAATTATGGCTTATATTGAATCCTAAAAAATGTTTCCTCTAATTATAGTGGTAAGTCTAGAGGCAGAAAGGGTGTCTTTACACCATCTATGTCTTGGAAATAATTGGTCACTGCTGAAGTTGAGTTACATACTACTTCCAATTCTCTTGTTTCAAATGCATCCTCTCTCCTTAATAATACTTCTAATCAGGGTAATTTGTTGAATATTATGGTGAAAATATAGGTACCAATATCTAACTCTTCTTCCATGATTGAATCATTAGATGTGTCTACTGAAAATGAATCTATTCTAATGGAATCAATGAATTTTAATGTGGTTGTTTATGACACCAATTTGGAACCTCAAACTAGTGCATGTTTTAGTGGAGGATGATCAAGAGAACTCTTAGAAAATGGTCAAAAATTAGAGGTGAGGAAATCAACCTCATTTTCATAGTGGTAGTGGTGGATATCATAACATGGTTACTCAATTTCAATCTAAAAAATAGTTATTTTTCTCCATCCTTTTCTGATGGATGGTTTCCATCGATGATTATTGATGTTGGTTTAGTGTTTGTGCATGTAAGAGATTTTTTTTTTGATGGATCATAGTGATTTTGTGTTCAAGATTTGGAATGTTTTATTATTATTGTTTCTTTAATTTTTATTAGTGTCTTTAGGGGATTTTCCTTGTATTTTTATATTCCACCTATGCATATATGAGGGTTATTATTCTGTTTGGTTAGTTCTACTTGTGTTGGTCTCCATTATCTTTTGTATATTTTTCTTTATCTAATAATGAGACCACGAGTTTACCCATGGTTCTACCTTTTTTTATTATTAAGATTTATTTATGGTCTCAGAGGTTACATGAAATTAAAGAACACACACCCCTGGTCCAACAAGGATTGATCACAACACCTTCCCCTTAAAATAAAGTTAATCCATTATAATTAGTCTGACGTCCCACCATTGTCTTCATCAAATCCTGCATCATTAGCTGTAAATTGACCACCCCCCCATGGTAGGCTACTAGGAGAACAACATTGTACTATTGTTAAGGCTATCCTTAAGTATCTGAGAATAAATAAGGATATTTTCCTGGTGTACGGAGGAGAAGAGGAGCTGGTGATCATGGTTTATACCGATTATGGTTTTCAGATAGATCAAAATGATCTAAAGATATAGTCAGGATATGATTTCTATCTCAATATAGGAGTTTTGGGTATGAAGAGTTCAATGAAGCCAGTTGTAGATGATTATATAGTGGATTCAAAGTATATATAATCTTTTGATGCAGCCAAGGAATCCATTTGGATTTATAACTTTGTCCAGGATCTTGATGTGGTGCCTAGAATTAAAGACCCTATCACATTGTATTTTGATAAAACTATAATGGTGGCTCTTGTAAAAAAGTCAAGGTCACACCAATAGACAAAGCATATACTCTGGAAGTACCACCTCTTGGGGGATTTATATCAGAGGGGTGAAGTTGTAGTAAGAAGAGTACCCACAAAAAAGAACATGGTGGACCCCTTGACTAAAGGCTTATCTCAGTAGAAACATGAGTATCATGATAGTGATAGTAGACTGATAGTTGTTAGTAGTTGAATCTAGAGAAAGTGGGTGTTTTCTGGAGTTGGTGCCCTAGAACCAATTTATTGTGTACTTTATTATAACTTATACTCATAATTTTAAGTATTAATAAACTCTTTATCACATCATGATTGTTCTTCTACATATCATTGTATGTGAAAATGTCCTAAGAGTACCTGTCACACTAAAAGTTTATAGCAAGTCCCTGCTATGATGGGAATCTAGAAGTGCTACAAAATTATTCATGAATACATATTCTATAGCTAGATGATATCATTTCATGGACACAAATTATACAAGACACAAGGGATGGAGAATCATAGAACATTAATCCACCTTCTCATGGTGTACACCCTTGATAATATCTAGTAGGATATTCTTAGAATGAGACCCGCTAGTAGGAAATCCACATTTATATGTGTCACTGGATGTTCCTATCTATGGATGTGTGTATTGACCCTTAGACTTTAAGATTATTATTAACGAGTATTATGAGTTTTTTACTTTGATGTATTGATGAAAATCATGACGAAAGATGTTCACGGTGAGGCATGATACATTGAGTGTGTCACAAGTAATATTGCATTAATGAATAATGTGAGAAAATATTTATCCCTTATATTCTTTACTAGAAGTTGATATATCAGTCCCTTTAATTGAAATGATATAGCCTAAATAAATCCATGGTCATGAGGTTTCTATAGGAAAGTTCAATTTTTGGGAAGTCAAGGAAAGAGTGATTGAGCATGTTGGTTGATGGAATTAGCATGCAACCTTCTTGATTAAAGATATCAAGATAAAGGGATTATATTACACAGTAAGGGACTGTATCATGTGATAGTTCATTGCAGAATTAACTTCGTTCTCTATGGGTGTCTTGTCCTGTTACTAGATGTTAACCTTAGACTTTAGACTGTTTCACCTAATTCCACTAAGAAAGAGGCCTAGAAGGTCACACGCTGAGTTCATCGACAATATCAGTTAAATAATATATTATTATTTATTATTTAACAAGTTGAATAAATATTATTTTCAATCATGGTTTAATAATTATTCATGTATGTTTGATCGCATATATTTTGTCACCAGTTATTCGAGACAATATAATGTGAGTGTAATATTTAATAAATATTTGTTTGCTAACTAATGAATATAATATTTATTTAATTATTTGTGAATAATGTAGTGATATTTATATAATAAATAAATAGTCATTATTCAATACCCAATAAATATTGAGGAATGGCGGACCGAGTTTAATGGTCTAATAAGAAATAAGAAATAAGAAATTTTATTTAATTAAACAATATTTAATTTTAATTTGGAAGTTAAGCGTGTATTGAGAAATAATAATATTACTATTATTATTTAACATGGGGTTTTTATAGGATTAAATAAATAATTAAGGTCACTTCTATAATTATATTATTTTAACCGTAGCAATATAAATACTCAATTATGTTATTTTCTAAAGAGATTCAATTCATTTGTCTTGGTTGTGCACAACGGATTTGGAGAATCCTCTCAATCCTAGATAGCTCCATTCTCCAAGAACACTCCAAAAAATGGAGAGTAATCCTCCTCCACCTGATCAAGGGGAATGCTTCGGAAGTAGTTCTCGAAGCAATCAAATGCGGACAACGCAAGCACAAGTATTTGTCATGATGGAACCCAAATATTCATTCGGTGATGTCTAGAGATTCATGGAAGATGTGTGGATCAATTCTAGAAGAAATCTACACTTGGGTTGTACTACGTAACAATGATTCGCAACAAATATATCTCTGAATTCATAAAGGAATAAATAATTACTTAAATGTAATTATTTATTTAATTAAGTTAATTATAAATAATTGAGATGATCTCCTCTCCTGGTTCTGGCATTCTATCCCTTGTCTATTTTTTTAATTCAATTCCGTTGATCACAGCATTCATCACTGTATAGATCTCGAGTTGATTATCGATTGTAGCAAAAATCAAAGTTGGACACTGCCCCTCACACGCTTCTATTGCGCCCAAAACCTACAAGGACATGAGAATAGGTGGATGAGAAATCAAGGGATATTATAATATCAAACATGTACACCCCATCGCGAAGATGACCTCTACCAAGATCCTGATTCTTCGAATGCTCATGAAACACAACATCAAATGGTGTAAAAATAGAAACATAGAGCTTAATGATGGAGAGAATATTAAAAGTATTTTGGGGAATATGTGCCATAGAAGGCAGGAAAATATGGGAATTCAAGGAGCATGTGTCAAATCCCTCAATAAGGATAGTGGATCTATCATAAATAATAATGGAAGTGGGGCCAGTATACTACTGATAAGTAGATAACATACCCGCATCACCAGTGAGAAGATAAAAAGCTCAAAAATCAAGCATCCATACTGTCATTCCAGGATATACACATGTGGTAGGACCCGTATAAGAAATCGAGGCTGAAGAAGAGGTAGGTGACAAAGTATCCTGATGAGAGTGTATAAGTGCAATCTCCTCCATCGAGAGTGTCTGGTTGTGACAGATATTGGATGGTGGTGAGGATGCTGCCATGTCTGGAAGAAAAATATAGGATAGGGAACCTATCTTGGGTAGCAGGGGACTGGTCTAGATAACCAAAAAATGCTTAGGTAGGAATAGTCAGGTCAGTAGTATATAGGAGTGTAGAAACAACATGCAGTAGCACCCTAATCAAATGTCTGGAAGGAACTGCCAGAGTACATCAATGACGTGGCAGGTGGAGGTGTGGTCACCAGAGGAGACACATGGGTGGTTAGGCACATGAGAGGAAGTCACATGCATGGAGGGTTTGTTAGGAGTAGTTTCATAAGGTAGAGGTGCAGGTAGGCTCTCATGCGTGAGAGGGGCGTCGAGCAGGAGCGTCCTACAAGAGGGTTGGCGCACATGGGTAGTTGTCGGATACAGGGGGGATGTCGTGCACAGGGTGGGACGTTGCATAAAGGAGGGGCCCTGGGCATAGGGGGGGGTCATCGTTGCATAGGATCAAACACATTGGAGAGGCACATTGGGCATGCAAGAAGGCGCTGAAGATGCCTTCTCATGAGAGAGGCGACGTCCTGGGATGTGGCGTCGCACTAGGCAGAAGGGGGGAGGTTCCATTGGTGGTCGATATGCAAGGGTTGAGTCACTGAGGAGCCGTCACATAGGAGGCATCCCACATGATATTTCCTCACATGAGAGAGCAATGGGAGGCTGAGGATATCGCGCAATAGATATAACAATCATGTTCTTTATTAGACACATAAACATGATTTATTACACAAAATATTCACTTGATATAACATGGAAGATCAAGAGGTCTAGTGTCTTTGGGGATTAAGAAAATTACATAACAACTTAAAATATGAAACAATATAACATTATTGAAAACTTCCTTTACATGACCACTACCTTTCCTCGTACTTAGCATTGCATGGGATAACCTGAGGACATGCATAAGAAAAGGGTGAGCTATAAAGTCCTGTAAGGGAATAAACATGGAATAAGATGAGGAATACAATACATGTTAAAAAATAGGCATAAAAATGGAGAACACTAGAAACATGAAAATAAAGGAATGATAAAACATGATAATCATAACATGGAGATATGGAAACAACACTTAACATGGAATTAGCATGAGCCAAGGCTCATTTCACATAGAGCATGAGTAAACCCTCATTGCACATGAAGCACGAGTAAACCCTCGTTGCACTTGAATTAGCATGAGTCAACACTCATTTCACATTACGTATCATGATATTATAATTTACCCAATGCATTGGAGGGCTATTAGGGTGAACCCTTCTTAAACATTTCATTTCATGCATAAGTGTGCCACATCGATCATATAACATGGAATCAATCAAAATCATAATTTATTCCAAGATTAAATAATGTCTAATAAATACATGAAAATAACATTAAATAGTTATATGTGCACAAAGTTTAATACCTTTGATAGGGACATGGGTATGGTATTCACTACACTATGTCCTTGGCTTAGAAAAACGCGGTGCAATTTCGGCAGCATAACGGTGTGACATAAGAATTAATAAAAATGGTAGATGAGAGAGAAATGGGTGTCTCATCATATTTACATGAAATGGAAAGTAAGGGTTCATATATATACATGTACCAACAATTTTAATGTAATTTAGATACGTAATACAAAATAATTTCTTGAATGTAAATGAGGAGAGAGAAATTCCTTACGGAATTTTGGCATGGAAACAGGTGTACATGAGAGGCATTAATGAGAGAGAAAAGGGATCTATAATTATTCAAACATGAAGAGGGTAGTATGGGGGAGGTTCATAATCATACCCCAACATTTATAATTGAAATTAAAAAGGTCATAATAACATTAAGAAAATTGGAAAAAATGATAAAGGAGGAAAACCCTTACTTGGAAGTGTGATCTCAAAGGCTTGGAAGAGGCTTGAGAGAGGCTTATTGGGAGTATTGGGTGCCTTTGGTGGATTATAGAGAGATGAGGTAATGGGTTGGACGAACTCCAAAGGCTTTGAATGAATAGGAAGTGGGATCTTGGGTTGGTTTATATAAGAAAGGAGAAGGAATTCTTTATTATTTAGGTTTGGGACAGCTCACATTAAACTAATCAAAACCACAAACCATACCATGGTTTTTACCAAAGGGGAGTGGAAAAAAATATTTTATAAGGACAATGGCCTAAATTTTTATAATAATAGGGTTGCTTATGTGGAGGTGAGTCGCACTCTCAAGGAAAACAATTTAAAAAGACAAAATGTTTTATAAGCCTTGAAGGGTCCACTAAAGCTTTTTAAAATAAATAAAACAAACCCAAAATCACATTATTTTAATGGTAAAACTCATATTAGCTGAAAATAATGTTTATAGTTTTTTATTAAATCACTATTGGGTCATTATGATGTCATAAAACAAATTATATATTTAAATGGTATTTAATTTTTACCCAAAAAATCTACTGTCTCAGAAAATTATGAAAAATTCACCGTTGGATAATTTTGACATCCTGATTCCAAAAATAATATTATTTTTATCTAAATAATTTTCTAAATATGTGAATTTTTCCTTTTAAAATAAAAACCAACATTTATCGAAAATTCATGGGTTTTGAAAGAAATGGCTTTCAAACCTTAATAAAAATTACAATTGCATTCATAAAATTATATGATCATTTACATTTAATAAAAATAATTTAATAATAATAATAATAATTTATTACAATATTATTTAAATCAAAAATCCAATAATTCATAAAAATATATTTCTTAGTTGAATATTAACTAAAAATACTATTTGTGCTTTAAAACAAATTTACAAAGTAACAATAATAAAATGAAAGTATATTATTTATTATATAAATAAATAGTGTACATAATCATAGTACTAGGGTATTGTTACATAACCCCTTATAACACCCGCATAAGACCAAAGGTTAAGGTGTGCGGTGATGATAGGCTCTTAGGGTGGCTCGAATAACATCGCTCGAGTGGTAATCTCTATCAACTTCCACTTCTCCCATAGTCAGTTTCTCTCAAGATTAACATGTTCAAGCTCAGCTTGGTCTTGGTCAAGAGTGAAGCACAATGAAAAAGCCTCCTTTCTGATCTCCGACAAATGGGCTTCGTACGAGGCAAGTCTGCTGGATGGGGCCATCGAGTCCTTTTTCTGAGTAACTTATATTTTTTAAAGCCTTATATTTATACTAATCATATGATCACTATTCAACAACTATATTAGAAACGGTCACAATAATTAATGGTATTTTAAAATCCAAAAACATAAAACAAAGGAAGTTCACATTTTATACATCCATTTTACATAATAGGACATTATTTTAGATCGAGAGGAATTTTAATTAATGAAAGTTTGATTCATTACAAGAGAGGTCGGTGACTGGGTGAAGAGGAGGAGTTGCATAAGAGTGCCAGTGACAGGGCACAGAGGGTGCCATGCTATTGTGCAGGGAGTATCCGGTGATGCAGGGCATGAGGCCAGGCAGACAGGTGGCACTAGAGGGTGCTATGGGGTAGGGAACGCGAAGGCGGAGCTCAGTGAACAAGGAGAAAAAATTATTATTGGATGTATCCCTCTAATACCATGTAGAATGGTACAAGTTCCCTACCTCAAGGAGAGGTGGAAAAATTATTTTATAGATAGAGGAGAATAATTAAAAGATGGAAGAATCTAATGTGGGGCTCAGAAACACACTTCACCTGAAAATACAACTAACTAGGTTTAACAGTATTAATGCCTCCTATACAAGTGAAAAGGTTATCTTGAATGAAAATTTATTTCCCAATATTTTGGAAATTTTTACTTTTTAAAATTTTTTGAACCCAATTTATTATGTTCGTAGGTAATGGGAAATTTCGAGTCCCACATTGGATCACTCCACCTTTTAATCATTTTAATATATCTATAAAATAATTTTTTCAAATCACTTTGAGGTAAGGGGAATTCACCATCTACATGGAATCAAAGGGGGGTTCTCTAAACTGATCTCTCCCTTCCATTTTTTCCAAACCCTAGGATTTTATAGGGTTTTCCCCCATTGGGGGGGGGGGATACTCTAGACCCTTTGGCCACCATCAGTTCCGACCCCTTCCAACTACTAGGTGCCCCCTGCGCATTCCTTGTCGACTTGTGCAGACTCCTAGCCCACCACCCTATGCGGTTTTCTGTCGTCCCCTCTCACTCAACAGTGGCCTTGTTTCTCTCCTACGATGTCAACTACTGACAGGCTTCTCCCCCCACCCCACTCCCCACGACGGTCTTCTGTATCGGCGCTCCCCAGTTGTCTCCACTCCCAACATGACATATCACCTTCGGTGTGACCTCTCATGCACCGCCTCCATTCCCATCATTGTTTGTTCTAATGCGACGAATCCTTCATCACCGTGCATTGAGTTCTCATCCCTTTGATTACCCCTTTCCCATAAGCCACCCACATAGGCTCCTCCTGCGTCGACTCCTCTCTGTCTAGGGTTTTACCTATTTTTTCCAAAGGGTTGCGGCGGCCCCCATCGCCAGTGGGGTGGTTTTTCTAAAGCCGCCCCAGCTACCTCATTTCCCTGCCAAGAAATGACATCATCCTGATGGGACACTTCTCCCGTCGCTCTCCCATGTGACGGTGCCTTCCTGCGTGATGATTCTCCTGTACGCATGTCCCTCCTCCATCACCGACCTCCTCCCGAGAGCTCATCTAGACTTTCTCAGTACCAAGATGGGTATCTATAGGATCAACAACCCAGATTGAGGAGGATGTGTATGGTCTTGTTTGATGTCATCTTTCTTTTTTGTGGGACTCTTTGTCAAATCTAGGCATATCCAGCTTGAGTGGGAGTGTTGAACCCAACTTATTATGTTTTCAGGTAAAGGGTATTTCCCAAGTCCCACATCGGATTACTCAACCTTGTAATCCTTTTCATCTATCTATTAAATAATGTCTCCACCTCAATTTGAGGTAAGGGAAATTCACCATCTAAAAAATTAATTTTCAAATGTGAAAAAGATAATTTTCCTCAAAAATTATTTTTAAGAATCTTTTTAGGGTATTTTTATTCATCAACGACAATAACGCTTATATTTTTATATTCTGCACAAGATATGTTTTAATGATACAATCCTTATAATTCTGATGAATATTTTATGAATAGTTATGTTGGGGACGTATTATTTTTATATCATTCATCATATTACATTAGATGGTTTATGATTATCTTTTTTGATTTGGGTAATTATTAACATTATGTATGCAGTTTTTCCCATACGAATGTTTATGTTGATTATGTTTCACCCCTTTTATATAAATAATTAAATAGAATTATTAAGTGATGGGAGACCTCTATAGCTCCTTGATGCATCAGTAGGTCTCTTGAGACAAACTTTATTGGGTTTTTGGACGAGCTATTATCGATTTATGTAAGATCTCTTTGAATGAGGTCTTTCTAAAATGGTTATTGTTATAATGAAACCTCGTACCTTACAATGAGGTATGGTGCTCAATATATAGATGGAAAAAGGGATACAATGGGTTACACACATCGATGTGAGATACAGATATTAAAAACAATTAAAACTTATGTTAGGTTCACTAGGTTAGATACCCTAAGAGGGGGGTGAATCAGGGTATGATAGATTAAAACAACTGCCCCTATTGAACTTGTTTCACTGTTATGAAAAACTCTTTCCTCTCTCTTTCCCATAGAAAATTATAAACAGAAATAAAATCATGCATAGGAAACATTGATTTGTACTTGGTTCACCCTAATTGGGCTACATCCAAGGATCATACACCAGTGATGTGCCAATTTACCATATTCACTAAAAACACACTGCTATTTACAATGTTTGAAGCAGACTCACTATCCCTTATGATTTTCAACCAATCACAATATAAAAGTTCAATACTATCTCAACTGAAGTGTTGTCACTACTTCTTTATAATATCTACTCAATGTTTATAGACCTGTAGGTCTCTTCATTATCTCTAATGAAATATGTATCCTTAACTATAGATAGATGCTCTGTTGACATCCAACTTTCACCCATCGATGAATCTCTCTTTGGACCGGGTGTACCGAGAAACACCAAATCTTTCACGCAACCCTTACTGCATCTTGAACACAACATTAATACCTTACACGCATGATTTCATTTTTTTGTGAATCAAATATTACACACAACTTCAATCTTATGCGCAAATCAAATCTTATGCACAACTTTCTTAGCTTGCACACAACTCAAAATATTTCACGCAACGCCCTTTGCGCGAAATTCTTACGTGATCCGGTGCTCGGATTTTCTCTAAGAGTTGAGCTATATCAAATGAGCCGGGTCACCTTGTATTTATAGGCATTCTTGAACCATGTGTGTAAGATTCAACTTTTGTCGTGAAAGTTCCTCTTAGACCATGCAAAACCCTGTTTGACGTCGTATCAGGTGCAGAAGATTCTTTCCTGCAACGTCCACTTTCACGCCCATTTCCAAATATTTCTCACACATCATGCATTTTCCATTTTTAATGTTCTTCTCCTGAATAATGCCTTGCGCAAAATTTTCCTAACCACCCTAGATCTTGCGCACAAATTCCTTTACCAAAAACATGTTTCCCCATTTTCTGATTTTTTGGCCCAAAAATTTGGCAAACACTAGAAAAAAGAGCCACCTTTGATCTGTTCTTTTTGTACCACCCACAGATAGTCCATTCCTTTTTCATCATTTTTTTTCAACATAGGTTGTCAAAAATATATCTGGAACTTGAAAACTCATCATGGAAACCCACTTTGTCAACAAAATGAACATCGTGGTCTGCTTTGTCAACAAACACAACATGGAGGCCCACTTTGTCAACAAACACAATCACCACAAAAATGATTCAATGATACCTTAATGTATTTTGGCCCAAAAAATTAACACTACCTCTCAAAATGGGACATATATATTGATCATTCCGAGCTTGTTACATAAAAATTGAACACATGGTCCATACACTCCTTTAGTGAGAACATCTGCAAGTTGATCAGAGGTGTGAACATGGACGAAGGTGATATTATTCTCAAATTTTTTTCAAATGAAATTGAAATCAACTTAAATATGATTATTCCACTCATGAAATACTATATTCGTGCCAATCTTGATAGAATCTTGATTGTCACTCCAGATATGTGAAGATTTCTTGACAGGATAACCAATCTCCTGTAGAATTTTTTTTACTCAAATAATATCTGCATCACGTATGTCATTGCAAAATATTCCAACTCTACACTAGGTCAAGAGATAAATGTATGTTTCTTTCTCACCAAGAGATCAAATTTCCACCAATAAATACCATAAAACAAGACGTAGATATCCTAGAAGAGAGACATAAAGCATAATTTGCATCACAAAATGTCTCAATATCTGTATGCACATGATTAGAATATAGAATATCTAAACCAGGTTCCTTTTTCACATATATGAAAATGTGAAGAATATTCTCCCATTGTGTTTTTTGTTGGAGATTCCATAAACTAGTTCACTTTTCTAACTGCATGAGAAATACCGGGTCGAGTCATCGTCAGGTAGTTGAGCTTTCCAAAAATTCATCAATATCTATCAGGTGATGAAAAAATATCACTGTCAATATGAAGTGACCTTTCTTCCGGTTTTAGGGTGAGTCAATTGAGTCATCTTGATTCATGTCAGTCTCCTACAGAAGATCAAAAAATATACATTCTTTGAGATAGAAAGATTATTTTGTTGCATCTGGAGACCTTAATTCCAAGAAAATATCATAGTGGACCCAGATCTTTTGTTTCAAAATTTTTATGAAGAAAATATTTGATTCAATCAATATTGGAAACATCACTACCTGTAATAAAAATGTCATCCACATAGACCACCAAAAGGATGATTCTTGCTGAAAAGTGATGATAAAAAATAGAGGAATAATTTATGCTTTGGGATATTCCAACGCTAAGTATAATAGTGTAAAAATGGTCAAACCAAGCACATGGAGACTGATTGAGTCTGTACATTGATCGATGAAGGAGACAAACCTTAAAGGACTCCCCATGAGAAAAAAATACAAATGGTTTCTCCATATAAACTTCTTCATTAAGAAAACCATGAATAAAAACATTCTTGACATCCAACTGATGGAGAGGCCAGTGAGAGGAGGAAACAATAGATATAAGTAGGAAAAAAGAGGCCATTTTAGCCACTAGAGAGAATGTTTCAAAATATCAATACCATATGTCTTTGCATAACCTTTGGAAACAAGGCATGCCTTGAGATTATTGAGAGAGTCATTAGCATTGATGCTTACTGTATAGACCGATTTGAAACTGACCACCAGTTTATTCGAAGGAATATGGACAAGATCCCAAGTATAGTTGTCATCTAGAGCCTGAAGTTCATCCTGTATAGCTAGTAACCAGTCAGGATGAGATATGGCCTCAATAATAGTGTGAGGTATGGAGTGAGCAACAAGTGTCTCTACAACTTATGAGGTAGCCGCAAATAATCCCTGATTAGACTAACAGGAGGGTGATCCTTTGAGAATTGAAATAGGAAACTCTGGTGATGGACGATCAGGAGCAAGTGAGTCATTAGGTGTGGTAGCAACCTCAGGTGGCAGGGTGGAGGGTGTGATTGATTGGTGAGTATATACATGAAAAAATTGGGATCCAACAACATCAATAGAAAGAGGGGGTGGTGGTGTATCAAGATAATATGGTAAAATAACTTTAGAATTAGGAATTGGAGATGGTGGAAGGAACTCGGGAATAAAAGAACTAAGTATTCAACAAAGGAAACATCAGCATAGACAACATAACAATGAAAATCTAGAGAGAATCATCTATATCCACATTAGGTGCAAGAATAGACAAGAATGATGCATTTTATAATGCGTGCATCAAACTTGGTAATGGAGAGTAGAATATCTCGAACATAGCACACAGAACCAAAAATGAAGAGAGGCGGAGAATGAGATGGTAATGTTGGAAGTAAAAAATGGAATGGTGTTTCTCCTTGAAGAACAAATGATGAAATTATATTGATAAGATAGGTGGTTGTGAGAATGGAATATTCCCAAAAAATGATTAGAAATTTGTTCTGGCATAAAACTGCATGAGAAAATTCAAACAGGTGATGATTATTTCATTTTGAAATGCCATTTTATTAGGTTTATCATGACAAAAAGTTTGAAGGATTATTCCATGATCATCAAGAAAAGATAGGAAAGGTCCAGATAAATATTCATGACCATTGTCAGAACGTAACGAATGAAGTTTGGCAGAAAACTGGGTTGTGATTTCATGGTAATAGGAGCATAACATGGGAACTATTTCTAAAAGATTCTTCAACAAATAGACCCTTAAGTCATTCGTGAAAAACCATTGATGAAATTAACAAAATATCTATATCCTAGTTTGGATGGACTAAGACTTGGTCTCCAGATATTAGAATGGACCAAATGAAAAGGAGTGGATGCATAGGGGGGTTTCGTGAGGAACATAGGTGACCCAATAATACTTTTCATAATGACTTTCTCAGTTAAACAGAGGAAGGGGGCCCAACTAGGGAAACAATTATGAAGAATGGGGGTAGGGGATGGCCCAATTGATGGGAAGGAATAGAAGTGTCAAGATAGGTGAGAATAGGGGTAGAGTCAAGCACACACACCCCACCTTGAAGCCATCCACTAATAAGAACCCAAGTTTTTGAATGTTTCTGAAATATAAACGAAACCAGTGAGAAGATAGTCTGGAACTATAAGTTTACTAATGGATAATAAATTAAAGGGACAACTGGGAACAAATCCAATAGTGAATAGTGTTACGACATGCGTAATTGATCAACTCTCATAACCACCAATTTGTACTATCTGACCACCGGTGATAGTATTACTACCTTTAGTCAATGTCTATATTTAGAACCGAAGAATACATGCATCCCCGTGATATGCTCTGAACCACCAGAGTCAAGAACCCATGAGGTGGATCATTGGGATAGACAGGATGCTAGAGTATCACCGTGAGTAATAGTGGCATTTGATGATTTCATATATTGGGTGTTGAAAATGCATGTGGACAATGTTCTAAAAGTGAAAAAAAGGTAGACTAAATGGTTAGAGTCATTACCGATGTCAATCAATCATGGATAATGAAGGCCAAATAGTAGGTGTTGAAAATGCACATCCCAAATATTTGGGTACCAATTTGGTCACTGATAAAGGAGGTCCATGAATGGTGGAGGGGCACCACTGTAGAGTATGAGGTGCTTCATGGGGAGTGCGTCTGTAGTAGGTGCCAGTTTCAAGGGGCTTCTACACAGGGAGGGGCACCGTGAGGGGCCCTGCTACCCAAGAGGTATGCCCTGAGGAGGCTTTGCTGCCCAAGAGGGGAGCTGAAAGGGGGCTCTGCCTGGGGGGGAATTAGAGGCTACCCATAGGGTGATGTTGGGGAATACCCTGGGGCACCATTGGCAGTTTCCAGAGGGGTGTTGTTAGTGGTTGTCACGAGTAGGAGGGGTGTAGTAGGGAGGTCTATCTCACTAAGGTGGGGCGTAACAGGGAGGTTTATCAGGCACACACAGGGAGGATCCAAACAGGGAGGATTAGCATTGGATAGGGAGGAAGGGCTGGGGGAAATCGCACTGGTGGCATGGGGCCTTCACCTTGTACATGGATGGTCGACAGGGGTAGGGGTGTTGTGTCACATAGACAGTGCGTAATATAGGGGGTTCTCTCGTGATAGAGGGTGGGATAGGGTTGTAAAAAAAATTATCCTAGCCCTTTGATACCATGTTATAATGAAACCACGTACCTTACAATGTTGTAGGATGCTCAATATATAGATAGTAAAATTAATACAATCAGTTACCCACATCGATGTGCGATACAAATATTAAAAACATTTAACTCTTAATAGTTATAATTTATATCATTATGCATTCCCTCATTATGATATTAGTTATTGATATTCATGTGATTATTTGATTAGTTGGAATATTGATGAATATTTTCTAATCTCATATCATTATTTATATGAAAATATTTGATCATCATTTATTCAGGACATGTTATTCGTCATGTTCAATTTAATGATTAAATGGATGGTATTTCAATTATTTACCTTCTCATATTAATTTTTCCATATTTATTCATGATGGATTTCACTAAATGCATACCCTTAATGAGAATTACAACTCAAATATTTCTTATGTTTCCTCTCCCCATGATGTGAGAAAGTGTTTTATGATTGTTATGCAGGGATATTCTAAAAGGAATAATTTTGTTTGAAAATAAAATACTATGTTGACTTTTATATTCTAAATTGTAATGTGAGACTCAAGTATGTATCTAGATTACCATGACTACTAAACTATTATGTCCTTCAAAATGTGATCAATTTTATCTTAGTCCAAAGTGGTAAAGTAATCACCAGATTTGGGCTACTGGGGTTGGGTTATTTAGAATCTATAAAGATGGATTCATCATATTTTTGGCACAAATAACCACCTTATATGAGTTAAAATAGACTACTATGATAAAAAAAATTTAAAATCCAAATTAGTTTAAGAGAGGTGTTTCAGGTCGAATATTAAATCTTTTTTCTTCAAAGAGTGTCACTAGTGAAGAAAAAATTAAAACCAAAGATTGAGGAAATTTTCTAAAAGATTTAATTATTGATGATGATATTGTATTCTCAGAGGATGTTGACTACATGCATTAGTATATAAATAAGAATTCATGATAGCCAAAATTAGGAACATAAGGGGTTTCCTTGACAAGATATACCATTTTGTGAACACTTTTTTAAGTCACAATAAATGGGGCCACATATGCTTCTTTCGTAGCACCAAAGGCAGTCACCATTGACATAGATGGCTGATTCACGTCAATTTTTAGCAATCAAAAAATATTTGGTTACAAATATCCCTTTCACAACCGCTAATGGTTACCACCAATGCTCTCTTTATAAAAATATATTAAAAAATATAAAATAGTATAATATATGTATTTAGGGAACAAAATCCATGATTTTCAAGAAATGTTGTCAAAAAAAGTATGGATGAATTTATTAAATATGGATAAAAAACGACATTATATATCCCCAGTCATTAAAAACTCTTCCAAACCTAAATGCATAAGAATTAGTATAATTATAGTAAATCAATTGTAGGAAATAAGTTCTAATAGACCATGTATCAACAAAAATAATCAGAATTTGTGATAATGAATGCATAGATGTATAATCCTTATAGGAAGATCTAATCCTACAATAATGGATCAAGGCAACAATATATCATCTACAGCCTTTTTTCATCATATATAAGTAAGAACTACCTACTGTGTAAGGAGAAAAATACCTATAACTATATAGAGCATCTAAAACATAGGTAACAACATCATAAAAGTCTAAACATTGAAGCATGGAAGACCAAAGATGATATTTATCCAAACCGCTAACTTGAAAACAAGGAAACATAAAACATGAAAAAATACATATAAAACCAAAACCTATAAACTATATATGTAAACCTACAATCTATAAAAAAAATTAACCTGTAAACTTTCACAAAATAAATTAAAAAAAAAACCTAAATAACTATAACCTATAAACCCTCAAACATGGGAATACCTAATTATAAACCTATAATAAGGAAAGATGAAAACCAAAAAATTAGTATAACTATATATATGAAAATGATATGTATAAAAGGAAGGATAAATTATATTTACTATGACACAAAAAAGTAGAGAAGAATTATATTCAGATATAGAAGAAGAAACAAGGATAAAGGAGAGGTCAAGAGGCACCTAACACTCCTTCTTATGCCTCACCATTGATCAGCCTAACCAAGCTCAAAAAATTTCTATGTGCCCCCACTCAATATCAAAAACCCCGTTTATATAACATCTTTTATTCCGGATTAGTTCCTACATGGGACCCCCGAATTATTACCCAATCAAACCCCTCAAACATTTTTAAATATATTTCTTCACAAGTTGTACCCCCTCTTGAATCTACTTTTCCAAGGTGTGAACTGACCAGGTTTTTATCACCCTCTCCACCTAAAAAATTAGAGTTGTCCTTAAGACATAGGAAAGGAAACCGATTTTGATACATCTATTTTGAACCAACTCCCCAAGATATCTCCTAAATAGGCCTCCTTGATTTATGGTCTCGTAGAAGCTAAGTGTGCACCCTCTTATTACTACAATATTCGAAACCTTCATGCCTTTTACTTTGTATAAATCTAGTGGTATAGTATCTCATAGGAGGTCCCAAAGAGTTTGGAGATGCTTAAGAGTACAAAGGGGTGTTTTAGAGGCTGATAGTAGCTCCAAATGGTAGAATTTGGTGGTAGAAGATTTAGCATAATAGTAGATCCTGGCGATAGATCCTGGCGGTAGATCTTGATATCATATTCTATAGTAAGAAATTTTTGTTTGGATGTAGATCATTACAGTAGATGTTGGTGGTAATAGACTTAGTCTTATGATAGATTGTAACAGTAAATTCTAAAAGCAGAAAACTTAGTATGGTAGTAGATGCTGGAAGTCCATCCTGGCAGTAGATCCTAATGGTAAATCCTGACGGTAGATCCTAACATTACATGCTAGAGGTAGGAGACTAAGTTTGGCGGTAGATCCTAATGGTAGGTCCTGATAGTAAATAATCATTTTTCCAAATTTATAGTTAGGTCTGTTTGATGTACTTTTAGAAAGAAAATAGATCAAATCCTTAATTACTGAAATTAAAATATTTTTTAAAGGATGATAATTATACCTTCCATTTATTAAAAGTAAAAATCCTTTTAAATTGTATACACCACATAGATTTGATGATATCTTCCTTTAATGGTCAATTAAAACCATATCAAATTCTGCTGATTTCAGATCTGTTAATTCCAAAGAAAAGATATTTCATTTGTTTATTCTGGCTTTCTTTCTCTTGAGACGGGAGGTTCATGAGCCTTTTCCCTTGGAGTTGTGGAACTCTATTGCTACAATTTGTTCGATTTTAATGTAGGTGGGTTCTCCCTGTGTGCGTGCCCCTTATTTTGGTGCAACAAATTTTGTAAAGTTTTTTTATTCCAAGTAGAGGATTTATTCATTTATCATTCATTGTACAATGCGAGAGGAAGATATTTCTTATCCTTCGGAAGATTGTTTTTATTCATCTTAATGAATATAATTAGTATGTTTAAACAAAATTGAAGGGGAAGGTGAAATGTTTCGAAAGCTTTTACAGATTTCGATATTTTGATATTAAGTTTATCCTTGTTTATTGCATCACTAAAAATCATAGACATTGGTAGCCCATGTTTTTTTTGTTTTATTATATGTTTCAAAGCCCATGTTCTATGATTATTGTGACTCCACCTTGAATATGTTTTTAACGACTTATACTCAGATAATAAATTGGTCTCACGAGATATATGACTTTTGTAAGAATGTACCTAAAATAAAAGAAGTGGATGTAATGGGGATCCCTTTGTTAAATATGGAAACTTTTATGCAATTACGTGAATATTTTATGTGTCATGTGTGAATGTGTGATCTGTTGTTGTGTCATGTGGGATTGATGGGTAGTGTAACAATGTTATGGGTGATTATGATGGAATGTGGTAGTGATGTGACAGTTGTGGAGAGGAGGTGACTATGGGTGTAATGGTGGTTGTGTGGCCTTGTTGGCATGTGTATGTTGTGAAGTCTCTTGATATGATGTGTTATTCTAGTTGATTAAATATCAATGGAATTAAATAAATGACAATAATTAGAAATGGGCATGGTCAACACATCAATTGAGAATGGCTTATGCGGTTTAAATGGTTAATGTTCATATAAGAACTAATGATATGGAAATATGAAACAATGCTCTTGTTTAAATGAAATTTGTTGGTAATATAAAATCTGGAAAATGGATCAATTTTGTTAAAATGATAAATAGGGGTGAAACCCAATACCCAAGATGTCTCTCTAAGGGATTCCTTGAGGTTATTTTTTAATGAATACTAAATACCGCATTAGACCACAAGTCTGATGTGGGACGCAGACTCCAAAACTCCCCCAAAGCTAGGTATACATAACCTGAACACATAAAAAAAAAATCAATCAAAAGATGATGTAAACACTCCCCACCAAGATGGAAATACCCAAATTGATTACAAAACAAGAAAAAATAAAGAAAAGATAATTAGTCATGGTTGTTTCTCCCCCTCATGAAGGTGATGGATGATGCTTCTAAAAATATTGTTTGGCATGCTGCACAAGCGGTGTCAGTTGACAGAATGCCAGGAAAGCTGCATAGGCAGTGCTAGTCAATGGAGTGTCGGGAATACTGAATTGGTGGTGCTAGACTATGAGGTGCTTGGAAATCCCCATTGGTGAGGCCGAATGTCGAGGTATCGGGAAAGCCGTAGAGGCAGGGGGGCTGGAAAAGCAGGGTAGGCTGGAAAAGCAGGGGAGTCAGTGCTCTAGATCTGGAGGTGGGGAGTCGATCACCGGGAGGGCCTATGAAAAAGGCCGAAGTGGAAGAAGAGGAGTCGTACAGAGGCAGAGGAGGTACTTAAGCAGAAGAGATAGCTGACTGGCAAGAGGAGGCGCACGCGACAGATGGGATCTGGTCGGATCTAGACGGATCTGGGAGGGGAGCGCCTCTTGTACCATTTCATGCACAAGGAGAAGCCGCGGTCACGCATGAATGGATGATGAAGGTCAGCAAAGGTGTGTGTGGTGTCATCGGGCATCAGGAGGGAGGGTGTGCGTAGGAGAAGCCTCAGGTGGGTGAGACATCGTCGGGGAGGAAGCCCGCCAGGAGGAGCTGTGAACCAGGGATGTGACGAATGGGGATCGATCTGCCGAGAATGGGTGCAGAGGAGTCCATTGAGGGAGGTTGGGTGTCCGTCATCGAGTGCACCAGGGAGGTTGGTGGGGTTAGACTTTGATGGGAAGATGTAGGGAGGGCGATTGGAAAATCACTATGGGAGGGAGGGAGGCCAAACATAGCTGGGTGACCAAACCTGGAGGAGACTTTCACTGGATGGAGAACGACGCACGAGCCGGTGAGGGGGTGGCTGAATGTCTTAGGGTTGAGGAGCCACCACCCCCCTGTGTGGAGGTAATCCTTCTCCTGCATGAGGAGTATAAACATATCCTCCTTCACTAGCCACTGGAAGAAGAACCCTACAAAAATGCTGCAGGTGACCCATCTTGCCGCAAGCTTGGCACTCCATTCGATCCCTCAGTCACTGAGGTTTCTTATGCCTTCACTTTCCACACTGATAGCACACCACCTAGTTTCCAGAAGGAATATCTAGTTTCCAGAAGAAATACCCCACTTTATTGAGTCACCTCGAGTAGACTCTCGGTGGCGCTTCCTGCTGTCAGAATGAAATGACTCAGCCTTGGATGTTGAACCACCTTGGTCAACCGTTGTAGTCTCCCTCATATTTCTTTTGGTGATCAGCACCTGGTTGACTATCAGAGTAATATAAGTCAATTGTAAAATGTTCACCTGCGATCTGATCTCTGGTTTGAGGCCTTCCTTAAACATCCTTGCCAAAAACAGCTCTTCGTTTCCCAGAACGGGAGTGAAGCGCTGTAACTCGGTGAAGCGGGAGGAATACTCCATAACCAAAAGAGTACCCTATTGCAGGTTCATGAAATCCCTGTCCCTGTCGGCCCTCAACGTCGCTGGATAGAAGTAGTCATAAAACGTACGCTGGAATTCGTTCCAAGCCATAGTCCGCTGGCGCCTTTCCTGTGAGACTACATCCCACCACCTCTTGGCAGAATCTCGCAGTATGTAAGTCGCGATCTTCACCCATCTATCTGGGGGTGTCTCCAGATGCTCGAATATGGAAAGCATGGTTTCTAGCCATGACTCTGTATCCTGAGGTCCTCCATACCCTATGAAAGTTGGAGGATGCTGCTGCTGGAAGACTCGCGTTAGCTATTCCATAGATGGGGCTGGATGCTGAGCTCCCTAGAAGGTCTGCATGAACCTCATGAAACCCTCTTTGAACTGAGCGTCTGCACCAGTGTCTGGAATCACTACAGGTTCCATATCCAGAACAATCGGTGGAACTACTGGTAGTCCTTGGTCTTCCGTATCATGTGTATGGTCATAGAGTGGTTCCTAACGTGCAATGGGAGGACATCTTGGTGCCATAACCCTGAAAGATCAAAAGCGCGCCTCCGATTTGGGATCAACAAGGACAGAAAACACAAGAGTACAAAATGGGAACAGGTGAGAGAAACACTTAAATTTGAAAAACTGAACTACACGGCGTGTATTTAAACTACACAGCGTGTTTGTTAAATCCATTTACATGGGCGTGTAATTCTGCCACCACTGGTCGTGCAACATTCTAGACTACACGTCGTGTTATCCCAAAACACGGCGTGTACTTGAACTCCACTCCCCTGCCTGAGTCTCCTTGCATGGATAACCTACATGGTCCTCCTAATTCAAAACTACATGGTGTGTGCACTAAAGAGATGGTGTTTACAAGCCAGGCTTTGGCGGCCCGTGTAGCAGGTTACATGGTCGGCCACAAGGCTAACCCCTTACACTGCGTGTTCCGAACAAACATGGCGTGTATCAGAGAAGATAACACCGACCCGTTTTGTTCGTGACATGGCCGGGTACCTAGAAGAAAGTACACGGCATGTTATTATAACACAAGACATGTTCTACACAAGTTTCCCCGACCTGTGTTGTTAGTGACACGACCGGGTACCCAGGAGAAAACTACACGGCATGTTCTTATATCACACGGTGTGTACTGCACGCATTTCCCCAACCCTGTCAAGCTCTCGCGGAAGCCCTACTTTATGCCTTTTCTGCCGCTGCCACTACATCCTTCTCCTCCTCCTCCACCGCGGCCGCCTCCTCCTCCTTCTCCTCCTCCTCCGTCCACCGCCTCCTCCTCCTCCGGCCGCCGCCTCCTCCTCCTCCTTTACGCCTGCTACTCCTCCTCCTCCTCTACCGTGGCTTCGTCCTCCTCCTCGTCCTTCTCCGCCTACTCCACTGCCTCCTCTCCACCGCAGGTCCTCCACCGGGGCCTCCTCCTCCTCCGTGACCTCCGAGCTACTTCCGCTGCCTCTGAGCTGCTTCCGCTGCCTCTGCTACCTCCGCCCTGCCTCTGCGCTACCTCCGCTACCTCCAGTGCCTCCGCTGTCGACGCCTCCTTCTCCTCCACCACCGGGTCCTCCTCCTTAAGGTGAGTAAAATTTAATTTTCATGAATTAATTATGTTTGCATTTATTTTCAATATAGAGATTAATTATGTTTTGATTCTTAAGGTGTGGTTTGGTTTCTAAATGGCATAAAGGCCCGTTTGGAATATTCAGAGCTTACATGGTGTTTTCCCCACGGTTTTGAAAATGGAATTTGATTTGTAAATTTTAAAGATCTATTGGTGTTTTGGGGTGTTTTGGAAATTGGTTTTGAAACTCATGTGATGTATAGGCTCGGTTGGCACTTCTGTGTTATTGGTTTATATCGTGCATGTGATGGCCTCTTCATTCTCTGGTATACTACTATAATGGAGCATCAATGTTGGTTTTTTACTATGGAGGTACACCATATGTCGTCAAGTGAGTATGAACCTAGTAAGTCTAGGGATTTATTCTAGGTATGTTTAGGTAATTCTAATGATTACCTATCTATATGTTCTTCTTTATTTTTCTTCACTTTGGTTATATAGTTTTTAAGTATTTTTCTACTTTTATTGTTTCAATTAATTTCATCATGGATCTTTGATCACCTTGTTTGGATTCTTATATTGAATTTTGAATTCATTTTTTAAACTATATATCTATTTTAAAAAGTTAAGTCGTGATTTGTTTTGAAAATGGATTTTTTTAAAAATATGTGTTGGTTATTTAAATGATAAAAACCTATTTTATAAATGTATTTCAAACTAGTGTTTTTGTATTATTTCAGGAAAGGTAATGTATGGATTCTGTGGTGCTTACCTACTATGTTTTTCTATGCTCACACCCTACTTGTGACACTCGGCATCAGTAGACCCAAGATATTTTTAGGTTTGGGTTTCTTGTTTAGGTTTCCTTTAAAGCAGGTTGGTGTTATAGTTAGTGGTAACCCAAAGGTGACGAGGATATCTGGTCAGGTTCTGATTTATTCTATCTTTGTTTTTAGTTTCTTTTTTGTTCAGTTGACGTTTTATATGGATCATGTTTATGTATTATTTATGTTCTATGCTTATAGATCATCATGGTTTTGTTGTGTGCTCTATTTGGTTTATATATATCCCCATTTCTATATCTTACATCATATTATCACACCATGACTCTTATATATCTTTAAGAGGTAGTTCCTCATCATACGTGATATATAAAACTATATGATCCATCTTCTTTAGGCATAAGACTCTATTCAAATAGCCTTAGAAAACCTAACTAGGCTATACAAAACTCATACCAAACCAGATCCTTTCATAACAAACACTACTCCATGGATACATAATCTCTGGATGATCACAAAATCACAGACATTCAATAGTACCCACTCTGTCTCTCAAAACACCCTATTTATTTACCATGGTTGCTCTTGATTTCTATCCCTTTCACTGGAACACATATACTCATGCATGAATGCACAATCATGCATAAATTGGAACATGTTTTTGTATTATAGGGTCCACCTACATCACAAAACATGGTGCGTTCATCATACAAGGATAACCTCTAGCCAATACAATCAAAATATACATCATCTGAATTGATTTGAAGATGATATAGTGAAATCATCACACAAATCCTAGTTAAAATCATCCCAAATCATAGGAAAATGAAGGATATTAGTAATGGAGGAAGTATGATGTGAAAACTCACTAACACACTATAAAAAACTCCCAAGTATGCGAGCATGTTAGTGTTGCCCAGTGTAGAAAGTATCTTGACAATGTATATAGAATTCATTGATTTGTATTCTTCGGACTCTCTTATGTATTGGTTGTGGTAGGTTTTGGATTGGGGATGTACGTGGTTGAAAGAGTTGTGTGTGTGGATATGTGAAAGAGAGAAGGTGTGTGGTTGTGAGAGATGTTGTGAACATTTGTGTTTAGTTGGTTTGTTTGGTTAGTTTTCAGTGAGTGAAACTTTTTTAACTAAAATATCATTTCTGAACTGAAAAATACATTATGAGTCATATACACTACTACAACTTGGCCCTTTAGCAGCGCTAAAAATTGCCATTAACAGCACTAGAAAAGCGCTGTTAATGCCTACGTAGATAAAAGGAGGTACCCTTTATCAGCGCTCTGAGAAGCGCTGATATAGGCGACATTTATCAGCGCTAAAAAAAGCAATGATAAAGGACCCACTTTATGAGCCCTTTTTTTAGCCCTGATAAAGGTCGCCTATATCAGCGCTTTTCGGAGGGCAGATAAAGGGGGTCCTTTATCAGCGCTCTTCTAGCGCTGTTAAAGGTGTCCTTTATCAGCGCTCAAAAAAGCGCTGATAAAGGCACCATCGCCTGCACCTACAAAACAGAACCTACACACCTGCACACCAGAATACCTGCACAAAGTAGCACATGCACACCTGCACAAAATAGCACTCGTACACAATATTTTGACCGACAACGGTATATACATTTACTTAACATCATGAATACAAAAAAACACATTACTATAAAAATTTCAAACATTGTTTTACATGGTTAAAATTACAATTATTCAACAAAATTTATAAACATTCATGTTTCATCCTTTGATATCCAGGATCCGCTCTCAAAAATTGCCGTTCACGGTATTTCTTGCCGAACAAAGCATCCGAACTCAAGGAAATAATTCACCTATACAAGAAAACAAATATTATGTTACTAATTAAATAATGAAATAAATTAAAATAGTAATATGAAAGAATAAATTAATATGGAAATGTGAAACTAAAATATAAAATTTTAAACTCAAATGTTTTAATTCTGATAACACTGAAAGGGAATAACGTAAAATCAATATGTTTTTGATTGATTTATCTCATTTAATAAGTACTGATTATTTATATAATGAAAAGCTTTACCAGTCACACTATGCATCAGATTGAGGTATGGTCAATTCTTACACGTCACAAATGACTCATGGATCATTGTCCTAAATTTTGAAAACAATACGAATGTGTTTACTCGGTATTCCGTATGTTAGAAGTGTTGTTTTCTAAAGTTTATGTCATTTTCAAATGGATATCAGACACTTTTAGCCATACCGGTCACACCGTGCGTCGGATTGAGGTGTGTTCAATTTGTACACGTCACAAATGACTCATGGATCTTTTTCCTAATGTATGAAAACAATCCGAACGTTTTTTCTCAGTATTCTGTATGTCAGTAGTGTTGTTTTCTAAAGTTTATCTCAATTTGAAACTGGTATTAGACACTTTTACCAATACCGATCACACCGTGCATCGGATTCAGGTGCGAACAATTCGTAAATGTCACAAATGACTCATGGATCATTTTCGTAAAGTTTAAAAATAATCAAAATGCATTTTCTCAGTATTCCGTATGTCAGTAGTGTGTTTTCTAAAGTTTAGGTCATTTTCAAACTGATATCAGACACTTTTAGCCATACCGGTCACACCGTGCATGGGATTAAGGTGTGGTCAATTCTTACACATCATAAATGACTCATGTATCATTTTCCTAAAGTATAAAAACAATATGAATGCATTTTCTCGGTATTTTGTAGGTCACTTGTGTTGTTTTCTAAAGTTTATCTCAATTTGAAACTGATATCAGACACTTTTAGCCATACCGGTCACACTGTGCGTCGGATTGAGGTGCAGTTGATTCGTACACGTCAAAAATGACTAATGGATTTTTGTCTTAAATTATAAAAACGGTCCGAATGCATTTTCTCGGTATTCCGTATGTCAGTAGTGTTGTTTTCTAAAGTTTATCTCAATTTGAAACTGATATCAGACACATTTAGCCATATTGGTCACACCGTGCATCGGATTGAGGTGTGGTCGATTCGTACACGTCACAAATGTCTCATGGATCGTTTTCCTAAAGTTTCATAACAATCCGAACGCGTTTTCTCAGTATTTTGTATGTCATTAGTGTTGTTTTGTAATGTTTATGTCATTTTCAAACTGATATCAGACACTTTTAGCCATACCAGTCACACCGTGCGTCAGATTGAGGTGAGATCGATTCATACATGTCAAAAATGACTCATGGATCGTTGTACTAAATTATCAAAACAATATGAATGTGTTTTCATAGTATTCCGTATGTCATTAGTGTTGTTTTCTAAAGTTTGTCTCAATTTGAAATTGATATCAGACACTTTTAGCCATACCGGTCACACCGTGCATCGGATTGAGGTGCAGTCAATTCGTACACATCAAAAATGACTCATGGATCATTGTCCTAAATTAACAAGAAAATCTGAATGCATTTGCTCGGTATTCTGTTTTTCAGTAGTGTTGTTTTCTAAAGTTTATCTCAATTTGAAAAAGATATCAGACACTTTTAGCCATACCGGTCACACCGTGTGTCGGATTGAGGTGCGGTCAATTCTTAAACATCAAAAATGATTCAGGTATAATTTTCCTAAAGTGTAAAAACAATCCGAATGCGTTTTCTCAGTTTTATGTATGTCACTTGTGTTGTTTTCTAAAGTTTATCTAAATTTGAAACTGATATCAGACACTTTTAGCCATACCGGTCACACCGTGCAGCGGACTAAGGTACGGTCGATTTGTACAAATCACAACTGACTAATGGATCGTTGTCCTCAAGTATCCAAATAATCTGAATGCATTTGTTCAGAATTCCATATGTCAGTAGTGTTGTTTTCAAAAGTTTATCTCAATTTGAAACTGATATCAGACACTTTTAGCCATACCGGTCACATCGTAAGTCAGATTGAGGTGCGGTTGATTCATACATGTCACAAATGACTCATGGATCATTTTCCTAAGGTTTCAAAACAATCCGAACTCTTTTTATCGGTATTCTGTATGATAATAGTGTTGTTTTCTAAAGTTTATGTCATTTTTAAACTAATATCAGACAGTTTTAGCCATACCAGTCACACCATAAGTTGGATTGAGGTGTGGTCAATTCGTACACGTTACAAATGACTCACGGATCGTTGTCCTAAAGTATCAAAACAATATGAACACGTTTTCTCGGTATTCCGTATGTCGTTGGTGTTGTTTTCTAATGTTTATCTCAATTTGAAACTAATATCAGACACTTTTAGCCATACCGGTCACACCGTGCATCGGATTGAGGTGAGGTCGATTCATACATGTCACAAATGAATCATGGATCATTTTCCTAAAGTATCAAAACATTCCAAACGTATTTTCTCGATATTCTATATGTCAGTAGTGTTGTTTTCTAAAGTTTATCTCAATTTAAAACTAATATCAGACACTTTTATCCATACCGGTCACACCATGCATCGGATTGAGGTGAGGTCAATTCTTACACGTCAAAAAATGAATCAGGGATCGTTCTTCTAAAGTATCAAAACCATCCGAATGCGTTTGCTCGGTATTCTGTATGTCACTTGTGTTGTTTTCTAAAGTTATGTCAATTTCAAACAGATATCAGACACTATTATCCATGCCGGTCACACCGTGCATAGGATTGAGGTGCAGTCAATTCGTACACATCAAAAATGAATGATGGATCGTTGTCCTAAAGTATCAAAACAATCCGAATGTGTTTTCTCGGTATTCCATATGTCACTTGTCTTGTTTTCTAATGTTATGTCAATTTCAAACTGATATCAGATACTATTAGACATGCCCATCACACTGTGCGTTAGATTGATGTGCGGTCAATTTTTACACGTCTCAAATGACTCATGGATCGTTTTCATAAAGTATAAAAACAATCTGAATGCGTTTTCTCTATATTCCGTATATCAGTAGTGTTGTTTTCTAATGTTTATCTCAATTTGAAACTGATATCAGACACTTTTAGCCATACTGATCACACCGTGCATCAGATTGAGGTGAGGTCAATTCATACACGTCACAAATGACTCATGGATCATTGTACTAAAGTATCAAAACAATCCGAACGCATTTGCTCGGTTTGCCGTATATCACTTGTGTTGTTTTCAAAAGTTTATGTCAACTTGAAACTGATATCAGACACTTTTAGCCATACCGGTCACACCATGCATCAGATTAAGGCGAAGTCAATTCGTACATGTCACAAATGACTCATGGATCATTTTACTAAAGTATCAAAACAATCCGAATGTGTTTTCTCGGTATTCTGTAAGTCAGTAGTGTTGTTTTCTAAAGTTTATCTTAATTTGAAACTGATATCAGACACTTTTAGACATACCAATCACACCGTGCATCAGATTGAGGTGCAGTCGATTCATACACATCACAAATAACTCGGGGATTGTTTTCCTAATGTATCAAAATAATACGAACGTGTTTTCTTGGTATTCCGTATGTCACTTGTGTTGTTTTCTAAAGTTATGTCAATTTCAAACTGATATCAGACACTATTAGCCATGTCAGTTACACCGTGCATCAGATTGAGGTGTGGTCGATTCATACACTTCTCAAATGACTAATGGATCGTTTTCCTAAAGTATCAAAACAATCCTAATGCTTATGCTCCATATTCTGTAATTCACTTGTGTTGTTTTCTAATGTTATGTCAATTTCAAACTAATATTAGACACTATTATCCATGTCGGTCACACTGTTCATCGGATTGAGGTGTGGTCGATTTTTACACGTCAAAAATGACTCATGGATCATTTTCCTAAAGTATCAAAACAATCCAAACGCGTTTTCTTGGTATTCTGTATGTCATTAGTGATTTTTTCTAATGTTTATCTCAATTTGAAACTGATATCAGACACTTTTAGCCATACCGGTCACACCGTGCATCGGATTGAGGTGTGGTCAATTCCTACACGTCACAAATGACTCATGGATCATTTTCCTAAAGTATCAAAACAATCCGAACGCTTTTTCTTGGTTTGTCATATGTGACTTGTGTTGTTTTCTAAATTTTATGTCAATTTGAAACTGATATCAGACACTTTTAGCCATACCGGTCACACCATGCGTCGGATTGAGGTGCGGTCAATTCCTACACGTCAAAAATGACTCATGGATCATTTTACTAAAGTATCAAAACAATCCGAATGCATTTGCTCAGTATTCTGTATGTCAGTAGTGTTGTTTTCTAAAGTTTATCTCAATTTGAAACTGATATCAGAAACTTTTATCCATACTAGTCACACCGTGCGTCGGATTGAGATGAGGTTGATTCTTACACGTCACAAATGACTCATGGATCGTTTTCCTAATGTATCAAAACAATCCGAACGCGTTTGCTCGATTTTCTGCCTATCACTTGTGTTGTTTTCTAAAGTTTATGTCAATTTGAAACTGATATCAGACACTTTTAGCCATACCGTTCACATCGTGCGTCGGATTGAGGTGTGGTCGATTCGTACACGTCAAAAATGACTCAAGGATCGTTTTCCTAAAGTATCAAAACAATCTGAATGTGTTTTCTTGGTTTGTCATATGTCACTTGTGTTGTTTTCTAAAGTTATGTCAATTTCAAACTGAGTAGTAGGAATTCATTAATCTAAGGATATGAAACATAAGAAAGGGAGATCATAGATTCTCAATAAGTGTAAATGGAGATATCAATGACCATATAACGATAACATAAGTATTAGTAATTCACCTTTAATGTCCTATTTTTTTATATTCATCCATCAGGTACGCTGCCCATTCGTTTCTAAACACATTTATATCATCTTCTGAATAGGAGTTTTTGCGATAGTCATAGTAGTACTGAAAAAATATAAATACACAATGGATTAATAATTATTTTAAATTAAGTAGTAATTATTTTCAAAAATACCTCTTCATGGGTTCTATTCTGTTCATAAAATATGATCTCTTTTATAAATTTACAAACATAATAACTGCAGTCCTTGTCGTTTTTTTGTTTCGGACACTGCAGAAACATCGAGAAAAATAAGAAATTTGTTTTGATATGTATTTGGATAGTGAAATATAATTATATATACCTAGATACTTCTCTATTTGTATATCTTGTGGGAATTTTCGTCCTTATGCCCTGGATTCATTCCAGCCTTTAGATGATATTCATACACCGCCCTATCATAACAAAATCCTCATTAAAAGATAATATAAATTATATAACTAGATATTTAGTTCTAAAATGTTGGATCTGGTGTATTACAAATTTATAATCACCATCATGTGTGGTCGGTTTGTTAGATATCCATGCAGTGAATCCAGAAAATAAATCTTTGGAGTATCAAAATTAATTGCAATGAGCATCTAATGATCCCTAAAAACATAAAAATAAATAAGTACTGATAGAAATGAAAATATAATTGATATGATTAAAATTTAGAGTTTTACCCCAGTAACGTTGGTATTAAAAAGATTCTGTCAGTCGTAATTCTGCTTTGAAACATTCTGAGCAGATTTGACATTAATTCAGCCTGAAAATCAGAATATTTTTCTTCTCGTTGTGTCGAAATGGTGTGAGGACTGACAAGTCCAAATTTGTATTCATGGGAAAATCCCTTCAATTATTTTTCATATATATGCCTATGAAAAATATGAGATGTATTTAGCCATAATTATCAAATTATATCAGCTTCTGTAAAATCAAATCATGAAAACATACCTCATGTATACATTTATAACTGAGGCGCCTAGCTAGTCGTATGTGATGATCTCAGCAAAAACGTATGCACTAACGAAATCTAATGTTTCCTCTTCGTATATATATTTTTCACAAACAATTTTGTGACTCTTTCCGCCTATCATTTTTGTATCCACATGATCTTGCAATGATATTAAATGTGGATATTGAATGGGCGGGGTGAACGCGCTCTCAGTAGATCGTTTTGATCGGTTGGTTGATCCTTTGGAGCCACTCTTTAATTTTATCTCCTCTATTTTGTCCTTCTGTAATAACATTCATCGGTTCAGCCATTTTCTTATTTAATGTTAAAGGTTCTTCTTGAAAAATGAATTGGAAATGAATACCTCCTGATCGACATGTTTTTTACATGATTCGACAGTCATGCAACGAATGTTCCAACAATTTTTTCCACCGTATAAATGTCTTCATCATCATTTGGCATGGGTAACTCGGCACTTGTCTCATGATCTACGTTAATCGACACTTTGACATGACCGGTTGGAAGTGGTCTGGAGTGTAGTGTGTCTTTCTGCATATTGAACACCATAACTATTTCCGACGCTTTCTCCGGGGCGCGCGCGCATCCGTCCGTGGAGGAGGAGTACGCGCTGCGCTTGTTGCCCCGCGTTCCCGCTTTCCAAAGGCAGGCGTCATTCTCTCCTTATTCAAGGACGTCTTCTCCTTGATCGAAACGGGATGATGGGATGTCGGTTCTTCCTTCTGTGGATTCCTCCTCAGAACTCATCACCTAGTCCGGGTCTCCCTCATATATTTAATACGTAGTTTGTGAAACTCTTCCCAGTGCCATGTTTCCATGGATGCCGGTTAATTACACTGCTTCTGTCGGGACATTCCAAAGGGTCCGGTCAGGGCAGCAACCTTCAATCGGGGGAGTAGTCACGTTGAGGCATCAGTAGTGTGTCTGGATGCCGGAGAACCTGACATGTCTGTCTAGTATCCCTGGTCACAGGGCTTCTCGAGGGTGTGGAAGCCCGACGCATCTCACATCGAGCGTGGGGGATTATACATCATAGAAACATATATGAGGTTTTCCTCAGCTTCCCATGTTTAACACAGGGTACACCGCGAGTTTAACGTCCAGCAGAGACGGATCAACCCAACCGGATCATTAGCTAGGATAGATCGGATTGAGGGATTCCCCTTGAAGGGATGCCGATACCGGGGGCCAGCCCATGGGCGGCTGTGGAGAGGAGCGTACCGACATGGTCTCACCGAGATATGATGGTCCGGGCGAGAATCGGGATGGGTGGTGGATGGATGAATGAAGTGGAGGGGAGTGAAATGGGACCATCGTAGGGGGCGATGGTGAAGTTGGGCTTGAGCCTTGAAGAGGCTTCCTACGTATCCCCGTGGCAGGGAATCAAAGTCCGCGTAGTTCGGGATGGTGCCGGTAAACCGACGTGAAGGTGGACCTTGGCCTGATGAATGTTGTCAGCGAACCAACGTGAAGGTGGACCTTGGTCCGATGGGCATCGTCAGTGTACTAACGTGAAGGTGGACATTGGTCCGATGAGAGATGGGCTTGAACCTCGGGGAGGTTTCCTACGTACCATGCCTTGACATGGATCAAAGACCTTGTAGTTCAGATTGTTTCATCGGTGAACCGACGTGAAAGTAGACCCGTGGGTCCACTGGTGGTGGGCTTGAACCTTGGGAAGGTTTCCTACGTACCATGCCTTGACACAGATCAAAGTCCTTGTAGTTCAGAGGGGAATAGAGTTTAACGTCATGCGGGACGATAGTGAACCCTGACGTGAATAAACGACGGGCGGTGGGTGTCGGCGAACCGACGTAAATGAGGGACCTTGGTCCGATGGGAGATGGGCTTGAACCTCGGGGAGGCTTCCTACGTACCATGCCTTGACATGGATCAAAGTCCTCGTAGTTCGGAATGGGCTTCGTCGGCGAACCGACATGAAGGTGGACCCGGGGGTCCACTTGTGGTTGGCTTGAACCTCGTGAAGACTTCCTACGTACCATGCCTTGACATGGATCAAAGTCCTTGTAGTTCGGAATGGATGAGTCACAACGGCTTTTCGTCGGACCGGGATGCAGTTTAACGTCATGCTGGACGGGGATGGGACCCGACGTGAATGAATGATGGGTGGGCTTGAACCTCTTGGAGGCTTCCTACGTACCATTCCTTGACATGGATCAAAGTTCTCGTAGTTCAAATGGGGCTTTTTCAGCGAACCGACATGAAGGTGGACCCGGGGGTCCACTTGTGGTGGGCTTGAACCTCTGGAAGTCTTCCTATGTACCATGCCTTTACATGGATCAAAGTCCTCGTAGTTGGAATGGGTGTGCAGTTTAATGTCATGCGGGACAAGGGGGCATACAGTTTAACGTCATGCTGGACGGGGGAAAAACTCGACGTGAATGAACGACCGAGAAATGTGGCTTGAACCTCATGGAGGCTTCCTACGTACCATGCCTTGACATGGAACAAAGACCTCGTAGTTCGCTATGGGTGGGGGTCAGGGTCGGTGCTCACTCTAAGCCCACGTGAGTCATGCTCGGTGTGAGAAACAAGAGGTTGCAAGGACCCGACGATCACGTCACGAAGGATGCATCCGTGAGAAGCGAAGAGGGTCTTACGCATTAGGCGGCCCATGGTGTTGGGACTTACTCCAAGATGGAGGCCCATGGTCGGGTCACAGTTTAACGTCATGTGTTGAGGACGTGGTGCTTGGCAATTTAACTTCCTGCAGCTCGGACGAGGTGGTGGGTTCACTCCGCACCCCTAGGACTTACATAACTGGTACCCCCTGGTCCTTGGGGAAGGGAAGGTACCAGTAAGGCCATAGTCAAGGGGGTTTTTGGAACGAACCATCAAGGGGTCCACGTTAGCGTGGATATGCGAAGAAGCAATAGTCGTTAGCGTGCCTATGCGAAGAAGCATTAGGTGAAGCAACGCTACGGGTGGTATTGTCCATGGGACTTTGAAATCACATCGTGCAAACCTAGATGGTCGCACGAGAAGGGGAATTGCCAAGAAAAGGAGTGTTCTTCGCAAAGCAGAGTGCCTTGGCCTTAGCATGGGGCATAGGTGTGAGTGGAGGGTGCTTCGCAAAGTGGAACAGTATTCGCGGAGCACTGCCTCCCGAAGAAGGGGTGCCTCGCGAAGCAGGGTGTTGCGAAGCAGTGTGCTTCGCGATGTGGGGTGATCCTGCCTTAGCATAGAGATCACTAGTACAGGTTGGGTGTTTCGCGAAGCATAAGTGCTCCGCGGCGGCCCGGGTTCCCTTGGGAATCCCCTTCCTTCACGAATTCCCTTGAGCTTTGCAAAGGGCATCTCTCTCGGAAGAGGGGCTCAAAATGAGACAAAGAAAAGGTGTCTCGCAAAGTAGAAGTACCTCGCGGAGCTCATGATTCCTGGGACAAAGAGTGCTTCGCGATTCGGGAGAGGATAAGCCGAAAGGTCGGATTGTCCATCCCCGGGACTCAGGGGGAGTCCAGTATTTATAGGCAAGGGGCGCTGCAAAGCATCACTCGCGTGCCGCCTCAAGTGCTTCGCGGCGCGCTCGCGAACGTCAACGGCCTCCGTAGAGAATTACCGCCTCTGGAGATTCGCGGCGGGATCGAGAACGTCAACGCGTTCGCGGAGAGTTACCGCCTCTGGAACTTCGCGGTGGGCTCACGAACGTCAAATGTGTTCGCAGAGAGTTACCGCCTCTAGAGCTTCGTGAGGCCGCGATGATCGGGGTGCTTCGCGTCGGTACTTCGCATCGGTGCTTCGCGGGGCCGCGCGCCAGACGTCTTTTTCGTTCCTTCCTTTTGGGCCATATTTTGGTGCCAACAAATGCCCCCCCTCAGACTTAGAGCCACGGAGGGTGAAGGGTCAAAGTCTGAGGGAAACTAGACAAAATTTTCGGTGGTTTGCGATGCCGCTACGCGAAGGGAGCCTGCGGTGCTGACCGGGGCCCTGCATCCGGACACGTCGCGATGCTCCGCGCGGGTGAGGCACACCGCGATGCTCTGGGGTCGCCGCCTATAAATAGGGGAGTCGACCTCTTTTGTCTTCACGTGACTTCCTTGTCTTTTTGTGCTCTCGAATTCGTGAAGCTCCGCGTACTCCGCGATAGCCCTCCACGAATCGAGCTTCGCGGCGAACCGGGGGTCTCCAACTCCGCGTCCGTTCCAAGCAAACTTCTTCTTGTCAGCCTCGGCCAGACTTCGCGGCTTGGTCTCATGACCGATCTTCGTGATACGGCTTCGCGATTCAGCTTCGCGGTCTAGGTTCACGATCCAGCTGAAAAAATCTTTTCTGAGGGCCGGAATCGAAATGGACCATCAAGAGGCTGTATTGGGGGTGCTTGCAGATGTTGCTCGTCGGGATGAGATGGCCAACTGTCCAGGCCTGGGTGAGATGGTCCGAAGCCACTCAGACCACACTTCTTTGACAGATCTTCTATCGGAGGGTCAAAAGGATTATCCACAGTGCAAGAAACTGCCATTGTACAGCTTCGGGCTGAGGGATGACGTCTTCATCCCTGAGGCGAGTAGGGACGAACCAGCTTGCTGGTTCAGGAGCACACCATGCCAGCACCAATGGTTCAGGGCGGCCGATGGTCATGCGTGGGAGGACTTCACACCCATCACCGCTGATTGTCTCTACAACCATTTGAATGATATTGACGAGAAGCCACTTCAACCGGAGACGTCCCCTCCCCTCTACCGCACCATGTTGAAGGCGGCTTTGCAGGATCCAAAGAAGGGATGGTCCGATGAGTGGGACCTGCGCCAGGGCGGCAACTTTACTGATGAATGGTCCTGGGCCTACTGGGTAGGCGCCTCATGCGAGGAGTTTGGGGCCGAGCTGAGGAGATTGGGGTTGTATGAGGCGGCATGGGCCTCCCAATTCCACATTTACCAACCAAAGAAACTGATGCCGGAACTGCTGAGCAGATGGTCATCTAGGACCAATACCTTTCACCTACATCACGGGGAGGTGGGCATCAGCCTGTGGGATGTCCACCAGATTTCTGGGTTCCGGTCTTGGGGACCATGTATGACGAGTTCCTCCCCGTCATCAGCGCGTGGGAGGATACGGAGCAAATACCGCGACTGGCGTCAGCGCTGATGGCACTTCTCCCTAGAGAGGACAAGGAGGCAGTGAGGGATGTCCACTTTAGGAGATAGTTCAAATGCTTCCTGAATTTCTCAGAGAATCGAGAGTTCCCTCCGAGGCCTCGAACTTGTCCAAGGGCGGCCCAACGGGGCAAGGGGCACTCGTATTGGCGGGTCTTGGAGGACAGCCAATGGAAGACCTGGGGTTTTAGTGTCAGCACTGAACAACAGTCGATAGTCAGGCTGGCGGCATTCATCGTGGCTCTCATCTGTGTTTGGATCCTACTGGTGAGGGATACAAGCATGGGGGTGCGGCCCAGCTCGTTTATTATGGCGTCGATGTTGTCCGTGGGGCAGCAGATCAATCTGGGGATTCCGATGCTCACCAAACTGTACAGAATGCTGTGTCACATTAGCGAGGGAAAGAAGCCACCAAGGATATGCGGGCCCTTCCACCTCCTGTATGGGTGGATCGCAGCGCATATCAGGGGGATTTACGAGTATCCAAACCCCATTTCGCCGCCGGGATCGAACTTCCGCCCCTCCATCCTGAATTCGGTCGGGAGATTCCCGTTCAAACTAGCCGTTTCGATGGTGCTGAATCGGGTGTGGAGGGCGGATGAGTTTAATTTCCACCCCTTCCCATTGCCGATGGGGATACTTACTGATGACGGGTGGGGAACGGAAGAACTTCGGGCTTACCTCCTGGCCTTTCGAGGTGGAGTTTTGGTGGCACGGATAGATCGTGAACCACTCTGCGAACCGTACAACCCGCATCGGTTTGCGAGGCAGTTTCGGTGCCTCCAGTGGCTGACCCCGCAGGTTTACTGGGAGGTGCATCACGAGGAGCACCCGTGTGTGATGAGGCAGCTGTGGCTCATGTTCACAAGAGAAGATGGGAATATGCGGATTGCATTGCCTCCTCCACCGCCGCTTTCGGATTGGTGAGGGAGTACGCCATCAGTTGGGAGGCTGCTTACCTAGGGGAGATGCTGAAGCAACCAACTATTCGGTTCAGTGACGGTGGGACCCCTCTATCTCGAGGTCGGGGTCGGAGGGCAGCTAGGGCTGCTCGTGGTAGCGAGGCTGCCATGGCTGCGAGACCCGCACCGGCCGAGGGTATGGCAGCAGCGGTGGATCCGGTAATTCCAGAAGAGCAGGGCCATTCGGAGGGGCGGCCACTGAGGGGATTTCGTAGGATATCTACTCAGGCTCCAGGGAAGCGCCTACATCATATCGACATGGCAGAGGATGCTATCTTCCCGGAATCTTGGGACATTTGGGATGTCAACCGGCAATTCCTAAGCCCACCCGAGATATGGGCCCACCTGAATCGCCTTGGGATGGAATTACCGGGCATAGGCCTAGTTCGGGCTGGATTCATGGCGTCTCCGACGGAAGCAGAACAATACCTGGACGAGCTGGAGGATTACGTCCACTCCAGTGGTGTCCCTTTCCCAATGACAGACCGGGTGAGGGTAATGTTGAATCAGACGGTCCCCCCACAGTTATCGGCCGCCGATCTGAGGGAGTGCTTCCCCCTGCCGGAAGAATCAGAGGACTCCTCTCGGGAGGATGAGGCTGGAGGAGGGAGCCCGTTGGAGGAGGGCGAGGTCGGAGACCGAGGCTCAAATTCCGAGGAATTCGCAGAGGCTCTCGAGGTACCATTCCAAACTTCTTTCTCTATGATCCGTCCTTGGGTCACCATAAACTTCTCACCGATGTTTGAGCCATGCAGGAGGAACTTGTTCGCAGGCCTCGTTCCCGCCCCTCGGCGGGTGATGATGCAGGAGCTTCAGAACCCGCGCCTATGGCTACGTCCAGTTCCACATCTGGCGGGACCAGAGCACCCGAGGTGGCTCCTCCGGAATCTCTAGACCTTCCAATAGTATACGGAGGGCCTCGCCTCGGGGCCCCGTCAGTACCGGCTCAAGAGCAGCGCCAGGAGGTCGATCTCTGTAAGTCTCCTTTACTGGTTCCCCTGTCATCATATATAGACTATGCCCGTCAACTAACGTTTATGTCCCTCTCTGTCGTACAGTTCTCCGACTGGTGTGGGCTGCTATGGCAAGACTGGTTGGGATGTCAGGTGGCATCTCTCCTAGGGGCATGCCGGTGATGGTGGCGATAGTCCCCCCATCTCCTCAAGCTGCGACGCACATCATTACTAGCGGGACCACCAGCAGGGTCATACCCGAAGTCATTGAGGTGGACTCCGAGGAAGAGGATCAATTGGTCGATCCCAGTCCTGTCGCGCCTGCTTCAGCGCCAGGTGTCGTACTGGATTCAACACCAGATGTTGATCCTGCTGAGGATTTCTTGTGGGCGTATCCTGCGTACGAGCCCGCCAACCGTGCAGACTAGGACGAAACGGCCTCCGATGAGGAAGACAGCAGCATAGTCCACCGCCGGTCGTGGAAGCTGATCATGCGCTTTATCAAGGACACTCCCCAAGCGCAATAGCTGGCCAAAATGGATAGACTCTACTCGCGGTTGCGCGAACTGTGTGCTGGGGGAGTGGATGCCCAACATCCTCATGGGCTCATCCGAGATCTTATGGCTGAGAAGATTCGAGAGCATGATCGTGGGCTCAGTGTGGGCTGGCAGCGGAGGAAGGCGACCAGCATCAAGAAGCTTCAGGAGCCTGAAGGTGAGGTCCAACGGATGCAGACCCAGGCAGACGAGCTTTCAGCCTCTCTTGATGCACAATCTGAGCTGGTCTCACGGTTGAAGGCCCAGTTGGTAGAGGCAGAAGAGCATATGGGGCAGACCTCTAGAAAGATGGTTGCCGTTCAGGCTGAGGTAGAGAGGGCCAGGGCCAAGGCTGACGAATTACGCCCCGCCACTACTGAGGAGGAGCGGGAGCTGAGTCAGCGGTAGCAAGCTTTGGATGCCACAAGCCAACGGGTGGCGGAGCTGCAACGCTCTTTTGACGGGGTCAACCCGTCCATGGGGGGAGTCGACCCCCAGGTATTGTAACAAACCCAAAAACCTTTTATTAGTACTTTCGTGCTTCAAAAAAAATTCTTTATTTGTTTTGAATGCCGTAGCGCGCACGATTTCCACTGTTTGAATTGCCTTGTCACATCCCTACAATGTTTGCGGGACGTTCGGAGACAATTCCCCAAGCCCACGTGGGTCGAGCCCGATGTGAGAAACAGGAGATAGTTTCCCTCTCATCCCACCTAACATAGGAGTGGGGACCATGCTCCGGGCATCCGGGATTCGGATTACCAGTCTGGATTTCTGAAAGACGGGAGAGGATTGATCGGAGAAGGAACTTCCAGGATAGCCGAATTATCGTTTCTTCATCGTGCTCTTATGCACGAACGGGGCAACGCCAGGGGTGCTGAAATCGGTCCAATCAGATGAAAATGGGAAGCGTGAATCATGATCCCCAAGATTCGGAACACTATGGGGATGGAGTGACAATAAGGGACAACCGTTAACCTTGAAATAGAAGCGGTATCCTTACTATGTTAGCCTATAATGGGGACAACAAACGAGGGTCGACCGTTGACCATGTTCGAAACATGGGACCATGTCACAAGTGTTTCCGATCAATCCTTCGGGACGTTGGCCCAGGACTGTGGGCAGACCATGGGTCGACATCCATACTGCTAGGGGGTCCTTCCAGACATGACCCGTCTTCCGGAACGTTGGCCCAGGATGGTAGGTGAGCCAATGTGGCATGAGACCAGGCCTTTAGGGGGTCTCGTAAGACATGAAAGGGGACGAGGGTCCGAATAAGGGGCACACAAAGCATGGAATATGGAGTGATGGTTTGTCCGAACAGATCCAACACTTAGGTAGTTACACCACCATGGTGGGAGTACACCATATGGGCGCATTGGTTTGATCATGGATCATTCTTTCTTTGGGACATGGCCTCTCTGGAGAGGGGTCCTGCCGCTTCCCAATGGGATCTTGGGGCATCCTGAACTTGTTCAGGGTAGAACCGTAGTTTAGTGTCATGCGTTGAGGACACATGGACTCCTGTAGTTTAACGTCATACGATAGGACTCGGAATAAAAGGGAAGATCCCAGGGAGCATGTGGCGCGGTAGATATGAAACTGACGTGAATGAGGACTTGGAGTCCAAATCATACCACAAACCCCCGGAGGAAACTTTTCAGGTCAAGGGACCAAGAGTGAGGATTGGGTTGGGCCCGAAGCAGAGTGGTCAGGCGTTCCTACGTACCCCATGAAGATGGGAATCAAGCCATACGTAGTTCTGGAAGCGCAGTTTAACGTCATGCGGGACGACGAGAAGCCTGGCCGTGTTGGTACACATCCTGCCAAAACTACTAAGCCCACGTGAGTCGTGCTCGGTGTGGGAAACAAGCAGTAGTGGTGGGAATTTCCCGACACAAAATGGGGCAGGTTTGGGCAAAGGGATGCTCGGTGAATACCGGCCCAATGACACTAACACGATCATTTAGAACACCTAGATGCGCGAAGAGAAAGATCCGAGTATGATGGAATTCCACTTGAACATGAGGAAGTGGAAATGTGTGAATCATGGCGCTCGAGATTCAGATCACGATAATGGTGGCGTGACGATGGAGGATAACTGCTGACCGTGTTCGCAACACATCATCTCGTTGCGTTAGCCTAGAATGGGGACATACAAATGAGGGTCGACCGTTGACCATGTTCGAAACACGGGACCATGTCACAAATGTCGTCAAATATCCGTAGGGACGTTGGCCCACAACGATTGGAGGGACCTTAGGTCCAGCATTCATGGAGAGCCCTCAATCCTAGTATCCATGTCGGCTGAGGGTCCATTGGGACGTGGAAGAGGATGAGGATCCAAATAGTTAGCTCACAAAGCTTGGTCATGGGACGAGAGGAATGTCCCCATGAAAATCCCACACTTCGGGCTTTTTGTCAAGACACATCTGAACGATAACGAGACGTATTAGATAGAGGGAGCAGGTTCCTTTCCCATGGGGAGATCTTAGTTTAGGGTTGTAGAATTCGGACCATGGATGGGTAAGGGGAGCAGGAGATACATGGAAAGGCGGTTACAAAACCCGACATGAATGAGGACTTAAGCCCTACTTAACATGCATTCTCTGGGGAAATGCTCGAGTCGAGGGACCGAACACGAAGGTTAGGTTGGGCTCGCGGGGAAGTTCACGGGCGCTCCTACGTATCTCATAAGGATGAGAATCAATCCATACGTAGTTCTGAAGACGTGACATGGTAAAATACCAGTGTCGGGGGAAAAGGGGAGTGCGGGCATGGCCCTTGCACTAAAAGAGGCGGAATTTGATGAATCTTGTCTGTTCTTTAAGGTGAATGTTTTTTTTTGTTTTTTTTTTGTGAAGCGACAGGCCTAGAATAGTAGGTCGTGATGTCGTCACAAGGATCAAGACGTGATGGGCGTTGAAAAATGGCATGGCACGTGACGAATACCCAACGTGATGTCCTCTACAACGAGGTCACCACAATGCAGTACCATTTATCGTCGTGCGTCCAGGACGATAATGTCACAGTTTAGGGTCGTATGATAGGACCAAGCATGCATTTTATCGTCATGCAGCACAGACGTAGCAGAGACGATGCTAGGCGGGAAATGTGCGCAGTGTTATAAAACACAATTGACGGAGACATGATCCCACATCAAATTGTACACCACTCCAAGAGGGAGACCTCAGGACGAGGGGCCTATATAGAGGTAAGAGGTGAAACATGGGGGGAAACTAGCTCCCCAAATAGGCTGGACCCGACAAGGCGTCCGGTCGGTCCTACGTATCCCATGAAGATGTGAATCAAGCCATACGTAGTTCTGAAGGGTGCCTTTTAATGTCATGTTGGACAAGTAATAGGAGGGATAAATCTCAGAACGGGGGTGTGCGTGGCGCAATCATTGCATACCCGACGTGAATGAGGACATAATCCCGCACTACGCCACGTGGTCCCGTAGTCGGGGTCCTGAAGGCAGGACCAGAGAGGTGAATTTGCTGAACTCAAGTTGGGCCCAAAGACAAGGGGTCTGGGCATTCCTACATATCCTATCAAGATAGGAATAAAGTTGAACGTAGTTCCAGATGAGAATCTTAGTTTATGGTCTTAGAGCTCGGACTGTGAATGGTGACAACTTCCCGAGTAAGCACAGATGTCAACCCAATTCCTAAGCCCATGTGAGTTAAACTCGGTGTGGGAAACAAGGGGGGTATTCTTATCGCAATACTTGGGGTGAGTCAAACAGGAGTTGGTAGAGCCCCGAAGGACACCTTTGACATGGCTTGTTCCCCCAACGCACGGACGTGTACGGAGGAAAAGTACCAAAAGTTCCGAGACTCCACTTGGACACGGTGAAGTGATAAAGGGTGTGAATTGTGCACCCGACATTTTGGGCCTAATGGGTTGGCGTGGAGATAGAGGAAAACTGCTGACCATGTTTGCAACACAGCATCCTGTCGCGTTAGCCTGAGGTGGGAACAACAAACGAGCATCGACCGCTGACCATATTCGCAATGCGGGATTTATCGATTTGTTGTCCGAAACCCTCGGGGGCGTTGGCCCGTAACGGTAGGAAAGCCCCTGGGCGTAGTATCCAGGCCATTCTTGGGGGTCCCTCCAGGTGTGAAAGATGATGGAAGCCCTGATGCAGGGATACACAAATCCTGGAGAACGGGTGTGGACGTGTCTGAGTAAAGCTTGGCATTCCGGGTAATAAACCAAAGTACTCTCAGGCACATCGGTGAACTGCCGAAAAGGGATCGATGGAACAGCTCAGTAGGGAGAGGTACATGGTGTGGTCATTACGAGATCGACGTGAATGAGAACATAATCCCACACCACACCATATAATCCCCTCATAGAGGAAGGGTAGTCCAAGGGGCCAAGATGGGATGAAGATTCCCGAGAGATGGGGCTGGACCCGAATCCTAGACATTCAGATGGTCCTACGTATCCCATGAGGATGGGAATCAAGCCACATGTAGTTCTCCAGATGTAGTTTAACGTCATACGGGACGAGGGGAGAGTAATATACCTCCAAATAAGGGAGGTGTACGGTATGGCGAATAAACCGACGTGAATGAGAAAATAATCTCACGCCACACCATATGTTCCTATAAGAGAAGACCTGGGTCGGGGCCCGAAAAGGCCAAGGGGCCTGAGGCTGGGCCTTGTAAGGGGAGGCATACAGCGTGTTATATTATCCCGACGTGAATGAGGACGTAGTCCCACACCACACCGTACACTCCGAGTAAGAGGCTGGGCGGAGGGGCCCGAGAAGGGCAAGGGGCCTAAGGTCAGGCTTCAGTCAGGAAGGCCTGACTAGTCTGCAGTTTAACGTCTTACATGAGGATGGGGGTCAGGGGAACCGAATAGGCCAAGGGGCCTGAGGTTGGGCATCAGTCAGGAAGGCCTGACTGATCTGCAGTTTAACGTCTTACATGAGGACGGGGGTCGGGGGCCCGAGGAGGCCAAGGGGCCTGAGGCTGAGCCTCAGTCAGGGGAGGCGTACGGCGTGGTACATTATCCCGACGTGAATGAGGACATAGTCCCACACTACACCGTACACCCCTATGGGGAATCGGGGCCGTGGGCCCGATCGCTAGCACCACCCGGGAAGAAATTTGTCACTTCGGGATGGGGTAGAATGAATCACTGCACTCGATGTCTAGGATATCTCTGGGTGGACCCGAAGATCCAGGGGGGGTGTTGACCATGTTCGAAACATAGTGTTCCCATGGTGACCCAATATGGGAGCAACAAATGAGTGTCGACCGCTGACCAAATTCGCAACGCGGGACTTGTATCGGCTTGTTTCTTGAAAACCCTCGGGGGCGTTGGCCCGTATCGGTAGGAGAACCCTTGGGAGTAGTATCCAGGCCATTCTTGGGGGTCCCTCTGGGTGTGAAAAATGATGGAATCCCAGTTAAGGAGTGGGTGAAGCATAGCTGTATCCATTCATGAAAGAGGAAAACATCTCCAGGGGGGATGTGCAGCCATGTCGAGGCTTGCTCGATGTGAGTTGGGGAAAAAGTATGCACCCTTCCATATCTTGACTCGAGGGGAAGATTTTGGCTTTTTGGCTGGGCCAACTGACGAAATGCCTGGGCATTTTTACATATCCCATTAGGACGGGAATCAATCCATACGTAGTTCTTGAAGGCCATGAATTTTAGCGTCATGCGGTGAGGACGTGGGGGGAATAGAAGAACGGGAGTGGGCACACGGTGCGACCCTTACAGTCCTTGTGTGAGCGGGTTTGTATGAGCGGGGCTAAAAAAAAGCCTACCCCATGCTACACAAAGATCCTCCGAGGAAACTATTCCTAGGGGGGATAGTGGAAGAGAAAAGCTTGGGGCTGGGCTCAAGACGAGGTGTCCGAGCGTTCCTACGTATCCCATGAAGATGGGAATCAAGCCACACGTAGTTCTTGAAATGCAGTTTAACGTCATGCAGGATGAGGAGCATCTCATTTGGGGATATGTATGGTACGGCGAGTAATCTGATGTAAATGAGGACAAAATCCCATACCATACCGTACAATCCTGTAAGAGGGTAAGTTGGGGAAAAAACCAGCTTACAGTTTAACGTCTCGCGGTGAAGACGGGGGGCCAGGGGCCCGACGAGGCCAAGGGGCCTGAGGCTGAGCCTCGTTCAGGAAGGCCTGACTGGCTTGCAGTTTAACGTCTTGCAGTAAGGATGGGGGTGCAGTTTAAGGTCGTGCGGGACCATCTCGCAGTTTAGGGTCGTGCAGGACCCTTTTTCCCTAGGCAAAGTATCGCTTGAGGAACTTGGCATTGGTGGGAGGGGTTATACACTCTCCATCCATGGTCACCAAGGAGTATGATCCATTGGGGTAAAGCTTATGGATGATATAATTCCCTTCCCATTTGGGTTCTAATTTGGGCGGTTTCCTACTGGGAATCATTGGCGCTCGAAAGGGCCAGTACTAGGTCGCCTTGTAGGAAATAACGGAGAGGAACCTTCTTGTTGAAGGCCCTCGCTATCTTATCTTGATGCCTTTCCATATTGTGCAGGGCACGAAGCCGGTTCTCGTCCAGTGCTTGCAATTCAGCTAGACGGATCTCGGCTACCTCATCTGATGTCTGGTGATCATAAACTACAGTGCGTAACGATGGCAGATGGATCTCAATAGGTAGGATGGCCTTAGCTCCATACACCAGGGAATATGGGGTCACCTGGGTAGAGTTGCGAGTCATCGTCCGGTAAGCCCAGAGGGCGTTGGGGAGCTTGTCCGGCCAACTTTTCCTGTTCTGACCAACCATCTTCTGCATAATGTTAGAGAGGGTTTTGTTGAACGCCTCGATCTGTCCATTTTCCTGCGCGTAGTAGCGGGAGGTATGGTTCGACCGGATATCATACTTGGCGTACAATTTCTTCAGTTTAGTCACTCGGAATTTGGTTCAGTTGTCGGTGAGGACGGCGTGAGGGACCCCAAACTAGTGGATAATGTTGGAGCTCACAAAGTCAATAATGGAACGGGCCTTGACCTCTTTGAGCGGAACTACCTCTTCCCACTTGGAGAAGAAATATGTAGCAGTCAGGATGAACCTACATTGGCGGGTTGTTGCCGGTGGATACGGTCCCACTACATCAAGTCCCCATACCGCAAATGGCCAACAGTACTTGGTGGGGTGGAGGGGCTCCGGTGGCCAATGCAAGAAGTTGGCGTGAACTTGGAATGCGTGGCATCTCTTGGCATATCCAATACAATCATGGATCATAGAGGGCCAGAAGTACCCCAACCTCCGGATTTGATGGGACAGCTTCGGCCCAGCTTGATGGGTGCCACAGGAACCGGCGTGAACCTATTGTATAACTTGAGGTATCTCTACTCCTTGGATGCAACAAAGGAGGACACCATCGAAACTCCGCTTATAAAGGATCTATTCAAGACTAGGGCCGCTCTGGAGGGTAAATTGCAGCACGCGGCGTCGGATTCGCTCGCGCTCGGCCCAGTCATTCGGGAGGTGACCATTTTGGAGATACTCAACAAAAGGTGCCCTCCATTCGGGAGTGGCTTCAACCACTGTGTCTGACGAACCTAGGACCCCTGACGTAGAGGGTCCGGTGGTGATATGACCTACCCGCAGGCCATCATTGTTCTCTTGGGTGATGGGAGCGATGACTATCCGGTGTGCCACATGTATGATTAAATCATCTTACTCGGGTTCTGCGAGCAATGCGGCCAAGCCAGCCAAGGCGTCTTCTTGACCGTTCTGTGACCGTGGGACATGGGTAACCTCTGGTCGAGAAGAGAACTGGGCCATTAGTCGGAGGGTGTACTCCAGCAACGGTGCAAGCTCCGGCTTCTTGACGACGTAGTCGCCATTAACCTATTTGATTATCAGCTCGGAATCTCCCTTCACATGTAGATGGGTCACATGGATCTCCAGGGCCAACTCGAGGCCGGTGATTAGATCCTGGTACTCTGCATTGTTGTTCGTACAACCTTCTGACAGCAGGAACGAGTATGGCAGGATGGCCTGCGCCAAGGTAATGAAGACAATACCCAGGCCCACTCTGTTGAGATTGGGATCGTTGAGCCTCCTACCGGTGGGGCTCTGGGAGGCACTGTCGAAATGAATTTGCCAACACGGGACCGCATGATCGACTGAGAGGATCGTCTCATCAGGGAAATCCAGGTCCTGGGATTGATCCGCGGAGGTTGGATGGGCAACTAAAAAGTCTGCCAACGCCTGTACCTTAATGTCCTTCTAAGGTACAAACCTGATATCAAACTACTGGAGAATCACTGCCCACCGTGCTAGTCGGCCAGTCAGCATGGGGCGGTTCAGGATGTACTTCAGTGGGTCTACCCGGGAGACCAATTTCACCTCATGGTGCTGCAGGTAATGTCGCAACTTCTTCACGGTGAATATGAGCGCAAGGCAGCTCCTTTCTATGGGGGAGTATCTAACCTCCGTATCGATAATCATGCGGCTGAGATAGTAGAGACTGTTCTCAGTACCCTCGTTATTCTTCTGGGCGAGCAGCGCACCGAGGGATCTCTCCAGGGCGGTCACATAAAGGACCAGCAGCTTTCTGAAGATGGGTGGCATCAAGACCGGAGGTTGGAGAAGATACTGCTTGATTTCCTTGAAGGCGGTCCGACACTCCTCATCCCATTCATAGGCGGATCCCTTCTTCATGAGCCGGTAAAAGGGATTACACTTGCTGGCCAGATTCGCGATGAATCGACGTATATAGGCTAAGTGGCCTTGAAGTCCTCGAAGCTCTCGAATGTTGCTCGGGGGAGGCATTTGGATGATGGCCTTGATCTTCTCTGGGTCGATCTCGATACCTCAGTATATGACAACAAAGCCCATAAACTTCCCAAAGGTGACCCCGAAGGCACACTTCAACGGGTTCATCTTTAGGTGATGAGAACGGAGGAAACCGAACACTTTCTCAAGGTCTTTGAGATGGTCCTGGCGCTGAAATGATTTGACTACGAGGTCATCCACGTAGCATTCCACCAATGTCCCGAGGATCGGTTTGAATATGCGATGCATGGCCCTCTGATAAGTGGCACATGCATTCTTCAAACCGAATGGCATAACCTGGTAGAAAAAGGTACCTTGGGGAGCCCTAAAGGAAGTGGACTCCTCGCCTTCAGGGGCCATCCGGATCTGGTTGTACCCGGAGTATCCATCCATGAAAGAGAGGGCTTGGAACCCGGCCGTGGAATCAATCAATAACTCCATCACCGGGAGTGGGAAGTCATCCTTCGGGTAGTAGCGATTAAGATCACGTAAGTCGATGCAGACTCTGATCTATCCATTCTTCTTCCTGACTGGCACAATGTTGGCGAGCCACTTGAGGTACTGGACTTCCTTAATGAAGTTGGCTTTGATAAGTTTGTCAAATTCGGCCTCAACCATAGCACCATGAGAAGGGTTCATTTTTCGGGGGGGAGGCTTAAACCCACAGTGTTTTGCCGGGAGGCCCAGACGGTGAACGGCTACCTAGGGATCTAGTCCTGGCATCTCATTGTAACTCCAGGAAAACACGTCATGGTGTTGTTTGAGGAAGTCTACGTACTGTTGCCGCTCCTCAGGGGACATGGCTGCACTGATCAATGTGGGTTTCGGATCTGCCTCGCTACCAAGGTTCACCTGTACCAGTTCATCAACCGTGGTAGGGACACCTTCTTCAAAGGCGTGGGGAGAATCCTCTAGGTCTTCCTCCCCACCCATGGGGGGACTTCCCGCGACGGAAGATACCTCTGGGCTATCAAAATCCAAGGGGAAGCTGGTGCCGGCTCGGGCAGCAGCGGTCGTCACATCGGGAGACTCACTTTCCATTGAGACCATAGCAATGAAGGCAGTCAATCCTATCTCATCTGGACTTCGGCCTAAGGGGCCACATTTGATGATATCAAAGCATTGGTAACGTGTTGGCGTGAGTCGGTGGATTCCAGCCCGGCGGAAGAGACACGTATGGCGTACCGCTGTCGTCATAAGCTTGACATTCTGGTACCGTACAGGGGTAGGAGGTTCCGGGATGACCTAAGCCTGGTTGATGTAGGAGTACGAGGTGATTTTCCGCCATTGCTTGGACACGGGAACATGCCTTCCTTGCGTACCCGATACAACAAAGCATTGCCCCATGTCGGGGGTCGTGGCCTCCAACCGGTGGATCGGGAGGATGTAGGCGTCATCCATGCTTGCCCAGGGATCACTTGTGACCGGGGCGGGTTCATCCTCACTTACTAGGATTTTCTTATCCTTAATTTTTTAATAACCCGCATCCAGATAGCGGGCCTCACAAGAACTGAAAGGGGACGCATCTCCTTGGAGCACACCTACTCGACCGTTGAGTGAGTATTTGAGGCACTGGTGATACAACGAAGGGACCGCTGCATGCAGATGGATCCATGGCCTACCCATCAAGGTGTTGTAGGCGGTGTCCTGAGAGACGACCATGAACTCGGTGCTGGAAATTAAGCCACCGAACTGAGTCTTCAGGCGGATCTTGCCGACTGGGGTTTGCTCGGTCCTGTCATACCCCTGGATTCTGAGGTCAGAGGGAGTTAAATCACCTTCAGATAGACCCAACTTTCGCAATGTCCGAGTCGGAATTAGGTTGATTCTGGAACCCGTGTCAACGAGGCAGCGGTGGACTTCCACACCATTGAAGTGGCCAGTGATGTACAGCGGGCGAATGTGCCCCTGTATAGGAGGGTCCTCATCTTCACCGGAGAACGAGATAACCGCCTGACATTAGGTGTTTTCAATCGTCTTGGTATAGAAGGCTTCTGCAGCTGCTACCTCCGTCTCAAACTAGAGGGGGCTCCTTAGGGCCTCGGCAAGCGCCTCACGCATTTTGGATGATAGGATAAGGGACTCAAGTATGGAAAGCCTTGCCGAAATGTCATCCAGGTGCTTTAGTACATCATACTTTCGTGCCAAACGCGAACCTCTACTTACAGGAGGTCGTTCGTCACTTGGAGGCATAGCGGGTCCTGCCGGTTGAACCGGTGATCGGCTAGTACTGGGTACATCCTGCTGCCTACTAGTTGAAGCCTGGAGAATAGTCGTCGGGCCAGGATTGGACAGCGGAGGCTGGCCTGTAGCCAGGTGAGACTGACTGCGATATGAATGAGACAGCTCTCCCTGATCTAGTAGCACGAACGGCGGTGGCGATAGAGCCGAGAGCGTTAGATGGGGTTGCGCGTGCTGAGCTCTGCGCTGAGCCTGCTGTCTGGTCTCAGTAGCGTGCACGGCTTGGCCAAAAGTGCCCATTGACGTACCTCAATGACCGGCGCGGTTGCAATTCCGCTGACATTGACATCAGCTGGAAATGTTGGGGAGGCTCGCCTGGCGTCCCCCCCCCGTCGGGGGTCATATAGGGCTTTACCAGCTCCACGGTGTTAACCGAAGCGTACCCCTGGCTGTCGCTCGAGGAGTCATCCACCGCTGGGAGGATTCTGGGAGGAATCCCCATTTCAGGGGGCATAAAGTCGCCGAGAGTGCGGGATGACGACGGCACCAGCGGTGCGTGTTGCTTCTTCTTGCGTCGCCGCTGCTTGCCCTTTTGGGAAGAGGTCGACTGTGAAGACGATGCGGAGGCACCGACTACTTATGAAGGTTCTGACTGCTTCAGGCATGCCCAGATGATACCCTGGGCACGAATGACGGTTTTTCGAGCCATCCAGTCGTCGTATTTCCGGGATCCGCGGCTGGAGACCTGCTGCCACTCGCCTTTGCTGTCGCTGCTGATCTATGATCCTGCAAAGACACCCGCCACTTGCGCTGGCATTGGGCCCAACTTGACTATGTTGTTATTGAACTGGTCTTGAATCCAGTCTTTAAACACATAGAATTGCTTGAGGGTGTGCCCCATAATCTGATGATAAGGGAAGTAGTTGGGGTGGTCGGTGAGATTCGCCTCTGCCGGCCTTCTGCACTTGGGCAGGCGCACAATCCCTTGCTCTAGAGCGCTTCAGAAGTAGCCAGGGACCTGATTTTCATTGAACGAATAAGTCTGGTGCCTTCTTTATGGATAGGGGGCTCTGGGGGCCTGGCCCTGACAAGGGGCCGGAGGGGCCTGCCGAGGAGTCAGCGCCTGATTGTCTCGCCTAGGTGGCGGTGGCACATTGCGCGGGGGAACCTGTCGGTTCTGAGGCGGTCGCTGCTGGGCGGAGCCTGTGCTTGAGGTGGAGGACCTCTGCGGGGTTGCGGGGATGGTACTGCCGGTAGTAACTCCAGCTGCCTCGGGGAATCTATTTGGGCCATCTCGACGGGTTCATCCCTGGTGGTCCTCCTGGCTAGGATCATAGAGGGCAACAAACGTGCCTGACTAGCCTGTTGCAGGGCTTCCTCAAGGCGCTGAGCCTTATCTGAGAAATATCTGAACCCTCCAGGGTAGTTCTGGGTAATCAGGGAGGGTACCAGCTCCGTTTTGACGTTCCCCACACACATCGTCAGTAATTTCTCCTGAGTCAGTGGCATATCGAGGGAATACGTAAGTCCCTTCCACCGGGCGATGAAATCTGCAACCCGCTCATCAGGCCTTTTCTTGCACTTGAAGAGGTCTACAATGCTGGTCTTCTACGTGGTGGAGCTGAACTGGTATAGGAACTGCCGGAGGAGGTCCTCCCAACCGGTCACCGATCCGATAGGGAGCTGGCTAAACCAGACGAATGTTGGACCTTCCAATGTCTGTACGAAACACCGGAGTTTGGCGGCTTCTTTCTAATCCGGGGTCCCCAGCATGGGGCCACACCTGGAAGAAAAATGTGCCAAGTGCTGTGGTGGGTCCCCTGTCCCGTTGAAGGGTGAGAAAGTGGGGTTCCCAAAACCCGAGGGTGCGGGCATATCATCTACCCACGCGGGATACGGCTTGCCATCCGGTGGGACCGCCACCTGCCGTGTTTCCAGCGCTTCGAGGCAGGCTGTGAGTGCCGCAATAAGATCATCTGGGTGGGGGTCCCTGTCTTGACAGGGATCCCTAACCACAAGTGCTTTTCCAGGTTCATCAACACGGTAGACGGCTTCGGCCGCTCGTGGATCAACTGGCGGAATGACCTTCGGGGCGACTGGGGGAACCCGGACTGGGTTCTTCAGATTGCCCCGTCGCTTGGGGGGGCTTGGCGAGACGTATCGCGCCCTCTTTCCATACGTTCTAGCTTCTGCCCTGTCTTCCACAGTAGTATGATCAGTGTTTCTTGGAGGCATCTCACCGGGGGGAAATTGTTCCTGCCCCTGCTACCCTGGCCTGGGATTACCATAGTCGGGTCGCCGCTCTGCGGCGCGCTCAGCCAAGAGTTCGTCAACCAGCCTCTTCTGCTCAGCAAGCTGCTGGCGTAACGTGGCCTTCTCGGGATCTTCGTCCGTTTTCTGCACAGAGGCGGACGAGTCGGAGTGCTTGACAGTTCCGACGTTCTCCTTACCCTTTCCGGTGTTTCGACTGAGTACCAGTGACTCGGTGGGTACGGGGAGGCCTAGCAGGTTCCTCTGCTGATGGGTAACTCTCCCTGATGGGTCCAGCAGTGGCGGTACGCCCTCGGGGGGGATGTCTCCATCAAGGAGTTCAAGATCGTCTTCCTTTTCCACAACGTCGGCCATGTGGACCGCAACCCCTCTCGAGGGCATGTCCTCAATGTCGCATAGCGAATCGGGCTTCCGTCGGATAGGGTCGAAGAGGAGAGCGGCATAGTGTCCCCAACCATGGACTTGCACATGGGGGGTAGCTTCCCTGATGATTCTGCGGAGTGATTTGAACCTCTGGACGCATTTCCATTGAAGGGCACCCTGGCAGCCTGGCGACTCAGGGTGTTGGGCCACAAGAAGTGCAGCCGCATCGATCAGGCGGCACTGCTCGCCGATTTCTTTGAAGTGTTCTCGACTTATGGGTTACACCACCCGTTCATAACGAAGGCGTAAGTGTGTCGCCCATAGGGTTCGACAAAAGCACCCCACTTCTTTAGGGGTAAGGAACTCTGGTGCGTGAAAGTTCAGCGCTGTCGTCGGCCAGAACTTCTCCGGGAAGTAATCTTCTGCAAGAATACTCCAGAAGCTCCTGGGTTCGGACTCAGGGTCTGGACCTGTATTGCCCCACTCATCAACCGGGGGCGGCTGAGGGACCAGTATCAGTACCGAGGCGGACCTCTGGGATAACAAACTCAGCGGCGGAGAATACGGCGAACGAGCTGACTGGACGCCTAATTCCGGGCCATCCTCCGAAGAGCAAGGTGACCTGGCCATGATGTCACGATATGATGGACTGATAGCCACAGCTTCCGGCACAGGAATCGCAGCTACCGGCGACTGGTCATGTCGTCGCTCTGCCACCGCTGGCCCCCAAAATAGCTCTCCTTGATCTCTGGTAGAGGTAGATGGCGCTTCTGGTGACAATGACGGTGATTGTGCGGCCGAGACCTACGGAATTCCCAAGATTTCTCCCTCCTGGATGTACCTGTGGAGAGAGATGCGAATCTGGTGGACCTCATATTCCGAAAGAATGAGGCCAACGTGTCTGGTTCCTACCCCAGTCCTTGATATGGAGGAGTGGGGAGAAGGTTCCATCGCTGAGTCGCATTCCGCTTCAGAGTCGGAGAAGCGGGCAAGTTTGATCTCCACCCGGGCCTTCCCAGGATTCTTCTTGTGGCGGCGACGACCCGCTCTCCTGCCCCGGGGTGGCTCTTCGGGACAGGTTTGATCCCTATCAGGCAGTCTCGGGGCGGCGTTGGAGCCGTGGCGGAGAGGTCCCCCACTCGAGATAGCCGAAGTGCGAGGGGCACCAGGGAAAATGTCGAAGGGTACATGGGGAGGACCTCCATGAACAGAACCCATGTAGGCGGAGCCTCTGTTGGAATCGTCAGGAGCATGGGGAGGACCTCAATGGTCGATGCGGGCGGAGCGAGGCTGACCTTCACTCATCGAGTGGCTGGGGCGAGGAGGACCTTCACCGGTTGCAGAGAGGACGTAGGGAGGGCCCCCACGTTGGAGAAGGACCGGATGGATGGTGCCTTCAGATCGGCGGTTGGGGGCAGGAGGATGGGCTCCATACCCTGTATAATGGGCGCGGGAAAGGTTTCTGCCCCTGGCGTCACTGCCGTGGGGCAGGTCTTCCTTCGGGATGGGGGTAGCACGAGGCATACCTCCATGACGAACTTTGGAGCGGGGAAGGCCCACGCTCTATGGAGTAGTGGTACGGGGAGGACCTCCGTACGGGGTGACATCACCACGGGTCAGTTCGTGGAGATCATCACTTGGGCCTGCAACCCGGAGAGTCAACCCAGCCTGCATGTGGGACGGTTGGGGTCTCGATCCTGGTTGGGTGAAGGAGTGCCCCTGCTCAGTGTATGCGGGGGCTTCATGGTGCACGTCAGCGGTGGCTCGGGCCACTGTAGCTGTCGACGTCGACGTGCCTGGGCGAGCGTCCTCAGCCCGGGCCCGGCGCCGACGTCAGGTCAGGAGAGCTGGTGCAGGTGGTGTAGGGGCATGGCCTGCCTGCTCTTCCTGCGAAGCCAGACGGCGGTGCTGATGCAGCTGGACGGGAGCTCTTTCCTGGATCCCTTGGGTCGGGACCCTGAGCGGGCTGAGCCGGATGGCGCCCGCCTCTTCGGCGTAAGGCGAGGAGTCTTCAAGGCGTTCCGGGGACAGGCTCCCGAAACGGTTGAACGTTGGGGTGGGGAGCAGGGGCTCCCTGCGCGGCCTGTTAGGGCGGCATTGACGGCAAGGCCTGGATACCTACAGGTCCAGGCGGGCCATATCCCTAGTTGGGATGACCCCTTCCTCCTCGTACCTGCGCACGAGGTTGTTGGTCACCCTTCGCTGGATGGCCTCTGATGGGAAAAGGGGGAGTGGGTGCCCCGTATTCCGTGAGGTGGCAGCCGTCGTGGCGGGTAGCGGCGCCATGTGGGGTGGCTGTGGCAATGTTGCCCCTGCCCCTGCGTAGGCTAGCAGGCGGTGATCGCGTCTCTGTAACAGCAACCTGGTTCCTGAGAAACGAAGGGATCAACTCATCAGCACTGAGAGGGAAAATAATTGACAACCAGTGCCGCAGCGTTCTTTCATTCTCCATTTCTGTAAGAAGGATCCACTCTAACACACTGCAGAACGGAGTTCCCCACATTCTACTGCCCCGACTTTCGGTGAGTTTCACGACAGGCCCGCTATTTGCTTGGCGGGCCCCGGCGCCGGATATCTGGATCCGGTGACACGTCAATCTACTGGTGTCTCGAACGCTATTAATCTCCATATTGAGGATAAGAATTTCACGTCGGGTTCACCATTTCTATTTCCGACGCTTTCGTCGGGGCGCGCGTGCATCCGTCCGTGGAGGAGGAGGACGCGCTCCGCTTGTTGCCTCGTGTTCCCGCTTTCCAAAGGCGGGCAGCATTCGCTCCTTATTCAAGGAAGTCTTCTCCTTGATCGAAATGGGATGATGGGATGTCGGTTCTTCCTTCTGTCGATTCCTCCTCAGAACTCGTCACCTAGTCCGGGTATCCCTCATAGATTTAATACGTAGTTCGTGAAACTCTTCCCAGTTCCATGTTTCCATGGACACCGGTTAATTACACTACTTCTGTCGAGACATTCCAAAGGGTTCGGCCAGGGAAGCAACCTTCAGTCGGGGGAGTAGTCACGTTGAGGCATCAGTAGCGTGTCTGGATGCTGGGGAACCTATCATGTCTGTCTAGTATCCCTGGTCACAGGGCTTCTCAAGGGCGTGGAAGCCCGAGGCATCCCACATCGAGCGTGGGGAATTATACGTCATAGACACATATCTGAGGTTTTCTTCAGCTTCCCATGTTTAACATTGGGTACGCCACGAGTTTAACGTCCAGCGGAGACGGATCAACCCAACCGGAGCATTAGCTAGGATAGATCGGATTGAGGGATTCCCCTTGAAGGGATGTCGATACCGGGGGCCAGCCCATGGGCGGCTGTGGAGAGGAGCGTACCGACATGGTCTCACCGAGATATGACGGTCCGGGCGAGAATCGGGATGGGTGGTGGATGGATGAATGAAGTGGAGGGGAGTGAAATGGGACCATCGCAGGGGGCGATGGTGAAGTTGGGCTTGATCCTTGAAGAGGCTTCCTACGTATCCCCGTGGCAGATAATCAATGTCCACGTAGTTCGGGATGGTGCCGGTAAACCGACGTGAAGGTGGACCTTGGCCCGATGAATGTCGTCAGTGAACCAACATGAAGGTGGACCTTGGTCCGATGGGCATCGTCAGCGTACTGACGTGAAGGTGGACCTTGGTCCAATGAGAGATGGGCTTGAACCTCAGGGAGGTTTCCTACGTACCATGCCTTGACATGGATCAAAGACCTCATAGTTCAGATTGTTTCATCGGTGAACTGACGTGAAAGTAGACCCGTGGGTCCACTGGTTATGGGCTTGAACCTTGGGAAGGTTTCCTACGTACTATGCCTTGACACGGATCAAAGTCCTCGTAGTTCAGAGGGGAATACAGTTTAACGTTATGCGAGATGATAGTGAACCCTGACACGAATAAACGAAGGGTGGTGGGTGTTGGCGAACCGACGTAAATGAGGGACCTTGGTCCAATGGGAGATGGGATTGAACCTCAGGGAGGCTTCCTACATACCATGCCTTGACACGGATCAAAGTCCTCATAGTTTGGAATGGGCTTCGTCGGTGAACCGACATGAAGGTGGACCTGGGGGTCCACTTGTGGTGGGCTTGAACCTTGTGAAGGCTTCCTACGTACCATGCCTTGACATGGATCAAAGTCCTCGTAGTTCGGAATGGATGAGTCAAAACGGCTTGCCGTCGGACCGGGATGCAGTTTAACGTCATGTTGGATGGGGATGGGACCCGACGTGAATGAATGATGGGTGGGCTTGAACCTCTTGGAGGCTTCCTACGTACCATGCCTTGACATGGATCAAAGTCCTCGTAGTTCAAATGGGGATTTGTCGGCGAACCGACATGAAGGTGGACCCGGGGGTCCACTTGTGGTGGGCTTGAACCTATGGAAGGCTTCCTACGTACCATGCCTTGACATGGATCAAAGTCCTCATAGTACAGGTTGGAATGGGTGTGCAGTTTAATGTCATGCGGGACAAGGGGGCATACAGTTTAACGTCATGCTGGACGGGGGAAAAACTCAACGTGAATGAATGACCGACCAATGTGGCTTGAACCTCATGGAGGCTTCCTACGTACCATGCCTTGACATGGATCAAAGACCTCGTAGTTCGCTATGGGTGGGGGTCAGGGTCGTTTCTCACTCTAAGCCCATGTGAGTCATGCTCGGTGTGAGAAACAAGAGGTTGCAAGGACCCAACGATCACGTCGCGAAGGATGCGTCCGTGAGAAGCGAAGAGGGGCTTACGCGTTAGGCAGCCCATGGTGTTGGGACTTACTCCAGGATGGAGTCCCATGGTCGGGTCACAGTTTAACGTCATGTGTTGAGGACGTGGTGCTTGGCAGTTTAACGTCCTACAGCTCGGACGAGGTGGTGGGTTCACTCCGCACCCCTAGGACTTACATAACTAGTACCCCTTGGTCCTTGGGGAAGGGAAGGTACTAGTAAGGCCATAGTCAAGGGGGGTTGTGGAAAGAACCATCAAGGGGTCCACGTTAGCGTGGCTATGCGAAGAATCAATAGCCGTTAGCGTGCCTATGCGAAGAAGTATTAGGCGAAGCAACGCTACAGGTGGTATTGTCCATGGGACTTTGAAATCACATCGTGCAAACCTAGATGGTCGCACGGGAAGAGGAATTGCCAACAAAAGGAGTGTGCTTCGCGAAGCAGAGTGCCTTGGCCTTAGCATGGGGGCATAGGTGTGAGTGGAGGGTGCTTCGCGAAGTGGAACAGTATTCGCGGAGCACTGCCTCGTGAAGAAGGGGTGCCTCGCGAAGCAGGGTGTTGCGAAGCAGTGTGCTTCGCGATGTGCGACGATCCTGCCTTAGCATAGAGATCACTAGTACAGGTTGGATGTTTCGTGAAGCATAAGTGCTTCGCGGCTACCCGGGTTCCCTTGGGAATCCCCTTCCTTCGCGAATGCCCTTGAGCTTCGCGAAGGGCATCCCTCTCAGAATAGGGGATCAAAACGAGACAAAGCAAAGGCGTCTCGCGATATAGAAGTACCTCGCGGAGCTCATGATTCCCGGGGCAAAGAGTGCTTCGCGATTCGGGAGAGGAGAAGACGAAAGGTCAGATTGTCCATCCCCGGGACTCAGGGGGAGTCTAGTATTTATAGGCAAGGGGGGCCGCGAAGAAGCACTCGTGCGCCTCCTCAGGTGCTTCGCGGCGTGCTCGCGAACGTCAACGGCCTCCGCGGAGCATTACCACCTCTGGAGCTTCGCGGAGGGCTCGCGAACGTCAACGCGTTCGCGGAGAGTTACCGCATATAGAGCTTCGCAGTGGGCTCGTGAACGTCAAATGCGTTCTCAGAGAGTTACCACCTTTGGAGATTCGCGAGGCCATGATGATCGGGGCGCTTCGTGTCGGTACTTCACGTCGGTGCTTCGCGAGTCCGCGCGCCAGAAGTCTTTTTCGTTCCTTCCTTTCGGGCCATATTTTGGCGCCAACAATAACCCTCACTACAAGGTGATGGGTGGTAGTTGATAGATATAAATCACAGTCATTTTCACCCTGTAGAATATCATTACATGAAAGGTATCAGTGTCTATGTGATTCAAATTTCACAAAAACGAATATTAGAACATTGATTACCTCAGTTAAGTCAGGTCTTTGAGGGGAATGACTCGCCTCAAAGCTGGTGTGGGTGGGGAGGGATCTTCTCGTGCGGGTTGTTCTTGAGTTGTTTGTTCTCTTAGCCTCTCCTCCATCAAACTTTCTAGCATCTCTCCATGACTTTGGAATGTTTTTTCAAGGGTAGATACTCTATCTCTCGTTACATGCAATTATTTAGTTTGTTCATCCTCTTGTTTTTTTTCTAAAAATATGCCCGGGGTGACACCCCAAAACCCACACCTCTGACGCGACCATACTGTTCTGGCTGTTTCAAGGCCGCTGAAAGTATGTATGCATCCGGTGTGGGTGTTGTTGATTCCCGTGACTATGTGAAATAGAAAATATGGAAAAATAAGTAATCATCATTATGTAATAGTGATTTAAAGAAAAACAAGTTTATATTATGTTATACTTACACATGTTTCCCACACTTTTTGTATGTTTTCATCTACCAGTTTCCCCTCTTTATTAACACGAGCCTCCTTCAATAGAACATAGTGTGGAATGGAAGTGTCTTGGGATTTTTCTTCATCAATCTGCATATAAACATATAAACATGGTTACAGTGTTGTTTTATGTCACATAAAATTATTACAGTACTTTTAAAATACGTACTAATTGTTTTTCAATTGAAGCGTACCCCGACCTTGCTTTACGGTAGGGGTACACTGGTTTTGCTGGCCATTCTTTATTTTCAGCACTCAGTTTCTATTTCATAAATAAAAACCTGTCAATCAACGTGATGAATACAAACAAAGTTACACAACGTGTAACCAAACACAATGTACCTGAAAATTCTATCACGCACGACAGTTGCAAAACGTATCCCACATTCCTTGGGATATCAATTGATCACCTGTTAGTGGAGATGGTGCTGTACGTTCTTCTGAACTTCCATCAAATGATGTCGTCCAAGAACGGTACTTATGTCATCGCGGTAGAAATCTGCGATGTCCTAGAAACACGGTTTTCGATGAATGTTTCAACCTAATTGATTGTGTACCTTCTTCGCAAACGGGACAGCCTTGAGTTCCTTTAATGCTATATCCGGACAAATTTCCATAAGCAAGGAAGTCATTTATCGTCCAATACAACATGACTCTCAAAGTGAAATCTTCCTTTCTGTAATCATCATACAATGTAACACCTGAATCCCACAATAATTTCAAATCTTCGATAAATGGAGCTAAATAAACATCAATATCATTACCCAGTTGTTTTAGTCCAAATATAATCATAGATAACATGATGTATTTTAGTTTCATGCATAACCACGGTGGTAAGTTATAATTTATCAACATAACTGGCCATGTACTGTGACTGTTGCTTTGAAAACCAAAAGAATTCACTCCATTTGTAGATAACGCAAGACGAAGGTTTCTCGACTCGTTTCCAAATTCAGGATACTCATGATTGATTCTCTTACACTGAGGAGAGTCTACTGGGTGACGTAGTATCCCATCTTTAATTCTTGTATCTGCATGCCATGTTAATTGTTCTGTAGTCTCCTCACTTCCATATAGGCATCTAAATCTTGGAATGATTGGAAAGTACCATACAACTTTAGTAGGACTGGATTCATCTTTCTTGTATCGAGAAGGACCACACATTGGGCATTCTTTAAGTGATATGTGGTCCTTGCAAAACAGTATACAATCATTCAGGAAGGTGTGTATTCTTTCAGTGATCATACCCATCGAGCGTTGCATTCATTTGGCATCGTATGTTCGGCTCGGGAGCTCATTGTCTTCTGGGAGAATGTCATTAATGAGAGCAAGTAGTTTCGTAAAACTGGCGTCACTCCACCCGTTGTCTTCTTTCAAATTATACAACTTCAGTATGGCTGACAATGCTATATATTTAGTGCAACTAGCATACAATGGCGTCTTTGCACAACTTTATAACTTCTCAAACAATTTTGGGCAATCATGAAGTTCATCTTCGACAGTCCTTGTCATTTCCCCAATAAGATCTTCATCATCATTCACATCTATAATCACATCCTCCATATGGTCATCTTCATTGTTCATGTTTTTAATCATATCAGATGATCCATAAAATGCAGTGTCATCCCAGTCACTACCTACATTCGTTGTTTCCCCATGTTTATTCCAACATGTATAACTCTGATCTATTCCGTGATAGATCAATTATTCTTCTAACTCCTCTGGACTAATTTGTTTTTAATAACAACAACATAAACACGGAAAAAGGAATTGATAAGAGTCACATGCATGATCTTTTGCAAAATTGATAAACTCTTTCACACCTTCTTCATACTCTTTTGTCAACCGATTGGCATTAATCCATTCTTTATTTATATTCATCCTATTTGAAATCCATAGGATGAGTATATAGGTTAGGGGAGAAGTAATATGAGTATAATTTAGATAAAAAACTATATATTTAAAAAATGGTAGGGGGCGTGCTCATTAATAGCAAATATTGGGTGGTTCTTGGGATTCATCCAATCTCTTCCTCTCTTCGATCCCCCCTGATGAGGGGTTGTTCTTGGGAGTTTTTTATAGTGTGTTAGTGAGTTTTCCCTTTATACTTACTCAATTACTAATATACTCTATTTTCCTATGATTTGGGATGATTTTAACTTGTATTTATGTGATGATTTCACTATATCAGCTTCAAATCAATTCAGATGATGTAGATTTTGATTGTATTGGTAGAGGTTATCCTTGTATGATGAACGCACCATGTTTTGTGAGGTAGGTGGACCCTATAATACAAAACCATGTTCTAATTTATGCATGATTGTGCATTCATGCATGAGTATTTGTGTTCCAGTGAAAGGGGTAGAAATCAAGAGCAACCAAGGTAAATAAATAGGGTGTTTTTGAGAGATAGAGTGAGGGTTCTATTGAATGTTTGTGATTTTGTGATCATCCAGAGATTATGTCTCCATGGAGTAGTTGTTTTTATGAAAGGATCAGGTTTGGTATGAGTTTTTTATATCCTAGTCAGGTTTTCTAAGGCTATTTGATTAGAGTCTTAGGCCTAAAGAAGATGGATCATATAGTTTTATATATCACGTATGATGAGGAACACCCTCTTAAGGATATATAAGAGTCATGGTGTGATAATATGATGTGAGATATAGAAATGGGGATATATATAAACCAAATAGAGCACACAACAAAACCATGAGGATCCATAAGCATAGAACATAAATAATATATAAACATGATCCATATACAGCGTCAACTGAACAAAAAAGAAACTAAAAACAGAGATAGAATAAATCAGAACCCGACCAGATATCCTCGGGACCTTTGGGTTACCACTAACTATAAGACCAACCTGCTTTAAAGGAAACCTAAAAAAGAAACCCAAACCTAAAAATAACTTGGGTCTACTGATGCCGAGTGTCACAAGTAGGCTGTGAGCATAAAACAACTTAGTAGGTAAGAACAACAGAATCCATACATTACCATTCCTGAAATAATACAAAAACACTAGTTTGAAATACATTTATAAGATAGGTTTTTACCATTTAAACAACCAACACATATTTTTTAGAAAATCCATTTTCAAAACAAATCACAGCTTACCTTTTTAAAATAGATATCTAGTTTAAAAAATGAATTCAAAATTCAATATAAGAATCCAAACAAGGTGATTACAGAGCCATGATGAAATTAATTGAAACAATAAAGGTAGAAAAATACTGGAAAACTATATAACCGAAGTGCAGAAAAATAAAGAATAACATATAGATAGGTGATCATTAGAATTACCTAAACATACCTAGAAGAAATCCCTAGACTTACTAGGTTCAGACTCACCTGCCGACATATGGTGTACCTCTATAGTAAACAACCAACATTGATGCTCCATTATAGTAGTATACTAGAGAATGAAGAGGCTATCACATCCACGGTATAAACCAATAACACAAGAGTGCCAACATGGCCTATACATCACATGAGTTTCAAAACCAACTTCCAAAACACCACAAAATACCAATAGATCTTTAAAATTTACAAATCAAATTCCATTTTCAAATCCAAGGGGAAAACACCATGTAAGCTCTAAAGATTCCAAACTGGCCTTTATGCCATTTAGAAACCAAACCACACCTCAAGAAGCCAAACATAATTAATCTCAATATTGACAATAAATGCAAACATAATTAATTCATGAAAATTCAATTTTACTCACCTTAAGGAGGAGGACCCGGTGGCGGAGATGAAGGAGGCGTCGACAGCAGAGACACCGGAGGCACCAGAGGCAGCGCGGAGGTAGCGCAGAGGCAGCGCGGAGGCAGGGTGGAGGCAGCGGAGGCAGCGGAAGATGCTTGGAGGCAGTGAAAGCAGCTTAGAGGCAGCGGAGGAGGAGGCGGAGGAGGAGGAGGAGGAGGAGGAAGAGGAGGAGGAGGAGGCCGCGGTGGAGGACCTGAGGTGGAGAGGAGGCAGCGGAGTAGGCGGAGGAGTAGGAGGAGGAGGAGGCACTAGTGGAGGAGGAGGAGGACGAGGCCACGATGGAGGAGGAGGAGGAGGAGCAGGCGTAGAGGAGGAGGAGGAGGAGGCGGCCGGAGGAGGAGGAGGCGGCGACCGGAGGAGGAGGAGAAGGAGGAGGCGGCGGCCGCGGCGGAGGAGGAGAAGGAGGCGGCGGCAGCGGCGGTAGCAGCACAGAGGAGGGCTTCCATGAGAGCTTGACAGGGTGCGGGGAGGAGGAAGAGGACATGGTGGATTTTATCAATCCCGCGTGGACCTTTATCAGCGCTAGTAAAAAGCGCTGATAAAGGTTGTATTTATCAGCGCTAAAATGAAAAGCACTGATAAATACCACATTTATCAGCGCTGATAAAGGCCGGACTTTATCAGTGCTTTTATAGCTCTGATAAAGAGTGACTTTATCAGCGCTTTTCATTTTAGCGCTGATAAATACGTAGTTTATCAGCGCTAAAAAAAGCGCTGATAAATGTATCAATTTAAGAGTTTCTTTATATTATTATATATTTATTTAACTCTAAATATATATATCTCTATTTATAATTATAAAATTATTTGAAAGGTATATTTATATATATATCATTGAAAATATAATAAAATATATATTTATTTTTTAAATATAATTTAATTTTAATTATAAGTGGACATTTTTTATAACATATATATTATATGGGTAACATAATGAATTATAATATCTATAAATGAACATTATTCAATATGCACATATGTATACGCATGTATGATATATTCATTGGAAAACACATATATATACACGCATGTATGATATTCATTGACCCCAATTCATTGGAAAACACATATATATATTCAACAATTTCAATTATAGTACATATATATTACACACATTATATATTTATAAGTAAAACAAATACATTAAATATAAAGAAATATCATAAATATATATTAAATACAATGAATTCATAAATCTAATAAATATAATGAATTAATAAATCTAATAAATTAATATATAATGAATTAATAAATTTAATAAATATATTTATTATTAATCTTATAATTATTTAATTATATATATATATAATTATATATATAAATACGTAGTTTATCAGTGCTAATAAAAGTATAAATTTAAGAATTTCTTTATATTATTATATATTTATTTAACTCTAAATATTTATATCTCTATTTATACTTATAAAATTATTTGAAAGGTGTATTTATATATATATCATTGAAAATATAATAAAATATATATTTATTTTTTAAATATAATTTAATTTTAAGTGTACATTTAATTATATGGGTAACATAATGAATTATAATCTATAAATGAACATTATTCAATATGCACATATATATACGCATGTATGATATATTCATTGACCCAAATTCATTGGAAAACACATATATATAGACGCGCGCATGTATGATATTGATTGATCCCAATTCATTGGAAAACACATATATTTTCAATTATACATATATATTAGAATGCATTATATATTTATAAATAAAACAAATACATTAAATATAAAGAATTATAACAAATATATATTAAATATAATGAATTAATAAATCAAATAAATATATAATGAATTAATAAATCTAATAAATATATTTATTATTAATCTTATAATTATTTAATATATATATATATATATATAGTTATAACATGTGTTTTTTATTTAATGTATACAATAAATATTATCAGTGCTAAGAAAAGTGCTGATAAATGTTACATTTATCAGTGCTAAGAAAAGCGCTGATAACGGGATATTTAAAGCGCTGATAAATGTACCCTTTATCAGCGCTAAAACAAGCGCTGATAAAGGCTCACCCCTTTATCAGTGCTTTTTCGTTAGCGCTGATAAAGGCAGACGCATGCCTTGCCCAGTTTTGTGGTAGTGATAGTTCAAACCATATATCGGATTGATGTGTGCCTAATTCCTGCATGTCACATATGTCTCATGGATCATTTTCTTAAAGTATGAACCCAATAAGAGTGTGTTTTCTTGGTTTTCCTTGAGTGACAAATGTTTTTTACTAAAATTTAACTTTTATACTGAAAAAACATATTTCAAGTCATTCAGGTCACACCGTGTATCAGATTAAGGCACAATTATTTCTTACACACCACCAATGACTTATGAAACGTTATCCTAAAGTATCAAAATAATCTAAACGTGTTTGCTCTATTTTGAGTATGCAACACATGTTTGAAACAAAAAATATCAATTTTAAATAAAAACACACACTTTGAGTCATACCGTTCCCACCATGTGTCCGATTGATGTACAGTTGACTCCTACATGCCAAAATTGGCTTACAGATAATTTTGATAGAAATTTGAGTGTTGAGTAAATGGAAAATGAATAAACTTTCATTCCAATCAACGAGTAAACCAAAACTGAATTAACATAATAAATCTAGGTTTTTTAGGAAAAAAACCTAACCAGAAACCCAAGCAATCAATCAAGTCAATTGAGTCATAAATTTGAACAGGGGGAACATCCTCTATAATGATCACATTAAAATTACATCAAGAATGCGCTTGTAAGGCAATATGCAACGAACATTAATTACTAAAAAAACATTTTTCTTTTTAATTTTAACATTCAATGTTTATATTAAATAAAAATATTTTCAGACGAATCACTCATAGACACACCTACATTTCATCAAAAAAATTCATGAGTAGATATCAATATTCAAAAGGTATTGATAATCATTTTAGTTTTTGCATAAAAAATGACTTGTAAGCATTTATGTATCCCCATATGTCCACAAGCCCTTTACTCATGTATTCAATATTGCATTATTAAGAGAACCCAAGAACTGGCACAAGATCATTTTTCAGAAGGTAAAGAGTTGAGAAGAAAAGTTTCACTGTATAATTTCATGAGTATATATCATTCTCAGTTCACGTGTAATTAAATTCATGTTGTTACCTACCAATGAAATAAGAGGTGTGGCCCAACAGACATTGGAGGTGTATGAGGCTGGAGGCGGCTGTAGTAGATAATGGTTACGGAGAAGATGATTGCGTGTGCAAAGGGAATGCAGCAACATGCAGCGGTGATGAAAGGGTGGCGGCAGGGTTGCAGTTGTGAGGGTAATAGGGGAGAACGGTCGATGGTGGTGAGGTTTTGCAGGGCGGGAAGGCATGCGTTGGAAGCAGGCGGGCTGCTTTCACCATGGGACTACGGCCCATATATAAATAAAAGGGCTGATGAGTGTGTTATTACTTTCCGGTCCATGGATCTCAATTGTCTAATTTAAATATACACCATTAATGGAATTAAATCAATCTGAAATTATAACAATTCCCAATAAATATTCTAAAATATTATTTTGGCACTAAATATTAACAATAATTAACTAGCATTTTCCTAATTAACATTATTTATTGATATATGTTAATTAAATAAAATTATTTACTATCTAATTATATTAATTTATAATAAATATTAGTTAACAATTAGTAATAATTACAATTAAATATTTAAAATTATTATTTTGTTACCAATTAACCATAATAAAAATATAATTATTAGTTATTCTTTAAATAGTAATTATGTAATATTTAGTTACTAATTTATAATATTAATTACTAATTAACTAATTAATTATTATTTAATTAGTTATTATCATTAAAAAATTACTCGTAAATATTTAAAGATATTATCTAGTTTCTAAATATAAATAACAATGATTGAATTATAAAATTACATATTGTGAATTAATTATTATTAAATTTTACTAACTAGTTAAATAATTGTTGCTTGTCAATATAATTTACTACTAAATATTAATTATTAATAAATTAAATAACATTATTTATTGCTACATAATATTAATTTATAATAAATACTGATCAAAAATTAATATTAGTTACTAATTAATATTAATCACCGATAAATATTTAAAAGTATTATTTATTTACTAATTAATAATTATAATAATACAATTATCAGTTATTAATTAATTCGTAATTCAACAATACTGCATTACTTATTACTAATATTAGTTACTAATTAACTATTTGATTATCAATTAACTAATAAATATCAATAATTAGTATTGAATAAGTAATAAAAAATATTTAAAAATATTATGTGGTTACTAAATATTAAAAATAATGATTAAATTATTGAATTTAAAAAACAATTAATTATTGCTAAATTATTTTTTGTTAAATAACGACTTGTCGCTAATTAATATTAATTACTAATAAATATCAATAACAATTAAATATCAATTTACTAATGATTAAATCATTAAATTACTAATTAATAACAATTATTATTATAAATTTATTATTTATTAATTATTATTTAGTTATTATCAATATTAATTTTTTTGTAATTAATTATGATTTATTTGCAAATAAGTTTAAACCTATTAATCATGGATAATTAATTAGTTATCATGTAGTTATTTATTAATATTGTTGAGTGGTAATTAATATTTATTATTAATTAACATTATAAAATAATTAATATTAATTAGTTGATTAATAATTATTAATATGGAGTATAAAATATTAATTGTTAATAAATATTTAGTTGTTATAGATATTATTAATTAATAAAAAATATTTATTTTTAATTACTTATTAATTATTAATAATAATATATTATTAATTTTGGATAGGAAATGGGAAAGATGAATCTCACATTGGAAATCCATAAGGATTTCTAAGGAACACCTTTGGTAGCACAATCGATGGATCTTTTGGCCCATCTTTGTCGTATTCGACGACACTGTACCTTAAAGGGAAGGGCCGCTTAAAGGATGTTGCTTCTAGAGACCTCAAAAATGAATCAATGTCAATGGGGTAAATCCGAAGGGTACCACAAATCCACCGAAACTAGGTGAACATGTTTCTTCAAAAAAGGTGGGGTTTGTTGACCCTAAGATTAATGAGGACCCAATCTTGTATGCCAGAGCACTTGCGAGCAATGTTGGTTCATTGGCATCTCATTTTCAAAAATCTTCAGTGGGCCTCGAGGCCAATCTTTCGAAAACATCTACATAGAATCAACGTAATGCAGAAAATTATGCTAATCTTTCTAGTAGAAAAAACATTGATAGAGTTCAGATGGACTCATTTTCTCATAGGATTATGAAGAAGGGGGATTCATCTTTTGTTGAAGCAACCCATGACATCCTTGTAAAGACGATGTATGAATGTAAGCACTCAATCATATATCACTTATCATTGCTAGATAAAGAGAGTAGGCTAAGTCTCTTATATCTTAGGATCAAACTTACTGATATTTGGGTCCACGATGGTTGGACAATTACCTCTTTTCACGAGATTCTTTCATATTTCTTTTCCATCTCCCGACATAATGGATAAAGCCTAGGGATAGGGATTTGTTAATTTGAAGCCTAGAATTCTAAGGATCGATGATTGAGATCCTTATTTTAATCTCATGAATGTGAAGAACTTTGTCACCCGAGTTTGGTTCAAAATCTTGGGACCGAGTTAGTTTTATTAGCATCCCTAAATTCTATGGTAGGTTTCTTCTAAAATTGGGGGTCCCCATTAAGATGGATACAGGGACTGAAAAGTCTACATATGGTCAATTTTCTCACTTTCTAGTGGATGTGGAACTTATCTCCCCTATTTTTTTTGGTTTTTCTAACTGCTGATGATCACAGGTTTGATTTGACTGTTAATTATGAAAATTGTTCGGAGTGTTGCAAGTGATTATTCATTATAGGGCACTCATCTAATAAGTGTCAAATGAATTTGGTTTGTAATTTTTGAGGATAAAAAGGGAATTCTTATGATAAATACAAGAAATAAATGGTTTGAGTGACTCATCATCGACAGATGGATCCTAGATTACAGGATCAAGCAAGAGGCTCATAGGGAAACTTTGAACTTCGAAAAGAATTTTTCAATATGGATTTTCCATTATCAGATCATACGTGAGGTGACCATAAGGTTCACATTCAAATTAGGAATGATGATTTTTTGAACAAGAATATATGATTACTTTAGAGTGTCCCTGTTGAAGCTAATGCCGGAATTTATATCATGGAGGTGAATAAATTTAAATGTTTAGCCACTGATGGTGTTGGGGACTACAACTTTATTGATTGGTCCTCTTAGACTAAACAAGATCCAGATATGGATAAAATTCATGATGAAATGTAGTGGAAATCGGATGAAAGAAAATTTTAAAAAAATGAATGGAAAAGTTCTCTTCATCCTTGTTAAAAAATGGCGAGGAATCAAAAGTGCGATGTTAAGCCCCCTAAGAATTTCAGATTGATGCAGTCTACATCTAATACTAATATACATGTAGGTAAGGCTACACCAGCTACTGATGAAAGATCCAACCCCAGTAAGACTGTATGGTGGATACCTCTTTCTAGGTGGAGTCGAATCTTATAGAATCATAGGCTCTAATGGGATATCTTGTTCAGGTTAGTTCTCCCTATTTGGTCATGAACCAACCCAAGGATAATAACACAACGTCTTTTTCACTTACTTCCAAGGATGGATGTGACCCACCAGTTTTTCTGGTGGCTATTAGTAGTGGTGCATCTTATAAGGAGATGGATAATCAAGGTAACAATATGGAAGGAAATATCTTAACAATACATCAGATCCAAAAAAATTCTTTAGCTCTACAATCAATCTTATCATGATAACCAGAAATCCAATTTATACCCAGAATGACATCAAACTCGACTAGGGGAAGAACAAAAAGGTTTTCATGTAGTGAATTTCCACATATAACAATATGAATATTCTTATAATCCCTTTTTGATGTGATATTTTCCTATGGGGTTTTAACCATGAGTTCTGGTATCATTTGTTGAGGTGAAACTTCCAATTTACCAGAAAATTTCTAAGAAATAAAGGAATGTGTAGACGCAGTATCAAACAAGACTTTAGAAAAATCTGAGTAAATAAATAAACTACCTAATACCAATTAATTGGATGGCCCAGCATATACTAACGTAGTCACAAAGTATCTCACTACACCTTTCTGCTTATAGTCTGGATTCTTTGCATCATCTAGATCTTTCTTTGGGAAGACATTTTCATAATGACCCATCTCACCACATTTAAAACACATTATAGTTTGGTTATCCAGATTAGTCTTAAGATCATTTTCATCATAATCTCGGGCCATATGTACAAACTTACCACATCAAGAACACTTCCCAAATTTGTTAAGGCATTCCCCAAGGTTCTTTTTTCCACACTTTTCACAAACTAGAAATCAGACATTCTTACCATAAAATTTCTTTGATTGTTTCTTACCCATAACTTGTCATTTGGACCTCTTCTTCTCATTGTTGTCAAAGTGCATGTGATAATCATCAAATTCCATTTATACCCTCTCAGCACATTGTACAAGATTCTCATAACATTTTAACTCACACAAAGACAATGCCCTTTGATATTTTGGCTTCAATCATGAGTAAAAATGGTTGATTTGTCTATCAAGATTCAGAATAAGATTTGTTGCATACTTTGGCAGTCGAGTGAAGTTTTATTCATAAAAATCCATTTAATTTTGATCCATTTTCTTCAATTGAAGTAATTTATTCTCCATCCTATGTTGAACCACCTTAAGAAAATATTTTTCAAGGAAAATACATTTATATTTTTCCCACATTAAGGAATAAATCTCCTCTATATTCTTGATATTCTTGATCATTGATCACCATTAATCAGCTTCACCTTCAAAACGATAAATGGAGAGACTTACCTTTTTGATTCATTGAATATCCTATAACATCAAATATCTTCACAAGGTAATTAATCTATCTTTTAACTGCTACAGGGTCACACGATCCACTGAAGCAGGAGGGTGTTGCCTCATAAAATGTTCCACTATCATCATGTTCCTTTATTGTAACTATGGTTGTTCTCTTGCATGGATGAAACCACCATTTATTTCCTACGTCAACTGATCCATTACCATCACAAACTACTCAGTTCCAATCCCTACAATTTCAGGCTACAGATTCAGAAGGATATCATTCTTTCGGTGCGTTTCCACTTCAGCTTCCCTATTTCTTCTGTGAAAAACAATTCTGAACAAGTATATCTTAGTTGAAGCAACATGTTAATATTTAAATGATATATCACTTAAACATATACATAAGGTAAAAATCATTTATGATATTATATTGACATCATCTTAACCTCTAAAGTTAAAACATGATTTCTTAGAAAAATGTTCATAAGATTTAACTTGGATTCCTTCTTGTCATACACATCCTTATAACCTATTAAAATCAATTAAAAACATTGGATGAAAAAAAATCTCAATAATGTATATAAAAAGAATAATATAAAACATTAGTCCAATAATAATTGTAAATGTATGAAATCATTTTCCAAAAGACAAACTTTTCACCCACAAATACTTACTTTATGAAACTTGAGATTTCAACAAGAATTACACAAAACATAAAGAACATAAATATAACCATAAATTTATCTTGCGGAGTGACATAATTAGTTTTTAAACCCTCACAACTACCTTGTTATTTTTAACCCTCACGACTACCTTACAATGTAACCCTCATGACTACCTTATGGTGTAACCATCGAAGCTACACATGGTGTAACCATACGGTCAACCTCCAACTTACACATACCCAATACATTTCAAGGAGATATAGGTCCCACTCTTCATCATAAAAAATTCCCAATAACCATAACATAATAATCAAACAAAAATAATGGCATAACAACATTCACTTTGGATTTTTTAAAACTAGAAGTTTAAAGGAGGATTTTATAACAAATGTCCCTTAAAACATATAATTGATTTTTGAATCAATAGAATGAAATAAAAGAGGTATACACTATAAATACAAATAATAAAACATAATAAAAAAAAAATTCATCACGCAATTGTCATAAAACCACACAATTAATGAAGTACATGGTTAACCCAAAGAATGAAAATTGGGTTATGAATTCCCTTACCTCAGGTCTGTCTTACATAAAACATGTTTAATCCTCCTGTATAATTGTTAAAAGAGTGTTATTAATGTTTAAAATAAACATAAACATGTTTATAACACCATATATGATCATTTTATAACATCATTTCACCCTTTAGTTATTATTATTTTGTTCCTTCCATTGTTTTGGGTGCATTTTTACATGATTTCCATGGCCAGTTTGTATTTGATTTTCATGTCATATGGAAATGAAACTCCAGAAGTGGAATTAATGGGTATTAATTTGTTTCCAGAATATTAAATTACTCCATAAATCATTTTGGTTATATGGTATAAGGATGAATCATTATATAAATCTTTGGTGATATCCTTTTAGATCATTTTGGCAGTTCTTTGATAATCATGAACGTGTTTTGTTATATAATTTAGTGTCATGCATATAAGTTAATTATAGAGAATAAAAGATGTTATATAATACACTTAAAAATATGTTTCAACCATTAGAAAGGTTTTAAAAATATTTTTGAATGATGCAATGGAAATTTCAAACACATCATCCTCGATTTTGGTAAAACTAAACATTGTGAATGATGTTTTTATTTTAAGTTGGAAATATGTGTTCTTTCAAACCATGTTTTATATTTTTTTTCAAGTTTTCATCATAATAATTCAATTTATTTTCAATAATTTTTTTTTCAAATAGTTTTCAAGAATTATTTATAAGTGTTCAATGTATATTTAAGGAAATGTTTTCAAAACTCCTTCAGGATTATTTTATATATTTTAAAGGAAAATGGTTTTCAAAACATTTGCATACTTTCTTAATAATATTTCAAATTATTTTCAATGAAATGCTTTTAGAATCTTTTTCAAGATTTATTTATAATTATTTAATTTATTTTCAAGGAAATGGTATTCATAACATTTTCAAGATTTCTTTATAATTTCTCAAAGTATTTTCAATTAAATGGGTTTCAAAATGCTTTCAAGATTCTTTTATATGTTTTCAAGGAAAATTGTTTTCAAAATGTTTTAAAAATATCTTTATATGGTTTAAAATAAAAAAAATTCCTAAATTCTTTTAAATATTTCTTAATAAGAATTCAAGTGTATTTTCAGGAAAATGGTTTTTAAATGTTTTTATGCTTTAAAGATCATTTTCAAAGAATAAATGAAACTTTCCTCAATAAGTGTTTTTAAAAGATCTTTTATGATTATTTCCCTAATAAGATGACATCCATTGGTGTTACGCATGATTTTCTAGTGAAATTATTCAATTTTTATATTCATATTATTTCTATTAGTGAATTATGTTTTGATTATGAAACACATTTCTATATCATGGGTTATATGCCTTCGAAAACCCGCTTCTTTTCATGGGTTATGCTTTTGGTTAAATGAATATAAAACCTATATCATTTTCCATAGGTTATTTTATTATTAAATGTTTATTATTCCCAATTCATTTCATGGGTTATGATATTTTTGTTTTGATATTGTGGCACATGTATGTATGAGTTCAATTTGAGATGGGTGGGACCTATATCTCCCTCCAATGAATTCGTTAAAGATTTATATATCATGAGATAGAAATTTATAGAATGAGAAATGAATTTGGATTAGAAAAATAAGGATTGAAAATAAAATAAAACTTGGTTCGGTAATACATGTCTGGAATGGGAAATGAATTCGGTTAAGTAATACAGGGATGAAATGGGAAATGAACTCAGTTCAGTAATACATGGCTGGAAATGTGTATTGAACTCAGTTCAGTAATACAGGGATAGAACGAGGATTAAAGATAGTTGAGTAAAGGAATTTTTCCACTAATATAGCCTTGGTAGTAATGCCTTGACTACTGTGGAAATCATTATATATTCTTATGTGTTTTCCATAATTCAATGTTTTATTCCTATGGTATACTTTCATTTATTATGTCATTTATTTCTTTATGATTAATGTCTCATGAACTAATTTTTTTAGGAGATGATTCATTCTTATGATCTTAGATATAAAGGGTATGATCTTCTATTTTCATGATCATATTCTCATACCCTTACACTCATGTTTATGCTTAAATGTCTCCCTTGTTTACCCTTACTAAGCATATGAGCTCACCCATTTTTATGTTTCCTTCCCCATGTTATGAATATATATTTCATGTATGATTTGTCTAAGAGGATTTATATTCTTGGAGAAACTAGTAAGATAAGTTTTAGCTTACTCATATACCAGTGTTTACATTTCCATGTTTCCAAAGGTACTAAAATATAATGGATTTTGGTCATTTGTTTTTGTATTGGTTTATGTATTCCTTAGAAGTTATGTAATGTCAATTTATGAAAAGTTTTGGTAATTATAATTACCATATTAATTTTTATAATATCATATGTTATCCATTTATAATATCTCATCACCTTTTAGTTAATCTTTAATTATTCTCATTGTTTCATGTGTTAATTGCCATGTTTTCTTTTGGTTGTTTTGTAACTAATGATTTAGTTCTTTAAAATATTACATAGTTTCATCATATATAGAATAATAATCAAGAAATAATTATCAAATATTTACATAAATTATAATTTTAAACCCAATTTTTTAATGGTGGTTATGAAAAATTGAGTACGTTATGATCATAGAGACGGTAGGCCATACGTACACATGAGAAACAAATCCATTTTTCAAAGATCATTATGGATATAACGTATGTAATGTTTTATCAATAAATAATGATCATAATATCACACAAACAAACACACACATATATATAATGTTATATACTTATATATATCATCCATGTGGTTTGGCGATGAAAAGAGATTCACATCGATTCATGATAGTGGTAGTCCACACACATAGGAATGTTGTTATCATCTTTATGTGAGTGAAAATGAATGAAATAAAATGAAATATATTATCACTACATAATGTTAAATATGAATTGAATATAATTTTTTCTTTTATAATGAATATAATAATTATATTTATCTTTATCTCTTTCCATGTGAATCATTAGTGAAAAATGATTCATATCGCTTTGAGAGGTGATAACCCATCGTACACCTGAGAGGCGTTATCATATATACTATAGAATGAAATGTAAATATATATATATATATATTATAGTGAATTAATTTGTATAAAAATATAATTAATATGATATATAAACATTTTATCAATCATCATACCCAACCATGTGAGGTGGTCATGAAAAAATGAATGACATGAGTTCGTAAGGCAGTAGTCCATCATACAAAAAAATGATGAATTAATAACCCACTTGATGGTAGTGGAGATTATATTGGGTGATGAAAGATTATTACAAAATCCTAGTATATGGAATAAACTAATTATATTATACGATCATATTTTAATTTTTTTTGAGGGGGAGAATGTTGTATAATAAAGATACTCGTTGAAAAACATTTCCTCTTCTTCGTGTATCATCCTTAGTTTTCCACTAAATCATCTAGCGGGTAAAATTATACCCTAACATAAGGCATATAGGATTATGGGATGGATTATTGGGTATTATTTGGTTGGGTAATTGATGAAAAAGAAGGGAATAAATGTGTGAAGAAGAGAGGAGAGGGTGGGCTGTTATAAGTGTGGGAGTGGATATGCTAGATATTTTTAGAATTAATTTAGTGGTTCCATGTTTTTTATATGTAATATTGGTAAAAAACATTATATTATAGATAAATTTCTGAGTAATGGTTGAATTATGGAAATAAAATATTTTTTTAGACAATTTTATAGGTCATTTGTACCCTTTTATTTTTAGTTTACCCCTGATAAATAAATTCTTATCGTAACCACAATAATTAATTTTTACCACATTCACTTTTCATTTTGGAAAAAAAGAAGTTGAAATAATTTCATATTGTAAATTATGATTATTCCAAATATGGAATCCATTTTTTATAATTCAATTAATAGAATTGGAAATTTTTAATTTAATATTAATATCGCAATTGTGAGGAGAATGCTTGTTTTTAAAGGGAAAATGTTCATTAGTTTAGAATATTTATATATTTAAATTCAATATAGAAATGATAAAATGACCTAAATTGGATTAATTGATATAAAATTTTACTAAATTTACTTTTAAAACATCTTATAATATAAATTATAATTAAAAATTATTTAAATGCTTTTGATGTTTTCAATTAAAATTCATTATTTTTCACAACTCATCAAAAAAAGAAGCTTTTTAGAAAAATAACAAATATTAATCTTTCGATAAATATAGTATGTCAATTTTATAAATGAATATAAATTTCCAAAAAAACTATATGTTGAAAAAATTAATTTAAAATTAATTTAGCAGAGCACTACTAATTCGTCTTTTCGAAAAATACATTTTTTTAGAAAAACATTATTTTCCTTCCAAGTGATTATTATTTTATTAATAATTAATATAGAATCATATTTCTCATAATTTTTTTATTAATTCTCACACCCTCCAATTTAATGGATTTTTTATAACTATTATATTATATAATAACATTTTAAAAATATTTCACATTTCATTTAATCATAACGATTATTTGTGACACAAGCTAAACTGGGTGTTGTGTGTAACACAAATAAACCTAGGGTTTTGTTTTATTAATGATATTGAAGATATTGAATTACATTAAAAATAAATTTATCAGAAATTAATAGGGTTATATATTCCCTTCTACTGATGGTGTTACATGTCATGCACGCTGTCGAATAAGATGTATATATTAAATTGTTTTGTGGGGTTACAATGTTGGTATGGATGAATAAAGGGTGGGTTCATATATCAAAAACTAATTTATTATATAAAATATTATATATCATTTATAAATATATTCAAATACATGTTTTACTTTCTTATAATCATGATCAGTGATGGTGAGGCTCAGAAAGTAATGTTCCATGTACTAAAGGCTTTTCCATATTTGGAAAAAAATTTCATTCTAATCTTATACTATCATGATCGAATATTATTATTATATGGTCATTACACATTTTAAAATTTTTATTCCTCATCTATGAAATTATTATTTTCTTATTGTAAATCCTAAAAAATTTAGTTTATTGAATAATAATCTTGATAACATTCTTAACACAAAATAACATACATTATGCGAATTAAAGTATATTACAGAAAAATATTATTAAATTTTGAACACTACAACCATTACATTGAATTTAAAGGTATGAAAAAAGTAAAAAATCTTGTAAAATAAACTTACAACATTCATAGTCAACAATAATTTATTTATTAATTCTTATGAAATAAAAACACACTCTTTATTAAAATTATTTTATGCTTCAAAAATGGGTTTAAAAAAAATTAATTGTATTTCAATTTATGCTTGAATATTATAATATATTTCCAATAGTTTTAGAAATTAATTTTTATAAAAATGAAATAATTTTTGAAACAATCATATCAAAATTATAATAGGAAGGCATTTTTGGAATTTTCTAAAAATATTTTTTTGTGAGAATAGTGAAATTACTTATCATTAAAGAAAACAATATTTTCAATTATAGTATTTTTAGAGATCCATTTCTATTTGGATTCATATTAAAATATTACTAGTTTCTTATTTTCATAAAAAAAATAATTTATACATTTTATGTCAATACTATACTTGATCTTGTTATAAAAATGCTTTGAGAAATACTTGGGAACTTTTAAAAAAAACATATTTCATTATGTTTTTATATTAAATTAATTTCAACCATTTTTTGGATATAGTAATAGAAAAATGATTACATATTTGGAATATTTTCCAAATTCATTTATTTGGGAAATTTTATTTTGGTCATTATGAATAATAACTATGGTAATAATATTTCTACATTATGAAAAGGGTAAAATAAGTATATTAAGGTTAAAAATATGTAATAAGGACACAATATCTCATGTTATTACTATTGGTTGATGTTATTTCATGAATTATCACCATAATCCCAATGTATAAATGTTTATACAACCCTTTACTATGAACATGAATCTAATATTTTAATCCTATAATATATTTTTGGTGTGTACCTCCCCCAACTTATTAAAGGACACCCTTCTTTTCCCTTCTATACACCACAATGATAAACATAGATCTATAAAACCCTACCAATTAATATTCTAAACATACTTATCCACAAATTATATGTTTTGGTCTTCTTAAATGAAAATAAAATATTCTTTAAGATGAGATATAAATAATCTCTATAGAAGAAGAGGTATTCATATTTACTGACTCTTTCAACTTTATTTATTTATCTACTTACTATAAAAATATTTTTAATAACCAAAAATATTGAATCAAGTATCATTAATATATCAGTATTTTATAATTATTATAGGAAAACCATTTTCCCTCTATCTTTCATCATATAGAATGTGAATACAACTCTTGTTCATACATATAGATTACCGTGTCCATGTAGTGATGTAATTCATTTTTCATCACCATTTTACATTGATGGTTATAAATTTTGAAATAATGAAAACAAGAATAATTTATAAAAAAAATTAGGGTCCTAGAAATAATTTTTATAACTTAAATTATCACTCATTAACTCTTTAGAATTTGATTATGTCGCTTGTGGGCACGTGTGGACTACCACCATTACGATGTTACGATATTCATTTTTTATGTATTCCATTCAAGGGTGATTATAAATATGTATATATTTAATTTTTTTTGATTTTTTTATCACTAATTAAATATTGGATATAATGAAACAATGATACATATTCTAGGAGTGGCACTACTAAAACAAAACATACATGAAAAAAGAAATAATTAGTAATAAAAAACAATTACATAAATAAAAGATTATTAATAAACAGGTATTAAAATGTTATACGTGGATCATATGTGATATTATAAATATTTAAATGTTTCTGTTGTATAATTATAATAAATTTAAATACATTATAATAGAGGTTATAATCACCTATAATGAAATCCTGATATGGGGAAAGTTTTTATTTTACAATCTCATCATCATTTAAGATTGTTTATGATTATGTTTCTATTTGGAGAATTACATGATCTTTGTACCATAAAATGAAAATATTCTCTAATAGTATAGTTATTTTTAGGATATTAAATGTTTTAATTTTATTTTATACTCTCTAGAAACTCTTATGTACAGTAGATCATTTTTAGGTGTTGGTCGAGGTAGAAACTCAAGAGGGGGTGAATTGAGTTCATACTTTTAATTTCTGTTAAAAACATTTATGACAAAATCCCCAAATTTGAAACATCCCAGTTAATTAAGTATGTAGAGATATAAATGTAAAATTGCTCAACAAGTCTCTCAAAGGTTGATTAGTCCTCATTTGAATCAGTGTAAAAACTTATTCAACTTTTGAAATAGGTTAACTAGATTAAACACATATACACACCAACCAAAACTAACTATCAATGTTAATGTGAAATGGTTTTCTATCATTGAAATTATAAGAAGTGGAAAATAGAAAAACAGAGTATTACAAAATAAAGTACACATCAAAATTAAACATGAGGTTCAGTATCATGATGAGACTTAATCTTCTCCACTTGGTGATCACCTCTGTGACGCCCCAGGTTTTATGAACTGGTTCAAGTAAGAAATGTTATGACTTTAATGATGTCTCTTATTGTTTTTGTTGTGTTTTTTTGTGCTAATAAGGAATTTAAAATAAAATAAAACATGGAGAATAAGGTAAACTGATATATACTAAAACATTACTTTATAACGAGACCCAAATAGTTGAAAATACCATGCACAAGACCCAACACAGCCACAAAAAGACTACTAAGAACCACAACTCGAGTAATTGGATAGTCCTCGTCTTCAGAGTCCATCAGCGTGAAAAATATAACAGCTAGGGCCACAATACACATTCTCAATGCCAATGGTATGAGGATAGCCATCCTTTCTGGTTCAAGTGTTTTGTTCTTGTAAAATACCCCTGCTTTTATAACGATCTTGTGAATATTGACCGTTGGAAAATAGCCGTTGGATTTTTCAAAATAACCTTTGGGTTTCCATTGATAAAGTTTATCTTTATATTAAAACTTGTTTTGAACGCTCTTATAATTTTATAATATTTCAACTATTATTTTATGTTTCACAAAAGAATTATAGTTTTAAAATAAAAAGAGTATTCTCGGAAATAAATCCACTTGTTTTCACAAAATTCCGATGGATACTTATATTGAAGACTTAGTATTCTTTTTATAAAAGATATATTTAAAGGTTATCAATAATTATATATTTTGAGATCTAAAATTATGAATTTTTGAATTAACTAGTGATCTTTTATAATTTCTTTAAAGATCCGAATAATTATAATGGTTTTGTATGTAAAATATGAAAGGTATATCTTTTAAAATATTTATATATGATTTGGTAAAGGGATTTAAATTTTAAGTTAAAACTATTTTGTTTTTATAGTATATTGACTCATTTTGTGCAAATGTTTATATTTTGAACTAGTCATACTTAAACATGTTATTTCGAAAGTCTAAATAAATTATCTTTGGATATGAACTATATTTCATAAGTTAGTAAAAGGATTTAGATTTTTTTAAGAAACTAATTGTCTTTTTTGAATAAACCCTCTTTTGTATAAATATTTATACTTTATTTTGAAATAAGTATACTTATACTGGATGTTTTATAAATTTAAATGAGTTTTTAATAAAAAAATTTGTTTGGGGCCCGACCAAGCAGAGGGCATCCCTTAAGGGACAAGCCCTCTAGACTGAGACCAAGCCCCAAGGGACTCGAGGGGGTCCCCAAGCATTCAGTGGGTGTCCAAACCGTGTCCCGAGCCGTGCATAGGTGCTCTAGGTCGCGCACAGGCCCGTGTGTAAGGCCGTAGCAAGCGCTGCATAGGGTTAGGCTGAAGCCCGCGTGGGGCCCGTGTATAAGGCCCCAGTGTGTGTGTGTTTGTGTTATTGAACCGGAGGCGGCATGCTTTGATTTATAAGCCGCGCCTCAACCGCGCTGCGTTTTGATGTGGGATGTGCTCCGTGTAACCGCGACCGTCCGATCGACTCCCGTGTCGATCTCGACCGTCTGCCCCCTCTTAGCCGCTCGATCACCCCGCGTTTCACCACGACCATCCTATCTCACTCGAGATGTAATCTTGACCATTGGTTTCTTTTAAACTGATCATGTTATTTTTCTTCCCACGCCCTCTCCAGCCGTTCGATCTCCCCGAGATCTAATCCCGGCCGTCCCTTCCTCTTCCGTGTCGACCCAATCATCTTCTTCCTCGAGTCGGCACCTGACCAGTAGGCCTGCAACCGAGGACGCCTCAGCCTCCCTCCCCCGCACTGCTCCATTGACTACCGAACACCCCCTTCTAGGGCTCTGTTCCTTTGTCTTCCCACGTCGGTCTAGCCTCTTGGGTTGAGTCACCCCACTGTTTACCGAGGCCTTTTTAAACACCTTTGGCATCTTGAAACCATGACGACCTCACCTTTTTCTCCTTGCTCTCCCACGAACTTCCAGCAGGATCAGTGTGGTACACCCGGTCCGAGCTTCTCCTCAAGTAAGGTAAGGGTCCCTGTATGCTTGTCTTCCTTTAAATAAACCTTTGGTATATACACAGTTTATATTTATATACATATACTTGATATATATATACCCCTCGGATGGTGCCTCCTTCAAGGAACCGGCCTTCATGTATACAGCAGGGTGCATGTGTAAGCATGGTTCCTTGTTTTGTGTTCCTTTTAAGAAACCCATATCTTTTCTCTTGGTATATATATATATATAGTTTTTACATATGCATATTTGAATATAAACCCCTCGGGTGGTGATGTTTTCAAAAAGGATTACCTTTCCTAAAAGTTTAATACAATGGTTACAAAAGAATTATCTTACTTCGTTTTAAACCAATCCTTAAAAATATATTTTGTATGTATATATACGGGTTACCTATTATATATATATATACACACATGGATGGTATATTCTTTTTTTGGATTGATCTATGTTGAGCATGGAATCTGGATGCTAAGTTTGATCGTTTCTTTCGGTTATATTTCATAAAACCTTTATAGATATAAAAAAATACAGTTTTCTATATGTATATATGAAGATTTATAACCAAAACTCTATGTATTTTTTGGATTTCAAAATGACCCAACATGTAATATTATGCACCATATGTTAATGAGGGTTGTTTGAAATTGTTTTTCCATGAAGGGTGTAATTTGGTTTGATTTAAGATGTATTAAAGGATTTAAGATTTGATGGATCATGATATCATGTTTTATTCATGTATTATCTTAAGACATAATGAACTTGTTGAATGTATTAATTAATCAAGTCATGATTTAATTCATTTACACGATCAAGGGCCTATTTATCACCATAACTAATTTCAAGTGTTTTCCTTAATCACTCCTTTTCCATGGATTTGTAATGACAAAGATTCATCTTTTAGTATATCATTATCATATGCTTTAGTGTAAAGGATGTTTTACTATTCTATGTATGCCTTTGATTAGTTACTGACACATTTTTTCAAGATTAACCATCATACCCTGTATTAACATGATTTGTGGTGGTTCATTATTTATTTTTGTACATAATGCATGCTTATGACATATCACTAAATGAACTAAGAAATCTGGATTACCCAAAGTGGTATGGGACACCTTGGGTAAAAATGAAAATGAATGAGTTATTCAAGGTGGTATGGGACATCTTGAATATACATAAACATTTAAGTAAATCATGAACGATGTGGCTCACATGATGATAAAGACAAATTTAAGGGTGTGCCCTGATAGCGCTCCAATGCATTGGGTAAAGACTTAATCTCTAGAGATGACTTTTTAGACTGATACCCTGGTGAATAACCTTGTTAATTTTTAATGACACCTTGGGGATGGACCTTGGTGATATGTTCATGATTGTCTAAGTTAAATGTTGATGCCACATAATTCAAGTTATGTAACAAGTTCATTCCAAGATAAAGTTCTTTCACGACTGATACCTTTAAAGTTTTCATAAAGTTCTTATTTTCCTAGCTTAAAGCTTAAAGCATGACTAGTGTTATCACTTAATAGAATGGTAACCAGCATATGAAAATTTAGTTGTTTCCTTGTGTGCAAATATGATTATGTATTACTTTAACTGTTTAAATTTATTCTTAAGTAAATAATATATAGTACTTGTTCATAATAACCATTATCACTCCTTCAAGAATTGACATAATTGTTTCATGTTCTTCTTGAAAACCTTGTTTGAGCATTTGTATGTCATATGTTGTAATTTTCCTTTAATAAGTGTTCAATCTCTTTAAAAAGGAATGTTTTCAAATGTTACAATGTTTTAATTTCTTTTTTTTAAAAACCCTTACTGAGTATTTTAATGCTCACCCTACGTTTTGATTTAAAATTTTCAGGTATCAGCTTTTGAAAGATAAAATGTTTCTGAAGTTGTCGGTTTCCCAGAACCCGAACCGTACACGATCCTCTATACGGGACATGATGTGTTGTTAAAAAAGTGTATTTTATTCTAAGATAACACATCATGTTCAGAAGGCACCAACTCCTATGGTTTCTGGGGTCAGGGTCTCTACAGTTGGTATTAGAGGTTCGGTTTGGATAACTCTAGAAAGCCAGAAACTGAAACAAAAATATATATATGTATATTTATTTCAGTTTTATTAAAAATTGGGTTTTCTTAAATTTCAGATGGAAAACGAAGGCACAAATATCTTATCTCTCCCCAAAGAGGTCCTAGAGACCATTGTGTCTTTAGCTAGCCGTGAGGACTTTCTAAACTATGCCCATATCCGCATGACATGCAAACACCTTTACGATGTATCAAATTCACCACGGGTGCTTCAGCTACACCAAGGGGTAGGAATAGATTACCTCCTTATGATAATAACCCAGTTTCCCTCCTATGTACGTCGAGGAAGGTACTACGAGGGACTTTTCCGGATTTTCACGGCGGGTGAGAGATTTGACACTATGCTTGATGACCCTTTTCAAGAAGCTGCTGCTGACAGAGACCTTCGAGCGGGATACCTTTTTCAGATTTTAAACTATGGCTTCTGGGGTCAGTTGTTGGACTTCGGGAGGTTAGAAGACGAGTCCACCCGATTGTCTTACAGACGACAAGTGTATGAAGACATCTCTCAACTTCATGCTCCCCATGCTAGACTCAGAAGACGTCATAGGTGCCCTCATGAGTTTTCCCCTGAATGCCCAGCCTATGTTTGGTACGAGGAGTTAGGGAGTTTTGCTTCTCTGTGTGGAGTTTTTTTAGTCAATGGATAAGGGAATCTAAAGAAATAATAATAATAAACGTATGTTTATTAAAGTGTTGTCTTTCCCCTTTCCTTTTCCTTACTTTGTTTTTTGTCCTTCAATGATTTTCAAGTGTTTGAAATCATGTCTTAAAACATTCAGATGGAAGGAAAAACCCACCTGTTATCTCTTCCCACTGAGATTTTGGAAATCATTGCGATCAAAACGTGTGAGGACGAGTATGACCCCTTCGCAAATTTGCAAAGAACGTGCAAGCAATGGTTTGAGATAACAAATGGTCTGGAGATTCTCCACACCTGCCAGGGGAATGCCTCCATCTATTACCGCATTGGCTCTGCTCAGCTAGCCGGACGTGAACGATGAGGAAGTTACCACGAAGGGCTCTTTCTATGTTTTACCCTTGGCCGAAACTACACGGCCAGAGTGAAATTTTAGGAGGCTGTGTTAGAGGGAAATCTGTATGCGGCTTATATGCTCCAACTTCTTAGCTTTAGCCTGTTTGACCGTATCTATGGCTTCGATATCCTCGACCGAGACATAATTCAGCAAGTCCTTCGTACATTGGTTTGCAAAGACATTTCAGAACATTGTACTGTTTGAGCTTCCCTCTAGAGGCCTGAAGGCCCAGAACATAAGTGCAACCCCTCCTGTCTTAGGTGTATGTGGATTAGGGAGTTGGAAGAGGTGATATTCGCTACGGGGATCCCTCTAAATGCACCTGTTGACCCTATTCATTGGTGGAGGTGGTAAGAACATTGCAGAACCTTGTAGTGTTGTGAAATAAATTGCGAGGACGCAATTTTCTAAAGGGGGGGATAATGTGACACCCCAGGTTTTATGAACTAGTTCAAGTAAGAAATGTTATTCCTTTAATGATGTCTCTTGTTGTTTTTGTTGTGTTTTTTTGTGCTAATAAGGAATTTGAAATAAAATAAAACATGGAGAATAAGGTAAACTGATATATACTAAAACATTACTTTACAACGAGACCCAACTAGTTGAAAATACCATGCACAAGACCCAACACATCCACAACAAGACTACTAAGAACCACAACTCGAGTAATTGGATAGTCCTCATCTTCAGAGTCCATCAGCGTGAAAAATATAACATCCAGGGCCACAACACACATGCTCAACATCAATGGTATGAGGAGAGCCATCCTTTCTGGTTCAAGTGTTTTGTTCTTGTAAAATACCCCTGCTTTTATAACGATCCTGTGAATATTAATCGTTGGAAAATAGCCATTGGATTTTTCAAAATAACCTTTGGGTTTCCATTGATAAAGTTTATCTTTATATTAAAACTTGTTTTGAACGCTCTTATAGTTTTATAATATTTCAACTATTATTATATGTTTCACAAAAGAATTATAGTTTTAAAATAAAAAGAGTATTCTCGGAAATAAATCCTCTTGTTTTCACAAAATTCCGATGGATACTTATATTGAAGACTTAGTATTCTTTTTATAAAAGATATATTTAAAGGGTATCAATAATTATATCTTTTGAGATCTAAAATTATGAATTTTTGAATTAACTAGTGATATTTTAGAATTTCTTTAAAAATCCGAATAATTATATTGGTTTTGTATGTAAAATAAGAAAGGTATATCTTTTAAAAGATTTATATATGATTTGGTAAAGGGATTTAAATTTTAAGTTAAAACTATTTTGTTGTTATAGTATGTTGACTCATTTTGTGCAAATGTTTATATTTTGAACTAAGCATACTTAAACATGTTATTTCGAAAGTCTAAATAAATTATATTTGGATATGAACTATATTTCATAAGTTAGTAAAAGGATTTAGATTTTTTTTAGAAACTAATTGTCTTTTTTGAATAAACCCTCTTTTGTATAAATATTTATACTTTATTTTGAAATAAGTATACTTATACTGGATGTTTTATAAATTTAAATGAGTTTTTAATAAAAAAATTTGTTTGGGGCCCGACCAAGCCGAGGGTATCCCTAAGGGACAAGCCCTCTAGGCCGAGACCAAGCCCCAAGGGACCCAAGGGGGTCCCCAAGCATTCAGTGGGTGTCCAAACCGTGTCCCGAGCCGTGAATAGGTGCTCTAGGTTGCGCACAGGCCCATGTGTAAGGCCGCAGCGCACGCTGCGTAGGGTTAGGCCAAAGACCGCATGGGGCCCGTGTATAAAGCCCCAGTATGTGTGTGTTTGTGCTATTGAACCGGAGGCGGCATGCTTTGATTTATAAGCCGTGCCTCAACCACGCTGCGTTTCGATGTGGGACGTGCTTTGTGTAACCGCGACCGTCTGATCGACTCCCGTGTTGATCTTGACCGTCCACCCCCTCTTAGCCTCTCGATCACCTCGCGTTTCACCGTGACCATTCGATCTCACTCGAGATCTAATCTTGACCATTGGTTTCTTTTAAACCGATCATGTTATTTTTATTCCCGCGCCCTCTCCAGCCGTTCGATCTCCCTGAGATCTAATCCCGGCCATCCCTTCCTCTTCCGCGTCGACCCCGTCATCTTCTTCCTCGAGTCGGCACCGGACCAGTAGGCCTGCAACCGAGGACGCCTCGGCCTCCCTCCCCGGCACTGCTCCTTTGACTACCGAACACCCCCTTCTAGGGCTCTGTTCCTTCGTCTTCCCACGTCGGTCTAGCCTCTTGGGTTGAGTCACCCTGCGGTTTACCGAGGCCTTTTTAAACACCTTTGTCATCTTGAAACCGCGGCGGCCTCTCCTTTTTCTCCTTGCTCTCCCACAAACTTCCAGCCTGATCAGCGTGGTACACCCGGTCCGAGCTTCTCCTCAAGCAAGGTAGGGGTCCCTGCATGCTTTTCTTCCTTTAAAGAAACCTTCGGTATATACACAGTTTATATTTATATACATATACTTGATATATATATACCCCTCAGATGGTTCCTCCTTCAAGGAACCAGCCTTCGTGTATACAGCATGGTGCATGTGTAAGCATGGTTCCTTGTTTTGTGTTCCTTTGGATAAACCCATATCTTTTCTCTCGGTATATATATATTTATATAGTTTTTACATATGCATATTTGAATATAAACCCCTCGAGTGGTGATGTTTTCAAAAAGGATTACCTTTCCTAAAAGTTTAATACAATGGTTACAAAAGAATTATCTTACTTAGTTTTAGACCCATCCTTAAAAATATGTTTTGTATGTATATATACGGGTTACCTATTATATATATATATATACGCATGGATGGTATATTCTTTTTTTGGATTGATCAATGTTGAGCATGGAATCTGGATGCTAAGTTTGATCGTTTCTTTCGGTTATATTTCATAAAACCTTTATAGATATAAAAAAATACAGTTTTCTATATGTATATACGAATATTTATAACCAAAACTCTATCTATTTTTTGGATTTCAAAATGACCCAACATGTAATATTATGCACCATATGTTAATGAGGGTTGTTTGAAATTGTTTTACCATGAAGGGTTTAATTTGGTTTGATTTAAGATGTATTAAATGATTTAAGATTTGATGGATCATGATATCATGTTGTATTCATGTATTATCTTAAGACATAATGAACCTACCTTGTTGAATGTATTAATTAATCAAGTCATGATTTAATTCATTTACACGATCAAGTTCCTATTTATCACCATAACTAGTTTCAAGTGTTTTCCTTAAGCACTTCTTTTCCATGGATTTGTAATGAAAAAGATTCATCTTTTAGTATATCATTATCATATGCTTTAGTGTAAAGGATGTTTTACGAAGCTATGTATGCCTTTGATTAGTTACTGATACTTTTTTTTTCAAGATTAACCACCATACCCTGTATTAGCACAATTTGTGGTGGTTCATTATTTATTGTTTTACATAATTCATGCTTATGACATATCACTAAATGAACTAAGAAATTTGGATTACCCAAAGTGGTATGGGACACCTTGGGTAAAAATTAAAATGAATTATATATTCAAGGTGGTATGGGACATCTTGAATATACATAACCATTTAAGTAAAGCATGAACTATGTCGCTCACATGATGATAAAGACAAATTTAAGGGTGCGCCCTGATAGCACTCCAATGCATTGGGTAAAGACTCAATCTCTAGAGATGAATTTTTAGACTGATACCCTGGTGAATAACCTTGGTAATTTTTAATGACACCTTGGGGATGGAACATGGTGATATGTTCATGATTGTCTAAGTTAAATGTTGATGCCACATAATTCAAGTTATGTAACAAGTTCATTCCAAGATAAATTTCTTTCATGACTGATGCCTTTAAAGTTTTCATAAAGTTCGTATTTCCCTAGCTTAAAGCTTGAAGCATGACTAGTGTTATCACTTAATAGAATGGTAACCAGCATATGAAAATTTAGTTGTTTCCTTGTGTGCAACTCTGATTATGTATTAATTTATCTATTTAAATTTATGCTTAAGTAAATCATATGTAGTACTTGTTCATAATAACCATTATCACTCCTTCAAGAATTGACATAATTGTTTCATGTTCTTCTTGAAAACCTTGTTTGAGCATTTTTATGTCATATGTTGTAATTTTCCTTTAATAAGTGTTCAATCTCTATAAAAACGAATGTTTTCAAATGTTACAATGTTTTAATTTCTTTTTTTTTAAAACCCCTTACTGAGTATTTCAATGCTCACCCTACGTTTTGATTTAAAATTTTCAGGTATCAGCTTTTGAAAGATGAAATGTTTTTGAAGTTTCCGGTTTCCCAGAACCTGAACCGAACACGATCCTCTGTATGGGACATGATGTGTTGTTAACAAAGTGTATTTTATTTTAAGATAACACATCATGTTCAGAAGGCACCAAATCCTATGGTTTCTGGGGTCGGGGTCTCTACAACCTCCTGCTAAGCATTTTCTGTTAATAAACTTGATACACAAAATGTATCCGGATTTAAAATAGATTTCACAATCTGTCTAGGTCTCACAACCTATACCACAATTCTTCATGGGAAACACAAACATCCAGGCCACACACGACCTCTTACACAGATATACATGCGAAAAAAAAATGTAAGGAATGTTTGGTGTGAGGATTTTCAATATCCTCCAGTTTAAACACATGAGACAGTGTGTGTAACAGAAAAACACACACTACTAAAAAATTTAAGATAAAAAACACTATAGAGATAATTTTATGAGGATTGAGTTTAGAAGGCTCTACGTGTTTGCAGTTCAGCTCTAGACTCCTTGGTGTGAAGAAATTGCATTTTGAGTCCTTCTCTGGAAGTTTTCTCTAAAACAGTGTGTCACAACTTCTGGTTCTAGCTTCCAAGTTCTGAAGTCTTCATCTTCTTGGATTGAAATAGATTCAATGATGCATTTTAAGGTAGTGTTGAATTTGTTCTCCCAAATGATCTTTGTGAAGATCTTTGGTTCACAATGTAAGTGTTGTTCTGTTCTACTTGTTCTTTAGTTCTGTCATGTAATATCTCTCACCCCACATTGTCTTCTCTATCTCGATCTTCTATTTTATTCTTGACACCTGACAGTTGGAATGATAAAACCATGTGAATTCTTCCTCGTACCTAGTACGGTCTCGAGATATTTCTACAACCAACATTAATTAATGTAAGAAGCATTAAATTTTTCAAATATGAATGTCAGAATACTCTTAAGGAAATTGACAAAGTGTAGAGTAGAAGAGCATAGGTATCAGTATACTAGTATTGGTATCCTTATCAACGGTAGTCTTATCAGCGGTAGACTTGCATCTATAGGATTCATTGGTAAACTTATCTGCGGCAGCCTCATAGCTGTAACCTTGTAGCAGTAAGCTTACAATGGGAACCTTATAACAGTAACCCTTTAGCAGTGACTTTACTAAGATTCTAGAGGTAGGCTTCCCATCAGTGACCTTGCACCAGTAACCTCTTGTGGTAGCTCTACAATAGCCACCATCGAGCGGTAGACTCATAGTGGTGAACCTGCATTGGTAACTCAGTGATAAGGTTCCTCAGCAGTAACCTTATAGCGGTAACCATCTAGTGGTAACCTTCTAGTGGTAACCTTCTAGGGGTAACCTTCTAGGGATAACCTTCTAGCAGTAAACTTCCATTGGTAACCTTCTAGCGGTAACCTTTCTAACATTATCCTCAACCAGTGACTTAAACAGAAGGCTCTTAATAGATACCTTCATACCAGTGACCTTTTACTTAGAAAAATTTACACTATAAACTTAATCCAAAAATCAGCAAGATTAAAAATACGTAATTGTTACATGCTAAAAACTAGAAAAACTAATGAAACATGATTACCATATAAATGCAACATGATTTGGGATTATCAAAATAGTTGAATCCAAAAATATCCCCCTTTTTGATAAAAAATGATGGTAGTGAAATTTACAATAAGTAGTATTGTATCAGAGTTAAGTACATGTTCTAATATCTTTAGTGGTATCAATCAGAGCTAGAATAAATATGTATTAGATCAATGAGTAAAATGATTACACTGAATCAAAGCTATAATAATAACATTAAATTGAACCAATTTTATTGTTTAAAATATATTAGAGCATAAATTTATTGTAATTTCATATATGCAAGGTCATAATAACATTAAATTGAACCAATTTTATTATTGAAAATATATTAGAGCATAAATTTATTGAAATTTCATATATTCAAGGGCACCAAAATTAAAAAATTCTCCCCCTTTGTGATTATAAAAAAACAAAAGGAGACAAAAGGAGATCTTTGTATTTAAGAAATATGAGTACATTATACAAAAGAGTTTACAATGATCCCTATCAAATAAGATAGATGAAATTCAGTCCACATTAGAGATGTCCAAGTGAGATTTTCCTTTGGGAGGTGAGGTGGTAGGTTTAGAAGATGGAGGTATAGACCCAGGTATAACAGTAATCAAGGTAGGAGGAGCTGTGACAGAAGCATCGGTAGACCGATAATGAGTAGATATCTGAGGAATCATAGGAGTCAAGCTTCTACCTGTGTAGGAGTCAGTAAAGGGGCCATACTGGTAGATCCTAATTCTTATGAGGAATAAAGCAAGGTTGGAGGGTCAATAATAGGAGTACAATCCACATGGAGAAATGGCAGAAGGAGGTTCTTGAAATCCATAATGATCCAGCCTCCTCTTTTCATTGCTGAGATGAAATGACCTAATTCAAAGATTGAGTATCTGAGGTACTTTCACTAGAGAGATTCTCCATTTATTCTCTAACAACTGATGTGAAGTCTATTAGGCCAACATGAGGAGAGGCATATGAGGTAGAAGATGCACATAGAGGTACCATGGTAAAATCCACTATCTCGTTAAAAGACTTCGACAGTCCACTTATCAAATTCCTCACATCACCATCCCAACCATTCAAATGAACTTCCATAGACTTATTAAAGTCCTCAAACATAGTTACCATATCTTTAAAAACACTCTTAATATACCGCATGTCTTTTTACACTTGAACTCATGAATCCATATATGTGTCTAAACTCACAACTGGCTGTTTCAAAGTCTCCATAGATTCTTCCAAGGCTCTTATCAGATTACGTCATTCCTTCACTTCATGTAGTATATTTTATTGATTGAAATAAATTATTCTTTCCAAAACAGATGCTACAAGATCTTGATTTTAATCCACTATTCTCTTTATCCCAATGGATATTTCATCAAATCATCTCTCCAAATCTGATTTTAGTGACTCAAAGTCATATTTATTTACATAATCTTTAGGTAGAAGAACCACTGGTTTCATTATAGTGGTCTCTAAAAAAGAATTAATTAGAGGTCTATTGTTGGGCTTGTAATCTTTAGATTCTTTATAGTCTAAGCCCAAAATAATGAATCTAGGGTCCTTCAAATAACCATCTATTTCATGAAAAACAAAAACTGAACTTGTGGAAACAAGTTCTTCCCGCTCACATGGAGCTTCCTCCTGGACAACTGGATTATCCTCTTCCATTCTTCCTTGATCAATTGAATCATTGGCAGAGTCTACTACTTCTTCTTCTATAGAATATTATACCACTTCCATTACAATTCCAACAGATTCAACTTCCTCTTATTTTTCATTCTCTACCATTAATGTATATCCTATTGAAGGACTAACACTTAGAAATTATTCTTCACTTACATAATAATCAAATATTTCAAACTCCTCATGATCAGAGTCAACTCAATCCTCCTCTTATGAGGTATCTCTAATAGTAATGTCTCTTAAGACATTCTCCTCACATTATTCTTTAGAGGAATCCTTATCATCATTGTCCCTTTGGATAGCCTATCTTCTGGGAAAATTATTTGGTGGACTGGGATCACCAAATGATATAGCACCAACATGGGGACTTTATGGAAAGTTAGGATCACTCCTCTCATCTATATGAGAATACTCTCTTTCTTGCACATGACCAACCTCTTCTTCTTCATCTGAATACACTGGTTCTACATCATCAGGTATTAAACATAGTTCTCTTTTATCTTTTGTCCAAGTAGGATTGAAAATAGGGTTGAAGTCTTCATATATCTTATCCTCATCACTCACCCATTCCCTTTTCCAAGGGTTACAGTTTATCTTCATACACTTACAAATAATTTTGGTAATATGGAATCTGTCATTTACAACTATGGTTTATTCCTTATTTCCAGAGTCACCTTTCACTTTAAACATAAAAGATATCATGTCGGCATAAAACAAAGCATTTGATTTGGAACCAGGCCTAGTCATATCCTTTAACTGAACCATCAAAAATGTGCAAAGATTTATCCTTTGATCATGCTTCAATAAATATAGCAAAAATATTCTCTGATATTTCAAACTAGAAAAGTCCCCTCTCCTAGGACTCAAGACATGTTGTATAAACTTAAATAGTAATATTTTTCCCCATCCATCTTAGCAGAAATTACCTTTTTAGGGATTCCACTCCCTATTAGTTTGTCCAGAGCCTTTTCATAGCAAAAAATATCACTATTAGGAGGCACCACTCCAGAATAATAGTCAAATATTCCTTCATGTGGGAATATTAAACATTAAGACCATTAAATAGAAGATATTCTCACAGAAACTCCATTTACCTTTGAAATCATTCGGTTCTCATCCTCAGATTTTTAAAATTTTAGAAACTTATAAAATTCATTTACTAGCTTTGGGTAATATGGACCATTGTTATTTATGAATCATTATACCCAGTCTTGAGCTTCGAGTGCCTTCAACACTAGAAACTTGCTTGAAAATAACAATTTTGAACTTAATTATTTCTCGACCATGAATTAACCTTTAGACAAATGAGGATTGATGAGATATTCCATAATTTTACTCCCACCACTAGACTCAGCTCGAGGTCTCTTTGGGTTTGGTACATCTCCATCATCACCAACCATTGGTCTCTTTACTTTTTCAATTGTGATTTTATGCGATTTGAGGGTTTTATCAAAAGGTTAGGTTCAGGGATTCAGGAGTAAAAGGTTTGGGAGAGGATTTAAATGGATCAAAATGTGACTTTGAACATTATTTTTATCATTTAGGGATAAAAAAACAAATCTAATAAATGAAATAAAATAAAAACATTCCAGATTATAGCAGAAAATATGAAGTCTAGGACCTATCAGTAATGCATACTAGTGGTAATGTGCCAAATATAAGGTATATCGGTGAGGTGTCCTAATAACAAGGTCAAAAAGTGATGTGTCCTAACAGTGAGGTCTATCAGTGAGGTGTCCCAATAGTGAGGTCCAATGGTGAGGTTTCATAACGACGAGGTATATTGGTGAGCTGTCCTAATGAAGAGGTCTATCAGTGAGGTTTCCTAACATTGAGGTCCAATAGTGAGGTGTCCTAACGGTGAGGTCCAACGATGAGGTTTCCTAACAGTGCGGTCCAATGGTGAGGTGTCCTAATAGTGAGGTCCAATGGTGAGGTGCCCTAACAGTGAGGTCCAAAAGTGAGGTGTCGTAACAGTGAGGTGTCGTAACAGTGAGGTGTCCTTAACTAAATTTAATCATACCTAACTCATGTTTGATGTGATTTAACCTCTCATAATTCAAAGGCTTTGTGAATATATCATCCAATTGATGTTTAGTGCCAATGAATTCAATAGTGATATCACCTTTTTGATAATGATCTCTCAAAAAGTGATATATCACATCAGTGTGCTTTCTCCTAGCATGAGATACTGGATTTTTAGAGATGTTAGTAGCACTTTTATTATCACAATTTATAAATAAATGTTTGAATTGATATCTATAGTCTAGTAAAGTGTGTTTCATCTACAGAAGTTGATCACAACTACCAACTACTATATATTCAGCTTCAATAGTGGATAATGCAACAAAATTATGTTTCTTAATACACCATGATACTAGTGAATTGACCAAAATATGAAATATTCTAGAGGTTCTATTTCTATCTAACTTAAAACCAGTAAAGTCAGCATCTGAATAAATTTTCAAGTCAAATGGTTTTCAACTTGGATACAATAGTCCTAAGTTGGTAGTATACTTGAGAAATTTAAAAATACTTTTAACATCAGTTAAATGAGATTATTTGGGATTGTCTTGAAAATTAGCACACATACATACACTGAACTTAATATCAGGTCAGCTAGCAGTAAGGTAGAGAAGACTCCCAAACATACCTCTGTAATTGGTTTGATCCACCTATTTACCAGTTTCATTAGCATCCAACTTACACGTGGTACTCATAGGTGTATCACTACCTTTATTACTATCCAAACTAAAAAATTTAAAAAGATCCTTAGTATATTTACTTTGATTTAAAACAATACCATATTTATTTTGAAAAATTTGAAATCCAAGAAAAAATTTAAGTTCTCCCATTAGACTCATTTCAAATTAATTTTGCATCATATTTGAAAAATCAGTACAAAAAGAATTTTTAGAGAATTAAAAAATAATTTCATCTATATAAATTTTTACTATTAAATAATATTTTGAAATCCTTTTAATAAAATTATTAGCATCATCTATCCATTTATTAAAAACTTTTGAAATAATAAAATAAGTGAGTTTGTAATACCATGCTCTAGGAGATTGTTTTGGACCATATAAAGCTTTAGAAAGTTTAAAAACATGGTCTGAAAAATGTGTATTTGTAAAGATAGGGGGTTGTTCAAAAAACAAATCCTTAAATATATACCTATTTATAAATGAAACTTTAATATCAATTTGATAATGTTTGAAATTAAGATGCACTACATAAGAAAGTAGTATCGTAATGGATTCTAATCTAGATCCAGGTACAAGGGTTTCCACATAGTCTATTCCTTCTTTATGACTATATCATTATTCAACTAATCTAGCCTTGTTTCTAACTATATTCCCAAACTCATAAAATTTGTTTCTAAACACCCATTTAGTGCCTATGGTCAAAGTGTCCTTAGGTCTTTCTAATAATTCAAAAACACTATTTCTTTCAAATTTATTTAATTCTTTTTGAATAACTATCACCCAAAATTCATCATTGATAGCATCATTAATATTTTTGGGTTCATGTTGTGAATGAACAACTTGATGTTCAACCTGGTATCTCAAAGATGCTCTAGTTTGTGTTTCATTATTCAGATTACCTACTACAACATCTAAAGGATGATTCTTGAGAGTTTTAATACCTATAGAAAGGATTGGACTAGACTTATAATGGTTGTCTGTAAGTTCATATTCAATAGGCTCAGATTCTGGAAAATTTCCAGAACTATTTGTTTTCACTGGGGGTTCACTATTTTTATCATTAAGGTCTAGATTTGACTTATCTTCCTCAAGATATTCAAGAATGTTTTTAGGTTCACGTGGATCAGTCTAATTAAATTTTACATGAACTAATTATTCCACACATTTGGTTCCCTTATTGAATAATATATATTCATTACTATAGATTGAGTAACCTAGGAAAATTCCATCATCACTTTTAGAAGAAAATTTGTCGAGATTATCCTTAGTGTTAAGGATAAAGATTTTGCAACCAAAAACTCTAAAGTAATGAACCTTAGGTTTTCTATTGTTCCATAGCTCATAAGGGGTCTCCTTAAATAACATGTCTAATTAAAACTATATTGATTAGGTAACAAGATGTATTAATTACTTCAGCCCAAAAATAGATAGGCAGGTTATACTCATTAAGAATAGTCCTATAAATCTCTTGAAGTGTCCTATTTTTTCTTTCTACAACTCCATTTTGTTGAGGTGTTCTAGGAGTAGTGAAATTGTGATTATAACCATTATGTGAGAAAAAAGATACAAACTCCTGATTTTCAAACTCATGGCCATGATCACTTCTCAAGGTCATAATTCTAAGTCCACTATGATTTTCCACAGACTTGGAATATTTAATTAAGTAAGATCATGCTTCACTTTTATGAGCTATAAATTATACCCAAGTGTATCTAGAAAAATCATCTACAAGAACATAGACACAATACTTCCCATTTAAACTTGAAACTCTTGATGGTCCAAACAAATCCATGTGAACCAACTCAAGCGATTGAGAAGTTGAAAATTATTTCTTTGGTTTAAAAAAAACTTTGTGTTGTATTACTTTTGGAAAAGGATTACAAAATTTGTTAAGTGGGAAATAAATTTTAGGTAAGTATCTAACTAAAACTTTCCTAGTTAGTTTTCTAAGTGGGTGCACATTACAGTGTCCTAATCTTTTATTCCATAACCATTATTCCTTATAAAAATCATTTAAACAAGACAAAATTTTCTTAGATAAAGAGTTTAAATCAACAACATATACATTTTAATTTCTATGAGAAGTGAATATTAAATAATTTTTAGAAATAAATACATTGCATGCATCATTTTCAAACATAACATTAAAACCATCATCACACAACTAAGAGATACTAAGTATATTGTATTTTAACCCATCAACAAAAAGTAATTTTGAAATTAATATAGTATTGGGACTACCAATTTGGCCTAACCGATGATATTTACCTTATCATTATCAAAAAATGTAACATGTACACCATAAACTTTGATTAATCTCTTGAAGCATGAATAGTCTCCTTTCATTTGTCTTGAACATCCACTATCCAAGTACCATATGGTTTTATAGGAACACTTTAGGCAATTTTCCTACAAAACAGATTAAGCATAGGGTAACTTTGGTACCAAGATTTTCTTGGGTCCATAGAGGTTTGTAAGAAAAGTTTTGGGAACACATATTTGTCTTATAGGTTTCTTATAATCAACAGACATGTTTTGAGACATAAAAAATTCGTTATGTCCTTTAGAAAATTGTTTTCAAGAGATGATATAGAACTTGAACTAGCAATGAACTGTCTAGATTTTGGAACAATTTTTTTTAATAATTCTTCTCTATCATGGTTGATATCCTTGACCAGTTGTGTATTTTGGAGAAATTGTTTTCCTAGAAACTGAGTCAGGGTATCCCTATAGGCATTAAACTTCTCCAGACCTCTTTTTAATTTCTCATTTGATAATTTAAGTTAAGTATTTTCTTTCAATAGATGGACAAATTTTTCATTTTCAATATCCAAATCAGACTTATAATTAGAATTTAAAGCATGTTGTATTTTCAATGATTCATATTTATCCATGAGATCATTAATGTTATCCTCAAGAATAACACAGGATTCAAATAGTTCATTCATAGTCATATTTTCATCATTATTGGATTCACTTTCATTCCCATAATAGTAAGCATTATGTATAGGAGAATTATGTGTTACCTCATATATTTCTGTCATGAAACACATATTTTCATGATTCTTCTGTTCACTATCAAAAGTGTCAGATCCACTGGAGATGTCTTCAGAAGAACTCCAAGTACATTTTATATCCTTTTTTATATCCCTTACTATTGTCTTTATATTTCTTATTGAGTTTTATCTTGGGGCAATCAAACTTCACATGACCTTTTCGTTTACACTCATAGTATATTATCTCATTTGTGCTGTCATTCTATTTTCTGTCTTTTTTACCAATGTCCTTTACTATCATACCTTCCTCTATAGTTTGAATTTCTGATTAACTTATTCTTTTAGTAGAAATTTTTGAATCTTCTAGTAAGATGATCCATCTCCTCATCACTGTCAAAATCTGAATCTTCACTAGTGGACCTATCTACAGGAACTTGAACCTTTTACTTATCTTTGATCATTGAGGTAGCAGTCTTGAATGCTATAGATTTCTTTCTTTGTTCTTCATTTTCTTCCTGATTCACCTTAATATATTCTTCATACATCATGATTTTTACAATTAGTTCCTTCACTGGTAGATTGCTTATCTCACAGGATTCTCAGATAGAAACAGAGGTTCCTCTCCATCTACTAAGTAGGAATCGAAGCAATATCATAATTAGATATTTGTTTCCAACTGGTTTCCCAAGTAGACTCATGGTATTTACTATTTCATTGAACCTGATATTAATTTCAGATATAGGTTCATCAGGATTCATTTTAAAATTATCATATTTAATAGTATAATTATTTAGTCTCATTTCATTAACATGGGTTGTTCCCTCATGGGAAATAGTTAATGTATCCCACATTTCATATGAAGTTTTACAGGCATATATTCTATTGAATTATTAATCACCTAAAGCATAGTACAATGATTCATTACTTTATGGTTATTATAAAATGTAGCTTTAGTCAACTGATACCATGTGTCCCTAGCAGTAGCAGGTAATGCATGTTGTTCTTCAATTATGTCCCAGATTTCAAAACCCATGATCTCTAGACACATGTTCATTGTCATTTTCCACTGAGATTAGTTATTAAAATTAAATAAAGGTGTAATGTTAGTAGCTTCACCCTCAACTCGGTTATCCATAGCTAATTAGAATTTAAAGAACTGAAAATTTAGATATGATATAAATTTTAAGATCATTAAGATACAACTAAAATCACTGTTGAAAATAATTTGAAAAGCTTGAAAAACAGTTCTAATTGTACCAATAAACACTCCTATGATACCAACTATTGGTCAAGGTGGAAACTCAAGAGGGGGGTTAATTTAGTTCCTACTTAAAATTTATATTAAAAAAAATTATGATAAAATACCAAAATTTGAAATATCCCAGTTAATTAAGGTAGTAGAGATATAAATGTTCTATTACTCAAAAAGTATCTCAAAGGCTGGTTAGTACTTAGTTTAAATAGTGTAAAAACATATTCAAATTTTGAAATAGGTTTACTAAATTAAACACATATACACAACAACAAAAACTAACTATCAGAGTTAATGTGAAACAATTTTCTATATTTGAAATTATAGTCAGTGGAAAATAGAAAATAGAGTATTACAAAAAATGTACACAACAGAATAAAACAATAGGTTCTGTCTCAAACTGAGACTTAATCGTCTCCACTTGGTGATCATTTTCCATAGATAAGTTTATATTAATAAACTTGATACACAACCTGCATCAGGATTTACAATAGTTTTCCCAAACTGTTCAGGTCTCACAAACTCTACATAGTTTATCATGGGAAAAACAAACAACCAAGCCACACATGGCCTCTTCCACAATTATATGTGGGGAAAAATGTAAGGAATGTTTGGTGTGAGTATTTTCAGTATCCTCCAGTTTAAGCATATGAGACAGTGTGTGTAACAGAAAAACACACACAACTAAAATATTTAAGATAAAGAACACAATAGAGATATTGTTATGAGGATTTCATTTAGAAGGATCTATGTGTTTGTAGTTCATTTATGGACTCCTTACTATGAAGAAATTTTAATTTGAGTCCTTCTCTAGATGTTGTCTCTAAAATAGAGTGTCGCAACTTCAGGTTCTGGCTTACATGTTCTGAAGTGTTCAGCTTCATGGTTTGAAAGATATTCGCGGAAGCACAATAAGGGAGCTTTGAATTTGTTCTCCCAAATGATCTTTGTGATGATCTTTGGTTCACAATGTATGTTCTGTTCTATTATACTTGTTCATCAGGTATGTCGTATAATATCTCTCACCCAACATTGTCTTCTCTTGCTTTATCTCTTATTTTATTCTTGATATCCGATAGTAGGAATGATCATACCACGTGCTGTCTTCCTCGTACCTTTTACTATCTCCAGATATGCCTATAAGAAAAATTAATTAATGTTAGAAGAATTAAATTTATCAAATATGACTGTTACAATAGTCTTAAGAAAATTGAAAAAGTGTAGAGTAGAAGATTATAGGTATCAGTAGACTCATAGAGGTAGCCATCTCAGTGGTAGGCTTCTCAACGACAGGATTATTAGAGGTATCCCTACAACAGTAGGCTTTATCAGTAGACTTATCAGTAGTAGCCTCATAGCATTAACTTTGTAGTAGTAAGATTGCAACAGTAACCTTCTAACAGTGACCTTTTAGTAGTAACTTTAGTAAGATTCCTGCAGTAGGCTTCCCATCAGTGACCATGTACAAATAAACTTTAACAATATATCTATAATAGTTGTCTTTGAGTGGTAGACTCGTAGTAGTGAACTTGAATTGGTAACTCAGTGGTAAGGTTCCTCAATGGAAACCTTCAAGTGGTAACCATCTAGCAGTAACCCTCTAGCGGTAACCTTTCCAAAAGTAGCCTCAACCGGTGACTTAAATAGAAAGATCTTAATAGAGACCTTAATACCGGTGACCTTTTACTTAGAAAATTTTACACTATAAACTTAATCAAGAAAGCATTGAGATTAAAAATACATAATTGTTACATGGTAAAAACTAGAAAAACTAATGAAACATAATTATTATATAAATGAAATATGATTTGGGATTATCAAAACAGGTGAGTCCAACATTAGGGAAACCTAACATTTTTTTTCAACTGGGAATTCTTTTCTATCATAAACATGTTTTTTTAAAAATCATTAATGTGGGTTCTTAATATTATATAATTATTTATTGATGTTATTTTTTTCTATTTTTTAATTTTTATAAAAAATTGAAAAGGAATAATTTTTTTTCCAAATGAATTAATTTTTAACACATGTTTGAATGAAATCATTTTCTTACGTACACTACATGACCAAAATTTCCTGATTTCATGACTAATCATTAATTTAATTATTCCATTACATGTTTCCATGCACCTTTTATTGGAAAAATTATTTTCATTATTTTTTTTGAAATTCATAGATATTAAATAAGTGATTTCAAAATAAAAAATGTAGTTTCCTTAAGAAATTTTCTAATGATGTTTTATCATATTTTGATCTATGTTAATATCCTTAATTGAAACATACAAATTATTAAGAATATATTCTAATGATATTATCTAGAATACCTTTCTAGATGGATAAAGATCATTTTGACTTTGGAATGTGTTGGAATTACATATGTTATTTCATCCAATATTAAAAATTATTTATTATTAAGGTATGTTTATTATGTTGAATTGTTTATTCTGATAATGAATACATTGGAAAAATTATGTGAAATTTGGGGTATGAAATTCTACATCCCCTAGATGAATTAGTAGTTATACTGATTCATAACTCTTTAGTAAATTTTCAAATGGAATATAATTTTTTGTAAGATGTCCTGGAATGAGGTCTTGATCGTATGTTTAAGATGTATATCATTTTAAATTCCACCACTATAAAATCTGTTATTGATTTCCATGTGATTAATTGAATATTTATGACATTAATGGATATGTTTCAAGATTATGTTATTATTTATATGTAATAATTAGTTCATAATTTATTCCATACATAGAGTTCTTGTATTATTAATTATTTGATAGCTTCCACTATATGAATTCCCCTACCGACAATCAAATATTACACTTATATTTTATTTTCCTTCAAAAGGATTATAGGAAGTATACTATGATTCGTATTCATAGAAATTTTATAAGAAAAATTATTATTCTAAAAGAAAATACTATGTTGTATTTTTTGATCTCAAATTTATTAGGATGATAAAAAAATATGTGGTTTTTGAAGACTACTAAACTATTCGTTCTCTTGAGATGCAATCAAATTTATCTAGATCCAATATAATAATTTATCTATCAATATTTTGATTCTATGGTTAGGTTTGTTATCATTTGAATAAAGTCATCTCTAGTTCACATCTTGAGAATTATATTTAGAAAAAAATATATATTAGAGAACATAACCTAATGATATATTCTCGGGATAAGTCTATTTACATGTAAATATCATGATCCTTTGTTGAAGTAGTGATTTTGTGTTTTTTATGAAAATAAATAACTATCTTGATACTAATATACGAATGTAGATGTTGTAAAAATACATCTTCTAGATTCAAACCTAAAAAGGGAAGATTGGTTTTAAAATTGATCCTCAATGGTGCATGCTAAGTGGGCCTAAGAATACACACCTAGGTTGAAACTCGTGAGGTATATTATTTAGTTTAATCACATACACTTTACTAACCATTACGAAATATGGGAAAAAATTTATAATATTTTAATAAATTCCTAATGATACCATGGTTATGATTTTTAGATTATCTATTTATGAATCTTTAATTTATCTTGTGTATCAAACCAAAAATAGAATTATAAATGATGATTCATAATATTATAAGATAATTTAGTGTAGTAGATTATTTAGAAGTGGTACTTAATAAATGTAATGAAATGGAGATGGTTATTATAGAAATGTATTGTTTAATAGATGATATTGGTAAATTTGGACATTGATTCAAAAAAAATGTACATGAAGGGATAGAGGGAATTGAATAGTTTAATTTTATTGAGATATTCTTCAAAAAATAATATAATCATTTGAAACATGCGGACATGGATAAAATATTCCTCACTATAATTTAAAAAATGGATTAAGGTGTTGTTGTGTATGCGGATTTCATTCCTAGAATGAAATGATATTATATGAATTCCATATGTAATCAGAAATTTAATATTTATCATTTCATTATTGTCTAATGTAAATACTTCAAAGGGAACTTATGTCCCAAACATTTTAATCATATGATGATATGGTATCTTTTTAAATTTGGATGGTTAAATAATTATCCTAGTCATATAATTTAAAAGGAAATCATTAGTATAAGAGGAATACTTAGCACCAAGGAAAAATAAGGATGATAAAGGAAAATAGGGGAGTTATGGAACTACCCATATGTAATATTTTGGGAAAGAAATAATATGGTAGTTCTTAAAGGGAAAGGGAGTCTACTTTGTGATTAGTGATAAAAGACACTAGGAATGTGAACAAATGGGTATGAACGAAGCCTTTGATTGTTAGTATTTTAATTGTATGAATATATGGAACTACATAATGATTTCCCTATAAATCAAAGAAATATTCCACAGAAAAGTATAATGGAGGACGTCCAAACATTTGAAATTACTACTATAAATGTTGAAATCCATTATATTATTCTAGTAGGAAGATTGATCATAAACTAAATATTAAATTTATTCTAGACAAAAAACACTTTTCTATTTTGTATCAATCTTGAATCCTCTAATAATCCTCTAATTAAAGAATTTACCTCAATACACCTAGTGGGAATATATTTTTAATTTTGAATATATTGAGTAATGTAATTTAATATGATAAACTATTAACTAGTTGAAAACACACTTGTTGACTCCTGATTGGACTGAATAATAGTCCTAATTTATGGTGATTAATTAGATTTATCTTTTTTAGAAGTAGTATATTAAGCATTAGAATAATAAAACTTTCCCTTGTGGTTTTATATTTTAATGGTTAGAGTATTTATAATTACAATGAGTTTTATTACCAATGTTTTAGGAATTAATGTATTGCATCTTTACAGAAAGATCAGTTCATTTAAAGTGATTTTTTATTTTACTCGAAATATTTTTAAAAAAATACTGAAATTAATTTTCTTTCTTTTATGAATCTTATGATTCATTAATGGATTATTTTCATGATTCATGCATGAAAAGTTATTCTTATCCTTTAATCATAAGAATGAGATGTAGAAACTGATTATAATAGTCAATCAAAAAAAATATTATTATGTTAAAATAAATAATGTAAGAATAATTTCTCATTTTCTATATATTTATAGTAAAATAAACCCTCAAATTTAGTAAAATGTTCATTAAATAAAAAATTATTCTTTTACTTTCATTTATGATGGATTGATTATCTTTTCACCACTCATTGATTTATGGTTTTTTGTTATTAACATTTTCATGACCATGTTATATATAAATATATATTTTCCCATTGATTTTATATATCTTATCCATGTCAATATTTTAACTTCACACCAACATTTTACATATTTGGAGACCTGTTTATATTTTAGTTCATGTAACCTTTATGATTCCCACATCTAATTTTTATTGATTGTCTTATTATCCCTTTGTACGATTTGGATTTTCAAAAATGGTATTTTCACATATTTTACATTTGATGATGGAGAAAAAATTACGAGGATACAGTTTCATTACGGGGTTGAGTGGAATGTTTCCCCATATAATTTTAAATTTAATTAATACTTAGATTGATAACATTCATAACATGCAGCACCAAGCTTTAGGTTTATTCCAATATATTATAGAAATATTATTATTTAAATATTCCTATTATATCATAGGCATTAAATTGGTGGGTATTAATATGAGTAACTAGAATATGAAATACATGTACAATGGTCATGATAAATTCAAATTTATTGAATAATTATTATTAAATAAACACTCATTTTTAGTAAAGTCATTATATGCACTAAAATTATTTTTTTCTTCAAAAAAGATTTTATATCATGTTTGTTTATGATATTATAAATAATTTATAAATATATTATTGATTTAATTTTTTAAAAATTTCATATTTCTTAATAATTTTTACAAAATTATCTTAAGGTGTTTTTTTCTGAATTTTCTAAAAGTTGATTTTTGGCTGAATGATGAAAATTGTGATTTTTGAATAAAATTTCCTTTTTCTATTCAAGTATATTCAAATCCACAAGTTGATTTGGAATGTATTAAACAATAAATAAACTATTTTTTTAAAAAATATTTAAATTTATACCTTTATGATCAATAAATCTCTTGATTATCGTATAAAAACACTTTTAGACTATTTTTTTGTTTCTTAAAACTGGGTTTCCTTGATATTTGGTTTTTATATTAAATTAATTTCTCCCATTAAAATTTAATGAATATTAAAAAATTTATTAAATATTTATAATCATAATTGAAAAATTTATTAATGTTTCAAATTACATTTTTGGTTATTATGAATAGTTATTATGGTAAACATATTACAACTTTAGTATGATGGGTAAAACACATAAGTTAAGGTTGAAACTAAGTGAGAAAGACAAAATTATTCATAATAATTATAATTATTTGATTATAGTTATACCATTATCACATTATTAATGTATTTGTATTGTTTATTGAAAACTATTACTAGATTATGACTTAATAATATTTTAATCCCTTAAAAATTTCAAGGTGGGTCCCTACACGAACATATAAAACCACAACCCTCCTCTCTCTTCATTTCACCTCCTTGATATACCTAGATAATCCCAATAAATTACCTATTTTTTATAGAAATATTTATATACTAATGATATTTTATAATCTCATTAAAAGACAATTCAATGGTTTCGTAATAAGGGGCGTAATGGTTTCCTACTGAAGAAAAAGTACCCATCTTTACTGACTCTTCCAAATTTATTTATTTTTTAAAATTATATAAATATATTATAACCATACTAAAATAATAAATACTATATAATTAATAAAATTAAATTTTATTATCATTATTTTAAAACAATTTTACCCCTATTTCCCATTATATGGAAAGTGATAACTTTGCTCGTGTATATGTACAACTTACTATGTCCACATTGTGCTACAATTCATGTTTCATTACCTTCTTACATGAATGATAATAAAAATGAAAATGATAAATATATTTGATATTTATAACATAATAATAGTCTCTGAAGTTTAATATATCATTTATGTTCTTACTCTTCATCCTGATAGAAAAATTATAATGTCGCCCATGTATACGTGTAGACTACCACCTCCCTGAAGCGATGTGATTCATTTTTCATGTAAACAATTAAAGGATGATTATAATTATGTATCAAATGAATATATTTTATTTCTATATATTTATTAACATTTTTTAGATGATGTAAACAAGTGGAATTCACAAGGACTAAAACTAATGAAACAAATATTACATGAAAAATTTAATAGCTAACACCTACAAAGAACAGTTTAAAAAAGGGGTTATTAATATATAGCTATTAAAATGATATAAGTGGATAATATATGATATTAAAAGTATGAATATTATTATATTATATAAATATAATTAATTTAATTTTAATATAATGTTGTTTTAAATAACTTATGAAGAATGGAATACATGAGATAAGGGTTTATTTCACAATCTAATCAATATTCAAGTGTTGTTTATGTTTATGTTTATATTAGGGGGATAATATGATATTTTTATCATAAAACCAAAATTTTCTCTTCTACTCTATTTATATTTAAAAATTACATGTTTTTATTTAACATTCCTCTATCTATATACTCAAAAGTCTAAAAGAATTTATTGAAGGAAACCCATGTTTTTTTCCTTTCAATTGAGAATATATTTATTCAATGTATATGTTTTATTTAATTTATTTTCATGAATGTTTTTACTGTACTATAATTATTTTTAATTTCATTTTATAAAAATTTTACTCCATATAGATTTTTTTAATCTAATATCCTTGTATTTTTCTATTAATGATCTTTTTTATAATGTTTTTAGTGGAATATTTTTTATTATGTACACCGCAAAAACAGGTTTTGATGAAATCATGAATACTATTTTTATTGATGATTCCATAAATATTTTACACGGTTAAATTCAATGAAAATATTTTTCAAAATATTTTATAAATATATTAATTTTAAAAAACCTATTTTAAAATTATAAGGCAATCTTATTCATGACTTTTCATGTGATATTTTAAATTAATTTTTATATATTTCAATATACATTAATAATCAATATAATTTTGTATGGATATACTCTATTGACAAAATCAACCATATTTATCTAGATGTATTACATTAGTTTTTTTGGGAAGAGTATCATAATTTCATATAATGGTTCTCATATAGGAAATTATTTTTTTTACGGAATATTAATTAAGTTAATATGTTTATTAATATGATAAATTCATTTCAATTATTAAGTGGTGGGTGGGATTAAAATTATATAGCCTCTCAATGCATTGGTAGGTCTCATGATAAAAAATATACTGGGAGTTTAGACAAGGCCATACCCATTTATGTAAATTGTCTTGGAATTATGATTCAATTTTAGGTTTAATATGTAAGACATTATAGATTCTATCATTATAAACTATATTATTTATTTAAATATGATTATTAAAATAGATAAGTCATCCATGGATTAGTTTTAGACTAATGTGATTAATTATATGACATTATTTGATCATTATTTTCTACTTCTATATTAATCATGAAATTTTTATTCTATAATAGGTTCCACCATGTACATTTCCTTACAATGCATATGAGCTCACCCATTTATTTTATTTCCTTTACCTATGAATCAAGAATGTGTAATATGACTAACATAAATGGATATACTACAATTAATATTTATTTTCTAAAAAATAGTATGTTTTCATTTATCTTGTAAAATTTAATGTGAGAATCAACAATGTATCATGTTTTCTAGTAGTACTAAACTATTAAATCCCTTTGGGTGAGAACAATTTTATCTATAACCAATTTAATAATATTACCATCGATACTAGGATGCTGAAGTAAAGGGTTTTATATTTAGTATCATTGTAAGATTAGTATATAACATCAGAACTAGATTTATAAAAAATATATTAGATCACATTAACCTATGATAGATTCATGGTATATGTATATTTAAGGATATATCATGATTTTTCTAAAGTAATGATACTGGAATTTTCAAATAAAATATATTCTTATATGAATACTAGAATGTGGATGCTGGTATTTCATAATCTCACCCAGTGGTAATTAATCTATAAGGGGTGGATTGGGTAATAAATTGGTCACCACTAGTGAATGATGGGTGGGGTTAATAATTCACTTCTATATATACACTCCTTGAAGAAATTCTAGGATTTATTCACACACTATTTATTAACAAATAAAAAAATAGGAAATATTTTTGTGATAATTAGATATTCCCAAATGTACTATATATATGATTATAATAAATATATGAATAAATTTTAAATTTATGATATATATTTCATTATATTTTGAGTTATAAATGAATCTTCCTAATGTTACAAGATAATCTAGTTTAGCAAATTTATTATAAATTATTCCCAATGAATTGAATTGATAATATATGAACACATGTAATTAATGCAGAGATTTACCCCATGGGAAAGATAACATAGATGGTATTAAAGATGATAAAATTATGAACATATTTGGTAGGTTGAATCAAGTTATGAATAATAACCTATTTCATATGGAAGAAACAATTTCAACATAAAAAAATCATTAATATTAGAAGATTTTGTTTAATATAAACCACTATCCATTTTTCACATCTATGATTTTAGTTTGTGGTATTCCTTTGATTATTTTTCGTTTCATGTTTATTCCTTAGTTTCCTTGGGTATTTTAATAGAAAAATGAGATTTTTGGGCTCAGTAGCAGGTGGTGCACTGTTGGTGTTGGGTTTGGGTAAACCATGCACCGAATAAGGAAAACCATGTGCCTTGGAATTATAGCACTGTGTATTCCACATGGGAATCCAGACTACCATGCCCCACCCCCAAAAAATTGTGATTCCTCATTCCTCTTAGATAGTGAGAGATGAATGGTTTCTATATGGTTTTTCAAATCATGAAGGACAGTGGTGTGGTATGTCCCTTTTGGATAGAGAGGGACACATAGATTGGAAAACCATTCTGTAAAACCATACAACCTATCCAGATCATTAAAAATTTAGAAATTACCATCTTGTCTTCTCCATATTTAACCCCCAAATCACCCATAATCCACCTCATTTAGGATTTCCATCCCCAAGAGATCCCTCCCCTCCCTTATGTACAAATTAAGAATTAAACTTGGTTATTTTAGCCTTATATCTTCAAGGAATCATCATGAAATACAAATATCCCTAGGCCTCTCACTTATTCTGAGGTTTATCTTCTCTCATTAATGGGTTTTCCTTTTTTAGCTTGTTTTTTGACCTAATGAAGGTTCTATATTGTGATTTTGCATGAAATATTGATGGTTGTTTTTCTATATTTCATTTATAGGTTATTTTTAAGGTGATTCTATGGTTTTAAACTGATTTAATGATGTTCCAAGCCTGAGGTAGGTGTTTCCCTGATTTTACATTATTAGATGATTTTGTCTGGTTTACTTAGTTGATTAAATTTTCCACATGGATTATTATTGCGGGGAAAATCATGATTTGAAATGATTTTGAGAATCATAAGTGGTGAATCTTGTTTTTATAAAGAAAAATTGTTTTGTATAATGTATTCATTAATGTGGTGCTTCACAAAAGTATCTTATGCCATGTGTGAAAGGTGAAAAATTTGTTTTCAAAGGGATTTTAAGGTTAAAATGTGTTAAAATATTTGTATTCCAAAATAAACAAGGCTGGTTGCATGTTTGATACATTATTGTGCACTATGAATGGGGTTTGTGAATTGTGTAAGTGTTGTGAAGAATTTTTTAAAATGCATTGTTTTGTGTTTTTGGATTTTAAAGGGGATTTTCCCATGAAATGGATGGATTTCATATGTGACCTTATTATTTTCTTTCCAAATGGTTTTCATGAATTATTAATGTGGTAAAGAATTTGTTTCTAAATAGTTTTGGGGTGTCCATGAAATGAAAACTTTTAGTGCTTATGTAAAATGATGGTTTCCAGGAGAGATTCCATCCTTGGATCAATTTAAATTGTCACAATGGTGATTTACATGTGCGTTTACATCTCATTGAATGTGTTATTTAATGTGAATATTTGTGTGACATGTGAAATGGTATCTAAGTATAAAAGGAATCTCAGGTAACTTGGTGGGAGGACTATAACTAGTACACAAGTTGATTCAGTGTGGCCAAGGCATGGTTTCTTATAAGAGGGTTATAAATTACAACACTAACTAAACATGTGATATGATAATAGAACACTAGACCATGTGAGTCATTCCCATCTAGTTACTTGTGCAAGGGAACACTGTCAGTATTGAATTATTATATGAATACCATTATACCTTAGGATGAGATTCCCTCTTAAGTCTCATGCATAGGAACACTATTGGTATTTGTTAGAGGATTTTGATCAACAAGGTACGTGGTTCATAGGTTCCCACTTATTCAGTTTACCTTTTTGTATTTCACATGGTTTTCTATTGCGAGTGGATATATGTGATGTTGTTCCCATTGTTAGTATACTATGGACCAGTTGTACATTATGGTTTTGAAAATAGGTTCTTTTGGTAAAAGGTGTCCATGAAAAGTGTTTTCTATAAAATGTTTTCCTTTTAATGTTTCATGAAAATGTTTTCAAATGTTCTTATAAATATGTTCATGTTAAGTTTTATTCAAATGTTATAGAATGGAATCATTCTTTTTTGGTGTCATCCTACAGGGATTTGTCTTACACCCTATATACACCAATGGGTGTATGTTGACTTTTTTATGTACGACCCTGGTAAAGGAAAGATGTTTCATGTAAATGATGGGGGTTATGTTTTTAGTAATTAATTTCTTAAATTTTTTGGTGGAGATGGCTTAAGGGGGATGGACAACTTATTACAAGAAGGGTTTTAGGATGGTTTTATTGTTTCCCTTCAATTTAGGTATTCTTGTTTTGGTTTATGTCTTAAAACGATGAATATGAAAATTTTTGAATCTTGTTTGGTTATGGTTTCAATTATGTTATGTTGTCATATCTTTTTGGTTGGATTTGTTTATATTCATGGGTGGATAATTCCCAAAAGTTTATTTTTGACACCCTAGAACTGGTTACTAGTATTTCAAGATAAAGAAAACCCTTTGGGATATGTCTCGGGTTAGATAGGGAATCCTATTGAATAGAATCATGGATTGGTTCATGAGAAAAATGATATCATAGGATGTTTAATTCTTATTGGGTTATGATACTTGTGAATAGTTAGTATATACATGAGCTAGTATTTTTTGAGCACGAGTTTCTGGTTACAAGTGTGGTGTTTAGACAACAGAACTCATGAAAAGACTCGATTATCCATGGGATATCGAGTGTTCGGTTTGACTTCTTCTCTAGGTGAGACATACTAACTGCAGACTATGTATAGACACCTGGTTGGGGTGATTTGGTTTGGATTGTTATTGTTTTGGATGTGGTTCTGTCATGATTTATAGGAGTGATTTAGATTTTTTGTTGTTGTTTAAATATTTCATAATGTGCCCTAATGGTTGGGTTGATGTAATTTCCATGTGGTTGTTGATTAATATAGTAAAATGCCACCTTGAATATTTTTTGTGAAGTCATGGTAGGTGTCCAGAGAGAGTTCTCCCTCATTGATTGTTCAGAGACTAGTGGAATAAATTGTTCAGGCTATCCAAGCATTAGAAAAAATAGTGGGTTTTTTCCTCATCATGTTAGAGAAGACGAACCAGGTCGAGGAAGGTACAAATCTCTATAATTACTGAATAACTAGCCTCCTTATTTTAGGGGGAGCATGGAACCCCATGAAGTATAGGAGTGACTTGATATGATAGAGGGGATGTTTCATATTCTTGATACTCTTAAGCTGGTTAGGGTGAAATGTGATTATTTCATGTCAGAAGGTCCCACTCAGATGTAGTGGAACTCATTGTTACAGAAAAGAAATCCTAAGTATATGGGTTGGAATGATTTTAAGGTCATATTCAATGAGATTTATTGTCCCTTGTTTTTTCCTTCTCCAGGTCTTGGGTGTTCTTGGATCCTTTCTAGGGAGACCGAACCATGCCGGAGTATGCTAACCACTTCTTAGAGTTGGTTTAGTTCTCACCTGAGGTAGTTTCCCAAAAACAATTGAAGACAAAAATGTCTGAGATGGTGTTACATTCAGAAATCTGATATAATGTATTTTATTTAATCTAAAAACCTATTTTGAGGTGGTCAATCATGTTATGATGGTATAAGTTGATTGTAGAGACATGTTTGGTTTCTATGGGGTTGTGTCAGTAGTAGGTAGTGTCAATTATTCTGTGAATAAGTAGAAGAGGGACAGGTAGGAGAAATGGGGAGGTGGTAGTTCAAGCCATCCTTCCTGGCTAACTATATCTGTGGCTTCAGGTGATGGATTGGTTATGTTCTATCAGCATGGGAGGGATGAGAATATCTGATATTGATGTTAATAATAACATAGATCATACCATCGATGTAGGACTATGGGGAATTTGTATCAATTTTTCAAGATGGAAGGCCCATATCATAGTGTTGAAGGATCTATAGCTTTCAAAGGGATATCAGCCCGACTAGAATAAACTATGATAGTGGGATCTTAGTTTGGAGGTCATAGTGGCATTGATCTGTCTTATTCTCTGTAGAGTTAGTTTGGGGTAGAGCCAAATGTCAGTGGTTTTTCCTATGCTCAGTCATAGATGATGAAACTTCATGTTGTGGGAAGATCACCAGTGGAATCCGACATAGGGCCTCAAATAGTTGTAGGTACCATTCTTATTGCATCATCTTCAACTATTTCCATTTTAATAATAGTGCATTTTCTTATTTTATTTCTACACATCTTGTGGATGTTCTAGAGTTTAAAAATGTTCTTATGTCATGTGTAATGTATGTGGTGACACCTCTTGGTAATAAGAGAGAGATAAGGGTTTCAGGTGTCCATCCTATTCTTTCACTATGTCAAGGGTCACAATGGAATGGTATTTTATGGTTTTAGAAATGGACATCTCGACATGATCCTAGGTATGTATTAGATGGTTCATTTCCTGGTTCACATCGATTAGTATAAGCGGTGAGTGAGTTTCGGGACACCTAATAGAAGTACAAAAGTTTTTCATTGGTAATGGGATCCTCAGTTAGGATGTTCTAAACCTCTAGATCCAGAAATTGGAAATATTTTTTACCAGATATCATCACTCATTTTGGAGGATAATGATAGGGGCTTTGATTGTGGATTACCTCCTCTGGTGGATGAGTTCCATGAGGCATTTTTGGATAAAATTTTGGTTATTTCTTCAAATAAGGATGTGGAGCTCACCATTGATTGGAATTGGGAACAAAACCAATATATCTTCCATCATAATATGTGTACCCCATCGAGATTATGGAATTCAAGGTACAACTAGATTATTTGGAATACAAAGGGTTCATTCTCCCCAGCATCTCAACCTGGGCCACCCAAGTACTATTTTCAATAAATGTTGATGGATCTCTTCGGTTGTTCATTTATTACCGAATGATGAATATGGTAACGATAAAGAATAAGTACCCTTTAACCATATTTATGTCCTTTTTGACCATCTTAAGAGGGAATGGTGGATCTATAAGATCATTTTGTGTTCTAGGTTTCGTGAAGTCAGAGTTAGAGAGAAATATGTTATGAAAAAATCCTTCCAAAGTAGGTATGAACACTTTGAGTATTTATTCATGCCTTTCAAGGTAAAAAATTCTCTAGTGGTATTTTTGGAGATTATTAATGGGGTGTTCCATCCATATCTTGACATATTCATCATGGTGTTTGTGGATGACATCCTGGTATATTCCAAAACTGAGGAGGGACCTGATCATCATTTGAGTATTGTTCTATGAATCCTTTGGGATCCTCATCTCTATTACAAGTTTACAAAGTGAACCTTCTAGATTAGGGAGGTGATATTTTTGGGTCATATAATCTCATAATGAGGGGTTTTAGTGGGCCACAATATGATTAGTGCAGTGATGTAATGGGAGAATCTAGATAATGTTATTGAGTTTAGGAACTTTTTGTTCATGGTGGGATGTTATAGGATGTTTGTCTGGGACTTATCATAGCTTTCCTCATTCATGAATGCACTTACACAAAAAGGGGTGAAGTTTTAATGGATCCAAAAATGTCAAACATACTTTGAGTATCTTAAGCAGTGGTTGAGCATAACCCCTATTTTGATATTTCTGAAGTCTAGAAAAGGTAATATGGTCTATTTTTAAGCTTCAGGTATGGGTCTTGGATTTTTGTACTAATGCAACATGACCTTGTGGTGGCATATGATTCTAAACAAACTCCAACTATAAGAAAATAATTATCCACCCATAAAATAGAGTTAGTAGCAGTGATACACTCCCTGAAGAGATGGATTTATTATGATCTTGGGGATACATTTGTGGTTAATTCAGATCATAAGAGTTAAGACAACATTTTCTCCTAGAAAGACTTGAATTTGAGGTAGTATCATTAGTTTGAGTACTTTTAGGCTTTTGATTCTGATATAGTCTATATCCTAGGCAATTGTAATGTAGTAGAAGGTTCCTTGAGTAGAAAATTTCTAATGTAGGCATTAAAATAGTCTTGTGATGAGTGGGTTTTGAAGGGGATTTTTACACAGATGCATTTGGAGACCAAGGAGAACAATAGAGGTGTGGTCTTGTCCAGTGTTTAGTTGTCACCTTCCCTTCTAGAAATGATTTGGTTAGAGAAGCCAAGTGATGATTTGTTCTCATATTTGATGTAGTTATTAAATGGAGGGGAGTTTCCTTGTGAGGGGTCATTGTCTACTGAAGGAGATTTTTGATTTAAGGGTTATTTCATGGCGATTCTATCATCAAGGATGGTGTTGGTTTAGGATATCCACTAGTTAGAGTGGGATGATGATCCCATTTCCACAAATATGATTTGTGATTTGCATCAGTTTCTCGGGTGTCTAGATACTATACATGACATATATGACTTCGTATCATGATTTTATACATGTTAGTCAGTTATATAAGAGAACTAAATACCTTCTAGTTTTCTTCAACCATTACCCATTCTTATCAAGAAGTGGGATGATATCTCCATAGATTTTGTTGTTGGATTACCATGTAAACCTCTTTAAAGGAATGATATTTGGGTAGTAATTGATCTTCTGACTAAATAAACTCATTTCATTCAGATAAGGTATTTAACTGAAGTGGATGAGTTGGGTCAGTTTTATGCTAAGGTGGTTGTGATGCTTCGTGGTGTGCTATCAAATTTTTTTTCAGATAGGTACCTCTTTTTTACCTCACATTTTTGGGAAGATCAACAGAATTAAATGGGGTCACTTGTAAAGTTATGTACAGAATATCATCCTCAAATGGATGGTTAAACATAATAGGAGAATTAGATTTTTATAATACATGCTTCGATCATGTGTTATGGATTTCAGAGGTTTTCGGGATATCCATTCAGGAATGGTTATGTTTGTGTATAACATAAGATACAGATTTCTATTTTAAATTGATCCTTTTAAGTCACTTTATGGTCAGTCTTATCAGTGTCATTTGGATTGGTAATAGGTTGGTGAGACCTCATTGTTGGTACTGATAGTTTTGTAGGAAACATTTGACAAAGTCACGTTGATCAGGAAGTGGTTATTGAAAGCATAATTTCATTTTAGGTATTATATTTATTTGTGGTGCTAATATTTTGAGTTCATTATGGTTGACTGGGTGTTTCTGAAAGTGGCACCACAGTTGGGTCACTGTTATCATGGTAAGAAGGGAAATATGACACTAAGGTATGTCAGAACTTTTAGGATTGTATATAGAGTTGGTAAGGTGGAATAACAGTTAGTGTTTCCTTCTCAATTGATGTCAATTTAAAATGTGTTCCATTTATCTTAGTTGAAAATGTATAATCCAGATCCGTTTCAAGTGTTGAATTGGGAAGAGATGTATTTTCATCCAAATTTTTCCATGTGTGAATGGCTAAAGTGGATTGTGGATTCTCAAAAAAACATCATGGAAAATCTATACTGTTGGTTTATTTTCATTGGAAAAATATAGTGATGAGTGTGAGACATGGAAACAAAAGTATTGGGATGAAGTGGTTTATCCATTTTTGTTTTTTTGATAATATATTAGAGTGATTTTTTGGGGGTGGATTGTTTTCATGATGGGGATAATTATCGCATATGTGATATGATTTTAAGGTATTCATTATTTAATTTTTTAGGTTTATTTTTTAGTTTCCCAATGTTTTTTTGGAGAAAAATTGGATTTTAGGGCTTGACAGTAGGTGGCACACTATTGGCACATAGTTTGGGGAAACCATGTGGTATCCTAAGAAAACAATTCACCTAGGGACAATAACATTGTCCAGGCCACATAGTCATCCACACATGCATTCTATATCCCCAAGAAAACCATAAGGTCTTATTACTATTTGATAGAGAGAGACTCATAGTTTCTACATAGTTTGGAAAACTGTGTTGGTTAACTATGTGGCTTGTCCCTTTTGGAGAGAGAGGGATGCATGGTTGGTAGATAGTTTGGAAAACCATGTGGGAAAACCATCTGACTAGTCCATGTTATTAAAAGGTGGGAAATTAAATTTTCCCCTCTTTGGATATAACCCCCAAATCAACCATAACCATCTCCATTATAGATTTATATCATTAGGAGCTACCTCCCTTCCTTCTTGAACCTCTTGAGCATCATTTCATGTGTGTTTTAGGCCTTAGATCTTCAAGTAATCATCATTTAAATCATATCCACCATTGATTCTCTATTTTTCTAGGGATTCCTTTCTATACTTCTTGTTTTTTCTTTTTTAGTGGGTTTCTTGACCAAATGAAGGTTCAATGTTGTGTTTTTGGGTTACATATTGATGGTTTTTTCATGATCACACCTTTATAGGGTCTTGTAGAGGTAAAGTTTTGGGTTTTCACCAGTTTATAGAAGTTTTCAAGATTTCAGTAGGTGGTTCCTTGATTTTACATTATTAGATGACTTTAGATTCCTTTATTGGTAGATTAAATGTGTTTTATGAATTAATTTTTCACCAAAAAACATTTTTTCAAAAGTGTTTGAGTGGAATTTGAGATGAATAATGGTTTTCTAAATGTAAATGGTTATGTTTCATGTGTTCTTTATTATGCAACATCCGGAAAGTGTTTCATTCCTTATTCCAAAAGTGTGAAATGTATTTTCAAAGCGATTTGAAGGTGATAATGTGTTGAATGATTGGTTTTCCAAAGGAATTGGTTTTTGATGAATGTTAGATACTTTGTTGTGTACATTTATTGTGGTTTGTAAATTATTACGTGATGTGAAGCATGTTTTTAAATGGATTTGGTTTGGGTGTGTGGATTTTAAAGGGGGGTTTTTTCATGAAAATGGTTGGATTTTATATGTTCCGTTGTTTTTGTGTTTCCAAATGGGTTTCACGAATTCCACAAGTGGTGTGAAATGTATTTATAAATGGATTTGGTGTGATTGTGAAATGGAATGTAGTTTTTTTGTGTGGAAAAAGGTTTTTTACATGTGAAGATTGATCATTGGATCAATGTTAATTTTGAAAAAGTTTATTTCCTTGTGTTATTATTATTCATTTCTTATGTTTATAGAAGTGACAATTTATGTGACAAGTGAAATGGAATTTGAGATCAAGGGGAATCTCAAGTGTCTATGTGGAAATAATACATCAAGTATTCTAGTTGATTGTTTGGGATTGAGGCCTTATTTCATCTAGAAGGATTGATGATTAACATAGTAACTAAACATGTTATATGATCGAAGACCCCTAGACATAGGGATGTGTTCCCCTATAGTCAATCATTCACATGAAGGATGATGGTATTGGATTATTATATGGAGACCATTAGACATTGGGATGGAATCCCCTATAATGGACCATGAATGGGTATTATATTGGTATTTTTTTGGAGGATTTTGATCAACTAGGTATAAAGTACATAGGGTCCCCCTTGTGAAATTAACCATTAGGGTTTTTCCATGATTCTCTCTTGTGACATGATATTTGTGTTGTTGTGTCGACCATTGGTATACAGTGGACCTTGTGTACATTGTGGTTTCAAAGCATGTTTCATTGGATAAAAAGATTCATTTAAAATTGTATTCCCTAATATTATTTCCTTTTAATGTTCCTTGAAAATGTTTTCAAATTTTCTTATGAAAATGTTCATGTTAATTTTCCTTCTAATGTTATAGTATGGAATATTTCTTTGGGGTGGAATCCTACTAGACTTTGGATCATGCCCTATATACATTAATGGGTGTATGTAGACATTTTTATGTATGACCTATGTAATGGAATGACGTTTCATTGCAGTGATTATTGATCTAGTTGATATTGTTTTAGTTCTTTTAGGTGTAAGTGGATGTGTCTTGATAATGATGGCCCAATTATCACATGGATGTTTTTGGGATGATTCTTTTTTTTGACTTCTGTTGTAGTATTTTGGTTTTGTTTTAAGTTGTAAAATGTTGAATATGAAATTTTTTGTATCTTATATGGTTATGGTTTCAGTAATGTGATGTTGTCATATCTTGTTGGTTGGTTATGGTTATATAAATTGGTGAAACTGTTCACAAAAGTTCATTGTTGATACCCAGGTACTATTTTTTAGTCCACAGGGATCCAAAATTCACTTCATCCCATGTCTCAGTTCAGGTCAAGTGTTGGATTCGATTGCATCCCTACTTGGTTCATGACACCATTAATTTGAAAAAAAATCCATCGATATAAGATAAGTGGATCTATTCCCATAAAAATATATTTTTGGGATTTTTGATGTAATTAAAGGAAAAATGTTATTCTGGTTGTTTATTGTTTATAGGAAGATATTAATTAGTGGTGGTTAATGATTAAAATTATAGGGTATAATGAAGATATATAGATAATGTTATTGAAGAATTTTATGGACATATTCATTGAAAATTACATTCCTCATGAGAAAAAATCTATTATAGAGGAAATTTCTCAATATAATATAGAAGGATCAGAAACATGGTTTTGAGTATGAGAAAAATGTTACCTGAATAAAAATAAATTATTTAAACTACATACAAAACATCAAAATTAATATTGAACAATTCTTTGATGGGATCATGTATAGCCTCAAAAAATAAAAATATAAAATATTTCCTCATATGAAGATATTGTATCAAGTTCCATCAGGATGGTTGAGGAAATATACAAGTCACATATTTCAAAAATAGACAAAGTGATGATAAGGACTACAGAGTTCCAAGATAAAATTATGGAGAAAAATGTAAATAAGAGATTTATGGGACTTCCTAAACATGATAACTATATAAAGAAAAACATCGACACATTTTTGAAGGTAATTCTTGTTTTCTTAAAGTATTGAAAGAAATGAAATCAGTCACATGGAAAAATTGGAAAAAAATACTCTAGGGTTCATTGTTTCAACTACAATGAGATAGTTCTATATGTATATGAATTTCCCTAGTGTTATGGGAATGTAATATAGACAATAATATGGTATTTTGAGTAATTAAATTCAAGTACTAAATCTGATGTTAAAATCCCTTAGGTTGTTATAATAGGTATTGTGATCGTGAACTCATGCTTTATTTCATTCGAGACCTACAATAACTATTCTATTTTTTCAAACATATCAAATAATCCCATGAACCTCAAAGTAATGAATTTTAAATTAATACATTAATTTTAAATCTTGATATAATGACAAAATATTGGGGGCTTTCCATTAAGATGAATAACTATTCACTAGTGGAAAACATGGTTGTTATACACTTGTTTGGATTGATCATAATATTTATTTCAGGTGTTAATTATTTAATAGGATTTATGTGTAGAGAACCGAAGCTTGACGTACATGGACAATACATTACTTTTGTGGAATACTTAATACATAACAAAAACCGACACACAAGGATTGTAATAGTTTATTGTCTTTGGAAACTCGGAATAAAATCTTCTAATCATGGTGAAAGATCTTCAACATCTCCCAATAAAGATCTTCCCATTTCTTTTCTTACCTAAAACCTTTCTTTATATCCTGGGGAAAAGAAAACATAAAAGGGGTGAGCTCAAATGCCCAGTAAGAGTAAACATAGAGAACATAAAACAATCCATAAACATTTGAATGCAAATACTTGAACGTATAATCTAAACATTGAAATCTTGAGCGAAGACATGAATCTTGGAAGTACGTAAGGCATATATCATAAGGGAAAATCAAGCATTATAAAAAATCATGGGAATAAAACATGTAATTGTGGCAACCATTAAGCACATGATATGATTTCCATAGTAGCCTAGGCATTACTGCGAAGACCATCTTAGTGGACAAAGTCCCTTTCTGAATCGAGTTCACTCCTTGTTCCAGTCTTGTATTACTGAACCGGTTTAACTTTACATTACAGCCATGACTATCTCATGAGATATAAATCTTTACCCAATGCACTGTAGGGAGATATAGGTCCCACCCATCTCATAATGAAATCATTCTTACTTGTTCCACAAAATAAACTTATAACATTCATCATAACCCAAAGAATAAAATGGGTTTCATAAACATCATCCCATAATATCATAATACATATAAAACAAATGGACATTTAATCATAGGAAAAGTGAAACCATGTAAATCATAGATACATTATACTTGAAACATACACATATGATGTAATTTCATCTTATATGGAAAATGGTTTTGATAAAACAGTTGAAATGAATTCTTGAGGAAAATATCCTTTATTCTTCAAAATCAATTTCTATTCAAAAAATGTCGTGAAATTTTAAAAGAAAGAGATTTTTATGAAAATAGTCATGAAATCTTTTGGAGGAAGCTTCATGAAAATAAGGCTTTATAAAACCGTAAAAATCCTTTCATGCCGTATAAGTTAAAAAAACATTTTTCTCGTACTTTTGCCGAAAAAGTCAAAAAGTACCTCGTAACGTAAACAAAAGAAATATTCTCTACATACTATGTAGTAAAAGTCAAAATTGGTAAAAACGAAATTAAAAATACATAAAAACACTTTTATAAAATATGTACTTGGATGATAACAATAACCCCAGCAAATACTTACGAATAAACAATCTTGGATAAGAACGAGATTGGAAAGGTTATCCCTTACCTTAGGTACGATATGTTTCGTATCGATCCAAACCTCCTGTATAATGATCTAAATAATGTCATTGAATTATTAAATAATCATATTCATTGTTATGATATCATATATGTTTCACTTCTGACTTTATATTACCCGTTCTTTTGTAAATTCCATGTTAAAGCAGCATTTTGGGTAAAATCATTTCATTTATCGTTTGTGTTTCGACTTGTCGTTCTTGATATTATTACTTATATCATGATTTAAATAATTCCAGAATTTCAAACATGATTTATATATAATATATATTCATCATATACATTTATATTATAGATCGATAAAGGTAATGAAATACACTGTTCATGGAGACGGTAGGCCGTACGTACGCATGAATACTGTTTTCGTTTCCTTATTGAATTTAATGGAATTAAGTAGATGACATAAATATATATATACATAAATCCAGTATCATTATTATTTCATTTATTTCATGATTACTTATTATATATACTTTATAATCATTAATGAATGGTTAACATGGGGAATGAATCTCATCGCGTCGTGGAGACGGTAGTCCGTACATACGCATGAGCAATGATATCGTTACCATAATTATTGAATAGAATTAGAGTGGATGGTATAATATACCAGAATCAGTATGATGTTATAATAACTATGTATAGTTATTCTTTACACCATTATACCCATCCATGTATGGTGGTGTTGGAAAAACAGATTACACCATGGCGTGGAGACGGTATTCCGTGCGTATGCACGTGCAGTGATTTCGTTTTCCGTAGGATGGATGGAAGGTGAAATGGGGTTGTTTAATATTTATAATAACATATAATTATATTATTTATACTTATGTTATTACTTTATAATGAAACAACTAAATAAGAAGAGGTTGAAGAAAAAAGAATCTTGAAAGAATCGGTAGAAGAGATTACCTCTTCTTCGACGCACCTCCTTTAAACTTCTTCTTAGGGCACTAGGGTTGGTATTTTAAGAAGCCCAGTACCTCTATAAGGTTTCTAGGGATGTGGATAAGTGAAATGGGCAGAGTTTTACCGAGATTCAAGGCTCTAAATGGTGTGAGGAAGAGAGGGAGGAGGTGCCTTTTTATAAGGGAGGAGAGGGGCACCTTTGGAATCCTCAAGAATATTAGTTTAATATAAATTCAAACCCCACATAAGAACCTCCAAAAATTACTCAATTATAATATTAGATGATATTGGGTTGTAATATAATTAACCAATAAAATTTAAACATGTTTTGATCTTATTTTAAACCTTATTATTTTGATTTATCCTTATTTAATCAATTTATGTTTATTTGTGGTAATAAAATTCTAAATTTTAAATGGTTATAAATAATCACTTATGTGTTGTAAATTTTCCATAATTGGATACTTTATGACTTTTGAGACTATATAAATTTCAATTTATAATTGTTAAATATTTTTGTGATTTTTAAACAATTTAAAAATATGTTATTTTTATATAATAACAATAGTGTCAAATTTGAAACTATTCATTTATTTGAATTGAAATAAAATCTACATAGAGTCTATATTCGAAATAAAATATTCAATAGATTCCAAACATGTAAAATTTGTCTATAAAGTTAATGGAGCACATTAAATAGTTTATATAATATTTATGTTAATATTTTTTAAACCATTTATTTGGTATATCTCTTAATAAAATAATTACTACAACATTTTTGTATAATTATTTAATATACTTATTTTTTGCATAAAAATTAAAAATAAAATCCTATGATGCAGATAAATCTATTAAAATTCACAATAATACTTTTAATCTAATTTATCATCTTAAAATCACAATAGTTAAATTTTTATATTTATTAAATTATTAAGGTGACAACTTTGGCATCATTTAAAATAAAATAGTATAAGTGTCATAATCACTTTTATAAGGCTCAAAATGGTCAAATATTCTACCACTGGATGATTATGGTATAAATTTACATGAAAAATAAGTTTTGGTCATGGTTTTGTGGCTTTTATGGTCACTAATAGTTTAATAAATACTATATTCTTGATTTTTCACTAGATAAACAATTTCTGCATCACCATCGTGTCCCAATTAATGATAATTATATAATCCATAAAAATTATAAATACATTATTATGATGTAGATAATTTTATTAGATTTATGGAGACTATTAATTTTTTAAGTTTCATGAAGTTTATCACTAAATTAAAATTAATATACATATAAGATTTAAGAAAGTGACATGTTGTCACTTTCTTTGGTTTTAAAAATAATTATATTATTTCACGGTAAAAATTCCATGAAATGAATCTAGTACGACCATTAGCTGATATGGGTCGACTTTGATTCATCCAATAGGATTTTTCCAAGTGTTAGGGTAATTTTATAATCTTATTTTTACCCTTAATTACCCGATTTACCTTTAACTGTAGTAAATAAAAATTTACCGTACAATATCAAAAAAATAAAAGTAACCTATTAACATAATTTGGACCCACTTAATCCAAATATGGAATCAATTTTTTTAAATTCAATACACAGAAGTTTCAGAAATTAAATTAAAATTAATCCCGTTGTCGAATGAAAACGGGTTTTTGTTTAAAACATTGCAAAAGAGTGAATTGATTTAACCGACGAATTCAATGTAAACTCAATGATAATGACATACATTATATTAAATGGTAAAAATATATTCTATTTATACTTTAAAACCATTAAATATTACAATTTAACCATATAAATTATTACGATGAAAAAAATTGTTTTTAATTAAAATATAGCGTGTTTTTACTAATCATTAAAATATGAAAGTTATCAGAAAAATATCAAAAATTTATCCAATGTAAATTTTTATATCCTGATTCAAAAGAAGAAGGTTATTTTTTAAAACTGAACTTATAAACTTGTCAACAACTATATTTAAGGTGGGTACTCCATAAAAAGGCGACAAAACTGCATTTTTTGAAAAATACTTATTTTTCCCGAAAAATTTATTTTGTTCACATACCATGTTCTAGAAAATGTGTAAGATGAAATAATAATGATATAAAATTCAAAATTTAGTTAATAATATTCATAATAGCTAGTTCATAATAATATTATAACCATATATCATTTTTTAGTGAAACCTGATATTGTGTACAACACATGCTATCGAGGAAAGTCGTGATTGCGTGTAATGTAAGCCATGTCAGGGTTGCATGTTGTGCAAGAATCCTTAATTGTTTCGTATAACAGAATCCAAACATATTTCATTTATACATTTAATATATATATATATACATACCCACTCAATTTTTGCGTAGAATGACTATTATAAAATGAACATGAAATTGTGTGTAACACAATCTAAGAATAGTGTTGCGTATACTGCAAGCTAATACGGTGTTGCGTATAGCACAAGATAATCTTATTGTAGCATAAAACACATGAAATTAATTAAAAATAATACTTATCATAAAATATCAGGTTGTTACATTCTACCCCCCTTAAAATGACCTTTTCCCTCAAAATTCGTCGGGGTTATAAATCGTTTACTATTCATAGAAACCCACATCGTAAAAATGAATACTAAAACATAATTTTAAAAACTAAAGTATTAAACACAACGATTACCCAAAGTAACTCATCACTAGGTTTCCATATCGGAGAACATAGGTGAAAATATGGATATGGAAGAAAAATCTAACCATCAAGTTCTGATGGAGAGTGGTAGAGTACATGGATATGAAAAATCCAACAATCACAAAGCCATAAATTTGTGATGAAATAAGGTACCATCTAATTCATTTGATATAAGAGCACTGGGACAACATTTTTGGTTTTCAATTTCATTTCCCTAATGTTGAAGAATTTTATTTAGAATAAATAGTTACTTTATTTTGGTACAATCTCACTGTTGTTCATGCTTGAACAATTTCCACTTCATCTCTTAAAGAAATGAAGTTGAATTTGTTATTCGTGAAGTGTTAGCAGATCATGTGATAGAATGATGGGTTATTACATCTATCTCAAATAAAATGTTAGAAAAAGTTATTAAATATACATAAGTCGATATATAGTGAGATTAATCATATATGGTTCCTAAAATGGACTTATACTTCATATATCATACTGCTTAATATAATAAATCTAGTTTCTACTAAACAGGGACTTCCTGTAGGCTAGTGGTAGGCGATAAAGGCCAGTAACACTTTAGTTGTGGTTTCGATTCCCACAGCCTTGTCCAACGCGATGGGCTGTTGTCCGTCCTGTAGGTTGTCCTTTTTCTAAAACTACATTACTATAACATCCCATCAATAATATCGAAAAAAGTTCTATCCTTAAACAATACTAACTTATGTCCAACATAATCCATTCCAAACTTTATCTAAAATACTTCGGTCCAAGCTCATAGTATAAAGAAAACGATTACTTGAAATGTCATCAACCAACCATCATTTATCCCCCATATATCTTGTTGGTCACATTCCAATCATGTGAATACCTTAATCATGTATTCTCTTGAAAAATAATACCCATTAAACCTTAGTGAAAACATGAATGATTTCAAAATTTAACTCTTTCCACATACCAAAATCCAAAAATTCTATATACTCAAACCATGATATAACCTTATCCTTATATCAGTCATGAGCTCATGAATACTATCAAACATTTAATTTTCTCCTTATCCCTTCATTATGAGCATATCATATACTTTCCAAAAATATCTGAATAAACTTTCATGGTTACTGGTACCATTCATCATACACTTCAAAACCTTAAGGAAAGAAAACAGTGTAACAATCCTTAGATGTCTCTTTATTCCATAGTACCATGAGATTACTTATACAACATCACACTTTATAAACATGTAATCATTCCACTACCTTCTTAAAATGTTGACAAAGCTTCAACAATTCTTTCATCTCACATATCATTTGTATTCTCTTCATCATCATAAACATAAATACTACCCATACGACCATACTGATTCTCTTCAAGAGACTTTCCCTTAGGGCATTGGTTTTCATAATGCCCGTACATTCCATATTTAAAACATTTAACCATTTTTGATGTCGTAGCAATACCATTATCCTCATCCATGGTGTTAACTGAACCTTTTCCTTTTCACTTACTAGCATTATGTACATTGTTTCCACACCCAAAGCATCTTCCAGTTCATTTGAAACATTCTCCTTGATGCCTCTTCCCATATGATTTACATAGGGGAAATTGAACTTTCTTTCCTCTATAATCATCATGAAACTCCATATTTCTCTTATTAGCCGAGTTAGGAAACTTACCAAATTTGAGTTTATTGATCATATTATGAGATTGATGATTTGGCATAACAATGATGTTTGTACTTCCAAATACCATTTCATTTGGATGGTCATGAATAATATCATTCCATTTTCTGTTATAGCCTATATTATCGTGAATCTTCCTATTTCCAACCATTTTCTAAAACCCAAAAAGAATAGTCTGAGAGGAAAAAATAATGATTGGGAAAACAACATAGTAAAGGGGGAGTACCCTCAATATCTAACATCTTAGGTTAAATTCTAAGATCATTACCGTAGTTCTAGGACTATATCCTATATGTATACTTATCCATCGGGACATCCCTAGCCATACCTTAGAAATATCTCTAGGGATCTCACTAATGTTTTCGCATCCTAGTTTCCAAAGGTTGACTAAAAATTTCCTCTGATACCAACTTTAGAGACTCGAATCTTGACGTACATGGACAATACATTACTTTTGAGAAATACATAATACATACCAAAAAACAGACACACAAGGATCGTAATAGTTTAGTGTCTTTGGAAACTCGGAATAAAATCTTCTAATCGTGGTGAAAGATCTTCAACATCTCTCAATAAAGATCTTCCCCTTTTTTTCTTACCTAAAACCTTTCTTTATATCCTGGGGAAAAGAAAACATAAAATGGGTGAGGTCAAATGCCCAGTAAGGGTAAACATAGAGAACATAAAACAATCCATAAACATTTGAATGAAAAAACATCAACATAAAATCTAAGTATCAAAATCTTGAGCAAAGACATGAATCTTAGAAGTACGTAAGGCATATATCATAAGGGAACATCAATCATGATAAAATATCATGGGAATAAAACATGTAATTGTGGAAACCATTAAGCACATGATATAATTTCCATAGTAGCCAAGGCATTGCTGTGAAGACCATCTTAGTGGACAAAGTCCCTTTCTGAATCGAGTTCACTCCTCGTTCCAGTCCTGTATTACTGAACCGGTTTAACTTTCCATTCCAGCCATGTCTATCTCATGAGATATAAATATTTACCCAATTCATTGGAGAGAGATATAGGTTCCACCCATCTCATAATGAAATCATTCTTACTTGTGCCACAAAATAAACTTATAACATTCATCATAACCCAAAGAATAAAATGGTTTTCATAAACATCATACCATCATTTCATAATACATATAAAACAAATGGACATTTCATCATAAGAAAAGTTAAACCATTTAAATCATAGAGACATTATACTTGAAACATACACATATGAATTAATGTCATCTTAGATGGAAAATGGTTTTGATAAAACACTTGAAATGAATTCTTAAGGAAAATATCCTTTCTTCTTCAAAATCAATTTCTTTTCACAAAACGTCATGAAAATTTAAAAGAAAGAGAGTTTGTTGAAAATATTCCTGAAATCTTTTGGAGGAATCTTCATGAAAATAAGGCTTTATAAAACCGTAAAAATCCTTTCATGCCGTATAAGTTAAAAAAACATTCTTCTCGTACTTTTGCCGGAAAAGTCAAAAAGTACCTCGTAACGTAAAAAAAAGAAATATTACTTAGATACTATGTAGTAAAAGTCAAAATTGTTAAAAAGGAAATTAAACATACATAAAAACACTTTTATAAAACATGTACTTGGATGATAACAATAACCCCAGCAAATACTTACGAATAAACAATCTCGGATAAGAACGAGATTGGAAAGGTTATCCCTTACCTTAGGTCCGATATGCTTCGTATGGATCTGAACCTCCTGTATAATGGTTTAAATAATTTCATTGAATTATTAAATAATCATATTCATTGTTATGATATCATATATGTTTCACTTATGACTTTATATTACCCGTTCTTTTGTAAATTCCATGTTAAAGCAGCGTTTTGGGTAAAATCATTTCATTTATCGTATGTGTTTCGACTTGTAGTTATTGATATTATTACTTATATCCTGACTTACATAATTATAGAATTTAAAACACAATTTATATATAATATATATTCATCATATACATATATATTATAGATCGATAAAATGAATGAAATACACTGTTCATGGAGACGGTAGGCCGTACATACGCATGAATGTTTTTTTCGTTTCCTTATTGAATTGAATGGAATTAAGTAGATGGCATAAATATATATATAAATAAATCCAGTATCATTATTATGTCATATATTTCATGATTACTTATTAAATATACTTTATAATAATTAATGAATGGTTAACATGGAGAATGAATCTCATCGCGTCGTGGAGACGGTAGTCTGTCCGTACGCACGAGCGATGATATCGTTCCCATAATTATTGAATAGAATTGGACTGGATGGTATAATATACCAGAATCAGTATTATGTTATAATAACTATGTATAGTTATTATTTACACCATTATACCCATCCAAGTAAGGTGGTGTTGGAAAAACAGATTACACCACAGCATGGAGACGGTATTCAGTACGTACGCACGCGCGGTGATTTCGTTTTCCATAGGATGGATAGAAGGTGAAATGGGGTTATTTCATATTTATAATAACATATCAGAATATTAGTGATACTTGTGTTATTACATTATAATTAAACAACTAAATAAGAAGAGGTTGAAGAAAAAATAAGCTTGAAAGAATCGGTGGAAGAGATTACCTCTTCTTCGACGCACATCCTTTAAACTTCTTCTTAGGGCACTAGGGTTGGTCTTTTAAGAAGACCAGTACCTATATAAGATTTTTAGGGAAGTGTAGAAGTGAAATTTTCAGATTTTGGCCGAGCTTCAAGGCTCAAAATGGTGTGAGGAAGAGAGGGAGGAGGTGCCCTTTTATAAGGGAGGAGAGGGAAACCTTTGGAATGCTCAAAAATATTAGTTAATATAAATTCAAAACCCACATTAAAACCTCCAAAAATGACTCAATTCGATGATTATATGCGATTGGGTTGTAATATCATCAAACAATAAAATTTAGACATGTTTTGATCTTATTTTAAACCTTATCATTTTGATTTATGTTTATTTAATCTATTTATGTTTATTTGTGGTAATAAAATTCTAAATTTTAAATGGTTATAAATAATAACTTATGTGTTGTTAATTTTCCATAATTGGATAATTTATGACATTGGAGACTATATAATTTTCAATTTATAATTTTTAAAAAATTTTGTGATTTTTAAACAATTTAATAATATGTTATTTTTATAAAATAACAATATTTTCAATTTTGACACTATTCATTTATTTGAATTTAAATAAAATCTACATAGAGGATATATTAGAAATAAAATATTTAATATATTCCTAACATGTCAAATTTGTCTATAAAATTCATTGAGAACATTAAATAGTTTATATAATATTTATTTTAATATTTTTAAAACCATTTATTTGGTATATCTCTTAATAAAATAATTACTACAACATTTTTGTATAATTATTTAATATACGTATTTGTTGCATAAAAATTAAAAATAAAATCCTATGATGCATATAAATATATTAAATTTACAAATAATACTTTTACTCGAATTTATAATCTTAAAATTACAATATTTAAATTGTTATATTTATTAAATTATGAAGGTAACAACTTTGGCATCATTTAAAATAAAATAGTATAAGTGTCATAATCGCTTTTATAAGGCTCAAAATGGTCAACTATTAGACCATTGGATTATTATGGTTTACATTTACATGACCAATAAGTTTTGGTCAGGGTTTTGTGCCTTTTATGGTCACTATTATTTTAATAAAAACTATATTCTTGATTTTTCAGTAGATAAACAATTTCTGCATCACTACTGTGTTACAATTAATGATAATTATTTAATCCCTAAAAATTATAAATAAATTAATATTTTGTAGATAATTTTATTAGATTTATGGAGACTATTTATTTTTGAAGTTTCATGAAGTTTATCACTAAATTAAAATTAATATACTTATAAGATTTAAGAAAGTGACATGTTGTCACTTTCTTTGGTTTTAATAATAATTATATTATTTCATGGTCAAACTTCCATGAAATGAATCTAGTCCGACCTTTAGGTGATATGAGTCTACTTTTATTCATCCAATATGATTTTTACAAGTGTTAGGGTAATTTTATAATCATATATTTACCCCTAATTACCCGATTTACCTTTAACTGTAGTAAATAAAAAATTACCATAGTTACTATTCACAATATCAAAAAAATAAAAGTAACCTATCAACATAATTTGGACCCAATGAATCCAAATATGGAATAAATTTTTTCATATTCAATACACAGAAGTTTCAGAAATTAAATTAAAATTAATCCCGTTGTCGAATGAAAACGGGTTTTTGTTTAAAACATTGCAAAAGATTGAATTGATTTAACCTACAAATTCAATGTAAAATCAATGATAATGAAATATATTATATTAAATGGTAGAAATATATTCTATTTATACTTTAAAACCATTAAATACTATAATTTAACCATATAAATTATTACGATGAAAAAATTGTTTTTAATTAAAATATAGCATGTTTTTACTATTCATTAAAATATGAAAGCTATCAGAAAAATATCAAAACATTATCCAATGTAAATTTTTATATCCTGATTCAAAATAATAAGTTTATTTTTGGAGAATTGAACTTATAAACATGTCAAAAACTAGATTTAATGTGGGTGCACCATAAAAAGGCGGCAAAACTGTATTTTTTGAAAAATACTTATTTTTCCCAAAAAATTTATTTTGTTCACATACAATGTTCTAGAAAATGTGTAAGATGAAATAATAATGTTATAACATTAAAAATTTAGTTAATACTATTCATAACGGCTAGTTCATAATAATATTATAACCATGTATCATTTTTTAGTGAAACCTGATATTGCGTACAACACACGCTATCGAGGAAAGTCACGATTGCGCGTAATGCTAGCCAAGTCAGGGTTGCGTGTTGTGAAAGAATCCTTCATTGTTTTGTATAACAGAACCCAACCATATTTCATTTATACATTTAATATATATATATATATACACACACACTCAATGTTGCGTAGAATGACTATTATAAAACGAACTTGGAATTGTGTGTAATACAATCTAAGAATAGTGTTGCATATACTGCAAGCTAATACAGTGTTGCATATAACACAAGATAATCTTGTTGTAGCATAAAACACATGACATCAATTAAAAAGAATATTTATCATAAAATATCAGGCTGTTACATTATGAGTTATTATATTAATCATAAAATAGTTTATATTTACATAGTGTTTTTATAATTTAAATGCTACAATAATGTATAATTTCCATGAGTGTTATTATTAATTTGTCATGAATTACTATATTACTTATACAAATAAATATTTATTAATTCTGAGTATTATTTTAATATGTATTACACTTATTTTTCAGTAATGAGTGAAAAATATTGAATTTATTTTATTCATCATATGTTCCATTAGTAAATTATGTTTATGTTTCATTAATGAAAAATTCCTATTTTTTTAAACATTTGAATAAGATGTAGGAACAAATTAAAATATCCAATCAAAAAATAAATCATATAAAGGTAAATAAAATAAAGTATAATTTTTTTCTTTATATTGATAGTAAAATGTTCCCATAATATTAAATATAGGTACTTGAGAAAAACATTATTATTTTACCTTCATTTCAACTGAATTTATGGTCTTTTCACAACACAGTAACATATAGTTTTGTATTATTAAAATTCTAAAGACCATGTTCTATATTATCTTATATTGGTTCTTAGATGTTATTTTTCTCTAAAATTTACATATTTTGATTCCTTATAATGTTCTCAATTTTTAGTAACTGAATTATGTGTTATTTTAGGAAATAATAATATTTCTCACTTCTCCTTTATAATGGATGTCTTATTATCCCATTTTATGATGTGGGATTTTAGCCAAGGTATTTTCATCTATTTAACCTTTTTAAATGGGGAAATATTTTTTTGGATGAAATTTATTTAATATGGGGGATTGTAAGAGTCAAATTTTTTATTATTAAATAATAATAAGACTGATATCTTTCTTAACTTAGAACATCGAGAATTATGCGAATTAAGATATACTGTATAAATTTTATAATATAAATGTGACTACTATAACCTGACCATTTAATAAGATGATATTAATATGAGTAACCATATTATGAAATACATGTATAATGTTTTGATTAATTAAAAATACATAGAATAATTCTTTTTAAATAAAAACTAATTTTATTTGTAAATAAATTTGATGCATTAAAAATATGTTTTATTCAAAAAATTTATTTATTATTGATTTTACACAAATACGATAATAATTTTCTTATAATTTTATAAATTTAATTTCATAAAAATGATATCACTTTTTAAATCATCATATTATTTTTATCTTAGTTTTATATCTTTAATATTTTTTTTAAAAAAATTATATTTGGGTAAATAGTTAAATAACAAATTTTAAAGAAAACGATCATTTTTTTACATTATTTTTGATGTACCATTTTATTTTTGTTGGCTTTAAAATTTAATGTTTTTAATCTAAAAATAAATAAATTTTTACCCTTTGGATAAAAATTATTCTTCATATTGATATAAAAATAATTTTATACCTGAAATACAATTTCAAAAAACTGTTTTTCATTTTTTTATGTATTCATATTAAATTAATTTCTTCCATTTCAAAATATTGGATAATGAAAAATGGATTCAATATTTAAAATAATAATATCCAAATTCTTTAATGATTCAAATTTCATTTTTAGGAAATATGAATAGTAAGTATGGCGAAAAATTAATTACTGAGTAACAAGACAAAAAATGTTAAATTAGGGTTAAAATAAAGTGATAAGGTCAAAAAATATCATCATAATTAGAATTTTATGAATATATTTTTAGTATTATCTTGTTATTATTAATATTTTTCATGGGAATGTTTTCCATGATAATGAATTCATTTTATTTTAATACTTTAATGAAATTCATGGCGTGTCACTCACCGCACACATATAAAAGGACACCCATCCTTTGTCTTCATTAAACCAAATTGAAACACACAACACAACCAAAAACTACCCAATTCTATTTCAAAATTTTCTATACATAGGTTTTCAGTGATGATGTTCTTAAAATTTCATTATATGGGTCCATTACAATGGATCTAAATGAGATTCACAAAGGAAGAGTTAATCATATTTAAGGACAATTTAAAAATTACTTCATCTAAAAATTAATCTAAATCAATAGTAATAATATTAAAATATTGAATAAATTTTCATAAATACCCAAATATGTTAATATAATTATGGGAACAAAATTTACACAAATTTTCAATCCTATGGAATGAAAAAACATTTCCCTTTAAAATATCATGATATATAATAAGATGGGACCAAGAATTATTTATATATTATTATGTTTTATTGGTAATTTAAATGATGAAAGCATTGATCAAAATAATTCAAATGTGGAGAAAAGAATTATATACATCTTTGATGCATTGAAAAATTTCATGACATATAGAAAAAGAATATTTTTCATAGGTGTTACCAATTTATATAGGATGTCTTCATACATGGTGTCAATGTTATGATTAAGATGTCCAATATTATGTGTTCCATCATTATGAAATAATTTATTGATGTCCATGTGATTATTCAAATAGTTGTGTAAAAAATTGTTATGTTTCAACATCATGAAATTATTTATGTGGTATTTGTTGTTCATAATTTAATCCTTCCATATTATTCATTTTTTTCTATAAAATATTACAGTGTATGCATTCCCTTATAGAGCATTTGATCTTAGATTTCTATATTTTTATTTCCCTAGTATTTCAAAAAGTATACTATGATTAATATGAAATGATATGTTACAAGTCATATTAATGTTTTAAAAGAAAATTCAATGTTACATGTTATGTCATCAAATGTATTTTTAGAATCAACCATGTATGTAGATTTCTAAGAAAACTAAACTATTTGGTCACTTAGGATGGGATCAATTATATCTAGAGATAATTTATTTACATAAATACTATATCTATGATAGTAGGATTTGTGTTGTTCTCATTATGTTCATAAGGTCAATTGATAAAATAATTTTAAATTACTGCTGTTTTATCTCATGAGTGCATATGACCATTATGATTCATTAATATGTTTCTCAAACATGGTAGTTGATCTTAAAAATTAATTAATTAATTAATATTATAAAATATATATGTTTAAATTTATTTAGTGGGATATTTTATAGAGTTAATATTCATAGGACATGTTGTAAAATTAAAAATGAATTAGTAGTACAGTTGAAAAAGGTACTTTTTGGGTGAAAATTATGTGGGTGCTGATCTCAAATGACACTAAATCATTCCAAAATTTTTTTTTTTTATTTTCCAGAAAATTTTGAGGAAAAAGTGAGAAACCAAATGGTGAAAGGACAAATACATATCATAATATCCATACACATCACTGCATCCACCATATGGTTCTTCCTCCACAGTGGCCGATTCCTACTCGAAAACCGAATTGCAATGTCTCAAGGGGTTGGCATACTTTTTGCGAAGATTTGGTTTCTCCAACTAACTTGTTTACAGACATGTCTGGTTGGCCACATAATTTTTCCCAAGAGAAAGGAAAACCCATCTTCCCCTCTTAGAAGTAGACATTGTTCTCATTGGTTTTGGAAGATAATAGTAATCCCTTTTCATCTTTCTCCTAGCTGTAGGCAACATAACTTCTTCACACTCGGGTATCATAGATTTTCCACCTTACACAATATCATTATAGGAATGTATGAAAATAACACTCACATTCTCCTTGTCATCATCCCCTACTTTTTCAATGGTCGGCCCGACTTTATTACCCTTACATACATCATTTTTCACTATTATATGTGGATGAAAGTGAGAATAACTCCAAGTAAGAAAGTGTACCACATTTTCATGGATATCAATAGATTACTTTCCCATTGAACCACCCTCAATCAGTGCCTTATAATCATTGGTCTAATTTTGTATGCTAACAACTCCAAGGTCATGAATTTTACCTAACCTTGCTTCCAACGGTTTTGGAAGATGCAAGTAATACTTATGTATCCTCCTTTGATTCATATTAAGAATCATACCTTCCACATAAAACCTAGATATTACAACATCCTCCTCAGACCCCACACCTTAGGAATTGATTTCATCAGGATCATAGGTCGGCTCTTGAGGAAACATATCAGCATCCAAACACTCAAAAGAGTTATGGGTTTGAACACCCACATGAACCAAACTCGGTTCTGCTGCTTGCTAGTTGACCCCCTAAGGAGAAGTGGTCAGGTGGTCATTCACCATCTCACCTATCCAAGACACAACCTCATTTATAGTTAAACTCACTCCTTTAGATTGTGGCAACATTTGGGAATACTCATTAACCCGCACTTACACTATTTTACCCCTTTCCCGACCCCTCAAATCCTCTTTTCTCCAATCAGGAGCCGCCAATATAAGAGGTTTAACACCCAGTTGTGCCATTGGAATGCACTGCACTTTGTTGCTCGCCCAGGGAGCCTAGTTTCTATCCAATACCTTCCTCTCCAACTTTGGTTCCTTCCCCTTGCATTCACCCCGCCCGCAGACATCGTTCAAATGACCCAGCCGATGACAGAGAGGGCATAAATCCACCCAATTCTCAATGATTACTAGTTTCTTGCACCTGACCTCCTCACCAGCTTCAATCCACACAAATTCCATTGCTGCTTTTGAAACATCCAATTCTACACACATGAAGGAATTAACCAGATGACAAACCGAAATAGTACGAGAATCAAAAAATAGGAATATACCAACCAAATTCCATAACATATATAGAATTGCAGGGTTCTTGAATGGAATAGAAAGATGATTAAGACTTATCCAAATAGGGACCGTATAGGAATCACGATTCAAATATAAATCATAACTCCATTCAGTTATCTAGATTGGGTGATTAATATTTAATTTAATGTTCCTATTATCGAAATCAAGTAAAATTAAGTAATGTTCAGATCTTAACACTATAATTATACTCTAGGTTATGGTACATCGATATCAATAATATTACACCACACCCATAATAATTCCAAAGATTCCTTTAGTCTTGAATAATCATTCGAGTACACTTTTTCTTATGAAAAGAAAGATTTAAGATAATCTCTTAGGATAAAGAGAATAAATCCTATATAATTATTCTTATTTAAGAGAGTGATTTTGGATTGAGATTCATTGTGAAAAATTACTAGCCCTCTAAAAATATACATATCACTCTATTTTAATACTTAAGGATATATTTTAATTCCATTTTTTCTCAAATCCCCATAATAATGTATTAAACCATTAAAATAAACTCTTCCATATATTATTATCATTATTATTATTATTATTATTTATCATATCATGATATATCTCATGTAATGATATATATAATCCTCAAATCTTATAAATTAGTATTTGTACACATAATCAGACTCAGTCCGCTCCTCTTCTTCTTAAATTATTGAATATATAAATAAATATTTAATGAAATATTATTTTATTTATAAATAAATAATTAAATATTATATATCAATATAATGATCTAATTACCTTGTGAATAAATATTTATGTTCATATGCGATCAATAAATCTTTAATGAAATTATTCCTCTATTTTAGGGGTAATATATAATATCAGAATTAAAATAATAGTGTAATTTTAAATTGAGTCCAAAGGATCTAATTACTATCTGACCTTCTTTTCTTCTTTCTCATTAGCATTAGGAAATAGTTCCTAATGTCTATGATTATTGTATGAAAATAGCTCATGATTCCCAAGAAGAAGAGTATAATGTTTTAAAGGTAATAACCCCCTGAAAAAAATACGATGTAAGACAATTCATTTTCCTTGATATCTCATCATGCATGTTTCCTTCACATGTCATCAATCATTATGATTATCTAGAATTATAATGTCTATAAAGTCCTTGGAATGTATTTTAGTTAAATGGTTTCAATAAAATAAAAGGGAAGATATATGATCATACATAATGATAGAAGAGACAAATCCTTCATTGAGTTATTCATTAATAACCTACAATTCAAGATGCAAACAACATATTCTACAATTCCTCAAACATATGGAATCATTGTTTTCATCATTAGAAAAAATTAAATGAATCATGATATATATTAATAGTAATTTTAAAGGTAATGGATCTCTAAAAATTATCACAAATTTGAATTCGAATGATACCTAAACATGTTGAATTCATATTTGGGGTTCTATACTCATAATCACTCATCTTAGAGATTAACATGTATGTAAATCATGAGATAATGTATCATCAACTTGTGAGAACTCAATAGTCAAAGTCACATTCTTTCTCCCTTACTATAATATTTAATACTAACTATAGGCCCAATATTGAATAGATATCATCATATAATTTCAAGGTCCTTATCATAGTGGGGAACTCTATGACCAATTTCAATGTGACAAATACATTAAGAATTTATAAAATTAATTTCATTTGGAAGAATTATTGATATGTTATATGATATATTTAATATTAATTTATTTAAATATAATTTGTAATTTAATTTACTAATTAGTTCTTTCAAGGTCACTAACACTAATAGAAATTTTATTAAGGTTTATAAATATTTTTTTTAAATCACACACAATCCATATATCCCAATGAATATATCTATGAAATTAACAAGAAATATACTTTTGATTAGTTCTATACATAATATATATGTGGAGAGGGGTACCTCCATACTCCTAAATATGAGTAGTGGTCTTTGTTATTATATATGAAACACTTTGATCTAATATATTTATATAGAGTAGTGTTGGTGTTCCTTTTCTTAACACCAATAAAATTAAACCTTTCCCCTTAAATTCGTTAATATCACTCTCCAAATTTGTCTAAAAAATAATCCATGTATTAGGCACATACCACTGTTATATTTTTATTCTATATATTTCATGATTGAAAATTCATCCTTCATATTTATTTACATACGCGTTTTTATCTTTATAGGTTGTTTGTTCTGTCTCTATATCATTTGGTGATTGATCCATTTTATCCTATATTTATAAAGATTCATCTTCCATGAAGTTAGTGTTATTTTTTACTAATATATATATATATATATATATCATAAATTTTAATTATTAATACAAAATAATATTTCTCTGTCCATAATTTATTATCAGATAAGGACATAAGAAATATATATTTTTCTTTATCATTAACATCCATTCACCACCATTCCCCTACAAACTGGATCCTGTTTTATGTGAAGTAATATATCTTTGTTTCTATTTATCTTGACTAGTTAAAAGGCTATATGGTATAAACATGATAAATTTTTTGATTATATTATTAAGAAACCTATTGACATGTATAGGGATAACAAAAACATAACATCTTTCAAAATAAATATTCCACATAAACTATTGCCAATGTAACACCCGAGACTTTTATGAGAAATATTTTGTTTTTATAAATCATCAAAGGAATCTTTCACTACACACAACACTATCTTGGCTTTATTTACACATAATCGCGACCTTCCTCAATAGCTTGCATGGTACGCAATATCGAGTTTCACTGAACAACAACATGCTATTAAAATATTATTAAAACTAGCCATTATGAATAGTAATACCCACATTTTAAAATATTGTAAATTTTATTTTTCAAAATGAACTTCATTTTTGGATTCATAATATTGAAATTATCCTAGGGTAAAATTTTGGTATTTTTATGAAAACTTTCAATTTTTGATGAATAGTAAAAATGCTGGGTTACTATTTAAAAACTGACTTTTTATTTAAATAATTTTTTATTTAAATTTATTTTATGTGAAAATTTATAAATAATACCTATATAAGTTCAATTCAATTCATTGGAGTCATTTTACAATAATTTTAGATATATATATATATAAAAATTTATTGAACTTTTCACCGTCTTTTACCCACCTCCTAAGAGAATTTGCAAATTTACATAAAAACTAATTTTACCACTTCTGTGAGTGGAATCTCAATAATCTGAGAGATACGGTAAATATCAAGGACTAAAATTTGGTTCAATGAGATGAAAATAATTTTTGGTGAATAGTAATTTTTTACTTTTTTTACCACGGTTAAAAGTAAATAGGATAATTAAGGGTAAAAATGATATTATTATTACCCTAACACATGTCCTAATTCTATTGGATAAGTTTAATTCGACCAAAAACAACTTTAGGAATAAAATATGACCGTTTAGACCCACTTGGATTAGATTAGGATATTTAACATTATTTTATTTAAAGAATAGTTAAAATAGTTAAAATCAAAGATTAATAACTAAAACATTTTTACTATAGTGTTATACATAAGATAAATTAGACTATAAATATTCATTAGAAAGATAAAAATATTTCCTATATAATGGTATTTTATTTGTAATTTTAAGACTTTAAATAATTTAATTTATTTATGACACAATGATGATGTAGTAATTATATTATTAACAAAATATTAACATAATTGAAGTTATAAATACCCAAATAAATGTAATTTGAGAATTTTTATGAATTAAAATACTTTTCTAGTTTAATATGACATGTTATTATTGATTTTATTAACTTTGGTTGAACTAATCTTTCTGCTATGATTTTCACATAAATCAATTACCAAATAGTGTCAAAATTGACATAAAATAGTTTTAAAAAATTATTATATTATTAATTTTTATTTTATTCCTAAAAATCTAAGGTTCGGCCAAATGAATTATATAAGGTTATATATATTAATAATAAAAAAATTGGGGCTCGTTTGGCTTGTTATAGTAAGTTTATTAACCTTATAGTGTAAGAAAACAAGAAGACACGATAAAAGTAAAATTATTTAACTTAATGTTAAATCTAAATGAAAAGGTTAAAACAGATACCTAAACTTGTCTAAATTCTATTGGATGAGAGGATTTTGACCCATCCCCACCTTATCTTTGAAATAAATCAATTTGGAGCTATTAAAAACCGAATATGACTTTATAATAAAATAATATTTTTAGTTTTTCCTAAGGTGCCCCTCTCCTCCCTTATAAAAGGGAACCTCCTCCCTCTCTTCCTCACACAACTTTGAGCCTTCAAACTCAGCCAACCCTTTCCAAATTTTCTTCTACACTTCCCTAGAAACATTCTAGAGGTCCTGGTCTTCTTCAAAGACCAATTTTAGTTCCCTAAGAGGACGTCTCAGAGAGGCGCTTCAAGGAAGAGGAGGTTCAGACACTTACCAAGCAAATCAGACCTAAGGTAAGGGAAAATCTCACAATATCATTTTCATCTGAGATTGTTTATACTTTAGAATTTACTGGGGAATATTTATCATCCAAATACATTTTTCCTCAATATGTGATATTATTTCCATCCTCCTACAATTGTTTAAATCCAAATTTACCCTTCGATGAGTTTTTAGTAAAAGATATGAAAATAATCTTTTGTCGTTTTTTCGTATGAGGTACTTTTTGACATTCTAGGCCAAAGTATGAGAATAATGTTTTTTTAACTTATACGGCACGAACGGATTCATAGAACATTATTTCCATGAAGCTTCCTTTACAAGTTTTCAAATTTATTTTTAATCAACTTCTTTTAGTTTAAAATTGTATGACATGTTAAGAAAGGAAAAATGTTTTTGAAGTAGAAAGGCTATTTTCCTCAAGAATGGAGTTCAAGTGTTTTATCAAAATTATTTTCCATCTAATATAATGTAGGGTTCTGTTTCTATCCCTATTTTTACATTTATTTTATTATGTTATGATTTAATTATTTTTATGATGTCCTTTTATCTTATATGGATTATGTTATGATGGCATGATGTTTAAGATTCCCATTTTATTACATGGGTTATGCTATGATGTATGATTTATGATTTTGTGGCACACATAAGAATGGTTTCATTATGATATGGGTTGGACCTATATCTCCCTCCAATGCATTGGGTAAAGATTTATATCTCATGAGATAGACATGGATAAAACAACATGTTAAACCGGTTCAGTGAAACAGGACTGAAACGAGGAGTGATCTCGTTTTAGAAATGGACGTTGTCTGCTAAGATAGTCTTGGAAATGAGTCTTGACTACTAAGGAATGATTTTCTATGATTATGTGTGTATGCCACAAGGCTTCATGTTTTAAATTATGATTATTGTCATTACATTCACTTCTATGATTTATCCCATGTTATGATCTCTTTTGCAGGATAAGATTTTCAAAATGTTATGTTCTTATGAATATGATATGTTTGATATTTCTTTTGTTCATCCTTACTGAGCATTTGAGCTCACCCTTTTGTATATTTTATTTTCTCCAGGTCAGGAAGAAGGATATTAAGTAGGATATGCAAAAAGGGACTCTAGATATGAAGAAATAAATGGGAGACAACATAGATTATTTATGAACCAGTTGTTTATGTTTCCCAGTTTCTAAAGACACTATACCTATATGGCCCTTTCATGGTTTTTTTATATGTTTTAATAAGTATGATTCAATTTTGAAGTAATAACCATGTATGAAAATTTTGGGTCGTTATAGTTGGTATCAGAGGAATGGTATAGTCAAACTTTGGAAACTAGGATGTGAAAGCCTTAGTAAGACACCTAAGGATACGTCTAAGCATAGAGCACAATCTTAGTGTTTTAGAAATGACCATGAACAACCTATGATAAGACCTTATGTGTGAAGTTTTATTCTTGATTATGTGGTTTTCCTATTATAAATAGTGTTTCTCACACTATTCTTCTTGGTTTTAGTCAATGGCTGGAACCCGAAGAAACCATGTTAATGAGGAATGCGTCGGTAAATGCAATGATTGTCCCCCTGAGCAACCAAAAATTATGGGAGCTGGAATGAAAAATCTTGTAGCAATTCTCACACAACTTTCTCAAGCTATGAATCTTACAGGACTTCCAAACGAGAAAAGGAAGGAGCAAAATTCTGTTGAATCCTTCAGGGGCAGCATCCAACTTCATTCAGTGGGTCTTCTGATCCATTAGTGGCTGAACAATGGATCAGTACCACTGAAAAGATGTTTTCAGTTCTTCAATGTTCTGAACATGATAAAGTCATCTTAGCAGAATATCGTTTGGAAGGTGATGCTGATCAATGGTGGAATCCTATTAAGAACACGAGGAAAAGGGATTAAATTGAGTCCATGGAATGGGGCGAGTTCAAGAACTTATTTTCAATAAGTATTTCCCTTGTATTCTTTGATCAATGATAGAGAAGGAGTTTCTTGAACTGAATAAAAAGGATGATGAATCCGTTGGTACCTACGAAGCAAATTTTACAATACTTGCAAGGTACACTTCCAGAATTATTATCCAACCTGAGAGTAAGATCGATCTATTCTTTAGTGGCTTAAGACCAAGTCTTCGAAGGGCGTTAGTCATAAGGGACTTCAATAGCTACGAGGAAATTGTTCGATGCACTCTCAAGGTTGAGATGGAGATTGGTGTAACCCATCAGTCACATGGGTTTGATAAGAAGAGGAAAATGGAATTCAAAGGAAAATCTAAATACCACACTGAAAAGAAGATGAGTTTTTCCTTATGCTCAAAGTGTGGAAAGAAACATGGAGGAAATTGTCTTAAGGGGACAAGAAAATGTTATAAGTGTGGAAAAGAAGGTCATCGGGCAATTGAATGTCAAAATAATGGGAAGAAGATGTCTAATGATGCGAATAAAGGAAGGGATACACAGAATGCACCTCCTACACTTCAATATTTCAAGTGCAAAGAGATGGGGCATTATACCAATCAATGCCCAAATCCAAGGGTTGATGATGATGATCGAAGTCAACAAACTCTTAAGGCTAAAGACAATGGAAAGTCACATGCAATTTCTATCAGCAATGTGGAGTATGATAAGGAAGTGGTGAAAGGCACACTTACCATCCACTCTAAAGTAACAAATGTTTTATTTGATTCTGGATCTACCCACTCTTTTATTTCTGAAGAAGTTTCTAAGGGTATCACTGTATTAACTCAACAATTAGATGCTGAGTTGGCTGTGACAACTCCTAATGGAACAAAAGTTGCATAAAAAATTTACAATTCTTCTCCGATTGAAGTTTGTGGAAAAGTGCTTCCTACAAATATTGTGATCCTTACTATAGTGTAATTTGATGTGATTCTTGGCATGGATTAGGTTTCTTTATACGGAGCTCATATCAATTTCCAAAGAAGGGAAGTCACATTTCATATTCCAGATCAATATATGATCTTATATCGATGCAAGGATGAACATAACCTTCCAGTAGAAATTTCTTCCATCTTATGGGTCTTGATTCCACTAAATAAAGGTTATTTATCTCAAATGGTTGGAGAGAAACTCACAATTAATAATATTCCCATTGTATGGGAGTTTGATGATGTCTTTCTAGAGGAATTTCCAGGTCTTCCACCAAATCGTGAAGTTGTGTTTTCAATAGAACTCATACTGGGTGCTTTGCCTATTTCAAATACACCTTATAGAATGGCCCCAATTGAGTTGCAGGAATTGAAGAAGCAACTCCAAGAGAATCTTGATAAAGGATTCATACACCCCAGTGCATCACCTTGGGAGCACCTGTTCTATTTGTTAAGAATAAATATGGATCAATGAGACTCTTCATTGATTATCGAGAACATAACAAGATCACTATCATGAAAAAATATCCCCTCCCATGCATTGATGACTTATTTTACCAACTATGCAGAGCTCAATGAATTTCCAAGATTTATCTTCATTTAGGATATCATAAATTAAGGTTCAAAAGGGAGGATATACCAAAGACAACTTTCCGTACAAGGTATGAACACTATGAATTTATAGTGATGCCATTTGGTCTTACTAATTCCCCTGCTATCTTCATGGATCTGATGAATAGAGTCTTTAGAGACTATCTTGATCAGTTTGTGGTAGTCTTTATAGACGATATTCTAGTCTATTCAAAGAGAATGGAAGAACATGAAGATCACTTGAGAATTATATTGAAGACCATGAGAAAGGAGAATCTTTATGCCAAATTTACCAAGTGTGAATTTTGGATCCAAAAACTTTCATTTTTGGGTCACATAATCTCAAAAGAGGGGATATCTGTGGATCCAGAAAAAACAGAGGTTATCGAAAGATAGTCAAGACCAACAACAGTAACTGAGATCTGAAGATTTCTTGGTTTGGCTGGATATTACCGACGTTTTGTGAAAGATTTTTCAAGGTTATCTAACCCACTCACCAAGCATACTCGGAAAGGAGTTAAGTTTGTTTGGACAGAGGAATGTGAAGAGAATTTCAAGGAGTTGAAAAGAAGGTTATCTAGTGCACCTGTGCTCACACTACCCTGCAGTGGAGAAAGGTTTGTGATATACAGTGATACATCCAAGAAGGGACTGGGGTGTGTTCTCATGAAAAATGATATAGTGATAACTTATGCCTCATGACAGATGAAAATTGATGAGAAAAATTACCCAACTCATGATTTGGAGTTATCTGCGGTAATCTTTGCATTAAAGATTTGGAGGCATTATATTTATGGTGAAAGGTGTGATATTTATACTGATCATAAAAGTTTAAAGTATTTTTTCACACAAAAGGAGTTGAATATGCATCGAATAATATGGTTGGAGCTGATTAAGGATTATGATTGCTCAATTCATTATCACCCAGGGAAAACAAACAAGGTGGCAGACGCATTAAGTCGACAAGACCATGCTAGCTTATCCATGATGAGGATCACAAAAGATCCAATATTTATGGATTTACAAAGGATGGATCTTGGAATTATAATGGAAGGGGAAAAATCTTATCTTTCTCAAATGAATGTTCAACCATCTATACATGTGAAGATTAAAGAGGCACAGAAAAAAGATATAGAGTTACAAAAGAATGTGAGAAATGTTCCTGAATTCAACCTTGATTGTGATGGGATAATAAAGTTCAGGAATCAGGTTTTCATTCCTCCCATACTAGAATTAAATAAGGAGCTACTGGATGAGGCTCATAGTTCTTTATTCTCTATTCATCCTGGAAGCATGAAGATGTATAGGGACCTGAAAGAGTACTTCTAGTGGGATGACATGAAAAGAGATGTTGCTGAATATGTCTCTCGATGATTAGTTGGTCAGCAAGTTAAAGCAGAGAGACAGAAGTCTAAGGGGATGTTACAACCATTACCCATACACGAATGGAAATGGGAAAAAATTACTATGGACTTTGTCACTGGACTTACTAAAACATCCAAAGGCAATAATTCTATCTGGGTCATAGTTGACCGTCTTACAAAGTCTGCACACTTCATTACTATTAGATAGGATTTCTCTCTTGAACAGCTTGCCAGGATATATGTAAAGGAAGTGGTAAGATTGCATGGAGTACCACTTTCCATTATATCTGATTGGGATATGAGGTTTACCTCAAAATTCTGGCGAAGTCTTCAGCATATTCTGGATACAGAGTTGAGATTCAGCAATGCTTATCATTTTCAGACAAATGGTCAGTCTGAGAGAACGATTCAAACTCTAGAAGATATGTTGAGAGCTTGCTCTATGGATTTCAAAGGAGGTTGGGATCAACACCTACCTTTGGTGGAATTTTCTTATAATAACAGCTATCACTCCAGTATTCAGATCTATCCTTATAAAGCCCTCTATGGAACGAAATTTAAAACTCCAACTTGCTGGGATGAAGTTGGGGAAAGAAAGCTATTGGGACCTGATCCTGTTGATGAGATGACAGAAAATGTCAGATCTATTCAACAACACATAAGAATAGATCAGAGTCGACAAAAAAGTTTTGCTGATAACCGAAGAAAATACCTAGAGTTTGAAGTGGGTGATAAAGTGTTCTTACGAATCGCTACTTGGAAGAGAGTAATGAGATTTGGAAAGAAGGGAAATATGAGCCCTAGGTATATCAGTCCGTTCGAAATACTGGATCGTTTTGGTGGTGGTAATTTCTGTTAATGCATTATACATTAAAAAAATTCCTTTTGACTTTTTGTAATGAAATTTGAAAATGAAATTTCCTGAAAAAAATATTATAGTAAAATCAATTAATAAGTCATTTATAATAAAAAATATCATTCACAAATTTTTTGAGTAAATAAAAATAACTTTTTAAAAATATTTTTGAATAACATGGACTTGAAAGATTAATATACCCGTTTAAAAATATAAATTAGATTAATGTTTCTTTCAAACATTCCGATAGAATTGTTAATGTGAATTGAATTAATATTCATACTTAATAAATATATATACATGTTAAATATATAAAAGGGTCAGTATAGACACCACAAGAAGTAAAAAAGTGCATAATACATAATATGTCTCAATGATGTGAAAATTGAGTCAAAATACCTTACCTATAATATGAATCCCATCATATGTGTTTGAACCTCATATATTTTAAATATATTTTTATTATAAATTTATTATAGAAACATATGTTTCTATATACTACATTAAATGTATTTTTTGTAAATCTTCAGTAATTTAATCACAATTATTTATTAAAATTATTCTTTCACGTGACAACTATTTTGTTTATCATATCAGATCTTTATTTTGGTAGCTTTGGATGTTGAACATTTATCCTAGTTCCTTAATCTCTGGATTGTTGTTCAATAAATAAAAAATCCTATAAATATTATATATTTATATATGATTATAGTTATTCATAAAATATTGAGATAGAAAGATGAATTACATTATTTATTGTGATGGTAGGCCATAGGTACATATGATTATTGTTTTCACATTTCAGAAGATATATAGAAATAAAGATAAATATTAATTCACCATTACATGATAATATTTACAAAATTTATATCATATATATTCATTAAATATATCTTCATTTCTATCCATGTGATGTAGAAATGAAAAACAGATCAGATCACCTTGTGGAGGTGGGTTTCCACATGTATTCATGAGGAAAAAATAATTTTTGAATATATTAGAAGGTAGAAAGGTATGTATGATATTATCATTCTAGAAACATAGTTATTTAATCAATATTATATAAATTAATCAATACATATTTTCCTTCCACTATCTAACATTCTTACTCATTTCGAGTTGATGTATACCAACATTCTAAAGGTAGGTAGTCACTCATAATTCTCTAATATGGGCTTTGAACATGTATAGGATGAGAGTATGGGAGATTGGGATCATCAAACCTTTTTAAGGGGAATTATTACATACTTTGAGACTCTCTTATTTATTTTATATTTTTTCATGAATCATTCACAATTCCTAGTGCTTGTATTGTTTCCCATGGGAAAATGATCTGATCGAGACCATGTATCTCATATAAACCTATAGAAGTTCCCCATAATTACCTTATTAATTTATGACACCTTGTTTAAGGCCGATTAGTTGGTCCCTCTATTTTTTAGTATTGTTTAGGGAGGTATTAGGTATTTTGACATTGGGATTAGTCCCATGAGATGGGCTTGCATCATATCCTTGTGAAATGAATCAAAACCCATGCAGTTTGGTGCCACTTAATAAGAATCATCATAACTTTTAATTTCACTTGGAAAGGACCAAACTATGAAGTTTAGCATCATGCAATAATGATGTATACATGGAAGGTCCTTGATTAAGGGTAGTCTGGGACATATGATGAAGTAGACCAAGTTACCTAGAGGGGATGTTACCTCCTGGTTTGTATATGAGTCTACCGAAAATAAGGCCTAGGTAATATTTGGGTGTGTTTGGGTGATGGGTTTGGATTCTAGGTGGGATTCCTATGTATCCATTTGGTTAGGAATCAGAGTCGATGTAGTTCAGATGTTTGGGACTTACACCTTATTGGAGTCTTACAATAGAGACACATCCCTAATGTGGAATGGATTATCATCATAGTTGTCTAATCCCAAATGAGTCATGATCGGTGTGAGAAACAAGAGATAGTGTATGATTAGTCCAATTGAAATATATCACAATATTAGATTTTAAGATTTGGTTGGGGCTTACACCTATGAGGATTTTTATCTTTATGGATCCAGGGGAGAATCTCAATTCATGGGTAATTTGGTGATTTGGTTGGGGCATACATATAGGCATATGTCCATATTTCTATAACCATGAGGATGATATCAACTCATGGTAAATTGAATGTTTTGTTGGGGATTATACCTAGGAATATTCCCTTATTTTTTGAACCATTATTAAAATGTCATGTCATAGTGATTGAAGGATTTTGGTTGTGGAATACACCAAGGAGGATTCCCATGTTTATAAAACCATGAGGATAATATCAACTCATGGAATATTTAATTTTGGATTGGGATTACAAATAGGAGAATTCCCACGTTTTTATGGAAATTTGGAGAATCAAAAATCATTGTGATTTGGAGGTTTGTATTATGTATTTTACATAGGAGGATACTGTGGTTTTTTAACCCAGAGAATAAAATCACCGCATAGTGATTTCATTGTTTGTTTGGGTATTATACATAGGAGGATTCTCATCTTTCTGGAACCATGAGAATAATATCAATTCTTAATATTTTATATTTTTTTGGGGCTTACACATAGAAGAATTCACATGTTTCATGAAACATGATGGGAATATCAACTTTTAGTGATTTGTAAATAACCTGACCAGAATACAACCTAATGCTATATCTGACACTATTGAAAACTAAAAAAAAGAGTGTTCCTAATCTCCACGGTCATGTGATAAGAACCTGGGCATCAATAAATAACAATTGGGAAAAATTTCACCCTCAAAAGATTGCAATAACATAGTACAATGGGGACAAATAATCAGATATATATCAATCAATACATACATATCATAGTATAAAGAGACACCTAGAAAATTGAAAGGAGAACAAAATATAAAAAACCTATTTCAGGGTTGTCCAAGACCACCGACCATGTCCCAAGTCACCCACCCTTGGTTACCCAAGAAAAAAAAACACAAAGGAAGGAGAGAGCACAAACTCCTTCTATAAGATGAAAAAGGGTTACAAACACCAAAAGGCATAAGAAGGGTGTGAGCTAAAGGGCCTAGTAGGTTTCCAACAATGATTTTATGCAATTACTTCATAAGGTAATTTAAATATTCAAAAATAGTAGTACAAATAAGAGTATGAGGATTTTTTTAAAAAATAATTTTAAACATTGAAAAATAATTTATTGAACTAAACCTATAAAAAATAAAATTTTACCATTTAAAAAACAAAAAAAATTTCTTGAAAATATTTGAAAACCATTTCACAAGCTAAAGTCAGATAATCATGAAAATATGAGAATATGAACATGAAATGGAAAGACAAACAAGAGTCAACACAATTGAGTAAAGGTGCATAATAACAATAAATGAAATAAGCATGGCAACTATGATTCTAAATTGTGACAAAAAATACTATTATATATTGATATAATGTATATGAATTTCATGGGTACAACCTAGGTACGATAGTAGGTCCACCTTAGAATATCTAATCAAAATAAAACATTACTAATTTTCGGTCATACGTCTAGTCCCATGAGTCTAAAAAACCAGTTCCATGCACACCAACTTTCCATGTTGTATGTCTATAACTTGAAACTTTTCACATTCTCTATCGATCCACTAGAAGGGTGTTAGTTTAATAGTGAATAATATATCTAGGTTAACCAATCTAACTATCTAGGCTCTATTTACTAGTAAAAATAAGGGGTTATATAAACAAGTTATGAGGACCACACAAGTATCCTTATCATCAATATATCACCCTCACTCGCAAACTCTATCAATGTAAATAATCACTTTCATAACCCCCAAATCAATGTAAAGTATAAGAATCAGGAATGTAACAATTAATCAATTATCACATTGGGGAATTATCACAAAGTTACAACCTGGCCATCAATAACTATCAATTTAAATTCAAACCAATTTATAAAATTAAATATTCAAATGTCTAATAATACCTTCTTTGATTCACAATGCATCATAAAATTCCATACAAGCCTTTAAAATAATAGTTTTTACCAAGGAAACCATAAATAATTCAATGGAAGTGTTAGGATTTTAAAAGGTTAGAATATATTTATAAACATGGGTTGACACCATCTTTCGATGTGAATAAATCAATTATTTCAAAAATTCCAAGAACACTAATTCCAAAAAAAGGGTAAAATCATTCAAAGGGGGTTCATGGTCATTTAATAAACTCAAGAATTTTTATTAATTTAGAGAAAATAAAATGGTTCAATTCATTAAAATAAAATCAAGAATGTTCGTTTAATAATTAAAAAACTGGGTTAAAGCCCTCAATTTCAACAAAACACCACTTAATAGTTCATTGAAAATAAATAAAAGAAACATGGAATTTAAATAATAAAAAAGGATACATATATTAATATTATATCCATTTAATTAATTCAATATTCAATTTAACAAAAATATTGTCAAAGAGGATTTTCTAAGGAATCAAATAGAAATATTTCATAGAACATTTGTTTGAAATTAAGAAACATGTATCTATGAATTATCAAGCAACAAATAATCACAAAATGAAGGAAAATAAATGAAAAAAATACTTTTAATATAATAAATCCAACCGTAACGAATCCAGAATATGTCACCTTCGATGTTGATCACCAAATCAAAGAAGATATATCTTTAAGGAAGATTAATGTGATCCTAGATGCAATATCCTACAACAATCTACCATTATTCAAAAAATTCAATTTCACCAAAACATTTAGGAAGGAGAATCAAGAGATTAAGGGAGATGCAAGGTCAATAAGAAAAGAACTCAAAAAAGATAATATCTCCACTTCAATTGGTGCTTTGATCCACCAGGAGATGAGGTTTTGGGATCCAAAAAGACTTAGGAGGGCTCCCAAAATCCAAATAATCGATTTAGGTTCGATTGGGAGGCGATTAAGGTTAATTAGGTGGGTTTTTGTAATTTAATTACATTTTTTGAACATTAGTTACTATTCAAAAAATTTTATTGGCCATGTCACATGATTAGTAATAACTATGCACAATCTGTACAACAGGTTTCACATATTGTTTAAACCATGAAAAAACCATGAAATAGTTTTCTACCTTTTTTTAACCATGTGCAAACCATGCTTAAACCATGAAACCTTGTTTTCACTCATTGGTTAACCATGCACAAACATAGCAGGAATTTTGCAAAGGCCCTGAAACCATAAAAAGGGTCTAGAAAAATACCAAAAGAAACCAACAAAAAGATCAAATCATTGGGTACATAGATCAATTGGTCAAAACACATAAAAACAAGTAATATAAGAAGAACTCTGTCACTCATCCTATGAGGTGAACACTCCATGGTCTAGAAGTGAGATTCACTCTGAGGTTAACAACACACAACTAAAATATTGACACACCAAGTTCATTATATGTCTCTAAAAAAGAGATAGACTGGATACCTGTAATAGTTCTTCCCACCATTTAAATATTCAATAAAATGGTGTAATATAAGAAAATAATATCATGCAGACCAAATGATGAGACTTCCCCAAATCAAAAAGTAGAAAAATATGTGATCAAACATCCAAAACCATGGTAAATAACTAAAGAGGATTTCTGCCTAGGGTAAGTAGTTGAAAAAACCTAGGATTTTTGAAATAGTGCCTCATACCTCAATGAGCTCATTAAATAAAACTACAACACCCCTATGTGCATAGTATATCAAGATCAGTATCATCCTAATAACTTGATTAAATTTCAATTACCTATCTAGGTCCAAATGGAAAGTTCTCACACTACTTATTTTGTAAAACAGAACAATATACATTCACAAGGGAGATCAATTGACATATCAAAATTAGAGACTAACCATAAAGTCAAAACAAGAGGGAAAACAAGAAACAAAAAAAATATCTCAAGAAAAAGGAACCATTATTACAACACCAATTCAAAAATTATTCAAACCATGTTCCACAAGATACTATAAAAAATACCATATAAAAAAAGGTTTCCAAAAATATACAAGCCACAATGGGAAAAAATAAAACTGTTCTCACTTCCACACCAAAAAATTCTAGATTAAAATTTAATACTGACAACTGGAAGCTCCTCTACTACATGAAAATATTCAATCTAGGGACTATGGATGGAGCCCCATTATCATAAAGCATTTGGTTTCTGACAATAAAGAGATGATATTATCGATTGAAAATTTTCATTATAGTCACCCAACTTACAAAACCTGAAAAAGTGACCTAAGTGGCCTACTATTTAACAACTATTTAATCTTTTGAACACAACTTCTTATAATGACCAAGTTCACCACACTGGAAACACACAGATGTCCTATTCTTTTCCTGAGGAGATTGAAATTCCTCCACTGATAATGTGGAATTTATCCATTCCTTTTGTGTTTTTATATCCACTTGTGATGAAAATGACCTTTCAAGAATCTCTGGATAAAATATAAAACATTAGATAGGCATTAAGGTTACAATTTCAAGTGGAAGACCTTTTTATAAAATAGATAGCCTTACTGAATTCATTACCAACAAGACCAGTTTTGAAATATACCAAACATGAGAAGTTCTTATCATAATTCATAACTAATAGATAATATTGATTGAAACTCAAGAAATATGAATCTTCTCCCCTTTATACTTCCTTGGGATACTTCCATGGAATTAATATTTACTTGAATAATTTCAAATACATTATTCCATACATACTAGAGGTAATAAAAACTTCCCACCACTCATGTATAGGTCCAACAAATATGGTATGGAAATACAAGAACATTCGATATTTATGAGTATTGAGAGTGTCAAATACCAAAAAAACTTCTCCAAGACACTGAACTACCTCTAGAGAACCTTTTCCACCTTTATATGAAGTTTTAAAACAATTCAAGATGTTTATGATGATGTTCAGATGTTGGAATCTAATAGGATCCACCACGTGATATTGAGTCAACGTAGAGTCATCAAAAAGGGATTCTATTTCTAGAAAACATGAATAAATAAATATAACACCGGACCATTGGACCAACACACTATCATTATTATAGGACATTTTTGAGACCTTTCTGAACATCTCAAAACACAAGCATATCAACTCAAGAATAAAAGAACTATAATACGTAGAAAAAATGTTTTCAAAAAATATCACAACCCATTTTAATCAAAACAACATTTATTTCATAAGAAAAAATATCACAACATTTATTAAAACATTCATCTTTTCATTAAAAATAATAAATCAAGTTAAAAATAAATCACACATTCCAAATCCCATTTCAATCAATTAATAATTATTCAATGGTTTTGAATGAATTAATACCATTTTCCATTTATCAAACCCGTTCTTATTTTAAATACATTACAAACCAAGCTTCTTTCATACTACATTTATTTATCACAGCTCATATTAGTCTTTGATACATAGTTTATCAAAAAAACACTTCATAAAAATAAATTTTTCTTGTCATTGATTTTTTTTCAGTGAACATAAAAAGACATGTTTTAAGAAACACTTTTTCTTTTAAAATGGATTTAATATTTTTAACAAGATATTAAATTTGAATAAACCAGACAAGATCATGGAAGAACCCAAATCCATAACTTGGATAACCAACCTCACATGATTAAAGTGACTTATAGAAAAATGGATGAGTTTTCATGTTTAGAACCGATTTATAATGGTAAAAGGCTTGGTCAAATGGGCTAGTAAACCACACCCCAACCTCACAACTATTCAGGGATGGATTTCTAATTAATCCAAGATGTTTCCACATAGTTTTCTAGATTGTGAAATCATGGTTCCACTATTGTCATCCTTAAATTCTAGTTCATAAACTCATAAGATATTTCCTAAACCAATGATAGTCAAAATATAAATATAAATATAAATTATCATAAAAAACCTAAAACACAAAAGGAAGCCTAAAACCCCAATATCCCTGGTAACTCAAGTCTCATTATGAAGGTGTGGTGATCAAGCACATACTCATGGACTACATTTTGAGTCCCTCAATATTCGTAATCTTCTTTCTACCTTGAATCACCCTACATAATATAAGTATTTCAATGTAATGTATTTCCATTTAGGAAATACCTTATCTGACACCATTTGTAAAGAACCAATTTTGAATAACATATAAACCAATATCTGAGCTGATTCTTGACTAAACTGAAGATCATTCCTCATCTCCACAAGATGGATAAAATTACCGGGGACTCAATAAATAAACATTGAGAATGATTACACCAACAAAATATTTCAAAAAAAAGTACAATGTTGAACAATCATCATATATATATCAATAAATTCATAAAAAATCAAGGTACAATGAGATAAGAAGGAACTAGAAGAGGAACATAACAAAAAAAGCATGCCTCTTGGTGGTTCATGACCACCCACCATGTCCCATGTCACCCACCCTTGGTCAACCATGCTTGAACCCCCAAAGGAAGGTGAGGACACATACACATTATATAAGATAATAAAGGGCTATAAAAATCAAATGGTTAAAGAAGGGTGTGATCTAAAGAGGCCATCATGATTCCACCAAAGATTATATGTAGTTACTTCATAAGGTACTTCAAATATTATAAAAAGGATAACAAATAATAGTATAATGATTAGTTTAAAAATGAGTTTTAAACATTTAAAAATAATTTATAATACTAAACCTCTAAAACATTCCATTTTACCATTTTATAAAATAAATTATTTTTGTAAAATAATTTAAAACAATTGCACAAGCTAAAGTCAGATAATCAAGAAATAATGATAATATTCAACTGATATATAAATAACAACAAGAGTCAATACAATAGAGTTAGGGTGCATAATAACAATAAATTTAGAAAACAAGGAAAATATGCTACCAAATAGTGAAAATAGATGTTTTCATGTATCAAGATCAAGTATATCAATGTCATGGTCATAAAATAGGTATGATAGCTAGTCCACCTCAGAATAACTAATCAAAATTAAACATGACCAAATGATGGGCTTACTTATAGTCTCATAGGTCTAAAACAAACTAGTTCCATGAACACTCACTTTTATGTCCACATGTTTATAGCCTGATCCTTTCACATTATTGTACGGATCCACTAGAAGGGTGTAAGACCTCTAGTGAGACATATATCTAGGTTATCACATTTAACTATTCAGGTTCCCATGAATATTCAAAAGAATATCTGAGATAAATAAGTTATGAGGATCACACTCGGATCCTTATTGTCAACATCTCACTCTCACCACTAAAATCTCTCAAAGTAAATAATACATTTTTAAACCCCCCAAAAAATGACAATTACAATAATTATAAAAGTTAAAATTAAGGGATTATCACATGGGATAATTATCATAATGTTCCAACTAGTCCATCAAGAATCAATAATTTCAATTCAAACCCATTAATGAAATTCAGTATTTAAAAGGGAAATAATACACACATACATTTATAAATAATTAAAAAAATACCAAATGGGCCTTTAAAACAATAATTTATTCCAAATAAAACATAATAAATTCAAAGGAAGTATTATAATTCTAAATGTTTTGAATATATTTCTAAACATGGGTTATCACCCTCTTTCCCCGTAAATAAATAATTTATTTAAATTTACCCAAGAACACTGATTCTAAAACAAAGGTAAAATAGTTCAAATGATGTTATTCTCCATTTAATTAATTCAATAGTTTTATACTATTTATAAAATATCATATATTTAAATTAATTTAATTAAAATTAAGGAATTTTATATAATAATTCAAATCTCAGGCTAAATCACTCAATTTCACCAAAACGACCATTATGTGTTTTTTGAAAATAAATCCAAAGAAACATAGTATTTCAAAAATTAAAAACAATGTTATAGATATCAATATTATGTCCATTAAATTTATTCATCATTCAAAGAAGCTTTAATAAAGAATTAAATGGAAAAATTTCATAGAACTTTTTTTTAGAAATTAAGAAACATGTATATATGAATTACCAATGAAAAATTAATCAAACAAATGGTGAAACATAGTATCACCTACTTGGAATATAAGGAATCCAAATGAAATGAATCTATAATGTGTTTCCTTCGATGGTAATCACTGGATCTAAGAAGATAGATTTTTTTAGAAGAGATAATATCTCTTAGATTCAATATCCCACAACAATATACCAAAGTTAATGAAAACAAAATTCCATCATAACGTTTTGGAAAGAGAATAAAGAGACAGATATATGTGATCAAGAAGAAAATAAATCACAAAAATAGTAGATCATCTCATTGATTGGTGATTTTATCTGCCAATAGATGAGGTTTGGGGTTCTAAAGTTTTTCTAGAGTGTTCCCCAAATCCAATGGATTGATTTAGGATTTAGAAGTATGAGTTTAGGGTCAATAATTAGGGTTTCAAAAATTTAATTACAAATTTCATAACACAAATTTCCATTCGTATGGTTTCATGTGACATGTTGAATTGTTAGTACTAAACATGTGAAAACTGTGAAATAGGTTGAAAACATTATTTAAACCATATAAAAACCATGTAACAGGTTGCACACTTTGTTAAACCATGTGAAAACCAAGAATCCCACGTTGGAAACCTCTCTTAACCATGAACAAACCATTTAAAAACAATTTAAAGGCCCAAAAACCCTAAAAAATTTATGATATATTACAAAGAACAACCCACAAAGAGTTCCAATCATTTTCTACTCAAATAAGTTGGTCAAAGCACATAGAAGACAATAACATGATGTGACATGATTGAAGGGTTTTGGTTGGGGATTTTACTTATAAGGACTTCCATGTTTCTAGAACCATTAGGAGAATATCATCTCAAATTATTTTATATTTTGGTTGGGTATTAATTGTAGGAGGATTCCCATGTTTTTGTTACCATAAGTAGAATCTAAACTCATAGTGGTTTGGAGATTTGGTTATGGGATTACAACTAGGAGGATAGCTATGGTATTTGAACCATGAGAAGAATCTCAACACTTTTCACCTAAAGGGAACCAAGAGGATTAGGTAGACTCAAGGTATTTAAGGGAGTGAACAGTAGTATCTCGACTAATGGAATTATATGGGGTGGAAATTAGGGCGGTATAGTCCCCAACTAAAAATTTCCACATCCTTTCCTAAAAAGTCCATTATGTGACTCCCTATTTTTCATGGGCGTCATTTATGTTAGCGAAGGTATCAACCCGAAGGGAATGGATCATATCCCATAAGTGATCCCAAGAATTGGTGAAGAGGATCAACCCCTACAGTATGGATCAACTGTCGCATAATGCTTCATGAAGAATGAAGTCCACATAGATCATCATGAAGGATGGTGGTCGCATAATGTTTTCCCATATGGTGGCTGCATAGAACATCATGAATAAAGGCTTTTGTATAGAATTTTTTCATTGATAATCTACATATCAGTTCAAAAAGGAGGTCATCCCCGTAAGGATGTCCACGTAGCATATCCACATTGGTATGGTTAGATAAGCCTTCACGAACTGATTGCTTCACAATGCGGAATGGCATGAAATTACACCTTGAAACACAAAAAAAATGAAATATTCAGAGAATTTTTACTTTAAATGATTCTAGAGGGGATTTCATTATAGAGGGGCTTCACGAGATTAATTCTCCAAGGATCTCTAATGTTTAGAATTATGGATGTTTACCTGAGTCATTCTAGGTGTGTTTGTGTGGGTTTAGTGTTTGAGAGATTCTATTCCACCCTTGTGTCAATGTTTTCTACACCCAAATACTAAATGGGATCCAATATTTAAAGTAACTGGTGAATAACCACTATTTTATAATTTCTGGCATCCAAGGAATTGGGTAGTCCATGTAAGGGCTTCAAAAAGGAGTCTCGCAAATGGGCTCTATAAAGGGGTTCCACAAAGGGGGGGGGGGGGGGGGTCCACAAAGGGGATTCACAAAGGGGGATCCTAAAAACTATCTCAAAATGGGGAATTACAAAGGGGGCTCCATAATGGGGCTCCACATAGGGACATCACAATGTGTCCTCTCAAAGGAGGATCCACATAGGGATCTCCACAAAGGGGCACTATAAAGGGGTAACCACAAAGGGGCTCCACAAAGGGGCCTCACAAAGGGGCCTCACAATGGGTCCTCACTAAGTGTCTCCACAATGGGGCTTGGAAAAGGGGCTCTGCAAAGGGGCCTCACAAAGGGGCTCTACATAAGGGCTATTTAAAGGGGCCTTGAAAAGTTTCCCTTTAAATTAGCATCACAAAAGGGGCTATACAATGGCTTCAATTCATGGGAGTTCATTATTTACTGCCTTATACTGCAAAAGACATCAGTTTGTGGGATGATTATTTATTGAGATGTTTGAATTTATATGAAGTTGGATAAATGTGATGGAAAATATAAATTATTTTTTCAAATTTTATTCAATATAAATTGAAACCCAACATGGAATTGTCATAACATTTGATCTGTATGTTTGTTTGGTTCCTAAGAGTAGTCAAATAGAAGCATTTGAAGTGGAATACAGCCCTTGATATCAAAGTGATGATATTATAATGGTATTTTAAAAAAGTTAAAGGATTTATATTTTCTATTCCAAAAAATATTTATAACCATCCTTACAATGTGGTGTGAAAAAACTAACTATTCCATTACATGTTGATGATATAACAAACTTATGCATGATTGATATTTTTTCATTATATTGGATGGAAAAAATATAGAATATGGTTGTCCCCTAAAAATGATGGCATATTAGTATATTTATGATATTGGATATATTATTTTAGGTTGCATTCATAACCTGAAGATGATGTGGAGGATGAAATATACATTAATGAATCAGTAAAGAAAATTATCTCTTCTACTATATACTCATATTATGGGCCTTGGGTTGTTATTTATGAATGAAATACTATATATAAATTTGATAAGGATGTTGATAATAGGAATTTAAATATATTGGGTGATTTATTTGGATCAAAATTCTATGAAGAATTTAGGTAAATGGGTTTCATTTTATAAGGTATAGAGAAGAAACAATTGGAAATTTCAAAAAATATTAAAATATAATTAATTCATTACAATAGAAAATGATTAGAAAATTAAAGTTATTAAAATAAAAACCGGTTATGGTCAATATAAATATTGATAATAAAATTTAGCCATGTTTTGGTTTTATTAAAAAACTTAACTTTTTAATTTACCCCTCAATTAACCAATTATAATTTTATATGTATTAATGACATTTTAAATATTAAAGAGTTGTAATTTTACATTTAAGGTAATAATTATATCATAATGGAAAATGGGTTACTATATTAGACCATATAATACCCTCTCTAACCTTTTTAATTATTTTTTTTGATTTTTATGTAATTAAATAAAATATTATTTTCATAGAATATCAATAATGTCAGTTTTGGAAAAATTATTTTTCTATAAGTTTGTGGACTTCATGAATAATTTGAAATTTAAATAATGAATTTTAACATAAATAAAATATTTCTAATATATCTATAAAACTCAAAGGACACTATATCTAAATCATATTTCATGACATTAAAATTTTTTAAAATCAATTATTTTATCTTTCTATTAATTAAAATAATAATGTATCAGCGCTCTGTAAGAATTTAACCTAATTATTCAATCATTGAAAATTAAAAGTAAAATGACAATATAAAAATATTAATTATGTTCAAAATTCTAATATATATTATTTTAAAACATAATGTTGTATTTTGGTTAACATATAAAATAAATTTAATGAAATATTGTGAAATTTTGGTATTTTATTTACAAAAATAATGTAAATGTAATTTTCATGATATAATGGATACATAATGAAATATATAATATTTTGATATGTTTATGGATGACTTTATACAATATAATTAATTAAATTAAGGTGTTAGTTTTATTTATATTTCCTTATAACTTTATTCTTAACCATAATTATTTAATTTATCTTTTACCAATTTGTTAAATTTTATATTCTTCAATATTCATAACACCTAAAAATAAAAATGTACAATTTACAAAATTTGAGTCTCCTCATGCAAAATATTGTATCCATTTCATATGATTTAATTTATAGAAGTTTTGTAAATTAATTTAAATATAATTTTGTAGAAATAAATGAAGGCCCATTTTTTGAAAAATTTATTTTAAGAAAAAAAAATCATATATAAGGACCCTAGAAATTATTGATTAAAATTATATTATTTAAGATAAAATGGATAATATGTTTACTTAATATAAATTCAAAAAATAAAATGGTCCTTTTTTTTACATGGTTCAACAAAAATAAATAATAGTAATTGAAAAATTTGTATTTTTTACTATTCAATAATAAAGAAATCATTTCAGAAAAATCATGAAATTTCAAAATATGTCAACTATTTTATGAATATTGTTTTTAGAAGATAAAATACATAAAAGTAGAAAAAATTAATTACAATCCCCACCAAAATTTTATAGTCATTTTTTAATAAAATATATTTTTAATTTATGATATGGTTTTTTGTAAACTTCAGTACATTTATGTTTTAAATAATTACATTAATATATATATATATATATATATATATTCATAACATGGTTAAATATATTAGTACCCTTTTATTAAATGTATATGTTTTGATGATCATATTTAAAATTATAATATTTTATGGATTATTTATGCTTTGTATTTCATGTGGAATATGTTTTTGAACAAAAGGTATTTTCAAAAAGCATTGGGTGTTACATTCTCCCCCTTCAATAAATTGTGTCCTCAAATTGGTTAATATATTCTCAGTAATCAAAGATTTTACATTTTGTAATTTCTTGAAGAAAATCTATAACCTTAAAAAAATCCAATAGAACTTCCTCATCTATATAAGAAAAGGTAAATACAAAGATCAACAGAAATAACACAAAACTAGGTTTCTGAGTATTACGAGACTAATGGGAAAAGAATACATGGACTTTAAGGTTAAAAATAATTCCTGATAACTAATACAGTGTGATATATAAGTTGTAAGGGAGAAATATAATAACCAAAAACCATATTTTTCTGATGGGTGATAAGACCAAAAATTCATCAGAAATTATCATAATTAGATATAATTTTATTAAGATTATTTTCCTAGAGTTGAGCAATTACATTCCCATCTTGAATAAGAACATATGGAAATAAAATTTGTTGAAAATATTATTTTATCCTTTTATCATTTTCCACCACAATCTTTTCCTTTATCCCAACAATTATTATTCAATGTGAAATTTTCAATCATAAATCACTAAAATCAACTTACAATAGATCATATAATCCATTAACAAATTACAATATTTTTTTAATTAATTTTAATTTATACAAAAACAGAAATTGTAACCAAAATGTACGATAATATTCAAAATTTATTATCTTTTATATAAAGAAATAATATAATTTACTTCAAAATTAAATTAGTAATAAAAAATTCCCTTCTATATTATTTTAAAAATAAAATACCCAAAATCCAAATTATATTTATTTACATCATCCTTAGAGAGTATTTTATCCCTAACGGTTATCTTGTACCTTTTCACATGCATTCCCAAAATTTAATTTCATTTTTTCCAATTAATAATTCGGGTTAAAACACTTGTTAGACTAGATTTTTACATATATTTCAACCTAATAGAGCATCAAAAAAATATCATTAATTTTCATGATAAGTCACTATATAATCTAATATTGTGGTCAACTTTAGTAGAATATAATGAACATAATTTAAATACTAAACTGAAAGGTAATTTTTATATTGACAGAAAATATATACGAAAAAATACACATTTTAGTGAATAAAATTTTGACCACCATGATTATCATGATCAAAATATTAAATAGACCATAAATAACTTAATATAAAATTATATGCATGACCAAATGGTTATTTTATCCATAATAGTGTATTCTTCCCACAACCCATTTTTTTCATATCACATAAATATTCAATCACTTAAATCCTCAAAATGGGTAACTATTATTTTTTAAGAATGATCAACCATAAAATTATAATCCCATGATAGTATCCAAAAATATTATTTTATCCTCATATGAAAACATATTTTCTTCCTAAAACCACCAAAATCAATAACTATTTTCATAAATCTATAAATGTCATGAACATTATGAAGGATGACCATAATAACTTTATCCCCAAATAAAATTCCAATTTCTTGGTAATCAGTATTTTATTTACTTCATCTATGCCAATAATATCTTTTTATACCAAAAAAATATTATTCACTCAATGTCAGGGTTAACTTTCTTGAAATCATGTACTATAAAAATATATATCTTTTCCACTAAATAAAAATTCATCGCTCTCAATAACATAACATATATGATTTAAAATCCTTAAATGATATACCATCATAGTATAATTATTATATGTTTAATGATTATTATAATATTAATATCAGTGATAAAACTATTCTATAATAAAATTATTTATTCCCAATACAAAACACATAAACAATTCCACTTTATATACTACAATATTATATTCTTTTAAATATTACCTTGGATTAATATGTGGTAAGTTCCCATGACAATAGGGACATTGGTTTATATAACTTGACAAATATTTATAGTTTATACACTGAAAATTCCATGATTCTTTTTAACCATTTCATTTATTATATTAATGGCCATTCTCTACACACAAGAACCAAATTCCATTTCCATTACATCATGTATTATGGTGATTATTTCCATAGTTATCAATTATGGGATGTTCCACACTTCATTTATTCTCCTTCAACTCATCTTTATTTCCTTGTTTCTCAATCATCCCCTTAATCCATTTATTCCATTTCACAATATTTGAAATATATAATTCTCTCTACTTGTAGATGGAACATCATATCATATCATTATATAATGAAAAAAATTGAGAAAAAATTTTCAGTCAGTTTCTTGTTTTAATACCATCAAAAAAATGATTGATTATACATTCCAGATTATACAATTATTCCAATGAATGACTTGAAAATTTTGTAATGTTTTCCTTATTATTCATAACATATTCCTCTTACGTGTTTTTTATTGAGGAATTTTCTTTCCATACTAGCTCATTTCTCCTGATGAATGTATTTATCGAATTATATAACATTAATATTTTTTGTTACATTAATTCTATTTCATCATCCTTTTTAGTATTCTTAGAAAATGAAAAAATTAATTGAAAAATCCATTCATATAATAAACTGCTAGAATAATCTATTCTGTTTTAGTACATCTCAATGTTAGTAATATGTTCTCAAGGGATATAATCAATTTTTTGCAACCAATGGATAAGTAGTTCCATTATAATACTACTGTTTATATCGCATGAAGTGATCAAAATTAGGTTAATAATGCTATGGGAAAATAGTATTATCGATTTTTGAATGGTTATTCATCACATCCAAAGCAATATTCCCAAGTATATCCTTTATTTTTTCAGTTACAAGAGTAACTTCAGTTTTATTCAAAATAGGTAAATATCTACTTTGAAATTCTAGTAATGGTTCCCATTCATTCTCTAGAATCCACGTATCAATAATGAAATATGTCGAGTTTGATCATAATAATCATACATATTTTTATAGAAAATAAAATCCCATCTAATAATAACTTTTCTAATATACTACAATGGATTATTATAATTCTCATTATAGTTATCTTTATTTAAAATATAGTTTTTGTGGTTTCTATTAAACTTTCTCCAATACCAACTATAACAACCCCAACACTAATAACCCAGAGCTTGATGTAACATTATTATATTGGAATGTGATACAAGTGTTCACATACCAAAGCACCAAACTATTTCGTATTATTTGATAACAAGAAATATACGTGATTCCCATTTGAAATTGAAGATAAAATATAAATCATAACACATGAAAATGTATGAAACTATTGAATGTTATATAAATATATTATGGAATGGAAAAAAATGGTGATCCCAGATTTTTAGAAAGGGTTATAAATTTGATTCTATCATGAGTGAATAAGGTATAATCAATATGGAAAAATAAATAACTAAAAATACATTCCACTTAATCAATAACATGAACACAATATACAACCATTGATAATATAAATATAGTAACCTCATGAGAATAATACATAAATTAACAATGATGAAAATGATTAATATTTGATTTCATGATCTCATAAATAATCTTATATTTTTCATAAATCCCACGTAGAAGGAAAATTTTAACTACTGGTTGGAATACACCAAAAATTCATATAATATCATCTTATTAATTTAACTCATTAGTATTATTAATGGATCGTGGCGATATCTATAACTGATCCCAACACATCACTATTTGTACAATTCATTCCTTATATATTGAATGACGAATTTGATTCATAAACAATATTTATTATAGAATAATATACATTCTGATTAACTAATAAAGTTTTTACAAGGATTACCACATTTTAAAAAATAAGCTTTGTAGTAAAATACCTAATGTATAAATGGTATATAGTTTAAGAAATATTCAAATTCATGATACCAAGAATATTTATACTTAAGATTTGTGTAATATCCAAAAATCATAATAATGATAATGTTTTAATAGAATATTACTATCCAAAAATTTTAATCTTGAGATGAGATATGCCCATCAAAGAAGTATATTTTATTACAAAATCAATTTTTTAAAGAATATTTGAATATTTAAATGAAACATTGAAAATAAACATTCATAAATATTTTCATTCTAAAATAATTTAAATCTTATATAATAAGCTAAATTTTGAAAAATGATAATGATGCTGGGAAATTCTATTAATTCATTATATGTTAAATAATTTTCCTTTATTACTTTAAAAAAAAAATTCAAAATGAAATTTTCTGAAAAAATAAAGAATGATTACTTCCAAAACATGTAAAAACTAAAATATGTTAAAAAATCTGTTATAAAAAAGATCAAATTTTGTAAATTAATTTTGAAGAATGTTGGCATGGGTGAAAAATATACCCGATCAAAAATAAAAATAAGAACATGTTTATTTTTAAAATTTTTCTTGAATGTGTTACTTGATATGAATCATTATCCATCATAAATAACTATATATTAAAGATAAATCCCTAAAATGGTAATTATATTTAATTAAAAAACATAAAAGTTGAACAATATCATTTATATTTAAAATTATGTGGAAATTGTTACTAAATCCATAACCTTAGGTCCAAAATCCTTCGTTTGTTTGAGAACCTCCTATACAAAAAATAATGATTTATTATAACTATATTGTATAACCATACATATATATATGTATTACTATAAATTATTTATCTTTTATCTTTTACACCTATTTATTAATAGTTTTTTTATTAAGTTTAATGTTTCATGTGATAACTACTATATTTATCATGAATGATATGGTTTCTTCGTTTATTTCCATGTAATATGTTAATGGTTCCATAACATCTATATAATTAGTAAATATATTAATTTCCTATATATTAAATTTATATATATTTATAATCTACCATAAATGATAGAGATAATAAAATAGATTACAATATTCATAGATGCTGAAAGTTGTACTTAGACATGAACATAGTTATTATTTTTCTCTAGATTAAGTGAGATAATGTTAAATAATAATCCACCTAATAATGATAATTTTTCTAATATTTATCTTATATATTAATTGAATCTATCCTTATTACCATTATAAATTAAAAATGGACCACATCTCTTTGTTGAGGTGGTAGTCCACATGTACGCCCATGTGATGTTATCATTTCCAAATAGATTGTGAGGTAACGAGGTATAAATGATGTTATCATTACATAATAATATTTATGAATTTAATAGAATTTTTATTCAGTAGAAATATATTTATAAACATCAATTCATAGTGGTGATAAAAAAATAATTATACCACGGTGTAGTGATGGAAAACTGTTTGTACACCGATCAATGATTTATTACGTTCATATTCTGTAAAATAGATAGAATATGGTTGTAACATAATAATAATAACATATAATTATATATGATGATACTTGAATTATTATTTTATTAGTGGTAAAACACATTTAGAGTATGTAGAAGAAGAAATAAACTTGGAAGTGTCAGTAATGACAATTAGCTCTTCTTTGGCAGACTTCATTTAGATATATTTTTAGGGGACCTAGAGTAGGTATTTTACAAGAAAATTAACCAAAATAACATGGATAATGTTTTATTATTTGTATAGTGTAGGTTTTAGTTTAACTATATGGGTCACAATGGTCTGATGAACTGAGAATAAGGGGTTTCCTTTTATAAGGGTGGGAAAGCACACATTTTAAATTTCTAAAATTATTAAAATACAATTAATTCTTTGTAAATAAAAATTCCTAAAAATGGACATAGATTTAATGAGAATGATTCAAATGAAAAACAATATAAGCACCCAATCAAATTTATAATGGGGTTTATGCCATTTGAAGCCTTATATATTTGTTTATTCCCTCGATAAACCAATTTAATTTTCAATAAAGTTAAAGGAATTTTAAAACTAAAAGGGTTGCAAATGTAAATATAAGGTATGAATTTAATCATAGATTTTCAATGGATGAAATTTTATGTTATATATTTTACCCTTTTTAATATTTATAATTTTTATGGTATTTTTATAGTTTAATGAAATATTATTCTTCCTAAAATATAAATATTTTCATTTTTGACACTATTTATTTTATTATTTATAAAAAATCATGATTAATATGAATTTAAAATATAGATATTTAAAAATACTAATGTTCCATATCTATATCCAAAATTATTTTTGCTCTATATCCAACCAAATATTGTTAATTTTAATATTTTTGGAATCATTTATTTTATTTTATTATAAATTGAATAAATATCGTATAAATGTTGTATAAGAATTTTATAAAATTACTCATTCAATAAAAATTAAAAACAAATTATCACAATTAAGATAAATTTTTTATTTTTAGAATTATAATTTATATTAACTAATAAGTGGATATTATCTTTAGGTGAGAATGTAAAAGAAATTAAAAATAATAGAGTGATATTTTTTTAATTTTCATTACATAAAATAATATAATTGTTATTACCAAGGTAAAATAACTCCAAAATGACTTATATTCATATTTTAGATGTTTATAGCTGAATTATGTAAACAAAATGAAATAAATTAATGATTTTCTATGATTTTCAATGCCTTATCACTTTATTTTTAACCATAACTACAAGATTTACCCTTTACTGATGTGGTACATTTTACAACCATTGCAATAATAAATGACATAAAATAAAATGGAACTAATTTTAAATTTTGAACATCATGTATTAAAATATGGTATAAATTATTCAAGATTAAATTTCTAGAATTTCCATAAATTTATTTTAATATTAATGTGAAAAATCCAACAAAATAATGTTTAAAAATGTATTTTTGGAATAAAAATTAACGTACATCAAAATCATGAATTTTTTTGATTGAAATTAGATTATTATAGAATAAATTTATAATATGTTACCATTATACTAAATAAAAAATATAAGGGTTCTTTTAAATTACAATATTTAATAAATAGAAACCATTGAATTTCAAAGACCTGTATTTTTCACAATACATTGAAAAATAAACCATTTTAAAAAATCCTCAAAATTTCACCCTATATTAATTAATATCTGAAGAATTTAAAAACGTTTTTTATTTTTATAAAATAAAATAACAAAATTTGATAAAAAATAATTAAATTTCCAATATAAAAAATCCATTTTTGAATAACTTATATTTTTAATGTATAAAATATTTTTACTAAAATATAAGTAATTATTTACTATTAATAATTAAATTATTTTAAATATATATATATATAATTCCATAATGTGGTTAACCCTATTTATAAACAAAAATATTTTGGATAGGTTAGGACATTCATATTTAGTTAATAAATTTTTTTATTCTTTTAATTTCAAAGATTCATTCGATATACACAATTAAATATAGTGTTATTTCAAAATCTGAAGGTGAAACGATGGTCTTATTTCACACCTCCTTAATCCAGATACTCACAAAATATTATCACAATAAGATGTAAGAGGATGGAACTAAATATAACTCAAATAAATAGATGAAAGTATCCTATAACTACGGATTTTATTTCTCAATGAGAATGGTATATACATATTAACCATTTTGATATGTAATCTAGAGAGACCACTATTAGTATTAAACCCATGAACCAATGTATATAAGAATAAATTGGGGATTTAAACAATAAAAATACAACCATTCAATTAAAAAATATAATAATACTATATCTAACACTATGGATAATACAATTAAGAAATTTGTGGAAATATTCTACTCATTAATGATAAATCCAATATCATTTTTGAGAATTACTTCTACAAAATGACAATATGTAAAAACAATTCCATTAACTATGATATAGAGTGTCACTTAAATATCATGGAACATCATACACTCCATAATATAATAATCAAACTGTAACACAACAGTTAATGGTGTAACACACTATGTGATAGGAAACCCCTTTTTTCCATCTAGCATTTCAAAATTTGTCACACATAAACTTTACAATATAGATACCTTCATTTTACATTATATCCTTGAATTCATTCATCAAAATTTTAATAATCTCCCAAAACATCAATCATATATTGATCAAAATTAACAGTCCAATAATGTGTTGAATGATAGATTAGATACCTCACAAAAGAATGTTTTTCTAGATAATTAAAAATATTATAGAAATAGATAATTGAAATGAATCCCATACATCCATAGAAATTCTTCTCAATAAAGGATCTTGATAATATAAAAACATGAATAGGAACACGAATCGGACCCCAAAATCAATAGAATAAAAAAACATCAATATTGACATAAAACCATAAAAATAAATTACATTGACTAATAAATATGGTAGATACCTAAAAATAATTTAATTCCTACAGTATGGTACAACACTCAAAATCCATTATAAGGACTGCACTACTCAAATGGTGTATCCATTGTTTAGAGTTATGAACAAACATTATTTATTCATCTTATAATAACCTTTAGATAGTAATTGAATTTGGATATAATATTTTTTATAAAAATATATTATATAAAACCTAATTACTATGTGATATGGCCTATGCAAAACATTTCTATTTTAGAAATTGACTTAAAATGACAATTCTTTATGACGAAAATATCAATTATTTTATTCAAAAACTCAACCTTCTTACTAAACCATAATCCATTCATAATGTAAAAATATGTTCATGAATTCATGCCTCGAAAATAAGTTATAATAACAATCATAGATTTGGGAAAAAATAATCCACTCATTAAAATATTTCCTACATATCAAAATAGAAAAACAATTTGTTTTTAATTTAAACTCATTAAATCAATTAATGTAAAATTTAAACTAACATTTTAAAAAAATATTAAATTCAAATAAAATTTAATTTATCATTTAAGATATATTATTTTGCGAGGAATTATGAAATTAACTCAGAATATAATCGCACTTAATTTCAAAAAAGAATCTCACTTTAGCTATAAGGATTACATACTAAAATCAAAAAGTGCCACAAAATAAAATAATTATCTGACCTAAACAAATTCGAAATGAAAATTAGAGGGAACAAGTGAATTTAATGTCCCCCCACATAAAAATGAAAATAGATTATCTTACCATACATAGGATATTATATAAACTAAATCCAAAAGAACAAAGACACACAAACTACTAAAGTCCACCTCACTATACATTATCACTTATAATAGGACTAGTAACTCAATGTTCTAACTTAATATTCCTCACATGAAATGAAAAAAACTAATTTCAATCACATTATTTTAATCCCTAACACATAGATATCAATAAAATTAAATACTCACCACCATCGATTTGATTTTCAGTCATAATGATGACTAGAAATATAATTATTTAACATAATTTTCATTCAATGGGATGTAAAACTCGGTAATTAGATATTGTAATTAATCTTAAAGAGTATGTATAGTAGATCATTTTTAATGCTACTAAAGGAAAACATTGACTTGTTCATCATTTTATACCTATAAAATAAGATTATTCTATACTATTATAGGGAAATCATTAAATGAAACACATTTTCTATCTTCAGGATTACTCTTCCCCCATATATAGAAATACCCTCCTCAAAACCCCATTTTTAAGGTATCTAAAAATTTAACCATGGTTCTTATAAATTCAAAGAAAATAATAAATTCTTCTAACTATACCCAATACTTGATGTTGAGAGACCAGAAAGAAAAATAAGCACTCTTTACCACTAGATTTAATATAATATATCATCCTATGAATACATTACATTCTCATCAAGATAAAAAAAATTATCACCAAGATTATATGTAATAATCCATAAATAATATTTGTAATGATTACATAAAAAATAAAACCACACACTAAAAAAAATATAGACACAATCTCATAGTTTGACAATAAATTTCTCTTCTATCTATAAAAAATAATAAAAACATCTTTCATGATAAACAACTATTATCATCATGGATTAACATCATAAATTCCTCCAATATACAAATCTCTCTACCACTCCCCACAATATATGAATTTCATCAAGAATTTTAAAAAAAAAATTTATACACAAATAATGTGTAGCACAATACCAGAATAATAATATCACATAAGTTTCGTTACATTAATGTATGATTTTGGAGGGAAAATAAATTTCATCCAGATACTATAAAATAATTACAAAAATAAATTTTTTAAATGAAATTATTAATTATTTATTTATGTTAACGTGCTAAAAAATCACACTATAAAAAAATATCAATCCATCTTTCAAAGCGACATTTACCATAAACAAATTATTAAATGAAATCTCACAAAATTTATTATTTATTTAAGGTAACATATTACTAAAAAATAATTTCAACTTTTAAACATGTAAATCAAAAAAATCAGTAAATACATTAAAAATTTATAACTAACATCAGTAGAGTTTAAAACAATTACATTTAAATATTAATCTAGATACCAATATTATTTATATTTTATTAAAGATTTAAATATGATCTAAAAAAAATTATCATTATTTCCTTTATGAATAACATAATATCTAAAATTTCAATCATTAATACATTATAATATATCAACTTTATTAATATTCCTTCTAATAATTTTTTATTTAGATATAAATAATATAAAATATACTCACCATATTCACTCACATATCCTACCAAATATTCTAATTTATTAATTTATATGTCTTTCAATAGTAAATATGATATAAATTTAACAAATCATTATTCAAATTTTACAAAAACCAAATTTCCTTTTTTCAATTAATTATTCTCTTTGTAAACATCCAAATAATGAAATGTACATTATCAAAAAAATGTTTTATAGAATTTATTAACAGATGAAGCTAAAAACATATTACAATATATTTGTCAGTTATCCATAAAAAATATATTTAATTATGAAGTATATATAAATGTGTAATCATTATTTATATATTTTATAAAAAACATCAAAAATAAAGGAATCAAATTTTAACATTTTAGTGGTTTTCAATTTTTATTTACTGATTACATAAAAATAAGAACTGACTTATTAATGTCTAAATTTATTGCAGTATCAAATTCCATTTAATAAGTATGAATATATTAAAATAAAAATATATATAAAAAACCAAGTGATAACATGTACATATCAATACATATGTCATAGATAAAACATATACCATTCAAGTAACGTAGCATCTTAAAACGTAATGAATCATTAGTAATAATGATATAGATAGCTGCATTCATATTTTTAAAACCTTCAATTTGGTTAAACACGTAAAATGATTTCAGAACACTATAAATATGTAATTTTTTAAATATCATTTAATTTCATACATTTTATTTTATTACATTAAAACTAATTCATAAACATGTACACATATTAATTATACTTATGAAACATAGAGTTTCCTATCTTGTAATTAAAATTATCTCAGTCATTATTTTCATTTAAAATATGTGATTTATATTATATCATAAGAGGGCATAAACTCCCATGTCATAGATAGTGTACCTTAAAATGTCATATCCTTTGTTGGATCTATATAATTGACATACTTACTCTTGATACTATTATTGGTTCCTAAACCTAATATATATTCTGACACACCCTAAAAATTATTATAGAACATTCCCAAGAAATCCCTATACTCAAAACCCATGTAATTCTAGTAGAGAATATTAGAGTTACCCCAAATACCCTCTCAAATCATCCATGGATTAGTGAATAGTTTTTTGGGTATATAAATAAAAATTTAGAGTGATTACACACATAAAAAATAGGAATATAAGAATAAGCACAAATCATATCCATTACATTAATGCATAACCAATATCCCACAAATACAATCAGGGTTATATATCAGAATAATCTCTAAAAATGAATACCAAAATCATACTCAATCAATGAAACAAACATACATAGACTATATGATCCATGATCAAACATTATATATATCTGTTCACAACTCCTTTACTTAACAATTAAAAAAATTATATATATTTTTAAGGGTTAGTATAAAATTATATTATTGGTTTATTCATGGTAAATAACTTAGGATGAAGGTGAATCGTGGTTTTCCAATATCTTATAATGACCCTATCAAAAAATATTTTTCTCAATTTCTTATAACACATATATCTTTGAATAGATATTTACATTGATAATGTAAATAAATATGAACACAATCAATATTACAAGGTTCACCTTAACTAGGATAATTCGAAAAGTATAAATAAAATATATTCAAATATACTAGACACACGATTCACATTTTTGATTTTGTACAATTTTTAGTGGTTTTATTGAACCACTTTGTTTATATGATAAATAAAATATATAAATCACTATTACGGATGGTGTGAGAAGACGATTTATTGATAATTAGTGAATTATTCCAAAGAAACTAACATTTGGTTTTTTACATTAAACATATTGTTTTGTACTAGTTTTATTTAACAAGAAGGGAATATCCATATATACATGTGATTTTGAGAGTATATTATGTGGAAATGTTAATTCTTAAAGGATGAGTTATAGATGTGTGTGAGGATGAATTTGGATTCTATAAGTGAAAGATATATTCACATGTTGACCCATTTTTGTTTTTGATCTCTATTAATAATCATTTATGATGAAAATTATTATTTAAATAGGAGGTTGTATATTCAGTAATTATTTTTTGGAAGTTGAAATGGGATTATAGGAAAATGATATAATATACACTAATATAGGTCAAAATGATCACGGATAATGATATATAATCAATATTGAGTATGTTATTTTCTTTTGAAAAAAATGTTTCAACTTATACTTTTCAGTTTCTCTTCCATTACAATCTATCTTATTTACCTCCCTAAAGAAGTTAATATTTTATATGGATTAATACTTTATCAAAACTATGTTAATTTATTTTTGTTCCTTTATTGTACATTATATTTATTTCATTTCTTGTTGACTTTGTAATGCTTCTATGAGATTTCATAGAGATGGTAAAAGGTTCATGTTTTAGGTGGATGGCTATTTTATATAGATTCAAAATTCCATTCACATCATATTCTAGTGTCAATATCATATAGAAATTAAAGAGTAATTTTATCTATTTGAGAATATGATGTTGGGTCAACCCTAAGATAGTTTTTCAAGTTATATAGGTGGAATCAATTCTTAGTTCAATTTTTTGAAGGTAAACACAAGCATTGATGTCTATAAAACCTTAGGTAGTTTATATTTATCATATTTAAATTCATTAGAAAATTAATATTTATAAAGGATATAATTTTAATAGGTCTTGAAGATGGTATATATATTTTATGTTGTAAAGGTTATCATTCAGAATATGAAAATGGTTGACTATATATAGCTAATATATTTGGATTTTTTATTTGGTGGGAATATGTGAGTGAAAATGGGGAAAATGGAAAGGGGTATTCTTGAAAGGAGGTAATTTGAGAATGAAGGATTATACTAGCCTAAAACATGGCCTTTAATATATTTAATGGTTCAATAAATAGAGAGTGAATACCAAGATGGTTATTATGTATGAGAATAAATATCTGATGAATAATGGTTTTATGTTGAGATGAATTTTTAACATGATATTATCAAATGAAATGATGACTGTTAATCACTTGAATAAATTAAACATGATCCAATGACATAGGGAGTGATGTTTATTGAATTATTATTTTTTATTTTATCCTTATTTTATCACTTTAAAAGTTATGAGATATGATTATGGTTATTCTGTGTGACTCAAATGAAACACCTAATATGACAACCCTTATTTTTATTACACAATAATTTTTGATTTAATATGTAAATGTACACAAAATAAATCCCATATTATTGATAAGTATAGTGTGTTTGTGTAATTATGTAAATTACCTAAAAACCTAAAATAGGGGACATATTTAAATTACTTATAACTTCTTTAACATTGTCATAATATTCCATGGTACTTAAAACTGCATGGGATAATGGGGGTACATATATAAGAATTGGGTGAGCTATAAATCCAAATATGTGAATTAACATGGAATAACCTGAAGAAGGTATTACATGTTATAAAATAGGCATATAAATGACACATAAAAGGGTTGAGATTAATAAATATGAATAATACGATATGATATAACAAGATATCATAAAGGAAACATGGGTAAAATGGGAACACCATTAAACTTGACATCATAAACATCTGTCAAGACTAAATGCAAAGAAATCATTACATTGTGGAAAAAGTACCGTGATATATTAGGTGCATGCCCCAATCCCTTTAATGAAATTTCGTTAGGTTAAATTATTACCCAATTAAACGGATCACTATATAATTCTTAGTACATCCATTTCTTTCACACAATGTAGATGTGTAAGTGTTCCACATAGATCATTCATTATAGGATCATATTACATCATATTTAATTCCAAAATCACAGTGGGTGTATGGAATAAATAGATTCCACTAATAAAAGGAGTATATTTATTTCTCAGTGAATACTATTGAGAAGAAATAATTATTTTATTGACAATAAAAAGGTTTGACATTTTGATATTATAGTGAAATCTAGGAATCATAACAACTGTACATAAATAGTCATAAAATGGTTTAATTAGAAAGGAAGGGGTATATAATATTTTTCAAATCAAAATTAATGTAAAAGGGACATGTTAAAACATATCAAAACATTAGGAATTTAAAATAAAAGACATAAAATAATGCATATGCTATAGAAAATATGATAAGGAAAGGATCCCATACCTTGAGAGGTTGTTTCTGAAATATTGGGAGGAGCTTTCTAAGAGATTGGGGGAACCATGTGAGGACACTAAAAAGGGATGTATAGAGTAAGTAAATTATAAATATTATCTAAGAAAATTGGATGGGGAGGATTGGTGGGTTTATATGTGAACAATAGGGGAGTTATTTATTATTTCTCAAACTTTGGTCTTGACTCTATATAATAGAGTCATCGAATCCCCATAAATTACCATGGTTTGTGCACCTTTTTCTACAAAGGAGAAATGGTTTTCATTATTATACAAGGGTAAGTTCTGAAATCATTAAAATAACACTCTTTATGATATAGATGAGAGTCAGGTTCTTAAATAAATGTTTTAAAAAGCTTAAAATATAATATAGGTTTTGGGGGACTCATAATGGCTTTATAAATTGAATAAATTAAATAAAATAAACTCAAAATAAAATTATTTTAATTTTAATAAATATATCTGGTCATGGAAACACTTAATATTAATTATTAAATCAAATTTGGTTCATTATTATGTCATTATACACACCATATATTCGTACCATATTTAAATATTCCATGAAAATTCGACTATCTCAGAAAATTATGAAAATTTACCCATTGGATAATTTTTTTGTTCTGAGTTAAAAAATAATATTTATTTTATCAAAATAATTGACAATATATTTTAATTTTCAATTTTAAAATATAAATGACATTTCTTGGGAATTGTTGGGGTTTTATGACAATAACAGTTTTTCAAGCCCATATAATAATTACATTTGATATCATAAAAATTATATTATTATTTATATTTAATAATATATATTTGATAATTATATAGTATAAAAATAATATTTATTTCCAAAATACATTAATATATCTAAATAAAATATTTTTTTTAAAATTTATATGACCCAAAAATACAATTTGTGTTTTATCATATCAAATTCTATATAATATTTAAAATGGAAACACTAAGGTGTAAATATAATTAATATTCTTTTGAAAATAAAATATACATATTCATGTACTAAGGTTATTGATACATATCCCTTTATTACTCCATTAAACACCGTAAAGTTGATGTGGATGGATATGATATTTTAATTTGGTGGTTTGACATACATGGTTTTGTCCATTATCTTGATGAGCTTGAACATCTCTCGTAAATGGTTTCACTCTTTCATTAGATGTTAGATCTCATCCTGGGATTGGTTAAGGTAAAATACTTGTGATGATATCTCCCTCAAAAGCACTGACTAAAGTGATTCTTGTGGTATGATCCTACTATTTGAGAGTATCACTTCCTTTATCTGTGTCAATTGGATTTTCCAAAACCATATATTTATTCTAATCACATTATCACCATTCAAGGGATATATATTCAATGGTTATTATTCATAATGATATTTTAATTGTTATTTTATTTAATATAACAAGTGAAGTTCATATTTCTTCTATAACCATATTACATAATTGGGAATTTATTTTAACCAAAAATGGAATTTTATTTCTAAATGTTCAGGTGAAAAAATATTCTCCATTCATAAATTTCACACTAAAAGTTATCATTTCAGAAAAAAAATAGATTACGGTAATTTATTTCATCCCTTATTCCAGTTCCCACATCACTTCTTCAAACATGAGGTTTCTCCGTAGTACCTTAACCTGGTGAATTGTCTTATTTCATAGAACATTGTCTCTACGATCTAAGATCATCACTAGTAATCCTCACTTGAATGATAACACTCCATTGGTACCACATATTGATTCAGAACATGTAAGGTTTTGGGTATTGACTTCATTAATAGGGATTCATGGACCACATTATCTACTTGAGTTAGGTTACATGGGAGTTCTACTTGATTGGAAAAATCTTTGATGGGATAAAGTATATTAATGGTTGTAAATTATCTAAGACTAAGAATTCCTTTTTCCTAAATTTCATGAAATTATTCCATGGATAAATGTTTATTAATACCATAATCCCAACCATGAACTCCAGGTCTTGACGATGATTTTCATCAGGGGTATTTTATTGACATTGTGTATGGTTGATGTGCTACTAAATGGTCTTATACTATTCCACCATTTCATTATACATTTTAGGATACAATAGTTTCCATTAAACAAATTTATTCTAGAAAGTATTCATTCTACATATCATACTATAATTTGTTTCATAAGGGGCTATTTAGAATCTTGAGTGGAACTATTTTTGTATGAGATCTTGACCAAAAGAAGTTGTTGATCTAATACTCATTTGATTTCAAATGATCATTCTATCAATATGTCCATGAGTGGATAGATAGGAATCCCATATTGGACATCAGTTTGAGGGTTATAGGCTATAATGAAGATCAACACAATATTTAGAGCATGGAAAAGATATATATATAATATGGAGGAAAATATTTTTTCTTGATCAGATACAATTGATATTGATGTTCTATGCATCACTATCACCACTTCTCTAATGTATATACATTCATGTTTATCAAATGAGAAGTCCTATTGAAAATGAATTAAGTGAGTATTATATTTAAGATTATCCACCCCAACCAATATATAATTATTTCCTCTTGATCTATTTAGAATACTGGCATCAATGATCATTGTTATTTTTACCATTTCTATGTTTGTGTGGGAAATGGTTTTGTCATCCCCTTTTATTTTTTTTCTTTTATCCTTTATTTTATGACATACATGTAACCTCTATGTATATTCCAAAATCTTATTCTTTATACTATCTCACCAATAGAGCAATCAGAGATGTCGACACATCATTTCTCCCCTAGATTCAAGTAGATGGTCAATATATGTACATCATCCATCAAATCCTTATTTAATATAGGATTTTATGGTAAACATAGTCGTGACCCCAATATTATAACTCCTTCTTCATTAATATTTTAATCTAAGGATATTAGTTTTCTTATCGATTCCACATTCTTCTTAATTTCCACATAATCAATTTTAAAATCCTTTTTCTTCTCAATAAGGGATGGATGAGCAGTTATTTTTGAATAGATTTTTGATGTTCTATCATTTATTATTCCCATGCCAACACTGTTCATGTTTTAGAAGATGATATCCTTATAAATTTTCATCAATAATAAAATTTTCAGATCCTTTTTGTGTAACACATCTACCATATTATTTTGATTCCCATAAGGGTAGTTGATTGAGTTGTAACAGTCATTTATCCTTTATAACCATCCTCACTAGTTCATATTCATCTATTTTTGTGTGAATATATTTGAGGATATTATGATCCATATATATTTCACACTTATCCTCAAATAGAAAATGTATCCAGGTGTTCATGGAAAATATCATGGCATCCAACTCTAGATTATGCATGGGTAGTTTTGTTCATGAAAACTCAATTTAAATGAGGCATATGATATCATATTTTCAATCTTCATTAACATATTTCCAAATACCTTATTCGAAGAATCACTTTATACCATGAAAACGTCCTAACACGTGGGTTTTTAAGTACAGGTGCAATGATAATACTCCATATCAACACCTTTAATCTCTATTCACATTTATTACTACAAAAAAACATGACTCCCTTTGTAGTTAGATCATTTTGAGGGTTATAAAATCCTGAGAAATTTCTCACATATTGATGATAATACCCATATAATATAAGTAAACTATCTATGTCTATTATATATGTTAGCCCCAGTCATCATTTAGTTACCTCTATCATTGAAGGTTCCAAATACATATCTTTACTTGTGACCATATTTTCTATGAATTCGACTTTTTAGCTACATATAACATTTGATTCACTTGTTGTTAAGTTTATCTTTTTATAAGGCCTTTATCACAAATATTAGATGCTCCTCATGCTCCTTATTTTGTTTTGTATATTATAATATATTCTATAATATTACCAAAAACATTAGAGTTAATATCTAAATAATATTTTTGTGATCCCAATGAATATTTATAGATCCCAAGTGAGTTTGAATGGAATTAATATAACTCATAGTACCCATAAATTTTATAGAAAGAAGCCTTCGAGATATCATCCTTATTCACAATTACATGTTAATAACAGGAACAAATATCCACCTTGGAGATGTATTTTGATCTATGTAGACGATTGAAAATTTTATTATTCTAACGAAGAGGATACTTTTTCTTTATTTATATCTTGTTTTAATCATGATATTCAATGAAAAGATGAATGAACCATCCTTATTTTTGATGATGAGGAACCATGATCCCTAATATGATAAACTATGGTGTATTAACCCTTTTTTAGATAGTTATTTAGTTAATTATTCAACTCCTCATGTTTTAAAAAACTATATTGTATATGTAGTATTGGATAATTAAAACACCTGAGGTATAAGATCGATCTAAAAATTAACCTCTCGAATAGGTGGAAGACTAGGAAATTCATCGAGAAACACATCAGTGTATTCCCTCACAATAGTAATATTTTCAATGATGATCATGTCCTTAATATCAATCTTTGGAGCTAGACATATTCTTCCACTAGGTAAATAATATCAATACTTGAGATTTCTCAACTAAAGATGATTTATCAGCCACCTTGTACTTTTACAGAATCAGGTGTATATTAACAACAGATAGAGTTATTTTCTAATTGTAAAAATTTATGTTAGATATATATATATATATAGATAAAATCCATACCCATATTTTCATTAGATTCCATGAAAGGGGGAATCAGAAGGATCATTGGTTTATTCACAAAACATATTTCGACTGGGGATGTGTTATATTCTTATGATTCAATAATTTCCCCATTTTTATCTTCATAGTTTTCCATGAATACATGTTATATCGTTGTGTTTAAATAGTTTTAATAAAAATGAATTATATGATTCAATGTGTAGAGCCTGAATAAAAAAGTTTATTCACAGTCCTTTAATAAATAAATATTGTACCTGTCCCCACTTTGATGATGGGAACCACCTCATTAGTTGTGATTTCATAAGATCACCCTTACTATCTTGGAGGTTGATGATGATAATTACCTCTAAATTCTTTTGGATTAGTTCATTGGTTTTCAAAGTTGTCTTTTTTTTTTCATATAATTGTAACATTTTACAAAAGGTTGATGATTAACTTGATTATTTTTCTCTTCTATTATATTAGTTGGTTTCTCCCATCAGTACTTGACATTTAGGTGGCATTCCTCCCTGAAACTAATCCATTTCTTCACTCATTCATGAAATATCCTTGGTATATCATTATGAAAACATTATATGTGTAATGATTGAGCTTCATACCACCATTATATTTATCCATCGGAAAAATATAATTAATCTGTACATTCCAATTAATATCCATGTAAGACCTTTTAGATTTGATGATATTCATTTCATCATTGAGGGAACATCCTATAATTTTCTCATTGTAATCAATTTATCATATCACCAATGAATATTTTAATCTCATTGCTATCCCAACAATGATGTGGTAAAATTTTCAATTTTGGGAAATGATAAAACAAGGGTTTTATCGTGAATGTCTTGTGATTTTAACATCATACATCCAAATGGAATCATATTTTTTTCTAAGGTAAAGGAAAGACCTTTCCTTTTTGTTTTGGAGAGTGTGAGGAAAGTATTTATTGAAAAATATTTTATGGAATACATTCAACCCCAGTTCATTGATATCTTCCTCAAGACTTTTATTAATAGTCAATGTCCATATGTTTTTAGCCTATCACTCTCTATGATAAAAAACTAATATAACCATCTCTTGATCAGAAAATTGATGCATGGAGAGGATATTTTAAATATAGTTGATCTATAGTTCATTGAATAATGTATTATATGATCCATTTTAATTCAAAGACCTTTATAGCATATTGGTCTCAATAGAAGCATGGTCCTTATATGGGGGACTTTGGAGTCACTCTTCATTCATGATTTTTTTCATAACCATAGTCAACTGAGAGAGTATCTTAATAATGTTAATGATTTATACACCAATACGATTGTGTATCACATTTTCAAATTATCCACATAGTCCTTTACATTAGTTGTTTACCCAATTCCTCATTTTTCCTAAAATTGGCTGCAATAAAGTGAAACTTATGAATGATTAGATTCAAACTATTTACAATATAGCAGTGTATCCATTAACATTAAATATGTAATTTTTAAATGGAATATTTTTCGATAATTTATAAATTTCATGGATATAATAAATTTTATTCATGATCTATTTTTTAACATAGAAACTTATTGGAATATTTATTTCCAATATAATGGTTCTTAATACACTTATAAATTTAGAAAATAATATCCATTGATTCATAAAAAAGGTGTATTGTAAATCCTATTTTCTTTCACTAGTTCCCAATTGATTCTAGCTCAATGTTTTTCTTTTGGGTATTACCCTATATAATCCCTTCCATATACACATCCACTTTTAGTGTCCAGAAAGAGATGTATTGTCATGGAAACCACATACCCTATACTTTGAAAACAATTAGGGATGAATTATTTTGTTTTTTCTTATCCTTAAGTCATTACATAGAGTTTTATATTCCTAATATAAAAAATAACTAAACTTTCCATTGATACCAACTATGATAACCCATGTACTTAGTAAAAATTAGTTAATGATTTAATACATAAAGGTACTCACAATATAACAAAAAATATTGACATGTATAGTGTCATTGGGTAATTAGTTATGTTACACAACAAATTAAAATTGAGGACACATCTCTATTAATAAAACCATCATTATCATGGTCATAATATTCAATCATATATAAAACTACATGGGATAACCTGAGTGAAAATATAAGAAAGGTGTGACATATAAATCTCAGTAATAAAATAAACAATGAATAACATAAAGAAAGTATTACATGATGCACAATAGTTATATCAACAAGACATTAAAGGGATTAAATTAATAAATATGAATCTTAAATGTGATTTATCATGATAACATAAAGGAAACATTTGAAATGTTGCAAGAACTTTAAAAATATCATAATAATCATTGTTCAAGGAAAACCACAAAGACATTATAATATGGTTTCCAAAAAATCATGATGTATTAGGTTCAATACCAAATACATTTAATTATATCTCATGAGACTAAAACATTACCCAATGGATTAGAGAAGAAATATAATTTTTGGTCAACCAATTGCATTTATATCTGGTACATGCATAAGTATTCCTTGTTGAGCATTCAAAATTGTTTTAAATTTGATCACAATAAATTCCAAAATAGAGGACTGTGAAATAAATATATTGAATTAACCAGTAAATAGAGTATAAAAATTTATAGGAAAATACCCTTGAGTGTAAATAGAAATGGTATTCACAATAAAAAATATTATCATGGAAAATCACAGGTAAATTTTAGAAGCAAAACATCAGAAATTAAGGATTCATAAAATTTATTAATGGAAAAAAGGTGTTTATAATCACTTAGAAATCAAATGGTTAATAATAGGAACAAGAAATAACACAACCCAATATTGTGAATTGGAAGCAAAAGGCCTATAATTATGAAGATGCTAGAATAAAGAAGATAATTAAAGGATTCCGTACATTGAGAGGCTGTTTCAAAAAACTCTTGAGGAGCTAAGGGGAGTTTGGTGGAAACATGGGAGGACTCTATTAATTATTGGGAATATTAATTATTTTAAACAAGGTTTTTTATTAACGTGTAATTAGATATTGAGTGGGGTTTTATTGAAATATATAAGGGTGTTATTTATTTTTTCCCAAACAAATGTTTTAAACTCTATATAATAATGTAATCAAAACCATAAAAATTACCAAAGTTTATTCTCATGGAATCATAAAAAGGTTAGTGTTTTTCATTATTTTATAATTCTATGGGACTAAATCATTATAATATTATACTTGGTGATGTGATAATGAGTCATTTTCATAAAGATATTATTTTAACAACATAAAATATAAAACAGGATTTTGAGTATTCCTAATGGATTTATAAAATATAAAAATTAACTTCAATACAAACTGATATCAATTTGTAGACATATGTTTTATCATTTATAGATTTAATAGAATTTATTACACAACTTTTGTTTCATTATGATGTCATAACACACACCATGTATTTATACCATATTTAAATTTTACATGAAAACTCAACTATCTTAGAAAATTTTGAAAATTACATTATTGGATAAATTCCAAATTTGGATTCTAAAAATAATTTTTAATTTCTCAGAATTTTTTTTACATATTTTTATTTCCAATTTTAAAACACTATCAACATTTTTTGAGAAATATTGGATTTTTTTGACAATAATAGTTTTTCAATCCCTTATAAAAATTACATTTGGAATCATAAAAATTATATTATAATTTATTTTTAATAATAAATATTTAATAATAATATTTTTTATTATTTTTTTTTAAAATTAAATTAATATATAAAAAAATTTCATAATTGAAATCACATATTTCCCAAAAATAAAAATTTATACTTTATCATATCAAAATAAATATAATTTTTAAAGTAACAATAATAACAAGAAAATGTATTTATTATTATATTTAATATAAAAAATAGACATTCATATTATTTGGGTCATCATAAATATACCTTTATTTCCCCAACAAATGCAATAAGGGTATGTTGTCTGATGGGTGAGATTTTCATTGGGTGGTTCAATGTACATTGGGTAGTTGATTTCTTTGGGATTTATCACAATTATTGAATATGGAATGTATATTATCAAATGAGGTTTTGTAGTGGCATCCTCATGTTTGAAATATTTATATTTTTTGCATTACTACAATTATGTTAGTGATCATATTTTCTAGAGTATGAATTTCATGAAAAATAAAGTTCTATAATGATTATTTTAATTACAATGCTGAGAAGAATCTATTGAACATGGGTATAAATGAATTATTGAAGAAGTATCTTGTCATTTTCGGAATATATAAGTTTTAACTCTATAGAACATAGTGAAATGTGTCATTTTTGTTTAATGAAAGAATGCTATGGAGTTCAATTTTGAGTGGGTTTGTAAGGATATATGTGAGTAGAACCAATTCATAGTCAAGAGGGTATATTTTAATAAATTATAATTATGAGTAAGTCCACATGGAAATCAAGGGTGTATTCCCCTGGAATCAAGATTAATTTATTTTACATTATCATTAGATGGAGGGAAATCATGGATTTCAACGTTTATATACGGTTAAAATGTATTTGATATTTAAATATAGGCGAGTTTCAATGAATGGGGATCCATATGATTTATTTAATTAGTAAAATCCATATGAGGAAGACTATTAATTGAACACTTAAGATGAATTGTGTTTCAGAAAGGAAGGATCAGAACCTAAATGAGAGAGATTTGATGATGTCAACAATTTCAAGGAACAAAAAATATTTATTAAATGAAAAAAATATCTATGTTTCTCATCTTGTGAATTAGAGTCCTTCCCATAAAATGGAATAGGGGCAACTAATGAAACTTTGGTATTATTGGAATTTGTACCTTACATAAATTATAGTCTTTGGTTTTACCCTATATTCAAATGTCAATACCAATGAAAGGTATAATTTGAATAAAAATACTCAATAAACGTTAATTTTTTTATAAACTAATGGAATTTGATTATATATTATATTAAAATTAATTGGATGATTATTATATTTTGGAATATCCTCATAAAAAAGAAAATTATATTTTTGGTCAAGACCTTATTAAAGATTAATTTTGGAATGAAAACAATTAGGCATTCTATGTTTGATTTGAATAGAGGAAAAGTGATACTAAGCTATTTAGGGAGTATAGAAAATTAATTCCATTAGTAATAATAAATTTTAAGAATCATAGATGATGAACGAGCTCATTATGCACTAAGGATTGATCTACTAATCCTTTCCAATAAAATATATTTTATAGCTATATCTTTCTATTATTTGAGTTATAATAGACAAGAACATCATTAGTTGAGCTGATCTAATTTTTTTAGGAGACCATTCCGTAAGTTTTATTCCTAGATGAACTTTTTAATTATCATAAATATTGGGGATCCCAAATGAGAAAGTGAGGATAGATATATCAATCTGAAAAATTCCTATAGGATCTATAAATTATTGAATAAGGTTTTACCTATTTGATTACATTATATAATATCCTAAAGATATTATAGAATATAAAAGATAAATTAATAGAAAATTATATTTACCATCATATGTAGGGATATGATTATACATTTCTTTTCAAGGAAGAAAGATTTATTTAATGGATTCCAAGAGGCCAAAGGAGACTGTTTATTTGAATTTTTTACCTATTTTTAGGTATATGATGGTTTATATGTTGAGTAACCAACTTTAAAGGGAATGTTTTTGTCATAAAAAACATATGTTTATGATTGAATTTCATCAAGGGGTTTTAAGGGATTAAATTTTAATTGAACCACTAGAATGTTACATAATAGAATGGAAGAAGGGTCTCATGTGTAATATAAGACAACATGATTTTTTATGAATTTTATGCGAAATAAATCTATTGTAAAAAATCCCTCAAGGTTACTTTGGAGTATTTTTTGTTTAATTTTGTCTGGTTACAAAGCGGGTTTCAAATGTATGTTGTGAAATCAAGAGATATTTTTTACTGATTATGTTGAAAATCATCCATGACGGCTCAATGGATTCCCTGGATGCGATATAGGAAATTACGTAAACATGTTGAATCAATTTTAAAGTTTTTTCAAAATATTTGGGGTCTAAAATTTTTAGTTTAGCTAGAATTAGGAAATATTTATTTCCATGATGTACATATTAAAATATGGTTGAACCATGAGTTTCACGAAGATGGGATTTGAGAAGGGTGATTTGCGAAGTCATGATGATTTTGACAGTGATCTCCACGATTATGACATGCATCGTGAATGATGTAATGGTTTTGATAGTATCTTTATGAAAATGATGAGCATCGCGAATGGAAAACATTCCTAGAGAATCGTGAAAGAGGGAGTATAGCGAAATAAATAATGGATCTTGAAAAAGTGGTGATAACATTCCTTAAAAGTTCTGGAAATGGTGGAAATGCCTATAAATAGGCCTCTACCCCCTTTAGAAAAGTAGCAATACTTAAAAAAAATCATAAGGATTTGGATTCGTGAAGGTGGTTAATGAAGGTGTTTTGTGAAGTTTGTTCATGTAAGAATGTTCGTGAAGGATATAAAAGCCCACTGAATATTTTGAGCATTGTGAATGTAAGGCAGTTCAAGAATTCTGTGATAGCCAACAGATTGTTTTGATCATCTTGAAAGTAAAGGAATTTGTGAAGGCTATTTGAGCTTCTTGAAAGGAAGGTTCTTGAAGAAGTCTACTTGAGATTCATGTGTGTTTTTACTAAATGTTTCAAATGGTAATCATTTTAATATTTAAATAAAAATCAAGTGAAATTCATTTTTATTTCCAATAAAACATAAAAAAATTAATAATATTAATAAATTACCTAATATTGTGTTAAACTAATAAATAAATTAATGGATCTTAAATTAATGTTCAATACTTGGGAAACCTACCTTCAACCTTGTTTTTTCAAGAAAATTGGTTTTATTCCACCTCAACGAGACCCAACTAAGTATAAGAATCCACAAAGAACCCTATACAAAAAAACCATTATTAAATTCACCTAAAAAACCCTAGTTAATGTAGACCTATATAAGGAAAAAAACTTAATAAAAGAGGGAAGGGAGGGAGAGGGAGATGATATAAAGGACTTACCTTGAAGAACCATGCAATATCCTTAAGTAAAACCCACAAAATCAACTATGGGGGAGAGGAATTTAAGGGGGATAGGCATAGAGTATATGTGATATGAGCGAGAGGACGAAGATGTGATTTTGGGGTTAAAATATTAATGGGAGTAGGGTAATTTCAAAAAACAAATCTGGAAAAGGCGCATGGTTTTGAATCACATTTTACCAAAATGTATGCCAACTGTGCGAACATGACTGCACGCACATGGGAAAAATTATGGTTTGGACACATGGATTGGGCAGACATGTTGCAACCATGAAAATAACCTCTATTAAGGTTTCAAATTTATATGCATGGTTTCTAGAAATTTTTCACTAACTATACACCAATAGTGCACTTATGATGAAATTCCAAAATTCAAAAATTTCAAACCATCTCGGCCCAAAACTCAACAGTAATACCAAAAGTAATTAATTTAAAAAAAATAATAAGTTAAATAAATACTGGGAGTTTATAATAATCCCCAATATAACTCTTTCTACCCCTATAAATCATTAGTAGATTCAATTTATCAATAAATTGGGTATGAATTAACATTCTAAAATTTGACTCGATCTCCCAAAAAAAGGCACATCATGTCTAATTCCATGATGAATGTTATGAAATAAATCAAAATAGAACATACTTGAATATTAAAATCAAATTTTTCCTGAAAAACCCTAAAAATTTTAACCATAAATAAAACACTTTTTCATGGCCATAGTCATTAATCTTTCTCTACAAGCACAATTATATCAAAAGAAGAAAAGGCTCTAAACTAGATTACCAAGGGAATTAGGGGATGTCAATCAAATAATTATTCTCAATAGATGTTCGGATAATGGGATATTCTAAGTTAACAAAGAACATGTAATGGAAAAATCATTCATGGTGGTCTCCCCACCATATTAAGATTTTACTAAGACATCAAACCTCTATGGATGGCCAACCAAAATCATGTTTTGATGTATAAAAAAAGAAATAACTTAAAATATTAACATGTATCCTGCAAAAAAATTAACAATCCATAATTTTGGAAGTACAAATTAGATGAAGATGATGATGATGGAAGTGTTTTCTCTATCATCAATGAATTATAGAAAAGTCAATGAGTAAGTTGAAGTAAAATGAATTTTCATATAGGTGTTCCTGAAGATAGTCTACCATAAGTACATATTCTAGAGGATACAACCACTATGAAATTTTCAACTGTTATTTTCAAAATCACATAATACAGAATTTGATAATTGGAAGTACATAATCTAGAATGAGAAAACCATCAGAAGTAGGAACATCAACAGATAAAGGAAGAGATGGAAGTCAATGCTACTGATCGATGTATGAATATTTTATGGAAGTATTGTTATAAAAATGTAGCTATAAACATAATATTATTGACTTTGTTTATATTTAATATAATTATTAGTAGTTTTTAATGTGGATGAAGCATTTTTTACTACATTTGGAGTTGAATAAGTATGTTTCAAGGATGTAGAGATCCAGTGGAAGGGAAAACATATGACAGTTGTTAAGAGTCCATTATTTGGAGAGGTTGAATACCCAAAGTAAATTTTTGATATCTACTAAGGAAACTAGATAGATAATGGAAAAATCAGATGTTACACATTTTACTTCAAAAGTAGATAGAAATACGTAGAAACTAAGGTTACTATGAGTTGAATAAATAAGGATGATCGAATGCATGGACCACATTGAAGAATTGAAAATTTCCTTAATATTTATTCCTTAAGATGATTCTTGAGGGTTGTAATGTGAACTTCATCTTATGAAAATATAATTTTTAAGGCTTAAAAAAAAGGTGGAAAACCAAAAGTAATAAATTTTTGGTTACTCCATAAGTCAAATTAGTAAAAGAAGAGTGCACTGGAAGATTAACCATATAAATCTACAGGAATATCTACTGAAGTTAGTAATCCCAAAGGTAAAAACTTCAGAATTCACTCAGTGAAGAAAGAGTTGGGTGTGTATAAGATATATCTTATGAAAGTGGAATTTATAGAAGAATTTAAGAAGTATTAATAAATCCAAAATAAATTTTTAAACATAAACCTAAGGATTGTAAGGATCGTTCATCCTTACAAAGGTATTTATTCCAAGAATTTAGAAAAGACATGAATTGTGGTGTATAATGAGATACACCTATAAAAGAAACATCACTGAAAGATATATTGAATATAATTTTATGTAAAATATCTAAAAGATAAATCTACTAAGATAGTTGATATTTTTTAGATTAGTTAAAGGATTAAAGAGAAGTCATACAATGCTATGATGTTTTTTTAGAAGAACATCACTTTGGTAGAAGACCAACAATGATTTAACCTGAGTGGAATTTATAAATTAAAATGAAGGATTTAATAAAGGATTTCCCATCATAATTTTAGGATTCATGTATATCATCATGGAGTTTTGATTTTACCAAAAGATAGAGAATCATTAGAAGAGATGATAAAGAATTGGAAGAATGAGGAGGTTCCTGAAAAGTAAAATGATTTTTTTATAAATATTTAGAGGACCAATCGTGATTTGAAACACTAAAATATGAGATATATAGAAGGAGGAACCGAAAGTTAAATTAGTAAAATGTTTATACTAAATGATAAGATGTACTGAGAATTGAAATCTGGAGGATGGTGATAAGGTAATGGAAGGATATGATGATTGGGAGTTGAGTAAATCAGAAAAAGAAGATTTAAGATAGAGTTCAAGTATTATGAAGTTCAAATAGATTGAGACCATCGAGACCAGTAGAATCATGGAAGAGGTTTTTTAAAATATTGAAGGTATTATTGGTTTGAGATAAGCTAACGAAAAGGTAAAAGTAAAAGATATTTAGTCACTTTATGGAGTTGAAAGTATCATAGGATGCAATGTGACTTCACATAAATGTTATTATTTAACAAAATTATGATAATGTATATCTAGAAATTCAAAGTGAATTATTCATGAAGTTTGAGTTTATGATTCATGTTGAGTTTTTATGTAGAGTTCAACATTGTTGAAACTATGTTTTTTATAATCTTGACAGACTAAAATCTTGATATCATTCAATGATATTGTAGGTGGTCAATCAGAGAATTCATTTTAGTGGGAGTTTTAAAACAATGATCATGTATTCCCCGCATTAATCAGAGTAAGATTGGATATATAAAGTGGGAATATCATTCGAGTAAGGAAGCTATAAATGAAGAAGGATAACTTGAGAGAGCTACTTATAAGAAGAAAAGAAAACTAAAAAGAGGAAATATTTAATTAGTTAAAAAAATTTAAGAAGACCAAAACATTATGTTATTAAAAAAATTAAAAATAAATGAACTTGAAATTTTGAGGAAGTTTATAGAATCCTTCAAATTCAAAATCTCAAAAGGAGGATAACCAGAATCATTTAAAGTACCAATGTTTGGATGTTTTATAAATTGTATTTACAGGATGTTGGAGCTCCAAATGATTTCTCTAATAGAAGAAATTTTTTGGCCAATGTGCATGAATGTTCAAAGAAAGTATAACCAGTAGTCAGATTTCTATCCATGAGGAGGTTTGAGGAGAAGCCTTGAACATCAATGTTTATTGTATAAACAACACCATATTTCATACCAAGAGTTAGAAGAATATTTTCTAGAGATAGCTCGACAACAATCATAATATTATAGTTTCATAGATTTGTGTGTGGTATGAATGATATGGTTTAAGGATAATAACTTCCCACACCACTTGTAATTGATAATAAGATTATTATTTTAAAATCCAGACCTAATGAGAGTCAAAACAATAAGGAGTAGGTTCTCACATTGTGTCAGAAGCATGTAAAAAACCTTGATTACTATTTACTTTACATTATCTTCATAGAATAATTTAAAATTTTTATGGTCTCATACTTAAAATACACAAATCATAATCGATAATATAGGTGATATAAATTCAAAGAAATAAACATTTTATGTTTAAATTTATCTAGAAAATATTTTCACCCATGATTCACACCCCCCTTTTTGTGAAAACACAATACTCTGGGACTCTAAATTGGTATCATAGCTAGGTTGAATATGTTTGGATCTACACGTTTTTTTTCCTAATTTTTATTAATTGATTAAAACGAAGAGAAAGTTTTTATAAGATGAAGAAATTATTTCTCTAGAAGATAAGAAAGTTACTCCTCAACTAAAGATAACAAAATCTATCCCTAGTTGTAATAATATTGATGTTTCATCCAAATCCATTAATTACAATAAGAAGAAATAATATCAAGAGCAGTGAAATTTAATATCTCAAAATCTGTAAAGTGATAATCCAACATTACCAAAAGTTAAATTGAGGCTTATGATTATTGAAAAACACTTTATAATTAATTATCCTAGAGAAGAAAATTTAAAAATATTTTAGGAATAGGAATCAATTGAAACTACTAAAAATTTATACTCAAAATTCATTGATTACCTGAAAAAATTCCCAATATAAATTGTAACATATATAATTTCAAATATCAAGGGATTATTGGAGAAAAAATTACAGCTTGAATAAGAACTTCATGAGACTGATGATTCTTTTGGAAGGAAGTTTAAAAAATGCATAACTCTCAAAAATAATATAGATGGAATGAAAAATCAATTTCAATTTTCAATGAAAATTTATCCTTAGTCAAAGAGTAATAAAAAAGGTGAGTTTATGAGAAATATATTACTTTAACTATTTTTTCAAAAGTTTTCCAAGAATAAAAAGATTTCATAAATGTTAATAACTCCTATGTTAAAAAGTGGATGATGCATGAAAAAATTATTTAGAATAAAAATATGAATATGAAGATAAAGTAAAATTATTTGTGGATCAGAAAGAAAACATTAAGTCTAAAGATTATTTACTCAAAAATAAAGTTGATAAATATTGAAGTTACTAAAGCTGAAACATTACATGAAGTTGAGAAAAGATCTACTACCAAAATTAATAAAATGATTCTTACAGTTGGAAAGACTCAATCTACCAGTAAGAAAAATGTGAAAGCATCGGAAGTATCATCTTATGATAAGTAGAAGAAAAGAAAAAACCCAAATTATAGAAAAACTATTTTCAATAATTCTAACTCATTGAATAGTTGAATTTATAATTAAATTACAAGAAAATGTTGGGTGAAGAAAAGGGAGACCCTTATCACTTTTCCGAAGGCATCATAAAGCAGTAATATGATAAGGATTTCCTTATAGGGTGTCTAGAAGTAAGAAGTTTAGGATTTTTCATCCATTATAAAAATTAAAACACAACATAAGAAGCTAAGTATTATCATCTACTATTGGTACTTCAGAAATTTATGACATAAGGATTTTAATTTCTATCATAATATATGAAATTATACCTTATGGAGAGAAAAATATTTTTTTTGATAAATTCAAATAAGTGAAACCAAAGTAAATAGAAAATAAAATGTTTTAATATCTTGAAAAATTATAGGGAAGTTATAGAAGAAGTGTTCATAGTAATGATGAGTGATGGGATAAAACTTCCATGAACAAGTTAGCTACATCTAATGGAAGGATACCAAAATAGCTAAAGAAAATTATTGTAAGAAAGAATATAATTTTACTTTGGAATGTAAATAAAAGAGAGTTATAAAGAAGAAATATCCTAAGAATAAAGTAAATGAATATTTCACACCAATGAAATGGAAAAAATTCTATGGAAAAAAATTCCACTTCATGGACATATATAAAATCACCATGAATATTCAAGTTAACAGATGAATGATCATGAAATAAAGTTATTAAATCCCAGAATGACATAATTGGAATAGAGTGGTGGAAGAAATATTCTTTAAAGATGTTTTGGTTTCTATGAAGTTACCTATGAATGTTAACTTACCAAAAGATAAGAATATATGAGGAAAGTGTAAGTTAGTTGGCTTTCAATCTTGAAAAATGATAGGTATGGTCACTCGGATAGGATAATTTTTCAAATAACTAGAGAAAATATTTAGAATATACATGTACAATAAAATTTTCCCAATACTAGAATAAAGTTGACCATGTTTTAATGTTTTTAATTATTATATGAATAATTCAGTTGGAGCAGTAATGTAAGTTGGAAGTATAAAAAAATAAGTAAATTGCTTGTTCCTTGACTGCTTAATTTAAGAATAAATCACTACACATTGTTAAATTGAAAATTAAGGAGAATAAATCCATGATATCAAGATTATTAATGCTTATAAATTTTAGTTTTTAAGGCATGAGGAATAATAAAGTTGATTTTAAAGGAATTTATTGGTTGAGAAAATCTTATAATCCCTAATTACCTTAATATTGAGGAAAGGAAGACCCACCGTATTCCCTGAACTTTTTAGTGAATTCTAATGAAAAACAGAATTGAAGGTGATAAAATTGAAGGGAAGATTTACCTTAATAGGAAAGCTAGTGATTCCATAAAATTAATGTAGTTTAAATGAAGAGACAAATTATAGTAAAATAATGTTTATTACAACATATTTTTAAGTTTTTCTAAACAAAACAATTGAATTACCCAAAGGATGAAGCTCCAGATGTTGATGAAGAAGTACTAGATATAAAAAATTTGGAGAGATTAAATTTATTTCATCTTGTGGTATGTTATCTTTACTTATCCATTATTATATTAAAACTGATGTTTAAATGAAAATGGAAAAATTGTTTTATTTCTGAAAAAAGGTTTTTATAAATGTGGATGAAAACTTCCATTTTATGCATCTACGTTTTTGATATATTTGTTAAGATAGATGTGGGAAATTATGTTGAATGAAACTATGATGAGCCTACCCTTAAAATAAGACTTTGTAAATGTTTTCATCACTTAGTAAATTGTATTAATGACTTTAATATAAGTTCTAATCACTCTGATTTTATACACTAATCATGGATCATGTAGATTTAGTGTTGGTTTATTTTTTTCTTATTTCATTAAGAAAGGTGATTTTATCCTTGAGTGAATAAATGCAAGGTTTATATTCTATTAAATGGAATAAAAGGGGAGAAGAATTAATGGATGGAATAAATTTCATCCCTCACCCCAAGATGTCAATAAGGCCGATTCAAATTCAAGTCATTAAGGGGGAAATAAAATTGATGAAGAAAAACCCTCACATAGAAGAAATTGAATTTATTATTAATAAAGGGTATAGAAAACACGTTGAATTTAAGTAAAATTTGATATTGACAAAAAATTCAATGGGGGATATTGAAGTACACATGAGATGATGATGATGATTATTATTATCATCATCATCATCATGGAAGTTTTTTCTCTATTGCCAATGGATTATGGGATCATTAATGAGTAAGATAATGTAAACTGAAGCTGCCTGTGGGTGTTTCAGAAGATAGTCTACAAGAATTACATATTCCAAAAGATACAAACTTTGATGAATTATCATTTGATATTTTCTTAAGTACATACTATGAAAGTAGAATATTCAGAAGTACATACAATGGAATGAGAAAACCATTGTATGTAGAATATGGTTAGATGGAGGAACAGTTGTAGGATGATATTTTTGATAGATGTAGAAGGAATTAATGGAAATAATATTATCTAGAATCATCCATAAACAACATATGATTTATTGAGATGAGCATCAATATATTTAGGACTCGTGTTGTAGTTTGAAGAAGAATATTCAACAACATTTTGTGTTGAATAATATTCATAGATGAACAGATATAGAATATAGAATAAACATATTATTTTTATTAATAAGATAACAGTTAGAGAGGTTGAATACACAAATGAAATTTTAGATATCTTATAAGGAAACTAGTTAGTTGATGGACTAAATAAATGTTATAAAATTAACTTCTAAATGATATAGAAGTACCAAAAAACTGGGGTAACCATAATTTTATGAACCCAAGATGATGAAAATTATGGGCCACATTGACGAATTGAAAATTTTCATAACATTGATTCCTTAAGATTGATTCCTAAGGGCTGTACGGTGAACTTCACCATAAGTAAATCTACTATTAAAGGATATAGATTAGGTGAAATACTATAATGAATAAATATATATCTACTTCAGAAGTTAGATCATTAGATGAATAATAAACTAGTAGAAGAACCATAAAAACTATAAGAAGTTCTACTAATGTAAGTAAGACTGAAGATAAAACCATCAGAATTTACTCAGGGAATAAAGAATAGGGTGGTTATAAGATATATCTTTAGAAGGTGGATCGTATCTAAGAGTTGAAAAGTCCATAATAAATACACTTTGAGTTCGTAAAAATAATTTTGATGATTGTAAAGATCATTCATAATTATAAATTGGGTTATTCTAAGGATTTGGTAAAGACATAATGTTCAGTGTGGACTGAGCTACAGCTACGGAAGAAAAATCACTAGAAGATACTCTAAAAATAATAATATGGTAGATATATAGAAAATAATGTTATTAAAAATATTTAGGTAGTCAAGATGACTTAAAGGATCAATGATAAGTGAGACGATGTTGTGTTATACATTCATTGAAATAACATCACTTTATAGGAAGACCAATAGTGATCCAAGATGAGTTGAATTTACAAATTTAATGGAATTATTTTACAAAGGTATTCTAACCAAAAGTTGAGGATACATGTAAAGCATAATTAATCCTTGAGTTTACCAAATGATAGAACATTTGTGGAAGAGAAGATAAAGCACTAAAATAATGGGGATGTACCTAAAAAGAATGAGGATTAGATGATTAGGAGTTAGATAAATGGTCATTATTTAAATTATTACAATTTGAGATATCTATATTGATGAACCTAAATCTAAATAATGCAAAGATTGATTTTGGATAAGAATAAGTTTGGAGAATCTGGAGTTGTAGGCTGTGGTTGTATCAATCATAAGATACGATGATTGAGAGTTGAGTAGATCGTAAGAATAAGACATAGGAAAATGTTTGAATAATATTAAGGTGAAATGTATGTAGACCACTATAATCATAAGAATCATGTTGGAGGATTTCATAATAAATTAATTTAGTAGAATTTTGAGATAAGTTAAATCAGAGAAAGAACTAGAAGACCAGGAGTAAATTCACATAGACATTATGATGTCACTAAATTATGAATATACTACAATAAATTCAATGTAATTTCTTCATGAATTTTGAGTTTATGATTCAAATCAAAATTTTAGGAATAGTTGAAGATTCTTGAAACCATGTTTCATGGGACCTTTGATTGAGTAAAATGTTGATATCATTGAAATATATTTAAGGGGATCAATTAGAGACTTTAATTTATCAAGAGATTCAAATTTTATCCCTTATGTTCCCCAAATTTATTGTAGGAATCATGGTTATATAAATGTGGGACATGATTTGAATGGGGAAATTGTAAATGAAAAATAATAATTTGAGAGATATTCTTAGAATAAGCTAACAAAAATTTAGAGATGAATTTTTAAACCAAATAATTCGTTAAAGATTTTATTGGGTAGAATAAAATTAATAAGACTGGAAAATCATGCTTAAAAAAACATGAGAATACTAGAACATTAATTTCCGAGGAATTTGAGTGAGTCCTCAAAATTTAGTAGTCTAGAATAAGGATACCTAGATTAATGCTATGTTCCTATTTTTAAAAGTTCTTAACAGCATAGTTCAAGGTAGTGAGAGCTTTATAATATTAGTTTACTAGAATATTAGGACATTCCAATGTAAATGAATGATCATAGAAAATTTACCTAGTAGTTGAAGTTCCATCCATGAGGAAGTTATATGAGAACCATTAAAGAATAGAGGTTCTAGTCTAAACAACACCATATTTCATACCAAGAGGTAGAATGATATTTTTTGGAGATAGCTCAACCACATGCATTATTTAAAATTTTTAGATTTTTGTAGATGAGATGCACACTATATGTTAATTATAATAACTCCCATACCACTTTTAATTTATATTAATATTATTGTTAGAAATTTTTTGAGTTGACTAGAGTTGACATGGAAAGGAGCAGGTTCTCAAATTTAGGTTGAACCTTATAAAAATGCTTACGTGCTATTTATTTTACCTTATCCTCATTTAATAAGTGTTTAGGGATCATACATAATATTCATATAGAATAATTTATGAAATAGGATTGATCAACTTACAGGAATAAAAAAATTATGTTTAATTTAATCAATAAATATGGTCACCCCTAATTCACCCCTGAGGGTTTCTACACAATCCCCTAGGACTCTAAATTTCCACAAAAAAACACATAACACCAAAATTTCAAATATTTCTAATAAACAAATTCAAATAAAAACCACATATATTGAGAAGATAAAAGAGGGTATGGAGAATTCATCAGAAATAAGCAGTCTATAATAGATCTAATGAGTTGATCTTGGTGAATCCATTGAAGGGGTAACATGGAATCAATTTTTTTTGAGAGAATCCCATAAAAACATTTTTAGATGGACCAGGAAGCCACTACCATGAATTATATTTGGATATTTTAGACATGAGGGGTTCATATAACCTGGATTTCCGCATTGATGGCACACGAGTGTCCAAACCCTAAATGAATCTGATGAGATGACGTAAGGCCTTATAACACTATCACTAGCTTTCTCAACCTTATGCCACATCATATTATCTTTAATGGAGGTCCCTTATCCACTATTTGGAAGAGGGGAAGTATTATCCACCAAATTGAATCCTCCCAAAGCCACATCAACTCAAATATCCAACCTCTCTAATTCTATATAAGCGACTATGCAAAACTAGAACACCCTCAACTGAATAATAGGATAAATGTATCCTTTAAAATATCAATCCATTAATGAATCATCCATTTTCAAATCTATAAGATAAGGGAATATGTTAACAAAATAACAAAAATAATATTAGATTATCTAATCACTTTATTAAAGTTCGTACAACTAAATCACCTTATCCACTTTCATAGCCTTAGAGAAATATTATTGGTTGAACGAGGAATTAAATCCACCCCAAGAATAGTCCTATTATATATTTTTCTACATGATAGGCTTACACCACATATAACTTGAAACTTCAAGCATAAAGGTAGTGAACTTGATCTTTTGTGACTCGAGAAACTCTAGAATTAAAAATATCCTCACAATTCTTTACAAACATTCTTATTCTACTTGAGGATATAGTTGACCATAAAAGATAGGAGGCTTCAACCTATGAAACTCTATAATAAAATACCAAAATTTATTAACTAAAGGGTTATCTTATAGATAACTACCAAAAAATCTCCCTTGAGAATCCATAAAGTCTTTATGGGGGATACTCTATAAGAATATAAACCTAAACCCAAAATAAAAATAATATGCCAATATCAAAATATTATAAAATAAAATACCACAATATCTAAAAATTATCAATGAATAAATTTCTAAAATATAAAGTAAACCAACTCACACAACTTTGAAATTATCACCAAGCTTAGACCCACAATTTCTAAACTACCATATGAAAATCATTTCAGTTTATTCCAAGAAACCCTTGATTTTCTTTAAAAAAACTAGCCTTTACCATAAAAATAACATTTTCCACTTACGTATTTTTTTAATAACCTAAAAAATAACTCACAAAATATTTTATTAATTAAAATACATTATTTAAAACTAATTTATAATTTTTTAATCAAAACCATTTTAATTGAAATTTAAAATTCTAGCATTATCTCTAAATTAATTAAGAAAAAATAATTTATAATTTTCAAAAACCAAAATGTTTCCATATGAAACTAATATTTTAAAATTTTAAAACCTTGTTTTACTATAGGAAAAAAACATGCCCTAATAAAAAAAATGAAATAAAATGAAACCTAATAAACAAAATTGAGTGGATTAGTGACTACATATGACTTGGATATATGGCTAGAGGACTATGTACCAAACATACCACTACCACAGAGAGTCATTCAGATATATTTACATGGGATCCACATGGTTTAACAGACCTTTAGAGAACATAATGTACCACCATTTCAACTCCATTTTCATCCGCAAACATAATATAATGTGTAAAGAACCTACAATCCATTAATGATATAAAGAAACCATCAATTAATTTTTCAAAATATCAGAATAAATCAATGGAAAAATGAAAACACCAAAAATCAAAACCTGACTTCCTATGGTAACTCAAGTTTCGGCACTGATAGTTTTTTTCCAAACACTTTGTTGTACCTAGAACCTAATATCTGATAGTCCTATCTCAAATATTCCAAAACTCCTCAAATAGTAAAGGTCACTATAGAACCTAGGACCACTAAAGATCCTAGGATCTGATATCATATTATTTCAAACCATTAACGGGTACTTGAATAAGCCCATGATATACCTAGGAAATTTTCCTGATTTCCCTATGATGGAAACTAGATCTAATAAATTAAAACATAATTTTTGGGAATCATCAATGGAATTTTACGAGAAATCTAGCATGACCCATCCAGATATTTTTTTCATGCCAAAACATAAAAGAAGATAAAAAATGAATCTAAAACCAATCAAACACAATATAAATAAACATAAATCTCAATATAAACAAATAAGACTAAACAAAATTCTAGATATAATAGAATATATTTCCAAGAAGTACAATATAGATACACCTATACAAAAACCAAAAATAAAACTGAAAAAACCACAAAAACTCTAGGTGACCCCATTGGTCACACTCTAAATACAATAACAATATCATTCCAAGGAAATCAAGATGAAATGGATCCACAACCGAAAACTAAAAAAGATACATAAGTATTATCGATAAACTAAGTAGGCATGCCAAATAATTATAACCCCATATATTACCTTTAAGTGAAAGATATATTTCATGATAGTTTAAAATAAATTTTATACAATATAGGTTTTTTATATCCAATTTAAAATCCAATATCATAATTTTTCCCTTCCTTAATTTAAAAACATTCTATGAAAATAATTGGTTTTAAATATTTCATTATAAATGATTCATTAAAGGATTTTATCATACTACACTTCAAATAATTTTTGAAATAGTAATCCACTAGTTTTCTGGAAAATAAATGAGGGCAACAACCACTAGAACAATGATTATAATATAAAAATTAAAGATAACATGAGGGAAATAGAAATATAGTATGTAATCTACCATGACATAAATAGATAAAAACAAAACTAAAATAAATAAGTAATGTGTTATTAGTCATTGGAATACCAAGGGGATTAAGGGAACTTCTTGAATAGTGATAACAAATATCCATCATATTAGTGCACCTAATGAAATAAAACCACCACAACTCTTGGTCATACCCTAACTGGACTAACTGAGGGGAAAACGCCCACAAAGAAGCATGGTCCATGTGCACCACTAGTTATATTATGATCTTAAACTAGTATAGAATATGATCTTGGAAATTAAACTTGCCACTCTTTCATTCCCATAATAAAAATAAATTATAAGTCATAAAATTTGATAGAAACAATCATTGGTATAATTATACATACATGTGTGTGTTCATAGTTTCATAAATACAGAACTATAAACAACACCCCTACCTCATGATCCCCTCATGGAATGGACCCTTATTCATTAAGAATATGTATATAATGAAAATATTTCATACTAATGACATTATCCCTCTTTAAAAGGAACGAAGACAAGGTCTTATCTCATGGGTGTGTTTTCTCATGAAAATCTTCTTTAAGGTGCCAATGCGGCCTCATACTTTGAAGCATTCCAACTTTCGAAACCATTTGAAAAAAAACTCTTTTTTGTGAGTTAGATAATGCCTTATAATTTAAATAAAACCTTTATAAAATAATATAAAATGAAAACTCTTTTTGAAACATCAAAATCCAATTACAAAACCCATTTGGACAATTTTTCAAATATTCAGTGTGCTAGGATAGATAAAATGGGTTAGTGTTAAATTTTTTATAAGGTAATCACCTTTAAATTGAAATTAAAATCTAGTGGAACATGAATTTGATTTATAATAATAATTTAAAACATTGAATACTACTAATTGATATCCAATTCATGTGTAAAAACAACCATGTAATTTATGGATCTTAAATTAAAGGTCAATACATTGGGAAACCTACCATAAACCTTCAATTTTTAACAAATAGTAGTTATATTCAACCTCAATTATAATGAAAGGGGTATGATAAGTAATAAAGAAACCTAAACAATCAAAATCAAAAATTAATTTCTTCTAAATGGAAACCCTAGGTCATAAAGGCCAATTTGAGGAATGAAAAATGAGAAAATATGTAAGGAAGGAGAGAGAAAGGATAAGATGAAGTTATGTTGAATAATTAGGAATGAACCTTGAAGAATCCCCTAAAAAATAAAATAAGGGAGGAATTTAATTAGTGGTGGATATGTATAGAGTTTTTGTGAGTTGAGTGAGATGAGGTATGGTGAGTATGGGTTAAAATAGAAAAGGGAATGAAGGGTAATTTTAAAAACAAAATCTATGAAAGATTCACGGTTTGGATGCATGATTTACTGAACTATGCAGCAACCATGTTCTCCTCATTTGACATGCCTAGTCACCTACACGTTTTGGATGCATGGTTTAGGAGACTATACAACAATAATGAAAAAAAAATTTGTTAACATTGTAGAATCATATGCATGGTTTTCACACAAATTCTTCTAATGCTTCACCAACTATCCACCTTTTTTGAAATTCTAGTACTCTACCATTTCAAAATGATTTTACTTGAAACTCATATATAAGACTAAAAATAATTAATTGGATAAAATAATAAGTTAAACAAAGGTTGGGGTGTTACAAATATATATATATATCTATATTGTATACACCATTTACCATATTCCCAATACTATAAAACATCCCATTATTATATATATAACAACTTGTATTCCTAATAATGAATGAAAAGAACTTTTTTTCCAAAAACGTAATAAAAATAAAATTATTGTTTATTAGAGGAACATTAAAATTTTTCTCAAATTCTAGAACTAATCCACTTTGTAAAGATAGATCATATGTTCTGACTTCTAATGCAATAACTCTTTCTCCATTATTGACACAAATATATACTACACCATTTTTTAATTACCTCTTATCTCTTAGTATATGTTTATTAGTGAAAATGTTTCATGAACACCTGGTATCTAATACCCATGATTCAGAGTTAGAGGAATTGTCCACTATAACATTAAAATTTAGATACTCCAAATATTTCTCTTTGAGAATTCTTATTAACCTTATATACTAATCTATAACTATTTTATATGTCATAAATATAAAGTCTCTGAAAATGATTGTCATGAATAATCCATGATTTAAAATAAATAAATGTATGTGGGTGAGTATTTGATTTAAGGAATTTTATATCACTTAAAATATAACTCAAGAATTATAACCTAGGAACTACAATATAGCATCAACCAAGGCCATCTCGTAGAGATACCACCCTGTATAGGGTTATTTTGTCACATTTTTTTTATATTTTTAATTGTTTTCAAACGAATTAAAACTGGAAAAAAACAAAAAAAATTAAAGCACCCAAGAAATTGAAAAAATAAATGAAAAAATTGAAAAAAAATTAATGAAAGCATCAGTTGTACGAAAAAACAACAGAAAGTGGAAACCTAACTAGTGATTCAAATAGATCATAATCTCTTTGACATTTTTAATGGTTTTTAAAACTATAGTTATCTCTACAAAATTATGAAATCCAAAATATCAACCCTCATTAAATTTATTAAAATGATACTACAATAGAGACCTTGGAAGTATGAATCCTTTCTAAAGGATTAAATCATTACTCTCAATAATTACTAAAAAGAAAGATATTGACAACACTCATTATACTCACAATTCATAGATCAAAGATTGAGAAATTTAAATAGCATAGATCATCATCAAACTCCAACTCAAATCAAATTAATAATCCATATTCATATTTCATTGTACTCTAATCGGTAATGTGATTTACTCAAAAATGAAGAGTTGTTTTAACAAAACAACAGAGAATAAAACTTCTATAAGTGATTACATTTTGAATTTCATGATTCAAGAAACAATTATAATTGAAAATTTTAAAGAAGTGAAAACTCAGAAATACGTCACCATGTGAATCCACTGGCCTTAGATACATGATATTTATCCATACATCACTAATAATTAGTGTCATGTTATGATCTCCATCTTCATCGTCTATCAGAGTAGCAGTAGTTTTCAAGAATATCTCCTGATTCTGATCTCATCTTCTCCACTTGAAAAATCTCTAAATATCTCTCAATGTTTGTTTCTATGTCCATATCCCAATAAATTATTCCCTTTAATTTCATGAGTTTCATCCCTTTTATTCTGCGATAAAATCACCAAAAAAATCACCACGTCTATTAAATGACCACAAAATGAATAAACTAGTTTTTCTGCCCTTCATTCACTGCTCCTATCACTTAACCAAAAACACTCTCTCTACAGGCTCTGACATTGTCTAGGTTGCATTTAATATTCCATCAAAAAATATTTTTTTATAGTTATTATTTTTTTCTTATTAGTTTCACTCTAGAAACCTAAAATCAAATGCTTTAATTCTTCACTAAATCTACCCACGCTCATCACCTTCCTCAGTCCTCGCCAACCAAATCTGGAAACAAATGTTACTCATCTAGGAAACACAAAACAACTTCATCACCAGGGGATGATTTATGTTCAAGACTGATCATCTCAATTATATTCAAAAAGAATATCATAAAATGTTGGTTCCCATTAGACATTGCTAAAACTGGTTTAGTCTCTTATCAAAACCATCTGGAAAACATGCCAAAACACAATTATCCTAACAAAAAATTTCATCAATTAAGATTTTTTTTATAGAATTGATGGTGAATTTTAGCTTCATTCAACTTCACCATATTCATGATCATGGGTCCTATTTATCTTCAACTTCCAGTGCGAGTCTTCAGTATCAACAAACCAAAAATCCAAAAAATTTAGTTGTCCCTAACATGCTAAATAGTCGTATTCAGGGGTTAAACTGCATCAAGTGTAACTTAGATGTAATGAAAATATGGTGTCTAAGAACTGATCGATTTTATTGCACGCAGATCATCATGGGATGAACATATGTGATTCTTCATTAACTAAAATTAGGGATTCAATTGAAAACCACTTCAATGAGTAAGATTTATTAATCTAAAATTCTAAGGCTTCATCGACATCAGTTTTTAGATAATCAATGAGGTCGGAGGTTCTGTGCACCTCCTTCAATAAACCACGATTCTAGATCTGGTTCCATCAAATGACAATATCAGTGGTGTTGGTAGTTTCATTGACCAAATCATCCTCTGCATGGATCCAGTTCATACCATTTCATCAACATCTCAAACTCATTATGACCCAATTAGGGAGATTGATTATCCATGTTTTTTGTCTTCATCATACCTCATTGAATCATCTTCTCCACAAGAGCGAGTTTTCAATACTTTTCCAATATTGGATCTAGTTTTTCAGCATAAACATCCCCCTACTCGGCCTGGTCTGAAATGATATCAATAACTCAACTTTGGTTCTGGAAATTTCACAGTGGCACCTCTTTTTGGTGTTCAATCAAGGATATTCAGCCTTAGATATATAATCAATGGTGATAGTGGATTTCGATTCAAATCAATGTTATCAACATCATGTACAATCTTTTTCCGGAAGCTTCAGTTGGAACATATTTGGTATCAAGTCTTCATTCAAAGATTCCTCAATGAGTAGTCATATTTTATCCCCTGGCCTCACGGTGTCTAGATGATAGTGACTCAGAATACATATATGAAGGTCATGGCTTCTTGTAGTGTCAATGTTGAACTAGTGAACACGACGGACACCTTGAGAGATAAATGTTTCAATTTTCAAATAAACATAAGAAATTCAAAATTAAATCTAAATTCCTTTATTAATTAAATATTAACAAAAATAAATATATAAAAAAATAAAAAAACCAAACTAATTATTTTTTTAAAAGAATAAATTATATTAAAAAGAACTAATTAAAATAATTAAATGATTAATCAATTAACTAAATAAGTAAATTAAAAAATTTATTAAGAGTAAAATTATAATAACACTCTTTAATTATAAAATTATTTAAATAAAAGAAATTAAATATTAAAATTTTACTAATTAATTAATTAACTTAAAAATAAAGTCAAATAAAAATTATAATTAAAGATAAAAAACATATATTAAACATATAATTAAATACTTATAATTTTAACACTGAATTATCAACAATTATTTATTAATAAATTAAAACTTTATTTTAATAAATAAAATAAAATAAATTTATACATATTGTGTGGGAAGTTAGTAGTAAAATACAGCCACATCAATTCCCCCACACTAAGGTTTTTCTTTCCCTTGATAAAAAAAATAATCAAATTTAATTGATTTGAATAATTATTCTGTTTAAAATATTGGATTGCTACACTAAATTTGTTTTCAAAATAAATTTTCCCTTATATTTTATTAATATGTTAAAATTTTTATCCTTAAGAAATTATTTTTTCTTTAATTGAAAAATTGATTCCTTTTTAACAAAAAAGTGATCCAAAATATTCAAATTTAGATTAAACTCATTTCAATTTTTATTCAAAAAAAATTATAAAGTTATCTTTAGCTCAAAGAGAACTAACTCACAGAAATTAACAATCAAATAATTTTGATATACTATTTGGATGAGTGAACTTAGTAAATTAAAAGGAATATAAATAATTATCTAGAATCTTAAATAATATCGAAAATTTTCTATCTGAATTCATATTTTCATTTCATAATTCATTTGAATTCATATATTATGAGTTTGAATCCAAATTAAAATATTTATGGGAAATTATAATTGTAAAAAATTCTACAAATTCATTACCAAATTATACCATTTTTCAAGAGGGTAATAGAATATGAATTACCCAATTATATCTAGGATATTAAATAATTATCCTCCTTAAATTGTATATACCACATTTAATATTCAGTAAAATTTAAAATCACTGAAAAATATTTATTGAAACTTAAAAAATCAAATTTGAACATCTTTAGTATATTTTGATGGGATAATATTATGGTAAAGCTTACCACATTGAAATACCCTTTCCCACACACTGAAGCTCAACATTGTCCTCAATATTGAATCCAAGGTTGAAAAAACTTGTAAATTCAATTTTAAAGTTCAATGATATTTTAAAATTTAGTAGATTAAACAAATTATAAAGGGTTGTAAGAAATATCAATATAGGTTCACCACACAAAAAATAAGTAAAAACCATTTTCAGCACACATAGAAATTTACTAACAGTTATAACTTTAATTATTCTTCTTTAAAGTAAAATCTGTGACCTAATTCATTTTTAAGAAATGTGAAAAATAATTATCAGAAAAATAAAATGTTATTTTTAATTAATACAAAATAAAAAACAATCAATATAATATTAATAACCACCAAGATTAATCTGAATATTCAATAAGAAAATATCATTCAATTCTAATTATTTTAGACAATTATATATAAATCGAAAAAAACTGCAAGAAAAGTAAAGTTCATTAAAATGAGAAGTATTTAATGAAAAATTACTTCCAAATAGAAGCATTATTTATCTATAGATCCACTATAATTATCACTCTTCTTTAATTTTATTAAGTCCCTCTAGTCAGCTTGAAACCCCCAAAAAATATAAACATATTAACATTATATTCGAGTCATATTGAACTCAAGAAAATTATAACAATAGTTTAGAAAGTGAGGGGATGAATTAAATTTATTTATATTGTATCTTCTGTTGATGAAAGTAAATCATAATACATATACTCTAACTAGATGAAAAAGTGAATAGAATCCTTAAGTGCATTCATCTTGGTGAAAAATATGAAAATATTCCCCCTTCAATTTAAATTTTTTCTTTGTAAGGAAAAAATTTTAAGAAAAAAGAAAAAATCAAACATAAAAAATGGTTAGTACCTTCCCCCACACTTATTCCAAAAAAATTTAGGGTAGAAAGAACCTATATATTCAATGGTATTCAACTTCTAAAAAAAGGAACTCCTCCCTTAGAGATTCCTTATGAACTTCTCTAAACATTTTCAGTCAATTTCCACTAACACTAAATGGAAAATAATTCTTAGGATGTCAAATATTTAAAGAACCAAAAGGTAAAATATGACTTAAAATGAAAGGTCCATCCAATTGGGAATTAAATTTACCTGGAAAAACTGTCATCCTGGAGTTCTACAGCATGACGTTATCTCTTATATGAAACTCCTTATTCAAAAAAATATTTTTATAAAAGCTCTGGTTTTCTCCATATAAATTCTTTCAGTTTTATAAGAATTCGTCTCATCTCCTAAAACTCATAAAAACATAGCTCTCTATCATTTCCATCCCCAAACAGATTCAGATTACAAGATTTGACTGCCAAAAAATGCATTACGTTCAAATTCTATAGGCAGATGACATGCTCTTCCAAAAACTATCCTATAAGGTGATATCAATATTGGAATCTTATACATAGTCATATATACCCAAATAGAATCATCAATCCTCAATCTCTAATATTTCTTGTTTGTGTTAACAATTTTCATAAGAATATGGTTAATCTATCTATTTAAAACTTCAAAAATTCCATTATTTTGAGGGTAATAGGGTGTAGAGACTTTATGGATTATACCATTCCTTTTTTTAAAAGCCTCAATATTATTATTATAGAAATGAGTGCCTTAATTTGTTAGAATAACTCTGTGTATCCTGAACCTACAAAAAAATATTTCTTTTGAAAAATTGTGACAGAACTCTAGAATCATCTATTCAAGTTAGAATAACTTTAATCCACATGGAAACATAGTCCACCATATGATATATGTGAATGTATCCAAATGAATTAGGAAAATACTGATAAAATAAATTCCCTAAAAATCAATGATGTCACAAAATAAAAAATGTTATTTTGGAATATCATGTCTTTCAGAAATTTTCCTTATAACTGAATAGATATACAATTCATATAAAGCTCCAGAGAATCCTTGAGAATGGTTAACCAATATAACCCTTCAGATATTAGTTCTCTATCACTCCTATGTGGCCCAAAGTGTCCACCATAGCTCAAACTATAACAAAATTTCAGAACTAAAGTAAGTTAGGAATTCAGAATACTTCTCATAACAATTTCGTAACTTCCCAAATTCCATAAGTAAGGATCATTCTAGATATATTTCCTTGACTCACATACATTTCTAGAAACTTGTTTAATAGAAAACCAACATGGATCAATTTCAATATATAATTAATTCATGATGCTTGAAAACCATAGCCTTTTTTCAAGAACAACATAATATAGCTTCTCTTCAGGACAAATATCTCTAATAGGTTCAACAATAGTTTTTTCCTAAAAAAAAATCAATTGGTATCCTACTCATACGATCAAAAATAGTGTTGTAAATTTATTTTCTATCTTGGATCTCTAAATAACATTCCTAAGGTAATAAAATCTATCAAACCGGCCTCAATTTTGATTTTTTTGTTTTCATGAGATACCAAATAGTAGAATGATCAATAGCAACCATAACTTTAGATCCCAAAAGAAAAATACTATACTTATACTAGGAAAATACAAATGATAAAAATTCATTCTTAGTTGGGGAGTAGTTGTATTGAGTATAATCTAGAGTAAAAAAATCATAAGAAATGACATAATATTTCCTCTCAACTTTTTACCCAAGAATATCCCCAAAGGAAACTCAAAAGAATCAATCATCAGCTCAAAGGGAAATATCCAGTCAGCTGGTTAAACTATTGTTGGGAAAATAAACTTTTTTTTTTCATTAAAGGATTCCTTACACTTCTCATAAAATATAAAAGGAATTTCTCTATGAAGTAATCTTATCAAAGTAAAAGTTTTATGGTTTAAATATTTTTTGAATCTCATATAAAATCCAATATGTCCAAGAAAAGATCTAATATATTTAATAGTCTTAAGAAAAGGTAATAAAGATATAATGCCAACCATGTACTTTTCTACCCAAATTATTTTCTTAAACACATCATGACCAAGAAAAATTTCATTATCAACCATAAAATGAAATTTTTCATAGTTAATAACATGGTTTTTCTCAATGTAAAATATAAGCACAAATTATAAACTCCTCATACGACTCTTAAAAGATAGACCATAAACTATAAATTATTATATAAAAACTTCAATAAATTCATCAAAAAACTCTTAAAAAATTATAATAATGCTTCCTTGGAAGGTGGAAGGATCATCACAATGTTCGGATGGAATTATTTGGTATTTAAAGGTACCAAAAGGACACATGAAAGTTGTTTTATCCTAGTCCTCTAGTGCTATGTGAATCTGGTGGGGTACAAAAAATCAATCTATGAATTAATAATTAGATTGAATGGCTAACCTTTCAAGGATTTGATCAAGAAATAGTAAGGGAAATTAGTCTTTCCTAGTCACTAAATTAAGCCTCTTGTAATAGTTTCATACCATTTACTTGCTGGGAAACCATGCTGGAACTAACTCTCACAAATCTTTCTCAGAAACTGTGAATCCACCCTTTTAGGTATAATTTGAGTTGAGCTTACCTATCGTCTATCAGAAATGGGGTATATTATAACTGAAACCAAAAAAGTAGTAACCAATTTCTTAACCAGTTCAAGAAGGGTAGTATTTAATCTCCATTAAAATTTTCAAACATGTTTTAAAATTTCCTTTAGAAGAATCCTCCGCATGCACACCAAAGGATTAATGACTAGAAATATATTCTAGAGACTAACATATGGCCTTCCTATTCTTATTAAGGACCTTTAAGAGTTTATTTTCTTGTTCATTAGATAGCACACTTTCATTTATAATAAGAAATTGTTGGTTTTCCTCTATGTAGGTGTATTTGAAATCTTCTAGGAAAGGATTTAGTTTATATGTGTAAGGCCTATCCAATTTGGAAAAATCTTGTTAAATGGGTTCTTTAAGTTCATTTTTTCTCAGTAAAACATCCCCAAGTTTAACAGAATTACAAATTTTGAAACTATCAATGAATGTATTTTAAAGTAGATAATTTTTTCCATCCACAAAATATTTTTTATATTCATGTTCACAATTATGAGGAGAATTTTCAATGAATATTTGAGCAGAATTTGAATCATTTTTAGTAGAATATAAATCAGTTTTAATAGAATTTAAATCACTTTCAGACATAAAATTATAATTTTCAGCTGTAGAACATATTTCAAAAGTTTTAGAAAAATCCTCATCATTTTCAGTATCTTTTTCAACAAAATATCATTTCTGATATATTCAGAAATTCCAAAATAGTGAAATTTTTTAAAAACATAGATTCAATTTAACATTAATATTTGTAATAAATTTCAGAATTTCTAGACTCAAAATATTATTCAGTAGACAAAGGTTCATTTCCAAGTGAATGTACAATTTCCAAGGAATCCAGATTTTGTTTATCTTCAATAAAACTAGGGAACGAATCTATGGAAAACCAGTCAATCATATTAACATGGTGGGAAAAATGGTCTTCAATTGACGGTATCATTGATAAATTTTTTTTCAAAATTAATCATATTACCTCCAAAATCTAAAGACTAACTTCCTTTGTAAACATCGATTACTACATTAGCAGTTTTCAAGAATATGAATCTTAAAATCAATGATGTATGTGAACTAAAAAAAACATCCTCCATATTTATTATATAAAAATTCATAGGGAAAACTAAATATTTTAACCATACCAACACAATTTCAATAAATCTAGATGTCTAAGCTAAACTACAATTAGCTAGCTAGATGGAAATTATAGATTTTGGAGTTATCCAATCTCCATAGATAAAAATATAGAATAAGGCATCACATTTATGGAGGCATATAAATCTAACATTGCATCATCAAACTAATGATTACTAAAGACACATGGGATAGAAAACGTACATGGATCCTTTAATTTAATAAGTAGAGATTTTTGAATCATGGATGAAACATTTCATCCCAAATTAACTTTCTCACCTTCCTCAAAGTTTCTTTTATGAGTACCCAAATTTTTAAGGAATTTTTTAAAATGAGAGATATATTTCACAACATCTAACAAAGGGATGTTAAACTAGAATTTCCTAAAATATTCAAGTAATTATTTATCCCATTCAGTTTCAACATTATTTTTAATAGGAGGGTTTCCTAAATGATAAGGTGAAATATCCTTATTCATTTTAAGATCATTGTAAAAAAATTTCATCCCTTTGTAAGATCCCATTAGATTTATAAAATCCATATAGTTTATTTCATGTTTTATTTCTCTCTTCTTGATTGATTTCTCTATTAATGTTTGATTTTTATTATTCATTTAGTTAATGGAAAACATGTTCTTTATCAGTTTTATTAGGAGATTTAATAACTTCAATGGTCGGTAAAACAATTTTATTATTTTTTTCTACTTCTTCATGTGGTTTGACTTTTGTATCATATGTTGGTATATTTTTTATAGGTTCTTGTTAAATTGTTTCATCTCAAGGATTAAGTATCTCAGTTCCACTCATAAAAAATATTTCACTTTCATTCTATCTTCTTATCAGATTCACTCTATATTGGGAAAAATTATTATAACTTATTTGATTCCTCAAACTCCTAATTTCAGTTTCCATTTGAACCATATTGTTACCATGTTTGGTATAAACAATTTTTGTTGTTATAAAATATATTATTTCTTTTTAACCATGTCTTCAATGTGTGAATAATTTCTTTGATTAAATTGTTTCTTCTAATTTTCTTATTTATGGAAATTTGAAAACATCCACCAACTTGAATTCCAAATTACTTTTGGTTATACCTAGGCTATTAATGAAAATTTTGGTGCTTGAAATTCCTATTACATTTTTAATTGGGCCCAAAACTATTTTTATGTTGGCTATTCCAACATTGGTGGAAATTTTGTTTCATTTGAAATGACCCAGATTGAATGTTTTGGTTTGGAAACTGGCTGTTTGGGGTATTTTGGAATGGTTTTCCCTGAAATATCCCATATAAAGATTTAGAATTTTATTTATGTTGCATACATTGATCCTTATAATGATCACTGGCAGAACAAATGCCACAGTGAATTTGTATGGGATAGACTGGTTCGGGTTGGGATTGTGAAGGAGTGGAGTTAATCAACATTTTCTTCATCGTACTTGCATGTTCACTCAACTAAATCTCAATTTTTCTATTCTTATAATTTGATTTATAAACTTCCATATTTCTCTTAGCATGAATTATACACTAAATAATGATTTTTTTTGTGAATTTTTGGCCAAGTTTTAATTGGTATTTATAACATCAATGAATGTTTTATAAACTAGTGCTCCTCCTGCAATAGCATCTATTATACTCCTATCCATAATGACCGAAACTTTGTAAAAATATTGGAAAACGATCTAGTAATAAATTTGGAATGGGGGAAGAAAAATAAAAACTATTAAATCATCCCCAATACTTATAGAGAGTCTCCTCTTGGAGCTACCAAATACTACAGATATCCTTCCTAAGAGTGGAAATCCTAGTGGCTTAGAATTTTTTTTTTCTAAAAAGATATTCATTATTTGATGTAAAAATCTAGTGGTGGTGGATTGTGAGTAGTAAAAAAATATTTCTCCAATTCATCCAAGGAAAATGGGAAATTGCTCATTTTTATTTTATCCACCCTTGCCCCTTGGGGCTTCATTTTGTAGGTGCATGTGAGGGTTCTCTCCCAGTAGACCGTGAAATTTAAGCAGGTGATGGATTACTCATGATTTTAGTTCAAAACTAGGAGAAATATCATGATAACTCAATTTTTTTTATGATTTTCTAAATTATAAGCATTGAGATCCTTCATTGTTCTACGATTAGCCATCCTTTCTAAATTTTCGAAATTTTAATTTTTAAAATAAATTTTTCTTGGTGTTTATTTTTGAGATGTTTCAATTTTTTACATATTTTAAAACATTACAACTTGTTTATTTTATTTGTTTTTATACTATTCGATTCCTAATATTTTATAAATTATTATTTTTTAAATTTTTAACATTCCTGGACATGGAACAATTTTTTTATGAAATAGACTTCTTTTTCACTTTTTTTTTTATTTTTTTAAACAGATTTTTTTTCTTAATCCCTTTTAACTAACCCCTTTGTTTCCACCATAGGTAATTGCATGAATTCATATAAGGATTTTTTTGTAACTTAAATCCTAACACAAAATTTGAAAACTAGAAACTACAATTTATCAACAACTGAGGTTGTCTTGTAGCGAGACTGCCCTATAAGTGGGTATTTTTTCACATTTTTTATTCTATGTTTTTATATTTTTAATTTCTTTTGAAGGGATTAAAATAGGACAAAAATAAAAAAAAATTCAATTCACAAAAGAAATTTAAAAAACAAATAAAACAACTAAAAATAAAATGAACTAAAGTAGAAACGGTATGAATGAACAAGAGAAAGCATCAACCTAAATAGTGATTCATATGGATCAGTATATCCTAATTAATTTTTAATAGTTTTCAAAACTGTAGTTATCTCAATAAAATAATGAAATATCAAATCTAAAACCTCATTTAATTTATTATAATGAGACTATAACCAATATCTTAGAATAAAAACTCATTGTTGAAGGATTTGGTCATAGCTCTCAACAATTTACATAAAAATACAATGACAACACTTGTTGTGCTCACAATTCATTGATCAATGATTTAGAAATTTTAATAGCTCAAATTTTATTCATACTTCAACTCAGCTAGAATTAACAAGTTGTATTTAGATTTTCTCACACTACAATTGGTAGTGTGAGGTACTCATAATGGGAAAAAGTGTTTAACAGAACAACAAAATAATAAAACATCATGAAGTAATTGCATTTCAAATTTCAAGATTCCTGAATGAATTAAAATTACAAACATTAAATAAATATAAATTAAGAAAGACTTCATTATGTGAATACACTAGCCTCAGCTACCAAATATTTAAAAAGACATCGCCAAGGAGAATAAATGAATTATGATCTCCATCTTCGTCATCTCTCAAAGTAGCAGTAGTTTCACAGAATATCTCCTATTGCCACTCCTATATTCTTCACTACTAACATCTCTGTATATCTCCCTATATGTGTTTAAGTGTCTGTCTCCCAATCCGTTTTCCCTCGAATGTCATAAGATAGATCCCTTTTATTCTCCCCAAAAAACATCGCCAAAAGCAACGCCTATTTTAAATGACCATTACATAAGGGAACTAAGTATTTTGACCTTCAATCACTAATCTTGGGCACAGAATGTTAGATTAATCAAAATTCAACTTCATCATGATATTGGGTCCACTTTGTCATTAACTACCTATGGGAGTCTTCATTATTAACAAACAAAAGATACAAAAAAAGTCATTAACCCAAACACGCCTAATAACTAAATTTTGTGTTCAACTACTTCGAGTGTAACCAGGAGGAAATGTAAATCAGGTGTCCAAGAACTACTCAATTTCTTTGAAAATAGTTCATCATGGGATGCACAACTTTGATTCTTCATTAACTAAAACTGGGGCTTCAATTGAAAACCCCTTGAATGAGTCGGCTTCATCAGATGACAGCGGAATTGGGATCATTAATGAGGTCGGTGGTTCCAAGAATCTTCTTAAACAAATGAAGATGGGGGATCTAGTTCCATGAAGCGATGATATCAGTGGCATTATAGGCTTCATCGACCAAATCATCCTCTACATGGAACTTGTCTATACCCTTTGATCAACATCCCAAACTCGTTCGGATTCAATCAATAATGTCGATTATCCAATTTTTTCATCTCATGTTTGCCTCGTCGACTCATCTTTTCGATGTGATCCAGGTTTCATCACTTTTACAATCTTGGATCAGGGTTTTTCAGCTCACAAATCCTCTAAATTGGCCTAATATTAGATGATTTCATCAAATCTACTTCGGTTCTGGCAATTTCACCATGGCAGCTATGTTCGGTGTTCAAGAATGGATCATTGGCCTTAGATCTGTGCTAAATAGTGATGACAGATTTTGTGTCGAATCAATGGTGTTGAGATCAGGTAAAATATTCTTCATGAAGCTTCAGTTGGTATGTCTTTTTCCTCGGGTCTTCATTCAATGATTCTGCAATCACTATTCATCTTCAATCCTTGAGCCTCATAGTGTTTATACGACAACAGTTCGATATATATATATATATATATATATATATATATAAAGGTCCTAGATTCATGTGGCATCAGAGTTAAACCAGTGAACATGGCCGAGAACTTAGGTCTAACCTTCAAATGGAGATGGTAGGTTTGGGTAAACCCCTTTCGATCCATATCTAGGTTATTATTCAAATTATACTTCAAAGATGGTGGCGTTAATCAGCTTGTAAGCAATAAAATAGTTGGATCCAATGGTGGGATCTAGGGTTCATCCTTCTCTTCTTCTTGGGCCATGACTTCTTAATATCCATGCATAAGATTAATTTATCTTACTCGTATCTCTATTTCTAGCAACTAAAATGACTGCGCATGGATTTTATATTGCGCAAATAACTGAATTTAATTCTGAAATTTTCTTCTGCTGTCTTAGAATTTATTACTATGAAAAATTATATAATCCAGATGGGTTATTTTAACTTATGCGGGCCCACTAAAAATTTTCAAGATAGATTCTCATACGACGGTATCAAAAATATATTATGTGCCTAGCACACAAAAATTATCACAACAAACAAGTAAAATAAATTTAAAATAAATAAATTAAAAAAGATATTATATTAATAAAATTAAACTAAGAGATAAATTTTCCAATTTTCAAAAAAATAAGTAATTAAAAATTAAATCAAAATTATTTTGTAAATTAAATATTAACAAAAATAATATTTTATTAAAAAATAAAAAATAAAAATAAAAAATAAATTAATTATTTTATTAAAAGAGTAAAATATATGATAAAATTTGATCAAATTAACTAACTAATTAATTAATTAACTAAATAAATAAAATATACAATTTATTAAAATAGTTAAAATATAATTACACGTCTAAATTGTTAAATTATTTAAAAAATAAATTAAATATTAAACTTCAATTAGTTAATTATCTAATTTAAAAACAAGGTTAAAAAATTATAATTAAACAGAGTAACATAAATTAAACATATAATTTAGTACTTTTGTATTTTAACACTTAATTGACAATAATTTTTAATCAATAAATTAAATTTTTGTTTAAAAAAATAAAATAAAATTAAATGATAAACATTATGTGGGAAATTAGTACCAAAATGCACCCACATCAGTATCATGTTTTATATATTTTCATCAAGGACTTTTAATTAAAGTTCTCCCATTAAGAATGATGACCCTATACATCATATCTATTTAGTGATCCAATATCAAAATTTTCTAAGCAATGAACAAAATTTTGCATGAAATTCATTGCATTAGTTATTCGGTTAGCCAATGATACAAATAACAATAGTTGTGATTCTTGGAAAGTATAGTGGGAAACAATTTGTCCATATCCATCAGAAGGATAATACTTAACTTCATTTCTCTGGTATCCAAACCCTTAGGGATTCTCAAACATGTGTCACCCTAATCTCACAACCGGATTTAGTTACCGAACCCTTATGATTAACCACACCCATTAATCATTACACAAGATAATTCACCAGGCACCTAGATTTGGTGTGAAACTACATAGTGGGATAATTGAGTTCTAAACATGTGATGCTTCTTAAAGAATCTTATAATTGGTATTTTAATGGATTTTATTTTAAAAGTATCGCTTGTTTTACATACAACACATATATAAAATGTTAGTCTTTCTAAAACCATTCCTTTGTGTGTTTTAGACCTTGGTGGGGGTAACATGGATTTTTGAGGTGTTTCACTGGTGGAGAGTTGAGTTTTGGCTCTATGTGGTTCAAAACACTCATGGAACTAACCATAGAGGAGGTTATGCTCCTGTAAGTTTTGATGTTTTATCTATGAAAGATAACCCATGTTCTTGGAGAACATTGGGAGTGAAATTCTAGTTTTAGAGTGTGTGGTGTGTCATGGTTTTACCTATGTTAGATGAGGAGAGGAGAGATGTTTGTGGTTTGGGTGATGGAATCAGGAAGAGTTTGGTTATGTAGATCACATTATGGTCCATCGCATTTTAGAGATCATGTTGGTCAACTTTATTTGGTGAGTTTCTCAGTGAGAAACACGTAAGGCTAAAATTCCATTATTTGTGGGCATGGTGGTTGCTTTGAGGTGAGGTTAGTATTGCACTGGTGTTTTGGAAATAGAATGTATGTTTTCTCCAAATTGTTCTCTATGTCGTGGTGGGATTAAAATATAGAGTATAATTACCCTATGTTGTGGTGAGATTTGGAATGGAGCCATAGTCGTGAGGCACCACAAATGTTTTGAATACCAACACACTATGGTGGTGGTCAAACCATTTTTAAATTGGTGAAACATCCACCAAATAAGGGGGAGGCAACCATTGTAATGGCCTAGGATTTTAGATATTTATTTGACCAATAGCTCCATGGTGGTTTATGTCTTCATGCCATAGTGGGGGACAGTTAAGTTTTCCTATTAATAGGTGTCAGAATGTATTCTTATTTCAACTTTGTTTCATTCTCTTAAACCCTGGCTAGTCCCAGAGGCCTCTCTAAAGATTTTTTCTTATCTTTTTATGGATCGTAACCATCTTGATTCCCAATTTTGAATTCTCCCTTGATCTAATATGATCTTATCATCTCTTTTCCATCATTCTTCTTGTTCCTTCATCTAGGATGGTGGCATTAACACCGATTCTTAGTTTCATTATATTATTCATGATGTTTTGATGATGAATGTATGGTTTCAAGTTTATGGAAATATTTCATTGATTTATTGGTGCTCAAATACAATCATTTTGACATAGAGTTTCTTGGATTCCTTGAGGTTGGGTATTTATATGTTTTCTTCTATCTTATGAAATTACACATTACTTAATATAGTGTCGATGCTTTTATGTTACCCTTATTTAACCTATAACCCATTGATTATCAAATCCATGAATTTAATGATGGGAATTACCATCATCCATCTTCAATTACTATCCCTAAACATGAATTCTCAGAACATTCATGGGTATCTTATTTGAAATATACATGTTGAATCATATGGTATATGATTTTTTACCACTTCAACCATTGATGGTAAATACATTGTAAAACTTTCCTTCAAACATGGTAATTGTATGCTCTCTCCTGAACTCGTTGGTGAGGACATGAGCCTTAGCTTAGTTGGTGAGGACTCGACAAGTGCATCCAAGAGACCCGAGTTCAAAACTGGGAAAAGACATAATTTTCAGGTACTGTAGCAGAACCGTAGTCAGCACTATAGCATGTACTATAGCAGGTACTGCTCTATAATATAGCAGCCAAAACAATTCATTTGTTTGGGATTTCAGGCCACCGGTTTGGGCCTTGGGTCCTTTAAGGCCTTCAAGCCTCCCAAGGCCTTCGTGCCAGTAAGGATTTCGGGCCACCTCAAGGTCTTCAAGACACCTCAAGGCCTTCAGGCCACCTAAAATTGTGCTTAATGACTAGAAATACTCTACAAGGAAAAGACTCTAGATGAGGATTCAAATAATGCACATTTACTAAAGTAGAAGTTAATAGGATTTTTTATAAAGAGAGGGTATGGCATTTCCATCGGGACCAACCTATGCATGCACGAGAAGCCTAGATGAACAAGCCATGCAAAGGTGGAGAGCCAACATCATGATGAAGAAGTTGGGGAATAATAGTTCTATGTAGTTATAGTCTGAATATTTCATAAGACCTACGAGTCATGTAATCTCTAATGCCTACAGGGCTTGTAAGGGTCCCCCCTCATCCCTTGAAAGTGGGGTTATAAAAAATCAATAAAAATAAGTCTTTTGGCCCATTCGGGCTGAACTCATTGGTGATAATTTAGTCTAGGGGGACGGGTTGTAATTAATATATTATTTTAATATAAAACTCTTATCCTTATATCCTGGTTGTTCCTAAGGAATTTATTATCATATGCATATTTTTATTCCATATAATAATCGCTTTTCTTAGGATTAATGTTGTTGGTTTGTTTGAGGGGAAGGGGATTTTTTGTGACTCCTCTTTCTTTTTTTCTTTTAATGGTTATGCTCTATTAGATACAATTATTTTCTTGGATTTCTATCCATATTTGTTTTATGTTTTTGTATTAGTGACAGATTATTATGTTATACTTCTCTAACCCCATGTGTAAGTTTTTTGATGGAAGACATGATCATGTATATTAATTAAAATTTGGATGGTGATTAGGTTATTTAACCTTTTATTTATTCCAAGTTTTATATTATTTCTATTTTATTTTTAAAATTCTACAACATTGATATTAATATATTTGGCTAAAGTATAAATGGGATATGGGAATGGGGATTAACATGTAAATATATAATTTAATAAATGAAATAAGGAGTAACATGAGGATGGAATTTTGAATGAGTAGGTAACCTAGAATTGAGATCCAATTTTGATTATAGTAATGTTTCTTGGGATTATAGAGTTGTATTGACATTGAGGTTGATCATGTTCATGTCTCCATATAATTGTTTTTCATGTGGTATAGTCTAAGGGATGGTGATGTTTAGTTTGATTGGATCCTTCATCTCTTTCTTGATAGGATTTCTAGGATGGTCTTGACCTTTGTGAGGTTTGTTAATTAACTATTGGGATATGGTTGTTTCATTTTATGTATTTCCTTTCATTAGGATGATAACATGATCCTTGGGTAATTTAGTGAGGATCTAGAGGTCCCTTAGAGAAGGTTTTAGAGTGTTCCATTCTATAATTATGATGCTAGTTATGTTTGGAAGTCTATTAGTATGAGATACTAGAATAAAAAAATGATGTGTTGTTGTCATAGATTGGGTGTTGGGAATTCATAGGTATAGGGTTTATATTAGGAGTGGGGCTCTCCCTAATGATTAAATAATTAAGTAAGCTTGGAAAGTAGTGTGGTGAAGGTTTAGTTGAGGAATACCTTTGGATTATAATATTTAATCAAGTGGTAATTCAATGTCATTTGAAGGTGGAGATAAATTCTTAAATTAATCAAATTAACATGAAGTGGGATAACTAAATTGGATATTTAATACCATGTTACTACTGAGTAAATAAATTAAGTGTTAACCGAAGAATGTCTTAAAAACGTTGTTAATATTTTTAAGGAAAATTTTTTAGGATGAATTGTATAATGGAGAATTAATAAAATGAATTGGTAATCTCGACTTGGGGTTTTAATTATGAACAAAAAGAATAGTGAATAATTAAGAGGTTGAGATATTTTTATTAGGAACTTTTTAGATATTTTTACTAATAATGAGATTGATCATATTGAATAAGTATTTAATGTGATAAATCAAAGGGAGAAATAGTAAGATGTGAATATTCATGGTGATATGAATATTTATATGATTGTAAAATGTGTTCATGTAGCGATGGTGATTTCTTGTATTAGTTTTATTACTAGGAAACCTGGTGGTTAAATGTTTTTATCAATGAATATGGTGACTAAAAAATGTATGGATTTATATTTGATATGATACAGTTCTTGGATCATACAACTTGTTTATTTCGGAAAATTGATCATGATGGGAACAAGAAATGAATTTTGTAGATGAATGATGTAGAGATTATAACATAGTTGTTGCTGTAGTGATGAGTTTTAGGTATACTGACATGATGGTTGGATTAAAATGTGGTGGTATGTATTTAGGTATGTTATTTTGGTCTCATTTTATTGATTATTTTGTGAAGGTTTATTTTACCTACTATCTTTGGGTTTGATCTGGAAGGGACTCTGAATTGAAAAGTAAGAGTGATTTAAATTTTCTAAGTCCCTTTATTCCTTGTCATATTATTGATGATATTTCCCATGATTCGTGATGGTTATATTATATTGGAAGTATGATTTTTTTTAGGGATGATGGTTAATGGTGGAGATTTTGAGAACTCAAGATATGGGATATCTCTCTTGATTATGTTGTTCTAGAGATGTGGGACATCTCCCTTGACTATGATTTTTATAGGAATATTATATATCTCCCTTGATTTTATTGGAGGTTTGAACTATCTCTTGATTACGTCTTACCTTACATAGTTGTTTCCACACATGCCTATCATAACACTTCGATTTCACATGGATATTTATTTTCATTGAAAAATGATTCTACTGAGTACTCTTAAGTTCTCACCCCTATGTAGTGTTTCCTATTTTTTTAAGACAACTCATGGTAAAATGGTAATGGCGTTGTTTGGGTAGCTGGAGTAGAGCTTAGGGGTTCAGTATCACATTATCACTAGTTATATTATTAATGTTTCATGTAGTTGAAGTATGGATTGGTTAATGTTAACTTTTTCAATATAGATAGGTATTTGATTGGTATATGTTTTAAATTTTCTTGGGAATTAAGAGGGTAATGCCTTTAATATTTTTAATATATACCCTAATTCCAGTCTCCATCACATGGCCTATTGGATATGAGTTTTTGGGGGCCCCTTGACTTTACATCCAAACTAGGAGGGATTTTAGTGAGTTTAGGTCATGAAACCATGCATATTAAACCCATTTAATCTTATACATTCATTATAAGATCATGTTTTATTCCTTTTTTTTATGAATGATTTAAACTATTTATTCTTGGAATCCAAATTCCATCCACCAAATTAATGTGTTCATACCTTATTAATGTTTAAATATTTAATCAACCAAAAAGTTTATGTTACTCACTAAAAAATATATTTCAAACATATTCACAGGTATCTAAATACATATGAAGTATAAGTCACATGAAAACTTCATGTAAATAATTGGAGTTATATGATATTTAAAAAGTCTACATGAGTGATCCTTGACTAACAGATAGTTAACCCCTACCTTTCTAGAATAAGGTATAAGATTCCAGGCTATAGGGAAGTCTGAACCCAAGTTCCTCTCCCAAGGGAGACTTTACTCACGAGAGAATAAAATTCAAAATAACTTTATAACCTAATATATTAAAACCATATCTAACAAATATATTCAAGATCATAACCTTTTTAACAAACCATGGATAAGGTAGATGCAAACTGAATCTTACAATGCCATTCGTAGCATGTAATATAGGCCGTAACAATAACCTCTAATTAATTTATCACATTAATCAAGAATAAAAAATATTTATAATTCATAACAATTTTATAAGCATAAATATTCCTAATTAATTAACAAATAAATAAACTCTGTATTTTTTTTCAAAAATATGTTATGTAAATATAAACATTTACTACATAATTTAGGCATGTAAAATCTCATTTTACAAGGAATAATAGATATAATTTATATGTATTTTGTAAATGATAAGAAAATAGTTCAAAAAAATTAAATTTTTACCTTTTTTTACCTATAATGTATTTTATGAATGATAATAAGTATTATCAATCATAAATTATGATTAATTCAAGAGAGAATCTATAAATCCCCATGAATATGCCTATCTAATTACATGACATAAATAAAATATTTCATTATAATACATTCCCATGATCTTTTAGGTTTATAGTTTTAGAGAATTTGGGAAAAAAATTAACTAAAAGAAACAGTATATTTTTAAACTATTTGACATTTTTTCCCTTAGATAAGAAATTGGTTAATACCTAACAAGTCTAAAAAATATACCATAAATTTTCTATACAAGATACTCTTCTAGACACATCATACATATTATTTTATTTATAAACTAGAGAAATGAGATCATAATAAATGGGAGATATTATAAGGTCATTAAGGTTATATATAATATATACTTGTCAATGATGATAAGTGAGCATAAGATTACCAAAAAGGTGTAATAAAGGTATGTACAAATATCTTACTCAATAAAGAATAGTTCAAAAGTAACTATTCAAGGAATAGGTCTTGTTAAAATATAAGACATGGATAAAAAGTGTGTGAAGATATATTCCAAAAATCATAATCTATGAGAGAGTTACATGGGAATAAGAATAAGCAAAAAATTATAGAATAACATGGAAATATATCATTAAGATATTCTTAAAAATATGAAACAAACATATCATAGGAAAACATTGTGAGTAAACTCATTATTCCCACACTAATTTAAACTAAGTCATTATATCTACACTTGAAAAGGTGAGAAAACTAATTATTCTCACACATTTGTAAAGAAACTCAATATGTTCATGCCTATATATCTCATGAGATATCAAGTTAAACATATGTATAGGACAGAGATATGTGACCCCACCCTCATCATACTTATATATGTGTTCCATAAGAAATAAACCATTCATCATAAATAACCCATGTGAATAAAATGGGTTTTATATACTTTTCAAATCGAATCATATAAGGAAACAATTTATAATTCTATCAATAATTATAACATGATATACAGGTGGAAAATAAATGGGTATAGAAATATATTCAATACCATTATTGGTAAAAAACCTTCAATAAAGATAAAATTGGATGATCCCATAAAGGGTGCACCAGATTAGGTGCTCATCGTGTCACCATATTCTTTCTATCTTTGCTCAAACGATGGTGGTTCCTCTTCGGTCCTCCTAGCGTGCTCGAGGTGCAGTAGCCGCTTCCGCCGTGAAGGGTGGCCTCGTTCTGGAGGGTCGGGGTTCGGTCTTTTGCGGAGCGGGTGTTTGGGTTTTCTCTAGCTTCAAGGTGGTGCTCTTGCTCTTCCATAATGCGGGGTCAAGATCTGGGGCAGCATCGGGGTCACATACCTTCTGTATAGCCAAGGGGTTTCCATTTTGGTGCATCAGGGTCATGGTTTAGTTCTATACAGAGGTGAGATCCAGATCTGGTGTGTTGGGGTCTTGTCTTTGCGGCAATGGAGATTCAGATCCAGTGCATTAGGGTAGAGAGTTTTATATTATTCCGCATTGGTGGCATGCTCAGGTGAAGGTTGGGGTCAAAATTCAGTGCACCATGGGGCCGTGATCTAGAGGGGTGTGTTGTGACCGCCCTTCCGCTATGATGGGGTTGTGATCTCGTTTCCTCTCAGGGCTATGACCATCCTCCTACATGGCCATAGAGTCCAACCCTTCTTTCACAGTGTGGATCAGGATATGGTCATCCTGCACTAGAGGTGTGATTTTGATCCATGGTGAATGGGCTAGGATCCGTCGTCTGTGTCATCCTCCGACAGGGGGTTCCATTGATGGAATTTTTTTGTCTATGTGTGTGGGTTTGATGGTGGCGATAGAGCGTTTTCATGATGAATGTATGGAGGAGAAGCAATTTTCTTTCTGTGTTGAACCTTCTAGTATGTGTCGGTTGGTTTTTCATGGTGGTAACTGTATGCTTTAATGACTGTTTTTTCGAAGGTGGAAAGATTTTGATACCATACACGACTTTTTAAACCAACTTTAGAGGAGGTTTCAGAGATGTAGATTCATATTTGTAGAGTTTTTTGGATTTTTTTGTTTGAGAGGGTATGACATAAGCCATTGGATCAGGCATATACTTTGACACATGACACTTTCTTGCTGATTAGCCTTACAACGATGGAGAGAATCTTCTTGATCAAATGGTAGGGAGGAGTAGGTCAGTGCTTTAATTTTGGTTTTACTATTTCTATCCTTCGAGTGTGATTTTCCTATGTACATGAAGTCTTTGGGTTTCCACACCCTTCTTCCCTTAAAATGGGTCTTTATCTTATAATAAAAAAATTTTAAGGCCTTCGGGCCATTGGAAGAAGATAAAATAGAATAGGTTATTTACTCTATATAAATAAAGAGCAACCAATTAAGTAAATAATTTCCATGATAAATCAATGCATGGAATCTAGTTGAACAACCTTTAATAAAATAAATACAAAATAGGGTATTCACAAAGGAAAATAATTATTAGAATTATTAGGTTTATAAGCCTTCGATGACTAAGAAAGACAAAGGTAGTGATTGATTATTTCAATGATAAAAAATAAAATTTCACAATCCATCATGAAAAATAATGTGGATGGATTAATGTGAATAATATAATTTATCAAGAATAAGATATATTAAAGGATAGTGAATTGTATAAAAACACTTTTTAGGAGTTTTAGAAAAATCACTTTGCAAATATAAAATATGCTTAATTATTTAAAATAATTTTGAAAGAAGTATTTTATTGAACTATTATAACAATTATTTCTTTTAAAAACATAAAAATGTAGAAATAAATTTTCATATAAATTAAAAACTTAATTAGAAATATGTGTTCACAAAACAATTATTAAAAATATATTTTAGATTTTTTTTACACATTCATAAAAATAAGAAGTTACATGTCACTTTCAGAAGATATTTTCAAAATTTTAAAATGAAAATTTAAAAAATATATAATTTTTAAAAAGAAACATAAATAACATATCTTTGAAAAACCATAAAGGTTATCAATGTAAATGTGGTGTGTAAAAAACATTTGAATTTGAAAGGATAAAAACCCTTTTTAATATTTTGAAATATCTTTATTACAAATGCACATTGTAAAAGGAGAAACAAAATTTCTTTTTCAAAATAGGAAAAGGGAAATATATAGTTCATATGATATAAAAAATAATTAATTTTTCAATTATAGTGTAGAACATTGGTGGGAAAAGAAAATACAGTGAAGGATGGGAAATTTTCATTAAAGAGGGTGAGATTTATTCTTAATAATGATATACTTTCTGAGGAAGGGATTCATTAAGGTAATATCACTGGAATAAATAATTATTATCCTAATATCTAGGGTAATAGAAATTACCATGAAATAAAATCTTATGGTGGAATCAACCAATCTTGGGAGAAATAAATTCAAGAGGAATCATTTTAAATTAATTAAGGGAGTTGAGTTAAAAAACCCCTTATGGTGAAGCTAACAGAAGAATCAAAATAAAATTAGAGAGGTACCAATAAATGGAAATTTAAATATCATGATATGAAATATAATAATTATACTTTAATGTAATATGGTATTGAATACCATATAAAATAAATTATGGTATACAAAATCAAATACATCTCATGGATTCGAAAATGAGATAAATGAACCCTTATAACCTTAGAGACTTTAGAGTCCAAACCCATTGAAGGATAATATTTTAAATGAAACATTAAATAAAAAGAATAATAATAGGATCATGATACAAATATTAAAGGGTTAGTAGATACACCTTTCCAAATAAAAAATGGTGTATAATAAGAAATAAGGGGTGGAAATTTGAGGTAAGAAACCCTTAACTTGTTTCCCACTTTGAAAAATGCACTCTAATATCCAAAATAAAAAATAAATATATTAATAACCTATTTAAGAACCATTTTCATATACATAACCATTTATAAACTTCATGTATAATTATTCTCTACTATAATATTAGTTAATTCTTATCAATTTTCAATATTGAGTGTGATAAATCTTGATCGTTTCAAAATAATTTCATAGTAGCAGTGTTGTTCTTCATCATTCTCTAAAAGTTATTCATTAAAATATCATAAAAGTTACTATAATTGATTTTTTATAATTATTTATGATATTATAATTCCATTCTATGGTATTTTTGGTGACTATTCTTAATGATGAATTCGACGATAATGAAGTTTCAATGTTCATTAATGAACAAATGTTGGTATCTTAATTAACGAGTTTAATATAAATTTTACCATTGAAAAACCAAAATAAAATTTGTATTTACTTATTTAAATGATATATTATTATTAATTAATTAATCATATCATTAATGATTTTATTTTATATCATTTCTCAAGTAGGCAGTTAGACCAACCCCAATATGAACAGACCATAATTAATGGTTGATTATGATTATAAAATTTTTTTATTTTGGAATAATATAATTATTATAGAATAATAATTATATAATTTATATTATATGAATGTTTTTATCATATTTTCATATATTTTATTCAATAATAAATCAATTAGATGAAAAATGAGATATGTTACATCATGGAGGGGTCATCCATACAATGCACAATTAAGGTTTTCATTTATCAATGAATGATAGGGAAATAAGGTGGATTATTATTTTAATCTTCATAATAATTTTATAAATGTAAATTTTTTCTAAAATTATATCATTATAATAAGTGAATATAGGTGGTGTTATAAAATAGAGTTCATCACTTCATGGAGGCAGTAGTCCGCATAGCGCACTGATGACATTTTGATTTTTCTTAATAGAAAAGCTGAAATGTGTTCAATAGTTATTCCATTAGAATAATAAAATTCAGTATAATAATATATATATGTATCATTATGTAGGAATTATAAAATTATATTTGGTAAAAGTAAGAAAGAAAATGAGAGATGTTGGGGGGGGAGTACTCATGTTGAAGACTTGGGATTTCCCTAGGAAGACTCCATTTAAATGGAGGTATGAGGAAAATATATTGTGATAAGAGGCTCAATTATAAGGAATATCGTTATTGGGTAAGTAAAAAATTGAATATTTGAAATAGTAAACCTAATTTTTAGGGTGGTCTTGAAGGGGTGGTTAGAGGCCTCTTTTATAAGTGGTGAGAATGACACTTTTGTAAATATTTCTACTTGATATAAAGAGAGACCATGTTTCACATGTCAAGAAGACTCTAAAATGTGAAATAATGTATTTTTGGATGACATAAGGTCGATAATCGTTCAAATATTCATTTTAACACATTTTTAAACATGTTTTTGATTCCTTTACTCTAATAATTTTCAATTTTACTATTTTGGGTTTTACCATGGTAACTAATTTTTACCCAAGTAATTTACTTATAATGCATAAAAATAAAATTGAACTCATAATATAATTTTTTCCATATATATATATATAATTATAAAATATATTTTATCAAATAAAGTTTCTATGGGCAAGAAAAATTATTTTTAGTACTAGCGTATGTAATATGTAAAAACCCGGTTTTAGAAAAAAACGTTTATTTTTATGCTCATAATTTATGTGTAGGATAAAATTATCAATGTATTTTATTTTCATGATATATATTGGTTTAATATAAAAGATTTAATTTTTTTATATTTCAATGAAATCCATAACCATGTTTTACCAATAAAATCATTAATTAAAACAAAATAACCAAAATAGTTTTTATTGGAAATTATTACTTATGTACTTAAAGTGTCAATCATAGGTTATCTAAATTAAAAATAATATTTTTAAAATGTTTAGTTATAATTTTGAAATACATATTTAACTATTTAAAATGACTTATACAATTATAGGTCATACTTACAAAATTATATAGTCATAAAACATATAGTTTTTTTTAATAAAAATTATATTTTTTACTATTCATGTAACACCATGAGATTTTATGAAAAATATTCTTTTTAATTTCAATAATGTCTTGTGTTGTATGCTAGACCAAAAGGATCTTGCACAACATGCATCCCTGACTTGGCTTGCATTACGCGCAATTGCGACCTTCCACGATAGCGTGTGTTGTACGCAATACCGGGTTTCACAAAACAACGATATATTGTTATAATATTATTATGGACTAGCCGTTATGAATAGTATTAAATAAATTTTGAATTTTATAACATTATTATTCATCTTACATATTTTCTAGAACATGGTATGAGAAAAAAATAAATTTTTCGGGTAAAATAAGTATTTTAAAAAAATGCAGTTTTGCTGCCTTTTGATGGCGCACCCTCGTTAAATCTAGTTTTTTGACATGTTTATAACTTAAATTTGACAAAATAAAATTCTTCCTTGTATTCAGGATATAAAAATTTAATTTGGATAATGTTTTGATATTTTTCTGATAACTTTCATATTTTAATGAATAGTAAAAAATAGGCTATATTTTAATTAAACCAACATTTTTCATTTCAATAATTTATATGTTTAGATTACCATTTTAATTAATTTTAAAGTGTAATTAGAATATATTTTTACCATTTAATCCAATGTTGGTCATTGTAATTAATTTCACTTTGAAATTTGATATAAACAAGTATCAATCTTTTGATAGTTATTGTTTCTTAAAAACATGCTATTTGTTTCGATAACGAGAATTAATTTTAAAATTAATTAATTACACTTCTATTTTTTGAATTTGGAAAAATATAAATCAATTTTGAATTCGGAATATCAAATAATAATTAGGCTGAATTTTTGGTATTTTTCTGAAAAACTTCAATTTTCGATGAATAGTGAAACCACTTAGTGGTAGATAAAAAACTGACTTTTTCATTTAAATGAAATTTTACCACTTCTATGAATTGAATTTAAAAATTATGAGATACACGATTAATATCAAGGACTAAAATGTGGTTCAATGAGATGAAAATATTTTTTGGTGAATCATAACTTTTTACTTTTATTTACAATGGTTAAAAGTAAATAAGATAATTAACGATAAAAATGATATTATTATTACCCTAACACAGGTCCTAATTCTATTGGATAAGTTTAATTCGACCAAAAATAAACTTATTAATAAAATATGACCATTTATGCCCATATTTATTAGATTAGTACATTTAATATTAATTTATTTAAAGAAGGGTTAAAATAATTAAAATCAAATTTTAATAAGTAAAAATTTTAAATATAATTTATTATACATAATATAAATTCGACAATAAATATTCAATAGAAAGATAAAAATATTTCCTACATAATGGTATTTTATTTATAATTTTTAGACATTAAATAATTTAATTTATTTATGACACAAATATGATGCAGTAATTATCTTATTAATGAAATATTGGCACAATTGATGTTATAAATATCCAAATAAATATAAGTTGAGACTTTTTATGAATACCACTAATTTTATAGGTTAATATGACATGTTATTATTGATTTAATTAACTTTTTTCGAACTAATCATTCTTTTATGATTTTCCAAAAAATCAATTATCAAATAGTGTCAAAATTGACATAAAATTGTTTTTAAAACAAATATTATATTATTAATTGTTATTTTATTCCTAAAAATCTAAGGATCGGATAAATTACTTAGATAAGGTCATATATATTAATAATAAACAACTTGGGGTTCGTTTGGCTAGTTATAGTAAGTTTATTAACCTTATAGTGTAAGAAAACAAGAAGACACGGTAAAAGTTAAATTATTTAACTTAATGTTAAATCAAAATGATATCATTAAAATAGAAACCTAAACTTGTCAAAATTATATTGGATGATATTATTTCGACCCATCCCCACCTTAGATTCTAAATAAATAAATTTTGAGCTATTAAAAACTGAATATGTCTTTATAATAAAATAATATTTTTTGTTTTTCCAAAGGTGCCCCTCTCCTCCTTTATAAAAGGGCACCTCCTCCCTCTCTTCCTCACACCACATTGAACCTTCGTGATCGACAAATACCTTCCAAAGTCTCTTCTCCACTTCCCTAGAAACATTTTGTAGGTCATGGTATTCTTCAAAGACCAATTTTAGTGCCCTATAAGGAGGTCTCAAAGAGGCGCTTCAAAGAAGAGGTATTGTCAGTTATTGATTCATTCAACTTTATTTCTTATTCCACTTATTCATATTTAGTTGTTTCATTATGAAGTAATAACATCATTATCACTCATATACGGATATGTTATTATAATTATGAAACAACCATATTTCACCATCTATCCATCCTACAGAAAACGAAATCACCGCACGTGCGTACGTATGAAATACTGTCTCCACGCCGTGGTGTAATCTATTTTCCACCACCACATTACTTGGATGGGTATCATGGTGAAAGTAATGAATATATATGATTATTTTAAAGTGATATTGATTCTTTAATATTATACATACACTTTAATACAGTTCCACGATCATGGGAATGATATCATCGCTTGTGCGTATGTACGGACTACCGTCTCCACGACGCGATGAGATTCACTCTCCATGTTAACCATTCAAGAATGATTATAAAGTATATATAATAAGTAATCATGAAATATATGACATAATAATGCTAATTTATTTATGTATATATATATTTATGTCATATACTTAATTCCATTCAATTCAATAAGTAAAAAAAAACAGCGTTCATGCGTACGTACGACCTACCGTCTCCATGAACGGTGTATTTATTTTCATTTATCGATCTCTTATAAATATGTATATTATGAATATATATTATATATAAATCATGTTTTACATTATTTATGTATGTAATCATGAGCTAATTAATAATATTAATAATTACAAGTTAAAACACGAACGACAAATGAAACGATTTTACCCAAAACGCTACATTAAAATTAATTTACAAAAGAACGGGTAATATAAAGTCATAAGTGAACCATATATGATATAATAACAATGAATATGATTCTATAATAATTAAATGACATTATATAAATCATTATACAGGAGTTTTGGATACGTATGAAGCATATCGGACCTATGGTAAGGGATAATGTTGCAATCTCAATTGTTTTCTATCCGAGATTGCTTATACGTAAGTATTTACTGGGGTAATATTTATCATCCATGTACAAGTTTTATAAAAATGTTTTCATGTATTTTTAAAGTCCATTTTTCCCATTTTTGAATTTTACTACATGGTATGTAAGGAATCTTTTTTTGATTACCATACGAGGTACTTTTTGTCTTTTCCAACAAAAGTACGAGAAGAATGTTATTTTTAACTTATACGGCATGAACGGATTTTTATGGTTTCATAACGCCTCATTTTCATGAAGAATACTCTATAGGATTTTATGAAAATTTTCATCAAAATACTTTTATATTAAAAGTGCATGGAATTTTGTGAAAAGAAAATGATTTCGAAGAAGAAAGGATATTTTACTCAAGAATTCATTTCAAATGTTTTTATCAAAACCATTTTCCATCTAAGATGACATTGTTTCATATGTGTATGTTTCAAGTTTAATGTCTCTATGATTTATATGGATTCACATTTCTTATGATGAAATTCCCATTTTATTTATACGGATTATGAGATGATGGGATGATGTTTATGAAACCCATTTTATTCTTTGGGTTATGATGAATGATTTATGTTTATGTTTTCACACAAGTAAGAATGATTTCATTATGAGATGGGTGGGACCTATATCTCCCTCCAATTCATTGGGTAAGGATTTATATCTCAAGATATAGACATGGATGGAATGGAAAGTTAATCTGGTTCAGTGTTACAGGACTGAAACGAGGAGTGAACTCGATTCAGAAAGGGACTTTGTCCACTAAGATGGTCTTGGCAGCAATGCCTTGGATACTATGGAAATCATAACATGTGATTAATGGTTTCCACAATTACATGTTTTATTCCTAAACTATTTTATCATGATTGATGTTCCCTTATGATATATTCCTTACGTACTTCCAAGATTCATGTCTTTTCTCACGATTTTGATGTTTAGATTTTATGTTCATGTTTTTGCATTGAAATGTTTAAGGATTGCTTTATGTTCTCTATGTTTACCCTTACTGGGCATTTGAGCTCACCCATTTTATGTTTTCTTTTCCCCAGAATATAATGAAAGGTTTTAGGTAAGAAAAAAAAGAGGAAGATCTTTATGGGAGATGTTGAAGATATTTCACCACGATTAGAAGATTATATTCCGAGTTTCCAAAGACACTAAAATATTATGGTCCTTTTGTGTCTGTTTTTGTTATGTACTAAGTATTCCATAAAAGTAATGTAATGTGCATGTACATCAATCTCTGAGTCTCTACATTTGGTATCAGAGGAATGGTTTAGTCAACCTTTGGAAACTAGGATGCGAGAACTTTAGTGATATCCCTACAGATATTTCTAATGTATGTCTAGGGATGTCCCTAAAGTTAAGTAAAAGTATAGGTTATACTCCTAAAATTATGGTAACGATCTTAGAATTAAACCTAAGATGTTATATTTCGAAGGCACTCCCCCTTAATTATGTTATTTTCCATGTATGATTTTTTCCTCTCACAGAATTCTATTTGTGTTTTAGTCAATGGAGGGAACCAGAAGGAATTTGGTTAACATTGAATCCAATAGACAAATTGGTGACTATGAGAAACAAAATTGCGTAATGCCTAGAGAGAAAGATATTGTGATTATGCAGAATGAGTCATCGCGATATATAATTAACAAGGTGAAATTTAGTGGTATGCCTAATCCATCAAATAAGAGGAAGATAGACTTTTATGCATGTTCGCATGTTTAAGAACATAAAGAAAGGAAGATTGAGATTTCTAATGAAGGGAAGAAGAACCTTGAAGAATACCTCAAATGGAGGGACATATGTTATCTATGTGGAGAAAAGGGGAATAGAGTGACAGACTATTATGAAGTTCAATGTCTTATTTGTGGAGAACATGGGCATTACCCAACTCAATGACCTAACCTAAAAAGTTACTTCTAAATCAAGGAAGTACTTATTCCAGGACAACCATTGAAGAGGATGGATTGAAGTGTTTATGTATTGGTATTCAAGAATAATATTGTTGAGGTACTTTTATGGTGTATTAGAATATTTTTGTATTATTATAGTGCGGTTTTCAATAATTTTATGGTACCGGTAACCATAAAAAGTGATTCAAATATTTTGGAAAGCAGATGATATGTGCATAATGAAGGGATAATGAGAAAATGAAGTGTTTCACAGTATTCATGATCTCATGACTGATATAAGGAAATTGTTATATCATGGTTTGAGTATATATAATTTTGGGGTTTTGGTATGTGGAAAGAGTTAACTTTTGACAGCACTCATGTTTTCACTAAGATTCAATGGGTATTCATTTTTCACGAGAATACATGATTAAGGACTTCGAATGTTTGGAATATGACCAATTAGACATATCTTATGATATATGGGGATCAACGATGGTATTAACATGCTTGTTATATGAAATATTGGGTAATCATTTTCACTATAATATGAGAATGGACTGCAGTATTTTGGATAAGCCTAAAGATTGGAATGGATTATGTTGGACATAAGTTAGTATTGTTTAAGGATAGAACTTTTTTTGATATTATTGATGGGATGTTATAGTAATGTAGTTTTAGAAAAAGGACAACCTGCAGGACAGGCGACAACCCATCACGTCAAACAAGGCTGTGGGAATCGAACCCACAACCGAAGTGCGACTCGACTTTATTGCCTACCACTGGCATACAGGAAGTTCCTGGTTAGTAGAAACTAGTTTTATTTTATTATGCGGTATGATATATGAAGTATAAGTTCATTCTGGGAATCCTATATGATTAACCACACCATAGATGGTCTTATGTATATTTGATAACTTTTGCTAACATTTTGTTTGAAACAGATGGAATGACCCATCATTCTATCACATGATCTACTAACTCTTCACGAATAACAAATTCAACTTCATTTCATTAATATATGAAGTGGAAATTGTTCAAAGAACGAACAATAGTGAGATTGTACCAAAATCAAGCATGTATTTCTTCTAATTCAAAATTTTCAACTTTAGAGAAATGATATTGAAAACCAAAAATGTTTTCCTAGTGCTCTTATATCCGATGAATCAGATGGTACCTTAGATCATCAAAAATCTATGGCTTTGTGATTGTTGGATTTTTCATAGTCATGTTCTCTACAACTCTCCATCAGAACTTGATGGTTATATTTTTCTTCCATATCCATATTTTCACCTATGTTCTTCTATATGGAAACCCAGTGATGAGTTACTTTGGGTAAATATTACGTTTCATAATTTAGTTTTTAAATATTGGTTCTGTTATTTCTTTTTACGATGTGGGTTTCTATTAAAGAATCTTTTGAGTAGTAAACCATTTATAACCCCGACGAATTTCTAGGGCGAAATTCATTTTAAGGGGGGTAGAATGTAACACCCCGAGACTTTATGAAAAATATTCTTTTTAATTTCATTAATGTCTTATGTTCTACGCTACACCAAAATGATCTTGCACAACACACATCCCTGAATTGGCTTTCATTACACGCTATCACAACCTTCCACGATAACGTGTGTTGTACGCAATACCAGGTTTCAAAAAACAACGATATATTGTTATAATATTATTATGTACTAGTCGTTATGAATAGTATTAACTAAATTTTGAATTTTATAACATTATTATTCATCTTACATATTTTCTAGAACATGGTATGAGAACAAAATAATTTTTTTAGCTAAAATAAATATTTTTAAAAAAATGCAGTTTTGCCGCCTTTTGATGGCGGACCCACTTTAAATCAAGTTTTTGACATTTTTATAAGATAAATTTGACAAAATAAAATTCTTCCTTGGATTCAGGATATAAAAATTTAATTTGGATAAAGTTTTGATATTTTTCTAATAACTTTCATATTTTAATGAATAGTAAAAACACGCTATATTTTAATTAAAAAAAACTTTTTTCATCCCAATAATTTGTATGGATATATTATCTTTTTAATTGGTTTTAAAGTGTAAATATAATATATTTTTACCATTTAATCCAATGTTGGTCATTGGAATTAATTTCACTATGAAATTGGATATAAACAAGTATCAATCTTTTGATAGTTATTGTTTCTTAAAAACACGAGATTTGTTTTGATAACAGGAATTAATTTTAAAATTAAATAATTCCACTTCTATGTTTTGAATTTGGAAAAATAGAAATAAATTTTGAATTCGGAATATCAAATAATTCTTAGGCTGAATGTTTGGTATTTTTCTTAAAAACTTCAATTTTCGATGAATAGTGAAACCACTTAGTGGTAGATAAAAAACTGACTTTCATTTAAATGAAATTTTACCACTTCTATGAATTGAATTTAAAAAATCCGAGATACACGGTTAATATCAAGTACTAAAATGTGGTTCAATGAGATGAAAATATTTTTTTGGTGAATAGTAACTTTTTATTTTTATTTACCACGGTTAAAAGTAAATAGGATAATTAAGGGTAACAATGATATTATTATTACCCTAACACATGTACTAATTCAATTGGATAAGTTTAATTCGACCAAAAACAACCTTAGGAATAAAATATGACTATTTAGGCCCACTTGGATTAGATTAGGACATTTAATAATAATTTATTTAAAGAAGGGTTAAAATAGTTAAAATCAATGTTTAATAAGTAAATCATTTCTAATATAGGGTTATACATAATATAAATTCGACTATAAATATTAATTATAAAGATAAAAGTATTTCCTACATAATGGTATTTTATTTATAATTTTTATACATTATATAATTTAATTTATTAATGACACAATGATGATGCAGTAATTATCTTATTGATGAAATATTGACATAATTGATGTTATAAATACCCAAATAAATGTAATTTGAGACTTTTTATGAATTAAAATAATTTTATAGGTTAATATGACATGTTATTATTGATTTAATTAACTTTTTTAGAACTAATAATTCTGTTATGATTTTCACAAAAATCAATTACCAAATAGTGTCAAAATTAACATAAAATGGTTTGTAAAACAAATATTATATTATTAATTGTTATTTTATTCCTAAAAATCTAAGGTTAGGGAAAATGACATAGATAAGGTTATATAGATTAACAATAAACAACTTGGGGTTCGTTTGGATTGTTATAGTAGGGTTATTAACCTTACAGTGTAAGAAAACAAGAAGACACGGTAAAAGTAAAATTATTTAACTTAAAGTTAAATCTAAATGATAACGTTAAAATAGAAACCTAAACTTGTCTAAATTCTATTTATTGATATTATTTCGACCAATACCCACCTTAGTTTCTAAATAAATACATTTGGAGCTATTAAAAACAGAATATTACTTTATAATAAAATAATATTTTTGGTTTTTCCCAAGGTGCCCCTCTCCTCCCTTATAAAAGGGCACCTCCTCCCTCTCTTCCTCACACCAATTTGAGCCTTCAAGATCGTCCAGACCCTAAACAATTATCTTCTCCACTTACCTAGAAACATCATAGAGGTCCTGGGCTTCATCAAAGACCAATTTTAGATCCCTGAGTGGAGGTCTCAATGAGGCGCTTGGAAGAAGAGGTAATGTCTGTTACCAATTCTTTCAACTTTATTTCTTCTTCCACATCTTCTTATTTAGTTGTTTCATTATTAAGTAATAACATCAGTATAACTCATATACTGATATGTTATTATAATTATGAAACAACCATATTTCACCATCTATCCATCCTAAAGAAAACAAAATCACCGCGCTTGTGGACGTACAGAATACCGTCTCCATGCCGTGGTGTAATCTATTTTCCACCACCACCTTACTTGGATGGGTATCATGGTGAAATTAATGAATATATATGATTATTTTAAAGTTATATTGATTATGTAATATTATACATACACTTTAATACAATTACACGATCATGGGAATGATATCATCACTCGTGCATATATACGGACTACCGTCTCCCCAATGCAATGAGATTCACTCTCCATGTTAACCATTCAAGAATGATTATAAAGTATATATAATAAGTAATCATGAAATATATGACATAATAATTCTACAGTATTTATATATATATTTATGACATATACTTAATTCCATTCAATTCAATAAGCAAACGAAAACAGCGTTCATGCGTACGTATGACCTACCGTCTCCATGAACAGTGTATTTCTTTCCATTTATCGATCTATTATATATATGTATATTCTAAATATATATTATATATAAATCATGTTTTAAATTCTGGATGAATGTAATCATGATCTATGTAATCATATGAATTATTACAAGTTAAAACAAGAACGACAAATGAAACAATTTTACCCAAAACGCTACTTTAAAATGAATTTACAAAAGAACGGGTAATATAAAGTCATAAGTGAACCATATATGATATAATAACAATGAATATGATTATCTAATAAGTAAATGAAATTATTTAAATCATTATACAGGAGGTTTGGATACGTACGAAACATATCAGACCAAAGGTAAGGGATAATGTTGCAATCTCAATTGTTTTCTATCCGAGATTGCTTATACATAAGTATTTACTGGGGTAATATTTATCATCCATGTCTAAGTTTCATAAAAATGTTTTCATGTATTTTTAATATCATTTTTACCATTTTTTACTTTTACTACATGGTATGTAAGGAATCTTTTTTTTGATTACCATACGAGGTAATTTTTGACTTTTCCAACAAAAGTACGAGAAGAATGTTTTATTTAACTTATATGGCATGAACGGATTTTTACAGTTTCATAATGCCTCATTTTTATGAATCTTAATCTACAAGATTTTATGAAAATTTTCAATAAAATAATTTTATATTAAAAGTGGATGGCATTTTGTGAAAAGAAAATGATTTTGAAGAATAATGGATATTTTCCTCAAGAATTCATTACAAATGTTTTTATCAAAACCATTTTCCATCTAAGATGACATTATTTCATATGTGTATGTTTCAAGTTTAATGTCTCTATTATTTATATGGTTTCACTTTTCTTATGATGAAATGACTATTTGTTTTATATGGATTATGATATGATGGGATGATATTTATGAAACCCATTTTATTCCTTGGGTTATGATGAATGATTTATGTTTATGTTGTGGCACAAGAAAGAATGATTTCCTTATGATATGGGTAATACATATATATCCCTCCAATTTATTGGGTAAAGATTTATATATCATGAGATAGACATGTCTAGAACTGTAAGTTAATCCAGTTCAGTGTTACAGGACTGAAACGAGGAGTGAACTCTATTCAGAAGGGGAATTTGTCCACTAAGATGGTCTTGGCAGCAATTCCTTGGCTACTATGAAAATCATAACATGTGCTTAATTGTTGCCACAATTACATGTTTTATTCCCATGCTATTTTATCATGATTGATGTTCCCTTATGATATATGCCTTACGTACTTCCATGATTCATGTCTTTGCTCAGGATTTTGATGTTTATATTTTATGTTCATGTTTTTTCATTCAAATGTTTATGAATTGTTTTATGTTCTTTATGTTTACCCTCAATGGGCATTAGAGATCACTGCTTTTATTTTTTCTTTTTTCTAATATATAAAGAAAGGTTTTAGGTAAGAAAGAAAGGGGAAGATCTTTATGGGAGATGTTGAAGATCTTTCACCACGATTAGAAGATTATATTTCGAGTTTCCAAAGACACTAAACTATTACGATCCTTGTGTGTCTGTTTTTGTTATGTACTAAGTATTCCGCAAAAGTAATGTAATGTCCATGTACGTCAAGCTCCGGGTCTCTAAAATTCACATAAAAATCAATTATTTCAGAAATGTTTCAAAAAATAATCCTAAGGTAAAATTAATTTGTTTAATCCTAAAATTGTGTCATTTTTTTGAATTAAAATTATAATATTTATAAATTTATATTTTAAATTAAATTATAATACAAAATAATAACAACTTTTATTAAAAAATAACCTTTTTAAACCTCAACTACCATTAATATTATTTCATATAAATTTCTAAATTATTGAATATTTAAATATTAGTTTATAAATCTAAATATTACCTATTATAATAAAATTTTAATTTTTGTCAATTTAATTTATTAAGCTAAAATACAATAACCTTTTTAAATGGTTCTTCAAAAGGCATCATGTTAAAATATTAATCAAATAAAAATAATAATTTACAGTAATTTTAACCGATTATTATCATTTTAACTACTAATTATTATATTATTCATGTGATTTTAATAGCTGTTTGTTAAATTTAGTAGATGTTGCATTAGTTTAATATTTTGTGTGAAATAAGCTAACAAAGATATTATTAATTTAAATGATACAAAATATCGAGTTGTTAAATTCTACCCCCATAATGAAAATGTATCCTCACAATTTTAATTATTACTCATTGATGAAATTAGGTGAGGGTATTCTTAACATATATATTATTATGGATATAAATTCTTATTTTAAATCTACCTTACTAACTTAGGATGTATTGAGTTACTTATCAATCCTCAAACAACATTAATATTTCAATGAATCATATACTCAAGTATGTATAAACCCTAATCATACATTATAAAAAATATATCTTTCAAAAAACCATATTAATCTATTAGAAATTTAACCACTATAAAACCATGTATTCTTCTAGAAATTAATAATGTATTTAACCCTAAAATATTATTAATAACTAGGTTATAAAATTACACACTATATAATATATACTACAATCCCAAAATATGATGAACTTCACCAAAAATATAATAAATCAATTATCAATCCCAAGGTTACCAATACTATTAAACTTGATTTTTTTTAAAACCAATCAACCATTTATTTTCACAACATCAAGAATATATTAAACCTAAGAGTTATCCATCCCTCAACAGTTTGTTCTTCAACAGTTATCCCAATAAATATAAAATTTTCCTTAAATAACTTTTGAATGTTATTAATACCATTTCATATATGTTTAAAAACATTTATATAAAAAATAATTATTGAAATCCTTATATGGTTCACATAATCTTCATAACTTTTAGAATATACCATAATATAATTGATAAATATAACTCACTAATGAAAATATAAAAGAGTATCAAGATTTAATTTCAATTATTCTCTCAACATAAATATCTAAGGTATGATTAACAAACTCACCTTTTTCATCATAATAGGTATATATTAAGATTCAAAACCATTTAAGTATGATCCCTTATTCAGTTACAACACTTAGTTGTTTCTAGATACAAACATTCATTAGATTCATTTTTGTGATCATGTTTCATCAAAATACGAAATCCCAAAATGTTTATCAATAAAATCATAGAAAAATGATCATATGAATGTGAAATATCAATAATGTTATATCTTCTCTAATGAATCATTTATTTAATCCTTCGATACTTTTAGTTCAATAATCTTTGATTTATGTTTTTTATGTTGTACTTATTATAGTAATTCCAAAAATAAATATCCCAAAATTATCATGAAATTTTTTACAATATTATAAACCTAAAAATAATTGAATCCTATGAACTCAAAGTTTGAATTATTGTTTTACATAAAAGAAAATATCAATTAATATTTATCCTAACTCATAAAAATATACATTTTAATACATGTCATCCTTAGTCATTTCCTATTTGGTTTTCTGACCAAAATATTTTCAAATCGATTATAATGGTTTGTAAAGAGAATTTGTATTAATCAAAGCATATCCCATTGGAGTTTCTATCCAAGTGTGCATTATTAGGCCCACTCATATTTCAATAGAGTAAAGATTGAGTTGATACTTATTCATCCTTTTTAGGTTGATTACCCCTAGGTGAATCTATGCCACAATCAAACCCACTTTCTAGTATCCATACATGGATATAATTTCTAGAATAACTACACAATATCTTCATTATAAAAACTTATGGAAGTTATCCTATACTTATACATATCCCTTATAATTATCCAAAGGATTTTAATAAATTTATCTTAATTTAATCCCTAAAATATTCAATATTATCTCAACTAGCCTAAAGGGTTATCTATACATTTATAATTATTATCAAAAATAATTTATCAACCCTTAAATTATCGTCAACTAACATCCAAACATCTAAAGTCATCTAAAAACTACTATGATTCCAACTAAAATGTCCCACATATGTGGTCATATATGTTACATCTTGACCTATCTTGTCCCCAAATGGGCTTGTGACATATCAAAAGAGACACCCTAAACTAACCTCTAATAGGCCATGGGCTGGTGACTAGCACTAAGTAGGCATAACACACATTTGGGAGGTCTTGGCCTAATGCACCTGTAAAAAAATAAATCTCCTTACATACTAGACTAATGATATGAAAATGAATAAAGAGAATAATAAATATAAAAAAAACTCTATAATTAACCCCAATGAACACATAAAATCATAGCAAAAATAAAGAGGAAAAAACACATGCCCAATAACTAACAAGAAAGTCCAACCTAACAAGAAGAAGTAAAGTAGTCTCAGCACATAACCACTAACCCATCCACCAGTATTGATACCACAACCAGAAATCACCACACACACTAGAACCTCATAGATATATATAGTATAGCCCACCATTATTATAAGTCATGTCATGTGTGGGTAGATCCCATACAAGGGTGAGTATATACATACCCAGAAGGACACACCAAAATCACTAACAATTAAAGCATCAAAGATAAACTCATATCAAACTCTTAACCTAGGAAGTAAGAAAAGGAGAAAACCAAGATATGATCATAGAAGGATATACATATTAGGTTCACATATATGAAAACAACTCAATATCAATTGATTCTGACATATAAGTATATAGAAAACCATAGTCATTACATCAGACAGTGTTGGTGTATCCATTCCCCATTGATATACGTGAAATAACAACTCCAATAGGGGATCCTTTCCCCATTAAATATCTATAGATAGGTGATATTACAACTCTATAGATATAGGATCCACACCCCATATATGTGGGAGAAATACCTAACTCTATTTTATTCTGTAGGAATAAGATCATGACCCATTGCTCACATGGGAGAAATTCCACTCTCTGGGAGGATCCCAGTCCTAATGGGTGAGATACCAAATACAACTATAAATGAAAATAGAAAAAATTTTAATCTGACAAAATTATCATAGGTAAAGAATAAGTATATGGCATGTCTAAGGGAACACGATGTGTCACCCCACATTTACCACTTAGGCATGTTCTATCTTCCAACATGGAATGTCTCAGAATAAAAACACAGTGTGCAGAAGGGATACATGGAATGTCATATCCATGGGGGAATTCGGAATGTACCTCATCTACCTAATCTATTTCCTTCAAAGGGTATATGGTGTATGGTTTAGTAAACACAGTGTGTAGGGCCACATGGGTCCTAGTCGTATACTCTCGGTACACATTGACCTTGATAGATTGGGGTCATAAAGTGCGTGACTTGGTCAAATGACCATGTGATATCTAAATCCCCTAGAAACCCTAGAAACCCTAGACATCACATCACTGAGACATGTGGAATATCTTCTTTCAAAATACATATTGTGTTGTCATGAATTTTTTAAAAAGAAAACTTTATCATTCATATTCCATTTTTTGTACCTCATTAGTTAATTTATTCATGAATCACACACATAACTCCCAAAAATAAATTTAACCATCATCAAGACTCACCAAAAGTATATTTTATTTTATTATTCATCAGAAAAACTGGATCGTTGTCTCCTCCTACTTCATTTGTGCACTAGGCCTAAAAAAAATACCACCATATAATTCTATTTTAGATTTATTTAATTATAATAATGTCTATTCCATATTATAATCCACCCTGAAAACTCAAAATATCAATCTGTGAAACACATGGAAATTTTTTTAATGAAACATGTCTGTGGGGATGGCCGAACCACCGACCAATCAAATGCTAGTGATGAACACATGTATAATGGAGGGAGAAAACCATAAAACACAAAGGTGATAAATAGACAATGGCCATTTTTTTTGTTTTTACTCCATTTATTAATATAAATTGAAGATATTATGGATGAATATAATTAAATTAGTCACTCTAAGGCCAATTAATATCGAATACATAAATCTAAATACAATTATAAATCAAAGTGTTAAGTTATCATCAATTATGGATTAGTATATTTGAGACTAATATGTAAACACATCGATATCTAAATTGGATAAAAAACATAAAACAACACCCAATATTAAAAATAGATCAATTTTTGGAAAATGGTAAAGATTTTATCATTGTCATTGATGATAATATTGAATTCTAACACATTTTTTTCAATCCCCGATTCCATGTTCGCCACCATCAATTTCCACCTTGGATCTCCTCCCTAACCCCCTCTTGGTTATGAATCTAACCCTATAGGAGTCTCTAAAGAGATATTATAAAGAGAGAATTATTTTTTGGAATTTAATTAAATAAAATAAATAAATAAAATTATTTAATCAATTTATTTTACCTATTATCAGCCCATAACAGTGAATCAACTAGAGGTTGAAATACTCAATGTCGAGGTTCAAACTGCCCTCGCTAATTGTGCCATTAATTGAACAAAAATTTCAAGGGAATTCATAAAACTTTTTAAAGGGTCCAAACCCTATAACTAGGGTTGTTACATTTTCCCCACCTTCAGATATTTCATCCCTGAAAATAGAACTCACACAAAACGGTGAGAGTAATTAGCTTTCATCTAGTTCTGAAACTCTAACAAGTTCTTCTAGATATTATCATGCTACCACAAGAAACATTCTTGGGGAATTACTCACCCTCATAAGATTCTCTCCTATTATTCCTTGTTTTCCCTTATGTATTCTATAATGTATTCACTATATTTAAGATTTAGTTCACCTCGTTCAATAATGTTTTTCAAATCATGCACGTATTTCCTCAGTTATGAAATGTGGACGACTTCATGGACTCAGCCTAGTTGTGGGGGAAAATCTAGGTGATATTCACCTTTTACATCCCTAATAGGAATTTTTAATGAACTGATGTACCATAAAGATAGGTTTTAACATCATCCAAATCTTAACAATCCACACGAAGTTGAGAGCTTTATGAACACATGATCACCATACTTAAAATATAAGAGCCTTTATTCAATGTCTATGTATGACATATGATAACTATAGGATTTACTCATCCATTCATGAATGATATTTACCTTCTCAATAGTTTTCCACACTAACTCCATCTCCATGAGTATTGTCTCTCCAAACTCAAAAAACCACAAAAGTGACCTACATGTTCTTCAATAAAGGGCCTAGAATGGTACCATGTGAGTAATGTATTGATAGTTATTGTTATATGAAAACTCCACCAATTTGAAATGATATTTCCAGCTCACACTAAAATCCAAAAACACAATCCCTCAGAATATCCACCAGAACCTAAATGGTTCACTACGTCTGGCCATCAATTTATGGGTGAATAGTCATTATCAATCGCAAATAAGCCCCAAAAGCCTCAATAGATCCTCTCCCCAAGTAGGATATAATTCGAGCATCACAGTCAAATAAAAATTTTAAGGGTAATCTGTAAAGCTGGATGATATCCTACACACACATTCAGCCCAAAATCTCAACCAAAATCATCTCCTTGATAGAGAGAATGTGAATTGGCTTTGTGAGTCAGTCAATAAACACATAGATAGATTCATGATCTATCACTTACCAGGTTTAATATTCTGACATGTAAGGTATCAAAATACAAACTCCACTGCACTCCTCTTCATTTTTGGACACGAATATCATCATCCAAGATCTTGGTATATTTTTACCACACCAATATGTATCACTAAGAATGATGTATGAAACTATCTTATCACCTCCACTCAAAGTGAGATTGGAACCATAGTCCACCCTCAGAATAAAATGGTTTTCTCCCCACATTTAGAGAATCTATTAGGATAATTTCTTGTGGATATATGATCATGAAAGACTTAATAATCACCATCTACATGCTATTATTTCTTCATATGATGGAGAATAAAAGGTGTCACAAACAACAATCAGAAGTATGTTGCTCTATCCATGGTTATTAAGGATATCTTCAACGATGATAATTTCCTGTACACCCCACTTATGAATTGAGAATGAGCCTTTATACTAAGATAATATTATATCATATTACCATTTCTATAATTATATACTATCTTGAAGTCATAATACTATAGGAACATTAGCCCTCACATTTGTATAATGTTAAGATCACTTTATGTGAAGATATATTTAAGACTCTTGTGGTCTTAATAAACAAAAAACCAATATCTATGAAGTTATTGTCACCAAGTGTTCAGGAAAAACACTATAACTGCCATATCAACATCATGGTTTTTGTAGTTCTATTCATGGGATATTAGTTACCTAAACCCATAGGTTATCACCACCAAAATTTTCATCAACACATGACCATATTCGACTCTGGAATCATAAAAAAAACACTACATACTCAACCCCCTCCATTAGAAACCTCAGTATGATATTTCTTATCAAACTCTCATACAATTCATTGAAGGAATTATAAAAATTTTCATACCAGATAAATTTTTCCCATTTTTGGATAAATTTATTCAAAGGTGTTTTAATCCTAGAGAAGTATGGCATGAATATTTGGTAATAGATAGCCAATCCAAGGAAGCATCATACTTTTTTCACATTTTGGGTGGATCATCAGAAAGATCTAGCTCAATCTTCATTGGGTACATGGATACACCATCCTTAGAGATGAAATATCCCAAAAAGTGGGCCTCCCTAATAGATAATTGAAAATTAGATAATTTTCTATATAGATTATTATCACAAATTATGTCTAGAACCATCCTTTGATGATTGAAATTATTAACCTAAAATACTGAGTAAATTAGAATTTCATCAATAAAAACAACTACAAACTGGTCCAGTAAAGTCTTAAAGATCTAATTCATGAGTCCCATAAACACTTCTAGAAAATTGATCATGCCAAAGGGCCTCACAAGGTACTCATAATGACTATAGGGACATTAGAATGTCATCTTAATTATATCCTACTTGTGCACCCATAACTGGAGATAGTATAACCTAAGGGAAATATTTGATAACTAACTCAAACAATTTATGAAATAAAAGAGGTATTTAATCCATGGTAGTGGATATTTATTCATAATGGTCACCTGATTCAGGTGATGATAATAATAAATAACCTCAAGTGCCCATATGACTTATTGTAGAATAATATGGGAGATTCCTAGCAGACACACTAGGGATGATAAATAATTTACATTGAAGGTATTCCAACTATACCCTCATCAATATAAGCTTAGTAGGATCCATATGATATGATACTAAAGATATCATAACTATCCCTAGTATCAAGTCAATATTGAAGTAGAACTCCTGACGAGGAGTTAAACTAGGTACACTTTCATGAAAGATGCATGGGTACTCATCTACTATAGATAAGAACCAAATATACACTGATTCTATTTCACCAAGATTCATACAATCCGAATAATAGGAGATTGATTAGAATCTTCTACACATGAGTCTTGACTACTCTATTTGGGATTCCTTCTTGCCAGTTAAAGAAAATATTAACCCATATACCCAAGTACACCACACCCTCTAACTTAAATAATAAATCTAGGTATGAATGTAAGACAACTATTTTATACTGATAATTCAATCATAAGGTCTCATCGCCACTATGAAAAGTTCACATGAGAATCTTTCTCCACCAAGAAACAAATTACAGTGTGAAAAGAAGTGTGTGATTGAAAAATCCCCTCAAGTAGTAGTCTCCAACCATAATGGTTATGCTTTAAACTCTTCTATTATTTTAATCTATAAAACAAAGGATAAGGCTAGGAAGGAATGGATTGAAACTGTGTCTATAAAGACTAAAATTAATGTACAAAACACATAGATCATAGTTTGGTTTGTTCCAAGAGCCTCTATGTAATAAGCATCTCCTATCTGCAGCTGCCCCTGTCCTAAGACAGTAGCTCTCTAAGCTCAATGGGGACCTCCAGGATGTGGTGGTGGAAACATCATATCATTATAAGAACCACATCCTACAATGCTCCCATATTTTCTACAAAAACATTCATTCTATAGTTTCTCCTACTCATTCCACTACTTTTACCTTGGAATCCCATAAACATTTTTTCTATTCGATATCGTAAAATGGGTGATCAATTTTTAGACCCCCCATCATAGGAATAACATCACTTCTTCCATAGAGGTCTGAAATTTCTTTGTGAACCAAGGGTTATGAACCTTATTCACTGAGATTGTATATGCCGATGTTTCAAGGGAAATAATCCCAAAACACTAAATCTTCAAAAAACTATTGATCACTAATGGAATCTCAACTATTTGCAAGAGGCTATTTGTGATGGGATCTCATCACAAAAACTCTTTTGCGACGGGGTCCTGTCGTAAATAGCTCATTGCAGAAAACATCATTACAAATAGTATTTTTTTCGATGGACCCGTCGCCAAAAATAGTACATTTGACGAGACCGCTCCCTGTCACAAAAAAATCTCCGATTAAATACATTATATATAAAAGAACCTTTTGCGACGGGCCCGTCGGAACAATTATTTGCGATGGGCTGTCACCACATCCCAAATAGCTTGATGTTATAAACTGTTGCGATGGGCTCGTGGAAAAAATATATTTTGCGGCAGTAAAGTAACCCATCTCAAAAACTCTTAAAAATATATAGATAATATAATAACGATGGGGTCCCGTCGCAAAAGGCCCTGTCGCAAATACTCAATAAAATAAAAATAAAAAATAATATAATTATGATTAATGACAAAAGAATATTAATGTTATTAAAATAATTTAAAAAATAAAAAATATTAAAATTCTCAATATTGGGAAATAATTAATAAAATAATAAAATAATAAAATTATCATTAAAAAAATAATATAAATATCATTAAAATAATAAAAAAATAAAAAATAATAAGATTATCAATTTTTTCAAAAAAATAAGAAAAATAAGAAAATATTATTATTATAATTATTAGTAAAATAAACAAAAATTAAAAATTATAATACTAATAATAAAAAAATAAAAAAATAAAAAAAATATTTAAAAAAATTATGTAATATTCACACAAATATAAAATAAAAAAACTATAAATAGTTCATATTACAACAAATGATCAATTCAAATGTTTTTAATAGAACAAAAAATCACTAGGGGATAATCTTCTGGAGGAGCTGGAAGAGCAGGAGAAGATGGTGGAGGAAACTCCAACCCTAAACTGTGAGTCAGACGACACATGTACTCCATCTGCTCGTGCTGTTGCTGCTGCCATCGACACATGTCCTCCTCGTGCTGCTGACACATCACTTCCTACTGTTTCTATAAACTCTCCATAAACTCAGTTTGAGCTCGCAACTGTGCATGATACTATGAGCAAGAAGATGATTCCTTTCCACGATCTCCTCTCGAGCTGGATGCCAACATCGCAATAGTACCATAATAAGCCACATGAGTCAAATGAGAGTCGATACAGACTACTTATCCCTTCGTGAAGCCATATCGAGTTGCCTGTATCCATACCACATAAATGAAATAGTGGGAACTAGTCTGATCAGCCATCTTGGCCTGAATCTCAACCCGTGTTTGAGAGGTCGAAGCCTCATATGACTCCTTCAGTTTCAATTTGAAATTAAAATAGTGAAAATATTATATGTAGTAAATTTTCTAAATGAAAAAAATAATACTAACCACAATATGATGCTGAATAACATTAATACTGACAATCCAACATGAATACTAACTAATATAAGAACCAAACAAATAGAAACTGTAAAAAGAAAGACCCAGTCTCATGTTTCGGGACTCTAAAGAAAAAGAAGGATGTAGTCGGTCAAAATGTTTCCATGAATCACCATCAGATGGATGATTCCAGATTTTATCCATTTAAATCTTGTTTTTGTGCCATGAAATCATTGACACTGTGTTCTAAGACATAAATAAACTCTAAAACCTATTTTTAAGGAGGAAATATCTCATCTGTTTTATAGGAATCGATCCAGATTTCCCCGGTTGGGATTCTTTATACCTCGACTGTCCATGTGTGAGACAACTATCCAATGACTCATTTTCACCAGAATATAAGATGTAATCATTTTCACATGCATGAATCTTTCGAAAACTAAGGCCTAGATTATGAACCATCCTCTTTCTCTCATATTAATTTATAGGGAACATATTTCCTTCAGGTAACAATGTTTTAACCAAAGAAAACATCTGATCAAAATAGTTCTTTGACAATGCATTATCTGATTTAATAGCCATAAATTTTGCAACAGCTTCTAATTATATTATCTTGAAACTATGATATAAGGAATCCTCAATAGACCTTAACAACTCATAAAATTCATATGGTTCTAACTCAAGAGTTAAATCAATATCATCCTGAGATTTAGTTTCTTGAAAAGATGGACCTGCAACATCAAGTACTACATTTTGAAACCATGATGGATCTAGAATCAAGATAATATTATCTTATATGGAATTTTGTTCCCCTTTTTGATACAAAATAACCTAATCTATTTGAAAACCAAACTGCAAGAGATGTACCCCAACCGTGTCAAATGTGTCAAATATTCTTAGAGCACATTTTTTATAGGGACACTTAATTGATCCTTCTAAACCAATTTTTTTTTGATGATGAAAATGATAAGAATATTCCACAAACTCAATATATACATGATTTAAAATAGAACTGATTGGATTTCTGCACTGATTTATCTCAGAATGACAATCTAATAATGACTATTGTGGACTTCCTTATTCCATATTTTCCTACAAAATATAAAATCATTACTATTTTTGAATAATTTGAAATTAGAAATACACAATCCAAAAATAGGAGATAAATAATTACAACTACTTCTTAATAATTACCCTTAATTACATGCAACACAATTTCTAGTGGATATAAGACTACAATTTTGTCCGACAGCTCATTTACTTGAAGCTTTATCATGCCGAAACCACAAAGATGAATCTTCTCGGAGGTATACATATTCATTCTTATGCATATGAGAATGCATAAGCATACCTTTGAGCAGATTCTTCATTCTGATTTCAGTGTGAGAAATATTAAAGTAAATGTGTAACACCCCGAGCTTCCATGATACTCTTCTCTTTTAATAATGCAATAGCTTGCATTGTACGCAACTTCGAGTTCTAACACACCGCAACCAATCAAAGTAGTCGTTATGAATAGTAATACCCACTTTTTTAAATTATATAAATTTTATATTTCAAAATGGATTTCATTTTTGTATTTGGAATATCAAAATTATCCTATGTTGAATTTTTTGTATTTTTCTGAGAACTTCCAATTTTTTATGAATAGTGAAAATACTTAAAAACAACTTTTTTAATCAAAATAATTTATATTGATAAATTATACTATTGAGTGGTTTTAAAGTATAATTAGAATATATATTTACCATTTTATCCAATGGTGTTCATTAGAATTAATTTCACTTTGAAATTGGACATAAACAATTGTCAATCTTTTGATATATATTCTTTCTTAAAAACACGCTATATGTTGTGACAACAAGAATTAATTATAAAAATAATTAATAAAACTTATATGTTTGGATTTTTTTAAAATAGACATCATTTTTGAATTCATAATATCAATTATAGCTTAAGGTAAAATTTTGGCATTGTTCTGAAAAACATCAATTTTTGATGAATAGTGAAACCACTAAGTGGTAGTTAAAAAACTGATTTTTTGTTTAAATGAAACTTTACCACTTCTGTGATTTGATTTTCAAAATTCTGACATACATGGTTGTCATTAGTATGTAAAATGTGGTTCAATGGGATTAAAATACTTTTTTGGTGAATAGTAACTTTTAAGTTTAATTAATCACGATTAAAGGTAATTAGTGAAATATAAGGTAAAAATGGTATTATAAAAATATGAGACAACCTTTACACTTTTCCTAACCCTATTGGATGAGTCATGGCAGATGAAGACAATCCATGGGTCAACTTGGGGATCCCATGGAGCCACTTTGGTAGGAAAATGATATTAAAAACCTTTTATTTAATGTTAAAATAAAAATGTCACAAACATGAGTCGTTTTACTAAAAAAAAATTTAAATGGGGTTATACAAGTTATATTCTTGACTATAAATATTCATTATAAAGCTAAAAATATTTCATACATAATGATATTTTTTTTATAATTTTTAGACATTAAATAAATTAAATTATTTATGACACCATGATGATGCAACGATTACCTCATTAATTAACAATTTTAATAAAATGGAAGGATAATGTAAAATCTAAGAATTACACTTGTCCAAAGCCTATTGGATGAGAATATTTCGAACCCTTATCACCTTATACTCGAGTTATATAAGTGTCAGACCTTTATAATCCGAAAAGCATTTTATAATAAAGTAACATTTCATTACTTTCCAAGAGTGCCCCTCCTCTCCACTTTTAAAAGGCCCCCACCACTACCACCTTACTCACACTTTCAAAGCCTTTTGGCTCGGCCAAACTCTACCAAAATACTCTCCTAAATTTCCTCCCTTACTCCTAGAAGCCTCACTTTGGTCATAATTCTTCCCTTGGAAGCCTTTGGCTCAAATCAAAAGAGTTACCCGATTTTAAGGTAATGTCTTCTCTTATGTTATTTTGTTTTATTTTTCTTATCCGACCCCCTAAATTTTTTTTATTCATTTCTTTTGTAACAACACCAGTATCCTCAATATACTAGGATGTTTTTATAATAAGTATTCGAGCTACACTTACACACACCTACATCTAATGGTTAAAGAACATACTGTTTCTGTGGATGGCGAATTTCTGCCTCACAAAACGATGATTGTTCAACACTCATATAACACCTTAAAAGGTGGCCATTAAGATATCACTCTATTTATATATGATATATTATATGTTTATGTTTTACTTAAGGTTCTGTATTTTTCATTTATGGCATACCTTTATAGTTTCCATTATGGGTAAACACGATATTTTTATTTTAAGAAGTGCGGACTACCGCCCCCTCAATGTGATTTGAATCGTTAATGCCATATGTGGGATGTATAAAGGATGGAGTAAATAATATTATATATCATATACTTTTATATCACTATGATTTCATTAAATACGAAATAGAAATGAAAGTAGCGTTCATGTGTATGTACGGCTTACCGTCTCCATGAACGGTGCATTTCATTTCTTACCTCTAAACGTTATGGAATATTATAAATGCTTGTATATACTGGATATATATGAGATATATTATATCTATATCATGAATATAATTCTTGATATAATGGATATTTCACCACATGAACAACTTGTAATTATAAGAAGTTTATTTTTTACTCAAGTACCAAAGATCGACAAAACGACCGTTATTAACTTAAATAATTACATAATGTTAATAAAATGGTAATAAGTGATATAAAAGGAATAAAAAACATGAAAAATGTTCTTAAGCAATTATAAATTAACTCTAGTTTATTATTCAGGAGGTTAAAGAACGGTCGAGTCAAGACAGGACGCAAGGTAAGGGAACTTCTTAACCCAATTTCCATTCTTTGGGTTAATCTCCTACTTTCAAATTATGTCATGATATTATTTTGTCCTATCTTGTATTTTTTTACTTTCTTTATATTTACTTATAGTAAATACACATAATAGATCTATTTTATTTTAAAAATTATCTTTGTAAGGACTTCGTCTCAATCTCCTTTCATTGAAGCATATTTGGGTTTATACACAACTTTCATTTATACGGTGTATAAACCCCTTTGACTTTTACTTTTATTCAAAATGAATCTTTTTATATGAAGTGTTTTTACTAAATGAAAAAAGGAATGTTTTTTCTTACGTATGCGGCGACAACGACTTCTCTGCCGCCGTGAGTATTATTTGAGTTTCGGGTTCCTCTATAAGCCATAACTTTTTTTTAAAAGAAAAATAAATACCATGTTTTACTTTTCTTTTATTTTGGTATTGAAAATGGTTTTGATAAAGTTTTTATTATATCAATGTGTTGTATTGATATCTTGTGATTGAAGTGTGGAAATATTATGTTTCCTTTATGCATGTTTTATGTGATACAATTATGTTATGGTTTATGATATGTTTAAACCTGTTCATATGAGGAATGCATTGGACTTAATAAGTGAAGGGTGGAGCCCTCTATAGATCCTCGATGCATCGGTAGGTCTCATGAGACAAACTAGTGTCTTGGCACGAGGCCTTGACAAAATCTTATTGTAGACTTGGCATGAGGCCTTGGCTACGTGGCTATGATAGTCTGGCATTATGCTTTCCATCATTATGAAAGTGGTTATTGGTATTTCATGTGATTATTCTACTAGTAGAATATCCATGTGAGTAAGTAAATGGCATTATTTCATTTTAATTTTTCCATATTATGCTAAAGTTCAAGTTTAAAAGGCCTTTTTTAGTTATACATTACCTTAAATGTTAATGTTTATTTATGAAAGCTTCCTCTATATTGTTATCCTTACTGAGAATCTAAGCTCACCCCTTTCAATGTTTTAATATTTTCCAGGATGTGAAGAAGTATTTTATGAATGACCTGTAGGGATAGTCAGAAGAGGATATGAGTGTGGAATATGGAGACTTTGTTATTGTAGTTTTTCACTTTATAATGTAATGTAACATTTATGAATGTATCTAGTGTTTCTAAGGCTACTAAACTAATCAGTCTTTCGAGGCTTGATCTTTTGTGATCATGACAATGTAACGCAATAATGCACCGAATCTGCGTAACTGGGGTCAGGGTGTTATAGTTGGTATCAGAGGCAGTTTAGTACTAACCTTGGAAGCTAGATTTAGATAAACTCTGATTAGAGCACATATCCAAAAGTTATACTTTGAGGATTAGTATAGAAGAACTTCCTAGAATTTTGGTATTATGGAGATTTTGTGAGTTTTCCGAGCAATACATCCCTGTTTGGATACGAGCAGGTAGACGCAGCTCTGGAACAGATGTACCTTGGGGTAAAACCCGAAAACACCGATTTGAGCTAGACTCGAACGGGAACTAGTGAACGACAACGGGCCTTGCTGCCCTCTTGGTTACGACACTCCCGGGGGATATGCATAGGATAATTCACGATTTCTGAGTATATACTTTCTCAAAGAAAACATTTTTTTATAGATTATATCCATAAATATTTCAATTTATGTTAAGTGTTGTACAAGTATGGAATTATGTATTTCGATTCATAAACTAATCTAGTTTATGCCATTGTTTAGAAATGGCGCCTAGTGGAAGGAATGGAAACTGTATCAATGCACACACTCCATGTAGGGATTTCCCTCCTACTCAAGATAATTATAATGGATTTGGTGATACAACAGGTGCTGATCAGATTATCACCATACTGGGACAACTCACTCAGGATATGAATAATAACCGTACTCGTATGGAGCACCCTGATCCACAACGTGGAGGATCAATTTTAGACCGCATCATGAGGCAACAACCACCAAAATTCAATGGAATTAAAAATCCCTTAGTAGCTGAGCAATGGATAAATTCCTTAGAGAAAATATTCCATGCCTTTGGGAGTAGTGAAAGGGAAAAGGTTATCATGGCAGTTTACCACCTCACTGGAGATGTTGATCAATTGTGTTCACTGATTTAAAATACAAAGGAAGATGAAGAAGTATCATGTATGGAATGGAGAGAGTTCAAAGATCTTTTCTTGGAAAAATACTTTCCTCGTGACCATAGAGCAGATATGGAAAGGCAATTTCTGAGTCTGAGGTAGAAGGAGGATGAGAATGTCACAAAGTATGAGGCTAACTTTACAAGGTTAGCGAGGCATGCAGCAGATTATATACGTAACCCAAGAAGTAAGATCGATCATTTCTTTGATGGGTTAAAACCATTTTTCCGTCAAGCTTTAGTATCACAATATTTCTCAACATATGAAGATATAGTCTCGTGTGGTATCAAGACAGAAAAAGAATTCTCTAAGTCTTATGAAAACAAAGTAAAGCAAGAGAAGAAGAGAACAGTGGAACAAGAGACAGATAAAGGGAAAAAGGGAAAGAAATATTTTCCATTATGCGATAATTGTGGGAAGAATCACCATGGTACTTGCCTAAAGGTAATGAGAGTTTGTTAAAAATGTGGAGAAAAAGGTCACCAGGCACGTGATTGCAAGGGAAAGAAAGAGGCTATCAATGTTGAATGCTACAATTGTAGGGAAATGGGGTATTATGAAAATGAATGTCCTAAGCATCAGGGAAACTTACCTCAGAAAAGGCCAAGGGATCAAGGACAATCTTATGAAGTTACTACAGTTGAAGTGGAATAATTAATGTATTTATGCTTCTGGACTCAAGGATTATATTCTGGTTATAATAATAATGTGATATATATAAGGATTGTAATACAGTACTTGTTTTTTTTTCATTAAGGTTTTAAGATGATGAAGGTAATCATCTTTTTAGTATGTTACAATAAGAGAAACATTACATTTTTTGGGGAATCTGATGTTACAATTGATTTTGGAATTTAGAGACCTTTTAGAGAAAGTCTGGACAGAGGTATTTTGGATAACTATAAAGGTTGGAATGGATTAAGTTTAACCTTGGATAGTATTATTTAAGGTTAAAACATTTCTGAAGATTATTTTTGGAATAATATAGTACTATAGTTTTAGGAAAAGGATAACCTGCAGGTTGGGGGATAACCCGTCGCGTCGGACAAAGCTGCTGGAATCGAACCCACAACTATAGTACGACATGCCTTTATTACCTACCACTAGCCTACAGGAAGTCCCTGGTTATTAAAAAATAGTCTTACTAATATAAATGGTATGTGTTAATACTTTGAACCTTGTACGATTAGGATAAATATAATATTTTTGAGTTCCATTATCTTTTTGAGTGAAAGATGAGTTTGTGGTAGAAATTAGTTGAAGGTTGAAGCTCTACTTGTCAAGCATATATATATATATATAACTATCTATTATTCTATGAATAAATTAATTCTTAAACTTTAGTAAAGGGATATTAAAACAAAAAAATGTGTTATCCTAATACCTTATGTCTTGTTGAACTGATAATATTTTAAATCAACATAGATTGAAGGCTTTGAGGCCCTAAATTTTACACTTGTTTGTGATTGATGACCTCAATCACACCCTACAAATATTTACATTTTTCCTCTAATTATATGTCTCTAATTGCCACCAATGTTCTCCTTATCGAGATCATAATTTGGTGGTGACGTTTTCATTTCTATTTCCCACTTATTAAGGCTAAATTTTATTAAACTTATTTCCGATGTGGTTTTTACACAAAGGTATTTTCTATTTTCAACCTTTTATTTTCAAAGAATAATTTCAAATTTCGAGGACGCAATTTATTGAAGGAGGGGAGAATGTAACATCCCGAGCTTCCACGATACGCTTCTCTTTTAATAATGCAATAGCTTGCATTGTACGCAACTTCGAGTTCTAACACACCGCAACCAATCAAAGTAGCTATTATGAATAGTAATACCCAAATTTTGAAATTATTTAAATTTTATATTTCAAAATGTACTTCATTTTTGTATTTGGAATATCAAAATTATCCTATGTTGAATTTTTGGTATTTTTCTGAGAACTTCCAATTTTTTATGAATAGTGAAAAATACATAAAAACAACTTTTTTAATCAAAATAATTTATAGTGAAAAATTATACTATTGAGTGGTTTTAAATTATAATTAGAATATATTTTTACCATTTTATCCAATGGTCATCGTTATAATTAATTTCACTTTGAAATTGGACATAAACAATTGTCAATCTTTTGATATATATTGTTTCTTAAAAACACGCTATATGTTGTGACAACGAGAATTAATTATAAAAATAATTAATTCAACTTATATGTTTGGATTTTTTTAAAATAGACATCATTTTTGAATTCATAATATCAATTATATCTTAGGGTGAAATTTTGGCATTGTTCGGAAAAACTTCAATTTTTGATGAATAGTGAAACCACTAAGTGGTAGTTAAAAAACTGATTTTTTGTTTAAATGAAACTTTACCACTTCTGTGATTTTATTTTCAAAAATATGACATACATTGTTGTCATTAGGAAGTAAAATGTGGTTCAATGGGATTAAAATAATTTTTTGGTGAATAGTAACTTTTAAGTTTAATTAATCGCGATTAAAGGTAATTTGTGAAATTTAAGGTAAAAATGGTATTATAAAATTATGAAATGACCTTTACACTTGTCCTACCCCTATTGGATGAGTCATGGACGACCAAGAAAATCCATGGGTTAACTTGGGGACCCCATGGAGCCACTTTGGTAGGAAAATGACATTAAAAACTCTTTATTTAATGTTAAAATAAAAATGTCACAAACATGAGTTGTTTTACTAAAACAATTATTAAATGGGGTTATACAAGTCATATTTATGACTATAAATATTCATTAGAAAGATACAAAGATTTCATACATAATTATATTTTTTTTATAATTTTTATACATTAAATAAATTAAATTATATATGACACCATGATGATGCAACTATTAACTCATTAATTAACAATTTTAATAAAATGGAAGGATAATGTAAAATATAAGCATTAAACTTGTCCAATGCCTATTGCATGAGACTATTTAGAACCCTTATCACCTTATCCTAGAATTATATAAGTGTGGGACCTTTAGAATCCGAAAATCATTGTATAATAAAGTAACATTTTATTACATTCCAAGAGTGCCCCTCCTCTCCACTTATAAAAGGCCCCCCACCACTACAACCTTAGTCACACATTCAAAGCCTTTTGGCTCGGCCAACCTCTGCCCAAATACTCTTCCAACTTCCCTACCTTACTCCTAGAAGCCTCAATTTGGGCAGAATTATTTCCAAGCAAGCCTTTGGCTCAAATCAAAAGAGTTACCCGATTTTAAGGTAATGTCTTCTCTTATGTTATTTTGTTTTATTTTGCTTATCCAACCCCATAAAATCTTTTTATTCATTTCATTTGTAAAAAAAACCAGTATCCTCAATATACCAGGCTGTTGTTAGAAGGATTATTAGAGCTACACTTACACACACCTACATCTAATGCTTAAAGATCATATTGTTTCTGTGGATGGCGAATTTCTGCCTCACGAAACGATGATTGTTCAACACTCATATAACACCTTCAAAGGTGGCCATTAAGATGTCACTATATTTATATATGATATATAATATGTTTATGTTTTACTTAAGGTTTTTTATTTTTCATTTATGGCATACCTTTATTGTTTCCATTATGGGTAAACGCAATATTTTTATTTTAGGAAGTGCGGACTACCGCCCCTCAAAGTGATTTGAATCACTAATGCCATATGTGGGATGTATAAAGGATGGAGTAAATGATATTATATATGATATACATTTATATCATTATTATTTCATTAAATACGAAATGTAAATTAAAGTAGCGTTCATGCGTACGTACGACTTATCGTCTCCATGAACGGTGCATTTCACTTCTTACCTCTAAATGTTATGGAATATTATAAATGCAATTATATACTGGATATATATGAGATATATTATATCTATATCATGAATATAATTCTGTATATAATGGATATTTCACCACATGAACAACTTGTAATTATAAAAAGTTTATTTTTGAGTCAAGTACCAAAGATCGACAAAACAACCCTTATTAACTTAAATAATTACATAATGTTCATAACATGGTAATAAGTGATATAAAAGGAATAAATAACATGAAAAAGGTTATTAAGAAATTATAAATTAACTCTAGTTTATTATTCAGGAGGTTAAAGAATGGTCGAGTCAAGACAGGACGCAAGGTAAGGGAACTTCTTAACCCAATTTCCATTATTTGGGTTAATCTCCAACTTTCAAATTATGTCGTGATATTATTATGTCCTATATTGTATTTTTTTACTTTCTTTATGTGTACTTATAGTAAATACACATAATAGATCTATTTTATTTTAAAAATGATCTTTGTAAGGACTTCGTCTCAATCTCCTTTCATTCAGGCATATTTGGTTTTATACACAACTTTCATTTATACGGTGTATAAACCCCTTTGACTTTTACTTTTATTCAAAAGGAATCTTTTTATACGAAGAGTTTTTACTAAACGACATAAGGAATGTTTTTTATTACGTATGCGACGACAACGACTTCTCTTCCGCCGTGACTATTATTTGAGTTTCGGCTTCCTCTATAAGCCACAAATTTTTTTAAAAGAAAAATAAATACCTTGTTTTACTTTTCTTTTATTTTGATATTGAAAATGGTTTTGATAAAGTTTTTATTATATCAATGTGTTGTATTGATATCTTGTGATTGAAGTGTGGAAATCTTATGTTTCCTTTATGCATGTTTTATGTGATACAATTATGTTATGGTTTATGATATGTTTAAACCTATTCATATGAGGAATGAATTGGACTTAATAACTGACGGGTGGAGCCCTCTATAGCTCCTCGATGCATCGGTAGGTCTCATGAGACAAACTAGTGTCTTGGAACGAGGCCTTGAAAAAATCTTATTATAAACATGGCACGAGGCCTTGGCTACGTGGTTATGATAGTCTGGCATTATGCATTCCATCATTATGAAAGTGGTTATTGGTATTTCATGTGATTATTCAACTAGTAGAATATCCATGTGAGTAAGTAAATGGCATTATTTCATTTTACTTTTTCTATATTATGCTAATGTTCAAGTTTAAAAGGATTTTGTTTTAGTTATACATTGCCTTAAATGTTAATGTTTATTTATGAAAGATTCCGCTATATTGTTATCCTTATTGAGCATCTGATCTCACCCCTTTCAATGTTTTAATATTTTCCAGGATGTGAAGAAGTATTTTATGAATGACCTGCAGGGATAGTCAGAAGAGGATATGAGTGTGGACTATGGAGACTTTGTTATTGTAGTTTTTCACTTTATGATTTAATGTAACATTTATGAATGTATTTAGTGTTTCCAAGCCTACTAAACTAATCGGTCTTTCGAGAATTTATCTTTTGTGATCATGCCAATGTTACGCAATAATGCACCGACTCTGGGTAACTGGGGTTAGGGCATTACAAAATGAGCAGTCGGACAAAAGATCCCCCTTTTCATCGAAAAATATTTTTCTTGTAACTGTCACCACCTGAAAACGTTATGAAAAATGTGGTCCTAAGAATTCATATTCAAACTCGTGTATTCGATATTGGATATGCATACGTAGAAGCATACTTTTCATAATTCTTTGAGTCGGTGAGAGTTGAAAGGGGAAGAGTCATCGAGCAAAAGGAGGGCCATCAATCCATTAAAAATTGTGATTTTTTTTGTAATTTATAACAATTGATTTTATTCCTAATTATTCCAAATTATTCCAAATTATTCATATTTATTACTAATTATTCCTATTTCTTGGTAATTACTCATATTTATTGGTATTTATTGGTAATTATTCCTATTTATTAGTATTTATTGGTAATTATTACTATTTATTGGTAATTATTGGTAATTATTTGTAATTATTGGTAATTATTGGTAATTATTCTTAATTATTGGTAATTATTGGTAATTATTGGTATTTATTGGCAATTATTGGGAATGATTCTTAATTATTGGGAATTGTTCATAATTATTGGTAATTATTGGTATTTATTAGTATTTATTGGTAATTATTCCTAATTATTGATAATTATTCCTAATTATTGGTAATTATTCCTATTTATTGGTAATTATTTATTTGTATTTATTGGTAATTATTCCTATTTATTGGTATTTATTGGTAATTATTCCCATTTATTGGTAATTATTAGTAATTATTCCTATTTATTGGTAATTTTTGGTAATTAATAGTAATTATTTCTAATTATTCCTATTTATTGGTAATTAGTGGTAATTATTCCTAATTATTGGTAATTACTGGTAATTATTCCTAATTATTGGTAATTATTCCTAATTATTGGTAATTATTCGTAATTATTGGTAATTAATGTTAATTATTGGTAATTATTCCTAATTATTGGTAATTATTGCTAATTATTGGTAATTATTCCTAATTAATCCTAATTATTCCAATTTATTACTAATTATTCCTATTTATTATTAATTAATCATATTTATTCGTATTTATTCCTATTTGTTACTATTTATTACTACTTATAACTAATTATTACTAATTATTACTAATTATTACTAATTATTACTAATTATTTCTAATTATTACAAATTATTACAAATTATTATTAATTATTACTAATTATTACTAATTATTCATAATTATTGGTAATTAATCCTAATTATTGGTAATTAATCCTAATTATTGGTAATTATTCCTAATTATTCCTATTTATTTGTAATTATTCCTATTTATTAGTATTTATTCCTAATTATTGGTAATTATTACTAATTAATCTTAATTATACCTTATCATTCTTAATTATTCCTAAATATTCCTAAATATTCCTATTTATTTTTATTTGTTACTATTTATTACTAATTTTTACTTATTTTTACTATTTATTACTAATTTTTACTAATTTTTACGAGTTATTACTAATTATTACTAATTATTACTAATTATTACTATTTATTACTATTTATTACTAATTATTACTAATTATTACTAATTATTACTAATTATTACGAATTATTACCAATTATTACTAATTATTACTAATTATAATTAATTATTACTAATTATTACTATTTATTACTATTTATTACTATTTATTTTTATTTATTACTATTTATTAGTATATATTACTAATTATTACTATTTTTTAGTATTTGTTATATTTATTAGTATTTATTACTAATTATTACTATTTCTTAGTATTTATTAGTTTTTATTATTAGTTATTACTATTTATTAGTATTTATTACTAATTATTAGTATTTATTACTAATTATTAATATTTATTACTAATTATTACTATTTATTACTAATTGTTAGTATTTATTACTAATTATTACTATTTATTACTAATTATTAGTATTTATTACTAATTATTACTAATTAATACTATTTCTTACTAATTGTAAATATTTATTACTATTTTTTTCTAATTATTTATATTCAAATCTTATTATTATTAATTAGTGTTAATTACTATTAATTACAACTAATTAATTATATACATAACTAATTATCGTTAATAATTATTAATTTTTAGTAATTACTAAGAATCAGCACTAATAATTTAATTTTATTACGACAAATAAATACTGATGATAAAACAATTTAAATCTATCTTAATTACAACTAATCAACAATAATTTAAATTAATATAATGAAATGAAATAAATACTAAATTAAATAAAACATAAATTCCTTTAAACATGATCTCTTATAATTGTAGGCTGCATCAGAACTCCTTCGCAAATAAAATTAACTCTAAAAAATTTTCACTCTAAAATTAGAGTTTAGAGAAGCATAGTAGGAAAGAATTCACGAGGGAAGAAAAAATGGATGAAGGGTATATATAGGTAAGATTTGTTGCGACGGTATTATTTGCAATGAGATTCCCGTCGCAAATAGTACTTTTAGCGACGAGACCCGTCACAAATACCTTCGGCTGCATTAATTAATATGAATAGTTAAAAGAGTATTTGCGACAGGATACGTCGCAAAAGGGAACCTGCCGACACACTATTTGCGACGAGACAACATCCCATCGCAAATAAGTTCTTACCATCGCTGGTTATTTGCGAGGGTTCCCATCACAAATACCCTTCGGGGGTCGAACTATTTGCGATGGGGGATCCCCCGTCGCAAATAGTTCTAACCCTCTCTCGGTATTTGCAACAGGCGGTACCTACCCATCGCAAATAATTGGTTATTTGCGACTGGTTGATTGCCTTGTCATAAATAACCTCTTCGACTGACTATTTGCGATGGGATTTATTCCCATCGCAAATAGTTCATCGTAAAAAACTGTTTTTCCCATAGTTGAAGCCTCGGATCCAAGGTGACTTCTTCTTGAACTAACCATAAATGATGGCTCTTCAAAAAAGATCTCCATCAGTGAGTCATGCTCTAGTACCCCGTTATAGTTGGGGATGCAAAGGGTTACAACATCGCCTCAAATATCTCTTCATTGACCTTGATTGAAAATATTAACCCAGAAATATGCATCATAGACCTTGTAATGCGAGTATTGTGTGGGGTTGGTACATCTTGATGCATACTCAGCCCCTGACATGCTTCCCTATTAAATCTAGATAATCTTTGGGATATTTACTGATCTTAGAGTCACTAGGATGCACTCCTCCTAAAAGAGACACTCAAATTCATTCCAAAGGAGTGTTTCCTAATTATGGTTCTATTTCATAAAACTCCACCATCTCCCTATTGTTATTTAAAGAATACTCATTGCAATCACCAACATCTGATCTATAGGGGTCCAGATGAGACAAGAAACATTGACCATGGACTTTATCTAGTTCTCTACTACCTGCGAGTCTCTATCCCCTTGGAACCTTAGTGTTATCTACCTCTAAAGCTCATGAACTGCAGTTATCCTTTATACATAATCATTATGAGCTGCCATCATGACTTGTTATCCATCTTGAGGTAACACATCAACATGCACTGTTGGCGGCAATTATGTTCACTGCTCGATGGGTGGAAGTGCCTCTCGTTGTCAACTAGAAGAGAACACCATCTGAATGGGCCCTTAAATTGAGGATTCATCAATAAGTTAATCCTCATCACGATCCTAGCTAGTTGGATATATATAGGCATCCTGAAATAGTCAATATATATCATGGTCATGATCATATCTGGGAAGAAAACTCAAAAAGGACATGGAAACCATAACTCCTTCATATTTGATGTATGTACCATTATTTTCCCCAAAATTAGTTTATTAGTGTACTAAGTTGAAAAGAGGGTTATCAAAATCAAGGTTAATGGATACATTAGTTGTTGCACGATCACAAGGGTATCTAGAACAAGATTCAAACTTAAAACACTTAATCACCATTGCTCTAAATCCCAAACCAATACTCACAAGAATGAAAAACCCAATCATAATTCCTATGATGGCCCCCCTTAAAACCATACCCTGGGAGAATACTAATACCAACGAGTGAGATACCAACTCAACCTGGGAATGAAGAGGGGATGAAACCATGTTTTACCAAAGTATCCCAAGTCAAGATGAACTACCCAACATGTCTTAAGGGTACATAACATGTCCCCCCACAATATCCATTTAGCAGTGTGTTTTCATCTAATATGTTATGTATGATCCGAACAATATGGAGTGTATAAATGATACATGACATGTAATGTCTATGGGGATACTCAACATGTACTTTGTCTGTCCAGATCATGTCCCACCAAGGGTACATTAGGTGCGGACAAATACACATGGTGTGTGGGGCCATACATGTCCTTGGGAGTGTACTCCGAGTACACATCGTCCAAGCCTGGTAGGGGTAACAAGGAATGTGACTAGATCACATGGTCTTGTGATATTTAACTCCCATAAAAATCCAATCCATCACATTAGTGAGAAACATTACTTGTGTTCTTCTATACTACACACCTTTTAGTCATTAATTTTAAATAAATACAACTTCATGATTAATTTTTTGTTTCTGGAACCTCACTCATTGACGCCACTATACATTATGCTCACAACTCTCAAAAATTGAGTTATCCATCATGAAGCCTCATAAAATGTCGATTTCCATCCATTATTCATCTAAAAAATGTATCGTTATCTCCACACATATCATTCATGTACAATTCCTCATGAAAATAACATAGTATGATACTCAATTAGATTTCCATCATCTTCATAAAGTATCTTTTATACTATAATCCACCATGTAAAACCCACAATCTCAATCTGTTGAACTCATGATCAATTGCATAATGAAATGAGACTATTAGGATAGTTGAACCAATAGAAATTTAAGTTCCATCAATGAATGCATGTAGAAAATAGTTAGAAAAACATAAAACCAAAAAGTGATGAATGACTAATGACGATGTATGGTTTTTCCACTGTTCATTGATGAAAATTGAAGAGACAACATATTTATGGAATTAAATTAACCATTATAATAATAATGAATATCAAATAGAAAATTCAAAATATAATAGTAAATCAATTAGCTTCATGATCATTGATTATAGATAATTTTGTTTTGGAATAATCCATAATCACATCAATAACTAAAGAGAGGAAAAAATATAAAATAATTCCATATGATAAGAATGAATCAATAGTTAACGAATAATGTATCACACATCGTTGTTTTTGAATATGTGATTGAATTTTGACACATTTTTGATTGACCCCTAATTCCAAGGTCACCACCAACAATCTCTATATGGATATCCTCTCAAGGATCCCTCTAGGTAATGTAGATAACCATAGAAAATTCACTAACAAGAGATTCTTTATATAGAATTTTGTTATGGAATTTAATTAAATTAATTAAATTAATTAAATAAACTAATCGATTTATTTCATCTATTATCATCCCATAACAGCACTTCAATTAGAGATCTGATGCAAACAAATCTTATATCATGTCTTGGGTAAATACCACATTATTGATTCAACCATAGATTTAGTTTCTTCATCCAAGGACTTGCTCAAAATATATAGTGACCCTACTTCTTGTACATAACTATTACATCATTTTAAATATAAACAACATAATAGTGTCACAAAAACAGGATCCAAAGGTTTAGTTTCTTGGGAAAATTAGGAACAAACATAACTTGCACAATAATAAAACATAAATATTTATTTAAAATCTTATTATCTATCCCTTTAAATATCACATTATCCTCAATAAACATAGTCACCAGAGGATATATATCTATGAAAGGGGTGTGATAAAAACCTAGTAAGAGGATAACTAGGAACATTAATTAATATAACAAGGGTGAGTATAATAATCATCATCATTATTAAATAACCATTGGATCATTATCAACATAATGATGAAAACATAGGATAAAGGCATGGGATTTAGAAATAAATAAAAATTAAACATCATTTCTTAGTGGTCAAATACCACACAAAGTTGTGAACAAATCTAACATCATGTTCATGCATAACATTTGCGCCTAACCATAACATCATAATTGTGAACAAAGATAGCATAATGTTCATGCATATTGAACATTATCAAATGTGATACACCACATTACCCAATTCATTGGAGGGCTATATAATTATGGTCCCACCCATTACACGACAAAATCTACATAATCATGCATGCCACATAGAAAGATTAATAATCATAACCATGAAATAACCCAGGGAAAGGAATGAGTTTAATAAGGATTTAATAAAGGATTCATTAATGAATAAAATTTTGAGATTCTAAAAGAAAAATTAATATCATTTTTGGTTTATAAATCATCACCCATGAGCTAAGAATAAATAACTCAAGAGGAATAATGATGTTTTTTTGAAAGAAGAGTTCTTTCGGAAAATTCATTGTATTTTTCATAAAATCAGATAAGAAGAAATTATATCACCAAAAATAAAAATGAAGAAAAATGATATTATGATTGAGGAGTATTAAATGAGTATTCGAAATGAAATTTTTCCTGAAATAGGTATAACCCTTAGAAAGGGAGTTGGGTTCGATAATCCCCATACCTTATGTCTGAATTTTTTCTTCACTTACGCATAATATACGAAATAATAAAATTAGATTCATTAAATACTAAATTAAATAACCTTTATTCATGTATTAGATATAATATAATTTTATTATGTTCATTTATGGACATTTTTATGAGTTTTAGAGTTCAATTTTTTCATTCTGAGAGTGTTTTTTTCTTGGTTTTCATGGTCGGTTCACTTTCATACATGTATGAAAGTTCATGTAAAATGAGAATAATTTTGAAAAACTGAAATTATATGTTATTAATGATCTTCCAGAATTTTTAATGGTCTCATATATAATTATATTATATTATATTAGTATGATTCATTAGATAAAATGTTGATGAAAATGTTTTAATTTATTTTGTAGGTTTTTTACAACCATCACAAACTTATATCATTTTATTTAGTATCATGTTTATATATTAGTTAAAATAAATGGTATAAGTTTTAATATATATATTAAAATAGTATTTGACCATAATAATGGTTTTATGACCAGAAATGAAGGAGGTAATGGAAAATAAAAAATCATCGTCCACAAAGGTGGTGAATCGACACATCACAAGCAATGTTTTAATTTTTAGAATAAATGGAGAAGAAAATAGATTTTATGTTTGATATTCAATTAAAAAGACAAAATTATAGTATATATGTAATTACAGAGTTATAATAATTCTTTGGATAGGGTAAATGAGGATAAGGTTGAAGAAATAAAGAATTTAAAAAAGAATGGTGGGGGATTTTAGCTTTGGAATATCTTCTCCTTGAGATCCTCTTTAAGGCACATGGGTTTGGTATTTTGTTGAGACCATAAGCTCTTGTACATAGAAATTACACTTGGTAAGGGTATTAGGTATAATTTAGAAAATCTAATAGGCTTATAAGGTGTGAGGAAAAGGGGATGTGAGGGGTGGTATTTATAGGATAAGAGAGGGTTATTTTTTATTATTATATTCATTAGTTATATTATTTTGGCTCAAGAACATAAATTGTGTCGATAATTATCACAAAATATATTAACTAATGAATTAGAGATCGAGATTATGGTTCTTACATCAGTAATACATCATCCATGACTCAAAAATTCATGTATTCAGCTTATACCATAAATTACTGTATATTACTATTCACTAAAAATTCAACTATTTAAAAAAAATAAAAATAAAAACCCTAACAATTTTTAAGTGTGAAGATTTTAAAAATGGGATCCATTTTATGAAAATTATTTTCTAAATATTAGAAATTTAATTTTTATATAATATCATAATTTATTACTAAATATTGATTTTAATATTATAACTGATATTATGACACATTGAAAAATTAATTATGGTCTAATAAAATTATCTTTTATTTATAAAAAATCAAAATATTAATTTATGAATCTATTTTATGAAATTATTTTGTCGCTTAAATAATTATATTAATTATAAAATTCTAAATAAAAATTATTGTTTTACAAAAAATCAACAATTAATTTATAAATTTTGAAATATTTATTTAGTTATTTCAAAACATAAATATATCATATTTTAATTTATCAAATGCCTAAATTTTATTTATACATTCAAAGGTGAGGTGACTATTCTAGTGTCCATATTACTATTCTTAATGGTCATATTACTATTCAAATGGCCAGGTTATTATTCTATGAGTACAGATTGCATAATTTCTGTAAATATCAATTATTTATATCTCTATTAAAGGGAAAATGATTATATTTGGTTCTCTATGTTATATATGTTTTTTATAATATATAAAATAATTATAATAAGGGTAAATTCCATTGATAAAAGTTTGGATCGTTACATTCTTCCCCCATTTTAAAATTTCACCCTTGAAATTTTAATTTACATACTAGAGTGAAAATATGTGATTGTATTTATCCTTAATCATTTCCTCTATTTCCCATGTTTCCTCTTTGTACTTATATTTTTTCTATAACACTTTGACAAGGTGAGTTGTCTTATTGCATATAACTTTGCCTCTATAGTCCATGATCTTCACCGACATCTCTTCATATGAGAGGGTTTTCTCTAGTTATACCACCTTCAGATTCAAAACATGTGAGGGGTCAAGTATTTAATTCCCAATGAGAGATACATGGAACACATCATGAACTTACACCATATTTTGTGGAAGTGCAAGCTGATAGGTCACTGATCCAATGCAATCAAGTATCTCAAAAAGGACAATATACCTTTGGTTAAGCTTCCCTTTCTTTCCAAATTGCATGAATCTATTACATGTTGATATTAAAAGGAAGACATTATCTCCAACTATAAACTCAAAATACATTTGATGATTGAAAACATAGAACTTTTTCCAAATCTAACCAGCTTTGATATATTGCTGGATAGCTTGAACCTTCTCTAACATCTATAGCACAAGATCAAGTCCAAGTAGATTTTTTTCTCCAACTTAATCCCAACAAGTGTAAGTTTCACATCACTTCCCATATAGAGCTTCATATGGAGCCATTTAAATACTCGAGTGGAAGATATTGTTGTATGAGAACTCAACAGATGGGAGATGTTGATCCTGTACTCCTTTTAATTACATTGAGTAGGCTATCAGTATGTCCTCGAGTGTGAATATTTATTTTATATTTTCCATCCATTTGGTGGTGATATTATATGATCGAATTCATTTATGTCCTCAAAAAATATTGAATACTTCTCTATAATTTATATGTGAACCTTGGATCAAGATTAAAGATGATCCAAAATAGAACTCCATGCAGACTCACCAATTCCTCCACATATATCTTTGAATGTTGTTCAAGTGAGAGATCTTCCTGAATAGAGATAATGTAAGAAGTATTAGTGAGAAGATACACCATAAACCATATTTCATAGTTTAACTTTTTCTCTGTATTTGAAATTGTAAAGACCTGGATATTCCATGTAATTTTTTAAATTTTATTGGAATTTTACGAGTTTGCTAAAATTGAAGGTGCATGGTTCCGATGCCCGGTGTTCCCGGAATAAATTTCTAAAATTTATTTAAGTGCTTTTAAAAAACGTGTGAGTGGGGTTTTATAACTTTTGAAATGGTTCTTGGAATTTAAATCTGAGGGCACCATTGAACTCACATCACCGATATTCTCTTAAGAGGACCTTCACCTTGACCGTAGCTGGTCGATGGTGAAAGTTAGTTTTCCTATTTTTCGTGGAAATAAAAATAAAATAAAGAACAATATTTATTTTATTTAAAACCTCCAAATTGAATGTTCAGTGGTGGGGAGCACCCGTGCTAGAAAACCTCCCATTTTTAATTCATGGTGGTGGGGACCACCCAAACCTCTCTTAATGTGGAGTTAACCCATTTACTTCTTCCACATTAATTATGGAAACATAAACTTAACTAATGGCCAACTATAATTAAATTAATTAAACTTAATTAAATAATTTGGCACTTTATTGTGGGTTTGGGAAAATTGTTGGCAAGGGAGAGCTTGGGGGAATTCTGGATAAACATTCTCTACAATGAAGAACTCTTATCCTTCGACGAATAATTCTCTATTGAAGAAATCCGTCAATGGATCTCCAATGAGGAACGTCTTCAATAACAATGAACTGAAGTCCTTATTTTCCTCCTCACCGATATCAAAAAACCTTCGAGGTAGGCGTGGGTTTTGATTATTCTTCGTTAATTTATTTTATGTTCATTTTCTCCCAATGATTTGCTTGTTACCTCTCTAACGTGGATGGTGTGGGCCAACCACACAAGGATCGACCACTCCGCAACCTTTGTGGTTTTCGATGCATTCCTCACGATGGAGGTGGATGGAGACCAGTACCGGCGATTGGAACCAGTAGGACTCGGAAGTGGAAGTCCATGCTCTAACTGGCCGCAAAGATGGTGGTAGTGCAACCATGCCACTGGTGGAGGGTCGTGTCCAGTTGGCCACGACGGAGCAGAGGCGGTGGCCACCGCATGACCGACCGTGCACAGGGGGGTGGCGGCGTGCATCCACGGCGCTGGTATGCGGGGACCGTGACACGATGCGGCGGTGGCGAAGGAGGGCGGTCGACTCGCTACCGGACGCCGGTGGTGGCGCGGCGTGCCACCACGCTGCGGAGGAGGGCTGGCCGTTTGGCCATCCGCGGGTCGCCCATCTGCGGGCCTGGCCGAACCCCACTAGTCGGGTCGGACCCAACGGGCTGGGTCAGATCCCACAGACCGGATCGGACCTAGGTCCAGACCTGGGTCGGGCTGGGTCAACCTGAACTGGGTCAGGTTATCCTAGGTCGGGTCGGGGTAGGTCGGCCCGACTGGGTCGGACCGGACCCGGACCAGGTTCGAACCCTTTTTACCTTTTCGGCCATAAATTGATCTATGGGCATCCATTTGATAACTCCTCTACGACATCGGAAACCTTGTATCAAGATGATACTTTTTGTATACCTTAATTTATTTTTGGATAAGGTTGGGGTATGGTTGAGTTGGATCGAACACGAATCCAACTGGGCCCTCGGTACTAAAAGGACACTAACTTACAGACCGTGCATCGGATTGACGCACCGTCGGTTGCGTTGAGGCCCCAATTATGTGGCGGTCCTTTGGGATAATTATTTGTGGGATATAATGGCAGTTAGAGTATAGACATGTTTCTTGGGGAGCGGACTCTCCCGAAATCAAGCGAGCTTAGTGAGAGAACCTTGTGTCTGGATGTAACATGAGAAAGGGATCCCATGTGGTTCTGTGTTTGGGATACAATGTGGGTATGTGTTCTAGTATCCATCTTGGATCTGCTATAGTAATCCACGTGGGACTACTTGAGGATCCTACATGGCTCTGATGTACTAGGATACTATGTGGGTCTGATGATCTAGGATCTTACATGGGTCTGATGATTTCAGATCGTACGTGGGTCTACCTCATAGTAGAGTAAGATGATTCAGTAGTTACATCTAATAATATTTACTATCGTACCGATGTTATACTTGCTGTGAGCTGAAACCTTCATTTGTGGTGATACCTTTGTGGTATTCTTCTGTGTGGCGATACCTTTGTGTTACATACCTTCGTGTTGATACCTTTGTGGTATACTTCTATGTGGATTTACCTTTGTGGTACTTACCTTTACGGTGTTACCATCATGATAATATTTCCTCCGTGGAACAGTTGAGCTTTGGGCTTTTGAGTTGGGCCTTGTGTTTTCTCATGAATGAGAGGGGTATGCTTGCTAACTCAGGTATATGTATGGGAATATACCTATATAGGGTTATCAGTTGTTTTAATTCCTTGTGGTTTATCCTTTGTGGATATTTTGAGACCTTTGAGGGTCTTAGGGTCCTTACTGAGTATCGTTATAGTCCCCCTGCACAGGCTATGCTTGCACCTTGTTGTGTTCGGTGCAGATGATGGACATCGCTGATTGAGGACGAGGGTACATGGACTGGAGGTAGCTTGGAGGTGGACACCAGACGATTCATACCACAGAGAAGAAAATTCGAGTGCCATACCTACCCTTCAGGTAGGATCCTTGTTGGGTGTTTAGAGGAGCTGTTTCAGTTTAATTATACTTTTCAGTTTCCTTGTACTTTCTAGTTGGGCTTGTATTCTGGCTCCTTTTTCTTACTATACAAACCATGTTTACTATACAGTTTACTTGTGTTCGTACTTTGTTGTGGGATCGTTTGTGTGTGTTTATAGGTTATAAATGTAATTCCTTCCCAGATTTTGGGAATATGACTTTTGGTGCTAGTCGCTATCCCCTGTCCTATAGAATGCGGGCTTGGGGTAGTCACAACATGGGCCCTGAGGCACAGGTCATGAAAAATTGGTATTAGAGGAGTCGATTCTACTGTATAACAATGTACAATAATATTATTTTAAACTGAAATAGTGTTGAGTGTTATAAGTGTGGTAACCAGTTTAAAAATCTAGTGTTATTGCGGCGACCGATTTATCAATACACCAGGACCCTGATGTATGATTTATGACTCAATGCATGAAAGAACTGATTGTGTGTGTGTTTTGAAAATTTTTCTTTTTGATATCTTTGAGTTAGCTCACCAGGTATAACATATTGACCGTGGTACACCTGTTTCTATTCAGGATGCCTCCACGTAGCCAGCTAGCTAGGGTTCTAGGTATTTTACGTGATGGTAGCCCACTAAGTGAAAAGGCCTTTTTTGCATGCCCCTTTATGAGTAGGAGAAATAGTAGAGGCAACATCGGTACCATTACCTGTTGGGCCACTAATTCCTCCAGCCCTAGCAGTGGAGGGTGCCCACTGCTTGAGCCCGTTGGATGAGTTTCAGCGCCATAGGCCACCCAGGTTCAGGGTTGAGATGGACCCATATGCGGCCGATGATTGGATGGAGGCCATGGAAAGAGTATTTTGACTAGTAGGGACACATTTGATCTCATGGTGATCCTTGCCGCCAGTCTTATACAGGTAGCAACAGGAAGTTGGTGGATCTTGATGATCTAGGTTCATGACGCGGTGACACTTCTCTCGGAAGACTTTGAGAGCCAGTTTCGGGCAGATTTTGTTCCTGCAACCCTTCACACAATGTGCATACATGAGCTTCTTAATCACAGTAGGGTAGTATGACTGTGGCTCAGTACTCAGTGAGGTTCACCAACCTCTCACGTTACTCCACTAATATGGTGCATGACCCATTATTCAGGGCCCAAACCTTCGATCAGGGACTCAGGCGGGAGATTAAGGCTTCAATGATTTCTCTCAGCATCTCAACGCAGGTGGGGGTTTTAGATCGAGCCCTCTTAGTGGAGAGTTTTTATTACTAAGCAGTCACCAGCAGCGATACCCACCACCGGGAATCACGTAGAGGAGTCTTATATAGCTGGAAGTAGACATATGTCATAGAGGTCCAAGAGGACAATACCTACAGGTGGACGACCGCCAAATTTAAGGTCGGTTGTGCGGGGCAGTGGAGATAGAGCCAGTCATGTGAGGAGCAGGCAGTCTTACTCATGCGGTGAATAGGGACACATGGCTCGTGACGACCTGACCTGCTATATAGATGATCAGAAGAAGGTCAAAGAACTCCTAGGTAGAGATAGAGGTTTGACCGAGGAGGGCCACAGGGAGTAGGTGGACGTGAAAGAGGAGCTGGCCGTGTAGATGGCAGTGGGCGACGATTCAAGGTGTTACCACCACCACCACCTGGTGGTCCACCCCAACCAAAGGAACATGTGGACAGGGGTGAGCTCAGTTCCCATAAGTTGAGGCCTATGACCATGAAACTCTGGTGATGATATGAGGTATGATCTTTGTCTACTCCACTTTAGCTGCAGTACTTATAGACAAAGTTTCCAGTCATTATTTTACTTCCATTTCCCTCATTCGGAACATGGATATTTCGGTGGAGCCATTGGCTCGATCCTTAAATCTATAGACTCCTACGAGAGTAGATTTGAAAATTAAACACTGATTCTAGCTGTGTGAGATTACTCTAGGAGGCGATAGCTTCGACTGGGATATTCTAGTAGCAGCGTCGGGGCCTTACGATGTCTTCTTGGGAATGTATTGGTTATCTACAATCCATGATCATATTGACTATATTAGGCGCAAAGTGCAGTGTGTCCACATTGATGGGACTAGGTTTACCATCACTAGTGAGAAGGGAGAATTTTCAGCATAGGATGGACTTAGCCGGAGGGGAGTGCAGCCGATCACTCATCAATTGGCTAGCCTTACCCTCATAGCGGTTGATGTGGAGGGTCCGAGCTATCCTATAGTGGTGGACTAGTACACGGATGTCTTCACTGATGATATTCTGAGTCAACCTCCTCATAGAGAGGTGGAAATTTACATTGACTTGTACCCCAGGATGGAACCGATATCTACACCAGCATATTGGATGGCTCTCATGGAGCTTCGGGAGCTACGGGTAAAGCTAGAGGACTTACAGGGGAAGGGGTTCATCTAGCCCAGTTTTTCCCCTTGGGAAGCCCCAATTTTGTTTGAAAAGAAGGTGGATGTGAGATTGAGAGTTTTTGTTGACTATCGGCGCCTGGACCAGGTGACTGTGAAGAACAAGTAACCACTCACATGGATTGAATACCACTTTGATCAGCTGAATGGAGTATGGTAGTTCTCGAAGATAGACCTATGATAAGCCTATCAACAGCCTAGCGAACAAGATGAGGATGTGTAGAAGATGAATTTTAGATGTTGGTACAACCATTATGCGTTTTTGGTCATTCCGTTCAGTGTGAACAACACTCCAGCAGTGTTTACGGTACTCATGAATAGGATACTTCAGCCATACCTTGATCTCTTTGTAGTAGTCTTCATCGATGACATTCTGATCTACTCTCCTACTAAGGAGGAGCATGCCTATAATTTGTAGATAGTTCAGGACACACTCCGATAGCACTGGACTTATGGTAACCTCTCGAAGTTCTAGTTATGGATCCGAGAGGTTCAATTTCCGGGACATGTCATCTTGGAGGCTGGAGTTGCGGTGGATCCAGTGAAGATTGAGGGGATACTTTCTTATGAGCCACCGAGGAGTGTGACGGTGGTACAGAGTTTACAGGGTTTGGCTGGATACTACTAGAGGTTTGTGCCTAATTTATGTAGAGTTTCATCACCTTTATTAGCATTGAAGATGAAGGGGAAACCCTTCGTGTGTTCGGAGAGATGCCATCAGATGTTTCACGAGATGAGGCAGAGACTGACTAGTTCCCCCAATCTCGAGGCTTCCAAAAGAGGGCGTTGGCTACATAGTCTACTGCGACGCATCAGGGACTGGGCTCGTATGTGCCCTGATGCAGGAACGAGTATTTATTGTATATAGTTCTCGATAGCCAAGACAAAATGAGTAGAACCACGCTACCCATGACCTGGAGTTATAAGTAGTGGTCTTTACCTTAAAGATGTAGAGAATTTACATTATGGGAGAATGTTTTATAGTCCGCTCTGATCACAAGAGTCTCAGGTATATATTCTCTCCGAAGAACCTTAAACCGAGACAATGACGCTGGGTTGTGTTTCTCCAGGACAATAACATTGAGATAGTATATACTCCTTCGAAGGGTAATGTTGTAGCATATGCACTCACCATAAGATCTGGTATACAGCTGCAAGGTGAGGTAACAAAGCAGCTGGATGCTTTATGGATATCACTTATAGAATGAGATGGAGCAGCTTTTCATTAGTATCGTATTGTGAATCCCCAATTTCTTTAGCGAGTCAGGGATGTACATCATGGGGAAACTGACTGCATGGCTCGATGTGTTAAGATATCCTCAGGGAAGACACCAGATGGATTTTATGTAGCTGGGGAGCACATCATCCTCTTCAGAGGATGTTCCTGGATCTGGTGGTGCCTCACTTGTCAGCATGTGAAGGTGGAACATTAGTTATAGGCAGGCTTAGTCTTGCCTTTTGGGGACTCAGAGTGGAAGTGGGATGGGATATCCATGGACTTTGTGACAAGATTTCCACATATATCCATGGGTCATGATTTTATTTGGGTGATCGTCGACCGAATCACCAAGTCGGCCCACTTCCTACCAAACTGAGAGTAGGATTCTGTAGAGAGCTTGGGATTCCTCTATTCACATGATATTCTGTGGCTAGATAGAGTACCCTCGACGATTGTCTCCGATCATGATGCACATTTCTCTTCCCAGCTATAGAAGGGGTTGTAGGAGGCTTTCGAGATGCAGCTTCATTTGAGCACCGCCTTCCATCCTCAGACGGATGGCCAGACTGAGTGGACCATTCATACCCTCAAGGACATGCTGCATGCTTGCGTCCTCAACTTCGGTTGTAGTTGGGAGGATCAATTACCCTTTGTGGAGTTTTCATAAAACCACAGTTATCACTCCACCATTGGGATGACACCTATCAAGGCGTTGTTTGGCCGACCTTGCATATCACCTTTATGCTGGACTGACCCATGGGAGTTAGCACTCATGGGACCAGATATGGTACGCGCTACCACAGAGAAGGTGCATATCATCCAGGAACTGATGAAGACTATACAGAGTAGGCATAATTATTATGCTTACAGAAGATGGAGACCTATGGAGTTCGAGGATGGTGAACATATTTTTCGAGGGGCCTCACCCCGACGTGGTTTGTAGAGATTTGGACTAGGAAGGAAGTTATCTCCAAGGTTTATTGGACCCTTTCAGGTCCTCAACAGAGTTTGCGAGGTGGCTTACCACTTAGCTCTTTCACCTCAGTTGCACAAGGTTCATATCATTTTCCATGTATCCTTGCTGAGGAGATACATGTACATCCCATCGCACATCATTGACAAGGGAGACCTGGACATCGACGACGGGGTGACGTTTATAGAGGTTCCAGTAGAGATTGAGGATTTACAGGAGAGAGTCCTTCATGGGTGATCTATACCTTTGGTGCATGTATGCTGGAATCAAGTTAACCTCCAGGAGAGAATATGGGAACGGGAGGCTCACATTCGTGCTCAGTACCCCCACTTGTTTTCATAGTTTTGTTGATGTGGATTTCGGGGATGCAAATCCCTGAGGTGGGGAGAATGTAAAGACCCAAAAGTTCATTGTATTTTTTTAATTATATGGGAAGTTTATGAGTCCGAGAAAATTGACGGCACATGAAATTGAAGCCCGGTATGCCCGAAATGAATTTCTGAACTTTTTTATGTACGTTCAGTAAATGTGCGAACATGTTTTTATAACATTTGAACCAGTGCTCAGAATTGAAATCTGAGGGCATAGTTGAACTCACAATAATGATATTCTCTTAAGGAGACCTTCACCTCCACCGCAGTTGGTTTAGGGTGAATGTTAGTTTTCTTGTTTTTTGTGGAAATAAAAATAAAATAAATAATAACTTTTATTTTATTTAAAATATCCCTATTGAATGTTCAATGGTGAGGACCACCTGAGCTAGAAAACCTACCATTTTGAATTCATGGTGGTGGGGACCACCTGAACCCCTCTTAATGGGGAGTTAACCCATGGACTTCCTCCATATTAATTATGACAACATCAACTTAATTAATGGAAAAATATAGTTAAATTTATTAGAATTAATTTAATAAGTTGAATTTTTTTTTGTGGGGTTAGTAAAATTGTTAGCAAGGGAGAGCTTGGGAGAATTCTTTAGAAACATTCTCTCTAATGAATAACTCTTCTCCTTCGACGAATAATTCTACAATGAAGAACTCCATCGTAGGATCTTCAATAAGGAATTCCTTCCACGACAATGAACCAACGTCCATCTTTCCATCCTCACCTACGTCAACGAACCTTCAAGGTAGGGGTGTGTTTTAATTATTCTATGATAATTTCTTTTACCTTGAATCTCTCCCCATGAGCCACTTGCTACCGCTATATGGCGGAGGGTGCGGGTCAAACGAATAGGACCCAACAACTTCGAAACCTTTGTGGTTTTTGATGCATTCTTCACAATGGAGGAGGATGGAGAATGGTGCCAGCGACTGGCACTGGTAGGACTCGGGAGCAGCGGTCAACACTTCGGCCAGCCCCAAAGATGGCGGCGGAGGAACCACGCTATTGGTTGAGGGCTGCGGTCCGTCAACTATGGTAGAGCAGAGGGGGCGGCCAGTGCACGGCTGGACGAGCGAAGGGGGGAAATGGCATGCATCTACGCCGCCGTCAGGTAGGGACTACAGTACTAGGCCGATATAGTGAAGAAAGGTCACCGACTCGTTGCCGGCCGCTGGTGGGGGAGCGACACGTGACCGCACCACGGAGGAGGGCTGGACGCCCATCGTGGGCCACACCACGGGATGGGATGGACCTGCGAGCAGGTTCAGATCCTGCAGAACGGGTCCGACCAGACCCAAACTAGGTTCAACCGCTTTTCACTTTTTCTGCTATAACATGAGCTACGTGCGTCCATTTGATGAACCTTCTACGGCCCTAGAAACCATGGATCGAGAGGGTCCTTTTGGTATACCCCAATTGGGTTTTTTATAAAGTTGAGGTATGGCCGGGGTGGATCGAACACGAATCCAACCGGGCCCTCATGACTAAAAGTCCAAGAACATACACACTGGGCTTCTGATTTAAGCACCGTATATTGTGTTGAGACCCCTATTACATGGTGGTCCTTTGGAATACTTCTTCATAGGACTTCATGTTAGTTAGTGTATCGACCAATGGATTGAGGACCGGACCCTCCTGGAATCAATCAAGATTAGTGTGGGAAACCTGTGGTTGTATGTAACATGATAAAGAGATCCTATGTGGGTATGTGTTTGGGATCCAACATGGGTATGTGTTCTACTATCCCTATTAGATCCACTCCAGGAATCCACATGGGACTACTCTAGGATCCTACATGGGTCTACTATACTAGGATCCTATGTGGGTATGATGATCTAGGATCCTATGTGGGTCTGATGATTTAGGATCCTACGTGGGTTTTCCTCTTAACAGAGTAAGATGATTCAGTAGTTACATCTAATCATCTTTACTATTGTACCTATGTCATACCTGGTGTGAGATGATTCCTTACATTTATGTTGATACCTTTGTAGTATTCTTCTGTGTGGTGATACCTTTGTGGTACTTACCTTCGTGGTGATACCATTGTGGTATACTTCTATGTGGATTTACCTTTGTTTCAATTACCTTTGGGGTGTTACCTTCGTGCTAATCTTTCCTTCATGGAACCGTTTATATTTGGGATTTTGAGTTGGGCCTTGTGTTTTCTCATGAATGAGATGGGTACACTTGATTACTTAGGTATATGTATTTTCATCTACCTAAGTAGGGTAGTCAACTGTGTTCATGCTTTGTGGTTTATTCTTTGTGCATTTTGTGAGACCTTTGAGGGTCTTGGGTTTCCTAATAAGTATCCTTATACTCACCCATGCACAGGCTATGCCTACACCACATTGTGTTTGGTGTACATGAAAGATATCACTGACAGAGGAAGATGGTATGAGGACTAGAGGTAGCTCAGAAGTAGACGTCAGATGACGCATACCGTAGAGATGACCATTCGAGAGTTGTACCTACCCTTCATGTAGTATCCTTTGCGGGTGTTCATAGGAGTTGTTTTAGTTTACATGTACATTTCAGTTTCCTTGTGCTTTCTAGTTGGGCTTGTATTCTAGCCCCTTTTTTTAATTTACACACTCTATTTACTATACAGTTTACTTGTGTTCGTATCTTGCTATGTGATTGGTTGTGTGTGTTTACAGGTTATAAAGGAAATTCCTTCCATGTTTTAGGGAATACACCTTTCGGTGCTAGTCTCCAGCCCCTGGCCTATGGAAGGCGGGATTGGGGTAGCAACGGAACGGGCCCCGGGGGACAGGTTGTGACAGGAAGAAAAGGTACAATGTCTATTGTGACATTATCCCATTTCCATGTGGGTATAAAAAATGGATGCATCATACCTTTGGATTTTTTCACTCTTCGTTATATTACTGATATATCAAGCCCCTTGAGATATAATATGATATCTCCTTCCCCATGTTGTCCAACTATAAGCACTCTCAAAGATCACTATACATCATGTTACTTCTAAGATTGGCGGAGAAGGATGATCATTGTGAATTATAAAATATATCCTTATTTATCTAAGGTGATGGAGGCAAAAATATCCCAGTTCTAATCCAAATCAAACAATCATTATCAATGTGGAAATCATGTAGATTCCCTTCCATTACCTCTTTCACTATCTTTTGTAGCTCCATATCATCCATTTCTGTCTCCTTGATCTTTTATTATATAGATGGTTGGACAATAATTTGGGAAATGTATTATGTACTCCCTAACATTATGATTTCCTAATCTATCATTTATATATCCATAGAGATAGTGTCTTTATAAATCTACATCATGGATAGAGTAGAATGTTCTTTTATTCTAGGAGCATTGGTTGCCATGATTTCCTTTACCAGATGGTAATGAATAGAGAAATCATAGTCCTTTATTATCTCTAACCACATCCTTTGATGCATGTTGAGTTCCTTTTGTGGTAATATATATTTTAGACTCTTGTGATCAGTATATAAATGACACATCTCATCATAGAGGTAGTGATTCTATATTTTCATGGTATAGATCATAGTTTCTAGGTCCAGATCACACATTAGGTAGTTCTTCTCATGGATCTTCAAATTTAATGAGGTGTAGTCTACCAAATTATCTTTCTTCAAGAGTACCCAACCCAAGACTTTATTTGAAGCATCGCTATATATCAAACAACATTATCCACTTGTAGGTAGTGTGATTATAGGTGGAATGATCAACCTCTTCTTGAGTTCCTTTAAGATTCCCTCACATTCTTCCATATAGAAATACTTTCCCCCTTTCCATTTTAACTTAGTTAGTGGGATAGAAAATCATTAGATATTTATCACAAAACGTCAGTAGTACCCTTATAAGACAAGAAAAATATAGATTTCTATGAAATTACTTGGTCTTGGACATTCCTCAATTACCCTTTTTTAAAGGTTCCACATAAATTACCTCACTTGTGTTGCCATTTCCTAATAATGTGACAATCTTCATCTAAAAGTCACACATTCTAAATATGGGGTATAATTTCTCATTCCTTATTGTCACCAGCATAATCGTTATATTTTCTTCATGTTCCTCCTTTATCTTGGAGTATATTAGAATATCATAAATAAAAACTACCACATATTTTTCACAGTTTTCTATGAATTATATATTCATTAAATCCATGAATATTTTAGGGAAATTATTAATGTTTTGTTGAATCACTAGAAACTCATAGTGACCATAACTTATACATAAAGTATTATTATGTATATTTTCTTTATTCATCTTTAGTTGATGCTATCTAGAATTAATATCCACCTTTGAGAAGTATTAATCTCTTCATAGTTGTTCAAATAAGTCAAAAATCTTTGGAAAAGGATACTTGTTCTTTATAGTGATCTTATTGAGATCATGGTAATTGATACAAAGATGCATTGATACAAAAGTTTTCTTTATGAAAAGCTTTGGCACATGCCAATGTGATGCACTAGGGTATATAAACCACTTCTACAAATGATTTTTCCGAAACTTATTTAACTCCTCCATATTTATGGGGACCATCACATAGAGAAATTCTGATATAAGAGTTGTTCTAGTTATATGTTATATTGAGAAAACTACCTCACGATTTGGGGGAATTCATGGTAGCTCATCAGGAAATACATCAGTGTATTCCCTCACAATGGTAATTTACTCAGGTTTTATGTTATCCATCGATGAAACCATTTGGGCTAGGTATTCTTCTTTATAGGGTATCAACACCCACATCATTGGGGGATCTTCCAATGTATATTCATGATCTTCCATGAATTTTTTGAGGAGAGTTGGATGATTCTGAATATGAAAAGGTATTTCATTTTCCTTGAAATTGATGTGTGATATATATAACAAGAGATAATCCATTCCTAGTATAGTGTTGAATTCCACCAAGGTAAGTATCATGATATTATCTAGAAGAATATTTCTACATATGCCAATAATAGAAGAGTCCAACACTATGGTTGAAATGGTCGCACCACTAGGTATTTCTATAGATATATCTATTTCAAGGTAATGGTGCTTCTATTCAATAGTTCTAGAAAACTTGAATGAAATAAAAGAATGAGTAGAACAATAATCAAAAAATAATTTTTCCATTCTTGAGTGAATAGAAAGTGTGCCTTGTACGAATTCATTTTCTTGCTTCACTTCAGCAGTAGTGATGGCATAATATTTCCCTTTATCCTTTGGATTTGATAGCTACTGATGTTTATTACCCATAGGGACTTGAGGTTTAGTGTATAAGATTTTATAGTTCCCTTGATCCCCATAGTTGAAGCATTGAACTATGAGTGTTCATCTTCTTTCCTCCATCACATTGTCTATCATCTTTATATCAATTCAATGGTTATGATATTGGTGGCCTGCTATATCATGCTTATATCATTTCTTTATCCATTTGAGGTAGTTCCCATTAATTTTCTTCCCACATTTTTTTACAACTGGGTGGTTGAGATTCCTTTACACCAATTTCATTATATCCTCCATCTGGAAACTCAATCGTTTCTTTATACCTCCATATCCATGGGACCATTATTAAAACTCCATATCCACTTTGATATAATATCAAACAGTTTCTTCATAACTAACATAGTATTGAATAGATATGTCCTTTATAAAGTGTGGTTTTATTCCACTAAAGAATCTATTTATTTTTCTATCATTTTTAATAACAAAACATAGGGCATACCGTGAAAGATAGGTGAAATTTCCTTCATAAACCATGAATGATTCAAATAATGTTTTCTTAATCTCTAGGAATTATCTCTACATCTTTTTATAATGATTTTGTGGAAAAATATTGTTATGAAATATTTTCATAATGTCTTACCACTCCATCTCTTCTCTTTTATCCTTTAGATTTGTGTTCATAATTAGTACCCATCATTGATCGACATCTTCATATAAGCATTAAATTTATAGAGTCAACTTATCCTTATCTGAATAGTGAACAATAGAAAAGATATTCAACATTGAGTTAACCCAATTTTTCACAACTAGGGGATCATAAGAAAAACTAAACATCAATAGTTATTACTACTTAAAGGACTCAATAACAGGTTTCTTCTTCTTTGATTATGGTGTATTTTAAAAATGGTTGGGGTTATTATTCATCGACTAAGAAAAATAGGTATTAATTTCCATGAATTATTGAACTCAACATATCAAGGAATTAGAGATGTGGTTCAGGAAATCACTACATTGTCCTTCACACGAGTTTCTAACCTGGGTTATCTTAGTTCCCACTATTTTCTAAAAAATAAATGTTTTAACAAAACATAAGTCAATAAATCAGGAAAAAATAATTTATTCTTTTTAGAAATTAAATCTAAAGGAATAAATTATGTGATCCCTATGTTTAGAATTTTTCTGAATCAAAGCTTCTTGGATGTTTACATATACTTGGTCTTATCCTAATGGTTTTAACTAAATTCCTAATGTCCTAATTCCCAAATTAAGTAAACAATTCTCTAATACAAACAATAGAGACCCAACATTTCTTATATAACTATTATATCATTTTAAAGATAAACGATGTCATAACATTACAAAACAAGGATCCAGAGGTTTGGTTTCATGGAAAATTAAGGCTCATATGTAACATGCACAATAATAAAACACAAACATTTATTTAAATTATTCATATTTATCACTTTAAATATCACATTCTCCTTAGTACATATAGTCACCTTAGGATATAAATCAGTGAAAGGGGTGAGATAAAAGCCCAATAAGAGGATAAATAAGGAAATGAATCAATATAACACGGTGATCATAATCATCATGACAATCACAACATAACCATAGGAGAATTATAAAAATCATGATTAAAACATTAGGAAAAGGAATGTAATGTGGTAATTCAAAAATATAAAACATCATGTCTTAGTTAAAAAATACCACACACAGTTTTGAACAAAGTTAGCATCAGATTCATACATAACTAATGTACATAACCATAAAATCATAATTGTGAAAAAATATAGCATTGTGTTAAAGAATATTTCACATTATAACATGAGATACATTACATTACCCAATTAATTGGAGGGATATATAATTCTGGGCCCACCTATCACATCACAACATTTATATAATCATTAATGTCATACAAGATGTATAACAATCATAAACATGAAATAACTCATTGAATGGAATGTGTTTTATAAGGATTTAATAAATAATTCATTCATAAATAAACATTAGGGTTACCAAAATAAAAAGGAAGATAATATTTGGTTGAAAAATAATCACTCTTGAGGAAAGAAAAAATTGCTTAAGAAGAATCTAGATGTGTTTTAGAAAGAAGAGACATTTTGAAAAAGTATTTGTGTTTTTAATAAAATCGGATTGGAAACATGTATATCCCATCAAATAAAATGTAAGTAAAATGAAATTATGTTTAAGTACTATTAAATGAATATACTCACTGAAACTTGGCATGAAATAGGTATAACCTAATGAAAAGGAGTTGGGTTCGAGAATCCCCTTACCTTATGTGTGAATGCTTTCTTCACTTAAACTTAATATCCTATATAATAAAATAATATTCATTAATTAGTAAATAAATAAAATTTTATACAAGTATTTAGTTTATTATAATTTTATTATTTTCATTTAAGGTAATTTTTGATGAGTTATAGAGTTCAATTTCATCATTCCAGGTGTGTTTGTTTTCTTGGTATTCATGATCTGTTCACTAGTATTGAAGTATGAAAGTTCTTGTAAAATGAGAATTATTCTCAAGAATTAAAGTTATATGTTATTAAATAAATTATATATGTTTAAATGGTCTCATATTTCATTTTATTATATTATATTAGGATGATTCATTAGATAAAACATTAATAAAAATGTTTTTTTGTGTTTTTGCAACTATCTCGAACTTGTATCACTTTAATTATATAATATGTATCTATTTGTTTATTTATATGATATAAGTTGTAATATTTATAATAAAATAATATTTAACCATAATAATAGTTTTATTACCAACCTTGATGGATGTAATGGAAAAGAAGAAATCATCCTCCATGAAGGCGGTGAATCGACACATCCCAGATGATGTTTTTTATTTTTATAATAAAAAGAGATAACAAAAGAATTTATGTGGGATAAAATAGTAAAATAATCAAATTATAGTACATATGTAATAATGGACTAGTCATGATTCTTTGGATAGGTTAGATGAGGATATTTTAGACGAAAGAAATAATTTTAAAGAGAAAGGTGAAGGATTTTACCCCTTGAATATCTTCTCCTTGAGAACCTCCTTAAAGAACTTGGGTTTGTTATTTTGTTGAGCCTAGAAGCTATTGGATATGGGGAAGAGTATTTGGAAGGGAATGTGGTATAATTTATTCAATATAAAAGTCATTTAACGTGTGAGGATAAGGGGTGGTGAAGGTGGTATTTATAGAGGAAGAGAGAGGTAATTTTTATTATTATATTCCTTAGTTTAATATGTTGGATCAAGACAGTAAATAATGTTGATCCTTATCAGTAAATATATTTGATAATGAAGTATAGTTACATATTATAGTTCTTATGTCATCCATACATCATCCATTACTAAAAAATTCATGTATTTTACTTATTTCGTAAATTAGCGTATTTCATTATTCATCAAAAAATTAAATAATTTTAAAAAAAAATCAAAAAACCTCTCTCAAACCATTTTTTGGTGTGTATATTTTAGAAATGAACTCAATTTTATAAAAATAATTTCTTAAATATGATAAATTTAATTTTTATATAAAATCTTCATTTATTCGAAAAATACTGATTTTAATATTATAACGATTTTACTACACTTTTAAAAACTAAATAAGGTATCATAAAATTATAATATAATTATAATACATAAAAATATTAATTTAAGAATATATTTTATGAAAATAAATTTTATTTTAAATTATTATATTAATTATAAAATCATAAATAAACATTTACGATTTACAAAAATACCAACACTTAATTTATCATTATTAAAAAATCTATTTACATTTTAATTATATTAATATATCATATTTTTGTTTATAAGATTAATAAATTTATTTATACTTTCAAAGGCTAGGTTATTATTTTGTTGTCCAGATTATTATTCCTAATAGTAATATTACTATTCAAACAATCATGTTACTATTCAATCAGTATAGGTTCCTTAATTTCCATAAATAATACTTATTTCTTTCTCCATTCATGAGAATAATTATTTTATTGGGTTCTATATGTTAAATATGTGTTTTATACTATATTTCATAATTATAAGAAGTTGAAATTCCATTTATAAAAGTTTGTTCCTTTAGAAAGGATATGTCAAAATACATGCATGAGTATAATAAACGTTTACATAAATTAAGTTAATTCATGTGAAGGTTAGAAAAAACCCTGATAATTACACAATTACAAGTAGAAAAATTATATAAAATTCCTAAATATTTTCAATGGGAGAGAACATAAAAACTAAGGCTGTTACAATATAATTACCTTACTTAAAAAAATATTTCATTACAATACATTTAAATTATCATTTTGGTTTACAATTTTAGATATTAATGAAAAAATATTTTCTAAAAACCCATGCCTTTTTCATTCAATGAATATTTTTATCGCTATATTATAATCTTATTAATCCATAAAATTCTTTAACATATCCTGAATTTTTTTTTAAATATACTCTTCTAGACACATCACACATATTAATATTATTCATAACCTATGTAAATAATAATTTAAGAAAGCAGTGAGATCAAATTATTGGTAAGAGTACACCTAAGAGATAATTTTCAATGATTATAAGTGATAATAATATGAGAAAACTTGTATAATTAAATTAAATAAGTTTATCATACATAATTAATAATAAATCAAAAGTTATGAGTCAAAAAATACATCTTGGAATAGTATAATAGATAAATAAAAAAGTGTGAAAAAAATATGCCAATAATCAAAATGCATGAGAGAGTTACAAAGGAATAATATTAATAATAAAAGTATGACATAACATGTAAATTTATCATAAAGAGATTATTATTAATATGGAAAAATCATATCACAGGAAAACCTTATGATAAAACTCATTATTACCATTCTTATGTGAACAAACTCATTATTCCCACGCCTAAATATGTGAGGAATCTCCTTCCCATGAATGTATAAACAAACTCATTATGTACATTCCCAATTATCTCATGATATATAAATGTAATCCAATTAATTAGAAGGTGGTGTAGGACCCAACCCATCATCATCCTTATATATGTGTGCTATAAGAAATCAATCATGCATCATAACGATCCAATGGAACAAAAATTGTTTTCATATACTTTTAAAATGGAATCATAAAATGAAAACATTCATTATTATGTAAATAATAATATCATGATATGACCCTATAAAAAATTGGTATCTAAATATATTTGTAAACTTTATAGGTAAATACCCTTTAATAAATATAATAGGGCATATGATATCTACACCATATAAATAATGGGTATATGGATAAGTCAATAATTTCCAAAATCAATCGATTTATAACATCTATGTGAACACTCTTTAATCAAATAAATGGGAAAAAGGTTATTCCCAAAGGAGATAAATTTGAAGAAAAATTAGTTTGAAAAACATTTGACCACTAAGATAGAAAAAGGTAGTGATAGATAATTTCTATGATAAAAAATACTATTTTATAATACACCAGGAGAAAGAAGGTAGATGGTACAATTTGAATATTATCCTTGATCAAGCATAATATATATCAAAGGTTAATTACTTAGATGAAAAATAATTTTTAGAGTTTTAGAAAAATCACTTTGGAAATTAAAAATATCCATAATATTTTTGAATAATTTCAAATGAAATATTTTATAAAACTTTAATAAAAATAATTTCTTTTGGAAAACATGAAAACATAGAGTCAATTTTTTATATAAAATAATATAATTGGTTTAAATATGTGTTCTAATATAAAGTATTAAAAATAAATTTAAGAAGATTTTTTATAATATTCATAAAAAGATGATGTTACGACTCTCTTTGAAAAGTTATTTTCAAAAAAGTGAAGTGAAATAATTAAAACTGTTTACTTATGAAAAATAAACTTCAATAATAGATCTTTTAAAATACATAAATTTTATCAAAATAAATGTGGTTTGTAAGATAAATCATTTGATTTTGAATGGATGGAAAACCTTTATTATATTTTGAATTATATTTTTTTGAAAACCTTATTAATAAAATAGTAACAAAAATTACAATTTAAAATATGAGAATTAAAATATAGAGGTTAAATGAGATAAAAAAATAATTAGGTTTCCAATTATAAATGATAACATTTTATGCAATGGAAAATTTGGATAAGGATGATAAATCATCATTAAAGAGGATGAGATTTATTATTAGAAATGGTATTCTTTTTGATAAAGAGATTCATTAATGTAAAAGGTTTGGATTAAAAGGTAATTATACGTATATAGGAATATAATGTTCCATTAAATAGAATATTATTGTGGAATAAACCAATATTGGTAGATATATGTTGAAGGAATGTCATTTTAACTCAATTAAGGGTGTTGGGTTAAAAACCCTTATGGTAATGGTAACATAAGAATAAAAGGAAAATGAGAGTGTTACTATTAAATGGAAAATAAAATATCATGATAGGAAGGATATTAATTATAATTGATACTAATGGGGCAGTGAATAAACCATATAAAAGAAATTATGGTTTGAAAAATCAAACATGACTCTTGGATTTGAAAATGAGACAAAAAAACCCTTACAATAATGGAATAATTCAAGTCAAAACCCTTTAAAGGATAGGACTTCAAATAAATAATTAAATAAAATTAATAATTATAGTATAATTATTCAAAATATTAAAGGGGAATTATATTTACCATTCCAAACAAAATATGGTTTATAATAAGAAATGTGTCTCAATGGGTGAAACCTTTAGGCAAAAAACCCTTACCTTGTTTCCGTGCATAGTCAAATGTGTTCTGAGATACTGTATAACAAAAAATAGATTTCTTAATAACATATTTTAGAAAAATTTTCAGATAAATAACCTCTTACAAACTTCATTTATAATTATTCTCTTCATGTATATTAGTTTTTTTTATGTATTTTTGATATTGTGTTTGCATAATCTTGATCGTTTTGAACTAGTTTCATAATAGTAGTGTTGTTCTTCATTCAAATCCAAAATTAAAGAATTAAAATATCAAAAAATTTAATTAATTTAATTTTATATAATTATTTCGGATTTTATAATTTCATTCTATGTGAGTTTTGGTTAACATCCTTAAAGATGAAATCAGTAATGAGCATGATTTGGTGATTTTTAATGAATGAGTGTTTGTATATTAATTATTTAGTTTAATATTAATGTTACCATAACATAAAAAAAATAAAATATTTATTCACATATTTATATAATATATAATCAGTAATTATGTTTTCATGGTCATACATGATATTATTTTATAGCATTATTATAGTAGGTGGTTATATCGACCCAAACATGAACCTACCATAATTAGTGGATTATTATGATTATCAATGTTTTTTATTTTAAAAATATATAGTTATAAAATAAGAATAATTAAATTATTTATATAATTTTTTCGTGGTCAATCATATTTTAATATATTCTACTAAATAATAAAGAAACTAGATGAAAAATGAGATAGGTTGATTCATAGAGGTTGTAGTTCACACATTTCACAGTTAACATTTTCATTTATCAATAAATGATAGAGAAAGTAAGTGGATTATTATTTTTATAATAATAATAAAATTATATTTTTCACATTTTTTTGTAATTACATCCTTATAAAAAGTGATGACAGGTGGTGGTAAAAAATGGAAGATGTCACTTCGTGGAGGTCCTGGTCCACACAATTCCCAAGTGGTGGTTTTGATTATCTTAATGGAAAGATAGAGGTTGTTAATATTTATTTTATAAGAATAATAATATTAATTATAAAAAATATTGATGTTATTATATAGGAATTAAATAATTGTTTTGGTAAATTAATAAAGAGAAGAGAGAATTTAGGGGGGGGGGGAACTCATGTTGAGGTCTTGAGCATTCCCATAGAAGAATCATTAGAAATGAAGGTATTATAACAATATATTGGGAAAAAAGACTCAAGGGTAATGAATTGGATTATATTGGAAGAAAAATGATGATTTTTAATATAAAGCTCAATATTTATTTTGGTATTGAAGGTGTGGTGAGGGGTCCTTTTTATAGGTGGTGAGAATGTTATTTTTTATAAATATTTCAACTTAATATAATGAGATGACATGTTTCACAAGTAAAGAAGACTCCAAAATTTAAAATAATGGATTTATGGGTGACATAAGGTTTATAATACATGAAACATTCATTTTAACACATTTTTAAATCCTTTTACCCTTATAATTTTCACTCTTACCATTTTTTGTTTTATCATGGTAACTAATCTTTACCAATGTAATTTAATATTAATTGATAAATATAAAATAAAACTTATTACATAATTGTAATATTCTAATTAGAAATAATAAATAAATTTATTAGATATAATTTTTATAGATAATAAAAATTTATTTTAACATTCGCGTATGTAATGCATACAACCCTATTTTAAGAAACAAATGTATTTTAAGCTTAAAATTTATATGCATGATAAAATTAACAATGCATTTGATTTTAATGATATAAATTGGGTAATTATAAAAAAATAAGATTTTTTTTCTTTCAAATAAATCAGAAACCTAATTTTATGAAGAAAATATATAATTAAAAGAAAATAATAAAAACAATTTTTATTTAAAATATTACGTAAGTTTAAAAAATGTTAATAATAGTTTACCTAAATTAAACATAGTATTTTTAAATTGTATAGTTTCAATTTATAAATTCATATATGATCAATTGAAATGTTTTATACAATTCAAGGTCTTTATAATATAATTATAAAGATACTAAATTTAAAGTTTTTATAAAAACTATCTTGTTTAATATTCACCTAAAAATAATCTATTTCATAAAAGGTTTCAAAAATTGACAATAAGATAATATTTACATTTAAAAACCAAATATAATATTAATTTTCTAAATTTAAATTTCTAAAATTTATAAATTTATCTTTTAAATGAAAATAAAATATATAATTAAAATAAAATTTTATTAAAAATGAATTTTTTAAAAATCATGTGACTTTAATTTTATTTCATTAAAATTTATAAATAATTTAATGTTCAAATATTAGTTAATAATTATATATATTACCTATTTTAATAATATTTTGTTATGATAAATTTATTTTATTAAGTTAAAATTCAATAGGCTTTTAAAATTGTTCATTGAAAGGCATCCTTGTTAAATTATCTATCAATGAATATTAATAATGTATAATTACTTAAATTGATTATTATTTTCTATGTACTAAAGATTGCAATATTCACATAATTTTAATATTCCTCAATTTTTTAGTCAGGTGTTTCATTAGTTCTGTGTTGAGTGTGACATATGATCTTGGTGTTAGTATTAATTTAAAGGATCCAAAATCGTGAGTTGTTACAGATGAAAAATGTGTATCAATCTTGTTCTATGATAAAAAATTCAGTCATGTGGAATTATTATTATTATTAATTATGATAGAAGATATAATAATATGTAAATCATATTTTACAATATCTTTTATATCATAATTACATTACGATATTCTAATTTTTCATTAAAACTCAATTCTGTTGTGGATTATGATACCATATATCATAAAAAAAAGATACAAATCAAATAATTGGCTTTACACTATATCGTAATTTATTATATACATCTGTCATATGCTATGACTATGAAAAGAAAAAAATCGACGGGGGATATTCATCAACACGATATCATATTTTAAGATATGGCCATAGAGGAATTATGGCATCAATATTCTTCCAAAAATCATAGATTAAACATATTTATATATTAAAGAACCATAAAATGATACTACTAATGGATTTTAGTGAGTTCATATAATGAATAATAAGAAGAAGAAACCCATGAACTATCCTGATATATCTCCAACAAATTAATGTATAATAAAATATTAAGAACAAAACCGAACATACCGTTACCAATATAAGATCTATTTTAAATATTTTATGGAATTTTTTTGAATAGGATAATTAAAGAATCAAACAAAAAATCCGCTCTATCAAGGTGATTACACTGGACAACAAATCCATGTTTCTTACATGAAAATCCTGATCCTCCAAAGCGGTTTTATCACCATTAGAGAGTGATAAATGGTGTTTCAGGAAGAAGATAACTTCAAATTGGATTTAATTTAACTGTAAACATAAAATTAATGGAACTATTCCCTATTACAGTCCATCCTTGACACACTTCAGTAAATGAAGCGCATCATCCATATCAGGTGGCATCTCACAAACCTATACCTTACCACCCATGGGTGCTTATTCATTGAATTATTTTAATGAATATGTTCCAGGACATTAATAAACCAATCCCATTGTTTTATAACTTATGAAACCATATAAGAGGAGAGTTTAATGAATATAGATTCTATATCATATTCCCTTTCATTCTCTAAGATTTAAAAAAATAGATGCATCCCATGTATCTTTATGATACAGACCTATCATAATATACATATTTTGACATGAATATTCAAGCCTATAATATTAGTATATAATAGAATATGATATAACCCTATTGTATGTTCATATAAAACAACCCCAAGGACATTTATAGGTTAATTCATGAAATTTTGGTTAGATTTTTGATGAACATTAAGCTACATCTCCATTCATCCAATCGAGTGTCCAAATTCTTCACCATTTATAAAGAAATGTTTATGAATATCATGTTATAATGATGAAATTAAAGTATAATGTATTAATATAAATAATAATTAATAAAATACCACAATTATTGTTATTTTCCTAGAAGAACACTTAGAACCAATTGTATAAAGAATGCTTTATTTTTCAAGCCTCATTTTATTTTTCTTGATATATTCTAAAAAATTGAAATTATTATTTTTATGTTTGTGTTATTATGTTTTGGTAAAATATGTTAATACCTCCTGAAAATAATCCACTTTAATATCAATAAACAATTTCCACTTTTCATAAGATATGGATTCAAACACTTTTTTATACATCTGTTGACTGATTAGAGATGTTTCATTTAACTTATTTCAAAATATCCACTGAAATCCCTCCATCTATCACCCAAATTCCTCATAGTCAATGGGTGTGAAATATATCCAGACAAATCAAAATAAAAAAAATAAAAAAAATAAAAAATAAATTTATATTAATAATATTAATCAAATATTTTAAATTATTTAACAATAAATATTATATTATAATTACCTTTATTTGACTATTAAATACCAAATTCTTCCAAGATATGATTATATGTGTTGAATATTTATAATTAACTATAATGGTCATTATATTCAAAGAAATTTTCAAAATAATTTATCAAATAGATTTTGGTAGTATTACCAACAGGTTTCCTAAACACATCAAATGGGGTGGAAATTTCAAAGTCTTACAATTCTCATACATTTGTTGTGTTTATATTTATATATATTATCCTATTATTATTATATTATTTATTAGTGAAATAAATAATTAGTAAAAATGTATAGTTTTATAATAACATACATTCTAATAATGGTAATATACTAGTATCCCCAATAAGAAGAAGTAATCAACTACTTTCCTACTAGAGGTTCATTAGATGGTGTAATAGAATCATCAGTCAGTGAATATGATACCTTTATAATGATCTCTAATATAGTCTAATCACTTGGGTCCAATGAAGTTGGAGGTATCAAATGTGTGCTTCAAGATGATGATTTTCTAGGATTTCAAATGAGTTAGAACATATTAAATGTATATAAAAAAGAAGTAAAATAATTATGAACTATAAACATAAAAAAATAGAAACACTTATTGATATAAAACTATGATACAGTAACTTTACCCATTTATATGATTAATTATCTTTATCATTATCTTCATTTACATTTTTATTTTTCACAATACTATCAACCTCCATTATTAACAATACATCATTTTCACCCTCTATTGTGAGTTATACGATTTCAATATTTTCCAGTAAAGAAGTGTCAAATATTTTTTTGTTGGGGTGTTTCATCGTTAAAAAATATAACTCCAACTTCATCACCCATATCATACAAGCCTCTCCATTTCAAATGTAAAACTACACTCCAAACTTCAGGAGCTTATCTATCCATATATTATACCATCCTCACCTATGAACCTATGATAAATGGATCATATTGTTCACACTCATAAGTGTCAATCAATAGAAAGAATTTTATAAAATTAAAATGTAAAATAAAATATTTATACACAAATAAATTTTGATCCGCTTTCATTTCAGTAACATAATTAAAAAATGACCATGATAGTTTAATTATATGGTAGCAACCAGTTTTCCACATATCCCACATCTGTAATTGTAAATAAATTTTAATTATCTGTTTTTAAGTCTCATTCATGATAAATTGTATAAGATTTAAATCTATTAGTGTTGAAGGAATAAAATTCCTTTTCCTACTTGACAGGACCTCGAGCCAAAGACATCAAATCATTAGATATTTCAACACAATTTACAACATTAATTATCTATTCATTTGAATGTAAGATATTAATTTTTATGTAATGTAAATAAGAACACATTAATAACATGAATATGATTATCTACTAACATGATGTTTAAGCTATTCAAAAACCTATTTAATAATAACATTTATTATTTATAGCTCATTTTGAGATTTAACCCTTATATGAATCATCATTTTCAATCTCAATTCTTCAATGAATGGATTTACAATATCATAATTGATATTTAACCATTAGTCAAATCTTTATTAACAATTTTTTTTTCTTAAAATAATGGATTTACAATATCATTATTGAGTAATAATTTTCTATATAATTATCCTAACTATAATTTAGTTAGTGTAAATTTTGATTCATTTCCAATTGGTCAACCTACAATTGTAATGGTTAATTATTATTAATTAGAATGAGAATTATTCAATATTCTATCAACATTTCTTACAAGATTGAACCTCATATTAATTATATTCATATACTTAGAACTGTTGGTCATAAACTTATCAACTATGTAACTCCCAACAACCGAGCCTTATGGTTGAAATTTAATTCTCATATATTACTTCAAATGACCTATGTAACCGATCAAAAAATTAAAGAAATCATATTAATTTAATTTCTAAAATTATTTTATATATTTTAATTCATCAATGAAAAAAAAATATTATTAATATACCTCTCAATTTGATGCCTATAAATTAGATACATCAATAAATAATGTATTTTCTACTAATTTTTTTGTTCCTTGAACCAATAAGCAGTCAAATAAACCATCAAAGTGAAAAATAGTGTTGGAAATAACATTTTAAAATGATAGTATAATTATAAATATTTCTTTAAGTCTGTTATGATCAATTGGATTTGTAAAGACCCGTAAAATTCAAGGGAAATTTTTTCTTAATTTTCTTTAGAATTTTACAAGAGCGCGGTTTTAGACGGCACCTGATTCCGAGGCCCGGAGTGCCCGGAATCAATTTCCGAAGTTTGGCTCGGGTACGTTCAGTGAACGAATGAGCGGGTTTTCCTAACTTTTGATCCGGTGCTCGGAATTGAAATCCGAGGGCACCGATGAACTCGCAGCGCCGAAATTCGCTAATTGAGACCTTTTCAGAAGTTGCGTTTGTTGCGGGTTGAAAGTTAGTTTTGGGGATTAAAAGATAAGTAAAATAAAATTGTGTGTGAATTTTATTTTATTCGTGGTGGTTAGACTCTCTCATGGGAAGTTGTTGGTGGGGCCCACAACCACCCAACTTCCCATGTGTGGTTATGAGGGAGGTGGGGCCCACACGAGCCCCCACCTTTTCAAATTCCCTAACCCCTCTAAACCCCCTCTTAAATTATGTGGCTCTCCCCTACATTAATTCTTGCCAACTTATCTCTTCATTTAATTTTTTTGACAACTCTAGATTTTAATTAATGTAATGAATTCAACTTTTGAATTTTGAAAGGTTGGCAAAGTGAAAATAAAATAAGGTGTAGCTTATTTTATTTTGGGAGTTGCTGTGTTGTGTGGAGATTTGAGAGAAGAAGAGTTCTACACTTTGAAGAACTTCATCTTCCTCCTTGAAGAACGCGAAGAACACCGACACGCCGTTCTATCTTCTCTCCACGTCAAAGAAAGGGAGACACCACTTCCTCCTCGGTTTTCCTTCGTCGACTTGAGAAATTTCGCCAACGACGTATCGCATCGAACGCATCCCTTCGTCAACGGATTTGACGAACGACGACCGCGACGCCCGACCTCCGCGACGTCGTCTTCCGCGGAACGTAGACAAATATTCAAACCTTATACCAAGGTAGGGGTTGTTGATTTCTTTTTGGTTTAATTATTTTATTCTTGATCGTGAATTTAGCAAGTCTAACGTGTGGCTTTGAATTATTTAAAGTTGCGTTATTATTTTAACGTGAGGGGGCCGGACCGCACGAACACGGCCGAACCCCCTCCATCGTTCTTCTTTATTCTTGCGGGTGGAAGCAAGTGGCGTGGTGCCGTCACACCACGCGGATAATCGTGCAAATATTTTGCGCGGCGCCGTCGCGCCACGCCGAGGAAGAATCTTCAAGAACGCGACGCCGTCGCGCCACGTTAAAAGGAATCAAGGCACAGCGAAGGGGCGCGGTGCCGTCTCACCGTGCCGGACGACGAACACCGCGGCCGGTTTCGGGCCGCGGCGGGACGAGGAGACCGCGGCCGGTTCCGGGCCGCGGCGGGATGAGAAGACCGGCGGCCGGGCCGCCGGCGTCGGAAGCCGAAGAGGGGACCGGAATTTCCGGTCCCGTTGGAGAAAACCGGCCGGCCAGCTGGCCGGCCGGATGACGTTAAACCGGGGGAATTAATCCCCCGGCCAGCGTATAAAATCCCCCTCTTTAAGAGGGGGGCGGTTCCATGAAGGGGGGGCAGCAGCCCCCCGGTTTACTTCTCCAAAACCGGCCCCCACGTGGGGGCCGTTTTGTTGCAAAGGCGCGGCACAAAGGCCGCGCCGCCTCTCAATCAGCGGGGGCTTAGCCCCCGCGTGCCCACCTCGTGCGGTGCCAGTCGCCAGGCCGCCGCGGCCGCCACGCCGCCGCTGCGCCGCCGCGCCGCCGGCCGGCCGTCCGGCCGGGCCGCCCCAGGGGAGAGGGGGGGGGGGGGGGGGGGTCGGGCCGGGTCGGCCCGGAACCGGACCCCCCCGTTTCGAACCAGTTCCGGTCTTTTGGCCATATCTTGAGCCTCGGACCTCCGAATGACGAACCGTCTGCGGAAACACGATCCTTGGATCGAGACGGTCGTTTCGGTATATCGCACTCAAGGTTTCGGTTTACTTTGAGTTCGGCCGGGTTGGTTCGTTCACGAAACCAACCGGGCCTTCGGAGCGGAAACGCTCATATCTTGAGCTACGGACGTCCGATTGACGTGCCGTCAGCTGTGTTGTGTCCCTCTTAGTGAGACGAATTTTTGGCATACTCCGCCCGAGGTTTGGACGCAGGTGGAGTACGTTCGGGTTGGTTTTGCCTTAAAAAAACCAACCGGGCCCCGGAGACGAAAATGCCAATAACTCTCAGACCGGGCGTCCGATCGACGCGCCGTCTGTTGCGTTGAGTTGCTGTTGACGATACGGAACTTTTGGATACATCAACTCTGGTCTTCGTGACAGTTGATGTATCAGCCTCTCGGCTCGTGGAGCGGACCCTCCGAACGAGCTTGCTATGTGCGGGAACCCTAGTGCTGGCTGCGACTGTTCTACTGCTACGACTACTACTGCTACTGTGACTGCGACGATGATAGTACAGAGATCCTGTGTGGATTCGACGACGACGACTTCAGCACTCAGCGATCCTACGTGGATCAGTGCTACATGTCCTGTGTGGGGCCGATCCTGTGTGGGTCCTTGCGCTCAACGGTTCTGTGTGAGCCAGCGCCTACAGGTCCTGTGTGGGCCCGATCCTGTGTGGGTCATTGCGAGGGTTAGTTACCTATCGATCCTTCATGGGTCCGACGACTTAGATGGATCAGTGATCATCTTTATCGTCCTTGAAGAAGTATACCTGTGTGAGCTGAATCCTTTTGTTTTCCTGTGTGGATTGTGTTGTGCAATCCTGTGTGGATTACGTTTGCTTTCCTGTGTGGAATACGTTTACTTTCCTGTGTGGACTGAGTTGTACTTGGGCTCGGAGGTTGGAGAGTATTTGAATTGATGACTTAGGTATATGTATGGGCATATACCTAAGCAGTGTCGGTTATTACTTCGTGATTGTTACTTTTCTTCGTGGTTTATCCTTTGTGGATTTGAGAGACCTTCAGGGGTCTCGGGGTCCCTACTGAGTAGCTTATACTCACCCCTGCACGGGCTTTGCCCGCACTACGTTGTGTTGGTTGCAGACGACGGACAGCGTTGACCTTAGCTGAGGCTTGCAGAGCGGGACGGTACCCAGAGGTGGACCACTGGGCGGGACGTGCTCGGAGCGGACGGCGGGACCTGTGGAGCAGAGGAGCTATCTGTACCCACCCTTCAGGTGGGATTTCCATTGGACAGCTCGGTGTAGAGGCATTTACTTTTCTGTTGCTGTTTTTCCCTTTCGAGTTGTACTTTACTTTCAGTTTTGGGTTTGTATTCTGGCCCATTTACTTTTCCGCACTTTCAGTTGTACTCTGCTTTTGTTTAGAGTTTACTTTCCGCTTGCTGACTCTGTGGTGTTTGTTTACTTTACAAAGGCAATGCCTTCCCTTTTTACCGGGATTTACGCCTTGGTGCTAGTCGCCAGCCCCTGGCCTATGGAAGGCGGGCTTGGGGTAGTCACGGCACGGACCCTGAGGGCGGGTCGTGACAAATTGGTATCAGAGGAGTTCGGTTCTACCGCGAACTCTGATCTTTCTATGTGAAGCAATAATGTTTAGCATATTGAGTGTGGTTATCAGTCCAGGGAGTCCAGTGTTGGTGCGGCGGCCGACGTATCCGTACACCAGGACCCTGACTTCTGATTTCCGACTTAATGCACGAAAACATTGATTGCGTGTGTGTTTCAAAGTTTTCTTTGTGATTACTTATATCAGCTCACCAGGTATACTGTTCTGACCGTGGCGCACCTGTTTCCTTTTCAGGATGGCCCCACGACGGCAGCCAGCTAGGGTTCCGAGAGTCGAGCGAGACGACAGCCCACCGAGCGACGAGGCCTCGGTGCATGGCCCTTTGCCAGTACTGGCACCGGCGGTAGCTTTACCCGCCGATCCCCCGATGCTTCCAGCAGCAGCCGCTGACGATGCACGTCGCCTCAGCGCGCTGCATGAGTTTCAGTGCCAACGACCGCCCAGGTTTCGCGGGGAGACGGATCCCCAGGCAGCAGAGGACTGGCTGGAGGCAGTGGTTCGAGTGTTTAGGCTAGTGAGGACACCAGCAGACCTCATGGTATTCCTCGCTGCGAGCCTATTACACGCAGCAGCAGGACGATGGTGGAGCCTGATGCTCCAGGTGCACGATGAGGCATCTCTACTTTGGATGGACTTTGAGAGCCTCTTCCGCTCGGAGTTCGTCCCAGCCACCCTTCGTGCGGTGCGTATCCAGGAGCTTCTTCAGCTGCGGCAGGGTAGCATGACGGTCGCTCAGTACTCGGCGAGATTTACCGATCTCTCGCGCTACTCGACCGACATGGTACGGGACCCATTCTTCCGGGCCCGGACCTTCGAGCAGGGTTTGAGACATGAGATCAGGGCATCGCTGATCTCCCTCAGCATACCGACTCAGACAGGAGTACTGGAGCGGGCTCTTCTGATCGAGAGCTTCCTTGCTGAGTCTACACCAGCACAGCGACCCACCGCAGGGCGGCACGTGGCAGAGTCATCTGTAGCAGGCAGTCGACGGATGACTCAGGGGTCCAGACAGACCAGACCTTTGGGCAGACGACCTCAGGACACTGGCTCAGCAGTGCGGGGCACACAGCGCGGAGCCAGTCTTACGAGAGGCAAACAGTGCTACTCGTGCGGCGGGCAGGGCCACATGGCTCGTGACTGCCCGACTCGCCGTGCCGAGGAGCAGCAGACGGTTGAGGGACCACCGAGGCAGAGGCAGAGGGTCGACCGTGGCGGTCCGCAGGGAGGAGGCGGACGAGGCAGAGGAGCTGGACGAGCAGCCGGTGGTGGCCGACGCTTTGAGGCTCTACCACCACCACCACCAGGAGGTCCACCCCGACCACAGGGAGCTGGCGGGCAGCGACAGACACAGCTCCAGGCAGCAGAGGCCTACGAACACGGCGCACCCGAGATGATTCGAGGTACTATCTGTGTCTATTCCACCCTTGCTGCAGTTCTTATAGACACAGGAGCGAGTCACTCTTTCATAGCCGCTGCCCTTGTTCGGAGCTCGGAGATTCCGACAGAGCCGTTGGCTCGATCTTTACGGCTAGAGACTCCTACGGGAGCAGACTCAACGATTACGCACTGGTGCCGGCAGTGTGAGCTTACTCTCGGAGGCGAGAGCTTCGGCTGGGATCTTCTTGTAGCAGCGTCGAGGCCTTACGACGTCATCTTGGGCATGGATTGGCTATCTACGGTCCATGCACAGATTGGCTGTTTTAGGCGTAAGGTGCGATGTGTACGCACCGACGGGAGCAGGTTCACCTTCACCGGCGAGAAGGGAGCCTTAGCAGCACAGGATGGACATCCACGGAGGAGAGGAAAGCCCATCACTCATCAGTTGGCTAGCCTTAACCTTGGAGCAGTTGACGTGCGGAGTCCTGGTTTTCCTGCAGTGGTGGATCAGTTTGCGGACGTTTTTCCCGACGACGTTCCAGGGCTACCTCCTCGCAGAGAGGTAGACTTTTATATTGACTTGTACCCCGGGACAGCCCCGATATCCACTCCAGCATATCGGATGGCCCCCGCCGAGCTTCGGGAGCTACGGGTACAGTTGGAGGACTTGCAGGGCAAGGGGTTCATCCGACCCAGTGTTTCACCCTGGGCTTCCCCGATATTGTTCGCCAAGAAGGCGGACGGGATCTTGCGACTTTGTGTTGACTATCGTCGCCTGAACCAGGTGACAGTGAGGAACAAGTATCCGCTACCGAGGATTGATGACCTCTTTGATCAGCTCAAGGGAGCACGGTGGTTCTCGAAGATAGACCTCAGGTCAGGCTATCATCAGCTCAGAGTCAGAGACGAGGATGTGCAGAAGACAGCCTTCAGATGTCGGTATGGCCACTTTGAGTTCTTGGTTATGCCTTTTGGTGTAACCAATGCCCCAGCAGTGTTCACGGCTCTCATGAACAGGATCTTTCAGCCATACCTCGATCGGTTTGTCGTGGTCTTCATCGACGACATTCTGATTTACTCTACGACAGAGGAGGAGCACGCCTATCACTTGCGAGTTGTTCTTGACACACTCCGAGAGCACCAGCTTTATCGTAAGCTCTCGAAGTGCCAGTTCTGGATACGTGAGGTCCACTTTTTGGGACACGTTATCTCTGAGGCGGGAGTTGCAGTGGATCCCGCGAAGATTGAGGCTGTGTTAGCTTGGGAGCCACCCAGGAGCGTGACTGAGGTTCGGAGTTTCTTGGGACTAGCTGGATACTATCGGAGATTCGTGCCAGACTTCTCTAGAGTTGCAGCATCACTCATAGCTTTGAAGAAGAAGGGGAAACCCTTCATGTGGTCAGACAGATGTCAGCAGAGCTTCCAGGAGCTGAGACAGAGATTGACCTGCGCACCTATCTTGAGGTTGCCTGAGGAGGGAGTAGGGTACGTAGTCTACTGCGATGCATCAGGGACCGGACTCAGATGTGTTCTGATGCAGGAGCGGGCCGTGATCGCCTATGGATCACGTCAGTTGAGGCCGCATGAGCAGAACTACGCTACCCATGACCTGGAGTTAGCAGCAGTGGTCTTCGCTCTGAAGACATGGCGACACTATCTGATGGGCGAGCGCTTTACAGTCTTTTCCGATCATCAGAGTCTCAGGTATATCTTCTCGCAGAAGGACCTGAACCTGAGACAGCGGCGATGGCTCGAGTTCCTCCAGGACTTTGACTTTGAGATAGTCTATACTCCTGGTAAGGGGAACGTAGTAGCCGATGCCCTCAGCAGGAGGACGGGCATTCAACTACTTGAGGAGGCGACGAAGCAGCTAGCCTCTTTGCAGATATCCTTCGTGGATAGAGATGGAGCAGCCTTTCTTCAGTCTCTCACAGTCACTCCTCCACTACTGCAGCGGGTCAGAGAGGCACAGCGTGAGGAGGCTGACTGTGAGACACAGCGTGCACAGATATCCTCGGGACAGGCACCTGATGGTTTCTCCCTTGGAGCAGAGCACGACATCCTTTTCAGAGGACGTACCATGGTACCAGTTGCTTTGCGAGAGGAAGTACTGAGAGAGTTTCACACTTCTCCTTTAGCGGTACATCATGGAGTGGCGAAGATGTACCAGGACCTCAGACGACAGCACTGGTGGCCGGGCATGAAGAAGGCTGTAGCAGAGTTCGTTTCTCGATGCCTCACCTGTCAGCAGGTAAAGGCAGAGCATCAGGTACCAGCAGGCTTGGTACAGCCCTTGGAGGTTCCGGAGTGGAAGTGGGACGGCATATCTATGGACTTCGTGACTGGACTTCCACGCACTTCCAGAGGTCACGACTCCATCTGGGTGATTGTTGACCGACTCACCAAGTCGGCACACTTCTTACCCATCAGAGAGCAGGGCTCAGTAGAGAGCTTGGGACGTCTCTACGTTCAGGAGATTGTGCGGCTCCACGGTGTGCCATCATCTATCATATCCGATCGAGATGTCCGCTTTACTTCCCGGCTTTGGAAGGGGTTACAGGAGGCGTTCGGGACGCAGCTACGTCTTAGCACAGCTTTTCACCCTCAGACGGATGGTCATACGGAGAGGACCATTCAGACTCTCGAGGACATGCTCCGCGCATGTGTCCTCGACTTTGGTTGTAGCTGGGAGGACCACCTACCCTTGGTGGAGTTCGCATACAACAACAGCTACCACTCCACCATCGGGATGGCACCGTACGAGGCGTTGTACGGCCGACCATGTAGATCTCCTTTGTGCTGGACAGACCCTGGGGAGTCAGCACTCGTGGGACCGGAGATGGTCCAGGCCACGACAGAGAAGGTCCAGGTCATCCAGGAGCGGATGAGGACAGCTCAGAGCCGGCAGAAGTCATATGCTGACAGGAGGCGGGGGCCACTGGAGTTCGAGGATGGCGACCACGTCTTCTTGCGGGTCTCACCTCGACGTGGTATTCAGAGATTTGGCCGAGGCGGCAAGTTATCTCTGCGCTTCATCGGACCCTTCCAGATTCTCAGCAGGATTGGTGAGGTGGCTTATCGCCTGGCTCTACCACCTCAGTTGCACCGGGTTCATGACGTCTTCCACGTATCCCAGTTGAGGAGATACGTGCACGACCCGACGCACATCATTGATCATGGGGAGCTTGACGTTGACGATGGGGCAACTTTTGCGGAGGTCCCGGTGGAGATAGAGGATCGACAGGAGTGGGTCCTGCGTGGGCGATCGATTCCTCTTGTGCGCATCAGATGGCAGCACGGGAATCTCCAGGAGAGCACATGGGAGCGGGAGGCTCAGATGCGTGCTCAGTACCCTCATTTGTTTCCCTAGTTTTTGATGTATCTTTACGGGGACGTAAAGCCCTGAGGTGGGAGTAATGTAAAGACCCGTAAAATTCAAGGGAAATTTTTTCATAATTTTCTATAGAATTTTACAAGAGCGCGGTTTTAGACGGCACCTAATTCCGAGGCCCGGAGTGCCCGGAATCAATTTCCGAAGTTTGGCTCGGGTACGTTCAGTGAACGAACGAGCGGGTTTTCCTAACTTTTGATCCGGTGCTCGGAATTGAAATCCGAGGGCACCGATGAACTCGCAGCGCCGAAATTCGCTAATTGAGACCTTTTCGGAAGTTGCGTTTGTTGCGGGTTGAAAGTTAGTTTTGGGGATTAAAAGATAAGTAAAATAAAATTGTGTGTGAATTTTATTTTATTCGTGGTGGTTAGACTCTCTCATGGGAAGTTGTTGGTGGGGCCCACAACCACCCAACTTCCCATGTGTGGTTATGAGGGAGGTGGGGCCCACACGAGCCCCCACCTTTTCAAATTCCCTAACCCCTCTAAACCCCCTCTTAAATTATGTGGCTCTCCCCTACATTAATTCTTGCCAACTTATCTCTTCATTTAATTTTTTTGACAACTCTAGATTTTAATTAATGTAATGAATTCAACTTTTGAATTTTGAAAGGTTGGCAAAGTGAAAATAAAATAAGGTGTAGCTTATTTTATTTTGGGAGTTGCTGTGTTGTGTGGAGATTTGAGAGAAGAAGAGTTCTACACTTTGAAGAACTTCATCTTCCTCCTTGAAGAACGCGAAGAACACCGACACGCCGTTCTATCTTCTCTCCACGTCAAAGAAAGGGAGACACCGCTTCCTCCTCGGTTTTCCTTCATCGACTTGAGAAATTTCGCCAACGACGTATCGCATCGGACGCATCCCTTCGTCAACGGATTTGACGAACGACGACCGCGACGCCCGACCTCCGCGACGTCGTCTTCCGCGGAACGTAGACAAATATTCGAACCTTATACCAAGGTAGGGGTTGTTGATTCCTTTTTGGTTTAATTATTTTATTCTTGATCGTGAATTTAGCAAGTCTAACGTGTGGCTTTGAATTATTTAAAGTTGCGTTATTATTTTAACGTGAGGGGGCCGGACCGTACGAACACGGCCGAACCCCCTCCATCGTTCTTCTTTATTATTGCGGGTGGAAGCAAGTGGCATGGTGCCGTCGCACCACGCGGATAATCGTGCAAATATTTTGCGCGGCGCCGTCGCGCCACGCCGAGGAAGAATCTTCAAGAACGCGACGCCGTCGCGCCACGTTAAAAGGAATCAAGGCACGGCGAAGGGGCGCGGTGCCGTCTCACCGTGCCGGACGACGAACACCGCGGCCGGTTCCGGGCCGCGGTGGGACGAGGAGACCGCGGCCGGTTCCGGGCCGCGGCGGGATGAGAAGACCGGCGGCCGGGCCGCCGGCGTCGGAAGCCGAAAAGGGGACCGGAATTTCCGGTCCCGTTGGAGAAAACCGGCCGGCCAGCTGGCCGGCCGGATGACGTTAAACCGGGGGAATTAATCCCCCGGCCAGCGTATAAAACCCCCCTCTTTAAGAGGGGGGCGGTTCCATGAAGGGGGGGCAGCATCCCCCCGGTTTACTTCTCCAAAACCGGCCCCCACGTGGGGGCCGTTTTGTTGCAAAGGCGCGGCACAAAGGCCGCGCCGCCTCTCAATCAGCGGGGGCTTAGCCCCCGCGTGCCCACCTCGTGCGGCGCCAGGCGCCAGGCCGCCGCGGCCGCCGCGCCGCCGCTCCGCCGGCCGGGCCGCCCTAGGGGGGGGGGGGGTCGGGCCGGGTCGGCCCGGACCCGGACCCCCCCATTTCGAACCAGTTCCGGTCTTTTGGCCATATCATGAGCCTCAGACCTCCGAATGACGAACCGTCTGCGGCAACGCGATCCTTGGATCGAGACGGTTGTTTCGGTATATCGCACTCAAGGTTTCGGTTTACTTTGAGTTCGGCCGGGTTGGTTCGTTCACGAAACCAACCGGGCCTTCGGAGCGGAAACGCTCATATCTTGAGCTACGGACGTCCGATTGACGTGCTGTCAGCTGTGTTGTGTCCCTCTTAGTGAGACGAATTTTTGGCATACTCCACCCGAAGTTTGGACGCAGGTGGAGTACGGTCGGGTTGGTTTTGCCTTAAAAAAACCAACCGGGCCCCAGAGACGAAAATGCCAATAACTCTCAGACCGGGCGTCCGATCGACGCGCCGTCTGTTGCGTTGAGTTGCTGTTGACGATACGGAACTTTTGGATACATCAACTCTGGTCTTCGTGACAGTTGATGTATCAGCCTCTCGGCTCGTGGAGCGGACCCTCCGAACGAGCTTGCTATGTGCGGGAACCCTAGTGCTGGCTGCGACTGTTCTACTGCTACGACTACTACTGCTACTGTGACTGCGACGACGACAGTACAGTGATCCTGTGTGGATTCGACGACGACGACTTCAGCACTCATCGATCCTACGTGGATCAGTGCTACAGGTCCTGTGTGGGCCCGATCCTGTGTGGGTCCTTGCGCTCAGCGGTTCTGTGTGAGCCAGCGCCTACAGGTCCTGTGTGGGCCCGATCCTGTGTGGGTCATTGCGGGGGTTAGTTACCTATCGATCCTTCGTGGGTCCGACGACTTAGATGGATCGGTGATCATCTTTATCGTCCTTGAAGAAGTATACCTGTGTGAGCTGAATCCTTTTGTTTTTCTGTGTGGATTGTGTTGTGCAATCCTGTGTGGATTACGTTTGCTTTCCTGTGTGGAATACGTTTACTTTCCTGTGTGGACTGAGTTGTACTTGGGCTCGGAGGTTGGAGCGTATTTGAATTGATGACTTAGGTATATGTATGGGCATATACCTAAGCAGTGTCGGTTATTACTTCGTGATTGTTACTTTTCTTCGTGGTTTATCCTTTGTGGATTTGAGAGACCTTCAGGGGTCTCGGGGTCCCTACTGAGTAGCTTATACTCACCCCTGCACGGGCTTTGCCCGCACTACGTTGTGTTGGTTGCAGACGACGGACAGCGTTGACCTTAGCTGAGGCTTGCAGAGCGGGACGGTACCCGGAGGTGGACCACTGGGCAGGACGTGCTCGGAGCGGACGGCGGGATCCGTGGAGCAGAGGAGCTATCTGTACCCACCCTTCAGGTGGGATTTCCAGTGGACAGCTCGGTGTAGAGGCATTTACTTTTCTGTTGCTGTTTTTCCCTTTCGAGTTGTACTTTACTTTCAGTTTTGGGTTTGTATTCTGGCCCATTTACTTTTCCTCACTTTCAGTTGTACTCTGCTTTTGTTTAGAGTTTACTTTCCGCTTGCTGACTCTGTGGTGTTTGTTTACTTTACAAAGGCAATGCCTTCCCTTTTTACCGGGATTTACGCCTTGGTGCTATTCGCCAGCCCCTGGCCTATGGAAGGCGGGCTTGGGGTAGTCACGGCACGGACCCCGAGGGCGGGTCGTGACAGGATTTGAGTTTTCTCATAAATATAGTTTAAGATTTTGTAAAAATCAACTATAACTATAGTTATTTTTATAGGCATGAATTTTTAAAATTCTAAGGATATAAACTGTTCCATCAGTATATATGAGGCATGAATTTTAAATCAATGAAACTATTGATGTTTTAAGTTAATATATCTTGAAAGGCTACTTGTATAACCATTATACACATTTATATTCATTAATTTTTTAAAGGATACAACTTTTTCTTTGAATTTTTAGTTAAATAATCTATATTACACTTCATATTACCATTTACCCACAAACCATGCTTTATATTCCCTACATACAAGTCCAAACAAGAATTAATATGATCCTTTTATTTACCTACTTACTCAAAAAATTAAAAATCATATTTCCATAGATTACATTCTTAATATCCATTATTTCAAGATAATGATGTTTTAAATTAAACTCCCATAAGGAATTTTAAAAAACACTCTCATTTTCTTCCACTACTGTGCTTGAACTACTTTAAATGTTGCACCTTGTACCCATTTTAATCCTTTAATAAAATTTTTAAATTTTCTAAAATCTTTTTTAAATTTTCATTAATTGTATCAATAATCATAAACTAGATAAATCCTTTGATGAATTTATCAATTAAGTTATTTTTTTGAATTGGGTCTTATTAAAACTAAATTTATGAGATATATCAAGAAATAAATGATGAAACATGAAATACAATTTTTTTATATGAGGTAATGATTATGGATTAAAATAAAAAATGAAACTAGAAGCACAAAAATAATATTATTTTTTCAATCGAATATGTTTCATTTATCATGTAAAGTCACCAATGGTACACATTTAAGTAACATGACCTTTGAGTAATTTTTTAATTGAAGCATCAGATGCTTCCACACCATCATCACATAATTATTTAAATTCATTAATTAATGGATGAAAATATACATCAATTTCATTTCTATGAATTTAATTTTCTATAATAATTCTCAAAATTATGGAATATGTTTTCTTCCAAAAAATATATGGAATTAAACTATAAGAGACTAAATAATTATCCATATACCATAATTAGTACTTAATATATTGAACAGATTAGAACCATTAAAAGCCTGGTCTAAATACCCATTCCTAGGTTATGAAGAGACATGTGTATATAATGAATCAAACATATTCTATGATGTTGAGTATTATGAATGTATCATTAATTCATCATTATTAATTTACGATGTATGTCACTTCATGTCATTCACTATTTTATATGACAAGAATAACCTTTGTGAGCGATTTGGAGGAAAATAATGCATTACCTTTGAGGTGGTTTTCTTTTTAAACATCTTCTTAGTGTTAAATTCCTTCACACTCTCAACATTTTTCATTTATTTTCATTCACTTTTATAATATATTATACATTCATATTTACAGTGATATTCTCTCTAACATAGCATGCAATAATTATAACATATATATATATTTTTTATAATCGAAGCGATATTTGCTGATAATTTTATTCATCTCATAGATTGAATAGGGATATTATCTTCTTCAAATTCATTATGAAAAATATCCAATATGATGGGAATAGTTTTATTAGTAATTCCATAAATATACATGATATGGTATAAATTTTATAGAAAATGAAACAGCAAATACATGGCACGTACATTATACAGTTATTGATTTTTATCTTCAACTAATTCATAAATCTCAATTCTTTGCGCACTAAAGTTATGTACATTATTTACATTTTCAGGATCAAATAAATATTATGATGATCTATGAAAAAATTACTTATTGTTCCTTGAAAATCCAAATGCAACATTTATCATATTTCAAACTAAATTATTCTCCATCAGGGGACCTTATGTTTTGTTGTTATGATATTCACTACATTAACTTTCCATAACATTTGACTCTCCTTGCCAAATACGACATGAATATTGAGAAAGAAATTGTTTAAATATGATGTGATCATATACTTCATTTCTATTCAAGTATTCTGTAAATATATAATAAATAAATGATCAATTTATTCTACAATCCACCGATCGATTTATGACTTCATAATATTAAAATCTTATAAACCCTTTGCATACTGAGGTGTTTCCTAGGGTAAAATTTTCCAAATTTTTCAATACATATTGGATTACCAATATTCATAATGTGCTTTCAAAATATAAGTATAGATGGTTAATAAAAATAGTCTATCAATTCATAATTTCATTGTAAAAATATTTTTTGGATCAAGTAAAATAATAAATATATATAGAATTACACTCATAGGAAAGATAAATTTAAAAAAAGCATTCATTTGAAATTCCTTTTACATTTAAAAAATTATTTTAAAATTATTTAATGATTTATCACTTTAATAAATCAACAAATCAAATTAAAAACATCATAACTAGGTCATTCAATTTACCGCAAACAATAATCAAACCCAATATAAACAAATTCATAAAAAAAAATTTATTTATTATAAAAAATTATTTTATTTAAAATTAATTTTAAAACTACATCCTAAGTTAAAAAGGAAAAAACAACATTCATTATTTATAAATGGAGTGATGATAATTTTTGATTATTTATATTCATAATAAAAATAAATTTTCAAATTCAATTTATATGTATAATATAAAAAACATTTAAAATGTATATATGAAATGCATGATAAATTATAAGATAGTCATAATAAATAAATAATTTACAATATTGTTATATGTTTTGAAAAAATAACACTATATAACGATTAAAAATTGAAAATATTCTAACTCAAATTCACTGTTTGATGTATTAATTTAAAAGACATATATGATTCTATAAAATTTAAAATATTAAAATTAATCATAGTTTTATATAAAATAAAAAAAATAATGATCATGAATAAGGAATATAAAACAAATCAAATTCATCAAACTACCTTAATTTAGCTAAATATATTAAAAAACTGTTAAAATATATTCTTAAACTCAATTGAAAATATTCTCTAACTGATAAATACAAGTTAAAAATCCATACTCAATATTGGTTCATGATAACGAGGAGGTTGATACGTAAATAAAAAAGTGGGTGACCAGTGTTGGGTAAGGTGTTGGGGGGAGGAGGCATCACGCAGAGGGCTGTCGTGACTTGAGGTCATGTAGTAGAGAGGAAAGATTGGGGATGGAATCAAGCAAGGGGAAGAGGGGAGCATTCATTGATATTATAATGGGGATGATATGGGTATTATGTAGTGAAAAAAGGGAGAGTTGGAAGCATCAATTAGTGCACAGAAGGGGAGGAGTGAGATAGAAACATGGGGTTCGTGACTATGTTTTTTAACATATAGTGGATATTTCTTAATAACTACTACTATATGTTATATTTAGTGATAGTTTTTTCACAAATTATTTCTATGTTGTTAATATCTTTCATTTAAATATTTCAGTTGTTTCATATAATGACCACTATATTAAAATTCAACGAAATAATAAGAATTTAGCACATTGGTTTGATAAACTACTGCTAATGGGGACTGAAAAAGGATTACACAGTAGTCTGTAATGTGATTTAATTGAAAAAACATGATAGAGATGGTCAGATGATTTTGGATGGATGCTTTTTTGTGTTGAAGGATAGAAATTTTTCAAAATTAAAACAAATTATTTTGAATTAAAACATGAGGTTTCATGTATATTTTGAAAAAAATATTTTTAGGAATAATTTGTGATTTTAAATTTGGTTTTAGATTTTTTGTTGAAAAATTAACCAAATCATGATGAAATACCATGTGCTGTGGTTATTCCAAAAGATGATAAAAATGCATTTTTATAAAACATAGGTTTGTGGAAAATATAAAAGAAGATAATATGATCTATATTCATCTTAAATAAATGTATTTGACAAATTTTTAATCAATATAAACGTGAATAGATTATGGATTAAATTTTTGATATGGTAAAATCCTAACCATTAATGTTATTGTTAGAGAAATTTCAGAGCTCAAATGATAGATGATTCCATAAATAACAGTAAAAATAAGAAAAGGAAAGACGAATAAGAGGAATAATCATTCAAGCTAAGAGATTTAAATGGTTCATAAATAATATCTATGTCCAGGTAGAGGACAAATCATATCACTATGTGTGGGAGAAAATTGTAGAATGAAAACATAGTGTTACAAAAACCCTTTCTCAAAATGAGATTTTTTGTAAAAAAAAATAAGACATGACTTGGTCACCCAAGGCATGACTAGAAAAATATATAAGATAATATCTATTTTACAATACATGATAAAGGTGTAAAGAACTTACACCACCAATGAGTTGAGGGAGATACATGAGAATGATGCATAAAAGAATGAAATAGTAACACAAATCGAGACCTGTTATGACAACTTCCCATCATCCCATGAGTCATATAATTCGAATAGAGAAACCGATCTAAAGTGTATATAAACCCCTTGAAAGAATTGAAAGGAAGCCACCATGAGACAGATCAACTGTTATGAAAGTAATAATAGAGAGTGCCATTCAAATATGCATATGTTAATCCAAAAGAAAAAATGTCTTGGATGAATTACATCTCCCAACATAAGAAATGAAAATTAATATGAACACCAGAATACCAGAAATGATATATAATTGATCCAGAGACACAATTGAAAAAGGGAAAAAATGTTTATACCTTCTATTTGACCATTTCATGTCTAGTTCAACATTCATTTCATATTTCACTATAATATATGGATCTATCTCTAACTGTTAAAGAAATTGTAGTGGCCTCACCCAGTAATTTCATCCAAAGTAAACTGATAGGGTATAAAAATACATTCAAAATAGCCCATAATTTGGCTTAAGGAAAACTGGGAATATCTAACCCCTGAGAGGTTATATTCAATGTTTTTCATCTAGATGTGTCAAACATTCCAACATGAAAGTGATAGAAAAGTAGATCATCAATAAAGTTCCAGCCACTATGAAAAACGTAATGGGATCTTATATGGGGTAATATTGTTTACATCCATATAGGCATGATCATGTACTAAAGTATATCACAACTTAATCTACCAAATTTTATTTCATCTATATAATAAACATTCAATAGGATAACACTCCCCATAACCACTTAGAAAAGAATGAAAACATCTATCATTTAGCACCATGATCCAAAAAAATAAATTAAAAATAACATGGAATAGATCTATCCAGGTAGGACCATTTCATGATGAAATAACACAAAAAACAAACAACCTCACAGATACGAACCAAACTAAAGAGAAAAAACTGCAAAATAACATCGTGAGAAAATCAACAAATCTAGAGCATCTAACTAGAAATAAATATAAATATTCAAATAATCCAAGATCTCCCATGTATAATGTTTGAGAAAAATAATTAAGTAATAATCAAGATATATAGATATAAAAATGAGATAACCTTCATACATATAACTAAATAAGAAATTAAGGACAAAAAATGAATCATTTCCAAGGAATGATCTTAAAATAAAAATCAAGATTTTGCTTAAATTCTTCCAACATCGTGATGTACATTCGCTTTCTATTTGAAGTCATGTCTCTATGGAAATTTCTTCAATCCTATATCTTTAAAATAATATAAAATCTTGATCTTCCATCTACACTTATAATTCCTTACTCACTTTGTCCTTATATTTATAAGAATACCTCATAGTAGGATCATACTTTTCATCATTGTCATGATCTTCCAAAATAATTCCATTTGGAGGTGTCATGATTTGATTATGACTCTCTTAGTGTGTAGGTATAAAAAAATTTCTTTCCAAGATATCTCTAAGGATCTCATAAGTATTGTTCATTGAATGTAAGAATAGTCTCTCTATATCCGAGTCTATTTTTAGCTTTAAGTGACCAATCCATATGAATCAACCATTGGTTTTTTCCCTTTCCAATCACATTAAATTAATAAGGTTTCTTGAATTTGAGATGCATGGCCAAGATTTTTCTTCATAGATTCACTAGAATCATATTTTTCATTCTTCTCCATCTCAAGAAAAGGTTAAGGATCATATATTATTGTAGTAGGATGCTCAAGTCCATTATGTTTCACTATATCATCATCAAAATATTGAACAATATAAGAAGCAACATTAACTTCAGAGAGATAATTAGCAGGGGGATTATATTTAAAATGTCCATTCAGGGTCTTCTTGACATTCTTATTAACAGGATCCCTATATTTTACTAGGGGAGAAAAATCCATCCCCTTGTGATGTTCTTTTTTTAATTCATATTGAATGGAAATTACCGAGGGGATGTGCATAGAAATATTAGCTCTCACATGATTTTTTAGAGTTTCCAATTTTGAGATAGCTAGTTTAGTAATCTAGATGATTTTCAAAGATAACCTCTTAGATAAATTCTGTGTCACCATTTTGTTTCAAAAAATTAGGTGGTTGGGATTTTGAAATATTGATTTCTGTATAGATTCTAGCAAAATAGGGTTATAAATTTTTTTATTAATGGTATCTATTTTGGGGGTATTCCCAAAAAGACTAGAAATAAAAAGGGATTCTTGTTTATCTAAATAAAGAAGAAGCCCCAGAAACCCCAACCAAATATGGGTAATGGGAGTCTCAAGATTAGTTTAGAAATAAGTAGACCATATCAATACATTCATGGAACAACCCCCAAAATACCATGAACCCCTCATCAAATGATTATAATAAACATTTTCAGTCAAAAAACAAAAAAAACACCTGTGATGAGTTAAATATGCTAACATGGAAGGTCGTGAAACCAAGATCGGTCAATGTTTTTCTTAAAAAGAATATAAAATTCATATACTTGATAAATTTTTTGACAAGCACAAAGTGTAGATTAGTATAAAGTAAACTAAACACATTCTTATAAAATGAAATTTGAAAAAAACCCATGTGTTGAATATGAATATTATGGAGTAAAACATGTATTTACCTATCCATGAATGATGAATTGATCTAGATTAACAATTTTGGAACATATAAATAGAATGAAGAGTATGTAAATAAGAATAATGAAGAAACACATTAGTGTAAAGAGAGAGAATGATTAACCCAAAGGTAATTTGGAGTTTCAGAGAGATCCCTTGACTTATATCCAAATTTTTTCTATAATTTAACTTAATTTCCTCAATTTTTCTTTTATTTGACAATAAATCTCATAATTAAAATTGAGGGAACCAATCATTAAATTATTTAACAAACTCTCCATGAACAATGAAAATAAACATTATAACACATGGAAATAGACATAAATTAAAATAATAAAAATAATATAAGTAAATTATATGTGGGGAAATATATGAATTAAGAAATTAATGTATCTAATTTTATTATATTGAATATTAAGATAAAGTGAAGAACACATTCAGACATAAGGTACATGATCTCTCTGAACCTCCAAAATACATTTGAGTTACACTTTATCTTTATTTACACCAAAATATTTCTTAATTATTACTATATACATCCTTTAAATTCTATTAATATAATCCAAAATTATATATCTAGATCAATTCATCCTTCTTTGATGGGGAAATTAATGTTTTAGAATATTTCCCTTCTCAATTCCTCCCAATAAGTGAGCCTGATTAAAGGGAACTTCCCAGTTTCTTACCCATTTCCATGTATACTCTATAAACATCTCTAAGACACCAATATTTTTATAAAAACTATCATTTTATCATTAAAGTATATCTTTTTTCATTTTGGGTTTCATAAAAAAAATATGCCTTTGTCCTCTTTAAAGACTCTTTAATATTTTCCTTAAACCTAACAAAAGTTTCTCATTTCTAAAGTATCTTAAACACTCATTTTAAATATTTTCACTTAAATTAGACATCATTTATTGTGATTTATATTTTATATTATTAATTTACATGTATTATTTAAATAAATTAGTTCATGGACACCATTATGATATTCCCATTGGTTATGCGTTATGACATGATTATGATACCAATTTCTTTCTATAGGTAATCCTTATGTATATTCTTATTGTTTGATTATTTATATGAACACATATGTATGAACATGTTATTATGGTTGCACCTATCTAGCACTCCAATGAATTGGGAAATGTTTAGACTCATTGGACGTCATGTATGGGATTAGGGAGTAATCATAATCCATTATGGGACTTTGTTCACCATGTGATATAGTCTTGGAATTTATCCTTGACTCATGTTTAAGACATGTAGTATGTTGCTTCTAAATTATTATGTTACAATGATCATATGATTCTATGTTTTATTTTCTATAATTTTATATTATTATTAATGTTTCATGACATTTATGATATCATTTATTCCTTCTAACTCATGTGTTATGCTATATTCTCTTGTTTATTCCCTTATTGGGATTTTTATCTCATCCATTTTGTCTATGTATTCCCTAGGTTATCTCCTATAGTTTTTGGTGATTAAATGGAGTTAGGATATCATTATTGAAAAAATGTTATATTTTGGTTTTATATTTTCTGATAATGTACCTAATATTCCAATTAGACTAGACTTTATGATCCCTATTCAATATTTATTGGACAATCTTGTTTAAAATCATGCAATAATATGTGTAAAAGGCTTGGGTTTCTATAATTTGTATCATAAGTGAGTCTAGTTATTTTTTATGATTAGGACTAGAAATATTTTTTATGAACCCTAGGGATAATTCTATCACTGTGTATAACCAAGATTGAAACTTACAGAATCATATGTTAGGATATACTTTTCATTTATATGTTTATCCTTCCATGCTCAAAGTTTTCTTTTTTATATTCTTTCTAGCAATGTATTAAAGCCCCCTAATTGTATTTTATTTACTTTTCTTATATAATGGTAGGAAATAACAGAACCCAGGCCAATAATCAATGCGATAGGAAATGTGACTATTAACATAATGAGATTCCAAATTTGATGTGAAAGGGAGCCCAGAACATCATGATAGTACTAGATCAACTAGATTCATTTATGAATAATAACTTGAATAATGTGGAATACACTCATTCTTCTAATAAAGAGAAAGTTGTGGTTGAATCATTTATAAAAAAATGCCTTCTATCTTTAGTGGATCTTCTAATTCCCTTATCACCGAATAATGGATTAACTTCATTGAGACTATATTCTCTATCCTTTAATGATTAGAAGAAGATAAAGTCATACTGAATGTTTATCGTTTTGATGGGAAAGGTGGTCAGTGGTGGAAAATGATCTAAAACACAATTTCGAAGGAGGAAATTGATTATATGGATTGGGAAGGATTCATGAAAATATTTTTCAATAAATATCATTCACTAACTCTCCATGTTAATATGTAGAGGGAGTTCCTTAGACTAAAACAAAAAGAATATGAGTCAATTTTGGTGTATGAGGAAAAAAATACATGAGTATCATGATACGCCTCTGGATTTTTCATGAACATAGAAATCAAGGTTGATCGATTCTTTAGTGGATTAAGAAAATTATATGAAAATACTTGAAAATTTGATACTTTTACAACTATAAGGAGATTTCACAATTTTCCCTAATGGTTGTGATAAAGATTTGTGATTCCCAATGGTCTCATGGGATTAGAGATAAAAAGTAAAAAATAGAGTTTAATATGGGAGGATCAACAGCTAAATCCCATGAATGAAAGAAAAAAGAACATCACATATGTCAAAAGTGTGGGAAGAAGAATCTTGGAAACTATATAAGGGGAACCATGGGATGCATCAAATATAGAATAGGGAGTCATCCAGATAATTTTTTCTGAGGGGTTTTAAGTAATCCACCTAATGTAAAAGAATAAAGGAATGTTTAGACTAACACATAACATCTAGATTAGTGTTTCAACTACAAGGAAATTATTTATTTTTTAGCTAATTCCCAAAGCTAATGGTTTTTCGAGGAAATATACAATAACAACCTCTAAGGTAGCAATGAAGGGAATATTCCATCACTACTTTTGAGGTGGATCTTGAAAAATATGTGATAAAAGTTACATTAATTATTTATTCAAGAATAGAAAACATATATTTTGATTTTGGTTCTATAGACTCATTCATATCTTTCATGTTTACTATATCTATTCAAAAAACACCTCAAAATATAAAGTTTGATTTATTTTTTCAGAAAAGTGAATGGGAAAATCATTTCATCCAAAGCACATAATTCTTCCTTGGTCACCATTGTTGAATTGAACTTCCCAGAATATATTTACTTACCTTATATTTTGGATTTTGATGCTATATTGGTAATGGATTGGCTATATTTATAGAAATATTAAATAAACTATCAGGAATGGTTGATCAATCTTCACTTACGAATGAATCCTCCAATTATGTATATGTTTAAGGAGGAGGATAAATCTCCTTCAAAAATAATCATCTGAATTGTAGATATTAATGCCTTATGATCAAGAATATATTTCTCAAATGATTGATACATTGGATATGAACATGATTGAATAAATTCCTATTGCAAGGGACTACACCCATGTGTTTCTTGAATAATATATTATTCTTCTCCCAGATCAGTAGGTTTAGTTCTAAATTGTTCTCATACCTGGATCTCTTCCTATATCAAAGTCTCCTTATAAGATGGCCACCATTGAGTTAGAGTAACTAAAGAAGAAGTTACACAATAATATAGATAAGGGTGTTATAGGCTTAAGTGCTTCACCAAGGGGTGCACCCGTCATCTACATCAAGAAGAAGGATGGATAAATTAACCTATTCAATCATTATCATGAGCTCAAAAAAATCATGATAAAGAACAAGTATCCCCTACCACAGATAGATGATTTGTTTGATTAACTATGCGGGGTCAAGTACTTCTATAAGGTGGACCTTTAGTGAGGATATCACTAATTAAAGGTGAAGAACACAGATATTCCCATGAAAACCTTTTGAACAAGGTACGGAAACTATGAGTACATAGTGATTCCATTTGGACTCAGCAATGATCTAGAAATTTTCATGGACTTAATGAATAGAGTCTTTAAAGATTTCTTGAAAAAATTTGTTATAGTATTTCTATATGATAAACTGATTTACATCAAGATCATGGAAGAAAACAAGGATCATTTTAATACATTGATAATGACTTTGTAGGTGGAGGGATAATATGAAATGTACAGTAAATGTGAGTTCTGAATGGAGGAAGTATCATTCTTGGGGAATGTTTTCACTAGCAATGGAATATATGTAAACTCTTCTAAGACTATAGAAATTGAAGAGTGGCCCATAAAAACATTTATAATATAGATACATCATTTCCTTGGTCTAGGTAGGTATTATATATGATTTTTGAAGAAATTATCACAATTGTAAAACCCAATAACCAAACTCACTTGAAAGGGAGTAAAGTTTTTCTGGACAAGTGAATGTAATGAATGCTTCAAGGAGTTAAAAAAGTTTATTTTGACCACATTATTACACACACTAACAACAAGTGGGGAACTATTTTGGTTATACTTATATGTTTCAAAGAAGTAATTAGGCCATGTACTAATGAAAAATTATAAATTGATACCCTAAACCTCAAGGTATTTGATATTTCACAAGAAAAACTATTCCACGCATGATCTGGAGATGGCATCTATTATCTTCACATTGAGAGTCTGGCATCATTATCTCTATAGGGAGAAGTATGAGACATATACTGATCACAAAAGCTTGAAATATATATTCAAATAGAAGTATATTACTATGTTCTATAAAATATGGTTAAATCTCATCAAGGATTATGACTGCTCAATCCAAAACTATCCTGGTAATGTAAATAATGAAAAATATGCTCTAAGTAGAAACAATCCAATAAAATTATCAATAATGAGAATTGATAAGGATCCAATATTCTTAGATATTCAAATGATGTACATGGGAGTCATAAATAAATTTACATATTCCCCCCTTTCAAAAATTGTAGCTCAACTAACCATTATAGAGAAAATAAAGGATACTCAAAGAAATGATGTTGAAATTCATAAAAAGGTGGAATCTATAAGGAATGAAAAATCTTAAGATTTCAAATTTTGAAAGGAAGAATTAATAATATTTGGGTCATGAAGTTGTGTACCATCCAATCTAGAGACAATGAATGAGCTTCTGAATGACACACATAGCTAAACCTTATATATTCACCTAGGGAGCAAAAAGATGTATTGAGATCTCTGATAGAATATTTGGAGGGACAATATGAAGATGGAGATAACTAAATATATATCAAAGCACATAGTACTTCATCAAATGAAGATTTAAAGGAAATGGTATAAGTGGAATATTAAACCATTACCCAAAACAATATGAACATGGTAAAACATCAGCATATACGTTTTCACCATAATATCAATGAACTACAAATGAAATAATGCTAAATAAGTTATTTTAGATCATCTTACAAATACAGATCACATTTTCACAATTATTTAGGACTTATCACTCTACCACATTTCATGGATATACATTATAGAAGTTATAATGCTATATGGTGTACAATTATTGATTATATCCAATAATGATATGAGATTTACCTCCATGTTTAGATAATTCTCCAAAATTCTCTAAATATTGAGTTGAGATTCAGTATATATTATCAAGTTCAAACTATAATCCAAATTGATTGGAATATTCAGACACTAGAAGGCATGTTTATAGGTTGTTATTTCGACTTCAAAGGAAGACAAGATCAATATCTTCCACCGGTCAAGTTATCTTACAAAAATAGTTTCCACTCAAGAATCCAAATGGACCCATATGAAGACTTATTTGGAAAAGATATATAACATCAGAATATTAGGGTAAAGTTGGTGAACATATGTTGATGGGACCTAAAATAGTTGAAGAAATGGTACAAAAGGTGAAAAACATTCAGCAGATCATCAAGGCAACCAAAAGTCAACAAAAGAGTTGCAGAGATAATTATTGACGAGACATAGATTTTCAGGTTGGTGAGAAATTATTCCTATACACATCTCTATTGAGTATATTCATGAGATTTGTAAAGAATGTAAAACTATGTCCCTAGTACATTGTCCCCTTATAGATTATTGATCATCTTATAGTTGTGTCCAATCGTGTATCACTTCCACCAACCATGTATCAAATAAATGATGTGTTTCACATATCTCTCTTGAAGAAGGACACAAAACATCCCTCACATGTACTAAATTCATATATGGTGCATCTAGAAAATGATCCTTCATATTAGGAGAATTTAGTGAAGATCTTAGATTTTAGAGAAAAAGTTATAGTCAAAATCCAACTCACATGATCAAAATACTATGTAGAAACCACATATATGAAGTGGTGACATGGGAACTAGAGGAAGTGATGAAGTATAAGTACCCTCACCTATTTCACCTAATTATTAAAAATAATTTCAAGGGAACATGTTTTTAAGGGGGGGGGGAGAATGTAATAACCCATAATTTTATCAATTTAATTTCCCTTATTATAATTATAATATAGAGCACAAACATTACACAAATAAAGAAAAAATATTATTCTTATAAATGGATAATTATACATTAGTTTGAAAAATAACCTATAATAATTCTAAATATTATAGCGGGACCATAAATAGAAAATAAGATAACAAGAATAAGAAAATTTAGATCTCCTTGATCCACTAGAATGACCACACTCAAGAACGAAGCTGTAGAAATAAAACATAATGTTAATGATAAAAATATCATTGTAAGATGAAAGTATATATAAAAATGGGAGAAAATTGAAGTGACTGTTGAATGGAATAAGTGGTATTTATATGATGTATTAAACCCTTATGACCATTAAAAATCTTACTATTAGAATAGTAACATGATCATTGGAATAATAATGTGAATGATAAGAACAGTAATATGTCTGTTATAATAGTAACCTCATCTATAAAGATATAAATAAAATTTAGGTATTTTATAAATGAAATAAGTAAATAACGTTTATAAAATGTTAAATTATGTTTTTGTATTTTTTTGAAATGGAAATGTTTATTTATAATTTTATAATTATTATAATGATTTTAAAAAAATTATTTTCAAAAAATAGATTCATAAAATAATATTTTTTGTCTTATAATTATATGATTATTTTATGAGACCTTAATTAATTTTATAAAGAGTCATAAAATCTGTTGTAATATTAAAATTGTTATTTTTTGAATAAATGGTGATTTTAATTAAAAATGAAATTTATCATATTTATAACATTATTTTAATAAAACAGATTCCATTTTTGAAATATAAACATCTAAAATTGGTTAGGGTAATTTTTTGGGATTTTTCTAAAATAGATTATTTTTTTTGTGAATAGCAAGCTTCCCCTATTGTGGATAAATGACTTGTTCTGTTGACTACATGAGGAAAGGTATTCCTATAAGGTGGAAATTTGGTCAGGATATCAAGAATTAAAGGTGAAGAAGGAAGATATTCCTAAGAATTCATTTCTAATATAGTATGGACACTAACAATAGAAACCCTAACCTTTTACACATATTATTACATGATTTTAAGGATAATTATCCAAAAAATACAAACTAAGGATCATACAGTGTAGTTTCTTTGGAAGATTAGGTAAATAATTATAAAACATGAAAAAACACAACTTATTTTCTATTATGATCTCCTAAAACAAATTTATCTCTTATAAATTTGTGGGATAACATGGGGAATACATAGACAAAAGGGATAAGCTAAAAATCCTAGTAAGGGAATAAATATGGGATTATAGCATAACACACGAGTTAGAAGAAATTAAAATGATAAAATAAAAAGAATAGAACATTAATAATCATATGAAATTATATAACATAGAACATGGAATCATATGATTATGGAAACATAGTATTGTGGAAACAATATGCAACATGACAAAAACACGAGTCAAGGCTAACTGCCAAGACTATATCATGCGGTAGACAAAGTCCCATAATGGATTATTTTTACTCTCTAATCCCATACATGTTGTATCATGAGACAAAACATTAGAAAACTCATTAGGGTGATATCTAGGTGTACACATCATAATATTTTCGTGCATTTTTTTCCCACATAAAGAATCAAAACATAATGAATAAAAATAAGGGTTACCCGTAGAGATAAATGGGTATCGTAATCATGTGACAAGGCATGACCAATGGGTGTAACATAATAGTGTCTATGAAAAAATGGATTTAAATCATAAATTTACATTAACAAGATAAAATATCCATAGATCATGATAAATTATGTCCAACTAAAGTGAAACATGTAAAAGGAGTGTTTTAGAAACTTTAGAAATGATACACTTTAATGTTGTTTAAGGAAAATATTGAATAGAATTTAAAAGCGACAGAGGAATAACTATTTTTATAAAACCATAAATTAACTATCATAGTTCTTATGGTAAAATAAGTTTTTTAGAAAAACATTTTTGGCCTAAAATAGTTTATGGAGTGTACTTGAAATTGATTAAGAAATAGAGAAGTTCCTTTTAATCCGGTTTTCTTATCGAGAGGAATTAAGAAGGGAACCTTTTAAAACACATAATTCCCCATAAAATAAGGATTAATTGATATAGATTTATAATTTTGTAAAATATACATTGAATTTATAATAATTAAATAATAATAATTATGAATTACATTGGTGTTAAGAGAGACAAAGCGTAACCTAATGGTAATTTGGAGGTTCAGAGATATCCCATACCTTATTTACAAATGTGTTCTACACTTTCAATTAATGTCATGTATGGTAAAATTATGTCAATAAATTAATTAATTAATAAACTTACCAACATATATATATTATTTATAATAATTTTATTAGGTTCATTTATTACAATTTTGATGACTTACATTATTTAATTATGTAGTTCTCAGAGCATTGGTTTCATGATTTTATGATCGAGTCCATTGAGTTTAGTTATGGTAGTTCTTATAAAATGGAAGAAAAAATATATGTGTGGAATGATATGTTATTAATATACGTTCATAATTTTAAATGGATCCATATATCATTTTTTATATTCTGATGATTTGTCTGAAAAAATATTAATGATAAATGTTTAGTTTATTTTGGCGGGTTTCAATCATCACGAACATATTTTGTTTTATTATTAAATATTATGTATATATATTAGTTACATAACATAAAAAAAGATATAATATACAAATTATAATATTATTTAACCATAATAATGGTTTTATAACAATCATTTGAGGTTAAAATAGAAAATGAAAAATCATCATCCATGAAGGTGGTGAACAGACATATCAGAAACGATGTATTCAATTTTGAGATAAAATTAGAAACAAAAATATTTAATGATAGGTACTAAATTAACATAATAAAATTAAACTATTTTGAGGATACTATATTTATCATGTCACTTTGGATAGTTTGGTAAAGGATGAGGTAAAAGAAAGAAGGAATTTAAAAGATAAATCTAGAGGATTACCTATTCAATATAATATCCTTGAGAACCATCATAAGGAAATTGGGTTTAGTTGTTTTTAGGAAAAAAATATTGGGAATTGAGAAGAGACTTGTTAATGGAATTGGGTAGGATTTATATGATATTAAATACATATAAGGTGTGAGGAGAAGGGGTGGTATTTATTATGGGAGGAGAGGGGCGTATTTCATTATTTTATTCATTTGTTTATAATTTTGGATCAAGAATATCGATAGTGTTTATTCATATGACTAAATATAGTAAATGTTTTAGGATAGTTCGAAAAAATGGATTCATACCTCAACTATACATAATACATGACTCAAAAATTCATCTATTTCTTAAATAACATAAATTATAGTATTTTACTTTTCACAAAAAATATACAATTTTAGAAAAATAACAAAAATTTAGCCTAACGATTTTTTGAAGTGTATATTTAAAAAATGGACTCTATTTAGCTCCTGGTGTGCATCTGGTCTACGTATCATTGGTTCTGAGTTGGCACGGATAGGCAACAGTGTCGCTGTGGATATGGTCTGCGACTCAGCTCGGCATTTTCGGCCTCCAGTGTGAGAGGACCAGTTTGGGATATACCGAACACTGAGAGGGGGGGGGGGTGAATCAGTGTTGGGGACTTTTTAAACCAATTACAACTTTTATCCCTGTACCTATTGACCTGTTATGATCTTGATTCTCTTATTCTATTTTCCCTGTCGAATGAAATAATAGAAAGCAGTAAAAATATGAACACGATATTTTTACAAGGTTCACCACTCAATAAGAGTAGCTACGTCCTTTCCATGCATGGGAATGACCAGTTCATGGATTCTCCACTATAATGTAAAATGCTGTTACAATGGAGTGGCTAGGAAAACAATCCCTTTTCCAATGTGAGTCCCTACACTTTGGAGGGGGGTGGGAAACAATCCTCTTCCCTGGACTAGTGATGAGCTAGTCCAATTTGCAGCCACTAGCTAGTTCTTCATACTGCCTATGAAGACAGTCTCTTGCAGCCTCTAGCTGGTTCTTTATACTACCTCTGAAGACAGTCTTCTCTCTGTTAAAAAAGTTTGCAACACCAAAAGAATCTTTCAACTGTTGGGACCTATTATATGTCACAGTGCTACTTTGTTCTTCCTCTATTCAATTATTACCTGCCTATCAGCATGCAGGTAAACAACCACTTCTTTCTCTACAGCAAACCTGAAAGTTGCACAATCTTCTTCCCCTCCTTCTTCAGTGCAGAACCAGCTACACTGAGATCAATTCTGCTTCAATCTTCCAGAATCACAAACCCCTGTTGTGATTATTTTAATAATGAAGACCATCTCATCTTAGCATCATCAGATTTAAATTTTCCTGAATAATTGTTAGCCTTCAGTTGTCCATACTCTGTTCTTCTTATTCTCTTCATTCTCATTGACTTAGTATAATTACAGTGTTCTAATATCTTTCTTCAATTCTCAATACCAACAAAATAGTGTATTGGTATACTACCTTCTTCCGTGGTGTAGATATGAATTCAGTTGCACATCTTGTTCTTCCTCACTTCACAATGCACAACGATAGTGTTAAACACCAGTCATGTGAGTGCGGTTCAACTTCTCTTTGTGAAACTGAATAGTTCACAGTTCTTTCTTCTTCGCAAAGCTGCTTCGAGAGTGAAATGCACCTATCAAAGGCCTGCGGTACCCTCAAATTTTTCGCGCACCCTTCTTAGCGACTTGAACATAAAATTCAAGCCTTGTGCGGAAAAACACCTTTTGGCGTGAAAAACCTTTTCCGCACAACTCTTCTGTTTCGCGCAGAACTTCCTCTTTCGCGCAGCAGTTCCGTTTTTGTGCAACACTTCTTCTTTTCGCGAAATACTCTACAATTCAATTTTTCCGCGCATCAGAGCTTGGGATTTGTCTATGTGTCGAGTTACACCTAATGAGAGGGGGTCACCTCATATTTATAGGCAATTTAGACCCTGCGCGTAAAAACCCTTTCTGCGCGTAAAACTGTCTCTTAATTCTTGAGATTACGTGCACCTTCTTGGATTTTTCGTGCACCTCAGGACTTTTCCTTTTTTCGACTATGTAATCATAATACACCAATTGCGTGCAAAATTCCACACTACGTTCCATATTGCTCGCAAAACCAATTATTCCCACGACATCATGTTTCGCGCACTACTCCAATATTTCACGCATATCATGCCTTTGCCAATTTTCATCATTCTAAGTATGAATCACCAATTGAGCACAAAATTCTAAACCACATTCCATATTGCGCGCAAAGACATACTTTCACACGACATCGTATTTCGTGCAATGATCCAAATTTTTGCGCATCTCATGCCTTTGAAAATTTTTGAGCTTCTGATCTCGAAACACCTTTTGAGCGAAAAACATCATTCCTCTTTTTCGCGTATCACGCCAATATTTCGCGCAACCTTTATTTTTCGCACAACCCACTTATATTACGCACACAACTTTCTTTTTCGCGCATCTCGCTGTTATTTCGCGCATCCTGCTGATATTTCGCGCATCCCTCTACTATTTCACGCACCGCTTTATTTTTTCGCGAAACTCACCAAGGTTTTCGCACACTCCATGCATTTGTCATTTTTCAATGTTCTGGATTTGAATCATTCCTTTCACGCAAAAATCTAAACCATATTCAATCTTTCATGCTTCATCCATTTCCAAAAACTCATCTTCATCCCACGATTTTCAGGCCCTAAAATTTGGAAAACACTGGAAAATAGCGCCACCTTAAACTGTGCTTTTCTGTCATCCCCAGATTGTCCATTGCTTTGTCATTTTCTATCTTCACCGCTTCCCATTACCATTCTTCTACTCTTATCATGAATCCCACTATTGTGATATTTATACATTGATAGATCTGCTTTAGCATCGTCAGAGTTGCAATGGGAACTGAAACATCCCTATCCCCCAGCAACATCATTCCTTCCAATAAAAACTTTATATGACTGGCATCATCATTTCTCCCCCTTTCCTTCACAAGGCTTGAATCACAAGTTCTCCTAACTCATGATATGTGTGAAATACATACAAGCAATGCATCATCTGATTTAGAATATAATGCAAAACGCATGGCTACCTCAGAATGTCAAGCCCTTCCACATTCTCTCTTCTTTGTCAACCATCATTCTACACTTCATAAAAATCATATGATTTTATTCTTCAAGTAATATCTTTAATGGATTTCTATCATGAATAATTTCATGATCTTATTCAAATCCTCATTCTTATTCAATCATCATCAGATGGATGATACTTCTCCATTCCGATCCAATCATCCTCAAATGGATGATACTTCTCCATTATTCATTGTTGTAAACAATGTGTCACCTATGACACAAGTTCTTTGAACTTAGGATCAGCTCAACAATCTTCTGAATTGATCATCTAAGAGAATTGCTCAAGTATGAAATCCAATGCTATGATTCCATAACAATTCTCAAGGCAACCTCACTTCGTCCAATCTCCAAAAACGTTTTAGTCCTTATTCATATCTTTCTTCATTTTGACCAGCATTGAAAACTGTTGACAAAAAATACAATCTTCATACACAAAGTGGTCCCAACAATCTCCCCCTTTTTATTTTGTTGTCAATACCTTAATGTCTCCTCAAATGAACGTGTCAATGTAAAATGAGAATATTATCTCTCCCCTTTACTTCTTTCTCTCCCCTAAACATTCATTTCATTTCTCTCCCCCTTATTGACAAGAAATAAAATGTTCATAGTAGAGAGGGTATCATTTCATACTTAAGAAATGTGCCATCAATCATTTCACTCTAAGTCTACTTGAGAAATGATCGATGTTGAAAACAAGAGGATTTGATTTAGACAACAAAGCTGTCCATTACCCACTGAATATGAAACCTCATAAAATGAGAACTTATAGACTTGCATTCAAGGGTTCCCCACTTTCATTCCAGGACGAATATATTGAATGTTATAAGATATAATCAACCTGAAATTCCTGCACTCACTACAACAAATATATGAAAAACATTCGAGTGCAATTGGCAGGATAAGTGGCCTTGGGGAACTTTCACTCTTCTTATGTCATTGATTATTTTCATTACTCCCCTTTGTAGAATGATCTTTATTTTGAGTAACCAAGGATGAGAGATTTAGAAATAACATACCATTTCCAATGATGTGATCTTCATACAATCTTTAGAGTAGTAGAATTTAGTACCAACTGAAGTTGATACATATTGAAATAATAACTCAGGAAACTTATTCACTTGTCTCCCCCTCAAGGGAACACTTCTCATCACTGAATCTCAGGTTCTCCCCCTGAGATCTTGCTTCACCTTCAATTCCCTGTATAATCAGAACAAATACAATACACAAAGATTTAAGGGAATACGGTGGATCCTCCATGCTTCTTTAATGTGAGATGGATGGATGAGATGATTTTCTCAACCAAGATGATCCATTTTCTCCACTCCTAACACTTTCACATTTGATCTTTAATTTTGAATGTGGCTGTGTGGATATTAATACTTATTCTATCTCTTTGTGTGTGAATCTATTTTCTTCAAGATATTTCAAAGCACTAGAATCTCCTGGTGAAACTTTCATCTTCTTGAAGAATTCTTTTTGGGATGGAGTAAAATCAAAGCACTTTCTGACAGAATGACCAGCCTTGTTGCACCTCAAACATAGAACTTCTTTGTCTTCATGTAGAATCTTCTTTTTGGTTTTAGTACTAGCCTTAGCCTGTGCATCTTCTATTTTCCTCATTATTTCCAAATCTTCTGGCCAAACCACCAATATATCATTAGGGACTAAGGAATTAAGATTGGATCTTCTACATGGATTCTTCTGAGTGACTTCTTTCTTAGTAGTTATTTTGGATGCACCACTCTTCAACTTATTGGATTTAGAATCCAAGGTCTTCTCAACTTTCCTTATTTAAATTTTCTTGGGAGAATTTATTTTCACATTGTTCGTCTGATTTCTTCCCAAGGATTCTTCTTCATTCTTGCCCTGCTTCTGTGGTCTTATTTTCTTATATGAACATGCACCATTCATATGACCACTCCGATTGCATACATCACAGATGTTATCTAACATTCCAAATATGTTTGCAGTATACAGATGTTTCTGGATCTGTGGATGTTGATTCTTCTTCTCTAGATTTCTCCCCCTTGAGATGTCATTTCTATGTGCTTTTACATTTGAGGGCTTGTACCAACAATCCAGTGAACAATGCCCAAATCTATTACAACACCATCATTGACCAACAAACCTTGACTTCTTGTCATCTCCTTGATAAGGTTGTCGAGTCTTATTCTTGGTAGTATGTGCTTTCTGTGGGGATCTATCTTCTACACTCTTTTTCCTATCCACCGTAGCCATGTTGGTAGGTTTCTTCTCACCTTTTCTCATCCATACTTGTTTAGAATTTTACATCCAACCTGCACTTTTTGTAGAAACAATTTTAGAAACATTAGTAAAAGTTGGTATGGATGGTACCTTTACTTTCATAGCTGCTAGTGACAGATCAATGAGTGAAGCCATGATCTTCTTATCACATTTTGGAGGACTTTTGACCGTGGAATCCTCCAGTGAACATTGGGTACTAGAAGCAGCTGTTTCATTCTTTTGTGAAGACTGAATATATGTCTTCTCAAGATTGGTCAACTGATATTCCAACTCTAGACATCTCATATTGAGGATGACCTTTTAGTCTTCAATAATCGTCATCTTATCTCCACAATCCTTCTCCAATCTTTAAACTTCATCTTCATGCATCTTTACTTTGTTTTGTAACAAAGAGTCATGTTCATTTATCTTCTTGGAGTTATCTTCCAAATATAACTTATTGACTTCAATGCCTATTTTCATCTCATCTTCATGTGCATGGATCTTCTCTTCCAGAGTCTTGTTGACTCCCTCCTGTTCTTCAACATCTTTGAGCCACTTTGAAGACCTTTCTTCAAATCCCCTATTTGTTTCTTCAAAGGCTCCAAACTGCTTGGAGAGCTTTAGACATTCAATAATTTTTTCTTAAAAGCCTTTCTCCAAAACATCAATTTCTTCTTCCAGCTGAGTGATATTTTCTTGCTTGCATTGAAATACCCCGCAAACCAGGGATGCACTCTCTTCAGGAATACCATGAAGAATCATTCTTAATCTATCAACTGGAATTTCTTGAGATGTTGTAGATTTTTCATCACCACTTGTGCTAGAATTTTCATCATGAGGGTAATTTCCAAATGTACTAACACATACCTCTTGATCAGTTGAGGTAGGAAGGTTGTCCATATTCTTAGTGGAAACTTGATCCACCTTCTCATTACTTTCCAAATCTGGAGTGTCTTCAACGTCAACCAGATATGGATAACCAGATGCTTCCTCTTTTTTAGATAAGAGGGAATTATTCTTCAACTTTCTCTTCTCTTTCTTTTTCCTATTCATCATGGTCTTGGTAGATATAGCCTTCTGATCAAAGGTAACTAAATATTCACCAAAACTGCTCTTCATTGTTGACTCAGGAACGGAACTCAAGTTTTCAGAAGAGAATAACTTCACGTTAGAGAATCCAACAGAGGTTAACCTTCCTCTGATACCAATTGAGAGGACCAGTTTGGGATATACCAAACACTGAGAGGGGGGGTGAATCAGTGTTGGGGACTTTTTTAAACCAATTACAACTTTTATCCCTGTACCTCTTGACCTGTTAAGATCTTGATTCTCTTATTCTATTTTCCCTGTCACATGTAATAATAGAAAGAAGTAAAAATATGCACACAATATTTTTACAAGGTTCACCACTAAATAATAGTAGCAACGTCCTTTCCATGAATGGGAAGGACTAGTGCATGGATTCTCCACTATAATGTAAAATGATGTTACAATGGAGTGGCTATGAAAACAATCCCTTTTCCAGTGTGAGTCCCTACACTTTGGAGAGGGGTGGGAAGCAATCCTCTTCCCTGGAATGGTGATGACCTAGTCCAACTTGCATCCACTAGCTGGTTCTTTATACTATCTATGAAGATAGTCTCTTGTAGCCTCTAGCTGGTTCTTTATACTGCCTCTGAAGACAGTCTTCTCTCTGTTAAAAGAGTTTGCAACACCAAAAGAATCTTTAAACTGTTGAGACCTATTGGATGTCACAGTGATACTTTTTTCGTCCTCTATTCAATTATTACATACCTAGCAGCATGCAGGTAAACAACCACTTCTTTCTCTGCAGCAAACCTGAAAGCTGGACAATCTTCTTCCCCTTCTTCTTCAGTGCAAAACCAGCTACACTGAGATCGCTTCTGATTCAATCTGCCAGAATCACAAACTCCCGTTGTGATTATCAGAACAATGAATACCAGATCATCTTAGCATTATCAGAATTAAATTTCCCTGAATAATTGTCAGCCCTCAGTTGGGCATACTCTGTTCTTCTTCTTCTCTTCGTTCTCTTTGACACAGTATAATTACAGTGTTCTAATCTCTTTCTTCAACTCTCAATACCAACATAAGAGTGTATTGGTATACTAACTTCTTCCGTGGTCCAGATATGAATTCAGTTGCACATCTTGTTCTTCCTCACTTCACAATACACAACAGTAGTGTTAAACACCAGTCGTGTGAGTGCGGTTCATCTTCTCTTTGTGAAACCGAATGGTTTACAGTTCCTTATTCTTCGCAAAGCTGCTTCGAGAGTGCAGTGCACCTATCGAAGGACTGCGGTACCCTCAAATTTTTTGCACACCCTTCTAGGCGACTTGCATGTAAAATTCAAGCCTTGCGTGGAAAAACAACTTTTGGTGCGAAAAACCTTTTTCACGCAACTCTTTTTTTTTCACGCAGAACTTACTATTTCGCGCAGCAGTTCCTATTTCGCGCAACACTTCTTCTTTTCACGCAATACTCTATACTTCAATTTTTCCGTGCGTCAGAGCTCGGGATTTGTCTATGTTTTGAGTCACACCCAATGAGAGGGGGTCACCTCATATTTATAGGCAGTTTGGACCCTGCGCGTAAAACCCCTTTCTGTGCGTAAAAATGTCTATCAATTCTTGAGATTACGCGCACCTTCCTGGATTTTTCACGCACCTCAGGACTTTGCCATTTTTCGACTATCTAATCAAAATACACCAATTGTGCGAAAAATTCCACACTACATTCCATATTGCGTGCAAAACCAATCTTTACCGCGACATCATGTTTTGCGCACTGCTCTAATATTTCGTGCATATCATGCCTTTGCCAATTTTCATCATTCTAAGTATGAAGAACCAATTGCCCGCAAAATTCCAAACCACATTCCATATTGCGCACAAACCCATCCTTTCACGTGACATCATATTTCACGCAATGATCCAATTTTTCGCGCAGCTCATGCCTTTGAAAATTTTTGATCTTCTGATCTCGAAATACCTTCTGCGCAAAAAACATCATTCCTCTATTTCGCGCATCACACCAATATTTCACGCAACCTTCATTTTTCGTATAGCCCACTGATATTACGCGCACAAATTTCTTTTTCGTGCATCCCGCTGATATTTCGCGCATCCTGCTAATATTTCGTGCATCCCTCTACTATTTCGTGCACCGCTTTATTTGTAACACCCGAGATTTTTATGAGTAATATTTTTTTCAAAGGAATCTTTCACTACACACTTGCTTGGCTTTCTTTACACGCAATTGCGACCTTCCTCGAATGCTTGCGTCGTACGCAATACCGAGTTTCACTAAACAACGATATGCTATTAAAATATTATTAAAACTAGCCGTTATGAATAGTAATAATCACTTTTTGAAATTTTATAAATTTTATTTTTCAAAATGGACTTCATTTTTGGATTCAGAATACCGAAATTAGCCTAGGGTGAAATTTTGGTATTTTTCTGAAAACGTTCAATTTTTGATGAATAGTGAAACCACTAAGTGGTTGGTTAAAAACTGAATTTTGCATAAAACTTAATTTTACCGCTTCTGCGAATGGAATTTCAAAAATCCGACAGAAACGGTTGATATCAGTAAGTAAAATGTGGTTCAATGAGATAAAAATAATTTTTGGTGAATAGTAACTTTTCACTTTTTTTTACCGCGGTTAATAGTAAATAGGGTAACTAAGGGTAAATATGATATTACTATTACCCTAACACATGTCCTAATTCTATTGGATAAGTGTAATTCGACAAAAAACAACTTTATGAATAAAATATGACCATTTAGGCCCACTTGAGTTAGATTAGGACATTTATTATTAATTTATTTAAAGAAGGGTTAAAATAGTTAAAATCAAAGTTTAATAAGTAAATCATTTTTAATATGGGTTTATACATAAGATAAATTCGACAATAAATATTCATTAGAAAGATAAAACTATTTCCTACATAATGGTATTTTATTTATAATTTTTAGACATTAAATAATTTAATTTAATTATGACACAACGATGATGTAGTAATTATCTTATTTATGAAATATTGACATAATTGATGTTATAAACACCAAAATAAATGTAATTTGAGACTTTTTATGAATTAAACTAATTTTCTAGGTTACTATGATATATTAGTGTTGATTTAATCAACTTGGTTCGAACATATAATTCTGTTATGACTTTCACAAAAATCATATATCAAATAGTGTCAAAATTGACACAAAATAGTTTTTAAATCAAATATTATATTATTAATTGTTATTTTATTCCTAAAAATATAAGGTTCGGCCAAATGACTTAGATAAGGATATATATATTAATAATAAACAATTTGGGGTTCGTTTGGCATGTTATAGTAAGTGTATTAACCATATAGTGAAAGAAAACAAAAAGACATGGAGTTAAATCTAATTGATAAGGTTAAAATAATACCCTAAACTTGTCTAAATCCTATTGGTTGATAGGATTTCGACCCATCCCCACCTTAGCTTCTACATAAGACCCTTTGGAACCATTATAAACCGATTTTGACTTTAATATAAAATAATATTTTGAGATATTCCTAAGGTGCCCCTCTCCTCCCTTATAAAAGGGCACCTCCTCCCCCTCCTCCTCACACCAATTTGAGCACTCATGCTCGGCCAACCCCTGCCATTTTCTCCTCTCCACTTCCCTAGAATAATCCTAGAGGTCCTGGTCTTCTTCAAAGACCAATCTTAGTTCCCTAAGTGGAGGATTCAAAAAGGCGTTCCAAAGAAGAGGTAATATCCATTACCGATCTTTTCAATTTCTTTCTTCTTCAACTTCTTCTTCTTTAGTTGTTTCATGATAAAGTAATAACATAAGTATTACTTACATACTTATATGTTATTATAAATATGAAACAACCTAATTCATCTTCTATCCATCCTACGAAAAAATGAAATCACCGCGCGTGCGTACGTACGGAATACCGTCTCCACGCCGTGGTGTAATCTATTTTCCACCACCACCTTACAAGGATGGGTATAATGGTGTAATGAGTAACTATTTATGATTATTATAAAGTAATATTGATACTTAAATAATATATATATACTCCAATACAATTCCACGATCATAGGAACGATATCATCACTCGTGCGTACGTACGGAATACTGTCTCCACGATGTGATGCGACTCGTTCTACATGATCATCATTACATTGTAATTATATAAATGAATTTAATGAATAAATATGATATATGTTACACTAATACCATTCTGGATATAAGGTATCTATAACCTTAAAAGAAGAATAAGAATTTATTCGGCAAAACACACATAAGAACAAAAGGCAATAAAGACCCGAGTAACAAGTAACAATGAAATATTACTAACAAGAAGCTAAGAATATGACCATATATGATATCATATCAATATGTATGATTCTGGAATAAGTCAATAACATTATTTAAACCATTATACAAGAGCTTCGGACACGTACAAAGCAAATCAGACCTAAGGTAAGGGAAATATCACAATCTCATTTTTATCCGAGATTGTTTATTCGTAAGTATTTGCTGGGGTGTATTTTATCATCCACATCCATGTTTCATCAATATGTAATATTATTTCCACCCACCTACAATTTATTAAATCCATTTTTACCATTCGGTGAGTTTTTAGTAATAGGTATGAAAGGAATCTTTTGTCGTTTTTCGTACGAGGTACTTTTTGACTTTTCTGACAAAAGTACGAAGAATGTTTTTTTAACTTATAGGGCATGAATGGATTTTTAAAAGATTATTTCCAAGAAACTTCCTTTACAAGTTTTCAAGTTTATTTTTAATCAACTTCTTTTATTTTAAAGTCGTATGAGATGTTATGAAAGGAAAAATGTTTTTGAAGTAGAAAGGATATTTTCCTCAAGAATGGAGTTCAAGTATTTTATCAAAATTATTTTCCATCTAAGATAATAAAAGGGTTCTGTTTTTATACCTATTATTATGTTGGTTTGATTATGTTGTGATGGAAATATTTTTATGAATTCCTTTATCTTATATGAATTTCTTTATGATGTCATGTTGTTTAAGAATTCCATTTTTATTACATGGGTTACGCTATGAGGTATGGTTTATGATTATGTGGAACACATAAGAAAGGATTCATTATAAGATGGGTGGGACCTATATCTCCCTCCAATGCATTGGGTAAAGATTTTATATCTCATGAGATAGACATGGCTGGAACGGTAGGTTATACCGGTTCAGTGAAACAGGACTGGAACGAGGGTGACTCGGTTCAGAAAGGGACTTTGTCCACTAAGATAGTCTTGGCAATGAGTCATGACTAACAAGAAATGATTTTCCATGATTATGTGTGCATGCCACAATGTTTCAAGTTTCATGTTATGATTATGGGGATCTCATTTTCACTTCTATGATTTGTTCCATGTTAAGATATTATGATCTCTTTGCAGGTTATGATTTTCAAAAAGATATGATATGATTTTTATTTCCTTTATTTGCCCTTGCTGAGCATTTGAGCTCACCCTTTTATGTTTTCTTTTCCCCAGGTCAGGAAGATGGATATTAAGTAGAATATGCTAAAAGGGACCCTTGATATGATGAAATAAATGGGAGACACTGTAGAAGATTTATGAACCAGTTGTTTATGTTTCTCAGTTTCTAAAGACACTATACCTATACGGTCCTTTGTGGTTTTGTCATATGTTGTAATAAGTGTGCTTCAATTTTGAAGTATTAACAATGTATGTAAAGTATGGGTCGTTATAGTTGGTATTAGAGGAAAGGTATAGTCAACCTTTGGAAACTAGGATGTGAAAGCCTTAGTAAGAACCCTAAGGATAAGTCTAAGCATAGAACACAATCTTAGTGTTTTAGAAATGGCCTTGAATACCATAGGATAAGACCTTAAGTGTGAAATTTTATCCTTGATTATGTGGTTTTCCTATTATAATTAGTGTTTCTCACACTATTCTTCTTGGTTTTAGTCAATGGCTGGAACCCGAAGGAACCGTGTTAATGCGGAATGCGATGGGCAATGAAATTATTGTCCCCCTGAGCAACCAAACGATATGGGAGCTGGAATGCAAAATCTTGTAGCCATGCTCACACATCTTTCTCAAGCTATGAATCATGCAGGACTTCCAAACGAGAAAAGGAAGGAGCAAAATTCTGTTGAATCCTTCATGAGGAAGCGTCCACCTTCTTTCAGTGGGTCTACTGATCCATTAGTTGCTGAACAATGGATTAGTACTACTGAAAAGATATTTTCAGTTCTTCAATGTTCTGAACATGATAAAGACATCCTAGCAGTGTATCGTTTGGAAGGAGATTCTGATCAATGGTGGAATCTTATTAAGAATACGAGGCAAAGGGATGAAATTGAGTATATGGAATGGGACGAGTTCAAGAACTTATTTTTTAATAAGTACTTCCCTCGTATTCTCCGAACAAATATGGAGAAAGAGTTTCTTGAACTAAAGCAAAGGGATGATGAATCTGTTGGTACCTATGAAGCAAATTTTACAAGACTTGTAAGGTACGCTTCTGGTATTATTATCCAACCTGAGAGTAAGATCGATTGATTCTTTAGTGGCTTAAAACCAAGTCTTCGAAGGGCGTTTACCATAAGGGACTTCAATAGCTACGAGGAAATCGTTCGATGTGCTCTAAAAGTCGAGATGGATATTGGAGTAACCCATCAGTCACATGGGTTTGATAAGAAGAGGAAGATGGAATTCAAAGGAAAATCTAAAGAGAACACTGAAAAGAAGATGAGATTTCCCTTATGCTCAAAGTGTGGAAAGAAACATGGAGGGAGTTGTCTTAAAGGGACAAGTAAATGTTTCAAATTTGGAAAGGAAGGTCATCGGGCATTTGAATGCCGCGATAATGGGAAGAAGATGTCTAATGATGCAAACAAAGGAAGGGATACACAGAATGAACCTACTACACTTCAATGTTTCATGTGCAAGGAGATGGGGCATTATGCCAATCAATGCCCAAATCCAAGGGTTGATGATGATGGTCGACGTCAACAAAATCTTAAGGCTAAAGGCAAAGGAAAGTCACATGCAATTTCTATCAGCGATGTGGAGTACGATAACAAAGTGGTGAAAGGTACACTTACCATCCACTCTAAAGTAGCAAATGTTTTATTTGATTCTGGATCCACCCACTCTTTTATTTCTGAAAAATTTTCTAAGGGTATCACCGTATTACCTCAAAAATTAGATTTTGAGTTAGCTGTGACAACACCTAATAGCACAACAGTCGCATCAAGAGTTTATAATTCTTCTCCGATCGAAGTTTGTGGGAAAGTGCTTCCTACAAATCTTGTGATCCTTCCTTTAGTGGAATTTGATGTGATTCTTGGAATGTATTGGCCTTCTCTACATGGATCTCATATCAATTTCCAAAGAAGGGAAGTCACATTTCATATTCCAGATCAATCTACAATCATCTATCGATGCAAGGATGAATATAACCTTCCAGTGGAAATTCCTTCCATCGTATGGGACTTGATTCCACTAAATGAAGGTTATTTATCTCAAATGGTTGGTGAGAAACTTAAGATTAAGAATATTCCCATCGTACGGGAGTTTGATGATGTCTTTCCAGAGGAATTACCGGGTCTTCCACCAAATCGTGAAGTTGAGTTTTCAATAGAAGTCGTACCGGGTGCTTTGCCTATTTCAAAGACACCTTATAGAATGGCCCCAATTGAGTTGCAGGAATTGAAGAAGCAACTCCAAGAGAATCTTTATAAGGGATTCATACGCCCTAGTGTGTCACCTTGGGGAGCACCTGTTCTATTTGTTAAGAAGAAAGATGGATCAATGAGACTCTACATTGATTATCGAGAACTTAACAAGATCACTATCCAGAACAAATATCCTCTCCCACGCATTGATGACTTATTTGACCAACTACGCGGAGATCAATACTTTTCCAAGATTGATCTTCGTTCAGGGTATCATCAATTAAGGGTCAAAAGAGAGGATATACCAAAGACGGCTTCCCGAACAAGGTATGAACACTATGAATTTATAGTGATGCCATTTGGTCTTACTAATGCCCCTGCTATCTTCATGGATCTAATGAATAGAGTCTTTAGAGACTATCTTGATCAATTTGTGGTAGTCTTTATAGATGATATTCTTGTCTATTCAAAGAGAAAGGAAGAGCATGAAAATCACTTGAGAATTATATTAAAGACCCTGAGAAAGGAGAAGCTTTATGCCAAATTTACAAAGTGTAAATTTTGGATTCAAAAAGTTGCATTTTTGGGTCAGATAATCTCAAAAGAGGGGATATCTGTGGATCCAGCAAAAATAGAGGTTATCGAAAGATGGTCGAGACCAACAACAGTAACTGAGATCCAAAGTTTCCTTGGTTTGGCTGGATATTATCGACGTTTTGTAAAAGATTTTTCACGATTATCTAATCCACTCACCAAGTTGACTCGGAAAGGAGTTAAGTTTGTTTGGACAGAGGAATGTGAAGAGAATTTCAAGGAGTTGAAAAGAAGGTTATCTAGTGCACCTGTGCTCACACTGCCTTGCAGTGGAGAAAGGTTTGTGATCTACAGTGATGAATCCAAGAAGGGATTGGGGTGTGTTCTTATGCAAAATGATATGGTGATAGCTTATGCCTCACGACAGTTGAAAATCCATGAGCAAAATTACCCAACACATGATTTGGAGTTGGCTGCGGTAATCTTTGCATTAAAGATTTGGAGGCATTACCTTTATGGTGAAAGGTGTGATATTTATACTGATCATAAAAGTTTAAAGTATATTTTCACACAAAAGGAGTTGAATATGCGTCAAAGAAGATGGTTGGAGCTGATTAAGGATTACGACTGCTCAATCCATTACCACCCTGGGAAAGCAAACAAGGTGGCTGATGCATTATGTCGACAAGTCCATGCTAGTTTATCCATGATGAGGATCACAAAAGATCCAATATTTATGGATTTACAAAGGATGGATCTTGGAATTATAATGGAAGAGGAAAAATATTATCTTTCTCAAATGAATGTTCAACCATCTATACATGTGAAGATTAAAGAGGCACAGAAAGAAGATGTCGAGTTACAAAAGAAGGTGAGAAATGTTCCTGAATTTAACCTTGATTGTGATGGGATAATAAAGTTCAGGAATCGGGTATGTGTTCCTCCCATCCCCGAATTAAAGAAGGAGCTGCTGGATGAGGCTCATAGTTCATCATTCTCTATTCATCCTGGAAGCACGAAGATGTATAGGGACCTGAAAGAGTACTTTTGGTGGGATGGCATGAAAAGAGATGTTGCTGAATATGTCTCTTGATGCTTGGTTTGTCAACAAGTTAAAGCTAAGAGACAGAAATCTAAGGGGATGTTACAACCATTACCCATACCCGAATGGAAATGGGAAAACATCACTATGGACTTTGTCACATGACTTCCTAAAACATCCAAAGGCAATAATGCTATTTGGGTCATAGTTGATCGTCTTACAAAGTCTGCACACTTCATTGCTATTAGAGAGGATTTCTCTCTAGATCAGCTTGCCAGGATATATGTAAAGTAAGTGGTACGATTGCATGGAGTACCACTTTATATTATATCTGATCGGGATCCGAGATTTACCTCGAAGTTCTGGCGAAGTCTTCAGCATACTCTGGATACAGAGTTGAGTTTCAGCACTGCTTATCATCCCTAGACAGACAATTAGTCTGAGAGAACAATTCAAACCCTAGAAGATATGTTGAGAGCTTGCTCTGTGGATTTCAAAGGAGGTTGGGATCAACACCTACCTTTGGTGGAATTTTCCTATAATGATAGCTTTCACTCCAGTATTCAGATGGCTTCTTATGAAGCTCTCTATGGAAAGAAATGCAGGACCCCAACTTGCTGGGATGATGTTGGGGAAAGAAATCTATTAGGACCTGATCTCGTTGATGAAATGGCAGAAAAGGTCAGATCTATTCAACAACACATAAGAGCAGCTCAGAGTCGACAGAAAAGTTATGCCGACAACCGAAGAAAAGACCTAGAGTTTGAAGTGGGTGATAAAGTGTTCTTACGAATATCTCCCTAGAAGAGGGTTATGAGATTTGGAAAGGAGGGGAAGTTGAGCCCTAGATATATCGGTCCTTTCGAAATACTGGATCGTGTTGGAAAGGTAGCTTACTGATTGGCGCTTCCACCGAATCTCTCTCAAGTTCACGATGTGTTCCATGTATCTCTCCTGAGAAAGTACATACATGATCCTTCACATGTACTCAGCTCAGAAGTTGTACCGCTGGAGCAAGATCTTTCTTATGAAGAACAGCCTATAGAAATTATGGATCGTAGCGAAAAAGTCCTACGAAACAAGACCACTCGATTGGTGAAAGTTTTATGGAGGAACCACCAATTAGAAGAAGCTACATGGGAGCTTGAGGATATGATGAGGGAGAAGTATCCTCATCTGTTTGTTACAAAGTGATGAATTTCGAGGGAAATTCTTTTTAAGGGGGGTAGAATGTAACACCCGAGATTTTTATGAGTAATATTTTGTTCAAAGGAATCTTTCACTACACACTTTCTTGGCTTACTTTACACGCAATCACGACCTTCCTCGATAGCTTGCGTCGTACGCAATACCGAGTTTCACTAAACAACGATATGCTATTAAAATATTATTAAAACTACCCGTTATGAATAGTAATAACCACTTTTTGAAATTTTATAAATTTTATTTTTCAAAATGGACTTCATTTTTGGATTCAGAATACCGAAATTAGCCTAGGGTGAAATTTTGGTATTTTTCTGAAAACTTTCAATTTTTGATGAATAGTGAAACCACTAAGTGGTAGGTTAAAAACTGAATTTTGCATAAAACTTAATTTTACCGCTTCTGTGAATGGAATTTCGAAAATCCGACAGACACGGTTGATATCAGTAAGTAAAATGTGGTTCAATGAGATAAAAATAATTTTTTTGGTGAATAGTAACTTTTTACTTTTTTTACTGCGTTTAATAGTAAATAGGGTAACTAAGGGTAAATATGATATTACTATTACCCTAACACATGTCCTAATTCAATTGGATAAGTGTAATTCGACCAAAAACAACCTTAAGAATAAAATATGACCATTTAGGACCACTTGAGTTAGATTAGGACATTTATTATTAATTTACTTAAAGAAGGGTTAAAATAGTTAAAATCAAAGTTTAATAAGTAAATCATTTTTAATATGGGGTTATACATAAGATAAATTCGACAAATAATATTCATTATAAAGCTAAAAATATTTCCTACATAACGGTATTTTATTTATAATTTTTAGACATTAAATAATTTAATTTAATTATGACACAACGATGATGCAGTAATTATCTTATTTATGAAATATTGACATAATTGATGTTATAAACACCAAAATAAATGTAATTTTAGACTTTTTATGAATTACACTAATTTTCTAGGTTACTATGATATATTAGTGTTGATTTAATCAACTTGGTTCGAACATATAATTCTGTTATGACTTTCAAAAAAATCATATATAAAATAGTGTCAAAATTGACACAAAATAGTTTTTAAATCAAATATTATATTATTAATTGTTATTTTATTCCTAAAAATCTAAGGTTCGGCAAAATGACTTAGATAAGGATATATATATTAATAATAAACAATTTGGGGTTCGTTTGGCATGTTATAGTAAGTTTATTAACCATATAGTGAAAGAAAACAAAAAGACATGGAGTTAAATCAAATTGATAAGGTTAAAATAATACCCTAAAGTTGTCTAAATCCTATTGGTTGATAGGATTTAGACCCATCCCCACTTTAGCTTCGAAATAAGACCCTTTGGAACCATTATAAACCGATTTTGACTTTAATATAAAATAATATTTTGAGATATTCCTAAGGTGCCCCTCTCCTCCCTTATAAAAGGGCACCTCCTCCCCCTCCCCCTCACACCAATTTGAGAACTAAAGCTCGGCCAACCCCTGCCATTTTCTCCTCTCCACTTCCCTATAATAATCCTAGAGGTCCTGGTCTTCTTCAAAGACCAATCTTAGTTCCCTAAGTAGAGGATTCAAAAAGGCGTTCCAAAGAATAGGTAATATCCATTACCGATCTTTTCAATTTCTTTCTTCTTCAACTTCTTCTTCTTTAGTTGTTTCATGATAATGTAATAACATCAGTATTACTTACATATTGATGTGTTATTATAAATATGAAACAACCCTAATTCACCTTCTATCCATCCTACGGAAAAATGAAATCACCGTGCGTGCGTACGTACAGAATACCGTCTCCACGTCGTGGTGTAATCTATTTTCCACCATCACCTTACAAGGATGGGTATAATGGTGTAATGAGTAACTATTTATGATTATTATAAAGTAATATTGATACTGAAATAATATATATATACTCCAATACAATTCCACGATCATAGGAACGATATCATCACTCGTGCGTATGTACAGAATACCGTCTCCACGATGTGATGCGACTTGTTCTACATGATCATCATTACATAGTAATTATATAAATGAATTGAATGAATAAATATGATATATGTTACACTAATACCATTCTGGATATAAGGTATCTATAACCTTAAAAGAATAATAAGAATTTATTTGGCAAAACACACATAAGAACAAAAGGCAATAAAGACCCGAGTAACAAGTAACAATGAAATATTACTAACAAGAAGCTAAGAATATGACCATATATGATATCATATCAATATGTATGATTCTGGAATAAGTCAATAACATTATTTAAACCATTATATAGGAGCTTCGGACACGTACAAAGAAAATCGGACCTAAGGTAAGGGAAATATCACAATCTCATTTTTATCCGAGATTGTTTATTCGTAAGTATTTACTGGGGTGTATTTTATCATCCACATCCATGTTTCATCATTATTTAATATTATTTCCATCCACCTACAATTGTTTAAATCCATTTTTACCCTTCGGTGAGTTTTTAGTAATAGGTATGAAAGGAATCTTTTGTCATTTTTCGTACGAGGTACTTTTTGACTTTTCCGACAAAAGTACGAAGAATGTTTTTTTAACTTATACGACATGAATGGATTTTTAAAAAATTATTTCCAAGAAACTTAGTTTACAAGTTTTCAAGTTTATTTTTAAACAACTTATTTTATTTTAAAGTCGTATGACATGTTATGAAAGTAAAAATGTTTTTGAAGTAGAAAGGATATTTTACTCAAGAATGGAGTTCAAGTATTTTATCAAAATTATTTTCCATCTACGATAATAAAAGGGTTCTGTTTTTATCCCTATTATTACATTGGTTTGATTATGTTGTGATGGAAATATTTTTATGAATTCCTTTATCTTATATGAATTGTTTTATGATGTCATGTTGTTTAAGAATTCCATTTTTATTACATGGGTTACGCTATGAGGTATGGTTTATGATTATGTGGCACACATAAGAAAGGATTCATTATAAGATGGGTGGGACCTATATCTCCTTCCAATGCATTGGGTAAAGATTTTATATCTCATGAGATAGACATGGCTGGAATGGTAGGTTATACCGGTTCAGTGAAACAGGACTGGAACGAGGGTGACTCGGTTCAGAAAGGGACTTTGTCCACTAAGATAGTCTTGGAAATGAGTCATGACTAACAAGAAATGATTTTCCATGATTATGTGTGCATGCCACAAAGTTTCAAGTTTCATGTTATGATTATGGGGATATCATTTTCACTTCTATGATTTGTTCCATGTTAAGATATTATGATCTCTTTGCAGGTTATGATTTTCAAAAAGATATGATATGATTTTTATTTCCTTTATTTGCCCTTGCTGAGAATTTGAGCTCACCCTTTTTTGTTTTCTTTTCCCCAGGTCAGGAAGATGGATATTAAGTAGAATATGCTAAATGGGACCCTAGATATGATGAAATAAATGGGAGACACTGTAGAATATTTATGAACCAGTTGTTTATGTTTCCCAGTTTCTAAAGACACTATACCTATACGGGCCTTTGTGGTTTTTTCATATGTTGTAATAAGTGTGCTTCAATTTTGAAGTATTAACAATGTATTTAAAGTATGGGTCGTTATATTATTTTTTCGCGAAACTCGCCAAGGTTTCCATGCACTCCATGCCTTCGTCATTTTTCAATGTTCTGGCTTTGAATCATTCCTTGCACGCAAAAATCGAAACCATATTCAATCTTTCATGCTTCATCCATTTCCAAAAACACATCTTCATCCCCCGATTTTTAGGCCCTAAAATTTGGAAAACACTGGAAAACGACGCCACATTAAACTGTGCTTTTCTTCCATCCCCAGATTATCCATTGATTTGTCATTTTTTCTCTTAACTACTTCCCATAACCATTCTTCTGCTCTTATCATGAATCCCACTATCGTGATATTTATGCACTGATAGATCAGCTTTAGCATTGTCAGAGTTGCAATGGGAACTGAAACTTCCCTATCCCCCAGTAGCATCATTACTTCCAATAAAAACTTTGTATGAATGGAATCATCATTTCTCCCCCTTTCTATCATAAGGCATGCATCACAAGTTCTCCTAACTCATGATATGTGTGAACTACATACCAGCAATGCATTGTCTGATTTAGAATATAATGCGAAATGCATGGCTACCTCAGAATGTCAAGCCCTTCCACATTCTCTCTTCTTCATCAACCATCATTCTACACTTCATACAAATCATATGATTTTATTCTTCAAGTAATCTATTTAATGGATTTATATCATGAAGAATTTCATGATATTCTTCAAATCCTCATTCTTCTTTAATCATCATCAGATGGATGATACTTCTCCATTCTGATCCAATCATCCTCAAATGGATGATACTTCTCCATTATTCATTGTTGAAAACAATGTGTCACCTGTGACACAAGTTCATTGAACTTAGGATCAGCTCAACAATCTTCTGAATTGATCGTCTAAGAGAATTGATCAAGTATGAAATCGAATGCTATGATTCCATAAAAATTCTGAAGGCAACCTCACTTCAGCCAATCTCCACAAACGTTTTTTTCCTTCTTCATGTCTTTCTTCATTTTGACCAGCATTGACAACTGTTGACAACAAATACAATCTTCATACACAAAGTGGTCCCAACACAGCGTGGATCTAGTCTGCAGATTCATGTCAGTTCTAGCGTTCTAATGAGGTGAGGCTCGACATTGTCTCCACAATAGCTCAGAGGGGGGAGGATTTCTTATCTTGGCATATGGCGGTGGATTTTTTTCTCTGGGTTTATCGTGATGGAGTCTATGATATGGTGATGCAGTGGTTTTTGTTTTCAGTTTTTTTTGTTCGATCTGTGGTTTTGGATCTGTCGGCATGGTCCTACTCCCAGTTTGTTTTTTATCTCTTGCTGTTTAGTGGCTTTGTCTGACTCGATAGCTGGTGAGGGTCCCTCATATGTTTAGATCTTTCCAGTTTCAGCATAGAGCGGCGCTTCTGGTTCATATCAACATGGATCCCCTCTTTGGTGGTGCTTCTGTGGTGTGGTTTTTGAGTCTTCCAGCCCAAGGTGGCGATCACTCGGTAACTTACATCTTGGAGTTCCTGCTCTTTGGATTGCTTTCTTTTGTGGTGTTATAGGGATGTTGTGGGATCTTTGTGGAGGGGTTATTTGTGGTGATGATTCATTGTTTCTTCTTCATGTATCATTCTGAGCTGGTGGTTATGGTTTTCTTCCTTTATGTTATGCTTGGTTTGTGTTGGAATGGTGATTCATTGGACTCAACCACATGGAATAGGCCCAAGAAGAGGTTTAATAGACGGTTTTTTCACATTTTCACGTTCAAATGTTGGGGAGGGGCCGCTCTAAGTTGTCAGTGTTGTTTTAATCATTATGTCCTTTGGGTCATGATTTGATTATGGTCACGAAGTCTGTTTGGGTTCCCCTTTCTTCACTTAAATGGGGTTTTCTTTATAATAAATAAAAATTTGCTGGCCTTCCGGTCGTTGGATGAAGCATACATTCTAATCTCCATATTACTATTCGTATCAGTCACATTACTATTCCAATGGTCATGTCATTATTCCAATGGCCATATTTATAATGACCACAAGGGTCTATTGGTTCATATAAATACCTCTTATTTCATTCATCATTCACTTCTATTTTCTCCCAAGGTTATATATATATATATTTACTTTCATCTTTTTAATGAATATTGTATTATTAACATTGCGTTTTATTTCTGTAGATTTTTTTTGTGTGTGCGGTCATTCTAGTTGATCGAGCAGACCAAAATTTTACTATGCACTAGATCATGAGGGGCCCTAAAATCCAATGAACACTTTGGACTCTCTGGCCTATGTCACACAGTAAGGTCAATTGACATTGTTTCCATACTATCCCATGAACTCCTCACTATTCATAACTCCAAAATCCATCAATTCTCTCAACTATCACATTTGATACCACTATGTCACAACTCCCTTCATTCAAAGATATGATAATGAGGGGAGAGAGATAATGACCATAGAGTCTCACCTCAATTATGCCCCAAGTTGGAGACTAGCCCTGAGGGTATAAAAATATCCTGAAATAGGATACATTTATCTCTATAATTATATAATATTTGGAGATAAGATGAACCATCCACAATAACTCCAAGACATACTATAAAAATAAACAAATGACATCACACAATGCATGTATAAATAAAATTGATATAAATAAAAATATCAAAAGTAAATACCCAAAAGAAATGATAATGTAGTGATACAACCACTATCCAAAGGTCTGAGCAATTAATCCCGAGCATAGTCCATGTAATAATATTTGAAACCTGAAAATATTTAATATATGTAGGGTGATAATACAAGTATACTTAGTAAGAAAACCAAAGTCTCTCATGCATATGTGAAAGAATCATACTAATTCACCCGTGAGAAAACACAAAAACTAAACACCAGCTATACAGGTATAATAACCAAACCCAACCTCACCATGGTAGAGTAACCAAATAATGTATTCCAAGTAATATAATATAACAATAATAACATTGATAAGGGTATTACACATCACTTTACCACTAGTATGAAAATATCACACCCCAATTTCGTACATCCTAGATATTCCATCTCTTTTGTATATCACACCACCCCGAAAGCACGGTCACATCACATCATGCCTGCAGACACCTAGGCTCGCCCCCCACATGTATAACTAGATCACATCTCACATAAGAAAACCTAGTCCATAACATAACCACTACCATAAACAGAGTTTTATGGTATCGTGAACATGTAGAAAATCAACCATGTTCCCTGCTCCTACCAGACACAATCCCCACCATAAATGCCCCACATGCACGATCATATCACATATCACCCAAATACATATAGGAAACAACAAAACCACTTCCATAACCAGAGTAGTAAGGTATTGTGAACATGTAGGACATAAAATTTTTCCCCTCCTCCTACCATGTACGACTCCCACAATAACCACCCCAAAAGAATAGTCATATCACATCTCTCCCAAGAACACTAGGGCCACTACCTCACAAGAATGGTCATATTTCACCTAAAAACAAATGGTCTATCACAACCACAATTTTAATGAACTAACAAACCTATATCCATCACATCCCATTCAATTCCTACCACAACTGGAAGAGAGATAATGAATCTACAGGCACCCAACCATCCATTATCCTCACCAAATTTAAGGAAAAATACACCACATGAGACTATGTGGGGGTCGAAATATAGTGCTCAATGTAGGTTGGATGTGTATATAAATTAAAAGAAATATAAAAATATATACATATATCCACAGACAACCCCACCCTATGGGTTCACTAACAAACACTAACTAACTCCCAACATCATCACTTCTTCCACCACCTCAAAATTCACAACACAAAACAAACCACAAGCCATATCACACCACCAAACAATTACCATTATCTAACCCATTATTTTCATTATTAAGCATAATACACATTTAACCACACATCCCATCATTTATTTATTAATTTATTATTTCTATCCTATTAACCAAACCAAACCCATCCAGTTAAGTCATTATTAAATAATTATTTATTCTATCACAACCTAGGAGTGTAGCACAACACTACCACATATTGTAAGAAAATCATCATTCATATCATACCATTAACTCACCTCCCCAAAATCATGACCAAACAACCAAAAATTCACTATCCCAAAATCACTACCACATAAAAAATACCTTGATACCCCAAAAGAATGTCTAAAAAACCACCACCTCACTACCCCAAAATTATTTCCAAACTACCACCTTACCACCAAAAAAGCATATCCAAAAAAACAATCACCTCACCACCCCAAAATCTTTAAAAAAACCATCATCCCCAACAAGACCCACCACACATAAACCATTAATAACCGCCGAAAAAGAACGACAACACATCATAGAATATCAAAATCCATTCTCAAATTTAAAAAGTTACTTTTATCACATTCCACTTTATTTTAGGGTTATTATCACAGAAAACGTAATCCCAAAGAAACCATTTTATTATCCAAATATAAGTGGTTAGCCAATTTCCATTTTATGTTGATATCACAACAGTCAGCACAAAAGTAGTAGTCACCGAACAATTATCCAATGTAAAAAATCCCCCAAAGGCCATAATTCTCAGTGGGGTCATGAAGCTCGTATAATCACAATATCATAATTAATAATAAGGCAGTAAAAACATCAGAATCATACCCTTTTATCCATAGATATCAATTTTACCAATTATTTATATTTGATTAAGCCAGAACAACCATATCCCACAAATAAAAATGAGAAATCCCCCATGATGCATAATAAATATAAACAAGGGATTTATACCTCAAAAAATCTTTAAAATTCATTGTGAAACATAGGGAAAAGAAGAAATTACCTCCAACTACAATTTCACCATGAGGTACCATGGATTTACCTACACCACTCCCAATAACAATCAAAATGAAACCCAACACACAACCAAACCAAAAAAAATATTTTAGTGAATCACATAAAAAATAATGGAATAAAACCAACCAAGAAATAGATGATAACTAACTATGGATTTCCAAAATCGATCTACTACAACCAAAGGATCAAAGTAGTAGGATGAGGGCTTGGTGAACTCCCCACAGTGCTATTGGGTCTAAAAAATGAGAGAGAAGGTTGATGGTCATAGGGTTTTAGAGAAACCTGATTATTTCACCTTTAAATATGTAATACATAGTACCTTTACATGAAATGTAATCCTTAAATGTGGTGTAAATGTCAAGAATTAACTTTAACTAAAAAACACAATGCCTCAAATTAGTTTTACAGTAAATTTATTACACAATTTCAACCAACCTTACACAGGTTGTGATTCTCATTTACAAAAAATCTACATTTTACATGGTGTGTATTTCCTCTTTTTCAATGTTTTAATATCCAAACTCCTCCTATTATTTACTAGGCCTCCTCCAAGAACCTCCAACACATAAACTAGAAATGTAACTAGAAAATAAAGGACAAATAGTTACACATTATGTGTTAGTTTGATGTGAAACTGATTCCTACACATTAAAAATGACATATGATTCATTTTCCTAAATTATAAAGACAATAAGAGTGGGTTTTCACTATATTTTAGTGAGTGACACACATTTTGAACTAAAATTTCATTTTTATACTAATAACAGATACATTGAGTCATATCGGGCCCATAGTGTTTCATATTGAGTTCAAAATGATTCATACATGTCAAAAATTACATATAGATCATTTTACTAAAGTATAAAAACAATAAATATGTGTTTTCTTAGAATTAAGTATGTCACTGGTCCATTTTACTATAATTAATGTCAATTTTAAATAAAAAGACATGATAGGAGTCATACCAGTCACACTATGTATCAAATTGTGGTATGGTTTATTTATAAACATAAAAGGACCTAAGTATAATTTTTACAACATATCAAAACAATGTGAACTCTTCTTTTAGTCTTGAGTATATCACTTTTCCTTTTTACTAAATGACACACTTGGATTCATACTAGTCACACCGTGCATCATATTGAGGTTTAATTGATTTATATACATCAAAAATTATTTAGGGATTATTTTTATGAAGTATAAGAACAATCCAAATGTGTTTTACAGGTTTTGGTTATGTTAGTTAAACTTTTTACTATAATTAATGTCAATATTAAATAAAAAAATACACTTGGTTTCATATCGGTCACACTATGTGTCAGATTGAGTTGAGGTTAATTCTTACTTGTAAAAAATGACTTATGGATTGTTGTATTAAAATATAAAAATAATACAAATGAGTTTTCAATGTTTTGAGTGTGTTGCTTGTTATTTTTACTAAAATTAATGTCCATTTCAAATAAAAACAGACTCTTGGATTCATATTGGTCACACTGTGCATCAGATTGAGGTAAGGTTGATTCCTTCCTGACACAAATGACTTATGAGAAATTTTAATAATGTATGAGAATATTAAGAATGAGTTTTATTAGTTTTGATTTTTCACTATTGTGTTTTACTAAAATGTTAATTTTAAATAACAAGACACACTTAGAGTCATAATGGTCACACATGAATTGGATTGAGGTGTGGGTGATTCCTATATGTCAAAAATGACTTATTTATTGATTTAATCAAGTATTAAGACAATTTGAATTTTATTCTAATTTTTGAGTTTGTCAGTTGTTCTTTGTACTAAAATATCACTATAAACTGAAAACATGAACTTTGTATTATACCAATCACATTATTCATCAATTTGATGGGATACTGATTCCTAAACATCAAAAATGTCTTGAAATCATTTTTACGTTATAAAGAAAATCATAGAATGTTTTCTTAGTTTTCAATGAGTGACACATGTTGTGAACAAAAATGTCAATTTTAAATTGATAACTGACACTTCGAGTCATAATAGGCACATAGTGTATCAGATTGAGGATAAAATGACTCATAGAAGTCATAAATGACTTATGTATCACTTCCCTAATGTATCAAAATAAAATGAATATATTTTATCAGTCTAAAGTATGTCACATATCTTTTTTCATAAAATTAACGTCAATTTTAAATAAAAAGTTACACTTGGAGTCGTACTGATCACACTATTCATCAGATTAACATTTGGGTGATTACTACACATAAAAAATTACTTATAGATAATTTTTCTATTCTATAAAAACAATATGAATGCATTTTCTCAGTTATTATGTCTCATGTGTAGTTTATTAAAATTAATGTCAATTAAAAATAAAAAGACACACTGAGAATCATACTAGCCACAACGTGTGTCTGATTTAGGTGTGACTGATTACTACATTTCAAAAATGACTTATAGATCATTTTATTGAAGTATGAAAATAATATGAATATGTTTTCTTAGTTTTGAGTATGTGGTGTGTATTTTTTAAATAAAATGTAAATTATAACCTTAAAACATATAGTTTGAGTCAAACTGAGCACACTATGTATCAGATTATGGTGCAGCTGATTGAGTATGTGATGTTTTTTAACATTAAACTATATGAACCAACCCTTAAAATAGATAAGTCTTAAATTTGGTTATAAAAGGAAACCTCATGCTGCCTGAAATGCCTCATCCAAAAGCAACATGTTCATTCTTTTCTGGCCTATTTAAGAAAGTTGAAAGAAAAGTACGACTTCTAATAAAATAAACCTATATAATAAAACATGTTTTATGTTATTAAGACTATAAATAAATAAATTAAACTTAAATATGAAACAATATACAAATAAAATATCAATTTTAAATAGAAATCACAAAATTTGAGTCATACTGAGTACATTGTGTATCATATTTAGGTATAGTTGATTCCACCTTATATTTTCATCCTACTGTGCATGATCATAGTATATGATTGAATCATCCTTGTTGAAGAAGTCATTTCTTCATGATTGTTTTGAAAATTAAGAAAATAATTATTAGATAAAAATTATGAGAAAATTTTCTAAAAAAGTGGGTAAAATGATTATAAAATAAATTGAATTAGTAGTATGAAGTTGCATATTCATGATATATGTGTACATTCTGACATCATGTAAGCTACCATTCATTTATAAACAAATATATTTTGTTTATTTAATTTTTGGACTTTCAAAAGTCATGGTAGTAATAAACAAATTAATGAATTAATAAATATTTTAAATAAATTTGTAATTATATTCGAGAATACCTCTCCGAGGATGTATTTTTTTGGGGGTATATGATATCTATCACAAATTTTAAAACATAATAATCGCAATATTTTCCATTTGTTTGTTTCATACACTAAAAAAACATTGAAAAAAATAAGTATTTTTCTTATATGTGTTTCGATAGAGATAAGTTATTATATATACACTAATAATTATCCACTTTTAGAAGTCAACATGATCCTTATAGGCATGTAATGTCCTCATGTCATGGATTTTATGACATTTAAAAACTTCTCTATCGTAATATACTCCTAATTAAAACATAATTTAAAATATATAACTTGAATTTTAGTTCTAAAATATTTAATTTATTGTATTAGAAATTAATAAACTTCATCATGTGTGGTCAGTTTATTATGTATCCATACAATGGAAATAAGAATATTATATCATCCATAAGTTTTATCTCAAACACCACAGCTAGTTTTTCCACTATTGCGTCAATTTTAACTGATTCTATTTTGGTTTTTTATGTAGAAGTGATGTGAATAATAATGAATCCATATTTATGTTCATAGGGGTTTCCCATAAAATATTATTGATATAGATTCCATCAAAAAATATAAATTTTATTGAGTCATAATTAACATATTAGATCAGTTATTGGAAAAAAATAATGAAAACACATATCATGTATAAATATACAACTAAGACTCCTAGCCATTCATAATTGAGGATTTCATTTACATTTTATAGCAAAATGAATTCATTAATGGAATATACTTACATCTATTCTTCAAAATCAAGTATGTTATTACTACCACTTTGTAACCTTGAATCCATAAAACCTTCAATTTTGGTAAATTCAGATATTCAAAAGGTAGTGTAAAGGTGATTTTCAACGATATTTTTGATTGGTCGGTTACACATTTATATATTGATTAGAACTTTCATTTCACTTCCTTTAATTTTTCCGTTTATAATAACATTCATTAGTTTAGACCTTTTTCATTAATTGTTAATGGTTTAAAATGAAAAATAAATTTGAAATAAATACCTCATTATTGAAATGTTTTTTACAAGATCTAATAACCATGATATGAATGTTCTAATAGGTAGCTCGTTCGTATGAATATCTGCATCATCAAGTGGAACATGTAACTTTGTTCTCATCTCATGAGCTATGCTAATTACCACTCTCACAGAACTCATTAAATGTTTTACATTGTGTAGAGTTACTTCTTGGATATTGTATATAGTATCCCTCCCAACAATGTGATGGGATGATGTTGATAGATATAAAACATATTAAATTTCACCTATATAATATAATTAATATAAAGGTATTAGTGTCTAAATCATTCAAATTTCATAGAAATAGTTATGAGAATATTTATTACCCCATCTAAGATAACTCTTTTATGGGAAGGACTCACCTCAAAGATTATGGGATGTGGAGATATTAACACAGTGGTTGTTCTTTATTTGTGTCTTCTCTTTTCTTATCCCATAAAATTTTCTACTGACTCATACTACCAATGAGAATTTTATTCAGGGGAAGTTGATCGTGCTTACATCTATTCCATTTATTTATCATTATCCCCATATTCTTTTATTTTCTAAAAATAAGTTTAGGGTGTCATCCCAAAACCCACACCTTTAACATGGCCATATTATTCTTGTTGCTTCAAGGCCACTGATAGTGTTTTTTTATCTGGTAGAGCTGATGATTATTATTATGGATAATTCAGATAAAATTATAGGAAAATAAGTAATCATTATTACTTAATAATGGTTTTAAAAAAAATATTATTATTATTTTATACTTAAAAATGATTTCCACACTTTTTTTTGTGTTTTCACCTATTAGTATTCTATATTTATTTATACATGCCTTTTTCCATAGAACATGGTGTGGGATTAATGTGGATTTAGATTGAGATTCATCAATCTCTATATAAATAGAGTAACATGATTTTTTTTTAATTTCAGGTCAAATTAAATTATTAAGTTATATTTAAAATATGTACCAATTTTTTTAAGTGAATCATACCATATCCTTACATTATGGTAGGATTATGTTGGTTTTTCATCCTAGTGATTATTTTCTTCACTTATTTGTTATTTCATAAATTTAAATTTATTAATAAAAGTTATTAATACACATATATTCAAACAATTTATTACCATCCACAATGTACCTCAAAGGATGTCTCGTCATAAAGACTAGTAAAACCATCCGACAATTCTTATCTTATTAGGTGTTCATACAGATGCTGTGGGTGTGGGATTATTTTACTTTTAGAATATTTGAGATAAATCTTTATTATAATTGTGTGAAATACTCTCTGATACATTATGAAACTCATTAATACAAATTTTTTTGGAGTCATCTATTATAAAATCACTCTATAAGGGATAATAAAGATTAAGTCAATGTTTCATTATTTTTTTAGTAAAATAAAGAAATGATATCATAATGTTACCTTAATATCTCCCCAAATCAGTGTCTTAATCAGGGTCACAACATGGTTCCATGAATCAATGTCAATAGGTAAACATTTTCTATTAGTGAGCCCAATGAAACTACTGAACAAGGAAATTTTGGCGTTAACATGCTGGTTGTGTGAATTCCATCCATCCTAAAATTTCATCCCCTTGTTTCTCACCTTAATAATTATTTTTATAGAAACATCACACTATGGAGCTCATTTTTTCGGGAAATTAGTTTTTCTTCATCTACGATTTCCTCGGGTTCAACATCAGTAATATATTCTTTCTCTAGATTTGTAGCATCGACATGCCCAGAAGGTTGTTGTTCCTCTATATTGGTAGCACCAACTGGTTGAGAAACTTGTTGTTACTCATGATTGGGAGAATTTACATGTATAGAGGTCATTATCTATATAAGTGACTAAATATTTAATTTAGATTATGTAAATGGTGTAGTTAATAGATAATAACATGAGGTAATAAAATGTATATTACAAAAATATTCAATATGATTATTGAACTTTCATTTTTAATGGTTGAAGGGATTTTACCCCTCTATCAAGTATCCAGATCCCTTCATCATAGTATCCTATCACATACAAGACCTCATATACATTGGGACCTATATAAAATGATTAGGATGTCCCACTGAAAGGGTCATCCTCAATTGAATTTTCATCTAACACTTCCTTGGTTTTGGTCAACAACAGAACAATTTACCACTTTCAGTTTGCAAGATATGGAACACGAAATACTTATACTGCCTGTGATTCCATTATAATTGGTTTATCTGGGAACCCTTCCTTAATAAAATCCACTTACATGAATCACAATTCATTTATTTTAAGAACACTATCATTATCAACCAACATGCATTGAAAAATCATCACTTTGAATATTATATAATCCAACTACCACATTTTTTTGATGATGCTAAAGTATGACATATTTGAATAAACTGGATTTTGTTCCTTGGTAACATATATGATCATCGTTTCAACCACAATTGTAACTCTATTATTTTTTATGGTACTACCTTCATCATGTTCATTTATATAGAAAATATATCCATTATTAATAACCACTATAAGATAATACATGCACACTTGGTCATATGGATATCCATCAAAGTCGTTCAAAAATAAAATCTAGATTTTCATCTTACTCCTTAAAAATATGACTTAAAAACCATCTTAAAGACGATTAATTATGTGTATCTTATATCCAGAATTCATCCCTAGATGGGTTAAAATGCCTAAGAGTTTCTTTGTGGGTTTCAAAATATGGGGATACCTATAAAATATTATGAAAAAATAAAGGTTAGATAACTCTTGATTAGTAATAATGATTTTGAGTAAATATATTCCATAAATTCCTTTACCCACAATCCATTCAGTGTGATGAGATTTCATTAGACCAATAATTTCCACACTGATCGGTATTCGTTACATAATTCAATGAATTCCTCAACAATATATTTCATCGCAATAAAACCCTCTGTAATACTTCAATTTTTAACATACCCTTTAAAAATATTCATATTCAATTTAATGAGGTATATCCATCTATAATGTATAGGAACACATAATTGAATATCTCTTACTAGGTAAACCATCAAGTGAACAATCATATCAAAAAATGCTGAGAGGAAGAACATTTCATATTCATATAATATGATTGAAATTTCATTTTCCATAGTTATAAATTTCATCGAGTATATAAATTTTCTACATATATCTTTGAAAAATAAAGTGTAGTAGTTTAATGTATGATGGAAATTCTTGGGAAAACATGAAACGTAAAGCTACATGCATTAGATGTTGCATCAAAACATGAAAATCATGTGATTTCAGATCCTTTATCTTTAAATTAGTCATAAAAATGATATTATTGATATTATATCAATACCCTATGGAATCTTTATATGATTCAAGATGTTTAAAAACTGATATATCTCCTTCATGGAAACAGTGTAAGAATTTGGAAGAAGAAAAGTCCATTTTTCACCCCACACTGGTGCCAACTCTTCCCCTATTCCCATGAAAATCATGTCAAACCTCGGCTTAATTTCATACTTTTCGATATTGGGAACATTTAGTAATGTTTCAATGACATCATCACATATTTTTTTTCAACATCCTTAGCATCAAGATAATGTATGACATATAAACACTTCTAGTATGGCAATTCAAAAAAAAAAACTAATCTCTTTTTCCAAATAGTTTTGGTATGATTTTTTGATTTTTTTACCAAAATCAGGGTCTATATATTTTACATTCTCAAATAGTTGATCACCTGTTAGTGGATATAGTGTTTTAAAATATTATGAATTCCCATCAAATTATTTTTTCCATAGTCATTACTTATGATGTCGGTGTATAAATTTTCATTGTTCTAAAAACATAGTCTTTGATGAATATTTCTACCTAATTACCTATGTAACTTATTCAAAAATTTGACACCCTTGAGTTTCTTTAATACCATATATTAACAAATTTAAATAATTAGGAAAGTTATTTATCATCCCATACAACATGGATCTCTATGTGAAATGTTCATTTTTTTATGTATCATACAACATAACTCCAGAATCCCATAATAATTTCAAATAATTGATCAGTGGAGAAAAATAAACATCAATATCATTACTCGATTATTTTACACCTAATATAAGAATAAATAACATAATTTATTTTCATTTCATGAATAAAAATAGTGGAATGTTATAATTTACCAACATAACTGGCCATGTACTATAAGTGCTACTTTGAAAACCAAAAGGATTCAATCCATCTATATATAGCACAAGAGGAATGTTTCTCAGCTCATTTCCAAATTCAAGATACTCATGATCTGCTTCGTTATACTTAGTAGAGTCTTTTGGGAGAATTTTTTTTTCAATATTTATTTCTTGTATTTTCTTGTCATGTCAATTCAGTTATTGTATTCTCTCTTCCATATAGGAATTTAAACCTTGGAATGAGTGGAAAGTACCACATGACTTTCTTAGGACATAATTCATCTTATTAGATCAAGAAGTACCACACATTGGCACTATTTATGTGATTTTTGGTTCTTTATAAATAGAATTCAATAATTTTGACTTATATGTATTCTCTTAGATATCATACCCATTGAATGTAGCATTCATTTAGTGTCATATGTATGGATAGAAATCTCATTATCTTCTGGGATCATATCATTTAATAAAGAAAGTAGTTTATTAAAACTAGATAAACATTATCCATTTATATCCTTTAAAATATACAACTTCAATATGGTTAACAATGCTATATATTTATTAAAATCAGAATACAATGGTACCTTTTCAAAACACTTTTACTTCTCAAACAATTTTGGAATATCATGATGTTCATCTTCAAATTTCATTATCATTTCCTAAATATGATCTTCATTATCATTCACACCTATAATCACATTTTAGATATGATCTCCTTCATTTTCCAAACCTTTAATCCTATAAAATGATCCATAAAACATAGTGTCATTAGAGTTACTAGCTATATTCACTTTTCCCCTATGTTTAGTTCCACATTTATAAGTTCGATCTATTTTATGAGAGATAGTGTTCTTACAACTCCTTTGAACTAATTAGCCTTGAATATAAGCAGCATAAAAACTAACAAAGGGTTTGAGAAGGGTCACATGCATGACCTTTTACAAACATACTGAACTCTATAACCCCATATTAATACACATTTGTCATATGATTGGAATCCAACCATTTTCAATTCATATCCATCCTAATTTATTCGATAAAGTTAATATTAAACATAATAAATAAATACAAAAAATAGGCCTTTTAAATAAGGGTAACCCAACATTTTATTGTTTCAAATAATTTATTCATGCTTTTAAGGAAATGGGTAATTGAAGTTAAGAAATGATTTACTCCACTGGTAGTAGGAGTTATCATCTGAATTCATCCACAATGATCACTATAATGTAGTAGGGTATTACTACTGCTCAAGGTAGTTCATGCAACATTGGTGCATATCCAGAACAGATGGGGGATGTGTCTCAAAATTTAAAATTCAATAATAACTGTTTGGGAGATAAAGTTGATGATGATGAAATTTTTCTACATTAATATAAATTTACCCATGATGTGGAGTTGATGAAGAATTGGGAAACATTTCTTAGTTCTCTATCTAATGTTCAAAAAGTGGCAGCAGTTGTTTGATCCCCATAAGGGGCACCATGATTGGTGCGACCATTAGAAGGCTTATATGGATGGTATTACATGAAATCATTGGGAAACCTTTTTATTAGTTTTTAAAAATCAGTTAATCCCATAAAAATATGTTACCCTTTATTTAAAATCACTTATTCACAAAAAGTATACCCATTAAAAAAACATTTGTTGGAAAAATAAACACCAAATTCTTTTTAAAACTGTTTTAGAAAACTGGCTATCTATTTTTAAAACCAATCCCTTTCCTTTTTGAACCATGGTTTAAAATTTTTAACATCATTAAACCCCCTTTATGAAGGTTAAATAACCTATTATACAGTATAGTATATATAAAAATTTACACACACACACACATATATATTTATATAGAAAAAAATAAAATCTATATTATTTGAAAACATTTTCATAACAGAAAATATGGATATTGAATACAATAATTATTTCAAAAATTAAAAAAAGGAAATATTATATTTTTTAAAATATTTTCCCCACTAAAAACACTCGTGAAAATTGAAATCCATAGCCATCAAAAGAAGAAATCATCTTTATGTCTTACCTCCACCCCTCCAAAACCCAACAATAATCAATCTTATTACTAATTCTATTGGTTTCATCCTTTTACACAACTAATTAACTAAAATAGTTTATCATCCTATATGTCCTCAAAATTTTATTGATATGAACCCTTAGAAGTTAAGACCAAATTAGAGAAAAGATGTAGTTGTAGAGGTCTCCCCTAATTTAAACCATGCAGGTGATATTGGATGCAAAGTATGTTTAGGATTTTCAATGGGGTTAAACATTAATTCAAATTTTTAAAGCGGTATGTGTATAACTATAACTGATAATGAATTTCGAGACAGTAAGTTCATACATAGATTGTGAAAGAAAATAAAATTGATCAAATATCACAAATTTTACATTATACCTCTTATTTATATCAACATTCTATATTTGCTGAACATGAAATCCAAAAAAAACATCAAAGCTAGTTTTGAAACTCATTCAACACTTCATCAAAATCATACATCCAACTTCTATCAAATATGATTTAAAACATAAAATACTTCATATAATAAAATAACTCTTAATTATCCAAATGAATTTTTTGAAAAAATAATAATCATAAAAGCATAAATTAAATAAATAAATATATATATTATTATATAAAATTCTATAAGTTTATAAACTTATAAAATTATATATAATTTATAAAATAATTTATATTGTAAATAAATAAATAAAATATATAAATGTATATAAATTTATAAAACTATATAAATGTAAATAATTTTTATAAAGGTATTTATATGTTATGTGTTTGGGGGTATAATTATATCAAAGGAACACACTCTGCACACACACAGACCTGAATGGTAGGTTATATCCCACCCAAGGGATAACCTACCCAACCAAATTCTTTTATTACATTATAAATATTTGGTATGCAGGCCAAGTGGCCATGTAGCCCATTACATGGCCCGTAGGCCCAAAATTTTGGCCCAAGACCCATTCTATGAATAGTATCGCCACAATACCCACTCCTTCAACTATGCCCACCACTTCTTTACCACCACCGTTATAGTGTCTTCATTGCTACACTGCCTCCGCTGCTACAGTACTGCTATAGTTCCCTACACACAATGGGTTTTGAAACCCCATTTTTCATGTAGGATTACGCGGTTCTTACCACTAAGTCAAATTTATAGAATTATATAGTTTTAAAAATTTATAAAAGTATAAAATTATAATATTTAAAATTAAAATATATAAAATTATAAAAGTTTAATAATTTATAATGAATAATAATATAATTTTATATTAATTTATAAATCTATAAAACTATAAATGTATAAATAGTTATTAAAATTTTATATGCAAACTATATATGTACAAAAGGATATAATATTAAATTTATAGAAGTATATAAATTTATAAATGAATAATACTATAAAAGTTGTAGTATTTAAAATATATAATTTAATTATATTAGTATAATATGATATACTATGTAATTTATAATAGTATATAAATTTAAAAACAAATAAAACTATAAAAATATAATTTTTTTATAAAATTATATATATAAATTATATAAATATTATAAGATATACTATATAATTTATAGATGTATATATATGTATAAAATATTATATCTATAAATATAAATATAACATATTATATTAATAAAAAATCACAAATTTCTATTGATGTTTATTTATAAATTTTAAATATTAATGATTTGTGTTAATACAACTAAATGAAAAACCTCATAAATATCGCAAATAACACATATTTTAAAAAAATCATTTGAAAATAATTAATTGTAATAATAATAATATATGTAATATCACTCTGTTAATCACCAAATAACAAAAGAAAACACCACATGCATCATTAATACTCTTGAACAACATACACCTAGTTATGCAACTAGAACTACCATGCAAGGAATGTAACCAATGACTCCCTCAAATAATTGTTCACACAAACCATATAAGAATACCATAAATAATATCTACTAAAAACATGAGAACCCCAATAATCAACCTTGTAGATGTTGACAGTTTTTAGAGGTATGTGGTTTTAGGTATTAGCTGTGTGTGGTTGAGTGTAATGTTGTTGGGAATGAGATGAAGCCATAGAAAAGATGGTAGTGGATGAAAAGGTGATCCTGTATAATGAAGATGGTTGTTTTTGGGGCTATTTGTTCAGTTCATTGAGAAGATTTAGTAGTAGGGTTTGATGAGGCGAAATTGAAGAAATGAGTATAGTTGGAGGTGTGAAAAAGATAAATCGACATATACCATATAATTGGAGAGATTGATTCATCAAGAATGTCGAGTGGCAGTTTTAGTAGGGTTTGGTGAGAGCGGTGACAACATTCTAGTTTTAGGAGAGCTTGAAGACATGAGTGGTGGAAGCACCCTGCTAGGGTTTTTTATAAGAACCTATAAGGCTTTTATCAGTATTAAAAAAAAAGATATGATCAAGAGTTGTTTTATCAACCCTTAAATTTAATACATTGGTAAAACAACTCTTTATCAATGTTTATTTTGCACTGATAAATATTCTCATTTATCAATGCTAAAAAAGCACTCATAAAGTCATTTTTTATCAAGGGGCGAGACTTCTCTATGAACAATCACACTATTAGGGGGGGGGGTAATGAAACTATTTCCTTTAACTTTTTGAAATTTTATCTTTATTGGATTATTTGTTCTACCTTTTGGTTTATTTTATTAGAATCTTACATAGTGATTGTTATGGGTTACCTCTTACCCCATTTGTCAAAATATGATTTAATGTTTGTTTTTCAATAATGGAGTTTAGAACATCGACCAGGTTTAAATAAATAAATATAATTGTAAATATAATAAATTTATTTATTATTTTAATGTTTTATTATAATTTTATAATTATATAAATATGCATGTATTTATTTATAATTATAATTATAAATAAATATATTTCAAAAGTATTTATATATAATTATAAATATATTTTTATATATATGTTAATATATAATTATAATTATACTAAACATATTTATTATTTAAATATATATATTTATCTATAATTTCATAAATTATTTTTTAAAAATTAAATATATTTATAATTTTATAATTAATTATTTAATGTATAATATTATTAAAAAAATCATTTAAACTTATTAATTATTTAAAATTTTAACATATTTTAGTTGTTAAAAGTTAATAAATAAAACAATTTATATTATTCATCTAATTTACAAACATAATGAAAATATTACATGTATAGTAAATAGTTATATTTATTAATAATGTCTACCACTAGATTTTTTGGATCTTTATGGTGTTTTTTTTCCTGTTTTTCGATCATCCTTCAACTTTTTTAAAAAAATATGTATAAATAAATATTACAAAATGATTAAATATATTTTAAACATTATTGATGAATATAAAATAATAAATGAATAGAATAAATTTAATAAATTACAAAAATATTAATATGTACTCCAACTTTGAGGCCCGAACGCCTTTAATTTTTTATTTATTTTTGAATAACACCCTTTTAATTATTTTAGAGGGAACCCTTACATAACTCGTAGGCCTAGAGGCACAAGACCAATACATGACTTGAATGCCCAAAGACCGAACTACACTTGAACTACCCCTCCCCATTATATACTTTGTTGAGTGCACCTAAATCCCCACCACACATGGCTGATCAGATAGCATTGATCTGTGAAAATATGTGTGATGTCGGGTACCGATGAAGGTTGTCATACCCTCTTATTATTCCTATCCATTTAGCTCTGCTGGTGGCCACTACGTGCTCTAATTTTACTTCCAGGGCCTTCTACCATGTGACATGACCTAAATTCTTCCTAGCCCAAAGCCCCTACGGCCCAAGAGCCCACTCATCATAGCTTGTAGGCCCTATGGTATAAAGGCCTTGGATGGACCGTAGGCCCATTTCTTTATGGTTCGAAGTCCCAATCGGGATGAATACCACTGAGGCTACATTACCCCACTATAGTTCCCACACTACTACTACGCAACAGTGCTACAATAGTACCTTCATAAATTCACTCCCACTTGATTTTGAACTCGGGTCAGATATAGGATTACGAGGAGTCTTTACCACTAGGCAAGCCCCCAACTGTATAAAAATATTATGATGTGAATTTTTAACATTTACTTGAATTACAAACATACATATGTACACATACACATCTACACATAAAAACACATATACAAACACATATGTATATACAAACACACACACACACATACAATTATACATGTATATATGTTTTAAATTATTTAATATCAATATAAATATATATCTAAATAAAAATATTCATTTATATATTATAAATTTTTTTACATAAAATATTAAAATATTATATTTATTTTATTTATATACACATTTTTTAATCAATATATATATACACTATGAAACATTTTTAGTAATATAAATTTGATAATTTTTTTATATAAAAGTATGAAATTAAGATTTATTTTCTACTAAATGTTATATAATTCATATTTATATATTACTCTAAAATACATATTTATATAATTATTGTAATATAAATCTCAATTAAAAATGTATAAATATGTATTTATTTATTTATGATTATAGTTATAAATAAATATATTTTTTAATTATTTGTATATAATTACAAATATAATTACATAATTATATATATATATATATATATAAATATATAATTATATATATTTATTAATATATAATTATATATAATTATAACAATAATAAATATATATTATATAATTTTATTTATTATATTTTTATATTTATTTATATATATATATTTATAATTCTAATTATAAATAAATATATTTATATATTTTTTTACATAAATATAAAAATATTTATATATTTATATAAGTTTATATAATAATATATAATTATATAGGTATATATATGTATATAATTATATATAATAATATAATTATATATACTTATTATTATATATATTTTTTCAAAAGGTTCAAGAGGCAAACATGCATGCTTCTAGGAAACGTATTAGGAAAAAAACAATAAGTCAAAGAGATGGTAAGAAGATGGATAGGGTGAAATAAATAGGCATGCCATCTACATAAGGGAATACATAAAATCAAGAAGATGATCATTCTCATAATCTTGGTCAGAGTCATCTCCATCATCAGTAGTTTCCCACTATGACTGTGAGTTCCTTTGGTGGAAGATCACATAGTACTTATCCTTGATCCTTTCTTAATGCAGAGTGAGCTGGCTCTTATATTCCATAGAAGAAGACTGGGTAGAAACATTTTGGGCACACCATCATACAACGACTCAATAATCTTGGCCACATCATCGATAATAAATTTTTTTATTCCTACCCCATCTCCATAATTTTTGGTGGCATGTACAATCTAATTCTTCCTTATAAACATCTAGATTGTCTTCCACTAGATCGAGAGTTGATGGAACTATGGAAATGTTTGATGCCTCCCCACCTAGCGCATCAAAAACAAGGTCACTCAGCGCATCCTCATTACCAACTTCTTCATCATTTCCTGATTCCTTACTTGCAAGGGACAAACTGACATTTTGATGGGTAACTAGATGATATGCCTCATCATTAACCAAAATGTTTTTACCTTTCCTCCAAGTTAGGTCCTCTTGAGCAAGAACATTAATGGAATGATGAACATCCACAAATGAAAAAAATCACAAACATCAATATGATAGGAAACAAGTGTTTCCCCCTGCATATTAGAGTATTTTTTTCCCCCAACAACATCACCTTCTTATGTGTGTTTATCTAGACCAACCATGTCATGCTTATCCCTACTAGCATGTTTAGATGACCGCACTAGAGGATCTATTTTAGCAGTTGTGAGAGCCTGGAGAAAGTATCTAGCTCTATTAACTGTAGTATTATCATCATTAAAGACCGTTTAAAATGTTTCCCCCTTCATGGTGTCCTAATCATGTCTTACCATACCAGATCCATCAAGAGAACCAATTGTTTCAAAAAATTTCTATTGTTGGGAAACATGTTCCCTTGCCTTATCAATTCCTCAATCATGTATTCCATGGGGGGTCACATTGGAGGGGCATAACTTTTCTTATTTTTTGGAAGAGGCTACCCCTCCCTTTTCAAGAAATCCCTTCCCTACCCCCCTTGATATGATTGGATTGAAGCTTCTACACCTACCTAAGATTTGTGACCTCATGTGCAACAATTTTGACAAAGACGAAAAAATATAGCAAGAACTCACATTCAATATCTACAACAATTCTCACTCCATTTGAAATGTTAATGAAACTATTAGGTCTAGGATTTCAAAAATCAATATCAATCAAAATCCAATCATCATAACCAAACATCCCTTGAATGGTGTCACAATGAAAGGTCCTAAAGTATATGTGGATACTAGAAGACCCATCCAATTCCATGAAGCCTGTTAATATATAAATATATATAATTATAAGTATAATATATATATATAAATATATTTGTTATAATTTTATAATTATTTAAATATATATATATATTATAAATATATATATTATTTATATATTTTTATTACAATTTTATAATTATTTAAATTTAAATTTTTTATAATTTTATAATTACATTTTTTAAATCATTATATATAAATATTTGAATTATTAAAAATATATATTTATATATAATACTTATATTAATTATAAACATGTGTTTTTTATTTAATGTGTATAAAAAAAATATTTTTTCAAATATAAATATGATAATTTTATATTTATTAATAATTTTTTTAATAAAAGGTTTTATCAGCATTAAGAATAGTCCCAATAAAGGTAACTTTATCAATACAAAAAAGCGCTGATAAAGGGTACACCTTTATGAGCGCCTTGTTTAACACTAATAAAAGTTACCTTTATCAGCCGTTTTATCTAACACTGATAAAGATAGGAGTGTTATTAGTGCTTTCTATTTAGCGCTGATAATAGCAGGTGCGGCATATGCACTGATCTGTGGTAGTGATATTGGAAACATGCACATATGTGATGAGTCAATTGTGATTTAAGATATCTATGTATCATATTCATACTCGATACTAGTAGACAAAAATCCCATGATAGTAATTGTACAACTTGGATCATTTGATTACACCATACCCTTTCATGGAATATGTGAAATTGATTTGATTCTAAATATCACTCTTTTTTTATACTCATAATTGTTATTTACGATTATGTCCATATTCAGGGAAAACCATAGTGGTCATAAAAATGAGTACAATGAAAATCGTTATATCCAATAGGATTTAATAAGATAATTTTTATTGGTTAAATTAATTATGAAAATTATATAATTAAATTACTAGATAATTAATTATCTAATTATTTAAAAATAATAAAATTTGAACTGTAATGATTATTATTATTATAAAGTACAAAAAATTAAATTATTTAGTTATTTAGAATATTTAAATCCAAAAAAAGAGAAATAATAATTAAATGGTGATTTTAATTATTGACATTAATTTTGATGTTTTTTATATGATGTATTTTGAATATTTTGTGTTTGGTGACAACATTTTTGAGGGACACCCTAAGAGGAGTAGTGAATCAGAGTGTAAAACTTTTATCACTTTTAACCTTTTTAAAGTCTATCACTCAAATAGATATTGACCCCATGTAAGTAGAATTTCATGTTTATCTGTTTATATTAATCATCTCACTTACTATTTTCCTATCCTATTTATCCTCATTTTTTAGAATCATAAACCAAACGAACATATACAAAATCATTTATTTAGTTCACCTACCAAAATGGAAATGTAGTCAAACACACAAGTTCAATATTCTATTTCCATGAAAATATATTTAATACCCTATTGTTTATTTTTACAATATGGTTAAATATACTGAGAGGGTGATTAACTAGAGTATCATAGATTAAAACACTCCCTTGTTTGAATCTTTTTCATTATTAAACAAAACACTCTTTTCTCACTATCTCACGAAAAAGCATAAGTAGAATTGAAACCATGTATAACAAAAAATAATTTTACTTGGTGCACCCATAATTAGGATAGTCTAAGGGTAATAAAAAGGTAATGTACCTATATACGAAATCTACTAAAGAAAAATGTTATTATAGTGATTGGATCAGACTCATTGTCTCTTCGGGTTTACTACCAAACACACTTTGAAACCTCATTTATCTCTCATCTAAAGTGTGATCACTTATCCTTCATAAGTTTCCACTATTGAAAACTAAAATTACTACTCTTTAAATGTAGTTTAGTGAGTTATTAAGCACAATGTTCATCTAAATGATGAACATCAATTTACCACATAATTTATGGGTAATAAATTTTGGTTAATGAAACTTTTACTTTTGTTAAACCATTACAAAACATTCATGAAAATTTTCAATTGTTCATGAAACTCACATCCTTTAATGAAGCTTTAAAAAATTTAAAAAAAATGCTAGTTAGATTGAAAAAAGGAAAATTCATCATGGACTTGATGTTTGAGAGAATCCTTCATTCAAGAAAAAACCTCCATGGAACCCTTTTACAAATTGAAAAACCTGGAATAGTCATTAAGGATTCATTACTTCAAAGGAGGTAGGCCAAAAACTATTTATAATTATTGTCTCTCCTTCACAAAAAACCATGATCAAACCTGAATCTTTAAAAAATCATAATTTTGTTCATGTAGCTACCAATATTTATGGAACTGTTATCCATATGTTTAGTTTTCATACACTTCTGAATAACAGGTCTTCACTATGTAACACACTTTCTAGTGAAACTCACATCCTTCACAAAAATAGGTTTTGCAAATTAGCCAAATAATTCCTGAATTTCTTTAATTTTCCATATTTTCATGAGGCATGCTTTAAAATCTAAATTCAGTGAAATTTTCCCTTCCTCAATTTTTTTGACCCCAAAAATTTGACACACTAGGAAACTCTACCACCCTATATTCATGACATTCTATACACCTTCAAGAGCTTCCATACCTTTGTACATAGACTTTTTTAATATAATTTTTTAATAACCATATTATAACTCCACAACTAACCTTGTTAAATAGATATTTCAACTAACACAACCATCTCAAAAATATTGCATTGTCTCTTCAAGGGATTTTCCCCAATGCTAGTGATGTAGTCTATAATGCTCACTACACCCATGGATCAGTATCCACATATAAGGGTATCTCACTACCACTATGCGGCTATCAGTTATATGAATGGATCACTTCTAATATCAATCACTATTCAATACATTTTTATAAGAAAATATATGTATATGACATCTTTTACCTATGGAAATGAGATTATCTTTGTGGGAACTCTTCTTACATCCTATACCTTTAATCCTTTTATTGATCTTCAATATTTATTTATCATATATAAAATCTTAGAGGATAGTATATATATAACATATCTTACATATTAAATCTATTTTTCTAACTTGATTCAACATTACTTCTTATAGAGAGATAAAAACAATAGGTTCCCACTATGTTTTTGAGGCTGTGATCCCAATACGCCACCACGTTCATGCTTCTTATTGCTTTTGTCTATGGATTATGGGGTTAGTCACACCTTTAAAACCACATACTTGTTCATTACATTTTAGAGAAACACCCTAATTATACTAAAATATATTCCTTTTCACCTTTTCATGTGTCCCATCCTCTATATTAATCCATCAATACCTTTTAAACACATTTGAAATCTTTGTAATCATCTAGATGAATTCATCATCATAACGAATAACTTGAACCAAATATACAATATACCATATCATAAGGTGTAACATAACAATCCCAATAGGATCCTTCATACAACACCTATGTTGAATGAAGTGATATGGAAAAATCATAGTCTGCGATGTTCCATGTCACTTGGTATGATAAACCCGATTCCTTTATCACAATTCAACATATTATTCATAATACTGCCTCTTGTGATATCATGTTTTCTTCACCTCCAGTAAATATAAATTATTATGATGTTATATTTCGATATGTGGTTCATAATTTCTCTATTTTGTGTCCCATGATATATATATATAATTACTCATTACTTGTACACCATAAACCCATGGACAGAATTCAAAAATCCAAGAAAAATCATCCTCTCATTTACACTCGATTTTAGGATCATTATATATATTAAAAAATCTATTTAATATTTTCCATTTTACCCTCCACAATTTACATCACATAAAATTGTCAAATTATAATTAGAATCACTTGGTATTGGAAATGAACCAAAATAAGGGACCAAGTTTCCTCGTTCTACTCAACCCATGTAGCTACTCATGATATGCCTTTATTTTGAATTTCATTAAGAATCTTCCTTATTTTATTTTATTTATTCATATCACATTATATATTCATATTTTTTGGATGTGTTATATATCATTTATATGATATATCTATATAGTTATATGTGATATTTTTATCATTGTTCAGATTTCATCTTTATTGTAATTTCCAATATCCAATCACCCCTATTAAACCTCTATATTGTTTCCCAGGAGAAATATTTTTATATTCAACACAATTCATTAATTGTGTATGATATATCTATATTTTCTCCTGAGATATTCATGTATGAAACTTAAATACAATTATATAATCCCAAAACATCACCAAGAAGTATTTCAACAACCATATCACCTCTAAACTATATATCTATCATATAAATTGTGGTTACATTGCCCATTAATCAAATATCCTTTGAATTGAGATCATTTTATAACCCAATAATACCTCCAACATATAAACATGGTCATTGATATATTTTTTCATTCAATATCCTCCATCATACTATTGGATATACATATTCAATAAACATTTTCCTAGACTGGTGTCAACCTTCTTAATATCTATATAGGTAGTCAATAACATATCATTGGAAATGAATCCAACACAAGAATCTATAGATCTTAATAATTCCGTTTATATTTGCTGTAAATAGTCAATTATTTTAATATTTATCCCCCCTATTGATAATAAATTTATGCAGTATAAAATTTTACACTATATTTTCACAACCTTAAAATAGTACTTTAGATATTAGAAAAGAATCATTTGTAAAGTATTATTGTGACCTAAACATTTAATACATAAATATTACAACTTAATAGATCAATATTCATTACATTAAATTATCATCCATTCCATAAACATAAATTTTCAGTGTCTTTGGATATTTGGATACATAAACAATTATCTAAAAAAATACGGATTTCATATATCACTTAGTTCTTCACAACTAGAACCCTTCTTAAACATATCATACTTAAAACCTTTCTTCATATCCTGGGGAAAATCAATCATAATAAATGGTGAGATCACATGATCAATATGGTTAGAAAAGGGAGATAGAAATCAAAGATCATATGTATGAATATCAAGAGAATAAGAGCATGATAACAAGAGTTTAACATTTGAAAATCATACCCATCAATCCGTAGATCAAAATCAGAAACCCCAACACAAAGTTTTATCTATTAAAATATATAAGACATAAGAGTGTGGAATCATTAATATTAAATAATAAGCCATGAGAATATTACATAATCATAACTCATAAGTTTTTTTCATTCACATAAGAATATAAATTCAGTTTCTTGGTCAAGGTTCACTCCCAAGTCTATTATTTTGGACAAAGACCAAAAATGGAAATGCCTACCCAGTGATTTCCAACATTATCTTTAGAGAAACTTCTATCTAGTTAAATACATATTCTCTTAGGAGTTTCTTAAATCCTTTATCATTACATTATTTATTAGAGGGATATAAAATACCCACCAATCCTTGGTTTATAATGTAACCATCAATCCTTGGTTTATAACATAACCAAATATCACACGGTCATAATCCTTTCATATGTATGCCATGAGATCATGAAAACATTTATAATTACATAAAATATTACAATATAGAAAAGAAAATGGGTTTCATCGATATTTAATAATTAGAAACCGTACATAGAAATAATAAATATGGTAAAATGTTATCATATCCCTAGTAAATCATAATAATCATCAATAAATAAAAATAACTCTAATAGATGACTGGAATATTTCTTGAGGAAAATACCCTTTTCATTTTGAAATCACTTATTTAAAATATAAAAATTTACAAAATTTTGAGGAAAAATTTTCTTTAAAAATAACCAAGGATTATTCAATAATAATTCTCAATTAAAAGAGTATTCATCATGGTGGTGAAATTATTTCATGGAGTGTATGTTAAAAAAATATTCCTTTCACATTTTTGGTAAGAAGTCGAAAGTACCTTATTAATAAAATGACAAGAATATTCCTTAAAAAAGCATATAGAATGTAGAAAATGGGTAGAAATGAATTTAATAAATTATTATATAATATTAAAAAATAATGTTTTTTTATAAAACATGGATATATAATAAAAATTATCTCAGACTGAAGTGGTAAATAATGCCACTTTTCAATAAAAACATTCTTTCGATCTCATGACTACTTATAGATTATAAGGTGAAAAAGAAAACATATAATCCACAAAAAAAACCATAGGAGAAGAAAATACATGATATTTATAAAATATATATTATATAATATTTTCATCTTAAATTTATGAATAAATAGTCCTTGTAAAAAATATATTACAACCTTAAAACCCTTACCGCTTTTCAAACTTTTGATTCCTAATTCCCATGAAAAAATAACATCTAATAAAAATTTAAATACCAAGAACATTGGTATATTAATGATTCAACAAATCATATGGGTGTTATATACACATCATGAAATAAGACAGGTGTATAACATAACATATGTCCTAAGGAAGAAAATTTGAGATAAGAAACTATTACCAAATTGATAAATTTCGAATAAAAACCCTTATAAAGAATATTTTAAATTGTAAGTTTAAATACCAAGAATTAATAATTATACATGATATAAAATTAAAAATTATCATTATATAAACCTCATAAAAAAAATATTTTCATAACATAAAAAATGTCTCAATGAAATAATATTTAGAAGAAAAACCCTTACCTCATGTTTTCTTTGCTTCGTAAGGGAACTAAACCCATATATAATAATTTTGAATTTATTATAATTATATAATAATTAATTAATCATACATATAATTAAATACATGTTTTACTTATAAATGTTATCATCTGTTCATAATAACCTTTCTTTATCATCATCATTTCAAGTGTTAATTTCTTCATTTTTCATGTATGCCTTGGACTGACGGTTATGGTCCTCAAACATTGATCATGGTTAAATAATATACATAATGACAATATTGATTTAAATAATTTATATATATATATATTATACATATTTACAACCACTCATTTAAAGTTGTGATGAAAAAATAATTACGTCACTATATGGAGATGATAGTTCACACATACTCACGAGTGATGTTTCCATTTTTTGAGGGATGTAATGAAATAAAAGTAAATAATAATTAAAAATTACATAATAACTATCATATAATTAGTATCACACATATAAATTAAATTTATCATAATTAAAAATCATGAAATATGGTGATGGAAAATGAATTATATCTCTACGTGGAGGGGGTAGTCCACATGTACGCACGTGCGAAATTATTATTTACAATTTAATGGATATGGGGTGGAATTTGGTTGTTAAATAATAATAATAACATATAAATATATTTATTATACTATATTAATAATTATTTATGGATTCAATTTTTTTATAAAAGGATTAATAAGAAATAAAATAGAAATATCTTGGTAGAGATTTACTCATCTTCTTTGAGATACCATCATTGGATTAGAATTAAGGCCTTGAAGGATTCATCTTAAGAGAATAAAAAATGATATATTATTAAGGATAGAAATATATTATGTTTTTTAGTATGTATGGGTCATTATAGAAGGCTCAAATTATGTGAAAAATGGAGGAGGAGAGGTTTCCTTTTACAAGTGATGAGACGGATGCACATGGAATTTCTAAAACTATTTCAATGATAAAAGGTAACTTTCGTGGGAAGGTTGCTCTAAATGTATATGTATATGAATTTTGGATAATATAATGTTTAAATATATTATAATAATAATAATTATATAGTATTTGTTGGAAATACTTCCCGTATCTCTTGGGTTAAGCCCCCAGTAAACCTATTTTAGAAAACTATATTTTTTACCATAAAACATAATTTACATCCATTCCATTCCATATAAAAAACTAAAATAATTGTTACCAAAATTTAAGGAATATATAATCTATAAAATTAATTAAAAAATATTAATATAGATATATTAGTTTAATTTATTAAGATAAAAACCCAGTGTGGGCATAAAAATAGTTTTAAAAAATGTGTTTTTATTCCCAAAAATGAAATTATACCAAAATAATATTTAATGATGATTAAATATAATTAATTAGATTATTTATAATTACATGATTGTTATATTAATTTAATAAAAAATTCAAAATACAATGGTAATTATACTAGAAATTAAATGATATTCTTTACAAAAATCAGTAATTTTTTACTATTCACTAAAAAATATTTTTTAGAAAAAATACTAAAAATTTACTCAAATAAAATATTGAAATTCTTGTTTAAAATGTAATTTTAATTTCTTAATATAAAATTTCTAAAAATTTCATGAAATAATTATAATTTTCACCTGTGAAAAATGAAATAAATTCTTTTTTGAAGAAAATATATTTCTGAAGCGTACCAATAGATTTTAATTATTTAAAACCATTATATAAATTTTTTTATAATGTGTTTATTAAAATTAATACCTATAATATTAATGGATTGGTTATAACAGTTTATTATATCAAAATTCATTTAGACTCTAGGTTATGAGTAAAGAATGATATCGAACACTTGAATTTTATTTCAAAGGAAATATATATAAATTTTTTGGGTGTTACATTATAACCCCTTAAAATGAATTTCAACCATAAAATTACATCACTCTGATATAAAAAATGAGAATATATATACTTAATCATGTCCTCGTTTCCCCTATAGATTCATAATATTTATAATTCCATCTTGTAACTTGATCCAAATGAATATTCTTATTACATAGAATTTTGTCACCATGATTCATGATTTCTACCGATTGTTCTCTGTAGGAAATTTTATTTTCCTACAACACTGACTTGGAGTTTAGAACATGTGAAGGATCTAGTATGTAATTCATCAAATGATATACATGGAACACATCATTAACTTGAGATAGGTTCGGTGTAAGATACAAATATTAAGAAACTATCCTAATATGATCTAGAATCTCCAAAGGACTAATATACCTAAGGATCTGATTTCCATTATTGATGAATCTCATAACCTTATTCCATGGAGAAATTTGTTAGTATACCTTCTCACCAACATTGAAGTATAGATCTCACTGGTGATTTTTTAGAACAAATATTATTTCTAATTCAAGATTCCATGATTTTTTATTGAAAACATTTAACATTATCTTCCATTTTAAAAGCTACCTCAGGTCCCAAAAGAATAATTTCTCCAACTTCATCCCGACATGTATGAGTTTTTCTCTTATATCCATAAAGGGATTCATAATGATTCATCTGAATTCTTGAGTAAAATTTATATTATAATAAAACTAAACTTGATTAAGGTGTTGATCTCAACCTCCTTTAGAATCCATGGAATAATATATAAACATATCCTCTAAGGTTTGAATGGTTCTCTAGGACTGACCATCTATTGGAGGATGATATACAGTATTAAACCTGATGGAATACCAAGAACTAAGATATATACTAGGAGATATATCTTTTCACGTTACCCCATTATAAATACACTTTAAAATCTCTATACATCACCATACTTCTAGGATGAATAGAAAATGATGAACTATGAGCTTCATCCAATAGCCCTTTATTCAAGTATAGTATTGATAAGACACATAGTTAGTTCCTAAACCTTATCATTCCATCACGATCGAGGTTGAACTCATATATATTTCTCGCCTTCTTTTACAGCTCCATATATTCCTTTTTCACTACTTTAATCTTCAATTGGATTTATGGTTGAATACTTATTTATGTATGATATGATTTCTCCACTTCGTTTAAAATTTCTTGGTCTATCCTTTTGAAATAAAAAAATATTGTATCTTTTGTGATCCTCATCATAAATAAGCTATCATAATAATTTAAACTTGGAGCATCAACTACCTTGATGTATTTATTAGTGTGGTAATGTGCTCAGTAGTTATAATCATTAATCCATTCTATCCGTCATCTCTAGAACATATTCAACTCTCTCTAAGTGAATATATAATATAATCTTTTGTGGTCAATATATATGTCACACGTTCTCTATAAAGATAATTCCTCGATATATTAAATTACTAATACAAAAATATTTTTCCAAAGTGATGGATTTTATCAGTGATATAAAAAATCAATGATAAAGGGTGACATTTATGAGCTCTAAAAAAGAGATGATAAACGATACATTTATCTGTGCTTTTTTAGCACAGATAAATGATACCCATTATTAGTTCTTTCTTAGCTTTGATAAAGGTCCCGATCATTGAGAAAAACCCACATCTAAATAGATCATGATATGACAGTACTTTATATATCATTCTACCACATCGATTTATAAGAGTCTTGTTGCGGGGATGAACTCCCACATATACTGCACACACCTAAATGGGCCCATGTAGGGCTTGGCCCACCCTAAACATAACTCCGCCCTCCGTCCACCTTCATATTCGAGTCCTAAACACCCCGCCTAGTGCGTATTCAAAATATTTTAAACAAACCAATAAAAAAATTAAATTAATAAAAATAATAAAAAATCGAAAAAATTAAGAAAATAAAAATTAATAAATTAATAAATTTTAAAAAATATTATTTTTTAATTAAATAATTATTCATAAATTTAGTATATATATATTATAGATATTAATAAGTACTATATATTAAATCCATATATATATATATATATATATATAATGAATTAAATGAAATAATAAAAAAATAAAAATTTAAAATGAGTAAATTAAAAAAATATTAATTTTTTTAATAATTAAATTATTATTGATAAAAATGAATAAATTTAATATATATTTTTATATATAAATTATAAATATTAACAAATAGAATATATTAAATATAGATATATAAAATTAATAGAATAGAAAAAGAAGGTAAATCTAATCCTGGAAAAGTTGTGGACCCTATACCCATTGGTGGCACCCCATTTAGTAAAGGTAATTTATTTTTAATGCTTGAGTTGATTATTAATTGATAAATTGATCAGTTATACCTTGATTTCTTCAAGAGTTCTAGTTTCTGAAATTAAAGGGTCTCTGTAGGCAATGTTTTTTGTAGCAAAAATCCTTGCGTCTATGTAGTGGAAGAATGATACTGAGCCCAAATTTCATTCTGAATATGTGATTCTTAATGCTACTGTTGATAGCTCTGGACAAGCCCCCAAGAAGGTGTATATAGATGGGGATGATCTTTTGGCTATTCAAGAGAAATGTTATTCTACAGCTGAGGCAGAGTCTGAACAAAGGGCTCTTCAGGTAAGGTTACATAGCCCCCTAACCTAGAAGCGAGCATGGATCAAGAGGCAAGTAGGCCTAAAGAAGGGGTCATCAAAAGCATGAATGATCATGATTTCCCTTGGGGTACGCCTAAATGGAATAGGGGAAATAATCCTTGAGGTTGTGGTAATGCATGAAATGTTGGTAATAGGCGTTAATCTTTCATTGTATTATGGAATTCTTTGGCATGAATTGTTCTCTATTTTTGATGGTGTGCTTGATTGCACTCTTTGTTGCACCCCGTTGTTTTGTACTTTACTATGTCTTAATAATGTTTTTAGGGCCATGGGTTCTCAACCCATGGTTCACACCATCTTGGATATATTATGTATTTAATGGGTAAATTATATTTATTTATTTTTAATATTATTAAAGTTAGGTATTATTTAATCATTTTTAGTATTTATTCATTTTTTATTTTTTTTTTCTGAATTTTATCATTTTATAATATTTATTTGCTATGATTAATAAGATTCAATATTTATTCATCTTTATTTCTATATATAAATATATATATATATTTAATAATTTATATATAATTAATAAAACTTATCCATTTTTTAAATATTTTTAGAGTGTACACATTTTTAACATGCATTCATTTAATATTTTATATTTATTAATAATTGTATAAAATATATTTGTAAATAAAAATTTATAAATAAATATATTTATAAATGTATATTTACAATATTTATAAATTTATAAATATATATTATAAATAAATAAATATTATTTTTTAAAAAGTATTTATAATTTTTTAAATAAATAAATAAATATATATATATATATATATATATATTTAAATAATTATAAAATTATAAAAAATTTACTTAAAGTATGAATATATTTACACTATTTATATTTAATATTATTTATATTTATATTTATATTTGTTTATTATATATATATAATTATATAAATATTTATAATGATATAAATATGTACATATTATTTTTTTAAAAGTATTCATATAACTATAGATAAATAATTATATATTTATAATAATTATAAAATTATAATAAAAATATTTAAATAATGAATATATTTAATATATTTATATTTCTAATTTTTATATTTTCTAAATTTATATATAATTATATAATTATATATAATGATATAAATTTGTATATAATTATAAAATTGTAATAAAAGTATTTAAATAATTAATATATTTACAATATTTATATTTAAATTTATACGTATTTAGTAAATATATATATAATTACATAAATATATATAATGATAAAAATATATTTATAATTACAAATAAATAATATAAAATATTTTATAAATATTTATTTATAAATATATTTATTAATGTATATTTACTGTATTTAAAAAATTATAAATTTATAATTATAAAAAAAATATATAATTTTTAGAAAGTATTTATATAATTATAAATAAATAATTGTATATTTGAATAATTATAGAATTATAATAACTATATTTTAATAATTAATATATTTAACAAATATATCCTTTTATAAATATATAATATATATATATATATATATATATATTAGGTGCTTGGTGGTTCAATGACATTCAAATACACACAACACACATATACAAGCGGAAAGGTCAAGTCATTGCCCTCAAATGGATAACCCACCCCTCCAACCACTTTATTACATTATGAATTTGGCCTGAAGGCCTAGTGGGCATGAAAGACATTACATGATCTAAAGGTCCTTAGTACATGGCACATACGCCCACCGTTGGATGGACCAAAGGCCGTTATTGCATCATGTATGCATCACCACCTGCATGTCATGCCTGTGTCCCCAACCCCTTGATGGCTCGAAGGCCTAGTTGCATGAAAGCCCATTTAGGGTGAATAGTACTACTACTACTACAGTAGATCGCTACAGTGTAGAGTGCTTGATACAATACCTGTGGAAATTCGCTCCCACCTGAATTTGAACTCGGGTCTGATGCATGATTATGGGTAGATTTTACTACTCAGGTAAGACCCCCCTACTTCTAAATGAATTTATAATCATATACAAATATTTATAAATATTTTTACAAATATTTTTATATATAATTATAATTATAAATCCTTTACCAATGCTAAAAATTTAGCACTGATAAAGATGCCTTTTATTAGTGCTTCTTTAGCACTGACAAAGATATACCTTTTATTAACACTAAATAATCATTTATAAAAGTATATTTATAATAAATAAAATTTTATCACTGATAAACATATATTTTATCCGCTCTTAATTAATTTATTTTCGATAAAAGGTTTCTTTATCAGTGCTTTTTTGGAAGCGCTAATAAAACTCTATCCGAACTATTTAAATGAACTTTAACCACCCTGATTTCAGTCACAATTATCAATCTTTCATAGAATTCCATTACTAAAAGAAATCCTCATATACTATTTATTAGTGGAATCAATCCTTGAATCAAAGTTTTGTTATTTTTTTCTCCCCCTACCTTATTGATTTTTTATTTGGGTTCTGTGACTTACTTTTTTAGGGTGTTTTATTGGATCCTCTCATCTCTTCTCCCTCATTCTCATTAGAACCTATTTGGATCACTAATAGGGTTTCCATATTCTTATTATTTAATTTCAGTGTATCCCCCATCAATTTTCATGTGTTTTCCAATGTAAATTCCCTCTTTGTTTCTTCGATTTAGGTGTCCCCTCCCTCCATTCCAATTTCTTAAGGTATGTTTTTCTTTTCTAATCATTCATTTTTACAAATCATAGAATGTATTAGTCTTTTTATTTTAATTTTTATTAAAATTATCCTTATATGAAATTTTTATAACGGATTTGGAAAATGTTTTTTTTGAATTCCATATTGTCATAAAGTGGTTTCCATGTATTTTGATTAAATTATTCTAAATTATATGTTTTATCATGATAAGTGTCTGATCATATGCTTACGAAGAATTTCAAGACAATTTTTAGAACAAATGAATATATTACACCATATTTTGGGTTTTAAAGGTATAATTTATTTTAAATAAATGTTTTAAATATAAAAAGAGAATGTTTCTAAATATTTCAAATGTATTGAAATTTTAGAATTTCAAATGAATTGAAAATAACTTGGTACCCTGTGTTAGATTATTTTAATAGCCTATTTGGAACTCTAAAATGGGTTTATATCTTGTGGTACCATAATTGGTATTCCATTTTGTGTGGTGTGACTTTTATGAGATATTTATCAATTTATAATGTATGTATGATGTGAAAGGGTTTGTTCTTTGCACGGTTGTTGGAGGTGAGGTGTAGGATATTTATTTTTTTACCATATGTTGGAATTCACATTTATTTCCCACCCCTCACTTGGTTTTGTGGTCATGGTAATGATAGGTAACTAAATGATATCTTGGATGAGTTAAAACTATAATTTGTCTTGTTTCTAGCTTGAGTGGGACTGGGTTATTTAGTGGGATTGGGTTATTTAGTACTTTAATTTTTTTTAGTTTAGTATAAAAAATCATAAAGGTGGTGACATATAATAATTTACCATAAACAATCATTCCGTCCCACTTAATTAACTCAACCATTATCTCATCAAAAAATGCAATCACTAAATAATGTTTTATGTACTAGAGATTGGCTTATATATCATTTAGGTTATAGTAGAAGGAAATAAAATTCTTTGCAATTCAAGACTAGATTTAAAAGGGAATACATTACTATGTATATTCATACAATCTAAACTCATGATTTAAAACTAAATTCAGGTTTACTAAAATCACTCATGATATTAAAACATAAATATGTATCAAATATTAATTTTCTTTCTTGAACAAATGTTTAATACAAGCGAATATTCATGTTACATTAAAAAAATAAATAGAGGTAACTAACTCAAACATATGATGGATACATTCCCTTATAGAAATTAAAATTATTTTGAGGTTATATAATTTATAAGCATGAACTTATATAAATTAAATAATATTAATAATTAAAAACAAAGGTCCAAATTTTAGTTACCTATAATAAATAAATTTTAAAAAATTATATAATTTTAATAGAATTTACACAATAAATCAAGAATAAATATATAATGTGAACAACACATGTGATGTTTTTTCCATCTAACTTCACCCAATCTAATGAAAAAACACTATTCGGACCTCCTCTATCTAAATTTTCACTAAAAATGATCATATACACGCATCGACACATTATCTCATCACTCTTTCACATTTCCTAAACAACTGAAAATCACCCCATGATCTTTTAAACACCCACAAAAAATGTACAAACTTAAAATGTGGTGTAAATTTAGGGTTGGTTCCTTGATAAAGAAAAACAAAATATTTTATCGTTTTCTCAACCCAAGTACTTGATCACCTCAAATTCAACTCAAAATAAGATATATTCAAATCAAACCTACGCCCGATATAACACATGGACTCTGTATAACACCTCATGATATTTAGGAAAATAGTTTTCAATTTCATAAATATTTTTAAAACCTTATTTATTTTGTTTCATGAATAAATTTTATTGAATTTTAAATCAAGGATTTGTGTCTTATTATGTGATATTTGAGGAAACTTGTTTTTGATAATGAATAGTCCCATGATTTAATTTACAATGAATCCCATGAGAAACATAATATTTAGTCATTTAGTGTAGGAAAATCATGTCGGGATTTAAATTATTAATTTAATCCTATTCTGAAAAATTCTTTATTCATTTAAACATTATAAAATGTTTATTAAATGATTAATAATAATTCTTTGTTTTAGATTGAGTGGTGGCCTACATATCATTTTTATGGCCATTACTACTTTAAAGTTTATTTTTGAAAAAATAAACATGTTTTTAAATGTTAATGTGTGCTTTGAAATGAAAAAACGAGGGTTACCCTTAAATTTTATTAAAATGGATTCGGTGGGTTGAAACTCATGAAGTGATTTCAAAGTGAACCTGTAAAGTCATAAACATTTCAAAGTGTACATATTTCCATAGAAATAGTTTAAACTTTTAATTTTTTTTTTCATATTTTTGTACTTTGATTTTAAATTTTCTCACTTGATGCTAACAATTTTTAGAAAAAGGTGGTTTGTATCCCATTAAGTGTTTGGAAAAAATCATGTTTATTTTCAAATAGAATTTAAAAAATAGATTTTAAGTGCATGTTTAAAAATTAAAAAAATCATCATTTTATTTTTTTTAATGTTGTTTTGAGATGAAATTTTAAATTTTAAATTAATATGTGGTCATAAAGAATGTTTTTGTCTCCTAAATTTTGTTTTGTAAAGCGGATGGTGTCAATATAGATTTTGGAAAACATTCATAGTCATAATTTCATTCATTTCAATTTCATTAATATCTTTCCATACTCCGAATATTTTTATAAGTCATCCACTTATTCATTAATTCATTCAATTGAAGATTAACTCTATGTTTTATTTATTTTATACCAAATAATAGGCTCTCCATAGTGTTTTAAATAAGCGGGACTACAAAATCATGCAGATGTCTACACTAGGAGAGAATATTGTAGACTTGGTGAAATAATTTTACTATTCAAGGGAGTGTGGTTTATGTATACTTGAGCCAAGAAGATCATGTATCTCAACCCACCTGGAATGGGGAAAGGGGTAAAAAAGAGTAAGGGAACTATAAACATGTATTATATGATTAGATCATCAAACAAACCATTGTGTTCCTGAGAAACATTTATTGTTTAGGAAAGAAAATACAAAATATTGTTTAGTGCTTCACCAAATCCTGGACTGGAAACATTTTAATTATAGAAAACAATTTTCATCGTCATCTAAATCATATACTAAATATTTATTATTGCATTTTTTTTCTGGAGACTAATCCACCATCTATTCTAGACATGTACCTATGTTGTTTGAACTACTATGAGTAGTAGTCGTCCCATACCAGGTATCAATGATCATTTTTTGGGTGAATTTAGAGGATAAAACCCACCATAGTTTAGTATATTTTTTTTAAAAATTTAATTACCCATTTCCTTAAATTATACAAAAATTAATTGAATAATAAAATGTAGGGTTCCCCTTAATATACTTATCTATAAATTTCACCTTAGATAATGAATACCTTATGTGTATTTTTGTAAAATAGGAATATTTTATGAACCTAATAGGATGGATATGAACTGAAAATAGATTCATGCAAATCATATAAAAAATATTATTAATAAAGAGTTAACGAGTTAATAAAATTTCAAATAGAGCATGCATATAACCCTTAAAAATTCCTTTTTCCATGTTTTCATTATTTTTATTTAGGGAAAATTAGTCTGGAAGAGTTGGAAGAACATTTTATTTGTCCTGAAATAGATCAGAGCTATAAATGTTGGACTAAACATGGGAAAAAACTAAACATACACACTTATTGGGATGATATTGTATTTTATGGATCATTTGATATGAATACCATTGTAAATGATGAAAAATATCACATGGAAGAAATCACAATGGAAGTCGAAGACAACCTTTTTGATTTTCCAAATTTTTTTGATAAGTTAAATTGTTGTACTAAGAAGATATTTTATACCAGTTGTACTAAATGCACAAAATTTTCATAAGTGTTAAGGTAATATAATTTGGCATCTCGGAGTGGATGGACTAAAACCAGCGTAACAAAACTACTTGTTCACCTAAATTATATAATACCAGAAGAAAATATACTTCCATGAAAAACATATGGCTCTAATAAAATTCTACATTCAATGAGAATTATCTCTAAAAAATACATGTTTTTACAAAAGATTTTGTATTTTTTTTCAAGACCATGAATTACCCATAAAATTACCTATGAATGGTACATATCGATACAAGAAAAATGAATCAAGTCATTCAATAGTTGTATGGTACATTCTTATCATTCCATTTTTTAGAAGACTATATGGATGTGAAGAAACCACTAGATAATTAACATTGAATGCATATACAAGACTGAAATATGGGAACCTATGTTATATAGAAGCTTCTCATCAATGGAAGAAAACTGATTATGAGTATCCTGAATTTGTAAATGTGAAGAGAAACTTTCAACTTGATTTATCTATGGATAGAATAAATCCTTTTGGTGTACAACGTATCACACACAGTACATGGCTCATCATGTTGGTAAGTTATAACTTGGCACTATAGTTATCCTGGAAGTGAAAATATAATATGTTGTCTCTTCTTATATATGGAATAATGAAATATTATAATTTCTATGATGTATATTTGGATCAATTGATTGAATATATGAAATTTATATGGGATACATACATTTCAATGTATGATTCTCATAGAAGTGACGAATTCACATTGAGGTCCATGTTGTATGAGATGCTAAATAACATTCATTATTATGAAATTTTCTCAATCTATAACATTAATTTTTTTGGTTGTCCCATTTATGAATAATGCACACAATTAGTTTGGTTGAAACATTCCTAAAATAATTTTTTAGGGAATTAGAAATTTTCACCATAATGACATAAATACTGATCCTAGATGACAACTTTCAACGGGAATAATGAAAAAGGTAAAAAAACATCTCTACTAATGGGTGATCAACAATTAGATAAAGTAATTGATACTGCCACTATTTTTGGTAAATAATTTTCTGAAAAAATTTATGAAATCCTGTTGGAAAAAGAGAATAATTTTCATTGAATTTCCACATTATAATTTTATTTACTTTATATGTTTTATTGATGTCATGCATGTAGAAAAAATGTATATGATAGTGTTATTGGCATGTTATTAAATGTTTATAGAAAAATATATGGAATAAATGCTAGGTTGGATGTGATTGACATGGGGATAAGGGAAGAATTGGAACCAGTGAATGTTAAAGGTGTAATTTTCTTCCTCCAGCTGCGTACACTCTATCCAGACAGAAAAAATCTCAATTTTTCATTTTTCTTAATTGTGTAAATGTTCGTAAGTGGTATTTATAAAATATCAAGGATGTCATTTCAATGACTAATATGATGTAATTGGGACTAAAATCACACAAATATCATGTTTTTATGCAAGATTTGATACTTTTTGCTTTATGTTTCATTATTCCTAAAAATGTATGACATACATTAACAATACTATTATTCTTTTTCAAATCCATATGTAGTAATGTTATAGACCCATCAAAGCTTCCAATCATGAATAAGGTGGTTTTATTTGTAATATTTGAATTATATATGTATTCCCATCATCATTCTTTGATATAATGGTCAACCATATAATTCACTTGGTTAGAGAAGTAAAACTATGTGTTCCTTCCCATAACATATAGATGTACACCATTGATTAGTATATGATGATTTTTAAAGGGTAAGCCAAAAATCAATGTGGGATAGAATGTTATATTGCAGAGTGATATATTTTTGAAGAAGCATTTAAATTCTGTACCGATTACCTATCATATGTTGAAAACATCTGTCTCCAAAAGTCTTGTCACATAAGACACCTTATTGGTGAATATATTTCTAGAAGTGATGTTGTTAAAATTACCATCATAGAGTTGGAGTAATCAAACCTTTACATTTTACATTATAGTGAATATACTGATCCATACATTGAATCCCACAAAGAAATTTATAGATATTTGAATCTGTCAAGTACTGAAGGTAGGATACAAAAAACACATAATCAATAGTTCATAGGATGGTTGTGAGTTAATATTTTTAAGGAGTTATCTGAAAATATGAATTTAATTGTTGAATTACTCTGATGGTTAGCTAGAGGACCAAATTCAAATGTTATATCTTACAATGGATTGTAGTCAATGGTTATACATTTTATACAAAGGAACATGATTACTGTAGTATGCAAGAAAAATTATGGAGTTTTTCCTATGGACAAAGTAAAGAACATATCTAGTTCCAAGGATAGAAATCCAATTTATGTGAATATGTCATATTTCAACATTATTGAACAGATATATGAGTTGGATTATACCTCATTTCATGTGATGGTTTTCCATTGAAAATGTGTTTACAATATGAGTGTAGTGAAAGTTGTTGAAATGGGATTCTTTAAGGTGAATTTCAGCGTGGAATGGGAAAAGGATGAGTCATTCAAGATGGAATCATAAAAAATGAAAGTATTTTATGTATTAGATCTAGAAAAATAAGAATTGTTTGATTTTTATTCTGGTTACTAAAACAACTGTATGGTCATATGAAAATACAATAGAGGATTTGAGGGGACCACAAAGAGGGGATTGGTTCATTTGGGGATCACAATTAGTTAATAGTGGGCCCAATGCAGAAAATGTCTTAAACATTAGAGGGGACCACAAAGGTTGATTTGAATTCTTGATAGAGGATGAAAATCCCTTCAACCAATAAAAAAGGGAGTTCAATGAGGAGGTTAAATTATTTTTTTAATATAATAAGATTTTCCTCATCACATTATTTATTCTCTACTATATTATCATAATCTAAATTAAATATTTTTATTACTCATGCATGAAATGTATTCTTCACATGATGATGTTACGAGTCCTAGGGAAGAACAGACTATTGAAGATGAAACTAAAAAAATTATTAGGGTATCAACAACATGTTGATGAAAAAAATAATAATGAATAAGAATCACAATATTGTACAAAATTATCTAGGAAATAAGTAAGGATATAAAATTTGAGGTTCGCTATATAAATATGGTCATCCTATTGACTGAAAAAAAATTCAATGTTCATTAGTTATGTTGTGGTTACAATTGGGATAGATATACTAATTGATATCGAATCATGGAACTATGTCCAGATCGTAATGAAGGAAACCCTTTTGTAAAATATAAGTGTAATGTTATGATATACATTCTTTATATTACCAAAAAATTATATAATAAAACATTGATTTAATTTTCATTATTCCATGAAGAATTCATTTATTTTAGAAGATTACCATAATAAATATATCTTAATGGCCACTGGAAAATCTCATATAGGGTTCTAAACTCTTCTTACCATGTTACATTTTGGGGATGCTAAGAGGAATGTAAATCCCCAACCAGCTGTTAGTTATTCACACATTATGAATCAGAAAACATGGATTTAATTCATCATTCATGATGATGATAAATCATTATTAGTGAATTTTAATTGATAATATTTTATTTGAAATTATTTATTTTTTCCAATTTAATTCAAATTTTATAATTTATGAATCTGTAAAAGAGGTTTGAAAATAAATAATGTGCATCAAAACAAATGTACCCCTATTTCAAAGAAAGGATAGGGTACTCTTCACTAGAATATAATTTTTATATATTTTAAATCAAAAATAATATTTTTCTGTGATATAAAACAACATATGTTCCTTTATTTATATTCATATTTATGAATCAAAATATAAATCCACATCAATCCCACATCATGTGCTATGGAAGGAGGTTTTTGTAAATAAAGAGGGTAAACTAGATTTTGAAAAAACAAAAGAAGTAATGAAACATGTGTAAGTTGTTAAGTCTTAATATACAAATATCCACAAGAGGGGGGGGGGGGGTGAATTGTGTCGTTCAAAAACTATCGCAATTCTACATTTTGATATTAACAGCAGATTATGTGAACAAGCAGTGTTTATTTTCCGTATGAAAGTGTGAGTAGGAGATAAAATAGAAATATGGAACATGACTAGTTATAGTGGTTTCAGGCATGAAGGTCCACTATTCCACTCCACCAATGACTGTCTCTGTGAGTTTGGTGCATTTCACTAGTTAGGTCCTCTTATCATAATACTGATTCACAACTGAGAGAAAGCAGTTGATACCTTTACAAAAAAAAACTACTAAAAATGGAGTCTTCTATTTCATTAATAGGGAACCAAAAAACCACAACTTATATTGAGAAGCTGATACTCCTCCACGATTGAGTCTGAGCAGCCAATACTCAAACGAATCAATATAGATTGATTTTATAAAATAAATTGATCTTCATAGTTGTAGCAGCATACAACTAACAATTGATGGATCATTGAACTCATAAGAATAATATTTAAGAGTGAAATAAGTCTGAAGAGATCTGGTTGCACAAAAGATATTCGATTTTAAGAACAACAACAAAAGAAGAGCATCACACTTAGAGGATTGAACATGTATATATCCAAAATGTAGTTCTCTTTTCTGATATGCTCGATCACTATATCACAAAGTACAATTTTCAAAAGAAAACCTGAAGAAAAAAGCAATTACACACACATAGAAGAGATCCATATATATTTCGAAGAAATATATATAACGATATATCTTGAAGAATCATTTTAGATCCACAATAGATTCCAGATAGATTGTGAGATTTCAAATTCATAATATAGCTCAGAGTAGTCATAACCTCCCTTAATAATAGAATATAATTTATACACTTAATATGAATCTATGAAAAACTTATAATGATATTTGAAACATTAGAAAATGAGCTTTAAAATTCCCTAATATTCAGAAAAACACATTTAACAAAACTATGATAAAATAGTAAATTCAAATCTCTAGTGTTGAAAATTCAAACTTAAGGTTCATTCATAAAACAACAAAAATACCAAACATAGGGTTTAACTACGTAGAATTTATTCTCCAATGTAGGGTTGGAAATGTATGGTTGATCAAAAAATTAAGTTTGATGACCCATACATTTCTCATTAGAATGTTAGGTTCCTTACTTATGTAGGGTTCCTTAACCATAATTTCCTATCATGAAAAACAAGGATCCATCCAAACATAAGGTTATTTATCCATAATTTTACAATAATGTAAGGTTGACTAACCATATGCATTAAACTGAATGTAAGTTTGAGAAACCATACTTTTTCCTTCTAGTATATGATTGAAAACAAATATATGGGTCATGATCCATACATTACACTAAAGAATGTAGGGTATGAACAATGTTTCCAAAATACACTTGAGAGAGTTCCAAAAACATTGACAAATATTACATGAAAATAATAAGCTTTAATATTGTCCAAAAAATATGTATTATAAATAATGATAATTCCCTGAAATATAATTAATGTAATATCATTATTAAAACAAACAAGGGTATTTGTGAGCATCAAAATAAATAATTTATTGAGTATTGTTATGAAAATACATGCCCAATATTTGTATGACATAGTAATAATATATTATTATTTATAATAGTAGTACATAAAATTATATATTTATGTTTTGTTATTTATAAAGTTTAATCATAAGAATCAACAGTGACCTTACTGGAAGAAAAACTATTTTCAGTAGCTTTGAAGTGACTGGAATAATATAGTTGCTTTAGAGGAGTAGGTCTTGGAGTGTCTTCTCAAATATATTTTGAGAAGAAAAAACCACAAGAAGATACATATAATATTATTAAATAATCACATGCACAAATTATTTGCAAGATATTATTGTCTGGTCTGGTTTTAGGCACTAATATATGAGAAAGGATAAAAGAGATTTAGTAGTAGAACAAATATACACACATGAAAAACCAAATAACCCCACAAGATTTAGGGCCAGTCATTCCCCAAAACTACATAACATACCTAAGGTAATCAATTTTTTCATTACTATTTCTCCTAAAAGTGAATATAAGAACTTCTGATAACTTAATATTACTACAATTTTCAGGTTAAAGATATATGTGATTTTTATTTGTCAACACCCATACTGATCCATGTTGTGAGGTGTACAATGTATATAATCCTTGGAGAGAAGTTCAAAAATAAATAACTCCTAAAAGATCACATGAGAGTGGGGTTTGAGGTAGTTCATGATTTGAACATTGAGTTTCCTATTCTAATTGATGATCTAGATATTACAATGGTCAATGATGCTATTGGAATTTTCTTATCATGACTGTCTCATATCATAATGATAAATGAGGTATGTATTTAATAATTTTGTTTCTTATGAAAAAATATAACAGTTGGTGAAAAAGGTCTAAATTAATGAATGGTATTATATAATGATAATGTGATGGGGAAACGGATTTTCGGATCAATAAAATCTAGTGAATCAACCCAGAAATCAAAAGGACCATCCGGGAGGACCTTCTCCCTGACATTTCCACAACATTATTTATTATCATTACAACTTCATACAGAGACCAAATTTAGAAATGGAAATATTTCATACAATACATATGAATAAGAAATATATGTAACTTTCATTAAATATGTATTTGGTATTGAGAGTATAAATGAGATTCTCATGTTTGAATGGTTGGGAGTCTCATTTTTGAATACATATAAAAGGTACATTTTCAAAATATATCTATAAAAATATGATATAATATGTTAATTAAAGTTAATAACTATTCATATTTTCTACAGGAATTTATATTATTACTATATAAAGGTATAATAGTGTGAATCACGAGTTGGATTCATTAATCTGGGTATCATTTCTACATAAGAAACTTATTCAATGAAAGAAGAAATTAATAAGAAAACAATGAGATAAATGACGTGTTTTAGAAAATAGTAATAGAATATTGTCACTTTTTGATGCCTAAAATGAAAGGGTAAAACTCTACAATCTAATCAAATAAAATATATTTTTAATTTTTTCATTACTTATTTGTTTTTATTTTTTCAATTTCACTCGATGTTGATCATTGTTAGTCTGGATACCCCAAATATTAATCTTTTTGATCCAATACAGGGATTTGAAATAAATCGACCAGACATGATGTGTATGATATCTTTTTAATACACTAAAAACAATTTATAGATGAAATTAAAATTATATGTTTTAGGCTATTGTTCTAAGAAGAATAGTTTTATGATATAATGGTTGCTAAATAAAGACTAAACCATGGTATGAAGTCGGTGATTGAACATAAAAATCCTATGGATTTCATCAAATGGAAAAAATAATGTATATATAGAAATATTTAACTATAAAAACATATTTGAAAACAATTTAATTATTTTGGTAAATATTTTTGTAGTGTGTGAATCAATATAATGTTAAAGATTATGTATATTATATTTGAAAATTTATGCAAGAGATCACAAACCCTGAAAAGACCAGCATTCCCAGACAAGTAATTTATAAAGGTTATTAAAATTTCATTAAAAATAATCATTATTCATTTGTTGTTATATATTTTCTCAGTACATCCAAGATTTTCGAAAACGTTTATACTCAAAAGAAGAACAAATTTCTTATAGATGAGTGTGAATCATAGAAGGTGTCGAAATGTTTTTTGACATAAAAATCTATGTTATATCTTGTTATTTTTTGTGATCAAGTATGTGTTATGACCATAGAAATATATTTGGTATGTGAATAATTATTACTACAATTATTTTATATTAATTTTGATGTATGTCTCAAGGAAATGTATAATGGAAGAAATAAATATTTTTTGAAATGAGAAGAAAACATAGTGTCCAAATTTATATATTCATAATGATGATGTGAATCCTGACTAATTATTTAGTTAAATTTCATATCATTTTATCTAATTTTTTAGTTAATTTACTTATCATTTTTAGAATAAAATTAAACCAATCCCCTATCTAGGGCACTTTCATGGGCAGTGATAAATGATAGAAGAAAAGAAAAATATTGTGGTTTCACATTAGTGGGTAGTGGAATTATTTATCCTATTTAATCATTAATTAGATGAAATATATAATATCACAAAATGTTTTCAAGTCCATACAAGTAACACATCAAGTTTACATTAGTTAAATGAATTGAGTAAAATTTATTCTTTTAAATGAACATTATGTGAAATTAAATTATCCCACTATTATTTCATAGAGAATATCCCAATCATTACCTGAGTAGAGGTGTTTAACATATCCTTATTATCCATATATACACAATTTCACTGGATCACCATAAAAAAATGTGTCTATTCATTCATCACTAGTATGCATGTGCACATTCATTACGTAAATTATTCATGTTCACAAGATCATTAATAAAAAACTCATCATAATTATCAACAAAAAAATACACAATAATAGGGATGTTCCCATTTTGATTGAAAAATATTCATAATGTTATGTTAGAGTTTATCAACACATAAAATATTGAAAATGATATACTAGTCTATAGTATAATCCAGTATTACTTAATAGATAATATATTTTTTTTCATTTGGATACTATAATGGTATAAAGTGATGTTTAATAGTATCAAAAAGTGGGAAATAATTTATAATGGAGTTTAGTGTCTTCTGGAAGTACATAATCATTCAAAAAGATGTTTTTTATCAGATATATGAAATTTTTATCAGGTATTTTTTACTCTCTATAATGGTGAAAGGGAAAGATATATCTTATTATGTTTCATAAAAAGTAAAATTTAAATATTTAATTTAGCAAAATCAATGAATGTTAACAGGTTTACACTTATGGTTAATGTTTTTTAGGAATTAATAAAGGGATATTATAATGTTTAGCATAATATTATAATATATAATCTGTTATGTTAGTTTTTATAGCATATAAGAGGGGAAATGTTTATATATGATTTTTACACCAACCCAAAAGGATAAAAGTTTTCATGGGAATTTTGTTTAATATGTGAATTCTATGTTATTGTAAAGTTGTTAAATATATCATGTTGTTTGGATTGACCTTCTAAAATTTATAATTTTTATCAATATTGGGTGAATAAAAATGTTATAGTTTGTAATCATAGTTAAAAAAATGGGATTAGGAATGCCAATTATCTTTGAAAAATACGTGTTATAATTTAAAAATATTTTGAAGGAAAAAATATTTTAATATAGAAAACGTAGTGGTAAAAGCAATCCTTTATGATGATATTTATAGTTTTATAATTTAATAAGTAAATATTATATATTTATTCATCATAAATGTAAGATGGTATTCCATACAATTTAAGGTCATGTGGTAACTGCCACTGAAGGAAGATTAATTTCATATTAAATGGTCCATTTTACTTTTTCTAAGGTCATGTATGATTGACCAAATATCTTGTATTTTAGTTTGATATCATCTAGATTAATTATATTGTATTTAAATGATATATAAAGAGAAAAATTACATTTTTGTTGATTTTATTATGATTTTGTCATCCCTTTTCAGTTAATTTCCTCATCATTTTTATCTAATAATTATTTTTTGAATTTTCATTGAGATCATGAAAAAATTACTTTGTTAACAAGGATGACTCACTTTTGTACTATGATCATGAACTCAACAAGGATGATGCACTCACGATGAAGCACTTTTCATTTTATTCACTAATGTAGTCCACATTCCGGGTTATGAAACTGAAATATTATTAGATTAACTAGAATATTTAATGTAGTATATGATAAAAAAACACGGCGGAATCAACCATACCACAAATTGATATAAGGTAAACCGAGTATGACTCAAATTGTTTATTTTCAATTTAAAAATGATATTTTAGTAATGTATTATGTCATATATACGTTTAATTTATTTATTTATTATATTACTAATATAATAATTTTTTTTATGATATTGGTGGATTATTTGTCCCATGTTGGGGTTGTTTGTTTGAAAATTATCATGATCATGAGAGAATGGAGTTAAAGGCTGCAACTCAAAAAATGGTAACAAGAAAATGGTATAATCAACCACACCTCTATCTGATACACAGTGTGGTCGTAATGACTTGAACTATATGTTTTTCGTTTATAATTTATATTTTACCTCAAAACACACATCACATAATCAAAACTGAGAAAACACATTTATACTGTTTTGATATTTTTTTGAAAATGATCCATAAGTTATTTTTGATGTGTATAAATTATCCTCACCTATATTTATCAAATAGTGTTACCAGTATGACTCCGTGTGTGTATTTATTTAAAGATGTCATTAATTTAGATAAAAAATACAATTTTCATACTCACAATTGATAAAACTCACTCTCATTTTTTTTATACTTTAATAAAATGATCCATATGTCATTTGTGATGTGTGAGAATTAGCTGCATGTAAATCCAATACAGAATTTTCCTGGTATAAATATAAGTGTGTATTTTTATTTAAAATTAACATTAATTTTTGTAAAAAGGTCAAGTGACATACTCAAAACCAATTAAATGAAATCACATTATTTGTATACTTTAGTAAAATTATCTATAATTCATTTTTGATATATAATAATTATTCTCAATATAATGTAATGCACAATGTTCCTGGTATAATTCAATGTGTTTGTTATCAGTTTAAAAATTAATTTTTAGTTTAAAAATTGTGTTACTCACTAAAAACTAAGTAAAAAAACCTAAATTGACTTCATAATTGAGTAAAATGATTCGTAAGTCATTTTGGATTTGTGGGAATCAGTCTCGCATCAAATCTACACAAAATTTGACCGATATAACTCAAAATGGGTGTTTCCAGTTTGGAATGACATTTTAGAAAAAAAGAAAAGTGACATACTCAAAATCAAGAATTTTTTTGGCTTGTTTTGATACCTTTCTAAAACAGAAAATAAATAATTTTAAAATTTTGGGAGTCAATCACCCCTCAATACGACACATGGTGTGATCAGTATGACTTTACGTGTGTCTTTTTTATTTAAAATGTACCTTAATTTTAGTAAAAGAGATAAGTGATATACTAAAACCCAAGAAAACACATTCATATTATTTTGATACTTTAGGAAAACAACACATAAGTGATTTTGGATGTGTATGGAACACCACACCTCAATCTAATGCACAGTGTGACCATTATTACTCTAAGTGTGTCTTTATACATAGAATTAACATTAATTTTAGTAAAAAATCACAATTGACATACTCAGAACAAAAAAAATCATTTATATTGTTTTTATAATTTAAAAAAATGATCAATAATTCATTTTACATGTGTATTAATTATCCTCACCTCAATCTGACACACGGTGATACCTGTATCACTCAATGTGTGTCTTTTAATTTAAAATTGACATTAATTTTAGTAAAAAACATGAGTTACATACTCAAAACATAAAAAAAATTGGATTGTTTTCATACTATAGTAAAATGATCCATATTTTATTTTTTACAAGTAGGAATTAGCTGAACCTCAATCTAATGCATAGTATTCCCGATATAACTGAAAGTGTTCGTTATCTGTTTAAAATCAAAATTTTAGTTTAAAAAGTAAGTCATGCATTGAAAATAGATAATAAACAATTATAGTATATTTATAATTTATGAAAATGACTAGTAATATATTTCTTGCATGTAGGAATTAGTCTCACATTAAACTAATACTTGATGTGACAAGTATGACTCATAGTGCGTGTTTCCAGTTTATAATGGCATTTTAGTAAAAATTACAAGTGAAATACTCAAAAAAATAAGTAAATTCCTTTGGATTGTTTTTAAAAATTATTAAAATGATCCATAATTCATGTTTTATGTGTAATAATCATCCTAAACTCAATATGACACATGGTGTGACTAGAACTAATCCAAGTGTATCTTTTTATTTAAAATTAACATTACTTTTAGTAAAAAAGAAAACTAATAAAATACGTTCCATTTCTTTTGATACTTTATAAAAATGATCCATAACTAACTTTTTAGGTTTATTAATTATTATCAATACAATCTGGACCACTATGTGACTGGTATGACTATCATTGTCGCTTTTTATTATAAATTGATATTAATTTTTAGTAAAAAATACAACTGACATTCTCCAAATGAAGAAAACAATTTTTTTTCTATTTTTCTAATTTCATAAATTGATCCATAAGTAATTTTTTTTAATTTTGGAATCAAAATATCCTCAATTCGATGCATTGTGTGCCTGGTATCACTCAAATTGTGTCTTTTTATTTACAATTGATATTAATTTTTGTAAAAAACAATAGTAAAATACGTAACACAATGAAAACAAATTCATATTGTTTTGAAACTATATGAAAACTATACATAAGTCATTTTTTATATTTATTAAATATCCTCACATCAATATAATTCATAGTGTTCACGGTATTACTCAAAGTGTCTACTATCTGCTTAAAATTAACATTTTAGGTCAAAAAATGCATCATACACTAAAAACCATGAAAACATGCTCTTATTGTCTTTATAATTTATAAAAATGATTCATAAGTGATTTATGAGGTGTAGGAATCAATATCACATTAATATCACAGATGATGTGATTGATATGTCTAAAAGTGAGTGTTTCAAGTTGAAAATGTCATTTTAGTAAAAAAAAGTGACTTACTCAGATATGAGAAAAATAATTCATAATGTTTTGATACTTTATGAAAATAATCTATAATTTATTTTTGATGTGTAAGAATCATTTAAATGACTCTTAGTATATGTTTTTATTTAAAACTGACATTAATTTTAGTAAAAAAGACCACTGTCATACTCAAAACTGAGAAACACATTCAAATTGTTTTGATACTTTATGAAAAATATCCATAAGTCATTTGTGACATGTCGGAATCAGCCTTAGCTCAATATGATACATGATGTTCCCTGTATGACTAAAAGTATTTGTTATCGGTTTAAAATTGAAATTTTAGTTAAAAAATATTCCCTAACTAAAAACTACAAATACATGCTCATATTTTCTTGATAATTTTTGAAAAGGATTTATATGTAATTTTTAAGTGTAGGAATTAGTCTCACATCAAACTAACAGACGATGTGATCAATATGACTCAAGGTTCTTATTTCTAGTTTAAAATTACATTTTAGTAAAAAAAATACATGTGACGTACTCAAAACTGATAAAATAAAATCAGATTGTTTTTATACTATAGGAAAATGATTCATAAGTCATTTGTGACATATATAAATTTACCTCACATCAATCTGATATAAGATGTTGTTAGTATGACTTCAAGTGCATGTTTTTAATATATAAGTTCCATTTTAGTTTTACAAACACATTATATTTCCGAAACTGAGAAAAAGGGATCAGATTGTTTTTATATAATTCAATATTATATTAATTAATTTATATATCAATTTTATATTATAATTATTTAGTTAATTTTTATAGAGACAATTCATGAAGATGTATATGAAATGGTGTGATGTTTAATAATCAACCACAAATCAATATAATACACGATGTTTCTAATATGAATCAATGTTTAGTTTAGAATTGATACTTTATATTTAATATATTTCTTTATATTATTACTAACATAATAATTATTTTCTTATATAGTTGACTTCCCTTTCTCATGTTAGGGTGCTTTGTTCGACAATAGCACGACTGGGGGTCAAGGAACAAATATAAAGGAACCTTGATGTTTTTTAATATCTGTGATAATTTTTACGTACACATTTAATTGTATGAACCAATGTTTGAAATGTATATAATATACTTTTTTTCTTTTATTTATAATGTAAGTTTTATTTGATTTATAATTTGTATTTTCACCTATTTTTTATTGTTGTTTTTGCTGCTATAGTGTGTTGTAAATTGAACAACACACTATAGTATTCCCCCCTTATCAGCACTTCTAAAACCACTGATGACGAGAAACATTATTTATTTTTTATCAATGATAAAGGAACCAATTTATTAGTGCTAAATAAAATCACTGATAAAGGGGGTACGTTATCATTGTTAAAAAAGTGTTTATAAAGGGGCCCATCGTCAGTGCTTTTCTTGCATTAACAAAATCCTAGGTATTTTAATCATTCTCCAGTAGTCAGCGCATTTTTTCACTACAAATGGATAATATTAGCATTGTTAAAGAAACATTTTGTATTAGTGAATCTAAAAATTACTATAGCTAACTCCAAATCAGGATTCAAATAATATTTATCAAGAACATTAAATTAGTGTGAAGAATAAGATATCATCATATCATTATATGAGAGGATTCATCCTATTATTTTCTTTGATTAATCACTATTGATCACAAAATATTATCCACTATAGGGTTGTGTGATCATAGGTATGCTAACTAACCTTGTTTTCAACACCTTGAATTTTTATTCACATTTATCTATCCAAAGAAACATAAACCCCTTCTGAGTTAAATCGGCGAGTGGACTAGATAGGCAAGATAAATTCATCACAAAGAATTGATAAAATCATTAAATACCATGAAAACTATCTTTCTCATTCTTTGTGGTTGGTCTGGGACAATGTTTAATAACTTTTATATTTAATGGATCCACTAATATACCCTTACATAAGATTATATGACCAAAAAAATGAAACATTACTTAGCTAAAATTTACACTTGGTAACATTTTCATACAAATTATCCTTCTATATGGCCTTTAGTAAAATACTTAATTTATATTTATTCTCTTAATTTCACTTGTAATATTTAATAATAACATCTATAAACACTACCACAAACTCATCAAGGTATTATCTAATGACTCTATTCATTAAAACCATTAAGATTGTGGTGGAATTAGTAAGAAAAATTGGCATAACATTATGTTCCTAGTCTCTATACCTCAAACAAAAAGTTTTCTTAGGTATGTATTTTCTTTTTAACTTCAACTAATAAAATAAAAAATGAATATTAATCCTAGAAATATATTTATCTTCTTGGAATTGATCAAAAAAAAATTAATATGGGTAAAATGTTAATTATTCATGATCATGATCTTTTTAAGTTCATTATAATCAATGTAGAGTCATATTGATCCATATTTATTCTTAAAAAAATGTATAGGTGCACCCCATAGTTATAAACTTCTACAAATTAATCCCATCTTAATATTTTTCTACAGTTTCTTTTTTAATTCTTGCAAATCAATTGAGGTCATTTTATATGGAGCCTCTGAAATACATTTAGCATATGGTATGAGTTCTTTTGAAAAATCAACATCACATTTTGGAGAAAGGAAATAAAATTATTCCAAAAAAACATTTAAAAAACTCCCATAAAATAGGAATATATTCGATGTTTAGTCTCTATCCAACCATCTGGGATAAATCCCACATTAAATAGGATTCTGGAAACATAAAATAGAAATAATTTCAATTATATGTTTATATTTATCCACACACAAATATATAATAATACATAGTCTTTGAATATAAAATGTTTCTTCCATTGGAAATTAATATGGAATTTATATAAATAAATCAAATCCATTTATAAAAATGTGAAAAAATTAAACTAAAAAGAGAATAAGAAGATTTATATGAAGCACATTCCCAGCAAATTCAATCAATGAAAATAGTAGACCTGAGATGTTATCATCCTTCCATCATTAGATTTTATTACTAATTCAATATACAATCATTGAGAATACATGTTAGATTTCTTTGATACTTTTCAAGATATAAATGAACTCATGTAAATAATTTCAAATTTGGTACATTAATATTTGAGAATACCTATTACCACCTAAAATTTTTCATTCTATCTTCAATATCTTACTAAAACAAAAATGGTTATTTTGACCATCATGTATCATTAATTATAGTGATCAATCACGAAAAATCATTCTTATAATGTCTAAATATTGACACCTTTTTTCAATTTATGAAAACCCTGGTCATCCATGACAATTAGCTATTTTAATCCAGTATAATGGTTTATAACGAAAGTGGGAGTTAACCCCAAAATAACCCCTAGGAGTGTCTATAATGGTGTGTAATCAGCCCGCTTTATCATGTACCGGTTCATGGTTGATTTGACACCCTAAACACACTATATATGGTTACTATCCTTAAGTATAACTATGTCATAGCTTGCATCCGAATTCTAGTACATAGACATAGATGGATTTTGAAGGTGAAGCACACTCTATTATTTAATATAGAATATTATGTTATTATATACTTAGGTTTATCCTATGGGTTCCCACTAAATATTTCTCATCTTAGTTTTCAAAAGAAACTAATCCTTGATCTGATACCAACTATAGCGACCCCAAATTTTCATACATAAATATTACATTGTAGTTGAGGAATATTCATTATATAACACTACGATCCACACTATAACATTAATGTATTATTGTATTTTGAAAACTAGATACATAAAAAACTAATATATTATATATCGAAATCATCTCCCATTTAGATCATCACAACTATCATCCATCTTAGGCATATCATACTTAAAACCATTCTTTATATCCTAGAGAAAATAAAACATAAAAAATGGTGATATCATATTATAGTATGGGTAACATGGGAGTCATAAATCAATAATCATATGTACAAATAGCATTAGTATATGGGTATGATAACACGAGCTTAACATTTGAAAATCATACCCATAAATTCATATATTCTAATCATGAACCCTGTCATAAAGTTTTATCAATTAAAAGATAATCAATAATCAATCATAATCTATGAGAACATAGAATAAGCATGAGAAATAAGTTTTTTAATTAATATAAGCATATAAAATAACTTCCTTAGTCAAGGTTCACTCCCAAAGAAATTATTGTAGATAAAGTTCCATAATTGAAATGCATACCTAGTCATTTGGAACATTCTATTAAGAATAACTTCCATCTAGTTAACTCTATCATCTCTTAGGATTTTCTCAAGTCCATCATCATTTCACAATTCATTGTAGGGATATAACAGAACCACCCTTCCTTATTTTATAACCTAAAAACCAGATCATGTTTTACAACATAACCACACGTCTTTGGTTTATAATAGAACCACCCATTATATAATCATAATCCATTAATATGTATTCCAAAAGATTATGAAAACATTTATCATTACATCAATGAATGACCCATGGAATAGAAAATCAGTTTCATTAATATTTCACAATCATTAACCAAACATAGAAATAATAATTATGGTAGTATTTTATCATATTCCAACTAAATCATAAGAAACACCATGAGTTTAAAATACCTTTAAAATATCACTAGGACATTTCGTGAAGAAAATAACCCATTTATTTTGAAATTTCTTATTTAAAATCAGAAAAATTACAAATTACCACGAATTTTTTTTTTCCTAAAATAACCTAGGAAGTTTAGAATGTAATATTCATATAAAATATTATTTATGATTGTGGTAAAATCTATTCTTGGAGTGTACATTAAAAGAAACATTCCTTTCATTTTTTTGGAAAAAATATGGAAGTACCTCATTCAAAAAATGACATAAAAAATCCATCAAATTGTTTTTATAGAATGTAAAAAATGGGTAAAATTGAATTTAATAAATCCTTTGATAATAGTAAATATATTATTTAAAACATTTTATAAAACATGGATATGTATGAAAAAGGATTTCTGATCAAGGAGATAAATATTTTCGGCTTTCATTAAAAACATTATTTTAGTATATTGAGTACATAAAGAGAGAAAAATTAGAGGAAAACATGTAATAACGAGAAATAACTATATTATAATAAAATAAATGATATTTATGGGTGATATATCATATAATTCCATCATCATAAAATTTAGTATAAATAATCAATGTAAAAATGAGATTGTAACATAAAAACCCATAATGTGTTTGAAATTTTGATCCATAATACCCATAAAATAAATAACATCCAATGAAACTATTAATACCATGAACATAGGTATACCCATGATAAAAAAAATTAAAATTTTCTTTAGATAAACATCATAAAATAATATACATGTATAACATAACATATTTCTCAAAGAATATAATTTGAGACGATAAACCATTACTGCTTTGATAACTTTCGAATAAAAACCCCTTGGATGGAATATTTTGAATTTTATCCTTAAATACCATGAATTAAGAAGGATAGATGATAAAATATATCAAATTATTAGTATATAAACCCCATAAACATAAATATTTCCATAACATCAAACATGTCTCAATGAAACAACATTGAGACGACGAACACTTACATCAAGTCGTCTGGCTTCAGAAGCGCTATAAATGTTTTTATAATAAATTTAAATTTATTATAATTATATAAAATAACCATAGTCATACCAATAATACAATAAATATTTTACTTATTATATATTATCACCCTTTTATTAACAATCTTTCTTTATCATCATTATTTTCGGGTGGTAATTACAGCATCTTTCATATAGGTTTTGGTTCAATAGTTGTGGTCCTTGGACATTGATCATGGATCATTAATATCTATACTTTTAATCATGATATAAATATGACATATATTCATTATATACATATTTATAACCATTTATATAGACCAGTGATTAAAAATTAATTACATCACTACATGGTGACAATAGATCCTACATACGCACGAGTAATATTTCCATTTTTTGGTGGATAGAAAAAAATAAAGTTAAATAATAATTCAATATTTCAGAATAATTATTATATTATAAATATAACATATACATAAAATCCATCATAATAACTGTAATGTACCGGTTCTAGAAGCCACCCAAACGCGCCCCGTACCTGGTTGGTCACATGGCCTCAGTGCATTTCCCCAAAGTCTAGAGGCTGCTGACTAGCAGCGAGGGCCTGGGGTGTGATAATGGGGAAACTATGCCCTCATTGGCAGAGTAAAATAATGAAAGTAAACAACATGAAATAGCGGAAGCAGTAATAATCCATACAATAGTAAATAACAGAAGAATGAAAGTAAGAAATAACTGGAGCACATATATAAATGATGCATGAAACATATGTCTAGGAAAGCAGCCAAACAAATCACAATGATGGAATAAAAAAAAGTAATAAACCAAAGTATGAAAGAAAATAGATAAACACCTCCTCATCATTGAAATCCATAGTTTGGTTCCTTGCTCTCCAGCTCCACAATCAATCAAGAACCTAAAGTAGAAGGGGGATTTCCCTTATCTATACCTGCAAAAATGTAATCTGTTTGGGCCCAAATGTATTATCCAAATAGTGTGTGATACTAAATCCCAGTAGATAACCACCCAAATATCTGTGCCTAACAGTCAGTGAGTAAATATGGCTGGTAATAATCAAAGGTGCAGTAAACAAGAAGTACTTAGCAATAAACAATTCCACATATCAAATACGTAGCTAATCAATCACGATAACCCTTTGGGAAGTACACACAGCCTATCCCCTTTGGTACTGTTATAAGAATATATACAGAATTTCTAAGGAAGAACTCATAGTCAATTCCACTTATAGTCACAATTAATTCGAAGACTCTCTGAGGAATCTCACACGGTCAATTCCCCTTACAGTCTAAAGTAGTCAACGACTCTCTGAGGAAGCTCAGTCGGTCGATTCCCATTATAGCCCCAAGTGTTCATATGCTCTCTGAGGAATAACACACGGTCAATTCCCCTTATATCCCAAAGTGGATCCAAGACTCTTTGAGGAAGATCACTCGGTCAATTCCCCTTATAGTCTGAAGTGGCGAAGGAATATATGAGGAAACTCACTCGGTCAATTCCCCTTATAGTTTGAAGTCTTCAAAGACTCTCTGAGGAAGATCACTCGGTCAATTCCCCTTATAACCTACAAAACCAGGTTCTCGCGGCCCTGTGTAGGTCAACAAGAATAGAATAGAAAAAACGGACAAGGTAAACCTCAAGAACTACTTGGCTAATCAGTCTACAAAATATTAAGCAAGTTAGAATACAAACAATCCACCCTTTAGCACTAGGCATGGAAAACTATCAAGGTGGCCAAAAAGGCTAAGTAGACAAATGGTTTTAAATAGAACATTCATGGGAAAATAAAACCCAAGAATAGAAATCAAATCTATTCATATCCAAATAACCTCTACCTAGGCATACATGCATGGAAGGTAATCAACAAGGGTAAAATGGTAAACATGAAATACCTCATTCAAGGGTATTGGTCAAAATTGCACATATTTCTCTAAGACGTTTGATTAAAAGGCAGGAACCACATACCTTGGCATTGGGAGATTTATATATTCTAGCTTCGGACCCTGGATCAACCTATAACACGATAGATCGATGTGATTCCAACGCAACCGAATTTGTTTGATTCAGAGGATGGACACTCGCTTGAGGGTTCATTAAAGATACATGGTCGTATGAAGCTCTCAGTTTAACAAGACCTAGAAGGAGAGATTTCGAGCGATTATACGCGACCTAGTTATGTTTAATGAAAAAAATAAAATACATGGCATGTACCTTTGAAGTACACCGCATGTACTTGCCTTTTCCATACTCCCCTTTAGGTGGCCTCTAGGTCACCCAACACATCCGTATGTGTGGCCATTACACGGCTAGAACACGACCTCCTGTGGGAATGTAGTATACAACATGTACTCATAAAGTACACAATGTGTACTTTATAATTTTACAAAAATTACTCTTATCTCACAAAACTACAAGAAAATTAAAATATACCTAAAAAGAAGGTCCGGGTTCTTACCAAATTTCCCCTTAAATAAATTATTCTTTGAATTTCCTTAGCGTGGCATAGAAGAATATACCCTGAATAGCTCCAACCATAGTGCTCGTACATCTGCCTCCCTCTCCCAAGTCACATCTTGTACCTACCCATGATGCCATATCAGTCATACCAGAGGAACAGACTAGACACAAAGAACCTTTGTACTATGATAAAAAATCTGAATAGGATTCTCCTAAAACAACGCATCTACTTTGAGCTCAACCTCCTCAGGTTGAAAGACATGAGACGGGTCTAAAATGTAACTCCATAGCTGAGAAACGTGAAAAACGTAATGCATTTTCTGGTACCTCTGAGGTAACTGCAACCAATAGGAAATTAGACAAACTTTATCCAGCACCTAAAATGGGCCGACGTACCTCGGTGAAAGCTTACCCTATCTCCTAATCCTCTTGTGTCCAAACCTTTGTGTGACACATAGGAAAACCTGATCCCCAACCTCGAAATCTAGAGGTCATCTCCACTGATCTGCATAAGACTTCTATCAAGACTGCACAGTATCTATCCTCTTCTTAATCAACTATATCTACTCAGTGGTCTCCTGAACAAGATGAGGTCCCAGAAAAGCTACCTCTCTTACCTCCATCCAACATAAGGGTGATCGGAATAGCCTACCGTACAAAGCCTCATAAGGTTCCATCTAAATAGTTTATTGAAAACTATTGTTATAGGAAAACTCCACAAGAGGTATATGAATCTCCCAAGAACCTCCAAAATCCAGAATGCATGCTCGGAGCATGTCCTCATACACCAGAATCGTACACTCGTATTGGCCATCTGTTTGGGGATGGTATGCTATAATCAAAAGTACATGTGTACCCAAAACCTTCTGAATCCCCTACCAGAACCAAAAAGTAAAACTTGCATCTCTGTCTGAAATAATGGATTGTGGAACTCCATGCTGACGTACAATCTCATGGATGTACTACCGTCCCAGCTCACCAACACTGAAGGTCTCCTTGATTGGAAATAAGTGAGAAAACTTCGTATGTATGTCAATGAAAACCCAAACCACATCATTCCATTGAAGCGACATTATAAAACCGGCCATGAAATCTATCGGGACATCATTCCACTTCCACTCGGGAATGGGTAACTGCTGCAAAATCCATGCTGGTGGCTGACGCTTCTCCTTCACCAGCTGATAGTTGGAATACTTCATGAAAAATCCAACAATATATCTCTTCATACTTAGACACCAATACTGATGGTGTAGATCATGATACATCTTTGTTAGACCATGACGAACTTCCCAAATCGTGGAATGAAAGTCCCGCATCAGCTCATCGGGTATGTGTGATGGCACCCTTATGCACCCCTGGAAGTGCAAGATCTCATCCTTGCCTACAGTCTATCCCGGAATAGGGTCCTCTCCTGACATTCTCTCTCAAAGGACTAGGCCTTCTGAATCTGATAGCTGCCTCATTCACACTCGATCGAGAAGAGTAGAGGTAATACTACAAAATACAGACATGTCTGCCCCTGTCTATCGTGCACCTCCAAATGCATCTCAGAGAACAAAACCATATGCTTCCACTCACTTTTCGCCTCCATAACTTCCTATATCTGAGTCCTCCTACTCATTCCACTAGCCACTATGTTTCCTTTCCTAGAAATATAGGCAAGCTCAAAATCAATGGAATGTATGTACTCAACCCACCTTCACTATCTCATGTTCAGATCATGCTGAGTGAAGATGTAATTGATACTTTTATGGTCAGTGAAGACCAAAAGGTGCTCCCCTATAAGATAATTTCTCCAATAGTGTAAGTCATGAACAACAGTAGCCAACTCGAGATCATGCGTTGGGTAATTCCTCTCATGTGGCCTCAACTGATGAGACCTGTTTGCAATGACTCCATCTCCCCACATAAGCACAACTCCAAACCTGATACCTGATGCATCATAGTAAACTGTATAACTCCTACCCGACTCTGGAAAAACTTGTATTAGTGATGAAGTCAACATCCCTTTCAGCTCCTAATAGGATAAATCAAAAGAATCTGACCACAAGAACATTTCATCCTTCTTAGTCACACTTGTCAGTGGTGATGATAAGCGTGAAATGTCTTGTATGAAGCATCTGTAGTATCCATCCAACCCCAGAAAATTTTGTACCACAAAGACATTCTTTGGCTGATCCCATGAAACCACTGCTCTTACTATCTCTAGGTATACTGATACTCATATCCTTGAGATAACATGGCCCATGAAGTGAATCTTATCCATCCAAAAGTGGCATTTTGAGAGCTTAGCATATAACTGGTCCTCTCTCAGTGTACTCCGAAAGATCTCAAGATGGGTAGCATGGTTGTGTTAAGTTTGAGAGTACACCAATATATCATCCATGAAAAACCCCACGAAGGAATCCAAGTATGTATGAAACACTTGGTTCATCAGTTTCATGAAAACTGAAGGTGCGTTAGTGAGACCGAATGACATAATCATATACTCATATAGACCATACCTACACCGGAAGGCTGTTAGAGTTATATCTGATGTTCTAACGCATAACTGATGGTAAACATACCTCACATCAATTTTCGAGAACACCCGGGCTCCTCGAAGCCGATCAAAGAGATCATCAATCCCCAACAAAGGATATCGGTTCTTGACTGTCAACTAGTTTAGCTTCCTATAATACACACAATTTTTAAGGGTACCATCGGCCTTATTTGCAAATAGGACAAGCAAACCCCATGGAGAAGTATCGGGTCGGATGAAACCATTTTCCTACAAATCCTACAACTTCTTCATGAGATGATACCACTCTGGTGTGGCCATCCTATAAGGAAAAATGGAAACCAGTTCCGCCCCTAGCGCAAGCTCAATAGAGAATTCTACCTCATTTTCTAGAGGTAAAACTAAATAGTCCTCTGAAAAAGACATCCCTGAAATGATCAACCAATGGAGGAAAGTCTAACTGTGAAGTCCCATGGTAATCCAGATAGACTAATGATATTGGATGTGACTCCTCCCAACCCATTATGCTCGGGTCCTGATCTGCTCGCATGGACATACCATTCACCATTATAGAGAAAAAATACACCCTATTGTGATATGAAACTCACTCTATGGAGATAATAGTCGACAACATCCAAAAAGGGAACTAGACTGCCCTTTTTAAGAATGAGATCATAACCTATGTATCTAGGACATAGAGGTCCCATAAAAAGTGACATCCACCAACCTCTAGAAGGGACTCTTTACACAGACATACACTACCCGTTCTATTCCCCAATGGAGTTTCTAGCATCATGATATCAGCAGAAGAAAAGATGCAGAGTCCAAGGATCTCCACAACTGCAATAGATATAAAGGTATGGGAAGCCCTAATATAGAAAAGAGTAAAAGATAAAATTGAGGCTACTACAATCATACCTCTAACTGTATAGGGTTTGGGATCCTACTCCTACTGGGTATTCTCCACTGTACAATTCTAGCCTATGTCGCAGCCCTGTTACCCTGTTTGACCAATCTGAGCTGATCCACCATGTTGTATCTGAAAACCGGCTTACTGGATACCATGACCACGACCTCCACCTCATCCTGAATGGCCGGAAGAACTCCAGTTCCCTGACTGGTGAGAAACTGGTTGTTCTTCTTGTGAATGAGGAGTCATATAAGAACACCTATCACCATCGGATGGTAAAAAGATCTGACATGAAATGCTAAAGATGACCTATCTTTCCGTAAGATTGGAACTCCACTGGGTCTCTCAGGTAATGTGGCCTCGTATGCCCGCTCCTCCAGCACTGGTAGCACACCATTTGGCTACCGAAAGATGCATCCTACCTACTCTGGTCTCCTCATACAGTCTCACTACGGCGCTTCCTGCTATCAGTAGGAGGAGTACTAACTCTGGATTCCAAACCGCCCTGGATCAAAGCTCCAGAATCCCTCAGATTATGTATGTGATCTATGCCTAGTTCACGAAAGAGGATATGAAATTTAACCAAGAGATGTTCAACTGATATCAGATTTCATGCCTCAGACCATCCTCAAACTTCCATTCAAGGAACAAATCATCACCCACCAGAATAGGTGTGAAATTCTGTAGCTCTATGAAGCAAGAGGAATACTCCCTAACAGAAGGAGTACCCTGCTCCAGAATCATGAACTCTCAGGCTCGATCAGCCCTCAAGGTCTCCAGATAGAAGTAATCATACAAGATGAGTTGAAACTCATCCCAAGCCATATTCTACTAGAGTCCCGCCTATGAGATCACATCCCATCACCTCTTGGTGGAGTCATGAAGCTTGTAGGTATCGAGTTTCACCCTCCTCTATGGAGGTATCTCTAGATGCTTGAAGATCATTAGTGTGGCTTCTAGAAAACACACGGCAGCCTGCAGTCCTCCATCCCCTAAGAAAGTTGGAGGATGCTGATGCTGAAAGACCCATATCAATTCTTACATCAAAGGGGCAGGAGGAATCGCTCCCTGAAAGGTTTTTATCATCCTCATGAAACCCTCTCTGAACTATGCATCAGCACCTATGTCAGGAATAATGGATGGTTCCAAGATTGGCACAACTGGTGGATCAGAAAGAAGTCCCAGATCAGCCATATCCGGTGTCTAATCACCACCTGGAAGCTAGCGTACAACTAGAGGACATCTTAGTGGCAGGATTCTGGAAGGTCAAGTGCACACCTTGGATCAAGATTATCAAGGCCTGAAAATTATAAGTAGAATAAGGGAACAGGAGGAAGAAAGAATTCAAATTTTACAAAACAAGACTACACAACATGTACAAAACCTACACAACATGTTTCCTAAAGCCATTCACATGGTCATGTACTTCTTCCAAAACTGGTCGTGTAAAACCCCAAGAACACGGCTTGTTTTCCTCGCACATGGAATGTACTTGAATCATTTTCCCCTACACGAGTCCTTCTACATATCTAAACCACACGGAACTCCAAATACAAGACTGCCCGGAGTGTTCAAGATAGACACGTCATGTACTAGAAAAGCTTCACCTGGCCCGTGTTGTTAGTGACACGACTTAACACATGGATCACACTACAAAGCGTGTTCACAGCGGACATGGAATGTAAGTGAAAGGATAACAATGACCCGTTTTGTTGGTTACATAGCAGGCTGCATGACTGAAACTACACGACGTGTTCCAAACGGACACAGCGTGTATGAGAAATTATAAAACCAACTAGTGTTGTTAGTGACATGGCTGGGTACCTGGGTCAGACTACATGACTTGTTAAATCATTAAACGACATGTATAGCTTAAGGTTTATCCATCTATGTTGTTAGTTACATGGGAGGACACAAGGTCAACACAACACAGAATGTTTATACGGTACATGATGTGTTCACTCAAGGATCTACCTTTCCTGTGTCTCTACCCACATGACTTATGACACTGTTAGAGACTACATGGTGTGTACATTTGCTACACGACATGTACTTAAAAAAATGTTTCTTCATGAACAGAACAAAACATGGCGTGTAGTCAAAACTACAGGTTGTTTATTCTAGGTTTTTCCGGACATTAAGCCACAGAAACTACTCTGGAGCCCAGAAAACACAGAAACGAACATTAAAGTGATAAATTCCGATCTGTGAGGGCCCATACTCCCCGCGATTCAATGATTGGCATCTTGTACAAGTTATAAAAAAGAAAACAAGGAAATGATACACCGAATTCCGGTCCATGAGGGCCCATAACACCTCAATAACCAAAGTTTGGAATTCATTCAAACAAAACCGTACACAAAAAATACCCTATCAAACAATAGGTATTATTATCAAGTCATCTATCACAAAAACATGCATATTATACAAAAAATCTATCTCAACAACATGCAATCGCTAATGGATCCTAGATTTCATGGGAAGAATGCATGACATGTGATTTATATCAATTGCATATATGATGCATGAGATGGAATACCCTCATCTCATCGGGTTGCGACAGAAATAAAACATCAATAACATCAATTATAACAGCACAAAACATGTGAATCCCCCAACGGTGAAATCAAATGAACTGTAAAATTTAAAACTAGAAACATTGCAATAATTGAGGTAGATATGATTTTCCCTATACATGAAATAGCTACTCCTTGGAACATCTTATTACCAAGTACCTATTCCATCATATCCCAGGCTATAGGCTCCAAAAAATAAGTCAAGAAGAAAAGAATTCCTCTAATACCACTTTGTAATGTCTCGGTTCTAGAAGACAACCAAAGGCACCTCGTACCCGGTTGGTCACATGGGCTCAACGCATTTTCCCGAACGCCAGAGCCTTCCAACTAGTAGCATGGGACTTGGGTGTGATAGTTGGGAAACTATTCCCTCATTAGCAGAGTATCACACAGAAGTAAAAAACATGGAATAGTGGAGGCAGTAATAATCCATACAAGAGTAAACAATGGAAGACTGAAAGTAAGAAACAACTGGAGAACATATATAAATGATGAATGATACATATGTTTAGGAAAGTAGCCAAAAAAATGACAATTCTGAAATAAAAACAGTACTAAACCAAAGTATGAATGAAAATAGAAAAAAGTTCCTCATCATCGCAAGCCATAGCTTGGTCCCATGCTCTCCAGCTCCACAGTCAATCAAGAACCTGAAGTAGAAGGGCTCTTCCTCTAATGTATATGTGAAACAATGTAAACTGTTTGGGCCCAAAAGCATGACCCAAATAGACAATTCCACATTAGTCAACCACCTAAAGATATAATCCTTAAAATTAGTGAGTAAATATGGACGGTAATAAGAAAAGGTGAAGTAAAAAAGAAATACTCAGTAGTAAACAATTCCACATTACAAATAAGCAGCTAATCAAGCACGGTAACCCTCTTGTAAGTACACACAGCCTATCCCTTCTGGTCTAGTTATAAAAATATATAAAGACTCTATGAGGAAGCACTCACAGTCAATTCCCCTTATAGTCAAAAGTAATTCATAGACAGTTGGAGGAATCTCACGTGGTCAATTCCCCTTCTAGTCTAAAGTAGTCAAAGACTCTTTAAGGAAGATCACTCGATCAATTCCCCTTATATCCACAAGTGGTCCTAGGATCTCTGAGGAAGCTCACTTAGTCAATTCCCTTTATAGACCAATCTGGTTCCAAGATTCTCTGAGGAAGCTCACTCAATAAATTCCCCTTATAGTGTAAAGTACTCAAAGACTCTCTATGTAAGATCAATTGGTCAATTCCCCTTATAGTCTAAAGTAGTCAAAGACTCTCTAAGGAATATCACTCGGTTAATTACCCTTATAGCCAACTACAACAGGTTCTCACAGCCCTGTGTAGGTCATCAAGCATAAAAAAGAAAAACGGCCAAGATAAACCTCAAGAACTACTTGGACAATCAGTCTATAACATATCAAGCATGTCAGAATACAAATATTCCATCCTTCAGCACTAGGCATGGAAAACTGGAAAGGCACCCAAAAAGGCTAATAATACCAACGGTGATAAACAAAAAATGCATTGGAACATACATCCAAAACATAGAAATAAAACCTATTCATATCCAAATAACCTTTATTAAGGCATACTAGCATGGAAGGAAATCAACAACAGTAAAATGGTAAACACGCAATACCCCATTCAAGGGTATTGGTCAAAATTGCACATATCTATTAAAGACATTCAATGAAAAGTCACAAACCACCTACCTCGGCATTGGGAGATTGATATAATCCACCGCTGGCCCTTGGATCGTCCTAGAATGCGGTAGATCGATGCGATCCAATGCGACCAACAATGCTTGATTCAGAAGAAGGACACACACTTGGGGGTTCGTCGAAGATCTGCGTCCATATGATGCTCTCGATAGAACGAGACCTAGAAGGATAGATTTTTGAAGATTAGACGCGACCCTCGTACGTTTAATGAAAAAAATAAAATACACACCGTGTAATTTTGAAGTACACGACTTGTACTTGCATTTTACGTACTCCACTTCAGGTGACCTCCAGGTCACCCCACACGGTCATGTGTGTGGACATTACACGACCATCCCACGGCCTCCTGCAGCAATGCAGTACACAACATGTACTCATAAAGTACACAACGTGTACTTCCGAAATTTTCAGAAATTCCACTTTTTCTATAAAATGAATCGAAAATGAAAACATACCTGAAAAGAAGGTTCAGGTTTTTACAATAACCATCCATGAAATATGGTTATATAAAATGAATCATATCTCTACATGGATGAAGATATTCCACAAGTACGCATGAGTGATACTTTTTTTTCATTTGAAATAGAAGGGGTAAAAAAAGGTTGTTATATCAACATAATAAAATATAATTAAATTAATGATATTGTATTCATCATGATATTATATATATGACATGTTTAGATAAAGTTTAAGATGGAATAAAATTGAAAGAGTTCGGTTAAGATTTATATATCTTCCTTGAGAAAACGTTTTTGGATTACACATTATCACTTGAAGGATTGATCTTAAGAGAATTCCAGAAGGTCTAGAATGAATGAATGGAATCTAGTAATGTTTTCAAGTATGTATTTTACATACTACAAGGCTCAAATTTTATGAACAACAGAGGTGGAGAGGTTTCCTTTTACAAGTGATGGGATAAGCACAGATTAAATTTCTAAAATGATTTTAATGGTATAAGGTCACTTTCCTAGTAAAGTGGATCCACATTGATAATTATTAAATTTTTAGATAAGATAATGTTTAAAAATATTAAGTTAATAATAATTATACTTTTTTGTGTGTCAAACCTACACTAACCTCTTGGTTTAACCCCATGGAAAACCTGTTTTAGAATAATGAATTTTTTAGCATAAAATATAATTTACTTTAATTAATTTCATTATGAAGACAAAAAACTTAATGTTAAAATATATTACGGAAATTATAATCAATAAATTTAAATAAAAACATTAATCAATAAAGATTGGTTTCATTTATTCAGATAAGAACACATTATATGCATAAAAATAGTTTTTTGAAAAATGGGGTTTGAATCCCAAAAAAGAACTTATACGCCAATCAAGTTTAATGATGATAACCATATAATTAATTATATTATTTATAATTGAAGGATACTTATTCTAATTTAATATCAAATTCAAAACATAATGATACTTCTACATGAAAATAAATTATTTTTTTAAAAAAGCGTGATTTTTCACTATTCACTGAAAAATACATCTTTTCAAAAAAATTATAAAAATACACCCAAAGATAATTTTGAAAATATGATTTAAGAAGTTATATTAATTTCTTAAAACATAATTCTAAAACTAGTATGAATTAATTATAATGTTCGTTAAGCACACCAAGCTTCTACAGTACGTTTCCCTTTGAACAATATAATAGTATGTGGTGTACGCAACTTCGAGTTCTAACACACCAAAAGCAATCAAACTAGCCATTATGTATAGTAATAACAACTTTTTTAAATTTTATAAATTTTATTTTTCAAATTGGAATTAATTTTAGGATCTAGAATATCGAAATTAGCTTAGGGTGAATTTTTGTTATTTTTCTAAAAACTTTCAATTTTTTGATGAATAGTGAAAAACACTGAGTTATAGTTTAAAAGTGAATTTTTATTTAAATAATTAATTATTTTATTTAAATTTATTTTAGGCCAAAATAGATACATAATACATATATATGTTCAATGTAATTCATTAGATTCAGTTTATAATAATTTTAGATATATAAATATTTTATTGAACTTTTTACCTCTTTTACCCATCTACTAGGAGCATTTGAAAATTTACATAAAACATAACTTTATCGCTTCTGTGAGTTTAATGTTGAAAATACGAGAGACAATGTTAATATATGTTTGTAAAATTTGGTTTAATAAGATGAAAATAATTTTTGGTGAATTGTAACTTTTTACTTTTTTTACCACATTTAAATGTAAATAGGGTAATTAAAGGAAAAATGATATTATTATTACCCTAACACATGTAATAATTCTATTGGGTAAGTTTTATTTGACCAAAACCAACCTTAGGAATAAATTACGATCCATTAGGTACACTTGGATTAGATGATGACATTTATAATTATTTAATTCAAAGAAGAGTTAAAAGTGTTAAATTCATGTTTTTATAACTAAAACATTTTTAATATTGGGTTAAACAGAATATAAATTTGACTATAAATATTCATTATAAATATAAATAGATCTAATAAATAATGGTATTTTATTTATAATTTTCAGGCATTATATAATTTAATTTATTTATGAAACAATGATGATGCAGTAATTTCTTTATTAGTGAAATATTAACATAATTGATAATATAAATACCCAAATAAATGTAATTTGAACCTTTTTATGAATTAAAATAATTTTATAGGTTAATATTACATGTTAGGTTTTATTAAATAAATTTTTTTCGAAGGAATAATGCTGTTATGAAATTAGAAAAAACAAAATACCAAATATTGTCCAAATTGACATAAAAGAGTTTTTTAAATAAATATTATATTATTAATTGATATAATATTCGTAAAAATATATGGATTGGACAAATTAATTAGATAAGGTTATATATATTAATAATGAACTACTAGGGGTTCACCTGGACATTTATAATAATTTTATTAATCATATAATATAAAAATACAAAGAGACATGGTAAAAGATAAACTATTTAACTAAGAGTTAAATCTAAATGATAAGGTTTAAATTGATACCAAAACCTATTTAAAACCTATTTTTTTAGTGGATGTCAACCCATGAACACCTTATATTCTAAATAAACCATTTTGGATGCCTTATAAATAGAATATGGATTTATTAGAAAATAATATTTCTAGATTTTCCTAAAGTTACCCTCACCTCTCTTATAAAAGGGCACTTCTCCTTCTCTCAAATTCACTCCTCCCAAGCCTTTTGGCTCGGCCAAACCCTGCCCCAATAGCCTCTCAACTTCCCTCCCTTCATCCTAGTGGCCTTCATTTAGTCATAAAGCCATCTTATGGATGCCTTTTGATCAAATCAATAGGAAGAACCCAACAAAGAGGTAAATATTTCATCACCTCTTTCAAGTTCCTTTCTTCTTCCACTTTCTCATACCTTGTTGTTTCCATTATAAAATAATGACTATATTATTTTTTATATACTATGATGTTATTATAAATATGGTACAACCATATTCATTATTATTTAAATACTTTGAATGACATGTCACCATACGTGCGTTTGTACGGCTTACCGTCTCTAAGTCGTGGTGTAATTGTTATTCAATTCATTATTTTTTGGATGTTTATAATAATGATGTGTAATTTATGTAAACAATAAATAAAAAATGATAATTAATCTTTATATATGATATAACATCAAATTATATATAATTTTAATATCAAAATAATGATATTGTCGCTCGTGCGTACGTACGGATCACCGTCTACACGAACGCGATGAGATTCATTCCCCATAATATTCATTAAAGATGAATTTTCATTTAATGATTAAAAATAATGTGTAAAGAATTGATATTATTCTATATATGAATAAGATACATCCCATCAATAAAAAAATTTTCCCGCATAACAAATAATATAACGTAAAACAAATCTGTTAACACCCAAAACGACGATAATACTAAGATATTATTAACAAAGCAATGTTAAAAGATAATATATAATATCATATTAATGTATATAGTTATTGTAAAATTTAATAACAATTATTTAACCATTATACAGGTGTTTAACCTACCCTCGACCAAGGATAAGTACACGGTAAGGGTTAATTTTACAACCTCTTCAATATTCATAGTTGTTTATATATAATTATCTACTGATACCTCTTTACCATCCACATCCATGTTTCTTAAAATTTATTTCAAAATGTTTTTACTATATCTTAGGCTAGGGGTTAAAGTCATTTATAGCATTGTTTTAATTTTATAATATGTTTTAAAAAGTACTCTTTATGTCGTTTTCCAAACAAGGAACTTCATAACCTTTTCGATAAAATTAAGGTTAGAATGTTTTTTAACTTATACGGAGGGTGCGGCTATATTACTCTATTATACCATCTTTGAAGGTTCCCTTAAAATATTATTGGAATATTTTCAAAATAAAGGTTTTATATTATAATTTCATGACTTTTAAATTACTTCAAAATAGAAAGAGATATTTCTCTCAAACAGTTTTGATTTCATCTATGTCAAAATCCTTTAATAGATTTTAATATTGTTTGATGTTGATTTACTATGATACAAATCTTCCATTTTTTATTGATTCTTTTGTGATATGTTTGACTATGGATGTGTTATTTTTCTATCATTCATGCTTAGGGATAATGTATTGACATTTCATATGCTAGTTTTAATACAAATGTTTTTGTTATGTTTAAAAATTTTCATATGAGGAATGCATTGGACTCAGTAAGTGATGGGTGGATCCCGTTATAACTCTTCAATTCATTGGTAGGTCTCATGAGACAAACTAGTTTATTGGAACAAGGCCTTGAAAAAATATTACTTGTAGTCTTGGCAAAAGTCCATGACTATGTGGTTATGAAAGTGTGGCATTATGCATTCTATCATTATGAAAGTGGCTATTGATATTTAATGTGATTATTAGACTAGTTGAATATCCATGTGAGTAAGTAAATGAAATTATTTTGATTTTACCTTTTCCATACTATGCTGAAGTTAATGTTTAAAAGGCTTTTGATTTAGTCAACTACATTGCCTTAAATGTTTATGCTTATTTATGAAAGTTTCCGCTATATTGTTATTCTTTCTGAGCATCTGATCTCACCCGTTACTATGTTTAATTTTTCCCATGATGCAAAGAAGTATATTATGAATGATCTGCAGTGGTAGTCTATGGGATCTGAGTGTGGTTTATAGAAGCAATGTTGTGGTAGTTTTCCATTTTATGATGTAATGTAAACCTTATAAATGTATCATTTACTTCCAATGCTACTAAACTAATTAGTCTTTCGAGACTCGATCTTTTGTGATCATTATAATGATACGTAATAATGCACTGACTCTAGGCTTTTGGGGTCAAGGCGTTATAGTTGGTATCATAGGAAGTTTAGTACCAACCATTGAAGCTAGATTTAGATAAACTCTGATTATAGAATGAAGCCCTAAGATAGTATTTGAGGATTAGTATAGAAGAACATCTTATAATTCTGGTAAATTATGGATTTTGTGTATTTTCTAAGCAATACATCCCTGTATGGATATGAGAAGGTAGAGGCAGCTCTGGCACAGATGTATCTAGGAGTGAAAAATCTGACAATGAGTTACAGGCTTGACCTGGGGTATCCGGGTACATGACAACGGGCCTTGATTCACTCTTGGTTATGACACTCCCGGGGGATATGATTAGGATAATTCACGATTTCTTTAAAAATAAATATGAAGGATTTATGAGTATATACCTCCTCAAAGAAAACAATTTTTTATGGTTATGGATTATATACATAAGCTGTTCAGTTTATGTCAAGTATGTTATAAGTTTAGAATTGGGCATTTCTATTCACAATCTAATATAGGGTATGACATTATTTAGAAATGGAATCTAGTGGAAGGAATGGAAATCTTATCAATGAAAACACTCCATGTAGGGATTTACCACCTTCTCAAGATAATTATAGTGGAGCTTGTGACACAACTGGTGCTTATCAGCATATCACTATACTGGGACAACTCACTCAGGTTATGAAAAATAACCATACCCATATGGAGCACCCTGATCCGTAGCGTGGAGGATCAATGTTAGATTTCTAAATGAGGAAACAACCAATAACATTCAATGGGTGTAAAAATCCACTAGTAGTAGAGAATTGGATAAATTCCTTAGAGAAAATATCTCATTCCCTTGGGGAGTAGTAAAAGGGAAAAAGTTGTCATGACAGTTTACCGCCTCACTAGAGGTGCTGATAAATGGTGGTCATTGATTCAAAACACAAAGGAAGATGATGAAGTATCAAATATGGAATGGAGGGAGTTTAAAGAAATTTTCATAGAAAAATACTTTCCTCATGACCATCAATTAGATATGGAAAGACAAGTTTTGAGTCTGAGGAAAAAAGAGGATGAGAATATCGCAAAGTATGAAGCTAACATTACAAGGTTAGTGAGGCATTCAAGAGATTATATACGTATCCCAATAAGTAATATTGATAATTTCTTTGATGGGTTAAAACCATTTCCCCGTTGGGAATTAGTCTCACAATCTTTCTCTTCATATGATGATATTTTCTCTTGTGCTATCAAGACAGAAAAATAATTATATAGGTCTTATGACTTTAAAGTAAATCAAGAGAAAAAGAGATCTTATTAACACTATGGAAATTGAAATAAGGGGAAGAAGGGAAAATTTTAATATCTATCCTGTAGTTAATGTGGGAAGAAACACCCTAGTACTTTTTTGATGGGAATGCAAGTCTGTTACAAGTGTGGTGAAAAAGGCCACCAAGCTTGTGATTGCTAGGGTAAGAAAGAGGATGTTGATGTTGAATGCTATTAATGAAGAGAAAGGGTGAATTATGCAAATGAATGCCCTAAGAATTAGGGGAAATTACCTCATAAAAGGCCAAGGGATCAATTCCAAGCTTATGTTATCACTACTGTAGAGGTTGATGCTCTGAAAGACGTATTGGCCGGTAATTTAATGATTTTTTCAAGTTTAGAAAATGCTTTATTTGATTCTGGATCATCGCATTGTTTCATATCATCCCAGTTTGCTATGAAAATTAGATACTTCCAATTTTATTTAACAAGGGATTTGCGCATAAAAACTCATAAGGGAAGTATAATTGCCGCAAAGTTTTGTGAATCAGTACCCTTTAAGGATTATAAACATTATTTATATATTGATCTCATCATTATACCCATGATTGAATTTGATATAATCCTCAGTATGGATTGGATTTCAGATCATGATGCAAATATTTATTGTAAGAAGAAGTAGGTTACAATTTTCGATGATGATGATAAAGAACATCTGACCTTTAGATATGAATCGTCACCACCTAATTCTTATCTAGATCCACCCCTAGTAGCTCAAATAAATTCAATTATTGGGGAGGAAGAGAATGAAATAATTGTGGGTGAGGAAATGGATGTTCAAATTGAGTATGTACCTATTGTGCAAGAATATGTTGATGTATTTCCAAGGGATTTACATGGACATCCTCTAGAAAGAGAAATTGAGTTTTACATTGACTTAATTCTTGGTTCAAGGCCGATATCAAAGACTCCTTATAGAATGGACACTGTGTAATTAGCGAAACTAAAGAAACAACTAGAGGAATTGAATAATAAGGGATTTATTCACCCTAGTGTTTCTCCATGGGGAGCCCCAGTTCTTTTTGTTATGAAGAAAGACAAATCTATGAGGTTGTGCATTGACTACAGGGAGATCAATTCTATAACAATAAAGAACAAGTATCCCCTACCTCACATTTATTATTTATTTGACCAACTTCATGGATCTCAATAAATTTCAAAGATTGATCTTAGATCTGGATATCAGCAGTTGTGTGTGAAGAAGGAAGACATTCCGAAAACAACATTTTGAACCAGGTACGAGAATTACGAGTTTAAAGTAATGCCTTTTGGATTGACTAACGCACCCTTTCTCTTCATGGATCGAATAAATTGAGTTTTGAAGGAATATATTGATGATGTTGTAGTGGTATTTATTAATGATATTTTTGTATACTCCAAAAGCTACGAAGATAATGAAAATCACCTGTGCATTATTCTAAAGTCTCTTTGAAGTCAAGAATTATATGGGATGTTTAGCATGTGTGAATTATGGATTCATGAGATTTATTTTCTTGTCCATATTGTCTCTAAGAATGGAATCTCTGTTAATTCTTCTAAGACTGAGGCAATCCAAGAATGGACAGAACCCACGTGTATAACTGAGGTGCGTAGTTTTATTGGTTTAGTAGGTTATTGTCGGCGTTTTGTTCAGTATTTTTCTTGATTGGAAAACCCATTAAAGAAGCTCACACGTAAAGGGGTTAAATTTGTTTAGACAAAAGAGTGTGAATAATGTTTTGAGGAATTGAAGAGAAGATTAGTTAATGCTTCTATTGTGACTCTGCCATCAGGGAATGATGTGTTTGTTATTTATAATGATGTTTCAATGAAAGGACTTGGTTGCATCCTTATGCAGAATGATAAGGTTATTTCATATAGATCATGAAAACTAAAAATTTATTAGAAAAACCATCCTACTCATGATCTTGAGTTATAATATATAATCTTTTCTTTGAATATCTAGAGACATTACCTCTATGGTGAAAATTGTGAGATATATACCGATCACAAGAGTTTGAAGTATATTTTCTCCCAGAAAGAAATCAATATGAGGCAAAGGAGATGGCTTGAACAACTCAAGGATTATGATTTCACCATATAATACCACCCCCAGAAGGAAAATAAGGTGGAATATTCTTTGAGAAGAAAGGAAAATTGAGTTCTGAAGAATATGAGAGTTGAAAAGGATCATATATACAAGGATCTGGTAAAGTTTCACATGGGGATAACCATGGAAGGAGAAACATCAAACTCTTTTCTAATGGTTGCCAAACCATATTTACTAGCAAGGATAACGGGTTCTCAGACCGAGGATGAAGAGTTTCAAAAGAAGATTAAAGCTATGAATGATGGGAGATTGAATGACTTTGTGTATGAATATTGAATTTTGAAATTTGGGAAGAGACTTTGTGTTTCTGATACACCAGATCTAAAAAGGTATTTATTGGATGATGCTCATAGTTCCAACTTCTCTATACACCCTGGTAGCCAACGAGATCATAACTGAGTGGTACGGGATTCTTCTTGGCATCCAAGAGACCAGGGTTCAAAACCAGGTGGAGGCGAATTTCGGGGTTACTGTAGTAGGACTGTAGCTGTTATTGTTAGGTACTGTAGCATTCGAAACTCTTCCCCTGATTTGGGCCTTCGGGCTACCGGTTTGAGCCTACAGGTCTCCAGGGCCTTCGGGTCATCAAATAACATTGGGCCACAGGGCCTTCAGGTCACATTGACCATGGAGTAGACCAGTTCACACAGAACCAGACCCAAAATAAGATCAGAGCAACAGGAGTAGCATCCACCAGATGCAGAGCTAACAGGAATGGAAGAATGAGAGGGTATGTTAGCTGCCATCAGAACCAGGCATCATGAAGCTTTGTAAGAGGCAATTCTAGCCGACCAGCAATGTAAAGTGGGGTACTAGGAGATCAATGACGTAGAAAGATGAGGAGGGGAAGTTCAAGGGGGCTGGGCATATGAGTCATGTACTAGGCATGGTATGCCTCTGGGCCATTAGGTCATGTATTGCGGGTTTTTTGGGACTTGTACCTTGGGGATTCAGGTCATGTATGGGTTCCCCTTCAACCCTTAATAGAGGGATTATCCATATTAAAATAAAAAAGAAGGCCTTCTGGCCATACAAGGTATACACACTGGTAGCACTAAGATTTATAGAGATTTGAAGGAACATTTTTTGTGGGACAACATGAAGAAGGAGATTAGTGATTTATTGTCAAGATGTATTGTTTTTTAACAAGTGAAAGTTTGAAGGCCACAACCTAGTGAAGTCATGCAACCACTTCCCATACGTGAGTGGAAATGGGATAATATTATGATGGACATTGTCATGGGACTACCAAATACTCCTAGAAGAAATGATGAAATATGGGTCATTTTTGATCGTCTTACCAAGTCATCACATTTTCTTTCTATAAGAGAAGATTTACCACTTGAACGTTTAGAAATACTATATATTAATGAAGTTTTAAGACATCGTGGTGTACCCCAATCGATTGTTTCTGATCGTGCTCCCCATTTTACATCAAGATTATAGAAAAGTTTTCAGAAATCCCTGGATACTAAACTTTGTTTGAGCACAGCCTACCACCCTCAAACTGATGGAAAATCAGAACATACTATTCAAACCTTATAATACATGTTGAGATTTTTCTCACTTGACTTTCAAGGAATGTGGGATCAATATTTTCCTCTCGTAGAATTTTCCTATAATAATATATTACATTCAAGTATTCTGATGGCACCATATGAAGCATTATACAGAAAGTGATGTCGCACACCAACCTTTTGTGATGATGTTGGTGAAATAAATCTCATAGGCCCAGAACTTCTGGATGAAATGATGGAAATGGTGAAGGTATTCCAGACCCATATCCAAGAATCTCAAAGTAGGCAGAAGAGTTTTTCCGAGAACCCAAGGAAGGATTTGGAATTTTAGGTAAGAGGTCATGTTTTCTTGAAGGTATCTCTATGGAAGGGTGTTATATGTTTCAGTAAGAAGGTAGAATTAAGTCTCTGGTACATCGGACCTTTCGAAATTATAGAACGAATTGGGGTTATAGCTTACGATTTGGAAATTCCTCTAAGTCTCTCCAAATTTCATGATGTGTTCCACATTTAACTATTGAGAAAATACATGCCTGACCCAACGTATGTACTCACATATGGGGAAATTGAACTGGACCTGATCTATCTTATTTTAAATATCCTAACAAAATTTTTGATACAAGAGAATAAGTGCTGAGAAACCGGACGACCGCTCTGGTAAAAGTTCTATGGAGAAACCATAAGATGGAAGAGGCAACATGGGAACCCGAGGAACTTATGATGAAGAACCACATGTGTCATTTTATGCAGTAATATCCTAGAAATTTTGAGGGTGAAATTATTTGAAGGATGAGAGAATGTAACACCCCAAGCTTCTATGGTACGTTTCCCTATTGAACAATGCAATAGCATGTGTTGTAAGTAATTTCAAGTTCTAACACACCACAACCAATCAAACTACCCATTATGAATAGAAATACCCACTTTTTTAAATTTTATAAATTTTATTTTTCAAAATGGACTTCATTTTTATATTCATACTATCAAAATTATCTTAGGGTGAGTTTTTGGTATTTTTCTGAAAACATTATATTTTTGATGAATAGTGAAAACACTGAGTTATAGATTAAAACTGAATTATTATTTAAATAATTAATAATATTTTTTAAATTTATTTTAGGAAACAATAGATACATTATACGTATATATGTTCAATGTAATTAATCAGTGTCAGTTTATAATAATTTTAGATATATAAAAATTTTATTGAACTTTTTACCGTCTTTTACCCACCTCCTAGGAGCATTTACAAATTTACATAAAACATAATTTTATTGGTTTTGTGAGTTGAATTTCTAATATCCAAGAGAAATGATAAATATTAGTAAGTAAAATATGGTTCAATATGATGATAATAATTTTTGGTGAATAGATACTTTTTACTTTTATTTACCAGAGTTAAAAGTTAATAGGTTAATTAAAGGTAAAAATGATATTATTATTACCCTAACACATGTCCTAATTCTAATGGATATGAGTTATTCGAACAAAAACAACCTTAGGAATAAAATATGATCCTTTAGGTCTAGTTGGATTAAATTATGATATTTATTATTATTTAATTCAAAAAAGAGTTAAAAGTGTAAAATTCATGTTTTTATAACTAAAACATTTTTAATATAGGGTTAAACACAATATTAATTCGACTATAAATATTCCATATAAATATAAAGAGGTTTCTTAAATAATGGTATTTATTTATAATTTTTATACATCAAATTATTTAGTTTATTTATCACAAAATTATGATGCAGTAATTACCCTATCAATGAAATATTAACATAAATGATATTATAAATACCCAAATAAATGTAATTTTTGACTTTTTATAAATTACACTAATTTTCTAGGTTAATATGACATATTAGGGTTGATGAAATAATTTTTTTTGAAGTAATAATGCTGTTATAAATTTAGAAAAAACAAAACACCACATACTATCAAAATTGTCATAAAAGAGTTTTTAAAACAAATATTATATTATTAATTTATATAATATTCCTAAAAATCAAAGGCCCATTCAAATGAAATATATAAGGTTATGTATATTAATAATTAACCACTTGGGGTTGTCTTGTAATTTTATAGTATGTTTATTAACCAAATAATATAAAAATACAAAGAGACATGGTAAAAGTCAAACTATTTAACTAAGAGTTAAATCTAAATGATAAGGTTAAAATTGTGACCCAAACCAGTCTAAAACCTATTGGTTGAGTTTATTTTGACCCATTCCCACCTTAGATTTTAAATAAACCAATTTGAATCCATTTAAAACCGAATATGAATTTATTATAAAATAATATTTCTAGCATTTCATAAAGTGACCCTCACCTTTCTTATAAAAGGGTAGTTCCCCTTCTCTCAAATTTACTCCTCCCAAGCCTTTTTCCTCAGCCAAAACCTGCCCAAATACCCACTCAACAGTCCTCACTTCATCTTAGAGGCCTTAATTTAGTCATAAATCCATCATAAGGAGGCCTTTTGATCAAATCAAAAGGAAGAACTCGAAGAAGAAATAAATACTTCATCACCTCTTTCAAGTTCTTTTCTTCTTCCACTTCGTATTTCCTTGTTGTTTCCATTATAAAATAATAAATCCAATATAATATATATACTATGATATTAATATAAATATGGTACAACCATATTCATTATTCTATCCATCGTTTAAATGACATGTCACCATATATGCATATGTACGGCTTACCGTCTCCACGTTGTGGGGTAATTGTTATTCAATACATTATTATGTGGATGAGTATAATAATGAGTGGAAATTGATGGAAATAATAACTATAACATGATAATTATTATTTATATATGATATAACATCCAATTAAATATTATTTTAATATCAAAATAATGATATTGTCGCTCGTGCGTACGTACGGATTACCGTCTCCACGAACGAGATGAGATTCATTCCCCATCGTATCCATTCAAGACTAATTTTTATTTGATGATTAAAAATAATTTTTAAAGACATGATATAATTCTGTATGTGAATAAGATACATCCCATCCGTAACTAATATGACTCACATAATAAAGAATATATTGGAAAAAGAATCTGTTAACACCCGAAATGACGATTATACTAAGATATTAGTGAAAAAGAAATGTTAAAATATCATATATAATATCATATTAATGTATATAATTATTGTATAATTTAATAACAATTATTTCACCATTATAAATGTGGTTAACCTACCCTCGACCAAGGAAAAGTACAATGTAAGGATTAATTCTACAACATCTTCATTTTTCAAAGTTGTTTATATGTAATTATCTATTGCGACCTTTTTATGATCCACATCCATGTTTCCAAAAATGTATTTCAAAATGTTTTTACTATTTTCGATACTAGGGGTTAAAGTCATTTATACCCTTTTTTGACTTGTATAAGTTTATTAAAAAGGAATATTTCCATCATTTTCCGAAGAAGTTACTTTATAACCTTTTCGATTAAATTATGGTAAGAATGTTTTTTAAACTTATACGTTAGGGGCACCTATATTCTGCCATTATAACATCGTCAGAGCTTCAATTACAAGATTATTGGAATATTTTCAAAATAAAGGGTTTCTATTAAAATTACATGAATTTTATATTATTTAAAAATAAAATGAGATATTTCGCTCAAATAGTTTTGATTTCATCTATGTCAACATCCATTAATTTATTTTAATCTTTTTTGAAGTTGATTTATTATGATAAAAATCTTCCATTTTGTATTGATGTTTTTGTGATATGTTTGACTATGTATGTTTTATTTTTTTACCATTCATTGTTTATGGATAAATTATTGTCATTTTTTATTCGAGTTTTAATATGAATGTTTATGTTATGTTTAACACTTTTCATACTAGGAATGCATTGGACTTAGTAAGTGACAGGTGGAGCCCGCTATAGCTCATCGATGCATCAGTAGGCATCATGAGACAAACTAGTGTCTTGGCACTAGTCCTTGAAAAAATATTATTTGTAGACTTGGCATAAGTCCTTTACTATATGCTTATGAATGTATGGAATTAGGAATTACATCATTATGAAAGTTGATATTGATATTGTTTGTGATTATTCGACTAGTAGAATATTTATGTGAGTACCTAAATGGAATTATTTTGATTTTAACTTATCAATATTATGTTAAAGTTCATGTTTAAAATGATTTTGTTTTAGTCTTATACATTACCTTAAATGTTTATGCTTATTTATGAAAGTTTCTACTATATTTTTATCCTTAATGAGCATCTGAGATCACCCATTTCTAGGATTTATTTCTCCCAGTATTTGAAGAAGTATATTATGACTGACCTGCATGGATAGTCTATGGGATCTGAGTGTGGTCTATAGAAACAATTTTTTTGTAGTGTTCCATTTTTTGATGTAATGTAAACCTTATGAATGTATCTATTACTTACAAGGCTAATAAACTAATCGGTCTTTCGAGACTTGATCTTTTGTGATCATGCCAATGATACATAATAATGCACCGACTCTAGGATTCAGGGGTTGGGGTGTTACTGTCTGTTTATGAAATATTAAATGAAAACAATATTGGAAAAGAAATATTTTTTAAGAATAAAATGGAATTAATAAATAATGAGTATTTATTTATTATGTATTAATAACTAAATTTTATAATGTCCCCAAATATGTAACTCTCTAATGTGGAGAAAACAGGTTGGTTGCTGGACCTCAAGCATGCCTCCTCATACACCAAATACTGCCGATTAGTAGTGGCGGTGTAGATAACATAGTGGGGAGAATATACCCCCAGTACAAAGCCATAATATAGTGGAATAAAAGAAATATCATAGTAACATAAATAGTGGAAACAATAAATCATACAAATTTAAGATAAAAAATAAACTATGTAAACCAAATAATAATGAACCATGTAATGTCAGGATAAAATTTAACTTAATGAAATGCTGTATGTTATAAATATAAAAGAACAATATGAGGAAAATGAACTCAACATACCCCAGTATCGAATCCCTAGTCATTATCATCTCAATGCTCCAGACCATATAATAATAATATATTAAAAAACACTATTTTACCCTATCCAAACCTACATGCATGTAATCTTCATGGGTACTAAAAGGTGGATCTAAAGGGTGGGAGTAAAAATCATTAGTTTGACACCACCATGTCTAAACAGAACCAATATAATATTAATTTCATGCAATAAAGTAATAAACATGAGTATTAATTAATCATTTAATATAGTATAACAATCAACGTTCTTTGAAACTGTGCAGTAATATCTCTAAGCATGTAGCATTACCATGCCAACCATAACCAGAAGTCTATGGAAAAATTACATAACCCTGGAAAATCCCTTGGTATAAGCATTTCAACGTAACTAAGACAATCCCTCTGTATAATCATTTCAACGTAACTAGGAAATCCCTCTATATAATCATTTTATTATAATCACCCTAAGCCTTATTCACATTATAGCAGAACTGGGCTAAGCCCTATATTCTTTACAATATAACTGGTCCAAGACCTATCGACATTACCAAATAATATTTCTAAGACTATAAGAATTACATCATAACCAATCCAAGCCTTATAATCATTACAAAATAACTAGGAAAAGATTTACATGCATTATATCATGAATCACAACAAAATTCATAACGACATTAATAACACAACATATCATAACAAGACACAATGATCAATTCATCCAATTACCAATTTTATTCCAAATACCCTTATATTCAACAAATTATATCTTATGTCATTATCATTATAGTGTACACACCCATATCATATCAAATTATCACTATTCTTTTCAATAAAACGTTATAAATTTTCCGAAGTCACTCTATCAAAATTAATCACCTAAGGAATAATTTCATGCTAATTGATGTTTTAATTCAATAGACAGTTCATTATCATTCAAATACAGGCTCACCCTATAGGCATCCTCAAACCAGGTTTCAACATTAATGGATCCAAATGGATCTAAGCAGTATACCAAAAACATGATTATCATTAATAAGTATTCCATTAGTTAATGTTCATGTTTCATTAGTGCAATCACTTAGTATTCCACATACATAAACATTGAGAAAAATACCATAGGGATTTGTTCTAGAAAACTCACCTTTATCTAGTGATCAAAGAAACACTCTCAACAGGGAATAACAATGAAGAATAAAGGCGAAGGAGATCACAAGAAAAACCTAGATCACACAAACATAAAGATCATAACCTGATCTAATGGAAATCATGAAATCACACCATGATAATAGAGTGAAGTAGATGAATGAGGGGGAAGCCAAAGAGAATGAACTCATAAGAGATTAATTGAGAGACCAAGTTGTATAAAAGGAGAGGAATCGATCCATAAATTCTAGGAGTCTCCCTTAGGGTTGAGAGAGGAGGTTTCACAGTGGATGAAAATAAAATCATATTCCTAACATTGTTTAAAACCACTTTCCCTGTGAAATTCATTATGTGAAACCCATTCATTATGTGGACTTCTCAGTCTACAAGATACATCAAAAAAACTTGTCAACCCAGGTTAAAATAACCTTGATTGACTGTTTCATGACGTGGACCAATTACATGATGTGTAACTATTTCGTTATCTAATATAATTTATTGAATTTTTCTATAAACAAGATGTTTTCACATAAAATCTTCATGATGTGGAAGTGTCCAGCACACAACATTCAGCCCAGCTTCCATAAAAAAACCTGAACCTCTTATATTGCTTGTAAAAACCTTGGAAAACTTGCACAACCCCTTTATACATCTATACCCATACTCCAATAATTCAAAAAAAATATCCCAAAACTTTAGTTCATTTTTCCAGAAAAAATATCCCAACCCCCTAAAGAGAAGGCTGCACTACTACGGTATTAAGAAGAAAATAAAAACCAAATAAAATAGTTTTAACAAAAATTAAGAGTGGAATACCTAGAAAATATGGGTTCTTATAACATCTCTACCATATAATATGATTTCCACAAGCTACTAAAAGCATCACTATAGGGTCTCAGTGAAAAATTATGGCCATTGTGCTCTCATATCATATTCCCTTTAACAAGTATCCTATTGAACATTCCAATAATTCCACTAAACTCAAACTATATGTATGGTATTTACATGAATATATTTACAAATACAGTCGACAATCAACATTGGATGCTCCTCAATGGAAGGATATACACTAATCTCAATATCATAAACATATACCACATGAGAAGGGTTAGGATAATATATCTAAATTTGTGACACATGAAACACGTCATATATGGAACTATATCATTGTGTAAGGACCAATTGGTGCACCACTTGACTGACTATTTACACTATCTCAAACAAAACAATAACATAACTAGGTGCTTGATTCCTCTATTTCAAGATATAGTGTTTCCCCTACCAAGGTGACACCTTAATGAAAACATGATGACCCACTAAAAAATCTTGAGGTCATCTATTTTGGTCAGCATAATATTTATACCTTGTCAATGTTTTCAGCAACTATCACCTAATCAACTAAACCTACTCAAGCATCTTCTATACGAGACTAGGTCCAACAAGAAATAACTCACCCCCTAAAACAAACAAAAAGGATAATGAGATGTCCTTCCATGAAAATCCTCTAATGGTTCATTTTGGATTAATTCCTGGAAGCTATTATTATATAAAAAGTCTACGTGTTCCGTATAATACTTCCATGAACCATTGAAATCCAAATAGAGGCTCATAACATATCCTCCAAAATCTGAATAGTTCATTTAGATTGGTCTTCTATCTAAGTATTATTGTTTAAAATCCCATATCCGTTTAAAGACCCTACTATAACCTAGATGTGAAATGGTGATCTTTATTAGAAATGATACTTTAGGAACACCATGAAAATTGAACAATCTCATGTATGTAAAGATTACCTAGATCATCAATAGTGAAGGTTTCCCTGATGGCAAATAAGTGAGATACATTCATCAGTTGATCTAAAATTACCCTTGCTACATCTTTATTATGAGGTGTATTTGGTAATACTATCATAAAATCCATAGTGATATCATTCCATTTCCATTATCAATTTGGCAGAGGATATAACAACACATACAGACTATGGTGGTAAAAGTTCACATACAAATTGGTGAGGTACCTCACTATGAACACTGCTACCTCCTTCATTCTTGGCCACCTGTAATATCTATATAGATCACGATACATCATTGTTTGGAACAGGTGTACCACCCATATATATGTGTAAAATACACTCATCATCTCCTCACACAATCCCATAGGAACCCATACGTTTCCATGAAAAATAATATAATTATCACTACCAAGAGAACATCCTAATGATGGTTCCCCACCATATATGTTTTCTCTCAAAGTTAATCCCTCCAATCCAGATAACTGATGAGTCTTGTTCCAGTCCAAAATCACAGTTATAACAGATGATGAAGTAATAGATACTCATCCTTGGGACTCCTAAACATCTAGATTCATATCTACAAAGAGAGATATCATCCACCACTAATCAATAGACTCATTCTATTATTCCATATACATATTCTAGGTGAAGGAATCAATAAGGAAATTTCCCATTCCTAGTGTATAATCCAGATAGAAGTTGAAATACTTCATATATTCAACCCAGATCATTTTATAATTGTTTATGTATCACTGAGAAAAGATGTACATGAGGCTCCTGTCTTCTATGTACACAAAAAACCTCTCACCTAAAAGATAGTGTCTCCAGTATCTCATGACATGTACCATGAACCCTAAATCGAGATCATGAGTAGGATAATTCCTATCATGTAGTCTTTAATTTCAGGAGCCATAAGAAACCACTTAGTCCTCTTGTATCAGAACTATTCTGATTCCATCTCCAGATATGTAACAGTACACAATATATTACATACCCAACACAAGTAAGGTGAGGATCAATGTTGAGGTAATCCTACTATTTATCTCCTAAAAATATATCTCGCATGCATCCAACCATCCAAACATTTACCCTTTCTTGGTCATCTCAGACATAGATGCTTCCAGATGGGAGAATTCATGGATGAAGTGGTAGTAATAACCTAATAAACCCATAAATATCCAAATCTAGATGACATTATTGGGATGCTCCTAAGATACCATTTCTTCAACCATATATGGCTCCACTAACACTATAACCTCTAAGATGACATGGCCCACAAAGTGAAATTTATAAATCCAGAAACTATAGTTATATATAGCATGGAAGAAATATAATTCTCTCTCAATATACACAAGATGGTGTCAAGATGTTGGAAATAATCATCTACTAAATAGAAGTACAATAATATGTTGCTGATGAAAAAAAAAACAAATAATGGAAGAGATGAAGAACTGTATCTTATAATCCATTAATACCTCTAGTGTGTTCATCAAATGGAACAACATCACCACAAACTCACCCTAAACTGGTGGTATCCTGAACTCAAATCAATAAGAGGAGATCTTGGAACCTCCCATCTAGTCTAAAATATAATCGATGCATGGAAATGGATATTGTTTCTTGACCACTATCTCGTTCATCCTCAAATAGTCCATACACAAGTGAAAATTCCCATCATCCTTACTGGTGAAATGAACTAAAGAAACCCAAAAGTATGTACTTGTCTATATGAAACCATTATTTTAAAAATCTTCCAACTGAACCTTAAATTCCTAAATCTCCACTTATTCCTATTGTAAGGTGTGATAGAAACCAGCTTTGCTCCTAGAAGCAACTCGATTATGTACTCTATCTCCCACTTGGGTGGTAAGACATGAAATATTCAATAAAAACATCATAAAATAGTCTAATAATAGATTAAAAGTATCCTTCTATATTCAAACATAATTCATAGAAAGACCTGATAACTAGGAAATGATAAAATCCAATCATCTCTTAATGGGTTCTACACGACCTGCCTGAAAATCCCACTCACCCTATTGAAAATAACTACCTCCATCTAGAGACATAATGGTAACTCTACTCTGATAATATTTGTTATAATCCTGTTATATAATTAGTCAATTCATACCATGAAACAAATTGAATCCAATCATTTCTAGCATAATAAGTTATGATGGGAAGTTATAACCACCAATATCAAGAGAACACACCTTGAAACATTGATATTCTTTTACCACACTCCAAAAGGTGTGTTAATGGTAAAAAATTCATCCAGTATTTCCACAACAAGGACTAAACTATTTTTAAAAAGTGAGGATATAAAGGAATGAGATGTTCATATATCAAAAAAATCAAGAAGGGGTTTACGATACAAGAATTGTACCTCTTAAGGCAGAAGGTCCTGCATCCAATCTTGTTAGATCAGACTGTATAGCTTGTAGCTGGCTCGCACCTCCGCCATGGGATCTCGTATGACTCCCATGTGTTGTTCCCTATGGGGTTACTACTAATCCTTCACTAGGGTACCATGTCCCATGCATCGACCTAAACATCCAATGGAACTATTTATACCAATATGATGAGGGGTATCTATGCTTTTCCCAGACTCCATTAACTATACTTATCCCTTGCCACTTATCTATTGCTGCATACCCCTGAAAAAGATCTACAAATGGATCATCCTACCACAAGAATGACACTATAAAGTAGGGTATATAAACTGAGGCTACCTATGGACAAAATTTGCACACTAATAGCACTACAACATACCATGGTCCTACGATGGATACCCACTTACCCGACTAATCTTCCAATTGTTACCTTAACAAACTACCATAGTGACACATCTTTCCACTAGAAGAAGACTTCCTAGTTCACCCGAAAATAGTCTAGCCCCAACTCGGGGCCTCTCTCATATTACATTCCATGATGAGAGCCTGATTGATCACATCCCAAATTATAGTGAAGTGAAAATTTTTCACCTATGACCTAATATCATAGAGAATCCCATCCTCAAAATGTTGTGTCTTTCCTATCTCATCATCTCATGAAGATGGAGAAAAGTACAGAAAGTTGGTGAAACACTCCACCTTATTTGTCCTTGACAAGCCATCCTATATCAAGTGCATTAATTCATGAGACCTATCATCCCTCACTATCATAGGATAAATGTGCCTACAAAATTATGCCTCTAATTCCTTCTAGGATAACCTTTATTACCTCCCAGATTTCTCAAAAGTGTCCCACAAATGGTTGGCAAGTCTATAAAGCATGTATGTAGTATGATTAACCATCTTATTTGTGAGTGTGTTATGGTTATTTAATATCATCTAGACTAACTCAATCCAAAACTATGTGGTCTGGGGGTATCCCTCCCTAGTGGAAATAGGAGGATGTTATAGCTTAACCATTATCATTGGCCGAAAAATCAATGGTATAGTTTGAACAATCACCATTTCCATGGAATTTCTGACCCTTATAAATCTATCAGAAAGATGAAAATACAACTAATTCTATGGATCCATAGGGATCTTTGATTTGGCTATGTTAGGAGGATGCTAATTTCTGCTCTCCTAACACTAAATTTGAAGATGATTAGGAGGAATTCTCTCAACAAGACAAATTCTCTCCTTAGAAAACTGGAAAACCACAAGAACATACTTATTAGGTGTAAAAAACAGAGAACCACTAACTCATTATCCCATTAAACAGGTCATAACATGTAAATTGGCATGTCATAAAATTTATTTAATTTCATTAATTAGATATAACAAGGATCTAATTTAGTAGTTCATATAGTGAAATATATCAAATTAAATAAATATGTGTCTGTCATGAACAATGTATGTCAAAATATATCCCTATGTGCCTATCATGATGAATTCATACTCATATCATGCCATATAGAGTCACAAGTATAAATTTAAAGAAACAATAACATTACAGAACATGTGAATCAACCAATTTGAAATAATATATACTATAATAAGCAAACATCATGACTAATAATCTCATTCCTGTGAACTCATATTTCCTCCTATACATGAGTTTGATACTCCCATGGACAAGATCATTAGAAAGTCCATCCACATCCTATTCTCCTTTTTACCTTTCCCAAATAGTTAGGAAACATAAAAAAAATTTGATATCCTCTAATACTAATTTTTATGATCCCTCAATCTCGTAATCTTTCACGTAGATAAAAGATTTTAGTTGCTCGACCTCAAGCATTCATCCTTGTATGCAAGAGGCTTCTAACTAGCAACGAGGGTGTAATGAACATAGTGGGTAGACTATACCACCTATTATAAAGTTACAATAAATCATAAATTATAAAATATAAGAGTAATAGAAATATTGGAAATAATACATCACACATTTAGAATATAAAGGAAGAACCAAGTAAACCAAATAATAATGAACTATGTAATGTTAGGATAAAATGTAAATAAATAAAATACTAGAATTCATAGAGATAAAATTCCAAGATTACAACAATAAACCCAAAAGACCCCAATCCTAAATCTTTGGCTGGTTCTGTATCCAAGATCCACCTCATCCAATAATAAAAAACAAACAACTAGGTCATTTTCCCTTATCCAAACTTGTATCCATGTAATATTCTCTGGTACTAAATGGCGTCACGAATAGGGTGTGAGTAAAACTCAATAATTCAAAACCACTATGTCTAGATAAACTTGTAAGATATAAATTTAATGTAACAAAGTGATAAACATGAGTATTATTTAATCAGTTAACATAGTATAATAGTCAGCCTTCTTTGGAACCATAATGAAAAATCAATGATCAAATAGCATTACCATTCCAACTGTAATGACATTCCATTGAATAATCACATAACTCAGGAAAACCCATATATATAATAATTTAAACATAATGAGGCCAAGCCCTCTATATAATAATTTCACCATTATAGGTCCATGACCTATAATCATTACAACATAAATGGTCCAAGCCCTATAAGCATTACAACATAACCGAGATAAGTCCAATAAGCATAACAGTATAACCAGGCCAATCCCTATGAGTATTAAAGTATAATTCACCCAATACATATAATCATGGCAACATGAATCGCAATATAATTCATAATAGCAGGAATAACACAACATAACATCATAATCTATAATGGTTAATTTATCAAATCCCCATTTTTCTTTAAATGACCCATTAATTCATAAAATAATTTGTTAAGAAAATATCATGGCATTATACAAACCCATCTCATACCAAATTATCACCAGTCATTTCAAAAGTCAATTAATCCATTTTTCAAAGTGATTCTATCACAACCAATCGCCTAAGGTCTATTGTCATGTTAATTCATGTTTTAATCCATTATCCAATTCCTTATCATTAAGTTTTAGGATCACCCTATGGGTATAATCAAACCAAGATTCAAAAATAATGATCTAAAGGGATCCAAGGAGTAGAAGAAACACATGATTATCATTAACCATTTTCCCATTAGTTATCAAAAATGTTGCGTTATCATAATTACGTAGTACTGTACATACTCAAATATTTAGAAACATACCATACATATTTGTTCTAAACCATCTACCTCTATATAGTGATGAAATAAATGCTATCAATAGGGAATTACAATGACGAATAATGGTGTAGTTGATCACAAGTAAAAACCTAGATCACAAAAATATCAAGATAGTTGGAAAAACAATCCATCGATTTAACTTTGGAGTGTTTTTTGGTTGATTGTGTTTGTTGATACAGAAGGTTTAAAATTTAGGTTATAGAGATTGAGAGAGAGTGTTGAATAAGTATGTTTACAAAAGCTCAAGATAGAGTAATGGATTCTCTATAATAAGTACATATAGTTATTTGTATAAGGTGGCATCATTTTCTAGTGTTCTCCAAATTTTTGGGGTAAAAAATTTGGAGGATGGAAAAAGATGTTTTTTAAAAATGATGTATTTTCTCATAATAAGAAAATTTCATTATAGTGGGAAGTTGTTTTGAATTTTTTTGAAAAAGTTAAGATTCAGGACCATCACATCAAAATATGGAAAATGGTAGTGCTTCCTGAAAGTTCTAAAACCTCATGATATTTGAAGTTGCATGGAAAAGGAAGTTGTGTGCACAATAGAAGTAATGAAAGGATGTTACACACTAAAGGAAATGTAAAATCATTGAATTTTAGTGTTCAAGAAATGTTGCATTCATATTGGGATTTCCATGATAAAATGGAAAATTTACGTGCATTGTAGAAGGAAAAAAAATTCACGGATAGGGTTGGCCATGTCTATAAATAGGAAACTAACCCACTAATTTTTGAAACTCAACCATTAGATAATATTAGTTCTCTAAATCATGTAATATTTGTGTGAAGTTATTAGTTTCACTCAAGACAAATTAAGATATCATGTTACATGTATAAATTATACTTGTGTCTATAAGACAAATTTTTGGGAGTTCTGCGACACTACAAAGAAGTTTGGGAGTTACATGACATCAGATGGAATTAGGGTGCTCCATGATAATCCAAAAGTTGTGTGAATTTTTGATTTCCATGCCAAAAACATAAATGTTGTGATCATGTTGGTATATTTATGCGCAATCCATCCAAAGGATGCACAAAAACCAAATTTGTGTGAACCTATAAGGAATTTCCCAGTAACTCTGTGGTAAAGGGGTATTCATCAAGTTAATGAATTGGAACTTTATGATGTACTTAATGAAGTGGGAAAAATATTTATTCAATTGATAAAAAGATGATTATTTTTAAGGAATAGTGATCAAACATTAGTTGATAGAGTAGTGAGATTTCTAATTGTTATTGGTTGTAAACCAAGAGGGATAGTGAGTACACTATTCAATTTATAATAGTATTTTTCTTTAGTGGTTTTGGTATATAGGTACGTTGCATTTTTATGCTCCTTGGATATAGCTCATTACTGGTGAACCATGTAAAATTTTTGTGTCTCACGCATGAATTAATTATTACAAATACATTTCTATGGGAAAGGGAGTGAAATATATTTTTTAACAATGAAACAAGATACAATGGTGAATTAGTTTTAATCTATCATAACTTAGTTCACCCTACCCTCTTAGGATATTTAAAATGGTTGTGCTAAAAAATATAAAAACCCGATTCAACATTGATTAATATATCACACCATGATAACAGATAAATGTATAAGAAAAAGGTGGAAACCATAGTGAAATAACTAACCACAGATTAAACACTAGAGAAAGGCATCTTGAATGGGAAGAATCACTCAAAAATCACATGGAGTTTCCCTTGGGTTTGAGAGAGGAGGCTACACAGTGGATAAAAATAAAATCATATGCACATTGTGGTTTAAAACAACTGGTTCTAAGATATTCAAGACATGAATAAATTCCATGATGTGAATTTATCAATTTAAATGATACACCAAAAACATATTGCCTTAGGTTAAAATAACCCTGATTGAACATTTCATGCTTTGAACTAGTTTCATGGAATGTAACTGTTTCATGCTCTGAACTAGTTCATGTAATCTACATAGAAACATGTTCACGTCGTGTAAACCATTCATGATGTGAAGTTTTCTAAGATATATCTTTCAGCTAAACATATGATGAAGCGGCCTAAATCACCTCCCAAGCTTTCCAAACCCATGAAAAATCTCATAATCCCATTCAAAAATTTATACCAGGACTCCATTAATTTAAAAAATCATACATCCTCAAACTTTAGTCCGTTTTCCTCAGTAAAGGATCTCTACCCCCAATAAAAAGGATCCACCACCAATGTTTTAAAAAGAAAATAAACCCCAAATAAAATAGGTTCAACCAAAACATTAGAGGGATGTCCCATGAAGAATACAAGATCTTAAATATTTTAATTATTTAAAACATTTATATATTTTAGTAAATTGGTATTTAATACTCCTACCTTCCAATTTAGTGGCTAGGCTCTAACGATTTAATACATCATGGCTCATTTAGACTCATGGTTTCTTGTAAAATGGGATATCGAATAATTCATGTTTATTTAAAAGAAAATATATATAAAATCATGGGATGTTATAATTATACTAAGCTTTTGTGAGAAAAATATTTATCAGAAATAAGATAAATTAACCAAGAAATAAACACCATCAATTCTAACTCTCATACTAATAACCCCCTCCCCTAGCTTCGAGACTCCACATTGAACAAAATATTTATATTTTTATTATAATATTACTTATAAAAAATTCTTAGAAAATCAATATTATGTATATACAAAAAGGGTGAATTTCACTTGTTTTTTTATAATACACTTTTTGTCAACAGTCTCCCCTTAGATATTATAAGAACCACCTTTTATTCCCCTAATCACATATTCAATAATTCTAACATGTAATTTTATTTATATAGAGAAGGGGGTCCATTTTTTCCCTCACACTATAATTGGAGTGGTTGAGTTTCAAGACACAACCATGTTTTTTCTTTCACCTTGAGATTCACTTTTGGATTATAACCGACCTTTTAAATGGGATTTGTTTGAATATATCCATTAACATATGTTTATTATTTTTTAGCAGGTCAATAATGATTGGTTTTTCTAGAAAATCCCATACTAATAAATAAATGAAGAATCCTATTAATTATACACATATATTATCACTAAATAAACATGTAAATAAAGAATATAAACATACATATGTTTACCCAATGTATATTTCAATTTATCTTGATGGAATATGCTTGGGGAAGATCACTGACAAACAAAATACATTATATTTCCTCCATAAATATTACACCTGTTCCTAGAATCCATGTATAAAATCTATGGACCCCTATTTCTTCTAAAGGTTTACTAGAGTCTTGTTCATAGATATAGTTCAATGGAGGAAGAGAGTTTCATCTGGGATAGAAAATTCAGCACACATAAAATAGTAAGGATCACATCCTTTATATAGAATCTCTTCATTCAATGAAGCATATAGAGTGTCAACTTCTAATATATGGAATCCACCATACATTACTCATAATGTATGTATATTTGGTGTTTATGATTATTCAATGTTTCAAAGATCATAATTATGACCTTAAAGCCATAAATTATTAATCTCTAGGAATTATAAATAATGTTAAACCATTTAAGAAACATGGAAACATTCATGCTCTTGATAAAACATATCATGGACAATATCATATATCACATAATATGATATATAGATCTCATTCCATAAGTAATTTATCCATACTATTTCTTTTGATATGCATCACAAACATATTTTTCACATTTACTATAGAAGGATCTATAGCGACATTGTCACATTTTAGTGGTGCAAGTACTATAGTAGGTACTCAAGTGGGATATTGTAGAAGTGGTACTATTCACCCCGAATGAGATTTTGGGCCACTGGGCGTTCATACCATCAATGGGGTGGTGACGTAGGCATGATTTGCAGGTGGTTATGTAGAATTTATTCAGTAAGGGATTTCGGTCCATCCAATGGTGGGACTATAACCCATATAATGGGATTCATTCCCACTTTGCATTTGGGCCAAAAATATATAATGTAATAAAATGGCTGGATGGGTGAGATATACCTCTAGGGGGGGATATGGCCTTACATTCAAGACTCTGTGTGTGTATTTGAATGTAATTGTACCCCTAAGAACATTATATATTTATATAAATATTTAACCCTATGACCATTCTTAGCATTGACAAATTGAAATCATAAATTCATAGAGGTACAAAAATATTTTCCTCTACTGAAACATCATTGATACTCAAACCAAAATGGGTTTTGGCATGATCATCATCAAATATACTCATATGTCCATATGGACATGTCCACCATAATATGTATCATATACATAATATGTATACCTATATAATATATTCTTCCATGACATTAAGTGATTATTAAATATGGAACATGTCAATCTAGTGGAAGACAACTCATCCATTTTGGATTCTCTTAGTATATTTATTATACATAATAATTACACCAAATCTTAAAAAAATTTACAGATAAACATTTCATATGTCACTTATCTAAGAATTACATTACAATTTAATTAATCACTCAATCAAAGGCATGTATGTGATTTCTTTTTCATACAAGATGAAAATTATCATCTTGGTTGATATGAACTGATGACATGAACAAAAACATACCCAACCACCACCTAACTAGCTCATCCTCAAGGATATCATAATAAAGGTATCAATGTATCAAGGTTCACATGTTATGTATATTTTTAACCACATGTTATAAGTGTAAGGACTCTTCTTCGTATGAATTCTTATAATTTGAGGAATGTTCAATCTTTTCAAACTAGTAGAGTCAGGTTATTAAAATGATAATTAGAATGAAACTTCAAGGTTTAAAACCCCTAAAAGGAAAAAATTTGGACTTATAATGAAGTTATATCAAGGGTTTAGAGGTCTTGGTAATGTTACAAGGTTTTAAGGTACCAGGTTTATGTTTTCTGAGTTGCATCCTAGGGTGAAATGTTAGTTCATGGTTAATGCTAACCATGAACTCCAACTGTGCGTCCTGAAATTCTTAGGTTCATGTTTTATGAAACCATGTATTGGGCCTCAGTAGGCTGTGAAAATGTATGTAGTAAATTATATACATGTTTCACAGTTGGGTTACAATCATTGAAACCATTTATCATAACTATGTGAGGTGGAAGGTTCTATATAGTTGGCGAAACATGATTGGTGCATAATTTTTCAACCCATGTGCACTTTAAAGGGTGTGAAAATAACCATTTCCCCTTATATTCATAAAAATTGGTTTTTCCGTTTTCTTCCCCCATTCATCTATAAGTTCTCACACTCATCCTCCCCCTTCCCCCTCTACACCTTATTCATAGATCACCACTAATTCTTGTCTTAGTGAAATTCAATATGTGAAATTTGAAATCTCTAGGTGAGTTCAATACTCATCTTTCCTCTTTTCCTATTTTCCCCTTCCTTCAGAATCTCTTATGTTTTTTTTGTGGCATATGACTATTTTAAAGGTGTTTTATGGTTCTATGATGTCTTTTATTTTTGATTGAACCAAAGGTTGATACTTGATTAAAGTACTATTATGAGGCTAATTTAGGCGGTCCCTTTGATTTATCACATAATATCTCCTTATTTCTAAGTGCGTTTATGGTGAGATCAAACAAGATCTACCGTGATTTGAACCTATTTAAATTGAACTATTTTATTTTGAGATTCCATAGTTTAAATTTCACATTTAATATACCTTTAACATTTGAAATATTATTTATAAGTGGAATTATTATAGGGTAAAAATAACCTAGAAATGGATTTATGTCTTTAAAATTCATAATTATGTTTCAAATGATTTTAAAGAAATATAATATTGAATCAATGGTTGTGAAATGAAATTTTTTAACAATAGATATCTATAAATTAGTTTATCCTTAGGGGAATAACAGTATTCGATCTGAGGATAAGTGATAAATATAGGAATGTGGGATGTCTAATCTTGAAGCCGTATTCTGGTAATTAATATTTTATGTAGGTTAAATTCATTGGTAAATTAAATATTATAATTATGGACTATAATTTGAATTTAATAGATCACTTGGTTAATGGGATTTGGCCCCTTGTAGGGTAAGTCCTAGACAAAATAAGGGTGAATCATATGTTTTATAATGTAGTTTGTTTTCAGAAAAGTAATAAATTATTGTTTGAAATTAAAAATGGAACCTAAAATGTGATGTGAGGTATTCATATATATGTTTCTGTGGGCCTAATGATACTTAATTGAATGAATGGTTAATTAAATATTAAATTATTTCCAATTCTTGGGAATTATAGGATAATATTAATAGATTCTATATGACATGAGTTACTTGGGAATGTTGAGATGAGAACCAGAATTCTATAGAGAACATGATGATTGGGAATGTTAGGACGAGAGATAAGAATCATTTTGACTGATGACTTTGGAAGGTTGAATGGAGTGACTAAACCCTATATTATTGATGTGAGTAAATCTAGTATTAGATTTCAGATTCTGTTAGAATGATAAGATGAGTTCCTAGTTTTGAGTGATAACTAATAATGATAATATTAGAGTGAGATATTGAATCTATAGGACTTCTAGGATTATTTTCTAGATTCCACACAAGGAATGATAGTGAGAATTCCAAGATAAACTCCTAGATTACATATATATATTTATGGGTGGAGGAGTGATTAAGATGTTCTCAGAGACACCCCATAACTAATCGGTGTTGGTATAATCAATCATGGTTATATACCTTGAGATCAACAACACTACAAATGACCTTGGGTGTAATCGATATCCTCAACAGTCAGTTGTTATTTACTCTTATATAAATATTTTTAAAACTATTTAACAGTTTACTTATAGTTCTTCTGCAATCACTGCTTATCAGAATGGTTATTTTAGGGAGGACATTAGTGGTGGCATAATGAGTTATAATCACAACCTGTTTATGCCACCATGGAACTTGGGTACCCATGAAGACATGATTATTTGTCAAGGAGAGAAGATTTCAGGGCCTAGTGATTGTTTCTTTTGATGTATAGGTTATATTTTTATGAAGGAACTAGGTAGGTTTTAGTAATAGTCAATGATTATTTTTTGAACATTCTTTAATTTTTAGTCTTTCTATACTACTTGTGTATGAGCCACCCATGAGAGATCCAGTATGCATGTCATGTTAATTTATTATTTCATATGTTGGTTTTATTTATTTATCAGTTCTTTCTATGATCGATATGTTTACTGTATTCTATATCTTTTTATTTTACTTACACTTCTATCACTACTCTTATTTTAGGGTACAGTAAGAACGAGCTATTCTCATATTCCCTTTCCACTTGTCAACGGTCTATCCTGTACAAGGAGGCATGCCTAAGGTATTGTGGCATACGAACCTAGTGCATAGATTAAGTGGAATCTAGGCCAGGGAATTAAAAAGGGTTATTATATACCTATTTTTCTTATGTATTCTTATTTATGTATGGTATATAAGAGACTAGGATGTTTTTTGTGCATGGGATATTCTCATGACTAGCTTCTTACCACACCATGCATGAGGGGAAATCTGAGTTTCTAGGGGAGGGAATTTTAGCTTTTGTTTTTTTATTTTACATTGGATTGATTTCCATTTTGATTATCACACTTGGATGTGATGTTATTGATTTATATAATTTTTATCTCTTGAAATGATATGCAAAGATAGGGAGTGTGTGTTCATGTATCATTCTAGGAATATTGGATTGACATGTTATTCATATACTGAATGTGATTGTTAGTTTCATGGAATTAACATGTGGTGGTATTTTATTTACTATCTATAGCTTCTGTCTATATGTCATTTGTGACTATTATTTTACGTAATAGATATGGGTTGGTATTTAAAGTGTCTATAGTCATTTACATGTTTCACATACAAATGTATAGTGGTATTCTACTTAACCCACTACATAGTTGAATTCTGGTGAATAAGAAGTTATAAATAAGTTTTAAGGAGATGGGTTTGTTAAATAATGTGTCATTTAGAAACTTATAAGTTTTATCATTTATAACTTGTTAATGAATTTCCATCTTGGAAAAACCATGGAGTGTGAAACTTAATAAAACCTGATAATTTTGAAAATTTTGGGAAATTAAAATCTTTAAAATGTGAATCCCGTAGTTTTAGAAATGGTAAAGGTTAAATGAAGAGAAATAATAATTTATTAGACCTTTAGGGATCTCGTTGATGTAGATACCTTGTGATTTTACATAACCATGTGTATGGTTTGTTTTCTTTTGTCAGTGTGACCTAGTTTTGAGACACTTGGTTATGGGTTGTGAGACCTTGATGGATTTGGGTGTACCAAAAAGTTGTTTTTGACCTATTCTGTCCTTGGTTTGGTTGTAACGCTTGCGGATTGTGAACCTTGTAGGCTGTGCAGAGTCCATCAACTGGTGACTTGGCTCATGGTTCCATTATAGTGGGTTTGTATCTATATCTTCATGGTACCTAGAGTAAGAAGCTACATTGGCACCTTTTACATGAAGGGTTCTAAAACATAAAGCATAGTTGGATGCTTTAGTGTGTAGAATATATGCATGGGTTGTGTTATTAAGGTTTTTGTAAGGCTTTTATATGTCTTTAAATACTAATAAGGGGCCAACTGGAGTGCTTGTGTTTTTGTTTTAAGGAATACTATGAAGGGAAGGATCATTTAGATGATTGAACCTAGTATTTTGATGTTATTTTGATTTGGTAGTTAGTGTTGAACCTAAGTAGATGGGTCTAGAGTGGGAGAGCATGGGTAGATGATCCTAACCATGAACAATGGTTTGGATGAGAGGTGGTCTTCAGTATGACTTGACTTACGATAGAAGTTGTTTTTTTTGGATCAAATCATCAAGAATGCCTCTAGCTCAATGGGACTAAAAATCTAGGATACATGGTCAGATGTTTTTCTGAGTTCTTGAGCCTAGTTTTGATCATTATTTACTCATGGGATCTTGAATTAGGTATGGTAAATGGTCATATGTTACTATGATACCCCATATTTGTTGTGAGAACAAGGATGAAGGAACATTCTGGAGATGATTGATGTCATTTGAGCCATTTAATTTGGTGTATTGGTGGAAATCACCCATTTATTTTCACCAAGACAAGGTGGTGCAGACATGAAACACATTGGACCTATTTGGTTTTTGTTTAGTGAGTGTTTCATTTTTGTTCTTGGTAACATCTTTTGAGTCTTGGTGGAGGTGCTCAATTGTTTGGGGGAAATGGTTCCACCATTAACATTAGCTCACGACTACTTGGCGGAGAGTCCAGGGGTTGTGGTGAGTCTTGGTTGATGAGACATTATATGTGATGTTGTTTGGAGTTGATGAGACACTTTTGGGAATGGTGGCCTAAAACCATGAGTTGGTTTTTTAGAAATCCCTTTTGTTAGGGGTGACATTGTGTAGGGATCAGGGTGTTGTGGCATAGATATTCATGTTTGACCTAGAAAGAGGTTTCGAGGATCAATGAATGTGATGAGTGAAGAATAAAATGATGATGTGCATTATTTTCATATGGATCCTTAGAGGTTATACAATTGTATTGGTGTGGGTCAAGTCATATGGTAGGGAGTTCACTATCAATCATTAGAGAGTATGGTCCTCATTATGAATATGGTGTTGAAAAATGTCATGGGTTTAATTATAAAAATCTATAAATGGGTGATAGTTTTTGTTTAATTTTTCTTCTTGGGTGAGATAAATATGGTCAATTCTAACCTTTTCATTAAATAATAAATGGAATCTAGGTCATGGTAGTTTTTATTTTGTTGAGTAAAGATAATTTAAATACACTTCTATAGTGGGGAGTGATGTATTGGTCAAAGAAGTGTGACACTAATGTAATAAGTGTTGTGAGAATGTGGAAATGACCACGGAACAATCCTAGTTAAATTGGGATGTCAGTGGGGAACTGATGGGATGAATACTTTGATTCTATAGGGATTACCAAATGTGAATCAACTAAGATGGTGAATTGAGACCAAATATCGGATTCCGGATTGAGATGGTCCAAAAGTGATTCGAGGATTCTTGAATCGAGAGTGTATTTGGCTGTGACACTGGGCATGATGATGTTTTTCCGTGGATGATGATATAACTAAGGAATATAATTTAGAGTTAGGTATATACTCTAGAGAGTGTGTGCAGTTGGACTTGGGATGCCTTTGGGCATGTAGGCATCGTTTCTAGGTATGTTAGTGACACTTCATGAGTTTGAGTTAGGTTTTTTCAATACGAGTCGAACAAGGATAGTCTAACATGGGATAGAATATTAAAATAGATGTGGTGGGTTTTAAACAGAATCTATTATATCATTTTATATATGAGGGTGTGTTTTTGGAATTAAATCATGATTTTGAGGAATAGTCTGTTTATTCTTGGCTTGTTCATAGACGATATTTGTACCTCCGTCCTCTATTGATTTTTTGTAATGAGGATGGTTACTCATGTTGAATATCATTCTCATCTATGATCATCTTTGGTGAGACAACAAACACATTGGGAGCATTGGTATAATGAAGAAGTTATGTTTCAATGAGCTATCTCATGGAGGAGTTTCCAAAACATTGAAATTGGTGGTTATAAGATGACACTTTTAGTGGGGAACACTCTAGGAATGTTGGTAATTTGGATGAAAAAATCATATTATTTTGTGATATTTTTAATTGGGTAAGCACCATATTGACATTTAAATTTTTTATGGGTGTTGTTATAGGTTATGTTGATTTAAAAACCTTGAGTTTATAGTTTCCTTTAAGAATGTTGTAAATGTTCGAGGATAGAACGAGTCCATGTGGATTTGATTTGGTAACTAGTTTAAGTATGTAGGTGTGTTTAGATGAACACTAAGACTTCTTTGGGATGATAAGTGTTATAGTTGGAAGTTTATAAGTCCTATCTTCTGTATAGGTGCTCAAAATTGTAGGATTTTTTGAACTATTCAAACTAATAGATATTCTAGTTATTAAACTGGGTTTCAGAATAGAATTCCAAGGGTGGAAGCTCCTCGAGGGACCCAATTTAGACTTGGAATGAGGTTATCTTGATATTTTTGAGGTATCATGAGTGTATCAAGGGTTTACGGTCTGTATTATTTGTTTTTGTAGTGGATACCTAGGGTACATAGTTAGTACTAATTGTCCCCAAAACCTTGCATCCTTAAATTATTAGGCATATTGTTTTTAAACCTATGTGGAAGATCCCAATAGACCATTTAAATTTATGCAGTAAATAGTAGACATTTTAGATGGTTGAAACATGTCTTGTGAAACCATACATCATAGCCATGTGAGGTGGATGATTCTAGATAGAGAGGAAAACATAGTTGGGGAACATTTTTTCAAATCATTTAACCAAACTATTGACCTTTTAAAAGGTATTAATATTATTGATTTCCCCTAATGTTCTTAAAAGGGGGTTTACCAATTTTATTTTCACATTTTTCTAGTAGCTCCCCTGTACCTCTTCCCTCTTCACCATCTCATCTTTATTCATAGATATCCCTCAATTATTGTATAAATCGGCTTCAATCATTATAATTAAAAAGATCTAGGTGAGTCTAATAATCCAATTTCCTCTTTTTTTCTCTTCCCATTGGAATCCCTTCCACTTATATGGGTTATTCCCAATTTTAAGGAGTTTTTGGGTTATTTTACATCTACCACTTCTCAAACCAAATTATAATACTAGATGAGTGGATTACTATAGGGCTAAGGTAGGTGGCCCCCTTTATTTAACCCATAATATCACCTTATGTTTTAGTGTGTGTATGATTCAGTCAAGCTATACCCACTATGATTTGTCCCTTTTAAGATTAAAATATCTTATTTTTAATTTCCATAGTTCAAATGCCTTGTTTAATATTCCTTTGACCAAAAAAATTACAGTTTCAAGAAGAATTATTAGTGGGGAAAATAACCTAGAAATGGATTAATGTATTCAAAATATTTAATTATTTTTTAATGGTTTTAATGATATGTTAAATTGAAATAATTGTTGTGCAATGGAATTTAAAAACCATTGATATTTGTAAATGGGTTTGAAATTTTGGTCCTATTTGAATTTTATCTTAATAAGGTAGAGAAATGTAGGAATTTGGGATGTATCGACATGGAACTTTCATTCAGTAATTAATATTTGATAATGGTTAAATGCCTCAGTAAATTATATGGTTTAATTATGAAGTATAATTTGAATTTTATAGATCACATGGGTAATGGAAATTAACCCCTTGTTGGTTATTTAATAGATGAAATAATTTTGAGTGTAATTTTTTATAAAATGTTTTGGATTTATATGGGTAATAAATTATCCATTAAAATTTGAAATGGAACCTAAAATGTGACATGATGTTTATAAGAAGTTGTACCCATTTATTTAATGATAATTAAATGAATTATTAATTAATTAATTAATTAATTAATTAATTAATAATTAATAATTCATGGTAATTTCAAGATGAGATCCTTAGATTATATATGACATGTGTTTCTTTGGAATTTTAGGATGAGCAACCAAATTCAATATGGTACATGAAAATTGGGAATGTCTAGATGAGAGCCTAGATTCCATGTTATTGACAAGTTTGGAAGGGTAAGTGGTTTTCTAAGACCCAATATGATTGATGTGAGTAATTATAAGATGAGATATTAGACTCCATCAGAATTCAAGTATGAGTTCCAAGATTTGAGTGATAACTGATGATGAGAATTCCATAGTGGGAGATCAGATTCCATGGGAATTCCTTCGTGAGTGTTTTGATTCCATGTAGTGAGTGATACTAGGAAGTATAAGATGAAATGAAATATTCCATATGAATATTTATGTTTTGAATGGTCATAGAGACGTACTCAGAGACACCCCGGCACTAGAAAAAGTAGGTACGGTTTAATTATGGTCCCAAATCTAGAGATTTACTGTAGTACAACTTAACGTCGGATTCATCAATAATCGGATGCATTGGTTGTTATTTACTAGTTCAATATAGAATATATTACATTTATTTAAATATTTACTTATAGCTCTAATTCATGCACTACTTATCAGAATGATTATTTCAAGGACATCTTTGGTGGATTCCTGTTAAGTTATACTCACAACTTGATTGGGCCACTACGACACTTAGTTACCCAAGGAGATGCTATTATTTGTTGTAGGAATATGATTTCATGGTGGTTCTTAGTGAAAGTTTCTTTGGTTATATAGGTTGGTGTTGGTTGATAGGATTGGGAAAGACTCACGACCTGTTGAGGAGAGGATTTTGGCCACACATACACTTTTGTTTCTTATATACTTCTTGTGTATAAACTAACCACGGTTGATCTCGTTTGTATATAATGATCAATTACTATTGGATACTATAGTTGTATTTATTTATTTTCACTTTCCATAATTATGATATTTACTTGATTCTGTCTCTAAATATTTTATTTCCTCTACTATCTCTACTCTCATTTAATGGAATAGTCTCCACATTTTTTCCCATAAGCTCTTTCCACTTGTTGGTAGTGTCTAGAATATGAGGAGGAATGTCCGCGGACTTGTGGTATACTATACTTGGGCACTAGTTCAGTGGCCTCCGAGTTAGGGCGTACCATTAAGGATTCAGTGATACATATAGACCACTAAGAATATTAATAAATGTACGATATTCCATGTGATATAATCTCATCAGAAAATCAAAATAATCAGTCTCAAATTAATATATCAGGATTTTAATCTATATCATCTATAAGACTTCTACTCATGACAATCTTTACATATCATCAAAACACCTATTAATTCATGATAATATTTTATTAAGGATAACTCAAAGTCATGATTTGAATTTTTTTATCATTCTATTGTTCATATTTAATAAGTTTATCATATATGAATGGATGATAAATATAAATTTCCCTAATTGTAAAATCATGATATGTGTTATACCCATTTCATCAAATTTCTAATTTATATAAAAACACTAGTTTTATTATGATGCTCATGTTTTTTGGGATAATTATTTGATTAAAATATCTATTATATTCTCCTATAAAACCAACTGAATAAACTTTATATCTCCCCTCGTAAAAATCTCTAAAGTGAGATAAAATTTCCAAAGAATGTGTTTGGTCCTTTGATGATACTGGGGTTTCATGACCTATGAAAGAGGTCCCTTATTTTGATTTTAAATATTAATTAATCCCTCTATTCTAGGAACCAACTTATGTTTAGTATTTCATTTTTTATCCAGATAGATTACATTGTAGAATATGATATAATGATGTTATTAGCATTAATTATTGATTCCTCCAAGATGGATTGTTTAGAACTCTTCGAACTGATAACCCTATCGCTTATGAAGAACATAAAATTAGATTGACATATCATATCATCTTTTCATATCATAAAATAACATCTTTATAACCCCTTAAAATGATTTCATTATAATGTACAATGACCAAGAACATTTGCTTACTTTTTCTTAAGTACCTAAGGATGTTCTTTATAGAAACCCAGTGATTATCACATAGATTTTATTGGTATTTACTTATTATTCACAAATTATAAGGTGCATCTGGTCGAGGACACACCATAACATACATGAATGCTCTTATGTGACAATCATAAGGCATTATACCCATCATTTCTAAATCAATATAAGGATCATAAATATTACCAATATTTGTTTCATGAGAAACATGTAAATAACCATTCTTGGAGTTACTCATACTAATACTATTTAAAACATTACCAATATATGAGTTTAGAATCTAAATAAGAATCCAATTATATCTATCTTTTTATGTCTTTACACTTATTATACATGATTCCCCTTCTATGTCTTTCATCAAGAATAATTTTCCCAAAAATATCTTTACAGAATTTAAAGTTAGGAAATCATTTTTGATAAGTAGTATGTCTTCGGAATACAATATCATAAATACCATAACACACCTAGTAAACCACTGTATACAAAATAATTATAATCATTTTTGATGAAATAAAACTCTTTGATTTCATCATAAAACAAAATATTATAACACTAATAAGGTTGTTTTGATCCATAAATAGACCTTTTAAACTTATAAACTGTAACATAATCATTTTTAACTTTGAAACTTTTAAGTTGTATCATATACACATCCTTGGATAAATTTTATCATGAAAATATATTCTTATAACCATTTAATATGTCTCATAATCATAATTATTTTTATGGGAAGAAATATTCTTATTGAATTTATCATCATCACTATAAAAAATGTTTCTTCATAGTTAATACCATTACATTATATAAATCAATTTTCTACTATATGATCATTATAGGTAGACAAACTAATATCCATGTATTTTTTCTTTCAGAAAACCCACTTTCATCCTATGGGTGTCACCCCTTCATGTGAATTCACCAATTTTCAAAATTAGTCCATGTATATAAATTCTATCTCATATTTCATAGAATTTAACACTTTCTTAGAATCTAAATACACGATAGAATCTAGGTAAGTAGTGTTTCATCATCTATGAAGTCCAATTCATAATCATTTTTCATAATAAATCTATATATGTTGTGACCCTAATGAATCCTATCAGATGTTCAAGGTTATTATGTTAATTGGGTGGGTTCGTCAGCCACAACTCTATATTAAACTAAATCACTCTACATACTTGACAAATTTCATATTTTTTGGTCTTAAAATTCTCAAAGTTCCCCTTTAATCTGACTTATTCATCAAATTTTATGCATCTTATCAAGGAAAACACTATATCGGGATAGATAAACTCATTGTTTGGTAATATTATAGAAATAATACACCATTGTCTCATTTTCATAACCAACAAGTAAGGATTTATTTGATTTAGGGTCATGTTTTTCAGAATCCATATGTCCTACATATGCTTCACAACCCTAATTCCACATAAAATAAGAATTTTGATATTTCCAAATCCATATATCATGTGGTTTCTTTTGAGTACTTTAGATGAAATGTTGTTAAGTAGGAATGAAACTGTTTCCGGGTCATATCCCCAAAATGGTGTAGGATTATCACACTAACTCATCATTAATAGGACCTTGTAAAAAAATTACAATTCCTCTTATCAAATACTATATTCCACTATAGAGTACTAGGATTGTGAGATATGAAACAATTCAATAGTCTCGTAGATTATTATTAAATTTATGGCTCAAGCAATCACTACCCTAATCTAGATTTTTCCACATGATTCTATACTCCATTCGAAATATTTTAGAAATTTTTGAATATTTAAAAAATATACCTCATTATAAAAATTTAACTATACTGACTGAAATTGTTAGTATTGATTCTAAAGTACCCATACCCACCACTCTATTGAGTTATGATATATATATATATCACTATGTATAATATCCAATAGTCAAATAGCCCTCTCAAAATTTCCATTATAAGGTTCCTTATTCATTTATCCTAATAAAAAATATTCATAATTATTAAATGATTGATAATGAAATTATTTCAACAATCCATCTCTATAGAGTCTTTGGATGTGTATCTCATTTATATACACAAGGAGACAATTCAAAAGAAATGTAGTGTTAGAGTAAAATAAGAACTTCATAGACTGAATACTTTAGATTGAATTATCAATATTTAGGATATATAAACTATTAATAATATACTAAATTACGTAAAACACATTATTCATTTATATATAAAAACTCTTATTATTAATAATGAATGAAAATAATTTCTTTTCTAAAATAGATACATAAATAATAGTTCTATTTATAGTAGGAACATAATAATAGTTTTACAATTCATGAACCAGTACACTAAGTATAATTATATATTATTCACTATCATATAATGAAATAACTATTTCCCCATTGTTAATTCCAATATCTACTTCATCTCTCACAAATTCCAATTTATTTTGAGTTTTTTTTATCATAAAAATTGTGAAAATCACACTGAGTAAGTAATGTATTTGGGTAAAAATTGTAAAGTATAATGTCCTTGTCCCTAATTACATGTGTTTTACTAGGACTGTAGGTTCCAAAAATATGTTTATGGTTTTTAGGTAGTAGTTGGAGGTATAATCTGATGGTAATAGTTGGGGATATTATATTTAGTCTGGTGGTAGAAGCTAACAATAACATCTTTTAGCAATAGTTGAAATTATCAAAATTATTATAGTGGTAACAATTGGAAATAGAAACTTATGGTAATAGACGTAGTCTTGTGTTAGTAGAATTAATTTTGAGGTAGTTACTGAAAGTAGAGAATTTAAGTAGTATCAGGAATTAGTTGTCTTATTCTAGGGGTAGTAGTTTGTGGTAGTAATTAGTGGTGACAAACATAGTCAGAAGGTACCAAACTTAATCGGGTGATAACATATGGAGGTCGAATGTAGTACTAGCATTCAACAATATCATAATTATTATAGGAATAGAAGGATAGAGAAGAAGCTAATGGTAGTAGATGGTAGTAGTTAGTTGTAATAGAAGTTAGAGGTAGCATCTGGCAGTAGCAGCCAATAACAGAAACTTCCAGGTTTTCCAAAATATTTAGTTTTCTTAGTTTTACATATTATTTATTATAAAATGGTTTTAAATAATTTATTAAGGAAATAAAGAGATTATTTAAATAATTATATTTATATCCAACATTTTTTAAAACTAAAAATATTTTAAATTGATATTCTGTATTAATTTGATGATATTTTCAATTAATGATTGAATCATGATCTGGATATTCCATCAATTCCTTATTCTGAACTCACATTTCCTTTGTTAAAATACTAGACTGATTTATACTAGTCTGTATGAAATAGAATTTTTCTTTAATCTTGTAGAATTTTATATTTCCCCCAGGAGTATACCTTTTGAAATTTTATAGGCATGTCAAAAGTTGTGTTGTCACTTTGTTTCACTAGTAACAAGTTGCATTTGAGGCAGTGACATCGTCTTGTTGAAACGAGGTTGGAAAAATACTTTACATGTATGATACTATTTTTTTCCTTATATTTTGTCTATAAATATAAATCTATCATTTTTATATCTTTTAGTGATAGTGGAATTAACCATATTAAATATTTAATTAGATTAAATAAAAAATAATTGGTTTATGGTTGTAAAAATTACATGTCTTTTCTTTCCACCATAACAATGGCGTGCCTATTGATTTTTAGAGATAGTGTGCAATCTATACTATTCTTTTTATATCATGTTTATTCCTACATTTATGATATGTAATTTGATGAGATTTATAAAGAACATAAATCTAGAATTAATTTGTTTAGATAAAAAACATAAGAGGAAGGCTTAATGAATCCATTTATTCTTATAATTTGAAACAAATGAATGTTTTTAATTTTATTATTCCATGTATTAATGAAATTAATAATGTAATTAAATCATTAAATTCTTGTGAACTATTAATGTAATAAAAAGCCATGTTAATTGATAATTTTTCATCTCATAGATTCATGATACTATTTTTATTCTAGGAAGCATGTTATGTGAATTTAATAGATTTAATAGATGATCCCTTATTTTTCTTATAGTTAGATCATTAAAATAATTAAATCAATTAATTCAATATGGAATAAAAATTGGTTATTTTATAAATATAAATTATTCGGGGTTAAGAGAACCCCTTTGTATATGAAGGTTTAATGCATTGTTTTTAAGGTCATGTTTCCATATTAACTATGCTTGCTTGTTTTCTTTCTTATTATGTACTCTAGATATGATCCTGGGATGGTTGAGCCTGGTATGGCTGATGATATTGGAGTGGAGGCTCGGATGATGTGGAAACAATTGATTCTTGTGATATTGAGATGCATGGGGATATACATTAAGGTTTTGGGGATATAACAGGAGATTGTGGAATGGGTTAAATCTAGGCTTACCTATTGATTTTGTAAAATCTAGGATACTTGGTGTTAATGATTCTGTTTAAAGGTATGATAACTAGGGTGATTGTTTAATCTACTTCCTTTTCTCTACTACTTGAGTGGGATAAATTTTCTTGTCAATATCTCTCTTGGTGGTGGCAAAAGAAGTTTTCCTAGAGTACCTGGAATTATGGAATGGAAATGTTAATGTTTAATAAAGGTTTTAACACATTGGGTTGTTTTTTTATGAATTCAAAAGTTAAAGTTACTCTTTGGAAACCGTGGACTCGGTTTGGATTATTCTTGAAGAGAATAAACTCCAAATTTTTGGCTAATGAAATGAAATTTAGAAAAATTTTAATATTCAATTAACTATTAATTAACTAATTAAAGAAGTTTAAATGAAAAAAATGAAATAAGTAATTTAATGTAGATACATAAATTATTTTATTCTTATAGAATATCTATTTCTTAGCAGTGTAATGAGGGATTTTGAGAGACATTGTCTTCCATTTATTATAAGAATAGGATATTCCCACAGTGTGGTTGTGATATATATTATATTAAGTATGTTCTATAATTTCATATGATACCCCACCCATATTGGTTATAAAAACTAACCTGTAGTGGAAATAGGAGGGTTTTTTCCCTAAAATTGTAGTGGGATCATAGATGGATGACTTCCCCCTTTGGCCGCACTCTCATAACTTGGTAGTATTATAAATTGGTATGTTGAGTGGTTAGTTTACCCATATATTTTTGGGGAGGTATGTGATGGATTTTTGTTGTTTCATGCATATGTATCTTTGGATATAGTATCAAAATGGTTATCATATGTATGACATGTATGGGCTATGATGGCTTGAAGTGATTACTCAGTGTATGGGATGTGATGTCTTGAGGTATAATAATTGATGTATGATACACGACATAGGAATTGTGGTGGATCGTGAAAACTACTCAATTACTATATATAGATGTGATATGGGATGTTATGATGATGTGATGCATGATGTGATTATTGTGATAGTTAACCTAGGTTTCTTTAGGGATATATTATTTTAGAGATAGATGGATCAAGACAAGTGATGTTAGGGAAGAGTGGAAAGCTAGTGGGAAAGTGTTAGTAGGGTTCCATTGTTACTTTATTATCATAATATATAATCTATTGTATGTGATTATAGCGGAGTGATAGCTATGGTGAAGTGATAAATTTAGTATACCTATATATGTGATGAGTTAGTTTCAGTCATTGTTCAATGGGATTTATAATGCTTTATTTATCTTTTTCATGAAAGGCTCTTGGGAGGATTCTAGTATGTATATTTTTATTCTCACTCCACACACGTATATATAAACTATTATTAAGGTCAATAAGTGTAGGTTGGAGATTAGTATGGATATTACTACCTCGTGGTTTTGTAGGATTTTTTTGGATTGAAAGTCATTGTCGATTTTAATTTTTTTTGGTACTTTTAATTCCTTTTTTAATTTAATCATCATTTTATGACATTACATGTATACACATTGGATATATTTTATCTTAAAATTAGGAGTTGATTGGTACATTATCTTATCTCTATCTTCAATGTGTTTCTCTTAGAGGGTAATTTGTCTCATTTGTGTATATGTTTATACCCTCGGTGATTTTCTCTAAAATGTGGCCTATTAGAGGCGAGACAAGGATGATCACTATTTACCTTCTATCATTTCAAACCCTAGAGGGGTACCTTTGGGGGGAGGGGTTGTGAAATAATGGTTTCTTGGATTTATGTTGAGGGATGGGATGAAGTTTGGAGTTAGAAATATATGAGAATGTATGGGTCGTTATAGAAATGGTGGCATCTAAGAATAGTATTCAATGTAAACACAAGATACCAGCTAAGAAACAGGTATTTAGGTATCCCTGGGATCTAATTCATGGAAAATTATGTTTACTAAGAAAAGTAATAAAAGTTATAATAGTTGTAGAGTAGAGACCCAGGAAAGGATCATGAATCATTTTTTCTTTTCTGCTATGGTCAAAATGGGTAGAACATGGGATACGTTAAACCTTAAATGAATAAAATTAATTAATTAATTAATTAAACTTAAGTATTATATATTCTAATTTAGCTATTAGTAACCATTTTTTCAAATTGTAGGTATGGATCCAAGTTGGCATCCTCATCAAGTTTGATCAAAATAGGATCAGTAGGATGTGCCAGAAAATCATCGTAGAGTAGAGGCTGAGGATGATGAAACCTAGAGGGGGAAACTCTAAGAGTTTAAACACTAGTCTCTACATAAGTATGATTAAAAAATTTCAAAATTAGTCATAGATGACCGGTTAGAGGAATTTTAGATATATTTCAATTTAATATATTCTTTGAAGGAGAACTAGGTATCTTTGGCTATGATGATGGTCCATAGTGCTAAGAGTCAGTAGTGGATATTATTCCCTACGGATAGTGAGGATTATATAGTATCATGGGATAAGATTCGAGACCATTTATGAGCATATTTTTTCTTCAATTGTGAAGGAGACTAGTCGTCTAGAGCTGCTTACCCTTTGATAGAGGAGTTATAGCATATGTGAATTTGGGATCTATTTTAGAGACCTTGTGTGATATTCAGTAGATGCGTTTCTAGATAACGATTCAAGGGTGATGAATTTTTAGGAGACCGTTCATATATAGATCTCTCACCTAGTCGCCCATTCCTATTTAAGATTTATATTGAGGTTTTGGTGAGATGAGAGATTATTGAGAGGATACTGGAATAAAACATATCATCATGAGAGTGGAGTTGTTAAGATTCCTCATTAAGTATAGATATGGTATAAAGTTCTCAATTTCCTGGATAGATGAAGTTTTGATCATTCAGTGGTAGTTCATATCCCCCGTTATCTCATTTCTATGATGTCTAAATTGATCATGCCTATGGTAAGGAATCATATGCATGTTTTTATTATTTAGGCCAAGGTTATAAATGGAAATATTAACAAATATATCTAGGTATTTAGCATGATCAAGGCATTTCACTTTAGGTTCCTCCATTTAGGTATTTTTAGTCGAGGTAGTAGTAGCAGTGTTCTCTAGCTTTGGATCAGCAGAGAGCGGATGGAGCGGGTAGAGGACAACCCCGAGATGCTCAGAATCCTCAGAGACAGAAATGTATCTAGGGAGTAGGTCATTATCAGGGTCTAAGATTCTATATCGAAGATTGTGGATAGCTTCATACATTATCATTGCTAGTGTTGGGTGATCCATACTTCATTCAAGGTTCCCTTTAATTATTTCCTTTTTTGGTTCATGCTTTGTCTGATTCAGAAGCTATGCACTCCTTAATATCACATACAATATTCTATGTTTTTGGACTTTAGGTAGAGATACTTAATGTTCCCTTTTCATTGAATATTAAAATTAGATGTCAAGATGAAATGTATGGAGTATGCAGATAGTGTGAGTTAGTGTTGGGGAAACACCGCTCTTAGGGAGACTTCATATGTTTGTAGATACAACATTATAAATTTATCTTCAGAATGGATTGGCTGTGTTTAGTGTTGTATTTTGTGGATTGATTTAGAATAAAGGTTATTTTTATTATTTTGACAGATATAAAATATTTCTCATTGGTTAGCAAGACACTTGTATGGGTTAGAGGATTGATTTGTACTTATCTTCATTGATGGTCGAGATGATGTTGTGTTCATAGCTGGTTCAATCATTGGTGTTTTCCAAGGTCGTAAAATATCACCCTAATTTCATTACTAAGGAGGTTTTGTAGATAACCTCTCAATGAGAGATAGAGTTTTGGATTCATCTATAGCCAGATGATTCACTAAGCTCGATGGCTTCATATAGGATGGTGCCCTCTGTGTTGTGATAGCTGTGAGTACAACTCAATGATCAGTTAGAGATAGGCTTTGTTCAATTGAGTGTTTCACCTTAGGGGGAACTATTATTGTTTGGGAAGAAAGATAATGTATTTTTAGGGATTTATATCAGTTATCACCACTTAAACCATGTTACAGTAAAGAACTTCTACCCTCTTCTGCAGTTTGATGATTTATTTGATTAGCTGAAAGGAGTTAGTTGGTTCTTGAAGATTGATCAACGATCAATATTATTGAGTGGATCCTTAACCACTTTTTGTTTTGATAATTAAAAGGTATTATGTGTTTCATTTCCTTTTCAAGTATTCATATATTGATTTGTTAATTAATTAAAGTATTCTTGATCCTGATCATATAAATTTATTAATTGCCTAAAATACCATTAGTTTTCATGTTTTAATTGTTCTAACATGTTCTATAGGATTAATTTTACATTTATACAACACATTAGTCAATTGGGACCTTAAAAAAAATATTTATACTAGTTATTTGGTTCCAATATAGCCAATATACTGTAAACCATGAAGCCAATTTATAATCCACACAACCGATTTGTTTTTCACATAACCATTTAGAAATCCATTTAACCAATTTTTCATAATTTTTTACCCTTTATATTTCAACCATATGTTGATATAAATAACTCCAAATTTATTTTTTTATTAAATATAATAAGATTATCTATATTTCATTTGAAGGAATAAACTTTTAAATTGATCTATATAATGTTTGAAATTAGGTTTGAATTCACTGATTTTTTTTCTAGCTTCTGTAGTTTTATAGAACTATTTTTATTATCTTTCTTAACTTTAAAAAAAGTTATTTAAATCTGATTAAGATTATTTTTTATTATTTATAAATATATTGAAATTGTTTAAATAAAATTCAAATGGAACGAGAGCTAATTTTACTATTTAGATGGTCTGTTTTACGCCTGAAATTTGAAAATTCTATCTATCTTCATTTTTCAACAATTCTAATATGTGAATCGCCTATGTGATGAATTTGTTTATATTAATTTATTTTAGCAATTCACCTATGGGAAAAAATCCGATGTGAATTTTCATATGCGGTTTATTAAAAATCCTATTAGAAATTATAGTTTTTGTACATTTTTTCATATATCAACTTGCATTATGTTTATATTATATATTTAAAATATTCTTAATGATTTTATAAATTCATATCAATTACTTAAAACATATAAAAAATTATTTTCATTATTTTTAACATTTCTTTTATGAATATCAAATTATGTTTTATTTTCAATCATGAAACTTATATCTTGAAACTTGAAAAATAATTTTTAATAATTTATGTTATTATCTTTGATTCTATTGTTTCAAAATTGATATTAGTTGATATTAATATAATTCAAACTTGTTTAATATTTTTCATGTAGTATTATTAATTTGTGAAATTCTTCGCATGTTTTCTGATTTTTTAAAATGAAATTATTTTGAATTTCATATTTTAAATTCAAAATTGATATTTTCATGGGATTTGTCTTTGACTAATTATTATAGAGCCCATTTCAATTATTTAATGAATGATTTAATATTTCATCAAGTTTTTATTTATTTTTATAAATACTAGACAAGAGTTTTGATATTATTATTCAATGATAATATTATTCTCTCTTTATCTCTCTATATGACATTATAGTATTTTTTTTTAATTTTAAATTTTATAATGACTGCTCGTCTATGTTAAGTTTAATTTTTTTAATGGAAATTATGATTTGTTGTTGTGTAGTTGTGTAAAAGAGAAATAATTCTGATATGATACGTATTCTATAATATATATAATATTTTATATAGAAACTGTTTAAATAGAGTGGTTGTGGTAATACTATAAAGTGATGAATATTTGTTACTAATACTGGATGGTCACTTAAGGGTTGAACAAAATCTTTTTTCACTTATTCTACTACTTTTATTATAGAATCAAGATAATCAAACACTAATGAATTAGTACATATGTTTTATTTTTCTTCAATCTATTACATTCTAGTTACTTGAGTCTATAACACTTATTCCCATCTCTCATGGGTTTTCATATTATATTTATTCTTTTTCATAAAAATAATTCTCTATTTTAGATTATGACACCTAGATTCTAAATTTAAGACTGTTTATGTTGTGACTCCTAGTGTCTAAAGTTAGTGTTCCAATTGTGTTGTGACTCCCCATTTAAATATCAAATGTCTGGTTATTCTTCAACTATAAAAATTAGTTTATAATTGGGTTATTATTCCCCTTTAAAAAATAAGATTAGTTCACATCGTATCTCTCACTAAGTAGAGATGTATAACAGTAGACTTGGTCCTATTTGGAATAAACTACTATAAAAATATCCTTGTATAATTTCATTTATTTCCACTTATAATCAGCTATTCAAATTAAATTTGATAATTAATCTATTTATTTAAAATTTTAATCCTGTCTATTCACCCCCACCCACAACCCCACCCTCTACATCATCTATCCATCAAATGTCATAATTGGTATCATGGGTTGTCCCTTTTAAAAAAACATTCAATGCTTTTATAGATTTTATTTTGTATGTTTTGTTGTGATAATGTTTTTTGAGACCTCATAGTCTATGGACTTGATTTATAAGATGACAGAAATGAATTAAAACAATAGATTAATTCTTTATAAACCACCTCAATTAGATATAAATAATTATGGTTACTAAAAATCAAGAATGGAGGCACCCATCAAGAAGCTAAGTATAAAACATTATTCAATCGTTGAAATACCTTATAAGCTACCAGAAGCAAACCCATATACTTTCACAGGAAATGATGTTGCATGATATGTCTTAAATAATAAATTCATAAATATATTATATTGTACTACTAAAAGAAGTGTGTTTATTCATGTGTCTACATGTAAGACAACTTATGAAATATGGAATATTTTACAAGTTACTCACCTTTTATCATACAATATAATTTGAACCAAACTCATAATGCTTCTAATAGAGTATTGAGATTTTCGGAAGGGTGAAGATGAAAGGGTAAACCAAATATTCCACCAATTAAAAATCCTTATGAATGGAATGATCTCTCTTAGAGAATAATTATATACCACTGTACTAGTTGAAATAACCCTAATAGCTCAACCAAAGAGAACAAAAATAATGTTGAGATCAATAAATGTAATAATTTAAAAGAATACATATTGGATGAACTAATTAGATCACTTATTAAATATGAACATTATTTGATGTATATTAGAGAAAAGGATACTTAAAAAAATAATGTTCTTACTTTCCATTCACATATAAATTTTATTTATAAATCTTATGAATCTAAATCATAGGAAAGTTAAAACTGATAATTTATAAATATAAGAAAAGCTATTTATAATTTGGTGAAGAAAAATAAAAATTTTAAGCAGCGAAAAATTAAATATCAAAATGATGTATAAAATAAAATTAGGGTACTATATATGGACCAGATGTGAAGTGCCATAAATGCAGAATTAGGTGAATATCAAACCTGACTGTCTAAAGTTGCAGAAAGAAGGTAGAGAAAAAAATAAAGAAATACTTGAAACGTTATTATCATTCAAAATATAGTTGAACAAAACAATACTATTAAAGTGATGAATCCATAAGTGAGAAAGAATAATCCAACCTATGTTTGATGAAAACAAATACAAATGTGGTAAGTAATGATTTTGATTCTAGTTATTATTCTGATATAGATATTTACATCATTGAAGTGTTATATTAAGCTAATTTTAAAATGAAAAATATGTTTTAATAGTTATTGAATTTTATAAAGAATTAAAAGAATAAAACAAATGGATTATCAAGGAAAGTAACAAATTCAATAAGTATAATTATTATCTCACGGAAAAAATAAGAAACTTTTCATCATGTTCTAAAGGTAGATATATGATGATTTTTAGTCTGTTAAAAAATAGAGTTATAATATTAGAAAGAAATTTGTATTCTTAAAAGATACATTATCAAAAAAACATCAAGGAAATGAAAAATATGATAAGATGTTAGTTATGGTGAAATTGGATAAAGATAAAACAAGTTTTTTTACAATACATAGATTCCTAAGCTATATATGATTACTTTTATTGAAATTTATTCTTGAAAAGTTTCTTTTATTGAATTTTTTGAATATTTTATATAAGTACATTAGGATAATGAATGTTATATTAAATATCCTCAATCTCTTATTTATACCAAGAATCTTATTTTAAAGAATTTTTCTATAAGAGTACATTATAATAAATGTCTTAAATATGTATGGGTACCTCAAAATTATACTGCTAAACCATTTGGACCTAAAATATCATTGGTAAAAAATTTCAATAAAATTACTTTTAAAATAAATATTAAATGGATTTATCATGAAAGAAACATGGTAAATGGATAGTGGATGTTCTAGACACTTTACTGGTGACCTATCAAATTTTATCTCTTACAAAAATTGTTAATGTGGATATATCACTTTTGGAGATAACTATAAAGGAAAGGTTTAGGGATTTGGTGAAGTAGGTATTTCTAACGTTGTTTTAATTTATAATGTTTTATATGTTTAAGGTTTGAAACATGATTTCATTAGTATTTCAAAATTATATGATGATGGTTTTTATGATAAATTTCATGTTAATAAATATTTTTATTTAAAAAATGAAAATGTTTTATTTTATTGTAATAGAAAAGATAATATTTATTCTATTAATTTAACAAATTTACTTAATAAAAATGTTAAGTTTCTCAATTAAGTTGAAATAGATGGTGTTATTAGGCGTATAAGGCTTGGTTATTCTAATTCCCAAATTGTACACAAATTATCCATGCATGAAAATGTTCTATATTTACCGAAGATAAAAGTACGTAAAGAGTTTGTTTATGAATCATACTTAAAATGTAATATGTACAAATGATCATTAAAATCAATCAATCATGTTTCCTCTTCTAGACCTTTTAAATTATTACATCTTAATTTATTTGGTCTAATGAAAAAGGTTAGTTTAAGTGGTATTAAATATTATTTTTTCATTATCATTGATTTTAGTTGATTTACATGGGTTTATATTATGTCTCATAAGCATGAACCATTAGTTGCATTTATTTATTTTCATAAGATAATTCCAAATTTTAATTAATGTTTAACTTATTATATTATATGATATAACAAAGGTTAGTTTGTTAATTTTAATTTTGATAAATTCTGTGAAGAAAATGGTTATCCTAATTTTTTTATTCTTCTAGAACAAAAAAATGGGGTTATAGAATGAAAAAATATAACTATTCAAGAGATGGATCGAGTAATTCTTAATGAATATAGTTTACCAAAATAATTTTAGGATGTATATGTTAATAATGCATGCTATTTTTAAGATATTTTATGTTATATCATTCTTGAAGAAAAACACTTATGAATTAAAAAAAGGTTGGTTATTTTTAATTTCTTTGTTGTAACTTTTTTATCTTGAATATGAAAGATAACATTGATAATATTGATGTTAAAATATTAGAAAGGTTATTTAGAAATTGGTAATATAATATTAATGATTATAGAGTTTGTAATAAGCATACAATAATGTTGAAGAATTTATTCATATAAAGTTTGAAGAATATGTTGATGTTCATAAATATATTTTAGAAAATATTAAAAATGATTTGAGGGATTTAAATTTTGGTGAATAAAAATATGTAGAGAATATTTATCTTGAGGGGGAAAAGTTCTTCCCAATGTGATCCAATATCGAGGATGATTCATAAAGATCATCGTAATGATAATGTGATTGGTAATTCTGATTCTGGAATGAAAACCTGAATATAGTATTTAATCATCTTTATGAACTCTTCTTTTGTTTTTAATCATTATCCTAATAATATTAGTGATTTAATAAATGATCAAAATTGGATTATTTCCATGCAATATGAGTTCAATATTTTTTTTAAATAATGTTTTGTCTTTAGTTGTCTTGACTATGGATAGGTAGGTAATCATAACTAAATTGAATTTTGAATCAATCTAGAAGAATCTAGATAAATTTTCAAAAATATATCTAGACTTGTTTCCTAAGGATACTCTCAAGAAGAAGGTATAGAATTTAATAATTAATTTTCACCTATTTCTAGGTTATATGTTCTTATAATTGTGTTAGATTTTTCTCATTTTAAAGGTTTTAAGTTATATGAAATGGATATTTAAAGTGATTTCCTAAATGGTTTTATAATATAAAAATATTATGTTTCTCAAACCCTTGGTTTTAAAAATTAAAAATTGCATACTCATGTTTTTAAAATATCTAAAGCTTTGTGTGGTCTCAAACAAACACCTCATTCTTAGAATGAAGGACTTTCTTTGTTTCTATTTTATAATGGTTTCAAAAATGGTAACACTGATCTCTATATTTTTATTAATATATTTTATAATTATATTCTAATTTTTTAAATTATTGTTGATGATATAGTTTTTTCCTCATGTTAATTTCTTCGAAATGATTTTTCTACTACGATGTCATATAAATTCTACATGATCTTAATGAGATAATTAATGTTATTTCTCTTAATTAAAATTTCTTAAATGAATGATTGGGTCTTTATTCATCAATAAAATTATACAAAATATTTAGTTAAATGTTTTTTACTCAATTCTTGTAAATCGATGAAAACTACAATGAATACAAATTTTAAATTAAATGTTGATGGATATAGTAAATATGTTGGTATTAATTTAATTAGAGGCATAAAAGGTAGTATAATATTTTAACTGTATCTTGACCCAATAACATGTTCAGTGTTTTCTTATTTCTATGTTATAAAGATAATCCTAAAGAGACTCATATTAAAGCTATGAACAGAACAATTAAACATGTTAAAGACACTGTAAACTTTGGATTGTGTTATTCTATGTATAATTGCTTTGAATAAATATCATATTATGACTCTAATTTTGGAGACTATAAAATTAATAGAAAAAATTACATAATATTTGTGTTATTTTCTCGAATTTTTTTTATTTCATGGTATTATAAGAAGAAATTAAATATTTACCTATATACATTAGAAGTTGAGTAGTTTTTGTGATCATTGTTTATATATTAAAAAACCTTATGGGATTTTGTTATTTATCATGATAAATTTTATATTTATTGTGAAAAAACTTCATCAATTTTTTATTACTAAAAAAAATAAAAAATTTCTAGAAAAAAGAATATCGATGTTAGATTTCATTTTATTATAGATCATGAGAATAAGTGTGATATTATTTTTGGATTTTCTCCCTAATAAAAATCAATATACAGATATATGTTCAATGACTCTAGACTTTTATAGGGTTTAAAACATTAAATTTTATCTTTCCATATTGTAATATTAATATTTTTATGTTTTCTAGAATTTAGGGGGAGTTTGAATATGTTTATATACTGAAATATTTATATTTACATGAAATTTGTAAAATCTGGAATCAGTTTTTTAGATTTCTATTATTTAACTTATATACATATTTGTTCATTATATAAATATTTTAACACCACTAATACATCATATATGATGTTAAATTATATATTAAACCATTAGTTTGGATAATATTTTTTCAAAGGCTTTATTTGTATTTTTCTCAAAAAAATTTATAAGAAATTTATCATTATCTTCATTTCATCTTCATATAACATAATATATATATATATATACGTATGTATGCATTAAAACCATATATTCTTTATAATTTCAAAAGGGGGAATGTATTTTTAAATTATAATTAGTTTTTTAAATATAAAAAAGGGGATAATATTGAGTTGATCTATGATACAGTTTATGTTTTTTATAATTAATTTTTTTATATGTTTCATTTCCTTTCCAAGTATTAATACGTTGAGTTTTGTATTTATTAAATTATGCTTGATCTTGATCATTTCATCTAATTAATTTCTTAATGTATCATTATTTTTCATGTTTTTATTTTTCATATCATGTTCTACATGTTTTATTTTGAGTTTCTTTGAAAAATAAGTCATTTGGGACCTTAAAATATCATTTATACATGTCTTTTACTATTCCCTTATATCCAATATACTATATACCATGTAGCCAATTCATAATCCACGTAGCTGATTTGTTAATCATGTAGTCATAATGAAATCCATGTAACTGATTTTCTAGAATCAATTACCCTATATATTTCAACCTTATATATAGATAAAAAACTGCAAATTCAGTGATTATTTTTTAGAAATATATGAATATTATTTACATTTAATTGTAAGAAATAAAAATCTATATTGATCTACATAATGTATAAAATTAGGATTGACCTCATCGAATATTTTCAGTCTAATTTGTACAGTTCAATTGAACATTTTTACAAAAGTTTTTTAATATTAATTTGAGTTATATAATTTTAATTAAGTTGAGTATTGATTATTTATAAATACAATGAAATTTTATAAATATAATCCAGAAGGACCCAAAGATAATGTCCCAAACTATCCCCTGGGGCCCGTGTTGTGACTACCCCAAGACCACCTTCCATAGGCGAGGGGCTGTCAACAAGCACCGAAGGCGTATTCCCTAAAACTGGGAAAGCATTTCCTTTAAAACCTATAAACACACACAACCAAGCTGACAACAAGATATGTACACAAGTGAAATTTATAGTAGAAAGAGTGTATATTAAAGGGGAAAGGGGCCATAATACAAGCCCAACAGTAAAGGTATAAGTACAACTGAAAATACAATAAAATTGAAGAAAGAGAAGGAAAACTACTGGATCATCCTCTGTAGTTCCTACCAGAATGGTAGGTACAAATCGACTCCTCATCACCCCACGTCCACTCGTCTCCCCCACATACTGACTCATCGTATGGTTCTCCTCTGGGCACCGTATAGTCTTGGTACCCTCATCCTCGATCAGCGTTGTTCGTCATCTACACCAAACACACCAAGGTGCGGGCATTGCCTATATAGGGGTGAGTATAACGATACTCAGTGGGGACCCCTAGACCCTTAAGGTTTCACAAAATCCACAATGTATAAACCACAAAGAATGAAATCAAATGACAACCCAACATAGGTATAAGCCCATACATATACCTAAGTTATCAAGTATGCCCATCTCAATCATGAGGAAACAATGAGTCCAACTCAAAAGCCTAAGATCAACTATTCCACAATGGAAGGAGTACCCTGAAGGTAAGTACCACACTGGTATGGATTCAGCTCACACAAGGTATAACTTAGGTACATTAGCAGAGATGATTAGATGTAAGTACTAATTCATCTTACTCTGTTAAGATGCAGACAAACAAAGGATCCTAAATCATCATCAGACCCCCAAAAGATCATAGTACATCATTAGACCCACATAGGATCCTAGTACATCATCATTTAGTCGTTAGACCCAGACAAGATCCTAGTACATCTCTAGTACGTCATCAGACCCACACATGTTCCATGTAAATCTCCAGTATGTCGTCAGAACCACATAGGATCCTAGTACATATGCAGGACGTCGTCAGACACACATAGGATCCTAGTACATCTCCAGTACACCGTCAGACCCACACAGGATCCTAGTACATCTCCAGTACGTCATTATACCCACACATGATCCTAGTACATCTCCAGTATGTCGTCAGACCCAAATAGTATTGTAGAACATCTCCAGTACATCGTCAGACCCACATAAGAACATAGTACTTTGTCCCAGCCAGCTAAAGGGTTCCCGCACTATGCTCTCTTGATTTCGGGAGAGTCTTCTCCTCAAGACACTGGCCAATTCTCCAAGTACCACCAATTCCCACGAATAAGTATTTCCAAGTTCCGACATTTCATAGGGGTCTCAACAGAACACACATTGCATCAATCGGACGCCCGGTCTGTAAGTTATTAGCCTTTTAGTCCTGAGGTCCTGGTTAGATTCGTACTCAATCCAACCCGACTGCACCCCAACATTATCCAAAACTCTTGTGGATTATACCAAACTTACCATTTCACCCCAGGGTATCTGACACCACAAATGGTTCGTCAAACAGATGCCTGGTGCCAAAGTTATGGCGAAAAGAGTGTATGGAGTCGAAAATGGTCCAGGTCCGTTCTGACCTGGTTGGAATGACCCAACCCAACCTGGTCTGGGCCTACCCAGTTTGGGTCGACCCAGCCAAACCTTCTGGGTGTGGTCTGGTCTGCTGGGTCCGGCCCGGCCTATCACGAACCGAATCTGGTCGCCCCCAAAACCGACACCCGACCCGACCCGTGGAAAGTCCCAAAGGGAGTTCCCGATCCCTACGGCCTGGCACAAGTGCCTGGGTATTAAAAAATGAAAATTGGGAATGATTTACCTGAGTTTTTATACTTAAAACAACAAATGAATCCAAGAAGTCAGATCTGGATTTTTCAAACCAAAACATCTTTTACTAAAATTCAGAACTGAATTACACATTTTTAAACAATGTTTGAACACCATTACAAAGGTACAAACCCAAGAAAAGAAAGCCCAAGAACCTCCACATGGATAGAGCCACCGCCCTCAAGCCATCTCCACGACAATGCATCATGATGGACCGCTAAAAACCCGAACCAAAGGCAAAAAACCTATACCCAAACCTGTGACATAAAATAAGCAAGTCTACTTACACCCAAAGGTGTAAGTAGGGTGTGAGAGAAATCCCAATAGGATACCACCTCTATGAGATTCCATGTGATAAACATTTCATGACAAAAAGAATTGCAAGTTTTGTAAATAAGAAATGCTAATTACAATTTCCTAAAGGATGGAATAATAAATGAAAACAGTGTTCATGTGGGATAATTTTAAAGGAACAACAATTTTAAAATAAATAACAAAGCTACTGAATTTTACAGCCAACAATACCGTATACCGATGGTAAGTAAAAAGAATCTAATGAGCACAAGTGATAGGAAATAACCCCTAGGCACTAGGTAGATGTGGGTCCAAGGTACCTCGTATCTCGGTGAGAGTAACCACAAAAAAATATCTGTTCTCGTGCACGAGCCACCAGTAGGGATCATACCCATAACCTAGTAGTCCCCAATCATCATCATAATAGTTTAGTTAGATGTATAAGCATCAATCCTGCTAAGTGAAACTTGGCCAAACCCCACAGATTCACTAGCATACTAGTACACGTTAACCCACCTAGATACCCGGGTTTTCCCTTTGTGCTCAAACAAGTTCAACAATACAAGAAGTATAGTTTTCACATGAAAATATCAATTCCACATCACACATTAACCAAACATCCCCATGTACATCACACAAGTCAAAAATTCCACTTTTCATTCAAATGCATTTTGAAATCAATCTCACACCAAAATTTCCTACAACACTTTTCACATTTCTTTAACACTTCCACAAATCCTTTAAACGATTTTATAAAACCATTACAAGATATTCAACTCAAATAACAGCCCACACACATGTCACATGATACCCTTCTCACCTTCACAATTCATTTTATCAATAAACTCACACGAAACATCCCAAACCTGTGTTTCGCACACAAAACACAATTTAGTAAAACATTTCGGAAATTTATAAAAAATTCTAAAAATGTTTGACATCTCAAATCACCACTTTAACATTAAAAAACCCACATTAGGTGAACAAACACACCCAGACAGTACATATACACCCTTTCCCAACTTTGTTTAAACAAATAAAACATTTTCAATTTTTATAAAACAAACCCGAGAGGTATAACCATTGTTTGCACACTAAACCCATTTCAAACCCCTCATTTAAAAGCAAAATCATACCAATAACAATCCAAAACTGAATTTTCAGCCCTAAAACAATTATTAAACCACCCCCATGTGTTATAAAAATACATCAAATAACACCACAAAGATACACATGAAAAACACATGTTTTCATAAATCACCTTCAAGAAGTACAACACAATTTTACAGCTTAAAATCAATCAAAAACAACTTTTCAAGGCCCACATAATAATAAGGAATTACCAAACCCGAATTTCCATCTCCTTTAAAGATTAATAAATCACTTTCATATGTTATAAACTAAACCCAAACATTACCCCAAGAGTCACACATGAAAAGTACCCAATTTCAAGATAAAATACAACTAAAAATTAAATGTTTAACCAAATTCATCAAAAACAGTTTTCACACTACACAAAACAGATTATAAACATACTAAATTAATAAACCAAGCAATATAACTCATCATAAAATTGTTACACATGGAATACCCTACCTTTTGAGTCGAAACCCTCAAAACTTGGGTGAAACCTTAAGGGCACCACCGCCGCACCACAAGAAATATAAATCCAGACCTTGACCACCAAATATTTACCCAAAAGATACCAAATCATACCTTAGGATCGAACCCTAACTTCTGGACATGAGGAACTTCAAGAAGTAGGAAATAAAACTAAAAGAGGATGGAAGGAACTAAGAATGAATTCCCTTACTTGAAATATCTTGAAGAAATCGGCCCCAATCCACCTAACTATGAATCTCCAAGTACCCAAAACTGGTATGGAGATTTTTAGGAGTCATATTAGGTCATGTGGGGATAGAAATGGGGGAAAAATGATGAAAATTGAAGTATTTACGAAAGATTCATTTTACCTCGTAAAATCTGGTCTATTTGAGAAAAAGTTTGAAATATTGCCCTACTTCGCGGCTCACCTTAGCTCCAAAACTGCGAAACCGATAATGGGGGTGCTCCTTGGGCTACTGGATTTGAGATGGAGGTAGAATCACGGGAAAAGAGTAAAAAATTAATGAGATATGGAAAATTTTAAAAAACAATTTAGAGCAGGAAATGAGCCTACGGGCAGGCCCATTACCTAAATCAAAAACCCAAATCCATCATGATTTTAGATTTATATGTGGTCAAAAGGGATATGGTGATTTTAACATATCAAGGTATGCCAATTGGGAAGTATAATGGGTTTAAAATCGTAAAAATTGAAGGAGTTATAGAAGAAACAAAATTAGTTTTTAAATCTGGAATTGGGCTCGCGGTTTGGCCCAAATTTTCAAAACCCACCATTTTCACCAAAATGAGTGGTAAACCCCCCAAAAAAACCAGTAATGGAAATTAAATGTAATTTGAATATAAAAAAAAGTCACGTGTGTGTCAATTCTCCCCACCATAAAACTTTCCGCCCTTGGAATGCCACATTAAGGACAAAGATAAAAAATCAAAACCAACCGAAAGGCAAAAATGGACTCCTTCACTAAGCTTTGCCCCCAAAGGCCAAAACACCTCTAGTGATCCATTAAGGAAGGAATACTTCACAACCAAAACATAATCCTCTTTACTGAAATGATCAAGAACATTCTGATTTATCCTAAAAGAAAACCCTTCAAACACTATCTGAACAAGGCTCAAGAAATTTACCCAAACAAACAAGAACATCAAACAAGGTTATACTTACTGTGATATAACTAAACCACTGAGAACTATCCAATCCCAATGTTTACCCAAGGAAGATGTAGGGGGTTATATAGCTCTGAACGAGACTACCCACTTCTAAGCCAAGACCAAGGACAAAAGTGAGTTACTGGTTCAAGGATACACAAATGGGCTCCCCACCATAAGAACCAACCATATTAACGGACCAATATGGGCCGACACAGATAGAGCCCAAAACATAAAGAGTTGGGACAACCGCACGGTTAGCCCAAACAGTTTGGGAAACTGTGCTCTAACAATGTGGATCGAATACCTACATGGTTTTTTGGTGAATGGTTACTACTAAATGTTCACTCAATATGTCTAGACAAATCCAAAACCATTCCCCAAACCCAAAGGAAACCAAAGGGGAAAAGAAAGTCATTGGGAGATAACATGGGAATGAGGCCCTCCACCTCTTTCCACAGAACGGGAACAAAAGAAGAAAGATGAAAACACTAAATGTTTAAACTATTCCCATATCTCATACTGAGAATAGTTCTTTGTACAAGGTTAAAAACTAAACTGGGATTTCCTTTGACTACGTGCCAGCTTCTCTCCGGAACCTATGGCTGGAGCTGGAATGATTGAAGCATCTTAGGCCTCACAGTTATGATTTGGAAACACCCTAATATAATTTCTTCTTTCGATGCTCCAAACAACTACATGCAATCCCATATGGGTTCACCATGACATAACACACTCCAGAACTCACTTTACCCTAACTCGATATTTCACTGAAACAAGGGCTTATAAGATGCACAAACATCACAACTTGTTTTTTTGGGTGAGAAACAATAGAAGTAAAGGAAACATATAAACACCTTCCTCTAATATAGAGGATGTCGAGATCTCCCAAAAGGAGAAACAGTTATGAAAAAAAATAGACTCACAAAATATTGTACAACTTAACCTTTACAATCAAACGAGCACACGACATCACATCGAGTCACCGAACATGACCAAAGCGGCTGATAAAAATAATATAAGGAGGGGGCCTTACACAACACCCCAAACATCAAAACATTCTAGAAAGTGTCCATAAGAGCCTCTCTTGGCCAGATTTACCACACTGGTGGTTTAACATAAACCCCTTCCTTGAAGAGAGTATGAAGGACTTAGAGGCCCTCTTAAACACTATCCACACTGACAACCCCAGACAACATTCACCTTCGATGAATTTGGTAGCTTAAGAAACTAAGGTCTCTTTCAACCATCCACGAGCACTCTTCTGCAACAAGAGGATCCAAAAAAACAAAGAAATTAAATAGTGTAGACTCATTATACAAATCTTAAGAAAAGATTCCTTACATGGATCAACTGGAGGATTTTCCAATGGAAAAAAAATCCGGGTTGCACTTCAGTTGTGCACTAAACCTTAATGGGGGCATACCGTATCCAAAGAGAGAACCCAAGGACCCAACCAAGCTGGTCCATTGGTAAAAACATGCCAGAAAACAGATCCAAACTCATTAATGGAACCACCTTAAAGGTTCCCCGAAACATATATCATAGGAGACTACTAACCGGACCTTCTACCCAGATAACCGACCAAACACAAACCCAAAACATAGTTCGAACAGGAGGGGTTCTTGGACTCAAGACATCCCACAACATCAAAATTTTCCAAAAATACATAATATACACCATCCCAAACAATTCATCAAGATATTGTGATTTTTATTTAAAAACATTTCTTTGAAAAACAATGGTTCAGCAGTTAGCATATCCACCAATGGTACCCCATGGGCCTCACACATGCATGTTTCTGTGCCACACCAGGCACCCTCCTCATATTTCTTCCAACACTCATCCAGTAATTCCATCAACCATCCATCATCCCATATAAACCAATGCATGTGGTCTCTCATGTAAATTCCAATGGTTAAAACAAAAATTCTTTCCACTTTTCAAAAACAAAACGGTCAACCAACCCATCCTTTTTCTCAAAACTGCTAAAAATGAGATCAAAATCTCAATTCACATCTTACAAAACTATTCATAAGGACACAACTATTTAGAAAAGAACTCACTTTCAAGTTATTCACATCAATTTGAAAACATATCATCCCATTAAAACACCATATAATTGTTTAAAAAACTATATAGGAAACACTTTTGAAAACCAACTACAATATGGTTTATGATTTCAAAAGTGGTGTAAGCACACTATTTTCCATTTTAAAATAATTTGGAAAATTCAGTTCCTCCATTTCATAAATCAAACCATTCCCTCTTTATTTGAAAATCATTTCACAAAAACTTTACACTTTGTAAAACCAAGTTACTTTAAAACCAAAGTTCCATGATTTTAAAACTAAAGCACAAAACAATGCGAGAGGAAACTAGTTTCAGTGGGTGACATGTACATATGGTTGGAAGCCATATTCCATTCACTTCACCATCACAGAGAGTGTTCTAGGGAATATAACCGGCTCCACATGGCTTTCCAGACCCTGCGAGCTCACTGAGACCATTAACCCAACTCTCTTTTCATTTCCCCTAATCATCATCAGACCAAGAAAACCAAAAGACATAGATAAATCCTGAATTCCCCTAGCTACTTGAATCCCGAGATGAGGTGTGGTGATCAAGCACACTAACCATAATCAGAATTTCATTTCCTGATAATCTTAACTCCAGACTATCCTGACTATTTCCCAAATAACATGACTCAAATAGAGTGAACCTCCTTTGATACCATTTTGTCACGAACCGAATCTGGTCTCCACTAAAACCGGCACCCGACCCGACCCATGGCAAGTCCCGAAGGGCGTTCCCGATCCCCACAGGCTGGCACAAGTTCCTAGGTATTAAAAAATGAAAATTGGGAATGATTTACCTGAGTTTTTATACTTAAAACAACAAATGAATCCAAGAAGTCAGATCTGGATTTTTCAAACCAAAACATCTTTTACTAAAATTCAGAACTGAATTACACATTTTTAAACAATGTTTGAACACCATTACAAAGTTACAAACCCAAGATAAGATAGTCCAAGAACCTCCACATGGAAAGATGCACCACCCTCAAGCCATCTCTACGACACTGCATCACGATGGACCGCTAAAAACCCGAACCAAAGGCATAAAACCTCTACCCAAACCTGTGACATAAAATAAGAAAGTCTACTTACACCCAAAGGTGTAAGTAGGGTTTGTGAGAAATCCCAGTAGGATACCACCTCTATGAGATTCCATGTGATAAACATTTCATGACAAAAATCATTGCATGTTTTGTAAATAAGAAATGCTAGTTACAATTTTTTAAAGGATGCAATAATAAATGAAAACAGTTTTCATGTGGGATAATTTTAAAGAAACAACAATTTTAAAATAAATAAAAAAGATACTGAATTTTCCATCCAACAATACTGTATACCGACGGTAAGTACAAAGGATATAATGAGCACAAGTGATAGGAAATAACCCCTAGGCACTAGCTAGCTGTGGGTCCCAGGTACCTCGTACCTCGGTGAGAGTAACCAAAAAAAATATTCGTTCTCATGCACGATACACTAGTAGGGATCATACCCATAACCTAGTTGTCCCCAATCATAATCATCATAGTTTATTTAGAGTTATAAGCGTCAATCTTGCTAAGTAAAACTGAGGCCAAACCCCACGAATTCACTAGCATACTAGTACACGTCAACCCACCTAGATACCCGGGTTTTCCCTTTGGGCTCAAACAAGTTCAACAATCCAAAAAGTATAGATTTCACATGAAAATATCAATTCCACATCACACATTAACCAAATAGACCCATGTACATCACACAAGTAAAAAATTCCACTTTTCATTCAAATGCATTTTGAAATCAAACTCACACCAAAATTGCCTACAACACTTAACACATTTCTTTAACACTTCCAAAAATCATTTAAACGATTTTATAAAACCATTACAAGATATTCAACTCACATAACAGCCCACACACATGTCACATAATACCCTTCTCACCTTCACAATTAATTTTATCAATAAACTCACACGAAACATCCCACACCCGTGTTTCGCACACAAAACACAATTTAGTAAAACATTTTGGCAATTTATAAAACATTCTAAAAATGTTGGACATCTCAAATCAACACTTTATCATTCAAAAACCCACATTAGGTGAACACACTCACCCAAAAAGTACATATACACCCTTTCCCAACTTTGTTTGACCAAATAAAACATTTTCAATTTTTATAAAACAAACCCAAGAGGTATCACAATTGTTTGCACACTAAACCCATTTCAAACCCCTCATTCAAAACCAAAATCATACCAATAACAATCCAAAGCAGAATTTTCATCCCAAAAACAATTATTAAACCACCCCCAAGTGTTATAAAAATACATCAAATAATACCACAAAGATACACATGAAAAACACATGTTTTCATAAATCACCTTCAAGAAGTACAACACAGTTTTACACCTTAAACTCAATCAAAACCCGCTTTTCAAGGCCCACATAATAATAAGGAATTACCAAAACAGAATTTACAGCCTCTTTAAATACTAATAAATCACATTCATATGTTATAAACTAAACCCAAACATTACCCCAAGAGTCACACATGAAAAGTACCCAATTTCAAGCTAAAATACAACTAAAAATTAAATGTTTAAGAAAATTCATCAAAAACAGTTTTCACACCACAAAAAACAGATTATAAACATACTAAATTAATAATCCAAGCAAGCTAACGCATCATAAAATGGTTACACATGGAATCACCTACCTTTTGAGTCGAAACCCTCAAAACTTGGTGCGAAACATTAAGCGCACCACTGCCGCACCACAAGGAATATAAATCCAGACCTAGACCACCAAAAATTGACCCAGAAGATACCAAATCAGACCTTAGGATCGAACCCTAACTTCTGGACATGAGGAACTTCAAGAAATAGGGAATAAAACTAAAAGAGGATGGAAGGAACCAAGAAGGAATTCCCTTACTTGAAATAGCTTGAAGAAATCATCCCCAGTCCACCTATCTATGAATCTCCAAGTACCCAAAACTGGTATGGAGGTTCACAGAAGTCATATTAGGTCATTTTGGGACTGAAATGGGGGACAAATGATGAAAATTGAAGGATTTATGAAAGATTCATTTTACCTCATCAAATCTGGTCGATTTGAGAAAGAGTATAAAAGATTTCCCTAATTTGCAGTTCACCTGAGCTTAAAAATTGCGAAACCGATACTGGGGGTGATCCTCGGGCTACTAGCTTTGAGAGGGAGGTGTAATCATGGGAAAGAAGTAAAAAATTAATGAGATATGTAAACTTTGAAAACAATATTTAAAGCAGGAAATGGGCCTACGGGCAGGCCCATTACCTAAATTAAAAACCCAAATCCATCATGATTTTAGATTTATATGTGGTCCAAAGGGATATGGCGATTTTAATATATCAGGTTATGCCAATTGGGATGTGTAATGGGTTTAAAATATTAAAAATTGAAGGAGTTATAGAAGAAACAAAATTAGTTTTTAAATCAGGAATTGGGCTCGCGGTTTGGCCCAAATTTTCAAAACCCACCATTTTCACCAAAATGAGTGGTAAAACCCCCCCAAAAATTCAGTAATGGAAATTAAATGTAATATTAATATATAAAAAATTCATGTGTGTGACACGGCCCAACCTGCTGGGTCCGTTCTGGCTTGCTGGGTTCAGCCCGGCCCCCACTGGGCGGGCTGGGATGGTCGCGGTGCGGCGGGGAGCCGCGAGGCGGCGTGAGGGCCACGGGACGGCGCGAGGACCGCGGTGAGGCATGGTGGCTGCGGGGTGGTGTCAGATCCATTGGATGGTACAAGGGGCACAGTGCAGCTCGGGGGGCCGCGGGGCGGCGCGATGGCCGCAGGCGATGTGGGGGCCGTGGGGCGGCTAAGGTTGCATCGTCGCCTTCGTCGTGGTCGGTGGTGTGCCGATTGCCACTTTCAGTCCCCCTGGTTCCATTCGACGACACTGGTCACCACCATCTTCCATTTCATGGAACACAACAAACCTCATGAAAAAACTGCAGAGAGGTCGGTCCATGTTTATTTGGCCCGCACCCACTGCGCTAGGGCGGTAGCAAGTGGCTTAATAAAAATTGTAAGAAGAACTACAAGAACGGCAAGGGGGTACACTAAACATCAAACCCAAAAACATCCAGAAATGATTACTCCCAAACCCTCAAAATGAAATACCATGTGGATCAAATAGTTAGAGATTTGATCCATGTTTTTTTATAAGGAAAGAATATGGAAAATCCATAATCACACATAAATAAACCTCTACCTTTATTGATCATTAACGAAGGACGTGATATGGAAACAGTGATGGTGAAGAGAGTTCCAATGATCATCACTTCGGTAGTCATGCTTCTGAAGACGGTTCAGACATCATCCTAGTTCGTCAATTCCGAAGTGCGTTCGTCGTTGAAGAAGTTATTTGTTGGATAAGTTCTTTATTGGAGAATTATATTCCTACCAAAGACTCTCCCCTTCTCATTTTCCAAATACTTTCCCCCAATTCCACCAAAAATAAAATCGCCCCAAATAATATAATATATTGTCTAATTTACAAATTTCACAAATTAGGCTGGCTTATTAAATTAATGGAGATTTGGCATAAATAAAGTAGAGAGTTGAGAGGTGTTCTCTCATTATGAGGGGTTTGGGTGGTCCCGACCACCAAGATTTGAATTGGGGTTTTACTAGCACAGATGGTCCCCACCACCGAGTATTCAAATTGGGAGGTTTTAACCTCTCGTGGTCCTTACCTCCATAACGTTCACATGAGAGTTTCAAAAATAAAAATGTTAAAAAATTTTATTTTATTTTTATTCATTCACAAAGAACACAAAAACTAACCTTCACCCTCGACCTACTACAGTCTAGGTGAAGGTATCCTTAAGAGAATACCGGTGCTGCGAGTTCAACGGTGACCATAGATTTTAATTCTAAGCACCGGTTCAAAAGTTTCAAAAACCTACTCATACGTTTACTGAACGTACCCGAAAAAAGTTCAGAAATTCATTATGGACACACCAGGCCTCGGAATTAAGCGCCGTCAATTTTCACAGACTCATTAAATTCTCATATATTTATAAAAAATATTTAATGGGTGTTCGGGGTGTTTAGAGATAATTTTACCATTAATATGTTCTATTTATGGTATACATTTTAAATGTCAATCAGTTTTTAGTTTGTTAGGAATTTAGATATGAGAATCTACTATGTGATGAATTTTCTTAAGTGAATCTTTTACATCAATTCACCTACATGAAAAAAAAATCATACGTGCATTTTCCTATGAAATTTAGTGAAAATACTATAGGATATTATACTCTGTTTTATGTTTTGCTTCATATATTGATTGGTTTCATGTTTACTTCAAATAGTTAAATTACTCTAAAGATTTTATAAATTCATATTAATTATATAGAACCTATGTGAAGTGATTTTTGTTTTTTAAAAAATGTTTTTATGGAGATAAAAGTATGTTTTATTTTCATGCATGAAACTTACATTTTGAAATATAAAAAATAATTTTTATTATTTTATGTTTTTCTATTTGATTCTATTGCTTTTAATTTAATATTAATTGATATTATCCTCATTAATTTTTTTAATATTTTTATTTTTTTAGAAATATTTGATATTCTTCTCAAGTTTACTGCTCATTTTAAATAGAATAATTTTAAATTTTTTATTTCAAATTGAAACTTTATATTTTCACATGATTTATCTTTGACCTATTATTATGATACAATTTCCATTATTATAATGAATTTTTTAAATTTTAGTTGAATCCTTGTTTATTGTTTTTAATATTGGACATTAGTTGAGAGATTATTTTACAATGACAATATCCTTTTTTTCTATATCTCTAATATTCCAGTATTATTCTTTTTGAATTTTAAACTGTCCAATGATTTATCATCAATGATAAGTTAATTTGTTTTAAAATGGAATCAATATTTTATTATTTTTATATATGTAGAAGTGAAATAATTATTATATGATACATCATTGATGAGAGATTTTACATTTTAAAGAGATATAATTTGAATAAAAATGTGGTGTTAATACTGTGAAGTGAAGAACATTCTATTTGTTCTTAATTTTTCTCACTAATATTGGATGATCTCTCAATCAATGAATGTAAAATTCTATAAATTCTTATACTACGTTAATAATACAATAAATTTGATAAAAAACTCAAGAATCAATACCTATGTTTTATTATTAGTTTACCCAATTCATTATAGTTATTTGAGATTATAAAAAATCTTCCCATATCTCATGTACTTTCACTTTATCATTATGATTTAATATAAAAAAATTATCTATCTTTGGGCTGTGTCTTCTAGATTCAATTTTAGTACCATTCATGTTGTCACTCTCGGTATTTAAATTCAGATTTGTAATTAGGTTGAGACTTCCTATACCAAAGGTAGGTGTTTTGTTATTATTTAACTATAAAATTTATTTGTAATCGAGTTATTATTCTCCTTCAAAAATATTATTAGTTCACAACATATCTCTCATAAATTATATGGGTATAAGAGTATAGTAGGTCCACTTTAGACCATACTATTATAAAAAGAATCATTTCATTCTTTCGTTAATTTCTTCTTCTAATTATCTATGATAATTAACATTGATAATTTATCTATTTATTTAAAATTTTAATTTGGTCTATTCATCCCCCACTCGTATATCATATATAATCTACCTATTAAAACTAATACAGATATCATAATATGTAGATAAAAAATTATGACATTCCAAAGATTGATTTCTATTATCGTTATGGGAATTATGAGTTCATTGTGATGTCATTCAGTGTGGAGAATTATAAATCTTCTTCATCGATTTAACAAACACAGTGTTAAGATAGGTATTGGATATGTTTGTGGAATTTTTCATCGAATAAATCCTTGTGTACTTTGAGTTTGAGGATGATCAACAGATCATTTTCGTGTTGTGTTGGGAGTTCTTCATCATTAGTAGCTATTTGGGATGTTTTTGAAGTGTGAGTTCTGGTCTATTGAGGTTTATTTCATAGGGAATTTCATATCTCGAAAATGAGTAGTGGTGGATCTTTCTAAGAACATGGTAGTTGTTCATTGGGTATCCCACATGATAGTTATAGATGTGTAGATTTTCCTTAGTCTTGAAGGATATTATAGGGTGCTCTTAGGTGATATATCTCAGGTTGGGAATCCTTTGATGTAATTGACTAGAAGGGGCTGGGTGTTCTTTTGGATTGATTAGTCTCAGGAAACATTTGAGTACACAAAAGAGAAGTTGGTCAGTGATCCATTCTTCATTTTCCAAAAGAGGCAATTCAGTTTGAGGTTTAATGTGATTCTATATAACATGGTTTGGGTTTATTATGCTGCATAAGAGATCCGTCATCCATTATGGTTCTTGACAGTTATGTTCCCATTATTTTAATAATTTCACCCATGATCTCAAGTTAAAAGTAGTCATGTTTACATTGAAGTTATGGAAACATTGCCTCATCAATGAGACTTTATTGGTTTTAACTGATCTTAAGAGCCTATGATATGTATTCTACAATTGTGACTGGAACTTTCATTCGTAATGGTGGATGGAAAAAATACAATATTATGACTTTTATATTTCATATACACTATGAAAGGGTAATGTTATAGATGATTCACTATGAAATATTTCATGTAGTGATGTCTTTTGTGAATCTGGAGATTTGTGAAGTGTGAAGAGATAGATCTTAATGATTAATCTTGATATGATAGTTCTTGTAGGTAGAGGTTGTATTTACTAGATGAAAGTGAAGCTATATTTGGTGCATTAGGGGGAGGATTCCTATCTATTTGATTCTAAGGTGTAGGTCTATAGGTATTGAGTTATATTTTCTGATTCTCCTAATGAATGCTTAGAGGATGAACAACACTAGGTGTTGTTCCATGAGAGGATTGTCATCCCTTCATCACTGTGTGAGATGGTTCTTCATGATTCCAATAGCTCACCCTTGGTGGTACATATCAGTATGAAAAATATGTATCATGCTTTTAGAATTTAGTTTCGATTGCCTGGGTTGAAGTGTGTAGTTATAGAGTTTTTGTCTCAATTTTTTTTCTTCCAGAAGGTGAAGGTTGAAAACCATGTTCCTAATGGTTTTATCCAACAATTATATGTTTCTTAGAAAAAGTGGGGGGACATATTGATAGACTTTGTGACCATTTTACCTCTATATCATGAATTATTTAATGCTATATTGGTGATATATGATCATTTTATGTAATCATCCATCTTCTTAAAAATCATGGAGTCAATATTATTAAAAATTCATTCATGGAAGTACCTAGAGGAGGTGGTGAGGATCCATATATTCTTGAAAATTATAATTTCTGATTGTGATCATTATTTTACCTCTAGGGTGTGGAGTGTTATTTATTAGGTTTTTTTCGTTATGTTAGGACTTAGAAATACTTTTCATCCATAGATGGATGATCCGACAGAGCAGGATATCTAGAATATTGAATACATGCTACATTGTATTGTCATGGATAGTTTATAGATGATGAAACTTCCATTGTTTAAGTTTTCTAAAAACAATTGTTTTCATTTCACCATTGGTATGGAAATGTTTTAAGATCTATAAAAATGAATTTTATATTCTCCTTTTTTCTGTAATGGGGTTGTTGTGTCATCAATTCTTATGTGAAAGCTAGTGAATAACATGACGAAGAAGGTTCAAGTAATTCATTGAAGGATGAAATTAGCAGATGATCATTATAAATCCCATGTCAATCTTAGGAGGATACCTCTAGAATTTGATGTGGGAGATCATGTGTTCCTAAATGTGACTCTTCATCATGGGAAGAATTTTTTTGTTGTGGGAGTAATCTTCCTCTTCGGGGTTTTTCCTATAGAGCTGTTGGATTGTTTTTGAGTTGTGGGGTATTAAACAACACTTCCACCATAGATGAGTTGGATACACGATGCATTTCATGTGTCATAGATTCATCATTTTCTCTATAATGACTCACACATAATTGAATGGGGTACGATCGAATATGATGATGATTTGACCTTCATGGTGTGGCCTTTAGAGATCCAATATTGCAAGGATAAGGTGTTGTGAAGGAATTTTATTCCCTTATTTTATGTCTTTTTTCATCCCAATGGTGTTGAGGAGAGTACCTAAGAATGTGATTCATAGATACACACCCAGTATCTAGATTTGTTCAATGTTTATTGTCTCTATTTTTATGATTATCATTTGTGTATGTTGGATTCATTTAGTTCATAAGATGGTTTATCTCCTATTGGTTTTTGTGTTCTTACACTCATTTTAGATGTATTTACCTTGAGAGAGTGTTTAGTAGATGGTTTCTGGTAACATTTTCCTTTGAGTAAGGATTTTGATCTCTTGTGACGGTGAGACTCTTAAGTGGTATCTCATAAGGTTTCTGTTCAGACAACCATTTTCATTCCATTATCTTTGATTTTGGTTTAATTCTAAAGGAAGAATTTTTTCAATAGGTATCAAATATAATTCTACTATTCCTAAGAACTTTTTCCATGTTTTTAATAGATTTATAGGTTCCAAAAAGGGTGTTTAAAGGCTATAAGTAGTAGCTAGTGGTAATAGCTGATGGTAAGAACTCATGATAGAAGACATATTATGGTTGTAGGACATAGTAGAATAATTTGTGTATAATTATTAGCTGGCAGTAGGAATCTTAATCTGGTTGTGGAAGCTAGATGTAACAGACTTAGTTTAGTAGTAGTAGCTAAAAATAGAAGAATTAGTCTAATTGAAGGAGAATTAATCTAGTAGTAGAAGCTAGTCGTAATAGCTAGTTGTAGTTGGTGGTGGTAAAAGGTGGAAAATAAAATTTGATGGTTGAAGACATAGTATGATAGTATCAGTTAGTGGTATTAGATGGTGGTAGAAACTGGTAGTAGCAGCTAGTAGTGGCATGTTCCAATTTTTTCAATTTTTTATTTTTTCAACATTTACATATTTTTTTAATATAAAATGGTTTTAAATCGATAATTAATAGAAAAAAATCCATTTAAAAATATAATATTTAAATCATATTTTTTAAAATACTATATATTTAAATTGATCTTTTCCATGGATTTAATGGGATTCACAGCTAATGTTTGAACCATGATATTGAAATCTCATTAGGTCTATGTTCTTATCTCACACGTCCATCATTCAAATCCTAGATTTATTTTTTCAAATCTGAATGAATCATCCTTGTTCTTATACCTTGGAGAATCACCTGTGTATCCTAGGGTCCACACTATAGATGTTTTATAAGAGTGTCAACATTTGGTTTGACACACTGTTTGAGCAGTAGTAAGTCACGTTTGAGGTTTTTGCATCATCTTATTGAAGAAAGGTCGGAAAATTATTTTCCAGGTTGGTGAATCATTTTTTCTCCTTATATTTTACATGGAATCATACAAATATAATTTTTAGCTCTTTATGTGATGGTGAAATTAACGGTAACAAATATTTTACTAGATTAAATAAAAATGAATTGTTTTATGGTTGTAGCAATCACATGATGTTACTTTCCACTGTGATACAGTTTGTCTCTTGATTTTCTAGGTAGTGTTAAATATATACTATTATTTGTAAAGAATTGTTTTTGGGTTTATCATACTTAATTTGATGAAATTGATAAATAACATAGATCTGAATATAATTTGGTTGGATAATAAACTAAAGAGGCATGCTTAATGAATTGATTGATTTTTATAATTTTATTCTAAATGAATGTATGTTTAATGTTGTTATTTAATCTATTAATTTGATTGATAAATAAATTTATGATGATAATAATTATAAATGATGAAAATATTAAAAATTCTTGTTAATGGGGATTTTTTTATTCTCACCATTTGATGAAACTGTTTTTTAGGAAGCATGTTAAATTAATTTTATAGCTTATTATATCAGATTACATAGGTTTCCCGTAGTTGGTTCAAAGATCCAAAATTCTCAAACATAAATACTTCATCTTAATAAACAGATATTCATTAAATAATATAACAATCCACACTAAAATTGTTTATGTATCTTTCCTTTAGATATATATAAGCATAAACAACTATTACTTAATTGAGATACGTCATCTCCCACTATTTTCTTCATATCAATCACCCTATATAGACATATCATACATAATATCTTTCATCATAACCTCGGAAAAAAACATAAGAAAGGGTGATCTTATATGCTCCATAAGGGTAAAAAGATAGATATAATCATATCAAGAGTACATGGGTATGAGAACATGAGAATACCATTTGAAAACTATACCCTGTTATCATAGATCATAAACATGATTCATCAAAAAAATATTGTTAGCTTATAATTCATGAATCATAATGGAATAAAATAACAAGAACAATGAGAACATAACATGGGCATATAACATAAAATTATGGCATCCAAATTAGTATAGAAAATCATTTCCTAAGTAATTCAGGCTAATTTCCATGTCCATCATAGTATAATAGGATCTCACCCCAAACCATTATAGTATTCAAGGTTCACTCCCAAGACTATAATAGTGGATATAGTCTCTTACCAAACTCGGTCCACTCCCTATTCTAGTCCTCCTTATAACATGATATATCATTCTTTACCTAATTAATAAGAGGTAGATATAGGTCCCACCAATTAAAAAATAAAAATTAAAAATATGTGTACTATAATATCATAAATCATTCATCATATCATAACCCATGATGTGAAATTGGAATCATAAAAATCTCATCATAACATAACACGTGGAAAAGAATCTGGTTTCTAATAATTTCAATATTTCATGAAAGTATAACATATGAAAAAAGAAGCGGGTTTCATAAATATTTTATCATGGTATAACCCATGGAAGAGAAATGGGTTTCATAAACAACTTTTCATCATAAAAATAAAACATCCAGATAAATAATAATAATTTTATCCTTGGGTCATATCCAGAGTAAAGAATAAGTAACATCAAAGGATGTCAAATTCGATGGAAAACAATTTTGAAAGATCAAATGGAATAGTCCTTAAGGAAAATAAATTTTGTTTTAAAATAAATTTAAATGCATATAAAGGAGGCTTCAAATAAAATAATGGTCAATATGGTGGGAAACTCCTTTCATGTCATACATGTTAAAACAAATATACCATTCACATTTTCGGTAAAATCCAAATGAGCCTTGTTTGGAAAACTACATAAATATTCCAAATAACATTTTTAAAATATCATAAAAGGGTAAAAATTAATTTAAACAATCATATAATACCACTAAAACATTTTTGAACACATTTTTAGAAAACATGGACATGGAAGAGAAAGGGTTTTCAACTGAAGAGAGAAATAAAGTTAATTTTTACAAAAAACCTTATGTTTAAACATTGTAGTACATAAAGATTGGAAAATTATTATAAAAAATATATTCTCATTACATAAATAGAGGAGAAGAAAATCAATTATTTTCTTGAGATATGGATCATATTATTTAATCATCAGAATCATAATCATAAACAATCATGATAAATGATGAGATTGTATCATAAAAATCTTACAACTTTGGAAATAGTGAATTGAAATACCCAATGAAATAATGAAATTAAATAAAACAAAAAATATCATGATAATAAATAAATTCCTGATAAAACATGTCAAGGTTATCTATATAGACCTCATAAAATAATATTTTTAGATAACATAACTTATGTCTCAAAGTATAAAAATATAGAAAAAAAATCCCTTGCCCTGAGTTTCTCTTTCCATGAAAGGGATTTTTAACTCTTGTATAATAAATATAAATATATTATAAATATATTAATTTACCATAATAATATATATAATATCATATATTATGAACTCATACCCTTTTATTACACATTTATTAACAATTCCGTATTAAAATTACAATTTTGGTAACAACTGCTTCATTTTTCAAATAAGTTTTGATTTTTAATTTTTGTTCCTATTACTTTGATCAGGGATCCATAATATATAGTGTTTCAATAGTGAAATTAAAATCATATATATTAATTATATACTTATTTAGGGATATCCATAAAATTTATATATAGAAACTGAAATACACTATTCATCGAGATGGTGGGCCATACGTACACATGAACGATGTTTCAATTTTCTTGAGAGATGAAGTGAAAGAATGGAAAATAGTATATTAACATTTTAGAATAATTTAAATTTTATATATATTATATATATTAATTAAATTAACCTCTTTTTACCATACGTTTAAAACGTTAGTGAAAAACAAATCACATCACTTCGCGAAGTGATAGTTCACCATACAAAGATCAACATTATCATTTCCCAAATAGAATGGAATATAAAATAGTTTTATGTTATAATATGTTTATATAAGTATATTTAGGTTAAAAATAAAATATATATACCGTATATCCATCATCATTCCCAACTATGGGTAGTGTTGATGGAAAATGTGTCACATTGGTTCGTGAGTCAATGGTCCACCAAACGCATGAGCGACATTATTGTTTTCCATTTGAGGGAAGAAGATATGGATATGGGTAATGATTATATAATGATAATATCTCAGTATAATTAACATAATATGGTTATTACATAATCATATATTAATAAGATTTCAATGAGGAGGAGTAGGAAATAAAATAAAAATGCTCGTTGATGAACGTTACCTCTTCTTCGGGTAAACTCCTTTGGTTTACACCAAAATCATTCCTACAATGGATTTACGATAAAAATATGTATTCTATGATGTTATGAAGTAGTTATTTATGTTATATGGGTAGGTATGTTTTTTTTAACCAAAGTGTTTTGGAATTGTGAATTAGAGAGGAGTGGGGGTTACCTTTTATAATTCGGAGGAGAGGATACACACAGTATTTTTGAAAATAATATATTGTAAAAACTTTTTTATATTCCAAAAAGATATAAATAGTAAATTTTAAAACTATATTGGTTATAAAGTCTAAATATGTCCATAAAATTATTTTTTGACGAGTTTTGTATCCTTTATAACCCTTATCTTTTTAGTTTAAACCCTTATAAGCCCATTTGTAACTTAACTGTAGTAAATAACTTTTAATGTTCTTACTATTAATTATGGGAAATGATTAAGTTAACATTATTATATAATATAATTAATGGTGAATAAAAATATATAATCCATTTATCCAAATTCAACTCTCATAATTAGATGAATTTTATTTTAAATTAACCATTTTGATGAGACGAGAAAGTATGTTTTAAAAGGGAAACATTTTCATAAGAAGAGATGGTTTTAATTTCAAAATTCAATATGAAAATGATTCCAATTTCCTGAATCGGACTAATAAATCTATAATTTTAATAATTTTACTTTTAAAAACATCTGAAAACAGTTTTTTTAGTTTTTAATTGTTTTAAAAGAAAAGGAAATTTTTAATAAAAACAAGAATTTTTCATCATTCAATGAACAACTTATCTTCTTAGAAAAATATAAAAAATTAACTACAAGATAACTTTGAAATATAGATTTTAAAACTAAAGTATATAGTTTTAAATAAATAATTTAATTTTTTGTAAAATTAATTTTATTATTTTTTCACAAAATCCAGTAATTGTTTTTGAGAAAATAGTATTTAAAAAAAATATAAAGACATTAAAAAAAAATTAGAACGTTTTCTAATATGTTTTATTTATATAAAATCATTAAAATTAATATTTATAATGTATTTACTAATATTCATATGACTATTCTTAACAAATATGTTATAATTGAATAGTTTAAATAATAATATTAATAATATATCACGGTTTGTTAAAAATAAATATTGTGTGTAATGCAAGATAAACTAGATGGTGCATATAATTCAATCTAAACATGGTGCTTCCTATCATGAAGAATATAAAATAAATTTAATTTATTAAAAAAAATAATTAATAAAACATGGGGTGTTGCTATTGGAACTTGTAAATAATTGAATTGGCTAATTCAATATGGAATAATAACATTTTTTTTTATAAATATAAATTGTTTTGGGGCTAATAGAGTGTTTTTATGTGAAGGTAGAAGGACCTGTTTTTATTTCCATGTTTCCCTTTTGACTATGGTTGTTTTTTACTACCTTGTGATGTACTCTAGATGTGATCCTAGGAGGGCTGATCCTGAAATGGATGATCATATGGGCAAGGAGCCCCTGATGATTTGGAAGTATTTGATGCCTATGATGGTGAGATTCATGAAGATATACATGAGGGTATTATGATAGAACCATAGATGATGATATTGGTTAAATATGGGATTAATTTTTGATGTGATGAAAGTCTGGATGCTTTTAGTTATTGAATTAGTTTAAAGGATAAATGTATAGGATTCTTGTTTAGTATGATTTTCTTTCCCCAATGCTCGAGGAAGCTAGTTGTGCTTGGTTTCATCTCTCTTGGTAGTATCATAATATGTTTTCAAAGAGTAACTAGAATTTTTAATGGAAATTATAAAGTTTAAAATATTTTTTACCCATGGGGTTGGGTTTTCTAGAATAAAAATGTTAATGTTACTATTGAGAACTCGGTTAGGATTATGCATGGAGGGCATGTACTCCACGTTTTTGTCTAATGAAATGTAACTTGTAATTTTTTTAATTAATTATTAATGAATAAATTAATGAATTATAATTGATAAAATTAAATAATTAGTTTAATTTAGCTCATTAAATTCTGGTGTTCATATAGGATATCCAGTTTTTAGCACAGGTAGCCGAGAGTCTGAGAAATGTTGGCTGTAGTAGATTCTATGTCAAGGTTATACTATTGTTTTTTTCTGAGATATATTATATCATGTATGTTTTTGGATTTCATATTCCACCCATCCCATGTATGTTTGGGATATTGAAACCCAATTGATACAGGAGGGTGTTTTCCCCAACATCGTAGCGAGAGAATGGAATTATGTCTACCTCTTCTAACTCTGATAACCTCTCTTCATAGTATTATGTGCTGGTATGCATAGTGGTTAGATTCCAGATATATGTGTGTGGAGGGTTATGATGTCTTTTGGTTTTTTAACACACTTATATCTTCGAATATAGTAGCAAAATGGTTATTATAGTTATGACGTGTATGGGTTGTGATTGATCAAGTTGCATACATGGTTTATATGCTATTATAGATTGTTGTATAATACCCAATCAATAATACATGACATACAGGATGTGGTGGCTCCTAGAAACCACTCAGTTACTATATGGAGAAGTGATAGGGGATGAAAAGATGATGTAATGCATGTGGTTCATGTTGTGATACATAGCATAGGTGCATTAATTTTGTATTATTTTGGAGTATGATGGTGCATGATGTATGAAATTGGGGCAGATCAACCAAATAGCGAGGAAGGGGTAGTGGGAAACCCTTGTTGTTTTATTATGATAATATATAATTTATTGTATGGGATTATTGGTGAGAGATATATATGGTGAGTGTAATAACTATGTATACCTATTTAGGTGATGAGCTAGTTTCAATTATTATTCCCTAAGCTTTAGCATGATTTCTTCATCATTTGTATGAGAGTATCAAGTTAGTGTCCTTCTAAGTATATTTTTTTCCCACCCAATGTATACATAATTATATTTATGGTCATTGGAAACATGGTGGATATTTGTCTAGATATTAATAGTATGTGGTTTTGTATGAGAAGTTTGGGATTTATAGTCACTATTGAGTATACTTTTCTGGTACTTTTATTTCCATTTTTAGTTGTACTAGGTTTTTATATTACTACATTTTTTTAATTGGGATCTATTTTATCATATGAGCAGGATTTGATTGGTGTTCTGGATTATCTCTCTCTTATATATGTTTGTCTTCAAGGGTAATCCCTCCCATTTGTGCGTATGTTTATACCATTGTCATATTCCTCCATCCTATTTCCCATGAGATATGGGACTCAGATGGTAACCATCTCTATTCTCTCATTATCATCCCCAAAGGACTACCATTAGGGGGATGGGATTGTGATAAAGAGATTCATTTTTATAACATTCACATTCATATGATCAGAATGTTTCTCTTTGAGAACACTTCCCAACCATATATTCCAACCTAGAATTACTATATATGTCATAATTATAAGATATCTCCAATCAATGACCATGATACATTCCATAATATATAACAAAGAAATATTTATCTATGACTATCATACTTATTATTTTCTCAATAAAGAATTTTAATGAATTTGATTCTACCTATATTATATCCCCATCCATAATTAATATTATTTGAAAAAGATATATATTTCCTTACAATTTAATTTTACATTAATATTAATATTTAAACATAGATAAATTGTTATACTATCATGCAAATAATATCACATATGAATTTTGAGTGGAAATATCATTTCCCAAATCCATCATCTGGATAAAACTCATGTATATTTCTCTAATATCTAATCTCATCAGGTTTCTCAATTAAGTTTCACCCAGAGCTTACAATAATATTAGTTCCCAATCACTTAGGGTTAAGAAACTCTACTATTCCTTATAAAATATAATCCACAACAAACAATCTTTATCATGAAACTAACAAGTTGGATGATCGAGGTCTTGACATGTGTTACTTTGGAAGGGATCTCACACTTAAAATTTTTGGGGGTTGTTGGTATCACTTATTTAAAATAAATTATATTCTTATTAATTATATAACTATTTCTTCTCATAAAATATTTATTATCAAATGCTTTATTCCTATATGAATGCATGCTTCTCAATATTTTGTTTTGGAATACCTATTCATTGCACTAAATTAATGTGTTAAAATTATATTAATGTGTAATGCTTTACCAAAATCATAGTTTTTGTTACTTACACAAATATATAATCCAAAAACAATTACAAAAATCTAAATAAATCCTCTAAAAAAGTTACCTGAAAACCTCACATAATGGCTTGGAATTATATTAAACCAAAAAACACCGCAAAAGTATTCATGGAGCGATATATAGGCAACTACCACTTTTATAAAAAATGAATAAGTAATCCAAATAGAGATAATTCCAACCCAAAGACCATTTAAATTAATTCTAATAAATTCATAACAATCCTGTAACACTATGAAATTTTATGAAATATATTTTTCAAATAAATTTAATTTCATTGATAGCTTGTGATACATGCATCAACTACTTTTAACGAACCACAATAAACTATTTATATTATTATTTAAACATGATCACTGTAACTTAGGCATTAAACAATATAGTATGAATAGAAATGGCCAAATTTTGATGAATAATTATAATTATTTAATATAAATAAAATATATTGATAACTATTTACTTATTTTTAGTAAAGTCATTATATGATTCAAAACACATTTTTAATCAAAAATGAAACAACACTTTTTTAAAAACAATATATATAATTTTTCAATTTTTTTAAAAACTTTTAATTAAGGAAATAATTTTTAAATATACATGTTAAATGTCAGGACCCGTCCTCGGGACCCATGCCGTGACTACCCCAATCCCTCCTTCTATAGGCCAGGGGCTGGTGACTAGCGCCAATGGCGTAAATCCCTAAACTGGGAAGGAACTAACTTTATAAATTATAAACACACAAAACATAGTATAATTTGGAAGCAAAACACTAAGTAAAACTATATAAAAAATGAGTGCTAAAAAGTAAAGGGTCCAGAAATACAAGCAAAACTGTAAAGTACAAGGAAACTGAAGTACAACAGAATAATGGTGAAAATGTGATTTGACCTTAATCCAAGAAATCCTACCTGAAGTGAATGTATAGATAGACTCTACATCACTCCACATCCATCCGTCTCCTCCGTGTACCGTCACGCCATGTGGTCCACCTCCGGGTACCGTTCAGTCCATGTCCACTCATCCTCGGTCAGCGTTGTCCGCCGTCTGCAACCAACAAAAAAAGGTGTAGGCATAGCCCATGTAGGGGTGATTAGAACGATACTCTGTAGGGACCCCGAGACCCTTAAGGTCTCACAAAATACAACAAGGTTAAACCAAAAAGTACGAATTCAATAGATAAAATCACTTAGGTATATGCCCATACATATATCTATGTTATCATGTAATCCATCTCAATCATGAGGTAAACACTAAAGTTCCTGACTCAACACACACATGTATACAACATATGTAGAGAGATAGAGATGATCAGATATAGCCACTAAATCATCTAAGCTGTCGGACCCAGACAGGTCCCAGGACCAGCAATTAGAGCTATCGGACCAACACATAATCCATGACTTGTTTTTCTATCTGATCAACACATGATCCAGGAACAGAAGACAGAACTATCGGACCCACACATGATCCATGAATAGCAGTTAGAGATGTTAGACCAACACATGATCCAGGACCAGCTATTTTGTCTGACCAACACATGATCCTGGAACAATCATCAGAGCTATCAGACCAACCCATGATTTAGTATCAGTCTACAGTATACAACCAGCCACAGGATTTCGGCAAAGCACACTTAATTATGGGAGGTTTTTCTCCTCAAGCCAAGTTTCGATACATCAACTTCCACGAAGTCCCATGTATAATAATCTCAATGGTCCGCCTCGTCATAGGGGTATCAACACAACAGATGGTGCGTCAATCGGATGTCTGGTCTGTGAGTTATTTTCCTTTTAGTCCCAGGGCCCCAGTTGGATTTGAGTACGATCCAACAAGATCATATCTCAAATATATCCTGAACATCAATGGAGTATTCTCAAAGTTACTTTCACATTCTAAGAATACCAGCTCCGCTGACGGTTCGTCAAATGGACGTCCGGTGCCAAAGATATGGCCAACATAAAGTAATAGTCAGAAGAGGGCCTGGGCCGGGTCCGACATGGTGGGACCGACTCGGCCCAACCCAGACTGGGCGACCCAGTATCTGTCAACACGTTCAGACCCGATGGGTCTGACCTGACCCGTTTGGTCGGTCATGCCACTAGGTTCGGCCCGGTCCGCCGTGCCCGGCCCAGCGGACTACAGGGGTGGTTCATCCCGGAGCTCTCCGCGTAGGTGGCTTGAACCAGAGAATGGGGCCGGTTCGGCCAGCAGCACATGGGGCATGACTCAGGCGTCTTAGCCCGGAATGTGGAGCCATTTTGGCCAGCGATCCCTTGAAGGACGCCACGTACCGACACGATGGTCGGCGTGGCTTTGCCTATTCGGCTAGGATTTGGTGCGTGGGAAGGCCGCACAGGGTGCGGGCAGGCCGGACGGACGCGTGCAGCGCGCGGGCATGCATGTGGGGTATTCAGGCAGTGGGAAGGTTGGCCGGGGGATGCGCAGGCAGGCCGGAGTGGCACGCAGGCAGTGCGTGGGAGGCCGATGGGGCGCGAGTAGCGTGCGAGTAGGCCGGCGGGGTGCGCGGGCAGCGTGTGGGCAGGCTGCGGGGCACGCGGGTAGGCCGGAGGGGAACAGGCAGCGCGCAGGCTCGGCCGGAGGCAGTACGGGATGCCGCGGGGGAGAAGCGGTTCATAGAGGCCATGAGTGGCATGGCCGTTGTCGTTGACTTCTCTATCGCCTTGCAGTTTTTATGTCGCCATTCCTCAGAATGCCATAAGAAGGAAAGAATGGTTGAGGATGTCGGGCCATGTTTGGTTAGCCCGCACGCTCGGCATTTAGGGAGGTATCAATTGGTTCAAAAAGAAAATCAGTTGATCATTAACATCTCCACAACAAAGCCTTTCTATTCGATGAAGAAGATAAGAAAAGGGTATAACATCATCAAGTAATAATCCCCTAACATTGTTGGTCGTTCGTCGTTCGTTGATGGATTTGCCGGAAGAATATGAAGAGGATTGTCATTCGTCACATCTGATAAACGCTTCCAATCCAGAGTTGCGTTGGCTATGGAAGACGTTCCACGTCGATAGGTGTCTGAGGAAGTACTTCGAAGAAGATTAGTGTTTCTCGTCAGCGGAGTGTTCTTCGTTCTTTGTTGGGAGATTTTCTCCCAAGCTCTCCTCTTCCAAAGTTCCACCAAATGAAAGATGCCCACCCAAAAGAAATAATAGATTGTTTATTATTTTAGATGTTTTCATGAATTCAAATAGATAATTAATAAATTATATAGGATCAACCTAATTAATTGATGAGAGTTGTCACAAATTTAATAAAGGGGAGTTGAAGAGGCTCCCCCATATTAATTGGTGCTTGTGGGTTTCTCCACATTAATGGGGAGTTTAAGTGGTTAAGAGCCCGAGCGGTCCCTATCACATTAATTCTCTAATGGGAGGTTGAGTTCGGGTGGGCCCTACGACTATAACATCTCATGGGAGGTTAAGGTATAGTGGTCCCACCACCAACCTACATGAGATGGTTTTAACCACCACACACCAAACGACGTCTTAAATAAAATAATATATTAGACACTTTATTTTAATATTTTTTAAGAAAATCCAAAAACTAACTTCTATTTTCGACTCAATGCTGTTGAAGTGAAAGTATTCTTAAGAAAATACTCATGTTGTGAGTTCAACGGTGCCCTCAAATTTCAATTCCAAGCACCAGTTTAAAAGTTACAAAATGCTACTCGCACGCTTACTGAACGTACCCGAAAGAATGTTATGAAATCTATTATCAGTCACCATCGACCGTGCCGGTAGAGGTTAGGCTCTGACTAGGTGAAAAAAACCCCACAAACAAAATAGTACTCTCAGATTTTTAATCTGAGTTATCGTTTAGATGTTATTAATTTTACAACAAAATAATTGTCACTTAATTATTTTATTTGCGAAAAATAATTTTTCTAGTGGACCGCGCCATCCAAATTTAGTATCTACATAAATAAATCATGCCGTCATGATTTTTTTGGTGGTATCATATTTTTAATCCGAGTTACCATTTGGGAGTCATTAGCATTTGAAAAATAAAATAATTTATTTAATTATTTTATTTACGAATATGCCATTATTGGGTTTTCTCACAGAATGCCCGCACCAACTAATCTTAAATCAAACATATGGTAAACCCGCCATCCATAGTGAAATAGTGCCCATGGATTTATGATCAGAGTAACAATTTATGAGTTATTCACATTTTTTAGGAAAACATCTTACATGTGTTAACTTAAGCTTAACAAACTTCGACGGATCATTCTGGGCACTCTGAGCATCAGAATCGAGCACCGTCAAATTTCACAGACTTGTAAAATTACCATTTAATTAAAGAAAATTACATGGAGATTCCGGGTCTTTAAATTCTACCCACCTCCAGGCATTATGTCCCCATAAGAAACAAGTCAAACTAAGGAAAAAAATGGGGGAACTGTGCATGCATCTGAGCCTCCCTCTCCCATGTGCTCTCCTGGAGGTTCCCATGCTTCCAAAAAAACATACACTAGAGGTATCGACAATCCATGTAGGACTTGCTCATGTTGATCCTCAATCTCCACTCGAACCTCAGTAAAAGTCACCCCATCGTCGACTTCTAGTTCTCCACAGTCGATGATATCAGAAGGGTCATGCACTTCGTGTAACTGAGGTGGAAGAGCTAAGGGGTAAGACACCTTTCCAAATCTGCCGAGGACCTAATAAGGTTCGATGAATCTCAGAGATAACATGCCACCTCAGCCAATTATTCATAGACCATGTCAAGGTGAGACCCGTAAAAAGACGTGGTCGCCATCCCCAAACTCCAGAGGCCTCCATCTCTTTTCAGCATATGACTTATACATGCTCTGTGAAGTCTTCATCCTCTCCTGGATGATTTCACCTTATCTGTAGTAGCCCGTACCATCTCTGGTTTTACCAGTGCTGACTCCCCTGGGTCTGTCCAGCACAAGGGTGATCTGCACAGTTACCCGTACAACGCCTCAAAAGGGGTCATCCCTATAGTGGAGTGATTTCTATTATTGTAGGAGAACTCCACTAAAGGAAAGTGATCATCCCTGCTGCGACCGAAGTCAAGGACCCAAGCATGAATCATGTCCTCAAGGGTCTGGATGGTCTGCTCGGACTAACCATATGTCTAGGGATGGAAGGCGGTGATCAGATGAAACTGCGTCCCAAAAGCCTCTTGCAAACCCTTCCATAGTTGGGAAACAAAGCAGGCATAATGATCAGAGGTAATATATGAAGGTACTCCGTGTATCTGCAAAATCTCCTACACATAGAGGTGTCCAATGCTCTCTACTGAGCCCTACTCTGTGATCAGTAGGATGTGGGAAAAATTGGTGAGTCGGTCAAAGATCACCCAAATCAAGTTGTGCCACTTGGATGTACATGGAAGAACCGTCACGAAGACCTTGGATATCTCATACCACTTCCACTATTGGTCCTCCAAAGGATAAACCATGCCTACCGATACTTGGTGCTATGCCTTCACTTGCTGACAAGTGAGGCACCGAGAGAGAAACTGTGCTACTTCCTTCTTCATACCTGGCCACCAGTGCTGTCGTCGAAGGTCTTAGTACATCTTCGCCACTCCTGGATGTACTGCTTGAGGGGAAGTGTGGAAATCCCTCAACACTTTCTCTTGATGTGCTACTGGTACCATGGTACGTCCTCTAAAGAGGATTACGTGATCCCCACCTTCAGAAAATCCATTTTGTGCCTACGCTGTAGATATCTGAGAACATCATGTCTCGTAGTCAACATCTCTACACTGCGCCTCCCTGACTCACTGAAGAAGTAGGGGAGTGACAGTAAGAGACAGAAGGAATAATGCTCCATCTCTATCCACAATGGATATCTATAAACCAACTAGCAGCTTTGTTGCCTCTCTGAGAAGATGTATAACAGACCTCCTGCCTAGTACAATTGCAACAAAATTCCCTTACCAGGAGTATAGACTATCTCAAAATCATAGTCTTGGAGGAACTCAAGCCAACGTTGTTTTCTTAGGTTCAGTTCCTTCTAAGATAATATGTACCTGAAACTCTTGTTATCATAGTACATGGTAAAACGTTTTCCCATAAGATAGTGCCTCTACATCTTCAAGGCGAAGACCACTGCTACTAACTCAAGGTCATGGGTAGCATAGTTATGCTCATGCCGTCTCTGATACCAAGAACAAAATGTGATCACTGCTCGCCCCTGCATCAGGACACACCCAATTTCATTCCCTGATGTGTCGCAGTAGACTACGTACCCTACTCCTTCCTCTGAAAGCCTCAAGATGGTGGCACTAGCCAACTCTTCCTCAGCTCCTGAAATCTCTACTGGCATCTCTCTAACCCCCAAAAGGGATTCCCCTTCTTTATCAGGGCTGATAGTGGTTCTATAACTCTGGATAAGTATATAATGAACCTCCAGTAGTATCCATATAAATAAGTCATCCCTCCCCTTTTGGGGTGGGGGGGGGGGGGGTAATCCTGGAAATATATTTTGTAAAGATGTCCCCATGTTCTGTCACTTCTGATTGGATCAGAAAACTCAAAACTCCTTCTACCACGAGGGTATGGCTGGCTGACTCAGGAGTGATTGGCTGCACCCTCCTATGCATGAGTTTAACTTGTGGTGCGTGGATTTCCTTTTTCACCGACTAAGGAAAACCACATCTCAACATTGTAGATAATCCACAACCTTTTTTCCTAATACATTCAATTTGTGTATGATCCTTGGTTTCCCAGTCCATACCCAAACTAACGTCATAAGGCCTCGACGCTACCACCAAGAGGTTCCAACCGAAACTCTCACCTCAAGGTTCAAATCACACCATTGGAGTAAGTGTGATTATCAAGTCTCCTCCCAAAGGTATCTTCATACAAGATGGTCATGTAAACGGTTTAACCGGAAAATCTAGGTCTGTGATGAGATTTGTGGAATGAAGGAATGATTGGTACACATATTTGTTGATATGGCAGCTAGTAGCATACGAAACCCGTACCTCGAATCATTCCTAGAGACCTTTGGTCACACTCCTTGACCGTGTGCAGCTACTCTCTTCCCCTGCCCTCCAGCTCCCTGAGCCTGTCGAGGACTACAATGGCGGGTGTTTAATAATGTCGAAATATACACCACCTCATGCTACTCTCCTAGCTCTGCTTCCATGTCTTCTATCATGAAGATTCATCTGTCCTTAATGCTTCCTCTACTCGAAACATTTTACACGCTCAAGTCTCTGAGACCAGCGCTAGTTTCATGATTTCCTACTGCTAAAATTCACTGGATGTATCCACTCAGCAAAAGACCCTTCAACCACAAAGCTTGTCTCTAGAATCTAGAAAAAAGGTGCTGCTCGGATGTCCTAAAAAAATCATCTCTCATTAGTCCAAGCCCCAAATCATTGATCGTATCATAATCGTCGAGTATCGGGAACAATCGGTATGCCTTGATGAATACTCAGCTACTGACATGTCTTCCTGAAGAAGCTGTACAAACTCCAGAGAACTCTCATCCACCTCCTCAGGCTAGTCCTCAGTCGAATGTGAGTCTGGATCACCTCGAAACATGAGAGGTATCTTATTCTAAAACATGTGTAAGGCACTAATCCTACATGTGTCATCTACCGGTACCGCTGGTTGTAACTACTGACCAACATGTAGTGATATAGATGACACACTACCTGAAGGTACAATCTCGGGCAACTATACATGTACCGAAGCCTCATAACTATGAAGAACAACCTCAAGGCCCCTCATTGGAAAACACTAGTAGATAAGATCACTATCTGCTCCACAGGTGTCTCAACTAGGCAGAGAACTCTATCCATCGCCTTCAGCCAGTCCTTTGCTGCTTGGGAATCTCTCTCACCTCGTATCTTCAAAGGCCTTTGTTGCTGGAACTTGTGCAATGTGATCAGTTGGCGTACACCATCCACCAGTGTGGCTGGTGGCATCTTCTACCCAACGGGTGGTGGTGTTGCTGGTACACCACCCGAAGGTGATAGCATAGTAAGAGGGCCCTGCACCGGAGCCTCGTCGCTCGGTGGGACATCATCGTGTACTATCTTGGAACTCTAACTGGATGTCTGTGTGGAGGTATCCTGAATAGGTGTGACACAGTCAAAGCTTATTCCTAGTGAGCTGAACTAGTGGAGCTGACTTAAAGAAAAGTTTTGAAAATACCCATGAAATCAGTGTTTTCATGCACTGAGTCGAAAATCAGAAGTCAGGGTCCTGGTGAATGGATACGTCGGCCACTGCACCAACACTGGACTCCCTTAATTGAGAGCCAAACTCAGTACCCTTAACATTATCACTTCCAATAAAAGAAAGATCATATTCCAATGTTCTTCGGTAGAACTGACTCCTTTGATATCAATTTGTCAGGACCCATCCTTGGGACCCATGCCGTGACTACCCCAAGATCGCCTTCCATAGGCGAGCGACTGGTGACCAGCACCAAAGGTGTAAATCCATAAGCTTTGAAGGCATTGCCTTTATAAATTACAAACACACACAATAGAGTATGAGCAGTAAGAAAAACACTGAGTAAAACTGTATGAAAAAGGAGTGCTAAAAATTAAAGGGGTCGATAATACATGCCCAACTGTAAAGTACAAGGAAACTGATGTACAATAGAATAAAGGTGAAACAACTTTTGGATCGTCCTCTAGGAAATCCTACCTAAAGGGTATGTACAAATAGCCTCCATAACACTCCACATCCATACGTCTCCTCTATGTACCGTCACGCCGTGTGGTCTACCACCGGGTACTGTCCAGTCCTGGTCCACTCAGCCTCGGTCAATGCTGTCCGTCGTCTGCAACCAACACAACGAGGTGTGGGCATATCCCGTGAAGGGGTGAGTATAACGATACTCAGTAGGGACCCCGAGACCCTCAAGGTCTTACATAATCCAACAATGATAAACTACAAAGTATGAATTCAACATATAATCTTACTTACGTATATTCCCATATATATATCTAAGTTATCTTGTAATCCATCTCAATGATGAGGTAAACACAAAAGTTACAGACTCAGCTCACACATGTATAAAACTTATGTAGAGAGATAGAGATGATCAAATATAGCCACTGAATCATATAATCTGTCAAACCCATAGAGGATCAAGGACCAGAAATTAAAACTTTTGGACCAACATATGATCCAGGACCCACTTTTCTGTCGGACCAACACATGATCTAGTAACAGAAGTCAGAACTATCAGATCCACACAGGATCCAGGAAGAGTAGTCAGAGCTATTAGACCATCGAATGATATATGATCAGTTATTCTATTGGACCAACACAAGATCAAGGAATAGATGTTAGAACTGTCAGACCAACACATGATCCAGGAACAGTAATCAGAGCAGTTGGACCGACACATGATTCATGAATAGTCAACAGTGCACAGACAACCATAGTGTTTCCACAAATCACACCTGATTGCAAGAGGGTCCACTCCTCAAGCCATGTTTTGATATATAAACTTCCACAAAGTCCCATGTAGAAGTATCTCAAAGGTTCCCCTCATCATAGGGTCTCAACGCAACTAATGACACATCTATCAGATGCTCGATCTGTGAGTTATTAGCCTTTTAGTCCCGGAGGCCCAGTTGGAGTCGTGTATGATCCAACCTGACTATAACTCAAATATACCCAAAACTTCAGTGGGGTATTTTCAATAGGATTTCTGCCTTCAATGAATACCGCCGCCATTGAAGGTTCATCAAACGGACGCCCGATACCAAAGATATGGACAAAAGAAAGTAACGGTAATTAATGGGCCTAGGCCCGGTCCGTCCTGGTCTGGGTCTACCCATTCAGACCCACTGTGTATGACCCGGCCTGTTGGGCGGGTCAGACCACTAGGTTCGGCCCAGTCCGTTGGGCCTGGCCCAGCGGACTGTAGGGGTGGTTCGGCCTGGAGCTCGCCGCATAGGCGGCTCGACCCGGATTCTTGGGCCGGTTCAGCCAGCACCACATGGGGCATGACTTGGGCTTCTTGGCCCGAAAACCTAATCTGGTTCGTCCAGCGATGCCACGGGACGGATCGCGTGGTCGGCACGCCTTGACCGGTTTGGTAGGGAGCCAGGGCGCGGGCAGGCTGCGCGGGCTGCTAGGCCATGCGCGGGTAGGCCGTGAGGGGAGCGGGCATGCCATGAGGGGCACCGGCAGGCCGGCAGGGCACCTGGCAGGGTGCGGGTAGGCTGCGTGGGGTGCGGGCAGGCCAGCATGGCGCTGGGCAGGACACGGACGGGCCGACGAGGCGCGCATGAGGCAGACGGGCATGCCACGAGGTGTGCGGGTAGGCCGAAAGGGAGTGTGTGCAGTGTGTGGGAGGCTAGTGGGGCATGGGTAGCATACGGACAGGCCAGATGAGTGCGGGTGGTGTGCGCGGGCTGGGCGTGGCAGGCCGGCTGGGCGCGGGCGGCGCACGGGCTCAGCCGGAGGCAGTGAGGGACTCCGTGGGGGCGACACATTTCTCAGAGGCCATGAGTAGCCTGACCTTTTTCGTTGCCATCTCCTTCACCTTGTTGTTGTTGTGTCGCCATGCCGAAGAATTCCACAAGAAGGAAAAAATGACAGAGGATGTCGAGCATTGTTAGGTTAGCCCGCACCCTTCTCTTTTAGGGAGGAATCAATTTCCTCAACAAGATAAGCAGTTGATCCTTAACATGTCAGTAACAAACCCTTTCTATCCGATGAGGAAGATAAGAAAAGGGTATAACATCTTCAAGTAATAAACCCCCTAAAATTGTTGGGAGTTCGTTGTTCGTTGACAGAGTTACGAGAAGAAGACGAAGAGGATCGTCATTCGTCATGTCTGTTGCACGCTTCCAATCCCAAGTTGCGTCGGCTATGGAAGACATTCTTCATTGGTAGGTGTATAAGGAAGTAGTTCGAAGAATATTGGTGTTCTTCATCGGTGTAGTGTTCATTGTTCTTCGTTGGGAGATTTCTCCCTAGCTATCCTCTTCCAAAGTTCCACCAAATGAAAGATGCCACCCTAAAAGAAATAATAGATTGTCAATTATTTTTGTTGTTGTCATGAATTCAAATGGAGAATTAATTAATTATATAGGTTCCACCTAATTAATTGATGAAATTTGTCACAAATTTAATAAAGGGGAGTTGAAAATGCTCCGCCATATTAATTGGAGCTTGTGGGTCTCTCCACATTAATGGGGAGTTTAAGGGGTTAAGAGCCCTGGTGGTCCCCACCACATTAATCCTCTCATGGGAGGTGGAGTTTGGGTGGGCACCACCACCATAACCATTCATGGGAGGTTAAGGTGTGGTGGTCCCACCACTAACCTCCATGAGGATGTTTTAACCACCACACACCAAGCGGTGGCTTAAATAAAATAATGTACAAGATACTTTATTTTATTATTTATTTAAAAAAATATGAAAACTAACTTCTATTATCGACTCACTACCATTGAAGTGAATGTATTATTAAGTGAATAAGTGCTCTTCATGTTCAACAGTTCCCTCAAATTTCAATTCCGAGTACCAGTTTAAAAGTTACAAAAACACCACTCGTGCATTTATTTAACGTACCCGAAATGGAGTTCGGAAAATTATTATCATTCACCCTCGACCCATGTTGATCTAGGTTGGGCTTATCCAAGGTCAAACACACCCCAAAGAACACAACTTTACACTCATAATTTAATCCGATATATAGTTTAGAAATTACAAATTTTATAATAAAATAATTTTCACTTAATTATTTTATTTACGGCAAAAAAATAACATTTTCTAGTGTCCTGTGCCAGCCAATGTTAGTATCTTCTTAAATAAAGCATGTCCTCATGATTTTATTGTTAGTATTGGATTTTTAATCCGAGTTTCCATTTGTGAGTTATAAGAATTTGAAAAAAAAATAATTTATTTAATTATCTTATTTAAGATCATGCCATTTTTGGGTTTTCTCACAGGAGGCCTGCACCGAGTAATATTAAGTCATGCCTAGGGTAAACCTTCCATCCTATGTGCAATGGTTACCTTGTATTTCTGATCCAAGTAACAATTTAAGAGTGATTCCACTTTTTCAGGAAATCTTCTTATGCGTGTTAACTTAAGCTTAACAAACTTTGACGGATCATTACGAGCACTTCGGGCCTCAGAATTGCACGTCGTCTGATTTTGTGGACTCATAAAATTCCCATTTAAATAAATCATATTTACACAGAAATTACAGGTCTTTACATTAATGTTATTTTTTGTTGAATTTTTGAGAATTTTATGAAAATAATATCTTTAATGAATAGAGAAAAATTATGATTTTTCTTTAAAACTACCTTTTTTATTTAAGTCACTTAGAAAGTATTGTTTTATTATAAAATGATATAAAATTATAATTTGTTCAATTTTATATTTATTAATCCATTGTTTTTATTGAAATTTATTTCACAATGTTTTTCTATTTTAAAACTTTCTATACTTATGAAAATTTCCTCTTTAAAAACTGAATTTTTGTCACAATTGTGGGTTTGATTTGAAATTAAATTTTCACACTTCATTGAATGTAATTTGAAAAAATGGATTCCATATTTGGGATTATAATAGTAAATAGTTTATAATAAGTTTAAGTGATTTTTATCAAAATTAATAGTGAAAACAGTAAAAATTAATTATTGTGATTAATGTTAAAATGAGTTTAACGGGGGGGGGTTAAACTTAAAAGATAAGGGTATGTTTACCAATAAAATTTATCTAAACCCTATTATATGGCCATAAATAAATATTTTACTATCATAAGTTCGAATATATAGTTATTTGGATGTTTATTTCTTGGTAATTACTTTATCATTTTGGATTGGTTTTGGAAATTACTATGTTGTTTTCATGTGGGTTCCATTCCCCACTTACAAAAGGTTCTCTCCTATCCTCTCCTCTCCAAACACCAAGATCCTTTTGGTTCAGAAAAAAACTTCCCAAATCCCTTAGTCAATTCAATTCCAACATTCTATAGTCATTTTTTCGATTAGTAAATTCCTTTAAGAAGTTTTTAGGTATAAACCTATAGAGCATCTCTGAATAAGTGGTATAGCTCTTAACCATGCGTTATCATTTTATTTATTCTTCCACATCATTAAAATATTATTCAACACTAATGATATAATAATAAAATTATCTCTCATATACTAAGATTTTATTATGTTAATGTAATAACCTATATTTATCTCCACTTCCATCAAATGGGAAACAAAACCATTGATCATGTATACAACGGACTGCCGCCTCATAAACTGATGTAATGCATTTTCCATCACTATATCACACAGATGGATATAATGATGGATTTAAAGTATATGTATATATATATATGTGTGCGTGTGTATATATATACATATATTATTTTTTTGACATAGTTATACATATATAATTATAATATCATATATACCTTCTTACATTTCATTATATGGGAGTAAGATAACGTCTCTCATGTGTATGGCGAACTACCACCTCATGGAGCGACATGATTCATATTTTACTTATGATTTACATGGAAGATAATAAGGATATATTTCAAGAATATATGTTACATAAATATAATAATAATAATTAATATGTAAAGGTGATCTATTCTTTACCTTCCTTTCATTTCCATCGATCAAGAAAATGGAAACAACATTCATGGGTACATACGGTCTACCATATCCATGAATGGTGTGATTCATTTTATATCTATAAATTTAATGGAGTAATATAGATACATATGTAATGAATATTTTTTATAATTATATAATGGTTAAAGTTCAATATATGATAGAAAATTTATCAAAGTAAATGGACTGAAAATACAAAATCAAAACATACACAAAAAACAATGTAGATATTACCCAAAATAGGACTTTAATAATGAATTTTTAATAAATGGGTAATAAAATTACATAAGAAAATAATATATAGTAATATGTATAGATGTATTTTTTTTGAATATACGTATAATAAATCTATATTTATTACATATGAGGTCATAATATGTTTGAAGGAAGTCATGACTTTAGGTAAGGGATTTACATATCAATTTTATTTCTATGGGACACATGTAATATTCATTTATTTTTTATTTTTTGTAGTGTATATATTTACCATAAATGTATTTTATGATTATTGTGATGAAATTATTTAATATACATATATATATAATGTTTTTCCATTCATGAGGCATAAGATCCAAAAGATACCAATGTAGTAAAGGTATTATTTTACAATCTCATTATTTATCAGGATTGCTGATGATTAAGTTTTCAATGGTGAGGTATTATGATCTAATTCTCTGGAAACTAATTCCTTCTATTATCATCTAGTTATTTCATTTGAATATGAGTTTCCTTTAAATTTCCTTTTTTATGTTCTCAATAGAATGAAAGATTATTTTTAAGAAAATCCAACATTATTTCTCTATTCGATTGAAAAAACTTTTTCTTCTATGTCCATGTTTTATAAAAATGTTTTAATGAAATTTTTTAATGTTATAAAATTATTTTTTAAAGAAACTTCTACCCATGTTTGATTTTTTGTACAATTCTTTAAAAATAATCTTATTTTTATTTTCTGAATGAGGTACTTTTTGAATTTTTACCAAAGTGTAAAAGGTATTTTTTTAACATATACAACATGAACCAAATTTTATGTATTCATGAACACCTAATGTTTTAAGATTCCTTTATCTGTTTCAACAATTAGTTTAAAATAATTATATTTTCACAATTTCTGTAAACATTTTTCTTTAAAATGTTATTTTGATAGTAGAAATGTTATTTTACTCAAGAAATGTTCCAAGTGATAAATCATTTTCTATCTATGATGACATCATTTAATGTTACTTATTATTTAATGGGGGATATGAACCAACAATACAGTACTTATTATTCCTCTATATGTTTCATGATTATGATGAAATAATGTTCAGTAAACCCATTACTTTTCTATAGGGTTTTCTATTACGTAATTGTGAAATGTTTATGAAACCCATTTATTATCCATAAGTTATGATGTAATTAAATGTTTATGAAACAATTTTTTCATGGGTTATGATATGATGAACGTTTTATGATATTTTGGAAAGCATATGGATTATTTTTATTATTTTATGGTGGTTACATTATAACCAATGATGGTGGCCTTGTTATAACCAAGGACGACAGTTTCATTATAACCAAGGATGGCGGTCAGGTTATAACCAAGGATCAATGAGACCCATATCTCCATTTAATGCATTGAGTACATATTTATATCTCATGAGATAAACATGACCTAAATGAAAAGTGAACCAAGTTAAATAAGGTAATTTTTAATCTATGATATTCTTTGGAGTGACCTTTGATTACTAGAATGGTTTGGGGAGTGAACCCAGTCCAATATGATGGCCTTATAAATGATCCATGACTACTAAGGAAATGATTTTAAATTATTATATGCCTATTTTTGTTCATTACTTTATTATTCATGTTTTGTTAACATCCATTATTTATGGAATGAATCATGTTAATGATCTATGATATGCATGGTATTATTTTTAAATGTTAAGTCTGTATTTTCATACCCTTATGCTTATCTTATTCTTATGTGATCATTTATATCTCCTGTATTTATCCCTACTGCTAATTTGAGCTCACCCTTTCTAATGTTTCATTTAATTAGGATATAAATAAAGGTTTTATATATGATAACTCAAATAAGGGTTCTAGTTATAAAGAACCTAGTGGGAGACAATGTAATTCACTTATAAACTAATAATTAATGTTTCCAAGTTTACAAAGGACCAAAACCTATAAAATTATATAATGGATCAATAGGTTATATAATGAATGTTCATATATTAACATGAAAATTCTATGTATGAATTGTGTGGGTCTCTATAGTTAGTAATAGAGTAAGGTTTAGTTATCCTTTGGAAACTAAGATGATAAAATTTAGTAAAGAATACAAAGGATGAGTCTATGAATAAAATAAATTCCTAAAGTTTAGGTAAGGAATAGATTATGTGGTTTTACTAGAAATAAATCCTTGTATAAATACTACATGTGGATGTGGTTTTTTCATATATTTATCTAGGGTATACAACCCCAAAAATATTTTGTTGAGTATATCTCATCCATTATTCTAGTGTGCGGGGAGTGTTTTTTTACTATGCACCGAGTTTGATACATCAAGGGTATATTCTTTGGTGAATTCACATTTCTTTTATAAACACTTTTAATGAATCTGAAAAGATGATGACTTTGAATAACCTAGGTTAAACATAATGTGTTATTCATGGAAAATAAAGTGTCATGATTTAGAATTTATATGAATGGTTAATCCTGATTTATCACTCCAATCAAAGATTACTAATGATTTTTCTAACCATTATGGTTCTACTAGGGGATTTATGATAGAACAATAAAGTTGTGGTGGTGAAAGGTATGCTTAAATATTGATGTATCTAATTTTATTTTAGTTATATAAATTTCTTTATATCATTAAAAGTGTATAGGAATGGTAATTACTATCACCAAATGATTAAATGTAGAATTATTTTCGAAAACCTCTAATAGTTTGATGATAAAATATAATTATATGATTCCTCTCTAATTGAAGTTTTTGGGAATCTGCATCGTAATAATCTAATCATTATTTCTCTGGTTGAATTTTATTTTATCATAGGAATGGATTAAATTTATCTACATAAATCCCAAATCAATTAATAAGGAATGGAATTCATGTTTGATATATTGAACAATCCTATGATTGGCTATCAGTGCTATGATAGATTTGATATTCTGATGGAAATCGCAACCCTTGTATTGGGATTGATTCCTATTCAAAAGGGGGTTTATCATAGATGGCTAGGGATAAAATCAACATCAATGGTATGGCTATTGTAATGGATTTTGTCGATGTATTTATAGAAGAGTTTTCATGTATCCATATGAAACATGAAGTTGAGTTTTCAATAGAAATAATACCTGGAGATATGCCTACTTCAATGAATCCCTATATAATGCATCCAACTAAATTTCATGAATTGAAAAATAAACGCTAGGAGAATCTTGAAAAATGATTTATTCATCCATGTGTGTCACCTAGGGGTGCACCTATTAATTTTATTAAGAAGAAATATGCATTTATTTTAATCTAAATTGATTATCAAGATCTGAACTAGCTCATAATACATAACATGTATCCTATAACACACATTGATTACATGTTTAATCAACTGTGTGGAGCACAATAATTTTTGATGATTTAATTTCACTACTAATATCATCAATTGATGGTAAAGGAGGAGTATATACCCAAGAAAATGATCCGTACAGAATATTAACACTCTGAGTATGTAGTGATTCCATTTGGTCTTACTAACTCCCCCACTATCTTCCTAGATTTATGTAATATAGTGATTAGATATTACATTGATCAGTTTTTAGCAGTCTTTATAGTTGAAATTATTATATATTCAATGATCAATTAAGATCATGAAGATCATTTGAGAGTTTTTCTGAAGACCCTATGGAAGGATAAAACCTATGAAAATTTTATAAACTGTGGATTTTATCTATAAAATGATTCATTTCTGGGTTATGTAATCACATGCGAACATATATTGGTGGACTCATCAATTATGGATGTTATTGAATGTAGGCACAGACCAACCATAATGACTTATATTAGAAGAATTTTTTTGGATGGAAATTATCGATGGATTTGGGATAATTTCTAAAGACTATATAATCTAATCACTAAGTTAGCTCATAAGGGACCTATGTTCTTTTGGATTTATGAATTTGATTAATCTTTCAGGGAAATGAAGAAAATATTATTCATCACTTCTATACATTCAATACCCTATAGCGGAGAAGGGTTTGTAATCTGTAGAGATGAATCCTAGAAGGGATTGGGATGATTTCTCATGTATAATGACATGGTTGTACCTTATGCCTCATGTCAATTGAAAGTTCATGAGTAAAATTTTTCAAATCATTATTTGGAAGTTGTTGTGGTAATTTTTCATTAAAGATATAGGGATCTTATCTTTATAGAGAAAAGTGTTATATATATATATATTGACCAGAAATGTTTAACGTATATATTCAAATATAAGGAGTTGAATAATTTTGGAAGAAGATGGATGGAGATGATTAATTATTTTTACTACATGATACATTACCACCCTATGAAATCAAACAAGGTGGATGATGCATTCAGTAAAATGGATCATTCTAGCTTATTTATGAAGATGATAAAAAAAGATGAAAAAATTATGTATTTTCAAAGGATGGATCTTGAAATCATGTAGTAAGGGGAGAAATATTGTCTTTATAAAATGAATGTTCAACCATCCATTGAAAGAAAGATTAATGTGGTATATAAGGATTATATAGAGATACCAATGAAGGCGATAAATGTTTCTGAGTTTAGCATTGATGATGATGTAATAATAAGAATCAAGAACAATGTTTGTGTCCCCTCAATAACAATTTTGAAGAAAGAGATGTTATAATAGGATCATAGTTTTTTATTCTCCACTCATACTTGATGTACATAAATGTATAAATACTAGAAAGAGTATTTTTTGTGGGTTGAAAATAACCTTAATGGATCGGGATCATTGAGAGGGGGTGAATAAGTGATCACTTTTTATAATATAAGAATTTTTTTAACTTCTACTTATGAAAACATTCCTAACATATAAATTTTTTAATGTTATAATCCACTCAAATATTAATATAAACCTCAAATTTAATATTTAATAAATACAAAGTGAAATCAACACACAATATTTACTAGTTTTAGTACAAATACAAACTTATTTACATGTTTGTTAGTTCCCCCAACATGGATTAATTTAATAAATTCTTTCTAGAATTCAATTTCACAAGAAGAACATAGCTCTACAAACCAATATTCAACATTATTCTATAATTGGATATACCACCTAATTATCCTTTTCATATACTACTTCTTAATAGATGATTATTCACCAAAGTTGACAAGCCTATTCAGTAACTGGTAATACCCCCCAACTACAAGCATCATTTTTCTTCTCTTCTTATCCGCCTTAGAAAGTTATTTATTTCATCCACGAGTAATCTAGATCAACATTACTTCTGTATAGTCTTCAATAACATCAATAATTCTACTAAGAATTTGTTGGTCGTGAAACTTCATCTATATATTCAAAAAAATATTTCCAATCTCAATTTCCAATAAATTTTGTTTAGAAAACTTATTCAAAAAATTCTCTCTATCCATCCTCCATCATGAAAACTCTATCTGATAGTCTCCTTCCGATGTAGAATTTTTGACCCTAAGATCATCCTACTTAAACATACTAGAAACACTATTGGAAACTAATAATTTATCTGACAGATATAAATCCATCTAATGTGAATTCATCAAATGGGACTCCATCTTAGGGGAATTTTACGAAAGTTTCCCCATCTGATAAATATTCATATAGTATTCTCTACTTCTACCTAAAGTAAAAATTTGGTTGGGATCTCAATCTATCAAAAAAATTTCAGAGTGTTATCATTCTTCACACAAGAATTGTTCCATAGTATGATGTACTAGATAGTTCAATTTTTAGGTGCTCTATTATATAATTTAGTGGGAAACTAGTTTCCTTTCATGCTAACTAAAATTTTCCTATCATCAAATTTCCCATTCATTTGAGCTTCATATTTGACCAATTCAACTCTTATCAACTCTTATAATAACTTCTCTCAACTTTTTAAATCTTCACAACTCTTCCAAAATTCTAAAGCATAATTCCAAAAATGATAATCCAAAAAACTCATCACACGTCAATTCATCTTGACCCACTTTATATATAAAAATTCATTATTTCACATTCTGTAAACATAAATGTGTCTGATTGATTCTCTAAATCTGATGGATAGGTGTAAAACATTCATACGATGAATTGATGTCAATGTTTAATTGATGAAACATCATAAAATTAAAAGAATTCATAACTTTTTATATTGACTCATTTAAGAAAAAAATTGAATACTCACTATGTTGCTTCCAACCAAATAAAAATGGTATACTTCATTATTGAAACTTCTGAATACTTCAGTAGCCTATAACCACTTTAGTGGAAACACAACACAGCTGAAAGCTTCATTGTCTTGATGCTTTATCAACTCATCTATATCATATCAGTCAGTATATGATCAAGTATTTTTTTGTAATAAAATTGTATGAAACTTGATATCTCTATATCTCTTTGTACATGTATTCTAAATGTGATTACCTATCGGTGTGATTGAAAAATACAAATTTGATTTCCCAAATTATTCATCTTCAAATAATTCTACCTATTTGGGTCCAATAGATCAAATGATGGTGCATCGTATCATAAAATTAATGGTTCATTCGATATTTCATCTAATCAGAAACTCTTAAAATTCATCAAACTCTAGGAAATAGAAAACTATATTAAATTATACACCCGATGATAAGTGTCTGGAAGACATCATTTTTATATAATTAAGAATTTTTCACTTTGGTTTTCTCTTTAAAACTTCATCTCATATCAATAATTCTTAATTATGTCTTAGGAACTTGAAATAATAATAAAGAAACGTTAGATTGTTTTCTTCAAACATGTTACCAATCTTATGAGTCTGGAAATTTGTATCCAAAATATTTATACAAAAACCATTTTACCATTTCTCCTCATTTAAAATTTACAATATTCTATATATTAATACTATTGAAAACAAATACAACCAAAACATGACTTGGGATTTATAATACCCTGTTTTGTTTTCATTTAATACCCACACAATACATAATCAATTTATTTTTCCAATATTTCTCGTAAAATATTATTTTTAGTTTTCTTGATCCCCTATTTTTCATATTTGGTTTATTAAAATTCAAATTCAATGAGTGTAATCATGAATCATAAAAATATACTCATGTAGGCCAAAGGTATCCTATGGGGTTCTAAACAAAGAGCCTTAAACTAATCATCACTAAGTCTATAAGGGTGAACCTAGTATTGGAAAAAAGGGTATAATCCATGTGATCAATTTTTTCCAAAACAAATTCTTTTCATGTAATAATTTTATTTTTCTTCTCTAAATATTCTCTTCTCTGGAGTAATCTAAGATAAATTTTATGGATAAAAACAAAATTCTCCCATCTCAAGAAATATATTATAAAAGTTCAAGTGTCTAAAAATAAATTTTCCCAAAATATGTTCTTTCTTAAACTCATTACATTATTATGAATGATAATTATGAGAATCAGACCTCATATTTATATTTTCATCTCTTTAAAGAAAAAAGTCTATTTCTTATCATGGTTGATAAGTTCCATGATGAAAATTATTCTTATTGTAAAACATCTACAACACTCACACAACTTCTTAACTTTGACTCATTAAATTCTGTTCAAATGAGTACAAAGAAAAATGTATATTTCAAATAAAGAGGAACCTCAATAGTTTCTTAGATGAAAAATTTAGACAAAGAATCTTCTCTCAGTCTTGATTTTTTCCTATTTTTTTTGGATTCATCAATGGATATGTTTTCTTTATTTATTTTATCCGTCTAAGATTTAGTAATAAATTTATTCACATCTATAGAATCTTCAGAAGAAGTTTTAAATGCAACATACACAATTGAAACATCATTATTAAAACGATTTTTAAAACATTCTTCATGTTTTCCTCTTAGATTGGATAGTTTTTTATATATTATTTATCCACAAGTCCATATTACTCACGTCTCTGGAAACTTTTCAAAATATTCAATCCAAAATCTGTTGATGTCTCTTATTCATCTTATTCTCATATTTAGAAACCGTTTTATTACCCTTTTCTCCACATGATTTTTGTGGTTTTTACAACTTTATGTCCATGGATGATTTATCTATCCAAGTAACTAATAATTATTTATTTTCTTGCGTAGCATTTTTAATTTTCTAACCATTCTTAATGTAATCAAATTTCATTGTATTTTTTCAATTGACTTTGTCCATAGTTAAACATTCTTCACCTCATGAATTATCTTTTTTAGTTACACAAATTAGTTAGGAAATTTGATCATATTTTCTTATCATAAATATTCATGATCGGTACCTTTTTCTAGTAGGTACATGATTTATTAACATTGAAAGGCTCTATTAATAATGATTCAACAACACCAACAATGACCTAGGAATCTTGATCTTTCAAACTAATAGTAAAAATACTCATAACATTGTTGTTATAAATTCTTCATAAATCAAGGATATCTTTTCATTGGGATATATTTTCATTAAAACACATTTCTTTCTTAATGGGTAGTGATTTATCACAAATATTAATATTTGAACCTACAGTAGTTGTAAAACATATTTATATTTTGATTATTTAGGGGAATAGGCAACTCCCTTTTATAGTCCCTTCTTTTCTCCATATTTAGAATTTTTATTTAATATAAAATACCCCAGTGAAGTAATATCTAACATTTCTTATCTCACATTGTATTTTAAGAATAATTGATTGTGTTTCTAACAACTCCAATTCTTTCTCATCCAATATATATTCGAGAACATTTATCATCTTCTCAGATTCATCTATTTTTAAATTTTATTGTTTACTTTATTCAATAAGTACATACTCTATGATATTGAGATTATTATTAATAGTTTATTTTTATTCATAATTGTTTATTTTTATTTAAATATCACAAATAGTCATTTCTTAAGATCTAATAAAATTAATGTTAATTTCCTCATCATTGATCTGATCACCATTCTCATAAAGTTTACTTTTAACATATTTCATCAACTTCCTTCTTTATTTCATAAGTTGTGTATTCTTATCAAGTGATTTCTCAAAATTTTATTTAAGAATCCACTCATGTTATGTTCTTTATTAACAATATTCATCACTAATTGATGAAATAATTCATTTTCTTACTCTTTCATGGAAGTTGATTTGATGATAAGATTCATCACTGGATAAGGGATCAACCTTATTTATACTTCATAGAAAACATATCTTCTGCTTATCATGATGAATTATTTACTTATATTTCTTCCATTGTTTTTTAGATTTATGATAATCTTAATTAGAATCAATCTCTTCTATTTTATTCCAAGGAATGGTTTGTGAAAAATTTCCATTACCTTCACAATTACAACATTTGAGAGAATTTTTAACTTTTCTCTTTCAATTTCCCTGATTGAATCTCTTAGAATGAAGAGAAACAATTTCTTTGAAATATTCTACTTATTCCTCTTCTTTTGAATTAATCAATTCATATACAAATTCTTTATCTCTAATATATTTTTTTAATAAGGATTTGAAGCTAATTTATTTATCTACCATTTTCTTGAATATAGGATCATTTCAAATTTCATGTGCCACAAAAATATTCTGAATTTCATACATGGATGAATATTAATGACCATCTAAATCTAACAATTTGGCATCAAATCTATATGAATGGTTTCTCATAAACTTCTTACGAATAGTAGAATCTTCTAGTTTCTCATCAAAACCTAGGCTTTTTCTTAGAACCTCATCTACTCGTGTAAATTAATCATCGATAATTTATTAATTATCCATTTTTATATATTCAAATATACTTATTTATTTTTTTAACTTGAATTTTTATGTTTCATATTTCCTTCATATATTATTCTCAAATTATCCCAAATTTTATTAGTTATAGGAAGCCCCATAATCTTGGTATAACCATGTTTTTGTAAGAAGCATTAACATGGAATTAATATCATTTCCATCATATTATAAACATATTTTATCATCAGTTATCATATAAATAATTTATGTGAGGAAATCCCACTATTTCTACATATCTAACATCATGGATGAGAGATTGAATACAAGTTAAGATTCTATTCTTCCAACATCGATATTTTTTGTCATTAAAAATAGTAACACCCATTCTACTCACTAAAACAATGTTCTCCATTCTCAATGATGAATATTTCAAAGGGAAATTATCTTTGATACTAATTAACATTCCCAAAAGGATCGAGATTATTGGGGGGGTGGGTGAATCATTGACAACCTTTTCTTTTATAAGAAATTTTCTTAATTTATTCCTAATAAAACATTTTTAACATATAAAAATGTTTTAGATTTATTATTAACTCAAATATAAATCTCAGGATCACCTTTCTTTTGTAATAAATATAATGTTAAATGAGCATATGATAATTATAATGTTTGGTATAATGACCTACTCTTTTCCATATTGTTTAGTTCTCCCAACATGAATTCCTTCAATAATTGTTTCAGAATACAAAGGCACAATAAAAAAATAGTTTAACAACAAAATATTCAATTTTCCAACTATAGTTGGTTATAAAACCCTTATATACTTTTTGTATCCTCTTTATTCATAGCTGGTTATACACCCTAGTAAACAAGCCAATTTATAAACTAGTTATACCCCTAACAATAAGATTCCTTCTTATTCTTTTCAACACACTTTAGAAATTTCTTTACTTACTTCACAAATATGATGGATTAACTTCACTTCTGTAAAATATTTAGAACATTAACAATTACCTTAATAATTTTTTGGTCTTGAAACATCATCCATATCTTTAAAAAATCTCAATATGATCAACCTCAACATTCTATAAAATTAATCTAGAAAACATAATTAGGAAAATTCAGTCTATTTGACCTTTGCAAAATATCCTCTGTCTAATGGTATTTGTCTAATGTTGAATGTATGAAATTTTTCTCTTTCTACTTTAATTTAGTAGAATCTAAATCATCAACACACAATTTCTATGACTGATTGAACTTTTTTCAATGAGACTCTATCTGTTGGGACTTTTATAAAGGTTCCCCCATCTAATATAATTTTTTCCGACCTTGTTGACTTCAATCTGAATGAAAAAGTAGGTTGAGATCTTAGTTTAGAACAAATATTTCAGAGCATCAACTTTACATGCATGTGAATATTTCCATTCTATAATGCACATTGTAGTTATATTTATAGGTGTTCTAGTTGAAAATTTGTTAGTAAATCAATTTACTATCATGCTCACTAAAATTTTCATATATTCAAATGTCATGTTCATTTGATTTTTATGTTTGTCCAATTAAAATCTTATAAAAATTTCCCATAACTTCTAGAAATTTCATGAATCTTCTCAACTCTTCTCAAATTCTAAAACATCAGTCCAAAAATTATAATATCGAAAAATCATCATTTTTCATGTCCTTTTATCCAACTTGAAACATATTAAATCATTTTTTCACATTCTATAAACAAAAATGGGTCTAAAGGATTTTCTGCATCCGATGGATCAGTGTCAAATAATAATCTGATACATCAGTTTCAAATATTATTCAATTAATCTGGATCTAATTAAAAGTATTCATTACTTCTTATCTTTACCTAATAAAAGAAAAATAATTTTAATTCTCACTCTGATGATTTGGTCCAAATGGAAATGGTTGACTACATTGCTGCAAATTCTAAAGACATAAGTCTGCTATAAACACTTTAGTAGCAACTCTACACAAGAGAAAAAATATTTTTTCAGAGATCTATTCACTCATCTACATCCAATCACTCATTATCTGATAAATTATATCCAAATAATACATTATGGTGGAAATTGATCTCCCCCTATGTCATTGGTCATGTATTCTACATTCAGTGACATACATTTGATGGCCTATTAGTGTGATTGAAAAAAATAAATTTTGTTTTTCTCATTATTTAACTTCAGATCTCTCTATCTCTCTGAGTTCTGTGGATCGTTTAATGGTGCATCTAATCAGAAAACCAATGGGGAATTTGATGGTACATACAATTAGAAACTTTTACGACTCATCAATCTTTTCTAAATCAAAAAATATAGAGACTTATTCTTCTGATGATTTGTATCTAAGAGATTACATTTTTAATGAAATTATAAATTTTTTACTTCTGTTTTCTCCTTAAACCATTTTCTCATATAATGGTTTATTCATGATGCTTTTAGAAAAATAAATAATAAAAAATAATGACTAAATTTTTTTCTCGGAACCTATGATTGATCTTTTACATCAAGAAATCGATGTCTGGTAGGTTTTTACAAAAATAATTTTACCATTTTCATCACTTACAACATTTAACATTCTATATATTGATCATATTGACAATACATGAAACAAAAAAAATATTGTGCCTTATATGATGGCATAAAGAGATATATAGTAGAGTTTTTATCTTAGTGTTTGGAATGTCAAAAAGTGAAGGATGAGAGGAAAAATTATAATGGGTTGTTACATCCATTACCTAAACAAGAAAACATCACTATGTATTTTGTTGTCAGAATCCACAAAATGTATAAGGATAATAATTCTATATTGTTTTTTTTTATCATAATAAAAAGTAAACACACTACATTTATATTATAGAATATTTCTCTCTGGATCATATTTATAGGATATAAATAAATGAATTTGTAAGGTTCCATGGAGTACCATATTCTATTGTATCTAATTAGGATTTGAGGTTTACATTAAAGTTTCAGAGAAGTATTTAGATATACATAGACACAGAGTTTAGTTTTGGAACGGAATATCATCCTCACACATATGTTAAATCTAAGTGAACTATTCAGACCCTATAGGATTTTCTAAGATATTGTAATGTGGTTTGGATCAATACCTTCATATAGTTGACTTTTCTAACAACAATAGATTTCACTCAAGCATTCATATAGATCTTTATGAATCCATATATGGTAAGAAGTGTAGAACTCCAATATATTTGGATAAAGTTGTAGAAATAATTATATTGGGACCTGAGATTGATGTAGAATTGAAAAATAAGGTTATATTAATTAATCAACACATCAAGGTAGCATAAAGTCGACCAAAACTATAAGCAGATAATCATCGACAAGGTTTGGAATTTGATGTTGGAGAGAAGGTGATTCTAAAAATTTCACCATGGAGGAAGGTTATTAAATTTGTAAAGTAGGGAAAACTAAGACCTAGTTATATTTGACCATTTGAAATTATTTATCATCTCAGGACCATAGCTTATCACTTGGCTCTTCCACCAAACCTCTAATAGGTTCACAATGTTTCCAATGTATATTTTTAGAGGATGTATCTAATTTATCCATAAAATATACTAAATATAGATTTCATACTGTTGGTTGAATCCCATTCTTATGAGGAATTACTTGTGGAGTGTAACACCATGAGATTTTATGAGAAATACTCTTTTTAATTTTATTGATGTCTTGTGTTGTACGTTACAACAAAGGAGTCTTTCACAACACACAACCCTATCTTGGCTGCATTACACGCAATCGCGACCTTCCTCGATAGCGTGTGTAGTACGTAATACCGAGTTTCACTAAACGGGATATTATTATAATATTATTATGAACTAGCCGTTATGAATAGTAATACCCACTTTTAGAAATTTTAGAAATTTTATCTTTCAAAATGGAATTCATTTTTGGATTCGGAATATCAAAATTAGCTTAGGTTGAAATTTTGGTACTTTTCAGATAACTTTCATATTTTGATGAATAGTGAAAATTACTAAATTTTAATTAAAAACAACTTTTTTTAAATCGAAATAATTAATAGTGATAAATAATTAATTTGAGTGGATTTAAATTATATTTAGAATATATTTTTATCATTTAATACAATGTTGGTCATTGGATGTAATTTCACATTTAAACCAGACATAAACAAGTGTCAATCTTTTGATAGTTATTATCTCTTAAAAACACGCTATTTGTTTTGACGAAGGGATTGAATTTTTAAATTAATTATTGCAACTAGTATGTTTTTAATTTGGTAAAATAGACATCATTTTTGAATTAATAATATCAAATATATCTTAGGCCTAATTTTTGGTATTTTTATGGAAACTTCCATTTTTTTGATGAATAGTGAAACCACTAAGTGGTAGTTAAAAAACTGAATTTTTCATAAAACAGAATTTTACCTCTTCTGTGAGTGTACTTTTGAAAATACGAGAGACACGGTTAATATCAAGGACTTAAATGTGGTTCAATGAGATGAAAATAATTTTTGGTGAATAGTAACTTTTTACTTTTTTTTACCATGGTTAAAAGTAAATAGGGAAATTAAGGGTAAAAATGATATTATTATTATCCTAACAAATGTCCTAATTCTAATGGATAAGTGTAATTCGGCCCAAAACATCCTTTGGAATAAAATATGAACATTTAGGCCCACTTGGATTAGATTAGGACATTTATTATTAATTTATTTAAAGAAGGGTTAAAATAGTTAAAATCAAAGTTTAATAACTAAATCATTTATAATATAGGGTTATACCTAAGATAAATTCGATTATAAATATTATTTAGAAAGATAATACGATTTACTACATAATATTATTTTATTTATAATTTTTAGACATAAAATAATTTAATTTATTTATGAAACAATGATGATGCATTAATTATCTTATTAAAGAAATATTGACATAATTGATGTTATAAATATCAAAATAAATGTAATTTGTGACTTTTTATGAATTCCACTAATTTTCTAGGTTAATATGACATGTTAGTATTTATTTAATTAACATTTTTTAAACTAATCAGTCTGTTATGAGTTTCACAAAAATCAATTACCAAATAGTGTCAAAATTGACATAAAATAGTTTTTAAAACAAATATTTTATTATTAATTGTTATTATATTTCTAAAAATATAAGGTTTGTCCAAGTTACTTATATCATGATAGGTGTATCATTAATTGACCACTTGGGGGTCTCATGGATTTATATCATATGTTTAGTAACTATATAATATAAAAATACAAAGTGACATGGTAAATGTCAATCTAATTAACTAAGAGTTAAAACTATAAGATAAGGTTAATATAATGACCTAAACTTGTATAAATTCTATTGTATGAGAGGATTTCAACCTATCACCACCTTATCTTCTAAATAAATCAATTTGGAGCTATAAAAAACCGAATATGACTTTATAATAAAATAATATTTTTCGTTATTCCAAAGGTGCCCCTCTCCTCCCTTATAAAAGGGCACCTCCTCCATCTCTTACTCACACCACTTTGAGCCTTCATTATCGGCCAAACCCTGCCAAATTCTCTTCTACACTTCCCTAGAAACATCTTAGAGGTCCTGGTCTTCTTGAAAGACCAATTTTAGTGACCTAAGAGGAGATCTCAAAGAGGCGCTTCAAAGAAGAGGTAATGTCCGTTACCGATTCTTTCACCTTTATTTCTTCTTCCACTTATTCTTCTTAGGTTGATTCATTATGAAGTAATAACATCAGTATCACTCACATACTGATATTTTATTATAAGTATGAAACAACCCAAATTCACCATCTATCCATCCTATGGAAAATGAAATCACCGTGCGTGCATACGTACAGAATACCGTCTCCACGCTGTGGTGTGATCTATTTTCCACCACCACCTTACATGGATGGGTATAATAGTTTAAATAATAACTATATATGATTATCGTAAAGTGATATTGATTCTGTAATAGTATACATACACTCCAATAAAAATCCACGATCATGGGAACGATATCATCGCTCGTACGTACGTACGGAATACCGTCTCCACGACGCGATGAGATTCATTATCAATGATTAACCATTCATAAATGATTATAAAGTATATATAATAAGTAATCATGAAAAATATGACATAATAATGATACTGTATTTATCTATATATATATTTATGTCATCCAATTAATTCCAATCAATTCAATGAGGAAACGAAAACAACGTTCAAGCGTACGTACGGCCTACCGTCTCCATGAACGGTGTACTTCTTTCCATTTATCGATCTATTATATATATGTATATTATCAATATATATTATATATAAATCATGTTTTATATTATGGAATTATGTAATCATGATCTAAGTAATCATATGAATAATTACAAGTCAAAACACGGATGACAAATGAAACGATTTTACCCAAAACGATGCTTTAACATGGAATTTACAAAAGAATGGGTAATATAAAGTCATAAGTGAAACATATATTATTTCATAACAATTAATATTATTCTTTAATAATTAAATGACATTATTTAAATCATTATACAGGAGGTTCGGATACGTACAAATCATATCAGACATAAGGTAAGGGATAATTTTTCAAATCTCATTTTTATCTGAGATTGCTTATTCGTAAGTATTTACTAGGGTTATTTATATCATCCATGTACATGTTTTATAAAAGTGTTTTCATGTATGTTTAAAGTCCTTTTTACCCATTTTTGACTTTTACTACATGGTATGTAAGGAATCTTTCTTTTGTTTACGTTACGAGGTACTTTTTTGACTTTTCCTGCAAAAGTACGAGAAGAATTTTTTAAACTTATATGGCACGAATGGATTTTTACAGTTTTATAAAGCTTTAATTTAATGAAGCTTACTCCAAAAGATTTCATGTCAATTTTCAACAAAATCCTTTTATTTTAAAATTTCATGACATTTTGTGAAAACCGAATGATTTTGAAGATGAAAGGATATTTTCCTCAAGAATTCATTTCAGGTGTTTTATCAAAACCATTTTCCATCTAAGATGACATTATTTCATATGTGTAAGTTTCAAGTTTAATTTCTCTATGATTTACATGGTTTCACTTTTCTTATGATGAAATGTCCAATTGTTTTATATGGATTTTGAGATGATGGGATGATGTTTATGAAACCAATTTTATTCTTTGGGTTATGATGAATGTTTTAAGTTTGGTTTGTGGTACAAGTAAGAATTATTTCATTATGAGATGGGTGGGACCTATATCTCATTCCAATGCATTGGTTAAAGATTTATATCTCATGAGATAGACATGGCTGGAACGGTAAGTTAATCCGGTTCAGTATTACAGGACTGGAACGAGGAGTGAACTTGATTCAGAAAGGGACTTTGTCCACTAAGATGGTCTTGGCAGCAATGCCTTGGCTACTATGGAAATAATTACATGTGCTTAATGGATGCCGCAATTATATGTTTTATTCCCATGCTATGTTATCATGATTTATGTTCCATTATGATCTCTGCCTTATGTACTTCCATGTTTTAAGTCGTTGCTCAAGATTTTTAATGTTCATGTTTTTTTTAAGTTCAAATGTATATGGTATGTTTTATTTTATCCATTCTTACCCTTACTGAGCATTTGAGCTCACCATTTTTATGTTTTATTTTCCCCCAGGATTAAAAGAAAGATTTTAGGAAAGGAAACAAAAATGGGAAGATCTTTATTGGAGATGTTGAAGATCATTCACCACGATTAGAAGATTACTTTCAAAGTTTCCAAAGACACTAAACTATTACGGTCCTTGTGTGTCTATTTTTGTTATGTACTAAGTATTCCGCAAAAGTAATGTAATGTCTATGTCCGTCAAGATTCAGGTCTCTACATTTGGTATCAGAGGAACGGTTTAGTCAACCTTTGGAAACTAGGATGCAAGAACTTTAGTGAGATCCCTAGAGATATTTCTAAGGTATGTCTAGGGATGTCCCTAACGATAAGTATACGTATAGGATATAGTCCTAGAACTACGATAACGATCTTAGAATTTAACCTAATATGTTAGATATTGAGGGTAATCCCCCTTTACTATGTTGTTTTCCCTAGCCTAATTTTTTCCTCTCACAGAATTCTTTTTGTGTTTTAGTAAATGGAGGGGACGAGAAGGAATTCGGTTAATATTGAATCCAATGGAAAAATTGGTGACTATGAGCAACAAAATTGCATATTTCCTAGAGAGAAAGATATTGTGATTATGACGAATCTGTCATCACAATATATAACTCACAAGGTGAAATTTAGTGGTATGCCTAATTCATCAAATAATAGGATGATAGACTTTTATGTATGTTCTCATGTTGAGGAGCATAAATAAAGGAAGATTGAGATTTCTAAAGTAGGGAAGAAGAACCTTCAGGAATACCTCAAATGGAGGGACATATGTTATCTGTGTTGAGAAAAGGGACATTGAGCGATAGACTGTTATGGAGTTCAATGTCTTATTTGTGGAGAACATGGGCATTACCCAACTCAATTCCCTGACCTAAAAAGTTACTTCTAAATCAAGGAAGGACTTATTCCAGGAAAATAATTGAAGAGGATGGATTGAAGTGTTTATGTATTGGTATTCATGAATAATGTTGTTGAGGTACTTTTTTGGTGCATTAGATTATTTTTGTATTGGTCTATTATAGTTTTCAATAATTTTATTGTTCCGGTAACCATGGAAAGTGATTGAGATATTTTTGGAAAAAAGATGATACACGCATAATGAAGGGATAAGGGGAAAATGAAATGTTTGACAGTATTCATGAGATCATGACTGATATAAAGACTAAGTGATATTATGGTTTGATTATATAGATTTTTGAGGATTTTGGTATGTGGAAAGTGTTAACTTTTAACTTCATTCATGTTTTCACTAAGGTTCAATGGGTATTCATTTTTCAAGAGAATACATGATTAAGGACTTCGATTGTTTGGAATGTGACCAACAAGACATATCTTACGATATATGGGGATCAACGATGGTATTAAATCTCTGGTAATCATTTTCACTATATTATGAGAGTGGACTGCCGTATTATGGATAAGCCTAAAGATTGGAATAGATTATGTTGGACATAAGTTAGTATTGTTTAAGGATAGATGTTTTTTCGATATAATTGATGGGATGTTATAGTAATATAGTTTTAGAAAAGGGACAACCTGCAGGACGGGCGACAACCCATCGCGTCGGACAAGGCTGTGTGAATCGAACCCACAATCGAAGTGTGACTGACCTTTATCGCCTACCACTGGCCTACATGAAGACCATGATTAGTAGGAACTAGTTTTATTTTATTAAGAGGTATGATATATGAAGTATAAGTTCATTTTTGGAACCATATACGATTAATCTAACCATAAGATAGACTTATAACTTTTTCTAACCTTTTGTTTGAAATAGATGGAATGACCCATCATTCTATCACATGATCTGCTAACACATCACGAATGACAAATTCAACTTCATTTATTTAAGGGATGAAGTGGAAATTGTTCAATTCACGAACAACAGTGAGATTGTACCAAAATCATGTAAGTATTTCTTTTAATTATCAACTTTAGGGAAATGATCTTCAAAACCAAAAATGTTGTCCTAGTTCCATTATATCCGATGAATCAGATGGTACCTTAGATCATCACAAATCTATAGCTTTGTGATTTTTGGCTTTTTCATAGCCATTTTCTCTACCACTCTCCATCAGAACATGATGGTTAGATTTCTCTTCCCTATCCATATATTCACCTATGTTCTCCTATGTGGAAACCCAGTGATTAGTTAATTTGGGTAACCATTATGTTTAATACTTTATTTTTTAAAGATTGGTTTTGGTATTCTTTTTTACGATGTGTGTTTCTATTAAAGAAACTTTCGAGTAGTAAACCATTTATAACCCCGACGAATTTCGAGGGCGAAACTCATTTTAAGAGGGGTAGAATGTAACATCCCGAGATTTTATGAGAAATATTCTTTTTAATTTTATTGATGTCTTGTGTTGTACATTACAACAAAGGATTATTTCACAAAATGCAACCCTAACTTGGCTACATTACACGCAATCGAGACTATACTCGATAGCGTGTGTAGTACGTAATACCGAGTTTCACTAATCGAGATATTATTATAATATTTTTATGAACTAGCCGTTATGAATAGTAATAACGACTTTTTTTAATATTATAAAATTTATCTTTCAAAATGGAATTCATTTTTGGATTCGGAATATCAAAATTATCATAGGGTGAAATTTTGGTACTTTTCGGATAACATTCATATTCTGATGAATAGTGAAAATTACTAAATTTTAATTAAAAACAACTTTTTTAAATCAAACTAATTAATAGTGATAAATTATTAATTTTAGTGGTTTTAAAGTAAATTTATAATATATTTTTACCATTTAATACAATTTTGGCCATTGGATGTAATTTCACATTTAAACCAGACATAAACAAGTGTCAATGATTTGATAGTTATTATCTCTTAAAAACGCACTATTTGTTTTGACGACGGGAATGAATTTTTAAATTAATTAATACAACTGATATGTTTTGAATTTGGTAAAATAGACATCATTTTTGAATTCATAATATCAAATATATCTTACGCCTAATTTTTGGTATTTTTCTGGAAACTTTCATTTTTTTGATGAATAGTGAAACCACTAAGTGATAGTTAAAAAACTGAATTTTTCATAAAACGTAATCTTACCGCTTCTGTGAGTGGAATTTAGAAACTTCGAGAAACATGGTTAATATAAAGGACTAAAATGTGGTTCAATTAGATGAAAATAATTTTTGGTGAATAGTAACTTTTTACTTTTTTTACCACGGTTAAAAGTAAATAGGGTAATTAAGGGTAAAAATGATATTATTATTACCTTAACACATGTCTTAATTCTATTGGAAAAGTGTAATTTGGCCAAAAACAACCTTAGGAATAAAATATGAACATTTAGTCCCACTTGGATTAGATTAGGACATTTATTATTAATTTATTTAAAGAAGGGTTAAAATAGTTAAAATCAAAGTTTAATAACTAAATCATTTTTAATATAGGGTTATATATAATATAAATTCGTCTATATATATTATTTAGAAAGATAAAACGATTTCCTACATAATGGTCGTTTATTTATAATTTTTAGACTTAAAATAATTTAATTTATTTATGAAACAATGATAATGCAGTAATTATCTTATTAATGAAATATTAACATAATTGATGTTATAAATATCAGAATAAATGTAATTTGGGACTTTTTATGAATTCAACTAACTTTCTAGGTAAATAAGACATGTTATTATTTATTTAAGTAAAAGTTTTCAAACTAATCATTCTGTTATGAGTTTCACAAAAATCAATTACCAAATAGTGTCAAAATTGACATAAAATAGATTTTAAAACAAATATTTTATTATTAATTGTTATTATATTCATAAAAATCAATGGTTCGGCCAAGATACTTATATCATTATATGTGTATCATGGAATGACCACTTGGGGGTCACTTGGATGTATATGGTATGTTTAGTAACTATATAATATAAAAATACAAAGTGACATGGTAAATGTCAATCTAATTAACTAAGAGTTAAAACTAAAAGATAAGGTTAATATAATCACCTAAACTTGTCTAAATTCTATTGGATGAGATGGTTTCGACCTATTCCCACCTTAGCTTCAATATAAATCAATTTTGAGCTATTAAAAACCGAATATGTCTTTATAATAAAATAATACTTTTAGTTATTCCAAAGGTGCCCCTCTCCTCCCTTATAAAAGGGAACCTCCTCCCTCTCTTCCTCACACCACTTTGAGTCTTCAAGATCGTCCAAACCCTAAAGAATTATCTTCTCCACTTCCCTAGAAACATCCTAGAGGTCCTGTTTCTCTTCAATGAAAAATTTTAGTTCCCTAAGAGGAGGTCTCAAAGAGGCGCTTCAAAGAAGAGGTAATGTCCGTTACCGATTATTTCACCTTTATTTCTTCTTCCAATTCTTCTGCTTAGGTTGTTTAATTATGAACTAATAAAATCAGTATAACTCATATAATGATATTTCATTATATGTATGAAACAACTGTATTTCACAATCTATCCATCCTACATAAAACGAAATCACCGTGCGTGCGTACGTACGGAATACCGTCTCCACACCGTGGTGTAATCTATTTTCCACCACCACCTTACTTGGATGGGTATAATGGTGTAAATAATAACTATATATGATTATTGTAAAGTGATATTGATTCTGTAATAGTATACATACACTCCAATAAAATTCAACTATCATGGGAACGATATCATCGCTCGTGCGTACGTACGGAATACCGTCTCCACGACGCGATGAGATTCATTCTCAATGATTAAACATTCATAAATGATTATTAAGTATATATAATAAGTAATCATGAAATATATGAAATAATAATGATAATTTATTTATGTATATATATGTATGTCATCTATCTAATTCCATTCAATTCAATGAGGAAACGAAAACATCGTTCAAGCGTACGTACGTCCTACCGTCTCCATGAACAGTGTATTTCTTTCCATTTATCGATCTATTATATATATGTATATTCTAAATATATATTATATATAAATAATGTTATATATCCTTTAATTAAGTAATCATGATCTAAGTAATCATATAAATAATCACAAGTCAAAACACGGATGACAAATGAAACGATTTTACCCAAAACGCTACTTTAACATGGAATTTATAAAAGAACGGGTAATATAAAGTCATAAGTGAAACATATTTGATATCATAACAATGAATATGATTCTGTAATAATTAAATCACATTATTTAAATCATTATACAGGAGTCTCAGATATGTACGAAGCATATCGGACCTAATATAAGGGATAATTTTACAAATCTCATTTTTATCCGAGATTGTTTATTCGTAAGTATTTACTGGGGTTATTTATATCATCCATGTACATATTTTATAAAAGTGTCTTCATGTATATTTAAAGTACTTTTTACCAATTTTTTACTTTTACTACATGGTATGTAAAGAATATTTCTTTTGATTACGTTACGAGGTACTTTTTTTGACTTTTCAGGCAAAAGTATGAGAAGAATTTTTGTTAACTTATACGGCACGAACAGATTTTTACGGTTTTATAAATCATTATTTTCATGAAGATTCCTCCAAAAGATTTCTTGACTATTTTCAACCAAATCCTTTTATTTTAAAATTTCATGACATTTTGTGAAAACAGAATGATTTTGAAGGCGAAAGGATATTTTCCCCAAGAATTCATTTCAAGTGTTTTATCAAAAACATTTTCCATCTAAGATGACATTATTTCATATGTGTCTGTTTCAAGTTTAATTTATCGTTGATTTACATGTTTTCAATTTTCTTATGATGAAATTTTCAATTGTTTTATATGGATTTTGAGATGATGGGATGATGTTTATGAAACCCATTTTGTTCTTTGGGTTATGATGAATGTTTTTCGTTTATTTTGTGGCACAAGTAAGAATAATTTCATTATGAGATGGGTGTGACCTATATCTCCCTCCAATGAATTGGGTAATGATTTATATCTCATGATATAGACATGTCTAGAACGGTAAGTTAATCCGGTTCAGTATTACAGGACTGGAACGAGGAGTGAACTCGATTCAGAAAGGGACTTTGTCCACTAAGATGGTCTTGACAGCAATGCCTTGACTACTTTGGAAATCATTACAAGTGCTTAATGGATGCCAAAATTACTTGTTTTATTCCCATGAAATGTTATCATGATTTATGTTCCATTATGATCTATGCCTCATTTACTTCCATGTTTTAAGTCATTGCTCAAGATTTTTAATGTCCATGTTTTTTTAAGTTCAAATGTATATTGTATGTTTTATTTTATCCATGCTTACCCTTACTGAGAATTTGAGGTCACCATTTTTATGTTTTCTTTTCCCCTAGGATTAAAAGAAATATTTTAGGTAAAGAAAACAAAAATGGTAAGATCTTTATGGGAGATGCTGAAGATCTTTCACCATGATTAGAAGATTACTTTCCAAGTTTCCAAAGACACTAAACTATTACGGTCCATGTGTGTCTATTTTTGTTATGTACTAAGTATTCTGAAAAAGTAATTTAATGTCTATGTATGTCAAGATTTGGGTCTCTACATGGAGATTCTAGATCAAACAGAAAATGTTCTATTAAACAAGACCACTCACCTGGTCAATTTTTTTGTCGAAACCATTAGCTTGTGGAAGCTATGTGGGAACATGTGGATGTAATGTGTCATAAGTATCCTCAATTTTCTTCACCAAAGTGATGGTATTTCAATACAGAATTAAATTTTTATTGGGGAATAATCTTATAAATCAGGATTTTTATGAAATATGTTTTTTAAATACATTTCATTTTTTGATAACTTGTTATACACACAACATCGAGTTTTTCCAAACTAATATATACTATTTATATTGTTATTTAAACCTGACCATTAGGACCAGGACAGTAAACATGGAGGTACCAATAGTAATAAAAACATTTTTAAAATTAATTATAATTATTTTAGATAAATAAAATATATTGATATATACATACTTAATTTTTATCAAAGTATTTATATGCTTCGAAATAATAATTTTTTAAGAAATGACTTTTCTTGATCTTTTTTAGAAAATAATATAAATATATTTTCCCAATTAAAAAAATTAAAAATAAAACTTTATTTTTTTAATATACATCTAAAAATCTTCTTTGGGAAATTTTATGATATTTTTTTGAAAAGATTATTTTTAATGAATAGTGAAAACACTAATTTTTATTGAAAATAAAATTTTATTCAAGTAATTTATAACGTAACATTTTGTTTTAAAATGATTTAAAAAAATTAGTTCAATTAAAAATTTATTAATCTAATTTATTCCATTAGAATCAATTTCATACTGAATTTTGAATATAAAATATTTTATATTTATGAAACTTTTCACTTTGGAAAACTGCTTTTTTGTCATATCTACGAGTTCAATTTTAAATTATAATTTTCCACTTCTGTGAATTGAATTTGAAAAAATGGATTCAATATTAGTAATATATATAATTAATATTATAAAATAATATTTACTAATTATTTTTTCAGAATTAATAGAAAAAATGTAGAAATTAATTATCACGATGAAGGTTAAAATATATTTTGTGGGGGTAATACTACAAAACCTGCCTATAGTAGGGATGAAATTTATCTGTTCTTGAGAAATTCACTGATAACGTACATATGTACTAGAAATAAAATAATAACTAATAATGGAATCCCTTTTTTAGTTCTATAAAAGAATTGAATAAATTCACCCTTTACCAGCGCTTCTTTTTTAGTACTGATAAAAGGTAACCTTTATGAGAACATTATTTTAGCACTGATAGAGCAAACCCATATCAGCATATTATTTATAGCACTAAAAAAAGGTGTAATTTATCGGCATGTTTTTTTATATAATAAATGTTTTCCTCCAGCAGTTCTTTTTTAGTACTGATTAAGGTCAAGAATAAAGTGAAAAAATAAAAAATTAAAATTAAAATGTGTAAATTATGAAATATAAAACATTTCATTAATTAAATAATTATTGATAAAAATTAATAAATTTAATATATATATATATATAGATTATAAATTTTAATAAATAGTTTATATTGAATACACATATATAAAATCAATAAGTATAATATATATAAAATTTTAATTAAATACATATTAATGTCTTATTAAATTTTAGTGTTGTTTGATTTTACTATTTAACCTATATTAAATGTTGTCTAATGCATTTATTTCAAACCCACAAAAAAAAACAAACACACAGACACATATATATGTTAATTAATTTTTATACACAAATGCACAAAAAAAATATATTTATGCATATAGCACTTCAAACATTACCATATTTATATCTTTGTAAAACACACAACACCTGATTTAAGAAAAAAACTATTTAGTCACGTTTTTCATAGTAAATTAAATTTTAAACACTTTTAGAAAGTTTATTTATATATTTTATTATATATTGAAACATATAATTTTACACAAACTTCTAATAGGCATATGATAGGAATATGTCCAATATTACACGTTAAATACTATATTTTATTATATATGCAATTTTTCCACCTTTTGATAAAGAACCCTATTTAAATCCAATATTGGAAAATTTTATAAATTTAATATGTCAAAATAAATATAATATTTATAAGTGAATCATAAATATCAGGTTAGGATGATGTTTATGAATTTTTTTGTAATGATTCTTTTTTAAATGAATAACTAAAATACTGAATTTTAGTTCAAAATTGCATTTAAATATTAATAATTTATAAGGATTAATTATGTTTCATTTTTGTTTTAAAATTTAAATATATAATATTTTTATCAATTAATACAATTTAGGTTATTTGAATCAATTTCACTTTGAAATTGATTATGAAAACATTGCCATCTTTTGGAAGTTTTTACTATAAAAACCCACTTTGTCGTCCCATCTGCGGGATTAATTTTAAATAAATTTATTTAACTTATGTGATTTAAATTTTAAAAAATGGATTAAATATTTTAAATAAAAATAATAAATAATTTATAATATGTTAAACATTATTTTTGAAAAAAAAATATTACTGAAAGTGATTAAAATTAATTACATCACTTTAGAGAATAATTAGGCTAATAATTCACTAAACCATAAATTTAAAACCCCAAACGACATAGCAATTTGTCAAAAACCCATTTTATGGTCATATATAGGCCAAAAAATCAATTTCGTCTTCCTTGTTACAATATTGGATCCACTTTTAACATGAAAAAATTTTGTGGAATTCCCTCTTAAAGAATTTACAAAAGTGTTACTTATCCTCCATTATAAAAGAACACCAACACTACCTATCACTTAGAAATATAAAGCCTTTTATGTTAATCAAATACCTTACTAAATAGACTCTAAAAAATTATAACTTATACCTTGAAGCCACCCTTGGGACACAAATTATCTCAAGGAAGCCTTTTGGCACATACCAAAAGGTGTTACACAATTTAGAGGTAATGTCTTCTCTCAAGATCCTTTACATTATTTTATTTTTCACCCCCACTACTCTATTTATTCCCTTATTGTGTGAAAAAATTAGTATCATAAATATAATACAATTTTTTATGCCACAATATTTACCAACACTTACAAACACCTCCATCTAATGGATGTTTAACATACTCTTTCTGTGTATGGAGAAATAATGCCTCACTGAACGATTATTGTTCGTATCTCCTTTAACACCAATCATGGTGGACATTATGATAGAAAATTTATTTATATATTTTATATATTATATTTATTATGTCCTTATTATAATTTATTCCTTTTACAACACACATCTTTTTAACATCCATTTGGTGCTAATATGATAATTTCGTTTGAGGAAGTGTTGGATAACACCCCCTCAAGGAGAAATGAATCCTTTATGCCATACGTAGACAATATAAAGGCTGGTTAAAATAATTATATGAAACATATATAACATATATATGATACTGTAAATTATAATTTACATATCTATCATTTATTTTTAATACAAATAATGAAATGAATGTAGTGTTCATGCGTATGTACGGCCTACCGTCTCCATGAATGGGGAACTTCATTTCTAATCTCCAAATATTATAGACTATTATAAATACCTATGTACTGAATATAAAATATAATTTATTCATTGATTAAATTATTTATATGATAAAACCATGATACATTTATTAATAACCACAAATAACAAGTCAACACATACATGAGAAAACTAGGTAATTAACATCATGAATAGTGAAAATAATGAAAGAGTGTTAACAAACGGGTAATATAATATTGTAAGAAGTTAATATATGATATTATAAAAATGAATATTGTTATATTATCAGTTATTAATATATTTTAAAATTTCTATATAGGAGGCCATAGACCACACAACAAGAAAACAAGGAATATGTAAGATATTTTCATGTCACTTTTTAAATCTTTGAGATTAATGTCATATTCACCACTTACTTATTTAATGTGACATACCTACTACCCATTTTGATATAATATATCATGAATCCTATTATTATCATTATATTAAATGATTAATTTTATGCCATACCTTTCTATGGATTATTATTTAAATGTTTCAAAGTGGTATGGGACACTTTTGAATGCTTCAATATTATTCTCCTCAAATGTCCATAATCTCACTTACTTTTTCCGATTGTTAAATTTACCATGAAGAAATAAATTTTTTTTAATTTTTTTCATTGGAAATTTAATTCAATATAAATACTATCATACAATTTATATTGGTATTTCCTAAACCATATTCCATTTTTGATACAGTGGTAATATGAATATTATTTGATTATTTGGGGAAATAATGTTAAATCCATATTTATCATTTAGTATGGTAATTTTATAAGTAATATATGTTATTTTTATTATTCAATATGAGGAATTATTTGGACTGAAAATTATGTGTGGAGTACATACTTTAGATAGCTCTTATATGTATCGACAGGTTCTCATGAGATGAATAAGTTGGCCAAATGGTTTTTTACCCTTAGTTTTAAACCATCTTGTGAATGGTATTTATGGTAATAGGGTTTCATGTTCCACAGACATGATGTACGATAAGAATGAAATTTCCCTCATTTATTATCATTTATTTTTTATCTATGATATTTTTGGTTGACATATCTATTGATGTAGTTCGTTCTCAGATTCTTGATTTATGTATTGTGTTTTAGTCTCATAATTCCCACATTATTTATGCCCTATCTAGTAATATTTATGGATAGTGTGCTTAGTTATTTACCTTTTGATATATATTGATTCATTATTGATTCTGTTGTGCTTACCCTTATTGACTATTTGATCTCACCTTTATTATGTTTCATTCCCCATGTTCTAAATAAGAGAACATTGAATAAGCTTTCAAGGATGGATTTATTTCCTTTTATTATGTAGCATGATATATCTTGTTTTCCAGATGTGTTATGGGTATTATGTATATAATCAAGATTTCCAAGAGAGATAAACTGAAATGTCCTTCAGGTTTTGTTTCTTTGAAATAATACCAAGGTAATGCAATAATGTACCATATCCTGGCTTATGAGGTCCGGGCATTACAGCTAGTATCAAAGGAAATTTATCAACAAACTTGGAAAATATATTTATAAAACATATATTAGAGAGAAAAACCCTAATATAGACATTGAGGATAAGAATATAATAACATATTAGAATTCTGGTAAGTTATAGATTATGTGGGTATTCCTAGAAATAGGTCCTCATTTGGAAACAACAATTGGACATGAATCTGGAAATGATATACCTTTGAGTAAAAAATCTGACTAAGTGTTCTGAGCTCGAATTAGGGTAACCAGGTACACAAAAATTATCCTTACTTCACACCTACTTTGACACTCCTAGGGGTTACAATTTGGATAGTTCACATTTTCATTACCATCTATTATAAAGGATTTAAAAGTAAATATTTTCCCAAAGTAATAAAAGTTTATGATTTAGGGATTTATGATGCAAAAATTTTATGTTCAATACCATGTTTAGAGTTATATAATGTACATAATTTATTAAGACAATCTAGTATATTTCATTGTCTAGAAATGGATATTAGAAGTAAGAATTATGAAAAAACTCATAGAAAATGTAGGGATTTCTCTCTTGAGGAATCCAATACAGATGATATTGGAATAGAGATAATCATGGAAGTACTAGAGAAACATAAATAACGTTATCATAAATATCCTTGATCAAATGGAGTAACATATTCATCAAATATAATCTCTTATGTTGGACCAATTTTTGATGCAGAATCATCCATAGTTTAATGGGAATACTTATTCAATTGTAACTGAGCAGTGGATTAAGTTTCTCGAGAAGATATTTATTTCCATGGAATGTAGTGAAAAAAGGTTACACTAGTAGTATATTGTCTCTAAGGTGATGCTGATCATTCATAGTCTCTATTCCAAAATAAAAGGTATGAAGAAGAAATAGAATTCATGTAATGTAGGACATTTAAGGAGACATTCATTGATAAATACTTCACTTGAGACTTAGAAATTGAGATAAAGAGAATGTTCCTTAGCTTAATGAAGAAGGAAAAAAGAGAGAGTTGTAGATTAAAAAGATACCTTTACAAGGTTAGCTATATATTATATGAATTATATATACAACACAGAGTTCAAGATTGATCACTTCTTTGAAGGACTTAAGACAAATATCTGAAGGGAAATGGTTTCTAATAAATTATAATCATAATAAGTGATATTTTTTGTGACATTAAGATAGAGAAGGAATTTTCCAGATTCAATATATTTAAGGGAAACCATGACAATAAGAGTTCATTTAATCACCATGAGAAAGGTAATTCGTAAAAAAAGAATAAGTTTGATAGATTCCCATATTGTGAAAAAATGGGGAATAGAACCTATGGAAATTTTTGAATAGACCGGGAGATTGTTATAAATATGGATATAATGGTCACTAGGCTCATGAATTAAAGTGGATGATTGCAATCAATGATGTACATTGGTCTGTTACGGTCAATTGGAAACTCCATTGGTCGTTTTCTCTGCTGTGATCATCAGACATCCTCATTATCGCACCCAATGGTTGCAAGGATTTGTGTGGAGATGGATTTATCAAATCCCCCACCGGAGATGGTGTGGATTGTGATTGAAGGCGAGTACAGGTATTCCCAATCCATCATTTATGATTCATGGATCAATTTTTGCTCTTTTTGTAAAAGGCAAGGACATTGGGTCTCTCAGTGCCGCAAGTTTGTGAAGTTTGGAGGTCATACCAAACTGTCAGGTTCAATTGAGGAGCCTATTGTGAGGATGATGGGAGAGGCTGGTTCTAGTATTAATGGGAATGAAGAGATCCACCATGGCTCCTCTGGAAACCAATATGGTGATATGTTGCCTCAAAATCTGCATGGAATAGAGATACACAACCGTGATGGACAAACTGAAGTCCACTTTGGCCAGGAGAGGTATGATTCCTTAGTTGCTGAGAAGGGGGATAACAGTACTGCCTTAGGGACGTGCATTTCTAAAGGTTTTCAGCGACTGCAGAAGGATCTTGGAGCTGGAAAGTCAACTGGTGAATCAGTTAAGCAGATGTGCCAGGGTGCTGAAGGGATAAAGGTTCATCCAGTAGTGCAATCTCAGGAGATAGGTTGGGAAACACCAAGTAAAGGTGTTCAGCACCTGGGAACAGGTCTTGTGATGCCTGGGGGTCCTGAAACAATGGATAAGATATCGCCTTGTGACAATCTGGGTGTGGTGGGTGACCCAGATCTCTGTTTAAGGAATCACTTTTCTTCTCTTGATGTTACTGATCCAGTCCAAATGGAGAAGGCTGAAGGGATGGTTACATGTGAGCATGGAGGGGGGGGGGAAGAAGTTAGGGATAACACATAGCAAGAAGGAAATGGGACAAGTGTGCTGGATGGAAAACTGGTGGAGGAGGAGTTCACTCACATTGCATCAGATAACCTGGTGTCTGTGGAGGTGGAAGTGGATAAGGATGTAGCATTTCCAGGCAGTAATGTGTTAACCCCTATTGACATCAATAAACCTTACGTGAGGGCTGCAACCTCGGAGGGGGGAGGAAATGATTTATTCAAGGGTCTATGAGAGGCCCCCAGGGAGGTAGGAGATAGTTCCAATGGTGAGAAAGAGAATGAGAGGGAGGTGCTCAAAGCCTCGTATAGTGACATGGTTCGGGGAGAATGGAAAGGAACATCTGACAATGGGAATGGCAATATGGGAACCAGAAATGATACAAAAAAGAAAAAACCTAGAAAAGACTACTCCAACATGCCGAAGACGGTGTCTACGAGGTCCTCTATCAAAAATGGAAAAGGGAAGGAAGTAAACACAAAGAAGGGACAGAATAAGTCAGTGTCTAGGACGTCTCTGTCTGAAAGGGAGTTACGTCTTAGGGAGAAATACATCAATATTCTCAACCAATATGCTCCATCTGAGTGTGAATCAGCAGATCCAGATGACTCGGATGGTGGTGATGATGGGGAATTTGATGTCTTTTGAGTGGCATTTTTGTTGGGGGTGTTTTCTCTTTCTTTTCTATGTACTTTGTACTGCTTTTTTCTTTTTTTAATAAAATTGGGACCGGGCATTCGGCCTAGGCCTGCATCTTTCTATTATATATTTTACCTAGTGTTTCACAAAGGGGAGACTCAATTATCTTTGTTAAAAAGAAATATGGATCCACATGGTTGTACATTGATTATAGGGAAATCAAGGCCGTTATAATAAAGAACAAGTATCCTTTACCTCACATTGATGATTTGTTCATTAAACTACATGGAGCCCATATATTTTTCAATGATTTATCATTGTTATGGGTATCATTAATTGTGAGTGAATAAGGAAGAAATTTTGAAGACAAATTTTTAGACAAGTTATGAACATTATGAGTTTAGAGTAATGCTACTTTGAGTGACTAATGCACCCACTATTTTTATGAACATAATGAACAGAGTATTCAAGGATTATTTTAAATTTTGTAGTATTCATTGATGATATTATGATTTATTCTAAAACCAATGAGAACCATGAAATTCATTTCAGATCTTCCTTAAAACTCATAGAAGGGAGGAGTTATCTGAGAAATTTAGTAAATTAAATTTCTGGCTTTAAGAAATCTCATTTATTAATCATATTTTCCCCAAATATATAATATTAGTGGGTATTTCAAAGGAAAAGGCATTAAGATGATGGTCTATGCCAACAAACATAACTAAGGTACGTAGTTTCATTGGGTTGGTAGGTTGTTATTGGTGATTTGTCTAGAATTTTTCCAAATTAACAAACCCCTTTACTAATCTCACATGTAAAGTTGTTATTTTTTTCTAGATGAAGGAATGTGAAGAATGATTTTATGAGATAAATATAATAATGGTTAATGCTCAAATTTTTAATCTACTATATGGTAGTGATGGGTTTGTCATATATAGTGATTCATAAAAGAAGGTACTTGGTTGTGTCTTAATGAAAAATGAAAATGTTATTGGATACACATCAAGGAATTTGAAGACTAATGAACAGAACTACCCAACCCATGATTTGGAGTTAGTGGATGTAAAATTATATTTTTAAAACTATGGAGACATTATATCTATAGAGAAATACATGGGATATACACGGATCATAAGATCTGAAAATTAATCTTCTCACAGAAAGAGATCAACATGAGACAACAAAGATAGATTAAACTACATAAATATTATAATTTATCAATACAATACCACCCATGGAAAGAAAATAAGGTGGTGGATGCATTGAGTTGGAAGGATCATGGAGTTCTAACCCAAACGAGGATTGAGAAGGATCCTATGTTAATGGATCTAGTGAAGATAGATATGGTAATTTCTTAGGAATGGGATAAATGAATAATTTATCAAATAATTAAAAAACAATCTCTATTTAAGAGGATAAAGTCTTCTGAATTTGATGATGAGGACTTTCATCAGAAAATTACTGGAATGATTGGTGTAAAATTAGAAGGATTTGTTTGTAAAGATGGTTTTATAAAATTTGGAAAAATACTTTGTGTTCCATATATACCTCAGCTAAGAAGAGATTTATTGGATGATGCTCATGGATCCAATATTTCTGTACACATTGGGATCATAAAGATGTATAGGGACTTGAGGGAACACTTTTTATGTGATAACATGAGTGTGAAGTTGAAGATTATGTGTCCCGATGTCTTGTTTTTAAATAAGTGAAAGATATAAGACACCATACTAAAGGAGTTATGGAACCTCTTCATATCCCTATGTGGAAATGGGATGAAATTACTATGGAATTTGTTACAAGACATCCAAATAATTCAATATGGGTTATTGTTGATCACTTAACCAAATATTCTCATTTACTTGTAATAAGAGACGATCTTCATCTTCAATTCCTCACAAGGCTCTAAATTAATGAAGCATTATGAAAGAATGGAGAACCTATGTCAATTGTCTCTGATTGAGTCCCTCGATTTACATCAAAATTCTAGTAGTGTATTCAAAAGGTTCTTGACATTGAGATTCATTTGGGCACTCACTACCATCTAAAAACTTATGGAAAGTCTGATTGAACAATTAAAATAATAGAATTCATGTTGAGATCATGTTCACTCGATTTTAAAGGTATGTGAGATCAATATTTACCATTGGTGGAGATTTATTATAATAATTTTTTTCTATTAAAGTATGAAAAATGAAATGTATGAAACATTATATGGAAATAGGTGTTATACTAAAACTTTTTGGGATGAAGTTGTCAAAAGGAAAATCATTGGCCCAGAACTTGTTGAAGAGATGACGACAAAGGTGAACTCTATTCAGGCTCATACCAAAATGGTTTGAAGTAGGAAAAAGAGTAATGCTGATAATCGAAGGAAATATTTGTAATTCCATGTGAGAGAACATGTTTTCCTGAATTTATCTCCATATAAGGGTGTTATCATGTTCTTTAATAAAGGAAAACCGGGGCCTAGGTACATCGAACCCTTAAAGATCCTTGAAAGAGTCTGTTATGTTACATATTGATTAGAATTACCACCAAATTACTCAATATTTCATGTTGTGATCTATATATCATTACTAAGGAAGTATGTGACTATTCCAACACATGTTCTCAAATATGATGAAATAGATTAGGAACCAGACCTTTTTTATGAAGAAGAACTCATTTGGATTTTGGATTCTAAAGGGAATGTATTGAGGAATCAGATAACTTGTTTGGTAAAGTTACTATGGAGAAATCACAAAAAAGAAGAAGAAAAATTGAAACCAGAGGACTACATGAAGGAGAAACATCAATATTTTTTTAAATAAAATAACCCTAAAATCTTGAGGATGAATTTTCTGTATGAGGGAATAATGTATCACCCCAAGACTTTGACATATTTATGTCTTTTCAATACACACAACACCTGGTCTAAATGAATCATTATTTAGTCACGTTTTGAATATTAAATTAAATTATAAAAACATTTAGAAAGTGTATTGATATATTATATTATATATCCAAAAAAATAATTTTACACAAACTTCTAATTGGCATAGGATGAGAACAAGTACAATATAACATGTAAAATACAATATTTTATTATATATGCAATTTTGTCACATTTTAATAGAGAAACCTCATTAAATCCAAAATTGGACCCTTTTATAAATATAATATGTCAAAATAATCTTTATATTTATAATATAAACATAAAAATTTGGTTAGGATAATTTTTATGTAATTTTCTGTAAATATTTAATTTTTAATGAATGACTAAAAAATTGAATTTTAGATCAAACCTATTTTTAATACAATTAATTTATAAGGTTAATTTTTTTTAAATTGGTTTTAAAGTTTAGTAATATAATATTTTTATCATTTAATTCAATTTATGTTATTGAGATCAATTTATCATTGAAATTTTTATAAAAACATTGCCAACTTTCAGACATTTTTACTCAAAAAACCCACTTTGTTGTCCCATTAGAGGGATTAATTTTAAATTAATTTATCCCATTTATGTGATTTGAATTTGAAAAAATGGATTAATTATTTGGAATATGTATAATTTATAATAACTAATAATTTCAACTTTGTTTTTGACCAAAAATATTAATGAATGTGATTAAAACTAAGTACATCGGTTAAGAGAATAATTAGGCTAATAAATCACAAACCCTTAAATTTAAGTCTCAAAATGTCCTATAAACTTGTAAAAAACTCATTGAATGACCATATTTATACCCTATCATAAATTCTATCATTATTGGTCCATTATTGGATCCAAATTCAATATGAAAAGTGTGGGTGGAATCCCCTCTTCACAAATTTACAAAAATGTCACTCCTCCTCCATTATAAAAGGCCACCACCTCTACCCATACAATAAAAATCTAAAACCAATTATGTTCATCCAATATATGAACCAATATCGTACCGAAAATCATTTATTTGACCTTTAAGCCACCCTTTGGTCATAAATCATCTCAAGGAATCCTTTTGGCACAAACCCAAATGAGTTACACAATTTAGAGGTAACATCTTCTCTGAAGGTCCTTTAATTTAATTTCGTTTTCACCCATAGACTCTATTTATTTAATTATTGTTTTTTAAATAAATTATACTATATATAATAGGATTTTTTTCTAAATTTTCAACCTAAGCATACACACACCTCCATCTAATGGATGTTGAACATACTCTTTCTGTGTATGGTAAGCAATGATTGTTTGTTTCTCCTTTACCACTAACCCTGGTGGCGATTATGATGGACATATTAATTATATATGTAATATATTATATTTATTATTTCCTTATTCTTTTGTATTTCTTTTACAATACACATCTTTTTAACTTCCGTTTGGTGTTAAAACGATTATTTTTTTGAGGAAGTGTGGGCAACCACACCCTCAAAGCGATATGACCAATTCAGGCCATTCATGGAATATATTAAGAATGGTTATAATAAATCTATAGAACATATATAAAATAAATATAATACTGGAAATGATAATATACATATGTATCATTTAGTTTTAAAACAACAAATAAAATAAAGTAGCATTTATAAGTACCTACAACCTACCGTCTCCATAAACGGTGCACTTCATTTCAAATATCCAAATATTACGGACTATTCTAAATAACTATTTCATTAATAAAAAATATAATTTAGAAATGGATTAAATTCTTGATATCATAAAACCTGGATATATTTATTAAGAACTAGAAATAACAAGTCAAAACATACTTGAGAAAACTAGGCAATTAACACCCAAAATAGTAAAAATAATGAAATAGTGTTAACAAACAGGTAATAAAACAATGTAAGAAGTTAATATATGATATTATAAAAATGTGTATGGTTCTGGTATTAGTTATTAACATATTTTAAAACTACTCTATAGGAATATAAATTCCACACAATAAAAAAAGGGTAGGGTGAGGATTTTCATCTCACTTTTTAAATATGTGAGATTCATGTCATAATCACTACTAATTATGTTCATGTATCATACCTTTTGGTGATTTTGTTATATTAAATCCTGAATCCTATTATTATAATGATATTATAAGATTAATTTTATTTACTACCTTTATGGGGATTATTATTTAAATGTATCAAAGTGGTATTGGACACTTTGGGAGGTTGAAAGATTATTCTCCTCAAATGTCCTTAATCTCACTTCCTTTTTGTGATTGCTAACATTACCTTGAATAAATAAATTTTTTACAATAAATTTTCATTATAAATTTAATTTAATATTCATTCTATAATATAATGGATATAATTATTTCCTAAACATTATACCATTTTCATACGGTGGTAGTTCAAAAATTATTTAATTATTTAGAAAATTATAGCTAAATATGTATCTCTAATTAAATTTTGTTATTTGATAAGTAATACTAGTTATTTTGATTATTAAATATTAGTAATTCACTGTAATATAATTGATAGGTGTATCACTGACATTATATAGCTCCTCTAAGCATTGAAAGGTTCTCACAAGACGAATAATTTGGCCAAATGGGTTTATACACTTAGTTTTAAACAATCCTGTGAAAGGTCTTAATGGTAATAGGTTTTCATGTTCATGAGACATGACATTCAATAAGAAAGAAGTTTCCCTCATTTAGTATCAGTAATTTTTTATGCATGAGATTTTTTGTTGATATATCTTTGGATGTAGTTCATTCTCAGATTATTGATTTCTGGAATGGTTTTCAGTTTCTTACATGACACGTTATTTATGCCTTATCTAGTTCTTTTTTATGGAAAGTTTGCTAATTTATTTAACTTTATATATAGATTGATTCATTATTTCTTCGGTTCTACATACCCTTACTAATAATTTGAGCTCACCCTTATTATGTTTCTTTTCCCAGGTTATGAAGAAGAGAATATTGAATAAGCTTTCAAGGATGGTTTTTATTTCAGTTTATTATGTAGAAAGTTATATTTTGTTTTCGAAATGTATTATGGGTATTATGTATCAAATATGGCTTTCCAAGACTGCTTAACATAATGGTCTTTCAGGATTTTTTTCTTCATAATAATTCCAATTTAATGTAATAATGCACCGTCTCTAGGCTTCTAGGGTTGATGCGTTACATATGCAATATATAGAAACACACACAACTAATATTTATATAATTTACTCAAATTGTAGTATATTTTAGAATTTCATTAAAGCATGATACATTTAATATATAATATGTTTTTAATCAGTCAACTTTATTTTTTTGTTTTTAATACTATAGTTAGGGTATTCATTTTTAATGTTTTATATTTATTATTTTATTTTTGATTTTAATAATTTTTATTATATATATATATTATATTTTTTAATATTTTCAATATGTATTAATCCTATTCAATATATTTGTATACATATCCATATTTTTTAATAAATTATAATTTATTAATTAAACTAATCCATTTTTTCAATAATTTTTAAGTGTACTCATTTTAAGATATTCAATTTTACTTATTTTTAAAATGAATGTAATTATGTTTATATATCCATTAATAATGTTAAAAATAAATATGTAAATAAATATTTATAAATAAATATATCTGTAAATGTGTATTTACTACATTAATTTTTATTATTAATAAATAAATATTATTTTTAAATAAGTATTTATGAAATTATAAATAAGTAATTATAATTATATATAAATATTTATAAATTTATAATAAATTTATTTAAATAATCATAATTAGAAAACATTTAATAGTTCTTTTTAGCACTGATAATTCTCGATATTTATCAGCACTAAAAAATCACTGATAAATACTATATTTATCCGTGCTTATAGATTTAGTGCTGATAAAAGGGATCTTTATCACCACTTTTCTAAAAGAACCGTTAAAAGTATCCCCAATCTATTTAAAAAACCATAACCATGAATCAGTCACTCATGATTTTGATGCTCTCAAAGAACTCCTCTACTATCAATGTGACTCCTCTACATTCCCTCAGATTAGTCAAAGCTATAATCCAATTTATGTTATTTTATACTCATCCTCTAAAATTTCTTGATGTTTTGGGTTCTACGTTTTGTGTTTTTGTGCTTCTCTTAAAAATGAAGAACCCAACATCTCTTCATGTCACTACTGAAATACAATGAGCATGGTTCTGTTTCTTCTTCTCCTTTCATATATATTTTTGTGTCAAGACCATTTTTCCCCGAAGACACATAGAGATTATTTTCTCTACTCTAGACATTAATTAGGGGTCCTCTCATCCCATTAGTTTTCTATTCATTTGAATAATACAGCGTTCTAATATCTATGTAGTTTCAAAATTTTAATTCATCTAATATACCAAATTATAGATGTGAATGGATTAATTTTGAAGGGTTTTAAGGATTAGAGGATACCATATTATATCTCCCATTTAAGGGTGATAAACATATAGGGACCAAGGTAAGTGTAAAAATCATTAAAAAATGTTTTGTGGATTGTGGTTATTCATGTAAATTGTTAAACCCAAAAATGGGTTATTTAGATTTATAAATTTTATGAATAATTATTTATTTAAATAAAATAATATTAAATTAGTTATTCACATTTAAAAAATAATTTTAGTGATTCATCTTGTGAGAGTTTTTTTAATTAATTAAATATTATTTTTAAACATTAAATATGGGTTACAAAGAGCGATGGATAATTTATTTGGTGAGAAACTTATGGCCATTTTATTAATGTTTCCTAAAATGTATAGATTTGAGAAATCATTGGGTAAAAAGGCTTATATGTACACAACAATAAATTGATAGCATATTTCCCAAAAGTAAGAGAGTTTTCCATGGTTGGATAGTTGATCAAGAAAACTATGATATGTAGTTTATTAATATATTTACAAATCAAAATATAGAGATAAATAATTTATAGGATAAAAAAAAATTTAAATGAAATATAACATGGTGAATAACCATAGAGAGAACAGAAATTGAATAAAATATACATTCAATGGTTTGTTTCTTTATATCACACAATCATGCAATTTGTTATCTATGTGAAAAATGCATAAAATTGAAATAAGATCACCCAATTTTTGTAAACCCTTTATTTCATTTCATATCCAAACCTCTCTTCTTATTTGATCACTATTTATCACTAGGATAAGGCTCTTGCACTCCTTTGGGGATCAAGGGTCCTCAAAAATATTTCTATGATTTAAGGCTACTGCAATATCCTCAAAGGCTAGAATAGTTTCTTGGATGCATCAGTATAATAAATAAAACATATTCCATTGAAGATTAAATATGTATTCCACTGATACTATATTACGAGTATACCATAGGTGTTTTTTTATTTTTTTACATTCACATTTATCTTAGAGATTAATTATCCCTTATTTAGGTTTTTTATCCCTCTAATGATTATAGGATGATACCAAAAAACTCATAAGTGGTATCAATGACTTGTTCTTAAAGGAAACAATGTATTAATCTATCAGTTTTTTGAATAAATAAATGTCATATTTTTTTATTTCAATATCATATATCATGATATGAGTGATTTCATTATTCATCTATATCATATGGATATTATATATCATATGGTATGACATATATAAAATCTATGGAATTGAACAAATATTGTTTCATAAAATTTATGTTAACATAAAATACGACGCTATCCATGGTTTGTGTGAATGTATATGATCAAAGGACAACTACAATATTACCTCAATTGTTAAATATGATAATATAAATACATTATATCCTATCATATTTGGTGAGACCATTCGTAGTTTATGATTAAAGATTCATAATAGAATATGATAGAGTTCCAGGGATACGTCTCTCCAATATTATTTTTTACAAATGATAATATCATTATTAGTCATAAATTAGGACATTCCTAGATGTAATTTTAGATCTAATTCATGATATGTGGTTTAATTTTCAATGATGGTAAGTATATATGGTTCCTTTAATATTTTATGGTAATATATAATGATAGTATATCTAGGAGTGGATTTAATGGATTCATTTCATTTCTAAGAGTAAAAAAATTCTAGACTTTTTGATTTATTCCATTAATGTAGGTTCCTATGAAAATTTATCCTTACATTCTTTGTTTTCTTCAATATCTTAATGACGGATTAGACTCCCTCTTTCAAACTTTCCATCATCCCATTATCAATAGATGGATGGAAATCAAGAATCTGAGGATATATTAAATAAATTTAGTGAAGGTTAGTTATATTATAGTATTATTTTATTATATCTATGCTCAATATAGTAACCATTTTTAGGAAGGATGGATGAAATTGTGGACTTTATGCATGGAGTGTATTGCGTTGTTTTTATTCAGGACAACATAAATGTTTGACTACTCATGTAGACAATGTATTCTAAACATAATTATGTTTAAAATCTTTAAGAAGAACATACTATTGATGATAATATTATAGAGTTATTAGGGGATCAACAACATGTTGATCAAAAAAATGAAAAAAACAAGAACAATACAACATCACAGATTTGAATAAAATTATCAAGGCATGAATTCAGGGTATAAAATTTTAGGTTGGTTAGAATCAATGTTGAAAACATATTAACCCCAACAATTCAACTTTCATTATTTATCATGGGGAAATAAAAAAGGATGAATTTTCTCATTGATATTGACTCATGGTGCCATGTCTAAACTATAATGAAGGAAATCCTTTGGATAGGTATAATGGTAATGTTACAATATAGTTTCTTTATTTTACTGAAAATTATACAATGAAATGTTAATTTAATTTTCATTATTCCTTATAGAGTTCATTTATTTTAGATGATTATTGTACGAAATATGTCTTAATGGCTACAAGATAATAACATATTTGCTTTCAGACTCATCTAAAAAAGTTTTATCTTAGGGATCATAAAGGGACAATAATGCCCCACCCCAACTATGTTATTCACACATTATAAATCAGGAAACCTAGACTAATTTTAGCAATCATCACAATGGAAAGTCATTTTAGGTGAATTTGGTCGATAATATATTATTTTACATTATTTATTTTATCTACCTTGATTCAAAATTGTTAATTTTTGAAACTGCAAAAGAGTGCTGAAAATAAATAACATGCATCAAAACCAGCATACCCCTATCACAAAGGAAAGATGGGGTACACATAATTAGAGAATAAATTGGTAAGTATTTTAAATCAATAATAAATGTTTAATTATGTGACACAAAACAAAATATGATCATTTTTTATATAAATATTGATAAATAAATATCTAAAGACACTTTCATCCCATATCATGTGCTATGGAAGGAGGCTTGTGTAAATAAGGATAGAATATTAGTTGATAAAAACATAAAATTAGTCTTGGAATCATTTATAAGTATTAAATAATAGAAATTTGTTATAATTTATAATAATATTACATAAAATAAATATGTTCATATTTTTTTATATTGTTTAGACACAAGATCCGGTAATGGTCATACTAGAAGAAAAGCGACTTTAAGTAGCATTGAAGTGGCCTAAACAATATGGTCATATTAGAGGATTAGGTTTTGGAGACTCAACTCAAGAGTATTTCGAGAAAATAAAACCACATGAATATAAGTATAATATATTGATAGTAATTTAGAATCAAATATACTCATTGAAAGATATTATATTGTAGTATGGTTTGGAACAACAATGTATAGGAAATGATAAAAGTGAACCGGTGGTGGAGAAAGATCTGAACATGATTGAAATGATCCCACTATCTTTGAGTCTAGTCATTCCCCCCAAACCTTACATGGGTTAATCAATTTTATCATTACTCTTTCTCCTAAATATGAATCAAATAACTTCACATAACTTTATATTACTAATTTTTTATAGGGTGTAGTTATATGTGACTTTTATCTATCAACACCCACGTACCACCATATTGTGAGGGGCACAATGTTTAATATCCCATGAGATAAGCTAGACAATCAAACCCTACCAAAAGATCACAAGAGAGTGGATATTGAGGGAGTTTATTAGTTGACTGCTGAGTTTCCTGTTCAATTTGTTGGTCTAGATATTACAATGGTCGAAGACGTTGTTGGAGCTTTCATATTATGGACATATAATATTATAAGGATACAAAAGGTATGTATTTAAAGAAAATTCTTATAAAAATCATGTAACATTTGATGATAAAAGGTTTGAAGTTTGGTATGATATTACATATGGATAATTCAGTGGGGAAATGAATGGTTGAATTGAGAAAATATAATGAAGCAACCAATAAAACAAAATGAACTTCCAAGAGTACCTTCTCTCCACCAGATCCAGAGAAACATTTATTTACATTACTAATTCATACAGAGATCATATTTAAATATAAATATATGTATTAAATTCACTATGAATAAGAAATATATAGAGTTTACATTATATATGGAATTGGACTTGAGACTCCAAATGAGATTCTCAAACATCAATGGTCACACATCTCAGTTGTGAATACACACAAAATGTACATTTTCATAATATATATGTCTAAATAGTGATCCGAATATGTTTATTAAAGCTAATAACTATTCATATTTTTTAAAGACCTTTATATTACAACTATATATATGTAATATCACGCGAATCACTATTTAGATTCATTAATATCATTATCATTTCGACAAGAGACATTAATTTGGATAAGGTACCAATAGAGCATAAAATGGAAAAATTACTCCACGAGTTTAATAAAAAGTAATCAGAAGATAAAATCATTTTATTCCTATAATAAAACTATAAAACTATAAAAACTAATAACATAAAATATATTTTTAAATCTTTAATTAATTAATTGTTTTTGTTTTTTATGAATAATTGGATGCAGATAGCAGTCAACATATGTAACACTCGAGACTTTTATGTGAAATATTTTGTTTTTATGTTATATAAATCTTTCACTACACACAAAACTATCATGGATTTCTTTACACGCAACCACGACCTTCCTTGATAGCTTGCGTCGTACGCAATACCGAGTTTCACTAAACAATGATATGCTATTAAAATATTATTAAAACTAGCCGTTATGAATAGTAATAACCACTTTTTGAAATTTTATAAATTTTATGTTTTAAAATGGACTTCATTTTTGGATTTGTAATATTGAAATTATCCTAAGGTTAAATTTTGGTATTTTTCTGAAAACATTCAATTTTTGATGAATAGTGAAACCACTAAGTGGTAGTTAAAAAAAATGAATTTTTCATAACACTTAATTTTACCGCTTCTGTGAGTGGAATTTCGAAAATCCGAGAGACACGGTTACTATCAAGGACTAAAATGTGGTTCAATGAGATGAAAATAATTTTTGGTGAATAGTAACTTTTTACTTTTTTTTACCACGGTTAAAAGTAATTAGGGCAATTAAGGGTAAAAATGATATTATTATTACCCTAACAGATGTCTTAATTATATTGGACAAGTGTAATTCGACCAAAAAAAACCTTAAGAATAAAATATGACCATTAAGGCCCACTTAGATTAGATTAGGACATTTATTATTAATTTATTTAAAGAAGGGTTAAAATAGTTAAAATCAATGTTTAATAACTAAATCATTTTTAATATAAGGTTATACATAAGATAAATTCGACTATAAATATTAATTATAAATCTAAAAATATTTCCTACATAATTATATTTTTATTGTAATTTTTAGACTTTAAATAATTTAATTTATATATGACACAATGATGATGCAGTAATTACTATAATAGTGAAAAATTAGAATAATTGGTATTATAAATACCCAAATAAGTATATTTTTTAGACTTTTTATTAATTAAACTAATTTTCTAGGTTAATATGACATGTTAGTATTGATTTAATTAACTTTGGTCGAAGTAATCATTCTGTTATGAGTTTCAAAAAAATCAACTATTCAATAGTGTCAAAATTGACATAAAATAGTTTTTAAAACAAATATTATATTATTAATTGTTATTTTATTCCTAAAAATCTAATGTTCGGCCAACTGACTTAGATAAGGTTATATTTATTAATAAAACACAACTTGGGGGTCTCTTGGATGTATATGGTAAATTTATTTACTATATAATATAAAAATACAAAGTGACATGGTAAATGTCAATCTAATTAATTAAGAGTTAAAACTAAAGGATAAGGTTAATATAATGACCTAAACTTGTCTAAATTCTATTGGATAAGATGATTTAGACCCATCCCCACTTTATCTTAGAAATAAATCAATTTGGAGCTATTTAAAACCGAACTTGACTTTATAATAAAATAATATTTTTAGTTATTCCAAAGGCGCCCCTCTCCTCCCTTATAAAAGGGAACCTCCTCCCTCTCTTCCTCACACCACTTTGAGCCTTCATGCTCGGCCAAACCCTGCCACATTCTCCTCTCCACTTCCCTAGAGACATCCTAGAGGTCTTGCCTTCTTAAAAGTCCAATTTTTGTGCCCTAAAAGAAGGTCTCAAAGAAGCACTTCAAAGAAAATGTAATGTCCGTTACCGATTCTTTCATCTTTATTTCTTCTTCCACTTCTTCTTCTTTAGTTGTTTCATTATGAAGTAATAACATCAGTATCACTCATATACATATATTTTATTATAAGTATGAAACAACCCTATTTCACCATCTATCCATCCTAAGGAAAAAGAAATCACCGCGCGTGCGTACGTACGGAATACCATCTCCACGCCGTGGTGTAATCTATTTTCCACCACCACCTTACTTGGATGGGTATAATGGTGTAAATAATGACTATATATGACTATTATAAAGTGATATTGATTATGAAATAGTATACATACACTCCAATACAATTCCACGATCATAGGAACGATATCATCACTCGTGCGTACGTACGGAATACCGTCTCCACGATGTGATGTGACTCGTTCTACATGATCTTCAACTCATAATGATTATATAATTGAATTGAATGAATTAATATGATATATATTACACTAATAAATTTTTTTAAATGAGGTATCTATAACCTAAAGAGAAGAATAATAATTTATTCGACAAAACACGCATAAGAACAAAAAGATATAAACACCCGAATAACAAGTAGCAATGAAATATTACTACTAAGAAGCTAAGAATATGAACATATATGATATCATAAAAATAAGTATGATTATATAATAAGTCAATAAAATTATTTAAATCATTATACAGGAGGTTCGGACAAGTACAAAGCATATCGAACCTAAGGTAAAGGAAAATATCACAATCTCATTTTTATCCGAGATTGTTTATACTTTGAAATTTACTGGGGTGTATTTTATCATCCAAATCCATGTTTCCTAAATATGTAATATTTATATCCTTATACAATAGTTTATATCCAATTTTACCCTTCGGTGAGTTTTTAGTAAAAGATATGAAAGGAATCTTTTGTCGTTTTTCGTACGAGGTACTTTTTGACTTTTCCGACAAAAGTATGAAGAATGTTTTTTTAACTTCTATGACATGAATGGATTTCTAAAACATTATTTCCAAGAAACTTACTTTACAAGTTTTTAAGTTTATTTTTAATCAAATTCTTTTAGTTTAGAATTGTATGACATGTTAAGAAAGGAAAAGTGTTTTTGAAGGAGAAAGGATATTTTCCTCAAGAATGGAGTTCAAGTGTTTTATCAAAATTATTTTCCATCTAAGATAATAAAGTGTTCTATTTTTATCCCTATTATTACATTGATTTGATTATGTTGTGATGGAATTATATTTTTATGAATTCCTTTATCTTATATGAATTGATTTATGATGTCACGATGTTTAAGATTCCCATTTTTATTACACGGGTTATGCTATGATGTATGTTTTTCTGATTTTGTGGCACACATAAGAATTGTATCATTATGAGATGGGTGGGACCTGTATCTCCCTCCAATGCATTGGTTAAAGATTTTATATCTCATGAGATAGACATGGCTGGAATGGTAGGTTATACCGGTTCAGTGAAACAGGACTGAAACGAGGAGTGAACTCGGTTCAGAAATGGACTTTGTTCACTAAGATAGTATTGTCAATGACTCTTAACAAACAAGAAATGATTCTCTATGATTATGTGTGTATGCCACAAAGTTTCATGTTTTATGTTATGATTATTGGAATTACATTTCACTTCTATGATTTATCCCATGTTATGATATTATGATCTCTTTTGCAGGTTAAGATTTCCAAAAGTTATGTTCTTATGTATATGATGTGATTGATATTTCTTTTGTTTACCCTTACTGAGCATTTGAGCTCACCCTTTTGTATGTTTTATTTCCCCAGGTCCGGAAGAAGGTTATTAAGTAGGATATGCCAAAAAGAGACTCTAGATATGATGAAATAAATGGGAGGAAAAGTAGATGCTTTATGAACCAGTTGTTCATATTTCCCAGTTTCTAAAGACTCTATACCTATACGGTCCTTTCTTGGTTTTAGTATATGTTGTAATAAGTGTGCTTCAATTCTGATGTAATAAAAATGTATGTACAGTATGGGTCGTTATAACATAGACACCCTGAATATTTATTTTTCAGATTCAATGCATGGAAATATTAACAACCGACCACACATGATGTGTATTGTGAATATGTAATAACCTACTATCAACATTTTATAGATAAACATTGAATTATATGTGTACTTTGTGTTTTAATCATAATTTTCTTATAATAAGTCAGTCGCTAAATACAAGCTAAATCATGGTATGAATTCAGCATCGGAATAGATACATTATATAGATTACGAAAAATGGAAACAAATTAAGGTTTATAAAGAAATATTAAACCATCAAAACATTTCAAAAACAATTTACTTATTTTGGTAAATGTTTTAGCAGTGTCTGATATAAGTTAATTTAATCAATTGTGTATATGATGTCTCAAATTTATGAGATAAATCATATAGCATGAAAAGAACAGTATCCCTCAATAGGTAATTTCCAAAGGAAATTACAATTTCATTAAGTATATTTCATAATAATTTTTTTTGATATTTTCTCAGTACTATTAAGTTTACCGAAAAAAGATTTATTCAAAAGAAGAAATAATTTTGCTTATACATGAGTGTGAAACATACAATTTTTCAGAATGTATAATGATTTTTTGGGGATTACATGCAATGATTGGGATCTAGTATGAGTTACAAGCTTAGAAATATATTTGGGGTGTGAATAATTAGTGTCAGAATTATTATATATTATTTTTGATCTCTTTCTCATGGAAAATATTAATGGAGGAAATAAATTTATTTATAAGTGCTGACATGTGAATAGTAAATTCATTGGGAAAACTCAGAGGTGGAGGTGGAGGCGGAGGTAAAGGAAGTGGAAGAAGTGTAGGTGAAGGTGGAATCAATGTCTGATTCAACAACCAACATGGAGGAGAAGGTAGAGATGAAGACCGAGGTGGAGACTGAGGAGGAGGAGGATTATAAGTGCTAGTTAGAAAACAATAAAATTGTTGGGAAATAATGTAGAATATGGATAATAACATTATTGTGTTTTTGAATAATTATTTAAAAGGTCACAAAACACTTTCCACATAATATAAGAGGTATTGTGCATGTTTTCTATTTAAAATGGCATTTTAGTAAAAAATACATGTGGTGTACTCAGAACCAAGAAAATGAATTTTGATTGTTTTGTTACTTTAGTAAAATGATCCATATGTAATTTGTGAAATGTATGGATTATCCACACCTCAATCCACCACACGGTGCGACTGGTATGAATCCAAGTGAATCTTTTTACTCAAAACTAAAATTAATTATAATAAAAAAACAACTGAAATACTAAAAATTAAGAAAGCATGATTTTATTATTTTGATACTTTAGGAAAATGATTCATGAGTCGTTTAAAATGTGTATAAATCATCTGATCCTCAATATAAAGCATGGTGTGACTAGTATGACTCCAAGTGTGTCTTTTTTATTCAATATTAAAATTACTTTTTGTAAAAAAATAGCTGACATACTCAAAACTGAGAAAATGTATTCGAATTGGTTACTTAATTTATGACAATGATCCATACATCATTTTTGATGTAAAGGCATCAGACACACCTCTATTTTACACATGGTGTGACCTGTATGACTCTATGTGCATATTTGTTATTCACAAGTGACATTAATGTTAATAAAAAAACAAATGACATAATCAAAACAGAGCAAAAAAATTCTGATTTTTTTTTCATACTTTAGGAAAAAAAATACATGAGTCATTTAGGATGTGTATCATTCAGTCGTGACTGAATACGACATATGGTGTGACTGGTATGTCTCAAGGTGTGTCTTTTTATTCAAAACCAACATTAATTTTAATCAAAAAAGCAATTAAAATACTCAAAACTGAGAAAACACATTCTAATTATTTTGATAATTTTGGAAAAATATCCATGAGTCATTTGGGAGGTGTATCTTTCATCCTCACCTCAATTCAATGCATAAAGTGACCGGTATGACTCCAAGTTGGTATTTTTTATACAAATTTGACATTAAGTTTACTATATAAAACTTGCATACTTAAAATTGAGCAAATAAATTATGATTGTTATGGTACTTTAAGAAAATTATCCATAAAACATATTTTATGTGTATGGATTAGGAGAACCTCTATTCAACACATAGTGTGACCGGTATGACTCGAAGTGCATCTTTTTTTTTCAAAAGTGACATTAATGTATTTAAAAAAACAATTCACATACTCAAAACAAATAAAAATAATTTTGATTGTTTTAATACATTAGTAAAATGATCTATGAGTCATTGGAGACATATAAAATTTATCCTTACCTCAATCTGATGCATGGTGTGACCTATATGACTCCAAGTTCAACTTTTTATTCTAAATATATATTATTTTATATAAAAAATCAACTGATGTACTCAAAAAAAACATTCTGATTGTTTTGGTACTTCATGAAAATGATTCGTACCTCATTTATGACATGTGGGGATTAGCTTCACCACAATATAACGTGTGGTGTGACCGGTATGACTCCAAGTGAGTCTTTTTATTCAAAAATAAAATTGATTTTTATTAAAAAGACTATCAACATACTCGAAACTAATAATAAAATATTATTATTTTGATAATTGAGGAACCCTTCCATTAATCACTTGGTATGTGTATCATTCAGCTGCACCTCAATCCGACACACGGTGTGACCAATATGACGGAAGTTCAACTTTTTTATTCAAAATTGACATTAATTGTAATAAAGAAAATAACAAACATACTCAAAAAGGATCGAATGAATTTGTATTGTTTCGATATGTTAGGAAAATGATCCATACATTATTTATAACATGTAGGGATCAAATGCACATCTATCTGATGCATAGTGTGACTGGTATGACTCAATGTGTGTAATTTTTTTAAATGACAATAATGTTAATTAAATAAAAAATTGACATAACGAAATCTAAGAAAACTTACTCGGATTGTTTTGATACTTTAGGAAGATTATCTATGAGTCATTTGGGATGTGTTGAATTCTCCCGTGCCTCAATCGGATGCTTAGTGTGACCGTTATGACTCCAAGTGCATCTTTTTTATTCAAAATTAAAATTAAAATTATTAAAAAAAACAACTGACATACTCTATAATAGTTTTTCCCTTTTCTTGTATTATGTTAGAAATTTTATTTAATTTAAATTCACTATTTTTATCTTATTTTGGTAATTTGTTTGTTACTTATACTAATGCGCTATGTTTCATCATCACACTACATTTTCACCTTTATCAACACTACAAACTGTGATGATAAATTTTCCATTTATCAGGGCTTATAAATCTGCTGATAAAGTCTATCTATATCAGTACATTTAAAAGCTCTGAAATATCATACATTCATTATCACAAATAAAATGACTGATAAATCATACTTTTATTATCTAAAATAAATGCACTAATAAATAATACTTTTATCTGCAATTTTTAAATAGAAAATAATGTTACTATTTATCAGTAATAAATAAAAGCACTGATAAATGGGGGTTTTTATCAGTTTTGTTAAAAGTGTTGATAAATAATACCATTATCAGTGCTTTTATTTTCACTGATAAATCTACACTTTATCAATTTTTTTCTCTGGTAAAATACATGGACTTTATGTGTGCTATGATCATTAATTTTCAAGCACTAATAAAGGTTGAGTCTAGAACTATTAAAAGTGTGTTTTGTAGTAGTGGGGTTAAACAAAAAAGATAAGGGTCTGTTAGATAATAAACCAGGTCTAAATCGCATTGAATGGATATATTTAAATATTATTCTATCCCATGAAAAAATATATATTCATTTGGAATCGTTTTTCTTGGGAATTAATTTATCATTTTGGATTCCATTTTTAAATGTTTAAGTAGTTTCCATGTAGGTTCCTTTCACCCTAATAAAGGGACCTCTCCTCTCTTCTCCTCTTTACACTACAAGATCCTTTAGGTTTGTCCAATAATTGAAAAATAACCCTCATAAATTCCATTTTCATGTCCAATAGTTCATTTTTTATTAAGAAACCATCCTAATAAGTCTTTGTTATAAACCTAAATAGGCTCTCCAACGAAGAGGTATAACACTTAACCATGTGTTATCATTTTATTTCTCCTTCCACCCTATGAAATCCAAATCAACTATTATCATATAATAACCCCAGTATATTTTATATAATGAGATGATATTATGTTTTTTTAATGACTTATATCTATATCGACTTCTATCAATTGGTAAATTAAACTGTCGATCGTGTGTATGGTGGAATACCGCCTAGCGAATCGATTTAGTTCATTTTCCATCACCACATATCACAGTTGAATATAATGATCAATTTAATTTATATATATTATTTTTATGAGATTTTTATACTTATTTAATTATAATATCACATATACTATCCTAATTTTCATTCAATGGGAGTACGATAACATCGCTTGTGTGTACAGTGGACTACCACCTTGCGAAGTGATGTGATTAAATTTTTGATAATTCATTAAATAGAAGGTAATAAAGATAAATTTAATAAATACATGTGATATATATGATATAATAATGACTATGTGAATTTGATATATATTTTACCTTTACTTTCAATCTATCAATAAAATGGAAAAAATGTTCATGCATATGTACGACCTACCTTCTTCATAAAAGGTGAAATTCATTTTCTAATTCTATCTTTAATAGATTATAATAAATATATATGTAATGAATATATATTATATTTATATTATAAATAAAATTATTTATATAATTAACCCATGATCAAAGTAAAAGGACCAAAAAAACCAAATCAAAACATATATGAAAATTAAAACAGTTATTACCTGAAATGTGATTTTAATAAGGAATTATTAACAAATGGGAAATAAAAGGTCAAAATTAAATAATATATTGTATTATATATATATATATAATAATGGTTATTTATTATATTTATAATAAACCTATATTTAATATACAATATATTTTAATATTTATGAAATAATTTGTGGATTAAGGTAAGGGTTTTTCATCTCACGTATATTTATGTGGGACACATGCAATATTCACAACTTATTTCAATTTTTTGTTTAAATACTGACCATAAATATATTTTATTATTATTATAATGAATGTATACTATATACATATCCATATAATTTTATTTCTTTCATGGGTTTTATGTTTAAAAATATACCAAATTGATAAGGGATTTATGTTATAATCTCATTATTTATAGAAATTGTTTACAATGAAGTTTTAAATGAAGAAATATTGTGATATAGCTCTTTACAAACTCATTTATTTTTTATCTTATTGTTATTTATTTATAATAAATTCATTACTTTCATTTTACTCTTTCTATGTACTCAGGATACCAATTTTGTTTTAAAAAAAATCAACTTTTTTTCTCTTTTTTCTCAAAAACCATTTTTCCATTATGTTAGTGTTTTCTAAAAATGTTTTTAGGAAATTTTTTATGGTATACATTTTTATTAAATAAATGTTTACCCATGCTTGATTTTGTTTTCAAAATGGTTTAAATGGAACATTCATGTAATTTTCTGAATGAGGTACTTGTTGACATTTTACTAAAGTATTAAAGGAATATTTTCCTTTAACTTATAAGACATTAATGACATTTTTTACCATATTGACAACCCAATATTTAAAAATTCAATTATATGTTCCATATTTTATTTTCAATGAAAAGTATTTTCACAAAATTTTGTAAACTAATATTTTTTAAAAGTTGGTTTTCAAAGTGAAAGGGTTATTTTCCTCAAGAAATATTCCAAGTGATATTTCAAAATCATATTCCTTATAAGATAAAATCCTTTGGTGATACTTATTATTTACTTAGGATATGATCTAGTGATACCATCCTTATCTTTTCTATTGATGTGCTATGATTATTAATAAAATATGTTCATGTAACACATTCCTTTTCCATGGGTTTTTCTATAATGAAATGATGAGATGTTTATGAAACCTATTCCATATACCTGTGTTATTCTATGAATAAATGTTTTTAAACCCATTTTTCATGGTTTTCTATATGATGAATGTTTTATTATTGAATGGTGAATATATGAATGTTTATCATTATTTGATAGTGGTTATTTTATAATAATGTATGGTGGGAAAAATATAACCATGTACAACAGTTACGTTACATCCCAGGACAATATTCACATTTTATCTGAGGATTGGTGAGCCCTATATATCCCTCCAATTAATTGGGTAATGATTGATATCCCATGAGATAAATTTGACTGAAATTGGGATTTAACCCATTTCAGTATGGTAATTGTTCAACTATAATAGTCTTTGGAGTGAACCGTGACTACTATGATGAGATGGGGAGTGAACCCAATACACTATGATGGCCTTGGAAATGAGTCTTTACTACTAAGGAAATGATTTCTATGCTTTTGTGTATGAAAAAAATCTATATCTAATTAAAATGTTATGATCTCATGGATTATGTAATTTTATTATTTTATGATTAATGTCTTATGAACTGCCAATATTTATTCCATGACACAAATTTATGATCCATCATATACAGGGTATGGTTTTCGAATGTTATGTTCATGTTCTCATACCCATATACTATTGTTTTACTTATATGATCACCGATATCTCCCTTATTTACCCTTACTAAGAATTTCACCTCACCCTTTCTTTTGTTTCCTTTCCCCGGTTATGAATAATGGTTTTATATATGATAATTATAATACGGGATCTAGTTATGAAGAATTTAGTGGGAGAAGACGTAGTTCACTTATTAACTAGATTTTTATGTCTACAAGTTTCCAAATGCACTTGACCTATACGATTCTTTCACGGGTCATTATGTTATGTAATGAATGTTAATCTATTATGATGTAATATAAATATATGAAAAGCATAGTTTCCTATAAAACCTAATCCAATATAGATGAAAAATAAATTTTATATTTCCATATCTAGCATTTAATTCATGGAACAATAATTTTATAAGAATAAATTTATCACATAAATTAAATAATACAAAACATTCACATCATATAGATATTTTATATACATGAATAATTCAATAGGAATATATAAATATAGTATTTATTTACAGAACATAGTATGCTAACATGAAAACTTCATTTTTATTTAGGAATAAATATATTTTATTTATAATTTCTAACACATATCACTTATACAAAAGTATAAAATATTATAATTTTTTAATAAAATATTAGAAATTTTTATTAAATATTATTATTTTTACATTTTTATCTTATATCATATTTCATGATAAATAATATCCATTATATGTTTTTATTTAACCACGACTTAAATTAAACAATATCCTAAATTCCCTATCATTTTTAATGATATCACTTACACCACCTTTACAATAAGACCCTCTATTTTGTGTAAAACCTGAATTACCATTCATAGACACTGATAAATGTTTTCATATATTATGATGTAGTATAAAATCACAAGATTTTATATATCATACATTATGATTAATCTATTTGTTTCGTATGACTATGAATGACATTGAGTCATTCATTACGATATCTTATATTGTAAAAAATGGCATAATAATCCAATGACTAAAACTTATCCCTGTCATAGTGTGATTTATGATATTTCATTTTACACCTTATGATTCAAATTTTACCCATAACATCAGTATGAATACATGCTGATTCAATAATGAATATTTCTATGATATTACTATTAGATTTTGTTATTTCATTTCGTGCCTATAAATATTGGAAGAATCCCATTAATTATCTATATCTATCATCATTATGTAAATATATAAATGATGAACACAAATATATATATATATATATAAGTACCTAAATTCTAGTATAATTTATCTCTATATATTTTTCTTTAAAGAGATCAACAAGAAATAACATTCAGGATCTTTCCATCACAGGTAGTACACCATCCACTAGACACTTTAAGAAAATATAATTTTAACAACACACATTTTGTGTTAAAAGTAATTAACAACATGCCTATGTGTATTTTGGAAGGTAGTGTGGTTAATTTCTCTTACCTTTTAACAACAAACATTGTTTATTTCTATATATTTTTAAAAACATATATCATGTGTTGTAAAAAACACACGAACATCATATGAGATAGCACAACATATATTTTATATTTTTATATTAATTTTAACACCACACATGATTTATTATAAGAGTTTTTTATTATTATTTATATTTTTAATTGTACCTGGGTGCAACAGAAGTTGTGGGGTCTATGCCAAACAATGGATTTTCTTTTAATTTCTCATATTTCTCCTCATAACTAGATGAATAAAACCATGGAATCATCGAGATAGAATTTTCACATACAATTTATAATTATTTCATAAATAATAATTAACAATTAACTTGTAATTATTTTTTCATTATCAAATCGATTTACCAATCTTATTGTATTCTCATTATGACAAAGCATTGAAGTATAGAATCCCTCTAGTGGTATCCACACATGCTCTAATAACCACAAAACACTACAAATGGAACTTTTTGTGTTAGCACTGAAGTCAGATCTTCTTATGTTATTACCATTGATCACAACTATAATTACTTTAAGATTAGAAATGAATCTATGTAGTTCTCAATGGGAATTGCGAGCTATAATTAGAATTTATGCGCTCTATTGGTGAGAGGGTTTTAGAGAATGTTCTCTCTAGGTCATTAGTTCTTTCTCTAGGGAGATATATTTTACAAAAAAGTTGATTACCTAAGAAATGATATAACAAGATTTAAAAACTAAGGTCAAAGTTGTAGTTGTTATATAAAATCCCTTAAAAACCACTTAATTATATCTAAAACCCAAAAAGTAATAAAAAAAATATTTTTATTATTATTATTTTTATTATTTCCCTGATGTTCAAAAAACATTCAGATATTTAATTATCATTTATTTGAATAAATGATGTTAAATATATCATTTCTATCGAACCCTTTAACATAACCCATCAATCTACCATAGAATTATCAAACCTTTAATAATATTATTTTTCAAAATAAATAAATATCCTTTTAATATTAATTCAATAATTATTTAAAAAATTAAAATAACTAGAATAAAAAATATTTATTAAGACCGGATAACAATTTTTATTCTAATATTAAATTCAAATTGAATATAACTAGGACTCGAGATAGACTTAGTGTGTGACCCTATTGGCATCTCTATATATGGAATTAGGATAACAGACTTAAACTACAAGTTTATCATCTAGAAACACATCAAGTAACTGATTGATAAAGGAGTTAGTATCATAATTACAACAACTTCCTATATATGTTCACCAAGTAACATAATACCTCTATCTATATATCACATCAATTAGGTTTTTCATTAGTGTTATCAACCAGTATACCTAAATATATTTATTTTACTTAATTGAACTTAACTCATAATAAAAATTATATCCATGAATTTAATTTGACAGTTTCATTCTAATCAAATGTTATGAGATATCTCCATTCATTTACTCAGAAGGGGAAAGATTTCTTCAGTTGTTCATTAATGCCACATCATTCAAAAAGCACCCAAGATATCATTGTTCACCATGAAAATGTATCTTTATTTTTTTATCAATATATCAATGTACAAAACTCATAATATGCATTAGTAATAATCTAATGTCTAAGGACCTATACACATGTCTTTATATATGAATATCCAATAACACATTTCGCATGTGGAATAAATATGATCTGATTTTTACCCATAACCTCCTACCTTATTGATTACCATGTGGGACCTTTAGGAGAATAAGTAAAAATGTTTTATAATCCCCTAAAACATGATATAAAGCATCATATGTGTCCCAATATATTTTTTCCAACTGACCATAGAACATATATTTAAGAATATTGTCATAGTAGTTAACGACTCTCTTTATAGTGGCGAGCTGCTATAACCATTTGATGTGATAAATAATCTAATAAGATTATCAAAATAAAGCTACATAGAATAGAATTCATCATATGATAATATATTTATTAATATTATAGACTTTAGATATATAGGTAATCAAACATACAATGTAGTTAGTTCTAAGGCACCAATTCTAATAGAATCGCACTTAGAACAATCCCAATTGTTAATGGATTTTAGTATGCTAACTCTCAGATGATATTAATTATTTCTATAATATAAGGATTTTTCCAATGGGTCTACCATGTTCTCTTATATATAAACTCTTTTTACTTTCACTTCACCCATTTGAGGAAAATCCCACAAGAGGCGACACTTAAAAATTATATGTTTCATCTATTAATGTGACCTTGGATACTTGGTGAGGGCCAACACTATATTATTATCAAAATAAAGTGTGATATGATATTTATTTATAGGAACCACTTAAATAATCTCTATAAATTTACATATAAAAAATGATTCTGTAGCTTCATTAAAATCCACAATATACACAGACTATGCTGTAAAATCGATAGAAACTATTTTCTTTGAAATCTTCCATCCCATAACTACTCTATTAAGGGTGTATACATATCTTTACTATGATAAAAATGAATCCTAATATATCCACAATCTTGTATTTATATACAACCTAATGAGTATATATTTTTCTCCTTTGTAAACTAATAGCATATCCTTATTATGTCTCAGATACATAGCATAGTTTGGACCGCTATCCAATGGAGGTATCATGGATCTACTTAATATCTTCTAATCATTATCAAGGTGTATAAAACATCATGTAATGTCTCTATTTTTTGGTGTATTATGTTTTTCATATTATATAGATTATTTTCATGACCGAGTGCGGAGACAACAAGTGATTCTGAGGTCTGATATGCACAGAATAAATGTTAGAAATATATTAAATGTACTAAATAATATGAGTGCATTGTTTTTACAAAAGGGGGAATAACTACCAAATGGTGGGACTAAATCAAGAAATATAATGGTACTGTTGATTTAAGAATGTTTGTTTTACCCTAGTTGCAAATTAATCATTGTCAGCATGGGATATTTGTGAAAAAAACATTACGAGATTAATTAAATGTAATAAATTAAATAATCAACATAATTTTTTTATTTTTGACATATATAATGAAATAGAAATTTTTTATATGGATATAGATATTGTGTTAGGGTTAGACACTAAACTCTGGAGACCTAGGAGTTGTTGGAGGAGAGATTTCTTAGATTACTACGATAGATCGGGACCAGATCGTGGATCGTTTCACCAACCGAGATGGAGGATCTCATCAATGATGGAAACAAAACTATTATTCTTCAAAGATAAATTAAAACTCCTAGTAGGATGTTTTGTTTTGATTTCCATCTCATTAATTAATCCGAGACAATTACAGATCTATTAAATGAATAGAATTAAAATGCACTTCATCAAAATATTTAATTTTATAAAATTGTTTTATTGTTGATTTATACCTCTTTATTCATATTTCATATGAAAACTAATCATGTACAAATTAAAAAAATCCCTGGTTCATTCCATACATTTTATGTCTAGTGGTTTTTCCCTCTGTTCTTCCCCTGTTCATCATAGGTATTTTCTTTTGGGCCATAATTTGATGAATACCTTGTAATATATTATTGTATGACCATTCTTCGGTGTAATATATTGACACCATGGGTGTGGTTTTTATAAATGGAACATTTGACAAATGGTGATGGGTTTTCTTGACAGATCATTCTTTGAGGAGATTTGGAACCCAAAATCCCATGAATGGAGAATAAAGGCCCGACTAAATCCTGATCTATAGGTTTTGTAAAGGGTGGTGACTCTAGAGAGGTACAGGATGGCGGATAGGTTTATCTAGAAATAACAAGAATCACTACATGTTATTTGGCGTTTAACATAGCATCGACCCCACTGGTTGCAGTGCTAGGGTTCCAACCATTGTTAACTATCACAAACCATGTAAATTTTTCACACGCTATGTGACCTCTTCTGTGAGGCTTAGTGAATACATTAAGAAGTACATAGACACGGGAAAAAGTATATGGTCTAATGTCACCTTGTGTACTTGTTCCTAGACAAATCATGGTGTACACGGTCTAGTACGTATACATTATACACGAACATTTCTAGGAGGCACATGCAGAACACCATGTGTTGCTATATGTTGTTTACCTCATATACACAACATGTATATGAATACTTACATACGTTGTGAGGCTCTTCCACATGAGCAGTCTTGGGGATAGATGGAAACGTCGTGTACCCCATGGAACATGTCGTGTAACCCCACCAAGAGTGATTATAGATCTTGGTTTCCTTCTTCTCAACTAGTTACAGGTTTAGTGTATTCCCTTGGCCCTTTTTTCTCAAGGGTACAATACAACATTACATCCACATCACATGATCGTGATCCCCTCTAGATGTTGAGTCTTAGGTAGAGTTGTGGTGTCCCTCTATGAGACTGGAGTGTGATCCTCCATCATCCTTTTTCCCTAGGTTTGGTTTGTGGAATTGGTGTGACCCATATAATAAGTAATTTTATCCTCCATCTAGTAGGTCATATTAGTAGGGTTTGTCGAATCATGGGAAAATTATCCCCTACGTATTAGGTTGATCCATATTGGGTTTGTAGTTTTCCCCAACATTCCTAGACATATCCCCCTATATGTTTATTATGATCTTCTTAGAAAAGTTATATTTATTTGGGAAGGCCCTAATGATATATACATCTTCATCAAGTTTCTCTTATGATATAAGGGATCATGGAGTTAATTCTTCCACAATGAGTGCTCCTTCGAGCAGAATCATACAGCTGGCTGTTGGTCATGACTACCTAGTGGTGTGGTGTCGTTCATGAGTATATGTTACTATTTCTATTATACACTGATTTTCATATAGTTTATTGACCATTCTATACATGGTGCTTTGTGATTGGGGTTTTCGGGAAGTCCTACTAATTATTGTTAAAGTTTCCTCTGTATGGGATTTTCCTAAATATGTCATGTCTTGTATAGAAGATGGCCCTTTTGATGGTGTCCTGGGTGGATAGGGAGTAGGTGAAGTGTAGATAGATATTTTCAGATCAAGGTGTTTTACAAGGAGCTTGTATATGACTTAGTTATATCCCCTGTATCTTGTTGGACTCTTAATAGTTTTTGTTAGGTCTTTTATTTTTCCGCATTTTCTCTTCTAGTACATTCAATTTCATGATATGTTGTGTGATATTAGATGTATGCATGAATATTTTAGTGGATTTAAATTTTATCACTGTGTGGGATCAGAGATGTGTGCATGCGTATAGGTACATTAGGATAATGGCTCCAATTTTTGAGATATTCCATCATGGAACTATTCTTCAGCCCTTGACCTATTTAAGGTGGGATTGGGGTGGTTACGTGTCTGACCATTGATGGGTCAGGTCATGATGGAGTTGCATCATATCATTCAGTCATACCTTAGGACTAGAGTTTGTGAGAGTTGTTTGGGGAAATAGTATTTAGTGTTTTGAGTTCCGGTTTGAAGACATGGATTATTGTTTTGGTGTGGGAGATGATGTCCCCAGAAACCAAGATATTGATCACATTCCTTTATAATCGATACATGTAAGCATTGGTTGTAGGGGAAATTTTTTTACAAGAATCATATCAGAATATTTTTGTTCTCCATGCCCTTCTTGAGGTATCTCTTTATGTAAGCTATTTTGACCATAGTGCATCATTTTTTTTTTCAGGAAGCCTCCACCCAAACATCAATCTTGGATTCCACTATGTTATCATGAGGATGATCCACCTAGTGATAAGGAATCAATATAGGTTCTTATACTGTAGATCGAACCTCAGGTTGGTTTACTATATATAACAACCCCAATTGAGAAGAAACTTGCATTGGATGTACAAGTTGAGGATACACATAGGTTGAGTGTGTTTCCTGTGTTTTAGAGGTATTCACCTCTTATGTATTTGGGTGAGCTATATCCTAGGTGGATGAGGATTTGTTAGATGAAGTCAATCATGTATTCTTCTTAGTGATTCAACATGCCAACCAGATGGAATTATTCACAATGAGTCTTCTTTTGGGATCTACTAGGCGATGGTGGAGCATGGAGACATAGTCAAACGATGAGTCAACTCTCTCCAGGACTAACTTTAAACAAATCTTCAAGGATGTGTTCTATCTAGGAACAATGTGATTGATATCAAAACAAGGTATTTTGCATATACGACATGGAATTAAGACTATGAAAGAGAACTCAATGAGTTTTATAGATATATAAAATTACTCATTGGATATAGTGCAAGATCAGTTGTTCAAAGCATAGAACATTTATTAGGGAGTGGTAATGAACATTATGGATTTAGTGGTATCTCTTTGAATTACCTCCTATGTTGGGGTACTTGATTTAGCGTTGTTGGTGGACAGATTTCTGGAAGAGAAGACACTGAAAGTAAGATATGGTAGTGGGAACCTGGTAGCTGATACCATGAAAATACATTACTGGAAATAGTCCCCAGGATCCAAGAGTTTCAAAAAATTCAGGATGTGATGTCAGGGCTCAAGTCCATTGGTGTAGGGATCTTAGGGTGGCTCAAATTAGCTAAGGGACAGACGATGTTTCTCCTATGATGATTTGGGAAATCTAGATTTGGATTTTCTGAAATGTTGTATAACTGATTGTGAGAGAGTAGGGGGATCACCAAGATAGATACAAAGGTAGGAGCAGGGTGGTCCATTGGATGGAAGAGGTGGAAGAGTGGTTATAAGGGTAGTAAGTGGTGGTCAGTGGTTTGACGTATTACCAACACCACCTCTAGGTGGACCCTACCAGGCTCAGGGAGTTAGTGGTTAGGTATGAGGCCAACATCAAGCTATGGAGGCCTACTACCGAAAAGGTCCGTGGATGATATTAGGTATGATATGTTCCTTTTCTACTTTAGATGTATTACTAATAGTAAAATATGTGATTCATTACTATATTTCTATATATCTAGTTCAAGACATAGGGATTCTAGTTGAACTTTTAACTCAACCCTTATGGTTGGAGATTCCGAAAGGTGGTGACTCAATGAATTCACACTTGTTCTGATGGTTTTCCGTGGTTATTTTTGGTACATTTTTGAATCGGATCTCTTCACTACATAAATGAGGCCTTACAAAATCATCTTAGTTATGGAATGTATATCCATAATTCATGCCTAGGTTGAATGTTCTAGGAGGATGATGTGGTATATATGTGATGAAAAAATGAGGTTTTTCTTTGTCGGGGAAAAGTAAACCTTGGTGTAGAAGGAAACATACAAGCATATGGGAGTGTAGAAGATTACTCACCATTTAGATATAATGACTCTTTGAGAAATGGATGCTTTGGGATATCCGTTTCTTATAGTGCTGGTGGAATATGAGGATGTCTTTCTTGATGTCTTACCAAGTTTACATCCACTCATAGAGATATAATTATGTATCCACATGCATCTCATGATGGAACCGATATCCTTACCAGTTTATCAGATTCCTCCCACATAATTTCAAGAGCATAGTGATCAGCTGGAGGACTTTTAGGAGAAGGGATTTGTTATACCCAGTGCTTCCCCCTAGGAACCCCTAATTATTTTCTCCAAGAAGGTGGATGAGAGCTTGAGGTTATGTATAAATTATTAACACATAAATATGGTGAATATGAATAAAATGTATCCAATAATTAGGATAGATGATCTATATGATCAGTTGAGAGGTGTGAAGTGGTTCTTGAAGATCAATCTTAGATTAGGAGATCACAAGCTACGAGTATGGGATGAGGATACACTAAAGACAACATTTATATGTATTTATGGTATCTATGAGTTCTTGGTGATATCATTTAGCATGAATAAAACCATTGAAGTGTTCATGTGACTCATGAACCAAATATTTTATCCATTTCTCGACCATTTGATGGTGGTCTTCTTGAATGAAATCCTAGTGTATTTGGCATCTAATGAAGAGCACACGAGATACCATTGAATGGTCCTAAAGACACTCTAAGAGAATCATATTTATAGTATGATCTTAAAGTGTAAATTTTGGATATGAGAAGTAACATTTCTAGGAAACATCATCTCAGAGGCTAGATTTGTAGTGGATCTGGCAATGGTTGTGGAACTACTTACTTGGGAGCCACCCAAGTGTGTTACCAAGGTACTGGGTTTCCTTTGGTTTTCAGGGTAATATCATAGGGTTGTACTAGACTTATCTAAAGTGTAATCACTATTAATATCATTGAAATAGAATGGTTTTCCATTCATGTGGATGAAAATGTTCCATTACTTCTTTCAAGAGTTTATTAAGATAACAAAGAGCTCCCCCCATCTTGATATTTTAAGAGGATGGTGTTGAGTGCATAGTTTTCTTGTGATGCATTAGGGATTGGAATTGGTTGTGTTATGATCTATAGGTATATAATAATTGCCCATATTTCATGCTATTTGATGCCACATGATATAAAATCTGGGACACATGATCATGAGATAGTAGTGGTAGTCTTTACTTTGATGATTTCATGACACAACCTGATGGGAGAGTAGTTTATCGTTTACTCTAAACAAAAAAGTCTCAAGTATAAATTTTATCAAAATGATATTAACATGAGATCAAGGATATCGATAGAGTAAATCCCAGACCATGAATTTGAGATTGAATATACTCTTGGGAAGTGGAATGTGGTGTCAGACACACTTTATAGGTGATCATGTTCTCAATTTTTGGTTGAGGCGCCATAGAAGTTAGCCTCATTTTCAATTTTCCTTCGTGGACAAGGTTGGTTCTTTATAACTTCATTCGATGGTTATTACCCTAGTAATTTTATATTTTATTTGGTATTCTTAGTGAATATATTCCAACTATAAAACCCTACATACTTAGATATTGACTGGATATGCTGCTGATTAATATTCTAAAGGAAGGGAGCATTCTATGATATTCAGAGGGTAAACGATGGTAACATTGATGTTGCAGGAGGATGTGTTGTAGTAGTTTCATAAATCCCTATTGAAGATAAAAAATGTTGTAAGAAATATGTACAAAAAACTACGACATTAGTTTTGGTGTCCATGAATTAATAATAATGTTTCAGATATTATCACTTGATGCCTCAATTGTCAGTGGGTTAAGGTAGCTCCCGAGGTTCTAGTTGGTCCACCTCAACCCATGTAGATGATTGAATGGATGTTATATGGTATTTAAAAGGAATTTTTGATGGGTTTATGGTTTATTTATAGAGTAAATTATTCCATTTGGGTGATCATTGAATGACTCACCATGTTGGTCCAATTTCTAGATATTTGAGAGAAAGGTTTAGTAGAGAGTTTGAGATGCCTCTACATGTAGGAGATAGTCTGAATCCATGGATTTCACTCAATGATAGACTATTACCATGATGTTTACTTCACTTATCAGTTATGGAGAGGATTATAGGAAGACATTGAGACTCAATTATGCTTGAGCATGGCATTTTTTCCCTAGGATGATGGCCAGATAGAGGGACCATCTATGTATTGGAGGAAATACTGCATGCTTTTATTTTGTACTTTGTCCATAGTTATTGGAATCAACTACCCTTAGTGGAGTTTGTGTATAAAATAGATATAATTCCACCATCTATATGGAACCATTTTAGGATCTATATGAGTGACTTTTCTAGTCATCAATTTGTTGGAAAAGTCCTTACAAGTCAGCACTCATGGTATTGGAGTTGGTGAAGCTACTAAAGAGATAGTGAAGATCATCTAGAATTGGATGAGGACTTCACTGAGCCATCATAAGACTTATGATGATCGATTATGCAGACCTCTGCAGTTTGTGTAGGGAGACCATGTCTTCATGAAAGCCTCACCTCAATGTTGAATGAGGATATTTGTGTGGGACAACAAGTTATCATTGAGATTCATTAGTCCAATACAGATACTGTATAGAGTTGTTGACGAGGCATACTTCTTTTCTCTAATCTTGTAGTTATACTTGATACATGATGTCTTCCCCATGTCATGATTGGGGAGGTACATGCACTATCCATCATAAGTTATCAACTTGGGAAATCTGGACATTGAGGATGAAACTAACTTTGTAGAGTACCTAGTGGAAATCAAGGATCGACATGAGAGGACAATTTTTAGGTGTTTGATTCTGCTTGTGTATGTCTGGTGGAAGCATGAGAATCTTCAGGAGAACACATGGGTTCCATAGATCTAGATGAGAGCCCAGTACCCTAATATTTTTAGTGGGTTTTTCCACTTTCAGAAAAACAATCCTAATTTGGGGATAATTAAATGTCTCTGATTTTCCATGTATTGTTTTCAGATATTAAATGTTTTATTTTCGAGACCTGGCATTGAGAAGACATGTGATTTCATGGCATGGTGTCCCAAGAAAATTGTTTGAAATATATTTAATGTATTAAATAGGAAACTCCCATAGTTTTCCTAAAAAGGTTGAATAAATCCCAAATGGTGGATTCTATTAGAAATTTTATGGAATCATTGAGTTTCAAATGCTGGTTTTACTCTAGGCATGACATATTATTTTTTTTCATGGGACCTTTGTAAAGAAGTCATAATAGGAATTATTAAATTAAATAAATTAAATAATTATTTTTTTAACATAGTGACTAACACCCCCTTTATGTATACAGCAATGAAAATTATCTCAAGGTTGGCCACTAAACCATGGTGACATATGAGCCATTGAAGGTTAAATTTATTGGTGAATAATAATATATCAGAACCGAATCATGGATCATTGCACCAATGGAGTTGGAGGATCTCATCAGTGATGGTAACATAACTGTTATTCATCAACGATTGATCTAAACTCTAGGTAGGATGTTTTTTATGATTCACATACCGTTTCTTAATACCATATGAATGTAGATTAATTTCTCTAACAAAATTGATACATGCTTCATATGAATATTTAATTTGATTTAATTGTTTATTTTATCATTTATTTTTCCCAATTTATTCATCTTATCTATGATAATGAATCAATTTTATATTAACATCAACCTAATTCTGTTCTTCAAATTTTATAGCTTGTGGGTTTCTCCCTCCATTTATCGTACATTCATTGTGTGTGCTTTATTTGGACCACGATTCAACAAATAACCAATATTAAATCATTTCAAAACCATTCTTCGGCATAGTGGACTGATAACACGTGTGTGGTTCTTGATCAGTGGATCTGTCAAGGTGTGATTACAATGATGGATGACCATGAGAGGAACATACGGATTTGTTGTTCTCATTCTTCATGGTTTTGATGAATAGTGAAGGTTTTGATTGAAGGATCATTATTAAAGTAGATTCGGAACACAAAATCCCAAGATTTGGTGATTATAGGCCTGAATGAAACCTGATATATAGGTTCTATCAAGGGATTTAACTATGAGGAGGTATATGATAGCACAAAAGTTTATTTGGAAATTGTGATGAATACAACTTGTAATCCAGTGTTACACGATGTGTGGTCCCTCTAGCTATGGCGCTATGGTTATGGACAACATTAATTATCACACACTATGTGACTTGGTCACACACCATGTGACACCTTTCATGAGGATCAATTTTTACTTCAAGAAGAACACATACATAGGAAAATGTACACATCCAGATGGAATTCCATATACTTGGACACATACATGGCTTGGTGTACACAGATCGGTACAAAAACACGGTACATAGACATGGCCTGGAAATATGTTTAGGATTCTATGTTTCCCTATATTCCATTTAGTTCTTCTATAGTCCGTGTATATGTGGAGATACATGGCATGCAAGTCTCTTCCACATGGGTAGGCATGGGGATAGCAAGATACAGCGTCTACCCCTAGTACACATCGTGTACCCCCTGGTACACGCTGTGTACCCCCTCCAAGAGTTCTTTTACCTCGTCGTTTTTTATTTTGGACTAGCTATAGGTTTAATTCATTCCCTTGGTTATTTCAATGTAGGGTACAATGAAAAATTACTTCCACATCAAAGGATTATGATCCCATCTGGAGTTTGAGTCTCAAATAGAGTTGTGTTGTCCCTTTGTGCAAGTGAAGTGAGATCCTATATCATCCATGTTACATATTTGTGGTTTGTAGAATAAGTGTGACCTAAAAATTAACGGAATTTATCCTCCTTGTAGTAGTCCATACTAGCAGGGTTTTTGGAATCATTGGCATACGATCCCCTATAAAGACGGTAGATCTGTATTGGGTTTGTTGTTTCTCCTAGTGGTCCTGGTCATGACCCATATCTATATATTAGGGTCTTCATAGTCCATTGAGATTTCATTTGATCAGGAAGAATAATCTACACCAAATTTTATAGTGTATTTAATGATGGAATGGATCATGGAGTGGATTATCCCATAAAGAGTAATGCTTCATGGAGAATCCTATGATTGAGAGTTGGTTATGACCTCCTATTGGTGTGGTGCCTTTCCTGAGTATATTTGGGTGTTTCTGTTATAAATTAATTCTTATAACAAGTATTTATCTAACTATACTTGGTTCCTAGTATTTGGTGTCCTACTATGTATTTTTATACTTAGCCATGCATGTGAATTTCTCATATGTGTCATGTCTTATGCAGACAATGGCCCTTTTGATGATGTCCTGGGAGGACATGGAGTGGGAGGAGCATAACTGGAGCTTTTAATATCAAGGTGTCTTACCATGATCATGAATTCGATTTATTCCCCTCCCTTGGAGAAGTTTGGACTCTTTAATATTTTCTTTGGTTTTGTATTTTTTACCCTTTTCAACATTTAGTACTTTTATTGTCGTAATCTGTTGTAGGTTCTTTGATATATGCATTCATTTTTCATATGTTTTACATTTTATCATTGCGTGTTCTTAGAGATGTGTGTGTGTGCATGTATTTTTGTATAATTCCTCTCATTTTTGAGATATTATTACTCATCATTGGTCTCCATCCCCCAGCCTATTAGAGGTAGGCTTGTGTTAGTCATGGGTTAGACCCTCGGTAGGTCGGGTTGTCATAGATCATACCTGGTATATAACATGAAATACATGATTGATCATATCATTGATTCATAAGGAATCATTGTTATACTCTATCTCCTCTATTCTTCCAAGGGATACATTTTATTGTAAAATTTATGTCTTAGGACCCTAGAAAAACTCCCATATTGGATTATTCGTACTGAATATCTATATTATCTGGTCAATATATATACCCAATCTTATTATGAGAACCCTATTAGGTATATCATGAATAATATTGATCCCTATTATTTAAGATAATTAATCTATGTCATTAATGGAGAATCATGCATTGATCCATTTCTTAAAATTCTATAATACTAGTATCTCATTTCGAATTAGTATTTTGTCATCAACATTTAATACTAGGAAAAAAATTCACTGTCATTAAACTCATTGTATAAACGAGGATCACATTTATTATTTATGAATACAAATTAGATTATGGATCCATAAAAGATAATTTTCCATGATTTGGATGCTTGTTTCAATCCATAAATGGATCTCTTCAACATACAAGCCTTATTGTAAACTTGTGGTGTCACAAACCCTTCTGGTTGTAATATACAAATCTCTACCGTAAGGTTCTGGTAAATGAAATTTATTTTTATTATAAATATCATAATCATTGTATTTTTTTATGTAAATTAGAATTCTAATGTATGTTATTATAGAAATTAGTGAAAATGTTTCATCATAGTGAATGTTTTAATGTTTCTTAAACCCTTCATCAACCAGCCTAACGTTATAGATAGAAAATTTGTCTTCAATGACCAGTTTATTCTGTAATAACCATTTGAACCCAACATTTTTTAAATATACAAGAGGATTTAATATAACCCAGACTTGGTTCTGGTACAATGAATCCATCTTATAATTAATTTCTTTTTCTCATATTTTATCTTTTATGATTCTTTTTGTATCATTATAGGGAGGAGGTTCATTATTATTAACAAATAACAATTCGCCATCCTTAGTGAATATAAAATCATATATCTATATTTCTCTAATGTCTTTGGTGCTCATACGTGGTAATTGTGTCTCTATAACAACATATTCCATTGGCCTGGTGGATTTTTTTCTTATTCCAACTCGTTTATATCTTGAACATCAACTTCAATGAATTCAATTTTTTCCCACCATATCTTCAAGAGATGGGATCCCTCTCAAGGAATATGAAATCTACTGCATCTGTTACCTTTTCATATGATGGTTCATATGGATATCATCAACTTATTTCCTTGGGATATACAATAAAGATACACATAAATCCCAAGGGTGATTTTTTTTTGTCAGATATAGCATTAACAAACACTCAATAACCTCATACATGAGTTTGTGATAAATCAAGTTTCATTCCACTCCAAAATTTGAATAGATTCTCATTTTCCACCTTAGTTGTCACATGGATTAATTTAAACCCTAAAATCTGTTTTTTATATCCCCATAATGATAATGTAAGATATGCATGATTCATCACCGACCTCACCATGTCCAATAAGGTGAGGTTCACTAACATCATTTCACTGTGTTTTATAAGGTTGAATAAGTTGAGATAGATTCCCAAACACTTTTAGGTATTTAATGAAATCGTGGCTAAGATACTCTCCAACTAGATTAGATCAATGTTTCCTTATCTTATTACCAAGATTATTCTAAATTTTTTTATTGACCTCCTTACATTTCTCAAATGATTCAAACTTATACCTCATTTTGTAGAAATATATATATAATAAATTCATCAGTAAATTTTTTGAAGTAAAAGTATCCACATGAAGATTAAAATAGAAATAGTCCATAGATATCTACATGAACTAATTTAATAATATATGTGGCACTTTCATCATTTCCACAAAATGGTGGTTTAGTCACATTTCTTTGAAAAAAATCCTTATACAATCCATGTTTTTTTAGTTTAAAAGAATCTAAATGATGATCTTGGTATAGATTTTGCAGCTGATTCTCATTAACATGACCATGTTGGTAATTAGTATAATATGAGTGAAATAATTCATGTGAACGTTATTTCTTATTAATATCGAACACTTTATTTTAATATTCTAGTAAATAAATTCCCTTATTCAGGTGTGTCATATTATACCAAAGTTTATCTTCATAAAAGTGGTATATTTTATTCCCAAAATTGAATACAAAGTCATCCCCGTATAAACTAGATAGAGATATAATATTCTTGGTAACATTAGGAACAAAATAAAAGTTCTCTAAAACAGAAATAAATTTTCATGGAAATGTAATGTGGTAGTCTCCAATAGAAAAGGAATGCATTATTTCACCATTGAAAGCTCATAGGTCGACCTCACCTTTAAAAACCTTCTTGTATCTACTTGGATCCTATATTTGGATAAAAATGTGGGCACCATAGGGTGTATTTAATACCTAACTAGTTGAAATGGAAGGAATACATTTAATAATAAACACACCAAAAGATTCATCATACTTCTTCACTAAGGTGTAGTTCTTCTTTCAATAAACCTTCTTATCATTTGAGAAAAATTTCATATTATTCCTTATCCTGCCTTTGAATTATCCTTCTCTTGGTTGAGTGGTATGTATAAGCCTCAGAATTAAGGTAATTCCTTGGACTATTTACCTTGACCTTCATCTTTTTTACTATAAAGACAATAATGTTTTCTTTTCTCGTGTACTTATCCACTTGGAGAATTAGATAAAGGGGTTTTGAGAGTCACTTCTCAGTGATATTAATATAATATTTCACAAAAAAGATAGATCAACTCTAATGGAGTGAAACAAGTGTGTGATCTGTGTATAACTCATATGGTAGAACAATCCTTAGTATATATAGTCACTCAATATAGAAGATACTCCTTACAATATGAGACCCATCTAGGGAACCTTCACTATATTTTCATGTAAATAGTATCTTGGAGATATAATATTGCTCCTTTTTATATTTAGCTTGATAATTATCATAGAGGTGAGGTAATATCTTTTATGCATACATGTTTTTTGTGTAGCTTATGGATATTACTATACAATATTTATAACCTCAAGAACTGGACATTTAGAATATCATCTATTTGTCTTGGATAGACAATGAACTCTTCTACACTCACCTCTTTAGAAGGAACATTAAGATTAGGGTAATCCCATACGTACGACTTCCTATCCTGATGTAGTATGATGTGAAAGTATAACAACCCGAAATCTACACTCCTAGATATGGTGCTAAAATATAATAATTATATTAATAAATTTGACCAAATTTTTTCCCTTAAAAATGTACAATATAATAATTAAATATTTGATCACTAACATACCCAAGGACCTTTTAGCCTTATAGTTTTTGAGAATTAGGATAAACTCTTACATAAATTATACCCATGTATTAAAGTGGGTATTTATCTCACTAAAACTAAATTTTATTATAATACATTAAGTCATCGCCATCATCCATATAAACCCATTCTAGATATAATTCATTTAACTTCATTTTTTATAACCCACAGAAATAGAAAAATAATAAGGGTAATATCAAATGATCAGTAAGGGTAAAAATATGTATTAGAAATTTAATTCCATAAGTGAGAATAAGATGAATATAATGGTATGATGGAAAAATCAGAGTGCAAGATCAAAACATTAAATAACTCAAACTCATCAACACTATATCAATAAGCATTTGAAATAACATAATGATTTAGAAATGGGAATATTCATAGAAAACAATAATAATGACTCATGTGATGTCAATATTGATTAAAAGAAAATATTTATAACCTGTAGCATATATAAATAGAAAATGTTGGTATCTTGGAACATTATAATCCTAGAAACCTTATATAACCCTTACAAATGGAATAACTATACTGTCAACTTTCATACCCAAATAATTGAAGCATTATCTAGGTGTACCCAATATATAATCTATATTAGGCTCAATTGTGAGCTATAACAGGGGTCAACACATTGTATAGAACATTTCCAAGAACCAAAACATGAATAATTTAAAAATATATTTCCTTCCTCATAAAACTCATAAAATGACCATTATTTCTTTCATGACTTGATTAACCAATGGAATAGGGAACGAGTTCCATGAAAATCTATTGAATACAATAATAATCCATCCAAAAAAATAATGGGGATGGTATAACTAAAAAATATCCTTATTGGATAATAAGAAACATGAAATGAATTTAATTTTAATGAATCTAAATATCATTAAATTATTATTAAACATATTGAAAAGGAACATAATTTTTTTACTTTGAAAATCACTATTAAAAACAAAAAAACCCAAAAATATTATGAAAATATTTTTATTTATAATAACCTTGGAAACCTATAAATTAATATTAAAATAAAATAATGGTCACGATGGTAGGAATATCCATTAATTATGTAAATGTTTAAACTGAAAACTCTTTTAAAACATTTTTTAATTGTGGTTGAAAGTGACCAATTTGGAAAATATTAAGAAATTTAATTTTATAGACATTTAAAATAAATTCAAGGACCATGTTAAATAGATTTATTAAATAATTTATATTTATAAAATATATTTTTCAAAAAAATTCAGTAAATATGGATATGAAATAGAAGGACTCCTGATCTCAATGAAGCTATATGATCAATATCACTTACAAGCGACTTTCTTGATGATTATTTAATAAATATGAGAGGAAAAAGAAAATAAACATGTAAAACATATTAATAACCACAAGAGAATAAAATGGGAGTGGTTAAATAAAATAAGATAATGTTTTTTCTCCATAGAAACCTTGAACATAAACAATCCCAAAAAAGAATGAAGATTGTAACAAAAATCCATTATCACATTTGTAAATTTTCGATCATCATCCTCATGAAGGAATAACGAAAAATGGGACAATAAATACCCAAAGTATTATTATATTAGTGATATTATTTATAAAATTGGTAATATATTGACCACAAAAAATAAATAAGTGGTGAATATAGAATATATCTCACGAATGAAAAATTGAGATGAGAAGCTGTAATAATGATAATATTATTGAAGTGAGAATTAATCAATGAATTTATTATGGAAATAAAATTAAAATCCACACAAAATAATTTGAAATAAAAAATAATATAATAAAAATTCATTACCCACATAATCACATAATATCATAGGTAATGAAGAAGTAATTTAACCCAATGAAAATAAATTGATTTATCATATCCCTTACCACTTTATAACATTCAAGTAAAACTCATTGGGTGAAATAAATTTAAATAAAACATTAAAATATCATGAAATACAATGTAAAAATTATATTACATTTAAAAGGGTCTGTATATACAACATATAAATGAAATTAGTTTCATAACATAAAATTTTTTCTTAATTAAAGGAGATTGAAAAGAAATACCTTACTTTGAGCCTAGACTTTCCTTGTATGCCCTTTAACTCCTATAAAAACTGATATCAATTATTTAATTTATTATGAACATTTTAAAAGTTAAATCCCATATACTTATTTAATTTGTGTTATTTTTTAATGACATTTTTAATTACATAATCAGTTAAGTCTACATCAGGTGTTTCGAGAACATTCAGTTCATTATTTCAAAATAGATTTGTTGTGTTGACTGTGGTCAAAGTTGTCATTGTTCCACCACCTCAAAAACAATATTCATGAAATAATTTTTATTTTTAAACATAAATTATACTTTTAAAACCTATAATTAATGATTTTATGAAAAAATAAACTATTTTACCATAATAAAGATGGTAGGTTTTATATACGCATGGGTAACGTTCCAATTTTGAAAAATCATTATGTAAATAATTAAGTATTACTTATATTTATATAAATAAACTTATATCATAAATAACATATTATTTATTTAAATATACTTATATACATCATTCATGTTATGCGGTGATGAAAAAATGAATCACATCGCTTCATTGAGGTGGTAGTCCACACATACACACGAACAACATTATCATTTTTCAGTGACTGAAAAGGTATGAAATTAAATGATATATTATCTTTTAAAAATGTAAAATATTTCATGAATAAAATATTTATATATTAATTCAATAATTATAACTATATGAAATAGTATGTGACGGAATCGGAATTACATCAGCCCATGAGGTGGTAGTCATCCATACACAAGAATTATGGTTTTGTTTCCCATTTGATGGAAGAGGAGATAGTTTAAGGTTATTAAATTATCCTAATAACAAATTAGTATAATTAATATATTATTTTTATTATATAATCATGTCTTAATATTATTTTATGGTTTACGAAAAAATAAAACAAGAATTTAGATTAAGAACAACACATCTTCTTCAGACCACCTCTTTAGGATTATACCTAACTCCTCCCAAGATTGTCTTTTATATAAAACCATGGACACTAGGATGTGGGTATGAAATTTGGGTAGGTATTTTATTAATTAAATGGATTTTTAAGTGTGAAGTAAAGGGGATAAGAGGTTCCCTCTTTTAATGGTGGAGTGGTATTTTTGTAAATTCCTAAAACTATTAAATAATTGGATGTCACCCTCAATCCAAGTGCATCCAAAATTAATAAATACTAGATCATAAGAATTATAAGACCAATAAAAAACTCCAAGACTTAAAATTTTTTTTTAACATTTTATTCCATTTATCTATAATGTAATCACTTTTACCATTTTAGTTTTCACGAGAGTATCTAGTTTTTTACTCTTTAAGGGTCACGATAGTTAATAAAAAGAAAATTGGAACATAATTGAACTATTTTTTAAAATTTTTAACAATATTATAATAACTTTTCAAATGACATAAATTTTTGATATTTTAAATCGTCTAATAAAATATTTTTTATTTTAAAATATCATTAACTAAATTTTGACAATATTCATATACTTTGAGCTTAATAACATCATGTAGACAAAGGAATTTGAATAAGTTAAATTAAAATATACATGAAATTTTATATTTATATAAAGTTTCATTGAAAAAATATTCATTCAAATTATATTAGTTTTAAAAATTTTAAATTCATTTATTTTATTTTTCTTTTTAATTAAATAATTATTACATCGGCATTGTGTAAGCATTTAAGGTAATTATTTCATCTTTAAAAATTAAAAAATACCATGATAAAAAATAATTTATAGTTAAAATAATTATTTTTAATCAAACATATTTTTTCTTTATCCTCGTCACAAAATATTACAAAAATAATAAGGGGGAAAAATTTATTTTTGAAATTTCAATATATAATGTATTATAACATTCAGAATCATGGTCATATGCGAAATAAAATTCATATTTAAGAATCATATATTATTTTGGAAGATATATAATCATACAACAAAATTAATTCAGTTTTATGGTAACTTTTTAGTTCGTGACATATTATTTTTACCCTTAGTTAACATATTTTACTTTTATTATGGTAATAAATATTTAAAATTGATACTATTTTAATGTCCAAAAATTATGTTTAACGTATTATATAATATTATATATAAAGATTAAAAATATATAATCGATTTTAGAAAATTAAATTCACATAACTTGTAGAATTTAATTTAAAATTAAACCCACAAATATGACAAAAATCAGTTTTCCAATGAAAACCCCCCTTATGTTTTATAAGTTTTTATATAAAATTTCATCATAAAATTATTCTAATGCCCTAAATAGTATCATTAATATTATAATTTAACAAATTATTCTTTAAAATAAATTTAAAATTAATTGAAACTATGTTAATACTTCAAACAAAATGTTATCTTTGAATAAAAAACAGTATTTTCACTATTCATCAAAAAATTATTGTTTTCAAAAAAAACTATAAGATAATATTGAATTTATGAATTCATAAAATAAATAAATTTTTTGAAATCAATTTTTTGGAAGTGGAATAAATTAAATAAAATATATCCTCATGAATTTAAATAAAAAACTTTTCTGAAGAAATGTTTTTTTGAAGAATAAAAGTACTTTTGAAAAAATTGATTGTTTATTTCCTAAGAATTAATAAATAAATTTTTATTGATTAGGAAATTTATATATTTCATAATACAGTTAACAAAATTTGTTTCTACAAATTTAATGGCTAGGTTATAATTGTTATGTTCATATAATAATATTTCATAGTTAATTTAGGCTAGGTGTTGTGTGTCATATACACTATCGAATATAGTATTTCATTTTTTTAAAATGGGATGTCACATACTCCCTAAAAAATTTCATCCCCAAAATTTGAACATTATCTTGTTAATCAATGTTTTAATATTTAAAAATACTTGTTTTGACACCCACATCGTATAAAGGTCTAATAAAACTTACACTTCAAAAGCGTAAAAGGAAAATAAGGTCCTATAGAATAACACATAAATAGGTTTAAAAATGTGAAAACATTTGGGGGAAGTGATAATATAGATATTTAAAATATATATAATGCCCAAATAATGATATATATATTTATAGATCATTGATCACAAGAACTTAAATGATCATAAGAAAGTCAACAACCACAAAACCATAAACAAAAGAGGTGTGAAAATGGCCATTGATTCATTGGAAAAGATGGTAATAGGATAAAATTTGTATTTTAATCATCCTTATCTTAAATATGAAGATTTTATTTACCATCTAGACCAATAATAAAAATCAAAATATACTTACTTGACAAGTATAATTTCGTCATTTAATAAATATCCACTAAATGTTTGTCTTTTTTTACAAACGATGGGTCTTCAAGATGAATTTTTTATTCATAAATAACTAAAATAAACTTATAATAGATCACAAAATTCAACAAAATGATGTCATTCTATTCTTATTTTCTTTAGACTTTAACCAAAACCAAAATAGTTTTTAGATGTTAATATATTTCCCAAAATGAATAAACCTTTATATGATAAAATACACCATTAATCTCGAAATACTCAAATGTAATACACAAATATTATCTTAGATTATTTAATAAATAATTATACATAAAATTCTCAAAATATTCTGACTCTTCTTGCAACCCAAAAAAATTCAGAAATATTTGATCATATATTCTTCCAAGATAAATTTAAAATTCATCTCCAAATAAAATCTATCACTTTTAAAGTATCATATCAATATTATATATTCCCTAATAAAATAATCTCCAATATTTGATAATCATTTACAAAAATAACATTAATCACCATAAAGTCACAATAAAGTCATATATGATTCCAAATTAAAATTAAACCGTTATTCCTCAAAAACAATCCCATAATGTTTTGTTTACCTTAATAATATAAGGTTCCCAAAAAAGTGGACTTGTCCCAAAATAATATTAATTACATAATCACTAAATAAATTTTCAAACACTTGGTTATCTATATATTAAAACATGTGTTCCAATAGTTACCTCAATATCCAAGATCACATAAACCCTAAAGTTTATGTATACCTGAAAACTTATATCAAAAAAATATAATGACATGGTTTATGTCATCCAATATTTTTCCACATACTTAAATCAAATAAAACATCTCCCAAAATTTGATTAATAACATTAAGATCTCATCACTTAAAACCAAAAAATGTGTGTATAATATTTTGGTCTTATGATCAACCATAAACATATTAACCCATGATGATATCGATAACTCTTATGTTAACCTCACAAGAATCCAACATGATCTACAATGTTTTATAATCCCTCATATGATTCCAATTATAATATATCCAAAATCACACTCCAAAATTATGTTCTAAAAACATAATTATTAAATTTATGGATTCATATAGATAAATGTGACCAAAAGTTTTAAATTAAAACCTTAAAACATAAAAAGGAAATTTTAGATCACTTACCTATCCAATGATCATTTACGTTTAGAGTTTTAGAGAATTAAGAAAAACCCCTACATAATCAATAACCATGTAATAATTAGAGTATTTTTTCCAATAAAACTACCTTTACTTATCTCACATTAGGTCATCATCATCATCCTTATTAATCCCTTATTGAAATATATCTTTTAAAATCATTTTAAATAACCTGGAAAATCATAAAAATAAGAATAGTGAGCTAGAAATGACTATTAGGGGTAAATATAATCATTATAAATTTAATTCCATTGGAGATAATAAGAATAGAATAAGGTTATGAAGACATAATAAAATTTCATTAGAATAACAAAAAATAACGTTTACCCACCAAACCTTGATCAATACAGATATAGAATTGCTTAAATATTTAACAAAATAAAGAGTCGTAGGAACAAATAATCCTTAGCCATGTGACTTAAATATTTATTATAGGAATCATTTATAACCCATCGAAAGAATAATGAAAATGTATTGGTTTCTTGTAACACTATCTTCATACAGACCTTATAGAACCCATAAAAATGAATGAACTATACAGTTTACTTCTATACCCAGTTCATTGGAGGGATATCTAGGTGAACCAATCATGTATGCTATATCGGGATTACCAATGAACTATAATAGGGGTAAAACTATCTTATTAAAAATTTCCATTGACCACAACATTAATAAATTACACAGACCTTTAATTTCATCAAAAAGAAACCATTATTCCATTAATAGTCGGATTATCTTCTGGAATGTGGAATGGGGTTCATGAAAATATCTTTTAATAATCATAATCCATCCATTTTAATAATGAGTATTGTATCATTAAAAAATATCCATAGTTTATAATAACAAACATAAAAGTTTTTTTGATGTCGATGAATGTAAATATCAATAAAAGATCATTAAAAACATTTGTTAGGAAAATAATCTTTTAACTTTTAAAATCAAGTTAAAAAACTATAAATTCAAAAAAAGTGTGAAATTAATTTTCATTGAAAATAAAAATGTAAAATTTTAAAGAAATATTAAAAAAAAAATGTTGATAATGGAAGTAAAATCCATTCATGATGTAAATGTTAAAACTAAACAATATTTTCAATCATTTTGTAAATGGATTAAAAAGTGATCCATTTAGAAAATATTATGAAATTTACTTTTATAACCATTTAAATGAAGGCCAATGAGAATGTAAAATATATTAAGAAAATATTTTAGGTTTATAAAATATTTTTTTAAAAAATATAAAACATCGTCCTAGAAGTAAAATATTCTCGAAATTAAAGAAGGTACATGATCATTATCACTTACAAGTGAATTTCTTCATGTCTAATTAATAAAGAAGGGAGGAAATAGAATTAAACATTCAGGCCAAATTCATAACCTTTGGATAATTAAATTTATGTGTTTAAATAAAATAATATCATGTTATTTCCTCCGAAGGAACCTTGTACATAAACAATCCTGAAAGGAAATTAGATTATAACATATATACTTTTCCACTTTTATATATTTTTAATTGTAAGACCCTTGGAATAAAAACATGAAATTAAAATTTAAATAAAATAAATATAAAAATATTCATTATATCTCATAATAAAGGTTATGTATATTCACCACACAAAATAAATAAGTGGTGAATATGATACATGTCTCATAGAAATAAAAGTGAGGTGAGAAACTATTAGAATGGTATTAATGTTGATGTGAGAATTAATAAATGAATTGATAATGTGTATCAAATTTCAATCCACATAAAATAATTGGAAGTAAAAAATAAGATTATTAAAATTTATTACAAATTTAATCCTATAATATTAAATACAACGAATAAGTAATATAGCACAATGAAAATAATTGAGTTATGAAACCCCTTACCACTTGGTAACTTTCAATTAAAGTCCACATGGATAAAATAATTCAAATTGAATCGTTAATATATCATGAATTATGAATTAATCATTATATTACCTGTAAATGGTTCATTATATACACCATAAAAAAAAATTAGTTTCATAAGATTAATATAAGACTAAATGACAGAAAATTGATACAAGATCCCTTACCCCAAGCCCATACATTCCATGCATGGACTTTAAATATATTATAATAAACTCATATAATTTTTATGATTTATTATTAACATTTTAATGATTTAATAACTTATCCATATTATATATTTTTCATTTCTTTTAATGATATATTTAATTACTTAATCCATTAATCCTCATCAAATTTTTTGCTGACGGTCAGTTCATTATTTCTAAACAGCATTACTGTGTTAATTGGGGACAGAGAGGTCATTATTACATAATCTCTAGAATAATAATCATGAAATAATTATAATTTATATATATTAATAAGACTATTAAAATCAATTATTAAATATGGTTATGAAATTGAACTACATTTTAATCATGGTGATAGTAGGCAGTACGTACGTATGAGTAACATTTCCATTTTTCAACAATAATTATGGAAGGAGGGTAATTATTATTTTATATTTAAATAATTATCATTATAAATTTAATATAATATTTGTTATTTAAATAAAATTATATATATATATATATATCATTTTTATGATGTGTTGATGAAGAATGAATCATATTGCTTCATGGAGGCGGTAGTCCACACGTATATACAAACGATGTTTTCAATTTTTAGTGAGTGGAAGGATAAGAAATTAAATGATATATTATATTTTGAAATGATAAATATGTAATTAATATAAAATTTATACATTAAATTATTCATATCAACCCTCCATAAGTAGACGTAATAGAAAGAGAATTACATCGGTCTGTGAGGCGGTAGTTCATCATACACATGAACGATGGATTCCTTTCCCATTTAAAGAAGAGGAGACGGTTGTAGGTTATTCAATCAAGATAATATATATATATATATATAAGGTAGATACTCATTTTATTATAACAACCTGGTTGAATAATATTTTAAGTAGTTGTAACAGTAAATAAAATAAGATGCTTGGTTAAGAATGAAACCACTTCGTCAGATAACCTCTTTAGGATCATAAATAAAGTCTTCCTACATTAGATTTGTCTTAAAAAATCCTCTATTACATGTATAGGTAAGTAAAGGGTGTATTTGGGAATGAATTGGATAGGCTAAAAGGATCTATAATTGTGAAATAATGAGGTGAGTATATGCCTCTTTATTAGGGATAAAGAGTGGTATTTTTAAAAAGGAAAAACTACTCAACAATGGGAAGTTTCCCTCAAACCAAGTGCCAAAACAATTGAAAAATAATAGAGTGGAAATATGATAATTTTAATCCATAGATGACCCAAAAAAAATAATCATGTTTTAACCATTTTATTTCATTTTCCTATAAGGTTACTCACTTTTAACATTTTAGTTTTACACCCTGGTACTAGTTTCTTTTACTCTTTAAGGGTTATAATAGTTACTGAGAAATAAAATTGGAACATAATTGGATAATATTTGATATTTTAAACTATATTATAGTCAATTTTAAGATTATAGAATTTTTATATATTTAAAGTCATTTAATAAAATATAATTTATTATAAAATATCGTTAATTTCAAATTTGATACAATTTACTTACTTTGAACTTAATAACATAAAAATAGAAAATAAATTAAAATATAGTCAATTTACATATTAATAACATGTTATATTTTTAAATAAAATTCATGTAATATATTAATTCATTCAGATTATATTAATTTTTAACTTTTAAAAAATTATTTATATTATTTTCATTTTATTTAAATAATTATTGCATTTGTGCTCCATAAACATTTAAACTAAATAGTTCATATCTAAAAACTAAAAATAAATTACCATGATAAAAATTAATTTATTTTAAAATAAGTAATTATAATCAAACATCAGTTATCTTCACCCTAGTCTGAAAAAGTTTTAGAAATAAAAATAAATAAATTGACATTTTTGACTTTTCAGTACATAAATTATATGGTCACAATCATGGCCATATGGAAAAAAATTATTTATTTTAAAATCATGGATGATTTTGGAAAAAACTTATATTCAATAAATAAAATTAATTCAAGATTTAGGGTTACTTGTTTCCTTGAATTTTTTTACACTTAATTAACTTATTTTACTTTTACCATGTAATAAATATTTAATATGGTTACTGTTCATAATGACCAAAAATTATGTTTAAATTAATAACTAATTTTAATTAAATTGATTCCAAATATGGAATCAATTTTATTAAATGCAATTATCAAGAGTGATAAAATTTAATTTAAAAATAAAACCTAAAATTGTATAAATGGTGTTTTTCCAATGAAAAACCATCCTTATGTTTAAAATGTTTTTATAACAAATTTGGTCATAACATTTATTCCAATGGCATAAATTGGATTATTAATAATATAACTGATACAATTTTTCTTTTAAAACTATTTAAAAACAAATTAGAGACTTCAAAATTTTTTAAATAAAAAGGTAGCTATCATGAATCCATCTCTCTAATAATGTCGCAATGAAGGAAGATAGATAATGACCCATGAGTCCCACCTCTAGTAGGCCATGGGTTGGTAACTAACATCACGGTAATAACAATATCATGAATGAGATTCATTATAATAAAAAATAACATAAGATCGGTAGTTAGAATTAATCAATCGTTGGAAACTCTATGACATAATATAAAATGGAAACCAAAACCATCTCACAATGCTTGTATGAATAAAATTTATAGAGTTAAAAGTATATAAAATTAAATACCAAAATAAAATATAGGGTAGTGACATAACAGTCATCCAAAGGTATAACCTAATTATTCCTAGTGTGGTCCATGTAGTCCTCCCAGAATCCTGAAAATTAGTTTATATACGTAGGGTGTGAATATAATTATACTCAGTAGGGACATACCAAAGCCTCTTGTCCACATGTGGAAGAATAATACCAAGGCACCCATGAGAAAGTAGTAAAATCAAAAAAACTTAAATAGGTCAACTAACCAAACCCATCCTCACTATGGAATGCTGACCAAATATTGCAACAAAGTATGGTAAAATAATATGAATCATATCGATAAAGGGTACCCTACACCACTTTCCTACTAATTTCTCAATATCACACCACAATGTAATATTTACTTGAAATATAATATCTTTTGTATAACATATCATAATACACTTACCCATATAATGATCATATTAGATCTCACCACTAGACCACACAATTATATCACATCACAACCACAGACTGCTGGGAAATCAGACCACATCCACTATTATAACTGAAGTAGTAGTGTATCATGAACATGAAGGACATCAAACCCATTCTATCCTCATACCATGAATGAACCCCATCATTATCCTCTAAACAACATTGTTATATAACATCTATCCAGCCAAAACATGGGCCATCACATATCACTATCTTACAACAAGGTCATATCACATCTCTCCCACAAAAAACTGGGCCATCACCTAGTGTATTGTGAGTCCTTTGACAATCAAAGCCTATGTATATATATACTAACCTAGAAGAGAGTGTTAGAAAGAGTTCATAATCATAAATCCATCCTCACCACCATGATATTGGTAAAAACACCCCCATCTATATATATATATATGAGTGTCATCACATGGTTCTCTAAGTGGGTGGGGTTCATATTGAAATCACAAGGAATATGTAGTTTATATATATGTATAGTCACACACAATCCCAACCTAGGGTTTCATGACAAGGCACCAACCAACCGAAAAAATCCCCACCTTTCCTGCCACATCTAAATGCATAAAACCACGTAAATATCACAAGCCATAATCCACTTCGAACATTTCATTACCAATTCGTTTCATTATGAAACCCATTTATTTATTTCACAAACCTTCTCAAAATTTAACCACAAATACCATTTTTGTTCAAAATTATTTAATAATTTACATCCCACTTACCAGACCGAACCCCAGTCATTTCAATTTCACTATTATCCTTAAATTCCAATATAAATTGGAAAAATAACATAACATAACCATCCTCATATCATCATTCATATAACAAAACCATACATCACATAACCTCAGACCGCCTCCCCATGTAATATACCCATACCAACCAAAATTCTTTATCCTCTATCACAACCACACATCACTTCCCCATAAAACAACCACCAAACACATCACTCATCATTGCCCCATAGAAGGGCCACAAAAACACATCACTACCCCATAATATGGCCTCACGGCTAAAACATCACCCCATAGTACAACATCATACCAAATACATCACATTAACATTATTCATGTTTAGCATGGGACTTTTCACATCCCTATTTTTTATTTTACATGTATTCACAAAAAATCCAGAAATTCCTTAAAGACCATTTCATTTACCAAATATAAGTGGTTAATGAATTTCAATTTTTAGGTGATTCTAAACAATTATAAAAATTAAGGGTTCCACAACACATCAAAAACTACACAAATATTCCCCAAATGTCCAATATATTCTTGGGTAAATAAGGTCATACCATCAGAATATCACAATAATATCAATGTTTTAAAAACATGTAGACACATTCCCCATCCCCATAAATTTCAGTTATACAATTATTTATATTCTATTATGAATGTGATAACTATATTAATAAAGAAAAAAAATATGAAACCCATCATTTATGATATAAAATATGAGAACTGAAGGAAAACCTACCTCAAATAATGTTTTTTGACTTGCTGCTCACCACATGGTGAAGAGGAAGTGCTAGCAACTCCCAACTGCATAAGGCACTTCTGGATCGACCTAAACTACACCCAAGGATCATGAAAACACAATAAAAATCACCCAAAAATCAAAACCACAATGACATAATTTATCATGAAGAATAAGAATGGTAGGAAAAAAAACCAAGAAATGGGATGAGCTTACCAATGATTTGTCGAATCACCACCAACAGAACCGAAGGATTGATGTAGGATAAAGATGAATCGAATATAGTTCAAAATTTCCTATGTTTAAACACAAAATGGGAGGAATAAGTTACATATAAAATGAAGAAAATAATCTAAACAAACCTATTTAAAACCTAGAAAAAACTGATTTCATGTTGAGAATTAGGCTTTCATGACACTAATTCCATGGGACCCCCAAATTATAAGCTGTGAATATGGTACAAGGCAGGAAACACACATATTTTTAGTTTTTGAAAAAAATATGTCACCTCATCTTGATTTTATTACATGTAATAAATTCTTCTTTCATGATGTGAATTTGTTTCATGGATTCCTCCACTACATCACACAAGTTATGAAACTAGCCTACTGTACAATTCATGATACTCTAATTCATGACATTAATTATGATCACATTGGGAACAACATTTTGCAACACAACTGTATATCCAACCCCACCAAAAACTTCAAAACTTCCTCCAAAATCTCTCCAACTACAAACCGAGTATGGTAACAATATGGGGATGCGTGAGTGGTTATATCATATACTTATCAAATGATTCTTTTCTTTAGAATCAAAATAAATCCCAAGAAAATAAATGGGTACATAAGCCACCATATGAGATACCTTTTAATAATTTTATCACCCCTAATATTCTACTACCTGCTAAACTCACCACCAAAACGCCCACAAAAATCCCACACAATTGAGTCACTAAAAAAACACACCATCACCTCCCACTGGGAACATAATGATGTCATCTGGTTCCAACCAAAAACCAACCCACACCACAAAACTATATGCACAACTATCTCAACCTTATCAAAACCCAATATAATAACTACCACAACAATAAGAGTATCACTATAATGAGTACATAAATCAAGGAATTTCATTCTTCATGTTAAGATATTATCCACTTTGTGTGGTACTTACTCACCTGATATATTGTAATCACAACATTGTATAATTCTTATTGATTAGGAATCAGGTACCCCTTTCCATATATCAGAATCTGTATCATATATCACACATCAAGAAAAAAACACTTCAAAGTAACAAACAATCTCATAAAAATATGACATCTAGTAACATAATACAATGAAAAATAATGAAAATAGAAACTAAAAACAACTCTAAGTACTGGGAATGAATTTGTATCTCTCACTCCAAAGTAATCTCCTCTAAGACACCATTCCTCAACAAAACATGAAACAATGTAATTGTTCATCCATACAATACCTTGTCTTCATGGTCATGGATCTATATTGGATACTCCATAAATGTTTCATCATCCTTAATATCCAAATCTACCTAGTTGATGATGTGCGATTATTCATGAAGATATTAAGGAATCTAATACATAGAAAAGACAATGTGGATCATATCTATCCATGGAGGGAATTCCAACCAATACTTCACATCAAAAAATCACCCCAACACATCAAAAGTCCCAAAAAACCTAGAATAAATCACAATACCATATTCAAACCACTGATACCCATGTTGTGGGGAAACCATCAAGAAAACATGTTCTATAACAACAAACTCCAAGGGCCTCCACCTGTGATCAGAATAAGAATTATACTAGTCCTTCAGTAATTTCATCCTATCACAAACTAGATGATCCTTCTATATTATTCTATACACCATATCAGGATCAAGAAATATTGATTCCCCAAACACTCTAAAGCATAAATAATAAAATAAGGGTTACTAATACAATATATTAAATTAGTCCATGCCAATGGATGGGTGATATTAGTTGTTATATAAAAAGTCAACCAAGGAAAAGTTCCTTACCCACGATTAGCCAAAGTCCAAGATGCATTCCTACACCATATCCTTTAGTGTCTAGATAGTCCTATCTATTTTAAAATTCATCTGATGGTGTAAAGATGTGTTGAGACATAATTCTGTGCCAAAATCAGGATATAATACCCTATAGAATCATGGGGAAAAATGTGCATCCTAATCTGAGAAAATGGAACTCAGAACCCCAGTCCATCACACAACCTCATCCACATACATCCCTTCAAAAAAAATGTCAAATGACTCCTTGATCACTATTAAGTGAGTTAATTTTGTCAAATGATCCCTGATTAGCCAGATAACATCACAACCTCATTGATCATAGGGTAAAACTATGAAAAAATAAATTGTGATGTCGTCCCATTTCCACTCAAGAATATCCAAGGGATATTGTAATCTTCTATGAACACGATTCTCTACATTTAATTTCCAAAAAACCATGCATCGAGCCACAAACTATATTTTCCAATATCATATTGGGCCACCAATACCACATCCTCATGCCATGGTATATCTCAGACACTCTTGGATGTAATGAAAAAGTTAAGATACATAATCCTAAAGGACTCCCTTGAGTAAAAATCCCAGAACAAACAATATCCCCTCAAAAACCATACAGTTTCATCCATCCCTAGGGAGTATGACCCTGACTAACATGATCATGCATCAACTTTGCCTCTATGTGTCCCCATTGAGACTCATCCACCTGCAACATCATGGATGTCTTCACCATCATAAGAGACAAGCAACCTCTATTATCAACCAACCATTCATTTTGGTTCATTTATTCAAACTCCTAAATTTCCCTCAAAACACACTAAGACTCTTGAAAAATATCATTTTATGACTTATTGGTCAAAATATCAACCACAACATTCCCATTTCCTTTGGTATAAGAGATATTGAAATATTAATCCTGGAAAAACATCATCTACCTCTTCTATTATATATTCAGATCATACTCATAAAAGATATACCTTAAAATATTGTGATCCATGAACACCAAAAATCACTACATAATGTAGTAAATTTGAAAAAACAATTTCTTCAAATAAAACTACATCTAGCTCCAAATCATGGGTGGGATAGTTATGATTGTGTGGACATAACTTCATAGAACCATAAGATATTTTCTCTCTCTATTTCATTAATAAACATCCCAATCCCATATGGTATACATCACAAAATACATCAAATAATACAACCATCTTCTGGAAACCAATGCACTTGAGCATTGACCAAATTCCCCTTTAGGTTACAAAACACTATCTCACACTAATCATTCCATGAATTTTTTTTCCTAATTTTTCAATGTTGTTAATGGGGCTACAACTTGAGAGAAATAGGGCCCAAACCTACAATAATAGCCTATGAGGGTAGTGAAACTATAAACATATACAACATTATTGAATTATTCCAAAGAAACAACAACATTTACATTTAACGGGTCTACTACCACACCCTGATGACACACAACATTCCTACGGAAATACACCTATCATGTCAAAAAAATACACCAGGATAACATTCCATAGAGTCAGCTGTGTCGATGAACCTAAAAAATAACTCTAATATGCTTTATGTGTTCCTCCTCTAACTTTGAGTAGATTAATATGTCATAGATGAATATGAATATGAACTAGTATATAAATTCATAATACATAGAGTTCATGATCCTTATGAACATATTTGGTGTGTTCATGACACCGAACGACATGACCATGAACTTGATGTTGCCATACATTATTATGAAGGAATTATTGAAGATATCTCCCTCTTTCACTCTCAACTTGTGATATATTGACTACAAATCAATCTTATAAATCTAACTCACTCATATTAGTTGGAAAATAATATTTCTTATTATTAGAAGTGGGTAATGATTATTGATCTTCTCTTGATTCAACCTTTTTTAGTCTATATTAAACCTCATACCACCATCCTCCTTCTCATCAAACAACACTGGAGAACCCCATTATTGCACACTAGGCTAGAAGAAACCCTTCTATATTAGATCATCTATCTTAATCCTCATATCCCATAACTCATAAGGTTTCATTTGATATGGGTCCATTGATATTTAAAAAGAAACCCGATGTAGGTCTATCCCAAACATGATATCACGTTACGGAGGAAATGTCACAAACTATTCAATAAATACATCAAAAAACTCCCCAGTAACCATATAATTATTCATCATCCTAGTGTCCACTGATTGATAGACAACTCGTACATTAATGAAATAAGGGTATCTACATGTATACTTTCCACATGACAACAATGATCCAAAACAAAAACTACACATTGTCCATCCACATCAGAGAACACAAATCTCAAAAATTATTTGATAACAATGCATATTGAATTAAACCATTTGAATCCAATAATGACATCATACAGCTGCATTTGAAGAAAGAATATATACCCATAGAACTGATGTTTGCACATCATTAGTCTACACCGATAATTCACCTCAAACAATATGGTCTGGTCTCTTACTAGCGTAGTCAACACCAGGGGCTTGAGAATCCTCTCTATTTCTATTCCCATGTCATAGACTAGATTGGGTCACCAAAGGAATGTGAATATCATGAATCAAAATATGAATAAACAAGAGTGGAAGACAAGTTGAGTGTACCTTGAATGATATTTGTCTCCTATGGAACAACCACCTGTACTGGATGAAACTTACCACTCATAGCTCCTATACCTCTTATCTCCTACACCTCTTAGCTGACAATCACCTCCATGACCACACATTATTTGAGGACTTTGGACTTATAGAACATCCTGGATTCAACATCTACTATTTCTATCCCCCCTCAGTGGATATAAAACTGATACCCCTACTTTTAAAATGTCCTTGCTAGAAATTTCTATTGAGTTTTACACTAATACTGATTTCCACCAAAAAACTAATCTTAATGAACCACTGAGATCTAATTCTGATTATGTCCCTGAACCATACATACAAAACAAACAACCATGAATTATCATGGAAAATAATGAAAACAATTATCCAAAGAAGGCTGAAAAGGTAGATGATAATGTTGACTCCCTGTTGGTCGAAACCTCAAAGGTTCGGGTGCCTAATACATACCACTGAGAACTCTACTTCTTTTGGAACCCTACTAGATCACCTCTCATAGAAAAACTCCTCAAAAGTGAATTCACATGATCACCTCTACCTTATTCTAAACCTCTAAATAAATTGACAATATAAAAGGAGTAATTTAAGACTAGATGGAAGGAAGAAGTATCTCATCAAGATGCTTCTATTAGGACTCCTACCCAAAATAATCTCCAAGGAAATGTAACAGATCCTTGAACCTAACCCCAAGATCCCGCACATACATTCTCCCATGCTAATGAAAAATAGTCACCAACCAATTTACTTCATTCATGTTCAATGAAAGGGACTATTCCTGAAACTATTTCTGAAATTTGGCCCATGAAACATATACCTCATTCCGCACACTGAAAAACATAATCCACTACTGACCTGTATCTCCTTACATTTATAAAACTAACAAAGGGATCTAGTACTCCACCAGGGGTCAGATCATACTGAATATGATCAATATATCCACCATTTATCTCTCTATCTCTGCATCAGAAACACTTCACTCATACATCCCCAAATCCTACTTCTTAGAATAAAGCAATGACCTCTGCCACTTATTATCTGCCTAAACTAGATCAACCCTATAATGATCAACCAGATCTGCTTTCTGAACCTCAACTACCTTAACCACAATCAATCATTGACCAGGATCCATAGATGAATGAGAAAGCATGATTTATTAAGCCTGGTCGTATATAATTTTATTATGATTCATTTTAATTCACATTATTCATTTTAAACTTCACAAAAATACCTGATTCAAATAACAATGAAATTTATCATGATTCATTCTCCTCTCATAGGTCGCTTCCCTATAAGTAGGTTTATCTCACTTGGTCATTCAATAAGATCGAAGTCCATGCACCTAATCAATGGGGCTCTATCATACAAATTTGTAGTCGGTCTCCCTCAAATATATCATGTACCAAGTTAAACTAGAACCATTCCCCACTATTAGAAATATAGTCTTAAACATTTAGGTTTTAACATTAGTTTCTTCGAAAATGATGTTATAAGTGAATATAGGGTATCTTTGTCATCCAATTGTTATAAAAATGTTTTGAAAATGATTGTTGGGGAACCTTTAAAATTAGTTTTATATAAAAATGACAGTAAAGGTTTTAGTAGAGATATTTTAATGTCAGTTAAAAACCCGATGTGAAAAGTTTAAAAAACAGTTTAATGTCATTTTTTTTATAAAAACCGACATTAAATGTCTCTAAAAATACCATAACCCGAAACCATAATTTTATTTTCCATCAACCCTCCTCCTCTCTCATCCTTCAATGGTACCCATGTTACCCAAAACCCTCAACAATGATATATATTACATATTCAATCAATTTTCGTCACTTTTTCTTATAATTGAGTCTCAATATTCCATCCATCATGATGTTTTAATGATCCTTGGTATTTTTTAATATAAGAAAACCCTATTTTAGTCAACTAGTAACCGTACTTGAACGTTTTTTAGGTTAATTTTTTGTACTTTTTTTAAATCTGTATTCATTAATCATGTTGAGGTTTCCCTATTGCCAATGACATTGAGTGATTTTTTGGAATTAGAGATATATTTTTCATTATCGACCTCTATCTTTAGTGATTATAAAATTTTTGAAGATAAACTAACTTTGTGTTAGTTATAAAATTGATTCATTCATTTATATGTTTTTCTACATTATATTATCAATTTTAAAATTTTTTGTTTTGTTTTTTAATGTTATAATTTTTTTATTATTATCAGTTTTTTGGAACTATAATTTTTTCTTATGAATCTAATTGAATTCATAATTTTTCATATTTATATTTTTTTTCAGTATAATTTTTTATTCAATTTATTTGTAAATTTATAAATTATTTTTGTTAATATTATGAATTTTTGTTATTTTGTAACTTTATTTTAATATTTAAATTTTTTTATGGAAATTTATTTGTTAAAAATAAACACATGATTAAATTATATTTTATTATTTATTCTTAATCACTTGTATTTAAAATTGTCAATGATATGTTTTGATCATTATGTATAATTTCTTATCATGATCAAATAATAGTCAATAATGGATTATTTTGATTATATGTATTTATGTTTGAAGTTTATCTATTTATAGATATTTTTAAAATCTTATATATTTTAATATATTCAACATTTATATTGTATTATTAGGTAATTCATGGATAATAACTGAATAAATTTATAAAGAACCACTAATGAATATAAAAAAGGAGTTGATAACTTCTTTAAATTTGATAAATGAAATTCTCAAAACAGAAATTAGGTTTTCTATCCAGGCATAAAGTATTTGAATGTGAAAATTTTAAATTCTAGAGAAATCGTGGATCATCTCATTTTATATGGTTTTATCCATAATTATAAACATTTGATCTTGAATGGTAAATGAAAGAAAAAAATAAACATCTAATATGGCTAGAAATAATCATAATGAGATAGAGGATCATATTATAGAATAAATTCATTATGCAGGTGTCTAAACCATAAAAAAACAACTTTTGAACAATTTTAATGATATTCTAGAAAATCAAAATTCTTATGTTGCTCTAAAAATAGAGGTATCAATAGTTATGGGATAAAATAACATGAAACAAATAAATGGATGGAGTGATAAAATATTGTTTAATTTACATTAACTTTTAAAATATATACTTATAGAAGGAAATGAGTTCCAAAATTACAACTATGAGGCTAAGAAAATATTATTCCTAATAGGAATTTGGTTTAAAAAGATCGAATCTATTCTCAACGATTATGTCCTTAATAGGAATGAATATTAATGTCTATAAAAATTTCATAAATGTGGGATATCATGCTATAATATGGAAGAAAAATTTAACTCTAATTCATTATAAGTTAATGTAATAAAACCTTATATTAAATTTTTTTTCCACATTCCAGTAATTCCTTCCAATAATTCCAATAATTCAACATTGATATATTCTTGGGTACTAGAAGAAAACTACCAACTAAATAAATTTTGTACCTTGTAATAATTCCTCCCTTGGAGTGTCTTTTTCAAAATTCAATTGATACAAAAAAGTTAATATAGAATACTGAAAATAACATAAATGATGGATACTTACATCAGCCTACTGATTCAACAATGTGGAAGATATTTGCTAAAAAATTTCTTGATTTTGGAAGTAAAGTTATAGATATCATAATGGGACTATTCATTGATAAAATTAATCCATATCGAAGCCTTATTAGCTAACATAGTTCATGGCCTATATTGGTGGTAGTTCACAACTTATCCCCACATATATGTATGAATAATTTTTTTTGATGATATTGATGATTTATGGACCAAAAAAACTAGGAAATGATATTGATCTATATTTTTCACCATGGATTGATGATTTGAAACTTCTATGGGATACATGTGTTATAGTATTGGATGAAAATAAGAATGATTATTTACTTTTTCATACTATGATAATGTACACTACGAATTAATTTCATGCATATGAAAACATATCAAGATACAATGTTATGTGACATATAGAATGTATAATTTATAAAGAATATATTTTATATTATCAATTGCATAATGGAATAAAGAAAGTGTACATGGAATATTGAATATATTTTTTTGAAATGATCTTCCTTATTTTAGATTGAAAAAATAATTTAGTGGTTTATAGTAATATAATCTTTTCGCAAAACCATTTTTTGTCGATAAATATTATAACAAGTTGAAAAATGTTTATTTCACATTTGTAATTAATGAATTTCTGTTTATTAAAAAAATATCTGGAAGGATATTTTATTTTTTTGTGAACTACTGTGTTGAATATTTTTAAAGAAAAAACATAAAATTGATGTTATATATGTTGAAAAAAATATGTTACTGTTTTATTGAAACATTGTTAAATATTAAAGGAAAGAAAAAAAGTTGGATTTCATGTCAGATTGGACTTCATACCCATGGGAAAACATTTTGAGTAGTCTTCCAGTATAAAAAGAACTAGAACATATTTACCTCAATATTCTAAAACATACAGAAAGCGTGAGAAGATGGATTTTGGTTTTTATCAGCATGGAATTAAATTACCCAGTGTATATTATTCAAATGAAATAAATTTTTTCTCATTGAAGGATTATAAATTATTAGGTATTAAAGATAATTAATTTCATGTACTGATGAAAAAACTTCTACCAATCTCACTACATGGTATATTGCTAACACATATCATAAATAATATCATTATATTATGTAAAATTTTCATGTCCATTTTTGTAAATTAGTTGATCAAAATTTGTCAGACTTGTAAGAGGATGAAGTTTCTTTTATATTTTACCAAAAATAAATGTATTTCCCAACAACATTTTTTATATAATAGTTTATATGGTGATTCAAATGGAAAATTATATATAAATATTTTGGTATTTTTATTTATATTGGATGTATCCTTTAAAAATATATGTGAATTTTTTTAAGGGATGTAATATAAATCCTCCTCAATTGGAGGACTATATTGTTCAAAAACATGTATTAGAAAAGATGATTGAGTTATGTACTGATTATTTTAATGAACTGGATCATTTTGTTCTCTATATATCTTGGTATATGATAGTTGATATTGAAGGTAGTGGGATTCAAGTCTTAAAAGAGAATTTTATTCCATGTGATGAATTTATGCATGTAAATTTATAAATATTGAACAATAACGATGAGATTAAATGTATTATCTCGGACCCTCCTGATCCATTTATTTTCCAAATATTACTATTTGAGGTATCTTAGGGACCATCGATGGTCATTAATGAGTTTTCCAAATTTCAGGGTGAACGAACGATGGAACTGATCTGCATCAATGGAACTGATTGTAACCGGTGTCACCAATAAAAAACGGTGCCACACTTACTGACATTAGGGCATCAGTTCTAGGGTGTCAGTGACTCACCCATCGGTGGCCATTTCTAGCATATCTCATAATTTTTCAATTTATCCCCTTTGACTTTTTCTTTGACAGAAAACACATTCATGCCCCTATTTTAAGGGATTTATGACTGATTCAAAGCCCATAACTCCTATATTATATTTTCCTGTGGCTTATGATGCATTTACTTAGTCAAACTGCATGGTTTAATGCTATCTGGTTTTAATGGAGAATCTAAAACTGTATCTTAAACTGCTACTCTTTAAATCTTTTAAAGAGGATAGATTTATTCGTCCCTTATTCTACCTTCTTGTTCCATGGTTTGTGATACTGAAACCTTTACTTATTCCCATAAGAGTGGTGTGATCGAACCTTAATCATTTCATTATTTCCCCTTGCTGTTTATTATTGCTACATGTGCACCTCCTATTTTGGTGAAAGCATCAATTGTCAATATTTCATCGATAAATGTTATCATCTACCTTTTTTCTAGTGTTTCTTCAATACTTTTTCCCTTTTTTATCCATTCCATGTTGTGTCATGTGATCTCCATGCTTCTAATGGAGCTTTCTTGTTCGTTGGTTGGTGCTGTCGTGCTTCAGTGTCCTCAGTTGGATGTAGTTGTCACGGGGGAGGAGATAGTAATCCATTGTGTGGATAGTTCTCGTATAATGAATGTCGAGAACCTTTTACAGTAAAGGATTTGTTGTTTCTCTATTATTTTTTGAAAATTCGTAGAGTTATCATTATATATCCACTAGACCATAATGGAATTGACGTAAAAAATATTTGACTAGAAAAATCAATTGGCATCGATCGCATGTTATTTCCTCTTGTTTTACTAGATAGTGTGATATATATTATTGACTTTTTTATCATGTCTTACCTGAAAAAATGGAAATGAATGTAAAATGCGATGAATTTTAATTATTTTTTAAGAATAAAGAGGCAGGTCAATGAATCCAGTTATTGTTGTTGTTGTAATTTGTTGTTAATCAAATTGGTGCGGTAAGCATGTACGCATTTTTGATAGCTTACTTTTTAGGATTCCCACAGTTGGAACCTAAAAATAATAAATTGGTTAATTCCAGATCGATTAAAGAACCATTATTTTTATAAAAGATAATGCTTGGTAGGGTTCTAAGTTACCCTCTTCCATGTAAGGCTGAGTGCCTAGTGCTTTGGAACCATGAGAACTCGTTGTGTGTGATGGCTGAATTCCCTATTCAGGTCCAAGATCCCAGTTTATTTTTTGTTTCCTACTACATGTGATATTATGTGAGTCTTGATGGGTTTTGAGATATGTTGGGATAGGTAGGCCCATTGGTTGTGGAATCTATTGACTCTTATATTGGTGAGATGAATCAATTTATGCATGTGGGTGTTGGAGAGGACACTAGAGATGATGAAACATGTTGTATGTGAATGATTTGATGCTTTCTGAATCTTATTTGTTGTTTATCTACATTACTTTAACCACTGATCAAGGTATCTTTTTTACTTACCCTCCTTCCAAAAGGGGAGAATACATGTGGGGTATTCCACATGCTTTATGTGTTTAGCTTCTCGGGGGAGGATGGGTCTACACTTTTACTATAGGTGGTAAAGACTCAATGGGTAGTTCACCTACTCACTATGTTGATCCCCCTGGGTTTAGTAGATTAGAATGTTTTTCTAGAATTTATGGGAATATGGGAATGTAATAATGTTGTTAATAAATGATTTAATGAATGATGTTAACCCATGGGATTGAAGGTAGTTGTGATGAAATGCTGAGGTGATATTTCTAAGAAGCTGAGGACTTGGTTTGGTTATACCTAGAGAACAGGAAACATTGGTGTGATGCTAGTGAAATATAATGTGGAATGGTTAAGGGTTAATTAGTGTTTAAATAATTAATTAACATAAGGAGAAATAGATAAAAATGGAATGATGTAATAATTCCCTATAAATGGTTATGTGTTTATAGGATAACTAGTCCTAGAAGTGGTAGTTGGGAGTCTAAGATATATTAGCTGATGTTGATTCTAAGACTAGGTTATTCCCATAGTGTGGTTGTGAGCCATAGTATATTCTTTTCCTTTTTGATTTCTATATGCTACTCCACCCTATCAATTATGGAAACTAACACCCTTGGGATTCGGAGCCCTATGTGGTGTTTTTCCGAAAATTCTGGTGGGAGGATTGATGGATGACTACCCCCTTTAGCCCCACTCTCTCTCTCTTGGTAGTCACTTGTGCCGGTATGAAAAATGATTAGTTTTACCCATTTATGTGGGTAGAGGGCTATAATATATTGTGGTTGTTCACACTCATATATTCTGGATATAGTTTCCTATGGACTACTATAGGTGTAACCTGTATAGGATGTGATGGCTTGTGGATCCTTACTCGGTGTATGCACTACAATGGCTTGAGGTCTAATACCCCATTTTTGATAAATGATGTGTGAGATGTGGTGGATCCTAGAAACTACATGGTTACTTTAGTTACATGGATGTGGTGGTTGAGCTACATGAGGTTCATATTGTGGTGCTTTGGACAAGAGACTATGGACATGCATTTTTGGAGAAAGATTTCTTAGGATGTGCGACTTTGGGGAAAATCGGCAAACTGATGGGGGAAGTAGTAGCGAGGTAACCTTGTTATTATTTATTATATTATATACTATTGTATGAGTTATATGGTGAGAGTATCCATGGTGAGGCTGAGAACTTAATATACATGTTTAGGTCAAGGGTTTGTTTCACTTGTTGTTCGTTGTGATTTAGCATGCTTTATTTACATTTGAACGAGAGGCTAGAGGGAGGATCCTTGTGAGTATAATGTTATAATCACCCTGTGTTATACATACTATTTTTTAGGTCACTTGGAGTAGGTTTGAGATTAATATGTTTACTACTAGCTTTGGGTATTCTTGGATCGATTCATGTAACACCCCGACCCTAGTTACCCAGAGTCGGTGCATTATTACATAACATTGGTATGATTACAAGGAAATCATGTCTCGAAAGACCGATCAGTTTAGTATTATTGGAAACAAAATTCATACATATGATCCAAATTATAGCTTGAAGAGAAATACAACAATAATATATTTCATTAGAAGCATCCAAGCCTCCTAGATTATGCAAGCAGGTCACTTATAGCTAACTTCTTAATATCCAAGGAAAATGAAACATAAGAAAGCGGTGATCTCAAACACTCTATAAGGGTAAGTAATACAGCAAAAAATGACATAAATGTTAAGTATGGTAAATAATTGAAAACCACATGCCTTTACCAATAATAAACATGAATACTTTTATTACATGTTTATGAGTTGAGTAAATAATGCCATAATAAAACATAATCATGGGTATTCTACTAGTCAAATGACCACACGAACCATCAATATTATTTCCATAATGAGGGAATGCACAATGCTGGACATTCTGAAACATTTTGTCAAGGCCCCGGCCAAGACGTCTAAAATGATTAAGGCCTCCGCCAAAACCATAAATCAAATTGTGAAAGGGCCTCAGCCAATTCCACGTCTAGTTGTCTCATGAGACCTACCGATGCATCAAGGAGCTATAGCGGGCTCCACCCGTTACTTACTTTTTCCAATACATTCCTAATATTAATAAGGTGAAACTTAACATAAACATTCATATAAATACTAGGATACCAAATGTCAATACTTTAACAATAAACCATGAATGGTATAAAAATAACACATCCACAGTCAAACATATCACAAAACCTTTAATACAATATGTAAGGTTTTTATCATAATAAATCAACTTCAAAAAATGTTTAAAATCCATTAAAGGATTTGACATAGATGGAAATGATTTGAAAAACTCTTTGATAGAAATACCCTTTTTCATGAAATCATTTAAAAGTCACACAATTTGGAAAAGAATTCATTTAAAGACATTTTTTAATCAAAGTGTCCCATACCACTTTGATACTTTTGAATGGAATTAACATTTTAAAAACATTCATGTCCATATAAATAAATGCTTAAAACCCATATCGAAGACATGAACATTAATGAGAAAATATTTAGAAGAGTAAATATTTAAAACATTTGAAGAGTTGTTTTAGAAAAAAGTCCCTTAAAATAATCACTTTGAAAACTATTTCATAAAACATGGACATGGATAATAAATATGTCCCAGTAGATACTTACGTAAAAACAAACTCAGATAATACAGATATTGTCAAATTAACCCTTACCAATATTGTAACTTACAAAACATACACCCTATGAAAGAGGTATCATACAATGAATATGTAAATTCACATACATTAAAGTGTAATACACAAAGAATACAATTATGGTCAGTAAAAACACCACACAAAAGGTAATATTGGCAATATGGCATGAATCTCACAAAAATAAGTAGTGAGATGAAAACCCCTTACCTTGTACTTTTCCTTGGTTGATGGTAGGTTAACCTTTTGTATAATGGTGAAATAATTTTTATTCAATTATAAAATAATTATATATATTAATATGATATCATATATGTTCTTTTAACATCGCTTTGTTAATAATATTTCAGTATTATCATCGTTTCGGGTGTTAACTGATTCATTTTCCTTTATATGATTCATTACGTAAGTCATGTTTGTTAAGGATAGGTTGTATCTTATTAATATCCATAATTATATAAAGTCCATAAACATTACTTTTAATCATAAAATGATAATTATTCTTGAATGGATATGATGGGGAAATGAATATCATCGCGTTCGTGGAGGCGGTAATCCCTACGTACGCATGAACGCTACTTCCATTTCCTTTTTCATTTTAAAAGAAATCAAAACCAAATGATACATATGTATATAATTATTCCAGTATAATATAATATATTATATGTGTTACTTATGTTCATTAACACCATCCTTTATATGTTCCATGTATGGTATGAATGAGTAATATCCCTTTGAGGGGGCGGTAGTCCGCACTTCCTCAAATTAAATTATCGTATATAAATTCAACATGAAATGAAATAATGGAAACATATAAAATGGAATTACAGAATCTTATACATAAAATAAATATCATTAATATCATATTTCATTATAGTTCCATCATAATGGCCACCAAGAGAGGTGGTAGGATATAATTGAACAATCATCGCTTCGTGAGGCGTTTGGTTTCCATCCACAGAAACATTAAGTTCTTCACCCATTAGATGGATTTGTGTGTAAGTGTAGTTATAATAAATCTAATAACAATATCCTAGTATATTTAGTATACTGGTTTTGTTACCAAAGAATATAATAAAAAGAGTTTAGGGGTTGGAGAAGTAAAATAAAAAGAAAAGAAGCTAAGAGAAATCGTTACCTTTAATTTGGGTAACTCCCTTTGGTTTGAACCAAACAAGACTTTGAAGTGCCTTATGCCTAAGGTAAGTCTTCTAAGAGGAGTAGAGGGATTTAGGGAGCTTAATTGGTCCGAGTTTTGACGATCCAAAAGGCTTGATATGTGTGAGGAATTTGTTAGAAGTGGTGTCCTTTTATAACGGGGAGGATGGGATCTTTAAGAAAATCTAGAAATACTATTTTATAATAAATTCATATTCAGTTTATAATGGCTCCAATGTATATTATTTAAAGGTTAAGGTGGGGCTAGGTCACAGAACACTCTACCAATATAATTTAGATAGGTTTGGGTCTTTATATTAACCACATCTTTTAGTTATAACTCTTAGTTAATTAGTTTGACACTTACCATATCACTTTGTATATTTATATTATATAGTTAATAAACATACTATTTACCTCCAAGAGAACCCAAAGTGGTCCATTAATAATACACCTATTATTATATAAGACTCTTGTCTGAACATTAGATTTTTAGGAATAGAATATAAATTAATAATATAATATTTGTTTTAAAAACTCATTTATGTCAATTTTGACACAACTCAATAATTTATTTTTGTTAAAGTTTTAACAACATTATTAATTTGAACCATATTAATTTAATCAATCATAACATGTCATATTAACCAATAAAATTCTTTTATGTCATAAAAACATTCAAATTTTATTTATTTTAGAATTTATAATATCAATTATTTGATTCTTTCCTTAATAAGGAAAATACTGCATTATTATTGTGTCATATATATTTTTACTTTTTATGTGTCTAAAAATTATTAATAAAATACCATTATGTATGAAATATTTTTATAATTCTAATTAATATTTATAATCGAAAATTTAACATATATAACCCTATATAAAAATTGTTTTTCTAAAACATATAAGCTTATGTCATTTTTGTATTTACATTAACTTAATTTATATAAAGCGTCCCTATCACCTACAAGGAGCTCCATGGGGTCCCAAAATCGACTCAAATATGCCCATGGTTGGACATGTATCCACAAATAATGTTAGGACACGTTTTAGGGTAATTTATTATTATTATAATATTATTTTTTAACCCTTATTTACTGGATTTACCTTTTAACCATGGTAAATAAAATATTTACCGAACAAAGTATTCAAAATGTCTATAAATAAAAGTTCCCTATTTACACAGTTAGAACAACCTGATTCCAAATATGAAATCAATTTTTCCAAATTCAATACACAAAAGTGGCAGAAATTAATTTAAAATTAATTCCTGTTGTCAAAGCAAAAAGTGTGTTTTTAAGATATAATAACTATCAAAAGATTGATACTTGTTTATGTCCGGTTTAATTGTGAAATTATGTCCAATGACCACCATTGTATTAACTAGTAAAATTATATTCTAAATATACTTTAAAAAGACTCAATTTCATAATTTATCACTATTAATTATTTTGAATAAAAATTTATTTTTAATAAATATTTATTAATTTTCACTATTCATAAAAATATAAAAGTTATTTGAAAAGTACCAAAATTTCATCATAGGATAATTTCGATATTACAAATCCAAAAATCAAGCCCATTTTGAATGATAAAATGTATAAAATTTCAAAAAGTTGGTATTACTATTCATAACGGCTACTTTGATTGGTCGCGGTATGTTAGAATCTCGAAGTTGCGTACAACACACGCTACTGTATTATTCAAAGTGAAACGTACCTTGGAATCTTGGGGTGTTACATTCTCCCCTCCTTAAATAAATTGTTTTCTCACAATTTGAAATTGTTCTTCAAAAATAAAAGGTTGAAAATAGAAAGTATCTTTTTTAGAAAACCCACAATGGAAATTGGGTTAATAAAATTTAGTCTTTATAAGAGGAAAAGATAAATGAAAGGGTCACCACCTAATTATGACCCTGATTAGGAGAACATTGGTGAAAAATTAGAGACATGTAATTGGAGGAAAAACAAAAATATTTATAGGTTGTGATTAAGGTCATCAATAAAAAACAAGTGTAAAATTGAGGGACTTTAATTTAATCAAACTATGATGATTTAAAATACCATCAGTTCAACACAAAATATGATATTAGGAGAACACATTTTTTTTGTTTAAAGATCCCTTCCCTAAAGTATAAGAATAAATTTCTTTATTTAATAAGAGAAGAATAAAAATATATACTTTATAATTAGAGTCCCATCCTTTAACTAAGTTCTACCAGAATCTCATATTTCCCTCTAAAAGAAAATAGAACCTAAAAATAATACTGTATTTATCCAATTCGTATAGGGTAAAAAAATGAATTTAAAATTCATCTAGTAGAACCATTATGAAAACTACATTATTCAATCCACGACATCACGTGGGTCAGTGGAAGGTGATTCACCCTTGTCGCCCTTCGGTCGTGGGATCACGTCTCGCGGCCTTGCCGGACATGACGGATTTCCGCCCGACCTCTGGGTTGTCCTTTTTATGGAAATCCAAAAATAATCTCAAACTAGACTTATCCAAAATACCTCTGTCCAAACTCACAGTCCAAAATTTATAAGGTAGATAACACAATGAAGATCCTTTTTTCCACGTAATAGCATGTGATCACCTTCATCATTTACTCTTTTAAAATATGGTAACACCCTTAATTACCATAAAACCATACTGATTACATTCATTCTCCCTTATTCTATGTAGAATACTAGATATATTCCTTATATTATAAAACTGTGAATATTCCATCAATGATGAAATAAAGAAACCATTAATCAGTGCCAAGGTAGTCAAGGATATCCAATATAATTTATCCAAATCAACCATCTCTTATTCCAAAATTACCACCTCAGTATCAAGAACATATTAAGGATTACCTTTCCTTAAACCATGTATTTTCAAAAAAAGGTTTAACTAGCTGTTGAGTAACTTTTCATAGTACCATATAATCTCAAATCCCCAATGAAATAGTACTGCAGTACAATCTTTATTTATCTCCATAATTCATATAACCAATACATCATTGATACAACACTGAAATGAAATAATTATTTAATAAAAACATAAGAACACTTGTCTTTCCTCTTCATGTGTGGTAGTATCATAACTTTATTATTATCTAATAGCATCATTTGGGACATGCTCTGATGATTTGAACATTGATTCACGTAGTGTCCCCACTCCTTGCAGATGAAGCATTGTACATTTGAAACCTTTTTCTTACCCTCGCAATCATGAACGTGGTGTCCTTTTTCTCCACACTTATAAAAAACACTCATTAATTTCAGGCAAGTTCCAGGGTGTTTCTTCCCACAATTATTACATATGTGAAAATTCTTCTTTTCCCTCTTCCCTTTATCCATCGTTCTCTCTTCCATACTTTTCTTCTCTTGCTTTCCTTCAAATCCATAAGACTCAGAGAACAATTTACTTATCGTATCAACACATGATACTATTTATGCATATGATGATAATACATGGGATACTATTTCCCTTCCAAATGATGGATTAATACCATGAAATATATAATCATTATTAATCTTTGAATCATATGTATTGCTGGAGTTCACATTCCTTCTAGTGGGCGCCATTTCTATACAATAGCATAAACTAGGTTAGTTTATGAATTGCAATGAATAAATCAAAACTTGTAAAGTACCTAACACAAATTGAACAGTTTATGGATATAATCCATAATCATAAAAATGTTTTCTTTGAGTAAGTATATACTCATGAGCCCTTTATAATGGTTTGTAAAGAAAATTAGAATTATCCTAAACATATCCCCCGGTAGTGTCGTAACCATGAGTGCAGCAAGGCTCATTGTCGTGCACCAGTTCCCATTTGAGTCTATCTCAAAGCGGTGATTTCAGGATTTACACCTAGGTACATATAGGCAAGAGCCGCCTCTAGCTGCTCGTATCCAGACTGGGATGTATTGCTCAGAAAACTCACAAAATCTATACAATACCAAAATTCTAGGAAGTTATTCTATACTAATCCTCAAAGTCTATCTTAGGGCTATGTGATCTAATCAGAGTTTATCTAAATCTAACTTCCAAGGTTTGTACTAAACTTCCTCTGATACCAACTGTAATGCCCCGACACCAGTTACCCAGAGTCAGTGCATTATTACATAACATTGGCATGATTACAAGGAAATCATGTCTAGAAAGACCGATCAGTTTAGTATTATTGGAAACAAGATTCATACATATGATCCACTTTATAGCTTGAAGAGAAATAAAAAAATAATATATTTCATTAGAAGCATCCAAGCCTCCATTATTATGCCATCAAGTCACTCATAACTAACTTCTTTATATCCTGGGAAAACGAAACCTAAGAAAGGGGTGAGCTCAAATTCTCAGTTAGGGTATGTAATACAGCAGAAAATGACATAAATATTAAGCATGGTAAATAATTGAAAACCACATGCCTTTACCAATAATAAACATGAATACATTTATGGAATGTTTATGAGCTGAGTAAATAATGCCATAATAAAACATAATCATGGGTATTCTACTAGTCGAATGACCACATGAACCGTTAATATTATTTCCATAATGAGTGAATGTATAATGCCGGACATTCTCAATACATTTGGTCAAGGAATCATCCAAGATGTATAAAATGATTTAGGCCTCGAAAAAAACCATAAATCAAATTGGGAAAGGGCCTCGCCCAATTCCACGTCCAGTTGTCTCATGAGACCTACTGATGCAATGAGGAGCTATAGCGGTCTCCACCCGTCACGTAATATGTCCAATAGATTCCTCATATGAAAAGGGTGAAACTTAACATAAACATTCATATTTAAAATAGGATACGAAATGTCAATACATTAACCATAAAACATGAATGGTATAAAAATAACGCATCCACAGTCAAACATGTCACAAAACCTTCAATACAATATGGACGTTTTGTATCATAATAAATCAACTTCAAAACAAATTTAAAATCCATTAATGGATTTGAAATAGATAGAAATGACTTGTAAAACTCTTTGAGAGAAATACCCCTTTTCATGAAATCATATAAAAGTCACACAATTTAGAAAAGAAGTCATTTAAAGACATTTTTGAATCAAGGTGTCCCATACCACTTTGATACTTTTTAAAGGAATAAAGATTTTGAAAACAATCATGTCCATATAAATAATTTCTTAAAACCCATTTTAAAGACATGGACATTAATGAGGAATATTTAGAAGAATAAATATTTAAAATATTTGAAAGGTTGTTATAGAAAAATGTCCCTTAAAATAATCCCTTTGAAAAATCTTTCATAAAACATGGACCTGGATAATAAATATGTCTTAATAGATACATACGTAAAAACAACCTCGGATAATAAAGAGATTGTGAAATTAACCCTTACCAATTTGGTATCTTATGAATTGTACACCCCATGAAAGAGGTATCATAAACTGAATATGTAAATACACATAAATTAATGTTTATTACACAAAGAATACAATTATGGTCAGTACATACACCACACAAAAATTAATACTGGAAATATGGCATGAATCTCATGGGAATAAGTAGTGAGATGAAAACCCCTTACCTTGTACTTTTCCTTGGTTGATGGTATGTTAACCTCCTGTATAATGGTGAAATAATTTCTATTGAATTATACAATAATATTATATATTAATATGATATCATATATGATCTTTTAAAATCTCCTTGTTAACAATATTTTAGTATTATCATCGTTTCAGGTGTTAACTGATTCGTTTTCCTTTATATGCTTCATTATGTAAGTTGTTTTTGTTATGGATTGGTTGTATCTTATTCATATCCAGAATGATATCATGTCCATAAACATTACTTTTAAACCTCAAATTATAATTATTCATGAATGTATATGATGAGTAAATGAATCTCATCGCGTTCGTAGAGACGGTAATCCGTACGTACGCACGAATGCTACTTCAATTTTATTTTTCATTTTAAAAGGAATCAAAACCAAATGATACATAGGTATATAATTATTCAATTATAATATATTATCTTATATGTGTTACTTAAGTTCATTAACACCATCCTTTATATCTTCCAGGTATGGTATGAACGAGTGATATCACTTTGAGGGGGCGGTAGTCCGCACTACCTCAAATGAAATTATCGTATATATATACAACATGAAACGAATAATGGTATGATATAAAATGGAATTACAGAAGCTTATATATAAAATAAATATCATTAATATTATATTTAAATATAGTTCCATCATAATGGCCACCATGAGAGGTGGGAGGAGATAATTGAACAATCATCGCTTCGTGAGGCGTTTGGTTTCCATCCATAGAAACATTATATTCTTCACCCATTAGATGGATGTGTGTGTAAGTGTAGTTATAATACTTATAATTAAAATACACTAGTATATTTAGGATACTTGTTTTGTTACAAAAGAAAATTATAAGAAGAGTTTAGGGGTTGGAGAAGTAAAATAAAATAAAATAAGCTAAGAGAAATCGTTACCTTTCATTTGGGTAGCTCCCTTTTGATTGAACCAAAAGGACTCTTGAAGTGCATTATGCCTATGGTAAGGCTTATAAGAAGAGTATAGGGATGTATGGAGCTTAATTTTGGAGAGTTTGGATGATCCAAAAGTCTTGAGAGGTGTGAGGAATTGTTTAGAAGTGGTGTCCTTTTATAAGGTGGAGGATGGGCTCTTTAAGAAAATCTAGAAATACTATTTTATAATAAATTCATATTCGGTTTCATATGGCTCCAAAGTGAATTATTTAAATGTTAAGGTAAGGATGGGTCTAGAAACACTCAACTAATATAATTTTGACTTGTTTGGGTCATTATATTAACCTTATATTTACTTTTAACTCATAGTTAATTAGTTTGACACTTACCATGTCACTTTGTATTTTTATATTATATAGTTATTGAACTCTCTATATACCTCCAAGAGACCCCCAAGTGGTCAATTAATAATACACATATCATTATATAAGTCTCTTGGCCGAACCTTAGATTTTTAGGAATAGAATATAAATTAATAATAAAATATTTGTTTTAAAAACTCATTTATGTCAATTTTGACACTACTCAATAATTGATTTTTTTTAAAGTTTTAAAAACTTTATTAATTCGAACCATAATAATTTAAGCAATCCTAACATGTCATATTAACCAATAAAATTCTTTTATGTCATCAAAACTTTCAAATTATATGTAATTTAACATTTATAATATCAATTATTTGATTCATTCATTAATAAGGAAAATTTTGCATCATTATTGTGTCATATATATTTTTACCTTTTCAATGTCTAAAAATTATAAATAAAATACCATTATTTAGGAACTATTTTTAGATTTCTAATGAATATTTATAATCGAAAATATAACATGTATTACCCTATGTAAAAATTGTTTTTCTTAAAGATATAAGCTTATGACATTTTTGTATTTACTTTAACTTAATTAATATAAAGTGTCTCCATCACCTACCAGTGGCTCCATGGGGTCCCAAAATTGACCCAAAAAATCCCATGGTCGGACATGTATCCACTAATAAGGTTAGGACACGTTATAGGGTAATTTATTATTATTATAGCATTATTTTTTTCCCCTTATTTACCGGATTTACCCATTAACCATGGTAAATAAAATATTTACCGAAATAATTATTCAAAATGTCTAAAAATAAAAGATACCTATTTAAAAAATTAGGACATCCTGATTAAAAATATGAAATTCATTTTTCCAAATTCAAAACAAAGAAGTGGACGACATTAATTTAAAATTAATTCCCACTCTCAAAACAAAAAACGTGTTTTTAAGATATAATAACTATCAAAAGATTAATATTTGTTTGTGTCCGGTTTAATTGTGAAATTATGTTCAATGACCAAAATTGTATTAAATGGTAAAAATATATTCTAAATATACTTTAAAACCCCTCAGATTCATAATTTATCACTATTAATTATTTCGATTAAAAATTTTGTTTTTAATAAAAATTTACTATTTTCACTATTAATCAAAATATAAAAGTTATCCGAAAGTACCAAAATTTCATCCTAGGATAATTTCGATATTCTGAATCCAAAAAATGAAGTCAATTTTGAAAGATAAAATGTATAAAATATAAAAAAGTGTGTATTACTATTCATAACCGCTACTTTGATTGGTCACGGTGTTTTAGAATCTCGAAGTTGCGTACAACACACGCTACTGTATTATTCAAATTGAAGCTTACATGGAAGATTGGGGTGTTTGAATTCCGGATTCGTGGTCACTACCTTTTTAATTTCTTTTGGTACATGATGTTTTTCCCTATCAGTTTTAGTAGTTATTGCACATAATTGCATATGTTTACTAGGTTTCTTTTTATATTCTATTTTTTGTTCTATTTGGTGGGTTTTCATCTAATCTCTCTATTCTACATTTTTACTCTTAGAGGGTAATTCCATATATTTTTGTGTTTACTATACCCTCGGCACTAGTCACTAACCCGGGGCCTCTCCATAAAAGTAAATAAAGAATGCTAAAGAACAGAGCACAAAAAATGAAACAAACCCATCACATAAATAGGTATACTAAGTTCCCATCCCCACCATGGAAACTCTCACCATGTATCACATACATGATTATATAATATAATAAGTAATATAAAGGGTAACCCACTAATACTTCCTCATTGGTTTTCTACTTTTCCCAAACGTCTCACATCCTAAGCCATATCTCTCCAACAAGGATTTCCCACAGACACCTGGGAGAAGCACCACAACCTGAACCTCGTGAATCACAACCACCAAGTCCACATAACCAATGTAACCACGTAGTTTCCAAGATCCCTCATAGATCTCATAATGTTTATCATACCTTAGGTATTAAACCTCAAGCCATTATAGCCTATACACTGAATAAGGATCCTCAAGACATCAGAACCTATAAACGTTACGGCTATAGTAGTCCATAAGAAACTATATCTAGAATATATGTGTGTGAATAAACACCGACCCTTAAAACCCTCATATCAAATATATAGGGAAAACTATCCATTGTGTATACTTGCACAAGTGACTACCAAGAGAGTGAGAGTAAGGCCAAAGGGGGTGTTCAGCCATCCATCCTCACACTAGAATGTTGGAAAAAACACCCAATATGGATCAGAATCCCTGGGGTGTCAGTTTCACAAACTGACGTGGTTGATTAGTGTATAGAAACGCAAATGTATAGAATATAATATAGCTCAAAACCATACTATGGGAATAACCTAGTCTTAAAATCAACTGCAGGTAATGTTTCTTGTACTCCGAGCTACCACTTCTAAGACTAAGTACCCCAAAAGCACACAACCATTTAAAGAGATTTATTACAACATTCCCTTTTTATCAGTTTCACCTTTTGTTAATTAATTAATTAAACATTAATTTACCCTTATCAATTCCATATTATATTTCATTAGCATCACATCAATGTTTCATGCTCTCTAGGCATAACCAAACCAAGTCCACAACTTCTCAGAAATATTACCTCAGCATTGAATCCCAGAATGCTCCAATCCCATGGGTTAACATCATTCATTCATTCATTTATTAACAACATTATTACTTTCCCATATTCCTAGTAATTCTATAAAAACATTCTAAGATACTCAACACAAGGGTCTCAACACGGTGATTAGGTGAACTAACTATCATGGCTTTTTCACTCATAGCTAAAGTGAAAACCCATCCTCCCCTGAGATTCTATACACGGAAATCACGTGGAATATCCCACACATCATCACCCCTTTTGGAATGAGGGTAAGAAAAAAATAGCTAACTTGATTAGTGGGGAATGTAATGTAGATAAACATCTAAAAAGATTTAGTGAGCATCAAACCATTCACATCAAACCTGTTTCATCATCTCTGGTGTCCTCCCCGATACCCACATGCATAAAACGATGCATCTCACCACTCTAGGCCTCATCTACTACCACATCCAATTGACCTCCCTTATGTCACATATCTCAATAGCCATCCTTGCTTACATCATATCATAATTAGGAGGAAATAAACAATAAACTAGGTTGTTTTCCCAAAATAAGGCATTCAACCTTCACACCCAACGATCTCTCATGGATACAAAGCACAAGACACTTAGCCTTACAAGAAAGAGGGTAACATAGAACCGTACGAGGTGTTATCTTTTATCAAACAGTAATTTCTTTAATCCATCTATAATTAACCAATTTCTTATTTATAGGTTCAAACTATGGGAAACCTAAATATAAGCTATCACAAATTCATACATGTTTACTGTACCAATTTGATTAACATCAAATTACAACAACAATAACTTGATTCATTTTCTTGCCTCTTTATCTATGAAAACTAAATAAAATTACTCCTAGTTTATGTTCTTTATAAATTTATATTAATAATGACATTCTAAACAAGGAAATTATTTATATCACACTATCTTGCAATACAACAGGGAATAACATACGATCGATACCTACTGATTTAGCCAGTTCAAATATTTATTATGTCAAATCCATTATGGTCTAGTGGATAAATCATGATAAATCTACAAATTTACGTAAATAATAGAGACACAAAGAATATCCTACCTTAAAATGTTTGTTATTTTCTTTATAAAAGAATGATCCACACAACAGATTACGATATCCTCCCCCGTGACAACTGCATCCACCTGAAGATGCTTCTGTATGACCACACAAACCGAAACCCAAGAAAAATCCATTAGAAGCATGGATATCACATTCCATAACATGTAATGGAGAAAATGGGTGGAAAATGATCAAAGAATCACTGAACATATGTAGATCATACCTTCTATCGATGATGGATCAACATTTTATCCTTGCACCAAAACCGGGGGTGCGCATGCAGCAGGAAGAAACTTCTAGGGGAAATGATCCTAGGATTAGGGTTCGATCCCAACAATCCTATGGGATGAAGGAAAGGTTTGAGCGTCTCACCCCAGGGAACAAGAAGATAGAAAAATGGAGGAATAAATCTCGCCCCTTTAGAATATTTAATAGAGCATCATTTTAAGATACAATTTTTGATTTTCCTTTAAAATCAGATCCCATTAAACCACACGGTTTGACTAAGTAAATGAATCCCGAGACTTAAGAAAATATAAGATAGGAGTTATGGGATTTCAATCGGCCATAAATCCCTTAAAAAAGGTATTGATTTCATTCTACATTAAAGAAAAGGTCAAAGGGGTGAAAATGAAATATTCCTAGAGAAGCTAGAAATGACTCACTAATGGGTGAGTCATCGACACCCTCGCACAGATGCCCTATCACCGATCGGTGTGGCACCATTGATGATCAGTGTCCATTGGTGCCACTGAGGCCAATTGGTGACACCGATGCTGATTGGTACTAGTGATGGCCGATTGGTTCCTCCAATGGCTAATCAGTGCCACTGATTCCGATCGGTACCACCGTTCAGTCACCTTGAAATTTGGAAACTCTTTAATGAGTCACCAAAGGTCCCCATGGTACCTAAATCATCAGGATTTAGAAACGAAATGGACCAAGATGGTCTGGGCCATTACATTAGACCATATATATCATCCATTATTTCTAAATTAAAGGGATTATATACAAAATGAAATAAAAATTGGTTAATGTCTGAGAAAAAAAGGTATTCGTTTTGTGGTTTAAAGAGAATGTCATCATAGATATATATACAGAAGAAACATTGAAATGTTTGGAAGGAGGAATGTCAATTAATTTAATCACATGGTCTAGTTTTGATATCAATGGGTGCACATTTTACCCAAAAAAACAAGATGAAAAGGGTTCTATTCAAAATAGTGGGTTAATGGTCATCATTGATGTATTTTAATTTTCAAGTACAAAAGATAAAAACCCAATATCTATATCAACAACATATTAAGGAGTTCTTGAGGATATTTGGGAAATATATTATACTAAATTTTGAGTCACAGTGTTTAAGTGTAACTTGGTTTACAGTAATAGTTGTGTGGAACATTATTATTATGGGTTTACACTAGGTAATTTGAAATGGTCTATTTGTCAATAGGAACTATTTATCATTACAACACATGAAAATAAAATATTTTATGTTATTGATCCATCGAATGATCAGTGTTACATCATTTTTAAAGGGAAAAGAATTCGTTTTGGTGATGAGGATGATGATGATGTTATGGTTTTATATGAGGCATATTAATATATTAAATAATTTTTATATAATAAAAATGGATATAATGCAGAAATAGTCTATGATATATCAAATATTCATACTAAAGGGATTTGGTAAAATAATAAAATTCCCTTCCAATTATTCAGGTAAATATTTATATATATGTTTTGAAATTTACATGTGTAAAAACTCTAATATATTAATTATTAAATGTTTAATTATATATATATTGATTATTTATATGTCTTTTGAGATTAATGTTATATTCAATAGTTATGGATAATCATTTTTGGATTGAAAAACTCAATGTACATCATTCTGTTTTGGTTAAATTTATTCATGTAAAAACAATTTTTTGTGACATTGATAATTACATTTATAAATGGATCAATATTTTAAGAATTTATGTATATATTTACTAGATTAACTTTAATATTTTTCTGTTAAGAATCATGAAATAATTTTTTTGAAACTTACACATCTGGGAAACTATTGTTTTAATTATATTTTTTGAATATTTGTTCTAAAATGTCCACTTCTCTAATAATTCATAGGTACAAAAATTGTCTTTACATTTTACTATTTTAAAACTAGAGGTAGAGGTAGAGTAACATTTACTAAGGTATATGTCCTTTTTTATTTTCTTAAATATTCATTATTATAGTTATTTAAGAAAAGAAAACATATAATTTTAAAAAATAATTATAGGAATTTTGATGTGCCTCTTATAGAGGGGTCATATCCTTATTCTATATAGAAATTAATATCTAGAGTTAAAATATGTGAGATTAAATTTTTATGAAAAATATCAGTTTCTCATGGATACGAGAAGATAAAAATTAATTTTGATGATAATAATGACTCAACTAGCCCAAATAAAATAAAGTTTACCAGTTATATTTCCATGATGTTCTATTTTTGGATTAATATTTTATATCCTAATTAGAAGTCCTTCATCAAGATGGATAAAGAGAAGTTATGGGAGATCCTAATGGTATTATTTCTCAATTAATTTATTTTTATCTCATTTTTCAAATATCATATATTTTAAATGCCAAATATTTTATTAATTCAATTAAAGATAAGATTCAATTTTTACGAAATGATTGAAATTAGAAAAGTATTTTTTTTCTTTAGTGTCTATTTGATGGAGTAATTTTAAAAAAAGTAGACAAAAAAATTTGTTTTTTTGAAGTTACATAATGAAAACCAATGCCTCATGTATGAGTATTTAGATGTAGATACATGAAAGAAATTTATTGTAAGCCAACATGGTGAATCATTTATTTCATGATAATTATTTTATATTGTAATTTTTTTATATTACCTAATTACATATTATTTTATTGTTATGTAATAGTCCTAAAGGAGAACTCATTAACAGATCTTGTTGTAGAACATATACACTTATAATTTATCACATAGAGGGACTCATTCATTATAGGAGAAAATAATTGCATAAATGATTGATGTATTAAGAGATCAATATAGTGGTGGTTTAGAAGAGGTACAGTTCAGTCCTCCATCTCCCCCCACTCTCCATGAAAAATAATAAATAACGAGTATGGAAAAATGAAAAGTATCTTACATATAAACTTAAGGAATTATCTGAAAGAGTTATATGAAATTAATATTTATTTTCCATGAATGATTGTATTTTTTATCAATTTTAATATACCATTTAAATTTTTCCTTATAAGATGTACATTGAGATTAAGATATATAGATGGATTTTATCCTTGAGGGTAGGATGGAAATTTAATCCACTATATTTGAAAATCGAGAACAACTTGGAAACATAAGGGTATATATGGTGGGTGTGAGTATCTAGAATGTCTTTGGTCATAAAAGTAAGAAATAAAGTGACCCAAAAACAGATTCCTTAAAATTTGAGCTGAAAGACCAGAAATAGTCCATGAGAGAATAAATTCAATCATCTAATAAGGAGATATTTTAATAATTGATTAGTCAATGACATCCTGTATACTCTGATCCTCTACCTCATTATTTGCACCTTACATTATACTATGAGTTGTATGCTAGAGATTCCCATGTACATTTTATAGTTTATAGACCCATACATATTTTTGGGGATTTTATACATCACCATTATATGTAGTTTGGTTGGGTAAGAGTATCAGTACATGATATTATTTATCCAACTATTCTAATGTCATTTCCTACTAAGGAGTTTACCAGAGTTGGAGATTGTATGAATCAATTTTTAATTTCTCTGGAGCACCTTCTTAATCATATCAAATATGAGGTATACATTGTTTTTTAAATATTATATAAATTTTATTGAAAGTTACTTATTACGGTTTCTGAAATTTAATTTATATAGGAGTATCTAAAATTGAATTAATTAGTACAAAATAAACAAAAGGTTTAAGAACCAAAAACATCAGATACATCTGATATTTTTTATTGTATAAAAAGATTATCCCATATTTCTTCTTCCGTGGATAATATTCAGGAGTTTTGGATGAAGTATAATAATCATGTAAGAGACTATCCATAGAGAATATTCGAAAAAATATAATGGATCTAGCTTTTTTTTATGAGCTCTGCATGCCTATATTGAAGTTGTTTTCCAAGAAAATAAATTTATGTTTCACTTTTCTTTCTTTAGATAAAGATTATTTCAGTTGATTTACCATATTACTTATTTAATTAGGTATCATAAAAATATTTTTATTTAAAATGATATAATTGGTGTTTATGGTCTTATAGACCTATATTAAACTTCAACAGTTTGGAAATATATGAATACTTTTCCTAGAGTAACAAATATATGTGACAGATTATCAAATATAAATATTTGGTTTTGGTTTTTTCTATTCCATGATTGGTAAGAACACTGAGATAATTATGTAATAATATTCATTATAATTTTATTAATTTTCAACATTTTATATTATAGTTGTCATTGGATATTAGTTATATCTACCTAAATGAATACATGATATATTGGTATTTTTATTTATTAGGTGGTGTTGTTAAAAAAGTTAAAAATTTATTTGATGAGTAGGTTTTATTATTTTTTATAAGTTATTTTTTTTAATTATTATTTTTTATACAAGTTTTTAATTGATATATATGAAAATGCAGGTAATGGAAATTTTTTAAAAATTATTGCTAGTCGATAAAGTAGCCAAATACAATCCAATAAGTGGAAGTAATAGTAAATATATTTTATATTAGATAATATTTAGTTATATATATATAATAGTTTTTATTTTCCATGTTAATTTTTTATAATCAAAGTTTCATCTCCAAAAAGGAAATATGGAATGTGGTTATTATGTTTTAAGATTCATTTAGGAGATAACCACAACTGGGTTAATGAATAAATTTGAAATGGTTAGTTTTATTCATTATATTATTTTTTATATCAAAATGTTATTTTTTTAACAATATAAAAATCATTGTTAATATAGATTTTCAATGATTTTGAGTTTTATATGAATGAAAAATGTACCCATATTTGTAGTTCAATTGCAATCTATTTCTTTATTATTATTGAGATATAAATTATCATGTATGTATATTTTAATTACAGTTAAAAATTGACAACTTCGGCAATCATTTTTTGTTTAAGTTGAAATGATCATTTTCATTTTAAAGGAGGGTTATATATTATATAAATGGTTATGGATTTATAAAATGATCTCTACACTTCAGAAGACTTTAATTTCGAATGATACAACCTGAATACCAAAGTACATGAGTAAAAAAACCATGCACTCATATGATTGAGATAAAATCAATTACTGAAGGAAACATTAAAATAATTTAATTAATGTAACACTGAAAAAAAATCACTGTAACATATATAAATATCTTTATATAAAAATATTGACATAAAATCCAACTTAAACAAATAAAAAATAGACAAACATTTTTCAACCAACATGAAATTTTTTGATATATATATATATATGAATGTATAAATCTATCAATATAAACAAAATAAAAATCATTCCAATCATTATTTAATTTATACTAATTGTCAATTTTAATTGAGAATATTTTCATAGATTAAATTTTTATATAACTATAAACAATATGTTTTAAAAGAATCGAAACATAAAACTAAACTATTACATACTTTATGTAAAAACATATTGAAAATCAATTTACATGAAATAAAAAATACATTTAAAACCCATAAATTAATAATTCCAAAACAAAATAATTGTTTTTATTTTTCATGGTAAACAATCTAAAAGTAATGTTTTAGGCATATCCTATAAATCCGGTTGATGATTTGAGACCCATTACCAAATTGATTAGAAATTTTTGTTGACCAAATGATCTCTAAAGAATGATTCAAGTATAACCAAATATTCCTTATGAACCATTAAAAAAGATTTCATAACCACATAATCCAAGATACGACACAACATAATTAATGAATCACTAAACTCCATCAAAAAACACATGGGTAATGTTGAGTCATTTTTATTAAATGAATTTTTCTAAATAAGTTATTTTGATAAATAACATCATACTTCTTGTTTTAGTTGAACTATAAAATTTTTTTGTTCTATTTTTTTATTCTGAAAATGTTACTTTTGGTTGATGTTTTATATAAAAATATTTTTTTAATCTTATAACATTTATTGTTATAATACAATTTTTATAATGTTGAGTCATATAAAAATTAAAAACATACCTGATTTGAGGATTATTTTCAAAATATTTTTTATATATGGATAACATTTAAATGATAAATTTTGTATATTTTATTTAATGTTTAAAAAATTAGTAATTAGTAGATCTTTTTTTGATTAAAATTAAAATATTATATTTTTTTATATGTTTCTTTCTTGTAACCAATTTATTCAGTTTGGTTAAATTTTAAATTATGAGGTAATATCTCTTTTAATTAAATTTTCAGAATAAGTATTTAGAAAAACTTTTTTTCATATATTTTTCATACTCCATTTTTTTACATATTTAATATGTTTCATGTCTGTCTATTTTAATTATAGTAAATGATATGAGTATTTATACAAATTTTTTTAATCAATTAGTTGGTATGATGTGTTTGATTTTTAGGGTTGTTCTTTTCTTTAAGTTAGTTTTTTGGTTGAATTACCTAAATATTTTAGAAATTCCTTAAACATGTAAGTTTTATTATTTTTAATAAGTTCGTTACTCTTAAGTATTATTTTTTATAAATCTTTTTGATAATTGATAAATGAAAATAAAGGTCACGAAAAAGGTTTAATTGGGATCAATTTCTGACACACAAGCCAAATTGAATCAACTACATGTAGGTATTGGTAAATATATATATTATATTATATAATATATAATTTCCCTTATATGTGTGTATGTTGGTTTTTATTTTCAAGTTAATATATCATAGTCATATTTTTGTATGATTCGTAACTATACAGTCGTCGTCCAAATGGAAGGGTAGAATGCAGTTATTTTGTTAAAACTTTATGTGTATTATAATCACAATTGAGATGATAAATGAATTTGATAAGGTTAGTTATATAAATTAATCTATGTTTTATGTCAAAATTTTAAATTTTGTAATCTTATAACATTTATTATTATTGTAGTTTTTCAATTACATCGAGTTGTATTGAAATGAATAACATACCCTTCTTTGAATTTTAGAAACACTTTTTTCTGTATTCTCGAAATTTAAATTATAAGTTATGTATCTTTTATTTAAAGTTTAAAAACTTTTTAATTAGGAAATCATTTTTTCTTTTGTGTTTATATATTTTGTTTGATTTTATATATTTATTGTTTGCAAACTAATTAAAAAGTTTGGTTAAAAGTTAAATTATCTATTTTGTATAATTTAATTTAATATTAAGAAATGAGTAATTATACATTTGTTTTTTTTATTAAAGTTTATATATACAGTTTTTTTAGGTTTCATATGTTTCAAGTGTCTCACTTTTAATTAATATTAATGAAAGAATTATGTATACCAATTGTTTTTGGATTTTAGTTGGTATATTATGTTTAACTTTATAGGGGTTTTATTTTCATTAAAATAGTATATTAGGTGGAGTGCGTAATGATTATAGTGAATTGGTAAAAAATTATGTTTTATTATTTTTTATAAATTTTTCATTTTTAATTATTATTTTTATATGTTTTTTGATCATTGATACATTAAAATACAGGTCAGGTAAAATGTCTACCAATGATAAATTATCGATGCAGAATCCAAAAAAAAAATAAACTATGTGGAATTATTTTTAAATATATTTTATATTAGATGATATGTGTTTTTTATGTATGTGTTCATTTTTATTTTCAAGTTAATATTTCATAACTGTATCAACATAATAAAAAAGGAAGGACTGAATTCAATTATTTTGTTTTAAGATTCTTGTATGAGATAATCACAATTAGGATGATAAATCAATTTCATAAGGTTGGTTATAATAATTATTTTTTGTATTATATCCAAATATTATGTTTTTTAATCTTATAAAATTCATTTTTATTTTATATTTTCAATGAGGTCGAGTAATATACAACTTAATAAGTAACCCATATTCGAATTTTGTTTTCAAACTAATTTATAACCAGGGTTAACTTTTAAATTATAAGGTATGTATATTTTATTTAGTGTTTAAAAATATACTAACTAGACAATAATTTATTTCTTAATGCTTGTATATTATGTTTTTTACCATTTACTAGTATGAAAAGTATTGTTTATGTTTGGTTAAATTTTAAATTATTATGTATGAAACTATTAATAAATGTTTAAAAAATGAGTAATTAGAGAAATTTTTTTCTTAAAGTCTATATGTTCTATTTTTTATAGGTTTTAGATGTCTTAAGTATGTATCATCAATTAAAATTAAAGAAATGAGTATTTATATAATTGTTTTCTTCTTTTAGTTGGTATATTTTATTTAATGTTATAGGGTTCTTCTATGTAAGTTGGTGTATTTTTTTGTTTTTACATGTTGTTGTATATTTTTCAATGGTAATTTATAATATATTTTTAATCTCACATTCGATGTCTTATTTTTAAAACACGAATTTGAATCCAATATATAGGACTTTAGATATCAATTTTTCATGAAAATCAATGTCATAAATATATTTAGATTCTAATTTTCATTACAAATTAATAGTGAAAATCAAATCTTGGGAGTATTTCAACATCAGTTTTTTTTAAATTAGATGTCGAAATCCTTTTTAAGAATAAAGGAAATGAGAATTTCCATTTTATTTTACTAAAAACCCAATGTGGAAAGTGAATTTCGATATAAAGTTTTTATTAAATTAGATGTCTAAATCTTTTTTTTTGTATTTATAAAAAAGGATTTTAGAATCAATTCTTATAAAAAATTTATTTTTAAATACACTTTTCACATTGGTTTTTATATTAAACCGATGTTCAAATATATATAATTTATCGAATGTGGATTTTCATAAAAAACTGACATTGTAACAATTATTTATTTTAATTATCATTGACATATTGACATTTTTTTAAACAAAAATCAAAATGATTATTTTTATCATTTATAGGGTAAATGTTTGTTAATAAAAGACATGAAAAATTAAAAAATGATGTTAATTTGTGATTTTTCCACTAGTGGCCCTACCAACCTATGAAAACCACATAGTGTATAACTAAAAAATTTATCCAATCCCTCAACCAACCTCCCTCTAATATCAATCTATCCCAAAACCCTCCCAAAAATGAAAATTTAATGAATGAAGATAGATAATGACCCTCGAGTCCTACCTCCATTAGTATAAGGCCCCAACATTAAACCTTACATAATATTGAATTAAATGAATATTTCCCATTGAGGATCTTTTCAGGTTTAGAGTTTTATAGAATTAGATCATAACTATTACATCTCAAAAGATTACAAAGTAGACACTTCTACTATGTTTCCATAAAATGAAAAAAACTCTTAAAAAGAGACATGTCTACTTCCATGTTTTATATAGCATGAATTTCCCTTGATCCTGTCCTTGACCCTATTCCACATTAAGTCCTGTGAAAAACATTTAAAAAAAACTTTTGGTGAGCATAAAAAGCTCAGTAAGGGATACACAAAGAATGAAAACTATTAGTTTATCAAAACAACAAGTAAACCATGTATACGTAATCAAAGTAATACTTTTCACCATTATGAAGTAGTAAAAACTCTTCACTGAATAAAATATCATTACATACCGTTTTGTAACCAAAGGATTACCATAAAACCCATATAATGAACACATAACATATAAAGGTAACTTGGGACATAAACATACTTAAGTGGAATAACCATACGGTCGACTTCAACACATATCACTTAATGGAATAGAAATTCAGCCAACTTCCATACATACTTAATGGAATATCCATACGGCCGACTTCCATACCCAATGCATTGGAGGTTATAACATAACCACCCGTCCTGGTATTCAAGGCACCACCCATTATATGGTTTATCACGTAACCAACCATCAAATGTCCAAGTACCAATATAAAATCATAAAACATAAAACCAATATAAAGGAATGATAACATTTCCACATTTCAATAACAATATATAATTTAAATATATTGACATTATAGAATCCTTTATCAAAACCATATTCAATACCAAAATACATAAAAGAGTATATGTTATTTATTTTGTTTTAAAAACATTACGGCTTGTTGAGGAAGCCAAAGACCAAATAATACTCGCGACGGTGGAAAAGGTCATTATCACCACGTACGTTAAAAAACATTCCTTTTTGTCGTTTAGTAAAACGCTTCGTAGAAAAATATTCCTTTTGTATAAAAGTAAAATTCAAAGGGGTTTATACACCGTTTAAAAGAATGTTGTGTATAGAACGAAATATGCCTCAATGAAAGGAGATTAAGACGAAGTCCCTTACCTCGGGTCCGACTTGACTCGATCGTTCTATAACGTCCTGAATAATAAACTCGAGTTAAATTCTATTTTCTTAAGAACCTTTTTCAAGTTCATTATTCCTTTTATATCACTTATTTCCATGTTATAAACATTATGTAACCATTTAAGTTAATAATGTTTGTTTTGTCGATATTTGGTTCTTAAGTCGAAAGTGGACTTCTTACAACTACATGTTGTTCGTGTGGTCAAAGGTTCTTTATATCCAGAATGACATTACTGATTTGGATATCATATATATCATTTATATCCATCATATAAATGTATTTATAATATTACATAATCATTTAGAGGTAATAAATGAAATGCACCGTTCATGGAGACGGTAAGCCGTACGTACGCATGAACGCTACTTTCATTTCTTTATCATATTAAAGGAATTAAAACTAAATGAGAGGTATGTATATTTTAATTCCAGAATTATATTCATCATTTAGATGTATCATTAATCATATATATCTATTATATACATGTACTTATAATAGTACATTACATTTGGGGATAAGAAATGAAATGAACCGTTAATGGAGACGGTAAGCCGTACGTACGCATGAACGCTACTTTCATTTCTATTTCATATTTTTATGGAATGGAATAATAATGATATATAGGTGTATTATAATTCCAGTATAACAACATATATAATAACTTTAAATCCATCCTTTACATGTCCCACATATGGCATTAACGAATCACATCACTTTGAGGGGGCGGTAGTCCGCACTTCCTTAAATGAAGATATCGCGTTTACCCATAATGGAAACCATAAAGGTATTCCAAAAATGAAAAATACAGAAGATTAAGGAAAAAAATTAACATATTATATATCATATATAAATATAGTGTCATCTTTATGTCCACATTTGAAGGTGTTAAAAGAATGTTGAACAATCATCATTTTGGGAGGCAGAAATTCACCATCCACGGAACCAGTATGTTCTTTAACCATTAGATGTAGGTGTGTGTAAGTGTAGCTAGAATATTTCTTATAAAAACATCCTAAAATATTTAGGATACTGGAGGTGTTAAAAAATAAATGAATACAAAGAGTTTATGGGGTTGGAGAAGCAAAATAAAACAAAAGGACTCAAAAGAAGACATTACCTTAAAATCGGGTAACTCCCTTTGGTTTGAGCACAAATGCTTCCTTGGGAAGACTTCTTCCAAAATTGAGGCTTCAAAGAGTAAGAGAGGTAAGTGTAGAGACAAAATGGGCAGTGTTTGGCCGTTAAAAAGGCTTTGGGAGTGTGGGTAAGGTGGTAGAGGTGGGGGCCATTTATAAGAGGAGAGGAGGGGCACTCTTGTAAAGTTACAAAATGTTACATTATTTTCAAAAGAGTTTCGGATTTTAAAGGTCCCAAATTGATGTATATAGAGGATAAGGTGATGAGGGTTCGAAATACACTCATCCAATAGGTTTTGGACATGTTTAGGGCTTATATTTTACATTATCTGGCCATTTTATTTAAATCGTTAAATAATGAGGTCATCGCTGCATCATCATGATGTCATAAATAATTTAATTTATTTAATGTCTAAAAATTATAAAAAAATTAATATGATGTAGGAAATCTTCCTATATTCCCAATGACAATTTATAGTAAAAAATATAACTTGTATAACCCCATGTAAAAATTGTTTTAGTAAAACATTTCATGTTTGTGTCATTTTTTACTTTAACATTAAATAAAAGGTATTTATGTCATTTTCCAACCAAAGTGGCTCCATGGGGTCCCCAAGTTGACCAATAGATTATATTGGTCATCCATGACACATTATATGAGTGTAGGACATGTGTCTAGGTCATTTAATATTATTAAAACATTATTCTTACCTTAAACTACACTAATTACCTCTAATCGCGATTAAGAACTTAAGAGTTACTATTCACCAAAAAATTATTTTAATCTCATTGAACCACATTTTACTTCTTAATGACAACCATGTATGTAGGATTTTTGAAATTCAAAACACAGAAGTGGTAAAATTCCATTTACACAAAAAATCAGTTTTTATAAGTACCACTTAGTGGTTTCACTATTCATCAAAAATTGAAGTTTTTCAGAAAAATACCAAAAATTCCCCCTAAGCTATATTTGATATTCCAATTTCAAAAATAAAGTCTATTTCACAAAATTCATAACATATAAGTCACATTAATTAATTTAATAATTAATTCCCGATGTCATGTCAAATATCGTGTTTTTATGAAACAATTCGTATCAAAGGATTGACACTAGTTTAAGTCCGATTTCAAAGTAAAATTAATTCCAACGACCACTATTGGATTTAATGGTAAAAATATTTTAATATTTCACTTTAAAACCTATTCAAATGATAATCTAATCATATAAATAAATTAGATTAAAAAGAGGTTTTGTATTAAAATACAACATTTTACACTATTTATTAAAAAATGAACTTTATCGGAAAGATACCAAAAATTTACACGAAGTAAATTTTGATTTCCCGATTCTAAAGAAGAGTTATATTTTGTCTAATAAAATATATAAGAGTGATGAAAACTATATTTAATGATGGTTCGCCATCAAAATGTGATAAGTGAACCTTTAGTGAAAATTAGGGTATAAATTCCTAAAATTGAATTCTTTCCGTATTTTAAGCCTTTATCTTTTATTGGATAAATGTAAAATCATTTAAAAAACATATATAATCATATATTAGTTATTTAAATCCATTCCCTCCAATACAACGGCTACATGTTAACTACCATTTAAAATAATATTATTATATTACTAGTGTGCAACGTATGTTTTCAAAGGAACTCATCGTTGCGTATCGGGTACGCTATCAAACATAGCAACCCCTTTAAAGTAAAATTAATATTTAATTCGTAAATATTAATAAATACGAAAATGTTTTATTCATTATTTACCTGGGATGTTACATCCTTCCCCCCTTTTGGGAATTGCGTCCTCGCAATTTTATTGACTTATCAAAATAAGTGGGGGTATTTATCCCTCATAGCATTTTCAGATTCCCACATTGCCTCTTCAACCATATGGTTTTTCCACAAAACCTTTACCGGGTAAATTACCTTATTTAGCAACACTTTCTCTCTTCAGTCATGAATCTGGACTGGTTGTTCTTCATAATATAGATTCTCTTCCGACTGAACTACCACTGTGCTCAAAACATCAGATGAATCTGGCATATATTCCTCAACATCAAAACATGAAAAACATTGTGTACCTGAGATAAACTCGGAGGTAATGCCACTCTGTATGCAACTAATCCAACTCTCTCCAGAATTTCATATGGTCCAATGAACCTTGGACTCAGCTTTCCTTTCTTACTAAATCGCATCACACTTTTCCATGGAGAAACCTTGAGAAAAACATGATCACCTACCTCGAAAGATAGATCCTTCCTCTGGTTATCCGTGTAACTCTTCTGCCTGCTCTGAGCTGTTCTCATTTGTTTCTGAATCAACTGAACCTTTTCTGCCATCTCTTCTACCAATTTGGGTCCCATCAGCTTCTTTTCACCCACTTAATCCCAAAATGATGGAGTTCGACACCGCTTCCCATATAATTTCTCATATGGTGCCATCTCTATACTGGAATGAAAACTGTTATTATATGAAAAATCAACCAAAGAAAGATGTTGGTCCCAACTTCCCTGATAATCCATCGATCAAGCTCGTAGCATATCCTCCAAGGTCTGAATTGTTCGTTCTGACTACCCATCTGATTGAGGATGAGAAGCTGTACTAAAATTTAATTCAGTACCAAATGTCGTCTGAAGGCCTTTCCAAATGTTTCAAGTAAACCTAGGATCACGGTCAGATACAATGGAGAGAGTAAATCCATGTAACCTAACTATCTCCTTAAGATACAAACAGGAAAGTTGATCTAGGGAAAAATTATCTCATATCGGAAGGAAATGAGCAGATTTAGTAAAGCGATCAACAATAACCCAGATTGCATTATTACCTCGAGATGTCTTCGGTAATCCCACAACAAATTCCACGGATATATTCTCCCATTTCCACTCTGGCACTGGTAGAGGCTGAAGCATCCCATTCGGTAACTACCGCACTACATTAACCTGCTGACAAGTCAAACACTTCATAGTAAAATCAGAAATATCCCTTTTCATTCCATCCCACCAGTAATACTCCCGCAGATCTCTATACATTTTAGTACTTCCAGGATGAATTGAAAATGGAGAACTATGAGCTTCAAATAATAACTCTTTCTTCAACCGTGAATCAAAAGTCACACACAATCTCTTCCCAAATGTCAAAACACAATCACTATCAATGTTGAATTCAAGCAACTTACCTTTCTGAACCTGCTCTACCTTTTTCTGCGAATCACTGTCTTGCTTCTGTGCTTGCTTGATTCTGTCATATAGGGAAGATTTCACTGATACCTGAAACAAAATAGAAGGACTTCCTGCACCAACAACTTCCATGCCAATGCTCATAAAATCCTTAACCAAAGGATCACGTTCCAAACACAACATTGTTAATGAAGCATTACTTTTTCGACTCAAAGCATCATCCCCTTTATTTTCTTTTCCTGGATGGAAATGAATTGTACAATAATAATCCTTGATTAATTCCAGCTATCTTCTCCATCTCATGTTAAATTATTTCTGAGTGAATATATACTTTAAACTTTTGTGATCAGTATATATTTCACACTTTACTCCATACAAATTATGCCTCCAAATTTTTAAAGAAAAAAACAACAGTATCTAATTCCAAATCATGTGTAGGGTAATTTACCTCATGAGTTTTCAACTGACGTGAAGCATAAGAAATTACCTGATCATTCTGCATAAGGACACAACCAAGTCCCTTCAATGAAGCATCTCTGTATATAATAAAATCACCATTCCTGAAAGGAAATGCCAAAACTGGAGCATTCACCAATATTCTTTTCAACTCCTTCGGTAGTAACCTAAGTCAACTCAACCATCACTGCAACAAACTGTTTAGTTCTGATTCTGACCATCTCAGGATATTGATTTCAAAGTTTGTTTCCCTATATATGCCTTCCCAGAAAAGCTGTTCTGTTTCCTCTATGAAAAACCATTCTTAACCCAGAAATATCTTAGGTGAGGCAACATGGTAATCTTTAAATGCTATATCATTTCAATCGTACCTTAAATTAGTTTATAATTTAACAATTTTCTAACTCTTAAAGTTGTCTAAACTGACCTCTGATACCAACTATAAGGCCCCGACCTTAAACCTTACTAAATATGGAATTAAATGAATAATTACCATTGAGAAACTTTTCAGGTTTAGAGTTTTAGAGAATTAGATCATAACTATTACATCTCAAAAGATTACAAAGTAGACACTTCTACTATGTTTCCATAAAATAAAAAATAAACTCTTAAAAAGAGACATGTCTAGTTCCATGTTTTAAATAGCATGACTTTCCCTTGATCCCATCCTTGACCCTATTCCACATTAAGTCCTGTGAAAAACATTTCAAAAAAACTTGGGGTGAGCATAAAAAGCTCAGTACACAAAGAATGAAAACTATTAGTTTATCAAAACAACAAGTAAACCATCTATACTTTATCAAAGTAATAATTTTCACCTTTATGAAGTAGTAAAAACTCTTCACTGAATAAAAGATCATTACTTTACCATTTTAACTAAAAGATTACCATAAAACCCATATAAAGAACACATAACATATAAAGGTAACTTGGGACATAAACATACTTAAGTGGAATAACCATATGGTCGACTTCCACACATATCACTTAATAGAATAGCCATTCGGCCAGCTTCCATATATACTTAATGGAATAGCCATACGGCCGACTTCCATACCCAATGCATTGGAGGTTATAACGTAACCACCCGTCCTGGTATTCACAGTACCACCCGTCATATGGTTTATCATGTAACCACCCGTCAAATGTCCAAGTACCAATATAAAATCATAAAACATAAAACCAATATAAAGGAATGATAACATTTCCACATTTCAATCACAATATATAATTTTAATATATTTAGATAATAGAATAATTTATCAAAACCATTTTCAATACCAAAATACATAAAAGAGTATATGGTATTTATTTTATTTTAAAAACATTACCGCTTGTTGAGGAAGCCAAAGAGAAAATAATACTCGCGGCGACGGAAAAGGTCGTTGTCACCGCGTACGTTAAAAAAACATTCCTTTTTTTCATTTAGTAAAACGATTCGTAGAAAAATATTCCTTTTGTATAAAAGTAAAATTCAAAGGGGTTTATACACCGTATAAAAGAAAGTTGTGTATAGAAAGAAATATTCCTCAATGAATGGAGATTGAGACGATGTCCCTTACCTCGGGTCCGACTTGACTCGATCATTCTTTAACGTCCTAAATAATTAACTTGAGTTAATTTATATTTTCTTAAGAACCTTTTTCAAGTTAATTATTCCTTTTATATCACTTATTTCCATGTTATAAACATTATGTAACCATTTAAGTTAATAATGTTTGTTTTGTCGATATTTGGTTCTTAAGTCGAATGTGGAATTCTTACAATTACATGTTGTTCGTGTGGTCAAAGGTTCTTTATATCCATAATGACATTCCTGATTTGGATATCATATATATCATATATATCCAGCATATACAGGTATTTATAATATTACATAATCATTTAGAGGTAAGAAATGAAATTCACCGTTCATGGAGACGGTAAGCAGTACGTACGCATGAACGCTACTTTCATTTCTTTGTCATATTAATGGAATTAAAACTAAATGAGAGGTATGTATATTTTAATTCCAGAATTATATTCATCATTTAGATGTATCATTCATCATATATATCCATTATATACATGTAATTATAATAGTACATTACATTTGGTGATAAGAAATGAAATGCACCGTTCATGGAGACGGTAAGCCGTACGTACGCATGAATGCTACTTTCATTTCTATTTCATATTTTTATGGAATGGAATAATAATTATATAGATGTATATTATAATTACAGTATAACATCATATATAATAACTTTAAATACATCCTTTACACGTCCCACATATGGCATTAACAAATCACATCACTTTGAGGGGGCGATAGTTTGCACTTCCGTAAATGAAGATATCACATTTAGCCATAATGGAAACCATAAAGGTATGCCCAAAATGAAAAATAAAGAATCTTAAGGAAAACATAAACAGATTATATATCATATATAAATATAGTTTCATCTAAATGGCCTCCTTGGAAGGTGTTAAAAGAATGTTGAACAATCATCGTTTCGGGAGGCAGAAATTCTCCATCCACGGAAACAGTATGTTCTTTAACAATTAGATGTAGGTGTGTGTAAGTGTATCTATAATACTTCTTATAAATACATCCTACTATATTTAGGATACTATATTTGTTACAAAAGAAAAGAATAAAAATATTTTAGGGGGTTGGAGAAGCAAAATAAAACAAAAGGACTCAAAAGAAGACATTACCTTAAAATCGGGTAACTCCCTTTGGTTTGAGCTCAAAGGCTTCATTGGGAAGACTTCTGCCAAAAGTGAGGCTTCAAGGAGTAAGAGAGGGAAGTTTAGAGACAAAATGGGCAGAGTTTGGACGAGCCAAAAGCTTTGGGAGTGTGGGTATGGTGGTAGAGGTGGGGGCCTTTTATAAGAGTAGAGGAGGGGCACTCTTGTAAAGTTACAAAATGTTACTTTATTTTTAAAAGCGTTTCGGATTTTAAAGGTCCCAAATTGATTTATATCGTGGATAAGGTGATGAGGGTCCGAAATAAACTCATCCAATAGGTTTGGACATGTTTAGGTCTCAGATTTTACATTATCATTCCATTTTATTTAAATCGTTAAATAATGAGGTCATCGCTGCATCATCATGATGTCATAAATAATTTAATTTATTTAATGTCTAAAAATTATAAATAAATTACTATGATTTAGGAAATCTTTTTATAATTCCAATGACTATTTATAGTAAAAAATATGACTTGTATAACCCCATGTAAAAATTGTTTTATTAAAACATTTCATGTTTGTGTCATTTTTTACTTTAACATTAAATAAAAGGTATTTATGAAATTTTCCTACCAAAGTGGCTCCATGGGGTCCCCAAGTTGACCCATGGATTTTCTTGGTCGGCCAAGACACATCCAATGAGGGTTGGACATGTGTCTAGGTCATTTCATTTTGTTAAAACATTATTCTTACCTTAAACTACACTAATTACCTCTAATTGCGATTAAAAGTTAAGAGTTACTATTCACCAAAAAATTATTTTAATCTCATTGAACCACATTTTTTTTCTTAATGGAAACCATGTATGTCAGATTTTTGAAATTGAAAACACAGAAGTGGTAAATTTTCATTTAAAAAAAATCATTTTTTATAAGTACCACTAAGTGGTTTCACTATTCATCAAAAATTGAAGTTTTTCAGAAAAATACCAAAAATTCACCCTAAGCTATATTTGATATTACGATTTAAAAAATGAAGTCTATTTTAAAAAATTCAAAACATATAAGTCACATTAATTAATTTAATAATTAATTCCCACTGTCATGTCAAATAGCGTGTTTTTGTGAAACAATAAGTACCAACAGATTGACACTAGTTTAAGTCTGATTTCAAAGTGAAATTAATTCCAACGAACAATATTGGATTTAATGGTAATAATATGTTCTAATTTCACTTTAAAACCAATTCAAATGATAATCTAATCATATAAATAAATTAGATTAAAAAGAGGTTTTGAATTAAAATACAACATTTTACACTATTCATTAAAAAATGAACTTTATCGGAAGATACCAAAAATTTACACAAAGTAAATTTTGATGTCCTGATTCTAAAGAAGAGTTATATTTGGTCCAATATAATGTATAAGAGTGATCAAAACTATATTTAATGACGGTTCTCCATCAAAAGGTGATAAGTGAACCTTTAGTGAAAATTAGGGTATAAATGCCTAAAATTGAATTCTATCCGTATTTTAAGTCTTTATCTTTTATTGGATAAATGTAAAAACCATTAAAAAACATATATAATCATATTTTTTTTATTTCTATCCATTCCAGCCAACACAACGGCTACATGTTAACTACCATTTAAAATAATATTATTATATTACTAGTGTGCAACGTAAGTTTTCAATGGAACTCATCGTTGCGTATCGGGTATGCTATCGAACATAGAAACCCCTTTAAAGTAAAATTAATATTTAATTCGTAAATATTAATAAGTACGAAAATGTTTTATTCATTATTTACATGGGATGTTACATCCTTCCACCCTTTTGGGAATTGCGTCCTCGCAATTTTATTCACTTATCAAAAATAAGTGGGGGTATTTATCCCTCATAACATTTTCAGAATCCCACGTTGCCTCTTCAACCATATGGTTTTTCCACAAATTCTGAACCTGGTGAATTACCTTATTTCGCAACACTTTCTCTCTTCGGTCAAGAATCTGGACTGGTTGTTCTTCATAAGAGAGGTTCTTTTCCAACTGAACTACCTCTGGGCTCAAAACATGAGATGAATCTGGCATATACTTCCTCATCATTGAAACATGAAAAACATTGTGTACCTGAGATAATCTCAAAGGTAATGCCACTCTGTATGAAACTGATCCAACTCTCTCCAGAATTTCATATGGTCCAATGATCCTTGGACTCAGCTTTCCTTTCTTACCAAATCGCATCACACTTTTCCATGGAGAAACCTTGAGAAAAACATGATCACCTACCTCGAAAGATAGATCCTTCCTCCGGTTATCCGCATAACTCTTCTGCCTACTCTGAGCCGTTCTCATGTGTTTCTGAATCAACTGAACCTTTTCTGCCATCTCTTCTACCAATTCTGGTCCCATCAGCTTCCTTTCACCCACTTCATCCCAAAATGCTGGAGTTCGACACCGCTTCCCATATAATGTCTCAAATGGTGCATCTGTATACTGGAATGAAAATTGTTATTATATGAAAACTCAACCACAGAAAGATGTTGGTCCCAACATCCCTGATAATCCATCGAACAAGCTCGTAGCATATCCTCCAAGATCTGAATTGTTCGTTCTGACTACCCATCTGATTGAGGATGAAAAGCTATACTAAAATTTAATTCAGTACCCAACGACTTCTGAAGGCCTTTTGAAAAGTTATAAGTAAACCTAGGATCACGTTTAGATACAGTGGAGAGAGAAAATCCATGTAACCTGACTATATCCTTAAGATTAAAACGGGAAAGTTGATCTAGGGAAAAATTATCTCGTATAGGAAGGAAATGAGCAGATTTAGTCAAGCGATCAACAATAACCCATATTGAATTATTACCTCGAGATGTCTTCGGTAATACCACAACAAAGTCAATGGATATATTCTCCCATTTCCACTCTGGCACTGGTAGAGGCTGAAGCATCCCTTTCTGTAACTGCCGCTCTTCTTTAACCTGCTGACAAGTCAAACACTTCACAGTAAAATCAGCAATATCTCATTTTTCATTCCATCCCACCAGTAATACTCCCGCAGATCTCTATACATCTTTGTACTTCCAGGATGAACTGAAAACGGAGAACTATGAGATTCAAATAACAACACTTTATTCAACTGTGAATCAAAAGGCACACACAATCTCTTCCCAAATCTCAAAACACAATCACTATCAATGTTGAATTCATGAAACTTACCTTTCTGAACCAGCTCTAACTTTTTCTGCAACTCACTGTCTTGCTTCTGTGCTTACTTGATTCTGTCTGATAGGGAAGATTTCACTGATACCTGAAACAAAATATAAGGACTTCCTACACCAACAACATCCATGCCAATGCTCATCAAATCCTTAACCATAGGATCACGTTCCAAATGCAACATTGTTAATGAAGCATTACTTTTTTGACTCAAAGCATCATCCATTTTATTTCCTTTTTCTGGATAGAAATGAATTGTACAATCACAATCCTTGATTAATTATGGCTATATCCTCTATCTCATGTTCAATTATTTCGGAGTGAATATATGCTTTAAACTTTTGTGATCAGTATATATTTCACACATTGCTCCATAAAAATGATGCCTCCAAATTTTTAAAGCAAAAACAACAGCAGCTAATTCCAAATCATGTGTAGGGTAATTTACCTCATGAGTTTTCAACTGACATGAAGCATAAAAAATTACCTGATCATTCTGCATAAGGACACGACCAAGTCCCTTCAATGAAGCATCACTGTATATAACAAAATCACCATTCCTGAAAGGAAATGCCAAAACTGGAGCATTCACCAATTTTATTTTCAACTCCTTCGGAAGTAACCTGAGTTAACTGATCCATCACTTCAACAAACTATTTAATTCTGATTCTGACCATCTCAGGATATTGATTTCAAAGTTCATTTCCCTCTATATGCCTTCCCAGAAAATCTGTTCTGTTTCCTCTATGAAAAACCATTCTTAACCAAGAAATATCTTAGGTGAAGCACCATGGTAATCTTTAAATGCTATATCATTTCCATCGTACCATAAATTAGTTTATAATTTAACAATTTTCTAACTCCTAAAGTTGTCTAAACCGACCTCTGATACCAACTATATGGCCCCGACCTTAAACCTTACATAATATTGAATTAAATAAATAATTCCCATTGAGGATCTTCTCATGTTTAGTGTATTAGAGAATTAGATCATAACTATTACATCTCAAAAGATTACAAAGTAGACACTTCTACTATGTTTCCATAAAATGAAAAAAAACTCTTAAAAAGAGACATGTCTAGTTCCATGTTTTATATAGCATGAACTTCCATTGATCCCATCCTTGACCCTATTCCACATTAAGTCCTGTGAAAAACATTTCAAAAAAACTTGGGGTGAGTATAAAAAGCTCAGTAATGGATACACAAAGAATGAAAACTATTAGTTTATCAAAACAACAAGTAATCCATGTATACTTTATCAAATTAATACTTTTCACCATTATGAAGTAGTAAAAACTCTTAACTGAATAAAAGATCATTACTTACCCTGTTGTAACCAAAATATTACCATAAAACCCATATAAAGAACACATAACATATAAAGGTAACTTGGGACATAAACATACTTAAGTGGAATAACCATACGGTCGACTTCCACACATATCACTTAATGGAGTAGCCATTCGGCCAACTTCCATACATACTTAATGGAATATCCATACGGCCGACTTCCACACCCAATGTATTGGAGGTTATAACGTAACCACCCATCCTAGTATTCACAGCACCACCCGTCATATGGTATATCACGTAACCACCCATCAAATGTCCAAGTACCAATATAAAATCATAAAACATAAAACCAATATAAAGGAATGATAACATTTCTATATTTCAATCACAATATATAATTTAAATATATTTACATAATAGAATCCTTTATCAAAACCATTTTCAATACCAAAATACATAAAAGAGTATATGGTATTTATTTTATTTTAAAAACATTACGGCTTGTTGAGGAATCCAAAGACCAAATAAAACTCGCGGCGGCAGAAAAGGTCGTTGTCACCGCGTATGTCAAAAAAAGCATTACTTTTTTTCATTTAGTAAAATTATTCTTAGAAAAAGATTCCTTTTTTATAAAAGTAAAAGTCAAAGGGGTTTATACACTGTATAGAAGAAAGTTGTGTATATAACGAAATATGCCTCATTGAAAGGAGATTGAGATGAAGTCCCTTACCTCGGGTCCGACTTGACTCGATCGTTCTTTAACCTCCTGAATAATAAACTTGAGTTAATTTATATTTTAATAAGAACATTTTTCAAGTTTATTATTCTTTTTATATCACCTATTTCCATGTTATAAACATTATGTAACCATTTAAGTTAATAATGTTTGTTTTGCCGATATTTGTTCTTAAGTTGAAAGTGGTCTTCTTATAATTACATGTTGTTCGTGTGGTCAAAGGTTCTTTATATCTAGAATGACACTACTGATTTGGATATCATATATATCATATATATCCTGCATATACATGTATTTATAATATTACATAATCATTTAGAGGTAAGAAATGAAATGCACCGTTCATGGAGACGGTATGTCATACGTACGCATGAACGCTACTTTCATTTCTTTGTCATATTAATGGAATTAAAACTAAATGAGAGGTATTCATATTTTAATTTCAGAATTATATTCATCATTTATATGTATCATTCATCATATATATCCATTATATACATGTACATATAATAGTAAATTACATTTGGGGATAAGAAATGAAATGCACCGTTCATGGAGACGGTAAGCCGTACGTACGCATGAACGCTACTTTCATTTCTATTTCATATTTTTATGAATGGAATAATAATTATATAGAGGTATATTATAATTCCAGTATAACACCATATATAATAACTTTAAATCCATTCTTTACACATCCCACATATGGCATTAACGAATCACATCACTTTGAGGGGGAGGTAGTCCGCACTTCCTTAAATGAAGATATCGCGTTTACCAATAATGGAAACCATAAAGGTATACCCAAAATGAAAAATACAGAATCTTAAGGAAAACATAAAAATATTATATATCATATATAAATATAGTTTCATCTTAATGGCCACCTTTGAAGGTGTTAAAAGAATGTTGAACAATCATCGTTTCGGGAGGCCGAAATTCGACATCCACGGAAACAGTATGTTCTTTAACCATTAGATGTAGGTGTGTGTAATTGTAGAAATAATACTTATTATAAAAACATCCTAGTATATTTCGTATACTGGAGTTGTTACAAAATAAAAGAATAAAAAGAGTTTAGGGGGTTGGATAAGAAAAATAAAACAAAAGGACTCACAGGAAGACATTACCTTAAAATCGGGTTACTCCCTTTGGTTTGAGCTCAAAGGCTTCCTTGGGAAGACTTCTGCCCAAATTGAGGCTTCAAGGAGTAAGATAGGGAAGTGAAGAGACAAAAAGGGCAGAGGTTGGCCGAGACAAAGGCTTTGGGAGTGTGGGTAAGGTGGTAGAGGTGGGGGCCTTTTATAAGAGGAGAGGAGAGGCACTCTTGTAAAGTTACAAAATGTTACTTTATTTTCAAAAGAGTTTCGGATTTTAAAGGTACCAAATTGATGTATTTCTAGGATAAGGTGATGAGGGTTAGAAATCCACTCTTTCAATTGGTTTTGGACATGTTTAGGGCTTAGCTTTTACATTATCTTTCCATTTTATTTAAATCGTTAAATAATGAGGTCATCGCTGCATCATCATGATGTCATAAATAATTTAATTTATTTAATGTCTAAAATTTATAAAAAAATTACTATGATGTAGGAAATATTTTTATATTTCCGATGAAAATTTATAGTAAAAAATATGACTTGTATAACCCCATGTAAAAATTGTTCTAGTAAAACATTTCATGTTTGTGTCATTTTTTACTTTAACATTAAATAAAAGGTATTTATGTCAATTTCCAACCAAAGTGGCTCCATGGGGTACCCAAGTTGAGATATGGATTTTATTGGTCGGCCATGACACATACAATGAGGGTAGGACATGTTTATAGCTCATTTAATTCTATTAAAACATTATTCTAACCTTAAACTACACTAATTGCCTCTAATCGCGATTAAGAACTTAAGAGTTACTATTCACCAAAAAATTATTTTAATCTAAATGAACCACATTTTACTTATTAATGACAACCATGTATGTTGTATTTTTGAAATTCAAAACACAGATGTGGTAAAATTTCATTTAAATGAAAAATCAGTTTTTATAAGTACCACTTAGTGGTTTCACTATTCATCAAAAATTGATGTTTTTCAGAAAAATACCAAAAATTCACCCTAAGCTGTATTTCATATTACGAATTAAAAAATGAAGTCTTTTTTAAAAAATTCAAAACATATATTTAACATTAATTAATTTAAGAATAAATTCCCACTCTCATGTCAAATAGCATGTTTTTATGAAACAATAAGTATCAAAAGGTTGACACTAGTTTAAGTTTGATTTCAAAGTGAAATGAATTCCACTGACCACTATTGGATTTAATGGTAAAAATATTTTCTAATTTCACTTTAAAACCAATTCAAATGATAATCTATTCATATAAATAAATTAGATTAAAAAGAGGTTTTGAATTAAAATACAACATTTTACACTATTCATTAAAAAATGAACTTTATCGGAATGATACCAAAAATTTACACAAAGTAAATTTTGATGTCCCGATTCTAAAGAAGAGTAATATTTGGTCCAATGGAATGTATAAGAGTGGTAAAAAATATATTTAATGACGGTTCGCCATCAAAAGGTGATAAGTGAACCTTTAGTGAAAATTAGGGTATAAATGCCTAAAATTGAATTTTTTCTGTATTTTAAGCCTTTATATTTTATTGGATAAATGTAAAAACATTTAAAAAACATATATAATCATATTTTAGTTATTTATATCCATTCCCTCCAATACAATGGCTACATGTTAACAACCATTTAAAATAATATTATTATATTACTAGTGTGCAATGTAAGTTTTCAATGGAACTCATCGTTGCGTATCGGGTACGTTATCGAACATAGAAACCCCTTTAAAGTAAAATTAATATTTAATTCATAAATATTAATAAATACGAAAATGTTTTATTCATTATTTAACTGGGATGTTACAATTAGGCCCCTGGTTGGAAACTATCACCAAGGGGATAAAAAACTCACGAATAGGAGGCATTACCCTATGGAATAATATTAGATTAGAATATAAGTTGAATAAAAATCAAGAAACTCAATAACATAATATAAAAAAGGAAACCAAAATCAACCCATAATTCATGTATAAATAAAACTAATACAGATAAAAGTATCCAAATGAAAATACCCAAAATAATTGCTAAACCATCAACCCAACAACATTCCATGTTTCTAAGCTAGTAATGCCTAGTGTGGCCATGTAGTCCTCCTGGAAACCTAAAAATAATTTTATATACATAGGGGGATCATATAAGTATAAATTTTAGGGACATAAAAAAGGATCTCAATAACATTATAATGAATAATACAATTCACCCATGAGAAAACAACATAACAAAACAAAACCTAAATAGGTTAACTAACAAAATTCACCCTCACAATGTCACCCTCACAAAATAACGCATCCACGTATAGTAAAATAATATTAATCATATCAATAAAGGGTACCCCACATCATTTTTCGACTAATTTTACACTCTCACACCCCAACGTTGTACATTCTAGTGGTCCATGTCTTCCATATAACATATAACAAGCCACCTACTGACAACATGGTCGTATCACATCTCACTGACCCAAAACATGGTCATTTCACATCTCACCAATAGACACTTGGGCCATCACACCACATCCAGTTCCATAACTAGAGAAATAGGGTATTGTGAACGTGAAGGACATTAACATGGTACCCTCCTATTACCATACACGCCCCCACAATACGCCACCCCATATCATGGTCATATAACATCTCACCGATAAACTTCAAGGCCATCACATTTCACTACTCCATAGTATGGTCAAATCATATCTCAACCACTGATACTAGGGTCATCACCTAGTGAAATATTAGACCTCTATCCATCACACCCTATGCATATCTAGTGACTAGGAAGAGAGAGAGTTGGAAAGGGTAGGTTGATAGTCATCCAACATTAACACCAGGATGATCGGAAAATGCCATCAAATATGGTTCATGATGCGGGTGGGGTGTATATATAAATAATAAGGAACATAAAAATTATATAAATAGAAATATATGTCCACACACAATCCCAACCTATAGTTTCTCAATAAGGTACCAACCAACCCATAACATTACATCTTTCATTATCACATCAAAATAAATAAAACCACATAATATTCCCAACCCACAAGCATGTTCCCATTTTTTAATTACCAATTTTTTTATCCTACCCATTTATTTAATTCATAAAACTAATTCACAATTAAGCACACTTACCATTTTAGTTCAATATTCATTAACCATTTCAATCCCATTTACCAAACAAAACCCTAACCATTTCAATTTCAATATTATCTTTAAATTCCAATACTATATGGGAAACTAACACAAAACAACCATCCTCATATCATCCACCACAAATCACATAACCTCACATTTACCCAAATAGCATGGACTGAAACAAACTACACAACACTATCCTAAATCATAACAACACATTTCCACCCCACAACATGACACTGAAAACACATCACCCATCATTGTCCCATAGCATGACCACAAAACACATCACCACACCATAAAACAACTTCATGAACACACCACAACCCTGTATCATGTCCTCACACCAACTACATAAAATTAAAATTATTCAATTTTAGTGTAGGTCTATCCACATTACTCTTTCTTATTTTAATAGTATTATCACTGAAGCCATGAATATTGGCGATAAAATTTTATTAACAAGATATTATTGGTTAGCCAATTTCCATTTTAAAGTGATTACAAACAATTACTATATGAAATGGTTCAATAATTAATCAATAATAGTGAGAATAAATTCCCCAATTACCACCATTTTCAGAGGGGAATTTAGAATGTATAATCACAATATAATAATAATATCCAAGATGTAAGAACATATAAAAAAATTCCCCACACCCATATATTTCAATTAATCATTTCTTTTTTCCTATATTAATATGGTTAAAGCTATATTTTAAAATTTAAACAAGATAAAACCACTACTGCATGATAAACAAGATGAGAAATGAAGGAACCCTTACCTCAAACAGATATTTCCGAATCAATGCACACCGTAGGGAAAAGAAAAAAAATTCTTGTAACCCAAAACTACATAAGGCACTTATGTATCAAACTACGTTGCAGTCAAAGATAATCAAAACATGGACCAAATAAAACCCATACAAAAACCACAACTCTACATTGGGTCCCTAGAAAGAATAATTATTTCAAAATAGTTTATAAAGGGGGAAGGTATTACAACTGATGTGTCGAAACTCCACCACTAAAACCCAAGGATCGAAGTAGAATTAGGAGGGCCAAAGATCCTTCAAACCCAACTAGGGTTTTCCGAAAATTGTGTAAAATATGTGATAGTTTATTGGAAAATAATCTACCAAACAAACCTATTTACAACCTGGAAACCACTTATTTCTTGTCATTAATTACACTTTAATGGCATGAGTTTCACAGGACACAAGGATTACAATCCATGAATCAGGTACGTGGCATGAAACCCCTATATTTTTGGTTTTTGTAAAATATTAAGTCATATTAGAATAAATTAAAAATATTTCCTGAATAATAATATCATTATGTGATTTTTTTTTTCATGGGTTCCTCCCCCGCCACAAACAATCCATGAAACCAATCAACTGCACAAGTCCTGAACTACTAATTGACAATGTGAATTATGTTCACACTATGAATCTCCCAATACAATACACTTGTATCTATAACACTACTAAACCCTTTGGGACGTCCTATAAATACATTATAACCAAAAAACATACCATATAATAGGTTTTTAGGCATGGGCCGTTACATTAGTTTTTAATAAAAAATAGTATTTTTCACTATTCATCAAAAGATTCATCTTTTTATAGAATTCTCAGAAAATCACAATAAAATAATTTTCAAATTCCGAATTCAAAAATTAAATTCATTTTTTCAACTAAATTTTCAAAAACTATACAAAATTTAATATAATATTTTCTCACCAAAATAAATAAAAACTATTTTTGAAGAAAACTTATTTTGAAGAATAAGATCACTTTACTAAAAAATGATTGTTTATTACCTAATAATTAATCAATAAATTAGTATTTATTAGGAATACATATATATAAATATATATATCATAAAATAGTTAATATTATTAATTATCACAAATTTAATAGCTATGTTATAATGATTATATTTAAATAATAATATTTAGTTGTCACCTTAGGCTTGGTGTTTCATGTCGTATACACTATCAAACATAGACTTTCATTTTAGAAACTCAAGATGTTATAAAAATCCTTATTTACCCTCCTATAATTTACTAATGGTGATGATATTATCTCTCTCCATTACTATTTATTTTGATAATGTCAAGGTTGTGTTATAACTTTTCTACAAAAAATTGCTTATTTTCATACTTTATTTGGATTACTAAAATAACTGAGACATGATAGTTTCATTATGTTATTAGTATCCTACTAATTATCAAGTATTAATAACCCTCAACATTGGACTAAAAGTATCATGTCATGTTTATATTTTAGTGGAAAGGATCTATATTTCCCTTCTAGTAATTCTAACATGGGCCTATAAAATTATTTAAACTTATTTTGGTAGATAGACATGCCAACTGTGTTAACTTGCAGTTCCTTGATACATTGAGTGGAATTACTAATCCTAAAATCATATAAATTTATTCCTTAACTCTTTCCTACAAATAAAACTAATTCATGATTGTGTATTCATCCCTTGATGCACACTTTGTTAAATCTACTAAAATATTTAACAAGCACACCCTTATAATTTAATGTACCCCGACACTGGCCAAAAAAGATTATTGAAATATGTTTTCATTATTAACTTAATAAAATTAGGGTTTTATAACATAATATTTTCTTATATGGATTTTATATTATGAATAAATATTGTATATTTTATAAGTTACTTGCTTTTTAATTATATGTGGATTTTTCATAATTAATTTATAATTTCATAATAAAATAATTCATTTATAATTAATTTATTTTCTTCAATCTTGATTTCTGGTTAATTAATTTACTTTATGTGAATGTGAATAAACATGAATCTTAAAAAAATAATTTACCATGCAATGGATAGAAATAAAATAGATATATGTGGCACGATCATGAGTTTTTCTATTTGTTTGTTAATTTAGTAGATGATAAACAAACCCTTGACCTGGAGAATAACTCCTAGAACTGACCTTGATTAATGTAACTATATTCCCAACTAGATTTAATGTATCTCCTAGGTTAGTTTTACCCCATGTTGTGTTTTTAACTATCCCCTCTCCTTGTAGCTCTGTCCTTAACATGTAATTAGTCACATGTAGGTGAGTAGATCCATAGTATGGGGATACATAAAATAATACATGGACCCACAATTTATATATAATAGTGGTTAAATAGATGTCTCACATTCCATCATATTTAATTTAATAAAAGTTTTATCACATTAAAATCTCTTACCAAAAATATTAAATTAAAAAAAATTCAACACAAACACTGGTCGGTCAAGATCCTGATCATCCACACATAAAACGAGTAGACATTTAACAACCTATAAATCATTAATTTTCCTTTATTAATTATTTTGATAAATCACATGAATCAATCAATCAATTAATTAATTAATCAAAATTTGTCTACTAGAATGGTAAGGAACATTTTATCCATAATAATTTTAAATAAATCAATTAAAATTAATATTGATTCAGAAACATTATGTAATGATAGAGAGAATGTGGTGTGACCATCTGGAAATTCATAAATTTTACCTCAAATTTAACCCATCATGTACAGGAGGTAACATGACATTTATCCATATTATCTACACTTCATATACTATCACTTTCAAGGCATGTGACATTTCTCTCTAAGGTCCTTTCTGTGTATCATATACTTACACAACCTATGAAACATATAGTGTTTCGAAATAATACATGGTGTGTAGTCGTATGAGTCTGTACATTTTGTTTACGTATCACTTATCACTAAAAAATATGCTCTTAATATATATATATATATTATACTATTGGAAATTCCCATGAATAAAATAACAATTAAAATGACCATAGAAAATGTGTAGTTCCAAAAAAACATTCAAATAATAATCAATTTAAGTATTTTATGTTATAAATAATTCTTTTGATTTCATGTAATTAATTCAAAAGGTGTAGATTTTAGCTTAGTTTGTACTCTACATGAAAGGGAATGATTTACACGGTCTGTACCACCCCAAACAAACATTATACTCTATTTATGGGTTATCTGCACTATATTCCTTGGGACATAGTGTGATTTCCTTGTTTATATTTATATGTTACATGGCATGTATGCAAACTACATACCATCTAGCTGTAACTAGCACATTTTCTCAACTATTAGTTAATACAGGATAGGTAATTAATACATGTCACATAATATCACCAAACGGTGTCAAAAATTTCCACATGGAAAACTGTGTGGGGTAACATTACATGTAAAATACTACATGTTATAACACCCAACCATGAATCACCCGATCTGGGTTGCGGTGCCACAAAACCCCATGCACTTCTTCGTATACACAAGAGGCTATTGACTGGTGGTGAGGACCTACAAGGAAACATGACAAGATTATATCTTCAATAAAAAGTGTACAATAATCATAAATACAATGGAAACACCACTAAATAAGTGAATAAATAACAACCATATCAATATAATTGAATCAATAAGAAGAAAAATTCCCATTCAGTAATAAGATGACATACAAGAGTAACAACCAATAAAATGGATCCTCAAATGTACTAGATTAATATACCAAAATAATAAAAACATAGAAGAAGTAAACCAAGACATGACATTAAAATATCCTAGAGTATGTCCTAGCATCACCTCAGACCACCCTAGTCCTCTTAATAAGATACCTAACATAGGTCCCTTTCCCATTATTGGAATCTTGACTATAAAATTTGCGCATGCACTGAGATGATCATGAAGGGTGTGAGTATAAATCCCAGTATGACTCAACCAATGCATCTATAAATAAGTTAGAAATGTGTATATTAGGGTGTAAGAATTGAATGGAATAAAAGTGTAAAAAAATATATAATCAACTGATTCTTTGTAAACTAACCATGATTCCATGAACCTCGTTCCTTCATTCTTCAGCACCATGCTAAAATATATTTCATATCATATCAGTTTCATAATCTATTCATGGTAGAACAAATCATCCAATGAATCAATTGTCTCATCAATAGATATACATAGTGGTATCATAACCAGGTTACACAAATCATCCAGGACTCAACCATATTATAATATATAACCATATATAATCAGAACAATTATCACAAGTTATTCCTTGAATGAACCATTTCATAATCGATAACCACTATTTAATCAATGTTTTTAGCAAACGTTATTCCATGACTTAACTATAACACAATGGATAGAAACCATATAATCAAAAACAATTAGCCGAAGTTATTCAATGAATCAACCATATCATGATGGATAACCACCATATAAAGAGAAAAATTATCACATGTTTTCCCATGAATCAACCATATCCTGATAGATAGCCACCATACAATCATCCCAAGGGAATATATAATCACACTAAGAAAAAAAGATGACTTATCCTGGGGCCACACACACCCACATTCTAATAAATTCACACAACATAGTTCCCTCAGGCTACACATGCACCCACATGAAAATCAATTTATACATATTTATATAAAATTCATAACATGATAGGACTTCCAACCTCAAGCGTATCAGTGTCCAATTTTCAAGAACCAACACGCAAAATATGACCACTACAAAAAAACCCTTGAATAAGGCCAAAAACATAACATAAGGATTATATAAATAATATTTACGAAGAAGGTAACATCTAGGGTGAATATAGGCTTAGACTTGCCTAATGAAAATTATTACGGTGAACAGATATCATATTGGCCGATGGAACTGAGGCAATTATGGTCGATCTGAGTTCCACTCTATAAAAAATTCAAGGAAAACTAATATGATCATGCTGTAGACCTTAGATCCATCCATGAAGGATCTATATTAGGGTTCCTTTTGAGGGAATATGAGAAAAGAAGGAAGGAGGAGAATAAAACAAGGACATACCTTTTAATTCTAGATTCAACAAGACCAGATTCGATCAAAACATGTTTTGTATAGAAATTAATCCATATAATATTCCTAGGAGTAACCTTGTTAAATATCCCTATCCAAAATGGGAATAATGATGGTTTTTGTGGATGTTTTGTTTTACAATTTTAATTTTTAGATCATTTACTGTTTAGTGCATGTATTGTCCACATGGTTCACCAAACCATGTTCCAACTGTGCGGAATCCACTATCTAAACCAAGGTTAGGTTGAATGTTTGGGCCACATTTTTTGGTAAACCGTGCATCAATATTCAAAACACAACTATCTCTAAGGTATTCTACCACATAGAAAAAGGGAAATCGATATGGTTTAACCATATTTTGAACCAATTGTGCACCCTCCAAACAGCTTCTAAAACATCCCAACACAACCAAAAAACTCCCTAAGTATAAAACCATACAAACTAATATTTAAAAATCATATAGAAAACCTAGAAAAGTTTAAGAAAACATAACACATTATAAAGACCTGAGGTTCATTAATATATCCTCCTCTAAAGGACTTTTCATCACCAGGAAGCATCTCTAGGAGTCCCTTTCAAACAACTGAAACCTCTAAGTCGATAAATCTAATTATCATTGAAATGCCTCTTTCCTAGAGATGTATATGAAACCATACACCTGAATGATATGTGATAACTTTCCTTGTATCCCCTTCCTCACTTTGATCCACAACATACATTGTGCATCCTTTAATGACTAACCAACCTATATCTAAGCATTCTTACTAGAAAATTCACACAATGGGTCTCTCTTTTCCTAACGATCCATAGTACCAAATTCCCCTTCTACCATAAACATTAATGCACCAGATAAAGCTTTAATATGTTTTAATAAATGATCACCCCAAAATCATGTGACGAATCATGGTTCATCCCACCAATCATGTCAAAAATCACGATTCACCTAGTGAATCAGAATATAAATGTATTAGATCGCTAATGATACCTATCTAATGGCCCATGTAATAACCCAAAATATTTTTATATTAATAAAATAATTATCTCCTCTAGATAATTTTTTTACGTTTTACAATAGTCTCAAATAGATATATTATTAAATTTCATAATTAAATTACACATTATGCATAAATATGGACTAGTACAAATCAGAATAGTAAAGGTGTATGCATATAGAATAGTAATTCATTCACAAAAAAACGCCATCATTTTAAATCCCCCTAAGAATAATGAACCTTCCATTAATATCATAAAAATATAGGGATGTTCTAAGAAAAAAATTGATATTATCAAAGGATGTATAAGAACCATTGCATGTGAAGTAGTGAATAATGAAGAGAGAATGATGGTGTATTTATAGGTAAAAAAGTTGTTCGTAATTGGGAACATTTTCCATAAATCTGATGGTAATTATGACCATTAATTAATAACAGAGATCGTCATCATTATTATTGGTCCAATAAAGTGATCATTGGGATTTTTTTATGATTGTATTTTTGGAAACTCAAAAAAAATTAATTTCCTTAAAACTGTGCTTTATGATAAATTCTGAAGTTCAAAATAAATTTTATTTTCATTTAATTATCTTATAAAAATATTTTATGTAATAATTTAAATCAATGTGGTCCTAAGTATTTTTTATAATGACCAGACAATTCAATATATCATAAGAACTATTAATTTTCAATAAATATAGATTTTTTATTTAAAAGTAAAAATTTTCATATTTAGATAATTATTTAGATAAAATAAATATAATTTTTGGATTCCTCACATTGAAATTATATTAGGGTGATTTATGGTAGTTTTCAAAAAATATTGTTTTTTTGGTTAAAAATTTTACACTTTTACAAAATATAATAACTCTTATGATATAATTAGTTCGTGATAATGATTTAAAATTTATTAAACCTTTTTATTTACAAAAATTTATTTAATCATTAACATAATACATGACCTTTTACATTTAGAAACACATGCTTAAAATTTTGGAAAACATGATTTCATGTTTTCTTAAAAACTGCTTTTATGAGTTGTACACATATCATGTTAGAATTAATTTCTTTAACTATTATAAATTGAATAAAGTAAACTAATTACATATTTTTAATTATAATTTATCCATTAATTAATAAGATCAATTTAATTTTTATGAATAAAAAAGATTCCATGGTAAAAAGGAGTTATCATGTTATAGGTAAAGCAATTTAATTATTTAAAATTAAAATGTTAAGGCATAAGGAAACTATGAATGAAAATTTAAAATGGATGGTTGAGGTTTTAATCATACTTAAAAAATCTGAAAAATTAATTATCAAATAATTTCTTTGAAATTACTTCCTCCCAATAGTTGTTAGCCTTACATACAAAATTATCATTATTATAACCCTTAAAACCACCCCACCTCAAGTATGAATACCCCCACTTTCCCAAATTGTGCTCCACAAAAAATCATTATAGAACAAATTATCCATTAATTAAATTGTTAATATTTCCACGAGGGTTGTTCAAATGTTCTATGTATTTTATATCTATATTTAAGAAGCATCCACCCAAGGTAAGGGATATCTTCCTCCACTTTTTCAATTCATGTACTTATTTCATATATGGTTTTTTATTTATAATTTATTATATTTTAAATTGCCTATAAACACTCCAATTATTTTATATATGATTTATTTTTAATGATAAAATGTATTTAATTCTCATTAAAATCATTCGAAGTCTCCATTTGTATACCCATTACACTATTAGAAAAACCCTTAATTTTACAAGCTATATTTAAATGACATTATCACCAAACCCTATTTTCATTAAAACTAGTAATTTTGATGTATCAATAAACTAATTATTAGGAAAATCCATGTATGAAACCCGAATTCCTTACTAATGGGTAAGAAATGACGTGAACTTACGTTTTTTGATCGATGCGGCACATGTAATATTAGACATGTGAAAGATGAACCATAATAATGCTCCAATGCATTGGGTAAAGATGTAATATATTTAGATTAAATGTTCACGATACCTTTGAAGAATTAATTTTTTTTTGATACTTTGGAAAAAATCCATAGTAATATGTTCTAAGACACCTTAACAAAGAACTATGGTTATTTGTTTATGAATGTATCAATGATTATATTGTCGATATACTTCCATGTTATGCCTCATGTTATATGTTCATGTACTTATGTTATGCCGCTTCTTCTTATGTATATGATCTTTTATTATGATTCATGTTTCACCTATGATATCCTATTAAATTGTTTATCCCTTACTGGGATTTATGCAAACAAATTAATTTGGAAAAAGTCCCCTAGAATTCCTATGCAGTGAGATAGTCTAAAATAGGAAAATAAGGTATCCTTTCAAGAGGATTTTAAACATGATTATGTTTTCATTTTTGTACCTTGTATGATCTTTAATATGTACCTAGTTTCCATGGAACTAGTCATAAAATGGTCCATTGGAGTTATTTATGTAATTTATCATCAAGGAATTATGGTTAAAATCATATAATAAAAAGGCAGGTCGCCATAGGCCATAGCTCACTCCATTAGTTAGTGTAACCATTTTACACACAATTATCCCTTAAAGATACCCACATGTGGGTATCTCTAATTTATCAACATAGTCTGACCACTCCTATGCATAACTACTATTAAATACCTATACATATGGGTTAGCTTCACACACACATCACACCCAATGTCAACTGAGGAACTTCCATAACCTCTTATCTATAAGAACTAAACTACCATGATGTTAAGAGAACAGAGACACTTAGGAGAATTGTTAACACTTCCAAACATGTTTATATTTATAATCCCACATATTTGAATCAAGTTCAACATCCTCTCTCAAAACAAATGATTCAGACACTCCAAAATTCTATAAATCCACCAGTTCCTTGCAAAAACTATTGAGTTTCCATGTAAAAAATGAAACATAACCAATCATTCCCCAGATTCCTAAACCATGAAATCAAGGTAGAAACCCCCCAACGACTCTCTAAAACCCACCATTTAATAACACATTACTCAAACCTCCATATGTTAGAGGTTACTCCTTAGATGATATAAATTTATAACACCCCCAAAACACCATTACCACATGGTCGTTTCATTACCACCTCATGGAGGTATTACCTGACACATCATTTATACACTAATGCCTTGGTTTTATCAACAATACTCTTCAAATTACACCCTGTAGAATTATAGCAGAGGGTGTTACTGATCCTCAACCCTCTGGTGTTGGAGTTGATTTCCTAGAACCAATTTTATGTACATTATATTTCATTTATATTTAAAGAAGATACTATTAATAATATATCTTGTTGCATATTTTTTATTGTTTTTTTGGATTTGATGTAATAATTTTATATAATAACTATTGCATTGTAAAAGGTCATAGATATTCCCCACAATAATGAGAACTTTAATATGGGATTATGAAGTTCTTAAATATTATTCTACAGTTAAATAATAATCTTTTACAGAACCCATAGTATGTTAATTGTAAGGTTAAAATTCTCATAAGTGAATAATAATTTATCTCAATAAGATCACACTTCTTATTTCGTTAAGATAGGAAATTATGAGAACATAACCACCAGTAGGTATTCCACGTGTTTTCCTATTATTGGATATTTGTGTCTGCAAACGTGTTTAATGATTATTAAACTTTAAGATTATTATTAATCCATTTCAATACTTGTGCAATTAATTGTATTGGAATAAATCGTGACAACATATATTCATGAAGATGTTAGATATGATGTGTTCATCATAGTTTATATATTATTAATTAATAAGTTGGTGAATGATATATCCCTTCCATCTCTGTGGAAGTTAATATCAAATCACATTGATTGAAATGAAATTTTAACATTAAATTTTATGGTTATTAAGTATATATGAGTTTATTTTAGATAGTTAAATAAATACAAACCAATCATAATGGTTGATGACATGGATGTGAAACCATATTGATGAGATACCATGAAAAAAGGATTATATTAAAGAATGAGTGTTCATATATAGTTATTATAATTATTACATATATTATTCTTCTATGGGTAACATGACCCATTACTATAAAATAATTTTTAATTTTAGGAATGCTCACCTAATGTTAGTGAGGAAGAGGCCTAGGGAGTAAAAAAATTGTTTCCTATGATCTCAGTTACATATTATTTCTATTTAGAAACTGGATTAAATATTATTCTCCAGATCAAGAAGTAATATTTATTTATGATTTATTAAATAATATAAAATATTAAAATAAATATTATCTTTCAAGATAATGGTTTAATTATGAGAATATATAATATTTATTTCTATCTTTTTATTTACATGGTAATAAATTATTATTTGTTTTTTTAAAAAATAATTTATTTAGTTACTGAATCTTAAATAAATATTTACTCATCACTAACTTAAAATAAAATTAATATATGCAATAATTTATTAATATGTATTTAAATATTAATTTTAGAATTTAATAAATGTTTAGGAGGCTTATAGGATTATATTTTATCTACTGATAAATATATATTTAACATAGTGTAAAATAAATATTTATTATTGTGCTGGTTTGTGCACATCACATTTAAAATACTATTATTATTATTATTTATATGGAATGTGATTTATTACGGATTCATTAATAGTTAAAAGAATTTTTGAATATAATTGAAATTATACACTATCCCTAGGTCTATTTTTAGAATGATGTGTAAATCATAGAATGGTTAATCATTGTGCACAGTAATTTCTTCTTAAGATCTCTATCCTCCCCTCTTCCTAATGAGAACAAGAGAAATTCGTTCATGATCAATGGAATGTCATGTGATCAAAATAACAATAAAAGATAATTAATTGGTCATACTGGAACCTAGTGTTTCATTGATGTTATTCAAAGATCTATGGACCATGTGTGGATCCCCACTAAAGGGGCTTGGAATTTGGTCATCGTTATGGAATAATGATAAACCTATTGGGTTATAATGATCAACATAATCAATGACTAATGATTTAATGACCAATATGATCTTCATTCTTATTTTTAAAATTAACTATAAATTAACATGAAAAGATCAAATCTATTGGTTTCTGAAAATTTATTTTTTAATATTCATTGGAAGAAATATTTGGTCATAGAGTTTACGTTGTGTGCATTATCAATGATCCGCTGAATCTGGAAATAAATATGAGTTATACATAGGCCCAGTAAGAACCTCCTTTACATCTATAAACAACGAGTGGTATCAGATCATTTATGTTAAATTTATAAATAAATAATTATTGTTGATCATTATACACATTTCAAGTAAGTTTTCATATTATATAATCTTGTTTTTAATCCAATCATCAAGATCTCTTCTTCTTCCATTAGTTTTCTCTATTTTAATCTTGATTTGATTAAATACTAATGAGGAAAATTTGAAGAACCCATTCGAAGATATAAACAATTCTAGCTGGATAACACAAGAGTACACGACATATATCCCATAGGTACGGATCATATACCAATGATTAATGAAATAGAAAAAATCCCAAATTAATTTAAAATTTTGGTCATTAAATTCAGGTGTCATGCATTAAATTCACATCAATTGTTGATGGGCCCAGGCTGTCACACAAATTTTCGAACAACACATTATATCACTTGCTTCCATACTATTTAGTCCACAAGTTTTTCCGTTAAAAACACATAATCAAAGAAAATTTGTCCATTTATTACATGACATGGGGACTCAATACTCTGTAATAAATAAGATTTCATGGTGTGTACCATATTCACATGTCATGTATATTATATATTTTCATGAAAAGATACACTTATAGTCACTTTATGCATAGAAAAAAAATAATGAGCAATATATATGGCATGTACCTAGATGTGCACGTTTTGTACCCAACCTATTTATGAAAAATTATTAATTTATTATTCCATGACCATTATCATTATCTTTTCTATGTTTTATTTATTCCCTCATACATTATATATGATAGTATTAATATGATATTAAATGATTAATTAATTTTTACATAATAAACAAAACTATATACCATGTATAGTCACAAAACATCAATTACCTCATGCATATAAATATAATTACACAAAACATTATTTAAAAAGGGTTTTTTTGGAATTTGATTGAAAGTATTTGATATAATGTTTATACTTAATTTTGAATAAGTATATTTTATATTATCTAAATAGATACTTAGTAGTTCAAACAAGTACTCACCATGTTTCTTCCATGTACAAATTGGGTACTTATTATATTATATTTTAAAAAAGATAATTTATTTAATGTCCCAATATATGTGGTATCTTTAGTACAGATTGGATGATGATTAAGTTAAATTATATTAATCAACTAATTATATAAATAAAAACATTAATTAACACTCATTTAACATAATAAAATAATGATTCAAAATAATTTAATTCCACATATTTTAGATATGTATTCATTAAAATAGAGTATGATGGTGAGATCATTCTGATTTGTGTACATTTATAATTTCTTTTAATTTAATTACTTTAGGATTTTTTGTAATTATTTTATAAAATTTTTGATCTATGAGTCATCTATCGCACTTTATTATGTACAATTATATATGTCCATAGTCTCTTTTATGTAAACCCCCATTCTGGTCCCCTTTACCCATGAGTGAAGTAAATGAATTGAAAGGATGGAGCTCCATGGTGTATGGATTTTGTTTAAGATAGATCTAAGGATAAATTAAACCATGGAGATAAACATGACAAGAGTGGAGTTCAATAACTCAAGCCTAGAATACCGCCGTGAGTTCATTTCCCCTTGGGTGAATGATTTATTTATTTTCTACTCAATAAACAAACAACTAGTTTAATATGATTATCATGAAATGATTTATTTTTTTAATTTTTCTATGATTCATTATTTATTTTATGTATGTAATAGTACGGTCTCATAAATAAATAAATTAGTGAAGTAATATGAAATGATGGAATTAAAATAAAATGATTATACCTAAATATTTCCATCACGAAAATAGTTAACCACATAAGTAAAATCCACTTAATATTAAAAAAATAGAAAATAATAAAATTTTTGTATAATAAAAAAATTCTCTCAAGTTAGTATTATGTCATCAAGACAGTAATTATCTATGTTTAAGATGGACCAGTCATCAAAGTTCTACTTTATGACTTTTTCAGGGGCACTTTTAATTTATGGGAAATCTAAACAAAGTTGGTGGGTTAAATTAATTTTTTTTGGATTTAATGTCCTTTTACTATTAAAAATTTGAGAAAAGTTTTGAGGAAATTTGTGTCTGGATTTTAATGTTTGGAAGTCCACTCATCAGAATATGGAACTGAAAACCATTAGTTGGAAATACAGCCTACTTAAAGGCCTTATTATAATTTCAAGTCCTTTTTCTAGATTATAATAAGATTAATATGGATCCCGTACACTAGAATTACCATGTGATGGGAAATTCTAGGTTCAATGGAAATGACCATTTTTACTTGATAAAATAATGAATGACTAAATAAAATTAAAATTATTATATATCACATACGTTGAAATCAATTAAATTATTAATAACATGATCTCTTATTATTGTTGAATAATGAAAAACTTATCAACTACATTTTCATTTTTTTCAATTATATATAAATACCATCTACTAACTAGAAATAACATTTTGGAATGGTTCATATGCTTACAGTTTCTGATGTGCCATGAATTAAGTCTTATTTGCTAGATTTCTCAATCCATGGTCTATATCATAAGGATGAAAGTGATGAGGAGTATGTTTTCTCTAAAAACCTTAATTATGTGCTAGATGTTAAGCCTTTAAAAACATTTGAACATAGATGATAAATGTCTTGGGGACTCATGGAGTTTCATAAGAACATGGATATTTATAACATGATCCATCATCTCTATGATCTTTATAAATATAGATCCAGATAGGAATGTTTTGAGATATCTCTGGTTCCCTTAGTGATAAAACATAGATATTGTGTGTCATATGGGACTTATGTGGCGATAATAATTGTATAAATTTTGTATCTAATGGTGTGATGATTTAATATTCTTGAATAAATTTTCACAGAACTCATTCTTTAACAATTCCATCAGATCTTCTCATGTTTTTTTATATGTATCTTGAAAATCCATATATTATTTTGGTGAATAAAAGGAAAATTCATGTGAAGAGATCCAATTCTAAATCTAATTCTAAAATTTATTCACAACTCCCTTACAAGAAGTGGAGGATCAATTATAAAAAAGGGAACAAGTCATTGTCTTTTTTCCTGTGGAGAGAAGGCCCCCCAGAAGAAACACAATACCCATGAAAAGAATCTTAGGGAATCTTTAGGTACAATGGTTATAGAATAAAATATATATATTTCTATAGGTTGGGTATTAGATACAATAAGTGGTTCTACAATATATATTAAAATATAATAAGAACCTAAATGCCTTTATTTTTAAAAAATGTGGTGTATTCACTATATGTTTGGAATAAAAAGTGACCAAATCCCTATTTATGGTAAATGGTGAAAGGGTCACAATTCTTCTTAATTTATTTCATATATATTTGTCTTGATAATTTTCAGTATAATATTTAGGTAGTGACTCATATATCAGAACTTTTACTAATTAATAACTGATATGGATATATTCACTTATTGAGGTAGAATTCAAATTATTTTGATAAATTCAAAAAATAAATGTCTGAAATTAAGAACTAGATTGGTATGAATATTAAGAAACTGTGATTATGTTGTGATAGATAATATATTAATCAAGAATTCATTGATTATTTATAGTAGTTTGCGATTCTATCTCAACTCACACTTCCTTATAAACCATAATGGAATTATGTGAGTGAAAGGAGGAAATAAACTCTATTAAATATGGTGAGATCATGGATGATTCATGAAATTATCCCATTATCCTTTCAGGAATATTATTTACAATCAACTACACAATTAATAAAAAATGTTTAAACTAAATAAGAAGGTATTCAATAATAACTTTTGTGTGGATAGAAATCCGCATTTCCAAACTTATGAGTGTGGGGTTGTGAAGAATTTTAAAGGCTATTTTTGGAATCAAACATTCACCCAGAGGTACTTGGTGTATATTTATAGGTTACCTAAAGGAAACTAAATGATATTATCGATATGATTATTCAGATAATAAATTTGTTCTTAACAATTGTATCATATTTCATGAAAGTGATATCATATATAAAAGAGATAATAAGAGTGAGATAGGCTTTGAAAAATACCATTCTCAAGATACAAAAGAGTTTACGTTGGAACATATTCTATAAGGAAAGGTGGAAATGTAATTTTTGGAGACATAAGTACTAAATAGGAGTAGAAGATAGGATTAACAACTAGAACAATAAGGTTTTTTAGTCACTAAGGATGGTGATTCATTATTATTTGAAAATAATGATCTTATAACATATAAGAAAGTATTAAGTGGAAAATATGATACCAAATAGAAATAATCAATGAATTCTAAAATTTATTCCATATACCAAAACCATGTTTGGGTTTGGGTAGATTCTTTGGTGCATGTAATGTCCATTTGTTTCAAATGGATATTCAAGATGAAACTGGACATAGATGAACAAGGAATAACCTATAAGTCATAACTGGTAGCAAAATATTTTAAATAATGTTAAAGAATAGACAATAATGAATCATTTTCACAAGTTTCTATGCTAAAATGGATCATAATTATACTTTACTTTGTATTTTACCATGTCTATGAGATTTTATAGATGAATATAAAAATAACCTTTCATAATAGGGACCATCAAGAGGATGTATATATGACACAACTATAAGAGTTTTTGTCTCAATAGGATGTCAATAAGTTATAAAAGTTACAATGATGCATTTATGGATTAAAACAATCATTCATGTCATGAAATATTTTGGTTAATGAATCTATTATGAAATTTAGATTCTTAAAGAAATAATGTGACCCTTGGGTCTATAAATATCTTAATGAGTGTGAATTTGTTTCTGGTAAAGTATATATCGATGAAATAATACAAATTGGAAATAAAATAAAAGTATTACACTCTATTTAGATCCAAAAAGATTCTTTGAAAAAATATCCATCATGATTGATCCAAAAGGATTCATAGACTAAGGTGAAGTAAATACATTGGAAAGATACTAAAGAGATTTATAATAAAACAATCCAATATAGGATTGTTTCCAATGTCACATGATATTTATCTTTACCCGAAAACCCATCCATATAAAAACAATGAATGAAAGAGGATAGAAATAATTCCATACATGTTAGTGATTAGGTCAGTCATATATGTTATGTGATATAAAAGGTTAGGTATATTCTATACTTTAGAATGGTGGGAAGATATCGAGCTTACTCAGGTGAACATCATTGGATGGTAGTCAATACTATAATTAATTATTAGAGTAGTACTAAGGATGTGTTCCTAGTATATGGGGAATATGAGGAACTAGTAATCATGGGATATGATATTTCTAGTTCCCAAATATATCGTTTGGTCTAAAATCACAACCAGGATACATCTTGACTCATAGTGGAGGTGTTGTGAGCTCGAAGTGCTCAATAAAATTCACAGTTGTTGAATCTATAGTGGATTCCATGTACATAGTATTTTCTATGGAAGCTAAAGAAGAATTTTAGATTCTCAAATTCATATAATATCTTAATTTGGTTCAAAAAATAAAATACCATATCACACAATATTGGGATAATAATGCAATTGAGGATTTTTCAAAGTATCCAAGGTCAAATAAGTAGACGAAGCACATACATAATAAATATCATCTCTAGATGGTTTTTTATCAAAGTGATAATGTCACAATGAGCATAGGTTAGGTCAGGACCCAGCTTTAAACTTCTTATAATGTTGAGTTCAGTCAAGAATTCCCATTGAGTATCTTTTCGTGTTTATTTTTTTGATAAGTAGGCCATAAATATTAAATTACATCTTAAAAATTACAAATAGACACTTCTACTCAGTTTTTATTTTTTAGACAGCAAGGATTTTCCTTAATCCCATCCTTGAACCTCTTCATCTTTAAGTCTTGTGAAAAAAATTTCAAAACATGTGATGAGAATTAAAAATCTCCATAAGGGTTATAAAATAGGGAGAGTAAACATTATCCCAGCAAAAAATTTAAATTACTGAAACCACACTTTTCAATCATAACAAACATCATGAAATCATAAGATTTATGAATAACACATAAAAATCATATATCATAATGGTAACTTGTGTAATACATAACCTACTCACATTGTATCTAAAATAGCTACGTAGGGTGTTACATTTGGAATACCCATCACAGTATATTACCTAAATCTCTTAGGATAAATATTAACATTTACCTCCATCACGCTATTCAATGCATTGGAGGGATATCTTGAACTCACCCGCACTTGGTTTATCATGAAACAACCGTATATGTAAACAATTCCCAATAACCATAACATAATCACAACACATAAAATAATGAAATTAAAAAAAATTCCACTCATCAAACACAATTAATCAATTCAAGATATTGAAATATCCAATTAATTTCTAAAACCATTTAAAACATTTAATAAAGGCATTTATGAATCAAAGTGTCCCATTAAATTTTAATGTTTTGATAGAATTAATATTTTAAAACATTTATATTCATATAAATAAATCCTTAAAACCATTTTTAAAACATGTAAATTAAGGATAAATATATAGAAGAATAAATCTTTAAAAAATTTAATACAATGATTTAGTTAAGGAGTCCCTTACCACTTGAGAAAATACGTTAATAAAAATAATTATAGAATAACATTAAACAAAGATTATAATATCATGAGAATAATGAGATTCATGATATAAAAAGTCAAATGGTAGTATACACACCATATAAAAGTGAATTTGTGTAAAATAAAAAATAAGTCTCAATTGAATGTAAATTTAGACAAGGACCCTTACAACGATAGTGTAAATGATGTAAGAATATAAAAAAGGGGGTGATTATGTGTTGAAAAATTATATCTGCAACCAGGGAAGTGAAAATTAAAAAAAAAGTTAAATATAAAATTATTACACACATAATACTGAAAAAATATAATAAAAAAAGAATGCGTAATACCAAAACAGTGGAAATTTAGTTTAGAAATTCCCTTACGAAAATTTGACAGCCTAACGACATCACTTAAAAATTCAGAAAAATGAATTGATGAGAGAGGGAAGGGTATATCATCACATGTACATAAAATTTATAGTAATAAGGACATATAAGAACTTATCTCAATATAAGAATGTGGAAATTATAATACATAACATAAAGATGTCCTTGACTAAATGTGAATGGTGAAAGGTTTCCTTACAAAGATCATATAAATGATGTCAGAAATTATCAATAGGGTGTTTATGAGTAGAAATAGTATGTTCATAAAAAGATAAGTGGTAATTACAACATAAATAAATAAATAGTGATTCAAAACATAATAATGGAATGACGTAATCAAGAAGTAGAAGATCATCCAAATGAATGGAAATTGGGTTAAGAAGTTCAATTACCTCATGTCCAACTTGACTCATTTGTTACTTGTTCATCCTGAATAATAAAATTAAGTTAAATAATATTCGATTCAGAACATTTTTCAAGTCTATTATTACTTTTATATCACTTATTACCAAGTTATCAACATTATATATTCTTTTATGTTAATAACAGTCGTTTTGTTGATATTTTTTAATTGAGTCAAAAGGGAACATCTTATAATTACATGTTGTCCACGTGGTAAAAATTCCATTATATCCAGAATGATATTCAATATTTAGATATCATATATATTATATATATCCTGTATATATATGTTTATTTATAATAGTGCATTACATTTGGTGATAAGGAATGAAATTCATTGTTTATGGAGACGGTAAGTAGTACGTATGCATGAACACTGCTTTCATTTATATTTCATATTTAATTGAATAAAAACATAATGATACATAAGTATATTATAAATCCAGTATAATATCATGTTATATATATGTTACGTAATTTCATTAACTCTATCCTTTATACATTCCATGTATGGAATGAACGAATCATATCACATTAAAGGGGTGGTAGTCCGCCCATCCTCAAACGAAGTTATCGTATTTACCCATTATGGAAACCATAGTGGTATGACATAAATGAAAAATCAATAATCATAGAGAAAAAATAAACATAATATATATCATATATAAATACATTACCATCATAATAGCCACCATGAGAGGTGGTAGGAGATAATTGAACAATCATCGCTTCATGAGACAATAGTTTGCAATCCACAGAAATAGTATGTTCATATCCATTAGATGGAGGTATGTGAAAGTGTAGTTAGAATATTTATCATCAAATAATCATAGTATATTTATGATATTGTTTTTGTTATATAATAATTTAATAATAATATTTTAGGGTGTTGGAGAAGGAAAATAAAAGAAAAAAACATGAGAGGAGATGCTAACTTTAAATCGGGTAACTCCCTTTGGTTTGAACAAAAAGGCTCTATTGAAATGAATTATGCCCAAAGTAAGTCTTATAGTTGTAATAGAGGGATTTTTTGAACATATTAGATCATATTTTGGATGAGACAATGGTATTGAGAGGTTTGATTAATGGGTTATAGGTGATGAACTTTTATAAGGGGGGTTCTTTAGGAAAGTTTGAAAATATTATTTTATTATAAACTTAATTACCATTTAAAAATGTAATAAACTTATTAATTTCGAAGATCAGTTGACTATTATTAGAAATACTCTAATGTAATAGGTTTAAGACAAGTTTTGGTTTCGTTTTTAACCATATCATTTAGCTTTAACCCTTAGTTAACGAATTTAACTTTTACGATGTCTTCTTCTATATTTACACTATATGGTTAATATAGATAATATAAAATGTAAATGGACCCCAAATGGTTCATTAATGAAATTTTTAACATCATATATGTAATTTGGCCGAATACTATATTTTTAGGACTATTTTATCATTTAATAAATTCTTTATTCATTTAAAAACTCTATTATGTCAATTTTAATTCTATTCATATCATGTCTTTTGAAAAATTACAAAACAACTTGATTATTTTGAAAAACCAACATTAATTAAAATATAACAATTTATAATAATCTCTAAAATTCTTGTATGGCATAAGATGTTTCAAAATAAATTTATTTTAATATTTATATTCTCATTTATTTTAAACATTCATTAATGAGGTATTTTTTACTTTATCAGTGTGTCATAAATAAATTTATATATTTGATGTATAAAAATTAAAAATAAAATACCTTGATGTAGGGAATATTTTCTATATTCATAAATAATATTTATAGTCTAAATATCACTTATATATCCCCATACTAAAATTGTTATACTAAAATATATATGTTTATGTTAAATTTTCCATAACATTAAATTAATGTTTATAATGTCATTTTCACTTAAAAGTGGATCCATGGGGTCCCAAAATCAAGACAAGGATGACCATGTTCAAACATATTTCATCCAATAGGTCTAGGACACATGTTAGGGTAATTTACTAATATTATAATATTAATTTTTTAAACTTATTAACCATGGTTTCCTTTTAACCATGAAAAATAAAATATTTACGGAAGTTACTATTCACAATGTCTCAAATTAAAATTTACATATTTACACAATTTGGACCTCCAAATTCCAAATATGGAATCCATTTTCAAGAATATAAAAAGAAAAAAGTTGCAGAAAATAATTTAAAATGAATTCCCATTGCCAAAACAAAAAGTGTGTTTTTAAAAATAATAATTATCAAAAGATTAACACTTTTTTATTTTCAATTACAAATTGAAATTACTTCCAATGACCAAAAATTTATTAAATTTTAATAACATAAACTAATTACCGTTTAAAACAAATTAAAAATAAAATCTAAATTTATTAATAATTTAAACTTAACGGCTATTTTTAATTAAAATGCAGTATTTTTCACCATTCATTAAAAAATGTAACTTTATCATAAAAATTAAAAAACATTAGCCAATGTAAATATTTATTTTCCGATTCTAAATAAGAATTTTATTTTTTGAATCATGACATATAAAAATGAAAAAAACTAGATTTAATAAGGGTTCTCCATCAAAAGGTCGTAAAATGGCCTTTTAGAGTATTTCATTATTAAAATCAAATTCATTCTTATTTTAAGCCTCTAATTTTTTTTGGATAAATGTAAAGACATTTAACAAACCTGTATAATCAAAATTTATTTAGTTATATTCATTCATTCCAATATAACGACTAGGAATTAACTACCGTTTAAAATAATATTATATTATTATTTTTTATGACTCAGCCTTGTGTGAAACATGGGATCTCAGAGAAACCCAATTTTGATTGTTGGGTACGCCATAGAACATAACATCACCTTTAAAGTAAAATTAGTATTTAATTCAATAATATTAATAAATATTAAAAGTCATTTTCTTTATTTATATGGGATGTTACAGTTTCCATACATGAGAATGTGTTTGACCTATTAAAAAAATTTGTAACTCCTCATAAACCTGATTATCATGTGAGATTTGGTGGACTAAATGTCATTAGCAGTTTGATATAGTCCATGTGGGATTCTGTTAGAGTTGGTGTCATATAACGAAATATATGTACTTTGGATTTCTTTTTTATTCCAAGAAGCTATTATTAATAAAACATATTCTAAAATATTGTATAATATTCTATTTGAATTTAATATAAACATTTTCTAGAGTGTATGTCGCATTGAAAAAGTCCATTGTAGTTCCCTACCATGATAAGAACCTTGAAATGTAATGATGATATTCATAAATATTGTACTATAGCCAGATAACATTCTATGATGGGATACATGGGATGTTAGTTGTCAGGTTAGAGTAATAATAAGTTCATTAGACATTATCTCATGAAGTATTCACTTTGTAATATCTAATATGGGGGATTATAAGAACAAAACCGATAGTGGAAATTCCACATATTTGTGCTATTGGATATTAATATCTATGATTTTGTATAATGATCCTAAAAAATTAATATTATTGTAAATCTACGACAAAACTTGTTCACATAGATGTATTATTGTAAACCATGATGATATATGTTTTTCATGATGTTGGGTACATAACAAATGATCTATTATTAATGAATAAGTTGAGGAATGAATTTTAACTTCCATATCTATGAAAGTTAATATCTCATACCTTTGATTAAAATGGAACCATCACTTTAAACTTGATGGAAATTGTGTATAGATGAGTTATTTTTCATATTTTCTAATAAAAACATCTCAAATATATAAATTCATGAAATGACTCTAAAAACATCATGATGAGATATCATAACAAAGGTATTATATTACATAGTAGAAATTCATATGTGGTTGTTGTCCTTTTTACATATGTTCTTCCTTTATGTCTTCCTTGAGTTGTCATTAAACAATAATGTTTGACTTTAGGAAAACCTACATATTGCCACTATGAAAGAGGCCTAGAGGGTCACATTCAACGTGTTTCCTTTTATCATAGTTAAATATTATTTATATTTAACAACCAGATTAAATAATATTCTCAAGAACAAGATGTAATATTTATTTAATATTTATAAATTATTTCAAATATAAAATTAATATTTATTCATGAGATAATTGATTAATTATGAAAATATATAATATTTGTTTATCACTTGTTATTCCTGAGGTAATAAATGATTATTTATTTATTAAATAAATAACTTATTTAGTTACATGAATATTGTAACACCTGAGACTTTTATGTTATATAAATCATAAAAGGAATCTTTTTCTACACACAACACTTGCTTGGCTTTCTTTACACAAAATCGCGACCTTCCTCGATAGCTTGCGTCGTACGCAATACCGAGTTTCACTAAACAATGATATGCTATTAAAATATTATTAAAACTAGCCGTTATGAATAGTAATAACCACTTTTTGAATTTTTATAATTTTTTTTTTCAAAATAGACTTCATTTTTGGTTTCAGAATATCGAAATTAGCCTAGGGTGAAATTTTGGTATTTTTATGAAAACTTTCAATTTTTGATGAATAGTGAAACCACTAAGTGGTCGTTAAATAAAACTGAATTTTTCATAAAACTTAATTTTACCGCTTCTGTGAGTGGAATTTCGAAAATACAAGAGACACGGTTGATGTCAGTAAGTAAAATGTGGTTTAATGAGATGAAAATAATTTTTTGGTGAATAGTAACTTTTTATTTTTTTACAACGGTTAAAAGTAAATAGGGTAATTAAGGGTAAAAATGATATTATTATTATCCTAACACATGTCCTAATTCTATTGGAAAAGTGTAATTCGACCAAAAAAACCTTAGGAATAACATATGACCATTTAGGCCCACTTGGATTAGATTAGGACATTTATTATTAATTTATTTAAAGAAGGGTTAAAATAGTAAAAATCAAAGTTTAATAAGTAAATCATTTTTAATATGAAGTTATACATAAGATAAATTCGACTATATATATTCATTAGAAATATAAAAAGATTTCCTACATAATGGTATTTTATTTGTAATTTTTAAGCATTATATAATTTAATTTACTTATAACACAAAGATGATGCAGTAATTATCTTATTAATGAAATACTGACATAATTGATATTATAAATACCTAAATATGTATAATTTGAGACTTTTTATGGATTAAACTAATTTTCTAGGTTAATATGACATGTTAGGATTATGTTAATTACCTTTGGTCGAAGTAATACTTCTGTTATGAGTTTCAAAAAAATCAACTATTGAATAGTGTCAAAATTGACATAAAATAGTTTTTAAAACAAATATTATATTATTAATTGTTATTTTATTCCTAAAAATCTAAGGATCGGCAAAATGACTTATATAAGGTTATATATATTAATAAAACACAACTTGGGGGTCGCTTGGATGTATATGGTATGTTTATTAACTATATAATATAAAAATACAAAGTGACATGGTAAATGTCAATCTAATTAAATAAGAGTAAAAACTAAAAGATAAGGTTAATATAATGAACTAAACTTTTCTATATTCTATTGGATGAGAGGATTTTGACCCATACCCACCTTATCTTCGAAATAACTCAATTTGGAGCTATTTAAAACCGAAATTGACTTTATAATAAAATAATATTTTTAGTTATTCCAAAGGTGCCCCTCTCCTCCCTTATAAAAGGGAACCTCCTCCCCCTCTTCCTCACACCACATTGTGCCATAAATCTCAGCCAACCCCTAAAAATTTCTTCTCTCCACTTCCCTAGATACATCCCAGAGGTTCTGGTCTTCTTCAAAGAGCTATTTTAGTGCCCTAAAAGGAGGTCTCAAAGAAGCACTTCAAAGAAGAGTTAATTTTTATTACCGATTCTTTCATCTTTATTTCTTCTTCCACTTCTTCTTCTTTAGTTGTTTAATTATTAAGTAATAACATTATTATCACTAATATACTGATATGTTATTATAAGTATGACACATCCCTATTTCAACATATATCCATCCTACGGAAAAAGAAATCACCGCGCGTGCGTACGTACGGAATACCATCTCCACTAAGTGGTGTAATCTATTTTCCACCACCACCTTACTTGGATGGGTATAATGGTGTAAATAATGACTATATATGACTATTATAAAGTGATATTTATTATTAAATAGTATACATACACTCCAATACAATTACACGATCATAGGAACGATATCATCACTCGTGCATATGTACCGAATACCGTCTCCATGATGTCATGCGACTCGTTCTACATGATCTTAATTTCATAATGATTATATAAATGAATTTAATGAATGAAAATGATATATATTACACTAATACCATTCTGGAAATGAGGTATCTTTAACCTAAACAGAAGAATAAGAATTTATTCGACAAAACACGCATAAGAACAAAAAGTAATAAACACCCGAACAACAAGTTGTAATATTACTAATAAGAAGCTAAGAATATGACCATATATGATATCATAAAAATAATTATGAATCATTAATAAGTAAATAACATTATTTAGTCATTATACAGGATGTTCGGACACGTAGAAAGCATATCGGACGTAAGGTAAGAGAAATATCACAATCTCATTTTTATCTGAGATTGTTTATACTTTAGTATTTACAGGGGTGTATTTTATCAACCACATCCATGTTTCCTCAATATGTAATATTATTTCCATCCACCTACAATTGTTTAAATCCGATTTTACAGTTTGGTGAGTTTTTGGTGAAAGATATGAATGGAATATTTTGTCGTTTTTCATACGAGGTACTTTTTTGACTTTTCCAAAAAAAGTACGAGACAAATGTTTTCTTTTAAATTATACGACATGAATGTATTTTTACGACATTATTTCCAAGAAGCTTCACTTATAAGTATTCATGTTTGTTTTTAATCAACTTCTTTTAGTTATAATTTTATGACATGTTAAAAAATGAAAAGTGTTTTTGACGTAGAAAGGATATTTTCCTCAAGAATGGAGTTCAATTGTTTTATCAATATTATTTTCCATATAAGATAATAAAGGGTTCTGTTTCTATCCATATTTTTACATTGATTTGATTATGTTGTGATGGAATTATTTTTATGAATTCCTTTATCTTATATGAATGGTTTTATGATGTCACAATGTTTAAGATTCCCATATTTATTACATGGGTTATGCAATGATGTATGATTGAATATTTTGTGGCACACATAAGAATGGTATCATTATGAGATGGGTGGGACCTATATCTCCCTCCAATTCATTGGGGACAGATTTTATATCTAATGAGATAGACATGGATTGTAACACCCCGAGCTTTTACAATACGCTTCTCATTCAATAATGCAATAGCTTGCATTGTACGCAACTTCGAGTTCTAAAACACCGCGACTAATCAAAGTAGCTGTTATGAATAGTAATAACCACTTTTTAAAATTATAGAAATTTTATATTTCAAAATGGACTTCATTTTTGTATTCGTAATATCGAAATTATCCAAAGTTGAATTTTTTGTAATTTTCTGAGAACTTCCAATTTTTTATGAATAGTGAAAATTACTTAAAAACAACTTTTTTAATCAAAATAATTTATAGTGATAAATTATACTATTTATTGGTTTTAAAGTATAATTATAATATATTTTTACCATTTTATCCAATGGTGGTCATTAGAATTAATTTAACATTGAAATTGGACATAAACAATTGCCAATCTTTTGATATAAATTGTTTCTTAAAAACACGCTATTGTTGTGACAGCGGGAATTAATTATAAAATTAATTAATGCAACTTATATGTTTGGAATTTTGTAAAATAGACAGAATTTTTGAATTCGGAATATCAATTATAGCTTAGGGTGAAATTTTGGCATTGTTCTGAAAAACTTCAATTTTTGATGAATAGTGAAACCACTATGTGGTAGTTAAATAACTGATTTTTCGTTTAAATGAAATATTACCACTTCTGTGATTTGATTTTCAAAAATCCAACATAAATGGTTGTCATTAAGAAGTAAAATGTAGTTCAATGAGATTAAAATAATTTTTTGGTGAATAGTAACTTTTAAGTTCTTAATCGCGATTAGAGGTAATTAGTGTAGTTTAAGGTACAAATAATGTTTTAATAATATGAGATGACCATGACACTTGTCCTAATCCTATTGGATGAGTCATGTCCGACCAAGACAACCCATGGGTCAACTTGGGGACCCCATGGAGCCACTTTGGTTGGAAAATGACATTAATAAATATTTATTTAATGTTAAAATTAAATTGACAAAAACACGAGTTGTTTTACTAAAACAGTTTTTAAGTGGGGTTACACAAGTCCACATTTTGACTATAAATATTCATTAGAAAGATAAAAAGATTTCCTACATCATAGTATTTTGTTTATAATTTTTAGACATTAAATAAATTAAATTATTTATGACATCATTATGATGCAGCGATGACCTCATTATTTAACGATTTTAAGAAAATGAAACGATAATGTAAAATCCAAGGCTTAAACTTGTCCAAAGACTATTAGATGGGTAGATTTCGAACTCTTATCACCTTATCCACGAATTATATAAGTGTGTGACCTTTATAATCCGGAAAGCATTGTGTAATAATGTAACATTTCAATCTTTCCAAAAGAGCCCCTCATCTCCACTTATAAAAGGCCCCCACCTATACCACCTCATTTACAATTTCAAGCCATTTGGCTCGGCCAAACTCTGCCCAAATACTCTCCCAACTTCCCCCTCTTACTCCTAGAAGCCTCAATTTGTGCAGAACGCTTCCCAAGGAAGCCTTTGTCTCAAATCAAAAAGAGTTACCCGATTTTGAGGTAATGTCTTCTCTAATGTTGTTTTGTTTTGTTTTTCTTCTCCAACCCCCTAAACTCTTTTTATTCATTTCTTTTGTAACAACACCAGTATCCTAAATATACTAGGATGTTGTTATAATATGTATTCGAGCTACACTTACACACACCTACATCTAATGGTAAAAAGAACATACGGTTTCTGTGGATGGCGAATTTCTGCCTCACGAAACGATGATTATTCAACACTCATATAACACCTTCAAAGGTGGCCATTAAGATGTCACTATTTTTATATATGGTATATAATATGTTTATGTTTTACTAATGCTTCTGTATTTCTCATTTATTTCATACTTTATGATTTCCATTATGGGTAAAACGCGATAATTTCATTTTAGGAAGTGCGGACTACCGCCCCCTCAAAGTGATTTGAATCGTTAATGCCATATGTGGGATGTATAAAGGATGGAGTAAATGGTATTATACACTATATTATACTGGAATTATATTATACATTTATATCATTATGATCTCATTCCATTAAATATGAAATTGAAATGAAAGTAGCGTTCATGCGTACGTACGGCTTACCATCTCTATGAACGGTGCATTTCATTTCTTACCTCTAAATGTTACGTAATATTATAAATGAATGTATATACTGGATATATAAGATATATATGACATATAAATCATGAATATAATTCTGGAGATAATGGATATTCTACCACATAAACAACTTGTAATTATAAGAAGTTTATTGTTGACTCAAGTACCAAAGATCGACAAAACAACCGTTATTAACTTAAATAATTACATAATGTTCATATCATTGTAATAAGTGATATAATAAGGATAATGAAATTGAAAATGGTTCTTAATAAGCTATATATTAACTCTAGTTTATTATTCAGGAGGTTAAAGAACGATTGAGTCAATTCAGACACGAGGTAAGGGAACTTCTTAACCCAATTTCTATTCTTTGGGTTAATCTCCTACTTTAAAATTATGTCATGATATTATTATGTCATATCTTGTATTTTTACATTATTTATGTTTACTTATAGTGAATACACATAATAGACCTACTTTATAAAAAAAATGATCTTTTTAAGGACTTCGTCTCAATCCCCTTTCATTGAGGCATATTTGGTTTTATAGACAACTTTCTTTTATACGGTGTATAAACCCCTTTGACTTTTACGTTTATTCAAAAGGAATATTTTTATATGAAGCATTTTGCTAAACGAAAAAAGGGAATGTTTTTATTTCCGTACTTATGCGGTGACAACGACTTCTCCACCGCCGTGACCATTATTTGAGTTTCGGATTCCTCTACAAGCCATATTTTTTTAATGAAAAATAAATACAAAGTTTTAACTTTCTTTTATTTTGGTATTGAAAAAGGTTTTAAAAGCGTTTTTATTATATCAATGTGTTGTATTGATATCTTGTGATTGAAATGTGGAAATGTTATGTTTCCTTTATTCATGTTTTATGTGATATGATTATGTTATCGTTTATGATATGTTTAAACCTATTCATATGAGTAATGTATTGGACTTAATAAGTGACGGGTGGAGCCCGCTATAGCTCCTCGATGCATCGGTAGGTCTCATGAGACAACTAGATGTGTAATTGGCCGAGGCCCTTTCCCAATTTGATTTATGGTTTTGGTCGAGGCCTTAATCATTTTAGACGTCTTGGCCGAGGCCTTGACAAAATGTTTCAGAATGTCTGGCATTATACATTCCCTCATTATGAAAGTGGTTATTGATATTTCATGTGATTATTCTACTAGTAGAATATCCATGTGAGTAAGTAAATGGCATTATTTCAGTTTACTTTTTCCATATTATGCTAAAGTTCAAGTTTAAAAGGCTTTTGTTTTAGTTATACATTGCCTTAAATGTTAATGTTTATTTATGAAAGCTTCCGCAATATTGTTATCCTTACTGAGCATCAGAGCTCACCCCTTTAAATGTTTTAATATTTTCCAGGATGTGAAGAAGTATTTTATGAATGACCTGCAGGGATTGTCAGAAGAGGATATGAGAGTGTACTATGGAGACTTTGTTATTGTAGTTTTTCACTTTATGATGTAATGTAACGTTTACGAATGTATCTAGTGTTTCCAAGGCTACTAAACTAATCGGTCTTTCGAGACTTGATCTTTTGTGATCATTCCAATGTTACGAAGTAATGCACCAGCTCTGGGTAGCTGGGGTCGGGGCGTTACTGTTGGTATCAGAGGCAGTTTAGTACTAACCTTGGAAGCTAGATGTAGATAAACTCTGATTAGAGAACATAGCCCAAAGATAGACTTTGAGGATTAGTATAGAAGAACTTCCTAGAATTTTGGTATTATAGAGATGTTATGAGTTTTTCGAGGAATACATCCCTGTCTGGATACGAGCAGGTAGAGGCGGCTCTGGCACAGATGTACTGAGGGGTAAAACCCGAAAACACCGCTTTGAGCTAGACTCGAACGGGAACTGGTGCACGACAACGGGCCTTTCTGCACCCTTGGTTACGGCACTCCCAGGGATATGCTTTGGATAATTCTCATTTTCTTTACAAACCACTATGAAGGGTTATGAGTATATACTTCCTCAAAGATTTTTTTTTATAATTATGGATTATATCCATAATTAGTTCAATTTATGTAAAGTGTTTTACAAGTATGGAATTATGTATTTTGATTCATAAACTAATCTTGTTTATGCCATTGTTTAGAAATGGCGCCTAGTGGAAGGAATGGAAACCGTATCAATGCACGAACTCCGTGTAGGGATTTCCCTCCTGCTCAAGATAATTATTGTGGATCTGGAGATACAACTGGTGCTGATCAACTTATTACCATATTGGGACAACTCACTTAGGTTATGAATAATAATCTTACTCGTATGGAGCACCCCGATCCGCAACGTGGAGGATCAATGCTAGACCGTTTCATGAGGCAACAACCACCAACCTTCAATGGGAGTACAAATCCTATTGTAGCTGAGCAATGGATAAATTCCTTAGAGAAAATATTCCATGCCTTGGGGGGTAGTGAAAGGGTGAAGGTTATCATGGCAGTTTACCGCCTCACTGGAGAGGCATATCAATGGTGGTCATTAATTCAAAATACAAAGGAAGATGAAGAAGTATCAAGTATGGAATGGAGAGAGTTCAAAGATCTTTTCTTAGAAAAATACTTTGCACATGACCATCGAGCAGATATGGAAAGGCAATTTCTGAGTCTGAGGCAGAAGGAGGATGAGAATGTCGCAAAGTATGAGGCTAACTTTACAAGGTTAGCGAGGCATGCTGCCGATTATATACGTAGCCCAAGGAGTAAGATTGATTGTTTCTTTGATGGGTTAAAACCATTTCTCCGTCGAGATTTAGTGTCACAATCCTTCTCATCATACGAAGATATTGTCTCGTGTGCTATCAAGATAGAAAAGGAATTCTCTAAGTCTTATGACAACAAAGTAAAGCAAGAGAAGAAGAGAACGGTGGAACACGAGACAGATAAAGGGAAAAAGGGAAAGAAGGATTTTCCATTATGTGATAATTGTGGGAAGAATTACCCTGGTACTTTCCTAAAAGGAATGTGAGTTTTTTATAAATGTGGAGAAAAGGGTCACCAGGCTCGTGATTGCAAGGGAAAGAAAGAGGCTATCAAAGTTGAATGCTACAATTTTAGGGAAATAGGGCATTATGAAAATGAATGTCCTAAGCGTCAAGGAAACTTACCTCAGAAAAGGCCAAGGGATCAAGGCCAATCTTATGCTGTGACTACAGTTGAAGCGGAATAATTAATGTATTGGTGCTTTTGGACTCAAGGATTATATTATGGTTATAAGAATAATGTGATATATATAAGGATTGTACTGCAGTACTTGTTGATTTCTGTAAGGTTTTAATATGTTGAAGGTAATTATATTTTTAGTATGTGACAATAAGAGAAAATTTACTTTGTTTGGGGAATCTGATAAATTGATTTTGGAATTAAGAGACTTTTAGAGAAAGTCTGGACAGAGGTATTTTGGATAACTATAAAGGTTGGAGTGGATTAAGTTGATCTTTGGATAGTATTGTTTATGGTTAAAAAATTTATGAAGATTATTTTTGGAATATTATGATACTATAGTTTTAGGAAAAGGACAACCTGCAGGGTGGGGCATAACCCGTCGCGTCGGACAAAGCTGCAGGAATCGAACCCACAATCATAGTGCGACAAGCCTTTAGTTCCCACCACTAGCCTACTGGAAGTCCCTGGTTATTTCAAAATAATTTTTCTAATCTAAATGGTATGTGTTAACATTTGGAACCTTATACAATTAGGATAAGTATAATATTTTTGAGTTCTATTATCTTTTTGAGTGAAAGATGAGTTGAAGGTTGAAACTCTAATTTCAACCATAAATATATTTATACCTATCTCTTATTCAATGAATAAATTAATTCTTAAACATTATTAAAGGGATATTAAAACAAAAAATGTGTTATCCTAATACCTTATGTCTTTTTGAACTGATGATATTTTAAATCAACATATATTGAAGGCTTTGAGGCCCTCAATTTGTCAGTTGATTGTGATTGATGATCTCAATCACTCCCTACAAATATTTACGTTTTCCCTCCAATTATATGTCTTTAATTGCCACTAATGTTCTCCTAATCGAGATCATAATTTGGTGGTGACTTTTTCATTTCTCTTTCCCTCTTATTAAGGCTAAATTTTATTAATCTTATTTCCGATGCGGGTTTTCCACAAAGGCATTTTCTCTTTTCAACCTTTTATTTTCAATGAATTTTTTTTTCAAATTGCAAGGACGCAATTTATTGAAGGAGGGTAGAATGTAACACCCCGAGCTTTTACGATACGCTTCTCATTCAGTAATGAAATAGCTTGCATTGTACGCAACTTCGAGTTCTAAAACACCGTGACTAATCAAAGTAGCCGTTATGAATAGTAATAACCACTTTTTAAAATTATAGAAATTTTATATTTCAAAATGGACTTCATTTTTGTATTCGTAATATCGAAATTATCCAAAGTTGAATTTTTTGAAATTTTCTGAGAACTTCCAATTTTTTATGAATAGTGAAAATTACTTAAAAACAACTTTTTTAATCAAAATAATTTATAGTGATAAATTATACTATTTATTGGTTTTAAATTATAATTAGAATATATTTTTACCATTTTATCCAATGGTGGTCATTAGAATTAATTTAACATTGAAATTGGACATAAACAATTGCCAATCTTTTGATATAAATTGTTTCTTAAAAACACGCTATTGTTGTGACAGTGAGAATTAATTATAAAATTAATTAATGCAACTTATATGTTTGGAATTTTGTAAAATAGACATCATTTTTGAATTCAGAATATCAATTATAGCTTAGGGTGAAATTTTGGCATTGTTCTGAAAAACTTCAATTTTTGATGAATAGTGAAACCACTAAGTGGTAGTTAAATAACTGATTTTTCGTTTAAATGAAATATTACCACTTCTGTGATTTGATTTTCAAAAATCCGACATACATGGTTGTCATTAAGAAGTAAAATGTGGTTCAATGGGATTAAAATAATTTTTTGTTGAATAGTAACTTTTAAGTTCTTAATCGCGATTAGAGGTAATTAGTGTAGTTTAAGGTACAAATAATGTTTTAATAATATGAGATGACCATGAAACTTGTCCTACTCCTATTGGATGAGTCATGTCCGACCAAGACAACCCATGGGTCAACTTGGGGACCCCATGGATCCACTTTGGTTGGAAAATGACATTAATAAATATTTATTTAATGTTAAAATTAAATTGACACAAACATGAGTTGTTTTACTAAAACAGTTTTTAAGTGGGGTTACACAAGTCCAAATTTTGACTATAAATATTAATTATAAAGATAAAAAGATTTCCTACAACATATTATTTTTTTTATAATTTTTAGACATTAAATAAATTAAATTATTTATGACATCATTATGATGCAGAGATGACCTCATTATTTAACGATTTTAAGAAAAGGAAAAGATAATGTAAACTCCAAGGCTTACACTTGTCCAAAGAATATTTTATGGATATATTTCGAACCCTTATCACCTTATCCACGAATTATATATGTTTGGGACCTTTAGAATCCGAAAAGCATTGTGTAATAATGTAACATTTCAATCCTTCCAAAAGAGACCCTCCTCTCCACTTATAAAAGGCCCCCACCTCTACCACCTCATTTACACTTTCAAGCCATTTGGCTCGGCCAAACTCTGCCCAAATACTCTCCCAACTTCCCCCTATTACTCCTAGAAGCCTCACTTTGGGCATAACTCTTCCCGAGGAAGCCTTTGTCTCAAATCAAAAAGAGTTACCCGATTTTGAGGTAATGTCTTCTCTAATGTTGTTTTATTTTGTTTTTCTTCTCCAACCCCCTAAACTCTTTTTATTCATTTCTTTTGTAACAACACCAGTATCCTAAATATAATTGGATGTTGTTATAAGATGTATTCGAGCTACACTTACACACACCTACATCTAATGGTTAAAAGAACATATGGTTTCTGTGGATGGCGAATTTCTGCCTCACGAAACGATGATTGTTCAACACTCATATAACACCTTCAAAGGTGGCCATTAAGATGTCACTATTTTTATATATGGTATATAATATGTTTATGTTTTACTAAGGCTTCTGTATTTCTCATTTATGTCATACTTTATGATTTCCATTATGGGTAAAACGCAATAATTTCATTTTAGGAAGTGCGGACTACCGCCCCCTCAAAGTGATTTGAATCGTTAATGCCATATATGGGATGTATAAAGGATGAAGTAAATGGTATTATACACTATATTATACTGGAATTATTTTATACATTTATATCATTATGATTTCATTCCATTAAATATGAAATTGAAATGAAAGTAGCGTTTATGCGTACGTACGGCTTACCATCTCTATGAACGGTGCATTTCATTTCTTACCTCTAAATGTTACGTAATATTATAAATGAATGTATATACTGGATATATAAGATATATATGACATCTAAATCATGAATATAATTCTGGAGATAATGGATATTCTACCACATAAACAACTTGTAATTATAATAAGTTTATTGTTGACTCAAGTACCAAAGATCGACAAAACAACCGTTATTAACTTAAATAATTACATAATGTTCATATCATTGTAATAAGTGATATAATAAGGATAATGAAATTGAAAATGGTTCTTAATAAGGTTTATATTAACTCTATTTTATTATTCAGGAGGTTAAAGAACGGTTGAGTCAAGTCAGACATGAGGTAAGGGAACTTCTTAACCCAATTTCTATTCTTTGGGTTAATCTCCTACTTTAAAATTATGTCATGATATTATTATGTCCTATCTTGTATTTTTTCATTATTTATGTGTACTTATAGTGAATACACATAATAGACCTACTTTATAAAAAATGATCTTTTTAAGGACTTTGTCTCAATCCCCTTTCATTGAGGCATATTTGGTTTTATACACAACTTTCTTTTATACGGTGTATAAACCTCTTTGACTTTTACGTTTATTCAAAAGGAATCTTTTTATACGAAGCGTTTTGCTAAACGACAAAAGGGAATGTTTTTATTTCCATACTTATGCGGTGACAACGACTTCTCCACCGCCATGACCATTATTTGAGTTTCGGCTTCCTCTACAAGCCATATTTTTTTTAATGAAAAATAAATACAATGTTTTAACTTTCTTTTATTTTGGTATTGAAAATGGTTTTGAAAGCGTTTTTATTATATCAATGTGTTGTATTGATATCTTGTGATTGAAATGTGGAAATGTTATGTTTCCTTTATGCATGTTTTATGTGATATGATTATGTTATGGTTTATGATATGTTTAAACCTATTCATATGAGGAATGTATTGGACTTAATAAGTGACAGGTGTAGCCCGCTATAGCTCCTCGATGCATCGGTAGGTCTCATGAGACAACTAGATGTGGAATTGGCCGAGGCCCTTTCCCAATTTTATTTATGGTTTTGGCCGAGGCCTTAATCATTTTAGACGTCTTGGCCGAGGCCTTGACAAAATGTTTCAGAATGTTTGGCATTATACATTCCCTCATTATGAAAGTGGTTATTGATATTTCATGTGATTATTCGACTAGTAGAATATCCATGTGAGTAAGTAAATGGCATTATTTCAGTTTAATTTTTCCATATTATGCTAAAGTTCAAGTTTAAAAGGATTTTGTTTTAGTTATACATTGACTTAAATGTTAATGTTTATTTATGAAAGCTTCCGCAATATTGTTATCCTTACTGAGCATCTGAGCTCACCCCTTTAAATGTTTTATGATTTTCCAGGATGTGAAGAAGTATTTTATGAATGACCTGCAGGGATTTTCAGAAGAGGATATGAGAGTGGACTATGGAGACTTTGTTATTGTAGTTTTTCACTTTATGATGTAATGTAACGTTTACGAATGTATCTAGTGTTTCCAAGGCTACTAAACTAATTGGTCTTTCGAGACTTGATCTTTTGTGATCATGCCAATGTTACGAAGTAATGCACCGGCTCTGGGTAGCTGGGGTCGGGGCGTTACATGGATGGAATGGTAGGTTATACCGGTTCAGTGAAATAGGACTGAAACGAGGGTGACTCGGTTCAGAAATGGACTTTTTCCACTAAGATAGTCTTGGAAATGAGTCTTGACTAATAAGAAATGATTCTCTATGATTATGTGTGTATGCCAATAATTTTCATGTTTTATGTTATGATTATTGGTATTACATTTCACTACTATTATTTATCCCATGTTATGATATTATGATATCTTTTGCAGTTTAAAACTTCCAAAAGTTATGTTCTTATGTATATGATGTGATTGATATTTCTTTTGTTTACCCTTACTGAGTATTTGAGCTCACCTTTTTGTATGTTTTATTTCCCTAGGTCAGGAAGAAGGTTATTAAGTAGAATATGCCAAAAAGGGACTCTAGATATAATGAAATAAATGGGAGGCAAAGTAGATTCTTTATGAACCAGTTGTTTATGTTTCCCAGTTTCTAAAGACACTATGCCTATACGGTCCTTTCTTGCTTTTGTTATATGTTGTAATAATTGTGCTTAAATTCTGAAGTAATAACAATTTATGTAAATTATGGGTCGTTATAGTTGGTATCAGAGGAAAGGTATAGTCAACCTTTGGAAACTAGGATGCAAAAGCCTTAGTAAGAACCCTAAGGATAAGTCTAACTATAGAACACAATCTTAGTGTTTTAGAAATGGCAATGAATAACCTAGGATAAGACCTTATGTGTGAAATTTTATTCTTAATTATGTGGTTTTCCTATTATAATTAGTGTTGCTCACAATATTCTTCTTGGTTTTAGTAAATGGCTGGAACCCGAAGGAACCGTGTTAATGCGGAATGCGGCGGGCAGTGCAATGATTGTCCCCCTGAGCAACCAAACGTTATGGGAGCTGGAATGAAAAATCTTGTAGCCATGCTCACACAACTTTCTCAAGCTATGAATCATACAGGACTTACAAATGAGAAAAGGAAGGAGCAACATTCTGTTGAATCCTTCATGAGACAGCGTCCACCTTCATTCAGTGGGTCTACTGATCCATTAGTTGCTGAATAATGGATTAGTACTACTGAAAAGATATTTTCAGTTCGTCAATGTTCTGAGCATGATAAAGTCATCTTAGCAGTGTATCGTTTGGAGGGTGATGCTGATCAATGGTGGAATCTTATTAAGAATACGAGGCAAATGGATGAAATTGTGTCCATGGAATGGGACGAGTTCAAGAACTTATTTTTCAATAAGTACTTCCCCCGTATTCTCCGAACAAAGATGGAGAAAGAGTTTCTTGAACTGAAGAAAAAGGATGATGAATCTGTTGGTACCTATGAAGAAAATTTTAAAAGACTTGCAAGGTACGCTTCTGGTATTATTATCCAACCTGAGAGTAAGATCAATCGATTCTTTAGTGGATTAAAACCAAGTCTTTGAATGGCCTTAGTCGTAAGGGACTTCAATATCTAAGAGGAAATCGTTCGATGTGCTCTCAAAGTTGATATGGCGATTGGAGTAACCCATCAATCATATGGGTTTGATAAGAAGAGGAAAATGGAATTCAAAGGAAAATCTAATGAGCACCCTGAAAAGAAGATGATCTTTCCCTTATGCTCAAAGTGTGGAAAGAAACATGGAGGGAGTTGTCTTAAAGGGACAAATAAATGTTTCAAATGTGGAAAGGAAGGTCATCAAACATTTGAATGCCGCGATGATGGGAAGAAGATGTCTAATGATGCAAACAATGGAAGGGATACACAGAATGAACCTACTGCACTTCAATGCTTCAAGTGCAAGGAGATGGGACATTATGCCAATAAATGCCCTAATCCAAGGGTTGATGATGATGGTCGACGTCAACAAACTCTTAAGGCTAATGACAAAGGAAAGTCACATGCAATTTCTATCAGTGATGTGGAGTATGATAACGATGTGGTGAAAGGTACACTTACCACCCACTCTAAAGTAGAAAATGTTATATTTGATTCTAGATCCACCCACTCCTTTATTTATAAAGAATTTTCTAAGGGTATCACCATATTACCTTAACAATTAGATGTTGTGTTAGTTGTGACAACACCTAATGGCACAACAGTCGCATCAAAAGTTTATAATTCTTCTCTGATTGAAGTTTGTGGGAAAGTTCTTCCTGCAAATCTTGTGATCCTTCCTATAGTGGAATTTGATGTGATTCTTGGCATGGATTGGCTTTATCTACATGGATCTCATACAAATTGCAAAAGAAGGGAAGTCACATTTCATATTCCAGATCAATCTATGATCGTCTATCGAAGCAAGGATGAACATAACCTTCCAGTGGTAATTTCTTCCATTATATGGGTATTGATTCCACTAAATGAAGGTTATTTATCTCAAATGGTTGGTGAGAAACTCATGATTAAGAATATTCCTATTGTACGAGAGTTTGATGATGTCTTTCTAGAGGAATTACCGGGTCTTCCACCGAATCATGAAGTTGAGTTTTGAATAGAACTCGTACTGGGTGCTTTGCCTATTTCAAGGACACCTTATAGAATGGCCCCAATTGAGTTGAAAGATTTGAAGAAGAAACTCCAAGAGAATCTTGATAAGGGGTTCATACGCCGTAGTGCGTCACCTTGGGTATCACCTATTCTATTTGTTAAGAAGAAAGATGGATCAATGAGACTCTGCATTGATTATCGAGAACTTAACAAGATCACTATCAAGAACAAATATCCTCTCCCGCGCATTGATGACTTATTTGACCAACTACGCAGAGCTCAATACTTTTCCAAGATTGATCTTCGTTCAGGGTATCATCAATTAAGGTTCAAAAGAGAGGATATACCAAAGATGGCTTTCCGTACAAGGTATGGACACTATGAATTTATAGTGATGCCATTTGGTCTTACTAATGCCCCTGCTATCTTCATGGATCTGATGAATAGATTCTTTAGAGACTATCATGATCAGTTTGTGGTAGTCTTTATAGACGATATTCTTTTCTATTCAAAGAGCAAGGAAGAACATGAAGATCACTTGAGAATTATATTGAAGACCCTGAGAAAGGAGAATCTTTATGCCAAATTTACAGAGTGTGAATTTTGGCTTCAAAAAGTTGCATTTTTGGGTCACATAATCTCAAAGGAGGGGATATCTGTGGATCCAGCAAAAACAGAGGTTATCGAAAGATGGTCGAGACCAAAAACAGTTACTGAGATCCGAAGTTTTCTTGGTTTGGCTGGATATTATCGAAGTTTTGTGACATATTTTTCACGATTATCTAATCCACTCACCAAGTTGACTCGGAAAGGAGTTAAGTTTGTATGGATGGAGGAATGTGAAGAGAATTTCAAGGAGTTGAAAAGAAGGTTATCTAGTGCACCTGTGCTCACACTGCCTTGTAGTGGAGAAAGGTTTGTGATCTACAGTGATGAATCCAAGAAGGGAGTTGGGTGTGTTCTTATGAAAAATGATATGGTGATAGCTTATGCCCCACGACAGTTGAAAATACATGTGCAAAATTACCCAACTCATGATTTGGAGTTAGCTACGGTAATCTTTGCATTAAAGATTTGGAGGCATTATCTTTATGGAGAAAGGTGTGACATTTATTCTGATCATAAATGTTTAATGTATCTTTTCACACAAAAGGAGATGAATATGTGCCAAAGAAGATGGTTGGAGATGATTAAGGATTATGACGGCTCAATCCATTACCATCCTGGGAAAGCAAACAAGGTGGCAGATGCATTAAGTCGACAAGACCATGCTAGTTTATCCATGATGAGGATCAAAAAAGATCCAATATTTATGGATTTACAAAGGATGGATCTTGGAATTACAATGGAAGGGGAAAAATCTTATCCTTCTCAAATAAATGTTCAACCATCTATACATGTGAGGATTAAAGAGGCACAGAAAGAAGATGTCGAGTTACAAAAGAAGGTGAGAAATGTTCTGGAATTCAACCTTGATTGTGATGGGATAATAAAGTTCAGGAATCGGGTTTTTGTTCCTCCCATCCCCGAATTAAAGAAGGAGCTGCTGGATGAGGCTCATAGTTCTTCATTCTCTATTCATCCTGGAAGCACGAAGATGTATAGGGACATGAAAGAGTACTTCTGGTGGGATGGCATGAAAAGAGATGTTGCTAAATTTGTCTCTCGATGCTTGGTTTTTCAGCAAGTTAAAGCTGAGAGACATAAGTCTAAGGGGATGTTACAACCATTACCCATACCCGAATGGAAATGGGAAAACATCACTATGGACCTTGTCACAGGACTTCCTAAAACATCCAAAGGCAATAATTCTATCTGGTTCATAGTTGATCGTCTTACAAAGTCTGCACACTTCGTTGCTATTAGAGAGGATTTCTCTCTGGATCAACTTTCCAGGATATATGTAAAGGAAGTGGTAAGGTTTCATGGAATACCACTTTCTATTATATCTGATCAGGATCCGAGATTTACCTCGATGTTCTGGCGAAGTCTTCAGCATACTCTGGATACAGAGTTGAGTTTCAGCACTGCTTATCATCCTCAGACAGACAGTCAGTCTGGGAGAACAATTCAAACTCTAAAAGATATGTTGAGAGATTGCTCTATGGATTTCAAAGGTGGTTGGGACCAACACCTACCTTTGGTGGAATTTTCTTATAATAATAGCTTTCACACCAGTATTCAGATGGCTTCTTATGAAGCTCTCTATGGAAAGAAAAGTAGGACTCTAACTTGCTGGGATGAAGTTGGGGAAAGAAAGATTTTAGGACCTGATCTTGTTGATGAAATGGCAGAAAAGGTCAGATCTATCCAACAACACATAAGAGCAGCTCAGAGTCGACATAAAAGTTATTCTGACAACCTAAGAAAAGACCTATAGTTTGAAGTGGGTGATAAAGTGTTCTTACGAATCTCCCTGGAAGAGGGTTATGAGATTTGGAAAGAAGGGGAAGTTGAGCCCTAGATATATCGATCCTTTCGAAATACTGGATCGTGTTGGGAAGTTAGCTTACCGATTGGCGCTTTCACCGAATCTCACTCAATATCACGATGTGTTCCATGTATCTCTCCTGAGAAAGTACATACCTGATCCTTCACATGTACTCAGATCAGAAGTTGTACCGCTGGAGCAAGATCTTTCTTATGAAGAACAACCGATAGAGATTTTGGATTGTAGCGAAAAAGACCTACGAAGAAAGACCACTCGATTGGTGAAAGTTTTATGGAGGAACCACCAATTAGAAGAAGCTACATGGGAGCTTGAGGATATGATGAGGGAGAAGTATCCTCATTTGTTTGTTACAAAGTGACGAATTTCGAGGGCGAAATTAAATTTAAGGGGGATAGAATGTAACGCCCGAGAATTTTATGTTATATAAATAATCAAAGAAATATTTTTCTACAGACAACAATTGCTTGGCTTGCTTTAAACGAAATCGCAACCTTCCTCGATAGCTTGCGTCGTACGCAATACCGAGTTTCACTAAACAATGATATGCTATTAAAATATTATTAAAACTAGCCGTTATGAATAGTAATAACCACTTTTTAAAATTTTATAAATTTTATTTTTCAAAATGGAATTCATTTTTGATTTTGGAATATCGAAATTATCCTAGGGTGAAATTTTGGTATTTTTCTGAAAACTTTCAATTTTTGATGAATAGTGAAACCACTAAGTGGTCGTTAAAAAAAACTGAATTTTTCATAAAACATAATTTTTCCGCTTCTGTGAGTGGAATTTAGAAATTCCGAGAGACACGGTTGATGTCAGTAAGTAAAATGTGGTTCAATGAGATGAAAATAATTTTTTGGTGAATAGTAACTTTTTACTTTTTTTTACCACGGTTAAAAGTAAATAGGGTAATTAAGGGTACAAATGATATTATTATTACCCTAACACATGTCCTAATTCTATTGTACAAGTGTCATTGGACCAAAAACAACCTTAGGAATAAAATATTACCATTTAGGCCCACTTGGATTAGATTAGGACATTTATTATTAATTTATTTAAAGAAGGGTCAAAATAGTTAAAATCAATGTTTAATAAGTAAATCATTTTTAATATGACGTTATACATAAGATAAGTTCGACTATAAATATTCATTATAAATCTAAAAAGATTTCCTACATAATGGTATTTTATTTGTAATTTTTAGACATTATATAATTTAATTTATTTATAACACAAAGATGATGCAGTAATTATCTTATTAATGAAATACTGACATAATTGATATTATAAATACCTAAATAAGTATAATTCGAGACTTTTTATGAATTAAACTAATTTTATAGGTTATTATGACATGTTAGGATTAAGGTAATTAACTTTGGTTGAAGTAATCATTCTGTTATGAGTTTCAAAAAAAAAACAACTATTGAATAGTGTCAAAATTGACATAAAATAGTTTTTAAAACAAATATTATATTATTAATTGTTATTTTATTCCTAAAAATCTAAGGTTCGGAAAAATGACTTAGATAAGGATATATATATTAATAAAACACATCTTGGGGGTTGCTTGGATGTATATGGTAAGTTTATTAACTATATAATATAAAAATACAAAGTGACATGGTAAATGTCAATCTAATTAACTAAGAGTTAAAACTAAAAGATAAGGTTAATATAATGACCTAAATTTGTCTAAATTCTATTGGATGAGAGGATTGCGACCCATCCCCACCTTAGCTTTGAAATAACTCAATTTGGAGCTATTTAAAACCGAACTTGACTTTATAATAAAATAATATTTTTAGTTATTTCAAAGGTGCCCCTCTCCTCCCTTATAAAAGAGCACCTCCTCCCCCTCTTCCTCACACCACATTGAACCATCAAGCTCGGCCAACCCTTGCCAATTTATTCTCTCCACTTCCCTAGAAACATCCTAGAGGTTCTGGTCTTCTTCAAAGACCTATTTTGGTGCCCTAAAAGGAGGACTCAAAGAAGCACTTCAAAGAAGAGGTAATGTCCGTTACCGATTCTTTCATCTTTATTTCTTCTTCCACTTCTTCTTCTTTAGTTTTTTCATTATGAAGTAATAACATCAGTATCACTAATATAATGATATTTTATTATATGTATGAAACTACCCTATTTCACCATCTATCCATCCTATGGAAAAATAAATCAGCGCGCGTGCGTACGTACAGAATACCATCTCCACGCCATGGTGTAATCTATTTTCGACCACCACCTTACTTGGATGTGTATAATGGTGTAAATAATGACTATATATGACTATAATAAAGTGATATTGATTCTGAAATAGTATACATACACTCCAATACAATTCCACGATCATAGGAACGATATCATCACTCGTGCATACGTACAGAATACCGTCTCCACGATGTGATGCGAATCGTTCTACGTAATCTTCATTTCATAATGATTATATAAATGAATTTAATGAATGAATATGATATATATTACACTAATACCATTCTGGAAATGAGGTATCTACAACCTAAAGAGAAGAATAATAATTTATTTGAAAAAACAAGCATTAGAACAAAAAGTAATAAACACCCGAATAACAAGTAGTAATATTACTAATAATAAGCTAAGAATATGACCATATATGATATCATAAAAATAAGTATGATTCTGTAATATGTCAATAACATTATTTAAATCATTATACAGGTGGTTCGGAAACGTACAAAGCATATCTGACCTAAGGTAAGGGAAATATCACAATCTCATTTTTATCCGAGATTGTTTATACTTTAGTATTTACTAGGGTTTATTTTATCATCCACATCCATGTTTCCTCAATATGTAATATTATTTCCATCCACCTACAATAGTTTAAATCCAATTTTACCCATCGGTGAGTTTTTGGTAAAAGATATGAAAGGAATCTTTTGTCGTTTTTCGTACGAGGTACTTTTTTGACATTTCCGACAAAAGTACGAGAAGAATGTTTTCTTTTAACTTATACGACATGAATGGATTTTTAAAACATTATTTCCAAGAAGCTTCCCTTATAAGTATTCAAGTTTATTTTCAATCAACTTATTTTAGTTATAATTTTATGACATGTTAAGAAATGAAAAGTGTTTTTGAAGTAGAAAGGATATTTTCCTCAAGAATGGAGTTCAAGTGTTTTATCAAAATTATTTTCCATCTAAGATAATAAAGGGTTATGTTTCTATCCCTATTTTTACATTGATTTGATTATGTTGTGATGGAATTATTTTTATGAATTCCTTTATCTTATATGAATTGTTTTATGATGTCATGATGTTTAATATTCCCATTTTTATTACATGGGTTATGCAATGATGTATGATTTAATATTTTGTGGCACACATAAGAATGGTATCATTACGAGATGGATGGGACCTATATCTCCCTCCAATGCATTGGGTTAAGATTTTATATCTCATGAAATAGACATGGCTGGAATGGTAGGTTATACCAGTTCAGTGAAACAGGACTGAAACGAGGGTGACTCGGTTCAGAAATGGACTTTGTCCACTAAGATAGTATTGGAAATGAGTCTTTACTAATAAGAAATGATTCTCTATGATTATGTGTGTATGCCACAAAGTTTCATGTTTTATGTTATGATTATTGGGATTACATTTCACTTCTATGATTTATCCCATGTTATGATATTATGATCTCTTTTGCAGGTTATGATTTCCAAAAGTTATGTTCTTATGTATATTATGTGATAGATATTTCTTTTGTTTACCCTTACTGAGCATTTGAGCTCACCCTTTTGTATATTTTATTTCCCCAGGTCAGGAAGAAGGTTATTAAGTAGAATATGCCAACAAGGGACTCTAGATATGATGAAATAAATGGGAGGCAAAGTAGATTCTTTATGAACCAGTTGTTTATGTTTCCCAGTTTCTAAAGACACTATACCTATACGGTCCTTTATTGGGTTTGTTATATGTTGTAATAAGTGTGCTTCAATTATGAATTAATAACAATGTATGTAAAGTATTGGTCGTTATAAATATTAAAAAATATTATTATTCCAGACCGTGAATAGAACATTTATTTATTTATTTAGTGAAAAATATTTATTTAAATATTTATTTAAGAATTCAAAAAATGTGGAGGAGTACGAGTGGAGTATACTGTTTTTAGTGAAAAATATTTATTATGGATTATATAAAATAAATATTGATTATTTCATAGGTTGGTGAATGTCAGAAGTAAAATAACAATAAAATTATTCTTTATATAGCCTGAGGTTTTTTAGAGATTAATTTATATTTGAGAGCATTTGGGAAATTAATTGGAATTAACAATAACCCAGACTGTAATTATAGAATGATATGTCAATCATATAAGGATTAATCGTTTAGGAAAAAAATTTCATCTTAAGATCTCCCTTCTCCTCTCTTTCTCTCAATACCGGGAAGAACATGATAAATTCCCTTAAGACCAAAGGAACATGATGTGATCAAATAGAAAAACACAAAATGATCCATAAGACATTTTAGCACTCGATGCTTTATTGTTGTTATTCAGAGATCGAAGGAGCACATATAGATCACTACTATAAGGGATCTAATTTAGTTCCTCACAATAAAATGATGATACAGTAACTTAGTTATAATGACTAACACCACCAATGAAGAATGATCTGAAGACTGGGGTAATCCTTTTTCTTAAGTTTTATATTAATTATAAATTAACATGAAAAGAACACCTCCATCAGTCCAGAAAAAATCATTTATCAATATTCTTCAAAAAACATTTCTTTTTTCATAGCATTCATGTCATGTACATTACAAATGATCCGTTAAATCTAAAAAAAAGATGAGTTAGTCATAGGCCTAATACGATCTTGTTTTGTATCTGGATGAAAAAAGATATTATTATTTCATTACATAGAATGTGTTTACTCATAGTTTACTACCACACCACCCAATCCTAAATAATTGAAAAGTTTATCCTTAGATGAGAAAAATGTCTCACACACACACAACACTAAGACAACAAAGTCATTTCTTTAGCGCCTCACAAATGACATTCCTCACATATCGGTCACACCCGAATACTTGGGTATTATCAAACAACCTCTTCAAATTACACTCTAATGTCATTTCCGAAGATGTTATTATCGATCCACAATCCTCCAGCTATCAGAATCATTGATCACCTCTATTATTTCCCCTAAACCTTCAAAATAACATACATTATGGAACTAAATTACAAGCAACAATTTTTCTGCCAATCCTAGAATTGCAAAACTTAATGTTGATCTCTACCATTTTTACATATGGGTCACCATCTGAAAGGAAGCATCACATCCTGGGATTACTTACACCACCACTCTATTAAACTATAATAGTTGGTTTCAATATTCTATAATAGTTCTTTCCACATGGATCTTTTTTATCAAACCCAACAAACATTACCCAATACGTTAAGCCCAATATTATAACTCCAATTCATTAATAGCCCTCATAAAACTTGGTCAATCATCAATTTTCACTACCAAACTACCACATGGAAAACCCCATAGGGTATAACAACCTCCATCCACAAAGACAAACTGAAATGATATGTCAGTCCCCAATTATTAACCCACACATTTCAAGGACTCATAAAACTAAACCACGCTCCACCTGTTGAGGCCCCAAAAATATTTATCACCATTAAATCCTACATAGGTTATTACCATCATCATAAATGATTCTCAAAAAATATTATTCTATTATATAGGGGTCCCACTCACATTTATAAACCACCACTACAACCGATTCTCTTCAATTGAGCCAAGATGATCGACCATAGTTTAATTAGTGATCAACATGGTTATCCCACACTCTTCTACGGACCCTTGCATATGATCCATGGAAATAAAATGATACAGAACCACTTACTCTAGGACAAAAACAACAAATAGATTCAAAAATAAATGATTCATCCACTTTCAGTGTAATTCACAAGGGAACAACCCATCATAGACACTTTTAACCACTCCCGATGTTATAAAAGAAACTATCCAATGGAATTTCATGAAAAAACTAACTAGATTACTCAAAGGACATTATCTAATGTCAATTTAGAAAGCGTAACATTCCTTGAACCTTGAAACACAAAGCTCAAAATTAATTTCAACGTGCTTACCCATGCACACCACCTCTTATCACACCACAAGCCTACTACATATCCTATTTTCTTTGACAGTATAAGGAGTAACAATGATATTTACTCACTATAAGGTCATTATTTCGTTTCTAAGTTACATATATGAGATAGAACTTCAACATATCCATTCCAAACGTCTTAAGAACCTTCCATCCACCCATTATTGTCCTGATAACATGATTCACATCTTAAACCACTAAAGACAACATCACTTCTGCTACAGCTCAGTCTAATTTTCAGAATCTCCCACTTATCTCACACATTACCAAACAACGATGTCACCAGACAAGGACTAGTGCTTAATCCCATACTAATCAGGTATATCCACCTAAGGTCTACACAACATAGAAAATGAAAAATTATTAACCTGCATCAAAATAACCCACTCACATTCCATTTGTGACAAAGAGAACAACCCACTAACTTACCACTCAAGACTAGTGATAAAGACTATTGACCAACCGATACAAAAACAAGGGTCGGAATGTGAGACCATTATCCTAGAATTCTATAATTCCAACTCTCTCAATAAAATACTTATATTAACTCCTCAGGTTGACAACTATAACGACCCAAGATTTTTGACCCTTTAAATTAATATTATCTCAAATATCTCATGCCATACATAACATTGAACTAACACAACACCAGACTAAAAAATAGAGAAATATAAAAATTAGACCAATAATATAATAATTATTTGAAAAAAATATAATAATTAATTAAAATAATTACATATTTTTTTTTCTTGGATTAATTTTTTGAAAACATATGTTTCAAAAAATGATTTAAAAAATAGTATTCTATTTTAATTAAATAAATTAAACTGATCATAGATAAAAGGTTATTATAATATGAATGATTTATATTTATAAAATAACTTTTAATAATAAATTAATTACAATTTTATGTGAAATAATATTAAATACACTCGAAGATTATCAAAGTCAGTTTTTTTAAAAAAAATCAGGTTTTCTTCATATATAATATTTTAATTTAAAAGATAAATTTTTAAATTTTAGAATTTTAATTTGAAAATATTAACTTCATTTTTAAATTTATCATTTTAATATTATCTTATGAATAATTTTTGAAACTTTTCTGAAATAGTTTATTTTTAGATGAATAGTTAAATAATACTGTATTTACAAAAACTGTACATTATATGAATTTATCATTTCATAATAAGAATATATAAGTGAATAAAAAAATTATATTGTAAACTATGTATTTAAAAATTAAAAAATTACATTTAAAAATTGATTTATTTAATTTAGATATTCTATGATTTATACTTTATGGATTAAAGTAGTATTTTTCTATAAAAAAATATATTTGGTCCTTTCTTTTAATGAAATATTATCATAAAACAATTGTATTAGATTGATTTTAAATTACAAATTTTTTTTATTATAATAAAATAATTTATATCTTGAAAATTAAATATATTTTTTAATTTATTCCAAACATAAATTTTAATATTAAAAATATACTTTACTAAAAATGGGCTTTTACATGTTACATGAGTTAATATAAAAATTGATTTTTACTATAAATAGAAATGTTATCATATAAAATGGATTTAATAATTTTAATAATTAGTCTAAATATATCTAAAAATGTCCATTTTATTTTTATTCATTAAATTTAAATTACTTTGGGAATAATTAATTATCATGGTAAAATGAAAAATGGTATAAGTGAACATTCTAAGAATAATAGACTATACAAATATTTAGAACCTATATAAAAATTAATGTTTGAGGTATTATCGACATTATCACATCCACTAATCCATTATCATATATTTTAGATTATTCTTGACTTGTGAAACATTTTCTCTCATTATATTTAATTTTAAATATTAAAAAATTGATATTCCCACCTCTTATAAATGGCACATATCACCACCGCATCAAGACAACCCTAAATTTATTTTACTATTTAAACACTATTAATTGTTTTACCCCTATAACCCCCTTCCTTTTCCTTGAGAATATGGTAATCATAAATTATTCAGAGACATCCATTTCTAAGGATCCCTGCAAGGCAAAGCCTAAGTCCTTAATATGAGTACTCATTTTCCCTAACATATCTTATTTTCACTATTAATTTCCCAAATATAATATCCTCATACCTATATAACTGAATAGTTATTTTTTTATAATGAATAATATTATTTTAATTGAATAAATACTAGAAACATTCCCCCTTTTACATTACTAAAATGAAAGCATCATTATTGTGTTTGCAGACAATAATAGCCATAAAGTAACATATCTCATTTTTTATTTAGTTTCATTATTAGTTGTTAAAATATTCTAAAATATGATTATATACATAAATACTATCTAGATAGTATAATTATTCTTCAATAATAATGAGATTATTCCAAAATAAATCACTTGTATAATCATAATCATCCATTAATTAGGATATGTTCATGTTTGGGTCAGTCAAATCACCTTCATGGGAAATTCAATAAAATAGTATCATGGATGCGTGTAAGAACTTAATTAATAATAATATTTGATATGAATTTTTTAATAAAGTTTTGATTTGGTCATTTCTTGTAAATATTAATATTAAACTTATTAATTAAAATACCACCATTCGTTTGTTAAAAATCACCGAGACATGTTTGTCACCAATTTCATCTACCAGAATCATAACCAAAACCTCAATGGAATGAAATTATGAAATTATAAACAATTATAAAACATATATTAAATTTTATTTGATGTTTATAAATGATTATCTTTTGGATAAGAATGAAAAAAACACAAGTAATATGAATCTAGTTCAAAACGACCAAGATTACTCATAGCCAATATTATAAATTAGTAATAACTAACTAATATACATGTAGAGAATAATTATAAATAAATTTTATAAATGGTTGTGTATAAAATAGTTTTTATTATTGTTTGTTAATATATTTATGTTTTTCATATAGGATCTTATTTTGAATTCAATTAAGTGGGGAAACGAGGTAAGGGTTTTTTTTATAATTTAATTTCTTGAGTCATATTTCTTAATATACGACATGATTTATTTAGAATGGTGTATCTATTGAAAAATTAATTATTTATATCATGATATTCTATTTATTAATTTTATTTAATGTTTCATTTGAAATAATATCCTTCAAGGGGTTTTTATTTAAATGTTACTCGATCTGTAATAGATTTCATGACTCAAATTATTTCACCTTGACTTATAAATTATTTATTTGGATAAAATATTCTAAGACACTTTTAACCATAAAAATCAACATATATCTAATATTTTCTATTTTTATCTAATAATTCTACTTTTTTTCAACAATATCATATTCACTGATGAAATACATTCTTAAATAAAAGCTTGACATTTGAAATAATAACTCTTATTATTTCAAACAAATCTTATCTTGCATGTTTATATTTTGGGTCCCACCAAAATTCTTTATTTATTGGAAACTCTAATAAGGATTATTTTATATGATATTAACAATACTATTTAAATATTTACAAAAGGGAATCATAACACTATTTTTATTATGTGGGTATTCAAAAAAATATATTTCAAAATATTAGAAAAGATATTTTATCGTTTCAAAATCAAATGTTTTATTTTCCACCTCACATTTATTTTGATAGAATTTATGAATTTTCCATAAAATATTATTTAGTTTTATTTTTAAACATTAATTTCATTCCAAATATTTCACTTCAATTATTTTAAAATAACTTTTCAAAGTGACTCAAAACTTTATTTTTTTATAAATATATTATAATTGTCTTCTAAACTCTCTTTTTATGTTTTCTCGGTGAACAAATATTTCTACCTCATTTGTTGTTTTATAAAAAAAATTATCTATATTTTTTTTGGATTATAAAATACATTATTTTTATCACAGTTTTAAGAAATATTTCTTTTAAAATAATTTCAAAATATCAATGATATTTATTATTTCCAAAGTGATTATTCAAAACCTCTAAAAAAATTCATCTAATTATTTGTATATTGATATATTTATTATTATTCAAGTATATAATTCAAATGACATCATCCAAATTTTTTTATATTAATGGATTTTGAAATTGTTTTTTGAACTATATAAATGATCTATCATTTCCTTTGTCTTACCAGTCATTGAATGTTTATAATCCTATTTTTTATTATAATACCTTTCCACTGGGATTAATCAATTTTCCGTTTATTTTATTAAAGGGTGTTCACCTTGATTTTATATATCAATTTAGTGATGAAATTATTGACTTAACAATTTACCTATATCTATATGATGTTAATATCATATTCTTTTTTTTCTCGATTATAGGGTATTTACCTAGAGTTTTACTGAATATCTTTGGAAACCCATATATTTTCCACAAGTATATCATATTATGATGGATTTATAAATGTTTTACTTATATTATTCCTTTTGAAAAGTATATGAAATTAATTTTCACTCTATGGTTTCTTTATGATGAATGATTGATTTCTTATTGAAAACATATATATAGATGATTATGGGAGGGGTCCAATATCACCCTCTAATTTATTTATTTATGTATATATCTCATGAGATAGTTATTCTTGGACATAATGAGCTTATTCAAATAACCATGTACAAAATGAGTTTACTGAATTGTTTTTGAAAATGACATAAAAAGATTGTTCACATAGGTGTGGGAATAATAATTTTTCTCATAGGATTTTATTATATATATTATGTGTCAAATATCTATGTTTTTTTCATGTTATTCCGTATCTCTAAGTTTCTTTTCTTTTCAATCAATGTTGAATTCCATGTTTATTTTCCTTTTATATGATATTACACACTTTTATGTTATATTATTCCTTATTCCTTGAGTTATGATATTTGTTTTGTTGGGTATAACTTTATTATGTTATTAGATTATACCCATATACCCACCTTATTCTAACTTATGATCATTAATTATTATCACTTATGATTACTCTTATAGAGTGTTTGATATCCCCAATTTCTTATATTTCCATTTCCTATAGTTCAGAATGAATTTAATACGTATGATGTGTCTAGAAAATTATATTATATATAGAATTTATGGGATATGTTGAAGGATTGTTATGAATTACTCAGTTTCTTATATAGTGTTAAAAATGTCCATTGGTTGAAAATGATTTGAGTTTTGTTAGTTAAGGATAATTTAAGGGATGATATGTAAAGGTTGATCATAATTTCAAACATATAGATAACCCTTTAGGTTATTTGAGGTAATATTGAATATTTTATGGATTATGATAATAGGACATTAGTGAAAACCCTAGGGATACATCTAAGTATGTTATAACATCCTGAATATTTAGTAAAGTCTTGATTGTGTGGTTCTCTTAACAATTAAATTCATGTATCGATACTATAAGTAGATTAATACTATTTTATAGATTTACCTTGGGATAATAATGGTGAATATGGTTGATTCAATATTAACTTGAATGTCACATGGTAAATGGTAAAGTGTCTTAACTGCACACTGGATTTGACACTACCGAGGGATATTCGTTGAATAAATAACATTCTGTTTACAAAATATTATGAAGGATTTTTAAATATTTATATTAGAAAACCTAATTATTAATTTCTATGAATAACGTAGATTAAAACATAACGATTCGTGAGTTAAGGTACATAGAAATTTATAAGTGATTTTATGGATAAAGGGTTTGTCAAACATGGAGAGAATATATTTCAACTATTTTAAGGTTTTTAATATTATAATAAAGTTCATGATAACTTTAGGAATGTTGTTTTTTGGATTATGATAATATGTATAAGATATCCTAACTTAAATCGATAAAGATCGAACTGTAAGTATCAAAGGGTAAAATTAATATGTCATTAGAGAATGAGTCTTACTATTATGTTTTAATATTCATGTGATCATTTACATTGATTTTATTGATATCCATTTTTGGTTTTTGTATTTTGTTGAAACAGGATCACAAAAATGACGCTAATAAAGGTATGTGTGTAGAAACCACTATGTCTCATAACAAAATATGTTAAATACATAAATGGTTAGAATCTTATTATATACCTATTTTGTTAGAAAATGTGAGTTTCATAGTCATACCATAATTACTGATACTGATATCATAATAGAAATAAAATATTGATACTCAAAGATATTTTCATTAGTGAGAGATATTTATCGATTATATTCTGGTATATTCTAGGAAGTATGAGGATTATGTTAAACATATAAGGATTTTTCACCAATATTGTTTCTTAAGTAGTTTTTAAACATATATTAAATTATATTAATAAACGTGATAAGTTGTTTTATAAAAAGATTCTATTGGGGGGATAACTATTGAAGAACACATGAAAAAGGGATGGATATCTCTTAGGTTTAATATTTTATTGATGTTGAGAAAATAAAGGGTTGATTGACTTTGAAAAATTATGTTTGTCAATATTGGTATTCTTGGGATTAATAATTTATTCATGATATTTCTGGTGAATTTCATTGCATTTTTTTGGATTATGGTATATATTGTATACTGTAAAATTTTACAAACAAGTAATTGATATAATTTAATAAAGTAATAATGTGTTAATTTCTAGAAGAATATATGGTTCTGATGTGGTTGAATTCCATGGAAATTCAAATGGTTTTAGGAATGTTATATTTTAGATAATTTGTGATTTGGGCATATATATACTAGGGTACAATATTGTATGAAGTATTAATGTTGTTTAAATAAAGGCAAGTAACATAATATTTCCTATGGGGGAAATTTAGATGTTATATTCAATGTTATATTCCAAATTATAAATATATTAAGAATATGATTTCTTATTTTCATTAGTAATTAGTAATTAACATTTTGAAGATGCTATTATTTTAATGGGGTAGAATGTAATTACTTGAGATGTTGAACCCTTTAAATTAATACTATCTTCAACAGATCATGTTGCATTAAACATGGAACTATCACAACAACAAAATAAAACAAATAAATACATGTTAAAATCACATGAAGAATATAATCATTTTTAGAAAAAATATAACAATCTATTAAAATTATTACACATTATTATTTTTCATTGATAAATATTTTAATGTGGATGATTTTCTAAGAACCATTTAAAATGGGTATTATATAGCACATGATTTTATAAATGCACATAGCTTCACTGAATAATATATACATTGAGAAATCAACCAACATTCCTAAAACCATTTTGGTAAAAATATAGGGAATCTCAAATAAATAGAATTGATTAAAGGCATATAAAATAATGAGCATAAAAAATCTTTTTTTGAAAATTTCATAAACTATTCATTATTATATGCATACATGAATTAAGTTTAGGATAATAATTAAAATTATTATTTGTTTTTTAAGATTATACTTGGTAAAATAATTATCATATGAATGAATTATATAGGTTAGGAACATCATCAATAGAAGTAGAATATCAACCCAATAATTTTACTGACTATGGATGACCTGATATTTTACTAAAGATTGAAAGTTTTTGAGAAAGGAATATAGGATTATTAAAATATGTTGAAGAAGATATTAATGGTGTACACAAGTAATTATAATCCCACATGATCTTGGAGTAATATCACTATAAAGAAGAAGGATTAATTTTGACTAATGGATTAACACAGAGTAGATTGAGCTTCTAAATGGGGTTTCTAACCAGTTGTTGATGGGGCTCAAGGATGGGTTGTCAAACCAGTCAAAGAAAAGAGAATAAAGTTTTGGTGTCTATCCAAACATTGATTATGAGTTTTTTTTTGGTTTAGAAACATGATCAACTATAGAATTTACCACTGTGTTATATAACGAGTTTCTCTCTAATTATTGAAAAGATAATAGAATAGAATCCAGGTTGGGAGTTTAACTAACATGGAAATGAGTGGGATTTTCCCATCGAATAATATAAATACCATGTTTTGTCCTCTATGTAATTATTTTATCATATTAGTTTATGTAATAGGAAATTATTGAGAGTATCAAGTAACATAAAAAGTTAAAGCGGTTGAATTAAAAGGAAATAATTTATAAATGTAAAAAACTAATTCACCCCCCCAATGGTCAATCTGGAATGGGGGTCTAAGGTATTTTACCTTAATAAATTAAATTGTTCATAGTTAAAAGATTATTATAATAGGTAATTTTTTTATTTATAAACTAAAATTTTAATATAAATTTATTTATAAATTTATATGAAATAAGATTAAAGATACATGATGTTTATAAAGGGCATTCTTTTAATAAAAGAAATTTTCATTAAATTTTGTATTTTACTTTTAAAGGTAAATATTTTATTTTTTAAATTTAAATTTGGAATAGAAATAATTTTTGTATTAAAAATTACAATATAATCTTAATATGAATTTTCGAAATTATTTTAAAATAGCTTATTTTTATTTGAATAGTAAAAAAATACTATGCTTAGAAAAAAAGTTACTTTTATGAATTTATCAACATATAAGAAATAAATAGAGGTGTATAAAAACTTTTATTGCTATAAATTTTTTAAAAAAATTAAAAACATAAATCATAAAATAATACATTGAATTTAGATAACCTATGATTAACATTTTAATAAGATATGTATTATTTTTATATAAAAACTAATTTTGTCTTTTCTATTAATTAATTATTATCTCAGTAAAATATGATTTTGTATTTATTTTAAATAAATATAAATCTTATTTATAGTATAAAAAAATATCATTAAAATTAAATACATTTATAAGGATATTCCACACATAAATTTTAAACATAAAAATACCGTTTTTCAAAAAACGGGTCATTACACATTTCATGCGCTAATATTAAATTTTATTTTTCATAAAAAAGGAAATTTTATTCAGTAATTTTTTTCCATATTTGGAATCATTAATTCCAAATTATTTAATTATTATTATTTTATTTGTATACATGAAAGTAAATTACTTGAATATAAATTCGATACCATGATGAATCTGAAATGGTAAAAATAAAAAATCTAAGGGTAAAAAGCATAAAAACATAGTTATAATAGGAGTAGAAATTAATTTTTGAGGTATTATGAACATCATATTTTACCTATATCCATTATTGTACATTTTGGAGTCTCTTTTACATATAAAACATAGCTTATGACCTCTAATTATGAGGAATCCCCTAAGGGAAATCTCATGTCCTCAATGTGAGTAAAATTTTTCCTATGTTATTTCTTTTATTTTATTCTTTCCAAAAATCTATTTATATCATTATTATATAATTAAATAATTATTATTGTATAATTAATTTTATTATTCTAATAGAATAACTTTTACTCACCTTTACCCTCTTTCATTATGTAAAAAATGTCACTAGTGAGGGTGCAGACTACAACCTCCATGAATTAATGTATCTTATTTTTCATTTAGTTTTTTTATTATTTGTTAAAATTCCAAAATATATGATTAATGAATTTAAAATTATCTAAATAATATCATTATACTTCTTTAATAGTAATATTATGTCAAAATAAAAAACTTTCATAGTCACAATTATCCATTAATTATTGTATGTCAATGTTTGGGTCAGTCTAACCACCTATTTGAATAATGATTCAAAATAATATCATTGATGACTATTGAAACATAATTAAATATAATATATTATATAAATATGTAAATCAATATTTTTTAATGGTAACATTAATATTAAACTCATTAATTAAAATACAAACTTTCATTTGTTAAAAATCATAAAACAATGCTTGTCACCATGTTCATCTACAAGGATCATAACCAAAAATCCACATAGAATAAAATTATAATATATTTAAATAATTATAAAAAGTAAATTTCAGTACCTTATATGATCTGATAATGATGAAATTTGGGATTAGAATAACTTTCAATACTACAAATATGAAACTATTTCAAAATGATCAAGATTACTCACACCCAATATTAAAAAAACATAATAGCTAACTAATATACATATAGATAACAATTTTAAAAAAGGATTATAAAAGTTTTTAATGGGTTGTTAAATAGGAGATTGAGATATTTAAATTTTTTATAAAATATCATAGAGTAAATTTGACTAAGCAATGAATCAAGGTAATAGTTTATTGTCTCAAATATAATTTCTTGTGACACAATTATTAATATAAAACAAGTTTTTTTGGGAATAGTGTTTCTGTTTCAAAATTAATATTTTTTATCATGATCTAATCATTATTCATTGTATTTATTTTTTCATTTGAAATCATATCCTTCAAGGTTTTTTATTTAAATTTTTCTTGAGTTGTAATAGATTTCTCAACTCAAAATCTCTCTCATTGATTCATAAATTATCTACATAGTTATTATCTTCTAATCCACCTTTATCCTTAAAATTAAATTTTTATATGGTGTTTTCTCTTATTATCTAATTAATTTACATGTTTTCATCAATTTTAACATCCTCAGTGAAATATATTCTCAAATAAAAGTTTTATATGGGAAAGAATAACTCTCATTAATTCAAATAGATATTTTCCTACATGAGCATATTTTTCTTCAAGAAAAAATCACCTATATTTTGGGGAACTCTAATATTAATTATTTTCTAAGATCCTAATAAACCTATTTAACCTTTTTCGAAATGAAAATCAAGTACACTATTTATAATGATGGTTTCTAAATAGAGGTATTTTAAAATAATAAAAAAGGGTTTCCATCCTTTTGAAATCAAATATTTTATGTTCCACCTCATATTTATTTTTAGAACATTTATGTATTTTCATGGATCTATTATTGGTTTTTTTTTCAAAAATATTTTTTTAGTGTTTTCACTTTAATTTTATGGAAATTACTTTTGAAAGTGACCAATAACTTCTTCTTTTTATGAATATATTAAAAATGTATTCTATAATTTATTTTTAATTCATTTCATGTGATCAAATATTTCTGCAGCCTTTTTCATTTCATCTGAAAATTTATCTCTAAATTATTATGTATTCTAAAATAATTTTTTTCTATTAGTTTCATAAAATATTTATTTTAAAATTATTTAAAAAGATCATGTATATTTCTTATATCCAAAGGAATTTTTCTAAAACTTCTAAAAAGTTTTTTTCATATAATTATTTATCCTTCGATTATATTATACTTGATTAGGGATATTCATCAAATAATACCATCATATTTCTTCTTCTAGAAGACATATTAATTGACCTTTTTGTCATATAAATGATTCATCAATGCTTTTTTCTTTCCTAGACATTGAAGGTTTACATTTCTAATTTTTTATCCAATGTGTTTTCTTTTTGAATACTATGTTTTCCATTGATTTAATTAAATAGTATTCATCTATATTTCATGCTTCGATTTATTGTGGAAATTATTTACCTAAACATATAGCCTTTATCTATAACATGTAATTCTTAAATACCTTATTATCATGATTTATGGTAATTTAACTAGAATGATACTAATATATTTGGATACCCATTTTTTTCCAAGGTATATCATATTATAAAGGGATTATTAATTTTTTCCTTATATGATTTCATTTTAAAATTAAATAAATGTAATTTTATTTCTATGATTTATTTATGATGAATGATTGATTTCTTATTAAACAAATATACATAGATGATGAAGGGTGCAAGATTATATTACCCTATCATACATTGGTTTATGTCTATTTCTCATGAGATAATTAGGCATCAAAGAAATGATTTTGTTCACATAGGCGTGGGAATAATTAATTTTATCACATCTTCAAGAGAGGAAATAATGATTTTTTTTGAAATGGATGTGCTTATAATGATTTTTATTATAATAAATTGGCATTAAAACATTACCTAGAGTTGATATTTTCTGGAATAAATCACTTTCTTACATTTTAAGGATATTTAATGTTTAGTGTTTAAGGGAATTATGTCATAACATATACATATAAAACACATATATTACAAAGTGGACACTTCTAATTAAAATCCATTTGTTCCATAATACAAAACTTTTAGAATGAAACATGTTTCATTCATGAAAACTATTCATGATATTCATCTTAACTTCCTCATCATTCTTACTCATCCTTAAACCCTATAAAAAATATTTTAAAACGTTGGATGAGAAAAAAATGCTCAGTATTAGACATAAAATATAATTGTTTTTAGTCTAACAAAAAAAAGAAATGGCATAAAAATTTTACATTGATCGAAAAATTCTTTGAGTGTATGAAATAAATCATATTGGAATGAAAAACACAAACTTTTTTCTCAATGAAAACCTTTAAATCCCATAATAAGAAAATATAAAGTCGTATAGGAAATTTAGAGAATTTTATTCATAATCTAGGATAGAAATAATAGGATCCATCTTTTATCCATATGATAAACCTCCCTGGTGAATTCCATATTTCTTGGCTATGAATACAAGGAGCATTACACAATGCATTAGAGATCTTTATCCAGATCAACCACCATATAAGTTGTATCAGGTTAACATATCATTTAAGTTGTATCAGGCTAACCCATTGTAAATTTTATATCAGGATAACCTTTTATATTAGATATATCAGTCTCAGCCTTGTCCATCTATAATTATCAAATACCATATCATAAATAAAACATTTTATGATTTCACTTTTTTATCATAAAACCATTAAAAACGCATTTGAATCCATATGGAAGATATTTTGAGATATCGAAATACTCGTTCCTTTTTAAATCAATTTTCAGAACTAAAATTCACATAAATTTTTTTTTTCTGTTATAATAACATATTATGTTTTTTGAGGAATATAAAAATAAAATAATGGCTAAGGTGGTGGAAATAAATTGGCACCGTATATTCTGAAGTAGAACATTTCTTTTTTCCTTTTTGTCAAAACATTCATTAAAAATATTCATTTTTGAAATAATTTTAAAGAAATTAAAAATTGACATAACATTTACATTATAATATATTTTTGTCCATATAAATCCATTCATAAATTAATGTTACAAATATTAATATTGAAGAATGATATTTATAAAATAAACATTTAAATCATTTAATTATAGATTTTAAAAGTAAAGTGTCTCTGGACACGAGTCTAAATACTCATATAAATTCTTTATAATCCATAATAATAAACTTATGATAATTATTTATTTCTTAAAAACATTTTTCAAGTTATTTATTATTATTATTATTTTATTTATTTCCATTTTATATTCAATATCATAATTATTTAAAATCATGTTTGATGTTTTGATGATATTTAGTTCATATGTCCAAAATGACTTTGATAGGTTTAATATAGTCAAATATTAAAATATTTCATTATCTAAAGAATAAAAAACATGAAATAATTATAATTTTTATTCAATAAATACACTTTTAAAACTAACCATGAAATATAGTTATGAAAATGAACTATGTTACTATCATGAAGACGTTATTCCATATATACGTGTAAGTAATATTAATATTTTTCAAAAATCATGATGGAAATAAACATATTATTATTTAATATTTAAATATTGATTATTATATCAGAAATATCATACTATTTATTTAAATTTAGTTATATATAATTTTCATGTGATGTGGTTATGGAAAACAAATCAAATTGTTTTGTAGAAGTGGTAATCCACACGTATGCATGAACAAGGCTTTTATTTTTCAATGAATGGAGAAAATATATGATATATTATATTTCCAAAATGATAATTATGTCATTAATATAATATATATACATTAAATTAAACATTATAACCAACTTTGAGATGTGATTATAGAAAATGAATTACATCGGTTCATGAGGCGATAGTTCGTTGTAATCATGAATGGTGGTTTTATTTCCCATTTTATGGAAGAGGGTATGGGTATAGATTATGTCATTAACATAAAATAAATATAATTATATTTTATATAAGGATTTTTTTATTTTATAAATTTTAAACGATATGTGACGGAGTTGGAAGAAGAAATAAACATGAAATAGATCGATTATGTCTTTTACATTCTCCCTGGAACACCTCTTTGTCTTACACCATAAGCCTCTTAGGTTTGGGATTTTTGTGAGACCAGGACCTCTAGGATGCATGGAGTTAAGTTTCATAGATACCTGAGAAGTTATTTTCCATTCTGGAGTACTCAAAAGGTATGAGTAATATAAGAGAGGAGCATTCCCTTTATAAGTGAGGGGAGGGGCAGTCTTGTGATTACTTAAAATATTAAATTAAGATAAATAAATTTTCTTGGAAAAGTTACTAAAAATGATATAATATTATTATAACATGATTATTGTTATAAATAATATCATATAAATAAATTTTTAGAAGTTTAGAATATGTTTTTACCCTTATCTTTTGGTTTTAACCATAAGTTAACCAATTTAACAATTACAACGATATCAGTATATTTTACTATTTAAGGGTCAATAAAGTTACTATAAAAGGACTTGTTGACCATAAATGGAATATTATTGATATGTTCAATCATATTATATTCACTTGGTTGAAGATAATATTTTTAGGAATTTTAAATCATTTAATAAAATATTTCTTATTATAAAATATTATAAATATCTTTTTCGAACTATTCCATTAACATGACTTTAAAACAAATAACATCAAATGATTTGAAATATATAATTTTAACACGTCCCAAATATGTAATAATAATTGGTATAATTTTTGGGACACAATAAATCACCCAAAAAAATTTATTTTTCTTTTTTTAAAATTATTTGTATGATTTTTCTTCTCCTAGGACAAGCATTGTGTCGATCTTGTGTTAGAATTTAAGGTAATTATTTCATCAATAAAAATGAAAAATAAAATAGCATTCTAAAATAATAATTTATATCTAAAGTAAAAAATTTTAATCTAACATAATTTTGTTATATCCCTTTGACAAAATATTTCAGATATTTAAAGCATTAGAGTTACATTTTTTACTTTTTATTTACTTAAAAAATATAAATGTTATAATCAATGGAATGTGGAAAAAATTTACCCATTTTTCATTTTTAAATATTAATTGTAAAAATAATTTTATCCAATATAATAAAGGTATATTTTAGGGATATTTTTATGGAATATCACATTTTAAGCATAATTACCAGATTTAGCCTTACTGAGGTGATAAATATTTACTATAGTTACTATTTATAATGATAAAAAATAAAAGGGAACTATATAAAAAAAATTTAATATATGATTCATAATATGGAAATCATCTTAAAATAATCAATTTTTAAGAGTGGAAGAAATTAAGTTCATATTAAAATGCAAAACTTAACAAAAACTTTTTTAAGAAAAATTCATTTTAATCACAAAATAATCTTATACTAAAATTATTTATAATAATGGTTCATATGTAATTAATTATATTATTTATTATATAAATGCTCTAATGAAACTTTTAATTTTTAATTTTTTTTTAACATTTTAAATTCTTGAAACGAAAATACAATTTTTAATAAAAACTATTATTTTCACTATTCATTAAAATAAAGTTTTTAAAAAATTCTAGAAAATCCAAATAAGCTAATTTTTGTATAATTATTTCAAAAATTAATTTTATTTTTTCAAATTATTGTTCTATACTGTTTTAAAATAAAACCATGTAATGTATGGAAACCCAATTTGTCTTGAAATAAAGCATTTTTCCTTTTGACTAAAAATTTATCTACTATGAATATAAATCTATAAAATCTAATTTCTGAATATGTGAAAATGTTTTATCATAAAATTACCTATGTTTTTACATTCTTCTTACCTATTAGAGATTACAATCTCATAATTTTATTAATAACTTAAACATGTGAGGTTATTTTTTCTATATAGAATTTTATGATTCTAATGTTCCTTATCAATCCTTATGGTTTTTCCACAAAACCATAGCTTGAATAATTACATTATTATGAAATAATTTATCTCTAGTGTAATGAATCTTCATTGGTATTTATTCATAAGACATGTTTTCTTCCAACTTGACTATCTCAGGGATCAAAAATATGATTTACAACTGAGAGATATTTTCATAACAATGAAACATGAAAACCAACATGTACCTATGATGAACATAGAGGTAAACTCAATATTTTAGAAACTAATATATGTTTATCTATTATTTCATATGGTTCAATGAACCAATGACTTAGCCTCATTTTTTTACCAAAAAACATAACACATATTCCAGGAAATACTTTAAGAAAAACATGATCACCTACCTTGAAAGAATGATCTTTCCTCTAGTTATCCAGATAACTTTTATGCCTCATATGAGCCATCCTTGTTTGTTTTAAAATCAGTTCCACCTTTTCAAACATTTATTATAAAAACTCTACTACCAACAACTCGCTTTCACCCAATTTATCCTACCAAGCTGGAGTCCAGTAACTCTTTCCAAAAAATGCCTTCATAGATTACATTTGTATATTATAATGAAAAATATTTTTATATAAAAATTTAAGTAAACAACATATATTTTTCCCAAGTTCACTAATAATCAATTTAAAAATGTCAAATAATGTCCTCCATATTTTTAATCATTCTCTATTACTATAGATTAGATTGGGGATAAAAATCAGTATTGAAATTTAATTCAGCACCCACTTACTTATGAATATAATTCAAAAAATAGAAGTAAACTTGAGATCATGGTAAAATAAAAATGAGATAGGAACTATATGTAACCTAACAATCTCTCTGAGGTATATAATTGTGAAAATTTATCTAAATATACTTTATATATAATTGGTATGAAATGATAATATTTAGTTAATCCATTAATAATTACTAAAATTTCATTATTAACATGAGATGTCTTTGGTAGTCCCACCACAATATCCCTGGATATATTATTCGATTTACATTATGGCACTAAAAAATGACGAATAATACCATTCACTAATTTTCATTTAAATTTAACCTCTTGAAAAGTCAAACATTTCAATATAAAGTTATTAATACCTCTTTTCAATATATAACATCACTAATACTCTCATTGGTTTTTGTGAATTGTAGTTCATCCAAAATGGATAGAAAATGAGGAACTATGAGCTCCACTCAACAATTATCTCTTTATCATGGAATCAAAATGACCACATAATCTCTTTCCAAATATGAAAACACCGATCTTTTCAATGATAAATTTAGTTAAATTTCTTTTACATTATAATTAAACCTTTTCATATAATTCGTAGTCCTCTTTCTCAGATTTATTAATTATTGCTGACAAAGATGATTATACTGACACATGAAACAAAATAGAGTTTGTTCATGCATACATAATTTGTAGGTCAAAATTTATAAAATCATTAATGAATGGGTTATGTTCCAAACCTAAAATGGTTAATGTAGAATTATATTTCAATCTCAATGAATTATTTAAATTTATTTATTTTTCATAATGGTAATTAATCATGTATTCATAATCTTTAATTACTTCTAGTTATATTATTTTTCTCTTGTTTTACTCTTTTTGATTTAATATAAACTTCAAGCATTTAAAAACATTATATTCTTCAAACTTTAATCCATATAAATGATGTATATAAATTTTTAATGAAAAAACAATTACGGGTAATTCTAAATCCTATATAAGATATTTTAACTCATGAGGTTTCAGTTGACATGAAGAAAAAGGAATTACCATATCATTCTGTATTAGAACACAACCAATTCCCTTCAATGAGTAATCCTTTTAGATAATTTTTTTTTCATTTATAGATGACTGGTAAAAATCTAAATCATAAAAAAAATATTATTTTCAGTTCCTAGAAACAATCAGCACACTCCTTTGTCTAAATGAATTTATCTCCTTTTAGAGTAAACATAGTTAGTGGGAAAGATAACTGAGTAATGCTTTCGACATAATTATGGTATTAACCCACTAATCCAACAAAACTACAAATCAATATGACATTTTTATTTCTTATCCATTTTTTAACAAATTTAGTTTTAGAATGGTCAATAGTGATTCCATCTTTATAAATAGTATTCCCCTGGAAGGAAATTTTTTGTGACCAAATTTCTACCATAATAAAATTTTCATATGGAATCTTATTTTTTAAGGTGAAAAATAATTCCTATGTGTCTTTCATAATCATTAAGACTTTTATAATATACCAATATATCATCAATAAGAACAACCCAAGACATATATACATGGTCATGGAAAACTCAACTCATAATATTTATGAATACATTCAGGGCATTAGACAACCCAACGAGAATAACTATAAACTCATAATACCCAAATCTATTCTAAGATGTCATCTTTAGAATATCATTCTTTTTCACATTCAATGAATGACACCCTAATCTAAGACTAATCTTCAAAAAATATTTTTCAAATTGTAAGTAATAAAAAAATCCTTGATATCATGCAGATGGTATTTATTATTAATAGTGATGTTATTAAAGACTCTATAATAAATGAAAAGTATCATTTAATCATCATTCGTTTTAATAAGAAAAATATAATAACTCTATTGTGAAGTGCTCCGATGAATTAAATATTTATCGTACAACTCTTGCAACTGTGTTTTCCATTCCAAAATTTCTACTTGATTCATTCGATAAGAGTGTTTTATAATTAGATTAGCATTGGGTAGTATGTAAATAGTAAAATCAACCACCCAATTAGGAATAACTATAGGAAATTCATTAGAAATAACATAAATATACTCATTCTATACTGGAACATCATTAATTTAATAAATTTATTTATTCTTAAACAATATAAGTTTTTTAACGTTCATTATCATCTCTAATCAATTCCTCGTAATTTTTATATATTATCAGTGGTATGAAATCATTGGATGTAACTTTATTGTAGTTTTAGTTTATCTTATCATGATAAAATAAAATCTGTACCATATCTATAATAACATAAAACCCCACTTTGGGCAGCTCAATAAGATTTTTAGGAAAGACCATCCCACTAATAACAATATGAAGATTTTTTAAAATCATGGTTGATTTAACATTTCTACTCTGAGTTTTCAATGAAATTTATATATTCTTTATATGAGGTGATATTTCCATTTTACTAGAAATATTATTAGAAATAATTGAATGATAATATCTAGTGTAAGATGGGGAATCCACATAATTTTAATAAATAGGTTACTGAAATTCCAACACTTCATTAGATGGTCATACATCAACCAAAGTGGTAGAAAATAATATTTCCTCTCATTTTTTCTTCCGTTCATGATGATTTACACCCTGAATAACTAAATTTGGACACAAGTTATAAAAAGTTTAAAACATATTTCAATTCAACCATGTAACCATTGGAAGGATATCTATTACCCCATTCATGGATTTTTTAGAACTCCTTTATTTGTATTCAAAATACATATGACAAAACATTCCACAATGTTAACACATTCCATACACTATAAAACATTCCATTAAATTTTTTTCCATACTTGGAACATTTTAGGGTCCTACATTAATATTTCTTAGTCTAATGCTTCTTAATTTCTTTCTACCTTCAGCATTTCATACACATTTCAACTTCAGTAACATAAGTGTCAGGAAACTCCATCTCATAATTCTCAAAACAATGAAAAAATTTCTCATAATTTTTAAATTATCATGAGGTGAAAGATGTTATTATTCTTTGTCTAAATCCTAATTAATATCTATCAATTTTACTATTAAGGTTCTTAATAAAATTCGGTGAGTACTTGGACAATTTTTGTAATATTTTCATCGTACTAGGATACCAAATCATCATATTTTTTCCTTAATTATGAGAGTTATTTCTCCATTTCGAGAAAAAAAATATTAATGAAATATATATATATATATATATATATTCTTAAATGTATCATATTACATGGAATCAATCTCATCACTCTCTACGGTATTCTTAACCAAATACCACAATTGATCAAATTCACATTTAAAATGATAAATGACATTAGTTATGTTTTGACATTATAAACATCTCATGACATTGAATATATTTTTTAGTACATTGATCCATCCATCAGCTACAACTGGATTTCAGGTTCCAAAGAAATTAGTAGGGTTTTGTTTCATGAAATTCTAAACTATTGACATGTTCTTCATCGGTAAATATATTTTCTCTCTAACATGGATCTAACTTCTTTTTATAGTCTGCATCAATTGATCCATCACTTCAATAAATTACTCAGTTCCAATTAAAACCATTCCAGGCAAACGATTTGGAAGGATATTATTATCTTGATACCTTCATTGTTTATCTTCCTTGTTTCCACGTTGGAAAACCATTATGAAAAGATATAGATTTCAGGAATCAATATATTAATTTTCAAATACTATATCATTTCTACATAATCATAAAGTAAAATATCTTAGGGGTAATATATTAAAATTATTATAACCTTTAATGTTATCTAAAATTTACTTATGATACCAAATATAAGGACTTTTACATTAAACATTACATAATCTTTAGTTTTTCATCACAAATTCACTTTTTTTAATAGTTATGACCAGTCCTGACTGGGCCCAAACAATGACTACTTGAATCCCAGCACCAATAGTCCAGGCACCAATGACCAGTGATGAGTTGGGATATTACACACTTGGAGGAATTATTATAATGTATTTTTACACACACACACATTTTCATGCCCATTAAATGATGAAAGATAAAACAACTAAAACCAATGTATGCATAAATCTATAATCCCATAGTAAAAGTATGAAAATAAAGTACTGAAAGTGATATAGTATCCTAATATTAGTCCAACCAAAAACTACATAGAATTCAACCTACTCACATGTTAGGGACAACTATCAAATGAATCCACTTGGAAAGAACCTAGGTCTGTCTATCTCAAGCTATGCTCCAACAACTCCTTTTCATACAAAGTTACTATTAGATGGTCCATCGTCTATATTAGACATGACACGTGTGTGAAGATCCCAAGAATGGGTGAGTAATCAAATACCTATAAGGACACCTAAAACCGAAAAATACATAATGTCAAGAACTGTCAAATAATAATAGGGATATAGAAAATAAAGGGAATCCCCATATACACTCAGCAAGGACACTGCGCCTCCAGGTGGTGTTAACCAAAATGTCATCCAGAGGATTCTCCTCGAAGCATATAGGAAATTATTGTTCTGGGAGAACCCATTCAATGATCCAAATTTTCATTGGTGTCACTTGTAAATTATTTCATCATAATTGGCCCCCACCAATGAAAACTTACTGGCCCCTAAAGTCCAGCATACTCAGATTTACGATTGCACCCAAGATTCTTGAGGGACACCACAAACCCAATTTGGATCAACCCACTATGTAGGTGACCATATAACAGTAATACCATGAAGCCTACTAAAATTTATTTCTATATATAGGATCAACTCATTACATAAGGAGGTTACTCCAATTCCACGAACCACACATACGGTATATGAAGGAATGATAGACAATCACACTTTGATCTGATGGAGGTACACCACAAACTATATTGAAGAACCATCCTTATACGGGGATCAAAATACATATATGTGGACATAATGTTTCATTTCTCCCATGATTGTATAGACCGACGAAGACACTAAATTGATGTCGATCCAAAATGAAGAAACAAATGGCTCCAAACACCATCAAAGGTGTACATGGGGTGTACTAATTAGTATACAGTGTTCCTAGATTCCTTAGTCTTACTATGTGTTATTGACTCACAAGACATGTAAAAATTAAAAACATGGGGTCTAAGTATATATACACAACCTATAGAGGTCTATCACCACCCTGATCAGGTCATCTATCTATCCCCATGTAATGCCAGTTGGGCCTGTGTACAAACTCATGTACACCTAATTGTGCCAATGTACCCCTTCCGGTGTGGCAATATTTGACTCTAGACATGTACTCTTGTTGTGCCCATATATCTCGTCCTTCCTATGTACATGTAACCTCTATGGAATATTCTCATATTCCAACATGATTCACATAGTGCGTGATATATGTTATACAACATGAGATTTTTTTATCTCTGAAAAAACCTATGTGTCACATAGACGGTGTCACACGATGTGTAATACCTTGTTACACACTATGGAATGTAGTATTTTTAGGAATCCTTAATCTTCTCCAAAAAAAATACTTCCACTATTTTTTTTTGTGATTCTAGGGGGTAAATATCCAATCTGATGTTTTCTGAGGCCTCACATTACTGATCAATTAGATCGGTGTTCTGATCCTCTCGGAAATGCACCCTCAAGTCATGTCATCACCACACAGTTCAGCAGTCACAAATTATACAAAGAGGAATGGATAATTCCAATAATGATCCTCATATGGTCTACCTCAGACCTTCATATGTCAATTTCACCCCTTGATCACACCCACGAAAACAAATTGAACTTGTAGAATTTATCTATTGTTCCAATCAATAGTCATGCAATGATCATATACCAAATATTCATTGAACTCTATGGAAAATAAATTTAACATGATGAAAGTGTGATGAAATGGGGGAGAAATACATATAATAAAAACATGAGGAATGGACCTTATAATTTTTCCTCATTCCATTTTCAATTATTTAGATTAATAAAGATTGAATAAACAATTTGAAAAAATAAATGAACCATAAATTAAATCAATTTTCAATGTGAGAATCATTTATTTTTTGTGGAATTGATCCTCATTTGGAAATGATAATGAAATGGGATAAAATAAAACAAATAAAACATCCTACATAGAGTTTAGATTAATCTATGATAAAGGAAAATCATGTGTTGTTTCCATTGGTGAGATTGATGAACATTGATGGTGTAACGATCCTTGATCTCTTTCAGATCTAATCTAATACAATGTTATATTCCAAGAACTATCTCTTCAAATGATCCTCTTGATCTTGAAGTTTAAGAATCCAACCCTAATATCTCATCATAACCATATATTTATAGAGGAAGATAGTTCGTTGCGTCAACATAATATAATTAATTATTTATTTATTTTAATATTTACTCCTTTAGTGGATTATAACCAAACACCCGACACCAAAAAACATAATATCGAGCATAGGGTAATGACCATGATATGAAATATATGGAAGAATCTGATTTTTAATCTGAGCCTCTATTTAAGGGTTATTCAACCTTTTTAGTAAAATTACTCACCCGTGATATTAATATTTTCAATATTTTTTAAATATTAATCATGGGATCCTTAGTCCTTGTAATATCATTTCTTTACAATGAATGACTCCAAAAATATTACATATAATATTATTAAGTAATAAATGATAAAATTAGAGTCATTACATTCTCCCCACGCTGGGGATCTTTATCCAGAAAGGTGAAAACCCTACTAAAAAAGATGAGGGTACTCAGATCGTATATGTGTCTGCCTCTCTCAGGTGATGCCCATAAAATTCTCATTCATCCACAAAAAATTCACTAGCGTAATTGATTAACCATTAAAGATATTCTCTTATGGATCCTTAATCTCTATTTGGTACTTAGGAAAGATATCATCTTCCTCAATTTCCGCCTTTCCCTTGTCGATAACATGTGATAGTTCATGCATGTACCTCCTCAACTATGGAACGTAAAAGATTTAATGTGACCATTATAACTATGGCGGTAGATATAATTGGAATACCACCTCACCAACTCTATATAGTATTTGAAAAGGACTAATGAATCTTTGAGATAGCTTTCCAACTTGAACAAATCTCTATAATCCATGTCAAGATGATGCCCTTGTGAACATATAGTATCGTTCCTTAAACTCTAGAGACCACCATCGTCAGTCCACATAATACTTCTATAGACTCTTTGTAGTTCCCTTCCACTCCAATATGATCTGAACTTCTGTATCGTAGTTCACACCAACAGTGGGTCCATGAGTGATGACTCAACATGACTATTCCATCAAATTTTTGACCAACATGGTTTCCCATTCAAGGCCTTTAATGGTACTATATTAATGGTGTAATAGTAGTTTTTTTGTATGAAGAATTTACCATGTGTTTTTGATCCTCCCAAATGATACCAAAATCCAACATTCAAGATGACAACATGTCCAATAATACTTTTATGGTCCACTCAGTCTAGCCATTTTTGAGGGTAAATCATCAGGATCAAACACAAATGTTTCTCAATGGGCTCCTACAATCCACTCCACAATCTCAATGTGATGTGTGCATCACAATCAGTAATTATTGTTGGTGGAACTCCACGGAGTCATACAATCTCTTGCACATTCAACAGTTTTAATCTCTCTTCTGAACTCTACTCTCATATGGGTAGGTAGTGGGCTATCGTGGTGAGTCGGTCTATGATCACCTAGATGAAATTATGTCCCTTGGATGTATGGGGTAATCCTTTAATCATGTCAATGGATGTCTCATCCCACTTCCACTATGGCACATCAATGGGTTGATCTAAACCAACTACAACATAGTGCCCCGCCTTCACCTACTAATAAGTGAGACATCGAGAGAGAAACTATAAAACACATCTCTTCATGGCTGGCTACAAAAACTAATTTCATAGGACCTGGTATATATTTATCACACCTGGATGTACTACTGATGGAATGTATGAAAATCCCTCATCACCTCCTCCTGCAACGTCACTAGTACCATATTTTATCCTTTGAAAAGGATACCATGATCACTACCTTTTGAATATCCACAATGAAAATGTCTAGTGGATATATGAGTAAGTATGGTCTCACAGTCGGTATCTCTATGCTGATATTCTCTAAATTTTTTTAAAAGTGGTGGGGTAACAACCATAGACTAAAGAGAGAAAACACCATCTTTTTCCACTAAGGAAAACTATAATGAGGATAACTACTTTGATTCCTCATGTAAAAACATAGAACATGATCTCCAAAGGTGAGAATCTACCACAACATTCCCCTTTATATGAGTATAGATAATATTGAATTCATAGTCCTGTAGGAACTCTATCTATCACCTCTATCTCAAGTGAATATCATTATAAGAAAATATATACATGAGACACCTGTAGTAATAGTATATGGTAAACTACTCATCCATCAGATAGTGTCACCACATCTTCAGAGAAACGACTACCACTTCTAGCTTTGGATTATGGGTTATATAGTTATACTCATGTGGTCTCAATGGCACAGACCCGTGGGCCACTATATCAATCCTCTACATTTGGAAAAACCCATATTGGGTCTGTAAGGAATCACATAACACTACATAATCAACACCCTAATCTAGAAATATCATGATTGGGGTAATCGTAAACCTCTACCATTACTCCTGAAAACATTGTTATCACTTTTTCATCCACACTAAGGGCTTCCCCATTTGGGTCAAATCAATCAAGGGTGTTGCAAATTCAAAGAAGTTGGTTATATGACTTCGATAGTACCCTACTAACCGAAGAAAAATATATACTTCAATAACACTCTTGGGATACTCTCAAGCTAGAACTACCTCAACCATTTTCAGGTCCACTAATACTCTTACCTCTAAGTTGATGTGTCATAGTAAGTGGACCTATCAATTAAAAAATTGAGGATTTGAAAGATTATTATAAATTTCATTTCATCAATGTGATTCTAGGACAATTCAAAAGTGTCTCACATTATCCTCATAAGAAAAAAAAATACTTGTATTTCATATATGAATACCACCGAAAACTTACCCAAAATGGATGAAAGATCATGTTCATGAGTCACATGAACACTGTAGAAGCGTTCATCATAATAGGCATCACCAAGTACTCATAGTTACCATAGAAACATTTTATTGTCACCTTTTGTGTATCTTTATCCCGTACTCAACATAATGTCCCGAAGGACTCATTGTTATTGATTTTTTGTAACCCCCCTTTCAAGGGATGAGGAGGAACCCTTACAAGGCCAAAAGGCTCAGGTTATTACATTTCCCGTAATCTTGAGAGACATTACATGTCCAAAAGGTCTTAGGGAATTCAACCAGACTACAACTACAAGGAGCTGCCCCTTCCCAGCATCAAAATCATGAGGATATATCTCCATCATTGCATGGCCATCAGGATAATCATCTCATTCATGCACAGGCTAGTCCTGATTGTGTTTCCATACCCTCTCATTCTTTCCCAATCCATTTGGTTCTGCTCTGGTGAGTGTGCCTGCTCTGAATCCACCTATTGGGCTTCTCCTTTTTTTAGAGTCTATCTGGTGAAATTGCTTGTGGCCCGAAGGCCTGTAGGTATCCTGAAAGCCTTAAAGGTGGTCTGAAAGCCCTACTAACATGATGTAACGGGTGTCCTGAAGTCCTTAAGGTTTTCAAGGTGGATAGTTCTTGGATGCTATATTACCAAACATTTCCTGCTATAGTAACTGCTAAAATACCTCCACAAAACCTGCTAAAATGCTGCTACAGTGACTACTACACTCCCTAGAAAATATTCCTCCACATGGTATTGAACCCGGGTCTCTTGGATTCACTTAAAGACACCTGGTCTTCTGAGGCCATTGGTCCTCAATAGTATATACTTAGTCTTCAGATTCAACTGGTTCAAGCACTAACAATCCCAAAAAACCTCAAAATATCATCCATATTCTTGGTGAACAATACAGGGACTACCTAGGGAGAAACAATAGGTCTCATTAAGCCCTTATTCTATAAGACCTCTGACTACACCCTCAGCACGCAAAGATATGTGGGATCCATCCTATTTAATGGTGTAGATATTAGAGCTATTGTAATGGAATGGAACCTCCTGGTCCATTTTATTTTCAATTCATGATGTTTGAGGTATCCTGGGGACCATCGCTGACTAATTAAAGAGTTTTCCAAATTTTCGGGTGAATGAACAGTGGCACCGATCGACATCAATGGCACTGATTGGGTCATAGAAACTATCCCTAGATTTAAATCAATGCAGAAGTCTAGATCCTGATGGGGAGGTTAGCACATTAGGTCCTTAGTAATTACATTTCTATAATCCACCACTATTGTTGGGAAATGGTAGCTCATAACATCCAATACTCCAAGATTCATGCTACATAATTTGTGAGTCATTGGCTTCACTCTTCAATGTATAATCTCTCCTTACTCACTCATGGTTTCCTTATCACCCAAAAAGGAAAACCCCGGCACATCACTATGGATACAACACATCCTCCTCCTTAAATTGTAAACCTAGACATGAACTATAAATAGCCATTCTATATGTAATATAACCTCATAAGACATAATTTATTATAGAGAGAGATCCCATATGAAGCCCTCACCTCAAAGTATCATACCGCACCATCAAAATAAGAGTTCAGACACTAATTCACCTCTTGTTAGAGTCTCAATGAATACGAGTCAGTCCAAAATCTGAACTTGAATCTATAGGTCCCGAACCAGAGAAGTGGAAAGAAAGAAATGACTCGAACATGTGTCTATCAGCACTATAGCTAAGGTAGAAGAGACATAGATCATGTAAAGACACCAACCCCAGTATCCCAGAATTGGTGCGTTACTTTGTTGCATTAATACTAAGAACAACCAATCACATCCGAAGGGAGTGAAAATTTTAGTACATTTAGAAACGTATATACAAACATAAGTATTGAATTAAAAATTGAAATGCAATAAAACATATTATATCCATTGAAAACAATCTTATTCTCTTAGCTTATCCCTACATGTAAATCATAAAATACATCATAACATCTTGGAGAAAAATAAAACATAATCAAGGGGTGAGCTTAGATGCCCAGTAAGGGTAAGAATATAGTTTAATCTACCATTAATATAAATAAAAAATAATGAAAGGTGAATAACCAAAAAAACATTCCATTAAATCATAAACTTGAGTACAATATGGAAGGAATAAAAGCTGATCAAATAGTGCAATATAAATAATCACATGATAATGAAACTTAGTAATGGATATTCTAATAATAAAATAATCACATGGAATATTAATAAAAAAGTCTCATAATGAGAGAATGCATAATTAGGGACATAATAAAAGTAACTTCAAGTCTTCATTCAAAGAATCTATTAATACTAACGATTCATGCCAAGAATATAATAAATTGGTAAGGCCTCAAAGAAAACCATATTCAGTTTGTCTCATGAAACCTATTGATGAATCGAGAGGATATAGAGGGCCACACACATTAGTTACTAATTCAATTTAATTCCTCATATGAAAATTGTGAATCATAATCAACATATAAAATCATATTGAAACTAACATATGAAATGATAATAAATCTACCAAAACAATAATCATTATCGTACAACATCTGGTGTAATATGATGAATGTTATCAAAATAACACATCCATAATCAAACTAATCATAAATAATTAAATAAAATATATTAGACGATATCATATTAGATCAACTTAAAATATGAAAAATATCCATCAAATAGTGTTGTCATAGATGGAAATACTAAAATAAATCCATCGAAACTTTATTCAAAGAAATACCACTTTTACATTGAAATAATTTATTTGGAAGGTCTCACAATTATAAAATAAATAATTTTCTTTTAAAATAACGTTGTAAACTTGTAAATGGTTCTTCAAGAAATTATTGCGACATAAAAGATAAAAAATCCTCTCATGATGTAAAAAAAATTGTTTTTATATTTTGAAAAAGAAACATTTAAAAGAGAATTTCTAAAAGAATGTTTGGGTATAACACAAATTAATTAATTATGTGTATACACTATAAATCAACATAAAATAAGTGTAAATAAAATATAACATAATAAAAATTCATCTAACACATGATAATTGAATTACATAATCATTTTAGTATAATTTTAAGACAAATAATGGAAATTGCGTTATGACTTCCTTTACTTCTTTGAAATTAGTAGAACCATATACCCCATAGAATTAAGGATCATAAACATAAAAATTGGGTACCATGAAGATAAAGAGACAAATTATATGATATATCAATGGAAATTAAACATACACAACACTCAAGGAATAATTGGTGGATAAGTCAAATCTCAAGGAAATAAATAGTGATATGAGAAAACCATTACTATATATCTGAAATCATTCTACACTAGTAATTAATGTCATGAAAAATTAAGATGGATTAATTAATTACTTAATTTAAAAACTCTTAAAAATATATTAGATTTATTAAAATTTTATTAAGTTTATTTATTACAATTAAAATGAGTTATAATGTCTAATCTCATTTTTCTAGGAGCATTCACATCATATTGTTTTATGGTCATTTCCCTTGAGTTTAATTATGGGATTTCATTGTTAAATGGGTATAAATTCTCTAAAAGTTAAACTATTTAGTATTAATGAACTACCAAGATTTTGAATGGTCTCACGTATTATTTTTTCTCATATGAGGATGATTCATTTGATAAAATTTTAGTGGTGAATATTTGTACATTTTGGTGGTCTTTCTATCATCAAAAACTAGTGTTCTTTAATTATTTAATATTATATATATATATATATTAGTTCCATTACATAAAAATATTACAATGAAAATATTATAATCTATTTTAACCATAAAATATTTTAAATTGCATTCCTTGAATAAGGTAATGAATAAAAATTGTCGTCCATGAAGGTGGTGAATCGACACCTCATAGACGATGTTTTTAGTTTAAGAATAAAAAGAGAGGGTAAGAGACTTGAGGATATTCATTACATTAACATAATAAAATTCAAGTATATATTTGATAATTTATTTACCATGCCACTTTTTATAGGTTAGGTGAGGAAAGGATAAGAAAAGGAAAATAAATAAAAGAGAAAAGGGAGGGTTTTACCACTTGAGGGTCGTCTCCTTTAGAACCTCCTTAAGGGATTTAAAAATGGTCTTTTGGTGAGACAAAAAACACCCAAATTTGGGATAAGAATAATGGGAGATGAATTTAATATAATATAATCAATATCCATGTTTTAAATGGTTTTTTGATAATGGGTGTTATTTATATGAAGAGCATAGGGGTGTTTTTGAAAATCTTATTTATTTTTTTATTATTTAGGTTCAAGACTATCAATAATGATTATTATTATGACTAATTATTGTATATAGACAATTTTAGTTCTATATAATGGTCACTTACATCATCTATGACTCATTAATTACTCAAAAATTCATTTATTTACTTATAATGTTAAGTACTGTACATTTTCATATTTCACTATTCACCAAAACTCTACTATTTTAAAAAAACACAAAAAATTAACCTAAAACATATTATGAAATTTATATTTAAAAAAGGAATACATTTTATGAGAATAATTTTATAAATATGATAGATTTAATTTATTATTAAAATCGTCATTTATTCGAAAAATACTGATTTTAATATTCTAACTGATTTTATAGCACTCAATATAATAATTATTCTCTCATAATATTATCTTATAATTATAATACAAAAAATATAGGTTTATGAATATATTTTATGAAATCATGTTTTCTTTAAAATAATTCATTTACTTATATAATTGTAAGCAAAGATTCATGTTTAAAAAGAATACCAACAATTAAATTATCATTTTTAAAACATTTAGTTAATTATTCCAGGATATAAATATGCTTTATTATAATTTAAGAGATAAAAAAATTTATTTATACTTCAATAGTCGATTTTATTATTATAATGACCAAATTATTATTCCTAGCCATCACATTACAATTCTTAATGGTCATGTTAATATTTAATAGTATATAAATGTTTTATTCATGGTTTTTAGTACAACATAAGCTATCAGTGATGTTAAATATAAAATATACATACCATAAAATCTTGGGTTGTTACATTCTATAATCCAATAAATTCCATTCCCACAATTTGAAATTTAACTTTGAATATCGAAGGTTGATACTTTAAAATTCATTTGTTTGAAACCCACATCAGAAATAGGGTTAATAATACATCTTCTCAACAAGAGGGAAAGGGAAATGAGAAGGTCACCAAAAAATTAGGATTCAGAATAGGATAACATTACTGTGAAGAAACAAAATTAGATATTGATTAGAAATATAACTATCATGTTCTTATAGGGAGTTACAGAGAACATGTTCATTAAAAGGGTAACCATCCTAATACTAAAAATTCTTGATCAGTTAAAAGGCCATTGATTTCATAGAATGAAAACTAAAGGGATACTGTTTTTGTGCCAAAATCATTTCCCATAGAGTTGAGGGATTCTTTTACAATTCAGATAACTACTAAAGATAATAAACTTACTTGATTATTTTCTATGTCATAATAATAATATCATCCTTTAGTTGTGATTCAATGTATTTCAACTTATTTACAAACAAAAGGAAATGAATATTCATGTAACATTTGTATGCTTGAAGAAATTCCATTAAAAGACCAATAATTAAATCATTAAGACTTCAAATATTTACCAAAAGAATTTTTTTATCACATTATATCAAATATGATAAATCATACTTCATTCTTAACCAATAATATCATTAATCCATTTCATAGGTAGTTAATCTTATGACTCATCCAGAAAATGTCTGTCGACATTAATTGATAAAAAACATAGGAGGAAGGTCACTAAATTTCCAAAATCTACATATCATTAGATCCCCCAAACAACATAATGTTATTTTTATTGTAACATACCTAGATCAATATAAAACATTAATGAAAACATGCATGCTTCTAAGAGTAAAATCCTTAGGTTTTTGAAAATTTTCCTTAAATCCAAATATCTAATTTCCCAGTAATGAAAAGATAAACCAAAAAATAAATAACTACCTTCGTGGTTAGCAACAGTATGAAATTTTTATTATCATCATTATCTCAACATCAAGAACATATTATGAATTATCTTCCCTTAGTTATATGTTTTTCAAAAGATCAACTTCCCACTAAATCACTTTTCTTTATACCATTCAACACACACATTCAAATCTTTAATGATAAAGTATTTTAGTACATTTCATATATATGAAATAAATATTACAAACAAAATATCATTATTAATATAATATTCTAACATAATTATTTAATCTGAATGCATGAAAATTAATTATTCCACTTCATCAGTAGTAATAACATAAGATTGACAATGATCCCCTATATTATCCTATGGTATTTTCCCTTGGTTATTAGGGAATTAATTTTCCTATTTCCCAATACCATTATAATTGATGCATTTAAAATTATAAAATTATATCTTTACTTTACAATCATGATCATGTCGGTTTCTCCCCACACAAGAAGCAAACTTCTTTTCCTTTTAAGCAAGTACGAGTGGGTTTCTGTCCAAAATTATCATATGTGGGAAATAATTCATCACATTATTCTCTTTATCAATATTTTTATTCATCTTCCTCATATTCTAATTATTACATTCAATTCCATAATACTTGGAGAATTATTTCTCTTTCATGATAGAACTTGATATTATATCCTCATACAATAAGAATGTTTGGCAGACTAGTGGCCTTCAAATAGATGGATTAATCCCATCTAAGAAATGGTAAATCTTACACCTTAGGCTGTGTATTTAGACTGAATCATGATTTCTAATATTGTAAATATAGATTCATATTTACCAACATTCTCTTCCTCCTTGGTATGAAACTAAAAAATTGTTTCTCCATATCAAATCACAGTTCACAAATGAAATATTTTTCATAGAAAATTTCATTAAAATCCTTCCATTCCATGTTTCTTTTTTTCTCATCCTTCCATGTGTTTTAAATCAATAATAACCATTTACCTGAATCTCTAGAGGGATGAAAAACTTCCATAAAAACCTTCTATTTTTCATTACTTCCCAATCTGAGAAATATATCTTCTAAAGAACTTATTAATTTCTCAGTTAGAAATATATTTTTAGCTCAATTTAAAGATAGATGTTTCTAGAACATAAAATGATCTTACATTGTTGAACCACGTTGTGGATCGGTATATTGCACCATATAAGCATGGTTACTACTAATAACCTGAGTCAGGTATCCCGGTATGGTTATAATAGTTTCAGCTATAGCTGCAACTCCATCTCCATCATTATTAAATTTTACAGGAGGGAAATAACAAATATGGAATATGTGCATCAATATGGTTTTCATTATTTCCACTAAGAACCATTTCTATACAATTTTATACACTTTATTAGATCATAACATTATGAAACAAAATTTATAATCTCGGAACTAGTGAATCACGTAATGAAAAATAAAAAATCTCTGTATATGTACCCTATAAATCATATTCATAGTTTAATTGGTAATATTTCAATGTTTAATAATAGGGATTCATTATCTAAATTATGATTTCCTAAATCTAGTTTCCAAAGTATCTATTAAAATTGTTCTGATACCAACTGTAAAGACCCTGACCCCAGTTTCCTGAGGTTGGTGCCCTACTTTATTACATTGGTACTACGAACAAGTGATGACATCAAAAGGGACTGAATAGTTTAGTATCGTTGGAAAAATAGATACAAGAATAAATATTAAATTAAATATTGAAATGAAATAAATAATTTTAACTCTCTTATAAACAATCATATTCTATTATATTTTTCCTGCAAGTCAATCATAATTTACATTCTAGGCATCTTGGAAAAAATATAACATATGAAACGGGTGACCTCAAATACTCCGTAAGGTTAAGAATACAGTAAAATATATCATAAAAAACATAAACAATAACTAAATGTGAATAATTAGAAACCAATTCCATTAAAACATATACTTGAGCATAATATGGCATGATTAAAAGATGATCAAATAGTGCCATATAAATTATCGCAAGAGAATGAAACTTTACTAAGGAGATTATACTAGTTGAATAATCACATGGAATATAAATAACTAATCTAATTAAGAGGAAACAAGAAATACATGACATCATAAAAATTCTGTCAAGGATTCTTGTCAAGAATCTATTATTTTCAGTGCATAATGCCATGAATATAATAAATGGGTATGGTCTAGGCCAAAACCATATCTAGTTTGTATCATTAATCCTACTGATGCATTGAGGGGATATAAAGAGTCTCTCCAATTAACTAATAAGTCTAATTAATTCCTCACATTAATGGTGTGAAACATAATCAACATATATATTAATATTGAATCTATCATATGAAATGTTAATGAACTTCACTAAACAATAAGCATAATCATATACCATCCAGTGAAATATGATGAATGGTATCAAAATAACACATCTACAATCAAACTGACCATAAAAAATTCAATAAAATATATTATATGGTATCATAGAAGGTCAATCTAAAATAAGAAAAAGACCCATAAAATGTGTTGACATAGATGAAAATACTCAAATAAAACCATTGAAAATTCTTGATAGAAATACTACTTTTACATTAAAATCATTTATTTAAAAAGTCAAAAAATTTTAAAAGAAAACTTTTTATTTGAAAATAAACTTATAAACGGTTCCTCAAGGAATTATGGTGACATATAGGTGGGAAAAGCCTCTCATTCCATAAAAATGATCCTTTTATATTTTAAAAAAGTAACATATAAAATAGAATTTCTAAAAGAATGTGTGGGTATTAAAAAAATGAATTGATTATGTTTATCCACTATAAATCCACATAAAAAAGATGAAATACAATACAAGATAATAATATTATCTATAAAACATAATCATATAATCACATGATTGTTGTAGTAGAAGTATAACACAAATAATTTTAATTGGCTTAAGATTTCTCTTACCGCTTGGTAATCAGTCGAACCATATACCCCATAGAATTAATGATCATCAAATAAAATATTGAGTAACACGAATATAAAAAGATTTATGATATGATATGTAAATGTAATGTATACATAAAACACACAAAATAATTAGTGGTGGATAAGGAATATCTTACTTAAATAAAATGTTAGATGAAAAAACCCTTACTTTATGCCAGAAAGCATTCTGCACATGTACTTAATGTACTGGAATATAAAATTAGTTTCATTTATTACATAATGTACACCCTACTTATCCTATATTTTATTCATTATAATTTAATTAATTTCATTCATCACCATTATGATGAGTTATAATTTTTAATCTCATTGTACCAAAAGGGTTCTTTTCATGGTTTTATGGTCGGTATCCTTGAGTACAAGTATGAGAGTTCTTTTTCAAATTGGAACTAATTGTCTAGAATTAATATTATTTAGAATTAATGAAATTACAAGAGTTGAAATGGACTCATATATAATTTTTTTTTCAAATATGTGGACTATTCATTAGATAAAATGGTAATGATCAACATTAGTTTATTTTGGTGGGTTTTTATCATCACAGAGTAGTTTTGTTTTATTATTTAATATTATGAATATATATTAGTTTAAAAACATAAAAAAATTATAATGAATATGTTGTATTCTTTTTTAATCATAAATTTTTTAATATGACTCGTCTTTAATGGGGTAATTTAAAAAGAATAATTGTCGTCCATGAAGGTGATGAATCGACACCTCATAGATGATGTTTTCATTTTTTGAAATAAAAGAGAGGAGAAGATATTTAATGATGGATAATACATTAATACTATAAAACTATATTATATTTATTATTAAATAGTTACCATGCTAATTTGGATAGGGGAGGTTAGGAATAGATAAGAAAATAAAAGGTAATAAAAGAGAAAGAGAGAGGGATTTACCTCTTGAGTGGCGTCTCCATGAGAACCTCCTAAAAGGAATTGAAAGTGGTCATTTTGTGAGACAAGCAAGACCATGACATGTAAAAGAGGTTTGGGAGAGAAATTGGGTATGATATAAGAAATATATAAGGCTTATAAGGTGTGAGGAGAAGGGTTGGTGAGTGGTGGTATTTATAGGGAGAGGCGAGGGGTGTTTTTTAATACATTATTCATTTGAATATAATTCCGGCTTAAGACTATAAATAGTGATGATTATTATGACTATGTACAATAACTAGAGCATGTGAGCACAATATAATGGTAACTTACATCATCCATGACTAAACAATGACTCAAAAATTAATTAATTTAATTATAATGTAAAATACTGTAAGTTACTACATTTCACTATTGATAAAAAAATAAACTATTTTAGAAAAATAAAGAAATTTCACCCTAACCATTTCCTAAAGTGTAGATTTAAAAAAATGGATTTACATTATAAAAATAATTTCATAAATATGATAAAGTTAATTTATAATTAAAATATTCATTTATTACAAAAATATAGATTTTAATATTATAATAGATTTTATGACACTTGAAATATTAATTAACGCCTCATAAAATTATCTTATAATTATAATAAAAAATAAAATAAATTATAATTATATTTTCTGAAAATTAGTTGTCTTTAAAATAATAATATTAATTAAAAAATTAAAAATAAACATTTATATTTCACAAAAATACCAATAAATATTTTATCATTTTAAAACATTTTTTTACTTATTACATGATATAAATATACCATATTTCCATTTATGAGAAACCTAAATTTTATATATACGTTCATAAGTGATGTTATTATTCAAATGGGCACATCATTATTCCTAACGACCCACATTACTATTCTTAATGGTCATGTTAATATTTAATCGTATATCATGTTTTTAATCTCGATGTTGAGTGAAATATAAGCTAACGAAGATGTTAAATTTAAAATATATATACCACAAATTATTGATGCGTTGATGAGAATTCCTCATGTAATCCCTAGAACATCATGACCATAGGACTCTATAGCCTGCAGTTATCCGCATACCTGAACACTAGCTCGCTAAGCCTATCATGGATGTCCTGTGGTTGGTGGTGGCAATAGGTTAAACCACTAACCACCACATACTACTCTACTAACCCCTTTACCATGTCTTCTGCCCTGCAGAACTCCATGATCCTACAATTGTCTCATCCTGGAAGAAACCTCAACCATATCCCCATCATTTTTATCATGGGTTGAAAAATCTAATTCAATGTGTCCCCAACCATAATAAGAGAAATACAACCTCTCCCATGAATGATTTGAGTTATCCTGAGAGCTCTATGCTGTTGATCCACTATTCTCGGACAATCACTAGAAGTATATGACATGCTTAGATACCTATAACTGTCGTCATCTACCTGTTACCAAGGTCTCATCTCCTAGGTTACCACTAACACCACCAACTTTCAGCATCTATTTTTTATGAAGCTATCCACTACTAAGTCCCGCTAAAGTACTCAATATTCTTTGTGGATGAAAATAGATATCACTAAAGAACTGATTTATCTATGTAAGAGCTACACAATGTTCCACGATCTAAATAATGGACCTCACACCATATCAATGGTGTACTATAAGAGAACATTAAACCTCACTTAGTACTCCTCCACATTTATACTTCCCTACTATAGATATAGAGGATCCTAGATGTGCACAAATCACATCCCGGCCGGATAAAACTCCTCTTTAAAGAGTCCCTCAATGTCTACCTTGGATATATTTGTCCCCTCATATGACTGAGTCACCAAAATACACCACTTCCCATCAGATCCCTAAAGATGACTTGTTTAGAGGATAATCATCAGATCTGTAGGTGTACTCATAGGGAGGAAAACTTGAGTGACTACCTCTAGCCAGTCCTCGACCACTTGTGGGTTTGGATTTCCCCAAAACCTAGGAGGTAGCTAACAATGTAACTTGTATAATGCATACATCTAATGTTCATCCTCAACCGAAACTTTCAGTGCTAACTATTTCTCAACAGGTGGTGGTGTAGCTAGTAAACTACTCGAAGATTTTATCTTTGATTCAGAACCTTGTACCCAAGCCTCATCACTCAACATATCGTCATTATGGTCATGTAGAGGAATACAAGCTGACTGTCTTCATAGAGTAATAATGAAACATACAAGATGATTCTTGATCAAAGAGTATATATTGGTAGATAACCCAATAAGGACATAAAAACCACAACTCATTCCTATATGATTCATGTATTAATGTATTACCTACAACCAATTTCTACATGTAACGAGTCTAAAGGTAAGAAATCAGAGTACAAATCTTTGGATACATTAGTTTTCACACCAATATTAGAGTCTCTGGCATGAAATTTGAACTTGCAACACATAACACTGTTTCTATACGACCCAAACCAATATCATATACTCTGGTCTTATGGTAAACCCAAATCCTCAATACCACTCTATCATGAACCAACCCGATAAGGCCAGAACAGTGATTTCCCCAAGCCCACCTCCATTAGGACTAGTGCTTGAGACCAATGTCGAGTAGTCATATCACCCACATGGTAGGCATTAGCCTGATGTACCTATGCACATGCACACATATCCAAACCCATATAATCTTGAAATATAAAACAATTTATGCCAATGCATGCATACATCTATAATCCTACATATAGAGTATGGTAATAAATTATAGAAAATGATAAGGGGGTTAAATACAATCCTAACCAAAACAAATGTATGGAGTCCAACCTACTCAAATGGTGTGGATGACTATAAAAGGAAACCACATAAAAAAATCATATTTTATCTAGCTTAAGCTATGTTCTACCAACTCCCTTTCCTCCTAAGACACCTTAATGTGGATTTTAATTTTTATAAGACAATAGGTGCGGGCATATCCCAGGTAGTGGTGAGTATAACAATACCCAGTACGACACCTCAAAAAAATTAATGACATAGAATCATGAATTTTCGTCCCATAACAAGGATTTAGAAATAAGAGGAAGAACCTAGAAATACTAAGGATGTACATCGTGCCCCTAGGTGGTCTCAACCAAATTTTCTGCCAACGGATTATGTTTGAAGATACAAGAGAATGTTCGTTCTATGGAATCCAACTCCACATGTCATGTTATCATTATAGAAACTCATCCGAGAGGTCATGATTATTAGGCCCTATCCAAGAAAACTCACTAGTCCATGAATACCTCGATAATCTTATAAGAGATTACATGTAGAACCACTAGTGGACACCAAAAACCTAATTAGGATCAACCATCTATCTAGGGGATCATATGCAAACAATACATCAAAGGGGATCACAATCTATTGTTGTGGATGTAATATCGCATTGTACCATCGAGGGGATGGAGCAGGGGAACACACTAAAATGATATTGATCCAAAATTAAGAAATTAAAGGCTTCAAATATTATCAAAGAGGGTACATATCATGTACTAAGGAGTACACAACATTTCTTGAAAACCACTGGTATGCACATGTGTCACATACCCATATGAAACATAAATCTAAAAATACATATCATGTAAGAATATATACATGGAATATAGAGGTCTATCAATACCCTTCCTATACCTTATGTATGTGCTCATGTATTATTGTTTGTACCCATTTACCAACCCATGTACACCTATCTATGATTGTGTACACCTATCCATGTTCATGTACATGTATCTTCCGATGTACTCTAACCGTGTAAGTGTACCCCAGTTTTCCGGTGCCTATGTACCCTATGAGGTACACTTCGAACTACTTACACGGTTTACACAACATGTGAAATATGTCACATAGTGTGTGATATTTTTCTCTCTATATAAACCATAACACCACATAGATGTTCCCACAAATTCTCTAACACGAGATTACATGTTGCATAATATAGGATCTTCCAAAACCTATAGATCTTATTTGTGTCACATCTACCATTATTCTAGTCATAGAATCAAAAATATGGGGTCATCCAACACATTTTATTTTCAATTGATGGGATTAGGGCTCTGATATGCTTGAAAACTCACCCCCTGAGTCACTATTTCACTACATTGAATTGTCATAGCATGTTCTTCAAGGATAAATAGAACCCACCAAGAATAGTCATCCTCCATTATACCATTGATCATCCTCTATTATCATTAAACATCAATCACACCCTCGATCATGACCCACACCTACGTTGTTGTTCTATTGTGCCAACGATCGGTATTGAATGATCATATATCCAATATTCATCAAACAATAGGCTAATGAAATTTCCCATGATGAGCATGTGAAGAAATGGGGTATAAATCCTTAAACCACAAACATGAGTAATGATCCTCAACCATATTCCATTTTGGCCTTGATCCATTTTTGAAGAATTAGTTGAATGAAGAGGGAATAAACAACATGAACAAATAAATCAATCGTAAATAAAACCGATTATTAATGCATGAATCAATTATTATTTTTGGAATTAATCCTTGTTCGATCGAGATAAAGAAACAGGATGAGATCACAAAAATCAAACACCCTACCTAGAGATTTTACCGATCACTGATGATGAATGATCATGGATTTTTATTGTTGGCAAGATCTATGAACATAGATGGTGCAATTATCCCCAATCGTGATCTGAGCTGATCTAATCTGACTTGATATCGTTTTCCAAGAACACTCTCCACCAATAGTCCTGTAGATCTCTAGGGTTAAGTATTCAACCCCAAGATCTCATAAAGATAACATATTTATAGACTAAAATAGTTTGTCGCATCAAAATAATAAAATAAATAAATAAATATATTTATTTTATTATTTTATCTCATGACATATATTAACAAAACGTCTGATGAAAAAAATGTTACGACATTACTAGGATACATCTCATAATAATAACTCAATTGAAGCCTCATATTTTTGATCGAATCCTCCATTTAAGAGTTATTCAAAATTTTCAGTAAAATTATGTGCACGTGATATTTATATGTTTATTATTTTTCAAATATGAATTCCAGAATCATGGGATATCAGAATCCCATGTTATCCTAGCACTTGGATCTGATAATAATTAATATAATATTCTAATGTAATCCATGAAAAGTAAGAGTAGTTTTATTCATTTTAAAGATATTTATTGTTTATAATTTTAGAGAATTATTTCATAAATCTTATATAACAAAATCATATATTACAATGTAGACACTTCAACTTAGTGTCCATTTTTACGACAATATAAATCATTTAAAATGAAACATGTTTTCTTTTCCTGACAAATTTTTATGTTAAAAATGACATATTCTTTGTTCTTAATCGTCCTTAAACCATGTGAAAAACATTTAAAAACATGTGGCTGGCACAAAAATATCTGTAAGTGGCATACAAGAATGAAATTCATTATTCCGTTAAAAAAATATGAAAACCATTAATTTTTTTAACTTTATCACAATGTTTTTTGAGAATATAAAATAAATCATATCCATATAAAAACACACAATTTTATTAAATAATATCTTTAATATCCATAAGAAATTAGAAACCCTTATAAGAATCATAGAGAATTATATTCATGACCAAAGTTAGATATAACATGATCCTAGTAAAATACATAGTTTAAACCTCCATAGTTAACTCCATCCTTCTCTGATATGACATAAGATACATTACCCAATGCATTGGATAGCGATACTAGTATCACCTGTAATATAATTTTTATTTAACTCACCTATCATATTAGATTTATTGGGCTCACCCATCATATAAGTTTTAACGATCTCACTCATCATATAAAACGTATTGGGATCATCCATAGTTTTCTATAATGCTCAATTACCTTATCATGAATAATTTCTTTTACATTTCCATCATAAAATCCTTTAAAACACATTTGAACTCGTATGATTTTTTTTCAGATATAGAAATACCATTCCCTTTTTAAAATCCATTTTCAAAACTAAAATACATGGAAGATAAGAAATAAGGGTATTTATTTAAAGAATACAAGAAAACTATTAATGGAATCTAAACATAAAAAATTTTAATAGTAAAAAAAAACCGTTGACTTCATATACGTTAAATAAGAACATTCCTTTTGTATTTTTGCTAAAACATTATGTAGAAAGATTTTCTTTAAAAACATTTGAATGAAAGTAAAAAGTGACATAAAATATCCTTTATAATTTGTTTATTTCCAAATAAATTCATCCATAAAATAATTTTTAATAATATGTATATGGAATGAAAATATTTAGAAAAAAAATGTTTATAACATTTAAATAGATATTTTTAAATTAATGGGTCAATTGCCTTGAGTTGTAATCATCATTTATGTTATTTATATTCATGAATAATAAAATTATGTTAATTAATTACTTTATTAAGAAAATTTTTAGGTTTATTATAACTTTTTTTTTCATTCCATGTTATATTAAATTAAATAATAATTTATATTCATGTTGGATGTTTTGATAATATTTAGTTCATATGTTCAAAATGACTTTGGTAGGATGGATATGGTAAAATTGGTATACATTTTATCATATATAGAATAATAATAATGAGATTTTATTAATTTTTATACATCAATTATATTTTTTTAAACCAACAATTAAATTTGGTTATGATAAATTAACTATAATACAATCATGGAGACGATAAGTCATATGTACACATTGGTAACATTCCAATTTTTCAATGATCATGATGGAAAGAAGGGAAGTATTATTTAACCTTTCAAAAATTATAATTATATCATGAATATAGTATTATTTCTATAAATAAATATATATATAATATTTATGTGATATTATTAAGAAAAAATAATCCAATCATTTCGTGGAAGTGGTAATCCACACGTATGCATGAATGATGTTATCATTTTCCAATGAATTAAAATGTATGAAAATAGATAATATATTTTCATTCCAAAATGATAATTATGTGGTGAATATAATATATATATATATATATATATTAAATCCCTAATTATTACCATACATAAATGGTAATGATGGGAAATTAATTGCATCAGTTTGCGAGATGGTAGTATGTCATACACATGAACAACGGTTACCTTCCTCATATGATCGAATAGAAGATGGATATAGGTTACCACAATAAAATAATGACATATCAGTATATGTGAGATATTTATGTTGTTAATTAATAATTATTAAGGAATATTTGATGGTGATGGATGAAGAATGATTATTGAAATAGGATAGTAAGGACTTATACCTTATCCTCAGACCACCTCATTATCATACAGATTAAGCCTCCTATATATGGGTTTTTGGTGAAAACAAGAACCCCTAGGATGTGGGGAATGAGGTTTTTTAGGGAATTGGGGAAGTAGTTTCAAAACTATAGTTCTCAAAAAGTGTGAGTAAGAGACTAGATGAGGTGCCCTTTTATAAGTGAGTGGAGAAGCACTCTTGAGATTACATAAATTAACAAATTAATATAAATTAACATTTAATTAAAATGGCTCCAAATTGGAATAAATAAAATATATGATATTTATTGGTTGAAATATTCCCATAAAATAATTTTATACTTGTTAAGATTATGTTTTTACCCTTATCTCCTTATTTTAACACTCTATTAACCCTTTTGTCAATTATAGTGATATTAATGTATTTTACTGTTTATGAGCCTAGAAAGTTACTATAAAAGGAAAAGTGGAACGTAAATGGATTATCGATGATATTTCAAAAAATTTATAATTCATGTGGCTAAAGACAATATTTTTAATTATTTTAAATAATTTAATATAAAATTCTTTATTATAAAATATTAGTAATAACAATTTTCGAACCATTCATTAAATATCCCATTGAAAACAAAATGACACAAAATTTATTTGAATATAATCATTTAAAACATCCCTAATATTTTATATGGATTAGTAAAATTTATGTGATATAATATTTCACCCAAAAAATACTTATTTTTGAGTTTTAAAATTTATTTACATGATTTTTCTACTGCTTGCACAAGCACTGTGTCAAAGATGTTTAAGCATTTAAGGTAATTATTTAATCACTAAAATTTGAAAATAAATTACCTTGATTAAAAATTATTTCTGAAATAACCACTTATAATCTAACAATTTTTTTTATTCTTGTCACAATATAATATAGATATTACAAACAAGTGAGTGAATTTTTTTTTATATTTACTTAAAAAATTTAAATTTTATAATCAAATGATAGTGTAATTAAATTTCCACATTTTAGAAATATTAATATTATAGGTCTAAAAACACATGTAAAATAATATAAATAAATGTTTTTGGGGTATCTTTATACCTTATCATATTATTTTTATCCTTAATTACTCGATTTACCCTTATTAAGATGAAAAATATTTTCTATAGTTACCATTCATAATAAAAAAAATTAAGAAACCTATTTACCAAATTTGAATATGATGATTCAAAATATGGAATATATTTTTAACGAAAAAATTTATAAAAGTGAAATAAATAAATTTATGTTTAAAATGGAAAATTCAATGAAAAATGATTTTTAGATAATGTGTTTTTAAGGACAAAAATGAACTTATACCAAAATATGGTATAATGATACTTTTTGAAAAATTAATTAGATTATTTATAATATAAATGAACCAATGTTACTTTGAAACCATTTTTAAACCTAATTGAACATTATAAATGCTTGAAATGAAAAGGCATTTTGTTATAAAAAGCAGTATTTTTCACTATTCATAGAAAAATAAAGCATTGCAGAAAACTCATAAAACATCATCCTAAATAAAGTTTTATATTATTATTTCAGTAAATTAATTGTTGTTTTTCAAATTAAAATTCTATATAATTTTTTAAAAATACCATATAACGAACGAAAACCTTATTTGTTTAGAAATAAATCCTTTTTTCCTTTGGACTGAAAAATTACCCTATATATGAATTTAACTATATAAAAACTAATTAATGAATAAGTGAAAGTTTCTAATATTAACATTAATAGGGTTTTTACATTGCTCATAATATTTTCATATTTTTATATTTATTCCATATCTCCAACTTTTTTTCATGTTATGCCACATTTCTATGTTGACATTCATTACATGTAATGTGATATTCTATGTTTATGAATATTTTCTATGTTATTAAACACCATTATGTTTCATCATGACTTATTACATGATTTATGATCCATAATTTTTAACTATCCTAACTATACTCATATGATCAATTATGATCATTGATTGTTGTTGCTTTTGTTTAACATTATTTACATTTTGATCTCACCACATTATTATGTCTCCATTTCCTAATGTTATGAGGAAAAGAAATACATATGATGTGTCTAGAAGAGTATCTTATATGAAAAATTTGGGTTAGATCTTGAACACCAGTTAAGAATTAATCAATTTCTTATATAGTGGATAATCTTTTTGTTGATTGAAAATGAAAAGGGGTTTTTTATTTAATGTTTTTTCATAATTCTATAAAACTCTAAACCTAAAAGATAATGGTAATGTATTAAAATGAAATATTTTCTTTAATGTCATGTAAATAAGATATTCATTTCCGAGGTTCTATAAAAACTCTTTTAGATGAAAAAATCAGTGTGGTATGGTGTCTCCAATGGCTCATCTTATTCATAGGTCTCTGTGAAAATGACACCTCACTAGCCCAGCACAAGAGTGTCCACATTTACTTCAACAAAAAGGAATTGAAGAAGGCATGATGCACAAGAGGGACCAGATTTACATCCACTACAATTCATTCAATACGACATGATCCATATCAAAAATTACAAAACCACATGAAAAAAAATTAGGATGGCCCAAGGGGAGAAATTCTCATCAATCTATACAAGAAAGGGATAGTCAAGGAGTCTCATGAACACACCATAAAAACCAAGTTTAATGTTCCAAATATGGCCAACTAATAACCCAGCTCAACACACCAATCCATTCACACCCTTTTGAAATATCATTTTCAAACACCCTTTGGAACAAAAAAATTTGGGAACCACATTCAATACCATTTTAAAACTATTAAAATAAAAATACCTTTTCATTTAAAACATTTTTATTAAACCCAATCATTTTCCCATTTGAATCAATTCCATAAAAATCCAACTCCGCTGTCATGAACCGGTTGAGGCCCGTATAGCTAGTAATATGCTGAGTAAAACACCATAAGACTAACTCATATAGGCCAATGATTAGAAACCAAAACCGATTAGGCATATCAAACACATGGGAGGCTTTAGCCTAAGGACCCTATAAGCACACACACATCTCCAAACACTCATACAATATTGAATGTTAAATTTCAATTGATACCAACTATATGAATACATTTATATCCCAAAATCAGATTATGAAAATTATACATTAAATCTCAAAGGTTCATATATAATCCCACCAAAATTTTAAAAGTGTCCACATTGATATGATGGAAGGGACTATTGTAAAATGCAACACCTGGTAGAACCAATGTCCATCTAGATCACAATGTTCAGCCTTCTCCAGGTCCTCCTAAGACTCCATAAAAAGGTCTATCATATGAAATAAATAACATATTCAGGTTGAACCCATGTATGGGTGAGTATATACATACCTAATAGGTACCACAACAATCCAAAAAGGATGTAATAGAAGTAGTCTGCTCAACCCATAAGCAAGAGGGTACACAAACCCCATGTGAGAGAGAAAGATAATCTACATATCCACAAATCACCTAAGAGCGATGAGTTAGAACATCATCACAAAGGTATATTCATCTGGATATGGTAAATATAAAAAATAACCCAAAATAACCTAAATATACTTAATACCGACATTAAGTCTCAATGTGGTATCAATCACACTATCAGCCACATTATTCAACTTGAGGCTTCATTGTAACATTCGTCCAGAAGAACTCACTCCATAAGTTATTCTATCACTGATAGTGCTCAACTGAGGAGACATGTTCATCAGGATTTCAATGATGAATTACTTTTTGAAACTCAAAAATTCTTGATACACATATAGTGGATATAACTTAGGGACTCTAGGGTATACTGGATCCTCCCTAAAACTATAAATAACTCGATACTCTAGTAGGGGATATCACCAATGGAATATGAAGTATATCAAACCCTACCTATAATAATCCTATAAGTAGGTGATTTTACACACATGTATGTTGGCCATTATGAGTCCTCAAAATTTAATAATGGAATACAATGAAATGATATAGGATCGCACCTTGGGTTACATTGATGAATACCCAAACTCTATTTAAAATAATCCCACGCAGGAGATCACAGCTGATGCCCAGGATGTGATACCTCACTATACCCTCATGGGGATGGACCAAGGGAACACACCCCATTGTCATTGGTCTGGACACCATTGAAATAAGTGTCTCACTATCACCAACTATGATCATAATTATAATGCCAAAACAAAGGTCACCATCACATTCTATGCTAAGAAATACCTAGGATAGGATACTTGTGAGCCCCAATCTGAGTCTTCAAGAAGATGATACATGAGGAAGAAGTCTCTAACGGGGTATATGGCATGCCCTATAAGAGTACACAACATGACCTCTGAGAATGAACCCTATTCAGGTACCCTCATGGTGCTTGGGGTGTATATGTAAATTATGTGGCATGTACATATGGTTACATGGAATGTAAGCTCACCTCGGTACCTGAGTGTGTTCTTTCCTGCACATGGATTGACTGTCCATGTGACTATACATGGTGAGTACATGCCTGAGGGTATGGCCATATCCTCCAGCCCATACCCATATACATCTGATCGTTCCTATGCACATCACCCAATGCCCATGTACCTAGTCATCCCAGTGTACACTTGGGGCATGTTCTTGTACTACTCCATGACCATGTCCTATTATCAAGGGGGTCTACCCCTCTACTCGTCCACATAGCCTAGTACTACTAAACTGTGTGTACTCCCAGTACACAGTGTGTAGTCCAAAAATCTAATTATTCCCACAGTAGGAAGAACACATTTTTCTCGATCCTGAACAACACATCATGTTATCAGGTTTTCTAAATCGGAAAATCTCTACAAACCTCCAGAAACATTAGTTTTCCAATAATCATGCATAGATCAACCACCTATGGGTCCTTATAAAATCATAAAAGTGATTTTAAACCTTTAAAAACACATATATAAGGATTGGGATATAAAATCCTAAAAATTCATAACTTATGGTGAAACATCGAAGACTCAAGTGAATATCCACACCCTGAAGCATATACACAACGATCTAGTCTCAATTGTTATCAAGGACAAGGTCTGGTGGAACCTCCTCTCCTCCTCAGTTCATCATTCACACAAGGGAGAACCCTCTCCCTCTCTCATACACGGAATGTAATGGTAAGGGGTTATTTTAACCGTTATAATTAATAAAATAAAATAAAATATATAAATAATTATCACATCTTCTAATTACCGTCTTCCACATAATTTATGACATCGGTAAAATTTATTTTTCACCTACGGTAAAACTCACATTCCGGATTTAATGGTGGCCATAGATTTAATATAAGAGACTCTTTTATATATTTATTTCATTATTTAATAATAATTATGCACGTATGATATAATATATTTATTATTTCTATTATATCAATATTTTTTCTCTTTAAGCATTGAAATATCATGCTAGCATAGTGCCTAACATCAAAAATATTATTTAAAATATTCCAATGATTACCATCTAAAAAATAGATTCATTAGATCAACCTAATTCCGTCTTTAAATGGGATAGAATTCATTTCCAATTTTTCTAATTCATTTGAAAAATGAATGATTGAAACATTTAAATAATCTCATGACATTCAAAAATCCCATTTTATAATCACATATCTTTCAAAAACCCTTTAGAAAATAAAAACCATTGGAAACACATTTAACATCCTTCATGGCTACTGAATTTCCCTTTAAAAAAACATTCAAATTCTCAAACACAAATCTAATGAAAAACAAATTTAACATTAATTAACTTACCTCCAACACAAGGATTAAGTTCATATCCTCAACACCTACACATTAGCGACAATAACATATATAACATCTTATAACATGATCAGGTTATATCAATTACATGAATTAAGTAAATGAAATAAGAGCATGCATGCTTATCCATGGTTCATGATTTCAACCAATCGTTTCAATATTCCATGTGAAACTTCCATAAACAATAATAATAAAATCATAACCATAATATAACATGAAACTATATCATCTCAATTGATAAAAGAAATATCACATCCCTTGTAACTTGGAGGTCCATTATATGAGTGTTGGTCAGACACCATATTAATTCTCTTACTTGATTTCCTATTATCCCATATTTTTTTCTACCATGTTCTAAAAAGAATAAAAGAAAACAAATTTGATTTCATTTAATATTATCTCGACCCAAATAACTCGGTTTGGATCATGGTTACATATAACCTTCTATGCGTCTCCCCATACGAAAGTGGTCGTAGACTAGTAGTCAGGGCCTGGGAGGCAATGTGGGGAGATTATGTCCTCGTTAATAGGTGTCCAACATATTATGAATCTCACTGTATTTAGTTGTAATGGTGATAAATACTTTTTAAAGTGTTTAATGATCTCAATTATGTGACTATAAGTTAGACTTGATGTCGTCTTGTTAAAATCATGAAACAACCTTAAAAGGTCCTCTACAAGTATTAATAGAAGTATTGAATCCATGGAGTGAAGATCATGGATACTTATAAGTGCATTTAGGAAAATGAGATATCCTCTTATTAAATCCCAATTTAGTAGGAAGCATTGGATAGCTAGTGCAGTGCCAGCGGCCACTAGTTGGCATAAATAATGGTGTTCCCATCCAGTAGAGGTCCATCAGCTACTCGGTGGAGGAGAACTAGCTAGCTAGTATATATGTACATAACCAATTTTGGGAAATAATCTTACTAGCCATCCGTTGGGAGCTCACTGGTCATTAAGTCGGTTCAACAGGCTCATGGAAAGCACCACAAACACCACCAACTACCCAGTGGAGGATACTGAGTAATCAGTGGGATCAGGTCAACATGTTCAATACTATATTTATTTTTTGTTAAAACTCTTTTATTTATGTCTTCAATGAATTCATTACCCCGAACGAATTATAGAAGGTTTTCAATGATTTTGGAGATTATACATAGATCTCTTGGTGGCCATGGAACCTCACCTTCTCAACCATTATCTAACTCCAATGTGATCAATCACCAAGTTGATCTCAAGTTATCTATTTTCCAAAATTATTTTCCATCCTGGAGTGCATTCTTAGTGTAATTATCTTAACACTCTCTTCCTTTTTCTAATTTTATTCTTCTTATTCTTTATATTCATTTGAACGAATTGATAAATCACTAACCTAGTATTGCTTCTAAGAAATAATATCTTCTTAATATTTCCTTTATTATCATTTATCCCTAACATTAAATTGACAGAACCATATTTTCTTTCTATAAATTTTATAATAAAAAGGGCTATTTTTTTAGATTTATAGCTATTCCCATTAAAAATCTAGTTTTGATAGTAATTTTAGTTTCTTGATATAACAGAAATTACAAGGGAGTTTTTATGTCTTGGTAACCATTAAATATAAGTGAATAATACATTAAATCATACAGAAATTGAGGGGGCATACATAGGGTCTCTTTTTGAGCTGTTGTAGAACATCCATCGAAAATTCTGCCTTATTTACTTTTTGTATTTCTATTTATTATTCACTTTCATTGATTAAATTAATCTGTTATTTAATCCATAAATAAGCTTAATCGATTATTTTATGAAACTATCATTTTTTATCCTTCCACATTCATTAACATATATTATTATATCATTTCACTTTTAGCATTTATTTTTTTGTTAGTCTTTAAATAGGTTTTAATTTTCTTTAATCTTTCTAAAATAGGTTTTTATTCTTTAAAACTTTTTTTCCTTTGATTTAAAATGAAAATTAACCCCACACCCCTCTTGTCATTTTATTCTCTTGTAACCTACATTTGGTATCAAAAGAGTCATGCATTGATTTATTTACTTGTTTTCAAATTCCTTATAATATTATTTTGTTTTCAAATATTAAACTAATTTTTCAAGAAATGGTAGTTTTTATAAATGACTTTTTCTAACACCCATGGTGCTCCCAAAGCATGCTCTATGGGTCATGCACCCTTTTATATGGTAATTATTATGGTTATTGGAAAACATTCATTCATAATTAACATAGATCTATTTTTTATCCCATATGTAAAATTAAAATGCATGTTTATATCTATGCTACTAAAAAATAAGAGAAATGGTCCCCTGATGGTATTTATGATTTTAAATTATATGGTAAACCAACAAATTTCTTGCATTTTAGTTTAGATCAAAATTAATTTAATAGTAGTTAAACATGGAACAAGGATCATGAAATAATGAAATTATTAGAATTATCTCATGATGGAACAAAAAACCTCAAGGATACAGGATCAGATATGTTTCGACATGACTTTGAATATTTTTTTATGCATACTAATAAATCTACTACTGAAATGTTTAGTTTATTCAATAATTGTGTGTTGTTCAAAAATCTCTAAGTTAATTTTTTTTCTATAGAATCTTTATCCAAGAAAATATTATGGGTTTTACAAATAAATGGGGTAGTAAAAGTCATCTTGGTCCTAAAAATGAAACATATAATGAATATGATGGTTGAGGAGCTTATTAGTTCTCTCATCACATATGAGAGAGATATGCTAATACAATACGAAAAGGAAAAAAATTATGACAAATAAATGATAAATATAATTCCTTTTTATGAAATCAATGATGACTCACTAGAAAGTGAAGTTAGTATTGCTCAAATTTCAAAAAGTGTGAACAAATTAAATGATTAAGAAAAGATCAAATCAATTTTTTTAGAAAGGAAAATAAATAAATTAAAGTAATTATCTTTCGTTTCAATAATAAGGGTCACATAAAACCAAATATTCAATTGATAAAAAATCCTAATGATAAGAATTATTCTATGAATTCTCTAAATGTTCCAACCTAGAGTGATAATGTGGCCACGCTTTTAGGAAAAGAATAAAGTGATTAACGTCATATGTGCCTCATGGTCAACATATAGATATATGGAGAAGTAATTTCTACATATTCCAATTCGTACTATTATATTTCCTCCACCTATATTTAGGTTATTAAGATCTTCTTTTTTCTAAATATTAGCTTCAATATGGTTTTTTGAACTTGTTTCAAAATTTAATGTTCTTAAAAAGAATAACAACCTTTTTGTTTTTTAAAATTATCTTCTTTTAAAAGAAAATTATGGTCTAGTTTTAAAACGAAAAGAACCACTAAATGTTGAATGTTTGTAATTTCTAAATAAATATATCAAAAATAATTTCTCATTAAACCCATGGTGAAGAAACCTGGAATAAAATATTGTGATATCAACAATTTATGAAAATAAATTTTAAGATTAGTTTTCCAAAACTATCTAGTTTTTCCAAAAACCGTAAAAAATTACTTCTGTGAAATTAATATCCCAAAATAAATTTTGTAATAATTGTAAAAAAAAAATTTCATACTTTTTATGAATGAATTTGTCGAAATGTTTGATACGTTATATCAAAAAGAATTTATATTTCATGTATTTTTCCTAATGGAAAATCCTTTTCTAAACAAGTTTGGAATCTAAATTATTTATTAGCTAACTAAAGTGGACCCAAGATATGATTACCAAAAACATTATTCTCTTAATTATTTTTATGATAAGGGTCTCATTAGAAAATCCTAAGATGTTACTTGGTATATGGATAGTTTTCTCTCGAGGAATATGTGTGGTGACCCTTCTAAATTAAATCATCTCAAATACATTGACGGAGGACATGACAAATTAGGAGATGGATCAAGATATAAAATTAATGGTATATATACTATTCATTTCCCCAAATATAATTTAATTAAAGATGTTTTAATTTTTAATGTAATTAAGTATAATTTACTATGTACAATTAAATGTTTTGATAGCAGTTTCAAAATTACATTAAAAAATTATTTTTGTAATGTTATTAATTCTGAAGGAAAGCTTTTATTTATAGCATCATATTTTCAAAAATGTTTATAATATATATTTAAAATCTAATAAAATTAAAAATATTTAGGTATTTAAGTGAAAAACATAATGAATATTGGATTTTGCATCAGTTCCTTGGTAATTCTAAAAATTATTCAATTTTTAATCTCAATAATAATTGACAATTATGAGATTAATCAAATATTTCATTTAAAGATAACATAGTTTGGGAAACTTTCCAACTTGTCAAGAAATAGAAATCTTCTTCAATATCTAAAATGGTTGCTTTTTTAATATCCATGGATCTAGCCCACCATTATCTTTTTGGGGAAACTCAAGGTTATAGTATCATAGGTAAATCGTACACCTTTGTAATTATTGATGACTACACTATATTTACATATGTTTTCATCTTATCTCATAAAAATAAGTCTAGTAATGTATTTAATAAATTTTCAAGGAAATAAAGAAATGAATAAGGCTACAAACTCTTTTCCCTTATATGGTTCCATGGTGGAGAATATAATGAAAAAGTAATTTATGATTTGTGGGATTCCTAAGATTATCATCACACCTTCTCTTCTCCTATAACACCTCAATAAATTGGGGTTATCAAAATATGAAATAGTAACGAACATGAAATGTATAAGAATCTCTTGAATAATTTTATCATTCCTCAATTTTAATGGTCCTAGATAGTCAATACCAATTTATTTATCCTTAATCATGTTCTCATTAGACCCATATTAGTATATAATACCTATGAACAATGGAAATACAATTGTCAAAAGCTGGATTATTTAATGTTTTATGGTTTTAAATGAATGATACTTAATGTTAAGGATTATTTAAGAATGTTTTACCCTAATTTTGGTGAATATATAATTATTTGGTAACCAAACTCATGTAAAGCCTTTTGAGTTTTCAATAAGAGGACTCAAAAAGTAGAAGAGTCAATTCACATAAAATTTGATGAGAATCTTCCTAAATTACATCGACAAATTGATGTGGATGTTGAGCAACCTAGTTTGACCTTCCCTAAACATCAATCTTCTAAATTAACTGAAGATTTTCAAGACCCCTTCTCCTCATTTACCTTAAACAAGAATTCAATCAAAAGATCATCCACTTGAGAATGTAATCATTGAATTACAATCTGAAACCTATACTAGAAGGTTGGTATTAAATGAAGTTTAATAAAAAGTTCTTATATCTCACATTGAACCACATTCAATTAATGATGATAATTGTATATTTTTCATGAAAGAGTTGTTGAATCAATTTCAAAGGAAAAATGATTGGAATCTCATAGAACGTCCCGATAATCATCCTATTATTGACACCAATTTGGTTTTTCAAAACAAACTTTATGATGAAGTACTTAATATTAATAACAAGGAATGACTTTTTTCTAAAGTTGATAATCAGGAAGAATTTACTGGTTAAGGTGAAACTATTCCACTCATTTTATATCTTAAACCAATTATAAAATTGTTGAAATTATCTACTCATTTTAATTTTAGACTTTTTTCAAATTTATTTCAAAAGTGATTTTCAAAATGGTTTTATTTATGATTTTTTTGTAGACCATCAACCTTATTTTGAAAATCATAAATTACCAAATCTTGTTTTACAAATAAGAATAGATCGTTACAGTTTAAAACAAGATCATTGGGCTTGGTATGATAGGTTAATTTAATTTCATATCAAATGATTTTGAAATAGGAAAATTTGATTCCATTCTTTTTCAAAACCTTTTCAAATGAATATATTTTTTTAAAATTTATATTAATTTTTTTATATTAATATAAACTAAAAAAACACTTGGTAATTAATTTTATGAATAAATGAATTATGGGTTTGAGATGTCTTTTATTGGAGAACTCAAATTCCACATTGATTTTCAAATTTTCTATAATTATAATGGATCATTTTTAAACCAACGTAAACATAGTAATGATCTTATAAATAATTTTTTCTTTGGATCATGATAAAGAAATTATAACACCGATGCGTACAAATTATAAGATAGCATTGGATGAATATGAAAAGTTGGTCAACAACAGAATTTATAGAATTATGACTAGAAGTCTACTTTACCATACTAAAACATGACCATACATTATGTTTAGTGTATGAATCTGTGTATTTTTTAAATCAAATCAAAAGGAATCTCATTTATAATATCTGAAAATGATTTTTTCATTTTTTAAAGGAAGTAAAAACATTGAAATTTTTATCAAAAGAAAAAACCTTTTGAACTTAATTGTTTTTATAATGCAATTTTTGGAGGAAGTAGACTAGATAGGAAAAGTACTAGTTTAACTTATCATCTACTAGGAAAATACCTCTTCTCATTGAGTTGTAGAAAGAAAAATTTTAGTTCGCTTTCTACATCTAAAGCAGAATATTTTGTTGTTGGGAGTTGTTTCTCCCAAATTATTTTGATGAAACTTATTCAATTAGACTAATTGGTTAACATATTATATCATCCCAATCATGTGTGACAATAAAGGTTTCATTAGTATATCTAAAAAACAAATCCAATATTTTTTCACTAAGTACATTGATCAGAGACCACCCTTACTGCCATATCAAATTAATAAAAATATATTATTCTTGACTTTTTTTTTCACCAACCATAAACTTGATGATATATTCACTAGACCTCATCCTTTTGATAGCTTTGACTTCATTAAAGGTCATTTAGGTATTATTATATTATGATACATATATCTTAACCCTGGAAATGTTGAGAATTTTTCTATTTAAGTGATTGGAAGTTATATTTGATGATATCTTTCTAAAATATTGAAATAACATTGAAGGATCCTTGAAGAGTCTTAATAAATGAATAAAAACATTAGAGTGAAGTTCCAAGATCATTATCCATTTAAGGAAATCGAGGAGCCTCATACTGAAGCTCGATAGAGTAGGCATCACTAGCTAGTCTGTACAGTTCATCCTTCCAACCGGTGGAATAGACAGTGGGACCCCAAATAGTAGAGGTCTGATGTCTAACTGGTGGAGGAACACCAGATAGTGGGTGAAAATAGGCAGAAGCACCCTTGAGGAAAATTTTCACCAACCATCTTGTGGGTTCACAAGGGTTCCAGACAGCACCACCACCACCACCGAATACCCAATGGAGGCTACTGGGTATCTTGTAGTGTCCAGATTGTAGGTCTAAGACAAAATTTAATGGTGGTCAAAACAATTTATTTATGGTCTTGAATGACTTCATTGTCCCCGGTGTATTCTGAAAGGTTCCAGATGATTTTTGAAGCTATAAATAGACCAATTGTTGGCCTTTAAACCTTGCCTTCTCATCCAATCTCCAATGCCAACATGCTTGATCTATAAATTGATATCAAGTTCTCACTTTTCCAAATTTCTTACTTCACCAGTATAGGGATTCTTCTTATTGTAAATATATTCTCACTCTCATATTATTTCTCATTCTCTTCTAGTGGTTCTTTATATACTTTTGAGAGAATAGATACTGTGATAAAACATGATTATTCCTAAGAAATCATCACTTCTTCATCATTCTTCTATTATCTGTGTTCACTACATTTAATGTGAGGGGTTTAGGTCTTCTTTTCTTAACTGTTAAAAGATAGTAGACTATTATCTTTTATTTTTAGAGAGATACCCATTAAAAAGATATAGTCAATTGTAATTATGTGTTTTGCTACAACCTAAAAAGTAAGGGAGTTTTCGTAACTTGGGAACTGATAAATTCAATAGACTAATTCATTAAATTTTCAAGAAATTTAGGTGGTAGACATAGGAACAATTCTTTAGTTATTTCTAAAAATTCAAACTAAATTGTGTTTTATTTACATTTGGTAGTTTTATTTTTTAGTCGCTTTTTTCCATTCAATTAATCAATTGTTTAATCCATCAATATATTTAATCGCTTCCTTTACGAATTATTCTTCCTTTTATTCTTCATTTTTTTTAAAAATATATTATTATATAATTTCACATTAAACATTGATTTTTATCTCTTTAAGGTCTTAAAATGTTTCTAATTATCTTTAATCATTCTAAAATAGGTTTTTAGTCTTCATGAATTTTGTTTGGTCATTTGATTTTTAAATGAAAATTCACCATCACCATCACCCCTAGATCCACCCCACCCCCTTATCGTTTTACCATACAATGACCTACACAACAATAATAAATACAATGGAAGTAATAATAAATAACTAAACCAATAACAGTCATATCAATATAGCAGAATAAATAAGAAAAAACAACACTCATACTATAATAAGATGATATACAAGAGAAACATCGAGTAAAAAGGATCCCCACATGTGAGGGATTAGTGTACTAAAATATGAAAAAGTCAAAAAATAAAATTGAGCATGATATAAAAAAATGCTAGAGTCTATCTCTGCATTGCCTCAGTTCATTCTGCTCCACCTGATCAACTTCACAACATAAGGCCCATTCCATTTTTTGGATCCCTAACCATAAAATCTACATGCACAAAGAGATGTTCATGAATAATGTGATTATAAAACTCAATAGAACCCCAAAAATGTGTCCTTATCCTAAGTACACCTTGTGTATATAATGGTGTATGAATTAACAAGAATAAGATATTAAATAATTATGCAATCGGTCAAGTCTGTGTGCACTAACCCAGTTTCCATGAACCCCAATCCCACCAACTTTGACACTATTTTAGAAGATATATCATATCAAGTCAATATCATAGTTTTAATACTGTAACACAATGAATATGATGACTCAAGCATCTCATTGATGTAAAACCACAATGGTATCAGAACCAGGTTACATAAATCATCCACGACTCAGCCGTCTCATGAAGTATAACCACATATATTTAGAAAATTTAGCAAAAGTTAATCCACGACTCAATCATATCACGATAGATTAGCCACCATATAATCAATACAATGAGAAAAAATTATTCTATTACTCAACCATATCACGATGGATAGCCACCATATAATGAGAACAATCGGAAAAAGTTATTTCACAATTCATCCATTTCAAAATGAAAAGTCACTATATAATTAGAACAAATAGCACAAGTTATTCCACAACTAAACCATCTCATGATGGATAGCCAACAAAAAATCAAAAAAATTAACACAATTTATTCAATGATTAAGACATATAATAATGGATGGAAACCATAGAATCAACCAAAATGAACACTTCATCACACTATGAAAAACGATGTTTCCTCACAAGGCTACACATTCACCCACAAGCTAATCAAGTAACAAGGAAGTGTTCTCATAGGATACACACGCACTCACATATCAATCAAGTCATAAATCTTTATAGGAAATATGTAACATGGTAGGGATTTCTTACCTCAAGTATATCAAAGTCCAATAGTCAATAACCAACACCTGATATAATCTCAATACAACAAATCCCTATAATCAGACCAAAAATCAACACATGAGGGTTCTAGAATGAAGATATAAGTAGGTAACATCTACGGTTAAGATAGGCTTGGACATACCAAATGGAAATCGGCATAATGAACAGATCTCATGTTGGCTAAGGGAATTTAGTTAATTATACCTGATCCAGGTTCTTCTCCTTCAACGATACATGGAAAACTAATCAGATCATGCTCTATTTTAGATCCATACATGAAGAATATAATATAGGGATCATTACGATAGAAGATGAAAAAATCCTGGAAAAGGATAATTAAATGGAGACTTACCATTGATTCCTATATTTAATGAGACAATATCCAATAAAAAGGAATTTTAGGTGGAATGGATTCCCTAGAATTTTCCAAAGGATTCTCTTGGTTCAAGATCCCTAACAGTAAGAAGATGAATTAGGGTCTTAGGGGCGGTTTTGGGTTAAAATTTTATGTTTTAGAATAATTAATCTCATGTTCATGGTTTGGATACAAGTCTTACCAAATTGTATGTCAACTGTGTGGAAGCTACTATCCAAACTCAAGTTAGGTCCCACGGTCAGGTCCCATGGTTTGATGAAAAATGCGTCAACCATAAAAAATTCACATTCTTCAAGGTCTTTTGTCTCATGATTACTTGGGAAATATGCACAGTTTCTCCTTACAACGCGCCCTCTAAATCACTTCCAAAACATCCCAAAACAAAACCGAAACTCCCCAAGTCCAACCCTCTCAAAAGTCACAAAGTTATATAGGAAAATAAAAAAAATTTAATGAACCATAGAAACATGAGGGGAATTACACATACCATTTAACCTGTCAAGTTTTCTGCCATCTAGTCTGTCAATATATGGTGTGTAATGACATTGCAAACTATTATCCCACATGACATTTTGCAATTAATGTGAATGCGTTCTGGTGTGTTTGGAAGGATTACACTGTGTGTACTTTTTGTGTTACATATTAATATATTTATATTTTCAATATTTATAATGTGTGCTTCAACTATTTAATCCATTAATATTAATAAATTTGATCTTATTTAAATCATTTAAATATTTTTGGTGTATTTCAAAAAAATGGAAAATTGCTTAATTCTTGAAATTTAATAGATTTTAATCACTTTTGTATGTTGAGAACAACTTCTAAAATATTGATTTAATGGATGTGGTTATTGTTTAAGGATTAATTGATGTGTTGGATATGTTGTTATCTGTAAGAGTAGGAGATAATTCAGCCATCTAAAGGCCCAAAAAATTCATTCATGTTGTAAAATTATTCAAGCTGACCACATGGGCCCCACATTAGAAAATATTACATAACTCGGTCTACAAAAACAAAAATTGGTGAGATTTTACCTTTATTTGAAATATAATTTAACCTCATTTTTACTAATTATTATCAAGAAGATTATAATTTTTAGGGAGGATATTAAATGCCCTTCATTAATGGAATATTTTTAGAAATATCTACCAAAAAATGTCATACTCAATAAAAAATCTATAAATTCTTTTTGGCACATCCAATTAATGTGAAATTTGATGGAAATATATAAAATTATAATTTTACCATCATATATGAAGGGATACTAGTGTGATTCCAAGATATTATGAGTAAAATAGGATAAACATTTCACCTGATATATTCTACTAGAGAATTATTCTACTTTTCTTTTGTCTCTTTTATTTTTCCTAGTATTCTGATATCATTTTCTCTACCATTAATCTTCATTACCCTTACCATGGTAGGGTAAAATTTTGAGTGACTGGAGAAGGTTTAGTTTTCGATTATGTAATGTTTGAGTTCATGGACTTAATTAAAGGAAATATCTTCTCCACTATGACATTGTTTTCAATTTCATATAGCAGTTCTTATTATGAAGTATAATCATATTTGGTTTTTGGTTCTATTATTGATATATTTTTTGGTCAATGATCATTTTCTCCTTCCACTAGTTTCTAGTTTATATATTATAGAATATACCAAATCATAGTGGTGAGGTTTTCGATGATTATCAGTATGTGAGAAAGGGGTAGTGGGTGTTCATGATTTCTTGGAATAAAAAATACCCAACTGGGTATTGCATAATTCATTTGAGAATATTCATTATAACTCTCTTGAAAAAGGATGTAGAGTATTCTAAAATAATATCTTGTTAATGTTTTCGCTCAATAACACCATTTGATAAAGGGATTTCTAGGAAATGATCTTGTAATCTCACTTTAAAAAACTTACCAGAATAGGATTGAATTAAATAGAATAAGGATATCATTGAAATTGGAAACCTAACTCTGAACTGATCACCATTTTCATATAATTGATTTCATTCTTTTTTTTCAATTTTTTGTCAATATTTTTCTTAAATTTCTTTTAATTTTTTAGTTTCATTTCTTCAAAAAATAAAAAAATTCCAAAACACCCCATTTTCTCTCTAATTGTATGTGACATCTTGATTTTTGTGTCCTCCTCTCTAGAGATAACCTAGGTTAACTTCATTAATAATTTTTTATATTAGTAAATAATTTTTTTTTCACATCCCACAATAGAACCATGTTAGAAAATTGTTCCGTTTTTAGGGAGGTAGTGACAACAATCATATTGTAAAAAATTCATTGTTTACAAATTTATAAAACCATAAAAATATATTTTTCATGAAGTTTTTAAATGATTAATTTTTTAATTGATGGAACAATAACCCAAATTTTAAAGAACCAATTATTTAATCACACTGTTCTATAAAGGATATGGATTCTTTATTTTATACACATATTATGGGAGCTTTAATCAAAACCATTAATGAGGGGAAATTTTAGGAGATCATCTAGGACCTTAAAGTGAACCTCAAATACGAAGTGTTTGAGGGATTGTCTTGATAATTAATTTCACATTAGGAGTAATTTTTGGAATTTTATCAATATATTTTTAAGGTGAAAAAAGATGAAGAAACTCATTCAAATGATTAGTTGTAAGGAATCCGGGAAGAAATATAGGACCCGAGAGAAAAATGGAATGGCTACATCAATATGTTCAGACATCCTTGGAGAAACCCAAATCTAAACATGAGATATTACTAGATGTGGATTCCCCACTCATCCTTTATCTTTTAGAACATAGGGAGACCTTGATGGAATTAAAAGAAGATCCATTTAGACCCACTCTACCATTAGTGAATGAGATTGATGAAGAATACATTTCTTATGATATACATATAGGAGATCAACATGATCTGGATAACTTGTGGAATGAGTGTGAGGAAAAAATTTATTCCCATATTCCTTGTAAAGTAGAATATCTAACATCATTGAAGGAAGACACCACCAACATGGTGGAATTAGAAAATCATATTTAGGATCTCGACTTCCTACCTCAATCAAGTGAAATTGAACACTTTGAGGAACCTCCCACAAAATAAAAAATTGAAACTAAACAAACATAGGGAGATAATCTTTTATTAAACATGTTATCTTCTAATTTTATTAACACTAAATTTAGTATCCCCTCCCCTTGCTTGAAATTTTCAGATTTGGACAACTTATGCTTTTTCTTGTCAGAAGATTATGGAAAAGAAGATGCATCAAAAGAGGAACATATGGAGCCCCCAAAACATGTTATATATTTAGTGGAGGGAGGATGAAAGGAGATCAATGTGTCATTACTGGAGGTAAATGAGACACAAGCTTCTTACATTAATAAGGAATAATTTTATATTGATTCATCATAGTTAAAAAATTTTTGAAATAAAATTACACTCTGACTTTCCCTTTGACTATACTTTTGAGGAATCATTCCTTGATCAATGATTAGAAAATGAAGGAGAAGTTATGAAAGAGGAAACCAAGAAAGAAGAAGACTCATTATTATTCCTAATCATACAATAAAAGTTGTTTTTCATTCTAGTGAGGGTGGACTTGACATACTCTATCCATGTATTCCTCCATAAAATGAAACAAGTGTTGTCTAAAAGAAGATTGTTTTTTGTTCCTGTCCTAGAAGTTGATCCCACCATCAGATTTGGGATAACTAAATAGAACATTCCATATAGAGTCAGTCAAAACATCGGGCCCACTTGAGGGATTAAATCAAGATCTATCCATATTTTCACATTATCAATCTATTTTATTTTATCTTAATAAATTTATTATGTTATCTTTTTTAATTTTTTTTATTGTTTTTCATAGAGAAACATTTAGGAGTTAAACTCAATGTTTCACTACCAAAATGTCAGGGTTTACCTCTCCTTATCAATTTTTACTAGTTTTGATTCAATTAAAAATATGATTACATGTTAAATAAAATTGAATTCGTTGAGGACACTACATAATTTAAGTGTGTATGAGGTGAATTTTTATGTTTACTATGTTCTATTTTTTGTTTTTTATTTTAAAAAAATGTCTTTTCAAACTTTTGGGTGTTTATTTTTAGGTGTTTTTGTTTTTGAAGATTTTGAGCTGAAATTATTATCATTTCTATTTTCAAACTCATTTCAATGATTAAAAAAAATTATCCCATGATACTAAGCATAAATTAATGTTGATATAACTTTGTTTCAAGTTTAAATTTTTTAAATTTCATAAATAGTGATTTTATTTTGAATATCATGCCACATATCACTATCTTTATCTTCTAAATCACTTTACCAAGAGGATTCAGAACCATTTTTGTAATATTATTTGTATTCATCTCTCATTTTTAGAGATCCAATCCATGCTTTGTTAACAATAATTTGATTTATTAGTATCAAAACCTAATGTTTGAGGTAATTTTGTTTTAGATGATTAAGTTATTTATTTTGTTTTAAATCCCCCTTTTCCATGAAAATACATTTATTCTTATCTGCCTTGTATATTTAGTCCATTTATCCCTTATAAATCATGAATATCCTATTATTTTATCCACATTACAATAAAACTTTTAATATCCAACCTAATCTTGATGTTATGTTTCATGATCTAGTTGAACATAAGTGGGGTGGGGGAGTGTCTTGTGTTGGGTGAACACATTTGGTGAAAATTTGGGTGGAAAATAAAATGATGAAATAGCTATTTTTCTACAGAAAAATCCATTTTGTTGAATGTTTTGTCCCTCTGATGTTTTTATGATAAGATATGTTTTCCTTTTGTGGTGCTTAAAAAGGAGAATTAAAGTTGTGTCTATATGGAGCCTTAAATAAAAATTATATATTAGAAGATTGAAATATTTTTATAATTAAATTCTGAAGGTGTTGAATGTACATGAGATTATCAAAGATAATTAGAACTGATTTGCTATTAAGGGGATTAATAAGGACACCATACATGAGTAAAAATTATAATCTTTCAATTTTGCTTCAAAAACTGTTAATTCCTCCTCATTCAGCCTCATTATTTTTGACATCAAAACCCTAATACCTAAAAGTCTCATAATAACCTTGAATATTCATCAAGATAATCACATGTTCTTGACACAAATAAGGTGGATCTGTAGAAATTTCTCAAGATATGGTGACCCTAATGTGGATTTGGATGAGAAAATCCAACTTCAATTTTTTTTCTTGGGAGATGACAGAAAATTCATGCGAGATAGGTGTTTTGTGTTCATGACAGGAGAAATGAAGTGGAAATATACTGAATTATTTGAATGTAAGACTTAAAATAAGGTTTTATTATTAGTCTTGATATCATTTGTTTCATTGTGACGAACTGATGGATATCATGGTTTTGTGTTTTGAATTTTTGTTGATTTGATTATGATGTTGACTTATTCAAGAGTCAATGTGATATGTGTGGGGGAATTGAGAGAGTTAATATTGTCACTATTTTTCATCTCAGTTCCAACTTTTTAATCCCTTAAAAATAATCAATTAGAGAAGATTTTCATCTTTTTAATATTTTTGTGTGGTTGGGGATAAAATTGATAAAATTCATAATTTTGGAAATTTATCATATTTTACTCACTATGGTAAATTGAGCCTAACATTGAAATTTTATAAACAATTTAAATGAATATATTTTTTCAGGATTACTTGAAATATTGTGTAAGAATATTTATTTTGAACTGGGTGCTGATTCGGCCATCTAAAGGCCCAAAAAAATCAATCATCTTGGAAAATTATTTTGACCGACCACATTGTCCCCACCTCAGTAAATATTTAATAACTTGGTCTACACAACACCAATTTGGGTGATTGCAAATAGATTTATAATAAAATTTAATGTAACATTTCACTGTTGAATATCATGGTGATTTTTCCCCATTAAATAATATATTGGATCTGAACATTCAATGAACATTTCTCGTAATCTCATCCAAAAAAATCATACTCAATAAAAAATACTAACATCTTATTTGTGCATCCAATTACTGTGAAATTTTTAGGTAAGAAAGGAAATGAAATTTAGACCATCTGATAAGAATGGAACATGTGGTTATTCTATGATCCGGTGTGAAAAAAGAGGAGAAAAATTTTGGAGGACAGATTATGGTGGATAACATTTCTACTTTTTATTTGTCTGTTTTAATTTTTGTAGATTTGTAATATATTATTCTTCTTCATTCATCTCTATTTCAATTACCATGGTGGGGTAAAAATTTTAGTGCTAGTGGAAGGGTTGGTTTTCTATTTTGTAATTCTTGATATCTTGAACTTAATTGAATGAAATATCATTCTCTCTTCTGTAGTGTTGTTTTCAATTTCATATAGTGGTTTTTATTATCATGCACGATCGTATTTGGGTTTTGATTCAGTTATCTTTTTTGGTAAATGATCATTATCTCCCTCCACTAAGTTCTAGTTGATGTATAATGACATAGGTCAAGGCATAGTGGTAAATTACTTGATTATTGTGATTATGTGTGAAAGGGGTAGTGGGTGTTCTTGAGTGTTTGGTATAAATAAGATTTGATCGGGTATTGCCTATGTTATTTTGTAATATTCATTGAAAATATATTTCACAAAAATGATAGACCAAAATAAGATTTCCGTAAGGTTTCATCTCAGCAGCACCATTCAACTAAGGGATTGAGAGGAAATGATTATGGAATATCACTTTAATCAACTTCATTATATATGATTGAATTAATTATAACAATGATAGAATTTAAATTAGAATGTCAACCTTGTCCTGATCACCATTTTCATATAAAAGTTTTCAAAAATATTTTTGTCAATTTGTTCTCAATATTTTTCTTAAATATAATTCCATTTTTAGTTTATTTAATATTCAAAATAATAATAAAAAATAAAAAAACACCTCTTTTCCCCTCTATTTGAATGTGACATCTTGATTATTGCACGGTCCTATATGGAAAAAACTGAGTTTAACCACTTTACAACATTTTTTACATAGTAAATAATTGTTTTTGTCACACCCAATGATAGGCATGGGTTACACACCATTTAATTGTGTCCTCCAACCAAACTTTTGTTACTTCCTCATGGTATCCATGTTTGTTATTCATCTGTTCATTACATGTCCTTGGTTATATGATGGTGAATAAAGTAGTTATATAATCTTTTGGAATCAAGAAAAAAAATAAACTAGAAGTAAATAAATAACATTAAATGTGTGAATCTGTCAATGATTGATAAATAATTATAAATTAATATGTGTCTTCTTTGATTCCACTTGAAGACCCCTATGCAGAGTGGACGTTGTTCGTCCCATCCCCAATAATGGGTTTTCATCTATTTCCTCAAATTTCTCCTCAAAACAAGACACATAGTATCCCCTAAATACTCGAGAATTGATCTGTCAAATAAAATTTATAATTAATTCGTAAATAATAATTGCCTATTATCTTGTAATTATTTCATCATTGTCAAATCGATTGACCATTATTATCTTACCATCATTGTGATCAAAAATTCAAGTGTATAATCCCTCCATAAATATCTACAAATGCTCCACGATTTTTTAAATTTTGCATATGGATCTGTACATGAAATAATTGAAGCCGAATTTATTTCATTGCTCATTTTGATGACAACTATAATTCAATATTGACAAGAAAGGAATCTATCTAGTTCTCTCAAGGACATGTGAGGGAGAAGCGGGATCAATTTTCTCCATTATTGAGAGTGTTCTAGAGAATGATTTCTTTGGGGATTGAGGAAATTCCCTAGGGTGTGATTTTGTTAACATCACAATCAATTACCTAATAAATGATATATCAATATTTATATACATATGCTGAAGTATTAGTTATTTAAAAATTCTTCAACCAATCTATTAATTCATAGAAAAATCCCAAATCATTTATTATTATTATTATCATTATTATTTTTATTTCCTTGATGTGAAAAAAACTTTCAGATATTTAAATATAATTTATACCATACCCACTTAGCCCGCCAATCCTCTCCAAAATTTATAAAACATTGAATAATGACTATTTATTTAAATAAATAAATGTCACTATATTATTCATTGAATAAGTTTTTTATACGATCAACAGAACCCAATGAAATATTATTCCACAAAAATGATAATAATACATATTCTAATATAAAATTCAAATAGAATTTAAGTAAGTATTTCGATACACTTTATGTTACTCTCAAGGCCTCTTTCTTAATGGCATTATACTGATTGATCTAAAGTCCAAAATAATTTCCTATTAAAACTTCATGACATTCTCATTGTTCAATATAATTCATTTTCCAAAACATCACATTAAAGATGTTCCATAATTTTTTCATTAACCTAAATGTGTGATTTTTTAACTTTATAATAATAAACTCCATGGTAAAATGGTTATGATTGCTGATTTAGTCAGATGGTTCAATTTCAATCAATTGTTATAAGATATCAACATCCATTAACTCGAAAGGGAAGAAAATTTATTTAGTCATTCATTAATGTCATATCATTTGTAATGAACTCAGAATATCATACTTTGTTGTGGGAAAATTTCATCATGATTTTCATGAATACATTAACTTACGTGACTCATAATAAATTAATTATAATATTTAGTATAAGGGAAAATACACATGTTTTCAAATAAGGATTTTCAATGAAACATATAACATGACCACCGATCTCTCTCTTCCTTGCTCTCGAGAGGAATTCTCATCGATATTCCCCTCTGGAAGGTTGACACAATTTTTATGAGAAATATGTCAAGCATGGAGGACTAGAAAGGGCATGAGAGGGTGGAGGGTGATGTTTCATAGGACCCTGAAAACCCAATCCATCATCACAAGAGGAGGAGTAATCCATTAAGAATAAGTATAGAGGAATCAAGACCAAAAATCCACCCCTCATTTCTAAGGACCATGAACATGCTTACATAAATGCTACAGACTGAGATCTAGGAAAGTAAGGCATAGAGAAGCCTAAAGTTCCATTTGAATCCCTTAATCCTAAGTTTTTACCAACGCAACATCGATCCCAATATCAGAAATCCACTTGTTCTCTATAGGACTATGACGATCCGGGTATTGTCATCTGAGGGAAGGCATGTGGTTTGTAAGGTGCATCATCGATGGTTAATTTTTTCAACCACTGTATTGGTAGGTTAATGAAATATTTTCAAGAAATTCTATTAAGAATACGTATATGGTGTTAGTTTTTTTGATGTGGGATATGGGTTCTGCAGTGAAACTCATATTGTTGTACATTTAATTGGTTCTATTTGACCCAATGAAAAATATAACATGTGGAATTCCTAGGGTGGATTTGTTCTGATAACCTATCTCTTATAGATTACCATGTATAAACATAATGAGAATAAGTATTAATGTCTTATGAGCCCCCAACACCTGATACTCATATTGGAATAATCCACCATGTTTTCCTTTTAAATCATATATAAAATAATATACCCACCTCAAATTGAAGTAAGGTAAATTCACCACTCTACATTATTACACTACATGGCATCCGAGGGTGCTCTCTAATCCAAACCTCCCTAATATTTTTTCCATCTCCCCATATAGGGTTCTTTCATCATTCCCTAGCGGTTCTGCCTGAACCCTACCCTCTTTCCTGGCTCTACCCAACCCCTGCCCTCTAGGATGATCTCATAATTCTGTTTGGCCCACCTACTCCCATCACATCCTAGTGCAGATCCCACCTCATTATGGGGCTCTCGCTCATTGGCTCTCTTATTGACAGAATCCCAACACCCTTCAGCTCCCAGCCCTCCTACCTAGTTCATGCCTCCCCTCATGCCTCATGATCCAAATAGTATCCAACTACGAATCATGGCCCACCTCCTCCTGTGGAATCCTGACATGCCTCCCGTTATCTTCATCAACTCACAGATCCCACCCAACACCGCTCCAACAGCCCTCCAACGTCATCCCTCCCCGTGATGCACCCCTAGCCTCCCGGATCATAGTCTCCAGGAATCATCTCCTATGGATCTTCCTGGACCTCCTCCATATGACATCCAAGATTCAACTAACCCCACCTCCATGCATCTTCTCATGGCAGCATCCTGACCTCCGCTGCTAGATACTTATTCCGACCATGTGCACCTCCGTCGTCGCTCGGCCACCCACCTTCCTCCCATAGTGGTTCTCCCAAATGGTGCCCCATCCCTTGGGTCTATCATCGGAGTCACATCTCCCACATATGGCTCTCCAAAAGCGCCTGCCTCTCCCAAAACTTCACACACATGAATTCCTCCAGCAGTGTCCTCCCCTGTGCTAAACACTCTCGTTTATGAACCTCCAACATAGCACCACTAGGACTCATGGATTCTGGATGCCCGCGACCCTCCCTGCTCCATCCATATTCCCACAACATTCCATCCCAACCCCCGCTTGGAGGGTCCCCATACATCAGTACATCCCACGACCTCGCGACCCTCCTTTTGTAGTTCCCATCCACCATCCCTCGGCGCTTCCTGACTCACCCCACCATAGTAGGTCACAACCTGCTTCTGATACCGATGACTAGTAGCTCCCTCTGGTGATCTCCCAACCCCGACCTCTCTGAGCATCCTAGACTCGCTGTCATCCTTAGCTTATCATCCTATCCACTATTTGATGATTGTGTTGTCCACTTGTTGACCATAAACACCACCTACGGCTTCCCCACACAACTTTAATGCATTTGTATGCCCACCTGAGCCGATGCCTCATGCTCTGTCATGAGATATACAACATGGTGTTCCCCCTTCATCCAACACTCGTTACAAAACTATTCTTTGGGGGTAAGAGATTTCCTTGATACGATCTTATCGGGGTGCCTTGCCCCATCCTCTTCTTCTGTCACCATTTTTCAGACTGGTGGCTCTGCCCTGACTCTCTCTCCTTGGATGAACACATGGATGCTTGACCCTTATATGTCTAAACATATCAGAAGGGATTTTTTTATGTTCACAACATTTAATATTCATACCAGTACCTTTGGAATTACTATTACTAATGGATCGAAAATCTTTATTGTTGGATTTGGAAGATGCTCATTGACCTTATTTATTAAACTATCTTTAGTGGCTCATGTTCCTAAAAATCTATTTAATAATATCTGCATCCGAAAACTCAACAAATATTTGAACTGTGTTCATACATTTTCATCTTCTGGTGTTATTTTTTAAGAGTAGATGATGGATTGAGAACATGGTCGAGGTCACCTTCAGGATGTGTTGTACATGATCAATACCTTGTCATCTCTTTCTTTCTCGTCCACCTCCACTCATTCCCTTGAGCTACATTATCTCCTTCGTTATCCACCGACCTCAATTCTCGATAAGCTTTGTCCCACTACATTCCTCACCATTCCTTCTATTTTTTATCTTGCATGTTTTCTAAACCTTATTGGTTGACATATGTTCCTTAACTGGAACTTCATAACGCGAATCCTTTCGACCATGTTTATTCCAATGTATGGGGACCTTTCTGAATTCCTAGCCAGTCTGTTCACAATTATTATATATACTTTATTGATTACTACAGACGCATGACATGGATTTACCTTTTCCATGAACGTTCTGAAGTTTTTTCTACTTTTCATAACGTTTATAATGAAATTCATAATCAATTGTCCACCTCCTTTAAATTTATCTACTCCAACAGTAAACATGAATATTTACCCAAATCCTTCCAATAGTTTCTCAAGGATAAAGGCATCATCCATCAAACATCCTACCCCAACACACCTCAACAGAATGGAGTGGCCAACCTGAAACATCTCCATACTCAGGATACTAATCATTCTCTCCTCTTCCACATGATGTTGCATCTCCTTTTTTGTTCTGATTCCATCATAACTATGACCTATCGCATAAAAAACTCCCTTAATATATCCTTCAGGGGGATACTCCTTTTCAAACTCTTTTCCCCTCTTTCCCTCCTCACTCACTTCCACATAGAGTGTTTGGGTGTATCTGTTATGTTAAAGACACTCATCCCAACCACTCCAAACATTCTCTCAAATACCTCTGTTTCATATTCCAAGGTTATTCCCACACTTAGCACATATATAAGTTCTTCTATCCTAAAGTACAATGATATATCATCTCTGATAATGTACCATATTTTGAGATATCTCCTTTCACTCCACCCTCTCCCCATCCAGACACCATATTCAATGATTTTATTCCCCTCATCATTCATGTAATGTCTCATAATTGCCATATATTTTTTTAAATTATATGGACCAATTTAGAGACTGCAAAATCAAATAGCACGTGATTCCGAGGCTCAGAGTGCCCAAAATGATCCTTTGAAAATTTTTATGTTTAAAATATCATGTGTGAGTGGTTTTCTTGAAAGTGGAATAATTGTTAAACGATTTCCCAGATTATAAATCTGAGGGTACCATTGCATTCATGATATTGGGTTTACCCTTGGTGCGACTTATGTTTAGTAGGAATAGGCCTCCGATGAGAAAACCAAAAATAGAATAACCAAAAATAAATAAATTATTTCATTTTATTTTATTTTTCATATGCTTATAAATCACGAACGGTGACTCAGATTAAAAATATGAGACCACCGATGAACTCATGAGGGTATTATTTCATTAGGTAGATACTAAAATTTACTGACATAGGCCAACTATGGATGTATGTTTTTGGCCACAAATAAAATAATTAATTAACAGTTATTTTATTTCTAAAATCCATTACCTCTAAATGGAAACAAGGATTGAAAATAAGAGAGTACCGTTGAGTACGTTGGAACATTTTTCCCTTAGGTGGATTATATCCTTGACCGGTGTGGGTCGGGGGTGACTGATAAAAATTTTCTAGACTTATTTTATGGTACGCTATGTAAATTCTTTGGTGGTGTTTTCAATCTTTTGAACCGGTGCCTTGAATTGAAATCTGAGAGCACCGTTGAATCCACAACACTCTGATTCACATAAGGAAAGCTTCAGTTTGACCACAATTGGTTGGAAGAAAAAGTTAGTTTCTGGACATTTTATAGAATTATAAAATAAAAATTTCATTATTATTTTATCTTTCTTTTCTCCAATAGATGAGCGGCGTTGGTGGGACTAATGATATTTCAAGCCATTAAATGATTTGACTCCCCATTCTTGTAACTAAACCATTTTAATTTAGTTGGTCCATTAATTAAATGAACCTCATAAATTCCCAATGGTGTTACACACCTATTCCCCCAACTATTTATATAGAGCTTCAGGAGGGGTCTTGGAACGACTTCACCATTCGACGAAGATCTAACAAATTATGTCAACGTCAACCACTTGGAGGAAAATGATAACATTTCCGAGCAGTGACGAGTGCCACCGAATCATGAAACGATGACAACAACGAAGGAGGTTCTGTCGATCATCGTTAGTGGACGTCTAATCGATGAAGGGGGTTTGTTTTTATGTTCATCTATGACGATTTCATTGCTCCGACCTGCTATCATATTAATGCGGAGGGCACATGCCAAACAAACAATGCCCATACCCTCCGCCAATTTAGTCATGTTGCGTTCTTCAGGGGCGATTTTCCCAAGTTGATAGAAACGTGAATTATCAGGTCCTGTTTTGATGAAAGCACCATGAGAGAGCCGTACGTGCAGATGGAACTATGAACAGACCACCAGAACACATCCAGTGGCCCGTGGAAGAAACCGATCATGTTCCATGTCAGCAGTGGTCGGCGGTGGCTAGAGGGCACATATGGAAAACAGCTGTGGGAAATGGAAGGCGGTACATGAAGGCACACCACGGTGGTTGAAGGTGGCCGGCCCAAGCTGGTCATGCAGGGAAAAAGGGCGGATCCTGCAGGCCCTAGCAGGGGCAGTATCCGTGGCAAATGGGTTGCTGCAGAAGGAGGGATATGTGAAGCATCCACAACCAGTGGTCCGTGACAGGAAGGGGGGCGATATCTCATGTCGTGATGTGTTTTCGGAAGCTAGTCGGCAGAACAATCAACCATTGAATCTCAGTGGGGCAGTGCCCCACAGGCTGGCTGAAACGGCCCCCCGACCGCAGGGTTAGCAGGACTCAACGGTTCGCCTTCGGGCGGACCGAGGCAAATGCGTGCAAGCCGAGCGATCCGGATGCGCCAAGCGGGCCGGACCCAACAAGTTGTCCGGGTTGGGCTCGCCAATCATGCTAGACCTGCCAGCGGACTGGTGGAGATAGGTAGCCCAGTGAGCCAGCACGGGTGGCCCGAGTCCCACCCGACAGGTCGGCCAACCGCGACTTGGGCCTAAAAACAAGACGATCTGACCCCGATGGGCAGATCCCAGTGAACCGGGCCAATTCCTAGTGAGGCGGACCTGATGGATCAGACTTGAATCCAACCGAGCCCTTTTTACAAAACTGCCCATATCTCACAGACCGGGCCTCCGATCGATGTACCATCATTCATGTTGGGACCCCTATGATGGAGCGGTCCCATGAGAGTAATTTTTGCAAGATTTAGTACCAGTTGAAATATGAAGGATGGCTTGAGGAGAGGTTCTTCTAGTATCAAGAGTTCTATGAGAGAGAATCTATTGGCTGGTTGTAATGTGAAGAAAGAACATCGATCATATGTGGGTCATCATCTATCGATCTTATGTGGGTAAGCATCTATCGATCCTGTGTGGGTTAGCGCTTAGAGATCCTATGTGGGTTAGTATATATCGATCCTATGTGGGTTAGTGTCTAGTGATCCTATGTGGTTCAGCATCTATCGATCCTGTGTGGGTTAGAAGTAGTGCCTCCTAATAGAATAGGATGATCTAGCCTTACGACTAATTGATTGTACTATTGTACTTAATGTTATACCTGGTATGATTTGATACTTTAACTTTCGTGGTGATACCCTAGTGGTGTTACCATTGTGGTACTTGTACCTTCGTGGTGAGACCTATGTGGTACTTTTACCTTTGTGGTGTTACCTTTGTGGTACTTTTACCTTCGTGGTGTTACCATTGATGTAATTTTACCTTCGTGGTGTTACCTTTGTTGTGTAACCTTTGTGGTATTCTTCCCTCATGGATCATTTGTGCAAATTGATTAAAAGTTATAGCCTTATGTTTCCTCATGAATGAGATGAGTATATTTTGATAAATTAGGTATATGTATAGACATATACCTAAGTAGAGTTGATGACAACTACTTAGTGCTTTGTGATTGAGGACTTTCTTTGTGGTTTTTACTTTATGGAACTCTAGGAGACCTTCGGGGGTCTCAGGGTGCCTACTATGTATTGTTATACTCACCCCTGTATGGGCTATGCCTTCACCTTGATGTGTCTTGGGCAAACAACAAACATCACTGTTTGAGGATGAGGGAGCCAGGATTGGACGGTGCATAGTGGTGGACAATTTGACATAACTTGACGTTGTGACTAATGATCATGAGTTATACCTACCCTTCAGGTAGGATCCTCGGTGGATGTTCCATGTGCATTTTTTCTTTCATTGTACTTATTACATCTATTTGGGATCATATTCCGACACGTTTACTTTCTGTATACTTTTTACAACAGCAGTTTACTACGTGGTAACTTATTATTGTGTTCTTGGATTGTGTGTGTGTAATGGTTTAAATCCAATGAATTCCTGTTATAGGTATACAACTTTCCATTATTAGTCTCCTACCCTTGGCCTATGGAAGGGGGATTGGGGTAGTCACAAAATGGGCCCCTAGGACGGGTCCTAACAATTCACCCTCCTCTGGTGTCTCCCCTACTGATCACCGGTTCGGTACGGTCTACTCCTATCTCTCATCGACTGTGCCCCTCGACTCGATAGAGGACACCATCACCCCCATTTCATATGATTCTCCTGCCCTGACACCATACTACTTTCCCATTACACTAGAAAATGACACTTGTTCTTGCTAGAATGCTCCTCTCTATACATATTCCTATAGAGGTTTGTAAAAACTAAATATTATATCTATTCCTTAAATGGTTGGTGATGCCATATCTCACTCTGGGTGGATACAGGTGATGTATGATGAAATGTAGGCTCTGGTTGACAACCATACATGGGATCTGGTCCAGTTTCCTGAAGGAAAACAGGTGGTTGGCTGCAAATGGATTTATACAGTAAGTCTCAATACTGATGTCACCCTCCATCACTTCAAATCCCGTCTTATGGTGAAATGATTTTCTTAGACACATGACATTGACTATTTTGTGGACATATCTCTAGTTTCTAGGATTGATTTAGTCCACATATCCATCTCTCTTCCCTCTTCATCAACTGGATGTCATGATTTCCTTTCTCCATAACTTTATTGACGAAGAAGTCTATCTATAATAGCCCTCAGGATTTCGTGCCTCTGGAGCCGACTCCCATGTCACCACCTTCTTTAATATCTATATGGTCTAAATTAGTCTCATCATTCTTAGTTTGTCCAATTCAGCCCCATTATCACCACCTTTGGACTCTCTCTTAGTATGATGAACCATACAGTCTTCTACCCTAAGACATTTAATGGCTGCATCCTACTGGTGTTATATGTTGATGATATCATCATTGCATGGAGTGACTCCATTGGAATCTTCCAACTATAGGGGAATCTTCACCACCATTTCAACACCAAAGATCTTGGTACTCTCACATAATTACTTGGCATCGATGTCTCCCGTTCTATGGACACCATATTTCACTATGAAAGGAAATATGCTATGGAAATCTTACACGATGCATATTTGAGTGAGGCCACTACCATGGATACTCCACTTGAGCCTAGGTAACATACTTTCTATGGTAAAATTACACCCTTTCCTCACCAATAGAACTATCGTTGAGTGGTGGGAAATCCTAATTATCACACCATGACACGACCATACATTGCCTACATAGTTTCCAAAGTGAGCCTATTAATGGATCATCTGACCGAATCTCAGTGGTATGCAGTCCAACGCATTTCCAAATATATCCAGAAATACCCAGATCGTGGTCTTCATTACTCACATCAGACTCACCTTAATGTTGATTCCTTCTGTGATGCTGACTATGCTGGTTGTCTTGCAACCCGCAAGTGTACTTTTTTGCATACCGTCTTCTTGGAAAGTAACCTCATCTCATGGTTTAGTAAGAAGAAAACTATCTTATTCTAATCTAGTGTGGAGGATAAATATTGTGTCATGGCCATGGTCACTACTAAGATACAGTAGCTCTGTTATCTCCTCCATGATCTTTTATTCCCACCATAAACATCGGCTCATATTTTTTGTGAAAATCATCTATCCATGATCATTATTTCAAATCTCATCTTTTGTGTATAGGAGAAAAATATCGAGTTGGACATCTAATTTATTTGCAATCATCTTGAGAAGAACCATATCAATTTCGACTACATCTCAATGGTGGATCAGCTGGGCGACATCTTCACAAAAGTCCTCCCAAGAGATCGTCTGGACTCTCTCAGTGCTAGGTTGGGTATCAAGCCTCAACATCCCATCTTGAGGGGGAGTGTGTGTAGTCTTGTTTGCTTTCATCTTTCTTTTGTGGGACTCTTAGTCCATGATGGGCATGTCCAGCATGAGGGGGAGTGTTAAACCCAATTGTATTTTTATTTGGTATTTCTGTGTCCAATATCGGAATACTCAACCATGTAATCCGTTTAATTCATCTTTAAAGGATTGTTCTCACCTCACATCAAGGTAAGGGGAATTCGCGACACTACATTATCATTCTATAGTTACAAAAAAAAACAGATGTTGTCACAAAAACAAAAAAAGGACTATAAATGTGTATAAGAGAACAAAAATGACCTCCGTGGTTGTTGTTGCTACCAGTTAAGTTCTAGGTCCAAATACAATCACCTAAAACAAATTGTTTTAACAATAACCCAACCATCCCGGACCTCATTAGGAGGTAATTTAATAAAGCATAAAACACAAAGGAATTTATAATATAATATCATGAAGAGAATCTAGAAATATATGTAATATGTACAAGGATAATATAGAATAACATGTAGGAAGGAAAAAAACAAACCTGAAAGAACATAAGAAACAATGGAAACTTTGTCATAGAGTGAGAGTAGATGCCATAAAACTCAAAATGGGAATAGTGATGACTCTATATGTTATATCCACTTAACAAGTTCCTATCATCATTGATATAAGATCAAAAACATCAATCATAGACTCCATGGATCCTTATGGTGTCTGGAGTTGCATATTTTTACCTAATAGCCAAATTAACATTAACATGATCCATAAAAATGAGGAGAACAACTTCAATCTATCAGCATTAAGGATCCCAAATGATGATAAAAAATGAAATCCTTTTAAGGTAACATCAAATCCCTATCATGAAGCACAAAGATAAGAGTGACACCATGAGGAAGAAATACTTAATATAATTTGAAAAAATTAGGTTATAAACTCTCAAGACGGTCCACTGAACAATCATTGCATGGTTTGAATGCCACTTTCATCAATTTAATTCATTCATTAAAAGAAACACTGAACATGGATGGGAGAAAATATTTCTTGATGGTGGTGTAGAGTCAGAATTTCCAGTGCATCATGCTTTGAGCTACATGGAAAATATAAATCAAATTTCCTTTTTAAAGATGAATGAAAATAATTTCTCCTAATTAAGATCATAATAGAAAAATAAGGACACATTATAATTGATAAATATCATTCCTTAATAAGATAATTATATCAATTAACTTCGATATTAATAATTCATATAGAAGGAGATAGAGGTGAGATCAAAAGATGGAGAACCAGGCTCAAAATCTACCACCCACCCTTGTTGAATGTTCAAATTGAAAAACCGTTGAGGAAACTAGGTAGCATAATATTATAATTAAATAGACCACAATTAACATTTTTATTGTATGATAGGTGTCTAAAATAAATCTTCGAATATTATCTAACTGGTTTTCCCAGTAATAATTTCCACTATGTTGATTATTTCTGTGTCATTCTCATCAACAAAAAATTCTTCTATTTCATACATATTTTCTAGAAATATACCAAGAGGAATAAAATGTTCAATGAAAGATAAAATATGATAATGAATATAACAAAGCGATGTTAATGACAATGATCACATATGTTTCAATCAATTTAGTCTGTTTAAAACTGATTTTAAAAAATAATTTCATAGGAAGAATAACTAGGAAATTTCATGAGAAGAGTTATAAACAACCTAATTAGTATTGAGTATGTGTAAATCGACAACTTTTTATCTAACTTATGTTATTTATTTTGTTTCCCATGTATGGTTTGTTTAAACCTTTTAATATGTGATAGAGAAGAAAGAATAATAAAATCCTTGTTCATTTTTATACATATGCATTTCAATCCAAATCACATTGTTCTTCTACTGCATTTTTGATGGTTATTATTATTTATCTTGATAATTAGTACCACAAATTCCAGTTTGCATAAACCAATGGGATCAATTTCTAGAAAATAATTAAAAGGTGAAACACAAATGTTTGAGGTCAAATAATTTAGTTTCTCAAAAATATAAACCATTGGTTATTTAAAAATAAATAAATTTCACAATACTATGAGTATAGGATATAAATTTCATATAATAAAACTAAAACAAATTTATTTGTCAAGAAATTTGGAATTATCTGATTAAAAATAATGAAAATAATTACATTCATCCTAATTAATGAGAACAAAAAATTAAAATCTAATTAAATATTCCCCAATGATTTCAGAATTAATTAAGCATAAAATATTGGATAATATAATTCAAAAGGATTACCATGTATTTGAAAATATTGTTGGAAAAAAAATTTCACTAAAGTGAAATTAAACTAATTCATCATATGTAGTGTAAAAATGGAATGTTGATTATTTTATGACCAGATGATTTTTGGATTGAAAATCAATGGCATGTTGGTGTTACAATAATTGTGAGATTAAATAATGTGCAAAAATGTGGATATAAATGGAATTATATGTAATGTAGAAAACCCCCAAATTAAAGGGGTAAAATACTATGGGAAAATAGAAGGATCATTGTGGGTAAAATTTAGTATACACTCCATCAGAATTACAAGGAGAAAATACCTTATAATTATGTCTCTTCAATATGCGGGGAAACATCCTCACAAAATACCACACAAAAATGATGAACGATTAGTGATGATGAAGCTAATGAGATCTGCAAATGTGGAGAGCCCCATTTTATAGGATTCCCCCCATCATCTTCCTCCATTTTATGGGGGTTCCCCACCCACCACATATTTCAACCATGCCCATCTCCCTTGACAGATGAAGGGGGGGGGGGCACTATTGATCAGTAAAGAAATACTGACATAGATTATACTTGGAGATTTATTGAGAACCAATTACATCTACACACACACTTTTTAATGGCCAAGACCTATCTGGTCCATTACGTTGTGAAAGGTTGGTGTTTAGAGTGTTCTGGAGCTATCAATGGTGTGTTTTAGGAGTTTTCCAAAGACTCGATTCCACAAAATGGCTTCACTGAACCGATGGCACTAGTAACGGTGGCACCGTTATGGTGGAATCGATTACAGTGGAACCATTACGGTCGCACGCCGAAACAGTGTCACACCCCATTTCTAGGTTTTCATATTTTCTGATTTTTTCCAGTTTCACACCTGTTATGAATTTTTCAACATATAGATGTAGTTGTGCACTGGTTGACTGTGACCATTTCTGTGATGGAATATTTAATTTCTCAATAAACCACATAACTACATGGTCAAAACCCGATATGATTTTGATGTATTTTGAAACTGCCACCCTGATTTTGAGGATATCACCTTTTCTTACACCAAGATATCCTCTATTCTTTATTCCTTTTAGTTATCTTGGTGTGCTTGGTGTTATCCTCGTTTGATGAGCAGTGCATGTGCGAGAGTCCCCTTGAACGAATTCCTTAGAGTCTCCTACTCGTGCAACCCTAATTTCATGGCTCAAGGAGGAATCATCACTATTTGATCATCCATGTTGTTATTTTCCATCGTTTTCCCTTTTTTTGTATCGTGTGGGGTGGGTGTATTGGTTTTATATGTGAATATGGACAATTTTATTTTCTTAAATAGGAGCATTAAATGAATGAGGATGATGATAAAAAGATAAAAAATCTTTTTATTAACATGAATGGTATTAAATCGGTATTGTTATTGGTTTCATATTTTTTATATTATCCTTGTTACTGTTTTAATCTGTCCTGAACATATACCTTCTTAAAATAATGATTTTTGGTGGACTTTAGTTGCACACTGGTGGTGTTCTGTTCATTGTGATGTTTTGATGTACAGATGTAACATGAAATTTGATTAATTTCGTATTGTTTATTAATTAAATGGATGCCCGACAAAGAAAAACCCTTATGTGATCACCCATGTTAACAAAGTGGAATTAATGAACAGTTTGGATAAATCTTAATATGATCATTTTTATGGCTATGGTTGTGTGATATGTGTTGTGTGGGTTTTGTGGCTGCTGTGGAATGTTTGGGCAGCGAGGTTGTGGGTTGGTTATGGTTGTGGGTTTGTAGTGGAATTGATGGGATTTTTGGAAGTGGGACTGTCGGTAGTTGTGTTGTGGATGTATTAAAGTAATGCATAGTGGGACTGAAAGTTGGTTTGGCTTTTGTTGTGTAGTGGGATTCCAGAATTGGCTTTCTTTCTTTGTTGGGTTGTCTATGACTGGTAATTTCCCGGTAGTTCTAGAATAATTAAAGTGAAATCCTTAATTTAATAAATGGATACTCGTTAAATTAAAATTTGTTGGGTTCTACATTGCTTTGTGGTTTTGGTATTATTCTGCATACAGAGGGAGTAGTAAGCATGGTTTGAGTGGGATGGCCGTTTATTTGGAAACTCATATTTTGGGATGAGTGTTTAATTACTTATATGTGAAAATTATATTTTTATTTGATTTCTATTATCACCCACCCATGTTAAGCACCATGTGCCAAACACCCCCATTTCATGGGGAAGGGTGACTTTCCCAACATCCTGGTGGGATGATAGATGGTTGGTTACATACTTACTTATTCGCTCCCTCTTCCGGGTACCTAAAACTCGAGGTTCGAGTAGGATGTAATGGCTAAAAGTTTACTATATCCCCAGATCCTTCAAGTAGTATGTGCTATGGATGATAGGCACATCTTTTTTCAATTAGGTTTGTTTCCCAAGTGTCTTCGAGGTGAGGCCCAATTGTCTTTAAGAGGGTTACGACAGTGGGACTACATGTTTGAGGCCCAGGTGTTTGCAGGTGGGTTTTGATAGTGGGACTTCATGTGAGAAGAGTGTTAGAGTCATGACGTTAGGCATTAGGATTGAGCAACAAACCCGTGGGAATGTGGTGTGGGTGTACCCAAATATCGATGTGCAATTATAGTTACTTTTCTTGACTTGTTTTATTTGGTGAGTGTGCCTTGGTGAGGCTAGTTGGATAGTTTTCTTTCATAGATTCCTTGGTTTTGCTATCTTCACAGGGACATAAGTATGTTCCCCCACTTGTGCATGAGGGATGTTGGTTTCCCTACTATGTATACTTGTATTCTCTCCCTATGTATATAAAACTTCTTTCTGGTATCGAGGAGGATTTTCAGGCCCGTGCTGGACTTTACAATCTTGGGACCTTGGATAGTTGTTTCTGTTACATAGTTTCTTTTATTTTGGTACATTCGATAGGAGTTTTGCTGTACTTTTGTATTAGTTTCACTTTTCATCATGCATTTGGGAATATAACTCTTTTGGATTTAATTTTACTTTTAGTGTTTTTGTTGATTGGGACTATCACCTTATCTCTCGATCATGGCCAATAAAAGGGTAATGTATTCCATCTTGTGAAAAATTTTATAGCCTTGGTGCTAGTCGCCACCCCGGGGCCTATTGAAGGTGGGACATGAGAGGTCATTATCTCTCCTTCATCCAAAATAAATAATGAACTGACATTATGTAGTCCCTTCCCACCTTTTTAGGAAGGTGGGTCGTGACACGCTTTCTACCCATCATGTTTCTCACATCTCAACAGGGCCACTCGAGGATCCTCACCAGCTAAACCTATGAAATTCAATCGTCTTCATCAAAAAATATTCTATGTATCCTTTAGTTTGAATTTTATGCTCGTCCAAACATTCTACCTCCACCAAATCTCAAACAAAGTGATATTGTACCCAAATGTGTTTCATCCGGGAAGGAAATGATGGATTCCTTGTAATGTTCAAGGCACTTTGACTGTCACAAAACAATGGAATCTACACATGTCTATACCTAAGATCCTCAAAAAACATTCTCATCCAAATAGACTGTTAGCAAGCTTGTGTAGATGACATGTACTCCAAATTATTTATGGATAAAGTCAAAACTGATTTTAACTTTTAAATTCCGCTCACAGCTCCTCCTACAAAAGTAAACACATCACCAGTAGTGGATTTCCATTGGTCAGAATCATCGGCCAAATCTGAGTCAATATAGGCTCTGATAGTGAAATCTGATATTCTATAACATAAGGAAGAATATGAGGTCTCCTTAATATATCTCAGCATCATATTCATTGTGCTTCAATGCTCCCATCCTGGATTCAATATATATCGAATAACTTCTCTTACTTCATGTGCAGTGCTTGGTCTAGTAAAAACCATATAGAACACTAAATTCTATGATACTGAGGCATATGATAGATGAGACATCTCTATCTTCTCTGCTTATTTTTGAAATTGATATTAATATGAAGTGGGAATGAAATTGGGTTATAGTCTTGCATAGTGAAGCGATTCAAGACATTACATAAATAATTCTTCAATGATAGTAAAATCTTATCATTATTTCGATCACAAGAAATCTACAACCCAAATTGTTTTTTTCTTGTGCCAATTCCTTCAAATAAAACTAATTATCCAATTGAGTCTTCATCTCTTGGATATGATCATTGTTGGGTCCTACAACCAACTTTCTTCCATATACAACATAAAAATGTTGAAACCATAACTATCCACAAACATAAAATATTATTAAGGATCCTAATAATGTTTTTTGTATCCAAGAATCATGATATAGGAATCAAATATCTTGTACCAACACCTTAATGTCTTCTTGATACCGTTTAGAGATTTTTTCAACTTGCAAACCGGGTTCTATTTAACTTTTCAATAAAACCATCCAATTGGAGCATATAGATCTCTTCATCAAGATCACCATGGTGAAAATAAGTCTTCACATCTAGCTTATCTAGATTTAAAATACATGAAGCACCCATCGTGAGAACTATCTACACAGTCTGCAATCTAACAATATGAGAATATATTTCATTGAAATCAATATTTTCCTTAGATTTTTCCTCAACCATGTGTTGTAGTTTCTGTATTCTCTCTCTATTTCTTCATCAATTGTCATTTTCACCTTTTATTATTCAAAAAATGGAATATTTTTTTATGATATGTTTGTGGGCAGTGCTACGGTGACCCACATTTTAAATACATGGATTTTACCTAAATCATTATCAAAAAAATTACATTAACGAACTCAAAATATATTTTTAGGTTTAGTGTCTTCGAAATTAGGTACATATTACATTAATTACATTAGGATAATATAAACATAAATATTATTCAATTCTTTTGGGAGTATATTTTTTTTGTCCATCCTAATTCATCCAACTAAAAGTAATCTTATGGGGACATAAATAAAAGAAACGTGGTGAAAATAAAACCCTAACAAGGGAATAAACAAAGGAAACACTTATCATGTGAGTGAGAGAAATATCATTATGGAATGATCATATGAATACGAGGCATACATAAACTAAATAACATAGAACATAACATGAAAATGTGGCTACAACATTAAATCAAGACATTCATAAGAATATGGAATAAATCATGACAATTCACAAGATATGAATCATAATGAAACATGAGACATGAGAGAGTAAAATTGTTATAAGACATTGAATCGTGGCATAAAACTAAGCATAGAAAAACATTTACTTAGTAGTCAAGGCTCTTTGGCTATCATAGTGGGATGGGTTCACTCTGCAAACCATCATAGTAGTCATGTATCACTCTCAACAATATCATAGTGGAATGTTCTCACTCCTAAAACCATCATAGTAGAAAAATTTAAATCCCAAGACAAACATAATGTAATGAGTTCACTCCCCAAACAAAAGTAATAGTCTTGATTCACTCCCAAAACAATCATAGTGGAAAAAGTTTACTCCCCAAACCATCATATTAATCATGGTTCACTCTGAATACTATCTTATTAAAATGGGTTCACTCCTCAATACATCATATTACACATGTTTTATTATAAATAATTTCATAATGGAATTAGTTCACTCCCCAATCCATCATAGTAGAAACATGTTTCATATCAAAACCATTGCGTACAAAGTGCTTAAATAATTGAACATACCATTATTTTTAACTCATGAAAAGGGAATATGGGTTTCATATATAAAAATAAATTAATAAATAATATATTTTTACATATAGGTGAATACCCATCATAATATGATAATTTCTCATGTAGAAAAGATAAATTTCAAGAAACAAATTTGGCAGCATGATGGAATACATTATATCTTATTAACATGGAATAATGGGAGGAAAAAAGTATCCCATCGTTAAAAAACTATTTTGGTAGTAAATGTATCATAAAGATTTCATAATAAGAATGAATATTGGACATTTATAAGACACACCTAGTCGGAGTAATTGAATGAAATTGGGATAAGAGAATAATTAACTTAAAAAAATTTAACAGCATGACGATACAAAACATTGACTAAGAAAAGATATAATGGGAGGGAATTGAGGTCTCCCATTGATAAAAAACTATTCTGGAAGTAATTTTAACGTAATAAATAGAGATAAAAAATTATATTTACATTTATAAGGTTTATAAAAAATGGGTACATTAATGAAAAAACAGAATATGAGAATTCCCTTACTAAATTTCGACAGCATGTCGATAAATAACATTGACTAAAAAGGGAAAAAAGGGATGTAATTAAGGTCATTCATTGATATAAAACTAATTTTTTGGTAAGTTTAACATTAAAATATTTAGATAATAAATTTTATTAACATTTAAAAGTTATACACAGAAGGGGTACTTGGATGAAAAGGGAGAAGAGGATAATTATCTTACTAAAGTTCGATAGCCTGGAGATATACATTACGACTTTTGAATAGGGCATAGTGAGAGGGAAATAAGGTCTATAATTGATAAATAATAACTTGTTAATTATAGGAATGATCAAAAGTGCAAGAAAATAATGAAGCTTTGATAATAAGTAAACTCATAAAAACGAGGTACTTGAATGAAAAATAAGTAGATGAGAATTTACCTTGCCTTTAAGAGTTTCTTCCTAAATCAAGGAGGGGGGAACATTTAGGACCTTGGAGACTCCTTGGTGACACTTAGGAGAATTTTTAGAGAGGTAAAATGGGAAGAACATAGTTAATTATCAATTTTGAGTGGATATGAATGGGTAAAGGCTGGTATTTATAATTGAGGAGAGGTGGGTTTTAAGTTATTAAATATAGTTCAGTTCACTATATAAGTCAACAAATTACGAGATAAATAAATTAAACGATATTGGTGGAATATGTATTAGTAAGAGAGGGTGAGTGGACGTTAATGTCCTTTCTAAACTGAACTAGACCTTCCAAACCAATCAATTAATTCACGCAAATCAAAAAAAAAATTAATCTTTAAAATTCGAAAAATTGGATACAAAATACAAGGTATAGATGTCTAAATTAAAATTAATATTTTTAAGATACTATAAATACATATTAAATTATATTTTTAATAAATAAAATGTTCTTAAATTTTTATTCATGATGACATAGTAATGATGTCAAAAATTCATAGTGATTTCTAAAGTGGCATATTTCAATTTTTAACAAAAAATTCATTTTTGTAAAAAAATTATGAAAAAGAATCCAAAGATAATTTTGACATGAGAAGTCCAAAAATGAAGTTTATATCACCAAAATAATTCTCAAATTATGAGAATTATTATTTTTAAATAACTTATTATGTTAATTAAATTTAACCATTTAACAGAAAAATAAACATTATGACCATTATAAAAATTACGTAGGGAATCACTAAAATATATTATCATTTAAAAATATGTTTTTCAGATTATTTCATGAAATAAATTTTTATTTAATAAATACTCATAAAAAATATTTAATTAGATTTAGTCTCTGAAAATAATATAGTTTTGATTATATCATTAAATAATCCTGACGATAATTTAAATGCATCTACGTAACTAACAATAATAATGACCAACTATATTGAATAATGATCGTAATGTCAATAAACTATAATAATTGAAAAAAATATATTTTGATGGTCATATTTACCTATAAATAAACTATCATACTTACTTTTCATCATTCACATCGATTCAAAACATGTTTCAATATCATTTCAAAATGTAGTTTGAATTACTCTTTGTTTCATTTCTATATCAATGTTCATGGTGAAATGATACTAGGGGATCAAGGAGACCAAAATTTATATATTTTACATTATTTATTCTCTGTTAGTCTTCCCATGGTAATAGTTTGATTAATGATTTGAATTTTTTAGATTGAATGTAATGTTATTAAATTAAATAATAAAGTGTTGGTAGTTTCCATTTATGTGTTATACATCCTTTTATTATTCAACTTTTTTAAATGTTCATCCCAACCGATGATGTAAAAATTTATCATGAATTATAAATGTTCTTATTTTTTCTTCTATTTGGAAAACATGCAAAAATTTATTGTGATGCATGAGATATAATTAATAAAATTATATTTTTTGGGACGTCCCACAAACGATACCCATTCATATCAACATAATATCATAAGAAGATACATTTCCTAGATCATACATCCGAGAATTATATTCTATAGTCATTAAACAAAGAATATATGATATATCGAGAAGTAGGTAACTAAGAATAGTTAGCCAGTTTACTATTCCACATCTCCATCAGTGTATTTAGATCAATCACCATTGAAGGAGACCATTTTGATTTTGAAGAAAGTGATTCTTTGGTTAAATAACCAAATAATTATTAAAATTAAATTTCAATATTGCATGATCCGATGAACCACCCCATTCTATAGAGATTGGACCATTCCAGATGAACCACAGCATTCAGAGTGCTTGGACAATGGTAGTTGAGTCACTCTCAATCCATATATTGTTCCAACCTTGGTGTATGTCATAGGAGATAGCATGACTGACAGTCATCAATTCAGTTTCCAAAGAAGAGGTGATACCACATCCTCCATGAATACACCTAACGATTTGATGAAGATGGTTCCTGAAGATGGACCATCATCCTGTAGGTCCCAGATAGCCTTTAAAAGCACCATCAATATTATCTTTGATCCAACCAGAAGGTGGGGGTTGCCAAAAAACATCAAACGTGCGCCGCGGTTGTCAAAACATTCCATCAACCATAAGTCTTATTTGAATCATGAAATCCTTAAATGTGTTGTCGTTGTTCCCCTTCGGAATCAAGGAAGATTCATGAATAGAAATGAGAATTAAGATCCGACCTGCATTGAGTTGATTGAGTAATTATTGTGAAAAAATGCATTTCTTTCATATTAGATCACATGAAAAAGCTCAACGACGCTAGCATGGAAAATATTTTTGATTCGTTGAGAGCTATCCATATGTACACAATAGTTTAGCTCAGCATTGATAGAGTTAATAACCATCCATATGCAATGAAAGATGTCAAAAATATAATTCCAAAGGGCAGTGGCGGTGGCACATGAAATCAATAAGTTATTGGTATCCTTATCATTGATGAAATGTATCAAAATCCACGCTTGTATATTCTCCACCATTGTGAGTCCTTAATCACTGGACCTTCTTTCCAGATCCAAGTTCCATCCATGCTTTAAATGTTTTAATGACTTAAAAATCATGTGATTTATTTTTTATTTGGTATACCCAAAATATTTGGGAATAATCATCAATATGACACATAATACCTTGGATCCTTGTAGATATGTAACCAATGCATGCCAAATGTCATAATGGATAAACTTTATGATCTCCATGCTTCTTACTATTAAAATTCAAAACATTAACCTGTGTTTCTTGCTAAAACACAATGCTCAAAAAATGGTAAGGATAGCTTTTTACCCTGAGAAAACAACTTTTGATCTGTATGAATCATTTGGCCTCGTTCAGATATATGGTCATGCTTCTGATGTCATGATGTCATCAATGCTTCTATCAAGGTAGTTGATGTGATGACTATCTTAGACTCCTTGTACGTCTCCCCCAGAAGAATATATATGTTCTTTGAGATCTATTCCACCTTCGTCAACACAAATGTGCACTTAAAAATTCTCATCACACCATTCTTTATGCATGTCTTACATTGATATTATCAAATTTTCCCAAAGACTATATGTTCTTCTTCAACCCCTTCCCATGGCGTACTCTTTAGACTGTTAGAAAAATATAGTCGTCCATCTTCAATTTGAACTTACTCCAATGATCTTAAATTTTTGATGATTCCCCATGTACATAAGTTCATCCATGATAATTTCACACATATCAAACCATTATTATTGAGATTTCATGTGACATGTTGCTCCCAAGTCAATTATTCATGTCTCATTGAGATATTTCCTTCTTCTAGTAGAAATCATAGATTCACTGACTAATATATCTCCATTTCCTGAATTACTCAAAACATTTTCTTCCAAGTTATGATTCTGGATCCCACTCTATTTGCGCTCCATCATTACACCTGCTAGTCTTTTGTCAATCATCTGTTTGAAATTTTACTTCTGCAACACCGTTTTCATCTCCATTTTCCACAACTGAAAATTATTCCAATTGAATTTTTTTGATTTGAAATTTCACTGCCATCTTGGCATGAAATCCGTCGAGAACAACCTATACTTCACAACGACATATTTATTGATTTCAAAAAAAAACTTTTTTGATGTGAAAAATAAATCATAGTAGAAACCACAAATCATATTCAACTTTAGAAGAATTATTAATATGAAAAAATTGAACAACATCGAGCTGAAAACATCCAATTATATCACATTTTGGGATCTAAAATGAATGGTACATCGGTGCGACGATAATAGTGAGATAAAACAAAGTGAAAAATAGGAAAATAAATGACATGAGATGTTAGGTGGAAAATCCCTCAAATGAAAGGGGTAAAAAGAAAAAAGTAAATAGATTGATCACTACAGGTAAAAGTGGGTACACACTCTCTCATGATTACAATGATAAAATCCCTTATAATTTTATCTCTTGAATATGTGGGGAAACAACCTCTCAAGGTAACACACACAAATTATGAACTACTGGTGATGCTGAAGGTGATGAGGTCTACCAAAGGGGAGGTCTTCCAATTATTGGTTATCTCTCCCCGACAACTTCCTCTAATGGATGGTTAGTGGGGTTTGGAAACCCACCTCAATGTCCATCCATTCCCGCATCCCTTGAAAAATGAAGGGGGTAGCACCGTCTGTCAATAAAGAATTGTCGACATATGGGCCCTTAGCGATTTGAAGTGGTAGTATATAAGGAGATATTGTTTATTTTATTGAGAATGTCTGTAAATAGTCAACTCAATAACCTTCCATAATCAATGGTGTATATATGGCTTTCACTTCAACCTTATTCGTTAAAAATATCAGTTATATTTTGGATCATATATTTTTAATTCTAAATATTTTTCTCATCCTGTCTTTAAATGTGTATTGTAGGACCATCAATAAAATTTATCCAATTAGCTAGATATTATATTACAAGTTATTATGGACATAGCCATTTCATAATCATAATGAGAAAAATATTACAATTCATTTATGGAATGATTTAAAAAGATAATGTGCAAAAAAGAGATCTTATCTAGGAAACATATGATGATTTCCCATTATCAGAGCTAAACATGACCTGACAACTTACAATATGTTCCTCTCCCTACCCCCCCACCAAAAAACATTGAGTAGCACAACTAAGATTATTCCATTTTGGGTTGATACTATGTGAGGTCACCATTGTAAATTGTCCTTTGAACATACTAAGTTATATAAAGAGAATGAAATGGGCACCACTTACATTTTTAACATATAGTGAGCAAATTTAAGACTTGGAAATTTTTATGGGTACCAGACTAATTCAAAAAAAGGATCTATAGTCATGAATGTAAATTCTGCATTTAAACTAGTGTTTTCTTCTTCTAAATTTGGTATTAATGTTTTTAATGGAATTTATCTAAAATGTAAACATAAGGAAAATGCATAGGCCCATGCCTTTGGTGGTGAAATAATAAATCAGTGTTCATGAAAAACATCCCTGATTACAGTATCCTATATGGAGATATTGAAAAATGTTTTATTTCTTCCCACAAAAAAGTCTACTTTCTCTAAAACCCATCTTAACCTATTGCATTGAAATGAAAAAATTAATTGAGATCTCTAGTTTTAGTGAACCACTAAAAAAATTAGGACATTCATTTTGGAAGGTTGAAAACTGATGAATGGCACATAAAAGAAAATAAACTAGAATAGAAACCCAAAGTTGTTTGATTATGTAGATAAATTAAAAACAAAATTGATATAGAAACCTATTAATGGAAATGATAGATTACGATAAGCATGGGATGATTGAATCTCTAGTATAATATCCGAATGAGTAATTGAAGTTAGATATGTAATGATCGGGTAAGGGGACCACGATTAAGGCCTTGATATGTGTCAATAAAACCATGAACATGAATGGCGATGATCATTAAAAGAGGTGGTCATGGTTTTGGAATTATATTTCGGGTGAGAAAACGGCATGAGGCACCCTGATGGAAAAAGGATGTAATGTGAGACATGAATTTGGTATCATAATGTATGAAAGGAATAAAAATATTACAACAATTTCAATAATCTTTTTTACTGGTATTTGTTTTTTTCCTGATATATATTGATAAAATTTTAAATAACATTTTTTTGAAGTACATTTTTAATCATAAAATCACATATATCAACATGCGCTATAATGTTGTATTTAAATATTACAACATACAACCAATGCATGTGGTTTATTTCATTATAATTATCGACAACACACTTTAAAGAGTGTTGTTAAAAGTCATTTTTCTTGGGGTGGGGATCCATATATGCTACATGAGGACAACTTTTTATTCTAAAGATGTTCTAAAATATTCTCCATGAGATAAACAAAGAAAATGGTGTAATAGAGTCTCAAAATGGTTTGAAAATGAACCACATTCCAGATGGGAAGGACCATATCTTTTATATAGACTATTCGGAATAGAGTTTCAACAGGGTTTGAAAATGCACCACATTCCAGATGGGAAGGACCATATCTTTTATATAGACTATCCCCAATCACTGAAGGAGATCAGGCACTGGTTACAAGTGTTTGGCTATCGTTATATGTTACTCATAATGTATGCTCATTTTTTATGATTGTTAAACATTTCCATAATCATAATCATCATCATCAAACCATAAATAACTCATGTCGATGGATTATACCGAAGTTTAACCTTTGGTAGGTGTGGAAACACTTGTGCACTTAATATCACATATTTTAGGCTATATCATATATCAAACAACACTATATAGAAATGTTGTGCCATTAGTAGAAATTTAGATTTTAGGGATGGTCAATAGTGGTTCCTAAAAGTCTTTTTCATTCATGCAGCGATCTCTTTTGGCTATCACACATGCCTAATAAGGCATTTTTGAGTTCATTTGGAGTTCTCTATAGGACCCATCTAAAAAATCCATTTTCATTGTGGGGTGCGGTCGAAGATAGTATATGGGATGTTGTGGACAATGGTTGTGACAATGAGGGTCCTCCAAAACATTGATGCCGACTGTGGATGAGCGATGGCCAGAGGGAGGTGTGGTGCGATGATGATGGGTGAGGGGTGTTTGGTCGGATGTTGGGGGGGGGGTGTTCGCAGGGATGACCAAGGGTGGCAGGGAAACAATAGGGGAAAACATGGGTGGTGAGGTGGTAATGGGGTTGACGGGAGATGTTTGTGACTTGTCTGCAGTGGTGAGGTTGGTGAAGACAAGATGGGGCAGGAAAAATCCTACTAATTTTGTATTTTTGTATTAGTGACCACCATTGGATGTCACCCACTTCCACAAACACAAAAACCAATATTTCTAGTAATATTACTTAAGAAATTTAGCTATACCATTTTCTATAACATATATCATAATCATATTTTTTGTTACAATATAGAAAAGTCATACAATAATATTTATCCAATTTTAGGGCATAACCGCCACATTCAACCACACAACCTTATATAACCATCTAATTTTGATTTATATACTACTTTATTTCTTTATTACCACTAAATTAAATATATTCGTATTCATACAATAAAAGTTGTACATCAGCCCAGGGGCTTGATAGACTTGATAAACCGAATTTCGAAAAATATATCACTCGACCTAATATTATTGTCCCAATAAATGAGCTACATTTTAAATCTCAATTAATATTCACACCAGACGCAAGATTTAATTGTTCAACCGAACCGCTACTTGATTTGTCACTACCTGAACCTGCTGGTAATTATTTTGAGCTTGATATAATATTTATTGTGACTTCCCAAATCCCACATTGAACAAGCCAGGAGTTGGTGATTAACACTAATAATATATCGGCCAACATATATGGAAGCCGTTTCCATTTTGAAAGAAATATCGACAATACCATAAAATTACATCAATGAAAAATTACCAACACCAAATACATTAATAATGCACAGTCAAATGCATGTAATGTATTAAAAATCCAAATTACTCCCAATTCAATATTTTTATTTCCTAGAAAGACCACTTTTATGGGTTCAGTGGGAAACCTACCAATATAACCCCACAAAAACCAACCAAAAAGTCCAAATAATTCATTTATACCTTTAAAAAGGTATAGTGAAAAATTCCTCCCATGTCCATAGCTAAATTCACACAAGATCACCACTAACTCTATCTAGAAGTAATGAAAAAAATATATATAAAGTAGAGGTGAGAATATAAATATACACAAAATGTTCTTCATTGAAACCCTCTTGTATCCATGTGAATGAAGCATGCTGATGCATATATGTGAATGAATTAAATAAGAAATATAATTAAACAATCATCCCCAAAGTCAAACTATTAATTCACTTCTATCTCATGCCTCATGGTCAATACAGTACCTTTAGTGCTACATCACATAGCTCCCACCATAGCCACACCACTAATCCAGAGCCCACTCAAAAATCCTACTGCAGATACCACATTGTAAAATATTTTGGTTCTGAAACTATCCACCCATTGGGACTATCACTATCATAGAGTGTTAGCACTCTAGGAATCTACCATCATAAGTCCTCCACCTCAACCAAATAAGGGTTGGAAAACTATTCAAATATAGTGAATCCCACTAATTTTAAGATCCCACTAATATATACTCTCTCCAACTCAACCTATCTTTGTTTCAATATAATGGTTCAGTAGCTTCCCTTCCACAAAAATATCATTATTTTCAATTATTCACCCACAAGGGATATTGTCACCTTAATCTAAATACTCATCACCCTATATCAAAAACAACCATTGTATGTCACAAACCCTCACCATATATCAGAAAATACTACTACATGTCACAAACTACGACACTATAATAACCACACAACCTATGTTATCATCATCATGCATCACAAAGAGATTCAGACCCCCCACCATCCATTATATATACCACCATAGCCAACCACAAATCTGCATATCAATAGGACATATATAGTAAATAACCATTTTTTGATATTCTAATAACACTCCAAAATATGTTTTCTATAAAATTAATATTAATTAATTAATTACCAAGAATATAACATTTCTCATATCATGGTAATTTACAAATTTTAGAACCTCTGTAATAAACTAGCCTAGGATGAACTAACACGTCACCCAACCCAACTCACTACTCGACCTGAAAGGTATTATTGATCCCCCAAGGATGACAACAAGTGTTTGGGAATCAATAAGAACACCTTGGGAACAGTTTCACCCATAAATTAATGTTAACATGAAACTTATCATTTTACAAAAAAAATAATAATGGCACATCCGTATATCAGATATTATGAAGAACCTAATAAAAAGAGCAAACAAATGAGTCAAAACAAATACATATGATTTGACTCATTATCATCATCATATATACATCATTTAAATAAAATACATTATGGGGTTCTATAAATAGAAACTGAATACCACACGAGGGAATGAAATCATGGCCAATACACCAATATACCAAAATAAAACAAATCCAAACCGAACAATCGCAAGACAACTCTATATAACCAAACGGTTCTCACCACATCCCATATCACTATCATCATCCCATGAAAATGATAACAAATATGAAAACTGATCTTGGAACCTATAACATGAAGTCTGCACACACATAAACGGACACAATATCATGTATAGGGTGTGAGTAAACAAGCCTAGTAGGATCATAATAAGGAGTCTATCAAATTCCTTTAATTAAATAGGTCATACAATTGTAGCGTAAAATATAATATAAATTATGGTTTTCTATTTTATTAATATGGATATAGTGAAACCAAAACACATACTCATCCTCTTAAATAATAAAGAATCTATTCTAAAACCAAAGTATGAAGAAACACATTAAAACACATAACATGAACCTTTTATTTTTATGAAAACCAAACCAACCTCATTTTAAAACATTTCAAAATCTATCATGAAATTTTAACCATAAAGAAGACATCTAAATTTTATTTAAAAAAAATTCAAAGACCAATAGTGACACAAGATTAACATACATGGATATTGAATCATTTTAGATGAATATTCAACACATTACAAAAATTAAAAACTAAGGAACAAAATAGATTACTGTCTTTGGAAATATTTAACAAAATCTTCTAACTCGGTGAGAGATATTCAACATCTCCATTAAAGATATTCCCCTTTAGTACTCCAACTTAATTCATTTCTCCCTAACCTGGGGAAAGGAATCATAAGGAAGGGGAGACATCATATTTTTTGGTAAGGGTAATAATAATGGACATATATATTCATTACATAATCACAAGGGTATGAGAATATGAGAATTACATGGAAATCATACCCAGCATATCAAAGAACATAACATGAATCATGGCACATATATTGGTTGTTCATAAGACATTAATCATAAGGGAATCAATAGCATATTCCATTAAATACTAACATAAGAATATGACATTGAATTTTGGAATACACATAACCATAGAAAATCAAATTTCAAGGCTATCTACCAAGACCTTCATAACATTTTAGGCTTGGTATAATCACCTGTGAACATACATCGGTCATGGGATGCCCGCCCATGTACCCTCTTGCATTGGGATTGGTATTCCCATCCATGTACACTCTTGCTTCAGGATTGGGATTTCATTATGTGTACCCTCTTGTTTCTATAATGGTATACCCTCTCATGTACCCTCTTGTTTCAAGATTGGGTTTCCCTCCTATGTACCCTCTTGTTTTAGGGTTGGGGTGACCTTTCGTGTACCCTCTTGTTTGGGGGTTGGAATGCCCTATCGTGTGCCCTCTTGTTTTGATATTTTGGATTAACTCATGTGTACCTATTAATATCATAAATCATTTTTCATTACCCTGTGTATTGGAGTTATATATAGGTCCCACCTGCCACAAAATAAAATCATACATACATGTGGAAATAATAATAAAACATTGATCATATCAAGAATCATAAAAAGAGACGGGTTTCTTAAATATCATATCATAACCCATTAAATGAAATTGATATTATAAAAACATCATCCTATCATAACCATTATAATGTAGATATCATTTTCAATATTTTCATCATAGAATAACCCAAGAAAATAAGTGGGTGTCATATGAATTTTATCATTATATTACTTGTGAAAGATAAATGAGTTTCATAAGTAACTTGTAATAATAAATATAGAAAACTGATAGAAAGAATAATAATGGTTTCCTTGGATACTATCCTAAAAAATACATAAATTGTATCAATTTATTTCATCTTAAATGGAAAATAATTTTTTAAGGATGATTTAAAACATTTCTTGGGGAAAATAATCTTGAAACATTTCAAAGTGTCACATTCCACTTTGAAACATTTGAATCATTATATCCATGATATGATATAATTAAATTAAGCTTATAATATAATTAAAATAATGATATTAGTGATATAAATTTCAAATGGTATTATATACACATCATTGATGAATATAAGAGCATAAAATGGAACGTGTCTCAATAAAGGAAAATTAAGACAAAATTACTTTACAGATTTGGTAACTTTTGAACCATAATCACTGTGACTGAGAAATAATGAAATTGATATTTAAATAACAGTAAATTTAATAATAATAAACATATAATACATTCATGGGTAATATATACACCATACAAAATAAATGAGTGGTGAATATGGCTTAAGTCTCGCAGAAATAAAAGTGAGACCAGAAATCACCTTACTATATTAGTAACCTTTAAATCATGATCAACATTAAAGAATAACATCAATTAATTTATTTTAATATAATTAGATAAATTAAATTCATGATATAAATTTTCATTGTTAATTATATAAACATATTAGAAGAATATAGGTGCATAACATGGCATGTGTCCCAATTAAGGCAAATTAAGATAAAATTACATTAATGATTTGGTAACTTTTGAACAATGAATCCATTGAATTAGAGATCTTAAAATGTGTATGTAAATATACATAAATCTAATAATAATAATATTATATATTTATAGTTAGTATATACACCTAACAAAATAAATGAGTGGTTAATATGACAAAAGTCTCGACGAAATAAAAGTGAGACTATAAATCCCATTACTACATGAGTAACTTATAAATAATAATCCCCATGAAATAATAACATCAATTAAAATTTTTAATATCATTAAATAAATTAAATTCAAGTTATAAAATTTCATAAGTTAGTATATACACATCCTATATGAATATAGGTACAGAACATGGCTTGTGTCTCAATGAAGGAAAAATGAGACAATATTACTTTACCGATTTTGTAACTTTTGAACCATAAACCCCATAAAAGGTAGATCATAGAATTTATTTTTAAATATCCAGAAATTTTTGACTAATAAACATATAATACATTCATTGGTAGTATATACACCATTAAAATGAAATGAGTGGTGAGTATAGAAGAAGTCTTGTAAAAATAAATGTGTGACTAGAAATCCCCTTCCTAATTGAGTAACTATCAAATCGTGATACCCATGAAAAAATAACATAAATTAAAAATTATAATGTCATTAAATAAATTAAATTTATTATATAACAATTTTTTGGTCAGTATATACACCACACAACTAGATTAAGTAGTGAATATGGAATATTTCTCAAGGAAATAAATGTGAGACAAGAAAACTCTAACCTTCAACCTAGAATTTCTTTACACACATTAACTCCTCCTGTGTAATAAATATAAGTTTATTATAAAACTACCATATAAAAACCATTTTAAAAATTATACCATATATTATTTCATTATTACTTGATATTACACATTTATTTACAATTTCATGTTAATGTTATGTTTCGGTAATAACCACATTATTTTTTTGAATACGTTTTGACATGTTATTCCTTATCCACCAAAATACGTAATGATTTAATTATTTAAATAATTTAAAAAATGATATAAATATCATATATATTTAGTATATAATTGTTTACAATTTTCTATAAAACAAATAAATAGAACATGAAATACACCGTTCGTGGAGACAATAAGTCATACGTAATTGAATGAAATGAAAGTAAATGATATATATATATATATATATAATTATATTATCATTTTTATATAATATTTATCATATGATTTTAGTAAACCCATATTTAATACATTCCTTTTAATATTTGAACAAATCACATCACTTTGAGGAGATGATAGTACAAACATATGCAAATAAAGATATCATACTTACAGAAAATGGAAAGCATGGAGTTGTGTGTCATATAATAATTCTATAAGTGTTAATATAAACTAAATAAGATATATATAATATTAAAATATATTTTATATCATAAGTCCCCCCATGATAGTTTTTAAAAGAAAAAAATGAATTATATAATTTCAAGAGGCGGTAATTCTCCGTACACTAACAAAATTTTTGTTACCCATTTAATAGAAGTGTGTTTATGTTCAGGTAGAAAACTTATAATAGAAACATATTAGTATATTTAGTATATTTAAGTTATTATGTAATCATGAAATAAGAATAATATAATGGTTTTAGAAGGAAATAAAACATAATGGGACGTTGAAAAATGCAACCTCTTTTTCTGGCAACTCCTTTTGGTTTGCACCAAACAAATTCCTTGGATGTATTTATGACCAAAGTGCGAAATATAGGATGAGATGAAGGACTTTGGGATCTTATTTGTGAAGGTTTTTGTTGTGAAAATGTGGCTTGATAGGTGTGAGGAAATATAATAGTAACTGCCTTTTTATAGAGGGGGAGGGGATTCATTCTTGTGATTACTAAAATTTAAAGACTACTAGGAGGTCTCCATTAACCCATGTGATTCAAAAATAATCAAATAATTAATTAAATGGAATGTAGGGTATATGAAAAGCTCTAACACACACAAATAAGTGTAATTTTTTAATTTTGTTCCATAAAATCTATGTTTCCCAACTTTTATCATTTTGGATTTTATTAAGGCAAATAGTTTTCTAACATCAGTAACATAACAGGTAAGACTAAATTAAAGATATATTTATAAGAAAATATAAAAAATTAATTATAAATATGATATCCAATTTAAAAAAAGTAAAATCCCTTGTGTGGTAGAAATTAATCTTAAAACAAATACGTGTAACACCTAAAAACATTGCTTTAACCCAAAATATGCTAACGATTTTTTCTCTATTTAAAGGAGAATATGTTAAATATAAAAAATAAATTGATACATGATTTGAAAATATTTGATATTTATTAAAATTTAAATATAATTTGTCAGAATCTAAGTCATTATTTAATTTTTAATACTTTTAATGAAATAATATTTTTTGTAAAATATCATTAATGTCTATTTTATCATTATTTATTAAATTTCAATATTGAAATATAAAAAAATTATTCAAATTAAAATTTACAAATTTCATATATGTGTAACATTATATATTCATATTGAAAAATATCATAACATAGTATTTCATTAAATTTACTTTTCTTTATATTTTTAGCATCATTTATTTTATTTAAGTATTAACTATATAATCCTTGTGTTATCGTCTGTTAAGAATTTAATGTAATTATATCATCTCAAAAAATTAATGTTAAATTACCATGATAATAAAACTCATTTAAATTTAAAAATAATTTTTATAATAACAACTATGTATCTTATCCCATACTCTTAAATCATTACAGATGTTGATGGTAAGGAATTGTCCTTTTTTTGCCTTTTTTCCTTAATTTATTATATTAGTCAATTTCATGAAATATTATTCCAATAATTCATAAAATTTGAACCAAGATTAAATATTATATAACTATTTGTATACAATGGTTTTTAGAAATGATTATAGGTCATTTTGGTCCTTAAGATTAAGGTTTATCCTCTTGTTAAGCTTTATTTTACCTTATCCTCTATAATTAATTTTAATTATTTCTACTAATATTTTCGGTCTATAACTATGTTTATGTTATTATAATATAAATATTTTAATAATTAAAACCATGTATTTATATTTTTTCAAATTTTATTCACAGAATAGGAAATATTAATTTTAAATCTTATCCTAGAGACGCGATAGGAATGAATGTATTAAAGTCAAAATGATCAAAGGTTCAATAGATTTTTAAATCTAAATTCAATATAAAATTGATTAAAATTACATAAATTATATTAATAGATTCATAATTTATCTATTGTGGATTTAAAAACTAATATAAAATATAATTTAATAGTAATAAATATTTGAAATAATGAAGAATTTATAACTAAAATACAGTATATTTTACAATTCATCAAAAACTAATACTTCTCAGAAAAATAAAAACATGTCATATTAAGTTAATATTGAATTTCCATATTAGAAAAATATTTTTATCTTTTCAAATTATATTTATAAAAGTTTCAAAATATAGTATTAAAATAGGCGCGCCACTAAAAGGCAGTAAAACCCGGTCTTACATGTAACGCAAGCCAACTCAGTGTTTTCTATAGTTAAAGATTATCGTGATGTGGAGTATAATGAAATATTAAATTTTTGTAGAATAAAAATGATTGAATAAATTGGTTATTTCATATAACTCAATCTATATTTAGCTTTGCGTAAAATGAAAAATATTAACAACTGTAAAATAATTTGAAAAAATCAAAAAATCTCAGAGTGTTACTTTCTACCCCCCTTAAAATTTATTTAACTCTCACAATTCACCTGTAGTAGAAATGGTTTGATACTTGAATAATACTTTCATAGAAACCCACATCGTAAAAATGAATTCTAAAACGTACTTAAAAATAAAAAGTTTAGAACATAATTGTTATCTAAAGTAAAATGTAACTCTCTTTCCACATAGGAGAACATAAGTGGGGATTTAATACATGGACATGGAATAAAATAATGAATAATAATATAGATTGATAAAGATAACTGATCCAAATAGTATGGGTGATCTACAGAAAGTTAATAATCCCAAAACCATAAACTGAAGAAGCATGAAAGTGGTTATGGATATCATAAAAAATGATGATAATATGACAAAATTTTATTTCAAGACCTTTTTCTTAATGTTTAAGAAATTTCAAAAGGAGATATACATAATTTATTTCATTCCTTTTTCATATGTTAAATCTCACCCTTTGGTTGTGTCTTGACCAATTTCCACTTCATCTTTTACTACAAAAATGAGGGTGAATTTGTTATGCCTTATTGCACTAAGAAATCATAAGATCCATAATATGTAACCTATTGTATCTTCATTTAACATAGAAATAAGTAGGTTAGAAAATGTTATCCATTTATCATAAACCCTCATATGGAGATATAATGCATTAATCTCAGAAACCTCATCCGAAATTGAACATAAATATTCCATAAATGGATAACCATATAATCCTTCTGAATGTTGAAAATCCAAAACATAAGAAAGAAGGTCACTAAATTTCTCAAAAACTACATTGCATTTATCCCCCATATAAAGTATCTCTTGGTTGTCACATACCAAACATGGAAATACCATCATCATTTTTCCTCTTGAAACAAGGTAATAACATGAATTACTGTAAAAACTTATTGAAAACATGCATGTTTCATTATTCCAATGTTTATTGGATATAATCGTTAAATACAAAAATTATTTAAACTCCATTCATGATAGAATAAACCACCTTTTCAATAAATCCTTAATCGGTTCTATAGTCATTGATACTATCCAATTTACTTTATCCAAATCAACCATCCATTTATACAAGTTGAACAAAATTTTCCATATATCTTGAACACAATAAGGGTTACCTTCCCTTAATCCAAATATCACATTCCCATTACATCCATTTTTTATGTTATCCTCACCATATAAAATATCCATTCAATTACTTAATGAAAAACGTATACTAGAAATACATATACATTTAATGATTCATATATTATTACCAATGAATTCCAAAACATTAATACTTATTTCTTCCAACATTATTCTTAATCCATGACACATTATTTATCATCTTATAACTTAATACCCCTTTCAAAGAATAAGAAATATGAATCTTTTCTTAAGGCTCCTCATCCTAAATTTAATTATTTTTCTTACATTTAATGTAAAAAATACTATTAAAACATCCCAAACCTTTCACTTGTCATTCATGATCTCTTTTTCTGCAACGGTATTACCAATACTCATGGACCTTCCTAATTATCTTCATGAAATTTCCACTTTGGGAATCAATTTTCATCATGACCATACTTTAAACATATGAAACATTAAATGTTAACCATGTTTTTTCTAGTTACATGCCATTTAATAAAACTAGAAACCAGAGTTTGAGAAATATTTTTCATGGTGAAAATCAACAAAATCTTGAATATTTACTTATATGATGTCTAAATAATGAAAAATTCATTAATCTAGGATACCTTAGTTTTATTTTTAGTGACATACCTTGACATATCCCTATAAAAGTCTTTAGGGATCTCACTAAAGCATCATCATCCTAGTTTCCAAAGGCTGACTAAACCTTTACTTTGATACCAACTATAGCAACCTAGGTTTAATATATATAGATATTACATCAATTTAGATGAATATTTAACACATTAAAAAAATATATCCGTGGGGACAGTAATACTTAACTATCTTTGGAAACATGAAAAAAAAAATCATCTAACTGGGTGAAATATCTTCAACATCTCCCCTAAAGATCTTTTCCTTTAGTACCCAAACTTAATACATTTATTCATAACCTAGGGAAAGGAAACATAAGAAAGGGGTGAGCTCATATTATTTGTATGGGTAAAAATAAATTCAATACATAAGCATAAGGGTTTGAGAACATGAGAATAATCACTACCACAAAATAATGCAAGGGAAGCACTGCCTTTTATCAGTGCTAAGTAGAAAACCCCAACTAAAGGGGATGGCCTTTATCTGTGCTAGCTAAAAGAACTGATAAATGTAACCTTTAATAGTGCTTTTCTTAGCATTTATAAATGAACCCTTTATCGGTGCTAGTGCAGATAAAAGTTTTTAATAAAAATATTATTAATTTATTATATTAAAAAATAATTTTTATTTGTATAAATTAAATAAAAAAATGTTTACAATTAATATTTTTTTAATAATTAATATATATATATATATACTTTTTTACTTGTAAAAATTATTTATATGATTATAAATATATATATATATATATATATAATTAAATAATTATAAGATTATAATAAATTAGATTAAATAGTAAATATATTTATTATATTAATTATATTTATTATAGATTTATTAGATTCAAATTTATTTTATTTATGAGATTAATTTATTTAATTTATTATAATTATTTTATTAATTCATTATATTTTCTATATTTTTTTATAATTAATATATTTAATATATATATTCTATTTATAAATATATAATACTTTTTATTATATATCTTTACAATTAAAATTATCGAATATTTACGTGTTTTCCAATTAATTTGGATAATGAATATATTGATCATGCATATATATATATATATATATATATATGTTATGCATCATGAATGAATGTTCATTTATACATTTCACCACGTTGTCCATTAATATGGAGTATTGATTAATTCATAATATTACCCATATAAAATATATATGTTCTAAAAATTGTACTTATAAAATTACATTAAATATATTTACATAATAAATATATTTTGTTATATTTTTAATGATATATATAAATAATTTTCAAAATTATTTGTAATTATAATTATAATTATATATATAAATAATTGTAATATTATACATATATTATAATAATTTTTTTAATATATATATAAATATATTAATAATTATATACAAATATTTATAAATATATACTATTAATAGTTATAATCATTAATATAACTATATATATTTGTAAATAATTATAAAACTATAATAAATATATTTATTATACTACTTAAAAAGTTATAAAAATATAATTAAATATATATATTTATAAATATATAAAAATATTTACAAATAAATACAAATAAATTTTAATTTATTTAAATAATTATTTAATTGGTTGTGAAATTTTTCTAATAACAATGGCCTTTATCAGCGCTAAAAATTGGTGATAAAAGACATCTTTAGAAGCATTATAATTTTACCTCTCATAAAAGACATATTTATCAGCGCTAATAAAGGTATGTTTTATCAGCATTTTTTATTTTAGTGCTGATAAAACATACCCTTATCAGTGATTTAAACTAGTGCTGTTAAAGGTTCCAGTAGGTTTTATAAAAATAACCCAAATAGGCTCCTCCTCCCTTGCACCCTTTTAAGCCTTCACAGAAGCTGACTCCTATTCCTCGAGCTCTTCTCCTCCATCGAGCCCTCCTCTGTCGTCAAGCCCTCCTCCGCTGCAACCCCTCCTCCTCCTCCTTTGCCGCCAATACATCCTCCTCCTCTGCGGCCACCGACTCATTCTCCTCTTCCCCTACTGCTACATCCTCCTTCAGCTGCTTGAACGACCCCTTTTCCACGTGACCTGCTCTAGCACACCCTCTACATCCAACGAACATCCCGGTATCTTCCTATACAGCACACAGATTCCCCCAATGAGTCTCTATTATGGCTTCCCTAATTTCAATAAGGTGTGTAGGGTTTGGATAAACTCTTTCATCAGTTGATGTAAGTAATTATATCAGATTCCTTTTATTTGAGACTTCCTTTGATGGTTGATGTTCCAAACAATATTTTTAATCAGATAAATGAAGTATATATTAGATAAATTTGACTAATGAATGATTTTCCATGATCAATATTGTATTTCCTTTGACATAATTGTTGTATTTTAATAATTTAACGATACATTATTCAAAATTGGGTTTCATTTATTATAAATTCTTAATAAAATGGAAATGATGGTTTTGTTGAAGATAATTTGTTTGCTCAGGTTTTATTGGAACAATGAAAAATTATAAAGTGGGGTGATTCTTGGTTTAGAAGTTTTCCATATTAATAAAGGGGTGTGTGTTTAATTTATGGAATTATTTAATGACTTAAATGGTTTGATATTGATTTATTTGGTGTTAATGGTGTATTCCTTTAGATTAATACTTTTATAAAATGGATTTAAATAGGTATTTTTGAATGTATGAATAATATATATATATAGTAAAGGATTGTTTGGAACTTGATAAAAAGTGTATTTATTTAGTTAGTTTCAACCCATTGATGATCCACATGTAATGGTTTTGTTTGATAATAGTTTTCTTGGTCAAGTATCAATTATCTGGAAGTTATATCTTTGAAAGATAACTTGGGAGATCTTAGATAAAGAGAAGTTCACTAGCACCATTGAATTATGAGTTTGGAAGATCAATTCATTTCACTAGCAGTTAATAAGTTAGATCTTTCAATTCTCTTATAGTAGAAATTTATGTTTTATTAATGTTCAATGAATTCTTAAAATGTTAGCTCACTGGATGCAGGTTTCCAGATGGTTCCTTCACTGAATGTTCAGTGAGAGTTCCATTACTGGAAGTTTAGAATCAGAAGTTATATGAATGACTTTAATTTTTTGAGTAAAGTGGAGTCTGATTGTGGAAATATCGAGGTGTAACATTCTATTCAAGTACCACTGACATAGGTTATAGATATAAATAAATGCAGTGAGCTAAAAGGTAGGGGAAGCTGCTGGTATTCGAATGAATGTCCAAAGGAGGTGATGGATGTGTATAAGTCCATGAGTTCCATGAACTCTAATGATTATGCATGGGAGTCTCTCCTATAAAATGAAAAAGGAATATTTCATAACAGTCATTAGAGTCAAGTGGATATGTAATGCACCATTCACTGGTGCTGGTGGTCATAAATGAAGTTTCTACTAACAATAAACAATTACTCATGCCAACAGAAGGATGTTTAAAATTATAGGAGGGACTTAGTGAGAAGATTATTAGTTTAGGAACACTGCAAAGAGTGGTATAAACTATTTGTGTAAGTATTGATTGTTTTTGAAATAAATTTAATAGATGGTTTTACCAATACTGATAAATACTAAGTACCATGACTAGGAGGATATAGTAAGAGGAGAACACTTAATCACATCCAGATTCCCACAGGTTGAAATTAAAAAGGATATATTCAAATCACAAGAATGAGTATAGATTTTATAAAATGATCTAAATATGGTATTAGTGATACATATTCTAGAGAACTAAGTAGGGGTTTCAAAAAATGACATTACCTTTTAACTAATGTTCTCTTTTTTCAATGGAATAAAAATGTGATGTTGTTGTTCTACCATACACATTATATTAATGTAAAAATCAAATATTCCCTATATAAAATGTTCTTTGTACATTTTCCTTACATGTTTACATATTTTATATATGCTTATTCTCTTGTATGATCATTGAAATAAGGATATTGAGATGACTAAAACCAGGGGAATCCATGTTGGATGAAAAATAGGTGTGCCGGTCTGGATGTGTGGTCATCCCAGTTTTGGTATTTGAATTCATGAGGGATGCAAGTATTAGTCTCTAATATACCGATGATCCTAAAATTTTCACTTGTCACCAATAAGTGGTATCAAATAATATGTTCATTTTTTAAGTCTAAAAAATTAGTTGTAGTTATCGATGATAGATCATGAATATAGAGATTTTGGTGGAGTAGTTTTTTAAAGAATAGAAATGAGTTTGGCTGGAAGACTATTTGGTTCTAATGATCAGATGGTTTATTATATTAAATTAAAAATTATATTTCCTCTAAAATCTAGACACGTCCCATTAATAAGTTTAACATCTAGGAAAATACTAGATACACAAAAAATAACTAAATAGGAATATATTATCATATATGGAAAATAAAATCCACCGATTGACAACTAAATTTATTTAACTAGACATGTCCCATTCCTAAATCACATTGGACATCTTTTGAATAGGTATAATATATGATTTCTCATTTTATGTTATTTTTCAGTTGGAAATATCCTCTACCACGCTCTTCTCCTCCACCGTTAACACACCATCACCGTGCACCGAACGACACCTTCACGATGTGTTTTCTCCTATAACTCATTTATTTCCTATTTTTTCATGCTATTAATGTTTGAAAGTGATGGTTATTTTGTGAATTGTATGGGCTAAATGCACCACTAAAAATATTGTCTTTCAATGGTCCTTGTTTGTGCACTAAATGAATTGCATGTTTCTTGGTTCTTCTTGGGCATTTGAATATAGAAATTGGTAATTTACATATACTTGGATAATGAATGAATGCCCCAGGATGATAAAACTTATATGATAACCCCTTAGTTAACACGATGAATTGAATAAGGGATGTTTTTTAAAATATTAAATTGTGTTTGTTTGGTTTTTATGGTGTTGAGAATGTTGGCACGATTTTGTATTTTTATGGTTTTACGGTTGTTGGCATGAAAGTTATGCCATTTATTCTATGTTGTAGTTCCTCCACCATTGAATATCAATCCAAACCATACTCATCTCAATGACACCAACACTTTTTTACTACTGAAATTCCACTAAATATTAGAAAATCACATCACTAAAGGACTCTTTGGGAAAATTTATTGTCCCCCTAGTCAAATAACCATATCAAAACATGTAATGAATCCTTACACCTGTAATAAATCTATGGAATATCAGACCATCTAATAGTTTATTACAATAGTTCTTAACTCGATACATTATGTTTCTATATAAACACTAAAAAACTGGTTTAGATCAATGTATATAGATCACATGTGGGATACTAAAACATTCCTGTGGAAGGGATTCTCATAGACAGTTCCATTGATTAGGTGGTTCTGAAGATGGGTGTCTTCTACTTTGGTCCTGAGTAATGCATAGAGAGGTAAGGGTATTATTTACCATAGATAGTTCCATTGATTATAGTTGGATGATGACACTAGTTGATCATATTTTGTGTAATTATTTTGATAAATATTAATATTGATGAATCAAATAGGATAAATATGAATAAAGAATGGATGAATTCCAATCAGTTGACAAAAGAGTATGATGATTGTGTGAAAGATTTTATCATGTTTTCCAAATATAATTCATATGACACTTCTCAAATCTTTTGTCCCTGTTTAAGATGTTGTTATTCAAGAAACATTGGACTATTGGAGTTGGAAGAAAACTTGATCTATCACGGAATTGATCGAAGTGACACATGTTGGGATAAAAATGGGGAAAAATGAATGTATATAATGGATTGGATAAAAATGCATTTTATGGATCATATGATATAATTACAAGTGTGAATAATGAATACGACCATATAGAGTATGTGACTACAGATGTGAATGATTATGAAGATAATATTGAGGAATTGATAAGGATAGTTGAAGATGAAAATTTTTATTCCAAAAATTGTTTTGGATGTTAAAGAGTTGTGAAAAGATGCCATTGTATGTGGGTTGTACTAAATATACAACATTGTCATCCATACTGAAGTTGTACAATTTGAAAGCAAAAAATGGGTGGAGTGATGCCAGTTTTACGAAACTACTTGCTCTTTTGAATGACATGCTCCTAGAAGATAATATGCTCTTGAGCCAAAAAGACAATAGCAAATGAATTCTACGCTCGACGGGTATGATCTATAAAGGAATACACACCTACACAAATTACTGTATGCTGTTTCTCATGGACCAAAAATCACTTAATGAATTTCCAAAGAATGGTGATGCTCGATACAAGAATGTTGAATCCAGTCCTACGAAAGTTGTGTTGTACTTTTCAATCATTCCATGGTTTGGGAACCTATATGGAAGTGAGGAGAATGATGGAAAATTGACATGTCATGCAGATACATGAATTAAATATGGGAATCTATGTCACCCGACAGACTCTCCTCAGTGAAAGAGAATTGATCATGAGTATCCTAAATTTGGAAATGAGCCGAGAAACCTTCGGCTTGTGTTATCTATAGATGGAGTGAATACTTTGGTTTTCAAAGTAGAAGTAACTATACATGGACAGTTATGTTGGTAAATTATAAGTTACCACCATGGTTATTTATGAAATGAAAATACATCATATTATCTATGCTTGTATGAGGACCAAAACAACTGGGTAATGATATTGATCTTTATATGGATCCATTGATCGAGGATAAGCAATTATTATGGTATTTTGGTATTACGTTGTATGATGGATAAAAAAATGAAGATTTCACTTTGATATCCATGTTTTATGAGATGAATGTGAATTTCCATCTTATATTAAATTTTCATTTTATAACATTAATGTATTTTCATCACATTCAGCAGCCTAAGAGTAAAGGTATTTCTGGAAGAGAGGTTGTCACAATCAATATTACAGATCAAGGGCATGCCCAACATTACATTTTCTACAAAACTTTTGAGGTTGACCCATATTTTCAAACGCAAAATAAATTATTAGGCATTTGAATACATCTAGCGATAAAAATGGATATCAAATATACAAAATCGGCAGTTTATAGGATGGTTTCATGACCATATTTTTAAGAAGTTAGATGAAAATCATGACTCAATTTCAGAACGACTTTGATGGCTAGCCATAGAACCAAGGGTGTATGTATTATCATAAAATGATTATGTAGTTAACGGTTATACATTCTTTAATAATGGACATGATGAAGATAGTACCATGCAGAATAGTGGGGTTACACTTGAGGCTGAAGCGATGCATTTCTCTGGTGTTAAGGATAGAAATACAATTTATGAGAATATGTTATACTATGGAATCCTCAAAAAAATATGATTGTTGGATGATATGAAATTCCATGTGATTACTTTTCAATGCATGTGGGTTGATAAAAAGTGTGTTATTAAAATAATTGAATTGGGATTTGTGAATGATAATTTTATTAAGGAAGGGGAGAAAGAAGAACCATTTATAATGGAATCACATGATGTATAAGTATTTTATGTTCTAGATCCAGCAAACGGAAACTTCTCAATTGTTCTGTTATCAACTAAAAAAACTGAAGGTTCAGATAAAAATTCAATAGAGGATGACCCTTTGATTGAGACTTCTCAGTCATTTTGTAGTGGTCCCAGTATAGAAAGTGTTTTTTATGTCATAGAAGACCAAAAAAAGGAAATTACATAGTCAAAAGAGGGGTCAAATCTCTTTAGCCTTTAAAAAATGAGAGAGTTAAATAATCATATTAATTTTTATTATAATATACATTGTATTAACTTATGTTATTATATATTCTCTACTGCTCTTTTGTATTCTAAATTAATTATTAAACCACTTCTACAGATAATGACTTCTTCACCTACTGATGTACCCAATCCCGAGGAACAAGAGGTCTCTGAACCTACTACATCTTGTACTAGTGTAGATGAACAACCATTTTCTCAACATTTTTTTGCTAGACCCATTACTAAGGTAGAACATGTTTCTCAAACAATTGCAGCTGGTCCTAGTACCGATGCTAGCACTCTGGAGGAACATAATGTTGGTGCTGAAACTGAGGAAATGATAAGAATTGAAACCCTGGAGGAGCAAAAAAATAAACAAGCACATCGTAGTTGACAGTTTTAGTGAATATCCTTAAGGAAAAATCAATATGTATCAAATCTAAGGTGGGATAGAATAAGAGGGGCCAACATGTTAAACATGACCAAACCATATATAGTGGCTACATTGTAATCACCACTCGATAATGCATGCTAATTTATGTAACATTATGCCACCGTGTTATCTCCAGGATTAAGGAACTAATATTTGAATAGATTACAGAAACATTATGATATCATTTAATTAATTTATTAAAATAAAAAAAAGTAAAACATTAACTTACTCTACATCATCCATTATAGAGTGCATTTATAGTATATTCCTCACACAAGGAATATGTATTAAGAGTGGAAAGATTGATTCATTGAGGCTTATGCACAAATTTTAAAAAGTACTATCTTAAAGATGTTGAAGGGAAAATCAAGCCACAAACACCTCCCCTTTGTGCACACATGATATCCCAAGGAGCATGGGATACGTTTAGTAGTCATCCTGCAGAGCAGACATTTCCGGTACATTATGTCTGGTATATGTTGTTTGAAGTTTATTGTATTCATCACTTTGATTGAAAGTTTTTTATTTATGAAACAACAATTGAGTGATGAAAAAAGGAACAAGAATCAATACCAGCATACCCCTACCGTAAATCAAGGATGGGGTATGCTTCGCTTGAGAAAAAATTGGTTTGTATTTTAAATCTACTGTAGTACTTTTATGTGATATAAATAAACACATTAACCATGTTCCTCTATTTATATATAGATTGATGAGTCAAAATTGAAAGTCACATCAATCCCATTCCATGTTCTATGTAAGGTGTATCGTGTAAATAAAGAGGGGACACTGATAGATAAAAACACACAAATTTTTTTAAAAACATGTGTAAGTATGACATAATACAAATCTGTTTTTCTTTAAATCACTATTACATAACAATGCTTATTTATTTTCATATATTTTCAATCTAAAATAATCACAGGAAACAAAAACACCCACACCAGATGCAGATATACTTTTAGTAGCTATGAAGTTTCCAGAACATGATTTCTACATCAGAGGTGTTGGTTTTGGGGTGAAACCTGAATATATTTTCATATTGAAAAATAAGAGGAGGATAAAATAAGGAAATGAAAAATATAAGAGAAACATTATCTATGTTTCAAGAAGAATTACAATACTAGAGAGAGATGATTTCAAGTTTTATCAGGGGAGGCAATGAGAAGAAAAAACTCAAGAAAAAACACATGCGTGAAGATCCCAACCCACCCCACCAGTTTTGAGGTGATCCATTTACCTAAAAAACTAATCTTAGCTGAGGTAATCAATGTTATAATAATTGTTTCTATGAAATGTGAATCACATAGTCACTGATACATTTCTTATACTGATATTCTAGAGGGTGAAAATGAATATGATTTATATTTATCAGCTCCCACCTATCACCTTGCAGCGAGGGCTACAATTTTCAATATATAAAATGAAATGATACAAAACAGACCACTTCTGACAGATCATGTTATAGTGTTGATTAACACTTCTCATGAGCTAAGCGCCAAGCTACCCGTTCTAAATGATAATGACAACATTCATATGATCAAAAAAGATGTTGGATCATTCATCACATGACCATAAATTCTTGTAAAAAACATGTACATGAAGAGGTATTCATTTCAAATTTATTTTTCAAGATGAACCTTTAACATTTAATGAAAAAGGTCTAAACCAATGAATGTTATTATAGAAAAACTAAGATAAGGGGTTGAAATGAAATATTACCTCAAAACTATTTCAAGGATTAACCAACCTATTGAAATGATCTAGTAAGAGAACCTTTACCCCACCCATTCTATATTCACAATTAAAATCATTGTAGGCTCATATGGATTCAATGTTGATAGATGAAAATACTAACACAATTGATTTTGAAAAAAAATTTGTATGGAGAGGAAGAGTTAGATTACATTAGTGATGAAATGTAAATGAAATCCTCAAGTATGAATGGATATGAACCTCTGTTGTAAATTAATACATGAGGCATGTTTTCATGATTTTATTTTTCAAAAACTGATATACTATGATAATTATGACTCATTAAATTTCATATTTTTTGCAGGCATATATATGAAAAACAAATGATGGGATATCCGCATGAATTGTTTTTGTTCAAGTTAGTCCTCAAATCACATCTTAAAAAGAAGAAATAAATTCCAATAAAGAGTGTGAAATAATGTCATCCTTTCCCAAGTCATTTGTAAACAAAAGTACATATGACATACTATTTTTAATACAAACGATATAGGGTTAAAACTATACAATTTCATCATATCAACTATATTTTCATTTCTTTCATTACTAATTGCTTTTTATGTTTATATACAGCATTCGATGATCATTACAGTCAATTTGGATACTCCAAAGATTTATTTTCTAGATTAAATGGATGTCTATCCAATAGTATGACCACTCATGATGGAGTTTTACAATTTGTAACACAGTAGATCAAACATTTTAGAACTAAACATCTTGTTGGTTAATTTATATTATCTTCTAATGAGGATTCTATTAAGATAGGGAGGTGCATCAATATCATCTACAGCATGTAATGAATCCTAGGTCTAAGGAAAAGAACACCCATGAGATCTACAATTGGACAAGTATCATAGTATATATAATAATATTTCACTATCCAAGAACATATCAACAAATATTTCTTATTTTTATCGATTTTTCTGCAGTTCCCAAAACAAACAAAAAAAGGCTGTGGTTTCTATGTTTGTAAATTTATGAAATAGATAGTATTTCACCAAAAAACTAGTATCCTTTAAGAGGTATTTTTGAAAATAATTACTAGTTCAATTAAAATATTTATTAATCCTTTGTGTATTTTTATTTTTTCATACTACCATGACTGTCACTAAAACTCATATTCACAAGATGATATAGATGTGTATAGAAATTAATGGGCAGTCTACCTGATGGAATATTGTACACAAATAGGATAAAGGTGAATTCCTAATACTTATGTTGTCGTTATAAGATAATTGATATCACCATTTTTTATACATATTGAGCATCTATGATCACCATTTATTATGTTTCATATCATTATGTAATGAAGAATGGTTTTAGAAATGACTTGACTTTCTTATGATCAATAACATAATGAGAGAATCTTCTGAACTAGATCTTTATGTTTCGTTTTTTTCAAAATAACAATACCTAAACTATTATTGCATGGATCTTTTATATTCTATATTTTGGCCAGTTATACAACTATTTCTCTGATATAGTGTGTTGGATGAATATTGGATGTGCATCAATTTTAAATTTAATAACAAAACAAAATATTATTCACTATTGTTGGTTAACTACCTCTTAGCATAGAATTTGATCTGAACTTCTGATCTGGCACCCTAGTGATTCTCCCATCAGACACCATATCTATGATATCATCATTCATCATTAACTTTTCATTCACATGCGACACCCATTTACAAGGTAAATGGGTGAAGGAATATAAGGAAAAGTTAACGTTGAATGATGATATCATAGATATCATGTCGGATAGGATCCTTAGGGGGATTCCAGATGAGAAGATCAGATCAAATTCTATGCTAAGCGGTAGTTAACCTATAGTAGTGAAGTGTACAAATAATCATAAGTTTTGTTATTAGCTAATATCTAGGCAAAAGAAACCCTTTTGAAAGATGAAAAAATAATATTAAGATATAGTTTCTCTATTTTAACAAAAAAAATATATACTTAAATTTTGATTTTCTTTTCATTATTCCTTGTAGTGTTCGTTTATATTAGAAGTGTTTTTCCCAAAGTCATTTCTTTGTAGGAAGAGTAATGATGATGTGTCAGCTCAATCAGAGATGTAATTTTAATGTTTTCATAGTGAAATAATTGTCCATATAATTTATTCACTATTTCATATTTATGTTTAATATATTTCATTTATGTAAGGAATATTAATCTACTCATATATGACATCAATGTGTGAAATGTTTAGGTCATTATAGTTGGTATCAGAGTATCTGACCTATTAAAAATGGAGAAAATGAATTAATTTCTTTTTATAATTTTGGTAGATGTTCAATAAGTCATTTGAAATGTGTATTAATCAACCCCACCACAATATGTGACACGATACGAATAATTTGACTCAATGTGTCTATTTTTATTTAAAATTGACTATATTTTTAGTAAAAAGAACCATAGACATACTAAAAACTGATCAAACACATTCAATTTATTTTAATAATTTTTCTAATAAATCAATATGTCATTTTTGACCTATTATAATTGACCTAACTTCAATTAAATGCACAATGCGACCGGTATGAATCAAAGTGTCTCTTTTTTTTAAAATTGACATTAATTTATAAAAAACACAAGTGACATACATAAAACTGAGCAAACACATTTGGATTGTTTTTTCACTTCAATAAAATGATATATGAGTCAATTTGTATGTGTATTAATCAAATCCACCTTAATCTGACGCATGGTGTGACTGATATGGTTAAAAGTGCCTGTTATGAGTTTAAAATTGACATTTTATCTCAAAAAGTGTTACTCACTGAAAAGCATGAAAACCCAATATAATTTTATTCATAATTTAGGATAATTATTCATAAGTTCTTTATGATGTGTATGATGCAGTCTTATATAAAAACTACACTTGATGTGAAAGGTATGAATCAAAATGCATGTTTCCAGTTTGAAATTACATTTTAGAAAAAAAAACACAACTGACATACTAGAAACATTGAAAAAACAATTGTGTTGTTTTGAATCATTAGTATAATGATACATATGTCATTTGTGACATGTAGGAATCGAATGCACATCAATTAAATGAACAATGCGACTGGTATGACTCAAAGTGTCTCTTTTTATTTAAAATTAAAATTAATTTTATAGAAAAAACAATTTACATACTAATAACTAAGAAAACATATTCGGATTGTTTTAATACTTTGGGAAAATGTTCTATGAGTCATTTGTTTTGTGTAAGAATAAACTGTACATCAATCCTAAGTATGGTGTCACCAGTATGGCTAAAAGTGTCTGTTATTCGTTTAGAATTGACATTTTATCTCAAAACGTTTCACTCACCTAAAACTAAGAAAACCCGCTCCAATTGTCTTCATAATTTATGATAATGATTAAAATGTTATTTGTGATGTATATGAATAAGTTTCATATAAAACCAAATCACGATGTGACTTGTATGAATCAAAATGCATGTTTCCAGTTTGTAATGAAATTTTAGTAAAAACATGAAATAATGAAAACTAATGAAACCCATTGAGAATGTTATAAAACTTTAGGAAAAGGATCCATAAGTCATTTTTGATGTATAGGAATCGACCATGTCTCAATTCAACACACAATGTGACTGGTATGACTCAAAGTGTCTCCTTTTATTTAAAATTGACATGAATTAGAGAGAAAAACAAAAGTGACATACTGAAAACTAAGAAATGGAATTCATATTGTTTTGATACTTTGGGAGAATGATAATTGAGTAATTTTTGATGTGTAAAAATCAACCTCAACTCAATCTGATGCACGGTTTGGACGATAGGGCTAAAAGTGTCTGTTATCAGTTTAAAATTGACATTTAGGCTCATAATGTGTCACTCACTGAAAACCAAGAAAACCCGGTCCAATTGTCTTAATAATTTAGGGTAACGATTCATATGTTTTTTCTGACTTGTATGAAGCAATATCATATCAAACCAACACATGATGTGACTGGTATGACTCAAAATGCGTGTTTTGTTTTTGAAATGACATTTTTGTAAAAAAATAAAATAGACATACTAAAAATTGGGCAAACACATTTATATTGTTTTAATACATTAGAAAATCGATCCATAAGTCGTTTATGTCAAGTCGGAATGAACCACACCTCAATTCAACACACAATGCAACTGGTATGATTAAAAGTTTCTCTTTTTATTTAAAATTGACATTAATTTTAGAATGAAATAAAAGTGACATACTGAAAACAAAGAAAACACATTTGGATGGATTTTACACGTTAGGGAAACAATCCATGTGTCATTTGTGATATGTATTATTCGACCAAATATCAATCTAATGCAAAGTGTGACTGATATAAATTCAAATGTGTCAAAATTTGATATTAATTTTAGTAAAAGAACAAGTGAAATACTGAAAACGGAGAAAAACTATTCATATTGTTTTGATATTTTAAAACAATGATCTATGACTCATTTTTGACGTGTAGTAATCAAACCCACCTCAATATGTTGCTCGGTGTGACCGGTATAACATCAAATATCACTTTTTTATAAAAAATTTACATTTTATTAATGTATTATTTCATAATAGTGTTTAATTTATTTCATTATTGTATTAATAACATAATATTTTTTTTCTTTTATTGATGTATTTTTTTATGAGTTCGTATGCTTTGTTCTGAAACTAATACCATGGATGACAATTTTTGAGAGGGGATCACAGATGCCAAAGGATGAAACATTAATTTTTTTAACTATTTATTGGATAATTGTAATTGTAAACATATAAAACAATGTTTGAAATGTATATAGAAATTTTTTTTATCCACAATGTCAAGTAAATGTATATAGGATTATTTTAGAAACACTTGTGTGTGCTTTTTCGTTCTTTTAGGATTTGTTCGTGTGAAATTGCTATTCTGTGAAAGTGTGTAGGTGTTCATTGTACTGTTAAATAAATAGCACATCATAGGCAGCTAGCCCTTTTATCAGCAATATTTTGAGTGATGAAAAAGGTGTACCTTTACCATCACTAAAAAATCACTAATAGTGTAGGGTACCTTTATTAGTGCTTTTTTAGTGAGGATAAAGGGTCCCCTTTTCAGTTATTTTTTAGTGTTGTTAAAGGGGAACCCCCTTTATCTTCATCGTGATTAACATCTCTTTTCTAGTGATGTTAAAAGTATCTTAGACCACATTTAAAGCCTTATTTGTAGTAGTGAATATGGAAAACCATACCCTTCATATCAAATAACATAAACATGAATCATGACACAAATATTGACAGTTCGTAATACATGAATTATAATGGAATCAGGATCATAATCCATGAAATCATAACATTGAAATTAGACATGGAACTGTGGAATACAAATTTTCATAAAAATAATATAATAATGATGCCAATAAATACCTTCATAACATGATAAGATTGGTCTAATAACCTATGTACCTACTTCAGTATTGGGATGCCCTCCTGTGTACCCACTTGTTTTGGGTTTGAGATGCCCTATCGTGTACCCTTTGTTTTTGGCTTTATATGTCATCCCGTGTACCTTTTTTTGAATAGTGATTCCCTCCCATGTACCATCATGTTTTGGTATTGGGATGCCCTCCAATTTACCATCTTTGTTCAGTAATTTGATGACCTCCTGTGTACCATCATATTTTGGTCTTGGGATACCCTCTCGTGTACCCTCTTGTTTCGGTCTTGGGATTCCATCCCCTGTAACCTATTGTTTCTGGATTACAATGTCATATTTTTTCATTCTTGGGATGACCTCACATGTATCCTTTTATATCATAAATAAATTTTCATTACCTATTGCATTGGAGGGAGATATAGGTCCCACACGTCAGACAATAAAATCAAACATAATTGTGCCACAAAATAATAAAACATTCATCGTATCATGACCCATAAAAAGAGATGGGTTTCATAAAAAACAAATCCTAACCCATGAAATTAAATGGATATTATAAACAATACATCCTATCAAAACCTTTTGAAATGATACATTCTTTACAATAATTTCATCATTGAATAACCCATGAAAAGATGTGGGTTTCCTACGAATTCAATAATGGTATAACCCGTGGAAGATAAGAAGGTTTCAAAAGAAACCTGTCATCATAAACATAGACCATTAAAATTAATAATAATAATATTTTCCATGGATCCTATCCTCAATAAATAATAAACTAAATCCAAGGATTTCATATATAGAAAATAATTTTGGAAGGATCATTTTTAAAATTTCTTGAGAAAAATAATCTTGAAACCTTTCAAAGTGTCCCATAACACTTTGAAACATTTCAATCACTATCCCCATGAAATGATAACATACATGAAGCTTATAATAACATGAAAATAATTATATTCATGATTTAACATGTAAAATGGTAGTATATAAACATTGTAGAAGAATACAGGTGTATAACATGGAATGTGTCTCAATGAAGGCAAATTTATGAAAAATTAGTTTACCGATTGGATAACTTTTTAACCAAAGACACCATAAAAGAGAGATCATAAAATGGATATGTAAATACCCATAAATATAAAAATAATAAATAGATAATAAATTCATGGGAAATATATACATCACACAAAAGAAATGAGTGGTGAATATTGCAAAAGTCTTGTAGAAATAAAAGCATGACTATAAATCACCTTAATACATGAGTTAAATTTAAATCATGATACCCATTAAATAATAACATAAATTCAATGTTTTATAAAATTAAATAAGTTAATTCATTATATCAAATTTTATAGGTAACTTTATACACATAGTAGAAGAATATATGTGCATAACATAGAATGTGTCTCAAAAAAGCCAAATTGAGACAGAATTACGTTACGATATGGTAACATTTTAACCACAAATCCCATGAAATATAGATCATAAAATGGATATGTAAATACCCATAAATTTGAGAACAAAAATCATAAAATATATTTATGGTTAGTATATACACCACACAAATGAAACGAATGGTGAATATGGCATAAGTCACACAAAAATAAAAGTGAGACTAAAAATCCCTTTACTACATGAGTAACTTTTAAATAGTGACCCCCCTGAAAGAATAACAAAAAGTAAAAAATTTAATATAATTTAAGAAATTAAATTCATGATATAACTTTTCATATGAAATTATATAAAAATCGTACAAAAATATAGGTGCATAACATGGAAGGTGTCTCAATGAATGAAAATTGAGACAAAATTACTTTACTGATTCAGTAACTTTTGAACCATAAACCCCATGATAGAGAGATCATCAAACAGATTTGTAAATAGACATAAATTTAAGATTTAGAACCATATAATACATTCATGGTTTTTATATACACCACACAAAAGAAACGAGTGGTGAATATGGCCTAAGTCTCTCAGAAATAAAAGTGAGACTAGAAATCCCCTTACTGTATGAATAACTTTTATATCATGATCCACATAAAAGAATAGAATAAAATTAAAATTTTAATATCATAAAATAAAATAAATTCATGATATAAAATGTTTATTTCAGTATATACCCCACCCAATAAGAGTAATTGGTAAATATAATATTTATCTTATCGAAATAAAAGTGAGACGAGAAAATCCTTACCTTCAATATTGACTTTCTTTGTATAAACTAAAAAATCCAGTATATTAAATATAAGTTTATTCTCCATATACCACAAAACAATATTATTATACATAATACCATATATAATATTATTCTTACATTATATTACCTATTTATTAAAAATTAGATGTTAATGTTATGTTTTAGGTAATTACCTCTTTGTTTTTTCGTACATGTTTTGACTTCTAATTCTTGATCCCATTACATAAATATTGATTGCTTTTTAAATATTGTAAAAAATTATAAAAATATCATATATATTTAGTATATAATTATTTTAAATAATTTATAAAATTTATAAATCTGGAATGAAATGCACAGTTAATGGAGATGATAAACCATACATACACATTAATGCTATTTAAGTCATATAAGGAGAACAAAATGGGAACAAATTTCATTTTTATAAATTAGTTAGTGTAATTGCCCCATCATAGTAATGTATCACTTAGAGGGGGGGGGGTGAATTAGTGATACTATATTTTTTTTCTTTTATGTTCTCTTTTAGTTGAAACAACTTCACCACCTGTTAATGATTAAATTCCCTTGAAAACAAAACAAACACACATCCACAAGAACACATGTTTTTACATGGTTCACTATTCAATAAGAATAGATACATAATTGGTATGTTTGGAAGTAATCCAATTCCATAAAATCCACTATGAAAATAATAATTTTATTATAACAGGTAGGATATACCCTTACACTTTTGAGGAACTATGATGAAATATCACCAGTGCATGTGAAACCTCTTATCACAATAGGGTAATACTACTTATTTTATAACAACTCAAGTTACATGAGCTTATTTTCAATTAAAAAATTGTATACAAGTGTAACATAATTCATTAATTACATACCTAGAAGAAAGGTAATAACTTCCTAAAATTATTTTAAAATACTCAAAGTAGGATTTCCTAGTCTGATTCTCTAAGTCCGATTCTCCCCGATACAGTTGAATCAACACCACTTCATACCCCGAGTACGCTAAAACTTAGTACGATTCTTCCTTGGTGTGGAAATCTCCAGTATGATAAAATTTGTTACGAAAAACCACATTCCAATTATTCCTTAGTCCGAGAAACTCATTATGGTGATACCCAGTATAGAAATAACATTCTGATTATTTCATCCCAGTACGACAACCACATTCTGATTAAATCATCAATTTACTATAGTCCTCCGAACACAACATTCTTCTTAATGAAGTATACTCAATACAAGATATCTAGTATCTATTTCTCTCTCTAAATATTTAGAGATTCTTTCTCTTTTTTGATGAACATTACTCCACTGATAGAACTCTAAAAGTATAATGTACTTTATCACCTTTTATAGGTGCCTGAAAATGGGTTAGGCTTGAATTACAAAAACATTTTCCCGCTCACTTATATTCACCAACATCTTCGTTTCTCCTGAAATATCTGAGAAATTTTTACTTCTTCAATGCATATCATTTTTACTCAAATATACTTCATCCTTAATCCCTTCTTATTAATTCTATGATTGTTGAGACTAGTTACCGTAAATAGGAAAACCAGGGTCTGAACATTGGATTCTTATTCTACCATACCAATTTATCAATCATGTTCTTTAGAATTGTTTTGAATCAAAATATTGTATTTGAAGGTTCAACTCCCCCTCGATAAAGCATTTTATAATATGCATCTCTATTTATTATCTCTTAACACACTTGTGAAAACACACTTTTTATTTACTTCTCTTGACCTACTAGATGAAAGCTTTTGAATCCCAACCAGAGCCTGAGTCTTTCCGGATAAAACTCTTATTCCAACCATCTTGGGTATGATTATTTATAAATTTTATCATCCAGATGCAATAAAAAATGTATCTCAACATTACATTACATCAGAATCTTCTTCAACATTGATACCTCCTTAATGGACATCACATTCCACTATTGGTACGAATTCACTCTTCTTGTAACTACATTCCCCTAGGCACTACTTTTCCATCAGATTATCTTTTCATCATCCCATTGGAGTCACATTTAATAATCCGACCAATATCACTCTTTACTGAAATCACTTTTTAACAACATCACTTACCTTGGAGTTGCTTTCCTTGAAACAGTTCCTGGCACTAATCCATCTTATTTTTATTAATTTTTATGTTGGAATGATTTTTCAACAGTGTCACTTTCAATCATCCAACAGTACCACTATTTATTAATTACACCATTATTTCATCACTCTTTCATCATGAGATCTTTCTCTAACTCATGTTCTTTGTGAAGTAAAAATCAGAAAATCATCCTCTCAATTAGAACATAGTATTCACAGAGACTACGATTCTTCTGAAAAATAGGCACCTATTCTTCTGAAAATCAGATTTGATTCTTCTAAAAATCAGACACCGATTCTTCTGAAAATCACGCACTGATTCACTCAAAAATAAAATTCTGATTCCTTCAAAAAATAGTTTCTGATTCCATTGAAAAATAGGTTCCAATTGATTTTGATTCTATTGAAAAACATGTTCTCATTTTATCGAAAAATATTATCCAATTAATTTAGAAACCAACCCTCATTTCAATTTTTTTCAAAGAAAAGGGAGGTGATTTCCTTTATTCAAACCTTTCGAGACAAAAAAATAAAACACACGTAAACCATTACCTTTGTTATCAGCTTGGTCCTAAAAATATCCCTCATTGGATATTGTTGTCAACCATTTTTCCAAAAATCACAAAACTTTGTATACGAAGAAATGTATTACCTATCCACAATTTTAAGCCTGCATGAGCTGACTCATTGTAGGAAATAAAAATCTGTGACAACATAACAATGTTCTCAAAAATAAGAGATTAAGAATTTCTTTTTTTCTTTCACAGTTCTTCTTTATTCTTCCTAGAAGGAAAAACAAATTATTTCATACATGCACTATAAAAAACAGTTAGAATACTTCAAACACTAAGAATTGATGAATTCATTGCTTACCCAAACATCTCTATTTTATGAAATGTATTTATGATACTTTAAAACTATACACCTTGAAAACAATCCAACGGTAATAAGAGAGAGGGGAAACCAAGATACCTTAGACATGAAGAGAAATTAGTCGGACACCCATGTTAGACCTCAATTTTCCTAATGATTCCTTCAGCAACAGCTCTGAGAAACTGTTATCCAGATGTTTCGAAGTAAAAACATATTTAAGCTTTAATTCATTCTTATCTACTTTCACTTTGATAAAATGATATTTTATATCAATATAATATGAATGAGTATGTTGAACTGGATTCATGGTGATATTTATTATGCTTTTATTATCACACAAAAAGAGAAATGACAACTTCACTTCAACAAGAAAATTTCCCATCTGTGTCTTCATCCACATAAAGTGAGTAGTGGATTGAGTGGTGGAAATATAATTAGAATTAATAATTTTGATAGTTACTCAATTCCTTTTCACTAAATAAGATCGAAATCAAATATTTACCATAAAGAACACTCCCCCAAATATAGTTCTTATATCATCTATATTTCTTTCCCAATCTTCATCTGAATACCCAAACATGTCAATACTATCTGAGCTGCAAAACATGATTCTAAATTATATTGTGAATTTGATGTATCTGAGAATTCATTTTCCATCAATAATATGTGATTATCTAGGATCACTCTAAAACCATTCACATAAGGTTAAAACATAAACATTTTCGGGTATTGAGGCAATCAAATAAAAAAAACTCTTAATAATCCTTAGATACTCTTTCTGATAAACTTCATTTCCTTCACCATCTTTACTCATCTTTTTTCCTACAAAAATTAGTGTGGAGACAAGTTTTATTTTTCGATGACAAACATCTTGAGAAGTTCCATAGAATACATTTCTTGGTAAAGAAAAATGTATTCTTTCTTTTGAATGATTTTTTACCCATGAATGTATTTCATTTCCCCCAACATGTACATTTCATAATCCTTCTTTATACCTTCATCAAATACTTTTCAACATATATAATCATTACAAAAATATAAAATATCATCATAATAAATAGTTACTATGAGGGAAAACTATATAATTTCTCTGATATACAGATTGCTATAAACTCGTCCTTTCTTAAAGTTCATATTCTTTATGAAAGTATACAATTTGGAATACCATGCTCTTGGAGATTATTTTAGCATATACAAGGCTTTATTCAATCTCCATATATAACTCTCATCTTTCCCATCATCAAATCCACAAGGTTTATCAATATAAACTTCTTCTTTAAGATCACCATTCAAGAATGCAGATTTGACATCCATTTGAAAGATCATGTAGCCTTGTTGTGCAGTAATAGCAAGAATGATTCTTATAGGTTCCAATTTATCCACCTGATAAAAGTTTTCATTGAAATAAATTCCTTAAATATGAGAATTACCATTAAAAACCAATCTTTATTCATTTCTAATAACTTCACCCTTTTCATTTAGTTTGTTCTGAAAACCCCATTTTGTGACAATAATGTTTTTTGTTTTCAGGATAGGGTACGAGTTCCCATGTATTGTTATTTTCAATTTGATCCAATTATCCATTCTTAGATTGAACCCATTTTGGATTCTCGATAGCTTCTTTCACGTCCAATGGTTCTACTTTTCAATATAATGAAGTATGTGTAATGGATTTTATTATTCTTTTTTGTTTTGATCCTTCTGATGTCAATCGCTAATTATATTCTTAGTTTACACGTATTTCTTCAGCATAGGATGAGACTTCTGATTATCTTCCTCATCACTGTAAATGGTTGAATCCAATTATTATTCATGATAATGTATACACTTATCTATATTATTTTCAGAATTGTTTTATTAATCATTCCCAACTTTCTCTTCAAAATTTGTGGGTTATTTTTTCCCACGTCTTTCGATAACCGTTACATCAACAGAATCAACAATTATCTTTGTTTCTTCATTGAAGCATCTATAACCTCTTCCTTGTCGATCATATCTAAGAAATATTTCATCTTATCCTTTCTTCTCAAACTTACAATCCTTTCCACCTTTATTCATTATAATGCATGGACTCCCAAAAACCCTAAAATGCTTCAGACATGGAGTAATTCCAGAAGACATTTCATATAGAGTCTTATTTGGTTGTGTCCTGTAACAACCCAAGATTTTAAGATAAATATTCTTTTAATATCATTGATGTCTTGTGTTGTATTCTACAACAAGATTACCTTGCGCTACACGCAACACCGTATGAGCTTGCAGTATACACAACACTATTCTTGGATCATGTTACACACAATTTTGAAAGTAGTTATTCTACGAAACATTGAGTTTATATATATTCAATGTATAAATGAAATATGGTTGTATTCTGTTATACGAAACAACGGAGGAGTCTTGCACAACACGCAACCCTGACTTGGCTTGCATAACACGCAATCACGACTTTCCTCAATAGCGTGTGTTGTACGCAATACCAGGTTTCACTAAACAATGATATATGGTTATAATATTATTATAAACTAGCCGTTATGAAAAGTATCAACTACATTTTGAATTTTATAACATTATTATTCATCTTACACATTTTCTAGAACATGGTATGAGAACAAAATCAATTTTTTGAGTAAAATAATTATTTTTTAAAAAATGTAGTTTTGCCTCCTATTGATGGCGCACCCACCATAAATATTATTTTTTACATGTCTATAAGTTCAATTTGACAAAATAAAATTCTTATTTGGAATAAGGGTATAATAATTTACTTTGGATAAAATTTTCATATTATTCTGATAACTTTCATATTTTAATGTATAGTAAAAACATGCTATATTTTATTTAAAAACAAATTTTTTCATCGCAATAATTAATATGGTCAGATTATCTTTTTAATTGGTTTTAAAGTTTAATTAGAATATATTTTTACCATTTAATCCAATGTTGGTCATTGTAATTAATTTCCCTTTGAAATTGGATATAAACAATTATCAATCTTTTGATAGTTATTGTTTCTTAAAAACACGCGATTTGTTTTGATGATGGGAATTAATTTTTAAATTAATTAATGCAACTGATATGTTTTGAATTTGGTAAAATAGAAATAATTTTATAATTCATAATATCAAATATAGTTTAGTCCTAATTTTTGGTATTTTTCTGGAAACTTTCATTTTTTGATGAATAGTGAAACCACTAAGTTGTAGTTAAAAAACTAAATTTTTCATAAAACATAATTTTACCGCTTCTGTGAGTGGAATTTCAAGAATACGAGAGACACAGTTAATATCAAGGAATAAAATGTGGTTCAATGAGAAGAATATAATTTTTGGTGAATTGTAACTTTTTACTTTTTTTTACCACGGTTAAAAGTAAATAGTGTAATTAAGGGTAAAAATGATATTATTATTACCATAACAAATGTCCTAATTCTATTGGATAAGTTAAATTAGGCCAAAAACAACCTTAGGAATAAAATATGACTATTTAGGCCCACATAGATTATATTAGGACATTTATTATAAATTTATTTAAAGGAGGGTTAAAATAGTTAAAATCAAAGTTTAATTACTAAATCATTTTTAATATAGGGTTATGAAAAATATAAATTCGACTATAAATATTATTTAGAAAGATAAAACGATTTCCTACATAATGGTATTTTATTTATAATTTTTAGACTTAAAATAATTTAATTTATTTATGAAACAATGATGATGCAGTAATTATCTTATTAATGAAATATTGACATAATCGATGTTAAAAATATCAAAATAAATGTAATTTGGGACTTTTTATGAATTAAACTAATTTTCTAGGTTAATATGACATGTTAGTATTTATTTAATTTACATTGTTCAAAATAATCATTCTTTTATGATTTTCACAAAAATCAAAAACCAAATAGTGTCAGAATTGACATAAAATAGTTTTTAAAACAAATATTTTATTATTAATTTTCATTATATTCATAAAAATCTAAGGTTCAGCAAATATACTTATATCATGATAGGTGTATCATTAATGGACCACTTGGGGGGTCTCCTAGATGTATACGGTATGTTTAGTAACTATATAATATAAAAATACAAAGTGACATGGTAAATGTCAATCTAATAAACTAAGATTTAAAACTAAAAGATAAGGTTAGTACAAGGACCTAAACTTGTCTAAATTATATTGTATGAGTTTATTTCGACCTATCCCCATCTTAGCTTCAAAATAAATAAATTTTGAGCTATTAAAAACCAAATATGACTTTATAATAAAATAATATTTTTCGTTATTCCAAAGGTGCCCCTCTCCTCCCTTATAAAAGGGAACCTCCTCCCTCTCTTCCTCACACCACATTGAGCTTCCAAGATCGGCCAAACCCTGCCTAATTCTCTTATACACTTCCCTAGAAACATAATTGATGTTATGGTCTTCTTCAAAGACCAATTTTAGTACCCTAAGAGGAGGTCTCAAAGAGGCGATTCAAAGAAGAGGTAATGTCCGTTAATGATTCTTTCAACATTATTTCTTCTTCCACTTCTTCTTCATAGGTTGTTTCATTATGAAGTAATAACATAAGTATCACTCATATACTTATATGTTATTGTATGTAAGAAACAACCCTATTTCACAATCTATCCATGCTACGGAAAACGAAATCACCGCGTGTGCGTACGTACGGAATACCGTCTCCAGGCCGTGGTGTAATCCATTTTCCATCACCACCTTACTCGGATGGGTATAATGGTTTAAATAATAATTATATATGATTATTTTAAAGTGATATTGATTCTGTATTAGTATACATACACTCCAATAAAATTCCACGATCATGGGAACAATATCATCGCTCGTGCGTACGTACGGAATACCGTCTCCACGACGCGATGAGATTCATTCTCAATGATTAACCATTCATAAATGATTATAAAGTATATATAATAAGTAATCATGAAACATATGTCATAATACTGATACTAGATTTATATATATATATATATATATTTATGTCATCCAATTAATTCCATTCAATTCAACGAGGAAACAAAAACAACATTCATGCGTACGTACGGCCTACCGTCTCCATGAACGGCGTATTTTTTTCAATTTATAGATCTATTATATATATGTATATTCTGAATATATATTATATATAAATCATGTTTTATATTCTCTAATTATGTAATCATGATCTATATAATCATATGAATAATTTCACGTCAAAACACGGACGACAAATGAAACAATTTTACCCAAAACACTCTTTATCATGGAATTTACAAAAGAACGGGTAATATAAAGTCATAAGTGAACCATATATGATATCATAACAATGAATATGATTCTGTAATAAGTCAATAACAATATTTAAATCATTATACAGGAGGTTCGGATTCGTACGAAGCATATCAGACCTAAGGTAAGGGATAATTTTGCAAATCTCATTTTTATGCTAGATTGCTTATTCGTAAGTATTTACTGGGGTTGTTTCAATTATCCATGTACATGTTTTATAAAAGTGTTTTCATGTATGTTTAATGTCCTTTTTACCCATTTTTACTTTTAATACATGGTATGTAAGGAATCTTTCTTTTGTTTACGTTATGAGGTACTCTTTTGACTTTTCCGGCAAAAGTACGAGAAGAATGTTTTTTTAAATTATACGACACGTACGGATTTTTACGGTTTTAAAAAGCCTTATTTTCATGAAGCATACTCCAAACGATTTCATGACTATTTTCAAAAAAATCCTTTTATTAAAAAATTGCGTGACATTTTGCAAAAAGAGATTGATTTTGAAGAAGAAAGGATATTTTCCTCAAGAATTAATTTCAAGTGTTTTATCAAAACCATTTTCTATATAAGATGACATTATATCATATGTGTATGTTTCAAGTATAATGTCTCTATGATTTACATAGTTTCAATTTTATTATGGTGAAATATCCATTTGTTTTATATCGATTATGTGAAGATGGGATGATGTTTATGAAACCCATTTTATTCTTTGGGTTATGATGAATGTTTTAAGTTTATTTTGTGGAACATGTAAGACTGATTTCATTATGAGATGGGTGGGACCTATATCTCCCTCCAATGCATTGGGTAATGAATTTATATCTCATGAGATAGAAATGGCTGGGACGGTAATTTAATCTGGTTCAGTGTTACAGGACTGAAGCGAGGAGTGAACTCGATTCAGAATGGGACTTTGTCGACTAAGATGATCTTGGCACCGATGCCTTGGATACTATGGAAATCATTACATGTGATTAATGGATGCCACAAATACATGTTTTATTCCCATGCTATTTTATCATGGTTTATATTCCATTATGATCTATGCCTTATGTACTTCCATGTTTTATGTCGTTGCTCAAGATTTTGATGTTTAAACATTATGTTCATATTTTTAAGTTCAAAATGTATATGGTATGTTTTATTTTATCCATGATTACCCTTACTAAGCATTTGAGCTCACCCTTTTTATGTTTTATTTTCCCCCAAGATCAAAAGAAAGGTTTTAGTTAAGGAAAAAAATGTGGCAGATCTTTATGGGAGATGTTGAAAATCTTTCACCACGATTAGAAGATTGCGTTCCAAGTTTCCAAAGACACTAAACTATTACGGTCCTTCTATGTATGTTTTTGTTATGTATTAAGTATTCCTCAAATGTAATGTAATGTCCATGTATGTCAAGCTTCGGGAGTCTACAGCTCGTATCAAAGGAAATGTTTTGTCAACCTTTGGAAACTAGGATGCGAAAACGTTAGTGAGATCCCTAGAGATATTTCGATGGTATGTCTAGGGATGTCCCTAAGGATAAGTATACGTATAGGATATAGTCCTAGAACTATGGTAACGATCTTATAATTTAACCAATGATGTTAGATATTGTGGTAAATCCCCCTTTACTATGTTGTTTTCCCTAGCATGATGTTTTCCTGTCACACTATTATTTTTGGGTTTTAGAAAATGGGTGGAAACATGAAGATTCACGATAATGGAGGATATGACAGACAATGGAATGATATTCATCATGAGAAACCAAATGAAACGAGATCTGGAAGTCCAATCATCGTTATTATGCATAATCAGCAATCTCATAATATGATCAATACTCTCAACATTGGTAAGTTTCCCGACTCAGATAATAAGAGAAAGATGGAGTTTCATGATGATCATAGAGGAAAGAAAGTTCAATTTCCCTCATGTAAATCATGTGGGAAGAGGAAATAGGGAGATTGTTTCAAAGGAACTGGAAGATGCTTTGGCTATGGAAAAAAAGGACACAAAGCCAGTAAGTACAAAGGAAAAGGTTCAGTTTACACCATGGACAAGGATAATGGTATTGCTACGACATCAACAATGATTAGATGTTTTAAATGTGGAATGTACGGGCATTATGCAAACCAATTCCCTAATAGAATATCTCATGAAGAGAATCAGCATGGTCATATGGGTAGTATTTATGTGGATGATGATAAGGAGAAAACAAATGATATATGAGCTGAAATAAGTGTTGAAGCTCAGTCAGTTGTTTTAGAAGGTAGTGGAATGATTGTATGTTTATCAAGAATTATGTTGTATAGTTAATGGTACTATGGAATAAAGAATCATCTAAGGATTGTTACACTATTGTATTTGAACGTATATGTTGAATGGTTCCAGTAACCATGGAAGGTTATTTAGATATTTTTGGAAAGTAGATGATATGCACATAATGAAGGAATAAGATGATAATGAGATGTTTGATTATATTCATGAGCTCATGATTGATATAAGGACTAAGTGATATCATGGTTTGAGTATATAGAATTTTGAGGATTTTGGTATGTGGAATGTGTTAACATTTAACTGCATTCATGTTTTCAAAAAGGTTCAATGGGTATTCATTTTTTCAAGAGAATACATGATTAAGGCCTTCGAATGTTGGGAATGTGACCAAAAAGACATATCTTATGATATATGGGGATCAACGATGGTATTAAATCCCTGGTAATCATTTTCACTATAATATGAGAGTGGACTGTAGTATTATGGATATGCCAAAATATTGGAATAGATTATGTTGGACATAAGTTAGTATTGTTTAAGGATAGATGTTTTTTTCGATATTATTGATGGGATGTTATAGTAATGTAGATTTAAAAAAAGGACAACCTGTAGGACGGCCGACAGCCCATCGCATCGGACAACACTGTTGGAATCGAACCCACAACCGAAGTGTGACTGGCCTTTATCACCTACCACTAGCCTACTGGAAGACCCTGTTTAGTAGAAACTAGTTTTATTATATTAAGCAGTATGATATATGAAGTATAAGTCCATTTTATGAACCATATATGATTAATCTCACTATAGATGAACTTATGTATTTTTTGATAACTTTTCTAACCATTTGTTTGAGACAGATGGAATGACCCATCATTCTATCACATGATCTCCTAACACATCACGAATGACAAATTCAACTTCATTTATTTAAGAGATGAAGTGTAAATTGTCCAAAGAACGTCCACCGGTGAGACTGTACAAAAATCACATAAGTATTTCTCCTAATTCCAATTTCATCAACTTTAGGGTAATTATCTTGAAACCCAAAAATTTTGTCCTAGTTCCCCTATATCCGATGAATCATATGGTTCCTTAGATCATCACAAATCTATGGCTTTTTAATTGATGGCTTTTTCATAGCCATGTTCTCTACCACTCTCCATCAGAACTTGATGGTTAGATTTTTCTTCCATATCCATATTTTCACCTATGTTTCTCCTACGTGGAAACCCAGTGATGAGTTAGTTTGGGTAACCATTACATTTAATACTTTAGTTTTTAATGCCATGTTTTGGTATTCCTTTTTATGATGTGGGTTTCAATTAAACAAACTTTCTAGTAGTAAACCATTTATAACCCCGACGAATTTTGAGGGAGAAATTCATTTTAAGGAGGGTAGAATGTAACACCCCGAGATTTTATGAAAAATATTCTTCTAATATCATTGATGTCTTGTGTTTTATTCCACAACAAGATTACCTTGCACTACATGAAACACCGTATGAGCTTGCAGTATACACAACACTATTCTTGGATCATGTTACACACAATTTTGATAGTAGTTATTCTACGAAACATTGAGTGTATATATATATATATATATATTCAATGTATAAATGAAATATGGTTGTATTATATTATACGAAACAATGGAGGAGTCATGCACAACATGCAACCCTGACTTGGCTTGCATTACACGCAATCACAACTTTCCTCGATAGCGTGTGTTGTACGCAATATCAGGTTTCACTAAACAACGATATATGGTTATAATATTATTATCAACTAGCCGTTATGAATAGTATCAACTAAATTTTGAATTTTATAACATTATTATTCATCTTACACATTTTCTAGAACATGGTATGAGAACAAAATCAATTTTTCGAGTAAAATAAGTATATTTAAAAAAAATGTAGTTTTGCCGCCTTTTGATGGTGCACCCACCTTAAATATTGTTTTGACATGTCTATAAGTTAAATTTGACAAAATAAAATTCTTCATTGGAATCAGGGTATGAAAATTTACTTTGGTTAAAATTTTCATATTATTCTGATAACTTTCATATTTTAATGAATAGTAAAAACACGCTATATTTTAATTAAAAACAACTTTTTTCATCGCAATAATTTATATGGATATATTATATTTGAAATTGGTTTTAAAGTTTAATTAGAATATATTTTTACCATTTAATCCAATTTTGGTCATTGAATTAATTTCTCTTTGAAATTGGATATAAACAATTATCAATCTTTTGATAGTTATTTTTTCTTAAAAACACGCGATTTGTTTTGATGAAGGGAATTAATTTTTAAATTAATTAATGCAACTGATATACTTTTAATTTGGTAAAATACACATCATTTTTGAATTCATAATATCAAATATATCTTAGGCCTAATTTTTGGTGTTTTTCTGGAAACTTTCAATTTTTGATGAATAGTGAAACAACTAAGTGGTAGTTAAAAAACTGAATTTTTCATAAAACTTAATTTTACCGTTTCTGTGAGTGGAATTTTGAAAATTCGAGAGACACGGTTAATATCAAGGACTACAATGTGGTTCAATGAGATGAAAATAATTTTTGGTGAATAATAACTTTTTACTTTTTTTACCATGGTTAAAAGTAAATAGGGTAATTAAGGGTAAAAATAATAATATTATTACCCTAACACATGTCCTAATTCTCTTAGATAAGTGTAATTCGGCCACAAATAACCTTACGAATAAAATATGACCATTTAGGCCCACATGGATTAGATTAGGACATTTATTATTAATTTATTTAAAGAAGGGTTAAAATAGTTAAAATCAAAGTTTAATAACTAAATCATTTTTCATATAGGGTTATACATAAGATAAATTAGACTATAAATATTATTTAGAAATCTAAAACGATTTCCTACATAATGGTATTTTATTTATAATTTTTAGACTTAAAATAATTTAATTTATTTATGAATCAATGATGATGGAGTAACTATCTTATTAATGAAATTTTGACATAATTGATGTTATAAATATCAAAATAAATGTAATTTGGGACACTTTATGAATTAAACTAATTTTCTAGTTTAATATGGAATGTTATTATTTATTTAATTAACATTGTTCAAACTAATCATTCTGTTATGATTTTCAAAAAAATCAATTACCAAATAGTGTCAAAATTGACAAAAAATAGTTTTTAAAACAAATATTTTATTATTAATTGTTATTATATTCTTAAAAATCTAGGGTTCGGCCAAGATACTTATATCATGATATGGGTGTCATTATTGGATCACATGGGGGTATCTTGGATGTATATGGTATGTTTAGTAACTATATAATATAAAAATACAAAGTTACATGGTAAATGTCAATCTAATTAACTAAGAGTTAAAACTAAAAGATAAGGTTAATATAATGACCTAAACTTGTCTAAATTCTATTGGATGAGAGTAGTTATACATATCCCCCCTTATCATATAAATAAATAAATTTGGAGCTATTAAAAACCGAATATGACTTTATAATAAAATAATATGTTTAGTTATTCCAAAGGTGCCCATCTCCTCCCTTATAAAAGGGCACCTCATCCCTCTCTTCGTCACACCACTTTGAGCCTTCATGCTCGGCCAACCCCTGCCCAATTCTCTTCTCCACTTCCCTAGAAACATCCTAGTGGTTCTGGTATTCTTCAAAGACCAATATTATTACCCTATGAGGAGGTCTCAAAGAGGCGCTTCAACAAAGAGATAATGTCCGTTACCGATTCATTCAACTTTATTTCTTCTTCCACTTCTTATTCATAGGTTGTTTCATTATTAAGTAATAACATAAGTATCACTCATATACTTATATGTTATTATAAGTATGAAACAACCCTATTTCACCATATATTCATCCTACGGAAAATGAAATCACCGCGTGCACGTACGTACGGAATACCGTCTCCACGCCGTGGTGTAATCTATTTTCCATAACCACCTTGCTTGGATGGGTATAATGGTGAAAATAATAACTATATATGATTATTTTAAAGTTATATTGATTATATAATAGTATACATACACTCCAATAAAATTCCACGGTCATGGGAATGATATCATCGCTCGTGCGTACGTACGGAATACCGTCTCCCCGACGCGATGAGATTCATTCTCAATGATTAACCATTCATAAATGATTATAAAGTATATATATTAAGTAATCATGAAATATATGACATAATAATGATACTAGATTTATGTATATATATATGTATGTAATCCAATTAATTCCATTCAATTCAACGAGGAAACGAAAACAGCGTTCATGCGTACGTACGGCCTACCGTCTCCATGAACAGTGTATTTATTTCAATTTATAGATCTATTATATATATGTATATTCTTAATATATATTATATATAAATCATGTTTTATATTCTGGAATTAAGTAATCATGATCTATGTAATCATATGAATAATTACAAGTCAAAACAGGGACGACAAATGAAACGATTTTACCCAAAATGCTATTGAACATGGAATTTACAAAAGAACGGGTAATATAAAGTTATAAGTGAACCATATATGATATGATAACCATGAATATGATTCTGTAATAAGTAAATAACAATATTTAAATCATTATACAGGAGGTTCAGATACGTATGAAGCATATCAGACCTAAGGTAAGGGATAATTTTGCAAATCTCATTTTTATCCGAGATTGCTTATTCGTAAGTATATACTGGGGTTGTTGCAATTATCCATGTCCATGGTTTATAAAAGTGTTTTTCATGTATTTTTAATTTCCTTTTTACCCATTTTTACATTTACTACCTGGTATGTAAGGAATCATCCTTTTGTTTACGTTACGAGGTACTTTTTTGACTTTTCCATAATCGGAACAACTTCACTCTTCTCAGCACCACTTTCCCATCAGAACCTCTCTTCCACTATATTCTTTTTTAATCATCCCATAGGCCTCACATTTCATCATCCCATCGACATCACGCTTCATCATTGTCAATTTTTAACAACATCTATCGCTTGGTTCTACATTCGTCAGCACCATTCTTCTTGGCACTAGTCTCCCTTATCGGTATTAATTTTTATATTGGCACCACTTTTCACTGTTGTCATTTTCAATAATCCATTAGCACAAATATTTCTCAATTCCCCCTTTCTTATATTATAATTGTATAATGATTTATCACTTTATCTTGTGAACTATGAGAAATACACATCAGCAATGCATCATCTTAATTAGAACATCATAGTCATAATGACATCGATTCATCTTAAAAACATGCTCACATTCCTCTAAGAATAAGACTCTGATTCTTCTGAAAATCAGGCACTGATTCTTTTGAAAATTATACTCTGATTCTTCTAAAATTCTTAGTCAAATTCTTGTGAAAATTAGGCTCTGATTTTTTCAAAAAGAAGATTTTGATTCATATGAAAAACATGTTCTGATTCCATCAAAAAACAAGTTACTATTCCATTGAAAAATAGGTTCTGATTCACTCTGATTCCTTTGAAAAATAGGTTCCAATACAATCAAAAAACATGTTCTGATTCATTTGGAAACCAATCCTCATTATGATTCCTTCCAAAAAAGAGATGTGGTTTACTTTATTCAAACCTTCTACGAAAATAATTGACTACACATGATATCCATCACATTAATCATCAGCTTGATCCTAAAAATGAGCACATTTAGGACTTGTAATTTTTTAAAAGGACCAGACTAATTAAAAAACATGATATATATACATGAATGTAAATTATTCCATTAAACTAGAGGTTATTCTTCTAAATTTGGGTTTATGGTCTGTTAACATAATATATCTAAAATGTTAACATAATTAAAATTTATAGGACCGAGCCTTTATGTGGTGAAATAATAGATCAATGTTCATGAGAAACATCCTTGATTATAATATCCAATATAGAGTTATAGAAAATTATATTATTTATTCCTAAGAGAAATGACTACTACCACAAGAAACCCTCTTAACCTATTTCCTTTGAATGAAAACATAAATTGACATATATATTTTCAATGAACTGCTATAAAGGTATTTTTACATTCAGGTAGGAAGGGTGAAAAATAATGAATGACACGTAAATGAAAAATAAACTAGAATAAGAACCTCAAAATTGATAGATTATGTAGATAAATAAAAACTTTTATATATATGGGAAAACAATATTGGAAATTATATATTATGATAGGCATTGGGACCAGATAATCACAAGTCAAATCTCTAAAAGAGTAGTTGAAGTTAGATATACGATGATCGGGCAAGGGGGATATGATTCATGCCCTGATATGTGTCAGTCAATCCATGAGCGTTAATGGTACTAATCATTATAAGATTTGGAAAATGTTTTGGAATTTGATTTCTGGTGAGAAAAATATGAGAGGCACCTTGAAATAAAAAGGTATTAACATGATACATGGTTTTGGTGTCATATGTGATGAAAGTAATAAAATATTAAAACAATATCAACAATATTTTTTTATCGATATTTTTTTCTTTCCTGATATATATTGATCACATCTGAAAAAATATTTTTTTGAAGTTGTTTTAATTATATAATTATCAAAAACAACATTCACTATAATTTTTTTTCTACTTATGACAATGTACATCCAATTTATGTGGATAATTTTTAATAATAGAATTTAATGAGTGATGTTAAAGGTCATTTTTCTTGTAGTGGGATCCATATATGCTACATGAGGACCCCTTTTTATTCAAAAAATATGATGAAATCTTATCCATGAGATAAATGATGATAAGGGGTAATAGAGTTTCAACATGTCTTGATAATGCACCACATGCCAGATTGGAGGGATCATATCTTTTATATATACTGTCTCCAATCATTGAAAGAGATCAAGCATCGGTTACCAGCATTTGGATACTATAATATGTTACTCATAACATATTCTCATATTTTGTTTATGATTATTTAACATTTCAATAATGACAATCATAATTTTCAAGCCATAAATAAATCATGTCGATGAATTATAAAAAAGGTAAACTGTTTGGGAGGCGTTGAAATGCTTATGCATGTAATATCACTTATTGTAGGCAATATCATAAATCATACAACATAATATAATAATCTAGTGACAATAGTAGAAATATAACTTTTAGCGACCGCAAAATGTGGTCACTAAAAGTATTTATCATTCTTACAATAACCACTTTTGGAATTCACAGTTGATCGGTAAGGAATTTGTGCTAATTCTGGAAGTCTCTATTGGACCCATCGTAAAACATGTATTTTTGATGCAGGGTGTGGTCGATGATAGGAGGGGGGATGTTGGGGACAACTGTGGTGATGGTGAGGGACCCTAGGAAATTTAATGTTGACCACAAATATGGAGTGGCTGAAGGGAGGTGGGTGCGATGATGATGGGTGAGGGGTGTTCGGTCAGATGTTGGGGGTGGTGAGGGGTGGTGTAAGGGATGAACAATAGTGTAGGGGTGATTCCAGGGGTGACATTGGGAGGTGAGTTGAAAATGGGGGTGACAAGCGATGTTGGTGACTTTTTTGTAGTTGTGTTGTTGGGGAAGACAATAGGGGGTGGAAAATCTTACCAATTTTTTATTTTGTTTTTATCGACCACCATTGGTGGTCACCAACATCCAAAAATGAAAAAACCAACAATTGTAGTAATGTGACTTTAGAAATTTATACATACCATTTTCTTCAACATGAATCACATGAATATTTTTGGTTATGATATAGACAAATCATACAATATGATTCATCCCATTTTAGTGCATACCCACCACATTCAACCACAGTACCTCATGTAACCATTTGATTTTGATTTATTAAATACTTTATTTCATTATTCACACAATATTGAATTTATTCATTTTCATGTAATCAGAGTTGTACATCATCCCATAAAATTGATAGGATTGATATGACCTATTTGGAAAAAATATATCACTAGACCTAATATTTTTTGTCTAAAAATGATTTACTTTTTAAAGCTCAATTAATATTCAATATGGACTCACGATTTAAGTGGTGGCCCAAAACACTACATGATCTATCACAACCTGACCCTACAAATACTCCTTTTTATCTAGAAATAAGATTGTGTGTGACTACCCAAATTCGAAATTCAACAAGTCACAAGTTTCTGATTAACATCAACAGTATATCATCACACATATATGGATGTCATTTCCATTTGAATGAAATATCCACATTACCATATATAATATCAATGAAAAATTCCCAACCCCAAGTATATGAATAATATATAATTAAATTAATTTCATGTGATACGATGCCAAAACACTCCCAATTCAATACTTTTATTTCCCAGTGAGTCCACTTTTATTAGTTCTGTAGGAATCTTCACAAAATCACCCTACACAAACCAACCAAAAAGTCCCAATAACCCTTATATACCTCTAATAAGGTATATTAGAAATCTCCTCCCAGGTCCATAGCTAAAGTAACCCATGATCACAACTAAATCTATCTAGAAGATATAAACAAATATACAAATTAGTGGCGAGCATATAAATATAAATAACATTTTATTCCTTGAAATGATCTTGTATCCATGAGAATGAAGTATGATAATGCATATATGTGAAGGAAATAAATAAAAGAAGATAATTCGACATTCATCCCCAAATTCAAACTACTAATTCACATCCATGTCATGCCTCATGGTCAATACACACCCTTTAGTGAAACATCTCTGAGCTCCCACCGTAGCCACACCACTAATCCCGAATTTCATCCAAGTCCACTCAATTTCCCTAATGCGAAGACCTCATCTTAAATTATAATTTTTGGGAAAACATCTACCTACGTGGACTCTCACTATCATAGGGTTCCCACACTCTGGTATTCTCCCATCCTAAAACATCCACATCAACCAAATAATGGTTGGAAAACCATCCAACTATTGTGATTCCAAATATTTTTAGGTTCCACCAACATTGAAACTCTCCTCATCAACCTGCCTTCACTTCAATATAATGATTGAGTATCATCCCATTCATAATAAATATCATGATTTTCAATTATTCACCCATAATAGATATTGTCACCTTAACCAGAATACTCATCATCGTATATCAAAAACCCACACTGTATATCACAAACAAACACCCTATATCACAAATACTACTACCTGGAACATACTACCACCCTATGATAACCACACCATCTATATTATCTTCATCATGAATCATAAATGGTTTCATAACCCCACCATCCATTATATCTCCAACCATAGCCAACCATACATATGCATATCAACATGCCCTATATTGTAAATAACCATTTCACATATTCTTACAACACTACCAACATGTTTTTCTATAAATTTAAACTTAAATAATTAATTACCAAGCTTCTAAAATATCTTATACCATGATCATTAAAAAATTTCATAACCTCTATAATAAACTCTCCTGGGCTGAACCAACGCATCACCTAACCGAGCATGCCACTCTACCCGAAGGGTTTTCTTGATACCCATGAACTAAAAGCTTGTGTTGGAGCATCAGGGAGAACACCTATGAAATAGTTTCACCATAAAATCAAAGTAAACTGGTAATGTATAATTTTATCAAAAATTCATCATGGTGTGACTCTATATCAAACGTCCGTGAAAAACTTAATATGTAAAACCAAGTAAAAAGAACAACAAAGTGAGTAAAAGATAATACTTATGATTTAACTTATTATCATCCTCATCCATACAGATTCCAATTAAAATATCTTATAGGGTTCAATAATAAGAAACTGAATACCACATGGTGGAAGGCTATCATGGAGGATTCATTGAAATATAAAAAATAAAACAAATCCAAATTGAACCACTGCATGGCACCTCTATATAACACAGGGGTTTTCAACACATCCCAACTCACAATAATCATGAAATGAGAATTATAAAAAATATATACATGTAACCTAGAACATATATGAATCATAAAATCTTCACACACACACACACACGAACACAATAGAGTGTAAATAGGGTTTCAGTGAACAAGCCCAATAGGTTAACACCAAAGAGTTTATGAAATTCCTTAAATTAAATTGGTCGTAAATTATAGATTTAAATATTATATAAAATATGGTGTTCTATGTTCATAATATGGAGATAGTGAAACAAAAACATTTACTCATCTTTAAAAATAATAAATCTTCACTTTTAAAAGAAAAGTTCGAAAAATACATTGAAAACCAAATAGTGTACCATTTATTTGTATGAAAATAAAAAAAACCACATTTCAATACATTTCAAAACCTATTATTAACTTTTATCTTTAAAGAAGAAATATAAATTTTATTTAAAAAAGTACCAGAACCTATATCGAACCAAGATTAACATTCAAGGATATTATATCATTTTAGTTAAATATTTGACACATTACATGAATACAGACTTACGGATCATAATAGTTTAGTTTCTTTGGAAAATTTGAACGTATTATTAGAACTAACTGAAAGATCTTCAATATCTCCCTCAAATATGTTAAACATTAGTACTCCTACATAATAACGTTATTCATAAGATGGGGAACATAAAAATATTAAAGGGTAGAGATCAAATACTATCTATGGGTAAAAATAAATGATATTCATACACATAACATAAGAATAAGGGTATGAGAACGTGATCATTTCATGGAAAATCATACCCTACATATCAAAGAACGTAAACGTGTATCAGGGACAAAATATTCGTTGTTAATAAGACAAAAATCACAAGGGAATCAAGAGAATATTCCATGAAATCATAACATTGGAATAATAATTTAATATTTGGAATACACATAATCATAGAAAATTCATTTTCAATGATACCTACCATGACGATCATAACTTGTTGGGATTTGTCAAATCACCTATTTTCCTACCTTGGGATTGGGATGCCATCCAGTGCACCTTATTGTTTTTGGATTGGGATGCCCTCCTATGTACCCACTTGTTTCAGGATTGAAATTTGCTCCAGTGTACCCTTTTTTTCAAATGGGATACCCTCTTGAGTACCCACTTATAATGGGATTGGGATTCCCTCTTAGGTATCCTCTTGTTTCAGGGTTGGGATGACATACCGTATACCCTATTTTTTTGGGATTGGGATTCCCTTCTATGTAGAATCCAGTTTTTGGATTGGGATTCCCTCCCATTTACTATTTGAGATCATAAATCATTTATCATTACCAAATTAATTGTAGGGAGATATAGGTCCCACCTGTCAAAAAATAATGATATATATATAAGTTCCACAAAATAATAAAACATTCATCATATCATAACCCATAAAAAGATATGAGTTTAAAAAATATCATATCATAAACCATGAAATTTAATGGATATTATAAAAACATAATCATATCATACCTAGGGAAAATATATAGGATTCACAATAATTTCATCATATAATAACCCCAGAAAAGAAGCGGGTTTCATAAGAATTTTATCATGGTATAACCTGTGGATGTGAAGTGAGTTTCATAAGAATATTTTCATCATAAAGATAAACCATTCGAAAGAATAATAATTATTATGTATTTGGATCCTAACCTAAATAAAACATAAATTATATCCAAGGATATTATATTATATGGTAAATAATTGTAGAAGGATTATTTAAAACATTTCTTGAGGAAAGTAATCTTGAATCAATTCAAAGTGTCAAATATGACTTTGAAGCATTTGAATCATAATATTCATGAAATAATAAAATTAAATTCATCTTATATTATCATGAAAGAATTATATTAATTATATAAAATTTAAAAGGGTTTTATAGGAACATTGTATAAGAATATATGTATATAACATGACATTTTTCTCAATGAAGGACAATTGAGATAAAATTACTTTACCGATTTGGTAACATTTGAACCATAAAACCTATTAAAGAGAGATCATAAATTGGATATGTAAATACCAAAAAATTTAGGTATAAAAAACATATAATAAATTAATTAGAAGTATATACACCCCAAAAAATAAACAAGTGGTGAATATGGCATAAGTATCATAGAAATAAATATGAGACTAAAAATCACCTTACTACATGAGTAACTTTTAAATCATGATCCCCATGAATGAATAACATAAATTAAAACTTGTAATATAGTTATATAAATTAAATTCATGATATAACATTTCATAGGGTATTATATTAATATCTTTTAAGAATATAGGTGCCCAACATGGCATGTTTCACAATAACAGAAAATTGAGGTAAAATTAATTTACCAATTTATTAACATTTGAAACATAAAACTAGTGAAATAGATATCAGAAAATGGATTTGTAAATACAAATAAATTTTATAATATTTATTATATAATATATTTTTAGTCATTATATACACCCCACAAAAGAAACTATTGGTGAATACGACATAAGTCTCGTAGAAATAAAATTGGGACTATAAATCCTCTTACTACATGAGTAACTTTTAAATCATGATCTGCATGAAATAATAACATAAATTAAAACTTTTAATATAATTAAATAAATTAAATTCATGATATAAAGTTTTATATGGTTTTTTATATACATCATAGAAGAATATAGGTGCATAGCATTGCTTGTGTCTCAATGAATCAAAATTGAGACACAATTACTTTACCAATTTGGTAACGTATGAAAGATAAACCACATGAAAGAGAGATCACAAAATGAATACATAAATACCCATAAATTTATGAATAATAAATTTATAAAACACTAATGGTCAGTATATACAATAAAATAAATGAGTGGTGAATATGGCCTATGTCTTCAAGTAATAAAAGTGAGACTAGAAATCCCCTTACTACACTTGTAACTTTTAAATCATGATACCAATGAAATAATATATAACATTGAAACATTAAATGTCATTAAATAAATTAAATTAGTTTCATAACATGTTTTAGTTCAATATATACACCACAGAAAAAGATTAAGTGGTTAATATAACATATATCTCACAGAAATAAAAGTGAGATGAGAAAACTCTTAACTTCAATCTTGACTTTCTTTGTACATGTTAAATCCTACTATATGATAAATATAAGATTATTATAAATCTTCCATTGAACCATATTTTTATAAATAAACCATAAATTATTTTATTATTACTAAATATTACTTATTTATTAAAAGTTTCCTGATAATGTTATGTTTTAGATTATAACTGATTTGTTTTTTCGTATATGTTGTGACATATTATTCTTGATTCACATACATATATATTGATTTAATTTTGTATATAATAATAATCTTGATATAAATATAATATATATATAGTATATAATTATTTATAATAATCAATAAAATATAAAAATATAAAATCAGATACACTAGTCCCAGAGATGATAAGCTATACGTACTCATGAACATTGTTTCCATTTTCAAGGCATTTTGAATGAAATGAAAGGAAATAAAATATATGTACATATATAATATAATTATATTGTCATTATTATTTCATATTTATCATTGTACTTTACTAAACCCATCCTTAATACATTCCACGAATTTTTGAATGAATCATAGTTTTTGAGGAGATAGTAGTCCACACATCCACAAACAATGTTATCATATTTAAGAAATGGAAATCATGATGTTATGTGTTATATAATAATTATGAATGAATGAATAAATTATAAATATCATATATATAATATAAAAATATAATTTATATCATATTTACTAACCATTAGATGTGGAAAAGGAAAAATTAATGACATCATTTTCTGAGGCGATAGTTCATCTTACACGAAAGGTACGTTTGTTATCCATCTGATGGAAGTGTGTGTATGTGTAGGTAGAAATATTAGAATAGAAACATATTAGTCATTTTTATACTTATTTTATTATTTAAGCATGAAATAAGAATAATTTAATGGATTTAGAAGAAATAAAACTTAAATGCATGTTGAAGAATGTTACCACTTATTCACATAACTCATTTTGGTTTGTACTAAAGTGATTAATTTGTTAGATTTATGATAAAAGTGATAAATATTGTGTTATAACAGATATTTTTTGAAATTTTTTTGGGAGTTTTTGGTTGATAAAAAGTGTCTTGATAGGTGTGAGTAAGGGGAAGGGTTAATGTCTTTTATGGAGAGGAGGGGTAGAATTTTTTTAATTACTAAAAGGTAAACACTACTGGGATGCATCCCATAACTCATGTGATACAAAATGGACAAATAATGTATTTAATGGAATTTAAGGTCGATAGAAACGTATAACAAACAAAAATAACTATACTTTTATAATTTTTTTACTTATATTTTATGTTTCCCTACTTGTATCATTTCAGTTTTTATTAAGGCAACTAGTTTTGTAACCTATGTAATATAAACATTATGAATAAATTTTGGATACATTTATTAGAAAATATAGACTCATTAAGTTATAAATTTTATATCTTTTCCAAAAAAATTAACTACCATATGTGTTGGAAATTAATTCTAAAACAAGCGCCTATAACGTCCAAAATCATTGATTTATCCCAAACCGTGATTACAAGGTTTTTTCTATTTAAAGGTGAATATGTTAATTATACAAGATAAATTGGTCCATGATTGGAACAAAATTCATATTTATTAACTTTTACAAATCATTTTTCAGAATATACTTTTCTTGTAGCTTTAATTCATCTAGTAAAATATCATTTATTGTAAATTATTATTAATGTCAATTTTAACATTATTTATTTTATTTTAATTTAGAAATATCAAAACATTATTTGAATTAAAACATATTAAGTTCACATATGTGTGACATTAAATATTCTTATAAAAAATAATTTAACACAATTTTTCATTAAATCTACTTTGCCTTATGTTTTTATCATCATTTATTTTCTTTATTTATTAACTAAATAATCCATGTGTTAGCGTTTGTTAAGAATTTAATGCAATTAAATAATCTATGAAAATTGAAGTTAAATTTATCTGATAAAGAAATAATTTAAACATAAAAATAATATTTATAACTGGAACTATGTATCTTATCCCAAACTCTTAATCTTTATAAATATTAAAGGAAATAGAAGTTCTTTTTTTTGTCTTTTTTGATACATAACTTATTTATAGGTCATTTTTCATGGAATATTTTCCCAATAACTCATAAAATTTCATCCAAAAATGTATATGATATAAATTTGTATCCAATGTCTTTATGAAAATCTTTCTAGGAATTTTTTATCCTTAGGTTTAAGGTTTGTCCACTTTTTATGCTTAATTATACCTTAACCACTGTAATTAATTTTAATTACTTTAACAAATATTTTTTCAAAAAAAAACTAATTATATATTATTAGAATATATATATTATACTAATTAAAATTATTTTTTTCTATTTTTCCAAATTTAATTCACAGAAAATGAAAATTTCAATTTAATGTTAATCCTACAGACATAGCGAGAAAGCAAATTTGTAAAGTTAAATTGTTCAAAAGATATACATGTTTTTTAATTTAATTTCAATATAAAAGTGATTAAAATGACATAAATTTTATTAATACATGTATAATTTTTCTATTATGACTTTAGAAACTAATTTAAAATATAATTTAACATTTATAATTAATTAAAAACAATTTGTAACTATAATACAACATTTTTATTCATTCATTAGAAAATGAAACTTCTCAGAAAAATACCAAAAAAATAATGTTAATTTAATTTTTTGTTTCCACATTAAAGAATGATGTTTATTTTTACAAATCAAATTTATAAAATATTCATAATTTAGTTTTAAAAATAGGTGTGCCACTTACAAGAGAAAAAACTCAAACTTGCGTGTAATGCACACTAACTCGGTGTAGCATATAGCACAAGCCTATCTTTGTGTCATGTATAGTGAAATGTTTAATTGTAGTAGCATAAAAATAAAGAATAAATTTGGGATTTCATATTACACAAGATATATTCAGTTTCATGTGAATTGAAACATATTAAATATTTTAAATTAATTCTTTAAAATCTATTTCACAAAATCATAAGGTGTTACAAATTTTTCCCCGTTAAAATTAATTTCAACCACTACATTCAACTGCATCAGAAAATATTTAACACTTTAATTTTCATTACATATAAAACCACATAATTAAAATGAATACTCAAATTCCCTAAAAAAGAAATGTTCAAAACATAATTGTTTCCTGATGTAACACACAAATAGGTTTCCACGTAGGAGAATAGAAGTGGGAAATGAAAAAATGGAGTTGGAAGAAAATGATGAATAATAATATAGATTGATAAATATCACTGATCATAATAATGTGGGTGATCTAGGTAAAGTCAATAATAAAAAAACCATAAACTATAGAATATTGGAAGAGGTCATGGATATCATAAAAATGATGATAATATGACAACATTTTATTTAAACACCATTTTCTGAAAGTTGAATAATTTTCAAATGGAGATATAGTTACATGACTTCATTCCTTTTCATATGTTCAATCTCAATCTTTGGTTTTCTCTTGAAATTTTTAAATTTCATCTCTTACTCATAAAAATGAAGGTGAATTTATTATGCCTAAAGAACTAAAAAATCATAATATCCATATTAATTCATCCCATGTATCTTCATTTGTCATTAAAAAATGTTGATATAACAGGTTATCCAATATTCATAAATCCCCATATAGTGAGATAAAAATATATTCTCAAAAACATCAACTAAATTTTAAAAGAAATATTCTATAAATGGATAACCTTATAATCATTCTTAATGTTGAAAATCCGAAACATTAAATAGAAGGTCCCTAAATTTCATAAAAAAAATCATTGTCTTTATCCCCATATAAAGTATCTATTTGTTGTCACATACAAAACATTTGAATTACTTCATCACATTTTCTCTTGAAACATGGTAATAACATGAATTTCCAAAATAAATTATTAAAAAAATTCATGTGTCCATGTACCAATGATTATTGTATATATTCCATAAATCCAAAAATTGGTTAAATTAAATTCAAGATAGCATAAAACACTTTTTCCAAAAATACATAATCATTTCTATGATCATTGATACTATCCAATTTAATTTATGAAAATCAAGTGTCTATTTATCTTAGAGATTTTTTTCTCTATATCTTGAACAAATTAAGGGTTACCTTCCCTTAATCAAAATATCACCTTTCCATTAGATCACTTTTCTTTTTCATAAACAGCATTTAATATATCCATTTAAATCCATAATGAAAAACCTATACTATAAATGAATATATATTTCAGGATTCATATGAAATAATGATTTTATTCCAAAACATTAATACTTACCTCATCAAACTTTATTCTTAATCCATTACTCAGGCTTCATCATCTTATCCCTTAAAACACCTTTCGTATAATATGAAATATAATTATTTTCGTAAGGCACCTCAAACTCAATTAAATCATGTTTCATTGATTTTTTTTAAACAATAATATTAAAATATATCATTCCTTTTAGATTTCATTCATGGTCTCTTTGTTTTCATTGGTAAAAAAAATACTCATGGACCTTCCAGATTCTATTCATGATATTTCCACTTAGAAAATTTATTTTTATCATTCCTATACATTACACATATTAAATAGTCAATGGTAACATATTTTCTTCTAGTTCCCTTCCCTATAATAAAACAAGAAATCAGAGTGTGAGCAATACTTATCATGGAAAAACCAAAAAGTCATAAAAAAGTACTCATATGATGTCAAAATCATGAGAAATTATTTAATCTATGACACCTTAGGTTTATTTTTAATGAAATAACCTAAAATATCTCTATAAATATCCCTATGTATCCTAATAAAGTTTCATCATACCAGTTTCCAAAGGCGGACTAAACCTTTCCTTTGATACCAACTATAGCGACCTAGGCTTAACATATATAGATATTACATGATTTTTTATGAATATTCAACACATTAGAAAAATAAATTCCTGAGGACTTTAACCATTTAGTGTATTTGGAAACATGGAAAAAATTCTTCTTATTGGGTGAAATATCATCAACATAACCATCACAAATATGTTGCTTTAGTACTCCTACTTAATACCTTTATTCATAACCTAGGGAAAGGAAACATAAGAGAGGATTGAGGTGATATTCTTAGTAAGGGTAAAAATAAAGGAGATACATAAGCATAACAAAATAATAAGGGTATGAGAAATTAATCATAATATGGAAAATCATACCCTTCATATCAAAGAACATAAACATGAATGATGATAAAAATATTGAATCTTCATAATACATGAATTATAATAGAATCAAGATCATAACCGATGAAATCATAACATAAGAATAGGACATGGAACTTTAGAATACACATAATCATAAAAAATCATAGGTCATGGATACCTAACAATATCTTCATATCATGGTAGGATTAGGAAAATCACCCATGTACCATCATCGGGCATTGGGTTCCCTACTGTTCACCCTCTTGTTTTTTTAATTGGGATGCCCTCTCGTGAACCCCCTTATTTTTGGAATGGGATATTATCCCGTATACCTTCTTTTTTAGGATTGTATTTCCCTTTCATGTACCATCTTGTTTTGGTCTTGGGATCCCCTCCCATGTACCCTCATTGTTCGGGATTAAGATGACATCCCGTGTACCATCTGGATACAGTATTGAAATACCCTCCTGTGTACCCTCCTGTATCGGGTGTGGGATGTCATCATGTGTACACTTTTATTTAGGGATTAGGACGACCTCTTGTTATTCACATGGGATTGACACAAAACGTCCCACGGGGCCCTAGCCGTGACTACACCAGACCCCCCTTCTATAGTCCAGGGGTTGGAGACTAGCACCAGAAAGGTGTATCCCTAAAATTGGAATGCATTTCCTTTAAACCGGTACAAACACACAATCCAGGAACACAACAAGATGAAACCACGAAGTAAAACATTAGTAGTAAATGTGTGTACTATAAAAAATGGGTCCAGAATAAAAGCCCATCGGAAATTTACAACTAAAACAAAAAAGGAGAAAAAAATCTTGGAATCGTCCACTGAGGATCCTACCAAAAGGGTAGGTTAAACTCATCTCCACTACTCTCCACGTCAGCCAATCTTCTCCGTGTACCGCCTGGTCTTGGATCCCTCATGTCTTAGCCAAGACGCTCATCGTCTGCACAAGGCACAACATGGTGCGGGCAAATCTCATGCATGGGTGAGTATAACAATACCCAATAGGGAACCCAAGACCCCAAAGGAATCTCAATATTGCACAAAGGAAAACCAACAATAATGATCTCAATCACAAAGAACAGTGAAATAAACACAACTCAAACCAGGTATATATAAATCACAAAAATATAGATTATTAGTCATGAAGCTAGATTATCTTATTCTTTTGAGAGGCACTACAACGAACCATATTGAGTCCGACCCTCTCATGATCGGTAGGTACTAACCCCCACAAGACATACAAAGGATCCGACTCACCCGGAGTCAATAGGTACTAACCCATACAAGTCCCACAGAGGATATGACCCACACCGGATCAGTATGCATTAACCCACATAGGATCGCTGAATGACAAAAGATCTGACCCACACAGGATCGATATGTCACTGATCCACTATGGGCATCTCTAAGGATGGTACTCATCGGGTCTCGTACTGTTGCTCCACATAGGATCTCTAGGTGATGACCCAAACCTGATCGCTCGGTAATGACCTCTGTATGATCTATCTCTAACCACCACCTCACTACCAGCCACTGGATTCCCACTCCTTGTACGCTTGATTCTGGGAGAACTGCTCCTCAAGCCATCAGTTTTATTTCAATTGGCACGATGTCCCATGAAAAAGTAACTTGATTATACTTCACGTCATAAGGGTTACAATGAAATAGACGACGCTTCAACAGAATTCCCGTTCTATATGTTATTGGCATTTTATTGCTAAGGGACCGGTTTGATTCGGGGTTGAACCAACCCATACACACTCTAAAGTTCTAATAAACTCTGGTTGAATATCTCAAAATCACCATCTCACTCCAAGGATCACAACATCATAGACGGTTCATCAAACAGATGTACCATTCATAAGATATTGCCACTTATACATAACAGGGCCTGAGAGAGGTCCGGTTTCAGTCCGACCCAGTCTAGGCCGACCATACCCACCCTGAGTCCAACCCACAGCATGTCCGACCCATCGTAGGTCTACCCCGCCCCGAGTCTGACCCGCCCCAGGTATGACCCACCCCAGGTCCAACGCCCCCCAAGGTCTCACCTTCCCCGAGACTGACACTCACTGGCCCGAACCGGCCCGGTCAGGCCCAGTTTTGCTAGGCCGCGGTGGCGTGGCATGCCATCTTGCATGGACCACATGGGTTCATGCGGTCTGGTGCACCCAAATGGATCAATGGATCCATTCGAATCCTTTATTGGCAACACTAGGTGGCATTGCCTCATCACACATGGGACCCGCAGGGAGTGGGTCTCTCTCATCCCTGCATCTTCCTTCAGTGCAGAACACCACCTCCACCTCTGCGGATGATCGCTACCAGCCGCATGTCCAACCATCATGGTTCCAAGTGGATCCGCTCTTCTACCACGGTCAGTGGTTATCATCAAACACCCTCGTCTTCATGGCCCATTCGTTGGTGCCGTCATGATGGTGCCACAACAATTCTTGTTCCATGGGCCATCGAGTGAGATCTAGTGGTCTGTTATTCCTTTAGAATGCACCTATGGTCCTCTCAGGATGTCACTGTCATTGCATGCCTATCAGTTTCATGGTTCTGTCAAGTTGGAACAAACTGCCTCTGAATAACACAATGAAAAACAAGTGGTGGAGGGTCCAGCCTTTGTTCGTTTGACACGAGTCCTTCATGTTATCATTAAAACAAATGGTGGAAAATTATAAATCACATTAAAAATAATTATAAAATATGTTCAAATCCCCCACATTGACCCCCCCCCCCAATTCAAGAATGAGGAGAAGAATCGTGGGAATTTCATGAATTAAATGACAACCCCTACCTGAAGAACCGTTAGAGGTATCACATTCATTGGTGGAAGGGGATTCCCCGTCGATGTGAGGTCGTCAACGTTCCTCTGTCCCATATCATCACCACCAAGGCTTCTATCTTCCTTTAGTGGAAGGCATCACTTCACATCGCCAGAGGTTCTTTGCATGGTGAATCCATGTCAAAACTCCACCCCGAGCCTCACTTAAATAGAGTTGGAAAATGTGAGTAACAGACCATGTAATTAATGAAGATCATTTAATTAATGAAAATATTAATTCCGTAATAGTGTAAATAAAAATGAAGGAGATTCATTCCATTAATTGGATTGACAAGTCACCAGTCCCCGCCACTGCCGCCCATTCACTAGAGAAAAAGAAATAAAATAACTTGTTAAAATATTTTTTTTTCTAGAAATTCGAAAATTAGAATTTTCTCCCGACCTACTAAGGTTTAAGTGAAGATCCCCTTAAGAGAATCTCGATGTTGAGGATTCAACGGTGCCCTCATATTTTTAATCCTAGTAGGCATTCAAAAGATATAAAATTCCAACCGTGAATTTAATAAAAGTAACATAAAAAGCATTCAGAAATTCATTCCATGAATACCAGGCCTCAAAATCTTGTTCCATCAATTTCTGTAGAATCTTAATAACCCCAAATAATCTAAATAAATTACATGGAATCTTCGGGTCTTTACATTATCCCCACAACAAAGATATTTGTCCTGGAAATCTACAACAAAACTAGGGGAACAAATGGGGATACTCAGCATGTATATGAGCCTCCCACTCCCATGTGATCTATTGGAGATTATCATCCTAACAATGAATTCACACTAGAGGAATCAACTTACCACAAAGGACCCGCTCCTATTAATCCACTATATCCACTAGGAACTCTGGAAACGTCGCCCCATCGTCGATTTCTAGCTCACCCTAGTCGATAACGTGTGGTGGATCATGGAAGTACCTCATCAACGGTGACACGTGGAATATATTATGCACCCATTGCATATGAGGGGGAATGTCTTGATGGTACGCCACTTCTCCTACTCTGCTGAGGTTCTGGAAGGGTCTAATAAACCTTGAAGAAAACTTGCTGCCCGGACAAACCTCTGTAATCCTCATCGGGATGAGACCCGTAGGAAGACATAGTCCCCCTCCTCAAACACCAAGGGTCTCCCTCTCATGTGGGAATAAGACTTATGCTCAATCTATGGAGTCTTCATACACTCCTGGATGATCTACACCTTCTATGTGGTAGACTATACCAACTATTGACCCATAAATACTGACTCCCCTAGGTCTATCCAGTAAAGAGGTTTTCTGCATGGTCGCTCATACAAAGCCTCAAATAGGGCAAGGCCGATGGTGGAGTGATAACTATTTTAGTATGAAAACTCTACTAAGAGTAGTTGGTCCACCCAAATATGGATGAAATCGACGGAACATGCATGAATAATTTCCCCAAGTGTTGGTATGGTCCAATATGTCTTACCATCTGTATGAGGGTGAAAGGTCGTTCTCAAGCATAGATGAATATGGAATGCCTCTTGAAATCCCTTTCTCATATGGAATATAAAATGTGCATCATAATATAATAAAATATTTTACGACTCTCCATGATGTAGAACTATCCCCTGTATCTAGAGGCCTCCCAATCCCTCTGCTGATCCCTTCTCTAAGATTGGTAAGAAGTGGATAGACATGGTGAGTCGGTCAATGATAACCCAGATGGAATAATGGAACCTAGATGTATGTGGTATCCTTGTCATGAATTCCACAGTAATACAATTCCATTTCCACTATGTTACCTCAAGCAGCAGAGCTAATCCCATTGTTTCCTAATGCTCGACCTTCACTTTCTAACAAGTGATGCATCATGATAAAAACTATACCACAGATTTCTTCATCCTTGGACACCATTACTAATGCTGGTGGTCCTGGTACATCTTCACTAATCCTGGATGTACTACCAAAGGGGATGTGTGGAACCCCCTCAAAACCTCCTCTCGAAGCGTCATAGATACCATAGTGCACCCTCTGAAGAGGACGACATGCTCCCCACCTTCAAAAAATCCCTCAAGTGCCTGTCTTACGGATATCTGAGTACGTATGGCCTTACAGTCAACATCCCCAAGTTGTGCCTCTCGAACACATTGAAGATGTGTGGGTGTGACAGTAATAGACTGGAGGTAAGCTTCTCCATCTTTGTCTACAAAGGATAATTGCAATAGGACTAATTGCTTTATCGCCTCACTCAACAGTTTTAGACCAGACAACATGATGAGTGAATCTACTACTATGTCCCCATTATCAAGAGTATAGACAATATCAATGTCATTGTCCTGGAAGAACTCTAGCCATTGTCACTGTCTCAGGTTCATGTTCTTCTATGAGAAGATATAACTGAGACTCTTGTGATCAGAGTAAACAGTAAACTAGTTACCCATCGAGTAGTGTCACCACATCTTCAGTGAAAAGACCATTGCTGCTAACTCCATGTCATAGGTAGCATATTTATACTCATGCTATAAAAATATCTGTGAGCTCTAGGTGATCACCACTCACTCTTGCATCAGGAAACAACCCAGTCCGTCCCCAAATGCATCACAATAAACTATGTACCCAACGCCCTCTTCTGGTAGCCTCAAAATGGGAGCATTCGTTAGTCATTACATCAGCTCCTAGAAACTATGCTGGTACTTCTCTATCTTCAAGAAAGGTTTTCCCTTCTTCATCAATGCTGAAAAGGTTTCCTCTACCTTGGAGAAGTCAGGTATAAATCTCCAGCAGCACCCAAACAATCCCAAGAAACTCTACTCCTCGGTCACACTCCTCTGTGTCTCCGAATAAAGAACTGACTCTAACAATGCTAGATCAACTGACACTCCAACCTATGAGATAATTTTCCCCAAGAAGTTCACTTCCCTTATCTAGAACATTAACTTCGAGACATTTCCATTAAGATGGTTCTCTCAGAGTGTATCTAGAACTATATGAAGGTCCGTGGTGTGCTCCTCCTCCGACGCTAGGTATATCAAGATGTCGTCAAAGAAGACCACCATAATGATATTGAGGTATGGCTGAGAGATCATATTCATGAGCCCCATGAAAACTACTTGATCGATGGTCTCGCAGAGAGGCATTAACAAGAAATCATAATTTTGATACTGAAATCTAAAGGTTTTCTTCGGTACGTCCTCATCATGTACTCTAAGCCGATGATAGCGTGGTCTAGGGTCTATATTTAGAAGCCAATGAACTACATTCGGCTGGTCAAAGAGATCACCGATCCATACGAGTAGATAATTCTTCTTCACAGTCACCCGGTTCATGCTCCGATAGTCCACATAAATCCCCACGCTCCCATCTTCCATTTTGGAAAATAAGATCGGGGATGTCCATGGAGAAACATGGTTCCTTATGAACCCTTTTACCTAAATGTCCTCCAGTGGTACCCACAACTCCTGAAGATCTGTAGGATCCATCTAATATGATAGTGTAGATATTGGTGTCACCCCATGGGTATCGGTCGACGTAAAAGTCTTCCTCTATACATGAAGGTAGTCCTGGAACATCATCCAAAAAGACATCAACATACTAGTCCACCAATACATGATAAATCAGACTCCTCAAGTCAACTGTTAAAAGGGTGAGGCTAGCCAACTGATGATTAATCGGTTTCACCCTCCTCTAAGATAGTACATCCTGTTCTACAATGGTTTCCATCTCACCGGTAAAGGTTAACCTGATCCCACCCTCACAGACACACCACACCTTTAACCTAAAACAATCGATCTGACCATGCACTGTGGATAGCTAGTTCATACCCAAGATAACGTCATAAGGACTTGACGTTGCTACTAAGAGATCACAGCCAAAGTAGCTACCTCCTAGAGTGATATCACACTGCCTGCATTAGAGTGTAATCATCAAATATTCTCTCATAGGTGTCTCTAATAGTATGGATCATGCTATGGGACACATCGGAATCTCTGAGTTGAGAATTAGTGTCTGGTAAATAAAAGATTGACTGACACTTGTGTCAACAAGTTCTACAGATTGGATGGAATAGATACAGATCATACCTGTAATCATCTATAGAGTTCCATGGTCATTGGACTCACCTTTCTAAAGATGTGTTCACCCTTTTCCACCTACTCCCTCTGGTCGGGGTGTACCTACTGGTGGTGGTTGTAGTAGAACCTCAAATCGCCAACCACCGCCTAATGCATGGCATTCTCTACTGCCTCATCCTCCTCCCTTCGAACCTCATCACTCGAATCTCCACATCTTCCTCAGTGGTTCCTCGACAGTCCGTTGATCATTGGTATGACAGGTCGGGCAGTCAAAATCCATGTCACCCTGCCCACTGAATGTTAAGTACAATCTACCTACCAGCTAACGTTATCTACCTTGTGAGAACCATACCACCAAAATTACATCTGGGGGTCTTCCACCAGCGGGTTTGGCATGATTTGACCTCTGATTAATCTATCTACTGCCACTTTTAGTTGAATCAGCTACCTGTTGTGCTATGGTTTATCTCACCATTGGTGCCTTCTCACCTATGAAGCACTCCAACGACAATGATCACTCGAGAAATCAAGCATGTTTTGGGATATTTAGTGATATCATCGACACTATGATATTTCACTGGAGACCTTGCTCAATGGTCTGGACTCTAAAAAATTGGTCTCGTACCATATCGGTAGAATAGCGTGAGAGGTCAGTGAATCATCCCGAGTACTGGTCCACTGATAAGCTACCCTTCAACAAGTGTAGCTACTCCTTGATACACACTGAGCATAGTATCGCTGGAACAAAATCCACCCATAAGAGTCTCTCAAATTACGTCAAGATGAGGGTCACCATGTCAGGTTTCTAGAGTGTCAAGCTTCACCATCATCCTAATGTGAACCAGAAAGGGATAGAATCTAGGATAACCATATGCTCTGATGTTTTCTCAACCAGGAGAAAAATTCTAGGCACAACCTCCAACCAGTCCTTAGCTACCTAGGGATTATTTCACCTCAAAACCCTAGAGGACTCTGTATGTTGAACTCGTACAACATGCTCAGTCAGCGTGCACGGTTTGGTGGTGTAGATGGTGGAATTTGCTGCCCAACAGGTGGTGGTGTTGTTGGTGCACCACCTGAAGGTGCTTCCACAATAAGAGGGCCCATCACAGAAGCCTCACCACTTAGTGGGCCGTCACCATGTTCTCTCCCATGAATTATGAATGGATGTCCATGCAGCGACATCTCGAAACTAAACAGGTGTGACACGGTCAATAAGTTATACCTGGTGAGCTATCTCTAAAGAGATCAAAGTAAAAAAATTCCAAAATAGACGCAATCAGTGTTTTTGTGCACCGAGTCAGAAATCAGAATTTAAGGTCCTAGTGTATGGATACATCGGCCTCCACACCAACAATGGACTACATAAATTGAAAACCATATTGAAAACACATAAAACTATTACTTCCTTAAAAAGATCAAAGTACTAGTATATCGGTAGAACTGGCTCCTCTAATAACACATTGTCATGACCCATCCCTAGGTCCCATGCCATGACTAACCCAAGACCGCCTTCCATTGGATAGGGGTTGGCGACTAGCATCAGAAAGGCATCTCCCTAAAAATGGAACACATTACCTTTAAACCTGTACAAACACACAATCCATGAACACAACAAGATGACACCACGAAGTAAAAATGTATTAGTAAAGGTGTTTACTGAATGTAAAGGGTCTCGAATACAAACCCAACTAAAATGTAAAAATAAAAAATAAACATTGAAAAAAATTCCTAGAATCATCCACCAAGGATCCTACCTGAAGGGTAGGTACAACTCATCTCCACTGATATCCACATCACCTAGTACCCTCTGTGTACTTCCAGGTCCTGGATCCCTCAAGTCTCATCTAAGCTCCTTGTCATCTACACAAGGCACAACAAGGTGCGGGCAAAGCCCATGCATGGGTGAGTATAATAATTCTCAGTAGGGACCCCGAGACCCCTAAAGGTCTCTTAGAATTCCACAAAGGAAAACCACAAGGCATGATATCAATCAAAAATCACAAAAAAATTGACACAGATCAAACAAGGTATAAGTAAAGAACAAAAGTACAATTGATTAGTCAAGAAGCTAGATCATCTTATTCTGTCAAGAGGCACTGCTTCATAACACATAGAGTCTTACCCACACGGGTTCGGTAGGTACTAACCTCCGCATGACCCACACAGGATCAGATCAACTGAGATTCGATAGGTACTACCCACCGAAGGACCCACACAGGATCATACCAACACAAGATCAGTATACGCTGACCCACAAAGGCTCACTAAGCGCTAAACCACGCAAAATCTAAACCACATAGGATTGGTATGCGTTGACCCACACATGATCACTGAGTGTTGACCCCGACAGGATCTGACCCAAAAAGGATAGGTATGTCGTTGATCCATGAGTGGCCTCTCTAAGTCTAGTCCTCTTTAGGTCACATACTGCTAATCGTCAGAGGATTTATAGGTGCAAACCCTTATAGGATCGCTTAGTACTCACCTCCGTATGATCTATCTCCAACCTCCACATCACTGCCGGCCACTGGATTCCCAATCATGTTATTCTTGATTAGGGGAGAACCTCTCTTCAATCCATCAGTCATATTTCAACATGAACAATGTCACAGGAAGAGGTAGCCTGATGATCCGTCACATCATAAGGGTTCCAATGCAATAGACGGTGCAACAACTAGACACCCAGTTTGTAAGTTATTGTAATTTTAGTGCCAAGGGCCCAGTTGGATTCATGGTAAATAAAACCTAGACATACTCATGGATTATTTAAAAAGTATCATCTGCACCAAGGATCCATGATCTGTAGACGGTTCGTGAAACGGATGTCCAGTTCGCAAGATACATTCACTTATGCGTAATAGGGCCCGATAGGTGTCCCAGTCTGGTCCGACTTGCCCCGCCCTGGTCTAGGCCGACCTAACCTAGCCTAAACTATCCTAGCCTAGCCCATTTGGGTTGGTCAATGGTGGTCTTGGCCTTCCGGCTAGAGAGACCCATGCGGGGTCGCGTGGTCTGCTGCATCCGAAAAACTCAATGGATCCCTTCGGCTCTTTTATTAGTTGTGTCAGGTGGTGAAACCTTGTCACCCATAGGACCCACAGTGAGCGGGTCCCCTGCATCTCCATGTCTTCGAGCTGTGTCTTCCATCAGCATGACATAAAATGGAACGCTGACTACACCTCCTTGGCTAGCCACTTCCGGACGAATGTTTTACCATCGCGGTGCCAAGCAGTGTCGCTCTTCCACTGTGGCCAGCAGTTTCTGGTCGCTGCCCTCGTTCGACAGTGCCCGTCACTAGTATAGCCATGCCGGTGCAACATCGATACTTATTCCCCAGTCCACTGGGTGAGATCTGGTGTCCTTTTCTTCCTTCCAAACATGTGTTCTGTGCTCTCAAGATGCCGCCGTCATTGCACGAATCTCGGGTTCAAGGTTCTGTCATGTTGGAACAACCCGCCTCCGAAGAATGCAATGAAAAACAAGAACCGGAGGGTACGAGCCTTATTTTTTTGGCACACCACCTCTGTGATAATTGTAACACCCCAATCTTCCACGGTACGTTTCCCTTTGAATAATTCTATAGTTTCATTGTACACAATTTCATGATTCTAACACACCGTGACCAATCAAAGTAGCAGTTATGAATAGTAATACCCACTTTATGAAATTTTATCAATTTTATTATTCAAATTGGACTTTGTTTTTCTATTTGGAATATCAAAATTATCTTAGGATGAAATTTTGGTATTTTTCTGAGGACTTCGAATTTTTTATGAATAGTGAAAATTACTAAATGTTAATTAAAAACAACTTTTTTAATTGAAATAATTAATATTGATAAATTATGAATTTGAGTGGTTTTAAATTATATTTAGAATATATTTTTACCATTTAATAAAATTTTTGTCATTATACATAATATCACATTTAATCTAGACATAAAAAAGTGTCAAACTTTTGACATTTATTATCTCTTAAAAACACGCTTTTTGTTTTAACGATGGGAATTATTTTTAAATTAATTTCTGCAACTTCTGTGTTTTGAATTTGGAAAAATGAATTAAATATTTGGAATTATGATTACCAAATTGTGTAAATAGGTAACTTTCATTTTTAGACATTTTGAATAATTACTTCGATAAATATTTTATTTACCATGGTTAAAGGGTAAATCCTGTAAATAAGGGTAAAAAAATAATATTATAATAATAATAAGTTACCATAAACATGTCCTAACGTTGTTGGTTGATACATTTCCGACCATGGGCATCTTTGGGTTGACTTTGGGACCCCATGGAGCCACTTATTGGTGATAAGGACACCCTATATTAATTAAGTTAAAATAAATACAAAAAAGACATAAGAATATATCTTTTTGCAAAACAATTTTTACATAGGGTTATATATGTTGAAATTTCGACTATAAATATTAATTATAAAGATAATATTATTTCCTACATAATTACAGTTTAATTATAATTTTTAGATATTAAATAATTTAATTTATTTATGACACAATGATGATGCGGTAATTACTGTATTAATGAATGATTAAGATAATTGATATTATAAATACCCAAATAAATGTAATTTGATACTTTTTATAAATTCCAATAATTATCATGGATAATATGACCTATTATGATTATTTATATAATTTTTTTTCTAAGTAATAATGCTGTTATAAATTTATCAAAAATGAAATACCCAATAGTGTCAAAATTGACATAAAAGAGTTTTTAAACAAAATATTATATTATTAATTGATATTAAATTCCTAAAAATCTAAGGTTCGGCCAAGAGACTTTTACCATGATTGGTGTATCAATAATTCACCACTTGGGGATCTCTTAAAGGTATATAGTATGTTTATTAACTATATAATATAAAAATACAAAGTGACACGGTAACTGTCAAACTAATTAACTATGAGTCAAAAATAAATGATAAGGTTAATATAATGACCCAAACCAGACTAAATTATATTTTTTCAGTGGTTTCCGACCCATACCCACCTTAAACATTGAATAATACACTTTTTATCCATTAGAAACTGAATATGATTTTATTATAAAGTAATACTTTAAGTTTTTCCTAAAGAGCCCCTCACCCCTCTTATAAAAGGGAACTCCCCCTTCTCATTAATTCACACCTTAAAATCCATTTGGATCTTCCAACCCCTTCCCAAATATCCTCCCAAATTTCCTCACTTGATCATAGAGGCCATAGTTTGAGCAGAAAGCCAACCTAAGGATCCCTTTTGATCAACTCAAAAGGAAGAACTCGAAGAAGAGGTAATGGTTTCACCACCCTTTTTCAAGATCATTTCTTCTTCAACTTCTTATTAATTTGTTATTCCCATTCTAAAATAATAACTCCATTATCTTCTATATACTGAGATGTTATTATAAATCTGGTACAACAATATTCAATATTCTATCCATCATATGAATGACATGTCATCATACGTGCGTACGTACGGCTTACCGTCTCCACTTCGTGGTGTAATTGTTATTCAAAACATTATTATTTGGATGGGTATAAAAATGATGTGTAATTCATGTAAATAATAAATATAAAATGATAATTATTCTTTATATATGATATTCCATCCAATCATATATTATTTTAATATCAAAAGAATGATATTGTCGCTCATGCGTACGTACAGACTACCTTCTCCACGAATGCGATGAGATTCATTCCCCATCATATCCATTCAAGTATAATTCTCATTTGATGATTAAAAATAATTTTTAAGGGCTTGATATAATTCTGGATATGAATAAGATACAACCTATCCATAACAAACAAGACTTATGTCACAAAACATATAAAATAAATCGAGTAAGTTAACACCTGAAACGATGATAATACTAAGATATTATTAAAAAAACAATGTTAAAGGACATATATGATATCATATTAATGTATATGATTATTTTATAATTTAATAACAATTATTTAACCATTATACAGGATTTTAACCTACCCTCTACAAAGAAAAAGTATACGGTAAGGGTTTATTTCACAATCTCTTCATTATCTGAGGTTGTTTATACATAATTATCTATTGGGACCTCATTATCATCCACATCCATGTTTCTTAAAAATGTATTTCAAAACATTATTACTATTTTACAGAATACAGGTTAAAGTAATTTATACCCTTGTTTGAATATTTATAAGAAGTTTATAAAGGAATCTTTCCGTCATTTTCCAAACAAGGTCCTTTTTATTCTTTTAATTGAAATTAAGGTAAGAATGTATTTTTTTAACATATATGGTGCGTGCGGCTATTTTCCGCCATTATAAAATTGTCGAAGCATCCCTTAAAAGCTTATAATAATATTTTCAAAATAAATATTTTCTTAATGTTAATCTTAAATGATTTCAAAATATATGGAGATATGTCTCTAAAAAAGGTTTTGATTTCATCTATGTCAACATCCTTTGATGGATTTTAAGTTTATTTGAAGTTGATTTTTTATGATACAAAACATCCATATTGTATTGATGTTTTTGTGATATTTTTGATTGTTGATGTGCTATTTTTATACCATTCATTGATTATGGTTAAAGTATTGACGTTTCATATGCTAGTTTTAATAAGAATATTTATGATATGTTTAAACCTTTTCATATGAGAAATGTATTGGACTTAGTAAGTGACGGGTAAAGCCCACTATAGCTCCTCGATGCATCGGTAGGTCTCATGAGACAACTAGACATGGAATTGGATGAGGCATTTTCCCAATTTGATTTATGGATTTGGTCGAGGCCTTAATCATTTTATACTTCTTGTCCAAGGCCTTGAAAAAAATGTTTCAGAATGTACGACATTATACATACCCTCATTATGGAAATTACATTGATGGTTCACGTGGTCATTCGACTAGTAGAATAACCATGATTATGTTTTTTATGGAATTATGTACTCAGATCATAATCGTTCCATAGAAGTATTCATGATTATTATTTGTAAAGGCACATGGTTTTCAATTATTTACCATGCTTAATATTCATGTAAATTTTCACTGTATTACTTACCCTTACTGAGCATTTGAGATCACCCCATTATAATGTTTCATTTTCCAAGGATATGTAAAACTTAGTTATGCGTGACTTACATGCATAATCTAGGAGGCTTGGATGCTTCTAATGATATATATTATTGTTGTATTTCCCTTAATGATGTAATGATGAACATATGTATGAGTCTTGTTTCCAAGGCTACTAAACTGATCCGTCATTCGAGATTTGATCTTTCTTGTGATCATGCCAATGTTATGTAATAATGCATCAACTATGGGTAGCTGGGGTTGGGGAATTACAGTTGGTATCAGAGGATGTTTAGTACAAACCCTGGAAACTATATTTAGATAAATTCTGAATAGAACACATAGCACTAAGATAGACTTTGAGGATTAGTATAGATGAACTTCCAAGAATTTTGGTTATTTAGAGATTTTGTGAGTTTTCCGATAAATACATCCCTGTCTGGATATGAGCAGGTAGAGGTGGCTCTGGCACAGATGTTCCTAGGGGTAAAAACTGAAAACACCACTTTGAGCTAGATTCGAATGGGAACTGGTGCACAACGACGGGCCTTCCTGCACTCTTGGTTACGACAATCCCATGGGATATGCTTTGGATAATTCTCATTTTCATTACAAAACAATTATGAAGGGTTATGAGTATATTCTTCCTCAATGAAAACTTTTTTTTATGATTATGGATTATATCCATAAAATCTTGAATTTATGTTAAGTGTTTTAGATGTTTGGAATTATATATTTCAATTCATAAACTAATCTAGTTTATGCCATTGTTTAGAAATGGCACCTAGTGGAAGGAAAAGAAACCGTATCAATGCATGCGCTCCATGTAGGGACTTCCCTCATGATCAAGATAATTATAATGGATCTAGTGATACAACTGGTGCTGATCATCTTTTCACCATACTAGGACAGCTCACTCATGTTATTAATAATAACCTTACCCGTATGGAGCACCCAGATCCATAGCATAGAGGATCAATGTTAGATCTCTTCATGAGGCAACAACCACCGAAATTCAATGGGAGTACAAATCCATTAGTGGCTGAGAAATGGATAAACTCCTTAGAGAAAATATTCCATTCTTTTGGGGAGTAGAGAAAGGGAAAAATTTGTCATTGTAGTTTACCACCTCACTAGAGATGCTGACCATTGGTGGTCCTTGATTCAAAATAAAAAGGAAGATGATGAATTATCAAATAAGTAATGGAGGGAGTTCAAAGAGGTTTTATTAGAAAAACACATTCCACGTGTCCATCGAGCAGATATGGAAAGGCAATTTCTGAGTCTGAGGCAAAAGGAGGATGAGAATGTCGCAAAGTATGAGGCTATCTTTATGAGGTTAGTGAGGTATGCTTCAGATTATATATGTAACCCACGAAGTAAGATTTATTGTTTCTTTTATGGTTTAAAAACATTTCTCCATTGATCTTTAGTATCACAATACTTCATATCATACGAAGATACTGTCTCGTGTGCTATCAAGATAGAAAAGGAATTATCTAAGTCATATGACAACAAAGTAAATAAAGAGAAGAAGAGAATGGTGGATCAAAATATAGATAAAGGGAAAAAGGGAAAGAAGGATTTTCCATTATGCGATAATTGTGGGAAGAATCACCCTGGTACTTTCCCAAAAGGATTGGGAGTTTGTTATAAATATCGAGAAAAAGGTCACCAGGATCATGTTTGCAAGGGAATGAAAGGGGTTGCCAATGTTGAATGATACAATTGTAGAGAAATGGGTAATTATGAAAATGAATGCCTTAGGCACCAAGAGAACTTACCTTATATAAGGCCAAGGGATCAAGTACAAGCTTATGTTGTTACTACAATTGATGAAGAATAATTATTGTCTTTGTGTTTTTGGACTCAAGGATTATATTCTGGTTATGAGAATAATGTGATATATATAAGGATTATACTACAATACTTGTTGTTTTCATTAAGGTTTTAATATGATTTAGGTAATAATATTTTCATTATTTGACTATAAGTGAAACTTTACTTTTGGAGAATCTGATGTTACAATTGATTTTGGAATTTATATACCTTTTATAGAGAGTCTGGATAGAGGTACATTGGATAACTATAATGTTTAGAATGGATTAAGTTGAACATTGGAAAGCATTGTTTAAGGTTAAAACATTTCTTATGATTATTTTTGGAATATTATGATACTATAGTTTTTGGAGAAGGACAACTTTTAGGTCGAGCGATAACCCATCACGTCGGACAAAGCTGCAGGAATCGAACCCACAACCATAGTGCGACATGCCTTTATTACCTACCACTAGATTATAGGAAGTCCCTGGTTATTACAAAATATTTTCCTTCGTTATAATGGTATGTGTTTGGAACCTTATATTAGGATAACTATAATATTTTTGAGTTATATTATCTTTTGGAGTGAAAGATGAGTTTGTGGACAAAATTAGATAAAGGTTGAAACACTACTTGTAATGTATATATATTTCACTTAATCTATGAAGAAATTAATTCTTAATCCTTAGGGAAGGTATATTAAAACAAAATATGTGTTATCCTAATAACTTATGTTTTGTTGAACTGATGATATTTTAAATCATCATAGACTGATGGCTTTGAGGCCCTCAATTTTACACTTGTTTGTGATTGATGACCTGAATCACTCCCTATAAATATTTACTTTTTTTCACTAATTACATGTCTATAATTTCCACCAATTTTCTTTTATTCGAAACCATAATTTCGTGGTGACATTCTCATTTCCCTTTCCCTCTTATTAAAACTAAATTTTATTAACCCTATTTCTAATATGGGTTTTCCACAAAGGTATTTTCTATTTTCAACCTTTTATTTTCGAAAAATAATTTCAAATTTGGAGGATGAAATTTATTTAAAGAGGGGAGAATGTAACACCCCAAGCTTCCACGGTACATTTCCCATTGAATAATGCAATAGCTTGCATTGTACGTAACTTCAAGATTCTGACACGCTGTGACCAATCAAAGTAGCCGTTATGAACAGTAATACCCACTTTTTGAAATTTTATAAATTATATTATTCAAATTGGACTTCATATTTGGATTGGGAATATCAAAATTATATTAGGATGAAATTTTGGTATTTTTCGGAGGAATCAAATTTTGGATGAATAGTGAAAATTAATAAATTTTAATTAAAAACAACATTTTTAATCGAAATAATTAATAGTGATAAATTATGAATTTGAGTGGTTTTAAAGTATATTTATAATATAGTTTTACCATTAAATTCAATTTTGGTCATTATACATAATTTCACATTTAAACTAGTCATAAAAAAATGTCAAACTTTTGATAGTTATTATCTCTTAAAACATGCTTTTTATTTTAATGATGGGAATTAATTTTAAAATAATTTATTCCACTTATGTATTTTGAAATTGTAAAAATGAATTCCATATTTGGAATCAGGATTTCCAAATTGTGTAAATAGGTAACTTTCATTTTTAGAAATTTTTAATAATTACTTTGGTAAATATTTTATTTACCACGGTTAAAGCGTAAATCTGGTAAATAAGGGTAAACATATAATATCACAATAATAATAAATTACCCTAAAACGTTTCATAACCTTATTTGTTGATACATTTCCAACCATGGGCATATTTGAGTCGTTTTTGGGACCCATGGAGCCACTTGTTGGTGATAAGGACACCTTAAATTAACTAAGTTAAAATAAATACAAAAAAAGACATAAGCATATATCTTTTAGAAAAACAATTTTACATAGGATTATATATGTTGAAATTTCTAATATGAATATTCATTATAAATATCATATTATTTCATACATAATGGTATTTTACTTATAATTTTTTGATGTTAAATAATTTAATTTATTTATGACACAATGATGATGCAGTAATTACCGTATTAATGAAAGATTAAGGTAATTGATATTATAAATACCCAAATAAAATTAATTTGAGTATTTTTATAAATAAAAACAATTTTTCTAGGTTAATATGACATGTTAGGATTATTTAAATAAATTATTTTCTAATTAATAATGATGTTATGAATTTATCAAAAACAAAATCCCCAATAGTGTCAAAATTGACATAAAGAAGTTTTTAAACCAAATATTATATTATTAATTTATATTCAACTCATAAATATCTAAATTTTGGCCAAGAGACTTATATAATGATAGGAATATCATTAATGTACCACATGGGGGCCACATGGAGGTATATAGTACGTTTATTAACTCTAAAAATAAAAAATAAAAAGTGACATGGTAAGTGTCAAACTAATTAACTAAGAGTCAAAACTAAAAGATAAGGGTAATATAATGACATAAACCTATCTAAATTTTATTTTTTGAGTGGTTTTGGACCCATACCCACCTTAAACTTTGAATAATCTACTTTGGATCCATTATAAATTGAATATTATTTTATTATAAAATAATACTTTATGTTTTTCCTAAAGAGTCCCTCACCCTTCTTATAAAAGGGAACCCCCCTTCTAATTAATTCACATCTTAAAAGCCATTTGGCTCATCCAAAACCTACCCAAATATCCTCCCAACTTCCCTGGATTCAACATAGAGGCCATTTTTTGATCATAAAGAGAACCTAAGGATCCATTTTGATCAAATCAAAAGGAAGAACCCAAAGAAGAGGTAATGTTTTCACCACCCTTTTTTAATGTTCATTTCTTCTTCAACTTCTTCTTTATTTATTATTCCCATTATAAAATAATAACTCCAGTATCTCCTATATACTGAGATGTTATTATAAATATGGTACAACCATATTCAGTATTCCATCCATCCTATGAATGACATGTCACCATACGTGCGTACGTACGGCTTACTGTCTCCACGTCGTGGTGTAATTATTATTCAAAATATCATTATCTAGATGGTTATATTAATGATGTGTAATTCTTGTAAATAATGAATATTACATGATAATTATTCTATATATATGATATACCATCCAATCATATAGTATTTTAATATCAAAATAATTTTATTGCCGCTCGTGCATACGTACGGACTACCGTCTCCACAAACACGATGAGATTCATTCCCCATCATATCCATTCAAGTATAATTCTCATTTGATGATTAAAAAAATTGTTTAAGGACTTGATATAATTCTGGATATGAATAATATACAACCTATCCATAATAAACATGAACTATGTCACAAAACATATAAAAGAAAATCAGTATGTTAACTCCCGAAACGACGATAATACTAAAATATTATTAACAAAACAATGTTAAAAGAAATATATGATATCATATTAATGTATATGATTCTTTTATAATTTAATAACAACTATTTCACAATTATACAGGAGGTTAACCTACCCTCGACAAAGGAAACATATAAGGTAAGGGTTTATTTTACAATCTCTTCATTATATGAGGTTTTTTATACGTAATTATCTACCGGGACCTCTTTATCATCCACATCCATGTTTCTTAAAAATGTATTTTGAAACCTTATTACTATTTTACAGAATATGGGTTAAAGTCATTTATACCATTTTTTGACTCTTCATAAGATGTTTATAATGGAATCTTTCCGTAGATTTCCAAACAAGGTCTTTTTTAACCTTTTCAACAAAATTAAGGTAATAATGTCTTTTTTTAACTTATATGACGGGTGCGGCTATTTTCCGCCATTATAACATCGTCGAAGCATCCCTTAAAAGCATATAAGAATATTTTCAAAATAAATATTTTCTTTATGTGACTCTTAAATTATTTCAATATATAAAGAGAAATGTCTCTAAAAAAAGTTTTGATTTCATCTATGTCAACATCCTTTGATGGATTTTATGTTTATTTGAATTTCATTTATTATGATACAAAAATTCCATATTTTATTAAAGTTTTTGTGATATGTTTGACTATGGATGTGCTATTTTTATACCATTCATTGCTTATGGTTAATGTATTGAAATTTTGTATTCTAGTTTTATTAAGAATGTTTATGATATGTTTAAACCTTTTCATATGAGGAATGTATTGGACTTAGTAAGTGACGGGTGGAGCACGCTATAGCTCCTCGATGCATCGGTAGGTCTCATGGGACAACTAGACGTGGTATTGGCTAAGGCCCTTTCCCAAATTGATTTATGGTTTTGGCCAAGACCTTAATCATTTTAGACGTCTTGGCCAAGGCCTTGACTAAATGTTTCAGAATGTCCGACATTATACATTCCCTCATTATGGAAATAATATTGATGGTTCATGTGGTCATTAAACTAGTAGAATACCAATGATTATGTCTTATTATGGCATTATTTACTCAGATAATAATCTTTCCATAGAAGTATTCATGTTTATTATTGGTAAAGGCATGTGGTTTTAAATTATTTACCATGCTTAATATTTATGTCATTTTCTGCTGTATTACTTACCCTTACTGAGCATTTGAGCTCACCCTTTTCTTATGTTTCATTTTCCCAGGATATAAAGAAATTAGTTATGAGTGACTTGTAGGCATAATCTAGGAGGCTTGGATGCTTCTAATGAAATATATTATTGTTGTATTTCCTTTCAAGATTTAAATTTGAACATATGTATGAATCTTGTTTCCAAGGCTACTAAACTAATCAGTCCTTCGAGATTTGATCTTTCTTGTGATCATACCAATGTTATGTAATAATGCACTGACTCTGGGTAACTGGGGTTGGGGTGTTACAATAGAATTATAACAGGTGGGGGTAAATTATACATCACATTAAATATAATGATAAACCCCATTCAAATCCCCCACATCGGCCCCACAAAAATTCAAGAATAATGAGAAGAACTGTGGGAATTTATTGAATTAAATGACAACCACTACCTCATGAACCGTTAGAGGTATTAAGGTCATTGGTGGACGTATATTTCTGGATAGAGTGAGATCTTCAGCATTCATCGATCCCAGATCGTCGTCACCTGTGCTTCCATCCTCTGTCAGTGGAAGACATCGCGTCACATCGACAGAGGTTCCTTGCTTGGTGAAGCTATGTCATAACCCCACCCTGAGCCTCAATTAAATTGAGGGAGAAGGGTGAGTAATGCATTGAGTAATTAATGGGGTTCATATAATGAATTAACCTCTTAATTCACCAATGGTGTAGTTACAAATAAAAGAAATTCATGCCATTAATTAGATTGACAAGTCACCGGTCCCCACCACCGCCTCTCATCCACATGACAAAAAGAAATAAAATAACTTGTTATGTTATTTTATTATTTTTCTATAAAGTCCAAAATTTATCTTTTTCTCCCAACATACTACGGTTGAAGTAAAGCTTCCCTTAAGCGAATCCTGACACTGTATAATCCTTGTGTTATCATCTGTTAAGCGTTTAATGTATAAAATAGTTTTTATAAACGTTTATAGGTCATTTTGGTCCTTAATATTAATGTTTAGCCTCTTGTTGTGCTATATTTTACCTTAACCTCTATAATTAACTTTAATTATTTCTACTAATCTTTTCTGTCCAAAACTATGTGTATGTTATTATAATATAAATATTTTACTAATTAAAACCATGTATTTATATTTTTTAAAATTTAATTCACAGAATTGGAATGATTAAATTTAAAGCTTATCCTAGAGATGCGTTAGGAAGGAATGTATTAATGTGAAAATGATCAAAACATCAATATATTTTTAAATCTAAATTCAATATAAAGGTGATTAAAATTAACTAAATTATATTAATAGATTCATAATTTATCTATTGTGTATTTAAAAACTAATTTAAAATATAATTTAATAGTAATAAATATTTGAAATAAATAAGAATTTAAAATTAAAATTCGGTATTATTTACAATTCATCAAAAAATAATACTTCTCAGAAAAATGAAAAAATGTCATATTAAGTTAATTTTGAATTTCCATATTAGAATAATATTTTTATCTTTTCAAATTATATTTACAAAAGTTTCAAAATATAGTTTTAAAATAGGTGCACCACTAAAAGGTGGTTAAACCCTGCCTTGCATGTAATGCAACCTGACTCAATGTTTCCTATAGTTAAAGTTAATCGTGATGTGGAGTATAATGAAATATTAACTTTTTGTAGAATAAAAAAGAATGAATAAATTGGTGATTTCATATAACTCAATCAACATTCATCTTTGCATGAAATGAAAAATATTAAAAACTCTAAAGTATTTTGAAAAAAATAAAAAAAATCTCAGGTTGTTACTTTCTACTCCCCTTAAAATTTATTTAACTCTCACAATTCACCTGTAGTAGAAATGGTTTGATACTGGAAAGATACTTTCATAGAAACCCACATCCTAAAAATTAATTCTAAAACGTACTTAAAAATAGAAAGTTGAAAACATAACGGTTATCAAAAGTAACATGTAACTTCATTTCCATGTAGGAGAACATAAGTGGGGAGTGAAAACATGGAAATGGAAGAAAATAATGAATAGCAATATAGATTGATAAAGATAACTGATCCAAATAATATGGGTGATCTACAGAATGTTAATAATCCCAAAACCATAAACTGAATAATCTTGAAAGTGGTTATGGATATCATAAAAAATGATGATAATATGACAAAATTTTATTTCAAGTCCATCTTCTTAATGTTTAATAAATTTCACAAGGAGATATACATAATTTATTTCATTCCATTTCATATGTTCAATCTCACCCTTTGGTCGTGAATTGACAAATTTACACTTCATCTCTTACTCCAAAAATGAGGGTGAATTTGTTATGCCTGAAGCACTAATAGATCATAAGATCCATAATAAGTAACCCCATGTATCTTCATTTATCATTGAAATAATTATGTTAGAAAATTTTATTCATTATTCATAAACCCTCATATAGTGATATAATACTTTAATCTCATAAACCTCATCTGAATTTGAACATAAATATTCCATAAATGGATATCCATATAATCCTTCTAAATGTTGAAAATCCAAAACATAAGAAAGAAGGTCACTAATTTTATCAAAAACTACATTGCATTGATCCCCCATATAAAGTAGATCATGGTTGTCACATACCAAACCTGGGAATACCATCATCATTTTTCCTCCTGAAACATGGAAATAACCTGAATTACCATAAAAAATATTGAAAACATGCATGTTTCATTGTTCCAAAGTTTATTGGATATATTCGTTAAATACAAAAATTCTTTAAACTCTATTCATGATAGCATAAACCAACTTTTCCAAAAAACATTCATCGGTTCTATAGTCATTAATACTATCCAATTTACATTATCCAAATCAACTATCCATTTATCCAAGTTAAACAAAATTTTACATATATCTTGAACACATTAATGGTTATGTTCCCTTAATCCAAATATCACCTTCCCATTACATCCATTTTTTATGTCATCCTCAGCATATAAAATATCAATTCGATTCCTTAATGAAAAACTTATACTAGAAATACATATACATTTAATGATTCATATAACATAATCAATGAATTCCAAAACATTAATACTTATATCTTCCAACATTATTATTAATCCATGACACATTCTTTATCATCTTATTACTTAATACCCCTTTCAATGAATAAGAAATATGAATCTTTTCTTAAGGATCCTCGTCCTCAATTTAATTATGTTTCTTACATTGAATGTAAAAAATACTATTAAAGCATCCAAAACCTTTCACATGTCATTCATGATCTCTTTTCTTCAGCGGTATTGCCAACACTCGTGGACCTTCCTAATTATCTTCAGGAAATTTCCACTTTGGGAATAAATTGTCATCATGCCCATAATTTACACATATGAAACATTAAATTTTAGCAACGTTTTTTCTAGTTCCAAGAAAATTATTAAAACCATAAACCATTGTTTGAGCAATACTTATCATGGTAGAAAACCATAAAATCTTGAATATTTACTTATAGGATGTCTAAATAATGAAAAATTAATTAATCTAGGATACCTTAGGTTTATTTTTAGAGACATACCTTGACATATCCCTATAAATTTTTTAGGGATCTCACTAAAGCATCATCATCCTAGTTTCCAAAGGCTGACTAAACCTTTACTTTGATACCAACTATAGAAACCCAGGTTTAATATATATTGATATTACATCAATTTAGATGAATATTAAATACATTACAAAAATATATGCATGTGGACAATAATAGTTAAGTGTCTTTAGAAACACGAAACAAAATCATCAAACTGGATGAAATATCGTCAACATCTCCCCTAAAGATCTTTTCCATTAGTACCAGAACATAATACATTTATTCGTAACCTAGGTAATGGAAACATAAGAAAGGGGTGAGCTCATATTCTTTGTATGGGTAAAAATAAATTCAATACAAAAGAAAAACATAACCATAAGGGTATGAGGACATGAGAATAATCACTACCACAAAATAATGCAAGGGAAGCACTGCCTTTTATCAGTGCTATGTAGAAAAACACTACTAAAGGGGATGTCCTTTATCTATGCTAGCTAAAAGCACTGATAAATGTTACCATTATCAGTGCTTTTCTTAGCAGTGATAAATGAACCCTTTATCAGTGCTAGAGTTGATAAATGTTTTTAATAAAAATGTTATTAATTTATTATATTAAAAAATAATTTTTATTTGTATATATTAAATAAAAAAATGTTTACAATTAATATATTTTTTTAATAATTAATATATATATATATATATAATTTTTTACTTGTAAAAAGTATTTCTAAGATTATAATGATATATAAATATAATTAAATAATTATAAGATTATAATAAATTGCATTAAATAGTAAATATATTAATTATATTAATTATATTAATTATAGATTTATTAGATTCATATTTATTATATTTATTAGATTAATTTATTTGATTTATTAGAATTATTGGATTAATTCATTATATTTTTTTTATTTTTTTATTTAATAAATTTAATATATTTATTCTATTTATAAATATATAATACTTTTTATTATATATATTTTCAATTAAAATTATCGAATATTTACTTGTTTTCCAATTAATTTGGTTAATGAATATATTGATCATGCATATATATATATGTTATGTATCATGATTGAATGTTTATTTATACATTTCATCACATTGTCCATTAATATGGAGTTTTAATTAATTCTTAATGTTACCCATATAAAAAATATATGTTCTGAAAATTATACTTATAAAATTACATTAAAAATATTTATATAATAAATATATTTTATTATAATTTTAATGATATATATAAATACTTTTCAAAATTATTTGTAATTATAATTATAATTATATATATAAATAATTGTAAAATTATACATGTATTATAATACTTTTTTTAATATATATATAAATATATTAATAATTATATACAAATATTTATAAATATATTCTATTAATAGTTATAATGATTACTATAACTATATATATATATGTGTAAATAATTATAAAATTATAATAAATATATTTATTATACAAATTACAAAGTTATAAAAATATAATTAAATAGATATATTTATAAATATATAAAAATATATACAAATAAATACAAATAAATTGAAATTTATTTAAATAATTATTTAATTGGTTTTTAAATTTTTCTGATATCAATGGCCTTTATCAGTGCTAAAAAGTGGCGATAAAAGACATATTTAGAAGCTCTATAATTTTACCTCTCATAAAAGACATATTTATCAGTGCTAATAAAGGTGTTTTTTATCAGCGCTTTATATTTTAGTGCTGATAAAACATAAATTTATCAGTGATTTCAACTAGTGCTGTTAAAGGTTCTAGTAGGTTTTATAAAAATAACCCAAATAGGCTCCTTTTCCATTGCACCATTTCAATCCTTCACAGAAGCTGACTCCTATGCCTCGAGCCCTTCTCCTCCATCGAGACCTCCTCTGTCGTCGAGTGCTCCTCCGTTGTGACCCCTCCTCCTCCTCCTTTCCCGCCACTGCCTCCTCCTCCTCTGTGGCCGCCGAATCATCCTCTTTTTCTCCTGCTGCTGCGTCTTCCTTCACCTCCTTGAATGACCCCTTGTCCACCTGGCCTACTCTAGCACACCCTACGCATCCCACGACCGTCCTGGTAGCTTCCTCTATAGCACACAGATTTCCCCAATTAGTCTCTATTACGACTTCCCTAGTTTCAATAGGGTGTGTAGGGTTTGGCTAAACTCTTACAACGGTTGATTTAGGAAATTATAACTAATTACTTTTATTTGAGACTTCCTTTGATGGTAGATATTCTAAAAAAGATTTTTAATTAGATAAATGAATTATATGTTACCTAAATTTGACTAATAAATTATTTTCCATGTTCAATATTGTGTTTCCTTTGACATAATGGTTTTATTTTAATAATTTGAGGATACATTATTCAAACTTGTGTTTCATTTATTATAAATTCTTAATAAAATGGAAATGACGGTTTTGTTGAAGATAATTTTTTTGGTCAAGATTTATTGGATCAATGAAAAATTATAAGGTGGGTTGATTCTTGGTTTAGGGGTTTTCCATATTAATAAAGGGGTGTGTGTTTAATTTATGGAATTATGTAATGACTTCCATGGTTTGATTGTGATTTATTTGGTGTTAATGGTGTATTCCCATAGATTAACACTTTTATAAAATGGATTTAAATAGGTATTTTTAAATGTATGAATACTATATATATATAAAGGATTGTTTGGAACTAGATAAAAAGTGTATTTATTTAGTTAGTTTCAACCCATTGTTGAACCACATGTAATGGTTTTGTGATATAATTGTTTTCTTGGTCAGCTGTCAATGATCTGGAAGTTAGATATTTGAAAGTTAACTTGGGAGATCTTGGATAAAGATCAGTTCTCTAGAACCATTCAATTATGAGTTTGGAAGCTCAATTCATTTCACTAAATGTTAATAAGTTAGATCTATCAATTCTCCTATAGTATAAATTTAAGTTTAATTAATGTTCAATGAATTCTTAAAATTCTAGCTCACTGGATGTAGGTAGCCAGATGGTTCCTTCACTGAATGTTCAGTGAGAGTTCCATTACTGGAAGTTCAGAATGATAGTTTTATGAATGACTTTAATTTATGGAGTAAATTGGTTTCTGATTGTGGAAATATCGAGGTGTAACATTCTATACAAGTACCCATGACATAGGTTATAGATATAAATAAATGCAGTGAGCTGAAAGTCAGGGAAAGCTATAGTAATTTGAATGAATGTCCAGAGGATGTGATAGATGTGTAGAAGTCCATGAGTTCCATGAACTCTAACGATTATGCATGGGAGTCTCTCCTATAAAATTAAAAAGTAATATTTTATAACAGTACTTAGAGTCAAGTGTATATTGAATGCACCATTCCCTAGTGTTGGTGGTCATAAATGATGTTTCTACTAACAATCTACAATTACTCATGCCAACGGACGGATGTTTAAAATTATAGGAGGGATATAGTGACGGGATTATTAGTTTAGGAACACTACAAAGAGTGGTATGAAATTCTTGTGTATGTATTGATTCTTGTTGAAATACATTTAATAGATGGTTTTATCAACACTGATAAAGACTAAATACCATGACTATGTGGCTATAGTAAGAGGAGAACACTTAATCATATCCATATTCCCATAGGTTGAAATGAAAAAGGATATATTCAAATCACTAGAAGGAGTTTAGATATTATAAAATGATCTAAATATGGTATCGGTGATACATATTCTAGAGAACTAAGTAGGGTTTTCAAAAAATGACATTACCTTTTAACTAATGTTCTCCTTTTTCAATGGAATAAAATTGTGATGTTTTTGTTCTACCAAACACATTAGATTAAAGTAAAAATAAAATATCCCCTTAATAAAATGTTCTTTGTAAATTTTCCTTACATGTTTATATATTTTATGTATGCTTATTCTCTTGTATGATCATTGAAATAATGATATTGAGATGACTAAAACCAGGGGAATCCATATTGGAGGAAAAATAGGTGTGGCGGTCTGGGTGTGTGGTCATCCCAGTTTTGGTATTTGAATTCATGAGGGATGCTAGTATTAGTCTCTAATATACCGATGATCCTAAAATTTTCACTTGTAAACAATAAGTGGTATCAAAGATTATGTTCATTTTTTATGTCTCAAAAATTAGTTGTAGTGATCGATGATAGAGCATGAATATTGATATTTTTTGGAGTAGTTTTTTAATGAATAGAAAGGAGTTTGGCTGGAAAACTATTGGGTTCTAATGATCAGATGGTTTATTATTTAAATTAAAAATTATCTTTCCCCTAAAAACTAGACACGTCCCATTAAAATGTTGAACATCTTGTAAAATACTAGATACACAAAAAATAACAAAATAGGAGTAAATTATCATCTATGGAAAATAAAATCTCCCTATTGACCAATAAAATTGTTTAAATAGACATGTCCCATTCCTAAATCACATTGGACTTGTTTTGGATAGGTATAACATATGATTTCTCGTTTTCTGTTTTTTTTCAGTTGGAAATCTCCTCTGTCGGACGCCTCTCCTCCACCGCGAACACACCTTCAGTGTGCACCGAACGACACCTTCACGATGAGTTTTCTCCTTTAAATGATTGATTTTATGTTGTTTTCATGCTATTAATGGTTTATAATGATGGTTATTTTCTGAATTTTATGGGCTAATTGCCCCACTAAAATGATTGTCTGTTGGGGGTCGTTGTTTGTGCATTAAATGAATTGCATGTTGGTGGGTTCTTGTTGAGCATTTGAATATAGAAATTGGTAATTTACATATACTTGGATAATGAATGAATGCCCCAGGATGATAAAACTTATATGATAACCCGTTAATTAACATGATGAATTGAATAATGGATGTTTTGTAAAATATAAAATTGTGTATGTTTGGTTTTTATGGTGTTGCGAATGTTGGCACAATTTTGTGTTTTTATGGTTTTACGGTTGTTGGCATGTTTGGTATACCATTTCTTCCATGTTTTAGTTCCTCCAACATTGAATATCAATCCAAACTGTACCCATCTCAATGAAACCAACAATTTTTTACTACTGAAATTACACTAAATCATAGAAATCCACATCACTAAAGGACTCTTTAGGACACTTTATGGGCACTCAAGTCAAATAACCATATCAACACATGTAATGAATCCTTACACCTGCAATAAATATATGGAAGATTAGACCATATAATAGTTTAGTACAATAGTTATTGACTCGATACATTATGTTTCTATATAAACATTAAAAAACTGGTTTAGAACAATGTATATGGATCACATTTGGGATACTAAACCATTCCAATAGAAGGGATTCTCATAGTCAGTTCCATTGATTAGGTGGTTCTGATGATGGGTGTCATCTACTTTGGTCCCGAGTACTGCATAGAGAGGCAAGGGTATTGTTTACCATAGATAGTTCCATTGATTATTGTTGGATGATGACACTAGTTGAACATATTTTGTGTAATTATATTGTTAAATATTAATATTGATGAATCAAATAGGATAAATATGAATAAAGAATGGATTAATTCAAATTAGTTGACAAAAGAGTATGATGACTGTGTGAAATATTTTATTATTTTTACCAAATATCGTTCATATGACTCTTCTCAAATCCTTTGTACCTGTTTAAGATGTGGTTATTCAAGAAATATTAGACTAGATGAGTTAGAAGAACACTTTATCTATCATGGAATTGATCGAAGTTACACATGTTGGAATAAAAATGGGGAAAAATGAATGTACATAATGGATTGGATAATACTGCATTTTATGGATCATATGATTTGATTACAAGTCTGAATAATGAATACGACCATATATATTATGTGATTACAGATGTGAATGATGATGAAGATCATATTGAGGAATTGATAAGGATAGTTGAATATAAATTTTTTTCCCAAGATTGTTTGGGATGTTAATGAGTTGTGAAAAGATGCCATTGTATGCGGGTTGTACTATATATACCACATTGTCATCGATACTGAAGTTGTATAATTTGAAAGAAGAAAATGGGTGGAGTGACGCCAGTTTTAGGAAACTACTTTCTCTTTTGAATGACATGCTCCTAGAAGATAATGAGCTCTCGAGCCAAAAAGATAACAACAAATGAATACTACGCTCGATGGGTATGTTCCCTAAAGGAATGCACGCCTACCCAAATGATTGTATAATTTTTACCAAGGACCATAAATCACTTAATGAATTCCCAAAGTATGGTGCTACTCGATCCAAGAAAGATGAATCCAGTCCTACAAAATTTGTGTGGTAATTTTCAATCGTTCCATGGTTTGGGCACCTATATGGATGTGAGGAGAATGTTGGACAGTTGACATGGAATGCAGATACATGAATTAAATATGGTAATCTACATCACCCGACAGACTCTCCTCAGTGGAAGAGAATTGACTATGAGTAACCTAAATTTGGAAATGAGCCGAGAAACCTTCGTCTTGTGTTATCTATAGATGGAGTGAATACTTTTGGTTTTCAAAGAAGAAGTAACTATATATGGCCAGATATGTTGGTAAATTATAACTTACCACCATTGTTATGCATGAAATGAAAATACATCATATTATCTTTGATTATATGAGGACTAAAACAACTGGGTAATTATATTGATTTCTATATGAATCCATTGATCGAGGATATGAAATTATTATGGGATTTAGGTATTACATTGTATGATGTATAAAAAAATGAATATTTCACTTTCCTATCCATTTTTTATGAGATTATAAGTGAATTTACTTCTTATATTAAATGTTAATTATATAACATAAATGGAGTTTCATCACATTGGGAAGCCTAAGGGTAATGGAATTTCTGGAAGAGAGGTTGTCACAATCAATATTACAGATCAGGAGCAAAACCAACTTTACATTTTCTACAAAAATTTCAAGGTTGACCCATATGTTCAAACCAAAAAAAAATTATTAGGAATTTGAATACATCTTTGGATAAAAAATGGATATCAAATTCACATAAATGGATGTTTATAGGATGGTTTTGTGACCATATTTTTATGAAGTTAGATGAAAATATGGACTCTATTTCAGAATGAATTTGATGGCTAGCCAGAGAACCAAGGGTGTATGTATTATCATACAATGATTATGTAGTTAATAGTTATACATTATTTAATAATGGACATGATGAAGATAGTACCATGATGAATAGTGGGGTTACACTTGTGGCTGAAGGGATGCATTTTTCCAGTGCTAAGGATAGAAATCCAATTTATGAGAATATGTTATACATTGGAATCCTCAAACAAATATGGGAGTTGGATGATATGAAATTCCATGTGATTTTTTTTCAATTCATATGGGTTGATAAAAAGTGTTTTATTAAAATAAATGAATTGGGATTTGTGAATGTTAATTTTATTATGGAAGGGGAGAAAGAAGAACCATTTATAATGGAATCATAGAAAGTATAAGTATTTTATGATCTAGATCCTGCAAAAAGAAACAAGTCAATTGTTCTATTATCAACCAAAAAAACTGATGGTTCAGATGAAAATTCAATAGAGGATGACACTTTCATTGAGACTTATTAATGATTTTGCAGTGGTCCCAATATAGAAAGTGTTTTTCTGTCATAAGAGACCAAAACGAAGGAATTTACATAGTCAAAAGAGGGGTCAAATCTCTTCCACCTTTAAAAAATGAGAGAGTTAAATAATCATATTATTTTTAATCGTAATATACATTGTGTTAACTTATGTTATTATATGTTCTATGCTGCTTTTATGTATTCTAAATTATTTATTAAACCACTTCTCTAGATAATGGCTTCTTCACCTACTGATGTACCCAATCCCAAGGAACAAGAGGTCTCTCATCCTACTACATATTGTCCTAGTGTAGAGGAACAACAAGTTTCCCAACATGTTGTTTCTAGTCCCACTGCTAAGGTACAACATGTTTCTCAACCTATTGCTGCTGGTCCTAGTACCGATGCTAGAACTCCGGAGGAACATAATGTTGGTGCTGAAACTAGATAAATGGTAAGAATTGATACCCTAGAGGCGCAAAAAAAACAAGCGCATCGTAGTTTAACAGTTTTAGCGAATATACTTAAGGAAAAATCAATAGGTATCAAATCTGAGGTGGGATGGAATAAGAGGGGCCAACATGTTAACCATGACAAAGCCATCTATAGTAGCTACATTATAATCATCACTCAATAATGCATGCTGATTTATGTAAAGTTGTGCCACCGTGTTATCTCCAGGATTAAGACACTAATATTGGAAGAGATTACAATAACATTATGATATCATTTCATTAATTTATAAAAATAAAATAAAATAGTAAAACATTGACTTACTCTACAACATCAAATGTAGAGTGAATTTATTGTATATTACTCACACAAGGAATATGTATTAAGAGTTTCAAGATTGATTCATAGAGGCTTATGCAAAATTTTTAAAAAGTATCATCTTAAAGATATTGAAGGGAAAATCAAGCTACACCCACCTCCTCTTTGTTCACAAAAGAAATCCCAAGGAGTTTGGGATTCATTTAATAGTCATCGTGCAGAGCAAGAATTTCAGGTACATTATGTCTGGTAATATGTTGTTTGATGTTTATTGTATTCATCAATTTTATTGACAGTTTTTTATTTATGAAACAAAAATTGAGTGCTGAAAAAATGAACAAGAATCAGTAACAGCATACCCATACTGTAAATCATGGATGGGGTATGCTTCGCTTGAGAAAAAATTGGTTTGTATTTTAAATCTATTGTAATACGTTTATGTGACATAAATAAACACATTAATAATGTTCCTCTATTTATATATAGATTGATAAATCACAATCTAATGTCACATCTATCCCATTCCATGTTCTATGTAAGGTGTCTCGTGTAAATAAAGGGGGGATACTAATAGATAAAAACACACAATTTTTTTTAAAAACATGTGTATGTATGACATAATATAAATTTGTTTTTCATTAAATAATTATTACATAACAATGCTTATTTATTTTCCTATATTTTCAATCTGAAATAATCACATGAATCAAAAACAACCACAGTAGATGCAGATATACTTTTAGTATCCATGAAGTATCCAAGACAATATTGCTGCATCAGAGGTGTTATTTTTGGGGTGAAACCTGAATATATTATCATATTGAAAAATAAGAGGATGATAAATTAAGCAAATGAAAAATATGAGAGAAACAGTATCTATGTTTCAAGAAGGTTTACAATACTAGATAGAGATTATAGCAAGTTTTATTAGGGGAGGCAATGAGAAGAAACAGCTCATGAAAATCCCATGCGTGGGGATCCCAACCCACCCCACCAGTTTTGATGCGATCCATTTCCCTAAAAAACAAAACTCAGCTGAGGTAATCAATGTTATAATAATTGTTTCTATGAAATGTGAATCACATTGACACTGATACGTTTCATATACTGATATTATACAGGGTGAAAATGATTATGATTTTTATCTGTCAAATCCCACCTATCACCATGTAGCGAGGGCTACAATGTTCAATATGTAAAATGACATGATACAAAACAGACCACTTCTGACAGATCATGTTATAGTGTCGATCAACATTGCTCATGAGCCAAGCGCTGAGCTTCCAATTCCAAATGACAATGATGACATTTATATGATCAAACAAGATGTTGGATCATTCATCGCATGACCATCAATTCTTGTAAAAAACATTTACACGAAGAGGTATTCATTTCAAATTTATTTTTCAAGATTAACCTTTAACATTTAATGAAAAAGGTCTGATCCAATGAATTTTATTATAGAACAACTAAGATAAGGGTGTGAAATTAAATATTACCTAAAAACTATCCCAAGGATTAACCAACCTATTGAAACGATCTACTGAGAGCACCTTTACCCCACTCATTCTATATCCACAATTAAAATCATTGTAGGTTCATGTCGATACAAAGTTGATAGATGAAAATACTAACACAATTGATTTTTAAAAAGCATTTTATGGAGAGGAAGAGTTAGATTACATTAGTGTTGAAATGTATATGAAATCCTCAAGTATGAATGGATAGGGACCTCTTTTGTAAATGTATACATGAGGCATGTTTTCATGATTTGATTTTTCAAATAATGATATACTATGATCATTATGACTAATTAAATTTAATTTTTTTGCAGGGATATATATGAAAAACAAATAATAGGATTTCCCCATGAATGGTTTTTTGACTAGTTAGTCCTCACATCACCTATTCAAAAGATGAAATAAATTCCTATAAAGAGGGTGAAATAATGTCATCCTTGGTAAAATAATTTGTAAACAAAAGTACATATGACATAATATTTTTAATAAAAACGATTTAGGGGTAAAACTATACAATTTAATCATATCAACTATATTTTCATTTCATTCATTACATATTGCTTTTTATGTTTATAGGAAGCATTCGATGATCATTGCAGTCAATCTGGATACTCCAAAGATATATGTTCTAGATTAAATGGATGGATATCCAATAGTATGACCACTCATGATAGTGTTTGTCAATTTTTAACACACTAGATCAAACATTTATAACTAACCATCTTGTTGGTTAATTTATATTATCTTTTAATGAGGATTTTATTAAGATAGGGAGGTGAATCAATATCATCTAAATCATGGAATGAATCTCAGGCCTAAAGACAAGAACACCCATGAGATCTACAATTAGACAAGTATCATGCTATATATAATAATATTTCACTATCCAAATACATATAAAAACATATTACATATTTTTATCGATTTTTTTACAGTGTCCAAAACAAATAAACAGAAACGACTGTTGTTTCTATGTTTGTAAATTTATGAAGGAGATAGTATTTCATCAACAAACTAGCATCCTTGAAGAGGTACTTTTGAAAATAATTACTAGTTCAATTAAATATTTATTAATCCTTTTTGTATTTGTATTTTTTCCATACTACCATGACTGTCACAAACACGCATATTCACAAGATGAAATAGATGAGTTTAGAAATTAATGGGTAGTATACCTGATGGAATATTTCACACAAATAGGATGAAGGTGAATTCCAACTACTTATGTTGTCCTTATAAGATAATTGATATCAACCTTTTTTATACATATTGAGCATCTATGATCACAATTTATTATGATTCATATCTTTCTGTTATGAAGAATGGTTTTAGAAATGATTTGACTTTCTTGTAATGAATAACTTAATGAGAGAATCTTATGAACTAGATCATTATGTTTTATTTTTTTTCAAAATAACTAGACCTAAACTATTATGGCATGGATATTTTATATTCTATATTTTGGACATTTATACTACTGTTTCTCTGATATAGTGTGTTGGATGAATATTGGTTGTGCATCAATCATAAATTTAATAACAAAAAAAATATTATTCACTATTGTTGGTTAACTACCTCTTAGCATAGAATCTAATCTAAACATCTGATCTGGAACCCCTATGATGCTCCCATCAGACACCATCTCTATGATATCATCATTCATCCTTAACTTTTCCTTCATTTATAACACCCATTTACTAGGTAAATGGGTGAAGGAATATAAGGAAAAGTGAATTTTGAATGATGATATCGGAGATATAGTGTCAGATAGAATCCTTAGGGGGATGCCGGATGAGAATATCAGATCAGATTCTATGCTAAGAGGTTGTTAACCTATAGTAGTGAAGTGTACAAATAATCATTAGTTTTGTTATAAGCTAATATCTAGACAAAAGAAACCCTTTTGAAATATGTAAAGTTAATATTAAGATATATTTTCTCTATTTAAACAAAAAATTAGATACTTAAATGTTGATTTTATTTTCATTATTTCTTGTAGAGTTCGTTTATATTAGAAGCTTTTTTTTCCCGGAGTCATTCCTTTGCTGGAAGAGCAATGGTGATGTGTCAGCTCAATCTGAGAAGTAATTTTAATGTTTCCATAGTGAAATAATTGTCCATATAATTAATTCACTATTTCATATTTATGTTTTATATATTTCTTTTATGTAAGGAATATTAATCTAATCATATATTAAATCAATGTATGACATGTTTAGGTCATTATAGTTGGTATCATAGTATCTAACCTATTAAAAATATAAAAAATGAATTAATTTCTTTTGATAATTTTGGTATATGATCAAAAAGTCATTTGAAATGAGTATTAATCAACCCCACCTCAATATGTCACACGATACGAATGATTTGACTAAATGTGTCTATTTTTATTTAAAAATTACTATATTTTAGTAAAAAGAACCAGAGACATACTGAAAACTGATCAAACAAATTCCATTTATTTTAATAATTTTTGGAATCAATAAATATGTCATTTTTGACCTATTAGAATTGACCTCACTTCAATTAAATGCACAATGCGACTGGTATGAATCAAACTATCTCTTTTTATTTAAAATTGGCATTAAATAAATCAGATAAAACACATTTGGATTGAATTGTAACTTCGGGAAAACGATATATGAGTCAATTTTTATGTGTATGAATCAAATCCACCTTAATCTGACGCATGGTGTGACCGATATGGTTAAAAGTGTCTGTTATGAGTTTGAAATTGACAGTTTATCTCAAAATGTGTTACTCAACAAAAACTAAGAAAACCCACTGTAACTGTATTCATAATTTGGGATAATGATTCATAAGTTCTTTATGATGTTTATGAAGCCGTCTCATATAAAACCAATGCTCGATGTGACAGGTATGCTAAAAATGGGTTTTTCTAGTTTGAAATTACATTTTAGTAAAAAAACACAACTGACATACTAGAAACATTGAAAACACAATTGTGTTATGTTGATTCATTAGTAAAATGATACATATGTCATTTGTGACATTTAGGAATCGAACACAACTCAATTAAATGCACAATGCGACTGGTATGACTCAAAGGTTCTATTTTTATTTAAAATTGATATTAATTTTAGAGAAAAAACAATTGACATATTGAAAACTAAGAAAACATATTCAAATTGTTTTAATACTTTTTTAAAATGATCAATGAGTCATTTTTTCTATGTAAGAATAAACTGTACATTAATCCTAAGTATGGTGTGACCAGTATGGCTAAAAGTGTCTATTATTGGTTTTAAATTGACATTTTATCTCAAAATATTTCACTCATCGAAAACAATGAAAACCTGCTCTAATTGTCTTCACAATTTATGATAATGCTTCAAATGTTACTTGTTATGTCTATGAATAAGTTTCATATCAAACCAAATCACGATGTGACTTGTATGAATCAAAATGCATGTTTCCATTTTGAAATGAAATTTTAGTAAAAAAAATGAAATAATGAAAACTAATAAAACAAATTCGGATTGTTTTGAAACATTAGGAAAATAATCCATATGTCATTTATCATGTATAGGAATCGACCATGCCTCAATTCAACACACAATTCAACTGGTATGAATGAAAGTGTCTCTTTTTATTTAAAATTGACATTAATCATAGAGTAAAACAAAAGTGACATACTGAAAACTAAGAAGTGGAATTCGTATTGTTTTGATACTTTGGGATAATGTTATCTAAGTAATTTTTTATGGGTAAAAATCAACCCCAACTCAATCTGATGCACGGTGTGGCCATTAGGGCTAAAAGTGTCTGTTATCAGTTTAAAATTGACATTTTAGCTCACAATGTGTCACTCACTAAAAACCAAGAAAACCCGGTCCAATTGTCTTAATAATTTAGGGTAACGATTCATAAGTTCTTTGTGACTTTTAAGACATAATCTCATATCAATCCAACACACGATGTGACTGGTATGAGTCAAAATGCGTTTTTTGTGTTTGAAATGACATTTTAATCAAAATAATACAACTAACATACCAAAAATTTGGCAAACACATTTATATTGTTGTAATACATTAAGAAATTGATCCATATGTAATTTATGTCAATTTGGAATCAACCACACCTCAATTCAACACACAATGCTACTGGTATGACTCAACGATTCTCTTTTTATTTAAAATTGACATTAATTTTAGAATGAAACAAAAGTGACATACTGAAAACAAAGAAAACGCATTTGGATGGATTTTACAATTTATGGGAATAATCCATGAGTAATTTGTGATGTGTATGAATCAACAGCATCTCAATCTAATGCACAATGTGACTGATATAAATTTATATGTTTCAAAATTTGATATTAATTTTAGTAAAAGAACAAGTGAAATACTGAAAACTAAGAAAACCTGTTCAGATTGTTTTGATATTTTAAAACAATGATCTATGACTCATTTATGACATGTAAAAATCATCCCCACCTCAATATAATGCTCGTTGTGACTGGTATAACATAAAATGTCTCTTTTTATATAAAATTAACATTTTATTAATGTATTCTTTCATATTAGTAATTAATCTATTTCATTATTGTATTAATAAAAAAATATTTTTTTTCTTATATTGGTGTATTTTTTTATGATTTCGTATGATTTGTTCTGAAACTAATACCATGGATGACAATTTTTGAGAGGGGTTCACAGATGCCAATGGATGAAACATTAATGTTTTTATATATTTATTGGGTAATTGTAATTGTAACCATATAAAACAATTTTTTAAATGTATATAGCAGTGTTTTTTATCTAAGATGTCAAGTAAATGTATATAGCATTATATCAGAAGCACTTCTGTGTGCTTTTTTGTTCTTTTACGCTTTGTTCATGTGAAATTGCTATTCTGTGAATGTGTGTAGGTGTTGGTTGCACTATTAAATAAATATCACATCGCAGGAAGCTAGCCCTTTTATCAGCAATATTTTCAGTGATGAAAAAGGTGGACCTTTATCTTCACTGAAAAATCACTAGTAAAGATGGGTACCTTTATCAGTGCATTTTTAGTGAGGATAATGGGTCCCATTTTTAGTTATTTTTTAGTGTTGTTAAAGGGGAACCCCCTTTATCATCATTGTTATTAACATCACTTTTCTAGTGCTGTTAAAAGTATCTTATAGCACATTTAAAAGCCTCATTTTTTAGTGAATATGGAAAACCATACCCTTAATATCAATGAACATAAACATGAATCATGACACAAAAATTTACAGTTCGTAATACATGAATTATAATGGAATCAGGAGAATAATCCATGAAATCATAACATTGGAATTAGACATGGAATTGTGGAATACACATTTTCATAAAAATCAAATAATAAGGATACCCATAAATACCTTCATAACATGATAAGATTGGTCTAATAACCTCTGTACCTACTTCAGTACTGGGATTCCCTCCTATATACCCTCTTGTTTTGGGTTTGGGATGCCCTCTCGTGTACCCTTTGTTTCTGGCTTCAGATGTCATCCCGTGTACCCTATTTTTTTGGAATAGTGATTCCCTCCCATGTACCATAATGTTTTGGTATTGTTATGCCATCCAATTTACCCTCTTTGTTCAGTCATTTGATGACATCCTGTGTACCTTCATATTTTGGTCTTGGGATACCCTCTCGTGTACCCTCTTATTTCAGTCTTGGGATTTCCTCCAATGTAACCTATTGTTTCTGGATTTGAATGTTATATTTTTTCATGCTTGGGATGACCTCCCATGTACTATTTTATATCATAAATAATTTTTCCTTAACTAATGAATTGGAGGGAGATATAGGTCTCACACGTCACACAATAAAAACAAACATAATTGTGCCACAAAATAATAAAACATTCATCATATCGTGACCCAAAAAAGAGATGGGTTTCATAAAAAACAAATACTAACCCATTAAATTAGATGGATATTATAAACACTACATCCTATAAAAACCTTTTGAAATGATACGTTCTTCACAATAATTTCATCATTGAATAACCCATTAACAGAAGTGGGTTTCCAACGAATTCTGTCATGGTATAACCCATGGAAGATAAGAAGGTTTCAAAAGAAACCTGTCATCATAATCATAGACCATTAAAAGTAATAATAATAATATTGTCCTTGTATCTTATCCTCAATAAATCATGAACTATATCCATGGATTTCATATACAGAAAATAACTTTGGAAGGATCATTTTTAAAATTTCTTGAGAAAAATACTCTTGAAACCTTTCAAAGTGTCCCATAATGATTTGAAACATTTGAATCACTATCCCCATGAGATGATAACATACATGAAGCTTATAATAACATGAAAATAATTATATTCATGATTTAACATTTAAAATGGTAGTATATAAACATTGTATAAGAATATAATTGTATAACATGGAATGTGTCCCAATGAAGGAAAATTTAGGAAAAATTAGTTTACCGATTGGATAACATATTAACAAAAAAAACCATAAACGAGAGATCATAAAATGGATATGTAAATACCCATAAATATAAAAATAATAAATAGATAATAAATTCATGGGAAATATATACAGCACACAAAATAAATGAGTGGTGAATATTGCAAAAGTCTTGTAGAAATAAAATCTTGACTATAAATCACCTTAATACATGTGCTAAATTTAAATCATGATACCCATTAAATAATAACATAAATTAAATGTTTTATAATATTAAATAAGATAATTTATTATATCAAATTTCATAGGTAATGTTATACTCATCGTAGAAGAATATATGTGCGTAACATGGAATGTGTCTCAATAAAGACAAATTGAGACAGAATTACGTTACGATATGGTAGCTTTTTAACCACAAATCCCATGAAAGATAGATCCTAAAATGGATATTTAAATACCCATAAATTTAGGAAAAAAAATCATAAAATACATTTATGGTCAGTATATACACCACACAAATGAAACGAATGGTGAATATGGTATAAGTCTCACAAAAATAAAAGTGAGACTAAAAATCCCCTTACTACATGAGTAACTTTTAAATAGTGACCCCCCTAAAATAATTAATTTTTTTAAAACATTCAATATAATTTAATAAAGTAAATTCATAATATAACTTTTCATATGGAATTATTGACACATCGTACAAGAATATAGGTGCATAACATGGTAGGTGTCTCAATGATTGAAAATTGAGAAAAAATTTCTTTACTGATTCAGTAAATTTTGAACCATGAACCCCATGATAGAAATATCATCAAAAAGATTTGTAAATATACATAAATTTAAGATTTAGAACCATATAATACATTCATGGGTTCTATATACACCAAAAAAAGAAACGAGTGGTGAATATGGCATAAGTCTCGCAGAAATAAAAGTGAGACTAGAAATCCCTTTACTGTATGAGTTACTTTTATATCACGATCCCAACAAAAGAATATAATAATATGAAAATTTTAATATCATAAAATAAAATAAATTAATGATATAAAATTTTTAGGTCAGTATATTCACCACGCAATAAGAGTAATTGGTAAATATAATATTTATCTCATCGAAATAAAAGTGAGACGAGAAAATCCTTACCTTCAATATTGACATTCTTTGTACAAACTAAAAACTCCAGTATATTAAATATAAGTTTATTTTACATATACCACAGAACAATATTCTTATACATAATACATTATATAATTTTATAATTACTTTATATTACATATTTATTAAAAATACTATGTTAATGTTATGTTTCAGGTAATAACCGCTTTGTTTTTTCGTACATGTTATGACTTCTAATTCTTGATCCCATTACATATATCTTGATTTAATTTTTAAAGATAGTAAAATTTTATAAAAATATCATATATATTCAGTATATAAATATTTTAAATAATTTATTAAATTTATAAATATTCAATGAAATGCACAGTTCATGGAGACGGTAAACCATACATACACGTGAATGCTATTTAAGTCATATAAGGCGAACAAAATGGGAACAACATTCATTTTTATACTTTAGTTACTGTAAGTGCCCCATCAAAGAAATGTATCACTAAGAGGGGTGGGGGTTGAATTAGTGATACTATTTTTTTGGTTTAAGTTCTCTTTTAGTTGAAACAACCTTCACCACCGGTTAATGATTCAATTCCCTAGTGAAAACAAAACAAACACACATCCACAGTAACACATGTATTTACATGGTTCACTATTCAATAAGAATAGGTACATCCTCGATATGTTTGGAAGTAATCCAATTCCATAAAATACACTATGAAAATAATCATTTTATTATAACAAGTAGGATATAACCTTACAATTTTGATGAACTATGAAGAAATATCACCAGTGCATGTGAAACCTCTTAGAACAATAAGGTAATACAACTTCTTTTATAACAACTCATGTTACCTGAGCTTCTTTTCAATTAAAATTTTTTATAAAAGTGTAACATAATTCCTAAATTACATACCTAGAAGAAAGGTAAGAACTTTCTAAAATTATTTTAAAATACTCAGAGTCTGATTTCCCAGTCCAATTCTCTATGTTCGATTCTCCCTGATACAGTTGAATCCGCACCACTTCAAACCCCGAGTACGCTGAAACTTAGTTAGATTCTTCCTTGGTGTGGAAATCTCCAGTATGGTAAACTTTGTTATAAAAAACCTCATTCCTATTATTCCTCAGTCATAGAAACTCATTATGGTGATACCTAGTATAGAAATACAATTCTGATTAGTTCATCCCAGTACAACAGCCACGTTCTGATTAAATCAGCACTTTACTATAGTCCACTGAACAGAAAATTCTTCCTAATGAAGTGTACTCAATACAAGGTATCGAGTATCTATTTTTCTCTATAAATATTTAGAGATTCTATCTATTTTTTAATGAGAAATACTCCACTAACAGACGTCTAAAAGTTAAATGTACTTTCTCGCCTTTTATAGGTGACCCAAAATGGGTTAGGATTGAATTACAAAAACATTTTCCCGCTCACCTAAATTCACCAACATCTTCGTTTCTCTTGAAATATTTAAGGATTTTTACCTCTTCAATGCTTGTATATTTTTCTAAAATATACTTCATCCTTAATCCCTTCTTATTAAGTCTCTGATTGTTGGGACTAATTACCATAAATAGGAAAACCAGGGTCCGAACATCGGATTCTTATTCTACCATACCAATTTATCAATCTTGATCTTTAGAACTATTTTGAATCAAAATATTGTATTTGAAGGTTCAAATCCCCCTCAATAAAGCATTCAATAATCTCCATCTCTTTTTCTTATCTCTTAACACACAGCAGAAACCACACTTTTTCTTTACATCTCTTGACCCACTAGATGAAAGCATTTGAAGGCCAACCAGAGCCTGAGTCTTTCTGGATACAAATCTTGTTCCAACCATCATGGGTATGATTATTTATAAATTTTAACATCTAGATGTAGTAAAAACATTCTCTCAACATTACAGTACATCAGAATCTTCTTCAACATTGATACCTCCTTAATGGACATCACATTCCACTATTGGCACAGATTCACTCTTCTTGAAACTACTTTCCCCTAGGAACTGCTCTTCCATTAGATTATCTTTTCATCACCCCATTGGAGTCACATTTAACCATCCCATCAATATCACTCTTTACTGAAATCACTTTTTAACAACATCACATACCTTGGTGATTCATTCCTTGAAACTATTCTTGGCACTACTCCCTCTTATTTGTATTAATTTTTATGTTGGAATGATTTGTCACCATTGTCACTTTAAATCATCCATTAGTACCACTATTTCTTAATTACTCCATTATTTCATCACGTTTTCATCATGAGTTATCTCTCTAACTCATGTTCTTTGAGAAATAAAAATCAAAAAAATTATCCTCTCAATTAGAACATAGTATTCACAGAGACTATGATTCATCTGAAAAACACGTACCTATTCTTCTAAAAATCAGATTTCATTCTTCTGAAAATTAGACTCAAATTCTTCTGAAAATCACGCTCTAATTAACTCAAAAATCAAATTTTGATTCCTTCAAAAAATAGTTTCTAATTCTATTACAAAATAGGTTCCGATTGATTTTGATTCTTTTGGAAAACAGGTTCTCATTCTATCAAAAAATAGGATCCAATTAATTTAGAAACCAACCCTCATTAAAATTTTTGTCAAACAAAAGAGAGGTGATTTTATTTATTCAAACCTTTTGAGAGAAAAAAAGAAAACAAATGTAAAACATTACCTTCGTTATCAGATTGGTCCTAAAAATATCCCCCTTTGGATATTTTTGTCAACAAATTTTCCAAAAATCATAGAACGTTGTATAATGAATAAATGTATTACCTATAAAAAATTCTGAGCCTACATGAGCTAACTAATTGTAGGAAATAAGGATATGTGACAAGAAAACAATGTTTTTTAAAATACTAGATTACGAATTCCTTTTTTTTCTTTCACATTTCATCTTTATTCTTCTTGGATGAAAAAACAAATTATTTCATACAACCACTCCAAAAATATAGTTAGAATACTTCAAACACTACGAATTGATGAATTCATTGCTTACCCAAACATCTCTATTTTAAGAAATATATTTATGAAACTATAAAACTATACACCTTGAAAAACAATCCAATGGTAATAAGAGAGAGGGGAAAATGGAATACCTTAGACATGAAGAGAAATAGGTTGGACACCCATGTTAGACCTCAATTTTCTGAATGTTTCCTTCAACAACAGCTTTGGGAAACTGTTAGCCAGATGTTTCAAAGTAAAAACACATTTAAGATTTAATTCATTCTTATCCACATGAACATTGATGAAATGATATTTGATATCAATATAATATGAATGAGTATGTTGAACTGGATTCCTGGTGATATTTATTATGCTTTATTATCACACCATATGAGAAATGACAACATCACTTCAACACGAAAATGTCCCAACTGTGTCTTCATCCACATAAAGTGAGTAGTGGATTGAGTGGTGGCAACATACTTAGTTTAAATCATTCTGATAGTTAATGAATTATTTTTCATTGAATAACAACCAACACAAATCTTTACCATAAAAAACACTCCCCCAGATATAGATCTTCTATCATCTACATTTCCGGCCCAATCTGCATCTGAATACCCAAACAAGTCAATACTATCTGAGTTGCAAATCATGATTCTAAATTATATTGTGAATTTGATGTATCTGAGAATTATTTTTCCATCAATAATATGTGATTATTTAGGATCACTCTTAAATCATTCACATAAGGTTAAAACATAAACATTGTCGGGTATTGGGGCAATCAAATACAACAAACTTCCAATAATCTTTAGATACTCTTTCTAATAAACTTCATTTCCTTCACCATATTTACTCATTTTTTTCCTACAAAAATTTGTGTGGATACAAGTTTTAGTTTTCGATGAAAAACTTCTAGAGAAGTTCCATAGAATACATTTCATGGTAAAGAAAAATGTATTCTTTCATTTGAATGATATTTTACCCATGAAAGTATTTAATTTCCCCAACATGTACATTTCATAATCCTTCTTCATACCTTCATAAAATATTTTTCAACTTATCTAATCATTACAGAAAATATAAAATATCATCATAATAAATAGGTACAATGAAAGAAAACTATTTAATTTCTCTAATATACAGATTTCTATAAAATATTCCTTCTTAAAGTTCATATTCCTTTTGAAAGTATACAATTTGGAATACCATGCTCATGGAGATTATTTTAGCACATACAAGGATTTATTCAATCTCCATACATAACTCTCATCTTTACCATAATCAAATCCACATGGTTTTTCAATATAAGATTCTTCTTTAAGATCACCATTCAAGAATGCTAATTTGACATCCATTTGAAAGATCATGTAGCCTCGTTGTGTAGTATTTGAAAGAATGATTCTTATAGATTCAAATTTATCCACATGAGAAACAGTTTAATTGATATAAATTCCTTCAATATGAGAATAAATCATTAAAACCATTCTTTCTTCATTGCTGAAAACTTTACCTTTTTCATTTAGTTTGTTATGAAAAACCCATTTTGTGACAGTAATGTTTTTTGTTTTCAGGATAGGGTACGAGATCCCATGTATTTTTATTTTAAATTTGATCCAATTATCCATTCATGGATTGAACCCATTTTGGATGCTCAAAAGCTTCTTTCACATCCTTTGGTTCAGCTTTTGAATATAATGAAGTATGTGTAATGGATTTTATTATTATTTTGGTTTGAACCTTCTGATGTCAATCACTAATTATATTCTTAGTTTACACCTATTTCTTCAGCATAGGATGAGACATTCGATTATATCCCTCATCACTTTAAATGGTTGAGTCCAATTTTTCTTCATGAGAATGTATACACTTATCTATATTATTTTCAGAATTGTTTTATTAATCATTCCCAACTTCTTCTTCAACATTTGTGGGTTATTTTTTCCCACTTCATTCGATAACTGTTACATCAACAGAATCAACAATTATCTTTGTTTCTTCATTGAAGAATCTATAACCTCTTCCTTCTCGAGCATACCTAAGAAAGATTTCATCTTATCCTTTCTTATCAAACATTCCATCCTTTCCATATTTATTCATTATAATGCATAGACTCCCAAAAACCCAAAAATGTTTCAGACATGGAGTAATTAAATAAAACATTTCATATGGAGTCTTATTCGGTTGTGTCCTATAGATACACCTATTCTGAATATAAAATGCAGTACTCATAGATTACCTCCAAAATTAATGATAAAGGCCATGTTCAAGTAACATGGTTCTTCCCATTTCCACCAAGCATCTGTTATTTCATTCAACAAACCCATTTTGATGGGGTGTTTATGGGGAAATATATTCATCCTGAATTCCATTCTTATCAATATTTTCATTAAATTAATCACTTCTATACTCACCACCATTATCAGTTCTCAACATATTCACAGGATTCTCACATTCTTTCTGATCTTTTCTTCTGAAACATTGAAACATTTTAAATCATCTGACTTGTAATTCATAGACATGAAATAGGTAATATGATTAAAATAATCAATTAATATGATGAAGTAATTATCTATATTTTTTGATTGTTTTCTCATTCTCCCACATATATCAGAATGTATTATCTTTATGGGTAGATTTCTTCAAATATCAACATTTTTATGCACATTATTCATAATCATTCCATCATGATAGATAGTCAAACACTAATATATTATTCTTGGAAAATCCGGGATATCTCGAACACTATCCCTTTTAGATAGCTTGCTCATGTTTCTCAAACTCATGTGTCCAAGGCTTTTAGGTCGCAACTGATTCTATTCCTCTATGTTCGTGCAACAATAGGACTGTGTATCACCAACCTGATACAAATTCCATTTTTTGTTTTGGACTCTTTTAACAATCTTCCCATCATCTTCATTTTTCACAAAAAAATCCATATTTAGTGAAGATAACTTTGTTACCGTCATCAAACAATTGTGAAAAACATAGCAGATTATGCTTCAGTTCATCAACATACAATGTTTTCTTGAATATTATCATTTCATTCCCAATGATGGTTGACCCAAAACCTTTTATTGTAGATGTTTCATCATTTCGAAATGTCACAGTTATTTCTTTAAAATCCTTCACATCATTCAATAATTTGAAGACTCCTATCACGTGTAAAGAACACCCACTATCAGGTATCTAGGCTCATTCTCCTTTGGTGGATTTTAATACAGTTTCAACAATAATAGATTGTTATTCATTCATTTCATTCTTAACCTTCAGATTTTGAGAATTATGAATCTTTTTTGAGATGAAAACAAAACAAGAAATACTTTTTAAATAATTACAGTTTGTTCACATATCTCACAGATAGTTTCTAGGGGATGGAACCAATTTTCAAACTTCATTTCATTATTTCATTGAGTAGATTGACTCCCTCTCAATCTATTCCTTTTATAACCTATGGGATAATTTTAATGTCTTTGGTTAAACCAACACATACATGATGTATACCCAAATCCACCACAATACCAGTAATACCCAAAGAAGTGTTATTTTCCTCTGAAACATCTGTACTGATCAGAACCATGAATATGTTTCTCATACACATTATTTCATGATCCACCAACCTTTATGTTATCAAAAATGTTATTCTACTTCTTTTCTAATTTATTTTATTCAGAAGTATTAGAATCCTTCAATGATTTAGATTGTTAAAAAAAAAATTCAGACATAGGTTTCCTTTAGACTTCAGAATTTCTAGCATTATTAGTCTTGGAAATATAAAAACATTACTAGTATTATTCTTTACAAAAAAAACATCATTATTCTTATAACCCTTTGATGGTAACTTTTGGTGAATCTTATATGGATTTTCTAATCGAGAATATTCACCAGCCTCACTGATAGTGTTTTGGAAACTTGTGCTTCCCAATTTAGCTTCTATGAGTTTTTGTTGAAAAAGTATCAAATCTACTTCTTTTTCCTTAATCTTCACTTTAAGATGATGATTATGCTTCTTCTCATATTTTAGAGACTTCTTTAAACAATTATACTCTTTCAGATGTTTTTCTTTAAAAACTACCGGATATCACCATGAAGAAAAATCAACTTTAAATTTTTTTATCTTTATGAGTATTATAAAATTTCTTAAAAATTTCTAAAACTCTTCATTCAAATGCATTTCAAGATGAGTTTATTATTCTTCTTCTTCAAAACTGATACTTCCATATTCTCCATTGTTCACTATTTAAATGAAAGTATTTTCAATACCATACTCAACTGACATTTCATATTAAACATCTATTCTTTATTTTTCTTCATTTTTAGATAGGAAACTTATAATTTTGGACTGGAAGAATTTATTTTCTTTCCCAAACATCATTTATCACACTATTTCATCCATGATCTTCTTGGATTTCTTTCTTCTTCATCACTATCCTCTTCCTTTATTCTTCGAGGAAAATAAGCTGCAAAGTGACCAACACCTCCACATTCAATACGCATTAAGGGAAGTTTCCCATTGTATTTCTTGTAACTATTTTTATATTCCTAGAAAAATTGTATAAGATATCATTAATATTTTTCCATACATCATTTTTAGAATCAGAATCACCATATTCTTCTAAAATTATAATCATCCTAGAATTCTCCTTCTTCATATCCTTAAAAGAGACCCCTCTATCAACATTTGTCTTACTATTAAAATCTTTCTCTCTCATCATCTCATCAGTATTAAGAGTTCTATATAAGTTATCATGAGATAATGTCTTGGGTCTCTATATTTTAACAAAGAATCTTTTGAATCAAAATTTTCAGGTAGGATTCTCAAGATCATATAAAAAACTATAGAGTCATTGGTATTTTCACCAAGGAATCTAATAGTGCTTACAATTTCATTTACCCTAGTAAAGAAATCCCCAACAGATTCATGATCACCCATCCTCAATTATTTATACCTTAACCTCCAGATTTTATGTTTTTACTTCTTGACTTTTTTATTTCCTTTTTATATGTTTTTTAGTTTTTCCAATATACCATTTATTATGGAAAAACCATTAACTCTCAAGAATTCCCTGTTCTAAAGTGATGATAATATAACATTATTGTCCCATACATCATTCTCACAAAACCTATTTTCAATATATGTAATTGGAGATTTATCATAAATGGGAGGAAACCCAAACTGTTGAAGATTCAAGATCAACATAAATAATATACCTAAGATATGGCGGCATTCTATCATTACAGATTTGATATTTCTTTCCATAAAAGACTAGAATACCATTACTATTCACACATTTCAAGAACCCCATCAACAAATAATAGTGAAGGGAACCTCCACCATTGACACCACTTGTAAGTTCCTAGTTAGAGTAATGTATAACTGAGGGTGGGGGTGAATCGGTGATACTCTTTTTATTTTATGTTCACTTTCAGTTGGAATAAAAATCACATCCTATTAAATATTCAACTCCACACTGAAAACAAAATAAACACACATCTATAGGAACTCATGTATTTAAATGGTTCCCTATTAAATAAGAACAATTATGTCCTAGGTATGGTTTCATGTAATCCAATACCATAAAATCCAGTTTGAAAAGAATATATGGATTACAATGACTAGGATATACCTTTACACCTGTGGAGAACTATGAAACAATACCACTAGTACATGTTCACCCTCTTAGCATAATTGGGTAATAGAACTTCTTTTGTAACAACTCATGTTACCTACAATTATTTTCAATTAAAAAAGTGTATACAAGTGTAACACAATTCTTCAATTCCTTACATTGAAGAAAGGTAAGAACGTACTAAACTGGTGTTAAGAAACACAGATTCAGATATCCCAGTTCGATTCACTGAATCTGATTCTCCCTGATATAGTTGAATCAGCACCACTTCAAACCCTAAGAATGGTAAAAATCAGAATGATTCCTCATCAGTGAACAAATCATTTGTGAGGTAAAAATTGGTAGGAAAAACCCCATTAAGATTCTTTGTTAGTCCAAGAAACCTAGTTTAGTGATAACTAGTAAAGAAACCCCATGATGATTAGTTCAACATGCTACAACAAACACATTCCTATTAAATAATCATTGTAACACAATAATCCAAAAACAATAATCTTCTTGAGGTAGTGTACTCAATACAAGATAGCCAGTATCACTTTCTGTCTCTGAACAATCAGAGCATAAATCGGTTTCACGATGAAATTTACTCTGTAGACATAACTCTAAAAGTAAGATGTACTTTCATGCCTTTTATAGGTGACCCATAATGGGTTAGGATGGATTTCTAAAATCAATTTCCCACTCACCTAAATTCAACAATGTCTTTATTTCCCCAAGAATATCAAATAAATTTTGATTTCATCAATGATTATAAATTTTTCTCAGAGATACTTCAACTTTCATACAATATTCAACAGACTTGGATTATTGAGACTAATTATGATCAGCATGAAATCAAGGTTTTGGACATTAGATTCCGATTATCTCATTCCTATTTATCAATTCAGTTCTTCAAAATCGATCTGAATCAAAATATTGTATTTTAAGGTTCATCTCCCCCTTGGGAAACCATTCAGGAATCTACATATCCTTATCTTCTCTCCTAACACAATTGAGAAAACACACTTTTCTTCAGTTATCTTGATCCACTAGATGAACGAATTTGAAGACCAACTAGATCATGTGTCTTTCTAGAAATTATTAACTATGGTTCTGACCATCATAGGTACAATTATTTCTATATAAAATCATTTTGATGTCGGAAAAACTTTATATCAACATCACTTTCTGTCAAAACTCCCTTTATCATCGGTACCGCCTTAATCAGCATCACCTTCCACCATCGGCCCAACAACACTCTTCCCAGCACCACTATCCCATCTGCACCTCTCTTCCACTATATTCTTTTTTAATCATCCCATTGGCCTCATATTTCATCATCCCATCAACATCACTCTTCATCATTGTCAATTTTAAACAACATATATCTCCTTGGTTCTATGTTCCTTAGCTCCATTCTTCTTGGCACTGGTCTCTCTTATCAGTCTTAATTTTTCTATTGGAACCACTTTTCACTGTTTTCACATTCAATAATCTATCAGAACCACTATTTCTCAATTCCCCATTTCTTCTATTATAATTGTATAATGATTTCTCACTTTAACTTGTGATCTATGAGAAATACTCATCAGCAATGCATCACCTTCATTATAACATCATATTCATAGTGACCTTGATTTATCTCAAAAACATGCTCACATTCCTCTAAAAATCAGACTACGATTATTCTAAAAATCAAACTCAAAATCTTCTGAAAATCATACTTTGATTCTTCTAAAAATCAGGCTCTGATTATTCTGAAAATTAGGCCTTGATTATTCTAAAATTCTTAGTCCAATTCTTGTGAAAATCAGGATCTAATTTTTCCAAAAAAAAACCATTATGATTCCTTTGAAAATCAAGTTCTGATTCCATCGAAAAACAAGTTCCTATTCCATTGAAAAACAGGTTCTGATTCATTATGATTCCTTTGAAAAACAGGTTCCAAATCAATCAAAAAAAATGTTCTGATTCATTCGGAAACCAACCCTCATTATGATTCCTTCCAAAAAAGAGATGTGATTTACTTTCTTCAAACCTTCTATGACAATAATTGACAACACATGAAAACCATCACCTTAATCATCATATTGATCCTAACAATGAGCACGTTTAGGAGTTGTAAAATTTTAAAAGGACCAGACTAATATAAAAACATGATATATATACATGAATGTAAATTCTTCGATTAAACTAGTGTTTATTCTTCTAAATTTGGGTTTAATGTCTGTTAACATAATATATCTAAAATTTTAACATAAATAAAATGCATATGACCAGGCCTTTATGTAGTGAAATAATAGATCAATGTTCATGAGAAACATCCTTGATTATAATATCCTATATAGAGTTATAGAAAATTATATTATTTCTTCCTAAGAGAAGTGACTACTACCAAAAAACCCTCTAAACCTATTTCCTATGAATGAAAACATAAATTGGCTTATCTATTTTCAATGAATTGCTATAAAATTTTGTTACGTTCATGTATTAAGGGTGAAAACTGATGAATGACACATAAAAGTAAAATAAACTAGTAGTGAAATCTCAAAATTGATAGATTATGTAGATAAATTAAAACTTTTATATATGTTGGAAAATAATAATGGAAATGATAGATTATGATAGGCATTGGGTCCAGAGAATCACAAGTCAAATCTCCAATAGAGTAGTTGAAGTTAGATATAAGATGATCAGGAAAGGGGGCTATGATTCAAACCTTGATATTTGTCAGTCAATCCTTGACCATGAATGGTACTAATCATTATAAGATGTGGAAAATGTTTTGTAATTGGATTTCTGATGAGAAAAATATGAGAGGCAACTTGAAATAAAAAGATACTAAAATGATACGTGGTTTTGGTGTCAAATGTGATGAAGGTAATAAAATATTAAAACAATTTCCACAATATTTTTTTATTGATATTTGTTTTCTTCCTAATATATATTGATCACATCCGAAAAAATATTTTTTTAAAGTTTTTAAAATTATATATTTATCAAAAACAACATTCACTATTATTTTGTTTCTACTTATGACAATGTACATCCAATTTGTGTGGATAATTTCTTCATAATTTTTATCAATAGACTTTAAAGAGTGATGTTAATGTTCAATTTTCTTATAGTGGGGATACATATTTGCTACATGAGGACCCCTTTTTATTCTAAAGATGTGATGAAATCATCGCCATGAGATAAATAATGATAAGGGGGAATAGTGTTTCAACATGGCTTGATAATTCACCACATGCCAGATGGGAAGGATCATATCTTTTATATATACTGTCTCCAATCACTGAAAGAGATCAAGCACTGGTTACCTACATTTTGATACTATAATATTTTACTCATAACATATGCTCATTTTTTTTGTTTATGATTATTTAACATTTCAACAATGACAATCATAATTTTCAAGCCATAAATAATTCATGTAGATGAGTTATACTAAAGTTAAATTGTTTGAGAGGCGTTGAAATGCTTATGCATGTAATAACACATATTGTAGGCTATATCATAAATCATAAAACATAATATAGGAATCACGTGACAATAGTAGAAATAAAACTTTTAGCGACCACAACCTGTGGTCACTAAAAGTATTTAGCATTCTTGCAACAACCACATTTCGAATTCACAGGTGATCAGTAATATAATTGTGCTAATTCCGGCAGTCTATATAGGACCCATCGCAAAACATCGATTTTCGATGACGGGTGTGGTCGATGATAGGAGGGGTGATGTTGGGGAAAACTGTGGTGATGGTGAGGGACTCTAGGAACTTTGATGTTGACCACAAATATGCAGTGGCCGAAGGGTGGTGGGTGAGATGATGATGGGTGAGGGGTGTTCGATCAGATGTTGGGGGTGGTGAGGGGTGGATAAAGGGATGACCAACAGTGGAGGGGTGATGAAATGGGTGACCTTGGGAGGTGAGGTAAAAATGGGGGTTAAAAGTGACGGTGGTGACTTTTATGTAGTGGTGTGGTTGGGGAAGACAATAGGGGGTGGAAAATCCTTCCAATTTTTTATTTTGTTATTATCGACCTCCATTGGTGGTCACCGACATCCACAAATGAAAAAACCAACAATTGTAGTAATGTGAATTTAGCGATTTATACATACCATTTTATTCAACATGAATCACATGCATATTTTTGGTTATGATATAGGCAAATCATACAATATGATTCATCCCATTTTAGTGCATACCCATGATATTCAACCACAGTACCTCATGTAACCATTTGATTTTGATTTATTTAATACTTTATTTCATTATTTACACAATATTTAATTTATTCATTTTTATGTAATCAGAGTTGTACATCAGCCCATAAAATAGATAGGATTGATAAGACCTATTTGGAAAAAATATATCAGTAGACCTAATATTTTTCGTCTAAAAATGATCTACTTTTTAAAGCTCAATTAATATTCAATCCGGACTCACGATTTAAGTGGTGGCCCAAAACACTACATGATCAATCAAAGCCTGACCCTACTAATACTCCTTTTGAGCTTGAAATAAGATTGTGTGTGGCTCCTCAAATCCGAAATTCAACCAAGTCATGAGTTTCTGATTAACACAAATAGTATGTCATCACACACATATAGAAGTCATTTCCAATTGAATGAAATATCAAGATTACCATATATAGTATCAATGAAAAATTCCCAACCCCAAATACATGAATAATGTATAATCAAATTAATGTCATGTCATACGATGCCAAGACACTCCCAATTCAATACTTTTATTTCCTAGTGAGTAAACTTTTATTAGTTCTGTAAGAATCTTCACAAAATCACCCTACACAAACCAACCACAAATTCCCAATAACAATTCTATACCTCTAATAAGGTATAATACAAATCACCACCCAGGTCCATAGCTAATGTAACCCATGATCAAAAATAACTCTATCTAGAAGATATGAAATAAATATACAAAGCAGTGGTGAGCACAAAAATATAAATAAATTTTTATTCCTTGAAATTCTCTTGTATACATGAGAATGAAGTACGCTAATGCATATATGTGAAGGAAATAAATAAAATAAGAAAATTAAACATTCATCCCAAAAGTAAAACTACTAATTCACGTCCATTTCATGCCTCATGGTCAATACACCGCCTTTAGTGAAACATCTATGATCTCCCACCGTAGCCACACCAATAATCCCGAATTTCATCCAAGTCCACTCAATTGTCCTACTGCAAAGACCTCATCATAAATTATAATGTCTGGGAAAAATCCACCAACATGGACTCTCACTATCATATAGTGCCCACACTCGGGGATTCTCCCATCCTAAAACATCCACATCAACCAAATAATTGTTGGAAAACCATCCAACTATAGTGATTCCCAATATTTTTAGGTTCCCACCAAAATTGAAACTCTCCCCATCAACCTGTCTTCACATCAATATAATGATTGAGTATCATCCCATTCATAATAAATATCATTATTTTCAATTATTCACCCATAATGGATATTGTCACCTTAACCAGAATACTCATAATCGTATATTACAAACCACCACTGTATATCACAATCCAACACCATATATCACAAGCTACTACTACATGGCACATTATACCACCCTATGATAACCAAACCATCTATAATATCTTCATCATGAATCATAAAGGGTTTCATAACCCCACCATCCATTATATCTCCAACCATATCCAACCATACATATGCATATCAACAGGCCCAATATTGTAAATAACCATTTCATATATTCTTAAAACACTACCAACAAGGTTTTCTATAAATTTAATCTTACATAATTAATTCCCAAGCTTCTAAAATTCCTCATACCATGATCATTAACAAATTTCATAACCTCTATAATAAACTCTCCTAGGCTGAACCAACACATTACCTAACCGAGCTTTCCACTCTCCTAGAAGGGGGTTCTTGATACCCACGAACTCAAAACTTGTGTCGGAGCATCAGGGAGAACACCTATGGAATAGTTTCACCATAAAATCAACGTAAATTGGTAATGTATAATTTTACCAAAAATTCAGCATGGTGTGACTGTATATCGGACATCCGTGAAAAACTAAATATGTAGAACCAAATAAAAATAACAAAAAATTGAGTAAAAGATAATACCTATGATTTAACTTATTATCATCCTCATCCATAAATATTCCAAATAAAATATCTTATAGAGTTCTATAATAAGAATCTGAATACCACATTGTGGAAGGCTATCATTGCAGATTCATTGACATAAAAAAATAAAACAAATCCAAACTGAACTACAGCATGACACCTCTATATACCCCGAGGGTTTTAAACACATCCCAACTCACAATCATCATCCAATGAGAATTATAAAAAATATAAACATGTAACCTAGAACATATATGAATCATGAAATCGTCACACACACACATGAACACAATAGAGTTTATATAGGGTTTGAGTGAACAAGCCCAATAGGTTAACAACAAAGAGTTTATGAAATTACTTAAATTAAATAGGTCATAAATTATAGATTTTAATATTATATAAAATATGGTGTTCTATGTTCTTAATATGGAGATAGTGAAACCAAAACATGTACACATCTTTAAAAGTAATCAATCTTCACTTTTAAAACAAAAGTTGTAAAAATAAATTGAAAACCAAAAAGTGTACCATTTATTTGTATGAAAATAAAAAAACCTCATTTCAAAACATTTCAAAACCAGTTATTAAATTTTATCTTTAAAGAAGAAATATAAATTTTATTTAAAAAAATTACCAGAACATATATCGAACCAAGATTAACATATAAGGATATTATATCATTTTAGTTAAATATTCCACACATTACATAAATACATTCTTAAGGATCATAATAGTTTAGTGTATTTGGAAAATTTGAACCTAATCTTATAACTATGAGAAAGATCTTCAACATCTCCCTTAAATATGTTACACTTTAGTACTCCTACATATAACGTTATTCATAAAATGGGGAACAGAAAAATATGAAAGTGTAGATATTAGATACTATGTAAGGGTAAAAATAAATGATATTCATACACATAACATAAGTATAAGGGTATGAGAACGTGATCATTACATGTAAAATCATACCCTACATATCAAAGAACATAAACATGTATCAGGGACCAAATATTGGTTGTTCATCAGACCCAAATCACAAGGGAATCAAAAGAATATTCCATGAAATCATAAGATAGTAATAATACATTAATATTTGGAATACACATAATCCTAGAAAATTCCATTTCAAGGATACCTACCTTGACCACCATAACTTGTTAGGATTTGTCAAGTCACCTGTTTTCCTACATTGGGATTGGGATGCCATCCAGTGCACCTTATTGTTTTTGGAATGGGATTCCCTCCTGTGTACCCTCTTGTTTAGGGATTGAAATTTTCTCCAGTATACACTTTTTTTCATTTTGGATACCCTCTTGAGTACCCACATATTTTGGGATTGGGATTCCCTCCTAGGTATCCTCTTGTTTCAGGGTTGGGATGACATCCCGTATACCCTATTTTTTTGGGATTGGGATTCCCTTATATGTAGCATCCAGTTTTTGGATTGGGATTCCCTCCCATTTACTATTTGAGATCATAAATCATTTATCATTACCAAATTAATTGTAGGGAGATATAGGTCCCACCTGTCAAAAACTAATGTTATATATATAAGTTTCACAAAATAATAAAACATTCATCATATCATGACCCATAAAAAGATATGAGTTTCATAAATATCATATCATAAACAATGAAATTGAATGGATTTTATAAAAACATAATCATATCAAACCTAGGTAAAATATATAGGCTTCAGAATAATTTCATCATATAATAACCCAAGAAAAGAAGCGGGTTTCATAAGAATTTTATCATGGTATAACCTGTGGATGTGAAGTGAGTTTCATAAGAATATTTTCATCATAAAAAAACCATTCAAAAGAATAATAATAATTATGTCTTTGGATCCTAACATAAATAAAAAATAAACTCTATCCAAGGATATTATATTATATGGTAAATAATTTTATAAGGATTATTTAAAACATTTCTTGAGGAAAGTAATCTTGAATCAATTCAAAGTGTCAAATACAACTTTGAAGCATTTGAATCATAATATTCATGAAATAATAAAATTAAATGCGTCTTATAATATCATGAAATATGTATTTTAATTAAATAAAATTTAAAAGGGTTTTACAGAAACATTGTATAAGAATATAGGTATATAACATGACATTTTTCTCAATGAAAGACAATTAAGATAAAATTACTTTACCGATTTGGTAACATTTGATCCATAAAACCTATTAAAGAGAGATCATAAAATGGATATGTAAATACCAATAAATTTATATATAATAAACATAGAATAAATTAATTATTAGTATATACACCACGAAAAATAAACAAGTGGTGAATATGGCATAAGTCTCACAGAAATAAATGTGAGACTATAAATCACTTTACTACATGAGTAAATTTTAAGTCATGATCCCCATGAAAGAATAACATAAATTAAAACCATTACTGTAGTTATATAAATTAAATTCATGATATATCATTTCATAGGGTATTATATTAAAATCTTATAAGAATATAGGTGCCCAACATGGCATGTTTCACAATAAAGTAAAATTGAGGTTAAATTAATTTACCAATTTAGTAATATTTGAAACATAAAAACAATGAAATAGATATCAGAAAATGGATATTTAAAAACCAATAAATTTTATAATAATTATTATATTATATATTTGTATTCATTATATACACCCCACAAAAGAAACGATTGGTGAATATGACATAAGTCTCGTAGAAATATAATTTAGACTATAAATCCTCTTACTACACGAGTAACTATTAAATCATGATCCACATGATATAATAACTTAAATTCAAACTTTTAATATCATTAAATAAATTATATTCATGATATAATGTTTTATATGGTAGTATATAGACATCATAGAAGAATATAGGTGCATCCCATTGCTTCTGTCTCAATGAAGGAAAATTGAGACATAATTACTTTACCGATTTGGTAACGTATGAAAGATTAACCCCACGAAAGAGAGATCATAAAATGGATATTTAAATACCCATAAATTTAGGAATAATAAATTTAAAAAACACTAATGGTTAGTATATACAAAAAAATAAATGAGTGGTGAATATGGCATATGTCTCGCAGTAATAAAAGTGAGACTAGAAATCCCCTTACTACATGTGTAACTTTTAAATCATGATACCAATGAAATAATATAAAAAATTAAAAAATTTAATGTCATTAAATAAATTAAATTAGTTACATAACATGTTTTAGTTCAATATATACACCACACAACAAGATTAATTGGTTAATATAACATATATCTCACAGAAATAAAAGTGAGATGAGAAAACTCATACCTTCAATCTTGACTTTCTGTGTACATGTTAAATCCTCCTATATGATAAATATAAGTTTATTATAAATCTACCATTGAACCATTTTATTATACATAAAACATAATTTATTTTATTATGACTAAATATTACTCATTTATTTACATTTTCATGATAATGTTATGTTTCAGATAATAACAACTTTGTTTTTTCATATATGTTTTGACATATTTTTCTTGATCTACTTACATAGATATTGATTTAAGTATTTATAGAATATTAAACTTGATATAAATATAATATATATATATATAGTATATAATTATTTATAAAAATCAATAAAAGATAAAAATATAAAATAAAATACACCAGTCACAGAGATGATATGCTATACGTACTCATGAACATTGTTTCCATTGTCATGGCATATTGAATGAAATGGAAGTAAATGAAATATATATATATATATATATTCATTATTATTTCATATTTATCATATTAGTTTACTAAACCCATCCTTAATACATTCCATGATTTTTTGAACGAATCACACTTTTTGAGGAGATAATAGTCCACACATCCACAAACAAAGATATCATATTTAAAAAATAGAAATAATGATGTTATGTGTTATATAATAATTATAAATGAATGAATAAAATATAAATATCTTATATATAGAAAAATAAAGTGTATATTATATTTACTAACCATGAGATGTGGAAAAGGAAAAATGAATGACATCATTTTTTAGGCGGTAGTTCGTCGTACACGAATGGTAAGTTTGTTATCCAATTGATTGAAGTGTGTGTATGTGTAGGTATAAATATTAGAATAGAAACATATTAGTCATTTATTATAATTATTTTTTTATTTAATCATGAAATTAGAATAATTGAATGTATTGAGAAAGAAATAAAACATAAATGCATGTTGAAGAATGTTTCCACTTATTCACATAACTCATTTTGGTTTTCACCAAAGTGATTCATTTGTTAGATTTATGATAAAATTGATAAATATAGAGTTATAGGAGATATTTTTTGAAATTATTTTAGGAGGTTTTGGTTGATAAAAAGTGTCTTGATAGGTATGAGAAAGGGGAAGGGTGAATGCCTTTTATAGAGAGGAGGGGTGGAATTCTTTTAATTACTAAAAGGTAAACACTACTAGGATGCCTCCCTTACCTCATGTGCTTCAAAAATGGAAAAATAATGTATTAAATGGAATTTAGGGTCGATAAAAACCTATACCAAACAAAAATATGTGTAATTTTATAATTTGTTTCCTTATATTCTATGTTTTCCTACTTTTATCATTTAGGTTTTTATTAAGGAAACTAGTTTTGTAACCTATGTAATATAATAATTATGAATAAATTAAAGATATATTTATTAGAAAATATAGACTAATTATGTTATAAATATGATATATTTTTTCAAAAAATTAACTACGTTGTGTGTTGGAAATTAATTTTAAAACAAGCGCCTGTAACGTACAAAATCATTGATTTAACCCAAACCGTGATTATAATGTTTTTCTATTTAAACGAGAATATGTTAATTATAAAAGATAAATTTGTCCATGATTGGAACAAAATTTATATTTATTATCATTTATAAATCATTTTTCATAATATAGTTTTCTTGTAGCTTTAATTTATCTAGTAAAATATCATTTATTGTAAATTATTATTAATGTCAATTTTAACATTATTTATTTTATTTTAATTTAGAAATATCAAAACATTATATGAATTAAAACCTATTAATTTTACATATGTGTGACATTAAATATTCTTCTAACAAATAATTTAACACAATTTTTCATTAAATCTACTTTACCTTATGTTTTTAGCATCATTTATTTTATTTAATTATTAACTAAATAATCCTTGTGTTACCATTTGTTAAGAATTTAATGTAATTAAATCATCTATGAAAATTGAATTTAAATTTACATGATTAATAAATAATTTAAATTTGAAAATTATATTTATAACTAGAACTATGTATACTCTCTCAAACTCTAATACTTTATAACTATTAAAGGCAAGGGAAGTTACTTTTTTGTCTTTTTCAATACATAACTTATTTATAGGTCATTTTCAAGGAATATTTTCCCAATAACTCATAAAATTCCATCCAATAAGGGATATGATATAAATTTGTATCCAATGTCTTTAGGAAAACATTCTAGGAATTTTTTATCCTTATATTTATGGTTTGTCCACTTGTTAAGCTTAATTTTACATTAATCACTGTAATTAATTTAAATTACTTCAACTAAGATTTTTTGAAAAAAAACTTAGTATATATTATTAGAATATATATATTATAGTAATTAAAATTATTTTTTTTCCTATTTTTCCAAATTTAATTCACAGAATAAGAAAATTTAAAATTAATGTAAATCCTACAGACATGGAGAGAAATCAAATTTTTGAAGTTAAAATGTTCAAAAGATATACATGTTTTTAAATTTAATTTCAACATAAAAGTGATTAAAATGACCTAAATTGTATTAATACATGTATAATTTTTCTATTATGACTTTAAAAACTAATTTAAAAACTAATTTAAAATTTATAATTAATTAAAAAAATAATTTTTATATAAAATACAACATTTTTATTCATTCATTAGAAAATGGAACTTCTCAGAAAAATACCAAAAAATCATCTTAATTTAATTTTTAGTTTCCACCTTAGAAAGTAATGTTTATTTTTACAAATAAAATTTATAAAATATTAAAAATTTAGTTTTAAAAATAGGTGTGCCACTAACAGGAGGTAAAACTCGGACTTGTGTGTAATGTACACTAACTCATTGTAGCATGTAGCACAAGCCTATATTTTTATCATGTATAGTGAAATGTTAAATTTTAGTATCATAAATATAAAGAATAAATTTGGGATTTCCTATTTCACAAGATATTTTTAGTTTAATGTAAAATGAAACATATTAAAAAAATTAAATTAATTCTTAAAAATCTATTTCATAAAATCTTAGTATGTTACATATTTTCCCCCTTGAAATTAATTTCAACCTCTACATTCAAATGCATAAGAAAATATTTAACACTTGAATTTTCATTACATATAATCCCACATAATTAAAATGAATACTCAAATGACCTAAAAAATAAATGTTCATAACACAATAGTTTCCTAATGTAAAACACAACTAGGATTCCACATAGGAGAACAGAAGTGGGAAATGAAAAAAAAAAGAGTTGGAAGAAAATCATGAATAATCATATAGTTTGATAAATATCACTCATCATAATAATGTGGGTGATCTAGGTAAAGTCAATAATAAAAAAACCATAAACTGTAGAAGAATGGAAGAGGTCATGAATATCATAAAAATGATGATAATATGAAAATATTTTATTTAAATACCATTTTCTAAAAGTTGAAAAATTTTAAAATGGAGATATACTTACATGACATCATTCCTTTTCATATATTCAATCTTAATGTTTGGTTTTCTCTTGAAATTTTTAAATTTCATCTCTTACTCAAAAAAATGAAGGTGAATTGTTTATACCTAAAGCACTAATGAATCGTAAGATCTATATTAAGTCATCCCAAGTATCTTCATTTATCATTAAAAAAAGTTGATATAACAGGTTATCCAATATTCATAAATACCCATATAGTGAGATAATAATCTATTCTCAAAAACATCAACTAAATTTTAAAATAAATATTCTATAAATTGATAACCTTATAATCATTCTGAAAGTTAAAAATCTGAAGCATTAGAAATAATGTCCCTAAATTTCTAAAATAAATCATTCTATTTATCCCCATATAAAGTATCTATTGGTTGTCACATACCAAACATGTGAATTATTTCATCACATTTTCTCTTGAAACATGGTAATAACATGAATTTCAAAACGAAATTATTGAACAAATTCATGTGTCCATGTTTCAATGATTATTGTATATATTCCATAAATCCTAAAATTCCATAAATTAAATTCAAGATAGCATAAACAAATTTTCCAAAAATCCATAATCATTTCTATGATCATTAATACTATCCAATTTAATTTATGCATAACATGTGTCTCTTTATCATAGAGATTTTTTTCTCTATATCTTGAACACATTAAGGGTTAACTTCCCTTAATCAAAATATCACTTTTCCATTAGATCAATTTTCTATTTCATAAACTGCATTTAACATATCCATTCAAATCCATAATGAAAAACCTATAATATAAATTCATATATATTTCATGATTTATTTGAAATAATGATTTAATTCCAAAACATTAATACTTACTTAATCAAACATTATTCTTAATCCATTACTCAGGCTTCATCATCTTATCCCTTAAAACATATTTCGTATAATATGAAATATGATTATTTTCTTAAGGCTCCTCAAACTCAATTAAATCATGTTTCATACGTTTTTTTGTAAACAATAATATTAAAACATATCATTCCTTTTATATTTCATTCATGGTCGCTTTGTTTTCATTGGTATACCAAATACTCATGGACCTTCCAGATTCTCTTCACGAGATTTCCACATAGAAAATTTATTTTTATCATTCCTATACTTTACACATATTAAATAGTCAATGCTAACCTATTTCCTTCTAGTTCCATTCTCTTAAATAAAACAAGACAGCATAGTGTGATAAATACATATCATGGAAAAACCAAAAATTCATAAAAAAGTACTCATATGATTTCAAAATCATGAAAAATTATTTACTCTATCACACCTTAGGTTTATTTTTAATGAAATACCCTAAAATATCTCTATAAATATCCCTATGTATCTTAATAATGTTTCATCATACCTATTTCCAAAGGCTGACTAAACCTTTCCTTTGATACCAACTATAGCGACCTAGGCTTAACATATATACATATTACATGGTTTTTTTATGAATCTTCAAAATGTTACAAAAATAAATTCCTGAGGACCGTAAGCATTTAGTGGATTTAGAAACAAGGAACAAAATATTCTAATTGGGTGAAATATCATCAACATAACCATCACAACTCTTTTCCTTTATTAATCATACATAATACCTTTATTCATAACCTAGGGAAAGGAAACGTAAGAAAGGTTTGAGGTGAGATTCATAGTAAGGGTAAAAATAAAGGAGATACATTAGCATAAATAATAATAAGGGTTTGAGAACATGATCCTAATATTGAAAATCATACCCTTCATATCAAAGAACATAAACAATAATCATGAATCAAATATTGAATCTTCAGAATATATGAATTATAATAGAATCATTGTCATAATCGATGAAAACATAACATAATAATAAGACATGGAATTTGAGAATACACATAAGCATAAAAAAATATTAGGTCATAGCTACTTAAAATGATCTTCATAACATGTTAGGATTAGGAAAATCACCCATGTACCTTCATCAGGCATTGGGTACCCTCCTGTTCACCCTCTTTTTTTCATTGGAATGCCCTCTCATGAACCCATTTATATTTGGAATGGGATTTTATCCCGTATACCCAATTTTATTAGGATTGTATTTCCCTCCCATGTACCATCTTGTTTTGGTCTTGGGATTCCCTCCCATGTACCCTCTTTGTTCGGGATTGAGATGACATCCCAAGTACCATCTGGATTCAGTATTGAAATACCCTCCCCGTGTACCCTCTTGTATTGTGTGTGGGATGTCGTCATGTGTACACATTTATTTAAGGCTTAGGATGACATCTTTTTTTACACTTGGGATTGACACAAAATGTCCCATGGGTCCCTAGCCATGATTACCCCAAACCCCCTTCCATAGGCCAGGGGTTGTAGACTAGCACTAGAAATGTGTATCCCTAAAATGGGAATGCATTTCCTTTAAACTGGTAAGAACACACAATCCAGGAACATAGAAAGATGAAACCATGAAGTAAAACATTAGTAGTAAAGTTTTGTACAAAAAACAGTGGGTCTAGAATACAAGCCCATCTGAAATGTACAACTACAACTAAAATAGAGAAAAAACTCTGGGAATCGTCCACTGAGGATCCTAACAAAAGGGTTGGTTCAAATCGTATCCACTACTCTCCACGTCAGCCAATCTTCTCCGTGTACCACCTGGTCTTGGATTTGTCAAGTTTTATCCAAGTTGCTCATCGTCTGCACAAGGCACAACAAGGTGCGGGCAAAGCCCTTGCATGGGTGAGTATAACGATACCCAATAGGGAACCCAACACCCCCGAATGAATCTCAAAATTACATAAAGGAAAAAAAAATTAATTTTCTTAATGAAAAAGCATAGTTAAATAAACATAGCTCAAACCAGGTATATGTAAACCAAAAAAATATAGGTTATTCATCATGAAGCTAGATTATCTTATTCTATTGAGAGGCACTACAGCGAACCATATAGAGTCTGACCCCCACATGATCAGTATGTACAAACCCCCACAAAATATACACAGGATCTGAATCACCATGAGTCAATAGGTACTAACCCATACAAGTCCCACATAGGATATGACCCACACAGGATCAGTATGCATTGACCCACATAGGATTGCTGAAGGACAGAAGATCTGACCCACACAGCATCGATTTGTCACTGATCCACTATGGGCACCTCTAAGGCTGGTCCTCATCAGGAATCGTACTGTTGGTCCATATAGGATTTCTAGGTGATGACCCAATCCTAATCGCTCGGTAATGACCTCTGTATGATCTTTCTCCAACCTCCACCTCACTACCAGCCACTAGATTCCCACTCATTTTATGCCTAATTCTGGGAGAACATCTCCTCAAGAAATCAGTTGTATTACAATTGGCACAAAGTCCCATGAAAAAGTAACTTGATTATCCTTCACATAATAAGGGTTCCAATGCAATAGACGATGCTTCAATAGAATTCCGATTCTGTAAGTTATTGGAATTTTAGTACTAAGGGACCGGTTTGATTCGGGGTTGAACCAACCCATCCACACTCTGAAGTTCCCATAAACTCTGGTCGAATATCTCAAAATGAACATCTCACTCCAAGTATCCCAACTTCATAGACAGTTCATCAAACAGATTTACAGTTCGCAAGATATAGCCACTTATACATAACAGGTCCTGAGAGGGGTCTGGTTCTAGTCCGACCCAGTCTAGGCCGACCAGACCCTCCCTGAGTCCGACCCACCCCATGTCCGACCCATCGTAGGTCTCACCCACCCCGATTCTGACCTGACCCAAGTATGACCCACCCCAGGTCCACCCCCCCCAGGTCTCACCCTCCACGAGTCTGACACTCTCTGGCCTAAACCGGCCTGGGACGGCCCAGTTTTGCTAGACCGCGGTGGCACGGAATGCTGTCTGGCCTGGCTTACATGGGTTCATGCGGTCTGGTGCACCCAAATGGATCAAAGAATCCATTTGAATCCTTTAATGGTGGCACTAGATGGTGTTTCCTCATCACACATGGAACCCGCAGGGAGTGGGTCTCTCTCATCACCGCAGCTTCCTTCAGTACAGAACACCGGCTCCACCTCTGTGGCCTATCGCTACCAGCCGCATGTCCAACCATCGTGGCGCCAAGCGAAGCCGCTATTCTACCACGGTCAGTGGTTGTCAGCCTCCACCCTCGTCTGCATGGCCCATTCGCCGGTGCCTCCATGCGGGTGCCACACCAATTCTTGTTCCATGGGCCATCGGGTGAGATCTAGTGGTTGGTTATTCCTTCTGGATGCACCTATGGTTCTCTTAGAATTCCACTGTCATTTCGTTCCTATCGGTTACACAGTTCTGTGAAGTTGTATCAACCTACCTCTGAATAACACAATGAAAAACAAGCGTTGGTGGGTCCAGGATTTGTTTGTTTGACCTTTTACCTTCATGTTATCATTAAAAAATGGGGGAAAATTATAAATCACATTAAAAATCATGATAAAACATGTTCAAATCCCCCACATCGACCCCCCCGACATTCAAGAATGTGGAGAAGAAACGTGGTAATTTCATGAATTAAATGACAACCCCTACCTCAAGAACTGCTAGAGGTATCGCGTTTGTTGGTGGAAGGAGATTCCCCATCGAAGTGAGTTCGTCGTCGTTCGTCAGTCCCATATCATCACTGCCCATGCTTCTATCTTCCTTCAGTAGAAGGCTTCACTTCACTTCTCCAGTGGTTATTTTCATGGTGATTCCATTAAAAAACTCCACCCCAAGCCTCACTTAAATAGAGGGTGAAAAGGTGAGTAACATTCCATGGAATTAATGAAGTTCATTTAATTAATGAACATCTGAATTCTGTAGCAGTTTAAATACAAATGAAGGAGATTAATGCCATTAATTGTCTTGTCAAGCCACTTGTCCCCACCACTTCCACCCAATCACTAGATAAAAAGAAATAAAATTACTTGTTAAGATATTTTTTTTCTAGAAATTCCAAAATCAACATTTTCTGCCGACCTAATACGGTTGAAGTGATGATCCCCTTAAGTGAATGTCGATGTTGAGGATTCAATGATACGCTCATATTTTTAATCTGAGTAGGCATTCAAAAAATAGAAAATTCCACCCTTTCATTTACTGAAAGTAACATAAAAAACGTTCAGAAATTCATTCCAGGAATAATAGGCCTCGGGATCATGTGCCATTAATTTTGGTAGACTCATAATAACCCCAAATAATCTAAATAAATTACATGGAATTTTCGGGTCTTTACATTCTCCCCACCATAGGTCTTTTTGTCTTGGAAATCTACAACAAATCTTGGAGAACAAATGGCGATACTCAGCATGCATCTGAGCCTCCCACTCCCATGTTCTCTATTAGATATTCTCCTGCTAACAATGAATTCACAGTAGAGGAATCAACTTCCCACAATGGACCTGATCCTATCAATTCCCTATACCCACTAGGAACTCCGCAAACGTCTCCCCATCGTCGATTTCTAGCTCACCCCAGCTGATAACGTGTGGTGGATCATGCAAGTACCTCCTCAACTATTACATGTGGAATATATTATGCACCCGGTGCATCTGTGGGGGAAGAACTTGAGGGTACGCCACTTCTCCTACACTACTGAGGTTTTGGAAGGTTTTGATGAACCATGAAGAAAACGTGCCACCCGGACAAACCTCGGTAATCCTCATCGGGATGAGAACCGTAGGAAGACATATTCCCCCTCATAAAACACCAAGGGTCTCCCTCTCATTTCGGCATAAGACTTATGCAAGATCAATGCAGTCTTCATCCACTCCTGGATGATCTGCACCTTCTATGTGGTAGACTATTCCAACTGTGGACCCATAAATGCTAACTCCCCTGGGTCTATCCAGTAAAGAGGTTATCTGCATGGTTTCTCATACAAAGCCTTAAATGGGGCCATGCCTATGGTGGAGTGATAACTACTTTTGTATTAAAACTCTACTAAGGGTATGTGGTCCACCCTAAAATGGCTGAAATCGATAGAACAAGCTCGAAGAATTTCCTTAAGTGTTTGTATGGTCCACTATGTTTGACCATCTATCTGAGGGTGAAAGGTGGTTCTCAAGCATAGCTGAGTATGGAAGCCCTCTTTAAATTCCTTCCGCATGCAGAATATAAAATGGGCATCCCAAAATAATACGATCTTTGATGACTCTCAAAAAATTAGATATATCCCCTGTATATAGAGGCCTCCCAAGCCCTATGTTGATACCTTCTCTAAGATTGGTAAGAAGTGGGTCGACTTGGTGAGTCGGTCAACGATAACCGAGATGGAATAATGGCACCTGGACGTATGTGGTATCCCTTTCATGAATTCCATAGTGATACCATCCCATTTCCACTCTGTTACCTCAAGCGGCTAAGCTAATCCCATTGTTACCTGATGCTCTGCCTTCACTTTCTAATAAGTGAGGCATCATGATAAAAACATTACCACATATTTCATCGTCCCTGGCAACCATTACTAAAGTTGGAGGTCCTAGTACATCTTCACTAATCCTACATGTACTACCAAATGGGATGTGTGGAACTCCCTCAACAACTCCACTCAAAGCGTCATAGATACCATAGTGCACCCTCTGAAGAGGATGACATGCTCCCCACGTTCAAAAAATACCTCAAAGAGCCTGTCTTACAGATATCTGAGTACGTCTAGCCTTGCAGTCAACATCCCCTAGTTGTGCCTCTTAAACAGGTTGAAGAAGTGTGGGAGTGACATTCATAGACTGGAGGTAAGCTTCTTCATCTTTTTCCACAAAGGATAATTTCAACAGGACTAATTTCTCTATCACCTCACTCAACAGCTGTAGACCAGACAACATGGTGAGTGAATCTACTAATATGTTCCCATTGTCAAGAGTATAGACAATATCAAAGTCATTCTCCTGGAGGAACTCTAGCCACCATCATTGTCTCAGGTTCATGTTCTTCTATTAGAAGATATACCTGAGACTCTTGTGATCAGAGTAAACAGTAAACTGGTTACCCATTGAGTAGTGTTGCCACATCTTCAGTGAAAAGAACTTTTCTGCTAACTCCATGTCCTAGGTAGCATATTTATACTCATGATATCACAACATCCATGAGCTGTAGGTGATCACCGCTCACACTTTCATGAGGAAACAACCCAGTCCATCCCCTAATGCATCACAATAAACTATGTACCCAACACCCTCTTCTGGTAGCCTCAAAATGGGAGCATTATTTGTTCCTTACATAAGCTCCTAGAAACTCTGTTGGCACTTCTCTATCTACAAGGAAGGGTTCCCCTTCTTTGTCAATGCTGAAAAGGCTACCACTACCTTGGAGAACTCAGGTAGAAATCTTCAGCAGCACCCAAACAATCCCTAGAAACTCTGCACCTCGGTCACACTCCTCTGTGTCTCCCAAGAAAGAACAACCTCTATCAATGCTAGATCAAATGAAACTCCAACTTACGAGATAATTTTCGACAGTAAGTGGAATTCCCATATCTAGAACTAGAACATTGATACATTTCCATAAAGATGGTTCTCTAAGAGTGTATCTAGAACTATATGCAGGTGTGTGGTGTGCTCCTCCTCCAATGCTAGGTATATTAAGATGTCGTCAAAGAAGACCACCACAAAGATATTGAGGTATGGATGAAAGATCATATTCATGAGCCCCATGAAATCTACTTGATCGATGGTCACACAGAAAGGAATTAACAAGAAATCTTAATTTCCATACCGACATCTAAATGTTTTCTTCTATACATCCTCATCCCGTACTCTGATATGATGATATCCTGATCTGAGGTCTATCTTCAAAAACCAATGAGCTACATTCAGCTGGTCGAAGAGATCACTGATCCATAGGAGTGGATACTTGTTCTTCACAGTCACCCGGTTCATGCTCTGATAGTCCACATAAATCCTCAAGCTCCCATCCACCATTTTGGTGAATAAGATCAGTGATGTCCATGGAGAAAAATGGATCCTTATGAACCCCTTTACCTGAATGTCCTCCAGCGGTACCCACAACTCCTGAAGCTCTATAGGATCCATCTGATATGCTGGTGTAGATATCAGTGTCACCCTAGGGGTACATGTTGATGTAAAAGTCTTCCTATATACATAGAGGTAGTCCTATAACATCATCCTAAAAGACATCAACATACAAGTCCACCAATACATGATAAATCATACTCCTCACGTCACCTGTTCCAAGGGTGAGGCTAGCCACCTATTGAGTAATCGGTTGCACCCTCCTATGAGATAGTACATCCTGTTTTACAATGGTTTCCTTCTCACTGGTAAAGGTTAACCTAATCCCAACCTCACAGACACACCAAACCTTTAACCTAAAACAATCGATCTGACCATGCACAATGCATATCCAATTCATACTCAAGATGACGTCATAAGGCCTTGACGTTGCTACAACGAGATCACAACCAAAGCACCTACCTCCTAGAGTGAGCTCACACTACCTGCACTACAGTGTAATCATCAAATATTCTCCCATAGGTTTCTCTAATATTATGGATCAAGCTAAGGGCCGCATTAGAATCTCTGAGTTGTGAATCAGTGTCTGGGAAATAAAAGACTAACTGACACTTGTGTCAATAAGTTCTAAATATTGGATGGAAGAAAAATAGATCATACCTCTAATCATCTCTAGAGTTCCATGGTCATAGAACTCACCCTTCTAAAGTTGTGTTCTCCCTTGTCCACCTGCTCCCTATGGTCGGGGTGGACCTTCTGGTGGTGGTGGCAGTAGAACCTCAAATCGCCACCCACCGCCTAATGCATGGCATGATCCTCTGCCTCATCCTCCTCCCTTCAAGACTCATTACTCGAATCTTCACCTCTACCTCGATGGTTCCTCGAATGTCCGTTGATCATTGGTATGATAGGTCGGGTAGTCACAATCCATGTGGCCCTGCCCGCTGCACGTTAAGCACAATCTATCTACCAGCTAACTGTATCTACCTTGCGAGCTCCGTACCACCAAAATTTTGTCTGGGGGTTTTCCACTAGTGGGTTTGGCATGACATGACCTCTGATTAATCTATATATAGCCACATGTATATTAATCATCTACCTATTGTCCGATTGTTGATCTCACCATTGGTGCCTTCTCACCTATGAAGCTCTACAACAACAATGCTCACTCAAGCACTCAAGCCAATGTTGGGATATTTAGTGATATCATTGACACTCTGATCTCTCACCGGATACCCTGCTCAATGGTCTGGGCTCTAAATAATGGGTATCATACCATATCAGTAGAATAGCATGAGAGGTCAGTGAATCTTGACGAGTACTAGGCCACTGATAAGCTGCCCTTCTATAAGTGTCGCAACTCTTTGACACACACTGAGTATAGTGTCACTGGAACAAAATCCACCCATAAGAGGCTCTAAAATTACATCAAGTTGAGGGCCACCTTGTTAGGTGTCTAGAGCGTCAAGCTTCACCATCTTCCTAATGTGCACCAGAAAATGATAGAATCTAGCATAACCAGATGCTCTGCTGGTGTCTCAACGAAGAGATAAACTCTAGGAACAACCTCCAACCAGTCCTCAGCTACATGGGTATTTTTTCGCCTCAAAACCTTAGAGGAATCCGTATCTTGAAATCATTCAACACGCTCAGTTAACATGCAAGTTCTGGTGGTGTGGATGGCGGAATTTGCTGCCCAATGACTGGTGGTGTTGTTGGTGCACCACCCGAATGTGCTACCATTATAAGAGGGCCCTTCACCGAAGCCTCACCACTAGGTGGGCTGTCATCATGTTCTCTCTCAAGAATTATGGCTGGATATCAATGCGGTGACATCTTGAAAAGAAACAGGTGTACCACGGTCAATACGTTATACCAGGTGATCTCACTCAAAAGAGATAAATGTAAAAGAAATTCCCAAATAGACACAATAAGTGTTTTTGTGCACCGAGTTAGAAATCAGAATTTAAGGTCCTAGTATATGGATACTTAGGCCTCCGCACCAAAAACGGACTACATATATTGAAAAGCATACTGAAAACACATAAAACAATTACATCATTAAAAAGAATAGAGTAATAGTTTCTCGGTATAACTGACTCTTCTAATCCCACATTGTCATGTCCCATCCCTAGGGCCCGTGTTGTGACTAACCCAAGCTCACCTTCCATTGGATAGGGGTCGGAGAATAGAATCAGAAAGGCATCTCCCTAAAAAGGGAAAACATTACGTTTAAACCTGTACAAACACACAATCCAAGAATACATCAAGATGAAACCACAAAGTAAAACTGTAGTAGTAAAGGTGTTTACTGAATGTAAAGGGTCTCGATTACAAACTCAACTAAAAGATAAAAATAAAATAGAAATATAGAAAACAACAACTAGAATCATCCACCTAAGATCCTACCTGAAGGGTAGGTAGAACTCATCTCCATTGATATCCACATCACCCAATATCCTCTATGGACTGCCAGGTCCTGGATCCCTCAATTCGCATCTAAGCTCCTTGTCATCTACACAAGGCAAAACCGTGTGCGGGAAAAGACCGTGCAGGGGTGAGTATAATAATTCTCAGTAGGGACCCAGAAACCCCTAAAGGTCTCTCATAATTCCACAAAGGAAAACCATAAGGAATGATATCAATCCAAAATCACAAAGAAATTGACACCGATCAAACCAGGTATAAGTAAAGAACAAAATTACAATTGATTAGTCAAGAAGATAGATCATCTTATTCTCTGAAGAGGCACTTATTCCTACCGTATGGAGTCTGACTCACACAGGTTCGGTAGGTACTAACCTTCGCAGGACCCAAACAGGATCCGATCGACTCAGATTTGATAGGTACTAACCACCGCAAGACCCACACAGGATCATACCAACATAGGATTGGTACGCATTGACCAAAAAAGGTTCACTAAGCGCTGGACCACACAAAATCTAACCCACATAGGATTGGTATGCGTTGAACCACACATGATCACTGAGTGTTGACTCACACAGGATATGACCCACAAAGGATAGGTATGTCATTGATCCATGAGTGGCCAATCTAAGGATAGTCTTTGTCAGGTCACATATTGCTAATCTTCTCAGGATTTGTAGGTGCTAACCCATATAAGATCTCTTAGTACTAACCTCCATATGATCTATCTCCAACCTCCACATCACTGCCAGCTACTGGATTCCCAATCATGTTATTCATGATTCTGGGAGAACCGCTCCTCAATCCATCAGTCATATTTCAACTAGAACCAAGTCCCATGAAGAGGTAGCCCGATGATCCTTCACATTATAAGGGTTCCAACGCAACAGACGGTGGGTCAACTAGACACCCAGTTTGTATGTTATTGTAATTTTAGTGCCATGGGACCAGTTGGATTCATGGTCGATCCAACCTAGCCATACTCATGGATTATTTAAAAAGGATAATCTTGTACCAAGGATCCATGATCTGTAGACGGTTCGTGAAACAGATGTCCAGTTCGCAAGATACAGTAACTTATGTGTAATAGGGCCCGATTGGTGTCCGGGTCTGGTCCGACCCGCCCCAACCTGGCCTAAACTATCTTGGGATAGCCCAGTTGGGTTGTTCAATGGAGGTCTTGGCCCACCGGATGGCGTGAAACATGCCGGGTCACATGGTCTGCTGCACCCGAACAGCTCAAAGGATCCCTTCAGCTATTTTATTGGTTGTGCCAGGTGGTGCAACCTTGTAACCCATAGGACCCATAGTGAGTGGGTCCCCAACATCTCCGTGTCTTCGAGCTGTGGCTTCCATCAGTGTTACATGCAAGGGCACACTGACTCCACCTCCTTAGAAGGCCACTTCTGGCTGCATGTTTGACTATCGTGGTGCCGAGCAGTGCCGCTCTTCCACTGTGGCGAGCAGTTTCCGGTCGCTGCCCTCGTTCGACGGTGCCGATCGCTGGTATAGCCGTGCCGGTGCCACACCGGTACTTTATCCCCGGGCCACTATGTGAGCTCTTGTGGTCTGTTCTTCCTTCCAGACATGTGTACGGTGCTCTCAAGATGCCTCCTTCATTGCGCGACTCTCTGGATCAAGGTTTTGTCATGTTGGAACAACCCGCCTCCGAAGAATGCAATGAAAAACAAGTAGCGGACGGTCTGAGCCTTGATTTTTTGGCCCACCAGCTCTGTGATATCTATAACACCCCAAGCTTCCATGGTACATTTCCCTTTGAATAATGTTTTAGCTTGCATTGTATGCAACTTCAAGATTCTAACACTCCGCGACCAATCAAAGTAGCCGTTATGAATAGTAATACCCACTTTTTGAATTTTTCTAAATTTTATTATTCAAATTGGACTTCATTTTTTTATTTTTAATATCAAAATTATCTTCGGATGAAATTTCCGTATTTTTCTAAGGACTTAAAATTTCTGATGAATAGTGAAAATTACTATATTTTAATTAAATTTTTTTTAATCGAAATAATTAATATTGATAAATTCTGAATTTGAGTGATTTTAAAGTGTATTCATAATATATTTTTGCAACTTAATACAATTTTGGTCATTATACATAATTTCACATTTAAACTAGACATAAACAAGTGTCAAACTTTTGATAGTTATTATCTCTTAAAAACATGCTTTTTGTTTTAACAACGGGAATTAATTTTAAATTATTTTCTGCCACATCTTTGTTTTGAATTTGGAAAAATGGATTCCATATTTGGAATCAGGATTTCCAAATTGTGTAAATAGGTAACATTCATTTTTAGACATTTTGAATAATTACTTCGATAAATATTTTATTTACCATGGTCAAAGGGTAAATCCGGTAAATAAGGTTAAAAAAATAATATTATAATAATAATAAATTACCATAAACATGTCGTAACCTTATTTGTTGATTAATGTCCGGCCATGGGCATCTTTGGGTCGATTTGGGGATCCCATGGATCTACTTGTTGGTGATAAGGACACTTTATATTAATTAAGTTACAATAAATACAAAAAAGACATAGTATATATCTTTTAGCACAACAATTTTTACATAGGGTTATATATGTTACAATTTTGTCTATAAATATTAATTAGAAATATAAAATGATTTTCTACATAATTTTATTTTACTTATAATTTTTAGATATTAAATAATTTAATTTATTTATGACACAATAATGATGCAGTAATTATCGTATTAATGAATGATTAATATAATTGATATTATAAATTCCCAAATAAATGTAATTTGAGACTTTGTATATATTCCAATAATTTTATTAGGTTAATATGACCTATTAGGATTATTTATATAATTTTTTTTGAAGTAATAATGCTATTATAAATTTATAAAAAACAAAATACCCAATAGTGTCAAAATTGACATAAAAGAGATTTTAAAACAAATATTATATTATTAATTGATATTCAATTCCTAAAAATCTAAGGTTCGGCAAAGAGACTTTTAACATGATAGGTGTATCATTAATGGACCACTTGGGGGTCTCTTAAAGGTATATAGTATGTTAATTAACTATATAATATAAAAATACAAGGTGACATGGTAAGTTTCAAACTAATTAACTAAGAGTCAAAACTAAAGGATAAAGTAAATATAATGAACCAAACCTATCTAAATTATATTGTTTGAGTGGTTTTAAACCCATCCCCACATTAAACTTTGAATAATACACATTTTATCCATTAGAAACCTAATATGATTTTATTATAAAATAATACTTTAAGTATTTCCTAAAGAGCCCCTCACCCCTCTTATAAAAGGGAACTCCCCCTTATCATTAATTCACGCCTTCAAAGCCATTTGGATCGGCCAAAACCTTCCCAAATATCCTCCAAAATACCCTAACATGAACATAGAGGCCATATTTTGATAATAAAGACAACCTACGGAGCCCTTTTGTAAAATCAAAAGGAAGAACCCGAAGAAGAGTTAAAGTTTTCACCACCCTTTTTCAAGTTCATTTCTTCTTCAACTTCTTCTTTCATTGTTATTCCCATTCTAAAATAATAACTCCAGTATCTTATATATACATAGATGTTATTATAAATATGGTACAACCATATTCAGTATTCTATCCAACCTATGAATGACATGTCACCATACGTGTGTACGTACGGCGTACCGTCTCCACGTCGTGGTGTAATTGTTATTCAAAAAATTATTATTTGGATGGGTATAATAATGATTTATAATTAATGTAAATAATAAATATAACACTATAATAATTCTGTATACATGATATACCATCCAATAATATATTATTTTAATATCAAAATAATGATATTGTCGCTCGTGCGTACGTACAGACTACCTTCTCCATGAACGCGATGAGATTCATTACCCATCTTATCCATTAAAGTATAATTATCATTTGATGATTAAATATAATGTTTAAGGCCTTGATATAATTTTGGATATGAATAAGATACAATCTATCCATAATAAACATGACTTATTTCACAAAACATATAAAAGAAAATGAGTAAGTTAACACCTGAAACGATGATAATACTAAGATATTATTTACAAAACAATGTTAAAAGACATATATGATATCATATTATTGTATATGATTCTTGTATAATTTAATAGAAATTATTTCACTATTATACAGGAGGTTAACCTACCCTCGACAAAGGAAAAGTATAAGGTAAGGGTTTATTTCACAATATCTTCTTTATCCAAGATTGTTTATACATAATTATCTACTGGGACCTCTTTATCATCCACATCCATGTTTCTTAAAAATGTATTTCAATCATTCCTACGATTTTAAAGAATATGGTTTAAAGTCATTTATACCCTTTTTTGAATTTTTATAAGATGTTTATAAAGGAATCTTTCTGTCATTTTCAAAACAAGGTCCATTTTATCATTTTCGACAAAATTGAGGTAAGAATGTATTTTTTTTAACTTATACGGTTGGTGCGGCTATTTTCCGCTATTATAACATCGTCGAAGCATCCCTTAAAAGCTTATATGAATATTTCCAAAATAAATATTTTCATTTTGTGATTCTTAAATGATTTCAAAATATAAAGCGATATGTCTCTAAAGAAAGGTTTTGATTTCATCTATGTCAACATCTTTTGATGAATTTTAAGTTTATTTGAAGTTAATTTATTATGATACAAATCTTCCATATTGTATTGAAGTTTTTTTTATATGTTTTAATATGGAAGTTCTATTTTTATACCATTCATTTCTCATGGTTAAAGTATTCAAATTTCATATGCTAGTTTTAATACGAATATTTATGATATGTCCAAACCTTTTCATATGAGGAATGTATTGGACTTAGTAACTGACGGGTGGAGCCCGCTATATCTCCTTGATGAATCGGTAGGTCTCATGAGACAACTAGACATTGAATTGGATGAGGTATTTCCCCAATTGTAATTATGGTTTTGGCCGAGGCCTTAATTATTTTAGATGTCTTGGCCGAGGCCTTGACAAAATGTTTCAGAATGTCCAGCATTATACATTCCCTCATTATGGAAATAATATTGATGGTTCATGTGGTCATTCCACTTGTTGAATACCCATGATTAAGTTTTATTATGGCATTATGTATTTAGATCATAATATTTCCATAAAAGTATTCATGTTTATTATTTTTAAAGGCATGTGGTTTTCAATTATTTACCATGATTAATATTTATGTCATTTATTGCTGTATTACTTACCCTTACTGAGCATTTGAGCACACCCATTTCATATATTTCTTTTTCCCTGGATATGATGAAGTTAGTTATGAGTGACCTATAGGAATAATCTAGGAGGGTTGGATGCTTATAATGAAATATATTATTGTTGTCTTTCCCTTCAAGATGTAAAGTTGAACATATGTATGAATATTGTTTCCAAGGCTACAAAACTGATCAATCTTTTGATATTTGATCTTTCTTGTGATCGTGCCAATGTTATGTAATAATGCAAGGACTATAGGTAACTGGGGTTGGGGCATTATAGTTGGTATCAGAGGAAGTTTAGTACAAACCATAGAACTAGATTTAGATAAACTTTGATTAGATCACATAGCCCTAAGATAGTCTTTGAGGATTAGTATAGAAGAACTTCCTAGAATTTTGGTTTTTTAGAGATTTTGTGAGTTTTCCTAGAAATACATCCATGTCTAGATACGAGTAGGTAGAGGCGGCTTTGGAACATATGTACCTAGGGGTAAAACCCGAAAACACCACTTTTAGCTAGACTCAAATAGGAACTGGTGCACAACAACGGGCCTTGCTGCACTCTTGGTTACGACACTCCCAGGGGATATGCTTAGGACAATTTTATTTTTCATTACAAACAATTATGAAGGGTTATGAGTATATACCTCCTCAAAGAAAACCTTTTTTTTAAGATTATGGATTATATCTATAAAATGTTTAATTTATGTTAAGTGTTTTAGAAGTTTGGAATTATATATTTCAATTCATAAACTAATCCAGTTTATGCCATTGTTTAGAAATGGGACCTAGTGGAAGGACTGGAAACCATATCAAAACATGTGCTCCATGTAGGTAATTTCCTCCCGCTCAAGATAATTATAATGGATCTAGTGATGCAACTGGTGCTGATCAGCTTATCACCATACTAGGACAACTCACTCAGGTTATGAATAATAAACTTACCCATATGGAGCACCCAGATCCACAGTGTGGCAGATCTATGTTATATCCCTTCATGAGGCCACAACCACCGACATTAAATGGGAGTAAAAATCCATTAGTGTTTGAGAAATGTATAAAATCCTTAGAGAAAATATTCCATGCTTTGGGGAGTAGCAAAAGGGAAAAAGTTGTCATGGCAGTTTACCGCCTCACTAGAGATGCTTTCTAATGGTGGTCCATGATTTAAAATACAAAGGAAGATGATTAATTATCAAATATGGAATAGAGGGAGTTCAAAGAGCTTTTATTAGAAAAATACTTTCCTCGTGACCATCGATCAGATATAGAAAGGAAATTTCTGAGTCTGAGGCAAAAGGATGATGAGAATGTCACAAAGTATGAGGCTAACATTACGAGGTTAGGGAGGTATGCTTCAGATTATATACGTAACCCAAGAAGTAAGATTGATTGTTTCTTTTTTGTGTTAAAACCGTTTCTCTGTCGAGAATTAGTATCATAATCCTTCTTATCATACAAAGATATTGTCTCATGTGCTATCAAGAAAGAAAATGAATTCTTTATGTCTTATGACAACAAAGTAAAGAAGATAAGAAGAGAACGGTGGAGCAAGAGATAGATAAAGGGAAAAAGGGAAAGATAGATTTCCATTATAAGATAATTGTGGGTAGAATCACCACGGTACTTGCCTAAATGGATTGGGAGTTTGTTATAACTGTGGAGAAAAGGGTCACCAGGCTCGTGTTTGCAAGGGAATGAAAGAGGCTATCAATGTTGAATGCTAAAATTGTAGATAAATGGGGAATTATGAAAATGAATTCCCTAAGCACCAAGGGAACATACCTTATAAAATGCCATGGGATCGAGGACAAGCATAGGCTGTTACTACAGTTGAAGAATAATAATTATTGTCTTTGTGTTTTTGGACTCAAGGATTATATTCTGGTTATGAGAATAATATGATATATATAAGGACTGTACTACAATAATTGTTGTTTTCATTAATGTTTTAATATGATTTAGGTAATAATATTTTCAGTATGTGACAATAAGTGAAACTTTACTTTGGGGGAATGTGATGTTACAATTGATTTTTTAATTTAGATACCTTTTACAGAGAGTCTGGATAGATGTACATTAGATAACTATAATGCTTGGAATGGATTAAGTTGAACACTGTAAAGAATTGTTTAAGGTTAAAAAATTTCTTATGATTATTTTTGGAATATTATGATACTATAGTTTTAGGAAGAGTACAACATAGAGGTCGAGAGATAACCCGTCACGTCGGACAAAGCTGCAGGAATCGAACCCACAACCATAGTGCGACATGCCTTTATTACCTACCACTATCCTATAAAAAGTCCGTGGTTATTAAAAAATATTTTCCTTCATTATAATGGAATGTGTTTGGAACCTTATATTAGGATAAATATAATATTTTTGAGTTCTATTATCTTTTAGAGTGAAAGATGAGTTTTTGGAAGAAATTAGTTGAAGGACGAAACACTACTTGTAAAGTATATATATTTCACATAATTTATGAAGACATTAATTCTTAAACCATAGGGAAGGTATATTAAAACCAAAAATGTGTTATCCTAATAACCTATGTTTTGTTGAACTGATGATATTTTAAATCATCATAGACTGATGGCTTTGAGGCCCTCAATTTTACACTTGTTTGTGATTGATGACCTCAATTACTCTCTATAAATATTTACATTTTTACTCTAATTACATGTCTATAATTTCCGACAGTGTTCTTTTATTACAAAACCTAATTTGGTGGTGACATTCTCATTTCCCTTTCCCTCTTATTAAAACTAAATTTTATTAACCCTATTTCCGATATGGGTTTTCCACAAAGGTATTTTCTATTTTCAAACTTTTAATTTTGAAAAAAAATTCAAATTGCGAGGACGCAATTTATTGAAGGATAGGAGAATGTAACACCCCAAGCTTCCACGATACATTTCCCTTTAAATAATTCAATAGCTTGCATTGTACGCAACTTCAAGATTCTAACACGCCGCGACCAATCAAAGTAGCCGTTATGAATAGTAATACCCACTTTTTGAAATTTTATAAATTTTATTATTCAAATTGGGATTCATTTTTTGATTTGTAATATCTAAATATTATTAGGATGAAATTTTGGTATTTATCTGAGGATTTCAAATTTTTTATGAATAGTGAAAATTGCTAAATTTTAATTAAAAACAACTTTTTTTAATCAAAATAATTAATAGTGCTAAATTATGAATTTGAGTGGTTTTAAAGTATATTTATAATCTAGTTTTACCATTTAATAAAATTTAGGTCATTAGACATAATTTCACATTTAAAATAGACATAAACAAGTGTCAAACTTTTGATAGTTATTATCTCTTAAAAACACGCTTTTTATTTTAACGACGTGAATTAATTTGAAATTAATTTATGACACTTCTGTGTTTTGAAATTGGAAAAATGGATTCCATATTTGGAATCAGGATTTATAAATTGTTTAAATAGGTAACTTTAATTTTTTAGACATTTTGAATAATTACTTTCGTAAATATTTTATTTACCATGATTAAAGGGTAAATCCGGTAAATAATGGTAAACATATAATATTAAAATAATAATAAATTACCCTAAAACGTATCCTAACCTTATTGGTTCATACATTTCTGACCATGGGCATCTTTGAGTCGATTTTGGGACCCCATGGAGCCACGTGTTGGTGATAAGGACACATTATATTAATTATGTTAAAATAAATACAAAAGAAGACATAACCTTATTTCTTTTAGAAAAACAATTTCTACATAGGGATATATATGTTAAAATTTATACTATAAATATTAAATAGAAATATAAAACGATTTCCTACATAATGGTATTTTACTTATAATTTTTAGACATTATATAATTTAATTTATTTATGGCACAATGATGGTGCATTAATTACCGTATTAATGAATGATTAAGATAATTGATATTATAAATAACCAAATAAATTCAATTTGAAACTTTTTATAAATTCCACAAAATTTCGAGGTTAATATGACATATTTGGATTATTTATATAAATTTTTTTCGATATAATAATGCTGTTATGAATTTATCAAAAACAAAATACCTAATAGTGTCAAAATTGACATAAAAGCATTTTTGAACAAAATATTATATTATTAATTGATATTCAATTCCTAAAATTCTAAGGTTCAGCCAAGAGACTTATATCATGATATATGTATCATTAATGGACCAATTGGGGGTTTCTTAGAGGTAAATAGTACGTTTAATATCTATATAATTAAAAAATACAATGTGAAATGGTAAGTGTCAAACTAATTAACTATGAGTCAAAACTAAAGGATAAGGGTAATATAATGACCCAAACCTGTCTAACATCTATTGGTTGAGTGGTTTTAGACCCATCCCCACCTTAAAATTTGAATAATCCACTTTTTATCCATTAGAAAAAGAATATTATTTTATTATAAAATAATACTTTATGTTTTTCCTAAAGAGCCCCTCACTCCTCTTATAAAAAGGCACTGCCCCTTCTCAATTATTCACATCTTCAAAGCCATTTTTCTCGGCCAACCACTACACAAATAACCTCCCAACATCCCTCACTTCAACATAGAGGCCATATATTGATCATAAATCCAACCTAAGGAGCCCTTTTGATCAAATCAAAAGGAAGAACCCGAAAAAGAGGAAATGTTTTCACCACCCTTTTTCAAGTTCGTTTCTTCTTCAACTTCTTCATTCATTGTTATTACCATTATAAAATAATATCTCCAGTATCTTCCTTATACTGAGATATTATTATAAATATTGTGCAACCATATTTAGTATTCCATCCATCCTATTAATGACATGTCACCATACGTGCGTACGTACGGCTTACCGTCTACACGTCGTGGTGTAATTGTTATTCAAAATATTATTATCTAGATGGGTTTAATAATGATGTGTAATTCATGTAAATTATACATATAACATGATAATTATTCTTTATCTATGATATACCATCCAATCATATATTATTTTAATATCAAAAGATTGATATTGTCGCTCGTGCGTACGTACGGACTACTGTCTCCACGAACACTATGAGATTCATTCCCCATCATATCCATTCAAGTATAATTTTCATTTGATGTTTAAAAATAATGTTTAAGGACTTGATATAATTCTGTTTATGAGTAAGATAAAACCTATCCATAATAAACAAGTCTTATTTCACAAAACATATAATAGAAAATGAGTTAGTTAACACCTGAAATGACGATAATAATAAGATATTATTAACAAAACAATGTTAAAGGACATATATGATATCCTATTAATGTATATTCTTCTTGTATAATTTAATAACAATTATTTCACCATTATACAGGAGTTTAACCTACCCTCGACAAAGGAAACGTATAAGGTAAGGGTTTATTTCACAATCTTTTCATTATCCGAGGTTGTTTATTTGTAATTTTCTACAGGGACCTCTTTATCATCCACATATATGTTTATTAAAAATGTATTTCAAAACATTCTTACTATTTTACAGGATATGGGTTAAATTCATTTATACCATTGTTTGACTTTTTATAATAATTTTATAAAGGAATCTTTCCGTAGTTTTCCAAACAAGGTCCTTTTTATCCTTTTCGACAAAATTAAGGTAAGAATGACTTTTTTTAACTTATACGGTAGGTGCGGCTATTTTCCGCCATTATAACATCGTCCAAGAATCCCTTAAAATCTTATAAGAAAATTTTCAAAAGAAATATTTTCTTTATGTGACCCTTAAATGATTTCAAAATATAAAGAGATATGTCTCTAAAAAAGGTTTTGATTTCATCTATGTCAACATCCTTTGATGTATTTTAAGTTTATTTGAAGTTGATTTATTATGATACAAAACTTCCATATTGTATTGAAGTTTTTGTGATATGTTTGACTGTAGATGTTCTATTTTTATACAATTCATTTCTTATGGTTAAAGTATTGGCATTTCCTATTCTAGTTTTAAAAGGAATGTTTATGATATGTTTAATCCTTTTCATATGAGATATGTATTGGACCTAGTAAGTGACCGGTGGAGCCCGCTTTAGCTTCACGATGCATTGGTAGGTCTAATGAGACAACTATATGTGGAATTGGGTGAGGCCCTTTCCCAATTTGATTTATGGTTTTGGCTGAGGCCTTAATCATTTTAGACGTCTTGGCCGAGGCCTTGAAAAAATGTTTCAGAATGACCGATATTACACATTCCCTCAATATGGAAATAATATTGATTGTTCATTTGGTCATTCGACTAGTAGAATACCAATGATTATGTTTTATTATGGAATTATTTACTCATCTCATAATCTTTCCATAGAAGTATTTACGTTTATTATTGGTAAAGGCATTTGGTTTTCAATTATTTACCATTCTTAATATTTATGTCATTTTTCGCTGTATTACATACCCTTAACTAAGTGTTTGAGCTCACCCATTTCTTATGATTCATTTTCCCAGGATATGAAGAAGTTAGTTATGAGTAACCTGTAGGCATAATCTTGGAGGCTTGGATGCTTCTAATGAAATATATTATTGTGGTATTTCCCTTCAAGATGTAAAGTTGAACATACGTATGAATCTTGTTTCCAAGGCTACTAAACTGATTGGTATTTAGAGATTTGATCTTTCATGTGATCATGCCAATTTTGTTTAATAATGCACCAACTCTGGGTAATTGGGGTTGGGGCGTTACAATAGAATTATAACAAGTGGGGGTAAATTATACATCACATTAAAGATAATGATAAACCCATTCAAATCCACTTAATCGGCCCCACACAAATTCACGAATAATGAGAAGAAACGTGGGAATTTCTTGAATTATATAACAACCACTACCTCATGAACCGTCAGAGGTATTGAGGTCATTGGTGGACATAGATTTCTGGTTAGAGTGAGCTCTTCAGAATTCATCGATCTCGGATCATCGACACACAAGCTTCCATCCTCCGTCGGTGGAAGACATCGCGTCAATTCGACAAAGGTTCCTTGCTTGGTGAAGCTATGTCATAACCCCACCCTGAGCCTCAATTAAATAGTGGGGGAAGGGTGAGTAATGCACCAAGTAATTAATGAGGGTCATTTAATGAATGAACCTCTTAATTCACTAATGGTTTAGTTACAAATAAAGGAGATTCAAGCCATTAAATAGATTGAAAAGTCACCGGTCCCCACCACCGCCTTTCATCCAAAGGACAAAAAGAAATAAAATAACTTGGTATGTTATTTTAATATTTTTATATAAAGTCCAAAATTTAAATTTTTCTCCAAACATTCTACGGTTGTAGTAGAGCATCCCTTAAGTGAATACTGGCACTGTCGATTCAACGGTTTCCTTGAATATTTAATCTGAGAACTAGTTAAAAATATAGAAAATGTCACCTGTGTGTTTACTGTATCAACCTTTAAAAAGTTCAAAAATTCATTTTAGGCACATCGGTCCTCAGAATCACACACCGTCAATTTTCACAGACTTATAATAGTCCCAAATAATTTAAACAAATTACATGGAATTTGTGGGTCTTTACATGGAAAAACTCCCATGTACCCTTTGATATCATAAATAATTTATCATTACCCAATCCATTGGAGTGAGAAATAGGTCCCACCCATCATATAAAAAATCAAACATACATACACTACAAAATAAGAAAACATTCATCGTATCATGAACCATAATAATAGATGGGTTTAATAAATATCATATCATAACCTAATAAATGAAATGGATATTATGAACACTTTACCCTATCATAACATTTTAAAATATATTGGACTTAATATAATTTCATCATATAATAAACCATGAAAATAAGTGGGTTCCGTTATCATTTTATCATGGTATAACCCATTGATGAGAAATGGGGTTCATAAAAAATATTTCATCATACACATAGAAAAATCAATGAAAGAATAAGAATAGTTTACTTGGATCCTATCACCAATAAAACATGAACTACATCCAAGAATTTCATATTATATGGAAAATAATTTTGGAATTATCAATTATGAATTTTCATGAGGAAACTAATCTTGAATCATCTCAAAGTGTCTCATACCACTTTGAAACATTTGAATCACAATACCTATGAAAGTATAACATATATGAGGCTTATAATATCATTATAATATTGATATTCATTATATAACATGTCAAATATTATTATATTAACATTGGAGAATAATATTGGTGCATAACAAGGCATGTGTCTCAATGAAGGATAACTTAGACTAAATTATTTCACCAGTTTGATAACTTTTGTACCATAGACCCTATGAAAGAGAGATCATAAAATCGATATATAAATACCCATAAATTTAATAATTATAAAAATATAATAAATTCATTTTCAATATATTCACCACACAAGATTAATTGATGTTGAATATACCATAAGTCTCGCAGGAATAAAAGTGAGACTAGAAATCATATTACTACATGAGTAACGTTAAAATCATGATAACCATGAAAGAATAAAATCAATTAAAAAATTTAATAATATGAATTAAATTAAATTCATTATATAAAATTTCATAAGTAATTTTATTCAGATTTTATAAGAATATAGGTGCATTACATGACATGTGTCTTAATGATTGAAAATTGGGACCAAATTACATTATCGATAAGGTAACATTTTAACCACAAGACCCATGAAAGAGGGATAAAAAATGGATATGTAAATGACCATAAATTTCATAATAAAAATCATATAATTTATTTATTTTCAGTATATAAATCACAAAGAAGAAACAAGTGGTGAATATTTCATAATTCTAAAAGAAAAAAAGTGAGACAAGAAATCCATTTACTACATGAGTAATTTTTAATCATGATCCCCTTGAAAGAATAACATAAATTAAAACTTTTAATATCATTAAATAAATTAAATTCATGATATATCATGTCATTGGGAATTATAGACACATCATTGAAGAATATAGGTGCATAACATGCATGTGTCTCAATGAAGGAAAATTGAGACAAAATTACATTATTTATTTGGTAACTTTTAAACCATAAACCCCATGAAATAGAGACCATAAAATGGATATGAAAAACAAATTCAATAAGAAACATATACCACATTAATGGTCATTATATTCACCACACAAAATAAATGAGTGATGAATATGGAAAATGTTTTTCATAAATAAAAGTGAAACTAGAAATTCCCTTACTACATGTGTACGTTTTAAATGGTGATCCCAATAAAATAATAAAATAAATTAAAAAAATTTATATAATTAAATAAATTATTTAATATTTTTTAAGGTTATTATATACCCCAAACAACAAAAGTAAGTTGTGAATATAACATTTAACACACAGAAATAAATGTGAGATTAGAAAACCCTTACCTTCAGTCTTGACATTATTTTTACATATTATGACCTATAATATAATAAATATTATTTTATTATAAATCTATTAAATAGAAATATTTTATACTTAATACCCTATAATATTTTATTATGAATTTATATTACACTTTTATTTACAAATTTATATTAATTTTATCTTTCAGTTAATAACCGCTTTGTTTTGTCATATATGTTTTTGCTTGTTATTCATGAGCCACATACTTATATCTGGATTTAATTATTTATGGAATGTTAAACATGATATAAAAATAATATATATTCATTATATAATTGTTTATAATAATCTATAAAATATATAAATTGAAAATGAAATATGCCGTTCAGGGAGATGTATGCCATACATACACATGAAGGTTGATTCCATTTTCATGGCTCATTGAATGAAATGAAAGTAATTGAAATACATGTATATATATAATATAATTGAAGTATAATTATTATTTAATTTTAGTCATAATAGTATACTATATTCATTTTTAATACATTCCTTGTAAAATGTGAATTAATTACATCACTTTAAAGGGGTGGTAGTCCACACATCCACAAACAATGTTATCTTATGTACACAAAATTGAAATCATGAATATATGTGTTATATGAATATTAAAAAATTATTATAATTACATAAATATTATTTATATCATATTAAAATTTATTTTCCATCATAATTTTCTATAATGAAAGGTTGTAATGAAAAAATGAACGACATCATCTTGCGATGCAGTAGTTCACCATACATGAATAGTAAGTTCATTACCAAATTGATGGAAGTGTTTGTAGGAAAAGGTTGAACCATTAATAAAAAATATCAGTATATTAAAAAAATATGGTATTATATAATCATTAAATAAGAATAATTTAATGTATGGAGAATGAAATAAAATATTAATGGATGTTGAATAATGTTACCTCTTTTTTTGGTAACTCTCTTTGGTTTGTAGTAAAGGGATTCCATGGTTGGATTTATTACCAAATTGGGGACTATAAGGTAATATGATGAATATTTGGAGCTTATTTAGGTATTTTATGGTTGAGACAAAAGGTCTCGATAGGTTTTAGGAAGGGGAAGATTGAATGCCTTTTTGTAGTGGAGGGGTGGCATTGTTGTGATTATTTAAAGGAAATCACAACTAAGAGGCCTCCCTTTACTCATGTGCTTAAAAATGGAAAAATAATGGATTAAAGGTGATTTACGGTCAATAAAATATATAATTTAAAAAAATTAAATCCCATGTGTGTTGGAAATTAATTTTAAAAGAAGCGCATGTAACACACAAAAACACTGATTAACTCGAACTGTGTTAATAATAATTTATCTATTTAATGGTTAACATGATACTTATAAAATATCAATTGGTTCATGATTTGACCATATTTTATATTTATCAACATTTATAAATCATTTGTATGAATATATTAATATCTTTTAATTTTAATTATTTTTAAAAATATCATTTATTATGAAATAATATTAATGCCAATTTCGAAATAATTTATTAAATTTTGATTTAAAAATATCAAAAGCATATTTGAATTAAAATATATTAAGTTTACATATATTTATCCTGATATATTCATCTAAAAAACAATGTAATACACAATTTCATTAAATTTACCTAACTTTTAATATCTTCAGTATCATTTATTTAATTTAATTATTAACTAAATAATAATTGTGTTAGAGTTTGTTAAGTATTTAATGTAACTATATAATAAAAAAAAATTAATGTCAAATTATAATGATAATTAATCTAAATTAACTTTAAAAATAATGTTTATAACCAAAACTAGGTATCTTATTCTATATTCTAAAGCTTTATACATTTCAATGGTAAGGAGGGTTCCTCTGTTGTCTTTTTTACATACCTATCTTATTATATAGGTCAATTTCAAGGAATAAAATCCAAATAAATCCTAACATTATATCAAAGAGAGGGTATTCTCTAACTATTGGATTTCAATGAATTTTGAGACAATTTATAGGTAATTTTGGCCCTTAAGGTAAGGGTTTAGCCCCTTATTAAGCGTACTTTTACCATAACTATTGTTATTAATTTTAATGAAACCCAATATTATTTTAGGTAAATAAATAATTAGATCTTATTATGCTAAAAATATTTTACTGATTACAACTGTTTAAATTTTTCCAAATTCAATTCATATAAGTTCAAAAATTACATTTAAAACTAATCATGTAGACATTGTGGGAAAGCATGTTTTTAGAGTGAAAATGTTCAAAAGTTAAATAATTTTTTATATATAAATTTAAAATAAAAGTGATTTTAAGAAGATAAATTGTGTTAATTTATTTATTATTTTTCTATTTTTTCAATAAAAAATAATATAAAATGTAATTTATCATTAATAATTTTATAAATGAAAATGTAATTTTTTTAAAAAATGTCGTATTTTTCATTATTAATCATATAAAAAATATTCTTAGAGAAAAATAATCCAAATATAACTTTTGACATTCTAATTTTTGAAAACTTTTCTATTTGGAATTTTTTTTAAATTTTAAAAATTTTGTTTCATAATAGTTGTGCCACTAAAAGGTTGTAAAATTCTTTCTTCTGTGTAACGCAAGATAACTCAATGTTTCGTGTAACAAAAAAATATCATGGGGTAGCATATAAAAAACACTATCTTGATTTATCTTGTAAAGAATTTATAAATTATTTCCTCCATATAACACAAGCAATATTTAGTGTTTCAAGAAATGAAAAATATCCAAATGTTTAAATTAATTCAAAAAATATTTGCCAAAATCTCAGGGTGTTAGAAAACCACTTTCCAAAAACACTTTTAATACAATTTTATAAACAGTACAAACCATAAATAAAAAATGAACAAAAATAGCAGGAAACATTACCTCATTGAAAGGACACACAATATATATGAATTTAGTCACCTTTAATTACAAGAATAACAGGAAATGAAAAAAATCAAAGGAGAATATGCTAGATGGACCACCCATCAAATCTCAATTGTCGCAAATTACACCCTAGACTGTGAAGTGATATTTTCCTAACAAGATTATAACAAGACACAACAAACGTTGGATTAAATTGTGTCCAAAAAATAACAAAAAACACTATACAATCCCACAAAATCATCTTCAGAATGACACATCCACATTAAGTAAAAATTAATATTCAACACTCAAGAAATCAACAAATTTCAAAATAACAGGTACACATAAAAACACATTCCTCAAACCAGAAGGAAACCATTCACCTTCAATTGTTATGGGAAATCCAATCTAATAATCTCCCTTTATAATCGCTACATGACTAAATCCCTAGGATTGAACCATCTTGAACCATAAACCCTACTAACATAGTAAATTATGGTTTTTGGGAGAAGGAGAAACCTATGATAAATGGTAAGGGACTTGAAAATAAAGATAATAAAGGGTGAGTGGGATAAATTATCTTGTAAACCTCTTGAAAATCATGAAATATGAGTTACGAATCAAACGTACAAGAAGGGGTAACTCCCCTAAGGATTCTAGGATTCTATCGAATTAATGGTTTGGAAGAGGGATGACAAAACCTTAAAAATAGATGACATAATAAGAGAAACTTCACCGTAAAATGGAAATTATGAATTTCAGAGGATTAGTCCACATAGTTTGGCAAACAATGCACTAACCATATAGTTGGACTAGGACAAGGACTGGGAACCTTCATGGTTTGGTCCGATGGTTTAATAAACCATGTACCAACTATAAAAAATAACTCTATAACCACTGCAAGACCCCTTAAATGTTTTTCACAAAATCTCTCTTAATCTCTCACAAGACATGTGAAACCCAAAAATATATAAATTTTCAAAATCAAAAATAACAAATTATAAAAATATCAAAATTACCCAAAATTAAATTAAATATATATTTTATATGTGAATTGGGATATTAAAACCTCTTCAATAGACATGTAATATTAAAAGTACCCTTAACACATAATCTAACTGTCTTCTACATCATTTCACATTAAGTACTATCACACAACAAAAGAGAAGAATATAAGTTATAAAATTACATGTCCCTCATGATAATAAATCTTGATATCGTGCCCATGTGACATAAACATTGTGAAAACACACCACCCCTATGTAACTCATTGTAATAAAGTCCATATTAACCAGTATGTGGCATTAATATCAAACTCTTGAGCACGAACTCTATGTAAATATGTGCATCATCTATTTAAGGTATACCATTGTCAATGGACAATTTTATAGATAGTGGAATGGTCCCCATGTTAAATTTTCATAGTTCATGGAAAATGTAACAAAATAAATCATCTCTACTTATATAAAATTTGAAATCGCCCCAATGATTCATGCTTAAAATCATTATAATAGTAAAAAACATTACTCATATGATAATAAATACCAAATAACACCACCAAATTCCCTATAAAAACATTTCATCATATTTCTCTTTCGGTATATTTTAAAATATTCATTCTCATAAAACTAAAATTTCATTTTTAATTAACATCACTTCATCTAATATAAATTTTCCATATTCACTGAATAGTTCCAATAAATATCATCATTATTTCCCAACCATTTCTAATTACCACCATTAATCTACAAAACCTCTATTTCAAAATCATTTCACATAATCAAGTCAGATATATTTCTCAACAATTATTATTTAATGTTTTACATAATAATGTTTATATTATATTGTTATAAAATATCCACAAATCAAAAAATAAAAACAGCATGATAAATTCATATAGAATATTAATATATGGGAATCTAGATCCACCTACCTCAATTTCACAATGATCACTGATTTCTAATCATTTTCATTCATTCATTTGCTCTCATTTTTTTCTACCATACATTGATCCTAATGAATAAATTATATCTAATGGGTTATCATTTAAAAATATATAAATTGAGAATAGATAAATGTATCCTGATAAAAAGTTAAATCCAATGATAGAGTTAAATTTTATTATCATGACTCATTTTATTGTCTCAAAATATACACCCACCACATTCCTAATTTTTCATATATCCATGCCCCCAAAATATCTCACACTATTCATTTATAAAAATGATCCAATTAAAAGAAATAATTAAATAAAATGATATTCTTAAAATTCAGTATTATCCTAAAATTTCAACCGCAATGGAAAATTATCAAAATTTCATCTAGGATATAAATCATAACCAAAATCGAATGACATGATTACAATTTCATTATGAGATCATAAAATTTATAATTTCACCCATTATAGTGAAAATTAAAAAACTAATCTCTAGATTATCACAAACACCCATACAATTTGTTTCCCAGTCTCTATATTACACAACATGTTTAGAAGTTTTCAACATAAAAATTTTTAAATCATATTCATAAAGATTAAATAAGCTCTTATGAATTATAATTACTTCTAATTTTATCATTATAACAACATTTCATATCAAAGTATAATAAAAAAACATAAAAAATCCATAATATTGCACCATAATCTATGTTTCCCTTTTTAATATTATTTACTTTATAGCACCATGTTTCTATAGAATTTTTAGAAAAGGAAAAATTCATCCATGAAAGAAATTCACTTTAAGATAAAAAATTTCTCCAAATAATCAATAAACTTCACATCATTCTAAATATTAATATGACCAAAATCAATCACATGTGAATAATCATGATAATGATTTTCAATATGGGACACAAAAAATACATCGTGAATCATATATAACCATATAGGTTGAACTAACTGATAAGATACCTCTCAAAAGTTCTCCAAAACCTCAAAATACATATAAATCATGGTCATAACATAATTCCCTTGAAAAAACATTGTTTTCCATAATAAGGTGAAACTCATAAAAATACACAATCTCTAACAGAAAACTCTTATTATATACTTATTCAATATGAGTAGGATTTATATATACTATTGGATGTCCTAATAATATCCCAAAGAAGCTATATAAATTTCTTTATGTCTTATACTGTCTCTGATCGAATGAAACATACAATTTAAATATCAACCCAACATTATGGTGAATTACACAATCTTCCAAACAAAGCATCATAATGTGACATACCAATAGAGGAATGATAACTTTTATTATATAAAAACGCAACCAATGGTAAATGATCTACCCATGATACTTTGAAATCTAAAAATACTTTCCCTCAATATATCATCTTATGCCTGTATCATTTTCTATGTTTTTTCCATTAATTTAAGAATGAAATGAATTATTAATGCACAATTAAGTACAACAAGGATATTGTAATCTCCTACAATGCTATGATGTAGTGAAAGGAGCACTATTTAAAATAATATTCTTTGGAAGTCTCCTAATATATATTAATTCCACCACATAAAGTTTCACCAAACAATCTATCAAGATCAATTCCTTGAACGGTAAGAAATGAGCTGTCTTTCTCAATGAATCCATAACAACCCATATACCCTAATATCTTCTATGAGTATAATGCATTCCCAACATAGGATATATGTGAATATATCCCACTTCCCCCATGGAATATTTAAGGGACGAAATAAACATGTCAGAACCCGATGGTCAACATTCTCCTGATGGAATATAAGACACTAAAATAAAAAATATGCCACTACTTTCTCCATCCTTTCTCACCAACAATGATTCATCAAAGCATGGTATATCATTTTAATAATCAATTGTAATACTATTTATGAACAATAGAACTCAGCCAAAATTTCATCCCATATACACTATGGAATGTAAAACTGCCCATAGAGTAATACATGATATTCTTTATCCTTAGTCCAACCATAAAGAACATCAGCATCAAATATATAATGTATCCACAATTATACTTTGGGGTCTCCTAACCTAGAATCCCCCAACCTCTACACTAATTAATATTTTATCACTATCTAACAAAGACATAAATTTTCATCAATCTATGAAATACCACAGTGTAAAGATGATAGTAAATTTATTGATTTCCATTCCTAACTCAAATAGTACAAAACATCACCGTATGAACTTTGAGTCAATGTGTCAGCTTCTACATAACCATTCCTTGTGGTATATGTAATATCAAAGTCATAATCATAGAGAAATTATACCAATATTATCTATCATAAATCAAAATACTATTGGGAAATGATATATCATAAACTCTTATGACATATAAAACCAACGCAGGACCGTTGAAAGTGGTGCCCGAACCAATCCACAACATACCCAAAGGGTGTTACTGGTCCCCATGGGATGGCGAAAAGCACCTGAGAATCGAACAACAAACCAAAGGGAATGATTTTACCAAACCTATACAGAACCATTGAATATATACACACACAAAAAATGGGAAAATTTATGTTTATTAAATATATTCCATAACCGTAAAAAGACATAAAAATGAAAAAACTATAAACGTTTTCAAAACTCCAAAGGAAAAGTTCAGATGAAAAGTATCAAAACCGAAAAGGTACTCCATGTGATGACACAGTTGAAATACCACTATATAACTACTGGTAACCCAACACAGCTGACATGAAACCTCACCACCTCACTATAGTGCCCTTCCTTTTCCTATAATAGAAGAGATACAATGGTCTATGAACCAATGAATAGGATCACAAAGTGTGAGATAACATTCTCAATAGGATCCCACCTAGGTGTTTCATATGAAGTTTCCAAATAATAATTATTTTATGAAATTTTTTAATAAAACATGGAATGATAAGTAGTAAAGAAGTTTTACAGAAATCATGGTAAATATTTCCATTTTAACAACATTCTAAAACAAATGTCTGTATATCAATTTAAAATCACATTTTTTGTATCATTTTTACACAAGAATAGTCATGCATATCATGTCTAAAAAACAATTCCAAGCTAAAAAATAACAGCATAGGTATCAACACCAATGATCACTATGGGTTGGACTAATAGACTACTCCTACAAATATCAATCAGGTGCACAATCTGGTTCCTAGAACATAAGACTATGAACTAGAGTAATACCCCATGAGTAACCCCCCCCCAAAAAAAACAATGTTAATATCAGTCCCTCATAACAATGATTCTAGGAAATAATGGAATTACCCATGAGAAAACCTCTAGATATTCAAAAATGAATTGATGACAGACTCATGCTAAACATTCCACCTATGTACCCAAGGAAAACCATTTGATTGTATTCACAATTCATTCTAATTATTTGAAAAATATTTGAAAACCATTTCTCATATCCATTTCAATGCTTTAAAAATACCCCATTTCTTTCCATTTATCAACATCCAAATAGAAATTATTTTTCTTTAAAAACTCTTTTCAACAAACAAAAAATAATCATGCCAATTGATATTATAAATCATTTTATAAATAAAGAACAATAAGGTGAATCAACAAAGGATTGAGATAGAACCACCTACCTCGAATCTCAAATCACACATGCCTACAATTGGATCCACCAACAAAAAAACACAAAAAAATGAAAAAAAGGCACTAGATTCTAATCCAAACATCTCAAAAATCATTCCAATTGGGAATGATATTTGGAAATGAATATTAAATACCATATAACAAAACAACAAATGCTCACCTCACCACGACCAACAATGGAATGGCCTCAAAAATGAGATCACACAACGTATCAAGAAGGAGACATGAATAATCACCAATTTAGACAAAAAATCATATAAAATGATCCCCCGAATGCTATAGGGATCAATGAGAAGGAATAAGTAGAAACGTTTCTTATCTAATGAGATGCACCACAACTGCAATGGAAATAAAATGTCAAACATATCAAATTAGAAATAGAGGTGTCTCCCAAAAAAAATCTGGTAATTGCCGAAGGTCAAGGTTAATAAATTCTGGAGAAAAGTACCAAAATTAAACCAGACACATGTGTATTTTAAAAACTGAATGTTCTCTATTACACAATGTTTAACTGCCAATGTCTCCTATATGATGGAAAACACATCACATCAAATGAAAAATTAGACCTTTTATTTCATCACGATGTGTACGATAAATTAATGTAATGTAACATTTAATAACATTAATACTTTTATGACTTACTTCCATCAACTCTTAGACGTTGTGTAACCTAGTTACATGGCATGACATCCTCCAGTAGCATGCAGAAAAATCCAGCTAAAAGCTGAGAGCCCTATAAATTTGTGACTTCATCATTATAGTTATCCTCCCAATTCACTATCGACCCTTTAAAAACAATGAAAAAGGGAAAACCACAATGTGGTAAAGGAAATACCTAACATATCAGTAATGGGATGTTTGAAACTCACCACAATAAAGAAATTCCATCTATGTGTGTAAATTTGGAAGATTAAATCCATGTGAAAATATGAGGCCACTATCCTCTTATAAATGAATGGCATTCCCAAGTCTGATGAGAATCTGATCTGTACTTTTATAGTACTCTAACCAATGAAATTGACCTCCCACAGAAGAAATTCACTTGAGAGTCAATGATCTCTACTGGTTTCTCAGAAACATAAGCATTTGTGTCTAACTCAATTTTATCCCAACTCAAAACATGAGTTGAATCGGGATGATACTTCCTAAGATGAGATATGTGGAAAAATTCACGAATACATATTAACTGAACTGAAAATTTTAATAGATCAGAAACCTTCATAAATTTCAATGTGACCTCAAATGTTCCAATATATATTTGATCCTACATTCTTTATTTTCCAAGCTGACGGTGACACAACCGAGGAGAAATTTTGAAGAAAAAATACTCACCAATGGAAAACACCAATGGACAATGTCATTGATCCATATAAAATTTTTGTTGACACTTGGTTGTAACAAGGGTTCGATGTATATCCTAAATCTTAAGTAATATCTCTAGGACCAAACTCAATCCATCTAATGATACAACACCCACCTCCTCCCATCAAAGAGGTGATCTGCACAAACAACTGTAAAATGCCTCAGAGGGATCCATTCATTTCAATAACTGATAACTATTTTTGTAAACAAACTCAACCAGTCCTAGATGTATATCCCATGGTCCACAAATATCAAATATAGTGACGCGTATCATATTCTCCAAGATCTGAATCACACGCTATATAAAACCATATATCTATAAATGGTTTGTTTTTATCAATGTTAATTGAGTTCCCATTTCTTCTTGGAGACTCCCACATAAACATGTGTTAAACCTAGGATACTTATCCAAAACACTTGAAGAAAGTCTCCCATATAACATCATAATCACATTCACATACATCGTACCTAGATCTTCAACCTTAGTCGTATCCTTGATCAGAATTAAATTAATAGAATTTATTAATTAATCAATGATTTCCCAGATAGAATTTATCTCTCACGGATTTGGTGGTAATCCAACAACAAATTCCATGGATACCTCATCCCATTTCTAGGTCGGCACCTATAGAGGCAGAAGAAAACTAGATTGTTTAAAGTGCATTGCCTTTATCTATTGTAATGTGTAATAATGAGACACATAATCTACAATTTCTTGCTTCATACCCAGCCACCAAAATCATCATCTCATGTCATAATACATCTTCATAGTGACTAGATGGATGGCCCGCAAAGAGATATGAAAATTAAACCAGAATAAACTCCACACAGATGATTGGGTAACAACCCATGCAACATCCTACCCCATCCCATTGGATTGGGAGGGCAGAGGAATGATACTTGACCTTAGGTGACATTCCTAAGGCACCAATGGCTGGTAATAAACTCTGAGGGATTCAGGAAAAGTTGGGGAAATATTTTCCCTTGAAAGTAAACAACCAAAAAAAATCATAACAACCAACACTATATGATGCATATCAAAAGTATTTCAAACTCAACCAAACCGAAGGACCAACACAACCACCATAACAATCTATAATTTGGGTACCAAGTAGAATACTACAAAACAAAACCCACGAAACTATGAAAAAACTCCACAACTTCAATCCATTATTGAATCTCCAAGAACCACAAAACCATCAAATCATTATGAAGAGCTGCTAGAATAATGATATTCTTTACCCTTACCTTTTTCCTGGAAAACAAATGACAAATCCCAAAACTACCAAATAAGGGGGTGAGTACAAATACTCAGTAGGTTTTACCAAAATGAATTCCCTACACACACCACTATATTAATCAAGTATCACATTAATAAAAAAAATTTATATAAAACAACAAATAGTGAAACAATTACCAATAATACAAATACACCCTTAACAATCCATTTCAACAATTTCCAAAAAAATAAGGGAAATCCAACAGAAAATCTATAATCCATTTTTCCCTTTCATGTTATCAGAAAAAATTCTACCTTGCATAATAACACAAAACTAGCAAAACCATACAGGATCACATAGCCAAACTAGTATTAATCATGGGGGAACTTCCTGTCCAAACCTATTTACTCCTTCCAATATAGTGGTTCTTCATATCTACTAGACCATGATAGTGGAATTTTTTCCTACTATCCATCCCCGTTTTATAGTCGTATTTTACACCACTTATCAGTATTCCAACAAAAGAACAAAAACTCTAAGCTAAGTAGCATGCATTCACAACCATTAATGCCACAACAATATGAAGACAACTATTTTATTACCAAACAAACCTTTAGGAATATCAAATATTCCAACATAATCCAATTCAATTCATTAAATCATAAACTTATTAAAAACACTGTTGGATCGTCTTTTCATGATAAGGTACCTTCAATAAAACATCATTCTTATTGAAAAACATTTTTTCTCACAAACCATTTTCTATAAACCAATAAATCCATGATTTTAAAAGTAACATTTTATGATCATACAACATGACACAATTCCCCAGAATACCCATTTCCCCCAAATTCCCCAAATCATCACCACAAATGCTTTCTAAAAAGATTCACAAATCAAAATTCTAATTAATTTCAAGAAAAAACAATTAAGTTAAAAAAATGATTCTAATTTTAGAAAAGTGTAGGTAGGAGAGAATCCACCTATATTTATGGTTCTAGAGAAATCAACCCACAAGAAACCATAGAACAAATCCAGGAAAAATATCCTCAAAACCCACTCTAGAAGCCCTTATCTAACATCAACAAGACCTAAAACCAACACTTTGTAAACACTAACCCAAGATCTACATGAGACATATGTATATCTAGAAATTTGATAGAGAGGTAAGAGTAGATCTAGAAAAAACCAAGGAGAAACCAAGAGAGAAGACTTACCTAAGAAGAATCGCCTTCAAAACAACAAAAAACCACTTTGATATGCTTCCAAAATGGGTGAGAGAGACTCTCTAAACATTGAGAACCAATAATACTTAGTAGGGTTCATATGTGAAGAGGAATGACTGAGATATGGTAAATCCTGAGTGATCTTTCAAAAAATTAACCCACTTTTATTTCTATGCATGGTTATCTCACACAGTTAGGTAAAATTGTGCACTAAACATGAGGATTCTTCAGCCTCAAAGAGAACCTTGTACACCCTCCTCACATGGTTAGTCAAACCATGAAAAAATAGTGTGAAGACCATTGTATCATGTTCTATGGATACTTGGGATATCATTATGGTTTCCCCTAAATGTTCTCAAACCATGAAACCCTTAAAAAGACTCCAAATTTCCTCAAGAACCATCCAAAATCTCCCAAACTCCACCCAAGAACATTAAAAACATAAAAATACATAAAAAATAGTTACATAACTCACACTGGAGGTGTTATATTCTCCCCACCATTGGACTTTCTATCCATATAAATTAAAGAACAATCACTTTACCAAAAGAGCTCAGACCACTACTTGACCATGTCTTTCTCCCACTCCCAAGTCTCCTCTAAAATTTGATCATGCTTCCATGAAAACTGAACTAAACTGATTCTTTTACCATGAAATAATTTTTCATGTATATCCACAATCTGTATCGGTATGTGTATCAAGGAAGCATCCAGTTCTATCTCAATATTGTCCCAATAAATCACAAGGTCATGATACGGCTGATAATTTCTCATATGCAAGACATGAAACACAGTTTCCACTGTACTAAACCATGTTGTAAAATCCATCCAATAAGCCACCTCTCCAACCCAATCAAGAATCTCAAAAGGACCAATATACCTCATATATAACCTACCATATTTTCCAAATCAAAAATGTCCAAGTCTAGGAGAGATACTCAAAAACATGTGATCACCCACCTCGAATGACAATGGCCATCAAAGATGGTCCACATATAATTTCTGAGGAATCTGATCAATTTTCATTCTCTTCATGATTAACTTGATCTTCTCCTTAGTCTCTTGGGAAAGACTCAGTCCCACCATTGATGGATAACAAATTTCGACCCAATATAGTGTAGAATGACACCGATGATAATAAATGTTTCAAAAAGATCCATTTATATCAACACTTAATAACTTTTTTTATACAAAAACCCCACCAATAGAATGTGATCCTCCCATGAGCCACCAAAATCCATCACACAAGCCTGCAAAATATCTTCCAGTTTTTTCCTTGTTCTCTCGGATTACCCATCCATCAGAGGATGGTACTCCATACTGTTGATCAATTGAGTCATAAGGGACTGTTGTAAGGAATTATAGAAAATAGATGTGAACCTCAGATCTCTATCTGATACAATTTAAACTAGAAAACCATGCCTATTTACTACATCCCAGATATAGATTTTGTATAGAACCTCCACCGTATGAGATTCACAAATAGAGATAAAATGGTCAGACTTTGTGAGCTGATACACAATCACAAATATGGAATCATGCTTTCAGACCATTGATGGGAGACCTGTAAAAAACTCCATCACTGTATCCACCCATTTCCACACTGGGTTATGGAATTAATGCATCATACCCGCTGGCCACTGATGCTATGACTGGACTTTCTTGCATGTCAAGCATCTTTATACAAACTCATCCACTTTCCTTTTCATATCGGCCCACCATAACTACAATTTTAACAATTTTACATATTATGAATTATAGGATGGACATCCCATTTTGAATGATGATACACCCAAATAATTTCCTCTTAACAAGCTACTGGTAGAACTATCTGATTTTGAAAATAAGAATCTAAATTCTTATTCACTTCCTTTCCCTCAATGGTATCCATACCATTGAGTTTCATCCTCATCACCATACACTCAGAATCTAACACATGTGCCTCTATAACAAAACCCACCAAGTAAGGAATCAATGATACTATAAAAAACAAATATGTACCCCCATTACTCAAATTCCAACTGCATTTCGGCTATGACAGACATCAACTGCCACTTATCTGAAGCTTATTTCACCACTTGAGCATACGATGTCTTACATAATGCATCTGCCACTGAATTTATTTTACCTAGTGTGTACATCAAGTCAAAATCAAATATGTTTAGATACATCATCTATCACCTTTACCTGAAGTTCTAATATCTTTGTGAGAAAATATGCTTCAAACTCTTATGATCAGAAAACACCATGAATTTCTCATCAAACAGATAATGATGTCACATTTTCCAAGAATGAACCACAACCTCCAACTCCAAATCATTTATTGGGTAGATCTTCTCATTCACCCTATACTATCGTGATCCATACACAACTACATGGCCCCCATTCATGAGAACACACCCCAACCCTGATCTAAAGGCATCATAGTACACCACATACCATTTCCTTGGTTCTTGAAAAACCAACATTGGTGATGATGTAAGGATACCCTTAAGCTCATAAAAATATTTTTACAGTGATCATCTCATCAAAATGGAATATTATTCCTTTTCAAAGTTTTAATTGGTGAGGCCAATCATGAAAAATCATAAACAAAATGCCAGTAATAGACAGTAGAACAAGGAATATTTGTATCTTGAAAACATTCTTTTGAAGTTTATATGAGATAACAACATGTATATTTTCTATGTCAACTAAAACACCTTTCTCAGAAATCACATGGGCCGGGAAAAGTACCTATTGTATCCAAAAGTCATGCTTTGACAATTTTACATTCAACTTGTGGTCTCTCAAGATCCCTAGTACTATCGCCATGAACTACTCATGATCTACCCTTGTTCTAGAATACACCAATATATCATCCATTAATACCACCAAAAATGAATCTAGATATCTCTAAAATCTCCAATTCATCAATTCCATAAACACTACCAGTGCATTCGCCAGACCAAATGGAATAACCACATACTCATAATGGCGATATCTACTTTTGAAGGCTGTTTTTATAATATCCTCCTTCACAACATCAATTGATGATATCCCAAATGTAATTCAATCTTGGGAACCACTTAATTCCCCTCAACTAGTTAAAAAAATCATAAATTCATTCGAGTGAATATTTTTTCTTAATCACCAATTGATTAAGATAATAATAATCCACACATAGCCAGAGAGTTCCATCCGCCTTTTTGACAAACAAGATCGTCGATGCCCAAGAAGATGTGTTAGGTCAAATGAATCCTTTATTTTTTAACTCTTCTAGCTGTAATTTCAATTCCATCCATTTGGATTGTGCCATTAAGTAATATGGAAGTGAGATAGGATTGGTCCCAAGAAGGAGATCAATCGTAAACTCAACATCACTCACTAGTGGTAACCCTAATAATTCATTTGGAAATACCTCCACTAACAGATCCAAAACCACTAGAAAAATTATATTTTCACCTTATTCCATTGATTTCAATGAAAACATGGCCAACTGATACAATACCATGCCATCATCTAGTGCCAAAAAACCCATAACATCCATTTTCTCATTATTCTCCCACATAAAGAGATGTTCGATGCCATTATCCGCCAGGAAACCAAACATTCATGCATAACAATCGTTGTGGGACATAAACAATGCCAAACAATCCATCCCTCAGATATATCATAAGAATCCTTCTCAAGCACTAAGAAATCCCACATCAACTAAACCTTATCCACCACTATATAACATTCCCTAGACCCAAAGTCTCAACAATCTCTTTGACCTAGAAGAGTTTGTAGTTTTAAAATTAAAGGCATCATTTATACACTTAAACCCAATATACCAACATCATGAGAAGCAACAAATGTATGAAATGAACTTGTATCAAACAATGTTTACATCATGGTATAATATAATAGAATCATTCCTCACACTATGGATGGTCCCGACTAATCATCAACTACAACTTGTTTGTCTCTAATAGCTGCTTACTTTCCACACTATGCTAATTGTTACTCTTCCAAAACATCTCCTACTGAGGAGTCATGGTATTCCCAGAATGAACCTGACTTACTCGGCTCTACTAACAGGGAGTGTGCTACTTCCCCCACCCTATCGAGACATATGATCCCTGTAATCCCTAAGGAGTGTCATGAATGCCTGATCATGGAGCATTCCGATAGTACCACTAATGATTCCCCATATTCTTACAATTATGACATTCTATAGGTTGTGTCATACAATCCTGCTTGATGTTTCCTATAGAGACACACTGAAATCATCCCATCTTACTCTGAGGCATCTATGGAAGGTTCACCGATCATTCTGTATGATTATAGGCCATGCTCCCACCCTCTAAATGAGTGTCCCTCTTCAACATAAATCCCACATTAGACTTCCCAATATTTCCAATAGGTATCACCATGCTTCCCACACCTATATCCCCCATGAGATCCATTTTAGCCACTGATTATCTATTTACCATCTCGGTATAGTCACTTATATAGAGCATCGAAATCTTTGAGTGAATATCTTTCCTCAAACCAGCTTCAAGGATCTGAGCATTTAAATAAGCACTAGCTGCCACATCATGTGAAAACAGCACTAAGTTGATGAAGGTCACTGCATACTCCATCCCCGAAATGTTACCATGACTGAGGCTAAATAAATCTATTATGTACAGAATTTTAAATATATTAGTGTATAATTATTTAACAAACAATTACTCAAAACCATCCCATGTCACTCCTTGGTCCGTTCCAGCATAGACCTTCATCCCCCACCATGGAAGGGGAATATCTTCCAGCATATACATGGATAACATCACTTTAAACTCTACCAATGTTCCCATGAATTCAAATATCCTATTTATCCTATTCAACCATTCTTTTTCCCTTTCTGGATCTGAATCACCCGTAAATATGGGTGGATCCTACTTTTGAAACTAAACCTCATGATCCACATGCATTGGATCATCTTCTCTATTCCCACTTTACATAGCTTGAAAAGCGTGAACTATACTATTCAGTGGGTTCTGGTTTAACTAGATTTTAGGTGAAACCACATTTTTAGCAGCCTCATCTGGTTGGTATCTAAGAAGACTACAATGTTCCATTTCTATCAACACAAAAAACAACTATAAGTATCACTCATTTATCAAGAAAAGTCTTACAATTCTTAATTCAATTACATTACAAAAATCACAACCAGGATTTCCACAATTCACATTTTCCATGTTTCATTATTTTTGAAAATCTTTTATGTTTTGTAAATCAATCCATTTTAAAATTACCACTACCATCCATGTTTCATATCCATTCATTTTGAAACCCAATTAAAAATTTTCAATCCCCACACATTCATATCACACTATAAATCATTATACCCCACTGAAATATTCATCCTAGATGGAAGTCATTTCTACCACGCATGCCATGATAATCTCAATGGCTACACACACGAGAATGAGATTTTCAATGCCTATAAGTGTCTCGCAAATACTTACGTATGAATATCCTTAGTAACATGATGTTCAGCATAAAATGGTTAGACACATCTTTTTATGATAGAAATTTCTTGTTCTGAGAATACTACTCTATTCTACCATCCCGAATTTAGGAATAAACCCAGAAAAAATGTAAACTCGAAGACAGAAAAAAATTCCAAGACCCCAGAAGACAGCCTTTACTTGCACATCGAAGACCGAACAAGCTAATGCCACTTGTAACATCCCACCCCATCCCACTAGATTTAGAGGGAGGAGTAATGATACTTAACCTTAGGTGAAGTTCCCAAGGTCCAAAAGTTTAGTAATAAATTCCGAGGGCTTCAAGAAATGTTGGGGAATGATTTTCCCATGAAAGGAAACAATCATCCAAAAATTCATAACAACCAACACTATATGATGCATGTCAACAGTGTTTTTAACTCAACCAAACCAAAGGACCAATAGATCCACCGTAAAAATAAACAATCAGAGTTCCAAGATTGGACTGCAAAACAAAACCCAATAATCTATGAAACAACTCCTCTACTCCATGTGAATCTCTAAGCTCGAAGTACCAGAAAAATATCCATGAATCATGAAGATCCACTATAAAAATGAGATGCTTTGCCCTTATATATGTCCCGAAAAACTACATATGAAAAATTCCCAAACTACCAAAGCAGAGTGTGAGTAAAAATACTCAACAGGGTTTCCCCAAATAATTCCCTAAACACACCACTAGGTTAAACAGTTATCACATTAATATTAACATTTTATATAAAACAAAAAATAGTGAAACAATTACTAAGAATACAAACACACCCTTACAAATACATTTCTAAAAATTACTCACAAATAATGGAAATAAAAAAAAAGTCTATAATCCATTTTCCCTTTCATGTTATCACAACATATTATACCTTTCATAATAACACACAACAATCATAACTATAGAGGATCTCAGAACCAAACCAGTATCAACCACGGTGGAACTTCCTATCTAAACCCATTTAATACATCCATTATAGTGATTCTTCCTATCCACTATACGTTGATAGTGGTCCTAATGAACACTACCCATCCCCTTTTTATAGTGATACATTCCAAAAATTACCATTACTCCAAATCAAAAACAATAAGATTAATCCATGTACCATGCATGCACAACCATTAAATCAACAATAATTTGTAAACAACCATTTCATGACCAAAAATCCTTTTAGGCATATCAACAATTCAATCATAAGCCAAACAACATAAATAAATCACCCATTTATTAACAACAATTTTTGACCAGATTTTTATTCCAAGGTACCTTTAAAAAATCATAATTATTATTAAAAACCATTTTTTCGTAAACCATTATCACTAAAACACTCATGAGATGCATTTAAAAGCAACATTTCAAGATCAAACAACATGACACAATTCCCCAAGAATACACATTTCCCCCAAAAATACCCAAATCACCACAAAAAAGTATTTCCAATAAGCATAAAACATCAAAATACAAATTAATTTCATGAAAAAACCATTAATTTAACATAATACATCAAATTTATTCAAAGTGGAGTCGAGAGAGAATCCACCTACCATTATGGTTCTGGTAAAATAGACCCACAAGATACCACACCACTAAACAGGGATAAGACACCACAAAACAACTCTAGATTCCCTTCCCTAACATCATAATCCATAAAATCAACATTGTGGGCAACAAAAACCCTTGATATACATGAATTGGAAGTTGAACTAGAAAACTGGGAGAGTGGGAAGAGTATATCTAGAGAAAATCACAATGAAACCAAGAGAGAAGACTTACCCTTGAATAACTACTTTAAAACCAGCTTGAAAACCCTTCGATTTGCTTTTAAAATGGGTGGGAGAGCCTCTATAACCCTTAAGAACATAAAATCCAGAGTAGGGTTATTATGGGAGGAATAATGAGTGAGATAAAATAAATACCGAGTGATCCCACATAAAATGAACCAATTTTTATTTTCATGCGTAGTTATCTCACACGGTTAGGGAAAACAGTGCGCTAATCGTGCAGATGATACTACCTCGAAGGTCTCATATCACAACCTCCTGATATGGTTAGTCAAAATTTTCATAAACTATGTGAATCCCATTTTCTCATATAGCACGGTTACCTGGGAAATCCGAACTGTTTTCCCAAATCGTGCTCAAACCGTGTAACCCTTAAAAAAACTCCAAAAATTATCAAAACCAATCCAAAATCTACCAAATTGCACCCAACAACATTAAAAAAATTAAAAGACATAAAAAGGGTTACATACCTCAAACTAGGATTTATATAACCCTATTCCTGAAGTGGATCATACCATCAAAAGAGAGAGACTAACCAGAAATGGTCTCCCCTCCATAATGGGTTTCCTGAATTTTTTTAAACTCATAATCATACTACTGACTCTAAAAAACAGACTCTAGGATAGATGCTGGTAGCTGAAAACTGGTGGAAACCATACCTTAAAGATCCTTCAGATAATCTAAGTGAAAATGACTTAAAATCCCCAAAAAGTTTCACTCCTCCTTCGAATCTAGAACTGCCTACAACGATACAGTCATGTTAAGAGCATGTAAAATGGATTTTCACTTCCCTAGAGTGTAAGTGATATTTATGTCAAATGTCAGAAGGTATTCTACACATCATATATATCATAGATTCATGTATTTAAGTGAAAATACCTAGCTCATAATTTTTTGATTAGAAAAGACCATGAACCTCTCTTAAAAACAACAATGCTACCAACATTTTAGCACATGTAAAACTAAAACTAGTTATAAATAATGAGTTGGGTAATTTTTCTCCATTGGTCAAATTTGATGAGAGCCGTAGTCTACCACATGGTCATCCTGCATAAGCGCACATCACAAAAATTAACTAGAATCATCACAAAATACTTCATACCCCTTACGAGGATCAGGTAAGAACAGAATAAACATCAATTTCAAAAGTCATTTCAGTTCAATAAAAGAAAACTGAAACATCACATCCCATTTAATTTTCTCCACATTCCTTGTAATATTAGTCAAAGGTGACACTATGTTAGAGAAATACATAAAAAACTATCGGTAGTATCTAGAAAGGCCAAGGAAGCTCTGTATCTCAAAGACATTCTATAGTTCTTTACATGACCGGACAACCATCATCTTATATGGATCAACTCATAAGACATATTAATAAAAAAAATTCCTAATAAGTAGACATCATGAATATAGAAACTACCTTTACAAATCAATATATATTAATGTAATCTTTTTATAATTTCTAGAACCAAACTCATATGGTTCTCATGCTCATTCTCAGATTTTGAATACACTAAAATATCATCAATGAACACTACCACAAACATTTCATGATATTGAAGGAATATCTGATTCATGAAATCCATAAAAACAATAGGAGTATTAGTTATACCAAAAATAATCATAAGATATTCAAAATGGTCATACGTGCTCTTGAAAGCTATCTTAAGTATATCAGACTCTTTAACTATGAGGTAATGATAACCTGACCAGTTATCAATATTTGAAAACCATTTTTCTACCTTTAAATGATAAAATAAATCATGAACACAAGGAAAAAGATATTTATTATTAATTAATACCAAATTCAACATTTGATAGTTTAATTAAAACTGAAGTGAACCATATGATTTCATCAAAAAGAGAATGAGAGATACTCAATGAGAAACACTAGGGTTAACCAAACCATCTTCTAATAGGAAATAAAACTTAATGTTGATCTCTTTCAACACCAATGGTTCCAAACTATAATAAGGTATTGATATTGGATGTGTACCTAGAACTAGTAAAATCATAAACTATATCTCTATATATATGACGGAAGACTGAAGAAGTTTTCTATGAAAACATCCAGAATGTCCAAAAACAACAATGTGAAGGTAAAAAAATGAGATAATACATTGAGATCAGTCAAAAAATACAACAAACTCCCAAGATCTGGGCAAGAAGGCCATGCCCAACCTGTTCTCAGGTCCAAATCCTCTTAAAATACATGATATTTTCCATATGAAAAATTAAATTAAACATGCCAATGATAAAAATAAACCTCTTTTTTATGAGAATATAGAAATTCCATATCGTTAATGATGTAAAAAAGATCCAGATCAAGAACAAGAAAATCCCAGACCAACTCTGTATTAGAGATTGTTAATGAATAAGAAGGACGCCAAAACCACTACTCTCCCCTCTTATTATAAAGTGTCTCTACTACATTACAAATGAAATAAGTTCTGTTGGAAGTTTAATCATATCAATATAATGTGTAGATATAACTAAGTTTGAGTCTCCAGTATCAAATAATGAAATCCCTACTAATGATTCAATAATGATAGTACATATCACTATTGAAAAACATGCATCATCTTCCTCTAGACACATAGATACTACGTGAAAGTGATTCGCTCCTGAGACCTGGGGATAGAGTCCTGTAGTATTTGAGGATTCTGACTGCATCCCTATAGCCATTGGAGATGATGAACCCTGAACATAATGATACATATTCATAGACCCCCAAAAGATCATTAAACGACTAGTTTATCCATAGATGTTTCTCATATTTGCATGAATTGGACACAAACTTCTTGTGTTTCTAACCTTAACACATTGATACCAAGTCAGATGTACACTAATAGTGGAAGTATACAGTGTATAGGAGTATCACTACTGAGACCCACCTCCACCACTCCCATAATGATCCTTCCACTTTCGGTTCTTCCCATGCACGCCACAAAAGCTTCCATTGGATGGAATAGAAGAGGTGGAAAAAAAACCTTGTCTTCCATATTATTATCTAACATCATATAGTTGTATACCATCTCCACTTAAGTATAAATATTTAACATAAACCCCTATTATCTGATATCCAATCACAAACCCTGCAGGTACTTTCTTTCCTTCAACAAGTCCTTTTTCACCACATCTAGAGAAAAGAGGACATGCTTTGAAAACTAATTCGTGAATGCCAAAACAGAATTCTCTCTCTATTTCAAAGATAGTAACTTGAGTGACATATCCATCATTAGGGACTCTAGAATAAATTTTTGGATGAATAGGTTTTTTAAAACATTCCACCATAGGTCCACATGTCTATCTAGATGGACCATGGAATCCCACAATCGCTTACTGGAACCCCTGAGAATAAATGATGCACACATCACCTTTATATTATTTGGTGTATCCATGTATTTGATGATTTGATCAATCATTTATAACAATTCCTCTACCTATTAATTTTTATTTATTCCTTTATTTGATGGTGGATTCTCGTGCAAGATTTCCTAGGACCGATATCTCGTTCCTCTAGCTCCTGGATGTACCTCAACAATTGTATTATGAACTCATGGAACATCCTGTTCAACAAACAAAATCACATATGATAATATTGATTTGATTATGATCCACTAGTAGATTACCATTTTTGATCATCAGGTGCACATTCCTACAGAAATTGTGGAACACATCCTGGATGCATACTACTGCACACCAAAACAGAAGGGACAGTTAGAGAACAAGGTAAATCATAGTTTAAACTAGAAACCCCAAAAGAAGAAATTGAGATTAAAAACAAAACACAACACTATTGAAACATATAGAAACATACCATGGAAAATTTAGTATCACTATGACAATATCAATCCATGCACTTAAGACAACATAACCCTCAAGTCTCAACAATACAATCCGCATCCGAACAGATGTCCCAAGACAAGAACTCTTGGTGAATCCCACATTTGATTCGACTTTGTAATGAACTAACATACGTTTCCCTCAAAACTTGTACTCAACCTGATCTGGTACAAACCCGAACGGTGTTCCTGATCCCAATTTCATTCCAATAATCACCCAGGTATATAACAATAAACCAGATTGAACTACTTCATCCAATATATATAAACACATAAGATATATACACATGGAAAAGAAAGATACAACAAATGTTTAATAAATATATTCCACAATCTAAAAAAGAAAGATGAAATTAAACAATAGTATAATAAATAAAATCCCCAAAGTACATGTATAATATAAAAAAGAACCAAAACCGAACAGAAACTCCATGTGATGATGTGGATGAACTGCAACAATATCACCACCATCGACCCAACCTGGATGACCCGAAACCATTCTACCTCACTATAGTGCCTTACCATTTCTTACAGTGGAAGACATACAAAGGTCTATGTACCAATAAAGAGTTATGTAGGGTGTGAGATAATAAGATAAATAGGAACCCTCCTAGGTTTCTCATAATAATTCTCTGTATAACAATTCTTGTAATACAATTTTTAATAAATCCTGGAATGATTAGCAGTAATGTTAGTTTATTTAAAGAATGGTAAAAATTTCCCTTTTATCAAATTCTATAACAAAATAACGTATATTGATTTTGAAGAACATTTTCCATATCAATTTTCTACAATTATAAACATGAATATCATGGATAAAATAAAAAAGAAAATAAAATAAAAATAGAAGCCCAATTATTCGCACCAAGGATCACTATAGTCCAGACTAACACAATACTCGTACCATAATCAATCAAGTGAAAAATATGTTTCCTAGAACATAAGCCTATGAAGTAGAGGAATACCCTATGAGTTTCCCCCCAACAATATCAATATCAGTCCCCTAGAATTATGGTCCTAGGAAAAATAGGAAATCCATAAGAGAAAACCTCCCAAAAATCAGAAACGTTTGGACGATGACCTTTAGATATTCCTCTATCCTAATTACCAAAGGTAACCCATGTGATCATTTTCACAATTCATTCTAATGCTTGGAAAAAGCATTTCAAAACCATTTCAAAAATGTGTTTCAATTCTTTGAAAAAACAAAGTTTTGTTCCATTTATCAATAACTAGTGGAAAACATTTTTCTTCGAAAAATATTTTCAACACACACAAAACTATATTTCCAATTATTTTTATAAATCAATTTATAAAACAAGAACAATATGGTTAATCAACATAGGATATAGACAGAAATACCTACCTTGAAACTTAAGTCACACATGCCCACAATGGGATCCAACAACAAAAAAACCAATGACGACAAAAAAATACCTAGAATCCAATCCACACCTCTCAAAATTGTTATAATTGGAAAAGAGGGTTGTCAGAGAAGAGGAAATACAACATACATCAAGAATGATCACTCACCGTAACATAGAATACAAATGCAGTTATTTTGAAATGAGATGACACAATTTATCTAGAAGAAGACTCAAAGAAGAACCAATTTGGAGAAATAAATTCAATAACACAATCCTAAGGGCGCTATAATGATCAATGGCACCGAAGAAGCCAAAATATTGACTTCCTAGGGAGATGCACCACAATTTTAATGGAGATCTAATGCCAAATAGATTGACCTAGTAGGATAAGAGTCTCACAAAATAACATGGTAATTTCCTTTGGTCAAGGGAAATGATGTTTGGAGAAACGAACAGAATGAAAAACCGTATCACAAATTTTTTAAAAACATTACACAGGCCGTTACATGATGTCTAACCCAGCTACATGATTTGTAACTACCAAAATATCATATAAACTAGAAAAAACAACCACATCAGATAAATTTTTTACCTTTTATTGCCTCATGATATTTAATAGAACCTCACATCATGTAGGTGTTCACATCGTGAATCCTTTCACATCAGGCATCTAATAACTCTTATAAGTAGTGTAACCTAGTTACATGATGTAACATCCTCATACAGACTATAGAAAAAGATAATTAATGCTGATAGTACAACAGATATATGAGTTCACCAGTATAAGTACCTTCCAAATTCCTTTTCATCCCTATATAGACAAAGGAAAAGGTAAAACCATGATGAGGTTAAGTACATCCCTGACTGTCAGATACATAGCTTATTTTAAATGTATTTTCATTTTAATTTCTATAAATGCTTTGTTTTGGGTGTTTCCAAAGGTTTTATGGAGAATAGATGAGTTTTCATGAATTAGGCCAAACCGTGAGCCCAATTCCAGATTTAAAAATAAATTTTGTTTCTTTTATAACATAGTCATTTTATAATATTTTTCACTCATTCCAACCACTAAATGTCCTCCCTTGATATATTAACACCACAATTAAAATTTGGAGACTTTTGGAAATCCATAACCAAGGTGTATATGGGTTTTTATTTTACGGATTGGGCCTTCCTGAAAGCCCAATTCCAGTTTTAAAAATAAAATTTTATTAATTAATAATTTATTCATTTTTAAGGATTTTTCGGTGATTCCAAGCCTCAAAAGCGCCCATTCAACCCAGTAGTGCGCCCATGCTCTCTATCCCCTATTTGGAGCACTTCTACATCGTGATTGAGAGCTACACGTATTAGGGTTTCTAAAATCGGGAAGATTTGAAGAGGTAAATTGATTCCTTCATAACTCCTTCTATTCTTACTATTTCCCCCCATTATAATTCCTACATGACCTTCTCATTCTGGTTCGAATATCCATTAAATTTTTATCTTTTTTAAAATTTAGATTCTGGTCGATGTTGGGTGGTTTTCTTCAGGATTATTTTGGGTAAGTGATTCCTTCTTGGTTTCTTCCTTTTCCCTTAGGGTTTCCTCTCTCTTTCATTATGCTATAAAATTTCCAGAAGTTAGGGTTTGATCCTAGGGTTTCATTCGGTGTATCTGTGGTCAAATATTATGATCTAGGTCTGAATTTATCTTCCTTGTGGTGCGGTGGTTGTGCGGTTTACGTTTCGAACCAAGTTTTGAGAGATTTGACACTTCCGGTAGGTGATTCAATGTGTAATCATTTCTAGACGATTTAGTTTGCTTGAATTAATTATTATGAATTCTAATAATATGCTGTGTGTGGTGAAATTTTTTTTTATGTTGGATTTGGTTAAGCATTTATTTTTATAGTTTCATTTTAGCTTAAAATATGGTGTTTTTCATGTGTAACACTTTGGGTATTGTTTGGGAATTTTTTATAACATATGAATGTAGTTTAATAAATATTGTTTGGGATGAAAATTCTTATTTGGTGGGGTATTGGTGTGCCACTAGGTCTTAAATAGTTTTTTAAGGGTTTAAGGTGTAAAATATTATTGTACTTCTTGAAAGTGATTTTGAAAATGTGTGCGTTTCAGGTGGATCTTTTGTGCTATTGTTTTAGGTGTTTGTATAACTCATGGGGGTTGTTTAATAAATGTTTTGGGGGCTTCCAATTCTGTTTTGAATTTTTATTTGTGTGATTTTGTCCTTGAAATTTGGTTTTGAAATGGTTTCTATTTGAAAAGATTTGGTACACTATATAGAATTGTTTTATGAATGTTTTGAGTGGTTTAATGATTTATTTAAGAGGTGAAACCATATTGGAAAAATATTTTGGATTGATTATACTTTCAAATGATCCTTTTTAAATTTGAATAGTTCTGTTATGTGATGTTTATCATATTTTTAGGGACTTCATAAAATTGTTAAAGGATGTGTTGGATTGTGAAAGTTATGAAAAAAGTGTTGTGGGATATTTTGCTGTGAGTTTGATTTCAAAATGCATTTGAATGAAAAGTGGAATTTGTGACTTATGTGATGTACATGGGGATGCTTGGTTATTGTGTGATGTTTAAGTGTTATATACATGTGAAAACTATATTTCTGGGCTTGTTGAACATGTTTGAGCACAAAGGGAAAACCCGAGTATCTAGGTGGGTGGATGTGTACTAGTATGCTAGTGAATCTGTGGGGTTTTGCCTCAGTTTCACTTAGCAAGATTGACGCTTACAACTCTATCTAAACTATGATTATGATTATTGGGAACCACTATGTTATGGGTATGTTCCCTATTATTGGCTCGTGCATGATAATGGATATTTGTGATGGTTACTCTCATCGAGATACAAGGTACCTGGGACCCACAACTAGCTAGTGCCTAGGGGTTATTTCCTATTGCTTGTGCTAATTAGTTACATTATACTTACCATCGACATATGGTACATTTTTATGGAATACTCAGTATCATTGGTGTTTATTTCAAAAGTGTTAACCCGTTAAAATAGCCCACTTGAAAACTGTTTTTATTCAAAGTTGCATGTTTTAGAAATTGTAACTAGCTTTTCATGTTTTTGAAAACTTGCATGCTTTTAGTCTTTAAATGTTTATCACATGGAATATCTTAGTGCTGGTATCCTATGGGCTTTCGCTCACACCCTACTTACACCTTGGTGTGTAAGTAGACTTTCTTATTTTATGTCACAGGATTGGGTATAGGTTTTATGCCTTTGGTTCGGGTTTTTAGCGGTCCATCGTGATACAGTGTCGTGGAGATGGCTTGAGGGCGAAGCATCTTTCCATGTGGAGGTTCATGGGTTGTATTTTTTTGGGTTTGTACCTTTGTAATGGTGTTAAAACATTGTTTAATATTGTTTAATTCAGTTCTGAATTTTTATTAAAAGATGTTTTGGTTTGAAAAAATCCAGATTTTATTTCTTGGATTCATTTGTTGTTTTAATTATAAAAAAATTGGGTAAATCATTCCCAATTATCATTTTATGATACCCAGGAACTTGTTCCAACCTGTGGGGATCAAGAATGCCCTTCGGGCCTTGGAACGGGCCGGGTTTGGTGCTGGTTTGATGGTGACCGGATCCGGTTCGTGACAAAATGGTATCAAAGGAGGTTTGATCTCTTTGGATCATGTTATTTAGGGAACAATCGAGATAGTCTGGAGTTAGGATTTTTGGGACTTGGAATTTTTGTTATGAGTAGTGTGGCTGATCACCACACCTCATGACATGATTCTAGACTCTTGGGGAAGTCAGGACCTTTTGGATTCTTTTGGTTTTCTTGGGTTGATGATGATTAGGGGAAATGAAAAGAGAGTTTGGTTAATGGTCTCAGTGAGCTCACAGGGCCTATCAAGCCATATGAAGCCGAGGATATTCTCTAGAACACTCTATGTGATAGTGAAGTGATAGGAATATGGTTTCCAACCATATTTCCAAGTCACCCACTGAAACTAGTTTCCTCTCGCATTGTTTTGTGCTTTAGTTTTGAAATCATAGAACTTTGGTTTTAAGGTGACTTGGTTTTAAGAAGCATAAAGTTTTTATGAAATGGTTTTCAAAAAAGAGGGAATGTTTTGGTTTATTAAATGGCAGAACTAAATTTTCAGAATTGTTTTGAAATGTAAAATGGTGTTCTTACACCTCTTTGAAAGCAATAACCATATTGATGTTGGTTTTCAAAAGTGTTTCCAATAGATTTTTCTAAACGATTAAAGGGTGTTTTAATGGTATGAGATGTTTTTAATTGATATAAATAACTTGAAAGTGAGTTCTTTTTTAAATATATGTGTACTTATGATAAGTTGTGTAAGATGTGAATTGGGATTTTGATCTCATTGTTAGCAGTTTTGAGAAAAAGGATGGGTTGGTTGACCATTTTGTTTTTGAAAAGTGGGAGGAATTTCTGTTTTACCCTTTGGTATTTCCATCAGTGACCACATGCATGGGGTTTTATGGGATGATGGATGGTTGATGGCATGACTGGATTTGTGCTGGGATTGTTATGAGGAGGGTGCCCGGTGTGGCACAAAATCATGCATGTTCGAGGCCCATGGGGTACCATTGGTGGATACGCTTACTACCAAACTGTTTGTTTTCAAATAATTGGTTTTAAAGAAAAGAATGATGTCTTGATTAATAGTTCAGTATTGTTTGTATTATGGGTTATTGAAAATGTTGATGTTGTGGGATGTTTTGAGTCCACGAACCCCTTCTGTTTGAACTGTGTTTTGGGTTTGTTTCTGGTCGGTAAGATGTGTTGTAGGGACGGTTAGTGGTCTCTTTTTAAAAATGTTTTGGGATGCCTTTACGGTGGTTCCCTTCATGTTTTTGGATCTGGTTTGTGGAAAGTTTTGACCAATGGTCCAGCTTGGTTGGGTCCTTGGGTTCTCTCATTGGATACGGTACTCCCCCATTAAGGTTTAATGCACAACTAAAGTGCAACCCGTATTGTTTCTCCATTGGAAAATCCTTCAGTTGATCAATATAAGGAATATAATATAGGTCATTATTGATTGAGTCTACAACCATTCATTTAGTTGATTTATGGATCCTCTTGTAGTGGGATAGTGCTTGTGGAAGGTTGGAAGAGACCTTAGTTTCTTAAGTTTCATGATTCATCAAAGGTGGAAGTGTTCATTGGTTGATGGTGTGGATGAGTGTCATAATGGTGTCTAAGAGGCCCTCTGGGTTCTTCATAGTTTCGTTGAAGAAATTGTTATTATTAAACCACAAATTTTGAGATTTTGGTCATGAAAGGATATTGTGTCCACTTTTTGGACTTGTCTCTTGATTAGGGACTTGGAATATGGTCATGTTCCATGTATTGTTTCTATCAATCACAGGAGTCATGTTTGGTGATGCATTATGATGTTGTGTGATCTTTTGACTATAAAGGTGAAGGTCACACAATCCTCTAAGGTTCTATGTTATGTTGGGAGTATGTCCCCCTTGTAAAAAAACATCAAATCCTCTATCTTAGAGGAATGTGTTTATACGAGTCTTTCCCTTCTGTTGTTTCTCACCCAAAGAAACAAGGTGCGATGTGTGTGCTTATTCTGATCCATTGTTTCAGTGAAATTTCTGGTTTTGGTAAAGTGAGTTATGGAGTGTGTTATGTCTTGATGAACCCATCAGGTCATGCAGTGTTGTTGTTTTTGGCATCGAATGAAGAAGATCCATATAGGGGTTTCCACAACCTAATTGCGAGGCTGAAGATGCTTTAATATTTTGAGCTCTAGCCATAGGTCCCGGAGTGAAGCTGGCGCGTAGGCAGGTAAAACCCCAGTGTCCTTTAAACCCTTGTACGAAGTCCTATCCTTAGTATAAATGATATGAAGAGTTTAAACCTATGGTGTCATCATATTTCTTCTATTGTCCCCGTTTGGTGGAAATAGGTGGAGGGTCTTGTACCCATGTCATCAGACAATGTTATTCCCTCCTCCTTTGGTTTCCATTAAGTCTTTGGAGAATGGTTGGAAATTTGGCTAGACAAGTTGAGCACACTGTTTTCACATGGTTAGTTCTAACCATGAACAAAAAAATAACCATGTAAATATAAGGATCCACATAGTTATCACACAGTTTCTCAAACTGGGAAGACTAATCGTGTGACCGTCCCAACTCTTAATTTTGGGGTCTTTTCATGTCAACTCACTTTAGTAGATTAAGATGGTTTGTTCTTGTGGTGGGAAGACACTACATGGGTATCATGCATATTATTTTGTAAATTTCTAATGGATGTATACCCCTTGTAATAGGGAGTCGGTTTGGGCCTCCCCTTATTAGTGTCTTGATTCTGTCTCGGGATCTCTTATGGTGGGGAGCCCCTTTGTGTCTCTTCATACAAGTAACTCATATTTTTCCTTGGTCTTGTCTGGGAAGTAGGTATTATCATTTAGAGATATCTAACTAGCAACATCTTTTTTGGGTAAAAATTGATATTGGAGAGTTTTCAATGGTTTAGTTATAGTAGGGTACTTGTAAACTTGTTCTATGTTGTTGTTTATTTAGGTTAATTGGTTGAGTATTGTTCAGATTGTGTTTGAGGAGTTTTTGATTTGAGATAAATCCTGAGTGTACTTGATTGTTTCAGGAAAGTGGTGTATGATAGGTTTGTGAGAGTATTCCTTCCTTCATTGATCACTGGAGGTGTTTTGGCCTTTGGGGGAGAAACCTGGCAAGGGAGTACCTCTTGGTTTCTTAGTTGTGTTTGGATGTTGCTTTGGCCTTAATGTGACTTTCCGGGGAGGACAGTTTTCATGGAGTGGAGAATTGTCATATGCATAGCTTATTTTAAATGTATTTTCATTTTAATTTCCATAAATTCTTTGTTTTGGGGGTTTCCAAAGGTTTTATGGAGAATAGATGAGTTTTCATGAATTGGGCCAAACCATGAGCCAAATTCTAGATTTAAAAATAAATTTTGTTTCTTTTATAAAATATTAATTTTTTAATATTTTTCACTCATTCAAACTCCTAAATGTCCTCCACTGATATATTAACACCAAAATTAAAATTTTTAGCCTTTGGAAATCCATAAACAAGGTGTATATGGGTTTTTATTTTATGGAATGTGCCCACCCGAAATCCCAATTCCAGTTTTAAAAATAAATTTTGATTAATTAATAAATTATTCATTTTTAACGATTTTCCGGTGATTCTGATCCTAAAACGCGCCACTTGAACCCAGTAGCACGGCCAAGATCTCTCTCCCCTCTTTGGAACTCTTATACATCGCGATTGAGAGCTAAACCTATTAGGGTTTCGAAAATCGGGAAGATTTGATGAGGTAAAGTTTTCCTTCATAACTCCTTCTATTCTTACACTTTTTTCCCAATTCCAATTCCTACATGACCATATCATTCTTTTTCGAATATCCATTCATTTTTTATCTGTTTTAAAATTCATTTTCAGGTCGATTGTGGGTCATTTTCTTCAGGATTGTTTTGGGTAAGTTAGTCCTTCTTGGTTTCTTCATTTTCCCTTAGGGTTTCCTCTCTCTTTCATTATGTTATAAAATTTCCAGAAGATAGGTTTTGATCATAGGGTTTCTTTTTGTGTATTTGTGGTCAACTATTGTGATATAGGTCTGAATTTATCTTCCTTGTGGTGCGGCGGTTGTGCGGTTGACGTTTCGAACCATGTTTTGAGGGATTTGACAGTTTTTGTTGGTGATTCTATGTGTAATCATTTCTAGATGATTTAGTTTTCTTTAATTAAATATTATGCATTCTCATAATATGCTGTGGGTGGTGAAAAAATTGGTTATGTTGGATTTGGTTAAGCAATCATTTTTATAGTTTCATTTTAGCTTAAAATTTGGTGTTTTTCATGTGTAACCCTTTGGGTATTGTTTGGGATTGTTTTATAAAATATGAATTTGGTTTAATAAATCTTGTTTGGGATGAAAAATCTTATTTGGTGGGGTATTGGTGTGCCACTAGGTCTTAAATTGTTTTTTAAGGTTTTATGGTTTAAATCATTATTGTACTTCTTGAAAGTGATTTTGAAAACATGTGCGTTTCATGTGGATTTTTTGTGCTATTGTTTGAGGTGTTTGTATAACACATGTGGGTTGTTTAATAAATGTTTTTGGGGTTTCCAATTCTGTTTTGAATTTTTATTGGTGTGATTTTGTCCTTGAAATATGGTTTTGAAATGGTTTCTATTTGAAAAGCTTTGGTACACTATTTATAATTGTTTTATGAATGTTTTGAGTGGTTTAATGATTTATGTAAGAGGTGAAACCATATTGGAAAAATGTTTTGGATTGTTTATACTTTCAAATGAGACATTTTAAATGTGAATAGTTCTGTTATGTGATGTTTATCATATTTTTAGGGACTTCATAAAATTGTTAAAGGATTTTTTGGATTGTGAATGTTATGAAAAAAGTGTTGTGGGCTATTTTGGTGTGAGTTTGATTTCAAAATGCATTTGAATGAAAAGTGTGATTTGTGACTTATGTGATGTGCATGGGGATGTTTGGTTAATATGTGATGTATAAGTGTTATCTACATGTGAAAACTATATTTCTTGGCTTATTGAACATTTTTGATCACAAAGGGAAAACTCGGGTATCTAGGTTGGTGAATGTGTACTAGTATGCTTGTGAATCCGTGGGGTTTGGCCTCAGTTTCACTTAGCAATATTGACTCTTACAACTCTATCTAAACTATGATGATGATGACTGGGAACCACTATGTTATGGGTATGTTCCCTACTAGTGGATCGTGCATGAGAATGGATATTTGTGATGGTTACTCTCACCGAGATACGAGGTACCTGGGACCCACATCTAGTTAGTTTCTAGGGGTTATATCATATTGCTTGTGCTCATTAGTTACTTTATACTTACCATCGGCATATGGTACATTTGGCTGGAAAATTTAGTAGCATTGGTGTTTATTTTAAAAGTGTTAACCCATTAAAATAGCCCACTTGAAAACTGTTTTTATTCAAAGTAGCATCTTTTAGAAATTGTAACTAGCTTTTCATGTTTTTGAAAACTTGCATGATTTTCATCTTTAAATGTTTATCACATGGAATCTCTTAGTGGTGGTATCCTACTGGGATTTCTCTCACACCCTACTTACACCTTTTCATGTAAGTAGACTTGCTTATTTTATGTCACGGGATTGGGTATAGGTTTTATGCCTCTGGTTCGTGTATTTAGTGGTCCATCGTGATACAGTGTCATGGAGATGGCTTGAGGGCGGTGCCTCTTTCCATGTGGAGGTTCATGGGATATCTTTTCATGGGATTCTACCTTTGTAATGGTGCTCAAACATTATTTAATAGTGTTTATTTCAGTTCTGAATATTTATTAAAAGATTTTTTGGTTTGAAAAATCTAGATTTTATTTCGTGGATTCATTTGTTGTTTTAAGTATAAAAAAATTGGGTAAATCATTTCCAATTATCATTTTATGATACCCGAGCACTTGTGCCAACCCGTGGGGATTGGGAACGCCCTTCGGGCCTTGGCACGGTCCGGGTTTGGTGCTAGTTTGATGGTGACCAGATCCGGTTCGTGACACTAACAGATCGATAATGAGATGTTATATATGATCTATGAGAACCATAAAGTTTTCACTAAGAAAATAATTTGACAAAAAGATAAGCACAAACACTGCCACCACAATATCTAATTCAAAATTTTTATTTCTATGTTTATGAGAACATATCTATATAAACACATATGTAATGTATTTTTTCTCTTTTATTAGTATATATCTAAATCCCTAGTTATATTGTTTACAATATTACTCATAAGGAATATTATGATTATTAAATTTACGAACAAGAGGATTCATAAACATCCCAATAAAACATTTAAAAGTGGTTTTATGTTCTTACATCTACGAAAAACATTATATTTCTTAGTCAAAGTCTATTATGGAATCATAATTCAAGAAAACCTGGGTACAAAAATCATATAATAACTATCCAATCCTAGACAACTCTTGAGTTCATACAAATTTATAGTGGGTTCTATGCAATAACGTATTCAATATTAACTAGATCCTCCACTGCATATTACTCGAAAAATATTGAAAAAACCAAACATGTCAACAATTAATAGTTAGACATCATCCATATTACTTATATTCCCTAAGAAACTCCAACACCATTTGAATATTCTCTTCATGATCATATATCTTAGAATAAACTAACATATCATCATTTAACACTGAAAAAAATAATTAATATATGGATAAAACACCCTATATATAAGAGTCATTAATATAGTAAATGGATTAGTAACTCCAAATGACTCGATACAAACTCCAAATTCCTATAACGACATTGAAAATCTTTCATAGGTATGTATTCAAATTTAACCCTAATTTTATGATGTCTAGATTGTAAATATATCTTAGAAAACCTATTTTCCTCAATTAATTGATAAGAAAATAATTTTTCATAGGAAGAGGATAACTATTGTTCACCATCACATGGTTCAACCACTGATAATCTATATACGGTCTCAAGATTCCATCTATCTTATTTGTGAACAATACCAGGGTTACCCATAGTGTTGAACTGTACCAAATAAAGACACTCTATAATAATTTATCAATCTAAATCGTCAACTCTTAATTATCTATAAATTCCATATGATATGATGTCATAATTATAAGATCAAATCCTAGATTGAACCCTTCCAAAAACTAAATATGTTGAATCAGAGGTAAACATATAACATTAATTAATAAAACAATGACATAATCCATTAAAACTCTGAGAAGTTATTATTTCATCACTTAAATTTCAAAATAATGTCATATTTTTCAATTGAAATGTATTCTCAATCCATCTCCAACCTAAATTAAAATTCATTTCACTTACAAAAAATCTTACAGTCTTTATCAAGGTTAAATAAAATCACCATCCATTGATAGAAATCACTATAATCATTTATATATATAAATAATACATTATAAGGATAAAATATATTTGCATCCATAAAAGACTATGTTCCATAAAAATCAATATCATCCCATAATCAACTCAAAAAAACACACCTCAAAGAACCTTGTTCAACATCCCACTAGAGTAGTAAAATCTAGAAACAATTAAAGATTCTCTACTGGATGTTCTAACCCATAAACTAGGAAAGGGGTAATAAATTAATATAAAGTATTGTTATTAATCAAAATAGAATAAATATTTGATGGAATCCAAATCATAACTTGAACCACTTCTCAAACTTTTATAGCATAGAGTTATCTAATGCCAAATCCTCTTTATTGTACCCACTACCCAACTCTACCGCCTCTCTGGTCTACTATAAAAACTTATGGACACTGAGATCCTCCTCCAAATTCTCACCTAGAACCACCATGTTTTGGTGGTTCAAAAATTTATCTATCATACTACTCTCAATATAAAAAGTACTACTGAATAGGATGGAAAAACTGATTCAGTGGCTAGTCAAAAGTAACACTCTAATCTAGCCTCATATGTCTACACTGAAAATATGGGAATAAAAATTTCTGATGAACTATACCACAACTAGATAAAAATATAACTCTATCATGTCGAATAAATAGTTAATTACCACCCAAATTATATAAATAAGATCACATTAACATCTAATTATCATGACTACACATGAACATTAACTGCCTTGAAAATGGAGAACATGCACCTCTAGACCCACTCTGAGCATTTTCCTATTGAGAAATATACAATAATTATTATTTATTTGTTGAAAACTTCTAGTCCATCATAGAATTATTCAATATTAACATGAAATAACTATGAGAAAATGTCATAAACGTTATATTGATCTCAAATCATAATTATCTATGGAAATGATGAGCTATTATCTTCCCATTAATCATAAAATAAGGAGAATAAAATAGTAATGTACTTGTACTAGTTTTATTGAACAATGATTTAGTAAAGCCAACATGTTACTAATGGTACAACATCTCATATTCTAGATGTTATCATCTAGAAAAAAGTGTCTAATTCATAAAATGTGGAGAATTTTCCCTTTGTATCATAACCATTTAATCATAATAAAAAAATCCAAAATATAACACATCTGTAAAAGAAAAAAATTGAATTACAATGGAAAGTTCTCCTTATTAAAAACATAATCCATTATATACTAAAATGAAACTGATGGTACTCATAAATCCTTCATACATTATAGGATTACTCTCGATAGGTTAATCATTCACCATTAAAATAAAATGATACATAAAATTAAAAAGGAGTAAAATTTTTCCAAGATCCATTTGACCCTCTATAGACCCTTGAATTATTCCTGCCAAGAAAAATTAGCTCTAATTTTTATCCCTAAACACTTCCCCACACATATATTTGAAAAACATGGGTTGCAAATTTATTAAGGTGCATGTGTAGGGTGTTCATACAATGCTTGGAATTTCACTAATGATGTATCCCCTAAAATACACCATAATATATTTACATGAGTTCATGTACAAAGTAATAAACATAACATAACTCTCTATTTAACACAAAACATGTGTAATTGTGTGATAACGAGTCCAACACAATTTTCAATCTTACATGTTTCATGCAGTTCCAATGAATTATACTTATCATACTAAAAACATATAATGGTAGTGTCTAAGTGTCCAAATTAGTCTAAACTAACACGAATTATCATCTGAATCATGGAAGTGGTGTAATATAGCCAATACATTGGAAACAAACCACAATATGGGGTACCATGACTCAATATTGGTCCCATAACAGCTAGAGATAGTTGGTAAGTGTATTTGAATCTTGAAACGGGTGTATAATGACAAAATACTTTTAGTAAATAACTACAAGATGGAGAATTATATGAATGGTCACCAGGTACCCTTAAATGAACCCACTCGGGTTGACCTAACCAGTCACTCGAGTTAGCCCACCATATGGCTCGATGGACATTCTTGGTCACCACAGTCCAATAATAAGAACTATAAATTACCAACTATTTCAAGGGAATTATTCCTCCATATGTAAACCAACATGACCTATCAATAAAAAGGGATTGAAACCAATATCCTTAGAGTAAATGAAAATATAAATCACATATCGTAAAAACAACACACATCAAGTAAAATCATTCCACACTAATACATATAAATGATATCTCCAAATAAACAACCAAAACTCAAGGAGGGGGGAGAAATGACAAAAAAATCCCCAATACAACCCAATACATATAAAATACCAAAAATAACTCAACATGTGTCCATCCCTATGAGACCACATCTCCTCCAAAATACATCATACCATTGTAATCTAAAAGATCCACCCTAAAACATGGTTCCATTTCCTTTACCAATGTACAAAAAAATGTTTTAAAAAACTCTAAAAAGGGACTAATCAGGGAGTAAGGCAATAATCCTATTAGGGTACCACAATGAATATATCTAATCTTTTACCCATTAAACCAATAAACTAGTTTAAAAAAATATTCAAAAATAAAAAACATTGAAAATTCACAATTTCCACATAAACATTCATAATTTCTTTAGTTTCATTTTTTAATGAAAAACATGGTTTTATAAAAAAATCCAAACATGGATAAAATAAATAATCAAGGACACAAGGCAAAACATACTCAAATTTAACCAAGAAGTCATAAAAAGTGAGATTATAGTATCAAACATAATTATCTATATGAATAGGAAATGAAGATATGTGAATTACATAGGTCTTCACATGAAATGGAACTCATAAAATTCCATAATCATATAAACCAAACAGGGATGAGTAAGTGAACCTAGGGGATCTAACCATAAACCTTTAATGTGAGTGTATAAACTAGTATGATATCTAGATAAGCAATGGAATCTCACACAGTATTCTCTAGGCCCAATTCCAATTGATCACATGGTATCTTGACAATCAATATGCAAGGTTGCACAGTATTCTTACCCAAAGGCTCCCATGGTGCCTTTGAAACAAATTAAGGCTCACATAGTCCTCCCACTGAGGCTCACATAGGCACTCGATCAACTAAATCTCTCATACATTTTTCATCATATTCACTACTCCTTGAAAATACATCATATGTAAGTTCCCATATCAATCAAGAAATTAGATATCCCAATTCATATACAATACATGGCCATTTTATCAAAAAACCCTTCCCAAGGGAACAAATTCCTGAAACCATTTTATAAATTCTTTTAAAACCATAAAAACCCTTTGATACATTTTATAAAACCTTTAGTTCGCATTCAATCCACATCCATTTTCAAAACCCCCTTTTAAATGATAAATTTCCAAAGAAATCCATGTAACACATCAAATATAGAACAAACACCAAGAATAAATCACTCTAATGGATGTTTAAAAAGGAAAAACCAAAGATGAATAGAAATTTAATGTCCTTCAATGGAAAACGTCCTTAAATAGATACACCTACCATAGATTCATTACAAATATCATTTCAATCAATGAAGAACAGCCTAAAGAATATGAACTATGCCTCACACTCCCAAGCCACAATAAATAAAAATAATACCCCCACCAACAACCCTATATTTTTATAACACCACATCAAGGGATACACATATCTAATAAAAGGGATGAAAAAGGATTGAGGATGGGAAATGTGGATGAAATCAAGAATAAACCACATTACCCTAAGCTTAAACAATAAGAATTCAAGATAAATCCACCATGGAAGGAGGGGAGAGCTTCACAACCAATGTATGATGGTTGAACACAATGTATTTGGGAAAAGGAACCCACAAAAATAAAACCCAATAAGGGAAAATGACAATTTTCCAATTTTTAATGAGGTTGAAAGGGTTTCACCTTTTTGATTTACAATTAGGAAAACCTTGTTCCAACCTTGAAGGTGCCACTTTCCACCCAATATAGGCCACATGGTTTAGTTTCACGGGTTGGCATACCATGTGCCATCTTTGTGGTGCCATTGTCCACCCAAAAAAAGGCTATACAAGGTCTCCTAGGTTACTATATTATTTTGAAAACCATTCCCAATCTATGTGGATCCCTATACAACCATTAAAAAAACTTTCATGGTTATCCCTTATAAGAGTCATGGTTTGAGAAAAGCATAATCAAACCATGCTTCTGATCCTTCCTCCTCCAAAATCAAACGTATCTAACTCAGAGAACCCATGAAATCAAATGACAAATAGTAAATTAAAAAAATAAAAATAAAATATATGAGTCACCCAATGGGTGTGAAAAACTCCCCACCATGTCACTTTTTACCCAGAGAAATTACATAGGATCCACTAGAAGAAAAAAGGTGAGTCCCCTACCCCCTTACCCAACCTTCTTGCTCCCATGTCTCGTGGATATCACTACGACACCTCCAGATCATATAGACCAATGAAATAACTGTCCCCAAGAGTACATTATTCTGAACATCTATGATATTAACAGACCGCTCAACCATAGTGGCATCATGATATAAGTGTAAATATACCCATTCCAACACAAGAGATGTGTCTTGATGGTATCTCTTCAACTAGGTGATATTGAATACACGATGAATCGAATTTATCTGCAGTGGAAGATACAACCGGTTGGAAGCCTTCCCAAGATGAACTATAACATGGATTCTCCCTCTCATAATATTGTGCCAACGTCATCTGCTTTCCCAAATGACAGTTACCCAATTGAACTGATACCTAGAGAAAAAACTGGTCACTAACCTAAAACTCCAATAGACGATGATGAAAATTGGAATACGACGTCTTGTGACTCTAAGATATCACTAAAAATTTCTGAATCAGTTAAAATATCTCGATCATATCCTAGATGAGGCCTGGTCCAATCAGAGAACACCCTCTGATAAAGACCTAGAAAATGGATATTTTAATGACTAATCATGCTATTCCTTGACCAAGGCCATCCTAATCATGGCAATATAGCTACTATTATATGAATACTAGGACTACAATAAGTGAATTTCCCATAAACCACCAAAATCGATCAGAAATAATATCAAAATGTCCTCAATATTCTAGATGCTCTGTTTAGAATGGAAATCATTTTTTGGGTTGTATGTGATTCCCAAACTCAACTAGGTTCCCAAATCCTCATAGTGTCCCTCCAAAAGTGAGATGGGAAATTATAATCCCAGTCTAACACTATTTAAGAGTGCTCTCCATGTAGATGAATAATATCTCAAACATATAGGCATTCAAGGTCCTCTACCACCATCAAATCCTTGATTGGTATAAAAGAGAATGATTTCTTCATATGATCAATAATAACTATAATGAAATCCTTCCTAATGAGAGTATGAGGTAGTATATTGATGAAATCCATAGATATCTTGTCCCACTTCCATACTATCTTGGAGAGTGTCATCAACATCACACCAAGTGTATGATTCTCATCATTTATCCTTTGTATGGTCAATCTGTTGTAAATAGATTCTTCTATAACACATCTCATACCGATACACCAATACTAGACACTCATGTAATAAAACATCCTGACCACCCTCGGTGAACAAACCACTAGAATGATGCACCTCATGCATCACCTCTATCGACAAGATCAAAGGAAAAACTCGTCGCTTTCAAAAATGAAGTTATCCATCGAGATATTGATACTAATCATGAATGGTTTCCCCACTATTTAATACACTTATAATTTTCTATCACTTGGGGTCAAACAACTACTCAGTCAAAACCCAATTGATGAGAGAGTGAGTTACATGAACATTTGACAAGAATATCATTACACTATCCTCCTAAAGGTATAATAATAGATCAAAAAATTGGCTCATCAGACCCCACTTGTTAATTGATTCTCATACGGCCTGAAATATAATCTCTTTCTCAATGCATTGGTTGTTACTATTGACTTACTGTGAATATTTTCAATATATAAATCAAAAGTATGAAGGTACTCTACCTGGCACCTTTTCCTTATATTTAGGTCCCTTTTAGTGAAAATGTTCTAAAGGATCTTATGATCCAAATATACTATAATATCTTCCAAAAATAGTTAATGTATCTACGTCTTTAGTAAAAACATGAAAATAACCAATTCAAATACAAGAGTAAGATAATTCAATTTATGTGGGCATAGATGCAGCAAACATTATGCCACCACATAGTCATCCTACATCAACACAGACCCCAAACCCACACTGGATTCATTACAATACATTGTATAATCTCTCCTAGGATCACGTAGAATCAAAATAGAAACATATGTCAAGTAGGTTTTCAACTCCTCAAAAGTACTCTAAGATTTTTCATCCCACTAAAACATCACCCTTCACTGGGTAAACTTCATCAAGAGGGAAGTTATCCTAGAAAAGTCCTAGAAAAAACATTTACAATACTTCACCAATAACAAATATTATGGATCCTGAACACATTCTTGGTATGATCCCAAAAAATGTCTTCTTGAACCTCCTCTCGATCTACTGAATATCCTGGCTCATAAATGACAGGACCAAAAAACATCCATCTTATATCAAAAAATGGAACTTTTGAAAACATTTCATATAGATGAACCAATATAAAAATGTCCAAAACAACCTCTATATGGTACACATGATCCTAATCCTTCTTAGAATGAACCAAGATGTTTTAAAAAAACATCACCATGAAGGATTCCAAAAATTAATGGATGGTTCGGTTCATTAGTTCCATCAAAATGGATGGAACATTGGTCAGTCCGAATGGAATAATATATACAAAAAATGACTATATTAACATCGCAAATTGGTATTTGGGACATCCAATTATTGGATTTTCCACTAATGGAACCATTATCTCATGTTGATCTTGAAAAACCAATGGGGCCTTCAGGGCTAGTCAAATAGATCATCAATTATTGGTAATAGATATTTATTCTTCACTATCACCTTGTTAAGAATACAGTAGTTTATGCAATGTTAGAGGATACCATAAAACATCATTGAAAATAACACTAAAAAATCCCATGGTGGCTTGCTGTGGAAAATAAAACCATTTCCGTAAAGATTCTCTAGCTGAACATTCATCTCATTTAGTTAGTTGGATATATCCGATAAGATGGTAATGAAATCAGGCTCATCTTGGGGTTCATATCGGAAGAAATCATGACCTCTCACCAAGGAAAAATCTTGAGAAATACTCTAGAAACATGTCTTGGAACTTCTCCATAACCACTGGAGGCTCATTCATTTTTTTTCTCAATAGCCTCAAGGAATAGCCTGGAGAACTAATATGAGACCAAACCCAACTCAAAAACATCCTTTTATGCCCTCCCTAATCTTGAATACCACTTCCCAAGAAGACACGGGTTACACTATCCGGATTACAGAATTAGACCCTAAAATGATAATAGTTTTCTAATTCCATGATGTTAATCAAAAAATACATGTTTATAATGAGGTTGAACACATCCAGGACCAAAACATAGAAGTCCCAAATAACCTATGCACCATCTACCAAAACATGAAACTCTCTTCACATAAAACCTTTCACATTCTTCCTACCCAATAGGGTTATAAAATCCATGAAATAGGTAATAAACTCATCATTCTTACCCTTGAAATCAGTCATCTTAATTTAAATGAAAAATGGGATTCACTTATGTCAAGTAGAAACATTGTCATAAAATAAGCAATAAAAAACATACCATGAATAGTGGATGTCCCAAAATTAGAGTCCTCTAGGATGAACTCCACTACATTGAGTCACCTTGGATCTGACTCAATCTAAGACATCATCATTTGGTAAGAATACTTCAACCTCAAGGATGAGACCATTCACCCTTAACAGCCTCTTTCTACACTCGAGAGACTATTAAACAGATGAAAACTACACCATACCCACACAAATCCAACGGACAAAAGTGATGAAGATGTACTATCTATATATATCAATGTCATTTCTTTAGAGTATCTGAGCAATTTATACTAGTGTGTCTAGTCTTCCCACACAAATAATAGAAAACCGGTCAATTCCCTAAAGAAACCATTGGATCTGATCCCAATGATTGTTGTATAATCTTTCCCCTACCTCTCATAGACTTATACCACTTTTTCTTCTGTCATGAACAAGTACTCTATCTACCACCCGAAAAAGTAATTCCAATGAGACCTATTTTACCAGTAAAAATCATATATTACACATTTTCCCTTTCACCCACCACCAAATAGGTCATAATTAATAGAAAAATGAATATAGATATAATCTCTGGCCTCAAGACCACTAAAAATGCTGAACATTTGGTTATTAATTTTCAAGGAGATCTGGAGATACATGAACCAACTCAGTAAATCTGGTGGCATACTCTGAATCTAAGTAATCACCCTTATCTAGTTTCATAAACTCTTGGGACTTATCTTCAATAATGTTATCTTGGTTGAACTTCAAATTAACAATTACAATGAAACTAATCCACATGATATCTTCTTCCATTCTCGAAATCATTATCGACTCCCACTACTTTCTACCTGGTACCACTAGAACATACACAAAAAATCCAACTTCAGAGGTCTTATGTGTATTAATTAACTAAGAGATTCAATTAATGTGGTTCAACCACTCCTCTGGCATATTAGGTCCAATATCACTATAAAAAACTGGTGGATTCTACTTTGAAAACACTTGGGTATGGTTTACAGTTCATGTCTTCTCATGAATAACCATCTATCCCAAGGTTGGAATTATATGAATCCCCATATCCAAAACATCCTAACCATTGAGAGGATTATCCTATGAGGAACTCTCTATTACACCCTCTCTACACCTAGATGAGTTCCTTATATGAGTAATTTTCTATACGAAACACAAGAAGAAGATTAATCAAACCCCATCCAATAACAAATCACAACCAGGCACCAAGAGGAAACCCCCACATGGGAATAATTATAATCTTCAAGAATAAGTGTAAAAACATAATAAAATAAACACATAGTTGGGCTCCAATACTAACCATAATACCGAACCACACATGGAAAATTGATGTTTGATGAAAATAAGTGATCGATAAGCACTCACCCATTCCAACCTATCATGTTTTGATGGCCCTATCTCTAAAATAACACTCAATACAAAATAAAAAACCTCTAATGATAAAATTTTTCAATAAACAAACAGGATTTTACCAAAATAGTTACTTGGTTCGACCAACCCCTGACCCAATGTTCATTCAATTTCACCATAAACTGGCCACACACACTAGGCATAGCCAACTATCACCCGGGAACAATTTCTCTATAGGTAAGTTTTCATGACCCATCCATAAAAAGAGTTATCGAAATCTATATCTCCAAATTCAATAAAAATGGAATAAAGATACTACGAACAAAAACAGACATCAAGAAAAATCATGCCACAATAAGAAATACACATGGTATCTCAAAATAAACAACACAAATTCGTGGAGAGGGGTGAAATTACAAAAAAGTCATCAATAAAACCAAATGGGTACAAAATATCAAAAACTAACCAATATGATTCCATCCCAATGAGATTATGTATCCTCTACAAAATAATAGATTGTGGTAATCCTAAGGATCCTCCCTGGAACATGGTGGACTTACGTTTACCTTGTTCATGTAAAAAGAAATATAAAAATTCCAAAAAAGGGCCCAAGAAAGGTGTGAGGAATTATTAATAGTAGGATGCCACCATGAATCTATTTAAGGATTTTAACCATGAAACCAATATACTAGTTTGAAACCATTTCAAAGCTAAAACACTATGAAAATAATATATTTCTGTACAAACCTTCAAAATCCCGTTGGCTTCAATTTTTAAAGAAAAATTGTTTTCAAAAAACAATTTCCAAAAATGTTCTAGGAAAATAACCAAGACCACAAGGAACAACAAGATCAAACATATACAGAAAATGCATAAACAAAGAGAGCATAGAATCAAAATCAGTTAAGAATATAAATGGGAAATGAAAAAATGGGCATAATACATGTCATCACATAAAATATAACTAATCAGATTAAATAAGAATATAAACCATATGAATATGAATAATTTCACCTAGGGGATCAAACTATAAGGTATAACATGATTGAGTAAACAAGTATTTTATTTATCAATGGAATGGATTCTCACACAGTCTTCCCAAATCTCAATTATAAGAGCTCACATGATCTCGCGACAAAAAACATGGAAGATCACATAGACTTACTAACCAAAGGCTCACATGGTCCCTTGGAAAGAAATGAAGGCTCACACAATCCTCTATATAAGGATCAAATGGTCACTTGGAAAATTACTTTTCTCACACCATGGTCAACCCATGTGATACTCCATGCAAACACATCACAAGTAATTTCCCATGTCCATCAATATATAACATAATCCAATTCATTAATGAAACATGCCCATTTTATCAAAACACACTTCCTAAGGAATAACATTTATAAAACCATTTTAGAAATCCATTTAATCCAATAAATAATCTTTTAATCATTTTATGAAACACCTAATGGGCATACCGACCAAACCTATTTTGAAAATCCCTCTTTAAATGAAAAATACTGAAACTAAACAATGTAACACATTAAACATAGCATACCCAAAAATCAAAAATCATTCTAATAGAAATATAAATTTTAAAAATGAAAGGAAATTATAAATTTAATGGTATTCCATGGAAAACAAAATAAAAAAGAAAAAACTACCTTATATTCATTCCAATGATAATCACCATCAATGAAGACCACCCGAAAGGGGAGGAAATAAGCTTCACACACCTAATACACAATAAATAAAACCAAAAAACACATCAAAAATCCTATATTCATCCAACACTACTCTTAGTGTTCCACATCTTTAAGAAAAGGTAATAAGAATGCTTGGGGAGGGAGAAGAAGGATTACATAAAGAAGAACCCACCTTACCTGAAACATAAAATACAAGAACCAAAGATAAATAAACTAATGAAGGAGGGGGAGATCTCTATGGCCAGGGTAGGATAGGTATGCTTGCTATAGGATAAAATAGACCCAAAAAACATAAAAACACAATTGTTAAAATGGTAATTTTCCAATTTTTAATGATCTAGATAGGGTCAAAAGTTTTATCTATATTATTTTTCAAACAATGAACCAATCATTTTAGTGAAACTACCCACCCAATATAGTCAACATGGCTTCTACACATAGTTAGGTAAACCATGAATGAACTCAGCTGGTGCCACTCTCTACACAAAAATAAGATGCACAAATTCGATTGGGGTATGACACAGTTTGGAAAACTATTCCCAAGTCATATAGATCCCTCTATCTCCCCATACACACCCTTTATTTGTAAATCATTAGAGGCCACCTGGTTTTGGGAAAAACATTATCAAATTGTGCACCTAGTTCTACCTATTCAAAAAAACTCCCATCTAATCTCCCGACACCCAAGAACTGTAATGAAAAAAGGAAAATAAAATAAGCTCAGAATAAGACATTCTAGTGACCTGGAGGACATCACATACCCTAACATCCAAATAAATCAAGATTCTTCTACACCATGTGAACCACATGATTGACCCTCGACCCCTATAATCTGACTAAATTTAGGATGGAAACCATAGTGGACACCATTATATCCTAATAGGGTACCTAACAACTAATACCCACCCGTCTATCGAAGTAATAAAAACTATGATTTACACTAACCATTCTAAGTTCTTGATTATTCACCAACACATATCTTACATCTCATAAATAATTTTAATCCTAGTCCTTAGCTAACAAACCTCATTTAACAATACCCATGAGCCTCGAATAACCGGGAATTTCTAGTATTGCTTAAATAATATCACCCAACCCACATGAAATAACCATTCATTACCCTAACATAAGCTTATTTGAAAAATAAAATAATAAATATTTCTCTTGGTAGGATCTCACCTGACTATAAATAACCCAACCGGTTCTCATGATATCTATTTTTCACCAACAAGGTGAGATTCTATTCCATAGGATTTCATTTTACGCATACCACATCTGAATCCCCATAGGAAAACCATCAACCTTGAATCAAACACATGGTATACTCTAATTAAAACATTTAAATTAGTCAAATAACACTATAGTATAATGATTGAAATATTTTACAACAACAATCAGACCTATAAGGCCTTCCCAAGGATTACCTATACTACACTAACAAAACACCTCCAAGGTGACCCCTGAGGTCCTAGAATTATACCATATCTCTTATATAATGATCTCATAACCAAACCCTTGATCCCATAACTTGTTCGAGGTGGAAAACATTTATGAGAACTTAACAGGTCATACTAGGACCCTTATGCTCATATTCTTACTTAGACACCAATATTGTGTCTTAGCATACAACAATCCTGAGCACTACAAGGTAACATAATCACAATGATATTCCAAGATCATTCCATTGTGAGTGGAATTTTCATAAAAATACTAATATCTTTTAAAAATTTAAATTATATGCCTAAAATTTCTCATTTCCCTTTTGAGTAACCTTTAATCCTGTTCCTATTCCATTATATCACACCACACACACATAGATTAATGAATTTATAGTTTAGAGACCATGTACCACATTCTTTAAGTTTCCCTCAATCCATGATCATTCCATTATATTCATTAGTTCAACAACTATATTTCATGTCCATGAGACCCTATTTCAATACAAGTGACTCAATTAAATAATTATAAAAATTTATAATTAATTTCATAGAATGAAATCAATGACCATATAAAAAAAATTGACCAAAAATGAAATAAACCATAAACTACAACCAATAATATGTGAATGGTTTAAGGCATTCTCCCTATACCTTTAAAATAAACCCACCTATTCTCATAACCAAACTCACTATTCGATTTCACTAAATTTAAAAAACTAAAAATTAATTAACTAAACAAATTACCATTAATATAAAAATGATTAATAAAATGTATTTATCCCTCTTTGGAATCCTTTATACACCATATGAAAACCACCTTGATTACATACATATTTAAAAATGTTTTTGTAAAATATACTTTTAAATACTTATGTGGAACCATCCAAAATTAGAGATAATAAGAGAGAAGATAAAATGATTAATAAGGAGAGGTATAATTACCTCAAAAACATGAATTATCTCTCATAAAGTGTCTCTATCCAAGGGATAAATGAACTGAGAAATTGAGAATGAGATGGTTGACTCTCTTGGACCTTACAAATCCCATATAGAGAAAACATGTGGGGGTGGAGTTATTTAAATTATATCTAAATCCACCTATTAAAATATCATGGGCACCACTCAGTACCATGCAGATGGATACTGAGTATTTAGTAAACATATATGGTATTTCCACACCTATTCATGCTAAGGGGTACATGGTAAACCTCCACATGATACTTGGGTGTATTTTCTATAATTTTTATCAAACCATAGAGCACATAGGGTGGAAAATAATTATTAACTAGGTACATGATACATATAAATTGGGTACCCAATAACTTATTCTACCTTTAACAACAATACCAACCCTTCCATTTCATTGAAAAAATCTCCAATATTTCTCCAAAACCTCTAAATATATATAAAATCATACACCATTCGATAAATATTTACATCAATTTTTTTAGGATCCTAAAAATTAGAAAACACTCAACTCAAGTCCAAATATATAATGAATCTTATTTGGTTTCATAGACATACAATGTCATGGGTTAATACAAAATCCCCTACATACATTTTTTTCCCTGATGACCATTGTCATGAATCTCTAGTGAACTACTTCATCCACTAAGATCCATTTATACATATCTCATAATAGTTCTTTCTAAATATTTGTGAATCATCACAATACATGATATATAAGAACTATCCTTTTTGTAGAATCCTCCCATTCATACATTCTAGATGTTCTAGTGATTCCACAAAAAAATTGAACGAATCTAATTCCATCTTAGTATACCCAATCCCATACATAAAACACCATTCGGTACCCCACTAAAATGACTTAATCCAAAAATCCTATCAACCCATGCATCATAGAGGCAAACACTAAATAATCATAAATTTCTGACATTCCAACCATGATTACATATTGAGAAACATGTTATATCTAAATATAAACTCAATAAATCTATGTTTTCAGTTTATATAATGATGGTAAATTATATAAAAATACTATATAATTCTTACCGATGATTTTCACCATACATGTAGTCCTTTAGTTAAGACATGGTCTTCCTTAGGGAATCCAAATTCAATAATTATATCAAAATACTCTCATTGTTAGTGTTGAAATAATATAGTCTGGATTTGAATTCAAACTATTCACTGAAACTGAAATCCGATTAATTTTCACATATATAGACTCTTTTAATATCTATAGATGAATTTTCAATATGGTATTCCATCAATAATGAGATATAATTTTCGATTTAGATTTTGGTATCCCAAGAGACACATCATTAAATATCTTCCCAATTCATTACACCGTCAACCACAACACTCATGGTGGCTCATTGAAAAAATTATATCACCACTAGGTTCCCAATAGGGTGGTCCTCACTATTAGATTGTTCATACCATAATCATGTTAATAACATATTGAAATAATTACAACATCTATTGAGGATAAATACAAGTTACTTGAGATGAAAAAAACCCTATAGACTCTTCCAATGATCTACACTCCATAGATATACAATATAAGGGTTCTCCACACAACCAATTCACTCAATCATTGACCCCATCCCCTTTGTAACAACAACTCAAAAAACGTAAATAAAAGTAGCTATAAATACCATTAAAGATCTATTAAAAAATTCCATCATCAAAATGATCATATACATGTGTGCATATAAAATGAAATGAATAGGTTGTAACTAATTATTTAAAACATAAATTGAGTTATCACGAGATAACTTGGACACCATGACACTTGACTCTACCTTCTTCAACTAGTTCAAGTGAATATCACATTCCATACCAACACCACAAAAACCTAGTGACTCTGTGTCACAACCACTATATAAAACCATGTATCATCATATAGATCATGAAATATAAATAACATGGTAAATACCATAAGAATAAACCTCATAACTGGGTATCATGACTCAAGATGATGACTGAATCACAAATATGTATCTTCTAGGGCAGTAGTGATGTCCTAATCACTAGATGATGGATTAAGCACCCCTCCCAATTAAAGAATGTTAATACTAGAAGAATACTTCATTACTATTCAATATTTTTTTGGTATTTAGATCATTCCTCAAGCCTATCCTCTAATAGAGGGGGAACCAGTAGTGTAGATCTCCTGATACATGTTTGTTAATGATTTTATGTTACTTGATTTTTATATGGTTTCTAAGTTTATTCATCATCAGCCATCAATGTTTTATTTTTCTCATTGTATAAATTCTAATTGGGGACTACATAATTATGTGGTGGTAAGACTCTTGGATTCCCAACACATGATCATTCAACTCTCTAATAAGGATGATTTTTCATCAGCCTAGTCTTGAGGTTCACAAACCCTATGCCTAAGATGGTTCACATTTTGAGGTGGTTTTAAAATTTTTATTTTCACATGGATCCAATAATGACTATGGCAGTAGTTGTTTTTTAAATATTTCGTTACCTTAATATAATCCCTTGGTTTTAATGTTTCTAGGTAATTTATTGGGGGTGTAATTTATGATTTTTTTCATACTCTCTCTCTTAATCATTAATTTATTTTTGAAATATACGTTGAGGTTGATATATCTATCCCTCCCCTTGATTTCATCTTGATTTATATCTCAAGGGAGTTTTGTTTTAAATAACTAATTATCATCTAACACAGTATTTTCTATAATGTCTTTCATTTTTACCAAGTACATGTGTCAAAACTATGTTACATGATACCACTTTCATGGGAACATCTTATGGAAGTATGTGGAGAAGTTTTTTTTCCTAGACTGAGGTTATCAGAGATGGATTGAATCAAAGCATTCTGATAACCAAGTCACTTCACTATTAGTGTAATAATATGATGATGGGTTTGGTTTAATGGGAGGAAGAAAATAGGAGATTCATCTTGATTTATAAGATGCTACTCATCAGGAATATTAAGCCATTGGAGGTCTCTATAGATCACTAAAATAATCTATTTTTGGGGTTCAACTAGATAAGGTAGTCCTTACCAACAGATTATTCTTCATTGAGGTGAATGTTTTAACAATTCTAGAAGGCGATATAGATTCCCAGATTATGTAAAGATTCAACCATTATATTGATAATGTTATTTAGGGATTCTATTGATGATGATTTGGTGAAAAAAATCAATAAGTTATATTGGGGATTCTATTACTTAGGAGTTAATAGTGGTGGGAAATCAATTGAAGTAGATAAATCAAATGTAGGGTTGTTCTAAATCAGAGGGAGGGTCTCTTTATGTGAGCCTCTCCACTAGTATTTATTAAAAAAATCATTTTCAATACTTCGGAAACACCATTATAAAAATAATATGATGATGGTTGGATGTCAGTAAGGTTATTAAAGATGTAGAATGTTTCCATAGAAAGATCCCCGATCAGCATGGATTCTCTTGTGGCCCTTAAGTAAGAAAAATTCTCATAAAATAAATTATAAGAGATCTATGACTACATATAAAAATCAATTAGGGATGATGATTACTACTTATAGGATTCATTTGTATATTTAAAAGATATCAAATGTGTTGATTTATTGTAATCATGTCTAATAAAAGGAAAAAGGGTATTACCACATTTGGTTGTTTCTCATTGTCTCCTAGAAATAAATTTTTAAATTATAAATACTACTCCAAACTACCAAATCCATTTATGAGAAAGTAAGCCCCAAAAACAAGAGTTTCCATGGCCGTGGGATTTATGGAGTCTAATTAAAAAATATTAATTACCCAATGTTGATAAAAATTAGGGATACACTTCTCTAAATAAGGATCCTTTTGAATTATATGATGCTATTAATCATCAGTCTATCCTCATGGGCTAAGGATTGGGATACCAGGCTCATGGGGACATTATTTTCCTTGAGATATTTTATAAAATTAAAACATACTTCTATAATATGATTGGAATGTATTTGAAAAAATATTTAAATGAACACAAGACCTTAATTAACGATCTGAAACTAGAAAATGAATGCAAACTAAAGATAGAATGTTTCTCATGTGGTCTAATTCCTGAATTAAAGCAATGGTTTGATTCAAATCTTGATGTAATTTTTTTGTGTTAGAGTGGGACTATTTCACTATTGATAGATATCTCTTGTCACAAATTTAAAGAATGTGTGATTGAATAAAATTTATGTATGATCCCTAAACTCGATTAATAATATTTATCCTAGAAATATCATAGTGTCTCTTTTTTTCATTATAATTTCAATGTGTGGTGATTGTTTTTTATATGATACATTTTATTATGTATTGGTTTTTGTTTCCTTCTATATCTTTCTTCAAAACTACTTATTTTAATCTATAATAAGGTAGAAGTGGCTTCACTTGTGCTTTAAGAAAAATATGATGTCTGATTCAGTTGGGTGAACTTTATGGTTCTTGATGTTTTGAGTTATGGATGGTTTTTGGAATTCATAACTAGTACATTGGATCAAATTAACAATTACATGACTAAATTTATATATTAAAATTTTGTTTTTTATTTGATTTAATTTTATAGTTTTTTCTATACTAGATATTTATAGGTGTCTTCAAGGATTAAAATTCAAGATTTTGTGCTGGTCATTGTATTCATTCTTTTTGATGAATTTATAGTAATATGGAAAATTCTGTGTAGTTTTGGTTTGAAGCCTAATAGTTTTTTTATTTTCATAGTTTTGTTAAATTTATAATAATGTAACCTCTGTTGTGTTTCATTACCACCATTTGAGGGACCTAATTTTTTGGTTTTCTCTTTTTGATGTTTTGTTGGTGTGATTTATGGTAAGAGTATTATAAAGTTAACACTTAACCACAACATTGTTTTATTCAAAAAAAATAATAAATTAATTGATATGGAGATGGTACCATAACAAAATCATGGTACCTTTGAACCCAAATATAGTTTTGAAGTATATTTCGATAATTTAATGGGTTTATAGAGACACACTCCCTCTAGAAATAACCACATAAGAAGAATATGATGAGAAAGTCATTAAGATTCCATAATATCCAAATCAATAAAGAGTATTCCACATAATGGGAACCTCAAGTATCTTCTTTATCCCCTATCATTCAAGGATATTTATGATAGAAACTACAAGTAGGAACCATAATATCCTATTCATGTCCTTATAATTCAAAAATATTTGTGAGAGAGGAAACAACTAACAAGGAATCACGCCACTTATGTATAACCTTTGGCTATACCCAAAATCATTACTTGAATCTTATAAATAATGTCAATATTATCCCTATACTAATAAAAATTACGTAAAAACACCATATACCTTGATCTTGACCAATAAAAGTACTACTCGTCTTTCACAAATAACACCACCTACATTATCACCTGACTAGAAAGCCAAAAAACATCATTACCGTAGACAAACTCCCAAGTTGAGCTAACATAAACAACAAAAATAACCATAATACCCTTGGAATGTCATGTCACCTGGCCATGAGCAAACCCCTTGGTACTTGGGTCATCAATCATTTACCACCATGTTGATCTTCTAGTCCATAGGCTTCCTTTATACACATTACACATCTCTAATACCTTAGGAAAATCATTCCGTAGGAAATACCTTATTGTTAAATCCAAGTGTAATATTTTAATTAAACCAATCAAACCTATATCAACCATTTTAACTTTTTCTAACTACACATTAGCCTATTAGGCTTTCTCAAGTTTAAATCATACTACACTAACCAGACACCTTTAAGGTAATATCTAAGGTCCAAAGACCATAAAATAACCATTACATGACATTCTCATTATTGAAACCTAAATAACATAGCCTTACCCTATTGGATACCCATGAATGACCCCAAGAGACCAACCTACCCCCTTGTAATCATATCACAACTCAAAAACCAATTAGATGTCTTCCACTACATCTAGCCTGAGCATCCCAAGGTGAAATGATTAGTATAAAAATTCCATGATCATTCATAAAAAAATATTTATTCCATGCTTACGAGGTTTTGCTTATTTATATATATGACTTATCCCTCTTGGTTCCCACTCAAATTACATTGAATTGAGTATCCATGCATTTATATCACACGATAAAGAACACATAGATTCATAACATTATGTTTTAGGGAATAACTACTCCATACACATAGTTAATCCTATATTAGAGTTTTTTCGTTAGTTATATGCCTACACCATCTAAAATCCATGTCCAAGAGCTATTATCTTAATGCATAGGGCATAATTAATTACTTATTATAATTTATAACTAATTTTACAAAATTAACTAAATAGACATAATAAAAAAAATTAGTAAATATGTGGAAACAAGTAAACAAAAACTAAAAATACATGAATGGTACAAAGTAAGATTTTGGTACCTTTAAAATAAAAATGAACGTCATTTTAACCTAATCAATCTATTGATTTATCTCTAAGTAAATGCAAACAATGAGATAATAAACTACATAATTTACCTTAATTGGAGTATTGAGAAATATAGTCGTCCATCATTCCTTAGTGTCCTGAATCCATTACACATGAAATACCATTAATAATGGAAGAATTATACAATTATATCGTGAAATATTCTATAAAATTCATAGTTGGTACCATCCAAAATTATAGGCATGTGGGGAGAAGTGAAATTGATGAAGAAGGGGAAGAATCTCTATCTCATTTATGTAATGAATTTCTACCAAAACCTCATATATGAAAGGAGAAACTATAGATAAGTGGATAAAGATATGGGTTTCTACCCTATCCTATACATTTCCCAAATAAATGAAACAAGGGGGTATTTTAATAACCGTAAAACACCCTTGAATACTTGAATATCATCTTTATTTTCTTATGGGGATAATAAAAATTCAAAAATTATAAAAATTAAAATGGGGTTACATAATTAATTAAAATTAATATAGTAAAAAATAGTGGTGAAACCCAAATATAATGTGAAATTAATTTATCTGGTTTTCAAAATAAATTTTTTCATTGATTTAGGAGAAAGAGAAAAGTTAGTAGATTGATTAATTTTGATGGTGAAAGTTAAAATAACAGATTTGGGTCTTAAAATAAAAATTGATTAATATATGTTGGGATTTTATAGTTTTATAATTTAAGTGTAATTAGATTTACCAAAAAAATGATTTTTAGTATTGGTGTTGGAATAAAGATGAGGTATATTAATTATTTATAAAATATCCTCCTTATTGAGACAATTCCCATTTTACCATGGTTAGATAATTTGGGGCCTCACCAAATCACGTTTGTCTCCATACCAATATTTAACCCAATTACCCTAAATTTGAAAATGATCATGCCTCAATTAGGGTAATTATTTTTGAAATTTAAATGTTATTTAGAATTAAAATATCAATGGTCATGAAAAAAATAAAAAAATAGATTAGAAGTTTATTCAAAATTGAAGAGACCCTAATACATGAATGGAAATAAAGAAATAAAATCCGATGGAACCTTCCCACATCAGCTACATAACCATAGATAAAGGAGGGATTTACAACAAATTACTAGTATTAGGTGAGTAATAGGGAAGGAATAAAAATAATAAGACATAAAGAAGTTGGAGATGAATTATGGTGGAGGACCCTGTATATCACAACTTTTTACCCCAATCATTGGTCTCTAGAATCTGTCCATGGAATGAACATCACAACTCTTTAATAATAAAACTCACTAGGGATCATGATTTATTTATAACATCATTAATTTGGATAATAATGGAGTCTTGATTCATTTCATGAATTAAATGGTTATTTTGGGTTATTAAATAAAATATAATAATAAAAAATCCCATTAAAAGTTTCTTTACTAGGTCTGCCTAAAAACATAAATGCCATTAATACTTGTTCTTAAAATCATATTTGCTAACATCTTGTATTCAATAAAACATTGTAATATCTTCATGTTCTATAATGTTTTGAAATCAAGAATTTTAATCTTCCTATTTATGAATGTTTTTTCCCTAATACTTTGGTTTTGTGCCACGAAACTGTCACATTGTCATATAACATCACGCGATTCCATTTTTAGGAGGAAATAATGGTTGCTTTTGACTTATTTCTCTCACTTAAAAAAGTGCATTCTACTAAATAAAAACAATATACATATTTAGAGGAATATATTAACAATAAAATTAACAAAATCAATGCATTTTAAAATAAAATTAGTTTAAAATAAGTTTACATATCAAATCCCCCACACTTGAATTCATACCCATCCTCAAGGATGGAATCTCAATATACTAAATTTGATGCTCACAATACCATGATTTAAATTCAATTCCAATAGAAAAATTGAAAAAATGGGAAAATAAATATTCAATAATTACTTAATAAAATTTATTAACACTTTACCAAATAAAACATATCGAACATGTATTTTACTCTTACCTTTTTTAAATATACATGTATTTTTTTCAGCCATTTTTATTTTAAAATTTATTATTAATAAGAAATCTATTTTTCATTTACCATAACGAGTTTTTCCATTCATTATTAAGGTAAAATTATAAATAAAGTTCAGAACATACCTAAAGAACATTTCAATTAACGTTGGATTGAAAGGCATCTAACATAACAACCATGTAAAGATAGAGATCAAAATTGATAATGATGTATTCATCGTTAGGTTTAAATGACTATGAGTCTTTACGATAGGTGGGTTAAATATGTAAAACAAGTAAAGCTAAACAACGAGGGTGGGATCTAAATCATAGTTCATGATATCAATAGATAAGTTCAACAAAAATATCTGTAAACAGATTTCATATCTCTCTTTCTCAAAAATTGAAAAATGTGGGCCCATGATAAAAGTAATCATATGAATGAATCTACTTATCTTTACCTTTTTTTCTTTTTAATTTTTTTAAGATAAATCTCACATATTCCACATAACCACATACGATCAAAAGATCACCAGTCTGTTAATGGTGATTTTTTATCCTCCTAAGCCATAACACATTTTATTTATTTATATATTTATTATTATAATTATTATTAGTCACATAGATGAAAAATTAAAGATTAATGTGATAAATATATGAATCTAACAAAATCTCATGAAAACCCCATTATCTCATTAAAACCCCAGTGATGTATACTAAATGTAGTATATCCCAACCAATCCCGGATAGTATATCCTTCAAACATATTATTTTAAATATTAGGAAAAATATTAGAGGAAGGGAGAAATGGTTAAAATAGGTATGAAACTCAACTCATTTCATAACAAGAATATTCATGGATTCTATGAGATTAGAAATGATTAATGTAATGTGGTTACAAGGATAAATGGTTAAACAAAATATGCCTTAATCATGATAAAATTAATTCTTTTCAGTCATATATATTATAAGATTCTAAAGAAGTTCTAGATGAGAACATACCTGAGTTTCTCAAGAAATATACTTAAGAAATAATGTTAATTATTAGGCTCAGAGTATTTATTAAGAATTAGAACGAATGTTTGGGTCAATTAATCATAATAATGCATAATAATAATTAAATAAATTAATGTAAATTCCTAAATTCCAATGAATAACAAAATATCATATACATTTATTTCATAAATACTAACATACTCAACTAAATAATTATTTTTCAATTATAAAACCAAAATATTATCCATTTTAATTAGTTTACCCATTTTTATTACTCAAATTCATTGAAAAAGAAATTTAAATTCATGGAATGACAAGTATCCTAACAAGTGTATGTATACTTTTTCAGTCCAATAAAAAGGAATAAAATTTGGCAGGAAATTTAAATTTTAAATCATTAAAATTAAATGTGGGGAAAATAGTATAAAATTACAGAACCGAAACACATACTACCCTTTTTAATTATGACTCAAGTTTGGTTATGTAGGTTCTTCCTACACCATGTTCAGGATTTGAATGGGATTTATGACATGTATTCTCAGAATTTCATGACCTGAATTTGTTTCATGATGTGAATTGGTCCAATAGATTCTATTAAGGACTCTTTCTACTTGTTGTCTATAAGTGACTTGATGATCAATAAAATTGAAAATAAAATGTTGAAATAACATTCCATAATCAATTAAATTTAAAATATTTGGGGGATACTGCATGAATGACTCTAGAAATAGAAAATAAATAAATAAAAAATATAAAAGTTTGGTTGCCTCATGGACCCTATTTTATTTAATATCATTGGCTTGACCTAACCTCCATCATCATTAATTCAGGTGAATAATGACTGGAAATAATTTACCTAGTTCAGGTCTATAAATGGAATCAGTTGTTTCATGTCCACATAGATCGTTCCTTTTTCAAAATCTAAATATCTTAACTATTCATGACAAACAAACATTCATGATTTAAATTGTGTTGATCCACTATTTATTCATTAATCCTAAAGAACTAAAAAAGGTCATGTACTATCCATACATGTTGTCCTTTTTCAAATTTTGCGGATTTAGTCCCTTTTCCCATATCAATTATCTTACTTCTCTGTTTCTGTTTCTTATTCAAAGAACATTTATTTTGAGTATACTCTTTCAAAACAAAAACTACCTCACGTACTTATTCCACTTTTATTATGTCTTTAACATATAGGTATTTTTTACTATCTAAACTCATTTTCTTATCTCACATTATAATTATTCATTGACTAGTTTATATTTAAACTTAATTGTTCATATTAAACTCTCAAACATAGTTATCTACTTTATAAATATATTAGTTCATGTTGAGTTCCTAAAATGTTCTTCTTAGAATCATAGGTTCACACCCCTATTCTATAGCCAACACTAAGAAGTTGATGGGGAAGTATAATTTGTCATATTGGATCATAATGTCTTCAATGAACCCTTAGGGGTACTTCACTATTAAACTTTAAAACTAATGTGCATCTATAGTGGCCTTCAAGACGTCGAGTCCTAGTATTTTGAAAGTGGTGTATTATATGATATTGAAACTATAACCTAAATTACATAAATATTTTTTAAATTTTTTATCAACGATATAGGTGTTAAAAACTACAAGTATCTTTTTTATTCTTAGGTAGGTCCTTTAATACTTCTTATAAACACTCCTGTGTGAGTGAGATTATACCAATCTCCTCTAGATTATTTTTTTGTTCACTAGATATTTCATAATTTTTTATAGGTTAGCATGTTTTTGAGATCCACATAAAAAAGGATGTCAATATGAAACGTTTTAATGTGTTCTAGAAATTTATATTTCTATGAATATATTTTCACATATGCTTTTAGCTTTTGAAATGGTATTCTAAGCATTCATAATTGTGGTTCGTGTTTAGATTATTTTCAATAACTCATTTCCAACTCTACATTCTTTTATTTTTGGGATTTTCTTCGATTAGGATTATACTTTTTGATATTTAAAATCCTTAAAGAAATGAATTTAAAATATTCACGTGGATGCATATTTGGTAATCTTGGAATCATTCATTTAGTAAAATCTTTGAGTTTTTCAAACATTTGTCATACTTATACTTATGGGTTCTAGAGTTCACCTATCTAATCCATGAGTCATCCTTTGACTTTTTATAGACTCAATTTCATGTTTTTAATAGGCTGTTAATTATTTGGTTAGAGATCTAGTGGAAGTCATGAAAGGTGACAAAGTCTCCTCTATTAAATGGAATTGATTATCCAATGATGGTCCTTGATACACTTGAAAAACTATTACTGTATTCTAGTATCTCAGACCTTGTTGTTGTATCTACCAACCCTAAAAATTATTTGCACAAACATAATAAACATAATATACTTCTTCTATATACATACATTTAGGTAGATGTTCCTATCTCATCATTGTTTCCTTCTTATTCATTATAAATTCCATTTGAGTCACCATCTAATCATTATTGTTAATCACATGGATGCCTCTTTATTGTGTATATTCAATCTACCATTGGAAGAGGATTATTTACATCTCGTCTATTAGCCTATATCTATACTAAAATATTTTCTTCATTAGTGACATACTAACTATGACATCTAAAATTATCTTACTTCCCCATGTAATTCCTTTATAAAAAGTTTATATTAGGAGCCACAGTTCAATACCATGGTGAGACCATTTTTGTGTTATATCCTTTTAATGTTAAAAAGTAGTGTAAAGCGATTCATCCTGAAAATTATAATTTTCTAGAATAGTTATGAATATTTCAATCAATATAGAATGTGGGAAGAAGTGATAGAGAATGTTAGTTGACCGATTTTTCCTCAGCAGAATCTTAACAAATCTCTATCTATAAAACCTCCTGGGGATTTTGTTGCATTTTGTTCATCACTAATGTGGATAATAATTGAGGCCTGGTTATTTTTGGGAATAAAATGAATGTTTTGGGATATTTTAAAAAATGGTATCCATTGGTCATCCAATTAAAAAATTCTTTACTAGGTCTTCCTAGAAAAATTATCGATGTGAAGGTTGGTTTCATGCCATGAATAATCAGTATCCAACTCTAATTTTTTTCATGTCTTGTATTATTTCATGACATGTAATGTTTTCAAATACTGTAATGTTTTAACAATATGAATACTCATTTTTTAGTTCTAGAAGAACCTTTTCACCTTGTTTATTCTGTTTCCTGCCACAGAAGTGTCCCATAGACATCCTGGTTTATGGGATTCCATATTTAAGTTTAAATAATGGTCTATTTTGTCTTCATTTTCTTATTTAAAAGAAACAAATTCATCATTAAAAATATGAACAATATTTTAAGTGTAAAATAACAAATTAACAATAAAATTATCAAAATATATTAATTTTAATATAAAAAATGTATATAAGAAATGCATGAATCAAAATACTTTTCCTTAATTTAAAAATAAGCTACTGTACCAAAAAGTATTTTGTGGATTTCTATCAAATAGCTGGTAACTGTAAGAACTCAGTTCATTCTTAAGGTACAAAATATTTTACATTACATCAATTTATGGTTTAAATTATTAATTGTTCCTAATGTTAATGACCATTGTGGTAACAGTGATATCAGGGGTGTTCGGGGATTTTTCAGAGCAAGAACCCATCTTTTGAAAAAAAAATTGGGTCGTATGGTTCGTAGTAATTGTGAGACCCAAGCCACATTGTTTGATGAAACCGTGCAGATCTAGACAGTGGTATGGAGGATCAAAAATGGTATGAGGAAACTGTGAGAATTGAGGTGTGAGCCTATGCATGAGCTCTATTGTTTTTTGATTGGGGCTGAGACATGGTTTGCACACGGTTTTTTAAATCATTAATATTATCCATGTGAGGTTCCCCTTCTTATTGTAGATGGTGCATGCTTGGAACGCAATTTAGCCAACCATTATCCCAAACACTATGACCAATTAGTTTTTGAAAATTTATCATTTTCCCTTATTTAATCTATTAAATATATTTTCTTTTACTTTCCTTAATGTTGTATAGCTTCTTGATTTGGTAGATATCCTCTTCTATAAAAAACAAGGAATTGAGAGATCTTCTCCATCCATGTTCAAAATTAATATTCGTTGAAGAATAAGATATTTATCAGTAGTATGTCAATTCATTTTGTGACATTCTTTATTTAAATTCATATTGATGGAGTTATTTTGGTGCAATATAATTTTTAACATTTTTAGGTTCTTCATCAGTTCTTTGTTTTTCCCTTAATTTGAGTTCAGTCTGGAGCTAATATTGTATGTGAACTCTACCATAGACCAAAAATATGTGGTCTCATTATTTTCCATGACATTCTATGTGTTTATATATTTTTTTTTGTGCCACATGCCCATTTTTCTATGCAATAATGTTAAAATGAAATTTAATCCTTGGTTGATATTAATAGGTATGACCTATATAATTAATGATACACTTGATAAATTATTAAAGGCCATGAAAGTTGAATTGGAACCACCCCTTGGGAATGTTGAATAATTAATTGGTCCACCATGGGTCGAATTTGATTTTGAATACCTTTTATGTGTTTCGTTTACCCATTTCCATGGGACATTAAATGATGATTGGTAAATTATAATTAAATTGATAAATTTATTGGAATGGAAGACCATGTCCATAGGATTTGTACATGTAATTTCCGGTTTACGAATTAGATGACTACTATAATAAAATGAACTTGTAAGATAATTAATAGGATAAACCTTCTATGATTATCCCTTTATAATGCCACCGCCTTAGGCAACGTATAAATGGAATGATCACTGTGATGACCCAAACATAATTAAATTTTATTAATTGAATGTTTAAAATATTCCTTGAGTGACACATGGGTTATTATAAAAATTCCCTAGATGGAATCATTTAGATATTATGTTTTTTATTTTTGAGTGAGACTTGGACCCTATAGTGGACTTCCAAGAATGGACTCAGAGGATTAACAGTGATATTCCTGATTGACACTTGGACTCCTTATATGGACTTACAAGGAACGATTCATAGAGCTGTTTCTATATACGACATCGGTGACACTTGGACTTCCTTAGTGGACTTCCAATGAATTATTTAGTGAGCAATGATGATATACCACAACCAGATCGATACTGGGATTCCAATGAGGAATGCCTGGGACATGAACATAAGGTTCTTCTTTTATGACATGCTTTGAGAGATACCGTGATTCCAAATAAGGAATGACAAAGATAGTCTCTGGTTCTTAATTACTTATTTAATGAAATTATTTATATGACGTGTCTACCAAGCCAACACAAAATATTAGATTTAGTCAGTGTCTTATAGCTTAATGATGGCTTGTATAGGAATCTGTTGATCATATATTATTACAGGGGACATTAGGATACATTATAAAGAATGAGATTTTTTTACCATAAGTGACTAATTAATTAAATTAAAAGTGATTATAATTAGATACATTACTTACTATTTATTGGCATACATTTTGGTTAAGGCTGAAGCAGGTAGTAGTGGAAGAGTGTCCATGGGGACCCAAAAAATTATGGGTTGTTTACGTACACAACTTCTTTTATATATTCGATCACTACTAGCACACTATTATGTTTTAATATTAACTGAATGGATGGAATTAGATACCATTGTATGATGACCTAGTAGGATTGTTTCTCACATCCTATTAATGCTACCTTGGGGTACCAAGATATTATATTTAAATTTAGGTATGGATAAGGTAAAGAAACATGTTATTGGTTTTTGATTTTTTCTTAGGAGCTGGGGAGAAATGGACTGAGCTGAGGCTCATGATGCTATATGGAGATTTTTTTTGTCATTTTTGTATTTTGTTACATGTATTTTATTGTATTACAATATACATGTTTTGGGATTTTTTATAGAGATTGGACATGTATCATGATCTTCTGTATGTGAGATTCCATTATGGTATTTTTTATTTATATATGTCATGAATATAGCCTATTATCAGATTGATTTAAAATTTATATAACTTTTTAGTTATTTTTTATCCATTATTCAACACTCTGGTGAAGGGGGAATAGTCTCACCAAAGGCACACCCAAGTCCGCCACTACAATTTGGTAGCCTCTTGAATTTGGGGAGATTCTATTGAGTCCATGTGGCCAATTGGGCTTGGGGAAGCATTTAGTGGCATCGAGGTTTGGGATGTTACAATGTTGTATCAGAGTAGTTGTTCTTTTTATGATTTACTATTTTGAGATAATAGAATGTTATTGGAAGGAATTGAAAATTTTTAATGAGTTTTTACTAGGAGTAGCTAACCCTTATACTGGGAAAATACATATTCTCATGAATGAAATAACAATTTTTCTTGAGTATGCCTTTCAAAGCAGATTTAAATCCACTGTTGGGTGATGAACAAGATTTGTGATGTTATAATTTATACGATTATGGGGTCTATTTTATTTCAACAGGATAATTTGAGGGTTTGTAATATCATGCATCATTTTAGTAATTTTATTGTATTCACATTCCATACATTATCACATGCCATATAGGATTCATTGGTCGATTGTAAGATGTTATGATATCTTCCATGATTGATATAAATTATGTTGTGATAAATATTTTATATAGGGTATTGAAGAAATGTGATTGGTACATATAGCACTTACTGTAACATGATCAATGTTTTCCTGATTAGGCTACAATAAACAACCATAGAATCCAATTGTGGCATGTTGAGTCATGGACCAAGAGTCACATGGAATAGAATATGTTATCATGTGGATTAGGTGGATGCTATATTTCATTACATGATGATTATGGGACCTTATAGATCAGATTTTTTGAACCATTCGGATGAACCATTAGAAATGAATTATAAGATAAGGGAAATGGAATGAGATTAAAATAGAAACTGAATTTTTTATAATAGATAACATGACCCAAACCCAAACTTAGTTGTGGGTAGTATGATGTATATAATGCTTTTATATGGGTTTTACATCACCTAGACCCGACTGAAGGAGAAATATGAGGCGTTTGTTCTTTTATATGAAGGTATTTACCTATCATATTATAATGCATATTCATTTAGCATTTCATGAATCTTGATCTGAGGAATGTGTTTGGAAATTTCAAGACATTCCACCATGATGACCTCCATTCATGCGCTAAGAGGGAAATGAAGATCTTGATCTGGAGGTGGTGGGACATGAGATACAAATAGACCATCTAATAGTGACAGCTGAGGGACAAGAAAATGTAGTAGAGATAGGTGATGACGTGTAGTTCTGTGATGTATTTTTTCATTTCTTGCAGAATATGCAGGGAGAAATGCGACCTACCCTTACTATGGAAGAGTTTATTCATGAGTTTATGAAGTTGAATCCACCCATATTTTTAGGGAATGGAGGAACACATGATGAATATTCAGGGCTAGATGACACGATATCTATTTTCAAGCATCTCGAGACATCTCCTTGGAGGGGGGTAAATCTCGCTACTTATATTTTGTGTGATTACACCAAGAAATGGTGGTATGTAATTTTAGAGATGGATCATCATTGATAGATGTATTGGAGGTATTTTTATATGAAATTCTATGATTAATAATATCCTCAGACATGGTGGGATGATAGATCTTAAGATATCATGCACGTGGAGTAGGATGCATTATCATTCATGGATTATTCAACCAATTTTATAGAGATGTATCACATTACACATATTCTGATGGGTTATGAGTAATCTAAAGCCAAGTGATTACAGGATTTTATTAGGTATGAAATATGATCATATGTGAATTTCTTTATGATGACTACCATTTATGTAATAGTGAACTAAGTTCTTATCAGAGAGCATAACCTGAGACAGGTTGGGGTGTGAGCTAGGGTGGTTCAACACCTATATCTTGCTCTACATAGACATTTAGAAGGAAAGATAATCTATATCTTCCATGTGGTGATATTAGTATCTAGAGAACATACTCAGGTAGCTGGTTGGGGTTCCACTAGTGCAGTAGACTAACATATATAAGACCTTAGTGCACAAGAGACCCAGTCAAGTTCCAATCATACAGAAAGATGGGTCATCTATAATATTTTTTCATAACATTTCCTCTATCATCTAGTGAGAGAGGGTTTTCAACAACCCCACATGTAAGAGAAGGGTTAGTAGATTCTTGTTAGGAATGGAGATAAAGTACAACTAACTGATCGGGATAAGTTGGTGTTCATGACCTTGGTAGCTGGATTCTTAATTTTCAGTGGAAATATATTAGATCTACCTAGGGTAGCCAGGTTGTACCATAGGGTCACAGATCGGGCCAAATATATGAAGTGAAACCAACAGCTAAGACGAAATAACACCAGACCATGTCTTATGAAAGGCACTATTCTTGTAGCCTTTATTTTAAAATTTTTCATTTCTATGTAGGGGATTATCATATCATTATATCTATGAACGTTTAGGATATACATGGGCTCAAATATTTTGGATATGATGGGTTTATTACAATTGAAACTCTCTTGAGAATTAAAATGATATATTTAAATCAGTTTAGGGAGTCCCCCTTCATATTTGTGGGTATCACTTCATAGGAGACCTATTTTTCCTCAAGATGACAGGTTTTGACATCTTTCATTGGATGGACTAGTTGGATCCCTTTATTTATTTCATTGAATGATATTAATTTACGGTGAGTTTCACATCACTATAGGGTTTATAGATTATTACCAAGGGCGAATGGGATGTTCAGGAGAGCCGAGATGGACCCATATATTGTGGGAGAGGTGGGATGACAACCCATATTGTGATCTTATATCTAGATGATCAAGGAACACATCAGATAGATTTACCTCCATTGGATATTCATTTCAAATATGTTTTCCTAGATGACCATTTAGGATTACCTCCAGTGAGAGAGGCAGAGTTCTCTATCTATCATCTTCTTAGAGCTACACCAGATTCCATTTCTCCTTAGAGTATAAATAATGATGAGATGTAGGTTCTCAAAAGGTAGATAGAGTATTTATAGGAAAATGGGTTTATTTGAAATAATACTTCTCCATGGGTTTTTTTATTCCTTTTCCGAAAAAAGTGGATGATTACCTTAGGCTATGTGTGGATTGCCAGAAATTGAACCAACTAACATTTAAGAATCAGTGTCCTTTGCCATTGATAGATATTCTCTAGAACATACTTCAATAAGATCAAGTATTCTCAAATATTGATTTTAGATTAAGTTATCATCATGCATGTGTTAGAATATCAGATATAGCTTTCAAACCGTTCATATCAGTTGTGGTATAAATGAGCATTCAGTTATGACGTTCGGTCTGACGAATGCACTGGTAGTTTTCATGTAACAAATGAATCGAGTTTTCCATCCTTATATGGACTGTTTTATCATTGTATTCATGGATGATATCTTTGTATACTATCATAACCAACATGACTAAGCTAAAAATCATGAGATCATATTAGGTGCAATGAGAGAGCATCAGTTATATTCTATGATCACAAATTAAAACTTTTGGATGGACCAGATTCACCTCGTGGGTCACAATATCTCAAGGTCAAGAGTATCTATTAACCTAGAGAAGGTGAGAGATTTATTTTCCTGGGAGAATACTAAGAACATATTTGATATATAGTGTTTGTTAGGCCGTATTGTATATTTTTGTTGTTTCATACAGAACATCTCGGACACCATGACACTTGACTTTACCTTCTTCAACTAGTTCTAGTGAATCACACATGCCATACCAACACCATAAAAAGCTAGTGACCCAGTGTCACAACCACTATATCCAACCATGTATTAAAATCTAGATCCTGGGATAGGAATAATATTGTAAATACCTTAAAAATAATCCACATAACTAGGTACCATGACTCAAGATGACGATTGAATCACAAAAATGTATCCTCTATGGAAGTAGGGATGACATAATCACTAGATGATGGATTAAGAACCTCCCCAATTTATGGGAGGTAAAACTAGAAGGATATTTCTTCATTATTCAAGAGTTTTTTGGTATTTAGATCATTCCTCAAGCCTACCCTCTGATAGAGGGGGAACTAGTACTGTAGATCTCCCCATATACATTTGTTATGAATTTAAATTACTTGATTTTTGTTTGGTTTCTATGTCTAGTCATCATCAGCCTTCAATGTTTTATTTTTATCATCATGTAAACCCTAATTGGGGACTAGATAGTCATGTTGTGGTAAGACTCTTGGATTCCCAACACATGATCATTCAACTCTCTAACAAGGCTCAATTTTCATCACCCTAGTCTTTAGTTTCACAAACCCTCTGCCTAAGCTGGATCACGTTTTTGAGGTGGTTTATAAATTTTTATTTTCATAAGGATCCAATAATGACTATGGCATGAGTTTTTTCTAAATATTTCATTACCATTCTATAATCCCTTGGATTTAATGCTTCTAGGTAATTCATTGGGGGTGTATTTTATGAATTTATTTTCATACTCTCTCTCTCTTAATCATTAAATTATTTCTCAAATATATGATGAGGTTGATATATTTAAACTTCCCCTTGATTTAATTTGGTTTATATATCAAGGTAGTTGTGGTTTAAATATCCTATTATTATAAGACCCGTTATTTTCTATTATGTATTTCATTTTTACCTTGTAAATGTGTGAAAAATATGTTTCATGATACCACTTTCCATGGAATTTCATATGAATGTTTATGGATAATTGTTTTTTTCCTAGACTGAGGTTATCATAGATTGATTAAATCAAAGGATTATGATCACCAAGTCACATCACAATTAGTGGAAGATTATGATGATGGGTTTGGTTTATTGGGAGGATGAAATAAAGAGATTCTTCTTGATTTAGAATAAGCTACACATCAGGAATATTATTCAATTGGAGGTCTCTATATATCACTAAAAGAATATATTTTTGGGGTTCCACCAGAATAGGTAGTCATTACAAGCAGATTTTACTTCATTGAGGTAGAAGTTTCAAAAATTCTAGAAGGGGATATAGATTCTCAGATTATTGAAAAATTCAACCATTTTGCTGATACTGTTTATTTAGATCATCTATTGATGATGATTTGGTGAAAAAAAATATCAATAGGGTCTATTGGGGAATCTATACATTAGGATTTAATAGTGGTGGGAACTCAATTAAATTAGATCGATCTAATGTAAGGTTACTCTAAATCAAGGGGAGGGTCTCTTTATGTGAACCACTATTCGGGTATTTATTTACAAAATTAATTTGAATACATCGGAAACACCATTATAAAAATAATAGGATGATGGTTGGATGTCAGTATGGTTAGCGAAGAAGATGAATATATCCATAGAAATATCCCCGATCAGCTTGGAATCTCTTATGGACCTTAAATAAGAAAAATTATTTTAAAATAAAATGGAAGAGATCTTTTATTGTCTATCAAAATCTATTAGAGAGGAGGAGTACTACATCTAGGATTCATCTGTAAATTTAGAAGATCTCAAATTTGATGATTTATTGTAATGAAGTCTAAGATAATTAAAAAAGGGTATTACAAAATCAGGGTGTTTATCATTGTGTCCTAGAAATAAATTTATACATTATAAATACTACTCCAAACTACCAAATCCATTTATGACCAAGTAAGCCACAAAAATAAGAATTTCCATCTTCATTGGATTTATGGAGTCTATTTAAAAAATATAAATTACCCAAGCATGATAAAAATTAGGGATACCCTTCTATAAATAAGGATCGTTTGGAATTATATGTTGCTACTATTCATCAGTCTATCCTCAAGGGCTAGGGATTTGGAGACCAGACTCATGGGGACTTTATTTTCCTTGAGATATTTTATAAAATTAAAAAATATGTCTATGATATTTTTTGAATGGATTTGAAAAAATATTTAAATAAACCCAAGACCTTAATTATCGATCTGAAACTAGAAAATGAATGAAAAATAAGATTGAATGTTTCTCCTGTTGTCTTATTCCTGAATTAAAGAAATGGTTTGATTGACATCTTCATGTATTTATTTTTTTCTTGGAGTGGGAATATTTCACTATGGATAGATATCTCATGTCACATATTTATATAATTTTTGATTGAACAAAATTTATGGATTAACCATAAACTCGATTCAAAATATTTATCCTAAAAATATCATAGTGTCTCCTTTTGTCATTATAATTCCAATGTGTGGTGATTTTTTTATATGATACATTTTATTATGTATTGATTTTTTTTACTTGTATACTTTTTTTCAAATCAACGTACTTAAATCTATAATAAGGTTTTAGTGGTTTCACTAGTGTTTAAGACAAAGATGATGTTTGATTCATTTGGGTGATCTTTATGGTTCCTGATGTTTTGAGTTATGGATGGTTTTTAGAATTTATCACTAGTACATTGGATCCAATTTAAAATTACATGAATAAATTTATATATTAAATATTATATTTTTATTTAATTTAATTTTATAGTTTTGTCTATACTATAAATTTATAGGTGTCTTCAAGGATTAAAATTCAAGATTTAGTGTTGTTCATTGTGTTAAATATTTTTGATGATGTTATAGTAATAATGTAAATGCTATGTAGTTTTGATTTGAAGCCCAATAGTTTTTTTTATTTTCATAGTTTTGGTAAATTTATTCTAATGTAACCCCCGTGGTGTTTCATTACCATCAGTGGAGGGACCTAATTTTGTGGATTTCTATTTGTGATGCTTTTTTGGTGTGGTTTCTGGTAAGATTATTATAAAGTTACCACATAACCACAATGTGGTTTTATTCAAAATAATAAAAAATTCATTGATATGGAGATGTTACCAGAACAAACTCATGGTAACTTTGAACCCAAATATAGTTTTTAAGTATATTTGGATAATTTAATGGGTGTAAAGAGACCCATTAACTCTAGAAATAACCACACAGAAGAATATAATGAGAAAGTCATCAAGATTCCCTAATATCCATATCAATAAAGAGTATTCCACATAATGATAACATCAAGTATCAACATTCTCCCCTATCATTCAAGGATACTTATGATAGAATCTCCTAGTAGGAAACATAATATCCTATTCATGTCTATAGAATTCAACAATCTTTGTGATAGAGGCAACAACTACCAAGGCATCACGCCACTTAAGTATAACCTTTGGATATACCCAAAATCATTACTTGTATCTTATAAATTATATCAATATTATCCCTATACTAATAAAAATTCCTTAAAAACACCATATACCTTGATCTTGACCAACAAAAGAACTGATCGTCTTTCACAAGTAACACCACCTACATTATCACCTGACTTGATAGCCAAAAACCTTAGTTACCATACACAAACTCTCATGTAGAGCTAACATAAACATCAAACTAAACTATCCTACCCTTGGAATGTCATGTCACCTGGCTTTGAGAAAACCCCTTGGTACTTGGGCCATCAATCATTTACCAACAAGTTTATCTTCTAGTCCATAGGCTTCCTTTATACACATTCATAATCTCTATCCACTTAGGAAAACAATTCTTTAGGAAATACCTTATAGTTAAATCCATGTGTAATATTTTAATTAGTCGAATCACACTCTATATCAACCATTTTACCTTCTTTCCAACAACACATAAGCCTATCAGGCCTTCTCAAGTTTAAATCATACTACACTAACCAGACACCTTTGTGGGAATCTCTAAGGTCCAAAGACCATTAAATAACATTACAAGACGTTATCATCATTTAAACCTAAATAAAATATCTAGAACCTATTAGATACCCAAGAATGAGTCCAAGAGACCAACCCAACCCCTTGTAATCATATCACAACTCAAAAACCCATTGGATGTCTTCCACTATAGCTATCCTAAGCCTCCCAAGGTGAAATGATTAATAAAAATTCAATGATCATTCATAAAAAAATATCTATTCCATGTTTTCGAGGTATTTCTTATTTATTAATATTACTTATCCCTCTTGGTTCCCACTCAAATTACATTGAATTGAGTATCCATGTTTTTATATCACACTATAAAGCACATATAGATTCATAACATTATGGTTTAGGTAAGAACTACCAAATTCACAATGTTAATCCTAAATTAGAGTTTTTTTCATTAATTATATGCCTACACCATCCAAAATAAATTTCCAAGAGCCCTTATATTAATGAAGAAGGAATAATTAATTACTTATAAAAATTTAGAACTATTTTTTAAATAATTAACTAAATGGATGCAATAAAAAAAATTAGTAAAAATGTGGAAACAAGTAAACAACAACTTAAAATACATGAATGGCACAAGGCATGATTTTGGAACCTTTGAAATAAAAATTAACTTCATTTTAACCTAATCCATTTATTTATTTATCTCTAAATAAATGTAAACAACGAGATAGTAAACTAAATAATTTCCCTTAGTTGGAGTATTGAGAAATGATAGGCATACATCCTTCCTTAGAGTCCTGAATCCATTACACATGAAATACCATTGATAATGGATGAATTTTACCATGATATAGTGAAATATTCTATTAAATTTCTTGTTGGTTCCATCCCAAATTATAGGGATGTGGGGAGAAGTGATATTTATGAAGAAGGGGAGGAATGTATATCTCAATTATGTAATGAATTTCTACCAAAACCTCATATATGAAGGGAGAAAATATAGAGAAGTGGATAAAGATATGGGTTTATACCCTATCTAATACATTTCCAAAATTAGTGAAACAAGGTGGTATTTTAATTACCATAAAACTCCCTTGAAGACTAGAAGGTCATTATTATTTTCTTATGGGGATAATAAAAATTCAATATTTATAAAAATTAAAATAGTTTAACTTAATTAATTAAAATGTATATTGTAGAAAATAGAGGTCGAACCCAAAGAGAAAGTGAAATTAATTTATTTGGTTTCAAAAATAATTTTTTTTACTGATTTAAGAGAAATTGAAAAGTTAGTAGATTGATTGATTTCGAAGTAGAATGTTAAAATAATAGATTGGGGTTTTGAAAAAAAAAATTGAATAATATATGCTGGGGTTTTATAGTTTTATCATTTAAGTGTAATTTTATTTACCAAATAAATGATTATTAGTATTGGTGTTCAATTAAAGATTAGTTATTTTAATTGGTCATAAAATATCCAACTTATTGAGACAATTCCCCTTTTCCCATGGTTAGGAAATCTGGGAAATCACCAAATAATGTTTTTCTCTGTACCAATATTAAACCTAATTACCCTAAATTTGAAAATGATCATGCCTCAATTAGGGTAATTAGTTTTTAAATTGAAATGTTATTTCAGATTAAAATATTAATGTTCATGAAAAAAAATAAAAAAATAGATTAGAAGTTTATTCTAAATTGAAGAGACCCTAATATATGGATGAATATAAAGAAATAAAATCCAATGGAACCTATCCACATCAGCTCCCTAACAATAGATAATGGGTGCATTTACCAAAAATTACTAGTATTAGGTGAGTAATAGGGAAGGAATCAAAATAATAAGTCATAAAGAAATTGGAGATGAAGTGTGGTGGAGGACCCTGTATATCACAACTTTTTACCCCAATCACTGGTCTCCATAATCTATCCACGGAAACAAAATAAAAAATATCCAATAATAAATCTCACTGGGGATCATGTTTTATTTATAACATCATTAATTTGGATAATAATAGTGTCCTGATTCATTACATGAATTAAATTTTTATTTTGGGTTATTAAATAAAAGATCCCAATATAAAATCCCATTAAATGTTTCATTACTAGGTCTGCCTAAAAACATCCATTCCATGAATACTTGCGCTTTAAATCTTATTTCTTAACTTCTTGTATTCTTTCATACCTTGTAATATCTTCATGTTCTATAATGTTTTGACATCAAGAATATTAATATTCCTATTTATGATGCTTTTTTCTCCCTTATAATTTAGTTTTGTGCCTCGAAAGTATCCCATTGTCATATAACATCATGGGATTCCATTTTTAGGAGGAAATAATGGTTTATTTTGACTTATTTTTCTCACTTAAAAAATTATATTCTACCAAATAAAAACAGTATACATATTTACTGGAATAAATTAACAATTCAATTACCAAAATCAATTAATTTTATAATAAAATATGTTTAAAATAAATTGACATATCAAATCCCCCACACATGAATTCATACCTGTCCTCATGGATGGAATCTCAATATACTAAAATTGATGATCAAAATTCCATGAGTTAAATTCAATTATAATAGAAAACTGATTAAACGAGAAAATAAATATTCAAGAATTACTTAAGAAAATTCATTAACAATTAATTTATCAAATTAATCACATCAATCAAGTATTTTACTCTTATTTTTTTTAAATATTCACATATTTTTTTCAACCATTTTTATTTTAAAATTTATTATTAATAAGAAATATATTTTTAATTTACCATAAAGAGTTTTTTCATTCATTATTAAGGTAAAATTAAAAATCATTTTCAGAACATACATCAAGAACATTTCAATTACAATCGGCTAGAAAGGCATCTAACATAACCACCATGTAATGATAGATATCACAATTGATAATGATGTATTCCTCGTTAGGTTGAAATGATTATGAGTCTTTACAATAGGTGGGTAAATTATGTAAAACAAGTAAAGCTAAAAAGCAAGGGTTGGATCTAAAGCATAGTTCATGATATCAAAAGATAAGTTCACCAAAAATATCCCTTAACAGATTTCATATCTCTCTTTATCACAAATTGACAAATGTGGGCCCCTGATAAAAGTAATCATAATGAATGAATCCTCTAATCTTTCACTTTTTTTCTTTTTTAAATTTTTTTAAAGATAAATCTCACATATTCCACATAACCACATACGATCTAAAGATCACCAGTCTATTAATAGTGATTTTTTATCCTCCTAAGGAATAACCCATGTTTATTTATTTATATATTTATTATTATTATTATTAGTCAGAGAGATGAATAATGAATGATTATAGTGATTAATATATTCCTCTACCAAAATCTCATGAAAACCCCTCTATCTCATGAAAACCCAAGTGATGTATACTAAATGTAGTATATCCTGACCAACCCTGAAAAGTATATACCTCAAAAATATTATTTTAAATATAAGGAAAAATATTAGAGGAAGGTTGGAATGGTTAAAATATGTTTGAAACTAAACTCGTTTATTAACAAGTATATTCATGGATTCTATGAGATTAGAAATGATTAATTTAAGGTGGCTACAATGATAAATGGTTAAAAAAATGCCTCAATCATGATAAAAGTTATTCATTCCATTCATACATATTATAAGGTTCCAAATATTTTCTAGATGACAACATACCTAAGTTTCTCAAGAAATATACTTAAGAAATAATGGGAATTATTAGGCTCAATGAATTTCTTAAGAATGAGAATGAAATTTTGGGTCAACTACTCTTGGTAATGCATACAAATAATTAAATTGATTAATTTAAATACCTAAAATCTAAAGCATAACAAAATATCATATACATATATTTTATAAAGACTCACATACTCCCCTAAATCGTTATTTTTCAATTATAAAACAAAAATATTATCCCTTTTACTTAGTTTACCCATTTTTATTATTCAAATTTATTGAAAAATAAATTTAAATTAATGGAATGACAAGTATCCTAAAAAGTCTATGTCTACTTTTTCAGTTCAATAAAGAAGGAATCAAATGTGGGCATGATATTTAAAATTTAAATCATTAAAATTAAATGTGTAGAAAATAGTATAAAATTACAGAATCAAAACACATACTACCCTTTTTAATTATGACTCAAATTTGGTTGTGTCGGTTCTTCCTACACCATGTTCATGATGTTAATGGGATTCATGACATGTATTCTCAGGATTTCATGACTTGAATTTGTTTCATGATGTGTATTGGTCCAATAGATTCTTTTTAGGACTCTTGCTACTTGTTGTCTATAAGGGACTTGATGATCAAGAAAAATAAAAATAATAATTTGAAATAAAATTTAGTAATCAATTAAATTTAAAATATTTGGGGGATAGTGCATGAATGACTCATGAAATAGAAAATAAATAAATAAAAACTATAAATGTTGGGATCCCTCATGAACTCTATTTTATTTAATATCATTGGATTGACATAACCTCCATCATCGTTCATTCAGGTGAATGATGATGGGAAATATTTTACCTAGTTTAAGTCTATAAATGGAATCAGTTGTTTCATGTCCACATAGATCTTTCCATTTTCACAAACCAAATAGCTTAACTATTAATGACAAAAAAAATTTCTTGATTTAAATTGGGTTGATCCACCATTTATTCAATAATCCTAAAGAACTAAAAAAAGTCATGTACTATCCATACCTATTGTCCGTTTTCAAATTAGGTGGATTCAGTCGCTTTTCCCATATCAATTATCATACTTCTCTATTTCTCATTCTTATTCACAGAACATTTATTTTGAGTATACTCTTTCAAAACAAAAACTACCTCACGTACTTATTCGACTTCTATGATATCTTTAACTTCATGTATTTTTTACTATCTAAACTCATTTTCCTATCTCACATCACAATTCATAATTTCCTAGTATATATTGGAACCTAATTTTTCATATCCAACTCTCAAACATAGTTAACTACTTTATAAATAAATTTGTTCATGTTGGGTTTCTAAAAATGGACTTCTTAGAATCATTATTACACACCCCAATTATATATCCAACACTATGAAATTGATGGGGAAGTAGAATATGTCATATTTTGTCATAATTTCTTTAATTAACCCATAGGGGTACTTCACTATTGATCTTTCAAACTAATGTGAATCTATAGTGGCCTTCATGACATCCAGTCCTAGTATTTTGAAATTGGTGTAAGATATGATATTGAAACTATCACCTAAATCACCTAAAATTTTTATAAATTTTTTATCTCTAATATAGGTTTCAAAAACTACCAGTATCATTTTTCTTCTTAGGTAGGTCCTTTGATACTTCTTCTAAACACTCCTGTGTGAATGAGATGATGTCAATGTCCTCTAGATAATTTTTTTGTTCACTAGATCCTTTATAAATTTTTTAAAGATTAGAATATTTTTGAGAGCCACATAAAAAGGGATTTCAATATGAAACTTTTTAAAGTGTTATAGAAATTTACCTTTCTATGAATCTATCTTCAAATATGCTTGTAGCTTTGGAAATGGTATTCTTACCATTCATAATGGTGGTTCTTATTAAAAAATATTTTCAATCACTCTTTTCCAACTCTACTTTCTTTTATTCTTAGGATTTTCTTGGGTTATGATTATACTATGTTATATTTACCATCCTTAGAGAAATGAATTTAAAATATTCATGTGTATGCATATCTGGGAATCTTGGAAGCACACGTCTAGTTAAATCATAGAGTTTTTCAATAATTTGTTCTAGTTATAACATTGGGTTCTATAATTCACATATCTAATCCATGAGTCATCCATTGACTTTTTTAGACTCAATTTTATCTTTTTAATAGGCTATTAATTTTTTTAGGATATATCTAGTAGAAGTCATGAATGGTGACAAAGTCTCCTATATTAAATGGAATTGATTCTCCAATGATGGACCTTGATACACTTGAAATCCTATTAATGTATTCTCGTATCCCGGACCTTGTTGTTGCATCTACCAACCGTGAAAATTATTTGAACAAACATAATAAACATAATATACTTCTTCTATATACATAAATTGGGGTAGGTGTTCCTGTCACATCATTGTGTCCTTCTTGTTCATTATAAATTCCATTTGAGTCACCATCTAATCAATGGTTTTACTCACATGGATACCTCTTCATTGTGTATATTCAATCATCCATTAGAAGATAATTCTTTCCATCTCATCTATTAGCCTATATCTATCCTAAAATTATTTCTTCATTAGTGAACCACTGACTATGACATCTAAAATCAATATACTTCCCCATGTAATTTCTTTATAAAAAGTTTATATTAGAAGCCACTGTTCAATACCATGATGAGGCCATTTTTTGAGTTATGTCCTTTAAATGTTCAAAAGTAGTGTAAAGACATTCCTCCTCAAATTGATAATTTTCTAGAATAGTTACCCATATTTCAATCAATGTAAAAGGTGGGAAGAAGTGAGAGAGAAAGTTACTTGATAGATTTGTTCGCAGAAGAAGCAATAAAAATCCTATATATAAAACCCCTTGGGTATCTTTTTCCATTTAGGTCATTGTTAATGTGGATAATAATTGAGGCCTGGATATTTTCGTGAATAAAATGGATGTTTTGGGTTACTTTAAAAAATGGTATCCATCGATCATCCAATTAAAAAATTCTTCACTAGGTATTCCTAGAGAAATTCTCGACGTGAAAGTTGGTTTCAGGCCATGAATCATCAGTATCCAACTCTACTTTGTTTCATTTCTTGTATTCTTTCATGACATGTAGTATTTTCAAATACTGTAATGTTTTAACAATATTAATACTAATTTTTTAGTTCCAGAAGAACATTTTCCGCTTGGTTATTCAGGTTCGTGCCCTAGAAGTGTCCCATAGGCATCCAGGTTTATGGGATTCCATATTTAAGTGTAAATAATGGTCTCTTTGGTCTTCATTTTCTTATTTAACAGAAAAAATTCATCATTCCAAATATGAACAATATATTACGTATAAAATAATAAATTAACAATAAAATTATAAAAATGTATTAATTTTAATATAAAAAATGTATACAATAAATTCATGAATCAAAATATTTCTCCTTAATTTAAAAAGAAGCTAGTGTACCACAATGTGTTTTGTGGATTTCAATCAAATAGATGGTATCTATAAGAACTCAGTTCATTCTTGAGGTACACAATATTTTACATTACATAAATTTATGGATTAAACAATTACTTTATCCTAATGTTGATGTCCATTGTGGTAACAATGATATCAGGGGTGTTTGGGGCTTATTCAGAGCAAGAACCCAACTTTTGGAAAAAACAGCTGGGTCGTATGGTTTGTAGTAATTGTGAGACCCAAGCCTCACTATTTGATGAAACCATACAGATCTTGACAGTGGGATGGAGGATCAAAAATGGTATGAGGAAACTATGAAAATTGAGGTGTGATCCTATGAAAGAGCTATATTTCTCTAATAGTAGGCTGATACATGGTTTTCACATGGGTTGTTAAATCATTAATACTATCCATGTGAGTTTCCCCTTCTTATTGTAAATGGTGCACACTTGGAACACAATTTTTCTAACCATTCTAACAAACACTATGAACAATTAGATTTGGAAAATTTAACATTTTCCCTTAATTAATCGATTAAATATATTTTATTTTACTTTCCTTAATGATGTATAGATATCGGATTTGGTAGATCTCTTCTTCTAGAAAAAATAAGGAATTAAGAGATCTTCTCCATCCAAGGTCATAATCAAGATTCGATGAAATAATCTGATATTTCATAGTAGGATTTCAATTCATTTTGTGTTATTCTTTATTTAACTTCATATAGATGGAGTTATTTATGTCAATATAATTTTCCATATTTTTAGGGTCTTCATCAGTTCTTTGTTTTTCCCTTGATCTGAGTTCAGTCTGGAGCTAATATTGGACAATAACTCTATCGTAGACCAAAAATATGTGGACTCATTATTTTCCATGACATTCTATGTGTTTATATATATGATGTTGTGCTACATGAACATTTTTCAAAGCAATGATATTGAAATGAAATTTAATTCTTGGTTGATATAAATAGGTATGACCTATGTAATTAATGAGACATTTGATAAATTAGTAAAGGCCATGAACCTTGAAATGTTACCACCCTTTGGGCATGTTGAATAATTTATTGGTCCACCAGGGGTGGAAATTGATTTTTAATGCCTTTTATGTGTGTCGTTTTCCCCTTTCCAGGGGACATTAAATGACGAATGGTAAATTATAAGTAAATTGATAAATTTAAGGGAATGGAAGACCGTGTCCCTAGACTTTATAAATATAATATATTGTTTATGAATGAGTTGATTACTATAATTAAATGTCAATGTATGATAATTAAGAGGATAAACCTTCTATGATTATCCCTTTGTAATGCCATTGTCTAAAGTGAATCAAATTTTCAACAATCTTTGAATTATTATTAAACACACTATAGGATTTGTAAGTCGATGAATATCCTAAAAATATTCCTTCATCAGATTTCAGATCAAACTTACCAATGTTTTCCATAGTATTCAATATATAAATTTTTTATCCCAAAACATTAAAGTACTTTACATTATATTTTCTATTATTCCAATTTTCATAGTGTGCCTTTTTGAAAATAGAGCTTATTTAAACTATAATTGTAATATAAGATGATTTTTCTTATAGATTATACCAAAAAATATGTAGGAAGGATTTATGGATTTAGCATAGTCCTTTCAATTTCGTTAATAGTTATATTTATTCATTCAAAAATTCCATTTTTTTGTGTTGTTTTTGGTGCATGGAAGGTGTGTTTAGTACCTATATTTGAGAAAAACTAATTAAATTCTTGATTTTAAAATTATTCACCATGATCACTTCCCATTAAAATTATTCTAATACCTTTTTCATTTCGAACTATTTTTTGAAAAGCTTTATAAATAGAGAAAACATTAATTTAGATATTTAAAGAGCAAAGTCAAGTATAACGACAATAATAATCCGTTAAAACATAGACATATAATTTAGCAGCCAAAATTGATACTCTAGTAGGTCCTAAAAAATCTATATGGATTAGTTATAATGGATTAGATGTAGCAATTCTGTTAATATATTTGAAAGATGATTTGTGTTGTCTTCCAATTTGGTATGCACCACAGAATCTATCTTTATAAATCTTAAGACAAGGAAATTCAGAAACTAATTTTTTATTAGGTATTTCATATATTGAATAAATATTGAAATTTAATCGTATTTTATTCAAAATCCACGACTTATCTTTATTAACTGTTAAACAATTCTCTATTTTTACACAAGGAATTTAAATCCAAAGTATAAACATTATCTATTCTAGGGGATCTAAATTTTATGTAATTTGTCATTAAAACCTAAGATAGAATTGAAAGAATAATCAACATAAAAACCATTATCATAATGTTGAGAAATACTTATCATGTTGTGATTTATCCCATGTACATACAATACTTTTTTTATTGAGATAGTTTTTGGATCCCAAATAGTTCCTAATATAATTTTTTTCCCTTTTTATTGTCACCAAATGTGACTAAACCTCCATTCATTTGAGTCAATGAATGAATCTTTGGTGAGTATCCACACATGTGTCTGGAAAACCCACTGTCCATATACCATAGGGATTTTCTATTCTTTTGGCATATTTCCTACAAAAGTTAATAAACATGTGATTGTTTTGGTAACCATATTTTCTTGGTTCTTGCAGTGCTAGAAAGAAATAATATGGTAACCTAGAAATACATTATTTTACTTTATTTTATTTCAATTTCATTAGAAAATATTTTTAAAATAAAAGATATTTGAATACAACTAATTTTTGGGATTTTTAAATAACAATTATTAGTGAAATGACATTTTATTTCACAGTAATAACAAGTATTATTTTTTGAATTGGGCATAAAATAATTTTTATATAATTTTTTTTTCTCACCCTTACTTCATATCCAATATCATTCCCATTTAATAATTTTTTCTTCAAAGAATATAATTTAAAACCTTTTCTTTTTTGGTAAAGGTAATTAATGTAATTTTATAAGATTCTACATATTCAAGCAGGTATTTAATAATTTATTAATGATCAATATAGTTTTTTTGTAGATGAGTTGATTTTATCAACCAGTTCTTGATGTTTTTTTATCATAGTATCTCTTTTACATAAAACAACATTTTGAATAATTTTCAATGAATAGTTATTATTTAAAAAAGATATATATTTTTCTTATATAATTGAGAAGGAGGTAACTAATTTATCATTTGAGAAACAACAATATTTAGAGGTACACGAGTGATATTATTGTATATATTCTTCTTCAACTATAAACCGCATTCTTTCTTTGAGATTTTTTGCCTCTTCCACTGAATCATATTTTCATGATCTTCTGGAGTCTCTAGATACACTCTGTATAGATTTCAATAATATTTTTTCCTTTATAATCCACATTTGAATTTTTATGATATTTTTTTGAACATTTTTCATTAATCTTTCAATTAAGGGAAATCAGTTCTGATTTTACCCAAGTTTTTTCATTCATAACATCAAAATTATATGTATTATTTTTCATCATTCCTGAGGGATTTTTTGAAGCCTCTTTTATTTTTTATAAAATTTGATGAACGATATAGTTGGATGAGCTACCTCCATTACAGAGTATGAGGAATCTGAATTTTTTCTTCATTAGCTAAATGTTTTGTTTTCAATTCATGCTTTAGAGATGTCACATTAAGAGGAATATTTTCTCTGTTCAATACTATCTTATGATCTTAAACTTCATTTGACATTTCAAATTTATACATCATCAGAGTTCAAATCATTTCATTCATATAAAATTTATTTATAGGTGATGATTGGTGAATATTTGTAGATATTCCATTCCATTTTGAGGGTATTACTCTAAGTACTTTCAACATTTGATTATATTGACTAATGAGATCTCTCAAGGTAGTAATATTGTAGAAAATCTATGGTAACATTCCATTTAAATATTTTATTCATTTATGATAAATCATTATAAAGGTGTTAGATTTTAGATTTTCAGTAGCATATCTCATCTATATAATATCTTCTATTCCTTCATATGAAACTTTAATAGTTTGAAACACTTTATTGGCAGTGGGACATTGTGATTCACTGTTAAACTCATATGTTCAAAGTTGATAGATAATTACATTCATTGATATTTAATTGATGTCATATTCATCTTCAGCTTTAGTAGTCCAAGTCTCTAGTTTTGTAGGAATCACATAAAGGGTGAATGATCTTCAAATAAACACTAAATCCATGATTTTTTAGATATATGATCATATGTGATTTCTAGCATCCATATATTTCACCAATAATCTATGGGGCACATACTATAGTGATTTATTCTCTGAGATTAACAATTTAAATTTTCATTATATAGTTCTTGTTCTTTTTTGATTTCTATATTTTTATACAAAAAAATCTCCTTTGATACCAATACATTGGTTGGAATAATAAAATCTAACAGAAGAGGGTGGTGAATTGTGTATTTTGGGTAATCATCAGTCATTATTTATTTTGATAGCCTTTTTAATTTATGAAGATATGCTATATTTGCATCAATATTAAATATGAAAATTGGACGAATAGAAAGAAAGAATAGAGAAAAATTATTATTATTCAGGGTACAAAGATCCTCCAATCCATTCCATCGATGCTCTCTCTGCGAGGTTTGAAAGTTTCACTAGAAAGGTCATCTAATCACAAGACCTTCAAATCTGCAACTGAGTGCAGGTAGTTGAAACCTATATAACAAGGCTAAAATAGAGCCTTATATTTATTTATCTAGTAACCAATTATCTACATCATGGTTCAAGAAGTTGAAACTTCACCAAAAATTATTACGAGAAGTTGGTACAATTAATAAATAAAGAGAGTTTAATTTTATGATTCAGGTTGATCTTCAAGGTTGCAAAAACAACAACTAATACAAGATTTATCATAATCATTAGAGTAGAATGTATTCATGAATGAATAATTCAGAAGTGGTCTTGGTTTCAGTATATATTCAATTATAATTATAAATAAATAGAATCAACAATCATACTACAGTATGAGGTACAACATGTAAGTCCCCAAACTGTAGCCTCTATTTGAGTCGATCAGTCGTTGTCGTATCACTATAATTTATTTTTACCAAAACACAATCATATATGCAAAATGCGTGACTTTTATATCCCTTATATTGAAAAGAAGAAGTAGTAGAATATATAGAGCAGAATTTTTTCTTCGATATTCTAGATCCAACAATTTCACCTGATAGAATGCAGAATTTCAAAATCTAAATTCTCTAGGGGAATTTTAACATCCCTTAAGAATAAAATTGATTTCCTTAGATGAAAATGGTTCAATAAATTGATCATAATAGGGATTTGAATTAGTAAAAGAGAAGCTTTCAATCATCATGTGACACTGTCAATACCATTGTAATAATATCAGGTAAAATATCAAATTTTAAACTCTACTTTGAGTAGTCAAATGTAGGGTTTAGCAACGTATCATAGGGTTCCTATCAACATACGATTCCATAACCATAGTTTCATCTACATTGAACATTGGGATCAATGTAACAGAGGGATGATGATATATATTTTCATCTTTGTCAGTATAATATTTCATACCTATAATTTATTAACCATATGTTCAATCTCAAGGACATAGGGTATATAAAATATTTCTAGATTCGAAAAAAGGGATGATATTCCATACACTAGTTATTTCTCCAAATATATGGTTTTTGATCCATACAAATAATATCCAACATATGGTTGCAGATCTATGTACTCATTTACAAAATATAGGGTATCAGAAGTGTTTCCATAACACAACCCATAACATTGTATTTTATAAAAGATATAAACAAAAACAAGATACATTTTACTAAAACAAATTAACACAACATTATTAGTAATCAAACAAGGTTATTTGTTATCATCAAACACATTATATATTATAGAGTATTTATGAGATAATATATTCCCAAAAATAACATGAATCACCTTATTTTACTAATATTTTAAATATCCATGTAATAATATTTCACATATATTGGTAGTATGATTCAAAGTCACCATGTGACTAGAATTTATTGAAACATCTCACCATTTATCAAGATTTTTTTGGATAATCTTTTCATTAATGAAATATTTTTAATGATATTTTCAGAAACAGATGAATTTTATTCTCCAATGGTAAGTCTTGATGTCTTCAGATATTAGTATAATTTTTCCACTCATTAGTACGTAAGATTATTAATAAAATGTTTTTAAGAAAATATGACCTTATCTCTCTATTCAGTTAGAAATATGTGTTTCTTCAAAACTATATTTTCAAAATAGGATTCCAATAATATTATAATATTCTTTTATGATCCTTAAAATAGTTTTTTACCCTTGTTTTAGCTTAAAAAGGTATTTTAAAAAAGAGAAACTTCTTTTAATTTTCTAGTCAAGGAACTTTTCTAAACTTTTTACACTGCGAAATGAATCCCCGATATGTATGGATTTACCCTCTGTATTTTATTTGAAGATTAATTTGCATGTCTAACAGGTTTTTTTTAGTAAAATAGTTTTAAAATGTATTTTCAATGAAATGGATTTCATTCATCTTTATATGTTTCATGGAAAAATGTTTTCAAAATATTTTTAAACATCTGTTTAATTTTTGATGATTCCTTTCAAATAACATAGTTTTCAAAAGGTTATATGTATTAAGAAGTTATTTTCAAATAAGGAGAATATTTTCCTCATAAATTTTTTTAAATATATCTTTTAAAATTATTTCCCATCTAAGATAAAAAAATTTGGTGTTATTCATGATTTTTGGTAAATTATTAAATGTTTTCAATCATATTATTTCAATTAATGGTTTATGTTTTTGATGTCATTGTGTATATTAAATCCATTTCCCTTTCATGGTTATATGCTTTAAAAAACCTCTTATTTTCATGGGTTATTCTTTTTATGAAATTATTATGTTGGCTATAGCCTTTCCTATTTGTTAATATATGATAATATTTTATTGACACCCATTTCATTTCATAGGTTACTATATGATTGATTAGGACTTTTTGGCACATGTATGTACGATTTCATTATTATATGGGGGATAACTATATATCTTTTTAATGAATTGGGTAATTATTTGTATCTCTGGATATAGACATGGATATAATGAGGAGTGAACTTGGTTTAGTATTACATGGATCTAGTGATAAGTTAACATGGTTTAGTAATACAGAGCTTGAATATGCAGTGAACCCGATTCAGTAAAGGACTTTTTCAACTGTGTTGGCCTTGAGAATGATTCCTTGAATACTATGGAAATCAAATTATATGCTTATGTGTTTTCATCAATTCCTTGAATTATTCTTTTGTTATACTTTAATTTTTTATGTTACTTATTTCCTTATGATTCAAGTCTTATGAATTTCAAGATTTATTCTATGATTCATGTTTATGATCTTTGAATGGAAGGGTATGATCTTTAATTTTATTGATCATGTTCTCATACACTTATGCTCAAGATTTTATTTACATATATCCCTTGTTGAGAGTATGATATCGCCCCTTTTTTTATGTTTCCTTTCCCCAAATTTATGAAGATATATATACTGTTTAATGTGTCAAAGTAGGTTTATAGTCAAGAAGAACCTAGTGGGAGATAATTTAGCTCATTTATACACCAATGTTTATGTATCCATGCCTCAAAAGGAACTAAACTAATATCGTGTTTGGGTTTATATTGGTATAATGTTTAAATTTTGAAGTAAATGTGATGTAATGTTAATGTATCTCAATACAGAGTCGTTATAGTATGGGTCTTGGAAGATGAGGCCACACAAAAGGAATTACCCGACACATGATCTTGAGTTATTTGTATTTGTTTATCCATTTCACTATTAGATTATTTAATTACTTGGAGGGAGTTTTGTGATGTAAATGGACCAGAAAATCCTCAAGTACATATTTAAACAGCATGATCTTAATCTTATGAAGCAAAGGTGGGTTGAATATATAAGTATTTAAACATTCAGCTTTCCTACACACCTAGGATGTGTTATGTAGTGGTCGATACTCTGAGTGGGAGGACCAAGATACAAGCAGTTTAACATGCCAATAGAGTGTGGAAACAGATGGATTTGTTCTATGAGATGCACATGGAGGTTCAGGATAGTCAATGGAATACATTTCTTTCATCCTTATTTGTAACCTCTACCCTTATGGATTTAGTAAGGATGAGGTATGTTTTAAATTTTAAAGGCCTATTCCTATAGGAGAGTGTGGATGGTGATGACCCTCACTACAAAAAAGTGTCCTTTACAGGCTATATAATAGGCCTTTATCAGTGATAAAAAATTACTAATAATTAGAGGGAGATTAAAAGACCAACGTTTTTATCATTTAAAAAAATCACTGTTAAAGGCCCCATTTAAAAGTGAAAAAAAGTATATTTGAATGGGACCATTAACATTGATTTTTTAGAACTGATAAATATAGTGTTGTTAAATGGGGTAAAATAATGTTTTTCGGACGTCTATAAGCCCGACCCCTTCTTTATTAAATCCACAACACCATTAACAACCCTCCCACAAATTTATCAGTGCTTTTCTCCCCACTACCCCTTTTATCAGTACATTGTAAATTTCAAGCCTCACACATGCCAACCAGGATTCAAACCCTACACCTCTCCTTTATAAATGGAAAACCTTTACCGGTAGACCATGTTTTTTTCTCTTTATTGATATTTATATTTATTTAAATATATATTTACATATATATTAATATATATGTTTTTATTCAGATATTGATATAATTATTTTTATATACATTTATACAATATACATGTGTGTGTGATATATATATACTTATATTTATTTAAATATATTATATATTATATTCATTTATATATACTTGACTATAATATAAAAATAATTTTTATTAATACACACATATAACTATATACTAACATTATAAATATATTTTTTTAATGTAGAAAATGGTTCGATATTTTTTTAAATAAATTTTTAGAATATGTATTGATTTAAATATATTAGAATGTACATTTTTATGTAAATATGTTGAAATATGTATTTATATGATTGATTTATTATATGTAAATATAAGAAAACATGAATATATTTAATTATAAATAAATTTATGTTGAGAAAAAATGATAAAATTTAAAAAACCTAATATCAATATGAATGTAATCCCTTCGAATAAATTGATTCTCCACCAGGAAGGACAATAAAACCCCCTTACATGAGGCTTAAAATCCACAGAATGTTTAGAATTTTGGGTACCCTGAATAAAAAAATAGTTTTAGAGGTCTTATAGGGATTTTCTAACCTCCAGAAATATATTATAGGTTTACTGTTGTCACCAAGGGCATATATATTGTCGTAGTCTATGATTGGATATGTAGAAGAGCCCAAACAAACTTCCAGATCAAGAGTATGGCCATTTGAGTTCTGATTTATGTTTTCAACTTATTTATGATCTTTTATAAATTTTTTGTTTTTTTATCTTCAAAATGATATATAATAACTATTATTCATTAATAATAAGTAAATATTTAATTAAAAATATTTTTTAATTATTTTACACGCCCTTTTAAGTAAATATATTATATATTATGTTTAAATGATTTCTTACCATAAATAAACATATTTCAAAAAATATATATTATATTTATATCAATATATTTATATTTATATATGATTTTTAATGATGTTTTTTTAAGTAAACCATAATTACACCTACTAAAAAATCCATGATAAAAGGGGACATTATCTACAATTTAAAAAAGAGAAGATAAAGACCCCCCATTTTAGTTCTTTTTTACAAGAACCTATAAAAGTCCCAATTTATCATGGATTTTTTATAAGTGTTTTAAAGGGTGTACCTTTATCAGAACTTGGATAAAATTGATAATAAAGGTACACCTTTAATATTTCTCTTTTACCGTCATTAAAGACCCACTTTAACAGCACTATAAAAAAGAGCTGTTAAAGACACCTTTAACAGTGCTTTTTTATGGTTGATAAAGGGGTTATTTTAGAGTGATTTTAGATAACACTATTAAAGATGTAGAATTGGATAAATGAATTATTTTAGCAGTGACTCCTCAGGGTAAGATAGTCGGTGAGGATGAAATTCTACATATACATGGCCGTGTATTAGATTCAGAAGACATGCGCAAGGAGCAGATGTGAGACTCTCATGATTCATCTTGGGAAGTTCATCTTGGAATCACGAAGATGTATCAATATTTACATTACCAATACTAATGGTCGGGTATGAAAAGAGATAAAGTTGTGTTTTTATGAGATGTTCCACCTATCAGCAGGTGTATATAGGAAACCTTCAACCATCCAGACTTTTACAGCGGGTGCCCATTCCCTAGTGGGAATGGGATAACTTTGTGATGGAATTCATGAATGGTCTACTGATATTGACTCAAGGTAGAATTGTTGTTTTTGTTTTTGTATACAAAATTATAAATTTTGATCATTTCGTACCAATCAAGGATTCTTTTTAAGTAGAAGAGCTTGGTAGGTTGTATATCTATGAGATAGTAAGACTTCACAGTGTCCCAAATAATATGATTTCAGATAGACATTCATGGTTTATGTATCATTTATGGAAGAGTCTTCAGAGGGAAATGGGTGATAAGGTTATTTTTAGAACATCATACCTCCCTCAGACTTATGGTTTTTCAGAGTACATGAGATAGGTGGTTGAGGACATGCTTCATATATGAATCCTTGATTTAGGGGGATATTGGGAGAGGCATATACCCCTAGTTGATTTCACCAAAAAAATAACATTTAGAATACTATAAAAATGTTACCTTATAAAACTTTGTATGGTAGGCCATACCGATCACCCTTGTTCTTGTTAGAGGTGGGAGAGGCAGTTATTATTGGACATCATCCCGTACAAGAGACTAAATAGAAAGGTCAGTGGATTCAAATGTAGATAAATATTGCATATTTTCAAAAACAATTTAACACAGATCATTGATGATTAACTCTAGAGATAGAGGTTGGGGATCATGTATTTTTATGCATTTCACTGATGTTGGGACATAAGAGGATCATGATAGAGGGTAAAGATTCACTATGATATGTTAGGTCATTCAAGATTCTAGAGAGATTTAGGCCGGTAGCCTATCGGTTGTAGTTACCTAAGAGGGACCGAGCCATGCTTGATGTCTTCCATGTATCTATACTATTCCATTACCATTTATAGTCCTCTCATTATTTTCAGCCTGAGGAGGATGAGTAACAAGTATATGTGTATTTTTAGGAGAATATTATTCATATTGTGGATTATAGAATGAATGTTTTATAATGCCAATCAGTTCATCTAGTATGGGTGCTCTATTAACATGACCATGTATATGAAGATATTTGGGATCGAGATATCGATGTATAAGTACAATGGCTACAGTTGTTCAAAGATGAAGCTTCACCACCCTTGGAAGGGAAATTAATAGATGAATTCCTTTAAGGGGGAAGTTGGTAGTAACCAAGTCTTTATTGAGGTATCTAATATTCTATTAAATGTAAATGTATGGTTTAAATTCTTAATTATGTCCTAATTTGAATTTCATTTGAGGTCATGGTGTTATCAGGGTTTTACAGGGCTTGTTTAGAGCCCGAAACCCAACCTCTTAGAAAAATAGTTGGGTCTCATGGTTTGATGAAACCGTGTAGAGCTGGATAGTGGGATGGATAAGCCTGCATAGTTTAAGGAAACCATGCCAATAGAGGTGCACACCTGTGTGAGAGTACAATAGTCTCCGATAGTGGTTTGAGACATGTTTTTCACATGGTTTTCAAAACATGCAAACTAACTATGTGAGGTACCCTGCTCACAATAGTTATTGTACAATTGGTTCATTATTTGGACAAATGTTCCACAAGATCATGAATCCTAGTATTTTGAGGAAAATTTATCAATTTAAATAAATTAATCATTTAAACCTTTTTTTCTTTTCTTCTTGTTCGGTAGCATCTTGTTTTGGGAGCAATCATCTTAAATATTAAACTAGAAAACAAGAGTTCATCCCCATTCGATCTCGAAATTAAGATCTGTTAGAAGTATTGGATACATTACAATAAGATCCCTATTAATTTTGTTCTATTATTAGTTTAAATTTGGATCTACGAAGTAGTTTAGGTGCTACAAAAGTTAATCTATTTTAAGGTAATCGTTCATTATTCATTTTTCTCCTAATTAATTTTTGATGAGGAGATTCTACTAGATGATAAATCTACTATGGACCAACATAATGTGGCCTCATAATTTTCCTTCCATGTCTATGTGTTTGCATATAAGTCATTTTTCTATGCACCCATTTTTCTATGTGACCTTGAAATGGAATTTAATCCATTTTTAATATGAATTAACATGACTTATGTAATTAACGATACCATTGATAAAAGATTAAAGGTCATGAAAATTGAATTGGAAGTACCCCTTGGGTGATTTGAATAATTAATTAGACTTCCATTGGTGGAATAGTATGTGGAATTTTTTTAGTTGTTTTGTTTACCCTTTTCCATGGGATGTTAAATGATGAATTGTAAATTGTAATTTAATTGACAAAATTATTCGAATGGAAGACAATGTCTTTTGGATTTGTCCCTGTGATTGCTTCTTTGAGAATGATTTTCTTCTAATAATGAATTTTCCATGTGAGATAATTAATATTATATTCCTTCTAATAATATCCCTTTCTTGTGCCTCCTTATGAGGTGACGTTTAAATTTAATGTTCATGGTGATGACCCTGAAATAATTAAATGTTATTTATTGAATGTTTGATATATGAATTGGGTGATACGTGGGTTCTTATTCAAATTAAATGGGAAAAATCATTTGGATTCTATCTTTCTTATGCCCGAGTGACACTTAGATTCCTTAATGGACCACCAAAGAAAGACTCAAAGGCATAACTTTTATATGTATGACTAAAAATTGGACTCCTTATATGGATTTCCAAGGAAGGACTGAGAGGGATGATTCTATATAACCCATGGGTGAAACATGAATCCCATATAAGTCCTCCAAGGACACACTTAGTGAGATGTAATGTTATACAACCCCTATAGAAATACTTGGATTTCAATAAAAAAATTACAAGGATAGGATCATAAGGTTCATAGTTCATGATATTCCTAGATTGATACCTAGATTCCAAATAAGGAGTCCAAAGTACATGATCAGGTAAATTAATTAATGAAATGATTTATATGAGGCATATGCCATGGAAAAGAAAAAACATGGATTCAGTTAGTGTCTTAATCATTATTGATGTCCAGGTTAAGAATATGCTAACCACATATTTGTATGGGGGCATTGAGATAGATGCCCGGTCTTGAGATTTATTTGTCAAATGAGACTAATTAATTAAAAGAAACTTGATTATATTTTGATATTGGACTAATTGTTTCTTCCGAGACATCTTGGATATGTCCAAAACAAGTAGCATATGATGAGTGTCTATGGGAACACAAACATTTATGGGATGTTTACACAAAATAAGTCTTTTATATATTCTATCTTTTTATGCACATTGTTGTTATTATATATTCATCAAATGGATGGAATTGTATACCTTTGGGTGATGACCTATTGGGATTGTATCTCACACACTGTTTGGGCTACCTTGGGTACCCATATATACTATTTAGATGTAGGTATGGATAAGGGAATGTTCCCTGCTACATGTTTTTGATTGCTGCATAGGAGAAGAGGATCATAAGAGGGATCTGAGGCTCATGATTCATTCTAGAGATAGTGATTTTGGTTATTTTGGTATTTTGTTACATGTATTATATTTCACTATTTCATTCACATTTTGGGATATTTTTTTAGAGATATGACATGTATCATCATCTTCTCTTTATGAGATTCCTTTTTGGTATTTTTTATTTATATCTATCTTGGATGTCATATATTCTCTAATTTATTTACTACATTTGATACTTAATTGTAAATGTTTATCTATTATGATACAATATAGTGATTAGGGAATAGTCTCCCTACAGATACACCATATACCCTCATTTCTAGTTTATTACCTTGGGCATTTGGGGAGATTTTCTTGATTCCATGTGGCCAATCGGGTTTGGGGCACCATTCTATGGAATCTATGTCTTTTTTTGTGCAATAACCATATCATGTATTTACCTATTCTTTTTTTCATACTACTGGGAACTCATTGATCCTACACCCATTACCCATTGGTATATTCTATAAATCATGTCATACTAAAAAACACATCAGTCCCTATTACATCTTTATATGGAATCTCTGGTATATGTTTATTCAAAAAATAACACCACCATTTATATTTTGTAGATACAACCATTTATATTTATCTAACACCTCCAAATGTGTACAAAATTATACTCCAATTGATAAACCAGAACAAGAATTCATTCTAAATACTAAAAATCAAAACACCCATGGCTCCAGTCCCACTAGAGTGTGACTTATCTTAGCTTCCAATAACATGTGAAGGCATGGATGTGACACCTTCCAGGTCACTAGTATATTTAATTTTGAGTTTTATATATTTAATAATTTTTTATTAGATTTTATGGGGGTTTGTTTATGAAAATTATTGTTTTTGAGGAAATAATTCCTTCTGTATGGTTAACACATAATTTTTCTAATTGTGTGGATAACCTTGTAAGAGTTATGTTTTGGGGACAATAAGATTTTTCATGGTTTCAACATGGTTTTTATAATCATGTATAATTATAAACAAACAATTTGGATTGATTTTGGGGAGACAATTCCTCACTTATATATATAACATCGTTTTTTTGACCATGCAACCAAACTGTTTTGTGTAACCATGTAATTAAACAACTGGGTTTTAATGATTTTACCCTTTCAATTTTTAAGCTTTTCACATTCATTTCTCTCCCCAGTCAAGTGCATCACTCTACCCATGAATTGAATATTATCTCTTCTCATTTTTTATGGATCTATTTCTTCATTTTTTGATTTATTTCAAGATATTATTGATTTATTCTTGATTTTACTTCTCCCATTATCTTTCAATGTTCTTCAATTTCGATGGAGTATGGAAGGACTAGATTGTTTTTTAACTTACTCAATGATTTCGTAATGGGTTTTTTGGATTATATATTTATTTTTGGTGTCCATGAACCAATTTTTCATGATTCATGTGGTTTTCATCAATGAAGATATGTTTTAGTTCATATTTTGTTGGGGTTTCTATTTATGGGTTATTTTCCATGACTTTAAGCTGAATCATGTTTTCCATTATTTTTTTATTATATTTTTTCTAATTTGATTTATTAGTTATGGTTTATACTTTCTTGTTGTAATTGTTGAAAGTATTTGTAAATTTAATGGTTATACATGTCTTGCCAAATGGTGGTGGATTTGTTGCACTCTATGTGTTTGATAAACAAAGATCAAAGAGAATTTATCATTCTAAATGGGAACAAAAGCTTTTCCCTTGAAAAGTGATTTAACTTGGTGAATTTGTTTTTATAAATTATTGTGTGTTCCCTTGAGTAAGGTGTTTTGTTTAAAATGGGAAATTTGGTTTGTGAAATTATATTTTGAAATAGAACTTTTATTGGCACTTTCATAGATTTTTGTATTGAGTTTCACATGGGGTACCTTGGGTGTTTGACTTAGATGAATAGAGTGTTATACATGAGAACAAGGGATCCTTTGAGGGGAATATTCATAGATCATATAGGTTTTGTGTATGTGGAATGAAAGAGGTCATGGAATTAGGGTTGTTCCCATAGAAGACTAAGAGAGATTCCAAACTTTTATTGCTTTCTTAACTAGCTAGAAAACCCTTGTTTTAGATGAAGTCATGCTAGAACCTACTGGTTATATCCCATTGTATGTATTACTTGTGCTCATATGATTTTTATATGCTTTATTCTTGATGTTAGTGCCGTGTTTATTTGTGACATAAATTGTGCTTATTCCCATTTTCATTTATTTAGCTATATCATGTTGTTCTTGTTTATTATCATCATATTCCATGTGTGTATGAGTTGATCATGCTTATATTAGGTGACAATATTTCCATTATTTGAGCCTTGTTTACCATGATTTTCATGATATAGTTGTTTTTGGGAAAAAAACAAAGGTATTTATATATTTTGTTTTCAAGATATGTTTTTGAAATTGTAAAATTAGTTTTGAAATTTTTTTTTTCAAACTATAATTAATGTTTTTCATGAATAAATGCCTATCATAGTTTCATGGTAGTTTATTACTGGGATTTGTGCCTCCCACACCATATATATCATTGTGAATATTTTTTCCTTGTTTAATGGATATAAGTAAAGGTTAGGGAACTAACTATTTTTGTGGCTCTTCTTGATTACCAATATCCGTTGTTAGTAGGGATGATGGAGACGTGGCCACATTGTGTTGGCTCATGTGTAGTCTTTTTTTAGGATTTTGTATTGTTGGGATATTATGTATTAGAATTTTTGTATTTATTCCTTATTAGATCTTTTATGATGTATATCATCTGTATATTTTATGTATATATAGGTTGATTATGATGATGTTTATGATATCTATTCCTTGTCACGGATGTAGTCAGTATGATTTATATATTTATACATATTGATGTAACTTATTTTTTTAGTGTGGAAGTATAATTAATGGATGATTCACGTCAGATCATCAAGTGTAAAACCATTATCAAATGGTTATATATGATTCCATGGTGCATGTATCTAGCCCATTGAAAACAAGAACACACATTAGGACTTGTGGTGAGATGGATCGAGTGGTGGGTTTGGTAGAATTGGTTCAATTCATTGAAAAACGGTATCATTGGTACTTCTATTTATAGTCCAATGGTAGATATCTGATAGGAAAATCACGAATTTATAGGTAGGTGCAGAGAAGTCCCTCACATGCTCTTTATCGTACGGATCCCTAAGTCTCCATGGTTTTTTAGGAATTATGATTATAATCTAGACCCATTAGGGTATTTGATGAGGATATTTGATGTTTTTGATCCTTAGTAATGTGTTTTAAAACTATCCTGTGAGTGGGTTTAAGAATTAGTTTTTATATTGGGGTGAAAAGGGTGTGAATAAAAGTGGGAAATGTTTAGGTTCATGGGAAGTAATAACTGGGAAAATCCCATGTTACTAACTCTATAATCATTTATTATTGTTTTTCAGGGTAGGAATATGATATTTATAATAGTTGGGCCAAACTGTTCATAGTGGAAAAATAATTTTTTTTGTTTCATGACATCTTCATTTAAATGTTTTATTAATATTAATGTTGTTTGTTTGAGATTTATTATAATAGTTTCTTACGATTTACATGATTTTGATCAAGATTTAATATTTTTTGATTGAGTTAGTAACTTGTATTTTGTAGACAATGTATCCTATAATATCGTATTCTAGATGAAGGGAGGGTACTACAGAGCATGTTCCTTAGGTGAGTCCTTCTATTGCCCCTAATTTAGTGGATCTAGTGATCCATATCATCCAATATTTAGTACAAGAGAGTGACAAAGGATATTAATAGATAATGGACTGTGTTTGGAAGTTTACTATTAATAATCCACTATTATTCTTTGGTGACAATAGGGTACATGATCCTGATGAAAATATCAAAAGGAATGATCAAGGTTTCTAATTTCTAAATACCCATAAAACCATGAAATTAGGCTTCTCCAATTATATGTTAGAAGGCCTGGGTGGAAAATGGTGTGACTCTTTATTGTAAGAAATGGTGTCTGTGAATCTCACTAAAGATAACATAAAAAAGGAATTTAATAAATTGTTTTATTAAGATACAATGAAGAAGGGTAATTCCCAATAATTCCTGAATCTAGAACAATGAGGTCATTCTATGATGGAGTTTGTTACTTGTTTTGTGGAGTAGGTTAATTTTTCTCCTAAGATCGTCACTAATGAATATCTCAAAGTGAGACACATTGAAATGGTCTGAAATTATAATATTATATCTATTCTTATCCTCCTTTTATAGCTGACTTATACTAATTTGAACGATATAGAGGCCATAGATAAGGAAAATTTATTAGGGAAGACAATTCTCAGTGGATTTTATTCTGTGTTGGGTCATAGATAGTGCTTGATCTAGTCATAAGAGGAAGAGGGATGAACTATATTATCATATTGAAAAATCTTACAACTAGTCATTAGTCTTAACAATAGTGGATTATTTTGGGAATAAGATATTTACTTGTAATAATTATAGAAATTATGTTTATACTGGACCTGATTCTCCATAGCCTCCATGGAAGTGCAACCGATGTGGGTGTATTGGTCATATTCATCACATCGGTAGGGATTCCCTTTAGAGGAGTGGTGTTGGTTCTTATTTTCCTATGGGGTAAAATGTGTGCCTAAATGATTCTAAGGTTGTGGGATCTCACCCTTAGTCTAGAGAGTATTCTCAATTGCCTAATAAATATTATGGAAAGCATATGTCTGGATGTATTTATGCAACAAATGTGGCACCCAAGGGCTCTAATTCTGGGGTGACCACCATGCATGGTACCAAATTAATTTCCTATACTATGTATTTATCCTTGTTTGATATGTGTGCTTCCTTTTAATTTATATCATTAATGTTTCTTGATTTATTGGGTATTTGAGTAGATTTTATTCCATTTGTGATTGATTTTATTACCCCATTAGGAAGGAAGGAGAAAGGTGTTATATGCCTAGATTGTCATCTCTTGGTCAGTGACATATAGGTAGTGTGGGACTTCCTCGTATTGAATTTTTATGTTTTCGATATCATCTTCATTAATGATTAGATGACTAGATTAAAATCATATATTCGTCTTTGTTATCACATAGTCTATTTTATATCTCCTTATGGGCACACTCTCATCTTCTAGGGTGACTGGGATATCAGGTTAGGGAGGAATGGATAGGCAGATTTAGATCTTCGATTAATTTTCAGTTATCTAAGTTTTTATTTATGGTTGTGGAGCACAGTTTTGATGGTTATTTTTCAATATTTGTGGATTGATATCATGTGGTTTTTATGTGATTTTTTAGGTTTATACTCTAGAGAAAGGTAGTGTTCACTATCAATCTACTCCTTGGGAGAAACATTATTTCCTTTACATAAAATTTAATGGCTCTTAATGAGTTAAAATAGTTGAAGGTTTCACTAGAGGACCTTTAAATTAAGGGATTTATTCATCCTAGCATGTCACTATGGGCATTACTGGTGTTTTTTTGTAATGAAGGCATATGGGAGTCTTTGAATTTTAATATGCTATCATAAACCATATATAGTTATCATTAAGAGTATATACATATTTATTAGGATTTATGATATTTATAATAAATTTAGGGGTGCTCTACTATTTTCAATGATTGAAATGAGGTAGGGGTATCATCGGTTGAGGGTTTAAGGAGTGGATATTCCTAAAACCACCTCCAGGAGCTAGTATGGGAACATTGAGAATTTATTTATGTCATTTGGACTTACCAATGATCCTAAGATCATTATGTAATTGATAAAAATGTATTTCATCACTTTTGGAATCCTTCATATTTATATTTATCGATGAAATATTTGTGCAATAGTAAATGGAGGAGGAACATAGAGACCATATGAGTGTCATTTTCAGATCCTTAAAATAGATTATTCTATATTCCATGTTTTCTAATATCTAGATTTTGATAATAGAGGATATTTTTTGGGACATGTGATATCTAAAAACGGGGTTTCTATAGACCATGAGAAGATCCAAGTTGTTATTTCATGTAAGTGTCCCAATAACATGTTTTAGATATGATTTTTTTTAATGTTGGTTGGGAATTACGTGTGAATTTTTTTGGGACTTATCAATGATAGATTCTCCATTAAAAATATGGCTCAGAAAGGTGGTAAATTTGAGTGTAGTGATATGTTTCAATGTTAACTTGTGGAGTTGTAGGTTTGTTTGACATAAAATCAAGTCCAGATTCTTCCTAATCATAGGATGTAATATATAGTGTATTGTGATTACTCATGTCTGTGGTTATGGTGTTTGTTTATGAATAGGGATAATGTGATGGATTTGGATCTCATTAGCTATAAAAACATGATAGGAATTATCCCACCAATGAAATGGAGATTCCATCTATGATTTATGTTTTAAGAACATGGTGCCATTACCACATTGGAGAGTAGTTTACAGTTCATTAAGATCATAAGATCCTAAGGTATATTTTAACATAGAGGGACACAGACCTTTTAAAATATATTAAACATCCGAAAAAGACGAATGTGTTCTCAAATGCCTTGAACATGAATTCAAAAATCCATGAATTTAATAAATCATTGGATGAGTGAAGTTTGATGGATTTTTTCACTGATATGTGTCTGCAGGTTCAAGATGAATCTTGGGTCAGTTTTTTTACTAGTGTTTATGTAACACCCTCTATTATTGATTTGGTCAACTATGAGAAGGAATATGACCCAAACTTCTATAGTATTATATAATTTTTATATGGAGGGAGATCTTGGGTGATCGGTATCAGTATAGTGATGGTACCCTCTTTTTCAAGAAGTTGTTGGTTATGCCCTAAACCATGAGTAATGAGGTGATTTACATGGCACATTGTTCTGCTTGGTTTTTTCACACAGGGGATTCCAAGATGTTTTATACTCTAAGGGTTTAATACTAGTATCCTGGGATTAGAAAATCAGCAATAGATTTTGTATCCCAAAGTTTTTCCTTCCAAATGATCAATGTAGATGAACCGAGGTTGGAAAGGCTACTTCAACCAATTTCCATTTCGGGTTTGAAGTGGGACAAGATCACTATATAACTTTTTATTAACATACCTATCATTGCTAGTGGGAAAGATTATATTTGTGTGATAATATATTAGTTAACTAATTCATCCTATATTCATCCCATTATAGTGTCAATGAAGGTAAATGATATTTTTTCCTGGTATTCCAAAGACATAGTTATGATTCATGGTGTGCCTTTAGTGATAATTTATGTTTGGGATATCAATTGTAATTCTTGGTTATTGAGGAGTATTTATGAGGACATGAAGACTCAATTGAAGTTGATCAAGACATAACTCCTACATATGAATGGTTAGACTCAGTGGTCCATATAGATTATCGAGAATATATTTTATCCATGTTTGATTGAATTCATGGGTTCTTATGAAAGGTATCTATCACTGATTGAGTTTTCATACAATTTTTTTTTCTAAACCTCAGTTAGGATGAACACTTGTGATGTGTTTTATAGGTGTCTATGTCTCTTCCCATTATGTTGTGCTCAGCTAGGTGAATATTCCTTGTTGGGATAGAGCCTCATCCAATAGATGATTGAAAAAGTACAGTTAATTCAAAAGATTTTAGAGACAGCTTAGAGTCACCATAAATCATATTGTGATTATTTATTTCATCAATTGGTATTTTATATTTGTTATAATGTGTTTCTCCAGTTATTTATTAATTTTTAATATTTTCCCTTGGAAAATTATGTGAATTTAGAACCACACTATGTTGGAACATTTCAAGTTTTGGAGATTCTTGAGAACATAAAATATCATTTGGAATTTACACCATGGATGAACTGACTACATGATGTGTTCCACAATTCCGAGTTGAATAGGTGCTATCGTGACCCATATCATGTGATAAAATAGAAGGATTTGTAGTTAGTTATTGACAAAAATATTTTGGATCAACCTATTTATATCTTGGAAAATTATAAACATGTTCCACATGTAATTAAATTCCATTAATCCACATGATTTGGAAGTGTGGTAACGATAACACCAATTATTAGGAGGGGGAATTTATGGGGTAGGAGTAGTTACCTCACTTGTTTTATTTGGAGGACCCTTGAGGATATTATGAGGGAATAAAGTTTCATGGTTGTGAATACTGTGACACATATTGGGTCATTTGTATGATTTATTTATTTATTATCTATTTAATATTCTAGTAGATGGTTGGGGGAAACACAAGTTTTTGAGGTAACTGGCTCTAGAGCATGGTTAGCACATAGTTTTTGAAATTGTGTAACTAACAATCCAAGGGTGATGTTTTGGGGACAGTGTTATTTTTCATAGATTGGGAATAATTTTTATAGACATGAATGATTATCAATAAAACATGAAACCTAATTTTGGGGAGATAGTGGCTACCACATGGTTGGTGCATCGTTTTCTTGATCATGTTTCCAAACAATGCGGTGTGTCCAGATCATTAATAATGTGGGTTTTGACCATTTACCCTTTCCATTTTTTATTTCACCCTTATTTATCTTCACACTCAACCACAACCCTATAATCATGATGTAGATCTTCTCATATATCCATTTTGGAGGATCTCTTTCTTCCTCTAATGATTTAATTCAAGGTAATCTTGATTTATTTTTGGGATCTATTTCTTTACCCCTTATGATGCATTTTTATTACATTTACATGGAGTTTGGAAATCCTATATTTCATTATAGATGAATATTGGGTTTCAAATGGGGGTTTTGAATTATTTATTCTTGTATTATATGTTTGAGGAATTCTTTCTCTGGATTCATGTGGTTTTCATTGAAGGTGACAAGTATCAATTCAATTTCTACCAAGTGTCTCTATTTAAGGGAACTTTTCCATGTATTTTTATTAAATCTTTATTTAAATTGTTGTTTTATTCTATTTAGTTTAATTTGAGTTATTAGTTACGGGTTTTTCATGGTTTTTATGAATATTGAAAAAGGTTATCAATTTTATGATTCAATGCGAATTATAAAGGTTTTTTTCATTAATGCACTCCAATTTTTTAATAAAAATGCTTAACGAATATTTATGGGTTTAAATTGACACTAAAGGTCAATTTCTAATATAAATATATATATAACTAGAGGAAGGTGTTTTATTTAAATGATCACGTTTGACCGTGAAGGAGGTGTTTTATTTTAAATGGGAATGATGGTATATTAAATTTGATTTTGTAATGGAATTTATTATTGGGACATGTGAATGATTTTTGATTGATTAGAACATAGGGGGACTTTTTTGTTTAAAATATAAATGATATTATTATCCAAGGGACCAAGGGAGCCTTTGGGAGAAAGACTAATCGAGCTTCCAACTTGTTGGCGTATGCGATAAGAGTACCTTGCAATTATGGTTGGTCCTGAGGAATACTAGGAGAGTTTCCAGACAGTTTATACTTCTATATCTAGTAATTAAAACATTCATATAGACTAATTCACACTATATCCTCTTGGTTATATCTCGTGGTGTGTATTATATATAACAGGATGATTTTTATATGACTTATTCTTGATGCTAGTAAAAAATCTGGTTTAGATGGATTTCATTCTTACATACAATTTCCATTATTTTTCTATATGACAATGTTCATTTTTATTCTCATGTTATTCTATGTGTGGATTATTTGACCATGCTTATACAGGGTGGCTTTATTTCCTTTATTTGATCCTTATTTACCATGATTTTGATAAGGTGGTTACTTTTTGAGAATAAAATGAGAATGTCTTGTTTTGAATTGAAATTGTTTTAAAAGGTGAATTTAGTATTAAGAAATAATATTTTTCAAACTACACATAATGATTTTCAGGAATAAAGGCCTTATATAGATTCATGGGGGTATCACACTGGGCTTTGTGGCACACACCCTGTATATTCCATGGGAGTATATAGACCTTGTTTTCCAGGAAAAGGGTAATGGTAAGGGAACCATGTAGTTTAGTGGATCATCTTTATTACAAATATTCTTTTATGGTTGGGATGACGGATATGAGGTCTTAAAATTTGTATCATATGGAGAACTTTTAGTATTTTGTATCGTTAGGATGTTATTTATTGTCATTTTGTTCTTTATTCATTGCGTTGAGATTTTACTATAGATATAATGTGTATATTTCCTTTATAAATATATGTTATGTGATGATGTTTATGATTTATATTTTTATTCACTGTTTTGTACAATTTGATATAGATATTCATATATGTTGATATTTCTTAATTGGATGGTGTGTATTTACAATTAATGGATGGTTTATGAAAAATATTCAAGGGTGAAATAATTCCCAAATGGTTATGAATAATTACCCGGAGCTTTCTATCATCCCATGGATAGTAGGAACACATTTTGGGCCTTGTGTTAAGATGGATAGGGTGGCATGTTGGGTTTACTTGAGCCAGTTCATTATAGTGGGTCATTAAAAACACTCCACCATATAACCTCTCATCCCAGAGAAATATCGCCGTGTCTCTCCAATAATATACTTTTTTACTAACACATAATGATTACCATGCACCTAATAATCACAACATGATATAGGCATGTCATCACTATAATCGATCAGAATGAACTATTTATTCTCTTGAAGCTTCTAACTAGAGTCGAAAATGATTGGCATGAGATTTTAGATATATTTATAATGTGTAATGAGGTAGTTTTAATTTATTAATTGAACATTCTAATTGATTTTCATGGGATAGATCTCCTTTTGTTTAATTTATTATTATTTTACAAATATTTTGGTTTTTTTCATGATTGTATAACATCTTATTACATTATAAAAAGAGATGGATTAATATCATCATAAGAGTAACCAAATAATTTCATAGCCTGGGATACATAGTTTTTATAATTTTTCCAAATTGAATGTGAGCTAATAGACCATATTACATATTTCATGGGGTTATTAGTTAATACATGGCTTGGTTTTATGAATATAATTGGTTTAATGGTTAAAATAATATTATAAAGTGTTATGGATTTTGAAATAAATTTTGTAATAAATTTTTTTTAAGGATAATAGTTTTGAAAAGATATTAAAAAGTTAAATTTTGAATTTCCAAATTGATTTTTCACTTTTTTGTCCATATCTTTTATGTGAGTATAAATGTAATAATATTATATTTTTCATGATTTTTAAAAGTTATATTTTATATGTGTATAAAATTAAGGTTAACATACTATATTTTGAAAAATATATTTTCCTTTTAACCTTGTGTGGGTTATCCTCTATTCTAAATCATATGTTCTTGTGTGTTCACACTTGTTTGAAAATTCCCGTGTATGTATTACCTTGATTCATGATAATTCAGCCATAGTAGGTCAGGTCTTCCTTCTATGATGTAATAGTTTATCTAGGTTGAGAAATATATTGAATTCTTATTTATCATATTCTAGTCAGACCTTTGGTGGTACCACTTATGCTGTGATAGAGTCTTAGACTCTTAGAAACTATGAATTCTTGAAGATAAGTATTTGGATTTTATTGGGACTTCATAAATAATCATATATGGGTTATGACCGGGTCATGGGATGTCTAAGGGATGTTATGAGACACCTTTTTTATTATTTATCAATGTTGAGTGATGTCACCAATGACTTCAAGGGCTATAACAAACCATGTTTTTATGAAGATTTTCCCATTTAATTCAAATGTTTCCAAAATTATTTCATTATGAAACTGAGTTATACTATAAATAAACAATTTTTTTTATGTAACAAAACAAAAATCAATTTATTTACTGACATAAAATTACAATTTAAGGATGAATATATTATATAGGATCACTTGAACAATAATGTGTTGATAAAAACCTGAAAACAACATTAATAAAATTTATTAATCCAACGAGTTATGGTCTCCTATAAATACCACACACATGAATATTTCTATAAAAATAAAATAAAATATTAAATACAAGCTGGAAATTTTATTAATAAAGAATTTATAACCTTGAGACAAAACATATTAAATAACGAATAATGGAAATAAAATGTTCTTATATAACTTTTATGTATTATATGACCATTGGAATTGTTACTAATAGTTACAATATTAACATTGTTATTAGAATAGTAACATAACCACTGAGAAATGTAAAATTTTAAATATGTAATAAGTAACATGAAAAAATTAAGTGAATATGAATATTATAATATAATAAAATGATTTCTCAAAATATATATCTTATGATATGAATAATTGTAAATTTATAAGGTATATTTTAACTTATTTGGTCGAATATAAATTTCATAATAAATAATTAAATATAAAAAATAACTTATTTAGAAATTTATTTATCTAATAAGGATTTCATTTTTGTGAGCATAATGTTCAAAATATCTTTAGGTGAGTTTTTTGTACTTTTTTTGGACAAAGTTTAAATTTTGTTGAATAATAAAAAGAATTTTTTTCACTTCCGGTATGTTTTATGAAAGAATTCTCATTTCAAATTGAGAAAATAATTTTTAAAATATATTAAATTAGTTGAAATGAAATTAGTTAGTAAAATAATTTACTTTAAAAATTTTAAATTCATTTCCAAATATATAGATCAACTTCCACAGTCTATATTCTATTTTATTATAGTAAAAACTATTAATGATTATTCACATTGAAATAATTTTACCAATGATAAAACATGGTTTTATATTTTTTTAAATTTAATTTAACTGTATATATTCTAATCATACACTATTAATAGTCAAAATATGGAAATTATTTAGAGCCTTGATAAAAAATAACAAAATAAGTCAATATTTTACTAAAAACACCCCAGTAATCTATAAATACACCAATGTTACACTAATTTATATTTAATTATAAAATTAAACCATAACCATTTTTTCCAAAATACCTCATAAAATACTTTTAAACATATTTTTCATCGTATTTTCTAAAAATAATATTCCAATTATATTTAGGTTTAATACCAAAGGATGCTTCTTAAACAAAAAAGTATGCCTTAAAAATTCAAATTCTTCCATTTTATTCTTTCAATTATCACTTAAATATATCATGGTTAACTTTAAATAAAGTATTATAATTATACACTAATATATTTATTAAAATAAAATATACATTAGTTTTTATCTTTTTTTAAATTCCCTTAAAAAAATATTTCTATTAATGGTATGTTTATACTTCCTAAGTTAAGGATGAGGTTTAATTTTAAATCCTACCATTCATGGATGTTCATAAAAGATTTTTTTCATGTATTTATATAAAATTATTAATAAATTAATTACACTTTATGAATCTAATGATAATATAGGTATTATATTATTAACATAAATAATTATAATGGTCGATTTATATTTCATAAAAACAAGCTTTCCAAGAAATGTATTTTAAATTAAAAATACTTTAGAGAATCTACTAAATTATTGAAATCCTATACTAATGGAATTAAATTACTATCTAACTTGAAACATCAGGAACATATGGTTCCATGGGAAAAAATTTTAGTCTATGCTGATAAACATATGTGATTTTGGAACTCTATAATGAACAACCTCAAATCATCGATGTGAAGTAAGTATTTATAACACAGGAATAATATATGATAAAAAATAGTGAAAATTATTGAAACAAAAATTAATATTGTTATTGAATGTATAATTAATATATAAAATCCAACTATTTAGGATGCTAGATGAGTATCCAATGTGATTTGAGACTTAAGGAATGGGGTCTCTCAAACTCTTTTTGTTTCTTATGGTTATGTTATCTATCCGTCTATATATTTAGTTATTCCTCTTTCTCTTTTTATACAATTTTTACATTATATTATTTTGAATTATTTTCTCATTATTTTTCAATAGATAGTTTTATCTATGATTTATTAATATTTCATTAAGTCAAACCATACAATGTCTACAAGGAAAACATTTCCATTTTATTTCTCTTCTCCTTAATTATTATTATGTATCTTCCTCTAAATTTATTAATGCCTTAATAGACTATAATATTTATTTGATTATGAAATTTAACATTCAATATGACATATTCTCTTATTATTTTTCATATCTACATGATTCACTATTTTACTATTCTTTGTTACATTATTATATATCCCATTTATGTACCATTGTTTTGTTTCATATTTTTGCACAATGTATGTTTCTTTTCTCTATGGAATATATAGGAATGAAATATTATGATGTTATGGATGGTCCTAGAATTATAAAACCCCTAATAGATTTGGTGATTCTTATATGTAATGGGATACTATGAATGGTGCATGGGTAGTGAGCCTAGATCATTTTTTTATATTATCTTTAAAACATGACAAGAGTTATATTTCTGATGAAATATATTAGGTTTGTTCCTAGTTCATATGATTCATTGGATTCTTATAGTTCTATGAATTTTACTCCTTGTTCTTCCAACATTGATTCCATGTTCATATATGATTATTTAAGATATTTGAATTTTAGGATACTATGTTATACTTACCAAAACGTATATTTAATCACTATATTTATAATCCCCTTGTTTAATTTTTTAGTTCAAACTTTTATTTTATATATATCCCCATGATATCTTATATAGTGATACAAGTATACTAAAATCTAGGATCATATTATGAAGTTATAAATAAAATATGTTGTTGTTATTTTTATGATGTTTTATTGTGTATATAATCACAAAAAGACACTAAACCAATAGATTTATGGGTGGATTTAAGTATATATATGTTAAAAATAACAGAATATTATTTTTATTGGATTGGGTAATTATAGTTGTAATAAAATCAATTTCACATTTGAACATCATTGTAAATACACCATACATAGTCTAAACAAAAATTTAAGAAGCCATAAATTTTAATATAATTACAACTTATGATTTATTTTATATATGTATATATTTTTAATTTTATATTATTATTAATTAAAATATTATTATTACTAAATTTTATATTTTTAGAAAATGGGTGTAAATAATAATAACCATATTAAGAAGTAATATGATTTGTAATTTTATGATATAAATAACGAGATACATAATATGATGGGAGTGATGGTTCTATAAGAAATTTAATAGACATTGATGTTCATGGATTTTTTAGAAGTGTTGGATTTTGGAGAAGACTCCCACGAAGTGAATTGAAAAATTGAAGATATGAGGTTACCTCAATCGAGACATGGTTAAAATATTTTATTATACATCTTGATCTGGAGTAATCACATAATCAACATTATATATAGTAGTGTGGTTCATAGATAAAATTTATTTGAGTCATTTTATGAATAGTTTCTTATGTCAATTCAATAATTTTTCATGAAGGTTTTTTCATATTTAATTAATTGATAACATAATCATGTATGATTTGGAGTCCATTTAGAGTTGATTGAAAATATAACGGAATAGTGTTTTTCTAAGGTGCATCATGGCATGAAGGCTATTATTTCATTATGATGATTCTAAACCAAAGGGAGAGAGTTTAACTATAATAAAGTACCTCACACTATAGTCGAGTTAGTTTCTCTATGACAGAAATGAGTTGGAGGAGAATCTCATTGTAGTTCAATATGTTTCATCATGAAGGATTTCCTTAATGGATTAAAAAGAGTCAGCCATGTCATGAATAATACACCATAAATAATCTAGGATTCACTTGAAATTTCCCAAAATCTAGAAACATAGAACTAGTAGTTATATTATATAATATTAATATAATACATGTGTTCCTGAAGGATCTAACAACATAGTAGTTTTGTAATACTAGATACATATATACATTATATTTCAAAACATAAGAAACAACATGAACACATTATGAGAAAATTATTATCCCTTACATTATTTCCTTAAAAATTTCACATATTTCACCTCTACATTTCACTAGGAAAGAAAAAAATAAGGGTGAGATTCTTATTAAGGGGTAAGATACATTAGAAGCTATCATAACATAAACATTGATCATATGATCTGACAAGAATAAAAAAAATCAATAAGTCAAAATCAACAAAAACTAATAGTATACTATATAAATGGATAAAAATGTAAAAAAATAGATCACATGGATAACAAAAATTCGTTCCTTAGTGATTAAATGCATAATTTTAGACAACTAATTCAATATAATATGCTAAGACATCATGATCCTTCCGTGACAACTCTGACCCTAGTATCCTGAAGTCGGTGCCTTACTTTAATTCATTAGAATAATATATAAGGAATAATATCACAAGGTACTGAATATTGAAGTATTAATAGTGAACTAGATACATACATGAAATCCGCATTACATTTTGAAACAAAACATACACAATTAATTTATTGATTCTACCATTATTCCCACTTGGTGTAACCCTGCATAACAGTCAAAACATACTTCTAAAAATCTAAAGAAAAGATAAAACATATGAAAGGGGTGATATCAAATGCTCAGTAAGGGAAAGAATACAATAGAATTTATGAGATAATATGGAATAAACCATATATAAAGGTAATTAACTTATAAACAGGTCATTTAAATTATCAATTGTACAAGAAAACATAATTGTTCATATTCTACTAGTCGAATAATAGTTTGGAATATCATTAACTAATATCATAATTATTGAAAGAATAATGCTAGACACCCGAAAAAATACATTAGAGGACCAAACTAGGATATATAAATATAAAGGGTTAAGGACTCAGATAAATCCATATATGAAAATAAATGGGAAACCCCTTGACCAAGTTCATATCTGATTTGTCTCATTAGACCTACTGATTCATCGAGGGGTTATAATGGGACCCACCCATCACTTAATAAGTTTAAATCATTCCTCATATAAATTTGGTGAAATATAATATACTTATGAAATGTAAATAACTATCCCCAATTAGTAAACCTAAAATTCAACAAAGGATGTTGACATAAATGAAAACAATCTCTTAATATATTTGAGAAGTATTTAGATAAAAGGCCCCTTTTTATTGAAAATGATTATTTAGAAGGCCATATATTTTAAAGAGAAAATATTTTCATTGAATGTAATATTTTAAACATGTAAAAGAAGAGTTATGTAATTAAGGCATCGTGACAAATAAATCTTCTCATGCTGTATAAGTTAAAAAAGCATTACCATTTGTATTCTTGTCAAAAAGTTACAAAGGGAATCATTTGGAAAATGAAAATAAGAAAAATTTGAAAATATTTTATAATTTTACAACATGTGTAATAAAATTTAAACAAAACTGTAAAAATATTTCATTAAAACATGGATGTGGATAATAAATATTACTTAATTGATACTTACAAATAAACAATCCCGAATAGTAATTAGATTGTGAAATTAACACTTAACTTGTACATTACATTATTTAGATGTGATATATCATCCAATATAATAGTTTAAAACATGTTATTAATTTATACCAGAACCATATTCATTTTTATGATATCATATATAATCATATTATATAATTTTGGTAATAATAATAAAGTATTACCCTTGTTTCTTACATTAATTACCTCATTTTCACAGGCATGTTTTGTCATGTAAGTCATGTTTCCTATGAAAATGGCATATATATTTTATCTGAATAATGATATTATGTTCATAGAAACTATATTTACCCATTATATACATTATTATAATCATTATTAATTGGTTACCATGTAAAAATAATCTCATCATGTTGTGGAGATGGTAAGCCATATGTAAGCCCAAGCGATGATATCCTTCCCTTAATGGTGAAAAGTGTAAGGAATTGAATTGAATGTAAATTATATAGAATAAATATCATGTATTATATATTAATTATATAAATTATATGAATCATTATACTTATCTAAAAAAATAGGTGATGAAAAATAGGTTATACCATGGAGTGGAGACGATAAGTCGTACATATGCACACATGGTGATTTAGTTTTTCATAGGATGGATAAAAAGAGGAATTTTTTTCCCATAAACATAATAACATCTTAGAATATAGATGATATTCGAGTTATTACTTTACAATTGAAACAAAACATAATGGGGATTTTGGAGAAGAAACAAACTTGGATGATTAAGTAAAAAGAAATTACCTCTTATTTAACGGACTTCCTTTAGATCTCTTCTTATGGGATATAGGGTTGGATTTTTTGTAATAAAATGAGATCTTAAACATATATAAGGATATTGGGAGGACACATGGGTATGAATTAGTCTATCAAGAAGGATCAATGTGGTGTTTGGAAGTGAGGAAAGAGTTTCTCATTTATAATTGAGGTGTGGGGAACCTCTGGAAACTCTCAAGCTATTAATTTAACATAAATTAATTTTCTATTATATATGTCTCAAAGGTGAGTTATTTTGAATATAATATGATTAGACCTATAAATATTCTGAAATTTTTTTTTTGAAAAGTTTTGACTACATTATTAACCTTATCCATTCCCTTTAATCCTTAGTTAAACGCTTTTACTCTTACCGTGACAACATGGATTTTATTCATTAAGGGTTAATATAGTTACTATAAAATGTCAAACCTACCCAAAATGGATCATTGATGAAAAAATTTACCATATAAAAATTATTTGGAGAAATTTTATATTTTTATGAATTTTATATCATATAATGAAATATTAGTTATTTTAAAATATCATTAGTGTTAATTTTGAAACTATTCATTAGTTGACTTTTTATAAATATCATAAGATCATTATATATTTAAAGAAACTCAATTAAATTAACCATAACTTTTCAAAGGAATAAATATTTTTATGGAAAAATTTATAATTATATTATTATTTTTAATATCATTTATTTGATTCTCCCACTAATTAAACAAATACATTAACATCGTTGTGTCAGCCATTAATTTACTTATTTTTTTACCAAAATCTATAAATAAATTAAGATGATTTATAAAAATGGTCCTTATTTCCAAATACTATTTATAGTTAATGATATAATTTTTATAACCCCAAATTAAAAATCTTCCACTTGTTCAAAAACAAGGGGGGTAACAAATTGGACTTTCTCTAGAAATAAATACTATAATAGAATTAAAGTCATCAAAGTTGATTAAAGAGGACATTAAATAATCCCAAAGATGATTTTGGTTTAAAATAACTCATCCAAGAATATTAAAATATGTTTTAGTGTAATTTTATAATACTATTAATATTATGTTTACCCTTAATTACTTGATTTAACCTTAACTATCGTAATTAAAATATTACAAATTTACTACACATATATAAAATATTTTAAAAAATATATTTAAATAATTTGAAATAAATGATTCTAAATATAGAATAAATTTATTTAAATTAAAAATATATAAGTTACAATAATTATTTTAAAATCAATTCTGTTAACGGGGTGAGAAGACATGTTTTTAAAGTTTAAAAATGAAAAAGTTTGAATCATTTTTATATCAACATTCAAGGTGAAAATGATTCCAAAGGAATAAATTTGATTAAAGAAGAAAAAATTATGTAGGTATACATTAGAAATAATTAAAATTAAAATATAACACTATACATTATTTTGATAAAAAAATTGTTTTCAATTAAAATTCATTATTTTTAACTATTCATCAAAACATGAAACTTATCAAGAAAAATACGAAAAAATCATCCAATGTATATTTTTTATTTAAATTTAAAATATTTTGTTTATTTTTTCAAATATAATATATGAAAGCGTCAAAAATTGTATTTCTCATTTGATTTTCATCAAAAGGCAGTAAAATTTCCTTTAGAGAAATAAATGTTTTTTGGATAAAATTCAGTTTTTTCATATAGTATGCATATACAATCTATTTTATGAATATAAAAATATTTTGTTTAATATATAACATATATAATTCATTAAAATCATTTTATAATTTTAATTAATTTAATTTATTAAGATAAAATGATTTTGGGATCATAAAAGTGAAAATATTTCCTTTATATTCAATTGGGTTATATTTTTATTTCTAATTAATTAGTAACTGATATATTAATCATATTTTTTAAAAACGAAATATTTTATGATTTTAGTTAAAATTATTTCTAACTGCTATTTTAATAACTAGGTTTTAACGACAAAATTTAAATAATAAAATTTGTAGTTTGTTTCAACTTGTTGTTTTTTGAAACGTAAGAAATCAATGAAAATGAATTAAAAAAAGAGACATACCATTACAATAATGGGGTTTTATATTCTACCATCCTTTAATTAATTGTGTCCACATGATTTTCTAATTTGGGTTCAGAAATTAATGTATAACTATTATAAATACATTTATTGAAATCCCTCACCAGAGCAAGGGTTGATGAAACATACACATTAAAATAGAGGTAAGTATGAAGGTCAAAAGATATAAAAAATACAAGGGTTCCATGTAGGATAACATGTAAATGGAAGAGAAATATAACCATTAATTTTAGATGGATATTTATACAGAATATGATCAGGAGAAAGTTAACAATCACAATGTTATAAATATGCGATGATCTAAGAGACCATTAGATTCATCAAAAGAGAAGGTACTAGGAAAATATTTTTGATTCAAAATCTTTTCACTATAATTGAAGAATCAATTTACATAATAGAATAAAAACATTAGGAAACATACTTACTTGGAAAGTGAAGTTTCATCATTTAATCAATTTCTACCACAAACTCATCTTTATCTCCAAAAGATAATTAAAAAAATATTATATTTATCTTAATATTATTGGGTTCAAAAAATGAACATATATTTCATAATAATACAATTTAATAAAATAAAAATATTTTATACTAACCAGGAAATCATGTAGTCCAGTGGTAGGTGATGCACCCTTGTCTCGATTCACTTTTAGGTTGAAGTCTCACAGCCTTTCGAGATATGATGAGTTGTTTCCCAACCTGTGAGTTTTACTTTTTATAAAACTATATTATTATAACATTAAAAAAACATTAATACATTCCATATTAAATAAATTTTTTAATGAAAAACAATAATATCTATTCTTCAACTTAATATATTCCAACATTGTGACTCATCCAAAATACATCTGTCCAAATTAACAGTCAAAAAAGGTCTCTAAATTTACAAATTCATTATTAACATCAAATTCTCCAAATAATGTAATGTATATCTAATTGTCACATAACAAAAATTTTATCACCTTAAAAACCATAATAATAATGTTCTAGCTTATAAATCCTTAATGAAAAATTACTGCAATACAATCCTTATATATCTTACGATACTTATAACTAGAATATCATAACATAATTCTTGAATCCAAAAACAAAAAAAAACATTAATTATTCCACTTTTACTGTAGTAATAACATAAGGTTTACCTTTTTACATTTAAGTCCTCTGAATTATATTCCCTTCATTATTGGGGAATTAATTTTTATAGTGTCCCATATCCTTACAATTTTTTAATTGAATATTAGAAGTTTATTTATTTTCCTTACAATCATGATAATAATGTCTTTTATCTCCACACATGAAGCAAAATTTCTTTCCATTTAATCTAGTTCCAGGGTGTTTGCTTCCACAAGTCTCACATGTTGGAATATACTTCTCTCCTTTCTTCCCTTTATCTGACTCTATCTATACCTTTACCTTCTTCTATTTCATTCCCTTAAAGTAACAAGACATTGATAATTATATCTCTATCTTGGTATCACATGAGACTCTTTCTACATATAACGAGAATATTTTGACGCTATTACCTTTTAAAGGAATGGTTTTATCCCAAAAAATAATATATCAATCTTATTCTTTTTATTATGTACATAATTTATGGAATACTATGATATCCTTGAAAAATTGGTTTCATATTTAACAATATTCTTATCATCCTTTTTCTTCAGACTGAACAATTGTATCTCCATATCCACTCATTGTTTTTGAAGGAAATATTTTTCCATTAAATTTTCCTTAAAATCATTCCATTCCATGTCAACTATTTCTTTGTGTTTTGAATTAATTACCACAATTGATCTAATTCTCCTTAGAGAATATAAAATAACATGAAAACTTTCTCCCATTTCATACATCCCAAGGCAAGATATTTCTTATCTATAGAACATATTCATTCCTAAGCTATAAATGGATTTTTAGTCGCATTGAATGATGGAGGTTGTTATCTCATAAGTGGTCTAAAATTATTCATATGCGTTATGAATAATGATTCTCCTTGCGGGTGGGGATATTATTAATAACCTAAGACATTTGTCTTAGTATGATTATATGATTCTTATCACCACATACAACATTAGCTCCAACATCAATATCTTATAAAGAAGGTAAATACTTACATGGATTTCATATGTTAATACAGTTTCGATTAATTCCACTAGGAACCATTTATAAATAATAGAATACATTAGATTAGGATATGAATGATTATATATAATTTAGAACATGTAAAACACTTATCATAAAATAAGAAATATATATAGATAATCTCATAATCATAAACATGGTTTCTGTGGGGACATATTATATTTTTAATCCTTCATAATTGATTTTAAAGAAAATTTTAGGTATCCTAAGAATATCACCTAGGAATGTCAAAACCGGTGCATAGTAAGTCTCTTTGTAATATACCAGGTTATGTTGAGTTAGTCCCGACACACCTTCTAAGATTTTTTACCCCTAGGTACATCTATTTCAGAACCACAACCCCTTATAGTATCCCGACAGATGAGTATTTCTAGAAAGCCCCACAAAATTCTCCACATTACTAAAACTTTAGGATTTTCTTATATTCTTATCCTCATGTAATATCATAGGGTTATTTTCCTTAATCTATAATTTATAAAATTAGATTCCAAAGATCTATGAAATTTTCTATAATACCAACTATAACAACCATGAACCCAGCAGCCTAGAGCCGGTTCCTTACCATAATTCAATGTAATAAGATACAAGTAACCACATCCAAAGGGATAGAATGGTTTACTAGTCCTGGTAATAAAGATACATACTCATAATCAACATTACAAATTGAAAAAAAAACAAAAAGAATTTAATTTAATCTTCCATTAATCCCACTTTATGTAACCCTATATATCAATCATAACGTACTACTAATAATCATAGGGAAAAATGATACATATGTAAGGGGTGAGCTCAAATGATTATTAAGTGTTATATTATATTGGATGATATGGGTAAATATGGCATAAACAATATGTAAAGGTACATAACTGATACACATTCCATTAAAATAAGCACTTGATCTAGGAAAATTAACGATATATTTTCTAATAGTTGAATAATGACATATAATATCAATAAATAATCTCATAATGATGGAATGCGTACTACTAGACACCTGAAAACATACCATCGAGGCCTCAGCTAGGACATATGAAAAAAAATCATTACGACCAAGGCGAAATACATATCTGAAAATAAATGTGAAAGACCTTGACCATGTCCATATCTAATTTTTTCATGAGGCATACTGATGCATCGAGGAGCTATATAGGGCCCCACCTATCACTTACTGGGTCCATTTTATTCCACATATGAATGGCGTGAAACAGCATATACATATGAAATGTAAATAACTTTCCCAAATTAGTAAACATAATCACAAACCATTCTAAACAAAATGCTGAATGGTATTAAAATAGAACATCCACACTCAAACTGATCATAAAACATTTAATAAAATATGTTAGATGATATCATAAGATATCAACCTCAATGAGACATAAAATTCCTCAAAGGATGTTGATATCTATGAATAAACTCTCATAAAATCATTGAACAATTTTGAGATAAAATACCCATTTTTTATAACAATTATTTAGAAGGACAAAGAAGTTAAAAAGATAATATTATCATTGAAAATAATCTTGAAAACTCTTAAAGGAATATTTAGTACATTAGGGCTTCATGACGGTGGGAAAATCTGCTCATACAAGATAACTTAAAAAAACACCCCTTCCGTATTTTTTTTCGAAAAAGCTATAAAGTACCTCATTTGGAAAAGGATAAAATGATTCCTTTCATTTTTTTTAATAAAACTCAAATATGGGTAAAATTAAATTAAAAATAATAATAAAAATAGTTTATTTTTCGAAATCATTGACATGTATTATAAATATTTTCCAATAGATACTTAATTATAAACCATCCTGAATAATAATGAAATTGTGAAATTAACCCTTGGATTGTACTTACCTTCATTTGAATACAATTTTTCCACTTTTATAATGGATTAAAATTTTTAATTAATTTATACCAAAACTATAACAATTTCTATTATATCATATATGATCTTATTATGTGATTTTGTTAATAATATTATATTACTAAACTTGTTTCATTTGGTAATGGATTTGTTTTTCTATGCATGTTTTTTCATATAAGTCATATTTTCAATTCATAAGATATATATTTTTTATACAGAATTATATTATATTAATAGATATTATATTTAATCATTATATACATTATTATAATCATTGTTAAATGATTAACATGTAAAATTAATTTCATCGTTTTGTGAAGAAGATCGGTTGTACATACACATGAGTGATGATATCATTCCCTTAATGATGAAAGGGTATGGAATTAAATAAAAATATAATTATAAAAAATCAACATCATATCATATTTAATATTTATATCCATTATATTCATCATTACACCCATATAAATAAATTGGTGATGATAAACATATAACACCAAGATGTTGAGATGATAAGCCACATGTACGCATGCGTGGTGATTTCGTTTTCTATAGGATGAATAATTGTAGGAAAGTAGTTTTAATGTAATCATAATATCATATTATCATATATATATTATATTATATTTTTTAATTTATAAAAGAAAATACACATAAAGAGGAAGTAGAAGAATAAATTCACATGGTTGTGTTATTAAAAACGATTAACTCATCTTTGGAAGACTTCCTTTAAATCTATTCTTAAGGGATCTAGGGTATACAATATTGTATGAACATGATCTCTAGAACATGTATAATGATACTGGGAGGGGAAATGTGTACAACATAGTCAAGCTATAAGGTTCAATATATAACAACTCTTTCTTGACATAGATGTTCATTACATCACATTTTTGAAATACTTAAAATGTTATACAAACCGACGCCCAAAAACCTTATTGGTTTAGAGCCGTTGGAAACATTGAAAGATAACCACCTGTGCTTAAATGTGAAAAATTAACTCCCAATAAGTTATTATTAACTAAAAACATTCTTAATCACATAAAACATAATATGTATCTTTAATACCTGGGAGAATGGAAATACAAAACGAATTGAGCTCAGATACTCAAAAAGGGAAATAATTAAACCTAATCATGAGAATAAGGTTATGATAACATGATAATGAAAAAAGGAGATCATACCCTACATTTTTAATATTATAAACATGAATCCTAGTATAAATGTTGGTATTTCATAATGTTAGATTCATAAGGAAATAATGAATATAATCCATGAATCACTAACATAGGAATATTACATGTAATTTTTAAAAACACATAAGAATATAAGGTGATTTACATAATAGTAAATACATCACATCCATGGAAATTTTAGTGGGAAAATTCGTTTACTAAACCATATTAACTCATCATTATAGACCAATACTACTTAATTGAGTTCACTCCTCATTTTGTACCTGTAATATTGAACTGTGTTTACTCCTTATTCCAGCCATGACTATCTTGTGAGATATAAATATTTACCAAATGAATTGGAAAGAGATATATGTCCCACCCATATCATAATTAAATCATTTATAATAGTTCCAAAATATCATAAACAATCATATGTTAACCCAAGAAATGTAATTGGTGTCATAAACAAGTAATTATATACTAACATGTGAAGAATTATCCATCTTTCACAATAATTTAATCAATAACATATCCCATGGAAGGAATAAAATTTTATAAATCATATATTCCATATAATAGAAATATATTGAATAAACATAATTCCATCCAAACATAAACATTTCAGAGAAATAATTTTAATGGAAACATCGAATCATTTCCCCATAAAATATTGAGTAACACTAATTGATGTTATCTTAGATGGGAAATAATTTTGAATGATATTTGTAAAAATATTTCTTGAGAAAAATATCATTCTTCTTTGAAAAATTCATTTCAAAACATAAAACCATTTGAAAAATATTTTCATTGAAAATATTCTTCAAAAATTATAATAAATGATGGATAACATTTGAAAAACAATTTTCGTCGAATCCTATAAAGAATATTGAAGTTTTTTTGAAAACTATTTAGTCGAAAATATATTTTTAATGTATTTTCAGAAAAATTAAGCTTTTAAAAATGAAAAGTAATATTTAAATAAATTACGCTGGGTAAATTTGCATTTTCTAATCATTCCTTTTTCACTAAAAAAATGTTTAGGAAAGTACCTCGATCAGAAAATGATAAAAGGTTTCGATTTTTAAAACCTCTTTTTGTTTAAAAGGTAAATCAAGTGTAAAAATTACTTTTAAATATCATACTATAATAGTATAATATTCTTTTAATCCTTTTTGTAATACTTATTTTTTATTGAACTCATCTTTCTGAATTAAGAGAGAGGTAAAGTCATATTTTTTAAAAAACATTTTTTTATTTATCTTATATATCAATGTGTTGAAAAAATGGTACAAATTTATGAATAAATGAAGACAAAATATATTACAATAAAATTCATGAGTGTTATTTAAATATGGATGATATGATTTCATTAATGAAAACATGATTTTTAAATAATCTTAATAAACATTGAGATTGTTTCAATAAACTCTTACTATCTGGTATCTTTGAATCATACTATCCTTATAAGAAAAAATTAATTACATGGAGATTTAAAATGTCATGAAATTAATGGGATTATTGTTATAAAATATCAAATTTAGTTTATACCTCTCATATAATAATATTGGTGTATAACATGGAATTTATCTCAAAGAAGGAAAATTGAGACAAAATTACTTTACCAATTTGGTAACTTTTGAAAAATTAATACAATGAAATAAATATAATAAAATGGATATAAAAATACTAATATTTTTAATCATATAAGTAATATAATAAATTCATCGTTATTATATACACCACACAAATGAAGTGAGCGGTGAATAAGGTGTGTATCTCGCTGAAATAAAGAGTGAGATGAAATTCCCTTACCTTGTCTCTTTACTCTCATCATACTCTTTCAGACCAATTGTATAATACATATATATTTATTATAATTCTATCATAGAACCAAATTATTACTTCTCATACCATTTATATTTATATTATGCATTTATATTACCCGCTTGATTACAAATCTTTTTTAAGGATTCACTTTGGGTAATATCTGCTTTGTTTTTCACACATAACACCCTTTTTATATCATTAGTCCTTATAATTATAAAAATATTTCGATAATTTAAAAAATAATTCAAATATAATTTATAATCATTATATATATATTATAATAATTCATATAATATAGATGTATGAAATGGAATACACATTGCTTGTAGACGGTAAGTCGTACGTACTAATAAACGCTATACTCGTTTAACTGTCATGTTGAAAGAAGGATGTAAAAGGAACATATGTATATATATATATATATCATTATAAAAGATTAGATATAATATCATATATATCATATATATTAACTAAAACCAACTTTACTAGGTCCCATGTAGTGTATGAATGTATCATATTGCTTTTAGGGGGCGATAGTCCACACTTCCTCAAACAAAATTATCATATTAACAAAAAATGGAAACTATAAATATAAGTGTCTTAAAGGAATTAATGAATAATAAATATATAATAAAAAATATAACATATATAGACATATTTTCCATCAGTATTTCAACCATGAGATTCAGTAATGGTGAAAATGAACAATCATCGTTTATTGAGGCAGTACTTCACTGTAAACGTAAACTATATATTTGTTACCCATCAGATAGAAGTGTGTGTAACTGTAGGTAAAAAATTAGGATAAAAAATAGAATTATATTTATCATACTTATTTTTTATAAAATAAGGTAATAAGAATATTTTATTTAGTTGAGAAATAAAATAAAATAAATGATCTTGAAGGAGGGTGTTACCTCTTAATCGGGTAACTCTGTTTGGTTTTCACTAATGGGCTTCTATAGAAGTTTTTTATCCAAAGGGACGCTTCATGGAGGAATTGAGGGATGTTGGGGAGATATTTTTATAGTGTTTTGTCGAGCCAATTTGGTTTTATTGGTGTGAGGAAGTGGGAGGAGAGGAGACATTTTGAAATGGTGGAGTAGTGACACTCTTGTAAAATTTGGGAAAAGGGAAACCCCACCCACATTTTTTATTTAAATATGATCCAATAATAATACATTGTATATATAATAGAGTATAGGGTTGAAATATTTCCATCAAAAGGCTTTTCGAATAGTTTCTAGTCCATAATATGCCTTAAGATTTGGGTTTAGTCCCTTGTTAATCTTTGTTTAATCTTAATCATTGTAATTAAATTTAATTTCCATCACTAATAGTTTTTGTCAAAATGTAAGTTGATATTATTATTCATTATTAATTATTATAATTAAAAATATTTAATCAATTTTTGAAAATTTTAATCACATATGTTGCATAAATTAATTTAAATTTAATCGTACATACGAGGATGACAATGAGGGTTTTTAAAATAAAAACGTTCAAAAGTTTTCTATGTTGTTATTGTCAATTTCATTATAGAATTAATTCCAATGAAATAAATTTTATTGAATGATAAAAAATTAAACTAATTATACAATATAAAAAATTAATTTTAATTTAAATATATAGATAAATTAGATTTAAAATACGTTTTGAATTAAAAATCAATAATTTTAAATATTTATTAAAAAATATAACATTACAGAAAAATATCAAAAATTCAACCTATCCTAATTTTTATGATTATATTTAAAATTTGAATTATATTTTGACATTTAATATTTATAAAATATCCAAACTTTATACTTAAAATTGGTTAACCGTTAAAAGGTTGTTGAATTGCCTTAATAAAAATATTTTTTTTGGTGTTAAATTTGGTTTATTCTTATCTTATGAAAATAAAATATGTTGAATGAATATAAAATATATTTAAGTGGATAAATAATGTATATATTATAGTAAAATTACTTTCTAAATCTTATTAATATAATTTATTAGGATTAAAACGATTTTGTGAGCATAAAAATAGTTTTCCATAAAAATACTCTATTTATATTCAATTGGTTTTTATATTTATTTCAAAATAATTTATAACTAATTAATTCATTTTATATTTTTCGAAATACATTTCTTTCATATTTTAGTTAACAATATTCATGAAATAAAATTAAATGTCTAAGATATATTCTATTTCATTAAATAATAATATTTTAAATAATATATTATTATTCAGTAACATCGATCTTGCGTGTAACACATGCCATTGGGGAAAGTCAGTATTGCATGAAACTTATGCTAAAATTGTTGTTCCATGTAGAGAATTATAACCTTTATATTGTGTGTAGTTCACGATTAACTTTTATTTCACATAACCCAAGCCAAACTTAGTGCCTTAATATTTATTAAATAATTATTTTCAGAGTTCCGTAAAATGAAAAATCTCAAAAATAATAAGTTAATTTGAACAAAAATAAAGCATGAAATCCCAAGGTTTTACATTCTACCCTCCTTAAAATGAATTTCACCCTCAAAATTTATCTAGGTTATTATTTTTTAAATACTTGAATGTTCATTTTCTTAAATACCCACATCATAAAAAGGATTAGTAAAACATCATTTTAAAATGAAAATATGGAATCATAATGATTAACCAATGTAAAATATAATAAGGATTTCTCATTAGAGAACATAGGTTAGGAGTGAATATTGGACATGTTTAAAAGAAAAATTACAGGGAGAGAATGAAGTCATCAATCAAAAACAATTGATTGATCAACGAAACGTTGAGGGTATCAAAGTCATAAATCTATAATGATTTAAGAGGCCATCAGTTCAACAAAAATTAAGGTATTAAGACAATTTTTTTAATCATTATCATTTCATTCATTACTTCTTATATTGATCATTGATATAAGAAATTTACTTACTTGATATGATTCTATAATCAAAATTTATTTCTTTTGTTATGCAATTATCTATTTCTAATTCATTCATTACTTCTCGAAATGGACTTCCAGAAATTAAATATAATTCCTAAAGCACTAAAATATACTTTTAATAGATCCTAAGGCACATAAAATAATGAAACTTATGATTATTTATCTCAAAATATTAGTAAAAATTAATATGGTTAATACATAAACCTCTGAACATAAAAAGTTACACTACCGTTTCATCATAAATATTTATTCATAATAACATACATTAACCAATACATCACGTAGGCCAGTGGTAGTTGTAAAACCCATATCATCCTTTGGAAAGGGTTTCAGGACCCACATCCTTGTGGTCTTGATTGGTTGTAACCCAACATACATTATTTTCTTTTCTAAAACCACAATATTATACTTTTGAAATTAAATTTGATATATATCCTTGAAATAAAATTAATCAATACACCACCAATTTAACTAAGGTTTTCATCACTATATCAACACATAAATACTTAATTTGTAGTCTAACTTAAATTGTTTTTTAATTTTTAACCTTATAACCCATATAAATGATGAAAATCCAAAACCCTATAGAGATATTCAAAAAATCGTCTTATCATCGATTCCAAAAAATTCTCAACGTAACTCTAGGTTTTTTAGATTCCAATAATTTGAAAACCTTCATCGAATATTCTCTTGAAACATATTAATGATATTAATTACCATAAATACATATGGAAATAATTAATGTTTCATTTTTCAAAATTAAATTGGATCTATTATTTAAATCCAACAATGTTGTAAGCATCATCAATGACAGCATAAACCACCTGTCAAAGAAGTCCTTACTTAATTCCAATGTAATAATTACCATCTAATTTGTTAATTAATATCTCACATATATTTATCCAAAAAACATTATATTAATATAAATAACATGTTAAGGGTTATCTTTAATTAGTAATACTATCGTGTTTTTATTAAATAAATTTTCCAATCCATTATAAACATTCATTATAATCTGGTAAATCCTTAGCAAAAAACATAATCTAAAAAATCCATACATATTTGACCATTCAAAATACATAATTATTGAATCCAAATACAAAGAAATTATTATTTTTCCACATCATCAATAATTTATAATAAGGTCATCTCATCTTATTACTTAATACCCCCATTTCGTTTACATTTCTCTATAGTCTCATAATTAGAAGCAATATAACAATTACTTGTACAACCTTGTCGATTATCTTTGGGAGCTTTCACCTTAGGACATATATTTTCATAATTAATTTTCATTACACAAATAAATCATTCATCCATTGATTATGAACTAGGGAGGAAAATATTCACATCCATTTGGTCAGTCGAAACATTTATTTTCTGTTTGTAGTTACATGATTTGTTTCCTTCTATTCCATTGTCAAAAATAGCTTCTTGTTCCTCTAAGAAACCCACATAGGTGATTATTTCCAAATTCATGACATAAAGGAAACCAGATCTTATTTACTCTATGGTATCCATTACCTTATCTCTCAGTTAACTCCTTCATTCTCTCTATTGGTGAGTTTGATAGTTTGTTAAGGTAAACGTTGTTGATCATATTACATGAAAACATATTATTCATTAGCACAACATCCTTCACTATAGTGGTCATTTTATTTGACATCCCATTAGAATATTTTCCATCAAATTAATTTTTAATCATGTTCTTTGTAATTCCATATATCATATAAAACCATAAATCATTGAATAAGAAATTATTATCATATAAAGGAAACACATAATCATGAAAACACACATATAGAATGTCTAAAATATTACACCTTCCTTAATATATGACAACTTATGTTTATCTATGGTAAATTATATCCAAATTATATTTAAATCATTCATGATTCTTCTTGAAGAGTTTATGAATTACCTAGGAATACCCCTTAGGAGTGTCAAACATGGTGTGCAACAGTGCCCATTATCATGTACCAGATTAACTAGAGTCAATCCAAGAACATATTATTTGATTTTTTACCCCTATAAAATCCTTTTTGGGATACACATAGACATATAGTATCTATATAGGTATGTATTTCTAGGAAACTACTCGCTATATCCATTACCAAAATTGATGACATTTTCAAATGACTTTCCTTACCCCAATACACATCCTTAGACATTTCTATTGGGTTATGATTATGTTTTTCTCATTTTAGTATTCAAATTATATATATAAATTTCCTCTGTTACTAACTATAACACCTCATTCTTGACATACATTAAGAATACACCACATTTTTAAAATACTTAAAACATTATACAAACAGATGCCCAAAGACCATATTATTTTAGTAACATTTGAAACATAGAAACATAAACACTTGTGCATAAATGATCTATATTATCTCCCACTTGGATCTTCATGACTAGTACCATTCATAGAAATAGAAAACACAATATGTATCTTCATAACCTTGGGGAAATGAAAAATAAAAAGGGTTGAGCTGAAATGATCAAAAAAGGGATATATGAAGACATAATATTGAGCATATGGGTATGATAAAATGATCATGAAAATAAATGATCATACAATACATTTAAAAGATCATAAAAATGAATCATATAATTAATAATTGAAGTTCAAAATACATTAATCATAATCCTATAATGAATATAATCCATAAAATAATAACATATCAATAATACATGTAATTTTTGAAAACACATATGCATTTAATATAATTTCAATAGTAGTCATGTCATCACTTCCAAGGCCATCATAGTAGAAAAATTCCATTAATAAACTTGGTTCAATACTCCATCTAGCCCCATATTAATGAACTTTGTTCACTCCTCATTCCAACCATATAATAATGAGCCATGTTCACTCCTTGTTCCAATCTTTTCCATCTCATGAGATATAAATGTTTTCCTAATTAATTTAAAGGATATATATTTCCCAATTATATCACAATAAAATCATACATGTACAAATGAATGTTTTCTTAAATGGGAAATAATTTTGAAAAATATTTTCCAAAAATTACTTGAGAAAATTATAATTCATTTTTTAAAAAATATTTTTAAAACATAAAACTTTTGAAAAATATTTTCATTGAAAATAATCTTGAAAACATATAACAGAATCTTGAAAACATTTTCAAAACTGTTTTACTTGAAACTTATTAAGAATATTGGAAACCTTATAAATAATATTTCTTTTAAAATAACATTTAAAAATATTTTATTAAAAATTAACAAATTAAACATGTAAATGAATCTTCAGGTAAATGATGACAGGTAAATCCTTACATTCCTTTTTCACTATAATGTTTTTAGAAAAGTGCCTTGTTCTAAAAACAACAAGAAGATTTCCTATTTATAAACAATTTTTTACAAAGAAAAACATGGGTCATAATATATTTTAAATATCATATAATAATAATACATTATTCTTATAAACCATTATAGGAAATGTGGTTATGGAGGAACACATGTTTTCGATTGAAGAGAGAGGTATGTTCCTATTTTCATAATTTTTTTTCAAAATCATCATAGTTATAAAAGAGTTGAAAAAATGGTAATAATCCAGGAATAAATCAAGAATAACCAGAGGATATGAAAATTCATTAGTTTTCGTGAAATAAGTATCATAATATTTTATTAATGAAAACTTTATCATAAAAAATCTTGACAACTAGTAATATTGTTTCAATAAACTCTTACCACATGGTAACATTGAATCATAGTCCCCATTTATGAAAAATTTAATTACACAAAGATTTATAATATCTAGAAAATGAGGAGATTATTGTCATAACACATCAATGTGGTGTATAAAACTAATAAAATAATAGAGGTGTATAACATAGAATGTGTCCCAAACAAATAAAATTGTGACAAAATTACTATACCGATTTGGTAACTTTAGAAACATAAACCCCATGACAAAAATATCCTTAAATTTCTAGTTATATAACCATATATCTAATAATATAAGTCATATAATATATTCATGGGAATTATATACACCACATAAAATAAGTGAGCAATAAATAAGGGATGTATCTCACGAAAATAAAGAGTGATATGAATTTCCCTTACCTTATGTTTTGACTATCATTGTACTCATTCAAACCTCCTGTATAATAAATATAAATTTATTATAAATCTATTAGATAATAATATTATTACATATCATACCATATATGGTTTGTTTATGACTTTATATTAACCGATTTTTTTCAAAAAGTTGTTAAGGTTTCACTTCAGGTAATATCTGGTTTGTTTTTTGCATGTTTCATAATTTGTCATATCTTTGGTCCATTTAATTATAATAAGATATATAAAATTTAATCCATGATTTAAATATAATTTATATTCAATATATGTGTTTTATAATTATCCATAGAATATAGAAGTGTCTGTATGTGTAGGTCAAAACCATAGCATAACAACATCCAAGTATTTTGAGATACGAGTGTTTTTATAAAATCATGGAATAATAATATTTAGTTCAGCGGAGAAATAATATAAAGGAAAGAAGTTTCAGGGAGGGTGTTACCTATTAATATAGTAACTTCTTTTGGTTCACACCAAAGGGATTTCTTGGATGGTTTTATACCCAAGGGGAGATTCATAGAAGAAGTGAGGTATGTTGGGGAGCTATTTGTTCATATTTTGGTTTATAAAAAGTGGCATGAGATGTGTGAGGATGTTTGAGGAGTGGAGGCCTTTTATAATGGAGGAGTGACACTCTTGTAATATTTTGGAAAAGGGAAACCCCACCAGCATTTTTTATTGAATGTGGATTAAATAATGTTCCAATGTAGATCTAAGTGAGTATAGTGTAGAAATATGGTCATCTAATTGATTTTAAACAAGTTTCCAGGTTATATTAGGGCTTAATATTAGGGTTTAGTTCATCATTATGCTAAATTTAATATTAATCGTTATAATTAATTATAATTACCTTCAATAATATATTTGATAAAAATATATTTTTACATTATTATAAATTATATATTAATCAGTTTCAATATGTTGATTCCATTTTTACTAATTACAATCATAGATGTAGAAAAATTGAATTTAGAAATAATCCTGTAGACAGGGCGACAATGCTGGGTTTTTAAATAAAAACTTTCAAAAGTTTTTTATGCTTTGATAGTTAATTTCAAAGTGAAATTGATTACAATTAAATAAATTGGATTTATTGATAAAAATTTAATCTAATAAAATATTAAAACCATCATAAAATATAATTTATCTATATAAATATATAATAAGAAAACTAGTTTTTAATTAAAATTCAGAATTTTTATATATCCATTAAAAAAATTAAATATCATAGATAAATAACAAAAATTCAACCTAAAATATTTAATATGATTTTATTTTCAATATGAAGTTTATTTTTACATATATTATTTATAAAAGGTACAAAATTTAAATTTAAAATAGGTTCTTTATTAATAGGTGGCAAAATTTCCTTATTAACAATTTTGGGTTTTATGTGTTAAATTGGTTTCATTGTTATCTTAATCCTATAAAATATAATGGGTTAATATAAAAAATATTTCCTTGTATATATAAAATATATATTCAATTAAAATTACTTTATATTTTTAATTTTTTCTCAAAGATCATCCTCACAAATTTTATTAATGAAAATGGAATAACAGTGTACACTTGAGGTGTAATGAGGTTACACAAACTAGAAATTAATGGGAAAATTTATAATTGTAATTAATTATAATTATTAATTTGAAAACAAATTTCTGAGAATAATAATAGTTTTCTATAAAAATATTCCATTTATATTCAATTGGTCATTATATTCATTAATAAATAACTTATATCTTATTATTTAATTTTATATTTTGTGAAAAAACAACTTTTTTCATAAGATAGATAATAATATTCATAAAAGGTTTAACGTCCATGTTATATATTATTATATTAATTAATAATATTTTTAATAATATAATATTGTTCGGTAACACACAATATTTTGTGTTATGTAATACATCGTGGAAAGATAGTCTTGCATGAAATGTCCTCTACACTAAATGAGATATGTAGATAAATATATCCTTTTTATGGTGTGTAATGCATGAATAATTTTACATTACATATAATACAAGGCAAACATAGTGCTATAATATATATAATAACTATTTTTAGTGTTTGGTTAATTGAAAAATATCAAAAGAATAAATAAATTAAAAAAATAATTCACAAAATTTAAGGGCATTTCAAAAAGTGGTGCGAGGAGGTGAGGGAGGAGGTTCCCTATTATAATTGAGGTGATGGGAACCTTTGGAGTCTCTCAATCTATTAAATTAATATAAATTCATTTTCAATTAAAAATAGATCTAAGGTGAGTTATTTAGTAGTTAATTTGAGGATGGATCGAAATAATATCGGAAAATTAATTATATTCAGGTTTAGGTCACATTATTAACCTTATTTTCTACCTCTAACCCTTAGTTAAACCCATTAACTCTTACTGTGACAACTTGAGTTTTTACTCATTATGTGTTAATATTGTTAATATAAAATGAAAAAAGAACCCAAAATGGATAATTGATGTCAAAATTGACCTTATATAAATCTTTGGATAAATTTTATATTTTTATGAATTTTATATCATTTAATAAAATATTATTTATTTTTAAATTTCATTAGTGTCAATTTTGACCTTATTCATTACTGGACATTTTAAAAATATCAAAACTATATTATATATTTAAAAAGTCAATTAAAACAACCATAACATGTCAAATTCATCCTTATTTTTTTTATGGAATCAATTATATTAAATTATATATATTTTAAAAAATTTAATATAATTTATTTTATTAACCCATTAATTAAATAATTATTGTATTGTCATTGTGTCAACATATTATTTAATTATTATTTTCCTAAAAATTATTAATAAATTAACATGATATTTAAAAAAGTTTTATATTACCAAATACAATTTATATTTGAAGTGATTCCCTATATAACCCCATATTAAAAATATTCCACATGTTAAAAATAAAAGTGTAATAAATTTGATTTTTCTTAGAATAAAATACTATAATAGCCATAAAGTCATCCAAATACCTTAAAGAAGCTATAAATCGTTCCAAGGACTCGTTTGGTAGAAAATAAACCATCCAATAAAATTAGGACAAGTGTTAGGGTAATTTTATAATAATTATAATATTATTTGTACCCATAATTACTTGATTTTCCATTTACTATGGTTGCTAAAATACTACTAATTTACTTTTCAAATGCCCAAAATTAAGTTAATATATTTACATAATTTTTACCAACTAATTCCAAATATTGAACCCATTTCATAAAATTTAAAACATATAATTTTCATAAATAAATTTAAAATCAATCCCATTTACGGTGTAAAAAAATGGGTTATTAATGTTTCAAACATCCAAAATATTGAAACATTATTATATCAAAATTCTATGTAAAATTTAATCCAATGACATAAATTGTATTAAATAAAAACAATTATAATTATAAATTAAAACCAATTAAAACTATTATTTAGCACTATAAATTATTTAAATGAATTTTTTTTCAATTAAAGTTTATAATTTTTCATTATTCATCAAAAAAATAAACTTATCAAAAAATATCAATAATTCACCCAAATTAGATTTTTATATTTAACTTTGAAATAAGAAGTTTATTTTTTCAAATATTATATATAAAAGTGTCAAAAAATTTATTTAGAATAGGTTCTCCATAAAAAATTTGTAAAAATATCATTAGAGAAATATATGTTTGTATCTATAAAATAGGGTTTGTTCATATTGTATGCCTATAAAATCTATTAGATGAATATCAAAAATATTTTACTGAATATATAACATATATATTTCATTAAAATCATTTAATAATTGTAATTATTTTAATTTATAATGAAAAAACTCTTTTATGCACATAAAAATAATTAATATATCATTTATAATCAATTTGTATATATTTTAGTTTATAATTAATTAGTAACCAATTAATTCATATTATTTTTCAAAAACCATATATTTCCATTAGTTAGTTAATATTATTAATAACCACTAATTTAACATTTCAGTTATAATGATAACATATATGTGATACAATTTTGTTTTTTAGCTCATTGTTTCATGCAATGTAAGCTATCAAAAAAAATGAATTAAAAAAAAAATATATCATAAAAATCATGCGGTGTTACACTTAAGTTCGTAAAAATATATAGTTATATGAATTGATATACTAAAATTAAATGAAATATTGTTTTATGAGCCCTACCAATGCATCAAGGTCCTATATAATGTCAGGACCCACTTATAACCTATTTAATTCCAATGCGTTCATCATATAAAAAAATGAATAAACAATTCATAATAAAATTTTCTAATAATCATCCATATTTGAATAAAAAACATAACCCAAGAATAAAAAAATAAGGATCTCAGGAATTTTTTCCCATGTCAATAAAAGGGAAAACATGATCATAACCCATTTAGAGAAATAAGGTATACATTTAAACAATATGTGGTCAACTGTCCAATAATCATATATAAAAAAATAAATTCAAATGTAATTACAAAACCATTAACCGTATCAATCATGGAGATAAAATGATCCTAACCCATCTAGACAAGGTGGATGGTCAAAAAAAACATAATAAACATAAAATCTATGGGGTATTATCAATGTTAAAGGAACTAAACTTATCATATAAATAATGATATAGTAGTGGTGAAGGTTACTTTCAATGTTTTGGGTTATTAATATAATATAGTAATTGAGTTAAATAGTTTTAACGGGTAGGAGACCATAAAAATTGTAGTAAAAATCCTTCATTGTGACTCATAAAGAGTGTGTGAATATTCCAAAGAATATTTCCTAGAAGATTCTAGAAATTTGTGAATTATTTGGCCCACTTGTCATGAATTTGGGTGGTGGTTGAGTCAATACCTTAACCACCTCTTTTTAAATGGATTACCCTGTCAGACTCCTTCTGCATTAATCATTTTTCAGTTATCCCGTATCTTATTTCGTCTATAAACTAAGGTAAATCTATGTAATCTATCTCACATCACATGTATTGTTGCGTAGTAAAAGCTATTAAAAGCACTTAAAGGCTATACACTCAGTTTGGATACTATATAATGTCTTTTGACTCACTTTATAATTATTTCTCTGGGCAATGATTATGTTTAATTCTTTCCATATGTATCACTGCTTATGTTTGAATATATATATTTTCCTATGTCAGACACACTGAGAAGAAAACACAGTGAACATTCAAACATCGTGAAGGAGACACTATGATTCAGACTCAATGAATATCCAAGAAACCATGAACAAGACACCGTGAACGAGAAAATATGACCATAAGAAACTGTGACAATAAGACACTGTGAACAACACTCCATGAATTAGGCACCGTGAAACAGACACCGTGAACATTCAGACACCGTGAACAAGACACCCTGATAAAGAAACTGTGACTGAAAGACACCGTTGCCATGAGACACTGTGAACAAGACACTGTGAATGAGACACCGTGACCATGAGACACCGTGACCATAAGACACTATGACCATGAGACACAGTGACTGAGAGACACCATGACTAGGAGACAGTGTGACCAATCTAGATTCCATGTAAAGGAGACATCATTTCCATGACAAACTGTGACACCGTTTTGTAAAATATTTTTTGTCATATTTCATTTTAATATCTAACTGTCATATTTGAATATTTCAATCCACTAACAAATTTAATGTTTCATTGTCGACATATCATCAGACAGTACAAGTTACATGGTGTAGAATACATGCAGCATGTCGGCTTCAACACATGCACTCCACGATAAAAAGTGTAGTGCAGCCCAGACACAAGAGGAAAAAATCTTGTATGAAGTAGAACGACACAAAGAACAATATGGAAGGTGTAAATGTGAAAAAATATACATTTTGGGGATGTGGATAATGTAACCTAGTTCTGCTGAAGAATAAATGAAGCATACTGGATTCCCAAGAACATCATCCCAAAATCAAACATCATGAATAACACAAGCAAAATCTAACTGACTTACAACAATCTTTTTTGCAGATGAGGACCCTAGTTATGAATCTTCATTATCTAAGAAGTCCAGTGCATCGAAGACTAATACTCAAAGCACTTCAAAACCCATCTCAATAATTTTATCTGTTGTGTGTCTTTTTAAAAATATTCGAGCGGTGTGTGTTTCTGTACAACAATACACTTTGTCTCCTTCATCAAACTGAAGGATACAAGATATCCTTACTCAAACATTTCTTTTCACTGCTGTATACCGATGGATAAGTGTGGAAGAGCACCATGTGAGGCCTGGTAGTTTGTACCCACAATGAACTATGGATGTGGTCCTTGTGCGACCTAGATAGTCTGGTGTACTGTTCTTTAACCACGATTCAGGGTGTGGATCATGTTTACATATATAAAATTCTTAGTGGTAGGTGATCATCAAGTGGAGTGGATTAGGTCTCGGCTTGAGACTAAACCACGTGTTATATATCTGTTGTGATGATTATTTTAGTTTTCTATGTTTTACTGCTCAATAGTATAATTCAGAAATCGGTAAGATTACTTTGATAGTTAATCTTGGAAGGAAGTTATAATTGCATTGTCTTAGTAAAATAGTTTCAAAAAGAAATATTAATATCTTTTTTTTATTACTAATAAATAATCAATCTTTAAAGATTTTATTTAAATAGTCAAACCTTTATAAACGTTTTACTTTGGTTAACTAGGATGTATTGAACTTGAAGGGGATATATTTTTAAGAACTCTTTTTTAAACAGAAATTTTTATAGATACTCAATTCCCCCCCCCCCTAGAGTATTCTACTCCAACCAACATTTGGTATCAAATGGTGTTTATTATAACACTGTTTAATCCTATTCAACTTTTATTGTAGTTATACATTAAATATCATTAAATTTTATTAATTATAAATTTCTAGATCTTTAACCCTATTCTATTATTATGGAGAATTGATTGGAAGGTGCTACAACCAATAAACCACCATTCCATAATGCAACCAACTATTCTCAATGGAAAATTAAAATGAAAATGCATTTAGAGGTAATGAGTTTTAAAATTTGGTATTCTATTATAAAATAATATAAGATTCCTTCAACTAATAGAATCACATGTTATGAACTTACCAAAAATGCCTATAATAACAATTGCAAAGCTATGAATTCTTTATACTGCTCCTTAGGAGATGAGGAAATCAATAGAATTTCTTCTTGCAAAATTTAACATGAGATTTGGGATACCATGTCTGTATCAAATGAAGGAACATCTAGTGTAAAAGAAATGTGAATTAAACATTATACTACCAAATATGATAATTTTAAAATGAAACGAGATTAGCCTATTTGTGACATTAATCTTTTGTTCAATGAGATTTTCTACAAAATGATATTGCTTGGAAGACATGTCACTGCCAAGGAACAAATCATGCGAATTCTTAGATGTCTACCTGACAGATGGAGGGGAACCTATGTCTCTATTATAGAATCATTCGACATCAGAATGATACTTATAAAAGAACTCATTAGGAAACTGATGATGTATGAAGAGGAACCGGAAGTCAACAAGGAGGAGGAGGATGAACCAAAAAGGAAATATGTTGCATTCAAGACCACCAACTTTAAGCACAAATACAAAGGGAAATTGGATGCTTCTGTAGAAAGCTCCACCAGGGAAAAATAATCACCTGATAGTGATGAGAAGATGGCTCAATAAGTCAAAATATTTAAAATATTTTACAAGAAGAAGAACTTTTTCCGAAAGCCTAACTTAAATAGAAAATATGACCAAAAAGAATATTGGAAGAAGGACTGGAAAAGAAGTTGCAAGACTAATGAGATTCTCTTCTATGAATGTAAGCGCAAAGGACATATCAATTATGAAAATTCATAGCTAAAGTACAAAAATTAATATGAGGAAAAGGAGAAGAAGTATAAAAAGGCAATGAAGGAAACCTGGCGTGCTTCTCAGGACGGTTCATGGGACTCAAAAACATCACATGATGAATAGAAAAATAAATCCAATATGGGTTTTATGAAAAACACATATGAGGTAACACTGGACTCCTCTGTAAATGATTCATACTATTCTGAATATGAGAGTGAATTTGAGAACATGACCATTGGAGAAATGATTAAATATTTTAACATTATTGAAGAAACATGAAATGAAATAAAATATAAATATAAATCATTTAAGAAACAACATGCTCTCACTATGAATGTTAAATCTGAACTCACAACTAAAAAAGAGAAATATTCTCAACTGCTCAATGAAAAAAATGAATTATAAATGTCTAATGGGAAATTGAAGAATGACCTAGAAAAGTTTACCATTGATAATAATACACTTACTCAAATGCTAGGAAATCAAATTATCCCTATATACAAGAGTGGAATTGTTTATCAAACTGGAAAAGGAAATCATGGTAGAACATGTTTGGTTTCATGATCTAGGACATGTAGTTTTACTCTGAATTCTGGACACAAATCATCTGATTCAAGTTATGATACACTATCTACCGTTTCAATGTTTTTACAGACCAAATAGAGTTTATTTTTCTAATAAATTACTTAATTCTTATAGGAAACCTCTGAGGAATATATGAGTTCCCAAAGCACTTATTACTAATATTACAGGAACCAAACAAGTATGGGTACCAAAAACAATTTTTTCTTGAGCCTTTTGTACTAATGATGCTTAAAGAGTTCTTGTAAAATTCTATGTTACTTAGACCATGGTTGTTCAAGACACATGACAAGAGACTACCCATGCTTCACGAATCAAATAAAAATAGATGGAGGACATGTCAAATTTGGTGACAATGAAAAATTAATGATTATTAGACTCCACCAAATTGATAACTCTAACTAAGTTTTAATTTCTAAAGAATTGTTTGTTGATTGATTAAAATATAATTTATTAGTATCTCACAATTACGTGATGATGGATTTCATGTTGGATTTGAAAATAATTCTTGAAATATCTTTTAATTCTAAAGTTGAATAAGTGTTTTTTGCTTTAGGAAATGAAAATGATTACTCTATTAAATTATATTCCATATATTCTCAAAATGCCTCATGTATAATTGTATTTCATAAAGTGTCTTGGCTCTGACATAGGAGACTAGGACACTATAATATTCACACCTTTAGAATGTTATCTATACAAATATTAGTTAAAGACTTACCCAAACATGAGTTTCCAAATGACAAAGTGTGTAATCCCTATCAAAAGGGAAAACAACACCAAATTTAATTCAAAATAAATAAAGAAGTGTCAACTTATCAACCTCTCGAACTGGTTCACATGGATTTATTTGGACCATCTAGATATTCCAATTTAAATGGGAAGCACTATTTTAATGTTCTTGTATATTACATTTTTAGATATACACGGACCTTCTTTATGGCTCAAAAAGTGTGATGCCTGCTCTTATTTTACTTAATATGCCATGTATGTATAAAATCTTAGTGGGCATAGAATTAAATCCTTAAGAAGTGATCATGGCCGTGAACGTGAAAATCAAGAATTTGATTCCTTTTTCTTACAAAATGGTTATAATGGCAATTTCTATACCCCTAGAACACCTCAAAAAAAATGGTGTTGTAGAAAGAAGAAATAGAACCCAAAAAGATATTTCTAGAACAATGCTTAGTGAATATGACCTACCGATTTATTTTTGGGATGAAGCTGTCAATACAGACTGCAATATAATCAATAGAGTGTTGATTAGATCAATTCTTATGAGCAATCCTTATGAGTTATGGAACAATAGAAAACAAAAAGTTAACTACTTCAATAATTTTTTATGTAAAGTCTATATTCTTAATACTAAGGAAAATATTGAAAAATTTGTATCCAAGAGTGAGGAAGGTAACTTTTTAGGATATTCCATATCTAGTAAAGCCTATAGAGTTTTCAATTAAATAACTAAATGTGTGGAATAATCTATCCCTGTAAAATTTGATGAAACAGATCTACATGAGTCTAAACCCCTCTAGAAAACCTGGAGGATGATGTATCAAATCTGAACCTCAATTCAAAATCCTTAAACACTTCTGTGAATGAATCTGTGAAAATGTCAAGTCTTGTAAATTCCCTAGAATCAAGTCACAATGAACATGGACCTGTCGATGAACCTAAAATCACTAGCCCCTCCTTTTCTAGAACATTTAAAACTCTTAAGAACCATCTTTTAGATGCTATTGTAGGAGACCTAGACAAAGGAACTCAAACTAAAGCTTCTATTAGAAATCAGGTTGAACATAAAGATTTCTTGTCACAACATGAATCTAAAAACATTAATTTTTCTATCAATGATGAATTTTGGGAGATGGCTATGCAAGAAAAACTTAATCAGTTTGAAATGAGGAGAGTTTGGAAACTTGTTGAAAGAACTAAGGACACATTTACCATAGGCACAATTGGGTGATTATAAATAATGTAGATTAAGCTGGTAACAAAGTTAGAAATAAGGCTAGATTGGTTGCTCAAGGTTAAATTCATGATGAAATAATAGAAAATGAGGAAACCTTCGCACCAGTAGCTATACATGAATCCATTTGAATAATGAATGCTTATGATGGACATCTAAATTTCAAACTATATCAAATGGATGTTAAGAGTGCATTCGTAAATGGATATATTGCTGAAGATTTCATTGTTCAACAACCCCCTGGTTTTACAAACCCTCATTTTTGAAATCATATTTTAAAATTATCCAAATCATTTTATGGATTTAAAAAAATTCCAAGAGCCTAGTATGATAGGCTCAATACTTTTCTTATTTATAAAGGATTTACAAAAGGAATAACCGATCCTATAATTTTTATAAAATGAATTTCTAATGATGTTTTAGTTATTCATATCTATGTAGATGATATTATTTTTGGATCCTCAAAGAATTCTCTTAGTGATTATTTTTCTAAAATGATGAAAAATGAATATGAAATGAGTTTAATGGGTGAACTAAAATTCATTCATGGATTTCAAATCTTTCAAAATAATGATGGAATTAATTTAACTAATTGAAAATAAACTATAGATCTTATAATATGTTTTGGATTGGATAACACTAAAAGTAGTAACACTCCCATGAGTACCACTTTTATGTTGGATCTTGATAAATATGGAAAATCTATTGATCAAACCACTTATAGAGGAATGATTAGAATATTACTCTACTTGACTGCTAGTGGACCTGACATAATGTGTAGTGTGTGTATGTGTGCTTGTTTTCAAGCAAATCCTATAGAATCTCATTTAAATGCTGTAAATAGAATTTTCAAATACCTCAAGCATACACCAAATGTAGGACTGTTCTATCCTAGAGGAGAATCATTTGAATTATTTAGTTATTCTACTATTGACTTCGATGGCTATAATTTAGATAGAAAAATCTCCTCTAGAACATGTCACTTTTTATGAAGTCACTAGTATCATAGTGTAGCAATAAACAATATTCTATTTCATTATCTACTACATAAGCTGAATACATTGCTACACTCAGTTGTTATGCACAAATTGTTTGGGTGAAACATACATTACTAGATTACAAATATCAATTCAGCAATGTCCCTATAAACTACACCAATACAAGTGCTATTAACATCTCAAAAAATCATGTTTCAGATTCTAGGACAATGAATATTAATGTAAGACATCACTTTCTGTGAGATCATTATCAAAAAAGGTGATATCACTTTGGAATTCATTATTACTGACTGTTAACTTGTAGATATATTTACAAAATCATTAAATTATGAAAGAATAGGCTACATCATACATGAATTAGGCATGAAAAATCTTAAGTAAATATCATGCTGATTCATGATTATGGTGTCATAGTTAGTGCTTCATGACTACTGTCTGACAATAATTGTATCATCATAATCCTCAGTTATTGTCTCACTATAATTTTCATGTTTACTGTCTCAACATAACACTCATTGATAGTCTCACCGTAAAGATCATGTTTACTATCTCACCATAACATTCATTCTCTATCTCACTGTAATGACCTGATATGATCTCCCTTAAAATATTATTTATGATTTTTATATTTGAATTAAAAATTGTATCATAATAATTATCCGTTTCACCTTTTTTCTTGCACTTTTAATTTTGTGACTTTTGGTCTTCCTAAATGATAAAAGAAAGGAAGTGTCTTTTTTCATTTAGACGAGCATTATTCTATTCAATCGTTCTTAACATCTCTTCAAACCTACAACCATTCTCTCTCTCTCGGACCTTCGGTGGATGCCCAGGATAATATTCCCTTCATCATCGACTCCTAAGAAATGTAGAGCAAATAAAAAGAAAATTGCACCCAAGCTTTCACCTAAAGGTCCTCTAAACCCAAATATGGTAAACCGATTTGGCGTACCTAAGAAAGAGGTTTTCCCTAAATGGATTCTATCAATAAAGTCTCTAGTTCTGAATGTTTTAAAGGATCATGTCCTACTAGAGTGGTTTTTGAAGGAATATAGACCAATCTATCCTAAGTTAGTGGCTCAGTTTTATCAATATGTTCAGTTCACCATTGAGCCTGATGATGGATATGTTGTGAGAAGTTGGATCAATGGGAAAAAATTCACATTCTTTTCGAGGTTATGGGTTTCATGAATTATGTTACCTCGTGAAGGAATCTATGAAGATTTTCAGAGAGGACCTCCACCATCAACCGAATTCTCTGAATTGGATGATGATTTGAAAGCCTTAACTGGAAATGCCACCAAGAGGAGAGCCATTGCTATTGAACTAGATAGAGAATCAAGGTTTCTGTTGAAGTTTATTCATAATTTGGTAAGCCCCATAAAAGGTGATTTTGTGGTTTTCAAATATTAGGATTTGTTTCTGATCCACCATATTAAAAGAGGAAAATGATCAATTGTTGAAGTATATCATTCACCACATGTGTGAACTGATCAAAGCCATAACTAAGTCACCCTCCCTGTTTTATTCTCAGCTTATCTCGGCCATTCATTATGAAAAAGGTATATTTGGACCTAATGATGAATTTATCAAGGATTGTGGGTACTACCTTTAAAAAATCACTATCATGAGGATGGAGATATATTGGAACCCTTGGAGAAAGGCATGGGTAGAATATAATGATAGAATTTATGAAAAATTCAATCATGTGGAACATCCCTCAAGACCAAGAGATATTTCTGATCCTATTTTGTAACCAGATAAGGTTTTTGAATACTATTTTGATGAATAAGAAGTGGTTGTTGTTCCTCCAATGGGAACATTTTTTTTAGGATGAAAATACTCTTATTCCTCATGAATTGCTTGAAGAAGAGGTCCTTTCTCCTAAAGATGTTGTTAATCTGGAAAATCAACCTGAGGTTGAAACAGAATCTGTTTCGTAAAAAACTCAAATGGATGGAATGGAAGAACCTATAGTGGAAGAGCTGACAATTCTGCAAGAGGCAAACCTTGAGAAATCTCAGTGGAAAAATATGATCCTGAAATCATTCCTTCAATTGACGAAAGGATGGATCTGGCCTTTCAGTTTTCTAGATAAGAAATGGGTGATGAAATATGACATGATTTTTTTGAATTAGATATATATTCTATGACTCTCGGTCCTAAGAAGGATGCAACTTTTGAGGGGGAGAAACCCCTAAAGATGAAATCTATCAAAGGACCAAATCCGGTTGATCTGAGTTCTGTAATCACTCGTTATATGTTACCCAGTATCTATGAGGTGGTTGACTCATAGAATGTTTCGGTAAAAATCGATGACCTTTCTTCTATGTTCCAACTGGAATCTGTGTCTAAACTTACTCTTGAGGAGAAAACATAGCCTGTATTAGTCCCTATTTTTGATCTTTCATCAGAACAACCATCCTTTGTGATTAAAAATTATATAAAGGAATTTAGTGCTACCCTTCTGTCTGGTGTTGAAAATGTTCTGAATTCTAAACCTTCTTCTTGTGGCTCATCTAAGTGACAAATATGCCTCTTTATTATTGGAGAAAGTTATTTAGAAAATACAACCCAAAATGCTTCATGAGATTCAAGAAGTAAGGGTTGAGAAACGACTACATAGTGATGAAGTGAATATCCTATGAGGTTTGAATGAAGACATGCAGAAAGGGATGAATTCAAGATCAGAGCTTATTTCTCATCCTGTAGAACCTGCTGTTCCTCAAACCCCACATAATATTGTCTCTATGATTCAGAAACACACATATTCCTTAGCTGAAAAGGTCACTGAAATGTACAAACAGATTTTGAAGCTGATGAGGGAGATTATTTTAAATCTTAAAGAACTCACTGATGAGAATTCGGGGTGTCTTCAGAAAGTGATGAATCAACTGAAATCTCTCACCAATGCTGTAAATGCTTCTAAATCCTATGTTCAATCCTCTCGACCCTCTTTAGATAGTGATCAACACAAAATAGTTGTCAAAGAAGAGCTTCAGACTGTTCTTAGTGGCTTCAATAAAGATTCTCTATCTACAGTTATCAAGAACAGTGATAGACTTCTTGACCGGGTCCAAATCCATTATAAAATTTCTAATGATTCTTAGCAAGAGATTTCCAAGAAAGTGGATTTATACTTCAACAGAATATTCTCCAAGACTAACATTTATAATCACTTCATGTATCTTATGGAAAATCATGGGATTCCTTCTGTTACTCAAACTTTCAAGACCCAAGTCCAAAAGATCACAAAGATTACACAGTTATTGGACATGTTTATGGAGAACAATGATGATTTTGATGAAGCCATGTTTTATGGTGGAGAGATAATTGGGGATTTTAACAAACTCTTTAGGCCCTATCTTCATGTCCAATGTACAACTATTGTTGCTCCAACGACTGCACCTCTAAGACCTATATTTCCTACCTTCACCTCTACCCTCGCCTCCACCTCCATGTCTGTTAGTCAGTCACTAAGTCAAATTAGAAATGTTATCCTTTATCAACAACTTCCTCGGTCTTCTACTTCACATACTCTATCTCCCTGTATTTTTGATGGTCTGCATTTACCATCTCTATCAACCATATACCTCCCTTCTTCTACCTCCACTTCAGCCCCAATGCCTTTCTCTTCTACAGCTACCAATAAAGGAAAAGAGAAGACCAGTCAGTGAATAAGGACAGTGTTTGCACCTTTTTTTGGGAATTCAGTTTCATTTGATTTACTCTTTGTATTTCCACACTCTTTCTCTAATACATTATGCACGTCTATTCTCACTTTTGTTCTTCTTTTTATTAATTCTTTTTGATAATACCAAAAGGGGGAGAAATCTATGATAACTCTATGATATGTTATAGACACCTTGTAGAACTCATTGACTCTATATATACTACTAGAAATTTAGAAATATGTTGTTAGTTCATATAATTTAATCTTATATGATTTGTGATCATCAAAAGCGGTATATTCTTGGACTCCCTATTCATTAATCATGTTTTAATGATACCAAAACCTATTATGTCTATAACCTATGTTAAATCTATGTAATCTATCTCACTTCACATGTAAAGTGTCTTAGTAAAATCTATTCTACGCTCTTAAAAGATATACACTTATTTTGGAATCTATATACTATCTTTTGACTCACTTTATAATGATTTCTCTGAAAAATGATTAAGATTAATTCTTTCCATAAGTATCAGTACTTAAGCCTGAGTATATATATTTTTCTAAGTCTGATACATCATCATGTTGACACTGTGAACATTCATGCTACGTGAAGATGACACTGTGAACATTCAAAAACTGTGAAGCAGATGCAGTTAATATCCAAGACACTGTGAACACGACATCATGAACGAGACATCGTGACCATAAGGCACTGTGACCATGAGACACTGTAAAAAAGACACAGTGAACGAGACATCGTGAATCAGACATTGTGAACATTCAGACACCGTGAATGAGACATCGTGAATGATACACTGTGACCATAAGACATCGTGACCATGAGACACTGGGAACAAGGCACTGTGAACAAGGAACCATGACCATGACACATTGTGACCAGAAGACACTGTGACCATGTGACACCATGACCGCGATACACCGTCACTATGAGACACTGTGACCAATCTAGACACCGTGTGAATGAGACACCATTTCCATGACATACTGTGACACTGTTTCCTAATATATTTTTTTATTTTTTCAATTTAATCACTAACGGTCATATTTGAAGATTTTAATGCACTGACATAATTAATGTTTTTTGTCGACATATAATCCGATATTACAAGGTACAATATCCAGAATACATGAAACCTATCGGCTCCAACACATGCAATCAAAGAAAAAACGAGTGGTGTGGCCCAAAATCAAGAGGCAAAAAATCTTGAATGATGTAGAACGACAAAATGAACAAGCTGGTGGGAGTGAATGAAAGAACCATCTACATTTTGGATAAGTGGATCATGGAACTAGATTCTACTAAAGAACACATAAATCATACTAGAATACCAAGAACATCTTCACACATTGAAACATCACAAAGAACACAAGCCAGATCTGTATGAATTACGGCACTCGGTTTTCAGGACGAGGACCCGAGGATTGCATCTACTTTATCTTAGAAGTCCTGAGCTGAATAGACTAATACTCAGATCAGTTCTAAACCTATCTAAATCGTTATGCTATGTTGTGTCTTTTATTATTATCTTTAGATCATTGTGCATTTCTCTATAAATATAAAATTTGTTTCCTACATCAAACTAGAGGATACAATATATCCTTACTCAAAACATTTTTACTCTTGTGTATACCCACATATATGTGTGGAAGAGGTACTTATATGGCCTAGTAGTTTGTACCCACGAATAACTGTGGAATAGGTCCTTGTGCGACCTGAACTGTCTGGTGTACTTTTGTTTAACCCTAATTTCGGGTGTTGATCATGATTACTTATATAAATGCTTTGAGGCAGGTGATTATCATGTGGACTGGATTATGACATTGGTTGAGACTGAACCACTTGTTGTATATCTGTTGTGCTTCTAATTTTATTTTTTTCTGTTTTACTAATCCATTGTATAATTCCTAAATCACTAAATATACTTTGATAGTTTATAATAGAAAGAAGTTATAATTTCTTTGTCTTAGTAAAATAGTTTCAAAGATAATATCAATAATTACTATTATTACTGATAAATAATCAATCTTATAAGAAGTTATATAAACTGTCAAACATTTATAACCATATTACTTTAATTAATTGGGTTTTATTTAACTTGAAGGGGAAATATTTTTTTGAACACTGTTTTTAAATGGAAATTTTGATAGATAATCAATTCACCCCCCCCCCCCCCATTGAGTATTCTACTCTGACCAACATACCCCTTGGTTGGTCTATTCCACGACCGCATCAACCTTTTAGTGTCCAGATAAAAATTTCATTGCTAAAAAACCATACAATATTTACATCCCCAAATTTATTATTTTTGGGTATTATGACATGATATTAAAAGGAAATAATGAGAGTAAATATCACTATTTATATAATAAATCTGTGAAAATTACATTTAGTTACATCAATGATGACATTACAATTATGGTTTGCAATTGAAAATGGATGGGGTGGAATGATATCCCTTATTTTGGAATAATAACGACATATAAAAAATTATAATGAGAAGGATACGTAGTATCTCAGTAAAAAAATATAAATAGGATGATAATAATAGGGAATTAAAATCATGTAAATAAATGATATTATAACAATACAATTTCAATTAATATGGAAAGAGAATGATTGGAAACCCATACCTTTCTATGTAGATTCTTAAATCTTCAGAGGACTCCTTAAAACCATAGAAATAGAGGTATTTAGAGTGGGATATGAAATTTAAATTCATGACCAATGCATTTTCTATGGAGCATTATGAGAGATTAATTGGGGTTTATCTCCATTTATAGGTGAAAAATATGTCCTTTTCATGAAAAAAAAGTTATCTAAGGGGTCATAATAAAATCAGATGGGTGTTAGGTGGGTTTAGTGATTTAGATGAAGTAGGTAGAGAACTTTTAGTTGAGGCATATGGGTATTAATTTAATACCAAAATGGAATTATTGAATGTGTATGTTACCCTTTAGTTCATTAAAAAATAAGACACATCAGTTACCCACTTTAGCCTTATTAATCTAGAATAAAAATTCCCCACAATAATTATTTCATTAAAAGAATTAAAGATAACACATATTAAAAAATTTAAAAATGTTGAATCAGAATTTGGTATTTATTGAACATTATTAAATATCTTAATATGTGAAAAATAATTTTTAATTTAAAACATATGATATAGTAAAAATAATTACGGAGAAATGTCTTTTCATATATTAAGTGTTTTTTATTCTTATTTCATATTAATTATTAATTGAATTAGTGTTTATAAATTTTTATGTGTTTAAACATCATATTAGTGTCATATTTAACTTTTTATTAATCTAATTTATTTACATTAAAATTACATAACTCTTATGATATTATTTATTTGAAAACAACCAATTTACCTTTTGTGGTAATGAATATTTAAACTAAGTAGTTTATTTTCAATGATTCGAAATAATATTTCAATAGTTACATAATCCGATCACAACAATTCTAAATATAAATTACATCTTATCAAATAAAATAGAAATGTTCCAAAAAAATTAATTTTAACATTTGTACGCATAATAACCATTTTTTTGAAAAGGTATTTTTCTAAGCTAAAAATTATATATTGGATAAAATAATCAATTTTATTCATGACATAAATTAGTTTATTATTTAAAAAAAATAAATTTTATTTTCATTCCAAATTTATAAAAAATGAATTTTACAATAATAATATTTAATTAAAAGAAAAAACAAAAAATATCTTCTTTTATTAGAAAATACAACATAAGTTCATACAATGTTAAACAGTGGTTTTATAATTTCATATTATAATTTAAAAAAATGTATAGTTTTACTTCAAAAACACATTTTTGAAAATTTAAAAAGTCTTATAAACATCATGTTATTTCTTATATAATGATAGTTTTTAAAAATTTACTACTTTAGAAAAAAATTATCTTTAAAATCACCTAAAATCAACTAGTTTAGAAAAAACCCAAAATTTTATCTTATGCTAATTTATTTTGGAAAAGATAAATATTTAATTTTATTTTGTTAAAATAAAATTATAACATTAAAAAATTAATCTTCTAAATATAATCATTAATAAAGTCTCTTTAGAGTGTACTGTAAGTGATAGTTCAAGATATGGTGTTTAGTTACTACAATGGGATATCGAGTATTACATTTCCCTCTAATTAATTAATTTCATCCTAAGAATTTTTGTATATATCATCTATTTAAAAATTTTGTATATTCCTTCATGATATCTTTTTAAGGATCTATAGTTTACTCTTTTAGTTTTTCATTTATCTAATGGACTTTCACCAATTAGGTTGTTTGATTCCATAATAATTAATCTCTCATGTCAAGAATCTAGAAAAACTCCCCATTATAAGACATGTATGGATTGAAATATATTCGCATAAATGATAACCCATGTGTTATATTTGGCATGTATTTTATCATTAATAAAATATGTAAGAAATTGTGTAATTTAGAATGGTTCGGTGAAATAGACATTTGGTGAGTTAAAATTCTAATTATTTATAATATTTCATAAGGAACAATATAACAAGTGATCGAATTCCCATTTTTACATAATCTTACTAATTCCAGCCATGGTGAAACATTGATGAATACATGACCCCCACCTGAAATTCCATTCTTTTCCTTAAATTATCAACAGAACTCTTTTTTTTCTTCTCTCAGATGATTAATTATTTTTTTGTATAGTTCGTAATTTAATGTTCATCTGCTCTACATGATCTGGGAAAACTATATTTATCTCACCATGTTCTTCCCAACAGATTATAGTAAAAACATCATTCTATATTATTTTTCATATGGCGACATTCGGATTCTCTAATAAATAAAATTGTATGAAAATTCCACAAAAGAAAGATATCGATCCCATATAACATGGAAGTCAAGATAATATGATCATAGCATGTCTCACAAGGTTTGGATAGTCTATTATGTCTTATCATTGGTTTGGGGATAATAGGTGTCTCTTAAAAGTATCTTAGTGTCAAGATACCTTTGAAGACTCATCCATAATTTCAATATGGAATAAGGGTAACAATTAAATACAATTGATAGCGGTTATCCATAAAAAAGTATTATTTAATTGATTTAGGATTGAGAAAGGTGCTTAAGTGGTTTATCTTCTATTATCACTATGAAATGACTAGACATTGTAAAATGAACAACTATAAAACATATTGAATCATTATTCTATATAGAATTGGGATTCTAGTGACATATTCAATTTTAATATTGTCCCACTTCAATATAGGCATCACAATAGGTTCATGAATCCATTAGGATATTGTCTCCTAGCCTTTACCTGATGGAATACTAGGAATATGAAAAAAAATAAAAAAACATCAGACTTCATACCATCCCACCAGAAATTCTCTTTTAATTCTATATTAATGTTTGTGTTATGGTGGTATATAGAATAATTTGAGCTATGCAATTCATCTAATAGTTTCATTTTCAACTATGTTATGGATGGAACATATAACCTATTATCCAATATAAACACTCTATTTCTATAGACAATTTCTATAAATTTCTAATTATTTTATACTTTAGTATTCCATTGTATGTTACCATAATTCTACTGTAACATCTCTATCATTTCTTGTAAGGATGTTTTATCAATTTCATTTAAAATGAAAGATATTATACATTGACTAAAGAAACCATATATGTATTTATTATATCTAAATATATATGATCCTTATTAATCCTCATCATGGTTATAAATCCATTTTTACTCTATTCAATACATTAACCACCATGTTTTCTATCCTAGGGTGGAAATGTATCGAGAAATCATAGTCCTTGAGAAGTTGAAACCATTTTCTTTTCCTCATATTGAGATCCTTGTAAATGAAGATATACTTAATACTCTTATGGTATATATATATATCATCTTTTTCTATAGAGGTAGTGTCTCTATAATTTCAAAAAGAAATTTATAGATGCTTGCTCTAGGTCATGAGTTACAAAACTCTGTTCATCGATTTTAAATTTCCTAGATACATAGGCAATCACTCTATCATTCTGCATAAGGACACAACCATTTCCTTAATTTGGTGCATTAATATATATTACTAATCCATCCTTATCATATGGTAAATTTAATATTGTTAAATTAATGAGTTTCTTATATATCTCTTAAAATATTTTCTCACATTACCTTATACATGTGAATTTAATCCCGGCTACATGTTAACTTGTTTAATGGGTTGGAAAACTGGGAATACTCTAGAAAAAACCATTTATAGTAACAAAATAAACCAAGGTATATTTTAGTCTCAATTATGTTGACCAGTGTAGGACATGATTTTTCTACCTTATTATTTTAAGGTATAATATAAATTATATCCATTAATACATTATGTCAAATAAAAGAAACAACATTTATAAAAAAAATCACACTTGCTATATTTTCCATATTTTGTTTCAAATGGTAATTAGAATTATTTGCAAATGACTCTACTATTATTCATAGCTCTTAGAGTACATCAAGATATCATCAATGGATAATATAAAAATGTATAAATATAATCCTTGGATACTCGATTCATCATACCAATAATTACATAAGTTTAATTAGTCGATCCAAAAGACATTACCATAAACTCATAATGTTCATAGCTTCTTTATAATGTCATCTTTGGTATATCATCCTTCCTTACCATTAACTAATGTCAACTAGAATTAATATATATCTTTGGAAAGTATTAGTCTTGTTTAATTTGATCATGTGTTTTTTTTGTTGTAATGGATCCTTGTTATTTATATTAAAGACATTATTCTCCCTATAATCGATGAACAATCTCATATACTTATCCTTCTTTTCCTGAATAAAATAGTGGCTTCACATGATGAGAGATTAGGGAGTATAAATCCATTATCACACAAATCTGATAGATATTTCTTTATCTCCACCAAATCCACTAGTTATTTTATATAAGGAGTGTTAGATATATGCCTTGCATTATGAATGAGTTCCAAGGATATTTAAACTTCACACTCTTGTGGACTACTATGTAAATCTTCTCGAAATAATTAATGAATTTTAAAAAAATATGAATACCCCCTATTCATAAGATATATCACGTACCCAAAGATCACAGTTAATAATCATATATTTACAATATTTTATTATGCAGAGCTACTATGGTAGGATCTAAACATGATTTAGGTGATGAAGTTTCCCTTCTAAAGGAAAGATATCCCACCACACCTTTCCGAATTGTAATCTAGTTCTCTTATTAATTTTTTTTATTATAAATATAAATCATATCCATACCAAGCATCATATCAATGTCAACCGTAGTTATAATAACTATTTTTTCAAATTGAGAACATCCATGATCATAATTGGGGCTACTTGAGACTATTTTCATATGATAGGAATTCCAATTAGTTTCTTAATTGATAAATCCATTACTAGGGTGATTGGAAAATATTTGACGTTTTTATAAAAGAGTGAAAATATCTAGAATCAAATAAAGAATTGGTTACCTTTGAGGCTATGATCAAAATTATTTCCACCACATAATTGGGAACCTAGACATAAGGTGTGGTAATAATATAATCTGGGACTTGATACCTTGGAATTTTATAAGGTAAATTACTTTGAGGTTTGGGGAATTGGTTCACATAATGTCCATTCTCATTATTAATAAGGCATTGAACACCAATAGAATTTTACTTTCCTTTTCATTCTAGTTCTTAATGTCCCTATTCATTATACTTATATAAAATTCTTATTCCCTTCCTAAAATACCTAGCGAATTTCTTAAAAAAATTATCATATTAAATAAATCCTATCCTTTCATTATTCCCATTTACACAATTTTCATTCCATGATACACAACATAACTCTTCTTCTCTAGATTTCGTTTGAATACATTCATCATAGATAAATTTTTTTCTGTCATTATGGATATAGAGACTATATCCTCATACTATTAAAAGGACTAGAGACCAATTTCCTTTGAAGTATCAACGTTATACCATAAAATAAATAATAAATATTTCCTTTTTGGTTTATTTATGTAGTTCTCAACATGCCTAACTATCCTTGTAAACATTTCCTCAAAATAAACAACATTTTCCTTCTCCTTTTGTATAATATTGTGGAAAAACGTTCCCATTTCCAGTCTTTAATCATGGGGAATGTATTTTTCCAATAATACCTCCATAAAAGTTCCTTATTCCAGGGACATTATCTGGTCTTCTTTTTCATTATTTTGAATTAGGGAGCACCATTGGTAAGCATCTCTATTCAGAAGATAGACCACCACAATGAATTTTCCATTTCTTTACTTTCCAAATATAGAGAGATCATGTCTTAGAACATGATCCTTTGTTAAAATACTAATGAATTAGTATTTCCACTAAATTGTAGTGGTTCTTGTCACATGATATGAGACAGTATTTTTACCCCATTTTTTTGATCATCATGTTACTCTATGTGGTCCATATTATTTGTCATAACCAAGGTCAACTACACTAATATGGTTTTAATCAGATTATCCTAAAATCTAACATCATTGAATTTCATAGGGGGGGCATCCCAAAATCAACTAATGGGGGTGATATGGTTCTCATTCCTATCATTAGTCACCATATTTATACAAAAAAGTCTCTCATGATATTGAATTGTTAAATAAAATTCATGTTATGTTTTCTAGTATATTTCCTAGAAATAAAGAGGGGTTTTTATATTACTTGTGATATCTAACAAGGATCCTATAAATATAGTCCCAAGGTTCCTAATAAACATCCTATGATACCATCTATAATAATTTGGACTATGTAAACCCATATGTTTTCATAATATTATATTATTTTGGGGGTAGACAGTTCCATGATATTATATTAGCATTGTAGTAGCAGAACTATTCCCATGATTTTGGATTTTAGGTCACAGAATAAAGATTATGTTCCATCGAAATAAATTAGGTCATAGGGACTCCTGGAAATCATTAGTGTTACGAACTCAAGAAATAAGGCCTCAATGTCATGACTCATGGGTAGAAGGCCAAATGACATGGACCAAGAGACAAACTTGGTGCAGTAGGAAGGTAGTGTGGGTAGATATTACTGGGTGGGTATCCATAAATAGATATGCAGGCGTGATAATGCTTATCATCAATACTTACATCAATATAATCCACCAATATGTGATTGAGGGGTTCTATTCCATGTGCCTATATATACATAAGATTGTTCTGAGGATGTAGAGTAACTGTTAGGTGATGCAAGTGAGAGCCACACAGAAAAATCTAGGTCAGATGATCGAAAGAGAGATAGGTGTGCTGACACCTATCATATAAACCTCCTCCTATATCATGGATAGGATGGGTACCCAAGCATAATGAATCAAAACATTTTGATACAATAATTCATGATAGGGTGTGATAAATCTTTTAAATTAGGATCATGGTTATATGATTACTCGAAGGGGGAAACAACATGTATAAGTTGTAACATATTCATGTGTCAGCTTCTCACATAGGGTCATTTCCCCATGTATAGTCCATCATTCCATTGGTCCTTTGGCCATGTTAAAATGGTCCTATGATTCCTTATACCATCAGGTAATGTTAGGGTTACCTATTAACCCAGTTGAAAAGAGTTCTTTATTTCATAATAAAATGTGTCTCGATCCAAACCTTTTAAAAAAGAGTCCCCAAAAGATCCAATAGCTTATCAGTCTTGTAATACTATGTGCATACATATATTACATTTATGAACATAATATACAACATGAACACATTGTGAGAAAATTATTTTCCCTTATATCATATGAAAAAAAATTATACATAGTTCCCCTCTAGGTTTCCTAGTGAAATTAAACCCAATAAAAATGATATTAGATTCCTAGTAAGGGGTAACATATAATAGAATATACCCCAACATAAAATTTATCCACATTATGTGGTATTGATAAACAAACAACATAAATCCACAATCCACTAAAAATGAGAGGGTAATATATACATGGATAGAAATGAAAATAAATAGATCACATGAATAATAAAACCGGTTCCCTAGTGATGAATTGAATTATGCTAGGCAACTAATTACATACCATAAACATACACCAAGACTTAAGACAACATTATCTTTCCATCAAGGAAATATCTATTTTTATAAAGGCATACTCCAAAATACCCAAAAAAGTTTGTCTCACGAGACCTATTGATTAATAAATGGGATATATAATGTTTGTCCACACCCTCCACTTTTTTAATTTCTAATTCATTCATCATATGATAATAAAATTAATAATTCATAATCAAATTTTCCAATGACCATCCTCATTGGAATAACAACATACAAAATTCAAATATTTTCCCCATTCCAATAAAAGGGATAAAATGATCTAACCCATCTAGACAAATGAAGAAGATTGTTAAACAGCACACAATAAACATTCCAATAATAATACACACACAAATAATGAAAAATATAAAGTCGATATTTTTATCCATGTTAATAAGTGGAAGGAAATTATTATAAAACACTTGGAGAAGGTGGATGGTTAAAATATACATAATCAACATTTAAGCAATGGGGTATTTTCAATTTAAACATACGTAATCATTTCAATGAAATAAATATATGGTAGTGTTGAAGGATAATTTCAATGTTATTGGAAATTAATAGATGATATTACTAGAGATCACAAATTATATTTGTAGGAGACCAAATAAATGGTTTGAAAAATCCTCTATAAATGTTCATAAAGCGTGTGTGTATATTCCAAATCATATCCCCCTAGTGTGTCTATCTAGGTGTGTACTCATAGGATGAATCATCATACATCAAGGTGATGGTTGATTAAATGATTAAACTAAAACTTTTTGGGGCTATTACCCCTAGGTTCTCCTTTCCAGCAACCATAACAACTTGATATTATCCAGATAGGGATATCATTTCTTAGAAAACCATACATTAATTTATTTCTCAAAACTTATGATTTTTGGGAAATATAATATATTTGGAAAATAAAATAAGGAGGGGAATTATCACGATTGATATGTAAAATTAGTGATAAATATATTGAATTATAGTCATTACCACATTTAAATAATGATATTAATTTAAAATGGAATGGGTGGAATGAGAGCATTAATATCAACCCAATAATAACATCAAAAAACCTTTAATGTGAGCGAATACATAATTTATCATTACAAACATTTCAAATGAGAGATAATACAATGAAACTAAAATGATGGAAATATTTATAAATGTTATTACAACAAAATAATTTTACTAAAATAGAAAAGACGGGGAATAGAAATTGGTACCTTGCTAAGTAGCTTCATAATGTTAGGGAGGACTCCTCAGAACTATAAAAAATCTATGGGAGGTATTTAAAGAGGGATATAGGAGAAAAATTAATTATTAATTCCTTTATGATTGGGTGGGATGAGATAATGTTTGGTGGTGAGCTCTTTTTATAGTTTGAAAAGGTTCTTTTCATAGAAAATAATGTTAGTTAAGTGGTAGGAATGAAATCACATTGGTGCTATGTGGGCATGATGAGTTATGTGAAATATGTGGATAAATGGTATGAAAGACCCATGGGTATGAATTTAATTCCTAAAAAGTCGGTATAGAAGGTGAAGTGACCTTTTAATTAATTAAAAACCGAGATACATCTTTTTTCAGTTTTACCCGTATCAATCTTGATTATAAATTAACCATGGTAATTTTTCTATTACTAAAAATATAAGATAATATTATTTTCCAAATATTGAATTAATGAAAGCATATTTTTGACACATTTAATCTAATTAAATTTCTAAACATCATAAAATTTACTTTTAATTTAAAATAAGATATATGAAGAACCATTTTTATAGATGAATTACTTTTTATATATTAATAAATTATTATTATTGTTTCCTATAATGTATTAATTTAATGAGTGTTAATATTTTATTATCTATTTAGGAATATTATTTTATTAATATTTTAAATTATATTATTGTAATTTATTTAGATAAAAATTATATAACTCATTTACATTTAATTCTTTATAAATAATTATTTTACTTTTATAGTGGTAATTAATCTATAACCTTAAAATTTGATTTTTATTGAATACAAATAATTATTAAAATTGATACATAATTTTAATCATATGATTATAAATGAAAATTTTATTTTATGAAATAAAATTAATATGTGTACGTAAAATTAATTTTAACTTTTTAACAAATAAAACTCATTATTTCTAAAAAAATTGTATTTTTATGCATAAAAATAATGTTTATGATAAAATTATCAGTTATTATTATTTTTATGAAAAAAATTAGGTTTACTATAAATTAAATAAATTTTATATGGATTATAAAAAATTCAAAAATAAACTTTTATCAAAATAATATTTATTTAAATGAAAATATGAAAACCATTTTCATTTATTAGAAAATATTACTTATGTTCATAAAATGGTAAACATTGGTATTATATTTTAAAAATATTTATTTAAATTGAATAGTGTTAATCATTATAAATTGTTTTGAACATTTAAAATGCTTTATAAACATATAGGTATTTCTTATATAATGAAACGATTATAAAAGTCAATGTTTTTTTAAAACTGTTTTTTCAACAATCACCTAGAAATCAATTTTTTTTAAAAAAATTCCCAAAATTTCAATATAAGTTAATATATTTATTAAAAAATAAAAAATGATGTTTATTTGTTAGAAATAATATTCTATCATTCATATGTTAAATTTTTTTATATTCTTATGAATAAACACTCTTTATAGAGTGTATTGTTTGATAGTTATGGATATGATGTGTACCTGCTACAATAGGTCCTCGGGTATTGCAACCCTAGTTTGGGAGAAAATTGTTCTTAAGCTATTAAAGAATGCCCACTTATATGAAACATTGTATCACACTATAGTGGATATATTGTGTGATTTTTACACCTCGTTGGAATGAGAAGAAAAAACTGATCATGCCTCAAGGATTATAGCAATGCATTGATATATATTTAAATGATGTAGGTAGGTATGATTAAATATGAGGCTAATTTCATGATTTAATACAAAATAAATAATCTATATTCTATTATATTTCGGGGTTTTTTATATATATTGAATTTTTATATCTTTTTTTGAGGATGGAGGCCATGATATTGTGGTTACCCATTCTAAAAATATGAGGGTGTAACACCCTGAAAAATTATGATGGATTATAATAAAACATGGATTTAGTCTGCCATTCATCCTAGGGATAATTAATTTTTGGGTTTTGATGAAATTTTATTAGAATAAAAAGAGTGAACACAAGATCAATATTTCACAGGTACTTGAGGTCAGGAAAGAGATGACTGATTTTTTTTATACTTGTTATTATTTATTATACTAGGATTCAAGGGACATATCCATGTCACATTTCATGTTTTTATTGATAATAATAGAAGAATGTGGGTATTAATATATCAATAATTTCACATTGATGATTATACATTTGATAATAAGTTTCGTGAACCTTGTAATTTCCCTTGTGTTGTTTGTGTTCTATCTCACTCATTCACTTGTCACCAAATCTTCATCACCAAGATCCTTTTTTTACTAGCCAATGTGGGAAATAATGTCAAGTGTTGGTGTTTTTAGTGACCACTGATTCACCCCCACTATTGGTGGTTTTCAATTCACACTTGGGACATTCTAGAGTAAGTTTTGAAAACATCATAGACGTACTTACTCAATCGACTCTCGTTATAAATAATAAATTGAACTATTTGTATCACCCATACTTATCCCAATAAAGAAATATTTTGGATGAGACTTTTATACAACAACAAACACCCTATGTTGGTGGATCTTCATTTCCCGTAATCATGATCTATTGAATTAATTTTATTGAAAAAATATTTCCCATCCTATAATATTCCTTATAAGGGAAATTGATAATTTTTATTTATCAATTAGAAGGAGATTCTGATCGGTGGTGGAAGTTGGTCAGAAATACAAATCCAAAGGATGAAATTTATACAATATAATGGGTAGATTTCAAGATAATATTTTTTTTAAAATATTTTCCTTGTACTCATCATATTAAAATAGAGATATAATTTCTTGGAATCATTGAAATGTTGGAAAAATCAGTTGGGTTCTATGATGTAAACATCACAGATATTTAAAGGAATGGCACTAGATTTGTCATTGAACTTAAAAGTAGTGTTGATATTTTAATTTTTTGATTAAAACCATGTCTTTTAAATGTTTTATCAACTTGAGACAGTAATATCTACAAAGAAAAAGTTTTATGTGACTATAATTTTGATATTGGGATTAGTGAATTTCAATGGAATCATGGGACAATAAATAAAAAGAGATTAATATAGTTTAATTTAGGAGGTTTAAAAAATAAATTTCAGAGGAGAAGAGATTGTTGTTATATTCAGTTCCCTAGAACCAACCTGAAAAATTCTTTTGATTATCATATCATGTATACAATGAGTTATGAGTGATATATTCATAACATTGTATTTTAGATATTTCTACTCTATTATTTAATGCTAATATCCATAGATTAATCTTTTTATAAATGATTATATAAGATCCTAAGATATAATGGGAACCTTCAGATATAGTGAAATTAATCTTAAATATATTATTACAGTCTAGATGCACCATACTAACTTGGAAAATTATATGTTTGACTATCTAGTGTTAGGGGATAATAATTATTTAGACTTATTCTTAGAAATGTTTCTCTTGGTGATCTCTAGTAGTTAGATCATGAGGACATATGTGGCTATAGGAAAACAACTTGTTTTGGGTGTAAATGGGTTTTCATATATGTATACATGTATATTGTTCTCCAAACATAAAACCATTATCAATGTGTGTCATTTGATCGGGTACTTTAATGCAATGTAAAAACAAGATAATTAAATTTTTTCAATGAAGATTTGGTTTGGTGCATCCTTGGTGGTATGACATTGGTCAAATGATCAAGATAGAATTTATCACTTCAATGTTGAGGAAGTAATTTATCTCGATACTGGTTGATCAGGATGGTATTACCTTGATAAATCCATTGACATGTTAGTTTATGTTAAATACATCTAGTTAGATCAACAAATAATAAAGAAAGAAAAGGATGATGACACGGGCATGCATCCACTTTTATGATATATTTAAAGATAAAGATATTATATTATACAGTGACTGTTCATTGGTTGGTTTTAATTTCTATGAACACTCCTTATCTCATTAGGGACCTAGATGGGTTTCTAGACTCCATTCTTATTTTATGAATGGTTCTCACAACTATCAAGATAAGTTCCTAGAGGGTAACACTCAATAGATTATTAAATAGTCCTTCCTATTATGTTAAATAGATGTTTTTTTCCTGGTGATACCCATTACATGGGGTATGAGTTTTGTACAAGGATGTATGATCACTAAAGGAACAAATAAATTCACATTATTCATGTTATGAATAATTTGTACTGAATTTATTTAATATGAATTATATTATTTTAAGGAATATTAGTTTATAATATTCATGGTTCATTTAATATTTTTTGAAATGATGAGTTGAGTTAATGGATCAGGTTTTATCATGTAGTTTATTTATTATATTGAAAAAAGTGATAAAAATATAAATGATGTTTGTGATTCTACATAGTAGTCATAATATATTGTTTATTTAGTAAGAAATAAATATTTTGTTAACGGGAGTTTACTTCAGATATTTATTGATTCACTATAAATAGATGGGAGTGAACTCATGACATGAACTATTCAATTCTTAATGGTGAGAGACTCCATCTCTTCTTATATATCATGATTCCTAGAGATAGATGCTCTTGTTCTAGGAATTTAATTGATGTACTTCATTAAAGATAGACATAACCGACGAGCGGTGATCGTCAGAACTTCAAAAGCATCATTGGAACTTCACACTAGCTCCCTTATTCTGACAATAGATTTTCATGATGGCTTTTGAACTGCATGTTGATGATCATGAGGGATTCAACTTCAGATCCTTCAAGAAACGATCACTGGTGATGAGTAGATGTCCAATGCTACTTCATATTGAAATAATTATTTCATGTCTTTATATCTATACTTAAATTATTCACACAGAGATCCAGAGGAGGTAACAGGGTATGGTTTCTCCGGTAATGATATAATCGTGTTGATCATAAGTGGAAAATTTTAAAATACAATTTTGAGGCTTGTGCTATGTGCCTGGTACCAAAAACTGATATCAGAGCGACACATGATGATTTTATTCCAAGTAAAAATTAAATTTTCTTTATGTTTACTATATGGAGTCATTTTGGTCCCAACACCATTATCAACAATTTAATCTGAGATTGGTTGACCAAGTTGCATTATTCTAATGTTTTAAATATGGATTGGAATTGTATGTAGAATGTATTAAATATAATAACACACACTCACACAAACATAGATATATATATATATATACCTAAATCCTTCAGAAAAATGGATTCTGAAGAATGTGAGTTTTCTAACTAGTTTTTTGGTGGGTGGAATAGGGTTCTCCAGTAGGGTGTTAATTCCAACAGATTATAGAAATATCAAATAAAATATTAGTTTATTTATTTAATTAATGTTTTATTTTCAACTCAAACAGCCTAAATATATAGTTTTTTGAAACCAATATGGATGGTGTGTGTTTGAAAAATTAGGATCACACAATTTTAAAAAAAGGAAAAAAGTTTTTATTTCAAATAGGAAAGTAGATATTTTTTAAAAAATCATCTGGTAGAAGCAAAAATGAATGGTCAGGACCCCTATCTCCCACTTGAGTGTATAGACACCTTTGTCCCCTCCCGGATTGTGATTACCTAGAGACTGCAGACCGCCATGGTTTCTCCTCTACCCTTCCATGGTCCTCCCAGCCAAGGTACTCCTCCCTTTTTCGAATGGAACTAGAACCACCACATTGTACTGTGGATCCTCCTCCATGTGAATCATGTGACACACCTTGTTTTTTCCCTCGGTTCAGATACCCTGAGCTTCACCTTGCCCGACCTCCTCAGGCTGATTCCATAGCCCGTTGGTGTTGGAACTGTCCATCTGCATGGTAGGTGGCTGGTGCACCAACCTCACCATCCAAGGACTTGAAACAAGGCTGCATCACATACAGTCCCTATTTTTGGATTCCATGGGAGAAGCCCATGGTAGGTGGAGGATTGGTGGGAGTTGTGTCAAACATGACACCTCCCACCATCACTATTTAAGGGGATCCAATGGATCTTCCTTCTTGATCACCAATTCGAGCCAAGAGAGCTACATTGTATCCAAATAGATCTGGGAAAGCTCCATGCGTAAGAGAGAGAAGTATAGAGAGGGAGTTTTTTAAATTATTTATTCTTGGTGAAATAAAGGTCGATTTCTCCATCCATTTTTCTCTGTTCGTGGTATTCAAAAAACAACAACAGGTATCAGAGGCGGTTCTGGTGAAATGACAGCGGGCAGTGGAAATTTTCCAATGACCAGAAAATTCAAGTTTCCCGAAATCGTGTTTTGATGGAATATTCTGAAATCCTATGTCACGACGATTCCAACAGAACAAATGGAATAAAAACGAAGATAAATTGAGCTTCCTAGGCCCGGTCAAAGTTTGGTCAAACTTTGGATGCTACAGTACCCCCTTGCCGGAGAAGAAGGTACTGTACCAGCACCGATGACTTTTCTGGTGGATTTCTGGTAGCTACACCAGCGATCCACGTCATTGACACATCATCACCTTGTCATCAGATGATATCGGCTGTCGATATGGTTTTGATCATAACATGATCAATTGGTATCCGATTTCGACGATCCAGGAGTTGATCCCACAATTTTCAACCATTCTAGACGCAACAGTGACCTCCATTTTTCTAGATTCCACACTAATTTTAATCTGTATTGAAATTAAATTGAGGGATCATCTATGGGAGGGATGATAATGATGAATTCTTAAAACTAATCCATTTGGAAGTCTCGAATGGAAGTTCTTCTCAATGCTAAGGATCTTTTCAACCACTTTGAGAATGGGGGAGTCCACCCCGATTCCACAAAGGAAGCGAAGTGGAAGAAGCTGAACAAGAAGACGATCGGCCAAATCCTCCAATGGATCGATCACAGTGTTCACCACTATGTTTCTGAAGATACTGGTGTGTATGAACTTTGGAAAAAGTTGGAAAATACGTACCAGTCCTAGACTGCTCAAAAAAAGATCCTCTTGTTGAAGTGGTTGATGAATCTTTGACTACAAAGTGGAAACTGTATAGCCGAAAACCCCAGTGAGTTCCAAATTATGGTGAACCAATTTGTGGCTTCTTGTAAGACTCTAAATGATGAGGATCAAGAGAACAACTTTCTATGCACACTTCCCGATATTTGGGATACACTTGTCGTCTCACTCAGAAACTCGGATCCTGGAGGAAAACATACCATGGAAATGCTAAAAAATGCACAGTTCAGTGAGGATGCCAGAAGGAAGTAGCCATGTTTGAACCAGACGCAAGCTCTCATTCTGGAGAAGAGATGGAGAAAAAAAGTATGACGTCGTGGGGTAGGAACTAGAGGTCGATGTAAGAACAGAGGAAGGTCCCCAGATAGAAGGAGTCCAACATACAAATTCTCTCATTGTGGCATGGAGGGACACATGAAGAAGAACTGCCGAAAGTTGTTACAAGAAAAGGGTCAAAGTAGCAACCAGAAAAGAATAAATGAATACACCCATCTGAGCGTCACTGGAGAAGTTATTCTTTTCTCCAAAGATGAAGAATAGAATGCTTTCATACATAAAGCCAAGACACAGAATCGGTGGTCGATACTGCCACATCGTACCTCATCACTCCACATCGTGAGTATTTCAGGACTTATCAAATGGGTGACTTTGGTGAAGTCATGATTGGGAATACCAATTAAGAGGAGATTTTATTCATGGGTGATATCCAAGTCAAGACTAATGTTGGATACACAATAAACCTGATGGATGTTTGACATGTTCCAAGCCTTCGACTCAACCTGTTATCAGGTACAGTCTTCGATCGACAAGGCTATGAAAAAATCTTCAGCAACGGAGCATGGAAGATGAAAAAAGGAGCCATCATCATCGCTTGAGGACACATATGTGGTACGTTTTAAAAAACTCATGTGAAGATATGTGCAGAAAGCCTCAACACATTGAAAGGAGAAATTTCATCCAATATGTGGCATAGAAGGCTCAGCCACATGAGTGAAAAAGGCTTATCTACCGTAAGAAAGAAGAAGTACATCAGTATTGACAATGATGAATCACTTGATCCTTGTAAATACTGCTTGTATGTGAAACATCATAGAGTCTCATTCAATACTTCTTCATCACGAAGATCAGACTTGCTGGATCTGGTGCACTCTCATATATAGGGACCCATAGAGGTGGATACACACAGAGGTAATAAATATGTTTTATCCATTATTAATGATTCATCTCGAAGGGTGTGGGTGTTATTCTTACATAAGAAGGACCATTTAATGGAATACTTCAATATGTTCCACGCCATGGTGGAGTCTTAAACTGGAAGGAAGCTGAAGTGTCTTCATTCAGATAATAGAGGAGAGTACGCATCCATGGAATTTGATGCTTACTACAGAATTCATGGCATCCGACAAGAGAGGACGGTCCCTCTAACCCTACAACACAATGGATTTGTAGAAAGGATGAACAGAACCATCATGGAGAAGGTCAGAAGCATGATGAGTTTGGAAAAGCAGCCTATTACATTTTTGGGAGAAGCTGTTCAGGTTGCCTGCTACCTCATCAACTGATCACCATCAGTCCTGCTGAATTTTTATATTCCACAGAAGAGATGGTCTGGTAAACATACATCTTACAATCATTTATGAGTATTTGGATGTTTGGAATTTTCACATGTATCCATGGATCTCGGGAAGAAGCTGGACGGGAGATCTACACCATGCATCTTCACCAGCTATGAAGATGAAGAGTTATTATGCATGCTTTGGGACCTGAAGGAGAAGAAGGTGATCATAAGTAGAGATGTCATGTTCCATGAGAACCAAACGATTGAGGACATTCAAAACCCGAGAATGAATCGAATGTAAAGTATTGATGACTCAATTCAAGATCCAACTCTTATACCATCATCACCTATCATAGAAGAGGAGGAGGTGCAAGAAGACTCATCAGTAGTAAACTAGGAGGCTGTGGATGAGGATATTCAGCAGGGGGACTCAATCCTCTCTACAAGTAGTTGCAGAACCATCATATGGGCTAGGTGATGTTATACTTTTGGAAACTAACATTTTAGAGGTTCGAATATTTTCATGAGGAAGGATTCCCTCAACAAAATATTCAGAGTCTGATTACCAACTACTGACTAATGAGGAGGATCTAGAAGGATAACATGAAGCAGTGTATGATCCTAAAAAACTCAAGTGGCTGCATGAAATGGAGGATGATATGGTGTCTTTGATAATGAACCAAACATACAATTTTGTGGAATTACCAATAGGTAAGAAGGCACTAACGAACAAATGGATGTTGTGGCTAATGTGTTTTCTCCAAGAGCTCATATTCAGCCAGAAGGAGTACATGGTTCATTGCGATAGTCAACGTGATTTGGACTTGACTAAGAACTCCATGGACCATTCCCAGATGAAGCACATCAACATTATCTGTCATTGGATACATGAAGTGATGGATCAACAACTGTTGCGACTTGTGAAGATCCACATGAAGGAGAACCCTCTAGATATGTTGAAAAATGTAGTTTCTCGAGAGAATCTATAACTTCATAGATGCTCCAACGGATTGCAGATGGAGGGGGAGAATATTTGGTTCTATCCAGCTGCATGGTAGGTGGCTGGTGCACCAACCTCACCAACCATGGACTTCAAACAAGTTTGCAGCACATGAAGTACCTGTTTTTGGCAGCCATGGGAGAAGTCCATGGTAGGTGGAGGATTGGTGGGATTTGTGTCAAACAAGACACCTCCCACCATGACTATTTAAGGAGATACAAAAGATATTCCTTCCTCATAACCAATTCAATCCAAGAGAGATACATTATATCCAATGAGAGTTGGGAGAGCTCCATGTGAGAGAGAGAGAAGGGTAGAGCGGGAGTTTTGTAAATGATTTTTTCTTGGTGAAATAATGGCTGATTTCTCCCTCCATTTTTCTCCCTTCATGGTCAGAAAACCACAACAGCCTGGCCAAACCACTCACCCACTGAGCACCTCCAAGTTTTCTGCCACCCATAGCAGACAGATCTGGCCACATCCAATCAGACCTCCATGGTTGACTGCTGCTAAAGTCACCTTGAGTACCCCTCAATCCCGCCTCACTTGATCTTAGTTACCATTGTTGAACACGTAATGGTACCTCCCCTCATCTATATTTTGGGATGAATCTGATCCTAACTACACAAACATATCCATGTGGCCTCCTCCCTCTCTGGACAACGTGGCCCCAAACCATCAACGCTGGATGGCCAGTGCCTCTCACGGAGGTCGTGCCACCAACTACAGTTTCAAATAGCCACCACATGTCATCCAACCATCATGTAGTTGCGGGACGTCACAAGGAGTTAATCAATAGGTTCTGTTGGATTTTATTTTCACCGGATCAGTCTTGGGTGGGTCACCCTAACCCGATATGAGTCTGGGAAGACCTGTATATCCCTTAATCCCAAATATAGGGTCTACTGAATCCTATGTGGGGCTGTGAATGTTTAGAGAAACCTACGAAGACGTTGATCAGGCTTGTCAAGGCCAAAGTATTTTGTATATCCAAAATTAATTAATTTAATTAATTTAATTTTGGTTATAAATAAATCTAATGAAATATAATTATTTGGATAATTTTTTTTTAATTGTGGGTTAAATTAATATAATTTAGATGATAATTTAAATTAACTATTTAGTTTTATTTTTGGTATTTAAATTAAATTTATTTATTGGATCATACATTAAAAATATTTAATTACAAATAAGAGTGAATTTTGGATTTAATATAAATACCTCAGAAAAAATAATATAATTCATGTTTAATTTTATTTTTTTTCATTTAATTTAAATATGAAAGTTTAAGTTGTATTGACTGATCCAGAGTAATATAATGAGCAATTTATGTCTAGTGTATTTTTATTTATAAATTAATTATTTCAATTCATGGTTTGTATAAATTGGTTAATAAATGACTCTCTGTCAGTCATCATTGACATTAAATTTATAAGGGCCTAGATTCAACTTTATCAGTTTCATTATGTACTATTGAGACCCCCAAACATGTATGTTATTTTTATTGTACAATGATGAAGGCGAGTAGTAACATACTTCACACCGAGTTATGAAAACACACCAAAAAAGAGGTTGATGCAATGGGTGGGTGAGCACTGCATCTTGAGTAGCAAGTGACACAACCTAATGAGATACCCCTAGGGTTTATTTTTCTCCATTATTCACTAAATGGATTAATCTTTAGTATCGTATCATGTTAAAATCATCATTTATTTTTTTTTTGTTTATTATTTTATGTATGTGTAGATTACTCGTGGTAAAATAGAATAATAAATCAGCATGCATAGAAAAAATGAACATGTGATGAAATTGGTATTTTTATATTTATTGTATGTCCATATGTGAGTGTAATCACATAGTACAAGCTTATGATATAGAAAATTATTATTATTTTCTTAATTTTAAAATATAAAATCCTCAATGAAATATTAAGTCATAATTGCCTTCCATCATTCGAATTTGAAAAAAAACAAGGTTTTTGGGGTGATCGGTCAGTCATTGCATAGGGTGTTTCTTACTACTTGGGTGTTATTATGAGAACGATGGGTTGAATTAACTGATTTTGGTAGTAAATATTAACCATAACTAACTTTCTATCACTTTATAGGAAAAGCAGGAAGATAATTAAATTTATGATTTTAGAAGTTGGGACTTCACTCAATCGATCAAGGAGCCTTGAGTTAATGTGTTTGGCTAGTGAAAAGGCTCCCTTGAACTCTCTAAGTAGTGAAATATCAATATCTTGTAGACTATGATTGAAGGATCAATGATAAATACCACTATAATACTCAATAGATAGAGTATTCTTATTCTACTACAGAGGGTTCATAGAATTCGTTAAAATAGTTAGATAAATTTAATGATTTATTTAATTAATCAATGATGTGTAAATAAATAATAAATATAAAAAATTAATAATGTTCTAGAAATTTATTTTTTTAGAAAATAGAAGCTAAACCACAAAAACAAAATCATAAATAATGTAAAAGATCAAATTTCCACTAAGAGTAGTGTAAACACTTGCGCAAAATACTATGATATCATAAATTTAAGGTGAAAGTGTCCCATGTACCTGTTACACCAACTCCACAAGTGAAAAGGTAAATATGATTATAGGAGACTCATGTATGAATAATATAATAGATATGTCACTATTTTTTCATCTATGATTTATGACAGTTATGGTCACTACATTCAGACATTGGTGATATAACATTTAGTCTCATCTTTGAGAAGTTTTCAAGGAGATAAACAAGCACATATATGAATAGGTAATGATTACACTGGTTCTATGTAAATTGAAAGAAATATTATGATATTTAAATACATATTATTCTAAAATCATTTTAAATAATTTTCTCTAATTATTTGTAAGATGCTAAAATGAGAAGTATGGAGAAAATGATTCGTTAGCTTATAGGTAAGGTTCATCAATCAATAAGAACACTTACGAAAGTTTAATATTTCGTTCTTAAGGTGAAAAAATTGAATGAAAATTTGAGAAGGCCAATGAAAGGTGGCATGATTAAGGAACCTTCACAACATCCTTCAATGAAATATTTATAAATGAGAGGTTATTTTCTTCACATAACATGAAATAATCGATAGAAGATAAATTAAATGAACTGAATCAACGAATCAAGTAATCGCTTATTCATTAGGAATATTCATTAATTAATGTTTCTAATAAACTTCTAAATATTACATACAATATTCTGATCATATATATTTATTTAAAAACACTAACCATGTTAGTATATGAACATTACAAGAAGAAAGTTTTACTCTCCAAGCGGTTGAAAAAGGGTGGTTCCTATGTTAGTAGTGAGAAGTACAAAAATTCAATATTGATAAGTGAGTGGTTCTTGTAGAACCGTCATTGAGAATAACCAAAACATTAATCACACATAACCTTTGGATTCAATGATACATTATTATATGTTTAGGAATCAAAATTTTTGTGATTTTTCATACTCCACAAATAGATCAGTGATACTTGAATCATGGGAAATAGCAGATGATTATAAAATGTAAGACTCATTTACCAAGTTATGGAAAGACAATTATTTATTATGAAAAAATCAATTGGATATCCAAGATATATCTAGAACAGTATTTAGACTCATTACTGATATACATCATTGGTATTGTTGACATATTTATTTTGGACAAAAATTTTTTTTGATATAAAGGTATGCAACAAACCTTTAGACAACTATCGCTCTCATTTGTCATCTCTATCACCATACTTGACACTGCCCTCACCACTCTATGTCACTATCATCACTACTACTACTTCCTTCATCCTCACCATCTCATTTTTTACATTCATCTACCACAACTTCTTTGATATTTCATTTTGGTTTGTATTCATAGTTTAGTTTTCCACACATCTAAGTTTTGTTTACTTTGATTAATGGATTTTTGACTTGTTTTATTTTTTGAATGATTGTTTGATTAATGTGTGTTATAAATAATTTTAATTTACCTAATAATGTGTATTTATTATATGGTTATTGGTTTTATATTTGATTGAAAAATCAATTAAAGGGTTTTATAACATATATGTTATTTTTAATTTTCATGAATGAGTATTTAATTTGTTTTATATTTGATGACTAATTAGTTAATGAAAGAGTGTCTTGTAAACATTAAATTGATTTATTATAGCATATAAATTATGTTTAATTTCATAATTAATATTTTTACATTATTTAAGGTTTTATAAATTTACAGAATGTTCATTTTTTGGTTTTAAGATATGTTGTTTTCCTTTTTTATAAATAGGTGTTTTTGGTCCTTAATACCTCAAAAAATTATGTAATGGGGTTTATAATGATTTACATATTAGGGAACTCATTACCATTTAATGATCATATAGAAACTAGTATAGTTTTCTTAATATTTGATAAAATATCACTATTCACGTCCTAAAAGAAAACTTTTATTTATCACATTGTTATCATTTGGTGGAAATAAATTTACTATAGTTCTTCATGACATGGATAAATTATAGAGAATAATATTCTCATATAGTGTTACTCTAAAAATAATGTCTTCATTTATGTTTTGATATTAATATAAAAAATCATTATTTAGATCCAATAAATATAGTAGATGACATACCTTAAAAATATATTCTCTTATAATTATTATAATACTTTGGAATGTTTTGATTTATTGTGAATTTTATAATATCATGTTGTCTCACTCTATAATATTAGATATAATGTGTGGAATATTTTTTCTACAGTTTAAACTTAAAAATAATAAAGAAAATTGTAAAACTATTTAACCTATTTTATTTTATTTCCACCATAAATTTTTTTATTTAATAATATTTTATTTTATTGATATAAATTTATTCCTAAAAAATTATATCTTAATTCTAGAACATGGGTTCAGATTCCCATTATATTTTTTAAAACTATTTTTTATTTGGAATTTCAAAAATCTTTTGTCTATTTATATTATGATTTTCATAATTAATATTTTTATTTATAAAACTAAATTTGAAATTCAATATTAATATATTGTAACTTATATTCAATGCATGAAAGATATAGTATGAGATAAAAAGTCATATTTAGATCAATGCAAGGTGAACCAGTAATGAATTTGAGGAAGGCATTGATACTTTTATTGAATTTCCCAAACAATATTTTCCAAATAATGAAAAGTTTTTATGACCATGTTTGAAATATTGAAATATGATAAAGTTGTGAAGTAGATAAATATATGTTCATTTAATTAATAATTTGTTTAATATAAGTTATAGTCCATGAATATGGAATGGTGAAATTGAGAAGAATTTAATATCGATTGATAATGAATATTTTAAAGATCATAAGTTTGATGATTAAGTAAATGATTCGTGATATTAGAGTAGAGTTAATTAAGAAAGCACCGATGATAAATCTCCAATATGGTGATGCTAAAAACTGTAATATTTAGATTTTATGAAATTTTTTGTTTGATTATAATTTTTAATATTGATTAACTTGAATGACACAAATGTATAGATTGACAATATGTTTATAGAATTTGATGCGCCCTAACCCTAGACGTCCGGATATGGTGCATTACTTTATTACATTGTCATGACTACATGGAATAAAATATTAATTAATAATTTTTTAGTTGTTTTTAAAAACCATATAACATATATGGAAACCATTTTACACTGGGGATAGAAAATATTGCATAGAAAAAGAAACTTCTTAGCATCCTTGAAACTAAATCATAGGATTCCTCTTTATAACATGTAGAAATGAATCATAACAAGGGTGAGCTAAAATGATCAGTAAGGGTATGTACAATATACGTAATCATGATTCAATAAAAATACTAAACAATTATTGTTAAATTAAAATAGAAAAAACTTATATTTCGACAACTAGATAAGGCATAATCAATAGGGAAAGGTAGATAACTGAAATTAATTCTTTTTTATCAATATTCTAATAATGAAACTTGACTATGGATATTCTAGATAACTTGACAACCACATATAATAACAATAACTGAATTAATAATTATGGATTTCATAACAATGATTTTCAAAAATATACCATTAAGGCTTCATTTTGAGAATCTAGTACTGTCACGGCTTCATGAGAAGAATATATTATTATTAAGGCTTCAAGATAGGAATCTAATAAATGGGTAAGGCCTCGACGAAACCCATGTCAATTTTGTCTCATTAATCCAAATTATTCACTGAGAGGATATAAAAGGACCCATCCATCACATATTAAATCCAATGCATTCCTCATAAGTTGAACAATTGATTTAATTAATAAATAACCCTTATCATCAAATATCCATAATGTATAGAAGATAATTATTTATCAATATTTCTCATATTATTAAAATGACTATAAATTTCAGCACTATATGTCAAAATTATATATAATTTATGAAATAATCATACCAATGATAAATTATATATATATTTAATAGAAATTTAATATCAAACAAATTACAATAAAGTTATCACATAAAGAGAATGTTAACAACCATAATAGAAAGTGAGATTTCAAAGATAACTTTTACCAATTGGGTAATTTTCAAATTAAATCCCTTGGATGAGATAATTCAATGTGAAACCGAAAATACCATAAAGATTGAATGAATAGTGATATTAAATGTAAAAGGGATAGTATATACACTACATAAAAGTTAATTAGTACATAAAGAATAAATTAGTGTCAAAGGAATTTAAATTGAGATGAATTGCATTACTACTTGGTAACATTTGAATTATAATCCACATAAAAGATAAAACAAAAATTACACTATAAATACCATGAATATTGATTTTTTTCTTGATATAAATTTCAATAGTGGAATTATATACACCACAGAAAAGAAATATGTGGTTAAAATGGTGTATGCCTCCAAGAAAGAAATGCGAGAAAAAAAATACCTTACATTGTGTTTCCTTTTGGGTGACTATCCTTTACCATCTTATATAATGATTTTAAGTATGTTATTAAATAATAATGGAAAAATAAAAATATTTATAATATAATATATTATTTTATTATAATATATTGTTACCCGTTTTTAATAATATTTCATTATTATAAATACTTTTGGTGTTAATTGTCGAATGTTTTGAGTATGTTTTGGCTTTGTTCATGTTGTTACTATTATTTATATCAAGATTTAGTCACCTAAAAAATGCAAGAAATGACGTAAATATCATATATTACCAGTATATATGTATTTAGAAAAATCTATAATATTTGGAAATAATAAATGAAATGCACAATTCGTGATGATGGTCGTTCGTACGTACACATGAACACAACTTTTATATTTTATCATAATAGAATAATGAAATGTAAATGGAAAATATTTTGATTATAATTCTAGTATCATATTTATGACATATATTTTACATATAAGAATTAAAATGATATTTAATACATTCCATGTATGATGTGAATGAATCATATCTCTTTGAGGAGGTTGTAATCCACACGTCCACATACGTTGTTATTGTATTTACATAAAACTGAATGCATGACAATATGTGTTATATAAAAATTAAAAATGTATTAGTGAAAAATAAATATTATAAATATCATTTAAAAATATTTTTTTCATAATACTTACCAACCATGAGATGTCGTAAAGAAAAAATTAACAACATTTTTTCATGAGGCAGTGAGCCCCCATACACACAAATGATAAATTCGTTACCCATTTGATGTATGTGTTTATAGATGTAGGTATAAACCTTAACATAACAACATATCAGTGTATTAAGGATAATTATTTTATTTTATAATCATGTATGAAGAAGAATTTAATGGTTTGAGAAAGAAATAAATGAATGTTATCACTATTGAACGTTACCTATTTTATGGTGGAAATTTTTGGTTTCGACCAATGGACTTCCTAGGATAGATTTATGAAAAAAGTGAGGATTATATGTTTAGAGGAGGTAAAATGGTAGATTATTGGTTCAGAAGTGCGAGGATCCAATTTTATTGAGAGGTGTTATTAGGTTTGTGGTGTGAGTGCCTTTTTATTGTGGAGGGGGAGTGACATTCTTATAAATATATAAAGGTAAACACTATTGGGAGATCTACCTTACCTTATGTGATTTAAAAAGGACAAAAAATGGAGTAAATGGGTATTGGGTATATACACAATCATAGAAAAAATAAAAATCATTTTTTTCATTAGTTCCTTAATATTTAAATTTCCTTATTTTTTTATTTTATTTTTTATAAAAGAAAGTATTTTTTATCCTAAGTAATTTAACTATTAAGGCTAAATTCAATTAATTTTTGTTAGAAAATATATAACCAGTGAATTATAAATATTATATCTAATTCATAAAATAAAAATCCAATTATTAGGAAATTAATTTTATAAGAGGCTTATATAACTCGCAAAAACATTACTTTAACCCAAATCGTGGTAACAAGGTTTTTACTATATATAAGTCAATAAGTTAATTATAAAAGATAAACTGGTCCATAAATATAAATTTTTTTATTTATTATAATTTAATTATAAATTTTGTTGTAGATATTTTTTTAGTAACTTTTAAATCATTAAATAGAGTATTATTTATTATAAAATAAAATTGTTGTCAATTTTTACACTATTTAATTAAATTTAATTTTAAACTATCCAAATAATATTGGAATAAAATATATTGATTTCAAAACATTGTAACATGTTATATTCATCAAAAAATTATAGAACATAATAATTCATTCAATTTTCTTTACATTTAATGTTTTTGTCATCCACTATTTTATTTACTTATTAAATAACTAATAAATACATTGGTATTTCATAAGAGTTTAATGTAATCGTATCATCTATAAAAATTAATGTTAAACTATCATGATTATAAAAAATCATTTGAAATTAAAATTATTTTTTATAACTAAATAGACGTGCTTTCTTCCCTACTCTAATGCTTTATATATTTTAAAGGTAAGGAATGTTACTTTTTTTTATTTTTCCTTTCTTGACATATTATATAGGTCACATTCATGAACATGTTCCCCAATAACCAATAAAATTAGAAACAAGATGGTATATGGTAGAAATTTGTGTATCCTATGAATTTTGGACAAGTGTATAGGTCATTTTGGCCCATAATATTAAGCTTTAGTCCATTATTAAGCTTAATTTTACATTAATCGTTGTAATTAATTTGATATAAACTCATTAAATATTTCTATCAAAAATTAGTTGATTTTATTAGACTACACATATTATATTAATTAGAATTTTTTATGTCTATTTTTTAAAATTCAATTCATATAAGTAAATGTAACACCCTGAGCTTCCATGATACACTTCTCATTCAATAATGCAATAGCTTGCATTGTACGAAACTTCGAGTTCTAACACACCACAAGTAATCAACGCAGCCGTTATGAATAGTAATACCCACTTTTTGAAATTATATAAATTTTATATTTAAAAATGGACTTCATTTTTTTATTCGGAATATCGAAATTAGCCTATGTTAAATTTTTGGTATTTTTCAGAGAACTTCCAATTTTTTATGAATAGTGAAAAATACTTAAAAATTTTTTTTAATAAAAATAATTTATAGTGACAAATTATACTATTGAGTGGTTTTAAAGTATAATTAGAATATATTTTTACCATTTTATCCAATGGTGTTAATTATAATTAATTTCACTTTGAAATTAGACATAAACAATTGTCAATCTTTTGATATATATTGTTTTTTAAAAACACGCTATTTGTTGTGACAGAGGGAATTAATTATAAAATTAATTAATGCAACTTATATGTTTGGAATTTTTTAAAATAGACATCATTTTTGAATTCGTAATATTAATTATAGCTTAGGGTGAATGTTTGACATTGTTCTGAAAAACTTCAATTTTTGATGAATAGTGAAACAATTAAATAGTAGTTAAAAAACTGATTTTTCGTTTAAATGAAACATTACCACTTATGTGATTTGATTTTCAAAATTCTGACATACATGGTTATCATTAGGAAGTAAAATGTGGTTCAATGGGATTAAAATAATTTTTTTGGTCAATAGTAACTTTTAAGTTTAATTAATCGTGATTAAATGTAATTAGTGAAATTTAATGTAAAAATGATATTATGAAAATATGAAGATACCTTTACACTTGTCCTACCCCTATTGTATGTGTCATTTACGACCAAGACAATCCATTGGACAACTTGGGGACCCCATGGAGCCACTTTGGTAGGAAAATGACATAAATAACTTTTATTTAAAGTTAAAATAAAAATGACACAAACATAAGTTGTTTTACTAAAACAATTTTTAAATGTGGATATACAAGTCAAAATTTTGACTATAAATATTAATTAGAAAGATAAAAATATTTCCTACATCATGATAGTTTTTTTATAATTTTTAGATAGTAAATAAATTAAATTATTTATGACACCATGATGATGCAGCGATTACCTCATTAATTAATGATTTAAATAAAATGAATAGATAATGTAAAACCCAAGTCTTACACTTGTCAAAAACCTATTTTATGAGAATATATCGAACCCTTATCACCTTAGCCTTAAAATATATAAGTGTGGGACCTTTAAAATCCGAAATTCATTATATAATAAAGTAACATTTCATTACTTTCCAAGAGTGCCCCTCCTCTCCACTTATAAAAGTCCCCCACCACTACCACCTTACTCAAAATTTCAAAGCCTTTTGGCTCGGCCAAAATCTGCCAAAATACTCTCCCAATGTTCCTATCGTACTCCTAGAAGCCTAACTTTGGGCAGAATTCTTTCCAAGGAAGCCTTTGGCTCAAATCAAAAAAGAGTTACCCGATTTTATGTTAATGTGTTCTCTTATTTTATTTTGTTTTAATTTTCTTTTCCAACCCCATAAACTCTTTTTTATTCATTTATTTTGTAACAACACCAGTATCCTCAATATACTATGATTTTGGGATAAGAATTATCCGAGCTACACTTACACACACCTACATCTAATGCTTAAAGAACATAATGTTTCTGTGGATGGCGAATTTATGCCTCACGAAACGATGATTGTTCAACACTCATATAACACCTTCAAAGGTGGCCATTAAGATGTCAATATATTTATATATATGATATATAATATGTTTATGTTTTACTTAAGGTTCTGTATTTTATATTTATGGCATACCTTTATTGTTTTCATTATTGGTAAACGCGATATTTTCATTTTAGGAAGTGCGGACTACCGCCCCCTCAAAGTGATTTGAATCGTTAATCCCATATGTGGGATTTATAAAGGATGGAGTAAATGATATTATATATGATATTATACTGGAATTATAATATAATTTTATATAATTATGATTTCATTAAATACGAAATAGAAATGAAAGTAGCGTTCATGCGTACGTACGGCTTACCGTCTCCATGAACGATGAATTTCATTTCTTACCTCTAAACGTTATGGAATATTATAAATGCATGTATATACTGGATATATATGAGATATATGATATCTATATCATGAATATAATTCTGGATATAATGGGTATATCACCACATGAAGAACTTGTAATTATAAGAAGTTTATTTTTGACTCAAGTACCAAAGATCGACAAAACGACCGTTATTAACTTAAATAAATAGATAATGTTCATAACATGGTAATAAGTTATATAAAAGGAATAAAAAACATGAAAAAGGTTCTAAAAAATTATAAATTAACTCTAGTTTATTATTCTGGAGGTTAAAGAACGGTTGAGTCAGGACAGGACACAAGGTAAGAGAATTTCTTAACCCAATTTCCATTCTTTGGGTTAATCTCCTAATTTCAAATTATGTCATGATATTATTATATCCTATCTTTTATTAGTAATTTCATTATCTTTAATTATAGTGAATACACATAATATATATATTTTATTTAAAAAATGATCTTCGAAAGGTACTTTGTCTCAATCTCCATTCATTGAGGCATATTTTTTTATACACAAATTTCGTTTATATGGTGTATAAACCCCTCTGACTTATACCTTTATTCAAAAGGAATCTTTTTATACAAAATCATTTTACTAAACAACAAAAAGGAATGTTTTTCTTGTCATACGTATGCAGAGACAACGAATTCTCTGCCACCGTAACCATTATTTGAGTTTCGGCTTCCCTTACAAGCCATGACTTTTTTTTAAATGAAAAATAAATACCATGTTTTAATTTTCTTTTATTTTGGTATTGAAAATGGTTTTGGTAAGGTTTTTATAATATCAATGTGTTGTATTGATATCTTATGATTGAAACGTGGAAATGTTATGTTTCATTTATGCACGTTTTATGTGATACGATTATGTTATAGTTTATGATATGTTTAAAACTGTTCATTTGAGGAATGCATTGGACTTAATAAGTGAAGGGTGGAGCCCGCTATAGCTCCTCGATGCATCGGTAGGTCTCATGAGACAAACTAGTGTTTTGGCATGAGGCCTTGACAAAATCTTATTTGTGGTCTTGGCACGAGGCCTTGGCTACTTGGTTATGATAGTCTGGAATTATGCATTTCATCATTATTAAAGTGGTTATTGATATTGCATGTGATTATTCGACTAGTAGAATATCCATGTGAGTAAGTAAATGGAATTATTTAATTTTATTTTTTCCATATTATGCCGAAGTTCATGTTTAAAAATTATTTTGTTTTAGTTATAAATTTCTTTAAATGTTAATGTTTATTTATGAAAGCATCCGCAATATTGTTATCCTTACTGAGTATGTGAGCTCACCCCTTTCAATGTTTTAATATTTTCCAGGATGTGAAGACGTATTTTATGAATGACCTGCAGGGATAGTCAGAAGAGGATATGAGTGTGGACTATGTAGACTTTGTTATTGTAGTTTTTTACTTTATAATGTAATGTAACATTTATGAATGTATCTTGTGTTTCCAAGGCTACTAAACTAATCGGTCTTTCGAGACTTGATCTTTTGTGATCATGCAAATGTTACGCAATAACGCACCAACTCTGGGATGCTGGGGTCAGGGCACTACAGTTGGTATCAGAGGCAGTTTAGTGCTAACCTTGGAAGCTAGATTTAGATAAACTCTGATTAGAAAACATAGCCCAATGATATACTTTGAGGATTAGTATAGAAGAATTTCCAAGAATTTTGGTAATTATAGAGAGTTCATGAGTCTTCTGAGCAATACATCCTTGTCTGGATACGAGAAGGTAGAGGTGGCTTTAGCACAGATGTACCTAGGGGTAAAACCCGAAAACACCGCTTTAATCTAGACTCGAATTGGAACTGGTGCACGACAACAGGCCTTGCTGCACTCTTGGTTACGACACTCCCGGGGGATATGCTTAGGATAATTCTCATTTTCTTTACAAACCACTATGAAGGGTTATGAGTATATACTTCCTCAAAGAAAACATTTTTATGATTATGGATTATATCGATAAACAGTTCAATTTATGTTAAGTATTTTATAAGTATGGAATTATGTATTTTGATTCATAAACTAATCTACTTTATGCCATTGTTTAGAAATGGCGCCTAGTGGAAGGAATGGAAACCGTATCAATGCACGCACTCCGTGTAGGGATTTCCCTCCTGCTCAAGATAATTATTATGGAGCTGGAGATACAACTGGTGCTGATCAAATTATTACCATACTGGGAATACTCACTCGGGTTATGAATAATAACCTTACTCGTATGAAGCACCCTGATCCGCAACGTGGAGGATCAATGTTAGACCGCTTCATGAGGCATCAACCGAAAACATTTAATGGGGGTACAAATCCATTAGTAGCTGAGCAAGGATAAACTCCTTAGAGAAAATATTCAACACCTAGGGGAGTAGTGAAAGGGAAAAGGTTATCATGGCAGTTTACCGCCTCACTGGAGATGCTGATCAATGGTGGTCATTGATTCAAAATACAAAGGAAGATGAAGAAGTATCAAGTATGGAATGGAAAGAGCTCAAATATCTTTTCTCAGAAAAATACTTCCCCCATGACCATAGAGCAGATATGGAAAGGCAATTTCTGAGTCTGAGGCAGAAGGAGGATGAGAATGTCGCAACGTATGAGGCCAACTTTACAAGTTTAGTGAGACATGCTGCAGATTATATACGTAACCCAAGAAGTAAGATTGATCGTTTATTTGATGGGTTAAAACGGTTTCTCTGTCTATCCTTTGTCTCACAATCTTTCTCGTCGTATGAAGATATTGTCTCATGTGCTATCAAGACAGAAAAGGAATTCTCTAAATCTTATGACAATAAAGTAATGCATGAAAATAAGAGAACGGTGGAATAAGAGACAGATAAATGGAATAAGGGAAAGAAGGATTTCCCATTATGGGATAATTGTGAGAAGAATCACCCTGGTACCTGCCTAAATGAAATGGAAGTTTGTTATAAATGTGGAGAAGAAGGTCACTAGGCTCGTGATTGCAAGGGAAAGAAAGAGGCTATCAATGTTGAATTCTACAATTGTAGGGAAATGGGGCATTATGCAACTGAATTTCATAAGCGTCAGGGAAACTTATCTCCGAAAAGGCCAAGGGATCAAGGCCAATCTTATGCTGTGACTACAGTTGAAGTGGAATAATTAATGTATTGGTGCTTTTGGACTCATGGATTATATTCTGGTTATTAGAATAATGTGATATATATATAAGGATTGTATTGTAGTACTTGTTGATTTCATTAATGTTTTAATATAATGAAGGTAATCATATTTTTTGTATGAGACAATAAGAGAAACTTTACCTTGTTTGAGGAATCTGATGATACAATTGATTTTTGAATTTAGAGACCTTTTAGAGAAAGTCTGGATAGAGGTATTTTGGATAACAATAAATGTTGGAATGGATTAAGTTGATCTTTGGATAGTATTGTTTAAGGTTAAAACATTTCTGATGATTATTTTTGGAATATTATAATACTATAGTTTTATGAAAAGGACAACTTGCAGGGTGGGGCATAACCCATCGCGTCGGACAAAGCTGCAGGAATCGAACCCACAACCATAGTGCGACAGGCCTTTATTACCTACCACTAGCCTACAGGAAGTCCTTGGTTATTAAAAAATAGTTTTACTAATCTAAATGGTATGTGTTAATATTTGGAACCTTATACAATTAGGATAAATAGAATATTTTTGAGTTCTATTACCTTTTAGAGTGAAAGGTAGGTTTGTGGTAAATATTTATTAAAAAATGAAAGTCTAAATAACAAGTATGTATATTCCCTTATGTTCTTAGTAAATCTCCTAAATAAATTCCTCTACTTTATAAAAGTTAATATAAAACAAAAAATTTTCTAGTTAACTTTTCCAACTGGGGATTCAATGACCGTTTAACCAATCACATGTTTGTGATTTTCATATGGTTAACATTCTCCTAATCCAGTTTTCTACAACTTTCCATCAGACCTTGATGGTTTGTTTTTCTTCCATATCCATATTTTCATAGAATCATAGTATGGACTATCTCGGGTGACCTTTGTACTTATCTTTCTTTCTTTTAAAGTTATATTTTTATTAACCTTATTTCCGATGTGGGTTTTCCACAAAGGTATTATCTATTTTCAACTTTTTATTTTCAAAGAAAAATTTCAAATTGTAAGGATGCAATTTATTGAAGGAGGGGAGAATGTAACACCCTGAGCTTCCATGATACACTTCTCATTCAATAATGCAATAGCTTGCATTGTACGCAACTTCGAGTTCTAACACACCGAAACTAATAAAAGTAGCCTTTATGAATAGTAACACCCACCTTTTGAAATGATATAAATTTTACATTTCAAAATGTACTTCATTTTTGGATTCGGAATATTGAAATTAGCCTATGTTGAATTTTTGGTATTTTTCTGAGAACTTCCAATTTTTTTTGAATAGTGAAAAACACTTAAAAAAAACATTTTTAATCAAAATAATTTATAGTGATAAATTATACTATTGAGCTGTTTAAAGTATAATTAGAATATATTTTTACCATTTTATCCAATGGTGTTAATTATAATTAATTTTACATTGAAATTGGACATAAACAATTGTCAATCTTTTGATATATATTGTTTCTTAAAAACACGCTATTTGTTGTGACAGCGGGAATTAATTTTAAAATTAATTAATGCATCTTATATGTTTGGAATTTTGTAAAATAGACATCATTTTTGAATTCTGAATATCAATTATAGCTTAGGGTGAAATTTTTGCAGTGTTCTGAAAAACTTCAATTTTTATGAATAGTGAAACCACTAAGTGGTAGTTAAAAAATGATTTTTCGTTTAATTGAAACATTACCACTTCTGTGATTTTATTTTAAAAAATATGACATACATGGTTGTCATTAGGATGTAAAATTTTCTTCAATGGGATTAAAATAATTTTTTTGGTGAATAATAACTTTTAAGATTATTTAATCACGATTAAAGGTATTAAGTGAAATTTAAGGTAAAAATGATATTATAAAAATATTAAAATACCATTACACTTGTCCTACCCCTATTGGATGTGTCATGGCCGACCAATACAATCCATGTGTCAACTTGGGGACCCCATGGGGCCAATAGTTTAGGAAAATGACATAAATAAATTTAATTTAAAGTTAAAATAAAAATGTCACAAACATAAGTTATGTTACTACAACAATTTTTAAATGGGGTTATAAAAGTCATATTTTTTACTATAAATTTTAATTAGAAATATAAAAATATTTCCTACATCATGATATTTTTTTCATAATTTTTAGACAGTAAATAAATTAAATTATTTATGACACCATGGTGATGCAGCGATTACCTCAATAATTAACGATTAAAATAAAATGAAACGATAATGTAAAATCCAAGGCATAAACTTGTCAAAAACCAATTGGATGAGTATATTTAGAACCCTTATCACCTTAGTCTCTAAGTATATAAGTTTGGGAAATTAAAATTTGAGACTCATTATATAATAAAGTAACATTTCATTACTTTCCAAGAGTGGCCCTCCTCCCACTTATAAAAGGCCCCCACCACTACCACCTTAATCACACATTCAAAGACTTTTGGCTCGACCAAACTCTGCCAAAATACTCTCCCAACTTCCCTATATTACTCATAGAAGCCTCACTTTGGGAAGAATTCATTCCAAGGAAGCCTTTGGCTCTAATCAAAAAAGAGTTACCCGATTTTATGGTAATGTGTTCTCTTAAGTTATTTTGTTTTAATTTCCTTCTCCAACCCCCTAAACTCTTTTTATTCATTTCTTTTGTAACAACACCAGTATCATAAATATACAAGGATGTTGTTATAAGAATTATTCGAGCTACACTTACACACACCTACATCTAATGGTTAAAGAACATACTGTTTCTTTGGATGTCGAATTTCTACCTCACGAAACGATGATTGTTCAACACTCATATAACACCTTCAATGGAGGCCATTAAGATGTCAATATATTTATATATATGATATATAATATTTTTATGTTTTACTTATGGTTCTTTATTTTTCATTTATGGCATACATTTATTGTTTCCAATATGGGTAAACACGATATTTTCATTTTAGGAAGTGCGGACTACCGCCCCCTCAAAGTGATTTGAATCGTTAATCTCATATGTGGGATGTATAAAGGATGGAGTAAATGATATTATATATGATATTATACTGGAATTATAATATACCTTTATATCATTATGATTTCATTAAATACGAAATAGAAATGAAAGTAGCGTTCATTCGTACGTACGGCTTACCATCTCCATGAATGGTGCATTTCATTTCATACCTCTAAAAATTATGGAATATTATAAATTAAAGTATATAATGTATATATATAAGATATATGATATATATATCATGAATATAATTCTGGTTATAATGGATAGATCACCACATGAACAACATGTAATTATAAGAAGTTCATTTTTGACTCAAGTACCAAAGATCGACAAAACGACCGTTATTAACCTAAATAATTACATAATGTCCATAACATGGTAATAAGTGATATAAAAGGAATAAAAATCTTGAAAAAGGTTCTTAAGAAATTATAAATTAACTCTATTTTATTATTCAGGAGGTTAAAGTACAGTCGAGTCAAGACATGACGCAATGTAAGGGATTTTCTTACCCCAATTTCCATTCTTTGGGTTAATCACTTACTTTCAAATTATGTCATGATATTATTATATCCTATCTTTTATTTGTAATTTCATTATGTTTAATTATAGTTAATACACATAATATATCTATGATATTTAAAAAAAATTATCTTTGAAAGGTACTTTGTCTCAATCTCGATTCATTGAGGCATATTTTGTTTTATACACAAATTTGTTTTATACAGTGTATAAACCCCTTTGACTTTTACGTTTATTCAAAAGGAATATTTTTATACGAAGTTTTTTACTAAACGACAAAAAGGAATGTTTTTCTTGTCCTACATATTCGACGACAACGACTTCTCCGCCACCGTAACCATTATTTGTGTTTCGGCTTCCTCTACATGCCATATCTTTTTTTAAATGAAAAATATATTCCAAGTTTTAATTTTCATTTATTTTGGTGTTGAAAATGGTTTTGGTAAGGTTTTTATTATATCAATGTGTTTTATTGATATCTTGTGATTGAAACGTGGAAATGTTATGTTTCCTTTATGCACGTTTTATGTGATACGATTATGTTATGGTTTATGATAAGTTTAAATATATTCATATGATGAATGCATTGGACTTAAGAAGTGATGGGTGGAGCCCGCTATAGCTCATCAATTCATAGGTAGGTCTCATGAGACAAACTAGTGTCTTGGCACGAGGCCTTGACAAAATCTTATTTGTTGTCTTGGAACGAGGCCTTGGCTACGTGGTTTTGATTGTCTGGAATTATGCATTCCATCATTATGAAAGTGGTTTTTGATATTTCATGTGATTATTCGACTATTAAAGTATCCATGTGAGTAAGTAAATGGCATTATTTAATTTTTTTCCATATTGTGCTGAAGTTCAAGTTTAGAAATGCTTTTTTTAGTTATACATTGCCTTAACTGTTAATGTTTATTTATGAAAGATTTCGTAATATTGTTATCCTTACTGAGCATCTAATCTCAACCCTTTCAATGTTTTAATATTTTCCAGGATGTGAAGAAGTATTTTATGAATGACCTGCAGGGATAGTCAGAAGAGGATATGAGTGTGAACTATGGAGAATTCGTTATTGTATTTTTTCACTTTATAATGTAATGTTACATTTATGAATGTATCTAGTGTTTCCAAGGCTACTAAACTAATCAGTCTTTCGAGACATTATCTTTTTTGATCATGCCAATGTTACGCAATAAAGCACCAACTCTGGGTAGCTGGGGTCCAGGAGTTACAGTAAAAACATAAATTTTTAAGCTAATCCCGTAGATGTGGCCAGAAAATAGGATTTTAATGTGAAAATGTTCAAAATTTTATTATGTTTTCTCTCTATAAATTAAATAAAAAATTGAATCTAATGACTTAAATTTGATTAATAAGTATATAATTTAACTATTGTTACTTGAAAACAAATTTAATATAAAATTTCACATTAATAATTATTTAAAAAAAATGCAGTTTTCAACTAAAATGTATTATTTTTCATTATTCATTAAAAAATGAAACTTCTCCAAAAAATACAAAACCTTCACCCTATGAATTTTTTTACATTACAAATTTAAAAAGGATGTTTACTTTTATAAGTAAAATTTATAAATGTATCAAAATTTAGATTTAAAATAATTTTACCATAGAATGGATTTAAAACTCGGTCTTATATTTAATACTAGCTAACTCAGTTTTGTGTGTAGCATATATATAACATGATGCATTATATATGTAAATCTAGAGAAAAAAAATTAATTTTATTATAAAATGAATATTTTATAAATTATTTGGGTGTTAGATTGTCTCCACCTTAATTTCATAGTGTCCTCCAAATTTAAACATGATCTCAATAATCAACGGTTTGATATTTTAATATTATATTGTTAAAAACCCACATCAAAAATAGGGTTAATGAAACATATTTATAATAATAAGAAAAAAAAGAGAAGTTCACAAAAAAACTAGGCTTTAAAATTGGATAATATTAGTGAAAACATGTATAAGAAAAAAACTCTAACTAGAAAGGTTTTCTAGAGAGTGATGGAAAATATGTTGAACTAAAATTTTTCGACAACAAAACCATAAACCGGAGGTGTGAATAAAGATCCCTGATATCATCAGAAATGATGATAATTGGAAACCGTTTTTGTTTGATGACAATTTTCCCCAGATTTTAGGATTTCATTCACTCCTTATGAATAAATATATGTATACTTAACTGTTTCATTATTATTTCCTAAGCATAATCTTATCCTTTGGTTGTGTCATGAACTATTTCTAGTACATTTCATAGCATAAATTTCATCATATGGTTAAGTAACACATTAAACTCTAAAACCTCATTCATATTTCAACTTAAACCATTTAATAAATTGTTAACCTTATTTCTCTTAAATGTATTATGATCCGAATCATTATAAAAAGTTATAAGGATGTTAGTAGTATCTATTTTTCTTTATCTATATCAGTAATCATTTTCTCAACATCATGAATATATTAAGGATATATTTACCTCATTGATGTGATTTCCAAGATGTTTAACTCATCACTGAATCATTTTTATTTGTCATCAATACCATTAACCATGTTATCTCAAATACCTAATGAAATAGTACTACAATATAATCTTTATATATTTCATTAATTTTATAACCAGTACATTATTGATAAAATTCTAAAATAAAAAAAGCTATTAAATCAAAATACAGGAACATTAATCATTCAACATCGATTGAAACAATAAAATATTGTTGACATTGATCCCTTATCTTATTCTAGGGTATATTATCTTGGAATTTGGGAATTAATTTCCATATTGCCTCATATCCTTACAGTAAAACCATTGAACATTAGAAAATTTGTTGTTTTCATTGAAATATTGAGCGTGGTGGAATTTTTCTCCACACATGAATAAAATTATATTAACTTTTAATCGTATACCAAAGTGTTTCCTTCCAAAACTATCACATGATGGAAAATACTTCTTCACATTTTTCACTCTATCGACATATTGATATAATTTCCTCTTATTCTCATTATTCCCTTTGATTCCATAAGACTTGGAGAATTATTTCTCTATCTTAATTGCACATAATACAATTTCATAATATGTAGAAAAATTTTGAGTCACCAGTTCCCTTAAGATACTTTTCTGAATCCTTTCAATGAAATGAACAATATTGAATTCTATGTTACCAATTAAATTAGTAGTAGAACTTTCTAACCTTATAAATGATTCTTTATACATGGTAACACTTTCTTCCTCCCTTTTATTTAAATTAAAGAACATTCTATTCATCTCAATTTGTTTCTCATCAGGGATGTAGTTATTGAAGAATGTCTCCTTTAAATATTTTCATTCTATGAGTTCTGTCTCTTATTCCTCTCTAATATTATAGATCAATGAACACTATTGATCAACATCGTATTTGAGAGAATAAACTAAAAGTTAAACCTTTTCCTTTTTCCCACATCCCAACAATGCAAATATCTTATCCAAAGACTTAATCCACGGTTCAGTAGTAATTTGATCAGTACTCCCACTATAAGAAGGGGGAAACTATCCAATAAAGTTATACAACATTGAAGCATCTCATTGTGGATCACATTTCTCCATCCGGGCAAAGTTATGCGTCACAACATGATTAATATGTTATAATATATTTATCACTTTCTTAGTTCAAATAACGTAAATATAGGATTTCTTAGTATGGAAACCTCTACGTTGTCCATGACTATTGATACCGTACTTCCTCCAAGATTCCATATCTAAATAGAGGAATTAACTAGGTAAGATCCTATCATAATGGAACATAATGTGTAATCCCAAAACTAGTGATATAGTTAACATAAATTGATATATTAATGAAAAAATAATCTTTTAATAAAAAAAAATGTTTCATTTGGATGTTTTTATATACTTATCTTCAAATTATAACATAGTGTTATATTTCATAATCTATGATTTCTAAATCTAAATTATAATGTCAATACTAAAAATCTTTTGATACCAACTATAGTGCCTCACCCATATAATCCAAGAGCTGATGCATTAGTTTGTTAAATTGGAATGATTATATTGAACCAATTACCAGTGTATAGATCAATTTAGTAGTGTTTGAAAACTATATTATAAAAATTAAACCCATTTAAAATTGGGGATAAAAAATATTTCATAAAAAAGTAAAAGAACATAATCATTGAAAATCATTCAAAGGATTCCTGTTCAGAACATGGGGGAGAGAAATATAATAAGGGTGATCTCAAATAATCAGTAATGGTATGTAAATTGGAGGTAATCATGAATCAATAAGAATAATCAAAATGGAAAGGTAAAAGAAACTAGAAACACTATCCATTTAGAAAAAAATCTAAGGCATAATCAATATGGAAAGGTATATAACCAAAACACATGAATTAAATCAGTAATATGAGAATGAAACTTTTCCATGGATTTTCTAACTAATCTAATAATCACATGGAATAAAAAAAATTGATTTCATAATGATGTAACACATAAAAATAGATTTCTAAAACACACATTTTTGAGGCTTTATTCCAAGAATTTATCACCATAAATTCTACATGATAAGAATATATTATTGTCGAGACTTTATGCAATGAATTTAATAAATGTGTAAGGACTCAGCCAAAACCAGATCTTGTTTGGCTCATGAAACCTACTGATGCATCAAGGGGGTATATTTATCCACACCAATCAGATATGAAATAAAAATCATTCATCATATATCATAAAATTGATTTAAATAAACAATACCCCTAATCGTCAAATAACCATATTGAGTAGAAGATATTGATTTATTAATATTAATTACTCAAATAACTATTAAAGTGAATACATTAAGTAAAAATGATATATGGTTTTGAAAAAAATAATACCCATGAAAAATTATATGGATATTTAAAATATATTATTATTTCCAAAAAAACAATTACAATAAAATGATTTTTTCAAGAGAAATTAACCAATCCCAAAAGAAAATGAGATTTCAAGGATTACTTTTACCACTTGGGTAATTTTGAAATCAGGCCCCTTGGATGAGATAATTCATAGAGAAAGTTAAAAAAACATTATGAATGAATGAATAATTATATTAATTGTCAAAGGTATAGAATAAACCCCACATTTAAGTGAATTGTTTCATAAATGATAAATAAGTATTAATGGAATGTAAATTGAGATGATATTACTTATTACTTTGTAACTTTTAAATTACACTCCCCATGAAAGAAATAACATTACATGGAACTATAAATACCATGAAGATAAAATTATTCATGATATAAAATACAATAGGGGTAGAATATACATCTCACAAGGGAAATAAGTGGTGAAAATGGTGTATTCCTCATGAAATGAAATATGAGACAAGAATCCCTTAACTTGCATTTCATTTGGGATGAATTACCTTTAACCTCCTGTATAATGATTTTAAAAATGTTATTAAATTACAACATAACCATAATAATATTTATAATATCATATATCATCTTCCTATAATATACTATTACCATTTTATTAAAAATATATTACTATTTTCATTATTTCAGGTGTTAATTGCCTAGTTTTGCGAGTATGTTTGGACTTGATTCTTAATGTTATTATCAATTAGATTATAATTTAATCAACTAAATAATGTATGAAATTGTTTAAATATCATATATAAACATAATATATATATTTATAATAATCCATAATATTTTTAGATAAGAAGTGAAATGCACCGTTCATAGAGACGGTAGGCCGTACAAAAACATGAACGCTAAATTAATTTAATTGTCATATTAAAATATTGAAAAGTAAATGATATATTTTTATATTATAATTATAGTATCATATTTATTTCATATATGTCACATACGTTTGTTAAAACCATCCTTAATACATTCAATGTATAGTGTGAATGAATCATACCCCTTTTAGGAGGCAGTAGTCCACACATCCACAAACAATGATGTCAAATTTACAAAAAATAAGAATCATTGTGGTCTGTGTTATATAAAAATTAAAGAAGTATAAATACAACATAAATATAATATATATCTTATAAAAACATTTTCTTCACCACAATTACCTACCATTGGAATTTTTAATGATAAAATGATCAACATCATTTCATGAGGAACTTGTTCTCCATACAGAGGAATGGTAAATTCATTACCCATTTGATGGATATTTTGGTAGTTGTAAGTGGAAAAATAAATGTAAAAATATATAAGTATATTTAGTATAGTGATTTTATTTAATAATAAGTTTACAAGAATAATTAAATGATTTTATAAATAAATAAAACAAAAATGACTATTTAAGAATGTTACCTCTTTTTGAGGTAACTCCTTTTCATTTCCACCAAAGAATAACCTAGTATTTATTTCAACCAAATGTTAGTAATATCAATCGAGATTAGGGTTTTTTGATGTTATTTATGCTGAGTTTTGATGATCAAAATGTCTTGATAGGTTTGATGAAGTGGGAGGGGTGAGTGTCATTTTATTGTGGATGGTTAGTGTAATTAATGTAAATATAAAAAGGTAAATGCTATTGGGAGGTAAACCCTATCTAACATGGTTCAAAAATTAGAAAAAAAAATTGATTAAATTTTAATTATGTTCGATACAAACTCACAGCATAGAAAAATAAAATCATATTTATGATTTTGTTCCTTAGTCTTCATGTTTCCATCTTTTCATTATAGTTTTTATTAGAGTAATGGGGTTTATATCTGAAGTAATTTAACTATTAAGACTAAATAAAAGTGAGGTTTATTAGAAAATATATACCAATAGAAATCAAAATATTATTAAAGATTTTAAAAATAAAAATCTCATGTTTTTTGGAAATTAATTTTAAAACAAGCACATGTAACGCACAAAAACACAATATTAATCAGAACTGTGCTAACAATATTTTTACATTCCATGGGTCAATACGTTATTTATAAAATGTAAATTGGTATATAAATAGAAAAAAGTTATATTTATCCTTAATTATAAATCAATTAGCACAAAAAATGATATATTCATACAAAAAATAATTTAACACCATATGTAATTTAATTTAATTTACATTTATTGTTTTTAGAATCATGTACTTTTTTTTAATTATTAACTAAATATTCATTGAGCAAGAGTTTTCTTAAGCGTTTAATGAGATTATGTTATATCAAAAAAATAATGTTAAATTGTCATGATAATAAAAACAATTTAAATAAAAAAATAATATTTCTAAATGAATATATGTAGCTTCATCCATACTCTAAATCATTAAAAATATTAATGGTAAGGAAGGCTCTTTTTAGCCTTTTTTCCTTACTAAACATATTATATAGATCAATTTCAGGAACATGTGTACCAAAAACTACTAAAATTCAAAAAATAAAGGATATAGAAGAAATATTATCGCCCAATGGAATTTAGGCATGTTAATAAGTCATTTTGGCACTTAATCGAACATTTTAGTCCCTTGTAATGATTAATTTTACATTAAACGATATAATTAATTTTAATTAATCCCACTAATCATTTCTGTCAAAAAACAAAGTTGATTTCAATAGAATATAAAAATTATAATGGTTAAAAGATTTTTTTTCTATTTTTCCAAATTCAATTAATATAAGTGGGAAAATTATATTCATATCCAATCCTACAAATGTGGCAAGAGAGAAGGGTTTTTAAAGTTAAAATGTTCAAAATCTCATTATGTTTTAAAATTTAAAGTAAAAATAAAAATGATTATAATAACCTAAATTGGATTAATATATATAATTTATAAATATTGTGACATTAATGTGAATTTCAAATATAATTTATCATTAATAATTATTATAATGAAAAGAAAGTTTTCAACTAAAATGCAATATTTTTCACTATTAATCGAAAAAAGAATTTTCTCAAAAAAATAACAGAAATTCACCCAAAGAAAAATTTTAAATAAAAAATTAAAAAATGATTTTTATTTTTACAAATAAAATTTATTAATGTTTCAACATTTAAATTTAAAAAAAATCAGCTTTAATAGGAATTAAAGCTCAGTATAATGTGTAATGCAAACTAACTCAGTTTTGTGTGCAGTGTAATAAGAACATGATGTTGCATATATGGAATGATAGAAAAAAATTAATTTTATTAAAAAATTATAATATTATAAAGTATTGGGTTTTTATATAGAATCAATAATTATTGAAGGATATACTCTCTGAATACAACGATATTCCAGATTCACTATGATGAAAATATGTTTGTCGATTGGTTCGGGGTATAAGAAGATACATGCATTCCCAAATGATTTTTGTGCTATTTGGGAAGGAATAAAATGGTATGTAAGAGTTTCCTAAATATGGGACATCACAAAATAAGTTGAAATAAAATTCATATATCAATTTAGTCGTCACAAAAATTTCTGCTAAGGTAATTTGGCATCTTTCAATAATTCCACATTTTAAAATTATACTTGAAAATTCAAATGATGAAAAAAGGATATTTTGAAATTAATATGAGAAAATATTATTTCTAAAATTACATTATCTAGTTGATTTTCTAAAGTTGAAAAATAATTGATCAATAGTTTCCTCACTTCAGAAAAGAAGTTAAACATTCTAAAATTGTATTGTACACAGATAAAATTAATACATATTAGATCCTTAATAGAAAAAAAGTCCATGGAATTTTTTTTTAATTTATCACTTATCAATTTTTTTTTTATAAAATAGAAATATATCATGTTGTGGTTAATGATTTCTGATCCAAAATAGCCCAGAAATAATATTGATGTTTTCCTATCACTATTAATTGATTATTCAAATTTTTATTGAGATGAAGGTATCAATGTTAATGATTAATATAGAATAAAATATTTTCAAATGCATGAAATGATTATGATAACTATAAAGGACTTCCAATCATATGGATATTTTTCTAGATAAAGTGTTAAAGGGCCTAAAAAGATTCCAATTTCAAAGAAGGAACTTTATATTATTAACTACAATATCAGATAAAATAATATAAAGGGTTTATTGATGGGATTTTTATGGAAAACTCTTATTTAATATTAAAAATCTAATTAAATCGATTCCATGAAATTGATATTTATCTAAGCCCTTTTTTACTAGTCAAAATTTTTTAGGGTGAAAAACATTACTAAAACATTTAGAAAGTCACAAAAATATTGTAATGATTGAAATATTTGGATGAAACAATCAACATTTTTTTATATTCCATATTGGATATATAATGACGTTAAATATAAAATGTATGTCAAAAATTTTGAGAAGAAGAACTATGATAATTTAATTTGAATGTTGTTAGATATTAGAATAAAGGCTAAGGATGAGATTAATTCAGGATTTGACTAACATTAAATGGGAATAAATTTGGAGTAATATCCAACTTTTAATGAAAGAAAAACATACCTACATATGTCTTGTTATACAATATATAAGGTGGATAATATTAGTTTTTTTAGCGACTCCATGGTGTCAATGCTCCTCAAAGTTATTCATTAAATGCCAAAAAAAATTCCCCACTAAAATATTTGAAGTTAATAGCAATGTAATCTCATGATTATAATAAAATGATATAACAACGACTAATACTTCCATTATTTGGAATAATACCCATCAGTGTCAGAATGACTATCATAAAGGTGTGTTATTTTTTCAACTACTTTTGTAAAAAATGATTTTTTTAGAATTCATTCATAAATTTAGAGAACATTGTAGTTTCAATACATTGATATCTAGAAATGTACCTTCCAACATATTTTTTTGAAATGATCGTGCATTTAATGGTTTATTTTGTGTGAGAAATAAATCATCATGGTTCTGTATATCTACATTGAAAGTATACTTTTTAATGGTATATAAATATATTGAAGGGGTATGTTAAGAATCCATATCATCCAAAAGCCTCGATTGTTGATAAGTATATTTTGAAAGAGGTTTCATCATTATTACTAACTACGTATCTACAGTGGATTGTATTGTCTTGCCTACTTTTTCTCTAAAAGAGTTAGTTTAGGGGGAAAGAGGATCCCCAAATTGAATGTAGAATTGTTAACATGTGAACAAACAATGTATGGACATTTATTTATCTTAATTAAAATAGATTATGCTCAACCATATATTACATTTCATATTAATGTGAAAAAACAACATTTTACTAGTAATAAAGATATGTAGATATTGAATGAGCATAAATGTTATCCCTTAGTTTAATAAAACAACGCACAGTAGATCAAATACATTAGAAACATTGTGATGGTTTGTAAGTGGACCATGTTTAAATTTGATATCATGATATGGGCATGAAATTAATTGATATACACTACTGGAAAGGAGTTATTTATGATATGGTATTTATGACGGGGTCCTGTCACAAATACCCCATTGCGGAAAATTACATCACAAATAGTTTTTTTTGTGACAGTATAACGACCCATACTTTACATACATTTTTAATACTTCAAAAATTGAAGCACACTTTTTACAACATATGATAAAACCACAAAGGACCGTATAGGTATAGTGTCTTTAGAAACTGGGAAACATAAACAACTGGTTCATAAATCTTCTACAGTGTCTCCCATTTATTTCATCATATCTAGGGTCCCTTTTAGCATATTCTACTTAATATCAATCTTCCTGACCTGGGGAAAAGAAAACATAAAAGGGTGAGCTCAAATGCTCAGCAAGGGAAAATAAAGGAAATAAAAATCATATCATATCTTTATGAAAATCAAAACCTGCAAAAGAGATCATAATATCTTAACATGGAATAAATCATAGAAGTGAAAATGAGATCCCCATAATCATAACATAAAACTTGAAACTTTGTGGCATGCACACATAATCATGGAAAATCATTTCTTGTTAGTCATGACTCATTTCCAAGACTATCTTAGTGGACAAAGTCCCTTTCTGAACCGAGTTCACTCCTCGTTTCAGTCCTGTATCACTGAACCGAAATAACCTTCCGTTCCAGCCATGTCTATCTCATGAGATATAAAATCTTTACCCAATGCATTGGAGGGAGATATAGGTCCCACCCATCTTATAATGAATCCTTTCTTATGTGTGCCACATAATCATAAATCATACATCATCGTATAACACATGTAACAAAAATGGGATTCTTAAACAACATGACATCATAAAACAATTCATATAAGATAAATAAATTCATAAAAATGTTTCCATCACAACATAATCAAATCCATGTAATAATAGGGATAAAAACAGAACCCTTTTATTATCATAGATGGAAAATAATTTTGATAAAATACTTGAACTTCATTCCTGAGGAAAATATCCTTTCTACTTCAAAAAAACACATTTCCTTTCTTAACATGTCATACAATTTTAAACTAAAAGAAGTTGATTAAAAATAAACTTGAATACTTGTAAAGGAAGCTTCTTGGAAATAATGTTTTATAAATCCATTCATGCCGTATAAGTTTAAAAAAACATTCTTCGTACTTTTGTCAGAAAATTCAAAAAGTACCTCGTACGAAAAAACGACAAAAGATTCCTTTCATATTCTTTACTAAAAACTCACCGAAGGGTAAAATTGGATTTAAACTAGTGTAAGTGGATGGAAACAATATTTCATATTGAGGGAACATTGATGTGGATGATAAAATACACCCCAATAAATACTTACGAATAAACAATCTCGGATAAAAATGAGATTGTGATATTTCCCTTACCTTAGGTCCGATTTGCTTTGTTCGTGTCCGAAGCTCCTGTATAATGGTTTAAATAATGTTATTGACTTATTCCATAATAATACATATTGATATGATATCATATATGGTCATATTATTATCTTCTTGTTAGTAATATTTCATTGTTACTTGTTACTCGGGTCTTTATAACTTTTTGTTCTTATGCGTGTTTTGTCGAATAAATTCTTATTCTTATCTTTAGGTTATAGATAATTCATTTACAGAATGGTATTAGTGTAGTATATACCATATTCATTCATTCAATTCATTTATATAATCATTATGAAATGAAGATCATGTAGAACGAGTCGCATCACATCGTGGAGACGGTATTCCGTACGTACGCACGAGTGATGATATCGTTCCTATGATCGTGGAATTTTATTGGAGTATATATATATTATTTCAGAATCAATATTACTTCATAATAATCATATATATTTACTCATTACACCATTATACCCATCATTGTAAGGTGATGGTGGAAAATAGATTACACCACGGCGTGGAGACGGTATTCCGTACGTACGCACGCGCGGTGATTTCATTTTTCCGTAGGATGGATAGAAGGTGAATTAGGGTTGTTTCATATTTATAATAACATATCAGTATGTAAGTAATACTGATGTTATTACTTTATCATGAAACAACTAAAGAAGAAGAAGTTGAAGAAGAAAGAAATTGAAAAGATCGGTAATGGATATTACCTCTTCTTTGGAACGCCTCTTTGAATCCTCCACTTAAGAAACTAAGATTGGTCTTTGGAGAAGACCAGGACCTCTAGGATTTTTCTAGGGAAGTGGAGAGGAGAAACTGGCAGGGGTTGGCCGAGCTTTAGTGCTCAATTTGGTGTTAGGAGGAGGGGGAGGAGGTGCCCTTTTATAAGGGAGGAGAGGGGCACCATAGGAATATCTCAAAATATTATTTTATATTAAAGTCAAAATCGGTTTATAATGGTTCCAAAGGGTCTTATTTCGAAGCTAAAGTGGGGATGGGTCGAAATCCTATAAACCAATAAGATTTAGACAAGTTTAGGGTATTATTTTAACCTTATCAATTAGATTTAACTCTAAGTTAATTAATTTAACTTTTACCGTGTCTTTTTGTTTTCTTTCACTATATGGTTAATACACTTACTATAACATGCCAAACGAACCCCAAATTGTTTATTATTAATATATATATCCTTATCTAAGTCATGTGGCCGAACCTTAGATTTTTAGGAATAAAATAACAATTAATAATATAATATTTGATTGAAAAACTATTTTGTGTCAATTTTGACACTATTTGATATATGATTTTTGTGATAGTCATAACAGAATTATATGTTCGAACCAAGTTGATTAAATCAACATTAATATATCATAGTAACCTAGAAAATTAGTGGAATTCATAAAAAGTCTCAAATTACATTTATTTTGGTGTTTATAACATCAATTATGTCAATATTTCATTAATAAGATAATTACTGCATCATCATTGTGTCATAAATAAATTAAATTATATAATGTCTACAAATTACAAATAAAATACCCTTATGTAGGAAATCCTTTTAGCTTTCTAATGAATATTTATAGTCGAATTTATCTTATGTATAACCCCATATTAAAAATGATTTACTTATTAAACTTTGATTTAACTATTTTAACCATTCTTTAAATAAATTAATAATAAATGTCCTAATCTAATCCAAGTGGGCCTAAATGGTCATATTTTATTCCTAAGTTTGTTTTTGGTCGAATTAAACTTGTCCAATAGAATTAGGACATGTGTTAGGGTAATATTGATATCATATTTACCCTTAGTTACCCTATTTACTATTAACCGCGGTAAAAATAGTAAAAAGTTACTATTCACCAAAAAATTATTTTCATCTCATTGAACCACATTTTAGTCCTTGATATTAACCGTGTCTCTCGGATTTTTGAAATTCCATTCACAGAAGCGGTAAAATTTTGTTTTATGAAAAATTCAGTTTTTAACCTACCACTTAGTGGTTTCACTATTCATCAAAAATTGAAAGTTTTCAGAAAAATACCAAAATTTCACCCTAGGCTAATTTCGATATTCTGAGTCCAAAAATGAAGTCCATTTTGAAAAATAAAATTTATAAAATTTCAAAAAGTGGTTATTACTATTCATAACGGCTAGTTTTAATAGCATATTGTTGTTTAGTGAAACTCGGTATTGCGTACGACGCAAGCTATCGAGGAAGGTCGCGATTGCGTGTAAAGAAAGCCAAGCAAGTGTTGTGTAGAAAAAGATTCCTTTGATGATTTATATAACATAAAAGTCTCGGGTGTTACATTCTACCCCCCTTAAAAATAATTTCTCCCTCGAAATTCATCACTTTGTAACAAACAGATGAGGATAATTCTCCCTCATCATATCCTCAAGCTCCCATGTAGATTTTTCAAGTTGGTGGTTCCTCCATAAAACCTTCACCAAGCGAGTGGTCTTGTTTCGTAGGACTTTTTCGCAACGATCCAGAATCTCTATCGGCTGTTCTTCATAAGAAAGATCTTGCTCCAGCGGTACAACTTTTGAGCTGAGTACATGTAAAGGATCTGGTATGTACTTTCTCAGGATAGATACATGGAACACATCGTGAACTTGAGAGAGATTCGGTGGAAGCGCCAATCGGTAAGCTACCTTCTCAACACGATCCAGTATTTCGAAAGGACCGATATATCTAGGGCTCAACTTCCCCTTCTTTCCAAATCTCATAACCCTCTTCCAGGGAGATATTCGTAAGAACACTTTATCACCCACTTCAAACTCTAGGTCTTTTCTTCGGTTGTCGGCATAACTTTTCTGTCGACTCTGAGCCGCTCTTATGTGTTGTTGAATAGATCTGACCTTTTCTGCCATTTCATCAACGAGATCAGGTCCTAATAGCTTTCTTTCCCCAACTTCATCCCAGCAAGTTGGAGTCCTGCATTTCTTTCCATAGAGAGCTTCATAAGGAGCCATCTGAATACTGGAGTGAAAGCTATTATTATAAGAAAATTCTACCAAAGGTAGGTGTTGATCCCAACCTCCTTTGAAATCCATAGAGCAAGCTCTCAACATATCTTCTAGGGTTTGAATTGTTCTCTCAGACTGACCATCTGTCTGGGGATGATAAGCAGTGCTGAAACTCAACTCTGTATCCAGAGTATGCTGAAGACTTCGCCAGAACTTCGAGGTAAATCTCGGATCCCGATCAGATATAATAGAAAGTGGTACTCCATGAAATCTTACCACTTCCTTTACATATATCCTGGCAAGCTGATCTAGAGAGAAATCCTCTCTAATAGGAATGAAGTGTGCAGACTTTGTAAGACGATCAACTATGACCCAGATAGCATTATTGCTTTTGGATGTTTTAGGAAGTCCTGTGACAAAGTCCATAGTGATGTTTTCCCATTTCCATTCGGGTATGGGTAATGGTTGTAACATCCCCTTAGACTTTTGTCTCTCAGCTTTAACTTGTTGACAAACCAAGCATCGAGAGACATATTCAGCAACATCTCTTTTCATGCCATCCCACCAGAAGAACTCTTTCAGGTCCCTATACATCTTCGTGCTTCCAGGATGAATAGAGAATGAAGAACTATGAGCCTCATCCAGCAGCTCCTTCTTTAATTCGGGGATTGGAGGAACACAAACCCGATTCCTGAACTTTATTATCCCATCACAATCAAGGTTGAATTCAGGAACATTTCTCACCTTCTTTTGTAACTCGACATCTTCTTTCTGTGCCTCTTTAATCTTCACATGTATAGATGGTTGAACATTCATTTGAGAAAGATAAGATTTTTCCCCTTCCATTATAATTCCAAGATCCATCCTTTGTAAATCCATAAATATTGGATCTTTTGTGATCCTCATCATGGATAAACTAGCATGGTCTTGTCGACTTAATGCATCTGCCACCTTGTTTTCTTTCCCAGGGTGGTAATGGATTGAGCAGTCATAATCCTTAATCAGCTCCAACCATCTTCTTTGGCGCATATTCATCTCCTTTTGTGTGAAAATATACTTTAGACTTTTATGATCAGTATAAATATCACACCTTTCACCATAAAGGTAATGCCTCCAAATCTTTAATGCAAAGATTACCACAGCCAACTCCAAATCATGTGTTGGGTAATTTTGCTCATGGATTTTCAACTGTCGTGAGGCATAAGCTATCACCATATCATTTTGCATAAGAACACACCCCAATCCCTTCTTGGATGCATCACTGTAGATCACAAACCTTTCTCCACTACAAGGCAGTGTGAGCACAGGTGCACTGGATAACCTTCTTTTCAACTCCTTGAAATTCTCTTCACATTCCTCTGTCCAGACAAACTTAACTCCTTTCCGAGTCAACTTGGTGAGTGGATTAGATAATCGTGAAAAATCTTTTACAAAACGTCGATAATATCCAGCCAAACCAAGAAAACATCGGATCTCAGTTACTGTTGTTGGTCTTGACCATCTTTCGATAACCTCTGTTTTTGCTGGATCCACAGATATCCCATCTTTTGAGATTATATGACCCAAAAATGCAACTTTTTGAAGCCAAAATTCACACTTGGTAAATTTGGCATAAAGCTTCTCCTTTCTCAGGGTCTTCCATATAATTCTCAAGTGATCTTCATGATCTTCCTTGCTCTTTGAATAGACAAGAATATCATCTATAAATACTACCACAAATTGATCAAGATAGTCTCTAAAGACTCTATTCATTAGATCCATGAAGATAGCAGGGGCATTAGTAAGACCAAATGGCATCACTATAAATTCATAGTGTCCATACCTTGTACGGAAAGCCGTCTTTGGTATATCCTCCCTTTTGACCCTTAATTGATGATACCCTGAACGAAGATCAATCTTGGAAAAGTATTGAGCTCCGCGTAGTTGGTCAAATAAGTCATCAATGCGTGGGAGAGGATATTTGTTCTTAATAGTGATCTTGTTAAGTTCTCGATAATCAATGCAAAGTCTCATTGATCCATCTTTCTTCTTAACAAATAGAACAGGTGCTCCCCAAGGTGACGCACTAGGGCGTATGAATCCCTTATCAAGATTCTCTTGGAGTTGCTTCTTCAATTCCTACAACTCAATTGGGGCCATTCTATAAGGTGTCTTTGAAATAGGCAAAGCACCCGGTACGAGTTCTATTGAAAACTCAACTTCACGATTTGGTGGAAGACCCGGAAATTCCTCCGGAATGACATCATCAAACTACCGTACAATGGGCATATTCTTAATCGTGATTTTCTCACCAACCATTTGAGATAAATAACCTTCATTTAGTGGAATCAATACCCATAAGATGGAAGAAATTTCCACTGGAAGGTTATGTTCATCCTTGCATTGATAGACGATCGTAGATTGATCTGGAATATGAAATGTGACTTCCCTTATTTGGAAATCGATATGAGCTCCATGTAGAGAAAGCCAATCCATGCCAAGAATCACATCAAATTCCACTAAAAGAAGGATCACAAGATTTGCAGGAAGCACTTTCCCACAAACTTCGATCGGAGAAGAATTATAGACTTTTGATGCGATTGATGTGCCATTAGGTGTTGTCACAGCTAACTCAACATCTAATTGTTGAGGTAATACGGTGATACCATTAGAAAAGTCTTCAGAAATAAAAGAGTGGGTGGATCCAGAATCAAATAAAACATTTGCTACTTTAGAGTGGATGGTAAGTGTACCTTTCACCACATCGTTATCGTACTCCACATCGCTGATAGAAATTGCATGTGACTTTCCTTTGTCTTTAGCCTTAAGATTTTGTTGACGTCGACCATCATCATCAACCCTTGGATTTGGGCATTGATTGGCATAATGCCCCATCTCCTTGCACTTGAAACATTGAAGTGTAGTAGGTTCATTCTGTGTATCCCTTCCTTTGTTTGCGTCATTAGACATCTTCTTCCCATTATCACGGCATTCAAATGCCCGATGACCTTCTTTTCCACATTTAAAACATTTACTTGTCCCTTTAAGACAACTCCCTCCATGTTTCTTTCCACACTTTGAGCATAAGGAAAAGCTCATCTTCTTTTCCGTGTGCTCTTTAGATTTTTCTTTGAATTCCATCTTCCTCTTCTTATCAAACCCATGTGACTGATGGGTTACTCCAATCTCCATCTCGACTTTGAGAGCACATCGAACGATTTCCTCGTAGCTATTCAAGTCCCTTATGGCTAACGCCCTTCGAAGACTTGGTTTTAAGCCGCTAAAGAATCGATCGATCTTACTCTAAGGTTGGATAATAATACCAGAAGCGTACCTTGCAAGTCTTGTAAAATTTGCTTCATAGGTACCAACAGATTCATCATCCATTTGCTTCAGTTCAAGAAACTCTTTCTCCATCTTTGTTCGGAGAATACGAGGGAAGTACTTATTGAAAAATAAGTTCTTGAACTCGTCCCATTCCATAGACTCAATTTCATCCCTTTGCCTCGTATTCTTAACAAGATTCCACCATTGATCAGCATATCCTTCCAAACGATACACTGCTAGGATGACTTTATCATGCTCAGAACATTGAAGAACTGAAAATATCTTTTCAGTAGTACTAATCCATTGTTCAGCAACTAATGGATCAGTAGACCCGCTGAAAGAAGGTGGACGCTGCCTCATGAAGGATTCAACAGAATGTTGCTCCCTCCTCTGCTCGTTTGGAAATCCTGCATGATTCATAGCTTGAGAAAGTTGTGTGAGCATGGCTACAAGATTTTGCATTCCAGCTCCCATATCGTTTGTTTGCTCAGTGGGACAATCATTGCATTTCCCATCGCATTCCGCATTAACACGGTTCCTTCGGGTTCCAGCCATTGACTAAAACCAAGAAGAATAGTGTGAGCAACACTAATTATAATAGGAAACCACATAATTCAAGAATAAAATTTTCATGCTTAAGGTCTTATCCTAGGTTATTCAAGGCCATTTCTAAAACACTAAGATTGTGTTCTATGCTTAGACTTATCCTTAGGGTTCTTACTAAGGCTTTCACATCCTAGTTTCCAAAGGTTGACTATACCTTTCCTCTGATACCAACTATAACGACCCATACTTTACATACATTTTTAATACTTCAAAAATTGAAGCACACTTTTTACAACATATGATAAAACCACAAAGGACCGTATAGGTATAGTGTCTTTAGAAACTGGGAAACATAACCAACTGGTTCATAAATCTTCTACAGTGTCTCCCATTTATTTCATCATATCTAGGGTCCCTTTTAGCATATTCTACTTAATATCCATCTTCCTGACCTGGGGAAAAGAAAACATAAAAGGGTGAGCTCAAATGCTCAGGAAGGGCAAATAAAGGAAATAAAAATCATATCATATCTTTATGAAAATCAAAACCTGCAAAAGAGATCATAATATCTTAACATGGAATAAATCATAGAAGTGAAAATGAGATCCCCATAATCATAACATAAAACTTGAAACATTGTGGCATGCACACATAATCATGGAAAATCATTTCTTGTTAGTCATGACTCATTTCCAAGACTATCTTAGTGGACAAAGTCCCTTTCTGAACCGAGTTCACTCCTCATTTCAGTCCTGTATCACTGAACCGAAATAACCTTCCGTTCCAGCCATGTCTATCTCATGAGATATAAAATCTTTACCCAATGCATTGGAGGGAGATATAGGTCCCACCCATCTTATAATGAATCCTTTCTTATGTGTGCCACATAATCATAAATCATACATCATCGTATAACACATGTAACAAAAATGGGATTCTTAAACAACATGACATCATAAAACAATTCATATAAGATATAGGAATTCATAAAAATGTTTCCATCACAACATAATCAAATCCATGTAATAATAGGGATAAAAACAGAACCCTTTTATTATCTTAGATGGAAAATAATTTTGATAAAGTACTTGAACTTCATTCCTGAGGAAAATATCCTTTCTACTTCAAAAATACACTTTTCCTTTCTTAACATGTCATACAATTTTAAACTAAAAGAAGTTGATTAAAAATAAACATGAATACTTGTAAAGGAAGCTTCTTGGAAATAATGTTTTAGAAATCCATTCATGCCGTATAAGTTTAAAAAAACATTCTTCGTACTTTTGTCAGAAAATTCAAAAAGTACCTCGTACGAAAAAACGACAAAAGATTCCTTTCATATTCTTTACTAAAAACTCACCGAAGGGTAAAATTGGATTTAAACTAGTGTAAGTGGATGGAAAAAATATTTCATATTGAGGGAACATGGATGTGGATGATAAAATACACCCCAATAAATACTTACGAATAAACAATCTCGGATAAAAATGAGATTGTGATATTTCCCTTACCTTAGGTCCGATTTGCTTTGTTCGTGTCCGAAGCTCCTGTATAATGGTTTAAATAATATTATTGACTTATTCCATAATAATAAATATTGATATGATATCATATATGGTCATATTATTAGCTTCTTGTTAGTAATATTTCATTGTTACTTGTTACTCGGGTCTTTATAACTTTTTGTTCTTATGCGTGTTTTGTCGAATAAATTCTTATTATTATCTTTAGGTTATAGATAATTCATTTACATAATGGTATTAGTGTAGTATATACCATATTCATTCATTCAATTCATTTATATAATCATTATGAAATGAAGATCATGTAGAACGAGTCGCATCACATCGTGGAGACGGTATTCCGTACGTACGCACGAGTGATGATATCGTTCCTATGATCGTGGAATTGTATTGGAGTATATATATATTATTTCAGTATCAATATTACTTCATAATAATCATATATAGTTACTCATTACACCATTATACCCATCCTTGTAAGGTGATGGTGGAAAATAGATTACACCACGGCGTGGAGACGGTATTCCGTACGTACGCACGCGCGGTGATTTCATTTTTCCGTAGGATGGATAGAAGGTGAATTAGGGTTGTTTCATATTTATAATAACATATCAGTATGTAAGTAATACTGATGTTATTACTTTATCATGAAACAACTAAAGAAGAAGAAGTTGAAGAAGAAAGAAATTGAAAAGATCGGTAATGGATATTACCTCTTCTTTGGAACGCCTCTTTGAATCCTCCACTTAAGGAACTAAGATTGGTCTTTGGAGAAGACCAGGACCTCTAGGATTATTCTAGGGAAGTGGAGAGGAGAAAATGGCAGGGTTTGGCCGAGATTGAGTGCTCAATTTGGTGTGAGGAGGAGGGGGAGGAGGTGCCCTTTTATAAGGGAGGAGAGGGGCACCTTAGGAATATCTCAAAATATTATTTTATATTAAAGTCAAAATCGGTTTATAATGGTTACAAAGGGTCTTATTTCGAAGCTAAAGTGGGGATGGGTCGAAATCCTATATACCAATAAGATTTAGACAAGTTTAGGGTATTATTTTAACCTTATCAATTAGATTTAACTCTAAGTTAATTAATTTAACTTTTACCGTGTCTTTTTGTTTTCTTTCACTATATGGTTAATACACTTACTATAACATGCCAAACGAACCCCAAATTGTTTATTATTAATATATATATCTTTAGCTAAGTCATTTGGCGGAACCTTAGATTTTTAGGAATAAAATAACAGTTAATAATATAATATTTTATTTAAAAACTATTTTGTGTCGATTTTGACACTATTTGATATATGATTTTTGTGAAAGTCATAACAGAATTATATGTTCGAACCAAGTTGATTAAATCAACATTAATATATCATAGTAACCTAGAAAATTAGTGGAATTCATAAAAAGTCTCAAATTACATTTATTTTGGTGTTTATAACATCAATTATGTCAATATTTCATTAATAAGATAATTACTGCATCATCATTGTGTCATAAATAAATTAAATTATTTAATGTCTAAAAATTACAAATAAAATACCCTTATGTAGGAAATCTTTTTAAATTTCTAATGAATATTTATAGTCGAATTTATCTTATGTATAACCCCATATTAAAAATGATTTACTTATTAAACTTTGATTTTAACTATTTTAACCCTTCTTTAAATAAATTAATAATAAATGTCCTAATCTAATCCAAGTGGGCCTAAATGGTCATATTTTATTCCTAAGTTTGTTTTTGGTCGAATTAAACTTGTCCAATAGAATTAGGACATGTGTTAGGGTAATATTGATATCATATTTACCCTTAGTTACCCTATTTACTATTAACCGCGGTAAAAATAGTAAAAAGTTACTATTCACCAAAAAATTATTTTCATCTCATTGAACCACATTTTAGTCCTTGATATTAACCGTGTCTCTCGGATTTTTGAAATTCCATTCACAGAAGCGGTAAAATTAAGTTTTATTAAAAATTCAGTTTTTAACCTACCACTTAGTGGTTTCACTATTCATCAAAAATTGAAAGTTTTCAGAAAAATACCAAAATTTCCCCCTAGGCTAATTTCGATATTCTGAGTCCAAAAATGAAGTCCATTTTGAAAAATAAAATTTATAAAATTTCAAAAAGTGGTTATTACTATTCATAACGGCTAGTTTTAATAGCATATTGTTGTTTAGTGAAACTCGGTATTGCGTACGACGCAAGCTATCGAGGAAGGTCGCGATTGCGTGTAAAGAAAGCCAAGTAAGTGTTGTGTAGAAAAAGATTCCTTTGATGATTTATATAACATAAAAGTCTCAGGTGTTACAGACAGGAAGTTCACCCATTGCAAATAGTTTTTCTGAGTTTTTAGAAAAGGCTATTACGACGAGCCCATCGCATATATCTTAAAAAACAAAAGAAATAATATTAGAATAATTTAATAAAATAATATTAATAATATTAATGAAATACTAATACAAAATAATAAGATTAATAATATAATAATAATATAATAATAAAAAAATTAAAAAAATAATATTAAATATTTAATACTAATAATAATCAAATAATAATATTAATATAATAATAATAAAATAATGTTAATATTAATGATATAATATTAATAAAAATAATAATAATAATAATAGTAATATTATAAAAACCTTAATATACACAAAAAAATATAAAATAATAATAATAATTACAATATAATTATAATAATAAAATAATTATTTTAAAAAATAAAAAACTAATAATAATAAATAATTAAATAAAAAAATTCAAGAAATTATAAAATAATAAAAATGAAATATTTACATAAATATAAAAAACACACTATATAAATGTAAATACATCACTGAGGTTGAGAGTCTTCTTGAGGAGGAGGATGAGGTGAAGGAGATGGTGGAGGGAACCTTATTCATATACCACGAGTTAGATGTTTTTTATACTCCAATGTCTACTTCTTCTGATTTTTCTGTCATCGACACATCTTCGACTCCTACTACAATTGATATAGAAACAACTCTTCATTATCCTTACACATACTCTATATAATCTCACCATGATCTCAAAATTGCTCCTAATACTGTGTTGTAGATGACGATGAATCTCCATGATCTCCTCTTGATCTACACGCCAACAATGTAGTGGTACCATCATAACTCACAACCATCAATAGAGATATGGAACCAATAACTTGGCATTTCTTGAAGACATATTGGGTTGCTTGCTACCATTTTTCCTCATCAAATCTTACTACATTGGTTAGATCATCGGTCTTGGCCTAACTCTCAGTCTTCGTCTTAGATGTCGTGGCCTCATACGACTTCTTCAATTTCAATTTATATTTCAAATTGTTAAAATATTATTTGTAGTTAGCTTTAAAACTAAAAAAGAAATTATATGGACCACAATCTGATGCTAGTGATAACCTCTAATCTCTCCAGTGATAGGACCAAAATACAACCTTCTATAAATGCGAACTCTCTAATATAGGAATTTTAGAATACATATATGAATAAAAAATACTTAGTTTAAATTTAACGTTATATAAATTAATTAAAAAATGTACTTACAATATTTTCCTTATGCGTACTGAATTTATGACTACTAGATTAATATGTAACCTCCTATATCCCATGGTTTTTTCAAACAACTCTTGATATCATTTGATAATGACCACCCATCTAGTTTGAAGACAATCCATTCCAAACAAGAGATAAAATGAAATAATGTTGGTGGCAGTGGAAAGACTGATCATACTCTATGACTTAAACATCTCTATCTATTTTCCTCCTCAAATTGTGAAAACAACTCAAAATAATGATCACACATACAACCCTCCCATGCCTTTTAGATTGAGTCTCACATTGTCTCATTGATAAGATACCATAAACCCTAAAAAATTAATAATATCATGATGTTAATCAAATAAATTTCAGTGTAAGTATTATTTATTTACGTATAATCCAATGATCCAACATGTGGTGCAGAAAATCAATGGGAATCCGATCCAATGTAAACCATGATGTAGAAAAATAAGTTTGGATTATAGTACTCCCATGTCAAATATATATATGCATAAAAACTATGACAAAAAAAAGAAAAAATTATCAAAAAATTAGTATATAAATAAATTAATGACTGTAAATTAAATGAAACAAAAATAAACTTGTAAATATACCTCTGAATGCGTGGATTGATGATAAGACATGGACATCGCTTGAGGTTAGGGTTAAGAATCATCAATCTAAGAAGACCATGAACCCTGTGATTCCTCACTACACCAAAAGACATCTGAGGGTCAGATGATCGAACATCCTGCTCATCATCAAGTAGACAAACATCTACAAACTCACAAAACTGTTCCCAGCCCATTTGAAATAAAAAATGACTTGAGATAGAAAATAGTTGAAAACAACAATTATATAATGATATATATTATATATGGTTATAACCATCATTTTACTATGTCAATCCTTTTCTACATCCTCATATTCATATATATGAGTGCTAATATCTTCGTATTCCTCTTCAGTATCATCAATTTTTATTTGAGTTTAAATTACATCTTCTCTAATCATTTAAAATTTCTTTTTTATATTAATTTTATCATCATCACCATCGAACCTTAACTGTGGGTTGTCATCATCGATATTTGTCTCTATTTGTGGGAAAAATGGATTTTAAGTAGTCTCTTGAAAAATTTCAATTCCATTCACATCAGCAGAATCACATTCAGTTGAATAAGCAAATTTTCTTGAGATTTAATTTTTATTATCCTCTACCAAAAACTCAACTCTCTTAATGTAACACAATATTTTTCATAATAAATTTGATATTCATAATGAGCTAATAAAAATTATAATTTATAACAAGAAGGATTTTATATTTAATATCAATGTTTCTAGGGATTGGATGAACACAAAATCCCCTCTCATTTTCCAATTACATACAATTAAACATCAGTATGTAATTCTGGCCCATATTACACAGTTCAATAATTTCTTCCAGCATGCTAGAAAATTAAATTTTAATTTCTATATGATGATATTATCTCAATAAAACACCACTATTCATAGTTTTTTGATTCCCCATATTCACGTGTATGGAATCTAAAACCATTCACTATATATGAATTATAAGATTAAACTATTTTGGATGGTGGGTTACTCAATAAACACAATTGATTATAAATTTTATCATCATTTTGAGATAACAAAAAATTAAAAAAAATTATCAATATAACAAGTAATAAATTGATTTTATAAGTCAAAACATAAATAATTTATGTTAATAGTTTTTGAAACTGATAGTAAAAATTATTCTGTCGACGTTCTTCAAGAGAAACCACAATAATTTGTTGAATCTATTTCTCGATATGATTATCAAACAACTAAAAAATAATATAATATTATTTTATTGTATTAATGATTATAGAATATGTTATAGGAGCACTCATAGTAAAAATGGTTTCATTTCTTCACAGTTGATAAGAATATATATATATGAGCTCTCTAAAGTTCATCATCTGAAAGCCATCATTCATGAACTCCACCAATGCCATGTTATTTATAATAAAAATTGTCAATTGATATATCATTTTTCGTCAAAATTTCCTTTTTTTACAGGCCATTTGGTTTTCATTTGAGGGATATTCAGATTAAAAAGAATGAGAGAAGAAAAATAAATATCCTCCTACAATTATGTTTCTTCAATAGATCTTTCAACTGATGATTTGTTACATAATTTTTTCTTCAAATTATAAATGTATCTATCAAATGAGTAAATCCCTCAAAACTGCACTGGACCTTCAAATTTTGTTTCATTTAGAAAATGTAATATCAAATTATATAATGAGATAAATAATGATGGTGGGAATAATTTCTACAGTTTAAATGAAATTAAAACAACATTTTCTTATAGTGTAGTTAGTGGATTATAGTCTATTGTCATGAATCAAATGTCTTATATAAAATATGATATTTCAATTAGTGCATCCCAAATCATTTTATTTAATAAACCTCTTAATATAATTTCCAGAATTATTTCCTTTATAATAAGAAAACCATGACTTTTTAATCCTAAAATATAACCATTTCTAACACATCTTCCCAAATTGGGAAAATAACCATCTGTAAGTATTACATCGGTAATCATTGAAATGATTATAATCTATTTTCTTGTGAATGTCTATAAGCTTATTTTGGCTTCATTAACATCTATGATGTATCATTTTCAAATAGTTCAACTTCTACTCACCTACAAATTTTAGGATGATATAATCGTTCCATTACATTATATTTGGTCTGACATAGTGTATCCAAAATATATAAAATATATTATCAAAATAATTTTTATTAATATTCATGACATCCAACATATGAAAATACAAAAAATCAGACGAATTTGGCATATCCCAAAAAATGCAATGTTTTATCAAATTGTGTTATTTCCCAAAGACATCAAATTTCTATTGGTTTCTAGTTAGTATAAATGTAATGGGATGTAATGAAGAGTCAAATGATATTAACTCAATACCTGAGATCATTTTTGGAGGTCTATCTATTTAAAGTGTTCTTATTCTGAAATGTTATAAGTTCCTCTGAAAAGGATGACTAGTTAGAAGGAATCTTTGATGATAGTTTAATAAATATGGGTTTCTTCTATTGACAAGCATAAAGTATTTTTTATCACTCATATATTATTTAAATTATTTTAGAACATTTGTAATCTATTATTCCCTCTGATGGGAAGTCACTAATTGTCCACATCAATGCATATTTAAGTAAGAAATTTTCTGTTCTAGCAACATCAAATATACTGACACCATTACCCCACAATAAATTTAGCACCTCAATAAATGGTTTCCAATTAACATCAATATTATTTTTCATATTTCGTAGAATTAATAAAGTAAAAATGATATATAGATCCTAAAACAACATCCATGTTTGTATACTGTACAAACATATAATGACAGGCCAACATGAATACTAACTACTGTATGAATCAAATGGACAAAACCTGTCAGCAGTGTGACATAATCACACATTCTAGGATTTTGAAGAAAAATATGTATATAAATAGTTAAAATGATTCCATGAATCACCATCAGAGGAATGATTTAATAATCTACCATTTTAAATTTTTTTTGTCCCATGACGTCAATGGTGACTTTTTATTAGACATAATGAAACACTACAATCTGGGTATATGTGGGAAACACCTCAACTATTTTATAGGCATCAATAAATACTTACATAGTTTAGCCTATTTATACCTTGATTGTACACATGAGGGAAAACTATCCAGTGAATCATTTTCACCATTATATAAGATGAAATAATTTGAACATGGATGAATCATTTCATAACTAGGAACCCAATTACAAACCATCATCTTAATCTCATTGAAATTTATAGGAAACACATTTCCTTCCTGTAAAAGTGTTTTAACCAATGATATTATCTTAAAAATAGCTATTTTACATTCCATTATCTAATTTAATTTCTATAAATTTTTCAACCACATCAATTTTTATTAATTTATAACCAAGATAAAAGGCATCCTTAGCAGACCCCCAAAACTCATAAAATTGATATGGTTCCAACATAGGAGTTAAATAAAGATCATCATGAGTTTCAGCTTGTTGAAAAAATGAACCCACCACATCATATACAAAAATATTAAACCATGATAGATCTAGTACTAAATTATTAGTATATTCTCTAGAACTGCATACAGGAGATGCATGATCTCTACAGTACACTCTTATTATGGTTGTGGATATTTGTATACTAGAGATGCATGATCTCTACAGTAGTGAGAAAAAACAAAAAATGAAATGGGTAAATAACAATAATATGGTGTCAGAAATTATAAATTGAGTAAAAGAAGAGGGAATTCTAATGAAGAGTTGACATAGAATGAAGGGCCTCAAACAAGATACAAGTCACTTAATAAATGATAATTTTATACTTTATCTTTCAAGGGTTGGGGATCACCTCAACAGTCACGACCCTTAGTCATATTTTTGTGACACACAATCCCCATTTTATTGTGATTTATATGCTCAATATACTTTTTGAGATGTGTAAATATTTTTATTTGGAAAATCGTGGATATAGATTTGTTTCTCATAACTCTCACACCATAAACATGGATCATTTATCGGTCATAAAACAAGACAATGTTCAGGTTCCTTCATGTGACAAAGGACCCCAATGCATTACATTTTCTACTGATTAGCGTGCTGAAATTTTTCCTATTTTTTTATTCCTCAGTTTCATATATTAATATAAGGGAGATATGTAGGGATTTATGATTAATGTCTAACACTATGAGGTAGGGGTGGATTCTTTTTGGAGAGTTTAACACTGTCTTACGATATGAAGAGAAGACTAGAATTATCTTACATATATTGGAATCTTATGTTTCTCTATGTGTATTAATCAACTAGACATTTTTGATGTTCCTATTACTGGGGTGAGTTTATATAGAATATGATTACTCTTAATGGTAGAAAGACTAGTAAATTTGAATGGTTCATTGTGCATGTTAATGATGGCACTGCTTTAGATGGTGTTTCTAGTTTTACTCTCATTAGAGTACATTCTGATCATAACCCATTGATTTTTGATGTATTCACAAAATCAACAAGGGTCGTACCCCTTTATGTAATGTTTAATAATTGTTGGGTTTTATCACATCGGTGAAGAAAATTGGTTCAAGAGTCATGGGATATTAGTTTTTATAGTAGCCCAGTGCATGTGTTGACTTATAAGTTGAAATCTATTAATGGGAAATTTTAAGGATGGAGTAGGAAATCCATATATATCATTGATGATGACATCAAAGCTGCTGAAAATAGTCTTTTATGCTGTCAAATTGCGAATCAAAATTTGGATACACCTTCATGGGATGATCTGAATTCATTCTCCAAGTTATTTTATTTGATGACTATACATAAAATATTTGGAATAAGTCAGTTAAATTTGAGTGGCTATTAATTGGGGATGTGAATAGTAATCTATTCAGATAATTCATACTAAATAGAGAATAAAAGGAGGGATTAAATTGAGTAGTGTTAATGAATTTATTTTCACAACTGAGAATGAAATATTTATTACAATGATTGAGTTCATTAAAAATATTTATTCTAATGATGGTTTTAACAACACTCAATGAATTATTGATTCTATCACTATGTCCATTGGAGAGAAACAAAACTACAATCTCACATTAGTTCCCTCTGAGGATGAGGCTTGAACGATAAATTATTTTATTAACATTGATAATATGCCAGGACATGTTGGGTTCATCATTAAATTATTTATGTTTTATTGGGGAATTATTCATAATGAGATTGTTAATGTTGTTAAATAATTTTTCATCCATTCTCATATGCCTTATAGTCTCAACTACAACTTCAATGATCTTATTCCAATAAAATAATTCTATTGACATTATGTATTTTCGTCCTATTGCTATTGGTAATATAATTTCAAAATTTTTAGCAAAATCATTTCCATCGAGATTGGTAAAGTGGAAAAAGAGTTTATTATTATGAATCTGTAAGGGTTTATACCTAGTAGAAATATTCATAACTTCCTTTTTAATGAATTTTAGAGTTTTAATATCATGGAGAGGAAGACTAATGAACGAAATTTTACGTTATAGATTAATATTTACAAAAAAGTTTTTACTTTAAAATAGAATTTCTTTTTTTCAGCTCGGATGTAGTATTGATTTTCCCTAGTATTTATTAGGATGATCAATACAATCCTTTTTCTTGTTAATCATTCAATTATTATAAATGGTTCCCCTAGAGAATTTTTCAAATGTTTCAGGGGAGTTAGTTAGGGTGATCCCTTATCAGGTATTCTATTTTCCCTAGCTAATTAATATCTCAGCAGATGAAAATTACATGATTTATATTGATTTATTTAGACGGATCATAGCTGGAATAGGTATATTCAATCCTTCTCATTCAATGATGATAATATCCTTCTCCTTGGACATACATCCATGAAAACATTAAAATACATGATTTTTATTTTTTAATCAGTATGAATAGGTGTTTGGGAAATATATAAGTTAGAAGAAGTCCTTAATTATGTATGGTAAGGGGATTTTGGTGGAAAAGTAAATCAGAATTTCCAGAATACTTAGTGTATAGACGGGATACATTCATTTTATTTAACATGGATTTTCTTTATTTTGGGGTATGGTTTGAATTTCTCATCTTGAGGATACAATTTATTGTATTCTTAATGAGTTGACTAAGTGGAAAGGGAAATATATCTCCCAAGCAAGAAGGGTTTTCTTGTTAAATTCAGTGATCAATTCAATGATTGTGTATACCTTTTCTATTTAAAAATAGCCTTACAGTCTTATTAATGATATTCAAGGTATGATCCGGAACATCATTTTTTCATGGTTAGTTTATGAGGGAAATCTTATTAAGGTTTCTTGGAAGGATTGTATCAAATCCAAGAATAGTGCAGGTCATGGTATTAAGGATCTCATGATTTTTAATGATGTTTTACTTTCTATGTTCACATGGAGTCTCTTTACCATAAATAAACCCTATAAGGATTTTATATCCTTCAGGTTTAGTTCAAATTTGATGAGTTGGTAATAATATTATGTAGATCATCGATATGGGCTGATTAAAAAAAGTTATTTAATATACTAATGATTTACTTAATGTGGATTGTTTTGAATAAGTCCAACATTAATTGTTAGAAAAAATGTTTATTGGATAATCCCATTAGTGAGAGCATGATTATACCCCCAATAGAAAAAACCTATCCATTGCTGATCTTCTTACCAATGGGCATTGGAATGACATGAATTTTATTTGTTATTCTTCTGATGAAATTGATAGAGATATATTTTTGTATAGGGACATTCTTCTTTGGAACAAGAATAGATGTGATGTTTTCAACAGTAGATATTTTTATAAGATGAGTAATGATGGAGGTTGTAATATTCTGACCTAGACTATCTCATTTAGGATTCCTTTCATTCATCCAGTGAGAGAAATTAAGCTTTTGAAAATATATAAAAAAATATCACCCACCCATGATGAACTATAGAGGGTTAGAGTCTCTGTGGCTTATGAATGAAACCTATGTATGAGAGAGAATGAGTGCATGAAATAATTTTTTATTAATTAATCTTTCATTTTTATAATCTAGGATTATATTAAGTATTTTTTGTTGAATTCAGGTGGATAGGAGCACCTGTTTTATTGTGGTTCTTTCCAACCTCACAGCTAGCAGCAATCAAAGAAAACATATTCAAAATATACTTCTTGTTTCTATTGAATTAGCTGTATAATTCACATGGAAAACCCAAAAATTATTCTCTATTTAATAATGTTATGCATGTGGGTCAGGCAGGATGGATTTTTGTTCCCATGGACATGTTTGAGGTTTCTAAGGTACAAACTGGAAAGATGAATAACTATATATATGATCATCCCACTCTTAGACTATTGGGTGTGAAAGTATGAATGAGAATACCTATTGGTTTGAGATTCATTAGATCGATACCGACAATTAGTACATGGATTAAGGTTAAAGTTAATGGAGTATCTTTTGCCTCACCAGGTCCATCAGGCTGTGGTGGTGTTTTTCACACCAAATGTGGCTTTTTGAAAGGATGTTTCTATCATTACATTGGATATATGAATTCTTGTGAGGATATGTGATGAGATTTATTTTTTTCATTTAATAATAATACTCAGTAGAATTGGAATTAGTTATGGATTGAATCTGACTCCCATATGATTGTTGATGTTCTAAGGGAATATTCTCAAAATGTTCCATGGTGAGTTTTCCATCATTATATTTATTATTACAATGTTATGGATCAAATATGTGGAGGGTTTCCCATACCTATAGGGAGTCCAACTATGTTTCAGAATCTTTTTCAAAGATGGTGATTTTTGAGATGAGCTCGATGTGGTCTTTTAGTTATCTTAACAGTTTTCCACCTATGGTTGATGCTAATATGTGGGGTTTTTTACATTCATGTTTTTGTAATAACTCGTTATAACGCCCGAATCATTGTGTTTATTTTCATAGAAAAATTCAAGGTCTGAGGTGTCCTAGACTTTTTCATTATTCTTATTTATTACAAATTATTACAAATTATTAATTTTTATTACAATTAATTTTTAAATATTCTTAATTATTCCTAATTTTTTTAATTATTTTTAATTATTACTAATTATTACCAATTCTTACTAAATATTAATAATTATTTCTAATTATTACTAATTATTACTAATTATTAATAATTATTACTAATTATTACTAATTATTACTAATTTTATATATACATATTTGTACTTATTTATTACAAATTATAACTATTTATTCATATTCACTCATATTTATTCCTATTTATTCGTATTCATTCTGATTGATTACTAATAATTGTTATTTATTTCGAATCATTTCTAGTTATACTAATTATTCCTATTTATAACTAATGATTCAATTATATTACTAATTATTCATATTTACTAAAAATTATTAATAATTATTCCCAATTATTCCTATTTATTTCTATTTTTTTGAATTTATTCATATTTATTACTGTCTCTTCCTATTTATTACTATTTATTAATATGTAGTACTATGTATTAGTATGTATTCCTATTTATTAATATTTAATACTATTTATTTCAATTTATTACAATTTATTCTTAAGTATTACTTTTTATTCAAATGTTTACTATTTATTTCTAATTATTAACAATTTTTTCTATTTATTTCCAATTATTAACAATTTTTACTATTTATTCCAATTTCTCCCTATTTATTACTATTTATTACAATTTATTATTAATTATTACAATTTATTCAAATTTTTTACTATTATTTAAAAACTATTACAAATTATTTCAAATTATTACAAATTATAACTATTTATTACAATTTATTCCTATTTATTACTCTTTATTCCTAAATACTCCAAATAATTCGTAATTATTACTATTTCTTACTAAATAATACTAATGATTACTAATGATTACTAATTATTCATATCTATTAGTAATTATTTCTAACTATTCATATTTATTAGTAGTTATTATTAATTATTCATATTTATTAATAATTATTCATATTTATTACAAATTATTCTTATTTATTCCTAGTTATTAATAATTATTTAAATATATTACTAATTATTCATATTTATTACTAATTATTCTTATTTATGACAAATTATTTTTAATTATTCCTATTTATTACTAATTATTTATAATTATTAATAATTATTCCTAATTGTTATAATTTATTCATAATTATTCCCATTTATTACTATTTATTTCTATTTATTCTTATTTATTCTTATTTATCACTACTTATTCCAATTTATTACCAATTATTCCTAATTATTTCTAATTATTACTAAATAATCCAAGTTATTCATATTTATTCCTAGTTATTCGTATTTATTACTAGTTATTCCAATTTATTAATGTTTATTACTATTTATTTCTAATTATTACTAATTACTGCAAATTATTACTAATCACCTCAAATTATTACTAATTATGGCTAAATATTACAATTTATTAGTAATTATTACTAATGAAACAACATATTTGTAAAAACATGTAAATCTAAATAAAATTATTTCATACTAATTTGATTTAATTGTCACTAATTAATAATAATTATAGATAACATAAAATTAAATAAATCCACTAAAAATAAAAGAAATAAATGAATTCCTTAAAAAATATTTTGTACGCTACAAGGCTTCAAAGTCACTCTGATATGAAATTTTAAATGTTGGAAAACTTTTCAGAGAGAAATATGAGAGTTTAGAGAGAGGGAGAGAGGAGTTGAGAGGGGTGTGGAATAAAAAAATGGATAAGGGTATATATAGGTTAAAATATTTGTGATAGGTTACCATTCACAAATAATACTATTTGTGACGGGTCCCATCGCAAATACCTATCAATGGACATAGTATTTTCAATGGGAAATAAATCCCGTCACAAATATTATTATTTGCAAGGGGACAAGTCACAAATGAAAACCCCATTTAATTATGGACTGGTGGTTAAAAAGGGATTTTTTTTCAGATCCCACCTCAAATACTAATAATCAATGAAGGGTATTTGCGACGAGAGTCATTTGAGATACTAAAACCCTCCGAAGGATAATTGCGATGGGTAAAACCCACCTTTCACAAATAACCATCTGGCGGTTTTGCAGGTCATGTGGTCCAAACCATTTGAGACGTGATACCTCTTCCCATCACAAATAGTCACTCAGGACGAACTATTTTCGATGGGACCCTTCCCCATCACAAATAACCTATCGCAAATGTCAAATGTTTTCATAATGATACACTTTTTACTAAATATTAGGAAAATAGATGTGTTGTTCCTAAAAGTAGTGGATTGTTTTTCACAGAAGAATGCATTTTTTGAGTTCAAAAGGAAAAAATCCAGTCACTTTGTCAACCGCATATTACGGAGTTATTGATGAAATATGGGAGGATAATTAAATTAGATTTTTATTTTGACTGTTCAATAAAAAATGAGTTATTGGTAGCCAATTTTTGGAACAAAATGAATTCATTATGATTCTAGTAAACCTAAATATACAAGAATACACAATAGATTCTTTTTATAGGGAAACACTTGTGAATCTAATTTTTTATGTTCTTGATCTATCAAAAGTGAAACAGTTTGTTATTTTGTAATTAAAAAAATATTATTTTGGTGATTGAAAACATAATGATGATAATATATTTGAGATCACTAATTCCATGGAAAATTTATGAAAGAATATTTATGACCACATCATAGATATTGTTTTTTTATACAGAACAATCACGTGGAAGGAATAGTGGAAAATTCATTTAGTAATCTCCTAATATTATTTGTAAAATGTATTTATTTCTTGTTTTCTATTTTAAATATCATAAAAAAATTATACGTTTTAGTATCAATTTTTTTCATAAAAATGAATATATTTAATAAATTTTATAAATTAGTAGTATAGATTAGTTTATTTTTGATTATTTCATTTTTCAATTATTCAACATAATATGTAATTTTTGGATTGGTAAACAAATTTCATAATATTTTTTTATCTGTCGGTATTATTTTATGATTGATAAATATAATAATTTTTTTAACATAGTTATCTACTAGTTAATAAGATAATGATTTTTTACTATTGTTTAGTTTAGTTTTTAGTATCATTTTCAAATTATTATTAAAATTTATATGTATTTTTCTGATTTATATAATCATTTTAAATAATATGTTTTTTCAATTTCATTTGATGTTACATAAATTTCCCAATATTTTTAACATCATTTTCATCTACTTTAATGAATACGATAAATATTAGTTTATTTACTATATTATTGTTTTGTTTGTATCATTTTAAAATTTGTATTCAAATTTATATGTAATAATTAATTTTTTATAATATTTTACATAACTTTTTTCATTTTTTATATCATTTAATTTCTCATTAATGTTTTCCACTTTTTTAGTATTTTATTTATGTACTGTAAGAAATATAAATAAAAATGTTTGTTGTTTCGTTTGGTTTTTGATTGATTATTTATCATTTTTTATTTAATTTTATATGTAACAGTCGGATTCATACATTATTATACTAATTATTAATTTTATTTGTAGGATAATTTTAGATCAAACACTTTAGTCACCTATCATTTTTGGAAACAACATGCACATACATCAACTAATGAGTCGCATTATCCTTTAAAACAGAAGACTTTGACTTCCATAAGAGAAAATAGGAAAAAAAAGGCTTCTAGGTTTCGTACATTTGGTAGAATACATTTTAAATAAAATTTTTTTTTCTTATATAGGACCATAGGATATATTTTGACTTTTATGATAATTTTAATCTTTGGGGTCCATATTAAAAACAATATAAGATTTTTGATTCAATGGAATCTTAGGTGAAGTTTGTCATTCTAACTTTTCATTGGATAAGTGTTGAAAAAATGATATTATCTCAGTTATGGGAGATAATTTTGGTAAGCCCATTTATTATTATATTACTTTTCCCAAATGTTTTTACTAATATAGGTTTTTACCTTCTTATCATATGACATATGATATACCAACCCTATAGAAGTGTGAAATCAAATTACTATCTTTAGCTTCTATTTGATGAATGGAAATAAAATCAACCCTCACATAATATTTCATTTTTCCGGAAAGATAAAATGAAATCCATTTGATATATGAATTTTTTTTGTTGATGATACATTGAAGCATTTTTTGAATGTATATTACAAGAATCATTTTCGGTAAGTGAAATGTCAGCATATAAATGTTTTTTTGTATAATAATGATAATATTAATGATTTTTTATCTTTATTTTGTAGATACTAAAGAGATATTATTTAGAAACCAAATCAAAAAACAAATACCCTTATACATTATCTCATGGAGGGTATACGTTATTTAAAGAATAAAACAAGGATGTAATATTTTATAAATTAGAGTTGTGTCTTCAGGATTCGTAGTGGTTGAACCACCTTCTACCTATCTAGACATGAAAAGTATAAGAGGGTCGAAATGAAAAAAGAAAACATATGTTATAGAATATTTGAGGACGGTAGGTGGGAGGATTGGAAAGAGTTATTTATGCAATTGAAGTAATTTCAACTCGTTCTATATTTTGATTCACTAAATAATTTTTCAAATATTCTATAAATATATCCCTTAAGGAGTATAGATCATAGGATATCATTATACCTGATGTTAAGACGGATTATTTAGCTACATTACTAGGAGATCCCAAATACTTGGGTCTGGTTTAAAGATATGAGGGAGATTTATTTGTAAAAAAAGTATTGGGAAATTTTGGAACTCCTTCAAAGGAGGATATACATAAAGGTAAAATAAAATCTTTAGAAGATAAAGATTATGATATGAGTGAGACAATGGGTGGTTGTATTAGAGGTTTACCTAGGAAACCCCAGGGTATAGGAATTTTGTCCCTATAAATTAATAATTAAATTTAAATGTAAATGAGAGGCATTATAAGGGGTTTTTAAAATATAAGAGTGTTCTAATCCCATCATTACATCATCCACCAATTGGGAATAATGGTTGGGTATCATGAAAGAACACATGGATCTCCTCTCAATGATATCTCTCTTTGACAAAGCATCAACAACCTGGTAGGCCTCCCTATACACATGGTTCACTAAAAGGATGAGACACCTTATCCTGTAGAGACATCCAATGAGATAAGGTAGGAACGTTAATGGTACATTTCTAGTTTACAATCTAATGGGATCAAAAACAAGCATAGAATCAGATACAACCCTTATACAATTCCAATTTTGGTAGAAAACATGAATCAATATATAAATAATGGTCATAATTTGGCTTCATAAGCAGTCCCTCGCCCGATAATTTTTTGTAATCATCATTTTACAAAGTAACGATGCGAGCGAAAAACACCACCTCATCTAGATAATACCAGCGTTACGAGTTCATATCTAGTTTCAGGCTACATATCACACTTCTATATCTTCGTCTACATATAATACTCCTCCTCCTCCTCCTGTATATCCAACTCATATACCTCCTCCTCCAAAACATTCCATCTATTGTGAGTTATTTAATGAGGATCCCCAGTATCATATTGGGGCATATATGATTATATATTATATTGGAAATACCATACATCATCAACATATTGATATAGATAAGCTTAGGGTAACATTATATGATATTACATATAGATCAAAATGTGTACCATTTCCTACAAATGAGGTCACAATAGTTGGGAAATGTATCATCCATTTTTTTACTTGAATTATCAACCATTTTTTGACAAAATTACCACTAAGTTGTGAATATATTATATTATTTTATTCAAACAAGAGTAAAATTTATTTTCAGAAATATATATATATATATATATATAGGAATACACTATAGGTAAAGACATATTGTATGTAAAAAACATGTATATGCTGCAACAACATTAGATACCAATTTTTATAGAATATATATATTATCAATATATTAATATTTATTGATTGAATTTTATGATATTTCAGTCGATTCTGGAGTTTTTTTGTATTGAAATATATATGATGATTTTTAAGAATGATATCATGGAGCTTTTAACTAGATATTTTTTGGGAATCAATGTGATTGAATTATTTTCCATGCATTTTGATGATCATATTTATTTGAATTATGTTAATTTAATGAAACAAAATAATTATGTTTGTTTTTTATTATATATATTTTTAAGCTTTTTATTGAATGTGATACAACATCAGTATATTGATTTTTTGACCTAAAGTTTTTTTCTCTAAAAATAATGTCAATGAAAGATACAAAACGAAAAATGAATATTTATGAAATACTTAAAAATAATGTTATTTAGTATTGAAAGGTTCCTTATCTTGAAAGTTATGAAACATATATTTCTTATAGAGTTATATAAATCAAATGATTAACCAATCACATTATATATTTTTTACATTATTGTCCCTTGGTTGTTGTATTTTTGTTCCTAAAAGAGAATAAAACTTACTGGTTATGCTCCATACATGGTGATTTGTGAGAAACATTTTGTTAAATGTTAGATATGTAAGTTTTATGATTTGAAAACTTATATATTTTAATAACCATTAATTTTATTTAATACTTAAAATTTTAAATTGGGAGTGAAATTAATTTAGATAGAAAATTAGAATGAGGAAATAAAATATAAAATATGTGTACATAAAGGAGTCATCTCATTTATAGTTACTATATTTTTTGAATGATTAATTAAAATTTTATTTTGAATTAAAAATTTATTTTGAAACAAAAATATTCTCATTAAAAAAATAAAAATAATGTGGATATTATTTTCCATTATTTATGTTTTAAATAATTTCAATTTTTACTATAAAAAAATTACACAAGGTTAGATTTTATTGTAACCATTACATTAATTTTATGTATAAATATATTTATAATACATGTGGAATACATTCATTTTGATTTTTTTCTTTTTGATGACCCTCACACTTATTCTGAGGATGATTTAAATAAATTTCAATGGGTAGGGGTGAATTATTTAAGAATATTGTTTGGGTTTTAGGTTCCTTAGAATATATATTTTAAGGTTCAAATTTTATATTGAAATGTTGAAATGATTTTAACAAATGTGAGATGTAAATTTTTTATGAAATTATATTTATGCTATAATTTTATAGTTCTATTTCTATTACTTTTTAGTTTTTTATTCTTCTGCTATACATTTAAGGACATGCATTTATATTTATTCATAAAATCCAAATTGGTTATTCTATAACCGATGTGAAATATCAAATGAAATTGGCATTTCATGATAGTTATTTTATAAAATATATGACAAATAAGTCTTCAAACTGGTTATGAGGTGACCGATTTAAAATACCATTCATTGTTTTAGATTGTTTCTCATATTCTATGATGATTTATTTGTTAATAAATATAAAAGGATTTATTCACATTGGTTAAAAATAACCAATGTCAAAAAACCTTTTTACAACATCACATATAATAGCATCACTATTTAACTGTCATTTTAAAAAATTAATATTGAAAAACATTTTTTTGACTTGTGATGGTTTCTGATTCAGCCCATGGGGATATATAAGAATCCCTTTTCATGCTCCTGTTTTCAACCCCTCAATATCAATGACCTTCTTGGATGGATATAACCTCTAGAGTGCCCAACATTGTGAATTTTAATGATCGAATCACTAACTAACAAGTAAAATATATAGTACCCATAACACATACAAATGTTCACAACAACACATGGCTTTGATTGATGTATTACATGGAGGTTACTAGTCCCACATTGGGATTTGGGAAGGATTATGGAATATGAATTAAATATTTAAGATATTACTAGAGTAGGAAATAATTACACTACTAAAGGGTGATATGATTTATAACTCCCACTCTATTGACTAATTATCAAACTATATCATCCTTGGGAATGTACTAGAGACTAAATACCTTTGGATTGAATGTTCGTATCAACCCAAAACATATGTTAATTGTGTAATATCAAAAAATATAATGCTGAACTCAATGTGAATACTTTACTCCTGAAATTAATCAATAAACCATGATCACATTTGAGATACTAAATAAATTGTTTTTCATGTTTGTGTAACAATCCTTGAACCCTTTTAGAACACCTTTCAATAGATATGGTAGCATCACATCTTTGGATTATTTATAAAGGTATTCCTTATAACACAGGTTGTATAAATCCAACTTGTAAGTCAATGATCTATTGGCTAGGAGACATTGCCCCTTCCAATTCATTAACAACTAGTCACCACATAGGAAATCCCTGTAGGAACCAAGATAATAATCCAAGATTTCCTCCCAAGGGTATAAATTCTAGGGATGCTTCCTATAATGAAGACAACAACCAGAATGGAGGCCAACCCCATGAAGGTGAATCTAAAACCAAGAACCACAAAGACATTACCTATGATGTTTATTGAAAAGGAAATCCTTGTGATGTTCTATTTTCTGAGCATAAAGTCCATCCCCATGATAAAACTACTTAATGTTTTCCTTCATACAAGTAATCACTCAAGAAATCATGGCTAGTGACACTAGGTTCATTATCTACAATATGTGAAATTTTAACCTAGTCAATGGATTTTCTAGGGACAAAATCATTATCTCTACCTCCTCAAAATTGATCACTCTCTTATTAAGCCAAATATAAATTAAATAACCCCACACATTTCTTAAAATAAAATGATAATTGACCATTATGGTTGGATCAGGTTGAAGAATACCTCACTAAGGATAATGGTAACACCATTGTTACGTGGGGGGATTTAACTATGAATGGAATACCGGTCATATACCAATCCCTACCCACTCATCAGTATGAAATTCTAGCTACACTAATAGAGTAATTAATAACTTACCTACATTGTAACTTTTTGTTGACACTTTATAATCTCTAGGATAGACACCTACCTTATAGGAAGTTTATTGATCATATAAAGACAGTAGAGGATATTTTTGATAATAACAAAATAGATACCTCTTTAGTTTCTATGAATCCTAAGTAAATGAGGTAGTAAAAGTACCTCCTAAATGATTTCCCCCGTAGAATGAGGGACCTATACAAAATTATTGAGGAAAATTGGTTTTATGTTGTTAGGGATAAGATGGTTGAAAACAAAAAGTGTAATATTAAGTATTATATTTTTTTAAATAATAAGTCACATTAAAATGTTGATAATTCCTTATAAAGGTAAACATATGGATTCCAAAAGATTGATTTTATTAGAAAAAGTATAATAAACTAATGTTATCAGATGTAGTGTGGCACAAAATATTTATCTGATTACATTCATTATTTTATTAGATAATGATTTTTGATAATGTTAAATCAGGTGATTCATTTTTGATCTTCAAAGAACTAAAGAATCATGTTTGTATGAAGGTATTCATGATTCATTCATTATTTTTTTGAAGGATAACTGTTTTTTAGACCAACAAATAGAATATTTGTAGAAGATGAAGATGAATTCTGATTAGATAGGGAGGAATATAAATTATACTGAATTAACATTTCAAATTTAACAAATAGTGTTTTATGAAATAGATCCGATAATGATACTAAAGGGATTTAGAAATATGTTTTTAAGTGCATTCATCAAATAATGGTTCCCAAGAAATGTTAATCAGGCAAAATAATGTTTTTGAATGAATCATGGGACAAAGATTTCTATTTCGACACATTAGACATAAGGTACCATATTAAAGGGACACAATACAAATAAAAACCTAATATGGTTATAATAAAAAAATATCTAATTGTAAAGTTCCTACAGATATAAACCAAACAATGTATTCTAAATCATTACAAAGTTTTTGTAATTGAATTTATTTTGATGATGCTAAGAAGGATGTTTAATATTTTGAAATCATAAATGAGGATCATGACTCAAGCCATGATTTTCGATGGTTTGAAGAGTTTGTTGAAACTGATTATTAAGTTAATATCATATCTTTTAGGAAGTTAAAAGGTTGTAAATTGAATAATGTTTTCAGCGGGATGTTCAAAATTTGAGTGTGATGTTTAAATTTGAATTTCACATTCATCTTTAAATTTTAGAGGAAAGATACTTGTATAATGGTGTAAAAATGTGTCATGTTTTTTTATGAAGTGTGTTGATACATTTGCGAGAAGTAATAATGGTTTGAAGTTTTAAAAGAAGATCGCATGAGAGATCTTCTAACGTAGCATCAGGCACAGTATCACCAGATGAATTGATACTGAATAGAGCCTTCCTATCAATTAGTATCAGATGAACATTAAGAAGTGATGATTAGATGTACATGGAACCAGTTGTTATTAATTGAATGAGGTATAAAATCGAAGGAATTGGACTAATGGAAATAAAACAAGGATTCCAGATAGAGTATATAATATATTAAATTCGGAGCACAAAAGTTGATACTGAATTTCTTAATCACTACTGTGAGAAAAAGTGAATATGAAGAAGAATAACATGAATCTTGTAATGTTTAAATAAAGATAAAGTATCAAAATCAAAATGTTGATTTCTATTGGTGAAGATTATTTTGTTGTTTTAAAAATTATTATATCAAATTGCTAGTGTGAGGATCACATGCTCTATCAATGAACTATAGTGACATGAAAGTGATGGATATTACCTTCTTAAGAGAAAAAATGATTATTTTTTAGTGTTTGTGTAGTCTTGTATTACCTAAACCATATTCCATGTACTGGATATTCTTACTAAGTAGTAATCCTTTTATTTTATTGTGTTCCTATGGGTGTTATTTTTTGTTTTATTCTAGAATTGTTGTTTCTTAGTAACTATAGGGGAGAATTGTTTTTAAAAACAGAAACATAAAATGAAAATATCACTAATTTACCTTCTCCCCTCTTAGTGGTCACACATATCCTGATTGGTCCTTTCAATAAATAATCACTGACTCCCCAACCGATGTTTATATTAGATGGTGGGGATAATATGGTTCTCTACACTTCACCTCACATTCCGATAGATCGTTATGGTAGAAAAAAATAAATTTCAATACATCATTCAATGTATTCAATAATAGATCAATATATAGAAGTTTGTTAATCATGAAAAACCCTATTATTCATGAGGACTATAAGAGGTTCACCCAGAGGGAGAGATCTATTAAAATACTCCTTCATTAAGCAAACAATAAGGCCAAACAAGTCACCCATATACTATAGAGATACCATCAATGGTATGTATCTCTAACCCAGAATAAGATATTAACCCATATCATACAAGAATAGTGGCTCGAAATCTCAAAATTGGTGTGACATAAGTGGCCTAGTGAAGATTGTGGTAAAAACCCCATTCTATAGGGATGCTAAAATTTATTTCCCACCACTGCCCCTTAGATCATCAAATACCTATTGGGTATAGGATATCATTGGGGTATACTGACACCAACCCCAACATAGGGGGATATAGACCTTATTACCTCATCCCCCTCCTCCTATATGAATGTTTGGCTTCTCTAGGCTGGGATAATTTTTTTATGAAATATACTATTATCTACTTCCACTATGTAATCTTTCTCCCTCATTGGGAGAATGAGAAATGAAAGATTATAAATAATGTAATAGGATAAACATCTAAAAACCTCCTTTTTGGAAACATCATATAGTGAATAAAAAATATTACATGGGGAAGGATATAGAATGACCCAAAAATAAAGAAAATATTAAGTAATATGATGACTTTTAATTAAATTGATATTCAAAATATGATCAATAGCACTAAAAATATTATGAGGATACAATTCTTGTAGCATGTTTTGATTTAGTAAACATTTTTAGTGACAAAATAGTAGACACTACAATTAGTAACAATAACACAAAAGAACATGATGATGACACATCCATGTGAAATGAAATTATACTTTAGATAAATAAAGAAGGTGTGAGTACCCAACATTAGAGGCAGACACATGATTTGGGATATCCTTCAAATATTATGTTACCACCTTCTTGGCAGTATTCATCCAAAGATAAAGGGAAATTCATGGCTATATCCCACCCACCACCCAATTAATTTGAAACATATTTTGTCTATATGAAGTTTGTTCAATATGAAATTGAGTCGAATTGATTTAAGTGACTCGACATTGAATTAATTATAATTATTATTCCATCTAAGTATAAATCCTAGATAGAGGAAAATCATTCCCCTCTTCGACATAGCAAATATAAAGGAGATTCTCATACAATAAGTGTATATTCCATCAATCCTTCCATATTTGGGTATAAAAAATTGTTTCACTAACCCCAATGTCTATGGAATATAACGAAATATCCTCCCCAACGTTGGAAACAACCTCTATTTCAAGAAATCTAAAATATTACAAATCAAGCTATATCATTATAAATATTCTAGCGTGATGACCATATCAGGCTCCTCCTTCTACCATTACTCAAGTTTCGGCTTTAGTTATGGTCCCAATAGTACTTATTGACTCTTTTTAGTTACTTTGTACTCAAAATTAAGACATGGAAAAGAACCACGCAATATTATAATCAGAAAATAATCTATATCTACATAGAATATAAAAATAAGTATCTCACACACTTTGAATACCGGTGTTTCCCATTAATGGGAATAGCTATTCAATAAGACATATTTGGATTCCTATGGGTTTTATAGACTTTGGAAGGACCGATGTTCATCTAGTATAATAATTTTCCATGTTATTCAATTTATAATTTGGAAAATCAGTTATTAAATGCCTCTATAATTTTAGTTCCACATTTAAGAATAGAATAATCCTTAACCTATTGAATTAAAAACAAAAAAATAATGACATTGTCTCATACTTCATCAACAATTGGAATAGCTTGACCTATTCACTAATTATAAAACTCATGTATGAGAAATTATTCGAGATTTGTATAGAAAACCTATATGACGAGTTTTCTATGTCTCTAATCCATTTGATATATCCCAATAAATTCTGGGAGTTTGTTTCCATGTCACCTCACATGAAAGAATCAATATGGAACAACATGTTCAATTCCTGGCCAAAACCGTTTCCATGATTGATTAAATCTAGTAAACAATAGAAAATGACCATAATTCTCAAACAAGAACAAATTAAAACTACATGTCCGAAGACCCCTTAGAATCACATGGTGATACTACATGAATGGAAAAAATATAAATAGTTCCCTTGATGGGATAAAAATATGGAGAAGAATTAATTAAAATTTGAGTACTGAAATAATATTATCTGTAATTTTTCAAAAGAGAATCCTTTTAGGCATTTCATCACTACCATGAAGAATAAATTACTAAATCTAATGAAGGCCTCGAAACCCAATGAATTTAGTATAAATGATCACCATAATTATTTCCCCTTACATATGATGCTATGATATAATATTTACGATTACTTCTTCTTTAATGATATATTCCAAATGATGGTTGACTGTAGGTAGAAAAAGTTAGGAAAACCCATGGAATTAGTTGCAGACATCTCTTCAACCCTACCTTAAGTGTAAAGAGAGAGGAATCTAGTTCAAGAAGGATGTATGTCAAAATGTAATATATGGATGACTAGAAAATTAGTCGGTTGGGTGCTTGTAGTACCCATAGTTCAACTAAACCAGCCTGTTGTGACCCCTAATCCACATGGGAATCTAGTTATGATATCTTAATCTTTGTAATTATCCAATAATTTTCATAATTGAAATCATTTGTAAAGAAATAAAAGAAAGGTCCTTTCAGGGTCTCTTGGTTGGTGAGAACTATTTGGGAATTCTTACCTCCATCACTAGGATTATGGGTTACATCCCATTAAATTATACAATAGGAACCACCCCACCAAACTGAGTTATCATCAGAAGAGGAGTCACACTATCAATTGGTCAACCAAATCCACTTGATTGATCACTTCTCTGACGAAGAATATGCATATAAATTCATTATCTTTATCTATAATAGAGGAAATGGATATAGAGTCAAAGGAGTTCATGAATGATGGGGTTGATGTGTACCTTGACATCCATGAATCATTTCTTGTAATTCTATATACACAATCCAAAAGAAAAAAAGAAGTCCAAAAAGATCAATAGAAACCCCAATTTGATCCCAAATCATTTAGGGATCATTCAAATCCAATCATACTAGATGAATGACAATATGACATATAGGTTTTTGGTCAATATTGAGGTGTGGGAAGTCCATTTTAGACCAACACATAAATAATAAAAATAACGCTATATTATGGATAAGGAAATGAGCTTCCAATATAGACAGCTAAGAACTCTACTATTTTTATTTACGATAAAACCCATAGAACATATCATAATTACTATTTGTTCTCATATATATATGGGGTAGGCAACGATGAAAATGACTAAATTATTTCCTAAAACCATATCATCACTCACATAATGCATGATCACCCACATACCAAATGACCACCCATTAAAATGTGGGAATATGATAGAAGACATCCTAAAACCACTAACACCCCACATTGAATGGTGATATAAGGTTCTGGTGACAACCAAAATCCCATATGGAGTGATGATGTAATCAATCCATAGAGATTCCCACTGACCACACCATTATAAGTTGACCACACTAATGATCACCAAACCTCTTTATTTCACTTTCACTCTACACACGTCAATGGTGAAGAACACTTGAATGAACTTCTAGGTAGATCCTCCATGTGACCAAACACCCTCTACTTCATGGTTGTGGATTTCAAATCAAAGTTACCTAATAATTACCAATAAATACCCTATTCCTTCTCCAAAATATACATAGTACAAATACTGGGAGGAAAAAAATATCAAGTAATTGTTTTCATGGTATCTCATGAAATTCAAGAATCATGAAATGTAATTGTTTCCATGAGGACTCTTTCTATAAGGGATTTATCAATATCTTAGTAACTAAATCTTTTCTCCTAAATGGACTCTTTATACTCACATTCACTATATAAGAATCCTCTGTGATTCTTTAACCATGCAGGATCAATCAAACTCAACCATCACAACATTAATCTACGAGTCTCTTACATGTGGATAAAATCCTTCATGATATTACTACGAAGACTGATTCATCCCTCACAAATTCTAAAAATAGACAAAAACTCACACAATTACCATGTAGAACATTATTCTTTGTGTATCTTTTAATAGAATATTTTCTATTCAAAGAATTCAGAATATTTCAATAAATATGTGTAGATTCAAGTGAAGATTTAACAAGAGATTACATATCCCAAAGAGCCTCAGTGTTTATATAATATAAATATTAAATATATTATACCATTCACATGTTGTTTTCTTATAAATAATGGTAAAAATCCAAAAAAAGTGCTAGAAATGGAAAAAATATTACTGCTATAAAAATTTGGAATGTGTGTTTTACCCTATCCATGATATAACCCCTATGCATTTCGGGCATTTTTTTAAATGTAGTCATGGGTGGAATAATATAAAAAATATTAATTAAATAATTTATTTTCTATTTTATTATAATGACATGAATCCCCTCTATTGAAACCTGATTATGGGAATATCCTAGGGCTATCCACCAATCCCTAGGGATTTGCAGAGAGTGTAGAGAAGATCATCGATGGATGACAACCTAATTGTGGATTGATGTTCATTGTACCAAGGAGTTTGTATTAAAAAAGATGTTTATTGATGTTTCCAAAAACAATGATGTAGAACCATTATTCATTAGTGTTCAATCCAAAAATTTGGTAGGGAATTTTTTTTATTGGTTTAATCCCATATTTTTTATTCCTTGTCGAACATGAATCCATCATTTTTAAAAAAATGATTCAACGGTTTATTATTGATTTGTGGTTGATGGATATTGATATATAAAATTAGGATTTTTTGATTATTTTTTTTCCTATTCATTCATTATTTTCACCTCAATAGTTTGAGAATAATGAAAAAAAATTTCAGAGTTCATTTATCATGTTTTTGATTTTTGATTTTCCCCCATTTTAAAAACACTCATCATTATTTTATCCTTTGACCGGTGGTTCAAAGAATACCAAAAAATATATCATTACACATTCAATATATATTATAATTGATCATTTACATGGGTTTAGATTAATGATTAAAAGTACAATCATAGTGTGGTGACGATGACAAGAGATCATGGATGGTTTAGAAATATATGATGCTTGAGATTTGTCCTTTTAGCAATGTGGTTCAATGGAGATGATTTTCAAGTGAATTGGATATTCAAAATATATCCATTGGTGAAGAGGTAGGTGAATTAAACCCATATTCAATGAATATGATAGATTCCTCTATATAATTGTAGGTGACAAAAATATAGAAATGAAGAAGCATGTACGTTATGGAATTTCTCGAAAACCATGAGTTACAAGGAATGTAGTTTGGATGAAAACATTCCATGTGGTCCCACATCATGTGGTATCTAGGGTTTACATGTAGAAAAAATATGACACACTGTGTAATGTGCCACACACTGTTTGACCCATAGCTGGTGTCCGGACATATATCCCATAGAAACATGAGTATAGACAACACTGAGTACATGGGAACAACCAGGTGCATGAGCATGACCAGGTTACACATACCCAACTAGAGTATTAAGACATGGAAAAGTATACAGGAATGAATAATGTACACAAGAAGGGCTAGGATACATATTAATAGGTCAAAGGAAACTAGATATGGTAGGCTAAGGCCTATTATGGAACACTTTTTATATCCTATACCAAACATGTACCATTTATAGAGAAGGTTGACTCCCACATTCTCTTTAGTATGGCTTAGGGTGTGTTGCCTCTATCCTATTCAGTGAGGGTGAGTTCCCTTAATCCATGATTTGTTTCTCAGTTTGCTTCTATGAGGGTTTATTATGAAATATAGTCCTGATTATAGGATATATGATTCACTTTACAAATTAGATATGGAATCCCTCTATGAGGCATATATTTGGAACATCATTCAATCTTTTTTTTGTGTGGGGTCATGTATCACTTGGATAATATAATAGGTTTTTGATCCACTATCAGGTTTTATTAATCCATTTAGGGTAAGTTATACTCACGATACCACATGTGATATCACATATTTTTATATCAAAATATTAGAGTTACAATATGTACTTATTTATAGCATGGAATGATGAGTACAACCTCTTAGATGAGTTCCATCAGTTTTAGGAGGACCCAAAGAATGTGTTCTCCCAGATGAGAATTACCATAGAGACTTGAACAGAATCCTTGGATGGTATTATATATGAGACATTACACTGGGACATGTTGTCTATTTTGAGATATCTTATTGTTTATTTGTTTTATTTATATTGTCTCATACATCGATTGACATGATTCTGTGGTGTTGAGCTAATAAATATTTTGATTCTTTATGTTTGGTGATTTCAGGGTGTCCTATTGGGTATTTTTATACAAAAAAATTCATGGGATATGTATTCATATATGATTTATTATATAGAAAACATTCCTTATGATGGATTATTTGGTGTTCTATGAGGTGGCTGAGCATTTATGTAGATGAACTGTGACTGGTTTCAGGAGTTTCATATGATAGTAGTACCCTCCATACTAATAAGTTTGAATCCTTTAAATCTATACAGGGCTTATATTTATCTCTTTCCATTTATGTATTTTTTTCATAGTCTAATGTGGTATTTATTTTTATTTATGCATTTTAAAATTAGTTTTGTATTTTCATTTCATCATTATTGTGGTGGTTGGTGATTGTCCATTTGTATAGATACCTTAGGATAACACCTCTCATGCATGTGTTATATTAAATCATCACTTGCCTCTATCCCTTAGCTTTTTACATGTAAACAAGGGGTGTCACACATAGCTTACTGCTATCCAGGTGGGCTGGGTTGTGGAATATATACTATGCCGATCAGGCCCCCCATTATGTTCCTACCAAAAGAGATGGTTTCCTTTAGATGCCTACCTCATGGGATACCCTACCTAGGGTTGTGATAATCCTTCCTCCCATCTTCATATTAATAATGGAAAATTTATTGGTCTATCCTCCAATTTTTCAAAGGAAAACCCAAAAATGAAATGATGAAGCCCGTTATGAATCTGCCAGAGATGTATAATCAATATTTCATGAAAGCTAGAGTGCCCATCCATTGATTTTATAGCCACATGATAAAAGGTGTATTCAGATTGTTCTCCCTAAATGATAGGGACCTTGGGGAATTTGAAATCATTCATTCCATTGATAACGTGGTCCATCTTTATAGGGACATTAGTGAGACTGTCCATAGGCCATGGATCTTAATATGACCGACCCCAGCACGAATCTGATTGTCCTGGGTGCTTAGTGCATGCCTAAGTCTATTTAGTGATGCAAAAATCCAAATATTCTATAAGACCTATGTCTACCCTTCTAGTAACTTAACTGAGAGAAAGCATCCTTCAATTTTCCCTACTTTACAACATGTATAAATATGGGAATATGAAACTTCTCTTCAGGTATAAGACTGAATATGATTACCATTGACAATATCTTTAACGAACAATAGGAATTCACATTGGGTAATCATATATGCATAAGACCAAATCAATCAACTATTATAATACCCTTTATTGAAAAAATTTCCTTACCACATGGAGTTAAATTTTCCAACATGGTCCCATCACATGACCATAAAATGTTCACCTCAAACCAAATGGGCTTGATTTTATATTAAACAGTATACAATGGAAACCACCCATAAGATCAAGAAAAATTCAATAACTCTTTTATTTACATCCTCATGAGACTATATTCTTCATAAATATATTTATTTCCTTCCTCACCACTATTTATTCCCCATGAATCCGGATGTCCCATTCACAAGGACAATATTCCCTATGAACTCTTCCCATTTAACCAAATTCCCAATGAAACTATACCCCAATTAGAGGGCCATATTCTATTTAGGTATCAACATATATCATTTATTTTTCCATGGTATTGAAAAAATCATATTTCTATTTACTGGGATATATTTTTGTTATCCAAACCATCCACATACATAATTGGTCCACATTCCTTTTTTAATCAATGTATGCTCATTGGGTTGTATTCCCTATGAGGTTAACCAAAAATGACCACACGTGCATATGTACCACACACTACTGGACAACTAACCATTCCCAATGCTTCTATACCAACGGTTTGTAAAAATTATTGGTATACGCCTATCCCAAACACTTACATCGCAGCGGTTATCCAAACTGTTAGTATACAGTATAGAAATGGTATGGAGGCCTATACCAACAGTTCCAAACCATTTCTATAGGATAGTTTTCCAGTAGTGACACAAACCATCGCTGGGTATCTTTAACCAATTTTTCATTATTACATGATGTTAAACTACATGAATTTTTCCTCATGACAAATCCTTAACTGGTATACTATGTCCCATTAAGTGGCACATAATTACATGGGTTTTGATACCCTTTATTGGGATTTATAAAAACCCATTCATAAAGATCTGATCTTGAAAACATTAGTAATTAATTTAACCATGAAAAAAAACGATCTCTATTGTTCCACAATATGTAGATTTAAACTATAATACCTTAATATTATTCATAACTAATTAGTAAGGAAAAAATAGAGAAACTTTGATACATACAAATGTTAACATCGATACATGTTAACCACTATGCAATGAAACATTTGTAAATAGTACCATAATAGAATTTGGGAGTGATTCATGAATATGAATTATATATATAAGAGAGTCTATTATTAGGGAAAAATACCCTAAAAATTATGATGATCATAAACTCCCAACCTCTTGAACAAAATGCATTATAAGGTGACACTAGTAAAGTCTCAGTTACTTGTTTCCTTTAGAAGAAAGGTCTATCCGACACAAAACAATTCCCCAATGAATCTAATCACACATTCGAGTTTCCATCAGAAACAAAAATAATGAAACCAATATGAATTCTTTAAATACGAAAGTGAATATCTGAAAAAAAAAATTAATTACGATGTTGTGTGAATGGATGTTATTATATGTATTTTTTTATATTTATAGGATCATTTGAATATCATATCTATAAAATCCAAAAAATTACATCATACTAATGATAAATATATATATGAACTACTAAAAAAGGTGGGACCTATTATATATAAAGGAGATATCATTAAATAAATGTCTTTACTAGTCAATTATTAATATATTTCGGATGAAGTACCACCTCGACGATATCATCCCATACCTTGGAGGCCACACATTAATCCATACTAGACATGTTCCATCACCAATTACTTATTCAATGATGACTGGAAAATAAGTAGGTGACACCTGTTTCCACATATAACTATTTTAAGAGACATTACATGGAACAAAACTAAAAGTACGTCCTTTAAATTAGGGAAGTATATTAGGAGGTCAACTGCAACCTCACGACTGTTCATGAGTTTCCTAGATGGAGTCTTGTTAACCACCACAATCACCAGAACTATGTGGTGTTAACCCCTCAACAACCTATTGAGGAAGCGAACCATGAGTTCTCAACTTAAGTCCCTCGGACCTATGCATTTAATAGATCTTTCCATGTTTGATGAACTAACTAGCATAGGGAACAAACTAATACACATGCCTCTACAGAAGAAGTCCTCCATCTTACTCTATAGTTAATTAGAATGTACAAAAATATCCCATATTTCACTTAAAATTAATACCAACATACTAGGGAAGCATAATGAAGAGTGTGCTAGTATATTCCTACAATAAAAAAGGTGAAGACTCATATTAAATCACTCACATATAAATTCCATTAGTAAATCCTGATGGTAATTATAAGATAGGTGAAGGATTATTTCCCCAATACAATTGACGAATGGTCCCATATTCTGATTTTTATTGAAGAACATTTTTAATATATCCTGGTGTAGATTTAAGGGAAGGATAATCTCCCTGATCTTGATTTGTGATAATATCAACATATTCTCATAGTAATAGAAAAATACCATTGTCAACATATACTGGTAGTCAACAGGATAGAAAAATATTCACACTCCTATCACTATAGAAACTAATTATTATACAATGTGTGAAACGTAGGAGAAGAAAAAAATTCCAAATCTTATTCTGGGGGATTATTTTCACATTTAGAAAATGATGATAAATAAGACTAGTTTCATGTCCCCATTCTGACTGGAGATCATAATACTGTATCAACGACAACTCTAGGACAAATCTATTTTCTATCTAATCATACAAAATATCATCAGAATATTTTAATGAAAAAATTAAATTTTCCTTAGAGGACTCCCACATGTGGAGGTCATTGTGTATACTACATGACCACAACGTCTAAATAGAGATAATACAAGAGGAAGTCTCACTGAGGGAGAGCCAATGTAAAGGAGGATGATCATATCCTTACTATAAACAATGATTGTTATATTTATTAATTAATGACTCGCATTACTGGCCCAAAAATTTTCTAACTCATCATCATAAGGAAGAAGAAACAAAATTTTCAATTGTCCTCCAACAATATTTTTACCAATAGCTCTGAAGTTCCTCCCTAGAGAATTCATCATGGAGGTCAACCCCATCATAATATCCAGATTGATCATGGGAGCTCTTATAATGGTGATTGCTACAAAAAAACCTCCTCCCTACCAGAAGTTGAAATAAAAAGAAGGTCCTCTCCCTGTACACACATCATGAAATGTCTACCTTGAAGTCCCTCCCTAGGGAAAATATTTGTAGAATATTCCCTATATCTAGACAACGATCCATAATGGTAGTCCTCCCTATGATGTTGTTCACATCGATTGTCTTCAGCACAAAAATATCTCATTTTGGAAATATGTACCTCCCCTTACTGATGTTATTCTATAAAGTCCCTAATACTGAGAGGTACTCAAAAGAAAGAGGTTGTATACTCCAAATGCCACATCACTAACGAGTTATTTCCCATATCAACTAGATAATAGTTTAGGGCTACACTCATCATCATTACTACATTCATATAAAATGAACTTCAATATTGTGCAGAATATTTTGAATAGTACCTTTCATATTAATATGTAAACTAATAAATTACATCTTTGGTCAAAACATATAGATGAATATCACAACGAATATGAAGATAATTTTGGGATTATTTTAAAAGAACTACTTGAGGAAAATATATCAGTCATGATCTGGCCCACATCCACTACTATGAATGATATTCTAAAAATATAATGGGGGAATTTATAAAATATATTAATTTAAATATTTGGATGAATTATAGTTATCTAAAGGATAAACATTAACCTTACATGGAATATGAAAACCATTTTAAGTTAAAAAGTGCATTCTTCCATCATATTGACTTGTAATCCCTTTCAATAACATGAAACCTAAAATTTTGAAATTAGTAGAGAGACCATCCACATGCATGCCTCAATTCTTTGAGGACACTACCTCAATTGACCACCAATAATATATTTTATGAATATATTAAATGATGTGGTAATCATAGATCAATTCATTTCACTATGCTCTCTGTTCAGTAGATTCTTCTCAGAGGAACATCATTTAATATAATGGACTTCAGTTACATCATCGACCAATGATTTTAAAATTCTATTGGGACTATCAAGTAGGGTCCCAATATAAATAATTATCAAAAATGAAAATATTTATGAGAGAGATCCATAGATAGTATCCAACATCGGGCCTCTTAAAATATTGAGTAAGCCTCTCGCCTGAGATTATTCACAACCTTGGCTACAACGATACCCTTAATAGTGAGTAGCTCACATTCATAATTGAAATTTTTCCATCCTATGCTTAAAAAAAGCCTATAAAATTATAAGGGTAGAAATAGTGGTTCTATAAGTAGTAATACAAGTGAAACCCCAACCCATAGGGTTGGAAGAATGTTTTCTACAAAAACAACTCCAAAGACTCTCAAATACCACAGGGGTCTAGAATTTCACTATGGTGGAAAATAATCATGGTCAACCCATAGGGATAGGTGAATTTATGTCAAAAAATCCTCATTCCTTACAAAACATGATATAATTTAGAAATTCATGTTTGAAAAACCATCCCAATTACCATCGCTTCCACTCCATGTTATGACACAACATACATAATTTTTTTTAAATATATCCTATAAAACATGATCTAATTTTGAAATTCATGTGGGAAAAATAACATTCACAAGTGGATTGTATCTCTTCCATTCAACCAGATGAAGAAGTTGAATGGAATGATGTTATGTTAAAGTCAACACACAATTTCGATGAATGTATGACCAAAAATATGGTGAATCCAATGCATACTATTCATAGGGAACAACTAAATTAATCCGTTGTGACCGTAACTTCTTCTATAATGATTGATACAATTTTTTCATCACAACAATCCTATAAGATCTAGTATTTTATGAACCAATGCAATAATAATAAAAAGAGTAATTCACTAGAAGATAAACTCATACTAATTATATAATCATTATAGACTATTAAAGATTAAATTCCATCATTACTAGGAGAATAGATACCGGACCACAAAATGGTTCAATGGGAACTAACCCATCAATTTGAGACCTTATTAGATAATTAATCCCAATACAAACCTACCAATGTGATTCACATAGAAAAAATATTCCCCAAAAAATAATATTCATATGACCTTGATTTACTCTTACACAATTGAGTAGGAGGAGGTTTCTAAGGATGATCTGGATGATAAAGATGTGGTCGACATAGTTTATTGAATTCAGGAAATATCCCTAATGAAGACATATATGCTATAGAGACCTAGATACATAGACTTTAACAAGCCGAAAAAGAGAACCAACATTCTTATAAACATTCTAAGGAATGTTTAGACTCAATAATTTAAGATGATTCATTATAGATAAAGTATTATTATAGATAATTTCAAAATATGGGAAGACCAACTCAACCCAACCCATAAATGAAAAATATACCTCTATATTCTGATTAGGAAAGACATCAAACAACACATGCGACTCAATCTCCCATGTATCAGACTAAATTGTATCCTTATTTAGTGAAATATAAGACTTTGTATCAACATTATGACATCTAAAAACATCTATCTATTGTTGTATCCAAGATTTCAATTCATGATATTGTTAACCAATTAAAGGAGCTATGGGAATCACCTATTTAGGGTCTCATAATCCCTCAATAGTTTGATGTTGAGGTCTATTCCACTAAGGTATATCACACATGGACTAACCCTATTGAGTTACAGGAAATCTTTTCTTTCGTAGAGAAAAATTAGGATACCTCTATACTAGGGCATATACATTTCTTGTATATATTTGGAAAGCTGTAAAACATTGACAATTATTGATCCCTTATCGATAATGGTTATAGAGTAAATCTCTATCCAGTTTACACCATCTAATGATTAGGTCATAGAAATGTTGATTTTTCTCACTCTACCCTAATAGTAAAGGGGTTTTATTAGAGATAACAAAAAAACAAAATCAAGATAGATCAAGATCAAAACACAATTTGGAGGCATTTTCTCTGATTAGGAGTTTATGGGTATTCATGAGGACATAAATTTCATTACTCTCTTAGGAATACTGTGGATAAATTACCATAAGATAGTACCTTAATCATACCACCCGTCCCTAATATACTCCATCATTGGTCATGATAATGTACTATATGTTTATGGACCCCCATTAGATTCCCATGATGCTCAATACATAAACATGAGATTCTATAATAGGGAGAATAAACATCTTGTGACATGTTTTTCACGAGAACCATAACCTAAACAGTATGGAAATGGTCCATTTCAACCAATTACATTAATTCAGTGAATAATATGTTTTTCCCATCCACTATAATAAAGAAAAATACCTAAATATAGGAAATCATCATTACATGTGAATCCCATATGAAAGGAGGGATGAACAGATCACCTTCTTATTATAAAATGACCATAAAACTTCTATCAAAGAGAGGATACCCATAATTAAAGATATAAAAACCATTATAACAATGAGAATCAATATTTTTCCTAAAAAGCTCTCTATGAGGTCTTGTTTGGGAAATATTTAGACTAAACAACTAGGTCTCTTTGATTAGATCAACCTCAAACCTATGAAAATGATGCATGCCCATGGTTTTTTCATGTTTCCCCCTATATTCGTGATATCTACTATGTTTATGGAATATATCCATGATTTAAAATGATATGACCCCATAAATGAATAAATTTTCCTTGAAAAAATACACCTTATTTGTCTCCAAAATCGAAGGATATCCTTGTATCGACTTCTAGATCATAAAATGCCACTGTGTCACCAATATGAAATGAAAATTTCATTATAAATTTTTCTAAATATTAGGATTTACACACCTTTTCATTCCCCTATGAAAATAGAAAACAAGGAGAGAATTCCCAATATAACCAAAATAATGATTACTGTGAATTGAAACCCTCAGAGTCTAGAGATGTTTCCTTTCAATTCCTCAAATATTAAAATAAGAGAAATCATCTTTTTGTCCTAGAAATGTTCCCTTCCTTCCCACTTATATTGAGATCATGGTAGAATAATAAGGGGAAGAGGAGGGAAAAATATCATTGATTCCCCTTTACAATTTTAGGAAGGAATATCTACAACCATTCATAATCCCAAATAGGTGAATATGGCTATGACAGAAGACCTGATAGCTAGCTTAATTGTTGCGACATCGTATTCCAATGAATAAGACTCATATATCACTTTATTGATAAAAAATTGAGAGCTATTGTCTTGTAATTACATATAAATATACTTAATTGGTATTGATATTGACACCAATAATTTGGGTATTCCTAAAAATCACCATGGTTACAAGAATGTGACTAAGAGAATGAACCCAACTTATGCTACCAAGGTGGAAGGTAATGTTATAAATTTCATAAAATCCTACTTCATTAAAGAGGTTCAATACCCAAAATGGATTTCCAAAATTTCTCACCTAAAGAAGAGGAATGAGTATATTAGCATATACATCGAATTTATGGATCCCATTATATATTTCCTAGTCTCGGTCACTTCATGGATAGATATTATGGATATAAAAAAATCCTTATGGCCAAAAAATATTAGGACGCCACTATATTTAGGGAAACCCAAGGAGGGTATCTCTATCGAGTAATTCTATTAGTTTTAAATAATTTCGGTGCCACATAGATTCACACCATGCTCTATATCTTCATACCCTTTCTAGGTAATACCATTGAAATCTATGGGAATGATTTGGTTGTCAAATCCTAGAAATGATGTAATAATATTACCAATCTTGATATAGTATTAATTAAATTGTATCAACACATCTTGAATATGAACCCCTTGAAATTTTCATTTGGGGGGACATCAAGAATGATATACACCTTCATGACATGACATCACAACATTAATGTCAACATTAAAAAGGCAATGGTGATCCATAACATAACTCCTCATAAAAATCTCAAATAGATTAGAGGGATTAAATTATTACTTTCATATATTATATTCGTTATAGGAAAATTTATAAAAAATTCATACCTATCACTAAGATGATGAATAATAAAATTTTCAGTCAGTGGGATGAGGATTTTCAAGAAGATTTTAACAACATCAGACATTAAATCTCAAACCCACTTGTATTGATCCTTTTATTATAATTAAAAGCACTAATTTTGTATGGGGAAACTTTGGACCAATCACTTAATTTCCTCCTCACACAAAAGAATTATCTAGGAAAAGAAAATATAATCTGATATTATATATGAACCATGCTAGAAACTTATATTCTATAATGTAATGTCGAGAAGAATTCAATTACATTGATATTCATAGTTCAGAAATTGGGAGAATACATGAATAATCACAACTCCAATTTGGTAACTTTTATTTAACCACTAAATTACTTACTCAATCATATAATGTTGAATATATGTATGGCATGGTGGGTGTTCATCCTATAAATGTTTGATAATTAGTTCATACTATAGAAGCCATTCATAGGGAAAGCCTTTGAAAAATTTATTGTATCACATTTGACTTTTGAATGAACACTAGTGGATACATAACTGTATGATGAATATGTATTTTAGATTCAGGGAACTCAATTGAAATGGTAGATATAGTTCTTCTAGAAGCCTGATTTGGAGAAGGGTATATAACATAGAACTGAAAAATGTTGGATTGGGAATTATTATTTTCACTCATTCAAATGAAATGTTACCCTATTCCTTCCCATTGTCAGAAGGTTGCAGAAACAGTGAAGTAGAAAAACATACTCTAATTGTTGGAATGGAATTAGCTATGTAGATACACATTTCCTAAAGGAATATTAATTTGAATTTAGAGTTGGTGATCATACAAATTAATGGTGAATATCCTATTAAAGTAGAGGAATGAATTGGGTATAATTTACTTTTATAGAGGTTCTATGGTAGAATTACACTATGATCCAATACTATCTCATATTAAATGTTCTCATAATACCTATACACATGATTTTGATAATATATGCACAACCCTAAAAGAACCAATCTAGGACAATATAGTCATCAACATTGGACAATGAAAGGTGATCTCTCTATTCATTGGTAATAACATGGAAGATATCAATGAGATCAACACTACCACTATGAAAGTTGAGATAATATCCTCTATAAATGATACCATCATCAGATGGATATCCCATATATTGAACTACCTCTAATGAATAATTCTTACATTGGATCAAGAAAATAAAGAAAATATCTAATTACAAATAGTAAACTTTTATCTGTATGATGGAAAAAATTCTCAGAAATTCTTCTATAAACAAATTTTTAGTGATTCCTCCTCATATGAATTAAAGTTGAATATAACGTCAATTTTATGAAGGAAGTCCATGAAGTCACTTATGGTGATCATTGGTTATAAACTAATATTTTCCACCAGATTGGAAGGCTTGGATACTTTTGGTCATTTATGCCACTAGATTGTATGGAGTTCACATGAAAATTTCATGCATTCCAAATAATTCAAATTTCATCAATAAACCCCTAGAGTTACTAAACCCCATCCAATATTATTGGCTATTTTCCCTCTAGGAAATAGATTTCAAGGGGCCATGCCCCCATGAACATATAGGAATTTCATGTACATCCTTACCAAAACCAACTTTTTCTACCAATTGTCTATGTCTATATCCGTCATGGATGTTGGGATGAAGAATATCATCAAATTCAATAATTCATACATCATCAATATATTTGTTGACCCTTATAAGATATTAAGGTAATATAACATGAACATATTCTCTTTTATGTTGAAAAGTAAGTATCTGTTACATGGAATTAAATCCAACCACTCATCCTACTACAATGAAGTAACAAATGTATAAATTACGGCCTTCAAAAAGACTCTATAAATCTTACTCTATATATTGGTGTATAAATAAAACAATTATTGTCATGAAGAGCATCCGAAAAAATTTTGTATCATCACATTGTAACCAACAATTATATATAAGAAACCCCATAATCTATTTACTAGGGGACCAATGTAGTTTTTCCCATTGAATTCCAACTGACTTGGCCCTATATCCCCATATGATATCATTTTTTCTAAATATTATAGGTCTTAAATAAGTGTATGGAAGAGTTATAAATAATTTATGATAAAATATTGAAAAATTTGTAAAAAATTTAATTTAATCAATGACGAGTTACATGAGAATTCTGTGACACTCTAAACTAGGAACTACTGAACTACTACTTTAAGATGGAGAGGCACGAGAACATAGGTATTACTCCCTGTAATCCAAAGTCATATTAATAGAATCATTGGTCTACTTGGTGATAATGGAGTGATAATACACTTTGGTGGTAATAATAATGAAAATAATAATGACACATTAGAATTAATAAACCAAACACAAAAAAAGTAATATAAAAAGATAGTAATGATCCAAAATTACTCCTTCTAAACATACTAGATAACATTTACATGTTATAATAGATTTACATAAGAAATCCCGATTTCCCATTGGCCAATCACATATGTACATAACAAACCCCAAATATCATCATACTGGGAAAAAATAACCACATATTTTTTCTTTAAAAATCCATGATAACAACCACATGCACCCTCTACACATCCCTACTCACTAATCTATAGAACATGACCCTAATCCCATTACTATAATCAAAGCTATAAAGTATGCACATGTCCAAATGGACTTGTGCATGGTGTGAGTATGAACATAGTAGGCAACCGCCAAAGGTCTTCCTAGATAACATCTATACATATACCAGTGTATACAAAATATAAATAAATGGAAACAACTCACTCATGACATAAGAAACATCACTTGTTATTAGTATCCAGAAGGTAACCTCTACCTTCTTAGGCTAATTGTGGAGTAAAATGATGGATCCATGATAAGATATACCATAATAATCCTCTATCACCATTTTATTTCCAAACCTCATGGAATCTTGTTTCAACCCTCACCAAATGTATAACATGAAAAAAATTCCAACATATCTATGAAACCACATAGAGTTAATCCAATATCCCAATAATACACCCATAAACACATCAAAGTTCCCTCCGAATTCCACTTATCTAATAACCATAAGCAAAACAACCCAATATCTCAGGTAATGACAATACCCATTCTCACATAACCCTACACAATTGGACCAACCATATTGGTGAGCATTATCCCTTATCTGATAGTCACACACACCATCATCCAGGGCCTTCTATGGAGAAAACTTCCTCTATACTAATGGTCATAACCATACCCTACGGAACTAGATATATAAAGGCCTTGAACCAAAATGTTTGGTCAAAACTACATGATTATGCCCTTATCCTTTGTTCACATGACCCTTATGATATTATTAGCCAACCATATTGAGTGAAAATCACCAACAATGATAGGAAAAACATATAGTGAACCTCTACTACTACCTAGAAAATATGTCTCCCAAATAAATTACTATTAATAAAAATTTGTATAAGCCCAATGAACCAAATCACTACACATCTAGGGAGCAATATCACCAACAGTCAAAAAAACCATGCCTAACTTGTTCCCATGAAACCAACTCACCTATAGGATCATGTTAACAGAATAAAATAACTTAAAATCATCCTTCTAAACAAATCATGGATCCCTTTTCACACTTTACTTTCAATACATAGCTCAAACATACCCGATCACCCATGAGACTATCCTTCAACTTCTCCCAGGAACAATAGAAAAAATAAAATTAGTAGAAAAATGGTTCCACCAAGACCACCCCACTAATGCAAATTTACTACTAATAACATAACACATTCCTAATCAGGTAAGAACTATGATGTACATAACATATAACCATAAACATGTACCCGTAAATGATATACCTCTATGTTTTCTTCAAATGAAAGAAGGTAGAAAACCAGGTAAAAACCATAAAAAAGGGTATAACACCACATATGATGTACTAAATAGAGTGAGAGATAATGAATATATATATGAATGAATAAAGAGAATTATAATTACCCTAGGATACATCCTATGATATGTTTAACTAAAAATAAGTAAAAGATGAGGGTGAACCCTTCTTGGATTCCTAATCGTGAAGGATAAGGGTGTTTCTATTGTTCCCTGGTAGAATGACATTCCCCCTCCCCTTTACTCTTTTAAATATACATATTTATTTTTTAAACTAAATTGTTTCATGTAATGTAACAAGGTTTCACACCTTGTCATATGATGATAAAGGGGATCTCCCCTTTCTGACTAGGTTATTCTATGTACTATACATTTGTGATGTGAAAGGCTATATAATACAACCATTTCACCGTTCAAGCTATTGGATTTACACAAAACCTCCATTGGATCACTCCTCAACACTGAGGCACATGAATACACTTAAAATAATTTTTTTGAGCCATATTTAAACCAAAATATGTGTACAATGTGATTTGGGGTCTTATAACCTACCCACTTTAAAATCGATCATCCCTGAGCTATTTAGCTACACAGTAAACCAATCTCGTATTCAATCAGTGCCTCCTTGTCTCCACATTTTCTCATGATGAGATGATTCTGAATGTTACCACATTATTCTCAGTATCCCAGAATACCCCTATTTATCACTCAATAGGATGATTCCTTCCATAGATATCCCTCGCAAAGGAATTACCTTCCATGTTTCTTCATAACCCTTTTCCTGGTGCCCTAATGGTTCCAAAATGATAAATCTTTTAGACACAGACATCCTATACACCATGTATAGTTATTTTTGAAATTCACCAGACAGTTATCGTAAATCCATATCACACATGATGATCATAAGGTCTTTTTTTATCCTTGATTCTCTTATAATAATCAAACCTTAAATTATTACCATAAATATCCTAGACCACAACAGATGCAACAGTGATCCTATATCATCTCTAACACCCACTAAATTCCTACATCATAGATGATTCCCAAAAATTTTTGTATCTCTAAGATTCCCAATATGATCCTTGATTTCAACCCACCCCTAATAGTCAAGCATCATTCCTAATACTCACATATTAATGATTTCTTTGTAAATCCACTTACTATATATAAACAAATGGTAATAGTTTCTATTTTATAATAACAAAAATAACATGACCAATATCATGTAAAAACATTAACAATATATAGATATCTGGCCAACTCTAAACTTTCCATCTTGATTTCATTCATCTATCTTAAAGTCTAGCTTCATTTTGATTTTTCTCCTAATGGATAGGTACTCACTTCTGGTCACGATCCCCAATGCTAGGTATATCTCTCCCATCAATATACTATATTTGTATTTTTATCGTAATTACTAGTACCTAGTAATTCTCCCAGTCCAAACATTGATCATTGAGTCTAACCTGGTATATGACCCCAATCTATATAATACATCTTCTAAAAAACCTCTCTAAATACCACATCTGACCCCATTCCCAATGCTCCTTTAAATTTCATTCACACTGATTCTCAATGTGTCATGTATTATCACACTGAAATCATACCATCAATGATCCAATCCTTAGTGGCCTCTCTGAGTCTCTGACCTGAATACATTATTCAGTCTCCTTGCGGCCTCTCTTAAAGCAACTTTTACCTCTACAACCTATCTTTACTAACATCACTATCCTGTTTGGTAAAGTATTATCCCTAAAGATCCCCTCTAATTCCAATTTATGATTCACTTCCTTCTATAATGATGTCAATTTTATGACGGTCACATGTACCCTAATGGAATGCCGCAAAGAAAACCATTTAACTGTGGAAATGTCATATACCACTATTTCCCATGAATAATGTAATAAGTACATGCACCTCCCAGTATAATACATGATCAACATGTCTACCTACATCATATGTATAAAATCTTGATATCAATATAACCTCAATTTTTTAGGAAATAAGCACTCGAGGAACATATTATAAAAGTCTTTCCATGCCATTCCCTCATGCCTACATGCATGTGCCTATATATACTACCTATATTGTTCCCGCCCCCTAAGAATATAAATTTCTAACTTTACCCTCCCCCCTATGGGGGTCTCAATTTTATCACATATAGTACTAATTGTCTCAATACAAAACTGTACTACTTTGTTTCTACCATCACTATGAAACAAATGATGGTACTGTGACTGAAACTCATTTATAAAATATTACTAGGATGGTTTGGCACATAGATATCCCCAATTAATTATCTAAAATATCTACACCAATATTTCCATGATCTCTTCATCTATCCATCACCTGGAATACACTACCTATTGTTACCAAAAAATTTCTTCTTGTTATGCCTATCCCACCATCCTTAGTGCCTCCCCATATGGTACATTTTCACCCTTTCCCTCAAGGTCCTAATCCCAAGCGTACCCAAGAAGCACCACATCTCCATTATCCTAATGCTTCATTATATTCTATCATGGTTTTATCATGTTGAGAACAAATTACAATGATCAACACTAATAATAACAGTCCAAACAAGACAAATAGGTAAGTCTAGAACAAGAAACACATCCCACAACCCTTACACTTCCCTACAACACCCATATGACATATAATGCAAACTTAAGTCCCCCTGATTACCCATATCTGATTCAATAACCACATACACCATATATATTTAGGTTTACATACCAATCACACAAAGAACAACATAAATGGGATGGCTGAATATAAATAAACCAAGAGGCTAAGTTGAAAAATATTTTTTATCCTATTGTTGAAAGATTAAACAACCCCAAATAATTTAATACATAAATCCCAAGAATTCAATAAATAAAAAATGAAAAAATATTTTTGACTGACTTAGATCATTCCATTTCATTCTATTGTTCATTTATACTGTTAGATATTTGAATGTTCATGCATGTGCTTTCCAGGAAAAAAACATAGTCTCCATCCCATGTTTTGACATATTATTAGGATTTATCAAACCAAAACCCAAATAACATTCCATTTTTATAAATCCCAACTTTAATACCACTTAGAATACAACCAAATGATGTTAACACATTGTAAACAACCTCCTATGATACTACCATTTAATACAAAATATTTTTGCTGCTATAATGAAACACTAAAAATTTTTGTATGATACCAATTTGTGATTCCCTAACCTAGGATCTACTAAACATTTGAACTATGATGGAGAGACATGGAACCATAGGCACACATCCTCATACATCAAACATTATCAATTAGTAGTGAGGTTATATTGGGTGATAGTTGGGGGACTATACCCTATAGTGTTAATAATAATAATAATAACAATCATGACAATGATCTAGAAATGATAATCTTAACTCAACATAATCAATATAAATCAACTATAGTAATGATACAAAAGTACACCGACCAAAAATACTTGATAATATCTATATTTTATTATAGTCATAATAAAGCGATCTATATCACATATGGGATGATCATATTCATACACAACAAACCCTAAACGATCACCATCATGAAAACGAAGAACCACCTATTACATCTTCCAAAAAACATGATAGATCTCTCAATCACCCTCTCAACATCCCTTGTCAAAAATCTATAGACCATGAGCCTCATCCATATCCTATACATAAATCTATAAATTAAGCATGAATCCCAAGGGGCACATTCCAGGTGTGAGTATGAACTCAGTAGGCCACCACCAATGCTATACCTATATTACATCCATACATGTACATGTGTATGAAAACCATAAATAAACATCTAAAAATCACACATCACATAACCTACATAAATTATGCTCATAAACCACAAGGTAACTATTACTTGCTTCATCCAATGTGGGTGTCGAATAAAGTATCAATGGTCTGTTATATTGGAAGATCCCTTGGTATCCAGAAAATATTACTACCTCATGGAATCATTTTCAATCTAGCACTACATGAACAACTTGTCACCACCTTCCTTCATATCCATACAACACCATCGAGTTAGTCCGAAGTCCAAATATCATTCCCATATACATAACACAATTCTGTTAGAAATCTACTTATCTAATCACCATCAGATTAGAAGCCCAAAATTCTAAGGAATGGTGATAAAAATCCTATCACAACCATAGACTATAATCGCAACCATAAAAATGAGATTCACCCCCCATTTAATGGTCACACACACCGTAAATTGTGGCCTACTAAAGTTAGAACCTCCCTTGTAATAATATTCATTACCATCCACTATGATGCTAGATCTATGAAGGCCTCTGCTCGTATTGATTAGTCAAAACCGCATCACCGGGCCCTTATCCTATGTGAACATAAACTTTATAGTGCTATCAGCCAACAATGGTGAGAAATAATCACAAAAACACTAGAACACTTATTCATAAAACCACTTTTCTCACATGTTAACCTCATTGTACAACTACGAAACTGATCATAACCACCCGTATTATCCTGAATAACCACATATCCTCAATTATTGTGATCAAAATCACTCAATGCCTCACAGGGTATTACCAATGTATTCCCAAAAAACCAAATCATCCAGAGGATCACATTAACAGAATCCAATAACCGACATCATCCCTAAACAAATAATAGATCCCCATTTCACACTTTCCAAACCATACCCAGCTCAACTGTACCCTAACACACAAGATACTGCCCTTTTATACATCCCAAGAACAATATAAAAATAAAATCAGTACAAAAATGGTATCTCACAGACTACCCCAGTCATGTACATTTACCACACATCACACAATATATTTATAATTAGAAGAAATATTGGTAAAACCTACCATATACTTCTAAATTATTTCTTGTTGAAGTCCGACCTCTGATTCAACATTAAATGTCAAAAATTTAAAAAGATATAAAAACGTAGAAAATATGGAATAATTCTATTAATGATCCAATTTCTCAAGAGGCAAAAATAGAAAAAAGAACAGGGAATATTGAGAGGTAGTTTTACCCCTAGGCTATCTCCTACTAGGAATAACACAAACAACTCGTAAGAGATAAGGGAGAACCCTTATTAGAAATCCTAAGTGAATATTAGAAGGGTGTCAATACATCTCCTTGGATGAATGGACTTTCCCTATCCCATTTTATCTTTTTAATATTTCTTATTTTATAAAAAAAGTGATCTATGTCATGATGTGACACATTGGTTCACACTGTGACTAATCAAGATGAATGGCATCTACCCTCTCTGACTAGTCCATGCTATGAACTACATGTTCATGGAAGGAAAGGCTATAGGATGTATCCATTTCACCATCCATGTTGTCTGATTTACATGAAGACTCCCCTAGGTCATTCCCAACCCTAACACACTTGATAACCCGTAAAATACATTATTTTGATCCATTTTTAATCAAATATTCACATCCATTATGATTCTGGGTCGTATTCTTTCAATAAACAGTTCACAACTATTCGTTACTCTAGGGAGGGAAGATATTTGTTTTTATAACTCCATTAATACAAGGGAAAAAGATTCTAACGGTCCAATGAATGTGTGAAATACCTTATATCATATACAAGGTGTATTCTAGAAAATCACATTACCTGGTTAAAATATATGAGGGGAAAATGACACCTATCCCAAATTAAATATTTCTAAATAAATATTTTTCATAATTCTACATTTGTTTACATTGTCTGAGGTGAAAAAGTATAAACTATATAGATAAAGTCCATTCTATGAGACTTATAACACCGTAGATATCATAATCCCTATAATATATTAAATTGCATAGTTAACTTCTAAAATGTATAGTGTTAATATACGTGGAACACATCCCCACAAAAAGAAATTAAACAATATTGTCAATATCCTAATCACATGGCATAAAAATGTATGTAAATATCCATTTAGCATACATAAATCTAGAAAACTCTTACTTCTTGGCCATATAATATTAAAATATATGAAAATTTCCTCACCTAAAAATGTTAAATTTCATGGCATGTTCCAAAAATTTCTCTTGATGATGCTCTAGTAAAGTAAAATAAATCTTCAAATACCCTCTTATTTATCACACTGATCATGAATCATGTAATCATAGAGATATTGGTCAATTTCAAAAATTATCATGGAAATGATTAACCATTTATAATGATATGGGAATATATATTCCATCATGCATGGCCCTAAACTACTTAGAGAGGCCTACTTTTCATTTCCAAATTCCCCTACATAATATCCAAACATGTGCAGTGATCCGTGGAACACAATCATCCTAGGAATCAGGAACATAAATGCTCGAACCCCGATGTAACTTCTCAATCTACAGTGGGAGTCATCATCAAAAAAATTATTAATGGACTTATTCCTATTATCATAGGATATATAGTGACATATGGCTACTCAAAACCAACCACAAGATTAATGGAAATAATTTCCCTTAGTTTGTCTTGGTGAAAATACATTTTCTCTGTTTTCATTGAGTTTCACTTCCATTTCATGCCACCATGATTGAGTGACTATTATATCAAAACTATTTTTGGCTCGACAATTTTACTCACCAAATACATAGGAATGAATGGATCCCTTATCCTTTGTCCACCCATATTGAATATAGAAAAATATCATTTTTCCTACCCATAAGCTAGATATATATGTGGAATTTCTCTTTCATAACTATGTCTAGCTGGATTACTATTACTTTACAGTATGTATTGATTCCCATATTTTTAATCATCAGTCCATCCATGAATCCTAATAAATAAAATTCCCTCATTCACATTAGTGTTTTTGGACTTTTCAACAATAATTCGTTTCATTGATGACACTACACTGAGGTGAGGACCAATTTTCATTCCCTTCACACGATTCTGACCTACGTAGAAGAGGACTCATAAATATTTCATTAAACATGATAAAAAAAGACCCACTCTATGTAAAAACTATATTAACATAGTCACTGCAATATAGATTCATCCCTGAAATCTATTACTAAACATTCCACGATCCTATGTATGAGTAAAATATACATAGAATCCCCAATCATGGATTTATTAATCTATGAAACTACTCTAAAATGACCACCCATATTATTGTTTTATATGCATGGGAAACCCTATAAAATAATAATGTGAGTATTTATTCTTATTATCACCTCATACATAGTAATGCATGGATTTTCCATTTTTAGCCCAACTATAGTATCTAATCAAACCCCCCCTACAACATCACCATGTTTGGACACATAAATTAACATCTAGTTTTCTTTTATTGGTTTATCATAGTGAAAAAACCATTCCATTTTTCATATGATCAAAATCTAAAAAAATATCCCATTTAATTGATCATTATTGCATGACACTAAACATCATCAATCCGAATTCCTTTTTGTATAACACTGAACTGAATGAAATTTGGACCACCATGAATGATGTAAAATTTCATATATATATTCCTACTATTTAGGGAATAATCAACCGATATGAGAGTCAAATCCAAGTAAATATTCCTTATATAGGATTATTCTCCTAATGAGTATCGGGATAAATTTCCCCTTTTTCAATATTCTATTATAATATTTATTGATTCCCATAAAAAATAATAATTACATACATATTTATTGTTTTTAACTTTGGTTATGAAGAAATTTCAAAATTACATATTTATGAACCATCCCTGAGTCACCATCCATCTCGGTTTCATCCATGGAAAGCATACTATCTTAGTCAAGAAAAGACCAAGTCAAAAGGTTTCCCATCACCCTTCTTAAAAACCCGTCTTCACTAATCATACTTCATGATTTGATTATTTAAAATCACCATAAATCTTTCTCCAAATTAGTAACAATAATATTTTACTAACAAGGAGACTTCTATTTGACTATGAAAACTCACCCCCAATATGGATTCACATATGTTCCCAAAATATGGAATATAACGCAAAGTCATCATCATCCTAAGGGGGAGTCCTATATTCATCATACACCCTCCAAAGAATCATATTGGAAACAATAATTTGAATGTCGTCAACAATTATCCCTTTTATACCTAATTCATTTCACACTTTCTGATCCAAGAACCTTGATTTGTGATTTATGACATCACCACTACCTAATCAAAGGCTACACGAACATTATTAGTCTTTGGGACTTATTTGGGTTGTTATTCTCACCACTACCTAATCATAAAGGGAAACCTTTGAAATAGTCAAGTCTTTGATCTCTAAGCCTCCCGGTTTTAGGGCTTAGGAAAAAAATTATAGTGCAAACAGAAAAGTCATAAATCATATAGGGCCCACCATATAGACCTAGAAAGAGCTAATCCATTCTCATTGGACCCATTCACTAATGAAAAAGTAAGAGTGAAGGAATATCATATCTCTTCACTCTGAATATCTGTTCCCAACATGAAGACACAACCTTTGAGATGTTATATCCGTTCTTTTATATTCCATACTCCCAAAAACATAATTCATTTCAAAAGTATCTCAATACATTCAAATATTTAAGACTATCGATAATGAGTGTATTCGACTCCAAATTACACTTCTATTTGACTACACAAACAGTCCCCCAATATGGATCCACACATATTCCCCCTTGTGGCCTATAAAACAATGTAATATTCTTCCTAATGGGAAGATCCACTATCTCTATATGCCTATACACCATTGAAGTAGAACCCTTCATTCAAATTTTTTCAGTATTTATCCATATTACACATTTTCCATCTTATCATACATAATAAAATTTATTTATTTATTATTTATATATCCCATAATCCAACCATTATGTTGATTTAATAAACTCTATGTTAAACACTTGTGTATCACTCTAACTTTTTTATCATAAATTCAACATATCACCCTTGAAATTTTGAATGGTCGATATCACATGACCCTCAACCAAAATAAATTATGGTTTTAGAATCTTGACTAAAACCTAAATACCCCCTTCCCTAGGGTATTCTATAGTGACAACAAACAAATAAATATTTCAGTATCACCACTCCCTTACTATATAGGCTGATTTTCTCTTTGGGTCAAAGCTTCCCAACCTAATATATCACCATCCTTTGGATAAAATACTAAAGAGGGGATGTAATCTCTATAACCTTCTTTATTTGAAATTTATAGATTTGATTCGCATGATGAGATCATACAATCAAGATTTAGTATAATCCAATTGAATTCAAGTTCAACTTCACTACCAATGATTATAATGAAATTCTATTGACATGAATTAACACTAAATCACATTTTCAAAATACCTAAAACATTATTCAAATAGTTGCCGAAATATTGTGTTAGCTTAGTTACACTGGAAACATGAAAACAAAAAAACTGGTGCATAAATGAGCTAAATTATCTACAACTAGGTTTTTCATTATTAGAATCCTTCTTAGACACATCAATCACAATATGGATCTTCAAAACTTGGGGAAAAGGTAACATAAAAAAGAGTGAGATAAAATTCTAAAAAAGAGGGATATGTAAACATAATCTTCAAAATAAGGGTATGAGAACATGATAATGAAAATAGATGACAATACCCTGCATTTCAAAGATAATAAACATGAATCATAAAATAATGAATAGAAATTCCTAAGACATGAATCATAATGAAATAAAGAACAGAAGAAATGAACTAATAACATAGGAATAATACACCGAATTTTTTAAAACACATAATCATATTATATTATTACCAATGTATTCAAGGCATCACTTCCAAGGCCATCTTAGTGGACAAAGGCCTTTACAGAACTAGGTTCACTACCCATTAATCCCCATATTACTGAACCGATATCACTCCTCATTCCATCTCTATAATAAAAAATTGAGTTCACTCTGTATTCCAGCCATGTCTATCACATGATACATAAATCATTTCCCAATTAAATCGATGGTTATATAGGTCCCACACATCTCATAATGAAATAATACATACATGTTCCACAAAAACATAATCAACCATATATTAATCCATGAAATGAAATGGGTGTCATAAAAACCTAATCAAATCAGAACCTATGAAAAAATAAAGGTTTCCTAATCATTTCATCAAATGTATAACCAATGGATATAAGTGATTTTTTAAAATAATTTAACCCATAAAATTGTAATGGATTAAATAAACATCATTCCATAAAAATGTGAACCATTAAAATACAATATATGAATGGAAACATTGAATTATTTACCCTAAAAGACATGAGTAACACCAATGGGTCTTATCTTTGATGGGAAATAATTTTGATCGATCTTTATAAAGGTATTTATTGAGGAAAATATACTTATTATTGAAAAAATTATTTTTAAAACAAACAACCTTTTTATAACTATTTTCATTGAAAATAAACGTGAAATATTTTAATGGATGCTTGAAAAAAATTTGAAAACATCTTTCCTTGAAACATATAGAGAAGATTGAATACCTTTTGCAAAACAAATCTTGAAAATTGTTTTTAAATACATTTTCATAAAAAATAACCTTTTAAAAATGATAAATAATATTCAAATAAATTATTTAATATAAATTTGAACATGCCGAGCATTTGTTTTCATCATAAAAAGTTTCAAAAAGTTCCTCAAATCAGAAATGATATGAATATTACATTTTTAAAAACACTTTTTGATTAAGTGTTAAAAGGGTATAAATTTATTTTAATGATTATAGGATAATATTATTATATTATTGGTAGCCATTTCAGAGAACATGATTTTTAAGGAACACTTATTTTTGACCCAAGAGAGAGGTAAGGTCTTACTTTCTTAAAAAAACTTATTAAATATATAATGTAAAAAAAATGTGAAAAACAATGTTAATAAATCATGTAAAACCCAAGAATAAATAGATTAGAATAAAATTCATGAGTTTTCATGAAACATGGATCATAATATCTCATTAATGAAAATGTGATCCTAAACAATCTTAATGAACATTGAGATTGTTTCAATGAACTCTTACAACATGGTAACTTTGAACCACACTCCTCATGTAGGAATAATTTAATTACATGGATATTTAAAATATCATGAAAATACTTAGATTCATGGTGTAAAACATCAAATTTATTTTATATACCTCATATAAAAACATTGGTGTATAACATGGAATGTTTCTCAAAGAAGGAAAATTGAGACACAATTACTTTATCGATTTTTAACTTTCAAAACATAATCCCCATGATAGAAATATCATAAAATGGTTATGTAAATAACAATAAATAAAATTATAAAATTCACATAATACATTCTGGGGAGGTATATACCTCACACCAAATAAGTGAGCGGTGATTAAGGCATGTATATCATGGAAAGAAAGAGTGAGATGAAATCCCCTTACCTTGTGTTTTGACTCTCATCGTGATCATTCAAAAATCATGTATAATAAATTAAAATTTATAGTATATCTATCAATGAAAATTATTCTTACATATAATACCTTATATGGTTTTATTATGGCATTACATTACCAACTTATTAACAATTATAATTTAATATTTCACTTTAGATAATATCCACTTTTTTCGTATGTGTCTTAATTTGTTATATTATTGGTCCTTATACTTATATCATGATATACATAATTAAAATATTGATTTAAATATAATTTATATTTATTATATGTGTATTATAATAATACATATAATATATAAGTATAAATTGGAATACACCATTCATGGATACAGTAAGTCTTACGTACGCATAAATGATATTTCTATTTAATTGTTCTCTTAAATGAAATAAATTATAAACAAACACACATAGATATATATATATATATGTATGTATGCATATCAATAATAATTTATCTTAATTATATCATATATATCATATTTATTTTCTAAAATCAATTTTTAGTACATTCCACTTAGTTTATTAAAGAATGAAATTGCTCTGAGTGGGCATTCATCTATACTTCCTCAAATGAAATTCTCATATTTTCAAAAAATAAAAAGTATAAAGATATGGGTTGTAAAATCATTTAAGTACATTAAAGATGTAATAAATATATTATATAAAAATATAAATATATTTTCCTTTATAATTTACACCATGAGAGGAGTTAAAGTAAAAATGAACAATCATCATTTAGTGAGGCGGTTTTTTCTGTACACGTAAATTGTTTGTTCATTACTCATTAGATGGAAGTGTGTGTAAGTGTAGGTCGAAACCATTGAAAAAAAAATCATATTATATTAACGACACCAGTTTTTTATACAATTATTGATTAATAATATTTTATGTGGTGGAAAAAGAAAAGAAAAGAAAGGAGTTTGAGGGGGTGGGGGTGTTTCCACTTAATTGGGTAACTCTTTTTGGTTTTCACCAAAGGGATTATTTGGAGGTATTTCTACTAAAGGTAAGATTAAAGGAGGAAGTGAAGGATCATGTGGAGATATTTGGTATGATTTGTTTGGTTCCAAATTGTGTTGATAGGTGTTAGTATGTGGGAGGATAGGGGTCCATTTATAATGGAGGAGGAGGGACACACCCGTATAACATTAGAAAATAGAAACTCCACCCACGTTTTTTTATTGAAAGTGGATCCAAAAATTGACGAAGGTGGATAAAAAGGAGGATAGGTTAGAAATATAACCATAAAATGGATTTTTTTACCAGTGTCTATGTCATATTAGGATGTAATATTTTTGGGTTTAATCCTTTGTTAAGCTTAATATAATCATAGTCATTGTAATTAATTTTAATTATCATCACTAATATTTTTGGACAAAAACTATGTTTATATTATTAAAAATTAGAAATTATTAGGATTAAAAATATGGAATCAAATTTTACAAATTCCAATCATATAAGTGGTATAAATTAATTTTAATTTATCCCCAAGGATGGGATGACAATGCAGATTTTTAATGTAAAAACATTCAAAACATTTCAATGTTTTATATTCAATTTCAAAGAAAAATTAATTCCAATGTTCTAAATTGGATTTATTGATAACAAATAATCATCATAAACTTTAAAACAAACTTGAAATTTAATAAAATTATATAAATAAATTAGATTAAAAAGCAGTTATGAATTAAAATAAAATATTTTTAACTTTTAATTCATAAATTAAACTACATTGAAAAATAACAAAAATTCAAAATAACACAATTTTGATGAGAATATTTAAAATATAATGTCTATTTTGAAATATAATATATATAAAAATTTCTATATTTAGATTTAAAATAGTTTTTTTATTAAAATGTGTTATGATTTCCTTAATAGAAATATTGGGTTTTACATATTAAATCTTGTTTATTCTTATGTTATGCCTATAAAATATATTGTATGAATATAAAAAATATTCCCTCGGAAATATATAAAATTTATTACATTAAAATTACTTGATAATTTTATTTTATTTAATTTGTTTTTATTAATACATCATTGTGAGAATAAGTATAATTTTCTATAAAATACACACTAGATATCCATTTTCATTGTATTCATTTATATATAATTTGTAATTAATTGTAAGAAAAATGGATTTTTTTATGAGTTATGGATCCTTTTTTAAGTTAAAATGCAATGTTATGGCCTTTCATATGTATCGATTGTGATCACATGTGTTTTTTAGGTTTCTGGGGCTTGTTCAGTGTCCAGGCCAGGGTTTTAGGGGTGTTTTGGCCTAGGTCACCATTAGGAAAGACCATGAGGGGTAGGCCGCACTGTTATTCTAAACATGAATGTGGAGGATGTATCTTCTGTATAGGTATGTAAACCATGTGGTAGTGGCTGCATGACTATGTGGTACGTCTGAAAAGTTGGAGAATTGTTTTAGACGGGTTTCACATGGTTAACACCCAGTCAGTCAGACCGTGTGGGGAACAGAGAAATGTTCCCTCGGATAAAGAGAGTAGTGCATGGTCTCTGCATATTATGGGAAACCATAATTATAAACCACGAAAGCCTATTGGGTCGTTTTTTAAAAATTTAATTGATGTTAAAATTTTCTTCAAATTTTTTTGGGTTTTCCTTCAATGCACACCATCCCTCCACCATATCAGCTCCCATTTGGTGCATAATCTACACTTAGAGCACAATCATCTATCCAACCTCTATTTAGAATGTGGTTTGTCACATCATATCTATATTGATAAGGCCTATTCTTTTTTAGACATTATTTTTTCATTGGAACAACTAATGTTCTATTTTATGTTAGGCCCATATTCCCTAATATCCCATTATTCATTCATTCATTAGATTTCACTTAAACTGGAATGAATCAGGACATGATATTTGATGGGATCCATATTACCATGTATAGGTAGGTGGTATATGTTTTTCTCTAAATTTTCAGGAGATTTTTGGAGTTCGAATGATTTTTTCCATGTTGATCATTCCATTTTGGCCTCATTTTCTAGTGAGTTTCTTATATTTGACAAAGGTGTACCTGTTGAGGATGCCTGTCAGTTATATTTAGGTGTGTTGGAACCCATTTATTGATTCAGGGACACCCATGGGGTGTTCCTTATAGAAATACCTTGATTATGCCTGTTTAAACCACCCGAGGGGTGTGTGATTGTGCTTGATTAGTTATAGGAAGCTTAGTGATGCCTTAATAATTTTTGAATAGCATTACCAGGATATGTACTGCCTCTTTTCATAGTCATATATTATAATTCCCCTCCAATTTTGATAGTTTGGCTTAATTGAAATTGAAGATATGGGTGGGTATAACTATATGAAATGTTTAATGGCGTGTTAAATGGATAATATCGGAGGGTTTACCTCTGTGAATGGTAAATGATAAATGGTATTAATGAGTGGGTATGCTCATGGCTTGTGATTGATTATGTGATTGGGTATAATCACAAGGGTTTAATTTTTGAAATTTAATGCTTGAATTAATGGTTTGATATATACCATGGACTACTACCTATGGGTTTGGAACGTGGTAGTGGATGCCTTGGTTTGATTGTTCCCATTGGGTATTGATTCTATAGGATTCCTCGAGTTGTGCTACCCCATGGATCTGACTTACTTGTGATCACATAGGACATTTTTTTGACATGTTCATAGGATCCCAACCAGTGCCTTAACTATGTTTTCACTAGGTCACCCATGGGAATTGATGTGGATGCCTTGGATGAGTTCCTCTGATCCATCCATTCGTTGTCTAGATATCTTCCATGGATTCCCTGGTATGTGACACCTTGGATATTACCATTGGGGTTTACACTTATTTAAATGGTATGGTTGTGGGTTACATGATATGGATGAACTTATGGCATGGCCGTGTGACTTATTTACTATTTATAGCTACCTTGTTCGGAGAAGACTCTTTTGTAGGGATCCTTGAGGGGTTATTTTGTTTTACAAATTGCAGTAGACTCATGCCATGTTCATTCACATTAGATAACTAATTTTCATACACTTCCTAGAATATTGTATATTATTTTTATAATATTGCAGACTTCTAGGTGGTTACTACTAGGATGTTTTTCTCACACCCTCTTTGGGCCTCCCAGGGACCCAAACAGATTATATGGTAATAGGTGATGACAGGGGAAAGTGTCCTAGCATAGTTTACTGAGAGTTTCTTTGGAGTATGGAAGCTTAGAACAATGCTAGGATTGTGATTATATTGTATCTTTTTGGTATTTTTTCTAAATAATTCCCTATATTATATTTTATTTCCATGTAATGTTATGGTTTCTTAGATGATACAAGCATCATGTAGTGCCCAGACCCCATATATCCCTGAGATGGTGACTACTATAAATTTTATTGGCATGATTACAAGGAATCAAGCCCTGAAGGACTGATCATTTTGGTAGTCCTAGTAAACTCGATAAACAAATAAGTATTTTATTAAAAAGTAACACACTAATTACAACATATTATTTTGTTCTTCTAAACAAAAAAACCTTGTGGATAACTCTAATCCATCTTGTAAATTATTTCATAACATTCATACTATGCTTTTGGGATTCCTGGAGACAGAATCATAAAAAGGGTGAGATGAAGTTCTCAGTAAGGGTAATGTATAGATGAAGAAATAATGAATCAATGAGAGGAATAATTATGGCATGGAAAATAACTAAACACATACACCATATAATAAAAATGCTGAGAAGGAATTTAATAAACCATGTGGTAATATGTTAACTGGAAATACCTGTCATTAAAATAATGAGATAAAGAAAAGTAAAAATGTTAAGGTAAGAAACTGAAATACATTCCATTTAATCAATGTCCTAAAAATTAAATGCATCGATAGATTTGTTGACACAAGAACTCATGGATGAATAATAATTGAACTAAATGAGGGATAGTTCTTAATTATTAGATTCGATGTTTCCCCTAGTAAATGGTACCAGTACAATCAATAGACAATTTACCTACACCAAATATATACAACTAAATCATCCCATGAGACTACCGATGCATTGAGGGGATTTCATTCACTAGTCCCAAACCCGTAGAGTTTTCCTCAGATGGTCCCCAACCTGTGTATTGCATGTCCAAAACATTCCTTATATATCAAATAAATAACGTGGCTTATCAAATATTCAAATTAAAAAAAGTGTCATATTTATCAATATTTCCCAAAATAATTCAACAAATTTCAATGTAGATGCCATATGTAAAATGATATATGGTTTAGGAAATAGAAATATCCCTGATAAATTTAATAGATAATTTTGGGGAAATTCAATGGTCAATGATCATAGGATATTGACTATTTCAAGGGGACTAAAAAATATATAAATGAAGTTAATGTTAACATTATCCATGGGAAAACCAATATTATAACATCCAGAGGAATAATGAGGATGTTATCAACACAAAAAATCCCATGTGGTGTAAAATAAAGGGTGGTTGTCATTAATTAAATTAAATAATGAATTTTAATGAAATTATTGGGAAAAATATCCCTTTGTTTTGAATTTTTTTTATTTTTTTCATTGAAATTACCTTTTTCAAAACATCTTTAAAAAATAAAACCGTTAAAATTATGAAGGAGACTTCAAATAAATTATTGTAGATAAGTCCGTACATGTCGTATGAGGAAAAAATATTTTCTTACAAAAAAAGTTAGAAAATTCCTCGTTCAGAAACTGACAAGTATATTCCTTATAAGAGATTGGTAAAATAAAATAATTCGTAAAAATGGATTTATAAAATCATTTTATAAATTGTTTTGAAATAACTTTAACAAAACATGGTTTTTAGATGAAAAAAGGTTCTATGACTGAAGACAGAAGTGAAGTCGGGTTTTCTTTAAATCCTTATTAAAAAAATTTGAGTACCAAATATTGGAAACATGGTTCAATTACTTGATAATAGTCAGTATTAACCATAGGATAACGGGAGGTCTTATTAAAAAAATATATAATCTCCTTGTATATAAAATCCACTGAAATGTTAACAGGATTGGTCTTGAGGAATATAATCTTAAAACATCCCAAAGTGTCCCATAACACATTGAAACATTTTAAATAATAAGCTCATGATGGATTAAAAAAGAATCAAATTATTAATATCATGATTTTAAGGAGATTCATGATATATAATTTCAATGGTAATATATACACAATCTAAAAGAGACTTGGTGAATTACAATAGAATGTTCCGCAATGAAATGAAGTTGATATGAAATCCATCACATTTGAATTGAAAGACCCAAAAGTAGTAATCATCAAATGAAACATATAAATAACATCAATACAATATATTTTATTGTATTATATGTTTATGTTGTATTAAGTACACCATATATAAGAAATTATGTTAACAATAATTAAGTATGCCCCACAGAATGAAAATGCGACCAGAATCCCTTACCATGAGTTCCCTTTTAAGAGAACTTCCTTTAATATTCATTTATAATAAACTTTTTATAATTTTATACTTGATTCAGAAACATTATCATGATTATAATTAAATTTATTTCACTTATTACCATGTTTTTTACAACTACTTAAACAATTATGTTTACATCAGGTGTTTCTGACCAAATTTTGTGTATGTGTAAAAACAACCATAATTGGTCATATATGGTCAAATTGGTAATTATATAACAAATACATAATAATAATTATGAAATAATTATCATATTTATACATCATTTATACTTTTAAAATTTATCATTAAATAAGTTTAGTAAAAATGAATCGATGTGACATTCATAGAGACGGTAAGCCATATGTACGCATGAGTAACGTTCCAATTTTTAAAATATTGTTGTGGAAAGAAGGTAAGAAACAACATATAATTATATACTGATCATTATATAATAAATACAATATTATTTTATCATACATAGTTATATGTATAATTTTGTGATATAAAAGTGATCACATCATGTCGAGGAGGCTGTAGTCCACAGGTCCACGAACAACGTTATCTCTTTTAAAGTTTGTGAACTGGTAATAAAAAAATGATATATATATATATATATACTATTTTATGTTATGTAATTAAATCATTAATTCTATATATATTTTTTATGTCTTCATTTTTTAATTATAATAATCATTTATACATTACAGGCATTGTTTGAACGAACACATCACTCTGAGGGGGCGGTAGTCCACACTTACTCAAATGATGTTATCGTATAAATGTAAAATGGACTGTATTAAATATGTGTATTATGAAATGATTAAATAAGTAAAAATACATAATAAATCTCATATAAAACCTATATAAATAGTTTTTTCATCATAATGGCCACCATGAGAGCTGTTAAGGGAGGGTTGAACAATCATCATTTCGTGAGGCAGTAGTTCAACGTACACAGAAATAGTATGTTCACCTCCATTAGATGGATGTGTATGTATGTATAGGTAAATAACATTTCATAATGAAATCATATTATATTTATGATATTATTTATTTCACACAATAATTAAATAAAGTTAGTGTAGGGTGCGAAGGAGTAAAATAATGGAACGGGAGTTTGACAAAAGACATTTCTTCTTAATTGTGAAACCTCTTTTAGTGTATACCAAAAGACATGCACGGTGGGGTTTTCTGAACAAATGCAGTCTTCTAGGTTATGGGGTAGAATTTTGAGAGTATATTTGGGAACAGTTTGGGGGAACTAAAATGTTTGAGTGGTGATATGAGTGGTTAGGAGTTGTGGCCTTTTACAGTGGAGGAGAAGTGACACACTTGTAAATATTTGAAGATAGAATTACACCAACATTTTTCAAGTTGAATGTGGATCCAATAATCAAATTTGTGTGAGAAAATAGATGATATGGTCGATATATATCAATCTAATGGGTGTTGCATATATTTCTAGGTTGTTTTGTGTCCTATATTTACGGTTTAGTGCTTTATTTACCTAATTATTCTCTTAACCGATGTAATTAAATTTAATCACATTTAGTAATGTTTAAGGTCAAAACAAATTTTGTCTTTTTGGAAGCTGTAAATTATGAAGATTAATAATATGGAATCCATTTCTTCAAATTCCAATAATAGTAGTGGCATAAAATAAATTAAAATTTATCCCATAGACAGGACAACGATGCGTGGTTTTAGAGTAAAACGTCTGAAATATGGCAATGTTTTTATAATTAATATCATATTGAAATTGATCCCAATACCAGAAATTATATTAATTGATAAAAATATTTTATAATTAAAATATAAAACAAATTGATATAAAAATTTAACCTTATAAATTAATTAGATTAAAATAATTTACTAGTTGAAATTGCATTAATTTTTTAGGACAAAATAGTTTCATGAGAATATAAATGGTTTTATATAAAAAAATTCCATTTATATTCAAATTTTCGCTATATACAAAAATAATTAGTTTATAACCTTTGAATTAATCCTATATTACTATAAACAATTTTTTTTATAAGTTAGTTAATACTATTAATAACCACTAACATAATGGATAGGTTGTATCATATCATATTAACTAATAATATTTTAATAATACATTGCTATTTGGTGAAACTCAGTCTTTATTTTAACACAAGATATTGAAGAAGGTAACTCTTGTGTGTAAAGCATGCTATCGAGGAAGGCCAATATTGCATTTAAATCACTCTAACTCAGTGTTTCATGTGTGGAAATATATAGAATATATTTAAAACGTTAAATATATTATAACATATCTGGATTTTGTATCATCGTACACTCTAAGTGTATCATTTCATACCTTCTATTGAATATAATGTTTTTAATTCAGTTTTTTCGGAAGTCAAATTCTCCCCACTATATTGGAATTTCATATTTCAATTTATACTCGATCTTGGTGATATATTGTTTGATTATTTTAATGTTTTAAATACCAATTCATGAGAAGGGATCATAAGAAATCCTCTATAAAAGAGATAATGGAAAGTAAAATAGTTACATGGACATCCATGTAACTTGGTTTCTAAGTAAGAGAACATTAGTGGAATGTTGAGATACATACTTGGAGTAATAACATAAATATTTCTAGGGAGTGATTGAGGTGAGAAATCACAAACAAGTGATGTATGAATGGAATATTGGGGGCCTCAAAGCCATAAATATGAGATCATTTTGTAGACCATTGGTGAAATAGAAATTATGGAACTAAGGGAACTTTTTTAAACCATCATACTAATACCGACTAAAATTTTTTTTAAATAAGAATATAATGAAATATTCTTACTTGGTAGATATCAATTTGATGTGAACAATCCTATATTTTTGTTATTCTTCGGTCAAACTATAATTCATCATTTTACTCTAAGAAATTAATTTTCCAATAATGAATTTTTTATTCATGAACTACTAAAATAACCAGTAAAATGATCATATTCTCTATAAAATAGTGAGAAGTCTATGCATTTATCTTTAACTATTATTCCAATACAAATATGGTAAATAGATTATTCCCTAATACACTACAGAGATATTACTGGTTCATCCTTAAAATTTATACATCAATTTGTTTAACTAAAAACAATGAAAAATTATCAAGGACATTTTGTAGGCTACTGGTTAGCGTGAAACCCTTTTTGTACTTCGGTCATGGGTTCAAGACCTGTGACCTATCTAGATTTGATTTGTTTCTACCAGGATTACATGTTTTCCTTTTATAAAACCAAATTAATATAATTTCAAAAATAAATCTAATGGTCATCCTTGAGATAAGTTTATTCACTAAATAGCATTTTATCTATGGGTTTTAATACAGCCTCAACAACTCAACAGTTTAATTTTGAAACAGGTCCTTCGTTGGTCTAAGGATTACCCATAATATCATTTCATTGATTTATAATCATGAGACCACGTCTAAAATATATAACGGATTTGGTTTAACCTAGGAAATTAATTTTCATTATCTATTCAAATCCTTCTTAATGTTTTGTAATGAAAACATTGATTATCCTTAGAATACTCTTGGGAGTGTCAAACCAAGTGCGTAGATAGGCCTTTTGTCATGGACAAGGTTATTCCGAGATAGGCCTTGAACACCTTTTTGGAGTTTTTAATCCTATGTAAATCTATGCTAGATCCACATACACTTTTAGTCTCCACACATGGATTTATTGATTTTAATACCAACATAATCTATAATTTACTAAAATTATAGGGGTTTCATCTACACTTATCCTAAAATTCTATCATAGGCTTATGTTATCTAACAATAGTTTTCCTAAATCTAGTTCCCAATGTTGTTACAAAAATTTATTTGATACCAAATATAGTGCCCCGACCTAGATAGCCCAGAGCTGGTGACTGCTATCAATAATATTGGCATAATTACAAGGAATCAAGCCCCAAAGGATCGTCCAGTTTAGAATTCTTTGTAAACCAGATACATAGATTAATATTTTATTTAAAATCTATACACTAATTAATATAAACTATTTTTTCTTCTAAAAAATAAAAAACTTTTAGGATAACTCTAATCCATCTAGTAAATTATTGATTATTTTTAATAGTACACTTCTTGGATTGTTGAGGAATGAAACATAATAACGGTGAGCTCAAATGTTCAGTAATGTCAAAATATTATAGAAGCAATAATGAATCAATGAGAGTAATAATTATGGCATAGTAAATAAGTGAACACAGAAACTATATAATAAAAAAAATAAGAAGAAATTGAATAAAAAATATGGAAATATGGTAACTAGAAATACATGTCATTCAAATAACTAGATAAGGAAAAATAAAAAAGGAAAGGTGTGAAACTAAAATACCTACTTTCTAGTCAATGAAATAAAAATTGAATGTATCCATAGATTTTTCGACACAAGATCTCATGGATAAAAAATAACTGAATTTAATGAAGGATAATGCTTAATTATTTGATGTTGTGTTTCACTTTGTACATAGAACTAGTACGATCAATAGAAAAATTACCTACACTAATTTCTACAACTAATTAGTCCCATGAGTCTATTTATTCATTGATGGGATTTCATTCACTAATCCCCAACCTGTAGAGCTTTCTTTAAACAGTCCCTGACCCATGTATTGCATGTCGAAATCATTCCTCATATTTCAAATAAATAGTGTTCCATATCAGAATCTATATTGAATAATGTATACAGATTTATCAATATTTCCCCAAATAAAAAAATAAATGTCAAAGTAGACACCATATGTAAAATTGTATATGATTTAGGTAATAGTAATATTCATTATAAATGAAATGGATAATTTGGGGGAAATTCAAAGTTCAATGATAATAGGAGATTTAACATTTCACGGGGACCAAAAAAATGATCAATCATGTGAATGTTAATACCATCCTTGGCCAAAACAATAATAAACCATATAGAGTAATAATGAGGATAATATCAATACATCAAGTACAATGTGGGGTAAAATAGAGGGTTTTTGATTTTGATAAAATAACAGAATGACATTTATTGATATTAATTATGAAACTATCATTTTCATTTCAAAAAAAAAATTAAATAATTTTTCATTGAAAATTCGTTTTTAAAAACTTTGTTTTAAATAAAACCATGAAAATTGAGTACGGGATTTCAAATTTATGATGTTGGATATGTTTTTTCATGTCATAAGAGGTAAAAAATTATTCCCAATATACAGGAAATGTTATAAAATGCCATGTTCCGAAATCCATATTAAGATTACTTCTAAGAGATTGGTAAAATAAAAAAATGGTAAAAATATCTTTATAATATCATTTAAAAAAAATTGAAATCATTTTAATAAAACATGGTTTTTAGAAGTGAACAGGTTCTCCGAATAAAGAGATACATGAGGTCAGGTTTTATTTAAAACATTTTTAAAACATTTTGAGAACCCAAGATTTAAAAAATGGAACTAATAATTTATAATATAAATTATTAACTATATTATAATAAATTTTTAAATTAAAAAATGGATATATAATTACCTCAAATGTAAATTTCATTGAATGATCAATAGGATTGGTCTTCTAGAATATGATCTTTAATCATCCAAAATTTTTCAATACCACTTTGAAACATTTTGAATCATAACCTCATTAAGTAGTAAAATTGAACGAATTTTGTAATATAATAATATGAATGAGATTCATGATATATAATTTCAATTGTAATATATACACCATTTAAAATAAACATGGAACATAACAATTGAATGTTTCTCAAAGAATTGAAATTGAGACGAAATCCATTACATATGAATCAAAAGAACCAAAGGTAATAAAACTAAAATGGAACATTTAAAAACCATAAATATAATAGAGTTCAGGATATTATATGTCAAAATGGTGGTATGTACACCATATTTAAGAAACTAGGTGCACAATAATTATGCGTGCCAAACAGAATGAAAATGAGAAAATAATCCATTACATTGAGTTTTGTTTTGGTTGAAAATCCTTTAATATTCATGTATAATAATCTTATTATTATTTTATTCATGATTCAGAAAATTTTTAATTTTTATAATTACTTTTATGTCACATATTACAATGTTATGTACAACAACTTCAACAAGTAAATTTACTTTGGGTTTTTTTGATCAAATTAAGTTTATTTGTCAAAAAAACTATTATTGGTCAACTATTTTCAAATTGGTCATTATATAACCCATATAGATTAATAATTATGAAATAGTTATCATATTTTTACATAATTTATACGTTTAAAATCAATCATTAAATATAGTTATGAGATATTAATCAACGTTACATTCATGGAGACGGTAGACCGTACGTACGCATGAGTAACGTTCCCATTTTTAAATGATCATTGTCGAAAGAATGTAAGTAACACCTTATTATTAAATAATGAAAATTATATAATAAATACAAGGTTATTTAGACATACATACTTATATATATAAATGTTTGATATACAAGGAAACACGTCATGATGAGGAGGCGGTATTCCACATGTCCATGAAAGATGTTATCTCTTTTAAAGTGCGTGAAAGGGTAATAAAGGAAATAATATATATATTATATTTAAAAAAAGTTTATTATTTCATTAATATCATATAGGTATTTTGATGTCTCATTTTTTTAATTATAACCATCATTTATACATTCCATGTATCGTGGGAGAGAATCACATTGCTTTGACGAGAAGTAGTGTACAATTCCTCAAACGATGTTATAATATAAACGTAAAATGGAAAGTAATAAATGTGTGTATTATAATAGATTTAAATAAGTATAAAGATATTATAAATATCATATATCACTTATATAAATATATGTTTCATCATAATATCCACCATGATAGGCGGTAAGAGAGAGTTGAACAATAATCACTTTGTGGGGTAGTAGTTCCCCGTACACAGAAAACATATCCTTGTTTGCATTAGATGGAGTTATGTGTAAGATTAGGTATAAAACATACCATAAAAACATCCTATTATTTTTCGGATACTGGTTGTTTCACACAATAATTAAATAATTTGAGTGTAGGTAGTGAAGGAGTAAATATAGGAAATAAAGCTTGAGAGAAGATATTACCTCTTAATCGAGTAACCCCTTTTCGTTTATACCAAAATACATCCTTGGGGGTTTTATTACCAAAGGGATGATTCTGGGTCATGGTGAGTAATGTTCGGATGCTATTTGGGTAGATTTTGTCTGATCCCATAAATGTTTAGAGGTGTGATGATTGGGTTGGAGTTGTGGACTTTTACAGTGGAAGAGTGGATGTCTAGTAAATATTTGAGGAGAGAATTTCACCGATGTTTTCATGTTTAATGTGGATAAAAAAATGGACCAATGGTATTCCAATTTATTATAGGTTATAAATATGTCCATCCAATGGGTGTTGGACATGTGTCTATATCTTTTTGTGTCTTAAATTTAATGTTTAGTGCTTTAGTAACCTAATTATTCTCTTTACCGATGTAATTAATTTTAATCACTTTTATTAATATTTTCTGTCAAAAACAAATTTTTTCGTATTATAAATTATAAATCATTCATATTAAAAATATTTAGACCCTTTTTCTAAACTCCAATTACAGAAGTGGCAATAATTAAATTAAAATTAATCCCATAGACGGGATAACAATGTATATTTTTTTGACTAAAAACGTCCGAAAGTTGGTTAGGATTTAATAATAAATTTCAAATTGAAATTGATCCCAATACCCTAAATTGAATTAATTTAAAAAATATTATCTAATTATTCCTTAAAACTAATTAAAATCATAATTTTACCATATAAATTAATTAGATTAAAAATTATTTTTGAATTAAAATTCTGTATTTTTAACTTTTCATTAAAAATTGAATCTTTATAAAAAAATTACCAAAACATATTAATATGTTAATTATTATGTTTTAAATTCAATTATGAAGTTTATTTTTAAATATTATAATAATTAATGTTTCAAAATTAAAATTTAAAATGGGTTTTCAGTAAAAATTTGGTAATGTTTTCTATATAAGGATTTAGGTTTTTATGTGTGAAATAGGGTATGTTCTTATCTTATGCAAATCAAACCTAATGGATGAATATCAAAAACTTATTTTATTGAATATATAACATATATATTTAATTAAAATATTTTATTAATTGTAATTACATTAATTTATTTGGATAAAATGGTTTTCTAACAATAAAAATGGTTTTATATTAAAAAATTCCATCTATATTCAATTGGTTCCTATATTCATAAATTCTAATATAACGGTTAGGATATATCATATTATATTAAAAAACAATATTTTAATAATACAGTGTAATTTTGTGAATCTCGACCTTTTGTGTAATGCAAGCTATCAAAGAAGGTCACTCTTGCTGGTAACACATGCTATCAAGGAAGGTCAATCTTACGTGTAATGCACTCTAAATCAATGTTTCATGTGTTGAAATATATAGAATATATTTTAAATATTATGTATATTATAAAGTATCTAGATTTTATATTACCATACACATTTGGAGTTTTGTGTCAAACATGCTATCTAATATAATGTTCTTACTTCAGTTTATCAGAATGTCACATATCATCTACACCATTTTGTATATAATAATTTTATGTTTATCAATATGTTTTCTTATCTTGTCTACTTTTAGTTGAATGTGACATATTTATATTCATCTATTTATTATTTTTTACTTTCTTCGTGATACACTAGTAATTAGGGAATAGTCTCCCCAATGAATCAAATAGTCTCTCGCAGCTAGTTGGCTTCCTCTATTGTTTGGGGAGACACATTTCAGGCCATCTATCCTACCTGGTTCGGAGCACTGTTTTCATGTTATCTAGGTCTTGGCTGTCAAAAAATGGTATTAGAGCATTGTTTCTAGTTTTTATTACTATTTTGAAACAATTGAAAGGGATATTAATGAAATGGAATTTTTTATGAAGTTGTTCCTTGGAGTAGCTACCCCACATATAGGGAAAATCCAAATTGCCTTAAACATAGTTGTGTTTTCCTAGATTTTGAATTTTGTAGATATTTTTAATTCACTGTTGGGTGAAACACTTGATTTATGTTATTACTATTGATGTAATTATTGGTTATATTTATATTGAAACTTTATTAGATGTTTTTTTCCATCTAATGCATCATATAGGCAGCTGTTAGAACACATTCCATCCATTTTTTGACACGGTTTAGGATTAATTATTTATTACAAGATATTGTGATAATTAATGTTGTAGTGGTGCCTACTGCTATGATCATTGGGTTTGGTAAATAAATGAGTGTTTAAATATCTCATTTCATAAATAGTATGGGTCCTTATGGATTGAGAAATAACACACAAATTAAATGTTAATGCTAAATAGAACTTGATATATCTGTTGTTTGAATGGTGGAGAATGTTTTGGTTCATGGGGTGTTATGGGAACTCATGGATTATAAATTGGTAAACCCATGATGAAATTAAATGTAAACATGAAATGATGATTGAAAATTAAACCAGACCTGAATTTTGATTTGGAAAGAGGTAAAGTTTCTAGTGGTTCATTGGTCGTTCCTTAGACAGTCCTTCATTTAGGAGGTGGCTTCTCGTTGACTTGCTTTTAGGAGGGTTTTGACCTGTCCAACACTTTCTTGTTTTGTGATTTGATGTTGTTCTCTTATGTGGAATTTGACTAGCACTGTACAATGATGCCCCGTTTTAAACCTCTAGTCGTACGCTGTGAGGAGGCACTGAGCATTCTCCATAGATGGTGGGCCATGAGTTACCAGTTGATCCTTCTTTAGTGCCAGTTATGGCACCGACTGTTGTTCTATACATAGGTGCTAAGGCATATTTCTATTATGGTTTCTTTTGATATATTGTGATATTCATGGGATCATCGCTTCTAGCCTTGACTATGGATTAGCAGACATGGGTGTTCTAGCAGTAGTATCCTCCCATGTTCTCGGGGGGGGGGGGGGAGGACAACAGACCGTTAAGCTATGGCTTGAGACAACGTTATAAATTTGTGTGAATCTAAAGATTCATATTGAGTAGAGGGTCAAATTTGTGAATTATGTGCTATGTGGAGTGGAAAGTCACTGGTGTGAAATTTTGATCTAGGCTGTTAGGATACAAGATATGGGTTTAGATGATTTTAAAACCCACTTCTATGACCAGTTTTACAATGTGAATCTTCTAGTAGAGAGGGATAGTGAGTTTATGTGTCTACAGTAGGGCACGATGATAGTCATGGAATACTCAGCGTACTTTACAGAGCTACAACATTTTTCACCTATGTATCTTATTGATGATTTTTAGAGAGAGAGACTCTATGAGGAAGGACTCATACATGCTACCAATCATAGGTAATCAAGATAAGGTGGACTTCTTTCACTGAGATTGTGGATCAGGTGCTTATTACAGAGTGGAATATGAGGGAATATAGGTTTACAAAATAGAGGAGTACTATATATCACCCCGGTAGATCTACACATTCAAGCAAGAAGAACCATTTTTAGGAAACCCACAGTGTGATTAGATGTTAGGATTTTCATGCAGACAACATGCTGTATTTCCATCAGTGTGGTAGTTGTGTCCATTATAAGAAAAAGTACAACCACAATCCAATGGAGTTCTTAGAATTTGATTGGATGGGGTCACATACAACGATTTTGTAGGGATTTACCTCCTACTGTGAAAGGAATGGGTCAATTTTGATGGTAGGTTTAGGAGTAGGTTCTTCATCTTCGCATCAGGCTGGGAGCTGGATAAGTGAAGGATGGTCAAGTCAGGGAACTTTTGGTAGTGGTCAAGGATTCAATACATGAGGTTCAATGTGATATTACGGTGGATCCATTAAGGGTTTCGAGACAACGTCACAGGGTCATGGTACATGCCATAATTATGTTGTGTAACAAACCTAATAGGAGCAGGATGCCAAAATATCTATAGTGAGTGGTATGATCTTAGAAGATTATATTCTTTCATATTATCTTTTTGATATTGTTGTATCACATATTTTTATATCTTTATGGGTGGCTTAAATCTAGATGCTTATGGTTTTTCTTTCTGAAAGAGTTTTACACTAGACACATAGTTGGGGATCAGAACGGGTGATGTGCACCAGTGCATGGAGAGTCCCCTTGAGGTTGGTGGGTTACTCTTCTCATGGAGATTATATTTCCTCGAGATTTTAGGATTTTACATCATCCATGTGATGGAATTTATAGTTTCTTATCAAGTATTCATTGACTGCTATCATGAGATGGTGCAGTAATTTTTCACATAGGAGAATGAGATGTCTAGGTAAGCCGAGATGGACCCGAGCATTATGGGATGGGCAGGATGATAGCCCAGATCAGACGTTTATATCTTTATGATCAGGGGTGAGTCTAAAAGAATTACACCAGGGAGTGATTCACGAGTAATCACATCTAGTATTTGAGTGCTTCAGGGATGTATTTACTGATAACATTTCACATTTACCTCCTGAGAGAGAGGTGGAGTTATCCCTCGAGCTACTACCAAGAGATGCAATGGTATACATTCCTCCTTACAGAATGGATATGACAGAGGTGCAAGATCGGAAGAAGCTGCTAGAGGATTTGGTGGGGAAAGGGTTTATTCGACCTAGTACTTCTCCATGGGATTTTTTGGGTCTTTTTTGAAAAATATGGATTGTTCCCATTGTCTATTTGTGGAATATTGAAAACTGAACAAGCTGATGGTTAAACACCAATATACCATACAATGGATAGATGACCTATTTGGTCATCTTAATGGAGCTAAACTGTTCTCAAAAATTTATTTGAGGGTAGGATATCACCAGGTTCATGTTTTACCTACATACATACCATTAAAATCCTTTCATTATAGGTATAGTCTATATGAGTATCTAGTTATGTAGTTTTTTCTTAGGAATGCGCTAACAGTTTTCATGGCTCTAACTAATCGAGTGTTCTATTCTTATTTGACACATTTTTGTGGTTTTTGTGGATTCTATATTGGTGTATTCTCACAATCGACACGACCATTCCAATAATATTGAGATCATTTTGAATACACTAAGAGCGATCCAGTTATATTCTGTTCTCACATAGTGCCACTTCTAGATGGAATAGATTCACTTCCTATGTAACATCATCTTAGAGATAGGAGTATCAGTGGACCCAGATAAGGTGAGAGGTGTAGTTTTCTAGGAATATACCAAGAACATTTTTAACATACAGAGTTTCTTTGGAATAGATGGTTGCTACATGAATTTTATACTGGACTTATCACTCATAGTAGTGCAATTAATGGGCTTAACTAAGTGGGGTATGAAGATTTTGTGGTTATAATTTTACAAGAAAACTATAAATGAGCTAAAAGGGAAGTTGAAATCATCACCGGTCTTGATAATAAAAAATCTCTGAAAGATTTAAATGGTTTACTATGATGCTTCATGTATTATTATGGGGTAGTGATGATGTTCGAAGACCAAGTCATGGAATATAGGGCTCCGTAGCTAAGGCCTCATGAGTGGAATTACACTACGCATGATCTAGAGTTAGCTATTGTTTTTCATGGGTTGAACTACTGGAGATAATAATTACTAAGAGATAATTTTGGGAGATACACGGACCACATAAACCAAAATTATATCATTATGCAGCATGATTTTAATTTGAGGCACTATTGGTGGTTAGAGTACCTTTTGTCCTTTGAAATTGAGCCTGTATACACACCTACTAAAGGAAATTAAATGGATGATTCACTGAGTAGTATGATTGAGATATAGGAGGTGAAAAATGCTAGTAGTGAGTTGAATCATATCGATTTTTTCTCTATGATTCATCTGGAGATACATGCTAGATAGGGGAAGATTTTTATGTAATCATTACCTATGTACTCCACCCTTTTAGATAGAGTGAGGATTAGTGAGTTATTAGATTAATTGGGCCTTGTTTTATGGGAGAGTGTGGAAGGTGAGGACCCTCCTCTTATTTGTATGGTAGGGAAGGATGAGATCATATGTATCTAGGGATGAGTGTGGATTTGAAATGATATATGCATGGAGAAGATGTTAGAGATTCATGCTTCAGCTTCGGTAGTACACACTAGAGTCACCAAGATGTACCATGACATGGGTCGTCTATACTTGTGGCCATGTATAAAAAGAGAGGTAGTTGTATTTTTTATGAGGTGTTCTACCTGACAGTAGGTGAAGGGAGAACATTAGCAACAAGATATGTTTTTACAGCAGTGAAAAATTCCTAATTTGAAAAGGGATGATTTCATGATGGATTTACTGACCTATTTACTAAGGCCTCCCTGAGGTAATGATGCTATGTGGGTTGTTGTTGATAGGGTTATGAAGGACACTGATTTTATCCTGATCAAGGATACCTCTAGTGTTTATGAGATTGAAAGGTTGTACATATGTGTGGGGGAATGACTTCATGGGGCCCTATGAACTATCATTTCATATAGGGGAGCCTTATTTAGATCATGTTTCTAGTAGAGTTTTCAGAGGACGTTGGGTACACAGGTGATTCTAAGCACAACATACCACCCTCAGTATGAAGTCTATTCAGAGCTAAAGATAAATGTTATAGAGGATATTCTTCGACAATGCTGCATGGATTATGGGGAAACTTAGGAGATGCACATTCCCCATGGTAAATTATCCTATAATAATAGATATCAGGTGATGATAATTACATAACTTTATAAGGCAATATATTTTTGGCCATACCTTTCTCCCATGTTCTAGTTATAGGAGGGTGAGGAAGCTTTAATATGATTTCACCTCACGCTGAAGACTTCTGAGAAGGTCCTATTGATTCAGAATTGTATTTATTCTGCACATTCTTGTCTGAAATTATACACTGATCGCTGTAGATGACCTCTACAGTTTGAGTTTAGGGATTGGGTTTTCTAGAATTTTTCACCAAGGTTGGGACATAGGGAAATCAGAATACAAGGTAATATTTCATCAGGATATTTTGTTCCACTCAATATTCTAGAGAGATTCGTGGAGGTTGGCTAATAGTTTTAGTTACCTTAGAGGTTTTAGGTCAGAATATGAAAAGCACACAAGATGGTGGTGAATTGTGTCCTTTCAAAAACTCTTACACAATTATAATTTTAGATATACACTATTAATGAACACAAATAATCATATTTTTTACTAATGATCAATGAATATAGAGTAGATTAACAAAAATAGAGGACACAAATTTTTTATAGTGGTTTAGGGGAAAATATACCAGAGTCCACTCCACCAGATTCTCCCTCTACGATCTTAGTGAATTTCACTTATCTGGTCCTCTTATTAGAAGATTGAAATTCCTCAATAGCATGTAGGTAGTTTAATCCTTGAAAAAATTACCGAAAAAACAATGTCCTCTAGTTCAAAAATGGAGAACTGGTTATCCATATCATAGATGGAGATTTAGATTCTCCACTCCAACTAAGTATGAGTAATAAAAACAAAAATAAATCAAATGATATTGTTTTTTCTAAACAGAGTGAACTTAATAGTGGAAGTATCACACAACTAACAATTGATGGATAATCTTCTTCTCAAGCAATAGTCTACATGAATGAAATAGTCTAAAGAGATCTAGATGGAAAAGTGATTTTTGATTTTAATAATATCAACAAAAACAGAGAAACAATCCACATATAATAGAACAAGATATAGTATGTATGTCTCCAAATTTTAGCTCTCCTTTATGAGTCAATTGCTATCTATATCACTTCTTATATGTTCACAAAAAATAGAATATATTGAATAAAATATTATTAAAAATAATATCATTGTCAAAAAAATATAGGTAGAAATATATATAATGCAAGAATCCTACTTCTGAAATTCAGATCCCCAAAAGATTCCAGATAAACTGTAGAAATTCAAATTTGAAATAGATCAGAGAAGTTATAACTTTGTTTCAGAATATGAATGATTTTCTCCATAGAAAATGGTACTTATAATCAAATAAAACGAGATTCAAAATGGTTGAAACTAAGTTTTGAAAAATCATACATCTCTATCAATTTCATTATAGAAATCTTGGAAAATAATGTGAAGATAAATTTTTGATATGGAATGTCAATCATAGGGTTCCTTCACAAGATGAAAAAATAATAAATGTAGGGTTCAATTACATATCATTCCTATTTCAAATTTTTTATTGATCTTGAAATTAAGTTTGATGATCCATATGTTTTTCACTAAAATTTATGGTTCATTACTTATGTAAGGTTCGTTAACCATACTTTATTCTCTTGAAAAACATACGATTCCTTTCCATTGTAAGGTTCTTTTACCATACTTTTCTTATAACATATGGCTGATTAACCATACATACTAATCGTAACATAGAGATTAGAAACCATAATTTATTCTTCCATTGTATGATTGAAAAAAATATAGTGTTCATGGTCCATACATGCTGTTAAAAGCAAAGGGTTTATTCCAAACATTATGCTAAACCATTTTGGGTATGAAGAGTGTTTCTAATATTCTTAAAAACTCATCCCAAATAAATATTCCATGTGAAATAAAAGTATGAAAATAATTTATGAATAAACATAAATAATATTAATTCCCTCAAGTACACTTATATTAAAATCCATAGTAAAATAAACAATGGTTTTTGTGAGCATAAAAATCATAATAAATTATAGAGTACCATTGAGAAAATAAATACCCTACAATCTCCCCCATTATAATGATCACAAAACCAATAAAAATTATTAATATAATAAATAATTTCGAAAACATATTTATGAAAAATTGTTTTATTTTATAAAATAATTTTGATTAAATGAAATGTTGTGATCAATTTTTGATATCAAAAAGAATGTATAGAAAAGATATTAAGACACTTTTAATTTTTCATAGAATAGTTGTAGAGACCCGAATCATGAAGTACATGGACAAAACATTACTTTTGTGGAATACTTAATACATATCAAAAACAGACACACAAGGATCATAATAGTTTAGTGTATTTGGAAACTCGGAATAAAATCATCTAATCGTGGTGAAAGATCTTCAACATCTCCCAATAAATATCTTCCTATTTTTTTACTTAAAACTTTTATTTATATCCTAGGGAAATGAAAACATAAAATGGGTGAGATCAAATTCCCAATAAGGGTAAAAATAGAGAACACAAAACAATCCATAAACATTTGAATGCAAAAACTTGTACATAAAATCTAAACATGAAAATATTGAGCAAAGACATGAATCTTGGAAGTACGTAAGCCATATATCATAAGGGAACATCAATCATGATAAAATACCATGGGAATAAAACATGTAATTTTGGAAACCATTAAGCACGTGATATGATTTCCATAGTAGCCAAGGCATTGCTGTGAAGACCATCTTAGTGGACAAAGTCCCTTTCTGAATCGAGTTCACTCGTCATTCGAGTTCTGTATTTCTGAACCAGTTTAACTTTCCGTACTATCCATGTCTATCTCATGTGATATAAATCTTTACCCAATTAATTGGATGGATATATAGGTCCCACGCATCTCATAATGAAATCATTCTTACCTGTGCCACAAAATAAACATATATACATTCATCATAAACCAAAGAAAAAATGGGCTTCATAAACATCATCCCATCATTTAATAATACATATCAAACAAATGGACATTTCATCATAAGAAATGTGAAACCATGTAAATCATAGAGACATTATACTTGAAACATACACATATGAAGTAATGTCATCTTAGATGGAAAATGGTTTTGATAAAACAATTGAAATGAATTCTTGAGGAATATATCCTTTCTTCTTCAAAATCAATTTCTTTTCACAAAATGTCATGAAATTTTAAAAGAAAGAGATTTTGCTGAAAATTTCCATGAAATATTTTGGAATAAGCAGCATGAAAATAAGGCTTTATTAAACCGTAAAAATCTTTTCATGCAGTATAAGTTAAAAAAAATTCTCCTCGTACTTTTGCCGGAAAAGTCAAAAAGTACCTCGTAACGTAAAAAAAAGAATGATTCCTTACATACTATGTATTAAAAGTAAAAATTGGTAAAAATGACATTAAACATACATAAAAACTATTTTAGAAAACATGTACTTGGATGATAACAATAACCCAACAAATACTTACGAATAAACAATCTCGGATAAAAACGAGATTGGAAAGGTTATCCCTTACCTTAGGTCTGATATTCTTTATATGGATCCGAAACTATTGTATAATGATTTAAATAATGTCATTGATTTATTAAATAATCATATTCATTGTTATGATATCATATATGTTTCACTTATGACTTTATATTACCCTTTTTTTGTAAATTCCTTGTTAAAGCAGCGTTTTGGGAAAAATCATTTCATTTATCGTACGTGTTTCGACTTGTCATTCTAGATATTATTGCTTATATCCTGATTTACATAATTCCATAATGTAAATGATGATTTATATATAATATACATTCATCATATACATATATATTATAGATCGATAAAATGAATGAAATACACTGTTCATGGAGACGGTAGGCCGTACGTACGCATGGACGATGTTTTCGTTTCTTTATTGAACTGAATGGAATTAAGTAGATGAAATACATATATATATACATAAATATAGTATGTTTATTATGTCTTATATTTCATGATTAATTATTATAGATACTTTATAATCATTAATGAATGGTTAACATGGAGAATGAATCTCATTGCGTCGTGAAAACAGTAGTCTGTACGTACGCACGAGCGATGATATCGTTCTCATAATTATTGAATAGAATTGGAGTGGATGGTATAATATACCATAATTAGTATGATGTTATAATAACTATGTATAGTTATTATTTACACCATTATACCCATCCAAGTATGGTGGTGTTGGAAAAACATATTACACCACGGCGTGGAGACGGTATTCTGTGCGTACGCACGCGCAGTGATTTCCTTTTCCGTAGGATGGAAAGAAGGTGAAATGGGTTTGTTTCATATTTCTATTAACATATCAGTATATTACTAATACTTATGTTATTAATTTATAATGAAACAACTAAAGAAGAAGGGGTTGATGAAAAAAGAAGCTTGAAAGAATCGGTAGAAGAGATTACCTCTTCTTCGATGCACCTCCTTTAAACTTCTTCTTAGGGAACAAGGGTTGGTTTTCTAAGAAGACCAATACCTCTATAAGGATTTTAGGGAAGTGTTGAAGTGAAATGGGGAGAGTTTGGCTGAGCTTCAAGGCTCAAAATGTTGTGAGTAAGAGAGGGATAAGGTGCCCTTTTATAAGGGAGGAGAGGGGCACCTTTGGAATCCAAAAAAATATTAGTTTAATATGAATTCAAACCCCACATAAAAACCACCAAAAATGACTCAATTCGAAGCTTAGATGAGATTGGGTTGTAATATCATCAACCAATAAAATGTAGACATGTTTTGATCTTATTTTAATCCTTATCATATTGTTTTATACTTATTTTATCTATTTATGTTTATTTGTGATAATACAATTTTAAATTTTAAATGTTTATAAATAATCACTTATGTGTTTTTGATTTTCCATTTTTGGATACATTATGCCATTGGAGTCTATATATATTTCAATTTATAATTTTTATATATTTTTATGATTTTTAAACAATTTAATAATATGATATTTTTATAAAATAACAATAGTGTCAATTTTGACACTATTCATTTATTTGAATTTAAATGAAATCTACATAGAGGATATATTCAAAATAAAATATTTAAAAGATTACTAACATGTAGATGTTTCTATAAAATTCATGGAGCACATTAAATAGTTTATATAATACTTATTTTAATATTTTTAAAACCATTTATTTGGTATATCTCTTAATAAAATAATTACTACAACATTTCTGTATAATTATTTAATATAATTATTTTTTTTCATAAAAACTAAAACTAAAATCCTATAATGCAAATAAATATATTAAATTTCTGAATAATAATTTTACTCGAATTTATCATCTTAAAATCACAATATTTAAATTGTTATATTTATTTAATTATAAAAGTGACAACATTGGCATCATTTAAAATAAAATAGTATAAGTGTCATAATCATTTTTATAAGGCTCCAAATGGTCAAATATTAGAGCATTGGATGGTTATGGTTTACATTTACATGACCAATATGTTTTGGTCAGTGATCGGTTCCTTTTATGGTCACTATTAGTTTAATAAAAACTATATTCTTGATTTTTCACTAGATAAACAATTTCTGCATCACTATTGTGTCACAATTAATGATAATTATTTAATCCCTAAACATTATATATAAATTAATATTATGTAGAAAATATTATTATATTTCTGTAGACTATTCATGATTGATGTTCTATGATTTTTATCACTAAATTAAAATTAATATACTTATAAGATTTAAGAAAGTGACATGTTGTCACTTTCTTTGGTTTTAATAATAATTATATTATTTCATGGTCAAAATTCCATGAAATTAATCTAGTCCGATGATTAGGTTATATGGGTCGACTTTCATTCATCCAATAGGATTTTTACAAGTTTTAGGGTAATTTTATAATCTTATTTTTACCCATAATTACCCGATTTACCTTTAACTGTAGTAAGTAAAAAATTACCGTAGTTACTATTCACAATATCAAAAAAAATAAAAGTAACATATTAACATAATTTGGACTCACTAAATCCAAATATGGAATCCATTTTTTGAAATTAAATACACATAAGTTGCGGAAATTAAATTAAAATTAATCCCGTTGTCGAATGAAAACGAGTTTTTGTTTAAATCATTGCAAAAGATTGAATTGATTTAACCTACAAATTCAATAAAAAATCAATGCTAATGACATACATTATATTAAATTTTAAAAATATATTCTATTTATACTTTTAAACCATTAAATATTATAATTTAACAACATAAATTATTACGATTAAAAAATTAATTAATTAAAATATAGCCTGTTTTTACTATTCATTAAAATATGAAAGTTATCAGAAAAATATCAAAACATTATCCAATGTAATGTTTTTATATCTTGATTAAAAATAAGAAGTTTATTTTTTAAAATTGAACTTATAAACATGTCAAAAACTAGATTTAATGTGGGTGTGCCTTAAAAAGGCGGCAAAACTACATTTTTTTAAAAATACTTGTTTTTTCCAAAAAAAAATTTTTTTGTTCACATATCATGTTCTAGAAAATGCTTAAGATGAAATAATATTGTTATAACATTCAAAATTTAGTTAATACTATTCATAACAGCTATTTTATAATAATATTTTAACCATATATCACTGTTTAGTGAAATCTGATATTGCGTACAACACACACTATCGAGGAAAGTCGCGATTGAGTGCAATGCAAGCCAAGTCAAGGTTGTGTGTTATACAAGAATCCTACATTGTTTAGTATAACAGAATCCAACCATATTTCATTTATACATTGAATATATATATATAGATACACACACTCAATGTTTCATAGAATGACTATTATAAAAAGAACTTGAAATTGAATGTAACACAATCTAAGAATAGTGTTGTGTATACTATAAGCTAATACATTGTTGCGTATAGCACAAGATAATATTTCTGTAGCATAAAACACATGAAATCAATTAAAAAGAATACGTATCATAAAATATCAGTTTTTTACATTCTACCCCCCTTAAAATGAATTTCTCCCTCGAAATTCATCGGGGTTATAAATCGTTTACTATTCATAGAAACCGACATCATAAAAAGGAATACTAAAACATAATTTTAAAAACTAAAGTATTAAACACAACGATTAACCAATGTAACTCATCACTGGGTTTCCATATAAGAGAACATAGGTGAAAATATGGATATGGATGAAAAATCTAACCATCATGTTCTGATGGAGAGTGGTAGAGGACATGGCTATGAAAAATCCAACAATCACAAAGCCATATATCTGTGATGATCTAAGGTACCATCTGATTTATCAGATATAAGAGCACTAGGACCACATTTTTGGATTTCAATATCATTTCCTTAAAGTTGAAGAATTTAATTTAGAATAAATACTTACTTTATTTTGGTACAATATCACTATTGTTCGTGCCTTGAACAATTTCCACTTCATCTCTTAATGAAATGAAGTCGAATTTTTTATTCGTGAAGTGTAAGCAGATCATGTGATAGAATGACGGGTCATTCCATCAATCTCAAACAAAAGGTTATCAAAAGTTATTAAATATACATAATCGATCTATAGTGATATTAATCATATATGGTTCCTAAAATGGAATTATAATTCATATATCATACTACTTAATATAATAAAACTAGTTTCTACTAAACAGGGACATCATGTAGGCCAGTGGTAGGCGATAAAGGCCAATCACACTTCGTTTTTGGGTTTGATTCCCACATCTTTATTCGACGCGATGGGCTGTCGCCCATCCTGCAGGTTGTCCTTTTTATAAAACTGTTTTACTATAACATTCCATCAATAATATGGAAAAAATTCATATCCTTAAACAATACTAACTTATGTCCAACATAATCCATTCCAATATTTATCTAAAATACTTCAGTCCAAGATCATAGTATAAAGAAAATGGTTACTTGAAATGTCATCAACGAACCATCATTTATCCCCCATATATCCTGTTGGTCACATTCAAATTATGTGAATACCATAATCATGTATTATCTTGAAAAATGATTACCCATTAAACCTTAGTGAAAACATGAATGCTATCAAAAGTTAACTCTTTCCACATACCAAAATCCAAAAATACTATATACTCAAACCATGATATAACCTTCTCCTTATATTAGTCATGAGCTCATGAATACTATCAAACATTTTATTTTCTCATTATCCCATCATTATGTGCATATCATCTACTTTCCAAAAATATCTGAATAACAATTCATGGTTACTAGAACCATTCATCATACACTTTCAATACATAAGGAAAGACAACAGTGTAACAATCCTTAGATGTCTTTTTATTCCATAGTACCATGAGATTACTTATACAACATTATACTTGATAAACATGTAATCATTCCACTACCTTCTTAAACCATTGACCGAGCTTCAACAATTATTTCATCTCACATATCAATTGTAGTCTCTTCATCATCATCAACATAAATACTACCCATACGACCAAACTGATTCTCTTCATGAGACTTTCCCTTAGGGAATTGGTTTTTATAATGCCTATACATTCCACATTTAAAACATTTAACCATTGTTGATTTCGTAGAAATACCATTATCCTCATCCAGGGTGTTAACTGAACCTTTTCTTTTCCACTTACTGTCTTTATGTCCTTCTTTTCCACACCCAAAGCATCTTCCAGTTCTTTTGAAACATTCTCCTTGATGCATCTTCCCACATGATTTACATAGGGGAAATTGAACTTTCTTTCCTCTATGATCATCATGAAACTCCATCTTTCTCTTATTAGTCGGGTCAGGAAACTTACCAAATTTGAGTTTATTGATCATATTATGAGATTGTTGATTCGGGATAATAATGATGTTTGGACTTCAAAATCCCATTTCATTTGGTTTCTCTTGAAGTATATCATTCCATTGTCCGTTATATCCTCCATTATCAGGAATCTTCCTATTTCCAGCCATTTTCTAAAACCCAAAAATAATAGTGTGAGAGGCAAAAATCATTCTAGGGAAAACAACATAGTAAATGGGGAGTACCCTCAATATCTAACATCTTAGGTTAAATTCTAAGATCGTTACCGTAGTTCTAGGACTATATATTATACGTATACTTATCCTTAGGGACATCCGTAGAAATACCTTAGAAATATATATAGGGATCTCACTAACGTTTTCGCATCCTAGTTTCCAAATGTTAACTGAACCTTTCCTCTGATACTAGCTGTAGAGACTTGAAGATTGATGTACATGGAAGATAATTTACTTTTGTGGAATACTTAATATATAACAAAAACAGACACTCAAGGATCATAATAGTTTAGTGTCTTTGGAAACTCGGAATAAAATCTTCTAATTGTGGTGAAGGATCTTCAACATCTCCCAATAAAGATCTTACCCTTTTTTTCTTACATAAAACCTTTCTTTATATCCAAGGGAAAAGAAAACATAAAAGGGGTGAGTTCAAATTCCCAGTAATGGTAAACCTAGAGAACATAAAACAATCCATAAACATTTGAATGCAAAAACTTGAACATAAAATCTAAACATCAAAATCTTGAGCAAAGACATGAATCTTTGAAGTACGTAAGGCATATATCATAAGGGAAAATATATCATGATAATCTATCATGGGAATAAAACATGTAATTGTGGAAACAATTAAGAACATGATATGATTTCCATAGTATCCAAGGCATTGCTGCGAAGACCATCTTAGTGGACAAAGTCCCTTTCTGAATCGAGTTCACTTCTCGTTCCAATCCTGTATTACTGAACCGGATTAACTTTCCATTCCAGCCATGTCTATGTCATGAGATATAAATAATTACCCATTGCATTAGAGGGATATATAGTTCCCACCCATCTCATAATGAAATCATTCTTACTTGTGCCACAAAATAAACTTATAACATTCATCATAACCCAAAGAATAAAATGGGTTTCATAAACATCATCCCATCATTTCATAATACATATAAAACAAATGGACATTTCATCATAAGAAAAGTGAAACCATGTAAATCATAGAGACATTATACTTGAAACACACACATATGATTTAATGTCATCTTATATGTAAAATGGTTTTGATAAAACACTTGAAATGAATTCTTGAGGAAAATATCCTTTCTTCTTTAAAATCAATTTATTTTCACAAAATGTCATGAAATTTTAAAATCAAGATATTTTGTTGAAAATATTCATGAAATCTTTTTGAGGAAGCTTCATGAAAATAAGGCTTTATAAAATCGTAAAAATATTTTCATGCCGTATAAGTTAAAAAAACATTCTTCTCGTACTTTTGCGGGAAAAGTCAAAAAGTACCTCGTAGCATAACCAAAAGAAAGATTCCTTACATAATATGTAGTAAAAGTAAAAATTTGTAAAAATGACATTAAAAATACATAATTTTTTTTATAAAACATGTACTTGGATGATAACAATAACCCTAGCAAATACTTAGGAATAAACAATCTCGGATATGAACGAGATTGGAAAGGTTGTCCCATACCTTAGGTCTGATATGCTTCGTATGGATCCGAACATTATGTATAATGATTTAAATAGTGTCATTTAATTATTAAATAATCAAATTCATTGTTATGATATCATAAATGTTTCACTTATGACTTTATATTAGCCGTTATTTTGTAAATTCAATGTTAAAACAGTGTTTTGGGTAAAATCATTTCATTTATCGTATGTGTTTCGATTTGTTGTTCTTGATATTATTACTTATATAATGATTTAAATAATTCCAGAATGTAAAACATGATTTATATATAATATATATTCATCAAATACATATATATCATAGATCTATAAAATGAATGGTATACACTGTTCATTGAGATGGTAGGCCATACGTACTCATGAACGTTGTTTTCGTTTCCTTATTGAACTGAATGGAATTAAGTAGATGACATAAATATATATATACATAAATAAAGTATCTTTATTATGTCATATATTTCACGATTAATTTCTATATATACTTTATAATCATTAATGATTGATTAACATGGAGAATGAATCTCATCACGTCGTGGAGACTGTAGTCCGTACGTACGCACGAGCGATGATAGCATTCCCATATTTATTGAATATAATTGGAGTGGATGGTATAATATACCAGAATCAGTATGATTTTATAATAACTATGTATAGTTATTCTTTACACCATTATACCCATCCAAGTAAGGTGGTGTTGGAAAAACAGATTACACCACGGCGTGGAGACGGTATTCCGTACGTACGCACGCTTGGTGATTTCGTTTTCTATAGGATGGATAGAAGGTGAAATGAGGTTGTTTCATATTTATAATAACATATCAGTATAGTATTGATACTTATGTTCTTACTTTATAATGAAACAACTAATGAAGAAGAGGTTGAAGAAAAAAGAATCTTGAGAGAATCAGTAGAAAAGATTACCTCTTCTTCGATGCATCTCCTTTAAACTTTTTCTTAGGGCACTAGGGTTGGTCTTTTAAGAAGACCAGTACCTCTATAAGGTTTCTAGGTAAGTGTAGAAGTGAAATTGGTAGATTTTGGCCGATATTCAAGGCTCAAAATGGTGTGAGTAAGAGAGGGAGGAGGTTCCCTTTTATAAGGGATGAGAGGGGAACCTTTGGAATCCTCAATAATATTAGTTTAATATAAATTGAAACCCCACATAAAAACCTCCGAAAATGACTCAATTTAATGCTTAGATGATATTGGGCTGTAATCTCATATTCCAATAAAAATTTTTCATGTTTTGATCTTATTTTAAACCATACCATATTGATTTATCCTTATTTAATCTATATATGTTTATTTGTGATAATAAAATTCTAAATTTTAAATGGTTATAAATAATCACTTATGTGTTGTTAATTTTCCATAATTAGATACATTATGAAATTGTATAGTATATAAATTTAAATTTTTAATTTTTAAATATTTTTGTGATTTTTAAACAATTAAATAATATGTTATTTTTATAAAATAACAATACTGTCAATTTTGACACTATTCATTTATTTGAATTTAAATAAAATCAACATAGAGGATATATTCTAACTAAAATATTTAATAGATTACTTACATGTAAATTTGTCTATAAGATTCATGGATCACATTAAATAGTTTATATAATACTTATTTTAATAATTTTAAAACCATTTATTTGGTATATCTCTTAATAAAATGATTACTACAACATTTTTGTATAATTATTTTATATACTTATTTGTTGAATAAAAATTAAAACTCAAATCCTATGATGCATATTAATATATTAACTTTCTCAATAATACTGTTACTCGAATTTATCATCTTAAAATCACAATATTTAAATTATTTTATTTAATAAATTATGAACGTGACAACATTGACATCATTTAAAATAAAATAGTATAAGTGTCATAATCGTTTTTATAAGGCTTCAAATGGTCAAATATTCGACCATTTTATGATTATGGTTTACATTTACATGACCAATAAGTTTTCGTAAGGTTTTGGTTCTTTTTATGGTCACAATTAGTTTAATAAAAACTATATTCTTGATTTTTCACTAGATAAACAATTTCTGCATCACTATTGTGTCACAATTAATGATAGTTATTTAATCCCTAAATATTATAAATAAATTCATATGATGTAGATAATTTGATTATATTTCTGGAGACTATTCATGATTTATGTTTCATGAATTTTATCACTAAATTAAAATTAATATTCTTATAAGATTTAAGAAAGTGACATGTTGTCACTTTCTTTGGTTTTAATAATAATTATATTATTTCATGGTCAAAATTCCATGAAATTAATCTAGTCCGGCCCTTAGGTGATATGGGTCGACTTCTATTCATCCAATAGGATTTTGACAAGTGTTAGAGTAAGTTTATAATTTTATTTTTACCCTTAATTACCCGATTTACCTTTAACTGTAGTAAATTAAAAATTACCGTAGTTACTATTCACAATATCAAAAAAATAAAAGTAACCTATTAACATAATTTGGACCCACTGAATCCAAATATGGAATATATTTTTTAAATTCAATACACAGAAGTTGCCGAAATTAAATTAAAATTAATCTCGTTGTCGAATGAAAACGGGTTTTTTGTTTAAAACATTGCAAAAGATTGAATTGATTTAGCCTACAAATTTAATACAAAATCAATGCTAATGACATACATTATATTAAATGGTAAAAATATATTCTATTTATACTTTTAAACCATTCAATATTATAATTTTACCACATTAAGTATTACGATTAAAAAAATTTAATTAAAATATAGCGTGTTTTTTACTATTCATTAAAATATGAAAGTTATCTGAAAAATATCAAAATATTATCCAATTTAAATTTTTATATCCTGATTCAAAATAAGAAGTTTATATTGTAAAAGTGAACTTATAAACATGTCAAAAACTAGATTTAATGTGGGTGCGCCTTAAAAAGGCGGCAAAACTGCATTTTTTGAAAAATACTTATTTTTCCGGAAAAATTTATTTTGTTCACATACCATGTTCTCGAAAATGTGTAAAGTGAAATAATAATGTTATAACATTCAAAATTTGGTTAATAATATTCATAACGGCTAGTTTATAATAATATTATAACCATATATCATTGTTTAGTGAAACATGATATTGTGTACAACACACGCTATCGAGGAATGTCGCGATTGCGTGTATTGCATGCCATGTCAAGGTTGCGTGTTGTGCAAGAATCATTCGTTGTATAGTATAACGAAATCCAACCATATTTCATTTATACATTGAATATATATGTATACACACACTCAATGTTTCGTAGAATGACTATTATAAAAGGAACTTGAAATTGTGTGTAACACAATCTAAGAATAGTGTTGTGTATACTGCAAGCTAATACATTGTTGCGTATAGCACAAGATAATCTTGTTGTATCATAAAACACGTGACATCAATTAAAAAGAATAATTATCATAAAATATTAGGTTTTTACATTCTACCCCCCTTAAAATGAATTTCTCCCCCGAAATTCGTCGGGGTTATAAATCGTTTACTATTCATAGAAACCCACATCATAAAAAGGAATACTAAAACATAATTTTAAAAACTAAAGTATGAAACACAATGATTACCCAAAGTAACTCATCACTGGGTTTCCATATAATAGAACATAGGTAAAAATATGGATATGGAAGAAAAATCTATGTAACACCCGAGACTTTTTTGAGAATTATTTTGTTATTATGATATATAAATCCTCAAAGGAATATTTTACTAAACACAACACTAGATTGGCTTGCTTTACACGCAACCGTGGCCTTCCTCGATAGCTTGTGTCGTACTCAATACCGAGTTTCAGTAAACAACAATATGCTATTAAAATATTATTAGAACTAGCTGTTATGAATAGTAATAAACGCTTTTTGAAATTTTTTAAATTTTATTTTTGAAAATGGACTTCATTTTTGGATTCGGAATATCGAAATTAGGTTAGGGTGAAATTTTGGTAATTTTCGGATAACTTTCATATTTTGATGAATAGTGAAAATTATTAAATTTTAATTAAAAACAAATTTTTTAATAGAAATAATTAATAGTGATAGATTATTAATTTTAGTGGGTTTAATGTATATTTAGAATATATTTTTACAATTTAATACAATGTTTTTCATTGGATGTAATTTCACATTTAAACTAGACATAAACAGGTGTCAATCTTTTGATAGTTATTATCTCTTAAAAACAAGCTATTTGTCTTGACGATGGGAATTAATTTTTAAATTAGTAAATGTAACTGATATGTTTTGAATTTGGTAAAATAAACATCACATTTGAATTCATAATATCAAATATAGCTTAGGCCTAATTTTTGGTATTTTTCTGGAAACTTTCATCTTTTGATAAATAGTGAAACCACTAAGTGATAGTTAAAAAATGAATTTTTTCCATAAAACATAATTTTACTGTTTCTATGAGTGTAATTTCAATAATCCGAGAGACACGGTTAATATCAAAGACTAAAATGTGGTTCAATGAGATGAAAACATTTTTTGGTGAATAGTAACTTTTTACTTTTTTTAACATGGTTAAAAGTAAATAGGGTAGTTAAGGGTAACAATGATATTATTATTACCCTAACACATGTCCTAATTCTATTGTATAAGTTTAATTCGACCAAAAACAACATTAGGAATAAAATATGACCATTTAGTCTGACTTGGATTAGATTAGGACATTTATAATCAATTTGTTTAATGAAGTGTTAAAATAGATAAAATCAAAGTTTAATAACTAAATAATTTTTAATATAGGGTTATGCATAAGATAAATTAGACTATAAATATTCATTAATAATATAAAAAGATTTCCAACATAATGGTATTTTATTTGTAATTTATAGACTTAATATAATTTAATTTATTTATGATACAATGATCATGCAGTAATTATCTTATTAATAAAATATTGACATAATTGATGTTATAAATACACAAATAAATGTAATTTGATATTTTTATGAATTAAAATAATTTTATATGTTAATATGACCTGTTATTATTGAGTTAAATAAATTTTTTGGAACTAATCATTTGGTTATGATTTTCAAAAAAATCAATTACCAAATAGTGACAAAATTGACATAAAATAGTTTTTAAAACAAATACTATATTATTAATTTTTATTTTATTCCTTAAAATCTAAGGTTCTGCAAAATGACTTATATAATGTTATATATATTAATAATAAACAACTTGGGTTTCGTTTGGCTTGATATAATTTGTTTATTAACCTTATAGTGTAAGAAAAAAAGAAGACACGGTAAAAGTTAAATTATCCAACTTAAAGTTAAATCTAAATGATATGGTTAAAATTGATACCTAAACTTGACTAAATTCATTTTGATGAGAGTATTTATACCCATCCCCACATTAGATTCGAAATATATCAATTTTGATCTATTAAAAACCGAATTTGACTTTATAATAAAATAATATTTTTTTGTTATTCCAAAGGTGCCCCTCTCCTCCCTTATAAAAGGGCACCTCCTCCCTCTCTTCCTCACACCACTTTGAGCATTCAAGCTCGGCCAACCCCTGCCAATATCTCCTCTAAACTTCCCTTGAAACATCCTAGATGTCATGTTCTTCTTCAAAGACCAATTTTAGTGGCCTATGAGGAGGTCTCAAAGAGGCGCTTCAATGAATAGGTAATGCCCGTTACCGATTCTTTCATCTTTATTTATTCTTCCACTTCTTCTTTTTTAGTTGTTTCTTTATGAAGTAATAACATAAGTATCACTCATATACTTATATGTTATTATAAGTATGAAACAACCCAATTTTACCATCTATCCATCCTATGGAAAACGAAATCACCACGCGTGCGTACGTACGAAATACCGTCTCCACACCGTGGTGTAATCTATTTTACACCACCACCTTACTTGGATGGGTATAATGGTGTAAATAATAACTATACCTGATTATTTTAATGTGATAATGATTATGAAATATTATACATACACTCCATTACAATTTCACGATCATGGGAACGATATCATAGCTCGTGCATACGTACGGAATACCGTCTCCACGGTAAGATGCGACTCGTTCTACATGATTTTAATTGCATAATGATTACATAAATGAATTGAGTGAATCAATATGATATATATTACACCAATACCATTCTGGAAATGAGGTATCTATAACCTAAAAAAAATTAAGAATTTATTCGACAAAACACACATTAGAACAAAAAGAAATAAACACCCGAATAACAAGTAGTAATGAAATATTACTAATAAGAAGCTAAGAATAAGACCGTATATGATATCATAAAAATAATTATGATTCTGTAATAAGTCAATAACATTATTTAAATCATTATACAGGAGGTTCGGACATTTACGAAGGAAATCGGGCCTAAGATAAGGGAAAATATCACAATCTCATTTTATCCATGATTGTTTATACATTGGTATTTACGATGGTGTATGTTATCATCCACATCAATGTTTCCTCAATATTTAATATTATTTCCATCCACCTACAATTGTTTAAATCCAATTTTACCCTTCGGTGAGTTTTTAGTAAAACATATAAAAGGAATCTTTTGTCGTTTTTTCGTATGAGGTACTTTTTGACTTTTCCTAAAAAAGTACGGAAAGAATGTTTTTTTAACTTATATGGAATGAATGGATTTTTAAAACATTATTTCCAAGAAGCTTACTTTATAAGTTTTCATGTTTATTTTTTATCAACTTCTTTTAGTTTAAAATTGTATGACATGTTAAGAAAGGAAAATGTTTTTGATGTAGAAAGGATATTTTCCTCAAGAATGGAGCTCAAGTTATTTATCAAAATTATTTTCCATATAAGATAATATAGGGTTCTGTTTCTATCCCTATTATTACATTTATTTTATTATGTTGTGATGGAATTATTTTTATTCATTTATCTTATATGAATTGTTTTATGATGTCATGTTGTTTATGAATTCCATTTTTATTATATGGGTTTTGAAATGATGTATGATTTATGATTTTGTGGCACACATATGAATGGTATCATTATGTGATGGGTGGGACCTATATATCCCTCCAATGCATTGGTTAATGATTTTATATCTCATGACATAGACATGGCTGGAACGACAGGTTAAACCGGTTCAGTGAAACAGGACTGAAACGAGGAATGAACTCTGTTCAGAAATGGACTTTGTCCACTAAGATAGTCTTGGAAATGAGTCTTGAATAATAAGAAATTATTCTCTATGATTATGTGTGTATGCCACAAAGTTTCATGTTTTATGTTATGATTATTTGTATTTCATTTCACTACTATGATTTATCCCATGTTATGAAATTATGCTCTCTTTTGCAGATTAAGATTTGCAAAATGTTATGTTCTTATGAATATGATGTGATTGATATTTCATTTGTTTACCCTTAATGAGAATTTGAGCTCACCCTTTTGTATGTTTTCTTTCCCCAAGTCAGGAATAATGTTATTAAATAATATATGCCAAAAGGGACTATAAATATGATGAAATAAATGGGAGACAGTGTAGACATTTTATGAACCAGTTGTTTATGTTTCCTTGTTTCTAAAGACACTATACATGTACGGTCCTTTAATGGTTTTGTAATATGTTGTAATAAGTATGCTTAAATTTTGAAGTAATAACAGTGTATGTAAATTATGGGTCGTTATAGTTGGTATCAAAGGAAAGGTATAGTCAACCTTTGGAAACTAGGATGTGAAAGCCTTAGTAAGAACTCTAAGGATAATTCTAAGCATAGAACAAAATCTTAGTGTTTTAGAAATGGAAATGAATAACCTAGGATAAGACCATAAGTGTGAAATTTTATTCTTGATTATGGTGTTTTCCTATTATAATTAGTGTTGCTCTCACTATTCTTCTTGGTTTTAGTCAATGGCTAGAACCCGAAGGAACAGTGTTAATGCGAAATGCGACGGGAAATGCAATGATTGTCCCCCTGAGCAACCAAACATTATGGGAGCTGGAATGAAAAATCTTATAGCCATGATCACACAACTTTCTCAAGCTATGAATCATGCAAGACTTCCAAACGATCAAAGGAAGGAGAAAAATTCTTTTGAATCCTTCTTGAGGCAGTGTCCACCTTCTTTCAACGGGTCTACAGATCCATTAGTTGCTGGACAATGGATTAGTACTACTGAAAAGATATTTTCAGTTCATTAATGTATTGAACATGATAAAGTCATCCTAGCAGTATTTCCTTTGGAAGAAGATACTGATCAATAGTGTAATCTTATTAAGAATACAAGGAAAAGGGATGAAATTGAGTCCATGGAATGGGACGAGTTCAAGAACTTATTTTTCAATAAGAACTTCCCTCGTATTATCTAAACAAAGATGGAGAAAGTTTTTGTTGAACTGAAGCAAAAGGATGATGAATCTATTGGTACCAATGAAGAAAATTTTACAAGACTTGGAAGGTACGCTTCTGGTATTATTATCCAACCGGAGAGTAAGATCGATCGATTCTTTAGTGGCTTAAAACCAAGTCTTCGAATGGTCATATCCATAAGGGACTTCAATAGCTACGAGGAAATCATTCGATGTGCTCTCAAAGTTGAGATGGTGATTCGAGTAACCCATCAGTCATATGGGTTTGATAAGAAAAGGAAAATGGAATTCAAAGGAAAATCTAAAGAGTACACTGAAAAGAAGATGACCTTTACCTTATGCACAATGTGTGGAATGAAATATGGAGGGAGCTGTCTTAAAGGGACAAGTAAATGTTTCAAATATGGAAAGGAAGGTCATCGGGCATTTGAATGCCACAATGATGGGAAGAAGATGACTAATGATGTAAACAAAGGAAGGGACACACAGAATGAACCTACTACACATCAGTGTTTCAAGTGCAAGGAGATGAAGGATTATGACAATAAATTCCCTAATCCAAGGGTTGTTGATGATGATCGACATCAACAAATTCTTAAGGCTAAAGACAAAGTAAAGTCACATGCAATTTCTATCAGCGATGTGGAGTACGATAACGATGTCGTTAAAGGTACACTTACCATCCAATTTAATGTATCAAATGTTTTATTTGATTCTGGATCCACCCACTATTTTATTTCTGAAGATTTTTCTAAGCGTATCACCGTATTACCTCAACAATTAGATGTTGATTTAGCTGTGACAACACCTAATGGCATAACAGTCGCATCAAAAGTTTATAATTCATCCCTGATTGAAGTTTTTGGGAATGTGCTTCCTCCAAATCTTGTGATCCTTCCTATAGTGGAATTTGATATGATTCTTGGCATGGATTGGCTTTATTTATAGGGAGCTCATACCAATTGCCAAAGAAGTGAAGTCACATTTCATATTCCAGATCAATCTATGATCGTCTATCGATGCAAGGATGATCATAACCTTCCATTGGAAATTTCTTCAATCTTATGGGTCTTGATTCCACTTAATGAAGGTTATTTATCTCAAATGGTTGGTGAGAAACTAACAATTAAGAATATTCCCATTGTACGAAAGTTTGATGATGTCTTTACAGAGGAATTTCTTGTTCTTCCACCAAAACGTGAAGTTGAGTTTTCAATAGAGCTCGTACCGGGAGCTTTGCCTATTTCAAAGACACCTTATAGAATGGCCCCAATTGAGTTGCATGAATTGAAGAAGCAACTCCAAGAGAATCATGATAAGGGATTCATACACCCTAGTTTGTCCCCATGGGGAGCACATGTTCTATTTTTTAAGAAGAAATATGGATCAATGAGAATCTGCATTGATTATCAAGAACATAACCAGATCACTATCAAGAAAAAATATCCTCTCCCATGCATTGATAAATTATTTAACCAACTACGCGGAGCTCAATACTTTTCCAATATTGATCTCCATTCATGGTATCATCAATTAAGGGTCAAAAGGGAGGATATACCAAAGACAGCTTTCAGTACAAGGTATGGAAACTATGAATTTACAGTGATGCCATTTGGTCTTACTAATGCCACAGATATCTTCATGGATCTGATTAATAGAGTCTTTAGAGACTATCTTGATCAGTTTTTGGTAGTATTTATAGACGATATTCTTGTCTATTCAAAGAGCAAGGAAGAACATGAAGATCACTTGATAATTATATTGAAGACCCTGAGAAAGAGAAGCTTTATACCAAATTTACCAAGTCTGAATTTTGGCATCAAAAAGTTTTATTTTTGGGTTACATAATCTCAAAAGAGGGGATATTTGTGGATCCAGCAAAAACAGTGGTTATCAAAAGATGGTCGAGACCAACAACAGTAACTGAGATCTGAAGTTTTCTTGGATTGGCTGGATATTATCGACGTTTTTTGAATGATTTTTCGTGATTATCTAATCCACTCACCAGGTTGACTCAGAAAGGAGTTATGTTTGTTTGGACGGAGGAATGTGACGAGAATTTCAAGGAGTTGAAAAGAAGGTTATCCAGTGCACCTGTGCTCACACTGCCTTATAGTGGAGAAAGGTTTGTGATCTACAGTGATGCATCCATGAAGGGGGTGGGGTGTGTTCTTATGCAAAATGATATGGTGATAGCTTATGCCTCACGACAGTTGAAAATCCATGATTAAAATTACCCAACACATGAGTTGGAGTTAGCTACGTTAATCTTTGCATTAAAGATTTGGAGGCATTATCTTTATGGAGAACGATGTGACATTTATAACGATCATAAAAGTTTAAAGAATATTTTCACATAAAAGGTGCTGAATATGCACCAAAGATGATGGTTGGAACTAATTAAGGATTACGACTGCTCAATTCATTACCACCTTGGGAAAGCAAAAAAGGTGGCAGATGCATTAAGTTGACAAGACCATGCTAGCTTATCCATGATGAGGATCACAAAAGATCCCATATTTATGGATTTACAAAGGATGGATCGTGGAATTTTAATGGAAGGGGGAAATTGTATCTTTCTCAAATGAATGTTCAACCATATATACATGTGAAGATTAAAGAGGCACAAAAAAAATGTAGAGTTACAAAAGAAGGTGAGAAATATTCCTGAATTCCACCTTGATTGTGATGGGATAATAAAGTTCAGGAATCGGGTTTGTGTTCCTCCCATCCCAGAATTAAAGAAGGAGCTTCTGGATGAGGCTCATAGTTCTTCATTCTCTATTCATCCTGGAAGCACGAAGATGTATAGGGACCTAAAAGAGTACTTCTAGTGGGATGGAATGAAAATAGATGTTGCTGAATATATCTCTTGATTCTTGGTTTGTCAGCAAGTTAAAGATGAGAGATAGAATTCTAAGGGGATGTTACAACCATTACCCATACCCGAATGGAAATGGGAAAACATCACTATGGAATTTGTCACAGGACATCCTAAAACATCCAAAGGAAATAATGCTATCTGGGTCATAGTTGATCGTCTTACAAAGTCTGCACACTTCATTGCTATTAGAGAGGATTTCTCTCTGGATCAGTTTGCCAGGGTATTTGTAAAGGAAGTGGTATGATTGTATGGAGTACCACATTCTATTATAACTGATTGGGATTTGATATTTACCTCGATGTTCTGGCGAAGTCATCAGCATACTCTGGATACAGAGTTGATTTTCAGCACTTCTTATCATCCTCAGATAGACGGTCAGTCTGAGAGAACAATTCAAACTCTAGAAGATATGTTGAGAGCTTGCACTATGGATTTCAATGGTGGTGGGATCAACACCTTCCATTGGTGGAATTTTCTTATAATAATAGTATTCACTCCAGTATTCAGATGGCTCCTTATGAAGCTCTCTTTGGAAAGAATTGCAGGATTCCAACATGCTGGGATGAAGTTGGGGAAAGAAAGCTATTAGGACCCGATCTTTTTGATGAGATGGAAGAAAAGGTCTGATCTATTCAACAACACATAAGTGTAGCTCAGAGTCGACAGAAAAGTTATGCCAACAACCGAAGAAAAGACCTAGAGTTTGAAGTGGGTGATAAAGTGTTCTTACAAATATCTCCCTGGAAGAGGGTCATGTGATTTGGAAAGAAGGGGATGTTGAGCCCTAGATATATCGGTCCTTTCGAAATATTGGATCATGTTGGAGAGGTAGCTTACCGATTGGCGCTTCCACAAAATCTCTCTCAAGTTCATGATGTGTTCCATGTATCTCTCCTGAGAAAGTACATACCTGATCCTTCACATGTACTCAGCTCAGAAGTTGTACCGCTGGAGCTAGATCTTTCTTATGAAGAACAACCGATAGAGATTCAAGATCATAGTGAAAAAAGTCCTATGGAACAAGACCACTCACTTGGTGAAAGTTTTATGGAGGAACCACCAATTATAATAATTTAAATGGGAGCTTGAGTATATGATGAGGGAGTGGTATCCTAATCATTTTATTAAAAACCGACGAATTTCGAGGGCGAAATTCATTTTAAGGGGGGTAGAATGTAACACCCGATACTTTTATGAGAAATATTTGGTTTTTATGTTATATAACTCATAAAAGGAATCGTTCACTACACACAACACTAGCTTGGATTTCTTTACACGCAACCACGACCTTCCTTGATAGCTTGTGTCGTACGCAATACTGAGTTTCACTAAACAACGATATGCTATTAAAATATTATTAAAACTAGCCACTATGAATAGTAATAACCACTTTTTGAAATTTTTTAAATTTTATTATTCAAAATGGACTTCATTTTTGGATTCGGAATATCGAAATTAGCTTAGGGAGAAATTTTGGTACTTTTCGGTTAACTTTCATATTTTGATGAATAGTGAAAATTATTAAATTTTAATTAAAAACAGCTTTTTTAATCGAAATAATTATCAGTGATAAATTATTAATTTGAGTGGTTTTAAAGTATATTAAGAATATGTTTTTACAATTTAATACAATTTTGTTCATTGGAGTTTATTTCATATTTAAACCTGACAAAAACAAGTGTCAATCTTTTGATAGTTGTTATCTCTTAAAAACATGCTATTTGTCTTCATGACGGGAATTGAATTTTAAATTAGTTAATGTAACTGATATGTTTTGAATTTGTTAATAGAAACAACATTTTTGAATTCATAATATCAAATACAGCTTAGGCCTAATATTTGGTATTTTTCTGGAAACTTTCATTTTTTGATGAATAGTGAAACCACTATGTGATAGTTAAAAAACTGAATGTTTTTCATAAAACATAATTTTACCGCTTCTGTGAGTGGAATTTAGAAAATCCGAGAGACACGGTTAATATAAAGGACTAAAATGTGGTTCAATGAGATGAAAACAATTTTTGGTGAATAGTAACTTTTTAATTTTTTTACCACGGTTAAAAGTAAATATGGTAATTAAGGGTAAAAATGATATTATTATTATCCTAACACATGTCCTAATTTTATTGGATAAGTGTTATTCGACAAAAAACTACCTTAGGAATAAAATATGACCATTTATGCCCACTTAGATTAGATTAGGACATTTATTATCAATTTATTTAAAGAAGGGTTAAAATAGTTAAAATCAAAGTTTAATAACTAAAGAATTTTTAATATAGGGTTATACATAAGATAAATTCAACTATAAATTTTTATTAGAAAGCTAAAGCGACTTCATACATAATGGTATTTTATTTGTAATTTTTAGTCTTAAAATAATTTTATTTATTTATGATACAATGATGATGAAGTAATTATCTTATTAATAAAATATTGACATAATTGATGTTATAAATACACAAATAAATGTAATTTGAGCCTTTTTATGAATTACAATAATTTTATATGTTAATATGACATGTTATTATTGATTTAATTAAATTTTTTTGAACTAACCATTCTGTTATGATTTTCACAAAAATCAATTACCAAATCGTGTCAAAATTGACATAAAATAGTTTTTAAAACAAATACTATATTATTAATTGTTATATTATTACTAAAAATATAAGGTTCAGAAAAATGACTTAGATACGGTTATATATATTAATAATAAACAACTTGGGGTTTCTTTGGCTTGATATAGTATGTTTGTTAACCTTATAGTGTAAGAATATAAGAAGACACGGTAAAAGTTAAATTATCTAACTTAAAGTTAAATCTAAATGATAAGGTTAAAATTGATACCTAAACATGTCTATATATTGTTTTATGAGAGGATTTCGACCCATCCCCACCTTAGCTTCTAAATATATCAATTTGGAGCTATTGAAAACCGAATTTGACTTTATAATAAAATAATATTTTTTGTTATTCCAAAGGTGCCCCTCTCCTCCTTTATAAAAGGGAACCTCCTCCCTCTCTTCCTCACACCACTTTGAGCCTTCAATCTCGGCCAAACGCTACCCATATCTCCTCTTCACTTCCCTAGAAACATCCTAGATGTCATGGTCTTCTTCGAAGACCAATTTTAGTGCCCTTAGAGGAGGTCTCAAAGAGGCGCTTCAAAGAAGAGGTAATGTCCATTACCGATTCTTTCATATTTATTTCTTCTTCCACTTCTTCTAATTTAGTTGTTTCATTATGAATTAATAACATCAGTATCACTCATATACTTATATGTTATTATAAGAAGTAAATAACCCTATTTTACCATCTATCCATCCTACGGAAAACGAAATCACCAGGTGTGCGTACGTATGGAATACCGTCTCCAAGCCGTGGTGTAATCTATTTTCCACCACCACCTTACTTGGATGGGTATAATGGTGTAAATAATAACTATATATGATTATTTTAAAGTGATATTGATTCTCAAATAGTATACATACACTCCATTGCAATTTCACGATCATGGGAACGATATCATCACTCGTGCATACGTACGAAATACCGTCTCCACGATGTGATGCGACTCGTTCTACATGATCTTCATTGTGTAATGATTATATAAATGAATTGAGTGAATGAATATGATATATATTAAATTAAAACCATTCTTGAAATGAGTTATCTATAACCTAAAAAGAAAAATAATAATCTCTTCAACAAAACGCACATAAGAACAAAAAGTAATAAACACCCGAATAACAAGTAGTAATGAAATATTAACAATAAGAAGCTAAGAATATGACCATATATGATATCATAAAAATAAGGATGATTCTGGAATAAGTCAATAACATTATTTAAATCATTATATGGGTGGTTCAGACACTTATGAAGAAAATCAGACCTAAGGTAAGAGAAAATATCACAATCTCATTTTATCCGAGATTGTTTATACTTTGGTATTTACTGGGGTGTATTTTATCATTCAAATCCATGTTTCCTCAATATGTAATATTGTTTCCTTCCACCTAAAATTTTTTAAATCCAATTTTACCCGTCGGTGAGTTTTTAGTAAAAGATATAAATGGAATCTTTTGTTGTTTTTCGTACGAGGTACTTTTTGACTTTTCCGAAAAAAGTACGGAAAGAATGTTTTTTTAACTTATACGGCATGAATGGATTTTTAAAAAATTATTTCCAAGAATCATACTTTACAAGTTTTCATGTTTATTTTTAATCAACTTCTTTTAGTTTAAAATTGTATGACATGTTTAGAAAGGACAATTTTTTTAAAGTAGAAAGGATATTTTCCTCAAGAATGGAGTTCAAGTGTTTTATCAAAATTAATTTCCATCTAAGATAATATATGGTTCTGTTTCTATCCCAATTATTACATTGATTTGATTATGTTGTGATGGAATTATTTTTATTCCTTTATCTTATATGAATTGTTTTATGATGTCATGTTGTTTAAGAATTACATTTTTATTACATGGGTTATGCAATGATGTATGATTTATGATTTTGTGGCACACATATGAATGTTATCATTATGAGATGGGTGGGACCTATATCTCCCTCCAATTAATTGGGTAAAGATTTTATATCTCATGGGATAGTCATGGCTGGAATGGCAGGTTAAACCGGTTCAGTGAAACATGACTGAAATGAGGAATGAACTCGGTTTAGAAATGGACTTTGTCTACTAAGATAGTCTTGGCAATGAGTCTTGACTAATAAGAAATTATTCTCTATGATTATGTTTTAATGCCACAAAGTTTCATGTTTTATGTTATTATTATTGGGATTTCATTTCACTACTATGATTTATCCCATGTTATGAAATTATTCTCTCTTTTGCATGTTAAGATTTCAAAAATGTTATGTTCTTATGAATATGATGTGATTGATATTTCTTTTGTTTACCCTTACTGAGCATTTGAGCTCACCCTTTTTTATTTTTTCTTTCCCCAGTCCAGGAAGAAGGTTATTAAGTAAGATATTCCAAACGGGACTATATATATGATGAAATAAATGGGAGACAGTATAGACGCTTTATGAACCAGTTGTTTATGTTTCCCAGTTTCTAAAGACACTATACCTATATGGTCCTTTCATGGTTTTGTTATATGTTGTAAGAAGTATTCTTAAATTTTGAAGTAGTAACAATTTATGTAAAGTATGGGTCGTTATAATCTAACCATCATGTTCTGATGGAGATTGGTAGAGCACATGGCTATGAAAAAGCAAACAATCAGAAAGCCATAAATTTGTGATGATCTAAGGTACCATCTGATTCATCAGATATAAGATCACTAGGACAACATTTTTGGATTTCAATATCATTTCCCTAAAGTTGAACAATTTGATTTAGAATAAATACTTACTTTATTTTGGTAAAATCTCATTGTTGTTCATGCCTTGAACAATTTCCACTTCATCTCTTAAAGAAATGAAGTTGAATTTGTTATTCGTGATGTGTTAGCAGATCATGTGATAGAATGACGGGTCATTCCATCTATCTCAAACAAAAGGATAGAAAATGTTATTAAATATATATAATCGATCTATAGTGATATTTATCATATATGGTTCCTAAAATGGATTTATATGTCATATATCATACTTCTTAATATAATAAAACTAGTTTCTACTAAACAGGGACATCATGTAGGCCAGTGGTAGGTGATAAAGGCCAATCACACTTCGTTTGTGGGTTCGATTCCCACAGCCTTGTCCGATGCGATGGGTTGTCGCTCTTCCTGCAGGTTGTCCTTTTTATAAAACTGCATTACTATAACATCCAATCAATAATATCGAAAAAGTCCTATCCTTAAACAATACTAACTTATGTCCAACATAATCCATTCCAATATTTATCTAAAATACTTCGGTCCAAGATCATTGTATAAAGAAAATGATTACATTAAATGTCATCAACCAACCATCATTTATCCCCCATATATCTTGTTGGTCACATTCCAATTATTTGAATACCTTAATCATGTTTTATCTTGAAAAATGAATAACCATTAAACCTTAGTGAAAACATGAATGCTGTCAAAATTTAACTCTTTCCACATACCAAAATACAAAAATTCTATATACTCAAACCATGATATAAACTTGTCCTTATATCAGTCATGAGCTCATGAATACTATCAAACATTTTATTTTCTCATTATCCCTTCATTATGCACATATCATCTACATCCAAATAATATCTAAATAACCTTTCATGGTTACTGGTATGATTCATCATACACTTTCAAAACATAAGGAAAGACAACCGTGTAACAATCCTTAAATGTATATTTATTCCATAGTACCATGATATTACTTATACAACATTACACTTGATAAACATGTAATCATTCCACTACCATCTTAAACCATTGACCGAGCTTCAACAATTATTTCATCTCACATATCATTTGTAGTCTCTTCATCATCATCAACATAAATACTACCCATACGACCATACTGATTCTCTTCATGAGACTTTCCCTTAGGGCATTGGTTTTCATAATGCTTGTACATTCCACATTTAAAACATTTTACCATTGTTGATTTCGTAGCAATACCATTATCCTCATCCAGGGTGGTAACTGAACCTTTTCCTTTTCACTTACTGGCTATATGTCCTTCTTTTACACACCCAAAGAATCTTATAGTTCCTTTGAAAAATTCTCCTTGATGCCTCTTCCCACATGATTTACATAGGGGAAATTGAACTTTCATTCCTCTATTATCATTAAGAAACTCCATCTTTCTCTTATTAGCCGAGTCAGGAATCTTACCAAATTTGAGTTTATTGATCATATTATGATATGGCTAATTCAGAATAATAATGATGTTTGGAAATCCAAATCCCATTTCATTTGGTTTCCCATGAAGTATATCATTCCGTTGTCCGTTATATCCTCCATTATCGTGAATCTTTCTGTTTCCATCCATTTTCTAAAACCCAAAAAGAATACTGTGAGAGGCAAAAATCATGCTAGGGAAAACAACATAGTAAAGGGAGAGTACCCTCAATATCTAACATCTTTGGTTAAATTCTAATATTGTTACCGTAGTTCTAGGACAATATACTATACATATACTTATCCATAAAGACATCCCTAGACATACCTTAGAAATATAAATAGGGATCTCACTAACGTTTTCACATCCTAGTTTACAAAGGTTGACTAAACCAATCCTCTGATACCAACTGTAGAGACCCGAAGCATGACGTACATGGACAATAAATTAATTTTGAGGAATACTTAATATATAAACAAAATAGACACCCATGGATCGTAATAGTTTAGTGTCTTTGGAAACTCAGAATAAAATCATCTAATTATGGTGAAAGATCTTCAACATCTCCTAATAAACATCAACCCTTTTTTTCTTACATAAAACCATTATTTATATCCTGTGGAAAAGAAAACATAAAATAGGTGAGCTCAAATTCTTAGTAAGGGTAAACACAGTGAACATAAAACAATCCATAAATATTTGAATGCAAAAACTTGAACATAAAATCTAACCACAAAATCTTGAGAAAAGACATGAATCTTGGAAGTATGTAAGTCATATATCATAAGGCAAAATCAATCATGATAAAATAGCATGGGAATAAAACATGTAATTGTGGTAACAATTAAGCACATGATATGATTTCCATAGTAGCCAAGGCATTGCTGCGAAGACCATCTTAGTGGACAAAGTCCCTTTCGGAATCGAGTTCACTCCTCGTTACAGTCCTGTATTACTGAACCGATTTAACTGTCCATTCCAGCCATGTCTATATCATGAGATATAAAGCATTACCCAATGCATTGGTGGGAGATATAGGTCCCTCCCATCTCATAATTAAATCATTCTTACTTGTTCCACAAAATAAACTTATAACATTCATCATAACCCAAAGAATAAAATGGGATTCAAAAACATCAACCCATCATTTCATAATACATATAAAACAAATGGACATTTCATCATAAGAAAAGTGAAAACATGTAAATCATAGAGACATTATACTTGAAACATACACATATGAAGTAATTTCATCTTAGATGGAAAATGGTTTTGATAAAACACTTGAAATGAATTCTTGAGGAAAATATACTTTCTTCTTCAAAATCAATTTCTTTTCACAAAATGTCATGAAATTTTAAAATCAAGAGATTTTGTTGAAAATATTCATGAAATATTTTGGGGGAATCTTCATGAAAATAAGTCTTTATAAAACCATAAAAATATTTTCATGCCATATAAATTAAAAAAACATTCTTCTCGTACTTTTTCTGGAAAAGTCAAAAAGTACTTTGTAACGTAACCAAAAGAAAGATTCCTTACATACGTTGTAGTAAAAGTCAAAATTGGTAAAAAGGAGATTAAACATACATAAAAACACTTTTATAAAACAAGTACTTGGATGATAACAATAACCCCAACAAATACAAACGAATAAACAATCTTGGATAAGAACAAGATTGGAAAGGTTATCGCATACCTTAGGTCTGATATGCTTCGTATGGATTTGAACCTCCTGTATAATGATTTAAATAGTGTCATTGAATTATTACATAATCATATTAATTGTTATGATATCATAAATGTTTCAATTATTACTTTATATTACCCGTTCTTTTGTAAATTCAATGTTAAAGCAGCGTTTTGGGTAAAATCATTTCATTTATCGTATGTGTTTCGACTTTTCGTTCGTGATATTATTACTTATATCCTAATTTACATAATTACAGAATGTAAAACATGATTTATATATAATATATATTCATCATATACATATATATTATAGATCGATAAAAGGAATGAAATACAATGTTCATGGATACAGTAGGTCGTACGTACTCATGAACGCTGTTTTCGTTTCCTTATTGAACTGAATGGAATTAAGTAGATGACATACATATATATATATAAACAAAGTATCATTATTATGTCATATATTTCACGATTACTTGTTATATATACTTTATTATCATTAATGAATGGTTAACATGGAGAATGAATCTCATCGCGTCGTGGAGACTGTAGTCCGTACGTACGCACGAGCGATGATATCATTCCCATAATTATTGAATATAATTGGAGTGTATGGTATAATATACTAGAATCAGTATTATTTTATAATAACTATTTACTGTTATTCTTTACACCATTATACTCATCCATGTAAGGTGGTGTTGGAAAAACATATTACACCACGGCGTGGAGACGGTATTCCATATGTACACACGCGTGATGATTTCGATTTCCGTAGGATGGATAGAAGGTGAAATGGGGTTGTTTCATATTTATAATGACATATCATTATATTAGTGATACTTATTTTATTAGTTTATAACGAGACAACTAAATAAGAAGAGGTTGAAGGAAAAATAAACTTGAATGAATCGGTAGAAGAGATTACCTCTTCTTCGACGAACCTCCTTTAAACTTCTTCTTAGGGCACTAGGGTTGGTCTTTTAAGAATCCAAGTACCTCTATAAGGTTTCTAGGGAAGTGGAGAAGTGAAATGGGCAGAGTTTGTCCATGATTCAAGACTCAAAATGGTGTGAGGAAGAGAGGGAAGAGTTTCCCTTTTATAAGGGAGGAGAGGGGCACCTTTTGAATCTTAAAAAATATTAGTTTAATATAAATTCAAAACCCACATAAAAACCTCCAAGAATGACTCAATTCAAAAAATAGATGCGATTGGGTTGTAATCTAATCAATAAATAAAATTTAGACATGTTTTGAGCTTATTTTAAACCTTATCATTTTTATTTATTCTTATTTAATCTATTTATGTTTATTTTTGGTAATAAAATTCTAAATATTAAATGGTTATAAATAATCACTTATGTGTTTATAATATTAAATAAATGGATAATTTATGACATTGGAGACTATATAAATTTCAATTTATAATTTTTAAATATTTTGGTGATTTTTAAACAATTTAATAATATGTTATTTTTATAAAATAACAATAGTGTCAATTTTTACACTATTCATTTATTTGAATTTAAATAAAATATAAATAGAGGATATATTAAAACTAAAATATTTAATATATTCCTAACATGTCAAATTTGACTATAAAATTCAATGAACACATGAAATAGTATATATAATACTTATTTTAATATTTTTAAATCCATTTATTTGGTATATCTCTTAATAAAATAATTACGACAACATTTTTGTATAATTATTTAATATACTTATTTGTTTCATAAAAATTAAAAATAAAATCCTATGATGGTGATAAATCTATTAAATTTTACAATAATACTTTTACTCGAATTTATCCTCTTAAAATCACAATATTTTAATTATTATATTTATTAAATTATGAAGGTGACAACTTTGGAATCATTTAAAATAAAAAATAAAGTAAGTGTCATAATCACTTTTATAAGGATGAAAATGGTCAAATATTCAACCATTGGATGATTATGGTTTACATTTACATGACCAATAGGTTTTGTTCCGGATTTTGTGCCTTTTATGGTCACTATTAGTTTAATAAAAACAATATTCTTGATTTTTCACTAGATAAGCAATTTCTGCATCACTATTGTGTCACAATTAATGATAATTATATAATCTCTAAAAATTATATATAAATTCATATGATGTAGATAATTTTAGTAGATTTCTGGAGACTATTCATGTTTTATGTTTCATGATGTTTATCACTAAATTAAAATTAAAATACTTATAAGATTTAAGAAAGTGACATGTTGTCACTTTCTTTGGTTTTAATAATAATTATATTCTTTCAGCGTCTAAATTCCTTGAAATGAATATAGTCCGACCCTTAGGTGATATGGGTCGACTTTGATTCATCCAATAGGATTTTTCCAAGTGTTACGGTAATTTTATAATCTTATTTTTACCATTAATTACCCGATTTACCTTTAACTATAGTAAATAAAACATTACCGTAGTTACTATTCAAAATATCAAAAAAAAAAATAACCTATTAACATAATTTGGACCCAATGAGTCCAAATATGGAATCCATTTTTTCAAATTCAATACATATAATTTGGAGAAATTAAATTAAAATTAATCCCGTTGTCAAATGAAAATGGGTTTTTGTTTAAAACATTGCAAAAGTTGAATTGATTTAACCTACGAATTCAATGTAAAATCAATGTTAATGACATAAATTATATTAAATGGTAAAAATTTATTCTATTTATACTTTAAAACCATTCAATATTATAATTTAACCATATAAATTATTATGATGAAAAAAATTGTTTTTAATTAAAATATACCGTGTTTTTATTATCCATTAAAATATGAAAGTTATCCGAAAAATATCAATACTTTATCCAATGTAAATTTTTATATCATGATTAAAAAGAAGAAGTTAATTTTGTAAAATTTAACTTATAAACATGTAAAAAACTAGATTTAATGTGGGTGCGCCATAAAAAGGCGGCAAAACTGCATTTTTTTAAAAATACTTATTTTTTCCGAAAAATTTATTTTGTTTGCATTCCATGTTATAGAAAATGTGTAAGATGAAATAATAATGTTTTAAAATTCAAAATTTAGATAATACTATTCATAATGGCTAGTTCATAATAATATTATAACCATATATCATTTTTAGAGAAACCTGATATTGCCTATAACACATGCTATCGAGGAAAGTCGTGATTGCGTGTAATGCAAGCCAAGTCAGGGTTGCGTGTTGTAAAAGAATCCTTCGTTGTTTCATATAATACAATCCAACCATATTTCATTTATACATTGAATATATATATATATAGACACTCAATTTTCCGTATAATTACTATTATAAAACAAACTTGAAATTGTCTGTAACACAATCTTAGAATAGTGTTGCGTATACTTCAAGCTAATATGGTGTTGCGTATAGCACAATATAATATTATTGTAGCATAAAACACATGACATCAATTAAAAATAATAATTATCATAAAATTTCAGGTTGTTACATTCTACCTCCCTTAAAATTAATTTCACCCTCAAAATTCGTTGGGGTTATAAATCGTTTACTATTCATAGAAACCCACATCGTAAAAAGGAATACTAAAACATAATTTAAAAAACTAAAGTATGAAACACAATGATTACCCAAAGTAACTCATCACTGGGTTTCCATATAGGAGAACATATGTTAAAATATGGATATGGATGAAAAATCTAACCATCTTGTTCTGATGGAGAGTGGTAGAGGGCATGGCTATGAAAAATCCAACAATCACAAAGTCATAAATTTGTGATGATCTATGGTAGCATCTGATTCATCGGATATAAGAGAACTAGGACAACATTTTTGGATTTCAATATCACTTCCCTAAAGTTGAAGAATTTGATTTAGAATAAATACTTACTTTATTTTTCTACAATATCACTATTGTTCATGCCTTGAACAATTTCAACTTCATATCTTAAATAAATGAAGTTGAATTTTTTATTCTTGAAGTGTTAGCAGATCATGTGATAGAATGATGGTTCATTCCATATATCTCAATCATAAGGGTAGGAAATGTTATTAAATATACATAAGTCGATCTATAGTGATATTAATCATATATGGTTCATAAAATGGACTTATACATCATATATCATACTGCTTAATATAATAAAACTAGTTTCTACTAAATAGGGACTTCCTGTAGGCCTGTGGTAGGCGATAAAGGCTAGTCACACTTCGGTTGTGGGTTCAATTCCCATAGCCTTGTCTGACGCGATGGGCTGTCTCCCATCCTACAGGTTGTCCTTTTTCTAAAACTAAATTACTAAAACATCCCATCAAAAATATCGAAAAAAGATCTATCCTTAAACAATACTTACTTATGTCCAAAATAATCCATTCCAATATTTATCTAAAATACTTCAGTCCAAGCTCATAGTATAAAGAAAACGATTACTTGAAATGTCATCAACCAACCATCATTTATCCCCCATATATCTTGTTTGTCACATTCCAATCATGTGAATACTTTAATCATGTATTCTCTTGAAAAATTGATACCCATTAAACCTTAGTGAAAACATGAATGTTGTCAAAAGTTAACTCATTCCACATACCAAAATCCAAAAATTCAATATACCAAAACCATTATATAACCATCTCCTTATATCAGTCATGATCTCATGAATAATATAAAACATTTAATTTTCCCCTTATCCCTTAATTATGCGCATATCATCTACTTTCCAAAAATATATGAATAACCATTCATGGTTACTGGTACCATTCGTCATACAATTTAAAAACTTATGGAAAGACAACAGTGTAACAATCCTTAGATGTCTCTTTATTCCATAGTACAATGAGATTACTTATTTAACATTACAGTTGATAAACATGTAATAATTCCACTACCTTCTTAAACCATTGACTGAGCTTCAACAGTTCTTTCATATCACATATCATTTGTAGTCTCTTAATCATCATCCACATAAACACTACCCATACTCCCATACTGATTCTCTTCATGAGACTTTCACTTTGGGAATTGGTTTGCATAATTTCCGTACATTCCACGTTGAAAACATTTAACCATTTTTGATGTCGTAGCAATACCATTATCCTCATCCATGGTGTTAACTGATCTTATTCCTTTGCACTTACTGGCTTTATGTCATTCTTTTCCACACCCAAAGAATATTCTATTTCTATTGAAACATTCTCCTTCATGCCTCTTCCCACATGATTTTCATATGGAAAATTGAACATTATTTCCTCTATGATCATCATGAAACTCCATCTTTCTCTTATTATCCGAGTCCGGAAACTTACCAAATTTGAGTTTATTGATCATATTATGAAATTTCTGATTTGTCATAATAATGATTTTTGGACTTCCAAATCCCATTTTATTTTTTTTCTCATGGAGAATATCATTCCATTGTCCGTTTTATCCTCCATTATCATGAATCTTCCTGTTTCCAGCCATTTTCTAAAACCCAAAAAGAATAGTGTGAGAGGAAAAAATCATTCTGGGAAAACAACATAGTAAAGGGGTATTACCCTCAATATCTGACATCTTAGGTTAAATTTTATGATCGTTACCATAGTTCTAGGACTATATCTTATACGTATACTTATCCTTAGGGACATCTGTAGACATACCTTAGAAATATCTCTAGGGATCTCACTAATGTTTTCGCATCCTAGTTTCCAATGGTTGACTAAAGATTTCCTCTAATACCAAATGTAGAGACCCAAGGCTTGATGTACATGGACAATACATTACCTTTGTGGAAAACATAATACCTAACGAAAACAGACACACAAGGATCACAATAGTTTTGTGTCTTTGGAAACTCTGAATAAAATCTTCTAATCGTGGTGAAAGATCATCACCATCTCCCAATAAAGATCGTCCCCTTTTTTTCTTACCTAAAACCTTTCATTATATCCAGGGGAAAAGAAAACATAAAAGGGGTGAGCTCAAATGCCTAGTAACGGTAAACATAGAGAGAATAAAACAATCCATAAACATTTGAATGCAAAATCTTGAACATAAAATCTAAACATCAAAATCTTGAGCAAAGATATGAATCTTGGAAGTACATAAGGCATATATCATAAGGTAACATCAATCATGATAAAATAGCATGAGGATAAAACATGTAATTGTGGAAACCATTAAGCACATGATATGATTTACATAGTATCCAAGGAATTGCTGCGAAGACCATCTTAGTGGACAAAGTCCCTTTTTGAATAGAGTTCACTCGTCGTTCCAGTCTTGTATTACTGAACCGGTTTAATGTGCCATTCTAGCCATGCCAATCTCATGAGATATAAATCTTTACCCAAATAATTGGAGGGAGATATAGGTCCCACCCATATCATAATGGAATCATTCTTACTTGTGCCACAAAATAAACTTATAACATTCATCATAACCCAAATAATAAAATGGGTTTCATAAACATCATCCCATAATTTCATAATACATATAGAACAAATAGACATTTCATTATAAGAAAAGTGAAACCATGTAAATCATAGATACATTATACATGAAACATACACAGATGATGTAATGTCATCTTAGATGGAAAATGGGTTTGATAAAACACTTGAAATGAATTCTTGAGGAAAGTATCTTTTCTTCTTCAAAATCAATTTCTTTTCACAAAATGTCATGCAATTTTAAAAGAAAGAGATTTTTTTGAAATTAGTTATGATATATTTTGGAGGAAGCTTCATGAATATAAGGATTTACAAAACCGTAAAAATCCTTTCATGCCATATAAGTTAAAAAAATATTCTTCTTGTACTTTTGCCGGAAAATTCAAAAAGTACCTCAAAAAGTAAACAAAAGAAAGATTCCTTACATACTATGTAGTAAAAGTAAAAATAGGTAAAAAGAACATTAAAAACACATAATTTTTCTTTCAAAAACATGTACTTGGATGATAACAATAACCCCAACAAATACTTATGAATAAACAATCTCGGATAAGAACGAGATTGGAAAGGTTATCCCATACCATTGGTCTGATATGCTTCGTATGGATCCAATACACATGTATAATGATTTAAATAAAGTCATTTAATTATTATATAATAATATTCATTGTTATGATATCATATATGTTTCACTTATGACATTATATTACCCGTTCTTCTATAAATTCCATGTTAAATCAGCGTTTTGGGTAAAATCATTTCATTTATCGTATGTGTTTCGAATTGTTGTTCTTAAAATTATTACTTATATCCTGATTTAAAATATTTTAGAATGTAAAACATGATTTTTATTTAATATATATTCATCATATACATATATATTACAGATTGATAAAAGGAATGAAATACACTATTCGTGGAGATGGTAGGCCATACTTACGCATGAACGCTGTTTTCGTTTACTTATTTAATTGAATGGAATTAAGTAGATGACATACATATATATATAAATAAATCCAGTACCATTATTAGGTCGTATATTTCATGATTACTTATTATATATACTTTATAATCATTAATTAATGGTTAACATGGAGAATGAATCTCATCGGGTCGTGGAGACGGTAGTTCGTACGTACGCACGAGCGATGATATTGTTCCCATAATTATTGAATAGAATTGGAGTGGATGGTATAATATACCCGAATCAGTATGATGTTGTAATAACTATGTATAGTTATTCTTTACACCATTATACCCATCCATGTAAGGTGGTGTTGGAAAAACAGATTACACCACGGCGTAGAGACGGTATTTCGTACGTACGCACGCGTGGTGATTTCATTTTCCGTAGGATGGATAGAAGGTGAAATGGGGATGTATCATATTTATAATAAAATATAATTATATTAGTGATACATATGTTATTAATTTAAAATTTAAAAACTAATGAAGAAGAGGTCGAAGAAAAAAGAATCTTGAAAGAATCAGTAGAAGATATTACCTCTTCTTCGACGCACCTCCTTTAAACTTCTTCTTAGGGCACTAGGTTAGGTATTTTAAGAAGAAAAGTTCCTCTATAAGGTTTATAGGGAAGTGGAGAAGTGAAATGGTCAGAGGGTAGCTGAGCTTAAAGGCTCAAAATGGTGTGACAAAGAGAGGGAGGAGGTTCCCTTTTATAAGGGAGGAGAGGGGCACCTTTGGAATCATAAAAAACAATTAGTTTAATATAAATTCAAACCCCACATAAAAACCTGAAGAAATGACTCAATTCGAAGATTAGATGAGATTCGGTTGTAATCACATCATCCAATAAAATATAGACAAGTTTTGATCTTATTTTAAACCTTATCATATTGATTTATCCTTATTTAATCTATTTATGTTTATTTATGGTAATAAAATTCTAAATTTTAAATGGTTATAAATAATCACTTTTGTGTTTTTAATTTTCCATAATTAGATATTTTATGACATTTGAGACTATGCTAATTTCAATTTATAATTTTTAAATATTTTATGATTTTTAAAAAATTTAATAATATGTTATTTTTATAAAATAACAATAGTGTCAATTTTGACACTATTCATTGATTTTAATTTAAATAAAATATACATAGAGGATATATTCGAAATAAAATATTAAATAGATTCCTAACATGTCAAGTTTGTCTGTAAAATTCATGGAGCACATTAAATAGTTTATATAATATTCATTTTAATATTTTTAAAACCATTTATTTCGTATATCTCTTACTAAAATAATTACTACAACATTTTGTATAATTATTTAATATACTTATTTGTTGCATAAAAATTAAAAATAAAATCCTATAATGAATATAAATATATAAACATTCACAATAATACTTTTAATCTAATTTATCATCTTAAAATCACAATGTTTAAATTGTTATATTTATTAAATTATGAAGGTGACAAATTTGGCATCATTTAAAATAAAATTGTATAAGTGTCATAATCGCCTTTATAAGGCTCCAAATGGTCAAATATTCGTCCATTGGATGATTATGGTATAAAGTTACATGACCAATATGTTTTTATCAGTGTTTTGTGCCTTTTATGGTCACTATTAGTTTTAGAAAAACTATATTCTTAATTTTTCACTAGATAAACAATTTCTGAATCACTATTGTATCACAATTAATGATAATTAGTTAATCCATAAAAATTATAAATAAATTCATATTTTGTAGATAATTTTATTATATTTCTGTAGACTATTCATGTTTGAAGTTTCATGATGTTTATCACTAAAATAAAATTAATATTCTTATAAGATTTAAGAAAGTGACATGTTGTCACTCTCTTTGGTTATAATAATAATTATATTATTTCATAGTCAAAATTCCATCAAATGAATCAAGTACGGCCCTTAGGTGATATGGGTCGACTTGTATTCATCCATTAAGAATTTTCCAAGTGTTAGGGTAATTTTATAATCTTATGTTTACCCTTAATTACCCGATTTACCTTTAACTGTAGTAAATAAAAATTTACCGTAGTTACTATTCACAATATCAAAAAAATGTAACCAATTAACATAATTTACACCCACTGAATCCAAATATGGAATCAATTTTTTCAAATTCAATACACAGAAGTTGGAGAAATTAAATTAAAATTAATCCCGTTGTCGAATGAAAACGGGTTTTTGATTAAAACATTGCAAAATATTGAATTGATTTAACCTAGGTATTCAATGTAAAATCAATGATAATGACATAAATTATATTAAATGGTAAAAATATATTATATTTATGCATTAAAAACATTATATATTATAATTTAACCATATAAATTATTACGATGAAAAAAATTGTTTTTAATTAAAATATACCGTGTTTTTACTATTCATTAAAATATGAAAGTTGTCAGAAAAATATCAAAACATTATCCAATGTAAATTTTTATATCCTCATTCAAAAGAATAAGATGATTTTTTAAAATTGAACTTATAAACTTGTCAAAAACTAGATTTAATTTGGGTGAACCATAAAAAGGCGGCAAAACTACATTTTATTAAAAATACTTATTTTTCCCGAAAAATTTATTTTGTTCAAATACCATGTTCTAGAAAATGTGTAAGATGAAATAATAATGTTATAACATTCAAAATTTACTTAATAATATTCATAATGGCTAGTTCATAATAATATTATAACCATATATCATTGTTTAGTGAAACCTGATATTGCGTACAACACACGCTATCGAGGAAAGTCGCGATTGCGTGTAATGCAATCCAAGTCAGGGTTGCTTGTTATGCAAGAATCCTTCGTTGTTTCGTATAACAGAATCCAACCATATTTCATTTATACATTTAATATATATATATACACACTCAATGTTTCGTAGAATGACTATTATAAAAAGAACTTGAAATTGCGTGTAACACAATCTAAGAATAGTTTTGCATATACTACAAGCTAATACGGTGCTATGTATAGCACAAGATAATCTTGTTGTAGAAAAAAACACATGAAATAAATTAAAATGAATACTTATTATAAAATATCAGGTTGTTACAATAGTAATTAGATGTTATAATATATTGTTCAGATAAATAAAACTAGGATTCTAAATGTGGAGATAAAATTATAAGAATATTAAATAAAGGATAGAAAATAAGAAAAATGATATTTCATTAAAAAAATATAAAATTACAATAAATAGTTTGACTAGAAAACAAGTTAGACAACTTTTCTTTTTTAGGGATAAAGTGTTTGGTCAGTGTTATTCTTAGTTACTATTTCTGAAGTGATCTAAGTAGCTTCATACAGTTCTCCTAGATCTTCCATTTTCACCTTTAACCTTTCCATAAGAGTATCTCCTAGCTTCATAAACAAAATACATGAATAATTATTAACATGAAAGTTTTCAACTAGATTGACTTTCAAAAGTCATGAAAACTCTCCTCCAACTGCATAAACTGGTATAAATTATTAGTGAATCCGATGAGAAAAGGACTGATACTAGGTTCTCATGATGTCAATTTAACAATAAGATATATCTGATTGTTCAAAAAAACCATTAAAGGAGAACTATTTCACAAAAGATTATGCAAACAATCATTCATACAAGACATAACAAATGTAATTGACTGAAATCTTATTATGAGATTTAGAGAGGTAAATGGGGTAGATGTAGAATCACTAAAATGACATAATCTTCTCTTAATGAATTCAAACTATATTTCTAGATACCAATTCAGGTATGAAAAATCTATTTTGGAAATAGATTTAGACCTTATTTTTCCAACATCATCTTGAATCCCCATCTTGAAAGCATCAAAATCATTCCTTGATAATAAATTTGATTTCATTTTTTAAATATGATTATGAAGAGACTCAATCTAAAACCATAGAGTTGAGTAATTATATAAATCATTAAAATATTTTATTGATACCTATAGCTCCTTCCTAATAATATAATAATCCCCATGATTTTTTTAAACTTTTCCACAAGATCATCAACTTTGATGGTCAGGGAAGTAGATGTCCCATCATCTGGATTCTGTAACTGATCAACAAAAAAAATTTATAAAAAATTGTAGATATAATTCTCTACAAAAGTTTCCACTAATTTTAATAATGATAAAGATAAATTATCAAAAAAATGTGTATTTTCTCTAGAAAAATATCTTTTTCTTTCAACTGATTCATCAAAAACAGAGAAATTATTAATTTCAACAATATATATAGCCACAGTTTCTAATCTATGCATTTTTTACTCTTCCTGAACAGTCACTTCTAGATCAACATCTTCTTGAGAAACTGTCTCTTATTCCCTACCATCATGAATAACAACATCCTATATTTCTCAAAATATTCTTTCAACCTGTTGATCTTCCTCGTCAAATAGTTCTTCCAAATGAACTGATCAAGTATATTTACCTGAACAAAACACTGGTTCTTTAAAATGAGGTTCCTCACATTTCCATGGATTCATATCTAACTCTGTTATTAAATCTTTTTCTTATTCTATACCATTAAATATCAGTTTTCACATAGATGATATTGAAATTCCTTCAGTCATGGATTCTCCAATCTGATCATTTCTAAAATAATTTTTCTCTCCCTGAGTAAATGATCCTGACTTCATTTAGTTATCTACACCAAATATTATAAGATTTCATTTTTTATACTGTAGTAAAAACAAAATTTTTCATTCAAAACATTTCTGTGTGGAAATTTTACTCTTGAAATGACAATTGAATCACATTTTTTTAAAAAAAAAATCAATGAATAAATTCATCCGCTCAAATAAAAAGACATCCAAGCCTCTTTTTGAAAATAATAGTTCATATATCACAAAATATATCATGAAAAATTCATCATGATTTCTATTATGAGCAGAAACATAATATACAAGTCTTTTTATAATATTGTCTCCATCTCAGCTATTATTAGTGAAATTTAATTCTGAATAAATTCAACAAAAACATTGTGATCAGCCTCATGATCATTTAAGAACATCTTCCAAATTTGAATTGATCCAAAAAATGACATAATTTCCACATTATTTTTATTGTGATTACCAATACATTGAATATAATGATTAAAAACTCATTCCTAGGGACATTTTATGATTTCATCTATTTTTACAGAAGTAATTGAAAATTTCTTGTCCGTAATTTTTAGAGAAATAATATCTTCATCCTCTCAAAAACAAAACTAAATACTATTGAATAAATATTTCAATTCTATCTCATAAAAAACTATGTATTCACATTGTTTAATTGGAATTCCAAACCATTTAATTTGAGTTATTTCTTAAGCTACAAGTACATGTCATACAACTACTCAAAATATACTAATTTCCCTTGTAGAATCCTTCGTGATGGAACTCGTTGAAGCTTCAGGTAACTGGGTTCACCCTCACTAGTTTTTTTCATCTTTCCCACTTCTAAAAATTGATGATTTTTATGTTTATGGATTCTAGGGTTTCATAGGTAGACAAAGGATTTGGTATGTGAAATGGTTCAAGAAATAACGGGGTACATTAATGAAAAATGTTTCTCACATATCCTTATTTACCATGACCTTACAAAATATAAATATCCAGAAATTTAAATTTTAAAAACTCATGGATTTAAAAATAAAAATCAAACCAATTTAAACAAATAAAGAGTGATAATAAAAAAAGTAAAGAAGGCAAAGAATTTATAAAAAAATAAACAAAAAAATAATGAAAAAAAATTTAAAATTAAATAAACCTAAATTCTCCTTAATAAAATTAAAACTAGTAGTGAGAAGTGGTTTAGTTTAAATATAACCCATTTATTATTTAGTATTAATAAATTCTATAGTTTTATTATTTTTAAGGACATCATATCTTAGAAAATGATGTCTTATATCAATGCGTTTAGTGCTAGAATGATTTAGATGGTTTTTAAAATATTAATCGCAATAGTATTATCATATAAAATTATAAAACTATTAAAATATAGTACAAAGTATTGTATCATGTTTTTCATCCACAAAAAATTCAAGGAGACATCTATTCAGCCTTGGCTATTGATAGATAAATTGAGTATTATTTCTTAGTAGATCATTATATAATGATTTTCCTAAAAAGTGATAGGTTCCTAAGGAACTTTTTCTATCTAATATACAACCTACAAAGTAATTATTTGAAAATGAAATTAAATTAAAATTAGATGTTTCATTATAATTAAGATATTGAAAAATAGTTCCTTTAAAATATCGAATTTTATTTTATCAATAATAATATGGGACTCTTTTGGGTTTGATTGAAATATAAAAAAAAGACACACAAAAAACATATTGTTTGTTCTTCTAGCTGTATGATATAGTAATGTTCCAATCAAACCTATATATAACATATTATCCCCTTGTTTTCCAGCTTCATCAAAATCATGTTTTATATTGGTACGCATGGGAGTTAAATAAGCCTTGTTTCTTTCAAGAACAAAATTTTTCAGTAAATCTAAAATATACATTCCTTGACTTAAAAATTTTCCCAAATATTTCTGATAGATTTGAAATCCTAAAAAGAAATTGATTTCTCCCATCATACTCATTTCAATTTCTTTTTCCTTAAATTTGAAAACCATGACAATTATTTTTATTAGAAGAACCAAAAATAACATCATCAACATAAATTTTCACTAATAAAACGTTAGAAAAAATTGTTTTCCTAAAAAGTGTCAGATCTTATAAATGAATAGTGAATCCATTGTTCAAAATAAAAGAAATAACTATTTCAAACCAAGCTATAGGTTCCTGTTTGAGGACATAAAATCTTTATTAGGTTTAGAAAATGAATTTGGTTATAAGGATTTTCAAAACCAGGAGGTTGTTTATGAATTTTTTTTTCCATTTAATAACCATATAAAAGGGGCAGACATAACATCAATTTGAAATAACTTAAAATTCATGTGATATGCATAAGATAGAATGATTATAATGGATTCTAGTGTAACTACTTGAGAAAACAACTCATCCTAATCTATTTATATTTCTTTATTATGACCATTTTCTACGAATCTAGCTTTATTTCCAGTTCGTTTTAAATATATGATTACTTGAATTAAGTACACAAAGAAAAAAATTTATTAAAAGAATATTTACAAGAGTCAAAAGTACGGGATCATATTACAATCATTCACATGGAATGGAATAAGAGCAGCATGAAGGTCTTCGCACCAGGTCATGTCTTTATTAACTTCCATGTTGGCCAGGCCATCACCAACCATGTTATCTTCCTTATAGACTTGTGTGATGATGTAGTTCAGCTCGGTGACAGAACAATTTCATACCATCCAATTGGTAGTAATAATCCAAGCTAGATGAGTTAGAGTACTCAAAATATCTTGTATAATTATCGTCAATTCACATTAAATCCAATGGTTGTTCTAAGAAAAAACCCTAGAAAATTTTATCACATAAATCAAACACATCCTCTCAGATTCAAGGGAGGTGGAAATGCCACAATGACCCATGTAGCAGCATATAATCTGGTCGAGGTGATTCCTATAGACAACACCACACCCTGCAAGCCTCGAATTTCCCTTGGAGGGATAATCAATGTTGATTTTGATCCATCCTGGGAGATGGGCTCTCCAGAACACCTCTAGAGTGTGATGTGGATGACATAGGTTTCTGTTGATCTGTAAATGTTTTAGGATTCTAAAGTAATGCATTAAGTTGTGGAAATGACCTTTTTGTAACAAAGTATATTCCTTTACGAAAATGAGGATTCGGGTTCGACCTGCATTAATATAATGTGAGTATTTTCTATAAATACTAGAATTTTTATCATACCAGATCACATGGTGGAGTTCAAAAACTATAGAAAGGAATAGATTCCTGATTTTCTTAGAGCCCTCAATCTCTACACATTTCTTATGTTGAGTTTTGACAGAGTCAAGTATAAACCATCTGCAATCAAATATTTCAAAAATTTAGTTCCGAATAGAAGAAGTATTATAACAACAAAGGAAGAGGTGGTTAGAATCCTCTCTGTGTTGGTTACAAATTTTACATTTAGATAAAAGATGAATTCTAAACTATTGAAGACAAACCTTATTAGCAATTATGTTGTGATCAAGTATCTAGATGAGATTTAATCTCTAGGGCTTTATCTAGTTGGTTCCTATAGCTAGATAGTTGGTTTGTCTCTCTAAATGTTCCAACAATTTATTCATCGTAAACTAGTTTAACTATTCCATCATAGATAACATCCATCACTCATCTTCTAAGGCTTATTCTATATAATTATTTTCTAACTGGTTTAGAAAAATAGAGAATTCATCTAGGTTTCCTATACCTCTTTTATTTTAATAAATGTGTCTAGGTTTCCTATAAAAGTTTCTAAAGGATGGTTCATTAAGGATCTATGATATCTAGATAGTACAATTTTAGTTTCTTCAGTTTCATGATCTTCTGAACTAGACTGAATTTTGATAATATCATTTTCAAAATCATTTTAGGGGTCTCAAGCCTCATGTTGTCAAAAGAGTCAGTAACTTCATCATTTTGATCTATTTCCATAATGAAAGGCTCAGTTTCATCAAATGTCACATGAACCAATTCTTCAAAAATGGTTGAATTTTTATTAAACATACTATATGATTTAGAAGTAGCATACTATCTTAAAAATATTCCTTCATTAGATTTTGGATAAAACTTACCGAGGTTATCCTTGGTGTTTAGGATACACACCATGCATGCAAAAACATTAAAGTAATTTAATTTAGACTTTCTATTATTACAATGTTAATAAGTATTATTTTTGAATATAGGTAGAATTAAAACTCTATTCATGATATAGAAGGATTTTCTTACTACTTATACCCAAAAATAGGTTGGAAGGTTGTATTCATTCAGTATAGTCATAGCCATTTCATGAATAGTTCGATTTATTCATTCAATAATTTCATTTGGTTGTGGTATTCTTGGTGTAGAGAAGATGTATTTAATACCCAGATTTGAGCAAAAAGATTTAAATTATTGATTCTCAATTTCTACACCACTTTCACTTCTTAATGAGATTATTTTAAAATCATTTTCATTTTGAAAAAATATAAAAATTATTCTAAAAGAGAAAAACATCACTCATTAGATTTAGAAAATAATCCTAGGTAAATCTAGGATAATCATTAACAAAAAGAAAAACAAAAAATTTACCAGCCCGACATTCTACTATGGATGGTCTAAAAAAATGCACGTGTATATGTTCTAATGGATTATTTATAACTATTTTTTTAATATATTTGATGAAATATTTGGGCTTATTTCATATTTGGCATGCATCAAATATTCTTTCATAATCAAATTTAATACTAGGTAAATCAAAATCTATGTTTTTATTAGATAATTATATATAACATAAATATTACAATGACCAAGGCTCCTATGCCAGATCCATGGCCCTTTTTTCATAGTAGATAAACTGTTCACTTTTAGTTTGCACAAAAAATTTCAAGTCCATATTACAAACATTATCAGTTATAGGAACTCTAAATTATTGAAAATTATTTTGAAAAATGGAGAATGAATTATTAGATAAACTTACATAAAAACCATCATCTCAAAGATGAGAAATACGTATCATATTGTTCTTCAACACATGAAAAAAATTTACTTTGATGATAGATATAGTCTTTGGATCTCCAACAGTTCCAACTCCAACTGTTTTAACATTTTTTCCTTATCATAAAAAGTAACATATCCTCCATCAATTTGAGTAAATGTGTAAAACATTGATGAATATCTACTCATATGTCATAAAAAACAACTGTATATATAAACAATATATTTTTTGTTCATATGTATTATTACATGCAAAAATATTTTTTTAAAAAAATTGTTTTGGAAGCCATACTTCCATGGGTCCATATGTGTTATCAAGCCATAATCTTGGAGTTTAGATTTTCCTTGTTTTTTCAATAATTGTTTTGAGCTAAGATTTTATAAATAAAGGCTATTTTAAGGCCTCTAATTTAAATATTTCTCAAATCATAGTTAATAATGACATGCACTTTCATTACACAAAAAATAACAAGTATAATTTTTGGATATGGGGAAAAATAATTATTATATAGTTTAGATTTCTCACCCTTGATTCCAAGTACAAATATTTCCATCTTAATGAAATAATTAGCAAGAATCTCATTTAAGATATTTTAAACAATGTAATAATGATAGAAACTATATTATAAGTCTTCACTTCATCATGAAATTCCTTGATTTTCTTTTCAGGATTGATACTGTTTGATATAGAGGAATTAAGTTTTTCATGAATCTCTTGATGTTGTTTTAGAATGGTATATCTTTATCCTAAAAAAACATTTCTAATTTTCTTCAATGATTGAAGATTTTTTTAATAATGAATCTTAATTTTATTCTATCTTTGAATAGTAGGTATCTAATTTACTATTTTAGGAAATGGTAAAATCAGAATCAGAATCAGTTGAGATAAAGGTTTGTACCTTATCTTCATTATCCATGAAGCACATATTCACTTTCATATTTGATTCTTCTTTTTATGAATCATATTTTGAAGAGATGCTGGAGTCTTTAGAAACACTCCATGTGGATTTTTCTGCTCTTTTTTTTCTTTATGTTTATAATCATCATTTTTTGATATCACTTATCTGACATTTTCATTTCATCTTCTAGTTGAGGATATTCAGGTCTAATATGAAATAATTTTTTCCATTCATAACATATTACTTCTCTTGACTCTTTATCATCCCTTTTGAAGGAATTTATGAATCCTATTTTATTATTATAATACTTCGTAAACATTTTTGATAACTGAGCAAGGTCTATTTCAGAATCATATGAATCATGATTATTTTCCATTATGTATTCTTGTTTTACCTTTATTCTCACCTTATATAATGTTACATTTAGAGTTGAATTTTCCCGTTTCAAAGTAATTCTATGATCTTCAGCTTCGTTTTGCATCTCATCTTCAAACATCATTAGTGTCACAATTATTTCTTTTATTTTTAGATATTTAACAGGTAATGATTGTCGAATTGAAGTTGATATCCCATTTAATATTTAAGGTAATACTCCACGTACACTCAAATCATAATCATATTTCTTGATAGGTTATCCTATGGTAGAAATGTTTTTGACTATTTATGTAAGCCTTTTATTAATCTATGTGATGCTTTCTCAATCAAATATTTTGAATGTGTCGTGATTTATCTGTGTTATTTCATAACTCATCTATATTACATTTTCTAATTATTTATATGAAACTACAAGAGTTTTTTAACATTTCATAAGTAGTAGGACATTGAGAAACTTGATCATCTCATCTAAGACCACAAATAATTGCATTCATTTTTTTAGAATTCATATCATAATCAACTTTGGTTGTAGCATCCATGGTCTCTAGCTTCAAAAGAATTTTATATTGATTAATGGTTTTTGAATAAACACTATATCCAATATTTTTTTAGGTAGATGATCATTCCTAATTTCATGAACACACAATTTTCACAATTGAAGTATGAAGCATGAAAAATGTACATCACTTCTCTAGGATCATCCATTTCCATCTTCATATAGATTATTACACTTTTATATATCTAGAAATGTATCCAAAATATTTCATGTGATACTAATTTATTTTGTCAGATTATATAAATAACCCAAGAGGGGGTTGAATTGTGTATTTTTAAAAAATCTTCCACATTTATGATTTTAGATAACATCTCTTAATTAACGTAGATAAGTAGTGTTATACTTATGATAAAAGAATATACAACAAATAAATAGAAATAAAGGACATAACTCTTTATAGAGGTTCATGAGACAAATAACCCTTATTCCACTCCCCCAGATTCTATCTATGTGATCTTCTTGAATTTCACATGTCTGGTCCACTTATCACAATACCGAAATTCTGTAAATAAGTGTTGGTATTGGACAGTATTACAAAAAAGAATAAAAAACAGAGTCTTCTGGTTCTAAAATAGAGAACTGGTTATCAATAACATAGATCTAGAATCTGATACTCAACTTCAACTATGTACAAGTAAGCAAAGATCAAATATATCAAAGGTGGTTTATTTTTTTGAAACAGAATGAACTACATAGTTGTAAAAACACAAAACTTATAGTTGATGGACCAACTTCTTCAAAAATAATGTTCTTCAAGAATAATTTTTTTGATGAGATTGAATATCACAATAGATCCTTTATTGTATGAATAATAACCAAAAATAGAGTAGGAGAACACTTGCAGTAAAATAATATATAACATTTATATCTCCCAACTATAGCTCTCTTTTCTGAGTTAATTGATCACTGTATGACTATATATATGTTCACTAGAACGATTGAATATATAAAATAAAATATTATCCACAAAAATGCATTATTAAAAAAAACAATACTTTTAGAAAATATAAAAAATGATGCATCATGTTTCTAAAATTCATATCCAAAAAAAGAAACCTCAGAAACATTAGAAATTCAAATTTTAAATAGATCATAGAATTTTTAACATCCCTTAAGAATAAAAATGACTTTCTGTATTGGAAATAGTTCTTTGAATCAAATAAAACAATCTTCAAAATGGTCACAAAATAGCTTTGAAATAGCCTGAAAATCTATTATGTCTGTTGCATAAATCATGGAAAATAAGGTGAAATTAAATATCTAATGTTGAAAAGTCAAATGCAGGGATTCATCACAAGATGGTAAAATACAAAACATAGGGTTCAACTACATAGAATTCATATTTCAAACGTAAGGATGATCATTAAAGTGAGGTTTACGATCCATATGTCTACTTTAGAACATAAGGTTCATTACATATATTGGATTCATTGAACATAATTCTTTATATTGACAAATGTATGTTTCCTTTAAAATGTATTGTTAATTTTCCATACTTTTATGATAATTTATGGTTGATTAAATATATATACTGATCTGAAGGAAGATTTGGGAAACCATACTTTATTCTTTTAATGTATGATGATAAAAAAATGTAGCGTTCATGATCGATACTTGATGTAAAAAGTGTAGGGTTTGTTACAAACATTATGCTAAACAACGTAGGGTATGAAAAGTGTTTTCAAAATGCTCAATAACATGAACTATAAAAAATTCATTGCGAAAAAAATTGAAAATAATTTGAAAATAAATATAAATAATATCGATTCCCTGAAATACAAAAAAAATTAATAACATTTGTAAAATAAACAAGGTTATTTTTGAATATAAAAATCATCATAAATTATAGAGTATTGATGAGACAATAAACGTCCAACTAGAGGTTCCGACCCATGCATGGAATCTTCCTCATATCTCAGTAATTCCACTATCACTCGGAACCATCTCATGTTTTTAATCCCTAGGAGGTTGAGCTTGAGGGTGATGCATTGTTTAAGGAGAATCAAATTCGTATAGTTTATAGAAGAACACAAGTTCTCTATGGCCAGTAAGTTCCTGTAGTATGAGAACCATGTAATCACTACTGTTTATATGATGAGACGTGGGAGCGTGAGGTTGACGTACATGCTCGGTGGCTAGAGTTGTTCACAGATGAATCTTAAACACCTTTTAGAGAGATATTATGTGATGATTTTCTATAAGGGGGGATGATTATAAGTACTCGAGTATTCAAACAATGTATAAATTCTTTTTTTGGTTTAAATTCTTTTTTATGGACTATAATTTGAACCCATTTTGATAATGGGTGTTTTGGGGGTGTCTCAGGTTGTTCAGAGTATGAACCATGGTTTTAGGGGTGTTTTTGGCATGGTGTAAAGTTAGAGGAGACCGTGTGGGGTAGGATGACCAATTAATCTAACCATGTGAGTAGAGGCATTAGATTCTGGATGGTTATGAAAATAGAGTGTTTGATGCCCCACAGTTGTGTAATATGTTTGAAAACATGAAGACTTTTTAAAGATGGTTTTCACATGGTTACCACACAGTTTTTCAGACCATCTGTTGTAATCGTGAGAATTTCCCCTTGGAGGTAGTGAGTTGTGAATTTCTTCCACACATTTTGGTAAACCATGTAGATAAACACTGAGAGCCTACTCAGTGTTTTTTAAAATTTTTAATTTAAGTTACAATTTTATTTTTAAACCCCAATTTTATTTTCTGTCAAAACACAGCAGGCCTCTACATTTGGAGCTCCCATTTGGATGATAATCTAGAGATTGAGCTTGATCATCCATCTGACCTCCATTTTGATCATGTTTTGTCTCACGAGATCTATATCATTAAGGCCTGGAATACTTTTAAGCTGTAATTATTTCTTCAGAAATGTGATTACACTATTTTATTTTATGTTTGTATGCCATATAATCATATTATTCTTTAGTTATTCAGAATTTTTTTTAAATCAGGTTGAATTAGAAGTTGAAACTAGATGAGATCCCTACTACCATGTTTTGGTGGGTGGACTATGCTTGTATTCCTCTTTTATGGTGTGTTTTGGGTATTCAACTGATTATTCACCCATTAGACTTTCTTTTATGGCCTCATTTTATATGTAGTTTATTTTAGTTGATAATGTAAGACATAATTAGGATACATGTTGGATCCACATAGGTGCATTGGCACCTGTTTCTTGATTCAAGGACACCCATTTGGCATGACTTAAGGAAATACATTGTTTATGACTATTTAGTCCACCCGAGGGGTGTGTGAATGTGTGTACATAGTAAGAGGAATCCCTATGATGTCTTTATTATTTTTTAATACCATATATAGGATATGTAGTACCTCCTTTCTTAGTGATATCTTGTGATTTTATGTCTATTTTAAGAGTTTGGCTTAAATTAAATGGGTTATATGGGTCGGTATACATATATGAAATGTTTAATGGCATGTAAAATAGATAATATGGGTGGTTATACCCATATGAAATGTAAATGATAAATGGTATTCATGAGTGGGTATACTCATGGTTTTCCATTTATTATGTGAGTGGGTATAAACACAAGGGATTGCTGGTTTAAATTAAAAGCTTGAATGAATGGTTTGATAGATTCCATAGATTTATCTCCATGGGTGGGGAATGCTGTAGAGGATGCCTTGGGTTAATTATGGCCCTTGGGTCTTAACTCCATGGGATACTTTGGACCTTATAACCTTGTGGTTCCAAATTGCATATGCTCATGTAGGACAAGCAATTGACATGCTCCTAGGATCCCAACTAGCAATTACTCGAGTGTCCACTGGGTCACCCATGGTACTCGATGTGGATTCCTTGGTCGAGTTCCTTGGATCCGACCTATCATGGTATAGATATCTTACTTGGATGCTATGGTACGTGACGCCTTGGATCGGGACCTTAGTGTCTTCACATCCTTATAAATCCTGACTATGAGTTACTTGATATGGATAGATGTACAACATGACTTTGTAATGTATTTACTATTTATATCTTCTGTGTTAGGAGATGACTCCTTTGCAGGGAGCCTTAGTGGGTGTTGTTTGGTTTTACATATTGTAGTAGAATCATGCCATAGGTATTTAACATTATGTTACGTATTGGTTTACAATTCATATCACCTTGCATACTGTTGTTAGAACTTTATATAATTATGGTTGGTTACCTATTGGGATGTTTAACTCACACAATATTTGGGCTTCCTCAGGGACCTAAATAGATTATATGGTTGTAGGTGGTTATAGGGGAAACTATCCTGGTATAGGTTTTTTAATGTTGCTTTGGAGTAGGGGAGTATAAGACCATGTTGAGGTTTACAATGCTACGATAACTTTTTAGTCTTTTGTTCATTTTGGTTAACTATACTATATTGTATCTCCATGCACTGTTCATGCTATTTTCTAGACGCACGTATCATCAGTATCATTTATCAGAAGATAATTTTCTTGTTATTTATATGTATTCATATCTTGTATACTTTCAGTGGACTGCGGTTTATTTCTTCTTTTCAATTTATTATGTTTGACTTCCATTGTCATACTCTAGTAATGAGGGCATAGTCTTCCCACATACACACCTAGGCTCTGACTACTAGTCGGTAGCCTCTAGCATATGGGGAGAGGCTCTTGAGTCCATGTGGCCTGTTGGGTTCGGAGCACTGTTTTGGTGGGATCCGGGTATGGGATGTTACACTAATTAATTCATTTTATATTTTGTTAAAACAAAATTTTTTCACAAGTTATTTAATAAAATTCCAAAAATATTATTAAAAAGGTAGGTTCTATATTATTAAACTAAATAATAATATTTTTAACAATATACTATTTTTTATTAACATGCGGTCTTGCGTGTTATGAAAATATATCGAGGAAATTCTATCTTGTGTGAAATGAATGCTAACCCCTGTGTTCTGTGTAGAGAAATCAAGCGTTTATATTGTTTGTAGTGCGCAATTAACATGGAATTTCATATAAAACAATAAAATTATACTTCTTAAATATATATATAATAACTATTTTCAGTGTTGTGTGAAATGAAAAACATAACAAAGGATAAATTAATTTGAAAAAACTAATTCAAAAAATATCGGGGTGTTGCGGTCTACCCCACATAAAATGAATTGCTTCCTCAAAATCCATATGGGTTATTAAGTGTTTATCACTTGATAGTTCCTTTATTAGAGACTCACATCAAAAAAATAAATCCTATGATGTCCTCATAAAAAGAAAATTTGGAAACATAATGGGTACCCAAAGTAACATATAACTTGGATTCCACATTGAAGAAAATAGCTCGATAGTAAAGATTGGAAATGAAAGAAGAACAGAAATTTTTATAGGTAGTTATTGAGGTAATCCGTCACAAAAAATTGAATGATAAAATAAAATTTGAGGGCTACAAAAATGATTTATGATTCAAAATTCCCTTGGTTCAACAAAAACTATGGTATTTGGACCCACATTTTTTTCATTATCCTATATTTGAGTAATTATTCTACTAACCAAGAATATAGGTAAATATACCAACATCATAACTTTTTATATCAAAATTTTCATTCATTGGAAGTTCTTGTATCAATTTATAATTCATTCATTACTTCAAGAAACAGATGTCTAGAAATTAACTTTGATTCCCAAAGCACTGAAATACACTTTTAGAAGAGCCTTAGGCCTGTAAAAGGATGAAAATTATAAGTATTTATCTCTAAATATCCATAAAAATAAATATGGTTAAAAAATTAATATATAATGAAAAAATTAATAGTACTGTTTCATCATAGATATTTATTCATAAAAAATAATTATACATTAACTAGTCCATCGTGTTAACTAGTGGTAGGCATGAAGTAGTTATCATCATTTGTTCATGGGTTCACGACCCACATCATTTCGAGAATTGATTAGTTGTAACCCATCATATATTATGTTCATTTATAAAACCATAGTAATATAATTTCCAAAATAAATATGATGTGAATCCTTGAAATATGGTTAATCATACCATAAAATTTTTAACCATATTTTTTAATACAATCTCAACACATAAATATTTTTTATAAAGTTTAACGTACAATTTTCAAGAATGGTTAATCTTATAACACTTTTGAAATAAAAAAATTAAAAACATTCTAACTGAATTCAAAAGATCATCTTAACAGTGATCCCAGAAAAATCACGAAGCAGGTTAATGATTTCAACTTCCAGACATGTGAATAGATTCATCACGTATTCTATTAAAACATATTAATGGACCAAATTACCATAAATGATTATGAAAAATAAGCATGGTTCCCCATTCCATTGTATGTTGGATCTATTCCTTAAATCCAAAATTGATGTAAACATTGTCAATGATATCATAAACCACTTACCAACAAGTCCTTACTTAGTTCCAATGTAATACGCACTATATAATTTACATATTCATATCTAACATATCTTTATGCAAAAAAATTATCTAAATATAAAGAACATATTATGGGTTATCATCCTCAAGTCAAAATATCACCTTTTAATTGAATCACTTTTCTTCTCCTTCAGAAACATTCAATATAATCATGTAAATCGTTAGTAGAAAACAAAAAATGAAAAATCCTTGCATATTTCTACATTCATACTACATAATAATTGGATCAGAATACATAGAAAAATTTATTATTCCACTTCATCCATAATTCTTAATAATGATACTTATTCTTATTACTTAATTCATTTTTCTTATCATATTTACTCTATATTTTCATTATCAATAATAATATAACCATTACTCATACCGCTTTTATGGTTCTCTTTATGAGCTTTCCACTTAAGACATCGATTTGCATAAGGACCACTAATTCCACACTAAAATCATGTAACCTTTAATGGTCCCTTAGTGATGACAATATTCACATAAATTTGGTTAGATGAACCAATAAGTTTTCATTTCTAGATACTTTTTTTGTTTCCTTCGCTTCCACTGTCAAAAAAACATCTTGTTACTCTAAGACATCCACTTATGTGATTCATTCCAAATTCTTATCAAAAAGGAAGCCAAATGTTCTTTCATATTTGGTTTCCATTACCTGAACTCTTAGTGAATACAATAATTCTCTTTTGGTGAGTCTGAGAGTTGGTTAAGGTACACATTTTGAATCATCTTCACTAAAAACTGATTATGTATGATCACAACATCCTTCACCCCAGTGGTTATACCATTTTACTTATCCTTACTAGTTGTTTCCATAAAATTAAACATTAATCACATTCCTTCCAATTACCTTCATTGGTTAAAAATAGAATTCATTGAATAAGAAATGATTATCATAGTGAGGAACCGCATTATCATGATAATTTACTTATATGATGTCTAAATTATGAAACCATCCTTAATCTATGACACCACATGTTTATCCTATTATATTAATAGCAATTTTATATTTAAAACCTTCACGATGGTTAATGAGTAGTTTTTGAATTCGCAAAGAATATCCCCTTGAACTGTCAAATTAGGTGTGTAGTAAGGCCCATTGTCATGTACCATATTACCCCATGTCAGGCTCAGAAAATCATTTCAAATTTGTTATTTATAGGTATATTTTTGTAGATCCAATTCAACTTATAGTATCGAGAAAAACATTTTTTTCTAGGAATCCATTCTTTGTATCATTTAAAAAATTATAGGATATTTTCCTATGATTTTATTTATCCTTATAATTATCTTTAGACTTTACTTATGGTTCCCACTAAGGTTTTCTCATCCTAGATTCCAAAGGATAACTAAACCATTTCTCTAATAACAACTGTAAAGACCTGATCTTGATGTAAATTATCATTAGATCACAATTTCAGAGTACATAAAACATTATTCAAACATATTCGTAAAGATCATTTTAGTTTAGTTCCATTATAAACTTGTAATCATAAACACTGGTGCATAAATGATCTATATTATCCGCCACTAGGTTCATCTTGACTAGAACCCTTCTTATACACATCAAACATAATATGTATCATAATTACCTAGGGGAAGGGAAATATAAAAATGGGTGAGATCATATGATAAATAAGGGATATATGTCAATATAATCTTGATAATAGGGGTATGAAAACATGATCATGAAAATATAAGATCATTCCCTTTATTTTAACGATCATAAACATGAATCATAGTGGAAACAATGACAGTTCATATGAAATGAATCATACGGAAATGAAGAACATAATCCATAAGATCTTAACAAATGAGTAATAAATTAAATTTTGGAAAACACATAAGAATATAATATTATTCCTATATTATTCACGGAATCAATACCAATACCATCTCAGTTGACAATGTCCCTTACTGAACTGTGTTCAATCCCCATTCTAACCACATATTACTTAACTGAGTTCACTCCTCAATCCAGCCAGGTAACATGGAACTAAGTTCACTCCCTGTTCCATACACGTATATCTCATGAGATATAAATCGTTAACCAATCCATTGGATGGAGATATTGGTCCCACCCATCTCATAATTAAATCATACATACATGTGCCACATAATCATAAATAATTATATATTAACCCATGAAATTAAATTGGTGTCATAATTATGTAATCATATCATAACTTTAGAAAAAATCTATAAGTTTTATAATCATTTCTTCAAAATCATAATCCATGTAATGAAGCGGGTTTTCTAAAATCATATAACCCTTGAAAGAGAAATATATTTAATAAACATCATTCAATCAAAACATAAATCATTTAGATAAATAATATGAATGGTAACATTGAATCATTTCCCCAAAAATGCACGACTAACACCAACAAATGTTATATTAGATGGTAAATAATTTTGAAATATATTTTTAAAAACATTTATTTAGGAAAATATCATTCTTATTTGTAAATTTATTTTTAAAACATAAACCCCCCTGAAATCTAATTTCTGTGAAATTAAACTTTAAAAAATATAACAGTTGCTTGGAAATATTTTGAATTTTTTTTCATAGAAACATATAAACAATATTGAGAAACGTTTTTTCAACCATTTCGTTGAAAACAGATTTTAAAATCATTTTCTTAAATTGTTACCTCTAAAACATGAAAATTATTTCAAAAAAATGATAATGGGTAAATCCGTACATACCAAGCATTCATTTTTTACACTAAAAAGATTATAAAATTGTCTCGATCGAAAAATATAAAGAAGACTTTATTTTTAAATTTTTTTAGAAGGTAAAAAATGGGAAAAAATTATTTTAATCTTCATTAGAGAATTATAGAATATTCTTGTAAACCTGTATAGAAAACATTATTTTGATGGAAAATAGATTTCTGACTGAAGAGTGAGGTAATATCAAATTTTATAATAAAAATTTCATTAATTATCTTATATATAAATGAGTAAAAAAATTTACTAATACATGAAGACATCCAGACTAACCATAGTAGAATAAAATTCATGATTGATCTTGAATGATAGTTCATAATATTTTAATAATGAATATGTGATCATAATAAATCATAATAAATGGTGAGATTGTTTCAATAAACTATTAGCACATGTTAACATTGAATCATACTCCCCATGTAAGAAATATTTAATGAAATGGAGATTTAAAATATCATGAATATAATGAGATCCATTTTATATCATATCTAAATAATTTTATACACCTCATATAAAAAAACAGGTATATAAGATGGAATTTTTCTCAAAGATGGAAAATTGAGACAATATTACTTTAACGATTTGGTAACTTTTGATACTTAGACCCCATGACCAAAATATCAAAAAATTGTTATGTAAGTAACAATATATTTAATTATAAAAGGCGTAGAATAAATTATTGGGTAGTATATACAACACACAAAATAATTTATTAGTGAATAAGGTGTGTATCTCACATAAATAAAGAGTGAGATGAAATTCCCTTTCCTTGTGTCTTGACTCTCATCATACTCATTCAACCCTACAATATAATAAAAATAAAATTATTATAAATCTTGAAAACCTCGTATTTTTACTTATAATAACATATATTATTTAATTGTGGCTTTATATTATCAACTTTTTTCCAATTCTTTGTTAAGCTTTCAGTTGGTAAAATATCTCCATTTTTTTCCATGTGTCTTAATTTTTTATATATTTGTACCTAATAATTATATAATTTTCTCATGAATATAGAAATTTATTTAAAAATAATTTATAATCATTATTTTTTATTATAATTATCCATTGAATATATATTTAAGAAACGGAATACACCATTGATGGAGATGGTAAGACGTAAATATACATGAACGCTATTTCCGTTTGATTTTCGCATTGAAAGAATAAAAGATAAAGATATATATATATATATATCATTATTCAATTAGTTTTATTATATCATATATATCATATATACTTTCTAAACCCATCTTTAATACATTCCTTGTCAAGTATCAACGAATCACATCACTTTGAGAAATCGGTTTTCCACAAAGACTCAAACGAAATTATCGTATCAACAAAAAATGGAATATATAAAGATATGTATTGCAAAAGAATTACTAAATATTAAAAACATAATTCATATAACATAAAAAATATATAAAAATTTTGATCATCATAATATCCACCATGAGAGGCAGTAAAGGAAAAATAAACAATCAACATTTAGTGAGGCGGTAGGTCATCATACATATAAGCAATATGTTCGTTTACCGTTAGATGAATGTGTGTGAAATTGTAGGCCAAAATAGTATCATAAAAAATCCTAGTATATTTAGGATAAATATTATGTCATTAAAGAATGAAATAGTTTGATTCTAGGGAGTGTAGAAAGAAAATAAAAGAAATGAGTTTTAGGGAGGTTGTTATCTCTTAGTCCCGAAAATCCTTTTGGTTTGAAACAAAGGGATTACTTGGAAGGATTTATGACCAAAGGATGATTTAAGGATGAAATAATGGATGTTGGGGAGTCATTTGGGAAATTTTCCCGAGCAAAATTATCATGATAGTTGTGAGTAAGTGGGAGGATACGAGGCCTTTTATAATGAAGTAGGAGTGACAGTTGTAATATTTTAGAAAAGGGAAAACCCACCCACGTTTTTTATTTATATTAGATCCAATTAAAGTACATATTAGATAAAAGTTAGGATAAGGTCAAAATATTTCTCTGAAATGGATCTTGGTCAAGTTTCCAGGTCATATCTGGCCTTATGATTAAGGTTTAGTACCTTGTTATGCTTAATTTAATCTTAATCACTGTAATTAATTTTAAGTATCTTCACTAATATTTGTTGTCAAAAAATATATGATATTATTAGATGTTATAAATTATATTTATTAATAATATTTAATCCATTAGTCTATACTCGAATTATATAAGGTGAATAAATTAGTTTAAATTTTACCCCGCAAATGAGACGACAATGTTGGGTTTTAAAGTAAAAATGCTGAAAAGTTGGCTTGGTTTTTACAGTCAATTTCAACTTGAAATTGATTCCAATGACCTAAATTATATAAAATCAAAAAAACTAATGTAATTAAACATTAAAACCAATATAATATATAATTTCACTATATTAATAAATTAGATGAAGAAGATATTTTGAAATAAAATTCAGTATTTTTAGCAATTCATTAAAAAATAAAACATTAAAGAAAACAATAAAAAATTTACTCTAAACTATTTTTTATAATTCTATTTCAAAAATGAAGTTTATTTTAACTTAAAATATTTATAAAAGTTCCGAAATTTATATTTCAAATAGGTTATCCATTTAAAGGTGGTAAAACTGTCTTAACAAAAATATTGGGTTTTATTGGTTAAATTGTGTTTATTGTTAAATTAGGCCTATAAAATATATAGGATGAATATATAAAATATTTACATTGATATATAACATATATATTAAATTAAAATAAATTTTTTATTTTAATTTATTTAATTTATTAGGATCAGAACAACATTGTGAGCATAATAATTTTTCTCTATAAAAACACCTCCTATATATTAAGTTGGTTCTTATATTCATTTCTAAATTTTTTTATCTAATTAATTAATTTTATATTTTATTAAAACAAATTTTTTTCATATGTTTTTTAATAATATTCATAAAATATAATTTAAGGGAAATTTTATATATTATTATATTAAAAAATAATATTTTTAATAATACACTATTTTTCTTTAACACATGCTGTAGTGTGTTATGCAAGGCATCGAGGAATGTAAGGATTGAGTGAAACATACACTAAACTCAGTGTTTCGTGTAGAGAATGATATCCATTATATTTTTGTGTAGTTTCTTGATTAAAATTTCATTACGTATATCTGAGTCCAAACTTAGTTCTATAATATATATAAAATAATTATTTATAGGCTTCCATTAAATGAAAAATATAAAAAAGATTTAATTATTTCCAAAAAATAATTCACAAAAATATCGTGGTGTTACAATGATGGTCACTCTAACAAGTTTTATCTGGTGTCATGATCATATAATTTTATGCACTTTCTCATAGAGTTGTCTATAATGGTATTATAGAACTTTTCCAATTCACATCATGTCTATCTCACATGTATTATTAAATAGTCCACCTCAAAATAATTTTTTTAAATCTACCTAACATTAAACTATGAAAATATTTAGTCCAAGCACTATAAACCTAAACACAATGCCCCTTCAATTGATCTCATCAGAATTCATGATGTTCAAGATCGTCATTCTTGTCCGAGTTAATCTTCTTAGGTCGGTAACTATACTGCCTCAACTTTTCATCAATGTTATAAGACCATAAACATTATATTCCCTTGTTCCAACATTTATGAATAGAAAATTCTTATGTAAAGAGACTCAAAGATTTCTAGGTTAAAAAAAATAAATTGTGACTTGGTAAAAATGTTGAGTCTCCACCCATAGAACATGTATATTTCATGAATTTGTAAAAATTGAGCATTTTTAAATTAGAAGGGACAAAAAATTGTTATGTCAACAACCCGTAATGGGAATCCATAGAAAAAGTAATGTTCCTTCTCAATGTGTTCCCCATTAATGAGCCTGAAGAAAAAAATAGGTCAATAAAATAAAAACTAACATGCAGGGTCCACTATATGGCCCTAGTAAAAGTAAATCTATTCTCACTAGGCCCCCTGGCCGAGGGAAATTTAGGGCTTTCAACCATTTATGTAATACATGGAATATAAATATAGAGGATCCATGAAAAATGCATAAAGACATAACTTTAGGGTACTCTAACCCTTTTAAAATTTGGAATCCTCAATCGAAATTCCAAATTCATGATCCTCGACTTGTTGAGACAATCCATTCATCCAAATAGACCAAATATAGTGTTATAGTGATGGTATTTGTTCTTATACACATCCCTATTCCATGACTTATAACATATGTGTTATCCAAATAGATTGAGTCTTATGTTATGATGATGATATTTATTCTTATACCCATTCACGAGGCACACCTAGGAGGTAATAAGTCTACCAAATGGAAAAAATCTAGTGTAATGATGATGGAATTTGTGCTTATATCTATCCATTAGACACTCTTTAGAGGAAATCATTCCAAATATTGGGTATGGGGACTATGATTTTCATTGTTTATTTCATATTCAAAGATCAATTGATTTCATGTTTATCTTGATATTACTTCTAAAGGTTTTGTAGGTTATTATGATGTGATAATCAATAAGAATTGGGATTGAAGGATTGACATAGGATAGAGGACAAAAAATTATTCATAAAATATGAAATAATACAAGTATCTAAAGGTAGGAATGTATCATTTTAATTGTGGGAAACTAAATAATATTATCAAATTAAACTTTGATTTTATGGGTCGATTTTGGGAATTCATAGAAATTGTTTGGAAGATAACATAAACCGGTTGCCTCAACCAATTTGGTGAGGATAGTGCTTTCTACTATGATAGTATAAACATTTCTCGCTCATGATTATAAATATTATGGAAGTTGGTCTCCTTTTTCCAATCTATCATTCGAATCATAAAACCCTTTTTGAATTAGGATCACCTTGGGGTCCCCTTAATCAATTTTACATGGATGTTACATTATCTATTTAGTGTAACGAGACATGAAATGAGATAAAAAGCAAGATGTTAAATGGATTCTGTCGATAGAATTACCTATATAATAAATCACTGCGATGTTTTCACTTATTGTCTCTATTTAGTGGACTCCTTCACAGAATAATGAATAACACAATAATCAAATACTACATATCCCAAAACTTAAAAAATTATATAGAGCCAATGTGATTTTGTGGAAAATTATTCCAAGATAGTCTCTAAGTCCTACCTCTATATATCCCTCCAAAAAATTTATGTGTGACACGATAAGTTCTTTCAAACCCAAAAAAATTAAGCTCCTATATAATATTACATTTGAATCTGAACAGGTACCTCTTTAAGAATCTTCGATGATGGAATAGTCCTCTAAAGATTAATTATCAAAATGTAAACACTAGAAACAAAAAATATAAGATGATTCACATTGAGGAAACTAAAAATATTAAATTATATCAATTTATATGATTATATTATGACTAACAAAAACATACCCTAAGGATCCAACTAAGGAAGGTCTCTAATATCTATATGTTTTGGATCCAAAAATGTTAGAGCCAGTTCATTATGCGGGATCACAAGAGAATCATTGCCTCTAAACCCACAAAAATTTGTTAGCATGATCATACCCTCACCTGAATTAGCAGCCCCATCATTTCATCCCCTTAGGAATCCAACATTCTTTAGTTCCTTCAGAATCAATCTAATGCATACCAGGGAGACCCAAACATTTGGGATCTTGACTTGGTAAAACTTCCAAAAAAATATTAAAGAGGATCTTGGAATCCCTGTTACGATTGATTTCTGAAATATTATTGATATATTGAGATAAAATTTTATGTATCTAAATAAGAATAGCATACATGGATGTAATCAAGTTTGTCAAAAATGAAGGAGAAGTAATACTTTACAGATCTTTACTGAAATTATTAAATTATTCTCAAGAGTTATAGACATAATAATCTGAAAATACATATTCCATAATCATTAAGGATTAAAAAATGTAATATATATTGTTATAGGGAAAAAGGTTAGTAGATATATCAAAAGATCAAAGTTGACTTTGACCACATTACATGAAACATATCCTCCTTCATCACTAGGAATATAATATATAACCTACAAATATGGGTTAAAGTCAAGCCATTCCTGGACTCGTCATATTGTTGCTTCTATAGGAACCCCCCATTTTTTACAAAAACTACTTGCTCTTATGGAGATGGTGCCTCCAGATTCATGGTGGTCAGTATGGTATCATCACAAATCCAAATACTATTAAGGAAAAAACCATGTAGAAAAACGTGAACAAAAAAAATATAACACAAACCTACCATCCTTTGGAGAATTTAGATTTACTACAACTATGAGTCCTTCCATTTGAGGACGTCATTAACCATTAAAATACTACAAGGAGAAATTAGTGATGGTATCAAAAATAAATAATGATCTATGAATTTTATAAACCCCATGTGATCTGATTGGCTAATATAGTCATTTGATGCATAATCTCTGGCTTCTAAAAGAGTTCCCAAGATATCATGGAATCCCTTGTAGTTTATATCAATACTGAAATAGAAGATGAAGCTTCCTATAAATCCTAAAAAGTCCAAAAATATAGATTTATTAGTGATCAAATCAATAACTAAATATTATAGAAAATGGGAATATACAATATAGACTATACTAAGATGAGTTTGTACTAATATTTCAATCCAAATTTCATGTCCTAAAATCCAATTATGTAAACTACTTGTCCCACTCAAACATATTATCATTCATAAAATGTATAATAAACTCTATTTCTTCGAGGTAAATGTTATATTCTTGTGTATCATCTTCAGAAGTGATAACTACAGGACCACTAATTGTATAAAAACCCTTTAGAAGTATTTAAATCCACTAAATCACATCCCATACCACCTTGTTAGTTAAGAATCCTCTCTCGGTATCCCATTACCTCTAGGAATTGATATTCATGCCATTAAAAATAATTTTGGATAGGGTGTTCAATTCACTATATGAAATAGGATCACCTACATGAATCACATACTTCTTTGGAATCAGGGATAATGTATCCTCCTTCGATGCCACCTTCCTACTAGGCCTTTCAACAACTGATGGTTATTTGGGAATTTTCAAATCTACTATTTGCTTTATCTATTCTCCACATTCAATCATTGTAAAACCCTTTCATTTAATAACAAGATTTATCAATTGACCAGTAGGATACAAACAAATCCATGTTTAATAATAATAATAAATGATCCCCTTGATGGAATTAGCTAGGTGAAATATAAAATTAAAACCCACCTCCTCCAACGTTTGCTTCAAAAAAATTAGTGTACCACCATTGGATACTTCTCTGTATATATCCATAATGGAGGGGAATGAAACTTCCTCTAAAGACATTTAATCTACCTTCCAAACCTGAATGTCATATATCCCTTTTTGATTACCATTTAATCTATTAAGACTCCCCCTCATAGGGATAAAAAATAAAAATGTACTTTGAGAGTTCAATTTTCATTATCATTAATGTGATTAGTGGTGGGCCGATGCAGTATATATATATATATTAATTAGCTATATAAATTGATCTTTCGCATCACATCCCATTCCTTTAGTGAGCTTGGAATTACCCCTTTTATACTATGAATATTTATTGAAAAATTCATACCCACCAACATGAGTTTCTATCCATTCTTATAAAACATGGAATGACCTAATTATTAAGAATGAGGCCATTCAATTATATATATTCCCAAGTTACATGTATTTATTAGCTAATACTAGCACTAGTAAACATTTCCACTTAATACATGAATGATGTCCAACCATGAAAAAATATTCAAACCTAATCCTGAATTTTTTTTGTCACTCTGAAAATGTTGTGTAGTAACACTCTCCCTCTCATGAATTTCACATGAATATGAAAACAAGAACACATGGACACCCAAATTTATATAGACTAGTTCAAGTGAGATACGTCCATGGGAAGGGTAGTAAAATAATATTATTTAAACATGAGACATAGGTTAAAAACCCACATCTATGTATCTTTAAACTTCTCACACAATGAAATCCTTATATAGAAACAAATTTAGAGGAGAAAACAAATGTTGCTGCAAGTTTTGTCCAGTCGGTCACCAACACCTAATGTAGCGAGTCTTCTTTGGTGACACCAAATCCAAAAATTGTATTCTGTTGGAAAACCACCAATTTTTAATGGTGGTATTTTCTATCAATATTAATTAATCTCCACCTTGTCAATATATATCACCATGTTGCAGAAAAAATAAATCATCATGTTACTAAAACAATTCTTCAAGCAGCAGCTGCTTCTACTACCTTCCTGATGCCCATAGGATTCTCAAGTATGAGAAATAATGATCATGTCCAAATAATGTTGTAACTAGGTACTTGTATCAGCCTTCTGGTCCTTCATAGGAAGAACAATATCCCATGTCATATTCTAATGTAATGAATTCATTTCTTATTATTTAAGAGACATCCATTACTTTAATAATTTTCTATCTAAATATATATTGACCGAAATATATGACAACATCTTCAATTATAGAAAGAACATAGCTAACCAATTTTTAATACATGGAAGTTCCTCGTATAGTCCTTCATGTTTTACCATCGGTGATACTCTATGCTGATGTCACATCTCCACATATAATAGTCTGAGGTTTCAAATAATAAAAATCAAATTTTTGAATACCTTTTATTACAAGGATTTCACTGTTGATAACTTTCATAAACCCATCTTCAATGGTTATCTCGGAACAAAGATTATTAAAAGCTCTAAGTGATATACGGTTCTTACCTAATTATGAGACATATCTTATATCTATAAGGTGTAGAGTTTTATCATCATGTTTCTTCAACTGAATCGTTCCAATACCTCCCATGTGGTAATGGTGGTTATTTCACATAACCACCACACAATTCAAGAAAATGGACAATTTTTAGTGGTTTTAAAATACCACTAAATGTTTTTATGATAGTTTAAGAAAACCATCAATATTTTTGGAATTGGAATGCATCTTGAGATGATTACTTCCATTGAAAATCCATTTCTAGTAAGTGTCATAGAACATATATTTAGTAGTGTTCTTTTTAATTTTACGAATGAATTTATGGGGGAAAAGTGAAGGATTTAGAACATATTTAAACCACCACTAAATCCTAAATATTTTTTGAGAGGAAGGAAACCACAAGAACAAAAAAACACTATTGAATAACAATGATGTGATATGGTACTGGTTTAAACCACTATAATGAAATCAGAGTTATATTGAGGCGATTCAAACAACTACTAAAAAATAATATGACATATTTAGCGGAGATTTAATCCCCTACTAAATTATGATTAAAAAGGTCAGCTATATAATCTGTAGCTATTGAAATACACACAACCTTATAAGAAAATAAATAAATAATGTAATGTGGAAAAAACACATATAAAACCTCAGCAAATGAAATATAACACCATTAATAAAAATATTACCACTAATTTCACAATTCAAAAATAACTATATGATAATATTTATTGTTTACCAATTCCTTTAATATTGTATAAATTACAAGGGAAACACATTAATTGACCTATGATGTACTCAAAACCATATATATAATCACTCACCACTCCTAGATGACATACACATATGAGTCTCATTGGAACTAAAAATGTATTGATCCTCCTGATCTACTCTCCTATATCAATCATGTCAACCCTTGATGATTCCATCAAGGTTTAACACCAATATTTTTAAGGTTTTCACCCTCAATACATCAAAATTCTTATTTCAACTCAAAGAACATCACAATTTTCATCCTAGAGCCTCCGGTCATGACACCCTAAATCCTTTCATTAAAACCACATCACTCTATGACCCGCACACATGGATTCCTATTTATTTAATCATCATAGGAATCAACTACATTACAACCCAATACAAAATCCATAATGCACAGTGCATCGCCGCTAAATTCCTTAATCTGATTATTCCATCAAATATCCTATGATTAATTATTTTACACATCCTGTTCCCAATGACCTTCCAAATAGTCTGATGGGACATGTTTCACCAATATTCATCTCACATGTCCAAGACACTAGCAATGCCTCTCCTGCATTCTAGTTTTACCATATGAATTGATGCATCAATAATTTTATGATCCCGGAGAATTTCATCGATCTAAAACTATTCAAATGACCCAAAAAGAAAAATTAGTCATTCTATAGTCCCACTGGTTTTTATTTATTCTCACACCATATTAATAGAGGAGTATCATATGTCGACAAGGATGAGAACCTAATACATCTTACCCATGAGAATAATATTGTCTTCTGAAACACAAAAACTTTTCACTCAAGAGTACTATTAATATAAACATTCCTTACATCATACCAATTTTGACGGTGTTTTTATTCACATGAACCTCACATATGAGACACAAAGTCTCCAAACGGTTATCTCACACGAAGAGAGCTTTGGAGATGGCACTCACCTCTATTTGAAGATAAAAGTGCACCCAATATACTAGACATCCTCTATAAGGCCTCAAAAAGAATTCATAACCTAAACAATCCTACCCATTGAAGGGCCACTCACAAACCCTGAGATCACTGTCATCCCCACCACATTAGGGTCTAATGTTCTCATGGAATTACATATATCTCATATGCACTCATAACCCCATGAACTCCTACATATGGTTAACACATAACACACAATCAGTCCACATCATACATATATAGGGTCCATAAAATTTACACCATTCTATTTTAAATGAACCGAAACATTATATAAAAAGGAACAGATAAATTAAATGTAAAGTAAATACTATAGTGGAATATTCAATATTTTTCATACAAATAATATTATTTTTATGAATACATATAAAAAGAAAATAAATACAGCTTATAATTAATTTTCTACCAATAATTTGAACCCAATGTTATGTACCGCTAACGCTCAGTTAAATAAGATGTAAAATTTATATAATTGGAGAAAGTAGTTTTAAATTTTTAATTATAAATTTATTTAGTTAAGATGTAATTATAATCAAACCATGTTTCTATATAACATGAATTTTATCTATTTTGGGGTTTAGTTAATTAATATTACACCATACAATTATACAAAAAACACAATATAAATGGTTCTATCCCTTTTAAATAATGGATCAAATTCATTAAAATCTGATAAGAAAAAACACAAAATCATGAAAATGACATGTGATTACTCTATGCCACAAATGATACATGAAAAAACCCACTCCTTTCATATTGGTCTAAGTGATCAAAGATAGCACAAATCACTACCCAATGAACACCGATCGACACCCTCTCAATATCATTCTCCACTTCTTATTACTAGAACCTAGAAGAAAATTATAATGAAAATTAAACAGTGTTGTATATTTATATTTTAAAAAACAAATATAATTTTATGAACAATTTTTTTTTTGAATATGTGTGATTTCGCTGATCCCCTCAATAAATCCATGCAATATCATGGGGTTCAGATCTAGTAGTCTTCTAATATAAATCAATCTATTCTTTCTTCAAAAAGGATATTCGAGCCCCTATTATTGAATTGCGATTTCCATAGAAAAAACTCTTTGGAAGCCTCTCAAGGTATGGAGTAACTTAAAATAAGAGTATATGAATTTGAAATCATTGATGCTCTGCCAAATACCTCAGATAAAAATGGTTCCAAACCCATCCTACACACTCGATTAGGATGCTCCATCGCAAGGACTTTACCTACTTGGTCCTCCTGGGAGACTGAGAAGGACTACACAATATTAGAATCGCATAGTTCCATAATTATTACCTATAAATAAAATATCAATAATCTTTGAATAAATACATATATGATAGTAACAAATGACAATAATTTATTAAAATAATAAATGAACTCCTACCCCTAACTTCTTTGGAGGGATAAATTACAAACTCCAATTAGATTTTTTAGGAACATCCAACCACAGTTCTGTTCAGAAGACTTGGTGACCTAAATTTTGTGATGAAATTAAAAAAAATTAGACCAATAAATTTATATATGAAAAAGATAATATTTTGTCATAAATATTTTAACAATTGAAAATATTAATAGATTCCATCGCTTTTTCGATAATATCTCTAATGCGAAAGTGCGAGGGATGATTTTCTTATCTCGAATCGATTAATTCATCCATGAAATATCCTCAAATAAATAAAATGTAATTTAATAGTAATTTGTGAAATTTCATCCCCTTGTTATATTCTTGTATAAATGTAAAATAATATTAATATAATAATATATATTAAAATACCACATGCTTCTCTTGACGATGGCTGTCAACCTTCTATTACTCTCTATGTAGCCCATTGTGTACTTTATCATATAGTTGTTGGGTGCCGAATGAGGTATTGTCGATTTAATTCCATTATTTGCATTTACGGTTATTTTATTTCATAAAAAAAAATTCAACTTTCACATGTGTTTTATAAGATCAGCAATGGAAAAGTTGAAAAACATCTATACAAATAAATTAATTTTTAAAATATTAGAATTTAATAACATAATGGAATTTTTTATTACACCATAATGTGATAAAATTACATTTATATGTGAATGAAAAACATCATTTTTCCATGATTAAGGCATATGACCCCAATAAGTATTCATAATCAGAAGGTTAACTAGATCCACCCCAAATGGCCTAGAATCTAGCCAAATAATCCAGTGACATCATCTACAGGGTCCCTATAGTAGTCAAATGGGATAACTATTTTTTCTATTTTCAGATTATAGACATATAAAAATTTCTCATTTATCTTATTTGTATCAATGTTTCCATCTTTTTTTTAAAAACAAGTATTAATATAAAAAAGTGACATAACAATTTTCATTTTATAATTTGTATCTATAACTGTCACCCTCCAATAAACCCATTATGAAACAAGAGTGATGACCTTATCCCTTTCTATTGAGCATGATGAATGGGGAGGAGATGGATGATATTCTAATGGGATGCTAAGAGAGGGTGTTCTAGAATATGACATAATGGAGGGTGATACTGACGGTGTGGGGGGGAAAGCAGAGGGTGTCTCTGATGCCATAGGGAGGGAGAACAATGGATCATAATCTTTTTTTTGTGGTTGAGAGAATGTTGAGTAAGTGTTAACTAGGATCAGTAAAATAGTTCATCCTTGATATCACTGTCATATAATCAAATAAAATTTACTTCCGAAAATATATTTTAAAAATAATCATGCTTAACAAAATTAGAAATGATAAGGAATGCACAGTATTGACAAACAAAATATTCATAACTATGATAATGAATGACTGTAAAAATAATAAATTAGTTAATAAATGAATGGTTGAATACTCATACAATCATTTCATCCTTCAATCATGAATTTTTACTCCTCCAACATTACTTCATCTACTTCATCCAACTATTCAAGACTAATATTTTGAATATCATGATTGAAAAACAATACACAAAAACCAGAAATTATGTATGGGTTTTCAAACAATGGCTAAAAGGTTTTTTCACACACCCAACACTTCTCCACCAACCCCCCCTCCCCACGATCCCCACGACCACCCAAATCACAACCAATCCCAACCCTAGCCACCCCATCGCCATTGTACCCAACGCTCTCCACTACCCCCACCCTCTCAACCACATTTGTTGGTCAAAACCTAGCTGCTTGTCACCCCTCTCCACCAGTACCAACATAGCACCTCACCACCATTCACTGCCGGTCCCGACCTATCCCCTCACCGCCTCTCCTGATCCGAGCCACTAATACACTCTCCTTCTGAGGTACTATTTTGATTTGTTATACATTAATACAGGCTCTGATTTTTCAGGTATGGTACGATCTCTTCATTCCCCATCTATGTTTTTTCCTTTCAATATATCAAGTTCTGTTTTTTAGATATAATATGTACTACTTTTCGCTTTATGTTATCTTTAAACAATAGTACATTGTAGGTTTTTTTGGAATATGAGGCTTCTGATCCTTTCTATTTCATTTCGGATATAATTAAAATTCTATAGGGTCAAATAAAAATCTAAATTATTATTAATTATTTTGAATTTTTCAGATTTTTGTATTCAAAATGGAGGATGTGTTTTCTGAGTATAGATTTTATATTATTCTATTTTGGTTTTTTAACATCTGCTTTTTGATAGCATTTTGATTTCAAATATTATAATAATTCATGGAATAAATAATATATATTTATTATCTTTGAGGATCTTCCATGGTTTTAATTCACATAGTAAGCAATATTATTCAATTTCATACCGATTTTAATTTTGATCAAAACCACATGGGATGATCTCATAAGAACAGTGACACAAAAGATGTGTTACCATAATTTTTATTTTGAATGGTGTGTAATAAAATAAAAAACCCCAAAAAATTTATAGAAATCCATGAATAATAATGTATTGGATAAATTTCTATAACATGATGAATCCATATATTTCATTGAATCATTTATCATTGTTTTATCAATTCTTGTAGACCATGTTAATATCATAATGGAAGATCCTATCCAATTATATTATTTATTTTACTCTGTTCATAATATGTATGTATTTACCTCATTAATCAATCTATATACATATTGGTCATACTATACTATGTAATCTACAAATAATATAAATGTCTTTTATATGTAGTAACCATCTAAAAAATTATCATATTTTATTGTTATATTTAGTTTTCCTAATTATTATATGTTACCTATAATATCACTTTTACTTATTAGATTATTAAATATTCATTATGCATATTTTATTCTTTCATTTTTATATTAATGTACATAAATTTAAAATTAATTTGAGGTTTTAAACATGTATAATACAATTTGAATACTATCATTTTGTTCATTATTTTCTTCTCATCTATATCATTGGTTCCATCATCAACATCTATGGACCATCTTCATCCATTGACTCTGAAAAATGGATTTCATCACCACTCATCATCAACCTAATATAGTCAACATTGTTTCATTTTGAAGATAATTAAAAAGGTAGGGTATATAATTCTAATTTATGTTTCATAGTAATTTTACTATTTGTAAAATATCTATTAATATTATACATTTCTCAACCCCAAAACAATAATTCCAAAACCAATTTTTTATTTTTCAATATATTCACTGATTATATTCCTTCAATAATAGTTTCATTTCTTTAAGAGTTATAATTTATCATTTATGTTATAATTTATTTATTAATTTAACTATTAACATAAATTAAACTTTCATAGTGTTCCATTTTTAATTGAAAGCATTGACTTTTAGCTTCGTGCGAAGACATAGGTTGAAGTACTAGTTTTTATTAAAAAGGGATTTCAATATGTATTTTTCCTCTTGCGTTTCATAATGGGTTTAAAATGAAAAATATAACACTTCTACAAAAAAATTTCCTCAGATCTTGGATTTATGGATTACACTTATCCTTTTTAAAATGCGTTATGATTTACCGTATTTATTTATATTGGAAAACATTATTTAACGTATTCATATTTTCATCAACTAGTATTCAAAAATTTATTTTCCTATCTAGTAATATAAATGAGTTTTAATTTTTTAAAATAATTTTTAGGTAAATTCTGATAAATTTGGAAAAAATCTGGATCACATTACCGAGGAACACACCTCAGTATGCTAAGGGGTTTGGTGAGTTTTTAGAATTTTCAGTTTTCGTTCGATCCGTTGATGGGATAATAATATGGTCATGTCCAAAATTTAAATTTAGAAGATGGTTGTAGTGAAATGATGTTTATGAACACCTAATATTGAAGCAATTACCTGCTCAATATTTTTTTTGGATTTGTCATAGATAATTGAACTTTACAAAAATGAATTTCACTAATGTCAATCAAAATAATGAGGTACCAACATCGTCAACAATGGTCAATGAAATAAAAAACCTTATAAATGAAGTGTTCAATATTGAAGGAAACCAAAATCAACATAAAAACATATCTGAACAACTAGTTGAGGGTTCTACAAATAAAAACATGAAATGTGATGGGTTTAACACCGTAGGAAAACTAGATAAATATTGTAACATATCATTACATCCTCCTATTGATTTTTTGGAGAATAATGTACGAGAAAACACCACTCATTAGACAAAGGTGTTTAATGTATTCATTGATGATGTAAATAAATATTTGTATAGTGGATGTTTGAAATACTCAAAACATTCTTTTATGCTAAAGTTTTACCATATCAAATGCCTATGTGGAATTGAAAATACGGAAATGTCCATGATTTTAGAATTATTTCATGATTAATTATATGATGCAAAGATCCCTGCGTCTTTTTATCATATGAAAACAATTATTAACAATATTTTCCAGAATTTTACCAAAATACATGTGTTTCTTAATGATTTTATTCTTTATTGGGGAGAGGATTAATGAAGATATGATTTCAAAAAATGTTTTAATTCTAGATGGTAGTCATCGGGTGATGTTGAATGTTTAAATCAACATAATACCATGAAGAATAAGAAACGAAAAACACATAAAAAACATTGTGTTACTTTACATTAAATACTCGATTGTAGAGATTATTCATTTCATCGAAAACTATTGACCACATGAAGCATAACTATATAAATAATAAAAATTATGGGTTAAGGTGACATCCAAAAGATTCACCATTGAGGAATAAATTTTATTAATTAAATCTAAATTTCCCATCTGATGCTAGGAATTTTTTATTTTGATTAGATACTAATGGATTCAAACCATTTGGGACATTGAGTATGAGTTATAAAATTTGTCTGGTTGTTTTGATCACTTACAATCTGTCTCTATGGATGTGTAAGAAACAAATTTCTTTCATCATTTTGACGATTAATTCTAGAAAACATATTCCTAGAAATGAAATTGTTTTTTACTTGCAACTGTTAATTAAATAATTACATGAGTTATGTAGAAATGATGTTGAGACATTGGATGCATCATCTAGAACAATGTTCATAATACTGGCTTTTCTAATGTGAACTGTTAGTGACTTCCTTGGAAATGGGAATTTAAATGATCAGAACAATTACATGGGTTCAGATTTTCCTATTTGTAGCTTTGATTCTGTTCTCTAAATTCTACCTCATAGTGAAATATGGTTCTTCTTGTGTCATAGAATATTTATCGATGCATATAATTGATTTCAGATGAAAATTTCAAAATTCAATGGTTTCGTTGATCATAGACGACCTCCAAAGTTGTTAATAGGTTCTGAAGTATTGGAACAACTTTGAAATGTTTAAATGGATTTTGGGAAGGAAAATCATTTTAATGATATTTGGAAATGAGTTTGAAGTGTAACGTCAAGTTATATCCGAATACAATAATGGAATAAAAATAGTATATTTTTTAAACTACCATATTGGGAATTTAAAATGTTGTAGAATAATCTGTATGTGATGCATATTGAGAAGAATGATTGTGAAAATTAGATCTCCCCATTTATTAATGAGAAAGGAAATTAAAAGGATCATCTCAATGCTCAGGAATACTTAATATAAATGAACATAATGCATGATCTATGGTGAGATGACAATGGAAAGTATGCTATGACAAATTTTCAATGAAAAATTAGAATAAGATACATTCCGTCGAATTTTGAAACATGTGAAGGTATATAATGAGTAGTTAATTTACATATCAAGCTGCGTTGACTTAATTCATTATAGGATATCTGGATTGAAAAAGACATGATTCAAATATTTTTTTTATATTAGTTACTACCATTATCATTGTGTACATCAATACCCAAAAAGAGGTTACTACCATTGTACACAAATTTTGATCATTTTTCAGAAAACTATGTGACAGAAATATACATCAATTTAATCTTAACATCCTTTATGATAGATTTTTATTGAAACGTTTTAAAATTGATATGATCTTTCCTCCATCATTTTTAACTATCATGTTTCATTTAACTATGCATGTCGTTGAGAAGATAATTAGAAGGTCCCATATATTATCGATGTATGTATCTAGTTAAGAGGTACTTTATTAATATGTTTATTATTTAATTAAAGTATTAAAGTCACTTCATTAAATATATAATCATGTTTTATTTATTCTATTTCATAAATATCTAAGGCATTTGAAATCATACTTGAAAAATTAAGCTCAAACTAAATGCTATATTTCTAATGGCTATTTGGTATAAGAGTGTCTTACCTTTTGTTTTAGATACTTAGATGATATTGAGTCAAAATTAAATCAAGTTCGACATGATGATGACACATAGAATCAATCTAAAATACATGTTAAATCAGAAATATTTATTGCTATTGGACGATCATTTTGGAGGAGCTAAAATGTTATACTAATAGAAATGAAATTTTTACAGGCACATAAATATGTGCTGCTGAATAGTGATTGTATAGATCAATTTACTGAATATTTGAGGGTATAAAAAAAGAGAAAAATGAGAGGACAAATACTAAATGATTAATATATAACAAAATATATTAATAAAGAATGTATAGAATTGTTTTCACAATATGTATGTTCATAAATATTGAAATAAATATAGATACTAGGTTGATACATATATTTTGTAATCTAATAATGTATATTATTTTTTATAGATCATGAATATTGATACTCAATAAGATTTTTTAGTAGATTTAATGTTTCATTCTATAGGTCCTCTAAAACAAGTTATAATTTCGACACTTACAAGGTTAATGGATTTAGATTCTGTGCAGTCAATTGGGAAGGGGGTTTGAAAACACCGTATAGTAAAATATTTACATTTACTAATGTGGGATACTATAGAAAGTTGACTGATATTATCAAATTAAACATCCACATGCATTTTTCATTTGTTTATTAAAATGAAATATTGTGAATAATATCAAGGGTGTTGAAATAGATTCCTTGCAATTTACTTCTATGAACATCTCTCCCTTGATGGATGTTTGTGACCAAAAACTACATGGTCCTTATATCTTATCAACACAATAGAAAATGGTATATTATTTGAAATATGTATTAGGTGAAGGGTGGAATTTATTTTATCATGTAAAACTAAAATACTTGTATTATATGGTTGATGGAGTGGATGACATGACCTATGGAATTGAATCTCATAAAAAAATTAGATTTATTTTTCCCTCATGTTATTGAAAATATTAGTGTTGCAAGGGAGGATAAATTAGATGATGAAATGATGGAGTAGGAAAATAACATGATTGAGGAGAAAATTATTGGATGCGTAGTAGTATATTAATTTTTTAACCCCTTATATCATTTGTGTAGTCATTAATTTTCATTATTATATTTTATTTCTCTGAATTTTTCATTTGTTATAAAAATTTTAATACATGAATTTTCTGAAATATATGTTGTGAACATAATATTATTTTATTAAATGATAGGAATTATAAGGAGGATGAAGTATACTTCCAATCGTCTCTATGTTGAGATTTCCTCGACCACACTAATAGATTATGATCCGTCTATCTCCCTCACAAAATATTATGATACAACATCTGCTATCCCCCCTATACCATCTATCACACCCTTTATCAGTATCCCATTAGTATCTCTGTTAGATCCTTCCCATTCAGTAGCCTTAGTAGTGATGGAGAAGGGACCACATGAAGTTCATCATGGGGATATTGAAGGGTGACTTTTATAGGTAATTTATTAATTTGAATAAATATATTTCTCTTTTTAATAATAATAACTATTTTTTCATAAAAGATAGAAATAATGGTACTACAGATAAAATATTAAATGATCATATTGATAGAATCTGACTGGACTAATGATAGCTATCCCATTTGATTCCTATAGGGTCTCTATGGATGACACCATGGGATTACAGGGTTAGCTTCTTGGTTAGCTGGCGGCGGAGCCAATTATCCTTCCCATTACATATGATGATTGGAGGAAGAAGCCATTAGATCGAAGAAATAATGTTTTTTATTTAAAAATAGATGTAATTATAATAAATTATGTTGTAATTCAATGTCACAATGTTATTAAATTATAATATTTTCAAAATTATTCTCTATGTACATATGTTATTCCAATTTAACATGGATGTTATGGTGGAAAAAACGAATAAATTGAATAATCTGGGCACGAAATGAAAATATTGTAGATAGAGACTCTAGAATGAATTTAATGATACTTCATTAAGCACCCAAAAAAATGTATGATAAGGTACCCAATGGGGTACCTAGAGTGAGATGAAATGTTTTTATTGATAGTCATCATGATGAGATGCACATGGTATTTAATTATATATTATTATATTAATCTAATTTTACATTTATAAATTTATTTTAAATGGATATTAAATTGCATAAATTACTATTAAATTAAATTTTATTAATTTGGAGATCTTTCAAGAAAGAATGCATCATGTCGGGATAAGAAAATCATCCCCCACACTTTGGGGTTAAAGAGTTTTCTATAAGCTGACCGACTCTGGAAATATTTTCATTAGATTAAATATTTGTAAGAGAATATTATCTATTAATTATATTAAATTGTTAATTTAACTTTTTTTAATGTAGTCACAGAGGTTAGGGAACCAAGAATCTAGAAAAAAAGTGTGGTTGGATGTTCATAAAAAATCTGATGCGAGTTTCGTTAATGATCCCACCAAAGAAGTTAGGGTATGAATTCATTTTTAATTATAATAACTTATAATTATTTCTCTACCTGTTCATATAAATTTCATCTAATATCAATGATATTTGATTTATATGTAATAATTAAGGAACTATGGGATTCCAATCCAATGCATTCCTACTGAGTCTCCCAGGATGACACAGTTGGTCAAGCCCTTGGGAGGAGAATCCTGGCCGAGTGCGTGGGATGTGTTTGGGACCATTACCATCTAATGTCTTTGGCAGGGCATTGAGTATTTCATATACATATACTCTTGGTTATAGTCACCCCCTACCATGATATTCTTAGACAGAGTTTGTTTCTCTGAAAAACACAATTGAGAAATAGGGGACTCAAATATCCTCTATGCATAAAGCATTGATTGATTAATATCACAAGATGATCGAATCTGTCCCTGGTGGTATTTCATCTATTAATGGTGGTGTGCAAGTAAATCAAAAAATTTCAAAATCTTTTAGTTCACAAAAATTTATTAGATTTATTTTTAAATATAAATATACATCATTATTTAATTTTTAATATAATTGTCTTATAGGTTCCAGTAACTAGAAGTAGAGATGGTGATAGAGAGGGTGATGAGAAATGTTCATCATCAGATAGTGATTAGGGGTGTTTTAGATGTTTTAGAAAAATATAGAAAGATATGGTTTTTCCATGTCTCATTTGTGACAGAGTATTAACCTAACATTTTCAGGACCTACCATTTTCATGATTTACCTTGTTTTAAGAGGCTAAACACATTTTCAGTCTATAGTGATAGTCATCTATTCAAAGAATATATTATTCAATATGGTTTAAAAATATCTTGAAATATTATTCATTCTATTTAGTTGAAACTATATTATCTTTTATTTTAACATCAGAAAACATCATTTCCCTAATACAGTGTAGTACTACCTATGTGGAATTTTATTCTTGTTGGAATTCCACAGGGTAATGTTAAATCATTATTGTTATAAATGGTCTCCATATTTTAAAATTTTCATGAATGATTGTTTTACATTAGGCTTATACATGTGGATATTTTTAATTTACATTTATGTTATTTATATACTATAGGCCCCAATCACCTTTCATCATTTATGTTCCATTGTACAATTAATGTGCATCAACTCAGTGTTTGACATCTATCACTTTACATCATCATTCATGATGCATATCCTTATAATTATTATTCACTCAAATAATATCATATTTTCCTAGAATTATAACATTTGTGTTTCCCTTGTCCCTATATCTCCTACTACATATTCACTAGCCTACCTCCCAATGTTTCTCCCTCCTATGATTCATAGGATTACCATGTAGTTTAGAAAACTATGGGACCTAACCATAATGGAGAATTTTTCAATTTATATTGTTTTTAATAGGGGGATTAAACCTAAAGCCTCACAATTATTCCCTACTAAGCCAAACACCACACATGGGTCTTTCCATTTCTTTTATTAACCTCTTTCGTGGTTTGAAGTTGGATTCATAGTGATTCTTCACTAGGTTCAAGAATTATGAACCTCCCTTATCTTTATATTGGTTTTATATCTTCTTATACAAGTTCTTCTAAACCTAGTTGACAAATTGGTATTATTTTCTAGTTATTGTTACATGAATATGTGTCATTTAGTTTTTAGTAGTTGGAAACCATGCAATTAGTTTCTTTACGGTAGATTCTTTTCAATGAAACATGGTTCCACCATTTGAGGTGGTGTTGATAATTAATTTAATTTTAAATAATTGTTCATTAATGATAAATTTATATTGGGTGTTTGGGATAATGTGACGATTTATATGGTAGCTAGTTTTGTTTGGGAAAGGTTTTAGATCAATGATTGGACTTTCCTAGTAAAAGTTGGTAAATGGAAAAGATAAATGGGAATTCATTTGTTCTTAGATGAGTTTATATGTATTTTTCATGTTTTTTTAAAATTCCAAGGGTGGTTTTCATTGATAAAAATGATTATTTTTTTTGGTTTTATGCCAAATATCTTTTTAATAGTTGGTTTACCTTTTTTGTGTTTTTCCATTTATTTGAGGTGTGTTGTGGTTTTATAATGTGATGTATAGTTTTCCTTGAAATATATAGTTATAATTAGATTTGATATGTACACACCTCATATTATATGTTCTATGAAAAAAACATTTAGGGTAATGGGGCTGAAAAATCTATAGTAGGTATTTATTTTTAAGTCAATATATTGTAGTATTTTAAATTGATGCTAAATATGGTAAATTTTTTAGCATCGGTTTAAATATCTACTATATAAATATTGTTTTTTATCGGAAATAGTTAAAACGAACACTAAATAATAACATATGATTATTTCACGATGGGTTTATTTGTTATAGTGGTTGTTTGCATGAAAAAAATGTAAATATTTAGTCATGTATTTAACTACCACTAATGAATCACCATATTTTCCCACAAAATATGCCGCCAAAAACAATAAAAATGATGAGAAATATGTTTTCTATGACACTTATAGGAAACCACTTGTAAATGGAATAAATCAATGCGTATTGGATGCCGACACTAGTATTAAAAACAGATTTATGAAGTTGTCATAGAACTATATAGCATCAGTTTAAACTGCCATCATATTAAAAAATCCACATCTATTTAGTGATTTTATTGTAATGAAATAAGTTCACATTTTTCTATTTATTGGATTCAATTTCGGAGGTCAAATAATCCACTTCATCACCCATATTATAAAATTATCTTTGTTTTACATGATCAACTACACTACACCCTTCATTAAATACATCTTCCACATAATATAGACAATTTTCTTATAATTATAAGATATAAAAATATTGTAATTCATAGACACTGACATCCCTTGAGAGAGAGATTTTCATAGAATTAAATTTCAAGGAATATATTCTAACACCCCTATTAATATCAACCCAATTACATTAGAATGAAACAACTAAACAATTACCATGGTAGTTTAATTTGATACTATAAATCAAAATTTCATAGTATCCCACTTCAAAAAATATAAATATACCACAATTCTGTGTTTCAAAACCCTCTTCCCAATCGACTGTAAGAAATTTAAATCCATTCACATTATAGGCATCGAACATTCTATTTTATTTTAGATTACTTTGAGTAAGAATGTTCAAATATTCAAAAAAATCATATCATGTATCAGAATTCAGGATCTAAAAAAGTAATATTCATTATTATATTTACAAAATATATTTGTAAATCAAATATATATATTGATTGCAATATTTTTGTACTAACCCATAATGAAATAAAATTATATAAGAACTTTATGAACATCTTTAGTTATATCTTTTTCATTTCATGCTTAGCCTCTATATCATCTCATTGTTTCTATGATAAAATATTATATAAATAAATTTCAAATTTCAATCTTTAGAAGCAAATATCCATGTTCCTGTAATAATTCAATTTCTATCTGTGTAACATAAGAATTCCTCCCCACTAACCGATCAATAATATGAAAAAATTTGAATGCATCAGGTAGTTGGGATTAAGTCAATATGTCTTCAACACATTCAAATCTATTTAATCTTTTCTCAATATCATCCAAGTATCTAGAACAAAATATAATACACTCCTCTTCCAAATATCCTTTAGAAATAGAAACTTTAGGTTAACATTTATTTTTCATGTATGATTTAAAATTCCCAATATATTAGTGAAATAAAATAAATAAAACACAATTTTTTATTTAATGAAGTGCTAAAAATTGATTACTTAAGATTGAAAACATATAAATAAATTACCTATCAGATGGATACATCCATCGATAATGTATTCGGCCTCCAAATTTAGCTTCCTCAACCAAATTCATAGTTAAATGCATCATTAAATTAAAAAATGATGGAGAAAAGACCATCTCTATTGGAAAAAGTGTCAAACAAATCCCTCATCAGTGTTGTGAAGCTCGAATGGGTGTTGAGTTTTCTCATATAGTTGTCTAAAGAATGTGAAAAATTGCATTACAAAAGTAGTAAACATTTCATGTACTAAGGTATTCAATGCCAATGGTAGTAACTACTAAAAGAATATATATTAATTGTGAATTTTAAATCCTTGTAACTAATCATTATTTAATTCAAGACACATTGATATGTTACTTTAATACACATCAGATAAATTCAAATGTTTTATAATTCAATGGAATGTATCATTATCCCTATTTTTCAATGAAATAATTGTTAGATCATACATTCCATTATCATCTTCCCAAAGATCATGCATTATATTCATTGTTTGTATGCCCTTCTAAGACCTGATTTGGTCATTTAGTATTCCATAATCATTAAAAAATGTGAAGAAAAAATTTTGGCAAACAATTTTCAATATGCATAACATCAATTTTATACCACAAAAAATTAAATTACCAATATGTACGTTTAAAGAGTATACTTTCTTTCATCTATCATTTCATTCCGATTTCAATTGGTGATGCACTTCAAACTCATTTCCCACTATCATTCAGATGATATACATTAAAAAATTCTATTAGAACTTTTCCAGAATTGGCCAATATTTCAGAACATATCATTGGCTTTTGAGGTTGCCTAATTTCAATTAAACTATTTAATTTTGACTTGTTCAAATGAAATCTTAGAGATACATCAAGAAATTTTCAGGAAACAAGATGAAATTTTTTTAATTCATAGAATGTAATTCAAGCTCAAAATCAAGGTTACAAACATGACAAGATAGAACCGTGTACGTGTTCTATCCAACTAAATTCCCATGCCTAGGGAAGCCACTAATGATCAACATATAACATGTTTCATTTTGAACATTGTTCTATAAGATGAATCCCATGTCTCAACATCCTTGCTCCATAAGTCCTATAATTCTTCAATTAGGAGTTTCCAGTATACATCAATATCATTTCAAATAATTTTCATTATTAATAATAATATAAATGTTAATAGGAATTATTTGCATACACATCCATAATGGAAAATTGTAAGTGATAAAAAATCATCCAAATGTTATAAATGGTGCTCCATGTTCTAAATGGGTTGAATTCATCGGCATCAAATCCGAATCACAAATTCCTTGGACCATAAAAGAAATCTATATGTAATGAAAAAATTTTCAGAAATGATTAGGAATCAATTGGATGTCACATAAACCAAACATTTCTTTATCTATAAAATTCCACATCATGTGCTTTTCAATTTTCATTGACATGAATAATCATTTCAATAAAGGATTTAATGGAAATTAACACAAATCCATTACATGTGGGTTAATTTTTTTTCTTATTCATAGTATTATATTTATTCATAATTCCATCATCAACAATTTACTACCATCTAGAAGAAGAATATTTTCTTCAATGTTGTATTCTTGAATTCTTTCCCCAATAAAACTAACAATCATTGATAAAAAAATGTATTTTTGTACAATTTTGACCAAGCATGTTTTTTTTCATATCATAAAAAGACTCAATTATCTTTTCTTTATGGAATTAATCCCACAACAATTCCAATATCATGGAAATATCTATATTTTAAATTACATATAGGAATTTGATGTAGTATAACATCAGCAGAAAAGAATGTTTTGAATATTTCAAAAATCCACAATACAAAACATGATTTTTATCACCAACAAAACCATGAAACACATTTTTCTTCTCAGTTCAGTTCTCTCTTACATTAGTCTCCAAAAAATAAAGGGGATGATCAAATTATATGTTACGATCTTGATATGGTTTTCATATAGTCCCAAAACATCACTTTTCATGCAACTATTTTTATCACCCTCAACTGTATGTTTTGATATTTTTTTATGTTGATTTTGGTGTGTTTCAATTCCAAATGAATCATTTATAAGGTTTTTTATTTCAATTTCCATTGTCAACGATGTTAGGTGGTCATTTAGACAGTTGACATTTGTGCTCAAATTTTCTATAACATTCGATTCTATGTGCCAAATCCAATATAGATATTGAGTTAGGAATTGATTCAATATAAAATATTCATAATCATAATATATCTTCAACCATATTATAAATTTATATTTAGGATGTGAACATATTATTATTCAATTAGTGGATCAATTAGAAATCGTAGAATCTAAAAACCCCTCCAAACCCTTATCATACTGAGATGTGTTCATCAGTAATATGATCCATCTTTTGTCCCTATATATAACAATGTTTCATTCAATTATTAAAAAAATATAAAACAAATATGCATTACTATGTATGAAAATAGAGAATGGTAAAATCTGGTAAAGTTGAATTATTTATAATTAAATAGACCCAAGCATTAATTAAAATGTAAATTAATTGGTGGTTAGAGTCTATGTGAGGTCCCTAGAGGTGGAGCTTGTGCCACTCCACTGTAAAGGGGTGTTCTCTATTTCATTAAGGGCCCTTTGGTATGGAAGGTGATCAAACATCTTGGTTATAGTATCTTTTTCACAAGGTATATATTTTTATTGGATACCTCCTTCATAGTGTCTCAAATAGAATACTGATGGTTTTTGAATCAATAGTCAGATGCATGGAAGTTGGGTTATTTGCAACTATTAGGGATCTATGATCTTTTTTTAAAATGATTTCTTTGGTCCTTGTGATTTCCACTTGGTCAAATATTCTTCCATTCTTATGTTTTTAGAGTTTAACCTCGCACATGCATCCTGTTGGATGGTGCTAAAATAGATTCTTCTATTATGCATGGATTAATTATGGATGGTATACAAAATCCTTGGTCCGTCGTTTACATAGATCATATATGTAGAAGCCTTATTCATAGTGGAAATAATCTTACCCATACATGGAGGGAGGGTATTATAGTGGTTTATTTCCTTGCCTCTCGGGCCACTCCTATTAGTCTATGTTCTATATGTTTCTCTACTAGATCCTTTCTCCCTGCCTATGTTACCATTGTTAGGGATGATTATTTGGGGTTTAATTACATTAGACCTCCGTAACGTTTTTTAACATTGTCATCATATCCAATAAAATTTCTTAATTTTGGATGCAATATATAATCCACAGGAATATAAAGGGGTGTTGGCTAGTGAGTAGTTTTATAGAATTGAGAAATATAGTAATTGGTTCTGAAAAAAAAAATAATCAAAATTTTAATTTAATATTGGGATTGGTTTTTGGAAAAACATTGATCAAATCATGTATAGATCCAAATCTTCCTATCCAAAAACACATAATGTCTTGAAAAAATTCATTTTAATAAATAACACCACCAATGGGTGATATGTTTATGAAAACTTATAAATAAGAAATAGATATAAAGTATATATTAATTAAAAAATGTTTCATAATATTTATGAATAAAATGCATCCTTAATGATTTTATAAATTTTTTATTTTTGATAGGGAATATAGATTAAATAAAGGATTAAAAATAAACCATATATAATTTTTGTACATTTAAAAAATTATACCAAAGTTATATAGTGACTGGGTGTTACCAAATATTTCAAAAATTACACATATTACTAAATTGGTCTTCTATAGAACATGTGATTATTTTATAACCAATACAACCTCATTTTTGGAAACGATATTAAAAACATATAAATTTAAACAAATCATGTCAAAACAAAATCCCTTAATAATTTTTATCACCCTATAAATCCCTCACACCCATTACAGACCCTTCCAACTATTATTTTCACTTGATCTTCACAAGGGTTAAAGATAATCTATATAGGGTAAGAACCATATCAACAACAATACAATTTATAATGGCAAATAATATTGTCCCTTAAAGGTCTATTAAAATGGAATAGAAACATACAAAATTGTTTCCTAAAAAAATCAAAACATAAAATCCTACTGGAGATATATTGACCACTTCATAATATTCCAAAAACCAAAGAAGATTTATTCATAACCTCAAAAATATTTCAAATAAATTATTATCCGTATATACTACAATATATATGTGTTTTAAGGAAAAACCAATCATTTTGATGGGAAAAACTATTTTCAAAACCATTCAATATTTTCCAGGATTCATGTGACTTATTTTTAATGTATCAAATATCTATGCATGTTGTTGATTCATTATATTCATGATATTTTTATACATATAAATGGTTTCATAATTAATAATGGATCTTATGAAATCATAATTATTTCACATATTTTATTGTTGATTGGAACAATGTGTATTTGTTTTACAATTTTATTGGGAAGAAATATACTAGATTAATATTGAATGATATGAACTCAAATATTATCCATTGGATAGTAAATTTTGATATTTGGGGAATAAATTTAAGGAATGGATATTTATTCTCATGTTAATAATGTTCCATATATAAGGAATAAAAATTGAATATTTATTGGTTTGGGGTTTTCATTTTCTATTTAACATTAAATTTTTTATTTTACCTATATTAATATTATATTATCAATTATTTTTTATGTGTACTATATGATGCAGATGATTCTTATTTATATAAATTTTTCTTTCTTTAATAATGTTTCATTTCATAGATATTTTATTTTATTATGTTTTGAGAATTTTTTTTAATTTTTTTATCTTGGAATTTTCTGACCAATATGATTAAGGTGATGGAACACAAACACATCAAGAATAAGAAATAATAAAACCAAAAAATTTACTATCCTTTTAATTATGATTAGTGAGTCCTAAAATACTTGTTAAATCTATCACTGGAAAAATGGTTGGGCCTAGCTAGTGTGGTTGTGTGTGTAATGATCTATGGACTCACCTATATCGTTGAATCCCATAAAAAAATCAATTAATATTATCTGATTGATTATGACCCTAAACAATTTTTAAATTGAGATTCACCTTATCATTTCAATTAAAATAGTTCCTTCATCTAATAGAACTAATATTTGATATATATGATTTAATATCATTGTGTGTCCCCAAATAAATTTTCAAGTACATGGTCCTAGGGAACAACCTTATTATCTAAAGAGTTGGCCCATAATACCACTAATTATATAGTTAGTTAGTTTATAGTAAACAATATTATTTTAATTAGAAATTCCTTTGGATGAAAATAAAAATTTTAATACTATTTACTAAGTATAATAGTGAAAAATTAGGGTAACCAGAATTGGGAGACATATATTAAGACTAAAACTATAAATGAAATTGGAGGGAGAAATTAAACCTATATGACCTCACCTAGATTGTGGGATTCATAAAATGAAATGATAGTGTGAGGTAATGGGCGATAGAGACAATTCGAGCAAGGGAAACGGCGGGGGAGATAGGTCGGTGGGCTATGATAGTAGTGATGATAAGGGATCAGGGGTAGGGGACACATGATTAGAGGGATTGCGAGATTGTTGAGAACTGGTGAGGGGGGAAGCATATTGTTTATATTGTTAGGGTCATGGGGAATTTTATATTTTGGAATAACTGTTGGGGATAAGGGTGTGGTGTAGTTTAAGGATCAGGAGATACACAAGCACCAGTGAGGGGAGGTGGTGCTAGAACCGGGGTCCAGGGGGGAGTGGAGCTCAAGGGAGAAGGTTTTGGGTATAAGGGTGTGGAATAGGTGAAAAAGTTAATTTTTTAATAAAAACATAATATTTAGAATCATTTTATAAAAAACTACCACATAATTAGTTAATTTTTAAAATGGTGTATTAGAAAACTGCCGCTAAAACCCACAGCCAAAAAATAATATGTTGTATTGACACTTTCATCAATCTTTATGAGATTTTAAAAACAATCATGATTTCAGAACACAAGGACTCAAAAAACTAAATAAATTGTCCTACCCTACGAATGGTTTACCATCAAGGAATAAATGAAAGTATCTTCAACATCCTCCATTCTCTATAGAAAATTTTCTTCAGGTTTCAAAAATTTGGTACAATACTTTTTCCAGTTGCATTTTTTCATAAGAGTTAACACACTCATATTTCACTAGACATCTATTTATGGAATCACCTTTTGGAATCTATTTTTATTAATTACTTCTAAATATTTTAGTTTTCATTCCAAATAATTTTCTAAAACATTCCATCAATGCATCTTATACGGAATCCCAATGGTCAAACATTTTCTTCCACCTAAACTCATTATAAACTAAGGCATTTGAAATATTAATTTTTTAACTCATCCTTACCATATATCATTACTGTACTATTATGATCATAAATCTTTAGTATATAATTCAATTGTAAGAGAGCCTTATATTTATACCAAATTTTTTCATCCATAATTTTCAAATATTCCATGATTTAATTAAAAAAGTAAACATTCTTAATCATATACGTACCTAACTTGTACAAAAATATGAACATTTTATTTTTATTGTGAAAATTGTTCTCAATGTTTTTTTCATACAATTATTCTCCAAAATATTCCACAATCTGTTAACTAAAGTTTCTCTCATCACAATTTATTTCAGACCTTTGGCCAGACAAATTTGGATCGTACCACAAGATTGAAAATTAACCCTCTTGTAATTACAATTTGAGATGGTTTTGGGTAATTCTTAAAAGGTTATATCTAACTCCTTTTCAGTCAGAGAATTCCGAACTAATCATTGACACATGATGATGTTGTTTGTCACGTTGAATTTCTCCACATCAAATTTGTCATTAGACACCATACATTTATGTCTGGAAGTACATGAAGTACCACCTTGTGTAGTTGAAATAGACTCTTAGGGTGGTATTATACTAATTTCGGTTTGGATAATCTCCATCAAAAAAATAGATCGTAATTTCAAAAACCAGCAGTATTAATGAATCCCAAATAGTCAAAGATGCTGAAAATAAACTATTTAAATACATAAAATGGATCCTAAAACAATACTGAATTTTCATCCCCTTTTTTCTGACAAAAACCCCACGAAAATTTATAACTATATAAATCCATCAATTTTGTCGTGGCATCCATTTAAAAAAGATTCTATATTTCTTTTTCACATGCACATAATGAAGAAAGGATTCTTAATTTTCCAAAATGTTTTCCACTCCAACCTTCAATTCCCCTCTCACCCTTATCTATTTTAAACTTCTCCATCCTTGTTTTAGTGATCTTATGTGAACATAAAAAAAGGCATGTAGAGTGTAATAAAAAATAGAGAGAAAACCAGGGGACTCCAACTTATGGACAACAGTAACAAAAATATTTGTAGTGATGTAAACAGTAGGGTGAGCTGTTGTTGTGGTATATAATGTAGTGGGCTATAGATGTGATGAAAATAGATGGTTGGTGAGGGGGATATATGGGTTGGGAAACCAGTGGACAAGAGTAGATTGAGGATCACACAAGGGTTAGAGATCAATAGTATTGGTGACTGATGTGTTGTGGACAACATCAAATTTCCAGATGCAAAAATAGTGGGTTCATCCATAGCATGATTATCTGGTAACAAACTCACCCTATGATACCACATTATTTTGAGGATGTTATCTCCCTTGAAATAATCACATACAAATATTGAAACAAAAACACAAGGACACACAAATTTCCATGGTTCAGTCAGATGACCTACATCCATGGGAAAGGAAGAAAAACACAATGAGATACACATATTAAAAATCCCCATATATATCTCTTGTAAATTATCACACAATGAAACCCATATATTATTGTAGATGCAGTGGATAAAATAAATCTTCTTGTATTAATTCTTAAGATGTTCACCAACCCCTGGTGCAACGAGTCCTCTTTGGTGACACCAACTCCTACAATTTGCTTCCCTCTCCACCCAACAATTTTGGATGGTGATATATTAAATTAATATTTAACATAAAAGTTATAATTAGATGTATGATAATAGAAAATTATCTAGGTGAACAATTATTTAAATTTTGAATATAACTCCCCATCCACACTCATTGAATTGGCCTTATTCTAGAGATGTTGAATAAGTGAGGAGAGTTTCATGATTCTAATGATTAAACCACATTTTAAACAAATTATTTTTTTCCACCATTATTTATTTTTCTAAATAAATTATATCTTTTTATAGTGGCGTGGTTATCTTATCATTCTCCCATATAGAGACTGGGGTTAGAAATTCATTATTCATACGACCCAGTATAAGATTTCAATTTATTATTTACTCATCCTAGTGGATGATTCCTACTTCTCGATTCACAACACGAATGTTGTTGGTGTTAAAAATATAACTACAATGTATTTAAGAGATTATTTACCTATTCTGATGAGGGAAGGATTGAAAAAACCTGATGAATTCATATAGGCCAACCAACATTATATCACTTCTAAATTATTTGTATCACAATTTAAACTAGAATTATCATCCTTAATACACTCTTAACCCCCTCTAGAATGGAGATCCCATCTTATCAACTAATTTAACTTTTTATTTTCTATAAATTTATTCATGAATGATCCATAATTATTAAAATCTATATCATCTATGTGTGGTTTTAATTATAAATTAAAGATATTACACCCCCATAAATACCCTGAATAACATTTGACATCCTTAATAAATCACCCAACCATTGAAACGTTATCCCGAGATAGCTACCTTTTCCTAGTATTCCATTGATGTAGTAGGATTTAATTACATATTCAAGGAATAATAACATCAATGAGAATTATGAATCCATAAAAGCGTAACCTATATGATAATGGATAGTCCTAGATATGAAACCCTATCAAACCACAATAGAAATAATGATTTGACTGAATCAAGTAAAGATCTATGACCTCAACACTATCAACCATCTATATTTATCTAGTATCCATAACATGGGAAATATCATGCTATTTCTAGGTCATTATATATGCAAGTGGGATAAAATGGTTAGATTACAAAGTTAAAAAAAAGTAAAAGTATGGAAAACCATGTGTTAGCTTCATGCCTACCCGCATGGTAATGACGTGGTAACTCAGAAAACATCACTGTCTCTGGTGACAATGTGGATGTTTATAAACCATGTATAGCTATAGGGAATGAAGGAACAACCACATAGATCTTTGGTAACTACCATATAAATAGGAAAATGGTGTAGTAACTATAGAATAGTCTATGACCACTCACTAAGATCACAAAATTCATGTCATCATTAAGGAAGTTCCTGATCTTAAGTAAGAAATTTTCTTCACTCATGAGAAGGATACCTTGTTGATAGGTTTAAAAAGAATGAAATAATGTGTGTTTTTATAAAAGGTAAATAATTTCTTTCAACTACCCTAATGAACCTTCCATATGGACTGAACACTTTACCATGCATCCACTGGTTTCCTAAGTGGATTGTGTAATTATCCATGGTGGATTCTATTTCCTTAGAATAAATCCATCTTCATGCCTATGAGACTTCATTGATTATCTACATTTCATGATATGTGAGAAAGAATAATGGTATACAAAAAATGAAATACTTTCAAGATTGTAGTTCACATATTCCTCAGACTATACTAGCAAAGAATTTATAGGCATTTGAAAATAAATTAAAATAAGAAAAATCATTTAAGGGACATAGGATTAATTGAGAAATTTTTTAATGGATATTATAATGAAATGAAATGAACTATGGAAGAGAAAAATCCACACTGGGAAGACCATTTGATTTTCCAATGGATGGATTAGGTTTTATCAATTCCAACACTCCCCTTCAAACCAAAATAGGATTCATTCCATGCTTTATTAATAGTTTTTTGAATGAATCTTTAAGTAAGGACTTTATGAAAATATCATCTAGTTATTCTGTAGTTAGAAATATTCAAATTTTATTATTTTTGGCTTCACGTGATCTCTCAGAAAATGATAATGGTTATCAATGTGTTTAGTCTTCCATGTTTCCATAGATTTTAAGCTAATTCAATTACTGAATTATTATACATATATATATCTATTGATCCATCATGGGGATTCCTCAAATCCTTTAGAGGGTTTCTCGACAATATTTCATCACAAACAGTGGATGATGCTACAATGCACTCTGTTTCACATTTGGACTGGGAGGCCACACTAAGATTCTTCAAATTACATGTGAAAAGAGTCATTCCATGAAACAAAACATATCCAGTGTTACATTTTCTTTCATCTTGGTCACCTACCCAATCACTATCTATATATCCATATAGGATTTCTTCATCATTTCATGGATAAAAGAAGACCAAATTCCAATATTCTTTGATGTACATGAGAATTATTTTATAGAAAGCTAGTGTGGTTCATTTGGAATTTCGATGAACCTTCATAGAAACCCAACACTATAGACAATATCTGGCCTTGTGATTATGAGGTTTCATAGGATTCCAATTAAACTATTTAAAAATGTCCAGTAATTTTTTTTCATCTTTTTTTAGTTTTAAAAATTGGTTAAAACCTCGAAAGAGGAACACGACACATGGAAGAAAATTACATTAAATCGCAATCTCTGGGACTTCACACCGCGACCTGCCCCTCACCCCCAAACCCTTACCACCCCACCACCAACGTTGGGGATTGGTTTAGTTTTATGTTCATTGGTACATGCGTTTTTGTAGTCTTGAAACTAGCTATCATGTACTTTTCAATAAATTCCTTAGCATACATATTCTGAGATATATATATATATATGCCTCCATGTTTTTTATTTTCTTCTATTTCTAGGGAAAAGGACATGAAACCTATTTCATTCATCCCAAACTCCTTAAACATGGCCTTCTTGAATTCATCTAATATCATTTGATTTTTTTGTATAAACAAAGAAGCATCAAAATACAATCATGTTATAAAAAATATCACCCTCAACATTATTCATGATATAAACTGAATGTTCATATATACATTGGTGATATACATTCTCTTAAATACAGTTTTTTAATCCTTCATTCCTAGAAAATGGATCTTTCATCAACCCATAAAGGGATTTATTTAGTTGATTCACCTTGATTTTCTCCCCTTTAATAACAAAGAATCCATGTTGGTGAATATAGTCCTCTTATTCTAAAATTACATTCGGTGATTTAGATTTCACAAAAAGTTGGTAGATCACCCAACAATGATGGAAAACAAGGGATATAATCATCCTTTTAGTGTCAAGACGAGGAATGGGAGAAAATACTACTTCATAGTCCACCAATTAATTCTGTTTATTGCCATTTTCTATGTTTCGTTCCATAAAGCAATTGATCTCACCATTAAAATTTCACGTGATCTTGTACAACCATTTAGAACTATTGGATTTATGATTATTAGGAAGTGTAGTCATCTCTAATGTGTCATTTTTCTCAATGTCATGAATTTCTTCCTTCATAGTGATTTTAAAACATTATTACCTTAGGGCTTCTTGAAACATTATAGGCTCATGATCTGTATATGGGACGATAATATTTACTTATTCGATTTGATCATTGATGTCACATAAGCTCTTCATTATTATAAAAATAATTATTGAGGATGATTTGGATGAATTTTAACATGATATACTAATTTTAGGAGTGATGGAATGTACTTATATAGTTCTATATACTGATGATGTGCTCAAGGCCGGTGTTACAGGTGTGTGCTCCTGATGATCATGCATTTCATCAGAATCTTCTTTTTTGATTGGAATATCATTGTTTGAAACTTCATCATTTAATTTCCCATTTCCTTCCTCGTTAAATATCACATCTCTAATAACTAATACTTTATTTCTTTGTAGATTTAAGATATTATAGGGTTTTGATGATTCACTATAGCTGATGAAGATGCACTTTTCTCCATTGATCATCATGCTTTATTATTCTTGCTTCTAGAAAATTAGTATAGGAGACAAACACAAAGATTCTTATATTCACCACACATAGTTTTTATATTATCCATGCTTCTTGTTGTGTCAAATTTATGACTATATTGGTTTGGAATTTACTGAGTTAGTAGGTATTACATGAATCAGCATCTTCCCAGATGCTTTTTAGCAGGCCTTTCTCCTTCATCATGGTCCTCATCATGTCAGGTATGGTCTTGTATTTTATTTACATAAATCATTTTTTCTATGGAATTTAGACTATTGTGTATTTTTTCATAATTCCTTATTTCCTATAAAAATCATGAAATGCATTTGCAGTATATTCTCTACCTTTGTAAGATATGGGTACATGGATTTGTTGATCACATTGAACATAAACACAGGCATTGAAAATTTAAATGATCGTAAATGAGGAATATTTTTCATTGAGGGAATACAACTAGAGTATTATATTAAAATCATAAAAGATAGTAATAAAGTATTTATTACTCAAAAGTGAGGGTGATTCAAGGGGTCATAAAATATCAGTTCTAACCAACTAATGTTGTTCCTTTTCTATTCTGGTCACTCTACTTTTGAAGTAATTCCATTTATTCTTAATGAGTGTACAATCCTCACACACATGATTTGGAACAATAATTGTTGTAAATACAGTCACCATGATTGATGATGATATGTGTTTAAGGCTACTAAAATAGATATGCACAATTTTCATATGATATATCCAGGAGTTATTCATCATGAGTCCAAAGGGACACTCCTCAGCCATTGTATTAATGCACAATAGAAACATGTGATTATTTTCCATTTGTACTTGATGAAAAAGTATCCTATGATATTATCTTAAATATTTAAAAGTATTCCCCATGTTTATTAATTACCCATTCAGAAGGATTTATATGATAGTTATGATATTATTTTTCATTTTTGGTTTGTAATACACATCAGAGATGTAATTTGACTCTCCATTACACTAAAAAATTTTAATTTTACCTTTGAAAATCACAAATACCATTGATGAGTCACCAAAACTCATTCCACCATGAACTTATTCTATGATTTCCTTATATAACTATTTTTTACCACTTATGTGGTATCTTGCACCCATGTTGAGATAACACACAAATGTTTATTCGGATGCCTTTTATTGTGCGATGAGGAGTGTAGGGACTTCTTGTTCATGGGGTGACACTTCATCATATTTGAATCATTTTTCTTGATCTATTTTTATCTAATACTCAGAAGAATAATTTCCAAATGTATCGTAATAGTGGAATCAAATGTTGTTCTTGTGTCCAAAACCAAATGTGAATCAGCCTCCAACAATTCCTCTTCCTTGGAGATTGGTAAAAAAAATTGTTATGTTTGTTTGTTGGATGATATATACACCCTCTACCTCTTGAATGATTAATATTTTCATGACTACATCATTGTCTATGGCTATTCATTTGTTATTTTAGAGTAAACTTAGACTCTTTCGAGTGCTCAAGAATTAGACCAACATTCATTGGAATTTTATTCTCATGAAATCAAAATGATCCCATCAATTCTTAAATAGATAGTTTTTCCATGTCCTTTTATTCTACAATTTCTTCAACCACATGCTCAAACATTGTTTTGATATATCATATTGCCTTTTCAATGACATGAATGTACTATAATTTTTTCACCATTTGTGTTTTAATTGTTAATAATAATAATTAAATGTGAGAAGTAGTCAGGGATACTCTCACCTTCCTTCATGTGTGCCCAGTTGAACTTCTCTCTTAATGTTTGAAGATATTCATGATTCACTCAATCCAAACCCTTGAATACATTTCGAAGGGTATCCCACTATTTCTTTCTTGACATATGATCAGAAAAATTTTCAATGGTTGATTCATTTAAATCTTGACAGATGAGGAACAACGCCTTGTTGTATTTTTTTTCTTTCATTTTTGAGATTATTATTTTCCCCATTTGAGAAGGTGGTTTCATTCTCAATATTGGGTACAATATACTCATTGGTGATGAGCTCTGATAGTTATTCTGATCTGAACAATGCCTTTATTTGGATGCACAACCTTTATTAGTTGTCATTATACAACTTAGGAACTTATAGATAGATTATGGTGGCCATATTCTGAAATTGGAGGATTCCTTTGTTACTATCTCAGATATTAGATTTTTCTTTTACAATCCAGGACATAAGAGAAAGAAAAATAGAAACCCACAAGGAAACTTATTTCAAGCTTGAATTTCATATAGTCCACATACTACTCCTTCCATGAATTTATAGGCGTTTCCAAAAAAAAGACATTAAAACATTAAAGATACATTAAATTATTTGATTAAACCTTAAATGAACGCATAAAGAATTGAAAAAGACTATGTAAGAGAAAAAAATACCTTGGTAAGACCCTTTGGTTTTCCAATGGTTGGATTGGGATGGAACTCATTCCAACACATAATTCATCGTGGGGATTTGTTGACATATTGACACCTATGGTGCAGGTGAATATGAAGGTGACCACATGGTCTTCTGTGTACCACACAATCATCCATATGCCACATGATCACCCATATACCATACAATCCCCCTACCACATTGTCCAAAGATGGTAGATATCCTTCGATAACTAATGTCTGATGTAAAATAATGATTGAAGGAACACCATGAATGCATACATCCCATGTGTAGTGATAATTTGAGAACCTCAGGAGCTACCTACTAACAATACTGTTCTGAGTAAATCCCTTCAACAACCACCTACCCTTCGTACTCTACCTACCCACCACACATGTCACAAGATAAGAACCCTCGAATGTGGGTGATAGGAGAATATACCACATGATTGTGCACCACCTATGGGGAAACCTAACCTTTTGAGAATGTGGTTTCTTAGAGATTTATAATATATGCCACATTCCATTTAGAGAATAAAAAGATGATGATGACTCGAAGGAAAATTTGGCTAAAGAATTGTTAGTAATGAAATTCCTGAAATTCATGAATCATGCAAAGTTATTTTTTTCTTTGGGGCCTCTTTTGTGTGTACTTATTTTCTAGCCTATTGAAACAACATTTTCCCCTCCTTGAAAGATTTATACTCAAGTTCACTTTTCAATAATCCTTCACAAAGGTTAAACCACACATTATAACTCTTGATTAACCATCATGAAAAGCCCCTTCCACCACATGTATCCAACATGTAGATCAGATACATCTTGATATTACATGGAAGACTCAAATGCCCATCGCATGGTCAAAATGTGGAGATAATATATTTCACTTACCACACAGTCTATGGACCTTTACATGTCCACTTCATTGATTAGGAAAACCATAGTGTTCCTTCTGTGTGAGATGGTTTCTATTTGAGGCCTATAACATGATTTTTCCTCATTGGGGATGTGAGAACCCCTTCTCATATCAATGTATTGCTAGTGGTAATTTATTGATCTAAAATACTTTTTCCATGGAATATCCAAATATTGTAAGTTAGATATACTTCCATAACTACCATACATGAATGATAATCGTATTCACCAAACTAGATTGACCCACATTCAATCAAGAATCCCCTTGATAAAAGGTATCTTCTTCATTTTCTCCTTAACTGATAGAGACCTTAGGGAATATTTAATCATGAATTTATTTGATAACAACTGCCCCCATCACAGGTACATTAATGAGACATTCTATAGGCCATGGATGCTAATCTAGATAAGCCTGACATATGTTTGGTAAACATGGATTTCTTTGGATATCCAAGTCTATTCATTGAGGGAGGTAGCTAAATATAATCTATGAAATACATCTACTCTTCAATCCCATAATAGATAGAAAGCCTCATTTTTCACTCCCCACTTATCAGAAGGTATTTAGACCAGAATAACAGACTTTTCATCAATTATTAGACATAATATAGTTCCCATTATAGATATCCTCAATGATCTAGGGGAACTCACAATGGGTATCCTCGTATTCATAATCACCACTCAATCCATTATTTTTGAACCTTTCCGGAAATAGTCGTCTCTTCCACTTGTTATTATACTACATGACACGATACAATCACTCATCCTTAAATTGTGCTCCTCAATCTATCTGGGATTTAATTTCTGTCAAATAGGGTATGTCGGAAACCATCCAAAGGTTAAAATCCAACATCACCCATTATTATATGTTTATTATCCTCATGGGGCTATATTATTCATGAATCCACATATATCATTCCTCAAAAATCTATATTCCTGGCAGTCCTAGATGTCTAGTTCTCTAGAGCTATATTCCATGTGATCATTCCTCATTATACCATATTCTTGATGAATCTATATAATTATTAGAGGTCTATATTACTTCTAGGTATCACAATATATCATTATTAATCCATGATAACAAAAAAAACTACATTTATTCTAAGTAGGTCATATTCTAGATATATTAACTAAACCCATACCTCACGAGGAAATATTCTCTAGGAAACCAAAAAATCGTCATTAAGATTTATTCCCTTATATTTAAACCAAAATGGTCCACTCATGTGTAACACCCACACTAACCATCACTAAGTACCATTAACCAATTTTTTCTTACTACATTGTATTAAACTGCATGGATTGTTCATGATAACATGACATTAAAAGGTATGATGTGTCTTCAAAGTTTCATCGAATAATGTGGGTCTTAATTCCCTCCATTGATATACATGTTATGTTTATATTATGGGACCAATCATGAAAATATCAAGAAATATTTTTACCCTGGGAATCATCATGCCCTAGAGTGCCTAGTTTTGTGGCTTTAAACAATAGAATCTTTTGATTAACCACCACTAATTAATAAATAAAATGCAAAGAGAACGTATAATACATAAATTTTTTATATTGATATATGTTAATGACCAAATGGTTGCACATATATATTGAGTTCTATGCTTGGATTTGGTAAGGCTTCATGAAGATTATATAGATCAAAAGGAGATTCAAATATTCGGAAAACAGTTCCTAAAAATGTGTGATGAATATGAACTCAAACTCTCTAAAAAAATTTCATTTTATGATTTAACAATTAATACCTATTATATTATTTCCTCCGGAATCTTGGTCCACCTTGAATCAAAAATATTTCTCAATTCTATTTAATCACATGTTGGAGTTTCCACAAAAAGCAATCCACTAGTACAAATATATGAAATTATGAAACATCTATATATTGTCTCAACTATGATTTTAGTCATGGATTATATTAATTTTTAACTGTAACTAACGGAATAATTCGTTGGGAACCTTTTAAGCCATCATGTTTTGAGGTTGAAATCCCCACAACTAATACATAAAACATAGAGAATGCCTCTACCAAATTCTATATGATAATTTAATTCCTAGAAAATGACTTGGAAGATTCCCTACCGTTCCAAATTAAATCATTATACATCAAAAGAAAACATGATTAAATAATAATTCCTATGGACCAAATTGATAATGGTTTTAAAAAAAATATCATCATAATCCCAAAAAATAGAGGATTATGCTACATTAAAGATGATGTCACTCTTTCATAATTTTAATTCTAAAGATATGATTAGAGTGAGGAAAAACCACTCAGGAAGATCAAGCTAAGGGAAAAATTTAGGGACACCATTTTTTTATTTATGTTCATGTTAATACATTGAGACATTAAATTCAAAATCTTTCTGGGACAGACATGGCTTTATATGAATGAATTAGTTCCCTCATCCTCCATTTAATTTATAAAATACATTTTCAATTAGAATTCAATGGTACTGTATGTTAATAATTCCCCATTTAAGTATTAATAATTTCAATATATAGAAATAAGTCTCTATAAAAGTGACGGGAAGTGGATAATCATTGATAAAACTATTCATAGTGCTACTCCCCATGTTCTAAAAATTTATTCCACCAATCCTTGAACTATTCTTGATGAGGGATACCGGTTTAACATTAACTCAATTAGGGTGAAAACTCCAAATATGGAAATTCATTGAGTCGGGTGTGTTGCATTGGTCAATAAAACAATTAATCCCATCAATCATATTTAATTTATTAATTAAGAAGATTTATATTTAGATAAGTCACCACCGATGAAGGGAAAGACTATTTCATAGTCTATACGTATCAGCCTAACCCTCGAGTATCTTTACTACTGATAATTTCTAACCAATCTTTGGACTAAATAGCCAAAACTCAATGAGAATGTTTATATGAATCCAAAAATAATATGTAATGAAAAATTTATAATAATAACCCCAATCTCAAGATGTTAGCTTTAAAAAAAGTGGCCAAACATCTTAGAGGAGGATCTTATTTTATGAGAATAAAAACAACGCCCCCACATTATATTTAGGATATGAAGAAACCCCAATATTATCTGACAGATCTAAACATTCCCAAAAATAATCTTCATATGATAATAAATTAGAATAATAAGGGGAATAAGATCATTGGTATTCCCATATAGTGTTTTAGGAATGTGTATCAGCTACTATTTATGAATCAAGGAATGCTAGACTGGGAATGGAGGGGGTCTCAGGACCTATACTGATTAGTGTCACCATGGATCATAAATAAAATGATAGAAAAATATAATTAATAAAATACTAATATTTATTCATTTGAAACTCTTTAAATATTATCCAGTTGGACCTCGATACAAATACCAATCATTTGGGTCTACATTACGACCACTCGGGTATTAATAAACCTGCATGGGGAGTGCAAGTTGCTTGTACGACCATGGTATAAATCAATGTTTAAAAACTCATCAAGAAAACTTCATTTATTAATACCAATAACCTAATTAAAATTTTAAAATATTCCACATCAATATACATACCTATATAATATTAATATGCATCGATTTTCAGTATCATACCCCGTATTTCCATGTTATTGATCTTCCAATCCTGATCATGATTTTTTGATCAATGTAATGACCAAATTTTAAGAAATTTCTATTATGTATGGATATCCTATATATAAATAGATTTAATTTCGCTATAAGTTGACCAAACAAACTCAAATCACCTTTTCCTGAATATCTATGTTGTCATATATCAATGTGTCATGTATCATATATTCAATCTCTTCATAGATAAGATCATAGAATTCAATGTGGACTATATGGTATCCATATATTAAAAAAATATGATATATTTGACAATATTTAAAAATATTCAATAAACTTTGGAAACACCACTTGAGGGGAAAAACCCTAAAATGTAATTTTTTTGTCCTATTAGGAAAATTCTCCTACTTTGAAGTACACGACCATGTAATAGAATTCAACCCTGAAAATATCAGGGTTATACTAGACATGCCTCATCCTTGAAACTAAAAATATTTGAGAGTAATGCTTGGGAATATCACTTATATTGGGAACTTTATGTCCAACCACACAATAGAATTATTTCCCATCACATAACTTTTCAAGAAAAAAGTCACCTTTCTGTGGGATAGATATGTTTTAAAGTATTTCAATGATATATATAGGTATCTTTTGAATCAATAAGTATTTATGCTTCCCATATAAGGGAGGAATCTCTTATTCTATGTGGAAATCCTGATGAGATCACTCAGTGACCACCTCAATCTGAATAATGACATGAAAAAGGGAAAAATCTCTATTATCTTTTCATAGTAACTTTGGATACTAAGAAAAAATATTTTAATATAACAAATATCTTCCTTTCATTGATATATATAGTTTATAAGCTGACACAATACGTAAAAACTACAAGGTTCACCACATCTATCACGTTAACCCACTCATGTATATACTCACCAGTTAGATGTTTACTAAAAAATATACCACTGTGGGTGGGCATCTCACAATAGATATATATCATGTTCATTTCCTAGAATACTGTTAAATGGAATTGTTAAAATATTTCCCCACAGCACACCCCATCCCATGAAACTCACCTTTGAAAATAAAAATCCTTTAAAAGGATTACTTTTTGATCAATTACATCCCCCAATAATGGAATATGTAATTTGTTAATGCTTTTAAGGCCACAAGATGAACAAGGATATATAACCTAAAGAATAACTTGTTATCTTGGGGATTGTCTTTAGCTCTCCAACAAAAGTAGTTCTGTGATACTACATTATATTATCGTATGGATGACTTGACAACAATGTAAAATTTCAAGCTCTAATTTCATGAGTGGTGCTAGACCTATAGATACTAGGGGAAAAATTGAACATCATTAGTGATTTAGAGTTCAAAACCAAGTAAATCCATATTTAATATTCCATCAAGAAAGAAGATCTAATTCTATTACATTATTATGTATGGGGGTTTTTAGAAATATTCCTATAAAATACAAAACTATTTTACATCACACATTCCTCGAACACCTGATAAGATAAATTAGATAATGCAACTACAACCTTGGAAGACATAAAATAGGATGAGATGGTCATTCACATAAAAAATTGTAGGTTTGACTCTCTACTCAATAATAATGACATGGAAAAGATCAATGAAGTCAATAACACCCTTAATCCATTAAAACCATCATCCTCAGTGATAGATACCATAATTATATGTATTTTACCCATAATAGATTAACTTTAAAGTGTTATTATTCTACTGAATCAAACCATGAAGGAATAAATCTAGTGGTGGGTAAAAAACATCATCCTTATATGATGAAGTGAATTCCTAAAATGTCTTCTATAATTGATTCTTTTATAGAGCCCTCCATAAATGCATCAAGGTAGGATATACCATCATCATGATATAATAATTCCATGACTTCAATTATGGAAACTAGCATTCCAAAGCTATTATTCTCTATAAAATAAAACTACTTGGGTACCTCTAGCCAATAATGATGCTTGACTACATGTATTTCAAAAAATATTCATTTATTTTCAGATACATTCCCTCATCATTCATCGATCCACTTAATTATTTCACACATACAAATAATCTTGGTTGTTTACTATTTAGGGGATAGATTTAATGGTCCCATATTCCGCCACTACAACTAGATAGGTCAAATACATCATTACTTCTACTGATTTTTTTGTGCTTGTGTTATGTAAATTTCCCAAATGGAAGTAAAAAAATGAATTCATCAATTTCATGAAGACCATTATACTCACCGGTTTTGGTTTCCATCACTTAGAATTTACAGAAAACGACTCTAATTTGTGCCATTTTAAATTCCAAATGGTGTATCAAGAATAAAATAATCAATTCAATGTCTCATCCTACTACCATACGCTAAATAATGAATAGATAGAGGCATTCAAAAAACTATATGAAATAAACTTTATAAGATAGTAAGAAAATATTAGAAATATTGTCCTGAAAAAAATTTATATTCTCTATGATTTTATCATAGTATTACTCATACCACCACCTTATGAAACCCATATTCAATTTCATATTGGAAAAGTTATGTCTTTCTTATTGAGTTTTATCTACCCTCAATAAAAATTTACACATTCAATAAGATTTTTAAATATGAACAGTCCATGATTTTTCTAGTCATGTTAGAGTGAATTTATGATAAAAGATACACACATTTCAAAACCTTTAAATCAATCATAATTACGTCACACAGGCATTTAAAAATAAGGAAAACCTCATCTAATTCTTCCATAAAGAACTAGTGATGGCCTTGAGAACTACCATGTAACATTGGAAGCCCCAAAAATTGAACTTAAAATTGTATGGAACCTATTCCATACACATGGTATACTCTAAAAATCCTTTTCCTTAATCACAATAGATAGTGAGAACATTACACCCACTACTAGTGAAAGGATTATAAAGAATTACTTTTTATAAATTCAGGTCGATTTCAAATTTTCCTTGCAGCTTGATGTAAAAATAGATAGAATAATTTCCTCCCCATATGACAATAAATGGCTTCGAATAATTCCTCACCATATTACAGTAAAATATAAAACAATTTAGTCATAGTTGCATAATACTAAATGTCACAACATGTGATAATCTATATTCATCCATCATTACTCTTCATGATTGTTTTTTTGGGAATAATTTTCCTTACACAAGATTCATGTCCATATAAAAATTCATTGTTCGTGTTTATCCCCATTTATCAATCATTAATGTGGAAAAACAACCTCATATTATAAAAAATACACCTTTCCTGATTATTATAATTTCAGGATATGAAGTGGTGCCCTAATTCCGTATTTTGGACCAACTATAAATACAATTATTTTTACTCTTGGTGCTCATGATCTTACTCATTCATGTAGGGTTCTTTATAATAGCCTAGAACTAGAACAAAGAAACCTATTTTCCACTACACATGATGATGATATGTACATATAGATTTTGAGAAGAATATTTGATTTTATGCCAATTAATGTTATATATTTTTTAATGTCAAGCCTATATGACCCAAACACATGTCTACTTACAATAAAAACCGAACGTTTTACTAGATATTGAAGCCTAATTAAATAAAAAATGGTTCCTCTCCATTGGTTCACACTAAGATGAATCCATTCCAATTTTCACATTATCCATTTTAGTGAAAAATCCACCTATTGACAGGGCATTCTCACATGACCTTAAATTACAAGAAACTTGAGTTGTTAACACATGAAATTAAAATGAATGATATAAAATCCACCCCATAAAAAATTATTTTTTAGATTTTTCTATCCCACAATAAATTAAATTGTTCTGAGTTATCCATCCAACATAATCCCAAATTGCTTGTAAGGGAATTTTCCATATGAACCCAATTAAAATAACACCCTACCTTATATAAGTGCTTTGTATAAAAATGTTTAAATCATTTTTTCATATTGATTCAATGGTTATGGATGTAGTAGAAAACCATAATGTCATGGTTCATATAATCTGTGACAAAAATTTCACCCTTATCAGGACATCATGTGGTGTAATTATTAGCATTTTTGGAAATTTAGTTACCCCTGCTTCCCATATTTTAGTCCCATACATATGTTTGATTTCAATACATTATTTTTACACAAGGAAAATACCTTTACCTATTCATTCCATGTTTCATTATTCCTTTTATCACTGTAAAAACCATATATTTAATACCTCTTGTCCAAAGAGAAATCTAGATCTATATAGAGAGATTTTATATCAAAGAACTACATGTTGCTCAATTCCTTTCATTTTAGGATACAAAGTGACACATGGATCTCATATCTTAGTCATATCCAATGATCCCATCTACATCATCCCTCTCTCTATTATATTATTTCAGACCCTTATTCACTTTATATTTCGTAATGGGCCTACATTATGATAAAGTTGTCATTATTTCACCCTGATACATGAGAGAAATATATATTGAAGTGAACTTATAAGAACTATGTGCAGCTTGATTACTATTAGAAAAGGATACATAGTGATGTTTGGATATCTTAGAATAGGATGAAACATAAATCTCAATCAAACCCCCTCATCTTCATGGTTCATGATCCTTCATAAACACATGTGAGGATTTATCCTGTTGCTCATCAATTCTAACTGGATGCATTATTTTTCTCACAGGCCATATCTATGCATATTCCTCCATATAAAGGTCCTTTCATATAACCTAAAAACTCTAATAATATTAGTCATTATCTCATTATGTTAAACTATATGACATATGGTATATCATACAGGTCTTTAATCTTTTTAGAGTTGTTCATCCTATACGGCCTAACTTCCAAATATGAGATCCAGATATATGTAATAGAGAATATCCTAGTTCCAATACCATTCAATGATAAAAAAATTCTTTTATCCTGAAAATAATATAGATATATGATAAAAATTTATATTAATAACTACATGTGGTTTAATTATTCTCATCACATGATACGTAGTGATATTTGTATTACTTATCCCAAAACCAACAATGAAATTTTAAATATATCAAAACTCCATCAGTGTGTGGTCTTTTACTGTATGTAAGGATTTTAAAATTATCCACACATCTAAGAACCATTTATAGAGGCCTAGGTCATACCATGGGCATCAAAAAAATAATCCTCTAGTATTAACCCCAAAAAGTAAAAATAACAACATATTACTAAGAACAAATTTTTGGATGTATTCCTATCCTTTCAAGTTAAAAGTGAAATCCATGTTTTCTATCATGGGACTAGACACATATTCTATTTCTATAAAAACAATTCTTTCTATATGGTCCTCTCATTTATTATTTTTATTCATATATTGTACTCCATACTGGGATGGTTTACATTAAGAATTACAACTTAAATAATTCCCATCATTTATAGATACATGATGTTTCTTAGATCACCTGTATTTGGCATATCTGAAAATCCCATCTACATGACTTATGGTGCACAAGATATTACTCATTTATGTTGTGTTTCTTATAATATCCTTAAATTAGAACCAAACACCCGTATTTATCTTCATGTGAGATATATCTATATAGAGACCCCACACTAGATATATGTTCTGATATATTCCTATTATTCTAGGAAACATAGTGACTTCTCAATTTCTTATTTTCGGTATAACTAGAAAATTATTTCCGTCCTAGTGATTCAATTATTCATGTGCTATATTTGTGAAGGAATCCTACGCAGAGTTTCTTATATTAAGTCCCTAAACTAGAAGAAACTATGTTTCTTATCATATAACCTTAAACTAAATGGAATTCTAGTCTTTACTGCATCCCGTTAAATTAAATGACATATTGTTCATATTGAAAGACCATAAAATTACTCAATGTTATCCACTGTATATAACATAAGTTTACCTATAATAGAGAATATTCATGTAAGGTTTACTAACATATGGTTTCTCTATAAATTTACAATAGGATAAAAATAAAATTTCTAAAAAACTATGTCCTCGATATTGGGACATACACTATGTTTATATTATGTTTGGTACCCTAATTGCACACTAGAACACCACATTTGATGTGACCAAGAAGACTTTTATGGTTTGAATTATATAGCATAATAAAATAATTCCCTAAAAAATAACATTATATGGGTTGATTATTGTTTTAAAAAGATACTAAGTGACAAATTTGTAATATATTTCAAACCCAACGACAAATAATTACAAATTTACATTCATTTTAGGTGGTCTATAACAAAAAAACCATGGTCAGTTTAGTACTAGGATATCCCAATCACTATTTTAATATCCACTTCATGCAGACCATACTATATACATCGATGTTCTTAGATCACCATAAAAATTCAATGGCTACTAATAATGTGAAAATATGACTCTAAATGAAGCCTCATATTGATAATGATATTCATGTCCCTATATCTAACAACACCAACCAAAGACAAGTTTTCATCATAATTATAGGAATTTATAACCCCATAATCCCTTAAAAATATAAATATAGAACATATAATTCAAATTTTGTTCAATGATCATCATCAACATACTTTTCCTATCTCATCACATGCTGAATCAAATACCACTGGTTATAATTTACATAATCTTCATTCACTATTAAAAATTTCTAGGGATCACTCAGGTCTTGCTCCATATATCGGTTATCATATCAAACCCCTATCACCGATCTATGAATTATGAACTTAAACTATTTTTCACCTATCACTCATATGTTATACTATAGTATTGGGATAATTCTTTATAATGGATTTTTCTTTGACCTCTCTAGACATATTATCTCAATATTTGGTCAAAACAGCATGACCTTAAACCAAATTAGCAGTTGGTATGAGCTATATGGAATTTAACCCCCAAAATACCTTGTTTTAGCATAATTAACTTGAAATATCATCACCTCTCTATGTGGTAGACTATATTCACATATGGATTTCCATTCATGTTGAGTATGTTTATCCATATATTGATAAACAATATCACAAATTGGTTAAATATGTATGTCCGAAAATCCAAAAACTATTATTCCAATTTGAAGGGCCTTAAAAATGAACAAACAATGTTATTAATTGCAAGACACATATACAATTAATGAATGATACAGAAATGATTATCACTTTAGAAAACCATAAAGAGTGTCATTGAAAAATATTTAGTCTCTTCTTGCTATGTATTCCTATTTCATTGCATGGAAAAAAGATAGAGTGTAAAATGGGAAAAAGGCATTAATACTATGTGGCACACTATATGGCCTTATAAAAAGTAATGATATGCTCACTAGACCAATTAGTCTATGAAAATGTTAAATAAAACCCAATGTTTTTATTTTCTACATGTGTGGTGTAGCAATTCCATGTTATATCCTTTTGACATGAGAATGTGTTCAAAATATAGTGTTATAACATTTACTGTGATAACACCATTCTTGAATATCATTTCTCCCATAAAACTACATAATTTTAATGTATTTTAATTTTAAAAAAAATTAATGGCTATTGTTAATAAGTTCATTAGAACCCAAAGGAAACCTCTACATTGTAATGATTATAGTGGCTCCATATTTAAACCTAATAACTATAGTTATATATCATTCTTAGTGGAAGGTATTATAATCCCCTTGTACACCCTTGACAACATCATAGTATAACCATTCATTCAAAATTTGTCAACGTTCATCCCCCATGTACTTGTTCTGTGCCATAATTTTATAATTCAAGTGTCTAGAGTTATAATTTAAAAATTATATAACCTTGATAACAATGTTGATTCAAATATCATTGATGTTACACATTTTTACATCATACCCATTTTTAATGCAAGAATATGAAATCTTATTCTTGAAATATTTGTGGTCCATATCATGTGAAACAAAACCACATGACATAATGGTTTGAGAATTGTGTCCCTAAATTGGTTAGGTTTTATTTTCCCAGGATTCCATCTATAATACCTCATGTTTTGGTCAAATTTAAATTTACTCAAACCAATGATTTATTGGATTAAGATGTATAAACCTAAACTACACAAGGAAACATACATAGTAATTTTCACGCCAAAAATATATAAATGTAGGCCTAGGAAAATGTAGAGTCTCTGCTCACTATGCATGAACATCACATCTCCTAGATATAAAATTAACCATTTTAAAAAGAATAGGAATAGAAATTTTCACTTTGAAAAACCAAAATGTAAACCCAAGAAAAATAACATTTCATTAATGGCAAACATCCCCTATCCAAGGTTTAGGAAAAATGTAGGGGGAAAATTAAAAGATTCAATGCTTGAGGGTCAACCATATGACCTCAGAAAAAGTCAATACATTCTTGATAGATCCCTCAACCATGGAAAAAAATCAGAGCACCCATTTTTATTACTTTATATTGGTTATGGAGATTTTTGATAGATATATCAAAGAATAATTTCAACATATTGGATCCCTTTTGAACATCCAAATCCTTCTCTCAAATCCACCCTCATGATCTTCATTGTGCTAAGTCACTCATTTACCATTTTTGAATAAACCAACCATAGTGCATAATTATGGTACATTTGACTCTAAATTTGGTCTGCCTATACATATTTAAGTGGGTATATCATAGAGGAAACTATATCTTATATACATGTTATCTAACCACAGTTTATGGTGATGGTACATATGCCACCATATTTATCCTTTCTATAGTTGTCTAAGTTCACATACTTAGGAATAAAACAAAATACAAGGTCCTTTATCTCATTGAATCACCCTAACATATTATAATTAAGTATATGATTCTATATCTATCTTACCAAAATCTATTGAAGGGAACACAAGCATGAGATTATGGGTTATCCCTTATTTCATTCATGTCTAAAGTAGATAAAAATTGGGATTTTTAATACATTCCACTCAATATTTATATGGATTAAATGATTTTCATATTACCAATTATGAGTGTAATAGGTTATTTTGAGTTAATATTGGGGTAAATAAAAGAGTAAAAAACATAAAAATAATATGAAGTGGATATTTTCAATTTTCATTGACTTTAATACAATGAAACAACCATAGGATAGAGTAACGCTTCCTAAAATAATGATGTGATATATCTAAATCTTCTCCCAGTAGAGGATTAGAGTAGATTAACAGATATATATTTTTATCAATATTTTTTAAAACCATTGTTAGCTTTAAAATTTTATCATCCTTAGTTGGGGGTAATCTCTACACCATAGTAGAAACATCATCGTATATATGCTCTTATTTCTTATCCATCCTCTTGTGTTCTATTGATTTTTGTTGAGAAACATTTTTTTATAAATGAATGTGATATATGGATGTTTTTCTTTTTTTTAAGCTAAAATTTAATGCTCCATTAATGTCTCAACCTAGTGAGAACTTTTATGAAGTGATGTAACCCAATGATTGGAGAAACATGTTGATGATTCCAACCTATAGAGAGATAATTACGAAATTTTCTACAACACCCACACATAGAACATATATATCATAACTATATAGATATATTTCTATTTGTACCAACCATATACCAATCACATAAAGAGATTCATAGGTTAGTGTAATTTTCTTTTAAATACTATCATGAGAGTTTCAGAAATCAGTTTCTGAAATAAAATCCACATATGCTCTTAAGAAGTATATCAGACATTGAGTGATTATTGATTTGAAATAATGTATCTTCTTGAGACTAAAATATATTTAAAAAATGTATCAGTTAGAGGGGTCCTTTATAAATCACTCTATTATCTTATGGGTCTCCAAATTATCTCAATTTATATATTATCTAAAAATTCAGATACATAAATTGTTGCACTCTCGATCTGTTCCTCTAATAGCGAGAACATTACAAAAGTTAAAGCATGAATAAAATAACCATTACATACCAAATATAATAAAATAGTTATCAATTACCACTTTCTTCCAATGGATCACAAACTTCTTCATCAAATTATTATCCCTATGACAATTCTGCATGGGAATCTAATCTGACGATTTCATCCTCACATTTCATTATAGGGATATCATTTACTATTTCTACTTCATTAATTGGAACATAAATAGTGTCCTAAACAATTTCCATGGTATAATAATGAAACATATTTTGACTCCTTCTTGTGAGAGTCAAAGTTTTATTTCTTGGGGTAAGGATATCTTGATGTCGTAAACCTTCTTATGGGCTCCCATGGCCCACATCAGACTTGTCAAGGGGATTCCAGCTCACTAAATATTGAGTTTAAAACATCTCTAATTAGATAATTTAGATTATATTATTCTCCCATTGGTCAATCAACCTAGATTTTATTTCTAAAAGATCAACACTATGAGCTCTGGGCTCATGTAAGTATTCCACGAAGTAAAATAGTTGAAAAAGATAACGTTAGAAAGAATTATTCCCATATATCTCCTTCTCGACATCCTTGAATGTATCTTTTGAGGCTCAAACAACTATGTTCAGTAACTTGTCTTCCACCATGGTCATAATTTTTTCATTAATGACGATCCTTGTTATGAAATTATTTATCAGTAGGTTGATATTAAAGGTGATGTTTTCCCTTAAATGACTATACTTTTATCACCCACTCCTCTATTAACCTAGGTGACTATAGTGGTAATAGTCAATGTACCCTCTACCCATGGTATCATTCCTCCATTGATTGGGGGAGGTAGAACATCCTAAGAACACCTTTAATAACACTTGGGATTCACCTTATACAGTTCACTTTCAAAGAGAAAATAATATAAAATCAGAGAAAGTATTTTCATAGTTCTCAAATGAGAATAGAATAATGAGTTTGAGGAGTAACCTATATAATTTTTAATAATAATATTGGATAGTATATCCATATTTTTCAAATATATGATCATATGTGTAGGTGTATAAAGACATATCTCTTGGGGATAGGGTCCTAGTGGTTGGATGATGGAAATTGGATCTAACCCCCTTGACTTCTTATATAACCCTAAAACTAGATGACCAATCCTAACATTCTAGGGTGTCCAGTCCTAAAACACTAATTGGGGTGCTATCCAGTATTCACATGAGATAATACATAGGTTAATGTGACACCCCGATTCTCTTCAAAAAAAAGTAAATGTATATATTAACAGTAATATTTTGAATGTTACATATAATATTTTTTATTATAAACCATTATCTTATGATCTTGGGTTGATGAGGTAATTTTATTCATCATCAATGGAACAGTTGATGACCCCATTGGTGGGGAATTGATTGTCCATGTATAAACCCATATTATAATAAGGAATAAACTATTGGTTGCGAATATTATAATATCTATCTCTACGATAAATTTTCTATCCTCTGGATGATACTCTTAAAGTTGAATTATAGGGATACCATCACATTTCTAATATGAGGGATATATACACCAATTTGATGGGTGGACCATCAGTTCACGTGGTTACTGGCTAAGGGACATTTTTACTAGATGTGTGTAGATTTTGTATTTATAAATTCTAAATTGGAATCAAATCACAATCCTTTATGGCTTGATGATGACCCATGATCCTTTTATTTTAGCTACATCCCAGAACTCTCATCCTCAACTTGGGCCTCACCCTGTTATTACTATCTTTAAAATATTATCATTGTTTTTTGACATGTTGTATCTTAAATTATTATTTTATAAGAAGAAAATACATGATATTGATATGAGGATTTAAAAACATCATCATCTCTATGTTCCTTATGGGACATTAAGGATTCCTACATTCCCTTATCTGATGTTGAAGATGTAGTCACCCAGGGAAAGTTTCTCTACATAATTCCCTCAGGGTTCAAGGAAATCCAAGTGTAGTAATATACATTTATAATCATGACAAATTCACTCAAGGAAGGTCCTTTGGTCATGGTTTTTGTGTTCCCCATGGAAACCACCACCCAGAGCAACTATACTAGTATGGGATGCTACAATTTCCTAAAATCTATTAATAGTGTCATATTTGGCTATTGTACAAACCAAAATTTGTTTAAAAGATGATAAGGTGTATGAAAATAATAGATGATATAAAAATAAATGTAGGTAACATGGACAGAGTCCCTCCCAACCATCATGCATGATCACATTTCACATTCACCATGATCTTCATTAACAATGATCCTTGTGGGAGGTGAAATGTATAGAATAATGTTGAATCAGGAGTATAGAATCAAAAGTGTTGTGTTTGAATAATAGATGAATTATCGTGTCCTAATAAAAGTGAGGAATATGATAAATGGTTATAATATATTTTTGGGGTTTGAACCTCCCCATGGAGCATGTATGCATTAATGTGCACCACCGCCCATCCCCACCATACATTTAATGGCATCAAAATGAAAAAAAAGCAATTCCATTTCTCAATGTGCATCAATAATTGAGGGATATTTTTTAGAACCAACACCGCTAGACCAATCGAGTCCCCAATTTATATATTTGATACTATTAAAAATTCTCTTGTCCTAACATAATTGGGGGAGTTATGGACAGAAATAAGATATCCACTCACCCACATAATTATAAATCTAGCTAGCTAAGATTATGTTAGGTTCACTGGGTTGGTGTTATATCCCCACTCCACATAGTGGGCGCACTCTACCTCTAGATAACATGTTATCAATATTAAACTATATTTCTCAGAAAGACTTCCCCTAAGGTGTTTTTAGATTGGAATGTTTCCAGGAGAAACCAAGATGAACTTCATCCACACCTTGAAGTTGATGCCGATCTACAGACGGGGTTCCTACCCATGGAATTATTTAATTTTTTCATTATTGTTTGTTAAAATGAGGTAATTCACCTATGTTATCCTCAAATATCCTTCATGGTGAGAAATTAATTATATAGATATATATTCTATGATTAGTTCTACATAGACTTTATGGATATATATTAGACTGATGATCACTTCTATATAAACCAATGTAAAATGATCATTTTTGGTATGCAATGACTCAGTAGCTCAAGGATTGTGTCAAATTTATTATTCAAATACATCTACAATATATAGATAGATTCATAGATTAGTAAAAACATCACTTTTTTCTAAAATTGAAGACATATATGGTGAACCTAGTATTCAAACATTCACTCAGGATTGACACCACTTCATGGGTTCAAATCCCAAACATTATTACAACCTTGAAACTAGTTAGTGGTTGAGTGGAAGAAAACTATCATAAAACATGTATTTAAACTTTTGGTAGGTTAATTCAGTTATCTAGGTTATATTTCGAGTGATGTAATAGACATTCTTTGCTAGTCTCCCCTTCATTGATATAAAAACACATTGAGGAGATATTCGGTCTACCCAGATTTGTGTACTCAAAAACCAAGGGTGGAGTATCAATCCAATTGGGATCGATATTTTGAAATCCTCCTTGAGTTTTTTTCTTTATAATTTAATGATAATAGATAGGTAGTGCCTCTTATTATTCCCTCACGTGATCCCTACAAGTTCTAACATGTGTGACTTATACTATCAGGCCTATCCTATTTCGACATGTCCATCCATGATATCAATTTGAGCAATGGGTTAAAAATATTAAACTATGTTAAAAAATCAATTTCGTATTAAATTACATTCAATATAGTTTTGTTTTATATAATAAATAAGGAAATAAAAAATATTTCAGTGAAATGATAGGTTAGGCATTGAAATAAGTAGGTGAAAATAGGAAAATGTAATTTTTTTACCCATGTGGCTTCACCTTGGTAGTTTTTACCAGGTTTCATTTCCTATGTAATGGCACCCAAGAATATTCACATAGCTCAATTTTCTAGTTCAATTCATCCATTTGAAGGAATTAGGAGAATAATGCCCAACACATTCACACTTATACGAGAATAAAGGGATATGTTTTGAACTGAACTTTTGTAGATGATTAATAATTGAGTGAAAAGAATGTTTCAAACTATAGTTTTCACTCAGGAATGAATGGTGCGTAGAGGAGGGGGTGGTCATAGACTATTTATTTAGGTCTAGTAATTTTTATGCCCATTTAATAACGCACATCACAATAACGCATCACCCAATAACTAGTACACATCCCCAAAAAACATCTATATGAAACAATTTGAATGAAATAAAACATGACATCTGAACATTGATTTTTCACCCTAATCTATGATGCACATAAACACTGTATTTTGGAGCCATTATCACACCAAAGTAAGATTTAGCATATAATTTGATCCTCTATATACCGATTGGGTCCAATTTTATGTTAGGGGATTTTTTGGCACTACCATTTTGAAGGGGTGTAAATTTATATCGAAAAGGAAATTCCGTAGTAGATTTAGGTATGAATATAATCGAGATCTTTTGGAACACCTATGTTCATTCACCTTGGTTTCCATTCCTGTTCCAAATCACGTTTCCTTATCCCCCCTTCACAGGATCCTTAGTCTCCTAGCATGAAATTCATAAAACCTTATATATTGTAATCTAAGGTCAACACACAAAAGGTGACAAACAAATAGGAAATAAAAATACCACTACTTGATCAGCCCTAATGTACCCTTCTATGCATGTTTTATTATAAATAGGACCAATTGGTGTACATTTTAGGAACAAGGTAGACCTAAAGGAATTCAAATAAACACTATCTATGCACTCATAGACATTCCATCTTCCTTTAAGATAACATAACATGTCATATAAAACTAAATAAATAAGTAGAATATGGTGTTATTTAGTTAACAAAATGTTCAATACATCAAAAATAGAATGAGAGACCACTTCTCTACTTGTTTTCCAAATTTATAGAGAATGGATACATCATAGATATTACATTAAGGTGTCACGCACCCATGTCATAACTTTTACTCCAAAATATGGAGAACCATCACCCATTCCTCAACAATAGGGTAGACTATTTCCAAGGACTCCTTAATAAGGGAGGCTTCAATCTGGTCCCCATAATGGGAAGCGACTTCACCCTAATATCTAGATTAGTGTAACACTTTTCCTTATCCTATAACTATAGAGACACATCTTCCTCCTCCTGAAATTAAGGTGAAAACTTCACCCTATCATAAATATTGGGATACCATCCACCCAACCCTAAAACTAGGCTGAAACATTACCCCACCCTATATAAATGGGCAACATTTCTCCTTTATATTCTTACATGGGAAAGCCTCTGCCTAAACCTCCAACTAGGGAATTGATTCGATCTACCATCATGGATAAAAATTCCCTCACCAATATCTCTTTTATGGGAACCATTATTACCCAAACCATATACCTAGGATCCACATTCACCCTGGACTCCTACCTAGGTGTCTATCCCTTTATTTATCTTCCACAACCTCATGATATAGAAAAATGGGTCATAAACAATAGCATACATCTCATTAATCATGTATTACATTGATAAAAGGATTTCTCCAATAAATCCTCCACAAATCTTAGGATACTCAAGATTATTAAAATCATGTGTTCCCTTGATAACAAGGGTCCCTATCATGAGAAAACTAGTAAATCCTCTCCCATCTCATGTTTTCCAAAAAGGCTAACCCATATTTAGAATCTGATCTACCTAGAAACCTAGTGGATCCCTTTGATCCACCTAGTGACCATTTTCCCAATGACCCATCATTTCTCAAAGCTTCATATTTACCATAAGATATGATTATTCATAAATCCCCATGATTCAATCCTACCTCAAATGACTATATTCCCTATGAGTTAATTTCATGTAAGTGGGCCATATTCCCTATGAGTCTCATAATACCTTATCTTGTTTGGTTACAAACCGACATGATTAACCAAAAGAGGTAGCACATGTGTATTCTCCACATAGTATTCCACTATATCACATATAATGTCATATATGTCATTACAACATGATATTAAACTACATAGTATAATCCAATCATATAACCATTAACTATGAAACTCGAATTAAATAGCCTTTATACATATTAACCAGAATACATGGGAAGCCTATCTGAGGTTCAATCCCAACACTACATAGGTCCTTTATGGATCACATTAAAATTAAATTCATTAGGTTCTGGTTTCATGATATTAAATAGCACTTAATTTTCTCCTATATGCATGATTTTAAACGAAACTATGTATATCCTTGCTACATGACCTTAAAGGGAACTATGTGTCATGTTACGTATCACCAAACTATATGGGATCTCATTACCATCATATATAATCATGGGAATCCCCTTCCATGGGCCTAATCCAAACTGAAAATCCTACACCACCTCACTAGATAATGATTAAATCTAAATGCCTTGCAATATAGTTTTAAATTATAACATAACTAACTAACAAGTTAATGATAAGGAACATCTAATATATATAATGGATATGTATGAACCCATTTCTTCCTTGAAATAACATTTCCTTATTTTATGTAAATTCTCAGTATAAATGCTTAAATACAGCCTTATGTGGATTCTCATTGAATTCATAGAGGGATAAGGGGTTTTGAGGCTTTCTCAGACACCAAAGCCTATGTTTTTTTATGTTTCTGGACTATCACATAGTTAGTAAAAACTGTACGAGAAAGTCTGAATGTTTTGTATAAACCATGTGAGGATATATAGTGGCAGCCTATAGGCCACATGGTTTCTGTAAACTATGCAAGAAGAGGTGTACAAATGTGCGTCCATGTTTTTAGTTTTTTAAAAAATATAGAGGGAATATTTGAATGGTTTTTATATATTTTTTCAAATATGTGGGTAATCTATGTGGGTGCACCTTGGCCTATAGTAATCTATGTGGAAAAATCATGCGACCCATAAAGTTTTTGATTTTTTATTTTTAATTTAAATAAATATAAAATATAATCCTAAATATATATTCCATCTCTATGTTAAAAATCTCACTCACTTGAAAGATATGACTTGGTACCTAGGGTAGTTTTTGAGAGATCACTCCCATATGGGCTTGGATTAAAAGCCCATTTATCTCATTAGATTTGTGTTGGTAAGATCTAAATTTATTTTTAGCCATGACACTTTCTTCTGGAAATTGGTAGTGCTATTTGGATTTAGGATCTTATGCCATTATTTATCATTATTTATCTAGTTTTTAGATTTCTTATAGTCTATGGTGAATCCAGACCTAAAACTGGATGAGATATCAAGAATAAACCTATGGTAGGTGGTTTTTTGCCTTTCTCTTAGAATATATATATTTATATATACAGGGTTACGTACGACCAATTTCTGGGCATCTCCTAAATTGAATTTGAATCCTAGAATTGGTAGTTATGAACTATTCAGTTAAAGAGGGTTAATAATTCATTTTATAGGTTGTATAACTTGAATAAAAGCCACCACATGGTTTATTTGTCTTGAATTGACCCTTTTTATATTTTTTACATGGATTCCTATGAGGCATTCCTTTTACCCCTTGATCATAAGATGCCATTTGTGAATTTGTATAAAAATATAATTGATTAATCATTTCACAAATTCAATTGTAAATGAATTGAATTAAGGGTATGGGATGGATGAATTTACCCTCGACCTGTGAATTCAATTTGTTATCTACAGATGTATTTCATTGTGTATCTTTACCCATAACAGTATGGTTGAGGCTATTCTATTAGTTTATGAAATTGGCTTGAATTGATCTAATCATTGATTTTATAATGCGAGTTATATTATACATATGCCATGTGATTTTATAATATGATTTTTACGATTGTTATATTAAAAATGAAAATGTGAGTATTTGAAAGGCCTATGAATTTCCATCCCACATGAGCTATGATGAGGACATGATATGTGAAGGATTGATTAAGAATGGGAAGATTAATACCTTGTTATGTCCAAATGAATAAATGGAAGGACATGCAATTGAAGTTGAAGGTGAGTTATATGGGATACCTTTGGTTTCGGCCTTGAAATATCTAATGAAATGATGAAGTGAAATGGAATTGATTAAATGATTAAAAGGAAGGGGTGATACATGGATTCAGATAGGAATTCAATAGACATAATCTTATTTATATTGACTTATACTCCTTGGATGATACATAGTTTCACATTATAATGGCATAGATAGAATAAATGGATTGAACATATATACATCATGAGTGATACATGGATCCAAATGACAGATTCCATGGATAGACTCATTGAGGATTTTCTTATATTCTACGATATACATGGATTCTTATAAGAATTACATTGATGGACTCAATCGGAATATGAATTTTATTCCATGGGTGATACATGATATTACCTCAGGGAGCGCTGAGGATTGAATCAATTAGGTGGACTTTATAACACACCTAGATCAATCCTGGGTTCCTAATAGGTTTTCTAGGAATGGGCTAGCATGGTGTTGGTTGATATTGAACCTTGGATGATATACTTGAATTCCAAAATAAGAATTCCACATATAGAATTAGGTTATGAAATGAATCACAAAATTAAATGACTTGTGATTAGTCTCGAAGCCAAATCACGAGCATGGAGTCAATCTCGACTTTTATTGCTTAGATGACCTAATGAGGCATTTGTTTTGCTTCCAGTTACACTAGTGATTTTGGGATTGAGATAGTCCTCAAGACATATAAATTCAATATAATTGAACTATTAAATGAATATAGATAGAATGAAATTAAATTAAATGAAATGAAGAGCATATAGAGTGTTTTTTTCAGGTAATTCCTTGATTACTACTTTTCTTTTGGAACAATTGATTTCATATATATTCACTAACTATTAGGCAAAAACCATGGGAGGATTCCTACTGTGATTTATTTGACACACTATATGGGTCACCTTTTGGATCCAAAAAATAATATTATAGTAGGTAATGATAAGATAAAGTGCCCTCTTATAGGTACATGATTTTCTATATAGGAGGAGGAGAGTTTGGGATGGAGATGGGGATTACGATTCTAGTATGATTATTTTGAACATTTTTTACTTTTTGGAACTTTTTTATGTATGAATTCTATTTAACTATTTGGGTTTTTTTATTAGTAACATGTGACATGTATCATATTGTATTATATGATATGACTTACAGATTTATTTATACTATCAGTGTTCCACTGTCTGTATCTACTATGTGATTTACTGATTCTGCTATCGAACAGTTGTTGTATTTCCACTATGTTACACTCTACTAATGTGGTAATAGCCTCCCCACTGACACACTTAGTCTATCACTTCTAGTTTGATTCCTGTATAATTTTTGGAGATTCACTTGATTCCATCTATCCAAACACGTATGGAGCACCTTCAATTCAAAAACGGAACTGGGACATTACAAATTGTTAAAAAAGATTTCTTTTCAGAGTTTCTTTATTATTTAGTGATAGTGGAATGAGATTTAGTTGAAATGGATTTTAGTAATAGATCGTTCCCATAAGTAGCTAACCTATTTACATGGAAAATCAAAATTATCTTGAATTTAATTTCTATTTTTCTGGATTTTTGACTATTACAGTTGATTTGATTCCACCGCTGGGTGATAAACCTGTATTATGCTATTATAATTCATATTATTTCATTTCTATTCTATTGAAACATGATGAGAAAATGGTATTCCATCCCACACGTCATATATGAACTTGTTAGAAATCACATTGAATGCATTTCTTCCATTCCATTTAGGATTAATTACTATTTGCATATTGTTATGATATATTTCAGGATAGTAATTCATTCTATTGTGATATGTATATTGGGATATGATATTTTTTTGATTATATTGATATGAATCTTTGGCCCTTGAGGAGTACGGGCAGTTATGGATCAAAATTTTAGAACCATTGATTGAAATTGAAAATTTAATAGTGATATAAATGTGAAACAAACATGAATTCAAATTAAATCTACATATTAATATGTTAATTGAATTAAAATGGAATGGAAATATGAATTATTATACTATTGAATGTTTCCAATACCGAGATTTTTTGTGGGAAATATGTAGTGTTTAGAGTGGTTTCGGTGAATCTTCTTTATATATTAGTTACTTTAGAAGCGGGGTGTGGGTTTGACTTCTTGTTAGAGTGTTTGACCTATCCTACACTACTACGCCACATGATTTGCATATATGTCTAGGGAATCTTGATAAAATATCAAAGCTACTAATTTTCAATTGTTAATTTAAGTTGGTTTTGATTAAATGAGAGTTATAATGAAATAAATATTGTGTATGGGATATTTATAAATTTGAGGTGGAAACCCAAATAATCGAGCTATGATATTAGAGCATGATATATCTTGAAATGGTTTTAAATAAAAAGGATGATCTATGATGTGATTTTGAAATGAAATGGTTAACTTCTAAAATGCACAACTATACCCATGTAGGTCAGTTTGGTAATGCTTCTTACATGATAACCCTATCTGGGAGTTTATAATTTCCTTAATGAATAATTTATATTGTGTTGCTTTTTGAAGAACCAATTTTAGTTAACATGGACCTTATTGGTTTCTTTATTTGTTAAAATTAACATATGTGCTAAATTGTTTAATAAAAATAGGACTTTAGAAATTTTATAATGTTTACAAAGAATGTTTGATATGACTTTACTAGTTTTTCACTTTGGGTGTGGGTTAAATTAGGTAAAAAGTGCTTTAATGTGATATTAGGTAGCTCATGATGAGTTTATATCTTTGAAATTTTAATTATTAAAGGTGAATCAAGGTAATGAATTGAATGTGGATCCACAAGTGGTGTCCTAGGATTAAAACCTTGATGTAAGGGTGGTTTAACTTCTCTTTGATTATCCTCATAATAGAAGTGCTGTATTTTTTTATAGGAAATTTTATTTTTACCAATGGATTTAATTATAGGCTTATGGACCACTGATATTCGTTTGGCATGACGTACTAATAGGGTTTACGCTTCATGCTTTTTAAATGGGCTACCCCATTGTAGGAATCACCCTTATAAATAATGTTTTTCTTATGATGTCATTGTTCGGACATTGTTTCCATTTTAGTTCCATTGTCCCATGAAGGAATAAAAGATTCTAAATGGAATTATTTTTCATATGTGTGGTCATGGTATCTTTGGACCCTGTTACACGAATGAAAATAAATTTCTCACTTCGAATAAGCTAGACATGCTGAGGGCATGGTCAACTAATTTTTAGGTCTCATGACATTATTTATTCTCCCAAAAATACTTGGGTCTCATGTTTTACCTAAAATGGTGGTGAAAATATGTAGAAATTGTGCATGGATTCATTTAAACTTAGAGGTACCAACATGATATAACCAAATGGTTTACACACAATGCTCAAACATGTGAAGAACAACATTCAAAATAGACAAAAAACTGTAGACCTTACTGCATAGTCGTGAACCTCCCCTCACACAGTTTACTCAAACCATGGGGCATGTAGGCCCCCACATTCCATCCTTTTACTATTTATACAAACCATTAATCCATCCCCATAAGGTTTGTACTGACCATGCGATAGGAAAAAAACACCCCAAAACATAGATTTCAGGCTCTGAACCGGCCCTGAACACCCCCGAGACCACTATGAACTCAATATGAATCCACATTAGCCTATATTTCAACATTTAAACTTTGAATTCACAAAAAACAATGAATAGTTTAATCACAGAAGAACCATGTTCTTACAAACTTACCCCCTTAGAGTAATTCATCCCCAAATTTCCATTCCAAGGGAGGTAAAACATGGTCTGAGAGAAGCTATAACCACTACAATAATACATTGGCCTCCCTCTCCAACGTCACATCCTATACTCGGTTGTGCTGCCATTGCACTTGTACTAGAGAAATAGACTGGCCTTGGATAACATTCATTCTATGATACACAATCCATATAGGATTCTCTTAAAAGGATTCATCCTCTTATAACTCAACCTTCTAAGGATGAAAAGAATTAGATGGGTATTAATAGTAATGTCACGGCTGAGAAACATGGATGGCATCATGTATATCCCAATACCTATGAAGTAACTAAAACTGAAAGTCTACCGACCAACTTATCTCTAGAATCTCGAATGGGCCAACATTCCTTGGTTAACGGTTACAAGGTTTCCTAATACTATTGTGTCCCAACCTTGGTGAAACACATAGGAAAACCTTATCCCTCACATCAAACTTTATTGGTATTCTAGGGTTATCAGTGTATGATTTCTGATGATATTTCATAGTAGACATCCACTTCTGAATCCACCGCACCTGCTCTATGATCTCATAAACAAGACAAGGCCCTAGCATAACTGTCTCTCCTACCTCTAACCAACAGAAGGGGGATAAAAAGGAATACCAAATAAAGCATCAAGTTTCACCATAAATATATTATACTAAAATATATTATTTTAGAAATATTTTAACAATGTTACATACCTATCCCATGAGCCCCCAAAATCTAGGATGCATGCCTGAAACATGTCCTCATGCACCTGAATTGTGCTTTATGGCAAGCCATATTTCTAGGGGTGGTAAGATGAGCTCATAATCACATGTGAACCTAAGTATCTCTATATCCCTTTAATGAAATATAGATTAAACCAAGCGTATATATATCTCAAAAATTATTATATGGGACAATGTGAAGTCATACTATCTCACAGATTAACAAACTTCCAAGTTCATCCACAATATAAGTTTCCATAATAGTTAGGAAATAAGAAACCTTTATGAGTCCTTCAAAAATAACCCATATATCATCACTACCATGAGGTTAAATTTTTAAACCTATAAAAAAATCCATATTAACATCATTCTATTTCTCCTCTGAAATGGGTAGTTACTGTAAAAGTGTAGCTTCTCGCTTGTGTTATGACTTCACATGATGATAGTAGGAACACCTCACAAAAAAACTAGATAAACCCCTTTTCATACCATTCCACCAATATCAGCGATCCTAATTAACTATACAGATAATGAGATAAAAGTTTCTTTATAGATTTAGCTGATGGTTCTCCCAACCATGGACCATATCACCCAAAGGGAAAATTTAGTGGCACGACACCTCCACCATCAGAATTCTCAACCAAAAATATACCTAAGAATTATAATGAAATTAAAGGCATTTTTTCCTTTAACTAGGAGAACCCAACTATATATTAGTTCATATCTAGGACCTCACAAAAAAGAAATAGTTAAATCCTAATAGACCAAAATTAAACCCATCATGCAAGATTTAAAAATAGACACTGCTGACCTATACACCACACCCCCCATAAACTGGAATCACAATATAATTGGTTCATCCGGACTATACCCAAGGAAAAAAATTGTAGCATGTCTGTCCGCATCCTACTTACTTATCTTGATGGTTCCGAGATTAGATGTTCAGTGCCTAGAAACTCAAAGTGGAATTCCTTCAACTAAGGAAATTTTCATTTACAATGATGATGTGTACAAATGCTCATAACTGACATCGGGTGATGCTTCTCATTCCAACCATCACCTGAACATTTAGAACTATTGTTTTATATCATGAATGAAGGTTTAACTCTGATCAATACCCCTAGATTCATTACCCATTGAATGTTTACCTCCAATATCAACTACAACTCTAGGATTAACTCATATTCATTGAAATGGATTCTTTGGGACGATCTCTAGGTTGTCCATACTCTCTATTATAAGTGAGAAAATGGTATAGACCCAAAACATCCATATAAGATCATAGAATGAACCTTGAGCGACATCAGTCTAATAGTCAAGTCAAAGAATATTTTTGGTGTTCTGGAGTCTGTCCAAATCATTCCTACATAGGAACCCCAATATCACTAAGGACTAACCAATCTCATTATAAACCATGAATCTAGTGAACAACACATAAATATTTCCCAAATTAATCCAACTGTTTTTCATCTTTAAAATGGCGTAAAATATATTCTCTCATAATGAATGAAGGACAACATCAAGATTGGAGAAAATACCATCTATAAACAAGACCACACTAAGAGGATATTGAAAATTTCCAAGAAGGACGATCAAATGTTTACTGGCCGGATTCCTTTGATCAAATATTCGATTCACATACTGACACACATCCAATAAGAAAATCATGATACCTTAATTACTAGTATCTTCCCAGGATCCCTCAAGATTATCCATCAATGTACATTCTAAATACAATAGTGTTTCACAATGTTTGAATATACATCCAACCATTATAATTTCCCAAAGTCAAGAAATCACTAACATCATTCAAACATTCATGCCCCAATGGTATTCTAGAAAAACCAACCATTTCCCAATAGTCCTCCTTGATTGTGGTTCTTCTACTTGGAAGGTCACGTTAAAAAAAACCGATGTGACACCCCCCAAATTATGAGTGTCCTCATTATAAAATATGGGATAAAATAGCCACTCCCAATAATTCTTGATTAGATTCATATTATATAAACATGTGTTTCTCTTGTAGTACATTATCATGTTCATCCTAGCATTTGTTCATGAAACACAAAACCATCCTGATCAGCATGTCAAAACACATGACCTTACTGAAAAGGCATCCCATGAATTGGGATGAACATGATTTCATAAATAACCATGTCACTATACTCCAGAGATGACCCAATAATGTAATCGACAAAACCATGATCATTGTTATCACTAAACATAACCATTTCATTAAATAATTTAACACTCAACATGAACCTTGCACGAGAACACATACTACGCTGAGGTTTAGAAGGAAAATGGATAATCCTAGATACTATCCATAGGTTATACACTCTAAGAACTCATGTATCTGATGGCCTGTATATGAAATTGACACAAGAAGTTTCATATCATATGAATGTAAAATATACTGATGAACTCCTAGGTCACTTAATGTTAGAAAACATAATGAAAATAATATTAATGAGTATTAAATTAAAAATGACATATAAATTTTATAGATTATTTAGTTTTTTGTGTTTTGGTAATATTTATTCATAAGAAATGATTAATATTTTTTAGGAATGAAGTATTAAATAATATGTTTGAAAATCATGGTAAATCGATTAAAAAGAATTATAAATGATTAATATTCCTATATATAAGGAATTATAGAGTTATTTTTATATAAAAATGATTATATGTTTAAAATTATTAATACTCATTGGATGATGGGAGTACATAGGAGTATATTTTTTTGGTTTGTGTTATATGTCACCCTAATGGGTTTTAAAGGAAAATTTTATTTAAGGATGAAATCTATTTTCTTGTGAGGTTATAATTATATTGGTATGGGTATCCTTTATGGCTTATATGATCTCTAATTTTGATGAAATTATAGGACATAACTTTGTTTTGATACAAATGAAAGGTATACAATATCCTTTGTGGTAAAAATGTGTTAGGGTTATTTTTTTTGGAAATTTTCATATTTAGGTAATTTTATAATAATTTTATAGTTTTTGAAGAAGTTAAACCTATATGATGCGTTTCAAACCATTGTTTCCTGCATGGTTACAAGAATTAATCCCGTAACCGAAGAAGAAAATGGTTCTTGCCTACCACATACGAACATGAATTAATTGTCAGTATGTATTCTTATCATTAGTTAAATGATTTTATGAATGAAGAGTACACATATTTTTCAAAACATATATTTTATATAATATTCGTCATTGTGATATGAAAATGATTTGATGATTAAGTGATCAATGTCATTTCGAACGATGTTCACGATTTTGGGAACCCGATACGATCAAGGTAACAAAATACTAAGGGATTTTTTTCAAAGATGTAATGGTTGAATTAAATTTCATAGGAATATATAATTTTATTATAGACTAAGGATTATTTCTATTATTTATGGATTTAATTTTCTTATACTGGAGATTATTCAATTTAGGAAATTAAATTTTTGTTTTGAGACCTTAAGAATGATTGATGTTATTTGGAGACAAATGATAAAATTTATATTAGAAGTCCATATTTTCAAATAATTATGAATTTTGTGTTTCATTTTTAGTTTTGAATATTTTTTGAATTTTAAGGGCATTTATTTATTGAATGGTTTATGTTGAGCTTTTTAAATTATTGTTGAATTTTGGATATTGATGTAATATTTCTTCATATAATGTTTATATCTTATGAGGAACTATGTTATTTTTAAATGACAATTTGGATTTTCCTAATGAATAAAGGTGAAAAAAATTGATTGTTAATATTTCTTGGATTATGAGATTCTCTAAATGATGATTATAGAGCATCAATCATTAATAATTATTCTGAAATACTCATATTTTGGGAAAAATATGTGTTTGTGGGGGAAAATGACCAAGGTATAAGGAACTACATTTAATTTGAGAATATTTCCATATATTCTTTGTCTAAGTAGTTAAATAATTCCTCAACACTATGAAAAAAATATTAAAATAATAAATATTGTTTTTTTTACTTTTATTACAATGAAATAAATGGCCTTTGAAATAATAAAAGATTTATGGTATTGTGATTGTTAACATTATCATTATTTTACTGGAAATAACAACCCATCAGAACATTATAGTTAGTTTTCTCTTCCATGTCTAGGTTTTCCTATGTGGAGCCGTATTATACATTATATCAAGGGGCCATCATACCTCCCATTAATTTTTCTAAATTCAATGTCTTATTAATCCTTTTTTCTGATGTTAGATTTCAAAAAAAGTATTTTGAAATGAAAAACCAAAGCTTCCAAGCTCAAACACAAAACATCATGGATGTAATTTAAAAAAAATTGAAGATAATGTAAAATATAATGATTTTAAAAAAGAAATATTATGTTCTATAGTGCACATGATACACCACATATGGCTTAAATGAATAAGAAAATATTATTATATAAATATTATCATTAAAACATAACCATTAGAAAGGAATGTATGAATTAGATTAACTAAAATTTTAAAAAAAGGATTACATATGTATATATAATTAATTATTATCTTAATAATTAATTATAAATGAATGTAAAATCATTTTTATTATAAAGTGAAATTTTTTTCTAAGAAACTATTTTAATGTCCACAAGTGTGTTTTCTACCAGTAAATAAAAAAACAAATTTACTAAATTTATTAAAAGAATATATATATATATATATTAAATAAAATATTTATTATTCAACTTATATGTTTTATAGACATTATATTTGAAACAAATTCAATTTATGCAAAAAAATTATTTTTCAAAAAACATAGTTTTTTATTCCTTTTAATGTTGAAGACGTGTTAAATATATTTTTTGACACTTTTATAAATTTTATATGACAAAATAAAATTTTTATTTTAGAGGTGAGTAAAAAAATTTACTTTTATTGAATTTTTAGTATTGTTCAAATTAGAGTCATGTTTTATTGTTTGGTGAGAAACACTGCATTTTAAATGGAAACAGAATATTTTTCTAAATAATTTATAGTGTTAAACTGTATAATTTTAAAAAATTAATATTTAAATAGATCTCATTTTTTCAGTTGATCTAATTTAGGTCATTTTATTAAATTTTATAGTGAAGTTGGATATAAAATCCTTCGATATTTGGAATGATTTCACATTAATAAACAGTTTTCCCACCCCGTCAATGGGATTAATTTTAAATACATTTAATCCATATATCTGTTATGAATTTTATAAAATATATTCCATATTTAGAATCAAAACATAAAAATTTATAATGTATATTTCATTTATTTTTTTAAAAAATAGGAATATCAACTTTGGTAACTTTTATTACCATAATTAAGGATAAATCGTGCAATTAAGGGTAAAAATAAAATTATTTATGTTTTATTATCATCATAACACTTCTCCAAATTTTATGTTATGAGTTATTTTCAACCAAAATCTTCTTTGTATAAATTTATATGTACTATTGGAGCCACTTTGAAGAAGTTTGGGCTTTAATAGTATTTTATTAAAAGAAAAGTTAATTTTGTATACTTTTGTTTTCAACCAGGGAATGTTTTTAATATAACATTATTCAGAATATATATTCAACAATAAAAAATATTTGTAAAAATATTTTTTTATATCTATCATGATATCATATTTGTTATTTTTAAGGAAGAAATATTTAAATTAATGTCTTACACAATGTTGGTGGAGTGATTATTTAATTATTGAAAATGTAAAATCGATGACATTTGAAATATTAATATAATTATAATTTAACAGAGTTAATGTAAAAATGAATAATATTTATGACTTTGACATTTTTTTATGTTTTAGAAGTATTTTTTTGATTTTATCTTTTTTTTATTTTTTAATAAGTGAATATAACGAATTTTGTCAAAATTGACATTAATGATATTTTAAAATAAATAAAATTTTATTAAATAATATAAAATAAATAAAATTTTTAAATTCAGCAACATGATTGGGATAAGGCAAAAAATTTCATTCCTGACTCATTTATGTTTTTTTGGAATTTTATAGTAACTATATTCCATCAATGTGGAAAAACAGATTTTGTCATGGTAAGAGTTAAATGGTTTAAATTGGTGTTAAAACCAAAATATAAGGGAATGAATGTGACCTAAACAATGTAAAAATAATTTTATGATGATTATAGGACCCTCATATATTTAATTTCAATCTAGAGTATTTTAATAAACACATGCCAAAGAAAATAACATCTATTTTATTTATGTCAATTTTTGTTGCAAAATGCCTTTCATTTTTTATTTTTTGTATATTTTATGTGTCCACATACGGAATATTAATATACGAACAAAACAAAATGTCTATGTAAATATAAAAGTTCTTATTTTGAACTTTTTTTAATTTTTAATAATTATATAGTTACTTTATAATATTCATAAATTATAATAAAGTATTTATTTAATTAACAAAAAAAATAAAATAATTTTTTTAATAATAATAATGTTGATATATTTTTTATTATTTAAAATGTATAACAACTATTATAGATCTAGATGATATATTATAAATCTATGAAAGCATTATATTCGAATTCCAACTTTATCTTGTCGTATGTGATGACAAATTAAATTATTACACTCAAATTTTACAATAATTAAATTTTATTGAATTATTAATTTAATAATTTATTTTAAAATAATAAAATTATTTAATAAATAAAAAAAGTTTTTTTATTGTCTAATATTTCTTCCGCTATTGATTTTTAGACCATTTTGAGCTATTTTTCTATTTTATATATTTATTATTTTTTCATATTTTTAGATTTCCAAAAGTTCCCCTCACCTAAATTATAAAAGGGAATGCAATATTCTATATTTTCATACTTCAAAATATATTTTTTTGGAATGAATTTTCAGACTCCCAATCTATAATACCTCCCTACATTATAGAGGCCTTATTTTAGGATGAAAACCCTATTTAGAGGTGTGAAGGTCACGATCATGGAAGATCGTTCAAAGAATAGGTATAATTTAAAATTAAGGGATTCTATTTTATTTTTTCTTCCACTTACTTAAAATATACTTCCACCATTAGTAAATATTATAACTTTTTTACTCAATATAAAGAGATTTTATTATGTTAATATCATCACACATATCTTTATCCCTTTCTTTATAATGCGAAAATAATTATTCATTCTTATGTATGGTGGACTATCACCTCGCAATCTGTTATAATTAATTTTTCATCATCATCTCTAAAAGAAAGTTATAACGATGTAATTAAGGTTTATATAAGATATTAATTACATATTAATCATTATTAAATGATAATTTTCTATTTATGTTCTTACATTTCAATGAAAAAAATGATGACGTCGATTGTGCGTACATGTCAATTTTCATCTCAATGAAGTGATGCATTTCTTTTTTCATCACCCCACCACTGGGATTATATATATAAGTATAACAAAAACTATTTATATTATACTGATGATACTTTTGTCATTTTTGTATATAAAATCATAAATACATTCATTATCTAATGATCATTGAATATTGGAAACATTAGTCATGCGTACGTATGACCTACCATCTCCATGATTATAATATCTTTCATTTTTCATAGTCATACATAATTGATTGATATAAAATAATAAAATATTTATAAATGTGATTATTATTTAATGAATTTTATTTAGGAGATGATGAATTAATGACCCCTTTGACTGTTGATATCATACAAAATTCATTTTGGACTCAAGTACATAATATCTTCAAAAAATATCACATGAACTTAAATAATTAAATAATTGTCATAACATTTTAGTGAATGATATAAATTGAATAATAATAATTAAAAAGGTATTTAAGAATGTTAAAAATTAACCTATGTTTACTTTTTAGGAAGATAAATATTGTACATGAAGAGTTAGACTCAATGTAATGGACTCTTTATCAAAAACATCCTTTTAAATATTTAAGGATATAATTTTTTAAACATTTATCTCTCTTGTACATGATTTAAAAATGCATTTATGAATGAATATATTTTGAAATGAATGATTTATGATAATTTTTTTTAATTATCTCAACTATCTTGAAAATGAATATTTTTAAGGTTTTATCTGTGGAACATTATATCAAAAACCTCATCTAAAGTGTGAATTTCTACTATTTTTACAAAAAAATAATTTTTTTTTAAAAAAATCATGCTACATGAATGGAATTTTAAAAATTCATCCCCCTTTAATGTTTCTATAATTCATTTATAATTTTAAAATTTTATTTTCAAATAATTTGTTTTCATTTATGGGGGTTTTACTTAGTAAAAAATGAATAGTGATTGCATTGTGGAAAAAGTATTTTCACTTATGTATTATTTATGTATTATTATTATTTTTTCTGTTATTGGGAATTATTTATAAGTATGTTTGGTTATATGATAATCCTCCGGTGGGTTATCCTTTTATAGCTCTCCATTTCATTGGGTGATAAGACAGATCATTCCAGTTGTGTTTTACTAAACTGAATTAGGAAATATACTCTGGTGGTTTTTCCAAATGTAACCATGATGGTTAATCCCCTTATATCACTAAGTTATATAGTAAATTATAGAGTTATTTGGAAATGATTTTACATTGCATCATTATTATTTTTATTTTCTATGTATTTTAAAAAAAAAATTAGTTTTAATTCGTTAAACTAATGATCTTATGATTTTTGGTTGAAAATTAGATCTTTTTGAAAATGATTTCTTGGATTTATAAGAATTCATGGAATAAAAATTTATATCATTATTTTTATGTCCCTTAATAATATTTTCATCTCATAAATACTTTTAAAATTTCATTCACAGGTTATAAGTATGGGTAAGAGAAACAAGGAATTCAAGTTGAATGTTATGAATACTTGTCATTAAAAATAATCCATGATTTATTTTTAATATTTATATTTTTTGAAATCATTAATATTTAATTGAAGTTTCTAATATTTATAATTTCGGTTTTTATGGATTGATTCACTGAAACTGTAAACCTAAAATTATCCTCAATGTGATAGATTTTAAATTCTTAACATAAACAAAATATTATGAAATGTGAAAGCCTATATCCGTATAGTTGGTGAAAAAGTGGGTTTACATAAATTTAGAGGTTAGTATGTTATTTAAGAAAACTTTATAGGTTATATATAACCAAAAAGGTCTTGAGGGTAGGTAGAGTCATAGTTTATTGAAGATAAATTTAGTAATTTTTAGATAATAATAATATGGACACTAAAATATTTATCTTCCCCATAATATGCTATACAAGGATTTTATTGAAATACTAACACAATCATTTTCTGGATATAGTATATAGGTCAATCTAGTAGGTAGAAAATAAATATTGGATGTGATCGAAAATGTATTGGTTCCCCATATATGAATAAAATAATGTGGGTCCTACACAGAGAACTCTTTTGGTTATTCTAAACCAGTTATCAGAAGTAAGGATTACCAACATTATCCTTGGAGAGTTTTATAATTCATCAAATATGAGGTAAATGATTCCCTGTGGACTTTTATTTTAAAATTATCATTGAGTAAAATATCTTCAAAGAAATAGGTGTTATGTATGTGCAATGAAACAACTTGGAAAATGTCTCAAAATGGTAGGGAGGATTATTTAATTGTGGTAATGGAGGTTATAAGGCACCAATCTACTAAGGAAAAGGGAAGCATTCAGTTGACTCCATGAAATATAAAGAAGTTATTTCCATGTTATCAATTAAATGTTATGAATGTGGGGAGTAAATTAATTATGAAAATCCATGTCTTAGGAAGAAGGCTAATGAATTGGATCTTAAGACCATATATATGTCATTTTTGTAATACCTAATTCCATTACAATTAATGATGAGAAAACTACAAATGACATATGAAATTTGTGAAATATTTATTCGTTAATGTTATAATATTATTAAATCATTTTATATGACTAATATTATAGTTTTTAGAAAATAACTATAATGTAATATGGTTTAAAATATTTTTTATGTGTTTATCATGAATTGTTAATTATTAAGATGTCTATATATAATGAATTATAGAGTCATGTTAGTTATATGGATGATGAAATGTTTAAAAGTATTAGTTCTATTTTAATAATGGGATCACATTGGATGTTTTTTAGTTTTTGTCATATGTAACCCTAATGTTTGTTCTATGAAAATTTTATTTGAGTAAGATATATCTTTTTTTGTGTGGACATAATTACATTGGTATGGATAAACTTTATGGTATATATGATAATTTCTTATGAGGTAATTATTGGATATTATTTTTTAAATAGTAATGTATGGTATAAGATAGGCTTTGAGGTTAAAATGGGTTATAGTTATATTTGACGAGCTTATCATGTTTTTTTAATGATATAATAATTATATTGTTTTAGTAAAAAGAAAACACACCGAAAGGGTGAAAAAATGACATGCCTATCAAGAGAATGAGAATCAAACCCATGACTAAATCGTGGAAAGGGTGAAACAACTACTTAAATTATTGCTCATTATATATTTTTATTTTTAGTTAAATGATTATTTGATGAATAATATATTTATTTTTTTAATCTTTTTTAATCAAATAGTTATCCGTTGAATTCTAAAATTATTTGGTTATTAAGAGATTAATCTTATTTGGGAAGACATTCATTATTTTTGGAATCTTATATGATCATTTAAAAGAGAATAAAATTGATCTATTTTCACAGATGTAAAATGTTAATTATATTATGTAAGAATCCATGACAATATTATTGACATAGGGTGATTTGAATTATATATGGAAATAATAAACTTATCATTGTGATAATGTTTTTTTAAATTACGTTTTTTAGACAATAAGATTGATTTATTTTATTTTGAGATATGTGATAATATATTTCCTTGAATCAAACATTATCAAATATTTTGGAATTTTTTGTTTTAGTCTTATATTGGATTATTTTGATGAATTTTAATGAAATTTACCTTTTGGATGGTCTATTTTGATCTTTAGGTATTCGTATTGAATTTTTCAGATTGAAGAAACATTTCATCATATATAATTTATTATTTTTGAGGAATTATCATATTTAGTACTAAAAATTTGGCTTTTAGTAATGTCTAACGAAACAAGAAAAATTTAGTTAATATTTTTTGGATTATGGGATTCTCTAAAATTCAATTATATTGATTTTTCCTAAAAACTTCATCTAAAATATGAATCATTTGGAATAAAAGATGGCATTGTGGTGGAAATTAATTATGGTATGAAACTCTACTTTTGATGTATGTATGTTTCCTTATTTTCTTAGTATGAGTAGTTAAATAATTCCACCACTCTATGAAATGGATTGAAAAAACAAAACATTATCTATTTACTTAACTTACTATGAAATCAGTGACAATTAAACGCATCAAAAATTTACATTTTTTGTGATTTTTGAATTTCTCATGATTTTGTTCTCTATAACACCCCATCAAAACTAGATATTCAGTTTTCTCTTCTGTACCCATGTTTTTATACATGTAACCCAAGTATATGTTATCTCATTTGACCTTATAAATCCATTTATTTCTTTTAATGTTGTTTTTTTATTAATTATTTTCCAGATGTGGGATTTCAATGAAGGTATTTTGGAAATTAAAAAATAGTTACCAGTCCCAAATTTAAAATTGCAAGGATGAAATTTTCAAAAGTTGTATAGAATGTAGCATTCCATGTTTTTAAGAAAGAAATTCTATGGTTTATAACATACAATATATGCTACATCGAGATTTAACAAATAAAAATATATTGTTTTCTAAATGTTATTTTTTTAGAAAAATCTATAAGAATGGAATGTATGAACAAGAATAATTCAATTAAGAAAATGTTGTTTACAAATTTATATATAATTTATTAAAAGGTTATAACTTCTTCATAAATTAATGTAAAACCCTTTACAAAATAAAATGAAATGTTTTTTTAGAAACTATTAAAATGTGAAAAATTGTGATTTATATGAAAAAATTAACAAATAACCCTTGTTGGATTATATTGATGACATATATATATATATGAAATAAAATGTTTAACATTAATATTATGTGTTTTTAGACATATTATATGAAAAAAAATTCCAATTTTACACAGAAAAGAAATATTTTATTAAAAATGATGTTTTTGTTTCCTTTTGATTGTTAACATATTTTAAATTTATTTTTGGACTTGTTTATAAATTATATTTGAAAATATATACTTAATCATTAAATGTGGAGTATCAAAGTTTACTTATATTTAATTTTTGAGAATTTTATGAAATGTTTCATATTATTATCAATAGTGAAAATATAACATTTTAATTATAAATAACTTTTTTATAATTAATTTATAATTTAAAATTATAATTATTGTTTGTTTTAAAGTTTATTTAGACCTATGCTTTATCAGTTAATATAATTTAGGTCGCTCGAATAAAATACAAATTGAAATTGGATATAAAAACACTTCGATCTTTTGAATGGTTTTACATTAATAACTCCTTTTCTCACACCCTCAATGAGAATAATATTAACTAAAATGTATCCACTTCGGGGTTCTGAATTTTTAAAATGGATTCCATATTTGGAAAAATATGTTATTTTTAAAAATATGTTCATTTATTTTTTTAAATGCGAACGACTACATTGTTAATTTTTATTACAGTTGTTAATGGAAAATTAGGTAATTATGTATAAAAATTGTAACACCCCAAGATTACATAGTGTGTTATTTTTTCAAAATAATTCAATAACTTGCACTACATGCAACACTGAGTTAAAGCACACCATGACTTACCAAACTAGCTGTTATGAATAGTAATACCTACTTTTTAAAATTTTATAAATTCTATCTCTCAAAATGGACTTCATTATTGGTTTCAGAATGTCAAAATTAGCCTAGGGTGAAATTTTGGTACTTTTCGGATAACTTTAATATTTTGATGAATAGTGAAAATTACTAAATTTTAATTAAAAACACCATTTTTAATCAAAATAATTGATGGTGATAAATTATTAATTTTAGTGGTTTAAAAGTATAATGATAATATATTTTTACCATTTTATCCAATGGTGTTCATTAGAATTAATTTCACTTCGAAATTGGACTTAAACAATTGTCAATCTTTTGATATATATTGTTTCATAAAAACACGCTATTTGTTGTGACAGCGGGAATTAATTATAAAATTAATTAATGAAACTTATATGTTGGTAATTTTTTAAAATAGATAACATTTTAGAATTTGGAATATCAATTATAGCTTAGAGTGAAATTTTGACATTGTTTTGAAAAACTTCAATTTTTGATGAATAGTGAAACTACTAAGTGGTAGTTAAAAAAACTGATTTTTTCATAAAACATAATTTTACCACTTCTGTGAATGGAATTTCAAAAATCTGAGAGACACGGTTAATATCATGAAGTAAAATGTGGTTCAATGAGATGAAAATAATTTTTGGTGAATAGAAACTTTTTACTTTTATTTACAACGGTTAAAAGTAAATAGGGTAATTGAGGGTAAAAATGATATTAATATTACCCTAACACATGTCCTAATTCTATTGGACAAGTGTATCTCGGCCAAAAACAACCTTAGGAATAAAAAATTATCATTTAGGTTCACTTGGATTAGATTAGGACATTTATTATTATTTAATTCAAAGAAGAGTTAAAAGAGATAAAATCAAAGTTTATTTACTAAAAAATTATTAATATAGGGTTATACATAAACTAAATTCGATTGTAAATATTAATAAAAAAGATAATAGTATTTCCCAAATAATGATATTTTATTTATAATTTTTAGACATTAAATAATTTAATTTATTTATGACACAATGATGATGCAGTAATTACCTAATTAATGAAAAATTGGAATAATTGATATTATAAATACCCAAATAAAACTAATATGATACATTTTATGAATTACACTAATTTTCTAGGTTAATATGACATGTTAGGAGTGATTTAATTAACTTTTTGTGATGTAATAATTCTGTTATGAGTTTCAAAAAAATCAACTATTGAATAGTGTCCAAATTGACATAAAAGAGTTTTTAAAACAAATATTATATTATTAATTCATATTAAATTCTTAAAAATATACAGTTAGGCCAAGAGACTTATATCATGATAGGTGTATCATTAATGTACCACTTTGGGGTCACATGGATGTATATATAATTTTTATTAACTATATAAAATAAAAATACTAAGTGACATGGTAAATGTCAAATTAATTAACTAAGAGTTAAAACTAAACGATAAGGTTAATATAGTAACCCAAACCTGTATAAATTCTATTGGTTGAATGTTTTTCGACCTATCCCCACCTTGAACTTTGAATAATAAACCTTGGAGCTATTAGAAACCGAATATGATTTTATTATAAATTAATATTTCTAGCTTTTCCAAAGGTGCCCCTCACCCCTCTTATAAAAGGGAACTCCCCCTTCTCACTACTTCACAGCTTCATAGCCTTTTGGATCGGCTAAACCCTACCCCAATACACTCTCAACTTCCATAACTACACCTTAGAGGAACTATGTTGATCAGAAAGACAACCAAAGGAGCCCTTTTGATCAAATCAAAAGGAAGAACTCGAAGAAGTGGTAATGTTTTCACCACCCTTTTTCAAATTCATTTCTTCCTCAACTCCTTCTTTATTTGTTTTCCCCATTATGAAATAATGAATCCATTATCTCCAATGTAGTGTAATATTATTATAAATATGGTACAACCATATTCATTATTTTATCCACCCTTTGAATAACATGTCACCAAACGTGCGTACGTACGGCTTACCGTCTCCACGTCGTGGTGTAATTGTTATTCAATAAATTATTATATAGATGGGTATAATAATGATGTGTAATTCATGTAAATAATAAATATAACATGATAATTATTCTTTATATTTGATATACCATCCAATTATATATTATTTTAATATCAAAAAAATGATATTGTCGCTCGTGCGTACTTACGGAATACCGTCTACACGAACGTGATGCGATTCATTCTCTATCGTATCCATTAAAGTATAATTATCATTTGATGATTTAAAAATATTTATTAAGGACTTGATATCATTCAGGATATGAATAATATACAACCTACCAATGACAAACATGGATTACGTAACAAAACATATAAAAGAAAATGAGTAAGTTAACACCCGAAACGATGATAATTCTAAGATATTATTAACGAAGCAATGTTAAAAGATCATATATGATATCATATTAATGTATATGATTATTGAATAATTTAATAACAATTATTTCACCATTATTAATGAGTTTAACCTACCCCCAACCATGTAAAAGTACATGGTAAGGGTTTATTTCGCAATCGCTTCATTATCCGAGGTTGTTTATACGTAATAATCTACTGGGATTTCTTTATCATCCAGATCCATGTTTCTTCGAAATGTATTTCAATTTTTTTTACTATTTAAAAATAATATGGGTTAAAGTAATTTATACCCTTATTTGTTTTTAAAGGAATCTTTCCGTCGTTTTCCAAACAAGGCACTTTTAACCTTTCGACAAATTTATGGTAAGAATGTTTTTTTTAACTTATACGGCGGGTGTGGCTATTTACCACCGTTATAAAATCATCAAAGCATCCCTTAAAATATTGTAAAATATCTTCAAATTAAATGTTTTATTTTATAATTATGTCACTTTTAAATGATTTCAAAATGAATATTTTATGAATTTTTGAAAGGTACTCTTTATCAAGATAATAATTTTAAATGTTTTAAAGATTTATCTTTCTAAATATTTTTAATTAATGTCCATGTTTTCAAAATGATTTTAAGGATTTATATATATGGACATGAAGTCTTTGAAATGATATTTCTTTTAAAAAGTTTCAAAGTGGTATGGGACCCTTTGATTCAAAAATCTCTTTTAAATTACTTCTTTTATAAATGTGTGACTTTTCAATGATTTCGAGAAAAGAGATATTTCACTCAAATCGTTTTGATTTCATCTATGTCAACATCCTTTGATGGATTTTAAGATTATTTGAAGTTGATTTATTATGATAAAAAACTTTTTTATTTTATTGAAGGTTTTGTGATATTTTTTACTATGGATGTGCTATTTTTATACCATTCATGGTTTATGAAAAAGTGTTGACATTTCATATGCAAGTTTTAAATCAAATGTTTATGTAATGCTTAAACCTTTTCATATGGGAATGAATTGGACATTGTAAGTGACGGGTGGATCCCGCTATAGCTCCTCGATGCATCGCTAGGTCTTATGAGACAAAATAGTGTCTTGGCACAAGTTCTTGGCAAAATCTTATTTGTATTCTTGGCATGAGGCCTTGGATATGTGGTTATGATAGTCTGGAATTATGCATTCCATCATTATGAAAGTGGATATTGATATTGCATGTGATTATTCGATTAATAGAATATAGATGTGAATAAGTAAATGGAATTATTTCATTTTTTTCATACTATGTTGAATTTCAAGTTTAAAAGGCTTTTGTTTTAGTTATACATTGCCTTAAATGTTTATGTTTATTTATGAAAGTTTTCGCTGTATTGCTTACCCTTATGGAGCGTTTGAGCTCACCCCTTTTCTATGTTTTATTTTTTCCCAAGATTCCAAGAAATATATTGTGATTGATAAGAAGGTTTAAGACAAGTGAATAATGGAATTCATAAAGGATTATTTATGTTGTTTTGTATGTTATTAAGTGTAATGTAACATTCATGTATGTAATCTACTTTCCAAAACTGCTAAACTAATCGGTCCTTTGGGACTTGATTCCTTGTAATCATGCCAATGTATTAAAATAATGCACTGACTCTGGGTAACTGTGGTCATGGCGTTACCAAAATAATATTATAAATATTAAAAAATTACCTTAAAACATGTTTAAATTTTATTGGATTAGTGATTTTAGACTAAAATCATCTATATGATAAACTGATTTGAGATCTTGTAACCACTTGGATGACTTGAAAACATTTATAGTATTTTTTTAATAGAAAAGTCGATTTTGTCAAACATTTGTTTTTAATGAGTGAAATTTTTTCAATGTAGGGTTATTTATAAGATATATTAAATTATAAATAAAAAATGGAAATATATAATTATTATCTTAATCATGATAATTTACTATTAATTTTTCTGATGATATAATTAAATTATGGACTAACATAATGATGATGCAAAAATTGTTTTTTTATATAAATATCAATGAAACGATATTAAAAATATTAAAGTTAATATAATATGAGATAGTCAATTTCATAAAAAAAATTATTTATTTATTTTACATAATATTAATCTTTTATAAGTCCTTTTCAAATTTATCATTTTTTTGGATATTTTTAGAGGTTAAAATAATAAATAGTGTCAATGTAGACATTAATGAAATTTTAAATAAATAATATTTAATTAAATGATATAAAATATCTAAAATACTAAAATTAGTCCAAGTAATTATTATAAGGCATAAAATGGAATTCCTGTCTCATTTGTGGTTAGTTTTAATTTTTATTTTTACTATATTTACTTTCAAAACATAAAAAATCATGTTGACATTGTAATTGGTAAAGGGTTTTAGTAATGGTAAAAGCGAAATGATAAGGGTAAAATGTGACATAATCTTTTATAAAAATTATTAGTTGAATATTATTTATCTCATGTGACTTTATAATAAAATTTGAGTTATTTAATGGAAAATTCTTCAAAAAGTATTATGTATTTTATATAATACAAATATAGATAGAAAATGTCAAACCGTTTATATTTAATTTCTTTTATGTGTCCACATTGTGAGAGAATCAAGATATGAACAAAATTAAATGCATATTTTGATATAAAATAAATTATTATCATTATAAAATATTATTTTTAATTATAATGAATTTTATTATTATCATAAAATCATCTTCAATTCATAAATATAATTTATTTAATTAATTGGAAAATTCAATAATTTATATTAATAATATAAATTTTGATATATTTTGAATGATTTAATTCTTATACTGAAAACTCCAGATATATATGATTTACTAGATTTGTTGTAACTATTTATATTCTAATTCCCATGTTTTCATTATGTATTTAAAATCAAGTTAATAAAATAATATCAAATTTGACAATAACGATATTTTATATAATTAATAATTTATTAAATTTATTAAAAAAATATATTAAATAATTACAAAAGGGAACATGAAAGGTATAACATGTCTTCCCTTATTGAATTATAGACCATTTTTTTGTCCTTATCTCTAAAATGGCCTTAATATATTTTTATATTTTTGGATTTCCTAAACTTCCCCTCACCTTAATTATAAAAGGGGACAACTTCATATATTTTTTCACACATCAAAACATTTTTGTCTCATACAATATCTTGTAAAATAGCTTACAATAATCCCTCCTCACATTCTGAAGTCCATTGTTTATGAATAACACCCCCTTACACGTTTTAATGTGTTTATAAAAGTAGATCGTTCGAAGAAAATGTATAGATTTTAATTTAGTGTTTTTATTTTATTTAGACTTACAATTCCTTGAAATATCCTTCAAAAATAATGAAATATAACTAGATATTCATCATTATATTTCATTTTTATTATGTTAATATCATAAACAATATCCGTATTATTTTTTATCAAATGTGAGATGAATTATTCATTCATGTGTATGACAGACTACCACCTCACAAACCGACATAATTCATTTTCATTTCCATCTCTAAATACTATATAAAATGATGGAATTAATGATTATATATGATATTAATGAAATATTTATCATTTGGATATAATAATATATTATTTTAGTTCTTACCATTCCAAGCACATAATAATGAAAAGGTCACTCTTGTGTACATGTGAATTATCACATCCAAGAAGTGATGTGATACGATTTTCATCAACACATCACATGGATTATTTATATAAGTATATTTAAATTATTAATATGATATTTATTTTTTAATGATCATTATGCAATGTGAAAATTATAGTTACCTTTTTTCCATAACAATCATTAAAAAACGGAAACAATACTCATGCGTATGTATGAACATCCATCTCTATGATTATAATGTAGTTCATTCTTCTTGAATATACATATCTGTTTAATTTAAAAGAATAATTTAGTAATAAATGTGATATTTATTATATTAATATTATTTTTTAGAATATTTAATATGAAAAAAAATTACTATAAACATTATACAAATGTAATTCAGAAATCAATAAATTACATAATAACCCTAAGTTAATTATTCAGGAATATAAAGAGTATATGGGATGAGTTGGACTCAAGGTAAGGGACTAAAACTAAAACATCATTTTAAATATTTTGAAGATTTATTCTTCTAAATAAGTTATCTTTTTTCCATTATTTATAAATGGTTCTTAGGGATGAATTTATTTGGACATTAATGTACTAAAATTTTGATATTTTTATTCTCTCAAATGTTTTCAAAATGAATATTTTTAATGTTTTATGTAAGAGAATTTATTTTAAAAACCTATTTTGAAGTTACTCTTAAAAATATTTTTACAAAATCCAAAATGAATGATTTCATAACATATATAGTGTAAACAAAATTTCATACATTCATGTATCCTTAATGTTTTAATATTGAAGTTACATGTTTCCAATTTAATTTCCAAACTAATTGTTTTCATTTATTAGTGTGTAGATTTATAAATAAAGGATTAATGATTCAAATGTGGAAAAAAAATATTATTTAATTCATGATTTATGTGTTAGGATTATGTTTTGTTTCTACGAAATTATTTAAGAGTATGGATGGTTCCATAATTATACTAGGGATGGTGTGATCCTTGTAGGTACATTAAACATTGTTAAATGAGAAATAATTAACCGGTAGGGTTCCTTTTAATAGAATTAGAGAGTATATTGTGGTGATTATTCCCAAAGTACCATAATAGTTACTCCACTTATTGATGTGAGATATATATTAAATGTAATAGTGATATGGAATGGATTCCAAAATCATAATTTAGGATATCTTTTTACTATGATGTTTTATCAGAAATTTATATTTTCATTAGGTAAGATAATGAACATATGTTTTATGGGTGAAAAGTATAACATTATGAAAAACAATTCATGGGTTTATAAGTATTTAGAGACTAAAAATGTCTTTCATTATTTTTATGTCCCTCACGGATACTTTTGTTATTATACAATGTTTTAAAAATGATTTTCATAGGTTTTATGGATGTATAAGAGAAAAAGGTATTCATGGTTAATGTTAAGATAAATTTTCAAGAAAAATAATCCATGTTCTCTTTAAAAGAGTGATATTTTTTTGAAAAAATTTGATATTGTCTTGAAGTGTATAATTTGATATATTTGGTTTTTTAATTAACTATATATGTAAACATAAATGATCATCAATTTGAATGAATCTATATTCATGACTACATCTAGTGATTAAGTAAATTTTATCGATGGGTCCTTACAATTTTTTATTGTTTTTAGACTAGATTGTTTTAGAGGTGTGAATAAGTGATGGAATGGGATACCCCACTGTAAGAGGGGAATTGGGATATTATTGGAAGGTACATAGATATTTTAAAAAATAATCCAAAATGATGATGAAATTCCCCAGCTAAAGTCTCCATAATGACCGTATATTAAAGGTTGTAATGGATAAGGTAAAACTATGGCCATATAATATTATTTTTACATAAATCATTGGAAACCATAATATAACTATAAATCCTTTTAATACATATAAATTACACCATATTTTCAAAATATTCCTTCAATTATATAACCTCATAACTGATAACCTAAATAGTTTAGTGCCTTTGGAATTGTGTAAACATAAACACTACATTATATCTAATTAATATCCTATTCCACAATTTTAATCATAACTATAAATATTCATAGAAATATAATAAATAATACATAGCTTCAGAACCTTGGGAAATGGGATATAAAAATCGTGGGATTAGATATTACTCATGGGAAAATAATGGAGATTCTTAAGTATAACATGAACTAAAGGGTATAATAACCTGTGGATAAAATTGGAAAAATATAACCTACATTTCAAATATCATAATCATGATTTAAGGAAAAATATTGGTAGTTCATAAGACATGATTTATATGGCAATAAAATAACATAAACCATGAGATCATAAGACATGGTTTCTTTGGAATACACATAAGAATATAAAATCATTTCCAAATTTTTATATTCTCAATACAATGACCACCATAAAGGACAACATCACATAATAAATAATGATCAATGAACATTCCATATCTATACTGTTGAACTAGGTTCATATTCCTTTTCATCCCTATATTAATGAACATAGTTCCCTCCTTGTTCTATTATTTTCTAAATCTAGAGATATAAATTGTTAACCAATACATTTAAAGGATATATAGGTCCCAACCATTACATAATAAAATAATAATATGTTTTCCAAAAGATCCCAAACATTCACCATATAATTTCTCATTAAAGAAAATTTTTATCCTGAAAAATCCATTATATTATTAACTATAGAAAAGGGTCAGGTTTCTTAAAAAAAAATTCATTTAATTAATCTTGAAAAGAAATAGGTTTCATAATAATTTTAACATTTTATAACCAATTAATGGGAAATGGTTTTTATATAAAACATTTAGTCAAAAAAATAAAACATTTAGAGAAATAAAATTAATGGTATCCTTAAGGCATAAGTAACATCAATAGATAACAACATAGAATTAAAATAATTTTAAAATATCATTGTACACATTTCAAAATAGAATGAACCATTTATCATAAAAAACACTTTTTTAAAAACTTATATTATTAAAAAACATCATAATTCATAATAATTTTGAAATATAATAAAGGAATACCAAAATATATTTTTGTTTATTACCTCAGAATTTTTTTTATGAAATACATATTAAACTGTATTATCCTTTAAAATTTTCCATAAAATCTAAATGGTCATTGTTTTTGAAAAATAAATGAATGTTATGTTAATTTTTATTAATTGTAAAAAAATAGTAAAGATGTATTCTGGAAAATTATTATTGAGTAATAAAAATTGTTTGATTACATATTTATAAAATATAGTTTTGAAATAATATGAATTTATAACAATTGAGAGAGATACATTTTGATCTTATTAAAAACATTTTCTTAATTATCTTAAGTAACATGGAATGAAAATTTTTAGAATTACAAAAACAAATAATGAATGACCAAAGGAGAATAATGTTAAAGATAATTAATTAGATAAGGATCATAATATTTAATAAATGGATTTATAATCATAAACAACCATAATAAATTATGATATTGTAGAAATAATCTCCTACCAAATAGATAAATTAAATTCATAATCCACGAGAAATAATAACAAAACATAACATGAATCATAGAATATTATGAAAATAAATATTAAAATAATATAACATGTAAAAGTTTAATTATATACACATTGTAAATCATTATAGCTATATAACATGACACATGTCTCACAGAAATAAAATTGAGGAAATGTTCCCTTACTGCTTTGGTAACATTTTCACAATAACCCAATGAAATTTGACTCCTAAAATGGATATAAAAATCACAAAAATTTTATTCTAATATTCATAAAATATATTCATTATAGTTATATTTGAAACATAAGAAAACATTTGGTGATTTGGAATGTGTCCCATAAGAGAAAAAAAGTGAGATGAAAAATACACACTTCAGGGGTATCTTTTGTAACAGGATCCCTATGATAGAATAACATAAATAGAAAATTTTAATGTAAATATAAAAATTTAATTAATTTTATATAATATAATTTTGAAATATTTACATAATAAAAAAATAATAAGTGGTGATTATTTTATATGTCACACTTAAATAAATGTGAGACTGTAAATCCCATTACATTATTTATTGAACTATTTTTGTACTCATTCAAAAATAATATATATGAAATTTATGTTCATTATAAAGCTAAAATTGAACCATTTATATATATATCATTTCATTTATGATATTTATATGAAATTATATTAATTTTTTTATTCACTATTTCATGTTAATTTTAGGTTTCACGTAATAACCTTTTTTTATTTTGATAAAAGATTTTACTTATTATTCATATTCCAATTACATAGATCGTGATTTCATAATGTACATAATTATATCAATTGTATAAATATACTAAACATATATTGAATATATATTTATAATAAAACATGAAATCTAGTTATAGAAAATTAAATGCATCAGTCGTGGATGTGGTAGGCCGTATGTATTTATGGGCACTATTTTTAAATTTCCTGTCAATTTGAAAAAATTGAAAATGAATGATATATTATTAATTAATATTTATTTTAATTTCATATATTTATATTAATTTTATTAAAAACATCATTTATACATTTTCTGTACTGTGTGAATGAGTCATATTTCATTGTGTGGCGGTAGTCTGAAGTATAAATGAATGACATTATCGAATTCCTAAAAAATGAAATACTAATGAATGTTTTTATATAAAATTAGTAAATACTATTAATATTATTTATATTTTTTATATCATATATATCAATTAATTACATCATTATTTGAATCATAGAGAGGTAGTAATGGAATAGATGAATTACAACATTATGCGAGGTGGTAATCCACCGTACACACGAATGATGACTTCATAATTGATTTTATGGATGTTTATATCATTGTATGTCATTAAATAAACATAAATAACAGAAATTATATGGAATATACTTATTTTTTAATATGAATTATATAAAATTAATTTAATGGGATTAATAAATAGAAAATTAAAAATGTGCGTTAATGAATGTCACCTTCATTGGGTATCATCTTTTTAGATTGTGCAAAATGGATTTAGTGGATGGATTTATACCCAAAAAATGATTATAAATTTTATATAGGTATTTTTTGTGGTTATATTATATTATTTTCCCTATATAATGGGTTTTGATGTTTTGAAGAGAGGTATAGAGGGGTGTCATTTTATAAGAGAGGTGAGTGGCACTCAAATAATTTTTTTTAATCATAGAATTCCTCTAATGTTTTCCGATGTCATGTTTCCAAAATAATGGCATAATATCAACCATTAATGATTATTGTCTAAATATATAGATATAATAGTTTTTTGTAAAATGGGTAGGAAATTTAGTGACCTTTTATTCTTTGTTTAACCACATAGAAATCTTGTTTTTACAATTAACGGTTAAAATTAGTGTTAATTTATTTCACTAATTAATTTGGTAAAAAATTAACGTAGAATTTTTATAAATTATAAATTTTCCTTATTCCAAATTTGGAATAAATTGTTACATATTCAATTAAATAATTTGAAAAAATAAGTTTTTAATTAATCACTAAAACTTGTTGATAATGCAAGTTTTTTAATGAGAAAAATATTAAAACATTAGAGTTTTTAAAATTAAAAATAAAAATAAATTTATATTAATAACATACTATGGATTGTTAGATGTATAATTAAATTATATATAATTTAATATAAAATTAAAATATAATAATTTTTATTATTAATATATATGAATTTCAATTTTCATTTAATATTTAGTATATTTCATTATTCATCAAAGAATGATATTTACCTGAGAAATCATAAAAAATCACCCAAATATAATTATTTCATTATGTGTTAAAAAAATAATGTTCAATATATCAAATTCAATTTCTAAAAGTGGCAAAATTTTATTTTATTAATGGTCACAAAAAAAATTAAACAATTTTTGAGAAAAAATGTATTTGTAAAAACATATAAAGTCTTTGGAGAAATTTATACACTTTTATTAAAGTGTGTTATTTTATATTAAAAATTATACATAATATTTAATAATTATTTATTACTATTCATATCACAATGTTTATTACCTGGTTATAATGCTCAGATTTAAATTACTATTTTAATAAAATCTCCATTTTTAAAACTCTTTTATTTGTAACATAATCTAAGTAAATGTTTCTTGTAGAACATTTTTTAATTACAGTGGAGTATAAGACATGAAACCAATAAAGTTTATTTTAATCAAAATGAAGTGCATAAAAATATAATTTGTTCCATTACACACACCTTAGAATGAATTTTCTAGTGGAATTTATCACTCAAATAAAAACAAACGAGGTTTCTTATGCCTCATCATATCCTCAGAATCACATGTAGCATCTTCAATATTATGGTTTCACAAAAAAAAATTGACCAGGTGATTTTTATTTTTTTGGTAGAAGTTATTATATTAATCCATAATATATTCAAGATCGTCCTAGTATGAATGATTTTTACAAGGGGAATGATCTCTAATCTCAGTATATGTGAAGCATAAATAATATGCTTCCTCAGGAGAGATACATTGTACATATCATGAACATGATATTGGATTTTTGGAACCACCATATTAATGACTATGATAACTATATGATCAATAATTTCAAATGGAATGACAATCAAATAAATAATTTTTCTTTTATTCCAACTCCTTAAATCATTCTACAATAGTGAAATTCAAAATAAATATTATGAACATCAAATTCCAGATCAGGTTGATGATTATCACCAATAATATTTTGCAAACATTGAGCTCATGTGTTATGATTATGACAGTCTCTATCCCTTTTATCAATTTTCTCAAATGTCTCAGTTATCAATAGATTTACTTCTCCAACATTATTCCAACATTTTTCATATAAATATTTAATTCTATATAGGGATTCAAAAGGAGAAATATGTTTTCTTGAGTGAAGACCACTTTTTTAAAATTAAACTAGAGTCTGTTTTTTAACCTAAACACCTTTGAAATCCATAGAACAATATCTAAAAATATTCTCTATGTTTTTAATTGATATATTAGATATGAAATCACTTTGAAAATGATATATATGTATGAATGACAATTCAATACCACGTTCTTGATAAATAATTTTCTAGAACAATGAGGTGAATCTTGGACCTAAATTAGATATAATGGAATGGGGTACTTTGTGAATCCATCTTACATACCTAATTTCTATCAAGTTTAGATGCTCTAGGGATAAGTCATATATAAAATCAATGAAGTGTGTTGATATAGTATAGAAGTTGACTATAACTAGTATAACATTATGGTTGTTAGATGTAATGGGGTATCTAATGACAAAAAACATAGTGTTGTTCTCCCCTTTCCATTATTGAAAGTTTAATGGAAGAAACATACCCATTGAAAATTTTCTTTCAGCCTTTACTTGTTTTCATAAAATGCATTGAGATACAAACTCTAGGTTATCCCTCCTCATCCAATCACACCATATATATTCTTTCAAGACTATATATATTTTTTTATTTCACATATGTATATTAAATGATGAAAAGTTAGAATCTTCCACTAGTACAAATATGACTTTTACCGGCCGCCAAAAGCCGTCATTAATGGTTTATAGCGGCTGCCTAGCGTCCGCCAAACGGAGACCGCTTTTGTTCCGTTGTTGTTGCTATCAGCGACTGCCATTTGGCGGCCCCTGAAAGCCAGTAGGTATGACCAACAGTGGCCGCCATTTGGCGGGCACTATAGGGCTGACCAACAACGGCCGCTATAGCTGACCCGAACATAGGCTACAGCGGCCGCCAAATGGCGGCCGCTTTAGCTTTTAATTTTTATTTAAAACAAAATATAAAAAATACTATTAATACCACATAAATATCATCATCATCTTTCATGATCCACAACCCTCAGAAAATATAACTACATATCAAAATTTAATTATAAAATTAGTACCAAATAAAGCCTATAAACATATAATTGAAACAAATTAACATATTTCAATTGAAACTTACTATAATAGATCAAAAGTATACGATTTTCAAAATATATTCATAAATTCGATTATTGTTTTAAAAATATAAAATTGTTACTTCTGTGGTTCTAATTACAGTGTTCCCCCTCTGATTTCAGGTCAATCCTATGTCATACGCTCTGAATTTGACATATTGATGCCCGTTTTGGCCGCTCATGGCACCATAAGTGCGTTCTCAGTCTCTGGGGAACACGGAACCTCTGATTGGTGTGTCTTCTGCCCGACAATATCACAATTCACTCAATCATTGTTGTCGTCCTATTTTAGGCCGATCCGACGTCGTTCGGCCGGTTTGGACCACCCCACGTGCCTTTCGGAAGCGCGTCCAACACATAAAAAGTGCATATTGAGCCGTTATGTGCAATCCACAAGTCTGATTGAGGTGTCGTCTCCTCTTACACGTCAATAATAATAATTACAGTGTTCCCCTCTGATTTCAGGTCAATCTGATGTCGTACACTCTGAATTTGACAGTTTGAGGCTAGTTGTGGCCGTTTATGGCACCAGAAGTGCGTTCTCAATCATGGCGTGCACACGGCACCTCTGATTGGTGTGATTTCTGCCAGACCACTTCATAATTCACTCACCCGTTGTTGAATGCCAATTTCATGCTAATCCGACCCCATTCGTCCGATTTGGACCCCCCCACGCTCATTTCGGAAGCACGCCAAACACTTAAAAAGTGCATATTGAGCTGTTGCGTGCAAACCGCATGTTCGATTGACGTTCCGTCTCCTCTTACACATAAATAATAATAACTACAGTGTTCCCCCTATGATTTCAGGTCAATCCAATGTCATAGGCCATGAATTTGTCGGTTTGAGGTCGGTTTTGGCCGTTTATGGCACCAGAAATGCATTCTTGGTCACCGCGGGCACACGGCACCACCGATTGGCATGCCTTCTGCCCGACCACTTCACAATTAACTCACCCATTGTTTTTGTCCAATTTCAGGCCAATCTGACATCGTTCGGCCAGTTTGGACCACCCCATGTGAGTTTCGGAAGCGCGCCCAATAATTAAAAAGCACATATTGAGCTATTGTGTGCAAACCGCATGTACGATTGATGTGTTGTCTCCTCTTACACATGGAGATTAATAATTAAAGTGTTCCCCCTCTAATATTAGGTCATTCCAATGTCGTACGCTCTATATTGGACAGTTTGAGGCCTGTTTTGGCCGTTTATTGCACCAGAAGTGCGTTCTCGGTCACCGTGGGCACACGACACCTCCGATTGGCATGCTGTCTACCTGACCACTTAACAATTCACTCAACCGTTTTTGTCTTCCGATTTCAGGCCAATCCGATGTCATTCGACCGGTTTGGACCACCCCATGCGCGTTTCGGAAATGTGCTCAACACTTAAAAAGCGCATATTGAGCTGTTGGGCGCAACCCGCATTTCCGATTGATGTGCCGACTCCTCGTACACATCAAGAATAATAATTACAGTGTTCCCCCTATGATATTAGGTCAATCTGAAGTTGTACGCTATGAATTAGATAGTTTGAGGCCCGTTTTGGCCGTTTATGGTACCAAAAGTGCGTTCTCGGTCCCCACGGGCACACAACACCACCGGTTGGTGTGCCGTCTGCCCGAAGAATTCACAATTCACTCACCCGTTGTTTTAGTCCGATTTCATGCCAATCCGATGTCATTTTACCAGTTTGGACCACCCCACGCGCCTTTCGGAAGCGCGTCCAACACTTAAAAAGTGCATATTGAGTCGTTGCGCGCAAACTGCACGTCCGATTGATGTGTGTCTGCGCGTACATGTCAAAAATAATAATTAGAATGTTGCACGGTGGTTTCAAGTCAATCTGATGTTGTCCGCTATGAATTTCATAGTTTGACGCCCATTTTGGCCGTTTATAACATCAAAACTATGTTCTTGATTACCGCAGGCACACGACGCATCTGATTGACATTCCGTCTGCTATAACACTTCGCAATTCACTCACCCGTATTTTTCATCTGATTTCAGGACATTTCGACTTCGTTCGGCCTGTTTGGACCCCACCACGTGCGTTTACGAAGCGCACACATCACTTAAAACACTAATATTGAGCCGTACCGTGCAAACTGCACAGCTGATTGATGTGTAATCTATGCATAAACATCATGAATAATAATTAGAATGTTTCACGGTGGTTTCAGGTCAATCTAAGGTCGTCCGCTATGAATTGGACCGTTTGACGCCCGTTTGGCCGTTTATGACACCAGAACTACGTTCTCGGTCACCGCAGGCACACGACACGTCCGATTGAAATGCCGTCATCTCAACCACTTCATAAATCACTCTGTCATATTTTTTGACTGATTTCAAGATATTCTGACTACGTTTGGCCCATTTGGACCCCCCACACGCGTTTATGAAACGCACACATCACTTAAAACATCCATATTGAGCCATACCGTGCAAACCGCACGTCCGATTGACATGCTATCTACGTGTACACATGACGAATAATAATTAGAATTTTGCATGGTAGTTTCATGTCAATCTGAGGTTGTCCGCTATGAATTTGACCGTTTGACGCCCGTTTTGGCCGTTTTTGACACCAGAACTGCGTTCTCGGTCACCGTGGGCACACGACACGTCCGATTGACATGTCATGTTCTCGACCACTTCAAAAATCACTCACCCGTATTTGTCGTCTGATTTCAGGACATTCTTACATCATTCGGCCTGTTTGGACCCCCCTCACGCACGTTTATGAAGCACGCGCATCACTTAAAAGACGCATATTGAGCCGTACCACACAAACCGAACGTCTGATTGACGTTCCGTTTACGCGTACACATCAAGAGTAATAATTATTATGTCCCACAGTGGTTTCAGGTCAATATGAGGTCGTCCTCTATGATTTTGACCGTTTGATGCCTGTTTTGGCCGTTTATGACACCAGAACTGCTTTCTCGTTCACTGTGGGCACACGACACGTCCGATTGACATTCTGTCTACTCGACCACTTTCCAAATAACTCACTCGTAGTTTTCATTGGATTTCAGGCCATTCCGACTTCTTTCTGACCATTTAGACCCCCTCACGTGCGTTTATGAAGCGCGTGCATCACTTAAAACACGCATATTGAGTCGTACCGTGCAGACCGCACGTCCGATTGACGTGCCGTCTCCACGTACACATCATGAATAATAATTAGAATGTTTCACGGTGGTTTCAGGTCAATCTGATGTCGTTTGCTATGAATTTGACCGTTTGACGTCCGTTTTGGCCGTTTTTGACACCAGAACTACGTTCTCGGTCACCGCGGGCACACGGCATGTTCGATTCACGTTTCTCCTGCTCGAACACTTCAAAAATCAATCAACCATATTTTTCGTCTGATTACAGGCCATTCCAACTTCGTTCGGCCCGTTTGGTCCTCCCCACACGCGTTTGTGAAACGCGCGCATCACTTAAAACACGCATATTGAGCCGTACCACGCAAACCGCACGTCCGATTGACATGTTGTATAGCTGTACACGTCATGAATTATAATTACAATGTTGGATGGTGGTTTCAGGTCAATCCAAGGTCTTCCACTATGAATTTGACCGTTTGATGCCCGTTTTCGCTGTTTATCACACTAGAACTGTGTTCTCGGTCACCGCGGGCATGCAGCATGTCCGATTGATGTTCCATCTGCTCGTACACCTCAAAAATTACTCACCCGTATTTGTAGTCTGATTTCAGGCCATTCTGACTTCGTTCGGCCCTTTTGGACCCCCCTCACGCGCATTTATGAAGCGTGTACATCACTTAAAACATGCATATTGAGCCGTACCGCACAAACCAAACGTATGATTGATGTTTCTTCTGTGCGTACACATCACTAATAATAATTATAATGTTTCACGGTTTTTTCATATCAATATGAGGTCGTCCGCTATAAATTTGACAGTTTGACGCCCGTTTTGTCCGTTTATGACACCACAACTGCGTTCTCGGTCACTGTGGGCACACAACACGTCCAATTGACATGCTGTCTACTTTACCACTTCAAAAATCACTCACCCGTATTTTTCGTCTGATTTCAGGCCATTCCGACTTCATTCGGCCCTTTTGGACCCCCCTCACGCGCGTTTATGAAGCACGCGCATCACTTAGAACACGCTTATTGAGCCGTAACATGCAAACCACACGTCCAATTGATGTGAAGTCAATGATTACACTTCACGAATAATAATTAGAATGTTTCACGGTGGTTTCAGGTCAATATGAGGTCGTTCTCTTTGAATTTGACCGTTTGACGCCCGTTTTGGCCGTTTGTGACACCAGAACTGTGTTCCCGGCAACCGCGGGCACACGGCACGTCCGATTGTCGTGCCCTCTACTCTACCTCTTCCCAAATCACTCACCCGAATTTTTCGCCTGATTTCAGGCCATTCCGACATCGTTCGGCCTGTTTGGACACCCCTCGCGCGCGTTTATGAAGCGCGCACTTCACTTAAAACACGCATATTGAGCCGTACCGTGCAAACCGCACATCCGATTGACATTCCATCTGCGCGTACATGTCTCGAATATTAATTAGAATTTTGTACAGTGTTTTTATGTCAATCTGAGGTTGTCCACTGTGATTTGACCATTTGACGCCCGTTTTGGCCGTTTGTGACACCAGAACTACGTTCTCGGTCTCCGCAGGCACACGGCACATCCGATTGACGTGCCGTCTACTCGACCACTTCAAAAATCACTCAACCGTATATTTATTCTGATTTCAGTCCATTCCGATCTCTATCGGCCCATTTGGACCCCCCTCACGCGCGTTTAAGAAGCACACGCCTCACTTAAAACACGCATATTGAGCTGTAACGCACAAACCGCAAGTCCAATTGACGTTCCATCTACGCGTACACATCAAGAATAATAATTAAGATGTTTCATGGTGGTTTCAGGTCAATCTGAGGTCATCCGCTATGAAATTGACCGTTTGACGCCTGTTTTGGCCATTTATGACACCAGAACTGTGTTCTCAGTCACCGCGGGCACACGACACGTCCGATTGACATGTCGTCTGCTCGACCACATCAAACATCACTCACCCATATTTTTCGTCTGATTTCAGGCCATTCCGACTTTGTTCGGCCCATTTGGACCCCCCTCAGGCGCGTTTATGAAGCGCGTGCATCACTTAAAACACGCATATTGAGCCGTACCGTGCAAATCGCACATCCTATTGACGTGTCGTCTGTGCGTACATGTCGCGAATAATAAGTAGAAAGTTTCACAGTGGTTTTAGGTCAATATGAGGTCTTCCACTATGAATTTGACCATTTGACGCCCGTTTTGGCCCTTTGTGACACCAGAAATGCGTTCTCTGTCACCGCGGGCACACGGCATGCCCGATTGACGTGTTGACTACTCGACCACATCACAAATCACTCACCCATATTTTTAATCTGATTTTAGTCCATTCCGACTTCATTCGGCCTGTTTGGACCCCCCCCCCCCCCCACCACACGTTTATAAACCACGCGCATCACTTAAAACAGGCATATTGAGCCGTACCGCGCAAACCGCACGTCCAATTGACGTGTCATTTTCGCGTACACATCACGAATAATAATTAGAATGTTTCACGGCTGTTTTAGGTCAGAAATACTAAAACAAAATAATCTAGGTAAAAAAGGAAAATTATATTCACCAAGGATATAAAAACTAATAGAGAATTCATCAACACAAATGAAATTACCTCATTCATGGGGTTCATTCTCATCTGGATCACCAATATCAATGCGATGTCCACCAGTTGTATTTGGAGGCTAAAATATATATCAATATTACATATCTAAAAAATATCAATAAAATTCAATCTGAGTTTGTTTCATTTTATTATTTACCTGTGGTGCCACTTGTTGCGTCGTCGTATCATCGATACGTGATGACATTTGTGACAACCTCTCCTCATACTCTACACGTAACTGCTGAAACTGTGCCTCAAAATTGCGTTGCATATCTTGCATGGAAGCATCTATCTCAGCCTATGTGTGCATACCTGACTCTCTGCATGAAACCATCACATCTTCTCTATCAACATCACATTGTGGGACACCACCGCCATACGTCAAAGAATAACCATGACCATCACGCCGCACGACACGGTGAAATATTTAATCTCTACGCACAGTACTACGTCGTTGCTCCTCTGGAAACACCTCTAACTAAGCGTCAAACTGATCCTGTTGCATATAATGAATCATGTAACAAATATTAATAATTTATATAAAATAAAAATTCATTTATTAGTAAATAATTTTATTACTATAACACCGGCAACATCGGGATCACCTGCCCTATGAGTCCTCATCTATGTGGACATTCGATCGATTGGCTAGCCACGTTGGTGTAACTATAATAAATGGGTTCACCATGTTATACTACAATATTTTAAAAATATGAATGAAATAGTGACTTCTAAACTTACATCATGTCTGAGCTACAACACATGTCGAGTGCCAAGTCTGGAAGGCGTGCCCTGCATCGCCTGATTATGTGAATGAAGAGCAGACTCGGTCTACATTCAACGTAATTACTTAGTAGATATTTGAAAAATTAGTCATTTATAGATTAAAATTAATAAATCTTACCATCGCTACCTCACTCGAAAAAAACACAACAAAATCATGCCACTGCCTAGGAAGAATGCCAAGAGGGACTCGCTGTAGAATGTCTGGAACACCCGCAAATGGTGTCCAGTATTCTCTCTTCACCCTTGACTTGTAATCCTTCCATAATTTTCGGCATTTGGACAAACATACAACCTGAAACCCATCCAGACCGGATGTCAAATTATCCTATTAAAAAAATTGTCAGTAGATGGGACAATAATAATAACAATATATGATGAAAAATTAGACATTGAATTTACCTGAACCTCCCTCCATAATATGTCCATCGTATCCTGGGGGAAATAACTCCAGTCATCAGTCGTCAGAGGGAATCTTTCTGAGTCTCGTATCATATGCTCAAACTGAGGACTCAATGCAGTAGCACCATCTCCAACTGGATGAAACGTGTCGTCAAATTACACATCCAATCGGGCTCCAGAGTTCTAGGATCGAACCCCTCTACCAGGACCCCTACGACTGCTGGAAGAAGAACTAGATCCTGATAAACATAAATTCATAATTTAATTAAAATATAAACTAATGATTAGAAACAGTTAGGGAAATATACACAGAAAATTACAATCAATTAATTTAGAAAAATGAAAACATACATACCGACAACATCAGGTGAACCACTATGACCACCCTGTGACATACCTATATTAAAATAAATTATAGTTAAATCAAGCAATTTTTATACATATACAAATTATAAATATTTTTACCAACAATAACTGGGGATATAATTACAATTTTTACTAATCATGAATGTCTATCATATCTCGTTCAACTGTCTCTCTGGCTCATGGTATATCTTCATCTCGTACAGCTTTTGTTGTTTGGTCAAGTGTTTGATCAGGAAATGCGACAACGTCAGGTTCTTCTAGGTCAATCAAAAAAACCCCTCTTCTATACATTTTTACCACAACATTCCAATCATAATCAATACCGACAAAGTAAACTTGTTCTACCTGCGATGTCAGTATGAAGGGCTCATTGCTTACTCGGTCATCCTTATATAGCATATTGTTAATGTTTACTAATGTAAATTACAAGTTATCAACTTTCGTTCCTCGAACAGGATCGACCCAATCACACCATAACAATATGTGTTTTAAACCACAACCATAAAAAACCTCAATAATATCTCTCAGAAATCCATAATAATAACCTGGATCAACAAAAGAACAACCAACACCACTATTTTGTGTGGATCAGTTCATGTCAACATCGCTAATATTAAATCGGAATCTGTTAGCATCCAAATACTTGTAGCGTTGAGCTGTAATAAATGGACCATCAGCTAGTTGGTTGAGTTCTTCGCACACAGGATGGGTTAAATCACGTAACTTTTGAATCTGCAAATTTCACATATATAGTTTAATGGATAAAGGATTGTGAAAATACAACTAAGTTGAACTATAAAAATATTAAATCAATTATACGCACATGAGTGTTGAACCACTCATGAAATGTGTTGAAATGTTGTTTTTGGATTTGATAGTCAGTTCCATGGGGCCTTTCACATTTTAACTTAGCGATATGCATCCTAAATCACAACACAATATAAGGTAAGAAATAAAATAAATATAGAAAAAAATACACATAAAATATGAAACTTACTGTATCAATGGAAAAACTAATGGTGTGTTGAACAACACATATCGATGAGCATGAACCCACTCATCATTCGGCATATCAAATGACATTACTTCTCCAATTGGACCCACGTCATTCTAGGAGGGGTTATCTATATTTGTTTCAACCTCGTCAATATATGAAGCAAAAAAATTAGAACACTAATCCATTAAATATTCCTTGGCAATTGAGACTTCCGGACGATCTTTGTTGCGCACATATCGTTTCAATGTATTTACGTATCGCTCTATTGGATACATCCACCTGAATTGTACGGGACTGCCATCAGTGACTTCACCAGTTAAATGAACAGTAAAGTGAACCATGACATCAAAAAAAGACGGTGGAAATAGTTTTTCTAGGTGACATAGTGCAAGTAAAATATTATCCTGCATCTTTTCCAAATAACTCATGCGATGATTCGTTGAACAGAGCGGTCTGAAAAAATTAGAAACTTCAATTAACGGCTCAACAACCTGGGTAGGTAAGAAATCCCGAATTGCTATAAGAGTTAACTATTGAAGCATAACATGAATATCGTGACTTTTCAACCCCTATAATGTCATTCTCGTCATATTCACATGATTGGAAATATTCGATCAATAACAATCTGGCACATTAACAGTCTTCAAAATTGAAAGAAATGTTTGTTTCTATTTTTTACTCATTGTGTACTATGTAGCAGGTATGTATGCATGATTTCCTTCACTCAGTTTTAAATGTAAAGGTTTTCTCAATCCCATTTCTTGCAAATCATTTCAAGCATTAGCAATATCCTTTGATTTACCCTTGACGCCTAAAATGGTGCACAGTATATTATCACATATATTTTTTTTCAATGCGAATCACATAAAAATTATGTCTTGAAATGTTATATTTCCAATAAGGCAATTTAAAAAAATACTCTGTTTCTTCCAATTATGATTGCGCTGTCTATTTGTAGCAGGAGTACAAGGCATTGCAGGATCCAATAAATCTTGAAAATCCTACATTTTACGGATGTTTTCTTGATCAAGTTTGGCACAAATTTGAAACTAAGACAATATTTGTAGTGATGGTTCATACTCTCGATTCCCATCAAACGATACACGGTCTTTTCTGAACCTATGCAATGGAGGAAGAAATCATATTTGACCATGATATGCCCACATTCTATAGTTCTTAAGCCATATATATTTCTTAATATTATTAAAACAAGGGGAAGAAAATTCTCCTTTTGTACTCCAACCAGATAAGTTAGCATACGCTGGGAAATCATTAATTTTCCATAACAAAGCAGCCTGAAGTCTAAACATTTCATTAGATTCCGAGTCAAAAGTCATTACACCATCAGCACAAAATTCTTGCAGCTCATCAATCAAAGGATGAATGTAAACATCGATTTTATTGCCAGGTCCTCTTGGTATGTCAATTAGAATTGAAAGTAACAAAAAAGGTTGCTTCATACATACCCATGGGGGAATGTTTTATGGAACCAACACCACTAGCCACGTACTATATGTCGCACCAATGATGGACCTAAATGGGTTAAAACCATCTCCTACCAAACCTAGTCGAATATTACGATCATCTCGTGAAAAGTATGGGTGTCTTTGATCATACTCTTTCTATGCCAAAGAATCTGCCGGGTGAGTTAATTTATCAACCTCTTTCATTCTCTCTGAATTCCAAGTCATCAATTCAGAAATTTTAGTTGACATGAAGAATTTCTTCAGTCTCGGTTTTAGTGGGATGTAATGCATTTGTTTAGCGGAAACTTGTTTCCCTTGATGCAAGACTCTCCAAGGGAGAATCTAACTACCTTGATTAATCTCATTGGTCTTCCACCTAGATGTATAGAAAACAATACAATTATTTAATTATGCATTCTCTTTTTTGAACAACATACAATTATTGCGACACACATCAATTGTATCATATGTAAAACCAGGATCACCAGTCAACTTCCGAGCTTGATAGAATGACTCCGGAATCATCGCTCCTGCAGGAGGTACTTTCTTCAACAATACCAACAACATGTCGAATAAGTTGTCTGACCACTGGTTCGAAGCCTTTAGGTGTAACAATTCAATGATGAACGACATTTTACTAAATTTAGTGCATACAGGATATAATTCAGTACGTGCATCATCAAGAATATCAAATTATTTCAATTCTTCTACATCTGTAGAATAACGGGGATTACTCGATCCAACATCGACATTTACGACATTACTATCTTCAGGTTGAAACTGGCGCATCATATCATTGAGCATTATGTTCATCAGATCAATTGTTCTCAAATCAATATTCATATAAATACTTCCTGAGTGATGACATGAAACAGAATCTTCCCAATGACGTGTCCATGTCTTATAGTTTTTCAAAAACCAATTCAAAACCAAATGTTCTCCAACACTATATCGTTTGAAGAGATATCTATTTTCATATTTTCTACATGGAAAACTAATCATATCGCTTGGAAATCTGTTGGTAAAATCCATAAATTGATTAATTGCCTCAAAATATTTAGTCAAAAACCTATCATGCATATCAATCCAGCTCTTATCCATATCTATATTTATAATAGATATCAAAAGTGAAATATCTTATTTAAATTATAAATAAACAAATATCATTAAATTTAAAAACTGATGACTTCAATGATAAATTTGAAGGACAAAAAACATTACCTGTAGAGGAATCGACCGCGGGTAATGGGGTGCGACTCGATTGCGGATTCATGACAGCACAACGACATGACAACCGGGGTTCGACGGCCGGAATCAAAATTGGCAGAACCGCTAGACGAAGCCTAGGGGGGTTCTACACGGTGGGGCATAACGAACAATAAGGGTCCGAGAGAGGCAGGATGTGAGGACTCGCCTGAGGGATGCAGTGGGGTCGAGAAGGGAAAAAGCGAGAAAGACTCTCCGAAGGTACAGTGGAGGCTGTCGGGGTCGCGGGTGGCATAACGTGGGGTTAAGGGTGGCACAACGTGGGGTTGTGGGTGGCTCAGGGGGTCACCGGGGTTGCGGGTGGCGCAGCATGGGGTCGGGGTCGTCGGGGGTCGCTGAGGGTTGGGGTCGCCAGGGTAGCCAGGGGTCACCGAGGCTCGCAGGGGCTCTCCGGGAGTCAGGGTCATAGGGGTCACTGGGGGTCGGGGTGGCCGGGGGTTGGGTCATGGGGGGCGGGGTCGCCGGGGTTGGGGATGGTCACCGGGGTCGGGGTCGCTGGGTCAGGGCGGGGTCGTCGGGGCCGGGGTCACCGGGGTCGGGGTCGCGGGGTCGGGGAGTGTAATTGGGAGGGGGTCGGGAAATTGGGAAAAGTAGGTATTATGTGCAGTGGCTGCCATTTGGCGGTCGCTGTTTATAGCATTAGCGGCGGCCAAATGGCGGCCGCTTTAGGTCTCCGGCCTCCAAAAGTGAAAATTATAGTAGTATTCAAAGAAGTCATTCATTATTTATGATATATAAGGACACACACATGGTTCATGAACCATATCATTCTTTAAATATCAATGTTAAAAATAAGAACATTTATATCATTTTTTTGTATCACTACATAATACTCTTATAGATACCCTATCCTTTTTCACATAACATTACTGATTTTAAGCATAATTATACATCAATGTACAGGATAGGGATCATAAAATCTAGTTTCTTGGAAGATTATGGGCCTAAAAAAACATAGGCCTAAATAAAACAATTTATTTTTAATCTCTATATATAGATCATAACTTCCATTGAGTCCATACATCTTCATAGGTTACCCTCGGGAATACATGAACAAAGGGATGAGCTAAAATCCTAGTAAGGGAAAGAACATTAGAATAAATCTTAAGAAAAAGTGTTAGAAGGAATGACAGAATGATACCAAAAGCATGAACATTTGGATTTAAAACATATAAACATGGGTTAATGTAAAAAAGGAATTATAGTAATGTGTCAGCAATGTCACACTTGACTTTAGTACGAGTCAAGGCTAACAGCTAAGATCGTTTCCTATAGAAGCACAAGCCAATGCTAACTGCCAAGACTGTTGCACATAAAATTTCATGAGACATAACATTACCCAATGCATTTGATATCTATCTAGGAAAACCGATATTAAAATTTTCACAAATATGATTTCCACATAAGGAATCATACATAAGGAATCAAATGTAAACATAAGGGTTACCCATGGAAATAAGTGGATACCATAATCATGTCATAATGCATAAAAAATACGGGAATATCATAAAATTATCCAAGAAAGAAGAGAAATAAGATATACATGGAAATTCATAAGTAAAAATAGTCATTTTTCATGGTGATTTATGTCAAGTATAAGTGAAAAAGAAAAAGAAAAATATTTAATAAATTTTAACATTAAATCATTTTTGAGCGGTTTTATGGTATATACTATAGATCCATTAAAATAGAAAGTAGGACAATCCTGTATAAAAAAAAGAACTGAAAAAATAAGGTTTTCACTATAAAAAGGATGGTTTTATAAATACAACAGTGTATTAAAATAGAAGATAGGGTGCACTTGAAATCTAGATATAATTCAAGAAGTTACCTCAAAACGGGCTTGCTTATCAGGATGTATGGAGGAGGGAATCACATAAAAGAATGTATACACCCGATAGACAGTGATGCAAGGGCACTTATAAATGAATCTTGTATATATAAACATAATTATAATATTTAAAAAAATATATATGGTAAATTAATATTTAAATAAATAGTGATAAGTGTACCTGAAAAAATAAAGATGTTTTGGGTAGAATTCCGTACAAATTTTTGGCATGGTATCTCATATACTTAAGAGGGTTTAATGTTACATCCCATGTAAATGAAGAATAAGAATTTTTTATGTTTATTAATATTTTTTAATTAAATATTAATTTTCCTTATACGAGATGCTATGTTCGATGGCGTGCCCGACACACAACAATGTGTTTCACCAAAATCTCATGCTTGACATAAGTCAGAGTCATACTGAATAATAATAATATAATATAATTTTAAATGGTAGTTAATTCCTAGTTGTTGTATTAGTGAGAATTAATAGATCTAAGTAAAATATTATTAAACATTTTTTATGTTTGTAGATTAATTCGATGAATTCCAAAGGGTTAATATAAGAATGAATCCGATTTTATGTATGAAATACTATAAAAGTTGTTTTACTGCCTTTTGAAGGAGAACATATTTTAAATATAGTTTTTGTCACTTTAATATCTTATATTGGACAAAATGATATTCTTATTTATAATAAAATCATCAAAATTTACATTGGGTAAATTTTTGCTATTTTTCTGATAAAGTTCAATTTTTAATGAAAAGTGAAAAATACTGCATTTTAATTCAAAACTACATTTTAATTTAATTTATTTACATATATAGATTATATTTTTAATTTTTTTAAATTGTAATATGTTTATATTTTAAAATTATAATCTAATCTTTTTCCTAGAAAATAATTTCAATATGAAATTGAACATAAACAAGTGTCAATCTTTTGATAGTTATTATTTGTTAAAAACATGTTTTATGTTTTGACAACAAGAATTAATTTTAAATTAATTTATGTAACTTCTCTGTTTTGAATATTGAATAATGTATTCTCTATTTTTAATTCATAGGTCCAAATTGTGTAAATAGGAAACATTTATTTAAAGACATTCTAAATAGTAACTTCAGTAAATATTTTATTTACCATGGTTAAACAGTATATTTGGTAAATAAGGGTAAAAAATAATATTATAATAATATTAAATTATCCTAACACATTTCTTAAGCCTATTTAATGATACATGTACGGCCATGGGAATTCTTGGGTCGACTTTGGGACCCCATTGAGCCACTATTATGTGAAAATGACACATTTTTAAAATTAATTAAATGTTATGGAAAATGTAACATAAACATATATATTTTAGTAAAACAATTTGAATATGTGGTTATATAAGTGATATTTAGAATATAAATATTCATTAGAAATATAAAATGATTTCCTACTTCATTCCATTTTATTTATATTTTTTTGACATAAAATAAATAAATTTATTTATGACACACTAATGATGTAATAATTACCTCATTAATAAATTTTTTAAATAAATGAGAATATAAATATTAAAAAAAATTTATTTTGAAACATTTTTTGTCATCCACGAATTTTAGATACTAGGATGAGTTGTTATATTTTAATTAATTAGGTTTTTTTAAATAAGAAATTTTGATTCTATTTTTTAAAAAGTCATGATATGAATAGTATTAATATTTACATAAAAGTTCTTATAAATCAGTCAAAATTTTATTAAATGGTAAAACAGTCCTAAAGATCTATGATTCGTCAAAAGGACATATATGATGTTAAAAATTTCATTAAGGATACATTTGGGGTCTCATTGCATTTTATTGTAACTGTATTAACTATATAATATGAATATATAAGTAAACATGGTAAAAGTTAAATTAGTTAACTAAGGGTTAATGCTAAATGATAAGGTTAAAAATGAAACCAAAACTTGTATAAAACCTATTATTTCAGAGTATTTAGAATAAAATTTATCTTATCTTTGAATATAATGTAATTATAACCTTATGAAATCGAAATTCAGTTTATAATAAAATAATATTTTCAATCTTTCCTAAAGAGCTCCTCCACCCCTTATAAAAGGCCATCACATCGAACCCCTTACACATACCTCTAAATCCCTTTGGCGCATATATCATCTGCTAAAATATGCTCCCAAAATCCATCTCTTCCACCTAGAATACTACCTTATGGCATAAGTAATTTCAATAGAGCGTTTAGGTTCAATCCAAAGGGAGTTGCTCGATTTAAAGGTAACATCTCCTCTCTAGTTCTTTTATTCAATTTTCATTCTCGAACCCCCTAAACACTTCTTATTCCATTATATTATAACAAAAAGTATCTTAAATATACTAGGATGTTTTTATGAGAAGGATTATAACTTCACTTTCACAGACCACCGTCTAATGGATACAAGCATACTATTTCTGTGGACGGTGAACTATTGTATCACAAAATGAAGATTGTTCAATTATCTCCTAGCACATCATATGGTGTCCATTATGATAGAAATTTATTTATATATGATATATTTTATATTTATGTGGTCTCTATTATTTTTTATTTTTCATTTATATCATACATTTACGGTTTCAATAATGGGTAAATACAATAACTTCATTTGAGGATGCGCAGACTACTGCCCCCTCAAGGTGATATTAATCGTTCGTGAAATAAATGGAATGTATAAAGGGTAATGTTAATGAAATTATGTAACATATATATCATATTTTATTATACATTAATTAAAATATAACTACGTATCATTATGTTTTCATTCAATTAAATATGAAATATAAATGAAAGTAACGTTCAGGCGTACGTACGACTTACCGTCTTCATGAACGGTGCATTTCATTTCTTATCTCCAAATGTTATGTACTGTTATAAATATATTTATATACTAGATATATATTATATAAATTACATATAAATCTTGAATATAATTCTATAGAGAATGGACTTTTGAAGACATGGAAAACATGTAATTATAAGAAGTTCACTTTTGATTCAAGTACTAAATATCAAAACAACGACATTTATTTACTTACATGATTATATAATGTTTCTAATGTAGTGATGAGTGATATAAAAGGAATTATAAAATATAAAAATGTTCATAATAAAGTATAAAATATATTAAGTATATTATTCACGAAGAACAAGGAACACACGAGTCAATTCGGACACGAGGTGAGGAAACTTTTTACCATAATTTCTGTTCTTTTGATTGATCTTCTTCTTCTTGATTATTTCATTCCATGAATATTTGTCGAATCAATGTTTATTTATGTATATTGTAATTACAACATATATTTTTTTGAATATAATATTGCTACACATAATCACCCTATTGATAAATTCTTTCATCATTTATACGATCTTTGTAAGGGAACCTTTCACCCTCCTCCTTTGTCAATGACTTATTTATGTTATGTATTTTAATTTCCACATTATTATTTCATTATATGTTCTTATATATCGTTATTTATGTACATTTTAGTCCCATGTTATGTTATACCCTTCCCTTTCTCATCAATTCATTTTCTGAATTTTTATGTGATGTCGTTAGGATGCCGAATATTTGTATGGGAATTTATAAACTCAATTTCAACTCTTTGTATTTAATTTATACTTCGTTGATTATATTTTGTCAAAATTATTTTGTGTAATAATTGTTCATTTCTTTTTTTATTTTCCACTTACAATTTTTTTGATATAATTTTTCAACACATAATCACTCCCTTTGATATATTCTTATGTCATTTATACATTCTTTTTAAGGGTATTTGTATCAATTTAAATTCAATTGAGTCTTAATTTTTATTATACACCACTTCAATTTTATATGGTGTATATAATTCCATTTGACATATTAAATAATGAATCTTACTATTCTAATGATATTATATGTGATTTTAATGTTATTCTATAATTATTTTTATTCTAGTATTTTCTCAAGTGGTAAGGAACTCATTAATTAAAAAATTGTTTTAAATGATAAAAATATTTACTATTACAAATCTTTCTCATTAATGTCCGTGTCTTAAAAATGGTTTTAAGGATTTATTTATTTGGAAATTAAATTTTTAAATGTTAAATATTTTAAAATTTTCTTAGTTGTATGGGACACTTTGATTAAAAAATGTTTACATTAAATGTTTTAAATGGTTTTAGAAATTGATTTAATATTTCAATATCACGAATTGATTGATTGTGGTTGATGACTGAAATGTTGATAATTTAAATATTTTATGTGTAATGATTTTGTTATGGGTCTTTTGACCTATTTATGTATACTGTTTGTTCCATGATAAACCTAGGGTGGGTGAACCCGAGATAGCTCTACAATGCATTGGGTAAACTAACAGAGGTAAAAATTATTGTTTTTTCCTAGAAGATTTAGGAAATATACTGTGATGGGTATTCGAATGTTAACACCCTACGTAGTTGTGATAGATATAATTTTAGTATGTTATGTATTCAACAAGTTACCTTTATGATTCATGATTTCTCTGTGTTATTCATAAATCTTAGGATTTCATCAGGTATATTATGATGAAAAGTATAGTTTCATTGATTTGTATTTTTTGATGGGAGAATGTTTCCTTTCCTTATTTAATAAACCTTACTAATATTTTATATATTCATAGCATGTTTTAAAATTTTTTCACATGTATTAAAGATGAACATGGTTAAGGATGGGATCAAGGAAAAGTAATTCTCTACAAAACAAGGTAGTAGAAATGTTTCTTTTTTAAGAGATTTTATTTTATGAAAAAATTGAAACTGAGTAAAAGTGTCTAAATTTTAATTTTTGAGATGGAATTTAATAGTTATGGCATAATTCTCTAAAAATTTAAACCTGAACAAATCCATAATGTGAATTCCTAACTTAACTCAACATTATGTGAGGTTTAAGGCAGGGTCCTTACTGTTGGTATTAGAGGTCAGTTTATATAACTTTAGAGGTTTAGATGTTATTTAAGAATAAGTGACATTACCATAATGGTTATCATATTAGAAAGAGTCGTTGTTATTTTAGATAAATTGAATGAGTTTATGATAACATGAATAATTATATCTTAGTGTTTACCCTCCCCATAAGATATTATATGTTGATTTTACATATATAATCACATTTAACTTTTTGGAATTAGTAAGTGGATGGATATAGTAGGAACCAACATATCAATATATGTGAAGATACTATTGTGGTTTTATTAATGAGAAATATAATGAAATGTGAGTTTCAATGATAAATTTTGTGGATAAAATATGTTAAGGTTATTTTGAGGAATTTGTCTCATTTTTTTGTAATGTTATATAATATTATATTTCTTGAAGAATGACAATAAGTAGGCCACGTGACAACTCTTCACGTCAGACAAAGCTATGGGAAAATAACCCGTAGGTAAAGTGAGAGTGGGATTTATCACCTACCACTGCAATATGTGAAGTTCTTAGTTAGTATGAAAAATTCTTTGTAGTAAAATGATTTTCATGGATCAATAATAACTTGATTTTGGGAACTTCTATTTTATCAAATGGATATCCATAGTATAGTAAAATTATATAGTGATTATGTGTTAAAGGTTATTATGGAATACATTCTCTCTTTTGCGAACACTCTATGCTTAAGGAATATAGAATACTATGGGATCTATTTTGTGGAGTAATGATTGAAATTTTATTTTGTATGAATATATGTTTTTATTTTAGACATTTCGTAATTTGGGATATTTATGTAAATGTTTAACCTTTATTTGAGAATTTTGGATTAGATTAATTACATTTCAGCATGATACTTTAAGATTATTCAATGTTATTTATAGAAAAATGATAAGATTTATTGTAACAGGCTATGTGATTAAATCCTTCTATGTTTTGGGTTTCAATATTATTTTTGGTTACATTGATGAATTTTACGGACAATTGTTTATTTAATTGTATTTTCTAAACATTGTGTATTATTTATTGGATTTTGGGGATTAATAGTATTATTTCTATTTTATAATAGATTTTCCTTTTTGGGAAATATCTGATCTTATTATAACCATTTTTGTTTCTGTTAATTTCTATTGACTGGGGAAATATATAGTTTAACTTTTGTGGATTATGTGATTCTGTAGAATTTGATTCTATCCCTTCATATGAGACCATGTCACCTTGAATATTCATCATTTGGATAATATATGAGTTTTTGGTAGAAACTTTTTAAAGAATGAAACTATAGTTTAAAACTAAGTATATTTCATTATGTTCATAGTCAATCTCATATATATATTCTCCAAAATTATAAAGAGAAACCTAATACAAAAAATGTTGTTTATTTACTTTTCATACTCGGGAATCAAAGACCATTTAACCTATCACATGTTTGTCGTATTCTGGTGGTTAACATTCTCCTGATCAAGTTTCCTATCACTCTGCATCAGAACATGAAACTTATTTTATCTTCTATATCCATGTTTTCCTACATGGAATACAAGTATGGGTTATCTCTGGTGACCTTTGAAATTTACTTTCTTTCTTTTAATGTTTTAGTTTTATTGACACTTTTTTCTATATGAGACTTTAAATTATGTTTCCATGGAAGATTTTAATGTTGCGAGGAAGTAATAACCAAAAGTTGGGAGGATGTAACATCCAATGTAAATAATGAATATTTAATTTTCAAAATTAAAAATATTTTTGAATTAAATATTAATTTTATGTTAATGGGGATTCTATGTTCGATGGCATACCCGACACACAACAATGGGTTTTTCTGAAATCACATGTTTTACACAAGGAGGAGTCAAAATAAATAATTATAATATAATATTATTTTAAATGGTATTTAGAACCTAGAAATTTTATTATATTGAATGGGTATAACAAACTAAATTATGAATATATATGTTTTCTAAATGTATTTACTTTTATCTACTAAATTTTAGAGGCTTGAAATAAGAATGAATCTGATTTTATGCATGAAATACACTAAAAGGTTGTTTTATAATCCTTTTATGGAGAAAAATTTTTGAATAAAGTTTTTTTCACTTATATATGTTATATTTGAAAAAATAAAATTATCCTTTAGAAGGGGAACATCAAAATTTACTTGGGTTATTTTTGTTTTATTTTTTTGATAAATATCAATAATGAATAGGGAAAAATAGAACATTGTAATTCAAAATTTCCTTTTAATTGTATTTATTTATATTGATATATTTTATTTTCAATTGTTATTAATGTGTAATTAGATTATATTTTTAAATTTTAATACATTTTTTTTAATTGGAAGTGATTTCAATTAAAAATAGTACATAAATAAGTGTCAATCTTTTGATTGTTATTATTTCATAAAAACATGTTTTTTGTTTTAACAACGAGAATCACTGTTAAATTATTTTCTGAAAATTATGTGATTTGAATATGGGAAAATGGATTCTATATTTGTAATCAAGAGGTTCTAGTTGTTTAAATAAATAACTATTATTTTTATAAATTATTAATAGTAACTTCATTAAATATTTTATTTACAATGGCTAAAAGATAAATTTGGTAAATAAAGGTAAAAAATAAATTTATAATAATAATAAATTACCCTAACACGTGTCCTAGCCCAATTGCATAATATAGGGATGACCATGGGCATCCTTGGGTCGATTTGTTCTCCATATGGTGTCACTTGTAAGTGACAATGACACATTATAAAAATTAATTTAATATTATGAAAAATGTAACATAAACATATATATTTTAGTAAAATAGTTTTTTATGGGGTTTTAAAAGTGATATATCGACTATAAGTATTACATAGAAATATAAAAATATTTCCTACATGGGGTTATCCATTGAGATGAGAATGAAATTAATTGTAGAGGAATTACATTCCACTAGGATTCCATATCTCATTGTGAAGAAGGATTTTTGATTTTTTGCAATGATGTAAATTTTTTAAAAATACTAAATCTATTTTCAAATGAATGATTCTGGAAAAGGAAATTATTATGGTATTTTGAAAATTGTTTAATTTCAAAAATCATGAAGCAAGATTTCAAAAATGGTTGAACATGGAAAAAGGATGTTTATGGAAACACAATTTTGTGATAGTTGATGTGATAGAATTTCAAATGCTATGCCATCAGTTTCTAGAGAGTGAGATTGATGGAGTTTGTTGTTGGTTTAGAAAAATGAACCTGGTAGGTCATGTCGAAACCAACCCGAAGAAGCTATAGAAAAGGTGGTTGATCTTGAACTATGGGTGAATCGAGAGATGGTTTAGAGTATTTTCCAGGATTTGCAAGCTATGGATATGGTGAAATAGAGGAATGATCTAAGGCATGTGGATATTACCATCGAGTTCATGAAGCAGAATCCACCTAACACCCCGGGTGATGCTGAGCCTGAAATGGAGGAGGTGTGGCCAAGTAGGATGAATCGTATCTATGGTTTTATCGGCACACTGATGGAGATAATGGTATATCTAGAGATATATATACTCGAGGATCTTGAAAACGAGTGGTTGGATTTAGGGGTGCATTCTAATGTGGATGAAAGCCTTACATAAGATGATATTGTGGAATTGTTCAACAAATAATTCTATCCTCATAGGTTCATGATCCAGAAAATGACAGACTTCTTCATCCTAAATCAAGATTCTCTCTATCATAGCATTTGTGGCTATGTTCATGAACTTATCCATTTCCACCAGAGGTTGCAGTATGTGCATCCTTGAATAACCAGATCTTCAAATCGATGATATGGAAAGATATTCAGTTGAAATTACGGTGCTTTATTTTAAGGATTATATAGAGATGGTGAATAGAGAGGCTATGGAGGAACATGATATCTTGGGGTCAATAGGAGGAGGAATGATGATACCTACAGGGAATGATGGGAACTCAATAACTAGTAGCAAGTGGAAAAGGGACACCTATTTACAAGGAGGATGTTGAAATCAGAACCAGGCGGTGGGATCAGTGAACATTCGTACACATCTGCATATGAATGAATTTCTCCTTCAATTTGGTTCACTTGACCACTTAAAGGGAGAGTGTATGGTACAACCTAGAGCATGTCAGTGCTGCAACATGGTGTGGAATCTTCAGTGCTATTGTCGTAGTGATCTAAATTCATGTTCTCGAAACACATCTCTAGAGTCGCAAGAATCTTATGTTTCGACAGGATGAGGGAAAAATAGTATCATCAGCAGAGCAAAGATATCCATGGTTATTCTAGAAATTACATGACTTCTAAACAAGAAAATAACATCAAATAAACATGGAGAACAATGCAGAAACAAAAAAATTATATGGAGTTGAGCAGATGATTATCGATGATCAGACTGGACCATCAACGATGAGAGGTACCATTATTTTGAATTATACCCTTGTGCATGTTCTGTTCGATACTGGTGCATCACATTATTTAATTGCTTCTTGTGATATTGAGATGCTATGTTTAATGTTTGAAATGATTCCATGTGTTTTAGAACTGAAAACTCCTCTCGGTGAAAGATAATGTCAAGACTTTGTGTGTTGATCATGTGTTATAATTGTTGATGAAGTTGATATGAAATGGAAGATATCACTGTTGTAAATGGATGTCTATGTTTTAATCTTGGGTGTGTATTGTTTTAAAACATTGATGGCTCCCATCAACTATTTTAGGAGAATAGTTTGTTTCACGGTTGAGGACAACCTTGAGCATCTCTTCAGTGGAGAAACGATGGAAAAGAACGGTGAAAAGAGCTTGTCGGCACCAATAGTGGAAGTTATATCTTACATGTTGGTAGAATTTACTTTAGCATCAAAGGAAGAGATAAACGAAAATAGTTTTCTATCAGTTGCGAATCAATTTACAGATTTACTTCCTGAGAACTTCTCAAGGTTACCATCTATAAGGGAAGTAGAGTTTACGAATGATCTCAATATAGGACCAGAGATAATTATCTTCCATCTTATTGGATGGAACCAATAGAGTTATGGGAATTTAATGTGTAATTGTAATAACTAGAAATAAAGGGTTTCATTCATCTTAGTACATATCCTTGGGAAACACTGGTTTTGTTCGTGAAGAATGCACATGGATCTCTATGGATGGGTGTTGATTATCCTAAGAATAAACAAGTAACGATAAATAATAGATATCCAATTCCACTCAACGATGATCTTTTTGACTAGTGAAGGGGTTCTCAGTGGTTCTCTAAGATTAACATATTATCATGATATCACCAATTGCGTGTTTGGAAGGAATATATTCTGAATAAAGCCTTCAGAAGCAGATATGGACACTAGGAACATGATGTAACACCTTTTGGTCTAAAAAATGTACCAATGGTCTTCATGGATTTGATGAATCAAATATTTCAGCAATATCTGGATTCTTTTGTTTTAGTATTTGTAGATGAAATGTTGGTGTATTCAAATACATGGGCTGACCATGAACAACATTTGGAAATGATCTTACAAATCTTGAGAGATCACTGGTGGCATGAAAAATTATCAATATGTAATTTTTGGATATAGGAAGTACATTTTTGGGGCCATGTCTTTTATAAAATAGTTATTTATATTGATTCCAAAATGAAAGAAGTTATTATCTCATGGAAACCACCGAATAATGTCTTCATGATACATTGATTTCTTGGTCTAGCTGATTAATACCGATTCTCTATGAGTTATTTCTCATTACTATCTATGAAAATGAATAATTCTCTATTCCAATGGACAGAATAATTATAGAATACTTTCCAGGAGTTGAAAGCTCAACTTACATCAGCACCTATCTTGATTTTTCATGTATCAGGATATGGGTATGTGGTGTACTATGAGGTTTAGAGGTCAGGTATGGGATGTGTTCTCATGTAAGGAGACCATGTGGTTGATTATGGTTCAGGGAAGTTGAGGATGCATTAGAATAATTACCCAAACCATGATGTGGAGTATTCTTTAGTCATCCATGCATTAAAAATATGGAGACATTATCTATTTTGTGAGAAATTTACTATGTTCATTTAACGGAAAATCATGAAACACATTTTCTCACAGCAAGATTTAAATCCGAGGAAAAGATTATGGATGCATTATCTTATGATTTTTGACTTTGACTTGATGTATACACTAGGAAAAGGTATTTTGGTGGCGGATTCATTTAGTAGAAACCCATATGCTAATTTGGTGAAAGATGCTTCATATTAATTGATGTTCATTCCAGTGCTAACTGACATGCATGTCAAATGTGAATGAAGAAGTGATGTTGTGGTTTTCTTCTCTACCATGCATGTTCTAGATATGGTAAATATGGTCAAAGAGGCACACACATATGATGTGGAAAGTCTTATTAAGAGTTTAAAAATCAATGTTGGGGAAAACTTTGAGGGCTCAAAACTTGATGGGAGTTCAGTGTTGGGATTTAGAGATCATATAGTTGTACCTATGGATTTTCAAGAACAACTCCTTCATTATTTCCACCATTTTAAATGGGTTGTACATCTAGGTACAGAAAATATGTATATGGCATTAAGGGGGATTTTTTTAGTACTGCATGAAAAGGAAAGTGGCCGAGATTGTATCACGAATCTTAACATGTCAGCATGTTAAAGTAGAGTATCAGAGACTAGTAAGAATGTTTCAGTCATTACCTATCCTAGTGTGGAAATGGGAGAAGATAGCGATGAATTTTTTTTATAGGTCTTACAAGAATGGTTCAGGAACATGATTCCATATGGTTGAGAGTGAAACGGCTTACTAATCCACCCCATTTGATCAATATTTGTGAAAATAATATGGTGGAGGATCTGTAAAAAATATACATCTGAGATGTTGTAAAGTATAATGGCGTACCCGTTTCAATAGACTCAGATAGAGATCTGAAGTTCATGCCTCATTTCGGGAAATCCTTATAGCGAGCTCTTGGGAATCATTTGACTATGAGCATGGAGTATCATCCTTAGATAGATGGGAATTCTGAGAGGATGATACAAAAAAATGGAATATATGATAAAGGATTCTATAATGGATTTCAGTGGCTCATGGGAGGAGAATATATCCTTGGTGGATTTCTCATACAATAACAGATATCAGGCCTCGACACACATGGCTCTATTTGAAGCATTGTATGGGAGTCATTGTCTTTCTCTACTATGCTTGGTGGAAGCTTGTGTAACTTCACTAGTTAGGAAATTCCTTATCAATGAAACAATGGAGACGATCCATTTGATCAGAAAGAGGATGGAGATGGATCAATGTAATTATAAATCTTATGAAGATCACCGTATAAAACCATTGTAATTCACTGTGGGTGATCATGTCTTCTTAAGGATATATCCAGGGGCCTGTACATCATCCTTTAAGGAAGCAGGGAAAGTTATATTCTAAAGGCCTTGGCTCATTCGAGATATTGGAATGGGATGGACATGTGGAATATTTCTTGGAATTTCCACCATGGTTCAATTCGGTGCATAATGTGTTCCATGTATCTCAATTTAAATAGTATCATCCTGATACTGACCATGTGATCAGATGGGATCACATTGACAGAGATCCAGATGCTTCATTGATATATATCTTAGTATGGATTGTTCATAGGAATGAGATAGTATTGCATGGAATACCGATCGGTCTAGTGATGGTTTTACGGAAGCACCGTCAGATTAAGGAAGATACATGGGAACATGAGAAGAATGTGAAGGACTGATGGCTGGAAATCTTTTAGTTGGGTGAGGGTTTTATAGATTCTGAGGACAGAAATCACAATGGTGTGGAGAATTTAGTACCCCTAGATTTTGTTATGTAACCATTACTTTATGATTTTCATGGTTATAATGTTAATAGTGATTAATGGGAAATTTAGGAGAACATTGAATGATGTTTTGAGGAAAAGGAGAAGTCGCACAGGCGGCCAACAATTTTTCTAACCGTATAGACAAACCTTGCATAGTTGGTAATTTTGAGGTACTTTCCCCTTCAGTGTTATAGAGAAAATATGATGGTCTGCCTAAGAAGTGTCTAACGCATAGTTAGCACACTGTTTGTCTAACTGTGCGAACTAACAAGGCATGCACTTAAGTGAGAACCTAAAAGAGTGAATCTCACTCTATTTTGCCTCTAAATAGATCGTTTTTCCTCATAAGATGCCATAAATCAGGATTTTTCACATTGTAAAGCCTAATAAGGTTTTCCCATCATTCTGTAGGTGATCCAATGGCTTCCATTAGTGAATCAAAGATGGATTATGGAGTTATATGATCATTCTTCTTCGTGCTTGTTTGGTTTTTTAGATCTACTTATCATATTCCCTCAATTTCATATATCTATTTTTGTTATGGGTAAATATAGGTGTTTGGATGACAAATATGATGTGATTTGGTCTCCTCCATGTTAGGATAATAGATCTGTGGAGGGTTCTTGGAGAATCGACACAGTTTTCATGAGTGGTCTTCATTCGTTGTGGTTTTCGTCAAAACCATTGTGGTTTGAGGCTTGTTTCTCGACACAACATAGTATAAATAATTGTAAATATTTAAAATTGAGTATGTGGTGATATATTGATTTTTATTTGGTTTTTTAAAACTTATTTTAAACCTTATTATGTGATTGCTTATGAAATCTAGAAAATTGGGGATTTTGAATGAGTGTTTGTGTTCTTAATTTTAAAATAATGTTTTTAAAATAGACATTTTCTTGAATTGTGACACATGGTTTGGATTGGATGATTTCAATAAAATGGAATATTTTATTGAAGTGAAATGGATGTTTTGATATTAGTTTATTCTTTGGGTTTCAATAAAATTATAGTTTTATTGAAATGGTTTGAATTGGTTGAACACACACAGTTTTGGACATGATGGTTGTGTGTGTTCACGAGTTTAGGAGACAAATAAGGGTTAGGTGTCTCCCCCATCAATCGTGGGATGTATAATGATTATATATTTCCCTCGTCAAAGGTTTCATGAGGGATAGATAAGGGTTAGGGGTCTCCCCCATCATTAATGGGATGGATATGGGATAGGGATCTCCCCAATCAATTGGTTCACTAAGGACGACTTAGTGAAATGATGAATCGCCACTCACGAGTATTGGGTGATCCAGGTTACATGAATGGTTGCTTATGTGGATTTATGTAATGAATAGTGTATGTTAATGGAATATTGAGAAATTTTTTTAATGCTTGTTTAGTTATTTTTCTGGAAAAATAAATTTCTGTAAAATTGGTTTAAATTACCCTTGAATGCATTGGTTATAAATGGTTTTGTAAAAATATTTATATTTTGTTATAAAATGTTTTGGTGAATTGTTTTATATAAATTTTTTTTATAAATGTGAATAAATTTCCTATCCTAGTGGCGTGAGTAGGGAGGCTATTAGGGGAAAACCTACTATGTTTTATTCTAAACCATGCTTTGGAACATTGGTGCATTGGGAGATGCTATCTTTTCTAGGATAGGTGAAAAGGTAATGATTCACACATATTAAGCACTAACTCATGAGGTTTGGGTTGTTCAGTGATTTTGGAACAAGGATCATGTTGATCATGATGTCTTGTGGTATCTTGAGGGTCTATAGTTGATTATCTACTGTGTACAGTGATACTTGTTTGGCCTTACACTGTTGTTTACTTTGATGTGGATTGAGATACATGAATTTGATTAGTTGTCTACCTTTTGTTCATGTATCATTTAGTGTATAGTTTTGTTATGGGTTATTGGATTATTGGTTTAGTTAAAAAATGGTAAATCGTCCTCAACTTGTACTTGAAACCCTTCGGCATTTATTTCGAGCCTTTGGAATCTTGGGGATGTTTCTTAAGGCCATGTAATGACTCGTCAATCCAATGAAAATTTGTAGGTTATTACATTATTTTCATACTTGGATGGTAGCATATTGAGTAGTCATAATCGTTGATGAGATCTAACCATCTTTTCTATTGTATATTAAGCTCCTTTTTTGTGAATCTATATTCGAGACTTTTTTTATCAGTATATATCTCACACTAATCCCCATAGAGATAATTCCGCTATATTTTTATCACAAAGATCTCGACTTCTACACCAAATCATGCATGGGATATTTTTTCTCTTGTATTATTAGTTTCCTAGAGGCATAGGCTATTACCTTATAATTTTGATTCATTACACATCCTAAGCCTTTCATTGAACCATTACTGTACACCATGGAGAGTTCCCCACTTAATGGGAGTGTAAGTACTAGAGCAATGAGATGAATCTTTTTCAGATCCTTAATGAAGTCTTCACATTCATGAGTCCATAAAAATTTCACCCATTTCCATGTTATCTTGGTCATTGGATTTTAAAACCTTGAAATGTTCTCTACAAATTGTCAGCAATAACCATCTAGGCGAAGCAATCTACAGATCTCCGTTACAGATGTTGGCATGGGCCACTCATCAATTTCCTTTTCCTTAGAGGGGTCTATATATATCCCTTTACTTGTGATAACATTCCCCAATAATGATACTTCCTCCATACAGAACTAAAATTTACTGCACTTTTCCAACAACTTCTCCCTTTGTAATGTCTTTAGAATAGTATTAAAATACTCCTAATATTCAACCTTTCTCTTGGAGTATATCAGAATATCATCGATAAATACTACCAAAAATTTTTTGAGGAAGTCTCTAAAGACTCTATTCATAAAATCCATAGAAATTTCTTGAGTATTAGTGAGTTCTAAGGGCATCAATATGAATTCATAATGTCGATACCCTTTTCAAAATGCAGTCTTTGTTAATATCTTACTTCTTCCACTATAGTTAGAGATATCATGACCAAAGGTTTAGCTTAGAGAAATAACTATCCCCACGAATCCGAATAAAAAGTAATCTATTAATGGTAGGGGATAATTTTTCTTTATCGAGATTTTATTGAGCTAAAGATAATCAATGCTGAGGTGAATCAAACAATCCTTCGTATTGACGAAGAGGACAGGTGCTCCCCATGGTGAAGTACTCAGGCATATAAAACAATTCTCTAAATTATCCTATAACTATTTATTCATCTCTTCCTGTTCTACTGTGGCCTTTCTAAAAGGTTTATTTGATATAGACAAAGTTTTTGGAATAAGATCAATTGAAAACTCAACCTATCGGTTAGGAGGAAGACCAGAAAACTATTCATGGAATACATCTATGTAATCCCTCACGATGGAAATGCCTTCATGGGAGATTCTCTCGTTTTTCTCAATTATTGGAGATACACATAATCTCTCATATGGAATTAATATCCACTCTTCAGACAATGATTCAAAAAGAGATTCATATTCCTCCTTATGTTTTTTTTGAATTAGAGGATGCTTCTTGATGTGATGAGTGATCTCCCCTTCCCGAGAGTTGATGATGTATTTTTACAAAGAAAGCCAATTCATGGCCTTTACAGCATCAAACTCATCTAAAAGAAATATGATGAGATTTTATGGGAGGTTGAGTCCACAAATGTTAACCAGCAAGGTGTTATAAACCATGGAAAAAATAATTTCCCCATTTTCTGTTCTCATAGATAGCATAACCTCCATATTTTGATGTGGGGCTTGAATAGTTCTACAAATAATTCAAGGTATGAATGAATGTGTAGAACCAGAATCAAATAGTACGTTCACTATTCTTGAATGAATAACTATAATACCTATCACCACATCATTTTTCTTCTCTACAACAGTAGTACTGATTTCATAAGTCCTTTATTATTTCCTTGGAAGTTGTTGTTGATTACATCTAACAACCCCATATTAGGGAAATTGTTCGCATAATGTCCATGGTCCTTGATGATGAAACACTGCACTATAGGGTGAGTTTTGATATACAAAATCATTTCTTCTTCCAAATTATCAGGTTTCTTCATATCCTGTAGGTAGTTTTTTTCCAAACGTCAAAACATTCCATGTTTTAAGTAATTATTGATTCCCTTCATAAATCTCCCAAGATGTTTCATCCAAAAAATTTTACAAGGAGAAAATTAAGGATTTTTTCCATCATGGGATTTTTTTGTAGAACCACCCATGTTGTTCTCCACTTTCCATTTCATGTCACTTGGCCCACGAGACGACTTAGATTCTCCAATATTCATTCCAACATTGAACGCACAATAGAAAATCTCCTCATAACATTAAAAGTATCAAGTCACCAACAATTATCACAGAATAACCTTTATTCTTATAAAGAAAAGATCCACCTTGATTTGAGTGTTTATGAAAAAGCTCAAGGTGTACCATGAATTCCTTTGTCAAGTTTTCTTCATACAGCTCGATGGAAAAATATTACATCTACGTGAGTCTGAGGAACTCTATTTCCATATTGGGATAGAGGGTTCGGTAAAAATATTAATTGAAAAACAGTTTCTTGAATTCCTCCAAAACCATGGAATCAATTTCTTCCCAGGACGTCATATTCTTGATTGTTTTCCACCACTGATCAACGTACTCATCAAATTGATTGACCACTATTACTAATTTATCATATTTTACTCACTAGAGGATATGTAATATCTTTTCAATGGAGTTAATCCTCTGTTCCATGAATAGGGGTTCAAAAGATCCACTGAACATAGGATAACTTTTCCACATGAAGGATTAAAGGAAAAATTTCACTTTCCTTGGAGGAGTAGGGAGTTCCACATGATGGATGTTATTATTTATAACTTGAGCCAGGTGATCAAGTACTATCACGAAGTTTTGAGCACATGTTCCCATCATATCCAGCATATCATTAGGGAATCAATCACATTTTCTATCACATTAATTGTGGGAATGTTTTCTTCTATTTCCCTCCATTAACTATGAAAAATAATATATAATTATGGGGATTGAATACTTAGCAGATATGCATAAAAAGGAAACATTAAACATTGAAGGACAAACATGTAAAATAAAAGTATATCCTAACAAGAGATTCCATATTTTTCAATATTGGTTATCCATGATCATATATTCTTATGGGATTCATTATTTTATTTGTCCCTTAATAATTGTCCGTACTAAGCTTATGAATTTATCAAATCATACCCCATGAGAGTTTAAATCCAAGAGTGCAACAATTGTTGTTGTTGTGTACAAGTTCCAGTTCTTGTCAAGCTAAAAGCGGTGTTTTCATGTTTTACCCGTAGATATATCTTTACCAAATCCACCTCTACTTGTTCGTATCCATATTGGGATATATTTTTTAATAAACCACTTACTCTATACATAAAAAATTTAGATATGTTTTATTACAAATAGTCTAATTCCTAATTTCCTTACTAAAGTTCTCTATTTATAATATCTAAAATTTACTAAACCACCCTCTAATACCAAATATAGAGAAGTTATTCCATTTCACATAACATTAAATGATTTTAAGCATATATATACACCATTGTACAAGCCAAAGATCGTAACATGTAGTGCCTTGGAACAATAGGTTCATAAAACTGAAAAAATATGACTAATTAAAACATTTCTTTTATTAATATCTATATAGATATCCTAACATTATTTGAGCCCTTATATCTACATAGGGTACCCTGGTGAACACATGAATAGTGGGATGAGGTTAAATCCTAGTCTAGGTATGAACATATGAATAAATCATAATCCAATGGGTTAGAATGCATGAAATAATTATATGAAAAGCATGCAACATATGGATCCATAACAAATAAACATGAGTTCATATAAAAATGTTATAATAGGAATGTGTAACCAACATAAAACATTAATTTACTACAATTCATGGCTAATAGCCAATATTTTTTCCCATAGTATCACAAACCAATGCTAAGCACCAAGACCATTGCAAATAACGCATCATGAGACTTAACTTTACCCAATGAATTATAGTGTTATTTTGGATAAATAATCTTAACATTTTCATGAATTTTATTTCCACATAATATTTCCTAAATAACGATTCAAACATAAACATATGGGTTACCAATGGAATGGATATGAAGCCATAATCATGTCACAAATCATAAAAAATGGGAGGATCACAAAAGTATCCAAATAATAAGGAAACTAAGATGTACCTGGAAATTCATTAGATAAAAAAGGCATGTATCATGGTGACTTCTGTTAATTATAAATGAAAACACATAAGAAAATAATTTATGAAATTTTCGTATTAAAACATTTTTGGGTGGTTTTACGGAAAATACAATAGAGCCTTTAAAATAGAAATGGAAAAATTAATTTAAAAATATATAGAAGGGAACCTGAAATGTTTTCATAATAAAAGGATGATTTTATAAATACAATGGTGGATTAAAACATAATATAGTGTGCACTTGAAATTGGGTAAGAATTCGTGATGTTCCCTCAAAATATTTTTTATTATCGGGATGTATTGAGGGGTAATCACTTCAACAGAATGTATATCCACAAAGTAGATTGATGAAATGGTCTTAATAACTTATTTTTACATATATACAACATTTAAATGATTCCCATAAATTTATATGGTATCTTAATTTATATATAAGGAAAGATAAGGCTACCTGAAGGAATAGAGAAGTGTCGGGTCGATTTCCTTACGGATTATCAGCATGGTATCGAGTATACCTAAGAGGGATTAATGAGAGAGAAAATTGGTTACTCATAATTTATATATCATCAGGGTAGTATATAGGAGGTGATAAATTGTACCCCCTTCATTATGTATTACACCTGAAAGGGCATATCATAGAGGACAATCATGAATTAATGTGAAATGGAGAAGATCACATACCTTATGTCTGATGGTGTTTTCCACTTGTTAATAAAGACCTGAATAATAAAATTAAGTTCATTAATTAATAATTATATAAACTCTAATATATTTAAAATATTTTTTATAAAATATTTATGTTTAGTCACACCAATATTGATTGATTATAAGGTCCAATTTCATTGTTCGGGTCAGTTTGTTTCCTTGACATTCATTATAAGTTTACTTATGAATAAATAATCATGTAAGATGAGAATTGCTTTCAAGAATTAAATTCATAGGTTATTATTTAATATCTGTAATAATAAATGGTTTTAAAAATTCATTCTGATAATGGGATTGGAGATGAATTATTATATAGAACCTCAGTGATAACTGTTTTTGTTTATCGGTGGGTTTTAATATCAATGAACATGTTTGGACTTATAGATTAATACCACTTTTATGGAAGGTTTACAAAACCATAACTATGATATATTACATATATAATAATTTGGTTCAACCATAAAAAAGTGTTTTCATTACCATAATTAAAGGTGATAATTGAAATTGATAAACCATCATCCTTGAATGTGATAAATTAACACATATAGGAAGGTATTTTCATTTCTTTCGTATAAAAGAATGGGAAAGGGTAGAAGATATTGAAATATCCATTTAGCATATTTACATTATAATATATGTATGGTAATGGATTTTTCATTTAATTTGGATGGATAGAGGTTAGGAAAGAAAAGATTACAATGGAACATGAAGACGATAGAAAAGAAAATGGGAATTTTACCACTTGATTCAACATTCCTTGAGAGCCTCTTAAGGGGAGTGGATTTCATATTTTTAGGAGACCAAGGGCGGATGTAAATAGGATGGTATCTTGTGGAGATATTTTGTAAGACATTAGAGAAGGCACTAGGATTCATAAGAGTGAATTGAAGAGCGATGAAGAAGTAGTATTTATAGTCGATTAGGGGATGGTTTTCTTAATACTTAATTCATTAGTTTCTTAATTTACCCTAAGACCAGAAATAGCGATGGTTCCTTGACCTAAAATTGTAAATGGATAATGTGAATTCGATCTAAGGGTACTACCATCAGCCATGATGTTATGAGTTTTCCATTTATCTTATAATATATATATATGTAGTAAATTACTGAATTTCAATATTAATAAGAAAATCAAGTATTTCTAAAAAATCACAAAATTTCACCAACCTTTTTTCTATGTTTAGAATAATAAAATGAATACCATTTTTCGGAAATAATTTTATAAATATGAATAATTTTATATTTTATTAAAATCATAATTTATTCGAAAAATACTAGTTTCAAAACATTTATTTACTTATTCTAAAAAAATATTAAATGGTGCTTCATTCATTGACTGAGGCATTACCAAAAAAATATACTTATTCTAAAATATAGGTACAAAATACCTTCACATAAACCTTATACATATAATATCATAACTGAGGTTAATATTCATAAGGGTTGTATTTCTATTTATAAGTGTATGTTACTATTCTTAAAAAATTTAGTTGGTCACATCAGACTCAAAATATCACTCTGAACACAACCGTGTATGTTAGATTTTCAAAATTAAAGACATAGAAGTTCCGAAATTATGTTTTATGGTCACATAGTATTTAGTTTCATGATATTTCATAATGTTTCTTAATGAAATTATAATACATGTATTAATTATAATATAGTAAATTTCCATTGAAAATATTGGGTTGTTACACTTTTTGTGCCTCGTTAAATTTCACATGTATAGATGGTTGAAAATTAAATTGTGCAAGATATGATTTTTAACATTTATTAAATATTTCCTTATACGTAAAATGAAATAAAAAAACATTAGATTTCATTTGGTCCTCACCATGTATAATTAATCTTGACCCTTTCGACTCAAATCATATATAACATTGTTTTCATTTCCAAGGTAGAAATGTATTTAGAAGTCATAATCCATAATCAGATCTAACCATCTTCTCTGGATCTAACCAAAAATGTGAATATGTAAATTAAAATATTATCACTTGTATATAAATATCACTGCTACTCTTAAATATAAGTCATCTTCATAATTAAAAAAAATTAAATCATCTAACTCCAAATCATATTTTGGGTAATTTTTATCAGGAATCGTCGATTTTTTTGAGACATAATATATAAGCATGTTATTATGCATATGAAAAAAAAACCAGCCCCTTCGTGGATGAATCGATAGAGATCGCAACCCCTTATTCACTATAGGGTAATGTTTGAATATGTTCACTGAATAAATATCTCTTTATATCCTCGATTTTCTCATTAAATTCAACTGTCTAGAAGAACATGAACCCATTCATGTAAACATTGATAGAGGTTTATATTTTCATGTTTTATCCTCAAAATATTTATTAAAATCAAGTTTAACCAAGAAAAATATGGATCTCAATCACCATAGTCGGTTTGGGCTGATATTTAGTAGCCTCCATTTATGACAGATATACTAATATATAGTCTCTTTAGACTATGTGACTCATGAAATGAAACAATTTATAGAAAAAATATTTTTTTATAAAAAAAATCAAATTATTTATCCATTACATTGGTCCACAATAAAATTATAATCTCATAATAGCTGTATTACAAACCCATTGAGTGGAAAAAATACCATATATATTGATTACCACTAATTGATAAAGGTATTATCTAAGGAATGTATTAATTAAAATCATGATGATAGGAAGGGAATCTATATGATAAAATGTAATCACTAAATATTTATTTGGTCCATACCTTGTATAGAATAATGTACTGTCTATATCCTCGTTAGACCTTAATTGATGATATCCATAACGAATATCAACCGTAGAAAAGTATTTGTTTCTATGAGGTTGGTAAGCATTTAATCAATAAAGGGAATATGATGAATGTTCTTAATTGGGATCTTGTTCATATCCTAATATTCAATAAAGAGTTCTAGAGATCCATATTCATTTTCATAAAAGGAATAGGTGAGCCAAAATGTGACACACATTACATAATGGGTCCATTGTCAAGGTATTCATGGGTTTGATTATTTAATTTTTAAAAATCAATAAGGTATATTCTATATAGAGTCTCTGAAGTTATTGTGGAACCAATTATGTGTTATTTTGAGAAATAGAAATCTTTTCTTGATAGAATTACATAAAACTCCTATAGAAATATATCACGAAAATATCATTAAATAGGAATATCATAATAATAGATTCTCTCCCCAACCATTTGAGATAAAATGACTTTTGAGAGGGAATTAATAACCATACTCTGGTTATAATCCCTTTATAATGTTTGTAGATATTTTCCCATTGATATTAGATCCTAGGTTGGTTTGGAATATCAAACATTACTACATACAATGATAATTCATGCTGTATTTATGAGAAGAGATCCAATATATGTCTGTGATGAAATTAAATTTAACTATATGATGAATGAAAATATTAGTGAGAATCACATTCAAACCAATGTCAACAAAAGGAGAATCATAAACATGAGATGCATCCATCATACCATTATGGATTTTTACTACATATTCCAAATCAAATTAATAGGGTGGAATCATCAAACCCTTAATATAGTCATTAGATAAGACTATATTGGTATATCGAGATTCAAATAAGACATTTGTAGTTCATGATTTTGGGGTATGTGTACCTTTCACCGCATCATTATTTCAACCCTACTCAGAAATAGTAACACCATCACATTTCCAATTTACAATTGGTTTAAGAGGTTTATGACATCTATCAATATCCTTAACCCCCAGGTATAGAAATATGTTACGGTAATGCCCATTCTCCTTACATTTGATACCATGGTGTATAAGTGGTTCATTTTGTGTGGCTTTTTATTTATTATAATTGTCTACTTACATTTTCCTATAACTTATTAAATCAACTTTCTAATAACATTCCCTTACATAGTTAATCTATTTACTACTAAACTATATAAATTAATCGATGATCATACTCATACATATAGTATAATATAACTATTATATTTCCCCCTCGACATTCTTATATTTTCGGTTGAACTCTATCAGCATTTTATGGTCAAAACCATGAGATTTCTATGTAATTCCAACATCTAATTTCACCTTGAGTTCACATAATGAAATATTTTTTAGACTCTGAAGTATATTATTTATAACACCCATTATAGACTTGGATTTTATCAATTTAGTAACTGATGAAAATACTTTTAGGTTGGATATTAATACCATAAGAGTAACACACATGTCTTGTAAAATAATTCGCATATGTTCCAATTTATTCATTATCCCTTGGCCTTAGCTTGAGAAACTCATTCCCTATCATTGTAAAAATAATATGAGGAAATCACTTATTTAAAAATTTGTTATTGAACTAATCCCAATACATGGATTCAATTTCATCTTTCTTCATCATATTCTTCATTATAGTCTAAATTGATATGCTTAAAATTGAAAATTGTAGAAAAATATGTTCTTTTTTCCAATTTGCAACACCAGGGTATTTTCCAATTCTTTTGAAATTAGTGGATCAGAAGTTCCATTGAAAGGTAGAAATATCCTCAAGGACACAACAAAATTTATGCCCTCTTTTCTTCATGTAAATGTTCATAATGATTCCCATCTGTAAATTTTTTTTTGAGAATATTAATAGACATTTTAATTCCATATCCCATAAAATTTGGATTACTAGGAAAAAATAAAATAATTTTCAATAACACTCACTATTAAAAAAGACTATCTGGGTTAGGTCCATTGACCAAAATGAAGAATAATAATGTACAAAACAATGGATAGTGTGGAGAACTACATAAACACAAAAATCACTTATAGGATCTCTATATATGGTATAATTCATAAATATATGGTAGCATATAATTAAACCAGTACATTTATAGCTATGTTATACATAAATACATTAAGATGGTGTTGAGTCAAAAGTTCTCCTTTGACTTCTATATCATGTTTTGGAAATAACAAATGTCTTATCTTACTAATCATACTGACTCTTTCAATCGTATCGTACTGACTCTGTCACTCGTATCGTACTGACTTTGTCAGTCATATCGTACTGAATCTCTCAATCGTATCATACTGACTCTGTCAATCTTATCGTACTGAATCTGTCAATCATATCATACAGAATCTGCCAATTGCATCGTACCGACTCTGTCAATCGTATCATACTAACTTTTTCAATCGAAGTCACTTTTGTGTATCTTACTTTGTACCATATCAATAAATTACATTTATTAATACTTCTAAAACTCATACTTTCATTAATTGTTTGAAGAGTGGTTCATTTTTAGGAACAAAGTAATTGTTTCTAATAATAGGTTTTTATTGAGTTTAACATATTCCTTGACTATTACCATATAGAAATATTTGAGAGTACATCTAATGAAAATGTTATTTTCCATATATAAACATAGAAAAATAATCTATTCAAAGAGAAAATTCCATACTTTTATCAGATGACTATATCCTTATCTTTATTAGTATTCATTATATAATTGATTGATACCTCTAAAACATTTTTATCAGAAATAAAATTATCAAAATCCTTAGAATATTTATTCTTCTAAGAATTTACTTCCATATGATTTTTAGAATTATTTTTCATTTCAAGTGATTTATATAAAGATCTATATAATGATCATAAATTTAACTTATTAATATATCAATCCTTCAATTTGTTTTTTCATGTATCTTCGAGACATTAAAAGTTTCATTTTATAGTAGCTTATAAATTCTACGTAATTCTTTATAAGAAGGTAAAGAATTATCATTCTATGAAGTAGATGTTTCCTCATCAGAAGAACAATATTCATTGATATAATTTTTACATAGATACATATAATTAAGTGATTCCAAACTATGTACCATGGCCATTAGAAAATGATAAGGATCTTTAGCAATGAGACCAATATTTTTGTGTTTAGAGATATCACCATCAAAAGAATATTTAGATGAATCACTTCTACAAGAACACCAGGATTCACTTTATATCATGTATTTCTTTACCTATAATTTCTTGAATATCTTCTTGTTTCTTTCTGAATGTATTTCTTTATAATATTTATTTTTATGCATGGGTAAATATGGTCGAATGGATCCCACTCTTTTACATTCATAACATGTGACTTCAGAATCTTTTCTGTCCATGTTGCCTTTATTTCTATTCTTATATCGGTATTGGAAATCCTCCATTCCAAAATTATTATTCATTCTTATTGAAAGATTATAAATATCATTTTTTGACCGCTCAGTATTACTTGTATCGGAAAAGACTTATACTTTCTCTTCCTTGATTTATTCATCATAGGAGATTGTTATTTCAATGGATTTGATGTAGAATTAAATGATACACCACCATTATTATTATTTTTACTTTTTCTGAATATCTCTTAAGGGTTCCATCATATCCAAATAGTGTTCAGAAATCATCATCAAGAGTAAGATTTTTAATCTTTATAGATTCCTTAACTATAGTCCTCTTGGATTCCCGTTTATTTGGAATAATGTCAATTATTTATCTACTATGACTTTATCTTATAGTTCTTTATCTCACATAGCTTGTAAATTATTATCAATTTGAATAAATATGTGTTGAATCTTAACAAGAAGCTCTCTATAATTAAATTCAAATTATTGATAGTTATCAATAATCATTATCCTTTTTGTTTTAACAAAATTGGATTCACCAAAGTGTGTAATCTCTAATTTCTTCCATATTTTATTCACAGCTTCTCATTAAGAGAGATAACTGTATATACTTATATTCATGGAAATCAGTAAGGTATTTCGTTCCTTAGAGTTTAACTGATATTATGATTTCTCAAGAGCGTAAAACCTCTAAATTCTTTTTCAGTAATTTTATATTCACAAGTGAGTATAACGAAGTTATCTACACTAGTATTTATAATAAAATAATTCATATAGTCTCTCCAATATTCAAAGTCATTACCATCAAATATAGGTGGTCTTGTAGGATTGTGGTTTTAAATATAACCAATATTCATCATGTATTCTATCGTAAAAAATATCCCTTTTCCACAAATACATGTTAGTGTATTCAAATAAAAGTTACATATAAAATAAAATAAAAATCAAGTGTTCAATAGAGTGGATAAACATCCTCTGATACTAATTATTTCATTTAAAGGTATATGAAATAGTACAAATACAAGTGGGGGGAAGGGTGAATTGTATTTTTAAATATTTTTTATTGAAATAATTAGTATTGAATTAGTTTTTAAAATTTTAAACAAATACAATTCATAAAGACTCTTGTAATACAAAATAAATATTCATATTGACATTAGGACTGTTGGATTGTTATGTTACAACAAGGTATGACACAATCGTATTTAGGTTGAATAAAAATATCATAGTAATAAAAAAGTAGATGATTCTACTATATAGCATATAGAATCATTGTTCAATTACAGTGTAAATGTATAATTTGTAACAGAAACAATTATAATACAAAATAATGATAATAGAAATAAGAAATAAAGGGGTTCTCTTCCTATTACAAATATAGTAGTGGAATTATATAAAAAATTAAAAATATTTTAACCCAAAGGGTAGGGTATAATTTCACTTAGGATAATAGGTCCATCTTTCCACCACTAGGTAAGCCCTAAATATGATGATTATCACGTCTATCTTGCTATACCTGCAAGCCCTCGATTTTATAGTTAATCAGCACCTCTAACTATCAATCTCTTGAAATCCCTTGTTATGTTGATCGGTCGCACCGTCATCTTATCCTCAATATCCCTCAATAATTATAATTCATCGAGCACACAATGATAAAAAATGAACTATTGAAATAAAAAAACAATGAATGATCCGTTCAAGTTTTGTAATTTCTAGGCTTTCACACATAGTAGGAAAGATGTTACACCGTCTTTCTCTACAACATAGAAGAGGAAAAGCATCATAGTTCTCCATCTATTGTTAAAAGGACATTTTATCTATTAGCCTCACATTTAATGGTCACATATGATTCCAAAGGTCATATTTCTCTGGAAATCAAGGAATGACATGGACATATGGCACAATAACATTCAATTTGAAACAAAATAGACGACATCATATTATTAGTTAATAACTGATTAAAAGACAACATTTTCATTATAAAAAAAATAAGTATACATAATATCATGAGTATGATTAATATGTAATGAATCAATTTTGATAAGAGTGAAAGCATGGATATTGTAAAATTATAATATGAATATAATGAAATGTATAAGTATTACTGGTTTGGGTTGGTACGATGAAAAGTGTAAGTAATACTGAAATTTGTGAGTATGAGGAAAATTGTTATTAATATTGAAATATGTGAGTATGATGAAAATCATGAGTATGATTCAAAGTGCTGGATACGATGGACAACATGCGTAGAATGGGCATTATGCATACAAATAATCCATTAAGTAAATTTAGTTCGAATTAAAAGAAGATGCGTATTGAAAGTGAAAAATATATAAGAATGAAATATGAAATATTATTTGGTTTCCAAAAAAAATATAAAAAAAATGGGACATTTGACATAAAAAAATCTGTCCATCTATATTCCGAACCATGAGAGGTCGTGGTGGAGAAAAATGAATGACATTATTGTTAAAGGAGGAATTACATTATACCCAATAATAGTGATTTCATAACCCATTTATGGAAGTTTGTGTGTGATTTTTCATCTAAACAAAACATAGAAACATATAATTATATGGAATAGATAAATAATTTTATTTTATCATGATAAAAAAATAATTTTAGGGGTTTTTGGATGAAATAAATAACCATTCATTGATGAACGTTGTCTCTTCTTCGAGTATCCCCTTTTCATTTGAACCAAAGGACTAAATGTGTTGGTTTTATTCAAAAATTATGACCCATTGGATGTGGAGAGTGAATTTTACAGTTTTTTGGTAGGTTATGGTTGATCCAATTTGTTTTTAATGTGTGAAGAGAGTGTTAGTGGGGATGGCATTTTATAATTGATTTGAGTGGAACATTGGTAATTTGTTTGAAAAGAGCGAACTACACCCACATTATATCAATTATAATTTTCTTTGATATTAGACAAATATAGATTATTTATGGGATAAAGTAAATACATGTCCAAAATATACATGTTGGACAAGATTCTGAGACAGTTTTTAACATATATTAAAGGTTTAAATAGAATGTAATCTTTCCTTTACCTTAACAACATCCATTAATTTTATTTACATCCCCTAAACACATTGGTATAAAATTATGTTTTCAATATTATAAAATATTAATTCTTAAGATTTAATATATAGAATACATTTTACAAAATTCAATTCACATGAGTGGAAGAAATTAATTTTAAATTAAACTCTCATACATGTCTAGGAATATGGGTTTGAAAGAAATGAAGGTCAAATGATTACAATATTTTTATATTAAATGTCAATATTAAATTGATAAAATTGTCCTAAATTTGATTAAATTTTTTCATATAAAACAAAATAGGATTTTAAAACAATTTAAAATGTAATTTATGTATATAAATAAGTTAAATGAATGAAAAAATTAAATTAAAATTAGGTATTTTGACTATTAATTAAAAACTGAATCTTCTCAAAAAAATCTCAAAGATTAACCGAAATATAATATTAAAATTATTAAGTAACAAATTTATGGTTTTTTCCCAAATTAAATTTATTAATTTTTTAAAAATGTTTTTTATTTTTGTTCCCAAAAAAGGAAAAAGAACATTTTTTGAGAAACAATTACTTTAAAAACAATTAAAGACATTATAAAATATCATGTCTTTTATTATAAATGTTTTTTATTTATGTATAACCATTTTACATAATATATAAATAACATTAATTAATATTTTCAATAATATATTAATGGGAAGATTTTATTTTTTGGGTTTAAATAACTATATTACCTATACATTATTATTTTGTTGAAAGCTAATTTTGTTTATAACTCATGATTTTATGATGATTCAAATAGAGAAAGATTAAAATTATTTTTTAGAATTAATTCTATATTTTAAATTTAATTTATTTAAAAAAATTTATAATAACTTGGGGTGTCACATCTAAGATTATCATTATAGATTGTCCTCCTAGAGATATTATTTTCACTATAACCATTGTAATTAATTTTTATAGTTTTTAATATTAAATAATCCAAAGAATTATATTAAACATATTAGATAATATCAATTAATCATATTAAGAGCATATGCCCAATTCTTGACTTCAATCAATAGAAGTGACAAAATATAATTTAATATCAAACTCCTAGATCTGTCAAAATAATGGGTTTTCATAGAAAAAATGTTTATAATATTGTAATTCTATAACCTAGACATTCAAAAATAAATTGATAAAAATTAAAAGTAATTATTAATAAATATATAATTGATGTTATTTTATATATAAAAAAAATTCAAAACATAATTTAACCCATGAAATTATTTAATCGAATAGAAAGTTTTCAAATATAAATATTATTATTCAGTATTCATCAATAAATAATTATTTTCTATAAAATAAATTGATTTCACAGTAAATAAATAATAATAATTATTTAAAAAAAATGATGTCCATGTTATAATTTTTTTTAATTTTTTTAATATTCTTTTAAATTATGTTCGTAAAGAATAACTAAAGATAATTTTAGAAATAATATTTATTTTTCAGAAAACATATCATTTACTTTCAAAATATTTTATTTTCATTTATAATCAATTGATAACCTATGGGTTTTTTCTATATGTATAAACCATATAATTTCCATAATTTATTAAATCCAATTCATACACACCTAATTAATGGGTAGGTAAAAATGGAACTCTATATCACACTTTATTTAGAGTTTTTGTCGCATGTCCCAAAAGCTATTAAAGTGATTTTAAAAAAATATATATCATAATTTATCTAGGTGAATATAGTCATATAATATTATAGAATAATGTAATATAAACTATTGGTAATTTTGTTCCCCTTTTAAAATATATGGGAATGATATTCTCTCTCGCATCATTAAATTTTATCCCTGTAATTTAATCTTGAACATGGAAATCGAGTGTTTGAAATTTGGAAATAACACTTTTGAAAACATTATATAGTTTAATGATTAATAAAATTTCATCTTAATAAAATATAAAGGGTAGTACATATGTCATATAGAATAAAACACACTTCGATTTCCAGTAGGAGTTCATTAATGGGTGGTGACAATATGTATAATTAATATAATAGTTATAAATTATGTTGAGTGATAGTGATCATTTACCACAATAAAGTAATTGATCAATGGAATGTTATAGACCAAAAAACCATAAATAATTCATGACTTAAATAACCCCCGATTCATCATATTAATGTATTGGGATAATTTTTTATTTAAGTATGGTCATAAAATATTTGAGTAATTAATTTACCATCTTGACTATTAATATAATGAAACATTCATACCTGAAAAGTATAATGTCATCAATTTCATCTCAAATCTCTTATTTTTAATTAAAAGATGAAGTTACAGTTCATAAATTACTATATTTATCATTTAATGGGTCTCATAATCCCAAAAGGATGACATGTTATTCCACTTACCTTTACTATTACCTAATATATTGAACAAATTATCCAATATAATATATTAGTCAATAAAAACATAAAAGTAAAAAAATTTCAGCACACTCATTTCTATATGTATTCATAGTTAAAATAACGTAATTAAAAATAATTTCATATTAAATGATAAATAATTTTGGCTCATGGTAGGTTCCACAACATTTTCAATCTTCGGTAGTGGGTTCAAACCCAACGACCTTACTAAATATAGAGAGTAGTCACAAAATATGCGGGTTGTCCTACTTTGAAATCTATATTTTAATATTCCAATAACATTTATAAAAATATGATGGCCATCTTTTATTAAATAATCATTATATAGTATTACACAATATGTCTGTATAGAACTATTAAATTTAATAATCATATTCATTAACATTAATAATCATACTAACCTTGATTGTTATCAAAAAACATATCCATATTTCCAAAAAATTAAAAATCATTATTCCTCAAATAAAATTTTTAGTAAAACTTATAATAAACACAATGGTATTATTATAATAAATGTTTCATAAATGTATCCTTATTCATCTTAAAATCCCACCAAAATAAATCTCAAAATATGTATTTTCTTATCAAAATTATGATCAAACAATCACATATCATACTAATACACATTATTTTTAATATGGTTATTCATGGAAATCTAAAATTAAGATCCTTCATGGGGGATCACGAAGAAAATGAGAATTATCCAAATAATATCCCATAAGATTGTAAAAATTTGTGTGCTGTAAAGAATATTATCCTATACTAGGTAATTCTTAAGTAATTTCAAAAGTTACTTCTTTGTATTAAATTAAATGAGGTATATCTATTCTAAAGCCATGTCCACTCACAGTCTCCATATTAGAATATATTCCTAGGAATCCCATAGAATCTATTACATAGAAAAAAGAGTCTATTCCTCTACACAAATCCTCAATGTCAATCACATTGTTATGTTAAATAATAGTTTTATTTGACTATATATAGTTCCTTAGGTTTATACTAATCTTATTATGACAAAAATCATAAGGACGCTGACCCTTGTAGCATGGATTTTGTGGTTACACCATTACACTGTCACCATTTACAATGGATTTCATCCCAAAGGACCAATTAGTTAAGTAGCCTAAGTAAACTAGATACATACATAGATCAAATTTAAATTAGTAATCATAAATTAAAACATAATTTATTTCGTGATTATCAATATTTTCTCTATAATATCATATAATATCATTCATTATAAAATTACTGTGTTATTGGGAATTTAAAAAATTGGGTGATCCCATATTCTAAATAACATTTACATAGAACAGAAACATTGATGAAACAATAACAAATAATGAATATGGAAAGATAAATAATTGAACACATGTTATATTTAATTAATAAAAATAGAATGAAATGCATCCATAGAAAATATCAATGCAAATATTTCATTTATAATAACCAATAAGTTAAGGTAAATTACAAAATAATATTCTATTCAATCAATTAAATGGACATCAAGATGAGATAATAATAATCGTTATGGAATGGAAAATAATTAAGAGCGCATGCCTATTAATCAATAAATATTTAATATAATGAATCCAACGTCAATATAAATACTAAAATATCATGGATAATAAATAAAGTGTAAATTTCAGTGAAGGGAATTCATAATTAATGGACACCATTATTTCATTCATCATAAATTATCTATTGGAAATATATTTTAAATGATAATTTAAAACCAACAGGAAGGTATGCACTAGAAACAAATTGACGTGAATGATCACAAGATGTTTAATTTTTTGTAAATCATTATTGACTACAAAAGGAATCAATGGTGTTAAATTTAGTAACATCCATATCTAAAATCGACATAAAAAATTCAGATAATGAATATATATTGTATAATTACTACATAACCCAAGAATATAACATCTAAAATAAATGATTTTTTAGTAAATGAAATGGTATTCAATAAAATATCATTATAATTGTTTTTTTAGAAAACATATTTTTTCATTTTTATTTTTTTTTAATCTATAAATTTTCATAATAAATGTAAAAAAATTATTTAGAAATATTAAATAATAATATTAATTGAAAATTCCAGGAAAATTATTTTCATGATTGGAGAAAATTCCATTCATGTTGTAAAATATAAAACTTGTATTTCATTAAAATTTTCTATAAATTTAATATGGGGTATTTTTGGAAAATGATAGCAATATTACTTTTAAATTTTTTAATAAAAATAAAATCAGTGGTAAAAATTAATTTAATTAATTATTTATACATTGTTAAAAACATTTTTGATTTTTTTTTTCTAAAAACATTATTCTGGAAGAAAACATATTTCATGTTAAAAAATGGTACTATAAGTTTGAAATTTCAAGAAAGTCGAAGGGATATTAAAATCAAATGGTTTTATTATAAAATGATCAAATAATTTACTTCAATGGAAATTCAAGAATAAACAATCATGATTACAATTAAATTATGAAATAATATCTTACAATTATTATAAAATTGAAGTGATAATTAATCAATGAATTGATTATATATATGTACTGTAAATCTATCTAAAAATGTATATATACATCAAATGATAATAATAAGACATTATGTACATAGTATTAGAATATTAATGATGTTGAAGAAGGAATATAACCCAAAGAGAAGAAATTGAGTTATTTTATTCTTTACAACATGAAAATATTCAAGTATGAAATAAATGGATGAAAATGTTGTAGTGGAATAATAAAATACAATTATTTATTAATGATTCACTATATTACATGTCAAAAGAGTATTATATAGGCAATATAATCTAAATTACGTATATAAAATTAATATATGGATCAATGAATGGAACTTGATATGAAGTTTTTTACCTAATGTTTCCTTTGGGTTGATCACATTAAACTTTTTTAAATGGTTTATGAATTATATTAAATTACAGAATAATAGTATTCATGTTTATAATAATATATATGATCATTTTATAACAACTTATCATCCATTATTAAGTATAATATACTATTATCATTGTTTCATGTCTTAGTTTCCTTATTTTCCCATGCATATTGTGTTTTGATATTTTTGGTATTTTTATATTTAAATTGTTAGATAATCTCAAGAATATATAACATGATTTTAATATAATATTATTATATTATATGTAGATTATAATCCAATTAATTTTGAGATAGAATATTAATTTCACTCATCATAGAGATGGTATGTCATACATATGCCAGAATGGGTTTTCAATTTTCATTAATGATAAAGAAAAATGAATGTAAATATTAAATAACCTTTATTGAAACACTATTATGTCATATATATTTTATAAACTATTCAAATAATTATGTATTAGAATCTTTCTAATAATAAAATGAAAACCAATTCATTGTACGCCACTGAGGTATTCATCCACATGTATGCATGAATGTCATTATTGTTATCCAAACATTTGAAAGATAATAATTTAAATGTGAAATAATAATAAAACAATTATAGTAAATATTAAATACAAAATATGTATTTAAATTCCTTCATTATATGAATCATATAAAGACAGTGATGGAAAAAAATTACAACAGTTTTTGAGGATGTAGGCTTTTATGCAGACAATCAACAGTTTTGTTTCCCTTTTGATGGAAGTTGTGGTGGATAGGGGTTCTTCCATTAAAGTAATAATATATTCGTATAGTAATTTATTATTTTTATTAAATGGTAATTTTCAATAAATAATGTATGACGTAATAATTAATGAATTTGAGAAAACAAGAATGAAAATAGTAACTTAGTGATCGCAATTATCATTCCATCAAAAAAATCTATTGGATTTTTTCTTAATGGCACTAGTTTTGGTCTTCTGGGACTACCAAAACCTCTACAATGTATCTAAATGTGTATAGGATGTATTTTGGTAGGTTTTTTCAACACTAGAGGGCCATAGTGGGTTTATGATTTTAAGGGAGGTGATTATGTTTTATGAATTGGGAAATGGGACCATAATTGTATTTACATGGGGTTTTCAAAAAATAATAAAAAAATAACAGTAATTCCCAATATTCATTATCCAAAACTTTCTTATATTAAAGGGTGATATGGATGGGGCTGAAATATTTCCATCCAATAAGTGTTTTATAAGTTTTATTTCAAAAATTACACTTATCTTTCCAAATTTTACCCATATAAACCCATTTTCACCTTAACCAAAATATGTAGATTATATTTTTTCGTTATTAATTATGGCAAAAAATTATGTCGATCTTATTAGATATTATAAATTATTATTAAAAAAACATTTAATTATTTTTTCATAATTCTATTCAAATAAGTTCAAAAACATATTTAAAAATAAACATACTGACCCTTCAAAAGAATATTTTTAAGGAAAATAATGATCATTGGTAAATGGAGATTTAATATCCAATTCTGATATAAAATTTAAAGAAATAATTTATATTTTATTAGTAATTAAATAATTTAAGTTATTATACTAACAAAAACATTTTAAAAAAATATACATTATTAATTCATCAAACAAAATGTAGATTTCAACAAAAACCACTATTTTTCTCTATTCATTGAAAAGAAATTTCTAAAAAAAATACAAAAAATTGACATCAATTAAATTTTGGTATTATGACATCCGAAATGAGGTTCATTCTTATGATCTTCTTTAAAAATTAGGTATGAAATAATTTTAAAATATGTTTCAAATGTGGAACTGAACCACATTTTTGAAAATAATAGTTTAAATAAAACATTTCATTTTCAAAAAAATGGTTTTTATTTTCATTTATAATCTTTTGAAAACCAATGTTTTTATTTTATATATCATTAAATATATATGTTTAATTTCATATTTATTCCTATTAACACATACTAATTTAATTTATTATTTATAATGGTATAATATATCACAGTACTTTTTGAATTTTGGTGGAAAAATCCCCACGTATCAAAGTTACTTTAAAAGAAATATGTGGTAATGTCTCAGAGTGATATATTATTTTAAATTCTTAGTGTTTTCTAGGATATAATTAATCAAACATTATATTACCCATTTAAAATATATGTGATTAAATTATTGACTAGGGTGATTGATACAATGATGATAGAGTTATACTATCCATATATTCCAATGCCATTGAGGATCATATGGATAAGATACATCATTAGTGAGTGTTTCCTTTAGTGTGTATTCATTGGTAGAAAAAAATCTTCAAGAGTGGACAAGGTAGTTGAATAAATAGATACATGATCACTATCATCAATGTTTTTCATTATAATTTTTATTTAAGAATGAAAACCCATGAAGGTGGAGAGGATGTGAAAAATAAAAATTTACCCTGTAAAAATTGTAAAAGTTTTTAATTAAGTTACAAGGTTATTCATGTATTAGACATCATATGATGGGTATAGAGACCCGAAGCTTGATGTACATGGTCATGACATTACTTTTGCGGAATACATAGTACATAACAAAAACAGACACCAAAGGAACGTAATAGTTTAGTGTCTTTGGAAACTCAGAATATAATCTTCTAATCATGGTGAAAGTTCTGCAACATATCCGATAAAGATCTTCCCCTTTTTTTACCTAAAACCTTTCTTTATATCATGGGGGAAAAACATAAAATTAGTGAGCTCAAATGCCCAGTAAGGGTAATCATAGAGAACATAAAACAATACATAAACATTTGAATGCAAAAACATGAACATAAAATCTAAACATCAAAATCTTGAGCAAAGTCATGAATCTTGGATGTATGTAAGGCATATATCATAAACGAACATCAATCATGTTAAAATATCTTGGAAATAAAACTTTTAATTGTGGAAACCATTAAGCACATGTTATGATTTCCATAGTAGTCAAGGCACTGCTGCCAAGACTATCTTAGTGGACAAAGTCCCTTTCTGAATCGAGTACACTCCTCGTTTCAGTCCTATAACACTGAACAAGATTAAATTAACATTCCAGCCATGTCTATCTCATGAGATATAAATCTTTACCCAATTCATTGGAGGGAGATATTGGTCCCACCCATCTCATAATGAAATCATTCTTACTTGTGCCACAAAATAAACATACATCATTCATAATTACCCAACAAAAGAACGGGTTTCATAAAAATCATCCCATCATTATATAATCCATATAAAAGAAATGGAAATAATTTCATAATAAGAAAAGTGAAACCATGTAAATCATAGAGACATTAAAAATCAAACATACACATATTAAATAACATCATCTTAGATGGAAAATGGTTTTGAAAAAACATTTGAAATGAATTCATGAGGAAAATATCATTTCTTCTTCAAAATCATTTTTTTTTCACAAAATGCCATGCACTTTTAAAATAAAATTATTTTGTTTAAAATAGTCATAAAATCTTGTAGATTATGCTTTATGAAAATGAGGCGTTATGAAACCATAAAAATCCGTTCACGCCATATAAGTTAAAAATAACATTCTTCATGTACATTTGTCAGAAAAGTCAAAATGCACCTCGTATGGTAAACAAAAAAAAATATTCCTTACATATGATGTATTAAAAGTCATAAATGGGTAAAAAGGACATTAAAAATACATGAAAACATTTTTTCAAAACATGGGCTTGGATGATAAAGATAACCCCAGTAAATACTTACGAATAAACATTCTTGGATAAAAATGAGATCGATAAATTATCGATTACCTTATGTCCGATATGGTTCGTACATTTCCGAACCTCCTGTATAATGATTTAAATAATGTCATTGACTTATTAAAAAATAATATTCATTGTTATTATATCTTATATGGTTCACTTATTACTTTATATTACCCGTTCTTTTGTATGTTCCATGTTAAAGAAACGTTTTGGGTTATATTGTTTTATTTAACGTACGTGTTTGGACTTTTTGTTCTTGATATTATTACTTATATCATGATTTACTTAATTACAGAATGTAAAACATGATTTATATATAATATATATTCAGTAAATACATATATATATGATATATCGATTAAATGGAATGTAATACACCGTTAATGGAGACGGTAGACCGTACATACGAATGAACACTATTTTCGTTTCCTTATTGAATTGAATGAAATTAAGTAGACGACATACATATATATATAAATAAATATATTATCATTATTATGTCATATATTTCATGATTAATTATTATATATACTTTATAATTATCCATGAATGGGTAACATGGAGAATGGATTTCATCGCCTCGTGGAGACGGTAGTCCGTACGTACGCACGAGCGATGATATCATTCCCATGACCGTGGAATTGAATTGGAGTGTATGTATAACATTTCAGAATCAATATCACTTTTCAATAATCATATATAGTTATTTATTTACACCATTATACCCATCCAAGTAATGTGGTGGATGAAAACATATTACACCACGCGGTGTGGAGAAGGTATTCCGTACGTACGCACGCTCGGTAATTTCGTTTTCCGTAGGATGGATAGATGGTTAAATAGGGTTGTTTCATAATAATAATAACATATCAGTATATTATTGATACTGATGTTTTTACTTCATAATGAAACAACTAAATATGAATAAGTAGAAGAAGAAATAAATTTAAAGAATCGGTAACGGATATTGCCTCTTCTTTCGACACACATTTTTGAAACCTTCTCTTAGGGCACTAAGATTGGTCTTTTAAGAAGACCAGAACATCCAGAATGTTTCTAGGGAAGTGTAGAAGTGAAATGGGTAGGTTTTGGCCGAGATTCAAGGCTCAAAAGGGTGTTAATAGAAGATGGAAGGGGTGGCCTTTTTATAAGTGAGGAGAGGGGCACCTTTGGAAAAACTAAAAATATTATTTTATTATAAATTCATATTCGGTTTTTAATAGCTCCAAATTGAATTATTTAGAATCTAAGGTGGGTATGGGTCGAAATCCTCTCATCCACTAGATTTTAGACATGTTTAGGTTACTGTTTTAACCTTATCATTTAGATTTATCTGTAAGTTATATAATTTTACTTTTACCATGTCTTCTTGTATTTTAAACTATAAGGTTAATAAACATACTATAACAAACCAAACGAACCCCAAGATGTTTATTATTAATATATATAACCTTATCTATGTCATTTGGCCGAACCTTAGATTTTTAGGAATAAAATATCAATTAATAATATAATTCTTTTTTTAATAACTATTTTATGTCAATTTTGACACTATTTGGTAATTAATTTTTGTAAAAATTATAATAGAAATATTAGTTCAAAAAAAGTTAACTAAATCAATACTAACATGTTATATTAACCTATAAAAGTAATTTAATTCATAAAAAGTCTCAAATTACATTAATTTGGGTATTTATAAAATCAATTATGTCAATATTTCAATAATAAGATAATTACTACATCATCACTGTGTCATAAATAAATTAACTTATTTAATGTCTAAAAATTATAATTAAATAAAAATTATGTATGAAATCGTTTTAGATTTCTAATTAATATTTATAGTGGAATTTATCTTTTGTATAACCCTATATTAAAAATGATTTAGTTATTAAACATTGATTTTAACTATTTTAACCCTTCTTTATATAAATTAATAAAAATGTCCTAATATAATCCATGTGGGCCTAAATGGTCATATTTTATTCCTAAGGTTGTTTTTGGTCTAATTTCACTTATCCAATTAAATTAGAACATGTGTTAGGGTAATAATAATATAATTTTTCCCTTAATTACCATATTTACTTTGAACCGTGGTAAAAAAAGGAAAAAAGTTACTATTCACCAAAAATTATTTTCATCTCATTGAACAACATTTTAGTCCTTGATAATAACCGTGTCTCTTGGATTTTCGAAATTCCACTCACAGAAGTGGTAAAATTATGTTTTATGTGAATTTGAAAATTCTCCTAGGAGGTGGGTAAAAGACGGTGAAAAGTTCAATAAATTTTTATATATCTAAAATTATTATAAAATGACTGAAATGAATTAAATTGAACATATATAAGTATTATATATCAATTTTTACCTAAAATAAATTTAAATAAAATAAATAATTATTTAAATAAAAAGTCAGTTTTTGAATAGTAACCCAGTGTTTTCACTACTCATCAAAAATTGAATGTTTTTAGAAAAATACAAAAAATTCACCCTAGGTTAATTTCAAGATTCTGAATCCAAAAATGAAGACCATTTTGAAAGATGAAATTTACAAAATTTCAAAAAGTTCTCATTACTATTCATAACGGCTAGTTTTAATAATATTTTAATAGCTTATCGTTGTTTAGTGAAACTCAGTATTGTGTATAACACACGCTATCATAGAAGGTCGTGATTGCGTGTAATGCAAGACAAGTCGAGGTTGCGTGTTGTGGAAGATCCTTTTGGTTTAGTGTACAACACAAGATATTAATAAAATTAAAAAGAATATTTTTCATAAAATCTCAGGGTGTTACATTCTACCCACCTTAAAATGAATTTCTCCCTCTAAATTCGTTGGGGTTATAAATGGTTTACTACTTGAAATTTCTTTAATAGAAACTCTCATAGTAAAAAGGAATACCATAACTTGGCTTTAAAAACTAAAGTATGAAATGTAACGGTTACCCAAATTAACTAATCACTGGGTTTCCACATAGGAGAACATAGGTGAAAATATGGATATTGATGATAAATATAACCGTCATGTTCTGATGTAGAGTGGTAGAGAACATGGCTATGAAAAAGGAAACAATCACAAAGCCATATATTTGTGATGATCTAGGGTACCATCTGATTCATCGGATATCAGGGTACTAGGAAAAAAATTTGATATTCAAGATCATTTCCCTAAAGTTGAATAATTTTGAATTAGAAGAAATACTTACTTTATTTTGGTATAATATCATTGTTGTTCATGATTTGAACAATTTCAACTTCATCTCTTTAAGAAATGAAGTTGAATTTGTCTTTCGCGAAGTTTTAGCAGATCATGCGATTGAATGATAGGTCATTCCATCTGTCTCAAAAATAAGTTAGCAAAAGTTGTATACATAATTCCATCTATGGTTAGATTAATCATATATGGTTCCAAAATGGAATTATACCTTATTTATCATACCACATAATAAAATAAAACTAGTTTCCACTAACTAGGGACATCTTGTAGGCTAGTGGTAGGTGATAAAGGCCAGTCGCACTTCGGTTGTGGGTTCGATTCCCACAGCCTTGTCCGATGCGATGGGTTGTCGCTCATTCTGCAAGTTGTCCTTTTTCTAAAACTACATTACTGTAACATCCCATCAATAATATTGAAAAATGTTCTATCCTTAAACAATAATAACTTATGTCCAATATAATCCATTCCAATCTTTAGGCTTATCTAAAATACTTCGGTCCAAGCTCATAGTATAAAGAAAATTATTACTTGAAATGTAACATAACAATCACATGAATGAAATCATTTATCCCCCATATATCATTAGATATATCTTTTTGGTCAAATTACAAACATGTAATACCTTAATCATGTATTCTCTTGATGAATGAATACCCATTGAACCTTAGTGAAAACATGAATGTTGGTAAATTTTAACACTTTCCATATACCAAAATCCCAAAAATTCTATATACTCAAACCATAATATCACGTTGTCATGAGCTCATGAATACAATCAAACATATAATTATCTTATTATCCCTTCATTATGCGCATATGATATACTTTTCAAAAATATTTTAATAACCTTTCATGGTTACCGGTACCATTCAATATATAATTTCAAATACTTTAAGAAAAACAGTAGTGTAATAATCCTTAGATGATTATTTATTCCATAGTACCATTAACTATACAACATAACTCTTTATAAACAAACAATCATTCCACTACCTTCTTAAACAACTGACTGAGCTTCAACACTTCTTTCATCTCATATTTGATTTGTAGTCTCTTCATCATCATCCACATAAATACTACTCGTATGACTATGCTGATTCTCTTCATGATATTTTCCATTAGCGCATTGGTTTGCAAAATGCCCATACATTCCACATTTAAAACATCTAATCATTGTTGATGTCATAGAAATACCATTATCCTTGTACATGGTGTAAACTAAACCTTTTCATTTGCACTTACTGGCTTTGTGTCCTTCTTTTCCTCACCTAAAGAATCTTCCAGTTCCTTTGAAACTATCTCCCCGATGCCTCTTCCCACATGATTTACATGAGGGAAATTGAAATTTCTTTTCTCTATGATCATCATAAACTCCATCATTCTCTTATTATTTGAGTCGGGAAACATACCAAAGTTAAGATTATTGATCATATTATGAGATATATGATTAGGAATAATCACGATATTTGGACTTCCAAATCCCGTTTCATTTGGTTGCTCATGAAGAATATCATTCCATTGTCCGTCATAACCTCCATTATCGTGAATCTTCCTTTTTCCAGCCATTTTCTAAAACCCAAAAAGAATATTGTGAGAGGAAAAAATCATTCTAGGGAAAACAACATAGTTAAGACGGAGTACCCTCAATATCTAACATCTTAGGTTAAATTCTAAGATCGTTACCATAGTTCTAGGACTATATCCTATACATATACCCAACCTTAGGGACATCCCTAGAAATACCATAGAAATATCTCTACGAATATCACTAATGTTCTCGAATCATTGTTTACAAAGGTTGACTAAACCTTCCCTCTGATACCAAATGTAGAGACTCAAAGCTTGACGTACATGGATATTACATTAATTTTGTGGAATACTTAGTACATAACAAAAACAGACACCAAAAGACCGTAATAGTTTAGTGTCTTTGGAAACTCGGAATATAATCATATAATCCTGGTGAAAGATCTTAAACATCTCCCATAATGATCTTACCCTTTTTTATACCTAAAACCATCCATTATATCCTGGGGAAATGAAAACATAAAAGGGTTGAGCTCAAATGCCTTGTAAGGTAAAACATAGAGAACATAAAACAATCCATAAACATTTGAATGCAAAAACATGGATATAAAATATAAACATCAAAATCTTGTGCAAAGACATGAATCTTGGAAGTATGTAAGGCATATATCATAATGGAACATCAATATTGATAAAATAGATTGGAAATAAAACTTTTAATTATCGCAACCATTAAGCACATGTTATGATTTCTATAGTAGCCAAGGCATTGTTTCCCAGACCATCTTAGTGGACAAAGTCCATTTCTGAATCGAGTACATTCCTCATTTCAGTCATGTAACACTGAACTGAATTAACTTACCATTCCTACAATGTCTATATCATGATATAAAATCATTACCCAATGCATTTGAGAGAGATATAGTTCCCACCCATCTCATAATTAAATCATTCTTACTTGTGCCACAAAATAAACATACATCATTCATAATAACCCAACAAAAAAATGGGATTCATAAACATCATCCCATCATCACATAATCCATATAAAATAAATGGATATCATTTCATAATAAGAAAATTGAAACCATGTAAATCATAGAGACATTAAATTTCAAACATACACATATGAAATAATGTCATCTTAGATGGAAAATGGTTTTTATAAAACATTTGAAATGAATTCTTTAGGAAAATATCATTTCTTCTTCAAAATCATTTTCTTTTCACAAAATGCCATGCACTATTAAAATAAAAGTATTTTGTTGAAAATGGTCATAAAATCTTGTAGAGTATGCTTCATTAAAATGAGGTGTTATGAAACCGTAAAAATCCGTTCATGCCGTATAAGTTAAAAATAACATTCTTCTCGTACTTTTGTCAGAAAAGTCCAAAAGTACCTCGTATGGTAAAAAAAGATTCATTAAATACCATTTAGTAAAAGTCAAAAATGGTTAAAAATGACTTTGAACATACATGAAATATTTTTTAGACAACATGGGCGTGGATGATAAAGATAACCCCAATAAATACTTACGAATAAACAATCTCGGATAAAAATGAGATTGATAAATTATCCCTTACCCTATATCCAATATGGTTCGTACGCTTCTGAACCACCTGTATAATGATTTAAATAACTTCATTGATTTATTAAATAATAATATTCACTGTTATGATATCATATATGGTTCACTTATGACATTATATTACCCGTTCTTTTGTGAGTTCCATGTTAAAGCAATGTTTTGGGTTAAATCGTTTTATTTATCGTACATGTTTAGACTTGTTGTTCTTGATATTATTACATATATACTTATTTACATAATTCCATAATGTAAAAATTATTTTTATATACTAAATATTCAGTATATACATAAATATATGATAGATCGATTAAATGGAATGAAATACACCGTTCATGGAGACGGTAGGCCGTACGTACGCATGAACGATGTTTTCGTTTCCTTAATGAATTGAATGAAATTATGTAGATGACATACATATATATACTCATAAATCCAGTATCATTATTATGTATTATATTTCATGATTAATTATTATATATACATTATAATCATTCATGAATGGTTAACATGGAGAATGAATCTCATTGAGTCGTGGAGACAGTAGTCCGTACATACGGAGGAGCGATGATATCATTCCCATGATCATGGAATTGAATTGAAGTGTATGTATAACATTTCAGAATCAATATCACTTTTCAATAATCATATATAGTTATTTATTTACACCGTTATTCCCCTCCAAGTAAGGTTGTGGTCGAAAACATACTACACCACGGCGTGGAGACGGAATTCCGTACGTACGGACGCGCGATGATTTTGTTTTCCATATGATGGATAGATGATGAAATTGGGTTGTTTCATACTTATAATAACATATCAGTATATGAGTTATACTGATGTTATTACTTAATATTGAAACAATTAATGAATAAGATGTATAAGAAGATATAAAGTTGAATGAATCGGTAATGGATATTACCTCTTCTTTCGACACGCCTTTTTGAAACCTCCTCTTAGGTCACTAAGATTGTTCTTTGAAGAAGAACAGAACCTCTATAATGTTTCTAGGGAAGTGTAGAAGATAAATGGGCAGGGGTTGGGTGAGCTTGATGGCTCAAAAGTGTGTTGAGAGAAGAGGGAAGGGGTGCCCTTTTTATAAGGAAGGAGAGGGGCACCTTTGGAAAAACTAAAAATATTATTTTATTGTAAATTTATATTCGGTTTTTAATAGCTCGAAATTAATTTATTTCGAAGCTAGGGGGGATGGTTCTAAATCCTCTCATACACTATATTTTAGACAAGTTTAGGATACTATTTTAACCTTATCATTTAGATTTATCTCTAAGTGAAATAATTTTACTTTTACCGTGTCTTCTGGTTTTCTTACAGTATATGGTTAATAAACTTATTATAAAAAGACAAACAAACCCCACGATGTTTATTATTAACATATATAACCTTAGCTAAGTCATTTGGCCAAACCGTATATTTTTATGAATAAAATAACAATTAATAATATAATTTTTGTTATAAAAATTATTTTTTTCCAATTTTGACACTATTTGGTAATTGATTTTTGTGAAACTCATAAAAGAATTATTAGTTCGAAAAAAGTTAACTAAATCAATACTAACATGCCATATTAACCTATAAAATTAATGGAATTCATAAAAAGTCTAAAATTACATTTAATTGAATATTTATAACATCAATTATGTCAATATTTCATTAATAAGATAATCACTTCATCATCATTGTGTCATAAATAAATTAAATTATTTAATGTCTAAAAATTATATATAAAACATAATTATGTATGAAATAATTTTATATTTCTAATTAATATTTATAGTTGAATCTATCTTATTTATAACCCTATATTAAAAAGGATTTAGTTATTAAACATTGATTTTAACGATTTTAACCCTTCTTTAAATAAATTAATAATAAATGTCCTAATCTAATCCAAGTGATCCTAAATGGTCATAATTTATTCCTAAGGTTGTTTTTGGTAGAATTACACTTATCCAATAGAATTCTAACATGTGTTAGGGTAATAATAATATCATTTGATCCCTTAATTACCGTATTTAATTTTAATTGTGGTAAAAAAAGTAAAAAGATACTATTCACCAAAAATTATTTTCATCGCATTGAACCACATTTTATTCCTTGATATTAACCATGTCTCTTGAATTTTATAAATTCCACTCACATCAGCTGTAAAATTATGTTTTATGTGAATTTTCAAATTTTCCTAGGAGGTGTGTAAAAGACGGTGAAAAGTTCAATAAACTTTTTATATATCTAAAATTATTATAAAATTACTCCAATGACATAAATTGAACTTATATAGGTATTATGTATCAATTTGGACCAAAATTAATTTAAATAAAATAAATAATTATTTAAATAAAAAGTCGGTTTTTTAATAGTAAGCCAGTGTTTTCACTGTTCATCAAAAATTGAAAGTTTTCAGAAAAATACCAAAAATTCACCCAAGGCTAATTTCGATATTCTGAATCCAAAAATAAAGTCCATTTTGAATGATGAAATTTAAAAAATTTCAAAAAGTGGTTACTACTATTCATAATGGCTAGTTGTACTAATATTTTAATAGCATATCGTTGTTTAGTGAAACTCGGTATTGCATACAGCACACGCTTTCATAGAAGGCTGCGATTGCGTGTAATGAAAGCCAAGTCAGGGATGCATGTTGTGCAAGCTCCTTTTGGTGTAGCGTACAACACAAGACATTAATGACATTAAAAAGAATATTTTTCATAAAATATCGGGGTGTTACATTCTACCACCCTTAAAACAAATTTCGCCATCGAAATTTGTTGGTGTTATAAATGGTTTACTACTTGAAGGTTTCTTTAATAGAAACCCAAATTGTAAAAAGTAATACCAAAACATGGCTTTAAAAACTTAAGTATGAAACGTAACGGTTAACGAAATTAACTAATCACTCGGTTTCCACATAGGAGAACATAGGTGAAAATATGGATATGGAAGAGAAATCAAACTGCCATATTCTGATGGAGAGTGGTAGAGAACATGGATATGAAAAAACCAACAATCACAAAGCCATATATTTGTGATGATCTAGGGTACCATCTGATTCATCGTATATAAGGGTACTAGGACAACATTTTTGGTTTTCAAGATCATTTCCCTAAAGTTGAAGAATTTTGAATTAGAAGAAATACTTAATTTATTTTGGAATAATCTCACCGTTGTTCGTGATTTGAACAATTTCCACATCACCTCTTTAAGAAAGGAAGTTGAATTTTCCTTTCGCAATTTTCTAGACGATCATGCGATAGAATGATATATCATTCCATCTGTCTCAAACATAAGTTAGAAAAAGTTGTATTCATAATTCCATCGATGTTGAGATTAATCATATATGGTTCCAAAATGGGCTTATACTTTATTTATCATGCCTCTTAATAAAATAAAACTAGTTTCCAATAACCAGGGACGTATTGTAGGCCAATGGTAGGTGATAAATGCCAGTCTCACTTTGGATGTGGGTTCGATTCCCAAAGCCCTGTCAGACATGATGGGATGTTGCCCGTCCTGCACGTTGTCCTTTTTCTAAAACTACATTACTATAACATTCCATCAATATTATCTAAAATAGTTCTATCCTTAATCAATAATAACTTATGTCCAACATAACCCATTCCAATCTTTAGGCTTATCTAAAATACTTCGGTCCAAGCTCATAGTATAAAGAAAATGATTGCATGAAATGTCACATAACATTCACGTGAATACTATCATTTATCCCCATATATGATAAGATATATCCTTTTTGGTCATATTACAAACATGTGAATACCTTAATCATGTATTCTATTGAATAATGAATACCCATTGAACCTTTGTGAAAACATGAATGTTGATAAATTTTAACACTTTCCATATACCAAAATCCCAAAAATACTATATACTCAGACCATAATTTCACTTAGTCATGAGCTCATGAATACAATCAAACATCTCATTATCTTCTTATCCCTTCATTATGCACATATAATCTACTTTCCAATAATATCTGAATAACCTTTCATGGTTACTGGTACCATTCAACATATATATTCAAATACTTTAGGAAAAACAATAGTATAGAAATCCTTAGATGATTCTTTATTCCATAGTACCATTAACTATACAACATAACTCTTGATAAACATACAATCATTCCACTACCTTCTTAAACAACTGACTGAGCTTCAAAACTTCTTTCATCTCATATTTTATTTTTAATCTCTTCATCATCATCCACATAAATACTACTCTTTTGACCATGCTGATTCTCTTCATGAGATTTTCCCTTAGGGAATTGGTTTTCATAATTCCCATACATTTTACATTTAAAACATCTAATCACTGTTGATGTCGTAGAAATAACATTATCCTTGACCATGGTGTTAACTGAACATTTTCCTTTTCACTTACTGGCTTTGTGTCCTTCTTTTACATACCCAAAGAATCTTCCAGTTCCTTTGAAACAATCTCCTTGATGCCTCTTCCCACATGATTTACATGAGGGAAATGGAACGTTCTTTCCACTATGATCATCCTGAAACTCCATCTTTCTCTTATTATCTGAGTCGGGAAATTTACCAAAGTTAAGATTATTGATCATATTATGAGATTGCTGATTAGGAATTATAAAGATGTTTGGACATCCAAATCACTTTTCATTTGGATGCTCATGAAGAATATCATTCCATTGTCCGTCATAACCTCCATTATCCTGAATCTTCTTGTTTCCAGTCAATTTCTAAAACCCAAAAAGAATAGTGTGAGAGGAAAAAATCATGCTAGGTAAAACAACATAGTGAAGGGATTGTACCCTTAACATATAAAATTTTAGGTTAAATTCTGTGATCATTACTGTAGTTCTAGGACTATATCCTATACGTATACTTAACCTTAGGGACATCCCTAGACATACCATAGAAATATCTCTAGGGATCTCACTAAATTTCTCACATCCTAGTTTACTATGGTTGACTAAAATATCCCTTTGATACCAAATTTAGAGACACGAAGCTTGACGTACATGTACATTACATTACTTTTGCGGAATACTTAGTAAATAACAAAAACAGACACCAAAGGACTGTAACAGTTTAGTGTCTTTGGAAACACGAAATATAATCTTCTAATCGTGGTGAATGATCATCAACATCTCCCATAATGATCTTCCCCTTTTTTTTACCTAAAACCTTTATTTATATCCTGGGGAAAAGAAAACCTAAAAGGGGTCAACTGAAATGCCCAGTAAGGGTAATCATAGAGAACATAAAACAATCCATAAACATTTGAATGCAAAAACTTGAACATAGAATCTAAACATCAAAATCATGAGCAAAGACATGAATCTTGGAAGTACGTAAGGCATATATAATAAAGGAACATCAATAATGATAAAATAGCTTGGAAATAAAACGTGTAATTGTGACATCCATGAAGCACATGTTCTGATTTCCATAGTAGCCAAGGCATTACTGCCAAGACCATCTTAGTGGACAAAGTCCCTTTGTGAATCGAGTTCACTCCTCGTTTTAGTCCTGTAACACTGAACCGATTTAACTTACCATTCCAGCCATGTCTATCTCCTGAGATATAAATCTTTACCCAATGAATTGTAGGGAGATATAGGTCCCACACATCTCATAATGAAATCATTATTACTTGTGCCACAAAAGAAACATACATCATTCATAATAACCCACCAAAAATGGGTTTCATAAACATCATCCCATCATCACATAATCCATATAAAAGAAATGGATATCATTTCACAATAAGGAAAGTTAAACCATGTAAATCATAGAGACATTAATATTGAAACATACACATATGAAATAATGTCATCTTAGATGGAAAATGGTTTTGATAAAACAATTTAAATGAATTCTTGAGGAAAATATCCTTTCTTCCTCAAAATCATTTTCTTTTCACAAAATTCTAGGAACGTTTAAAATAAAAGTATTTTGTTGAAAATATTCATAAAATCGTGTATAGTAAGCTTCCTTAAAATGATTCATTATGAAACCATAAAAATCCATTCACGCCGTATAAGTTAAAAATAACTTTCTTCTAGTACTTTTGTAGGAAAAGTTAAAAAGTACCTCGTATGGTAAATAAAAAAAATTCCTTACATACCATGTAGTAAAAGTCAAAAATGGGTAAAAAGGACTTTAAACATACATGAATTTTTTTTAGAAAACATGGGATTGTATGATAAAGATAACCATAGTAAATACATACGAATAAACAATCTCGGATAAAAATGAGATTGATAAATTATCCCTTACCTTATATTTGATATGACTCATACATTTCCGAACCTCCTGTATAATGATTTATATAATTTCATTGACTGATTACAGAATAATAATCATTGTTATGAAATCATATATGGTTCACTTATGAATTTATTTTACCCGTTATTTTGTTAGTTCCATGTAAAATCTCCATTTTGGGATAAATAGTTTTGTTTATCGTACGTGTTTGGAATTTTTGTTCTTGATATTATTACTTATATCATGATTTACTTAATTCCAGATTGTAAAACGTCATTTATGTGTAATATATATTCAGTATATACAAATATATATGATAGATCGATTAAATGGAATGAAATACACCGTTCATGGAGACGGTAGGCCATACGTATGCATGAACGCTGTTTTCGTTTACTTATTGAATTGAATGAAATTAAGTAGATGACATACATATATATACAAATAAATCCAGTATAATTATTATGTAATATATTTCATGATTACTTATTATATATACGTTCTAATCATTCATGAATGGTTAACATGGAGAATGAATCTCATCGCGTCGTGGAGACGGTAGTCCGTACGTACGCACGAGCGATGATATCATTCCCATGATTGAGGAATTGAATTGAAGTGTATGTATAACATTTCAGAATCAATATCAATTTTCAATAACCATATATAGTTATTTATTTACATCATTTTACCCATCCAAGTAAGGTGGTTGTCAAAAACATATTACACCATGTCGTGTAGACGGTATTCCGTATGTACGCACGCGTGGTGATTTCGTTTTCTGTAGGATGGATAGATGGTGAAATAGGGTTGTTTCATACTTATAATAACATATTAGTATATTATTGATAATGATTTTATTACTTCATTAGAAAAAAACTAATGAAAAAGAAGTAGAAGAAGAAACAAAGTTGAAAGAATCGTTAACGGATATTACCTCTTCTTTCGACACACCTTTTTGAAACCTCCTCTTTGGGCACTAGGATTGGTATTTGAAGAAGACCAGAACCTCCAGAATGTTTCTAGGGAAGTGTAGAAGGGAAATTGGCAGGGTTTGGACGAGATTAATGGCTCAAAAGGGTTTTAAGAGAAGAGGGAAGGGGTTCGCTTTTTATAAGGGAGGAGAGGGGCGCCTTTGGAAAAATTAGAAATATTATTTTATTATAAAGTCATATTTGGTTTTTAATAGTTCCAAATTGATTTATATAAAACCTAAGGTGGGTATGGGCCTAAATCCTATCATACTCTAGATTTTAGACAAGTTTAGGTTACTATTTTAACCTTATCATTTAGATTTAACTCTAAGTTAAATTATTTTACTTTTATTGTGTCTTCTTATTTTCTTACACTATAAGGTTAATAAACATTCTATAACAAGCCATAAGAACCCCAAGTTTTTTATTATTAATATATATAACATTAAATTATTCATTTTTCCGAAACTTAGATTTTTATGAATAAAATAACAATTAATATTATAATATTTGTTTTAAAAACTATTTTATGTCAATTTTGAAAATATTTGGTAATTGATTTTTGATAAAATCATAACAGAATGATTAGTTATAAAAATGTAATCTAAATCAATACTAAAATGTCATATTAACCTAAAAAATTAATAAAATTCATAAAAAGGCTCACATTACATCTATTTGGGTATTTATAACATCAATTATTTCAATATTTCATTAATAAGAAAATTAATGCATCATCATTATGTCATAAATAAATTAAAATATTTAATGTCCAAAAATTATAAATAAAACTCCATTATGTATAAAATATTTTTATCTTTCTATGTAATATTTATAGTCCAATTTATCTTATGTATAACCCTATATTAAAAATTATTTAATTATTAAACTTTGAATTTAACTATTTTGACCTTTCTTTAAATAAATTAATAATAAATGTCCTAATCTAATCCAAGTGGGCCTAAATGGTCATATTTTATTCCTAAGGTTGTTTTGTTCGAATTTCACTTATCCAATAGAATTAGAACATGTTTTAGAGTAATAATAATATCATTTTTACCATTAATTACCGTAATTACATTTAATCGTGGTAAAAAAAGAAAAAAGTTACTATTCAAAAAAAATTATTTTCATCTCATTGAACCACATTTTAGTCCTTGATATTAACCGTGTCTCTCGGTTATTCGAAATTCCACTCACAGAAGCGGTAAAATTAAGTTTTATGTGAATTTTCAAATTCTCATAGGAGGTGGGTATAAGACGGTGAAAAGTTCAATAAAATTTTTATATATTTAAAATTATTATAAAATGACTCCAATGACTTAAATTGAACTTATATAGTTATTATGTATCAATTATTACCTAAAATAAATTTAAATAAAATAAATAATTATATAAATAAAAAAGTCAGTTTTTGAATAGTAACCCAGTGTTTTCACTACTAATCAACAAATGAAAGTTTTCAGAAAAATACAAAAAATCACCCTATGCTAATTACGATATTCTGAATCCAAAAATGAAGTCCATTTTGAAAGATTAAATTTACAAAATTTCAAAAAGTGGTTATTACTATTCATAACACCTAGTTTTAATAATATTTTAATAGCATATCGTTGTTTAGTAAAACTCGGTATTGCGTACAACACACACTATCGTATAAGGTCGCGATTGCGTGTAACGAAAGTAATGCCAGGGATGTGTGTTGTACAAGCTCCTATTAGTGTAGTGTACAACACAAGGCATGAATGAAATTAAAAAGAATATTTTTCATAAAATCTCGAGAGTTATAATGGGGGCCATGGAGCCTTGATGGTAATATATTTAAAATATATAATATAATAATATGTGTATGATAATTTATTTAAATAATGTAATATCATTTTGAACCATGTCATGGATGGAAAAATTGGGACCAGCGTTAAATCATAAAGATGAGTTTTACCCAATTGAGAAATAAGTTTTTTCATCTTCATATGTTTTTTAGATTTCGGTTAACTGATGATAAAATAGATAAATTAATGTATAAATTTATGGTCCCTTTTTTTCTACCCTAATATAATCATCTTTATAATCCTTATTATGGATAATTAGTCCAATGATTGATGAAGGAAGAGAATTTAGCATCTAATTTAAAAGAAATAGATCACATTAATAAAACTAACATGGATATGTTTTTCAATAATTATTGATCAGAAAATGCAGTATAATTGCTAAATTTTTTTGGTTTAATACTCATTCATCATTTTCCATATATAATGAAAATTTATTATTTTACAAATTAATTTATGGATTTTCATTTAGATATTAAACCATAGATTATTTCATTTTCATGGATTCAAGAATTTTTATAATAATTATTATTATTATTATGATTTTGATAATATGTTTTTCACCCTGTTTATTGAATTCTTTCAATGATTGATGAAGGAAAAAATATATCATCTGATGCTTACGTTTTTTTCATGTGTTTTCTTATATATTCATTGATGTTGACCATTATTATTTAATGTGACCAATGATTCTATTAGACATAGGAAAATAAATATTATAAAATCATTATATTGATGTGTAATTCAATATTTTGAGTTCATTTTTTTGATTCGATATGTAATAGAGGTGTGGTAGTGGTGATGTGAATCTAGGGATGGTATAATAAATGTTTGTTCAATGAGTCAAATTGAGTGGGTATCTATATGGGAGGGATGATAGTGAATTCTTGGGAAAAGGGTCGTTGATATTCATCCAATAGTGAAAATGAGAAATTTCTATAAGTGAGTACATTCATTATGAAAAAAATCAAGGACAAAGTGGTGGAAACCATAGAATGAGTGATGATGCATGAACAATATACAATTTCTTCGAAATAATGATACACATGAAATATAGTTCAAAAGAAAATATGCCACATGGACCCCAATGTGTCAAGTATACAATTTATAATAAGTTTTAAATATCACACGCCATGTTGGTGACACACATGTCTTTTTTATATTATATGAATAGATTGGTGTTTATTGGTAGTGAATTCCCAATAGGAAATATTACCCCACAGACCCTGGGTATTGTTGCCCACCCCATACAATCCAGAAATTGAATGATCACAGGTAGTTGACAGAAACCCATGTTATATTTTTATCTATGTATTTCATGTATCATAACATCCCATAATATGTCTAGAGGTATATTCCATGTTATAATGTACGAAATATCATTTAAAATACCGAGGGATACACATCGTGAATCCTAGTGGGGAACATTGTGGACTTAGTTCATTGAAGGTTATAACCCTTGATCCATTATACCCAGGTTCAATTTTTGTGCTGTTTTATTCCCTTTTTACCTACCAATGAGTGTATAATACGGTATCTTATAATTTGTGTATGAGGAAGGATCCCCTCAATGAGATTTTTCTAGAGAGATTTAGTTATCCCACCGTATGGCTAGATGTGAGATCCTCTATCATTAATCCATATGGTATTTCAGGTATCCTATTTAAGTTATCCATACTGAGTGATACCATTCCTAATTATTTTTCATGGATATGGTTAGGTGTCCCATTTTGGAGATGATCGTGATTCCAATAAACATTTTTGTACATTTTTGCTTTCATTGGTTTAGATTAATTATTTAAGAATCTCTTATGACCCATATCAGCTCATTGTTTCTTCATCATTATATGACCCTATGAGTGTGAGATCTTGTAAAAATTTGTTCAATAAAGTGTTTTCCATTCAGTGTGTTCTATATAGAAAATTTTACATTAGAGTCATGAGTTATATCCCTCGAAAGGCACTAGGTTATGAACTAACATTGTAACCTAGATTCTTATAGAAGAATATTTATGTTATTTTGGTTACGCATTTCTTGAGTGATTTAGTGTTGCATCTCATATTGGGGATTGATTTTTTGTTATATTTGGATATCCTTTCATAGTTGATTATACTCAACTCCTCATTGGATCATCCTAAACATTTCATGTATCATTTATAGGATATGACATTATATATTGTCCTACGAGGACCATGAGTTTAGGGATATTAGTTTTTATAGAAGGAAAAAAGGTGGTTCTAATAGTTACATCATAATTTTAACTCCTTTTTAGCTGGTTACAGTCTTTTTATAGTACTAATGGGCCTATATTTGGACCGGTAACATTTATTTCACTATTTAGAACACACTCACATGGAAAATCTAATGTTAATAAATTTGAAAAATTATTTTTATCATTATCACAAAATATAATTTTATGTAGATGTGTGCATGTGTATAGGTACATTATGCTAAGTCATCAAATGTTAGGTATATTCCTACTCGGTTCTAGTCACCAACCTATAACCTATTGGAGATGGTATTGGGGTGAAAAAGTTGGATAACTACCATCTAAGAGGTCCCTAGTGTGTTAGGTGATGAAAATTACAATATAGTCATTCGATAATAGTTTTATATGATATATTTTATTATATGACCTAAATATGTGAATAATATACCACATATAACCAATATTATTTATAATATAAAAGTTTAATGAATCACTATGAAAAAATGGATGATTGATATGAAATATTAATCAAATCATACACTGATATATAATATCATTTATTATAGAAATATTATATTTATATATATTATGTATTATTCCTTAGAAGAGAAAATATTCAAATTTAGTTTTTCAATATCATAATCGGCCTCTAAATATTCAATCAAAAGTAAAAAATTATGTATGTAGATGTATAAAATTTTTTAAAAGTAAGGTAAATGTTGGAATAATCTATAATTGTTCTCCGTGTAAATATTTATAGTATACAATAAATTGGAGGTTCAAATCACAAAATATTATAGTTTCATTAATTATGATTTATATAAAACAATTACCCCTGATTCATAAGACACACTCATTGGGGAGAAAACTTTCAACCATTTTGGTTTGAGTTAAAAAAAATAATATGTGTTGAAGAATTGTCTCTAATATTTGAAATTTATTTTAATTTAATTAAATTACTATATTCTTTTAGATGAAATCATTCTGACATGAAAAAATCATAGAAAACCCAAATGTGATAATTGATAGTCATGAATAATGTACACACATGTTTTTCATGTTTTTCCTCAATATGATCCTACTCTTTATTGTTTCAAGTTATTATACCTTGTAATGTATCTAAAACTTATAACATATTTTCAATAAAAGGGTTTGGTTCATTTCTTACACTGAATCACTTCATCCTGTCACTATCACAATATCCCTTAGGTTCCACTATCTCCCAAGAGTCATAATGAAATAATGAAATCACAATATTAGAGTGTTCTAAATTTGATATTTGGTTTATTAATTATATAATTTAAGATTATATATTATTATCTTCATCGATGATATCTAGAAATCACTTGCAACATACTTCATCCAAAACCACATCAATACTATACTTTTAAACATATACCTAAGGAGATTTTCTTTTAGACAAGAGACATATAATGCCCTTTAAAGATAATATTATTTTAAATATCTAAAAAATAATTTAATCTATAAATGATCATATATTATGGTTACGTTATATTTCTCAAATTCATTTTAATAATCATATTACTATAATGCTACAACATACATATAATTCTTTATAATACATAATATAATTGTTTTTTTCATAGACATGTCTTCCCCTCTACCCAGTAACAATATTTACACCGATCAAATAATAAATTTTAATAGAATTGGATGATATATTATTTTCTAAATTTATTTTATACATAGATTTATTTTTATATAATATGATTTTTTGATCCTGAAATAAATAAATATAATAAGAAATCTATATTTTCAACCCTAGTTATTGTGTAAATATCATAAAAATAATTGATGGATACTTCAACCACATTATCACATTGAATTATAAATATAACCATTTTTTAATTATAAATAAAGATGATTCATCAACCATCATTGGAAAATTCACCCTTAAATCAATTAATAAATATCATAAGGACTATTTTTTATTCTTCTGTTCAGTTTAGCTATCGTAGGTAGATCCTGAATTTATCTATCATACATGAGGCATGAAATTGTCTAGAAACATGTGAAATCCTGAATAAAATTATATTTCGTAATTAGTTAATTTATATTAATTAACAAATATATATATTAGTTTTTCTATAAAACCGTGAATAATATTTAGGTGAATTCGCACATCATATTTACCTTGTTTTTTAGAAACATATTATTTATGTACTTAAGAAAATGTTATCCATTATTTGGATATATGTTTTCTTTAGAATAAGTATTCTTGAATTTTTTATTTTTATCATACCTATTTTTTCATCTCATTTACTAAAAATATCGTACATACTACCCGTTAATATCAGAAATTCCAATAGATTTTAATAGAATGATGTATTAATGTGATATTCAAAAAAAAATATCTTTATAAATAAATATCATACCCAAATCTCGAAAAATATTATATAGAAAGATATAATATATTCTACATCAATGAAATATTAGAAATAAAATTTCTTATAACTACTAGATAAGAAGCCTTATGTATATATTAGATCATTAACATGATGTAATAAAATAACATATAAATATAAAAAATAACCTACATTTCAATGTAATCTCATGGAAATATTATTATGACCACCTATAAATTCATATGACCAAATCATATGTATATTTTTCTATGATTCAAGAGTTATTGATTATTTGTAAATACAAATATAATATCATCAAACAATTTTATACTTATCTCAATCTCTCAGAATCAACCAAAAAGGCTTCATGTACTACATTGAAAACAAGTAAAAAAATTAATGTTACCTCATCAATTCCTATAATTTAAATTTTTGTTCAATTTCCCCATATGGTTTTGATATCAAAACTTTTATTACTATGTTGAATGAAACACAGTCTCATAATGTTTTTTTATAAAAATCAATCATAAATCATTAAATAAATAAATATATAATTTGAGACACATCTTTACAGCACAACATGAGATAATTTAGTCTTTCTGTTTTGTTTTAATCATTGAAGAAAATATATATTCTGAATCATTATTTAAATGGTTTATAATAGGATTTATTCTCTAAAGAAACATGGATTTTCCATAATTTTATAATATCTACAAATATAATAAACAATCTATGGGACCCCTCCACCTGTAACAGTATTATCTATAAAGACCATGAAATTCCATGTAATGTTTTTCAATATATGGGAATTTTACGAGTCTGCGAAAACTGACAGTGCGTGATTCTGAGGCCCAGTGTTCCCCGAATGAATTTCTAATTTTTTTTCTAGTACGTTCAGTTAACGAATGAGAGGGTTTCTGTATCTTTTGAAATAGAGCACATAATCGAATTCTAAGGACACCATTGAACTCATAGCACCGATATTCGCTTAATGAGACCTTCACCTCAACTGTAGTAGGTCGAGGGGAAATATAGTTTTTGAGGATTTTTGTGGGAATAAAAATAAAATAAAATAAACATTTATTTTATTTATAATAAACCACCCATGTGAGGCTATGGAGGTGGGGACCGTGAGGGGTAAAAAACTCCCAACACGAATGCTTAGTGGTGGGGACCACCCTAGATAGTAAAACCCACAATTCAATGCATGGTGGTGGGGACCACCGGAACCCCTCATTATGGGAGAAAAAGCACTCAACTCCCTACTTTAATTATACCAACTCTCATTTCATTAATCATTAAAACTATCCTTTAATTAATTATGTCAACCTATTTTTTTCCAATATTATATTAAACGATACATTATATTATGTTGGATACTTTTCATTTTGGCTGACTTGGGAGAAGTAAACCTCTGAGAGGATTACTCACTCCAATGAATAATGCATTCTATAATGAATAATGTGCTCCCCAATGATGAACGCGCACGCCAACGAGGAACTTCTCCGACCACTATGAACCGATGATCGGGGAAACGTCGATGTCACCAACTTCACCCTTACAATGTCAACGAGCAGTCATGGTAGGGGTTTAGTTGTGTAGGATTATATATTCCCATGTTCTTCCCTTCTAAAACAAAGAACGTGGATCAACTCTCCAATTAGTTGATCTGTGGTTGATTTCAGTTGCGTAGATGGGAATAATCATTGTGGGATGTTTGGGTTTGATGTTCTTCATTCAAGTTCCTGTTGAGTGGCTTGCTACCACACTAACGTGAAGGGTGAGGGACAATGAAACATGGCCGGACCACTCCACATTTTTTTCTTGAATGGTTTATCCTTCGCAATTGAAGAAGGAAAATATGTGCCATGATGACGAACAGATGCAGCAGCTGGCATATCGCCGGCCCCGACGAAGGCGACGGCGAAACACCGCAGCCTCGCGGTCTTGCGCCATTTGTAGAACCTACTGACCACAACCACTACCGCCCCACGACCTCGCAACTTCTACTTCCTCCACCTCCTGTGGCCACCGCCGCCCCCAACCAAAGCTGCCCCACAGCCTCCTCTGCCTGCAGCCGCTGCCACACGTTTCCCCCAACACCCCACAACCTCACACTATCTGCGACCTCCCCCACCCAACGGCCTCGCACCATCCGTAGCCACCACCGCCCTATGGCCACCGCTGCCCCGAGACCTTGTGTCGTCTACAGCCTCCACCACCCATGGCCCCCACTGCCTCGCGACCCTCCTTGGCCCCTATGGTCCCACCGTCCAGAGACCCTCCATGGTCCCCCATGACATTTGATCCCCCCCGCAGCCACGTCGTCCCATGGCCTCACTACCCTCGCAGCCTCTGTGCCGCCCTCGCGGCCTCACGCTACTCTGTGGCCTCTGGGACACCCAGCCCGACCGGGCTGGGCCAGACCCAGTGGGCCAGGCTGGATCTAGTGGGCCGGAAAAGAACCAGTAGGCCAGGTAAACCCAAATTGGGTCGGGTCAGGTTATTCCGACTGGTTCAGACCAGACCCTGGCCAACTTCAAAATTTATGCTCTTTTGGCCATAACATTGCCACCAGACGTCCGTTTGATGAACCGACAGTGGAGCATGAAAAACTAGAGCGAGACGGTCCCATTGATTATATCCCACTAGATTTTTGGATAATTTTGGAGTACCGGAAGGTTGGATTGAGTACAAATACAACTGGAACCTTGGGAGTAAATGGCCAATTACTCACAGACCTGGCATTTGATTGACACATTTTATGTTGCATTTGAGACCCCTATGGCATGGAAGTCTTTTGAGATACTTATTCATGAGACTTCATGGTAGTTGGAGTATTGACTAGTGGGTTTTTGAGTGGACCTTATCAGAGATAAGTGATCGTAGTGTGGTAACCCTATATCTTGCTATGAGCGATCCCATGTGGGTCAGAACCTAGAGATCCGATATGGGTTAGCACTGAGCGATCCTGTGTGGGTCAGAACTGAGAGATCCTAAGTGGGTCAGTAATGAGCGATCCTGTGTGGGTCAGCAGAAGAGCTTCTTAAGAGAGTAACATGTTTTAGTATTTACATCTAATCACCTCTACTACTATACCAATGAAATACCCGGTGTGAGATGAGTTTTTAACTATTGGTACATTCCATCATGGTATTACATTGGTGGTATTATTCTTTGTGGGGTACCTATGAGGTACTTAACTTCGTGGTATTCCTTCCTTTGTTGAACAGTTGAGATTTGGGCTTTTGGGTTGGACCATGTATTTCCTCATGATTGATATGGGTATACTTGATAACTTTGTACTATTTGGAGAAAATACCTAAGTAGGGATGACAGTTGACTTCATGCTCTATGGTTTATCCTTTGTTGATTTTGTGTGACCTTAAGGGTATTGGGGTCCCTATTGAGTATCGTTATACTCACCCCTGCACGGCCTATGCCCGCACCCTGTTCTGTTTGGTGCAGACGATGGACTACGATTATTGAGGACGAGAGTACTAGGACTGGAGGTAGCTTGGAGGTGGACCTTAGACAAGTCATACCATAGAGACGACCGACAGAGATATTTACCAACTCTCCAGGTATGATACCTATAGGGTGTTCATAGGAGCTATTCTAGTTTACTTGTACTTTTAGTTTCTTGTACTTTCCAGTTGGGATTCTATTCAGGCTCCTTTTACTAACTATACTAACATTGTTTACTATTCATTTTACTTGAGTTCATATTTTTCTATGTGCTTGGTTATATGTGTTTAAATTTTATAAAGGCAATTCCTTCCATGTTTTAGGGAAAATTCCTACGGTTCTAGTGGCCAGCCCCTAGCCCATGGAAGGTGGGATTGGGGTAATCACGGCATGTGCCCTGGGGAATGGGTCATGACAAATTGGTATCAGAGGGAGGTTCTACCCTAGATCATAGGACTCTGATATTTCCTTTTAATAAAATATATTGTTATGTGTAGTGAGTGTGGTTATCATTTTATGGAATCCAGTGTTGGTGTGGTGGCCAACACTTCCATACACCAGGACTATGACTTATTATTTCTGACTCAGTGCATGAAAAAACTAATTGCATGTGTATTTTGAAGATTTTTCTTTGTGATCTGTTTGAGTCATATCAAAATGTATAACATTTTAACCATGGAGAACCTATTTAATTTCAGTATTCCACCACACAGATAGCCATCTAGGTTTCTGGATATAGTATGCACTGATAGCCCCCCGGGTGATGAGGCCTTGGTGTAGGGCTCTCTTCCAGTAGAGGAACCAGCATAGGAACCATCTGTTCCATTAACCATTATGCCACCGATGCCACTATACAAGTAATAGAGGGTTAAAGTCTCTTGAGGGTGTTTCAAACGTTCCAATGCCATAGGACACCATGGTTCAGGGGAGAGACAGAATCACAGGTGGTTGAGGATTGGCTGAAGGATGTGGTGACAGTCTTATGACTATTAGGGACACCATCAGATATCATGGTTCAGGGGAGAGACAGAATCACAGGTGGTTGAGGATTGGCTGAAGGATGTGGTGACAGTCTTCAAACGTTCCAATGCCATAGGCCACCATAGGCCACCATGTTTCATGAAGATAGACCTCAGATAAATCTATCACTAGCTCAGTATATGAGATGAGGATTTCCAGAAGAAGGCTTTCATATGTCGTTACAGCCATTACGATTTCTTGCTTAAGCCATTTGGTGTGACCAATGCTCCTACAATGTTAACGTGACTCATGAACATGATCTTTCAGCCATTCCTTGATCTCTTTGTAGTATTTTCATCAATGACATTATAATCTACTTGACTACTGAGGAGGATCATGCTTATCATTTGCAGGTAGTACTGGACCAACTCTGAGAGCGCCGACTTTTTGGTAAGATCTCGAAGTGCCAGTTCTGCATCTGAGTTGTTCACTTTCTAGGACACGTCATATCAGTGGCCAGAGTTGTACTAGATCCAGCGAAGACTGAGGTGGTACTTTCTAGGGAGCCACCCAGGAGTGTGACAGAGGTACGATGTTTCCTGGGTATGGTTGGATACAACCGAAATTTTTTTCCAGATTTCTACAGCGTTGCAGCACCTCTATCAGCGTTGACGAATAAGGGGAAAACCTTCGTGTGGTCATAGAGATGCAAGCAATGTTTTCTGGAGATAAGGAAGAGGTTGACTAGTTCTCCAATCATGAGGCATCCAGAGGAGGGCATAGGTTATATAGTCTACTACGACACATTAGGGACCAGGCTCAGATGTGTCCTAATGCCTGTGATTACATATGGTTCTCGGAAACTGAGACAACATGATGAAAAACTATGCTACCCATGAACTGGAGTTAGCAGCAGTGGTATTTTCCCTGAAGATATGGTGACATTACATAATGGAAGAGCATTTTACAGTGTACTCTGATCTGAAGAGTCTTAGGTATATCTTCTCTCAGAAGGACCTGAACCTGAGACAACGACATTGGATTATGTTCCCCCCAGGCCTATGACTTTGAGATAGTCTATAATATTGTGATGGGGAATGTTGTTGCAGATTCACTCAATAGGAGATCTGGTATAGAGCTTCTAGGTGAGGCGACAGAGTAGCTGGCCGCTTTACAGATATCCTTTAGAGGTCGACATGAAGTAGCTCTCCCTCATTCTCTTAAATTCACTCCCACACATCTTTAGTGAATTAGGGAGTTTCATCATGGGGACAATGATTGGGAGGCACGGCGTTCTCATATATCCCAAGGAAATTCACCTGATGGGTTTTCTAAAGGTGAGGAGAACTCCATCCTATTTAGAGGAGATAACATTGTACCAGTGTCACTTCAGGAAGAAGTTTTGAAAGAGTTACACACATCCCCTGTAGTGGTACATCCAAAAGTGGAAAATATGTACAAGGATTTTTGACAACATCACAGGTGTTAGGTAATGAAGAAAGGTGTATCAAAGTTTGTCTCTCGGTGCCTCACTTGTTAGTAGGTGAAGGCAGAGTATCAGGTACCAGCCAGCATGGTTTAGCCTTTAGAGGTCCGATAGTGGAAGTTAGATGAGATATCTATGGACTTCGTGAAAGGGCTTCCACGTACATCCATAGGTCATGATTCTATCTCGGTGATCGTCGTCCGACTCACCAAGTCGGCCCACATCCTACGAATCAAAAAGTATGGTTCAGTAGATATCATGGGATGCCTCTATGTGTAGGAGATTGTGAGGATACATGGAGTACCCTCGATGAATTTCTCTGATCATGATACATGATTTACTTTCCATCTATGGAAGTGGTTACAAGAGGCTTTTGTGACGCAACATCGTTTGAGCACTGCCATCCACCCTCAGACGAATGGCCAGACTAACAAGACCATTCAGACTCTTGAGGACATGTTGCGTGCTTGCGTCCTCATCTTCGGTCGAATTTGGGAGAATCATTTTCCTTTGGTGTAGTTTTCATTCAACAACTACTATCTCTCCACCATTGGGATGGCACATTTTGAGCCGTTGTACGTGGGACCTTGCAGATCACCATTATGTTGGACTGACCCAGGGGAGTCAGCACTCGTGGGACTAGAGATGGTTTGGGTTACCACAAAGAAGGTGAAGATCATCCATGAGTGGATGAAGACTACACAGAGTAGGAATATGTCATATACCGACAGGAGACAGAGACCTATAGAGTTCAAGGATGGTGACCACATCTTTCTACGATTCTCACCTCGACAACGTTTGTAGAGATTTGGCCAAGCTGTAAAGGTATATAAAAGTTTCCTTGGACCCTTTCATGTCTATATAAGAGTTGGCGAGGTGGATTACTGCTTAAATATTCCACCAAAGTTGCACCAGGTTCAAACCATCTTCCATGTATCCTAGCTTAGGACAGACGTGCACGACCCTTCTCACGTCATCGACCACGATGAGCTGGGAGTCGACGATGGGGAGAATTTTATGGAGATACCAGTAGAGATTCAGTGTCGACAAGGGTGGGTCCTTGATGGGTGGTCTATACCTCTTGTTCATGTTCATTGGTAGTATAGAAACCTCCAAGAGAGCACATGGGAGAGGGAGGATCAGATACATGCTCAGTACCCCCACTTGTTTCCTAAGATTGAGTTGTGGCTTATGACGATGGAAAGCCCTGAGGTGGGGAGAATGTAAAGACCTATAAATTCCAAGTAATTTTTGTAAATAAATGGGAATTTATGAGTCTGCGAAAACTGATGGTGCGTGATTCTGAGACTCGGTGTGCACATAATGAATTTCAGAACTTTTTTCCTGGTACATTCAGTTAACGTAATAGCGGGTTGTTGTATCTTTTGAACCGGCACTCAGAATTGAATTCTATGGACACCGTTGAACATGTAACACCGGTATTCTCTTAAAGAGACTTTCACCTCAACTGTATTAGGTTGAGGGTCAAAGATTGTTTTTGGGATTATTCGTGGGAATGAAAAATAAAATAAAATAAACCTTTATTTTATTTCTAAAAAACCTCCCATGTGAAGGCTATGGAGTCTGTGACCATGAGGGGTTAAATCCTCCCTACATAAATTTTCGATGGTGGGGACCACCTGAGTTAGTAAAACCCCCCCAATTAGATTCATGGTGGTGGGGACCAACAGAACCCTTCATTATGGGAGCAAAACCTCTCAACTCCCTACATTAATTACGACAACTCTACTTTAATTAATTATGCCCACTCTCCTTTAATTAATTAGGAAAACCTATTTTGTACGAATATTAAATTAAACCACAAATTCTATTATGTTGGATACTTTTCATTTTGGTGGATTCAGGAGAGTAGATCCTTTGAAAGCATTACTCTCTCCAATAAAGAATGTGTTCTCCAACGAAGAACGTGCTCCCCAACAAAGAATGATCAAGCCGATGAGGAACATCTTCAGCAACTACGAACCGACTATTGGGGAAACACCGACATTACTGAATTTACCCTTCCAACATCAAGGAGAAATTCAGGTAGGTGTTTAGTTGTGTATGATTATATATTCCCATGTTCTTCAGTTTTAAAACAAAGATCGCGGATCAACTCAATAACTAGTTGATTTGTGGATACTTTTTTTTGCGGGATTGTGAATAATCATTGCAGGAGGTTTGGGTATGACGTTATTTATTCATGTTCCTATTGAGTTCTTTCCTACCACTCTATTGCGGAGGGTGCAGGCCAAACACACATGCCTCGATCCCTCCGCCGTTTTACTTGAATGGTGTATCATTCGTCATGGAAGAAGGTGACTTTGTGCCATGATGATGAATGGATCCAGTGGTTGGCACAACACCAGCTACAACGAAGGTGATAGTGCAACAACGCCACCTAGTGGCCACCGCAGCCCCGTGGGCCCCGCCCCTCATGGCCCCAGCAGCCCCGCGACCTCGCACCGTCTGCGACCACTGCCTTCCTCAGCCACCACTACCCCAATGCCCCGAACCTTCTACCGCTCCACCACCCGTGGCCACCACCGCCACGTTGCCACTTCTACCCAACCCCCCCCCCCCAAGGCCTCACTTTTCCACGATCTCCGTCGCACCATGGCCTCGCGCCATCTGCAGACCCCTCCACCACGCGACCACCGCCGTCTGTGGCTATCGCCACCCCATTGCCTCAAGTAGTCCACAAACTCTGCCGCCACCTCACTGCCCTCCACGACCCTCATGGCCCAGCGGCCCTCCACGGCCTTTGCTGCCCCAGGACAATGTCGTCTCGTAGCCTTTCCACCATCGCGTCCTACGTGCTTCCCTTGCGGCCTTGCGCCACTCCGCGGCCTCCGAGCCGGACCTAGTGGCCCGAGCCAGACCTAGCGGGCCAGACCAGACATAGCGGGCCGGATCGGGTTGGGCCAGTCCGACCGGGTCGTACCATACCAAGTCCGACATCGAAATTTACGCTCTTTTGGACATAACATTCGCACCAGACGTCCGTTTGGCGAATCGTCAGCAGCACTAGAAACCTGGGAGCAAGACTAACCCTTTGAGTATACCCCACTGGAGTTTTGGATAAAGATGGACTATGGTCAGGTTGGATCATGAAAAAATCCTTCTGGGCACTCTGTACTAAAAGGCTAATAACTCATAGACTGGGCATCTGATTGAAACATCATTTATTGTGTTGAGAACTTATGACTTGACAGTCTTTTCAGATACTTCTTTCTGAGACTTAGTGGCTGTTGGAGTATTGACCAGGGGCATGTAGAGTGGCCCCTCCCCGGAGACAAGTGAGCATAATGAGGGAACTATGTAGCAAGATGTGACCTGAAGAATGAATAGAGATCCTGTGTGGGTCCAAACCGAGCCATCCTGTGTGGGTCAGCACTGTGCGATCCTGTGTGGTGCAGCACCGAGTGATCCTATGAGGTTCATCACCTAGAGATACTAAGAGGGTCAGCACTGAGAAATATTGTGTGGGTCAGCATAAGTGTTTCTTAACATAGTTAGATGATTCATTAGTTACATTTAATCATCTCTTCTACTGTACCTATAAAATACCTAGTTTGAGATGAGTCTATACATTCTGGTACTTTCCTTCATGGTAATACCATGTTGGTATTCTTATATGTGGTGTACCTGTGAGTTACTTACCTTGGTGGTATTCCTTCCATTGTGGAACGGTTGAGATTTGGGATTTTTGGTTTGACCATGGGTTTCCTCATGATTGAGATGGGTATACATGATAACTTATGAATATGTATGAGTACATACCTATGTAGGGTTAAAAGTTGACTTCACGCTTTTTGGTTTATCCTTTATGGATTTTGTGAGACCTTGAGGCTCTCAAGGTCCCTACTGAGTATCGTAATACTAACCCATGCACGGGCTATGCCTGCACCTAATTGTGATTGGTGCAGACGATGGATAGCCCTGACTGAGGACAAGAGTACCAGGACTGGAGGTAGCGCGGAGATGGACCTTAGTCAAGGTGTACTGTAGAGATGACCGACCAAGATATATATCTACCCTTTATGTAGGATCCCTGATGGGGTTTCATAGGCATTGTTCCATTGTACTTGTACTTTCAGTTTCTTGTACTTTCCAGTTGGGCTTGTATTATGCCCCCTTTATACTGCACTCACACTATTTAATATTCTGTTTACTTGAGTTCGTATCATGCTATGTTCTTGGTGGAGTGTGATTACAGGTTATAAAGGCAATGCCTTCCCACATTTAGGGAATACGCCTTCAGTGATATTCACGAGCCCCTAGCCTATGGAAGGAGGGCTTGGGGTAGTAATGACATAGGCCCCGAAGAACGATTCATGACATTATCACCTTATCCAATGAAATTAGAGATCTATCACTTCTCTCAATCTCTCTATTTGATAATATATTCTATATCCTTAGGGGTTGTGTGAGCTATAAATATTTTAAGGGGATAAGAGAATTATGATCATAATTTCACAAACATAACTCTATGAACATATACTTTTGCACAGAATTAGTTCAATGGTCTATAAAGTTTTCTTCAGTTCCATCTGAATCAAGTATAACATCATTTTCCATAAAAATATCATTGAAAATATTATATGGAATATTAATACGATTTAGTCATAAAATATAATCTATATTCTTGGAAATATATATTTCAGTTTGAATGTCATATGAAATTCATAGTGAATTATCATCCTCTTATATATATTAATGTATGATATACTTATATATATATATATATAATTTTAGTGTCTGAATGTGTCATAGATATGTATTTGGATTCATTTTTTCCCAATTCAACTTAATGTATCTTCATATTTTTTCTGGCCACACAAGTCTTAGTGATAAGTAATGTTCCACCTAAAGTGAAAATTCTATCAATACACCACCTTCCTTGTATGTATCATTAAACGCATGTGTTGTGAAACCAAATTTTTATTGTATGATATGATTGAGATTAGTTTATTCTTTATTTATCATAGAATTATCATCAAACAAAAAATAGTAGATCCAATAATATTACTTTATAATCAACCACATAATGAAATAGAAAAAAATATTTCATGTATCAATTGTTTTTAACAAAGATGATTTTATGTTAGTATTCTATATTCTCGATGATTCAAAATTAATATAGATTCATCCATAGTCCTTTTTATTCTCTTGTATATTGGAGGATACATATGGTTTCAGTCACCCTTAATAAATATCTTTAACTATTCCCTTATATACATCACATAATATATGAAAATTAAATTGGAACCTTGATTATACTTAAAACAACTAAAATATGTTATCTCAAAAAATTAATTTTTTTAAAAATATTTCCATTTAAAATGTAATATTTCCAATGAAAAACCCTTTAACTATAACAAGTTCATTAGTATATATTTTTATAGTAAATTTTTCCATGGACTACACAATAATATAGAAACAATAATATTATTGTTTTTTAACAATTTAATGATCTTAAAAAAGTTAATTAAACATATAATTAATGTCTTAAGGGGACTATTATAGACAATATAATTCTTTTATATGTATTATTAATAATATATTATCTTTAAAAGGATAAAATCTTTCTGATTCACAATAATGTTTCCTCTTTTCAATAACCATTTTTTATTGATCATTTATCTTACAATTGGATTTTTTAATGTTTTAGAATATTCCACTGTTAAGAACATTAAAATCGTTTCTTGTGTTGTCAAAGGCATGTGTATTTTTTAAAATTCATCGTAATACATATGTAAATATCCCCTAAAAATAAAAAATTTCTTATTATTTATGAAATCACATATATTATTCAGTTTTTTTTATAACCCTCTAAATGAAAGTAATATTTTCATAGTATGTTTTTGGAATGAAAAAAGTGTATTTATTAACAATATACATTAATTTCTCTATAAAATTTAATATTCATTTTTATCCTAAATATCTTGAGAAATATTATGAGGTTATATTAGTAAAATACGTTATATTTGGGTTCTAATTGAAACTATCTTCTGGTTTGAGTAGGTTCATATTGAATGAAAATAATATTCTCATTTTCATTATTTTTGATAGTCTATAATATATGATCCTATTATTTAATGAAATTTATTTATAACTGAGAGTATTTTACACCATTTCTACCGATAATAGTTCATTTTCATTCAACTAAAATTCTTAATTTTATACAATTCGTATTTTTTTATCTTCATATGTTTAAATATTGTGCTTCTTTAGCTAGCTAATTCCATTTTTATTCTTCATGATTTAGAAATTTGAACATTCTAAAATATTATATAAATTCATATTTTACCCATATTTTGGCCACAAAAAATAAAATTATGTCCAATAAATATTTCTTAATTAGTTATTTCATCAAACATTACATGATTTTTATCATCATATTCATTTTAACAGAGATTTTTTATACTATTATTTATTTAATAGTAGTCCTATTATGAAACCATAATTCATATATAATATTTTTCCCCATAGACTCATTATTATTAATATGTATAATTTTCCCCTAACTATTCACTAAAATAAATATGAATACATGATTTTAACCATCATTCTTTATCCCATTTCTGAAATACATTTATTTGTTTGTTTCACAAACACATTTATGTTATAGGGTGTATTTTATGCTAAAATATATCTTATGATCATTATTTTCCATGTATCTCTTAATTTATTTATTGTTTAATTATTTTGATATATAAAATCTCAACCTTTAATTGAAAATACTAAGCACCATTTTAACTTTTTTATGAAAGTGTAAAAAATTATTTCACATACTAATTATTCTTTATATAAATGAAATTAGTTATAAGAATTTAATATATAAATTATTAATAAAATATTGACCATAACTATTTTAGAATTTTTAAATTGGACCAAAAACAATAAGATATATTTTTTTTTGTGTTTTCTTGGATTAAATATAGACATTCATTATTGTCCTATTAACTATATTTCTATTAGATAGGAAGCCAAATTTTAATCTATATCTATTTTTATATTTTGATTTTCTCATACAAAATAATGTTTTAAAATCATTAAAATATTTTTCTAGAAAATATATTTTCTTGATTTATAACATAGATATCTCTCGACGTTAGCACACATATAGATGTTCCTAATATTTTTCTAGAAAATGTTTTGTGCCCCTTCCACTTATTCTCAACTACTCTAATACCACTTATCCTTAATGATGTATCATTATAAAATATAGTTTATCAACATTCAATATGCACTGTATCATTCATTATTAATTTTTATATAATATATATTGAAGATGAAATATAATGAATTATCCATATTCTTATTTCAAATTTATTATTAAAATACCATCATCGATGAATGAATTTTAAAATATTTTTATACATAGCATAAGTGGCTTTTAATGTTTCCGGAAATTGCCTAAGGAGATTTCACATATAGTTATCTATTCAATTCCTTGGTGTCTCAATACTACATAATATTCCATTATGTATTATAATTTTTTCTGAGTAGTGAGAATTTAGAGATTCTGATCAAAATTTTCTTCTTTGGCGTGGCACTCTGTTTTAACATCATGGATTCTTCCCCTTTATTAATACCTATTCTAGGGAAAGACATAATATAATAGCAAGTGAATGATTTGTTGTTATATACATGATATTGAAAATACATGTTCAATTTAATAACAATGGGTGTTGTAGAAAACAAGTGATCAATATTATTATCATGTATATTTCAAAATAAACAATTCCACATATAATGATGTTGTGATTATTGATAGAAAAAATAAAAACACACACCTACTCATGTGAATACAATCGATTTATGATTTTACTAACTAAACTTGTGAAGGATATTCCCTGATGTGATATAGATTTTACCTACTATAATATTCATGAAATTCAAATTACAAGTCTATAATCTTCCAAATCATGTTTTCATATCACCTAAAAATATTATTGAGCATCTCAAAAAAAATTTCATATCACATGTTGCAATGATAAGACTATGAAAAAATAACCCTTCTACCAAATATAATTCCTCTAAATCATTGAATGTTTTGATTTATTCAACATACACTAAAATTTAAATATATAGAAGAAAACATATTATACATTAAGCATCCATAATAAAACCTTTAATATTTTCTTAGTATACACAATGTATGCACAAAACCACATTGGTCTTCTCCTAATTAAATTCATATTATTTGGAAAATAAGAGGAAATTATATATACTGAATATATTGAAAACATTTTCATATCCTTCTTTTATACCCTTGATCTACATACTATTCATACCATTTCCCAACATATTCAAAAATTCACAGAAGGACCCTTCGTTAACAATCCAAATAAAACTGAATTTAAAAATAAATTTTATATCCCCTTAAAAAATAGCAGCTATTAAATCAACTACAACATTAGTAATCAATATTAAATTAATTATTTTATTTTATTATGTTATAATAAGCATAGAAATTCAAATATATATCCTAATATATATGGTTTGTTTTAGCATCCAATGTTTTCCCCATAATATAATGCTGTAAAAAAGCAACTTCGGTTATGATTTGATTTGGATGACTAGAATTTTTTTTTAACAATTTTAATGATGAATGATGTTAATTTGTATAATGAAATAGTGGTAATAAAAATTATTGTAGAGAATGTTCTCCATAAATATCCATTCAAGATTGATCTACGAACCACAACATGCACATCCATAATTTCTGCTGACCAAGGTGTCAAATTGGATTTGGGGTGTGGTTTTCTAAAACCATCCATATCCTAAATAATATATATTTTTATTCATTAGGGTATAGAAAACTTAATTTTTATGTAAGAGATTTTTTTTTCATCGGGAAGTGAATATAACAATCAATAATGTTGAAGAATCAAAATATATTGGTCCACTAAATTCTTGATAATTGATCAAATCAATATGGAAACTACTCTTCCATCATAGACTATCTTGATTACAGTTTGATATAGTGTGGATATCAATTACTACATAGAATAACTTGTCCAATCATATTGAAATGTGAAATACTATGCTTTGATGATTAGAAGTCATTCTACTACAAATTTCAATCTTCTTTCATCATGATAAAATTTTATCAAATTTAATTAGAATGAATTGTCTTAAAATCATATAAAATTTTCTCCAAATCCCATTACCTCACATGAAACCAGATTTCATAAAATATTTTCTTATTGAAATTAATATAAAAACATATAATCATATATATTCGAAACACTTTCACCAGCATCCCCTAAAAACATCTCAACAACTCTTGGTCTTCACAATACCCCCCATTGGATATTTTTATCAAATAAAAAATATAAATCAATTTAAAAATATGAAAAGATTATATGATGATCCCCATTACATAAATATATGAAATCATGAGATATATAAATTTATGAAACATTGTAATTGAGAAAATACTAAAAAAATTTACAAAATATTGTTCGGATTTATAACCTTCCAACCTAAACATCATTATCTTTCATGATTATCAATTCATTCAATGAATAACCCAAATTTACATAAATAAAATATTATTATTGTCAAGAAAGTTTGCCAATTTTGGATATAATATCATTCCTTTTTTATTAACTCTCTCAATATATAGTTTTTTTGAAAAAAACATAGAAATGGATGCTTCCTCAATAACTATTTTCTCCATTTATTGAAAAATCATCAACAAAAAAGTAATGAAAGTATTATATTGTTGTTTTCTCAAATATATACAATAATATATAATTAAATTATGTGAGAGAGGGTATAAATATAATTTCTAATCCTTCGAAGGGTTTAGGTAGATTTCCCAACATTAAACTTATATTCAAAAAAGATTCCTTGGGAAATGTATTGGCGAACACATAAGTAATTTTCTTCAATAAAAAACACATTTTATTATTTTATTTATCTCTATATGTTCCTTTTTAAACGGATATTTTATATCAATAAACATGATTCAGGAATACTGAACATTGTTTTTTGATAAAATTATAGCATGTTTATTTTCACATTCCAATGGAAATGCTGAATTCACATTAACAATCAAGTGTTAAAGCCATGTCTTTATCCATATTAACTGAGTCATGGAATGAGTCGAAACCATATATTATTCTTCATTACTACTTAATTTAATGATACATTATTTCAAATAGTAACAAAAAAATGAAAATGTTAAAAAATTACAAACTCCCAATGATATTGACCTCATGTAATATATAACTAGCCCGCACTGTGTTTTGGTCATGAAATAGATCATCCATTTTTATTCTATCTAATTTCTCCATGAAATCAATTATATCGTTAATATATATAAATGAATACTATTTATAGCTAAATTATTTGACTTTTTTGTTCATATTTATACTTATATAATATTTTTAATATATATAAAAAATACATCCATGATTTTATGCGATATAACATATATCTAATAATAATTCTAATTTATTTTAGTTAAAAATCCTTTTGTTTCCAAATATTTGAAAACATTGTTCCCACTAAAATGTGTATGAGAACATGATATTTATCATCAATTAGAAATTACTTACATGAGTTGTGTATCATATATCTCGTAATAATGGAATAACTAACCTTTCTTTGGAGATATTTTTAAGAAAAGAAAAATATTTCCTCTCTCCAAATATTGATGTTTGGATAAAAATCTTAAAATCCCCAGAAAACGTCTCACACACCAAATTATCATTTCCCAAAAATTAGGTGTAACCAAAATTAAAAATAATGGAAATAGATAAAATTTTCTCATATTTTACGTAAGGAATGATGTCTACTCTTGGTTTTTATAAATTTAACGTCCTGAAACATGTATCTAAATTATAATTTAAATCTCTATGAGGATTCTTTCAGACCTATATAAATATATTTTTAACATTAGTTTTTTTAAATTGTAAATATTAAAAATTCATTTAAATATATACCCCATCTTACAAAATCACCATGGTGGATGAGAACCTATAAATCCTTTTGGAAAGGATTTTTTTCTTTTTTTCTAATAGAAAAAATGGATTTTAATATATTAACATATTCAATTTTTTAATTTTTTTTCACCACTATGGAGAAATTTAAAATCTTAATGAACATTAAAAAAAAAAAATTTTTACTTATCACTTCATCCAATATTTCATTCATTTTTTTAAACACAGACAATCTTGTGATGAAATTATTTCCTTTATTCCTGGGTAACAACACCCAAGTGTTTTTATTCATTATCTAATTCAATTATTCATTTATATCATAATGAAATTCTTGATTCATCATTCTTTCTTCAATACTTATAGGTTATATATGACAGTATAATGATGTGTTACTTTTTTCCCTCATAGTTTTCATATTTTTCACATCTTTTCATGACACCCAATGTTATATTGAAATATAGATTCATCATCAGCAGTGAATGATATGAGTGAGATTTATCAACTTTTAATGGAATGGATAAATATACACCGCACAATTATAAATCATCCTCACATATATATATCAGTCAAATATTTGTTATGTTTGTTTATCAAAAAAAGCTTCATTAACTCTTGTGGAACTCTCACTATCCTCTGTCACTTTATTCAAGGATATATCTATTAATTTCATATGATTGGGATCAATTATCATGAAGATATATTTATCAATATAATTAATATTCAATTTTGAGTATACTTAAGATATATCCCTCCAAAATTCAATTTTTAATCATTCAAGAATTCTAAAAATTCATATTCATAACACAATGGTTTCTAAACATGAGAAGATTCATCCAAAATTGAATTTTTTATAGTACTTATAAATGTTTAAATATCTTAATTTAACCGAAGAAAAATTTACACTGGAAATGAACCACAATACAAAAGAAATCCTTAAAAAATAAAATTATCATTCCAAGTCATCAGTTTCTAATATTTCTCCAAAATAAAATTTTGTCTTTATCCACAAAACAATTTTTACGTGAGTATGGTGAAACAAGTTCTTTTAATATTCCATTCTTCTCGAAATAATATTCAAATAGCCATTTAGAAAAACATATATTCATTAAATGTGTAAATATTCATAAGAGAGAAACACAATTTTTTTCACATCATTGAGAAAAGATAAAAAACTCTAAATCTACTATACATGTTATTCAAAAACATAATACATGTAATATTATTGGAGTCATCAATGGGTTAAAAAATTATTATCAAATCATTGGATTTATTCCACTTGGGTTAACATACATATAAATGAATGAGGTAACATGTAAAAGTATATTAAATCTATACCTTATTATGTGAAGAGTTAAACTCCTCACATTATTCATTTTTAGCCAACATAATGTATTTATATTTATTGAAAAGGAACATCATGATCATTTAGTCTCAGCGTGATAAAAATATTATTCTTTTTACCAATGGGATATGTCTTCAATTCCACAATTTATTTTATATTTTAATACTTGGGAATAATGAGTTACTACTATCACCAAAACAAATAAAATTTCACCTCATTCTGAATCATCATTTCTCAAAATAACCATCTTAATTTTAATTTACAAATGAATTCATATTCCCTGAAATAGTACTTTTCCTTAATAAAAAATATTTTAAACCCTTAAAAAATTATATTTATAATTATCAAAAAAATTTTTTTTTGGATTTCAGAATTTTTAGTACATTTATAATTGAACCTAAGAACTGATCAGGAGTGACCCATTACTTCTAAAAGACAGTTTGCCTTATTTTTTCTTTTTATAAATTTTCATGTTTTTTAATATTCTATTATATTTGTTGACTATCTTCTTTCCAAGATCCAAGTACATTCCCCTTTGATAACAATATATGTCACTTCCAAAAATAAGAAATCCTCATATATGTAATTCCTTATATTCTAAGGATTTTTCAGAAATAATGATATATTTTATTGGATACTAAATTCAAGTAAAAATAATTATCTAGATGACCGATTTTTGACAACTTCTATTAACCAATTAATGTATATCAAACTTCTTTTTTTATTTTTTTCATATGTTTATAAATAAATTATGATCTCTATTATACTTAGAGAACTAACTCATCCCTCAATCATTCATATAACACCTTCTAGTCTCTTTATAATTTATATAATTTAATTTAATGAACTTTTACAAATTCTAAAGTTCCCTAAAATTCCAAAATTAAACATATAATGAATAATTAAAATTTAGTGTAACATTTTGGCCACTATTTTCAAAATTAATTCTCTCTTCTTAGAGAATAAAATTTTTATATTTTTTGTGAAGGTATTTTAAAATCATACACCTATTTTCATTTAATATAATTATTCATCTCAACTATTTTAGACACCATGGTTATATTTAATTATTTACTCAATTTGGTGCTCCGATGGTTACAAAATTTTGTAACACCCCATGATTTAGAAAATAGCTTAATCATTATGATTTTTGTCTTCGTTGTTGATTTTAAATCAATATTTTATGAATTATTCTCATCCATAGGCCATCATTTATTTTCACCTTCTTTGATATTTACCTTATTTAAGAACTACCCAACATATAAAATATAATTAATAACATTGGATTAATTCTTCTTCAAAAAATATATTATTTTTTATAATTATTATGAAATGCTATAAATTAATCAATTTATCCATAAACGTATAATGAAATATTATGCTATGGATATTTTAACCATAGATAATCTCATTAAATCCATTAATTTATTCAATAACCATAAAATGTTTTTTTTAATTCATATTCATTTTTTTAAATAATTTTTCTCATTCATTAATTATTTAATGGAATTCTCAAAATTGTAAATAATTTAGATGAATTATTTTATTTCCCTCTATAATAGGAATTACACATTATACTCTTCTTATTGGAATATTTCACAACAAATTTCATTATTCACATTAGTAATGAATAGTGTTTTATCATCTTCATCCATTTATAAAAGACTTTATCTTCATTATCAATGTGTATATATTACATAAACCAGATGTTTATATTATAAAAATTAGAGAACTTATTACCCTTATAATTATAATAATTTATTATGCTACTATGTTTCATCTTTTAGGTTCTTCTAGGAATAAAAAATTCTTATCAAATAATGCCATTGGATTATATTTTGGATAATTTAAACTCTATTTAACAATAACTCCGAAAATAAACCATATAAAAGAAAATATATATCTTGTGATTTTATACCTCTCTTCTCATGTTTCTCAGTTTTATGTAAATAAATTTGACAATATTCTTTTCAAAATAATCATCTTAATCTTGTCAGTAATTTTTTTCATCAATAAATAAATTATAATACAATATTCCATGCAGTTTGTCTTTAAATGTGATATATTTTTAAGGAATCTCAGTACTCTTTATAAAAATGTGTCTTTTTTAATTTATAATATGTTAATGTAATATTAAAATCATCAAGATGAACATCATCTTGTTCCTTATCATTCAAATAAGAGATTTTATAATAATAAAAGTAAGTTATTATAAGAAAAATATTTTCATTAATATCTGTATCTTCATACTTCTAACCATATCCATTGATTACGCTCACAAATACATTCACCCTTGTGTAGAAACTATAAATAGCATCATTACCATGGATTCAATGATCTTGACACTTATGATTAAAATGTTATTAATTTATATTGATTCACAATCGGAATTACTCATATATAATATGATGCTTATGTATGAAATCATTTTTTTAATGAGTACTTTGAAATTAAAATATTATCTTTATAATATTAATAATATGATATTATTATTTGTGTAACCATTTTCTCCAATTTAATGTAATATTATGTTGGAATAGGAATGTTATCTTACTATGGAACAAACACCTCATTTGCGCCACTGCAAACTCCCTTTATGATATATAACATGTATGAAATTATATTTTATTTCCATATGTAATTAATTTTACCATAATATTTATTAGTCCAAATTTAATATAATGAATTAAATTTATCTCTTACAAGTATTACAAATCACTGACTCATTATTCATATCAAGAGATAGAAAATTTAATTTCTAATCACTAGATAAGGGAACATGGTGCTACTATAACATATAGTAACAATTTGATATAAATGAATGATCCCTGAGAGCTAGGTAAAATCAGTGATAAATACTATTTTTACATTTTATTTTTAATATTCTTCACCACATATTAGAATAATGTGATGATTACTAAGACTAACCCAAGAATAGTATATCATTGGGAGAAATAAGATACTTATATTCTTTACCTCTCAATGTGAGTGGGTTACTACATGGAATGATAATATTCTTCTAAGAACACACTACCAACTAGAATAATCACGTGAGTACAATGTATTATGTATAACCATCAATAAAAAGATTTCATATCTCTTGAATATGCATTGTTAAATACCACACAGTTGTTAGTATAATAAATTATGATTATTCTTTTAAAACTACTAAAGGGTCATCAATTGAAATAAATTCCTCTAGGTCATTGAGGGTGATGAATTCTTAATCTTAAAATCTAGATTTACTTTATTAACAAGAATAAATTCTCCTTAAAACATGAAAAGTAATATTTACAATCTTACCTTTTATGAATAACCCACGAACAAAATTACTTCATTCATCTTCTTCATAATAATACTTTATTATTCGTTTAATAATAATCAATATCCACTATGAATAATATATAAAAGAAATATTTTTCACATATGTTTTCTATTTCATTGATATACTCAATATTCATAATATTTTACACCCACATTGAACACTGTGTAGAAGAACCATTCTTCCTTAAAATAATCCATATATGAATTTTAATTTGAAATTCATATACCCATGAATAATAAAATTCATTATATTATATAACATAATATTATATAACATTGAATTAAAATTGGTAGTTTTAGTATGTTAAAATAAGAACAAAAAATTCTTATATGATTTAACTTTAGCATAGTTGTTCAAACTACCAATGGTTTCACAATAATGGACCATCATGAAATAACCTCTACCAATATGGAGTGAGGTGGTAGTTTAATCCATGTAGTTTTTAAATACCTGAACATGTATCATTATAATCATGTGATACAGTATAAATTTTTTAAAAATTCTATTAGAACCAATGCTCAATCAAACACTAATGTGTTTTCATCCATTTATTGAGACATAATAATATAGAGGTTATCCTATATCTGATGTGGATTGTTAGATGTGGCATATATGTCAAAATTATATACATCCACTGAATTCTCGAATGTAAAACACTACTGAATTGGGATTTTTTAAAATTAATGTACATAATATAACTTGATATTAATGCACAATATGTAACAAACGTCCAGGAGGTCTATAAACTTCATGGCCAACAAATTTCCTAAAAATATAAAAAGTCATCTTAATAAACCTATGTTGTAATATAGACTGACATTATATAAGAAGGATTCAGTACAGAAATCAATTACGGTGATAAAATCTTCTCAAACCAACATAAATTGTGAAATAACAGGTTTTGTGGTGGGTAACTCCTTCTTCTCCTTTCCATCTATTTGGATTTAAAACTCTTCTCCTAACATATATATTCTCATAGACCAGTTTAAACACAATCAAAAGCTATCTGAAACAATATTCGCCAAATATGAAATTTGAGTTCAACATATTTAAGAATCAAAATTTAGCAGAAATAATCATATCCACTCAAATAAATTTAGCATTTTATCATTAAACAATTAATCAAATAATTATCTCAAAATAAATTGAAACATATTTAAAATAGAATTATTATCTCAATTCAATAATATTTTCTAGGACATTATATTCGAGATTATTATTATTTCTATAAAAATCATACAAATTAGTACATATTAATTAAAATAAATGATTCTCCTTAGACAATATCATCACCACAAGATGTATAAGAAAATGTTTCACCATTTTCAATTTACTATACTTATATATATATATATATATATATATCTAAACAATATCATGAAAATTAGGAAAACATATTCATAATATTTGAAAAATTAATTTATATGTTTTAAATATAATCATATTCGGTCTATATTTGTGGTCATCGTTTATTGGTACTTGAAAACAAGATGTTGTTATCATTTATAAATGCAGGATTATAATTTATTATAATTATTTTTATTCTATTGTGGAAAATTATTATTCATTCATCAAAATCTATTAATTAAAATTTTTCTTGATATATTAAGAGATAGAAGCCTTTTACATAAATATTCTATGTTCATAAATGTGCTTAATATAAATAAAATGATATAATTGATTTTAATTAATATTTATCCCAATTGTATTCTAAATTTTTTTATTATCCTTCCAAAATATTATTTTCTACGGAAAAAATAATCTATCTCAAATCAAGTCATTTTATAAATTCATATTTCATCACAACATTGTTTTTCATAATGACATTAAAAATATCTAATTTCCATAAGTCTTATGATGTTGAATATTTTTTCATGTGTTATATATTCTTATTGTAACCAAGGTGATATGCATTCAATTTCCTTTTTAACTGAAAACTTTCTTATAATTATTATTGAGAGAAATTTTCAACTATTACTAATTCTTTTATTCAAATCCCCAAATTTTATATTTAAGGAATTTTCATTATTAAGATCAATATCATGCTCATATTTATACATTATTATAATGTTATATACAATGTTTACAATGCCTCAATATTGGAATAATTCTAAAAATGTATTCCCTTGTTTTTGTCATTATATGTTTGTAATTATTTTGGAGATAATGGAAAAAATTTACATTATTATATAATACATATAATCGTCGTCACTGAACATAAATAAATATTTTGATTCTTCTTATTTTACCTTCAGATACCTCCATATATTACAAACATTCTAATATATCAGTTTCATTATATAGGTTGGTACCATTGTCTTTTAAAAGGAAATGACTGTATAGTCTAACTCATCCAACGTTATATCATCCACGACATGAAGAGAAGATAATTTTTGATCAAATAATTCAGGAAATGTCTTCATGAATATCTCTACAATAACACAGTCATCAAAATTTTATCTAAAGACCTTGATATTTCTCAATTTCACATTGGTTAGAGTGAAGTAGTCATACATTTATTCATTATTCGTAACCTTCATATATTTTAAACTACATCTCATAATGTGTATCTTGTATTCATTTCCAATTTAATTTTAATAATTTCATCATTCATGAATATCACATATATATTTAGTAGTATACAATCACACCACATTAGTAGACACAATATCAATGAGAGTCATCCAAATAATATTCCTAGATAATACGTCAATATCAATGTTCCTTTTATAAAACAAATATCATTTTATCACCCGTTTTTTATATAGCATTGTCCCAAATTGTACCATAAGTGGCCTCATGGATAGAGTCAAGATGAGAGTGACACCACAATTTCTCCTATAAAATTATAGGGGCTGGCGAAAAGGGCCGGGAGGGTGTAAAATAAAATTAGAGTCCTTAGTTTAATGCATCTATATAAATCTACATAAATGTCTACATTCACAATAGAATATGAATAATAAAATTATTCACCACCTAGAGTATAATCATGCATGAAATAACATTAATGGAATATATCAGGGAACAAAAATGTATATCCAAAGGATAAAGGTGAAAACTAAAGAGAACCCATCTCTTAATATCCATGTCTAACCACTCGAAATGGTATTTTTACACATGTATAACTGTGTTTCACAAAACATAGTACCAATATGAATGTAGTTTGTATAAGATATGACATGTGTAGGAAACTTCCATGTAGAGGTGGGTATATACATAAATAGTTGTATTCTCCAAAACCATAAATGAATTACTAGATTGATACAAAATTAGTAATTTGAACCCAATGATAAAGGGAAAATGAAATTTTATATATATGATCATAAGAGAACCCCATGTGAGAGAGAAATGGGATATTTATCTTTACATTACATTTAATAATGACAAGTTAACATTAATCTACAATTACCTATCTCTGATGTGTGGTACCATATTCTTCTTTACAAAGACTTGAGTTGAGGAGCCTACTCTTCACCACAATGCTATAGAGTAACGGGACAATCATCTACCATAGAGGAAACTCTCCCCAATGGAGATTGATAATTGGGGAGTTATTGAGCATACATATATTAATCATTCCAAAATGTTGTATGGAGTAGTTCCAAGCATACTTATATAATGAGTTTTGGGGAACCATTCCTTATGGAGATCAGGAAGTATCGTCATAGGCATCCCTCTATTGATTTATCCTAATAATTTCCAAATGTAAATATCCTCCTATGGATACATTTCACTTGAAACACATTACATAATATAAAACATTCAAGAATTAAGGAAACCATTGCCTCTTATATGAAAAACCACTTAGGATAGGAAATTCATCACCTAAACCCACAGTCAATAATAACGAGATACTGAAGGTGGATGGCCATTAGGAAAGATAATGGTGGTAACTTAGGGTCATAAAGTAAAAAACCACACCTTTATAGGGAAAGGTATTCCATGTGTGGTTACATGGAATATAAAACAGATACATGACTTGTCATGGTATGAAGTGGATTATTTGTGATTCCATGCTCATTCATGTGAACATCTTTGTGTGCACATGTACTTCAGTTCATGCCCATGTTCTATGGTCATGTCTACATAATGATTCATGCTCGTGTACTCTTGATCCTTCCTATATTACATTCCATAACATTTACATGTACTTTTAGTGTACATGATGAGTTTCTAGTGTATGGTTATAAGGTGTGTTTGTATTACACACATTCGTTGATACTTATATCCAACTAAATAACTATGTTTCACTACCAAGGGTGTGCATTGAATTTGTTCTTTGGTTACACATCATTTAGGTAAGGATTTTATTGATACAAAAGGAAGATTCATGTGCTTCATCCTCACCACCACCACCACCATTTCTTCCTAAAATAGTCCCATGGTTCTCATATCTGGGGCCATTTATGTCTTATGCAATGCAAGTGGAAAGATTTAAGTCACTCAAAACATATGAGGCTCATTTAATCAAAATTCACTTCTCCCAATGAATAATAATGAATATATGAAATTTTATTAATGTCTACATATACCATAATAAAAAAGGCATCATTAATTATCCAAAAAGCATCAATAATTTCATTATTCTAAATTCCGTCACATATTATGCTGATGGAAAGGATTCTTTTCCAACTCGAAAATCGAATCGTGACTATGTAGGCCAGTAGTGAAGAAATGATGAATAAAGGTAGGAGGAACAAAAAAATTTAATAAATCATTGGATGATGAATTCATAAAAAAATTTCACATAATCAAGTAGTCATGTGAGAACCTAATTTTCATGAAATTATTTATCCGATCATGACTACAAAACTATTGCATGGCCCTTCAAATGATCATATATCATAGATAAAGTAGATGTATAATTACAATTCATTCATAATTTAAGGAATTTGGGATGAAAACCCAAAACTATGGTTTTATACCTTGGTAATGCTTTGATTTTTGGTGAAGATAACATCTTATGGTGGTAGGAAGGATATTTTAGTACAATCACCAATAGTCTCCGGATTCCCCCCAATTTCTAGATAAATTTATAATCTATACATCCAACCTGTTGATAATACAATTATAACAAAAATATTATTATTTAATTATAAAAAAATCAGTTTTTAATGTCGTATATCCCTTATTCCCTTCATTTCAATTGGCTAGACCGAGGTCCTTTGGAAATGAGATGCACCCTACCTATGTTGGACATTTCAAAAATATAGTTCTATATTTCATGTTAATTATATGGTCACATTATTTTCCTATATTATTTATTCAAAAAAACTAATCCATGTATGTATCTCATGGGGTTATATATCCCCCATGAAACTTATAAAGGACGTTTGATTGAAGAGAGGTTTTGGGGATAGTTAAAATCATATGATTTTTGAATCAAGGTCTTGTAGTGGGTGTTTCATTATATTATTTGGAATTTCCCATTAATGGTGAAAACAACTGAATCAAAAATAATTTTCATATTTTTGATTTTTATCATTTTCATTATTCAATATATACATATGTGTATGATGATTTTTGGAAAAAAAAATCAATGAAAAACTATTTGGGATATTTCCAATGTTTTTCTATAATATTTATGTCATTTAATAAATTAAAATAATTAAATTTACTCACATTTTTGTTTTCAGAAAAATGTTTTATGATCTTAGTCATTTTTATTTCATTTTAATGATTTGATTCAGTGGTATTTTCATGTTTAATTCTATTTTACACTCATATGGTCATCAATTTATTAATAATACATTTTTAAAAAAATATATATAGACAATTGTTTTCCTGAGAAGGAAACTGAAAAGGGGGGGGGGTGAATTGAGTTCTTATAAGTTTTTTATCAAAATTATTTATTCAAATGACCCCAAATTTCAAAAAAAAAATCGCCCAGTTAACCAAAGGATCATTTTATAAAATATCTGGCTAATCAATGTATTTCTCAAAGAGTGAATAGTTTTCAATTAAAAAAATAAAAATATTACTTTATCATTTGAAATTTATATAAAGAATAAAATGGTAATATAAAAACTATATAAGATTAGCTATAAAATAAAAATTATGTTATATTATTTATATAAACAAATACATAGAAAACTAAAATCGAAAGAACACAATGAAATTTAAACAAGATGTCTATTATCAAGTAGATACATACTGCTAACAACTTATAAATAACATTCTATAAATAAGTTTATTCAAATAAACTTTTATCCACATCCTGGATCAGGGTAAAAAACAACTTATTCAACATTCCAAGTAAACTTGAGCATTTACATAGTTTTTATGGGATTACAAAAATTATTAGTCCATGCAAGGACCACATCCTCTGTTATTCGTGGAAGTGTAAGGTTTAAATAGATATATTTTGAAAATATATATATATATTCTATGTTTTATAGAAGCATGTATGTGTTCAAAGAATTGAGAGAAACAAATACATAATGTAATGTAAAAATTATACAAAAATAGATCATATTAGATAGAAAAGATTTATAAATCTCCATATGATAGGAAATACACATTGAGACTCTTGGAAGATATCTTGAAGTGCTTCTTCAGTCGACTTTAAGAAACTGACTACAAAACACAGCATCATGAGAGCTTATATCTTATGTTTATAGTGAGGTATTGATATTTATTGATAAGGTTTACTACTCTATTAGTTTGTTTCTGTAATGATTTATGTTTCTTTGATATATTAGAAGTATATTTTTGTATCCACAACAAACAGTTCTTATATTTTTATCAGGCGCATGAATTCTCTCTATATCACATTTTATGAGGTATTTTTTATATATATAGTAGCTTAAAAGGATCATGGTCTTGATCATATCATGGTACATCATACCTCATACTACGGTTTGAGATTAATTTAAATCTTTTCTCCAAAATACTGTAAAAATATAATTAAAAATTTCATTAGAAAAAGTACCACAAATACAATCTTTAGAAAATGACTTCAATTCAAATGATAAAAGAATAATTGATTGTGTCCTTGAATGGTGACTCAGTATAATAGTTTCTATGAATATTGACATAGTTTCATGGTGTCTCTAAATGGTGACTTGGAATGTTGGTGTCACTGATTGTTTACTTTTTCTAATGTTGTATCTATATTGTGACTGAGACTTGACAAAATGTTATGACCAATGAGTCCAGTAGTGTTGAATCATACTTAATGCATGCTGTAGTGACCCATGAACGGTTATTCATGTATCTGTAAGTCTCTCTTGAAATTGGTGGACTTCACGATGACTTTTATTTGGCAGTATGTTGACTTAGCGGTGACTCATTCCTTCGATAACTCATACATTGAGAAAATTCAAGATTTATTCTTTCAGTAGCTTAATGTGATGGTGACTGATACATTTGTGAAAATTATGAAAGGATGCTGGTATATTGATTAAATTGGGTCTTTAAAATTTTTATAATTAAACATCTATTCTGATAGTGAAGTACATGATAGTGATTCATCATAAAATTAACTAATACTAAGAAGTTTTTTAGCCATCAGTGAGACATCAAATACTGAATTCAGCTTAATAGAAACTCATCTTTGGTCATATTTTTCCAATTTGTCTTTTGATTTAAAATACATAACATTACTGATTATGGTAATCGGTAAATATGAGTAAACATAATTAATCATTCTTTCACTATATGAATCATTATTAGTGATCCTTAAAACTAGAGGAGTCCAAAAATATCCCCACTTTTTGATGATCACAAATAATGGAATTATACACCACACAAAAATATATTCATAATGATCAATGTAAAAAGGGAAAATGTTCTAAATTAAATGTGATTAAGATAATAGGAGAATAAATTTTATGAAAATCAAAATCATACAAAATTAAATTACATACTTATTTTCATGCTAATGTTAAATGACAGACATATTCTTCCCTTTTGGTATTATCAAAAAGGGAACAACTAATAATATAGAAATAACATAATGAAGATGAAAATGGATAATATATTATATGATAAAAATATATTACATTGGATAATACAATTTTCAAATTAAAACATCCATATTTAAATAAGGAAGGATCCATGGTAACTTTTACCTTTTTAGAATAAGTTGGTTGATAAATAGGAGGTACTGAGGGGACCAACATATATAATAGAGGAATTTTGGTTGAGTTGATGGATGATAGGATAGAAAATCCAGAAGAAACAATATATTTAAGGCATTGAGTAGATGTTGGAGGCGTTGTATGTTCCTGATAGATAACATGCCTCAGATTTCAAGGTCCCTAAGCTAGAGAAATATGAAAACATTGAAGGGTTGGAGGAAGAGGCGAAAATGTTCTTGAGATAAAGAAGATTTAAACTGAGGATCAACAAACAAATATATGGAACTCCATGGAACATTATAAGTGAAATATTGTATTAGGAGGCCTCTAGAGCTATAATGGAAGTACTCTAAACATGCAGGTTGGGAATGAATAGGTTGATAAAATCCCTACTTATATTCCCACCATTACTTATTTACATAGTAATTTATTTCATATTTTTAGGAATGTATAAAGGGTAGGAGTATGCTCCTTGATCAGTCTAAAATATTCCATGAATGCTTTAGTGATAGGGGTAACCCTTAAATTATATTACATGAATTTAAAATCAGAAAAAGAAGATGCTTTGTGTTAATACTCGAGAATTAAAAATCCACCTTTTTTGGTGGACCATTGATCATCTTTGGCCGCTTTAATTTAATTTCTGACTATGTCATTCACATGATTAATGTTTAGTTTGATTTTAAATAATTTTAATTGATCAACACCACCTATTAAATACTGAAACTATTCCCCTAACCCTGTTCATAGAATTTCAATGTCAAAAGTCTGAGATGCAGGAGTAGTTATGGATGATGAACCCTTTAGTTCTTCTCTGATAAATGATCTTAAAAGATCCATGTCAAGTGATGGAGGCTAAGGTGTATCGTCATGAAAATATTTATAAGAGGTGTCTCTACGAAATTTTACAAAATTTTCAAAAAAAAATTATATAGAGATAACAAACCATTAAATATAGGAATTATAGAATCTAGTTCATCACTCGACCTTTTATTCTATATTCAAATTTCACAATGTTCAGAAACCATTTGTGGTTGAATATGTGAGATAACATTTACTAAATGAAAAGTAGAATCTATTTTTATTATCTTTCCCACTATTGTGGGTTGAGGTTGAAGGATATATTTGATAGATAAGAATAATTAAACATTGATATAATTTAAATCATTATGACTGGAATAATCAATAGTAAAAGGTTCAATAAGAATATGAGTAGGATCCTCTACTGGAGCACTTATAATATAAACTGTTTAATAATGATCCACTTCTGATGGAACCAGGCATGCTGCAGAATCCCCAAATAGGTGGGTTTTTAAATTTTTTTTCAACCGACGGTCGACGTGAACTTGTGGACATCGTAGAAGAGCAGCCCGGTCTTAGCCTTGGACCATGCGTGGAGGATTTTAAGCACAAACATAAACCATAAAATACCTGGTTTAAATCCGAAGCCACACATGACGTCTGCTCATCGTTTGTGATCGCTGCTCGATGATTCTAAAGCTAAATTTCCTCTAGATCTTCCACACATGCTTCAAGGAATCTGTGGGTGCACCATTCATCATAATCCAGGTGCTAGCGCGGATTTCCGATGATGCCTTCGACGCTCCAACGACCACCGCATCACATCGCTAGTGATGCTCGAGAGAGAGATCAATCCGAGCTCCTTGGATCTAGAGCATCTATCTCTAGAATGTGGGAGAGAGGAGAGGAGAGATAAGCTCCATGAATAGTTTTTGGAAATTTCCCCTCCTCTTCTATTTATAGTACACAATTAAAATACCTAGTATCGCCTCGTCGACCCCGAATACTTAACACACTATCAATGACATTTATGACTACTAAAATGTGTCATAAATATTGTTATCATTTAATTTTAATATATTAAAATATATTATGTGATAATAATTGAGTCATTAACCCGACTCGTCGCTCCCATAAATATTAATTGAACCTTGAATAATTGAATATTCGTCAATTAATATTTTTTCATGTATTTACTAAAACTCGTAAATACATTTAATAAATAAATTCAATAATAATTATTCTAAACTCGAATAATATGAATTTATTTATTGCATTGGTGATCGTTTAACTTCGGACAATTCCCGGACCCTTGTGGCGGGGCCCACTATGTCCAATTCTCCTATTCAACTGAATATGGATGATTCTTGAATACGCTATTGTGTGTGACCCTCTAGGTCCTTATTTCGATAGCATGAATAGTATTCATATACCAAGAGAGGGATCTAGAAACCCATCATGGCCCCTGAAGAAATAAGTATTGTCACAGCAACGATAACCAACCTATGAACATGAACTCTGTAATATTATCTCTTTGTCTATAATTTCTCATAAAGCTTGATGTATAATCATTTTATCTACCATTTCTTTTTCTATTGATTATTGATGTAACTGGATGGATTTACCATCGACTGCCATGGCCATGGTCTTATAAAGGTACTACCATCCATATCAACATTGCCAGAGATATATTACTTCCATAACCTGGAAGTGACAAATACTTTCTTGACCATTCAACCAATGTCATGCCACCAACGACGCACTCGACACAAACTACCTTGGCATGACTTCATCACCCTGATTTTCATCTTGCATCAATGTATGCAAACAATGAAATAAATTGGTAATGATCTCAAGTCAGGAGAACATTACACATGATCGTAGATAGGAACGTCCAATGACACCCAAAACATGTGATGTTCCTATCGGCGATTCAGTCCTCATGATATCACTACTAGAGATCACCATGTGCGAACATCATGAGAAGAAGTCTCAATTCTTATGAGCCCCCAGCACCTGATGGTCAGACATCTACTATGTCTAATTAGTAATATTTATCTAGACCATAAAACATATATTTATGATTAATGTCATAGTATCTAGAGGTTCTCATTGTATCATGGGAACTGCTATAAGCTTTCAATACGACAATTAATCTTTGGACATTAACATTTAAATAGTGGACACAGAAAAGTCTACACTATAATGGTAACATGACATCAGGCATATTTAATTCTATACATGATATGGTAATCAAAAGCACATAATAGTTGGGTCTTGGGCACCCACTATTTCAAAAACTTCTTCAACCATGGCTCACTTATGTTTATCTTCTTAAACATCAAAATATGGATAGCCTATGCCAATAATGACATATCTTGTCTATTTTTTCCATTCATGGATTATATAAAAATACAATGGAGTAAGATTGTAAACTCTAACTCTATGAGACTATTCCTCCCCCTCAATATGTTCCTTTTAAGAACACAAGCTTGAAATTACAATTGAACATATGGAACTTTATTATCTACTAAAATAGATTTTAGAGACTACTAATATTCCAGGACTATTTCATTTTCCACTGAACCGAGTTTAGTAGGTTCTACACTATCACCATGATCCTTATAAAGATAATTAGTTTTACCACTAGTTTTACCACTTTCTTCTTCTTCCCCTTTATTACCATTTTCCTCTTCTTCTCCTTCTACATCATTTTCTTATTTTTCTCATTATTCTATTAATTTTACTCATCTTCATGTATCTCATTTTAACTTTATTCTATATTATTATTCTATTTATCATGTATTCTACTTCCACTAACATATTCAATATCACCAGATCCTTCTATTTCATCATCATCGTCATCCCCTTGGAATGTTTCTCTTATAGGGGGATCTATTGGAGGGATTGGTGACCCATATGTGATTCCTTTTGGACTTATTGAAATTCCCAGACCTCTTATCTCATCAATAGATGATTCGTTTTCATTACCATCATTAGTTTATTTTTACTCGTCATCCAAATAATTTACATCCTCATCTGCTCCCTAACCTGGATCAACTATATCCTTTGTTTGTTGTGGGGTGTTGATCCAGATTAAACTCTTCATTGATTTTCTCATTTTAGTATATCGACTATTTCTTCTAAGGATTCCATCTATTTCTCATTATATGGCACATACCATTTTAAATGTAAAATCCATCACAATGTATGATAGTTTCCTCACTATTATTCATTAGTCCTTTAGAATTAAATATGGAGTAAATTAGAATAGAAAATGGAGTTTGGAATTGAATTTGAATTTATTATATCACTCATATGAACCATAAAATATATTCATCTATTTATTTTGAATCATTCATTCATAATATACTACAAATAAACATCCTGGTACATTAAATGGGAAATGTAACCTTTCCTTAGACATAGTCGATGCTAAATAAATTTAAATAGAAATTTTAATTCACTATCATATTCAGTGGCTATGCATCTTCTATTAATTCCATATGAAGTTATCTCAATTAAGGATAATTTTATTAAAAAATATATCACTTGTATATGGATCACTACCGTTGTGATCTTCATAAATATTATCATGATGTACGTTGAAACAGTCTTTCCATTACATAGAAGAGAAGGGTATCCTTTGTCCACTTATTCTACACATTATCAAATATAAATGTGTTCCCTTGATAAATAAATCTCAGTAACTAGAATCAAATATAGGGGTAGATTATTATTGGAGGACCATTAAATCCAACATTTTTCTTGCATCAATTTTAATACAAGAGACTTATTTGATAAGACATAGTTTGTGAGTAAATACTTTTCGAGAACAACTATGTGGTTTTTGAATTCAGGGTTTACATGTTCGGAAATAGGTTCACTCAGTTCCCCTTTTTTCTTATTCAAATGAAGATCCTCATCTTGATATGTCTCAGATAAATGTTTTACTCGATCCATTTTATAAGATTCATAGGTCTGTTTTCAATGGAAGAAATCAGTAGAGGTTCATGAGAAAATGGTTTGGTTTTAGAGGAGAGAAAGAGTGAGTAAGTGAAAATTATTTGGATGGATTCTGTTTTTATCATTTAGTGATTTCAAAATAAAAAAAATGTGGACTAAAATAATTTTAAATAAATTAAACTACATCTTATAAATCTGATTGCGAAAAAAATTAAAAAGTAATGAACTATAAGACCCAATAGTGAGTCATAAATGGTGAGTACCAATTGGCGATCCAACAATGGTGAGTCCCAATGGTGAGTAATCAATGGTGAGTCCTAATGGTGAGTCATCAATAGTGATTCCCTATGGCGACTCATGAATAATGTATCCTTAATTACGAGTCAACAACAGTGAGTCCTCAATGGCGATTCATGAACATTGAGTCCTTAACAGTGAGTCATCAATAGCGAGTCCACAACAGTGAGACATCAACAATGATTCCACCATAATGAGTCATATATAGTGAGTAATCAATAGTAATTCATCAATTGAGAGTCCTCAAGGTGAGTCATTAATGGTGATTAATCAACATTAATTTCACTATGGTGAGTAACCAATAATGAGTCCTCAATGATGAGTTTCTCAAAATTTATCATTCTCAACTCATGTCTGATGAAATTTATTCTCTTATAATTTAATTTCTTAGTAGAAATATTAGCAAGATGATGTTCAGTGCTAATGAATTAAAGAGATATATAACATTTTTTGATAATGTTATCTCATAAACTGATGTCTAACATCAATAATCGTTATTCTCGAATGAGAAATAGGGTTCTTATAGATCTTAATAGAACTTGTGTTTATACATTTTATATGGACATTCATAAACTGATATCAATAGTATAATAATGTGTGTTTCGTTAACAATATTTTAGAATAATAACTACCACCAGCTATTTATTTAGCTTCATTGGTAGATAATGCAACAAAATTTTGTTTCTTTCAGCCCCATGTAACTAGATACATTCCTAAAATGTGACAAGTTCCAGATATACTTTTTCTATCAGACTTTGATCGATAAAAATTAGCATCAGAATAACAAACCATGTCAAATGGTTGTCCTCTATGGTAGAATAGTCCAAACTTTTTAGTATATTTAAGGTATTTGAAATTTATTTTGACTAAAATATGGTGTGACGCATTAGTATTTTCTAGGAAATGAGAGAAAATATATAAAATAAAAATAATATGAGGTCAGCTAGTTGTTATGTATATAAAACATCCAATCATATATCTATAATTGGTTTAGTCCACTGATTTCTGATATTTTTCAATATGAAATTAATAGGTGGTACTCATAAGAGTATGAATACTTTTATTTATATCCAAGTTAAAATGTTTCCAAAGATCATTATTGTATTTAGTCTGATTTATAATAATACCTTTCTTATTTTTAAAAATGAAATCCATGAAGGAATTTGAGTTCACCCATTAAACAAATTTAGTACTCAATTTTCATCATTTTGGAAAATTCCATACATAAATATTTTCTTGAAGATCCAAAAATAATATCATCAACATATATTTGAACAAGGAAAACAACATTAGATATTCTTTTTATAAAAAAGGAAGATCATATTTACATTAAGAAATAATAATCAATTTGAGCCTATCATACCCAGCTCTTGGATCTTGTTTGAAACTATACAACTAAGTTGTTTATTTTAGAAAATGATTTAGTAAATGAGGTTTTTTAATACAAGGGGGTGGTCAACAAAAACATCATCAAATATATACCTGTTTAGGAATGCACTTTTGAAATACATTTTATAATGTTTGAAATTGAGGTGTTCTACATAAGCTAGAAATATTCTAATGGATTCATGTAGAGCCACATGTATAATGGTTTCTTGGTTGCATATTCCTTCTTCCTGACTATAACCTTGTACAAATAGTCTGGATTTATTTTTTACTATAGTGCCAACTTTATAAACATTGTTGATGACACCAATTTATTTCCTATAGTCATGGTTTATTTGGGTCTATCAAAAAGGTTTCGTACATGGATTCTCTAAATCAAATTTAATCATTCTTTCATAGCCATCTCAAAGAAATCATCATTAATGTGATCATTGATGTTCCTAGGTTCATGTGGTTACAAAATAGCTTGATGATCAACCTAGATACTATGATAAGCTCAAGTATGTATTCCTTTTTATAATAATCCAACTACAACATCTAAAGGATTGTATTTTATAGTTCTAACAGATTGAGAAATAAAAGGTTGGTAACGTTGGGATCTCTTATAACTCTGGGTTCCATTTGGTTATAATTTAGAGATTTTCTTGAACCTGATTTTTCTACTCCTTTTTAGAAATAGAATCAAATATTTTAGGATTTTTGTATTGATTTGACAAATTGTCTTCAAAATTTTCTAAGGAGGATTTGGATTCATGTTGATCTATGTCATCTAATTTGACATACAGTAGTTCTTCCACACATATGGTTCTCTTATTAAAGACACTGTAGGATTTACTAGGGATATAATAACCTTGGATAATTCCTTCATCACACTTGGAGGAGATTTTTTCATGACTATCTTTTTTTAAGAATAACTTATTTACAACCTACAATGTAATTAACCGCAGCTTTCCAATTATTCCATAACTCATATGGGATTTCTTTAGGATAGTTCTAATTAAAAATCTATTGATTATATAGAATGTTTTTTTCAATGTTTTTTCAAAAAAAACCAGTATATCATATTCATTAAGCATAATCAAAGATATCTCTTGTAAGGTTATATTTATCATTTCTATCGGTGCATTCTCATAGGGTGTCCTTGTATAATAGAAGTTATGACTACAAAACTTTTGTGAGAAAAAAGATTTAAATTCAATATTTTAAAACTCACAGCCATGGTCAGTACATAGGGGTTTGATTTTAAGTCCACATATGTTTTCTACTGATTTAAAATTCATGGTAAAATAATACTAATCCTCAATTTTTTGAGCTAAAATGAATGTCCATGTATATATTAATAAGTTATATACTAGAACATATACATATTGCCTCCAATTTAAACATGAAACTCATGATCGATCAATCATATACATGTGAACCAAATCAAGAGTTTTATAAGTTTAGATTACATTCTCTAGCTTAAAAGATATTTTATATTATTTTCCTTTTGGACAATTTTTAAATAAGTTATCATTTGATAACTATAGTTTAGGTATATCTTTGATAATAAATCTATAGTAATATTTCTAAGAGATTAAATGTTACAATGGTCAATTATTCATTTCCATAACCAAGATTATTTAGTAAAATCACATAAGAAAGAAACATTCTATGAGACTAAGGAATCCATATTAACAGTATAAAAACAATGATTTCTAAAAGTATTAAAGACTAAATAATTATTTGAATTGAAAAAATTATATGTTTTACTTTTAAATTTATCATGAAAATCATCATCACATAACTATGAAATGGTTTTGAAAATTTACTCTTGGCCATAAAAAAATAAAATTTAGAAATTATAACTAAATTGTTCTTACAGATTTGTCTAAGGACAATAATTTTACCTTTTTCATCATCACCAATGGATACATATACACCATCAATCATTTTGAGGTTCTTGAAGCTTGATTAGTTTCTTATCATGTGTCATGAACACTCACAGTCCAAGTACCATAAGTTCATACATGAAATTTTCAAACATATTTCCAACAAAAAAAGTTTAAACAATAAATGATGTCAGTACCCAGATCTTCTTAGTTCTAATAATATTAGTATTTTTTTATTTAGGAACACACTTTTTCATTGTGGGTTTTTTATAAGAAATTTATAAGTTTTTAGAAAAATAAACATTATTAATTCGATAAAAAATAGAATTAGTAAATTATTTTACAACACTCGAACATGGATACAATTTTTTAGATATAGGCTCAAAACATACATTTTCATATTTGGATGAAAAATTGTTTTTAAAAAAAATATTCGCTGAGGGAGATAATCAATTATTGTATTATACATATGAGAATATATTTTCCAAGAATTTATGTTATGGTATTTTTTCCATTTGTCAGTTTTTTTAGATCCATATTTAATTACACATTATAAAGTTTATGTTCAGTATTCTCATTGAGAAGTTGAGAATTATTATCTTTCTCAACAGTGTGTTTAGATTTAATAGTAATAGAAATAAAAAATTGTATCTTATGAGATTTATATTTATCATTTAGTTCATTATATGTATCCTCAATAATTTTAAATATTCAAACATTTCCTAATTGGTTGTATTTTTAGAAGTTTCAAATTCCAATTTATATCGAGAATAGGAAGAATTATATTTTGGAGATACATAGGATACCGTGGATTTGTCTTTCATAAAACACATATTTTCTTTTTGAACCATTACATCATGATATGATTTATATTTATTGGATCTATCCTCAGAATCACTCTAGGGAGCCTTGATAACCCTATTTTATATTCTGTATTTTCCCTCGTAATTCTTCTTGTACTTCAGTTTCAGATAGTCATCCTTCCCATGTCCAAAAAATTTACATTAATAGCATATTATATAATTTTTATTTAAAATTATTTTCTAATCCTTTTATATTTTCCTATATTTTTATATTTATCTTTACAAATAGGGTTTCTAAAGAACGTTTTCTTTCAATAGAATTTTTCAAATCTTCTGGCTAGATGAGCCATTTATTCATCATTGTAAATTTATGAATCTTTATTGCTGAAACATTAAGCATGATATTGAATTTTATATTTTCATGGGATGTAGTGGTATTGAAATCCTATAACTTCCATCTAGGAACATCATATTCTTCTCAATTAACCTTCAACTATTTCTCACACGCAGTCAGTTTTGCAATTATTTCGTTAATAGGAAATGTATTCATGTCGAAGGATAATCGTATTGCTACTGAGGTTCCTCTCTAACTTTCTGGTAAAACTTTGAGTAGCCACATGATATGTTCCTCATATTCAACTAGCTTTCCCAGAGAACTCATTATATGCACGGTCTCATTAAACCTGAGATACATTTTAGAGATAGTTTATTTCAGGATTCATTTTGATGTTATCCTATTTAATATTATACATGTTAATTGTTATATCCATAACATTATTGGTTCCATTCTGTGGAATTGGAAAAGTATCTAGATGCACAAAGGCCTTTTTACATCCAGAAAACCTATTGAATTATTCATCACCAAGATCCCAATATGTGGCATTTATATCTTTATAATTATTATAATAGGATTATTAATTTGGATCATCCTAACTACTTACAGTTGAAGATGGGATCTTATATGCATATACAATTGAAGACTAGATTTCAAAACCCTCTATTTCCAAATTCATTTTCACATTGATTTTCCATAGAGAAATATTCATTCCATTTAAATAGGGAGGTATGTTGGTTGCATCACATTTCTATCTATTATCCTTGTTAATGAATAAAATAAGTTTCAATTAAATACCAATTTTGAATTAATTAAAAGATTGTGATATTTAAATCAAAACTAAAATGAAATTTGAAAGACATAAAATACTTTTAAAACATTGAAACGTAAAATATAAGATCATCTTATTCCAAATTTTCGATGAATTAAGTCATTCAAGTGGGGTGAATTGAGTTCCTATACAAATTTTTGTCTAAAATAATTATTTATTAGTCCCGAAATTTAAAATAAATAAGTCCCAGTTAACCAAATGAGTAGTTCATAAAAGATTTTGTTATTAAAAGGATTTCTCAAAGATTGATTAGCTGTTAATTAAAATAATATGAATTGTTAATTAAACTTTTTAAATATTTATACTAAATAAAATTGTAATATAAATAGTATCTAAGAATAACTATCAAGCCACATTGATGGTTTATGATTTATATTAAAAAAATAGAGAAAACTAAAATTTAAATAACACAAATGAATTTAGACAAGTCGTTTAGTATAAAGATGAGACTTAATCCTCTACACATATAAGTCATATACTACAATGTATTTTATATAAATCAACATTCATACACACCCTGGATTGGGCTAAACAAAATCATAAACAATTATCTAGGTCTACTTGACCTCTTCAATATTTTTTTGGTGAGTACAAAAATAGGTTGGCCATATAGGGACCACATTCCCTATGATCTGTGGGAGTGTAAGCTATAAAAATATAGATTATAAATATATATGTATATTTTCTAGTTTTTCATATGAGTTTGGTTATGTTCATATAACAGAGATAGTCACAAAATTCCTATAATGTAAAAACAGTACACAAATATGGAAAATTAGAGACAAAATATTTAGAAACCTTCATGTGATAGGTTGATGAAACTTGTGACTCCTAGATGATATCATGAAGTGTTTCATAAATCAAATTTCAGAAAAATATAGAAAAATAGTGTGTTTTGATAGCATCAATCTTCTATAACTAGTGTAGTATTGATATTGATCGATAAGTTCTTCTACTCTCTTAGTTTTATCTATAAATATTTTCTTTTCTTTGAGTTCTAAGATGTATCATTATTATCCATAATAATCATTTCTCATGTTTTTTTATAGGTGCACTGCATATTTATATATCTATTTATGATGAGGTATTTTCTTTATATACTACCACTTTCAAGGATCACGGCCTTGATCATATCTTGGTACCTCGTACCTCGTACTATGGTCTGACATTGATTTAAATGATGTCTGCAAAAAGTTTCCAATATTTCAGTAAAAATGTTAGTATCACAAGTATAATAATTATTAATATGAGAAAAATAATTGAATTTAAATGTAAAAGGATGAATTTAATGTATCTATTATTGGTGACTTGTTCTAATAGTGTCTCAAAAAAAGGGACTTGGTCTGATGATGTCTTTCAATAGCTACATGGTTTAATGGTGTCTCTGAATAGTGACTTTGTCTGACGGTGTCTCTGATATTTGACTCATACATAGTTTTATATTAGGAGAAATGATTAAAGTAGTGATGAAATATTAATAATTCATTCTGTACTGACTTTGGAATGGTTATTCAAGTAGGATTAAGTCCCTCTAAAAGTATTTTGACTTTCTGATGAATTGTATTTGGTAGTTGGCCCACATAGTGGTGACTTAGGCCATCCGTAACTCATACTTTGTGATAGTTATGGATTGATTCTGTTCGTATCCTGATGCGACAATGAATCATATAGAGTGAAAATTATAAATTTATATTAGTATCTTGATGTGATGGTGTCTGATCCATTTTCATAATTTAGCATCTCGGATGATAGTGAGACACATTGTACAGAGATATCTTAAAGGTAACTCATACTTAGTCAATTTTTATCAATTAGTGTGAAAACAAATAGTGAATTCACCTTAACAGTGACTAATTATTTTTCTTATTTTTCTAATCTATCATATAATGTAAAATATGTCACATAATATATTATGATTTTAATTAAACATGAGTAAAAATAAATAAACTTGATTTAAGTAGATAAAGCATGATTTTCAATAATTAAACCTACAGGAGACCAATAATAATAATTTTAATTATCATTAAAAATGTTTTGGATGTGAATTCTATTTATTATTTTAATTATTTGCATAGTTTTCTGACAATGCATTTTTTTCAAAATATGGAATTAAATTTAATATAAAAATGGGATAAAATTTATTATAATGATCAGTGATTTTAATATAGATTATTTTAAACATTCAAATTTAATTTTATTATTTATGAGTATGACCCTTGATTATGACCATTTATTTTTGATATAGTGGACTAAATTATTACCACATTTATAAAAATATATATCATAATTTTGTTATAGTTTTGGGTATAGGTATATTTCCTATTAGTAAATTAGTCGTTAAAGGATGTTTTTTATGATTTTACATTAATCATTTTAGGAATGGATTTCACACATACACCTTTTTCATTCATTGAAACATAATGACCTCTAGGAAATTAATGGATTTTTAATAATATATCCAATATCACACAATTATTTCTGACCCTATGTAGATAAAATAACCTTATCTAGGGATGTTTCTATGAAAATAAAATATGTGAGTAATTCATGTGGATTATGTCTTCGTACAGGAAAAATAAATTATAATAATTGTTATAATGTTCTTTGTAAAGTGTGTGAAAATTATACCTAAAGACCTATTGTGATTCCCAATATAATACAATGTTTTCATATGGGACACCCTTTCTTTGTGTCCTATTGTTTGATTAAAAAGTATGGAAGTGTTGTTTTTATTATTGATTATTTTACTTCTATCTCCTTGATTTTATTGTACCTTGGGGTTCAATTATTTTGTTTTCTCATTTGGTATGTTCTAAAAAATGGATTTAAAAATGTTTTAAAACATATTCAAATGATTTCATTATAAAAATATGAGTAAAAATGTATGTTTTTAATAGAATAATTGGTTAATGTAATATTTATAATGAATTAATTTTAATTAAATGAAAATCTAGAAAGCATTATTAAAATTTTCATGGATTTGATGTATAAAGTTTATATATATAAATAAAATAACAATTATAAAATTATTTTATAGACTATCAAAAATATCACATCCTTTTAAAGATGAAAGTCAAACACATGTATATGATCCTATCTGTCTTGGTTCCCCTAAATCCCTATATACACCAGTTAATATATAATGCTCTTATGATGATTTAAGGTTTCATAGAGTTGGTATTATTTATGATTTTGGTGATCTAGATGGTTCATTGTTTGGATTAGTGGTGTATATATTTAAGTAGTGGTCATATATAATTATTGGGTGGAACTATAGTTCTATTTTTTATTTTATAATTTTAATGAATTGGAAATTCCAAAATTTTATGATCATACACTCATTAGTTTCTTTCTATATTGTTATATTGTTTACTCTATAACATTATATTTATAGTAGTGGTATTGGTATATTTTGGTAACCAAAACATGAATAGTTTAGTTATTTACATCTTGCTACATCATAAATATTATAGATAGATATATAGACATAACATACTAGATTATCAATATTATTTCATAATTCACTATTTATTCCCTGTTTTTGAATGTTTTCCTTGATGGATTATTTGATAAAGTAGATATTGTTTCCAGAAATTGGGATCGAAATCTCCCATGATAACATTGAGTTTTACAAAATATTGGCATTTTGGTTCTACCAATGATAGTTCACAACAAATTATAATAATTATATATTCATAAGGAGGTCCTAGGTTCTTGTAAATGGACTACAATATTTGGGTTGTATTAATAGGGAATTTAGTCTACTATTATCAATGGAACATATGAGGAGAGTACATTGAAATTTCATGTTATTTTTTATTTATATCATGAATTTTTATATCTAGGTGGGACTTGATTATAATTTTTATGATATTTTTTATTAGTCTTAATATATATTTAAGTTTAATTATGATATTTTGGACTATAATGGTTAAATAAATAATTTATGAGGTCTATTTGAGTTTCATATATAAGGGTAATGAATCACAAAAAGTTACATGGTTATGATAATTATATATAAAACCATGAGAATCCTTATTTACTTGTTATAGAACTATTAAATATCGCATTTCATTGTTAGTGCATCATATTCCATCCATTGTATCCAAACTACTGCAAGTGAAAAATATTCTTCATAATTTTTTTTCCTCACAAACACTCTATGTCGATCCCAATGGACTCTAACATATTTATCATGATAAATAATGTAATTTTTTATAATAGATTAAATTTTTTATTTGGTATTGGTATATTATTTTTATTCTCTATCATATTATCCAGGGGATTCTTTTTTTAATGGGTAAATTGGTTTGGAATTGGAATATGTATTTCAATAGGTGTTTTCTTATTATATCCATTTATCTAGTTGAAATGAAAGGATTTTAATTTTTATGAAAAATAATAAAACCTTTATTGTTATAAATATGATCAATTATGTGCTTCAATATGAGGCAAAAAAAATTAATTATTCATGTTTTTTAATTATTTCTTTGTGGTGTTTTAACTCTAGATTAAATTTAAAGGATATCGATGTCTTTTGTGAATAAATCATGTCATATTATTTATATTATTCTATTTATTTTGTATAAAATTTCAATGGAAATTGAATTTTTATTAAAAAGGATGATATTTTTGTTAAATGATGAATCAATATGAATATTAAATTAGAAGGATTGTTTTGATGAACTTCTTATTGTTAGGGGTGTGGGATTTTTTAAAATGTTAAATTGGTTTATGAATAAGTTTTTTTATTCAGTTTTTCCAATGGGATCGTTAATTTAAGATAGTGTTATGTTACTTTGTTTTTGAGACCTGAAATGTTAAATTTTGAGTTTCTTTTAATATATGGTATACCTCCCTGTGAGTATTGAATAGGACATGAATGACAATTTATTGTGTTTTTTCATATGACATTGCGTCACACCATGCAGTAGTTAAGTGTTTACTAGTCAGATATACCCAGACTGAGGAACACATAGAGAAATTTATTCTTTACATGAAACATTCCTCTATTATTTTCTTATGGAATAAATATTTAAAAGAACTTCTTGACAGCCCGAAGGGCATCATTATGTCCTGTGGGAAAAAATTTAATTATTTATATAACTCCGAAAACCTATGTCTGAATGTAATACTTTATCAACCTGTGTATCAAAACCACATGGTTGATTTATATGTTGTAAATCAATTTATGAAATAATGTTGAAATTATTAAAAATTTTTAAGGAATGAAACAATGTGACCGGTTGGGTTGAAATTCAAGAGATGAGGAATTCCAGGATCATCGACATTCAGGTTAGTGCACTAGGGATTTGATTGAATGTGTGTTTATTTAATATTGGTGTTGGAATTTGGTAAGCATGGATAATTGGTCTTGGTACCCTTCTTTAATCCTCTAATTTTACCTTTGGAATGGTCATCTACCTGGTTCAATCACAAAAATAGGCAACCCAAAACAATATTTAAAAATAAATGTCCTAGATTTCATAATGGTCATATGAAAACTATGGTAGTTAATTGATATAAGGAAAAGATAACTTTAAAAACATATAAATGATCATGAAATATGAAAATAAATTGATTTTTATTTTAATAACTGGATTGCATCAAAACAAAACATTAATAATAGATAAAAAACAATCACTATTCACACACCCCCTACAATCAAATCACCTAACACTGAGTGGATTAATCTCTCATGATTAGAGTGAGTGTCATTATTACTGGAAGAAGAATTGTGTCCGTGAATGGTGGTTAAGTTGAGCCACGATATTCACTCAGTGCATGTGTCTCCTCTGTGTAGTGTTTCTTGGTCTCAGTTTGCTTTAATGTTCCTTGGAAGGTACCTTAAGGGTTTTCTTTTATAGGCATGCTCATTCAATCCTACATCCACTTCACATTTTTTTCACGTGATGTTTTTTCATGACATGAACCTTATGTACACGTAATGTACCTCAATTCCAGATTTTTCTCAACCGTGATGATTCAGCAGATGACACTATGAATGTTTGACTTCTGTCAAATCATGTACTCCAGAGCCACATCGTGTAAATGAGATTCACCATGTGTATTCTTGTCACGACTTCTCCATTGAGTTTATACTTTTCCTAATGTGGTCACAACATTTACTCAAGGTTCAAAACATTTAGGTAGATTTCTTCACATTCCATCTTCACTCTATCTATAAAAATTTGAAGTTGCACCGTGAGCTTCGATCGATGTGTGAAGGTTCAATCGACCCAGTTTTCATTCCCTTTTTGTTCCCTCATCAAATATTCTTTGTTTCCTACAGAAATTAGAAAAATAAATCAATTAGTTCCTAAATTGTAATGATTATTCATTAATTTTCAAAATCAATACACGAAAACACATTAAAAGTCATATAAGAAATAGACTTATCACTTCCCTCTAACAGATTTCATTTTCATAACCTGATATTATGAAAAAATATAATCATAATAAGTAGTATTTGGATATTTCATTCAATATTTCATTAGATCCATTTGATTATTTCAACTCTAGTATATATTATAATTTTTTAATCAGGAGTTGGAAAATAAGGTATGTGATTATTAGTCTCTTTAGATAAATAAAAATATACCATTGATGTTCTTATAATAGAAAAATCTAATTTAGTTTATCAATTCTTATCTGAATAGAAAATTAGATTAAATTTTATGTTGATATTCATTTCAATATTATATGTTTTTGGAAGATATGTTATTTGAATAAGTTATTGTAGATTTAATATTGTTCTTAGGATGATAGTCATTTTGGGATTTCATTGATAATATTTTCCTCGATTTTTATACTTTTTTATGTGTATGGTAATGAATAATAGTTCTGTATGTGAATAATTTTCTGTTTTCTATTTTCAGGGGATTTATGTTCTATTAGAGATATTTTTTGGTTGTAATAATTATGGGATGGTCAAGTTAAGAATTATAGAATGTTATATGGTGAGTAAGACATGTGTTTTTCTGTGTGTTATTAATCACTTTATACTGGTGATTTTTTTGGATGGATCATTTTGAGTTATTATTCAAAGATTTATTACCTATTCTACACATTGGATTAAAATTATACATATTTAGTGACCTAATGCTTTATTTATACTTTTATAACAATCCTTGTTGGAATTTGGTTATCTTAATGGTTATGGATAAAAAAAGTACTAATTTTTTGTTTCATAGTATTAGTTTTTTTCTATATTTTATACTATAATGTGATTTATCTTTTTTTGAGAGGATATACTGTTTTTCCCCTGTAATTATTTATATATAAATGAAATAACATTAATATTGCGTTAATAAGGGAGATTTTTAAATTTTGGGGCACCACAAAGTGGTTTACCATTGTTTATTTTACAATTCTATATGAATCATATATGATGGGGAGTCCTATGTTATTTGTGTGGATATTTTGGAAGTTGTGTGACCCTTGAATATTGATTTACTATTCATAGAGATTTTGGGACATATTTCAGAATTTTTAAAGTAGAAAAGTGGTATAATTTTATTTATTGATACCCCTATAAATTTCATAATTAGCCTTAAGGCCTTTCCAAAAACATTACATTTATTATGGTGTGGAAAAATTTTATTTCAGTAGGACTAAAAATAAAAATTTATATGGTTTTTGGGTATTTCATTTTATTAACAATTAGAAGAAAACATTAGGAAAATGTGTGATTGTGATGGAATTACTATTATTGTAATTTCTTTCGATTTTAGAATGGTAATTCTAATGATGGATGGATTTATAGAAAACATTATAGAACATTTTTTATTGGGTTAATTTTAATAGTTAGTCCATGGTTACAAGATACCATATGGTTAAACTATGGGAGTGATAAGTTATATTTTAGCTCCATTTGAATAGTTTATATATGGTTTACTAGATCATGTGTCATAATAATTCATGATACTAGGATCTTTAAAAATTAAATTCTAGAGTTTTACCCCTTTAAACATTTAAGGGGTCCATCATAACTCTCTACCTTATTTTAGTTGTATAATCCATAATCTCATGAATGTATTATACCCCGCACCCCATCCATAGTGATACGAAGAATCTAAACTACTATTTTTAAAAATTTCATAAGGTATCACCCTTCTCTACACAATCTTTAATCCGCTCATCCATATACCTTTCATAAGGAATTATCAATCCCCCACAAATATAGAGAGGGTAGTTAGTATATTTTAATTAATAGGTTTGGTTCTAATACAATGATTGTCTGTTTGGGGATTCTAGAGGGTCAGTTTATTTTTAGTTAATCATTTTCCATTAATAGATAAAAGTTCTTACTTTATCATTATTTAATTGTGGTTTCTTTTCTATGATTTTTTGACAAGTAATTTTGTGAAAAATAATTTATAAAACATTTATTCACATTATTTATATTTTTTACAATCAAAATAATTATCATGGATATTTTAATGTTTCCCTGCTATGTTATAAAAGTTTTTGAATAATTTAATAATTTAAAAAATTATATATTTGTACCATGTGAATAAACATATTTGAAAGAAATTCTTTAAGTGGTTTTTGTGGGTGATGGTATTTGAAAAATATTAGGCCATGAATTTCATAGAAATTTGGTTTTATGAAGTTTTTATAAGTATAAGAGTCATATATGTCCATATAAATTTGTTTAAATGGGAAATGTGGTTTTCACATTGACTAATTTATAGAGGAGGATGTCAATGGATTCAATTTTATATAATGGTATAAAATATATTTCTATATTATGACGAATGGATTAGAATATTGTCCATGTATTTTAGTAATTTATTATATGTATATTACAACTGAATTTCAAGGTCGATGTGTGGGAACCACAATTGCAAAAATTTCATTTTGATTAATTATTATGATTATGACCCAAATGTGAAAATTATATATATATTTTTTGATATAAATATCATGACGAAGGGTGTTTCTTTATATGGAACTAAATGTGAGGTAAGATTTATTTTATCCGAATTATTTGACAATTTGAACATGTGTTTTCTCACATCTATTTGTTACATTCATTGGAACTCTACACACTGATAAATAATGTTTTTATTTATGCCACAATAGTTTACTTTAGAATCAATATAATTACACATAAATACGTTCTATAAACATGGAATTTGGAGTGACATCAAATAAAAAAATTATTAATATAATGGATAGTTTTTGTTCTCGTATCAACATGAAATTTGAAAGTTGTTGTTATTATTTTATTGGATAATTTGAATATTTTATCACCTTTTGAAAAAGTTTTATGTCTAGGATACAATATTATTTTTAGTGGGTACAATAATTCTTTATTTTCACTGGGTTAATTGAAAACCATTCCATTATATTCTGTAATAATGATTGCCTACTTTAACATCATTTATTTTTTGTTGGAATTTTTTTCTTTTTCTTAATCTCAAAATTAACTACTACAATTAAAATTTTTAAAAAGTTTTCTGAATTCAATTCATTTGTTGGGGTATTATCATTTGGATTCAACTGAGTGGTTTTTTTGTTGATGTAATTTTTAATTTATCATTTCCAATGTGATAATTTTCATTTAAAGGAAAACATGATAAAGCTTATAAAATTTTATTAGGTTTAATATTTTGTTAGTATACACTTCTGAAAGAAAATTTTATATTTTTTCATTTTGTATTTATCATAAATGAAATCTTCTTTGAATGGAAATTGAAAAAGTATAATTCTGGAACCTTTAACTCATGGTTACACTATTTTAATTTGTAATTTATATATCTTATATATATATTTTATTTTATTTCAGGTTCATTAGTATTGGTCTCCATTATGTTTTCCATATTAAATTTGGTCAGTTGGTTGGATTATTATATTTTAGAGTTACAAAGGGGTAACATTAAGATATTAGGTAACATACTAATCAATATTTTCATTTTATGCATTTTATTTATTCTACTTTTTTCAAAGTTATATTTCTATATTAAATTCATTTTACTATTATTAATATAATTTTTGTTTTTGTACCTTATGTTTTTGGTAATGAATTATGATGCATATCATACCATTCATTGCATATTTTTTTAATTAAAATTACTTAAAATGAGTTAAAGCTCAATATATGGGCATAAAATTCTTTATTATTATCATGATTCCATTATTTTTTTACAAAGTCAATGATGTTGAAATGAATCAAAACATTTATTCCATGATTCCCATGCACAATGAACCTCACTATGGGGATCAAGAGTGTCCTTTCAGAAAAGTGATGGTCGAAGTTGAGTATCGAGTTCCGTTTTCATCATCTGGTTCATTACATTACTATTTTCAAAAGCCATTTATTATCACATGCTATATGTTTTCAAGATTTAATTTATTATCAGTGCATGTAGTTTTGTATGTTTTTTCTTAAACAAATTCATCCCATCACATTGACTACCTCTCCGTGGTAACACTATTTCGGCACAATTATAATCAATGAATGAAAATAAAAAGATAATGGAGTTATTCTTTCTAAGATTGTATACATTTGTAACTGGATATGATATTCCATTATAATTAATAAAAGTAATATTAAAAATTTACTGTTGACATTATTCAATAATATCCAAATTATACTACTTAATTTGAATAGATACTCATGAACCCAACTTGCTCAGCTCACTTCAAAAAAAACCTCTAACAGTATTATTGTGGTTGATCTCTCAAAATTAGAGTTTTCACTATAAGAAAAATCATTAAACATAAATTTTCATCATAATACATGTCAATTAACACTCTATACTCTTCCTCTTTTAATTTATAAACCTGGTTTCTAGTTTAAAAACTGTTTTTATTCATGAGAAATGATCCCCTCATAAAATCCTTCATTGTATTTTCCCTGATTAAAAGAACCATTTCACATTATTGGATATTGTAATAATTTATCATATAATTTTCCATATATCCAAAAATTTTAAAAAAAATCATTTATATAAACTTATAGGAAAAGGAAATATTATAATATATAAATATAAATCAACATTATTTCTCATTACAATGTCAAAAAAAAGAGATGATCTATCACAATTGATTTCATCATGAATTTAAAAAAATACAATTTTATTATTTCTATAGAATTTAAAATCCTCAAAATTCCTTTAAAAATGAATTAAAAAATAATTTTTGAATGTTAAAAATCATATGCAGTCATCTTATCTTCATTGAAGATATCTTTCCCAGATCATCTATTTTCCTAACATGCTTTGAGCATTTAAATACAAATTATGGTTCAGCTACACTTCCATACTCATATTCATAAAATTGTACTCCAAAAGACACTCAAGAAGTATTATATAATGATTAATAGCACCTTGTATAACTGATAAATAGAAAATAATTTCCATAATCATTTATTAATTATTCACGATAGTAGGTAAAATAATTTATTTTCATTCTTATTATATTTTTTATCAACTTTTTCCTTATCATCTATGATGAGAGAATCATAATTACTTCTATTGGCCTCAATCAATGTATATTATCGATGTTTTAATAAATTAATACCATCATTTTCATTGTGTGGTTTTATTTTTCCTTCTAGAATAATAACCTCTAAAATTAAATTTATATCTTCTCTATTTAAAGAGATTTACTAATTGAAAATATCATATGACATTCTTAAAATTCCAAATGTGGACAATTTGTTTTCTATATAACTCAAAAATAAATTAATATTCAATAAACATATAATAAATGAACTATATACTTCAATAAATATTATATTTCTGGAAAAAACATCACATTTACTAAAAAATATTATTTTCAACATTCATGACATTTCACAAAAACAGATATGAGTACCTACGATTTATTACCTACTTCAAAAATTAACATTTTACTAAAAAAATATCATTCATTAAATAACATTCCATGATAAAATAACATGGATCCATGAAATTTTATATGGGCAAGACAGAGGAAGACATGGGCCATGTTTCCAAAAATCCATATTATTTCATGATGGGTCCTGAATCTCTTGTAATCATTTCATTTGTATCTCAATCAATATAATCAATAAATAAATCATAATATACTTGGTTTAGTAATATACACAGAATGATATTCCATCATTTATTATTCCAATATAAATGGCCATTTAGTTTTTAAGGTTTAGGTGGTGTGTCAGTCCACTATTTCTCATCTTGTTGTCGTGATACTATCCCGTTTAAGGAATCCCACTCGTAATGGTTTTTACCAAAATTCATTCCATCCCTTCAACCATAAAAATTCTTATTACTAGGAGATGGTTATTCCCTTATTATGTGTTAGTATTCTATGAACCCAGTTTTCACTGGTATATGAATCCATTAATTTTTTTGTCTAAATCATTACATTTGACCTAATATAGATTCCTAATGAGTTAGAAGCGGTTCTGAGGGTGTCTGGGGATTGTTGGAGCTTGGAACACCGCCTTTTTAGAAAAAACAATGACTTTCACGGTTTGAGAATGGTTTTCCTAACCATGCGCTTTTTGATTTTTGGACAGTGGCACCTCTCATAGTTGGGGAAAGATCCTCTGGCCAAGTCGTGTGAACATCTTGTTTTCCTAGGTAAGCAGAACCATCACACATTATTTTAACATGGTTTGATAAATCATGAAGAAAAACTAGGCATAGGCTAAAAACTTGTGTAAAATGACCAATACTACCTTAATGATCTATTAATCCTCATACTTCATCCTAATCAATGATCCAGTAATATTTTCCCCTATTTTCTTCCCTTTGGGAGCTTTTTGAAGGCATGATCTAGGGATCATGAGATCTCCTTTGTCTAGAATCAGATCGAGTGTCCGTTCATCACGTTGGATGTGTAATAATACGTACCTGAGTCCTCTTTAGCCAGACTTTTTCTCTTTCACTCTCGACATAGATATCACAATGTGAGCATTCATTTAACTTTTTTTAGATCATCAATGTTCTGAGGACAATCAAGGGCCAATAATAGAGGAAAAGGCTCATACAACCCTAAGGTGGGTGGTCTATAGATCATCCCAAATGTATGCTGTTTTTGGAACATTTTTTGGGACCCACCGGTTTCATTGGAAACCGTTTCAAAAATTACCATTTCATGATTATATTCGTCAGAATCATATGATTATTCCCTTTCCAAATATGTTATTTGATTTTAGTGGTTACACCCACATTTCAATCGGCCTCATGTAAAATTTAATTCCAAAATTGAATATTTAGTATTTCTTTATGTTTATGAAACCATTCATGTGTGACTTTTCTTGACAATTATGAATGTGAGTTTTCATATCATAAATGACTTTTTATTACTATAAATTTCATAATTCCATCTTCCATATATCCTCAACACTTGACCATCCCATGGTAAGTACTTCCAAATGGTTATTAAAAGTGAACAGTGAAATGTGAAATGGTAATTACACTAAGTATATAAATTGGCCCTAATAAATGATATTTAATAAATGTTACATGTATGTACCACCAATTTCCTAGTTAATGGAATGTAGTGGAGCCAACCTCTTCAATTTAATATGTTTTAATGGTTAACTAATACTTGAGTAAATGGTTGTAATGCAACATGGTATATCCACACTAATAGAAGGCAATGCTTGGACCAATAAATAAATGGTTTCAACTCTACATCACATATCCCTAGTAATGGAAGGAATTAATTAAACCTAATGAATTCATACATGATTACAATATCAATTAGGAATGGACTGGATCAAAACCACCTTGGATTCTGAGAGGATAATACATGGGGTATCGGGAACCCCATTCCGATTCAAGGATATGGTTTTTATAGGTTGATATCCACCTAGATTCCAGTTCTTCTCTATACATTAGATTCCTGGAATACTACCATTAGGTCCCTTTCTTTATTACAGGTTACACAGATACACTCCATGGATCCAAAATTGACTAGTAGGTTCCATATTGAAAGCCCATAGTGCCCTGTCTTTGCTTATCCCAGTTTCCCCTTGGTCGATAACCTTAGATTCGGTAGGCACCTTATTTCAGAATTCCATGAATTGCACTCCATGTATTACACTCTAACCCCTTATCTAGACTCATGTACTACTGATTTTTATTTTTGTGAGTTTACATTACCTTGGTTTTGACCATAGAACTCCCTCACTAGATATCATTATTTGGTTACCTTGTAACATCTTGGGAGCTTCACTATTTAAACTATCATGAGGCAATGTCAGCATTGGATATTCCTCATGTGACCTATTAACATTAAATGGTAAATGATTAATTAATGAACTAGTTACATGTTCAGACACTGATTGTGGGTTGAAGCCGGTTCTTGGTGTTTTAGTTATACTGTACCGCTATATTTACATTATATATGCATGCCTACAAACTGTTATATTCTATTACACGAGCCAAATGTTATAGAAAATATTGGTGGTGTACCACTTAGTTTTATCTCACACCCACTCCAAGTTCTATTTGTTACCTAGAGTAGATTACATGGTTGGGGATATTGACAATGGGAATCATGCAGCTTTGAATACTGGATTGTGTGCCGATAGGATGGAGTTTTATATAAGATGACCGAGTAGGATCTTGGGAAGCATAGAGTAGACTTTGTTTTCTTTTAAAATGTGGAACATGTAATTATTATTGACTTGTATCCATGATTTCCAGTTTTCTAGTGAAATGACATTACATCACAATTATTCCATTTGATATAGTTATTTTGTTTCTTGTTTTTCTATCGCAATAGTTTTCCTCCCATATTTATTTATATTGCTTCAGTTTTTACTATTATATTATATTCCTTCCAGTGTACTATACTCTGCTATTGAGGACATTTCGATTGACAGAAATACCCTAGGCCCTCACTGACAGTCGGCAACCTTTGGGATTTGGTAGGATTCACTTGAGGCCATCTGGCCCTCCGGGCTCGAGGTACCAGTTAAGTGGAATCTGGATCCAGGACATCACAATGTGGAATAATAGGTGGGCTTGTTTTGTGATTTACTATTCAGAGACACTATATTGGAGAATAGAAATTCTTGGGACTTGGCCATAATCTATTCTTGGGCATCGTAGACCCATGTTTGGGGTAAAATCCATGTTACCCATAATACAATTGTTTTTTAATTTTTCCTATTACATTTGATATTATTTCACCACTTGGTGACTCATATTATGTGTGTTTTTTTTATTATTACTCCATTGGAATTTATTTCATCCTTGTACCAATGATATGAAGGGAAAACATATTTTTACATCTATCATTATGGCCACCTTGAATTCACATTTTAGGCATACTTCCATGCAATATAGGTGCATTTCACTACATTGAATTGCTTTATATGCTTGTGATTGATGACTGATATTGTTATAGATTCATGTATATATATTACCATGTCTTATATTGAGGGATTTTCAGTCTAAAATCATGAACAGTATGGGCCCTAATGGGTTTGAATGATTTATTTACTCCGTCAATCAATTATGATATAAGTAAATGGGTGTCGTTTTTTGGTGATAGGTGTATTGGAACTGATTCAATGGAAATAAATATACATTATAGATCAAATCCTGAAATCAAACATGAATTTGTTTAAAATCTTTAACTCTCCTTGTAATGTTTATGAATTTTAAAGGAGTGAACATAAGAATTAACTACAAAATGAAATAAAACTTATACTTGAGCACTTACAAATAACTAGCTGTCTAAGCAGGTAGTTTGGGAAATATTCCATTGGTAGTGAGTTCTCTTCTGTTCATCTCCTGCTAGTGTTACTATATTTTTCACATAAACATGCTCTAGGATGTGTGCTTGGAAATTTTATACCAATGCCTCTGCAACGTCCTCGTGTCATTCTCTAGGAGGTTGGTGATGACCATCCTCAAGACATAGTGGTCCATGAGCCGCCAGTATTACTTATAATAGTGACACATGAGGCACAACCTTATATACCTAATCCAAGAACTAATTCACATGTATGTGATAGTTACCTACGTCTATTACTGTCTGTGCATAGTTCTCCATGGGTTCCACCTATGATGGTTGATCTGACCCAGGAGATCCAAGAATAGCATCATCCTAATTTTTAAGGGGATGGTAGTTATTAGGCTGTTGAGTCATGACTGGATGAAATATTTTCTATCATTTAGAATATAGAAACACCTCCAGATCATATTGCCAAGCTTATTACATACATGCTTCAGGATTCGGCCAAGCGTTGATGGGATGTCATTACCCAGGATGGACGTCATCATGTAATGTTATGGGTTGACTTCCAATCTTCCATCTATGATTAGCTCTTTCCTCAATCACTAAGAGATGAACGAGTTAGATTGTTCATGCATCTCGAGTAGGCTTCTATGTCAGTTGTGGAATATAAATAACATTTCACTGATTTAAAGTTCTTTGTACGGATTCTATCTGGTGATGAGCTTTCACGTTCTAGATATTTTGAGGATAGGCTCTAGTATGTCATAAGAACTCAAGTGAATGCCTTTTGACTTCCTACATTCTCTGAAGTTGTTGATCCATCCCTTATCATTGTGTGTAACTTGAGTGATGGTGGGAGATTTGGGATTAAAGGATCTGTTTCACGGCAGGATTGTAGTTCTTCTGGTGGAAAGAATCATCCCCTTAAATATTTTTGTAAGGGAAATAGTGGGTAGAGTATCCAGTTTGATAGCTCTATAGTGTGTCATAAGTGTTGAAAACTAAGGAATAAGAATGCCCAATGTGATAGAAACCCTATGGTGTTTTATGATTATGGATATATGGGTTATCTTTAGTGCATCTGTAGTACTTTTCACATGCTTTGAGTGGAAAAGGATAATCTTCAGCTCAACCATGAGGAGTAAGTTCTTTTGCACTGCATCGGGAAGGGAGTTGGAATAGTACAGGTAAGTCTGCCCAAGGAGAAGGTTTTTTCCGTGGTAGTCTGATCCCTGGTCACCGACAATGCCAGGATAGCAGTCATGATCATGGTAGTCCATCTATTGCACAGGGCCATGGATTAGGTTAGTTTCATGCCCTATAGACAATACCTATGAATTAGCCAATGAGAGAATCTACAGTACGATGTTATATAATAGTAGCCTCAACAATATTATGCACATTGTTTCATATAGGTTCTTAAAACTCTTTTATTTATTAATCTATCTTGGAACTTCGGAGACTAGAGATACATAATTGCTATAGAGTAGTGACCCTTGATAAACCATTAGGAATACAGAAAAACGATATACGCCAGTGAAGAGACTACCTCCTTGAAGTTGGAATTTACCCTTTATAATAGAATCTAATTTTTCTCGAGATAACAGGATTCAATGTCATTCTCAGGATGAACTGGTTGGTCCACTATCACACATTTGTATACATTTATTTCCTAAGGGTTTCTTTTACTTCACTAGAAGGTATAATTTATATTTTCAAACACAATTCAGAAGTTTAGGCTGGGAGAGTGGGATCGAAGCATCATGGTCTAGGTGGAGTGACCACCCAGATTTAAAATCATTTCATGCAGGGTCAGGGTTTCCTTCAAAAATATTTTCATGCAGTATTTGATCATTTCACGGAAGTCAATTCTGATGGATTTTCTAGATTAACATCTAAGATATTGGTAAAGTTATCAATTGAGATTGATCTAGGAGAAGATAATCTATCCATTCATCTATAGAAGATGGAATATACTGTTCTTCCGGAGCTCAACCAGGTGATAGGGAACATAGATTCCAATGGATTTATACGGACTATTACATATTCCTAGCGTTCACTTGTGCTTTTTTCCATGAATGTATATGTAACCTTATGTTTATGTGTGGATTACAGAAGTTTCAACAAGCTTACGATCAAGAACTAGTATCAAATTCCTCGAATAGATGATTTATTTGACCATATACAAGGATCAATGGTGTTATTTATGGTCATCCTAAGATCGGGTTATCTTCAGGTGTGATTCAGACCATCAGACATACCTCAAACTTCTTTTCATAGCGGGAATGGTCTGTATGAGTATCTTGTTATGTGGTTCAGTCTTACTAACGTGCCTACCATTTTCATGGCTTTGATTAATTGGATTTTATATCCCTATTTGGACTCTTTTGTCATTGTCTTTATGGACAAAATATTTGTATATTCACACACTTGTAAATACCATGAAAACATCTTGAGATCATTCTAAGTACACTGAGAGAGCATCAACATTATAAAAATGTTGAAAAATGTTACTTCTGGATCAACCTGGTCCACTTCTTAGGTCATATTGTTTTAGAATTAAGAGTATCTGTTGACCCTAAGATGGTTAGTGATATAGTCTCATGGGACCGACATTTGAATGTGTTTGATATCATGAGTTTCTTAGGGAACGTTGGATATTGAAGTCCTTTTATACAAGACTTATCACATCTTTCATCCCCTCTTACTGGACTTACAAAGAAGGGTGTTAAGTTCCATTGGTTAGAAGTACGCGAGAAATACTTCTAGAAGCAGAAAGGTAGGCATATCTCGACACCTACTTTGATTTTTCGAGAACTTAGTAAAGGTTATATCATCTTCTGTGATGTATCATGCATTGGACTAAAAGATGTTTTGATGCAGGATGACAAATTCATTGCATACGAATCTCGACGGTTGAGGCCTCACTAGAGAAATTAACCAATACATGACCTCGAGCTAGAAGTAGTTTCCCATGCCTTACGTTTCTAGAGACATTATCTCTTCAGTGAGAATTCTGTGGTGTATAATTATCACAAGATCAACAAATTATGTCTTTACTCACCATGACATGAACCTCCGACAATGAAGATGGGTCCAATATCTACAATCCAATTATTTTGAGCGTGCATATATTCCTAGAAAATTCAATTTGGCTGTACATGCACTAAGTCAGAAAACTCCAATGCAGGTTGTACAAGAAGCCAGTGATGAATGGAAGTTAATGGTCCTCTTTTTTGAACATTATCATAGTTTCACAAAAGTCATGAGTATTCTTACCTCTCATCCTTAATAGTTACCTCTTCTCTCCTTAAGTAGGTGAAGAGTATGCAATTTTCAGATCTTGAAGGTTTGCTTATCTATGATAGTATATCAAGAGATAACCAACCTCTAGATTGGTCCGTGTATAGAGATAACTTCATGCATCTATGTGGATGTATCTTGGTTTCTGCAGATGTGAGAGAGGAGTTGATGAAAATCCCCACACATCCTAGTGGGTAGTTCGTCAAGGTATCTCGAAGATGAATCGAGATATGAAATGCTGGTATTGGTGTCATGGGATGAAACATTATATTGAATGCTTAATAACTAGGTGTTACACTTGTTAGGAAGTGAAGGAAGCACACCAGAGGCCAACAGTTTTGTTACAGCCTCTTTCATACACATAATAGACATGAGAAGATGTATCTATAAATTTCGTAGTTGGATTCCATAGGTCGATGAGGGGTATTAGTGCTATCTTCACTGAACAAATAACAAAATCATACCACTACATTCCATTCTGGGAGACTTCCAAAGTTGATGAGATGGGAAGAGTGTATGTCCATGAGATCATATGATTACATATAGTTCCACATACTATAATTTCAGATATGAGTGCTCATTTAACTTCATAGATCATCCAAGGTTTGTAGAAATCAATGGGAACTCAAGTTCCTCTATGCACAACATTTCACCCATAGACAAATGGACAATCAGAATGGTCAATACATATATTTGAGCTTATTCTCCAAGCATGAATTCTTTTTTTTTCACTTCTGGGGAGAATCCTATCCCTCTTGTTGAGTTTTCATATAATAAATGTTTTCAGGGGATTATTCTAAAGGATCCTTTTGAAGATTTTTATGGTATGACATTTCTTTATCCATTGTGCTTGCTAGAGGATGGAGAGGCATCCATAATAGGTTCTCATCTCGTTCAGGAGACTTCAGAACAATTCATGCTGATCAGGAAGCGTATGACAACCACTCAGTCTATAAATAAATGTTATGAAGATCGCCGTTGATGGCCTATTGTGTTTTAGGTTGGGGATTACATTTTTCAATGGGTATCACATAGTATTGGGCATAGACGGCTATGGATGTAGGGTAAGTTTTCGCCTCGTTACATCGGTCCATTCAATATCATAGAGAGAGTCGGGTCAATATCGTATCAGTTGCTACTACCTTAGTGGAACCATGCCATGCATGAAATTTTTCATATCTCAAGCCATCACCAATATCACGCTAACCCATATCATTCCATCGATACTAATGAAGTTTAGTTAGATGGTGATGCTACCTATGAGTAATATCCATTACACCTCATTGACCTAAGCACAATGGATCTCCAAGGAATGTATTTCCCTCTTATATGGGTGATTTGGATGCTCAACAGAGTGTAGGATGAGCCATTGGTGAGGGAAGATGATGTACATGCTCAGTGGCCAGAGTTGTTCTCAGAAAATGTTTCCTTACACTAGGAAAGAGAACTTGGGGGGAGAGTTCTTTTAAGGGAGGAAGACAATAAGAACACGAGTTTTCACTCTTGTATGAATCATTTTTTTCAGACTAAATTTTTACTATAGACCTAATATAGATTCTTAATGAGTTATCAATGGTTTTTAGGTTTCATGGGGCTTGTTAGAGCTCAGACACCCGATTTTTGGCAAAATTGGCCAAGTTTCATAGTCTTCTCAAGGTTAGTGCATAGTTTTTCAAACCGTACGGTTTGTGATATTTTTTCAGACAGTGGAAATTCACACATTTGGAACATGAACGTGAATCCAAACTATGCAAAAATACCTTTTTCCAAAGTATGTAGAACCATGTTGCACAGTTTTCATACAATTTGACCAACTATGCTGAAAAATTGTGCGCAGGCTAAAAACATGTGTAAAATGACCAAAACACCCTTAATGGTTTATTAATCATCCTCCTTCCACCTAATCCAAGAACATGGGGGATTTCCTCCTTTTTCATCCCTATGGATTATTTGAAGGCCAAAGCTATGGATCAAGAGATCTTTTTTGTCTACAATATGATCGAGCTTTTGTTCATCATGTTGAATGCACAACGGTATGAACTTGAGTCCTATTTATCAATACTAATTCTCTTTCACTCTCGACATAGATATCATTATGTGGGAGTTTTTCACCATTACATATATATACTACGCTTTGAGGAAAATCAAGGGCTGATACCGAAGGTGAAGGATTGTACAACCCTATGGTGGGTGGTCTATAACTCATCCCCAAAGTACATTGTTATTGGAATGTTTGTGTGGGGACCACTAGTTTCGATGGAAACCATTTATTAAATTAACATGTGATTATTATACATGTTAGAATCATATTATTATGGTATTTAAAAATAAGTGATTAGTTGTTAGTGGTTACACCCACTACTCAATTTTCCACATGTCAAAGGTTGAATTTTTTGTGTTTCAGCACGTTTGAGGCACCGTTTGGGTGTACCTTTGCTTCACCTTTATAAAGTTGAGTATTATTATCTTAAATGAATTTTGATTTTTCAGAATTTCATAATGGAATGTACCATAGATTCTCACCACTGGACCTACCTAAGGTAACTTCCACCAAATGGTTATTAAAAGTAAAATGTGAAAAGATGAAATGGCATGTTTACCATGTATATAACATGTCCTAAATAAATGAGAATGAATAAAGGTGACATGATTGAAGCACCCCTTTCCAGGTTAATGTAAGGTAGCAGAGTGAACCTCTCTCATTGAATATGCCTTAATTGTTAATTAAGACTTAATTAAATGGTTTTGTAGCTACATGGCCTATCCACAGTAATAGAAGGCAAGGCCTGTACCAATAAATAAATGGATTAAACTCAACATGGACTATCCACGGTAATGGAAGGCAAGGCCTGTAACAATAAATAAATGGATTAAACTCAACATGGACTATCCACAGTAATGAAAGGCACAACCTGAACCTAAGGAATTCCTAGATAATTACAATATAATAAATGAATTAATTGACTCGTGCTTGCCTCTTATTTTGAGATGAGAATACCTGGTGTCTCAAGATCCCAATTCCAATTAGAGGATATGGTTTGCCTATGTTAATACCTACCAAGATTTTGGTACTTTTCTATTACTTCAATGTCGGAATACTATCGTTGGGTCCCATTCATTATTATAGGATACCTCAGATAGGCTCCTTGGATTCATCATTTCCTAGTAGGTTCCATGGTGAAATCCCATAGGTACCTATCTTTGCATAGACTCGTTTTACCTTGGTTGATCACCGCAGACTTTTTAGGCACCTTATTGTGGAATTCCCTGGATTACACTCCTTGTATTACACTCTTACCCCTTATCTAGACTCATAACCTTCTGATTTAGATTTCTACGAGTTTAGATTACCATGGTTTATACTCTATAACTCCCTCACTTTATATCATTGTTTGGTTTCCTTGTTATGTCTTGAGAAAATCACAACATATACTATCACGAGGTGATGTCAGTGTGGCTATGCCTCATGTGACTTATTAAAATTAAACAGTAATTGATTAATTAATGAACCAGTTACATGTTCAGACACTAGATGATGGATAATGGTGGAAGTAGATAATTGGTTTTTTAGTTATATTTTAAAGCATTCTTTACTTTATATATGCATGCATGCACACAGTTATATTCCTTTAAACATGCTAGATGTTATAAATACAATTGAAGATGGCCCACTGATATTTATCTCGCATCATCTCCGGGTGCTGTTTGGTGCCCAGATTAGATTACATTGTTCCAGGTATTGACATAGGGAACAATACCGCTTCAAATACATGATTGTGTGATGATTGTGTGAAGCATGATATCAGATGACCGAGTAGGATCATCGGATGCTTATCGTGGACTTGGATTTCTTTTACCTTGTGGAACATGTTATGATTATTTTCATGTATCCATGCTTTCCTATTTTCTAGTTACATGACACTACATCATCACTATTCTAGTTGATATAGTTATTGTTATTCTTGTTTATCTATTTCATCAGTTTTCTTCAATTATTTATTTATATTGCTTATGTAGTTTACTATTATATTATATTCCATCCAATTTTCTATAATCTCTCAATGATGGAATATTCTTCCCATAGACACACCATAGACCCTAGTTGCTAGTTAGGATCCTATGGGGTTTGGGAATATGTGCTTGAGGCCATGTGGCCCACAAGGGTCGGGGAACCTATTAAGTGGAATCGAAGTCTGGGTCATCACAATAAATTCTATACTCTAAAAACATGTGGGGATATTTTTTTTGAAAATATGTTCACACAAAGAGGAGGTTTGATATGGTAATGCCACTAAAACTTGTGAGGGTGGTGAAAAACTATATATTCATTAATAAACCCATTATAATTAAATTAGTTGTGTTCTATCCTACCCATGGATCTGATACAAGGTTAATTTCATAAACCTATTCTTCATAACATTCCTTTCTATCGTGAAACAATCTATTTTTTCGGAATCTACACCGCATTGCTTTCCACCCTATACTATCTATACCATCCTTTGTAGGAATTTTATTATCAAGTATGTGGTCACACCCAAATAATAATTAATTGTTTTCCACTATATATCCCTAATTTAGTACATGCATCTTTTAATCATCTGAAATAATTTGGAGGAAGGTTACAACCATGTGATGACCACCCGAGGGAAATACAGAACAACCTTTGGTTCAACACAAGTAAATGATACTATTATTTTTTGGGTAGGTTGAGAATCATAAATTCATGTAGACATATAAGAAAGAATAATGTGTGGAGAACAAGGGAAAGGGCTCCTGACACAAATTTAGAATTTCATATAAAGAAACGTGGCTTAGCAACCACCCTAAGAAAATGTACATTTATGATTAGGGACATAGTAAAATGAATTAGATGACAGAAATATAAATAAATAGAAAACATATATATATATATATAATTAACTATTAGCTATAATTGAATAAGGTATATAAAAAAATATAAATATAAATATTTTTGAATTTACAATCAATAAATTTATATTAAAACATTATATATAGTTAATGATATATATGGAAGATAATTTTACTATTCTAAATATATTTCCAAATAAAACACACCCAATATAACCAAAAATTAAATATCTAATAGGTATCAAATATTATCCCTCAATTATGTCATCCATACAATGTGATAACCATCTGTTTCCCCAAAAAATAAATATTTCTTCTATAGCCTGAAAGAAATTAATATATATATTTTTGGATAATCCAAATTTTATTTTCGTTGAGGAGGGGAACATATATGGATTAAAATTATCCTTCATTATTATAGGATTAATACGGGGATATGGTTTTATTTTAAATCTATGGGGAATGAAATATATGGTTTTGTAATCATCATTATTTAATTTCGAATTTAAATTATTCTATTATATAATTTTCTAAAATTATTTTAATAAGAATTCCTGAAGGTATTGAAATTGTATTATTGTATATTTGACCTATTTTTTATCATAGATTTTCTAATTCCAATATTATAACATTTTTCCTATACCATTAATTATAATAATTAAGGGTATTTGTTTTGACCTATTTGTGTATGAAGATTGTATTTGTTGTCAATAGTTGTCAATGTTGGTCAAAATGAAGGAGGAGATGAAGTAGGACTCCAATGTTAATGGAGATAGACTGAAGTGAGGATACATGGAGAATTTTTATGTAATCCTAGAATTGATTATCATGCTTGGTAAATTAGCCATGAAGTAAATTCATATGATTGTTGAGATGATCCTAAGTTCAAAGAACTTGTGTCAATGGTTACACATTGTTTACAACAATGAATAATGTAGAAGTATCATCCATTTGAGAATGATTGGATAAAAATGGAAGAGTATCTTCCATCTGAGGATGATTGATGAAGAATGAGGATTTGAAGAATACCATGAAATTCTTCATGATAGAAATCCATGCAAGAAATTACTTTAAGAATAAAATCATATGATTTGCATGAATTGTAGAATGATGGCTGATGAAAAAGATAAAATGTGGAAGGGCTTGGCATTCTGAGGTAGCCTTACATTTCGTATTATATCCAAATCAGACGATGCTTTGCTGATTTGAATTTCAAAAATATCATAAGTTAAGAGAATTTGTGATGAAATACTTATAAAGTAAAGGGGGAGAAATGATGATGCCAATCATATACAGTTTTGATTGGAAGGAATGATGCTGTGGGAAGATGGGAAGTCTCAGTACTTCCCATTGGAACTCCGACGATGCTAAAGCTCATCTTTCAAAAGATAAATATCACAATATTGGAACTTGTGATAAAAGAAAAAGAATTTTTATGGGAAGCAGTGAAGAGAGAAAATTAAAAAGCAATGGAAAATCATGGGGTGATAGAAAATCACAGTTTCTGGTGGCGCCGTTTTACAGTGATTTCCAAATTTTAGGGCCTAAAAATCGGGAGATGAAGAAATGTGCATGGAAATGGATGTTGTGTGCAAGATTGAATATGGTTTATATTTTCACGTTCATGGAACTATTCAATGTCAGAACATTGAAAAATGACAAATTCATAGAGTGCGCGGAAACCTTGGGAGTTTCAGGAAAAAATAAAGAAGTGCGCGAAATAGTAGCGGGATGCATGAAATATCAGCGGGATGCACGAAATATTAGTGGGATGAGAGAAAAAGAAATTTGTGCACATAATATCAGCGGGCTGCACGAAAAATTAAGGTTGCACGAAATATTGTCATGGTGTGCGAAATAGAGGAATGAAGTTTTTGTGCAAAAGGTGTTTCAAGATCAGAAGCTCGAAAATTGGCAATGAAATGAAATGCGTGAAAGATTGGAGAAGTGCGCGAAATATGATGTCATGGGAAAGATTGGGTTTTCACACAATATGGAACATGGTGTGTAATTTTGCATGTAATTGGTGCATTGTGATTAGAACGTCGAAAAATGTCAAAGGTAAGAGGTGCATGAAAAAATCAAAGATGTTTGCGCTAGGTGCGCAGAACGTTAGACTTGTGCGCGGGAAAATTGGTTGTGCACAAAATATTGGATTGATGTTTTGTGTGCATAAGTGTATTCAGGATTAGAATGATTTAAAATGGAAAAGTCATGAGGTTCACGAAATATCCAGGAAGGTGCGCGTAATCTGAAGAAGTGAGAGATAGTTTTACACACAAGAAGGGGTTTTAAGCGCAAGGTCAAAAATGCCTATAAATATGAGGTGAACCCCTCTCATTTGGAGTGACTCAACACATAGAAAAATCCCGAGATCTGATGCATGAAAAAATTGAAGTATAGAGTATTGAACAGAAAGATGAGGTGTTGCGTGAAGAAAGAAACTGATGCGCGAAATAGGAAGTTCTGTGCGAAAAAAAGAAGATCTGTGCGAAAAAGGTTTTTCGCACCAAAAGGTGTTTTTATGCGCAAGTCTTGAATTTTATGAAAAAGACACTAAAATGTTTCATGAAAAATTTGAGGGTACCACATGCCTTAGATGGGTGCACAGAACTCTCGAAGTAGCTTTGCGATGAAGAAAGGACTATGAACCATTCGGTTTCACAAAGAGAAGTTGAACCACATTGACATGACAAGGGTTTATCACCCTAATTGTACTTTGCGAAGTAAAGAAGAAGTAGTCATGCAATCAAACTCAAATGTTCACAAAGGAAGAAGGTAGTATACCGCCACACATACATGTTGGTATTGATAACTGAAGAAAGATATTAAGACACTGCAGTGCCATTCCAAATTTTACTGTGTCAAAGAAAAGGAAGAGAAGATGAAGAATAACAGAGTATGCTCAATTGAATGCTGACAATTGTTCTGGGCAGTTAAATTTAGATGATTCTTTGTGATCGGATCCTCAGTGATTGAATAATCACATTGGTGTATGTGATTCTTTCTAAGGAATGAAAATGTTTTAGTGCAGTAGGTTGTTGCACTAAGATGAAGAAAGAAGAAGTCTAGTGCAGTTACTGTTTCACTAGAGAAGAAGAGAAAGAAAGAAGAAAGAATTACTTGCCTACTTCTTTGCAAGTAATCAAGTGAAGAGAACTAAAGAAGACCACGAGAAGAACCTACCTTATTAGGAATGAAGAAAACTGTCTCCATAGGCAGTATAAAGAACCAGCTAGAAGCTGCAAGTTGGACTAGTCTATCACCAGTCCAAGGAAGAGGATTGCTTCCCCCCTCCCTCCAATGTGTAAGGACTCACACTTCCTAGAGTATTGTTTTTCTAGCCACTCTGTTATAATTGAATATCACATCATAGTGGAGAATCCATGTGCTGGTCGTATCCAGGAATGGCAAGGACGTATCTATTCTTATTCAGTGGTGAACCTTGTAAAAATATCACATGCATATTTTTACTACTTTCTATTATTGCATGCGACAGGGAAACGAGAATAAGAGAATCAAGATCCTAATAGGTCAAGAGGTATAGGGATATATGTTGGAATTGGTTTAAAAAGTCTCCAACACAGATTCACACCCTCCTCTCAGTGTTAGGTATATCCCAAACTGGTCCTCTCAGTATTCAATTCCACCATCATAATTTCATATTTTTAATTATTTTGTTATAGTAACATTGTAACAAACTTCCATAAACATCCATATTTGTAGGTCAAAGGTTTTATAATCCCATTTAAATAATATAAATGGGATATTATCCACATAATCCCTATTATAATCATTTCCTGAGTTGTTATTATAATAAAATAGTACCTTAATTTAATACTCGTTATAAAAATTCATATGTATCAATGTTTTAGTGAAATTTAAATACCCTTTATAGTGTTAACCTATTAAAAATACTTTTACATATCATCCAGTATTCAAAAGGAAAAAAATTTATGTAGGTTATTTTAATGAAATTAATTTTTCATATCAATATTTGGAGCTTTAATAAATTAATTTTAGGGAAATATAGATTGAATAATTAATTTTGATAGATTTTTTTCACTCTTCCTTCTCATTTGGATTTTTATAGAAATTACATAACTAATTTTCTAGTTTTTCATCTTATTACCCATTTCATATATATAATTTGTAAATTTACCTTATTTAATGATCATATTAATATTTTATTATTATACAATTTATATTTGAAAATGTGTTTACCCTTTTGAATTTTTTGTGATTCAATTATTGCCGAATTTTAATGGATATATAATAATTATAAAATAATTATGTATTTTTTTATGATTTTTGAACATTAATATATTAATATTTTATTCTTGGATTTAAAATACAGAATCACGTTTTTTTAAATAATGAGGCCCTATATATATATATATGTCTCTTTGTGTGTGTGTTTACATGAATCAAATTGATTTTAATTTTCATTAAACTAGGTATATTTAAAAATTTCAGTGTTTCATTACCTTGATTTGATTATTGAGTAATAAATATTGTCTTAAATAAAATTTATTTTAAGGGAAATCCATTAACATGGGGTATGTTTATCTAAGTGTCGGGAAAATGTTTTATCTATGTTCCTGATCCCAAATAAGATTTTTTAAAAAAATATTTAAAAGTATAATAGAACTCTATACACATATTCATGTAAAAATGATCTATATAAGGTTATCCCACATAGGAGATGGTGGAACTATATCTCCAATGTAGAGTAATTATCTGTACATCATTATGGGAATCAATTATGGATGATTGATTGAGAGTGTATAGAGATTATTTGAAATTCATTGCACTAATGTCTTCATATGATTATGATACAATCACCACATTCTTCCTGTAACACATAATAATGCACACATTATGAAATTTATTAGATACCTCATATGTTAAAAATATATGTATTCTTTTTAATTGAACTCTATAATTTCATGTGGGATATTTGTAAACTTTGATAACTTATTTTTCATTGTTAATTGAATTTAAAATAAATTTCTATATAAAAATATCATTGTAAATCCTTAATATTCTAAAATCATTTATGTGAATGAGATGAGTGATTTTGAGGTGTCTATATTTACACTATAAATTAATAACCTTTTTTACTATGTATACATTCTACATATCATGGTGGGAAATTAACCTCAATATTTTAATTGGTAGAGGATTGGAAAAAGAGTCATGAAAAGTTGTTTTTCAAAAATAAAATATGATAGATTAGAATGAGTCATGTATGGTAGTGATGAATGTAGTGTAGTTTTTAAATTTCATCAACCATAATACAATAATGATACCAAACTATAACTTAGTTTTACATGATATTGAAAGGTGGTTGCTAACCTAATGGTATACCATCTTATTAGTGATTTATGTATATAATAGTAGGGTCAAATAAACTAGTAGAATAGGGTATGGTTGGTAGTAGGTTTAGTGGTTAGGCATGGATATCATTATGGCAGAATGAAAATCTATAAAAAAATTCCATTTGCATAATAAATAACTTTATCATACTGTTTAATGATTCAAGAATTTTAATTTTTGTTCCCTATGTCCTTCATGGATTCACATGTCAAGTAAATTATCGTGAGGTATATGATTCCATAAAACTTGATTTGTTTCATTTATGATCATGGTTTCTATATATTGGTGAATATCTCATAGATAAATAACATAATTGACATACTGTGTTTGATTATAAAAGTTTACCTGAATTTACTATTGTACATGCCAGACATTTTTTGGGGTATCACATACCAAATATTCTAGTGGAACAATATTTTAATTGAATTTACTATATTATCAAATTAAGATATACTATATTTGACAAAAATGAAATATATATGATGATTAGATATAATACATATGTGAGAAAAATCTTATGAATTAGTATTACAAACCCAAACATTCCCTTATGACCAACATGCGATGATAATAATGAATTCAATATTTTTAGGTCAATGTAAAATGACGAGACCTTCACGATACACAATGAGGTAAATATTTAGATGAAAAAATCAAGTAAGAAAAATAATAAATAATTTCTAATTTGAATATATTCAATGTAATGATAATACATTGTTGGATTCATTTTAAATCATACCCATCATGAATTATAAAAGCACATTTTTTGTATGTCCCGTATCATTACATTATTTAAATCTTATCACTTGGGTGTTATAATTATTATGGTTATTTGTGTAAAAAAATATATTGAGACTATTTCAAAGAATTACTTACATTTTATATAATAGAATATTATATTTAGTTGAAAATCAAATCTATACAATCCCTGATAGAGTATTTTTTTAAATTACATATTTATTAAAATTAAAAACCAATTACATTATATTTATATTTATTTTATATTTATTTGTTTTTATCAATTCAATCAAGACACTAAATTGTACCACAATTGTAAAGTTGTATTGAATCAAGTGCTCTATCAAGATATCCATATATCCTCAATGAATTAAAGAATATTTCCATCCGTATACTTTATGTGAGTGTGGTGGAACTAATATTCTTGAAAAAAATTTCATTGAACAATACTAGTATTTATCTATCATTAACATGGTCATCCATAGCTAGGAAACGATGGTATATCACTATCATAATAAAACCCCACTCTTGGTTCTTGATCGTTTTCTTTAGAGATTAATTGGGGTATGAGAGGATTATCTTGAGGGAATATTTTTAATTAAAATGATTCTCTATTATCTCTATAAAAATGATATAATCAGATATATATATATATATATATATCTCTGTGTGTGTGTGTAGTTTGTGTAAAATACTTAATAATAAAAATCATTCCATTTAACTAATTAATTATACAATGTAAAACTCATGTTAAGTAACTATAAAATTATTATTACTATATTCTATTACATGTTTTAACATATATATATTGAAATATAAATACCGAAAAAATATATATGTATTTATTTATATGATACATCATGTATATATTATAAATAATTATCATTATCAGGCCCATTAAATTATGTTCCGATTCTTATTGATGTTTATCTAACCTTTTATAATAGATATTTATATAAATAAGTAGTTCCCATACAATAAAATATATTATATTCAACAAACTATGGAATAATTTTTTAATTCAACATTCCTTCAATTAAATAATTATTTATGTTCATAAATTCACTAATATGTGAATAAAAAAATATTAAATTGACACCTTTTTAATAATAAATAAGGTAACAAAAAAAATATATTATTCACTAACTCACAATTAAACGTTCATTTAGACTATAAACTCAGTAATATTTATATATAAACATGTGTGTGTGTGTGTATATATATATATAGTCAAAACATTAATACTAATGGAAAATTAAAATTATTCAATTGATACATAATAAATTCATAATATCCCATAAGTCAAGAACAATATTTTAATAATATTAATCACAAATAGGTGTTAAATCTTATTTTTGGTACTCTATGTGTTTTACCATATAGGAATCATTCTTATTCGAATAAAGTGGATATTACTAATATGAAAATTAGTATCATAAGAAATGTCAAGGAACCACCAGAGAATAATATTATCATCACAATTAAGAAAACTCCCTAAGACAATTGTATTGTATTATTTTCAATTTTTTCACCATATCTGATTATATAGGTTTCAAAATTGTTTCATTACTCTATCTAAAAGACTTACCTTTCCTTGATTGACGAAAAAGAACATTTTGGGAACCTATTATAGACATGTATTTAATTAAATACATCTATTTCGATCAAATGGACTAAGATACCTACTTATATTAATTTTTGGCAGAAATATTTTTTGGACTTATTCTTCGATATTATATCACATATGACGATCCCATAATTTGATACCTCCCCATGAAAATATTTCACTTTATTTTCCCTTCATAAAAAAACAATATGATCCATTATAGATAGTATTAATAATATATTCTCTAAGGACTAATACACAAATCCATTAATATCAATGTCAATTGATACATGAATACTTCAATTTCGTATGTGTTTTTAGTGCAGGTGAACTCTTGTATTGAATATTAGAAAGTAAAAAATTCATGACAAAATGATTAATTTTTATATAATCTTCTATAACATTGTCATAATAAACCATTTGTTACCTTTTAGGGAAATTTATCATGACTATAATAAAAATTTAATGAATCTTACTAAATTACTATATGGTTTTCATTATAGTGTTCGAATTCTATAGCATTTTGATTCCAAAAAACAAATGAATTTTCAACATTAATGATACCAAGAAGTAAATTTATCATTTAATAAGACATATATTTAATTAATTGAAATTAAATTTATAAAGAAATTTAGTTCTAAGGAGATAAATCTAAATGATACCTATTTACAATAGATTCTGTTACAGAAATATCATGTGTTCTATAATAGGATAAGCATGATTCTTCCCTCGTATGGTAATAATTATTAGACCTGAGACATTATAATATAAATAATAATCTAACTATTATATCATCCCATTGAGAAAATACCTTATGAAATTTTACCATCAATTATTTACCACTTTCACATTTCTTAGAAAAATATTTTTATAAATGAAATATTACTAATTAATTCCTAATATATAATGAAAATTCATTAATATCATTTTAGTACTATATAATCTTCGAAAAAACATTTTATAATATATATTATACCATATTATATATTTTCATGTACACAGTCAATATATAATTTGATCACACTTGATAAAATAAACCTCTATCACATATTAACATAGACATACTATGATTTATTAGATAAAATTATTCCTTTAGATAAAATAATTTTCAAACCGCTTTATAACTAGTAAATAATTTTGAAACTGCTTTATAACTAGTATTCATGCAACTCTATATACAATGTACATGTCCATTATAAATTAAAATGTGTTGTTTATATAGTTCTAGATACCATCCCATACAGTTATCTAGATCATGATTGATATTTTATTACTGTAGTATATATATAATGTACTAGTATCTTCTGTATATAAAATAAAATATGATACGACATCATAGTAAAATTTCATTCCTAACTCTATTCATTATAGGATTCTATACCTATGCTTATATACATTAATATGTATAGATTTATTTTTATAGGACATATGAATTTATTTAATGTAGATTCATTTATAATAAATTTCACTACAAATAAATTATTATAATATTTTAGATCTTGTTCCCTAGAACATGGAATACTAGATTATTTCATCTTGGTGAAATACAATAATCATCTTCTTTACGTACTAAATTTTATTACATTGGATATATTTTTTTCATCATCATATATCTATTATAATATTTCTGTTCATTAAGTTAACATAAATATATAACTAGATCACATTTACCCATAATTAAACTAGACACCTTGTTGGATTTATCTATTTAATATTCAATGATTATGATTCCATTATATATTTATTAATGTATCAATGTAATTTTTATATCTTAATATCTCTCATTATTGCCACAATAATTTTTGGTTGTTTTATTTAGACTTATTTTATAGGTACCCCATCAAGGATGGAAATCTTGATATCCAATTTATAAACTTTTATCATAAAATATTACCATCAAATGTGGAATTGAAATGGATTTTTGCATAATGTATTATTGAATATGGTTACATCATATAATATTTCATCAATAATATTAAATTCATTATAATATTATCAAGCCTTTTAGGTATTAATCACACCATCACTGTAATTTTTCTTCATGAATACCATCCCCGAACATTAAGTAAAATATATATATCCACCAAATTTCAATAATGATTTTTGTACATGGAATCAATATCTATTTTCAAATTCACATTTGAACCATATTTTATTTATTATTAATACTTCCTTATCATATACATTACCATTTTTAAATAACATATATCATAACATTGAGACATAAAAAATATTTCATTTTAAATTTCAACTCTTATATATGTCACTAGAGAATCTCAAACAACCAAATCTTTTGATTTATTTTAAATAATAAATTTTTTGAAACCAATACAATGAAATTAATTAAATATAGAATTTTCCAATATTCTCATTAGATAAATTATTCCTTCATATTAAAATATAGTGTTTATATTATCTAATAAGATTTTAAATTTGTTATAGTTCTATAATTAGATGTTGTTGGATTATTAATTAATATTTAATAGTTATTTTCTATTTATTGAATTTTATACTAAAAAATTATACCATGTTATGATAAAAGCCAATGTGACATAGTGAATTCATTATCATGCTATAACCAAAAAGACATATTTTAGTCAATATAATTTTCATATAATTTTTTTGTTTCTAATTTCCATATAATTGATGTAATCTGTTTTTTAAACATTTTCAATATATATAAGACTCATCATTGACCCCCTTTTAATATCATCAAAAATTTAATTATTATAATGTAATGTTTTTTTTATTAACATTGCTGTATATTTAAATAATTGACTAACACATTATTATGTTTTTCTCTAATAAGCCTTTCAAGGGGTTATTATAACTTCTACCCAATATATTCATCAAATAAACTATAAGTTAATAATTAATTACATGTAACATGAGAGTTTAACTATATATAATGCATATAATAGTTAACTGGTGTCTCGTTAAACTAATTATAATTTCATTATTACATTACATCAAAACAATTATAATATCTTCATTTTAAAAAACATTATATGAATGGTCATCACAATGCCTAATAGTTTTATATCCATAGAAAATAAACACCCTTCTAAATTAAACTAGAAAAATATATTCATTTTTCTATGGTATGTAATTTTATTAATAAATCTAAATATTATTTGATTATTAAATATTTATATTTGAAGTTAATTATTGATATTGGATAATTATGATTAATTTGTTACTAAACAATTTTTTTAGTACAAATCACCCTAAAAAATAAAATTATGATATAAAATAACATATCACATTGTTAATATATTTATATTACACTAAATGTAAAATATTTGGGTAACTGTGATAAATTTACAACGAAAAATGGAGTTATTTCCACCTATTTGTAATCTTAGGAATCAACTTCTTTGCAGATAATAGATAATGAACCATAATTATTTTAATCATTTTATTTTAATGTGCATATTTATTTTGATAAAAAAAATTAATTAAATATTTCAATTATCACCAATGTGTTTTAATGGAAGCATATATAGTAATGATGAATATATATAAATTTGAATATTCTTCAAAAAATTTCAACAACTAATTATATTTCATTTTCTAGTGATATTTCTTACCGAATGTAAAGTGTATTTCCACATATTTGGTGCATGAATCATTTTAATATAGGCTTCCTATAGATTTTAAAACGTAAAATAGTTAGGATATTATATATGTGATATTTAAACACACAAAAAGATCATTTTATAAAGGTCACCCATATATTCAAAATCATTCTCAATCACTTCTTATAATCGAAAACAATCATCAATAATGAAAATAAATTATATAATTTGGCATATAATTGTCAAAAATTTAAAGAACTAACCACAAATTATTTTTACATTGATCCATATTATATTTAAATGAATGTAGAATCACTAAAAATTTAACACAAATGTAGTCTAATTTATATATTAGAAAAATATCACAGACCATCTAGAGATAGAAAACATAAGAACATAAAATAATTTCACAGTGTGTGTTTATAATTAAATCATTAAAATTTGGATTAGGAATAACTAAATATTTTATCATCCACATTATATTTATATGATATATGAAAATATTAGTTATATTTTTTCAATTTCCCAAAAAGAGTAGTAGAATACATGAAACTACCTTTCCTTGAAAAAAATCCAATCCTCTTGAACTATGTCAATAAGGAATATAATTTATGGAATTTGTAAATCAAAATAGGAAAAATATGAATACTATGATGTATTTAAAATTATTTTTAAAGGTTCACACATAAAGTAATTACTGTAAAAAATATAATAAAATAATTTTATTATGAATTAATTCCAATTTTTTGTAACATGATTGATTCTACTACAGATGGAAAACTAGTTTAAAAGTCCCATGTTGTTGTAAGGGGCATCACTAAGAACATGATGAAGAGTATTCAATAATTAATTTCAAGGTCCAATGTACCAATTCAAGGTTTCTATGAGGTTTAATGTTCTTAATTCGAGAAGATGGTGGGAATGTTGTTAGAAAAGATATGCAACGTTGTCTGATTGCTTCCATATTTCCATGTTAAATCAAAACCACCTACTTTAAATCATTGTCGTCCCAATGCTAGTTATTGCCACCATTATAATCAATTCCTAAACTAATAGAAACATATGAGAGTTGAGAGTAAATATTAACAATAAACCCTTATAGCCAACACACTAGTAATGATCCATACTATACATACCACTCTATGTGGTATATCGACCAAGAAAATAGGAAATGGGTTATTCAAACCAACCACTACAATCATTGAAATAACCAGGAAAGAGTATGCATCCTCCTCCACCAAAAAACAATCCTCAACCACTAAAAAGGCATTTCCAACAACCCCCTATAATATATAAAACTGTCCTAGAGGAAATGATGAAAAAATGCATACAAATAATCTACAATTCCTTCAAAGCCCCAATCTGGCCATACAAGACATAAAAACACAATAATGATAACGTTCCAAATAATTATGTGAAACCCAAAATCAAGGGTGTTGTAAAGTTTATTCCCAAAAACATGTTAACCCTATGGAAATAAAAGTTATCTCCTTAAACCTTAATAGTGAAATTAAAAAGAATTCTGATTTATCACTAAATTAGTTTCACCCACTCTTGAGGAAACCATCATTCCAAAAATAAAGAATGATAAAAATGAAGAAAATCATTATTCTGAGAGAATTTCATCCAAATGAAACATAGTTATATTGGATTAACCACCTAGACCAAACATTCCTCTTCAATGTTTAGAAGGGTACATAAGATAGTGTAATTTAAAAGAAACCAAACCTTATAGTAAATATTGGAAATGATAAAAAAATATTCTGGTTAATATTCATTTTACTGATTCAATGGTGAAGTTTCCATGATATTCCAAGATTAAAAAAGATATGGGTACATATAAAAGGAGTATTTGAGTTTATTAAATGTTGTCATTATTGAGGAAAATATCATCCTTGATAGATCTATATCATCCCAAAAAATTAAATAATCTTGGAAAATTAACAATTCTATGCACCATAGGGGAGTGTTTCTTTTCCATTGCTATTCATGATTGGGGTTCTTATATAAATGTAATGTCTCACCCCATTTTTTACTCATTACAGATCAATAAAATCTATAATATAAGAATAATAATTCCATTGGAAACCCAGAGTACCACACCCCCATTGGGGGTGTTAGAGGATGTTCTTATAAGTGAGAAAATAAAAATTTTCTAGGTAATTTTCCTTTTCATAAGTGGTTGGTGATTGTATTAATATGAACTTACCAATTATATTTGTGTGGTATTTTATTAATTCATCAAAACAAGAATAAATTTTAACATGTGTACATTGTCTATGGATAATGGCGGTCAAATTTTCCACTTAAATATCCTTGATCAATAAATCACCTCATAGAAGAGTATTACTAACTTTTAGATATTTCTATTGATGTAATACATTTCTTAAAATATTAATATCTTATTTTTCATTACACCGTTACATTTTTTCCTAATTATTTGAAATTATAATTAACAAATTGTACAATTAATGTTGTAGTTGTGGAAAATTATATAATGCATGTTCATTGATTAATGATTTCATATTCACCAAGTATAGTACGAGTGTACATGATGCTTCACATATTTTAAGAGCTTTTTACTCATATAGTGGTGTTACTATTAATTAGTTACATGATATTAGGGATCAATAACATTCAAATTAACTATTATCGTTCCAAAATCCTCAAAGAATGGAATTTAAACCACTACCTAAAATCACAAAATATTCATATCTTGATCATGTAAACAAGTTTCATATCATAATTTCTAGTTCATACCCTCTATAACCTGATTTATGAATGATTAAAATTTTTAGAGAGTAAAAATCATTAGGATGGAAATTTGGTAGAATTTCAATATTAGCCCATCAATTGTCATGCGTAATATTTTTTCAAACAATGAGGTTAAACTGCTGATGAAAGAAAAAATATGAATAAACAAAATATTGCAATATTTTTTCTAAAAATAGTTAAAAATTACTGTCATCTGGAATAATTTACCCAATCTATGATGGCTAATGTATTAGTCTAGTGCGTGTAGTTCTATAGAAATCTGGTCCTGTAGAAATTAAAAATGGAAATATTTCATTGGATCCATAATATCTGTATAATATTTTCAATGTATCTATATATTATTCATGACTAAAAGACCATGGTTGGATGGTTCATTTACCATTAGTATTAGCTGAACAAACACTAGAGAGTCAATCATGGAATTCCCACTACATTTTGTTTGATGGGTATTCTAGAAAATTTATGACCCATAAATCCCACAAGGCTAATATAAAGATGACCTTCCCATGATATGTTTGAATATTTTCTTATAGAAGGATTCCATTTGGTGTGTTAAATTGTTGAAGTGTTATCCCAGAGAATGGGCGAATAAAAATAAAACATGGGTTGAATTATGTTTCAAAATATTTCATTAAAAAAAACCATCATCTTTTGGTATAATTACTCAATTTATTTTTATTAATATGAAAAAATTGTGAAAATATAATAATATAATTTAATGATATTGAAAAATTGAGATTCATAGTGAATCATGGAACATAAATCCCCCAGTACACTCCACTGACACTCTACATCATGAGTTTGATGGTTAACACTGTAACAATCCTTTTATTGGAGACTCCCAGATGAGAATAAGATGATGTTCCTAAATTAAAATTTCTAATAAAACTCAACCAGTAACCCCATTATAATACCTCTCCTTTCTCTCAGCAGAAACTCATACAATGAATCTAAAAAAATATAATGATTCATGTTATGATATAAATGTTAAAAACGATAATAGTAATAAGAAACTTATAGCAGTAGAATATTCCTTCTAAGAAAATGATTGTTTTTATGGTGTTGTGTAGAATGATCTTTATTTCAACTAATAAACTTATAATCATAGAATTAACATGAATTTTTTTATCATTATTATTTAGATGCATTCATATTATTCATATGTATTTATGTGTGTTTTAGCCATTATTATCATGCATCTCGATTTTCTATGCATCTTCTATGTGTTAATTTTATATCACATTTTTAACACAATAATGAGATAATTGTAACCGTTGAGTGAAAAATCGATTTATATGTTTATAAAATACTCAATTATATATGCTCATCCATTCATTCCAAATATAAAAATGTTTCTACTGTAGAAATTTCAGAATGTCTTTTTCTTCAGATATTTCCATTCATTGTATGAGTTATATACTATACATATCAAACATTCCTTAAATAGATAAAACCTTTATTTATATGGTATAAATTAATGAAATTACATATTATGTTGTAGGTAATGTAATAATGTAGTTATATATAATCACTACATATTTATATAATATTTAACTGATTACAGTGTTCCTTATATTATAACATCTAGAGAGAACTCATTTGACAATGAATAGATTTGAATTATTTTAAGCATAAAGAAATTGGGACATAAAAATTATTCATACAAGAAGAACATAATTATAGTAACTTTGAAAAGGGTTGAAGTAAATAGAATGAAAATTTGAAGAAAAATGATTAAAGGATGAAAAGATGTGATGGGTGGATTGATCACACAAATTGAAAATTTCTTTTTGGACCACCACACCTCATGAAATTCTTCTGTCTAACAATGAATTCCATAAATAAAATTAATTGTGGGATGATAAAACATTTCATGTACCTAAATATTAATCAGGGTAATATTTTGGGAAATATGGCGATTTCCACCCCGATGAATAACCTTAGGATATGAAAAAAATCTGTTGCATGATATGATGTTACCTCGATCCCAAAAAAAAGAAACGAATTCACATTCAAGTTTAGATGGTGATTTATGCCGCTACAAACAAAACTATTTGTGGGATAGTGTATCCTCTTTAGTCTCTTGAAAATTAATGCATGTGGCCCACTACAGATGACTGGATATCTCAGAACCTGTTTTTTTACATTCTAATATAAATTACTCCCAAGGGTAACTAACAAAAATACTTGAAAATGAGATAAATAGAGGAGAGACTAGAAGTAGATGCAAAAATAATAACCTCCAAGTTTAATTAGTAGAGAGCCATCAATTCCTAGTAGGTAACCTGACCACCTAAAATAGAGGTGAGAAAAAACATACAGTGGTCTAAACACATAAAAATCCATTAAACAAATACCCATTCATGAGGCACAATCAAATTCCCCATTTTTTCCAACTACTATAAATTGAAAAATACAATGCTAGAAGAACCATTCCGCATTGAGAAAAATGGTACATGGGAGTAAAGTTACCGATCACAATAAAATACAACATTCATATAACCTTGTCCAATGTAGGAACACAATACATGTTTAGAAAGACGTTATGTGTACTATAATGATACACAATGGGTACCCTCACCAGCATAGGAACACACTATTCAGAGGCAATCCCATCCCACATAAGAAAATTCTAAAAACGTTTAGGGCATCCTACTGTGTTGTTCCCTATAACTCCCATCATTTCCTTCCATCCAATCATTGAGCTCCAATTAAGAACCTCTATGGAAACACTAATTGCAACCGAACAATCTAGAAACTCAGAATGTATTAATTTATATCATCTAGTACAATAGTATGTATTTTTTATTATAAATAAATACGGTAAGAATTTTTATTTTTGTCACCACCATAACAAGGTAGAACCTCAGAATGTATTCATTTATATATTCTCAAGTTCATGAGGTCCATATCCTTGGATGTCAAAATGGAGTCAGAGTCCCTCATGTGAGCCTCCCTAATCTAGTGATTGAGGGGAACTACTGCCCTTTTCCATCAATTAGGGTTGGTGTTGGTCACTCCTCACTTCACTAAGGACAAGCAGGGAATCCCTCTTGGTGTAATCCCATAGTAATTATATTGATAGGTGAATCACTATCCCCTCTTCCCCTCCCTAGGGAATCAAAACAATTGAGGAGATGTGAATTTCAGTGCCCATTCTCTCCAACTTTTGTCCCAAATCACAAACACATGTGTAAAAAATGGATCGTGATATTTTCATATCTAATTCATCCTATTTCTTCTCACACTAAGTATGAATCATTTGAGTTTAGAGGTTAGTATTGATTATGAAATATGGATGATCATAACTTCACATGGGAATCCCACTATGCGCAAGAACAAGACATATAAAACAACATAGGACTCCTATTTGGTGGAAACATCAACTCACCAAACTAAATGTGCCTTGATTCTAAACCCACTAGGATACATATGGATGATCCCTATGGTCCAAGACCAAAAAACAAATTAAACATAATTTTTTATATACCACATTCCTTGTAGGTTCATATCTTCTCAGGAATAATATCCCTTCTAGGTATCCTAGGCATAAGACCCACACTAGACTTGACTTGAAGCCTTTTTCTAGGACTCCCTTATTGTAATACATAAAACTGCATGGTTTGGATCACATTGTACACCCTTGAAAGGTGATTTATCCTCTTATGTGTAAGTGAATTTCATGGGTTCTGATTCCTCTCATGAGGATAAATAGCATGTTCATATCATTGATTTTATCCAAACATAAAAACAACTTACTTTTCCCCAGAGCACCACACTATATGGAATAAAACCATAATTATACTAATGAACAACAAAATATTCTTTTATTCCCATTGGAAATGAAGACCAGTAACAGTGAACGATACATATATATTAATTCCTTCATTTATGGTGATCTTAGGACACATTTAGATGATTTTTAAACTATGATTGTTTTTAATTAGTCATTAAAATGATGTGATCCATGTATTCATGTTTGGAATAAAAAATGATTCATGAAAATATAATTAATTTATAATATAGTTTTGGAATATTAAATAGTACCCCCACCCACCCCCAAAAGGGTGTGATGAGACTGATGTCCCATCATCTCGACCAATACAAATATTTAATTACTAGTGGGAAAGTTTCCTATAAATTCTTACATTTGGAAAGCATACCCATTAGTAATACTGGATTTAATGGTTATTTTGATTTTTTTATACCTGAACAAAACTAATTAGGGAACATTTAAAAATGGTAAACCCAATTTCGGTTATTTCACATAACTCAATCCCTACAAAAAATCATCACACTCCCATGATTGTAATAAAAAAAATTCAAACTTGACTTGAATCCATATCCAAGATGACACTGTCACCAACTGCTTAGTCCCCTTTTAATATAAAATAGTATAATGGAAAAATAACAATGTTAATAGAAAATTCTCTCATTTTTGTAGATTCTAAATTGATGAGAAATCATGTTTTTGTTTGACCCATATATTATAGGTACTCTACATAAGATCTCTCTTCAGTCCAATTGAAGATCAAATGCTTTTGGAAACTCACACATCACCCACTGTATAGGCTAGGTCCTCATCCAAACAAAGGATGCCCATATGAAAACATGTTTCCTCAACATTCGGATTCAAATGCATAATTGTAGTGTTACTACTAAAATTGTACACATTCAACTATAGAGGCCACTAGACAAGACCTCCAGTCCATGAAACCCTACCAACCACCAGCCAATATATAGTCGGTATTCTAAAACTAGACTTCTCTAGTAGTTTTTGCAAACTATTTCTGGTTCCTTTCCCGAAAACACGATAATGAGTACCACCTTTAACTTATTGAGGATGATGAATTGGTCTCTAATAACTTCATCCCAACAACAAAGGGTTCTCAATCATGGGCCCCTAATTGTATTCTTAATCATTAATTACATGTAGCTTAGTATCCTCACCCTGAAATGGATACAGCCCCACGATCCTAGACAGATTCACTTAATTCATAAGGGAAGTTTATAAAGGGATTAGATCATACAATATGGGGAATCCCATCACCCTTGTTCATACTAATGATGGACACTATGTAAATAAATTAGTAACCTATATGTAGAAATATATTTTTTCTTTCCATTATGAATCACTTCCTGAAAATATGGTGGAAAAATAAAAGATACTGGTTCTTATTCACAAATATTAAGGCTCCAAAAAACAATAATGCAGAAATCAACAAGGTGATGTATTTACTTACTAATACACATCAAGAACATCAGTCAAATATGGTGGAAACCACTAAGAAGTATTATGTACAATTTAATTCAAATAAACCCCTCCAAACTAATATAGACTCAATCAGTGAGCCTATATAAATTCATGGTCATTCATATAAATAACATCATCCAAATATGATATCAAACTATGAGGAAATTCAAATTAATTATCATTCATATAAATCCTTATAGTAAAATATGATTGAAACGAATGAGTAGGAAAAAAATATTGATCATACATTAAAATTCATTCCATAATATATAATGGTATTCAATGATAAATCACAATTTTTAATCATTAATATATATCCCACTAGTAAAATATTGTAAAACTAGTGATAAAATGAATATTCAATATCATTTATATAAATCCCACATTCCATATATACTTTAAAACCATTACATGTTGAAAATTAATACATATTAATATTAATACATCTTTAAAATATGATTGGAAATGTTGAAGAAAGCAAGAGTATATTGGGTTTAACTCATCAATGAGTCATACCTCTTACATTTTGGAGGAAGATTATAAGTACTTAATAATAAGCAATAGATGATCAGAGGATGTACACATTCCTACTCTGACACCAGAATGATCGAATACTCTCATTCCATCCAAGTATGTATCTGAAAACTTCATTTTAGTTACATTGGGTCAGACATCAATCCATGACCATATCATGAAAAGATTGCAAGTTGTAATCATGACTGCAGAAATAGCTAGAAGTCAAACCCACAACCCATCATTCTCATGTGGGGTGACTCATCCACTCAACAGGGTGGTTACTCAAGAGTAGACATACATCCCTACTCTCATAAATTTTGGTAATAAAACCTATTCCATGATAAATAGAAAAAGGATCTAGAACAAATACTTGTTCCAATATGGGCACACCAGTTCACATGGATGGCCTCCAAGGCCGTTATATATTATAACTACACAAACATTTATGTAGATAAATTTTTTCCGTTATTATAATTTTGTTATATGATATAAAACTCATATATTAAATAAATAACACAATTAAAACATCATTATAATTAATGAATAATTAAATAAGTTTCATTTAAATGAATTAATGAATCTATATCAATGGAAAAGTAACTTGACACTTAGATTAGTGACATGATAATTAGGAATAGTGATTTGGCCAATATAATACTAACCCGACCAATGAAATTTTAAATAAAATTTATTTATCTTAATATTAAAAATAATATATAATTATATCATAGTATAAATAATTTAATGTTTTAGAAATTCTTAATTATGTTTTTTTAAACCTCAATGTTCATTTAAAATTTTTTAAATAATATATAATTTAATAGAAATTTTATTTAAAATAATATATTCATAATCAAATATTATTATTTTTTATAATATAATATTATGATACCTTAATTATTTTTTCAAAGAGTTTTAAAATTTCATATTTTATTTAAATTGATATTGTATTTAATAATTGATGTTTTTAACTAAAAATTAAATTTATCATATTTATAAAATTATTTTCATAATATATAGTTAATTTTTAAATTATCAATTTTTATTAATGTTTAGTGTGAATTGTTTTAGATTATTCTAAAATCATTGAATTGGTCATTTATAGTGAAATGCAATAATTTTTAATATTTAATAAATACATGTATTTTTGAATCATGGATGATGTATAGATGATATAATCTCATTATCTATAACTTTTCTTCTCTCTTTATTACATTTAGTCCTGGGAATCATTACTATTTGTATTCTTGATCCAAACTATTAAACTAATTTTTAGAATAATAAAAACGTCTCTCCTCCCCTATAAATACCACCCTCACCACCTCTTCTAATCACACATCTAAAACCTCGAAGAATATTAAAGCTCTCCCAAGTCCTCTTCCCCAGACCCTTCCCCATGTCAATGATTTTTTTGTCTCAATAAAAGACTAAATTATTTTTCCCTAAGGGGGTTCTCAAGGATAAAAAGTTGAAGACGTATAATCTTTTCCCATTTTCAATTTATTTTAGTTCATTATCTTCTCATCAAAAACCACTATCCATGAGGCATGGTAAATCCATTATATTTTATATAATATAATTATATCATGATAATGGGAGACCCATTTTCAAACTTATTCATCTCTCTCCCTCCCTTATTCTGAAAATAGTTATATTTCTTGGGATGTGTCACTTTATAGAAGTTGTGGACGATGCGTTTTCATTTTTCATTATTTCCTTCAACTGTCATCATAAAAAACTATAATGGTTGAAAAATAAATTAATTCTTATGTTATGACCTTTTTATCTAAAATAAATATATACACACAATATTAAATACTAACACCTAGTGGTTTTTATTATATAAAAAAGAACAAAAAATAACTAAACTCTTACCACTAATGTTTTATTAATTGATTCATCCACATAACACATAAAAAATGGTATATATAAACATTTAAACTTTTTAATGTTTAGTAATATAATAAAAATATATTTTACAGAATTATTCCTATTTAAAATTAACTACAATAATAGGAAACATGAAAACATATCATGAAATCCAAGAAAACAAACACACTCGAATGTTGGAATTGAACATTATAACACATCCAAAAATGAAAAAATTACCTTAATTTTTTTTTAAAAATCATATAAATTTATATAATGTTCTGGATTTATGAATTAAGGAATTTATTTTTTATTATCTTGAATATTAAGACGAATATATATTTTTTACATAATCATAGGGGATTATCAAACCCAACTCCATTTCCATGGGTTTCACACTTCCACACCAAATTTAGTTTGGATGTTCATTTAATGATTCTCAAATTGCATACAGTTATCCTTAAATTTAACTTCATAGGGTATTCATGTTTACTTCTTATCATTGTGACAATCAATAAAATCATCTAAAACAAATCTTCATTTTTAAAACACATCATTTACATCTATTGAGATTGATTCTTCTTTACTCAACTAAGATGATTATTATAAAAAATATGTTACTCTATTTCTCTTTGTGAATCCCAATTTTTATTCATTAATATATGTTTTATGAAATGAATCCCATTCATTTACATTGGTAATTTTATGTTTAAGATTGATGTATGATGGATGTAGCATGCATGATTGTGTAAATGTTATAATCTGACAGTTGTGCCCCAAAATATATAAAACTATTATGCATTAGAATATGTGATGAATTAATTGATAGAAGGTTCAGTATGTTTGAACAAGATGTTATGAATATGAACATATGTTTTGTTTGAACATGATCCAAACTTTTTTTGTAGCATTGTGTTGTATTTGACTGCTGAGACATGGTGATTCACTTTTAATAATCTCCATAATCCATACCATTAGTTGATGATTCATATTATGATTATGTTGATGATCCCATTAATATGTTATGATGATTATTATAATGCTCACTCATGTTATATTGACTCATGTTCTTATACATCCTCTTACTGGGCTTTTAGCTCACCCCATATTTTAATATATATTATTAGGGGATATAATGTACTATGAAGAACATGAGGGAATAAAAGAATATAAGGAAGAATGAATTACATAATTTTGGTATTTTATTATGTAAATGTTATGTATGGTCCTAATTTCCCATGATGCTAAACCATGTATCCCAGAATTTAACACTATTAACTTTCTTATCATAAATATTATGTAATAGTTATGTATGAAATGTAGCACCTTTATAGTTTCTATCAAATGATTGTGTAGATAATTTGGGAATTAGAATAGGATAAACCTTGTCAAATATCATAGTATGAGACTAAGTATATGTAAGAACACCAGTGGATTTTTATTGATAAATCATAAACATAGGGATTCTATTTCATATGCATTTATTGTTATTTGTAAAATGGAAAAAATCATTCCTTCATTGCATGAAATATGTTCATACCCTCTCTATTTTCAAAAGTGGTGGGGACCAGGTGAAATCTGAACCACAAATCATGTTAGTGACAATGAGATGTTTTCATGAATGACATCCTCAATTCATTTGGAGGTGGATTTCCAAATTTCCTTAATATACATACCCAATTCTCTCAAGCTACGAACAATAACATAAATAAAGTTGGTAGTCTTCATTAAACAAAGTGGTGTCAAAAAACTATCAAATATTTTATGCAGAAATGAAAAACATTTTTTAGTGGATCTTCTGATCCTCTCATTGTGGAATAGTGGGTCAACTCAATATAGAAAATCAATTTTTTGCGTCGTTATTCTAAGACAGAGAAGTTGGACCAAGCTATTTATCAACTAGATGAAGTGGAAGATCAATGGTGGGTGTATATTAAAAACACTAAGCTGAAGTGTGAGATTTAATATATAGATTTGGAAGACATTAATATAGTATTTCATAATAATTATTTCATGGAAAATCTTCTTACAAAATTAGAGAGATAATTTACAGAGCTGAGGTAAAAGGAATGTGAATCTACCATAACTTATGATGAAGACATAACAATGCTTTAATGGTATTTGTCATGTTTTGTTATCAATAATGATATAAAAATAGCTAGATTATTTAGTTGTATAAAACCTTACATTTGAAAGGATCTTTAAATTTGAGACATTGGGATCTATGATTATGTTTTTTGATTTTTACCCAAATTGGAAATGGAGTTTGGAGAAAGGTCTCATGATTATAGAAATAGGAAAAATAATAGTAATTTTTATGATTTTGGATCAAATAAAAAATGTTGGAAGAGTGATCAACAACTTAAATGTTAAAAACATTGGAAGAAACATCATTGGAATTCTATCAAAGGGGAGGAAAATGCTTCATGTTAGGTAGATAAGGCCTTCAATATCTTGAATATCGAAGAGAAATAATGATGTTGACCATTATAATGAAGTAATGGAAAAAACCATTTCAACAATATTGATAAAGTGCATTATTCTATCCATTACACTAAAACATTACTCCTTATGGACAATCAGCTCTAACATCTATGAAAGTAAAAGGAGAAAGAGAATTCTTATTCCATCACCTCTAGTGAAGTGGATAATTAAAAAAAATCATAAATGGTATACTTCATATTAAATAAAGAATAGAAAATATCTTATTTGTATCTAGTTCTATTAATTCCTTTATGTCATGCAATATTTTTATAACTATTGATTAAATTCCCCATAATAATGATGTAAATATATCGATAAAATCACCTACTGGAAAGAAGAGTGAAGCCAAAGAGTTGGAATCATATGCTATTAGCATATATGGAAATATTATCTAATAAAATATTATGATACTTCCCATGGTGAAATGGGATTTTATAATGAGTAGGTATTTTCACTCATTAAATAGATCACATCTCAACTATATGTAAAATTAAATATCATTTCAAATCTGGAACCATCTAATTCTCATATACTATTTAAAGGAAGATAATGAGTCATTTTTAAATAATACATTAATGGTGAGTGTATAAATGAATTATAAAGAAAGGAACCTTGCTAAAATGGTTGTGTCAATGGACGGAATCAACCCGGAAGAAATATACATTGTAAGGGAATATAGTGATGTATTTCTCGATTAGTTACCCACACATACCCTAAATTTTTTGGTGGAAATATAAATAGAACTAATACAAGGAGATACTCTTATATAAAAATGTCCCTATATGATTAACCTATATTGAACATGAGGAGTAAATGAATCAAAATCAAGATCATTTGGATAAATGGTTCACACACCCTAGTGCATCACTTTGGGTGTTCTAGTGCTCTTTATAACATGGGGGGTCAATGCATCTATGTATCAATTATTGTGAACTCAACAAGGTCACTATAAAGAACAATTATACTCTTCTCAATATTGATGACTTTTTCGATCTACTATAAGGAGAAAAATACTTCTCAAAGGTGGATCTTCCTCCTTGCTACCATCAAATAAATATAAAGAAGGAATATATTCAGAAGACTACTTTTCACCCAATCTATGGTAACTATGAGTTTCAAGTGACTCTCTTTGGACTTCCTAATTTCTCAATCATCTTCATGGATTTTATGAATAGAGTATATAGAATCAATAATGGCATGTTCTTTTAGTGTTTATCGACTGTATTTTAATCTACTCTCGGAGCATGTAAGAACATAAAAAACATCTAGAAATTGTTTTGGTTACATTATAGAAGAAATTTTTTTTGTATATGTTCTAGAATTGTATCTTTTTTATAAGACAAGTGACATTCATTGGACACATGAGATGAAGTGAGGAAATTTTTTGTACCCTTAAGTAAAAGGAAATTTAGGAATGGACCACTCCCACTAGTGTCACGGGATTCCACATTTTTTTTTATTAACACTGTACTATCGACATTTTGAGAGAAATTTCAAATTATTTTCTATCTCTATAACTATGTTGTAAAAGAGAGAGGTATGGTATATCTGGAATGATGATTGTGACAAAAGTTCCATGGGGATAATGAAGAGTTATATAACTACACATGTACTCACATTACTATCATGTGGACAATGACTTTTGATATTCAATAATGATTCAATGAAAGGCTTTGGTTGCGTAATCATGAAAAAAAATCAAGTGATAGCCTATGACTCATGAAAGTAGATGTTCCATAACTATAAATACCATATGAATGATCTATGTTAGAATATCTGAACATTTTGTGGATTATTTTGTTGAACAACCTCTATGGTGAGATGTTTGACGTATATACTAATCATAAGTGTCTGAAGTATATATTCACATAGAAGGAGCTCAACATGAGTCAAAGGAGATGGTAAAATATAATCAAGGACTATGATTTCGTTATTCATTACCTCCTATGAAGGGAAATTAAGGCAGCTTATGATCTAAATAGAGATGAAACTTATACTCTACACATGATGCTGTTTGAGAAAGACCATATCTTCATGTATATTAAAAGTATGGATTTCGAAATCGCAATAGAATGGAATACATCCTACCTTTACAAAATGATTTCATAACCATCTATATAATAAAATATTAAGGACGAACAAAGGGCTGATTTGGAGTTTCAAGATAATGTGATAGTAGTAATGAAAGGGAAACATCATGATTTTCATATCGATGGTTATGGTATGATTTTGTTCAGAACATGGCATCACATTACTTCACCTAATGAGATAAAGAAGGATATGCTAGATAATGTAAATAGACCAACTATCTATATCCATTATAGAAGTACAAGATATACAGTGATCATTGATAACACTTCTGCTTGGACAATATGAAGAATGAGATTGTAGAGTATATCTCAAGGTGCATAATATGTCATCACATTAAAGTAGAGTGAAAAAAATTAAAAATCGATGATAAAATAATTGAATATATCAATGTGTAAATGAAAACATTTCACTATGGACTTTTTCACTAGTCTCCAGAAAAAATCTAAAAGAAACAATGAGAAAGGGGTTGTGGGGATTTAATCAAAAAGAATTCCCAATTTTTTGTAATTCTGGAATATTTATCCCTTGAATGTCATTCAATGATATATTTTAAGATAGTGGTGTGGTTGAATGGTTTAACACATTTTATCGTTTCTAATAATTGTCCTAGTTTTACATCTAATGTTTGGAGAATTATTCGACATTCTTTAAGTAGGAAATTGAATTTCTGTAAAACCTAACACCCTCAAACTAATGGCCACTATAAAAGGACTATTCAAAAATTCAATGACATTTTAAGATCCTACAAAATGTAATTAAATTATTTTTGAGATCAACATCTCCCATTATTTTATTTCTTATAAAAAAACACTTCCACCAAAGTATTCTGATGGCTCTATATGAATCTATAAATGAGAAGTGATGTAGAAATCCAACCAATTAGGATGAAGTTTGTGAATGTGAGATACTTGGACATAATCTTGTGAAATATATGATTGATAAGGATCATTCCATATATTAGCATTTTAAGGATTTTCAATGTTAGAAAAATAGGAATTATAACAAACACCAAAGGGACACAAAGTTCGACTTTGATGATAATATCTTCCATTGAATATCACTATAGAAGTGGGTCATGCAGTTTGTAATAAAATGGATGCTAATCCTAAGGTACATTTTACCCTCTAAGATAATTGATCTCATTGGATAAATGGACTATTGGTTTGATATTATACCTAGTACGAAAAAAATTGATGATCTGTTCCATGTGTCTCTCCTAAGGAGGTATATACAAAATTCCAAATATGTACTGAACTCTGATGTGGTACAATTGTACTTTGATCTCTCTTACAAGGAGAATCTAGTAAATATTATAGATAGGGGAGATTAGGAAATATTAAACAAGGAAAATAAACTTTTCAAATATTTTTAAGATGAACCATAATTATGAATAAGTAACCTGTGAGATGAAGGATATAATAAAGTATAAATACCCTCACCTATTTTTTTTAAATTCTATTCGGAGGGTGAAATTTCATAAGTTTGGAAGAATGTAACAACCCAACCTATTATCAATGAATATTTTTCAATTCACTTATCTATTTTATATGGTATAAAACACATACATATAATAGGTATCCCAATAAAAATATCATTCTCATATATGATGAATTAAGTAAGTGTCATTCAATGAAATTAAAGAAGTTATACAGATTGTGAAATAACATTATTTTTGGAATTGAAACATGGATATTAAGAATAGTGATTCAGCTAAATGAATAGTGAACTGACATTTGAATATATAAAAAAATTTATTCATCTTATAATTGAAAATATGATATAATTATAACATAGTGAATTTAACTAAATTTAAAAATAAAATACAATTTAAGTGTTGGTATTTTATAAAAACATAAATATGAATTTACAATTTTAAAAATAATATATTTTTTTAAAAGAAGATTATTTTCATTAAAGATATTCGTAATCTAATATTTTGATTTCATAATATAAGAAAAAAAAATTGATACCTTAATTATTTTGTTTATGTGTTTTAAAATTGTTTATAATATTAAAATCAGTATTATTAAAGAAATCATTCAATTAATAAAAAATTAAAATTATCATATTTATAAAATTATTTTAAAAAAATTGAGTTAATTTACTTATTCTAAAGTTTAATATATTTTTTGAGTGAATTTTTTGGATGTTTCTAAAAAAAGAATAATTTATGGAGAATAGTGAAATATTATAATATAAGGTATTTAAATATTACATGAATTTTGGAGTCATGGATGATATATGGATGATGTAACTCCATTATCTCATACTCTAAATCCCTACTTATTATATTTATTCATTGGAAAATGCACTCTTAAATTTCATGGGTGAAAACATTAATCTAAGGAATAAAAAAATAAAAAATAAACCCTCTCATCTCTTATAAATACCACCATCACCACCTCTTCATCCCACACGACTATAACCATTATGGTTATAATATATCTAACAAATAATCTTCCAAATAAATCCCCCATGTACATGAGTATTTGTTATAAAAAATTTCCAATCACTTTTTCAATAAGGGGGTTCTAAAAGAGAGTACGTTCAATAGGTAAAATCCTATATTGTCTTCTTTTAATTTTATTTAAAAATATCATATTTTATTATCTTATCCTCATGTAACATTTTCCAAATGGCATGATAAATCTAGTTGTTATATATTATAATTCCATTATTTTAATGTATGATCCATCATAAAACTCCTTACACTCTATAATTTATTTTAAAAATAAAAATATCATCCACAATGATTTATTTTACTAATATTGTGGACGATATGTTTTTATTTTCGGTTACCAACATCAAGGATGATCATAAAATCATTATAATTTATGGAAAAAAATTTAATTTGTATGTTATAAAAGATTTTGTTCTCTAACTAATATATACACACAATATTAAATAATAACACAAAGCTAATTCTGATGATCAAAAAACCACCAGAAAAATCTAAACGATTATAATTAATGTATTATCTAATGATTCATCGTCACATCGTATATTCAAAAGATATATATTACCATTTAGAATTATGGAAGATCATTGGCAATATATAATTTCAATTTTTGAGAATTATTTTCATTTTACATGATCTTCCATAAATAAATACATGTGAACCGATCATGAAATATAAGAAAACATACACTATTTAAAGATGGAATTGAACTCTATGACACATATAAAAGGCCAGAAATGAAATTAATAAAATCATAATAAATAAAATACATGTATAAGAAGTTATGGATTTCTTAATTAATTAATTTTATTTTCTTATCTTGGATATTAATTTGATGAATAGTTTTGGACATGTTGTAAGGGGATTATCTAACCCAATGACATTTCATTGGGTTTTGCCTATTTCAAAAAATATTTATTATGGATACTAATTTAATGCCAAATAAATATAATTTATTCACCCATCTATTTTATTTTGTAGGATATATATGTTTTGTACTTGCATTTATGACAAAAAATATTTTCCAAAATAACTCATCTTTTTAAAGAATCAACATATACTTCTATTGAGATTGTTTCTGATTCATTCAAGAGAGGTGATTTCTAATAAAACATACGTTCTTCCCATTATCTTTTCTGAAAACCCATATTTATTCACTAATGTAAACTTTATGAAATGAACCTCAATCGCTTCCATTGGTTATTTTATTTCTAGTATTGTTGTATGTTCTATGTGGAATGCATGATTGTGTAAATGTTATGATATGATATGTGTTCCTGGAATTATAAATCACTAAAATTCATTTGGTGATATGGTAAATCTCATGAGACAAAGTGAAATGTGTGGGGACATGATTCTATATTTTTCTATAGTGAATATGTTACGATTATTCAAAATTTTAGTGAGTGAACATTATATAGGTTTTGTTCACAACTATGTGGGGTATTTGACCACTATGAAATGTTGATTCATATTTATTTATTTCCACATTCCATGACATTATAAAATGATTCCTCCCATGATTATGATGATTATCCTAGGAATATTTTATTATGATGATGATTGTACTCACACATGTCATATTTATTAATGTTTATATCCATTTTCTTAATTGGCTTGTAGATCACCATGTTCAATGATGTATACCCGCCTGTGATTACTTGTAATAAATAGAATATGAGGGACAAAATGTATCCAGAGAATAAAGAATTAACTAATGTTAATATTTTAATATGTAATTATTATGTATTATCCTATTCTTCCTAGGGAACCTAAACCTATGATCCTATGTTATAACACTACTGTATTGTTTATAGTTAAAATCTTGTAATAGTTATTTATAAAAAGTAGGGTAACCATATATATCACTTTTAGAATTCCAAACTCATACCATAATATACTTAATGCACCCTAGAAGACACTTGAATAGGGAAACCTATACAAAGGTTTTCAATTATATCAAATAACCCATGTTTCATAGAAGAGAGTTCCTAAAAAACAAATCATACCAAAGGAGACTTGAAAATGAAGTGCATACTCATAAAACTACTCTACTAGAGGATGGAGTTATTTATGACTTCAAACATGTATAAGTGGTGGTTATGGATTCTATAAATACACTACTACCAGTGAAAATGTAATTAGATGTTCCAAATCATCCTCTAAGAAACATTGTTACCAACAACATGGATGGTTTCCCTCCCATATTGAATTCACCAAGGTGGATTCATTCAAGGGAAGAAATGATCGATTGTTAGAACCTATCTATTAAAGAGAATCATGGTATCCCCCTCATGTCTATTATATCAAACATAATGATGTTTCTCCCATTACAGAGACAAATAGGAGAAACACATCATATTCAAAGTCACATGGAATGATGGGTACAAAAATTATAGATTCCCCATAAATGGAATGTGATATTCTTTATTAATTAGAATGTGTCCTAGGGAAATGATCTTCCTTTGGACCGCCTATAAATAATCATTATGCCAACGAGACTCCCACTATCCCTACATATTGTGAAAAATCCAATAATCACCCATTTTTGGTAAATCATGTTATGTAGTATCTAGATATGATAAAAAGTATATGTTTCTTGTGAAATGATAATTGAACAAGGATGAAATTACCAATATGTGAGGTCCCTCAACCACTTCTCAGTTTCATATTCCAGAGGCATCGTAAGAATAATGGATACAGGACATCCATATTAACCTCTACAAAATTATACTCTACCAGAAGGAAAAATAAATTCATTATAATGGGATTCATACCATGTTAATATATTTTGAGATATTATTCAATGTAAAATCTATGAATCAGTTTTTTCTATGAGATGACCAGTCTCATTGAAGTGCTATAAATATCTTCAACTATCATGCATCAATTCATTGCATGAGTTGCATCATATAATATTTGACACCACTTTTGGTAATCATATTTTGGGATGGTGGGAACATTGATCTTTTCATTTCCTCACATGATTCATTTAGAAGAACCCACTAGAAACAACATAATATAATGCCACTTTTCAAAGGAGGTTATCAATCAAGATTAATTGACAATAATTATTGAAAACTATGGAAGAATAATCCATGACTAGGTCTCAAAATTGGTATATTGAATAAGATAAATCCATCTAGAAACTCATATAACAAGAAACGAATAATATTCAGTAGGCTTATCATTTAAGGGAAGTCAATCACCAAGCATTAAAAATATACTTCGAATCATGTATTTATTTTAATGACTCAAAATCATATATGACTCATGAGCAAAAAATAATGAACAAGATCAAGAGAGAAATGATAATAGAATCGACTACCATAATAAGGGATCATCACCTACCCATAGGTTTTTGGGCCTATTTATAATAAAATTCCACCAAAGGGAAATAAATAGCTCAAGTCACAATAAAAATTGAATGAAAGAAACAATTTCTTGTAAGGATGGGGGGATTTTAACCCCATTCACCCCTCAATGGAAATAAATCTTTTCCCAATAAGAGAGGATGAACATCTTTATGATCAACTAATCCATTCCTTACTGTGATCCATTCCTACTAGAAAGTACTTGTATGATTTGGCATTATAAAGGATCGATTTCAGTCAATATTCATCACGAAACTCAAAGAACACTTATAATTTGAAGAGAGAGGTCCAACATAGGATGAAAACAACACACACAAAATTTGACAACCATTATGGCTCCGAAAAATTCATTATGAATTGACTAACCATGAGGATACCAATTCTACAAATAGAACCAAAATGATGAAAATAAAGAATATCATAGAGATGTTGATTCATTCTAAAATACATGATACACTAATAATGAATGTTTCCATAGCAAGAACCTGAGGGTCACACAAGATTAAGGACGTCCCTTGACCTATCCATTACTCCCTCCTCAGAAAATCTTTAATAAAGAGAAGAATTAAGTCACGAAATTCTAAGAACCACCTCCAACACTAAATGAGGATGATATTAATAATCCCCATGAATGATTTTCTCTACATTAAGAATAAATTAATGTGAAGAGGAGAATAAATGATGTGTTTCTCCATGGTATTGTTCCTAATGTATACACTAGATGATAAAAGACGCAAAATAAACTCTTGAAGGTGTATCCTAACAATAATTGTTCATCATGAGGACTGAAGTAGGTCCGGGAAATCCATCCAACTCAAAAACATGACCATCAGTTTACCTTGACCCAATTATTGATGGATTTCATGATTTACCTCAATTATGGAGACAACCGAAATGGGTGGAATAAACAGATTAATAGATGTCCCCATCTGGAGATCACCCTCAAATAATGGTAGAACCAATAGACCAGATTCTATCTATTGCAACATCAATCCATCATATAGTTAAAACAAGCAGTCATCAAATTAATAATCGACACTCTCAAGTTATTAGAAGATTGATTAGAATACATGGCGGAGTAGAGCACACCTTAACATACATAAATGAAACCTTACCATGACTGGGTGAGTGACACCCCACCACCACCAATATATGGGAGTTTTGAATTCATGATATTAAATGTCTTCTATGACCAAGAAAAACATCTAACACAATTTTTGATCCATTTAATCCCATGAAGGGAATCCCTACAAAAATAGATCTACCAAAACTCAAATGATTCATATGAAACTATAAACAATTGGCTTTAGTATGACACACTAGTTTTTGATATCGGTCAATCGTAGGATGGGATTACCTCCCTCAGATATTCCACTTTCAGTTCGGCTCAACACTAAAAATTAAATCTATCATGGATCTATAAAAATTAAAATAATTGTAATAATAATAATTCCTTGATTTCATTTCCAAATAGAAATGGTTAACGTTCCCCCTAAACCTAGGACTTCCCCAAGAAGATGTTCTTTCTTTCGACATTGATAACCTTAATGAAGAACTACAAATAAAACTCATCCTAATGAAATATACCTATAGATTTTATAATTATATACCATATCCTAAATAATCAATTGATCCATACAATGGAATATTATTTTTTCCCAGATAGCTCCACCAGCTCTAGGTAAAATAGAAACAAAGGTATGGGAACCATTTTTCATACTAGAAACAACCAACATGATGAAACTATCTCTAGAAAACTGTGCTATATCATGGAGATCCCCTCGGTATCAATAGAAACCCCCTAATCAATAGGATGATTAGATTGAACCAATGGTAAATCATTTCACGTAGCGATGGAATAATGATTAATAGACCGAAGATGATAATGTTCATGTATATTTTATATAAACTGTGGGGAATGATTTACTCCTCCTGCATGGGCACAAATTGTCAGACTAGGTGGCTCTCAATGAATGGTAAGATTGCTTCACTCTCAACAGATACACTGATACACCATTTAGGAATAAGTCATCCTCAAAATAAATATTTAATAATGAGGTAGATGCATAGTAGGTGAAATTTGGAAGACCTCAATATTAAGTTGGGTATATTTCACGCACTAACCACAATGATGGTGTTGAGTGGACACAATTGGTTAACAGAAGGGAAATGTTTTTAGTAGTTATATAACTTAGAGTAAAATAAAATTAACTCATGGTATTCTCTAATAATAGTTGAAACAACTTACTATGCCCCCAATAAATTAAAATACATCAGAAATGACATCATCGACCCCACAAACCTCTACATTCGAGCTGCTCAAAATGAAAATTGGCAAAAAATATTGGGATCAAGCACAAGAGGGTGAACCTACACAATGAAAAAAAGTTATTTTATTCACCAAGAATTAATTCCATCAATTTTTATAAATTAGTCTCCAACACAACAAATGGAACCAAAAAATGGTCAACTTGATAATTCCTCATCAGATGAGGAGTTTTTCACTAGTTCCATTAATATCATCCATTTAATGTATCCATTCATCGATTATGATTATGAATATGAAAAATAGTCCCACTAATCCTTTTTGAGAACTAGAGGAAGAGGCCATATGAGATGAGGATATAGGTAAAGACTATCCATTGAAGAAGTCATATGTCTAGAAATGCACCTACACAAACATCCAGTGTCTTAAAAACTCTTTAAAGAGACCCTAGGAGAGTTCACTAGGATTAGTAAAAGAATTCTATTTCATCTATAATATTCCCTATATATAAATATTTCCCATATCAATCAGATGAGGAACATGTTTCAGATCACCCTCAAGGGGGAAGCATACCTTCTCTGACCAACCAAATAAGAACTGATGTGAATTCAACTCCTCGATCAAGTGATGATCCATATAAATCAATTGTTAAAAAAATTAAAATAATTATGTATTATAATACCCACATAGGGAAAAATTGACCATTAAAATAGAAGTATGAAATCTTGAAATAGTTAGACATTGTATTATCTAAGCTATAGATCGTGGATGACATGAGTTTGTCGAAATTCCTTAGGGAAGAAACCGTAGAGTCCTCCCTCATCCCTCAAAAGTACAAATTTTAGGTTACAATTTCTATGGTCTATTAGATAGATTATAATCCTATGAAATTATATGTTATTATCACATTCAAAAATTGTGATATATATTCCACTATATATGGACACATCACACACTTATATGTGCCCGATATGATTTGTGGTGCTTATTTTTGAAATTTTTTATTAAAAATGTCTCATTGGATAACCTCATTAATGTAAAACAAGTTCACCACCTTGTCTACAATGAAGGAAAAACTCACACATGTTAACATAATTTTGTAGGGCAATAAATAAGTGAGAATAATCCATTGGTCCAAACCGAGATCAAGGCCTAACTTGGAGACATCATAGACAACATAGAATTCCATGTTGTTTGGAAGAACAGAATCTTCAACATCATTCAAGGATGTCGTGAGATTCATATATATACCAAAATCCATTACTTTTACCACCAATGCATCAAATACATCATGAATGGAATAATAATGACGTTTTACACAGATAAGGCATCATTGAAATCCTAAAAACTCCTCAATATCAATATAGGATTCTATCAATGTAATGTGAAACAACCCACTGTAAATGGTTTGCGTAGGTTTACTCTTTTAATTGGTCTAGAAATTATCATAGATAACTCCATGAAATAGATATGTGAAGAATTTGTGTTACCCATAAATCAGGTCGATTATATGTGTACCTATTTAAATTAATATTCAATTATTCTAATGATTTCATCCATGACCACTATGTTAATGACTATTGAAATATTTGATGACATCCCACATAGTGGTGAATGGTTTGATAAAAATGCCTGTAGTCCTTCACCAGAGTTCCAAGAAATCCTTTTCTTACCATCTAAGGCATTAAAGTTTCTACCATCATATAAATATGTTAAAGACACTCCTCCATCTCTCACTCCATATTCCATAGATCTTCAAGTAAACATCATATTTTTAGCTGGGTTAGTGGATGTCACATGATCCTTCAAATATGAAGTTGTTGACTTCTACCCAAACCATGGAGAATATATCCCACTACATTCTTCCCCTACTAAACAAGTGGAATAAGAAGAATAATATGAAGAAGAATAGGAGAAGGACCATAGTCATGGTCCTATATATGTTGACAATGGAATCTTCAACAACATAAAGGAACTCTGAGAAAAAAATATTGGTATGTAATAAGACCCTTTACCAACCTTTATCAGTTCATCCATGTATTAGGAAGTGAAATAGGTATATATCACATTCCTGAAGGAGAATTGTAATTTATTCATGTGGAATTACATATAAATTCTTGGCCTCGATCATGAGGTGCCCACTCTTTGCCTTGACTTATTAGAGGACCACCAGAGCTACAACCAAGAAGAAAAAATAATGAACGCAAAACATGATAAAAATATTGATGATTAAGTGGAAAATATTATTAGATACATATTTATTCCAGAGATAAAATATCCAAAATGGATGTCCAATATATTCCCCTTTAATAATAAGAACATGAAAATCAATGTCTTCATTGATTTCAGAGATCTCAACTAGTACTTCGTAAAGGATCATTTCTCAGTCCTGGTCGTATAATTATTAATCATTTCAATATCTAGATGTTAAAACATCCACTTATTGGATTTATACTCAAGATACAATCAAATAAAAAGGTCCAAGAATATTAATATTCCATCACCTTCATGTACCCTAAGATTATTCTTTTGATGGGAAATTCCATTTTTTTGATGAATTCCAAAGATACATACCAAAATTTCATGAATCCCATTATCAAAAAACTTATGGAGATGTTATTAAAATTGTATACTGATAATCATTGTTTCCCTATGTAATTGGGAATGACCTTGTTTGTTTAAGGTTCAATCATTCCAAGTGGTTTCTAAAGAGATTGTTCGTAGAACCGGAAACATCCAATGATTCGATATTCTTTTGGACCTAATTTCCAAAGGCATGCACTCATTTGTTATGCACTAATGAGGCTTATGAATTTTCATTGGTTGAGAGGATGGGAGGTCAGACTCATCACACCTTTTTGATGGGAATTATTGTCTACTATGGGACTCCCTTTATATATTTAAGTTATGTTCGTGAATCCTTATTACATTACCAAGGATTAAAATGATCTTTCATTTAGATCTGACAATAAATGATAAATATGTATGAAATTTACAGAATCTTTTATATGTTTCTGAGGTTCTTCATCGATAATGAATCTTCTGTGTTTCTTTAGAAATTCTTAGTCAATGGAATCTATTAATACATTATATAGAAGTATCATTGTTATTAGGATAACCATGCTGGTTTTAAAGCTACTCAGTGGGGCACTTGATGTTTATTTTCATTCAAAAGGTCATAGATTATTTTAGAGTTGGGATCACACCCCCAGTTGGGCTACCTACATATCCTTGATTAGATAATGAATCAGAACCCACATAGTTAGAGTAAGGGATTATGAGGTTTATGTATTATTGAAGGCTCAAAGTAAGATTTCATAATTACCATTACACTCTAAGCACACGTGAGTCATGATCGGTGTGAGAAACAAGAGGTATTGGTAAAACATGAAAATTTTGCCATGAATGATGCAATCATGAGAAATAATGTGGGGATTATGTATGTATGACTGAATAGATAAATGCAGATTAGGATTTACTTCAGGGAAGAAACCCGGTAACAGGGTCCATAAAGGTATATGTACATTATGGAGATTTGGATACTCTAACATGGGGCTTACTCCTGAGGAAGATGCCCAAATTAGGAGGGGACTTATGATTAGGTTTTACTCCTGAAAAAGGATACTCAAAATCAAAAGAAAATGAAGATTGGTTAAGAGATAATAAGAATGGGGCATACTCTTGAAAAGGATGCCCAGGTTAAGGTAATTATGGTTGGGGCTTAATCTTAAGGAGGATGCCCAGAATTAACGGGACTTGGACTGGGGCTTACTCCTGAAAATGAGGCCCAGGTTAAGGGAAATTATGACTGGGGCTTACTCCTGAAAAGGAGGCCCACTAATATGGTTCTCTCATCATAATGGATTAGGTTGAATGAATGAAATCTATTAATTTAGTGAGATAAAATGGGTAGATTACTATGTCTCGAGAGATGTTCCCCATAATTCCTTTCAGATAAGGATGTCAATCAAGAAAACATGCCATAAGTGTCTTTGAAGAGTGTCTTGAAGACAGAATCTTGAATAAGAGAGGTGGAATGGCACAAGAGAGGTGAAATGGGCAGGAAGGGCACCCAAAAGAATAAAGGGTGCCCAAGTCTTAGGGGTCTCGCATGTACTGCATGGGCGCGCAAGTCTTGGTCATGCAATTATGCTTGCATGACACCTATATAATTGTGAGATGATTAACCAGTAGGGTAATACTTGGGCGATCCTTGACCAAATCCTTTGTAATTATCCCGTGGTACATCCAAAAGAGTGGCACACAAATTTCTATGAGTAGGTAAGGAGGCGTGCAAGTGTTTCCATTTCCTTTAAGGGTAAAAAACGTAGGTATGAAAGTGTTATTTAATTATATCACTTATTCCTTATTCCTCTTGTTTATACCTTCCATTCTAGGTAAATAATTACCTTAAAAGTGTTCAGAAGACTTGAAGAAGAGACTTAGGCATTCAGGGCTCTGTATCTAAATTCTGAAAAAATCCTCCTCTAATGGGGGCCCCACCGGGGATATTTATAGGCTGGAGAAGACCCTAGGTGATTTTTATAGAGGGTGTGCAAGTCACCTGCGCGACCATTTGGGCGGCGCGCAAGTTTACTTGCACGACCATTATGGAACTTGCATGACCTATGGGCAATGCTCTCTTTGTTCATCATTTTCACTTTTTTGATGTTTATTCAAAGGATAAATATTCTTTTTTGAGGTATTTACCTTTCCATTTCGTTTAGAATCTGTGATGAAAAAGGAGCGTCAACAAAAGTCCCCCCTCATAATTGGATAAAAAAAGGAATGTGCATTTGACTCTGAGGAAAATGACAAACAAAAGGAAATTTGGGCGCGCATGGTAAAGATGTCAGTCAATATCAGTGAATTTGAGGCTGAGGTATCCCGAGATGAGGCTGATTATGCTGCCAAGAGGAAGGATCTGAAGCATAAGATCAATGATAATGTCATCCAGCAGATGCACCTTCAGCAACCGATAAATAATGTTACTAGGTAACTTGACCAACTCAATAATTCACTGGAGGGATCTCAAACGAATGGTATGAAAGCCATTGTAGATGCCAATAAAGCTCTTCATCAGGCTGAAAATAGTAATGACAGTCGAGTGCATGAGCATCAAGTGGATGCTGATGATGTTAGAGATGCTCTAGATCAAATGAATACTTATGTTGACAGCCTCTTATAATTTAGAAAAGAGAAGGGACTCCAATATGTGGATGTCCTTCTAAATTTTGTACATCAAATGAAATGAATACTTTTATCTTCAATCATTTGTGCACATATCTCCCTGCAACCTACTTTAAATTTTACCGATGCTAATGGTCCTAGAAATCATAGTTTGATTTTTTTGCAAGGATTATATAAAAATAACCCTACAAACATTGAATCTTTTGATTGCCCAATATTACATAAAATCACACAAAATGTATGTTTAGTTAGTTGGAACTTGACTTTTATTCAGAGTTTCATTGTCTTTTGTGGGAAGTTTAAAGTCTTGCACGTCAGACATAAAAAGGCTAATTTTTGAGGTTGAAATAGCTTTGAACAAATGGATTAAAAATTGACTCAATTCCTTGATAATTTGTTTGAAAACATATTACCATATTCAAGTATGGAATGGAAAAAATGTAAACCATGACTTAAGAAATCTTGAATCTGAGGAATGATATGAAAAAGGACAAAGAGGCATTACATGAAATATTTTCCAAGAATGAAGTTAAAATTATTTAACAAACCCATTAGGGGGTTTAATTATGCAGGGCCACATATGGGAATTAGCTGTATAGTCAAATAATAGAATCTTTTGGCTGACAGGTCCGTTACGTAGACTTGTCTAAGAATGGCCGCCTAAGGGAATCTACTGCATAATAAGACAAAAGAACTCCCAGATGTCACTTTTCTACTGCTAAAAAGCTAGTGAATGTTTACAGAGATTCAAATTTTCCAAAGCATAGAGTTTGTTTTATGAAGAGAGGTACTTAAATATGAAAGAAGATATTACCAAACAATACTGTTAAAGAATTTGATGAATGTCACTCCTATGATGGTCTGAACCAAACTTAGGGAAGGGAAAATATAAACCATATACTTGAATATTTTCAGATCATTGAAAAGTGTATGAGACAAATATGTAAAGAATGGCTATTTTTGCAGATCCTTACATATCTCCGTTAAGACAACTAAGGAAAAAATAGGTTTTATTCTCAAGAATGATGTTACCATTATTTAAAAACCCATTAGGGGGTTGAATTATCCAAGTCCACCTAAGGGCATTGGATTTATAGCCGAATAATTGCATCTTTTGGCTGACAGGCCCATTATGTAGACATATTTTTGCAAGGCCACCTAAGGGCATGCGTTGCATGGCCAGGTAAAAGCATTCATAGGTAACCAACATTTTGTGACCAAAACTCAACAAAAGGGTTATGAAGATATGAAAATATTTAAGGTTAGGAGTGTGACGCCTGAAAAATGGGTATTGTCCAATGTATGTAGAGATACATAGATCAATGCTAACCATAATAATGTTGTGGCTAGGGCCTGAAAAAAAATATTGGACATCACTATGTATCCCATAAGGATGGGAATAAAACCATACGTAGATATTCAACGGCAATTTAATGTTATGTGGGATAGAAGTATTGGAGATCTTAGTTTAGGGTCATAAAGCTCGGACCATAATAAGGGAGACACATTTTTGTGTTTGTTATAAAACTGATGAGGACCAAAGGTTTCATATCTCATTTATGTGCTCATGGGGTGAAATTTCATTCAAGGGACTGAAAGTGGAATTTGGGGTTAGGCCCAAAACTAGGGGCTGGATTTGAGGGACACTCAAACATTCTTAGGTATCCCATAAGGATGGGAATCAAGCCCACATAGTTATAGAAATACCCTCTGTACAGATTTGGTTTGTACATGTGAAGGGAGAAAGGGGTCTTTAGTGCAATGATGGTTTGACCCAAGATAAAAGGTTTAATCTTTTCCATGTATGCGCGTAGTCTTTGGAATGTAACTTGATTGGAAATCAATGTAAATAATTATTTCCTCTCATGTGAGGGTATCAAAGAATGTTGTAGTTTATTTTCATACATGTCAAAGGTGTTGTACAGTTTAACATCATATAGAAAGGGAAAAGGTCAACCAATATATATATATATATATTGATTTAGAGGTGGCTTCAAAAATCAACATCATATGAGATGAAGGTGAACCGATGTAAAATAATTAGATTGATTTTTGGGCTTGAACTGTGGGAGGTTGCCTATGTACCCAGCCTAGAAGGCAAGGATTAAAGTCTGCATAGTTCAATTGAGAATGAATTTTGGGGACACAGTTTAAGGTCGTGTTTGATGAAAAAGGGGGGGATTGTGGAGTTTAATGTCTTGAAGTGAGGAATAAGATGTACAGATGTGAATAGATGATACCGTGCAGTTTAACATCATGTAGTGAGGACAAAATAGGGGACTGTGCAGTTTAATTTCATGTAGTAAGGACAACACAATTAAATGTCAGGTTGGATGATAGAGTGTTGTACAGTTTAGCGTCATGTATCTTGGACGATGTGAACAATACATTTTAACATCATGTTGGAAGAAAGGATGTTATACAGATTAGCTTCATGTAGCTAGGTTGTCACAGTTTAACGTCATGTTGGGCGATGGGGAAATTAAAATAGTTTAAGGTCATATGCATGTACTGTAATGGTGAAGTTTAAAGTCTTGCTGGACATAAAGGACCATGTAGATAGTTTTAGGTCATATACATGGACCAAAATAATGTATTTGTGTTATAAAAAATACTTCTGCAGAAATCTGGCATTGGTTAGAGTCGTGATGAGTTGTCCATCCATTTATATTAAAGAATAAGCTCTATTAGAGTATACCTTATATATTGAATAAGGTCCTTCCAATTTTGGTTCATGTTTGAGAGGTTTCATTCTTGGTATCATTGGAGTTCTGAAAACCAATACAAATTCTCCCTTAATGAATGAATGATGACGAACTTTTTTGTTGAAAACTTGTGCTATTTGATTCTGATAAACTACCAAGTGGTGCAGTGTGAACAATATTTTCTCATCTAACCATTCCAATTCATCCAATCGCTTTTCAGATTGTTTATTTGTAGATGAATGATCATAAATAGATACTCTAAGAGTGGGTAGTTGAACTTGAATAGGAATGAATGCTTCTGTTCCATATACCAAAGAATATGGAGGTGACCATGTTGCGATGTGGGTGGTGGTTCAATTATCCCATAATGCATGCAAGTGTTTATCAGGCCATGAATTCTTATCTTTATCCATAATCTTTTGCAATATTTTTGAAAGAGTCTTGTTGAAGGCTTCTATCTGGACATTGGTCGCTGCATGATTCCGAGATGAATGTTTATATTTGATGTTGTATTCTTGATCCAACTTCTTCACCTCGGATGAACAAAAGTTGGTGTCATTGTCTATCAATATGGTATGAGGGACACCAAATATGGTAATGATGATAGAATTGATGAAGTTAACAATGATTTTAGAACTATCCTATTTGAGGGGTATTTCCTATATCCAATTGGAAAAGATGTCAGTATCAGCAAGAATATACTTAAACCGCCAGGCCGTAGGTGAAGGGTAAACACCCACCACATCCATTCCCCATGTAGAAAATGGCCACGTGTATTAAGCTGTATGAAGAAACTCTGGAGGTTGATAAATGAAGTTGGCATGTACATGGCATGAATGACACTTCTTGGTGAAATCAACACAATCATGTATCATTGAAGGCCAAAAGTATCCAAGCCTTCGAATTTGATCAGATAGTCTATGTCCAGACTCATGGTAACCACAGACTCTAGCATGCACTTCTTTCATGATAACCATTTTCACTTCACCATCAATGCATCTGAAGAGATCTCCATCAAAACCACGCTTGTAGAGTACTTTTTCTAGGTGATATAGGATATAATAAAGAGTAAAATTGACCACACGTCGCTGAATTTGTTCTTTCCCAGCTCCTTCAGGTGGAAGTGTTCCATTTTGATGGTATTCCCCGATATGTGTCATCCATCCTATTGTATGAGCATAGGGTTCAGGAATGAGACTAATTTCATTAATCTTTTCTGTTCTGGTTTGTACATAAGGTGAAATTGTATGACGGTGGGAAAAAATGATGGTTGTTTTGTCCCGATTTGGATCGGGCAGAGCTATGGCGATATTATCCAATGCATCAGCATAAGCATTTTGTGATTGTTGGACATAAGAACATTTCGGTTACGAAAGAAATTCATCCATTAATTCTTTGATGTAATCATACAAAGGGATTAATTATTCTTTTCTGATGGAATAATCCCCCATTGAATTGTTTAATTACCAGGTCTGAATCACCTTTCCCTTTTAATTGAATCACTTGTGCTTGAAGTGATAATTCCAATCCTACGATGAGAGCTTGGTATTCTGATGCATTGTCTGTCCCGCCTCACAATAATGAGAAGGAATAAGGTAACACTGCCTTTTCTAGGTAAATAAGTAAAATTCCTGACCCAACTTTGTTGAATTTAGAATCATCCATTTTCTTCGATGTTGGACTTCTGGAAGCACCATCAAAGTAAATTTCCCATGTTTGAATAATACCTTGAATAAAGAAAACTCCCTTATCGGGAAGTTCAATATCTGAAGATATATCTTCTACTGAAGGGTGTTCAGTAAGGAAATCAGCTAGATATTGGCCCTTTATTGCCTTCTGAGAGAAATATTGGATATAAAATTACTACAAAATAACCGAACACCTTTCCAGACATTTTGTAAGAAATGGATGACTAAGGATGAATTTGAGTGGGTTATTGCGAGATACCAATTGGACCTTGTGATGTCGCAGTTAGTGTCTCAACTTCTAAACTGCAAAGATTAATTCTAGGAATCACTGCTCAATACATGAATATTGGGTTTCTTCTTCAAACATATTATGACTGAGATAATAGAGGATGTTCTCATTCCTAGCATCATTCTTCTGGGAAAGAATGGTACTCAATGATCGCTCTAAAGCTGTCACATAGAGGATATGTGGTCATCCTTCAACAGGTGGCATAAGTACCTGTGGGCTCAAGAGGTATTTCTTGAGAATATCGAATGCCTCTTGGCATTTTTCAGTCCACTGGTAAGTGACTCCCTTCTTCATCAATTTGGTGAAGGTTAATATTTTTCTAGACAAATTAGCGATGAAACGCTAAATATATGCTAACTTTTCTTGAATTCCTCTCAATTATTTCAAATTCCGAGGAGGTGAAATACCATGGATTGACTTTTTCTTCTCATGATCAACTTTGAAACCACGATGACATACAATAAAGATGAGAAATTTTTCTGAGGTTACCCCAAAAACACATTTTATGGGGTTTATCTTCCAATTGTGTTGTCGAAGTTTGTGGAATATAACTTTCAAATCACCCAACTGATTAGAAAGCTTCCTCGATACAACCACAAAATAATCCACATAAAATTCAAAAAACATCCCTAAAAATGGATTGAAGATACGATGAATTGCACACTGATATGTTGTGCCTGCATTATTTAGTCCAACGGGCATTAACCGATAGCAAAACACACCCTGAGGGGATCTACAGGCTGTAGATTGTTCATCTTCTGGAGCCATTCGGATTTGATTATACTCAGAATATCCATCCATGAAGGAATGTTCTTCATAGCCAGATGTTGTATTAATTAAGGGCTCTATGATCGGAACTGGAAAATCATCCTTTTTACAATGCCGATTAAGATCTCTGAAATCAGTGCAAACTCTAATGTGTCCATTATTTTTTTTCACAGGTACAATACTAGCCAACCATTTGGGATATTTAACTTCTCTGACGATGTTATCTTTGATAAGCTTATCCACTTCAGCTTCACATTTGTAAGCATAGGTTGGGTGTGTTCTTCTTGAAGATTGCTTAAATCCCCGATGTTAATCAAGAAAACCCAAGCGATGTGTAACAACATCAGGATCAGGACATGGCATCTCTCTATAGTTCAAAGAAAATATATCTCTATTTTTCATTAGAAATAAAATATGCATCTATTTCTCTTCAAGACTCATGGCCGCACTAATTAAAGTGGGTCATAGATATTCTTTTGTACCCAGATTGATTTATCTGAGTTCATCCACAGTCGTAGAGATACCCTCTTAATATGCTGGAAGAGAATATCTGGGATCTTACTCTTCTTCTTCAACATGTTTTACTTCTTCTGTTTCTACTTTCAAAGTAGATGATGAAGTATAATTTCCATGATTAATAGAGATGCAAAAATCTGAACATCTTGAAGAAGAGGCTTCCATTTCCAACCTGATTGATGATGAATGGTCATCCTTGGGGAATAAAGAGGAGATGATGGATTGGGAATCAACATCATCGTTCACTTCAAGTATTGATATAACTTTTTCTGGCCTGGTTGGAAAAGTATAGACTTGCTGGATTTCAGCAGATGAAATGAAGACATCTCCATTTGAGCTTTCATTATTGCCTTGTGGATCACCAATTTCTACCATGTTGTCTGGCTTGATTGCCTTAATTGAAATTGTGGAAGTCTCCATAAGAGTATTTTTATTTGGGTCTATCTTGTCAATTTTACTGATAGTAAACACATAATATTTACTCACATGTGCAATTGGATTTACTAGAATCTTATCCAAACCATATAGATCATTAACTTGGGTAATCTCCCTTGTTGTGGATTTCTCCTTTCCCTTCATGTGATAGAATTATTCCTCAATGTATTGAGATTCACATGTCTTGAACGGGGCCTTATCACCTTACAAAGTCCCATCTTGACCATAGAGAAAATATTTGAGACATTGATGGTATGATGATGGTATAGCTGCATGTTGATGCAGCCAGGGTCTTCCAAGAAAGATGCTAAAGGCTGAGTTTTGATCAAAAACCATAAAATCTAAATTGGATACAAGATCTAAAAACCGAGTTTAGATTGTAATCACTCCATGTGGTTCTTGTTCATTTTTATCATATCCTTGTAACATCATAGTAGAAGCAGATAAATTGGATTCTTGGAGGCCCAATCGATGAAGTGTACGAATGGGGATGAGGTTGACTCCTGAACCATTATCAATGATATCACTTCGAATGTCCACACCATTGAACATTCCAGATAAATACAATGGTCTAATGCGTCCATGCACGACATCATCATCATCTTCATCTGTGAAAGATATCACTTCATGGCATTCTGGAGGATTATTTTCAACATGGTAGGATTCAGCTGCAGCAATTTCATTTTCAAACTCTTGAGGACTTGACAAAGCCTCAATGAGTGCCTCCCGAAGATCCATTTATAAATTCAATCAATCAATAATTTATCACCTGTCCGGTACTTGGGCCAGTTGTTCCAATACATCATACTTTTGGTCCAAAGTTATGTGTTTCCCAACAGGAACATGTGGTTTAGCAGGTTCCTTGGAAGTTGATGTTTTGGAAGTTGATGCATCATGTATCCGAGTAGGAGTTGGAAATACCCCTGGCCTTGGAAGATCAGACCGATTAGGTCTATTTATCTACTGAGAGGATTAAGGTGGAACCTCCAACCGACCCTCCAGAATAATTATGCTAGTACTGAATCTGGTATTGGTGGAAGAATTTTCTTGTTATTGTTGAGCCCGCTGAAGGGCTCTGCCATGAGTTTCTACTGCATACACTGTTCTAGTAGGTGTAGAGTTGGAATAGTGGCTTCTAGGATATCCATGTATTCCTCTATATCCCATACCTCTATAACTCCCTTTGATTCTTCAATTTGATACAAGAAACCTAGTTTCATTGAGATTGAAACTATGACTGGCATAAGGATCGATTAAGTGGATCATATTAAGAGAACCGAAGATCATCTCTTCATCTAATGAAGACTCTGCCTGACTAGCCAATTTAGGCGATTCCATTTGGTGGGACGGTGCTTGTGGCTTCGGAGTAAATTGCATGAAATCTTCCAGATTTAAAGACAACATAGGCTTTGAGACAATTCCATCTTCATCTGATTGCTTTTCTTTCTTCGAATTATACTTCCCTTTTGAGGATTTTCCCTCTGAAGAGGATTTTGTTATGGAATCCATAGAAGAAGAAACAATTGATTTCATCATTTGAATTCTGAAACTGGCATGCGGTCAATTGAACATTTTCCTGAACATCAAAGCATTATATTTTTGCACATTTTTTCTTTTTACTTCTTGCCACTCGCATTCTCCCTCTATAACTGTAACAGTAACACATGCTACCTGGGCTGAAGAGCCTTTTAGTGTGACTTGTCCTGGGTCAACCATTTTTTTCATGAGTCCTTTGAAGTCAAAACGCTTCTGGATGGGATGACCCAACATTTGATGATAGGGGAAATATTTGGGACGATCTTCATCTCCTTCCTTGTTTGGCCTTTTGGTCTTGGAAACTGAACCAATTTATTTTCCAGAGCCAAAATGAAATTGCAAAGAGCTTTTTCATTTCAGAAGGAGTAAAATTCTCTATTCAGATCCTCAATTTGTTTCTGTCATTGATCACATTGATAATCATGACAAAACGGCCTTTGTTGTTGATGCTCAGGAGGTGGATCCCTTAGGGAAGATGAAGGTTTTGAATTAGAAGAAGGTACATGTTCTTGCTTAAGCATAAATGTATCAGTCTCTACTTTACCCATTATTCTTCCTGGAACTGAAGGAATTACATGAGATTTAGCCTTAGTCTGTATATGGGAATCTTCAATCTGTTGTGCGATTTAAGTAAGGTCTCGGAACCCTCCTATGTATTTCACAGGGATCAATAGCGTGTGTAATTAGTCATGCATATTTGCCACATATATTGGCAACATTTCTTCTTAAGGGAGTGCTACAATTAGTAAATATGTTAATCCCTTCTAGAGTGTAATGAAATCTGAAACCGTTTCATTCTCCCATTTCTTACAGTTTGTAAGATAAAAAACTATTGTGTTCAGAAAATTTGAGTTGAACTGAAGAAGGAATTGTTGATGGAGGTCTTCCCATCTGGTAATTGACAGGGATTGCAATCTTCTATACCAAACAAAAGCTGGTACTTGCAAGGTTCGCACGAATCATCTATGTTTCACTACTTCTTGTTGTTCTGGAGTTCCCATCATAGGATCGCTACAAGACACGTAATGCATCAAATGCTGTTCAGGATCGCTTGATCCACTGAATATAGGGAATACAGGTTTCCCAAAACATGATGGGGGAGGGATTGAATCTACCCATTCAGGGTAATCTCTCCTTTATGGATGAACCTGTGCACGCTTCCCTTCCATATTCTCTAACCAAGCTATTAATTACTCAATGGTAGTTATTAACTTTTGAGAAACATCCTGTTGAACTTGTACATGGGCGGGTGCAGTAATTAGAGTCTGGACAGGTATGGTAGCTGGTACTGCAACTGATGATAGCACCACCGATTGTTGTTGCATTTGACCCATAGGATTAGACCTGTGAGAGTGTACTGATAGAGGAGGATATTATTGATCCATCTCAGTAGCTGCAACAAACTCCCTTGGCTGACTGACTCCAGCATGCCTAGGAGGAAGACTACTCTGAAGTAGTTCTGCATTCATCTTCGTTAATCCCTTCATTTCTTCCTCTTGTTGTGAAAATCTTTTCTCCAGTGAGAGAAATTGGCCTTCTCCATAGGAAGGATATGTAACCAGATTCTTTCTCTTTCCATTGTTGGATCCGTTTCAGATAGGGGGAAGTGGGTTATTTGAAGGAAAACCCAGATTTTGGGTAAACCTTTGAGTTCGTGTATGCACACCATCTTCATTTGTGTCTTTGAATACAATTTCTTGAGAAGAAACCTCTTCATCTGAGTCCCTTGAGTGAGCCTCATGTTCTGGTCGATCAGCAACAACAGTATTAATGACATTAATTTATGCATAACGTATTGCATCCCCTCTATCAGCATTTCTACGATATTGTCTTCTTCTATGTCCCTGGCGATACATTGCCTTTTGTTGATTTGATCCTTCAAGAAATTCTTGATGAACCAAAAATTTTAGGGAATCTCCTGATAACATGGCTCTTCGTTCCTCCTATGGAATCTTCCCTAATCGAGAGAAGACCGACTTTCACTGAGAAGGGGATTGATGATTTGAAAAATTCCCCAGTCCGGTGGACTGGGGTTGTTCATGTCGCTCAACTCCTCGAAACGTATTTATTGATTCTGAGGGTTGGGTTAAAAGAGTGACTAGTCTGGAGAGTTGGGGTGGTTCATGACATGCTATATTTTAGACTTTCTTGAAAGATCTCATGATATTGCTGACATTAGTCTGGAAATTAGCTGGATGCATTAACTTGTATTCACATTAATCACCTGGCTAATATGAACACTGGATGATTTCTGACATTTCTGTCACATGATGATGTGTTTGCTGCAAATGAGAGGCATGTTTTATATTCTTGTTTGCTTGATGTAGGAGTAATTAAACAACATGTTATATTTATACATAATTTTGAGAAGAACTAGTTGAGGCCTCTTCTTTAGAAAACATTTGTTTACAAACAAAGCCAGTTGACTGTGGCCGGCCATGGGCAATAAAATTGCATGAGACCATCTTCAGCAGGCTTTACTGACTGGAGAGTACAGTAAAATTTAGTGCTCCATGAACACCCCATCCCCTTATATGAATACCAGATGGGGAATTTTCAATTAACTGAAGCAATATTCTTAGGGTGCCATGGAATGAACACTGGAGGGATCTCTGCTGCTTTTCAGTCATCGGATACCGATAGACTGAGAGAGATGCCGAATCAATCTGGCGTTGTAACCCTTTTATTATCTTGACCTGATATTAATGTTCATCATAAGATGATAATTTATTTTTCAACTGACAAATAGTTTTCCATATGTTGAGACGAATATCTTGAATACAATCTTTTATCAACACTTTTGGAATGTCATACTGAGAGTCATTAAAAGGCCAAAACATGACTGAAACATCACCTTTTGCCAGTTGTTTTCTCATATTTTTCACTTCCTCATTATCATTCAGGGAAGATTCTTCTACCTAATTTGACTAGATCCGACACTTCCTTGTTGCTTGATCAGATTCAATAGGATTGGTAGAGAATTCCCCGATCAATCTAGAAGATGAATGACCCGGGGGTGGTTCGGAGAATGACGTACACCCCGGGCTATCTTCTGGTCGAGAAATTATTTCACCTGCTAGTGATGAATCATCATACATGACTAATTTTACATTTTCAAGTGCATCAAGATAAGAGGGCTTTCTCGGCACTACAGTGTCCACTGGACCATTTTTCGGGCAATGTGAATCACTACTGCAGAGAGGACTTTCACAGCAAAATTCATCATCATGGGGAGGACCACCATGGAGGGATATAGTAAAAGATGAGATCTCTTTCTCCATGGTCTTCTGGCCACAAAAAGGGTTATTGTAGCTCTCATCTAAAGATGAAACTTCATGATCGACCGAACTGTCATGAAGCAATCTTTCATGAGGAAGTGTCTGTTGAAGACCTTCAGAATTAATGTTCCCACTATTCGGAAATGAGGGAGTTGAGTCTTGGATTAAAATAGATAACTGTCTAAGGGATTCAAGAACTCCAGTATCGATCAAGGCCTTGTTACATATTGCCTCTTGATTTCTTGACTATGTTGGGCGGGTCTTCTTCTTAGACCCTTCTTACTTGCCTTGGAACCCACTTGTTGACGAAAGTGGATACTCTGAGCATCTGTATGTTCCTGATTAGGAGAGATGGCCATGTTAGGCTAACGATCTCCACTCAAATCAGGTGTGTTTGCCTAACTTGGTTGTCCGTATGATATGGGGGAGTAGGCCGCACAACCCTCTTGGACTGGAACAGAGGTGTGTCTCTTCTCCGAAGTGATCTTTTGATGAGTCACTTCACTGGTAGGGATAGATTTTCATTTCTTTCTCTGTGTTGATGTTGAAGCTGTTATAATATCCTAGCAGGCATCTATAATATGAGCAGGGATTTGATTTTGCTCTTTCAGCATTGACATAATGTTATTAGTGACTTCACCTACTAGAACGGGAAAATACATCCATTTTTTGCTTAGAGTAGGTGTGTGTTTCTTCTCTTGTCCTACTTTTCTTGTTAGTGAATCCTAATAGTACTCATGTGTGGGGGAAGAGAATTGAGTTTGCCTCCTTTTTGTCAACGGAGATTTCTGACTGACCTCTCCTGGTGCTACCAAACAAGACTGTTGGTAGGCCTGATCAATACTAGTAGGTGTATATGCCTGCTGATTTCACTCCTCCAAATGTGGATGATGAACTTCCTTCAACACTGACAGACGAGGCTGCTGGCAGGATTGATGAGTGTAAGCAGGTGTATGTGCCATTTTACCAGTGGTCAACACATTGGGTAGGTGGGCTCCATCATATTTAGTCAGACAAGCCTGCTGACTAGCTGATGATTCATAAACTGGTGTGTGTTCCTGTCTATAGTACTATGCCGGAATTGCCTGGTGCGATTGGCGTGTTGCTGCCAGATGAGTCTAACGGATAGCGGGATTAATACGGATGGGTGTATGTGCTCGCTCATTGCTTGCCACCATGTTAGGTTGGTGGACATCTCCGGAGATGGCATAGATGAGAACCAACTCACTATTGACCGGATTTTGCCTCTGGCGTTTTGTCTTGCCTTCTCGGGTTCGAGGAACCTAAGCCGAATTCCTGGAAACTATACCCACATCATGTTGAGGGAGCATTGCTTCACGAGTCTGGCGGCGATTGTTGATGGTAACACTTGGGAAAGACTCATGTTTCCTTGAATTAAGGCCCTGAGGGACTTGGTCATTCACCTCCCCAGAATATGGGAGATAATGGTAATTGTGTTCTAGGGATAACGACCCGAAACGGTTGGAGACGGTGTTTGGAAACACCTGCTTCTTAATCACTGGTCATCGTTGTACGGACAACCTGTGTGAGTTGTTCACTTCGAGGGCTTGTCGGGCAGCCTCTAGAGATGGAATGGTACCGTATGGACGTTCCTCCTTAACCAGTGCATTTGATACCCAGTGATGAAGATGCTGGGTAGGTGATATCATCCTCAGAGCGGACAACGATCCAGCTGGAGTAGTAGCAGAGGCATTTACAGTAGAAGTATTCATGGTTGTGAACTTGAGAGAATCCAGCATTGAAAAGTATATGATCATGGAAAAGAGTGCATGTTTGATATGAAAGATGTAATCAAGATAAGTTCGGCCACTAAATCATTTCGATAAACACATATGTTATTGATTGTCCTGTTGGCCCTCTCATTGAGTTTTACTTAGGGGCCTAACAAGTAGGTAAACTATCATTTTAACTTGGTTAAGGATTCACGTCGGGTTCGCCATTTTTTGTTTCCCATTGGAATTGGGAATGACCATGTTGGATTAAGGTTCAAACATTCCATGAGGTTTCTAACGGGTTTGTTCGTAGAACCGGAAGCATACAATGATTCTATATTCATTTGGACATACTTTCCAAAGGCAGGTGCTCATTATTTATGCACCGATGAGGCTTAGGAATTTGCATTGGTAGAGAGGATGGGAGGTCAGACTCATCACACCTTTTGAGGAGAATTATTGTCTACTCTGTGACTCTCTTTGTAGATTTAAGTTATGATCGTGAATTCTTATTAAATTACCAAGTATTAAAATGAGAATTCCTTTATATCTGACAATCAATGATAAATATGTATGAAATTTGGGGAATCTTTTATATGTATTCTAGGTTCTTCATCGATAGAGAATCATCTGTGTTTGTTTAGATATTCTTAGTAAATGGTATCCTTTAATACATTATATATATGTATTTTGGTTGTTATGATAACCATGCTGGTTTTAAAGCCACTCAGTGGGGAACCTGAAGTTTATTGTCATTCAGAAAGACATAGATTATTTCAGAGTTGGGATCGCACCCGCTAATGGGCTACCTATGTTCCTTGTTTAGAGAAGGAATCATAACCCACGTAGTTCGAGTAAGGTAGTTTGAGGTTTATGTATGATTGATGGCTCAAAGAAATATGTCATAATTACATTTACACTTTAAGCTCACGTGAGTCATGATTGGTGTGAGAAACAAGAGGTATTGGTAAAACTAGACAATTACTCCATGAAGGATGCAATCATGAGAAATAATGTGGTGCTTATGTATCTGTGACTGCCAAGATAAATGAACATTATGATTTACTTCAGGGAAGAAACCCAGGAACAGGGTCTATAAAGGTATATGTACATTATGGAGATTTGGATACTCTAACATGGGGATTACTCCTGAGGAAGATTCCCAAATTAAGAGGGGAATTATGATTCGGTTTTACTCCAGAAAAAGGAAACTCAAAATCAAAATTAAATTAAGACTTGTTAAGTGAAATTAAGATTGGGGCTTACTCCTAAAAAGGAGGCCCGGGTTAAGGGAATAATGGTTGGGGCTTACTCTTAAGGAGGATGCCCAGAATTAAGGGGAATTGGACTGGAGCTTTCTCCTGAAATGGAGGCCCATTTTAAGGGAAATTATGAACAGGGCTTACTCTTGATAAGGAGGCCCACTTATAGGGTAATCTCATCTTAAAGGATGAGGTTTAATGAATGAAATCTCTGACTTTAGTGACATAAGGATGGTTAAATCACTAAGTTTTGAGAGATGTTCCACAGAATTCTTTTCAGATAAAGAATTCAATCAAGAAAACATTAAATAAATGGCATTGAAGATTGTCTTGAAGACTGAATCATGAACAGGAGAGGTGGAATGGCATAATATTTGTTAAATGGGTAGGAAGGTCACCCAAAAGAAAGCATGGCGCTTATGTCCTGGGGGGTCACGCAAGTAATGCATGGGAACACAAGTCTTGGTTGCACAAGTATAATTGTGCGACACCTATATACTATGGTGATAGTTAACCAGTTGGGTAATACTTGGGCGATCCTTGACCAAATCCTTTAGAATTATCTCGTGGTACTTCCAGAAGAGTGGCACGCAAGTTTCAATGAGTAGGTAAGGAGGCACGCAAGTGTATCTATTTCCCTTAAGGGTAAAATGTTGAGAAAATTATTGTTTTCAACAATACATAATAATGTTATTTAAAGGGGAAGGTTATTGAGAATAATACTATGTCTCTTTAAAATAATTTTGATGCTCAAAAAGACCCTTAATTATATTCTAATGATTTTATTTAGTATTTTGTAGGAATGTTTTAATTTATTTTACTCTTGAAATAATGAGAATTTATTACTAGTGCAGAATCTGCTTTAGCGCGTTCTGGAATCCCTGTTCATACCTTACATAGATATATATATATAGCGGAATTTGTTTTAGCACGTTCTGAAATCATTGTTCATACCCTATGTGGATAAACTTAGTGTAAGGATGAAAAGCGTGTGTACTTTTGGAAATGGGAGAAACGTACTGTTAAACAACCATACATTTTCAGTAATGTATGGAAGAAGAACCTTACATTTTTGGTTATCAGTAAAGTATGGACGAAGAAACTTATGTTAGGATGGATCCTTACGTTTTGTTTATCAGCAATGTATGGAAGGAGAACCATATGTAAAAACTAAACATTATGTTTGTTTCTCAGAAGTATGGTTCATTAACCTTACTTTTGTAAACAACCATACGTTCATGGAAAAGTATGGATCATGTAAAAGTATGTATCTATTACCGTATGTTTGAGATTTGAAGAAAGCGTATGGATGATCAACCCTACATTTATAATTCAACCTTATGTTTTCAACCTTATGATTGAAGAATATGTCATCAACCCTACATTTGGAGGCCACATCATCGACCATACGTTTGGCATCAGAAATTTTGACAGACGATATTTTTATGCAGCAGTCAGCAAGCTGATTTTTTGCCGGATTTCCAGCCGAATTTAATGTCATTTTTAAAGTACGACATTGACATATTCAAATCCATTTTATCAATGGATTTAAGATCGAATTAAAAGGAGATTCTTATGCCGAGTCTTTAGGGGAGTTAAAACTTCTCTGTAAATTCAGATTTTTGAATATCACAAATAAAAAGGCGACTTTTATGGATCTAAATGTGCAAGAGATATGCTCATGTTTATTATATATGTTATCTCTGAAACACCAGGTACAAGTGTGTATGGTGATCGATTTTTTATAAAATATTTTTAAAACAGAGACTGTAAAAATTCACGATTGATCTGCTGATTAAAAAAGACCGTCAAAGATCTGTTCATTTAGGAATAATGAACTCGATAGAAGTTTCACCTGTTCTGTATCAAATATCTACTATAGATCTACTACTGCTGAAGTTGTTAACTATATCACTATATCTACTGCAACCGGATTGACTCAGAACTGCTTCAACTTGATATTCAATATTTTTAGAGATGATAATCCATCTGCTGTCAATTGCATTCTGTTGAAATTGTGAAGATTAATCGGAGAAATTCTTTCTGAAATTCTTTTTATTCTTGAGTAACCAACTTCAGGTTCTATGTTGTGTAGGTTTGTGTTTGAACCATAAGGCTTTGTTTTTCCTTGGATTGTACTGGTGTCAACTGCCTATACTCAGTTGTGAACTGTTCTGTGGAAAAGAGGACCAGATAGTGAAAATCACCAAGCTCGTGGAGTTGAATGTTGTTGGAGTGGACTAGGGGCCTTCTGTTCCCAGAACCACTATACATCTTTGTGTCCCTACTATTATTTATTTTTTCTGCATGATCAAATCTGATAAAGCATAGAGGCAGAACTTGTTCAATCAAATAGTTACTGAAAAATTGGAAAAGACACAATTCACGCCCCCTCTTGTGTATAATATGTAGATTCAGATCCAACAATTGGTATCAGAGGTGGAGCTTCTGATAGAGCCTTATAAAGTTAGAAGCATTTAAATATTATACAACATAGCATGATGACTTATACAAGAGAAGTCATGTCGATGGTAATAGCACCATATTTTAGTAGAGATAACTATGGCTGTTGGAAAGCGCGCAAGATAATATATCTGAAAAACCTCAGATATAAAGTCTATTCAACGATTTGGCTCTTTATGAAAATCCAGAGACATGGAGTGCTGCTACAGAGGCAGAGTATGATATGAAATCGAAGGCTATGAATGCAATAATCTGCGGTCTAGGACCAGATGAATTTAATAGAGTATCTCAGTGCCCAACAGAATATGAGATGTAGAAAACAATAGCTATGGAATATGAAGGAACAACAAATGTGAGCCATATGAGATATGCAACTGCAAAACTGAAATTTGATACTTTCAGAATGTTTGAAGGTGAAATCATTACCCAAATGAATGGGAGATTGATAGAAATTGTCAATAATATAACAGATCTAGGAGAATCTATTGTGATGGTTCATCAATCATTAAATGTTCTGAGGGTAATGCCTACTCGATGGAATGGTATCTATGCTGTAATCAGAAAATCAACTCCTGTCAAAGATCTGCCCATGAGAGAGCTGATAGGTACACTGATGATTTATAAAGCTGAAATTCAAGATGAGGCTAATGAACATAATGTTCTTATAAAAAGTGAAGATACTGACTTGAAGATAACTTCACAAAAAATTAATAGAAAGATGAAGAATATAGAAGTCAAATCTAAATCAGAAAGCTCTGAATCATCAAACTCAGATAAAGAATTGGCTCAGCTAGCCATGAAATTTAGAATGTTCTACATCAAGAAAAGAGGCTTAAAAAATCATATAAGGGAGATAATAAGGAATTAATTTGTTATGAATGTAAGAAGATGGGGCATATTAGACAATATTTCCCACAATTGAAGGATTCAAAGAAGAAGAAATTATTCAAAAGAAATGACTATGATCAGAAACACAAGAAATCTATGAATGCCACTTGGAGTGTATCTGAGGACTCCAGTAGCTCTTATGAATCAATATCAAATAAAGAAGAAGTCAATCTAAAAAAAACATGTGTTTTATGGCTGAAACTGATGAGGTACACTCATACTACTCTTCTAAATCAAATTCGGAATCAAGCTATACAAATGAAAAACATTCAGCCTACTGCAATATGCTTGAAAAAAAGATATGACTCACTATTTAAGAATCATAAGTCACAAAAAAACATACATAAAGCATTTTCATATGAAAGAGATACAATTCTGAAAAAACATAAGGAATTTAATAATAAATACAATTCTATTAACACTAACTATATTAATTTTGAATCAAGAATAAAAACACTACCAGATGAAGTAAAATATTACAAACAGGATACATTGGTTTTTCCAAAAGGAGAAAATTCATTAAATGATATTCGTGGAAAAGAATTCATTAAAAAGGATGGATCTAGAATTGGCAGTAAAGGTGAAAACCCTAAGCTATATAAAAATTGTTTTCTTCCTAGCTCTAAAAAGGTTAATTGTAATTTTTGTGAGACAAAGGGACATATAGCTAAATAATATTTCTTAAGACAGCCTCACATTTTTTGGTATTAAGAAAGCCTATGTTTCAAAAGACTTATATGATTCATCTGATTTTAAAAGAACAAAGAAAATCTGGATACCCAGATCACTACTAGCTAACACACCAGGACCCAAGAGAATATGGGTACCAAAGAAATTTGTTTGAATGTCTTTTCATGTAGTAGGACACTAGAGAAGAAAATATATATGGTATATGGATAGTGGCTGCTGAAGACATATGAGTGGAAACTCATTGAATTTTTTTCACTCACTCAAAAGGAAGGAGGACATGTCACATTTGGTGACAATGCCAAAGGAAAAAATCATTGGCATTGGAACTGTTGGAGATCCAAAAACAGTCTCAATCAACAAAGTACTTTATCTACAAGGATTAAAACACAATATGATAAGTATCTCTCAAATATGTGATGATGGATATACTATTGATTTTACTAACAATTTCTGTACTGTATCTAAAGATAAATTGTTTAAATTTAAAGCACCAAGAACTGATAATGTCTATACTTTGGATTTAAATTCCTTGTGTAAACAGCAAGTAAATTTCATGAATTCTAAAGTAAGTGAATCCTGGATCTGGTATAGGAGACTTGGACATTTCAATATATATTCTTTACATAAATTATCTAGGAATCTTATAGTTTCTGATTTACCTAGTCTCAAATTTGAAAGTGACAGATTTTGTGATGCAAGTCAACTTGGCAAGCAACACAAATCATACTTTAAATTTGTTAATAATCATTCTAAATCTAAACCTCTAGAACTTATTCATATTGATTTTTTTGGACCCTCAAGAGTAGAAAGCTTAGCTAGAAAATTATATGAATATGTTTTAGTTGATGACTATTCAGGATTTACATGTATTTTCTTTTTAAAATTCAAAAATGAATATTTTACTTTATTTGAATGTTTCTGAAAATCTGTTCAAAATGAAAAGGGTTTTAATATAATATCATTGAGAAGTGATCATGGTGGAGAATTTGAGATCCAGTAATTTAATTTCTTTTGCTCAAACATGGGTATTAAACACACTTTTTCTGCACCCAGAACACCTCACTAGAATGGGATTGTAGAAATGAGAAATATAACAATTCAAGAAATGGATAGAACCATGTTAAATGAATAAAGTCTACCTATATATTTATGGGCAGATGTTTTGAATACAGCTTGGTATATAATTAATAGAGTTTTAATTAGATCTACTTTGAAAAAGACACCCTATGATCTCTGGAATAACAGAAAACCTAAAGTAAATTACTTTAACGTCTTTGGATGCAAGGTCTATATCTTAATCACCAAGGATAATCTTGGAAAGTTTGATCCAAAATCTGATGAAGGTATTTTCTTAGGATATTCTTCTACCTTCAAGGCTTATAGAGTTTATAATAAGAATTCAAGGATTGTTGAAGAATTAGTTCATGTGAAATTTGATGAATCTTATCCCTTTGAGAAAAGGACAGATCAAATGGATGAACTTGACTCTAATGATAACATGATACTTGAGAACTTAAAGAATTATTTTGAAAAGGATATAAAAGAAATTCAGTCCAGATCAGAGGCAAATGATACTAAAGAACCTTTAAATATATTACCTAGACAGTCTAGGACCCTAAAAATCAATTTTTAGAATCTGTGATAGGTGACTTAGATTCAGGAATTCAAACAAGAAGAAACTTAGGAAACCTAGTGGAATTCCCTACCTTCCAATCTCAACAAGAACCCCAGACTATAGAAGAAGCTTTAGATGAATAAATCTGGGTAATAGCAATGAAAGATGAACTAAACATGTTTAAAATAAATGAAGTTTGGGAATTAGTGGAATGACCAAAGAATTATCCTGTAATAGAAACCAAATGGGTCTTTATAAATAAAAAAGATGACCAAGGCACAATAACTAGTAATAAAGAAAGATTAGTTGCTAAAGGATATAATCAAGAAGAAGGAATAGATTATGAAGAGACTTTTACACCTGTAGCCAGGTTAGAAGCCATAAAAATCCTTTTAGCCTATGTATCTTATATGAATTTTAAATTATTTCAGATGGATGTTAAATCTACCTTTTTAAATGGATATTTATTGGAGGAAGTTTATGTTGAGCAACCTCCTGGTTTTGAAAATTCTCAAAAACCAGATTCTTTTTTTAAATATTCTAAAGCTCTGTATGGCCATAAACATGCACCTAGAGCTTGGTATGAAAGATTATGTTCTTTTCTTTTGAAAATTGATTTTACTGTTGGAATGGAAGAACCAACACTCTTTAAGAAAAATATGGAATATAATGTTTTATTTATTCAAATTTATGTTGATGATGTAAACTATGGATTAACTAATAAAACTCTTTGTCATGAATTTTTGAAATTAATGCAAGAATAATTTGAAAGGAGTATGATGGGGGAATTAAATTACTTTTTAGGTCTTAAAATATTTCAAAAATATTTTTGAAATGTTTTAAATCAAAAAAAATACATTACTGATTTACTTAAGAAATTTGGAGTTGAAAACAGCAAGCCATTTGCAACTCCTATGTGTACTAATATAAAACATGATTTGGTTGAAACTGGGAAATCAGTTGACAACAAGTTATATAGAGGTATGATTGGTTGTTTGATATATCTTACTGCTAGAATGCCAGATATAATGTATTCATTATGTCTTTGTGCTATATTTCAATCAAATCCTAAATAATCTCATCTAACTACTGTTAAAAGGATTTTTAGATATTTAAAAAAACTATTTCTCTATCTCTTCATTATCCTATATCGTCTAATTTCAATTTGATTTTATATTCAGATGCAGACTATGGAAGTTGTAGATTAGATAGAAAAAGTACATCCGGTACATGTCACTTTTTAGGAAAGTCATTAATATCATGGTCTAGAAGAAACAACATTCAGTTTCCCTATCAACAGCTGAGGCAGAATATGTTTCTACTGCCAGTTGTTGTGCCCAAGTATTGTAGTTGAAAAACACTCTTATTGAGTTTGGATTGAATTTTAATAATACTCATATTTTATGTGATAATACAAGTGCAATTAATATTTCTAAAAATCCTATTAGTCATTCTAGAACTAAGCACATTGATATAAGGCATCACTTTTTTATAGATCATGTTATTAAAAAGGATATATTTTAAGAGTTGATAAATACTAAAATTCAATTAGATGATATTTTTACTAAACCACTTCCCATTGCAAGGTTTGATTTTATTAAGGGGGAGCTATGTTTATTTAATTTTAAATAATTTTATTATTTTTATTTTTATATACTTTTATTTTTGTAAATATTATTTTGATTATTGAATACTACATATGTTTTTCTTTCTTTCATCATATGAAAATATTATTTGTTTTAAATATATGTAATGATTAGTAATTACATGGGAATCAAGGCTATCAGATCCTTTTCGACTTCTAAACCGTTTCTCTTCTATCGAAACCCTTTCGAAATCCAAAAATGGCACTTTCTCTCATATACCCTGATCTTCGAATCTCTGATACCCTAACCTTAAACCCTTCAGATAATCTTGGATAAATGGTAAAAACTAAAATATCCAGTGAATCCGAGCCATTCAATGTCAAAAGACAATGCTCTAAGGGAAGAAAAATTTTACAGGGCAAGGTAATCGATCTCGACTGGTTATTTCAGACAAATCCGTTGTTGAATCAAGCACTGTTATTTCTGAATCTTGAAAAGATATTCAATAGGTAAAATACAGAATTTCGGTATGAAGTAGAACTTATGTACTTATTCAAATATCTATAGTTTAGTCTGGGTGATACTGGGGACAATATGTTGGCTAAGATAGAGGGTAGATATTTCTCAATCTCATCAGTAGATATTGGTCAGATTCTTAACTACCCTCATGAGGGTGTTTTTCATTTCTATTTTAAAAATATTGGAGATTCTGTGCATAAATCCGAGGACATCATGACTTTTCTTTTTGGTACTAATACTATAAAGAAATGGTTTGTCAAGGATTTGGATCCTGATTAGAAGATTTTGGTCAAATTTATTCATAATGGAATAGCTCTAAGAATGGCAGTAATGGAAAAGATTATGTATCCTGATATGTATATAATGTTTCTTCTCTTAAGAGATATTATGTTAAACTTTCCATGATACATGATAAGTTATCTCAATTACTGCTGTCAAAGAAATGCCCAGATGAATTTCTACCCTTTCGGTCAGTTTATTTCTAAACAGCTATTTAAGAAAGACATGGTGAGATTAGTGGATGCTCGAGTGAACTTTCATCTCAGTAATACGTTTAATGTTGGCACTTTAAGGAAGGTTTGATATTTCTGGAGCACCATTAAAGGAAAACTTTTTCCAGTATCAGCTGAGGATGGCTCAGAGAGTGCTCAGGCTCAACCTGCTAAGTCCAAGGGCGGAAAAGCTGAATCTAGAGTTAGTAATGTAGCAAGAAGTATTTTCTTTGAAGAGGAAGATGTTGAGGAAGACACAAGTCGGGAAGGACTTCAATCAAAAAGAAAGAGACATGTCAATGAGCAGATTACATCCCATGTATTGAAAACTACCATAAAACCTTTATTTTCTAATTCTTTTGTAAGGTAAGCTGTTCTTGATAAGACCATGGAAGATGTTTCTAAAAGAACAACACCAGTAGAGGGATCAGGAGTTCAAGAAGAAGCTCAGAGGGAGGCTCAGCCAAAAATTCTAGATGATGTTGAAGTTTCAATTCAACAAGAACAAGAGAATGAGGTAGTGCCTGATGAAGAAGTGGCCAGACCTCGGGAAACTACTGAAAATATTGTTCTTGAAATTACAGTGGACGACAAAGATGCAGATGAATGTGATGATCATTCTTTTGAAGCTCCAATAGAGGTACATCAAGAGGATTATTCTGTGGAAGAGTTAGAAAACACTAAGGAAACATTTGTGGACCAACCTTCTCAGGACCGAGAAAAAGAAAAATCAGATGCTGAATCATTACCTTTGGTACTGGTACATCAACCTGATCATGTGAATATGAATCAAGCACAGGGTGCCTCTGATTCGAGAAAAGAATAAATTGAAGAACTGAACAGAAAAGTTTCACAGTTGAAATCTGAGAATGTTTAACTAAGAAATGCCTTAGACATAGAACATTTGAAATTCCAAAAGCTGAAGGAGTGTACAGTTTCAAGGCAAGAAGTTGAAATTTTTACAGAGGATATGCTGACTGGAGTGGCTCAATTGAAATATGAAATGGTTATGAATTCAGATTCATCAGATATGATGTTGTTTATGGAGAACCAATTTGCATCAGTTGAAAATAGTGATATTAGTGGATCAGGTACTTCACCTTACTTAATCAGAAGGTTTCAAGCTATCACAACTGTGATGAGAAACATGAATGACATGTTACATGATATTTAATGCAACGGTGCTCCATTGACAGTGTTTTTGGACAATCAAATGTTCTTAGTGGATCAATTGAAATCTAGTGAGCCATCGATCAAAATTATTTTAAATCAGTTGTCAGAGAAGATGTCAGTATCTGTTGAAAAATAGGAAAGGATTCATGAATTTTTCAGAGTCAATTTAATCGAGGATATTTATATGACTTAAAAGAACATGGAGCTCATTATCAAACTTGGATATGGGATGATGAAGAGACTTCGGGAAAAGTTTACAGAAATCAAGTCTGCAATCCAGAGGAGATAGAACATGTTGCCTATCTTACCCAGACATTGATTCTCGTGTATATCATTGTCATGTATATACAACTATTTTTTAATGAAAATTTCATTCATTGTTTATTGGTTTCTTTCTCTATTTGTTTATTACTATTTTAAGTTAACATATGCTAGTATATCAGATAAATTTACTATTAAACATTTTATTATAGCAGTTGCTAACAGTTCAGTGCAATATTAAAATTGTTAAAATCCATGATTTTTTTCATTCATTTTGAAATCACAAATAGGGGGAGAATTTGGATAAACAAAACATCAAAATATCAACCTTTTATTTTGGGGGATAATTCATTTTATTTAGTTGAAGAAAGTTAAATGAGAAATTAAAAGAGAAATTTGGATTTGTAATTATCTTTTTGGTGGAGATGTTAAAAATGGATAAATTTAAGGAACAAATATTTTTTATATATATTGAAAACTATATTTAATTAATTTTGTAATGTTGATTTCATTAATTATTTTATGGGTTTTTGTGATCATCAAAAAGGGGGAGATTGTTGAGAAAAGTATTGTTTTCAACAATACATAATAATGTTATTTAAATGTGGAGGTTATTGAGAATAATACTCTATCTCTTTATAATAATTTTGATACATAAAAATACCGTTAATTATTTTCTAATGATTTTATTTAGTATTTTATCGGAATTTATTAATTTATTTTACTCTGGAAGTAACGAGAAATTATTACTAGCACGGAATTTTATTTAGTGCGTTCTGAAATCACTGTCCATACCTTACATAGATAACTATAGCGTGGAATCTGTTTTAGCGCGTTCTAGAATCATTGTTCATATCCTATGTGGATAAACATAGCGTATGGATGAAAGGCATGTGTACTTTTTGAAATGAGAGAAAAGTATGGTTAAACAGCCATACGTTTTCAGAAATGTATGGAAGAAGAACCTTCTGTTTTTGGTTATCAGCAAAGTATGGAAGAAGAACCTTACGTTAGGAAGGAACGTTACATTTTGGTTATCAGAAAATTATGGAAGGGGAGTCGTACGTAAAAACTAAACGTTATGTTTGTTTCTCAAAATTATGGTTCATCAACCTTACTTTTGTAAACAACTATATGTTCTTGGAGAAGTATGGATCAAGTAAAAGTATGGATATTTTACCGTACGTTTGAGAGTTGGATAAAGAGTATGTATGATCAACCCTACGTTTATAATTCAACCTTACATTGTCAACCTTAAATTTGAAGACTATGTGATCAACCCTACGTTTGGAGGCCACGTCATCAGCCTTACATTTGGCGTTGGAAATTTTGGCAGACGATATTTTTATACAGTGGTCAGCAAGCTGGTTTTTGGGCGGATTTCAAGCCGAATTTAATGTCGTTTTTAAAGTACGATTTTGACTGATTCAAATCCATTTTATCAATGGATTTAATATCGAATTAAAAGGAGCATTTTATGCCGTGTCTTAAGGGGATTTACGACTTCTCTAAAAATTCAAATTTTTTATTATCGATAATAAAAAGGCAAATTTTATGGATCTAAATGTGCAGGAGATATACTCATCTTTATTATATATGTTCTCTATGAAACACCAGGTACAAGTGTGTATGGTGATCGATTTTTTATAAAAGAGGTGGTAAACAGAGACTGCAAAAATTCACGATTGATCTGCTAATTCAAAAAGACCATCAAAGCTCTGTTCTTTTATGAAGAAGAAACTCGATAGAAGATTCAACTGTTCTGAATCGAATATCTACTGTGGATCTATTACTTCTGAATTTGTGAACTATATCTCTATATCTACTAAAACCGGATCGACTCAGAATTTCTTCAACTTGAAAATCAATATTTCTAGAAATGACTATCCATCTGCTGTCAATTTCATTCTGTAGCAATTGTGAAGATTAACAGGAGAGAGTCTTTATAGAATTATTTTTATTCTTGAGTAACCAACTTCTCGTTCTAAGATGTGTAGGATCGTTTTTGAACCAAAAGGATTTGTTTTTTCTTGGAATGTAGAGGTGTCAAATTCATGTACTCAGTTGTGAACATGTCTGTGGAAAATTGGACCAGATAGTGAAAATCACCAAGCTCATGGAGTTGAGTGTTGGTGGACTGGACATGGGTCCTTCTGTTCCCCGAACCACTATACATCTTTATGTCCATGCTTTTATTTATTTCCACTACATGATCAAATCTGATAAAGCATAGAAGATAGAACTCATTCAATCAAAGATGTACTAAAAATTGCAAAAGACACAATTCACCCCTCTCTTGTGTATAATCTGTAGATTCAGATATAACATAAAACACTTCATCTGGTAAGTGTTAGTGAATTCTAACACTTATTCCTTATTCCTTTTTTTAACCTTCCATTATAGGTTATGAATTATCTTAGAAGTGTTTAGAATACTTTAAGAAGAGACTTGGGCTTTCAGAACACTATATCAGAATTCTGGAAAAAATCCTCCTCTAATGGGGTGTGCACCGGGGGTATTTATAAGATGGAGATGACCCTGGGCGATTTTTAACGAGGGCACGCAAGTCACCTGCACGACGATTTGGGCGGTGCAGAACTATAATTGCGTGACCATTCTAGAACATGTGAGACCTATGGTCAACATTCTCCTTGTTCATCCCTTTATCTTTTTTTGATGTTTATTCAAAGGTTGAATCTTCTTTATTTGAGGTATTTCTCTTTCCATTTCGTTTAGACTCTGTGATGAAAAAGGAGCGTCAACAATCATGTGCTAAAATATTTTTAGATTTCAAACAATACGGTTTATCATGATATTTTCCTCGACAAATTTTAGTAAAACACTCTATAAACGAATGATATAAAATGTTTTTTGGTGTTATGTCATTAATATCACTTATAGTTTTTTTATTCAATAATGAATTTGAAATAGACCCCAAGAAGGGGATGGTAAAACATAACATTTTACATCCTCAAAATATTAGAGAGTTCAGAGGCCACCAAGGATATATAGACTAATTTCTTCACTTATTAACCAACCTTGTGCAAAAATGTACAACCATCATCAGGTTGAAAAAAATTGGGTTACATATATGGAATAAAGATTGTTAGTAATAATAAAATACTATCAATAAATATATCTTTATCCCACCAGTACCAAAGCCTCTTATATATAGACAGACACATATTTTTTTATCTGACAACCCTACAGAAATCACTAGGTGATTTCATATTGAAAAAGATATTCACTAGAATATAAATATTCTAAATTAAAATATATGAACTATGATAGATGTTGAGAATCATTAATAAGAGATTTGAAGAGCTATTCGGTACTAATCATTGAATTCATAAAATTGATGCACTACGTGAGGCATCATGAGATCTGTTAGGTCTCTTGTATAAACCCAATCAAATACATTCACAATCATCCAATGTTCACAAGATATATGAAATCATAATTATTTATCCTACATTAGTTATTAATTTATTTTTTTCCTCAATAAGTGGTGGAATTCAAAGAATTATCTACTTCTCTAGAAGAGAACCCCTTGGTAGAAACGAATTCATTGAGTACCAAACTACTTGATGAAGAGGTTTTCTATATTAAATAGGTCCCCCATATGTGGGTAATTATTTTTGATGGTGTATCTAGATGCTTTATGGGGAAGATGATTGAAGACCCCAAGCTCCAAAAATTGGGGATGTATGTATTTCTAATATATCATGTAAATGAAAACATGCTTTACTTCATACTATTATTTGATGGGTTAACAAATAATAATGTATAATTTTATGCTCTCATTTTAGGGATAGAGCCAAAACATTATATACATATATATTTCTTGAGGATAAATGGAAATTTTGATCATGTAATAGTGATGAAAAAAATGAGGTTATTCTGTTAAGAAATGATTATCTAACCCCTACCAAATGACAACTAAGGACTGATGGTATAATTCCTCTTATACCTAATGTTGATTCATGTTCAATGATACTAAAATTCTCAGCCATATTCCCAAGATGATATAGCCACAAAACTAGTATATATAGACATGGATAAAACATCCATGAGTATTATGTATGGCCTGATGGTCTCATCTTTCAATCATACAAACACTGCTAAAATTGATTAGATTATCCTAATTCATTAACCATATGGTCTTACCATTAGTCAGATGAAACCAATTGTAGACTAACATCAAAAGGAAGATCTCCCATCACATGAAGATAGGATGGAGAAAATATGAAATGAATAGTTAAATTTGTTCAATATGACATCATCAATCAAAAAAAAGGTCCTCTATAAGTGGATTATTGATCGAGTACTTCTTAAGTGTATTGTTGGAGAATAGACTAGTTTTCTAGGAAGGTAGTTCACACTGAAGCTTGCAGAGACAAAAAACCAGGACTCATTAATTCCCACAAAATCTAAATTCTTTGGTACTAGTTTCCCACTACAAATCACGACTAAACTAAATTCAAAAAAATGTTACATTCCTTCTATGTTAATTCCATGTCTATTTACTAACCCATGGAGTTCCTTTACATTTCATAATACAGCTAGGAATATTCTTTATGGTGAATAGGCATCGTGGGGCCATATCCTCTTTCTAAAGAATTTCAGTTTATGTTTATTCTTAATGACACAAAGTTCGTTTACATGTGGGATGAAGCTATAACCCTCAAAGAAGTCAGGAAAAAGAAAAAAATTCAGCTTTTTTAAGACCAATATCATCACCATATTTGGGGTCCAATATACAATACTAATTGAAAGTGGAAACAATTTATGTTCTTCTAAATTTTAGAAGCTATACCAGGGGAATAAAATCAATTACAACCCTTAATAAGGATATCATGAAGTAGATGGTGGATAGATAAAGGACTCCAATAATACCGTATAAAAAATAGTCCAAAATATGGTAGACAATAAAAACAATTAGGGATGGAAAAGTTCTTATATGGCTTGGGGGATTGCTAGACCATAACCTACACAACTATAGAGGTGACCTAATAATATATAGTATACATGAGAGAATTGTCCATCCCATCAAGCTTAAGTTATCCTATAATATTTCCTCAAAATAGATATGGTTTTAGTCATCATGAAATCAATGATTCCAATAAATAATCATTTGATGATGTATCCAAAATGGTGGGGAGACCGTATTCCATTCTTAAGGTCTACTATAATAGTGATTATTATTTGATTTCTATGGATGGAATTATTTCCATGGTTCACACAAATACATGGTTAATCATGAAGTATTTTGGGCAATCCCATATTATATATTCCTTATTGCATGATGTTAAACTACATTGTATATCACGTTGATTTCCTGAGGTTAAACTATATGGTAGATTTTCCAGATTGTAGGTTGATAAAGTACATGGTGGATCATCCTAATCACTTGATGTTAAACTACATGGTAGATCATCCTGACCACAAGACCTTAAAAACCATGGTAGGTTAATTTGATCTCATAATGTTAAACATCAAAGTATATAATCATGATCATATTATATTAAAATACATTGAAGATCACCTTTATCAAATGATAGTAAACATTATCGTAGATTATGAAAATATCAATAACAATAAACTCCATGGTAAATCATCTAGATCATGTGATGTTAAATTGTATGGTATATCAGACTGATCAAATGACGTTAAACTACATGGTATACGTTCATGGTCCCATAAAGCAAAACTACACACTCAATATTTCTTACCTGAACATAAAAAAGAATACATTTCTATACAAGTAGTAATCTAATTAACTGTATAGAATCAATGTTCTCATCACATGATTTCAAACAAAATGGGAATCATTCTTTCATTGAATGATTCACCAAACACTAGCTATAAGTATGCTTAAAAAATATTAGATAATTATGCTACGATGGCAACATGAAAATCCTTGATAACTATTGAAATTGATATCTAGTGGAGATTATCACTCAAAATATTACCATTTTTCATTAATTGTCATGGAGGGATAATAAATTGGATAATAATTGAAGGATAAAAATATATTCATTTAAATGGAAACAAATAATGAAAAACTAGATACCAGGACCTCTCCATATAGTTAGAGAATTGGGAGATCAATGTAGTTCCAAATCAGGATACTCTATGGAATGTCAAATAATGAACTAGGTTCTAGTCTCAACAATTTCCCCATATCAATGTTCATATTTTTTATCATTCTACATTCAATCCTACCTTCTGAGCCTATTCCACAAATCAATGCCCTTAATTGATAGATTTCTCAATTAAACAAATTTTTGGTTTGATACTATAAAGTTCCTAATAAATCAACTCATCCTCTTGATGAATCTCCTCCTATATGGTCCTCTACTCTAAAACATCACCCAGTCACCATGAAGCTATCTCAGGATTCTATGATACTACATTAAGAATGATATTTTAGGCCATGTAATATATAATTTAAAGGTGATAATGGAGTTTTGTAGTTCTATCCTAAGAATAAAGAACTTATTATAATATTTGATGATGTGTATGATAATCAAACCAACCATACATGATAAAATAAAATAGGTAGCATTATTTGGATATTTTTGTCTTCATGTTTTAAAGGGGGTCTGAGATACAAGGATCCATACATCCTTCCATATTTCACTATGGGAAACATGACGGGTATCTATATCCTGTGAGTCCACCTTAGAATCAATCTTGGATGGTAGAATATTTTCTATAATAAATTATACTAGATTGGGCCTTGACTAAATATCCCCAATGAGTATTTATTCTATAGCTATCTCCTCCCTTGTAATTTCAGTAGGTAGGATGATCAAAAAATTGGTTTCAACCAAAGATACTTTTAGAAATAATTATGGAATCATAAGACTAATGTACTTAATATATATACATTGAAAAATTAGGGACTGAATGGAAGAGTTTTTTAATCACATTAATTATAATGAACCCGAGCATTCCTAACAACCATTCATCCATCACTTAGAAAAAATTATGTTGCATCCTCTTCTTGTAAGTGGTCATCAGGATCTTCCAAGGACACCTATGGTGTATGCCAATTCATGGTTTTTTCCGAAATATCAAGATGATTTTCCACAGATACTAATCACATTGGAAAAAAATTATAGAATGAGGATAAATAGATTACTTTAAACCCCTCGAATTTGAGTCACTATATTTCCTATGACAGTGCTCTCTATAGAAATATGTTTCATATGATTAGACAAAGAAACATCCACTAATAAATCTCCAATAAATGGATAGTGTTTTTGTCATTATGAATTTATTCCCCTAGGACTTTGGATCCCCAGATTGGACTCCATGGTCCAGGGTTCCCCATGTTATTCCAGAATAACCAAAAATCTTATCATATTCATCTCTGATGAATCAAGGTCAACATGCCCATGGGAGGTTGAATCCCGATCGCTCACCAGAAACACATGAATTCATGTAAATATTGATTATTTAGTGCATGAAGACACATAAAATGATAACTAAATAAGGAGATTCAATAATCACATTTGATACCAAAAAATAGATATATTGTCATCTATATCGACTAAAAATGCATGATGGTTTGTGGAGAGAGTGATACCATAGAAATAAAAGCTGGTTGGTCTGGGGGATTGAATGCTCTAGAAGTATCTTCGTGAATTACCGCCATATGATCCATTAACCTAGGGCCCCTCTCTAGAGACTCAAACATCCAATGTTATGGTATCCCAAGTTGTGTCACCCATTCGGGTATACTCAGTGGAAGCTTCTAGTTATTGTTCTCTACAATATCCTATAATCATGAGGAGTCAGGGATAAATGTAATCATGGTGAGAATAATAACTGATTGTAAAAAAAGCAATATAACATCATCATTTGTGCCCTCTTTTCCCATCACAATCATCTATATATCATCTATTTAGTTAGACTAGTATGGTGTGATATTTTATGAGTGGATTCAGGTGTCGATTTATTCCAAATATATATATCAACTTCCTAATGATCATCTAGAGAAGAGACCCATAAGGGATTAGTGATCAATACAATGCTATCACGATCAAGGAGATCATTGTGGAGTGTTTCTCAGTTGTAATCATTTGATACACTTTCTATTAGTGTATCCTATTTGTTACAAGACACATTGAGGGCTATAGTGATGAGAATGGTTAATGTTATAATATATATAAGATTTTAGTTTTTCATGAGGTATAGATCTTTTTTTCTAGTTAAACTCGTCATTCCGTTATCTTTTTTTTCATAGACCCGAATTCTTTCCTTGGGAATGTTGTGTTGTTTTGGAAAGGAAGTGATAGGAGGGATGAAAATTACTACATGGCTATTACATGCTGTGATATTTGGATTCACATTATGAATAATTTTACGATGTGTATTCCATATACACATCATGTGGATTCCCAGGTCTAGTGTTATTATTAAATAGAGGTCAGGGCCTATACTCTGGATTGAAACCACACCTCACTCGTCTCTCATTAGCATGAAGCTACAAGGAAGCCAAAAAATTGTCTTTGATCTCAATTTTAGATACATATGCCTTTTCTTCCACTTTCTATCACCTTAGAACTGCATTGGTGATTAATAAATTCTTTTATATTTATTCTCTATTTTTTAGGATATCAGTTCTTCTATATAGTTGCAATTTAATACACCCTATTATTTGGCTCTTTGTATGTTCTTAATATTTATCAAAATACTAGTTGAATTAGTACTCAAAACTAGATGAACATTTCACTACAAATCTATGGTTGGTAGAATATACATTTCCATCGGTTTTTTGTGCTTTATGTAATTATCAGTTATTATTCCTCCTACTAGACACTTTGATATAGCCTCGAAAATAAATTTGTTAATTGAACCTGATGAAATAGGACCTATTAGGGATTTCCAATGTTTTCTTGATATGTGTTGGGGGTTGTTTCTCCAAACCAAGGCAAATTATGGGGTGAACATCATGACTTTACCTTCAATATGTCTTGTAAAACCACCCATGTGGTGATTTGGAGATTTCCTAGTGTAGTGAAATCCGTTATAAATTTAATGGAATTGATTTTTTGGATGAGAGATGTATTGCCTCCCATTTTCATTGGATTTCATCTGGTAAAATGTTGATGTTAAATTGGTTAATTATAGAATTGATCAAAAAGACTTTTTGGAAGATGGGTAAATGAGTGGGTAAACTCATTTAATATCTTAAATGTTAAATTTTAATAGGTTTGTATTACCATTAGATTCTTCATTTGAGAAATTATAAATACTAGTGGGTATACTCACGGATTTCCTTGGATTCATAATTTTGAAACATGAGTTGGTATGCTAATGATATGTAATTTGTTATAAAGGTGATTATATGAGTGGGTATACTCACTGTATGGATTGAATGTAAATGTTTATATATGAGTGATTAGAATCATATTGTTTAAATTGTTAAATAGTTTTTAATTAATGAATGAATTGTATTATAGTTTCAATAAATAGATATCTGTGGATCTTGATCATGGCATTAGATGCCTTGGGCTGTGTATGAACCTTGGGTCCCAATTATGGGGGATGTGTCATGCCTTGCTACCCTATAGATCTAGATTTCCTGGACATGGAAAGAACATGTCGGCATACATGATCATTGGACTCCAACATGTTTCAATACCTAGTTTCCAAAGAGATCCTCCTGGGAATAGACTAATATGCCTTTGCTAATTATAACATAGTTTTAACCCTTTGTGGTATGACACATTTTTATATGGAACAAACCTGAGAACTATTTCATGATTTGTTAAATAGGTCATCCTTGGTAAATTGTATATGAATGGTTCAGTACACAAAAATCCCATGGGGTTCTGATCAGTTTCCACAATAAAACAACTCATTGGTAGAAATCTTTTCTATATGAATGGTGAGGCCATTTCGGTTATATCTATTGTATATAGATACCATCTGACACAAGATAACACTTATTTTATTGGGATCCTTTAGAGGTTTTATAATATCACTTATTAGTTCCATGAACACTTTATTGAGTATTACTTGTTAGTTTTAGATATACCACGGTCATATACTGTTTACTTATGATACATATATTCCTATTTTTTCATAGCTTGTATACTGTTCATTTGAAATTTATAGACTTGGTAGTTTCCTATTGGGATTTGGATGTCACACCCAGTCTAGGCTCTATTTTGCTACCAAAATACATCATATGATTGCACGTAATGTAAAGGTAAAGAATCCAAATACAATATTCTATCATTACAGTTAAGAGAATGATAGAATGATACCATGTTGGGGATTGTGTTGTTTCTAGGATACATTTGGTCATTTTTTTTACTTTTATTTTATTGTACTTCCATGTATATGTTTTCATTGATTTACTAGATACATGTATCATATGAAACATTATAAATGATATATTATTTGTTTGGTTATATATTCATGTATTGATTATTTTTCCAATTTTTATATTAATTTTTTCAGCTTTTAACTATTCTTAAATTATGTAGTGTTACACTCTGGTGATGAGGCCATTTTCTCCCAATAGACACAACTAGGCCCCCACTCCATGTCACCAGCCACTAGCATTTTATGACATGTGATTGATTCCATGTAGCCACTTGAGCTCAGGAAACTCTGGAGTAGAATCTAGGACTGGGAAATTACAAAGATGTATTATGGCCTTTATATTATTATTTTCATAACTATCTCGTGATAATATATATGAATGGGAAAGAATTAATGTTTGTTAATGATTTTTGTTTTAGGGTAGTTATCCTACAAATAAAGAAAATAAAAATTTCCTCGAATGATATTTTTTATTTACATTCACAATAATGGTTTATTTGATTCCACCATTGAGTGACACATGTGATTTATGTGGTTTCTATTGAAATGATTTTGTTTATATTTCAATTAAAACCTAATAAGATTGGGGTATTACATCTAATTCAGAATATAGGAACAAATAGATTTCACATTACATTTAGGATGAAATAATAATTATATGTTTTTTTGATATATGTTGTGATATAATTTTTATTTCTATTGTTATAGGTATAGTATACTGGGTATGGTGTTATCAAGAAGATTCCATACTTTGTATTATGGAAGTATGGGCTCCATGGATCAGAATTTGGAAAACCACACATATTCAACCACTAAAATAAATATGAAATATATGTGGTATAAAAACATGGGTTCCAAATTTTGGTTCATGAGGTGTTATCAGTCCTCATGGATCATAACATGGAGCAAAATTGCTTAAAAAAACTGAAAATGAATTTTACAATAAAATGATAAGGTGAAATATAGAATAGATAATTAACCAAGATGTTGATTTTGAATTCACAGAGTTATTGTGTCTCGTGGGTTTTTGTGGTTATTCCTTTTACAATACTATAATTAGGAGCGGTATATGGGATTAAATTGTTTAATGATGGTTTTTTCATGTCCTAAACTTTTGATCCTCAGGCATTAATATCATTCTTTTCTATGAAATGTGTTTGCCATTGTTGGGACATGCCACCATGAAGACATCTAAGGGTATTATAAGAAGGTTGTCATTACCATGATCTTGAGTAGGTGATCGATTAGATACTGGTGTATCATACATTAGTTCCATATTCGGAACCAATTGATGTTCCAGACATAGGTTTTGAGGCATATATTCATGAGGGTTTCATTTACATCATGTTGACTTATCTGGGAGAACTGTATCCTACCTTTTTTTTGTCTAAGCTTGGGAGTGTGTTCCAATAGTAGAATTCTCACACATTTTCAATGTATTGTAGGTGGTTGTGACAAAATTTACCCTACTGGTAAATGTGGTCATTGATGTAAATGTATGGATTTAATCCACATGGACCGAAGAAGAAAACTTGAGACATTCAAATTTGTAGATAGATTGGCTATGAAGTGGCCAACCTTGGGGTAGATTTTAATTGGAGAACTAGTTATATAATTTAAATAACAAACAAAATCATTATATTTACTAAACAATTATTGATTGTGGTTTGATCCAAGGGTTTTACTTGGGGTGGATGGGATGAATTTATTTTCTTATAAAATTTCATATCATTAATTTAAGGCATATAAATTTTTTGAGATAATTCTCCTAAATCATTCACCAATTTAATCCCTACAAAATTCCATGGCCAGTCACCAATTCACTTTGAGGATAACTTTAATGAGATGTCAATGGAAATAGATCGCACTAGAACTCAAAATGTGTCATCTTTATAGTTTGTGAAGATGAATAAGAATTTAACTCATCAAATGGAAATCCTAAAATAACGAAAATATTTAAATACTAAGTACATGAAATAAAATTAAATCCTTGACCTTGATACTCCCTTGGATCAACAAAAAATAGTTTAACCCTCCATTGATGCTATTATATAAATGAAATCTGGAAGTAGACTTATGGGGGAAGAATTGAAGAATAAGAAAAATATTAAATGAATAGATAGTCCACCGTTGTGTGATTGAATTCACAAGTGCTGGTATGAATAAATTAACACCATTATTCAAATTTATCAACATGTAAAAAAATTAAATTAAAAAGTGAATAAAAAAACTTTTATTAATATATTAAACATGAATGAAATATATAAATTAGGGAAATTTATGATGCGATTAGAATATGAAAGCGGGAAATTACAATTGAATGAAAGTACAATGGATGAAATAAAAAAACATGGATTGAAAGAAAAATATTAGATCCCAATTCCCTTTACCCATAAGCTCATTATAAAGGAATATCAGGAGAATTAGAGATAGCCACCACAATAAATTCCGTCCCCATTAATTTAGAGTGTCAAAAGGAGGGAGTGAAGAACAAGGGAATTGGACATTTCGATGTGGACCAAGAAAGATCGTCCAAATTCGTCCCTGATATTGATGTGTGAATTTGTAATTGATGAAGGTCAAATAAATAGGGATATTAGAAGGTATATATTATCTTAAATATTTCCTATATTAGTTTAAAACATTTGAGGTCATTTGTTGAAGCATTTTTGATGTTATTGTCGAAATGGTGGGATGAATTTTGGGCATTCAGTTTGGGCCCACCATTTAAATCTCAATTTCAGATCCCTTTATCTTCATGAAAATTTCAGATTTAGCTTCAGCCACAGTGCAATAAATTTTTCCCCATATTTTTACCTTTCTAATAAAACAATTTTATCTTCATTCGGATTGGTTTGTGGGCCCCACTTCAATTTGATGTGCCTTAGGCCCATTATGCTTTGTCTGCAAAATTGTTGCATTCATTCTAAAAAATCTACAACATCTACTAGGATTCATCTAGCAATCCTAAAAGATAAAATATTCCAAAAAATAGTCCAATTATATATAAAAATATCAAATTTGAAATACTAATATAATTTTCTAAACAAAAAGATGATTTATTGGGCCCAAATTATCATTTTAAACATGAATTGTACTTGAGATGAGAAATGAAGTTATAATTATATAATGCACTAAAACAATGTTTATGGAAATTGGAACAATGAATATAATAATATTAAAAATGAATATTATCCACTTACAGTGGCTAATCACACCCCCAACATGACTTTTTCTAGTATCGAGCAAAAAATATCTAAACAATATGAATTTCAATTTTATTTCCAAATGTATTTTAAAATGAATTGCTTATAAAAACATCATTACAAATAGTCATGAAACCATTCAAAATTATTTCACAAAAGATAATTCCATAAGCATATCCCAAGCCCAAGCTCATTCCTTTGATAAAATTCATCGGCACATTTCCTCCAATTTCAATTATGCATGATGATGTGTTGTGCATCACAAAATATATGGGGCCCATTTTATTTTTCAAGGGGGAAAATGGAAGCTCTAGGTGGGAGTCACATTAAATCATAAAATTAGTATCTAATGTTTTTATAAATTTTTTGTTTGTTTCCTTTTTTTAACCACAATAGATATTAAATGACTAACTGTGGTTAAGAAAATTATGGAAGCACGATCCCTAAGTGCCGGATGCCACACATATTGTTACTTCCATGCTCTAAAATATATATATATAAAGCCTAAATATGGGCCATAAATCTATTGAGTAATGATACCCATGTGCTGGAAGCCACACATTTGAACAAAACATTTCCCTATATGGTCATTATTTTCTTCATAATTTTTAATGTTTTTTTAATACACAAATTAATCAAAAAGTTACCCCAAACCCTATTATATGATTAATGGGAACCATGAACTAAAACATACACCCAAGATCAAATGGACGTGCATTGTTGCAATTTAATTAAGAGGATGAAAAAACATGTAAACTTTGAAAAGTCACATTGGACAACCGCACTTTCCTAAAACAATGATCATGATCTTAAACATGCATTAAAATCATACTCAAGGTATTGAAAATAATTTGAAAATAATTTTTCATGTTTCACAGTTTACATTAATTTCTTCAAGGATTATGAATTTAAAAAAAATTATCATAAAATTAATTTTTTTTTTGAAATCCCAGATTTTCATTCCCCCTCAACATAGAATGAAACTGCCCTTTGTTTTGAAAGAGAAGAGAAATGAGTGATTATAAATGGGAAGAAGGAGGGGATATGTGATTTGAAATAAATTAATGGAACAAAATAACCTTGTTTATATTTGATTACCCTCAAATTGTAGTGGTTCACATTTGCTTCATGTCCATGTGGACTCCTCGGGGTGATTGAAGGCTTTCATTGAACTCTGGATGGCAGGGATTTTATTTGAAATGATAAAAATTATTCAACTATTAAATCTCACAAAAAAGATATTAGATCACATTGGAAACCCCAAGGGGTTCCTTTGAAAAAAATACCAAAAAAAACACAAACAAAATAACAAATGTGGAAGCTGGGTTGCCACCTTGGAAGTGCGTAATTTAAAGTCTTTAGCTTTACTTGGAGCCTCCAAATTATCCAACACCAATATTAAACATTTTTTGAACCCCATTCTTGTCCACTTCAACTTTACTGAGATATATTGTTTTTTAGAATTCGATTCATGTGCAATCCATTCTTCTACAATGAGTTGGAAAAACCATTTAATATAAAAAATGTTTGATTCAGTGGAATTTCTAGTCTTTTCTAAGACATCAACGACCATTCCAACATTACTGCTTTCTTGAGAATAATGAACTACAACTAAAAGGTATTTATTATCTCCTATGGTGGGATTTTTTACTTGGGAAGAAAGTAAAAAAAATCAGCTTGGGTTCATTGGAATTTCCTAAAAGAGATTGAAAAGTTAAATCAAAATCAGTTTCATCTCCAAAACATTTAGAATGAATTGTTTTATTATGAAAATATGATTCACCCCAAAAATTGTCCTGTTGTATATCATTAATTGGAATGGACTCATTTTATGTGATCTCACATAATGGTTCAGTGATTGATTATTTTGAAAATTTATCAATGGAGTAATATTCTGGAAACTCAATCCATGATGTCAAATTATCCTCTTTTGCGTCCAAAAAATCAATTTCCTCCTGATTAAAATAACCTGAAACATTTCCATCATCCTCTTCAGCTATACCATATCAAAAGCTTAGTTGTTTTGAAAATTTATGAAAGTATTTTTGGAAAAAATATTCATATATCATTGAAGAGGAATGGAAATGTTGAGAGGGAATAGGTTCCTAAAAATTCTTAATTCTTTGTACATCTAATCTAAAATTTGAAACTTCTGAATTCATTATATCCATTCTTTCATAAAATGTTTCAAGGATTTTTTCAGGATTATGTTGTAATGGAGTTTTTGAATCATAAACCATATTAAGTTTTATCTATTCAGTCATCCTCAATAGGGTTGGAAATTGATCCTTTAAACAATCATCATCCCATTGATTGTACAACATATCAGATGTGGTGTACGCAATCAAGATTTGGTAAATGAAATTCTTTATGTGAGGTGTTTCCCAATAATTATTTCCAAAATTATAACATCATTGGTTTATTAAGGTGTATTTTGGAGGAAAATCCATTAGAGTATATTGAAAATTAGTTTTGGGATTCTTTGGAAACACAGAAACAGAAAGGGGAAATGTGAAGAGAAATTAGGGTGAGAATAGAGAATTTGGGGTGATAAAAGAAGATGAGGTTATATGGTACTTACTTGGGTCCCCAGAAATGGCATGGAAATTTGGTTGTTCCCAAATTTACCCTACCAGTAAAAGTGGTCGTTGAAGTATAAGTAGGGACCGAATCCACATCCACCTAAGAAGAAAACACCAGACACTAAAATTTTTAGAAATATTTGATATGAAGTGTCCAACATTGGTGTAGATTTTAATTGAAAAACTAATTATATATTTTAAATAACAAACTAAAAATGACGTGAACTAAATGATTATTGATGGTGGGTTGATCATGGTGTTTCACTTTGGTTGGATTGGACGAATTCCATTTATATAAAATTTCATATTATTAATTCAAGGCATATCCAAATTTTGAGATAATTCTCCCAAATCATTCACCAATTTAATCACCACACTATTCCATGTCCAAAAACCAATTCACATTTAGGATCAATTTAATGAGAACTCAATGTAAATAGATCTTACTAGCACACAAAATGTGTTATTGTTATAGTCGGAGAAGATAAATAAGAATGTAACTCATCAAATGGAAAACCTAAAATAACAAAAAGATTTAAATATTAAGTCTATAAAATAACATTCAATCCATGACATTGCTACTCCTTTGGATCTAACCATAAGAGTTTATCCCTACATTTATGATGTTATATTAATGAAATTGGTAGTTATACTTATGGGATTGGTATTGAAGAAATAGAAAATTATTAAAAGATTGACCCCTCCACAGTTGTGTGATTGAATTCACAAGTACTGGTATGATTAAATTCACACCTTGATTCAATGGTATCAACATTTAAATTAAATGAAAAAAGAGTGAAGAAGAAAATAATTTATTTATATAAAAAACATGAAATAAATACTTACATTAAGGAAATTGATGATGTGATTAGAAAACAAAAACGGGAAATTACAATTTAATGAAAATACAATGGATAAAAAAGACATGGATTGAATAAAAAATATTATATTCCAATTCTCTTCCCCATCATCTCCTTATATTGGAATATTATGAGGCTTATAGACACCACCCACAATAAATTACATCCCCATTTACTTAGAGAATCAAAAGGAGGGAGAAAAAATCCAACGAATTGGACATTTCGATATTTACCTGGAAAATTAATCGAGATTCGTCCCCGATTTTGATGTGTGAATTTGAAATTGAAGGAGGCCGAATCCATAGGGGTCATAGAAGAGAAATATTCCCATTTGATATGTCCTATATTTGATGTAGATATTTGATGTAATTTGGTGTAGACATTTTGATGTTATGGTCGAAATGGTGGGACGAATTCACGTGCATTCAGACCAGGCTCACCCCTGAAATCCCAAAATCAGATCCCTTTATCTTCATGAAAATTTCATATTTAGCTCTGGCCATACTGTAATAAAATTATTCCCATATTTTTATCTTTCTATAGAAAAAAATAGATCTTCATTGGTCTTGTTTTGTGTGCCTCACTTCTATTTGATGGGCCTAAGGCCCATTATGCTTTGTCCGCAAAATATTTGCATTGATACTGAAAAATATTCATCATCTCTTGGGATTCATCCCTAAATCCTAAAAGATAAATATTCCAAACAATGTGATAAATCATATAAAAAAATATCAAATTTAACAAAATAAAATATGTTTCTCCACAAAAAGATGATTGATTGGTCTCAAATTTTCATTTTAAACATGAATTTTATTTGAGATGAGAAATGAACATCTATTTATATAATGTGATTAATATAATTTTTATTGATTATGGAAAAATGAATATAAAGATATTAAAAATGAATATTTTCCACATCTAGCAGCTAATCACACACCAAACATTACTTTGCTAGTCCTAAGGAAAAAGTATCTCAAAAATATTAAATTCAATTATATTTCAGAAAGTATTTTAATATTAATTTATCATAAAAACATCCTTATAATAAATCATGAAACCTTTCAAAATTATTTCACAAAAGATAATTCCATAAGCATATCCCAATCCCATGCTCATTCCTTTGTTAAAATTCATCATAACATTTCATCTAATTTCCATTAATCATGATGATTTGTTATGTATGACAATATATATGTGGCCCATTTTCTAGTTCAAAGGGGTAAACATGAAAGCGCTGGGTGGGAATTACATTAAATCTTAAATTGAGTATCCCATATTTTTTAATTTTTTGTTTTTCTTGATTTTTTTGCTATTTCTCTAACCACAATAGATATGAAAAGACTAAATCTGTTCAATACAACTATGGTGTAATGATCCCATAGTACGGGAAGACACACATATCATCAATTTAACGCTCTCAAATAGAGATATAAAGCATCACTCTAGGAAAGATAACTATGGATTAACGATCCTGAAGTGTCTGATGCCACACATTTGGACAAAACATTGCTCTATGTAGTCATTATTTTATTTCATATTTATTTATTTTTAATGCTAAAATTATTTTAAAAGTGACACCAAACCCTATTCTATGATTAATGGGACCCAAGAACTCAAACATACACCCAAGATCAAATGGACGCACGTTGTGGCTTTTAATTAAGTGGATAAAAAATGGAAACTTTGAAAAATCACATAGGGCAACGCTCTTTCCAAAAACAATGCTCATGAAGTTAATCCTGTATTAAAATCATAATCAAGCCATTTAAAATCATATGAAAATAATCTTCTTGTTTCACAATTTACATTAATGAATTCAAGTATAATGAATTGAAAAAAAAATTATAATAAAATTAATTTTTTTTATTGAAATCCCATATTTTCAATCCCCCCAACTTATAATGAAACTACCATCAGTTTTGAAAGAGAAGATAAAAGAGAGATTATAATTGGGAAGAAGTAGGGGATATGTGATTTTAAATAAATCCATTGAACAAAATCACATGGTTTAAATTTTACTACCATCAAAATGTAGTTGATCACATTTTCTTCATGTCCCAATGGACTCCTCGGGGTGATTGGAGGGTTTGTTTGAACTCTAGATGGTAGGAGTTTTATTTGAAATGATCAAAATTATTCATCTATTAAATCTCACAAAAAAATATTATATCACATTGGAAACCCCATGGGGTTACCGTGACAAAAAAAATAGAATAACACACAAAATAAAATAAAAAATAAAGAAGACGTGTTGCCTCCCAGAAAGTGCATAATTTAATGTCTTTGGCTCGACCTGGAGCCCCCAAATTATCTAACACCAAATTTAATCATTTTTAGGACCCCATTCCTGTCCACTTTAACATGAATGATATTGATTTTTTTTAGAATTCGTTTCATGTGAAATCATTTATTCTACAATGAGTGGGGAAAAATGTAATATCAGAAATGGTTTATTTTATTGAATTGCTAGTATTTCCTAAGACATCAATGGACATTCCCACATTATTGGATTAATTAAAATAATTAAATAAAAAAAAGGTAGTTCATATCTTCTATGGTGGGACTCTTGAGTTGGGAAGAATGTAAAATAGTTTTGACCTTGGGTTCATTGAAATTTCCTAAAGGAGATTGACAAATTAAATCAAAATCAGTTTCTTCTCCAAGAAAAATAGAAATAATTAGTTCATTTTGAAAATAATATTCATCCTGAAAATTTTCCAGTTGAATATCATGAATGGGCATGGACTCATTGTTTTTTATCTCTCCTAATGGTTCAATGATTGGAGCTTCAGAAAATTTATCGATGGAGTTATATTTAGGAATCTCAATCCATGATGTCAAATTTCCCCTATTGTGTCCAAAAATTCAATTTCCTCTTGATTTAAAGACCCTCAATCATTTCCTTCATCCACTTTAATTATCCCATATCCAATGGTTAGTTCTTTTTTAAATTCATGAGGGGTTTTTGGGATTAAATATTCATCTATAATTGATGAGGAAATGAGATCTTGAGTGGGAACAGGTTCCTCAAAAGTCATAATGCTTTGAACATCTATTCTCAAATTTGAAACTTATGAATTCATTATATCCATTTGTTCTCAAACTTTTTCACGGATTTTTTGATCATTATGTTGGAATGTAGTTTGTTAATCATGAACCTTATTAATTTTGATCTCTATAATCATTCTCGATAGGGCTAGAAATTGATCCTTTAAACAATCATCATCCCATTAATTATACAACTCATCAGGTGTGGTGTATTCAATCAAGGTTTTGTCAATGAAATTCCATATGTGATGTGTTTTCCAAAATAGATTTCTGACTTGATTACAAAATTGGTTTATGAATGGTTATTTTGGATGATAATCTATTGGAGTTTATCGGAAATTAGTTTTTGGATTCATTGGACACACAGAAACAGAAAGGGGAAAAGAGAAGAGAAATCAGGGTGAGAATAAAGAATTTAGAGTGAGAAAAGAATATTAGGGTCTATGGTATATACTTGGGTCCCTATAAACAACACCAAAATATGTTTGTTCCCAAATTCACCCTACCGGTAAAAGCGGTCATTGATGTAAATGTAGGGATCGAATCCACAGGGACCGAAAAAGGGAACTTGAGACACTATAATTTGTAGATAGATTGGCTATGAAGTGGCCAACCTTGGGGTAGATTTTAATTGGAGAACTAATTATGTAATTTAAATAAAAAACAATATAATTACATTAACTAAATGATTATTGATGGTGGGTGGCTTCTAGGGTTTCACTTTGGGTGGATTGGATGAATTTGTTTTCATATAATATTAAATATCATTAATTCAGGTCATATCCAAATATGGAGATAATTATCCCAAATCATTCACCAATTTAATCCCTACACAATTACATGGCCAATCACAATTTCAATTTTAGGATCACATTAATGATAACTCAATGTAAATTGATCGTACTAGCACTCAAAATGTGTCATCGTTAATGTTGGCGAAGATGAAGAAGAATATAACTCAACAAATAGAAATCCTAAAATAACGAAAAGATTTAAATATTAAGTACATGAAATAACATTAAATACATAACTTTGATACTCCATTGGATCACCACAAAGAGGCTAGCCCTCCATTGATTCTATTATATCAATGAAAGCGGGAAGTAGACTTATGGGTGTGGAATTGAAGAAGAAGAAACATAATAAATGAATGAACACTCTAGAGTTGTGTGATTGAATTCCCAAGTGCTGGTATAAATAAATTCACACCAAGATTCAACAGTATAAACATGTAAATAAAATAAAATTAAAATGTGAATAAGAAATTTATTCATTAATATACTAAACGTGAATGAAATACTTACATTAGGGAAATTGATGTTTCGATTAGAAAAAGAAATCATGAAATTACAATTCAATGATAATTCAATAGATGAAAGAAAAACATTTGGATGAATGAAAAATATTAGATCCAAATTACCTTCCCCATCAGCTCATTAAATAGGAATATTATGAACCTTAGAGACACCACCACAATAATTTCCATCCCCATTAATTTATAAAGTCAAAACAAGGGAAAGAAAATAACTAGAATTGGACATTTCGATGATGTCCTGGAAAATTCATTTTGATTCATCCTCGAATTTGATGGGTTAATTTGTAATTGAAGGAAGTAGAATTCAGAGGGGTCATAGAAGGAAAATATTATCTTCCATATGTCCTATATTAGATGTTAGGACATTTGATGCATCTTTTTGGATGTTATGGTCGAAATGGTGGGATGAATTTATGTGCATTCAAATCGGGACCACCATTTCAATCTCAACTTCAGATCCCTTTCTCTTCATGAAAATATCAGATTTAGTTCCGGCCACAATGGAATAAAATGATCCCCATATTTTTATATTTCAAATATAAATTTTTTATGTTTATTGGGCTTGGATTGTGCGTCCCACATCTATTTGATGGGCATTAGGCCCATTATGCTTTGTCCGCAAAAGTTTTTCATTCATGCAGAAAAATCTCTATCATCTCTTTGGATTCATCCATTAATCCTGAAAGATAAAATATTCCAAACAAAATGATCAATAATATTAAACAATATAAAATAAAAAAAAGGAATATAATGTTCTCCATAGAAAGATGATTGATTGGGACCAAATTTATATTTTAAACATGAATTGAATTTGGGATGAGAAATGAAATTATATTTATATAATGCACAAAAAATGATGTTTATGGAATTTGGAACAATGAATATGAATATATTAACAATGAATATTATCCACTTCTAGTGGCTAATAAGTGGGCCAAAATCTATGGAACTATGTTTAGAGATAACATTTCCTATATTCGATCATCTAGAGATGCCTCTAGAGAGGAGGGTAATGTTCATGAAATATATACTTCGTGGAGAAGTAAAATGCTACTGGGATGTACTGAAAAATCATGATATGCTATGACATATGGGTTTGATTGACATTCAAAACCACTTCTATGACTACTATTCATATGAGACTCTACAGGAAGACCTAAATAGTTATTTATAGTGTCTAGAGTGGGGCTCTATGATAGTTATGGAGTATTCAGCATGTTTTACAGTGCTATTTCATTTTTCAGCAATGTACCTTAATAATGAGATGTCTATAAAAAGGTTATTCAATGAATTTATTAAACATAATATCAAATGCCTTGTTAATGTGTTCAAATTGATCTATATTACTGAGATTGGGAATTATGTTCTAATTAAACAGTGGAACTTGATGGATGATGGGGCATAGGGTAGGGCAGTGACATCCCTTTACCTAGTTGTTTGATGTATTTATGTAGGAAGTGATGTTTTGACACTTCCCATAAGATGAGTGCCATCAATTTTTCAGTCCTATAAGCTCATTGTTTTTAAAACTGTGTGGTTGATGGGGTCACAATAAGAATCTGTGTGACCATGAACTAGTTAAGTGCTCATCTTGTTGTAGGATAAGACACATGAGACGTTTTGAGGTATTTTACCTATGACTACGAGTGGTAAGGGGTTTTCAACGACACCATGTTCAGGATTAGGTTTCTCTACTTTTCATCAAGTAGTAACCTAGAGTAGTACTGGAGAAGGACCACAGAACACCTTGAGAGGGGAGGGGTGAATCAAGGTTTCATCGTTTTCTTTTAATTTTATGAATCATGTTCCCATGTGGGTGTGGACCCATTAAACCTAATTGATGCGAATGGTCAGTAAACAAACAAACACATACATAAGAAAACAAAAAAAATTACTAAATTCACTATTAAGGGATAGTGCAAGGAGTATATGCCAATGGTGTGTCAGTCATACAAAAATCCACTAATATTCATTTGTTATGGAGTATAGAAGATTACAAACAATCACTCTAATCCAAGCACAATACTTTTACAATGGTTTATGGATATCACACTGCATCCCTCAAAACACTTCCCTCGACTCCCCCTTACTCACTTCTTTGAGGGAAGTGTGACTTATTTTATCAACTGTAAGGTCACTTCAATTGATTAAAATTAAATCATTCATCTTAAACTATAGATAGAATCTATATTGATGTCCAGTTTTACCCTGCATATGTAATCTAGTTTTTCATGCACTACTAGTTTGTGAACATTTCCCCTGTGAACTTTTCTTTTTATTTTCCGAACCATGAATCACTGCATACCATGAGTACTTTGTTGACCACTTTTAACTTATGAATAACGTCACCTATTCATGGACCCAGTTTCTTTTAGTAGAATGTTGTGTATTTTTTTATTTGTATTCCATTTATATATTATTGTTTCTTCTATAAATCATTTCCATCTTCCACAAACCATCTTCCTGGGCAGGTTGTTCTTCACGTGAACCCCTTTATACATTTCCAAATTCTTCCAATATTTATAATCAAAATTTATCATCTTAATTAAGGGTTTTGTGACAATTATATTGGAAAATAGATCCTAAAAAACACTATAAATCATTTTTCATAGAAATGATTTGATTTATAGTCTTCATTGTGTATTTCTCTATCCAAGAACCTTCTTCCACATGTAGTACACATAGCGCTAGTCATTCTGGACAGAGTCCAATATATTCCTTAAAAAACCCATCACAACTTCCTAATCCCCATATTTTTTCATCAAATGATGAATCATTATATGAACCATTTTCCATTTGTGAATTATGAGACTCACTATGAAACATTTTCAACCAACAAATTGTTTACCCTAGGTGGTATGAATAATGGCACCTAGAAGAAAAATTCCTCTGTTGATTTTAAATTTATTATTCATACCTCATATGCAATGTGTGAACTGTGATTTTTGATCTGCATGCAGTTCAATCCCAAACATAAATCATTCCTCTTCCCAAAAAAATTGGAATTTTGACGCCCACGAATTTTGAAAATGAGGGTAAACTATTCCACCTTCAACACCTAATTTATCATGAACTATACGATCAATTTCCATGGAAATGCCTTGGTAAACCCAGTACAGATTAGAAAAAAAACAAAAACATACTCCATTTATAGAAAATAATATCCATGGTTCTATGCATCTCTCGCTTTGAGTTTGTTTGGAATATGTAGATTAATTCAATAAATAACATGTAAAATCAAAATCTATTATGGAAGGAACATCTCAACCAACAAACTAAGTCTATTTGAAAAAATCTCAGTTTAGAAGACAAGAGGGTTTGCATGAATGGGGTTCTTGGGTCTATATTTTTTAATTCTCTTATCATGTATATATATATATTCACCCAATTTTCAACTCTCCTACATATTCTCAAATATCCTCTAACCACATATTTTTTTATTTATATATTTCCCCCCATAGGTAATAAACCCAAGGAACCTATTATTGAATTTATGGAGCTCAAAATACAATCCCACTAGATTGTATCTCCCCCATAAACTAGCATCACATCCATAAACAGATTAAAAAATTTAACACAACAGAGTAGAGGGGAAAAAATTAACCTTCTATTACACTGGGTTGTGTTTGAACATTTATGTTGAACCGATTCTTCTCAAATAGATGTGTGAATAATGGATTGTTTAGTATTTTAGTCACTTGATCATTAGTTCAAACATGAAATATTTTAATCATGCTTTTTTCAACCATTTCCTTGATAAAGTGATGCTTTATTTCATTGTGTTTCGTATGAGTGTGATGAATAAGATTCTTCCTATGATAAATTGTTCTCTTGTAATCATAGTGAATCACCATAGGCTATTTAACCTCATCACTAATATCAGTTAATTTTTATTTCATTGATAGTATATAAGTGAAAGGTATTGTAGCTGAGATATACTAAGCTTCAATGGTACTAAGAGAAGTGATTTCTTTGTTCTTACTCAACCAACCCACACATTTATTTCCAAAAAAGAATTATCCACCACATATGAATAATATTCATGCATATTTCCACAGCATTTAGCATTATAAAATGCCAAAAATTAATTATCTATTTCAATAGAAAATTATAACCCATAATTTTGAGTACCTTGAATGTACCTCGGGATTTTTTAACAACTACCATATAATCTTTCATTGGATTACTTTGAAAGGGGGTCACTAAAAATGTTGTGAATACAATATCTATCTGTGTCGCAGTTAGGTAGAATAATATATCAATGATTCTACAGTATATGGTTTGAACCATAGATGACTGATACTCTTGGTTTCTATGTTTAGTTCTAAATAAATTCAGTGTTGACATTTTAATTCATTTATTCATACTGAACTTTTTCAAAAACTCTCTTTAATAATTTTACTGGGAAATAAATTTAGAGTCTTTCATATGAATCACTTGTATCCCCAATAAGTATGTGAGTTCACTAATTAAAGACATTTGAAATTATAATTTCATGTTATTTTAAAATTCAACCACTAATATTTTCTAGACTGCACAAAATATAATATCATATATGTACACTAGTATGAGGAAATGATCTGTCATAGAATTCTTCACGTAGAGATTTTGATCCATTCATCTTTTAAACTCAATAATCCTTATATATGGATCTGGTTGGGAATACGATGTTTAGGGTGTCTCCATCAAGCCATAGAGTACGTTCAATAATCTTTAGAACTTCTATTCATTATTACCATGTTGAAAAATCGCAGTCTTTTCTACGTAAACTTCTTCATCAAGACTAATATTTAGGAAAGATATTTTGACATCCATTTGTTATAATTTGTATCATCATTGAATTTCCATGTATAGAAAATGTCTGATTAACTCTAGTGTAGCCACATGTGAAATGTTAATTCAACATCCAAACCATCAATCTATAAATATCCTATACACAACAGTCATTCCTTATTTTAGATCACAGTTCCATGCTTGTAAAACTTATTTTTAATAAACCATAATGTATCAATGACATTTTGGTTTTAATGTCTCTTAACATATAATATTTTTGGTTGTTTTATATTAGATCAATATTTTTATTCATGGATTTAACCCATGATTCACTCATTACAGCTTCTTTAAATGAGTATGGTTCTATAACTAATAAAAATGCAGATTTTGCATTATTCCTCATTCTCATTGTCTATGTGGGAGCTATCTAATATCCAATGGTGTTAGATTAATTTATTTTTTCTCCTCGATTTTTCAATTTAGGTTCATAAAAAGTTTCATCATCTATTTCTTCCTCTTTTTATTCTTCTTCCATGACAACATCCTGATGTGAATCCTAAATATTTTTCACACCTTCCTCTACATATGTTTTTGGATATGTTCCATGTAAACATTCTTCTTCATATTCTTTTATGTCAGTATAAAAATTTCGTGAGGTATTTGTGGTTTTGTATACGATAATATTTACATCACTACTTTCCACAATTTTCCCATGATTATTATTAAAACATTTTTCAGATTTTCTATTCATTGAATATCCAAGTAATATTCCACCATCTATAGAATCACCATACAACTATTGATTTCCATATTGGTTTTGAATAAAACTTTTACTTCCAAAAAAATGTTAATACTTGAAGGAGGGCTTCCATCAATGTAATAACACATATGATATCATTGTGTCTTCCATATAAATCCATGTTCAGTTTTTAATATATATTGTAGCATGGAAATTCTATTTCCATGAATGTTAAGGGATGTGACTCTCAATCAGTATAGGTCTAGACATGTTGTTCTCCTAATGATACATGTGCTAAAAAACTCCATTTTAATGTGTTATTCTCCAAATAGTAACCTCATTTTATATTTTATACTTCTCTATTTAATTTTTAAACTTAATGGTTGTGTATTTACCTCCATTTCTATATTGTAGAACATTGATTTTTTGTATAGTATCATTAGTGGTAATTCACAGATAGGTTTTTATGAAATCTAGAACTTTTCATTTCATATGTTTAACCAACACCCAAGAAATTATACTATAATAATAAATTAAAATTAATTTTTACTTTTTTCCATGAGTTCCTGCAACATTTATCATACAATATATGACTATATAGATGTGATCTAGAAGATTTGGTTCCATATTATTATTTTACTAATATAAACTAAAGATCAACTTCCATAATATGAAAGAATTACAAATTAGTTACTATTCACACATTAGATTAAGGATATCCACAAATATCATTATCTTAGATATCCATCCTCTGAATTGTTGATTAGTTTTCCCCAATATTCAATGCTATATGTTTTTTTCTTCTTCAACAGTCACATACATAATGTTCCTTTTACAATGATCCTGACATATGTTTCCTTCTATTCTACTTCCTTTCACAAGATAATTCCATAACGTTCATCTTATAGTGAAAACATTTTATTTATTTTCACAATATGTCTTGAGATACAGAGTTGACTCACACTATAGATATTTTGATGAAAACTGTCCACATAAAGAACTACAGTTTTATTCAACTCACCATTTTCCTTCTTGGTAGTTACACATCCTTTGATCATAAAACCACCATCATTACTAAACATTACTGTTACATCGATAATTTTCAAATGAATTTTTTAATAGGTCTTTATTTCCAATATTATGGGATGATAATACCTTATAAGGATTCCAAGTACTTATATTTTTGTAGCTTTGAGGGATACTTCTACATGGTTATATTTTTCAATTTGATTCTTTACCTTCAATGAAAAATTATATTTAGTGAAAGATAAATATGTCCTTTTGAATATATTTTCAATATGAAGAATATTTTCATACTCGTTATATTATTCTAAATTAAGAAAACAAATTTGTAAATGAAACACCATCTAGCAGATGAATATTGGATTGTCTGTTAGTTCTATATATATTGTTCATGTATTTTTTTTTCCTACATTAAATGGCCTGATGAACAAATTTAGAATAATGAAAACAATATCCATAGAAATTATTTCTACTATATGATGTATTATAGGAATTCTTTCTCCTTGGTTTACTTCCTATCACTTCCCCAGGAAAATAGATCCATTCCTCTTTATAGTGTTACATGGTATGGATAGATAGTGATATAATTTAAATTTCATAAGTTTAAATGTGATCTAATTTCTATTACTCCTCATGTATCATTACTTATGAAATTTGTTTTCCTACATTACATTTCTTGAAGCTTGAGGATAGTTATTAATTCTACATTCTTTTTGATTTTAGGTTTTCTTTTCTAGAACATCATGTGAACATTAAACATGTATAAATTTCATATTGCCTTTATTGTTACTCATTTTATTTCCATCTATAAATACATAATCATCACATCCAATTCCACTTTTTCCAAATAAAGAAGATATTTGGTCTTCTAAATCTTTCTCTACTAATTCAAAACCATGCTTGTCTTTCTCTGTCAGATCAGCATATAAGAATCTTCCAAACTGTATTTTCTTCTTTGTTTATTTTGAGTTTGATAGACATTCATGTTTAATACTATGTGTAAAAACTTCTTTATCAATACCCTCCATATTCTTGTACTCCCTGTCAAGTATAGATGTAATTTCATTGATGATATTTTATTGTTCTTCAATTCTGAGCTTCATTTCAACCACATCTATTCTGCATTCAATAATTTTTTATTATTCTTTAAATACAACATATAGTTTTTCAATTTCATGTTAAAGTATGTCAACATATTTAGATGAATCTTACACAACTTATATACACTTCCTACTTATATTATATTGATTATCATGATTACTAAGAGCATATTTAAGTTTAATATTGAGATCAACATTAGCAATCAACTAATTATATATAGAATTGTATTATGATTGTTCTAAATTCTATATTTTATCAATCAAATTTTATTTGTTTCCAAATTTAAACTCTGGTTCTTCTTCCACAAATAATCCATTGTCATAATCATCTTCTTCACAAAACATATATTAGACTGCAGTTGTTTTCTAGATATAGAGTCTCCCTATTCATAAAACCTTTTCTAAGGCTTCTATGAGTTTTTATATTCACTTTCTTCATCATAAAACATTGTTGGGAACTAAAAGGAATTGTTTCTAACTCTACCACATCAGAAGTAGTAAAAGGTTAGAATTTCTTCAAACCATCCATTTCCTCTTGTGAATTCCATAGAAGGATAGAAATATATTCATTTTCCTAATTGTTACATTTAAAACTATCTCTAGAATTATCATGTTTTTTCGTGTTTTTTAATTCCATTTCCTTACTAACATGTTTCACCTCATCATCTTTCATGACCCTTTTTTCATAATCCACCATACTACTCACCAGATCCTCCTGATAATTTTTAGAAAATTCTCTTTCAATAGGTCTAAACCTTTGGAATATAAAGAGGTGGAAGTATTCTAAATATTTTCATCACAATTTTAATGTATTTTATCTCTTTAGTAATCCATATAATAGCTCCAAAGCATATATTGTATTATTTAAATAATCAACTTTCTTTTCATCAGGATGCATCATCATATTATAAAACCAGTTCTGAAAAAATTTGAGTTTCACCTCCTTTACTTTGTTTCAAATTTCATATATATTCTCTATATTTTCACACATATACATTGAAAAATTAAAACTCATCAATTTTAGGTATATATGATTAAAAAGATCTATGTTGATGGAATTTTGTGCTTTAGCATAAGCATCACGAATTTTCCTATCTGTATCAGTCATAGAATTACATGTTTGATCAGTGACCTCAATTAATTGTGTAGTGGAAAATAGTACGTCCATTTCAAGATATCTGATATGAGATATCATCAAGTTCATCAATATTTGAGTGTTACTTCCATCATATAGGGGGACTCCCCAGATGTTAATTTAATTATCAATGTTATAAAAGAGTAATAGATTGATCATTAATAACCTTTTATCACTAACACCACTTGAAGGACTTCATAACACCCTAAGAGGTGAGGGTTGAATCATTGAGTCAATTTTTTCTTTTAATATGAAGGATCGTAAACCCAAATTGGTGGGAACCAATTATACTTTTTTGATGAGAACAATATGTAAACAAACTATCGCATTTAAGAGATATAATATTAATTTTACATGGTTCACCACTATGTTCTAGTCTAAGGATCACACACCAACAATGTTTCATTCATACCAGAATCCATGAATCATCACTAGTTGTGGACTACAAAATATTGTAAAATTTCAATCATTTATAGTAGCACTACCTTTACATGGTTTTAGGTATAACACACCATGTCCCTCAGAACACTTCTATCAACTCCCTCGTGCTCACTACATTGAGAGATGTTTATCTCATCTTATCGACAATAATGACACTCCAATGGATTGGAATTAAATCATAAATACTCAATTGTGGATTTTTTCTCTATTGATGTAATGTTTTCCCCTATAGATGTAATATACTTTTTCACAAACTATTTGATTGAAAACCATTCCCCCTCAAAACGACCTTCTACCTCTATGAATCATACTACACCTCGTACCATGAGTGGTTCATGGATCTCATTTTCCTTCAATAGACCATCCGCACTTTTAGGACCCCATTTCCAACCATGTACGGATTCTTCTTCCTTGAACCTTGTTTCTTTTACTAATCACAACTTCTTCTTCTTTAAACTGCTGACTTCTTCCATGAATAGTCTTCCTCTGTGGTTTTTTAGTTATGTGAACCACATCAGACATCACCAAATTCCTACTAAAATTATTATCATAATTTCTCACCGTAATTAAGGGATTATTTATCCTTATATAGGAAAATAGATCTAAAAACTCGATAATTTTGTTTAATTAAACATTTGATGAGGAACATCCTTCACCACATACTGGTGCATCAAAAAATAGTTTTACATATACGGTCTATGTACCACTAATCTTCCATCGTGGTGGAAAATATATACAAAAAAAGATACCCATTCAAGAATCTTAAATCACCACATAATTTCCAAAAGGACAATCTCTTATACTATCCATTTTCTTTTTGAGAACTGTTAGCCTCACTGTAAAGAGTTTTCTTCCCATAAATGGTATCCCCTAAGTGGTCCCTAAAGCGATGATATGAGGAAAACTTTATTTGTAGATTTTTATGTCATCATGTGTACGTACTATGTGATCTATGAAATTTTCTTCATGATACACATACAATTTAATCCCTTATAGATATCCCTCCTTTTCCAAAATCAAATTCCCTATTATGTCACCAAAAAATTTGGAATTCACTAGAAAACTGCACAACCAAAAACACCTACATGGTATTCAACTCTAATATATCATTTCTTGAAAACAAATTGAAGAACCAAAATATTATTGAAAACAACCAGAAAAAAGACTTCATTTCCATAAATGAACATACATGGTTCCAATAACTGGTCATTCAGGGCCAATGTGGTGCTAGTTATGTCCAATGTATCCAGAATCCTATTACACAGAGACCCCAGAGTGGTCCTACTCTTGTTAGTGAGGTTATATGTTAGAGTTATAGTACATGAAAAATCTATTCAGTAGATACTACCATAAAAAAGATGGGTGTCGACCCATCAAGAGTTTGAGGTACAAACTTTGTACCCTCCACTATTGGAACAATTATTTTTGTTAAAGGTGCATCACATAGTTTTATATTTTTATCTATGGTAAAAATCCATGGGCTCGTTGTTTTGTCTTCTATGTAAAATTATCTTCTAGAAACTCCATTGAAGTGTAGAATGTAGGGTGTACGACAGTGTAGGGAGTTCCCCCCTTGAGGTTGTTCGGTGTCACATTATGTGTTGTCTTCATGTCCTCAATATAAAAGGGTTTGACATCATACTCAACATAGACTGATTAGTAGAATATTGAGATCTAATTTAATTCTATCACTGTAGGGTGAAATTGGAATAACCAATGGTTGTGGTTTATACTTACAAGGGTGAATGAGATTTCATGGAAATTCAAGCTAGACTAGAGAATCATGGGCCATTTGGGAAGATCTCATGGATAGATTGTTTAAATCTAGATGATCTTGAAGCTCTTTAGGTGGAATTTCCTTTAGTGGGAGATCATTTTAGAGATGTGTTCATGAATTGTTTTTGTATACCTCTTGAGAGAGAGGTGTAGTTTTCCATCGTGAATATTCTTGAAGATACAATAGTATCCCTTCCTTCTTACATGATAGCTATGACTAAGATACATGATCTCAAGAGGCAACTAAAATATTTGGAGGAAAAATAGAGTATTCGAACAAATTATTATCCATGGTGTTTTGTAGTTAATTATGTGAAAAAACACAGATGAAACCCTTATGCTATGTCCGTATTATCATAAATTGAAATAAGTAATAATTAAAACCTAATATAAATTGTCATGTTTAGATGATTTGTTTGACCATCATCAAGGAGATCAAGTTTTCTCGAAGATTGATATTAGGTATGGATATCACTATGTGTGTTTTCAATTAGTAGACATACCTTGTATATAATTTCATAGTAGGTATTGTCTGTATAGATATATGTTTATGTCGTCTAGTGTTAGGAGAATGCCAATAGTTTCCATGTAATTGATGAATCGAGTGTTCCATCCTTACATAGATTCCTTTTTTGTAGTTTTTTGAATGATATCATTGTGTATTCTCATAATCAACACGACCATTCCAAGAACCTTGAAATAATTTAATATATATTGAGAGGTAATTATTTATAAGCTAAGATTACTAGGTGAATCATCTAGATAAATGACATTAATTTCCTAGGTAACAACATCTCAGAGAAAATAATATATATAGACCCAGAAAAGGTTAGAGCTATAGTATTATAGGAACATGTGATGAATGTTTTTGACATATAGAGTTTCATGGGGATGTCAAGGTATTTCATACATTTAATAAAAGACATGTCATTCATAGAAGTGAAAATAATGGGAATAACTATGAATGGTGTCAAGTTCCTATGGTCATATTTTTGCAGGATATTCTTTCAGGAACTGAATGGGGGGGGGGGGGTTGACAACAACACCAATCCTAATACTTCTAGATAAGGGCAGGAGAAAACTTGTGTATTGTGATGCAACAAGTATCATAAATGGAGTAGTGTTGATATTGGTTGATTGAGTTATGAGATATGGGTCTCAAAAACAAAGGCCACATGAGAGAAATTACTGAATGCACAATGACAAACAACTTTCATTTTTTCATGCACTGTGTTGTGGAATTCATTACAAAAGGGAAGATAATTTTTTGGTATACACATACCATAAAAGACTCATGTATATATTTATTTAGAGTGATCATAACTTCCGGAATTGAAGGTGGATGAAATAAATATATTATTTTGTAATAATCATCCCTACATTCCTGGTAATGTTTATATTGTGGCTGATGCATGAAGTAGGAGGACTCATATATTGTCATTTCAATAGGCTTGTAGCAAGTGGCATCTCATAGCTATGTTGTATGGGTTGCACATCGATGTCACGAAAAATTATGGTTAGGAATTTATATCATCCTTAGTTGTGACTTCTACCACCCTGGAAAGAGTGAGGATGAGAGAGATATCAAATTCACAAGGCCATGTTATATTAAAGAATATAGATGTTTAGGATCATCATCTTAGTAGGACTGTATCAGGTGATGAGATCTTATGTAACAATTGATGTGTGTGGGATCCAGAGGACATACACGAGGATCTGATGTGGGAGTGTAATGGTTCAGATTGGAAAATGCAATTGGGGATCACCAAGATGTACCATGATATAAAACATTAGTACTGGTGGTCATTTATAAAGTGTGAGATAGCTTCTTTGGTTTTGAGGTGTTTGACCTATAATTATGTGAAGGTGGAACATTAGTGAACAGTCGGAAATTTTCAAAATTTACCTTTTCTTGAGTGTAAATAGGATTTTGTAACAGTGGATTGCAATACCGTTTTGCTGGGGTTTCCTGGATGTAATGAGGCTATGTGGGTTGTTGTTGATAGACTCGGGAAGGTTACTCATTTCTTAATTATCAGGGAGACCTTAAGTGTGGATGATAATGGTATGTCTTATATCCATGATATAGTACGAATTCATGGGGTCCCTCACACTATTGTTTTGGATGTATATTCAGATTTTTTTTCATGGTTCTATCATTTATTTCAGAGGATGAAAGGAACACTATTGATTCCAATAATAGATTACCACCCATAGACTGATGGCCATATAGATCATGGAATATAGCATAGAGAGGGCATGATATGAGCATCCGTCATGGATTTTGTGGGGTCTTGGGGGAGTAATATACCCCATATTGTGTTCTCCAAAAATAATAGTTATTTAATGATAATATATATGGAGTCTTAAGAGGTTTTTTATGGCCATCCATACAGATCTCCCTTGTGATAGATAGAGGTAGGTGAGGAAGATTTATTGGGACCATATATCTTGTAGGAGACATCTGAGCAAGTCTAGTTGATTCAAAATTGGATGGGTATTGGGTAATTTCATCATATTTTGTACTCAAATCACCGTATATAACCTATATAGTTCACAGTTGAGGATCGTGTATTTTTATGTGGTTTCAATTAGGATAGTTAAAAAGGAAGATTTGATGACATTGTATGCTTTCTCCACGATTTTTATAACCATTTGGGTTTCTAGACAGTGGGGTCAGTAGCGTATCGCTTTCAGTTACCATAAGGGTACCAATCCATAAATGAAATCATTCATGTATCTCATTATTTCAACTATAATTTGGAATTTTATAAAACATCTCATCCTGAGGAGGTTTAGTTATAGAAATATTCTTCTATTGAGGATAATCTGATTTTTAATGTTGACTTGAGCATGATGGTTCTCAAAATCTTGTAAGTCCCTCTAGTATAAGTTCTATGGTAGATTGGATGTCTCCAAGATGAGACATGGGTGCATAAGGTCAACATAAAAGCTTAGTGGATTTCATTTGTATTAGAATAATCCTCACCACTCTTGAGAAGCAAATTTCAGGATGAATTTATTTAATTGGGGATGTTTGTATGATCTCTTGTTTTCTTATTATACAGATAATTTTAGTCAATTAAAATCAACCTTGATTTCTCTTTTTTGATCGGGTCCTAAGATGGGTCAGGGGATGGTTGCGTAGTTTTATGGAAAGGATGTGACCAGATGGATGTAAATGGGTTGTAGGCCAGCTACACACCATGTAATTGGGTTTCATGTCACTAATAGTTAGACAATGTGTATGGAATTTACACATCGTGTAAATTTCCAAGTTTATATTTTTTTAAATAGATACAGGGACCTCTATTTTGGATAGAACACTCACCTCACCCCTCCCTCATGCGCACAAATCTTCAAGGAAATATAAATGTAGGCTTTCCTCCTAATTACAGATTTGGACTTTATTTATTCTATTTTCAGTCACGTTGGAGCTACATTGGTGATTACATGGTTGATTTTTTTCCTTATCACTTATTCAGGATATCATTTATACTAATTCATTTGAAATAAATTATGACCTATTATTTATTTCACCATCTATTCTTTATATTTATTCTAAACTGAGCCAAATCAAGACATGATACTGGAAAAGCACTAAATTACATAACTGAGGTACGTGTTCTATACATTTTATTTTTTTTCTTTATATAGCTATTTGTCATTACGCTTACCACCATACCATCTAATGTGGCACCATAATTAAATTATTTCATTTTATATAATGAAATATTTACGGATTTTAATAGGATTTTTGAGATGTGTTAGTGGTTGTTACCCCACTCTGTGGCCACCAATGGGGTTCACGATATGAATTTACCATGTTTATGTCTTGTTAATCCACCCTTGTGGTGAGTTGGAGCTTTTATACTATAGAGTATGAAAATATAAATTAAATGGAATTGTATATTTTTATATGAGTTGTCTTACCTCCCCATTAGGATTTATTTAATGTGATATTAGGTTGTAATTAAATTGGTTAATTGTTGTATTTATCAAAATCAATTTTATTAGTTTTTTAGATTAGTGGGTAAACTATTTTTTAATCTTTAATGTTAAATTTCAATTTTTGGGTATTCCCCTTAGGTTTTTTTTTGTGAAATTGGAAATATTAGTGGGTATACTGATGGATTTCCTTGACATATAAATTTCGATACATGAGTTGGTGTTCTCATGAGATGTAATTGGTTATAAATGCGATTATATGATTGTGTATAATCACTGTTTTAGATGAATATAAATTATTATATATGAGTGGGTATACACATATGGTTTATATTTTTAAATGCTTTGTAAATAATGATTGAATGGTTCTATAGATGACATGGATGGATCTCCATTAATCATTATCATGGATGTGTATGTCTTCCGTAGAGTAAACCCCTTAATTCTTGATTCTGTGGGATGCCTCAGACCTTGCTACACCATTGATATTGATTTCTTAGACTTGTGTAGGGAATGCTAGTATACATTTTTCTAGGACACCAACTGGTGCCTATACGTAGTTTTCAAGGAGATTATACATAGACTATATATGATTCCTTATTCTTCTATACAATGAATTTTATCATTCATGGTCTGAAACATCATTATACAGCATGTCCATGTGAAGTATGCATTGGTTTTTTAAACAACATAGCCATGGTGAATTGTTAATGAATGGTTCCCATATGAAAAAGGTTGTGAGTTTTTTATCAATTTCTACAATACAAGAGGGTCATTGATGACATTTGTTTGGATAAATATTGAGGAAATATTGGTTATATCTGTTGTATATAGCTTCCTAAGCAGAGAATCTGACACTTTTTTTTTGTATATATCATTTAGAGGTCGTACAGTATCACAAGTTATTTCCATGGGAACATTTATAATTTTTTTCTTTTAGTATTAGATATTCTATGGGCACTTATGATTTATCACTACTACATAATTATATGTTTCTTCATAGCTTGTATATTGCACGTTTGAAATGTACAAAGATTAGTGGTTTCATACTTCAAGTTAGTTCTCACTCACTGTTTTGGCCTCATTTGTGTAACCAAACATATTAAATGGTTGTATTTAATTATAATTGCATGGTCCCTAATAGAGGGTTTTGACACTATGGTCAAGAGTATGAGATCATGGTTCCATGATGAGGATTGTGATGCTATGACGATACTTTTGGTCATTATTTCTTTTGAAATAATTTTATTATATTGAATTCCCATGTATATTTTTTTTATACTTTCCACAATAAATGTATCATATGCAATATTTTTATTGAGAGACTTACAGTTTAGTAATATATTCCTATCCTTCTTATTTATCTATTTTCTTTTTTTATCTCTTACTTCTACTTTTTTTCATTACCTTGTATTATGTAACACTCTGGTGATGAGGGACCAATCTCCCCACATACACACCAAGGACTTGGCTTCTAGTCGATAGCCTCTGGTGTTTGGGGAGATTTGATTAAGGCCATGTATCCAACCGAACTCGGGGCTCTCTGGAGTAGCATCCATGTTTGGGACATTACAAGATCATACATAGGTTTTGAGGCTAGTTATAATGAACTCAATTTATTCAATGGCACCTCATCCTCCCTAGAACCATTTTTTTTGATCTTATGAGACCCCTGAGGGGAATAAGGAATTTCCTCAGTACTAGTTGAAACATGAGGTTTAGTTTCACCAGCCCCCTGAAAAGGGAAACTGTCAACCCCTTCACTCTAAATGTAATTAGGTAAATCCATTGACGGAAACATATTGTAATATATATATATATACATAATGGTTAGATAAGGAATGAAGAGAGGCCTCGAAATCAAAATGATCATCTTCCACTATCACAGTTCCATTGTGATAAGAGATTGTGCTATGTACTGACACATAGCCATATAATCTCAATGAAACCACTTTCTCTTTCAAAAAGTTCCATAGACCAAATTCCAAATGAGAAACTATTAAGGAATACCAATTTATAAGGTCGTTGTAATGTTTGAATTAGGAGGGATGGATAATTGGACTTGATAATTATTGTCTACATTCTAGGGTATTGAACCATGGGAACTAAACAACATCTTAAGGTGTTTAGAAGTAATTGTTTTTCTTAGGTACATAACATAACTTCATATTATAATTAATTAATTTGATTCCCATTAGTATCCATTGATGGAGTAACATTTAATAAATTAACTACTTTTTTAAATTGATATTTGGGGTACGTTCGGTTCCATACTTGAGTATAAGATCTAGTATGTGCAGGATTAGAACCCATGGGAGTCAGATTCCAAAAGCCGGAATCTGTATCCTCTCAAGTGAAATTTAGACAAAGCTATCAAGCTATAATTAATTTTATTTTCTTTTATTTTCTGATGATGTTCAGAGGACTCCTCATAAGAATGCAGTTCAATTGACATGCAATTCTAAAGTGTGTGTACACCTAGAATATATGATCCCTAAAAATTGTTTCCACAATGATCTATTACAATAAAGAAATTAGATACCCTTGTCTTGAATGGTCCCAATTGGAGTCATTTACCAATGTTCTAGGGAGAATGGTGTAAATATTATATGACTAATGATAATGGTAAAAGATTCGAAACATGGTTTAATGATATTTATAGTATTATAGGATAAAAAACATAGGATATGAAAATATGGTCATAAATCATCCACTAGTATCTATTGGGTTTTGGTAAATCATTTTCCTCTCATATGTTCTCCTTCCCAACCCCGTATAACATAAAATGGGCCCACTATTTTGTTTGGCTACCTCTACTCACTGATTCATCCAAAAAATGGTAAATTTTCACTAGAATCATGGCATTGAGGTTAGTAATCCCACTGATTAATAATTGATCCTCTATTATGAAGATCACGACACTGACCCTGATACTAGAGTGACATAACAATAATAACCATCCACTGAGAAACATGGTAACAAAGGATACTTGTTGAAATATTAAATCCAAAACAGCAGTGATTTTCCATTTCCAATTGCTAATATGACCTTCCTCAAGTGTGGTCCAATAGGAACTGATACTACTTCAGATCTTGAAAGTGGGAATGTATTTGTCCTCCAAACATAAATATAATGTCTTCTTAATGTATAAAATGAATTAATGCAATCAGAAAATATTATTTCCTAATTTAGATAAGGGCCACCATTAAAAATTCTCTTCTCTATGTCAATAGGATTCTTAGTGAGAGGGGAGGGGGTGTTGGGGTATTTTTTTAATCATCCCAAGCATATGGGGGTGGAAACAATTATTCATACCTATCACCCATGATTGGGTCTTCCAAAATCATCGAGACATCCCAAAGGCTAATACCAACTTCCTTATTAACCTGTTTAAATGTATTGTAGTACAAGCTCCAACTTCTAAGTAGATATGGGATAGTATTTTGGTTTCATTTAGAGTAGGTATATGATACATAGACCTCCACATTCATAACCACTTATTTAAACTTAGAAATAATTTCATCAAAAAATTTAGTGATTCATAAAGGCCACCCCTGGTTTAAGTTGAATGAGCCCTTGGGTGAAGGTCCCATTTCGATAGCCACCATATTTGCTCACATTTTGTGGCCTTCTTTGTGAAATTTTAAATTAAATGGATGATTTCATTCATCACCCACGTAATTTCATCCATATAAAAATGAGTATAGTTCAATGGAAGTATGACTAAATGAGTTTCCTGAATGAATGATCCCCTTGATGATATGTTTTCATTGGAAATGTTTTTGTTATTGATTATCCATGAGGTATGTTAATTTAATAGTTGTGGCACTATATTAGAAAATCCATATGGTTACCCCATCGAATAAAGTGGATTTCCTTTGAGACAAGATACCCCCTGATTATTCACTGAAAGTGGCTAATATTCATTGTTAATATCTTAATATTAATGTGTTTAAATTTTCATAAACATCAATTTTAGTCCAATTCAGAAATTGAACTTCATTTCCCATCATTGTGCAATTCATGCTTAAAATGTCAATTTGGGCCCACTCAATACATTGCTTGTGTAAATTACAATATTCATCATTTTAATTTGAAATTTTGGTATATGATTAATCACTTTGTTTGGAACATTTTATCTTTTAGGTCCGATGGATGAATCCCAAAGGAAGATGGAGAATTGTGCGCCTGAAGCGAGAAACTTGCTGGAAAAAGCATAATGGGCCTAAGGCCCATCAAACAAATGTGGGGCCCAGAAACCAAGCCCAATGAAGCTCCAATTTATACAGTAGAAAGATAAAAATATGAGGATCATTTTATTCAACTGTGGTCGGAGCTAATTCTGATGTTTTCATGATGATAAAGGGATCTGAAGATGAGATTTAAATGGTGGACTCGTCATTAATGCACAGAAATCCGTCCCACCATTTCGACCATAACATCCAAAAGGATGAGCCAAATGTCCTGAACTTTTTCGAGATCCTATAAGACACATTAAAGAAGACATTACTCTTCTACAACCCCTCCGGATTCGGCCTTCTTCAATTTCTAATTCACACGTCAATATTGTGGACGAATCTGGACAGTTTTCCGGGTCAAATTCGAAACATCAATTTCCTTTTTATTATTCACCCTCCATTTGACTCTATTAATTGTTGGGGGGTGAATTAATTGTTGGGGGATGTACCTAAGGCTCCTAATATGCCTATATAAGGAGCTATTGGTGAAGGTAATGAGGGTGGATATTTTTCATATCATCTTGGATGTTTTGTTCAATTGTAATGTTATGCTGCATTTTCGTTGCCTCAATTTTGCCTTTCACATGTAAGATTGTTCAATTCACATTAGTTTCTTAATAAAAGTTCTTATTATAATCTTATTCTGTTGTTCTTAATATCACTTTGATACCGTTGGATCAAGGTGTGAATTTATTCACACCACCCCTTGTGAAATTATTCACACAACGGTGGAGTGATCATTTTATTTTTGTTGTTTTCTTTACTTCTCCATTTCCTCCCTCATGAGTCTACTTTCCGCTTCCATTGAAACCATGGGATCAATGGAGGGATAACCCACTTATGGGATGATCCAAGGGAGTAGCAAGGGGCTGGATTGGATGTTATTTATCTCCTAATTAATGTATAATCACTTCTTTAATTGGGATTTTTATTTGATGATTTTTAAACTTAATCATCCTTGTTGAATTTAAGGCCACACACATCAAGTACTAATACGATCCTTTACCTTGAAGTGCTCAAAACTTTGATCCTTCAAGTGTATAGGTGATTAGTATTAGAGGGTGTAGGCATTAAACCAGTAAGTGATGATGTTGTTTTATCTCCTTAAATGAACCCATCTCAAATTTTAGAAATTGAAATCATTAAAAAGAAAATACGTCCAATCCACCCCGAGCGATAACCTAGGATCAACTCATTTATTTTAAATTGAATCCACTTAAATCTATTAGATATCTTTAAACCCATCCAAAATCAATCCAATTTGGCCACTTCATAGCCAAAAATCCATCCCTTAGGTTGTGTATCTTAGGTATCTTCTTAGGTCTCTGTGGAATCGACAACCCAAGCTACACTACAAGGACCGTTCTACCCTTCTTCTCTTGGGTAAATTTGGGCGTGAACCACCCCCTATTACCTATACTAGGATTTCCCTCCAGGATGTGTTTAGTGGGATGATGATTATTTTAACATTAATATCAACATAATTGATCCTGAAATTCCTCCTTTCATCAACATTAGAGATATGGGAAGATTAAGTGGATGAATCCTCCAATAAATGGTCCTTCCGGTTGTTCAAATCATAATTCCGAAGTAAATGGATTATTAATATCAAAAGTGGCAATGTATAATTATCTGAAAACTGTTAGTCTTGAATGAATTATACCATGAACATTCATCCCTCGAAGCACTAGATGTCGAGGCATTTGCTTGCAAAGCATCATTACGAATGATGATCCATCCACAAAAAATCTGGAAACTAATGAGAGATTAAAACATTATCATTCATGTTTGATACATTGAGTTTGGGGATGGGATTCTAAAAATTTTACACACTACTTGGATGTTGTGGTCGATCAAGAGTTAAGAGAACACTAAGTTCACTAATGAATTGGTAATGAAAAATGAGTTAGGTACCTACTTGTAAGAGTGGTAGAATCTTGAATGTCATCATGCTTACTATAAATATGATCAAAAAATGACTAATTTCTACATCATAATAGCCTCCTCTTCCTCCTGATTTGAGTCAATTGTAATGGAACTAATTTTATTAGTCCTGAAAATTCCACATACAAAAATACGATAATTCCGCCACTATGAATGACCATCCCCAATAAATTATTATCACCAAAAATTGAAATCATTTGAGACATAATATAGTTCTAATATCCCCCATGAATTCAACCAAGTTGTTTGAGGGGATAGACTATGATTCCCACCACCTTTAATGATTTAACCCCCCCTAATGATTACTTTCACGAGCCAATATACCCTCTTTGGGATCCCAAAAATGAAGTCCCAAATCCTTTTTTGGATATCATAACATCATAGTATCTGGTCCCTCAATTATTATATAATAGAACCATAAGGGAAATGGAGGTTGAGATAGAAAATTGACATTTCAAAGATGATTTAGGAGAGTGTGTTCCAAAATTTGGAGCCTCACAAATAGCCTTGGAGAGAGATCTAAAATACTAAAAGGTAAAACTAGTGGAAATAATTGAGGAGAAAAAGCTAATACATCCATCAATGAACATAAATATACCTTTAGAATATAACCTTTTAAGAGGAACAAATGGATTCAATTTTTATCCCAGTACCATGCATAATAGACCACTATATAGGAATAACCCATTCGATGGGGGGAAAATGATATATTAAATGAACATGACCCTATATAGGAAATAGTATAAGAGAAAAACCTTGTAACACAAGGTGACATGCTACTCAGAAAGAACTTAAGTCTACATAGAACAATGCTACATGGATTGTACCCTATCCCATGTAGAATCACACGATGAAAAGGGAAACCCATCCTACATTGGAACATCCTACATAGAATGGGGAATCTTAAGGTGTTCTAATATCCACCCATGAGAACACTATTCTATCATATAATCATTCTCCACATTTCCACCTATGAAAACCAGTCTATCAAAATTTGTCCATGGACTCTTCCATATCCACCTAATATGAATTATCATATCGTCAAGTATATCAGTGTGTCATGATTATATATACCCATGGTAAGATGATTCATGTTGTTATCCATTGTAAAATTGTCTAACCTCAGAGTGTCTTCAAGTATACATTCATTTAGAAATAAGGGCCCCGAATTCAATGTTTGTATGACCCCATAGGTGATCTCAGGAACCTTCCAATTCTAGGAGTTGAGCCAACCACTAGTCATTCCCTTTTTGAGGTATGGTGGTGGTCACTATTCTATTCCACATTGGCATGTAGGACATCCCTATTGGAGTAAGTCCCATTTAATCCTATCTAGTGGCATCACTCATTCTCTTATTCACCTCCTTGGGGTACCAAACCAAGTGGGGGGGAACATAATTTCCCATTCACTCTACATTATGGTAAAAATATGATCCACTATGGGATAAGATGGATCATATGATCTTCATGTCCACTACATCCTCTTATTTCTAACAATGAGCATGACTCACAAGGGTTTAGAGCTTAGCGGTGATCACAACATCTTCATAATCCTCAAACCATATAGACATCCCCCGGAGTGTATGACCCAACAATATCCAACAACATAGGCCTTCTTCTCAGTGTAAGACCCATCTCACCAATATATATGAACTTTGATTTAAAACTAACAGTGATACGTAGGAAGCCTCCCGAAGGACCAAACCCAACACCTAAATTCATCCTAATATTCTTCATTCAAAAATATCAGTTGGTGTACATCCACCTATGAAACCATACTGCTAATATTCCCCCATGTCATAATCTCCATACTAACCTTGACTGATATCATTTCCCATGGAAATCCTTACCATATGACATAAAACTACATAGTTTAGTCCTCATCCCAAAACCTTAAAAGTTTATTTTTCCTATAATGTGGCATCGAGCTATATAGGTTTTGATTCCTCTGATAAAGATCCCAAGGAACCCCATCTCATGTGTTTTATATTGATATCAAATAAAATTCTATATCACTAGATTAAAATAAACTCTACTGTTCCCCACCATATGGATTAATACCATCATCGTCCGAATGAATGACTAATGAGTCTCTAATTCCTATATAAAAAGGGGACAATTTGTAGAGAAATGAATATACATACATATCCCTCCATCAATGGAGAACAATAAATACAAACAAATTATTTGGAAACAATTCAAGTTTTTAATTAATATATTATTTTGTGTGATATTTTTAGACCCACATTATGATAACCAAATAATTCATGATCATATCATAAATCTATAAAGAGTCTCGTAATATGAAATAGTTCCCCTAAAATGGTTTTATGTGGATGAATTCCCATCCTCTTAACCAATGTGAGTTTTTAACTTTCACTAGAAAGGTTCCAAAATATAAACCATCTATTAGAAAGTTTATTAATGAGTGTTTTTGGATATGATAGTCATTGGGCATTTTTGGAACCATGAAAAAAACCCATTTGGTACCATTAAAAATTGGTATAGCCAATGTGTTTGTTTGCACATAACAATTAAAGATTAATTTTTTATTATTATTCATTATTGATCCCGTTATTATAATATCAATAAAAATTAAATTAATGAATTCTATAAGTATTTCACATGAACAATAGTAAATATATAATTCTACTAATTTTGAATGGAATTTGGAATTATGTTATTATGTGATTAATGAATAAGGAATCATATAAAACTGAAAAAATAAACCATTCAATTGAAAATTAACTAAATCATATTGACGATATGAATGAACATGTTCCAAAAAATATTATACAATAAGGATAGGAAAAATCATTATATAATAATAGTGAATAACTACAGAAGAGATTGAATAATATAAAAAACTAGAAATTAATTTTGAAAAAGATGTGAATTAAATTAATGTAAGCTAGAGATTCATAATAAATCACCATTCAAATGTTTCTAAAACCATTCATAACCATACTTTTTTAAAATTATTAAGTAACTCATTCAAATGTGAAATGATTATTATTATTGAAATAAATATTCAAATGTTTTAAATATATCGATCCATTATGAATCAATCTTGTAAATTGGTCACTATGAATGGTTCTTAATCATTCATATTGAAATGATTTTTTTGTGTTAGATTTTTGAATGAAGAGGGTCAACCAATGCGTAGAAATGATAAGGTCATAGAAGAATAATCGTTTTCATTTTATCCTGATGATTTTTATTAATTCTACTTAAAATTATTTTTGTAAATTTTGAAATATCATCTCAAATAATTCAATGTTATTGGATTGGTATCCATCTATATTCTGTATTGTAGTGATGTTGAAAAAAACATCATTTTCACTTGTAATGTTGGCTATTAAAATATAGGAATCTACTCTTATAAAAGGGTTCTGATTTCATTCCTAGACTAATCAATTAACATTATATACATTTTCAGAACCATATGAATCATTCTAATTTCATATATTAAGTCCCTTTGAAGATCATGAATTACTTCATTAGGTATTACGTTAATCTATATAGTGTCAATTATTTATGTAATCGTGTTTGTTACGATATACACTACATATAATATTGAGAAAACATCTAAAAAATAGATGGTTTCCACAATGGTTTCTATTTAAATTTTCTCAATCGTATATTGATCAAATATCTATATTTATTTGACAATATATCATGAAATGTTGTTTTGGTAATTTTTCCAAAATTTATTTCTTGATTCAATAAATTTGGATTTTATGGATTCCACTTCAAGTACCATATTATAATGGCTCTCTTGATCACTATCAATAGAATCTATAACAATATCTGGTGCTTCATAATTTAAATAGTATTTATTAATAGGAAGGAATCCATATTTTTGAGATACAATACATTCACCACTATCATTTTAACTTTTTTTAACATGTGGTATGTTTTAAACCATCTGAGAATCCTTTCATTTATATATAATTTTTATTGAATAAAATTTACCTAATTCATCATAATGATAATTAATAATAATATTTTTAGATGTTGGTCATATATATATAGTCCTTTAATGAATAATAGAAAAAATCATGTTATAATAAGGCTAACCATTCTCAAATTCGTGGAACTATAACATCAACTAGGTAAGATGTTGAAATACCTAGTGGATAGTTTAATTCCCTAGATTCAACAAAAACACTAACCCTCCTTTACCTTTAGAAAAGAGTCAAATCATCATTGGGATATTATATTATATCAACACACTATACTATTATATCTATTAAAATAGGTCTTTTCTTTAGGAGTGATGAATCTCACTGAGTTGAATCATAATAAAATTCATCATCTAAAATTACCATCAACAATTTCTTCAAAGAGTATTTCAATAAATAAAACACATTATCAAAAAATACATGCACATAATTTTTTAAATCAACGACAACTGTAAGTATTATTATCATTTTAGACATTCCATGTTTCTAGTATAACATGGTCAACATTATTCATAATGGAATGAAATTCATAGACTAATTTTGTATTTTCCACATGTAACTCATACCATTCTATGCTAGACTAAAAATATTTAATATTTAAAATAAAAAAAGAAATGTAACATCATGAAATTTTTTTCTTTCAAAATCACCATTAGACTGAGGGTTACTTGATTAAATGAAATTCACAAATATGATTGTTTCTTATAGGGGATCCTTCCCTTGATTCATCTCTACATTGGCATATCCAAAAAAGGCTTCATAATCTATGAAATACTAACTTTGTCAATTCCCTGTGATGAAATACATAAATCAGAATATCCATTATGTGAGAACATTAAAGGTATTTCTATTATAAATGAGGCTAATGGAAAACTTTTCCGGTTCATAGTTATGATTATAAGTTCATCACTATCATTAAAATGAAGCAATCTACTATTGTATAACTCTAACACTTCCATTTAAAAAAATCATTGTTTATTTTTCAAAATTCACAAATTTAGATCACTGGAAATTTAATATTTTACAAATCATCATATCAACTTCATCAATCTAGGAAAAATTTATTTTTCATCCCTTGAGAACATCTCATGATGTTATTTACCCGAATGGACCAAATACATTCTTTTTCATTTAGTTTTGGACAATAACCCTTATTAGGGTTGATGGGGAACCCATAAATGACCCGTAGGCCTGAGGAACAAGACCTATACATGACCCAATACATGACTATAATTGTCTAAGAATCAACACACATGAAACATCCCCTCCCTAGTATCTACACCGTGAAGGCACCTAGCCCCCCACCCAGTTTGGCTGATTGGATATCATTTCCCCATGAAGAGGTTCATAGTGCGTAGTCTGGATGGTAGTTGCCATACCCCCTCATTCTTCCTATCCGGTTAGATATGCTCTAGTGCTTGCTATTTTTTTCTGAATCCTCATCTCGGTCTGCTCCTATATTGTCTACCCAGTGCTTCTTGGTTTTTATATGGCCCAAAGGCCATTTTTCATAAAGGCCTTTAGTGGTCTGGTGGTCGTTATACCATTAATTACCTACGACCCTAAGGCCATTGGTGGCTCAAAGACCATAATTCTTTGGGCCCAAACCGATATCCCAAAGGCCCAAATTATACGAATAATGCCAATTGTTGTAGTATCGAATAGTAACTACTATATTTACTGCAATAATAACCTAGAACTTCTCCCCCACCCAAGTATGAACATGGGTCTCTCAGATGCCAAGTAGGATTATATACCACTCAGGTGCAGAATCAATGGATCATAATGTTCTTTAATTATTTTTACTACATAAGGATGTTATGTCCATTCATTACATTTTCAACATTATTGGTATGATTTTTTGAGGTTTTGAAGATTAGGGAATGGGGGATCAAATAGTATAGAGAATAGCGGAATCAATGGTTTTATTGAGGTTTCACATGTAGGATTCACACACATTTTCTGTTTCATGGCACTCAAAGTGTCATGAAGTGATGTGAAGGCTAATAATTAAATAATATAGATGTCTTGTAAAATTTTTATATTCATAATACTCAATATAGAAATAATAAAAATTTCAATGATTAAAATAAATAAGGTATATACTTGAATAAAAAAATAAATTTTGAATTATTCAAAATTTATGTAAAGAAAAATTACACTAAACTAATTTTTATTTAATAAAATCAAAAATGGTTGTAGGAAAGTGTTTAGTAAAAATATATGATAATTTATTTTATATGAAATCAAATTATATATAGATATAATTATTTTATGAATTATTTGTTAAGAAAATATAACTTAAATAAATGTTCTTTTTCCTGGAATGGTTAATCATATTCTTCGGAATGTTGACAGAACTAGTGTCAACACATTTAATTATTTTGGAATTTGAAATTAACTCTAAAATACAGTATTGTGTAGTTCATTGACACCATTTTGTCACAACAACTTCCTTCTATAATATATTCTACTTCAGACATAGATAATTTAGTAGAGATCATTTCTTATTCAACCATGATACTAGGGATTTTCTAAGAAAATGAATTGTTCTTATAGAGATATTTCTATCTAGTATAAATCATGAAACACCTGCATCTGTATAGGATGATAATCTAATTTAATTTGTTTTTTTAAAAGTAGATAATGATATAAGGCAACATTTAATTATCATCAAATAATTTTGGATCTAATTAAAAGTGATTGACTTGGTTGGATTGAAATATCACAAAAAATAATACTAATAAATTATTTCATGTCTTCATACATTAAGACAACGTAATGTTACATTGATTTTATTATACATCATGTTGTCAATTGGTTTTTGAGTTTCATGAATATCATGTTTAATATTATATATCAAAGGAGTTATGTATGTCTTAATATTTTTTAGTCCAAACATTATAATTAATTATAGTTTGTATTTTCAATAGTTTTAAAATTTTCAAAATTTGTTTTATATAATTCATTTTTTATATAATAATTTAATTCACCCATTGAACTCAATTTAAATTAATTTTGAATAAATCTTTGAAAAATAATTGAATTATTTTACAGTTTTGTAGGTGTAAATATCATCATCAACACATAGTTATACAAATAAGTATCTGACGATTTTGTTTCTAAAAATAATATAATATCATGATTTCATATTAAAAAAATTGATAATATAATTTTGACTACATCTTTATATAATTTTTTAGGGGCCTGTCAATATCCATATAGAGCACTGGTAAGTTTAAAAACATATATTTGAATGTGATGGTCTTCTAAAAAAGTGGTTTTGAATACATAATCTTTTTCAATTAATGATTCATTTAAGAATGATTATTTAACAACTAGTAGATATAATTAAAAATTCATGTAAGTTGAATATACTAGAAGGAATATAATTAGTTCTAACCAAGTTGTATTAAGAGATGTTTCTAAATAATATCTTCCTCCTTCATGACTGCACGCTTTGGAAAATAATCTGACATTATTTATAGTTATCACACCATGACCAGATTGTTTGTTAATAATGAAATTTTTTTAATAATGTTAATATTCTTTTCGTTTTCAAACATTTTCTAAAATTAATAAACAAATGAACAAAATTCAGTCTTATGTCATATAAATCAAACCTATGAAAATCTTGAAATGATATTAATCATTAAGTAAACAAATCATATCATATAAATACTTAGAGATTTATTTTATCTTGATAGATCCATATAAAAAATATGAATAGTTCTATGTGAATAAAAATTTAGAATTGATTTAAAATATGAATTCATTTTCTTTTAAATTTGATAGGCATCACATGGAACTTTTAATCCAATTTAAGAAGACGAATTTTAGAAATAAGATACCATTTGGATATCTATTTCAGAGGGAGATCATTTTAATTTCCAATTATTCAATGATGAATCCATGATGAATCAATGATTCAATAAAATAAATAATTCAGAAAATTTATATTTTTCTACACAATGAATTGAGATCTAGTGTATTGACATTATATAATCTTGCTGCCCTATATTTGATTGATTTATCATCAAAAATTCAAAATGAATTGTTAATAGAATCAACTTTATAATTATTATAAAAGAGTTTATAGATACGTATCAATTTTTTCATCAAGAATTTAATTTAGATAAAATTATTGATTAGTCTTTATTTAGGTTTTGCAATAGATCCAATGAAAATATTTTTCTTATTTAATTGTCTAAGAAGGTAGAATTTCCTCTATTTCTCTTGGATACTGATTTTTTTTAACAAATATAAACTCATATGTCTCAAATGAACACTTTCAAAACCACACATTTCAAGGATTCGCATGTGGTTCGTTGCCATAAATGTAATAAAAACCTAAATATTTATTTAGTTTTCATGCCCTTTTGGGTCCAAAAATGTTACATCTAAGATAATAAAGGATCCAAATTTTCTTTCGTGTTCAAGAAAATTAACCAACTTTTTTTATGAAATATTATTTTTTTAAAATAATTTTTCATTAAATGAATTAGAGAATTTTTTAAAGTATTAATATATTCATAAATTTAATTTTATCCACAATAAAAATATTTATATTTTGATATGTATTTGTTTTCAGAAAAATTCAAAAATTAGTTTTTAAATTTTTATATTTTCACCCGAACTTCCATTTCCAATATTTTCATTCATAAATTGTTTTTGACCAAAGGTTTTGATTACATAATAGCCTCAATTACTAAATGCACTTGAAGAATCATTAATTTTTTTGACATACTTCATTAAATATTTAGTAACATTAGTCTATTTTTTACATGATCAAGTAGAGTTTTCTAATTGAATAGTTTACTATAATAATTTTTATTTATTTCCACATATTCATTGAAAATCATATTATATGAATTAATAAGGGAAATATTTTTCTATTTTATATTCTCATGCAATGTTTCCAACATTGTAAAATATTTTTTTAACTCGTTATTTGATTATATTTATTTTTTTGATTCATTACGAAGATCAAATTTTTAATAAGAATGTACATCATTTGAATGTGACATAACAAATATATTTTCCATTTGAATAAGAGTTTCAATTTATGATTCTGATGATGTGAACATTCTAGAATCATAAAAATCACTCAATGTCACCTTCATATATTTCATATTTTTAATAATATATTAAACTCTCATTGTGTATTTCATATATACCTTTTTAACAGTCAAATGTTGTTGAAAATTATGAATTATGTGTCTTAGAATCTTGAACTCAATTAATCCCACTTCATTAGACTAATCACCATTATTATTATTCTTGTTGAATGTCCTTCCAAAATCTGATCTCATATTGTTGATTTTGTTTATCATTCAAAAAAATATTTTATGCTTGTTATTTTGTTAATAATTTATTGAGGAGTATTCTACTTCCGATGTTTCATAATTTTTTATTATTATTTTATTCATATCACCCTTAAAAGTGGAATAATCTATGGTATCATTTTCTTTATTGATCATTATATAATTTCCTACTTCGTCTTCCATTTTAACATCATAAATCAAAATAGTTTTGATGATTGATATTATTTAATAAATTTTAATTCTATTGATTAGCTAATAGAAACAATGATTCCAAGCCAGTTTTTTTGTAATACTCTATGAACATTCAATAATGTTTTCAGGATCAGTGATAGGTTCTCTAATAGATAAAATGTTATAAAAAATTCTAGTTATGCTTCCTTATATTATAGTAATCCATTTTCCTTCATCCAATTTTCATGTGTTTCACATAAACATGGTTTTATCATATCTAATATACCTAAAATTATTAGTACCATAATATTAATCTATAATTGTGGTCTCAATTTATTGTGTTGTTTGACATTGAAGAATATTACTTAATTCTTATGATCACAATTAAAAAATTATAGTGTTAGTAGAATTAGAATTGCAATCATATTTAGTTTCAATTTAATCATCCCACATTTTAGGTTATATATTAAGAACTTTATAGGGACATATAGGTTTGATATAAACATTCAATCGAATATTATTAAAAATTATTTCACTGAAACCCTTCCAAAAACTATAATATTCACCATAAAATTGAAGATCATTAACCATTGACATACATAATATGTTAACATCCATAATTTTTTTTAAAATATAACTTTTTTTACATCAACCATTGAAATATTTCACTCATGATTTACATGTTCTAATACCAATTGTTATCCTAGATTATGGAGAAATGAAAAAAATTTATGAGTTTTAATTTAGTTCCTAAAATTCACATTTTTTAAGACCCCACACCTTAGGTACAATCGATCAAATATATTTCATTAATATAAAAAAATATGATAAGTCAAAAATTAATGGAAAAGTACTAATCATAAAATATTTAGACTAGTCATAGTATCATAAATAAGCTTTTCCAATCCACCAACCTAATACACAATGTGTTTGGTTATATTAACTATAATGGAAAATTTACAATGGTCTCAAATCTGAGTAAAATTATCTGTTAAAAAAAGGTCTAACAGAATTCAAAAAATCTCTCTGAGTACAATAAAAAACCTTCGTCTCAACACAAACCTTTACAATTAGTGAAAATATTTATTAAATAAACTATTTCAAGACAGATATTTTGACAAATTTTCACGATGAAATTCACAGTAGTAGATGTGGGTTTTGAGAAAATGGTAGTATTCAAGATATATCTCATAATGATCCCTACTATAACTAATAAACACATATGAATATCATGAGAATTAATGTTTTATCATTTCAATTTATAAGAATTCGCTGTTTATTTTCCTTGTATGTGGGTTCAACTCATTCATCTCATTCATATCTCTTTTTATATGTAGATGAATAATATAGTTCTTATAATATTAAGAAAAAGGTAATCATAATGGTTTATAGATCCATTCATTTATAATTTGATAATATGGGATAATACAGACATTCATCCATTACTTCAAAATATAGAAATTAATTCATCTACAACAGTGTCCAGAATTTTAATTATTTAGATATTTACATTTAAGGTAAAAGCAATATATTGTACTTATTGACCAATATTTAAGTAGATAATCTATTTTCAAAAATATTCTAAAATCAAGAAAAAAGTTATCAAGATATTACAAATGTAATAATGAAATTTCTCATAAAAGCTAGATCAGGGAATATTATATAACTGATATTTATTTTCATTCTAAGATGACCACCTTAGATACTTCATAATATAAATGAAATAACATAGTACATATATGTGTAAGATAAATTTAATTTAACATTCCATAAGATAATTCTATTACTATAATCAGATAGATAGGTTTAAAAATTTCATCTGGAAATTTGAATAATTAATTTATGAATATTTTTTATTTAAGAAAACTAATTTTTATAACCACATTCTTTAAAAAATATATGTCATGAGTTTCTATAAACTCAATCATTCTATTTATAAAATAATAAATTACTTAGTAATAGAAAAAATCAACTTAATCATTTATGATTATATGTAGATGGAAGATAAATATTATATAATTCTTAGGATAATTACATAGAGAATCAGTGAATGATAAATTATTTTGATAAATATAATCTAAAAAACATAAAAAACATGTCAGAATAAAAATATGGAATTTTTGAATCATTAATATAAATTAAAACCAAGATAGTTTGGATCAAGATTCATCTTTCCCATACAAGGTACTTTCTAGTGATGCATTTTTTTTATTTTTTAGATTACTAAGAAAATTTCATGAAATTATTTATGGTTGTTTGTAATGATTATGTCCCATTTTTTTATAAATTTTATAGAATATTTTCCCTTCCCTGAATTGTTTAATAGAAAAGAATATTGTATTAATTTTTTTATAATTTTCATTTTGTTTTGCATCAAGGTATAGTATTTTCATATTTAATTTATGGATATGGTATCCTTGTTTATATAAAATGTGGATATAATCTATTATTTATATATTTGGGTTGCACATGATCATTAGTAGTGGTATTGGTTCTTATTTCCACAACCAAACAATATAATCACTTTTTCCACAATATGGGTTCGATTATCACGTTTCAACAGTATATAACCCACAATCATATGGTAAAGAAAAGGGTTAGAACATATTCTTTTAGAATATTCATGAATAATGGTTCAACCGAAAGAAAATAACGGAGACTTATACCAAAGGAATCATTATAAGAATTCCATACTACCTTTAGAACTCACATTAGAATGTCACCTTATCATCTTGTTTTCTGAATGAGTTGTGACATCCAAAAATAAGAGAGATCACCATACCTATTATTCCATTAAATAATGAAATTATAATGATTCTATATCAATTTCTCAAGTAAAGTCACTATTTCAGGATCTATTGTATATTCATTGACATTCATATTAGAAATCCGAGATCTTTATGGAGAGAACAAAAGATTTTAATTATTACCTCATCCTTCTTCATAATTTATAAATTGGTATGAAGGTCCTCCATTATAATTTAATTGTAATTTTTCACCTCGATATCAATTGTTCCACTTGGTTTGGAAAATAAAATATTACTATAGTATATACATTTTCTGTTGTTCAGGTTCAAAATTAGGAAACAAAACAAAAATTCAATATTAATGGTTAGAAGCTGAAGAAATTTCAATAAGCTACTACAGAGTCCTTGTTGGAGGAACTACATGTTCATGTAGCAACCTAAAAATGGAACTCACTATTTTTTATCCTTCATTCTCACATTTTATTTTGTTATATTTATAACACATCATTATATATGTATGGGGGCGGGGTACATTCCTAGTTTAGATAGGAATTTTCACCATCATTCTTATTTTTCTCTTTTCACTTCCAATATATAATTTTTAATTCTCATTCCTTTTCACCGTTTACTTTTTCAAAAATATTATTTTTTCATCCCAGATACTCATGGAAGTTACTTAAAATGAATGTGGAATTTCTAAATTTCATGACGTTTTAGCATTTAATTTTTTTCACTTATGGAATGTGTGGCTTAACATGATAATCACATTGAGGTGTTACGTTTTTATAGTAATTTGGTTATTTCTCTATGATATAAATAGTTGTATATATATGAATCCTCTATATATATTTTCACACATTGAGTTAGTAGTTAATGGAAAATTGTTTCACTTTATATATCTGCATACCTATCCACCCAACCATAATGTGTGAATAAATATTAATTAATAGTGGATGAATATAAGTTAGGATAATGTTTATATAAATTAAATATGATTTTTATATATGTTCATTCCTTATCTAATCTATTTCATTACTTTTTTCGATTTACCTATGTAGGTGACCATGTTATCTTACTTTTTCACACAGTCACATAAACAATAAAAAAATCTATGGAGTGGAGTGATGGAATATTCCAAATATGTGTATATCTATGTCAGTATCATATGTTTTGACAACCTATATTTCTTATGTCAGTGGAACTTGATATTTGATTGCAGAGGATTTGTGGATGTTTTTCTGGAATGAATCATGTTACAATAAAATCATTAAAATAACCTATATTTACTAGATAAAATGTATAAGGAATAGCATGAAATTGTTTTCATACTCACATGTGGGAAAATAGGGACATGGTTAAAAAAGAAATATTTTTTCAAATGTGTATCATTAATATCCTATAATTTCCTTCTGATACAATTTATGAGAAATTTTTTCCACGGTAACTGAGAATAAATCCTTGTTGTTGTTTATTGACTGATCACATTTGCAATCATCAAATAAATTTTTGTTTAATGTTATATCATCATTGTGTATGAAAATTACACATTTATAATTTTATCTAAAAGTTACTTTTCCCATGAGTAAAAATTATAAGGTGTGGCGGTGTGACTGTGAAGTGATTCACATTTCAGTTCAACCCTCATAAAACTCTGTTAAATTAATTTTTAATTCTAAATAACACATTTTATATCAAATTTGACATCACATTTTGTTAAATTTTATTTTTTATCTCTTGTATTATTATAAATTTTACTTCTTTTGACTATTTCGATTTAGAATGAGGTGATTTGGAGGGTCTAGAAAAATGTTGAAGAAATATGTGGAAAACTAAAAGGAATACCATGAGAAATTTTTCAGTAGTATTTGTATGACTTAAAATTTATGAATCCAATTTAAAAATCATAGCAATTCCAATAGGGGGATACACTAATCTCAAGATAACCAGCCCAATTTTTTCCACATGGTTTCCCAAATGAACTATTTCGTCTAGATAATGAAATCATCTCAAAGTCTAACGCTAGGTTCAATATTTTGACTATATCTTCCATTTAAGAATCCCATGGGCCACATAATTTTATATGGTTAGGACCAAGATTAAATTTAAAAACATGATACATTTTTAAAAGTAAAAATAAAACAATTTAATAACCTAAAATAGAGACAATATTGGTAACTCATGATTTGGGTTCCAAAAACCACTCCACATTTTTGTTATAAATGTTCTCTAGGGGAACAAAATTTGGATTTTCAAACAATGATTGATGTGAAAACATTTTGGAGTTCTTTGCGTGGGAGATGTACAAATGATAAAAATGTTTTGAATATTATAATATCTACTATTTTGATTTATATTGGGATAAAAAACATTTATTTAAGAATTATATTTGTTTTATTAAAATATTAATGTTTCTATTAATTGAATAGAATGTAATGCTCATTTCCATTAACTAATCTGTGTGAAGTTTTGAGTGCCTCGCTTGTTTTGTTCGGATTGTAAAACATATGAATCATTTTCTCCCCCACTTATTTTAAATTAAACTTTTAATTGGAATTTATTATAACATGAATAAATTATCAACATTGTTTATAATATTGTTATGTCTTTCTGTGGTTCAACATGGATTGATATAAAATATTTTAAACTAAGAATGGATCCTATTAATTTCAACCAATACTTACTTCTGACATAAATTAAATTCATTGAACGATAAAAATAAAATGATTAGTAAACTAAAATTAAGAAATTTTATCTTATTAAAAAAAACATTTTTTAACTATTAATGTTTTTAATGTTTTTAATTTTATTTTTAATAGTGTTCTCAAAACAACCACCACTGTTGGTAATTTTTAATTGAAATATGAACTTTAGATATCCAATTCTCATAAAGAGGTGACCTTGGTTATAACTAATGCAATAAAATCCTCATAAAATCATAATAAATTTGATATTACATGAAAACATTGTCAACTTAGAACACTATATTATGTTTTATTGGTGGTCATTATTGAAAAATTCTTATAATGTCAGGTTTCATATTGTTGCAAGATTCCAATAATCCCTTGATTTTATCATTGAATATAATTTTATGATGTTCATGGTTATTATTATCACCTTTTTCAATCATCTTTATTTTCTTCATGTCCAATACATATTAATTTCATCAATTTATTCTTCGATGATTACCTTATTGGTCGTTATATATCAACCATTTCTTGTATTCATCCCCATGTTGTCCTATGATGTTTTATTAGATCAATGAAATTTTTGGGAATCTTATAGAGTTTTTGTAAAGACCCGTAAAATTCAAGAGAAATTTTTTCTTAATTTTCTTTGGAATTTTACAAGAGCGCGGTTTCTGACGGCACCTAATTCCAAGGCCCGGTGTGCCCGGAATCAAATTCCGAAGTTTGGGTCGGGTACGTTCAGTGAACGAACGAGCGAGAATTTCTAACTTTTGATCCGGTGCTCGGAATTGAAATCCGAGGACACCGATGAACTCGCAGCGCCGATATTCCCTTAAGGAGACCTTTTCCGAAGTTGCGTTTCTTGCAGGACGAAAGTTAGTTTTTGGGAGAATTATAAAAAGTTGAATAAAAATGTGGAACACTTTTTATTTTACTTTTGTTGGTTAACTTCTCTCAATGGAAGTTAGGGGTGGGACCCACACCCACTTAACCTCCCTTGAGAGGATTAAGTGTGGTGGGACCCACATGAAACTAAACCTTCCATCTTCTATCAAACTCCCTTTAACCCCTCTTTAAATGACATGACAAATTGTTATTTAATTTTGGAGTTATCTTATTTGAATTTCAAACCTTTGAAATTCAATTTGTAATGTTTGTGAATAAAATAAGCTCTTAGCTTATTTTATTTGGTTAGAATTGTTTAGCCATCTTGAGAAGATTGAGAGCTTTTCCTTCTTCTTTAAACTTTGACGAAGAACGCTCAAGCTTTGACGAAGAACGCTCAAGCTCCGACGAAGAATGTCGCTCCTCTCTTATTTGTCTTCCGTGTCAACGAAAGGGAACACCGCTTCCTCCTCGGACTTCCTTCGTCGGCATACGAAGATTCTCCAACGACGTACCTCTTCGGACGTACCTCTTCGTCATCGGATTTGACGAATGATTACCGCGACGCCCGACCTCTGCGACATTGCCTTCCGTGGGACGTTGACAATCTTCGAACCTATACCCAAGGTAGGGGTTGTTGTTAATTGTTTATTTATTTATCCTTGTTCGTGGTTCTAGCATGACTAACGTGAGGATTTTAAATATGTGTTATTGTTTAATGTGAGGGGGGCCGGACCGCATGAACACAGACGAACCCCCTCCTTTGATCTTGATGTTTTATCTTGCGGTTGAAACAAGATGGCGTGGTGCCGTTTCACCACGCGGTTTTTCGCACGTTTATATTGCGCGGCGCCGTCGCGCCGCGCCGTGGAAGGATCATCAAGAACGCGACGCCGTCGCGCCGCGTTGAAGGGAATCAAAGGCACGGCGGAGAGGCGCGGTGTCATCGCACCGCGCCGGACGACGAACACCGCGGCCGGTTCTGGGCCGCGGCGGGATGAGAAGACCGGCAGCCGGTCCGCCGGCGTTGGAAACTGGACGGGGACCGGCTTGCCGGTCCCGTTGGAGAAAAACCGGCCGGCCAGGTGGCCGGCTAGAAGGTCAAAGACCGGGGGAATAAATTCCCCCGGTCAACTCTCTAAACCCCCCCCCCATTTATGAGGGGGGGCGGTTTCCTTGAGGGGGGGCAGGAGGCCCCCCGGTCCTCTTCAAAGCAGCCCCCCCCACGAGGGGGGGGGGGGGGGGTTCCAAAGGCGCGGCTAAAAGCCACGCCGCCTTTTGATCAAGCGGGGGCTTTGTCCCCCGCGCGTGGCTACAAGCGGCGCCAGGCCGCGCCGCCGCCGTTCGGGCCGCGCCGGTCCGCGCCGCCGCGCCGGTCCGCCGCCGGCCGGGCCGAGTCGGACCCGGGTCGGGTCGCCCCGGTTCGGGCCGACCCAGGGGGGGTCCGGCCGGGTCGGCCCGGACCCGGACACCCCGTTTTCGAGACGGTTTCGGTCTTTTGGCCATAACTTGAGCCACGGACCTCCGATCGATGAACCGTCTGCGGCAACGCGATCCTTGGATCGAGACGGTCGTTGTGGTATATCGCACTCAAAGTTTCAGAACACTTTGAATTCGGCCGGGTTGGTTCGTTCACGAAACCAACCTGGCCCTCGGAGCGGAAACGCTCATATCTTGAGCTACGGACGTCCGATTGACGTACCGTCGGCTTTGTTGAGTTCCACTTAGTGAGATGGATCTTTTGGAATACTCCGCCCGAGGTTTGGACGTAGGTGGAGTATGGTCGGGTTGGTTTTTCCTTAAAAACCAACCGGGCCCCGGGGACGAAAATGCCAATAACTCACAGACCGGGCGTCCGATCGACGCTCCGTCTGTTGCGTTGAGTTCCTGTTGACGATACGGAACTTTTGGATACATCAACTTTGGACTTTGTGACAGTTGATGTATCTGCCTCTTGGCTCGTGGAGCGGATCCTCCTATACGAGCTTGCTGTGTGCGGGAACCCTAGTGCTGGCTGCGACTGCGACTGCGACTGCTACTGCTACTGCTACTGCTACTGCTACTGTGACTGCGACGACGACAGTACAGAGATCCTGTGTGGATTCGACGACGACGACTACAGCACTCAGCGATCCTACGTGGATCAGTGCTACAGGTCTTGTGTGGGCCCGATCCTGTGTGGGTCCGATCCTGTGTGGGTCATTGCGCTCAGCGGTCCTGTGTGAACCAGCGCCTACAGATCCAGTGTGGGTCTTTGCGGGGGTTAGTTACCTATCGATCCTTCGTGGGTCCGACGACTTAGATGGATCAGAGATCATCTTTATCGTCCTTTGAAGAAGTATACCCGTGTGAGCTGAATCCTGTTGCTTTCCTGTGTGGATTGTGTTGTGCTATCCTGTGTGGATTACGTTTTTCTTTCCTGTGTGGAATATGTTTACTTTCTATGTGGACTGAGTTGTACTTGGGCTCGGAGGTTGGAGCGTATTTGAAATTGATGAATAGGTATATGTATGGGCATATACCTAAGCAGTGTCGGTTGTTACTTCGTGATTGTACCTTTCTTCGTGGTTTATCTTTTGTGGATTTTGAGAGACCTTCAGGGGTCTCGGGGTCCCTACTGAGTAGCTTATACTCATCCCTGCACGGGCTTTGCCCGCACTACGTTGTGTTGGTTGCAGACGACGGACAGCGTTGATCATAGCTGAGGCTTGCAGAGCAGGACGGTACCTGGAGGTGGACCACTGGGCGGGACGTGCTCGGAGCGGACGGCGGGACCCATGGAGCAGTGGAGCTATCTGTACCCACCCTTCAGGTGGGATTTCCAGTGGACAGCTCGGTGTAGCGGCTTTTGCTTTTCAGTTTCTGTTTTGCCTTTTCGAGTTGTACTTTACTTTCAGTTTGGGATTTTATACTGGCCCATTTACTTTTCCGCACTTTCAGTTGTACACTGCTTTTGCTTAGTGTTTACTTTCCGCTTTCTTACTCTGTGATGTTTGTTTACTTTACAAAGGCAATGCCTTCCCTTTTTACCAGGATTTACGCCTTGGTGCTAGTCGCCAGCCCCTGGCATATGGAAGGCGGGCTTGGGGTAGTCACGGCACGGACCCCGAGGGCGGGTCGTGACAAATTGGTATCAAAGGAGTTCGGTTCTACCGCGAACTCTGATCTTTTCTATGTGAAGCAATAATGTTAAACGTATTGAGTGTGGTTATCAGTCCAGGGAGTCCAGTGTTGGTGCGGCGGCCGACGTATCCGTACACCAGGACCCTGACTTCTGATTTCCGACTTAATGCTCAAAAAAATTAATTGCGTGTGTGTTTCAAAGTTTTCTTTGTGATTACTTTATATCATCTCACCAGGTATACTGTTCTTACCGTGGCGCACCTGTCTTCTTTTCAGGATGGCCCCACGACGGCAGCCAGCTAGGGTTCCGAGAGTCGAGTGTGACGACATCCCACCGAGCGATGAGGCCTCGGTGCAGGGCCCTTTGTCAGCAGTGGCACCGGCAGTAGCACTACCCGCCGAGCCCCCGATACTTCCAGCGCCAGCCGCTGACGATGCACGTCGCCTCAGCGCACTGCATGAGTTTCAGCGCCAGTGACCACCCAGGTTTCGTGGGGAGAAGGATCCCCAGGCAGCCGAGGACTGGCTGGAGGCAGTAGTACGTGTGTTTAGGCTAGTGAGGACACCAGCAGACCTCATGGTGATCCTCGATGCGAGCCTACTACACGGAGCAGCAGGACGATGGTGGAGCTTGATGCTCCAGGTGCACGATGAGGCATCTCTACTATGGACGGACTTTGAGAGCCTCTTCCGCTCGGAGTTCGTCCCAGCCACCCTTCGTGCGGTGCGCATCCAAGAGCTTCTTCAGCTGCGGCAGGGCAGCATGACGGTCGCTCAGTACTCGGCGAGATTTACCGATCTCTCGCGCTACTCGACCGACATGGTACGAGACCCATTCTTCCGGGCCCGGACCTTCGAGTAGTGTTTGAGACACGAGATCAGGGCATCGCTTATCGCCCTCAGCATACCTACTCATACAGGAGTACTGAAGCGGGCCCTTTTGATCGAGAGCTTCCTTGCTGAGTCTACACCAGCTCAGCAACCCACCGCAGGGCGGCACGTGGCAGAGTCACCTGCAGCAGGCAGTCGACGGATGACTCAGGGGTCCAGGCAGACCAGACCCTCAGGCAGACGACCTCAGGACATTGGCTCAGCAGTGCGGGGCACACAGCGTGGAGCCAGTCTTTCGAGAGGCAGACATTGCTACTCGTGCGGCGGGCAGGGCCACATGGCTCGTGACTGCCCGACCCGCCGTGCCGAGGAGCAGCAGACAGTTGAGGGACCACCGAGGCAGAGGCAGAGGGTCAACCGTGGTGGTCCGTAGGGAGGAGGCGGACGAGGCAGAGGAGCTGGACGAGCAGCCGGTGGTGGGAGACGCTTGGAGGCTCTGCCACCACCACCACCAGGAGGTCCACCCCGACCACAGGGAGCTGGCGGGCAGAGACAGGCACAGCTCCAGGCAGCAGAGTCCTATGACCACGGTGCACCCGAGATGATTCGAGGTACTATATGTGTATATTCCACCCTTGCTGCAGTTCTTATAGACACAGGAGCGAGTCACTCTTTCATAGCCGCTGCCCTTGTTCGGAGCTCGGAGATTCCGACAGAGCCGTTGGCTCGATCCTTACGGCTAGAGACTCCTACGGGAGCAGACTCAACGATTACGCACTGGTGCCGGCAGTGTGAGCTTACTTTAGGATGTGAGAGCTTCGGCTGGGATCTTCTTGTAGCAGCGTCGAGGCCTTACGACGTCATCTTGGGCATGGATTGGCTATCTACGGTCAATGCGCAGATTGACTGTTTTAGGCGCAAGGTGCGATGTGTACGCACCAACGGGAGCAGGTTCACCTTCACCGGCGAGAAGGGAGCCTTAGCAGCAGAAGATGGACTTCCGCGGAGGAGAGGACAGCCCATTACTCATCAGTTATCTAGCCTCATCCTTGGAGCAGATGACGTGCGGAGTCCTGGTTTTCTTGTAGTGGTGGATCAGTTTGTGGACGTTTTTCCCGACGACGTCCCAGGGATACCTCCTCATAGAGAGGTAGACTTTTGTATTTACTTATACCCCGGGACAGCCCTGATATCCACTCCAGCATATCGGATGGCCCCTGTCGAGCTTCGAGAGCTACGGGTACAGTTGGAGGACTTGCAGGGCAAGGGGTTCATCTGACCCAGTGTTTCACCCTAGGCTTCCCCGATATTGTTCACCAAGAAGGCGGATGGGAGTTTGCGACTTTGTGTTGACTATCGTCGCCTAAACCAGGTGACAGTGAGAAACAAGTATCCGCTACTGAGGATTGATGACCTCTTTGATCAGCTCAAGGGAGCACGGTGGTTCTCGAAGATAGACCTCAGGTCAGGCTACCATCAGCTCAGAGTCAGAGACGAGGATGTGAAGAAGACGACCTTCAAATGTCGGTATGGCCACTATGAGTTCTTGGTTATGCCTTTCGGTGTAACCAATGCTCCAGCAGTGCTCATGGCTCTCATGAAGAGGATCTTTCATCCATACCTTGATCGGTTTGTCGTAGTCTTCATCGACGACATTCTGATTTACTCTACGACAGAGGAGGAGCACGCCTATCACTTGCTAGTTATATTAGACACACTCCGAGAGTACCAGCTTTATGGTAAGCTCTCGAAGTGCCAGTTCTGGATACGTGAGGTCCACTTCTTGGGACACGTTATCTCTGAGGCGGGAGTTGCAGTGGATCCTGCGAAGATCGAGGCTTTGTTAGCATGGGAGCCACACACGAGCGTGACTGAGGTTCGGAGTTTCTTGGGACTAGCTGGATACTATCGGAGATTCGTGCCGGACTTCTCTAGAGTTTCGGCACCACTCACAGCTTTGAAGAAGAAGGGGAAACCCTTCGTGTGGTCAGAAAGATGTCAGTAGAGCTTCCAGGAGCTGAGACAGAGATTGACTAGCGCACCAATCTTGAGGTTGCCTGAGGAGGGAGTAGGGTACGTAGTCTACTGCGATGCATCAGGGACCGGACTCAGATGTGTTCTGATGCAGGAGCGGGCAGTGATCGCCTATGGATCACGTCAGTTGAGGCCGCATGAGCAGAACTACGCTACCCATGACCTGGAGTTAGCAGCAGTGGTCTTCGCTCTGAATACATGGCGACACTACCTGATGGGAGAGCGCTTTACAGTCTTTTCCGATCATCATAGTCTCAGGTATATCTTCTCGCAGAAGGACCTGAACCTGATACAGCGGCGATGGCTCGAGTTCCTCCAGGACTATGACTTTGAGATAGTTTATACTCCTGGGAAGGGGAACGTAGTAGCCGATGCCCTCCGCAGGAGGACGGGCATTCAGCTACTTGAGGAGGCGACGGAGCAGCTAGCCTCTTTACAGATATCCTTCTTGGATAGAGATGGAACAACCATCCTCCAGTCTCTCACAGTCACGCCTCCACTACTGCAGCGGGTCAGAGAGGCATAGCGTGAGGACGCTGACTGTGAGACACGACGTGCACAGATATCCTCGGGACAGGCACCTGATGGTTTCTCCCATGGAGCAGAGCACGACATCCTTTTCAGAGGACGTACCATGGTACCAGTAGCTTTGTGAGAGGAAGTGCTCAGAGAGTTTCACACTTCTCCTTTGGGGGTACATCCTGGAGTGGCGAAGATGTACCAGGACCTCAGACGACAGCACTGGTGGCCGGGCATGAAGAAGGCTGTAGCAGAGTTCGTTTCTCGATGCCTCACCTGCCAACAGGTGAAGGCAGAGCATCAAGTACCAGCAGGCTTGGTACAACCCTTGGAGGTTCCGGAGTGGAAGTGGGACGGCATATCTATGGACTTCGTGACTGGACTTCCACGCACTTCCAGAGTTCACGAATCTATCTGGGTGATTGTTGACTGACTCACCAAGTCGGCACACTTCTTACCCCTTAGAGAGCAGGGCTTAGTGGACAGCTTGGGAAGTCTCTACGTTCAGGAGATTGTACGGCTCCACGGTGTGCCATCATCTATCGTCTCCGATCGAGATGCTCGCTTCACTTCCTGGCATTGGAAGAGGTTACAGGAGGCGTTCGGGACGCAGCTACGTCTGAGCACAGCCTTTCACCCTCAGACGGATGGTCAGACGGAGAGGACCATTCAGACTCTCGAGGAAATGCTCCGCGCATGTGTCCTCAACTTTGGTCGTAGCTGGGAGGACCACCTACCCTTGGTGGAGTTTGCATACAACAACAGCTACCACTCCACCATCGGGATGGCACCGTACGTGGCATTGTACGTCCGACCTTGTAGATCTCCTTTGTGCTGGACAGACCCTGGTGAGTCAGCACTTGTAGGACCGGAGATTTTCCAGGCCACGACAGAGAAGGTCCAGGTCATCCAGGAGCGGATGAGGACAGCTCAGAGCCGACAGAAGTCATATGCTGACAGGAGGCGGAGGCCATTAGAGTTCGAGGATGGTGACCGCGTCTTCTTGCAGGTCTCACCTCGACGTGGTATTCGGAGATTTGGCCGAGGCAGCAAGTTGTCTCCGCGCTTCATCAGACCCTTCCAGGTACTCAGCAGGGTTGGCGAGGTGGCTTATCGTCTGGCTCTACCACCTCAGTTGCACCGGGTGCACGACGTCTTCCATGTATCTCAGCTGAGGAGATACGTGCACGACCCGACGCACATCATTGACCATGGGGAGCTTGACGTTGACGATGGGGAGACTTTTATGGAGGTCCCAGTGGAGATAGAGGATTGACAGGAGCGGGTCCTGCATGGGCGATCGATTCCACTTGTGCGCATCAGATGGCAGCACGGGAATCTCTAGGAGAGCACATGGGAGCAGGAGGCTCAGATGCGTGCTCAGTACCCTCGTTTGTTCTCCTAGTTTTTGTTGTATCTTTACGGGGACGGAAAGCCCTGAGGTGGGAGTAATATAAAGACCCGTAAAATTCAAGAGAAATTTTTTCTTAATTTTCTTTGGAATTTTACAAGAGCTCAGTTTCTGACGGCACCTGATTCCGAGGCCCGGTGTGCCCGGAATCAAATTCCGAAGTTTGGCTCGGGTACGTTCAGTGAACGAATGAGCGGGAATTTATAACTTTTGATCCGGTGCTTGGAATTGAAATCCGAGGACACCGATGAACTTGCAGCGCCGTTATTCGCTTAAGGAGACCTTATCCAAAGTTTCGTTTATTGCGGGACGAAAGTTAGTTTTTGGGAGAATTATAAGAAGTTGAATAAAAATGTGGAACACTTTTTATTTTACTTTTGTTGGTTAACTTCTCTCAAAGGAAGTTAGGGGTGGGACCCACACCCACATAACCTCCCTTGAGAGGATTAAGTGTGGTGGGACCCACACGAACCTAAACCTTCCATCTTCTCTCAAACTCCCATTAACCCCACTTTAAATGACATGAAAAATTTTTATTTAATTTTGGAGTTATCTTATTTGAATTTCAAACCTTTGAAATTCAATTTGTAAAGTTTGTGAATAGAATAAGCTCTTAGCATATTTTATTTGGTTAGAATTGTTTAGCCATCTTGAGAAGATTGAGATCTTTTCCTTCTTCTTCAAACTTTGACGAAGAACACTCAAGCTTTGACGAAGAATGCTGAAGCTCCGACGAAGAACGCCGCTCCTCTCTTATTCGTCTTCCATGTCAACGAAAGGGAACGCCGCTTCCTCCTTGGACTTCCTTCGTCGGCATGCGAAGATTCTCCAACGACGTACCTCTTCGGACGTACCTCTTCGTCATCGGATTTGATGAACGATTACCGCGACGCCCGACCTCCGCGATGTTGTCTTCCACGGGACGTTGACAATCTTCGAACCCATACCCAAGGTAGGGGTTGTTGTGAATTGTTTATTTATTTATCCTTGTTCGTGGTTCTAGCATGACTAACGTGAGGATTTTAAATATGTGTTATTGTTTAACATGAGGGGGGCCGGACCGCATGGACACGGCCGAACCCCCTCCTTTGTTCTTGATGTTTTATCTTGCGGTTGAAACAAGATGGCGTGGTGCTGTTGCACCACGCGGTTTTTCGCACGTTTATATTGCGCGGCGCCGTCGCGCCGCGCCGTGGAAGGATCATCAAGAACGCGACATCGTCGCGCCGCGTTGAAGGGAATCAAAGGCACGGTGGAGAGGCACGGTGCCGTCGCACCGCGCTGGACGACGAACACCGCGGCCGGTTCTGGGCCGCGGCGGGACGAGAAGACCGGTGGTCGGGCCGCCGGCGTCGGAAACCGGAAGGGGACCGGCTTGCCGGTCCCGTTGGAGAAAAACAAGCCGGCTAGGTGGCCGGACGGAAGGTCAAAGACCGGGGGAATAAATTCCCCCGGTAAACTCTCTAAAACCCCCCCATTTATGAGGGGGGGCAGGCGGTCCCCCGGTCCTCTTCAATGCAGCCCCCCCACGAGGGGGGGGGGGGTCCAAAGGCGCGGCTAAAAGCCGCGCCGCCGCCGGCCGGGCCGCACCACCGCGCCGGACTGCACCCCCGCGCCGGGCCGGGTCGGACCCTGGTCGGGTTGACCCGGTTCGGGCCGACCCAGGGGGGGTCGGGCCGGGTCGGCCCGGACCCGGACCCCCCGTTTTCGAGACGGTTTCGGTCTTTTGCCCATAACTTGAGCCACTGAACTCCGATCGACGAACCGTCTGCGGCAACACGATTCTTGGATCGAGATAGTCGTTTTGGTATATCGCACTCAATGTTTCGAAAAACTTTGAGTTCGGCCGGGTTGGTTCGTTCAGGAAACCAACCGGGCCCTCGGAGCGGAAACGCTCATATCTTGAGCTACGGACGTCCGATTGACGTGTCGTCAGTTTTGTTGAGTTCCTCTTAGTGAGACGGATCTTTTGGCATACTCCGCCCGAGGTTTGGACGTAGGTGGAGTACGGTCGGGTTTGGTTTGCCTTAAAAACCAACCGGGCCCCGGGGACGAAAATGCCAATAACTCACAGACCGGGCGTCCGATCGACGCGCCGTCTGTTGCGTTGAGTTCCTGTTGACGATACGGAACTTTTGGATACATCAACTCTGGACTTGTGACAGTTGATGTATCAGCCTCTCGGCTCGTGGAGCGGATCCTCCTGTACGAGCTTGCTGTGTGCGGGAACCCTAGTGCTGGCTGCGACTGCGACTGTGACTGCTACTGCTACTGCTACTGCTACTGCTACTGTGACTACGACGACGACAGTACAGAGATCCTGTTTGGATTCGACGACGATGACTACAGCACTCAGCGATCCTACGTGGATCAATGCTACAGGTCCTGTGTGGGCCCGATCCTGTGTGGGTCTGATCCTGTGTGGGTCATTGCACTCAGCAGTCCTGTGTGAACCAGCGCCTACAGGTCCTGTGTGGGCCCGATCCTGTGTGGGTCTTTGCGGGGGTTAATTACCTATCGATCCTTCGTGGGTCCGACGACTTAGATGGATCAGAGATCATCTTTATCGTCCTTTGAAGAAGTATACCTGTGTGAGCTGAATCATGTTGCTTTCCTGTGTGGATTGTGGTGTGCTATGCTGTGTGGATTACGTTTTGCTTTCCTGTGTGGAATATGTTTACTTTCCTGTGTGGACTGAGTTGTACTTGGGCTCGGAGGTTGGAGCGTATTTTAAATTGATGACTTAGGTATATGTATGGGCATATACCTAAGCAGTGTCGGTTGTTACTTCGTGATTGTACCTTTCTTCGTGGTTTATCCTTTGTGGATTTTGAGAGACCTTCAGGGGTCTCGGGGTCCCTACTGAGTAGATTATACTCACCCCTGCACGGGCTTTGCCCGCACTACGTTGTGTTGGTTACAGACGACGGACAGCGTTGATCTTAGCTGAGGCTTGCAGAGCAGGATGGTACCTGGAGGTGGACCACTGGGCGGGACGTGCTCGGAGCGGACGGCGGGACCCGTGGAGCAGTGGAGCTATCTGTACCCACCCTTCAGGTGGTATTTCTAGTGGACAGCTCGGTGTAGCAGCTTTTACTTTTCAGTTGTTGTTTTCCCTTTTCGAGTTGTACTTTACTTTCAGTTTGGGTTTGTATACTGGCCCATTTACTTTTCCGCACTTTCAGTTGTACTCTGCTTTTGCTTAGTGTTTACTTTCCGCTTGCTTACTCTATGGTGTTTGTTTACTTTAAAAAGGCAATGCCTTCCCTTTTTACCGGGATTTACGCCTTGGTACTAGTCGCTAGCCCATGGCCTATGGAAGGCGGGCTTGGGGTAGTCACGGCACGGACCCCGAGGGTAGGTCGTGACAGTTTTATATAATGTTAATATATTATATATTCTAGTTATTATGTTACATTTTTAATTTTCCAATAACACTAGTAATCTCAAGAATTTGGTATTGATTTTCTATATCTTAATAAAATGGATCATAAAATAATTTTTATAAAAGATATGGGTTTCCATAGATTGTATGAAAGCATGGTCTAATTATTCTTTTTTTTATGAAATAAATTACTTTTTTAAAACCATTTGAAAAAGTGTAAACATAATATATCATTCACATTTTTTTTGGAAATTATTGAGTGAGGGGATTTGATATAAAAAAATCATCGGCTATGCACTACATGTGGATATAGATCTCTCACAATAGTACTTTGTGGTAATAAACCCAACACTGAGATATTTATTGTTAGATCTATATGAACATAGTTATTGATAATTTATATATAATATAGATCAGGGTTCCAAATCATAGGGTATATGATTTCTTAAATTTAGAAGCTATTTACAAACCATTGTGAATGGATGAAAAATGCAATGAAATTTAGTGTGAGGGAAAAAACTATTGATATAAAATATTGAGTCCTAGAAATTTATATGATAAGGAATACATGTCATTTATTATTTACCCATTTAATTATTATAATTATACTTTTAATGTGTTAAATAATTTGAGTATTATAATCTGTTTTATTAAAGTATTTTATACCTCGAATCAAAATTTCAAGATCATAGTCAATAACAAACGTGATAAGAAATGTGATAACTTCCCAAATTTTATTCCCTATCAATGGGAGTATTATTTTAGAAATTAATGTAAATTACTAAAAAAATAACTCAGGTTTTGAATAGAATCACTTAGTAGTAGTAAAACACATATAAGTAAAATAAATAGAATGTTTTAATTGAGAACATTATACGATAGATTTTTCATACATTGAATGGGTCCCCCAATCACATAATTAGTAAATAAAGAATAAAATACCATCAAAGCATGATTTATATCCTTAAAGTTTCTAATAATGTACTGATGATATTTTTGGTTTATTGGATTGAGGAAGAAGATGATAATTACAGAATGTTGATAATGTATACAAATCCAGTAGATGAAATCGATGCAATGGAGTGAAAGGAATTTGAGAATATTATCATACACAAATATTTTCCACACACTCACATACATAAAATGGATAGGATTTTTAGTAACCTCATGATGAATGATGAATAATCCTTAGGGGTGTATGAAGAAAACATCAAAAGACTCATTAAATTCATATATATGTTCGTTATTGAGCATGAAATTAATGATGACTACTTAATTAGTGGGATAAATGAAAATCTATGAAACTCTTGTGTTATTTAGGACATTAAAATCAATTTATATATTATCTAATATTCCATAAATATTTAAATATTCATCAACAAACATTAGGGGTCTCATGGTACTTGAGATATAATTTAGAGAATCAATGTTTTATTATAGATCAATGTAACAATACCATGGGGATAATAATTTATATTATAAAATTTGGCAAAATTTCAAGAAAAATAATATAGTAAATATCCTATATGAGAGAATGAAATTAATTTCATTTGGGATGGAAGGGAACCCAGATAGTGAATACTAATGGGAGGAACCCACAAATGTGATGGAAGAATGGAATATTGTATTAAAAGCATAGCCTATTTTCCAATGAAATAACTAAAAGACAAACAATAAAAACCAGTGTAATAGGAGAAATGCAAAAAAAATATAAATTAAAAAAATTACAACCATGGTCTAGAGTGCATGTAAGTGCATATTCCCTAATAGTTGTTAAGGAGTAACATAACAAGAAATTGATTATAGGTACAAATTTCATTCATTAAATGATTGGAAGCATACTATTTTATTACCGTTCTGTGAGTTATATAATATAACTATCGATAGAATACATATTCAATGAATTCTTTAACATGTTGATGTGGAGTTAGTGATATGAATAAAAAATATTTCAATTTTTTCATCTTAGGAACATAACATCTCTTCTATCAATATTTTAGGGTTGAATTTTCAATGGTCTATATAATACCCACTTTATTGGATTTAGATATAAATCATGTAGTGTATTGGACTTCATTTTATAGATCCATAATAAATTTAAATGATATGTAAATCACCCTCTATATTTAAAATCACCATTTTATTTTACACATATTGAAGGATGATGATGAATCTCTTTTGGAATCATAATATCAATAAAATATATAATTACCTTATAAGTAATATGATCTATATAAAATAATTTGTTATAAAGAAAACATAGTCCCTCAATATTATTAGTTAAGAACATTTTATTTGATTTCATATGTGATAAAAACAAAAAAAATTACCCAAAAAATATTTTTTTTACATTATATTTCATTGGAAGAATATAAAATATGAGACCCTAAGCCTAAATAAACCATAATTTGTATACCCAAAAAACCTTGTTGTTAAAATAGTGAGTTTTAAAAGTAATAAATAAATTAATAAATTTTTTGTTATATATTTATATGAAAAAAATAATATTGATAAAAATAAAAAATAGTTTTCTGAAGAAATGTAATTTTTAAATCCTCAATTAGTAGCGCATTGTTTGAATAATTTTAAATTAAATTTTACCAATTTTAGAAAATATATATTTTAAAATGACCAAATTTTTTGAAATCATCAGATAAAAATTTTCTTAGGGTTTATTGTTTATATATTATTTAATTTATTCATTTTTTATGAATAGTGAAAATTAAAATTATATTAAAATTTTCTTTTTTATTAAATAAAATTTAATGTTATATTCATTTTTAAAATTGATTTTAATGTCAAATTAGTTCAATTATAATTCCATTTATCTAGTTTCAGACCATGGAATTAATTTCATGTTGAGTTTTTCATATTGAATCCTTTTATAATTATAGGAATTTTTAATTAGAAAATTTGATATTCCATCAGATCTATCAGTGTAAATTAGAATTTTATTTTTCAGCTTTTATTTATTTAATAAAGGAAAATTTATTCAATATTTAAATTCATAATAATTTACATTATCTAAAATAGAATAAAAATGTTTTTTTACAATTTAGAATAGTTAAATTAGTTAAATTAATTTAATGTGATTATGGTTAATACTAAGAAAGTATGTGGTTAAAATAAGAATATTTGGGCTAAAATTACCTACCATCATGTTTACTGAGTATATCAGGGATTAACTATCTCTTTAATATATGAATAAATCCAATTATAGTGATTCCCAATGTTTCGTTCTATAATCCATGAGAAATGAGATTTCAAAGCAATATATGGATATGGAAGTACTTGGAATTTTTTCCCACATTATGGATCTATATCATGAGTATATGAAATTAATGGGATATTATAAATTCAATGCACTTGTTATATGAATTCATGGAGTGTTGGCACTATCTGGGGAACATGTAGTCAAGATGATTGGCTCTACTGAGAACCAATACTACCTTGGTTTTATGATACCAAATAATATGTGAGATGATATCATTTTCTATTCACTGCCCAGAATAATCTCCAATATTATTGTAAATATTAATATTATATATAGTGATATGATTTTTTAGAATATATGAGGTGAATTTAGAAATTTGATACTAATTTTGGGCATGAAAACCCCATTATCGTAATTGAAAATAAGAAGATAAAGAATAATGAAAATTCATTGATGACTCATTTGAAGTATAAGGATCGTGAGAAGAAATATTTTGAATAATATGAATATCCAAAGGCATGGAATGTATGAGGATAATGTATGTTTTTCAACTAAAAACAAGGGAAATAGGAAAAGGAACCTCACTCATCTATAGAAGAAACAGAATGCTTCTTGATTATTTTTTATTTTGGGAAATATTTATAAATCTAAAATATGTGTATTAGATGCTTCAATTAATTCTCACATATAAATCAAAATATATGTACCATGTATATTTTAGAGTATTTATAGAGATTAGTTTGATCTACATGATACAAATGGAGTTATGGTGCCTTCCCATTCCATTAGAGACTACCATCTCAAATATTTTATAGGTTAATTTTAATCGTAAGGAATTATTATAATGATCCAAATTTATTTAAGAACATTATTTTCCTTTCCCATATTTTTTTTTATTTTTGTGTATAATTGTTTCTAATTTTATAATGATATAGTATGATATGTTTTTGGATAATTGAATACTTGTATAGAGGTATTAAATTAAAAAAAGTAATTGATGATGAAACAAATGCACATTACTCATGTAACACCATGTTATGGAATCATCTTATTTATAATCATTAATAGATTTGTTTAAAAATTATATTCCAAGATGGTTATTTAGAATCATTTAAAATAAATAAACAAGAAATGTGTCATGTTAGTTTATATTATAATATGACCAAAACATGGTTTTACCGTCATTGGAATGGGATAAATTTATTCTTGAATTGTTACAATATATGTTAACGGACATTTGAATTTATATTCATGTGGTTGATAATCATACATTTATCATTTTACTGGTAAAATGGGAATGTATGGTTATATCCAATTAATTTGTTACATGTCAGAATAATTTGAATGGATTCAAGAGTTCACGAATGAGGTTGAAAATTAGATTGATATGAATATATATAATTGTTTATTAGATCACAGTAGTAAATATCTTATCTTAAACATCATCGAATCTCTATGGGGGTGTGAGTTTTATCCCAAGTAACCCACCGTATAAAATGTAGAGTAATAGTGTTAGTGAATAGAGGAACCACAAAATATTGGATAAGGTAAGGTAAATGATGAGTCATTAAAATCTTCCATTATCATTGTATGGATATTCTTACAATTAGAATTATAAATACTATACTAAATACTACGAAAATAATAAAATGATACAACCATCATCTTATTAACTAGAAAGAAATATTTTTCAGATGATAATGTATGGGGTATTTTATAGTTTTCTATGGCCAGATCATTAAACAAACTAACTCCCCAATGCATAAAGTATATCTCTATAGGATATCTCTTGTAATATAGGGGATACTATATATAAAATAGTCCCTAAAAGAATGCAATTCTAGTAAGAAACACCCTTTTTCATTATATGGAACACATATTGACAGAGGAGCATGGGAACATGATCAACTAGATAATGGTAATGCCTATTAAATTAATGTGTTGGTATAGGAAACGATTACATAAGTCCCCATAGAAGAATATGTTTTTGAAAAACCAGTGTGCATATTAGTGTAATTGTGTTAAGATATGTAGAGTTATATGATTATCTATTCATTGATGATGGGGAATCAATAATGGTTTACAATTTCAATACTCTTATACCAGGAGTAAGTAGAGATCATAGAATCTATGAAATGAAAAGAAGTCAGGAATTCCACTATAGATACCATATATCCAAATAGTTTTTGGGATATGATTGATATTCAAGTTGATGCCCAACATGTTGGGTGTAAATGGGTATTCAATAAAAATATGTATATATAAGGTTTAATATATACCTATAAAGGACATATATTGGTTATAGTGATTAGAAGACCTAAATCAATTAACTAGGAGAAACCCTTATCTCTAGTTTCCATGTTAAAATCCATCAAATTGTTTCCCATAATAGCTCACCATGATAATGAAATCATCAAAATGGATATCAAAAATGTATTTCTTAATGTGAACATCCATGAAGATATGTATATTACACAAAAAAGGGTTGTGACTGCATGAAATTCCAATAAAGGTATTCATGTTTTAGATATCCATGTATGGATTAAAGTAAGAATCTTGCTTATGGAACTTCATAACAAATGATTCTATAAAAGAATTTGGTTTCACAAAGAGAAACCGATATCTATGTTGTAAAAAGACGTTTAGAGGGAGCAAGCCATCTTTTATTGATGTGTATTTTGGTAAAATATTAATATTTTACAATGATATAATATCATTATATGAGGTTATTACATATTTTAGTAAGTGAATATTCATAAAGGGGTTAGGTATTGAATCCTAAATAATATGGATAAAGATCATTTGTGATAGATCCCAGAGTATACTCAAAATAATTCAAGGCATGTACATTGACCTGATACTGAATAGTTTCATTATTGAATAATTTAATATGGTATTTTTTTCAATTATCAATAAGTGTACCTTATTATATGTGATATCCTTCTCAAATAGAGGAGGAAATAGAGTGAATTATTAAGATACCATATACATTAGTCGTACTATATATCATTTTTGTGTGTTATGTATGAGTCACAATGTCGACTATGCTTTTATAAAGGAAGGAATATATCAATATGATCTAGATGAAAAATATTGGATTGTTAATAGTACTATGCATAATCATGTGTGGAGAATTATGAATATGGTTGTACTCTATGATGAAAATGATGTTATGTATATCATGGGTTTTATATATGCTAGGTTTTAGAAAAATCAATTTGATTTGATGTGGCAGTTTGGAAATATATTTTTTCTCAATGGATGATATTTGAGTTGGGGGATCTTTAAGTATCTAGTGCTTGACAATTATATATTAATGGTAGTGTATATTATGGAATCTGATGTATCCAACGAATCTATTTTGATTCCTAATATTTTCCAATATATTGATGTGGTACCTATAAGTAAAGACTATACCGTAGTTTATTGAGACAATACTGCAACAGTTGACTTCTTGAAGAAGCCAAGGTCACAACTATCACAGTCAATTATTTGGTTTCATCCTTTGTTCTGGTTCTTTTTGGATCTTGATTTCTCTATTTATTTCTAGGTGTAATAAACATAAATTTTGACTACAGAATTTATTTATTTTTGGACCCATGTTTATTTCTTTTTTCGTTCATGATTTCATGGTGAAAATTTCAGATCTTTGGATTTCTAGTAGGAGGTGTATGATATGTGCATGGTTATAGGAAAATGTGTGGTGCGACCCCAGAAACTGTGTGGCATAGGGGATTATATCTTGGGCATGGTTCACTACTATCACATAGTTAGTGAAATTGTGTTGTATGTATATCGTGAGGTTATTGATTTTCAATGAAGCATTTTTCTTGGTTAGTGCACAGTTTCGGAAACCGTACTTCTTTACCATGTGAGGTTCCCCTATTCTTCTATAGGCGAACTATTTTAAAAATAGTGTATCCAAACCATGTTCCTTGTCCAGGTCACTAATATCTTAAAAATTACCATTGTTTCTACATGGTATTTAACAACAAATCTATCCACTCTCTCCCAGTTTGATCATTCCATCCCAAGGAACCTTCCTCACTCCCTCTTGGATCTATTGGGATCCCATTATTTAGGGGTTTTAGTGATATACAATCAATGATTCATCAATTATAGTGGTATTCTATTGGTTATTCGCCCTTTATAGTGGTATTATTCCTTATTTATTGTGTTCTTTCTTTCTAGTGGGTATTTAACAAAAACGAGGGTTCAATATTGTGTTTTTGGGGAAGATATTGGCGTCCGTTGATCAATATTTCCTTTACAAGGTATTGTGGTTGTTCGGTTATGGTTTCACATTGATTTATATAATTTTCCAAGCATTTTGTAGGTGTTTACATTATTTTACATTGTTGGATGACATGAATAATCATTCTTATGTGATTATACATTTTCTATAGATTTATTTCATGGTGAGAAGCATATTTCAAAAGTGTTTCGAATGAATATATATGATTAACGTAGATTTTCTAATAGATAATGGTTGTGTTTTTTGTGTTCATTGTAGAGGTGCTTCTTGAAACTATTTTATTCCTTGTCTAGATGTTGTAAAATGTGTCTTCAAAAGGGTTTAATGGTGAAAATATGTTAAAAGTGAGTTTTTTAAGAGAAATTAAAATTTTTTCATATGGACTATTTTTTCACATTTAACAAGAAATGTGAATTATGAAAATTATGGGAAGCATGTGTAAAATGATTTGGGATAATTGTGTATTTGAATGGGGCTTAGTTAATCGAAATGATTGAAATGATTTTGGTCATTTTTTGAAATTATTCCAAATGGGGATCATCAAATATTCATGTGGTGTGAAATTTTTTTTCAAAATGGATTTGGTTTTTTTATAAAATGGGATGTGATATTGTTTATGGAAAATGGTGTTTTCCATGTTATGGTTCATGAAAATTGGTGAATTACTGATTGTTTTTTGTGACTTTATTAACATGTGTATCATAAATTGGTGATTTTTTTTATGTAGGAAATGAAAAATGATCACAAAGTTAATCTTGAGTATCATTGTGGGGGTGATAGAAATTGTAATCTAATCATTTAGAAGTGGAAAACCTATGTTCTTCGAATCGATTAACACTAGTTGACTTGAAGTAAAATTTATTATATTCACTCAATAGGATTGATGATTGTGACTCTAACTAAAGTATGATAATGATTAAGGAAAAATAAAGTTATGGATGTCTTCCTCTCTATTCACTCATCCATGAGGATGTTGTCGTTTGTTGGTATTGTACCGCATTTCACTAAGGTTCAAGGTTTCTAGACTTCCACTGGTGCTAGTTACCATTGGGATTTACCCATGGGGATATATTGTGACATGATTCTCTATTATTTGGTTACATCCATAGGTATATTATGGTCCTTGTTTATATTTCATTTTAAAGTAGTTTTGTTGAGAAATTGTTTTCCATGAAAGTGTTTCCTTTAGAATGGTGTTTCTTAAAATGTTTTCATGAAAATGATTTATTGGTTTTTTTATAAATGTGAATGATATATTTCCATATAATGTTATAGAATGAAATATTTTATTTTTTGTTTGGCATCCTACTAGGCTCTAGATCTCACCCTATATACACCTTTGGTAATATGTATACCTTGGTTATGTTTGACATAGGTAAAGGAAAGATGTATCAGGATGGTGGTTTATGTTTCTAGTGGAATTATATTTCACGCGTTGGTAGTGGATTGAGGGAGCTGAACGTCATTTTTGATAGATTATTTTATGTTGTCTTAGGTCGGTATCACTCCTTATATTGTTTTATTTTTGGATTTATCTAATGTAGTAAAATGTAAAACTGTAATTATGTAAATTTTTTTTGGATATTTATTTTTATCTTGGTGAATTAAATTACATTTTTTGGATATTTATATTTTTTTATCATGTATTAAATAATTACCTATGATAAAATTCATATCCCTAGGGTCTATTTTGCAGCATGTGGTGATCAGGAATACCCATCGATCTATTCCATTGACTGGGTTGTGTGTCAGGTTAGACGGTACCTTGGGTTGGTTCATTAAAAATTGGTATCAGGTCAGGGTAGTACTTTAGAGGGATTAAATTATGTAGAACCCTATATTAATTTTATGTCAAGGTAAATGGAGAATGATATTGAAACCATGGAGTGTACTTTAGTATACTGTTTGGCCAACAATTTCTAGACCAAACCTCAATTTTTAATGGGAAGTGAGGTTTCATTTTTTTACTTCGTTATTTTTGGCATTTTATGTGTTTTGGAAATGCAATGAAAGACGTTTCAATGGTATAAATGAGCTCATAGGGCATGATATGACTTGTAGATCTAGGGAAATTTTCTTAGAAGAATATTCTTGAAGGACACATGATTTCCATTTTCTTGCCAAGCATATAGCCAAGCCTCCCATTTAAACTAGTATCCCCTTGTGAGTTGTTTTGGTTATTTCTTATTTCTAAAATATTTATTGAGAAGTATTTTTTGTTTGTTTGTGAAAACTAGATTTATTGTGGAAATGGTTTAATTTTGTTAAGGTAAAAATTGTTTTTTAATAATATTTTTGAATTAATCTTTAAAAATGTGAATTTTTGTGGAATTATTTTTGGGTAATGTGGGAACTAGTTTATTGAGAATTATATATTTTTAATCACAACCTCAGTCTCATAAAAAAAATTATTTTAAAAATAGAATATACTTTTAAAATTATTTTGGAATCATGTTTCAAATAAAAAGAGATAATTATTTTATTCAAATTAATATTGATGAAATGAGATATGTTATGTTTCAGGAAAAAAAATGTTTTGATTGTTCTAAAATGGAATTTTTAATGGAAAATATAGGAATTTATTTTGTTAAAAGATGATATGAATTTATATGTGGGATTTCAAAATGATTTTTGAATCATTGTTGAGTTAGATTCAGGAATGTTTTATGCATATTGAAATTCGAATTGAATTTAGAATTGTAAAGAGTGGGTTGAATGTTTTGTCTTGTAGTGTGGGAAGGTTTTGTTTTTGTCATTTTTATTTCAATGAGTGACATTGTAAAAGGTTATATATTTAAATATAGATGGTTTATGTTATAAGAGTATGAGGGGCCAAATTGGAATGAGTGGTTGAGTGACTGGATTGAAATAAGGTGATTGGTACCTAGTTTTTCAGGATAATTTGTATATGTGTGGCTTGATGGATTACAATTGGTGTCTGTGCAACCCACAAATCATGTTTTAGTTTCAAACGTTCTTTTAATAGAATGATTTATGTATTTATTGCCATTATTTGTGTGGTTTGTCTCTACGTAATTTTTTAATGTTTCATAAAAGGATATCTGACACTCATAACTCTTATTTTTGGAATGGTGTATCATGTTTGAGTTCTTGTCGATGAGTTTGTTTTGAAATAATTCTTATTGGGTTTTTTTGGAAAAAATCATTTGGATTCGTTTTATTTGATTCCCTTTGTGGTTTTAGTGTTTCTTTATGGAAATTTGTGGCTAATGGATTGGTTTGATTGGTTTCTTGATTTTTTATTGGCTAGTGTAGAACCCCAAGATTCAAAGGATATTTGATGTGCATCCACGGGTGTTTCACCATCAGTAGTACCTCTAGCATATCAACCCATAGTCCTTCTTCTTATGTTTTAAAAGATGCTTCTTCCTCTCCATAATGGATAAAAAAATCCATTTGAAGTAAATGAGTGGATGGTATAAAATCTAAACAAACCATAGTTTTATAAGTCATTAAAGATGATAACTTCCACATTTATGCTTGATGGTCAGTCCTAGAAGTGGTGAAGTGAATTCTAATAAGGAGAATGGTAAGTAGTAGGAGGTTGATGGTTTCGCCCGTGGTATTAAAATGGTATTTAGATATTTTTTCATCTTCCTATAAGTGAATGATCATGGCGTTTCTTCACTGTATAATTACAGATTATTAGAAGTACACATGTTTTAATGCTTCGTAGACCTGACCTACTGGTGTATGCCTTGCCCACTTCCAACAATTTTATAGGGTGTGTCTATGTAGTTTTGTGGATCATGTATGTAGGATTGGTTTTCTATTTCTTATCATTTTGAAGCCCATCTCTTTGTGAGCTTCTTTTTTTTGTAATGGTTGTGTCTGATGTGGTTTTTTAGGATGCCTCTTTAGCTCGAAATGTATGATTTGGATTGTGATTCTTTTGAGATCATCCATTTTAATGGATATAGGTTTTTCATTTGAAAATTTTGAATTTCCTTTTTTAAATGGAGGTTTCTTCCATGTGTAATTCGTTCATATATTTATTGTTAGTATTTGAGATAATAAATATTATATGTCCAATAAATACCCCTCTCAATGAAGTTATATGTTAACGTGAACAAACTTCTATGGTGTGTAGGGTTTTGTTGCTCCTGATGGGATATTTGTGTGGCCTCTTGGGGAACTAAATGGATTCATTGTCGAGTGGTATCATATTTTTAATATGGGTTAGAACATGATTCAAGACATTAGAGTTATCTCCATAGGTTTAAAATTGAGGATTTTTACACTGACAGGAAATGACCAATGGTGTGAAAAACCATGACACATCTCTAGTATCCTCGATTTAGGTGTGTGCATTTTAATGGTTTTAGGGAGAAAATACTTATTTTTGTATGTTAATTATTTCTTTATAAAGAATTTTTTGTTTACTATTATTGTGATTTGAGTTGTTTTGAATTTTTTTATGAGAACATATTTTTGGTTGTTATTGTGTCGTCAACCTTGTGAGTCAGTTTCTATTTGGGTATATGCTAGGTTTCTCCAAATTTTTCAATGGTCATTGGAATAATATAGTTTTTATTTCAAAATTTTATAGTGACCCACTTTCGGTCTCAGTATGTTATATTTTGGTGTTGGTCCGTTATATATGATCAATTATGGAAGGGAGTCCATCTGAGCCTCCCAATATGATTTTCTGATTAGTTTCTTGTGTGAGCCTCAGAATGAGTAGTCTCATTTTAAGTTATCTAGTCTCTAATTTTTACCTATTCGGGAAACAATTTATACTTTTGGAGCACACCCAATGGTTTTAATTATAGCTTGGTTTTGCAGATTGTATTTTGAGTTTTTACAATTTATCAGGAAGAGGTTTTGGGTCTGTTGGTTTGTTTTAGAAAGAGGTATGAGTTTTTTGTGTGGTGGTTGATGTTTTTTTGTTTTAGAGTTTGGATCATGATATTGTGTAAATCCTTTTTCCGTGATCAATCATGTTTAAATTGTTATGGATTTCCCTAGGAAAAGCATTATGGTGGGGTGAATTGTGTCACCCTTATTTTTTTCCTGTACATTTTTCCAGTTCGTTATAAGATCTTGGTTTTTCTATTGAGTTCCATTTGTGATGGGATTAAATTTTTCAATGATTTTTTTTATTTCTGGATTCTTGTTTATTACGTAGTTACATTGTGAGTTCATGGTGAAAAGTTGAGGTTTTGGGCATGTAATCAATTGGAGCATAGTTGGCTCATGGTTAGTGAAAATCATGTGGTTCAGTTGAGGAATCCATCTTCCATAAGGGTTCGTGTTTTGGGGCATGGTTCGAAACATTCACATAGCTTAGGAAACTATATGGAAACTTAGTGGTGAGGTTATGGTTTTGGATAGCTACATTTGGCAAGGTTAGTACACTATTTGGGAAGTTGTGTGGCCTTCTTGTGTGACGATCCCCTCCTCCAATATATGGTGCATGTTTTATCACGGAAGTCAAGTACCCTAATTTGTTAGCCGACATTCTGCTTGTTCGAAAGAAGAATGGATAGATCAGAGTCATCATTGTCATTTGGTATCTCTATCACCACATTCCGAAGGATGAATTTCCTTTCCCACGATATATTTATTGATTAATGTTGCCATTATATTATAATCTATGTCATACATGGATTGTTATTATTTACACAATAATATCTAAGTGGCCCTTGAGGATGAATAATCCACAACCTTAATAGCACCACAATGTATTTTATGTTACAATGTAATGCCTTTCAGTTTGAAAATTTTTGGATTCATGTTTCAATGTTCCATGCACCACATATTCAATCTGATCCTCATGATATTTGGGGAATACTATGTTGATGATGGATGGTCACTTACCACCACTGGAAAGATCATCTTAATGATATTTATAATGTTTTTGTCATCTTATCTCCCCTCCACCTGAATTTTATCCCTTTTAGGTGTGCCTTAGAGGTTTCCTATGGGATGTTCCTCATCATCATCATCAGATATAGAGGTATCAAAATCAAATTGGAAAATATTAATTCTATCAACAGATGTCCCATCCAACTAGACTATGGGATCTCTATGGCTTACAAAGAACCTTTTCCTATATACATCGATTTGGTATGAATATGGCCTACATGTGTAAGCCCTTTTCTTGGATAATGATGAATGGTGTTTTTTATCAGGGGGATGAAGAGTGACAGAGTACCTTTTAAGAGATCTTGTTGTATCTCCAACAATCGTCAATCCCGATGACAACCATCCTTAAGAAACCATTTATTCTTTAACTGACCACTCCAGAATAGTTCCATGGGGAAATGTTTGTCTACAATAACAATGAAGGAATATAGAACATTTTTTAATATATTAGTGGAATTCTCCTCTACATAGACACAATATATTTCTATATAGAGAAGTTATTCCTTACATTAGTAATTGTGGTTCAGAAGCTATGACATAATCTGCAACACCCTAAGATACAGTTGGTATCCTACATCAAACCACCAATGAATATCCTAATCAGTCCCATGTGGACATGTCATCTACCTCGATGGGTAGCGATTCTTCAACATTTTGATATCCTGTTTATTCGGTAGAATGATGTTAATGGCTATGAACTAGAAGAATTATCTATTGTCCATAAAACTTTCACCAAACATTCTCTTGATCTTGACTTTATTGATGATTCCATCCCAATAGTTGATCAATCATTTCCATGATGGCAGACACACTTTGACAGAGCCTCATAGAGCCTACCTAGAAAAATTCTCAAAGATTCCAGACTTAATAAACTTGTCCTAGGCATTGTATTCAACGTGCATATCTAGGACGTCTTGACATATTAATTTTTTTTTGGAAGGTTTCAGCAACAATGGGGTAGAGTATCAGGATCTCATCATGGGACTCGTTTTGTCCCTCACGATTGATTTTCCCAACATACATGTGATGGGGGAATCTAAGCTAGTCATCAAGCAGAACAATAGTGAATACATCATCAGGATACTAGATCTTGTACCCTTGTTTGAAATCACCCGCTGGATGATGGCCCGATTTTCTTCATTACTAGAGGTTACTTATGTTTCTCAATAATAGAATGGTCATTCTAAAATCTTGGCCAGCCTCACTGCTTCTCTCAGAGATCTTATCCAGGGCGACATTACTATCGACGTGGCGCATAGACAAGTCATCATTAACGTAACCCCAGATGATGATGATAGATAGAATGTGATCCATAATACTACTAGAGCATCTACATGCGGACCTCAAGATCCCCCTTACGTAGTAGAAGATACCCTTGATTGTACCACTCCATTTCTCGAGTACATACAACCTGAAAATATCTCGAGGGAGAGAGAGCTAAACATGAGTGTATCTGTCAGCACATACTACAGTTTACACTCCTGAGCAGTCCTAACCATTGGTAGAACCTCTATATACATGTGTTAAATGGTGTTCTCCTCCAATTTATTCATGGAGTTGAGATCCCTAGGTAATGAAAAAAGTCAAAAATGGTTCTAAAAATCTCATCAAGATGGTCCAAAGATCACCCTCAGATCATAAGATTGGGCTATTTTTGGACGATTATGATTCAAGACTGAATAGAGTTCTCTAAGAGGACTCATGCAAGTCTGATCCATGATAATAACATGAATCGATCGCATAAGTCCCTCTATACTACCATGTACTCTTGGCCCTTATGGTCGTGGACTTGCTGTTGTTAGTCTATAACCACCAGCAATAGCTTATCGGTGGAGATTTATCTTGAACACTACAGAATTATTATCTATATAGGCAGAGGTAATCCCACTAAAAGAATTAACGGTTCATTCTATCATTTAGTTCTTGATCCCCAATATCATCATGTGACTTGGGGTTCCTCAAACTATCATCACTAATAACGACACCAATTTTTGAGCAGCTGTGCTAAAGAATTTGTACTCTATGTATAACATGCAGTCTGGGCATTTTTCTCATTACCATGCAAAAGAAAATGGGAAGATCTAGGTTTAGAAAAAAAAACCACTCTAAAATTTAGAAAAATTCGGTGTCCAAAACAAGAAAATATGTCCATAAAATATCCCTAATTATCATTGTTATTATCGGATGGGAGCTCATAATTCCACCCTGGTGACCCCATATTCCTTATTATATGGTAAAGCTGTAGTCCTACACATCAAGATCCAGTTTCCCTCACTTTGTATAGCCATCTATTATCATAATGAGAGTGTGTGTGTGTGTGTGTGTGTGTGTGTGTGATAGATAGTAGCAAAAGTATATCTGTATGGTTTCTAAGTCCACAATGGGAATAGGATCTGGGCCTTTCACACCCTGTAAGGGCATCAAAACAAGATAGTCAGGGCTTTCAATAAGAAAGATAATCTACACTCATTCCTTCAGGGTGACACAATATTATGTCTGAGTATGCCAAGGATTCTTAGTATGAAACCACCAAAATTAGATCCCAATTGGTAGGGACATTATTTCATCCCCATGGTTTAACCTAATGGTGTATACTACCTGGTCACCATGGATGGTGAGTGGATTAATACTCCCACCAGTGCTAAATTGCTCAAGCAGTACTTCACATGAGTGAAACCTATGGTCGAAACTCAATGCCCATAATCTAGTGGTATATATCCTAGGAATGTGTTGTGTGGTGTGAATCTTCATGGACCACATTCACATCGGGTTTCCATATAGTCCCATACTACACACTTCTTGTTTGGAAGACTCATCTTATTGGTATGATCTCTACAACTATAAACTATGATATCCGTTCCTTTTTTTTCATCCTGCAAGATGTTAAGAAAAAAAAACCCATTCTATATTTGGTTCATTAAACCTTACTGCATGATATTAAACTGCACAATATATCTAGAACTATCTGTGGTTTGATTCCCATCCTTATAGGATATGTTTGAATGTCTGTGTACCTCACCATGGGTCCATCCCAAAGTCCAACATTCTATTTTGGCCTCCTTCCCTAAAAAATCTATTAGAGGTTCATGGTGTGGTGGTGACCTCTCCTAGTCCACAATCAAATCAGGATTATGATTACCACACCATGTATCTCCTTTATATATCTACCCTTTATTGTAATATTTTCTTTACCGAATGAAGAAAAATTAAGATGTACTTCTAGAACATCGTACAGCTCGATTCCCATCCTTATGGGATATGCAGGAATGCCCGTGCATTTTTCCTCAAGTCCAGCCGAAAATACATATATCCTTTGGTATTTTATTCTAAATGTTTATCATGGGAGCACGTAGTGTGGTGTGGATTCCTACGGTCCTCATTTACATCGGGTTTGGAAACATCCACACAATATTCCACTCTTGTGGATACTCTCCCCTTCCCACATTCATTTTTATTTCATGAAGATTAACTACATGGAATTCCAGAACTAAGTGTGGCTTGGTTCCCTTCCACATGGGATATGTAAAAATTCCTAGGCATTTTTTCCTTGGGTCCATCCTTAGGTCCCTTGATATTTCCCTTTTCCTTGCACATGACGTTAAACTGGGCACCATCGTCTGAACTCCCTAACCCTAAAATGAGTGTTATTGGTCTACCCTATGACCATAAACATGAAATTTACACCCTTAGGACCCTCATTATTGAGAGGGGGCTTTATTCCCTCCATTTACAACATCTCATTGACATGATAAAATGCACTATAGCATAATCCCGTGAGTTTTGGACTCCATACAGGCATCCCAAGACTTGTGTCCACATATTTTGGGTTCTTTATTGGGATCTCCATCACCTCCACGTTAGAAGGGACTCCCCCTGATGGCCTAGTCACATGCAACCATGTCTCACATACCATTTGGGGCTAATGTACTAGAAGACCATGAACAACATTTTGATATTGGTCCTATGTTTTTAACTTGGTCAATAGTCGACCCCTCATTTTTCTATACACATTTCAGTCTAACACAATACAGGTGATTTGATTCGAACACCATCAGCAGTTGTGCTCCATCTTCATGCCACCTAATTGTGATCCAGATATTAGGAATTCCAACATCATTGTTATTGCCCCTATGCACTTCTATCTACACTGAATAGGATAACCAGTGTTATGGGATGTTATTCTCCCATAACCCCTTGGCAATAGATTCTTTTTCCCTACATCAATAAAACCCCATCACTTCTCCTTGATTCCCACACCGAGTACAACTCGTGTGGTCTTATTAGTTTTGGTGGGATATGTAAAGATATAGTTTTGCCACATTTTTATCATCATCCTACATGATGTTAAAAAACACTCCACATTCATCCTTAACACATGACATTAAACTAAATTTCCTTTCAGGACTATGTGTTGCTGGATTCCCATCATCATGGGATACATTGGAACGCCTCAGGACATCGTCCCGAGTTTATCTGAAGCTCCTCATTTTTTGTCTCACGGCCAAAGAATCCTTCTATGAGAATGGGGTGTGATGTCGAACTCTATTTCCCTCATTCACATCTAGTTTTCAACAGCCTTACCATGTGCTTCCCAAATTATTACATTCTTATCCACCCATTCATCCATATTTGTTGGCGTTAAACTGAAAGGAATTTTAAAACTACATATGGATTTATTTCCATCATCATGGGATATGTAGGAATGCCCGAACACCTTTCCTTAGTTCCAAGACCCACTCTATCCATCATTCTAGCCCTTTGGATGAACGTTTCCATTTTAGGGATGCATGGTGTGGTTTGGATTCTTTCATACATCATTCATATCAGGTTTTCTGGTCATACCATGTTACTCCCTTCGGAACCATATTCCCCCACGCTCGTCCTCACTACATAATGTCAAACTTCACATTACTTCAAATACTATGAATTACTAGATTCCAATCCTCATGGGATATATTGGAACTACTGGGTATTCATTATTCGGGTCTAGCCCCATGATTATCCTTCCTTTTTGATTTTTGGCCTAATGTCTATATTAGAATTATATAGTGTAGGGTAGACTTCTATTGTCCACATTCACATAGGATTTATGATGAGTGCATCATGTACCATACATCAGATATCTCCTATATCTACATTCTTCTTTACCACATGACGTTAAACTGCATGGAATTAATAGGTTTTCGAAAACCACATCATTTTAGGTCACCACCGTTAACTTATTCCTATAACCATTGTCCAGCCTCATAAACACATTTATATGCGATGTGATTTTGGACCCTGGTTGTTTGATTCCCCATGGAAGTTATTTAATTTCATTTCCATTCTATAAATGTCCCTTTATTTGGGTCCCCATCACCTTCCACATCTGATAGAACCCCCTAATTGCATGGATACTCAGCCTTTAGAGCTCTACTATCATTCTGGGTTAATGTTCCGAATGATTTTTAACAACATTTTTAGACATGTCATGTGTTGCGGACATGCTTAACGACTAGCCCTCATTTATTTGTTCCCATTCCCAGTCACATGATATGGATATTGAATTAAAAAAATTAGTAAATAACTATCCAAATCATTATCACCAACCCCAATGTGCCCCAAATATTAGTATTATGATGCACATTATTTACTTTCCCTTATGTGTAGGAAAAACATTATCACCCTCTGGGTTATTCCTCTATACACCCTTCCATGTTGAGATAATGGAAAAACTTCATCGGGTAATCATTGACCCACACCACCACATTCCCCTCGTTCATTACCATGAGTTGAGAAGATATTATCCACCCCTTGATTCCCACACCGGGCATTTCTCCCATGGGATTAAGGGTATATTTAAGATCTATAACCGCCAGGAAGAATCACACATTCCTATAGTCTGAACGATATAAACTAAAAGTAGCGGCTCATGTCCCAAAAATATGATGTTAAACAAGGTTCTAAATTCATGGCATCATGACTCTAAATAGTGAAAATTCCCTCAGAAACATGTGATACTGTGTGGACTTCACCCAGCTCTTATTCCCTATAGGATACGTTTTGGAACTTCTCCACAAGTTCTCGTCATTGGGGACCATCCCACTTTGGGTTCGAGATCTATGAACATACACTAAGATCTCCTTCATATAATATTCACAATGATAAACCATGCATCCATGTGATGTTTTCACTCGAGATAATTTTTCCCTTTTCTCATTGACCCCTTCCACGACATCATAGTTGAAGATAATGTGTCATGATTCTCACCCTATTAGGATACATAGTGACAACCGAGCATTATTTCCCTGGGTCCAGCTAGAATCTATATCCCTTGTATATCCACTTTTTTCCGGGGTTCTCTTGGTAGTATGTTGGGTTGTGTGGACTTCTCCTCGTCTTAATTCAAATCATGGTTCAATATCCTCACTAGGTACTTCCTTGGAGAGTTCCCATCCTATTATCATTACTCCCCATAGAATTAAACTGGATGAGTGTGTTACACATAACATGCCCTTTAATTGGATATCCACCACCTTTCCTGTCTAAATCCTCCACACTCATAGTATGAATGCATGACCTTCAGTGCATGCCAACCGTCATGGACCAATGGTCCATTATAATTTTGATTGAAATTTTAAGATAGGTCCCGCTTTGTGAATTTGGTCAGTGGCCGACCCTAATTTCTATCTTCCCACCCCAGGCTAACGTGACATGGATACTAATTTTTGAACATAGGTCAATAGGGATTCTTCATAATCATGCCACCCTCATAGTATCACATTTATTAGATGTCATGATTTTTATTTCCTATTCCCCATTCAATTTTATGGATCTTCAACACCCTTGGTGTTGTAACTCCATGAATTTTCACATGTTGTGTAAGAATATTAGTTTACTTGAGATCTTCCCCGCCTGATATTTCTCCCATGATATTGAATTCTCTCTTGTAATGGGGAAGCCTAACATTACCCAGTGTTTCATACAACATTCATTGATCACATAGTCTTTGTGGGTTCTTCTAGGCCAATACTCTCTTATAAGGTTGTGTTATCACATCGTACGAGTTCTATAACAATAATTCAGGAACTCTTTAATCCTTACCATATGAAATTAAAATAAGGGATTGGTCCTGTCGTAATAGCCTAAACTGTGACATCATCATCCAAGCTTATTTATGAAAAGAGGCACAACATTGTGATGTTCTCACCTGATTGGACACCACCTTGGGCACCTGTTGTCCACCAGGTCATTTCTCAAGGCCAACACATGGATTGATTCCTATATTGCACATAGATTATCATTCCTTGTCTAATCAATCCAATAAAAAATCTCTGAGGAAAAATAATAAACAAGATATATCAAATGTCACTTTTCTCCATGAATGGATCGGACCCACATGGATGTACCTTAAGAACAATTTATGGTGTTACTCCTACCATAGATGGATATATAGCGAAACCCATCTATTATATTCCCTAATCAATCCATGGACTGCAAATTCCCGATTCCCAACATTTTTTGGTCCCCATTCCCTTTCATGAAAGAAACTGTGCGGTGTGGACTCATATTTTCCTCATTCATGATGGGTTGTATACAACACTGTGAATTTCCATTTTGGGTACCCATGTCCTCAACACATATCCTTAAATTGCGATCATACCTTGGATATGTTCAGGATCCCCATGTTAATTGTGGGATGCTTCATCAAACTCACTAGATAGATTTTCCATACCCATTGTTGATTTCTCACCATGATCTGCTCCATTGAACTACGTTTGTCTTGATTCCCATTTATGTACGATACATAGTGATTCCTAGGCATTTTTCCTCGGGCCCAGCACTAGGAACATTATACTTCTTGGATATTTTTTCTTGAATCATGGTCCATGTTCTATGACAACAAACTAGTAATCCCTAGTCCTTGTAAAACAACTTTAAACTATTAGACATGGTCCAAATATTATGACCTTAAACTATGTGCAACATCCTTGTCCTATGATGTTAAATTGTTCCATATAGCAGCCACACCGTATGGCAATAAACGACCTCCTCACCATCATCGTTTTCATGATATAAAACTATAAGAAATCCTATGGTCCTCATCAGATAGGCCCCTTAATAGAATAGGTATTATACATCTTAGGACTAATATGCTCACCTAATGTGATTTTTTCATGGTGGTGTAATTTCAAGACTGTTGGACTCTATTCTAACAACCCACCACTCCAACTCACACATTTTGTACCCTTTATTCAGACCCTCATCCTCTTTCACATAAATAATAACCCCTAGCACTATGGATTCTTGGCCGCATGGATCGACTACAGTCTTGGGCCAAGAGACTAGCAGAATATAGATGAAATTTTGAGTTACAACCATTGTTTTCAAATCAGTTAATGGTTGGACCTCATTGTTCCCACACTTTAATCTAACAAAATGTAAATATTGTGTTAAAAATTCGCTCAACAGTTATTCTATGTTGTTATTCCATGCTAAACGTGATTTTAAATTTGGTTATAATGATTCAAAATTTCAATCTCTATCTATTCAGGTCAATTCTAATTCCCTTCGCATTATCCATCCCATTCTCTAGAGCACGTTGACAAGGGGAAATTTTGTTGTTCTTGGAACTCTATTATACAATTATATCCCCTCTCACATCCAAAAAACCATGGGTGGTCATCCAAACCCCATGTATTTGTTGATCACTTGGCACTATCATACATGGAGAAAGAAATTACATGGTCGTCTCTTATTTATCACATCTGGTATTACCCATGTGAGTTTATAGATATTATCACAAGTAGTTTCACATGTGTGATCGATATGTAGTAATAAAAGTAGGTATAGAGGTTTTCATGAACACAGTTCAAATAATCAAGAAAACATGAAAATGTGTTTTGAGTTCGGCAAAGGAGGCCACTATAAATTCCACCCAATAATAGATTGGTTGACCTCTTCAATGGAGTGTATCAGCACCACCACTCTCTGGCTGGTGGACTTTGTGATCTATTGTCACGTGATAATTTTACTCTCTACTTAACTATCCACGAGGTGTATTTCATCATCCCTAGCTTGTGATAGATCCTTGTCAGCTCATATTCTAGTCATCTATCGAACGGATTTCCTATGTTACTCCTCTTATTTTTCTGACTATAATTGTAAACATGACATAATTCCCATTGGGTTATCGATAAAAGAATAGAGCCAGTCACATTTTCCCTAAAATGTTCGATGTCTCACTCTACCTTCGGAATCATTTGAATATTTAGCACTTTTCCCTGCCGTCAATTGACGCTACGGCCACACATTATCTACCACACCTTCCTAGAAAGATATTCCATAATCATCATATGTATGTTCTAAACTTATAACCCTTATGTGCATAGGTTACGCAGTTGATAAAGATTCTTCTCCATCAGGTTTATCTACTTTTATTTTTTGGTGTCATCGATGAAATGTTTAATCAGCTTCCACGACTTGTGTCGGATAGACTTGCTATACTACTCATCAGAATTAGTCTTATACCAATCCTCTACATCAGTCGATATGTATTCTAGGTATACAACCAAATGTTTTGTACTAGGATCTTCCTCAGGGGTCCTGTCAGACAGACTAGGCTCTACATCATTTGGTTGTTGTTCATCACTAGACTCCACCTTAATGATTTCTAGTTCCACCCTACTAGTGGCATTTCATGTAGCTATGATAAACATAGTTTGGTCATATTGGGCATCTAGTTCTGCAATGAACTACATTCCCCTCATGGAATGAATGTAGGGAGCTCTTACCATCTTCAGCGGTATGGAATATTCCATTTGATAAACTATTCATCCAAAAATACAATTTCCAATCATCCCAGTTCAACATATTAAAATAATGAAATATGTGATGGAGAGGACTTACAAAGATCAAACAGCGGATCCCTCCCTTGTGTTTCAACTATTAAAATCTGAGGACGTGTCCCCCCATATGTTGTATAGAGCTCCCATGATTCTAGGAAGACCACCCTGGTTTTCACAGCCTTGTTGGATTCTGCACCCACCACGGTCCCATGTGTAGACGCATAAGTTATACCCATTTGTGTGTGGTCACAGTAATGTATACTCTATATATGGCTCTCCTATAAAAGGAAAATTACATTTTAAGGGCTTGAGTATCAAAAAATAAATATGATCATGGAATGTAGGAATGGTATGGAATTTACCTTGATGACTTAAGGAAATTCTTGTAGCTCTGAGGCCTCAACCTCACCTTCTTCTAGTGGGATCCCGTTTTCATCTTCATCTACACATGAGGTATCTGGATACTTAGGTAAAGGGAAACACACCCTCATCTCAGCAGTAGACAGTTGAGTTGGGGTTCTCTGATTGAGTAGTACTTTCACCCAATCTGTCATTGGATAAGAGGTACCTTAGGAATGCACAATTTCTTCCAGCACAATTATATACATCTCCGCCTCTTCCTGAAAGACAAGGAAGCCACCCTTCACCTAGACGATCTCTAACAAATCTATCCCACGATTTTTGAGGTAGTACCACATCATAGAAGTACTAAAAGATTTTCTATTGACCCCAAAGGTATCCCAAGCCTTTGGGAAGATAGTGTCTAAATGCATGTCTATATGGAATAGTCACTTAACAAGATCATGAGTGAGAATCTGAAAAAACATTGATCGATATAGATTTGATGTTAAATGTAATTTTCACCACATCATTATCAAAAAATTAATAATAACTACTTTTAAAATTACATTTGAATTTTCATCATGGACAATGATTATTTTTATGTCGATCATAATAATTAACCTTCAAATGATTGCACCAATAATTATAACACCATTAATTCATTCATTTAAGTCCTTGGAGTATGGGAGGTTACTTTTGTGGTGATCTCACTCAATTAAAAAAATTATCTTTCTTCTTCCCATCACATCATTATTTGGATTCCTAGTGACCTTTCTTTCTACCATAGACCATTTACTAGTTACCCTAAGATAACATACCAAATGTTTCCTTCAACATATTGAGCATAAATGGGAGATCATTTTATTATTCTCATATATTTTAGATTTTTTTGAATATGGTTCATTATATTCTTTTAAACACCATGATATTCTGGGGGTAGGATCAAACTCTATATAGAACATGATAGAGCATTAAACTATTTCTTCACCTCTACTAATTTCTCTTATGAATAGCTCGATTTGGTGAAATTGTTTTATGGAATTGATGAATCTATTAAAATTACTATCTAGTAGTATGATAATACCAAAAGAACAAGATACAAGTCTATTAAAATTATATTCAGTAGTATATAAAATTTCATCATCCTTGTCTCCTAGATCACGGAATTCCTTCTCCGTTTTCATATGATTAATAATAATAAATTAATTATTAAGAAATAATCTCATAAATTCATCACAATATTTAGATAGAATATCATATTGTAACATTTTGTTATTAATATGTTCCCACCATTTGACATATTATCATTTAAAATAATAAAAAATTGTAATAACATTCTCCAGTTTTTAACACTTTAGAATTGAAAATATATTTTCTGTGGTATTGATTTATCTCTCAATGACAAGTGGATTAGTGGAACCACCAATAAAAGGTGGGTGTTTCTTCATTAAGGACTTAATAGAACATTATTCCCATATTTTATCATTGTTATTATTATCATTATTCATAACATGATAGTGTTATGTGATAATAGATATGTTATTTTCGATTCTAGATCCCATTGAATATTATTTATTAGTGAACAAGCACTAGAGTTTCTATCACATTTGGAATTAAAATGAATCCTTTTGGTTTAATCAAATCAATGAAACCAAAATCATATTCTGAGGAATCATAATCATAGTAGTAAACCAAATAATTAAGAAAAATCTTTTAAAAAATATATATATCATTAATCCTTTTCAATAACACCTTACATTTATACTTGGTTATTCATGAATATATAAAAATATTTTAGATTTTTTCCTAGACATAGAAATAACCCTATTTTCCCTCTAAAATTTTATCATACAAAAAATTTATGGTCATCTAATCCTTAAACTGGTGACTACCATAGTAACCCATAACTTTGATACATACGAATTACATCTAATAAGATTATTATTCATCACGTAACATAATGATCCAAGAATTAGTCATGTCTGTTTTGTATATTTGTAAATTTGGATTCATAAAAATGTAGTTATTAATATATATAAAAATTCTCCCAAATTTATGTTCATGATTATTACACATCCAATACAAATTATATATAAATTTTTATTAATAACCTTGGAGAGGAAATCTACGAAATGGTGAGATCAGATTCTTAGTAACGGTAAAAAAGTAAAATATCAATGATCATATAAGATTAAAAAGAGATATATTACATTATATAATGATCATAAAATTTTGAAATAATACCATGTATATTATAAATCAAATCCTGTATTCATTTAATAATGGTATGTATTTTATAATACATTAATATTTATGGAATTAAATAACATGATCCATGAGATCATAATATAGGCATAACAAATTTAATTGTATAATACACACAAGAATATAAAATCATTTACTTGGTAATCAAGGATTACTTCCATGTGGATTATAGTGTAATGGTTTCACTCCAAAAACAAACATTGTAGTTATGGACCACTCCCAAGAAATTCATACTGGGGAAATTCCCTTACTAACATGGGTTCAATCACCATTATAGAATTTTTTATCTCATGATATTTTAATATTTAGCCAATTAAATAGATAAATATATTGGTCCCACTAATAAAATAATGAAAATCATACATATGGGTTCCATATGGTCTTAATGTTTCCATCATATCAGAAACCATGATAATAAATGGGTTTTATAATCATTTCATCATAGCATATCCCATGTAAAATAATTTTTTTCATTAAGATTTCATAATAGAAAAACCCGTGGAAATGAAAAGGTTTTCATAACAACATTCCATGATAAACTTATACTCTCCAAATAATTAATAATTATTGTATGTCAATATCATTTCCCTAGTTAATAAAATATGAAAACATGGGTTTCATCCATTGATGAGTATTTTTAGCATTAAAAGACAACTAACAAATTATTCAAAAAAATATTATTTACATTGTGAAATCGATTAATTAAAATAGAAAATTATATAATATATAATGTAATTAATATTCATTGAAAATTACTCTACATTATTGTAAAGTAAGATTCAATAAATGTCAAAATAAGAAACTTATATAGTAATTATTTTGATGTGGTCAAAATGTATGATATTCAAAAGAAAGTAATCATTTAAAATAATTTACTTAAAATAAAAATGTATGACAAAATTATTTAAAACATAATTTATTAATAATATAAACTATTATTAAAATAGATTTATAAAACATGTATATATATATATATATGAAAATAAGTTTTTTTATAAATGATAAAAATAATGTTAATTTTCCTTTTATAAAATTCAATTTATTCATTTCATTTAATAAGGAATTAGTGGATATAATGAAATATAAATGAATAACAACGTTATATGAAAACATTTGATTATCTTGACAGGTATATCATATGATTTCATGATCATAACATAATCATAAAAACTACCTATAAACATTTTGATTGTTACATAAAAACTCACAAATGATGACTGAATTCCATTATTGAGTTTCCAACATAATTTTTATGAAATATATTATAATTATAAATATTATAACAAAACCAAATTTTTTTTCAAACCCTGTAAGATTACATTTAACATTTTATCACTTTTATTATAAATTTTTTATTAATATCACTACTCAGGGTTGTAATTTCTATGTTTTAAATGTTAGTTTCAGTTTTGTAGATTCTGGCTTGGTACATTGATCATAAATCCAGTATATCAATTATATTAATTATGGTTTGAATATCATACATATTAAACACACACATATATATAATTATAACCATACATCAATTATAGGGAGATAAAAAGGAATTACATAGTAAATTAAGGTAGTATATTGTATGTACGAATTCATGATGTATAAATTCTTTGATAGATAGGATAAAACAAAGGTAATAATTAATTCACCATTTTACGATAATTATAATAACATAAATATCTGATATATTAATCAAGTTTATCTGGATTACTTTCCAAGTAAAATATAAATGAAAAGAACTCATGTCGAATCACAGAGGAGGTAGTCCACCCATAGTTATGTGAGATGATAAAATTTCCCTAATGACTCGATGGTATGAGGGTATATGTGATATTATCAATTCATTAATATAATTTTGCTATAAATAATATATATATATATATATATTAATACCACCATTATTAAAATCTTCAAAAAATTATGACATAAAATGAATGGTATCATTATGTGGAGATTGTATGTCGTATGTATGCGTGTGTAATACTTTCTATTATAATCTATTGGAAAGAGGGTGTATTATAGTGTTTTAATAACAATATCATTTTTGTGTATTTATTATACCGAAATTATTATTTTATGAATAATATAAGTAGTTTACACTAGGATAAAGAAAAATATAAATGAAAGTGATCTATTTAGGTGATTACATATTCAATGGATATACTCAATTAGATCCCATTTGAAGGGATATATGGTTTTATATTTTTGTAGTAACAAAATTATTTAACGTTTTTGGGTAATTATAGAGTCAAATTAATTGATTTTTATTGATTTATAATGCTCAAATATATGTGAATATGATACCTGATGGGATCCCTTCTATAATCAAAGTATGTGCCAATCATTAATTTTAATAAATATGAATTAATTTCAATGTAAAAATAGATCAAAATTGATAATAGTATAAGATAATATTTGTAATAGTTTTAATATTCTAATAAAAAATTAAGGAAATTTTGTTATAAAATTTGTTAAATTATCATTTAGATTCAGCACTCTATTAACCCTTTTGACAATTATTGTAATATTAATATGTTCAAAATATTAAGGGTTAATAATGTGACTGTAAAATGAAAATTCACCCATATGTGGAAAAAGTATTAGGTTTAAAACCTTATACAATTCATTTGGTCAAATATAAATTTTTTTTCTTTTATATCATTTAATAAAATGTTTTTTATTATAAAATCACATTAAAATAATTTTTAATTATATTCATTTTTATATAATATAATACATCCAGAAAAAGGTGGAATTAAAATATAATGCTTTAAAACAATCTAAATATTTTTTATAGGTCTATCGAAATCATGGTATATATTAACAAGGTAAAAATTATATCTATTTTTATCTTTTGAAAATAATTTATTAAATTTTAATGTTAAATGGGAAAACACTACATCGGTGTTTCATATTAAAAAATTAAATTTTATAATTAAAAAAATAGAAATATATTTCATTCTGGAAAAATAATATCATTGAAATAAAAATAGATAATTAATTTCATTGATAATATTCATTTTTTTACGATAACACAACTTTTAAGAGAAACAGTGATATATGCATTTTGAAAATTTCTTTGACTTATATATGATGTAGTTTAATAGAATATAAGAGTTTACATTTACCTAATTAATTTCTAGTATAATCAGGTAAGGGTGTAATTACGTTCATAAAATAAGTATTTTGTTCAAAAGAATGTCATTACCACTTTGTTTTAGCATATTTTAACATGATTTACCCATTACTAAGGTGATAAATTTTTACCAAAATTAATACACATTTTGACAAAAAATAAAATGGTTAAACATAAAAATTTGAATCACCAGATTATAAATATGTAATTAATTTAATAAATATTAAAATCATATAAGTTGAATAAATCAATTTTAAATGAATTTCTGTCGTAGGGAAAACCCGCTTTTTTGAAAAATTAGTCATAAAATTGTGTTTATTATTATCATATACATAATAAAAAATATTCTATTAATGATAAAATATTTTATTGAATTTTTAATCAATAAATTTATATAAAACCAATCACAAACTTGATCGATTAAATTTATTTGTATTAAAATACATTGTGTCCCAAAGACCATTTTTTCAGAAAAACATCCCATTTATTTTCTATTGATTTATATTTTCATATATAATTAATTGATAACAACATATTAATTATATAAAATTATAAATAAAATATTTTTATAATTTATCCTTCCTTATTCATAACATCATATTCAATGGAAATCATATAATTATATTTTAAATATATATCATGGTTCTTCTAAACAAATTGTTCCATGTGACACTATCTTTTGAAGAATCTAAATTCATTATAAAAATATTTTCCAGAAAATCTTATTATGTTATAGGTTCCTATGATGAGTTTTTCATCGATGTATAACATGTTAATAAATACTAATTTTATGCTTAGTGGAGATTGTTTTCCATGGGCCCACTTGGCCATTGTGATTTATCATTATGATGTTATACTATGTGTGGAGTAGTTTTCCATGGATCATTGCATGATTTAATACCATTATATGAATATTATATTAATTCTTACATATGTTTTGTGAATCCATTTCAATGATTATGAAGATAATATGGCCAACTATTTGTGGATCATGAGTATGAAGCTATAACTTATCATCTATCGTTTTTCAGGATTAGACCTTGGAAAATACGAATTTTCACGTGTCTAAATTCTATTAGAAGTGGAGTATTCTAAAGGAATATCTCATAATTTTGTCTGTGGAATAACTATGAGGTGTAAAATTAATTTATTCATTAATATTATGCATGGGAAAAAGCTGTTTTCTTCTCTGAAATATCATATCTCCCATTCAATGCTCTGCGAGATGAGGAGGTAGTTGGAAGTGTATTAAGAGAATGATTTTATCAGAACAATTTTCTACCCTAGATATAACTGATTTTGTTTGTTAATATGTTGTAAAACAATCATATTGTTCTCATTAATTACCTTTTCATGTATTAGGTAAAACTAAAAATCATATACCGTTTCAGTTGAGTGAATACCCTTTTAACCAGTTGACATGTACATGTTTTTTTCAATGATTGATATTAGGTCTCACTACCATCTATAGTGTTCTCATGAGTATTATATATTAGATATTGAATTATTATTTCTATAAAACACTATGTGTTCCTGGAGATACCTTTTATTGTTACAGATTCCCTCATTGTTTTTATGGACCATATTTATTGAATCATCTATAAGTACATAGCAGAAAAAATAATTTTCATTATCAATTAAATTATTATATACAATGTTTTAGTGGAGGATCATTCAAAGAATCTAGGTATGGTTCTAGAAATTATCTATGAGTACCAGATATATGGAATTCTATTTATGTTTTATTTAGGGATACAGTAATTTCATATTCCATTAAAAGTCATCTCTAATCACGGTTTAGATTTTGATTCGATATTGCTTCATAGATCTCTCTCATATATGCCACCCAATTGTGCATTTGATGTGTGGTGTATTAAGGTTTGGTGGACTAAAACTATAGGTTAATGTTATTTTTTTCCACGTTTGAACCCCCTTTCACTTACTTTTTCTTGAACTATATTCCATTTTAAAATACTAATTATTTTTGTAGAACCTTTGAGGAGCTGAGGAAGTTATTGATTAGTTCTATTGTGTTGATGAAACAAGATATGGTTGTTTTATAAATACCATTGCTTTTAATACATTAAAATTATATTATTTTCTAGGAATACTCAATACATTACACAAATAGATTCCAAATACCATATTAGTCTATTCCCTTGGGAAATACAGAAACATAAAGATGGAAAAAAAGTTGCCTATATTATCTCCCACTAGGTTCTTCATGACTAGAAACCATTTATGTGACATCATATATAATACATATTTTCATAACCTGTGGAAGATAATCTTAAAAAATATTGATGTCACATTATATGTATGGGTAAAAAAGGGAGATATATATATGCTTAATCATGAACATAAGCATATGATTATATGAGAAAAACATAGTAAGATCATTAAAAACATATAAAAGATTATATAAATGATTCGTGGCATAAATATATGATGTTTATAATACATGAATAATATGGGAGTCAATATATGAATCCATTATATAATAACATCAGAATAAGACATGGTATTGTGGAAAACACATGAACATTTATTATCATTCCCTATAAATTAACAACATTTCCAAAACATAATAGGCTTCTCCATGTGGATTTAACCAAATGGGTGGGGGGATAGACTACCATCCCTATTAATTGTCTTTTACTTTTATGAGATCATGTTTTTAAATGTTCCCATATTGGAAAAGGTTTCCCCATCTTCCCATTCTAGAATAGTTTTTCCCATATTCCCATAGTGGATCTAGTTTCCCCATATTCTCATAGTGAATCAAGCACATTGAGTTTAATTCCATCCTTATATCATGATATATAAATCATTACCCAATGAATTGGTGGGAAAAAATGTATCACCCATATCATAAGGAAATATTACATGAATGTGTAACAAGATAATAAAAAAATTTCATATCCCATGAAATGAATTTTCTATCATAAAATTTCATCATATAATAACCTATGGAAAAGATATAGGTCTCCCAATAATTTCATCAATTAAAAGGCAATGAAATGAATATGGTTACATAAATATCATGCCATAAAATCATAAACCATTGAGTAAATGAATACGTATACAATCATTGAACCTTTTCAATGAAATTAGTGACTGAAATATATATGTTTCTTCTTAGATGTCAAATTTTGAAATCATCATTTATAAAAAATCTGGAAAATATGATATATTTTTTGAAATTTTCTTTTTAAATATCAATCATTGTTGAATAAAAATTCCTTTTAAAATTGTTTATTAAACATATAAAAGAAAAACTGAAAACTATTAAACATTTTCAAAATACATTGTCCATGAAAATTATATTCAAATATCATTGGATAATATTATGAAATGTTTTTTAAATAATTTTTGAAAACATTTCATTTGAGGTAAAATAGATTTCCAAATGTAGAGAGAAATATGGTAACAATTTCATAATTATTTTTATTAATTGTCTTAAGTAAAAAATTATTGTTAAAGTGGTAATAATACCTGTATATATCTTTAGTAACCTTATAAGAATAAAATTAATGAGTGTTTTTATAGATAGATTATAATATTTCATCAATGGAATCATAATCATTAACATTCCTGATAAAAGATGAGATTTTTTCAATAAACTATTACCACTAGTTTACTCTTAATCATACACCCCATGTAATAATATGAAATTAAATTAATATTAAAATATAAATATATTTAATATATTAATGATTTAAAATTTTCAATTGTAGTACATACCCTTATAAAATAATATATGTGCATAATAAAACATGTGTCTCTATGAACACAATTTGAGATGAAACTATCTTAGTGATTTTTTATCAATTTAATAATTAACCCCCAAAAAAATATACATCATAAAATGGATAACTAAATACTGATAACATTATGAATATTAATAATAAATTACATTCATTTTTAGTATATAAACCACATAAATAAATTGTTGGTTATTAAGGCATACGTCTTGTAGAAATAAAATTGAGAATAGAAATCCTCTTACCATTTGTATTGACTCTCATCGTAATCATTAAAACCTATTATATAGTAAATATAAGTTTATTATAAATCAAACATAAAAAAGAACTTTTATCTCATAATATATATTACTTTATATTAACCTCTTATTAATAATTCCATGTCAATGTTACACTTCTCGGAATATCCCCGTTTTTATTCGTACATTATTTGACTTATTATTCTTGATCTACTTACAGGGACCATGATTTACTTTTTTAAAAAATGAAAATATATATATATATATAATATATATATATATATTCATAATATATATATCTATAATATTCTATAAAATTTATAAATATGAAATGGAATATACTGTTCCTGGAGATGGCAGGACACACATTCACATGAATGATGTTTCCTTTATATTATCTTATTTCAAGAAAGTAAGTAATTGAAATATATGTATATATATAATATGATTTCAGCACAATTATTATATATATATATAATATACATTCACCAAACATATCCTTAATACATTACATGCAATGTGTTAATGAATCACATCGCTTTGAAGAGGCAATTTTCCAAACATCCACAAATAAAGTTATCAAATTTAAGATAAATAGAAAGCAAAAGGATATAATTTTTAAAATAATTACATAATAATAAATAAATCATAAATATAAAATATATCATATGGAAACCGCATTTCAATCAAAATTCCTCCACACTATAGGTGGTAAAGGAAGGAAGATCAAAATGATTTCATAAGATAGTACAGTTCACACGAACTATAAGTTCATTACGCATTTGATGGAAGTGTGTCTATGTGTATACAAAAAAATAAGAATAAGAAAATTTAAGTATATTTAATACATTTATGTTATTATATAATAATTGATAAATATGGTTTTAGTGGGTGGAGAATGAATATATAATAATGGATCTTAACAAGGATATTACCTCTTCTTTCAGTATCTGTGTTTGGTTTTCAACAAAGGGCCATCTTGGTTGGATTTCTGCCCAAAGAAAGGTTTCTATGAACAATGAAGGGAAACTATAATTTTTATATGTTTATGTTTGGAAAATACAATGCTCTTTAGTGGTGTAAAAATGTGGGAGGGATGATTGACTTTTTATAGTGATTGAGGAGTGGAATTCTTGTCAATTTCTAAAAATGGAATTCCACCAATGTTTTCACCTTTTAAGGCGGCTCAAATTTTTTAAACAAAAAAAATATAACACCTCGAGCTTCCACAATACGCTTCTCATTCAATAATGAAATAGCTTTCATTGTACGTAACTTCGAGTTCTAAAACACCGTGACTAATCAAAGTAGCCGTTATGAATAGTAATAAACACTTTTTAAAATTACAGAAAATTTATATTTCAAAATGGAATTCATTTTTGTATTCCTAATATTGAAATTAGCCTATGTTGAATTTTTTGTAATTTTCCGAGAACTTCCAAATTTTTTTGAATAGTGAAAAATACTTAAAACAAATTTTTTAATCAAAATAATTTATAGTGATAAGTTATACTATTGAGTGATTTTAAAGTATAATTAGAATATATTTTTACCATTTTATCCAATGGTGTTCATTAGAATTAATTTCACTTTGAAATTGGACATAAACAATTGCCAATCTTTTGATATAAATTGTTTCTAAAAAACACGCTATTTGTTGTGATAGCGGGAATTAATTATAAAATTAATTAATGAAACTTATATGTTTGTAATTTTGTATAATAGACATAATTTTTGAATTCGGAATATCAATTATAGCTTAGGGTGAAATTTTGGCATTATTCTGAAAAACTTCAGTTTTTGATGAATAGTGAAACCACTAAGTGGTAGTTAAAAAAACTGATTTTTCACTTAAATGAAACAATACCACTTCTGTGTTTTGAATTTCAAAAATCAAACATACATGGTTGTCATTAAGAAGTAAAATGTGGATCAATGAGATTAAAATAATTTTTGGTGAATAGTAACTTTTATGTTCTTAATCGCGATTAGAGGTAATTAGTGTAGTTTAAGGTAAAAATAATGTTTTAATAATATGAGATGAGCTTGAAGCATGTCCTACCCTCATTTTATGTTCCATGGCCGACCAAGAAAATCCATGGGTCAACTTGGGGACCCCATGGATCCACTTTAGTTAGAAAATGACATAAATACCTTTTATTTAATGTTAAAGTAAAAAATGACACAAACATGAAATGTTTTACTAAAACAATTTTTACATGGGGTTATACAAGTAATAGTTTTGACTATAAATAGTCATTGGAAAGCTAAATATATTTACTACAACGTAGTATTTGTTTTATAATTTTTAGACATTATATAAATTAAATTATTTATGACATCATTATGATGCAGCGATGACCTCATTATTTAACGATTTTAATAAAATGAATAGATAATGTACAATCCAAGGCTTACACTTGTCCAAAGACTATTGGATGGGTATATTTCGAACCCTTATCACCTTAGACACGAATTATATAAGTGTGGGACTTTTATAATCCGAAAAGAATTGTATAATAATGTAAACTTTCCTTACTTTCCAAGAGTGACCCTCCTCTCCTCTTATAAAAGGCCCCCACCTCTACCACATAATTCACACTTTCAAACCATTTGGATCGGCAAACCTCTGCCCAAATACTCTCCCAACATCCCCCTATTACTCCTATAAGCCTCACTTTGGGCAGAACTCTTCCCAAAAAACCCTTTGGCTCAAATCAAAAAGAGTTACCCGATTTTGAGGTAATGTCTTCTCTAATGTTGTTTTGTTTTATTTTTCTTCTCCAACCCCCTAAACTCTTTTTATTAATTTCTTTTGTAACAACACCAGTATCCTCAATATACTAGGATGTTTTTATAATAAGGATTCGAGATACACTTACACACACCTACATCTAATGGTTAAAAAACATACGGTTTCTGTGGATGCTGAATTTCTGCCTCACGAAACGATGATTGTTCAACACTCGTATAACACCTTAAAAGGTGGCCATTAAGATGTCACTATATTTATATAGAATATATAATATGTTTATGTTTTACTTATGCTTCTGTATTTCTCATTTATGTCATACCTTATGATTTCCATTATGGGTAAACGTGATAATTTCATTTTAGGAAGTGCGGACTACCGCCCCCTCAAAGTGATTTGAATCGTTAATGCCATATGTGGGATGTATAAAAGATAGAGTAAATGATATTATATATGATATTATACTGGAACTATATTACACCTTTACATAATTATGATTTCATTCCATTAAATATTAAATATAAATGAAAGTAGCGTTCATGCGTACGTACGGCTTACTGTCTCCATGAACGGTGAATTTCATTTCTTACCTCTAAATGTTATTTAATATTATAAATACATGTATATACTGGATATATATGATATATATGTTATCTACATCATGAACATAATTCTGGATATAATGTATATATCACCACATGAGCAACTTGTAATTATAAGAATTTTATTTTTGACTCAAGTACCTAAGATCGACAAAATGACCGTTATAAACTTAAATAATTACATAATGTTCATAACACGGTAATAAGGGATAAAAAAGGAATAATGAACATGAAAAAGTTTCTTAAGAAAATAGAAATTAACTCTAGTTTATTATTCAGGTGGTTAAAGAATGGTCGAGTCAGGACAGGACGCAAGGTAAGGGAACTTCTTAACCCAACTTCCATTCTTTGGGTTAATCTCCTACTTTCAAATTATGTCATGATATTATTATGTATTATTTTGTATTTTTACTTTATTTATGTGTACCTATAGTGAATACCCATAATAGATCTATTTTATTTTAAAAATTATCTTTTTATGGACTTCGTCTCAATCTCCTTTCATTGAGGCATATTTGGTTTTATACACAACTTTCTTTTATACGGTGTATAAACCCCTTTGACTTTTATGTTTATTCAAAAGGAATCTTTTTTTTATAAGAAGCGTTTTACTAAACGACAAAAAGGGAATGTTTTTCTTTCCGTAAATATGCGGCGACAATGACTTCTCCGCCGCTGTGACCATTGTTTGAGTATCGGCTTCCTCTAAAAGCCATCACTTTTTTTTAATGAAAAATAAATACAATGCTTTAACTTTCTTTTATTTTGGTATTGAAAATGGTTTTGAAAGCGTTTTTATTATATCAATGTGTTGTATTGTTATCATGTGATTGAAATGTGGAAATGTTATGTTTCCTTTATGTATGTTTTATGTGATACGATTATGTTATGGTTTATGGAATGTTTAAACCTATTCATATGATGAAAGAATTGGACTTAAAAAGTGACGGGTGGAGCCCGCTATAGATCATCGATGCATCGGCAGGTCTCATGAGACAAACTAGTGTCTTGGAACGAGGCCTTGAAAAAATCTTATTTTTGGTCTTGGCACGAGGCTTTGACTACGTGGTTATGATAGTCTGGCATTATGCATTCCATCATTATGAAAGTGGTTATTGATATTGAATGTGATTATTCGACCAGTAGAATATCCATGTGAAGAAGTAAATGGCATTATCTCATTTTACTTTTTCCATATTATGTTGATTTTCAAGTTTAAAAGGCTTTTGTTTTATTCATACATTTCCTTAAATGTTTATGTTTATTTATGAAAGCTTCCGCAATTTTTTTATCCTTACAGAGCATCTGAGCTCACCCCTTCCAATGTTTTAATATTTTCCAGGATTTGAAGAAGTATTTTATGAATGAACTGTAGGGATAGTCAGAAGAGGATATGAGTGTGGACTATGAAGACTTTGTTATTAGTTTTTCACATTATGATGTAATGTAAGACTTATGAATGTATCTAGTGTTTCCAAGGCTACTAAACTAATCGGTCTTTCGAGACTTGATCTTTTGTGATCATGCCAATGTTACAAAGTAGTGCACTGACTCTGGGTAGCTGAGGTCGGGGCGTTATAGTTGGTATCAGAGGATGTTTAGTACTAACCTTGGAATCTAGATTTAGATAAACTCTGATTAGAGAACATAGACCGAAGATAGACTTCAAGTATTAGTATATAAGAACTTCCTAGAATTTTGGTATTATAGAGTTTTTTTGAGTTTTCCGAGCAATACATCCCTATCTGGATACGAGCAGGTTGAGGCGGCTCTAGCACAGATGTACCTAGGCGTAAAACCCGAAAACACCACTTTGAGCTAGACTCGAACGGGAACTGGTGCACGACAACAGGCCTTGCTGCACTCTTGGTCATGACACTCCCGGGGGATATGCTTAGGATAATTCTCATTTTCTTTACAAACCACAATGAAGGGTTATGATTATATACTTCCTCAAAGAAAAAATTGCTTTTTATGATTATGGATTATATCCATAAATAGTTCAATTTATGTAAAGTGTTTTAAAAATATTGAATTATGTATTTTAATTCATAAAATAATCTAGTTTATGCCATTGTTTAGAAATGGAGCCTAGTGGAAGGAATGGAAACCATATCAATGCATGCACTCCTTGTAGGGATTTCCCTCCTGCTCAAGATAATTATTGTGGATCTGGAGATACAACTGGTGCTGATCAACTTATTACCATACTGGGACAACTCACTCATGTTATGAATAACAACCTTACTCGTATGGAGCACCCTGATCCGCAATGTGGAGGATCAATGTTAGACCGCTTCATGAGGAAAAAACCACCAACATTTAATGGGGGTACAAATCCGTTAGTAGCTGAGAAATGGATAAACTCCTTAGAGAAAATATTCCACACCTTGGGGAGTAGCAAAAGGGAGAAGGTTATCATGGCAGTTTACTGCCTCACTGGAGATACCGATCAATGGTGGTCATTGATTCAAAATACAATGAAAGATGATGACGTATCGAATATGGAATGGAGGGAGTTCAAAGATCTTTTCATAGAAAAATACTTTCCTCATGACCATCGAGCAGATATGGAAAGGCAATTTCTGAGTCTGAGGAAGAAGGAGGATGAGAATGTCACAAAGTATGAGGCTAACTTTACAAGGTTAGCGAGGCATGCTGCAGATTATATACATAACCTGAGAAGTAAGATTGATCATTTCATTGATGGGTTAAAACCATTTCTCCGTCGAGCTCTAGTATCACAATCATTCTCAACATACGAAGATATTGTTTCATGTGCTATCAAGACAAAAAAGGAATTCTTTAAGTCTTATGACAACAAAGTAAAGCAAGAGAAGAAGAGAATGGTGGAACAAGAGACAGATAAAGGGAAAAAGGGAAAGAAGGATTTTCCATTATGTGGTAATTGTGGAAAGAATCACCCTGGTACTTGCCTAAAAGGAATGGGAGTTTGTTATAAATGTGGAGAAAAAGGTCACCAGGCGCGTGATTGCAAGGGAAAGAAAGTGGCTATAAATGTTGAATGCTACAATTGTAGGGAAATGGGGCATTATGCAAATGAATGTCCTAAGCGTCGGGGAAACATACCTCAGAAAAGGCCATGGGATGAAGGACAATCTTATGTTGTTACTACAGTTGAAGCGGAATAATTAATGTATTGGTGCTTTTGGACTCATGGATTATATTCTGGTTATTAGAATAATGTGATATATATATAAGGATTATACTGCAGTACTTGTTGTTTCAGTATGATTTTAATATGATGAAGGTAATCATATTTTTAGTATGTGACAATAAGTGAAACTTTACTTTGTTTGGGGAATCTGATAAATTGATTTTGGAATTAAGAGACCTTTTAGAGAAAGTCTGGACAGAGGTATTTTGGATAACTATAAAGGATGGAGTGGATTAAGTTAATCTTCGGATAGTATTGTTTATGGTTAAAAAATTTATGAAGATTATTTTTGGAATATTATACTACTATAGTTTTAGGAAAAGGAAAACCTGCAGGGCGGGGCATAACCCGTCATGTCGGACAAAGCTGCAGGAATCGAACCCACAACCATAGTGCACCAGGCCTTTATTTCCTACCACTAGCCTACAGGAAGTCCCTGGTTATTACAAAATAATTTTACTAATCTAAATGGTATGTGTTAACATTTGGAACCTTATAAAATTAGGATAAGTATAATATTTTTGAGTTCTATTATCTTTTTGAGTGAAAGATGAGTTGAAGGTTGAAACTCTAACTGTCAAGTATAAATATATATATAACTATCTATTATTCAATGAATAAATTAATTCTTAAACATTAGTAAAGGGTTATTAAAACAAAAAAATGTGTTATCGTAATACCTTATGTCTTGTTGAACTGATGATATTTTAAATCAACATAGATTTAAGGCTTTGAGGCCCTCAATTTGATAGTTGATTGTGATTGATGACCTCAATCACTCCCTACAAATTTTTACGTTTTTCCTCCAATTATATGTCTCTAATTTCCACCAATGTTCTCCTAATCGAGATCATAATTGGGTGGTGACTTTTTCATTTCCCTTTTCCTCTTATTATGGCTAAATTTTATTAATCTTTTTTCCAATGTGGGTTTTCCACAAAGGCATTTTCTATTTTCAAACTTTTATTTTCCAAGAAAAATTTCAAATTACGAGGATGCAATTTTTTGAAGGAGGGGAGAATGTAACACCCTGAGCTTCCACAATATGCTTCTCATTCAATAATGCAATAGCTTGCATTGTACACAACTTCGAGTTCTAAAACACTGCAACTAATCAAAGTAGCCATTATGAATAGTAATAACCACCTTTTAAAATTATAGAAATTTTATATTTCAAAATGGAATTCATTTTTGTATTCCTAATATTTAAATTATCCTATGTTTAATTTTTTGTAATTTTCTGAGAACTTCCAAATTTTTATGAATAGTGAAAAATACTTATAACAACTTTTTTAATCAAAATAATTTATAGTGATAAGTTATACTATTGAGTGGTTTTAAAGTATAATTAGAATATATTTTTACCATTTTATCCAATGGTGTACATTAGAATTAATTTCACTTTGCAATTGGACATAAATAATTGCCAATCTTTTGATATAAATTGTTTCTTAAAAACACACTATTTGTTGTGATAGCGGGAATTAATTATAAAATTAATTAATGCAACTTATATTTTTGGAATTTTTTAAAATAGAAATCATTTTCGAATTCGGAATATCAATTATAGCTTAGGGTGAAATTTTGGCATTATTCTGAAAAAATTCAATTTTTGATGAATAGTGAAACCACTTAGTGGTAGTTAAAAAAACTGATTTTTCGTTTAAATGAAACATTACCACTTCTGTGTTTTGAATTTCAAAAATCTGACATACATGGTTGTAATTAAGAAGTAAAATTTGTTTCAATGAGATTAAAATAATTTTTGGTGAATAGTAACTTTTATGTTCTTAATCGCGATTAGAGGTAATTAGTGTAGTTTAAGGTAAAAATAATGTTTTAATAATATGCGATGAGCTTGACACATGTCCTACCCTCTTTGGATGTTCCATGTACTACCATGACAATCCATGGGTCAACTTGGGGACCCCATGGAGCCACTTTAGTTATAAAATGACATAAATACCTTTTATTTAATGTTAAAGTAAAAAATGACACAAACATGAAATGTTTTACTAAACCAATTTTTACATGGGGTTATACAAGTAATATTTTTGACTATAAATAGTCATTTGAAAGATAAAATGATTTCCTACAACTTAGTATTTGTTTTATAATTTTTAGACATTAAATAAAGTAAATTATTTATGACATCATTATGATGCAGCGATGACCTCATTATTTAACGATTTTAATAAAATGAAAAGATAATGTACAATACAAGGCTTACACTTGTCCAAAGACTATTGGATTGGTATATTGCGAACCCTTATGACCTTATACACGAATTATATAAGTGTGGGACCTTTAGAATCCGAAAATCGTTGTATAATAATGTAAAATTTCCTTACTTTCCAAGAGTGCCCCTCACTCCTCTTATAAAAGGCCCCCACATCTACCACATCATTCACACTTTAAAACCATTTGTATCGTCCAACCTCTACCCAAATACTCTCCCAACTTCTCCCCCTTACTCCTAGAACCCTCACTTTGGGCAGAAGTCTTCCCAAGGAAGCCTTTGGCTCAAATCAAAGAGTTACCCGATTTTGAGGTAATGTCTTCTCTAATGTTGTTTTGTTTTATTTTTCTTCTACAACCCCATAAACTATTTTTATTCATTTATTTTGTAACAACACCAGTATCCTAAATATACAAGGATTTTGTTATAAGAAGTATTCGAGCTAAAATTACACACACCTACATCTAATGGTTAAAGAACATGCGGTTTATGTGGATGGCGAATTTCTGCCTCACGAAATGATGATTGTTCAACACTCATATAACACCTTCAAAGGTGGACATTAAGATGTAACTATATTTATATAGGATATATAATATTTTTATGTTTTACTTATTCTTCTGTATTTCTCATTTATGGCATACCTTATGATTTCCATTATGGGTAAACGCGATAATTTCATTTTAGGAAGTACGGACTACTGCCCCCTCAAAGTGATATGAATCGTTAATGCCATATGTGGGATGTATAAAGGATGGAGTAAATGATATTATATATGATATTATACTATAACTATATTATACCTTTATATAATTATGATTTCATTCCATTAAATACGAAATATAAATGAAAGTAGCGTTCATGCGTACGTACGACTTACCGTCTCCATGAACAGTGAATTTCATTTCTTACCTCTCAATGTTATGTAATATTATAAATACATGTATATACTAGATATATATGATATATATGATATCTACATCATGAACATAATCTGGATATAATGGATATATCACCACATGAACAACTTGTAATTATAATAATTTTATTTTTGACTCAAGTACCTAAGATCGACAAAATGACTGTTATAAACTTAAATAATTACATAATGTTCATAACACGGTAATAAGGGATATAAAAGGAATAATGAACATTAATAAGGTTCTTAAGTAAATAGAAATTAACTCTAGTTTATTATTCAGGAGGTTAAAGAACGGTTGAGTAAGGACAGGATGCAAGGTAAGGGAACTTCTTAACCCAACTTCCATTCTTTGGGTTAATCTCCTACTTTCAAATTATGTCAGGATATTATTATGTATTATTTTGTATTTTTACTTTATTTATGTGTACCTATAGTGAATACACATAATAGATCTATTTTATTTTAAAAATGATCTTTTTAAGGACTTCGTCTCAATCTCCTTTCATTGAGGCATATTTGGTTTTATACACAATTTTCTTTTATACGGTGTATAAACCCCTTTGACTTTTATGTTTATTCAAAAGAATCTTTTTTTATACGAAGCGTTTTACTAAACGACAAAAAGGGAATGTTTTTCTTTCCGTACATATGCGGCGACAACGACTTCTCCGCCGTCGTGACCATTATTTGAGTTTCGGCTTCCTCTACAAGCCATCAATTTTTTTAATGAAAAATAAATACAATGTTTTTACTTTATTTTATTTTGGTATTGAAAATGGTTTTGAAAGCGTTTTTATTATATCAATGTGTTGTATTGTTATCTTGGGATTGAAATGTGGAAATGTTATGTTTACTTTATGCATGTTTTATGTGATACGATTATATTATGGTTTATGAAATTTTTAAACCTATTCATATAAGGAATGCATTGGACGTAAAAAGTGACGGGTGGAGCCCACTATAGCTCCTCGATGCATCGGTAGGTCTCATGAGACAAACTAGTGTCTTGGCACGGGGCCTTGACAAAATCCTATTTGTGGTCTTGGCACGAGGCCTTGACTACGTGGTTATGATAGTCAGGCATTATGCATTCCATCATTATGAAAGTGGTTATTGATATTGCATGTGATTATTCGACCAGTAGAATATCCATGTGAAGAAGTAAATGGAATTATCTCATTTTACTTTTTCCATATTATGTTGATGTTCAAGTTTAAAAGGCTTTTTTTAGTCATACATTGCCTTAAATGTTTATGTTTATTTATGAAAGCTTCCGCAATATTGTTATCTTTACTGAGAATCTGAGCTCACCCCTTCCAATGTTTTAATATTTTCCAGGATGTGAAGAAGTATTTTATGAATGACCTGCAGGGATAGTCAGAAGAGGATATGAGTGTGGACTATGAAGACTTTGTTATTAGTTTTTCACTTTATGATGTAATTTAAGACTTATGAATGTATATAGTGTTTCCAAGGCTACTAAACTAATCGGTTTTTCGAGACTTGATTTTTTGTGATCATGCCAATGTTACGAAATAATGCACCAACTCTGGGTAGCTGGGGTCGAGGTGTTACAAAAATAGAGAGGATATCTTAGAAATAAGAACTGAAAATGGCTTTTGATATTTTTTCATGGTCATTTTTGGGTTTATTATTAATTATTATTCCCTTTTTAGGATAATTTATCTCCTTATCACTATAATTAAGTCAAATCACATTCACTAATATTTTTTGTTAATAAACTAAGATAACATAATTACAAATAAAAATTTATATGGATTTTAAATATGGGAAACATTTTTGAAAATTAAAATCATAGTAGAAAAGGAAATTAATTTAAATTTAATCCCACAGATAAGAAGATAATGCTGGTTTTCAATGTAAACTATTCTAATATTTTCTAGATTTTAATATCAAATTTCATTGTGTAATTGTATACAAATACTGATATTGGATTAATTCACGTATAGATGAAGTAATTATTATTTAAAATCAAACATAAATTAATTTATCTATATAAACAAATTAGATGAAAAAGAATTTTTGAATTAAAATTCCATATTTTCACTATTTATCAAAAAATGAAATTTTTCAGGAAAATCCCACAATTTTATCATAATCTAATTTTCATATTCTGAATTCAAAAATAATTTTTAATATTATCAATTTTATTTTTTAAAATTTTAAATATTATTTTTATTTTTGTTCCTAGAAGAATTTAAAAATTCATTCTTTTGAGAAAATAATATTTTTCAAAACATATTGACCTTACAGAAAAATAATATATTATATTACAAATATGTTTTATTTATACAAGGAAAATTATATGTAATATTTAATAAGTAGTTATTTCTATTCACCAAAATAATTTTAATTTCTTTTTTATTATTAACTCCTTGATATAATTTTAGCAATAAAAAAGTGTGTGGTAGAAAATCGGTGGTGTTTTTTCAAAAAGCCAATTCAATGTTGCGTGTAGTGAAATCAAAGTTGGTATTACCTGTATCTCATGCTTATCATGGAGTAGTGCAAAAGAAGCTATACATAGTGTAGCATGAAATGTAGGATATTAATGAAAATAAATTTATTTGAAAAAATGGATTCATAAATAATCATGGTGGGACATTCTACCACCATGAAATAAATTTCGATCTCTAAATACATTATACTAGTATAAAAAATGAGGATACTTCAGCCTCATTATATCCTCATGTTTTTACATATATTCCTTTAACTGGTGGTTTCTCCCCAAAATAGTGACTACATGGTTGATCTTGTTCTATAGATTATTCTCCATGAGATCCATAATTTCAACATTTTGTTTCATCTTAAGAGTGATCCTTATCCAATATTATAACCTATAAGTTTAGACTTGTGAAGGGTCAAGTATATACTTACTCAGAAGAGATAAATGGAATTCCTCATTGACTTGATAGGGATTTGGAGGAAGTGGAAATTGATTGGATACCATCATTTTGGGATTAATAATTTCAAAGGGACTCTCATATATATGGAATAGATTCCCTTTCATAAAGATTAACATAGCCTCATTCCATGGAGAGATATATAGAAACACCCTCTTACCATCTTCCAGTTCATGATCATGTCGATGATTATCATTATAACATTTCTACCAACGTTGAGCTTCCTTGATATGATGCTAAATGGTTCTAACATTATCACCAATTTCTTTAGAAACATCTGGTCCTAATAACTTTCTCCCTCCAACATCAACCAAACACATTATAGATCTATATTTCTTCTAATAGAGGTAATCTTAAGGATCCATCTGAATTCTTGAGTGAAAACTATTATTGTATGAAAACTCAACTAGAGGAAGTTGTTGATCCAAATAAGTATTGAAATACAATGAAAAATATCTCATCATATCCTCTATTTCCTGAATTTTTCATTTATATTGACCATAAACCTGAGTATAATAAATAGAATTGAAACTCAATTCTATATTAAGTTATGTTGGAAGACATTTAGTAGACATCTAGGTAAACCTTGGATCATGATCAGGTACAGTAGAATATTGTACTCAATGAATCCTTAACACTTTTTTACTATATATCCTAGAAATATAATATAGGTAGATCTCTTCTCTAATATTAATAGAGTTTTATAACATATAAAGGAAATAAATAACCAACCATATAACATTAAACCCTTTAGAGGTTCTAGGGAGTCCAAAAAAATCCACAGTAATGTTCTCCCATTTCCATTATGTTATTTGTAATGGATGAAACATCCCCATATAATTATTTCATTCAGCCTAATGATTCTATAATACAATTATCTGAGTTAAAAACTCTAATACAACACACTTCATGCCATCCCACAATATGTATTCCTTCAAATCCCTATACATCTTCCTGCATCAAGGATGATTTGAGAATAATGAACTATGAAATTCCTCTAATAGGACCTTATTAAAATATCGTATTGATTGAACATATACACATTTCATGAACATTATCATTACATCCTGATCAAGGATAAACTTGGGATCATTTGTAAATTAGTTTTTAAACTCTATTTCACTCATCTACACCTCTTTAATCATCACTCTCACTAAGGGTTTATCAATCAATTGGGTATGATATGATTTCTATAGATCCTTCACAATTTCTAGATCCATACATTTGAAATCCATAAATTTTTAATATATTTTGATCCTATTCATTGATATACTAGCATGATACTTTTGACACAAGTCATCATCCACCTTGATTTCATTCCAGTGAAATAATGTATTGAGAATTGATAATCATTTATCCTCTATAACCATATTTTCTGGTGCACAAAAAACTTCTTCTTTGTGAATATATATTTTATAATTTTATTATCAGTATATATATAAAATATTTATCCATTATGATAATTAATCCATATTTTTAACACAAAAATTACAGCAGTGAACTCCAAATAATGATTTGGATAATTTTTCTCAAGGTATTCAACTTCTGTGATGCATATTATATAACCATGTTATTTAGTATAATAATACAACCAAATACATTATTGGAATCATATTTAAATAATAAAAATACTTATCTACTATAAGGTAATTTAATAATTGTTCACTTACGAATATTTTCATTTGTTTGTTGAAATTTTCCTCACATTCATCTATGAAAAATAAATTTTATCACTTCCAAGTTATCATGTGCAGGGGATTAGATATTTAGGAGAAATTATCCAAACACCGATGAAAATATAATGGTGAAGTAAGAAAACTATGGATTGAAATGACCATGGTTGGTCTAATCAAGAACTAAATAGCCTCCATCATTAATGGATGTACTGTTATACCATATCATTAGTTTGTGACAACAAAATGAATGATATTGCTAAAAAGGTCCACACATTGTAAATTTTTTAAACGATTTCTCCTTACATTGGTTATTTTGTACAATTCTCTAGTAGTATTTATTACAATAATTATAGTTTGAATATATAATAACATCAACTAGAATTATTATTATAAACTGATTGATGTAATCTCTATAGACAATGTTAATTAAATAAAGGATGGTAGTGGGGGAATTAGTAATACCAAAAGGAATTGATATATTATCATAGTATCGATAATGTTTATGTAATGACATCCAAGGTACATCCTCCTTATAAAACATATATTAATGATATCCTGAATGAAGGTTAATGTAGGAAATGTGTTGACCTCCACACTATTGATCAAACAAGAAATCAATTTGTGGAAGAGGATGATTTTTGTTTATCATGATCTTGTTAATCTCAATATAAAAAATTCAATGTCACATTGATCCATATTTAATTTTCACAAAATAACAGGTTCACCACAAGGTGATAGACATAGAATAATTATTTCCTTATTAATGATTTCTTGGATTTTCTTCTTCAACTCCTACAACATAATTGGGGCCATAATATAGAGTCTTTGTAAATCATGTGAAACAAGGTTTGACGTCTACTGAGAACTCAACATATATATTTTGTTTAAGTATTGGAGACTATTCTTGAATGACATTGACAAATTCCTAAATAAGAGGCATAACGTCAAGGTCAATTCTTTCCCAATCCATTTTAGATAAACACACCTTATAAATGTGAATTAAGAACCCCACAAAGGATATAATATCTATAGGATGTTAATTATTATTGTAACATTAATATATAATCATAGATTGGTTTGATAGATCATATGTAACACCGAATCCATTTCTATTGCTGTGATATTGTTAAATAGAAAGCCAATCCATGCCTATGAGGTAATCAATTCCAACCCGAGGAAGAATGGAAGGATTTGTAAGAATCATATTCCTACAAATATCAACTAGAGGGGATTTTTAGTCATGAGTTGCAGTTAGTATATCTTTATGGGTTTCCAATGATAACTCAACATATAATCATTTGGGTTGATTGATAATTAGCATAGATATTTATTTATATATGAAAGAGTAGGTATAGTTGGGGTCACATAATACATTAAAAGTTCTACAGTGGATGGTAATTATACCATTCACCACATTATTATCTCAACCCTAATCTGAAATAGTTATCACAAAATATTTCCACTTGTACATCAGCTTAAGTGTATTTTGATTCCAATCACCATCACCAACCCTTAGTTTTTGGCACTGGATAGAATAATTCCAATCCTCCTAAAAGTTGAGCACCAACATGTGGAATGTGCATCATAAGAGGCAATCCATATATTCGCATCACTGATCAAATTCTTTCCATCAATTTAGAAATAAAGTTCCATGATCCCTTCCCTTAAACACTTAAATAATTTTTTAAACCCCTTATGATGATTTCCTCAATGCTTATTCTGACACATATATCATAAGGGAAGGATCATCTTATATTCTATGTGGTTTTTAGAATTTATATTGAACATCATCTTCCTTTTCTTTTTAAAACCATGATATTGATATGTAACTCCAAACTCTTTTTCAACATTGATATAAAAAATGTGCATTCTCTTCATAGCTAAAATAGTCCCTTATAGACAATTCGCTTCGTAGGAATGGCTTCAAGCCACTAAATAACATATCAAATTTAATTGTAGGTTTGATGATAATACCAAAAACATGCCTCAAAATATGTGTAAAATTATCCTCATAGGTATGAACTGATTTATCATCCATTATCTTAAACATAAGAACTCATTTTCAATCATCATTTAAAGAACACATGGAATGTACTTATTAAAGATTTTGTTCATGAAATCATCCCAATCAATTGATTGAATTTTAATTTTCCTCCTTATATTTTTTATAGTCCACAAATAGTCCACATATCCTTATAAATGATAAATATCCAAATTAAAATTATAATCTTACCAACATTGATGGATATAAAATATCTTTTAATTGGTACTAATAAGTTTTTTAGTAACTTGTGAATTAAAAGTACCTCTGAATAAAGGTGGGTATTTCCTCGTGATGGACTAAATATAATTTTGTTCCATATTTTTATCATTTGTATGTCCATTAATTTTGTTATCTAGAGAATCTTGGGTGAGCATAAATAAAATATTTTTAATACTATATCACATAGAATTTATATTCTCAGGAGGATAATCATTACATTTTCTATCTCAACCAATATTAATGAATTTTAATTGGGTTTTATCCATTGAATACAACAAAAAAACATATATAATGAATTTTTTTCAGAGTGAGTAACCACGTAGTCATGAAAAACCATGTTCAAGATGTCCAAAATTGGAATCCTTCTTTATTCTATGACACATTCAGTTTATCCTATGTCATTCATGATGAACTTATATTTAAAACACTTATGATGTGTTTTAATAGTTTGTGAAATACCAAATAATATCCCACATACACATTTAGTATCTAGAAAAATATTTATTTCTTGTAAAACACTCCCTATATATTTTAACAAAATTCATGGACATTTTCTTATACATTTATTACTTGTTAGACTTATACATAGAAATGTCATTATTGATATATCAACAGTTTTCTCATATCCTAGTTTCCAATGGTTAACAAAAGATGTTATCTGATACCGAATATAAATCCATTCAGTTATCACACATTGACATTAGATTATTTTTTTAGAATACTTCATGCATTATACAAAACACACCCAAATACTTTATTAGATTAGTGCCTTTAGAAACATGGATACATATAAACAGGTACATAATTGATCTACATTATGTCTTAATTGGTTTTTCATGACCATCAATGTTCACAGTCAAATCATACATAATACAAATCTTCATATCATTGGGGAGTGAAACATAAGAAAGAGTGAGATCAAATGTACCTTAAGGCTAAAAAAGTGAGATATGTAAGAATAATCATGAACATAAGTGTCTATGAGCTTGAAAAAAATGTTCTATTTTTATACAATACATATCAAATCTATTATACATGTATCACTAAAAATATATAGGTAGTTCCTAAGACATGAATCATATGGGAATAAAGGGAATAAGACATGAAAGCATGACATAGGAATAAGACATGCAATTGTGAAAAACAAATGAACACGTAATATAATTCCCTGTAAGTCTAGGTGAATTTTTAATCATAATTGGGAACATCAAGGGAACTATTCTTATTTGACGGGACACACCACCATCCCCAGTTTCAATCCGTTACTTATAATGGATCATGTTTCCGCATCATCCAATAATGGATTAGGTTTCACCATTTTATAATTATCGATCATGTTTCCCCATTTTCTCATAGTGGATCAAGCCCATCCAATTTAATCTAATCCTTTTTTAAAGAGATATAAATAATTACCCAATGTTGTTGAGGGAGATATAAGTCTCACCCAAGTCATTATGAAATCAAATACAATATTACACAAGATAATATACAATAATATCATATCCCATTAAATTAAATGGGTATCATAAATATTTTATAATATTAAATCCTTTAGAAATGGAATAGGTTTCATAATAATTTCATCAACTCATTACCCATGGAAAGAAACAGGTTTCAAAAATGTCATACAATAAAAATATAAACCAATCAGTTAAGTAATATGAATGGAATATTTGAATCATTTCCCATAAGGGTATGAGTTGAATAATCCTTTGTCATCATAGATGTTTAATAATTTGAAAATATATTTAAAAAGAATTTTAGGTGGAAAAAATATGTCATACTATGAAAATCACTCTTTAAAAGATACAAAAATTTTATAAAATATTTTCTTGGAAAATATATTTGAAAATATATACTGGAAACTTTTAAACCAAAAAAAAATAAGGAACTTTTTTCTGAAAAATGAACATCAATGATTTTTTGATAAAAAATTAATTTTTTAAACATTTCTTATTACATGGTTTTTGGAGAACAATTGATTTCTGTCAAAGGAGTTAAATATTGTCATATTTTATTAAAAAAAATTTCAAGTTATAATATTTACAAAAAATTGGAAAAATTGTACTAATACATGGATATATTTTGAATAAATAAATCTGAATGATTTTTATCACTCGTCGTAGGATATGGATCTGAAAATTTATCTAATGCAAGAATAAGCATAAATAATTCTATTAAATGGTAAGATTGTTTCATTTACACTTACCACTTGGTAACATTGAGGAATTATCCCCATGTAAATTGTTGAAAATAAATTAAGCATAAAATATCCGGAAAATAATTATGTTCATGATATTAAATGTCAAATGGTACTACATAAACATCATAAATGAACATATGGGAATAACAATACATGTTTCTAAAATAAGGAAAATTGAGACAAAATGATCTTTTAGATTTTTTATCCATGAACCATAACACCACATAAAATATAGATATTAAAATGGATATTTAAATACCAATAAATTTATGAAAATAAATAAGTGATACATTAATTGGAATTATATATGACACAAAAAATAAATGATTTGTGATTAAGGCATAAGTCTCGTATAAATAATAGTGATACTAGATATCCCTATACCATATTTCTTGGATCTTTTCATACATGTTCATAACACATAAATAATATGTATAATATTATTATATTTATTCCAAAAAACCAAATTCATATATCTAATATCATATATGAAATTAATTTACCAAATTAAAAACAATTCCATGTTAATGTTCCACTACATGTAATATCTTCTTTGTTTTTTGTTCATGTCTTGACTTTTTATTCATAATCCTATTACAAAGATCATTATTTACTTATTAATAGATTGTGTTTTAGGATATGAAATTAATATATATATATATATATATATATTCACCATATAAATAATTAAAATATTTTATAAAATGTAGAAATATGAAGCGGAAAATAACGTTCATGGAAAAGGTAGGTCATACGTAGAAATGAATGATGTTTCTATTTTATTGTCATTTTTAATGAAAAAATAAATGACAACTATATATATAATTATTTTATAATAATTATTTTATATATATACTGTTATTTTAATAAACCCATACTTAATGCATTCCATGAAAAGTGTGAACCAACCATAATGCTTTAAGGAGGCAGTAGTCCACACGTCCGCAAATAAATTTTTCACTTTTTTTTAAAAATGGCATTAATAAAGTAATGTTTTATATAATGATTAAATATAAATTAAAAAATCATAAAAATAATATATATTATATAAAAAAATCTTTTACATCATAATTTATACACATGTGAGGTGATAACGGAGGAATGAACAATATCCTTTATCAAGGTGGTAGTCTTCCGTACAGACAAACAGTAAGTTCATTAACCATTTGATTGAATCTTGTGTAATTGTAGGTATAACCCTTATAAAAATATGTATAAATATATTGTTGAAAGTGATTTTATTATATAATATTTGGGTATGAATATATGATATTTTTCAGAATGAAAATTAAAAAATGATCCTAAGGAAGATGCCTCTTCTTTTGGTAACTCCTTTTTGTTTTCAATGAATTGGAATCCTTGGGTGGATTTAATAATAAATAGAGTGTCATAGAATAATTTTTGGAAATTTAATTGAATATTTTAGAATATATTTAGTGATAGAATGTGATTGAGATTTTTGAATAAGTAGTTAGGGTGAGAGCCTTTTTTAGAGGAGGAGTTATATTCTAGTAATTTTTTTAAAAGATAATTCCACTAATGATTTATACATACCAAGTGGCTCCAATAATTATCCAAAATCATTTTGGGCATTCATTTTATGGTTTAGTAATGTATTACGGTATCTTTGTCTTATTTGCTATAATTAATTTTAATTACGATCACAAATGATTTTGGTGATAAACTAAAATTACCATATAAAAAATTATTTATTTTTCAGATTAATAATATATAATACATTTTTCCAAATTATAATCACATAAGTGGTTGAAATTAATTTAAAATCAATCATGCAGGCATGGTGATAATTTGAGATTTGAAAGTAAAAATAATCAATTGATTGCTATGTTGTTATATACAATTTCAATGTGAAACTGTTTCCAAGGAACTAAATTGGATTAATTGGTGTATATTTTATATAATTTTAATTTTAAAATGATTTAATATATAATATTTCTATATAATAAAATTAGTAAAAAAATTAGTTTGTATTTAAATTTTGTTATTTTTCACTATTCATCCAAAAATAATATTTTCCAGAAAAAAATGAAATACGTTAATTTGGTATTCTGAATTAAAAAATTATTTCTATTTTATAATTTTAAATTTACAAAGTTTTAGAACAGTAATTTTATTATTATTCATAGATAGAGTAAAAGAACGATTGTTTTGAAAAATAGTATTTTCCAAATGTATAGACCTCACTAAAAATTATATATTTCATTATCAATATTTATTATTTATATAAAAAAATATAAATTATATTTCATTATTATTTATTATTATTCATATTAATTATTTTAATAACTAGGTTATAAATATCGCAATTAAATAATTGCAACAGTAAAATAATGTTTTGTAGAAACTTAGTGTCATGTGTACCACGAGAGAATTCAGTGTTCCATAAACCAAAAGAAAAGTCAATGTATCATATACATAATGCTTATCTCAGTGTATCATATTTAAAACTATTCTTATTGGTTTATCAGTTAATTAATAAAATTTAAATAAATTAATTTGTTCAAAATATTTTCATAAAAACTCAGGGTGTTATATTTTTAGTATGTGGTGTATTTTCATTAAAATGGAACAAGTGAATATATTTGAATTGAGGTATATGCAATCATTGATCACTTATGGGTCGAGTTAGACAAAAACACATTTGAAAAACTATTTGAACCATGAGTTAGTGTTGAAACTGGTAGTATTCTCCTTGATCACTTCGACGAATTATCTTCTTAGTGAGTATTTCATTGTTTACTCATACCACCAGTTTCTTAGGTACAACATAACCTATAGATATCTAAACCAGAGATTGAAGAATTTTTTACATTTCCTATAGTACTATGAATTGAATATGTTGGATACTATGGGGAAGGAAACAAATAGTGTCATATGTGTTTATTTTGAAATCTTATACTCACTTTATTGATTGATTATTTCCGAAATTGGCCTCATATCTACTGGTCATAGTGGTAAGATGGTTGAATATTAATATTATTAGATGATGTTTCTCCATTATTTCATTTTATTATTTGTGATACTATGTTATTTGATATATGTTATGTGCTTTTGGGTGATAATATATTATTGGGAGATGAAATATATGGGTTTTATAAAGGTGTTGATCATGATATCAATTTTTAGGGATTTATTTTAGTTTTATCCCTGTTACAAGAAGATGTTTGGGAAGATTTCAATAGATCCTTATTAACTGTATATTCATATGTGGTGAAGATGTTCATGGAAATTCAGTGGTTGTTTTTAAATCCTTTAGAATGGAGTAAAATTTCCTTTTTCATTCTCTTTACGTCTCATGTATTGGTAGTTTAATGCTAACCATCATGTTCTAATAGAGAGGACATAATCTATTGATATGAAAAAATAGAAGCAGTTAATATAATCAAAGTATTTTTAATTTTGATTCTATGGATAGTGAGAGTCCACAATTATATTTTTTTTATTTTCAATCCAAAATCCATGTCATCACATTTCATATACATTATGGAGTAGTGTTTAGTATAGAGTTTGTATAGGTTGTATGCATAGTAGAATATTAGGAATCATGGGGTACCTAATATCATTTTCTCTGATGGCGATGGTCTGTTAAAATAACTATATTGGAGTGATTTAAAGGTGTATATTAGGAACATGATTTATATGATCACGTCATTTCACACTAATAAATATATGAAGAATGGATGTGATGTCTGGGTTTTAGAGGATATGAAAAGATACTATGTGTTGTACATTGTGTACATCCGGGACGGTCACATAATAATGGTTCAGAAAATTAAAAAAATAGTTATCTCCATGCTTTCAATATGGAATATTTCAAGGAACAATAAAAGTGACCCTTTAATATATAGTAATGATGGAGTGAGATTAGAAACACATATTTTATTAGGAACGAACTAGTGTAGTGAATGATAGTGATGGTTTAGCTGATCTATTCATGTATGTAAATGTCCTATAGACAACATAAATTATACACAAATCAATTCTATAAGATTTAAGAGTTCAAGATCTAAGAATATGATTTCTCAATATTTTTACCATGGCGTGGAATGTGGAATGATTATGGGTAATTAATATATACTATATTTTATTAATGAGTTTTCGTATAAATATAGACATACCCCATGGTTAAATTGAGTAAAATATTTCTTCCATGTAACACATTAGAGAAGATGTATTCCCAACCTATCACACGTCCTTTAATGGGGTGAGTTGTACATCATGAAATTCTCCACCATCATAGAGTACATGATGAAGATCAAGGATTAGTATGGGGGGATCCTTCATGATTAAATTATTCCAATGTTTTGATTGCTTTAGAGGGAAGGGAGCATATTTGTGAGATAAATGGAGCATGAGAGTAAGATACGGGTTCAGTACCACAACCTTTTTGTTTAGTTTGTTATTTTTAGGGTCAAAATCATTAAATAATTTACAATTTATATAATCTGGTTTACATTTCATGATCCTTTGACTAATTATATATATAAATCTAGATTTTTCCTCAACATTGAAAATGTGTTTGTGCATCTCCGAACACCGATATTAATCTATTAAATATATATATATATATATATTAATGAAAGTGAATATATATTTTTTAATTAAATCATTTTCCCATTGATCTGGATACTGGATATAATATCTCATATCACTATATTTTTTGGAATATAGGTTTTAACAAATATGAAACCTCAATTTGGTTAGTGTTGGGAATGTTGTTGATGGTGACTATTTCTTATTATATTTTGTAGTTAATTAACTTATTTATAGAATTTAAATAAAATTTTATTAAATTTACCCCTCTCTATTTATATTTCATTATAAAAAAACCCTTGGGTTATCCATATATCCCTAAGGGATAAGAAAGGAATACATGATATTACTTGGTATTTTTGACTCTACTATGTGGATTGTAAGAAATGGTGAAGGAGAAGCATAGGATGATTGAGGAACATAATTAGATATCAACCTTTATCTCTAGAGCATATCTACATCCCCATTGATCGATCCTTTCTTGGGGTTTTGGCTAGTTTTTCCACACTTTTCTTATTTTCATGACCATAGATTTCTTCTATTCTTATGGTGTCTTGATAATTTATGTAATTCAAACTGTCCATATATTAATTAATGTTCTTCATCCTAATTTTTAAACATATGTGACAAGATTTAGTCCATGTTTCAACATAATTTATTTGTTGGATAGGATTTTACAATCAAAATACTTTTTCCACTTAGTTTTTTTCCTCTCACATGATCTTTGATTGTGTTCTTCATTGTTGGTGCAAAAGGATGGAGATTCAAAATTATCTTTCAATATTTGATCACAATCAAACCCATCAACTCATTTATGAATTGTAAGCAATGTATAAATTATTGTTTTTTAGACTAATCATGGAATATTATAGTATGTGGGTGATGGATTCCTAGATTGTGAATTTTGTGTATCGAAAGGTGGTGTTAAGAATTCCCCATAAGAGATCATGGATTTGATATGAAATAATTGCAGGTGGAGAACATGTGATTATTGGATTACACATTTTTTTAAATAGATTCAAATATATAAAAATATGAATAAGGTTTCTAGAAATATTAGTGATGGAATCCATGTGATGGAAAGCGTAAAATTATAAATAAAACCCAACTATAAATAATGCACCCTAGAGAACACATTCCATGTAGAGAACTCATATAGAAGATCTGCTTTCACATATGTTCAAAAATCACACACAATGTGCTTTTTCAACATGTAATGTTCCATGATGTTTGTATACTAACATTGACTCCCATTTATGAAGGAATAAGCTGAACTAGCTACATGAGAACAACCAGAGGTCATGATCATAGTCTAAGAAACCTATGTATGACCACAATAAATGATTATAGGAATGGAAAAATGGTTATGGGATATATAACATTTCCATAACAGTGATTCCAATACATTTCAATTAATACATAAACATTCCCTTTAGATCCACATAATTGGATAATCAATGTGAAGGCGAGGAAATTCCAATATGTCTAGGTCAGGTCACACTCTTTGTGACTATATATTCACATCATATATGATTCAATGAAATTATTTCATTGTGTATCTCTTTCCGAGTAGTCAATATTATTCATTTGATAATCCTATCAGAAGTAGTTGTCAACATATAATGTTATGGTAGAATATTTTAGAATTAGAGACCTGACAGGAGGTGTTCTGTGCGGAACACATACTTTGGAGATTTTTATTTTATGGTAGAGCTTAGTTTTGATCATCATATAAATTACAGGGGCCCATCACACAAGGTAGTGGGTCACACAAACACTTTACACAACAAGATTTTATACTCCCCAATCTATAGAGGGTTTTTCATCCTCTGTGTATATAGTCATAAATTCCATCATTCAGGCTCTGTTGGAGATAGGTTCCTGATCTATAGATACAATTACCTCTTCTATGGAGCACAATAGTGAAGAAAAATCCCTCTAACATAATTCGTGTTGACGTTTTCAGTGATTTTTGGAATATTAGGACACTTGGGATAAGAAAGATGACTCATAATTCATATATATATATATATATATATATCTAAATATGGAGACCCCCTTCTCTCATTTACTATAAGTATTTTAAAAATATATAATTTTTTTAATACAATATTTACTGATGGGTTTATAATTCAATTAATTATTATTTTTCTTCCCCTTTTTTAGATACTACCAAGAAAATTTCTACTGAACTATACATGGATTTCTCCAACACATGATCTTTTTATGAAAACAAACACACATATAAAAGGTCACATTGGTGGTCCTGGTTATTTTTAATATTTTGGCTATTGGAAGTGACAATGCTGGGTTGTTAGAATTGGATACATAGAATTCCCATTTTCAGTTTTTGATAGGTTTAAACATCAATTATGGTTGAGAATTAATTTTTTCCTACTATATCCTATACAATACATTATAGGACTATTATGTATTTTAATTTTGTTGTTTCATAATTAAATTACACTATATATTTTTTGGTGATTTATTTTATCTATCCAATATTTATTGAACATCATTGTGTTTTTTTGTGGATGTAATCATGGTAAGGCCTCCTATATCATTTATATAACAGCTTGGAACTAATTTATAACCCCGAGACTATTACAGGTCAGCATGAGGTGTCATACTCATCTTATTACAGACTAAGAAGGGGTCGATGTGGGTCATGTGATGATAATGTTAAAGTGTAGTGAAAGTAGTAATATAATATTTTTTTGAAATCATAAGTGATGGGATATTAATAAATTTGGATAATTACTCAAATAGTTTTTTATGAATAATTATTAATTGAAATATATGTAAATAATTAATAATTAATTATATAAAATGGTGGTGATTCCATGATTAGTTTATCATTACATATTGTTAAATTAATGTAATATGAATGTTAAGCATAAAAATTGAATCTATTTCAAGGATGAAAAATGTGAAATTATATATTTTTATTATAGTTTTTTATGAGGATAGATTTTTTGGTTAGAATGTTATAATGGATGTTTTTTAGTGAGTTTTACTGAATATGTTTTCATTATTTTAGGTTATGATAGATTTGGTCTAGAATGAAACCCTTGGTTGGGATTATATACCTCCATATGTGGATGATATTTTCTTCTCAATTTTAACGAAGAAGCACCCATGTTAGGTAACCATAATTTTAACTATATAGATCTCTGTTCTATTTATTTTTCTAATTTTATTATTATTATTGGTCGAAAATATGGTTATGTACTCCCTCTCCCATGTTCTCCCTTATACATAATATTTTTAATCAGAACTCCTGATAGGTGTATAAATCAATATAAAAGGTTATTTTTATTTTATTTGTACACATTATGAACTAGTTATGTGGTTATGGTGTGTATCTAGGGTAGAGGACATGTGTGTTAGTTCATTGTAACAATGTTGAATACCATCATGTTCATGTTATTGTAATATTATGAGATTAATTAATTTTTAGTAATACTCTATGTATTGTTTGATATATCGTAACATATATGATATGGATTCTAAAGATATGTTTATATCGATATATAATTGATTATCATTTGGCATATGACATTTCTTAATGAGAGATACCAAATCACTATGGATATTATTATAGGGTACTTTATTGATATATATTCTTTTGATAAAATAAAAGGACGTGTATTGGTTTTGTATGACATAACAAGATTTGGTGATAATTTACTTGTTATAATACCATTTTAATTTATGTCTATTCATTGAGCTATTTTTTATAATCTCAGATATTTTCCTAACATTTTTTAATGATGCGTGTATTGAGTATATAGTTGAAAAGGCTCACCTGAATTATTTGTGGGTCGTGTTTGTTGACAATGCTAAAAGAGAAACTCATGTACTATCCATATAAGTTAAGAATAATCTATAAAATGAAGTAAATATGTGTTTTTTAAAAATTATAGATGAATTTTATGTTATGAAGGGCACATTATAAGAAATTTTATTTGTCTCATATGTATGGTCAACAAACACCACAAATGTAATGGAGACAATTCCGAAACATATTTGTGTTACAAATTTTCGAACTTGTTCATAAAAGTCATTATGAAAAATAATAATGAAAAATTTAGATGTTTAATAATTCAATATCTTATGTAAAGAACCCAATGATGATGGGAAAAAGGTTACTATAGAGACAGAAATAGTTTTTCTGGAATCTAGTTAAACAATATATTTATGAATATTAATAGCACATTGCATAATGTATAATAACCCAATTTATAAGATACATATAAATAATAATTAATTATTTTATTAACATGTGATATATAATTTTCATTTATGTGACAATGGGTTATATTTAATGTTTATTATCATGAAATATGGAGAAATAATTAGTTGCCTTCAAAAAAAATGGTGTTATATATTGATTTTTCTATTAACAAAGGGTGTTATATATTTGGTTCCACATCATCTAAAAGTGATTTATGATATACAATATCAATCATAAATAGTGGCTCTTAATATAGAACATAATTAACCAGTCTTTATTTTGGGGAATGACCACACTATAATGAAAATTTATTCATTTTTAGGGGGCTCTTCATATTTGGAAATTCTCACATAGAGGGTTTTTCTTATAGTAAAATAGGTATCCGAATTATAAATAAATAATGGATTATTCCATGATATTTATTGTAATTAATATATGATTCTGTAGAAATTTTATTAGTCTTCTTATTTGAATAATAATAATAAGTTTTCATTCTGTGTTTCTAAGTATTGGTAATATCAAGAGGTTTATATATTTCATATCTCCTAATTATAAGTTCATTCATAAATTGTGATCACATACATATGAAATAAAATAATTTTTTTTGAGAGATGGATTAAATAAATTTATTTTTTATATCTTTCTATAATAAAAGATGATAATTGAGCATTATTTTTCATTTTACAATGGAAATACATTCTAAAAATATAAATATTATATTCGTAGTTAAGAGCATACTAAAGGCCATATTTCAAGATTATTTTTTTATTTCAAGAGAATAATGAAAGAGGATATTATAGATACATCATTTTTAATATAATCATATTTCTAGTTTGTGGTGGTCAATAAATATAATCATTCTATATAAGTGATATTTATTGGAGATTTGGATAAGTGATTTATAAATATTTCAAATATTGTTAGCCCATGTGTTTAGTGTTGGAAGTCCCAATAAATTAAATTACCAGTTACCTAATTTTTTTATACTAGCACATGATCATTATCTTCTACTTCGTAGAAAATTATATTATTTTTGAATCAACTAATATTTCTTTTTTCCTTGATTATCCATTAAATCTCATTATATAATTATGGAGGGATAGATGTTTTTTTACTAGTAGCATACCAAGTATGTTGGAAAGGGTTATGGGAATTGGTAAAATAATGATTATTTTTATACACTTCTCAAGGGACATAAAATTATTTTTTCTACTATATTGTATTTTATAGAAGGATCTTGGTGGTGTATTCCCTATTTAAATACATGATCAAGATTGACTACTCCATTTAATTTCTGAATATTGATGATAATAATTTTCAAGTATAAAAAATTTATATGTTTCACTATTTCAACTTCTAGAGAATGGATACCTATACTTTTTACATGAATGGGATCTAAGAATATATAAAAAATAAAGTATAATTATAGAAATTATTGGGATAAAATTTAATTGAATCTAATTTAGTGAATGAAATCATATATGATTTCTCTAGTAAAATTATAATGAATGTCTTATCTTCTAAATACTAACATTCTATGGTTGAAATCATCAAAACACCTTTAATGTTGATTTAAATGTATATAAATCTATGTAGACTGTATTTTTCAAAATGAGAAATGATCTGACGATGCACCTGATTGAGTCTTTTATTAGATTCCATAATAAGGAAAACATTTATATGTATGATATTTGTGGATGGAGTAGATAACATTATTATATAAAAAATTCGAAGATTATAAAAAATGTTTATCAAAGTACATTTATGAAGTGGTCCTAAAACATTATTAAAAATGCACAATAACATTGATGTTGTATATTGTTCATAGCAATCTCTTTGTATACGAGATATAGATAATTGATAATTATTCCATGGAAGTGGAAATTTCAATGGATATTTAATTTAGGGACATGAAAAAAATTATATTGAATGATGGTCCTCATGAAAGGAATTTTTATAACAGGATTCCTCAAAATTTCACTAAAATAAAATGTGGAAATGCCAATTTCAATAGTAAGCATCCAAATTTAGATTTTTGTTGAAATTTTTGTAATCTCACTATATGGTATCAAAATAAATTTAAATATAAAGTTGATAGAAAACAACACCTTAGGAATTCATCCACTTATTGAAATGTAATGATGAGTTCTTTAAAAAATTATTCATTAAAAAGAAATTACATTCGACAGAATATGATACCAGAAAATAAATTGATGTTAAAATAAATGTGGAGAAAAAAATATCAGTTATGAAGTATAGTTAGATATCATTGAAAAATATCAGTTATCAAGAATAGATTTATTTGTATTTATTTGTATTTAACCATGGAACACACAAATTATGTATGCTAAATTGAGTTTTATATTGTAATAAAATAGATCTAATGTATATTGATAAGGAGACATTGATAATAAATAAATCATTGTATACTGAGAATCTTCTATTACGGTTAAAATAAAAGAATAAATATATGAATTAATTACCATTGATTCTGATATATATTAGATAATAATAATATTTGAATCATACCGTAAAAAAATCTCTTTTAACTAGCACAGCAATTCACTATTCAGGAGGAAAAACAATTTGAAAAATGTGCGCAACGATGTGGGAATATCATGATTTTTTATTAGTAATAGAATATTTTTCTTTTTATAGAAGACAAAAATCACATTATTCCTAGTTGTGAGTTCATTAACAAACTCATTGAATATTCCATGGTGATTTAAATCCTGTTATCATTATTGAAATGTGGATATTCAAACATCAAAGGATGTTATGATGATATATCATATACCCCAATAGCTCATTTGGATCAAAATTTACATCTCATTTTTCTTTATCAATTTATGTAATTATCATGGTGCTTAAAATGGATTTAAATTACTTATTCGCTTTTAGATTCTATGACATGGTTATGTACCACAATAAACTAGATAGGTTTCAAAATATTAAATATTATATTACTATATCATAGTTGATGAAGGATTTATATGTAAATATTAATGAAAAAGTACATCATATAATAGATTTTACCAATACAACATGAATCATGGATTCTAGTGATTCTTAGATAATCACAATTTTGAGAAAAATAATGATAAATGTTATTTCGTGTAAATATATATATTAAATATTATTTTTTAATGAAATTATTAAGAATAATTATGATAGTTTTAATAATATTTTGTGTTATTTTTTGATATTTTTAAGACTATAGAGTTATTTTTATTAATTAATTTTTAAATCACTAATGTAATGCATGAATCTCTATTTTATCAATCAAAATATATCGATGATATTCACCATATTTTGGTAATATATTATTTTATCCAAATAAAAATATTGATGGATATCCAATAGTGTTTTTATGTGTTGATGATGGAATTAATGTTAATTTAATATGCTATTGGAAAATCTTTGTAAGACTGTTTCATATTATTGTTACATGATCTCACATTGTCTTTATAACATGTCATTATATATATTATGAATGTTATTTAAATGAAATAATATTATTTTAAATAATTTTTATCCATTTATATTTGAGTTTTATGGTTTATTTTATAACTATTTTATAATTAATCATGATTGTATGAGTTATTGGGATATATGAATAAAAATTGTTATAGCATTATTTTTTGTCAAATAATTGAAATGAGTAGTTTATTTCATATTATATTGTTTGGTATTCCTTTTTTATGGACTATGTAATATTATTATTTACTAATCAATATTTAATTAATTATATTATTTCTACACATTCATAAATAAAATTAATATGGATGATGAAACATCTTTAGAATGACTTGGTTAATGTGAAATATTAAATTGTAATCAATCTTGTTAGCTTTAGTGCTATGAATACTATAAAAATCTAATATCTATAACATAAGGATAAAATAACTCAATATAATTTATCATTTCATTAAACATAAGGTTGAAAAATGGAAAATAATTATATAGTGTGTGTCAATAAAATATATCAATATATATATAAATTACAATTCAATACACACAGAATATTTTGAGTTTGATCAGTTGGAATATTTATTCCTATCTTATATAACTATGAGTAAATTTGTGATAATGAAGCCTAAGAACAATTTTTAATTTTATATTTCTTGAAATGTATCGTACTGTTGTAGAGTTAAATTAATGAATTCAAAACCATCTATTATAAAAGATCATATATTGGGTCTCCACTGGATATTTGAAAGTATGGGGAGGTGTTTTCTATTAGATTATTAGGAAGACATTTCATGATTATAGATAAAGAAAACTGCATGTGTAAAACCATATAAAATTATATTCGTAAAATAATAAATGATATTACCCATGTAAATAAGGAGATCCTTCCTTTTTGGGAGCCTACCTGATTAGAGAATCACAGATGATCATTCTTATACTATAGAATTATCAGGATAGTTGGCTACTTGATTACCTTTTTAGGGTTTGTGTGAGTTATATCACTAAATAATAATATATAATTTTATGGAGCGTGGTGTTAGTAATTTGTATGATAAATTAAAATGAATGGTAATGTATTGTGACGATAAGAAAACATGGTATTACAATAGAAACATATAGATATATTAATATGTTTAAGAATCAGGGATTTATGGTCACTGAAAATTGAATCAGAGCTAATAGACACCCTAAAATATAATGAAGAATCGCGGTATTTAGTTATAGGGCCCACAATGATGGTTTTCTTATATAATCATTGTGTTAATGTAATACTAATAGAAAAGTGGGACTTAAAAGTACAAATTTTACAACCCATGTTAACTAGTTATTGAATTCCTTTTAGGATTATACATGAGTAGAACTATAAAGATAATAATTTAATTTTTTGGAGTGGTTGAAGAATGGGTGACATCATGGAATGTTTCCTAGTGGGTTTCTAATTGATAAAAAAGAATATTTAAATAACATGTGTTAGGCTATGGGGAAAACCATTTGGAAGATAAGTGATCCTATTAGGTAATATGATGTAGTATGTTTGGAAGATAAAGAAGTTATTATAGGATTTCAATGGGATCATATGACTATGTTCATGGAAATGGGATGACATGTCATGAAAATACAATATCCAATATGACTATAATTTTTAGAGATGTTATTTAACCAGAAGTGCATTGAGTAAAAAATAATGACATTCATATCTTAAAATAAACAAAACCAATAAATTTATATGAATTTCATGGTTTTTCCACAAGGTTTGGTTGACCATGAACCTAGTGTGTACCTATTTCTATGATCAAAGAGAATTCCAAAGGTGTGGGTGTATAATTTGAAAAAGAGTACACCGAACATGTGTAAATATTTTATAATGTTTTGAACAATTTTAGATGAAGATTTTGTGGATTGTAGTAACTATGATCCTAATTATTTTTCTCATGTGGTACACACAAAAAATTATATGGTTTCCTATAATGACAATCATGGATATGCCTAATGATTCGCTATCCCATTAAATAGAGAAAACATCTAGAATTCATTCAAAAAGCATAACAGAAGACCTAAATGAAATATTCCCAAAAAAAAGAATGTATATACAATAATTTGTCATAGTGACCTAGAAATTTTCACCACCATGTATCTTTCTAGAACAAGATATAATTTTTAATGAATTAGTGTCAAAAAATAGATCAGGATACTACCACATCATCATAAAATCCTTCTCCAGTGTCTTATTAGAATAAGAAAATTAGTATGAAATTTGAATTATCAATACGGTCATCCAACATAAAACATTCACATTAGAATTAAAATTATATATTTTACTCTTAATAATAGACACATCATGTTACATTTTGAGGTGTTTTTAATTTATTAATGTAGAAAAAATTTATTACTACATCCTTAGTTGCGACACATGGAAAATAGTGTTGATACAAGTAAAAATAAGGGTCTAAAAGCACGAAATAATATATATTTTCAAAATATTAAAAGATTTCTAATGTTTCTACTTATCAAGTTATGATAATTTCATTTTAATAATGAATTAATGAACCGATAATGGTGATACATTCATGAATACATAGTCACCAATAAAAAAATTATAAAGTATTATCATAACGATTGTTTCGCGCGGAATCCGGGGATGACCTCCTGGACGGGAGATTCAAACGTTCCGATCGGTTTCTAACGGGTTTGTTCGTAGAACCGGAAACATCCAATGATTCCACATCCGTTTGGACCTACTTTCCAAAGGCAGGCGCTCATTAGCTTGTGGGCTAATGAGGCTTAGAAATTTGCATTGGTCGAGAGGATGGGAGGTCGGACTCATCACACCTTTTTGAGGGGAATTATTGTCTACTCCGGGACTCTCTTTATAGATTTAAGTTAAGTTCGTGAATCCTTATTACATTACCAAGTATAAAATGAGCTTTCCTTTAGTTTTAACAATCAATGATTAAATATGCAAGAAATTTAGAGAATCTTTTATATGTATTCGAGGTTCTTCATCAATATAGAATCATCTATATTTGTTTAGAGATTCTTGGTCAATGGTATCCTTCAAAACATTTATATAAAAGTCTCTTGGTCATTTTGATGATCAGGCTGGTTTTAAAGCCACTCAGTGGGGCACTTGAAGTTTATCGTCATTCAGAAGGACAGATATTATTTCAATGTTGGGATCGAACCCATAAATGGGCTACCTACGTATCCTTTGTTTTGAAAAAGGAATCAGAACCCACGTAGTTCGAGGAATGGGATATGATGTTTATGATTGATGGCTCAAAGATGAATGTCATAATTACATTTACACTCTAAGCTCACGTGAGTCATGCTCGGTGTGAGAAACAAGAGGTATTGGTAAAATTTAGACAATTGTGCCATAAAAGATGCAATCATAAGAATTTGTTTTGGGGCTTATGTATAGATGATTGCCCAGATAGACGAAGGTTTAGGATTTACTTTTAGGGAGAAAATCCAAGAACAGGGTCCACAAAGTTATATGTGCTTCATGGAGATTTGAATACTCTAATCTTGGGGCTTACTCCTAAGGAGGATGCCCAAGTTAGGAGGGGACTTATGATTGGGTTTTATTCCTGAAAAGGAAACCCAAATCAAAGGTAATTTATGAGTGGTTAAGAGAAATTTTAAGAGACTTGGGTATTACTCCTAAGAAGGATGCCCAAGATTTATGACTAGGACTTATTCCTGAGAAGGAATCCTAGGTTAGGGGACTTGGGGCTTACTCCTGAAAAGGAATCCCAAGGTTATGACTGAGTCTTATTCCTGAAAAGGAGACCCAGGTTAGGGATTAAGGTTTGGGGCTTACTCCTGAGGAGGATGCCCAAGATTAAAGGACTTGATTGGGGCTTATTCTTAAGAAAGATGCCCAGATCAAAGGTTTTTATAACTGGGGATTTATTCCTGAAAAGGAGACCCAGGTTAGGATTCTCTCATCTTAAAGGATGAGGTTGAAATGAATTAACTCTCAATCTTTGGTGACATAAAGATGTTTAAATCACTAGGTTTTGAGAGATATTTCACAGAATTCCTTTCAGATAAGGATGTCAAATCAAGAAATCATGCCATAAATGGCTTTGAAGAGTATCTTGAAGACTGAATCTTGAATAGGAAGGGTGAAATGGCTTAAGAGGGGTAAAAATGGGCAAGATGGGCACCCAAAAAGCTAGGGGCGCGCAAGTCTTGAAAGGCGCGCAAGTCCTGCGGCGGCGCGCAAGTATTGGTCGCGCATGTATACTTGCGCGACATGAGGGGTACTTGCGCGACATTCAACCAGTATTGAAATGCTTGAGCGACTCTTTATTAAACCCTTTACCATCCTCTTGAGGTTCTTCCCTAAGAGGGACGCGCAAGTTATATTGCAGGAATTAAGTAGGCGCGCAAGTGTTTGATAAGTTTCAACACTTAGGCCTTCCTTTTTCTCTTTATAAATTCCGTTCTAGGTAAGAAATTACCTTAGAAGTGTTCCGGAAGCTTTGAGAAGAGACTTGGGCATCGGGAGCTTCAATCCGAGTTTCTGGAAAAAGATCCTCTCGAATGGGGGGCCCACAGGGTCTATTTATAGGCAAAAGAAGACCCCGGGTGGTTACCGGACGGTTACCAATTAGGTCGCGCAAGTCACCTGCGCGACCAAGGTAGTCGCGCAAGTGTACTTGCGCGACAGTGGTAAAACTTGCGCGGTGAATTGGCTTTTGATCCTTTGTTCATGCCTTTGTCGATTTTTGATGTTTTCTTCAAAGGATGAATCACTTTCAGCTGAGATATTCCCTTTTCCGATCTTTAGATTCTGTGACGAAAGGAGCGTCAACAAAAGTCCCCCCTCAGAGTTGGATCCGGAGAGAAATGAGGATTTGACTCTGAGGAAATCGAATCCTTCCAAAGGAAAAGGTAGGCGCGCATGTTTTTCAGTGCGCAGAGGTCGGCGCGCAAGTTTGCATCGCGCAGGCCTTAATTGCTCTGGGTACGGCGCGCAGGTAGGCTTCCTGGCCTATAAATATACCGCTTCCGGCCGTAGATGGCATCTGACCCCGAATTTCTCGAGCTCTCGTCGCGCAAGTCTTTTGTTTTCACTGTTTCTTCGCTGCCGCGCTACTCTCAAGGTAATAGGGCTTGCGCGGTAATACTTGCGCGACCAAAACTTGCGCGGCACATCTATCACTTGCGCGACATCTCCATACTTGCGCGCCTTAATGCCTTAGCCATTTTTTTCAAATTCTTTTCACAAATTTTATGAAAAATAAAACCCATTTAAGAGTTTAATTTATTCAACTCCTGTGCAGATTCAATGGCTCTTAGACCTGGATTAATTGATGAACTGGCTAGCAAGCGGATAGATGATATGATGAATATCATTGGCCCTGATTACTATACTGTCAAAAACAGCACTCTTCCAGATTTGGCTAAGTATCTGAAGAAATATCATCGCGACTTTCCTCACTGCACTTATCTACCTTTGTATGGTCATGGTCATCTGCAAGAAGTCATTATTCCAGAAATAAAGAATTATCTTCCATTTTCTTGGTTTCAGAATTATACCAATTTTGCTTCAGCAAATATCTCAGGCGGAGGATCATTTCAAACTGCTGGAACAGTGGAGAAGGCTTATGTGATGCATCATAGACCTTGCACACCAGATCTGAAAAAACATACACCTGAGCTTCAACCACATTGTCATCCTTCAATCTTCCGAAATGCTCAGATGGATCAATCCAAAGGCTGGAAGAAAAGTTGGGATTTCCGTCCTGGGGGAGGTGTGAAGCCAACTTGGATGTGGGTATACTGGGTGCGACAGACTTGCGCAGAGTTTATTGAGGATCTGAAGAGAGCTGCAATATATGAGGCTGTTTGGGTTGGGAAAACATATATTTACAGACATGATATCTTCGTGCCAGAGATACTCAGCCATTGGAGTCCAGCGACTAATTCTTTCCACTTGACTCATGGAGAAGTAGGTATCAGTTTGTGGGATGTCCACAAGATTTCAGGAGCTCCAATCTTGGGCGATATGTATGATGAATTCATTCCTCCCAAGGTGACTTGGAATGATCCAGAGAAGACTCCTGCTTTGGCTCGAGAATTATTCAAAATCTTTCACAAGCTCAAGAGTTCATAGACCTCATTAACTCATTTCAGAAAAGATATCCATCTGGAAGAATGGATGAATGTGTTTCTTACTGAGAAGAAAGGGATGGAGCCAAAGGAAAAAGGATCCAAGAAAAAGAAATCCAAGGATACCCGGCCCAGACGTCCTACCACTTGTCCAAAACCTGAGAAGAGAGGAGCTCCTAGCACATTCTGGCCAACTCTAGAAGCAGGAGAGTTTGAAAAATGGGGCTATGAAGTGAATCAAAGAATTCCAAAGAAAACTCGTCTGGCGGGTTTCTTGGCAATGTGGCTCAGTATTTATCTCTTGCCGGTCAGGTATTCGAAGGGAGGCGTTAGGCCAGGGACCTTCGTCATTGCGGCCAAGTTGGCTGAGGGAAAAATGGTTGGGTTAGCTACCCCCATTTTAGCAAAGATTCACAGGAGTTTACTTGACGTCTTCCAGGGTAAATCTCCTTTAAGAATAGTGGGACCATTCCAGGTTTTGTGGGGATGGATCACCACTCACTTTAGGACTTACAATGTACAGAATGGATTACAAATTCCTGGAAGCTCTTTCAGACCGTCAGTGCAAGCATTCTCTGGAATTGCTCCATTAGATGTCAATGGTTATGACATAAAAGTAAGACTAAGCATGTATAAAGAATTCAACTTCTTTCCTTATGGAAGTCCGCCATATGGGCGGTTTATTGATGATGGGAAAGCCCCTTTGGATTTGAGGGCATACATGCTAGCTTGCAGGGATGGCGTGTTAGTAGCCAGGATTGATGGAGAAATCATATGCGAGGCCTATGCTCCATATAGATTTGCACGCCAATTCAAATGTTTGCAACAGATTGTTGTATCCCCTCCAGTACATGTCAGGTTAGAGCAACATCCGATGGTTGCTCGACAACTATGGTTGCTGACATCAAGAGAGAAGACTGGGGCAGTATTTGATCTACCAGTTGAAAAAGCGGCACATTATCTGACTACATTTTATGCCGAACACTGGATAGCATCATACCCTAAAGGGATATTGAATCACCCTGTATATCAAGTGGGAAAGAGGAAGAGGACTGTAGAAAATGAAACTCTTCCTCATGAAGGTGATGCTTCTCCTCCTGAAATAGGTTCAACAGACTCCTCCTCTAGAACTGATTCCTCGGATTATCATGATGGGGATGATGAGGCACAACCGGCAGCAAAGCGGTTTCGTGCCCGATATAATCCTCCGGCCAGAGTTAAAAGACCCACTCCATCAGCTCCTAGTGAGTTATTTGATTGTAATAACTTCAATCACTGCTACTTTATAAAGTAATAAGTCTCACTTTCTTATTCTCTATCTGTAGTTGCAGGAGTCGAGAAGAAATTAAAATCAAAAATTGTAGGACCTTCCTCACAGCCTTTATATCTAAGACCAGAGGCTGTTCAGCTATGGCAGAGCATATACTGTGATACTGAGACCGCCTGGCTGGATTTGTGTGAGGGCCTACAACTTCCTGGGATAGGATATCTTCTAGCTTCTAAAGACCTTCAATACGGAGATAACCCCAATGAAGTGAGAGCTTACATCAGAGAGCTGGAAATGCTCATATATGCCACTGATAATTCGGTTCCTATCACCAGGCGGGTGAAGGAAATGATTGATCGTGGCACCACTAAGGGTGCTGGTTGTTCTGGAGATGAGGAGTGGCAAGAGTACGTGGCTCCTGAAGATGTAAGTTTTCTTTCCTTATTTTCTTTGCAACTTGATTTCAGTTGAATCTTTGTTACTTAAGGAAGTTATTTTCTTCATCTTGCAGCTTGCAAAGAAAGGGACCGGGGTTCCTTCGCCACAATATAGCCCTGGTGGTACCGCTGTTGGGGCTGCTGCTGATTCTCCTCGCGAACCAGGCGAGATATCTCCAGGCCAGCAGGCCATGAATGAGGCACTGGACATAGCCTTTCATTCGCCAATCCAAGTGCCAATAAAGGAGACAACTGAAACTCCAAAAAAACAAAAGAAGCCAAGGCAACGAAGGAGGAAATCCTTAGCTAAACGTTTCATTAGCAGTGGTAAGTCCTTCGAACAATCATGAGTTTATACCCATAATCATATGGTTACTCATATTTCTGAGGATTGCAGGGGTTTATTCAATTTCCCCCTTGAGGGAAGGGACTGATCCTTCTTCAAAGGTCGTGGAGTGTGCTGTAGAACAACCACAAACTCAAGCTAACTTGGTTCCTCCTAGAGAAGAGCTACCATCCATTCCCAGTATCCCTCCCACTGCTGAAGAGGTTGTCCAGGGTCAGGGGTTGCAGGACATAAGTCAGCAAGAAGACGTAGCAAATGCTCCCACTGGTGAGACTAACCAAGATTCTGAAGTATCATTAGATGAAATGATGAATCAAGGAATGACTTTTGAAGAATTTTATGATCATGCTAGATTTTCATGTGATTTAGAAGACCTTGGGCGTGAGTGTTACCCTTCGCCCAAATTTTTCTTTTAAAAACAAAACATATTTCTAATCATGATGTAAAATAATATGCAGTTTCTTCCGTAGAAGCTGCTGAACTGCCAATGCCCGAAGAGGGTGTGGACACTGATGTCAACCCTATCATTGCAGAAACATTAGCTCAAGTAGAGCTAAATCCAATAAACTCTCCTGAGACCCATCTTGAAAATCCTGTTGAAACCGGGAGAGATGGGGAGAAGTCTTCTCATGTTTCTGAACCACCATTGGGTAAGGGATAACAATATTTGTGATTGTACTTTATTTTCAAGACAATCCATTCTTTTGTTATCCTTTAAGATTCAACTAAAATCTTTCAATTGATCATGTAGGGCCATCAACTATAATGGCTAGATCCGGAGATGAGGCTTCAGCCTCTGCCCCAACGGTAATTGAAAGTGAAGAAGCCCAAGTCATAGGGGAAAGAGCAGGACGAGGCACTTCCTTAAGCATGTTAATTCCAGATTACATACCCCCTTCTGACGAAGATGTTGAATCAGATCCAGAGATGCTCAAAGCGTTCAGCTTTTCACGACGTAAGGCATGGAACAACATATGGAACATCATATCGGGGGTGCCTTTAGAAGAGCTACCATCAAAAATTTCCCGATTGTCATCCCAATTTGTTATAATGGGACTCGGTGGTTTTGGGTATGAAAAGATCCATGCTGCGGTGAAACAGATTATTTTCAGGAGGGAGCAAATGCAGACAAGTCGCGAAGATTTGACCAGAGTGAAATTGTCAGTCAACATAGGCGAATTTGAGGCTGCGATATCCCAGGCTGAAGCTGATTATGCTGTCAAGATGAAGGATCTGAAGCAAAAAATCAAAGAAAAGGTCGTCCAGCAGGTGCAACTCCAGCAACAGTTAGATGCTGTTACTGGGGAACTTGATCAGCTTAATAAATCATTGGATGAAACTCATATGAATGGCATGAAATCCATTGCAGATGCTAAGAAGGCACTTCAGCAAGCTGAAAAGAGTGAAGCTGGTCAAGTGCACGAGCTTCAAGTAACTGTTGATAAGGCTCAGGATGCTATACATCAAATGAAGACTTATGTTGACAATCTTCTGTAATTCTTGAAAAAGAGAAGAGATTCCAGTCTGTGGATGTCCTTCTAACTCTTGTGTATCAATGAAAAACACTTTTGTCTTCAATCATTTGTACTTGCATTCTTCCATTACCTGCTTCAAATTTACTTAAGCCAATGGGCTTAGTAAGCATAGTTTGATTTTTACTAGGATTATTACAAATAACCCTACAAACTTTGAACCTTTTAACTGCTCAATATTACCTAAATCATACAAAAAAATGTATATTTAGTGAGCTGGAACTTGACTTTTATTCATAGTTCCTTTGCCTTTTGTGTGGGAAGTTTAAAGTCATGCACGCCGGACATAAAGGGGCTAATGTTTAAGGTCGAAATAGCTTTGACCGAAAAATGGATTAAAATGGATTCAATTCCTTGACAATTTATCTGAAAACATATTTACCATACTCAAGTATGAGGGAAAAAAAATGTAAACTATGGCTTAAGAATATTTGAATCTGAGGAATGATATGAAAAAGAGCTAAATAGCATTAGAAGAGGTAGTTTCCAAGAATGAAGTTACTATTATTTAACAAAACCCGTTAGGGGGTTGAAATATGCAGGGCCACCTATGGGCATTGGCTGCATAGTCAAATAAAATAGCATCTTTTTGCTGAAAAGTCTGTTATGTGGACTGTTTATGCAAGGCCACCTATGGGCACGTGCTGCATAGTCAGGCAAAAGAACTCCAAGAATGAAGTTACTATTATTTAACAAAACCCGTTAGGAGACATTGATAATAAATAAATCATTGTATACTGAGAATCTTCTATTACGGTTAAAATAAAAGAATAAATATATGAATTAATTACCATTGATTCTGATATATATTAGATAATAATAATATTTGAATCATACCGTAAAAAAATCTCTTTTAACTAGCACAGCAATTCACTATTCAGGAGGAAAAACAATTTGAAAAATGTGCGCAACGATGTGGGAATATCATGATTTTTTATTAGTAATAGAATATTTTTCTTTTTATAGAAGACAAAAATCACATTATTCCTAGTTGTGAGTTCATTAACAAACTCATTGAATATTCCATGGTGATTTAAATCCTGTTATCATTATTGAAATGTGGATATTCAAACATCAAAGGATGTTATGATGATATATCATATACCCCAATAGCTCATTTGGATCAAAATTTACATCTCATTTTTCTTTATCAATTTATGTAATTATCATGGTGCTTAAAATGGATTTAAATTACTTATTCGCTTTTAGATTCTATGACATGGTTATGTACCACAATAAACTAGATAGGTTTCAAAATATTAAATATTATATTACTATATCATAGTTGATGAAGGATTTATATGTAAATATTAATGAAAAAGTACATCATATAATAGATTTTACCAATACAACATGAATCATGGATTCTAGTGATTCTTAGATAATCACAATTTTGAGAAAAATAATGATAAATGTTATTTCGTGTAAATATATATATTAAATATTATTTTTTAATGAAATTATTAAGAATAATTATGATAGTTTTAATAATATTTTGTGTTATTTTTTGATATTTTTAAGACTATAGAGTTATTTTTATTAATTAATTTTTAAATCACTAATGTAATGCATGAATCTCTATTTTATCAATCAAAATATATCGATGATATTCACCATATTTTGGTAATATATTATTTTATCCAAATAAAAATATTGATGGATATCCAATAGTGTTTTTATGTGTTGATGATGGAATTAATGTTAATTTAATATGCTATTGGAAAATCTTTGTAAGACTGTTTCATATTATTGTTACATGATCTCACATTGTCTTTATAACATGTCATTATATATATTATGAATGTTATTTAAATGAAATAATATTATTTTAAATAATGTTTATCCATTTATATTTGAGTTTTATGGTTTATTTTATAACTATTTTATAATTAATCATGATTGTATGAGTTATTGGGATATATGAATAAAAATTGTTATAGCATTATTTTTTGTCAAATAATTGAAATGAGTAGTTTATTTCATATTATATTGTTTGGTATTCCTTTTTTATGGACTATGTAATATTATTATTTACTAATCAATATTTAATTAATTATATTATTTCTACACATTCATAAATAAAATTAATATGGATGATGAAAAATCTTTAGAATGACTTGGTTAATGTGAAATATTAAATTGTAATCAATCTTGTTAGCTTTAGTGCTATGAATACTATAAAAATCTAATATCTATAACATAAGGATAAAATAACTCAATATAATTTATCATTTCATTAAACATAAGGTTGAAAAATGGAAAATAATTATATAGTGTGTGTCAATAAAATATATCAATATATATATAAATTACAATTCAATACACACAGAATATTTTGAGTTTGATCAGTTGGAATATTTATTCCTATCTTATATAACTATGAGTAAATTTGTGATAATGAAGCCTAAGAACAATTTTTAATTTTATATTTCTTGAAATGTATCGTACTGTTGTAGAGTTAAATTAATGAATTCAAAACCATCTATTATAAAAGATCATATATTGGGTCTCCACTGGATATTTGAAAGTATGGGGAGGTGTTTTCTATTAGATTATTAGGAAGACATTTCATGATTATAGATAAAGAAAACTGCATGTGTAAAACCATATAAAATTATATTCGTAAAATAATAAATGATATTACCCATGTAAATAAGGAGATCCTTCCTTTTTGGGAGCCTACCTGATTAGAGAATCACAGATGATCATTCTTATACTATAGAATTATCAGGATAGTTGGCTACTTGATTACCTTTTTAGGGTTTGTGTGAGTTATATCACTAAATAATAATATATAATTTTATGGAGCGTGGTGTTAGTAATTTGTATGATAAATTAAAATGAAAGGTAATGTATTGTGACGATAAGAAAACATGGTATTACAATAGAAACATATAGATATATTAATATGTTTAAGAATCAGGGATTTATGGTCACTGAAAATTGAATCAGAGCTAATAGACACCCTAAAATATAATGAAGAATCGCGGTATTTAGTTATAGGGCCCACAATGATGGTTTTCTTATATAATCATTGTGTTAATGTAATACTAATAGAAAAGTGGGACTTAAAAGTACAAATTTTACAACCCATGTTAACTAATTATTGAATTCCTTTTAGGATTATACATGAGTAGAACTATAAAGATAATAATTTAATTTTTTGGAGTGGTTGAAGAATGGGTGACATCATGGAATGTTTCCTAGTGGGTTTCTAATTGATAAAAAAGAATATTTAAATAACATGTGTTAGGCTATGGGGAAAACCATTTGGAAGATAAGTGATCCTATTAGGTAATATGATGTAGTATGTTTGGAAGATAAAGAAGTTATTATAGGATTTCAATGGGATCATATGACTATGTTCATGGAAATGGGATGACATGTCATGAAAATACAATATCCAATATGACTATAATTTTTAGAGATGTTATTTAACCAGAAGTGCATTGAGTAAAAAATAATGACATTCATATCTTAAAATAAACAAAACCAATAAATTTATATGAATTTCATGGTTTTTCCACAAGGTTTGGTTGACCATGAACCTAGTGTGTACCTATTTCTATGATCAAAGATAATTCCAAAGGTGTGGGTGTATAATTTGAAAAAGAGTACACCGAACATGTGTAAATATTTTATAATGTTTTGAACAATTTTAGATGAAGATTTTGTGGATTGTAGTAACTATGATCCTAATTATTTTTCTCATGTGGTACACACAAAAAATTATATGGTTTCCTATAATGACAATCATGGATATGCCTAATGATTCGCTATCCCATTAAATAGAGAAAACATCTAGAATTCATTCAAAAAGCATAACAGAAGACCTAAATGAAATATTCCCAAAAAAAAGAATGTATATACAATAATTTGTCATAGTGACCTAGAAATTTTCACCACCATGTATCTTTCTAGAACAAGATATAATTTTTAATGAATTAGTGTCAAAAAATAGATCAGGATACTACCACATCATCATAAAATCCTTCTCCAGTGTCTTATTAGAATAAGAAAATTAGTATGAAATTTGAATTATCAATACGGTCATCCAACATAAAACATTCACATTAGAATTAAAATTATATATTTTACTCTTAATAATAGACACATCATGTTACATTTTGAGGTGTTTTTAATTTATTAATGTAGAAAAAATTTATTACTACATCCTTAGTTGCGACACATGGAAAATAGTGTTGATACAAGTAAAAATAAGGGTCTAAAAGCACGAAATAATATATATTTTCAAAATATTAAAAGATTTCTAATGTTTCTACTTATCAAGTTATGATAATTTCATTTTAATAATGAATTAATGAACCGATAATGGTGATACATTCATGAATACATAGTCACCAATAAAAAAATTATAAAGTATTATCATAACGATTGTTTCGCGCGGAATCCGGGGATGACCTCCTGGACGGGAGATTCAAACGTTCCGATCGGTTTCTAACGGGTTTGTTCGTAGAACCGGAAACATCCAATGATTCCACATCCGTTTGGACCTACTTTCCAAAGGCAGGCGCTCATTAGCTTGTGGGCTAATGAGGCTTAGAAATTTGCATTGGTCGAGAGGATGGGAGGTCGGACTCATCACACCTTTTTGAGGGGAATTATTGTCTACTCCGGGACTCTCTTTATAGATTTAAGTTAAGTTCGTGAATCCTTATTACATTACCAAGTATAAAATGAGCTTTCCTTTAGTTTTAACAATCAATGATTAAATATGCAAGAAATTTAGAGAATCTTTTATATGTATTCGAGGTTCTTCATCAATATAGAATCATCTATATTTGTTTAGAGATTCTTGGTCAATGGTATCCTTCAAAACATTTATATAAAAGTCTCTTGGTCATTTTGATGATCAGGCTGGTTTTAAAGCCACTCAGTGGGGCACTTGAAGTTTATCGTCATTCAGAAGGACAGATATTATTTCAATGTTGGGATCGAACCCATAAATGGGCTACCTACGTATCCTTTGTTTTGAAAAAGGAATCAGAACCCACGTAGTTCGAGGAATGGGATATGATGTTTATGATTGATGGCTCAAAGATGAATGTCATAATTACTTTTACACTCTAAGCTCACGTGAGTCATGCTCGGTGTGAGAAACAAGAGGTATTGGTAAAATTTAGACAATTGTGCCATAAAAGATGCAATCATAAGAATTTGTTTTGGGGCTTATGTATAGATGATTGCCCAGATAGACGAAGGTTTAGGATTTACTTTTAGGGAGAAAATCCAAGAACAGGGTCCACAAAGTTATATGTGCTTCATGGAGATTTGAATACTCTAATCTTGGGGCTTACTCCTAAGGAGGATGCCCAAGTTAGGAGGGGACTTATGATTGGGTTTTATTCCTGAAAAGGAAACCCAAATCAAAGGTAATTTATGAGTGGTTAAGAGAAATTTTAAGAGACTTGGGTATTACTCCTAAGAAGGATGCCCAAGATTTATGACTAGGACTTATTCCTGAGAAGGAATCCTAGGTTAGGGGACTTGGGGCTTACTCCTGAAAAGGAATCCCAAGGTTATGACTGAGTCTTATTCCTGAAAAGGAGACCCAGGTTAGGGATTAAGGTTTGGGGCTTACTCCTGAGGAGGATGCCCAAGATTAAAGGACTTGATTGGGGCTTATTCTTAAGAAAGATGCCCAGATCAAAGGTTTTTATAACTGGGGATTTATTCCTGAAAAGGAGACCCAGGTTAGGATTCTCTCATCTTAAAGGATGAGGTTGAAATGAATTAACTCTCAATCTTTGGTGACATAAAGATGTTTAAATCACTAGGTTTTGAGAGATATTTCACAGAATTCCTTTCAGATAAGGATGTCAAATCAAGAAATCATGCCATAAATGGCTTTGAAGAGTATCTTGAAGACTGAATCTTGAATAGGAAGGGTGAAATGGCTTAAGAGGGGTAAAAATGGGCAAGATGGGCACCCAAAAAGCTAGGGGCGCGCAAGTCTTGAAAGGCGCGCAAGTCCTGCGGCGGCGCGCAAGTATTGGTCGCGCATGTATACTTGCGCGACATGAGGGGTACTTGCGCGACATTCAACCAGTATTGAAATGCTTGAGCGACTCTTTATTAAACCCTTTACCATCCTCTTGAGGTTCTTCCCTAAGAGGGACGCGCAAGTTATATTGCAGGAATTAAGTAGGCGCGCAAGTGTTTGATAAGTTTCAACACTTAGGCCTTCCTTTTTCTCTTTATAAATTCCGTTCTAGGTAAGAAATTACCTTAGAAGTGTTCCGGAAGCTTTGAGAAGAGACTTGGGCATCGGGAGCTTCAATCCGAGTTTCTGGAAAAAGATCCTCTCGAATGGGGGGCCCACAGGGTCTATTTATAGGCAAAAGAAGACCCCGGGTGGTTACCGGACGGTTACCAATTAGGTCGCGCAAGTCACCTGCGCGACCAAGGTAGTCGCGCAAGTGTACTTGCGCGACAGTGGTAAAACTTGCGCGGTGAATTGGCTTTTGATCCTTTGTTCATGCCTTTGTCGATTTTTGATGTTTTCTTCAAAGGATGAATCACTTTCAGCTGAGATATTCCCTTTTCCGATCTTTAGATTCTGTGACGAAAGGAGCGTCAACAAAAGTCCCCCCTCAGAGTTGGATCCGGAGAGAAATGAGGATTTGACTCTGAGGAAATCGAATCCTTCCAAAGGAAAAGGTAGGCGCGCATGTTTTTCAGTGCGCAGAGGTCGGCGCGCAAGTTTGCATCGCGCAGGCCTTAATTGCTCTGGGTACGGCGCGCAGGTAGGCTTCCTGGCCTATAAATATACCGCTTCCGGCCGTAGATGGCATCTGACCCCGAATTTCTCGAGCTCTCGTCGCGCAAGTCTTTTGTTTTCACTGTTTCTTCGCTGCCGCGCTACTCTCAAGGTAATAGGGCTTGCGCGGTAATACTTGCGCGACCAAAACTTGCGCGGCACATCTATCACTTGCGCGACATCTCCATACTTGCGCGCCTTAATGCCTTAGCCATTTTTTTCAAATTCTTTTCACAAATTTTATGAAAAATAAAACCCATTTAAGAGTTTAATTTATTCAACTCCTGTGCAGATTCAATGGCTCTTAGACCTGGATTAATTGATGAACTGGCTAGCAAGCGGATAGATGATATGATGAATATCATTGGCCCTGATTACTATACTGTCAAAAACAGCACTCTTCCAGATTTGGCTAAGTATCTGAAGAAATATCATCGCGACTTTCCTCACTGCACTTATCTACCTTTGTATGGTCATGGTCATCTGCAAGAAGTCATTATTCCAGAAATAAAGAATTATCTTCCATTTTCTTGGTTTCAGAATTATACCAATTTTGCTTCAGCAAATATCTCAGGCGGAGGATCATTTCAAACTGCTGGAACAGTGGAGAAGGCTTATGTGATGCATCATAGACCTTGCACACCAGATCTGAAAAAACATACACCTGAGCTTCAACCACATTGTCATCCTTCAATCTTCCGAAATGCTCAGATGGATCAATCCAAAGGCTGGAAGAAAAGTTGGGATTTCCGTCCTGGGGGAGGTGTGAAGCCAACTTGGATGTGGGTATACTGGGTGCGACAGACTTGCGCAGAGTTTATTGAGGATCTGAAGAGAGCTGCAATATATGAGGCTGTTTGGGTTGGGAAAACATATATTTACAGACATGATATCTTCGTGCCAGAGATACTCAGCCATTGGAGTCCAGCGACTAATTCTTTCCACTTGACTCATGGAGAAGTAGGTATCAGTTTGTGGGATGTCCACAAGATTTCAGGAGCTCCAATCTTGGGCGATATGTATGATGAATTCATTCCTCCCAAGGTGACTTGGAATGATCCAGAGAAGACTCCTGCTTTGGCTCGAGAATTATTCAAAATCTTTCACAAGCTCAAGAGTTCATAGACCTCATTAACTCATTTCAGAAAAGATATCCATCTGGAAGAATGGATGAATGTGTTTCTTACTGAGAAGAAAGGGATGGAGCCAAAGGAAAAAGGATCCAAGAAAAAGAAATCCAAGGATACCCGGCCCAGACGTCCTACCACTTGTCCAAAACCTGAGAAGAGAGGAGCTCCTAGCACATTCTGGCCAACTCTAGAAGCAGGAGAGTTTGAAAAATGGGGCTATGAAGTGAATCAAAGAATTCCAAAGAAAACTCGTCTGGCGGGTTTCTTGGCAATGTGGCTCAGTATTTATCTCTTGCCGGTCAGGTATTCGAAGGGAGGCGTTAGGCCAGGGACCTTCGTCATTGCGGCCAAGTTGGCTGAGGGAAAAATGGTTGGGTTAGCTACCCCCATTTTAGCAAAGATTCACAGGAGTTTACTTGACGTCTTCCAGGGTAAATCTCCTTTAAGAATAGTGGGACCATTCCAGGTTTTGTGGGGATGGATCACCACTCACTTTAGGACTTACAATGTACAGAATGGATTACAAATTCCTGGAAGCTCTTTCAGACCGTCAGTGCAAGCATTCTCTGGAATTGCTCCATTAGATGTCAATGGTTATGAAATAAAAGTAAGACTAAGCATGTATAAAGAATTCAACTTCTTTCCTTATGGAAGTCCGCCATATGGGCGGTTTGTTGATGATGGGAAAGCCCCTTTGGATTTGAGGGCATACATGCTAGCTTGCAGGGATGGCGTGTTAGTAGCCAGGATTGATGGAGAAATCATATGCGAGGCCTATGCTCCATATAGATTTGCAGGCCAATTCAAATGTTTGCAACAGATTGTTGTATCCCCTCCAGTACATGTCAGGTTAGAGCAACATCCGATGGTTGCTCGACAACTATGGTTGCTGACATCAAGAGAGAAGACTGGGGCAGTATTTGATCTACCAGTTGAAAAAGCGGCACATTATCTGACTACATTTTATGCCGAACACTGGATAGCATCATACCCTAAAGGGATATTGAATCACCCTGTATATCAAGTGGGAAAGAGGAAGAGGACTGTAGAAAATGAAACTCTTCCTCATGAAGGTGATGCTTCTCCTCCTGAAATAGGTTCAACAGACTCCTCCTCTAGAACTGATTCCTCGGATTATCATGATGGTGATGATGAGGCACAACCGGCAGCAAAGCGGTTTCGTGCCCGATATAATCCTCCGGCCAGAGTTAAAAGACCCACTCCATCAGCTCCTAGTGAGTTATTTGATTGTAATAACTTCAATCACTGCTACTTTATAAAGTAATAAGTCTCACTTTCTTATTCTCTATCTGTAGTTGCAGGAGTCGAGAAGAAATTAAAATCAAAAATTGTAGGACCTTCCTCACAACCTTTATATCTAAGACCAGAGGCTGTTCAGCTATGGCAGAGCATATACTGTGATACTGAGACCGCCTGGCTGGATTTGTGTGAGGGCCTACAACTTCCTGGGATAAGATATCTTCTAGCTTCTAAAGACCTTCAATACGGAGATAACCCCAATGAAGTGAGAGCTTACATCAGAGAGCTGGAAATGCTCATATATGCCACTGATAATTCGGTTCCTATCACCAGGCGGGTGAAGGAAATGATTGATCGTGGCACCACTAAGGGTGCTGGTTGTTCTGGAGATGAGGAGTGGCAAGAGTACGTGGCTCCTGAAGATGTAAGTTTTCTTTCCTTATTTTCTTTGCAACTTGATTTCAGTTGAATCTTTGTTACTTAAGGAAGTTATTTTCTTCATCTTGCAGCTTGCAAAGAAAGGGACCGGGGTTCCTTCGCCACAATATAGCCCTGGTGGTACCGCTGTTGGGGCTGCTGCTGATTCTCCTCGCGAACCAGGCGAGATATCTCCAGGCCAGCAGGCCATGAATGAGGCACTGGACATAGCCTTTCATTCGCCAATCCAAGTGCCAATAAAGGAGACAACTGAAACTCCAAAAAAACAAAAGAAGCCAAGGCAACGAAGGAGGAAATCCTTAGCTAAACGTTTCATTAGCAGTGGTAAGTCCTTCGAACAATCATGAGTTTATAACCATAATCATATGGTTACTCATATTTCTGAGGATTGCAGGGGTTTATTCAATTTCCCCCTTGAGGGAAGGGACTGATCCTTCTTCAAAGGTCGTGGAGTGTGCTGTAGAACAACCACAAACTCAAGCTAACTTGGTTCCTCCTAGAGAAGAGCTACCATCCATTCCCAGTATCCCTCCCACTGCTGAAGAGGTTGTCCAGGGTCAGGGGTTGCAGGACATAAGTCAGCAAGAAGACGTAGCAAATGCTCCCACTGGTGAGACTAACCAAGATTCTGAAGTATCATTAGATGAAATGATGAATCAAGGAATGACTTTTGAAGAATTTTATGATCATGCTAGATTTTCATGTGATTTAGAAGACCTTGGGCGTGAGTGTTACCCTTCGCCCAAATTTTTCTTTTAAAAACAAAACATATTTCTAATCATGATGTAAAATAATATGCAGTTTCTTCCGTAGAAGCTGCTGAACTGCCAATGCCCGAAGAGGGTGTGGACACTGATGTCAACCCTATCATTGCAGAAACATTAGCTCAAGTAGAGCTAAATCCAATAAACTCTCCTGAGACCCATCTTGAAAATCCTGTTGAAACCGGGAGAGATGGGGAGAAGTCTTCTCATGTTTCTGAACCACCATTGGGTAAGGGATAACAATATTTGTGATTGTACTTTATTTTCAAGACAATCCATTCTTTTGTTATCCTTTAAGATTCAACTAAAATCTTTCAATTGATCATGTAGGGCCATCAACTATAATGGCTAGATCCGGAGATGAGGCTTCAGCCTCTGCCCCAACGGTAATTGAAAGTGAAGAAGCCCAAGTCATAGGGGAAAGAGCAGGACGAGGCACTTCCTTAAGCATGTTAATTCCAGATTACATACCCCCTTTTGACGAAGATGTTGAATCAGATCCAGAGATGCTCAAAGCGTTCAGCTTTTCACGACGTAAGGCATGGAACAACATATGGAACATCATATCGGGGGTGCCTTTAGAAGAGCTACCATCAAAAATTTCCCGATTGTCATCCCAATTTGTTATAATGGGACTCGGTGGTTTTGGGTATGAAAAGATCCATGCTGCGGTGAAACAGATTATTTTCAGGAGGGAGCAAATGCAGACAAGTCGCGAAGATTTGACCAGAGTGAAATTGTCAGTCAACATAGGCGAATTTGAGGCTGCGATATCCCAGGCTGAAGCTGATTATGCTGTCAAGATGAAGGATCTGAAGCAAAAAATCAAAGAAAAGGTCGTCCAGCAGGTGCAACTCCAGCAACAGTTAGATGCTGTTACTGGGGAACTTGATCAGCTTAATAAATCATTGGATGAAACTCATATGAATGGCATGAAATCCATTGCAGATGCTAAGAAGGCACTTCAGCAAGCTGAAAAGAGTGAAGCTGGTCAAGTGCACGAGCTTCAAGTAACTGTTGATAAGGCTCAGGATGCTATACATCAAATGAAGACTTATGTTGACAATCTTCTGTAATTCTTGAAAAAGAGAAGAGATTCCAGTCTGTGGATGTCCTTCTAACTCTTGTGTATCAATGAAAAACACTTTTGTCTTCAATCATTTGTACTTGCATTCTTCCATTACCTGCTTCAAATTTACTTAAGCCAATGGGCTTAGTAAGCATAGTTTGATTTTTACTAGGATTATTACAAATAACCCTACAAACTTTGAACCTTTTAACTGCTCAATATTACCTAAATCATACAAAAAATGTATATTTAGTGAGCTGGAACTTGACTTTTATTCAGAGTTCCTTTGCCTTTTGTGTGGGCAGTTTAAAGTCATGCACGCCGGACATAAAGGGGCTAATGTTTAAGGTCGAAATAGCTTTGACCGAAAAATGGATTAAAATGGATTCAATTCCTTGACAATTTATCTGAAAACATATTTACCATACTCAAGTATGAGGGAAAAAAAATGTAAACTATGGCTTAAGAATATTTGAATCTGAGGAATGATATGAAAAAGAGCTAAATAGCATTAGAAGAGGTAGTTTCCAAGAATGAAGTTACTATTATTTAACAAAACCCGTTAGGGGGTTGAAATATGCAGGGCCACCTATGGGCATTGGCTGCATAGTCAAATAAAATAGCATCTTTTTGCTGAAAAGTCTGTTATGTGGACTGTTTATGCAAGGCCACCTATGGGCACGTGCTGCATAGTCAGGCAAAAGAACTCCCAGAAATTTACTTTCCTAGTGCTAAAAGTCAGTGAAAGTTTATGGAGATTCAAATTTTCTAAAGCATAGAGTTTGTTGTATGGAAAGAGGTACTTGAATATGGAGAAGATATTTCCAAACAAGAATATCAAAGAACTGGATGAATATCACTCCTACGAAGGTCTGACCCAAACGTAGGGAAGAAGAATAAACCATAGACTTGAATAATTTTAGATCATGAAAAAGGATATGGGACAAATACGTTAAGGATGGCTATTTTTGCGGATCCCTACATACTGTCGTTTAAGACAAATAAGGACAAAAGAGGCATTCTTCCCAAGAATGAAGTTACTATTATTTAACAAACCCGTTAGGGGGTTGAAAACATGCAGGGCCACCTATGGGCATTGGCTGCATGGTCAAATAAATAGCATCTCTTGGCTGACAAGTCTGTTATGTGGACTGTTTATGCAAGGCCACCTATGGGCACGTGCTGCATAGTCAGGCAAAAGAATTCTCAGAAGTTTGACATTTTTGTGACTATAAGTCATGAAAAGGGTTATGAAGATCTGAAAATATTTAAGGTTAGGATTATAATACATAATGATGGGTATTTTCCAATGTATATAGAGATACATAGGTCAATGAAAACCATAATCATGTTGTGGCTGGGTCCTGAATTGAAACTTGGACTTCACTACGTATCTCATAAGAATGAGAATCAAGCCATACGTAGTTCTTGAAATGCAGTTTAACGTCGTGCAGGACGAAAGTATGAGTGATCTTAGTTTAGGGTCATAGAATTTGGACCATAATAATGAATACACAGTGTGTGTTTTCATGAAGACTTTTCAGCCAAGGGACTGAAAGTGAAATTTGGGGTTAGGCCCAAAAGACTTGGGACTGGATTCGAGGGACACTCGAATGTTCCTACGTATCCCATAAGGATGGGAATCAAGTCCACGTAGTTCTAGATCTACCCTTTGTAAAAATTTTGTTCGTACATGTGAAGGGTGAAAAGGGGACTTTAGTGCAATGATGGTTTTAACCTAAGATAAAAAGTTTAGGCATTACCATGTATGTACGTAGTCTTTTGAAAAATGAAAACCATGATTGAAAAAAGAATCAATGTTAATAATGGTTCCTTCTCAAATGAGGAAATCAAAGAATATTGTAGTTTATTGTCGTACCAGACAAAAGTGTTGTATAGTTTAACGTCATATAACAAGGACGAAAGTGAATCAATGTAAAGATATTGATTCCAGGGGTGGTTTCACAAATCATCATCATATGAGATGGTGGTGAACCAATGTGAAGTGATTGTTTTTGGGCTTGAACCTTTGGGAGGTTGCCTACATACCCAGCCTGGAGGGCAAGGATCAAAGTCTGTGTAGTTCAATTAAAGAATGAATCAATGATCAAGTTGTTCTTGTGGACAATGATCTAATAAAAAAAATATTGTTGGGATTTACACATGGTTAGTGGCCCAAAGGGAGTGTTATGGTTGATGTTCTCTATAAGCTCACGTGAGTCATACTCAGTGTGAGAAACAAGAGGTAATAACAACCTTAACGATGTACAGTTTAATGTTATGTAGGACATAAAAAAAAGGGACTTTCTGTACAGTTTAGCGTCATGTAGTTAAGACGATGGGGACAATATAGTTTAACGTCATATTGGACGAAAGGGGGATTGTGCAGTTTTAATTTCATGCTGGACTTTTGATGATTATATAGTTTAACGTCTTTCCGGACGTGAGGGACTTTTATACAGTTTAGCGTCATGTAGTTAGGACGTCACAGTTTAACGTCTTGCTGGACATATTTGCAAATAGTTTATGGTCATATACATGGACCAGGGATGATGCAGTTTAAAGTCATACGGGACCATTGCTGTATAGTTTAACGTCATATAGCAAGGACGAACTGGTGCTGTACAGTTTAAAGTCATGTATCTAGGACTAAGGTGAACCAATATGAGGATATCAGTTCTGGGGATTTTTTACAGTTTAATGTCATGCTGGACGCTGAAAGTGCCACACAGTTTAATGTCATGTTGCTAGGACACAATATAGTTTAATGTCATCTCGGACAAAATATAGGAACTTCTATACAGTTTATTGTCATGTAGGACAAAATCAGGGACTGTGCAGTTTAAAGTCTTGCAGTTAGGACTATTGGTGCTGCACAGTTTAGTGTCATGTTGCATGGACATAAGTGCGAATACTTTAAGGTCATATGCATGGACCGTACAGTTTATCGTCATGCTGGACGTATTATAGTTTAATGTCATCTCGGACAGGAGTGTGACACAGTTTAATGTCATGTTGGACGAAGTTGTAGTTTAAGGTCATACAGGACCATTGCTGTATGAACCAAATGTAAGAGTCTTGGTTCTGGGGACAATATTTTGTGTTTATACAAAATACTTCTTCAGAAATCTGGCATTAGTTGGAGTCGTGATGTGTTCTCCATCCATTGAAATCCGAGAATACGCTCCCTTGGAGTAGACCTTATGTACTGAATAAGGTCCTTCCCATTTTGGTTCAAGCTTGGGAGGCTTCTTTCCTGGTATCATTGGTGTTCTGAGAACCAATACCAATTCTCCCTGAATGAATGAACGAAGACGAACTTTTTTGTTCAAAGCTCGTGCTATTCGATTCTGATAGATTTCCAAGTGGTGCAAAGTGCACAATCTTTTCTCATCTAACTGTTCCAATTCATTCAACCACTTTTGGGATTGCTCATCTGTTGATAACTGATCACAAATGGCTATTCTGAGTGAGGGCAATTGAACTTCAATTGGCAAGACTGCTTCTGTTCCATATACCAATAAATATGGAGTAGACCGCGTTGCATTGCGAGTGGTAGTCCGATAAGCCCATAAAGCATGATAGAGTTTATCAGGCCATGACCTCTTATCTTTATCCACCATCTTTTGCAGTATATTTGAAAGAGTCTTGTTGAAGGCCTCTATCTGGCCATTAGCCGCTGCATGATATCGAGATGAATGGTTGGACATAATGTTGTATTCTTGATACAATTTCTTTACCTCAGAAGAACAGAAGTTGGTGTCGTTGTCTGTCAATATGGTATGAGGGATACCAAATCTAGTAATGATGTTAGACTTGATGAAGCTAACAATGCATTTAGAACTGACTTCTTTGAGAGGTACTGCCTCTGCCCATTTGGAAAAGAAATCAGTAGCAGTAAGAATGTACTTAAACTGCTTGGCCGTAGCTGAAGGGTAAGGTCCCACCACATCTATTCCCCATGTGGAAAATGGCCATGAGTATTTAGCTGTATGAAGAAACTCTGGAGGTTGATGAATGAAATTGGCATATACTTGGCATGAATGACACTTCTTTGTGAAATTAACACAATCTTGTATCATTGAAGGCCAGAAGTATCCAAGCCTTCGAATATGATCAGACAATCTATGTCCAGACTGGTGGGCACCACAGACTCCTGCATGCACTTCTTTTATGACAGCCATTGTCTCTTCACCATCAATACATCTGAAGAGAACTCCATCAAAACCACGTTTGTAGAGAATTTTCTCGAGGTGGTTTGGACCATCATAAAGAGTAAAATTGACCACACGTCGCCGAATTTGTTCTCTCTCGGCTCTATCAGGTGGAAGTGTTCCATTTTGAAGGTATTCCCTGATAGGTGACATCCATCCTGTAGTATGACCATATGGTTCAGGAATGGGACTAATTTCATTAATTTCCTCTGTTCTGACTTGAACATAAGGTGAAATTGCACGACGGTGGGCAATACCGATGGTTGTCTCGTCCCGATTTGGATATGCTAAAGCTGTGGCTATATTAGCCAGTGCATCAGCTTGAGCATTTTGTGATCTTGGGACATAAGAAAATGTCGGTTCTGAAGGGAATTCCGACATTAACTCTCTGACGTAATCATACAAAGGGATTAATTCTTCTTTTCTGATGGCATAATCCCCATTGACTTTTTTGATTACCAGGTCTGAATCACCTTTCACCTTTAAGTGATTCACTTGTTCTTGAAGTGCTAACTCCAAGCCTGCAATGAGAGCTTGGTATTCAGCTTCATTATTGGTACCACCTTCCCACAACAAAAAGGAATAAGGTAACACTGCCTTATCTGGAGAAATGAGCACAATTCCTAAACCAACTTTGTTGAATTTAGGATTTTCCATTTTCTTCCCTGTTGGACTTCTAGAAGCACCATCAAAATACATTTCCCATGTTTGAGGACTCTCTTGAATAGAAAAAACTTCCTCATCAGGGAGTTCGATATCTGAATACGTGTCTTCCACTGAAGGGTGTTCAGCCAGGAAATCAGCCAGAGCTTGGCCCTTAATTGCCTTTTGAGACACATACTGGATGTCGAACTGCTGTAGAATAACCGCCCACCTTGCCAGACGTCCTGTAAGCATTGGACGACTAAGGATGAATTTGAGTGGATTATTACGAGATACCAATTGGACCTCGTGATGTTGCAGGTAGTGTCTCAGTTTCTGAACTGCAAAGATTAATGCCAGGCATCATTTTTCAATACTCGAATACCGGGTTTCTGCTTCAAGCATAGTTCTACTAAGATAGTAGAGACTATTTTCATTCCCAGCATCATTCTTTTGAGCGAGAAAGGCACCCAATGATCGCTCTAAAGCTGTCACATAGAGGATAAGAGGCCTACCCTCAACAAGTGGCATGAGTACTGGTGGACTTAAGAGGTATTTCTTGAGAACATCAAATACTTCTTGACATTCTTCAGTCCACTGGTAAGTGACTCCTTTCTTCAATAATTTGGTAAAAGGTAAACTTTTGCCTGCCAAATTGGCGATGAAACGCCGAATATAGGCTAAGTGTCCTTGAAGTCCTCTTAATTCTTTCAAATTCTGAGTAGGTGACATACCAAGGATTGATTTGGTCTTCTCGGGATCGACTTCAATACCACGATGGCGTACAACAAAGCCGAGGAATTTTCCTGAGGTTACCCCAAAAGCACATTTTAAGGGGTTCATCTTCAAATTATGTTGTCGAAGCTTGTGGAATATGATTTCCAAATCAGCCAAGTGATCAAAACGTTGTTTGGATTTAACCACCAAATCATCTACATAGCATTCAACAAATTTCCCTAGAAAAGGTTTGAAGATACGATGCATGGCGCGTTGATATGTTGCACCTGCATTCTTTAAACCAAAGGGCATCACCCGGTAACAAAAAACACCTTGAGGGGCTCTGAAGGCTGTATATTCCTCATCATCTGGGGCCATTCGGATCTGATTATATCCAGAATATCCATCCATGAAAGAAAGTACTTCATAGCCAGCTGTCGCATCAATTAAGAGTTCTGTAATCGGAACTGGAAAATCATCTTTGGGACAATACCGATTAAGATCTCTGAAATCAATGAAAACCCTAATTTGTCCGTTCTTTTACTTTACTGGGACAATATTAGCCAACCACTTGGGATATTGAACTTCTATGACGAAGTTAGCTTTGATAAGCTTATCCACTTCAGCCTCGATTTTGGAAGCATAGGTTGGGTGTGTTCTTCACGCGGCTTGCTTGAATCCTCGATGTTCTTTTGGCAAACCCAAATGATGGGTGGCAACATCAGGATCAAGGCCAGGCATCTCTGTATAATTCCAAGAAAAAATATCTTTATTTTGCTTTAGAAAAGAAATATACATCTCTTGTTCTTCAAGGGTCATGGTCGCACTAATTAAAGTGGGGCGTGGATCTTTCTCTGTACCCAGATTTACTTCTCTGAGTTCATCCACAGTGGTAGAGATACCCTCTTCAAATGCTGGAGGAGCATCTCTAAGATCTTCCTCTTCCTCTTCATCATGTGTTATTTCTTCCGTTTCTACTTGCAAAGTAGATGAAAAAACGAAATTCTCATGATCATAAGAGATGTCAAAATTTTCACATTTTGAAGAAGAAGCTTCCATTTCCGACCCTATTGATGAAAAAGGGTCTTCTTTGGGAAATAAAGAGGAGATGATGGATTGAGAATCGACATCAACATTCACCTCTGGTGTTGCTATAACTTCTTCTGGCTTGATTAGCGAAGTATAGACTTGTTGGATTTCACCAGACGAAATGAAAACGTCACCACTTATGTTTTCATCACTGCTTGGTAAGTTACCAATTTCTCCCATGTTGTCTGGCTCGATTGTCGTAATTGACATTATGGATCTTTCCATAAGAGTATTTTGATTTGGGAATATTTTGTCAATTTGACTGATAGGTAACACATAATCTGTACTCACATGTGAAAATGGATTTATTGGAATTTTTTCCAAACCATATGGAGCATTAAATTTGGTAATTTCCTTCATTGTAGATTTTTCTCTTCCCTTCATGTGATAAAATTCCGCCTCAATGTATTGAGACTCGCATGTTTTGAACGGGGCCTTATCACCATACAATGTTCCAACTTGACCATCGAAACAGTATTTGATACATTGATGGTATGATGACGGAATAGCTGCATGCTGATGTAACCAGGGTCTTCCAAGCAAGATATTGAAAGCTGAGTCTTGATCAACAATCATGAAATCTGAATTGGAAACAAGATCTCCAAACTGAGTTCTGAGCGTAACTTCTCCCAGTGGTTCTTGTTCATTTTTATCATATCCTTGCAACATCATGGTAGAAGGAGATAAATCAGATTCCGTGAGGCCCAATCGACGAAGTGTGCGAATGGGCATGAGGTTGACTCCTGAACCATTGTCAATAAAAGCTCTTCGAACATCTATACCATTGACTTTGCCAAATAGGTACAAAGGTTTTATGTGCCCATGCACAACATCATCTTCATCTTTATCAGTAAAAGATATCCCTGCATGGCATTCTGCAGGATTATTCTCTATGTGATAAATTTCAGCTGCAGCAATTTCAGCTTCAAACTCTTGAGGACTTGACAAAGCTTCGATGAGTGCTTCCCGAAGATCTTTTGATAGATTCAAAGCATCCAAAATTGATAATTTGGCTGGTACTTGGGCCAAGTGTTTCAATATATCATACTTTTGATCTAGAGGCCTGTGTTTCCCAATAGGAATATGTGATTTAGCAGGTACCTTGGAAGCAGATGCTTTGGAAGCTGATGCCTCTTGTATTGAAGTTGGAAACATCTTTGGTTTTGGAAAATTAGACTGATTAGATCCATTTACTTGCTAAGATAAAGAAGATGGAACATTTAATCGGTCTTCCAAAATAACTGTGCCGAAGCTGAGTTGGCCATTGGCAGAAGAACTTGCTTGTTCATTTTGAGCCCGCTGAAGGGCTCTACCACGAGTTTCTGCTGCATATACAGTGCTAGCAGGGGTAGAATTAGAGTAGTGGCTTCGGAAAGATCCACGTCTTCCCCTATATCCTGAACCTCTAGAACTTTCTCGGGTTCCCTTATTTGATACAGGGAATTCAGGCTCATCAAGACTGGAATATGAATCTGTTAATTGAATCATATTAACAGAACCAAAGATTAAATCTTCGTCTGATAAAGACTCTGCCAAGTTAGCCTGTTTAGGCTGTGCCGTTTGGTGGGACGGTGCCCGTTGCTTTGAAGTAGATGGCATTAAATCTGCCAGAGTCAAAGAAAATTTAGGCTTTGATGCATACTCATCTTCTCCTGATTCCTCTTTCTTCTTTGAATTGTGCTGCCCTTTTGAGGATTTGTCTTTTGATGGAGGCTTTACTACAGCTTTTGTAGGAGACACAATTGGCTTCTTCAATTGTGTTTGCAAAATGGAATGGGTCCGATTGATTGTCTTTCTGACCATCCAATCATCATATTTTTTCGCAGTTTTGCTTTTGACTTCCTGCCACTCGCCTCCTTCTTCTGGATCTGTAGCGGTAATACACGCTACATGAGCTGAAGAACCCTTCAATTTGACTTGTCCCAAGTAGACCATCTTTTGTAGGAGGTCTTTAAAGACAAAACACTCCTGGATGGGATGTCCCAACATTTGATGAAAGGGACAATAATTGGGACGGTCTTCATCTCCTTCCTTGTTTGGTCTCTTCGGCACTGGTAATTGAACCAAATTATTTTCCAGAGCTGAAATGAAGTAACCAGGAACTTGCTCACTTCGGAAAGAGTATGTTTTACTCTTCATATCCTCAAATTGTTTTCGTCGTTGATCTTTTTGATCATTTGGATGAAACAGCCTTTGTTGTTGGTGTTCAGGAGGTGGAGCCCTTCGAGAAGATGAAGCTTTTGAAGTAGAAATAGGTACAGGTGCCTGTTTAAGAATAACTGTAGCAGTTTCTACTTTACCCATTCTTCTTCCTGGAGCTGATGGAATTACACGAGATTTAACCTTAGCCTGCATAAGGGAATCTTCAATCTGTTGAGCGATTGAAGTAAGGTCTCGAAACCCTCCTGTGTATTTCACAGGGATCAATGGCGTGCGTAATTCGTCACGCAAATTTGCCACACAGATTGGCAAAAATTCCTCCTGAGGGAGTGATAAACTCAAGGAATACGTTAATCCCTTCCAACGAGCAATGAAATCAGAGACTCTTTCATTCTCCCTTTGCTTGCAGTTTGTAAGATCGAAAACTGTCGTTTTTGGCAAAGTTGAGCTGAACTGAAGAAGGAATTTTTGACGAAGATCCTCCCATCCGATGACTGACCGGGATTTCAAGCTTGTATACCAGACAAAAGCTGGTCCTTGCAAGGTTCACACGAAGCATCTGAGTTTCACTGCTTCTTGCTGCTCTGGAGTTCCCATCATAGGATCACAACAAGACACGTAATGCGTCAAATGTTGTTCACGGTCGCCTGATCCATTGAAAGTAGGAAAAATAGGGTTTCCAAAACTGGATGGAGGAGAAATTGAATCTACCCATTCAGGGTAAACTTTCTTTTCAGGTTGAACTTGCGCCCGTTTCCCTTCCATAGTTTCTAACCGAGCTGTTAATGACTCAATAGTAGTTATTAACTTTTGAGAAACGTCAGGTTGAACTTGGTTTTGGGTAGGTGCAATGAATGGAGCTTGGACAGCCGTGGAGGTTGGTGCTGCAACTAATGGTAGTGCTGCCAACCGTTGTTGCGTTTGACCCGTAGGATTAGACCTATGTGGGTGTACTGATAAAGGAGGATATTCCTGATCCATCTCAGTAGTTATAACAAATTCCTTCGGCTGTCGGACTTCAGCATTCTTAAGAAGAAGACTACTCTGAAGTAGTTCTGCATTCAACCTTCTTAATTCTTTCATTTCTTCCTCCTGTTGTGCAAATCTTTTCTCTAATGAGAGCGATTGACCTCCTTCAGAGGAAGGGTGAGAAGTAACATGATTCTTTCCTTTCCCCTTATTGGATCCTTTTCGGAGAGGGGGAAGTGGGTTACTTGAAGGAATACCCAGATTTTGGGTAAGCCTTTGATTACGTGTGCGCACACCTTCTTCATTTAGGTCTGTGTGCGCAACTTCTTGATCAGGAACCTCTTCGTCTGATCCCTCTGATTGAGCCTCATCTGGTGAATCAGCAGCAACGACAGTGATGAAATTAATGGATGCATATTGCATGGAATCCTTTCTATCAGCATTTCTGTGATATTGTCTCCTTCTATGTCCATGATAAGACATGGCATTCCGTTGACTTGATCCCTCAGGAATTTCTTGGAGAACCGTCACTTGGAGAGAATCTCCTGACATCTTGGCTCTTCGTTCCTCTTGAGGCTTATTCCCTAATCGAGAGAATACTGACTTTCTCTGAGGGAGGGATTGAAGATTTGAAAAAGTCCCCAGTCCGGTGGACTGGGGGTGTTCTTGTTGCTTCCGCTCAACTCCTCGAATCCCATTCGTTGATTCTGAGGGTTGGGTTAGAGAAGTCCCCAGTCTGGCAAGCTGGGGTGTCTCTTGACATGCTATGTCTGAGATCTTTTTAAAATCTCTCTTGACCTTGCGAATCATAGTTCAGAAATTAGCTGGATGCATTAACCTGTGTCCACTTTTATCACCTGGTTCAACAGACCGTTGGATGATTTCCGAAACTTCTGTCATTTGATGACGTGTTTGCTCCAGACGAGAGGCTTGTGTAATATTATCGCCTGCTTGATGTAGGAGCAATTCAACAACATGTTCTCTATATACTTGACTTTGAGAGGAACTAGTTGAAGCTTGATCTCGAGCAAGATTTTGATTATGAACAATGCCCATTGACTGTGGCCGGCCATGGGCAATAACTTTGCATGAGACCATTTTCTGCGGGCTTTGCTGACCGGAAAGCACTGTGAAATGTAGTGCTCCGTGAATACCCCATACTCTGATATGAACATTAGATGGAGCATTGGAAATTAACTGACGCAATCTTCTTAGTGCGCCAAGGCATGAACGTTGAAGGGTTCTCTGTTTCTTTTCAGCCTTCGGATACCGAGAGACTGATAGAGATGCCAAATCAATCTGGCGTTGTAACCCTTCTATTATCTTAAGATGATTTTCATATTCATCGTAAGATAATACCTTCTTCTTTAATTGACAAAGAGTTTTCCATATGTTGAGACGAATATCATGGATTCCATCATCCGTCAACATCTTTGGAATGTCATACTGGGAATCAGCCAAAGGCCAAAACATGACTGGTACTTCACCTTTTGCCAGTTTTTTCCTCATGTTCATCATTTCCTCTTTATCATTAAATGAAGATTCTTCTACTTGTTTGGACCAGAGTTGGTGTTTCCTTGTTGCTTCATCGGATTCAACAAGATTGGTAGAGAGATCACTATTCATGCTAGAAGATGAATGACCCAGGGAAGGTTCGGAGAATAACCTGAACCCCAGGCTATCTTCTGATGGAGAAAGAGTTTCACCTGCCGATAGTAAAGCATCAGACATGACTGGTTTTACGTTTGCAAGTTCCTCGAGATAGGAGGGCTTTCTCGTCACTACATTGCCTTCTGAAGAATTTTAGAGACAATGTGAATCACTACTGCGGAGAGGACTTTCGCAGCGAAGTTCATCACCATGAGGAGGACCTTCATGATGGGTTACAGCAAAAGATGAAATCTCTTGCTCCTTGGCCTTCTGACCACACAAAGGGTTCCTGTGGCTCTCATCTGAAGAAGAAACTTCAAGATTGACCGAATTTTCATGAAGCAAGTTTTCATGAGGAAGTGTCTGTTGAAGACCGTCGGGATTAATGTTCCAGTTTTTGTGAACTGAGGGAGTAGAATCTTGAATTTCGACAGATAAATGTCTGAGGGCTTCAAGAACTTCAGCATCGAGCAAGGCCTTGTTGCAGATTGGCCTTTGATCTCCTGACTGTGCTGGGCGCATCTTTTTCTTAGATGCCTTCTTACTCACTTTAGAAACCACTTGATGACGAAAGTGATTGCTCTGAGCAGGTGTATGTGCCTGATCAGGAAAGATGGTCAGGTTAGGCTGACGATCATCGCTCAAATCAGGTGTATGTGCCTGACTTGGTTGTCCATATGATATGGGGGAGTAGGCCCCACAACCCTCTTGGACTGGAACAGATGTGTGTGTCTGTTCCGGAGTGAATTGTTGATGTGTCACTCCACTGCTAGGGATAGATTTATGTGTCTGTCCCTGAGATGATGCTGAAGCTGTTATGATATCCTGGCAAGCATCCAGAATATGAGCAGGAATTTTCTTCTGCTCTTTCACCATTGACAAAATATGTTTGGTGACTTCAGCCGCCGGAACAGGGATATACGTCCATTCCGGGCTTGGAGTAGGTGTATGTGCCTGCTCCTGTCCTCCTTTTCCTGTCAGTGAATCCTGACAGTACTCAAGTGTGGAGGCAGAGAGTTTAGTCTGCCTCCTGTTTGTCGTCGGGGCTTTCCGACTGACTTCTCTGTGCACTACCAAGCGAGACTGTTGGTAGGCTTGATTAGTATTAGTAGGTGTATGTGCCTGCTGATTACATTTCGCCAAACGCGGTTGACGAGATCCATCATATGTAGTCAGACGAGCCTGCTGACTAACTGCTGATGTATAAGCAGGTGTATGTTCCTGCCTATGGTACTCCGCCGGAATTGCCTGGCGGGATCGGCTTGATGCTGCCAGACGAGTCTGCTGGACAGCGGGATTAAAACGAACAGGTGTGTATGCATGCTCGTTATTTGCCACCAAGTTAGGTTGGTGGACTTCTCCGGAGATGGCAGGGATGACAACCTGCCTATTGTTAACCGGATTCCGTCTCTGGCGATTCATCTTGCCTGCTCGGGTTCGAGGAACCTGAGCTGAATGCCTGGAGTCGGTACCCTCATCATGTTGAAGGCGCACTACCGCACGAGTCTGGCGGCGATTGTTGATGGGAGCCTTTGAGAAGGACTCCTGTATTTTTGAATTAAGGTCCTGCGGGACCTGCTCATTCACTTCCTCGGAGTAAGGGAGTGAATGGAAATTGTGTTCCGGGGATAACGACCCAAAACGGTTGGAGACGGTAGTCAGCACCGTCTGCTTCTTGATTGCTGGTCGCCGTTGTCCGGACGACCAGGTAGAATTGTTAACTTGGAGGGCTTGACGAGCGGCCTCCAGAGTTGGGATAGTACCGTTGCAACGGTACTCCTTAACCAGTGCATTGGAAACACAGCGTTGAAGACGCTGAGTTGGTGATGTCATCCTCAGAGCGGATGATGTTCCAGCAGGAGTAGCAGCATTGGTTTTCACAGCAGCAGACCTCACAGTAGAGGTGTTCCCAGCAGCAGTATTCACAGGGGTGAATTTAAGGAAAGCCATTTTTGTAGAAGATCTTGAAAAAAGAGTGCATGTTCCATGTCACAGACATAATCAAGATGAATCCGGCTATTGCATCTTTTGGATGATCATATGTCAATGATTGCCTTGTTGGCCCAAAGGGCCTAACAGATAAGAAGAACATCACTTTAACTTGGTTAAGGATTCACGTCGGGTTCACCATTTTTGTTTCGCGCGGAATTCGGGGATGACCTCCTGGACGGGAGATTCAAACGTTCCGATCGGTTTCTAACGGGTTTGTTCGTAGAACCGGAAACATACAATGATTCCACATCCGTTTGGACCTACTTTCCAAAGGCAGGCGCTCATTAGCTTGTGGGCTAATGAGGCTTAGAAATTTGCATTGGTCGAGAGGATGGGAGGTCGGACTCATCACACCTTTTTGAGGGGAATTATTGTCTACTCCGGGACTCTCTTTATAGATTTAAGTTAAGTTCGTGAATCCTTATTACATTACCAAGTATAAAATGAGCTTTCCTTTAGTTTTAACAATCAATGATTAAATATGCAAGAAATTTAGAGAATCTTTTATATGTATTCGAGGTTCTTCATCAATATAGAATCATCTATATTTGTTTAGAGATTCTTGGTCAATGGTATCCTTCAAAACATTTATATAAAAGTCTCTTGGTCATTTTGATGATCAGGCTGGTTTTAAAGCCACTCAGTGGGGCACTTGAAGTTTATCGTCATTCAGAAGGACAGAGATTATTTCAATGTTGGGATCGAACCCATAAATGGGATACCTACGTATCCTTTGTTTTGAAAAAGGAATCAGAACCCACGTAGTTCGAGGAATGGGATATGATGTTTATGATTGATGGCTCAAAGATGAATGTCATAATTACTTTTACACTCTAAGCTCACGTGAGTCATGCTCGGTGTGAGAAACAAGAGGTATTGGTAAAATTTAGACAATTGTGCCATAAAAGATGCAATAAAAAGAATTTGTTTTGGGGCTTATGTATAGATGATTGCCCAGATAGACGAAGGTTTAGGATTTACTTTTAGGGAGAAAATCCAAGAACAGTGTCCACAAAGTTATATGTGCTTCATGGAGATTTGAATACTCTAATCTTGGGGCTTACTCCTAAGGAGGATGCCCAAGTTAGGAGGGGACTTATGATTGGGTTTTATTCCTGAAAAGGAAACCCAAATCAAAGGTAATTTATGACTGGTTAAGAGAAATTTTAAGAGACTTGGGGCTTACTCCTAAGAAGGATGCCCAAGATTTATGACTAGGACTTATTCCTGAGAAAGAAGCCTAGGTTAGGGGACTTGGGGCTTACTCCTGAAAAGGAAGCCCAAGGTTATGACTGAGTCTTATTCCTGAAAAGGAGACCCAGGTTAGGGATTAAGGTTTGGGGCTTACTCCTGAGGAGGATGCCCAAGATTAAAGGACTTGATTGGGGCTTATTCTTAAGAAAGATGCCCAGATCAAAGGTTTTTATAACTGGGGATTTATTCCTGAAAAGGAGACCCAGGTTAGGATTCTCTCATCTTAAAGGATGAGGTTGAAATGAATGAACTCTCAATCTTTGGTGACATAAAGATGTTTAAATCACTAGGTTTTGAGAGATATTTCACAGAATTCCTTTCAGATAAGGATGTCAAATCAAGAAATCATGCCATAAATGGATTTGAAGAGTATCTTGAAGACTGAATCTTGAATAGGAAGGGTGAAATGGCTTAAGAGGGGTAAAAATGGGCAAGATGGGCACCCAAAAAGCTAGGGGCGCGCAAGTCTTGAAAGGCGCGCAAGTCCTGCGGCGGCGCGCAAGTATTGGTCGCGCAAGTATACTTGCGCGACATGAGGGGTACTTGCGCGACATTCAACCAGTATTGAAATGCTTGAGCGACTCTTTATTAAACCCTTTACCATCCTCTTGAGGTTCTTCCCTAAGAGGTACGCGCAAGTTATATTGCAGGAATTAAGTAGGCGCGCAAGTGTTTGATAAGTTTCAACACTTAGGCCTTCCTTTTTCTCTTTAGATCTTCCGTTCTAGGTAAGAAATTACCTTAGAAGTGTTCCGGAAGCTTTGAAAAGAGACTTGGGCGTCGGGAGCTTCAATCCGAGTTTCTAGAAAAAGATCCTCTCGAATGGGGGGCCCACAGGGTCTATTTATAGGCAAAAGAAGACCTCGGGCGGTTACCGGGCGGTTACCAATTAGGTCGCACAAGTCACCTGCGCGACCAAGGTAGTCGCGCAAGTGTACTTGCGCGACAGTGGTAAAACTTGCGCGGTGAATTGGCTTTTGATCCTTTGTTCATGCCTTTGTATATTTTTGATGTTTTCTTCAAAGGATGAATCAATTTTAGCTGAGATATTCCCTTTTCTGATCTTTAGATTCTGTGACGAAAGGAGCGTCAACAACGATCAATATAAAACATTTAATAGATTTGATATATCACCTAATACTAATGAATATACGGGATCTTCTTCATGTCTCTTAAGAGATGCATGTCCCAAATAAGGAAGCTTATCCAACCTCCTATTAATAGAGATGGTAGTTTCAAATATTTCCAAATAAATACTTGAAAGGATAAATTTCATTGAAAACATTGAAACTGTTATTATAAGAAAACTAACGTAGTCCAAAATGGATTCCCAAAAAAATATAATGTTTAGGAAATATGAATGGATCATATTAGTCATAATTATATTGGATCTTTTTATTTTTTCATCTATCAAGGGATGATATGTCTAGCTCAATATGAAATGTTTCTATATTTACTCTGACATGCTATTAAAACACTATGAGATTATGATATTTTCCTTACCTAAGACAATTGATCTATGTATTCTATGTAACATTATAATTAATTATGTATATGACATAACATATTATAAGCTGTCATGAATCAATATAAAATGAGATGAGATTATCAACCAATTGGTCACCAAAAAAATATAAATTTTACCAAGGATATCTTGTGGTAATACAATGATAAAATCCAAAAAAAAAAGACCATTCAATTTCCATTATTGAACAAAAATATTATTATAACACCAGAATATTTTTATTTCAAAGGATTTATTTTTGGAATGGGTAACATATAGACACAAGGATTTATATTTCATGTTTTATTGCATTTCAATAGAAGTTTTTCCATGTGTTATAAAACATATTTATTGTTCTAGATTAGAAAACCCTTAAATAATGGATATGATATCCAATCCTGGCCTAAAAAATTTTCAATAGAATAACATTCCAATTTTGGAAACAAATGATAACTTTCCCTGATAGAAGACACTCACAAATGGTATCCATTACATATAAATAATCATTAACATTCTTGAACTCATTATATTTTTCATATTCATAGAGAACCATTTCAAGGATAGAGAATATCCTATGAACACTTTTTTGAGAAGTAACATAATCTTACTCCATCGAACCAAGTGAATTTGAGTAATGTGTACCATCATGTTATATTAATCGGTCACATTTTTTACATCCTGATATGGAAAAAATACTTAGAGAATCAGAAACCACTTTTATTTTTTATAGATTATAAGGAATGTAAATGTAAAACATGTGAAGGTATTAAACCCATCACAACTATGAAAGGATCAAATATTTTTGAGAAAAGATGTTTCCTAATAATTTTTTGTGTAAGATCCTGATCATTTCTAGATATTGCCATAAACATGATTATGATAACAGTTTCATCTATATTTGAGTACTTTTAAATCGGGGTTTACCTTACTGTGTATTTGTGTGACTTTAGATAAAAATGGATGAAAAGGGATTTTTGAATGATTGTTTTACTATTGGATAAAACGGTGTTCCCCAACCCATCAAGCCGTGTGGAACCAAACATTGGGATTTCGCACTGATGGCACATAATTTATAGACCATTGACCCTGAAAAATGAAATCACGCACCCCAATTATAACTAGCTCAAAATTATTCATGGTTGGTGAAAATTTTACACCTCTTTCCAGGAAACCATGTCTGATATTTCTTGGGGGATGATTTTTTTAAAAAAAATTCCCGGACCCCCAAAACATCCACCATTGGAATCTTACATAGACCAAAATGTTATTCGATGATTTATTTGATACATAAAGGTTTTTAGAGGATATATTTTCTATGTTATATTTTATTCTATTCAATAATCAACGATCCACTCCTATCTCAATTATTAGATACCATCATGATGCATTTACATTCATCCTCTTTCCTTCTCTTATTATTTGGGTGGTAGAATACCTCTAATTTTCTTGATCTATATCTATATTTGGTAAATATATATCTAGTATTTTTAATCTATATCCAAAACCTATGATATATCATTTTTAGTTTTAGAGATTTGATATCAGAAGCTATATCTAAGTCGTTGTGATGCCATATTTTTTAGGAATTCTATTGTGAAATAATTCATCGTAAAATTGAGTGAGTTAGTATACTTTCTAAATCCAACAGTCATGGTTTGATATCATATATGAATGTTATATAATTTATACATCTATTTTTAAATTGAGAGCCTTAATACAAATAATTAATGTGGTTAATTAATTAATTATGATTGTTTTGAAATAATGGGATTTATGGATTGTTGAATAAGATATTTAACTTTCAGGATTAATTGGGAAATAATTGGAAATGAGAAATTTTAATTCATTGAGAGAATATAATATGATAACATTGAGATAGTTTTGTTGTATGTTTGAATTTTAAACCATGATAAATTAATGGGGAATTTATTATAAATTTAAATGAACGATAATTTGGGATATGTAAGTATTTATTTATTTATCGCATAGTTAAATAGTGATTGAGAATAAGTAATTGGTAAATTAATGATTGAATGTTGAAATTGTGAATAATTAATTGATTTTATAATTAATTAATAATAATTGTTGTTTTTAATTAGTTCTTTAATTAATTAATGTCTTTGACTAATTAAATTATGAATTATTAAATGGATGGTATTTTTTGTGTTAGAAAAGGAATTCGACACTAATGGGATTTGGGATGTTATACATGGTGTTATACACTAATTATATAAATTAATTAACGGAATTCTGGGTGTTAGACATAGAGGTGTACACCGATGGGATTTGGGGTGTTAGACATGGAATTCTACACCAATAATACTACTTATTTATTGGTATTTTGGGTGTTAGACATGATGTTATACACCAATGATATTTGGGATTTTTATCATGGAGTACTACATCGATGATATATCTATATGTATTATTGAGTATTGGGGTGTTAAATATGGTGTTATACACCAGTGATAAATATAAATGAACGGGATTTTTGATGATAGACATGGAATTATACACTTACCTGGATATTAGGTGTTAGACATTGCATTTTACACACGTGAAATGATAGATTAAATGTATTTTTCATGTTAGTCATAGGATTCTAGAAAAATGATAAATATCTTTAAATTGTGAACTGAATGTGTTACACTATTTAAATTTTATTTTCCATGTGGTATAATAAAGTTTAATTGATAGTGTGACAATTTTTAAATGATGAATTGTAGTTATCTTATTTATACAACTCTATACACTTATTATTGACTAGATTTGTATTAGACACCAATGGTGGTTGTTTTTGAGTTGTAATCACATCCTACACTAGCTTCCTTGTTGGTACCTGAATAAATTTCATGGATTCAAGATATGGTAATTGAAAGGGACCTCTGTTATATGGTTATATGGTGATAGAGCATAGTTTAGGGTATATGAAATAGTTGGGTACCCTCAAGGGATTTGTTAGTTTCTTTCATTTGAGTTGCATTTTAGACCCATGACACATTCATCAACATACCATTTTTTCAACAAAGTATAATATTGTATTTGTTGGCATTGCTTATCACTAGTCACTAGTATTGATCATTGTAATATATATTCCCCCACTATTACATTTTTACTTCTTCTTGTGCATTAATTTCTTAAAAGATGGTATAGTTTCCCCACAACTCACTTACCAGATCAATGCTGCTAGTTAGCAGCCTCTGGCTTATGGGGAGGCTTGATACAGTCATTTGATTAATAGGCTTTGGACATAGGTGCATGGAATCTAGGATGGGACATTACAATGTGGTATTAGAGCCTAATTTTATTTTCTTTTTCTTTTTATTGCTGTTTTGGGATAGCTATATAGATGACTTTTAAGAGTCATTGCATGGTTATGAGCTTGTGTTTGGGAGTAACTAACCCATTTATGGGAGAGGGTCGAAGTACACATAGTGTTAATTGATGTGATTGTTGGTTTCTATTACATTTTAATGTTATTTTATCTTTGGTTACACACTTTTTTAGTGATGTAATTACATTTCAAAAAACTTTAAAAATAAACTCATGGCCCTGCATGGATGAAGAGTTTAATTGGATTGCATTATTCTATGTATTCTTGATAATTTTTTAACATTCATTATCTTATGAATTCATAGGAAAATAGTATTTCAGTATGTATTTTATCCTAAACTATTTTTCGTTATGTTGTAATTAAATTTTTAAAAGGTTCCAATATGATAAATGAAGTGGTAAGCTATGAATCAATGTGAAAAGTAGTGTCTAAATGAGAAAGGTGAATGTTGAAATGTTCTAACACTTGTTAACTAGACCTTGGTGTTGGGAAGTTAATGTTATTAATAATGCCGTGGTTTTGATCTGATGAATGAATTGTGGAAATTAATTGTTTTAGTTTCATGTGAATTATCTCTTGCCTAATTAACATATGGTTTTCTAATTATTCAATAGATTTTTGGTATGTAATTGTTGAGTAACACATCTATAGTGATACCTGTTTAAAGGATGACAAGAGAACTTGTATTTGGATGATCCTCTAGTGGTGCAACCTGAGGTATACAAAGTGTACGGTGAGGAAACATGGGAGTAGTTCAAATTGAACAACTCCCACTTCATGCAATTTATGGAAAGACATCGAGAGCGTGTTTATAATAGAATTTCTGACCTGATGAGGGAATTTTATTTGAAAGACACTCTGAATTTCATAATAGAAAGTGGGACTATAGGAGATGAGATCTCAGAAGAGTCTATCCAAACTATACCAGACCACCTAGAGACACTAGCTGGGTAGATATTCAAGATAGAAGCATACATGTTGCATGGTTAGGTTACATACTGGTTAGATGTTTAGGCACGAACAAATTAGGATTATATTATGGAATAAAATGACATTTAGAAGAATATCTTTGAACACTTCTACAAAGAATGACAAAGTCAGGATATGGTAGCTGAGTTCATGAGGTTGAATCATTGTAATATGTTTGTCAAATAATATGTTGTAAACATTATATATTTTCAATTTTTTTCTCCAGCATTGGTAAGGAATGATGTTATATCACCCAAAAAATATCAGGATGGACTTAATTGTGAAATTAAATCCTAGGTGAATATTTTCAGGTGGAACAAGTTTACGTAAGTGGTGAATTGGGCCATAACTTCTTAGTGATACTGGAATTAGTCTTAAAGTAGAACACAAGTGGTTATTTCTAGATTTGCAGGGTATGTAACTTCAGAGAGAAAGAAGAATCATTATTAGATCTTCATCTAGAGCAGCAAGAATTAGAGTGTCCATTAATGGGGTATAGGGTACTTAGGATCAAACCCATGTACTTTTCCACCAGCTTGGTAGGTCAGGAAACATTCAGAAACATTCCTCCCAACTACATACAGAGTCTTGCTCTTGTGGAAATAAGGTTAATCTACATAGGATCAATAGGAAACTATTATATTTAGGTTTTTATAGAGTATCTAGATAATCTCAGGGTGTAGGAAGTGTTTTTTCGCACCAATTCACTTTCGTAGCTGGAGTTCAACTAGTATAGGTGGTGGACGCAGTGATTCTAGGAAAAAGCACACATATCTACATAGTTGTTCAACTCTGGAGAGTCAGAAAACATCACAGGGTAGAGGGGGAGGATATTTACATATAGTGTTTCATATTCTTGTGGTTATAGAGGTTGGTATATCTATTGTGAGAGGTTATATTCTAGTAACTTCTATTTCAGTTTATTCAATATTTGATATCGGTGCCTCTTATTCCATTATATTTGAAAAACATGGGAAAAAATTTAGTCTACCGATAAATTATCAAAGTTGTAAAATTTATATAGATGTATTGTTGGGGTTAATGTCTAAGGACAACTTCTTATGTAAGAGATGATCTCTTAAAGTTGGGAAATATTGTTTTCTATGGGATCTTTATATTTTCAACATGACCAACTTATAAATAACTATTTTATAGACTGGCTAGTAACATATGGACCCAGATAGATTGTTACTAGAGGTGAGTGATTTTTATGTCCCCAATTGGTGACTAGAACATTCTTTATAGAGGAAGGGAAATCCATGCAGGTCAGGCAGCGCTAACTACTCAACAACTATGAGTTCTCACAGCCTAGGATTCTTGTTTATTATAGGATGACGGAGGAAAAAATAATGACATCCTTCTACATGTAGTGGATAGGTTTTAGGATTTCGTTTTTAAATATTTCATAGGGCTCCAACCTAATATGGATGTGGAGCTTTTCATTGAGCTCATGTTGGGGGATGAAAACATTTCAATTCCTCCTCATTGAATGGAACTAATTTTCAAGATCTCAAGACTCAATGGGAAGAATTTGAGGATATGGGATTAATCCATTCGAGTACATAACCTTAGGGATCACCTGTTATGATTTTAATGAACTATTTTGAGAGATAACACTTGTGTGATATTTATTGGTTATTTTAATAGATGAATATGAAGTGTTTGTATCCTTTTCCTCGTATCGATGATCAATTTGACCACTTGAAGGTATTTTTTTCTCGAATATTGAATTGAGAACTGGTTACCATCAGTTGAGAGTACATATTTCAGATATACCAAAGGCAACATTTAGATGCAGTTATGGCCTTCATGAGTTCATTTTAATGTAGTTTTGGTTGATGAACATACTTATAGTTTTAATGGCATTGAAGGATAGAATTTTCAATCCATACCTAAATCGTTTTTTTTTGTGGTGATCATGGATGATATCTTAGTGTTCACCAAGACTAATGGAAAACATACCCAACATCATGACATCATCCATTGTACACTAAGATTGCAACAGCTATATGCTAGGCTATCTAGGATTCAGTTTTGGAATGATCAGGAAATATTATTGGGGCACATCATCATAGAGGAAGGTGTGTTAGTGGTCCTAGAGAAGGTTTATGTTGTTGTTTCATATGATAAACCTATGAATGTTATTTATATTTAAATATTTATAGTGTTATCTTGATATAACAGAATATTCATTCAGTACTTTTCCCATTTGGAAGAACCACATTCTATATTGATCATGAAGGGGATAAAGTGGGATGGGTGAAAGCAGGTGAGATTTCATTCCAAGAGTTGATAAAGAAGACGATATTAATAACGATATTGATCCTACCTTTTCTAGTTAAGGAATACATAATTTATTGTGATGCTTTTGGGATTGGAGATGGAGTAATGATGATATAGGGAAATCATGTTGTACTGTATGAGACTCGGTAGGTGATGACACATGAATGGAAGTACCCCATGAAGGAAGTTGATTTTCCAACTTTCTTTAGGCATTTCTGTGTTTTCAGCACTATTTTGGGTTTAGAATTTTACTGTGTTTACTGATCTCAAGTGAATACATTATATCTTCTTTCTGCATGATTTGAATTTTTGGTTGTAGATATGGGTTAAATATATGATGTAATTTTATTTTGAGTTACCATATATTCTTTGGAATGGAAATAGTTTTTCTAACTATTTAAGAAAGGAGAATCTGACACAAATTGTACAAGAATATAGTGTTGAGTGGAATATGATGTCCCTGCAAGCAGTGATGCATGTGGTGGTTCTGGACTACTAGGAGTAGATTAATCTATTATTATTTTCCGAGGAGTCCACATATTTGAGATATATCAGATATGGTAGTATGAGGATCCTGAATTATTTTCATTGAGAGAAAATGTAACGAACCAATCATTTATGAATAAAATTTACATTATTATAATTACATTTCTTATGGATATATAAAACACATGAACTATATTCATTAATAAATTGTTATATACAATTTTAATTCATTTCCATTAAGTATCATTACCGTTGATAATATATTTGTTGTACAGTGAATACATGACTAGTATAAATAAAGGGTATTAAAAAATCCTTTTGACAGATACAAAATATGTGATGGATTCGAATAGTAGGATCATTCAAATTTAATCCCATTAATCAAATCATTCAATGGAGATATAATTTCTAGGATTTTACCTAGACCAATCCCATGTAGAGATCCAATAACTTAATCGTGAGCAAAACCATTTATGGGAGAAGTTCAGTCTCATCGAGATCATGACCCAAACCATGTTCTTAGAACTGCCCCAAGAAAGCCCCACCATGACACACCTTATTATAAGGGAATACTCCAGTGTAAAAAATGGATATGTATCAATACAATAGTATTTAATATTATTTAGATAATTGTTTCATTGAATAATGTGTATACTTTTATTCTATTTATGTTACCTTGTTTATGATTTTTCGCACACAAATAGAATATTTGGAAAATTAAGGAATTTGTTTTTGTGAATTAATTTATTTTTGAAATAAATAATATTTTAATGAAATATTATAATTAAATTTCTTTTTTTAAAATATAATTGAACATATTAGTTTTATTAAGGCAAATGTAATTTTTATTAGTGTTTAAAAAACTGTTTTTATTAAAAAATCATAAATTCTAAAAAACATTGGTTTTTATTTTATAAGAGAAAATGAAAATATTTAGAAAATTATATAGATAAGATGAATATTACTTTTTGAATCAGGATGTCTAAATTATCCCATGGTGAATTGAGACAGTCAATTGTTTTGGAAAAAATTAAATACTGAATAGATATATAATGTGTTTTATGACATCATAATGACCCAAATAGTGATAGAATAAAATGCTATAAACTGTATCTTAGACCAAATATATGTTTTAACTCTAAAATAATGTAATTTTATATATTTGTTTTATAAATACTTAGTGAATCCTCCACGAAATATTAAATAGTTTATGTTTTTTAAAGAATTTCCTTGACAGTGTAACTTGCCTCCATATAATCAAGGGAAACATTTTATTATGATCAGACCATAAAATTATAAAATAATTTTTTCCACTCCCCTTGTTCAAAAACCATAGGAAAATACCAGGGGATGATTTTTGGTTTCGAATATTTTATTGTGCACTGTCCAAAACCATAATAATAAAGAATTCCCCCCTTTTAATTATATAAAACCGCACAATATCTCATTCTAATTCTATAAAAAAAATTTAATATAGACCAAACTCCACCCCATACTCCATATAGTCCTCCCAAGGATTCCCAAATCTCTAATAAAGCATATCCCCATCCTTTTGGATCACACATTAATGTAATGGATCCTCACGTTCCTTTCCCATTTTTATCCAAGATTCCTTAAATTGTTACATTATTTTATATTAAATTAAAAATAATGGGGTATGAGTCCTCTCCTACCCCATAATTACCATGTTATTTTTAAATAATGATATACCCCTTTATCTCTCATTAGTACCTTCTGTGTACACCCATTACCATTCCAAAATTCGACAAGGGATTTCTCTCTTATCATTTCAATTCAATTATTTTTTTTATTATGAAACTAAATTCCATTTAATATGTTGCGATGTTATGTTAGATGATCATTATACTATTCATTTAATATGTAAATGATGAGATACCCCTTCCACACTCATCAACCCATTTTATGAATTTCTATTTAATGTCGTTATGTTGCTGAAATTATACCACAATTTTCCATGCTAAAGTCATCATGTACTGAATAAAAAACCCATTTATATATCAATGGCATTAACATTTTATTATTATGTAATTATTTACTTGGTAATTACATGTATTTATTCCAATTTCCTTTATGGAGTAATAAATTATTATTTTTAATGAATCGAGGTTGAATGATCTATGTGGCACACTTATACATGAAAATGAAATTATTATTAAGGGTGTGCCCTGATAGAGATCCAATGCATTGGGTAATATTTTTCACCATGATACACAATGTGAAATGAGAGTTTACTCATGATAATTAATGTGCAATGAGGTTTTACTCATGATAATTCGTGTTCAATGAAGGTTTACTCATTCTAATCCATCTATAGTGAGTGTTGACTCATGCTAATATCATGTTTTATGTTGTTTCTACATTCTCATGTTATGAATATCATTTTATATCCTTACTTTACGTTTAATTATCTCTTATTCTCCATTGATATGCCTATTATCATTCATGTATTGTCTTTCTCATATCGTTCCATATTTATTCCCTCACTGGGATTTATATCTCACCCCTTTCTTATGTATGTCCTCATGTTATCCCATGTAATGTTAAGTATGAAAGAATGTTGTGGTAATGTAAATGAATTTTTCAATAATGATGTCGTATTTCATGTTTTATGTTTATATGTGATTTTTCTATTCCTTAATGAAACTATACCTCTCGATCTTCTATGTTGTATTAAGTGAAACATTATGTAATAAAGTATTTTTATGTTTTAAATAAATAGAAAGGTCGTTATGGAAAACCATTATTGAAAGTCATCATTATATTGAATCATAGACGTGTGTGAAGTCATCTATGTAGTAAATAAATTTAATGTGCCTACGAGAAAGGGACATGTGCTAATGTGGGAATTCAATTCCTAAAATTGGGTTTTTTATCTAGTTGTGACTAATAAGTAAAATGACTAACAATGAATGTTAGGGTGGTTGAGCATGAAAAAGTAGATAGTGTGGGTCATGACTTGATGATACCCATGTAAGTAGGGTAATTAAGAGTATCAATGACATAGAGGTATGTCACATTTGTTTCCCATTCTAGGATTGATATGAGATGGAGTAACTATGGATTTTTATGTGGGTCATCCAAATACCCTAAGGAAGAATGAAACTATTTGGGATATTGTGGATCAAATGATAAAATAAAATAATTTACTTTCTATATTTTAGACGTACTGAGAGGAATAGTTGGGAGAACTATATGTTCGAGAGATATTCCACATTCATGTAGTGCCTCAAACTATTTTTTCATATCATGACCCATGTTTCACTTCACACATCTAGAATGGTGTATAGAAGGATCTTATCACACATGTTATATTGAAGAAAATCTTCCAAACAAACACAAATGGGAATTCAGAGTATGTTATTCAATTACTTGGGGATATGGTATGTTTTAGGGTTCTAGAATTCGCTGGGCCTTGGGAGATACATGTGGACTTCGTGGAGTTTTAATATAATAATAGTTATCCGAAAATGATATAGATTTCACAATACGAGGATCGTTTTTAGTAGGCCATATAGATCACAATTATGTTGGGTGGAGGGAAGTGAGTCATAGCTTTATGAATGAGTCTCATGTAGGAGTGACTATAGTTGGTGTAGCTGATTCAAAACCATATGGCTATGGTTTATTATTGATAAAAGTCATATAATTATTTATATTGACAGCATATAGAGTTTATAGAGGTTTATTTTTTATTCCTTTGTGTGCCACCTAGGATGGGTGGTCATCAAATATGGAGACATGGAATGTTGGAACCTAGGTTCTTTGGACCTTTTGAGGTTGTGGAGAGAATCGAGTCAACGACATACAAATTGAATTTTCTATATAAATATTGTGCTATTAATGATTTTTTTTATATTTCTCAACTACGGATGTATCATCCTGACCTGTCTCCTGTGATCAATTTTGATGATATTAATCAAGGGAAAGGTGTGTCCATTAAGGAGAAATATATAAGAGTATTGGATCACAATGAGAATGTTTTGGGTGGAATGACAGTGTCAATAGTTTCTATTCTATAGAAACATGGGCATATTCATGATGAATCATCCGAAATGGACATAGATATAAGGGCTATGTTTCCTGATCATTTCGTCTCGGAATCATAGGAATTCATATGAGTGTTGTTATAGAATGATTTGTTATATGTTGGGTAGATTCTAAGATATAGACCTTTTTTAGGGATGACATATGCTTTATTTAAGGTCCTCTTTAGTAAATATTTGAGAACATTTAATTTTTTGTTTTACCTTTGTGTGTGTTTGGGTGAATTTTGAAAAACATTGATGGAAAACGGTTTATCATGGTTTTCATATGGTTAAGGAAAATTGTGTGCCCCAACTCAGCAAAACATGCCACAAAACATAACGGCCTTCCAAATGGCTCGGGCATAGTTTAAAAACCATGCATCATGAAAAGGGAAATTATGCACATGAATTTTAACTTGCACACAGTTTGTGAATGGTTATGGAAAATCATCCATCCTTTACTATGAAATGTTGATCAAAATATTATGTGTTACTGAAAATTTGTTCTCAAATTTTCTAGACACCCATAACATCCCCCATTCTACCCTAAATCAATAAAACGCATTTTTGGATGATTTTAGTGCACCTTTGAGGGATTACAAGAACTTATGACTTCCAATATTTATGATTCAAGGTCAAAATTGAAGATCTAATATTCTCCAGATAAGTGGATCTTATCATGCTTCTTTTTGTTTCATTATCCTCCATTATCGTGTATTTTGGTGGGAGAATACTACTATAATTCTAGATCTAGATCCATATTCGATGAATCTAGATCATTTATTGTGAATCTAAATCCAATGACATAGATATATCATTTCTGATTTTATGGATTTTATATTGGAAATTAGATCTATTTCGTTTTGTTGCCTAATTTTGTAGGATTTTTGTTGGAAAATTTGTATTCAACAAATTGATGTAGGTGTTCTAATTTATAAATTCCATATTCATGATTAGATTTCATTTATTGACGTTTAGTAATTTTTTGTTCTATTCCTGAATATATATCCTTAATATAATTAATCAATGATGAAAAATAATTAATTTTTATAGTTGTAAAAATTTGGATTTATGGATTTCTGAATTATATAGTTAATTGTGAGAATTAATTATGAAATATTTGGAATTATGAAATTTTAATTAATCTTGAGAAGTGATTATAATGAGATTCAGAAAGTAATGTTATGTAATTTCATTTAAATAATGGGAAATTAATTGGCGACTTAATTATAAATTTAAATGATCAATATTTTGGTATAATTAAATGTTGAGTTAATTATCAAGTTGTCAAATAGTGATTGAGAATAATTAGTTGTTAAATCTAATATTAAATGTTTAAATTGTGATTTTTTACTTGATTATAGAATTATTCGATGGTAATTGATGTTGTTAATTAGTTTTTTGATTAATTGAAATAAATAGATTAATTAATTAATTTATTAATGAATAAATTAGATTTTGTGTGTTAGACATGGAATTCAACACTGATTGGATTTTGAGTGTTTGGAACGATATTCTAAAATAATAATAAAAACTAAGGGGATTTTGGGTGATAGACATTTAATTATATGTAAAAGGGATTATATTTGTTAGACATGGAATTATACACCAATAATATAAATTAATGAACTGTATTTTCATGGTTATTATAAACCAATGGGATTTTGGGTTCTTAACATGAGCTTCTAGAACAATAATAGATTTATCAGTATTCTTGATAATTGGGGAGTTAGAAATAGTGTTATACACCAATGATAAAAATAAATGAATAGTATTTTATGAGCTAGACATGACATTCTATAATGACAGGGATTTGGGGTGTTAGACATGGTATTCTACACTAGTGATAAATATAAAAAAATTGGACTTTGGGTGTAAGACAGGGTGTTCTACACCAATGATAAATATGTGTAAAATGGAGATTGAATGTTTGACTTGGCTCAAATTTTCTGGTATATATATCTAAATAAAGGGTTATTAATATTTTGATAATAGTTTAATTTTTCATTGTAAGTATATTATTTATAAAAATCTGTACAGTTGTTGTTGGTTGGGTTTCTTTGGACACAATTCATGGTGTCATACTATGTTGTACTCACGCCATTTTAGGGATACTTAATCAGTACCCAAATAGATTTCATGGATGTAGGATTGGTTTAGTACAATGGCCTAATGTTATATAGCTATGATGGGATGGATCCTGGTAGAGGGATCTATACATGGTTGGTGACCTTCTTGGGAGTTGTTAGTGTCTTAATTTTGAGATTCATTTTAGACATTTGACACATACATTGGAATAACATGTCTTCCTCTTTGTTGGATAATTTATTTTGTTGCATTATTTATCATGAGTTATTGGTATTGATCACTGTTATATATATGCCTATACTATCTCATGTTTACTAACACTAGAGAATAAATTTAATAATCGAGGGTATAATATCCACATGTTTGACATTCCCGACCCTCGCTACAAGCCGGTAGCCTTTGGAATTATGGAAAGGCATGAAAGAGTTCATGTGATTGACTGGCTCGAGGAACTGGTGCATGTTACATAGGCCAGGTTGTTACATTTTTTTATTGAACACAATAATCCATACCCCAAAAAGGTAGACATACAAAATTTTAATTACACACATATCTTATTCTCGTTCCAAATCATGAGTGGTACAATACCTCATTGTAGGAAAAATAGTTTGTGTCAATAATACATCACACGATCAATTTTCATAATAATATATCTTAATACTTCTCATGAGGTTTCAAAATAAACCATGTTTCTCTACCCTGCCTTTAGTTGATTAAAAATCGATTCGAAGTTAAAAAATTGTTAAAATTCATAAAAGGATAAATGACACTTAATATATTACAAGACCATTACCCCATCTGGGTGAGATCTATTAGTAGTGAATATTTCTTCAATAATTAATTCATGAAACATGGATAAATTCATAAAAAGTCAAATAATTTTGGATTCTAAAAGGCATTCCTCGTTTTTTAATATGAAATGAAATTAGAATCCATTTTAGGATGATGAATTATATTATTTTACTAGATCACATGGCACATTAACATAAAATATATGATATTGAATAATTATTTATATAAAGTTTATTCTACTTCATGACCCCGTAGGTTTTCCAAAAAACAATTATGTGAAGAACAAGATCTTCTTTTGACATAGAATGAAAAAAATATCATCCATGGATATCCCAAAAAATCAATACCATTGATTATAGAATAGAAGTGTATAAGATTAATTTTTATCATCTATAATTTTAATGTTCTTCATTAATCATAAACACAATTTTTTTCATTTTACAATTTCACCATTATTTCACACTACAAGGGTTGTTCTTACTTAAAGTGCACTATTACATGGTACATTTTGAACACATCATAAATAACCCAAATCTATCGATTTAATCTTTATATATACCATTGAGTTATCCTATGATATGGGTAACATTATATGTCTCTATTGGTATAGAAATTTCAATTAGTAAGATAGAAAAAGTGGTCCTTAAACTAAGAACATTTTGGGATAAGAGAACTAGTTAACATCCCATTAAAAATACTCTTAAAGGAAATATCCCATACTAATTAAGATAGAATATGAATTGGAGATTGGAAAAATCACTAGGAATATTTATTTCATTTGTGTATAGAGGTAGTTATGAGTATTAATTGGATTTCCAGTTTTCCCAAGTCGATGATAAAATTCTACGCATTATTCTTTGACCCAAAAAACAACCAAAAATTTCAATCACATCTCAAAAACCATAAAAATATTTGGAATATAATTTTATATAATTTTAGGGGACATCAAGAAAATTTTTCTTCTTCTATGTCCCATCCGAATTATTCCATATGGAATATCATTTTTGGAATGTCGGGTTGGTTATTGTAAATTTGATCGTATCATTTTCAAAGGGTGGATATGTTTCTTATCAATTAAAATTCCACCATCCTAGGCCTAAAACAATTAATTACGATGTCTTTATCTTTTATTATATTGTATCAAGGAATCAAAAATTCATATTAAGGTAGTTATTTTAGTGGATATGAGAATTATTTGTTTTTTGTTTCATTGTATTGTTATCTAGTCATTGTGTATTTGTAACATTATATTTCAATTGTATGTTATTCGAATAAACAAAGTCTATTAAAATCATCATAATATTTTATTTGTTAACATCTTGATACTATTTCATTATGTTGTTAATTTATTCACCTGTTGAATTTATAATTACTTTACACAATGGCGGGATATTCATTATTTTGATCATTTTTACTTCTTCAATTCCACCCTCGTCTATATACTCCATCCTTGAACTGAGATCATTTCATCAAAGGAGGTATAAATCATCTTATGAGTTGTTACAAGGGAGTATCAAATGTCATCAATGGATGTTTTTTGTCACTTAATTAATTTTTAATAACTTATTCTAATTGATAATTTCATTTTATGGTTTTAACACTTCTTCATTCTTGTTTAATTTTATGGCAACATAATACAAGTTGAAATATGAAAACATACCTTGTATTTCACATAAAATGATCCTCCATGTGTATAGGTGATTTGAATAATGATATTGTTGTTATTACAATAAAAATTGATGAAGTTGTTTGGATCTTCGGAAAATAATCAATATTGTGTTTATGAAATTGAAATTGTTAATAAGTAATTCTTTATAATTCCTCCCTTATAATAACCTATGATCAACACTCTATCATTAATTATATTCACATAGGAATAATATTATTTTCAACAACCCACATCATTTAAATAAAATCATGGACACCTTATAGAGAAAATGAATCCATAAAATGAATCTGTATGTCAGTTTATTGATAGGTCTCTGAGGATTTGTAAAAACATGCCACACTACAAGCAACCCCTTCAACCCAAATTTCTTTGGGAAATTTTTTTGAGACCAAATATTTGCACAGTTTTCAGGTTCCCAAGTAATTCATCTTGAAAGTACTTAAAATCTCTACTATTTCCCTTTTATCATTATCTTTCATTTTCCTCCTTCATTGTATCACTTTTATAGATGCATTTCAACCTATTACATATATTAATCAAACCATTTGGTTAGTGTAGACATTCCTAGGGTTGGATAGTCAAGTAAAAAAGGGGTAATATTTCAAATAGATCCTAATATTCATAGTAATCTAGATTCAAATATTCCAGACTTTCCAATTCTAGGTCTTAAAATAAACCAAATCATAATCCCCGTTGATATCCAAAATGAAAATTCAAATGACACATCCCCAAACATGGGGAATGTTGTCAATCAAATCATTAATGACTATGTCACACCTACATAGTCCAATCCACCACCTTGCATTATGTATGATTCCATATGAGAATACCACTATTTCCTAAAACTTTATTTCCTAAACCACTGTAAAAACTTCCGTGGTATCGATTTATAAATATTGTACCCTCATGTTAAGGAATTCAATAACATTTTTGAAACCATGTGACCAACACAAATAGTTTAGTCTGATATAATTTGGCTCGTTCCTTTACCACTAAAGTATCGAAAAATAAAATGGATAAAGAATATGATACCTACAATAATCCACTCTTGGTAAAAATTATAGTTATAATTATATAAAAAATATTTCCCCCATAAAAATATAATTTCACATAAAATTAATATCTATATTATTTTGAAAAATATGGGGAGTACTTTTATGAATCATTAAAAATGATTAGAGACAAACTGAACATGGTACTTAACAATGGATTTTCCGACCCAAATTTTTTCGGATGATCTATAAATTGTTTTGAGTGAGAAAAAAATAATTCAATGATGAGATGTGCAATGGTACCTCAAAAAACAATTCCGAAAATTACGATTTTGAGTTTCGAGGATAATTGACCATGTAAACAAAACATGGGGAATAACACCTTAGTATGAGAATCCATCAAAATCTAGTGGAATTATTACTATTAGGTAAATTGGAGTGCGTAGGGAAAATCCTGCTTCAATCACTACGATGTGTGGGGATATTGATCTTAGGAAGGTCAAAGAAATCCAATATTTTGGTCCATTTACACAATTTGGGACAAACATGACCATTAAAATAATAAAAGAACAACAAGAACTTCGATTAAGGATTTTGTTTTAGGAGGACCACTGGAAGAGGTCAATTAAATAAACATTAAAATCAACAGTACCAAAACACTGTCAATCCATGGTACAATGACCATCCAAGAGTCCATTTTAATGATAACAAACAACCCATCTAAAACCCAGTCAGTCACAAGGACCAAACCCCTACAATCCACAAATAGTAATATACCAACATCACCCTATCAAATACCAACAACCTTTTCAACAACCAGTCTGACTATCAATGTATCCTCCAAGTATAAAACAATAAATCAAGCCCCTTTCAATTCTATTAATCTCCCAACCATTGAGTAGTTATGTAATAAATTATAGAAAATGAAATAGCAGTATCATCATAGAAATATTACAGAAAACCATTACAAATATAAAAGTACCCATGATGAGTTAGGTTTACCAAACCCTAAGGACATAATCTAGCTACCCACAATCCTATAATCAATAAATAAAAGTAGTAACTCTCTTAAGAAGTGTTAAATCTATTGAAAAACTAAAAAACCATTCTAGAACCTTTAAAATAATCAAAATAACTTGAAAATGAGGATTAAACTCCATTAGATACTCAGAAATCCTTTTCGAGTATAGAAGAACCACAACCACGCTAAACAATCAAACTACCTTCTTCCTTAGCTCAATGCATGAGTGGAAAAACTAAACCATAATTGGATGAAACATCTAGAGAAATCACCTTTTAGGTTAAGTTGAACATTTATATTATCGATGAAATTAAATACATTCATGTCTACCACAAGTACCTGAAGTATTTTCTTACTTTTAAAAGGAATCTCTCATAGAAAATGCATGTCCTTTTAGATGCCAATATGAGTACCACCATTGTAGGAAACATTCCTCCTCAGAATAAAGACACTAATTTTTCATACATCAATCTCAGGCTAGTAGATTGAAAAGTTTTCAATGAAATTTCTGATCTAGGATCCAGTATTATATGCATTCCATATTCAATTTATTTCCAGTTTTGGCTCAACAAACTCAAACCCAATTATATCACCCTTCAAATTGATTATCATAGTGTTTGGACTCCTAAAGGGATCATAATCGATGTTTTTGTGAAGGCTTAGAATTTTATTTACCATATTTACGTTATTTTCCATGATAATCAAACAAGCTTTGGTCCTAGGGAAAAATCCCCCCATCATCCTTGTTTGTCCCTTTATTACAATAATCAACTCAGTCATCTGAGTTAGGAATGGGAACATTACAATAACGTTTGGAAACATGAGCATATATCTTAACATTTTTAATTAAAAGTCTAAAAATAGTGATAATGAAGAGATCCATATAGTAAATAGGATTCATATTTTTGATAGTTAACCAAAGAAACATCATATAATTGTTGAATGATTATTATGCAATGATTATAATGACTTTATTTGTTCAAATGAGGTAAATTTCTCTCCATCATTAAAATAGTTTTCACTAAACTCCATGGATTAATTTATAAGATCACCAATCAGTGATACCAATAGTGAAATAAAACAAATTACCCAAATACCAATTCAAGACTCTAATCTATAAAATTTGTTTGCTAAAAAATCTATTCGAATGGAAGAAATTAATTCAAGAATAATGGAAAAAACAAGTCAAAAAAACATCACTATATTTCATTTGAAATATTTAACCAATATGGTCTTGTATTTAAGGTATTAACATCTTCAATCAATTATTAATTTTTTTGGGAAAATTTAACCATTTATGTTGTCATTTCGTCTAATCTTATATCCAGTTTAGAGAGGATTCTTGCATATGTCCAATGAAATCATATGAAATAAATTAGATTCACCCTTTATGATATTCTCAGTATTAACCCACTCATTGGAACTAATAGTAATATTCTATATACAGACTCATAACCATGTCGACAATCTTATTAGAGACTGAATGGAAATATTATGGATGTGCTAAGGAAATAACATGTTAGGTTGTTGAAAATGGGTATATTATACCCTATGTTGAGAGTGATTTGGTAAAAAATACACGTTTCTCCAAATAATGATGTAATCATTGTGATCACCAATGAGGATGTTGATATTTTCACACAATGGTATGTAGTGAATGGATTGTTTTTATTAAGTATAGGATGTTAATATCATTCAATAAGACAAAGAATTTCTACTTTCACTTAATTGATCAAGTCCACACTTGAGTTGTAGCTTATTTGTTTTACTAATTACTTTATGGATGCTTAGAGTACAACCAAATTCAGGTCACTTTAGAATATCAAGGGAAAAACCTTCACCTATACATTCAGAATATTTTTCGTCAAGAACATGCCCATTGGGTTATGTAATTTCCCAGGAACCTTCCAGTTGGGCTTGATGGGAATCATCCATGACAAGTTTTGGGATTTTTTAGATTTCATTTTTGATGAACTCTCCAAATTTTGGAATACAATTGAGGGATTAATCATAAAAAATGAATGTTTTTTTCTACATTTTGGGATAAGAATAAAATCCTAAACTAGGAAAATATCAATTTTATGGTAATCGAAGGATGTGATATGGGTCGTCTGGTCTCTAGTAACGTCATTGAAGTTTATAAAGCTATGGTTTATATCATTCATCACCTTCCATATTGAAAATTTTCTTAGGAAGTAAGGTCATTATTAGGATATGTTGGTTTATATAGATGGTTAATTAGGAACATGAAATCCTTTTCTGAAAAAAATTATTACCTTTTGGTAAAATATTATCCATTTTTATAGATATAAACATGTGATGAACCAGTCTAGACACTCATGTCAGCTCACATCTCTCCACCTATCATGAAAACTTCAAATTGGAAAAATCGGATTTTCACCCATGTGTGATGTGAGTGACTTCGATATAGGATCTTTCATAGGAAAAAATTGTGATAAAACACTATATATCATTACATATGTAGGTAGATCATTAGTTGATTCCCATATAAGATACACCACCACTAAGAAAGTGTTAGTTTTTGTTGTCTTTTCTATTCAAAAATTCAATTCCAATCACTTTGAATCCCCAGTCATTTTCATCACGGATCATTAAAAATTGAAATAAATTTTCCAAAAACAAGTTACTAAGGCTAAATTGACTAGTTGGGTCCTTTTTCTTAAAGATTTTTATTTAAACATAAAGGGTAAAATGTGGTTTAAAAGGTTTTCAATGATCACCTCTCTTTGATGGAATTCAAAGGAAACTCTCATCACTTTTTTTCTCTAATTTATTTCCTAATGAGAATATGTATTCAATAAGTTATTACTCATAATATATTTATATAGAGAACCACTTGGTAAAAGGAGTCATTATAACATTCATAAAACCCCAAACTAAAAGGAAATTACATTCTAATTTAAAAAAATTATGTTTTTAGGGACTCATTTCTTTTCATGTTTTATCCATATCAAATCATTGGGAGATTGGCTCCCATGTCTGAAAAAGATTCCATATTAAATATTAATGGAGAGTATTTTAGAAGAAACATTTACACAATAAAAAACATTTAAAATTTACCCCAAAAGGGTTTTTACATTCCTAACCATACTATGTATTCATAAAACCTTTTTCAATGTTTTCTTCATTTTAAATAATTTGGATCCAAAACAAAAAGTAATCAAATTCCCCTTACTCCCATTCTATTCATAATTTATTTTATTATGGGTTAATTTTTTTCATGTATCCAGTAAGATCCCAAAACGTATTTTCATGTATGTTTTCCTTTTTTGTAGTGTTTTTATGGAAGAAGAGGTGATTCTGGATAATTCATAAGTACATGTCATGCACTCAATTACCGCGAGTAGTCGTGTGCTAGCTATTTATCAGTCGAGCACATGGCCGTGTGTGGTGGCCTGAAGACCACCTAATGCTTGGGCCAGTAGGGAAAAGTACAAGCCATGTATTTATGACGTACACATCGTGAAATTTCTTTTCATTTCATTAAACGTACTAGGGTCGTGTTTAATTGACCAAACAACCTTCTTATTGGTGTGTCTCATCCGAGAGTGACCATATAGCCATGATTCTTCTCTAACCCCTAACCGAGAATCCGTTATCCAATTCAACCACCATAGTTTGCATTGGTATCACCTCGGTATGCTCTTCCTTGTTCTAGAGCTTCTTTTACTAATTCATCCACTTTTTCATGATATCCTCAGATGAGAATTTTGAACATTTTTATAGATGTGTGATGATTTTGGGAAATTCAAGCCCAGAGGTTAAAATATAACAATCTTATAACAGCGAGGTAGGGGATTTGTTCCTTCTGTTGATAGTATTTGAGTTATATGTGCAAAAGTGACCAATACCCTTGAACGGGGTACAACGTATTTATGGTTTTTATACATGTTTATGAATGCTGCACATTTTTTGTTTCGATAGAGGTTATTTTTGTTTAAAAATAATTTTTTCTTTTTATGATATGGATGTTTTTCCAATGTTTCTTGTTTTGACCATTTGCTCTTTTTTTCATGTTGGGCTATTTCCATTCATTCCATACATAGTACAGTAATATTGGTGATTGTTTCAAACATGATGTTATTATTTAGACTATTTATCCATGTAGTTATGGAGGTTTACATTGGATATTATTCATTTGTAAGCTCAATTAACTCACACAGGGCTGTGATAACATTATGTAGTAGACCATAGAGTGAATGGATGTAAGGGCTTCCCCAGAGTGTCTATTTTCACTATTACGACGTGATACCATATGAGGAATTAACTTAAGTGCTTCCTAAGAGTGTCTGTACTTTCTCAACGTGAGACATAGGGGTAATGAGACATAGATAATTCCCCATAGCTCCTTTTAGTTTCTGATATGATACTATAGGGGGGTAATTGATGTCGAGTGCTTCCTCAGAGAGTCTATAGTTTTGTAGATTTTAGGGGATAGACAATAAGTACATCCCAGAGGGTTTCTTGTGCTATTTGGTTCAACTAGAGGGGTTAGACTATGAGTAATTCATAGAGGGTTACATGATTGATATTAGTTGTTTCATGATATATGAAATTGAAAGCTTTGAAACTTTGGATTTTTTACTTTTGATAACATCCTTGTTTACTGCTTCTTTTTTTATTATTGCCTGCAATATATATTCATCGACTGTTAGTAATAGATCATTTTGTGGTACCCTATTGGGATTTATTATCACACCATGTTTGGGCCATTCTTTTGGGCCAAAAAAGATTATATTGCTGCAGGTATAGATAATTTAAAGTGACCTTATAATTTAGGTACTTGATTGATGTTGAGCCGGAGAGAATGAGACCAAGCTGAGTCTTGCGATGCTGAGGAATTGTCTACTAGTTTTTCATGTACTTTGGTTTAGTAATATATCTCAGCATTTTGACCTGTTTGGATTCGTTCCTAGACATATGTATCATGAATCATTCATATATATGTTCTCCAGTTGTTATTACTTCTATCCATCTAATGTTTACTATTGTATGGTATTATTACTGCTTATGTTGTTCTTATCCATTTACTTCCACTATGTTACTCTTCCAATGAGAGAATGGTTTCCCCACTATCAAACCCAAGGCCCTCTATAAAAGACGGTATTATCAGGAATTAGGGGAAATGTGCTTGAGGCCTTGTGACAAACTGGGTACAGGGCGCCTAGGGGTGCCTTCCAGAACCCAGACGTTACAAAGTGGTATTAGAGGAATTCTATTCTTATTGACTTACTGTTTGGACATTATAGATAGGGATATGATATAATATGTAATTTTTAATATTTTGTGCCTGAGATTAGCTAACTCATGTAAAGGGAAAAGAAAATTTACCTCGTTATTGAAATTTCCCTTGTTTTTTTATTTTACAGTTGATTTATTTTCACCATGGGCTGATTCACATGTTTTCTGCTGTTATCATTGATGATATTGAGGTTCTATTTCTGTCTGAACCCGATGAGATGAGGGTATTCCATCTCATGCATCAAATAAAAACATGCTGGAAATCACATGTCATGCATTCATGCCATGTCATATAGGGTGAATTAGTGATTTCATGTTGTTGTGATTGATGTTGTGCTAGATATACATGTTGTGTTCTTTTGTTCAAGAAGGAATTGTTTTCCTTATGTACATGTCATTTATTGTATTTACACACTTTGTAGTTTCTATCAATTTCAATGGATGTGTAAGAAAAGACACGAGATAGGGAAATTATTGGGGGAACACGCCGTGTACCAGTTGTACATGTCGTATTGTGTTGACCATGTGTCTGCCCATGTGACTAATGACACAGATGGATAAATATTCGGTTATACACGTCGTTTCAATTTTGAACATTCCATGTAATTTCCTCCTGGAATCCAACTGTGTAACTAACAACATGGGTTAGGGAAATCCTTCAAATACATGTCGTGTATGTCTCAAACATGCTATGTAGTGTGAGACATGTAATTGTCCGTATATCTAACAACATAGGTTGGTGATGTTCATCTAGTACACAACGTGTCTAGCACTAACACGCCATTTATTCTTGTTCTCGGTGAACTTTTTGGATTAGCCGTGTAAGGGAACTCTGGCAGGGGAAGAGGATTCAGGTACACATCCTGTACTGGACATACACGCCATGTATATGTGTTTTGATAATCTTGGAAGCCTTCTTTATCGTGTCCCATTCTCAGACATCTAGTTTTCAGTCCTTGGTAATCCTGATCTAAACTGTGTGCTGGACCTTTCAGAGTCATGTCACCAAGATGTCCCTCTGTTTTACGCCAGTTGCAATGCGGTGATCATACACTGGACATGGCTGATCAAGGACTTCTAGCAGATCCAATAGTCATGCCAGTATTGGAAGTAGCCGCTTTCCCAAACCCAGGAGCTGATGTACAATTCCAAGAAGTCTTTATGTGGTTCTCGCAGACCATCCATGGATTACTTCATCATGCCCCATCTATAGAAGAGTTGACGTTAGGTTTTTAGTATCAATAGAATCCCACTTTCACAGGGGAAGGAGGACCTCAGGCTGTAGAGTCATGGTTGGAGGCCATAATTTATATCTTCGAGAATCTATAGAGGAGAGTCAAGATCACTGCGTATATTCTTTAAGAGTCCGCCAAGAGAAGGTGGGATGTGATCTCATAGGCGGGACACCAGTAGGTCAAGTCTTGGGATGAGCTCCAGTCGGCCTTCTTTGACTACATCTATTCGAAGACATTGAGGGCTGATCGAGCCTTCAATTTCATGATTCTAGAGCAGGGTACTCTTTAAGTTATGGAGTATTCCTCTCACTTCATAGAGCTACAACGTTTCATGCATATCCCTGGAGGTGATGAGTTATTCCTTGAAAAGAAGTGTGAGGATGGTCTGAGTCACAACATCTTATCTCAAGTGAACATCTTCAGGTTGACTTCCATCACTTCTATAGTCAACTAGGTGTTGATCAAGGAACAAAATATAATGTATTCAAGACTTATAAGACTGGGAGGCTCGACATCTAGAGTTAGTATCCCTCTTACTGATAGTAGGAAGTGCCGTAGGGAGTCCTCGCGTGGTGATCCAAGGAGGCGAGGAATTTCTTCTTGTTGTTAGGTCGTATGCTACCACTATGGGAAGAGTGGGAATACATGGACACATTGCTTGACAGACATAGTAGAGTTCTGATCTTGAGGCAAGATGGGTCATCATCAGTGCATCTGTTAGATCGTTTCACCAGTAGTTAGTGGCAGGGGTTCTTCATTGACACCTCATCTTGGAGCAACACCACCAATTTATTACCTATCTGGGAACTAGAGTCCTTCGGCCTTTCTAGCCGAGGTGGAGGTTGTGGTGTTGGTAGCAAGTCATTAGGATTTCAACGACCACAGTGTGGATCATCTCAGGGTGGTTAGGTAGGGTCACAAGGCCGTGATTCATGTTAGACTTTTATTATGGGGATTACCCAATAGAAGTAGGATCTCGGTCCTTCTACAGATCATGGTACGATCTTAGTGTCCTCAGTTTTAGATTACACTATTTTTGAAATAAGGGGTTCTAATAAAATTATATATTTTGCTGTTGTGGAGAAATTTGGGCTATAAATCTTTTCATCTGCTGATATCTTGAAGCTAGAAACGCTGTTGGCGACTAGAACAGGCGGTGTAAATCATGGAAAGGAGTGCCCTATAGAGGTGGGTGTGTGTCACTTCTTATTGGAACTCTATATAATAGAGATCAAATGCAATGATTTAATTCTTAGAATGTCTTGGTCTGTTCCCTTCCAAGTAGTTGTAGACTAGTATAACTGTAGGGTGAGTATCACATCACCAAAGGCCAGATCGTTTCTTCATAAGTGTGAATGGGTTGTCTGGGCGGGTAGAGTAGGACCCGAGTATCATGGTTTGGGAGGCGTTACATCCTAGATTTCTATTCTATATCTAGATGACTAGGGGACTTCACAGTTAGACATTCTTCCAGTGGTCGATCATTTATGAGATGTATTTCTAGAGGACTATTCTGGTTTTCCTCTAGAGAGAGAGGTAGACATTTCGATTGAGTTTTTTTTCAGGGGTAGAACCAGTGTTCATTCCTCCTTAAAGGATGGATACACCAGAGTTACAAGAGCTCATGAAGTAGTTGGAGGAGTTTCATGATAAGGGTTTCAGCCGACCCAATACATGTCCATAGGGTTTTCCCATCCTATTTGCAAAGAAGTTGAAAGTTACCCTCCTAATTGTGTGTGGATTATCGGAAGATAAACCAGTTGATTGTCAAGAACTGATATGACATGCCAAGGAATTATGATCACTTTGATCAAATGCGAGGAGCTCGGGTGTACTCAACGATTGACTTGTGGTTTAGATACCATCATTTGCATGTTAGACCATCAGATATACCTCTTATAGTCTTCCAAAGTAGGTATAGTCTATATGAGTATATGTTTATGTCGTTCGGTCTCACGAACGTGCCTCAAGTTTTCATGGCACTAATGAACCGAGTGTTCCATCACTACCAAGATTCATTCGTGGAAGTCTTTGCAGATGATATATTGGTGTACTCTCACAATCGACACGACCATGGTGCCAATCTTGAAATCATTCTGTGTACACTAATAAAGCATCATTTATATGCTAATATCATAAAATTTAACTTTTGGATGGATCATATTCAATTCTTGGGTCATGTTATCTCAGAGACAAGAGTATCAGTCATCCCAGAGAAGGTGAGAGTAGTAGTTTCTAGGGAGCAGCTGAAGATCATCTTTGAGGTATGATGTTTTATAGGACTGGTTGGATACTACATACACTTCATACAGGACTTTTCATGACGAGAATCCCAACTGATGGGTCTGACTAGGAAGGGTGCAATGTTCATATGGTCACACTCTTGTTATCCATACTTTCAGGAGTTAAAAGGGAGGTTGACATCAGCACCGATACTAGTTGTTTATTGAGTAGAGAAATAGATATAGTATTTACTGTGATGCATCATGTATCTGGTTGGGAGCGGTGCTTATTTTATGGGAAGGATTCATTGTTTACGGATCTCAAAATTTGTTGACAAATGAGAGGAATTATCCAATGCACGAATTTGAGTTGGATAATGCTCTTCATGATTTACGCTGTTAGAGACAATATCTTCTGAAATTGAATTTTGTGGTTTTCACAGACCAAAAACGTATCAATTATATCTTCACTTAGTGTGACCTGAATTTGAGAAAGTGAAGGTGGGTTGAGTATATTCAGTCTTTTTACATTGACCTTGCCTATTCGCCTGGGAAAGGAAATTCCATGGATGATGCGTTGAGCAGGAGAACACAGATACGGGCAGTTCAGCAGGCCAGTAGTGAGTGGCATCTTATGGATCTATTCTCTAATATGAATTTAGAGGTGCATGACAGGCAGGGGCAGGCATTAATTTCTTTTTTAGCTATTACCTATACTCTACCTGATCGTGTCCGAATGAGACATATATGAGATTTAGAAGGCCTAGTCCTATGGAATGTGTGTCAGAAGAGAACCATATTCTTGGAATGACAGTATGCATGGATGAGATCTTGCATTTTCAGGGGAGGGTATGGGTCATCCTAGAAATACGTGAGGAGATGATGCATGACATTCATTCCTCAGTTTGGGCAGTGCATCCTGGTTTCACTAAGATGTATCATGATCAACACTGTCATTATTGGTGTCCAAGTATGAAGATATTTGTTTCTGGTTTTGTAATGAGGTGTTCCTATTGTTATTATGTGAAGGTAGATATTCATCAACCAGCATGGATTTTGCAGTAGTTACCCATTCCCGAGTGGAAGTGTAATGATGTCACTGTGTATTTTGTGATGGGTTTTCCAAGATCACCTCGACGAAATGATATAGTATGGGTTGTCATTGATAGACTCACCAAGGATTATTAATTCTTACCGATCAAGGAGAACATTAGTGTTGATGAACTAGAATTTTTTTACATCTGTGAGGTTTTACATTAGCAAGGGGTTCCACAATCCATTGTTTCAGTAAAAGACGCACGTTTTACTTTTTGGGTCTGGAAGTGGATACATAAGGTTTTGTGTACATAGGTACATCTGAATACAACTTACCATCCCCAGACAGATGGCCAGTTCGAGCCAATGTTTCAGGTTCTTGAAGACATGCTCGGACCATGCATCCTGGATTTTGGAGTTTATTTGGAGAATCACACACCTCTAGTGGAGTTTTCTTAAATTAATATTTTTTGAACAACTATTATGATAGATCCTTATGAGGCTTTGTATGGTAGGCCATTCTCATCACCATTGTTTTGGATGAAGGAAGGAGAGGCTGCTATGCTGGGACCTCATCTTGTCCAGGAGGCCACAGAGCAGATAGATTTTATTCGAATGTGGATGGCTACTTCACAGTATTGATAGAAGTATGATGCTGATTTCTGTAGATGAATTCTGGAGTTCAAGGTTGGAGATTAGTTTTTCCTGCATGTCACACTGAGGATGGGACACAGAAGGATTAAGAGATAGATAAGCAGTCACCAAGGTACATCGGTCTATTTGAGCTGCTGGAGAGAGTTGGTCTGGTTTCCTATTGGTTGATGTTACCTCAGAGGTACAAGGATAAGCATGATGTCTTCCTTGTTTCTCATCTTCAATGTTACTTCTCAGACCCTTCACATTTTTTCCAACCCAAGGTGGTTGAGTTGGAAGAGGAAACATCATTCGAGAAACATCCTATCCAGATTGTTGATCGATGTACAAAGGTTCTCCATGGCCAGTCTAAACCTCTGGTACAAGTGCTATGGCAGCACGGGGGAGTGCAGTACAAGACCTGGGAGAGGGATGCTGAGGTACGATCGGAGTGGCTGGAGTTGTTCAAGGATTCTTCAACTTCTCTTCCTTGCTAGGGAAATTTAGCGATAAATTTCATTAAGGGGGGAAGTTTTTAAGACAAAAGATATTATTTTAGGTATGTTTTCCTATTTATGTTGTATTTATGTAAAAAGAGTTGTTTTTGGATGATTCTTAAGTATGTGCCATGTACATCATGAATACACGTCGTGTACTACGATATTGTGTGTAGCAGTGTGCTGGCCGTGTATCTGCCAAGCACACTGTCATGTGTAGTTATATAGAGACCGCCTAATACAGGTTTCAGTGGGGTCATGTACATGTCGTGTACTTTCTTTCATTCATTAATCATACTGGGAAAACACCTAATCAACATAAAACACTTCTTCTAATTATATCTCATCCGAGAGCGACCGTACTACCATGATTATTCTCCAAGCCCTAGATAGTGAATCCATTCTCCGATTCAATCATCGTCGACTGTGTTGGGATCAGCTCGGTGATCTCTTCCTTCTTCTAGACCTTCGCTTCCTAATTCCTTGTATTTCTCATGTTATCCTCGGTTGAGTGTTTTGAGCAGTTTTGTTGATCTACGGTGTTATTGCGTGATTAAAGCCTTCAGTTTCATGTATAATGATCCTACAACATTGAGGTAGGTGGTTTGTGCCATTACATCAACTTTAATTGAGTTATATGTGCAAAAGTGCTCAATACCCATGAATTAGGTGTTGTGTGTTCATGGTTTTTAGCCCTTTTTATTCCAACTATTCCTTGATTGTTTGGAAAGAGGTAATTTTTGTTTACAAATAGGGTTATATTGTTAATCTATGGATGTTTTCCCATGTTTTTTGTTTTGACCATTTGGTATTTTTTTCCTGTTAGGATATTGACTAGCTTTCCATGCCTAGTACTGTTGGATGCGTGATTGTTTCTGACATGCTGTTATCCTATAGACTATCTAGTGAAGTAGTTCATGAGGTTTACTTTGGCCTTTATGTATTTTTGGGATTTATTTACTTACACAGGTCCATGAGAACCTAGTGTAGTATACCATAGGGAGATTGGATGTAAGGGCCTCTCCAGAGTATCTAATTTTACTATTACGATGTGCGATCGTAGGAGGAATTGACGTTTGTTCTAACTATCAGTGTCTTAAGTTCCTAAATGTGGGAAATAGGGGGAATGAGGTGTAAGTTCTTCCCTAGATCACCTTTTAGTTACCAATATGACACTATAGGGTTAATTGATGATGAGTGCTTCATCAGAGAGTCTATACATAATCTGAACCAGATGGATTAGACTGTGAGTACTTCACAGAGGGTTGGTTGTGTTGTTTAGTTGAACCAGAGGGGTTAGGATGTGAGTACTTCCCAGAGGGTTACCTTATTTAAATTAACAGTTTCTTGGTATATAAAAATTAATGAATTGAAATTGTGGATTATTTACTTTTTAGTAGTTCCTTTTTTATGGATTATTTTTTATTATTGCCTGCCATATACATTCCATGACTTTCAGGCACAGATATTTCGGTGATTTCATATTTGGATTCAGTATCACATCCTGTTTGGACCATGACTTTGGGCCTAAACAGATTATTTTTCTATAGGTATAGATAAGGGCTAGAACCCTTCTACATCAGGTTCATTATTTCTGTTGAGCTGGAGAGCATGAGACCAAGCTGAGGCTTGTGATGGTGAGGAGATATCTACCTGTTTTTCTTGTACTTTGGTTTAGTATTGTAGTTCAACATTGTGACTTTTTGGGATACTTTCCAAGACCTATATATCTTTCATCATTCATATATATATGCTCCAGTTGTTATTACTCCTAGTCTTCTAATGTGTTACTGTTGTATGGTATTATCACTATTTACGCTTTTGTTGTCTGTTTACTTCTTCTGTGTTACTCTGCCAATGAGGGCTATGTTTTTGCACTATCACACTCAAGGCCCATGCTACTAGTCAGTAGCCTCTTGCATTCAGGGAACAACACTTGAGGACATGTGACCAACCGGGTATGAGGGACCTCTAGGTGGATTCCAGAACTAGGATGTTACATATCCCTCCCTAAATATTGGTTATATATCCACATACTTCATAGATCTTAATTATGTAGTCAAATGGGTTGAGAACTTTCCAACCAAGTCAAATGACTATAATGTAGTGATCTAATTCCTAAAAGAAAACATATTTACTAGATTTGAAATTCCTAGGGCTACCATAAGTGTTTTTGAACCCATTTATACAAAAATCCCATCATAAAAATCATATCTATATATGGTATTTCACACAAAAGGTTATACTACCTACCATCCACATAACAATGGTCATGTTGAGTTTCAAAATTGTGAAATTATGAAAATTCATAAAAAATTATCGACACCTCTAGGAATAATTAGTTTAAGTCACTCTTGTATTCTCTTTGGGTATATTAGAAAATATTCACAACAATCCTATTAATGTCACTAACTTGTTTTTTTATGGAATATGATGCCATTTACCTATCCAATTTGAAAATAAAACTTTATGGGAAATAAAAAAATGTACTTTGACATTATTTTATCCAAAAAAACAATGATATGTATTTACATAAAAGTGATTGGATGGAGGCTTATGAAAATTAAATTTTCCATAAAGATATATATTGATCTTAATAATACAAAAAAAAATAATGTAAAACTCATTAAATATGCAAAATTCACTCTCTTGTATTGATCAAAACATTATTCACACCCTATATTTTTAAGGTCTCGATGGTCTGTCCCATACATAGTAAAACTTGTGTACGCTAATGGGGTAATAGAGATTTATGATAAAAATAGTGATAATGTATTAAAATTAAATGGACATAGGTTAAAACCATTTACAGAATAATTTATTAAACAAGAAAAATATAAGGATATAAATGGACCATCCAATGAACCAAAAAAAATATTTTATATTTATGGTACATGTAGGGTTACAACATTATAACAAATAGCTCTAAGGGAGGAAACCCTACCTCTACCTATAGATTTACTAATTTTTGGGAGTTTCAAAATAAATAGGTTCATTTTTAATCATTTTTTAATTGTTTGATTTTAGTAATGGGAACTTATCAGTGTTTCCATTGTTTCGATTTTGCGTTGTGTATGAGAAGTAGGGATGGATGAGGATAATTTTTTTTAAAAAAATCACCTATATCCAGAAATTAAACACCATTATACCTTCTACTATGGGGCATCCAAGAATGAAATCAAGATTAAAGGACAAATTTGATGTTGCGTGACCTTCGTCATTATTCCACTGGGTGGAAATGTTCCATTTCACATTTTCATATTTTAATTTTGGAACTCCTTTTATCTACCACTACACCCTCGTAATTTTAAATTTTTTTAACACCAAGTACAATATTACTCTATATTGGGCGTGAAATGAATGAAAATAATTCGAGTCATATGAAACATTATTTTCATAAATATAAGGGAAAATTTATTTTTCTTTGATCATTATAATAAACCTTGTAAAATCTTGAACTGAATAAAAAATAAATTATAATGTTTCAATGATATGATTAATCAATGTATATTTTCTTGAGAAAATAGTAAAGAAACTTTTGTATTTCTATTGTAAGTAATCACCATTTTTATTCTCATATTTTCAATAAAAAAAATTCACAACATACTCCCTTTGGATTGTGGGGTAGTAGTTTGAGTTCTTGGGGTCCAATGAAACATAACATAGGTTTGCTGATCATTTTAATTTTAACACGAGTACTCAAAAAATCAAAAATATTAAAATATAAACCAACAAGAAAAAATACATTTTTGACCAGATAAATTAAATAACCTAGTGTGAGGGTTTCGACACACAGGGATCATGATTCCATAGTTTTCTAGCCCATAGTTAGAAATTTTATAATTTTTTTGGATAATTTTAATTTTCATTTGAATTGAGTAAACTCGAGATGATTCCTAAGTATGTGAGCTTAACATGGTTACCTATGGGCTTTTAGTATGAGATTAATCATAAAATTCATACTACAAGATTTGACTTGATTGATTTCAGTTTCAATTATTATGAGAAAATTGTAAAAAACAAAAAAAAAACAGAAAAATGTGAAGACTCATCTTACACTTAAAATTTCATTCAACATAGAAATTACATTTTTCCCTTGAATAAAAATTTACCCACTTTTCAATCATTATTCACAACACATCATCATACTTAATCAAAATTAGATAATTTTTTACAATGAATTTGGACAAAAGAATGGGCTTAGGTTTGGGAAATGGTTATGAACCTCTCTTATGTTAAATTAATTTTATGGGTTTTATAATTGTTTGGTATGAGGTATTTTAGTTAAATTTGGATAATAAATTTTATTTTTAAAAGGTATCACAATTACATATATTTTAGATACATTTTTCTCTGGACATTAAAAACTCATGTTGGGGTGTTATTAGCCACTAATAGTGGCTAACATTCATTGATATCAAATAAAATTTTTAGGTAAATCATTAAAAATAAACACAATTTTAGTACATCATACAATTTGAACGGTAGTTAACATTATAAGGGTTTTTCATTCTTAAATTACAATATTACATGGTAGGTTTTTGAACACATACTAAATAACTCAAATGAATTGATTTTATATTCATAATTGAGTTTTATTCATCCCATTTTATGAAGAAAATTCCACATTTCTTGAGTTTTTTCCTTAGAATTTAGACATGTTGTTCATGATGCGTGGAATAATAGTAACCATCAAATTATTTATTATATGGATATGAATTGTGTGTAATCCTTCACATCGAGATCACTATTCTTATTTTTTACCCATAATGATGTTTTTTATTTTTATACAATTTCCAATAGGTATATTCATGGAACCAAAAACACCAATTGGATCTACATCATTGTGGGCCGACTTTCCAAAGGAAGTCACTCATCACGGTTTTTGGCTGATAACGCTTATGAATTTGCATTGGTCGAGAGGATGGGAGGTCAGTCACATTACACCATTTAAGGGTAATTATTTCATGCTATGGAACTCTATTATAGATTTAAGATATATTCGTGAATAATTTAATAATTCCCATGTCTGACATGGAGTAAACCTGAGCTAACAATCAATTAATATCTTCTGTGGGATATCAAAATCATCTGTATTCATGTTAAGTCATCCGTTAATAGATAACATCAATATATACATATGGTTCTTCATTAATGATATAGTCTTACATTCTTCTTAATGATTCTCTGTTCATTACTATGATAGTTTTAGTTTTCTATCCACTCAGTGGGGAACTATATAGTATATCATTGTCTAGGAAAAAATGATTCAAAATACATTATATCTTCATATAGGTATAAAATAGTTTTTTTGATGTTGAGATAAGAACCATGAATGTAATTCCTATGTATCCTTATGAAATGAGCTAGAATCGACATAGTTTGGTGCCGCTTAATGTGGGACAACATACTTTTTATGACCATTTTATATGGACCAAAGAATATATATTAACAATATGTGACATGGATATCTAGGTGGAGGGTTCCTCTCCAAATCTTGTTGCGTGACATATATTGTGGTTGCCCCGGGGAACGTAGATAGAGTATGGATTCCCATGTGGAATAAGACACTACTGAGAATGTGGCCTAGATGATAGGGTTTATTTATGATGTTGGGTTTCGGCCTCACGTAGGGCTCCCATGTATCCCATTTTGAAGGAGAATCAAATCCCACATTGTTTGATAATTAATATTCTCACATTTGGAGATCCTATCAATATTTGTATAAAATGGGACTATTGATCGTGGGAGGATTTATTTAGGGATTTCACCCGAGGAGGATACCCATATAGTAGGATTGAAATGGGGGATTATATCTATAGATAAGGACCATTTGTATTGATGTTGGGGATTATTCTTGTGGAGGATTCCCAGAAAGTTTAGTGATATGATTCAAGATTACTCTTAAGAAGTATGTCCATGAGATATTTGAGTTAGGGAAAACTAATAAGGAGAATTACCAAGGGATATTTGGGATTGAACATATGGTATGATTATACATAATTTCTAAGCACACATGATTGAGGATCAATGTGAGAAATAATAGATAATAATATATCTGAATACTGCGCAATCCATATTCATCTAGAGGTGTCTAAGGTGAAAACTCACAGTGGGGAAGGGATAAGCTATTGAATTTTCCTATCTCCTTGTTTTTTTATAGACTAAATAGTCATGTTTAGTTACCATATTGGTAAAATTCTGAGGTCGATTGTTGAACAGGCCGCTGAGGGTGTAATGGTAGACAAGTGCATATAGCAATGAACCATTAAATGATTCCCTTCACAATGAAGTAATAAAGGTGATTTTCTATGGGTCCAGCCTAAGTTTATTACTTAGCTATGGATTCCCTAAAAATTGTTCAGCTGTAAGAGAGGAGGGGCTCATTTTATGTTGAATGGAAAATCAAGTGTCATCTATAATCTCCCTAATAGGAATCAGTGGTGTCTGGTCTTAGAGACAAGAATGAGAGGACATGGACCTATCCCCAAAATCCAGATTGGTAACTCCCAAAATGATTCTCTATTGTCAAAATACTCATATCCATGGAAATTAAATTCCATATATTCCATAATTACCAAAAACCATTGGTATGAAAAGTGTGGGAAACCTCTTACCATGGATGTAAAAATCCAAATTTGAGACACACTGGTGTTCATTTCCCCTTGGTTTTTCATGCTAGGAGGTCTTGGTGTAGGTTTCCACTTGGTCTCATTAAGAATAGAGAACTAAGGTAGAGGGTCCCCTATTATGGATGGATTTTCATAGGTCTTAATATTTGGAAGAAATAGGAGTCTCGTAGAAGGGGTGGTCCACGCAGTCGAGCAAGGGTGAACTAGGAATCACCATGGGAAATGAAATACTATAGAGGTTATACTTTGGAGAAACATTGCTAAAGCATTCGATGGTCTCCACAGTTGTTTATAATGGTGACTTTCATATTCCCCTTGTTAAATGGATATTTGGATGAATGGATAATGCAGGTGTTGCTTATTTAGAACACTTAGAGGACTTGAGTACCACTATCCCCCTTAACTCTCACTTAATTATGTTTTAGAAAACTGCCATGATAATTTTTGAGGACATAGGGGATGCACTAGGGTTATTAGAGAAATAATTGGAATTTAGAAAACTCTTTCTATCAAATGGGGATCCTAAAGGTTCTATTAGTTGGAAAATAAAGAACCTTGGGTGAAGGTTCAACCTCATGTAGGTGTGGTGTGCATGTCCCGTGTGCAAGTCTCATACCCTGGTACCCTATGCACCGACTATTTCATGGGTACCTACGTGAATTTCTCCTTGAGAGCATTGAGATCCTTGGAATAACTTCATTTAATTTCTTCTACTTTTCATAAGGAAATTACCATTTTTTTCATTCCATCCATTTCACAAAACTGATGGTCCAAAAAATACACTCTTCAAGATTTGATATGATGCGATGTAAGAGGGTCCAAACCTAAGGAAAAAAGGATTAATATGATAGATGAATCATGAAATTCTCTAAACAAGGGAATTATGTCAAGTATTCCATGAAATATTTTTCACACAAGTAGGTCTCTATGCCTTTAAATAGGTCTTCATTCTCATAAAGTACCCACAAGAATCCAAAAATTCAAGTCTCCCCATGCAAGTGCTTCATGAAGATTTTACTATTGATTCTTACAAAAAGCCTTGTTTTCCCATTTTCAAAATGTATTTAGTTCGCAGTGTACTAGTTATTGGGAGTGACTATTGTAACACCCTAGGTAAATAAAGAATATGACATCTTTATATTTATCCATATTTTTGAATAAAATATTAATATTACTTTAAAGGGGATGCTATGCTTGATGGCGTACCCAATACGCAACAACGAGTTTCTTGGGAATCTTACGTTGCACTCTAATAATAAAATAATATTATTTTAAATGGTAGTTAACGCCTAGCCATTGTAATGGAGAGAATGAACATAACTAACAAAAAATTATTATATATGTTTGTCAAATATTTTTACTCTTTACAATAAATGTTAGATGATTAAAAATGCAAATGAATCCATTTTTTAAGCGTAAACATTCTAATATTCTTTAAAAGGTTGATTAACCGCCTTTTGATGGAGAACCCCTTTTAAATCCACTTTTTGACAATTTTATAAGCTCTATTTTTCAAAATAAACATATTATTTATGATTGGGACATTTATATTTACCTTGGGTTAATTTTTGGTATTTTTCTGACAATGTTCATTTTTCAATGAATAGTGAAACATACTGCATTTTACATCAAAACTGATTTTTCATATAATTTAATTAAATGGATATATTATATATTTAATTTGTTTTAAAGTGTAATTAGAATATATTTTTACCATTTAATTCAATGATGGTCATTGGGATTAATTTCACTTTGGAATTAGGCATAAACAAGTACCAAACATTTCATAAATATTGTTTCAAAAAAACCCGCTATTTATTTTGACAACCAGAAGTTTTTTTTTAAATTAATTATTGCAAATTATGTGTTTTTAATTTGGTAAAATTAATTACATATTTGAAATCAGACGTTCCAAATTATGTAATTAAGACTCTTTAGTTTTTGGACATTATGAATAGTAACGATGGTAATTATCTTTAATTATCTTGATTAATGAATAATCAGGTAGTTAAAGAAAATAAGATAATATTATAATAATAAAAATGACCACAAATTTGTCTTGAGGATACTGGTTGTCTCATGGCCGGCCATGGGATTCCTTTTGCCAAACTTGGGGGCCCCATGGAATCAATTTTGTGAGAAAGTGACTTTTTATCATTTTATTTTTAAAGAATGTTAAATGTAACAAAGAATGTATCACCTAAGTAAAATATTTTTAAGTTTGTCTACATAAATGATCTTTTGAACTATAAATATTCATTGGAAATCTAAAACTATTTCCTAGATCATAGTATTTTTTTATAATATTTAGACATTAAAAAAATTAAATTATATATGACATCATGATGATGCAGCGATGACCTCATTATTTAACGATTTAAATAAAATGGAAAGATAATCTAAAATATAAGACCTAAACATGTAAAAAACCTCTTGTATGGGTGTATTTCGAACCCTAATCACCTTATACTGGAACAAAATCAATGTGGGACCATTAAAATCCGAAACTCATTTTAAAATAAAGTTACATTTTTTACCTTTCCAACAGTGCCCCTCCTCTCCTCTTATAAAAGGCCCCCACCTCTACCTCCTTACCCACACTTACAAAGCCTTTGGCTCGACCAACCCCTGCCCATTTTGTGTCTCCACATCCCTCTATAACTCCTTGAATCCTCACTTTGGGCAGAAGTCTTCCCAAGGAAGCCTTTGAGCTCAAACCAAAGGGAGTTACCCGATTTTAAGGTAATGTCTTCACTTGTGTTCTTTTGTTTTATTTTGCTTCTCCAACCCCCTAAAATATTTTTATTAATTTATTTTATAACAACTCCAGTATCATAAATATACTAGGTTTTTTTTATAATAAGAATTAGAGCTACACTTACACACACCTACATCAAATGGTTAATGAACATACTGTTTCTATGGATGGTGAATTTCTCCCTCAAGAAACGATGATTGTTCAACACTCATATAACACCTTAAAAGGTGTCCATTAAGATGTCAATATATTTATATATGATATATGATATATAATATGTTTCTGTTTCTGTATTTTTTTTTGTCATACCTTTATGGTTTCCATTGTTGGTAAACACGATAATTTCATTTCAGGAAGTGCGGACTACCGCTCCCTCAAAGTGATTTGATTCGTTAATGCCATATGTGGGATGTATAAAGGATGGATTTAAATTTATTATATATGATGTATGTTACATATAAATGATGAATATAATTATGTAATTAAAATATACATACCTATAATTTGGTTTTAATTCCATTAATATGACATATAAATGAAAGTACCGTTCATGCGTACGTACGGCTTACCGTCTCCATGAACGGTACATTTCATTTCTTACCTCTAAATGATTATGTAATATTATAAATACATGTATATTTTGGATATATATGATATATATGATATCCAATCATTAATATAATTCTGGATATAATGAACATTTGACCACACGAACAACATGTAATTGTAAGAAGTCCACTTTCGACTTAAGAACAAAATATCGACAAAACAAACATTATTAACTTAAATGATTACATAATGTTTATAACATGGAAATAAGTTATATAAAAGGAATAATCAACAAGAAAATGGTTATTAATAAATTTTAAATTAACTCAAGTTTATTATTCAGGACGTTAAAGAACGATTGAGTCAAGTTGGAACCGAGGTAAGGGATCCTACACCTCTCTTTCTTTTTAAGTACACTCTTTTTTTCATTCCTTTTAAAGCTCATATTTATTGTTATTGGGATGTTCTCTTATATTACACTTGCTGAAATTTTTATGTTCATATGATGAGATACCCTATTCTCTCTCATCAATCCATTTTTGGAAGTTTTGAGTGGCGCCGTTAGGCTACCAAATTTTTGTAAGAGATCTGACCTCTCTCTTCCTCTTTAAGTACTTTTCTTTTATGTCACTTCTTTTAAGCTCCTATTTGTTATGATGGGGTATGTTCTTTTATATTCCACTTTCTGTACATTTTATTTTAATGAGATGAGATACCCTATTTGATCTCATCAATCCATTTTTGGAAGTTTTAAGTGGCGTCGTTAGGCTGCCGAGTTTTCGTACGGGATTTTTCATCTCACTTTTATTCCCGTGAGATTTATGCTACATTTTCCACAATTTCTTTTGAGTGGTGTATGTACTGACCATTATTTTACTCATTGTGTAATATTCCTTCATTTATGAGTATTTACATCAATGTTGTATTGTCCTTCTTTCACGGGGCGTATGTTTCGAAAGATACCCATGTCGGTAAGGGAACCTTTCACCCTCCTTTTTTAAAAGACTTATTTTGTTATGTATTTTAATTCACATAATATTATTTTGGGATATGTTATTCTATATCCTTATTGATTTAAATTTTATGTCCATGTGATGAGATACCCTTTTTATCTCTCATCAACTCTTTTTCTGAATTTTGAATAGACGTCGTTAGGCTATCAAATTTTTGCAAGGGAACTTCTTAACCTAATTTCCATTCTTTGGGATAAACTTGTACACCTTGAATATGTCGTTATATGATTATGTGTGAATGTACTCTGATTGTTTTACACTTAATACCCACTTATATTTCGTGTATTTGTTTGTCACACATAGTTATGTAACTGATTTATCCTTTATCCAAGGATACCATCATTGTGTGGGACTTCGTCTCAATCTCCTTTCATTGAGGCATATTTTGTTTTATACACAACCTTCTGTTATATGGGGTATAAACCCCTTTTGACTTTTACATTTATTCAAAATGAATCTTCTTTATACGAAGCATTTACAAAACGACAAAAGGGACTGTTTTTGTCGTACGTATACGGCGACAATGACTTCTCTGCCGCCGTGACCATTATTTGAGTTTCGGCTTCCTCTACAAGCCATACCTTTTTTTAAATGAAAAATAAATACCATGTTTTACTTTCCTTTTATTTTTGTATTGAAAATGGTTTTCATAATGTTTTTATATCAATGTGGTGTATTGATATCTTGTGATTGAAAGATGGTATTGTTATGTTTCCTTTATGCATGTTTTATGTGATACGATTATGTTGAGGTTCTTGGGAATTATTATGAAGACGGGTGGTTCTGTGATAAACTAAGGGCGGGTGAGCCCGATATAGCTCTCCAATGCATTGGGTAACGCGAAGGAGTGAAACGTTATGGTTTCTCCGAAGAGATTTAGGGACTATACTGTGGTGGGTATTCCAAATGTAACCAAGAGGGTTACTCCCTACATAAGAATGTTATGAATGCCTCAAGTTACTTTTATGTCTTATGATTTCTATGATTTATTCATGATTTTATGAGGTATGTTAAAGTGCTTATGTTTTATTCGTAAAGTATGATTTCATTCTTATGTATACATGTACTCATGTTTCCTTTCCATATTTTTATATCCCTTACTGAGGTTTTTATGCTCATCCCAAGTTTTTGAAATGTTTTTCACAGGTCAATGGAAAGGTACATGATATGATGATAGTGTCATGGAAGTTTCAAGAAAGAATCCATGTTTTATTTTAAATATGTTTCCATTGATGGGAAAATGAATACTATCTTTTATGTAACCACTTTGTTTAAATGTGGAATGTAATGAAAGTTGTATGATCTAATTCTCTAAAACTCTAAACCTGAAAAAATCCTCAATGTGTGATCTTGTAGTAACTCAAGATTAAGTAAGGTTTAAGGCTGGGGCCTTATAACTATTGTGGATCTTTTCATAGAAGGAACTGCCACGACATACTTGCATGAAAATATTCCTTCTCCCAATTTTCATATTTTTGTGACTTTGTTAAACTGAAACTACTTTTATGTAGACTTGAATGTTCGTTGTATGTCTAATGGATTCCAATAAGACATCCTCCTCTAATTAATTGGCTATTTAAAGGATTTAGGATATGATAAAAATAATTGGACATGATTTTTATGACATCTGTGATACAAATCGTCTGAATCAGGAAGAGTTTCTAAGGAAACATCATCGCAAAATTTCAAATAGTTATTATCTACCACTTTTGGGACATTTCCATCTATAATAGGTCCTCGCACCAGCTCCGGATAACTATATCTCTGTATTCTAGTTTCAATACCATAGAAACTTCTCAGTTGCCAACATTTCTAGCATGGGAGGTTACATTAATGTTGGGATATCATCCATAGCCTTTTTTATGTGTCATAACAATTTTAATCTATATTTGAAACCACAAAATATTGATATTAAAATAAATAGTTACTCATACATCTCTAGAGATTCATGGATGGATCAGTTGAAGGGTTGGAAGAATGTTCTGGACTTTTTCTTAGGAGGTAGTGTTAAGAAGTCATGGGACATCTGGGTGCACAAAACATGTTTAGAGATTATAAAGGACCTAACCGTTGTGGGGAATTATGAATATGTGTTTGTACGGAATACCTACATATAAAAAATGATGAAATGTTTCTGGTGTAACAGAGTCGGGGATCCCACAGACAAATTCTTTACATCTGACACATAGAGAAGTCAAGATCAAATTTTTGGATGTGCATGAGATATCTGGGGCATCGATCCTTGTTGATATTTAGGTTGATTTCATTCCACAAAGGGAGACATTAAATAATACTGACAATATACAACCCCTAGCTTGTGTGCTATTAAAACTATCTCAATATATCAAATAGGAAGACCACCATTTGAAAGGAGATATTCATCCGGAGACATGGATGGCCTTGTTTATGAGGAAGAAGGGGAAAATCCTAACTTGAATACACCAATGAGATATCCCATGAAGCCAAATAGAAGTGAACCCAATACCGTCTAGAAAAAAATGGAAAATGGAGAATTTTACATGTGAGGATATGAAGCCTGACCTAATGATCTATCTAAGACATGTCTTGAAGGTTTTTAAAGATATGTGGATTGACATTTATTTATTGGTTGAATTGGATTAAAATGGTGGAATAAGGCCAAGAACACTCATCATAGTGGACGTGCTGGTGGAAAATATGTTCATATGTTCATCTTCCCCTATTTTAGAAACTAATTATGGGAGACTCTTTCATTTTCACGTATTGAGATCTCTTTACAGATTTTTTGGTACATTCCATGTATTGTGGGGATGGATCACGACACAATTTAGGAAATATTCTATGCAGAGTGGGATCCATGCCTTCTAGAGAAAATTTTGGCAATATGTTCAAGTTGTATATGGCATCTCACCAATATCCATTAAACCTTGTGAAATTCAAATTAGGCTGAGTCTTTTTAAGTATATAAATTCTTTCCCCTATGGGGTGTATATTGATGATGGTAAGGCCATTATTGAGGTGAGGTTATATATGATAACCATCAAGGAAAATTTATTGGTAACTAGGGTTGAAAATGAGATAATATGTGTGGATTCTTCTCACAATGGGTTCACATTGTAATTGAAGTGTCTACAGAAAATAACTATATCTCCTCATATATAAATCAAATTACAGTAGAATTCGATGGAGGCTTGATTTCTATATATGATTAGTACAAAGGAAATAACAAATATAATGATTTATTTTCCATTTGTTTATGAGATATGAGAATTATCCACATGATAAGTTGAGTCCTAGATTGCATAATACCCTGAAGTGTTGTTGGATATGGTAGTCCATTGGGTTGGAAAAAATTGGTGGAATTTGAAACACAATCCTTGTGTAGAAGTTTCTACATCTCCATTAGAGGTTGCGCCATCTGAATCTGAGAGTGAGGGAGATGATATTACCAGTTCATTAAAATTAGCCTTTGAAAGATATAATCATACAATTATACTCGAGATGGATACTCCGAGATCATTGGTCTATGATTCACCTAGGTGGTCTAGTTGTCACCACCCAAAAACGAGTCGCGTTCAGTTTTCTTTTCTATATCTTATGAAAGAAAGGGTTTTGAAGCCTATGAAATCCAAGGATACTAAGTCATCTTCACAATGGATAGGTATGGGCTCATAGTGCATGAAACTGGAGGTAGTCTAGTTATTTCAATACATGTCTTCCAATATAGGAATCATGTGGTCTCTTTTATTTGAGTGGATTAATATTCCATGGATCAGAAATATTCAAGAACCACCTAATATGACTTTGGATTGTTACCCTGTGAAGGAAAGGAACCATATTAAGTATCTATAGATTTCCATTTATTCCACTGATGATTGTGTTCCTGGTTAAAAACAGGTGGATGACAAGATCAAAAGTGGTACTACTAAAGGGATTGACTATTCAACTTCTAATGCATGGTGTGATCTTATCGATCCCAAAGACATCCGTTCTCCTTTTTATAATCTATTTTCATATTTTATTTCATATTTATGTACAAGAGTCATTGTCTAATATTAATATGTAGTGGGATGATGTCCAATCACCATGATATTGTCTGGATGAACTTCTGTTGAGGTTATAGTGTCACCCTTGAATTAGGAAAAATATCTCTTGGTTGATAGGCCATGGAGTATGATATGGTGGTAGATGTTACTCCAATAATACCTTTCTTTTCAAATATTCTAGGTCTCATTCCTACGAATAAAATTCAAAATAAGAAACACCAAAGGTTGAAATCCTTTTCTAAATTCCTTTCTAGCATTGGTATGCTATCCTGGTGTACTTCATCCCTATTTAGAATAAATATCTCAACATTATCAGATTGTAGGAACTCATTGCATTTCCTCTCTTAAGGGGAACATGAAAGATGTGTCATGATCTGAGGAGGGAACTTCAAACCATGAATAGATCTCTAAGGGTGAACTAACTCCTTCAGCTGTGGAAGTAGTGAGGGTTAAAGGTGCGTCATCTACTCCTATCACTGACCCTAACACTGTAAGAGGGGAGAAATAATCTAGAATGTGATATTTATTCTAAAATTTGCCACTTTATAATGGATAATTTCCACTTTTATAAAATTTAAAATTCATATAATGTACCAAATAATCATGTGACCATTGATGATGAACCTATAGATGTCAACGAGGAGAAAGTTCATGGACTCAAGTCATCATACGAGAGTCAGGAACCAACTGATCCTAGTATTTCCATGAGTGAGATTAACAGTGGTCCTGGGATTCCAATTTTTTCTATGATAAACATTGGACTCCATTTTATTTAACTATTCTAATACATTAATATTCCATCTATTTTAGATGAATTATGGGAATTAAATAATGGATCAAATAGATGAGATTTTTTATTTTAAATCCAATTAACCAATTTATTTCCAATTACCTAATCTTGATTTGTTAGAATATATAGATTCATCTATAAAAACTTTTATGATGACACTTAATATAATAGAGGACAAAGTAAGTCTCAACCTCATGATGGGGGTGGGAGGGGGGGAAGCTCAGGTTTTTTATGGAGTAGAAAATATTCATGTGTCTGAATTGGAGGATCCTTGACATTCCCATGGGAGTTCCCCTCATCAGGATGAAATGATTCATGATCCTTAATTGGAAAATCCTTTCTATATACCCAAGGGAGTTCCCCACATCAAAGTGCACCACTTCAAACCTCTAGGACTAGAAACGCCGGGGAGGAATTCTCATTGATGGATGACCTATTACTATGTAATAGTTATCAACTATTGTGAATTTTCTCCATTATTTCTACCCTTTAAAGGTAATTTCGATTCTATATAATCATTTAGGATTATTAATTTAAAAATCTTGATTTTATGGTGATTTATCTACATCATCTCGTCTAGTACCGGTTGGTGAGGCAACTACAATTTGGTATGGAATATTGCTTGTCAATTCATTTAGTGCATTGATCCTAGAATACATTTCTCCTTTTGACAGTGACTTTGAGTTATATCGGGAGTTGAATAATTCTATACTCATTTAATATTTCAATACCTTACGAGATACTTATAGGATAATTTCTAGGACACAAACTAAGGATATATATTCACGAATCAGATGGATTTTGGTGCTGTTTGGCATGATGGGATTCAGTGGGTTTGATTAATGTAAAATCCCTCTTTCCATGAAAGAGATATTTCTATGATGGGAACATGAATATAAGATCAGGAAAGAGAAGATAAAATCCAAACCACTTCCCAATATCAAAGATTTAAAAGCTGAATTATCCTAGGTTTAGGCTGATCATAACTCAAATCTGATGGAATTGAAATGGATGATCAAAAAAACATAATGTATATTGACATCGTCAATAATTAAAGACCAATTAAAGGGAACAAAATAATTTTCACTACACATTAGGAGAGGGCCAAAGAGATGGGTTCACTTCCTTTTTGCTGCAATTGTAGCACTTCTCCATGCGGAGGAGGCTGAAGCTGTATGATTGATGGACTCCAACAACTAGCTGATGGGTCTTGGGAGTCTGTTCAACAAATTAAGAGTTATATTCAATGCATTTTATAATATGGTTGAGTGAATCCATCCTGAGGATGTTCCTAGGTGTTATTTTGTACATAAATTAAAATAATTTTATTTAGAATCATCTAAGTCTTCATTCTTGCTTCTTTCCTATGAGAATAATGATGTATTCAAATTGACTTATATGATAAAAGAGTATATCAATTATTAGCAATCATAGTGATGGGATGCAGAAAATTCTATAGTTGTTTTTATCTAAGCCATGGTTATTACTGATCATTGATTGATTGTTTCTTAGGTTATATGGATAAATTTAAAAACATTATGTCTTTTTATGTTATCACCCTATGTTTTTTCAAAGCATGATATGGAATAGAATTAGTGTGTGGAAATTTTATTTTTCCTAGGACATGCATTTTGGGTTTTCATCCTATCACATTTTTTTCCTTTTATATTTATGGGGCGTTTAGGGTCATGAATATTGAACTAAAAAAATTAGTGATTTACTTCAGACAAATGTGAACATAAATCTTGGAATGAAATTCTAAATAAGAGTTTGTGGCTATGATTGTTATCCAATTCTTCAGAAACTTCCATGGGAGTTTATTTAGACATGATTTTGTGGTTATTGAATCAATAAAATTATATTGGATTATAGAGGATGTCTCTCCTTAGAATGAAGTTACCACTGGTCTACAAACTCGTTATGGGGACTATATTATGCTAGTACAGTGGGGGGAAAAACTGCATAGTATAATAGCGGTATCCTTGTGATGAAAATATTGTTATATGGGAGACTTAATAAATGAAAACGGGGAAACATTATTCATAGTCAGGTAAATTAGTTCTAGATAATTATGATATTATATTTCTATTTGGTGATATAATTTTGTGGAGATTTGGGATTCTCAAAACCGTATAAGGTGGGTTTTCATGGAAAAGATGTCTTGAACTGAAAGGTTCATTTATATCGCCTTGGGCCATGAATGAGAAACTTTTCAAACATGAAATTAGATTAATGAAAGAGGATAAAATTTTTTAGATATCTACTTTTAGGGAGAGAAGGTACCTTTTTGACAAAATATAAAAGTATGTTTTTCTATTTAAATTCATAAAGAGGAAAATTAGGTTGTTCTGTTTAATGTCATGCAAAAAGAACAATAGGTTATGCCGTTTAAATTCATGCTAAAAAGACATTAGTCTATTTATTTTAATGTCATTCATAATAGAAATTATGAAATGTAGTTTAAATTCACGCAATACGGACATTATAGGTGGTACGATTTAATGTAATTATATTTGACTAAATGGGTTTAGGATTCTCCCATTCTTGGTAATATTTAGAAAACATTTGTTTCATATTATTGTGTGAAGGTAAAAAAATTTAAACAATAACATCTGGATATATGGATCTGAATTATGGTATGTAGATATGGGATAATTGAATTTAGAGGTGGTCTCTCCTGAGAATGAAGATACTACTAGATGGAAAACCAATTATGGGGGCTTCATTATGAAAAAATAGCTAGAGAATGTATTTCATAGCCAAATTACGGAATCCTTAGGATACCATTCATGTTAATGGAGAAATATATGCAAGTCCATTAGGGGAATATACTATATAAATAGGTAAATATGTTATCAATAATTTATGCATCTTATTTCTAAATGTCGATTAATGGTTATGACGTCTTGCATTTTATATGATCATAGATTTTAGATTATGAATGGAATTTAACTAGAAATAAAAAGACAATTCCAAGTTGAAATTTTAGAAGAATTATGTAAAACACATATACTCAATGTAGGTAATTACCAAACACAAGAAAAATATTGTCTATAGTTTTGGGTCATGTGACATGGACCATAGAATTTTGGAAAAACTTGTGATATGAGGCTTTATCAGACCAAGGTCATTCTAGTATACTTTAAACATATGAAAGTGGAATTTTAAAACCATGGTCTTGGGTTTCATAGATCAGGATAAAGGATGTGGGATAGATGTGTAGGATAATCATTTATTGATCAGAATCTTGTGTTCCAACATATTTTAATTAATTCCTACAATGAAATAAGAGGAATCTCCCAAGGGAGATGTTACCATAGGTTGATGAACATGTTAGAGGGAAAATTTATGCATGTTTATTTGGAGTATGTGTTTAATAGATAAATAGTTTCATCCATTGGTTGACCAACCCATTTGTGGGATGTTTTATGATTGTTACCAAGGGTGTACTAAAGAATAGTCAAGAAAGTGAGTGTTTGGGTGTTGTAAATTCAATCATTAAGAGCTATAGAATTATTGTAATGATCCAGAAAGTCCAAGCTTCAGAGAATGAATTGTGGAAAGGATATTTTACAATACTTATATGAAATGTTTGGAATGATATTTTCGATGAAGTGTAGATTCACTTAAATAGGACTGAATCTTGTGCAAAAGGGGTATCATTGTTTCCCTGATGGGACCCTAATGGGGTGGTCCCAAAATAATAGTTTCTTAAATATGTTTTATCCATACACAAGAGGGGGAATTTTTATTTACCGTATGGCTATATCCGATATTGATGATATAGATGTCAATACATATCTCAGAGAGATGATAATCAAGACACACAAATTTTCGGAGATAAAATAATTAAATATTAATACCAACAGGGGAAATCACAATTTAAAGTTGTACACTTTTGATGTCCATATTTACTCAGGGTCATAGTAGTTGGACCATGTAATGGATATGTTTTACATGGTTATATTTTTGTGAGGTGTGAATTCCTACATGATGGAGGACAAAAAAATGTAGTTCCATACCATATTACACACTTGAGAGGAAACAGAATAAAAAAGTTTAACTGCCTCATATGGAGGCCAATGGGCCGAGTCTTCGATTAGTTTTGAGGTCGGTCCTAAAGGAAAAAATGTTTTCTCATTTAAAATTATCTCATGAGTATGGGAATTAATATATATATAGTTCTTGAGATCACAAGTAGTTTAATTTCCTTATGTAAGAAATAAGATGAACTGAAGTGAAAATAGAGAGGAATTTGTTTATGGTTGGGTCCTATGATGAATACCAAAGTGTCACTACACATTTAAAAATGGAGAGAATTAGGCCATACATAGTTCATAAGAAGGACTCCATATGCAGATTTGAGTTCATGAATAAGAAATAACGAGTCCTATTATGAATCAATCATAGCTAGACTCGAAATAGTGGATCCATACATCAACATGTATCCCATGTTGATGAGAATCAAGCCATACATATTCTTTATTATCGAGCAGTTTTTTGTCATATGGTATGGAAAATGATATTGTTTAGTTTAATATCATGCAGTTACGAAGTTGATTAACCTGATACCAATTGATTTACCTTAATTGTGAAAATGACTATTTTACTGTGACTCTTAATCCCACATGAGCTATTCTCGGTGTGAGAAGGGAGTAGCAATAACTTCTTTCACGAAAAAAATTCAACACTAATGAATGATATTGGAATTATAATTTTTGGTGTCTAGGCTAGGTGATAGATTCTAGGAGTCACTAAATATCTCATTAGGATGAGAATCGAGAGATACATTATTCTTGGAGGAACGATTTTCTACAGCAGTCATGATTTTATATAGGGAAAAGGGGCTTTAATATTCCCTAGAATGGTGTATGGGTACAAAAAACATAGGATTAAACATCAATACATCTTTAATAGGGATGAGAATCAAGCCATATGTAGTTCATGAGAAGGAATCCATGTATAGGATCAGGATCATACACAGTTACTTAATAGGGTTTATTAATTTTGAATCATGTGGAAATTAGCCATGAAATTTTAATATCATGCAGAAAGGACTTGAAAATGTTCCCCATATAAATCTAACTCGTACACATGGAATGTGGGTATTTTTTCACAAATCGTGTTCCAGATATGGGAGATCTTGGCATCACAAACTATCCCATTATAATGAGAATATAGCTATACATAGATCATTACATCCTATACATCTTAACATCATGCAATTATGATGATGGTTGTTAGGGAGTTTAATGTCATTCATCATGAATGATTTCCATATAGTTTTACGTCTTTTTCTCATGAAAATAATGGAATGTTGTTTTATGTAATGTAGTGGAGGAGTTTTATCATGTAGTATAATGTCATGCTATCAGGACATTAATTTTTCATGATACATTAAATATTTCTTTAGGAACCATTCATTGGTTGGAGATGTAATGAGTTATCCAAATAAAGTTATTAAAAAATAATATTTATTTTAGAAGACCATGTGTTTAGAATAAGGTTCATCCAACTTCGACATCCGTTTTGGAGGCTTCATTCCTTGTATCATTAGAGTTCCAAGGATGAGAACAATTTCTTCTTAGAGGAATGGAAAAATGTGTTCATTTTTGGTAAAGACACATGAAACAAAATTTTGATGAACATATTGGTGATAGAGAGTGTGAAATCTCTTTTGATCCAGTCATTATAATTCAATGACCCTTTTCAGGTAATTCTCATTTTGAAAAAACTGGTCACAAATTGGAATTTTTATAGATTGAAGATGAACCTAAATGTGTTGGACTACTTCTATTCCATATACCATGGATAATGGGGTTTCTTATGTGGATGGATGAGTTTTGGTCCGGTAGGCCGACAAGGCATGCAAGATATTTTTGAGACATGAATTGTTATAATCATCCACTATTTTTTGGAATATTTTTGACAGGGTCTTGTTGAAGTCCATTATATATCCATTAGTCACTATATGATAGGGGGATTAATGTTTGGACATGATATTGTATTCATGATAAAAATTGTCCACTTATGTGGAACTAATGTTGGTGCCATTTTCTATCAATATTTATGATGGATACCAAATCAGGTTGTTGTATTATCCTTGAGGAAGGTAACAATGATTTTGGATATTTTTTATTTAAGAGGTATTTTCTCTACCCATTTGGAAAATAAATCATTAAAAATCAACATGTACTTGAATTTCATGACAATGTCTTGAGGGTACGATCCCACAACCACCATTCCCCATAGGAAAATGGTTACGAATGATTGGTCATATGTATAAACTATGAGGGTTGGTGGATGACGTTGGAATGCAATTAACAGGAATGTAATTTCTTTTTGAAATCCAAAAAATACTTTATTATATTGTTTCTATAGTACCCAAGCCTTCAGATTTGTTTTGAAATATTTTATCCTGAAATGTGGTAACCACAATCTCTAGAGTGTACTTCTTTAATTATAGTAATTGTTGCTTCACCATCAATGCCTCTATGATGGAATCCATCTATTCCACATTTATAATGGACATTCTGGGGATTTGGGACATTTGGATGAGTGAAGTTAGACACTAACTATTGGATTTTATTTTTTAGCTCTATTTGGCAGGAGCACTCCATTCAAGAGGTAGTCCATGATTAGTATCATCTGTCCAGTGGAAAGGCCATGCTGCTCTAGGATGGGAATAATTTCAATAATCGTATTTGTTTTAATTTATAAAAAAATGTATTACTATTTTGTGGTGGGAAATACTGAGGATTAATTTCATCCCAATTTGGATCTTTTAAAGCTAGGGATGAAATTTCCAATGAATTAGCTTGGATGTTCTATGATTGTGTGATGTGACTCAATGATGGTTTCAGAAGGAATTCTTACATTAATCACTAAACAAAATCAATCCTGTCGGGGGTCCACTCTTCTTTCCTCATAGCATAATATACATTGAAATGTTTGACCATCAACTATGATTCACCATTGACATCCAAATGGTCTATGAGTATCTGTAGTGCCAATTCAGGGCCTACAATCAATGCTTGATATTCATTCTCAATATTCATATATCGTTCAGATAATTTGAAGGAGTACTGTAATACAACCTTTTTATAAGTGATTAACACAATTCCCAAACCATCTCTATTAATCAGAGGGTCTTCCATTAATTTCTCTATTTGGGTACTAGATAAGCGATGAAAATAAATTTCCCATGCCAGTGGTCCATGGTGAATAGAAATATTTCTTCCTCTATAAATTTTGAATGCAATGACATTTCACCTATTGATGGGTCTTCTTCAATGAAATCATATTGGGCCTAGACTTTGATCACCTTTTGAGGCACTAATTGTATGTCAATCAACTACAGTATTACTGCCGACCATGCCTGATGTCCTGTCACAAAAGGATGACTGAGTATAAATTTGAGTGCATTATTAATAAAGACTGAATAGACATTTTGATGATATAAGTAGGTCATCAATTTTTTATTTTAAAATATTAATATCAGATAGCCCTTCATGATATCAGAGTAATGAGGCTCATCATAAAGAATGGTTCAAATGAGATAATAGAGGCTATTTTAATTTCCAACATTCTTTTTTTGGTTAAAGAAGGGACCAAATGATCTTTACATGGATATCATATATAGAATGTGTAGAATTCCCACTATAGGTATCATTAATACCATCAGGCTCAGGATGTATCTCATGATGATATCAAACGCTACATAGAAGATGTCAGTCCACTGAAACATTACTCTCATCTTCATTATATTGGTCAAGGGTATACTTCTTTTATAAATATTGGCTATGAAGCATCCAAAATAATCCATATTTCCATGATGTCCTCTAAACTCATTGATGTTCAAAGGAGGTGAAATGTTGATGGTGGGTTTAATCCTATGGATTGACATCAATGCTATGTTGGAAAACTAAAACATCCGGGAACATTCTCAAGGACACCTCAAAATCACATTTCAAGGGGTTCATCTTAAATCTATATTTTCAAAGAATATTGAAGTTGGTTTCAAGATAATCCAGACGATTAGAAAACTATTAGTACATTACCAACAAATATGCAACATATAATTCAATTAACTTCTCCTAATACTATTTCAAGATGTGATATGTTACACATTGGAATGTGGTGCGCGTGTTCTTTAACACAAAGGGAATTAACCGTTAGAAAAACACTCTCTGTGGTTCTTTGAAGTATGTGGATTCATCAACTTCTAGTGCCATCAGAATTCAATTGTACCTAGAGTATCCATTCTTGAATGAGAGGTATTGTTTACTATAAATCAAGTCAATCCGGAGTTTTATAATGGGAGCTGAAAATTCATCTTTGAAACAATACATATTAAGATCTCTGAAGTCAATACAAACTCTAATTTTCCCATTATTCTTCTTTACATGGACTATATTTTCTAACAACCTTGGATTTTTTACCTCTCAAATAATGTTATCCTTAATGATATTATCGACTTCAGCCTCATTTTTAGAGCCATGAGTTGGGTGTGTCTACATGGATTCCTATTTTTATCTTATGTTCTCTTCTGGTAGACCCATGTAATGGGTAACCACCTTGGAATCATGACCAAAAATATCTATTTAGTTCTAAGAATATACATCAAGATGCTTATTTAGGAAGGAAGCATGCACTTATTGTTTATCAGATGTTAAGTCTGCACTGATTAGAGTGGGTTGCAGATCATTATCAGTGCCCAACTTTATCTCCATGAGTTCATCAATAGTACTAGATGAACCTTCTTCAAATGATGGAGGAGAATATCTAAGGTCTTCCACTTCAAAAAATTCTCCATGATTCAACCATTTTTCTGTTGTATGGGAAGTGGAAAATGGATATAAATCTTGTTAGTCAATGGAGGATTTGGTTTTTTGCATTCAGAAAATGGAGAAACCATCTCTGACTCAACCATTGGTGAGAGATCCTTTTGGATCTCCCAAATAGAGATGAGAGGCTGATTATGAAAACATTCATTTTCTACCACTAATATAACATATTCCTCCACATTTTCAAATGAAGAAGATATTGGTTGATGGTCTGGGGGTGGATAGATGACACCTTCATCAAGGCTTCTCTTGTTGTTTGGAGAAATTACTACTCCTCCAGCATTATCAAGTTTGATTTCCAAATGACATCACATAATTCATGGATGTGTGATAATGTATGGATATAACTACATGATTTTATTTATGGGAAGAACATAATCATCACCATGATTTTTAAAATGGTTGAATGGGAACATTTTTTTACCATTTGAGGAATTTATGTGAGCAACATCAGTAGCCATAGACTGTTTCTCTTATTAGTGATAGAATCACGAGTCGATTCAGATTGTCTAAAAAGATTCATATATTGACTTCTAACAATTCAACATCACTATTTAACCTTTTATTCCATAATTTAGGCACTAATGGTATGATGAAGGAATCACTACATGTTGCTGTTTCCAAGGTCTTCCCAACAGAACGTTGAAAGTTGTATCTTACAGAACAACCATGAATTATGAGTTAGAAATGAGGTCCCCATACGTGGATCTAAGCCTAATATTTCTAATATGGGTTTTCTCGTTATTTTTATATCCCTAAATAGTAATAATTTAGGGGTATAATAGTGATTCATTCAGACACAACCACCAATGTGTTCAGATGAGGATGAGTCTGAATCAAGAGCCTTTGTCAGTGAAGTCTTTTCTCATATCAATGCCATTGATTCTACTATTTATATACTGAGGTCCAAGATTACCTTGTTTAATGACAACATTATCTTGTTCATTGTAACAAATGAACACATGATATTCAATAGGATCACTTTTTATGCAATATATATTAGTAGTAGCTGCATCCACTTAATATTACCGAGGTCTGGATAAAGATTGGATGAGTGTCTCCGAGTGTTAGTTTGACTGACTGAGGGAATACAGAATTGTTGGTTTGGCTAGTAAAAATACTAGTTTCTTCAAAAAAATAATATTTTTGGTTCATGGGCCTACTTTTCTAGTATTGATATTCTCCTTAGTAGATTCCATAGGACCCGAAGAACATGATTTATCTAATTTAGATGTAATAACATGTAGAGAAAAAGATGTAGATTCCCGAACCCACGATGGGATTGGTCAACTCAGTCTTCTTGTATGCTAAGGTTGATATGGTGATGAAGTAAATTTTAACCAATCATATAGAATGATTGTGTCACAGTAGGGTCTCTCACAATTGGGGGAAGTCCCTTGTTCTTTTTAGGATCCCTAAATATCATTCCCATTGGTTCATATGCATAGATAGTTCTTGTAGGGATGTAGTTAGAGTGTCATCCTTTGGCATGACCACATCTTCCTATGTATCCTCGACATCATTAACCCCTTCCCTGAGATTCCTAGTCATGTGTGGGAACCTCAGTCTCATAGTCATAATCATCTTTTGAAATGTGATCCATCTTGTTGATGAAATTAACATAGGAAATGATTAATTCCTCTTCTAATGTAGATTGTATCTGGTGGACAGACTCTCTCTCTGTACCATTTAGCAGGGTGGAACCCATGCTTCTAGGACAATAGGCATGATTCTAGCTAATGTAAAATATGTCTTCTATTTTGATATAGTCTCATCATATCATGTATGTTTCTTATTCATCTATCTATTTGTCATCCTGGAGGTTTAATATATTTTTTATTGAGATGTCAATGAAGTCGGTAGTATTTTTTGTGTGGTTAAGGGAACATTGGGTAATTTAAATTTTGATTGGAGGAGTTATTTTGTTTGGATGATGGTTTTTCCTCATATCTAGTCACAAAAATTATGTGCACTCTTACGCTGGACCACTTCCCATTCATTTTCATCATCATGTTTATAGAATAAAAAATATAACATGAGCCTACGAATTATTTTGATAAACATTCCCATATTCCACCATCTTTTATAAGAGGTCATTAAAAACAAAACACTCATTGATGTAATTTCCCAATTATTTTTAGAAGGGACAGTAGTTTCAATTAACATCATCTCCATCCATTCTAGGCTTCATACATTTTTGGAACATAAGAAAGCTTTCTACAGTTCCAAGATGATGTATCCAGGGACTTGTTTGTTACTAAAAGAATAAAACCTTCTTTCCAACTATTAAAACAATTTTTAACTGTTATCTATGTGGTAATTTGTATGAGGAGGGCACGGTTGCTGACCATGAGGAGGTGGAACCACATGGTGTGATGAAGACATTGACACAAAAATAAGTACCTTTCCTTACATCAGTGTAACTACAATGTCCTCTACCATACTCCCCTCATTCCATATGTCAGGTAGAATTTCACGAAACATTGTCCTTGTTTCAAAAATGATGTCTTCAACTTGTTGAGAAATTATAGAAGGTTCATGAATCCCGCATATATGTTTTAGAGGGATCCAAGGTGTGTTAAACTCATTACAAATATTTTCAATGAAAATGGGTAACAATTTTTCCTAGAAGAGTTGTTGTTTTATGGAATATGTAAGTCCTTTTAACTATACAATGAATTATGAGACCATTTTATTCTCACATTTCTTATAGTTTATGAGATTAAAAACTATTATTTTATTCACAGTTGAGATGAACTGGAGGAAAAATTTTTCTAAAGGTCTTCCCACCCTGTACTTGACCGTGGAAGCAACATACGGTACCATAAAAAGGTCGGCCTCAGAAGTGATTGTAAAAAACAACGGAGTTCCACTACTTCCTATTATCTATGAGTTCCCATTATGGGGTCACAGTGACAAATAAAATGTGTCAGGTATTTCTATGGATTTTTTGATCCATTGAAAATTAGAAATGTAGGATACCCAATGTTTGGCAGAAGAGAATTCTGAACTACCAATTGGGGGTAAGACTTATTTTTTTGTTCTAGGGTGAACCATCCTATTATAGATTCCAATTGTGTCATCAGTGACTCAGTAGAGTTCATAAGAATTTGAGGGACATTTGGCTGAGTAGGAACCTAAAAAACAGCAGCGGCTATAGCCCGACTGGGAGTAATGATTGGTAGAACCACTATTGATGGTGATTATAGTATCTGTCATGGATTACTAATACCGGAAGGCATAAGAGGATATTATAAACCCTATTATAGTTGTTTACCAAAAGTGGAAACTCACAATAAGATACTAACGGATCTAATCATATTGGGAGATGATACCCCACATTGAATGGATTTTCTCAATATTCATCAATTGTTATAGAAAACTCTCTTTGTTGAGATATTCGAATTGGAAATGAAAGTTGAGGATCTTCTTGCAGGGATTACATAACATGGTGACTACTTCAAAGTTATCTTCTTTGAGTTTTCTTAGATCATTCATATGATCCACCTACTGGGAAGATCTATCCTCTAGTGAAATGGGTCCTCTTTCTTCGACAGATAGGTGAGGCATTTTTTAACATTTTCCTAGTTTTATTTTTTTGAGGAGGTAATGGTGGATTAATGAAGTAGACACCCATATTATGGGCGAGCCTATAAATTTTGAGTATACACACATCTTTCGTAGGTTTTGTTTTAGACCTAATTATGAACTATGATTTACTCCTATGATTCATCTAAAGTGGTCCATTGTTTTGGGGATCATCAATGTATGAATTGATGGAATTTGTGTAAGTTAAATGCATTGTAGGTAGTCTATTGGTAGAACACCTTCTTCTATGTCCTCCTTAACACATTATACTCTTATTTTTGGATTTCCTAGGAGGTTTTTGGTGGATAGTAACTTGAATGGAATCACAATAAATATTATTCATACATCTCCCAAGTAAATGCATGGGATCTCGGGATGGGACAAATTAAGAGGATTCATTCTGCAAAATCTTCCATAATCAAGAGAAAAATGATCCCTTCTCATGAGTGGATTTCTGTGGTGAGAAAGACCATATCCCTAAGGTCTGGGATACTGATGTTCTGTATGCACAACCATTCGGGGATTATATGATGTTTCTAAGGGTTGTGTTAAAATATCCCCATTTCTTATATGATGAAATTACTCCTGAAATATCATGGATGATATTACCACTTTTGCTCTTCTGATTTTATGGATTTTTACTTGAACATGGTCCAAATGAATCAATTTTCACACACTTAAGTATCCAATTTTTTAAAAAACATTGTTCTATTTATAAAATTTGAATTATATGATGGCTGAGATCCTCTAAAGGGGTGGATTATCCAATGTTCTTAGATGTTTTATATAAAATTAGTTCAATATCCTGCTCACACTGGACCAGAAATTGTTGTGAGCCAGTCAATGTTTAATGTTGTGGAGAACATCTCTAATCATGAACAAGATCCATTTGTTGGATCCATCCTTGGGATATGACATTGTATGGAACCACCTTTAACGGGATTTGCTGATTGGGGTGATGTAAAATGTAGTGCTCCATGTACACCACATATTATTATACAAACATAATATGGGGAATCTATGATCAGTTTTCAGAGTTCTATTGTCACACTTTGTCATACACACTAAAGTGATTTCTACTACTTCACCTATTTTTGGAATTTTGCAGATCAGCTGTCTACCACATCAATCTGGTAGTGCATCCATTCTATTACTATGATGTGATATTGCAATCTTTCATAATTAAATTCTTTATATTTTAGTTGATATAGAGTCTTTCATAAATTGAGGTAGATATCATGTGAAGAATCATCTGAAAATGACTCTATAATTCTATATTGTGTACTGAAAAAGCGCCAAAACATGACTAGTATGACATATTTAGCCAAAACTTTTCTCATGTTTAGCACATCTCCGTTGTCATTAAATACAGTTCCACTACCTGATCCGACCAATGTGGACATTTTCCTATTTATTTATCATGGACATAAATATTGATATAGGTTACCTCTATTACACAAGATGGTAAATGGCCCAAGGGTGGTATGAAGAATGATTGTCTCCTCTAGTAGTTTTTTGGTTGAGAAATGATTTCACCAACCACAAAAATTTAATCAAGCATAACTGGCCTTGGTTTCACATGTGCCTCATAATAGGAGGGCTTTCTCATGGCCCTGCGTAATTCAAACATGTATAGTGCCTGTATCTCCCCATGTAAACATCAAGAACTACTTTTCTATCATTCTAAGGCATATCAACATTATAGAACTACAGTCAAACTATCCTACAAACTAGGCATGGAAACTGGTAATAGCCTTACAGAAAAAATAGACCAAACAGCCATAAACAAGAAAAACATGCATGGGAAATACATCCAAAGAATATAAAAATTACCAAATTCACAGATAAAAACCTCTACTTAAGCATACAAGAAAAGCAGGGATGAAATAGGGACAAAACCCTAAACACGCAATACCCTGTTCAAGGGTATTGGTGGAATTTGAACAAAATACTCAAATATTTCAATAGAAAGGCACAAAACACCTACCTCTGGGTTAGGAGATTAATATACAAGAACCACAATTCTTTAATATTAGTATAACATCGTAGATCTATGAAAATGTATAAAACGTTCAACCCTTGATAACCTGTAAAATAGGAGGAATTGGAAAACGATGCTCGGAGAAAAGGACGAACTCAATGATGTAATTCCAACACAATAACTAGTGTTTGAATTAAAGGATAGATGGGGTCTTAGGGTCTCTTTGAAGATCCATGGATTCTCGGTTCTATCGAACAAACGAGACCTAAATTTAGTGTGTTATGTCCATAAGACGCAACCCCTGGTGCGTTTAATGAAAAAAATTACATTGTGTGTACTTTTGAATTACACACAGTGTTCTTACCATTTCCATACTCTGCTTTAAGCAGCCTTCGAACAACCCCACACGGTCGTGTGCATGGCTGCTACACAGCCAGCACCTGGCTACCTGCAGAAAAGAAGTACATGGCATGTACACATAGAGTACATGGCGTGTACATTAAAAATTTCCATAATTTTCTATTTTTCCCAAAAACGACTAGAAAAGGAAAAACATATTGGAAAAAAGATCTGGTTTCTTACAAATTTCCCCCCTTAGAGAAATTCATCCCAGAATTTCCCAAGCACGGCGTAGAAGAATAATCTTTTAACTACTTTGGCCATTGTGCTCATACATCGGCCTCCCTCTCCCTAATTTCAGCCTGTACCCACCTGTGCTTCCATAGCACCCGTAATAGAGATATTGACTAGCCACAAAGAACCATTGTACAAAATTAAACAATATGGATGGGGTTCTCCTCAAATGATGCATCCACATCTAGCTCAACCTCCACTGGTTGAAAGACATGAGACGGGTCTGAAAAGTAACGTCAGAGCTGAGAGAGGTGAAAACCTTCATGCATAGATCAGTACCTCTGAGGTAACTGCAACTGATAGGCATCCAGACCAACTCTCTCCAACACCTCATATGGCCTGGCGTACCTCAGAGAAAGATTAATCTCTCTCATAATCCTTCTGTACCCCAACCTCGGTATGACATTCAGGAAAATCTAATCCCTGACCTCAAACTCTATAGGCCGTCTCTACAGATTAGCATAGACTTCTGACGAGACTGTACAGTTGACATCGTCTTCTGAATCAACTCTATCTGCTCTTCGGTCTCCTGAAGAGTATGAGGTCCCAACAAAGCTACCTTTCCTACCTCCATCCAGCATAAATGTGATCGGCATGGCCAACCATACAAAGCCTCATAAGGTGTCATCTGAATAGTTTCCTGAAAACTATTGTTGTAGGAAAACATCACTAGAGGTATATGATTCTCAAAAGATCCTCCAAAATCCTTAATTCATGTTAGGAGAATGTCCTTAAGCACCTGAATTATACACTCGGACTGGCCATTAGTCTGGGGATGGAATGTTTTACTCAAAAGTACCTTTGTGGCAAAAGTCTTATGAAGCCCCTGCCAGACCTGAGAAGTAAAACACGCATCCCTGTCTAAAAAAATGGCGTGTGGAACTCCATGGTGATGTACAATCTCATTGATATATAGCCATCCCGGATCATCAACACTAAATGTCTCTTTTATCTGAATGAAGTGAGAAACCTTTGTAAGCCTATCAACAACAACACATACAACATCATTTCCTCGAGTTGACCTCGACAACCCTATCACGAAGTCCATCACAACGTCATTCCACATACACTCAAGAATGGGTTACTACTGTAAAATTCATGTTGGTCGTTGATGCTCCTCCTTCACCTACTAACAAGTACAACACCACATTATGAAACCAGGAACATCTCTCTTCATATCTGGAAACCAATACTGGTAGTGAAGATCACGATACATCTTGGTGACGCAAGGATGAACTGCCCAAATAGAGGAATGAAAATACCATATCATCTCCTCACTTATATCTACTGGAACCCATATGAATCCTTGAAAACGAGAAATCTCATCCTCTCCTACTATCCATCCAGGATGAGGGCCCTCTCCTAACACACTCTATAGTAGAACTAGGAATTCTGAGTCACATAGTTGTCTCGTCCACACCCGATCAAGAAAGGTAGAGGTAACAACTACAAAAGATAAAAAGGTTTTCCCCAGTCTGTTGTGCACCTAAAAATACATCTCAGAGAATAGATCCACAAGCTTCCATTCACTAAAGGCCTCCTAAACTGCATGTATCTGAGTCCTCCTTCTCAATGCATTAGCCACGACGTTTCCTTTCCCAGGCGTGTAGGAATGATCCAAATCAATGGACTGTAGGTACTCAACCAACCTCTGCTATCTCAAATTCAAATCAATCTGAGTGAAATTGTATTTGAATCTTTTTGGGTCGGTGAAAAAAATGCTCTCCCAGAAGATAATGTCTCTGACATCCTAAGGCATGAACAATAGCTGCTAACTCCAGATCGTGGGTCGGGTAGTTCCTCTCATGTGGCCTAAACTTCTGAGACTCATACGCAATGAATCCATCTCCCTTTATAAGCACAACCCCCAGCTCGATATATGAAGCATAATAGAAAACAATATATCTCTTTCCAATATCTAGAAAGACTATTATCAGTGTTGATGTCTACCTCCCTTTCATATACTGAAAGGCTAACTCACATTAATCTGACCACGAGAAAATCGCACCATTCTTTGTCAAACCCATCAACAGTACTGCTAAGCGTGAAAATTCATTTAATAAGAGTATGTAGTATCCATCTAGACCTATAAAACATCACACCTAAAACAAATTCTTTGAAATCTACCAAGAAACTACTGCTCTCACTTTCTCTGGGTCTACTAATACAACTGTCTCTGAAATAACATGACCCCCAATGTGAATCTGATCCATCAAAAAGTGGCACTTCGAGTGTTTATCATAAAGATGATTCTATCTCAGGGTACTCAGAACAATCTCAATATGGGTATCATGGTCGCGTCGAGTGTGAGAGTACACAATGATATCATCCACAAAGGCCACTATGAATGAATCCAAATAAGGATAGAACACTCAGTTCATCAGTGCCCTGAAAACTGCTGGAGCGTTCGTGAGACCGAACAACATAACCGTATAATCATAAAAACCATACATGCTTTGGAAGGCTGTAAGAGGTATATATGATGGTCTAACGCACAACTAATTGTTACCAAACCTCAATTAAATATTAGAGAATATCTGGGCTCCTCGAAGCTGATCAAAGAGATCATAAATCCTCAGTAAAGGATATCGGTTCTTGACAATAAACTGGTTCAACCTCCGATTATCGACCCAAAGTCTAAGGTTACTGTCTTCCTTCTTCAAAAATAGGTCAGGCGAACCACAAGTAGAAGTAATGGGTCAGATGAAACCCTTTTCCAGCAACTCCTCCTACTACTTATTTAGCTCCCATAACTTAGGTGTAGCCATCCTATACATTGGAATGTACATCGTTATTGCACCAGTAACAATAACAATAGAAAAGCCTACCTCATGCTTCAGAGGAAAAAAAATCCACTGGAAAAACACCCCTGAAATAGTCCACCATAGGAGGAATGTCTAACTGTGAAGTTCCCTTGAAATTTAGATAATGAATACCAATGTGGGCTATAACTGATCCCAACCCATGATTCTATAGACACGTTCTGCTCGCCTGGACATCCCTCTCACCCTTTTGAAGAAAAGATCCACCCTCTACTGATAAAAAACTCACCCTACGATGATAATAGTTGATGACTGCCATGAAGGGAACTAACCAGTTCTTTCCAAGAATGACATCATAGCATGTCAACTCTTGGACATAGAGGTCCCATAAAAAGTGACATCCACCGACCTTAAGACGTCACTCTCTTCACTACCGTACACTATCCATTTTACTCCCCAACGGTGTGTCTTACGTCAAGATGTCGGTGGAGGAAATAATGCATAAACCAAATCTCTCCTAAACAGCAACAGATATATGACTATGGGAAGCCCATCATCAGCTATATCCGGTGTCTGATCACCACCTGGAAACTATTGTACAACCAGAAGACATCTCGGAGGAATGAATCTCCATGGTCAAGTGCACACCATTGATCAGGATTATCAAATACTAAAAACTAGAAGTAAAAGAAAGGAATAGAAGAAGAAGAAACATTCATGTTATGAAAAACATGACTACACAGTTTTTACTTTTCCTAAATGGTGTGTTCCCTTAATTCATTCACATGGTCGTCTACTTTTGATTTAACAGGTCGTGTAACACCCTAAAGACATGGCATGTTATCCAAACAAACTGTGTGTACTTGAATCATCTACCCTTCCTGAGTCCTTCTACATGGTTAAGGCACATGACTCTCTTAAGACAAAAATACATGGCATGTTCAAGGTGGACACAATGTGTACTCGACAAGCTTCATCATCCCATGTTCTTAGTGAGATGACCTATGTACAAAGTTTAATCCTACAAGGCATGTTACATACGAACACCACGTGTGCTAAGATGTGCCAACTGACGTGTGTTGTTAGCTACATAGTTAGCTACATGACTGACACTACATAGTGTCTTCAAAATAAACAGAGTGTGTACAAGAAAACATAACACTGACCCATGTCGTTCGTGAAAAGGCTGGGTACTGGGGTCTTACTACACGGCATTCTAAACTGTTACACAACGTGTTCCCACAAGAAAAACCCCATCCCATGTCTCTTCCCACACAGCCTATGACACTGGTAGTGACTACATGGCGTGTATATTAAGTACACAGTGTGTACTTATGTAAAACTGTTTCTTTCCGAACAGAAGAACACATGGCATGTAGTCAAAACTACACGGTGTGTATTCTAAAATTTTCCTCTCAGTAAGCCTCAAAAAATTACTCCAGAGCCTATAAAAACATTAAAACACAAATTGAAGGTGCCAAATTCTGATCTGTGAGGGCCCATACTCCCTGCGAATCAACGTTTGGGATCTTTTACAAGTTATAACAAGGAAAAAAAGCAATGATCAACCAAATTCAAGTCCATGAGGGTGTATAACAACTCAAAAACAAAATATTGGAATTCATCCGAACAAAAATTTATAGACAAGGCTCTAACAAGAAGCATAGATTCTATCATTAAATCTATCAAAACAAAATGCATATTCTATACAACATCTATCACAAAAACATGTAATTGATAATGCATCCTAGATGGCATGGCAAGAATACATGGCATTGATTTCTAACAAGTGCATGTATGATGCATGAGATGGAATACCCTCATCTCATCGGGTTGTGACATAAATAGAACCACTATAACAACAATGGTAAACATTATCATGCATGTGAACTACCAAACGGTGAAATTGAATCAACTATAAAATTGAAAACCTATAAAATAGCAATAACGAGGTAGTTTGGTTTTTCCCTGTACATGGGTTAGCTACTCCCAGGAACAGCTTATTTCCATGTACCTATTCCATATTATCCCTGGCTATAGGCTTCAAACAGTAAGTCAAGAGAAAATAAATCCTTCGATACCACTTCATAACGTTTTGGTTCTGAAAGCCACCTAGAAGCGCCCAGTACCTGATTGGTCACATGGACTCAAACTCATTTTCCCCAATTCCAAAGGCTACCTACTAGTAGTGAGGGAATTGGGTGTGGTATTGGGGAAACTATGCCCTCATTTGATGAGTACATAGCGGAATATAAACAAAATCAATAACGAAAGCAGTAAACATCCATACAAGAGTAAACAACGGGCCCCTAAAAGTGTAAACAAATTGAGCACAAATATAGATGATACATAAGTCTAAGAAAGCTTACAAACAAGTCACAATGATGGAATACCAACAGTACTAAACCAAAGTACCAAATAAAAAAAATATCTCTTCAGCATCGAAAGAATAAGCTTGGTCCCATTCTCTCTAGCACCACAGAAAGTAATGTACCTGAAGTAGAAGGGTGCTTTACCTTATCTACACCCTCAACAATATAATCTGTTTGGGTCCAAAATCATTGGCTAAACATGGTGTGAGACTAAATCCCAGCAGGCAACCACCAGGTGATCTATGCCTAATAGTCAGTGAATATATGGTAGGTAAAAGTATAGAAAACAGTAAGTAGGAAAGTACTCAACAGTAAACAATCCACAGTTTCAATCATTTATGTCACAACAAGTAAGTAACTAAACAATAAAGTAGAAACAACAGGTTACCCACTGGGTAGTTCTCATAGCCTAACCCCTATGGTTCAACCAGTAAGTACTATCAATACTCTAGGAGGCACACACAGTCTCACCCTTCAGGTTCAGGAAAAGTAGAGACTCTCTAGGGAAGCACTCATCGTCAATTCCCCCTAGTATCTCATATCATACTAAAGGTGCTCTGGGGAAGCAATAAACCTCTATTCCCCATGTGGCCAGTGTCGAGGAACTACAGACACTATGTGGAAGCACTCAAAATCAATTTCCACTATGGTCTCGCATCGTAAAATCATGAAGACACTCTTGAGAATCCCTTAGGTCCATTCTCCCAATGGTCTACTGCACTAGGATTTCATGGCCATGTGTAAGTCAAACATGTATAGCATACGTATCACCCCAAGTGAACCTCAACAACAACTTTTCTATAAATATATGGAATATCATCATAATATAACAATATCCACATTATCCTACATTCTAGGCATGGAAACTGGCAATAGCCTAACAGGAAAAACTAGACCAAACCATCATAAACAGGAAAAACATGCATGGGAACTACATCGAAAGCACATCAAAATTATCCTATTCACAAACAATAACCTCCACTTAGGAATAGAAGCAAAGAATGCAAAATATATGGATAAAACGGTAAACACGCAACACCCCATTCGAGGGTATTGGTAGAATTTGCAAAAAAACTAAAATACTTTCAACAGAAAGGCACAAACCTCGTACCTTGGGGTTAGGAGATCAATATATTTGAATAAAAAATCTTGAATCTTCTTAGAATGGCCTAGATCTTTGAAAACATATAAAACATTCATCCCATGATAACTTGGAAAAGAGGAGGAATCTGAAAACGATGCTCTGGGAGAAGGTAGAACTCACTGCTGCAATTCCAACGCAATCACGGGTGTTCGAATCGGAGGATGGACAGAGGATCAGAGGATCAGTGAAGATCCACAACATCTTGGTGCTATCAGATGAACAGGACCAAAAAGAAGTGTTTTTTGTCCATCAGACATGACCCCAGTGCGTTTAATGAAAAAAAATAAAGTATAAGGTGTGTAATTTTGAAGTGCCTGCAGTGTAATTACTATTTATGTAATCCGCTTTAAGCGGCCTCCGAACACCCCCACACGACTGTGTGCATGTCCTCTATATGTCCAGCACCTGGCTTCTTGTGGAAAAGAAGTACACATCGTGTACTCATAAAGTACAAGGTGTGTACTTTGAAAATTTCCATAATTTCCTCTTTTTCTAAAAAATGACCAGAAAAGGAAAAACATACCCGAAAAGACGATCTAGGTTCTTACAGAGTATATCTTGGTGTTCTCATTATATGTATTTTAGATTTATACTTGTATAGAGATGACTCTATCTTCCATTATTATGCTTCTTTATTGTTTTAGGGTTTCCTAATAAGTATTATTATTCTAACCCCAGCACAAAAATTTCCTATACATGTCATGTATTGTATAGATGAATGATCTTTTGATGGTGTCCTATGTGGACACAAACTAGGTGGCTCTAAGTGAGGCTAAAAAAACTAAGGTGTGTTCCTTTATATTTTTGGACATTAGTCAGAGTACCACTTTTCATTAAGATTGGACGTGTGGTTAAAGACACTTTCTGGAGGTCTTGAATTTGTCCATATTAACTTCACATTACTTTCTGACATACAAAAGTTGTTGGACAAAGTTGTAGACATAAATTGGTTTCTTAGTGGTTTTTTCATTTCCTCATTTTATGGGGTTGAGATAGGGTGACACCGCATGTTGGTTGAGCGGTTTATCATATAATCAAACCAAAAGAGTCTGAAGTATATTCTCTCTTTTATGGATTTCAACAAGAGGCAAAGGATATGTCTAGTGTTCTTCCAGGACTATGACATTGAGATTTTCTATAATCCCGGGAAGGGGAACATGGTAGGAGATGATCTTAGTAGGTAATCCAGTTCACATTTGCTAAATGATGGATCAGAGAAGTTAGACTTGTTATAGTTATCCATTATGGATGGAGATGAAGCAGTTTACCTCTTGTTGATGGTTTTCACCCATCCACTCTTTCATCGAGTCAAGGAAGAAAAGCTTGGGGATACTGACTGTCAGACCCTTTGAGCCTAGATATCCCTAATGCATGCTCCTAATGGATTTTATAATGGTGCGGAGAACATCTTTATTTTTAGAGTTTTCATGATGGTAACAATGATGATGTGGAAGGGGGTTCTGAGGAAGTATCATATTTCCCCTTTTTCTTTACATCATGGTCTTTGAAATATATACTAGTACCTCTGATGTCTATTTTGGTGACCAAGGATGAAGAAAAGAGTTGATTATTTTATTTTTTAATTATTTACATTTCAGCAAGTTAATTCTATTCACCAGGTTCCAAAATGTTTATCTCAACTCCTTGTTGTTCCTGAATGGTTGTGGGATGAAATATTTATGATCGTTAGGATGGTCTTACCATATACATCTAGAGTAAATAGAGACATCTGGGTGATCATTGACCGACTCACCATGTCAGCAAACATTCTAGCTATCTAAGATCATATCTCAGTAGAGATATCATAATAGATCAATGTATAAGAGATTATTTGACTCCATGGAGTTATATAAATGATTGATTCTAATCGTGATACATTCATTACAATTCAGTTATGGAAGGTACTACAGGAGTCATTTGGGACCATGTTATGCTTTAGTAAAGTCTTTTGCCTACAAAATAATGACCAGACTGAGAAAAACATTCCGGTTCTATAGGAAATGATGTGATCTTTCATGTTGGACTATGGTTTTTGTAGGAAGGATCACCTACCCCTATTGTAGTTTTCATAAAAAACCACTACCATTCCACCATTAGCATGGAACTGTTCAAGGCTTTGTATGACCAACCTTGTTGGTCACCAATCTGATAGACTGAAAAAGGAGATTACACACTCATGGGCCCAAAGATGTAGTGAGATATAATACAGAAGGTTAAAGTCATCCAGAAGTAGATGGGGACTACATAGATCAATCAAAACTCTTATGTTAATAGGCAACAAAGGCCTCTGGACTTCAACGAAGGAGACAATGTGTTCCTTCTGGTCCCACCTTGATGTGGATCATAATTATTTGGCTATGGTTACATGATATCTCCATGGTTAATTGTCCCTTTTCAGATACTTCATTGATATGGTGAGGTTTCATACCACCTATCTCTACCTCCACATTTATACCAAGTACACAACATCTTGCACACGTCACAACTGATAAGGTTTGTGCATGACCCATCCCATGTCATTGATTAGGGTGAGCTGAACTACAAGTATGGAGAAAAGTTTCTTGAGAACTTAATGGAGATCAAGGATCATATGTTGAGGATCCTTCATGGGTTATCCATTCTATTGGCATGTGTCTACTAGTACCATGATAATCTCCCAGAGATAACATGGGAGAGGGAGGCTCAGATCCGTGCTATGTGCACACATATTTTATACTAGCCTTTGTTTTTCATTTTCAGGGATGTAAATCCATAAAGTGTGGTTAATTTTATGACTTTAATTTTTCATTTATTATTTTTAAATATTATATAGATTAATTTTGTGATCAGGCTCTAAGAGGTCATACGATTTTGAGGCCCAAGGTTCCCAAAAAAAATACTTGAAATATATAAAAAATATTAAACAGAACACTTCTGTCATTTTCTAGAAAAAATTGATTAACTTCTATATAGTTTCCCATTTCATACATCTGAGGGAACTATTGAGTTAAAAAATAGTAGCTTTATCATAGGTGTGACCAATAATTGGATGGAGCGAGTCGATTGTGGAAATTAATTAAGGATTCTTAAATGAATTAACTAAATTAAGAATTTTATTGGTATTTTTAAAAAATAGATGCATCTATTTTCTCCTTAATTGAATCCTTTTGTTAGAGATCTAGGGTCAGCCTCATAACCCAATAATCCACATGAGAAATTAGAGAGATATATATAGAGAACTGTCTAAAGCAGGCGATGATGAATTCTTGGATCCAAGAACGCCACACACCAATCTTGTCAGTTCATTATAACAATGATAACTCTATGACGATTATTCCTCCGAGACTGATCCAAATCAAGGTAGGAAATTTTATTTAATTATTTATTCCACATTCCTTATTTCGATGATGAAATCAGAATAATCAATTAATATATTAGTCCATGAGTTGATAATATTTACTAGATGGGTTATTTGTTGGACTAATCCAAAGTTGATTCTTAAGATTTGTATAGATTCATTTCCATCCAAATGTTTTTGAACCAAGATCAGCATAAACATTGATCGAGGTTCATCCATCTTGATTTTTTGTTCCTTTCTCCCTAGATTCTTGTGTTATTCATCACATGTTCTTCATTATTCCCTTTAATTTAAAACCCATTGTGCATAACCGATCATTTCACCTTATATTTTTTGAAAAATGATGTGAAACCATATATCCAGCTTTAGGATGACTCTATGAAGGTGTGATGATGGCTTCATCTGTGTATCGAATTATGATGGGTGCTTAATGTGCGTTCTTAGGTGATAACAATGAATGATTACGATTTTTTTTCCTAGTCGACTGATGGCATGAATCCCATCGATTCTGTTTTAGAGTGGAAATACGAGTACATATATGAACTTTAATGGAGAAAAAAACACCCAAATAGAATCATATAGATTAATGAAACAAGCATGTGGAAGAATATGAGAGTCTAGATAACCTGAAAAACACAATGTGTAGTATCTATCTAATTGTATTATAGTCCCATTTTGGATGACTCGGCTTATTACATGAGAGGTAAATGATCATGGGGTGGAGTATATATTTATCGTAGATTACATGAAGTCCCCCACATGTCTTAGCATAGAACAAGTACATGAAATACACCATGTATTGGTATGCCGGCTGAGCCACACGAACAGACGCCATGTATTCGGACAAGGTCGAAGTACACATGGTGGATGATGAATGCATGGAAACAATGGAAAACCCTACTACATGGTGTGTACACCTCTTCTACATGACATAGTTTTATTGACATGGTCCATTCTACACTGGTAGTTCATGGGGTCAAAGTACATGGAGGGTGACCCTACTACACACTATGTACCACTACATACATTGATTGAGCTAGTTGTCCTCTGTATCATTTATGAGTATCATTGAGGTTTGTTCCATTAATCCTTTCCCTAAGGGTTACAAAAAACATTTCCTAATCATAGGACTATGAGTCATTTAGAATGACTTCATGGATGGAGTTATTGGAATACCCCAGGTGGCCTAGAGCTGGATCCTCTATCCATCATCGTTCCCTATGTGGAGTTCTTATTATTTAAATCACCAATACTACACAGGTGCCCATCCTTTACATAGTGGGTTAATCATGATTTAGTAATTTGTATCACCCCATTTACCTCGTTATTATCCTCATTTGTGTATAATATATCTATCTCATGATAGTATCTAATGATATATACCTCTTAGATAGACGACATCAGTGATAATTGAATTAGAAGTGTGTTCTCCCAAACAAGAGATTTATGGAATCTTCATGCTAGAATCCTATGGTAGGTATGCTATGATTTTAGATTACCTCTAAAATTTGTGTCTTCATTTGATTATATCTTTATATTCTCATTATATTTATTTTTGAATTATACATATGCAGAGTTAACTACATATTCTTTTGTTATATTTACTTGTGGCTTCGGGTTGTCCTACTGAATATTGATATACTCACCCCAATACACGATTTTATTGCATGTGGCATGTCTTCTCAAAAATATATACCTTTTGATGGTGTCCCTGGTGGACAAGAACCACGCAGTGATTAGTGAGGCTTCAATGACTATAGTGGATTTTGATTAATTTTAAAAACTAGTCCTATTACATCTTTTCTTATAGGTTAGACTTGTTATAACATACTCAATGTGGTAGGATTTTATTTGGCCTTGTTTAAGTGACTTCCTTTCGTAATCTAGATGTGGCATATAGTTTTTTACATGCATTGGTTGCTTAGTGGTATTTTACATTTCAGAATTTTGTGGTCTAGTATATTTGTGAATCTTTATAGTTACATAGGAAATTCCTCCAATGTTAGTGATATTCCTACTCGGTGGTGGTCAACAACCACGGGCTTATTGGAGGCGTGCAAGGGGAGTCATGGAATGGGACCCAGAATGACAGTTTTTTATAGATAAGTTAGACCATAAATAGTTATTTGAAACTTAAATGTTTTTTCATTATCTAGGTGATTTACTTTTATTTTTTATGAAAAAAATATTTACCTTAATGACTTATACAATGATGATGCAATAATTGATTAATTAAGTAAAATGTACAATAAATTATATTAAAAATACTAGAACAAATATTATTTGATATAATTAATTTCATGAACTAATTTATTATATAACAATACATGTTATTTATAATATTTGTATTAATTATTTTATGTTTTTATGTTATTTTAAAAAATTTAACTATTGAATAGTGTAAAATTATCCTCAATGATTCTGTAAATAAAAAAATACATATTTAAATGAAATAAAATTCATAATAATATGAAAATAAGCCAAATAATTGGGTTAAGACGTAAAATTCCATTAATGATTAATTTTTTGGTTGTTTTGTTTTTTATTTTAATAAATAAACTACAAATTACAAATTACAAGATATCATATTAAGAGTTTAAATGGTTAAACAATAGTTAAAAATAAGGGTTACAAATGTATTCAAACATTAATGAAATTAATTTTATATATTTATTTCAACACCTAATCATCCTATATTAGAAATAAATAATTTTTTAAAAATTTGAAATATATAATTAATTTATATTAATTTAATGTTTTGAACAATTCCATGAGTTCATCTAACCTCTCCTATAAAAGGGAACCCATTATTCTCATTTCAATACACTTCAAAAACTTTTTGTTTCACCCTATATTTTCCAAAATCCCTTATTATAATCCCACCCACAATTCAATAGGCCTTAGTTTAGGCATAACACCCACTTTATAGGTGTTAAGGTGTTAGTCCAATGAGATCCTTTCAAAAAGAGTTATCATTTTCAATTAAGTGTTTCTATTTTATTTATTCATTCACTTCCTTCCAATATTGTTCATCCATGATGAAATTATAACTCCAGTATCCTCAATACACATAGATGTTATTATGTTATATAATCACCTATATACATTTAACATTCCATTAAATGAGAAATGTATTATTCATTCATGTGTATAGTAGACTACCACCTCACGAACTGAGAAATTTTTTTCCACAATCGTCTTCCAATAGTGGATATAGTGACGGAATTAATTCTTATATATCTTATTATTTCCCTCATAAATTGAACTTTGATAGAAGTCCTTATTATTGAATGGTATCCATTATATTTTTCTATGGAACAAAAAACACCCAATGGTTCTATATCTTAGGGGATTTTCTTTCCAAAGGTACGTATTCATTAGGTTTGGTCAACGATTCTTATGAATACACATTGGTTGAGAGGATGTGAGGTTTGACTCATCACACCCTTTTGGGGGGAATTATTTCATACTATGGGACTCTCTTATATATTTACAATATGTTCATTGATCCTTATTAATTCACCAAGTATGGAATGAGTTTTCCATATGATTTGGAAATCAATGGATAACATGAATAGAATTTGAATATCTTATTTATGTTTCTGAGTTTCTACAACAATGGAGATATCTATATGTTTCGTGGGGTATGAATTAATGGAAACCTCTGGTATACTACATAGAAATTCATAATGTTTTTATTACAACAATGCTTATTTGAAAGCCACACTGTGGGGAACTAAGTTGTTTATGGACATCTAGGTAGATGAAATTCCCCCTATAGTTTATTTTCATTTAGGTAAACAATGGTTATTCAGGAAATTTATATTCATCTAGAAAGAGGGAAGTTGTTTTGATGTTGGGATCATACCCATATATGGGATAACTATGTATCGTTGAGAAATGAATCAGTACCCACATAGTTCAGTGCCACTTAATAGGACACGTAAAACCTTTTAAGGTTATGTGATAAAGACCAATCCACAAATTTTAAAAACATATGGTAATTACATATAGGCGTAAAATGCCTAATCAATGTTCGGTGGGGGAATTATACTGAAGCATCCCACGTAACCTAGAGGAAGTATGGGTTTCCATGTTGAATTAGACTCTGCTGGGAATATGACCAAGAAAGGATATGGTTTATTTTGTGTTTCTGGGTTTTTAACTCAAGGAGGCTTCTGAAGTACCCCATTTGGATGAGAACCAAAACCCATGTAGTTCTAGAAGTCTTATATGAGAGTGTTGTCATTTGAGATAAAAAATTTTGGACTTAATCCTAAAAAGGATGCCTTGGTGACTATTCGGAATTATTGTTGGCTTACTCCTAAAGATAATGTCCATTTATGGATGATGTGATTTAGAGATCAGGACTTAGGAAGACTTCCAACATATCCCAGTTATGATGGGAATCGAAGTTCACATAGTTCATTCAATAAGGCGTTTTTGAAAATGTTGTGATAGTCAAAAATTTGTAGGGCCACATGAGTCATACTCGGTGTGAGAAATAAGTGGATGTTAAATATTCCACAAAGGAAAAAAAACTTTTCCTCCTCTGTTGGTGGAAGAGATCATGGCAGCAAAAGTGACGGTGGATGAGGGTGCAGAACAATGAACCATTCAATGTCAAATGAAAGGTCAAAATTATTAGGTCTGTCCTAAAAGGATATTAGACTGTTCTATGATTTTTTCCTAAAATTGATCCTGATGAGGGAGTGAAGCATTTATGTTGTTCAAAATGAAATGTAGGTGTGAACCAGTTTATACCTACCAGGGACCTCAGGCTCTGGGTTTTAGAGACGATATGGGAAGGGCCTTTCTTGAACCCTAATCCACCAAACCAGAATCTCCTCAAAACTTTTCCAAGGAGAATATTCCATTTTACCATGGAGATAAAACTCCACAAACTTTACAAGAAACCTATCTCCCCAATGGTACAAGAGTGGTAATCCGTGGATCATAGAGATACAAATCCAAATAGGAGATACGATCATGTACCTTTCCCAATATCTTTGTAAATCACAATGTCTTGGTGGAGATTTCAATATGATCCCTTTCAGACAGGGGATCCAATTAATGAGAATCCTTTCCATGAATGGATTTTAAGAAGGCGTGATTAAATGCATGAAAGATAAAAATAGTGGGGGTGAGCAAATAAGGGCGCCTATGTAGGTGGATGGCGCACAAGTATGGGCATGCATGTAGTTTTGGGTGACCTAATGATTACTTATGTGATGAACAACATGCATGATAAAACTTGGGTGAGACATGACTCTAGCCTTCCAGAGTATTCATACGTATTCCCAGAATTGGTGCGCTCAAGTTCCTTTAAGAGGAATGGGTGGCACTCAAGTGTTTCTGATTTAGGGAAGTAGGGAACTTGAGGTATGAAAGTGTTATGTATTTTAAACATATATGGATCTTAAATCCTATGATCCTCCTTTTATTTTGACACTTCAGGTGAAATTATACTACCTTGGAGGTTTCATAAGTCTTGGGAGAATCACTAGGGAGAACAAAGCAGTAATTGATCTTCAGGGAAATTCATATGTCAAATGAAGACCCCAAGTGTATAATTATAGGCAAATAAGAGACCCTGGGCGAATGGTGATTGGGTGGGAAAGTGACTTGCACGTCATAATTGTGGAATGCACACACCAAGCATGTCGATGGTGCCTTGGCCTTACTACGATGATCCAAATTTCAAGCCATTGAAAATCATTATTTTTTTCATGTATTTTCTCCTCATTTTTCTAAGACACTTCCATTTGTCGCTTTTTCTCAGATGTAATGGAATAGAGTGTCAACAAAATCCCCCCCCCCCTTAGAATAGGATTTGAATAAATGTAGGGTCTTAAACTGAGGTAAAGTGATGAAAAATGTCAATAGAGGTTGATATAGCATGTAAACTGATGGTGCACAGGGTATGGGCGTGTAAGGTCATGGTGCGCAGAGTAGTCATTATCACTTATATATAGTGGTTTCACTTTAGTGAAAATTACAAAGGCTTACATAAATATTTCTCTTGGAGCACAAGTGATTTCATTCTGATGCTCCTGTTGAAAATATTGGACGTTCTTATTTTGTATGTTCTTGAGTTGCACAACACATGTTGTGTTCCAAATGTTGGGCACCATACTTGTGCACCAATTTTATACTTGTGCACGAAATTCATACATGTGCACCTTAATTTATTTGTAAAATTTTATTAAATTGTTTTTGAAATTTTTCCGAATTGAGCTCACATTAAGATGAATTTTGATCTATTTTGTAGGTTCAATGGCTCCCAATATAATTGGATCTACTAAAAAATTAGTTAGCAATATAATTAACAAATGAATGAATATTTTTAGACATTATTACATTGATTTATGTGAAACTACTATCATAGATTTAAAAAATCATATAAGGAAATATGACCTCAATTTTCAATGTAATATTTATGTGACATTCTATTGTTATGTCCATATAAAGGATGCCAAAATTCCAAATCCGAATAATTATATTCCACTTTCTTGGTTTCAAGACCAAACATATTTGTAACAATTCATGTTTCTATTGAAGTAAAATATATCAATGTTTGGATAGAAGCTAAGGCCTATTTAATGCATCACAACGTGTGTGCTCCAAATTTGAAAGCACATACACCTGAGCTACAACTGAACAACTATTTTCCCATTTATCAAGATTCTCAAAAAGTTCAAATAAAGTGTTTTAAGAAAATATGGGACTTTATCCCATGAGGTGATGTTAATCCTGCATGGATGGGGGCATATTGGGTGAACAAGACATGTGTGGAGTTTATGGATGACTTAAGAGTCATTTAAATTTATGAGGTTGTATGGTTTGGGAAAACCTACGTATATCGGAAAAATAATTTCATACCAGAGATACTGAGCCGATGGAGTTCATAGATGAATTATTTCCATTTAAAACATGAATAAGTAGGAATTCGTTTGTTTAAAGTCTATAAGATATCTAGATATCCAATCCTTAGAGACCTGTATGATGAATTTATTACTCCAAAGGAAACATGGAATGACTTATAAAACACACCAACCGTATTCCATGAGTTATTGAAGATATTTTATAAACTCATGTGCAAAAACACAAAAATATACCCCACAATAAGGGATATTCATCAATTTAATTGGATGGAAATACTCTTAAAAAAGAATAATGTGAAAGGTCCCACCTTCACTTATGCAACAAGATATCCAATAGATGAAAAGATAGGTACTCCGAAACTTTATGGAGGACATTAGAAAAGGAAATGTTTGAAAAGTGGGGGTATGAAGTCAAATCCAAAATTCTTGAGAATACACATCTTTCAGGTTTCTTGGTCATGCTCCTCAGTGTATATTTATTACATATCAATGATTCCAAGGGTGACGTAAGGCTATGAACTGTTTTTATTGAAGCCTAGATAGAAGAAAAGAGGATAGTGGGGAATTATACACCTATTAAGGTGAATATCCATAGGATATCATTGCGTATCTATAGAGGGTAATATCCTTTAATAATAGCATGACCCTTCTAGGTTTTATGGTGGTGGATCACCCCTCATTTTAGAACATATGATGTGCATAGTGGGGTTCAGGTCCTTGAGTGTTCATTCTAACCATCTATTATTGTTTTTATGGTATTTCGCCTCTTTCCTTGATTGCTTATGAAAAAAAGGCTTGGTTGAGTATGTACAAGTAATTTCATATTTTATCTTATGGGAATCCACCTACGGGGTGATTTTTTGATGATTGGATGGCCAGCATTGAGCTACGGGTGTATATGTTAGCTTGTAAGGATGGCATATTGGCCACCAAGATTGTTGGGGAAATCATGTGTGAGGCCTATGATCCTTACATATTCATGGGTTAATTAATATTTCTAAAACATATCACTTTATCTCCTCAAGTATATATCAGATTAGAGAAGCATCCATTTCTATCCTGGAAATTATTGTTGGTAACAACTATAGAGAAGACTAGAGAAATATTCAACTTACTTGCCACTGATTCAATGAGAAGATTAACTATCTGGTATGATTAAATTTGGGTTGAATTATACACATGAAGGGGTTATAAACCATGTTGTCCCTCTAGTCAATGTAGATAGAGGTAGTGCAAATAATCTCTCACATTTGGAAGCTAATTCCTAATCATCAGAGGTTAATTTATTAGATTCATAGGGTAAGGGTAATGAGAAACCATGTTCACCAAAGAGACCTCGTGAAAAATATGATACACCTGTCAGAGTCAAGGTAGCTACCCCATCAGTAAAAAATAAATATATACAAAGGTTTTCTAGTCACCATCGTTTAGAAGAGAAGTGGGTCACATTTTCTCAACCACCCTCTATTTCAGAATGAATTGGGTGGCTTGTCAAATCTAGAACAACGAGATCATCTTAACAACCAGTTTAAATGTACTATGAATATGTATGACCAAAGGTATTCTAAACAAGGAAAAGAATTCATTGTGATGCTGAAACCATGTTGAAAGTTTTTTTGTAGAGGGTTGCATATTCCATAAATAGGGTACTTACGAGACACATCTGATATTCTTTTTGAGAACAACCCTAATGAAGTGTGAATTTATATTTAGGAATAGGAGATGCTCATATAGACAACTGATGAATAAATTAAAGAAAAAAAATTAACTAATGAAATGATTGAGAGTGGTGTTACTGAAGGGATTGGCCCTTTTTTGATGAATAATGTTGTGAATTAATCAATTTTTTAAGATGAATGTTTTAGTTTTCATACATTATTTTCCATAGTATTGCCCTGGTGAAACTGAACTTGGTGGTTTTGTATAACCCCATGAATAGGGAGTGATATATCATGGGAGGTTGGATATGGAGGATAATTGGATGGAGGAATGTGATCTCCAATACCTATTTTTGTAGATTAGGATTCACATCCTCCCAAGAAAGAAAATAAATAGAAACATTGAATAAGGAAAAGTATGGTTAAATGTTTTTTAGTAGTGGTAAGAATTATGGATAGCATGACTTTTAGCATTTTTAATATAATTTTATTAATCTTCTTGGAATTTTAGGAACATATTCATTTTCCTCTCCTAGGGAAATTATTGATGGTTCTCGGGGAACCGTGAATGGTGATTCTAGACAAGCACAAATTCCCACCAACCAGGTATCATCTTTGACTGAAGGGGAATTTAGGCCAGAGGAGGGAACATATTTTCCTAGAAATTATATTGTTTCTACTATTAAGAGAGTGGAGGCCTCTGCTATGTCATAAGTGTTTCATGACATTTTAGGTGTAACAACAACTAGCATCTACTTTTTAATACATCGGGTTCATCACATGAACCAGAAAATCCTGTAACTAATGAGGAACATCGTGAAATAACCTTTCCAAGTTCTCTCATGGATTAGATATAAATTAGTGTTGTAATATCATTAGATTCTATGATAAATGTTGTAATATCATTGGAATAAGTATTAGAAAATGTTACTATAAAAAATATGTTAGAGTTTTTTGATGTTATTTATATAGATCCAAATGGATTTGAGTTTTCATTTTCCGTCTATTAAGTATTCTTATGATTATTTTTATAACCATGACTAGTTGAAATGTGTAGCTCCATATACAGAAACTACTATTATGTTGATGCCTAGAGGACACATTTATATCTCTTTCAATCCCACTATTGTGTATATGTTAGCTTAGTTCAACATTGAAATGGAAAATCATCTGCAAAATCATTTGGGGAACTTTGTGTATGATCAAGAAGGCAATCCCATATAATATATGTCAACCAAAACTGATAAATTTGGTAATACATGGGATAATTCATCTTAAGATGATGGATTATTGTTAGGTAAGGTATACCAATATTATAAATGTTCCCACTATAGTAATTATTTTGATGCTAACGTGAATTTTAATTCCCCATATATGATTATCAACATCAATTGATAGGTCTAGAGGTGAAGATTATTCCTCAGCTCAAACAAAATTAAAAATTAAACTGACTATTGTTGTCGAAAAATACTAAAAGGGAACTTTTTAATGTGAATTAATCTCTAATTATGTTCCCCAATATGATAGAAATTCGAAATCAGATCCAGAGATACAGAAAGCCCTTCACCATGGACTTCAGAAGGCATTATAGATAATATGGAAGATAATATCTGAAATTCCCCTTGAGGAATTGTCCTCACTAATTCCTTGGCTTTCACCTCTAATCAATATATTTGGATTTGGATGTATTGAATACCGTGAAATCCATACTTCTATAAAATAGATCATCCAAGAAATGGATCAATAGAATATGATTTGAAAATATCTAATAAAATCCAAACTATTACCCAAAATTGATGAATTCCAAGCAGGATTATCCCAATCCGAGGTCAGTTATATTGAAAATCTGGCAAGGATCAATTAGAAATTTAAAGTAAATATGTTCAATAGTTTTTTCTACAATAAGATTTAAATATTGTTAGAGGGGTTCATAAATAAATTCATCATTCAAAAGATGAATTCTGGAAAGATGGTGCAAAATCCATGGTAGATGCCATGGTTTCACTTCATCAAGATGAAGAGAATAAGACTAGTATGATCTTCAATAGGTACCTGATGGATCTCAAGAGGCTATCAAATAAATGATAAATTATGTAGAAAACCTGTAGTGATTTATGAAAGACAGACTCCAGTTATCTGGTGTTCCTTTGGGGACATTTTTTAACTCACCAATGAAGATAATTTTGTCTCTAATCATCTATGTATTCATCCTTAATTACTATTAATTATAATTTTAATGGGGATTTCCATAAAATGATATTTTCATACTAGATAATCATAATTACAATAATAGGGATGTAAAGCACAAATTTGTTTTTACCTAAGACAATGGTCCTAGTGAGTGTAGTTTGAATTTTTACTTGGGTTATATAAACAACCCCACAAACATTGTGTCTTTTGTGTCATTACCCTGACTTTTTCTTAACTTCTATATGTAGGAGACATTGCGGGTCAGATTTAGAATTTTCTATGGTTTCCCTAATCGAGATTACAACATAAAAAGACTTTTTCTTTTTATTTTATTGCTTTATATTGCTTATAACATACAGATTATAAGTCTATCGAGCTTCAAATTGACTTTTGTCTAGATTTCCCTTTGTGGGTTTTCATCTTGGTGAGTAATATATCTTCTATTGTTGGGATTTTAAATTCATTAATTTCATAATAACAAGGCTACTATTTAGGGTTGAATATCATTGACTATAAATTTGGAAATTAGATTACAAATAATGCTTAGTTTATAAGAAGACACCAATATACTTTAGATTCTTCCAAGGGGAATCATGGGTCATGAATTTTATGGTCACCAAATCTAAAATTTGAAATATTTAAATTAAGATGGTCTTTTCCAAGAAAAATTTTACTAATTAATTATTGGACCTTATTATGTAGGACTAACTAAAGCATGTGCTACATATCCAGACAGTGGAATCCCTCAACATACATGCCCATTACGTAGGCGAATGTTTTGAAAGGCCATTAGGGGCACGAACTGCATAGTCAGATAAAGGATCTCTAATGATTTGTGACATTATATTTTTGATATACGAAGGGGGATAATATTTTGAAGTCTAATGACCACCTTGTGTTGTCTTTTCAAGGAATAGTTTATTATAATAAAGGGCCATTTGGGCTGACATAGTCCATGAATGAGGAATCCACTCTGATATTAATTTAGTGTGTGAATAATGGTGAAAAGTTCTCAAAAAAGGTGGATTTATGATACCTTGATGTGCTGTTTCATGTCATGTAGCAAGGACATCATACTGTGAAGCTTGATGTCATGCAGTAAGAACATTAAAATATCTATATTAAAGTCATGCCGCAAGGATATTGTGGGGATTTAATTTAAGGTCTTTATCTCTGACCAAATATTTATGAATCTAAAATTAATTGGTAATTTTTCTTATAACATCCTACCATATTAATATATATAAATAGAAAATTCTATTCTAAGATTTGAGAATTTAATGAACCGAAAAATGACATAGGAAATGGGATAATAGCATTAAAGGAATTCTCGTCCATGAACAAAGTCACCATTGCTTAACAAACCAATTATGGGGGTTGAATTATGTAGGGCCAACTGGGGAATGTACTTCATATCCAAACAATGAAATCTTTTCATTGATAGTCCAACTATGTTGGTGAATTTTATAAAATGTCATAGGGGGAATGTACTGCATAGTCAGAAGAAAGAGATCTCATGAATTTGACTTTATATAGATAAAAGTGGATGAATGTTTATGGAGATTCCGACTTTACAAGGTGTAGAGTTCGAATTATGGATATAAGTACCTAAATACAGAAAGAGTATTTCCAAACATGATTTCAAAATATTTAGTATAATATGATTTCTATGAAGTTCTCGTACGAAACGTAGGATGTATGGTGTTTGTAGTTTCAGTTCATGCAACTATGCCCATAATATTGCAGAAACAATTGATGATATGTGGTAAAATGATCCAAGGATATTTCATGATTATTTGAACATATGGACTGGGGAAATGTTTAAACCATAGTCTTAAAAACATTCAGGTTAGGAGAAAGGATATGGGATATGTATACGAAGGATAACCTCTTTAAACTATTGGTTCCTGTAAACTATCACTAATGTTTATTGGGATAGAATATTCTTCTCCGAAGTATGATGTTACCACTATTTGACAATGTGATTATATGGGTATTTGTATATTGTCCTGACTAGGTAATATGTTCTATAGTCAAACAGTGTCATCCATTGACTAATAAACCCATTATGTAGGCAAATTTTAGGCATGGCCACCTAAGGGCACACACTACATAGTCAGGGAAAATATCTCTTAGGTATTATACATTTTATCACTACAAACTGAAGTAAGATTCTAAATATCCAATATTATTCAATATTAGGAATATGTAATGTGAAATGGGTAATGTCTAATACACAAACAATATATTTTAAATGATATTGGAAATAACTTTGGTTTCTCTTGCAATAATCTGGTTCATATGTTAAATTGCGACATTTCTTGTTTCATTAGTGGGATATCTAAGGTGAGGACCAAAAATAATGATTCCCACATAGATTGTTAATTGTATTTGTATGAGTGGTAATTTTCTATTATCTTGTGGCTGGGATTAGGGTATACAGAATATTCTTCACAATGTATCTCAATGGGATGAGAATCAACCGATACATCGTTATTTAGGAAATGTGTAGTTTAAGGTCATGCAGTGAAGACATTAGGCCCTTTGATATAAATATAAATTTAATATCCTCATTTAGATCTGACACAAACTTGGGAGAAAAGAGGATTTTTCATATCGTGTTGTAGTTGGATTCATAATTGATCATCTGGATGTCAGTACATATCTCTTATAGATGTGAATCAAGCAACACGTAATTATATGGGTAAGGTTCCCCATGCAGGTCTGATCCATACATAGGGAATAAGGGATTTTAATATTTTGACTAAAACTGAGATAGAAGATCTATATGTCACTAAATATATCAATTAATATGTGAATCTATCCATATGTACTTCTTTCACCTCCATGAAATTAAATTTCATATGGTAAGGATGAAGGTGAACTGATGGGAAGTGAAAACATATCTTATGAAAAAAAATTGAATCACGTGTGTTTTTTAGAAGATCCTTTAGTTTATCATCATGTGACAAGGAAATATATTGTGACTTTTAAGGTATTACATCCATGACCATTGATATCCCCAAATAGGAATTGAGATACCTTATATATGCATAGAACATGTTTACCCAATTCCTTCCATTGCCTAGGTGAGCTGTTCTTGATGTAAGAAACAAGGGGTGATAAAGTATTATTTTTCAACAAAAATATAAAACAAGTTAAAAATAAGGGTATAATGAATTAATAGTGGCTATTCCACAATATATGATCTAGTAATCACTACGTATCTTGCTATGATAAAGAATAAATCCACATGTGGTTGTAAAAATTATTCTCCACATAATCAAGTTTCGACATGGGGAAGATGTCCTTTTTTTACATTCTCAGCTGATGGTTAGATTTTAAAAAAAAAATCTAGGTATCATTATCAATTTTATAAAATGATAATAAACATACTAATCCTATAAGGGGTCACTTATAAAATTTAGTATGTGAATAGGCAAAAAAGATGGGGGATTTCATTGTTTTAGAATGGTGGCTGGACTAGGATATTGGATCCATGCAACACCCTGTATCTTTTCAGAGCATGAATCAAGCCACACAAAGTTTTAGAAATCATATTTCCTATGTATATCTAACTCATAAACACAGCGTATAAGGTTATTTATTTATTTCATGTTTGGTCTCAATATTATAGATCATGGTATCACTGTGTACCACATTATAATTATAATCATTCCATACAAAGTTATTGAAATGATTTCTCCCCTCAAAAATTGAGTTTGACATGAAAAACGAAGTCTTTTAATACATTATAGAATAATGGTTTTGCTCAAGAGATATGATGGTATGAGAATCAAACCACATATTCTGTAGGAGTTCTCTGTATTGGTTTAACTCATATACCGGAAAAGGGTAGAATGAATTTCATTATTAATGTGGATGGGCCCAATATCTAGGAATTTGGGTGTCTCTATATATCTCATTAGAATGTGATTCACGCCATATGATGTTCATGAAATTTAAATTCCCTATGCATATTAGACTCATGGACACAAAGAATTAGGGAACATTTTATCACTGATGGTTCCAAGATAAGAAATATGTGTGTATCTATGTATCACATTATAATGAGAATCAATCCATACATAGTTCTTGAAAAAGGGTCCCTATGAGGATCTGAATCAAAAATTGGGAGAAAGGGGGTTCAAATGTCATTAGAGAGATGAAAAATGATTTCAGCAAATGCTTATGAATAAATATACTCATTTTGAATGGACCACAAGGAAAGACAATTTGTGGTACCATGGGATATTTCATAACATCAAATGAAGGAGACACTAACCGTATAGATTAATGTCATGTAGAGAAGACAAATGATGTCAGGCAGTTTAACATTGTGTGACAAGGAAGAAGATATGACATAGTTTAATTTCTTATAGCATGGAAAAATGGATGTTATGTAGTTTATCATATAAAAACTAGGGTTACCTTGATATGATTATATGAAGTACTTCTTCAAGAACCATACATTGGTTGGAGTTTTAATGAGTTCTCCATCCATTCAAATTAAGGAATAAGCTCCATTAGAGTAGAACTTATGTATATTGTAAGGTCATGCCCACATTATCTTATGATTTGGAGACTTCTTTCATAGGATCATTGGAGTTATGAGGACCAATTAAAATTCCCCTTGAGTAATGACTAGAGGTGAGATGTATTGTTGAAAGCATAGGCCATTCGGTTCTGATAGACTTCCAGGTAGTGTAGGGTTTGCATTTCATTTTCATCTAATCGTTCTAAATCATCATATTGCTTATGATATTGGTCAAATATGGATAAATAATATGAAATTGAAACCTTGTGTGATGGTTTTTGAACATCAATGGGATAGACTTATTTTATTATTTATAGCAATGAGTATGGAGTTTATCATGTTATAGAACAAGTAGTAGTCCAATAAGCCCATACGGTATGTAAGAGTCTATCAGGAAAATAATATTTATCATCATCCATCATCTTTTGGAATATATTTTATAGGGAATTTTTTAAATCCAATTTCGGTCCATTCGTCATTACGTGTTAGCGAGATCAAAGAATAGATTTGATATTGTGTTCCTGATATTGCTTTTTTACCACAATAGAAGAAAAATTGGTTCCATTTTCTGTTAATATGGCACATGGTACACAAAATTGGGTAATGATATTAGCTTTGAAATATATAACAATGATTTTGGCCCTGAAATCTTAAAGAGGTATCAACTCAGCCCATTAAAAGAAGAAATAGGTAGTAGTAACGATGTATTTGAACTACTTTTCCATAGTTGGGGGATAATTCCTCATTACATCTATTCCCCATGTGGAAAATGACCAAAATTATTTAGCAGTAAGTAGGAACTCTGGGGGTTGGTGAATTATGTTCTCCATGTATTTGGAAGGGTGGACTCTTCTTGGAGAAATCTAGGCAATCCTGCACCATAGAAGGCCAAAAGATTCCAAGCGTTCAAATTTAATAAAGAATCCTATGCCTAGACTGGTGGGAACCACAATCTCTTGCTTGTAGTTCTTTCTTGAAAACTAAAATAACATCCCCATCAATGCATCTTAAGAGTATTCCATTGAAGACTCATTCATAGAGGATCTTATAGTGATATGGGATATCCTAAAGAGTGAAATTGACCACTCATTTTTAGAATTTAACTTTCCATGACCTATTAGGTGGAACTACTCCATATTGAAGATATTCTATGATTGGTTTCATCCATACTATGGTATTGACATATGGTATGGAAATTAGGTTTATTTATTTCATTTCCTATGCTCTGATTTGAATGATAGGTTAAACCGCATGACTGTGGGAAATACTGATGAATGTCTCTTCCCGATATGGTTCTTGTAGGGCATTGGCTACATTATCCAATACATCAGCTTGAGAATTTTGTGATCACGATACATATGATAATGATCGATCTGGAGGAAATTCAGCCATTAAACCAGAGAATTGATCACACAAAAGAATTAACTCTTGTTTTTAAATACAATTATACCATTGATCTTTTTTGATTAACAATTTTGAATCCCCATTATCTTTCTAATGGTTCACTTGTACATAGATCACCAATTCCATTCATGAAATAAGAGAATTATTTTCTACCTCATTTATGGTACAAAATTTAAATAACATAAATGAATATGGTAACACTGCTTTTTCTAGGGAGATAATCACAATTCCTAACAACACATTATTGTGTTTTGGGGCATCTATTCTCATCCTCGTTGGACTTCTAAATGCACCATCAAAATACATTTTCCAGGTTTTGTGGAAATCCTAGAAATAGAATATCACTTAATCATGGTGTTCAGTATTCAATGATGTTTCTTCAACAAATGGATGATCAAAATGGAAGTATACTAAGGCTTGGCCTTTTACTTCTTTTTGAGGAAAAAACCTGATATCAATATATTCTAAAATAACTTCTGACCGTACTAGACATCCTATTTGCGTAGGATGACTGAGGATAAATTTGAGTGGATTATTTAAGGATATCAAGTGGACCTCATGATGCATTAGGCAGTGGCTCATCTTCTAAAATCGAAATTTCAAAGCAGTGAATATTTTCTTGATACTTGAATATTGAGTCTCTGAATAGAGAATTGTTCGAAAGAGATAATAAGGGTTGTCTTCATTCACCGAACCATTCATTTTTGAATGGAAGGAACCTAGTGATCACTGTAATTCTATCACATAGATAATGAGTGAATGTACATTAATATGTATCATTAATACCGGTGGTAAGAGAGATATTTCATGAAGGTATCAAATTCCTCTTGATTGTATTATATCTATTTATAAGTGATTCCCTTGTTCACAAATTTGGTGAAGGGTAAAAACATGCCTTCCAGATTATCAGTGAAGTGTTGAATATAATCCAAGTGTCCCTGAATTCCTCTTAATTATTTCTAATTTTTAGGAGTTTACATGTCGTATATAGATTTCTTCTTCTCAGGATCAACATTTATGCCATGATGGAGTACAATAATGCTGTGGAATTTTCCATAGGTAACCCCCAAAAGAATATTTTAAGGAGTTTATCTTTATATTATCTTTTTGATGTTTACTGAATATGGTATCTAGTTAAGACAAATGATTTTTACGTTTTCTGTATTTAACAACAAAATCATCAACATAACATTTTACAAATTTTTCTAGGAAGGATTTGAAGATATAGGTCCTGACACATTGATACATTACACCATCATTCTTCAATCCCATGAGAATTACCCTATTGAAAACCTCACATTGAGAGGTTATAAATGCTACATATTACACATTCTATGGTTCCATATTTATTTTATTATATACAATGTAGCCATTCATGAAGTAAAGTGATTCATATCCATATGTTGCATCTATTAAGATCTCAGTTGTTGGAACCTTGAAGTTTTTATTGGGAAAATTCCAGTTGATTTCTCTAAAATCAATACAAAATCTAATTTTCCACCTCTTGCTTTCCACTAGGACAATATTATCCATCCATTTGGGATCTTCCCCCTTTCTGAAGATTTCATATTTAATAAGATTTTCAACTTTAATCTCAATTTTGGACACATGAGTTGTGTTTGTTCTTCTTGTTGTCTGCATGAATCCCAAATGATCTTATTGAAACCCAAATTATGGGTGACCACTTCAGGATCAAGAACATGAATTTCTATATAGATCAACGAATACACATCCCAATTGTTCTTTAAAATGGATTTATAGAATTTGTTTCTTTAGGATTCATGGATGCACTAATAAGAGTGGAGTGATGCTCTTCTTCTGTTCCAAAATTTATTTTTTTGAGTTCATCCATAGTGGAGGAGACGCCTTTCTCAAATACTAAAGGGAATATCGAAATTATTCCACTTATTATTATTACTCACATGTTACTTCTTTTTCCTATTCTTGGATGATATCTTGGAGGATATCTGATGAAGAATGATTTTCAAGATTATTGGAGTTGTCGATATCTGGTCATCCTGGAGAAGGGGAACCATTACCGATTCAATTGATTATGGAGGGTCCTCCTAATGTTATGAAGGTAAAATAATGGATTGAGAATCAGCGCCTCTATCTGTTTTCTTTAAGGAAGGTGACTTCTTCTAATTCAACTAATGAAGTAGAAATTTTCTGATGTTTAGGAGATCGAATGATGTTACTTTCATCCACGTTTTCATCATTACTTGTAGAATTAATGACTTCTTATGTGCTATCAGATTCGATTGTAAAAAATGGAATTATGTAAGAAACTGAATGGGTGAGTTTTGGATTTGGTTCTACCCTTTCAGTTTGATTAACTGGATATATGTAGTAAATATTTAGATGCTTAAATGGGTTAGGTGGAATCTTTTCTAGAGTACTCAAATCATCGATCTTAGTAATATCATTTTTCATGGACATCTTTCCCCTTGTGTGATAAAACTCAGAATTAATTTACTAATATTTACAAGTTTTTAATGGGTTTTTTATCACCATGTGATGTTCCAATTTGACATTTGAATCATTATGTAATACATTGATTATATAATGAAGGGATAACTACATTTTGATGTTACCAAGGCCTTCCCAACATAATATTGAAAGATATATCCTTTAGGAAAACCATGAATGATGAATCATAAATAAGATATATGAATTGAGTTCTAAGCATAATTTCTTTAAGAGTTTCATGTTCCATGATGTAATAGCATTATAACAACAATGTGGAAGGAGACAAATGTGATTCAGTGAGGTTTAACCAGCAAAGAATCTAAATTGGAATGAGATTAACCCCTGATTCATTATCAATTATGTCTCAATGGATATCAATGTAAATAATCATTCTAGATAGGTACTGGGGCTTGATGTGTCTTGGAAGGCATCTTCCTCATCTTGATCCATGAAAGAAATAACAACATGAAATTTTGTGGGATCATTCTCTAGATTGTAAATATCTGCTGTAGAATCCTCTGTTTCAAACTATTGATGGCTCAACAGAGACTCAATGAGTTATTTTTAGAGATATTTTGATATATTTGGAGAATCTAGGATTTAAAATTTGGCCAAAACATGGGCCAATTTCATCAAAAAGTCATACTTCTAGTACATTGGTCTATGCTTCCCCATATAGAGATTCTCTTTTTCAGGTGACTTGGGATATGATGTCCTTGATGTAGGTGGACCATCATTTGTTGTAGGATTTTTAAGTATTTCTTCTCTTGCTAGTATAGGTCGACTAGAACTATCCACCTGCCAATGTGGTGGTGGCATACCTTTAAATTGATATTCCAATTTAATTATGTTAGGGTAGAATTTTTCATGTGTGGGGGATTTTATTTATTAATTATAATCCTACTGGAGGGATCACCCAAGATTTTTTACTGCATTAATGGTTCGAGTAGGGGTGTGGTTGAAGTAGTGACTTCTAGAATAACCATAGATTCCCATATATCCTTTTCCCTGATGACACTATCCTTCAGTTTCCCAATCGTCTGTGGTGAAATCAGATTCATAATTATAATCCTCACTTGAGAGGGGATCTGTTATGTAAATAATGATAATAGAATCAGAAATTAGTTCTTCCTCTAATGAAGATACTTTATGAAAGGTCAGTTCATATTTCGCTTTTTGGTGGGGAGGTGCCCATGATTTGAAAAAATTTGGAATGAAATATAGAAATTTAATGGAAAAAATTGTCCTAATAAAATACTCATATTATTCTATATATTATTTATCATTTTATCAAGATATCTTATTTATGGATTGAACTTTTGATGATTGAGAGTTTTATGATGATGGTTTTGCTGCAACAGAAATGGTGGGTGGTACTGCTGTTTTCTTCAACAATGCTCATAATGTGGAATGAGTTCAACTGACAATTTTTCTGACCATTCAGTCTTCAATCTTCTATGAATTATTGTTTTGAATTCTTTCCATTCAACATCCTATTCTAAATCAGATGTGGAGAAATATGGGACATTGGATGATGAACCTTTAATGATCACATTTCCAGAGTCAACCATCTTCTGGGTTAGGTTATTGAAAACAAAACACTCCTATATGGGGTGTTCCAATGTATGATGAAAGGGGATGTAGTTTGGTGGTCTTCATCTAAATCCTTGTTTGGCCTCTTATATAATGGAAACTGAATGCTGTTGTTCTCTAAAGATGAGTTGAAGTATCTATAATATTCTTGTTCCAAAAAGAGTATAATTTTTTCTTTATCTCCTCGAACAGCTTCCACCTCCAATATTTTGGATCATCTTAACCAGGTGGTCATTGTTTTTGATATTGAGGAGCTGGATCCATATGGTATGATAAGGGATTTTAGAATGAAGTGGGAATTGGTTCTTTCTTGAGAGTAAAAGTATCAGCTTCATCTTTTCCTATTCTCCTTCCTAGAGCTGTTGGAATCACTTGAGATTTATCCTTGGTCTCTACAATGGAGTTTTCCACTTGTTGGGAAGTTGAAGTATGGTCACGAAACCATATTATTTATTTCACTATTATGAGTGGTTTGTGAAATTATTCATGAAAACTTGAGACAAAAATAGACAGAAACACTTCTTGAGGGAGTGGTATATTGAAAGAATATGTCAGTCCATTCCACCGAGAAATGAAATCTGAGGCTATTTATTTAACAATTTTTTTTCAATTTATAAGATAGAGTAATTTTTTCTTATATATAATTGAAATGAAATGGAAGAGAAACCATAGATAGAGAGCTTCCCATCAAGTGATTGAGCGTGGCTTCAAACTTTTATATCAGACAAAGGACACCTCTTGAAGTGATTGCATGAAGAATCTGAGTTTCCATGCTTATTATTGTTTATGGGTCCCGACCATAGGATCACGATGAGAGAAAAATGTGTCAAATGTTTTTCAGGATCTTCTAATCCATTTATGAATAGAAATGTGGGATTTTCAAAATTTTTAGGGGGATAAGTTAAATCTACCCATTCTGGTTAAGCCTTCATTTTTGGTTGTACCAGTGCACACAATTCTTTTTATAGCTTCACATAGAGTTGTTAATGATTCAATAGTTGTCATATGTGCTCAAGAAAATTATGGTTGAGCCAAAACCTAAGAAGTTGAAATGTATGGGGCCTGGATGGGTGAAGAGACTGATAATACCACTGGTGGTGGCACTGTTGGAATTGGTCATGGGTATACAATAGGTATGGGCCTGTAAGAGTATGCCTAAAATAAGGGAGGAATTCTTGATCTGCCTTAGTTTATGTTTCAAATTGTCTTGATTGATGTTCTCCAACTAGAAGTGCTAGTTGGGATATTTCTTATGGAAAATATCTTGGAGGAAGAATACCTCATAGTAATTTTTCATTGAGTCTTCTTAAATCCTTCATTTCTTCTTCTTGTTTCGCAAATAATTCTTCTAATGAAATCCATTGACCTTCTTCAGTGGTAAAGTGATATGTAGTCGAGTTTTTAACTTCTTCCTTAGTAGGTGCCTTTCAAAAAGTAGGAAGTTGATTATTCAAGGGAATTAATTTATTTTGGGTGAGCCTTTGGTTTTTGGTATGCACACCTCATTCATTTATTTTACGTTTTAACATATCTTAAAAAAGTACTTCTTCTTCTTATTCGACTGAGCAGGTCTTGTGTACTAGAGGATCTGTTGTAATTGTATTGATGACATTAACCAATTTGTAATACATTAGGGGATTTTTATCATAATTTCTACGAGTTCATCGTCTTCCATGTCCTCTATGAGACATTATACCATGGTTGAATGATTCCACCTGAATTTCCTAGGGAACAATAAAATGAAGGGAATATTCTGATAACATAGCTATGCATTCATTTTTTGTCTTTTTCACAAATTGGTGGAAAATTAAATCTCACCTAGGAACAGATTGTGAATATGAAGAATCCTGAAGCCCCATAGGAAAAGGGCTACTATTGTTTATCCTTATCAACTCTTTGTCCTCTTTTTGTTTTCACTAATGGATGGGTTAAAAAAACCCAACCTGAAAAAATGGGGTGGATCCTAAAATACTATTGATGAAAATTCCAAAGCTTCTCTTCTAATTTTGCATAGTTTGGACAAATAATTGGGCAGTTAAATTATCCAATACCCACTAAAATTACATGTTTCAGAAAACCCGTTGATTAATTCTGACATTTCCATCACATGATGATGTACTTACTCAATTGAAAAGCCTCCTTGATATTCTCAAATGCTTGATGAAAATTTTACTCAAAAAACTACTCTCATTGGTCCTAAAATTGATGAGAACTAGTTGAGGCATGTTTATTTAGGAATAATTTTATTATAGACAAAATATATTGGTATTTTCCAGATGTGGGAAATAACATTGCAGGAGACCACTTTTCGCGGGATTTGCTGGCCGGAGAGTGCATTGAGATGCAATAATCCCTAGACTCCCAATCCTCTGATATGAAAACCATATAGGGTATCTGTAATTAACTTGTCTATCCTCTTGAATGATAACAAATCTATTTGGGGTTATAACCATTTTACAACATTTAAAAGACTTTGATATTCACCATAAGGTAATAATATTTCCCTTAGATTAAAAAGATTCTTCCATATGTTGAGGATGACATCATGAATACAATCATCCACCAAAATTTCTATAATACTGTACTGAGGAGTGGAAAATGGATAGAACATGACGTGTACTTCATTTGACACTAGTTGATTTATCATATTCATCACATCTACCTCAGACTTTTCTAGAGGATATTCTACCTAATTGGGCCAAAGTTGGTTCGTCTCTTCTGTATCATTAGAATGAACTATATTTTTAGAAAATTACTTAGTTTTAATGGATGATAATTTACCTAGTGGTTGTTCCAAGAATTACTGACACCGTGGTCTATCTTCTATCTGAGAAATTATTTCACCTACTAGTGATAAAGCATCAGACATGGCTGTATTTTTACTTTCATGTTCCCTAAGATAATATGGATTCCCCGTTATTTCATTTTCCATTGAAGAATTATCCTGGAAATGTGAATTAATATTATGGAGAGAAATTTGGTAGCTAATTTCATCATCATGGGGAGGACCACCATGGTGGGTTATAGAATGAGGTAGAACCTTTTCCTCCTTGGACTTCTAGCTATGTGGAGGAATTTTGTGTCACTCGTCGAGAGATGGTTTCCCGAGATTGACCAAATTATCATGAATAATGTCATCATAAAGAATTTTCTAATGAGGAACATTAGAGTGAATGTAACTACTACCATAATTTTGTAATGGTAGAGTTCGATCTTGATACATAAAAAATAAATTCCTGAGGGATTCCTGAACTCCAGCATTGAGTGGAACTATATCGCAGATCGGCTATTGATATTTGAACATTTTTTATGGGTGTTCTTATTTTATGATTTTCTACTAATATTTGGAGCCACATTCTTGGAGAAGTGGTTATCACGGGTAGGTGTACATTATTTTCTTTGAGTGACTATTGGGTTTGGGAGATTACCTCTAGTTGGATCAGGGGTATGTGCCAAATATGGTTGTCCATATGACATGAAGGATTATGCCACATGATCTACCTAGACTGGAAAGGAGGGGTACATTTACACCGAGTTGACATGATGATGAGCGACCCCACTTATAGGGACAATTTTTTGTTTCTACCCCTTGAGGATTCTGATGATTTTATTATGATATTGTAGAAAATATTAATAATATGGTCATGAATTTGCATCTTTCCTTTCACTATTTCTAAAATATGATTCATGACTTCCGTGGTTAGAATCGGTATATTCATCCATTCTATATTTGGAGTTGGTATATGTACCTACTCTGTCCACCCTTTCTTGTCAGTTGATTTTGACAGTACTTATGTGTAAGGGCAGAGAGTCGAGTCAACCTCCTTTTCTTCGATATTTCTAATTGACTTGTCTAGATGTTGCCAAGTGATACTATTGGAACGATTGATGAGTTCTAACATGTATATGTGTTTTCTAGTTTTCTTCCACCATATTTAATTGGAGTTCTTCTTTGAATGCAACATGATGAGACTACTGGATGGTTGGAAGATTGTATGCAGGTGTAAGTGCATGCTCACAAGACTCCACCAGGTTTGGGTTGCAGGATTGGTTGGATACTGCAAACATTGTCTTCTGGCTGGATGAATTAATATTGGTTGGTGTATGTTCCCAATCACTGTTATCGACCATATTGGGTTTGTGGGATTCTTTGGAGGGGTCAAATGTAGGAATCTACTCTCTATTGGATGTTATTTTACCCTAATGGGCCATCTTGCGTGTTCGAGTTTGACGAACCTGGACCAAACAACTAAAGGAAACACCCCATCATATTGGTGGTTCACTATCAAGCTCTTATGTTGAAGGTGATTGTTGGTGGGATCTATCGGGATGGAACCTAGTATATTCTAGGTGATCCAATGAGTGACCTCATCATCCACCTCCATAATGTATAGAAGGGACTAGTTATCATGTTATAGGGATAATGACCCAAAATTGTTGAAGACAGTGGTTGGAACAAGCTGTTTCTTGATCACTAGTCATCACAGTCCAGATGAATGAGTTTTTTTGTTAACTTGGGGAGATTTTCTGGTAGCCTCTAGGGTTGGTATAATACCGCGTTGTCTGTATTACCTCACACATGCATTTGAGACCCATCATTGAATACACTAAGTTGGATACATCTTCCATTGAGTAGACGATGTTCCAGTCTGAGCAGTAGATGGTGAATTCACAATTATAAATATTAATGAATCCATTTGGATTATAAGGATGTATTATAAAGTGTTCCTGTTGATATAAGACAAACATAATCAAGAAAAACCTAACAAAAAAAATCATATTTTGTATGATCACATGTGTTATTGATTTCTTTTTCCACCCTCTAATCAATGACTGGGGACTAACAGATGGGTAAACATCATTAAATTGTTTAAGGACTTGCATCACGTCCACCATTTTTTGTTTGTTTTCATATACCTTCAAATAGAAATTGTCCAATGGAGAATAACCTACCATTGGTTTTATAGGTGTTTCTCATCATGGTAAACTATCATTAACATGGTTAAGTATTCTTGTCGGGCTCACCATTTTTTCCAACTTAAATTGGACATTGATAGGATTCATTATTCCCATACGATTTTCAATAGATTTATTTATTGTACCAAAAACTCCCAGTGGTTCTATATCAAAGGGGGCCTATTTTCCAAAGGCAAAAGTTCATCATGTAATTTTGCTGATGATTCTTGAGAATACTCATTGGTTGAGAGGATGGGATGTCTGGCTCATCACACCCTTTTTGGGGGAATCATTTCCTACACTGTGACTTTCTTATATATTTAATATATGGTTACAAATCCTTATTAATTCATCATGTATGTAACGATTTTTCCTTGTGATTAGAAAATAAAGAATTAAAATTTATGGAATTAGAGGATCTTCTATATGAATATGATGATCTTTATAGATGGAGAAATATGTATGAATTCAAGGTTCTCCATTAATGGTATCCTTTAGTATATTAATTAGAAATTCTTTTAGTTTTTTTTACAATAATGCGGGTTTTAAAGCCACACAGTAGGGAAATCTGGATATTTTGTTCACCTGGTAGAGAAAACCCGATCTAGAGTTTATTGTAATCTTGGTAGAAATATGTTACTCTAGAATTTAATCATCATCCAAGGAGAGATAAGTGGTTTAGATGTTGGGATCATACCCATAGATAGGATACCAACATATCCTTGTGAAATGAATCATAACACATGTAGTTTGGTGCCACTTAACATGATGGATAATACCTTTTAAGGTCATGTGATAATAACCAATCCATATAGGTAAAGTTCTTGTGGTAAATATGTATAAGAAAAAAACCTAATCAAGGTTTGGTGTGGGACTTATACTGAATCATCCAAGATAACCTAAAAGAGTATGGGTTTCCCGGATTAATTAGACTTTGTTGGGAATATGACCCAGAATGGACATGGTTGATTTGGATTTTTTGGGATTAAAAACCTGGGAGGCTTTCGACCTATCCCATTTGAATGAGAATCAATGTCCATGTAGTTCTGGAAGTATCATAGGAGAGTGTGGTCCTTTGAGAAAAATTATTTTGGACTTACTCCTAAAAAGGATTCCATAGTGATTTGTGTCTTAATTTGTGGTTTACTCCTAAGGAGGATGCACATTTATGGATGAGGTGATATAAATCTTGGTCCTTATGAAGGCATTCTATGTATATCAGTTTTGATGGGAATCATAGTTCTTTTAGTTTATTCTCTGAGGTGTTTAAGAAATGGTATGATCATCACAAATCTCTAAGCCCATGTGATTTATACTTAGTGTGAGAAATAATAAGATTTGAAATATTTCACAAAGGCACACTTTTCCTCTTTCTCTAGTGGAATAGGCCATGGCTATGGAGAAGACGGTGGGAGAGGCCTTAGAGAAATGAATCATTCAACATGGAATGAAATGTGATGTTTGTTAGGTCCAAACTAAAAGGAAATGGTCTTATTCATAGATTTTGTTCCTAAAATTGGTCTGAGTAGGGGAAAGAAACTGTTATTTTATTCAAAAGAGAAAGTAAGTGTGGACTGTATCTTCCCCAGCAGGGACCTATGGCTCTGGGTTTTATAGACGATAGGGGAAGGGGATGGCCCGAACACTAATCCTATAAACAAGGAACTCCTCAACATTATTCATGTGAGAAGATTCCATGTGACCGTAGAGATACTACTCCACATACACTACAGAAACCTTAGATCCCCAATAGAACAAGTGTGGGAATCCTTGGACTATTAAGATACAAATCCAAATAGAAAATGTGATGGTGTGCCTTTCCCTAAGGTTTTGTAAATCTAGAGGTCATAATGGATGTTTTAGCATGATCCCTTTCAGAAAATGGATCAAATGAAAGTGAATCCTTTCCATGAATGGATTTTAAGAAGTATTGATGAAAGGATCGAAGAAGCTGAAGAGGTGAGGTGACTCAAATATAGGTGCCCATGTATTTGGTAGGCATGCATGAATGGGCATACAAGTAGGATTGCGAGACTTGATGATTACTTAAGGGAAAAAGTACATGGATGTTTAATCATTGGTGAGACATGACTCAAGCCTCCAAGAGTATTCATAGTTATTCCAAAAAGTGGGCCACTCAAGTTCATTTGAGAGAAATGTGTGGCACACACATGTTTCTAATTTAGAGAGGTTAGGAACTTGAGGTTTTCTTGTGTTATGTATTTCAAACACTTTTGAAACTTAATTCCTATGATCCACCTCTTATTTCAATCATTTGGGTGGTATTAAACAACCTTAGAGGTTTCAGAAGTCTTGGGAGAAGCACTAAGGAGACCACAGAAATAATTGTTCTTCAGGAAAATTCATCTGTCAGATGAAGACCCCAAGGGTATATTTATAGGAAAATAAGAGACCCTAGGAAAATGGTGATTGGGTAAAATAGTGAATTATGCATCGTAATTGTGGCATTCAAGTACCTTGCATGCCGATGGGGCCTTGTCTTAACTAGGGAGACCCAAATTTCATGCCATTGAAATTATTGATTTTCTTCATGTATTTTCTCCTCGTTTTTCTAAGACACATTCCATTGTCACTTTTTAATACATGTAATGGAAAGAGTGTTGATAGTTATTAATGACATGTTTTTCAATATGAATAAATATTATATAATTTATTTTCTTACCCATTCATGAACTTAAAAATTATAACATCGTTAATGTGTATGAGTGAACTATCACATCATTGAAGTGATGTGATTAATTTTTCATCACCACAAAACATAGATGATATATATATATATGTGTGTATATTTAATAGATTAATATGATATTTATAATACTATGAAATTCATTTAATGATAAAATAATAATTAAATGCATTCTATAATGGTCATTAAAAAATTGAATCATAACTCATGTGTGTGTAAGTACTAGCATCTCCATGATTATATTGTTGTTAATTATTCATAACAATAAATAATGGTTTTATTTAAAATTATAATTTACATATATATTATATTCTTATGTCTTGAAAATTATTTTGGAGATGATGTACTAATGACCTCTTCAACCATTTACATCCCACCAAATTCATTTTGGACTCATGTACCGAATATCATAAAAACATACGACATGAACTTAAATAATTGTGTAATTTTTATAACATGATAATAAGTGGAATAAATGGAATAATAAACATTATAAGGGTTCCAAAGAAATAATGAAAATAAAATATGTATATTATACCAGAATATAATGATTTTATGTTATGAGTTGGACTTATGTTAAAGGACACATTAAAAACATCGCTTTAAATGTTAAAATGTTATATTATTCAAAATAATTCTTTTTAATGTCCATTCATTAAAAATGGTTTTTATAAATGTATTTAATTAAAATTAATCTTTTAAAATGTTAATTTTATAATAGATATTAATTTTGTTAGGAATGAATATTTTTTTGGGTTTTATGTAAGGGAAGTTATTTTAAAAAACTCGTTTAATGGTACTCTTTAAAAGATTTCTAAAAAAACCTAAATGGATGTTTTTTAACATATATGGAATAAATATAATTTCTAGTATAATTTCACCTTAATTTTTTGATAATTCATAGAAATTTTTAATGTTCTATTTGAAAAAAAAACATCATTCCTGAGAGCATGGATTTGTAAAAATGAAAAGTGATTTAAATGTAGAGAAATATTTTTAATTTATGCATGATTTATGTGTTACGCATATTTTTCGGTTATTTTGAAAAATTTGGGAGTATGGGTGGTTCATTAAAATTAATTGGGAGGGTGGGACTATTATATCTCTATAATTAATTTTTGAATGATATGGAGTTAAATTATATGGTTTCTCCTACAAGAATAACGGAATATACATAGTGGTTATTCCAAATGTAACTTTGATGGTCACTCCCCTTAAAATGGTGATAGCTATAAGAAATTTAATATTGATATAGAAATGATTACATAGGTCACATTTATTATTTATGTTTTCTATGGAGTTTTATTTTGAAAATATTATTTCGTGAGGTAAGATAATTTGAGAATACGTATTCGTAGGTTTGTATGTACTCATGGACTAATGGTTTCTTTATTTGTTTTTTATATCCCTCACCAAGATTTTTTGTGATCATCCCATGTTTTAAAATGATTTTATTATGGTATATGGGTGTATAAGAAAAATATGGATGTTAATTTGAATGTTATGAAGATTATAATGGAAACAATGCATGTTTTATTTTCAAATGTTTTATTTTGTGAATGAAATTTGATATTGAGTCAAAGTGTCTCCTTTGAAATATTTCATCTGTTACATATGTGTTCATGCCAAATTCTCAATAACTAAAAACCTGAAAGGCTCCTAAATGTCGAATAATTTTATTTTCATTAATAAAAATTTGGATTATGTAAGGTTTCAGTCTAATTCCTTATAGTTGGTCTCAGAGGATGTTTCAGATAACATATGTTGTTAGAATATTATTTAATCATAATTTAAAAGTCATATATAATAATAATGGAAGGCACTATAGTAAGAATAATTGTTATATTAGTTATATTGAACGAATTTAAGACATATTGAATACATATTTTTCAGAATTTATCATTCTTATAAGAAGTAATATTCTAATTTTATTGCTCACACTATCATTTTTTGTTTTAGTACATGGCTGGACTGAGTAGGCACCGAAGTAACAATAGATGTGGTTGAAAATGTGGTTTTTCTATGAATGTGAAACCAAACGAAATGGGAGTGTCCATGAGAAATATTTTTTCTTCTAGAAACTTACTATCAGGAGTATTTATTAACCACTTGACCCATAGTGAGATTTCTAATGCATCATATATGAGATAAATGAATCCCTATATAAATTAATATAAAAATGATAACAAAAGTAATTATATTAAATGATATATGATCCATGGATGTGGAAATAAGTACCTAGGAAATTTTCTTAAATGGATGTAAATTTGTTCTGAATGTGGTAAATGATGTCATAATGTAATAATTTTCCAAGGAAAATTGCAGCATTCAGATGACACCATGAAAGGGAAAAAATATATCATGTATTTTCAGCTGAATGTTTTAAATGTGGGGGGTGTGGTACTTATTAAAATCTATGTATTAGGAATAAGAATCATTTTTGGTATCTGTAGGACTGTAAAAATATCTATTTTGGAGTACCCAATTTCACTACAAATGTAAATGGGAAAACTATAAATTACATATAAAATGAATGGATTACATATTATTACAGGTATTAACATTATCAATTCTTAGGATATGATTTATATTTTTTGTAGGAAATAATTATCAAGGAAGAAGTGGGAAAATATTTATTGATGTACTATATAGAATGTTGAGTGATTAAGGTGTCTAAATATAAGTAATTAAAGAGTTTTGTTTGATCTATAGATAATTAAATGTCTTAATGTATTAATACTATTTTTATGATGGTAGTAATTTGAATGTATTTTTTTAGTTTGTGTTATATGTAACAATATTATTTGTTTTGTGAAAATGTTACAAAAGTATGAATTATCATTTCTATTGTAGAATTAATTGTAATGTTATGTATATCCTTAAGGGTTTATATAATCTTATATTTTTAGGAAATTGTGCGATACTACTTTTTTTGGATGAAAAATGAATGGCATAGGATATCCACGAAAGATAAAATATATTAATGGATTTTTTATTATATTTCGTAAATTTATAAATTTTTATAAGTGTTGTATTTATATAATTTTTGAAAATGGACAACCTACAGGATGGGTGACAACATGTGGCACCCAACAGGTCCATGAGAATTTAACCCATAGCTGAAGGAAAATAAGGGTGAATTTCCTACTAATATACTACATGAAATCATTGATATTTTTAATTTTTCTTAATAATTAAATAACATAATATATGAGGAATAATTCAATTTTGGGAAAATAACTTTTATCGAATAGAAAACAATGGGATTGGAAAATTATTTGATGATTATGTGAGTAATGTTTTTTCAAAAGATGTTTAGTATTTTGGGAAACCTATATGATCAAGGATAGTATAATTATATGGGTTATTATTTGAGAAGTAATGGTTTAATTATATTTTACAATAATATATGATTTTTTTAGATTTTGGGGTATTTGGGTTATGTATGGAAATAATTACCATATCTTGGAGATTCTGTGATTGTGGAAAATACATTTATGGTATAAGACATTAAGAAGTGATTGATGTTACTTAGAGAAATTTTTTAAAATTTATCATGGAATAAATTGTTATCAAATCCTATTAAATTTTTATTTTCAATATTACTTTGTACTAATTTGAGTAATTATAATGATAATTATTTTTCTAAAAATATATAATGACCATTGCATATTACAGTAGAATTTTAGATATTGAAGATGTTTTTCATCATATAAGGTTTATTATTTTTGAGGAATTATTTTATATTTTACATAAAAAAATTTAGTTAATGTATAAATATAGGGTAAATATATAGTAAATAATTTCTGGAATATGAATCTCTCTTAAAGAAGATTCTATTGCTTCATGCATGAAAAAAGCATCTTAAATACTCACTGATTGGATAAAAATATGATTTATAGTGTAAATTGATTAAAGAATGAACCGTTTAATTTATATGTAAGTATGTATCCTTATGTTCGTAGTCAAGTGCTAAAATAAATATTCAACTCAATGAAATTTATCTTAAAAAATGATATTTCTTTAATTTTCATACTATGAAATCAATGAACTTTTAACCCATCACATATATAATGTTTTCTAATTGTTATCTTTTTAATGACCATGTTCAATATCACATTCCATTAGAAATTAATACTTTGTTTTAATTTCTATTTCTATGTTTTTCATTATGTAACCCTAGTTTATTTAATCTGGGATAACCTTCATGCTTTACATTCCTTTATTTTAAAGTGAATATTTTATTAATCCTTTTTCCAATTTGAGATTTAGATTAATGAATTTTGAAAAGTAAAACATTAGTTACTGAGCTGAAATTTAAAATTTTTTGGACTCCATTTCTAAATGGGTATGGAGGAAAATTTATCATCCTTATATTGTTTTCAAGTAAACACTATGTTAGATAATGTAAATAATATGACAGATCGAGCTTTAATTAAAAACTAAATAATATATAAATGTTTCCAATATAACGTAGTTGTTACAAAGGAGAGTATGAATAAGATTATCTGAATTATTAAAATATTATTTTAACAAGTGTATAAAATTATTTCTTTCATGAACAATTATTATAAATGAAAAAAAGCCTTACTAAAATAAAATTATATTTTTAATAACTATTAATGTTTACACAAGTGTATTTTATACCAATAATAAATAAATCATTCTATTTGGATTATATGATATATATATATATATAATATTAAATAAATTTTTTAACATCCATCTTATGTATTTTATAGACAATATATAATAAAAAATCCAATTTTATGCATAATTGATGTATTTTTTTATAAATGTAGTTTCACAGCCTTTTAAATGCACACTTGTATTAACTCTTGTTTTTAAGAATTTTATAAATTCTATTTTGAAGAAAAACATCTTCTATCCATTCTTAATATAAAAATTTAACTTTGGGTGAATTTTTGGAATATTTTATTTATAATTTCCATGTTTTGATGAATAGTGAATCATATAGCTTTTTAACTGAATATTGCATTTTAGTGTAAATAATTAATATTGTTAAAGTATATGTTTTACTATTTTTAAAAATTAATTTGATCCATTTTTATTATTTAATCCAATTTTGGTCATTGGAGTCAATTTCACATTAAATTTTATATATTAAAAAAATTCCATCTTTTGAACACATTCACTTAGATAAATCAATATTCTTTTTCAGTCAAAGGGATTAATTTAAAATAAATTAATGAAAATTATGTGCCATAAATTTTTAAAAATGGATCCAATATATACAATCATTGGGTCAATGTTGTGTAAATAGGTTCTGGTTATTATTTGATTACATTATTAGCTGTCACTTCTGTAATTTTTTTAACACCGTTCAATGTGAATCATATAATTAAGAATAAGAAATAGTATTATAAAAATAAGAAAATTACACTAAAAAATGACATAATTAATTTCGTTGTGGTGGGGGTGGACCAAAATAATCATTGGGATGAAATTATAATTATTGTACGCCTTAAGGGAAAGAGTATCACATTTATAATATTTAATATAAAGATAATTAACTGATTTCATACTCATGTTTTTCAAAACTATATCATTTTTAATATAAGGTTATATAGGGGATATGTTCAACTATAAATAGTTTTTCAAAAGATAATATTGTTTTACTTATCACAATAATTTAATTTTAATTTATTAAAATAAATATTTTCCTCAATGTCTTATATAATGATGATGCAATATTTGTTTAATTAATGAAAATATCAAATAAATGATATTATGAATATTAAAATAAAAATAATTTATATAATTACTATCATCCAAGAAATATATAGATAACAATGATGGGTTATATAAAATATTTTCTTCAAATATACCATGTTATGATATGTTTAAAAAGTCAACTAATGAATAGTTGCAGAATTGACATAAATGATACTTTAAAATAAATAATATTTTATTAAATGATATAAAATTCATAAATATCATAAATTTTTCCAATTATTCACGGTAACTATAAAAAATTTCTAAATGGATCATTTTTTTTCTTTCATAATTTTATAGTAATTATATATTGCCTATGCGTATTAATTACATCATATCATGGTAAGAGTTAAAAGGGTTAAATAATGGAAAAAATAAGGATTAAAAAATTGTCAAACATGAATAATTTAACATGTATGTAAGGATTTAGATATAATATATTTTTTAATATAAATATTAATGCTTAGATCCTTTTGTAATAGAAAAATAATTTATATTAATTTATATTAATTTATTATTTCCATGAATTCCATGAGTGACCCTCCCCTCTTCTATAAAAGGTCACCCATCCATCCCATTTCAATTTACAGAAATATCTTTTGGGTTCATGTATTATCAATAAATATTCTTTCTTATAATCCCTCCCCACATTCTAGAGGACTTAGTTTAGGCATACCAGCTTCCTTAGTGGTGTTAAGGTGTTAATACAAAGGACATAGTTTGAAATAGATGTATCATTTTTAATTAAGTGTTTCCAATTAATTTCTCCTTCACCGTCTTTAAAATACCCTTTATCCATTATTAAATAAAAACTCTATTATCCTCAATATACTAAGAAATTATTATTTTGTTATCATCACATATATCCACCTCCATTTCCATTAAATGAGAAAAGAATTATTCGTTCGTGTGTATCAAAGACTACCACTTTGCGAACCGATATAATTAGTTTTTTCACAACCTTATCTTACAACGGGTTATAATGATGTAATTAATGTTAATATTTGATACTAATGAACGTTTTTTCACTATAAATATGTAATATATGATTTATATTCTTACAATTCCATGTTAATTAAAATGTTAACATCATTTGTGCGTATTTTTGAACTATCACCTCCATGAAGCGATGAGACTTATTTTTCATCACCACATCAAATGGTTGATATATTCAATTAATATGATATTGATGATATTAAAATATTTATGTAAGGATACAATAATAATATCCTTCATTCCATAATGATCATTGAAAAATGGAAATGATACTCATGCATATGTACTGCCAACCATATCCACGATTATAACATAATTCAGTTTTTGTAACCATAAACAATGGAATGATTTAAAATTATAATCGATTTATAAATTTTTTATTATTTCCTGGATACTATTTTCAATATGATTGAATAATTATTACCTTTATTATTAAAATAATAAAAAATTCATTGTGGACTGAATTACTGAATATCATTAAAGATCCCAACATGAACATAAATATTTAAGAAATTGTTATAACATGATAATAAGTTATATAAAAGGAATAATAAGCATTAAAAAGGTTATAAATAAAATAAATAATTATCATATATCAATTTTTACGGAGATAATTGTTGTACATAACGATTCAGAATCAGGGTAGGGGACTTTACAACTAAAACATCACTAGAATGGTTTTTCTTGAATGGGCCAAAGGCCTTAAATTTTTATTTTCTTTCATATAATAACTCTTTTGAGAGTTGAGGGGGAACCCTTAACAGTATCATAGGCTATGTGACACAATACATGACTCTAAGGTCTTATAGGAATGCATCCCAGACTATGCCTACTTGGAACTACCCATCCCTAGTGTCTATATCTTGTTGTCAGTTTTCCACCTCCTCAAGGATATCATACTAGCTATCCTATATAGGGATGAACATGCTTAGAATTTATGGAAATTATGATAGATTCTCATAGTTCCAAATTTGGATATCTCTGCTCGGGTAAAGAAACCTGCTCTAAATCAACATCTAGAGCATGTTCCATGTAGATTCTCTCTGGATTATTCTGCACATCATGTGGCCCAAACACCTTGAGTTTGACTAAAGGATTTTTTTTTCTCAATTTCCCTGGGGTGTCCTTGAAGACATAGTGGCCTGAATGCCTTGGGTTGCCCAAAGGCCTTAGAGGACTTGAAAACCAAACCGGTGGCCCGAAGTCCAAAATAGATTAATAGTTATAGCTTTTACAACACCAAACAATACCCACAACAGTACCTGCTATAATAACTTTTACAATACTAATATAGTACTGCTACGGTAACCTAGAAATATTACTCCACCTGAATTTGATCCATGGCGTCTCTTATTTACTTTAGGAGTCTTCACAAACATAACAGATAATCATGTGATTTTAATGTTTAATTATTCTATATCATTATACATAATTTACATGTTATAAAAATTATATTTAGGAATTTATTAATATTACCATGAATTCATTAAAATAGAAATATTAAAATTTCAATTAACATATCTCAAAAAGGGATCCTGTTCAGGATTTATGTTTGCGAAAGTCTTTTGAAAACCATATTCAAAGTATCTGTTTCTACTATTTTTTCAAAATCTAAATGGAATGTTTTTAATACATACTACGTAAACAGAATTTCCATCCTTCATGTTGCATTCAAGTTTTTATTTTCCATATAAGTATTATCAATTTTATTTTAAAATAATGTGTTTCTATTTATGGGTGTGAAATATTTTAAAAATTAAATGTTATTAGTAATTAGAAAAGTTATATTCCTTTTATTGACGATGTTTGTGTTATGGTTATGTTTTGGTTCGTGGTGATTATTTATGTGTACCTGTGGTTACGGGATAAACCTATGGTATATGAGCACATGATTTCTCTCCAATGAATTCTGTAATGAGATTGAGTTCAATAGTAGGGTTTCTCCTATGATATTTAGTGAATATACTATAGTGGTCATTCCAAATTTAGCCTTGATGGTTACTCCCCTTTTAGCTGTGATATATATAATACATATAAGAGTGATATGGAAATGATACATCATGTATCATTTATGTAACACCCCGATCTTCCACGATACGCTTCTCATTCAATAATGCAATAGCATTAATGTTACGCAACTTCGAGTTCTAAAACACCGCGACTAATCAAAGTAGCCGTTATGAATAGTAATAACCACTTTTCAAATTTATAGAAATTTTATATTTCAAAATGGAATTCATTTTTGTATTCTTAATATCGAAATTATCCTAAGTTGAATTTTTTGTAACGTTATGATAAATTCTACTATTTAGTGGTTTTAAAGTATAATTAGAATATATTTTTACCATTTTATCCAATGGTGGTAATTAGAGTTAACTTAACATTGAAATTGGGCATGAACAATTGTCAATCTTTTGATATAAATTGTTTCTTAAAAACACGCTATTTGTTGTGACAGCGGGAATTAATTATAAAATTAATTAATGCAACATATATGTTTGGAATTTCATAAAATAGACATCATTTTTGAATTCAGAATATCAATTACAGCTTAGGGTGAAATTTTGGCATTGTTCTCAAAAACTTCAATTTTTGATGAATAGTGAAACCACTAAGTGGTAGTTAAAAAACTGATTTTTCGTTTAAATGAAATATTACCACTTCTGTGTTTTGATTTTCAAAAATCCAACATACATGGTTGTAATTAAAAATTAAAATGTGGTTCAATGAGATTAAAATAATTTTTTGGTGAATAGTAACTTTTAAGTTCTTAATCGCGATTAGAGGTAATTAGTGTAGTTTAAGGTAAAAATAAAGTTTTAATAATATGAGATGAGCTTCACACATGTCCTACCCTCATTTTATGTTCCATTGCCAACCAATACAATCCATGGGTCAACTTGGGGACCCCATGGAGCCACTTTAGTTGGAAAATAACATAAATACATTTTATTTAATGTTAAAGTATAAAATGACAGAAACATGAAATGGTTTACTAAAAAAACATTTACATGGGGTTATACAAGTCATATGTTTTACTATAAATATTAATTGGAAATATAAAATGATTTCCTACATCATAGTATTTTTTTTATAATTTTTAGACATTAAATAAATTAATTTATTTATGACATCATGATGATGCAGCGATGACCTCATTATTTAACGATTTTAATAAAATGAAATGATAATGTAAAATCCAAGGCTTAAACATGTACAATGACTATTGCATGGGTAGATTTCTAACACTTATCACCTTAGCATCAAATTATATAAGTTTGTGACCTCTTAAATCCGAAACACATTTTATAATAAAGTTACTTTTCTTTACTTTCCAAGAGGGCCCCTCCTCTCCTCTTATAAAAGGCCCCCACCTCTACCACCTCATTCACACTTTCAAGCCATTTGGCTCGGCCAACCTCTGCCCAAATACTCTCCCAACTTTCCCCCCTTACTCCTAGAAGCCTCACTTTGTGCATAATTCTTCCCAAGGACGCTTTTGTCTCAAATCAGAAAGAGTTACCCGATTTTTAGGTAATGACTTCTCTAATGTTGTTTTGTTTTATTTAGCTTCTCCAACCCCTTAAACTCTTTTTATTACATTATTTTGTAACAAAACCAGTATCTAAAATATACTAGGATGTTTTTATGATAAGTATTTGGTTTACACTTACACACACCTACATCTAATGGTTAAAGAACATACACTTTCTGTGGATGGCGAATTTTGCCTCATGAAACGATGATTGTTCAACACTCATATAACACCTCTAATGGTGGCCATTATGATGAAACTATTTTTATATATGATATATATTATTTTTTTGTTTTACTTATGATTTTTTATTTTTCATTTTTGGAATACCTTTATGGTTTCCATTATGGGTAAACGCGATATTTTCATTTTAGGAAGTGCGGACTACCGCCCCCTCAAAGTGATTTGAATCATTAATACCATATGTGGGATGTATAAAGGATGGAGTAAATGGTATTATATTCTATATTATACTGGAATTATATTGTAAATTTATATAATTATGATTTCATTCCATTAAATACGAAATAGAAATGAAAGTAGCGTTCATGCGTACGTATGGCTTACCGTCTCCATGAACGGTGCATTTCATTTCTTACCTCTAAATGTTACGTAATATTATAAATGAATGTATATACTGGATATATATGATATATATGACATATAAATCATGAATATAATTCTGGAGATAATGGATATTCTACCACATAAATAACTTGTAATTATAAGAAGTTTATTGTTGACTTAAGTACCAAAGATCGACAAAATGACCGTTATTAACTTAAATAATTACATAATGTTCATATCATTGTAATAAGTGATATAAAAAGGATAATGAAATTGAAAATGGTTCTTAATAAGGTATATATTAACTCTAGTTTATTATTCAGGATGTTAAAGAACGGTTGAGTCAAGTCAGACACGAGGTAAGGGAATTTCATTACCCAACTTCCATTCTTTGGGTTAATCTCCTACTTTCAAATTATGTCATAATATTATTATGTCGTATATTTTATTTATAATTTCTTTATGTGTACATATAGTGAATACACATAATAGATATATTTTATTTAAAAATGATCTTTTTAAGGGACTTCATCTCAATCTCCATTCATTGAGGCATATTTTGTTTTATACACAAATTTCTTTTGTACAATGTATAAACCCCTTTGGCTTTTACGTTTATTCAAAATGAATCTCTTTTATATGAAGAGTTTTACTAAACGACAAAAAGGGAATGTTTTTCTTTCCATACATATGCGGCGACAATGACTTCTCCGCTTCCATGACCATTATTTGAGTTTCAGCTTCCTCTACAAGCCATCACTTTTTTTTAATGAAAAATAAATACAAAGTTTTATCTTTCTTTTATTTTGGTATTGAAAATGGTTTTGAAAGAGTTTTTATTATATCAACGTGTTGTATTGATATCTTGCGATTGAAATGTGGAAATGTTATGTTTCCTTTATGCATGTTTTATGTGATATGATTATGTTATTATTTATGATATGTTTAAACCTATTCATATGAGGAATGTATTGGACTTAATATGTGACGGGAGGAGCCCGCTATAGCTCCTCGATGCATTGGTAGGTCTCATGAGACAACTAGACGTGGAATTGGCCGAGGCCCTTTCCCAATTTTATTTATGGTTTTGGCCGAGGCCTTAATCATTTTAGTCCTCTTGGCCATGTCCTTGACAAAATGTTTCAGAATGTCTGGCATTATACATTCCCTCATTATGAAAGTGGTTATTGATATCGCATGTTATTATTCGACTAGTAGAATATCCATGTGAGTAAGTAAATGGTATTATTTAATTTTATTTTTTCCATATTATGCTGAAGTTCGAGTTTAAAAAGGCTTTTTTTAGTTATACATTGCCTTAAATGTTAATGTTTATTTATGAAAGCTTCCGCAATATTGTTATCCTTAGTGAGTATCTGAGCTCACCCCTTTCAATGTTTTAATATTTTCCAGGATGTGAAGAATTATTTTATGAATGACCTGCAGGGATAGTCAGAAGAGGATATGAGTGTGGACTATGAAGACTTTGTTATTAGTTTTTCACTTTATGATGTAATGTAATATTTATGAATGTATCTAGTGTTTCCAAGGCTACTAAACTAATCGGTCTTTCGATACTTGATCTTTTGTGGTCATGCCAATGTTACGAAGTAATGAACCGGCTCTGGGTAGCTGGGGTCGGGGCATTACAGTTGGTATCAGAGGAAGTTTAGTACTAACCTTGGAAGCTAGATTTAGATAAACTCTGATTAGAGCACATAGCCCAAAGATAGACTTTTAGGATTATTATAGAAGAACTTCTTAGAATTTTGTTATTGTAGAGATTTTGTGAGTTTTCTGAGCAATACATCCCTGTCTGGATACGAGCAGGTAGAGGCGGCTCTAGAACAGATGTACCTAGGGGTAAAACCTGAAAACACCGCTTTGAGCTAGACTCAAACGGGAACTGGTGCACGACAACGGGCCTTGCTGCACTCTTGGTTACGACACTCCCGGGGGATATGCTTAGGATAATTCTCATTTACATTACAAACCACTATGAACGGTTATGAGTATATAATTCCTCATATAAAACCTTTTTATGATTATGGATTATATCCATAAATAGTTCAATTTATGTTAAGTATTTTACAAGTATGGAATTATGTATTTTGATTCATAAACTAATCTAGTTTATGCCATTGTTTAGAAATGGCGCCTAGTGGAAGGAATGGAAAACGTATCAATGCACGCACTCCATGTAGGGATTTCCCTCCTGCTCAAGATAATTATTGTGGATCTGGAGATACAATTGGTGCTGATCAACTTATTACCATACTGGGACAACTCACTCAAGTTATGAATAATAACCTTACTCGTATGGATCACCCTGATCCACAACGTGGAAGATCAATGTTAGACCGCTTCATGAGGCAACAACCACCAACATTTAATGGGGGTACAAATCTGTTAGTAGCTGAGAAATGGATAAAATCCTTAGAGAAAATATTACATGCCTTGGGGAGTAGCAAAAGGGAGAAGGTTGTCATGGATGTTTACCGCCTCACTGGAGATGCCGATCAGTGGTGGTCGCTGATTTAAAACACAAAGGAAGATGATGACGTATCGAATATGGAATGGAGGGAGTTCAAAGAGCTTTTATTAGAAAAATACTCTCCTCATGACCATCGAGCAGATATGGAAAGGCAATTTCTGAGTCTGAGGCAGAAGGAGGATGAGAATATCGCAAAGTATGAGGCTAACTTTACAAGGTTAGCGAGGCATGCTGCCGATTATATACGTAACCCAAGGAGTAAGATTGATCGTTTATTTTATGGGTAAAAACCATTTCTCCGTCGAGCTTTAGTATCACAATCCTTCTCATCATACGAAGATATTGTATCGTGTGCTATCAAGACAGAAAAGGAAATCTCTATGTCTTATGACAACAAAGTAAAGAAAGAGAAGAAGAGAACGGTGGAACAAGAGACAGATAAAGGGAAATAAGGAAAGAAGGATTTTCCATTATGTGATAATTTTGGGAAGAATCACCCTGGTACTTGCCTAAAAGGAATGGGAGTTTGTTATAAATGTGGAGAAAAGGGTCACCAGGATCGTGATTGCAAGGGAAAGAAAGAGGCTACCAATGTTGAATGCTACAATTGTAGGGAAATGGGGCATTATGCAAATGAATGTCCTAAGCGTCAGGGAAACTTACCTCAAAAAAGGCCAAGGGATCAAGGAAAATCTTATGTTGTTACTACAGTTGAAGCAGAATAATTAATGTATTGGTGCTTTTGGACTCATGGATTATATTCTGGTTATTAGAATAATGTGATATATATATAAGGATTGTACTGCAGTACTTGTTGATTTCATTAAGGTTTTAATGTGATTAAGGTAATCATATTTTTAGTATGTGACAATAAGAGAAACTTTAATTTGTTTGCGGAATCTGATAAATTGATTTTGGAATTAAGATACCTTTTAGAGAAAGTCTGGACAGAGGTATTTTGGATAACTATAAAGGTTGGAGTGGATTAAGTTGATCATTGGATAGTATTGTTTAAGGTTAAAATTTATGAAGATTATTTTTGAATATTAGAATACTATAGTTTTAGGAAAAGGAAAACCTACAGGGTGGGGCATAACCCGTCGTGTCGGACAAAGCTGCAGGAATCGAACCCACAATCATAGTGCGACAGGCCTTTATTTCCTACCACTAGCCTACAGGAAGTCCCTGGTTATTACAAAATAATTTTACTAATCTAAATGGTATGTGTTAACATTTGGAACCTTATACAATTTAGGATAAGTATAATATTTTTGAGTTCTATTATCTTTTTGAGTGAAAGATGAGTTGAAGGTTGAAACTCTAATTGTCAAGCAAAAATATATATATACCTATCTCTTATTCAATGAATAAATTAATTTTTAAACTTTATTAAAGGGATATTAAAACAAAAAAATGTGTTATCCTAATACATTATGTCTTATTGAACTGATGATATTTTAAATCAACATAGATTGAAGACTTTGAGGCCCTCAATTTGACAGTTGATTGTGATTGATGACCTCAATCACTCCCTACGAATATTTACGTTTTTCCTCCAATTATATGTCTCTAATTACCACCAATGTCCTCCTAATCGAGATCATAATTGGGTGGTGACTTTTTCATTTCCCTTTCCCTCTCATTAAGGCTAAATCTTATTAATCTTATTTCCGATGTGGGTTTTCCACAAAGGTATTTTCTCTTTTCAACATTTTATTTTCAAAGATTTTTTTTTCAAATTGCGAGGACGCAATTTATTGAAGGAGGGGAGAATGTAACACCCCGATCTTCCACGATACGCTTCTCATTCAATAATGCAATAGCTTACATTGTACGCAACTTCGAGTTCTAAAACTCCGCGACTAATCAATGTAGCCGTTATGAATAGTAATAACTAGTTTTTAAATTTATAGAAATTTTATATTTCAAAATGGACTTCATTTTTGTATTTTTAATATCGAAATTATCCTAAGTTGAATTTTTTGTAACTTTATGAGAACTTCCAATTTTATTATGAATAGTGAAAAATACTTAAAACAACTTTTTTAATAAAAATAATTTATTGTGATAAATTATACTATTTAGTGGTTTTAAAGTATAATTAGAATATATTTTTACCATTTTATCCAATGGTGTTCATTAGAATTAACTTAACATTGAAATTGGGCATGAACAATTGTCAATCATTTGATATAAATTGTTTCTTAAAAACACGCTATTTGTTGTGACAGCAGGAATTAATTATAAAATTAATTAATGAAACTTATATGTTTAGAATTTCATAAAATATAAATCATTTTTGAATTAATAATATCGATTATAGCTTAGGGTGAAATTTTGGCATTGATCTGAAAAACTTCAATTTTTGATGAATAGTGAAACCACTAAGTGGTAGTTAAAATCTGATTTTTCGTTTAAATGAAATATTACCACTTATGTGTTTTGATTTTCAAAATTCCGACATACATGGTTTTCATTAAGAAGTAAAATGTGGTTCAATGAGATTAAAATAATTTTTTGGTGAATAGTAACTTTTAAGTTCTTAATCGCGATTAGAGGTAATTAGTGTAGTTTAAGGTAAAAATAATGTTTTACTAATATGAGATGAGCTTCACACATGTCCTACCCTCATTGGATGAGAAATGGCCAACCATGACAATCCATGGGTCAACTTGGTGACCCCATGGATCCACTTTAGTTGGAAAATGACAAAAATACCTTTTATTTAATGTTAAAGTATAAAATGACACAAACATGAAATGTTTTACAAAAACAATTTTTACATGGGGTTATACAAGTCATAGTTTTTACTATAAATAGTCATTGGAAAGCTAAAAAGATTTCCTACATCATAGAATTTTTTTTTTAATTTTTAGTCATTAAATAAATTAATTTATTTATGACATCATGATGATGCAGCGATGACCTCATTATTTAACGATTTTAATAAAATGAAAAGATAATGTAAAATCCAAGGCTTACACTTGTACAAAGACTATTGGATGGGTATATTTCTAACCCTTATCACCTTAGACTCGAATTATAAAAGTGTGGGACCTCTAAAATCCGAAACACATTTTATAATAAAGTGACTTTCTTTACTTTCCAAGAGTGCCCCTCCTCTCCTCTTATAAAAGGCCCCCACCTCTAGCACCTCATTCACACTTTCAAGCCATTTGGCTCGGCCAACCTCTGCCCAAATACTCTTCCAACTTTCCCCCCTTACTCCTAGAAGCCACATATTGGGCATAATTCATCCCAAGGAAGCTTTTTTCTCAAATCAAAAAGAGTTACCCGATTTTTAGGTAATGACTTCTCTAATGTTGTTTTGTTTTATTTAGCTTCTCCAACCCATTAAACTCTTTTTATTCCATTATTTTGTAACAACACCAGTATATAAAATATACTATGATGTTGTTATGATAAGGATTTGTTTTACACTTACACACACCTACATCTAATGGTTAATGAACATACAGTTTCAGTGGATGGAGAATTTTGCCTCACGAAACGATGATTGTTCAACACTCATATAACACCTCTAATGGTGGCCATTATGATGACACTATTTTTATATATGATATATATTATGTTTTTGTTTTACTTATGATTTTTTATTTTCCATTTATGGCATACCTTTATGGTTTCCATTATGGGTAAACGCGATATCTTCATTTTAGGAAGTGCGGACTACCGCCCCCTCAAAGTGATTTGAATCGTTAATACCATATGTGGGATGTATAAAGGATGGGGTAAATGGTATTATATGATATATTATACTTTAATTATATTGTACATTTATATAATTATGATTTCATTCCATTAAATACGAAATAGAAATGAAAGTAGTGTTCATGCGTACGTACGGCTTACCGTCTCCATGAACGGTGCATTTCATTTCTTACCTCTAAATGTTACGTAATATTATAAATGAATGTATATACTGGATATATATTATATATATGACATCTAAATCATGAATATAATTCTGGAGATAATTGATATTCTACCACATAAATAACTTGTAATTATAAGAAGTTTATTGTTGACTCAAGTACCAAAGATCGACAAAACGACCGTTATTAACTTAAATAATTAAATAATGTTCATATCATTGTAATAAGTGATATAAAAAGGATAATGAAATTTAAAATGGTTCTTAATAAGGTATATATTAACTCTAGTTTATTATTCATGAGGTTAAAGAATGGTTGAGTCATGTCAGACACGAGGTAAGGGAATTTCATAACCCAACTTCCATTCTTTGGGTTAATCTCCTACTTTCAAATTATGTCATGATATTATTATGTCGTATATTGTAATTATACTTTCTTTATGTGTACATATAGTGAATACACATAATAGATATATTTCATTTAAAAATGATCTTTTTAAGGGACTTCGTCTCAATCTCCATTCATTGAGGCATATTTTGTTTTATACACAAATTTCTTTTGTACAGTGTATAAACCCCTTTGACTTTTATGTTTATTCAAAAGGAATATATTTTATACGAAGCGTTTTACTAAATGATAAAAAGGGAATGTTTTTCTTTCCCTACATATGCAGCGACAATGACTTCTCCACTACCATGACCATTATTTGAGTTTCAGCTTTCTCTACAAGCCATCACTTTTTTTTAATGAAAAATAAATACAAAGTTTTAACTTTCTTTTATTTTGGTATTGAAAATGGTTTTGAAAGAGTTTTTATTATATCAATGTGTTGTATTGATATCTTGTGATTGAAATGTGGAAATGTTATGTTTCTTTTATGCATGTTTTATGTGATACGATTATGTTATGGTTTATGATATGTTTTGTCACGACCCGCCCTCGGGGCCCGTGCCGTGACTACCCCAAGCCCGCCTTCCATAGGCCAGGGGCTGGCGACTAGCACCAAGGCGTAAAATCCCAGTAAAAAGGGAAGGCATTTCCTTAATAAAGTAAACAAGCACCTCAGAGTAACAAGCGGAAGTAAAGCAGTACACAAAACTAGAACAACTGTGCTGAAGTAAAGGGGCCGTAAATACAAGCCCAACTGTAAAGTAAAGTACAACTCGAAAGGGAAAACAGCAACTGAAAGTACAAGCGGCTCCTAGGACGTTCTCCTCGATTCCTACCTGAAGGGTAGGTACAGATGGCTCACAACTCCTCGGGTCCAACTGTCCGCTCCGAGCACGTCCCGCTCAGTGGTCCTCCTCCGGGTACCGACCTACTCCGTAAGCCTCAACCGTAGTCAGTGCTGTCCGTCGTCTGCAACCAACACAACGAAGTGCGGGCATAGCCCGTGCATGGGTGAGTATAAGATACTCAGTAGGGACCCCGAGACCCCCCGAAGGTCTCCTGAAATCCACAAAGGATAAACCACAAGAAGATACAATCACAAAGTAACATCCAGTATTGATTAGGTATATGCCCATACATATACCTATGTCACCAATTTCCGTTCGGCTCCAACACCGAGCCCAAGAACAACCCAATCCACAGGAAGAGAAAATAGTAAATCCACACAGGATAACAGTACAAGTTCACACAGTTTATAACAAGTTCATGAAATCAACGGATAACCATTACCCAGGTATATTCCCATACATATACCTAAGTTATCAAGCGGTCCATCTCAATCATGAGGAAACACAAAGATCATTGACTCAGCTCAAACCAGGATTTTCATTATCGAAATCGTAACTGCTGAAGAGCCCCGTCTCTGATGTGTGCAGTAGTCCTGTCACGACTCCGAGGTACTGCTCACTAACCTATGACTGCTGAGGTACTCCTCCTGTCGAGTACTGCGGGTCTGCTGCCAACTACTGGGCGCTCCGTCCGCTGAGGGTCTGCTGCCAACTACTGGGCGCTCACCCAAATAGCCTACTGAGGTACTCCTCCTGTCGAGTACCGCGGGTTTGCTGCCAACTACCAGGCGCTCCGTCCGCCGTGGGTCTGCCGCCAAATACCGGGCGCTCCGTCCACTGGGCTAGTCGACTCACTCCGAGTCGAGTCGGTCAAGCAGTCGTCAGGTCTCAGTCGGCTACACGGTCTCCGTACTCCGCACGCACATCTCCACCGTCACGGGTCTGTCGCTACAACCAAGCGCACACACTCCGTAGAGTATCGTGGGTCCGCCGCTACAACCAAGCGCTCCACCGCCAGGGGTCTGCTGCTGCATCTAAGCGCACCACCACTATCAAGTACCACGGGTCCGCCGCTACACCCAAGCGCTCCACCGCCCATGGTAAACAGAAGATTCAGCTCACACAGGTTCGGTAGCACTGTTCCACGTAGGATCGCTGAGTGCTGTAGTCGTCGTCGTCGAAACCACACAGGTTCTCTGTACTGTCGTCGTCGCAGTCACAGTAGCTGTCGTAGCAGTAGTAGTCACAGTAACAGTCGCAGCCAGCACAAGGGTCTCCGCACATAGCAAGCTCGTTCGGAGGATCCGTTCCACGAGCCGAGAGGCTGATACATCAACTGTCACAAAGTTCAGAGTTGATGTATCCAAAAGTTCCATATCGACAACAGGAACTCAACGCAACAGACGGCGCGTCGATCGGACGCCCGGTCTGAGAGTTATTGGCATTTTCGTCCCGAGGGCCCGGTTGGTTTCGTGAGCGAACCAAACCCGGCCATATCTCAACTGTATCCAAAACTCGGGCGGAGTATGTCAAAAGTTCCGTCCCACTTAAAGGATTCCATCAAAGTCGACGGCACGTCAATCGGACGTCCGGAACTCAAGATATGAGCGTTTCCGCTCCGAGGGCCCGGTTGGTTTCGTGAACGAACCAACCCAGCCGAACTCAAAGTAATCCGAAACCTTGAGTGCGATATACCGAAACGACCGTCTCGATCCAAGGATCGCGTTGCCGCTGACGGTTCGTCGATCGGAGGTCTGAGGCTCAAGTTATGGGCCAAAAACCAAATCTGGTTCGAAACGGGGGGGTCCGGGTCCGGGCCGACCCGGCCCGACCCCCCCTGGGGCGGCGCGGCGGCGCGCTGGGGCGGCGCGGCGGCGCGCTGGGGCGGCGCGGCGGCGCGCTGGGCACGCAGGCGGCGCGCGGGTGAGACCCCCGCCCTCCCCCGTTTTTCCCCCCTGGCGGCGCGGTACGTGCCGCGCCGGTTTTTTTTAAACAATCGCCCCCTCTTCACATGAGGGGGCCTGCTGGTGCGGAACCGAGGGGGCCGGCTGCCCCCCTCCTTCAAAGAACCACCCCCCTCTTAAAGAGGGGGGGTTTTATGGGTTGGTCGGGGGAATAATTCCCCCGGTTTTTAAGACATCCGGCCGGCCAGCTGGCCGGCCGGTTTTCTCAAACGGGACCGGAAATTCCGGTCCCCCCCTTCGTCTTCCGATGCCGGCAGCCCGGCCGCCGGTCTTCTCTTCCGCCGCGGCCCGGAACCGGCCGCGGTCTCCTCGTCCCGCCGCGGCCCGGAACCGGCCGCGGTGTTCGTCGTCCGGCGCGGTGCGACGGCACCGCGCGCCTTCGCCGCGGCCCCGCTCCAGCCGCGGCGCCTTTGTTTTCTCCTCCGATGCGGCGCGGCGGCGTTGCATCCAACGGTCGCACTTCCTTTACTCCACCGCGGCCAACGGGCCGCGCCTCATTGCTCCGACGGCTTGGTCAATCCGGCCGTGGGAGACCACCACGGCCCTCGACGTCCGGAGTGGCGCGTCAATCTTGCGCACTCCCATGAACCCCTTGCGTCCAAGCGCGGTGTCACGGCACCGCTCCGCCTCTTCTTCGAACCACGAGTAAAAATCCAACAACAAGGTTTGGGAGGAGGATCGACCGTGTTTGTGCGGTCCGATCCCCTCCCATGTTAATGATAACAAGCGGTCCAATAATTTATTTACGAAGGCGTAAATTAAATCATGAAATAAGGTACAACCCCTACCTCAATTAACAACTCGGCGTTCGTCAATGGCCGCGGGAGATGAGTGTCGCCGAAGTCGGACGTCACGGAGGAAGACGTCGTCGACATCGGGGTTATGGCGTCGCGGTAGACGGACGTGGGTTCGCCGCAAGAGGCACGTCGAGGAAAGGATGCGTTGCGGCGTCGTGGAGGAAATCCAACGCGTTGCAGTCCGACGTCGTGGAAGAAGGTCGCCGCGTTCTTCGTCGTGGAGGAAGAACTCACAAGAATCCTCCCTCTTTTCCTCTCCGCACAGCAAAACCCAAAAACAAACAAAACAAAGGAAACTAAACCACGAATTAACTAGAAGGATTTGGAATTTCAAAGGTTTGAGATCCAAACCACTTCATTTAATTCTCCTCATTTAAATCTTAAGTTATAACTTAAGTTTATTGAGTTTCCAACCTTAACTCCACATGACTCTTGAATTCCAAGAGTTTGAAAATAAAACTAACTCATGTAATAAATTACACAAGTTGTCAAATTAATAAAGTGGAGTTTAATGAGGAGTTAGGAAATTTGAAAAGGTGGGGGCTCGTGTGGGCCCCACCTCCCTCATAACCACACATGGGAAGTTGGGTGGTTGTGGGCCCCACGAACAACTTCCCATGAGAGAGTCTAACAACCAAGAATAAAATAAAATTCACACACAAAATTTTATTTTACTTATCTTTTAATCCCCAAAACTAACTTTCAACCCGCAACAAACGCAACTTCCGAAAAGGTCTCTTTAAGAGAATATCGGTGCTACGAGTTCATCGGTGTCCTCGGATTTCAATTCCGAGCACCGGATCAAACTTAGGAAATCCCGCTCGTTCGTTCACTGAACGTACCCGAGCCAAACTTCGGAAATTAATTCCGGGCACTCCGGGCCTCGGAATCAGGCGCCGTCAGAAACCGCGCTCATGTAAAATTCCAAAGAAAAATAAGAAAAAATTTCCCTTGAATTTTACGGGTCTTTACATTACTCCCACCTCAGGGCTTTACGTCCCCGTAAAGCTTCAACTCACACTTAAGGGGAAACAAAGTAGCACTGAGCACGCAACTGAGCTTTACGCTCCCATATGCTCACCTGAAGATCTCGTGCTACCCGTGAAGCACCCCAGAGGAAGCAACCGTTCACGTAGAACCTGCTCCTGTCGATCCTCGTTCTCTACTAGAACCTCTGTGCTTGTCGCCCTGTCATCGACGTCCAACTCCCCGAGGTCGATGACGTGTGAAGAAACATACACGTAACTCCACAGCCGAGACACGTGGTGGACATTAAGCACCCGGTGCGACTGAGGTGGTAGGGTCAAGCGGTAAACCTCCTCGCCTACCCTGCTGAAGATCAAAAGGGTCCATCGAACTTCGGAGATAACATGCCGCCTCGGCCACATCTCCGAAACCTCATCGGGGTGAGACCGTATAAGAACGTGTTCGTCACCCTCGAACTCAAGAGGTTTCCCTTTTTAGGTTAGAACTGAAACTCAAAACTCCTGCTGCCACAAGGGTAGGGTTGACCAACTCAAGAGTGATCGGTCACACCCTCTTATGCCTGAGTTTAACATGTGCTGCCCAGGGTTTCCTTTTTCGCCGACCAAGGAAAACCCATTCCGACGTTTGCCAAAAAACAGTCAACCGGGGTATGATTTGTGAATCAAAACCATACCCAGATCAACGTCGTAAGGCCTCTACGCTGCCACCAAGAGATTCCAACCGAAACTCTCGCCTCAAGATCAAATCACACCGTCGGCGTAAGTGTGATTATCGAGTATCCTCCCAAAGGTATCTCCAGACGTGAGGGTCAAGTCTACGGCTTACCCGGAACCTCTAGGTCTGGGACATGATTCGTGGAAGGGTAGAATGATTGGTTCCTACGTCTATAGATATGGAAGCTCATAGTAGACATAATTCGTACCCCGAATCATTCTTAGAGCTCCTGGGTCACACTCCTTGACCGCAATGCAGCTACTCTCCTCCCCAGCCCTCCTGCTCCCTGAGCCTGGCAGGGACTACTAAGTCGGGTGGTCGTAACATGTCGAAATGTACACCACCACATGCTGCTCTCCAAGCTCCGCTTCCACGTCTGCTACCCTGAAGATTCATCTGTCCTTAGCACTTCCTCCTCCTGAAACATTTTACACGCCCGAGTCTCTGAGACTGGCGCTAGTTTCCTGACTTTCACTGCTAACGTTCACAACCACAAAGGTTCTCTCTAGCATCCTAGCATAGGTAGGAATTCATAGAGGAAAAGTAATGGTTCGGATGTCCTTTAGACACACTTCGCTCAGAAGTTCGAGTCTAAAGAACTGATCACAACGTAACCAACGAGTACCAAGATTGATTGGTAAGCCACGTTGAGTGCTCCGCTTCCGACATGTCGTACTGTCGAAGCTGTATTAGCTCCAGAAAACTCACAACCACCTCCTCAAGCCAGTCCTCAGCCGCCTACGAGTCAGGCTCACCTCGAAACTTGAGGGATATCTGGTGCTAAAACATAAGTAAGGCACTAAGCCTGTGAGTCTCCGCTACCGGTACCGCCGGTAGTGTCTTCTGACCAACAGGTAGTGACATAGCTGGCGCACTACCCGTAGGTACTATCCCAGGTATCGGCTCGCGTACCAAAGCCTCATTACTATAAGGACCAACCTCATGGTCACTCACTGGAAACACCAGGAGCTAAGATCATCATCCGCTCCACTAGTATCCAAGCTAGGCGTAGAACTCTAGCAACCGCCTCCATCCAGTCCACTGCTGCCTGGGAAATCTGTCTCGCCTCGTATCCTCAAGGGCCTCTACTGCTGGAACTCGTGCATCGCGCTCTGCTAGAGTGCACTGTCAGCTAGTGGCATCTGCTGCCTAACGAGTGGTGGTGCTGCTGGTACACCACCCGAAGGTGCCAACACTTTAATAGGGCCCTGCACCGGAGTCTCGCTGCTCGGTGGCCATCATCGAGAACTCTCTCGGAACTCCAGCTAACTATCTGCATGGTGACATCCTGAACAGATGTGTCACGGTCATCGATTTATACCTGGTGAGCTGACCTAGTTTGAGCTGACTTTAAACCTTTTGGGAAACACACACGCAATCAGTGTTTTCGTGCATTAAGTCGGAAATCAGAAGTCAGGGTCCTGGTGTACGGATACGTCGGCCGCCGCACCAACACTGGACTCCCTGGACTGATAACCACACTCAAAACACTAAACACTATTGCTTCACATAGAAGAAAGATCAGAGTCTGCGGTAGAACCGACCGCCTCTGATACCAATTTGTCACGACCCGCCCTCGGGGCCCGTGCCGTGACTACCCCAAGCCCGCCTTCCATAGGCCAGGGGCTGGCGACTAGCACCAAGGCGTAAAATCCCAGTAAAAAGGGAAGGCATTGCCTTAATAAAGTAAACAAGCACCTCAGAGTAACAAGCGGAAGTAAAGCAGTACACAAAACTAGAACAACTGTGCTGAAGTAAAGGGGCCGGAAATACAAGCCCAACTGTAAAGTAAAGTACAACTCGAAAGGGAAAACAGCAACTGAAAGTACAAGCGGCTCCTGGGACGTTCTCCTCGATTCCTACATGAAGGGTAGGTACAGATGGCTCACAACTCCTCGGGTCCAACTGTCCGCTCGGAGCACGTCCCGCTCAGTGGTCCTCCTCCGTGTACCGACCTACTCCGTAAGCCTCAACCGCAGTCAGCGCTGTCTGTCGTCTGCAACCAACACAACGAAGTGCGGGCATAGCCCGTGCAGGGGTGAGTATAAGATACTCAGTAGGGACCCCGAGACCTCCCGAAGGTCTCCTGAAATCCACAAAGGATAAACCACAAGAAGATACAATCACAAAATAACATCCAGTATTGATTAGGTATATGCCCATACATATACCTATGTCACCAATTTCCGTTCGGCTCCAACACCGAGCCCAAGAACAACCCAATCCACAAGAAGAGAAAACAGTAAATCCACACAGGATAACAGTACAAGTTCACACAGTTTATAACAAGTTCATGAAATCAACGGATAACCATTACCCAGGTATATGCCCATACATATACCTAAGTTATCAAGCGGTCCATCTCAATCATGAGGAAACACAAAGATCATTGAATCAGCTCAAACCATGATTTTCATTATCGAAATCGTAACTGCTGAAGAGCCCCGTCTCTGAAGTGTGCAGTAGTCCTGTCACGACTCCGAGGTACTGCTCACTAACCTATGACTGCTGAGGTACTCCTCCTGTCGAGTACTGCGGGTCTGCTGCCAACTACCGGGCGCTCCGTCCGCTGAGGGTCTGCTGCCAACTACTGGGCGCTCACCCAAATAGCCTACTGAGGTACTCCTCCTTTCGAGTACCGCGGGTTTGCTGCCAACTACCAGGCGCTCCGTCCGCCGTGGGTCTGCCGCCAAATACCGGGCGCTCCGTCCACTGGGCTAGTCGACTCACTCCGAGTCGAGTCGGTCAAGCAGTCGTCAGGTCTCAGTCGGCTACACGGTCTCCGTACTCCGCACGCACATCTCCACCGTCGCGGGTCTGTCGCTACAACCAAGCGCACACACTCCGTAGAGTATCGTGGGTCCGCCGCTACAACCAAGCGCTCCACCGCCAGGGGTCTGCTGCTGCATCTAAGCGCACCACCACTATCAAGTACCACGGGTCCTCCGCTACACCCAAGCGCTCCACCGCCCATGGTAAACAGAAGATTCAGCTCACACAGGTTCGGTAGCACTGTTCCACGTAGGATCGCTGAGTGCTGTAGTCGTCGTCGTCGAAACCACACAGGTTCTCTGTACTGTCGTCGTCGCAGTCACAGTAGCTGTCGTAGCAGTAGTAGTCACAGTAACAGTCGCAGCCAGCACAAGGGTCTCCGCACACAGCAAGCTCGTTCGGAGGATCCGTTCCACGAGCCGAGAGGCTGATACATCAACTGTCACAAAGTCCAGAGTTTATGTATCCAAAAGTTCCATATCGACAACAGGAACTCAACGCAACAGACGGCGCGTCGATCGGACGCCCGGTCTGAGAGTTATTCGCATTTTCGTCCCGAGGGCCTGGTTGGTTTCGTGAGCGAACCAAACCCGGCCATATCTCAACTGTATCCAAAACTCGGGCGGAGTATGTCAAAAGTTCCGTCCCACTTAAAGGATTCCATCAAAGTCCACGGCACGTCAATCGGACGTCCGGAACTCAAGATATGAGCGTTTCCGCTCCGAGGGCCCGGTTGGTTTCGTGAACGAACCAACCCGGCCGAACTCAAAGTAATCCTAAACCTTGAGTGCGATATACCAAAACAACCGTCTCGATCCAAGGATCGCGTTGCCGCTGACGGTTCGTCGATCGGAGGTCTGAGTCTGAAGTTATGGGCCAAAAACCAAATCTGGTTCGAAACGGGGGGGTCCGGGTCCGGGCCGACCCGGCCCGACCCCCCCCTGGGGCGGCGGCGGCGGCCGGCGGCGGCGCGCTGGGGCGGCGCGGCGGCGCGCTGGGGCGGCGCGGCGGCGCGCTGGGGCGGCGCGGCGGCGCGCTGGGGCGGCGCGGCGGCGCGCTGGGCACGCAGGCGGCGCGCGGGTGAGACCCCCGCCCTCCCCCGTTTTTCCACCCTGGCGGCGCGGTCGCCCCCTCTTCACATGAGGGGGCCTGCTGGTGCGGAACCGAGGGGGCCGGCTGCCCCCCTCCTTCAAAGAACCACCCCCCTCTTAAAGAGGGGGGGTTTTATGGGTTGGCCGGGGGATTAATTCCCCCGGTTTTTAAGACATCCGGCCGGCCAGCTGGCCGGCCGGTTTTCTCAAACGGGACCGGAAATTCCGGTCCCCCCCTTCGGCTTCCGATGCCGGCGGCCCGGCCGCCGGTCTTCTCTTCCGCCGCGGCCCGGAACCGGCCGCGGTGTTCGTCGTCCGGTGCGGTGCGACGGCACCGCGCGCCTTCGCCGCGGCCCCGCTCCGGCCGCGGCGCCTTTGTTTTCTCCTCCGATGCGGCGCGGCGGCGTTGCATCCAACGGTCGCACTTCCTTTACTCCGCCGCGGCCAACGGGCCGCGCCTCATTGCTCCGGCGGCTTGGTCAATCCGGCCGTGGGAGACCACCACGGCCCTCGACGTCCGGAGTGGCGCGTCAATCTTGCGCACTCCCATGAACCCCTTGCGTCCAAGCGCGGTGTCACGGCACCGCTCTGCCACTTCTTCGAACCACGAGTAAAAATCCAACAACAAGGTTTGGGAGGAGGATCGACCGTGTTTGTGCGGTCCGATCCCCTCCCATGTTAATGATAACAAGCGGTCCAATAATTTATTTACGAAGGCGTAAATTAAATCATGAAATAAGGTACAACCCCTACCTCAATTAACAACTCGGCGTTCGTCAATGGCCGCGGGAGATGAGTGTCGTGGAAGTCGGACGTCACGGAGGAAGACGTCGTCGGCATCGCGGTTATGGCGTCGCGGTAGACGGACGTGGGTTCGCCGCGAGAGGCACGTCGCGGAAAGGATGCGTTGCGGCGTCGTGGAGGAAATCCAACGCGTTGCAGTCCGACGTCGTGGAAGAAGGTCGCCGCGTTCTTCGTCGTGGAGGAAGAACTCACAAGAAGCCTCCCTCTTTTCCTCTCCGCACAGCAAAACCCAAAAAAAAACAAAACAAAGGAAACTAAACCATGAATTAACTAGAAGGGTTTGGAATTTCAAAGGTTTGAAATCCAAACCACTTCATTTAATTCTCCTCATTTAAATCTTAAGTTATAACTTAAGTTTATTGAGTTTCCAACCTTAACTCCACATGACTCTTGAATTCCAAGAGTTTGAAAATAAAACTAACTCATGTAATAAATTACACAAGTTGTCAAATTAATAAAGTGGAGTTTAATGAGGAGTTAGGAAATTTGAAAAGGCGGGGGCTCGTGTGGGCCCCACCTCCCTCATAACCACACATGGGAAGTTGGGTGGTTGTCGGCCCCACCAACAACTTCCCATGAGAGAGTCTAACAACCAAGAATAAAATAAAATTCACACACAAAATTTTATTTTACTTATCTTTTAATCCCCAATACTAACTTTCAACCCGCAACAAACGCAACTTCCGAAAAGGTCTCTTTAAGCGAATATCGGCGCTACGAGTTCATCGGTGTCCTCGGATTTCAATTCCGAGCACCGGATCAAAAGTTAGGAAATCCCGCTCGTTCGTTCACTGAACGTACCCGAGCCAAACTTCGGAAATTAATTCCGGGCAATCCGGGCCTCGGAATCAGGCGCCGTCAGAAACCGCGCTCATGTAAAATTCCAAAGAAAAATAAGAAAAAATTTCCCTTGAATTTTACGGGTCTTTACATGTTTAAACCTATTCATATGAGAAATGTATTGGACTTAATAAGTGAAGGGTGGAGCCCGCTATAGCTCCTCGATGCATCAGTAGGTCTTATGAGACAACTAGACGTGGAATTGGCCGAGGCCCTTTCCCAATTTGATTTATGGTTTTGGCCGAGGCATTAATCATTTTAGTCGTCTTGGCCGAGGACTTGACAAAATGTTTCAGAATGTCTGGCATTATACATTCCCTCATTATGAAAGTGGTTATTGATATTGCATGTGATTATTCGACTAGTAGAATATCAATGTGAGTAAGTAAATGATATTATTTAATTTTATTTTTTCCATATTATGCTGATGATCAAGTTTAAAAAGGCTTTTGTTTTAGTTATACATTGCCTTAAATGTTAATGTTTATTTATGAAAGCTTCCGCAATATTGTTATCCTTACTGAGCATCTGATCTCACCCCTTTCAATGTTTTAATATTTTCCAGGATGTGAAGAAGTATTATATGAATGACCTGCAGGGATAGTCAGAAGAGGATATGAGTGTGGACTATGAAGACTTTGTTATTAGTTTTTCACTTTATGATGTAATGTAATATTTATGAATGTATCTAGTGTTTCCAAGGCTGCTAAACTAATCGGTCTTTCGAGACTTGATCTTTTGTGATCGTGCCAATGTTACGATGTAATGCACTGGCTCTGGGTAGCTGGGGTCGGGGCGTTACAGTTTATGATTTAAATTTTCAATATAACATTACAAGAAATTGATGATTCCGTGATGTAAGCAATATAGATTATGTACTATGGGTTTAATGTATAACATTTTAAGAAAAAATAAACTACATTATAATTATTCATCGACTAATTGTTTATTAATTTATTTTCTATATCCCATACTGAGGATTTTATGTTCGCATCAGGATTAAATAAGGTTTTTAATAGCGGTTAAGGATGAGTAAGACAAATAATAATGTAAACATGAATGTTAATAAGATTTGCTTAGGATAAATAATCCATGATTTATTTTAAATATTTTTGAATTGTGTAAAAATGGATATTGAGCACTAGTGCCTACTTTTTAATATTTAAATTGTTATTAATGAGTTATGTCCTAATTTTGTAAACATATAAACCTGAAAATATCCTCAATGTGAATTAATTTATTTTTATTTGATAAGAATAATAATTATTAATTATTTAAGGATGGGTCCTTATAAAATCTATCAAGACCATGGTAAAGAATATAAATATTTCATGAAATAAAAAATATTGTAGCCTAAGTTAGTCCAGATAAAATCTCGTTATACTCAAAAATTTTATACATTCTCTTAATGATCATTCTTGGAATATCAGACCCCTTTATTATAATCTGGTGATAATAATACTGATGATAAATCTAAGATAACTATAGTTTCAAATAAAAATAATAAATTATTTATTAGATACAGGTAAAGGAATATTTTTTACATTATATTCATTCGATTGAGATTTGGATAATCAAGGCATAATGGAATAGTTCAATCATGTTTCTTATAAAACAGCACAGGGAATTCCCAAGGGGTGAAAATCCGAATAATTCTGGCCATAAATCACATATATAAAAACAAAACATTAATATTATTCATGTCAACTAGATCCATATGGTTTGATTTTTTCAATATCAGTTGTATTACTAGAACTAGGTCTATCATGAATTCCATTAACCTCTCTAGAGGAAAACCTAAAATTATATCTGGAAAAAATATAAAGAGAAATTGATTAAGAAATATATAAAAATTTATTATTAATAATTCTTAAATTAATTATAGTGGTTCTTAACCATAAAATTGATTCTAAACCACCCGAGGTCGGGTAAGGATACATGGTATATTATGATACTTCTGATATCATTTTGGGATGCATTACATGGAAAAGAGAACACAATGTGGATTATGGATCACACTATCTTAGATCAAACAAGATTAACAACACCACTAAAGATTAGAAAATTTTATTCATTATGAATGAACATAAATAATGTAACCAGTTCCTTTTATTTGAAATGTTTATCTTTTTATATGAAAAAATAGTATGAGTTTTATATTCTCTCAATAACATTTGAATATCTATAATAGGTGATGTATAGAATAACTAGTCTCTGAAATTACAACATTATATACTATAGAATTGGTTTATGTGATTCTTGATACTCTTAGCAGGTATTTTCGATCTCATTCTATAAAAAATCAATGGATGAATGTAAATTAAGGGGACTCTTTTGAAAGATGCACTTGGGTGTCAAGGAGGAGGAGTTTTGTATTTTTTTATAGTATTCATGTGAAATCCTCCCTTATTGAGAAGATTCTAATAGAACATGAGAAAAGTAATGAGTTATTAAATGTGATATATTCCTTTTATGGTTGAGAGACAATTAGTGATTGGTCTCCCTATAATAATTGTACCTTAATTTATAAAGCATATATGATCATCCATTGACAACAAGAAAGATTTTCTGGGATATTTTCTTCATTTATTATGGGCTTTCCACATAATCTGAACAAAGATTCACTAAGACATGAGGTTAAAATTATTGTGGAATGATATAAAATTATATATATTCTACATTGTGTCATGACGTTACATGTACCATCAAACAATAAATTAACAAAAAATCCATTTAATATTTCCATATCCTTTTCATATGAAAATTTTGAAATGGAATATTATTTATATGGATTTCAATTTATTATTAAATAAATTTAGATATGAGGTTTGGGTGATGCCATGAAAATATAAAGTAAAAACATTGTATTCGATTGTGTGCACTAAACGCGACACCAAGCATGTAAGGTAATATAAAATTCAGATACTTTATAATATTTTTAATATTTGACATAGATTTAATGCATACAACAATGAGTTAGTGTGTGTTAAACTCAAGAGGAACCTATCTTAATAGCTTATGATAAAGGAAAGACCGACATTCCCTGATAGCTTGCGTTACACACAAGACCGAGTTTCATCAAATAAAAATGTATTATTAAAATATTATTATTTAATATAATATGATATAACCTAGAAATTATGTTATTTATTATGAATATTATTAACTAACGTATGAAGATATATGTTTTATAGTAACATAATATTAATTAATAGGTTAAAAACTAATTAGAGAGGAATATAGGAACTAATGGAATATAAATATAATGATTTTATATAAAATCATTTTTATGCACAAAAAATGTTTAATCCTATTTAATTAATGTAATTAAAATTAATTAAATATTTTAATGAAATATATATGTTATATTTTTAATGAAATAAATTTTAGATTGATCCATTAGTTTTTATATGCCTAATATAACAACAAAACCAATTTTAAAAAAAACCCAATATTTTATAAAGTCAATTGTACAATATTTTATTGGAGAACCCATTTTAAATTTTTATTATAATACTTTTGTTTATATAATATGTCAAAATAAACTTCACATTTTAAATTATAATCATAATAATTTACTTTGGATTAATTTTTGGTAATTTTCTGTAAAGTTTCAAGATAAAATGAGTTGTTAAAAATATTGAATTTTTGTTCGAAAATACATTTTAATATAAATAAATTATACAATAAAATTATTATTTTTATAGGTATTAAATTTAATTAGGTAAAAATATTACCATTTAATTCAATTTAGGTTATTTTTATCAATTTCACATTTACATTGATTATAAAAAATATCTACTTATCAAATGTTTTTACCCTAAAACCCAATATTTTTGTTCCACATAATGGGTAAATTTTAAATTTATTTTTATCAGATAAGTGGTTAGAATTTGAAAAAATGGATTCCATATTATATATATGAATAATTTATAATTTTTAATAAGTTCAACATTGTTTTGACCACAAATATTAGGGAATGTGGTTAAAATTAATTACATCAGTTAAGAGATGAATTATGATAATGGACCATTGGCCCTTAAATTTAAGACCCAAAATGAACTGTAGACTTTTCCAAAACCTATTGGATGTACATATTTAGTCCATATAGTAAATTTTCTCACCTGTGTCCCATTAATATAACCAAATAAAACATGGACCACATGGGTAAAATTTTCTCCCCATGTATTTACAAGAGTGCCACTACTCCTCTACTATAAAATTCCACCACCTCTCTCCATTCCTCACAACATTCATAACATTTAGGCTTGGCCATTTGTTTCAAAACTAGCTTTAAAAAATCTCTCCAAATAACCTAGTAGCCTATATTTGGTCATAAATCCACCCAAATAATTCTTTAGGTTGAAACAAAAAGATGATACCTGATTATGAGGTATTATCTTTTCTCAAGTACATTTACTTTATTTTGATCCTTTACACCATCCAATATCATTATTTCATTCATGTATGACAACACTAGTATACTAAATATATACAATGTTGTTTTTATGATAATGTTTTGACCTACACTAACACAAACCTCTATCTAATGGCAACGAACATACTATTTCTGTGTACGACTAACTATAACCGCCCGAAATGCTGATTGTTGAATTATATTTTACCATCTCTCATGGGGTCCATTATGATAGAAAATATGTTTATATAGTTTATATATTATATTCATTATGTATTTATACTTCTTTAAACATTTTATAAAATACACATTTAATCATTTCCTTTTTACATTATTACGATAACATCATTTGAGGAAGTGTTGACTACCCCCCCCCCCCCAAATGTGTTATGATTCACTCGCATGACACAACGAATGTATAAATGATGATTATAATTAAAAACATAATACATTAAAACGACATAAAAATTATATTTACTAAATAATTATATTTCTAAAATATCATATATATAATTTTATTTATTAACCATTCAAGCACCTTAAAAGAGATAACATTGTTCATACATGTGTGGACTGCGGCCTCCTCGACAAGATTTGATTACTTTTACATAATATTATTATATATATAGGTATATATGATTAGATAAATTCGTATTTATTATATAATTATCATTCTTGAAAGATATGGTGTTACTTACCTTCTTTCCATAATGAGCATCGAAAAATGGAAACATTACCCATGATTATGTACGGCCTACCGTCTCTATTAATGTAACATTGACTCATTCTTCATAACTATATTTAATTATTTATTTTAGAAGAATAAATTATGTATAAATATTATAATTATTTCATGGTCAATATTATGGATATGTTATATAATTACCACTTTGGAAATAGTTTTTTTGACACATAAACTGAGTTTTCTAAAAAACACATAACATAAACATAATTGTTTAATTAGTTGTAAAAAAATTGTAATAAGTAAATAAAAGTAATTATTGACATGAAAAATAATCTAAATCTTGTAGAAAATTAACATGTGTTTACTAAACTACAATATCAAAGGATTTTCATCTGAAAGGAAACTCGAGGTAAGGATTTTCATCTCAATTTTTAAATCCAGGAGAAAAATTTCATATTCAGCACTTACATATTCTATGTTGGGTAACTACTACCAATTTTGATATAGTACATGTTGAATTAGTTTATATATATGGTATTTAGATTTTTCATTTGAATATTATCACTTCTGAGTCTTTTGATTAACATCTAAGCGATTTCATCTCATTTTTATTTCATTCTGGCATATTGTATTGTCTTGCACCTAGTTTCTTTTATAAATTGAATGTATTTAAATTGAACCTATATATCATGAATATCCTTAATATCATGATATTATAAATTTAAATTAGTCTTAACCCATCAATATTTTATTATTTAAAATGTTTCATGGTGGTATGGGACACTTTGGAATGTTATAAGATTATTACCCTCAATAATGTTCTTAATATCATTTCTATTTTTTGATTATTAATTTATCTTTAATGAGTCACATTATTGTAATCATTTTTCATTGTAAATTTATTGGAATATCCATATTATAATTAATTTTATATTATTATTTCCTAAACCATATAACAATTTTAATATGATGGTTACTTTGAAGATTATTTTATTAGTTGTGGAATAAATAATGAATCTCTATTTCTCATTAAATATAGATATTTTCTATGGTAAATTAGTTCTTTAGATTATTTAATATGTGTTATTCTTTGTACTAGAAATTATTAGATGAGCTCAGAGTTTATATAGCTCTTGAATGCATCAGCAGGTTCTTAGGAGACGAATAATTTGGAAAATGGGTTTCATCCAATAGTTTGAAACTGTCTTGTGAAAGATATCAATGGTAACATGTTTTCATGTTACTCATACATGATATAAAATAATAATTATCTTCCCTCATAGTAGTTTCAATGATTATTCATCCATGAGATTTTGCGTCAACATATCTATGAATACATTTCGTTTCAGATCATTGATTAATGGAATGTTTTTTTGTTTCATACATTTCCAGATTTATTTATCCTAATCTAGTTATTAGAAAATGGATGTATTTTCATTTACCATAGTTCCATATTGATTATTTAGTTCCTTCATAGTTTTTTGATTATATGGTATGCATGTTCACTTATTTATCATTCTATAATTATTACTCTCATTGATTCATTATTGGTTCCACTATATTTTTCCCTTATTGAGCATTTGAGCTCCCCCTTATTATCTTTCTCTCCCCATCAATACAAGAAGTATACCATGAATGATTTGAATGGATTTTATAGTTAGATTATAGTTATCGTCAAATATTTTTATTAGTTAAATGTTAAAAATAAATGTTGTAATTATTGTATTCATCAGTAAAACAATATTCATTATGTATCTGGTTTAATAAGTCTACTAAAAAGATTAGTCCTTCGAAAATTTATTACTTGGTACAACACCAATGTAATAGATATAATTCATCAGGTATAGGGTATATGGGTTTGGGGATCTATATTTGGTATCAAATACATTTTACTAAGGACCCTGGAAACTAGAATTTTGAAAGCCTCATTTACGAACCATAACCCTAAGGTAGAATTTGAGGACATGTATAGATGAGCATCCGTGAATATTGGAATACTGTATATGATGTGGTTCTTCCGAGAAATAAATCCATGTCTAGATACAACATGTGGAAGTGATTTTTTCACAGATGTTTCTAGGATTAAATGCTCTAACACGGTGGTCCAGCCTGAGTCGGGGTAACCTGGTACATGACAATGGGCCATACTGCACACCTAGTTTGAACCTCCAGGGGGATATGCTTAGGATAATCCACACATTCTTTACAAACCATTAAATTGTATTTTATTATATAATGACAATGAATATACATGGTTGAAACTATGTACTTTTAGATTAAAAATAATTTTTCGAAATTTACAGATCTTAGAGTTGATTATATAAATTTTTCACTAGGACTGTTGTTGTACTCACTATTCTTTCTGGTTTTATAAAATAGATGGAACCTAAAGGATTCAATAATCCATCAATCATGAAGGACAACGTGGTGAGAATGAGCAACCAAATGATGTGTTTATAACAGTGAATGATTTTCTGTATATGTTAGATATGTTTTCCTAAAATATTTTTAACAATATATATCATTACTCACTCATGAGCGCACTAAAGACGTGAAGGATGGAGGTTTATAAGTTCAAAAGTTCTGGAGACAATAATGAAATGAAGGATCAGTTTTCGGCATGGGAAAAGTGTGGAAGGAGACTCCTAGGGAAGAGTTTCAATGGAAAAATTGAATTCATAATGTGTAGGAAAGAGGGAAATATTGAAAAAGATTTCTGAGAAAAAAGGAAGAGCATGATGGATGGAAATTACGCTCATACTAGTTAATCCTTTGTAGTTCATTTTTATAAGTGTGGGAAACCTAGACATTACTAATGTTAATGGACTCTATAAAAAGATAAAATCTTAAACATGGATGTATCTATGTCAAAATAAAATGGATGATGTATTGGGGATGTATTAAAAACATTTCTTAAAATATTATTTAGTGACTAACCTTATTCATGTATGTCCATCATATTTCTTTTGGGAAATTATTTTAATTTGGTTTTAGAAATGGAAAACATGTGATTTGGGTGATAATCAATCAAATCCACATGGTTTTGGGTCTTTAACCAATGAACGAAGGATGCTAAGGGTTTCATACGAACCACTGACCTATACAAAATCCTTGTCAATGTTTCATTATTTTTAGTTATTCAATTTGGTGAATAAATTATGATGATGAATCAGTTATTCTACTTTTGATTATTTGGGGTTATTCTATTAACCATATTGGTTTTAGAAGATATTAATGGAGAAATTCATAGACTTTTCACTCTTACCATCCATTAAATGTTTCTTTTTATCCTTCAGGTTCAAAAAAATTCATTGTTGGTAATTAATTTCATGGGGTAAAAGAACAAATTAGAATTTGATCGCCGCACAACCAAAATTTACGATTATTAATTTTGAATTTAATCCAATAAAGTAATAATAATTACTTATATTCTTGGTTAGTAAAATATTTACTCAACATTAGTAAATTGATAAAAAATGTTTTTTCAAAATTCCTTAATTTCTGTTTCACAATGGTCTACAAAATCATCCGAAATTTATGGCTTTGAGGCCCTCAATTTTTCATTGATCAAACAATATTTTTTGGATTGATAACCTCAATCACTCACTATAAATAATTACATTTTCCACCAAATATGTAACTCTAATTTTCACTAAATTTCTCTAACATAGTGGGCTAGTTACATGGTAGTCCATTTGACCCCTATACTTTTCATTATCTCTTCTATAGAGGATTACTTATAAACCCTTCACACAAAGTCTGAATTAAAAAATATGAAATATAAAATAGTATAACACCAAAATCAATTTTAATTTGCGGGGATAAAATTTATATACTTTTGGAGAGATAGTGACGCCCAGAAAAACTAATATAAAATATATTGTATTCAATTACATGCATGAAATGTGACTCCAAGAACATATGGTAACATAAAATTTGGATACTTTATAATATGTTTACTATTTAAAATAGATTAAATGCATAAATCACTGAGTTATCATGTTTTACATTCAATAGTAACCTCTCTCAATATATTATGGTACTTTCATGAGTGAATGTCTTTGATAGCTTGCGTTTCATACAAGAAAGAGTTTAATCAAATAAAATTGTATTATTAAAATAATATTATTTAATATAATATGATAAAACCTAACTGTTATGTTAGAATTTATTAATAGTAATAATAATCTTCGGAAAATATATGGTTTATTTAAATATAAGATATATCCATAGGTTAAAAACAAATTATAAATGAATATAGGAACCAATTGTATATAAATAGAATAATTTTATATAAAACAAATTTTATGCTCACAAAAATATTTTATACAAATACATTAATGTAATTAAATTTTTTTAATTATTTTACTGAAATATATATGTTATATATTCAGTCATATATATTTGAAATTCATCCATTAGTTTTTTATGCATAAGATAAGAAAAAACTCTTTTTTACACACAAAAAACTATATTTTTTGTAAATTCAATTTTACCACCTTTTAAAGGGGTACCGTTTTTAAATTTCAATTTTGAAGTTATTATTGATATATATGTCATACAAAAAATTCACATTTTAATGATAAACATAATAATTTAACTATTATGTTGTTTTGGTAATTTTCTTTGAAGATTTAATTTTTAATGATAATTTAAAAATACCTAACATGTATTCAAAAGTTCATTTAAATATAATAAATTTATAAGGATAAATTATGATTATTATTATTTAAAAGTTTAATTAGATAATATTTTTTCAATTAATATAAATCATGTTATTGGGATAAATTTCATTCTTATATTTATTATAAAAACATAGCCAACATTTATATGTTTTCACTCTAAAACCCCACATTATTGTTCTACCTGTGGGAATAATTTTATATTATATTTTTCTACTTATGTGATTATAATTTGGAAAAATGGATTCCATATTGGGAATAATCATGATTCATAATGTCTAATTAGGTCAATTTTGTTTTAATAAAAAAATTAGTGAATGTGATTAAATATAATTACATTATTTATGAGAAGAATTAGGCTAATAGATCACGAAACCTGAAATTTAAGTCCCAAAACGACCTACACACTTGTCCAACACACACTGTATGGAAATTTTTATACCCTATCATAAATTGGATCACCCTTGTTCCATTATTTGATCCACATGAAAAATGAGAAACATTGGTGGAATTCTATTTTCAAATATTTACAAGAGTGTCCCTCCTCCTCCACTATAAAAGGCCACCACCTAACCCCATTACTCACTCATCCCAAAATGTTTAGGTTTTTTTCCATGATCCTCAAAAATATATTCCCAAAATCCCTCCTAATGAACTAAAATCCTCCATTTTTTTCATATATAAACTCAATGAAGTCTTTTGTTTCAAACCAATATAAGTTACCCGATTAAGAGTTAATGTCTTCTCTCAAACTCTTTTCCTTTATTTTACTACATCACCCCCTCCACTCTCTTTGTCACATTATTGTGTGAAAACAATAGTACACTAAATATGAAACAATTTTTTTATTCTAAAGGTTTGACCTAAAATAACACACACAACCATCTAATGGAAGTGAACATATTATTTCTGTGTACAGAGAACTACTACCTCATGAAATGATGACTGTTAAATTTTCTATTACCGCCTCTCATGGAATACATTATGATAGAAATTTTATTTATTTAGGTTATATATGATATTTATTAGGTATTTTTACTTCTATTGACCATTTATAATACATAAATTTAATACTTTTTATTTTATGTTAATATGATAACGTCTTTTGAGGAGGTGTGGACAATTACCCCTTAAAGCGTTGTGATTCATACACACGATACATGGAATGTATAAATGATGATATAATTACAAAATTTTGAAATACCCAAACAACAATATTATATTCAAGAAATAATTATCTTTATAGAAATATAATATATATCATTTTCTTTATTACAGTTTCAAATACATTAAAAGAGATAACGTCGTTCGTGGATGTGCGGACTACCGACTCCTAGACCTGATGAGATTACTTTTACATCACATAATTATATATGTAAGTATATTGGATTAAATAACATGTTATTTATAATTTAATGATAATTCTGGAATTATATTATGTTTCTTACCATCTTTCCGTAATGACTATTGAAAAATGGAAACGTTAGTCATGAGTACGTATGACCCACCGTCTCCATGAATGTTATGCTGATTCATTATGAATAACCATATTTAATGATTGATTATAAAATTATAAATTATGTATAAATATGAAAACAATGTCATAGTTTTTATTCTAGTGATTTTATATAATAATAATTTTACCATAGCTAACCAAAAATAGTTGTTTTGACACATAAACAGAATTTGATCATAAATACCCGATGTAAACATAATTGATTATGTAGTTGTACACAATGTTGTAATAAGTGAAATGAAATCAATTTTAAACATTAAAATGGTTATAAATCATTCATATAATTAACATATGTTTATTTTAAATAAATATTAAAGGATGTTCACTCATAAAAAAAATCAAGGTAAAGATTTTCATCTCACTTTTTAAATCTGTGAGATAAATGTCATATTCACCACTAACATATTTTGTGTGGTGTACCTACTACCCATTATAATATATAATATTATGAATTAATTTATCTTCATGGTATTTATATGTTTCATTTTATGTTTATCACTTTTTAGTATTGTGATTCATTTATAAGGGATTTCGTCTCAATTTCATTTCATTAAGGCATATTGTATTGTCATGAACCTAGTTTCTTTTATATGGTTTATGTATTGAAATATAAAATATATATCATAAATATAACTATTCTCATGTTATTATAACATTCATCTATTTTTAATCTATCAAGAGGTTATTATTTAAAATGTTTCAAGGTGGTATGAGACACTTTAGAATGTTTAATGATTATTCTCCACAATAGTGTTATAATCCCACTTCATTTTTTGATTGTTACATTATTTTGAATAAATAAAATTACATTAATAAATTTTCATTGTAAATTTATTTTAATGTCCATATTCTCATACATTGGATATTATTATTGCCTAAACCATATACCATTTTTCTTATGGTGGTTACTTTGACAATTAATTGATTAAATGGGGAGATATTGAGAAATCAAAATTTATCATTCAATATGGTTATTTGATATGGCATGTTAGTTATTTTTATTATTAAATATGATTAATTCTTTAGAATATAAATTATGGGTGGATCTCAGACATTATATAGCTCCATGATGCATCAACATGTTCTCATGAGATGAATAACTATGAAAATTGGTTTCTATCCTTAGTTTTAAACCGCCTTGTGAATGGTCCTGATGGTAATAGGTTTACATGTGCTTGATACATGACATCCATTAAGAAATAATTTCCCTCATAGTAATTTTAGTTATTATTCATCCAAGATATTTTTCATGAACATATCTATGGAATCATTTTGTTTCAGTTCATTGATTAATGGCACATGTTTTAGTTTCATACCTTTCTATATTTATTTTTCCTTATCGTGTTATTTAAAGGGAATGCATTTCCATTTACTAAATTTTCACATTGTTCATTCTGTTCCTTCTTAGTTTTTTTATTATATGGTATGTGTTTGCAATTTTAAAAATGGCATAATTATTACTCTCATTGATTTATTATTTCTTCAACTATATTTTTCATTTTCTATGTATTTTAGCCCACCCTTATTTTGTTTCATTCCCCAGGAATCAAATAATCATAGCATGAAATATATTAATGGATTAACTAGAATAATTAGAGTTATCGTCAAATAAATTTATTAGTTAAATGATAAAAATATGTTGTAATTATTGTATTAATTTTTAATACAATACTCAATATGTATCTAGTTTACCAAGACAACTAAACTTATCAGTCCTTCAGGGATTTATTTCTTATAATAATGCCAACATAATTGATAAAAGTCACTTTATATTGAATATAACGGTCTAGGGTGTAACATTACATTTCATTGGTAATTAATAATTGGCCCATGTTAGCTCATTTTATAATGATTTGTGGAAAAAATAATGTGGAATACATGGAGATTTCATATGTTATAGGGATTATATGGTTCAATGGAATTCCAATGAAAAATTTCTCAAATAAGGAATCACAAATTGACTCATGGTTTGGAAGGTATTATATGAATAAATAGGGACAAGTGTCATGTTGAAAATTCAGTACCATCTTCCGAAGGAAATAAAAATTGAAAGGGATAATATTATTATGGATTATATGAATTTTTCCTATGTCATATATTTCAATTATTCTTGGGATTTCCATTTTAGGTTGTTTGAATATTAATATAATAATAGTTAACTATAATACATCTTAATATCACTTTTTATGATTTATATGGTCATCCTTGAAATGAAACACTCTATTGTTTTAGGATTATAGAAGCTTAATTATTTTTATAGAGTTTGTTTATGAAAAAAAGGTTATGATTTAGTATATTCATTTGAATTTTGTGAAGTATTGGTGAAATTAAAATACTTATATAATATTTTTCAATATTATTTTATGGATTGGAGTTAGTGATCATGAATTTTAGAAATTATCACAATGTTTGGGTCAGTGATTTTATAAAACCAATGAAATCATGGTACCTGATATGTGGGCCCTTTTGAAATCATTGAACATCATGGAATTATGTAATACAATTTTCATTACCACCTTATATTTCAATTATGGATTACATTATATATTTTTATAAACTCATGATGAATATTATTAACCCCGCCAATGTTATGAATTTTGAATACCGTGATATATAACAAGATATTTCATTGAAAATAAATCAGTAGTGTCTTATTTATTCTTATTTGAAGGTTCTATGTGGAATTCTTATATCATTTGTTCAAATTTTATTGTTAGAATGGTTATGATTATATAGATATTTTAGAGTTGGTGTATTAATAATGGATATTAACATCATCATTTTGTTGAAAACCTATATATAACATATATTTCTAAGTGAAGAAACCATTATTTGGGTGATAATTTTCACATATTAGTGTTTCATTAAGGTATGCATCGTCATCTATTTTTACAAGATTGTATTTTTGTTTTCAATGGATGGTGTATGATTAGGGAAAAACATTCATTTATTTCCACCATCTGTTGGTTTACCAAAGGAGGTTTGATGGATAAGAACACTTTTAGTCTAAACCATGCTGATTTGCGTTAAATTCTTGAGGAATTGAATAGAGGGGTTAGGCATGGTTGGTGAATGGTTTGCAATATAATGTGACCAAATAATGATGTATCATTATAATCCTATAACTGGGACCATGTTGGTGCATAGTTTGTAATGTTGTGTTTCCAAACCAATCAATGAATACCAATTCATCAAAAATAATTTCATACTCAAAATATTATATTTTTTTCCTCATACTTATTCTAGTGGAATAAGTTCATTTCCAAGAAGATTTATTTTAGATATTTGGCTGACTAATATCCTCTTGGTGATATCTTATAATTCATCCATGGGTATTGGATCTTGTTTTTCATTATTATATACTCATCCCTCGGCATTCTTAATCATTCATCTAGATATTATCTAATCATGTTCAAAGAGTCCTATGGTTACAGATATTTATTCATTATATATGAATATCAACATGATTTTATTTTTATTCTTTTAAATTATTCATGGCGTTTGGATTAATTTTCCAAATCATTTGTTTATAATTTTTTTCATTCATCATGTACGTTATCATAGGATATTTCTCTATCATTAATTTTTCTTAAAATAATTAATTTGCTATTCAAATGTTTAGATTCGTTGATAAGTTTCTTACTTTTCATCTTGAACCCTCAAATATTTTTAGATTTTGGATCCCATGTGAGTGTTGGAACTCCAAATGTTTCTATGTTTGTGGTTTCTTGATATATAATTATTTTATGTACCAATATAGATTTCTATTTTAATTTCATTTCTAAAATGGCCATAAATAAAGATATTTTTATTTTTATTTAAAATAGTTTTAAAAGTATTTTAAAAATACCTATGGTATTGTTTTAGCAAATATGATGACTTTTTTAATTTAATTAAAGATGGGTTCAAAATATTTGTTTTTAGGAAATCTTTTCTGACCAATTTTCCATATGATTTCATGGATAGTTTTACCTCTGTTAGGTTTTGATTTTCTAACCGTATTTGATCGATAACGTGGGACACATTCATCATCAATGTTAAACTATTTCCCTATAGAATTATTTTTCTAGGCCCATATATGGATACTCTCTCAAGAGTAATATCTTACCCACTAGAAATATTCTAGTATGTTAATGGGTACACTAGGTGGGATTGACACCTTGATAATTGAATAAGGATACAAAATAATCTAGAAATAATCCAAATCAAGGAACTACATTCACTATGTTTTCTTTAAAATGATCAGTGGAATGTTTGTGGAAATTCATTGAGAACATGGCTGTTGGTATGCTTTACTAAATTGTTTTAATGATGATCAGTTCCTGTTTTTCGTTAAATTTAATAGAATTTTATATCAAGTATTATATTTATATACATGATCATAATAGGTTTATTTAATAGATTCTACTTATGAACCACGTGGTGGGATCTAACATGGATCATTTTCTCACACACTATATACACCATGGGATGGATATAGATCTAGTTTTATTTTCAATAAAAAAAGTCATTGCACCATCAGGTTTCAAACAGATTGTTTAATATTATGGTGTGTGGCTATGTATGTTATTTTATGACCTAGATATGGTTTATTGAATTAGTACTTTATATTTACTATTTTATGGTTATTTGAACTTATTATTAATTTTTTTTTTGTAATTTTATCTATTTTTTATAATTACATATTTATTTTTATATATCACAATGATTCAAGTAATCCGTTGGATAAAATTACCAATGGTTACTCTCAATACAAAAATTCTTTTTTTCTATCCCATGGTGATCAATAATTCCCTTTCTCTAAGTCCTGAATTTCTTTTAATGTAGATAGTTCAGTAATTAATGTTATAGCATGACATGAATTTATATTTCTAAATGAAAAAGGGAAAGCAATTTAATGTTATTGTTTTAAAAATTGTTAGACATCATTACTTTTTATTTATTATAAGTTATTTTTTTTGAGGACTCGATGACCATGTAAATTAATAATGTGTCTTTCAATGGATATTTTCATTTATATATTTATCACATAATGATAATTCCATATGTGGGATTCATGTTAATGATTATTAACTCAATCATACACTATTTAGAAGACATATAGATCATAATACATTCCTAGTATTATGTGATGTTGTTGGATGAAGCTATGTTTTAACAGTAATGTGTTGGTTCATAAAAATACCAAAAGGAGATATTGTTTATAAAATTCTATTTATATAACATTAATATAGTATTTTTAGGGTAGTATTTTTTGATAATATTATTGAAAAACATATGATTTATCATAAAAAGTGATAAAGGGAACATTAAATAAAACATGGATTGTTTTTTGATGATTTATATATGATTTATTATCAACCAAAACTAGTGATGAGAAATTTGAAATTACCCATACATAATGATAACCAAACCCCAAAATAAATTGTTTAGTAGTTTAATATTTTAGTGTAATCTTGATTATCAATTTTATATGTATGATTCAAAAAAAATTAATACAAAATATTATTATAATTTTCTATGTAATAATATCTTCCCCTAGATGATGAGTAATATACAATGAGAAGAGAAGAAAATTCTCTAACATAATCTAGAAAACTATCCAATAAGTAAAGGAAACCAATATAATATATATTTTTTACATAATTCATTTATAAGAGTCGTCCCATGTAAAAATAGACATTTATTGAAGTAATATTAGATATTTAATTGTCATTTCCTTAATAATTGGTAATATGTAATAGTTATTTCCAAGATAAATAGTTATACATTAATGTTAATTCCCAAAAATGGGCATATCTATGGGTCATTATAATGAAAAATTTGATATGTATGGTTCCCCTCCTCACCCATTCTTGGATTAAAATATAAAATTAAAATCATAAAATATGATATAAAACATTTCTAGAAATTAATGGTATCTTTCAACATAAAGAATAGACAACATATGAAAAATGTTTTTTGAATTTTTGTGATCTATTTATTTTTAGATTTTAATTTTCATGGAGTTGTTCAAAAAAAAGCTGATTTGATTATTACAAAGAAATTGAGGATCACTCTCTGTTGTTAGACAGAATTCAATATGATATATTTTTATGTTTTTTATCTGATTATTTCCAAAATATGGACTATTTTGGTTAATATCATGATATTAGAGGTTCTGGTGTATAATTGATAATGTTTTCATATCTAATTTAGAATAAATTACACAATAAAAATTGATGAACGTTGTCAATAAATAAAAAAGTATGTTAGAGATGAGTGATGATAAATATTGTACATATATTTCTTTATGAAAGGAAGAGAATCAATGATTTATAGACAATGTAAACTGTGAATTATGAGCTATGTACATGAATGTAAAAGCGATAAAGAATGTGGATGAAAGAATAAGTTACACAAGATAAAAAAAATTATTATCAGTTGAATTGATGTACATATGAATAACTTTTATCAGTTTAGGTGATCATATACATTATTTAATGATATTAAAAAAACAAAACATATATAAACTTTGGGATTTCTAAATGATTTAGTGTAGTGTCTGTTCTACTAGAATAACAATATTCTGGAATATACAACCAGCAATACACAAATGTATAAAACATTCACTAGAAGATTAAAATGATTTCAATTATAGTGGAAAATGAATCCAAAACTATGAAAACATGAGTACTATCCACATAGCCTTACTAAAATATGTTCAAAAATAAAAATGATGACCAATTGTAAACCTATAACTAGAAAATTGGATAAAAAATAAATTATGTAGGATTATATAACATGAGGAATTTATGTGTTTGAAAAAAATTTCAACTACATGGTGAAGAAATTATACTATAAGTTAAATTATTGATATTAAAATAAATGATAAACTTAAAATAACAAGTTAATATAATACTGTATTGTGAATGTAACTAACTAAAAATTATTCATTATAATTATTTTGGTATAAGCGACCACGGTGAAACAAATATTGATGCAAAATTATATAAAACCTTGTTACACCACTCGTTGATCATAATTGAATATATTACAATTATATATGATATATTTATTCATAGAATAAAAAAATAATGGAAACTACCACCAAATATCACATACTGAACAATTCATTCATTTTTAAACTTCATGAATTTAGATCAAGAATTTAGAACACAACATATGTTTTTGATAGTCTATGTTTCTCATTCCGGCACAACCACTACTATCAACAACGTGGAGTTATAATTCCCATTAATGTCTTAGAAACCATCCAGTGAATGTTAAGTGAATTAAAATATAATTTTTCTTAGTAACCTGAATAAAAATCTATACAATGAAGTATAAAAATAATAAAAAAATTCCATTTTGATAATCATCATTGGGATCCATCCCAAGAATTTTTTCTGGCTCCAGTACCACAATCAGTTACAAACTATACTTGTATCATCTTATATTAAATTGGAGAATATGATTTTTTATTTTCACCAAGTTACCCAATCCCCAGTAAATCATAACACTAATTCAGACATTGCATTGAAATATCATTAGTTAATATTTTCTCAAATTCTGATTCCCAAAAATTTTTCTGATCAATGAAACCATATCAACCATTATTTTATGGATGATGTGGTATTCTAGATAAGTAATTATATTTTTTAAGTGTAAAACTATTTTACTTTAATTTGGATTGAAATTTGGAATCACTCTACAATGGGAAGATCACCCACCTCTTGCTCATTTCCTCTAGAGGACCCTTCCCCAACCCTATATCCTTTTATGATTCTATTTTTCTATCATACAAATTATTAAATGTTAATATTTTACAACCTATTATAACATTGAAATAATTATCATTATAATATCTTCAAATATAAATACCAATATAGTGCCTTTATTTTATGAATCAGTTCCCAAAAAAAGGGAATTATCTATAAAACCGTATAATAAATAGTGCATTCTAAATTTGGTAGTAGGATATATTGAACAATTCATATATCTAATAAACCACTATATTTTATCATTTTATCCCCTTAATATCTCCATTAATATTCATAACAATATTCCTACATGAGAAATATTAGGGAATTTACAAATCATATAATATATCATGATTTTGAGAGATAAAGCATACATAACATGAACTATATACCTTTTCATTTTCTTTAACATAGGAATACACTTATCTAAAAAAATTACATTTTCTTAAAGGGTTGTGATCTTAGTCATAAATTGATATATTTAGAATCACATCCATAGATTTTATATGTAAAAAAACCGAGAAAAAAATAGTGTTACAGAACAAAAGACCAATTTAATACTCATCCCCAACATCCTATGAGAATAACCACAATCATTATTCTATAATGATATATACAATTCACACATCCACACCTTTATCCCTTTTATCAGGAGTCCATCGATGAAAAATTAATTATCATAAGAATCTATTATGACCAAAATTCCTTATTCATACACATTAAATTCATATAAATGGATAAAATGGTTTTTAAATTTGTCCTTGTTATATGATTAAGAAATAAAACTTATTATTCAACTACCATTTTATCCACATAATACCATAAGACTCTATTTGATCATGAATATAGTGACCCCAAAGGTATATACAAAAAAACTACATCATATTACAGGAATGATTGATTAAATTTAAATATGATCCACACCAAAACCAAAAAACGTTTCACATCATGGGAAACATGGACACATACTGAACATGTACATAAATGGATAACATCATTTACCATTAACCTACTCATAAGTAGTAACCTATATAAAAAAAGTTACATAAATCCATTCTCTATAACATGGGGAAATGAAACAAAATAATGTTTGGACACAAATTTTTTATGAGGGTAAACATAATATCTTTCAATCAACGATAATAATTAATAAATAGAAAAAAAATATTGTTTTGAGAACATGATATTTGAAATTTAAATTCAATAACATAAATTTATATATAATTATCATGAAATATGAAAAAAATGTTTAATCAGTCAATGTACATGAGAAAAAAAGAGAGGAGAGTCACTAATATTCAATATTGATACGTGATAACATACCATAAGAATATGATAAATGTTTTGGGGAACACATTTAAAAGACAATAATTTCTGTAGTCTAGCATCACTTTAAAGACTATCACAGTGGATTTGTTTCACTCCTCATTCCATCATTTCCATAATAGAGGTTCACCCCCAATACAATATGATTGGTGAAATTCCCTCACTTAACATGGTTCAGTAACCATTCCATTCCATGTTATCTCATGAGATATCCATCATTAATAAATGCATTTGTTAGATATATAATTCATGGAAATCACATCACATAGTAAAAACAATAAATATGTTTTACACAAGATCATAATGAAATTATCATATCATTATAATATAACCCATTGAAATGATGTGGGGTTCATATATATTTCATCAACATAATAATAAACTATTATGGTAGTGAAGGAATAAATCATCATTGTATCATTACCCTATTAAATCAATATAATAATTAAAGTGTGTTATTATTGATGGGAATATCGCTATGACATTTATTGTTTAAAATAGACTTTTAATTTTGAGATCAATTATTTAATATATAATAATTTCTAAAACATTAAGGAAAAAAATTCAATCTAAATAACCTACGAAACATATAATGTAATATTCGAATAAAATTGTATTCTTCAACTTAGGTAAATTCATTCATTTGATTTCTGTTGAAATAAATGAAATCAAATTACATTTTTACTAAAAAGATACAAGTTCAGCATTTAGAAGATGAATTGAAATTACCATTAAGAAATAACATTAATTGTAAAAAATATGAAAAAATTAATTTAAAGAATAATTTAATATTAGTAAACAAATTATTGAAACCATTAAAATAAAATATGGAGATTTATAGAATACATTACGATCAAGGATTGAAATAAAGTTGGTTTTAATTAAAAAACAATAACTTTAGTTTCTTGATCACATAATGATATGAAAATGAGAGGAACCAATGAAATATTTATAAAAACTAAGTGGATAATATAATAAAAATTATTTTTGAGATTTAAATATAAATTTTCATCATTAAAATATTTATTTTAATATAATCCCAGTAAAAATGATATTTTGACATAATACCCTTTAAAGAAAGACCTTTATTCTTAGTAAGTGTTAGGTCATCCTGTTTATTATATTTAGATTTTATTATAATTATATATAAGAACCATAATAATACATATAAAAACATGCATGGTTTACATATTACATCTGGAAACCTAATCATTAATAATTATTCATTATCACAATCAATTCGTGTGTTAACTGGTTCTTCATCCATGTTTTTTAGTTACACAATTATGGCTCATGCACTGTAATCATGGTGTATTAATCTCATTAATTTATATCATGATATAATATCTTATATATTAATTATATACATATTTATAACAATTCATATAATTATATGATATAAAATGAATTTCAATGCTACTTGGAGACAATTACCCATTCTTATGCATGAGTGTTTTTTTTATTTTTCACGGGATATAATAAAATAAAGGAAAATATTAAATCAACATCTTAGAATAATTAATATATCATTAATAATATATATATATATATATATATATATATATTATCTACCATAATAACCTATAATACAAGATGGTGGTGGAAAATTTATCACCTTGATGTGTGGAGGTGGTAGTTGACAAGTATGCACGAGCAATAATTTAATCTCCCTTTTGACTGAGAAGTGGTGAAAAATGGATGTAAAATTATAATAATAACATATAAACATACTAATTATACTAGATTCATAATTTTTTATTTTAAAATAATATAAATACGTAGTTTAAGAAGAAATAAAATTGAAATAGCTTGGTTTTGTTTTATACCTCTTGAGTGACCTCCTTCGTATTACATATTATTCCATGAAGTATTTATATTATGTGATGAAAATAATTTATACGAATATGAAAATTATAATAGGAAGGTATTCGTAATGGTATCTTATTATAAATAAGAATCAAATGGTTTTATAATGAGTAGAAGAGTTTCCCTTTTTTATAAGTGAGGGGAGGACACCAATGAGATTTTAAAATTGATTAAAATTATATAATGTAAATTAAATTGAATGTTGATCAACTAGATATGGTTTCTATGTTAGAATAATAGAATGTTTAAATATATTCAAAATAATAATTTTTTACATGTTTTAGAGGAATGTATATGATTATCACTTGGATTTACCCCGAGAAAAAAGTTTTAACATTAACAGTGATAATAAATTTTTTCAGATTTAACAATTCGATATGAAAATATATTTATCTAACCCTATTAGATTGTATTATTTTTGAAAACTGAGAATATGGAATAAGTTATTTTAGATTCAACTTTGATAAGTGCTAGGATTTATTATTAAATAGTCATTAATTAAACAATGAATACTTGTTTTAGAAGATTGAATATTAAAAATTAAATGAGAATTTATAAACATTAATTTCCATGTAAAAACCATAAGATTAATACTAATTTATTTTTTTTAATAAAAAATATATAAAATTCATTGAGTAATTAATAAATATATATAAATTGTTTCATGAGCTTTCTTATATACTCAAGTACCCTTATGATAGATACAACACTAACATATCATGAAAGGCATTCTAGATCTCCACCAGTTGGCTGCTTCTTCCTGAAATCATTCAATATAAAATATTGTATGGTTTTTTAAAAAGACTAGAGATGATAAGGATACATAACATTATTCACAAATCTTATCAATGACAAAGTACCATAAACCAAATGGTTATATCAAAAAACCTAAACAGAAAAACATAAAATTAATCAATGTCTGATAAGAGAAGCTCAAACTCCCAATGTACAAGTCACTCCAATCCAAAAGGGATCAAGATCAACCATATCCTAAAATACTCAAATTTCATTTACATAACCACTGTAAACTAAACACTTCCAACGGCTGAATTTATATGTATGGTGTTACATAAAAAACATTGTAGGGCCTCGCATAGTGGTCCATAAAAATATGTCGTACTAATAAACCACTCATGATTTAAATTTGTATCCAATAATTCATATCAGTAATATGGAATATTTTATGAAAGAACATCATTTTCATTCCAATGATTGAAAATAATTCAAACACTTATCAAATAAATTTTTTACATAAAACAATTTAAATAAATAAATAATATTTATTTAAGAAGTTTCACAAATATTTTCCTTTATAATAGAATAACCAAAAAATCAACTTATAAAATACCTCATGGTATCATATTTTCTAGTTATAGAATCCCCACACATATCATATTGGTGATCGTGATAACTATATGGACACACATCAATTATAGGAAAACTAACTAAAACTCATCAATGTCACATTGATGATACGATGCGTCAAAATATTTATTTTTACAATTGGCATCATTATTCCATTTCTATGGAATTTATATACATTCAGGCTTGTCAAAAATAATCCAGAAACTTCTATGTATAACACATTCTCAATCAATCGATCAATTGTATGAAAATCATTTCAAATCAGTTTAAAATTAAATTTACTCAATTCTAATTTCAAAATGGAAATTACATTCCCAACAAAAAATAGCATAATTTCAACATTGAATACCTTTTCAAACAAATATTAATCAAAGATTTTTATCATTATAAATTTAATACATATCTTCAAAAATAATTTTAGAAATCGTTTAATATTTTTCATCAATTTAAGAATAAAATCCAATCAGTAATTCAATTGGAATGTTGGTATTTTCCCAAAATCAATTCCATATCAATATAAAGCACACTTCACATTAAATATAGATTTTTTAAAATAAATTAAAATAAATTTTTATCCTTACACAACGAATTGTTTATTCAATTTTATAATCATAAATGAAAACACCAGTTATTTTTCATGGAATCACAACGCCAACAACAGGGCTCTCCAATAGCAAATGATGGTTCAGAAAAAGATTTCAATTTTATCAAATATAAAAATATTATAATTTTAATGGAATATAAGATATAAAAAACAAGTAAAATTTCCTAATGTGTATTCATTTCACTAAACCATCAAAACGGTAATTATACATCATATAACCCCATTTCACAGTATTTAATTCTATATACGACTTAAAAAGTACATGTTTTATACAAAAAATTACAAATATATACATACATTAACCAATAGATTTATCCACCAATTTAATTATTATCATTACTCAAAAAATGAAAATGGAAAACCAAAATAAATTTAAAAAAACCTAATAGAATGGTAATGAATAATTATACCCATCCCACCCTAAAATAATTAAGTCCCCATATATATTGTCTAGATGATTCCATATAATAAAGGTAATGATATCTCTATCTCATAAGTGTTACACAATCCCAAATCTCTAGATAAAGAGAACAGTGATTCCATTCCCCCTAGATGGAATTTATCATCCTATAATGAAGTACCTTTGTCTTAGAATCAACTTTCTTTACTAGATGCACAGTCACAGATAAATTTGGATCTAGATAATAATAACTACATCAAAAAACATGAGATAGATAAGAATGGTATGTTCATATCTGAGATACCTGGTACATTTTATGAATCAACATAAAATGTTCCAGAAGATCTATATCATAAGACACTTTCCACACATTCTCAAAAACCTCAATAGGTCCAATAAAACAATGTGAAATCTTATTTTACCTAAAATTAGTCATCAAAATAAAAGAGGTAAATATTTAAAGAACACCTAATGACAAACTGAAATTTCCAACAATCTACATTGATGATATGCTAAATATTTATACTAAACTCTAATAAATCTAATAAATCATTTTTTTCTTCTCTTAATCTAACCACGTTTCAATAAAGGATCCTTCACTGATAAAAATCCAACATAAATGATATTTACAAGGTCTATCATTCAAGGCTGCAAAAGGATCCCGTATAATTGTGAAATAGTAAATATTAATATAATGAAACTCAAAAAGTCCAAAATAATTATTCAAATTTCCCCCAATGTCAAAAATATAGAAATGAAAAATATCCTCAAGATTAATTATAGTACTTAGTTTTTAAATCATTCATTGGGGCATGCATCATCATAGTGATGCATGATTCTGGACCCAAATTCCTGATTTCCAATGGTGGGAATCTTTCATTACTTTCATATATGTCGATAACTCATTGATTTAATTGTGATGATGGGTTATTGGTTCCTCCTTCTGTGGATTCCTCCTTGGAACTCATCTCCTATTACATGTCTCTCTCAAGGAGTTATGTCATATTTGGGGAGGTTATTGTTGGTGACATCTCATTATGAATGATGGTTAACGACACTAATTCTATCTCGACATACCAGAGGGTCATGATAGCATAGAAATCTTCAGTCAGTATAGTAGTGACATTAGGCAATGCTAACATTTCTTGATTGTATGAACATTGGACACATGTATTCTTCCTCATTTGAAGGAATCTCATTGGGGAATATAAAAAAAAAGTATCCCAAGGAATCTTCTGTCTATCATGGGGTATCTAATACCAAAGTCATATATATTCTACGGACATCACATTAGGAACCCCGTGTTTTTCATGAGGTAGAAAACACCATAGGAATATATCTTTTAAGGTATTCCAGTAGTAATACCATGTATAGAATGAGCATTCTACTTGTGGTATCAAATTTTTGTATTCTGGAGGCAAGGTGATATAGGTCAAAATGCTCTACCAAGATGGATCAATGAGACACATACCAAGTAGAGTAAAACTAATACGGAATATTAATAGATGGATCAGGATTCCATATGAAAGGGTATCTAGGAGGTGTGTCCCAAAAAGGGAATGTTTCACTACATAGATATTGATCTAAACACCATTTATGTGGATCTAGTAGGTGATACCCATGCCAAGAGGAATAATAATGTTTATTATTGGATAGGATTGATCTTCATAAGAGGTGGCCTACATACCCTCTTTAGAGGACTATAATGAAACCCCAAGTAGTTAGATGGATGGTTCGAGGCTTACACATGGTTTTCAAAGCATCACAAGAGTATATATCTTGTTTGGATATTTTTTGGGGCGTACACATTGTCAATTTCACATGTGCTTCTTGTACTTTCAATGTTGTGGTTGAGGTATAATGATTTTATTGGAATGTGGTGGCCCTGGGAAAATCATGATAGAGTATAGGTGATGTTTTGGATGAATTGGGTGGATGGAGTGATTGGTATGGACCTCATGGAGGCTTCCAACATATCCCAAATGTTTTGGAGTAAAATTACATGTAGTATGAAGTGGTTATGAATATAATAGAAGAAGAAATATCTCTACGAATGGCATGATATCATCAGGATGTGTCAACCTAGGTGAATACTAGGATTGGTGTTGGGATCGATCCTTTGAGAGTATTCCAACGTATCCTCATTGATTTGGAGTAAAAATACACATATTTTTTTTAATGGGACTTATACCTATGTTGGAGTCCTATTTAAATTAAAATATCTAGACTAAGACTTATACATAGGGGGTTCCTATTCGGTTTGGGATTATTCTTTGAGGCTTACCATTGTAGGGACATGATATGATTGTTTCTTAATCAGGGAGGGATTCCCATGGAGGTACTATGCTTGGGTCTTATTCATTAGAGTGTCCTAGAGAGTGAATGTCATTGTATCCCCATTAAATGTTGTCTAATTATTGAGTATCATATACATTGAAAAGCCTTTCTATTTTATTAAAAATATGACCAATAATATTTGAAACGAATATAATCTCTCCGCAATGTGTAAAATTTCATAACATGTATTCGTTTAACTGAATCCTCAAGGAAACAACTAAACATCATACAACCCTATTTTACAGTATTTAATACCATAAAAAACATAAAATGTACATGATTTATGTGGAAAATTACCAAAATATATATACAATAACCATTAAAGTTAACAACAAATTTAATTATCAACATTACTCACTAAAAGAAAAAGGAAAACCAAAATAATGTTACAACATTCTTTATATAAAGGTAATGAAGCATTAATACCTCCCCACCATTAAAACATTTACTCCCCAAAAATCATACCAAGATGTTTCCATATCCAAAAGGAGTTGATATTACTATCTCATCAGTGTATCACACTCCCACATCTCTATAGAATTAAACGAATGATCACATGCCCCACATATGGAAGGTATCATCCTATAATTAAGTACCTTGGTATTGGAATCAACTTCCTTGATTGGATTCTAATTCATAGATTAATATGTATCAATATAAGGATAACTCCATCACAAAACATGGGATTGATTAGAATGATATTTTCGTAGATGAGATACCAGGAACATGTTATGAATTGAAATAAACAATTCCATAAGATATAAATTCGAAGACACTTTCCACACATTCTCAAAAACATCAAGAGTTCACACAAAAAAGTTGAAACATTAAATTTACAGGAAATCATTCTTTCAAATAAAATAGGTAAACCTTTCCAGAACACCTAATTAAAAACTAAAAAATCCAACATTCTAAATTAATGATTAGACTAATATTTATACTAGAAATATTCTCTCAACATCCTCTAATGATTATAATAAATATTTTTATATTATCCTAAACCATGATTGGTCCAACTAAAGAACATTCAACGATCTATATCCAATAGAAATGAGATTTACAAGGTCTATCATACAAGGCCTCAAAAGGATCCCTTATAATTGTGGTCTAGTAAATATTGATATAATGAAACTCAAACATCCAAATATTTTTATTCAAATATCCACCAATGTCTAGAATATAGGTATGAAAAAAAAAATTAATAATAATTATAGAACTCTAATTTTGAATATTTTTTCAGGGTGTGTAATATCACAGTGACATGTGAATCTTTCCCCACATTGTTTCTTTCTAATGGTGGGAAGCTTTCACCACTTTCTTCTATGTCGACTAATCCTTGACTGAATTTTTATGATGGGTATTTGGTTACTACTTCCATGGATTCTTCTATTTATCTCATTTTGTATTCCAGGTCTCCCTCAAAGAGTTATGTTATGATTATGGATTATTTTTGAAATATCTTCGTTGACACTGTGCAACTACACTGCATTTGTCTGGTCATTCCATTGGATGATGATAGCATAGAAACATTCAGTTGGGAGAGTATTCCCATTGGGCATTGTTGACATGTATGGACAATATGAACATTGGTCACTTGTATTCTTCCTCAATCTAAGACATCTCATTGAGGCATCTTGGGAATGGAACCCAAGGCATCCTATATTGATCATGATATATCTAATACCAAAGTAATATATCTTCCATGGATATCAAATTAGTTATCCTATGATTATTATGATGTAGATAATACCATAGGCACATATCATCCATGTCTTTCACCTTAGGCATCCCATGTTTAGAATGAGTTTTCTAATAGTGGTAACTTGTTTAATTTATTCTGGATTCCGAGTGAGAATGATCAAAATACCTTCAAAATATAGATTGAGGAGGAACATCCCTAGTAGTGGGAACATTAGATGGTATATCGAGAGATCGACTAGGTATTTGAATGAAGGGGTATCTAGGAGGTGTGTCACGAAAAGGGAATATTTCACTACATGGAGTTTGATCTTAACACCATTGAGGTGGATTAGTGAGGTGTGACCTTAGTGGGGGTAACCAAGTTTTACCATTTCTTGGGAGTGAACATCATAAGAGGTATCCTACATACACCCTTTAGAGAAAATTGATTAAAATACACATAGTTTAATGGATGGTGAGGGGCTTACGCATGGTTTTCTTCCCATCACAAGAGGATTTCTCTAGCTTAGAATTTGAGTGGGTCTTCCACATAGTTAGTTTCCAATTTTATACAAGGACTTGTGATGATATGGACATAGTTTCATGATTTAATTTGAATTTGGTGGCCTTGGGTAAATCATGATGGAGGATAGGTGATGTATTGGATGAATGGGGAAGATAGAGTGGGTGGTTTGGATATTAGGGAGGCGTCCTACATATCTGGATTGGTTAGGAAAAAATCCCATGTAGTGTGGAGGGGGTATGGCACATATAAAAGAAGTAATCTCCATATGAAATGCATGATCTCTTCGGGATGTTGTATCCCAGGTGATGAATGGGGTGGGTGTTGGAATTGATCCTTTGATAGTATTCCAATATATCCTTTGTGGTTTGGAGTCAAAATACACATACATTGGGATTCAATGGGACTTATACCGATGGTGTTAGACCATTTAAATAGACATATATGGATTGAGACTTATACTCAGGGGGATCATGTTTTGTCATGGATTACACATTGAAGATGACCATTGTAGGGACATGATATGATTGGGAGATAATCAGGGAGGGATTCCCATATCAAGGTTATGGTTACTTATTATTCATTAGAGTGGCCAAGAGAGATAATGTGGTTTTTGCATGAACATAAGAGTATCCAAATGATATCGTCTTCATTGAATTCTATGATCTACTTCCCATGAACGACTTGAAGGTGAGGATGGCATACAGAAGTAAATAATGCCCCGTCACATCACAGAGGGTAAAATAAAGGCCATATTTTTTAACAATGTAGAAAGGGTAATATCATATGTTCTGGTAATGATTGGTTTGGGATAGATCTCATTGGTATGATACATTTCTTTTCATGCCACTTTCCTCGGCTGGTGGTTGTTTTTTGTTGGAGACATATGAGTTTGGGTAAATCTATGGACATTGGTTACAGAGGTCATCCGAGCAGTTAGTAAAAGGTTCGTCGTGGGAGTACCACTAATGGGAAAACGTTGTAGAATCATGCGGAACGTTTCAAGAGGAAAACATATCATGAGAATGTAATGGAAATTTTGGTTTTTTTTCATGGATGGGTTGTAACACATCTTAGTGGATATGTTTTCCTGGATGCTAATCACCAGCAAAATACCAGTCTCTAGCCATCATTATTGAATATTTATGTGATTTAACCACTGACATGTGATTAGGATGGTGTGATAGTTTTCATTTGTAATAAGAATAATTTCAACATTCACCCCTTCCATACACCAATGGTTCCAATGGTTGATTATTTGTTAGGTTCATGTGTCCATAGGGAGTACATTCAGAGTTATAGAGGGGGTTACTGGTAGCTTATATTGAAGAAAGTTCACACTATGATTTATATATCCTATCACACATTTCATGGATGTTTGGGTGCCTTCAACAACTGATGGAACGAGTATACATATGGGTTCTCTTGGATTGACACCCATATATATCCTTCATCAAATATGTTGTCTCCTAGCGACCATGGGTTCTGGTAACACAATTATGAAGCCACCAACCGATGTGGATGTGGTTCTATTGATGGATTATGATATAAAAATGGTTGTGTAATATATATAATAAATTCTATGATTGTGAATTCGTGTGATAAAACTATTGAGAGAGGGGAATGATCGATGGGGAAGTGGATAAGATTATTACCAAGAGGCAAAGTGGGTACGAGCTGGGACCGCGATGTTTGGGACATCACCCGACATAGTTTCACATATCAATCCTAGAAGATATGGTTCCCCGAAGTGGTTTGGGGGGCTACATAATTATACCCTATAGAAAAATATGACAGTATGTACTACATATTGTGGAAGAAACTACCTTTCCTGCGATATAGAATGCATAGAGGACACATCAGAGATCAATGTTTGTAGAAAACATGTGGTGGAATTTTAGCTGAGGTGGGGTTGCGATGCTTGGTTTTGGGCTCACACAAGATACCAACAATGTAGATATTCACAAAAGGAACACATATTTGTCTTCAATGGAATACTTCTCATTCTAGTGGGTGGAAGACATGGTACATCCCACCCTAATGCAGGTGATGCTTGGTGGTGACGCCGGACTTATAGAGACATCTCCATTAAGGGATTATTGTGACTCACGTTATGATATGTCAACTGATTATGAGAGATAAGAATATGATGATATGGAATATAGGGGTAAAATCTCATCAAGAAAGTACAAAACATTTCATAGAAATCAGAGTCTAGATGAATGAGATGGATGAGTTAATCAATGTATTTCCTAAATTGCCTACTCTTCGAAGGCCTCTCCTATTTCAATCATCTGCCTTCATTAACTAAAATTAGTCATTTTAATTATAATATCAAGAATATAAAATGGGGAGCAATTGCTGGAGAAGAGGGTGCACCAGCGGGTGTAGAAGTTCACTATTCGAGATCTGTAACCACTCTAAGGAGGATGATGGGTTGATCTAGTCTGAGTATATCAGGGAAACTACTTTTGAAAATATAATGATCCTATTCTATTATAGTGGACTCCACCCTATAATTCCCATTGTGGAATCAACATATGTGTAGGAAGCTATTTTTTCTGGTTTACATGGTGTGAAATGGGTTTCACTCATCACATTACCATTGTAATGTTTTCTTAAAACTCCCAATATTTGTAGCTCAATACATACATATTCTCCAAATGCGGGTGGTCATCTAGGTTTTTATACCTATTAAATCTTAGGAACTCACATTATTTTAGATTATGGGAGTTCGGGCTCATTTTACCATTTTGGGGGAATTTTTGCATTCTCTGGGACTCTATAATATATTTAAGACATGTTTGTGAAATCCTCCATAGACCACGATATGGGGATGGATACCCTTATGTAAATGACTTCATTATGATCATGTATCTATAGGGATTATCATCTATATATCATGGGTTCTATATCTCTCTCTTATTTTAATAGGATGCTTTGGACTATGGCCATACTAGAGCACATTGGAGATTTTCGATGTCCAGGGTCATGGTCAGCTTTTTGAGGATGGGATTGAACCTCTACAAGGTGTCCTACTTATCTTGTGAGAATAGGATTCAAAACCCACATAGTTTGTTACAATAAAGGGTCCCTTAGTGGCTTATTATATGACACCGTGGACTTGCGTGTGGAGTTTTTTTGGAAGAGATGGTCTTGTCCGTTGGGATTTGTGAGGTATCCTTATGATGAAAACACTTGGGAGATCAGGTTTTATGTGCTCACTATTTCATATTCTCAGGTACTAGTATGGTTTTCCCATGTTACTGTTTCACTTCAGGTTCTATTGCTCATGTGACCACATGATCCGAGTGGAGGTCCGGTAAGAGATCTCTTGAGATTTCATATGGGTTTGGTGTGGGATCATGTGATCATATTTAGATCATGTGATGGATCCATTTGACAAAATACTATGTATTACTTTCGTGATAGGGGTCTACTTGATTACTTGGAGGTGATCTATGATAGTGGTGATCATCACCTCTATTTTTTGACATTTCCCCTTTTTTGGATCTCTTCCTGTATCCCCATTTTGTACATTTTTGATAGGTGAGGGGGTTTATATAGGCCACATGATGCTGGGGGAAGTGCTACTTTTCGTGGTATGAGAGAAATATTCACATGGATTTACATTTCCTGGGAATGTTTGAAATAAATACGATGAGAAAATCTGTGGAGGGAGAAGGGTATGTGGTCTTAAAATGACCCGTAACAACCTATTGGATTCCATCGTCTTGGTCACATGATAAAGGGTGATCATGCAACATTTTAAGGGTTTTCCATAGGCACTCTATAAGGCAGGCATGGATCGAGAATACTAATCCTTGGATTTGCCATGTGATCACAGAATGATCACATGACAACCCTGGTTTCGATTGTAGTGATTCACTAGAAGCTAGCAGATCATGAGGTAGCATTGGCTGGCTACTACGGGCTCTTGACACAAGTGCCAAGGATATGGATGCAACATGGCCATATGGGAGGTCCCAATGGATCATGTCAAAGCAGGGTGTTTGGAGATTTATGATGAAGGTCATCTAACATGAGGACTTAGTAGTATTTTATCTCGTTATCTGTGGGATGGATCAGATTGTACGGACTATTAGCGGACATGAACGAACATTGAAGATAACTGGATGTGTGATCGAATGTCCTAAATTCGATCCCCACAAGAAAATATTCACCCCACATAGAATCCAAACACTTTCGTCCTTTGTTATATAAGTAAATAGGTGGAAGCCTTAAGTTAGAGGTGGAAACAGCATCAGAACCCATACCACATGCAAGACTTTCATCCTTCGTGCTTCAGACCCTCTATGTGAGCATGTGCTTGTTTTCATGCACAACTCGGTCACTATACATGGGCCTAGATTAATACTTGTGGGAGACATTCTCCCATGCTAGTGTACTGATTGTCTTCAGATGATTCCCTTGGGCATAGTTGACCTAGACCCACATGGGCCTTGCTTGAGTCGCCGCAGCAAGCTAGTGGGCTTGCCATATTTTTCGACCAGTATGGAAATAGAGAAAAAATCTATCAAAGAACAATGAAACTCTTAGTAGGATTATAGGTTCACAATTTCTCACATTAAACCAAAGTACAACATGTATGACCTCTTGTATATTTGGATCCGTCATTTTCCATTCTTCTTAGATCTCTAGAAGTAAAGTGGGACATAAACAAACATCAATGACAATAGATTCACACCCAAAGGATCTCATAAATGAAATTCCTCCTCCTCAAGGTGAGCTAAAATTAAGATTCCTCATTAAAATCTAGACATCACATAGGATTCATAATAACAAGTCTTCTTATTTTGTGCAGTACCTACTCAATAAATACAATGGGAGATAGAACAGGTCATGGAAATTTCCAGTGATAAAGGGTATCCTCATAATGAAGTCAATATCATGAATCATGAGGTTAATATAACAATGATGAGTTATCTCAATTCTCTTCATTTCGTAGTGGCATGCCTAATCATGGTTGGTATGATTGACTGACATGTTCCTTTCACAAATAGTTCTTGGTACATGGTGTGTATAGTAGGCAGGCAAAGTTGAAGCATCTATGGGTCCACTATTTATGGACACACCAATTCATGGGGTTTTGGTTATTCAATCTAATCCAATAATAGTACCGAGTGACCATTCAGTCACAAATGTGAGTGAAGACACTGTTGGGGTGGGACTCAATGGTGGTGGAAACAAAATTGATGAGGTGTGGTTATGTGATTATGTACAACCTCATGTCATGGATCCCATCCCTTTGAAATGGATTTTAGAAGATTATCTTGCCACAGTCCTTCTTGTGGCCTTCCCTAAATTTGATCTCACACAACCGATTGAGTAAGAGGATTCAATTTATGAGGAATATGAGTAGATAAATTCATCTGATACATGGAATAGAAGTGAATACAATATATCATTAACCATACTCTTGAATTAGAACTAGTGTGATGGATGAAATATCTTTTCCAATAGATTTTCAACCTGTATGGTTGAGGATTACGTTATTGTGGTCATCATGAATGGGTTCATGCTTTTTTCATTAAACAGGTGTAGGAAGGGATCCAAAACCATGATGTGATGTGGTTTTAGAAAATTTATGACTTTATTAAGAAAATGAAAGAAGTTACCAATGAGATCCAACAACGGGAGGAACATACCACCAAGAAAACTACATTTATTGAGGCTCAATCAGCAACAATCAACATCCTTAGGGATAAACAAGGATAGGATAAATGGAATATGAGAGAATTTATGTAGTTGGTAGTTGAACTTCGGTCTAGGTGGGACTAGTCATATATTAGAGATAATGAACTTCATTTGATGGAAGATGAGGAGCAAACATATCGTACAAAGTAGTATAGTTCATGGAGTCCACCTATCAGGGATTGGAAGAGATGGAGCACTAAATTATAGGATTTAAGAAATTAAGATTTTTTCAAAGACAGATAAGAGTCTCCCACTTTTGGATGTCCCATACGACTAGCTAAGTTATTTTTCTTGTTGTGGAAACATATTTTCCTTTTTAATGCAATGACACATCCATTTTATCACATTACATATCATACATTTATCATATTATGATAAATCAAAGGACTAATCCCTAAACTCAAAAGTGTTATTACTAGTGTGAAAGGAAGGTACGTACACATTACTTCACACATGTAAGAGAGTTTTAAATAATCCTCCAACACTCATGGTATGATATTATTGACTAACTAGTGAAAGTGTTCTAGGTTACGAAGGATGTGAATAGAGAACATGGCACTTAGAACAACCAATTTTTTTTCCAATGTGCTCTAGTGCACGATCTTAATAAATAAAGGGTTGTTTGATTTGACCTAAAAATGTGGAATGATATGTGTGAATCATAATTCCAAAAATATATTACACAAGGAGATTTTCATAGTGATACATGATATCTAATGACCTTGTTCAAAACCAAATATCCATATCGTTATCCTGTAATGGTGACAATGAAACAAGGGTTAACCACTATCCATGTTCATAACATATAACCTACCTTATAATGATTTCATTATTCCTTCATTATGTTGGCCTAGTGTAGTGGGTGGGCCAAAATTGCATAAGGAAAAACTATTTGGGGGTTACTCGAGATGTGGATATATATAAAGGGCACATGAATCATCGAAACAGAGTGATGGAATGTCCAGATGGTTTCCAACACTCATGAAATTATTCCACAATGTATTATGGAGCATATATTTAGGCGAATTGGTCTAAACAATGAGTAAACCAGTCTTCCTGTAGATTGTTGCTTCAGATACCGAGCGACAGCTATAAATGTGAATGGTGTGGATGGTGACAAGGATCAGGGAAGGGGCCATTTATGTGGGGGCCTAGGATTTTGTTTTGTTCTTCATCATGAAACTGAGGATGATAAGTGCATAGTTTTATGTTATATAGTGAGGGTGTTGGAAACATAGTTTACTGTCATGTGGTGATGACATCACATAGCATAGTTTATCATATTGTGATCAAGATACCCAAATACAAAACATTATATCCTTGGGAAAGAAACCCATATTCAATTTAAAGACTTGTTTATTAGAAAATGGGAGACCAGTTTATAGTTGTGATAAAGATAATATGAAAGAGTTTTTTCAAAGTATACTAATGTAGTAAAAATGAAATAAATTCCACCTAAATAAGCCATGGAGGCTCGTGTACCACACATGTACCATGAATAAGATGGAACACATCCATATGCCTCTTGACCACATCAACAAACTTCCATCATTAATATGAATTCCATGTTAGCCACACTCTATTTAGTAATCAAGTAATGAAAGGGTGTCTCCTAACACGTGGAATTTGAATTAGGTGTGACACAAATTATATTGAAAATACACCATGATATAGGGATGTGGAAATGAGATAAGTCATGTCTTTCAATATTTGGATAAATGGGATGTCTATTAGTTATAGATCGTCTATTTACCATGTTAAAAACAAAATAATAAAAACTATAGCTGTCATGAATGGTGTGAAAAAATTATACGATAGAAATTTTACCAAATTCAAAACATAGAATTCATAATTTTCTATTGGAGATACAATTGGGCATCATCCCAGAATGGGAGGTTAGACAAAATGGTTTGAGAGAATCAAAATTAGGGGGTATCCCTAAATTTGATAGATAAGGGAACCCAAAATAGAGAAAGACTCAAAGTGTGGAATTGGGTGTATCAGAAAATGAGATTCTAGTTTGGGATAGGACTTCTATATAGATTAGGCTTACCATATATGGATCATGTGGAAATGTTTAATGTAATATTTCTTTCACTGTAGGTTTAATTTTCATTCAAAGGGTATATATATGGATAATAAGGGGTTGAAAAATTCACTGAATGTGTCCAAATATTATCACATACTTCATACACACAGCAAAAGGAATGACATACAGTTAAAATTCATAATGCCGGGACCATAGGGGTTGCTTATTAATGGCATGAATTAAAGAATTTTGGCTATGTGGTTTAATTTCGTACAACACAAACATTAAGTCATAAAAATAGTTTGTGGTCATAATTCATGGAACTAGAGAAAAAAAATCTAAGTCATGTTTCCTCGAAAACAAAAGGTATTTTAAAGTTTTATTTCATATATTATAACTGAGGAAAATGGGATAAATGGTTGATATACATGCTATTTGACAAAAATAAAAAATATCCAAATGTCTCTATGTATCCCATACGGATGGGAATGAAGACATACATTTTTTGGAAAACCTATGTGGTGGGAGACAAGCACTGGTGAGAGAAATCCTCAAAAAAGGGAGTTAAGGCTTTTCACAACTATGACGAGTCAACATGATGTTTCTCATGGGGGGGCCATAGTTTAATGTCATGATTTTGGGGACATTAACCCGTAGTTTAGGGTCATAATGATAAGAAAAATTAGGTGGATTTTATCTAATTAGTATTTTTATTTTGATGATATAACAACCATAATGTCAATGAGGTTAAGAGTGACCCAACACAACATTATAAACCCCAAATAAAAACCTAAACATAGTTTAGAGTCATGATTATTGGACATGGCATGATCAATTTGAAGTCATGTAACCTATAACATGGATGAAAAGGGAATTCATACATGTTCATATTGAGGAGGAGATAAAACTGGACATGAATTATCTGAGGGAACTCTTCTCCACATGAAGTGATCCTAATGTTGGTTACGCACTACTCGAAGTATATGGTCCTAATAATGACTGAGTGAATTGGGCCAAAAGATTCGTGAACATGCATTTGGAATGAAGTCCAAATGTATAGATGTCACTAGGCATCCCATGATAATGGGCATCAAGTCACAAATTTTCCTTGAGACACAGCATGGTTAGGGGCCAAAAAAGTGGGGGAAGTCCACTCTAGTGACGAAACTAGAACATTTAACAATAACTGTGAGTCATCCAGAATTTTTTTAGTGTAGCATAACAATTTAAAATTGTGCATTGAGGATGATAGATCATAGTACATGGTCATAGATTTTGGGAAAAATGATGAGCTCCCCAAATGGGATATGTGTAACATGGTGATAGAATGAACCGAATGTGAATTGGGACTATAGAGTCCCAAACACATCATACATATTCTCGTGGAAGCTTTCATAGAGTGTAAACTCATACTGTATAAGATTATTCCATGTATATTTTTTAGAGTTAAAAATATGGGTTTCATTGTTTATGGTCATATAAATCAGACCGATCATTCAAAAAATAAGTACATATAGTGTGTTAGGTTGATAAAACCGTTGTGAATAAGGATGGAAGAGTCGAGACCCACACTACATATCTCTAAGGGGGCAGTTTAGGTTGGAGCCATGTGCACTCGATTGGTATGGATATAAGACTCAACCAATATGAATGTGGGTTGAGTGGGCCAAACATTCCATAAATGGAATCTGAGGGTGAATACAGTTTGATGAATTCGATGATGTGACTGAATAAAATATTTTAGGGTATCACTATTTATCCCACAAGGGAAATAATCAAGCCACATGTACTTCTTGATAGGAATCACCCTACGTAGATAAAATCCATGCATAGGGAGGGGGAATAAAAAAATTTAATGTTTATATAAGAGAATATAGATATATAATTGTTGCTACATATCTTAGATAGACTTGATGAAATCAATATGTAGTTCTCAAATAGGGATTTATAGATGAACAATGAATAAGTTGAAGTTATCTAAATTGAGAATATCACTATGCAACAAAGTTTATCATAGTATGTCCAAGACAATGATGTTTTTCTTCATTTCCATTTAAATATACCTATCATTGAAGTTTAACGCCATGTAGTAAATACAATAATGTTTTCATTTTAGAGTCATGAAGCTCAAAATATATTTTCACCATAGTTTATCATCGTGCAACTTGGACGTTGGGGGGTATGGGTGGCCTAAGAGGTATGTACATGACATTAAATCTAGATCATGAAATTAATGAGGACCAAAGGGAAACATGTTGACAACACACTCCCATAGAAGTCCTCTACATAGGTTAAAGTCATGATGCATTAATTTGAACCTCTAATTTATGTACGTAGAGATTCATGTTCTCAGTTTGTAATTATGTTCATGGGACACTAATTCCATAGTTTACAATCATGTGGAAGGACCTAAACATGAATTTTATAATCCTATAGAAAAGGAACCATAAGAGTTTATAAAATTTCATGAAACTGGGATAATTCATCGTGCTGTTTATTATTATACGATTAGGATGATGTAGGGGATCCTCACATAATGTACTATTGGAGGAAATTATCATTGGTTGTATGAGTAATGTTCTCTACATCCATGATACCTAAAGAGTATTATTTTTTGGGATATACCTTGTGGATTATATGAGGTATATTCAAAATGATATCCATCTTCAGTGGTTTTCTACCAAGATTCATTAGCATTCTAAAAGAAATAACCATGTTTTTAGAGGATAAAGGGAAGCTGATCCATCTTGTCAAATTACCTCATGTTATTTTTTTGGCACCTCCCTATATTATGAAATTCAGGGAGCCTATTTTATTATAGGGATTTCAGATCCAAAAGGCAGACATTTTAAATATTTTCTGGAGTCTACTGGTTATAGATAGCTATTCAGAGTAATGGAAAGAAGATCTCGGTGGTAGAACTACTTTTGTTCCACACACCAAAGAATATGGAGTCACATGGGTGTAATTTCAAGTCATCTTAGAAAAGACCCAGAGAGAATTAGGGAGATTTTCTGACTAATACTTGTTCTTAATTCCCACCATATTATAGATAAATTTTTTGAGGTCTTTTTAAAAGCATCAATGTTTTTATTTTCTGACAGATGATAGAAAGAGGTATGGTTGGACCTAATGATATATTTTTCCTAAAAATTCATTCTGTCTGCCACACCGGATGTTAGTGCTTTTTTGGATAGAATATCTATAGGGACAATTAATTTATTGATGACATTATAGCTCATTAATTCATCCCTTGATTTTTCCTTAGATTTCAAAATCAAGATCACTTTTGACCATGTGGAATAGAAATCCATTATTGTCAGAATGATGTTACCCAAGCGAGTAGTAACTAGATGATAGGGTCCCACAATGTCGAGTCCCCATACTATAAATGGATAATATTTCATGATATTATTGAGATTTTTTGATCTTTTATATAGAATTTTGTTAGGAATATGACATGCAAGGAACGTATTTGATAAATCGATGCAATAAAAGACCATTATTGTCCATAATTATCCCAACCTTGGAATTTTCTAGGAGAATTTAAAGGATGGGGTAATTAGCACCAATGGAATCGAAATAAACATCATGATTTTAAGTGGAAATACAATTTATACGAACAAAACTAAGGATAATTCCTTAAAAACAACATCTTTATAGAGTCTTCCTATGGCTAGGACCAATATGGAGGGAGAACTATTCTATGTGCGGATAGATTCTATTGTATTCTGCTCTATTGGGAGGGAGTGATCCATTCTAGAGATATTCAACCAAAGTGGTGTTCCTATAAAAAAATATTTTCGAATATGGTACGATTTGTAGATCCTTATGTAGATGTACTATTATTAATCCTTTTTACCTGTTGGTTTTCATTGCCATTAAAGTTGATGACAATGATAACACTATGATGTACAATGTGAATAAAAAGTTAACTATGTTTCAGATCTGTAAAAGATGATTCTTGGATATCCATGGAACAGAATCTACCATTATTTTACTGGGGAACATGACTCACCTCTGGTTGAGAAGACAGTAAGTTGGTAAATGACTGAACCTTGATCATTCATGAATATCCAAATGTGAATAGAATGAATAGGGCACTGGGAAGTGATCATTCAACAGTTTAACATTAGATTATTCTCACAGAAGGCAATCAAGGGTCATTCATTTTAAATTTTGGTCTTCCCATCTAGAGATATGCAGTGTGGGTCTGGACACTTCATTCTTAGTTTATAGTCATATAAATCAGACCTATCATTCCAAAAATGAGTACATCTAGTCTGTTAGGATGATAAAACCGATGTGAATAAGGAATGAAGAGTCCAGACCCACACTACATATCTCTATGGGTACATTTTAGGTTGGATCCATGGGCACTCGAATGAAATGGATAGAAGACTCACCCAATATAAATGTGGGAGGAGTATGCCCAACATTCCATAAATAGAGTTTGAGGGTGAAGAGGTTTTGATGAGTTTAATGATGAGACTGAATAAAACTTTTTAGGGCATCACTATTTATCCCACAAAGGAAACAATCAAGCCACATATACTTCTTGATGGTAATCACCCTATGCTGTTCAAATTCATGCATAGGGAGGGTGAATAAAAAATTTAATGTTTATAGAAGAGAATATAGATATATAATTGATTCTACATATCATAGAAAGACTAGAATAAATCTATAAGTAGTTCTCAAAAATGGAATTGTATATGAACGATGAATAAGTTAAAGATATCTCAATAGAGAATATCATTACGCTATGAGGTTTATCATCATATGTCCAAGCCAATGATATTGTTATTTATTGTCATTTGACTTGATATGTTTATGAAGTTTAACTTCATGTAGTAAATAAAATAATATTTTCATTTTAGTGTCAGGAAGCTCAAAATAGAGTTACAACACAGTTTAACATGGTGAAACATGGACATTGGGGGGGGGGGTATGGTTATACAAAGAGGTATGTGAATGATATGAAATCTAGATCATGAAATTAATGAGGAACAAAGGGGACAACGTTGCACAATACCCTCCCATAAAATACCTCTACACTGGTTTAATCCATGATGCCTGAATTTGAAAATCTAGTTTATATACATAGACATTCATGTGCCCAGTTTATCATTATGTTCATGGGACACTAATTTCATAGTTTACAATCATGTGTAAGGACCTACCCATGCATTTTATCATCCAATATAAAAGGAACCATAAAATTTTAGCAAATGTCATCAAACATGGATAATTCACCGTACAGTTTATTGTCATGTGATTAGGATGATGTAGGGGATACTAACATAATGTACTATTGGAGAAAATTTTAATAAGTTGTAGGAGTAATGTGATCTTCATCCATGTTACCTAGAGAGTATTATTTTTTGGGATATACCTTGTTTATTATATACGGTCTATTCCACATGGTCTCCCTCTGCAGTGGTTTTCTACATGGAATCATTAGCATTCTAAATGCCAGAACCATGTTTCCTTGGAGGACAAATAGAAGGTGATCCATCTTGTCGAATGACCTCACTATATTTTTTTGGCACCTCTCTAGATTATGCAATTCCGAGAGCCAATTTTATTATAGCGATTACGGATCGAAAATGTAACACCCCGAGATTTTATGAAAAATATTCTTTTTAATTTCATTAATGTCTTGTGTTGTACGCTACACCAAAAGGAGCTTGCACAACACGCATCCTTGACTTGCCTTTCATTACATGCAATCGTGACCTTCCACGATAGCGTGTGTTGTACGCAACACCAAGTTTCGCTAAACAACGATATGCTATTAAAATATTATCAAAACTAGCCGTTATGAATTGTAATAACCAATTTTTGAAATTTTTGAAATTTTATTTTTCTAAATGGAATTCATTTTTGGATTCGTAATATCGAAATTAGCTTAGGATGAAATTTTGGTACTTTTCGGATAACTTTCATATTCTGATGAATAGTGAAAATTACTAAATTTTAATTAAAAACAACTTTTTTAATCGAAATAATTAATAGTGATAAATTATTAATTTGAGTGGTTTTAAAGTATATTTAGAATATATTTTTACAATTTAATACAATGTTGGTCATTGGTTGTAATTTCACATTTAAACCAGACATAATCAAGTGTCAATCTTTTGATAGATATTGTTTCTTAAAAACACGCTATTTGTTTTAACAGCGAGATTTAATTATAAAATTAATTAATGCAACTTTCATGTTATGAATTTGGTATAATAGACTTCATTTTTGAATTCGGAATATTAAATATAGCTTAGGATGAAATTTTGGCATTGTTCTAAAAAACATCAATTTTTGATGAATAGTGAAACTACTAAGTGGTAGTTAAAAAACTGAATTTTTCATAAAACATAATTTTACCGCTTCTGTGAATGGAATTTCAAAAATCTGAGAGACACGGTTGATGTCAGTAAGTAAAATGTGGTTCAATGAGATGAAAATAATTTTTGGTGAATAGTAACTTTTTACTTTTTACCACGGTTAATAGTAAATAGGGTAACTAAGGGTAAATATGATATTACTATTACCCTAACACATGTCCTAATTCTATTGGATAAGTGTAATTCGACCGAAAACAACCTTATGAATATAATATGACCATTTAGGTCCACTTGGATTTGATTATGACATTTAATATTATATTATTTAATGAATAGTTAAAATAGTTAAAATCAAAGTTTAATAACTAAAACATTTTTAATATGGGGTTATACATAAGATAAATTCGACTATAAATATTCATTAGAAAGCTAAAAATATTTCCTACATAAGGATATTTTATTTATAATTTTTATACTTTAAATAAATTAATTTATTTATGACACAACGATGATGCAGTAATTACCCTTTTAAGGAAATATTAACATAATTGATGTTATAAATGATCAAATAAATGTAATTTGAGACTTTTTATGACTTAAACTAATTTTCTAGGTTACTATGATATATTAGTGTTGAGTTAATCAACTTGGTTCGAACATATTATTCTGTTATGACTTTCACAAAAATCATATATCAAATAGTGTCAAAATTGACACAAAATAGTTTTTAAATCAAATATTATATTATTAATTGTTATTTTATTCCTAAAAATCTAAGGATCGGCCAAATGACTTAGATAAGGATCTATTTATTAATAATATACAATTTTGGGTTCGTTTGGCATGTAATAGTAAGTGTATTAACCATATAGTGAAAGAAAACAAAAAGACACGGTAAAAGTAAAATTATTTAACTTAGAGTTAAATCTAATTGATAAGGTTAAAATAATAACCTAAACTTGTCTAAATCCTATTGGTTGATAGGATTTCGACCCATCCCCACTTTAGCTTTGAAATAATACCCTTTGAAACCATTATAAACCGATTTTGACTTTAATATAAAATAATATTTTGAGATATTCCTATGGTGCCCCTCTCCTCCCTTATAAAAGGACACCTCCTCCCCCTCCTCCTCACACCAATTTGAGCACTCAAGCTCGGCCAAACCCTGCCAAAATCTCTTCTCCACTTCCCTATAAACATCCTAGAGGTTCTGGTCTTCCTCAAAGACCAATTTTAGTGCCCTAAGAGGAGGTCTCAAAGAGGCGCTTCAAAGAAGAGGTAATTACCGTTACCAATTCTTTCATCTTTATTTCTTCTTCCACTTCTTCTTCTTAGGTTGTTTCATTATGAAGTAATAACATAAGTATCATTCATATACTGATATGTTATTATAAGTATGAAACAACCCTATTTCACCATCTATCCATCCTACGGAAAAAGAAATCACCGCGCGTGCGTACGTACGGAATACCGTCTCCACGCCGTGGTGTAATCTATTTTCCACCACCACCTTACATGGATGGGTATAATGGTGTAAAGAATAACTATACATAGTTATTACAACATCATATTGATTCTGATATATTGTATAATTCACTCCAATTCAATTCAATATTTATAGAAATGATATCATCGCTCGTGCGTACGTACGGACTACCGTCTCGACGACGCGATGAGATTCATTCTCCATGTTAACCATTTAAGAATGATTATAAAGTATATATAAGAAATAATAATGAAATATATGACATTATAAAGCTACTGGATTTATGTATATATATACATATGTATGTCATCTACTTACTTCCATTTCAAGACAATAAGGAAAGGAAAAACAGCGTTCATGCGTACGTACGGACTACCGTCTCCATGAACGGTGTTTTTCATTTTATTTATCTACCTATTATATATATATATATACTGAATATATATGATATATAAATCATATTTTATTCTGGAAGTAAGTAAATCATGATATAAGTAATAATGATGTCAAGAACAACAAGTCAAAACACCTACAATAAATGAAACGATTTTACCCAAAACGCTTCTTTAACATGTAATTTACAAAAGAACGGGTAATATAATGTCATAAGTGAACCATATATGATATCATAACAATGAATATGATTCTGTAATAATTCAATGACATTATTTAAACCATTATACAGGAGCTTCGGACACGTACAAAGCAAATCGGACCTAAGGTAAGGGAAATATCACAATCTCATTTTTATCCGAGATTGTTTATTCGTAAGTATTTACTGGGGTGTATTTTATCATCCACATCCATGTTTCATCAATATGTAATATTATTTCCATCCACCTACAATTGTTTAAATCCATTTTTACCCTTCGGTGAGTTTTTAGTAAAGAATATGAAAGGAATCTTTTGTCGCTTTTTCGTACGAGGTGATTTTTTGACTTCTCCGACAAAAGTACGAAGAATGTTTTTTTTAACGTATACGGCATGAATGGATTTTTAAAACATTATTTCCAAGAATCTTACTTTACAAGTTTTCAAGTTTATTTTTAATCAACTTCTTTTAGTTTAAAGTTTTATGACATGTTAAGAAAGGAAAAATGTTTTTAAAAAAGAAAGGATATTTTCCTCAAGAATTCATTTCAAGTGTTTTTTTAAAACTATTTTTTCATCTAAGATGACGTTATTTGATATGTATGTTTCAAGTAAAATGTCTCTATGATTTAAATGGTTTCAGTTTTCTTATGATGAAATGATATCAATTGTTTATGGATTATGATGGCATGATGTTTAAGAATCCCATTTTATTACATGGGTTATGAAATGATGTATGATTTATGATTTTGTGGCACACATAAGAATTTGTATCATTATGAGATGGGTGGGACCTATATCTCTCTCCAATGCATTGGGTAAAGATTTTATATCTCATGAGATAGACATGGCTGGAATGGTAGGTTATACCGGTTCAGTGAAACAGGACTGAAACGAGGGTTACTCGATTCAGAAAGGGACTTTGTCCACTAAGATAGTCTTGGAAATGAGTCTTGACTAACAAGAAATGATTCTCTATGATTATGTGTGAATGCCACAAAGTTTCATGTTTTATGTTATGATTATTGTGATTACATTTCACTGCCATGATTTACCCCATGTTATGAAATTATGATCTCTTTTGCAGGTTAAGATTTCCAAAAGTTATGTGCTTATGTATATGATGTGATTGATATTTCTTTTGTTTACCCTTACTGAGCATTTGAGCTCACCCTTTTATGTTTTCTTTTCCCCAGGATATAAAGAATGGTTTTAGGTAAAAAAAAAGAAGATCTTTATGGGAGATTTTGAAGATCTTTCACCACGATTAGAAGATTACGTTCCGAGTTTCCAAAGACACTAAACTATTACGATCCTTGTGTGTGTGTTTTTGTTATGTACTAAGTATTCCGCAAAAGTAATGTAATGTCAATGTACGTCAGGCTTAGGGTCTCTACAGTTGGTATCAGAGGAAAGTTTTAGTCAACCTTTGGAAACTAGGATGCGAAAACGTTAGTGAGATCCCTAGAGATATTTCTAAGGTATGTCTAGGGATGTCCCTAAGGTTAAGTATACGTATAGGTTATAGTACTAGAATTACGCTAACGATCATAGAATTAAACCTAAGATGTTAGATATTGAAGGTACTCCCCCTTTATTATGTTGTTTTCCCTAGCATGATTTTTGCCTCTCACACTATTCTTTTTGGGTTTTAGACGATGGCTGGAACCCGAAGGAACCGTGTTGATCAATGCGATGGACAATGCAATGTTTGTCCTCCTGAACAAACAAATGTTATGGGAGATGGAGTGCAAAATCTTATTGCTATACTTACACAAGCTATGAATCATTTTGGACTTCCAAATGAGCAGAGAAGGGAACAATATTCTATTGAGTCCTTCATGAGGCAACGTCCACCTTCTTTCAGCGGGTCTACTGATCCATTAGTTGCTGAACAATGGATTAGTACTACTGAAAAGATATTTTCAGTTCTTCAATGTTCTGAGCATGATAAAGTCATCCTAGCAGTGTATCATTTGGAAGGAGATGCAGATCAATGGTGGAATCTTGTTAAGAATACGAGGCAAAGGGATGAAATTGAGTCTCTGGAATGGGACGAGTTCAAGAACTTATTTTTCAATAAGTACTTCCCTCGTATTCTTCAAACAAAGATGGAGAAGGAGTTTCTTGAACTAAAGCAAAATGATGATGAATCTGTTGGTATATACGAAGCGAATTTTACAAGACTTGCAAGGTATGCATCTGGCATTATCATCCAACCTGAAAGTAAAGTTGTTCGATTTTTCAGTGGCTTAAAACCAAGTCTTCGAAGGGAATTAGCTATAAGAGACTTCAGTAGCTATGAAGAAATTGTGCGTTGTGCTAATAAGGTAGAAATGGAAGTTGGTGTTACATATCCATCTCATGGTTTTGACAAAAAACGAATGATGGAGTTCAAGGAGAAATCTCAGAATAATGATGAAAAGAAGATGAATGTTTCCTTATGCACAAAGTGTGGAAAGAAGCATGGTGGAGATTGTCTTAAAGGGACTAGAAAATGTTTTAAGTGTAGAAAAGAAGGTCATCGAGCAGCTGAGTGTCGAAGTAATGGAAAAAGGGTTTCTAATGATGTGAATAAAGAAAACACTGCAGAAAACGCACCACCACCACTTCAATGCGTCAAGTGCAAGGAAATGGGGCATTATGCTAATAAATGCCCTAATCCAAGGGTTAGTGATGATCAATATGAGCAACCACTGAAGGCAAAGGACAAAGGGAAGTCACATGCGATCACTATTGGCAATGTTGAATATGAAAACGATGTGGTGGAATGATTAAGTGTTTATGTAATGGGATTCCAAAATAATGTCGTATCTTGGAATATTGGAATATTTATGTATTTGTCTAATGTGGTATTCAAAGTAATTGAGACATTATGCGCATAATGAAGGGAAAACGAGAAAATGAAATGTTTAACAGTATTAATGAGCTCATGATTGATATAAGGACTAAGTTTGAGTATATAGAATTTTGAGGATTTTGGTATGTGGAAAGTGTTAACTTTTAACTGCATTCATGTTTTCACTGAGGTTCAATGGGTATTCAAGAGAGTACAAGATTAAGGCCTTTGAATGTTTGGAATGTGTCCAACAAGACATATCTTATGATATATGGGGTTCAACGATGGTATTAAATCTCTGGTAATCGTTTTCACTATGTTATTAAAGTGGACTGCAGTATTATGGATAGGACTAAAGATTGGAATGGATTATGTTGGATATAAGTTAGTATTGTTTAAGGATAGAAGTTTTCTCTATATCATTGATGGGATGTTATATAGTTTTAGAAAAAGGACAACTTGAAGGACGGGCGACAGCCCATCGCGTCGGACAAGGCTGTAGGAATCGAACCCACAACCGAAGTGCGACTGGCCTTTATCGCCTACCACTGGCCTACAGGAAGTCCCTGTTTAGTAGAAACTAGTTTTATTATATTAAGCTATATGACATATGAAGTATAAGTCCATTTTAGGAACCATATATGATTAATCTCACTATAGATCGACTTATGCATATAATTTTTACTAACCTTTTGTTTGAGACAGATGGAATGACCCGTCATTCTATCACATGATCTGCTAACACTTCATGAATAACAAATTCAACTTAATTTATTTAAGAGATGAAGTGGAAATTGTTCAAGGCACGAACAACAGTGAGATTGTACCAAAATAAAGTAAGTATTTATTCTAATTCAAATTTTCAACTTTAGGGAAATGATCTTGAAAACCAAAAATGTTGTCCTAGTGATCTTATACCTGATGAATCAGATGGTACCTTATATCATCACAAATCTATGGATTTGTGATTACTGGCTTTTCCATAGCCATGTTCTCTACCACTCTCCATCAGAACATGATGGTTAGATTTCTCTTCCATATCCATATTTTCACCTATGTGGAAACCCAGTGATTAGTTTATTTGGGTAAACGTTACGTTTCATACTTTTGTTTTTAAAGATTGGTTTTGGTATTCCTTTTTACGATGTGGGTTTCGATTAAAGAAACTTTCGAATAGTAAACCATTTATAACCCCGACGAATTTCGAGGGCGAAATTCATTTTAAGGGGGGTAGAATGTAACACCCCGAGATTTTATGAAAAATATTCTTTTTAATTTCATTAATGTCTTGTGTTGTACGCTACACCAAAAGGAGCTTGCACAACACGCATCCTTGACTTGCCTTTCATTACATGCAATCGTGACCTTCCATGATAGCGTGTGTTGTACGCAACACCAAGGTTCGCTAAACAACGATATGCTATTAAAATATTATCAAAACTAGCCGTTATGAATAGTAATAACCACTTTTTGAAATTTTGTAAATTTTATTTTTCTAAATGGAATTCATTTTTGGATTCGTAATATCGAAATTAGCTTAGGGTGAAATTTTGGTACTTTTCGGATAACTTTCATATTCTGATGAATAGTGAAAATTACTAAATTTTAATTAAAAACAACTTTTTTAATCGAAATAATTAATAGTGATAAATTATTAATTTGAGTGGTTTTAAAGTATATTTAGAATATATTTTTACAATTTAATAAAATGTTGGTCATTGGTTGTAATTTCACATTTAAACCAGACATAATCAAGTGTCAATCTTTTGATAGATATTGTTTCTTAAAAACACGCTATTTGTTTTAACAGCGGGATTTAATTATAAAATTAATTAATGCAACTTTCATGGTATGATTTTGGTAAAATAGACTTCATTTTTGAATTCGGAATATTAAATATAGCTTAGGATGAAATTTTGGCATTGTTTTGAAAAACATCAATTTTTGATGAATAGTGAAACTACTAAGTGGTAGTTAAAAAACTGAATTTTTCATAAAACATAATTTTACCGCTTCTGTGAATGGAATTTCAAAAATCCAAGAGACACGGTTGATGTCAGTAAGTAAAATTTGGTTCAATGAGATGAAAATAATTTTTGGTGAATAGTAACTTTTTACTTTTTACCACGGTTAATAGTAAATAGGGTAACTAAGGGTAAATATGATATTACTATTACCCTTACACATGTCCTAATTCTATTGGATAAGTGTAATTCGACCAAAAACAACCTTATGAATATAATATGACCATTTAGGTCCACTTGGATTAGATTATCACATTTAATATTATATTATTTAATGAATAGTTAAAATAGTTAAAATCAATGTTTAATAACTAAAACATTTTTAATATGGGGTTATACATAAGATATATTCGACTATAAATATTCATTAGAAAGATAAAACGATTTCCTACATAATGATATTTTATTTATAATTTTTAGACTTTAAATAAATTAATTTATTTATGACACAACGATGATGCAGTAATTACCCTTTTAAGGAAATATTAACATAATTGATGTTATAAATGCTCAAATGAATGTAATTTGAGACTTTTTATGACTTAAACTAATTTTATAGGTTACTATGATATATTAGTGTTGATTTAATCAACTTGGTTCGAACATATAATTCTGTTATGACTTTCACAAAAATCATATAACAAATAGTGTCAAAATTGACACAAAATAGTTTTTAAATCAAATATTATATTATTAATTGTTATTTTATTCCTAAAAATCTAAGGTTCGGCCAAATGACTTAGATAAGGATTTATTTATTAATAATATACAATTTTGGGTTCGTTTGGCATGTTATAGTAAGTGTATTAACCATATAGTGAAAGAAAACAAAAAGACACGGTAAAAGTTAAATTATTTAACTTAGAGTTAAATCTAATTGATAAGGTTAAAATAATAACCTAAACTTGTCTAAATCCTATTGGTTGATAGGATTTCGACCCATCCCCACTTTATCTTTGAAATAAGACCCTTTGGAACCATTATAAACCGATTTTGACTTTAATATAAAATAATATTTTGAGATATTCATAAGGTGCCCCTCTCCTCCCTTATAAAAGGACACCTCCTCCCCCTCCTCCTCACACCAATTTGAGCACTCAAGCTCGTCCAAACCCTGCCAAAATCTATTCTCCACTTCCCTAGAAACATCCTAGAGGTTCTGGTCTTCCTCAAAGACCAATTTTAGTTCCCTAAGAGGAGGTCTCAAAGAGGCGCTTCAAAGAAGAGGTAATTACCGTTACCAATTCTCTCATCTTTATTTCTTCTTCCACTTATTATTCTTAGGTTGTTTCATTATGAAGTAATAACATCAGTATCACTCATATACTGATATGTTATTATAAGTATGAAACAACCCTATTTCACCATCTATCCATCCTACGGAAAAAGAAATCACCGCGCGTGCGTACGTACGGAATACCGTCTCCACGCCGTGGTGTAATCTATTTTCCACCACCACCTTACATGGATGGGTATAATGGTGTAAAGAATAACTATAAATAGTTATTAAAACATCATATTGATTCTGATATATTGTATAATCCACTCCAATTCAATTCAATATTTATATAAATGATATCATCGCTCGTGCGTACGTACGGACTACCGTCTCCACGACGCGATGAGATTCATTCTCCATGTTAACCATTTAAGAATGATTATAAAGTATATATAAGAAATAATAATGAAATATATGACATTATAAAGCTACTGGATTTATGTATATATATACATATGTATGTCATCTACTTACTTCCATTTCAAGACAATAAGGAAAGGAAAAACAACGTTCATGCGTACGTACGGACTACCGTCTCCATGAACGGTGTTTTTCATTTTATTTATCTACCTATTATATATATATATACTGAATATATATGATATATAAATAATATTTTATTCTGGATGTAAGTAAATCATGATATAAGTAATAATGATGTCAAGAACAACAAGTCAAAACACCTACGATAAATTAAACGATTTTACCCAAAACGCTTCTTTAACATGGAATTTACAAAAGAACGGGTAATATAATGTCATAAGTGAACCATATATGATATCATAACAATGAATATGATTCTATAATAATTCAATGACATTATTTAAACCATTATACAGGAGCTTCGGACACGTACAAAGCAAATCGGACCTAAGGTAAGGGAAATATCACAATCTCATTTTTATCCGAGATTGTTTATTCGTAAGTATTTACTGGGGTGTATTTTATCATCCACATCCATGTTTCATCAATATGTAATATTATTTCCATCCACCTACAATTGTTTAAATCCATTTTTACCCTTCGGTGAGTTTTTAGTAAAGAATATGAAAGGAATCTTTTGTCGCTTTTTCGTACGAGGTGATTTTTTGACTTTTCCGACAAAAGTACGAAGAATGTTTTTTTTAACGTATACGGCATGAATGGATTTTTAAAACATTATTTCCAAGAATCTTAATTTAAAATTTTTCATGTTTATTTTTAATCAACTTCTTTTAGTTTAAAGTTTTATGACATGTTAAGAAAGGAAAAATGTTTTTAAAGAAGAAAGGATATTTTCCTCAAGAATTCATTTCAAGTGTTTTTTTAAAACTATTTTTCCATCTAAGATGACGTTATTTGATATGTATGTTTCAAGTAAAATGTCTCTATGATTTAAATGGTTTCAGTTTTCTTATGATGAAATGATATCAATTGTTTATGGATTATGATGGCATGATGTTTAAGAATCCCATTTTATTACATGGGTTATGAAATGATGTATGATTTATGATTTTGTGGCACACATAAGAATGGTATCATTATGAGATGGGTGGGACCTATATCTCCCTCCAATGCATTGGGTAAATATTTTATATCTCATGAGATAGACATGGCTGGAATGGTAGGTTATACCGGTTCAGTGAAACAGGACTGAAACGAGGGTTACTCGATTCAGAAAGGGACTTTGTCCACTAAGATAGTCTTGGCAATGAGTCTTGACTAACAAGAAATGATTCTCTATGATTATGTGTGAATTCCACAAAGTTTCATGTTTTATGTTATGATTATTGTGATTACATTTCACTGCCATGATTTACCCCATGTTATTAAATTATGATCTCTTTTGCAGGTTAAGATTTCCAAAAGTTATGTGCTTATGTATATGATGTGATTGATATTTCTTTTGTTTACCCTTACTGAGCATTTGAGCTCACCCTTTTATGTTTTCTTTTCCCCAGGATATAAAGAAAGGTTTTAGGTAAAAAAAAGAAGATCTTTATGGGAGATTTTGAAGATCTTTCACCACGATTAGAAGATTACGTTCCGAGTTTCCAAAGAAACTAAACTATTACGATCCTTGTGTGTGTGTTTTTGTTTTGTACTAAGTATTCCGCAAAAGTAATGTAATGTCAATGTACGTCAGGCTTAGGGTCTCTACAGAAAATACTTACTTCCGAAATATTTTATGGAGTATACTGGTTATAGATAGCTATTCAGATCAGTGGAAACATGATCTCAGTGGTAGAACTACTTCTGTTCCACACACTAAAGAATATGGAGTCACATGGGAGTAATTTCAAGTCATCGTTGGAAAGACCTAGAGAGAATTAGGCTCTTGTCTGACTAAGACTTCTTATTCATTCCCACCATCTTATAGATAATTTTGTCGAGGATTTTTTAAAAGCATTAATATTTCCATTTTCTGACACACGATAGCAAGAGGTATGGTTGGACCTAATGCTATAATTTTCCTAAAAATTCATTATATATGCCACCTTGGATGTTAGTACTATTGTCAGATTGAATATCCAGTGGGACTATGAATCGATTGGTGGTATTAGAGCTCATTAATTCATCAATTGACATTTCCATGGATTTCTTAATCGAGATCACTTCTTCCCATGTGGAATAGAATTCCATTTTTGTCAGAATGATGATACACTAGCGAGTAGTAACTAGTGGATAGTGTCCCACAATGCTAAGTCCCCATACTTTGAAGGTATAAAATTTCATGATATTATTGAAATTAGTTTTTGGTTGATATTGAATTTTGGAATGAATATGAAATTAATGGAACCTCTTGGATAAATCTATGCAATAATGGAACATTATTGTCCATATGTATCACATCCATGGAATTTGCCGGAATAATATAAACGATGGGTAATTAACACCAATGGAACCAAAATAAACATAATGATTACAATGGGAAATACAATTTATATGAATAAAACAGAGGATTATTCCATCAAAACGACATCTTTATATAGTATTCATTTGGCTCGGCCCAATCAGGAGAGTGAACTCTGCTATCTACTGACAGATTCTCTTGTATTCTACTCTACAAAGAGGGTGAGAGCCATGCAAGAGATATTCAACCAAATGGGTGTTCCTGTAAAATATTTTCTAATATAGTGGGATTGGCAGATACTTATGTATATGTACTAGTATTCAACCTTTTTATATATTGGTTTTCATCGTCATTATATTTGATGAGAATGATAACACTTTGATGTACAATGTGAATGAAAAGTTAACTATGTTTCGACTCTTTAAAAGATGATTCTAGGATATCCAAGGCACTTAATCTAACATTTTTTAACTGGAGAACATGATTCACCTCTGGTTGAGAAGGAAATAAGATGGAAAATGACTGACCCTTGATGGCCTTCTGTAAGATTAATCTGATATCAAACTGTTGAACGATCACTTCCCAGTGCCCTAGCCAATATGTTAACATTGTGATATTCCTGGTATAATTGTGCAGATCCACATGGGATACCATTTTTATCTCAGGATGCTTCCAATTATTTCAAAACTTTTGAATGGTGTATACCTAAGTGAAGTGTCTTTTCATGATGGTATAATATAAATACCCCACATCGAGCACCACAAAAATTGGATAGTATATATGATTCCTTGTCTCTTCAATTTTTCTTATGGTAATGTTGGGAATCATGGGATCAGTATAGTGAGGTCACATAGAGGACCAAATTATTCTCTGTGACATGTGGCATAAGAATCAAAGGTCGGAGCAGATACTGATTTATTTCCTCAACATTGGTTTGGTACTATTTATCTCACTGGTAAATGGTTTCTATCCTCATGACCCTATAGAAGGGATGACATTTTCCATCTAGATTCACAATGAATCTTAATATGTTGAAAAGATGGAGTTGATGGGATTAGAGCTCTGGAAGTTTTCTTAGAGGAGGAATCCGAATGATGGACTTTATCTTGTCTAGTATAGTATCAATGCCTTTATATCTAACTACAATGCAAGGAAACAACCCATAGGATTACTTAAAGGAACACATCAAGGGCTTCATCTTCAGATGTTGCGATAGAAGGAAGCTGAAATCATTTTCTGCTTCCCAAATATGGTTTTCTAGAAAACCTAATTTGACCTCCAAGTAATATATATAGCATTCGACTAGTAACCAAATGATGGGTTTGATGATATGGTGCATGTATCACTAATAAGTGGATCCTGTATTCATATCTAAGAATGGAATTACATGATAGATGATGGTCCCTTGTGGATATTATAAAGTAGTAGATTCTTCATCCTCGTGGGACATGTAGATTTGACTAAACCTAAAATACCCTTACATGATTGTGAGAGCCTAGAACCCAGTTTTAGCATCAATCAACAACCATTTCAATATTAGGGTAATTTCATTCTTTGGATAAATAAGTTTGGGGTTCTATATTTTGAGACACACCATAATTATTTTGGTGTGTTCTTGACTGGAACAATTTTTTCTATCCACTAGGGTTTTCAATGTCCGTGATAAAGATATCCTTGATAAGATTATCAACATCATCCTTGACCATGACACCATGAAAGTGGAGTATTTTCTAGGGAGTATTATTTAACACGTGATGTTTAACTAGAAGACTAATATGGTGGTCAAAATCCATAGTTTTTATTCCTAACAACTCTTTATAACTAAATAAAAATACTTCACATTTTTCATTAGGAAATCCTTGTACTAATACTATTACTATGGCGTCATAGCCATTATTATTAGATTTTGAATATAATCTTCATTGGAAAAAAGGTTCAACTATATCATCTCTTGAAAAATATTAGATACACCCTCTTCTAAAGAAGGAGGAGTGACCTACAAATCATATTTATTGCATGAGCTATGTGAATTGGTGGGAGGAGATGGTTCATATAGGATGAATGATCCAGAGGTAGCACAGGTTCCATCTTTAAGAGATGTGTGAAGAGGAAATTCACACATATCCATTTTTATCAACAATGGATGATCTTATAAGTGTCCAAATGAATTTGTATTTGGTTTAGATGATTATTTCTCGATGATCAATCCTTCTACCTAATCGTGTAATCTTGGATACACCAACCTTGTTCATTATGACCTGCCTTTGTGTAATGGTGAGATATATTTAATATTTATATAATAACAGTCTTCCTCAGATATGAGATGTCTTTAGTGCTATAACATGAAATTTCAAGTGGATTCTTTGGCTATTTTAATGAACATTACATAATTTCCAAGAAATATGTCATACATGGTGTGTAAGAGTCTTTCATAAATATCCCATTATTGTGTGCACAATTCTAATCTTGATTGTACCTTCCTTAGCCTTCATGTAATGCTCTATCAAGTCGAATGTTGTATTTGGTTTTCCTAAATTTAACCATTGTGATTTTGTGAGGAATTCAATTCCAACATCTACCCCTTTGAATAGTATCTTATAGGGGTAATTGTATGTTTTCAATGGAAACTCCAAATATAAGTGTTTATTCCAATAGTTTCATGAAAAACTCATTCTCTGGTGTGGAATATGACCTCCACACACATGGAAAACCCAATTGATGCTTATAAAAATGTCGGGGATGAATGAATTGTTATGACACATCAAATTCATTATTATTTAAAGTTTACTTATTTCCTTGGGAAGTCATTATGTCATCTCTTATGGAGTTTTTATGGGTTTTGAGTCTGTATTCTGAAAAAAAATTCATAAAATAAGGGTTTTTTAAAAAGATTAAAGAAAATAAATTTATTTAAAGAGACTACTTGTTAAAGAGAAAAGGGTATTTTTCAAAATATGAGAAATTTTTTCATTGTGATGTCACTAAAAGAATTTAATGTTCATTTTTATTTGATATTCAAACATTTTTTAATTAATTCTTTTGTAGAAATTAATCATAATCTTGATTACTTGCTATGATTTTATTTCAATGCTTGAAGAACCAAACCTTGGAATGAAAATCATATTTCCAAGGTCAAGAACTATTGCATAGAGTCATAGCTTCCAAATCAGATTTAAATATAAAACATCTTGTTGTGAAAACAATTATTGTTTTTCCATTCATAATAACACAAGTCAAACACTCGAAATATCACACTGATTGATTAGAAATAAAGGGAAAATAAATCATATGCCTCAAAAAAAGAACTCAAATATAAAATAATGTAAGACAAATCGAAAATAAATTTATATTACTCCAATTACTTTAATCCAGTATCTAATATATCCATATAAACTCCCTTGGCATTTTTCTGCTCCCTCATAATGAATTCCCACCATTTTGACTGACATTGAGAGGAGGAGGAAGCCTGGGTGGGTCTCCTTCTTCATCCCTGATTCACATATGATGATAGTGGACTCCAAAACATATTCAATGAGGAGAGGACTCATTTGGGTATCCAAAATGGAAGATCTTGGCTCCTTGTTAAAAAATTCAAATGGGTATTCTATGTTTCCAATTTATAGGAAATGTGGAAGGTGGTTTTTGGCATAGTGATTTCAAGAAATCTCTTATATCATGGTTTTAGACGGACATAAATTCTTATCAAGATTTGTAGAAACTTTTAATGTTGTATCCCACCACATTTCTATCTTAAATGAAATTTTGTCCTTAGTTTGACAACTAAATCCTTATATATTGATATAATTCAAAACACCACTTTTCACATTGTGCAGATTTGATTCCATGGAATGATCAGATCATATTGGCCTCTTAATAGACAAATTGGGAATGGTTTCATTCATATAAAATGAATACAATTTAAATATAGATTATAAAACAAATTCCAAGACCAATTATATTTATGTATCAGTATCAGTGTTTGTCTAATTCCACTTCTGTGCTTTTATTCCTTAGTAAATTTCCAACATTCTTCAACATTGTCTTCAGTACTCCAAATAACCTCCAAAATTAGTGAAACCATAATATAAATTGAAATTACACTATTTTACATTTATTAAAATAAAATAATTTAATCAAATATGAAGTGAAATTTATTATTATAATGGTAATTTGTGATACAAAATCATTATAACATAGTTTTATAAGTGTAAAAATTAATAGTGAATTATGGTGCGATCACACCTCCACACCTATACATTTTCACATTCGGGAAAATTAAAATTATAAAAAATAATTTATGAAGCTATTACAAAAAAAATAAAGATATAAATTTAAAATAAAATAAAAACTGTTATAGTAATGTTATCAAAACCATAAACAAACCAAGGAGTTATTCTCAGTGATTGTGGGAAAATATGTCTCATAAATTCTATTAAAATGTAATTTTAAGACATGCATGATACAAATTTGAGAAATTAATTCAAAATTTAAGAAAGTCAAAAATTCTCTATATCCTTGTGTGAGAACCATTTCATGTTACTCTTTCCGCATTATATCAAGTAAATATAAGTTATTTTAAAATTTCTCTGCATAAATGATTTTATCCAACAATCTTTACCGACATCCTTTATAATAAAAATTAGATACACACTCACTTAAGAATTCCTAAATGTAAAACCATAAGTTGAAAACCTAGATATCCCCATATATTGTACATTTCATCGCTCCACTCATTTATTATTATTATTATTATTATTATTATTATTATTTAAAATTTATCACTTGGAACAAATCTCACACTCCTCTCCTAATACTTGTTTTATCTCCTCATGACACAAATTATAATATTTATTACAAGATAAAAGGATGATTAAAGGTAATTTTTTAAAATTTCAAGACACATACAACTTTTTTCAATTTAATTTCATAAATATTTTTTGAGGGTGTTCAACAATCAGAAAATAGACACACATGCATAGGTCAATATGGAATTTTAATAAAAAAAGATAGGATATGGAATGAACCTATGGAAAAACCAATCTGGAATGATGATGAATATTAACCTAAAATATATTTACCTTCTATTGAGTAAAAATCACATTTAATGGTTGTTGCAATGATTTAGGGAGATATTCATTGAAAAGTTTTTCCATAATCATTTCAAAAAATATTTACCATTATTCTCTATGTTTTCAAAGTGATAAAACCTTTTCTATAATCTAAAAACATCTAAAATTTTAGAAAAATAAAAATCTCAAATTCAAATTCACTCTAAAACTCAAATTATCTCATTGAAACAATTATTATTTTAAGAAAATATCTAAAAAACATAAAATAAGGAAATGGATCAGGAATTTTCAATAACATTCATGACTAATTGGTAATAATTTTCTTTGATCATGTCTGCAAAAAATTTATAATTCTGACACAAAAGTTATTGGAGATATGTGGGGGTGATAATACTATTAGCAAAGAAAAATGATAATAAAGAATAAAGAAATTAAACAATCCAAAATAAAATAGGAATGTACTCAACCATCCCATGCCTATAGTGTGTAATGTTCTCACCATAATAAAAGAGAATATGTGAAGGAAGGATAAAACCATGAGAGTAATTTTTTTGGATGCTTCAAGTACTTGGAGTTCCTCCATCGAGGACTCTAAAAGGGATTTTTGATATTATATAAGTCGTTACCCATTGATAGGGATGGTTTTCTTCGTTTCTTTATTTTGATCCTAAATGACACCAAATGGATAAACATTAGTAACACTGTATGGGACAAACAAGTGGGAATGATGTTCACCAGGATACAACTTCATCCATGAATTGTAATGTTTACCCTTATTACCATTGAGGAATTGATGATGAAAGATGAAACATTATTTTTTTTCCATGGTGGTCTTTTTATAGATCCTAGAGTTCTCATATGAATCTATTAACATTTCCTCCTACTACTAAATCCATTGATTACTCTGATAACCTACACTAGGAAGATTATAATTGCATTTTTTAATGTCCTAGTAGGCCTGGTTCTAAATATCAATATGGAAGTGAAAACTCCATCAAAAAACAAGTTTATATAGTGACATATAAATGGATGTTTTGAAGGGAGTATCATAATCCCTTAATGAATCATTGAGTCTATGACACAAATGAATTCTATTAGGTTTAGCCATTTTTTCAAGAACTTTTTTTCCTCTGTATTTGAAAACTCATCATGACCATTAGTTTGTGGGTGATAAGTTGTAGACACTTAATAGCCAACCCCATACCAAAAAAAATATTTCATTTTTTAGTTTAGAAGAGGATAACCCTGGAAACTAATGTCAAACCTAGGTAATGTAATGCTATAGAAGATTTGGGTTCTCAAAAATAACACATCATTATTTCAATCATCTTTCCTTGTGGCTTGTGACTCTATAAATTTTTTTATGTAATCAACTGTGAGAACCACATTCAAGTTGAGAAGGTAATTGGGAAATGTACCCATATATTCAATTCCCCAAACATAAAAAAATGTCATGAAATAGAAAGGGTCGTTATGAAATTTAATTTCTTTTAGAGACATTCCCCATTATTTTAAAGCATAATAAATATTTACAGAAATCATGGGATTTCATAAATAGAGTTCTCCAAAAGTAACCAGAATCATGGACCTTGTGAGCAGTCCGTTGGTGACCAAAGTGGTCCCCACAAGCAAGAGGGTGGATGAACTTGTGGATAGGCTAAAACACTCTCTCTAGAACACAATGCTTGAAGACACGATCACTACACGTGTTACAAATGTAGTGGTCGTACAAATTGTACCAATGGGACTCAGGTTATAGATGGTCAACTTGGTTTTAAAAACAATTAGTAGGAATACAAGATGGTACTAAATAATTTAAAATTTTGGTATACCAAGGAATAACCTCATTCACTCGGTATAATTTCCCATATAGAAACAAAGAATTTATGGTTATACAAGGAGATTTTTTAATGTCCAAGGATGGGTGGATCCCATTTATATAGAGATCCAATAACATCTATACTTATTTATTATCCATACATTCTTGATTACATTATTTAATTGAGAGAATCCATCGATGATAAATGGCATAGATTCCGATTTCATAAGGAGATACGAGAGAAATTCGTGGTTTGAGAACACAATTTTTTGGACCCTAAAATGTAAGAACTAAATTTATCAAAGGAAAAGATAATGTAATTAAATTATATTTTAGTTGGCACTTGGTTTTCCTTGGTTTGTTCTAGTGTATGTGAGGCATAGGAAATGACATGTGGAGCTCGATTGAACAATTAGGATATGACTTCCCCAAGTGAATTGTTATAGGCATCACATATTATAAAAATAGGTAAATCCCAATTAGTTTGTTGGATTACCGAGGTGATGTGATAGTCCATTTTAATTTGATAAAAGTTTCATCACCATCATTGTCAAAAAAAATTCTTTTTCTTTTTCGAAGATATAGGGGTACTGAAATATTACTAATTTAGTAGATAGACTGAGGGTGTAATCCAAAATGTCCAATGAAAGACCACTCATATCATACATTTTGTGGGAATAGAATGGAATAAATGACATAAACTTTTAATTTGTATACTTTGATTCTATCCCCATAAATGACATGACCATGTACTATATCTTATCGCACTATAAAAGGGCATTTCTTGTAATTCTAAAAAACATTAATTTCAATACAGTGACATAGAATAGAAGCAAGACAACTCATGAATTAATTAAAAGAGGATACCTAATCAGGGACAAATTCCATGAAAACATCCATGCTATTCTCTAGGTAATCGTAAAAAATACTAACCATGCATCGCTGGAAAGTACCTAGAGCATTTCACTGACAAAATGGAATCCTTAGATATAAAAATATGACAAAGGGGAAAGTGAATGTTGTCCTTTCGAGATCCTCAAGGGAAATATTAATATAAATTTTTCTAGAATACCCATCAATGATGTAGTGGTGGGACTCACCTAATAGAAACTATGACATCTAATCAATGAATGACAATGGTAATTGGTCCTTCCAAGAGGGTTGGTTTAGTCTGTGATAGTTTATACGGACATTCCAACTATTCTTCACATGAGATAGAACCAATTAATTGTTTTAATATTTAAAGACTAGTTTTTTAGGAACCACTTGAAGTAGACTAACCCATTTCCTATCAGAGATTAGTTAAATGATTCCAGTATATATAAAAATTTACCACCTTTTTGCAACAACAATAAGGTTTGGTTTCATTCAACATTTTTCTATCCTCACTAGTGTAGAGTAATATTTTTAAAATACATGACGTTTGAAAATTGATGTGTAATACAGATAATGTCAACAAGTTTCCATCCAAAATATTTTTTATATTCTATAAAATGTTCAAATAGTTTCAATTCATGATCTAGAGGGAGTAAAATACCAATGATGACAGTACACTTGTTTCCATTTTAAAGATAAGAATGATTTAAATCTTAATTTAGTTTTTTTAGTTCTAATTAAGGTAGATTTTGGATTGATGGGAGTGTTTGTAAAAATGAGAGGTTAATGGTCTCATCTAACTGCTCAATTAAAACATCCTCATATAAGGAATGGGATCTTACAATATTTTCAGTATCATTGATGGTCATTAGATCCTTAGTGTTCAAGAAATCATTAATTAAAAACATGAATGATATTGTACTTGATTGATATAACATTCAATGCATGATTTATTAGATAAAATTTATATCAAGGATGAAAACATGAAAAGTTTATTGGGGGAAATAAAATTTGTTTTTTAAAGGGAAGGGAGTTCATAAATATAATTAACAAATTGAGAGGAATGTTTTTCTGATGGGTGCTTCCTAGAATCAAGGACGTTAAAGTGGAAAATCTAACCACTAAAATCCATATATAATTTACTTTGATGGAAATTTTTTTGGTTTAGGATGTTTTCTTGAATTTCCTCCACAATATAATCATGTCATGTCCATTCATTGTATCATCTTCCATTTTTACCCAAAAAAATATCAGGAGGAAAAAATTAAATTTTGTAGCCTCATAAGAACATCAACTATAAGAATAGAAGGTTGTGTGATATTAAAATATTCCAATTGAACAAAAAATATAGTGGTCTTCATTTCACTATCCTATAATTAACATTAAATTGAGTTAGGTATCATATTTTTAAAATCTCCTAAATCAATCATAACATTGGAAACGTAATACTCCCCTATGGTGTATGAAATTGAGAATATTCCCAGATCATTGAATTTGGTTGTAAGTGATGTCTCTATTAGTGATGGGATATTTTCCCCCATGCTAACCTTATCATCATATCAAAGTCACCTTTGGTTTTTACATATATTCTTCTGAAATTTGGCATATCATAGAATTTACATCATGAGATCAAATAATGGAAGGTTAACTTGCACTTTTATTAATGTTTCCATGATTTCTTTATAATGTTCAGTTTCTTTTTGTTTTCTTAGTTTGGTGTCCCATTGGTGAAATGGAAAATAAATGATTGGACTAGGTGACTCATCAACAGACAAACTCTTTCTTTTGTAAGGGCTTCTACGAGGAAAATGTTATCAACTTTAGACTAAGATAAATGGTTGGGGTGGTGTTTTCCTTGGAAAGGGATGACTATAATTGGGGTTTCATTTGGATTCTTTTTTTTGTTCCAATATAAAGGGTTATGGAACTAACAGATGCCTTATCACTTGGATTGACTAGAGGTTGAGAGGTTAGTTTACCCGACCCATGACTGTAGCGACCCTATAATTTGAATAATATTGGTTTCTTATTTTTTGACATTTTATTTTATAATCATCAAAATTATATCCTTCAATTGATAAAGTGAGTATAATTAAAATAAGACCCTTGGGTTTCCACATTTTTATGATCATTTGTCAATATAACCATTTGAAAATATAATCTTAACGTTATGATTATTGTTTATAAAACATGTTATCTTAGTTAATTAATACAAAAATATGAGTATATGGCCTCATCCAGTAGACTCGGGTCGTATGAAGCCCATATGTCAAAGCCTGTGAAGGAGGTAGTATCACTGGGCATTGATCTGGACCAATCCCAAGATGAACTCCATCATTTGAAGCGTGAATGGAATCTCATATGAGATAAGTTCAAGCTAAGATAAATCACCACTCGGAAAACGTTTTCTGAACTCCCATGATTCTATCAATTAAAAACCTTACAATTAGGTCCTATGCAGGTGTTACAAGGGGCTATGTAACGAGGCCTTAGTTACTTTTTATAATACTTTTGAATAAATAATTTTTTTTATTATTATGGTAAAAATTGTGATTTTCAAATGTCTGAATAAAAATAGGATTAATATATAGAATTCCAATATTATTGATGAATTTTGTAAAAAGGGGTATTTTAAAATATTTGTGTGAACATTATATAATTAATAATGTGAAATTATTTTCAAAATATGTTCTTCTACAACTGTGATCAGTAAGAAATTTAGAGTCTAAAATGGTCAAATTATTTTTTATTAAATAGTAAATTATGAATAGTAATATTACCCTTATGAATACTAATGAATACTAATGAATAGTGAATCAGACAAATAAATAGAAACAACACACATTAATGTTTAAAAATAATTTATAAATCTTAAATGTGAAGAAATGATCATAGTATAAGTATTCATATTTTTATATGTCAAATATATTTTAATTATAATTTTATGATTAATTTAATAATTTAAAATGGAAATTTATTTTCATAAAATTTAATCATAAATTGTAAATTTATTATCCTATTGTTATAATATAATTTAATGGGACCAAGATTATTTTTTCACGGTATTATAAAATGAATTATAGTTTAAAAAGATGTTATTTTTACATAAATTATTATTTTATTTATAATTTAAATTAAAAATATATAGAAAATTATTTTGAAAAAATGGAATACATTTTCTAATTCTACATATCTAAAAATATCTATGGTTAATTTTGGGGATTTTTCTGAAATGGTTTAATTTTCAATGAATAGTAAAAATGCAGTTTGAGTTTCATGTTTTTAATGACATCATTAATGAATTAATATTGATGTAATTATATTTTTCAACTTTTTAATAGTACGATATGATATTTTGTGTCCAATGTGGCCAATACCATGGTAAAATACCATTGGAAAGCCCTTGTTTTTTCAAATACCACTGATGAGTTGTCCCATGGAAATTAATTAAACATCCCCTCAATTTTTCTATAAATACCAACCCATTCATTCATTAATTTCATTAAAGATCCTCCTCAAAGAAACTCTATACTTTTTACCTCCCAAGTGGTCCTCCCAAGGTTCCCTCACTCCCCCCATGGTCCTAACCATCGATCTTTGATGATACTCTTCAAGGTAAGGGAACCATTCATCTTGCTCTTTTATGTCATGACTTCCTAAATGTTATATTTTCTAGTTTCCCTATTATTATGTTGGTATATGTTATTATATGTTTTAATTTATTTCCATTTTATGTCAAAATTATGAGAGGCTTTTTCCACTCTCATCATCTTATTTTTCTGAATTTTATGTGACGCTGTTAGGCAGCCTATTTTTTCGTAAAAGAAATCACAGATTCTCTTTTCTCTAAAGTTTCCTTTTCATGTGGTATTTAATTAAAATATCCATACCATTATCTTATTTATTTTATTCAGTACCCATACTGTATTGTGAGTTATTTATGAGTGGTTGACCCTTTTCCCCTCTCTTTTCAATATTTTCTAAAACCATGTTGTATAGCTGTTATGCTGAAGAAATTTCATCTCAGAATCTCTCTCTCACATTTACTCATAAATTTATCTTATATTATTTATGTGAATACCAAGACCCATTTCTATCCAGGAGTTAGTTATAAAGACATAAAAATTATATATTTTACTCTTTAATTGACATACATGAATCCTCTTCTCCTTTTCCTGGGTTATAAATTACAGAACATTCATGTTTTTGAAGAACTTCTTAAAAGTTGTGATTTAGAAATAAAACACATTTATTTTATTCCCTATGGGTTATTGAAGAAATTTTTAATTATGATCTATGTGGATCATATTAAAACAATACATATTACGGGTACGCCCTGATAGTGCTCCAATGCATTGGGTATAGAATTTAATCTCTATAGATTACAAGTTTCACAATACCTTAGTGAATAACTCTAGTAATTTTTATGACACCATGGGGATGAAACTTGGTGATATGTTCATGAATGTCTAAATTAAATGTTTTAGCCACATTTTCATGTTATGATTCATGTTATTTTTATTATTATATGCCTCTTCTTACATTTCTCATGTCTTTATGATTTTCATCGAGTTCATATTGATATCATAAGAAAACTGATTCCCTTGCTTTCCGTACTAGGCCTTCTAATAACCCTTTCATTAGATGTATGTCTACAGGTTATGTGAGGTAGTAATTATACTTATTATAAACTATATTATGCCTTACAAGTGTATTAGAATAATGTTTTATGTTGTTTCCATGTATTTTGATCCTAATTTCCAATACACTATAATTTAAATATCCTTTGTAAAAATTAATGAAAATTTATCTAATAAAATAGAGGGATGACATAGTCTATATAAAAGTATAATTTAGTTAATTATGAAAATTATGATATGAAAACATTAGTAGGAACCATATAGAAAATTTTAAATATAGTAAAACTTCATGGTAATTTTGTGAGTATTGAGTAAGTGGTTTATTATGAATGTACATCCCTGTCTGGATATGATCAGGTATAGGTTGCTATGGAGCATATGTACAATGGAGTGAAATCTCCGACACTGAGTTTTTGGATTGACTGGGTTATCCTGGTACATGAAAGGGGTCCTTGATATACTCTTGGTTCTGATCTCTTGTGGGGTATGTTTGGTTAATCATAATATTTTTATGAATCATTATGAAGGAATTATAGAGGAATTTAATTGTCTACTCATGGTGTTTTTAGACTTAAATCCTATATTGTTAATAGATTCATAAATGAAATTAATTTCCAACTAAGGTTTTATTCTTTTAGAAAATAGTGGTCAATAGGAGGAAGCGTGCAAATGGTTATCGCAATAGACCATGGTCTGACGACCCTCAAATGGAAGACGGAATGGAATCATACATGAGAATGATGAACAAATTAACTCAAGTAATGGGAAATAACTGGAATCAAGATGAGAGACTGATCACACCATGAAGAGAACAATATTATTTTGAGTCCTTTATACATCAACGACCACCAACCTTCATTGGATCTACCGACACATTGATTGCTGATTTGTGGATCATCTCTATGGAGAAGATCTATTATGTGCTCCTCTATTCGAAACAAGAGAAGGTTACCCTGGATATTTACCACTTAGAGGGATAAGCTAATCAGTGGTGAAAACTGATTAAAAACACGAGGCCAAGATTGGGGGTTGAAGCTATGGAATGGGAAGAGTTTAGATAGATCTTTTTTATTATGTATTTCCCTCATCTAGGAGAACACTAAAGGATAAAGTGTTTCTCGAGCTGAAGTTGAAGGAGAATGAATCTATGGGATTCTATGAGATGAACTTCACTAGAAATTCCCATTATACCTTAAGCACTATCATGGATCATAGTAGGAAGGTTGATAGATTCTTTGGTGTACTAAGACCACATCTGTGGAAGAATCTAGCCAACCAAGACTAATCCTGTTATGGGGAGATCAGGCGGAGTGTGGTTAAAGTCAAACTGGAGTTTGGTGAGATGTAGTGGTCTCATAAATCCAATTAAAATAAGGGATTCATGGAGCCAATATTAGGGAGGAGATTCAATTAGGGAAGAGTAGGCAAGAAAGTACAATTTCTTACATGTAATAAATTTGGGAAGAGGAATTCAGGGAACTGCTTGCTAACGAGTGGGAAGTGATACACATATGGAAGAGATAACCATATCATGTAGAATTATCATAATGATTTGAAGACACAACATTTCAACACAAATGAAAAGAGGAATATGGTGAAGTCCCTACATGATGTCCAATTATATAAGTGTTGACAAATTGGACAGTTTTCCAGTCACTGTCCAAATCCAAGGCTAGTGGAGGGGAACCACCAGCAGCCTCAACTATGGCTAAGGGAATATGGTCATACTTTTAAAATCACTACTACAGAACGTAAAGTTCCAAATGATGTGGGGGAATGTAATCTTATTGCTATCTCAATGATATAATGTACATTTTTTTTATTCTAGTTCTACACATTCCTTTATATCCTCCATGTTTGAAAAAATTTAGAATTAGTCACAGAATTTATAAATGTCGAGTTATCAGTCAATACTCCTGGTGGGTTTATCCAAGCATCTTCGGTGTTTATAAACTCTATAATTCAATTTAGTGAGAACAATTTGATCTAAAATCTAGTATTCATTCCCATTCTTGAATTCGACATTATTCTAGGGATGGACTGGCTCTCAAATTATAATAGTAAGATCAAATGTAGATTCAAGGAAATATCAATAGTCTTGAATGGAAAACCTATAGTTATCTTCCAATTAGAGATATATAAACTGGATCTTGGTCTAAAAGAACCTCATATATCTTTATTTATGGAGTTGATCAGTGAAGAAGAAGATGGGAATGAGAGTTGAAGGATTGAAAATGTCCCCATCCTCAAGGAATACGTTGACGTATCTAATGAGGAGTTTCCCGAATCACCCTAAAAAACAGTGGTAGAGGTCTCTATTAAACTCATACCTAGATCTCATCCTGTATCAAAGACCCCATATAGGATTTCGAATGAGGATCTTGAGGAATTAAAGAAGCAACACCAAGATCCTTTGGATAAGGGTTTTATTCGATGGAGTCTGTCTCCTTGTGGAGTACGTTTTCACTTTTTGAAGAAGAAGGATGGATCAATGCAGCTATGCATTGATTATGGATAACTGTATGCGATCATAGTGAAGGAGAAATACCCTCTTGCATGAATTGATTAATTATTTAACCAACATCATGAAAATAAATTATTCTCTACGATTGATCTTCGTTCTAGTTTCATAAATTGAGGTTGAAGAATGAATATATTTCAAAAACTGCCTTCCAATTAAGACATGAGCATGATGAGTTTTTTTGTTATTCCCTTTGGACTGACTAATGCACCGACTGTTTTTATGGATTTGATGAATGGAGTCTTTAAGGACTACCTTGATAAAATTTTGTTACTATTTATTGATGATATTCTGATAAATTCCTGATGTTTTGAGGAGCTTGAGGATCGTGTAAGGGTTATTTGACAAACTATAAAGAAGGAGATGATTTTTGGTAAGTTTCTTGAGTTAAATATTGATCAAGTAGGTGTACATAAATTTCAAACAAGACAATGTGTTCCATATATTCATGAAATAAAGATGGAGATGAAGGTTGATGTTCATAGTTTGTCAAATAACCCTGGGATAAAAAATAAATAATGTGACCTTTCTGATCATTATTAGTCGGATAATATAAAAAGGGAGATTTCAGACTACACTTCTCGGTGTCTGGTATGTCAGCAAGTCAAGGATGATGACAACTTCTTAAATTGGTACTACAACCACTGCACATATCCACATGGAAGTGGGAATATATCACTATGTACATCATCATTGGTCTCCCAATAACTTCCAAGGGAAAAAATGTGATATGGGTTATTCTGTATTGTCTCACAAAGACTGCCCTTTTATCTCCATTCGGGAAGATTTATCTCTTGCTGAACATTTTAGGATTTACGTGAAAGAAGTGGTAAGGCTGCATGGAGTTCCACTTTTATCATATCTGATCGTGATCTAAGGTTCACATCAAATTTTATGAGAATTATTTAGTGTTCTCTGAGAACATAATTGATTTGCAGTACAACTAATTACCCCCAAACTGATGTCCAGTATGAAAGGACTATTCAAACAATAAAGGACATGATGAGAACATGCATAATGGGATTTAATGGTGTATAGGTTCAACATCTCCCATTATTTAAGTTAACATACAAAATCATATTCCACTCGAGCATTCAAATGGAACCCTATGAAGCTATATATGGGAAGCAATGTAGATCCCCTACTTATTGGGATGATATTGGTGAGAGATAGCTTCTTGGGCATGATCATGTACAAGAGATGATAGAAAAAGTCCATTCCATCGAGCAACACATTAAGACTGCTCATAGTCACCATAAGATCTATGATGAAAACCATTAAAGGTACTTGAGTTTGATGTTGGTGACAAGGTATTTATTTGAATTTCATCTTGGAAGATATTCATGATGTTTGGTAAGAAATGGAAGCTTAGCCCTTGGCATATTGGCCCCTATGAAATCTTTGATCGTGTGGGAGTAGTGTCCTACTAGCATTCACTTCCTACAAATATTTTACAATTTCATGATGTCATCCACATATCCCTCTTGATGAAGTACATACCGAACCCTTCACATGTACTAAATCCAAGGGTGGTACAACTGGAACACTACCTCTCTTATAAGGAGCATCTAGTGGAGATATTGGATCGTTGAGATAGGGTTCTACTCAAAAAGACTACCCACCTTGTTAAGGTGTTGTGGAGGAACCAAAAATGTTAAGAATACAAAAGGGAACCAGAATATTCTATGAGGAACAAGTACTCATCTTATTTCTTTTCATAGGTATGAGTTAAAATATTGGGATAAAATTTTTTAACAGGGGAAAAATGTAACGACCAAAACTTTTGAATAATATTGGTTTCCTATTTCTGTGTGTCATTTTATTTTATACTAAAAAATTTATATCCATTAATTTATGAATTGAGTATAATTAAAATGAGACCACCGTGCTTTTCTCTGGACCACTACCAAGCTGAACTCCAACATGTGAACTTGAACAGAATCACCTACACGATATGTTGAAGCATATAGAAATCACCACTTGAGCAATGTTGTCTGATCTACCCAAAGATTTAATCACCATATCACACCTTACACGTAGTTCATGTGAAGGTGTTATAAGTGGAAATGTAATGAGGCCTTAGTTGCATTGTGTAATCAATTTTTATGCTTGAAATGTTTAGTTTTAATTATTTTAAATTTTTTAATTTTCAAATGTTCAGATAAGAATAGGATTAATGTATAGAAGATCTATATTATTGATGAATTTTGGAAAAAGGTGGTTTTTAAAAAAAATCTATAAACTTTAAAAAATTAGTAATGTGAAATGATTTTCAAAAAATGGTCTTCTACAGTTTTGATCTATAATAAATTTAGAGTCTAATTGGATCAACATATTTTTTAGAAAGTAGTAAATTATGAATAGTAATATTACCCTTATGAATAATATTGAATAGAAATAAATAGTGAATCAGCAAAAAATTTAAACTTCACCCATGAATGTATAAATATAATTTATAAATCATAAAAGTGAAAAAACTATCATCGAATTTGTATTGGTATTTTTATATGTCATTAATATTTTAATTAAAATTTAATAATTAATTTAATAATTTAATATGGAAATTTATTTTCCTAAAATGTAATAATAAATAGTTATTTATTGCCTTATTGTTATTTGATAATTTTATGGGACCAAGATTATTTTCTCACCATGTTATAAAACAACATATAATCTTAAAGTATTTATTTTAAAACAAATATTGATTTTATTGAAAACATAAATTAAAAATATTTATAAAATTATTTTCAAAAAATGGATTTTATTTTTGAATTCTAAATGTTTAAAAATAGTTATGGTTATTTTTTTGGATTTTTCTGAAATGGTTGATTTTTCCAGGAATATTAAAAATGTGGTTCTAAGTTATTGGTGTTTAATGACATCATTAATGAAGTAATAATGATGCAATAATTCTGGTATACATTTGAATAGTAATATATTATATGAGGTGTCCAAAGTGGACAATACCATGGGAAAATACAATGGGAAATCCCTTGGTTTTGCGAATACCACCGATGAGGTTTCCCTTGGAAATTAATTCACAATTCCGTCAATTTTTCTATAAATACCAACCCATTCCATCAATAATTTCGTTCCACATCATCCTATACTAAGCTCTGGTCTATTTACCTCCTAATTAGACCTCCCATGGTGCCCTTAAGATCCCCAATGTCCCATCCTTTGATTTTTTTAAGTTATTCTTCACGGTAAGGGAACCTTTCAACCTCATCTTTTAAGTCATGAGTTCCTTTATGTTATGTCTTATAGTTTTCATCTTATTATATTGGGGTATATTATTATAAATTATTATTTCTATTCAATTTATTTCCAAATTATTATAATCCTTTCCACACTCATGAACATATTTTTCTGAATTTTAAGCGATATCGATAGGCTGCCGAATTTTTCATAAAATAAATTACATATTCTCTTTTCATTCATGTTTCCTTTTCCTATGTTATTTCATTCAAATATAAAATAAATGATCTTATTTCATTTTATTCTGTACCCATATAGTATTATTAGTTATATAAGATTGGGTGACCCATTTCCCATCTCTTTTCAATATTTTCTAAAACAATGTTGTATAGTTGTTATGCTGTAGAAATTTCGTCTCAAAATCTCTAACACTTTTAATCATGAATTTATCTTATATTATTTATCTGAATACCCAGAGCCATGTAATTTATAGGGGTATTCATAATGACATAATAATTATATATTTGATTCTGTATTTGATATACATTAAATATTTTTCCATTTCCATTGGTTATAAATGACATAACAATCATGTTTTTAAGCACTTCTTAAACATCACGATTTTCAAATAAACCCATTATTTATTCTCTATGTTATATTAATATTTTTTTGATTATTAAATATGTAAATAATATAAAATTAAATACATATTAATGGTGTGCCATGATAGAGATCCAATGCACATGCTAAAGATTTTAATCTCTAGAGATGAAAATTTTACAACACCTTGGTGGATAACCCTGGTAATATTTATGAAACCTTGGTGTTTAACTTTAGGGATATGTTAATGAATTTCTAAATAAAATTTTTTATCCACATATTCATGTTACGATCATGTTCTATTTCTTATGATAAGTCTCTTATACAATTTGTTGTGTCATTATGTGTTTCATCAAGTTCTTATTGATATCAAAGGAAATTGAATCTCTTGCTTTCCATACTGGGCCTTCTGCTCACCCTTTCCTTTGATGTATGTCCTCAGGTTATGTGAGGTAGTAATTATACTTTGGATGAACTTTATTAAGCCTTAAAAAGTGGATTAGAATAATGATTTATCTTATTTTCATATATTTTTTCCTGATTACCATGAAACTGGACTTTAATGATCCTCTATTCCTAAAATGTAATGAAACATTATGTAATAAAACGGTGGGATTCCATAATGACATTGGATTTCCCCCCACTGAGCTGGAAAGTCATCCTAACTAGGTTATGATATATTGTATGGTATCTTGGGTGGTTTTATGGAATTTGATATTATTGGAAGACATTTGTTTCATCATGTCTTCTAAAGAATGATCGATTTTTGGTGGTGGTTGTTGGTATTGATTTTAGGGTTGTTTAGGATTTCTGGGTGGTGGTGGTGGATGACTACTCGACCCCGATTGGTTCCATGGTTGATGAGGTTCTTTTGAAAAATCACTTTTATTATAGTCTTGGATTTCGTTCCACCTAGTTTAGGATAAATATTATGCTTCTTACCTAATGGGATGGTTATAGGGGCCTCTAGGAATGATGGCCTCACAACTCACAGATGTTTCCCTTAACTGAGGACATTTATCATAATAATGCGTGTCATCATAAAAGATACAATAATGGATGGGAATAAAGGATTTGGATTTACCTTGGGAACGGAAAATTTGTCAAAGAAGGTTACAAAACATTTCAAACATCATTTCCACCTTCTTCTCCATTTCACTAAATTGTACCTCATGGATACCTCAAATGTGTACACTAGACCTTGAACTGGATTTTTGAGTCATTTGTGCCATGTTTTAAATTAGGTTTCTTGAAATAGATGGGGGATTGGAAACTAGTGCACCACCTACAACAGTATCAATCATGTTTTGATCAATATGAATCTTATCATCATAAATATAATAAATTAAAAGTTGATCCCTTATTTGGTTGTGTGTGAAACTTGAACAGAGCCATTTATATCATTCCTAGTATTCATTATTCATTTCCCCATTGGAGTTTCTTATCCCACATATAAATTCCTTTATTGTTATGGTTCTTTTGGCTGGGAAATATTTTTCATGAAAAAGGTGTTACATGTCTTCCTAACATCTAATTGGTGAATTATCATAGTAAACCCAATCAATTTTAGTATACTCTATTAAAAAAGGAAATTCCCTACCCTTTACTATTCATTTCACACATTAGATGGTTTTAATGTTGAAATAATTGTATGAAATTATTTTAAATTTTTATGTGGGTCTACTCCATCTAGTCCAAGGAATCTTGGTAATATATGAATTAAACATGATTTAACTTCAAAAATTGTGTGCCTCCCTTTGACGTTGAATATAAGTGGGTTGGATATCAACATCTGATGAGGTTAGCTATTATAGTGTTCTATAGTTTTTATCCATTCTAGACATGTTCATTTCAATTTCTAATTTTTTTTCTAGAGGAAGATGGGTTTATAAAAGTCTCATGTTGTGGTGTCACCTCCTACAAGGGGTTGTCCTGTGTGTGTCAGTGTTGTTGATGTAGGATCCTCATCAATTCGGTTTCGAATGGAGGTAAGTCTCTTAGATTAGAAAACATAATGAAAAAAATCTACAAAATAAATAAATTAGGACACAAATATAAAGTTAATGGGTTAAGATAAAAATTTTAAATATTCACAAATTTTTTAAAACCCTTATAAAAAACAGACACTAAAAACCAAAGCACACCCCAAAAATTGGGAGGAGATTTGAATAAGTTTTCAAGACACGTAAACTTCATTTTTGTGAAATATTACTTATAGTATAGGGAAGAACCAATGTATTATCTCAAGTAGTTATTTATAGGTTTAGAGGGTGTAATGTTTTTTAAAATTATTCAAAGAGGGGTGTTGTATTGAAAACAGGTTAAAGAAAATAAAATAATTTGAAGAGTTTAATAGTTAAACGAGAAAATTTATTTTGAAAAATATGAAAAAGAATTGTTCTGACTTTACTACACACATTTCCTATTCATTTTTCTTATATATTGATAAATCTTTTATGTAATTATTTGGTTGAAATAAATTTGAAACTCTATTAATTCCTTATATTTTGTTTCAATGATTGAAAACCATTCCATGAAATGAAAATCATAATGACAAGGTACAAAACATACACATTGAATAAGAGATTAAAAAGTATATTGAAATAAAAAATAATGGTTGAGAAAAGGATTATTGTGTTTTCTAATCTGATAAACAACACCCTCAAACCCAAAACCTCACACCAATCAGTTAGATGTTATGATAAATTACTTCACATGCATAAAAACAATAATTCAAATAAGAAATAATATATGGTACAGGGAGAGAAATATTTCAATAGGAATATTACTCCAAACCAGAAGACAATATATTCATTAGATCTCCCTTGACTTGTGTGTTACTCCCTCACAATGAGCTCCAACCGTTTATCCTGACATCGAGAGGAGGAGGAAGCTTAGGTGGATCTCCTTCTTCACCATTATACCCTGGTGAGGATAGGGGCCTCTATAAATTATTTTGATGAGGAGATGACTCCTTATGGTATCCAAAAAAGAATATATTGGATTCCGATTCCATATTTATAATTAGGATCCTAAGGTGCTAATTTATAGGAAATGTGAAAGGTGGTTTTGGTCAGCCTGATTTTGAGAAACCAATTGGACCATGTTTTTAGGTGGATATACTGTCTTATCATGCTTTGTAGAGAATATTTTTTATTAAATCCTTTTCAATATTTCCCTCTAAAATTTTCCCCCATTTGGAAAACAACGTCTTGATATATTGACAAATAATGGACACCACCTTTGACTTTGTGTAGATTTAATTCCCAAAAATATTGGTACGATTGGACCTCTAGTAGATGAATTGATCTTGGGTTCCTTAAAATTATATTTAGACAATTAACATTATGAATAGACCATAGAATATCATCCTAATTTTAATCATGAATTAATATCAATGTCTCGTTTGTTCCACTGATGTTCTTCGATTCCTTCACAATTAGCCCATTTTCTTCATCTTTGTATCGGGTCGTCCAAATGACCTCTAACTTCAATGAATCCATTAAATCCATTGAAATTATCTATTTTTAGTGATATGAATAATATAATTGAATTAAATTTGAATTGAAATTTGTAATTATTTTTGGATTTTTTTGATAAAAAATCAGTTTAACATAGTGGTATATTGGTAAAAATGAATAGTGAATTGTGGTGTGATTAGGGGTCCTATTTAGAGTAAATTGACATTCTATCTGATAGGAAAACCAATATCATGACAGTATGATTCAAATTTTTTAATGAAAAAAATATATCACTACCTCTTATAATATTATACTATGACTTGCATGATCTGGACTGTGTGAATCACAGCATTTTCTACGAATAATTCCTGACTTCTGCACATCAATGATTCATGTGTGTGGAACATTCTTCCTTTAATGATTCAACCGTAGAAATTTCAGAAATACTCAAGAGTGGAAACCATAAGAATCATTCTATTAGTGAATCTAATGTCTCTATACAATGTGATGAAATGATTGGAAACCCTCATGTTCCACATGTTGTGATGGTTTTCTCGGATAACCAGATGCTGTAGAGAATTCTATCATAGTTTCAAAAAAGGATATATTATAAGTGATAGTATTCCATTGTATAAATTTTAGCTACCACATTAATTTACCATATCAACATTCAAAGTTTATTTTCCATAGTTTTGGTTCTTGTGTGAGGACATCCTTCATCACTACAACATCAAAATTCATGATCATATCACCATGGATCGTCAGGACATCGATGACTATATACTAAATGGGAGGACTAGGATAGTCATGGGGATTAGCTAGAGGTGGAAGAGTTCCCTAATCATTATTCCCATACCCACTTGAACAGTATGAGGAATGAAATCATGGGGTGTAATAAATAATGTCACATGAGGCCCGAGGGCACCGTCACTTTTAAATAGTTATTAGCATACTAGTTACACAACACATTATATTATTACAAGGCAAAGTTATGAAAGATAAAAATGTATGAAGCATTATGGAAATAAAAATTCCTTTTCATCTAAAAATTGGAGCTAATTCCAAATATCTTGTGTTGATGGTCCCCATATACAAAAATATAACTTCCATCATGGGGAAGATGGCACAAGTTTGTGGGATATCCATTTAATTGGAGGAATACCACTAGTGGTATTCCCGTATAATGAGTTCCTATCACCACATATTACCTATGAAAACATGGATGGAACAGTTATCTTATCACAATATAATTTATGAGATATAAAATAGAAGTTATAAGTAATGCCTATCTTGCACAATTATATCCACTTCGAGGCATTCTTTGATCTTGTTTTGAAGAAGCACCTAATGGTGAGGATGTTGTGTTGGGAGAAATAGTGCACCATCACATAGCATATGGGAAAATAATGTTCATACTGGTTGATTAGTGATAATGTGGTGTTTTGTATGTTGGGGTACACATTGGATGGGGGATAGGACGTGTTGTTCTGATACACCATTTTACATTCCAAATTCATAAGTAGGTGGCTACTTCCAGTCAGAGATAAGAAAATGGGGATAAGTACTTGGATGTTTGTTATTGAGGAGATCCTAGTAGTTGTTTAATGTTTCATAATGATATTACATATGTTGTGTAGACTCTTCAACATCTTGGAGTTCATTATAAAGGTAAATATTCCAAGGAGAATCTGATATCCATTCCATTTTTTCATGGAAAGATTGCTCTGTATCTCAGTGGATACGATATCATAAATGCCAATCACCTATAGAATACATGTCTATGGCCATAATTTCTAAACATTATTGTATTCATATTCTAAAATTTGAATATGTTGGTGGGGTACCTCACATTGTTAACCAATAGAATTTCAACATTTACCACTTCAATGCACCTATGGGTGTAATGGTGGATAATTTGAAAGGTTCATGAGAGAAAAGAGAGTACATTCATAGTTTTAGTGGGGGGGCTTATTGTTTCCCATATTAATGGAAACATTCTCAATGAGATTTATATGATATCCTTTTTTTACGGATGTTTGGGTACCTTCAATAACTGACAAAGTGTACAGGTGGGATTGCTAGGATCAACACCCATGTATCCTTCGTCATATATGGTGTATCCTAATGGACATGGATTATAGTGACACCATTATACTTCCACTAACAAATGTTGATGTGGTATAGTCAATGGTTTATACTAAAAACATGGTGGAGGCATATATGGAATAATCTTTGTGAAAGTGAATTCAAGTGATCAAACAAGAAAGTGGGGGGAAAGAGTAATGGGGAGTTGGAAGATATTCCTCCAAAGAAGAAAGGTTGGTACAAGATGGGACTATGATATCAGGGGAATATCAATGCACAATTTCACCACCTTTTCCTAGAATAATATGTCCCCCAAAGTGGTTTTTGGGGAAAAATGAATCCCTTAGGAAAAATATGAATTATCTTTTACAATTGGATTATAACAACGCCATTCCTGTAAAATGGAATTCAAAGAGGACACTAAGATGATATATTTCATCAGAAATCCTATCACATAAACTGACATAAATTGGGGTTCATATTTAGTGGTTGTGATTGTATAGGTCACTACAAAATTATACATTCGTGAAAGGAACAAAGTTTTTTCATACATAGAAGACTTACGAATCTAGTGTGGGAAAAAATCATACCTCCCATCCTGATGTGAGTGATTCTTGGTGGAAATCCTAGACCTACAGACACTCCTCAAATAGATGATTCAAGTTATTCAATTGAATAGATTTCAATTGATTAGAAGAAATACATATATGATGATGTGGAATCCTAGGGGAAAAAAACTCACCAAGGTAGATCCAAATAGGGTGGAGAAATCATAGTATCAATTAATGAGATTTATGAATTACTCTATGTAATTCCTATCTTACCTATTATTCTAGCACCCCTCCCATTTCAAAAATCATCATTTTCTAGTTCAAATACGTCACATACACTAGAATATTAAGAATGTGAAATGGGATCCTACTGGTGGGGATGAAGGTCCACCAATAGGTGAATAAGGGAACATTTTGAGATCTACTCCTAGGTCTGAGGTGACTGGTGGTCTGATCGAGTCTGAGATTGTGAGGAGGACCACAAGTGAATCTCTAGAAATCCCAATAATTTATGGGGGAGAGTACCCTATATTTTCAATGGTGGAATTAAATTTTGTGTAGGAATCACACCAAAGGAATTTCATCAATAATGTTTCTCCTATTCTATGTGATAGAAATTAACAAATCCTTTGTGAAATGTAGACATCACATAACATTCCTACTAATGTGTCTTCATATTACCTATTTCACCTGCTCAATAAAAACTATTGGAGATAGAACTAGTCATTAGAATAACAATTGATAAATGGTATCATCCATCCTTGATTCCCTTTAGAGACTAATGATCTCAATCGTATGGTATTGTGTTCTCATTAGTCTATTTATTTCATAGCATCACACCTACTACAATTTTATAAGGATGATGGATGTGATGCTTTCCAAATAGTGATTAAAGGATGTCATACTAGGAAACATGGTAAAGATAGAGAATATAGGGGTCTTATACTTATGCCCATAATGGTTCATGAGGATCTGATAATTCATGATAATCCGATCATAGTCCCAAGTGAACATTTGGTCGTAGCTATGGCTGACACCATTGGTGGGGTGGGACTCAAGGCTGGTGGAGAAAAAGTTGTCGAGGTGTAGTTATGTGACAACTTATAACCCCTAACATGGGGTCCATCCATTCTGAAAGGATTCTATAAGAAGATCCTACTATAGGAATTCTTATGACCTTTCATAAATACTAGACTGAACCACAGATAGAGTAGGATGATTCTATTTATGAGGTGAATTAAGAGAACTGAATCCTCCAACATAGGTCATGGAAGTGCATGGAATATTTCCTTATGAATACTCTGGAATGAGAAATGGTGTGATGGATGGGATATCATTTCCCCTTGTTGTGTATCCTATCCTCTAGTGGAGCGGGCAATCGTTGTAAATATGCATTGGTTTTCAATATTCTCATTGAACGGGTGTTGGAATGGATCCATCACCATGATGTAACATGGTATATATATAATTTTGATAACATTAGGGATCACCAAGACGTTACCTAGGGTATCCAAAGGCAGGATGAATAAACCACCGAGAACAACAGATTCATCAAGGCTCAGTGATAATTGATCAATAGAGCGAGGGATGGACATGGAGAGGTTGAATTGAAGATGTGGAAAGGGATTTCATATGTATCCAAAATTCTATATGGGTGGTACCGAATATAGACCAATTAAAATGACCATTATTTGGTTAAATATGAGGTGAAAATAGTGCATAGGATGTTGTTTCCCTCTAGAATTGGAGATGATCTCATTGATTTAAGATTCAAACAATCCAAGCGGTTTCTAACGGGTTTGCTGATAGAATTGGAAACATCCTATGATTCCAGATCCATTTGAACCTACATTCCAAAGGTAGGTTCTCATTAGTGGTGGACTGATGAGACTTAGAAATTTTCATTGGTCGAGAGGATGGGAGGTCGGACTCATCACACCTTTTTGAGGGGAATTATTGTCTACTCTGGGACTCTCTTTATAGATTTATGTTATTTTCGTGAATCCTTATTACATTACCAAGTATAAAAAGTGTTTTCCTTTAGATCTGACAATAAATGATTGATATATTGTAAATTTAGAGAATCTTTTATATTTATTCGAGGTTCATCGTTGATAGAGAATCATCTGAATTTGTTTAGATATTCTTAGCCAATGGTATACTTCAATACATAAAAAGTCTCTTGGTCATTATGATGACCATATTGGTTTTAAATCCACTCAGTGGGACACTTGAACATTATTTCCATTCAGAAGGACATTGATTATTTCAGAGTTGGGATCATACCCGCAGATGGGCTACCTACGTATCCTTTGTTTTGGAAAAGGAATCAGAACCCACATAGTTCAAGTTAGGGAGTATTATTCTTATGCATGACTGATCGCCCAAAGAAAGATGTCATGATTACTTTTTCCCTCTAAGATCACGTGATTCATGCTCGGTGTGAGACACAAGAGGTATTGGTGAACCCGACAATTGTGCCATGAAAGATGCAATGATGTGGGGATTATGTGCGTATGACTGCCCAAATAGATGAGTATTAAGATTTACATCAGGGAAAAAATCCAGGAACATGGTCTATAAAGGTATATGTGATTCATGGATATTTGGATACTCTAATTTTGGGGCTTACTCCTATGGAAGATTCCCAATATAGGAGGGGACTTATGATTGGGTTTTACTCTTGAGAAGGAAGCCCAGATCAAAAGGAAATTAAGACATTTTAAGAGAGATTAAGGTTGGGGCTTACTCTTGAGAAGAAGGCCCAGGTTAAGGGACTTGAATAATTAAGGGACTTGGGGCTTACTCCTGAAAAGAATGCCTATATTTGAGACTGGGGATTACTCTTGAAAATGAAGCCTATGTTAAGAGAATTATGGTTGGGGATTACTTTTAAGGAGTATGCCCATATTTGGGAATGTTAACATTGTGGCTTACTCTTGAAAAGGATTCCCAGATTAATGAGTACTTGGGGCTTACTCCTAAGGAGGATGCCCATACTTTTGAACTTTGATACTGGGGATTATTCCTGAAAAGGAATCCTAGGTTAAAGAGGGCTAGGGGATTACTCCAAAGAAGGATGCCCATATTTGAGAATTATGACTGGGACTTATTCCTGAAAAAGAGGCCCATTTTAATGGGTTCTCTCATAAAAAGGATGAGTTTGAATGAATGAAATATCAATCATTAGTGACATAAAGATGTGTAAATCACTAGGTTTTGAGAGATATTCCGCATTATTCCTTTCAGATAAGAAGTTTAATCAAGAAAACAAGACATAAATGGCTTTGAACAATGTCTTGAAGACTAAATCTTGAATAGGAGAGGTGGAATGATGTAAGAGGGGTTTTAATGGGTAAGAAGGGCACCCAAAAAGGCAGGGGCGTGCAAGTCCTGGCAGGCGCGTAGGTACTGCATGGGCGCGCAAGTCCTGGTCGCGCTAGTATACCTTTGAAACCCATGGGTACATGTGTGATTGTTAACCAGTAGGGTAACACATGGGAGATCCTTGACCAATGCCTTTAGAATTATCCAGAGGTACTTCTAGAAGAGAGGTGCACAAGTTTTGGTGAAGAAGTATGGCGGCATGCAAGTATGATCATTCCCCTTAAGGTTAAAACACCTTAGGCGTGCAAGTGTTAGTGAATTCTAACACTTAGACCTTACTCCTCTTGTTTAAACCTTCCATTCAAGGTAAAAAATTAACATCGAATTGTTCGGAAGACCTGAAGAAGAGACTTGGGAGTTCAGAGATCTATATCTGAATTCTGGAAAAATTCCTCTCAAAATGGGGGGCCCACTGGGGCTATTTATAGGCAAGAGAAGACCCCAGGAAGTTATCACCTAGGGTGCACAAGTGACTTTCTCTACCAACCTCGGTGCGCAAGTGTACTTGCGCTACCATTTCGGTGCACAAGTAGACTTGCGCGACCCTTTCACAATGTTCTTATTATTCCTTCCTTTGTCAATTTTTGATATTTTTCCAAATGATGAATCACTTTGAGCTAAGATATTACCCTTTTTAAATATTTTGATTCTGTGATGAAAGGAGCGTCAACAAAATTCCCCCCTCAGAGTTGGATCCAAAAGAAATGAGGATTTGACTCTAAGGAAATCGAGAATCAAAAGGAAATTGAGGCGCGTAGGGTATGGCGCGCAAATGAGCTTTGGGTGCGTAGGTTTTGGCGCGTAGGGTTTGGCGCGCAGGGGTACGACCTTGTCTATAAATAGAGGGCCTCATTTCCATACAAAGCATCTCGATATTTCTTGTCCTATACTCTCGGCGTGAAAGTTGACTCCCGGATCTCGCTTGTCCGCTCTTCTTACTTCTTGCGTAGTGCTTCTATTTCTTATGTCGCACTACTGTTAATGTATTTAGACTTGCGCGGTAAAACCTATGCGCCCAATACTTACGTGACCGAAGGGGACTTGTGCGCCAACTACGGGACTTGCGCGACTTAATGACTTAGCCAATTTCATCATATCCTTCACAAATTTTATGAAAAATTAACAATATTTAAGAGGTAATTACTCAACTTTTGTGCAGTTCAAATGGCTCCAAAGAGAATCGGAACGACTGATGAACTGGCAGGAAAGCGACTTGATTATATGATGAGAATAATTGGCCATGATCACTATGATATCTGCAATAGAACTCTCCCATATATGGCTATGTATTGGAAGAAATATCATCTTAATTTCCCACAGAGCATCTACCTGCCTCTTTATGGTCATGCTCATCTGCAAGGAGTCAATGTTACATATGGAAAGAACTATATGATTGAGATGCATCTGCACTGATAATCATCTATTTCTGTTATGTTGTGCATTAAGAGCAACAACAATGGTGTGAACATTCAAATTTTTTTTCCATGTCATTTCCTTGCAGATATGAAAATGGAAAACCCATGGGCTGAAATGTTTTCCACTGCCGGTTGGAGGAGAGAAGACAATCATGGAATTAGAACAATATCTGAAACAAGTACTCTTACCAAGTGGCTCTTTAAAAACAATGCTTCATTCCCAAATCCATGTATCCATCTTCCAAGTCTCTTGGACAAAAACAGAGTCACTGTTTGATCAGCAGAAAATTTTCTCAAACAGCACTCAGGAACATTCTTTTACAATTGTTCCAAGAAGAGCTGGTATTACTGTATCTTTTATTGTATCCAGTTTAATGAATGAATTCCATGTGGTTTCTGATGAGGCTCGGGATGCCGTAAATCAAATGAGGAGTTATGTTGAAAGTCTTTTTTTAATTCCGGAAAAAAAGAAGAGACTCCAGTCTGTGGATATCCTTATAACTCTTGTGCATCAATGAAAAACACCTTCATCTTCAATCACTTGTGCTCGTATTTTCATGCTACATGCTTTCAATTTTACAGAAGAAAATGGGCCTAGTAAGCATAGTTTTATTTTTACTAGGATTATTATAAATAACCCTACAAACATTGAATCTTTTTTATTTCTCAATATTAACTAAATCATACAAAATGTATGTTTAGTGAGCTAGAACTTGACTTTTATTCAGAGTTCCCTTGTCTTCTGTGGGTAGTTTAATGTCAAGCATGTCGGACATAAAGAGGCTAATGTTTAAGGTCAAAATATATTTGTCCGAATGAATGACGCAATTATTTAAAAATTTATATGAAAACATATTACCATACTCAATTATGAAGGAAAATATGTAAACTATGACTTAAGAATATTTGAATCTGAGGAATGATATGAAAAAGAGCTAAAAAGGCATTAGAAGAAGTAGTTCCCAAGAATGAATTTACCATTATTTAACAATCCCTTTAGGGGGTTGAATTATGCTGGGCCACCTAAGGGCATTGGCTGCATAGTCAAATAAATAGCAACTTTTGGCTGACATGTCCGTTATGTAGACTACTTATGCAAGGCCACCTAAGGGAACGTGCTGCATAGTCAGGCAATAGAACCCTCAGAAATTTACTTTCCTAGTGCTAAAAATCCAGTGAATGTTTATAGAGATACAAATTTTCCAAAGTATAGAGTTTTCAGTATAGAAACTTGAATATGGAGAAGATATTTCCAAAAAAAATTTATCGAAGAACTGGATGGATATAACTCCTATGAAGGTCTGACCCAAATGTAGAGAAGAAGAATATAAACCATAGACTTGAATACTTTGATATCCTGAAAAAGGATATGGGACAAATATGTTAAGGATGGCTATATTTTCAGATCCCTACATATTGTATTTTAAGAAAAATAAGGACAAAAGAGGCTTTCTTAATAAGAATGAAGTTACCAGTATCCGACAAACCCATTAGGGGGTTTAATTATGCAGGGAAACCTAAGAGCATTGGCTGCATAGTCAAATAATAGTATCTTTTGGCTGAAAAATCTATTATGGAGACTATTTATGCAAGGCCGCCTAAGGGAACGTACTGCATAGTTAAGAAAAATAACTCTCAGAAATTTGACATTTTTGTGACTAGAAGTCAAGAAAATGGTTATGATGATCTGAAAATTCTTAAGTTTAGGATTAGGACACATAAATATGGGTATTTTATAATGTATGCAGAGATACACAAATCAATTCTAACCATAATCATGTTGTGGTTGGGTCCTGAATTGAAATGTTGGACTTCACTACGTATCCCATAAGGATGGGAATCAAGACATACGTAGTTCTTAAAATACAGTTTAACGTCGTGCTGGACAAATGGAATGGAGATCATAGTTTAGGGTCATAGATCTTGGACCATTATAAGAAATACAGAGTGTGTGTTTTTCATGGGGACTTTTCAGCCAAGGGACCTAAAGAGGAATTTGGGGTTAGGCCCAAAGTCCTGGGGCTGGATTTGAGGGACACTTGAATGTTCCTACGTATCCCATAAGGATGGGAATCAAGCCCACATAGTTCTAGAAATACCCTCTATAAAAATTTGGTTCATACATGTGAAGGGTGAAAGGGGACTTTAGTGTAGTGATGCTCTAACCCAAGATAAAAGATTCGGGTATTTCCATGTATGAACATAGTCTTTGGAATATAACAAGATTGAAAATCAATGTAAATAATGATTCCCCCTCAAGTGAGGGTATCAAAGAATATTGTAGTTTATTGTCATACTGGACAAAAGTGTTGTATAGTTTAACATCGAATAGCAAGGAAGAAAGTGAACCAATGTAAAGATATTGATTCTAGGGGTAGTTTCACGAATCAACATCATTTGAGATGAAGGTGAACTGAGGTGAAGAGAATGGTTTTGGGCTTGAACCTTGGGAGGTTGCCTACGTACCCAGCCTGGAAGGCAAGGATCAAAGTCTATGTAGTTCAATTAAAGAATGAATTAGTGATCAAGTTGTCGTTGGGGACAACGATCTAAAAATAATGTTGGGACTTAAACATGGTTAATATCCCAGAGAGAGTGTTATGGTTGATGTTTTCTCTAAGCTCACGTGATTCATACTCGGTGTGAGAAATAAGAGGTAGCAACAACTCTAACTATGAACAGCTTAATGTCACGTTGGACATATAAAGGGACTATGCAGTTAAAAGTATTGTAGTTAGGACTATTGGTGCTGCACAGTTTAATGTCATGTAGTAGGGAAAATTATAGTTTAATGTAATGTAGGAAATATTAAAGGACTTTTTGTACAGTTTATCATCATCTAGTTAGGACGATGGGCACAATATAGTTTAATTTCATGTTGGAAAAAAAGGGGACTGTGCAATTTAATGTCTTTCAGTGCGGACAAAAGAGTACACCATTTAACGTCATGTCGGATGTATTAGGGACTTTTTCATAGTTTAACGTCATGTTGGATGAAAAAGGGACGATACAGTTTAGTGTCAAGTTGGACGTAATTGCGAATTGTTTAAGGTCGTATGCATGGACCATTGGTTATGCAGTTTAACGTCTTGTTGGACGAAAGGGACATCTATATAGTTTCACATCATATTTAAAGGAAGATGAAGGGGGACATAGTTTAACGTCATTTTGGACGAAAGTGCGAATATGTTACGGTCATATGCATGGACCATGGATGGAGCAGTTGAACATCATGATGGACGTAAGGGACATGAAAATAGTTTATGGTGATATGCATGGACTTTTGGTTATGCAGTTTAATGTCTTGCTGGATGTGATGAGCAGTTTTAATGTCATGCAGGACAGTGGTGTAGTTTAAGGTCATACCAGACTGATGATGATATATTTTTTGTTTATACAATATACTTCTTCAGAAATATTTCATTGGTTGGAGTAGTGATGAGTTCTCCATCCATCGAGATTAATGAATATGCTCCATTGGAGTTGACCTTATGTATTGAGTAAGGTCCTTCCCACTTTGGTTCAAGCATTGGAGGCTTCTTTCCTGGTATCATTGGAATTTTGAGAACTAATACCAATTCACTCTGAGTGAATGAACGAAGACGAACTTTTTTGTTGAAGGCTTGTGTTATTCGATTACGATAGACTTATAAGTGGTGCACAATCTGTTCTCATCTAACCGTTCCAATTCATTCAATCTCTTTTGAGATTTTTCATTTGTAGATGACTGGTCACAAATGTCTACTCTGAGCGAGGGTAGTTGAACTTCAATGGGAAAGACAACTTTCATTCCATATACTAGTGAATATAGAGTTGATCGCGTTGTAGTGCGGGTGGTGGTCCAATAAGCCCATAAAGCATGAAAGAGTTTATCCGGCCATGATTTTTTATCTTTACCCATGATAATTTGTAGTATATTTGACAGAGTATTGTTGAAGGCTTCTATCTGGCCAATGGCCGCTGCATGATACTGAGATGAATTGTTGGATTTGATGTTGAATTTTGGTATAACTTCTTCATTTCAGATGAACAAAAGTTGGTGTCGTTTTCCATCAATATGGTATAAGGGACACCAAATATAGTAATGATATTAGACTTGATGAAGCTAATAATGCTTTTAGAACTTACTTCCTTGAGAGGTACTACCTCTTCCCATTTGGAAAAGAAATCAGTAGTAGTATGAATATAATTAAACTGATTGGTCGTAGCTGAAGGGTAAGGTCCCACCACATCCATTCCTCATGTGGAAAATGGCCATGAGTATTTAGCTGTATGAAGCAACTCTGGAGGTTGATGAATGAAGTTGGCATGTAAATGGAATGAATGACACTTCTTTTTGAAATCAACATAATCTTGTATCATTGAAGGCCAAAAGTATCTAAGCCATCGAATCTAATCAGACAATCTATGTCCAGACTGGTGGGCACCACAGACTCTGGCATGCACTTCTTTAATGACAGCCATTGTCACTTCACCATCAATGCATCTGAAGAGAACTCCATCAAAACCACATTTGTAGTGAATTTTCTATAGGTGATTTGGGCTATCATAAAGAGTAAAATTGGCCACATGTCACCGGATTTGTTCTTTCTCGGCTCTATCAGGTGGAAGTGTTCCATTTTTAATGTATTCCCTGATACGTGACATCCATCCTGTAGTATGACCATATGGTTCTGGAATGGGACTAATTTCATTAATTTCGTTTATTCTGATTCGATCATAAGGTTAAATTGGATGATGGTGGGTAATAATGATGTTTGTCTTGTCTGGATTTGGATCTTCCAGAGCGATGGCTATATTAGCCAGTGCATCAGCTTGAGCATTTTGTGATCTTGGGGGATAAAAAAATGTTAGTTCCGAAGGGAATTCCGCCATTAACTCTCTAACGTAATCATACAAAGGGATTATTTCTTCTTTTCTGATGGCAAAAACCCCATTGAATTGTTTTATTACTAGGTCTGAATCACCTTTCACCTTTAAGTGATTAACCTGTTCTTGAAGCGAAAATTCCAAGCATGTGATGATTGCTTGGTATTCTGATTCATTATTGGTACCACCTTCCCATAATAAGAAGGAATAATGTAACACTTAATTTTCTGGAGAAATGAGCACAATTCCTAATCCAACTTTGTTGAATTTAGGATTTTCCATTTTCCTCCCTTTTGGACTTCTGGAAGCACCATCAAATTACATTTCACATGCCTGTTGAATTTATAGAATAGAGAAGTCTTCCTCATCATGGAGTTCAATATCTGAAGATGTGTCTTCCACTGAAGGGTGTTCAGCCTGAAAATCATCCAGAGCTTGGCCCTTTATTTCCTTTTGAGACAAATACTGAATGTCGAATTGCTGTAAAATAACTGCCCACCTTTCCAGACGTCCTGTAAGCATTGGACGACTAAAGATGAATTTGAGCGGGTTATTTCAAGATACAAATTGCAACTCGTGATGTTGTAGGTAGTGTCCTAACTTCTGAACTTCAAATATTAATGCCAGGAAGCACTTCTCAATACTTGAATACCGGTTTTCTGCTTTACTCATAGTCCGACTGAGGTAGTAGAGGCTGTTTTCTTTCCCAACATCATCCTTCTGAGTAAGAAATGCACCCAATGATCTCTCTAAGGCCTTCACGTAAAGGATAAGTGGTCTTACATCAGTAGGTGGAATGAGTACTGGTGGACTCAAGAGGTATTTTGTGATAATATCGAATTCTTGTTGACATTCTTCAGTCCACTAGTAAATGACTCCCTTCTTCATCAATTTGGTGAAGTGTAAACATTTGCCTGCCAAATTGGAAATGAAATGCCAAATAAGGCTAAGTTTCCTTGAAGACCTCTTAATTATATCAAATTTCGAGGAGGTGACATAGCAAGGAATGACTTGGACTTCCAAAGATCGACTTCAATACCACGATGGCGTATAACAAAGCTGAGAAATTTTCCTGAGGTTACCCCAAAAGCAGATTTTAAGGGGTTCATCTTCAAATTATATTGTCGAAACTTGCGGAATATGAAGTCCAGATTAACCAAGTGATTAGAACATTGTTTTTAGTTGACCAAAAAATATTCCACATCACATTCAAAAAACTTCCCAAAAAAGGTTTTGATGATATGATGCATAACACGCTGATATGTTGCGCCTGCATTCTTTAAGACAAATGGCATTACCCTGTAGCAAAACACACCCTGAGGGGATATGAAGGCTATGGATTCCTCATCTTCTAGATCCATTCATATTTGATTATATCCAGAATATCCATCCATGAAAGAAAGTTCTTCATATCTAGCTTTTTCATCAATCATGAGTTCTGTAATCGGAACTAGAAAATCATCCTTAGGACAATGCTGATTAAGATATCTGAAATCAATGGAAACTTTAATTTGTCCATTCTTCTTCTTCATTGGGACAATATTATCCAACCAATTGGGATATTGAACTCCTCTGATGATGTTATCTTTGATAAGATTATCCACATCAGCTTCAATTTTGGAAGCATATGTTGGGTGTGTTCTTCTCGTGGCTTTCTTAAATCCTCAATGTTCTTCTGGTAAACCCAAATGAAGAGTAGTACCATTAGGATCAAGCCTGGTCATCTCTGTATAGTTACAAGAAAATATGTATCAATTTTTCTTTAAAAAGGAAATATACATCTCTTGATCTTCAAGAGTCATGGCCGCACTGATTAAAGTGGGGCGTGGATCTTCTTTTGTTCCCAGATTTATTTCTCTAAGTTCATCCACGATGGTAGAGATACCCTCTTCCAATGTTGGAGGAGAATCTATGATATCTTCCTCTTTTTCTTTAACGTGTATTACTTCTTCTGTTTCTACATGCATAGTAGATGATGAAGCAAAATTTCCATGATTAAGAGAGATGTTAAAATTTAAACATCTTGAAGATGAGGCTTCCATTTCTAACCCAATTGATGATGAAGGGTCTTCCGTGGGTAATAAGAAGAAGATGATGGACTGAGAATCAACATCACTTTTCACCTCCGATGTTGTTATAACTTCTTCTAGCCTGATTGGCGAAGTATAGACTTGTTGGATTTCAGAAGATGAAATGAAAACATCACCATTTGGGCTTTCATCACTTCTTAGTGGGTTACCAATTTCTCCCATATTGTCAGGCTCGATTTTTGTAATTGACGTTATGGATATTTTCATAAGAGTATTTTAATTTGTGTCTATCCTGTCAATTTGACTGATAGGCAACACATAATTTGTACTCACATGCGCAAATAGATTTATTGGAATCTTTTCCAAACCATATGGAGCATTAACTTTTGTAATCTCCTTTGTTATGGATTTCTCCATTCCCTTCATGTGACAGAATTCCGCCTCAATGTATTGAGACTAAGATGTCTTGAATGGTGCCTTATCAATATACAATGTCCCAAATTTACCATCTAAACAATACATGAGACATTGATGGTATGATGAAGGGATAACCGCATATTGATTTAGCGAGGGTCTTCCAAGAAAGATGTTGAAGGATTATTCTTGATCAAAAACCATGAAATATGAATTGGATATAAGATCTCCAAACTAAGTTCTGGGTGTAACTTTGCCCAGTGGTTCTTGTTCATTTTTTTCATATCCTTGTAAAATCATGTTTTAAGGAGATAAATCAAATTCTGTGAGGCCCAATCACTGTATTGTATGAATGGGCATGAGGTTGACTCCTGAACCATTATCAATGAATGATCATAGGACATCTACACCATTGACTATGCCAGATAAATACAAAGGTCTAATATTTCCATGCACGCCATCATCTTCATCTTCATTAGTGAAAGATATCACGGCATGTCTTTCTGTAGGATTATTATCTACGTGATAGACTTCAACTGCAGCAATTTTAGTTTCAAACTCATGAGTACTTGACAAAGCCTCGATGAGTGCCTCCCAAGGATCCTTTGAAAGATTCAAAGCATCCCAAATTGATAACATGGTCGGTACATGGGCTAGGTGTTTCAATACATCATACGTTTGATCCATAGGTCTGCATTTCCCAATAGGAACATGTGGTTTAGTAGGTGCCTTGGAAGTTGATTCTTTGGAATTAGATGCATCTTGTATAGGGATAGGAGTTGGAAATATTCTTGGTTTTGGAAGATTAGTCTGATTAGATCCATTTATCTATTGAGAGGATGAAGGTGGAACCCCCAACCTATCCTCCAGAATAACTGTGCCAGGTTTGAATTTTCTATTGGTGGAAGAACATGCCTATTCATGTTGAGCTCACTGAAGGGCTCTGCCATGAGTTTCTGCTGCTTACACAGTTCTAGCCGGGGTAGAATTGGAATAGTGGCTTCTGAGATATCCACGTCGTCCTCTGTATCCCAGACCCATGGAACTCCCTCGGATTCCTCTATTTTATATAGTAAATTCAGGCTCATCAAAATCAATATCGCAACTGGAATAAGGATCTTTTAAGTGAATCATATTAACAGAACCAAAGATCAGCTCTTCATCTGATGAAGACTCCGCCTGACTAGCCAATTTAGGTTCTGTCGTTTAGTGGGATGGTGCATGTTGCATCGAAGAAGATGGCATGAAATCTTCCAGAGTCAAAGAAAACATAGTCTTTGACACATACTCATCTTCATCTTATTGTTCCTATTTCTTTTAATTATGCCTCTCTTTTGAGGATTTTCCCTCTGAAGAGGATTTTTTTCCGGCATTCATGGCAGAAGGCACAATTGGTTTCTTCAATTGAGTTCGCAAAATATCATGAGTTTGTTTGATCGTCTTTCGGACCATACAATCATCAAATATGTACACATTTATTCTTTTTTACTTCTTGCCACTCATCTTACTCCTCTAGAATTGTAGCAGTAACACATGCTACCTGAGCTGAAGAACCTTTCAGCTAAACTTGTCCTAAATCGACTGTTTTTTTGCTGGAGGTCTTTAAAAACAAAACACTTCTGGATGGGATGTCCCAGCATCTGATGAAATGGGCAATAAATGGGATGATCTTCATCTCCTTCCTTTTTTGGCCTCTTGGGCCTCGACAGCTGAACCATATTATTCTCCAGGGCTGAAATGAAGTAACCAGAAACATGTTCATTTCAGAAAGAATAAACATTACTCTTTAACTCATGAAATGGTTTCCGTCATTGATCTCTTTGATCGTCTTTATGAAACGACCTTTGTTGTTGATGCTCAGGAGGTGGATCCCTTCACGAAAATGAAGGTTTTGAGGTATAAGCTGGTATCGGTGCTTGTTTAAGCATAACTATAGCAGTCTCTGCTTTACCCATTCTCCTTCCAAGAGCTGATGGAATTACACGAGATTTATCCTTAGTCTGTATAAGAGAATCATCGATTCGTTGAGCGATTGAAGTAAGACCTCAAAACCCTCATGTGTATTTCACAGGGATCAGTGGTGTGTGTAATTCATCACGTAGATTTCCCACATAGATTGGCAACAGTTCCACTTGAGGGATTATTAAGCTCAGGGAATATGTTAATCCCTTCCCACGAGAAATGAAATCATAGACTCTTTCATTCTCCCTTTACTTACAGTTTGTGTGATCCAAAACAGTTTTCTTTGGAAAATTTGAGCTGAATTAGAGATGGAATCATTGGCGAAGATACTCTCATTCGGTAATTGACCAGGATTGTAAGCTTGTATACCAGACAAAGGCCGGTCCTTGAAAGGTTCGCACGAAAAATCTGAGTTTCACTGCTTCTTTCTGCTCCAGAGTTCCCATCATAGGATCTCAACAAGACACTTAATGTGTCAAATTCTGTTCAAGGTCTCCTAATCCATTGAAAATAGGGAATACAGGGTTCCAAAAACTTGATGGGGGCAAGACTGAATCTACCCATTCAGGGTAAGCTCTCTTTTCTGGTTGAACCTGTGCACACTTCCCTTCCATTGTCCATAACCGAGCTGTTAATGACTCAATGGTAGTTATTAACTTTTGAGAAACATCCGGTTGAACTGGGACTTGGGTAGGTGTAATAACTAGAGCATGGACAGGTATGATGGTTGGTGTTCCAACTGACGGTAGCACCGCCAACTGTTGTTGCACTTGACCCGTAGGATTAGACCTGTGAGGGTGTACTGATAGAGGAGGATATTATTGATCTATTTTAATAGTTGCAACAAATTCCCTTGGATAAATTACTCCAACATGTTTAGGAAGAAGACATCCTTGAAGTAGTTCTGCATTCAACATCTTCAATTCCTTCATTTCTTCCTCCTGTTGCACAAATATTTTCTCTAGTGAGAGCGATTGGCCTTCTCCAGAGGAAGGATATGTAACCAGATTCTTTCCCCTCCCTTTGTTTGATCCCTTTCGGAGAGGGGTAAGTGGGTTACTTGAAGGATTACCTAGGTTCTGAGTAATCCTTTTATTTCATGTACGCACACCTTCTTCCTTTTTGTCTGTGTGTACATATTCTTGAGTAGTAACCTTTTCATCTGAATCCCCTGAGTGATCCTAATCTGGTGGATCAGTAACAATGGAATCAATGACATTGATTGATGCATAATGAATTGAATCCCACCTATCTACATTCCTATGATATTATCACCTTCCATGTCATTGATGAGACATGTCATTTTTTTGATTTGATCCCACAGGAACATCTTCACAAACCGTAATTTGGAGAGAATATCATGATAATTTGGCTATTCGTTCCTCTTGTGGCTTCTTCCCCAATCGAGAGAAGACTGATTTTCTTCGAGGAGGGGGTTGATGATTTAAAAAGTCCCCAGTCTGATGGACTGGGGCTGTTCCTGCTATCTTTTCTCAACTCCTTGAATCCTATTTGTTGATTCTTAGGGTGGGTTTAAAAGAGTCCCCAGTCTAGCAAGATGAGGTGGCTCTTGACATGTTATGTCTGAGACTTTCGTAAAATCACTCCCGATCTTGCGGAACTTGGTCCAGAAATTAGCTAGATGCATCAATCAACATCCACTTTTATCACCCATCTTGAAAGATCGTTGGATGATTTATGAAACAACTGTTACTTGATGATGTGCTTGCTCCATATGAGAGGAATGTTCAATATTCTCGTTTTCTTGATGCTGGAATAATTAAAAAACATTTTCTATTTATTCTTGTTTTTGAGATGAACTAGTTGAAGCCTGTTATTGGGAAAGCTTTTTATTACAAACAAATCCAGGTATTTGTGGCCGACCATGGGCAATAACATTTCATGAGTCCATTTTCGGCTGGCTTTGCTAACAGGAGAGCACCGTGAAATGTATTGCTCCATGAACACCCCATCCTCTGATATGAATACCATATGGGGCATTGGAAATTAACTGGCGCAATATTCTTAGTGCACTAGGGAATTAACGATGAGGGGCTCTCTGCTGCTTTTCAGCCTTCAGACATCGAGAGACTAATAGAGATGCCAAGTCAATTTGACATTGTAACCCTTCTATTATCCTAACATGATTTTCATATTCATCATATCATAATACATTCTTTTTCAAATGACAAATGGTTTCCCATATGTTCAGACGAATATCATGAATTCCATCTTCTGTCAATATCTCTGGAATGTCATACTGAGAGTCAGGCAGAGGCCAAAACATGACTGGCACTTCACCTTTCTCCAGTTGTTTTCTCATGTTAAGTATTTCCCCTTAATCATTCAATGAAGATTCTTCTACATGATTTGACCAGAGCTGGTACTTACTTGTTGCTTCATCATATTCAACAAGACTGATAGAGAAATAACTGATCAAACATGAAGATGCATGACATAGGGGTGGTTCGGGGAATGACCTACACCCTGGGTTGTCTTCCGATTGAGAAAGTATTTCACCTACTAGCGATGACGCTTCAAACATGATTGGTTTCACATTTTCAAGCGCCACAAGATAAAAGGGCTTTCTCGACACTACATTTTCCATTGGATCATTTTCCAGGCAATGTGCATCACTACTGCGGAGAGGACTTTCACAGGGAAATTCATAATCATGGATAGGACCACTACGGTGGGTTACAAAAATAGATGATATCTCTTGCTCCTTGGTCTTCTGACCACACAGAGGGTTCTGGTGGATCTCATCTAAAGAGGAATCTTGGAAATCAACCGAATTGTCATGAAGAAAGATTTCATGAGGAAGTGTCTATTTTAGACCTTCAGAATTAATGTTCCCACTATTGGGAAATGAGGGAGTAGAATCTTGAATTCCAATAGATAAATGTCTGATGGATTCAAGAATACCAGCATCGAGCAAGACCTTGTTACAGATTGGATTTTGATCTCTTGACTGTGTTGGGCGGGTCTTCTTCTTAGACGCCTTCTTACTCACCTTGGAAACCACTTGTTGATGAAATTGGCTGCTCTGAGCAGTTGTATGTGCCTGATCCGGAGAGACGGCCAGGTTAGGCTGATGATCTCTACTCAAATCAGGTGTATGTGCCTTACTTGGTTATCCGTATGATATGGGGGAGTATGCCCCACAACCCTCTTGGACTAAAACATATGTATGTGTCTATTCCGGAGTGAACTGTTGATGTGTCACTCCACTGGTAGTGATAGATTTATGTGCCTTTCCCTGAGATGTTTCTAAAGCTGTTATTATATCCTAGCAAGAATCCAGAATATGAGCCGAGATTTGCTTCTTCTCTTTCACCATTGATAGAATATGTTTGGTGACTTCAGCTGCTGGAACAGGGATATACGTCCATTCAGTGCTTGGAGTAGGTGTATGTGCCCACTCCTGTCCTTTTTTCCTGTTAGTGAATCTAGACAGTACTCAAGTGTAGGGGTAGAGAGTTGAGTCTGCCTTCTGTTTGTCACCGGTGATTTTTGACTGACATCTCTGAATGCTACCAAGCGATACTGTTGATAGGTTTGATCAGTACTAACAGGTGTATGTGCCTGCTAATTGCACTTCGATGAACGTGGTTGATGAGAACCATCATATGTAGTCGGATGAGCCTGCTGACTAGCTGATGACGTATGAATAGGTGTATGTTCCTACCTATAATACACCGATGGAATTTCCTGGTGGGATTGGCAAGATGCTTCCATACGAGTCTAGTGGACAGCAGAATTAAAACGGGCAGGTGTGTGTGCCTTCTCGTTGCTTGCCACGAAGTTAGGTTGGTGGACTTCTCCGGAAATGGAAGAGATGAGAACTTGCTAACTGTTAACCGGATTTCTCCTCTAGTGATTCGTCTTGCCTACTCGGGTTCGAGGAACCTTAGCCGAACACCTGGAGTCGGTACCCTCATCATGTTGAGGGCGCACTGCCGCACGAGTCTGGTGGTGATTGTTGATGGGAGCCCTCGGGAAGGACTCCTGCTTGTTTTCATTAAGGCCATAAGGGGCCTTCTCATTCACCTCCTCAGAATATGGGAGTGAATGGTGATTGCGTTCTGGGGATAACAACCCAAAATGGTTGGAGACAGTGGTTATCACCGCCTGCTACATGATCAATTGTCATCTTTGTCCAGACGACCGATGTGAGTTATTCACTTGGAGGGCATGTCAGGCAGCCTCCAGAGTTGGAATGGTACAGTATTGACGGTACTCCTTAACCAGCGCATTTGATACCCAGCATTGAAGATTCTAAGTAGGTGATATTGTCCTCAGAGAGGATGATGATCCAACTGGAGTATCAGCAATGGAATTCGCAATTGCAGTATTCATAGGTGTGAACATGAGAACAACCATTTCATAGAATGAATAAAATCTTGTAAGATAGAGCTTGTTTGATATAACAGACATAATCAAGATAAATTCAGCCACTACATCTTTTGGATGAGATCATATGTCAATGATTGTTTATGTGGGCCCTCTCATTGAGTTTTAAATTGGGGCCTAACAAATAATGAAAACATAATTTTAACATGGTTATGGATTCAAGTCGGGTTCACCATTTTTTTGTTTCCCTCTATAATTGGGGATGATCTCATTGATTTAAGATTCAAACATTCCAAGTGGTTTCTAACGGGGTAGTTCGTAGAACCGGAAACATCCAATGATTCCATATCCATTTGAACCTACATTCCCAAGGTAGGTGCACATTAGTTGTGGACTGATGATGCTTTGTAATTTTCACTGGTCGAGTGGATGGGAGGTCGAAATCATCACACCTTTTTGATTGAAATTTTTGTCTACTCCGGGACTCTCTTTATATATTTTAGTTGTGTTCGTGAATTATTATTACATTACCAAGTATAAAAATAGTTTTCCTTTGGATCTAACAATCAATGATCGATATGTAGGAAATTTAGAGAATCTTTTATATGTTTTGAGGTTCTTCATTGATAGATAATCATTTGTATTTGTTTAGAGATTCTTAGCCAATGGTATCCTTCAATACATAAAAATTCTATTGGTCATTATGATGACCATACTGGTTTAAAAGACACTCAGTGGGGCGCTTGATGTTTATTGTCATTCATAAGGACATTGATTATTTCAGAGTTGGGATCGTACCTGCAGATGGGCAACCTACCTATCCTTTGTTTGGGAAAAGGAATCAGACCCCACGTAGTTCGAGTAAGGGAGTACGATGCTTATGCATGATTGATGGATCAAAGAAAGATGTCATGATTAATTTTACACTCTAATCTCATTTGAGTCATGCTCGGTGTGAGAAACAAGAGGTATTTGTGAAACAGACAATTGTGCCATGAAAGATGCAATGATTGGGGCTTATGTGTGTATGAATACCCAAATAGATGAGTATTAAGATTTAATTCAGGGGAAAAATCCAGGAAGAGGGTACATAAAGGTATATGTGCTTCATGGAGATTTGGATACTCTAATATTGGGGCTTACTCCTAAGGTAGATACCCATGTGAGGAGGGGACTTATGATTGGGTTTTACTCCTGAGAAGGAAGCCCAGATCAAAAGGAAATTAAGACTGGTTAAGAGAGATTTAGGCTGGGGCTTACTCCTGAAAAGAAGGCCCACGTTAAGGGACATGAATAATTAAGGGACTTGGGGATTACTCATGAAAATAATGCCCATATTTAAGACTGGGTCTTACTCCTAAAAAGGAAGCCCATGATAAGAGAATTATGGTTGGGGCTTACTCCTAACGAGGATGCCCATATTTGGGAATTTGAAGATTGGGGATTACTCCTAAAAAGGATGCCTAGATTAATGAGGAAATGGGGCTTACTCCTAAGGAGGATGCCCATATTGTGAACTTTGAGACTGTGGATTACTCCTGAAAAGGAAGCCCATGATAAAGAGGACATGGGGCTTACTCCTAAGGAGGATGCCCATATTTGAGAATTATTACTGGGTCTTATTCCTGACAAGGAGGCCCAGGTTAAGGGGTTTTCTCATCTTTAAGGATGAGGTTGAATGAATGAAATCTCAATATTTAGTGACATAAATATGTGTAAATCACTAGGTGTTGAGAGATATTCCACAGAATTCCTTTCAGATAAAGAATTTAATCAAGAAACCATTCCATAATTGTCTTTGAAGAATGTCTTGAAGATTGGATCTTGAATAGGAGAGGTGGAATGGTATAAGAGGGGTTAAATGGGCAAGAAGGGCAACCAAAAAGGTAGGGTCATGCATGTCCTGGAAGGCGCGCAGGTACTGCGTGGGCGCGGAAGTCCTGGTCCTGCAGGTATACCTGCGTGACACATGGGTACTTGCAAGATTGTTAACCATTAGGGTAACACTTGAGCGATCCTTGACCAAAGCCTTTGGAATTATCCTGGGGTACTTCCAGAAGAGAGGTACGCAAGTTTTGGTGAAGAAGTAGGGCGACGTGCAAGTATCCTCATTCCCCTTAAGGGTAAAACACCTTAGGCGCGCAAGTGTTAGTGAATATAAACACTTAGACCTTACTCATCTTGTTTAGACCTTCCATTCGAGGTAAAGAATTACAATAGAAGTGTTCGGAAGACCTAATGAATAGAATTTGGCGTTCAGAGCTCTATATCTGAATTCTGGAAAAAATCCTCTCGAAATGGGGGGCCCACCAGGGCTATTTATAGGCTAGAGAAGACCCCGGGCACTTATCACCTAGGGAACGCAAGTGACTTGAGTGACCAACCATGGCACGCAAGTGTACTTCCACGACCATTGCGGCGCACAAGTATACTTGTGCGACCATTGTAGAACTTGCGCGACCCTTGCGCAATGCTCTTCTTATTCCTTCCTTTGTCAATTTTTTATATTTGTCCAAAGATTGAATCACATTGAGCAAAGATATTCCCCTTTTCCAATCTTTATATTCTGTGACAAAAAGAGCATCAACAGATGCTACATCAGGTATTAGAGGAGAACCAACATAGACTAGAAGAGCTACAACACTCAATTATTGGATTGAAGTAGTAAGGGTCACATTGACAAGACTCATAAGAGACACCGACTTGTGGATTTCCACGACTACAACCTTATTTTTTTGGATTATTTTTGACATGCAATTTTTAATTTCCATGCTTTTACACATATAGTTTTTTATATTAATTATCATACTTTTATCATATTTTGATAAAACAAATGACCAATCCTGAATCTCAAATCAATCATGTATGGTGTGAGAAACAATTGATGAACCCATGACTGCTCCCGGGTATGTGTGTTCTAGATAATCAGATATCACTGAGGGACTATAATTATTTTAAATCAACTAGAGTGGTCCTGGTGAGAATTACTACTCTTAGAGAACGGGGCTCTAGAACAACCATTTAGTTATTAATGTTCTCTACTTCATGATCAAGTTAAATAAATGTTTTTTTCATTTGTCCCAAACTAGGGGTAATGAGAAGTGTGAATAATAATTCCCCAAATCCAAAACACAAGGAGTGTGCCAGGGTGATATAGGATAACATCTGACCATGTTTTATATATAGTATCCATATCTTAGCATGGTATAGAAACAAACAAACATGGCTTAACTGCTCACCACATTTCAAGCAACGAATCAATCTCAGAATTTTGTCCATATTCTTTTGGGATGTTGGCTTAGGATAGAATTTGGGCCAAAATTTCTGAAGGTCCAACTGTTTGGTGTCAAATCTTGACATGGAAGATGATTTGGATTCATATGAATTAAACAAGAAGTGTTGAAATGGAGTGATTTAATGTACTAATGTGTTCCAACAATCATGAAATTACTCCACCATGGATTAGGGGGAATAAGTGTAGGTGAATTTTTGTAAATAAGGATTCAACCAATCATAAAGTGAGGTGTCATATCGTATGTCGAGTGATAGCTATAAATGTGAATGGTGTAGTAGGTGACCATAAAAAGGGATTTGGTCCTTATCAGGTGAGGTCTTATGATGTCTTGTTGTTTTATATCATGAAACTGGGGATGATAAGCACACTGTTTTATATTTCATTGTAATCTAATTGGACACAAAATTTAGCATTATATAGAGAGGATTATATATATAATAGTTTATCATTATTTGATTAGGAAGCCCATCGTCAACACTATATATCAACGGGAATGCAATCCACATTCATTTTAAAGTCAAGTTTCATATACCATGGGAGAAAATAATATATCTATAATAGAGGGATTTAGAGATAGTTTGTTCCATGTGTTGTTTGTGGTATGAAATAAATAAACTCAATATGAATGATATATGGAGGATCACATACCACACAATTACTATGAAGTAGAAAATACACATCCTTAGGTAGCATTACAACATCGATAATGATCACACATGAAATATAAAGCCCATGTGAGTCATGTTTAGTATGAGAAACCTGGAATCATATGGGTACACTGAACACATGGATTATTGAAATATTTGTAACACCAATTATATTGAAACTCAACTGAAACACATGGATGTAGAAATATGATAAGTCGATAAATTAGTGATTTGGAGAAAGCGGATGACTATTAGGTAAGTATTGATTATTTAACATGTTCGAAACACAAGAATCAAAACCATTGTAGTCTTATGCATGGTCATAAAATTTATGATCTATTGTTGAATATATATAAAACACAGGATATATTGTTTACTGTAAGAGATACATTAGAGTGATGAGTGGTGAATCAGGATGGCATGAAACCATCGGGATTTGGGGTTCTATTGGGATTTGAATTATAATCAAAACCCAAATAGAGAATGGTTCAGAGGGTATAGTATAATATATCATAAAGTGAGATTCTAGTTTGTGTGATGACCTCCATAATGTTTATGTTTAGGATACTTGGACTTTGTAGAAATGATTAAATGTCATATTACATGATCTATATGGGAAACATTAACTCCTTTATTATATATGTGGCTCATTCGAGGAACAGACCCAATGTGAATGAGGCCAAAGATGATCACAAACCACATAGACACCTAAATTGAATTTTCATATAGATAAAATTCATATTTATTGGACAATAGGGATCTATTTCAATTTCAGGCATTAATAAAGTTAGTAATTTTTGTTTAATGTCATAAAACTCAGATTATAAGGGATGAAAATATATTATGATCATAATTCTTGGTCCTACAGAAAACAGTTTAACAGTGTGTGGATTAGACCATATATGGCTATTTATAGTTGTATTTCTTGGACAATAACTTATTCAAAGGGGAGAAAATGTTTATAGATTTGTGTCTAGAACAAAAAAATATTTAAGTGTCCTTATGTATCCCATAAGGATTGTAATTAAGTAAAAAATAGTTTTGAAAACACTACATGGTGAGATAAAAACACTATTGTGAGAAATAAAATCTGATGTGATAGTCAATGCATCTCACTACTATCTTGAGGCATCATGAATTTATTGAGGGTGGGAAAAAATATTAACTTCATGAATTAGAGGACAAAAACTCTTATTTTAATGACATAGTTTTCATAAAAAAATAGTGGGTTTATCTAATTGGTATGAATAGTGTGGATATATAAGAAGTAAAATGTGAATTAGGTTGAGGGAGACCTTGAACCACACATGACACCCCAAATAAAAACGTACACACTATTTAAATCCATGATTATTGGACATTGGGTGAACATTTTATGGTTTTGATACATTGAAATTGGTTCAAAGGGGCATTCAAATGTGTTTATATATAATATGAGATAAAAATAGATATGTATCAGTCATGGAAACTCTTCACCACATGATGTAATCCTAATGATAGTTATGAACTGCTTTATGTATTATAGTTTTGACAATGATGAATTATATGGGGCCAAAAGTTTGGTAAAATTATAGTTTGGGTGAATACAAAATGCATTGGTGTCACTATGTATCCCCTAAAAATGGGAACAAACCCACTTTTAGTTACTGAGACATGGTGTCATGAGAGGGAAATACTTGTGGCATAATTCCCCTCTAGTGAGGAAACTAGAATATCCATTGATTACTATAGGACAACCTAATTTTTTTTTCAGGTTACGATTTCAGTTTAACATTGTGTTTTTAGGATGTTATCTCTTAGTTCATAGTTATCATGATTGGAAAAAAAATTGAGCTTCCGAAAAGGGATATGTGTAATGTGGTGAATGAATGAACCCAACATGAATAAGAAACATAGAATCCCCCAAATCACATTCATATTCCCAATGAGGCGGGCAAAGAGGCTGAAGTCATACTAGATGGACTATGATTCATGTTTTTATTTTTTTGAGTTCAAATTTTGGTATTCAAAGTTTATGGTCAAAGAAATTGAACTGATCGTCCCACATATGAGTATTTATAGTGTCTTAGGTTGAAAAAAAAAATAGATGTTAATGGGGTTTAAAGATTCCAGAACTACACCACATATTTACGAGGGAACAATTTAGGTTGGCCCCATGGGAACAAAAATGGCATGGAAAGAAGGCACACCCGACATGAATGAGGGTCATGTAGGCCCAGCATGCCATATATGGAGTTTTTAGTCGAAGAGGGTTTGATGAATATTTGGATTGTACTAAAGAATAAATTTCAACGAATCACTTCATTTCCTAAAAATTAATTAATCTAGAAACATATAGTTCTTGAAGGTAATATCCCTATATAGGTCTGACTCATGAGCATGGAGGCGAAATAATACATTTTTTAATGATGACAGACTGGGATTTAGAAATATATGGGACTTATTATATTATATAAGGATAGGAATCAATATATGCATAGTTCTCAAACATGTCATGGTAGATGGCCAATGAATAAGGGGATGTTATCTCGAGCGAGAACGTAATGGTATTGTGCAGTTTGTTGTTGTATGGACTAGATAATGATGTTGTAGTATAAAGTTATGTGACTGGATTAGTCTATGAAATTTAATTTCATCTCATAAAGATGATCATGTGGTGTGGTTAAGAGTCGGGTAGCTCAAACTATATTGGTAATGCAGTTTATATTAATGGAACAAGGACATTTATGGGGTGACTGGTGTTCCTAGAGGGATATTCACGACACACTAGCTAGAACATGATTTGAATTGTACCAAAGTGGATGAAGTTACACAACACACTCTCATTAGATACCTTAAAATATTTTATGTTCATGATGATGGATGTTTACCTTCTAGTTAAAGGTTATAGAGTGGGGAAAATATGTTAATTTTATCTTTGTGTTCTTGGGATTCCAATGGCATACTTTACAAATTAGTGACAGGACCGACCCATGAATTTTACCTTTCTATAGTAAAGATAGTCTACCTTGTAGATGGATGTCATCAAACCAGGAAAATGCACTACGAAATTTTATTTCATGAAATCAGGGTGATGTAGGGGATCCTCACGAAATGTACTATTTGAGGAAATTGGGATCGGTTGTAATAGTAATGTGCTCTACATTGATTAAAAACCAAGAGTATTCTCTTTAGGGATAGACCATGTGGATGATATAAGGTCCTTCAAACATGGGAACTATCTTCTGTGGTGTTATTCATAGAATAATTTTCATTCTATGTTCTCGCACCTCGTTTACTTTGAGTATGGAGTGGAGGAAAATCATCTTATTTAATTCTCTCACTATCATGTTTTGGTGCCTCACTACATTTTCCAACGATTGGAGCCTATTTTCTTGGAGGGATTCTAGCATTACTTGATGGACATATCCATTCTTTTATGGCATTTCCTTGTCATAGAAAACTGTCTAGTGTAATGGAAATTGGATATTGGTGGTAGGAATTCCTCAATTTCATACACCATGTAATATGGAGACACATGTGTGGAATTTCAAGCCTTTTTTGGATAATCCTAGAGAGTGTTAATGAGATTGTATAACCAACACTTCTAGTTATATACCACCATCATCTAGATAATGAATTAGATTTATTTTTAAAAGATTCAATATTTCCATTTTTCTGTACATGATATCAAGAGGTATGGTTCTACCGGATGACATACTTAGCATTAAGAATCTTCATATTAGACACATGAATTTTTGTGCTATTTTTGGTGAGAATATCATGAGGGAATATGAATTGATTAATTGTATTAGAGGTCACGAGTTCAACCATTTATTGGACCTTGAATTCCTTAATATTTTTCATTTATTCCCACTTGCAATAGAAATACATTACGACCATAATGAAGCTACATTAGTGAGATATTTCCAGAAGATTGTTTCCCAACATTTCAAGTCCCCATACATCAAAGGGGAAATAATTCTTCGCAGTATTGAAGGGATTAGATGGTCAATATAAAATTTTATAATGGATTCTACATGTGTGGAACTTACAGTAGAACTCAATGAAATATTGGACTATTCATGACCTTATGTAGCCCATCCTTTGAATCTCGTGGGTTAGTTTTAACCTTGCCTGATGATCACCACCAAAACAGAAATAAACTTCATGAATAACATATGGAATCTCATCTCCCATAATTAAAAAGAGGTGGATTCCATAAAAACTACATCTATAGTGATTCTTCCTAGTGACAGTCCTGATCTTGTGGGTGAACTATGATACATTCCAATATATTCACATACTTTAAGCACTATCCAAATGGAGAGAGAAATGATAGAGATATTTGAAAAAAATAAGAATTTTAATAATAAGTAGTTTCAGTAGTGGGGGGATATAGAGATAATAATGTTGCAACACCATTGTTCAACCTATTTACCTATTGGATTTAATTATCATAATAGGAGATGAAAAAAATTACACTTTGATGAACTATGAGAATGAAATGTTCACCCTTGTCATGATCTATAAGAGATGATGATAGGATAAGGAAGGAATCAGCATGACCATTCTACGATAAGGGAACACGAGTCACCTCTAGTTGAGAAGGGAACTAGGCTATGAACTAGATATTGTGCACCAAAAAATGCATGAGCTTGAGATTTTTGAAAATATAGTCACAATTGATTTCGATTATGAATAGCTCAGAATATATCTTAACATGAAAGTGGGGGATATCAATTTTTAGGGCTATATCAAAACCAGTAATAACAGCCTTATACTCTGCATCATTATTGTTGAATCCTTCAGTCAGTAGGAATGAGTAGGGTACAACAACCTGTGTAAGGGTGATGAGGACGATTACCATGCCTACTATATTAAGCATGGGATCAATGTGACTTCTATCTGATTGGATCTGGGATTCACCATAAAAATTCATTTTCTAACATTTAATAGAATAATCGTGTAAACAAATATCCTTATTGAGGAAATCAACATCTAGGGTTTGCTCTTTGAGAGCCAGATGGGCAGAAAAGAAGTCATCCAATTATTGACCCATGATGGACTTCTGCAAGATGAAACTAATGTCAAACTGCTGAAGGATCAATGCCCAGTTCCCCAGTACATCTATCAATATTGGGAGAATCAATAAAAACTCTTGCCAATCCACATGATATAATAACTATATCACTTGTTTCTTTAGATAATTTTGAAACATATAAATGGTGAATATCAATGAAATGGAGTTATTTTTTATGGGAGAATAACCGGCCACAACATTGAGGACTAATCTAATTGTTTACAATAATTTTTTTTTATCTCTTCATTTTTATATGGGAAATTATGTCATCAATGTATCATTTGTGGGTGGTTACATAGATTAATAGAGTTTTTTCATTTCTTGGGGGCATCAGAACCAGAGTATCGAATAGATACGGGTTTATTTCTACAAAGGTGGTCTAGCGCTCATCATCTCACTAGTAAAATGTACCATTCATAATGAACATGCTGATAAGATAAAATTTTCTAGTTAGATTCAAAATGAATGTATGTATGCAGGAAAATAGACATAAAGGGCTTAGAGATCCCATAGGATGCTAAAATGAGTCAATTTACTGATGGCCTTGATCTTCTCTAGTTCAATATTGATACCACTATATATAAATCTAATGTCGAGAAACATCCTAGGGGTGACCCTGAAGGCACACATCAAGGGGTTCATCTTGAGATTACAAGATAGATAGACCGTGGAATCATTTTCTAGGTACATAAGATGGTCTTGACACTAGTTTAATTTGAAAACCTCATAGTCTAGATATCATTCAACAAGAATCATGATGATTGGTTTGATAATTTGGTACAAGTCTCACAAATAAGTGGATTTTATATTGATATGTCTGATTGGAAATACCTAATTAATAAAGGACCCATGACGGTTTTAGAAGGTGGTATAATATTCATCTGTGGGGCCATTTATATGTGACTATACTCGAAATACCCAAAAATTATGGGGAGAGAATTAAATGTAGTTGTGGAATTAATAAACAAGTGTTTCAATGGAAGGGTAATTTCATACATTGGATAATAGTGATTGAGGTCCCAAATGATGATTCATTCATTGATTGTTATTTTAAGTTTCCTAACTGGAACTATGTTGGCTAGCCACTTGTGGTAACGAGCCTCCTTGATAATGATGTCCTTGACAAGTTTATCAACTTCAACCTCAATAATGGCACCATAGCGGAGGTGCATTTTCTAGGGAGGCTACTTTAACACATGATGATTAACTGGAAGACTGTAATGGTGTATATAAACTGGAGGGTCTACACCTACAATCTATTTTTTAACACCATGAAAATACAACAAGATGTTTTTTCATGAAATCCATGTACTTCTACAGTTCCTCCAGAATGATAGTCCTGATGATTTGTGTTGGCCTATGATATACTTCATAACCAAGGTTCAACTATATCATCTCATTGTCCATAGTAGAGACACCCTATATGAATATATGTGGATTGGATTATAAATCTACTTCATTGATTGATGTATGGGAATCAGTGGGAGGATATGGTTCATATGGGTCGATTGATCTTGGTGTAGTAATGGTTCATGCTTTACTAGATGTTGAGTTAATACTGGGAGAATCATGCACTGTTGAAACTATGTTGTCACTCTTTGTCATGCCAATTCCCCAAAGATATTGATCGAGGGTCCCATGATTAATTTAAAATTAGTAGTGGTAGGTTGGTTCGTGTCAGTTACACCCATCTCGTTAAAAAATGTGTGTGTCATGCACACTTGTCGCCAAGGGGTGAATGTATTATTACCTCAGATGCGTAAGTGGTTCTCATATGGGTAGATCTTTTTAGGAGTAATAGTTTGAGTTATTCTTCTGACGTTCCATGTTATTGGGGACACAATGAACAATTCTCCAAAAAATGATGAATAAATTCTCCAATTTCAGAATTTTACAATTAAAAATGTTGATGAGGATGAATAAGCATCAACCAGATCTATCTATGGTCTTTCTTCAATGGTGGCATTCTTATACGTAATGGTATTCATATTATTTGACATACACATATAGTAGGTGGTATCGAGGTGTATGGCCTCACCTAATTCAAATGGATACATGTCACCCTAAATAATTTCTAATTGAACATTAAGGGAGTACTTAAGGAACTGGTGATACAAGGATGGAATGACTACATTAATGTGGAGGTGAAGCCTAACTAGTAACATGTTGTAAGCAGTATCATGTGAGACAACCATGTATTCACAATTTGAAACCATTCCACTGAATGTTTTCTTCAACTTGATTCATCCACATGGCCTCTGGTCAGTTCAATCATAACCCAGGATTCTCGGGTGATAGGGAGTCAGGTCTTCCTCAGTCATTCCTAACATACATAGTGTCTTGGTTAGGATAAGATTGAAACCAAAACATATGATGACTCAACAGGGATGAATTTCCATGTTATTGAAATGGACAGTTATATATAGTTGGTGGATGCATCCTAGAATGAATGATCACTCATATTATCCTGATAAATAGATAATGACCTAAAATTCAGCATGATCGACCTCCTCAGCATGAAATACCTCTCTAGATGCTATGAATGTTTCAAAATGGTGGATGGGGGCTCCTCAATGCTTCTATAAGAGCCTCATGAATCACTTATAAAATATGGGGGCCTTAAGGATTGAGAGATCTTAAGTTAGGTTGGAGATGTTCATTAGCACATCATACTTCCACATGATACATGTGTTCTTATCAGCATGAATTTTATTTTTGTTGGGAGACATGATAGGCTATGTAGGTTGAACCACTAGATTCAGACTTTTGCTATAAATGTTGTGTTGTTTGCCAAACAACTCACCTAAACCACTACTTGATGACTGATGTCTTTTTTGAGGCCTAGATTTATGTGGACATTCCCGATCAAGATGTTTTTGCAGAAATTCTTGAAATTTATCTAGCATGGTCCCTTGTGGTGCCACATCCAGTAGAGCAGTCTATAAAGACTAATCATATTGAGAATTATGCAACCCATGCTTCATAGTTTCAGAAGTGTGGACAACTTGTCTTGAAGCGACTCCCTCGGTATTCCAAAATTTTTCTTGATATCGAATTCTACATAGAGGAATTGATCATAGGTAATTAGAGTCTTTTCATGACACTTCTTGTTAATAGAGACCATATAGGGACCTGCAAATTCTATGGTGTTCATGGAAGAAAATTCCTAAATATGATTGGAGGAATCATAAAATTATGGCCTGACCATAGGTGTGATTCCCAACTCTAGAGGAACGAAGTATATGAGTGTGTGGGAAGTATTCATCACTATAGGGGGACATTTATTTCCCTTGTGTCATCATCAGCTACTATTTTTTGAGGTTGAAGTATAAGAAGTGGATGAAAAAGTGGAATCCATGGAGGCTGAAATGGGATCAGAATGTTTTTTCCCAGCCTATGAGATCGTGAATGATACCATGGAATGGAAACCACTATGTGAGCTATCTAGTCATCATATTTATGATTTAAATGGATTAAAACCATCATATACTCACTAGAACAATAACTTTCACTAACTTTCATGTCATAACTATGTCACACATGCCTAGAATAGGTAAATATTTAACCGAACTGCTATCCACTAGCTCCTGGAGATAATACCTGAATAAATAACTTTGTATAATGGTATTTCCAAGGATACTATGGTCGGGGAAATGGTTTGGGAGATTACTGATATTTTCATCAATGTTCTTCTTTAAATATGAATTCTTAAAGATCCATTGTTCTAAGGAACATCAAAAGTAACTAGGATTATGTGAATCCTCAATAGAATATGTATACATTATCTTTCCTGGAAGGTAACTATGGGAGTCTGACCCTAATGAGGTGTTGGATCCTGATAAGGGAAGCGAGACTCATTCCCACTTCAAATAGGTTGTTCCTGGGGAGGTGGTGTATGATGATTCTATTTTTGGGAGAGGCTGTATCTAATGTGGTTTTTGCAGCTTGTGAGGATATTCCTAGTGTGTCTATGCTAGAAAATGATCTAACAACCTAGGGACATCTACCTATACAATAGAGGTAGTCTATACCATTGCATTTATTCTTATTGGAGTGGGAAAAGGTAGTGGAAATTCTTGATTTCCTTGTTGTAAGGCTTCCTCTAGGTGTTTCCCCATGTTAGTGAAATCCAAAAACTATCCTTGGAAGTTAAGAGTTACATGGGTAGGGACCTGTTCACTTTTGATGTTCCCCATGCACATTTTCATTATCTCCACCTAGTTTAGCAGCATATCAAGTGAATATGTGAGTCCCTTCGACCAAGCAATGATCTCTTTGAAATAGTCATCATGTTGTTTCTTTCACATTATGTGGTTTTGAATTCTCGTAATGTGTGTGGTAGAGTAGAACTAGTAGATAAAATATTGGTAAATTAAATACCATCTTTGGATGGAACTTATTGTAGCATGGTTATATCAGACAAACACAGTCCCTTCTAATGTATGGACAAAACATTGGAGAATGGAGACCTCTTGCTTATCTAGGGTTCCCAACATGAGCACAAACCAAGATAAATAGTGGCATAGAAACTGTATTGGGTTTCCCATACCTTTGAAATGTGAGAATCTAGGGTTCCCAAAATATGTGGGTGCTTGTGTGTCATCAACCCAAGTCGGATATATCATCATGTCTGGCCTGATTTCCACCTATCATGTATCAATTGATTCTAGGTGAGTTGTGAGTGTAGTTATCATATCTTCTTCCTGAGTGATTCAATATTGATGAGGATCTCTAACCAATCATGTGTTGATATTCTTATTAACTCTATATGTGGGAAATGATGTTCATGGATTTTATTCATCTTGGTCTCGAGGAGGGTTATCACACTACCCTCATGGTTTTAGAAACTCATATCATGGTCACACGTGGTACACTCCTTCCTTAGCTCTATCGAGATGAACGAGATGAAATAGATCAATCAAGAGAATATTGATGAGACTGACTTATGTCATCCCATACTTCCTTAGTGGGTGAGGGACTGGAGATGGTCAATGATCCTGATAATCTAGTTGATGCTCAGTGAGGATCTCATTTATGATATTCTTATGATATATGTCTTGATGACATAAGGTTAACATCATGAGTTTGACCACTATCTTCTATGCAGTAATAGAAAAATTGTCTGTAGTTGATGTATTAGGATTATCATTACCCTTTTTTATGTTTAAACGGTGGATATTGATATAGGTGGATCTAAAAAGCTATGTGTCTGGATTTTCATGTGAGTAAATACCCATATATGATCATCATATTATTGTAATATTTCCCAGGGGGAAGATTCTCTCTATCAGATCATATACCTATTTTCCACTCCTTAGATATCATAGGGACAACCATGTTCACTACAATGACACATAGAAGAATATCCACTATATTGCGACAAAGATTGGGATGACATAGGACAAGGATGAAATGGATTGTAGTCAATTTTTTTACCCTAAATCTGAATTTATGGGGATTCCTCATAAATGATAATGAGGAGCACGGTAAATCTCTAAATGCATCTCCATTTGTAGGGACCACTGATATCCAATCAATGGAAGTTAATAAGGCACTGTGAGTGATTCCATGTAAACAGTAAGGGATTGTTAATTGAGGTCATTGTAATTTTATAAACTTCATTTTTAGATAATATCCTGACAATAGAGGAGGCATTTTTCTTCCATAGGTTTTGGAAGAAGTTACACACATGGTCCTTAGTGAGATAATTTGGGATATTGATGTTGTTGGTTGTCTTTATACATAACTTGAAATTCCGAAAATAGGCTACTAGAGTATCCCATAGGCATGACTTCTTAGAATTTGGTTTCTCCTATTGGTTTGACTGATATTTGGCTACTACTGGCCAAACTATTGAGTAAGACACTGATGTGGATTAGCATGGAAGTTGGCTAGATGGTGAAAGAATTCCTGAAAAGTCTAGGTGGTTTCCACACCCTGGATCATCCCTAAAGGGATGTACCAACCACACCATAAATATCTTTTTTGTACTGGTTGTTCACCATGGCCTCATGTTCAAGGGAGGCAGTGCTCACAAGTGACTCATCTATGTACCCATCATCTATTCAATTATATAATAACTACATGTGATATCATGAAGATGTAGAGAGTGAAACCAGTGATGATGTAGATTATTGTACCATGATCTCCTAAATGTAGTCCAAATCATCTTATACTATCATGTAACTACACATGTATTTGAGAAGTCTTTGTCCCTCACCTTTTAGAATGAAGAGAATCACTATCTGGGATCCTTTCCTATACTCTGGTATAGATGATTGGGGTTATGTTTTCATCAACATGTCTTACACCCCCTCAGAATCATGGAGTTCAATGTGATTGATGATGAATTTATGATTCTTAGAGTTTTCCATTCAATGATATTGACTCTCTGTTTTTTCTGTGAGATGGTTCATTAGTGTAGGGAAAATATTCATAATGGGGAGGACCACCATGTAGGGTATTTGGGATATTTGGAGGATCTCTTCAAAGACACTCATCCAAGAAGGGAGGACCTCCATGCTGAGTGATCTCTGAGTGGGGAAGACCAATAATATGGTTGTCAATGGAGTAGAAACGGCCTCTGAATTGTTCTGTAGGACCATGGGGAGGACATCCATGCTAATTGGTAGTGATGGAATGAGGATGACCTATGTGTTGAAAATATTTATTGTGAGGTGTACCCTCACGATTTTCAGTGTGGATATGGGGAGGACCTCCATATTGTGATGAATAAGAATGGGGAGGTCCTATGTACTGAAATGCAGTGATATAGGAAGGACATCTACTATGGAAAGTGTGATAATAGGGAGGGATTCATTGATGACTTGTGATTATGACACATGGAGGAAATCCATAATCATCATTAAAGAGGGTTTGTCTTCCTCTTGAACTGTAACCAACATGAGTAAGACCTTCATGCTTCATGGAATAGATATGGGGAGGACCTCCATGGTAGGTTTGTATGACATGGGAGGGTCATCGTGCTGACTGGGAAAGGAGGATATATGGTGCGGGATTCCATAATGGATCCCAATGTTTGTAGAGCCTATTATTTATCTAGGAATTATGATAGGATGGAGTATATTCTCCTTTGAGTGGATAGAGGGAGGGCCTCCGTGTCAACTTGAGACAACAATATGGTTAGGACCTTCGTCTGGTTGTCAATGAATATAGGGACTCCCCATTGATTGAGGGGACTATGGGGAGAGCCTTAATTTTGATTATATGAGTAGCTGGGACCTCTATATTTCTTGCTAATGATATGTGTATAACCTCCGTACTAAGCCTCATTATCAAGGGTTGGATCTATATTTTTTCATCTCATGTCAATGATCAAATGAGTCAATTGAGCCTACTTGTGGGGTGGCTTAGTTCTCGATCCCAATATAGGTTGGAAGGGTCCTCAATAATTGGAGGTAGGGACAACGATAAATGTCCCAAAACTGGAAGGAGACATTGGATCCATGTTAGTCAATTCCCCTTGATGGGAATTATCATGGGATTGGTCCCACAATTGGCATCTGGTGGTTTTGAACAAGGCAAATAGTGTTGGGGTGTGTTCATACACTTTCACATCTTGATGGATTGGTCATTACTAGTATTGACAAGGATTGGTGGTATCACACCATGGAGGCTCTTAAGAGGAAGTCATAGTTAGGATGACATGAGTTTCCCCACCTCCTTTTCATAGGAAAAAAAATCCTATGATTTCCTTGAGGAGAGAATCCCAAAGAGGGTTGTCATGGGAGTGTGTAGAAGTGTCTCCCTGTGTAGCCATTGGGGTGGTGATGTTGATGAGGCACTATGTTCTCCATATCATAACAGGCCATATCCCTAATGGGACTGACCAAATCCATCTAATACCACATTAAGAGTGCACCAATTAGCCTCATATGGACGACATCAGTTGGGGAGATGGGGAATGGGATCCTGGAAGCTATTGTTGCAGTTGGTGTTGTGGAAAAGGCGGAATCATTTAAGATTGCAACATAAGTGTTTCTATTGATCTATCATCTTCAAGTGGTTTGTGTTTTCTTCCCTAAAACATGCATCCTTTTAAACTTGAATATTTAGTTACCAATACATATACAAGGAATAGAATTACCAATTCCCTAATTTCATCCAATCTTCAATGTTTTGAGAGGAAGATCCAGCATGATGATGTCATTGACTGGAATATCCAAATTTTTACCATTCCAATTTATTTTTAGATCCATGCCAGACCCATTATTTTCAAAGTTGGTCGTAGATCTAGATAATTGGATATTTTTTCAAGATAATCTATTGATGTCTTTAATGCTACAACTCCCCATGTTATGGAGAATATTTTAATTTAAAAAAAATCGTGATTTGATGTCCGAAATTACTAATCATCATAGTTGAATGTGAAAGGATTCATGTTGGGTTAAGAATTTTTTGACTCTTTCTTCAGGTAACGCATTTTCACACTGATCTATGTTTCATTCCCCACATTCCCTCTATCCATATATAGATGTTTTTCATCTCATTCAATTGTGACATATACTCCTTGATCGAAATGGTATGATTGGTTGTTGCTTCCTCTTTCCATGGATTCCTCCTTGGAACTACTCGTATTGACCTATATTGCATAATATACTTAAGTAATGTTAATGGAAATTATTATGGGTTTTATCTCATTATCGATACTAGTAAACTAAATTTCATATTTTTTAAAATTTTGAAAGTTATTTTTATGTCAGAAACCTTTAGTTATGAGAGTAGTCACATTGGGAATAATTGGAATGCCTAAATTCTAAGAGCATTGGCCACCAATTTTTATCCTCATAGGATGAAATATCATGGAGGTGTTTTAGACACAAAACCCAAATAATCTCATCTTGATGATATGTAATTTGATACTAAATGTGTATATATTCTATGTCTTTTACTATAGGAATCCAATGCTTAGCATGAGGTAGCTGACACCATAGGTGCTTATCATCCATGGATTTAACCTTAGGAATCCCATGTTAAGCATTAGGTTTCTACATGGGGTCATATGTTTATCATCTTGTGGTTATATAGTGATATTGATAAAAATTCCCCATAGAGATGGATCATGGAGGCACATCCCTCTGAGAGTGCACCTGAGAAGTTTTATCGATAGATGGATTAAGATTCCACATGATGTTAGATCCGAGAGGTGTGTCCCAAAAAGGTATGGCGTCACACTGTGGAAATTAATTGAAAGACCACTAGTGGTGGATCAGGAAGGTTCACCCCTTTGAGGTTGAACACTATGTTTTTGAATTGGTTGGGACAGAACCCTAGAACAAGTGTCGGGAATACCTTATTATGAGGATAGTTATCAAAACCCAAATAGTTAGATCGATGGTATGGGGCGTATTCATGAATAGATTCCTATATAAATAATATTTCCCTTGGTTGGATTTTTTTTGTGGATTGATCATGGTTATTTACATGATTACTACTAGGAGTACCAGTTATGTAGATAGAGTTGAATGATTGTATGAGAACATGGTGGCATGTTATAAATTGAATTGGAGGATAGGTGATGTGTTCAATGAACTAGGAGGATGTATTTCTAGGTTTTGACATTCAGGGAGGCACCCTATGTATCCAAATTGGTTGGGAACCAAATCCCACATAGATAAAATGGGGAATGAAACCTAGAGAAATAGAAATATACTATGAGAATGGAATTATCTAACTGGGACAAGGTAGTCTAGGTGAAGACCCGGGTGTGTGTTGGATATTTAGTGTTGGGTTTGAACCTCTGAGAGGATTTATACATATTCTAGTTGGTTTGATATAAAATTACTGATAAATTTGGATGGAATAGAGCTTAAATATTTCTAGGAGATATGTTTTAAGGGACACGTTTGGATTGTGTCTTATAAACAGGGGAATCTTATTTGGTTGGGGATTACACATGGATGATTCCCATTGTATGGATGTATGATGATTTCATCTTACTCCAGGAGCACAAACCATGGAGTGATTATATTTGGAGATTATGTGTAAGAGTGTCCCAAATAGTAAATTTGGTTGGGAAATATGTGTAGTAGTGTCCTAGGGAGTAAATTTCAAATACTTTAATTACCATTAAACCCATGTGGTTCATGATAGGTGTGAGAGAAAAATGAAATCTATATAACTAATGCTTAGGTTGCGAAAGTGTTGTCAATGAGAGATAATGTTGGTATTTGGTGTTGATCCTAAAAAAGGAATAACACATTCTATGTCAATAATTTCTCATTCCATGTATGTCGATCAATAATGTGAAGATTCCCCTATAGTTTCTTCATTACGTGGTGGAGGAGGAGGTGTCATCCCATGATGGTCATACATGGGGAACCCATCATGCATTGCACAGAATAAGACTATAGTTTTATGTCATGTTATTATGAAGTTGGTGCTAGGTATTTTTTAATCATTCAGGGAATATGTGGAGGACTCGCTCTCTAACCATTGGGTGTACAAAAATATAGCCCGTACACCTCTAGGAAGGGCATGAATTTACCAATTCTAGGATGTAATGGTGTGTTGGAGTGGTCAATCGTGAGGTCCACATTAGTGGGCCTATGCTAGGAAGAAAGAGGAATTAGAGTATGTAGATACCCTAAGCTTGACGTAGATGGGAATTACATTACTTTTGCGGAATAATTAGTACATAACAAAAACACACACACAAGGACCGTAATAGTTTAGTGTCTTTGGAAACTCAGAACGTAATCTTATAATCATGGTGAAAGATCTTAAAAATCTCCCATAAAGATATTCCCTTTTTTTCTTACCTAAAACCTTTCTATATATCCTGGGGATAAGAAAACAAAAAAGGGTGAGCTCAAATGCTCAGTAAGGGTAAAAAAAAGAAATATCAATCACATCAAATTCATAAGAACATAACTTTTGGAAATCTTAACCTACAAAAGAGATCATAAATTCATAACATGGGGTAAATCATAGTAGTGAAATGTAATCCCAATAATCATAACATAAATCATGAAACTTTGTGGTATACACACATAATCATAGAGAATCATTTCTTATTAGTCAAGACGTATTTCCAAGACTATCTTAGTGGACAAAGTCCATTTCTGAACTGAGTTCACTCCTCGTTTCAATCCTGTTTTACTGAACCGGTATAACCTACCATTCAAGACATGTCTATATCATGAGATATAAAATCATTACCTAATGCATTGGAGGGAGATATAGGTCCCACCCATCTCAGAATGATACCATTCTTATGTGTGCCACAAAATCATAAACCATACATCATAGCATAACCCATGTTATAAAAATGGGAATCTTAAACATCGTGACATCATAAAACAATTAATATAAGATAAAGGAATTCATAAAAATATTTCCATCACAACATAATAAAAAAAATTTAATAATAGAGACAGAAATAGAACTCTTTATTATCTTAGATGGAAAATAATTTTTATGAAACACTTGAACTCCATTCTTGACGAAAATATACTTTCTACTTCAAAAACACTTTTACTTTCTTAACATGTCATACAATTTTAAACTAAAAGAAGTTGATTAAAAATATACATGAAAACTTTTAAAGGATGATTCTTGGAAATAATGTTTTAAAAACCCATTCATTCCATATAAGTTAAAAAAACATTCTTCGTACTTTTGTCAGAAAAGTCAAAAAGTACCTCGTACGAAAAACGTCAAAAGATTCCTTTCATATCCTATACTAAAAACTCACCGAAGGGTAAAATTGGATTTAAACAATTGTAGGTGGATGGAAATAATATTAAATATCTAGGAAACATGGATGTGGATGATAAAATACACCCCAGTAAATGCCAAAGTATATACAATCTCGGATAAAAATGAGATTGTGATATTTCCCTTACCTTAGGTCCGATTTGCTTCGTAAGTTTCCGAAACTACTGTATAATGATTTAAATAATGTCATTGACCTATTCCGGAATCATACTCATTGTTATTATATCATATATGGTTCACTTATGCCTTTATATTACCCGTTCTTTTGTAAAGCCCATGTTAAAGCAACGTTTTGGGTAAAATTATCTTATTTATCGTACATGTTTGGACTTGTTGTTCTTGATGTTATTATTACATATATCATGATTTACATACTTCCAAAATGTAAATCATGATTTATATATCATATATATTCATTATATATCCAGTATATAAAAGAATTTATAATAGTTCATAACATATGGAGGTAAGAAATGAAGCGCACCGTTCATGGAGACGGTAAGCCGTACGTACGCATGAACGCTACTTTCATTTCTATTTCTTATTTTAATGGAATTAAAACATAATAATAAATAGTTATATAATAATTACAGTATAATATCATATATAATATTATTAACCACATCCTTTATACATACCACATAAGGTATTAACGAATCACATCACTTTGCGGGGGTGGTAGTCCGCACCTCCTCAAATGAGATTATCGTATTTACCGACTATGGAAACAATAAAGGCTTGATAGAATTGGGAAGTAAAGAAGAATAAGGAAATAATAAACATAATATATATTATATATAAATACAGTTCCATCATAATGGCCACCATGAGAGGTGGTAGGAGAAAATCAAACAATCATCATTTCGTGAGGCGTTAGTTTTCCATCACAGAAACATTATGTTCTTCATCCATTAGATGGAGGTGTGTGTATGTGTAGTTCTAATAATTCTCATAACAACATCCTAGTATATTTAGGATATTGGTGTTGTTACAAAATAAAGGATAAAAAGAGTTTAGTGGATGTAGAAGTAGAATAAAAGAAAACAACTTAAGAGAAACTATTACCTTTAATTTTGATAACTTCCTTTGGTTTGAACCAAAAGGACTTCTTGGAGAGTATTCTTCATAATGTATGGTTTCAAGGGGGAGGATAGGGATGTATTGAGATTAGTTGGGATGATTATGGACGAGCCAAAAGGCTTGAGAGGTGTGAGGAAATGCATAGACGTGGTCTCCTTTTATAAGGGAGAGCAGGGGATCTTTAGAAAAGTGTGAAATCATTATTTTATTATAAACTTACCTTCGGTTTAAGAGGTCCAAAACACATTAATGTCAAATATAGGATGACTAATATTCGAATTAAAATAATACAATAGGAATTTGACAGGTTTTGGATGATATTTTAATCTTTTTAATCTTATTTATTTAAATCATTTATTAATGTGGTAAATACTGCATCATTATTGTGTCATAAATAATTTAATTTATATGATGTATAAAAATTATAAACAAGATACCAACATGTATTAAATCTTTTAATATTTCCTATGAATATTTATAGTCCAAAATATAATTTATATAGCCCCTTATAAAAATTAATTACTAAAAGAGTTTTGTTGTAGTCAATTTTGTCTTTACATTAAATTAATTAATCTAATGTGTCATTGTCTTTCATAAGTGGCTCAATGGGGTCCCATAATCGACCCAAAGATTCCCATGGTCGGACACTACTAATCCAATAAGTTTAGGACAAGTTTCATGGCAATTTTGAATTATTATAATATTCTTTTAACCTTGAATTACCATATTTACCTTTAACCGTAGTAAAAACAATTACCGTAGTTACTATTCATAATATCAAAAAAAAAATAAAAGTAACCTATTAAAATAATTTGGACCCACTGATTACAAATATGGAATCCATTTTTCAAAATTCAAAACATAGAAGTTTCATTAATTATTTTAAAATTAATCCCGTTGTTAAGCAAACAGGTTTTAAAAGTTAAAACATTGCCAAAGATTGAATTTATTTAACCTACGAATTCAATGTAAAATCAAGGATAATGAAATACATTATATTAAATTGTAAAAATATAATCTATTTGTACTTTTAAACCATTAAATTTTATTATTTAACCACAAAATTTATTACGATGAAAAAAAGTTGTTTTTAATTAAAATATAGCGTGTTTTTACTATTCATTAAAATATGAAAGTTATCAGAATAATATGAAAAATTATCCAAAGTAAATTTTTATATCATGATTCTAGAGAAGAATTTTATTTTGTCAAATTTAACTTATAAACTTTTCAAAAACTAGATTTAATGTGGGGGAGCCATTAAAAGGCGGTAAAACTGCATTTTTTTTAAATACTTATTTTACCCGAAAAATTTATTTTGTTCTCATAACATGTTCTAGAAAATGTATAAGAAGAATAATAATATTATAAAATTCAAATTTTAGTTAATACTATTCATAACGTCTAGTTCATAATAATATTATAATAATATATCGTTGTTTAGTAAAACCCGGTATTGCGTACAACACACGCTATCGAGGAAGGTCGCGATTGCGTGTAATGCAAGCCAAGTCAGGGTTGCATGTTGTGCAAGAATCCTTCGTTGTTTCATATAACGAAATCCAACCATATTTCATTTATACATTGAATATATATATATATATATATATATATATAAACACACTCAATGTTGCGTAGAATGACTATTATAAAACGAACTTGAAATTGTGTGTAACACGATCCAAGAATAGCGTTGCGTATACTGCAAGCTAATACAATGTTGCATATAGTAAAAGCTAAACTTGGTGTGGTGTATAATAGAAGACATGAATTAAATTAGAAGAATATGTTTCATAAAATCTCGGGGTGTTACATTCTACGCCCCTTAAAATGAATTTCGCCCTCGAAATTCTTCGGGGTTATAAATGGTTTACTACTTGAAAATTTCATTAATAGAAACCCACATAGTAAAAAGGAATACCAAAACATGGATTTAAAAACTAATGTATGAAACGTAACGGTTACCCAAATTAACTCATCACTGGGTTTCTACGTAGGTGAACATAGGTGAAAATATGGATATGGATGAAAAATCTAACCATCAAGTTCTGATGGAGAGTGGTAGAAAACATGGCTATGAAAAAGCCAATAATCACAAAGCCATAAATTTGTGATGATCTAGGGTACCATCTGGTACATCAGATATAAGAGAACTAGGACAACATTTTTGGTTTTTAAGATCATTTCCCAAAAGTTGATGAATTAAAAGATATACTTACATGATTTTGGTACAATCTCACCATTGTTTGTGAATTGACCAATTTCCACTTCATATCATAAAGAAATGAAGTTGAATTTGTTATTCGTGAAGCATTAGCAGATCATGTGATAGAATGATGGGTCATTCCATCTGTTTCAAACAAAATGTTAGAAAAAGTTATAAGTCCATCTTATGGTTATATTAATCGTATATGGTTCCAAAAATGGACTTATACTTTATTTATCATACCAATTAATAAAATAAAACTACTTTCTACTAACCAGGGACTTCCTGTAGGCCAGTGGTAGGCGATAAATACTAGTCGCACTTCAGTTGTGGGTTTGATTCCCACAGTCTTGTCCGACGCGATGGGCTGTCGCCCGTCCTGAAGGTTGTCCTTTTTCTAAAACTACATTACTATATCATCCCATTCATAATATCGAAAAAAAAGTTTCATCCTTATATAATACTAACTTATGTCCAACATAATCCATTCCAATCTTTAGGCTTATCTAAAATACATCGGTCCAAGCTCATAGTATAAAAAAAATGATTACATAACAATCACGTGAATTCCATCATTTATCCCCCATATATCATAAGATATATCTTGTTGGTCAAATTACAAACATGTGAATACCTTAATCATGTATTCCCTTGAAGAATGAATACCCATTGAACCTTAGTGAAAACATGAATGCAGTTAAAAGTTAACACTTTCCACATAACAAAATCCTCAAAATTCTATATCCTCAAACCATGATATCACTTAGTCCTTATATCAATCATGAGCTCATGAATACTATCAAACATATTAGATTCTTTTTATCCCTTCATTATGTGCATATCATCTGCTTTCCAAAAACATTTCAATCACTTTTCATAGTTTCTGATGCCATAAAATTATTGAAAACCACAATAGACCAAAACATAAATATTCCAATATTCCACGATACTATATACAACATTATTCTAGAATCCCATTACATAAACACTTAATCATTCCACCACATTGTTGTCATATTCAACATATCCAATGGTGATCGCATGTGACTTCCCTTTGTCCTTTTCCTTAAGTGGTTGCTCATGTCAATCATCACTAACCCTTGGATTAGGGCATTTATTATCATAATTCCCCATTTCCTTGCACTTGAAGCATTGAAGTGTTGTTGGTCTATTCTCTGCAGTCTTTTCTTTATTCACATCATTAGAAACCCTTTTTCCATTACTTCGACACTCAGCTGCTCGATGACCTTCTTTTCCACACTTAAAACATTTTCTAGACCCTTTAAGACAATCTCCACTATGCTTCTTTCCACATTTTGAGCATAAGGAAACATTCATATTCTTTTCACCATTATTCTAATATTTCTCCTTGACCTTCATCTTTCGTTTCTTGTCAAAACTATGAGATGGATAAGTTACACCAACTTCCATTTCTACCTTGATAGCACAACGCACAATTTCTTCATAGCTACTGAAGTCTCTTATAGCTAATGCCCTTTGAAGATTTGGTTTTAAGAAACTGAAAAATCGATCAACATTACTTTCAGGTTGTATGATAAATCTAAATTCATACCTTGAAAGCCTTGTAAAATTCACTTCGTATATACCAACAGATTCATCATCCTTTTTCTTTAGTTCAAGAAACTCATTCTCTATCTTTGTTCGAAGAATACGAGGGAAGTACTTATTGAAAAATAAGTTCTTCAACTCGTCCCACCCCATGGACTCAATTTCATCTCTTGGCCTCATATTCTTGATAAGATTCCACCATTGATCAGCTTCACCTTCCAAACGATATACTGCTAAGATGACTTTATCATGTTCAGAACATTGAAGAACTGAAAATATCTTCTCCGTGGTACTAATCCATTGTTCAGAAACAAGTGGAGCAGAAGACCCACTGAAAGATGGTGGACGTTGCCTCATGAAAGACTCAATAGAATATTGTTCCCTTCTCTGCTCATTTGGATGTCCAGAATGATTCATATCTTGTGTAAGTATAGCAATAATATTTTTCACTGAATCTCCCATAACATTTGTTTGTTCAGGAGGAAAATCATTGCATTGTCCATTACATTGATCAACACGGTTCCTTCGGGTTCCAGCCATCGTCTAAAACCCAAAAAGAATAGTGTGAGAGGCAAAAATAATGCTAGGGAAAACAATATAATAAAGGGGGAGTAACTTCAATATCTAACATCTTGGGTTACCGTAATTCTAGTACTATAACCTATACTTATACTTATCCTTAGGGACATCCCTAGACATACCTTATAAATATCTCTAGGGTCTTACTAAAGTTCTCGCATACTAGTTTCCAAAGGTTGACTAAACCTTTCCACTGATACCAACTGTAGAGACCCGAAGCTTGACTTACATGGACATTACACTACTTTTGCGGAATACATAGTACATAACAAAAACACACACACAAGGACTGTAATAGTTTAGTGTCTTTGGAAACTCAGAACGTAATCTTCTAATAATGGTGAAATATCTTCAACATCTCCCATAAGGATATTCCCTTATTTTTCTTACCTAAATCCTTTCTTTATATCCTGGGGAAAAGAAAACATAAAAGGGTGAGCTCAAATTCTCAGTAAGGGTAAACAAAAGAAATATCAATCACATCATATTCATAAGAACATAACTTTTGGAAATCTTAACCTGCAAAAGAGATCACAAATTCATAACATGGGGTAAATCATAGTAGTGAAATGTAATCCCAATAATCATAACTTAAATCATGGAACTTTGTGGCATACAGAAATAATCATATAGAATCATTTATTATTAGTCAAGACTCATTTCCAAGACTATCTTTGTGGACAAAGTCCATTTCTAAATTGAGTTCACTCCTCGTTTCAGTCCTGTTTCACTGAACCGGTATAACCGACCATTCCAGCCATGTCTATCTCATGAGATATAAAATCATTACCCAATGCATTGGAGGGAGATATAGGTCCCACCCATCTAATAATGATACCATTCTTATGTGTGCCACAAAATCATAAACCATACATCATAGAATAACCCATGTAATAAAAATGGGAATCTTAAACATCGTGACATCATAAAACAATTAATATAAGATAAAGGAATTCATAAAAATACTTCCATCACAACATAATCAAAAAAATTTAATAATAGGTATAGAAACAGAACCCTTTATTATCTTAGATGGAAAATAATTTTGATAAAACACTTGAACTCCATTCTTGAGGAAAATATACTTTCTACTTCATAAACACTTTTACTTTCTTAACATGTCATACAATTTTAAACTAAAAGAAGTTGATTAAAAATAAAGATGAAAACTTGTAAAGGAAACTTCTTGGAAATAATGTTTTAAAAATCCATTCATGCCGTATAAGTTAAAAAACATTCTTCGTTCTTTTGATGGGAAAGTCAAAAAGTACCTCGTACTAAAAATGACAAAAGATTCCTTTCATATCCTTTACTAAAAACTCACTGAAGGGTAAAATTGGATTTAAACAATTTTATGTGGATGGAAATAATATTACATATCGAGGAAACATGGATGTGGATGGTAAAATACATCCCAGTAAATGCCAAAGTATAAACAATCTCGGATAAAAATGAGATTGTGATATTTCCCTTACCTTAGGTCTGATTTGCTTCATAAGTTTCTGAACCTCCTGTATAATGATTTAAATAATGTCATTGACTTATTACAGAATCATAATCATTGTTATGATATCATATATGGTTCACTTATGACTTAATATTACCCGTTCTTTTGTAAATCCTATGTTAAAGCAACGTTTTGGGTAAAATTATCTTATTTATCGTACATGCTTGGACTTGTTGTTCTTGATGTTATTATTACTTATATCATGATTTAATTACTTCAAAAATGTAAATCATGATCTATATATCATATATATTGATTATATATCCAGCATATACAAGCATTTATAATATTACATAACATATGGAGGTAAGAAATGAAGCGCACCGTTCATGGAGATGGTAAGCCGTACGTACGCATGAACACTACATTCATTTATATTTATTATTTTAATGGAATTAATCATAATGATAAATAGGTATATTATAATTACAGTATAATATCTTATATAATATTATTAACCACATCCTTTATACATCCCACATAAGGTATTAACGAATCATATCACTTTGAGGGGGAGGTAGTCCGCACTTCCTCAAATTAGATTATCGTATTTACTGACTATGGAAACCATAAAGGCTTGATAGAATTGGGAAGTAAAGAAGCATAAGGAAATCATAAACATAATATATATTATATATAAATACAGTTCCATCATAATGGACACCATGATAGGTGGTAGAAGAAAATCGAACAATCATCGTTTCGTGAGGCGTTAGTTTTCCATCACAGAAACATTATGTTCTTCATCCATTAGATGGAGGTGTGTGTAAGTGTAGTTCTAATATATCTCATAACAACATCCTAGTATATTTAGGATATTTGTTTTGTTACAAAAGAAAGGATAAAAAGAGTTTAGGGGTTGGAGAAGTAGAATAAAAGAAAACAACTTAAGAGAAAGTGTTACCTTTAATTTTGGTAACTTCTTTGGTTTGAACAAAAAGGACTTCTTGTAGAGTCTTCTTCCTAATGTAAGGTTTCACGGGGGAGGAGATGGATGTACGGAGCTTAGCTGGGCAGAGGTTGGACGATCCAAAAGGATTGATAGGTGTGAGGAATTGCATAATAAGTGGTCTCCTTTTATAAGGGGGGGGGGAGGGGCTCTTTAGGAAAGTGTGAAATCATTATTTTATTATAAAATTACCTTCAGTTTCAAGAAGTCCAAAACACATTAATGTCGAAGATAAGATGACTCATATTCGAAATAAAATAATCCAATATTAATTGGACAGGTTTTGTATGATATTTTAATCATTTTAATCTTATTTATTTAAATCATTATTAATGAGGTAAATTCTACATCATTATTATGTCACAAATAATTTAATTTATATGATGTATAAAAATTATAAAAAAAATATCAAAATGTAGAAAATCTATTTAGATTTATAATGAATATTTATAGATCAAAATATAATTTATATATCTTCTTATAAAAATTATTTACTAAAAGAGTTTTGTTAAAGTCAATTTTGTCTTTACATTAAATTAATTAATCTAATGTGTCATTGTCTTTCATAAGTGGCTCCATGGGGTCCCAAAATCGACCCAAGGATACCCCTGGTCTTCCATTACTCATCCAATACGTTTAGGACAAGTGTCAAGGTAATTTTGAATTATTATAATATTCTATTAACATTGAATTACAATATTTACCGTTAACCGTAGTAAATAAAAAATTCACCGTAGTTAATATTCATAATATCAAAAAAATAAAAGTAACCTATTAACATAATTTGGACCCACTGATTCCAAATATGGAATACATTTTTCAAAATTCAAAACACAGAAGTTGCAGTAATTAATTTAAAGTTAATCCTGTTGTTAAGCAAACATGTTTTAAAAGTTAAAACATTGCCAAAGATTGAATTTATTTAACCTACGAATTCAATGTAAAATCAAGGATAATGACATACAATATATTAAATGTTAAAAATATATTCTATTTATAATTTGAAAACATTCAATATTATTATTTACCCACAAAATTTATTACGATGAAAAAAGGTTTTTTTTAATTAAAATATAGCGTGTTTTTACTATTCATTAAAATATGAAAGTTATCAGAATAATATGAAAAATTTATCCAAAGTAAATTTTTATATCTTGATTCTGAAGAAGAATTTTATTTTTCCAAATTGAACTTATAAACTTGTCAAAAACTAGATTTAATGTGGGTGCGCCATTAAAAGGCGGTAAAAATGCATTTTTTGAAAAATACTTATTTTACCCGAAAAATTTATTTTTTTCTCTTAACACATTCTAGAAAATGTATAAGATGAATAATAATGTTATAAAATTCAAATTTTAGTTAATACTATTCATAAATCTAGTTCATAATAATATTATAATAATATATCGTTGTTTAATAAACCCGGTATTGTGTACAACACACGCTATCGAAGAAGGTCGTGATTGCGTGTAATGCAAGCCAAGTCAGGGTTGCGTGTTGTGCAAGAATCCTTCATTGTTTCATATAATAGAATCCAACTGTATTTCATTGATACGTTGAATATATATATATATATATAAACACACTCAATGTTGCGTAGAATGACTATTATAAAACGAACTTGAAATTGTGTGTAACACGATCCAAGAATAGCGTTGTATATACTGCAAGCTAATACGGTGTTGCGTATAGTAAAAGCTAAACATGGTGTGGTGTATAATAGAAGACATCAATTAAATTAAAAGAATATTTTTCATAAAATCATGGGGTGTTACAAAGTACCTATGTTGAGATGAAAAATTTATAGCAATGCATGCAGTATGGACATAAGGGATACCTCAAGAGGGACAGAGATGTAGTGTCACACATTCCTAGTGGGTTACCCAGAATCAATGCCCACAAGGCATGATAGTTTCACCTAATGGGTTCAGAAATGTCATGAGGGTCCAGGAATATGGTGCAATGACATGGTACTCTAACATATAGAGTGTCCATGTATCTTTAAAGAAGGTGTTCTTGTAGGATATGGGGCTTTATAAAAAACATATTACTATGTGAAACTTGTATCGTTGCAAGAACGGCCAAGGTTTCATGCAAGAACATCCCTTCCATGCACCTTTCTTAAGATGGTAGTGTTTGGCGAGGATTAAAGAACTATGAGATCATTAAAGGGGGGAACCAATGGGAACATGTCAAACAAGATATCTTTCTTGAGGTCTCGATGTATTTATGATGTCGAGGAAGATCAAACATACTCGTAGTATGCAGATCCATCGACTTTCAGAGAGTCACCCTAAAAATTTGGGGAGACCAACAATACATAGGAAAAAACTGTAGGAATACTGTGAAGTTTTTTTACTGCAGAATATTTATTTCATGAATCAACATATTTGGATGTGTAAAATGATCATGCAAGGGGATAATTGACATCCCATTGGGAATGAAAGAGGATTCTCTATGGATCAAAACATGCATGAAATAGAGTCATCATACACACATCAACCTTGTCCATTTCAAAAGGCCTTCATGGAATGGTATAAGATACATTGTATTTAGTGCATAATTGTTTTCCATGTGTATGATGTGTTTTCTATGCTACATTGAGATCTTGTTTGTGGATTACTTGGATTTATCACTACCTAGTGAGGATGTTCTACAACATATGTCGACTTTGGAATGTAAGAGTATTTTACACATCTCCCATTCTTATTCTCAAACTTCTAATATTTTTCTCACCATCTATCACTATCATTTGATGTTACATCAATTTAGGGTATGGATTCGGTTATCCTATTGTTAATCTTTCTAGATTTTTATATAATATTTCACCAAAAATCTCTTTGTTTGTCCATCCCTCATCGGGTGGTTTTCCACACTCATATGAACATGAGATCTTAGTTCCTTATGAAGTTTTCTAAAAAATTGAGAAGTAAAAAAGGAATCCCTACCAATGAATATTAAATATGGAACTCCAGAATAACTAACAGTATTTTTCGCCAATATATTTCCAAACATCTCACATTTGGTTGTATCATGAATGTGTATACAGTGAGATGACTTGGTCATCCTAACAATCACAACCCATATCAAATGATTTAAAAACTTGGTACCCTAAAACATATCCAATATGTTATTCAAATATCATCCCACTTCTATATTGTCATTATATGTGCCAAAAGAAAACCCAAAGGATTATGATTCTATGCCATGAACTATTGGAATTAATAAAAGTGACAAAGAAATTACTCAATGTATCATCTCATAATAGGCCACAATAATCACCATTACACTTCACAAATCATCTCTTTGGTTAATAGGTGAATATCCCATTGAGGATTAAGGAAATACCCGATCATAGATTTTTTCACGGATAATGGTATGGCATACCAATTAAGAAATCATGGCACAACCTGTATAGAGATTTACCAGTAAGTAATGATATGAGCACAATCTCACTAATGATATGGAATTCTTCATCATGATTATATTCCTAAAGAACCATATTTATTAGATAGGAGGTCCACTAAACAATTTCCATGATAACCTCATCCCTTATTTCTTGAATTCCAATATAAATCCTTGCCAAAAGAACCATCATGGAACACTTCATTGATGAATATTTCACAACATTGGTTGGAAGATTCCCATAAAATGAATTTTAAATGAAATTAAATTTCCCTTGGGTAAATAAAATATTGGAATGAAACTATTTCTGGTAATAAACCCAATAACTATAGAAGATATTAATGTATTTTTTGAGAAGATAAAATAGAAGATCATGTGGTCATATTACATGGTATACCTTTATTCAAAAGGTAATGCTTCCAACTCTTAAGAACATTCATCAAAACTGGAAGTTCAAGGTCATGGGTCAAATAATTCTTCTCAAGTGGCCTAGAAATTAAAAACAAGTACACAACCCAAACATGAAACTGGCGCATCATACAAATTAATATAGCCTTATCTAACCTCTCGTGATTCGACACTAGTGTGGAGGAAAAAAGATGTTCCATGTAATCAAAATAATTATAACATTTTTCTATCACATGATTATTTTAATATCTTCTAATTGAGAGATATAAATGGATAATATAGTTTTGATAAATCATTTAAAAATAAGATATAACTTCTAGCTATCCCATGAATCCCTAAATCTCAAAAACAATCGATGGTTTTTTCAATTTCATCATATATTTTAAATTCTTGAGATCAAATGAAATACAATGATTTGACACTACATGTCCCATTAAACTCACTTCTAAAATATAGGAATCAAACTTTGATTGATTGGAAGGATTTTGATGATTTATAAATATTTCTTTCACTTTTCACATATAATGCACATGATCCTCCTTAAATATTGAGTAAAATAGGATCTCACCCATGATAACAATTTTTAAGGAATAAAGATACTCTGGTATAATCTTGTTCGTCAAAGACATAATCACTATATGATAATTTTTTGAATAAAAAAATCAAAAGGTTCTCATAATGGTCATACATTCTCTGAAATGTGTTTTCATGAATGTAATATTTTTTAATTCTAAAGTTGTGATCTTCTAAGAAAATAAAAATCTTTGAGAACTTTTTCTACCCATGGAACTGTTCAACAAGATCACTAATCTATGTTGATAAAAAATTTCCGGACCATGACATGATTGAGTTTTTAGTAATAAACATATAGGTGATGTGTTCCATCATCTTTATTATCAAATAATATAAGAGATTCCCAAGGTGATACAAAGGGAAATAGAAATATTTTCTCAAACAGATTCTCCAACCAATTCATCATCATGTTCATTTTATAAGGTTCCACATTGTATGGATGAAAATACACTGGTTGTGTACCATACACATAATCAATAGAAAATTGTACATCTCACACCAGTGGAAACACATATTAGTTAGAAGGGAACAAATCAGGAATCCTAAAAATCACTAGAGGGTGATCCGGAATCAATGATTCTCACATCATATCAATATATATCATTAATTTTACATTCCAAAACTCTAAATATCAATTTTGGTATCAAATAAACCTTATTTCTAAATCCATTTAATGATGTGGAAGTCCCCATGGGGAGTCAGAAAAGAGGATTCTAAAAGTTTACAATCAATTTGGGATTTATTAACAATTACCCAATCTATCTTGAAGATAATATCAATTAGATTCATGTCGCGAACATGAAAATCCATGGTAAGATCAATATCTAATAAATAGAAAACAAAATGAATACAATGAAGACCCCTCTATCACTCTTTGTTCTAATGGGTTTTGTAATATCCATCATATAATAAAAAATCTCCATAAGAAGATTTATATGATTCACAATTTGAGTTCTTATAAACATTTGATTTGATTTTTTTGAAATAAAGAAGTGAATAAAGATGAAACTATATTTATGGTACCTCTCATAGTAACTATACCTATACTTAATTCCTCTATAGAATATTACAATGCACAAAGATGGTTTTTTCTGGACGCATGTGGCTGGAACCCATTAGAAATTTATTTATCTGATATTTCCAGAGTAAATTTATGTGTTGACTAGAATGTGATAATATAAAAGAGAAGAATAGATATAAAAAATGTATTTAAGTATACTAAACATCCACATTAACTACATGTCATGTATGTATCTTTGAAAATACATTTTGATTTCCGTGGATTTACAAAATGGAAGAATTTTAAAAGGCCTCTTTCAGGCACTGCCCAAGGTGTTGACGATAAATACATTTAAGATTAACTATGAGACATATTAAACATTCCTTTACCATTATGGGAACACAGTGAACATCCACTGGGTGAAAAAAGTACTCCCTTTAACCTTGACATTCCCTTAAGATCTTGTTCAACCAATAATTCTATCTTTAGGTCATCAATATAAGAAGTGTGCATCGACATGAAAACATGAGAATAAATATAATATCTAAGCCCCAAAATAAATATTATATTCGTCATATTATAATTTGAATCCAAATTTTGGGAAACTCAAAAAATATCATCATACTGGTTCACATATTTCATTAGGATCATGTAAACCTTCTTATGATTGAAAAGGTCCATATCCCATGAAAATAAAATAGAGTAATAATTTTTTGTGAATAGAATATTAGTTTCCTTCCACTTGAAAGCCTCATTCTTAATTTCCATCAGTATTGAATCCGACCACCTCCATATAGGCCACAACAACTTAAAAGTGGCACATTTAATATTATTACTATCCAGATAATCCATGAAATAAACTAAATCAATATCCTCATTAGAAAGTATACAACCTATTTAGGATCATTATATACCTATAATGGATGTCATTTTTGATGAAGGTAATTCTTATCTTGATTCTTAGAGATATTCCTATGATGTTCCACAACTATAAACAAGAGTGATAATGGGTATAGGTTCTTATCCCATATCATGTACAACACACAGAAGAACCTCATTAGGATTCTTGTCCATTAGAGGTTTTTGTTGTTATATTTCACTAAAAGCGTCCTCATGTATCCTATTCAAAAAATATCGAGGATATTATGTTTTACAACATAAAAAATTTCAAACATCGGAAGGGTGCAATGATCAACACTAAAACTAGAAAAATAAGGGAAATTAATCCCATCATTTATGAAAAAAATATTTTCTTTACATATCTAGATATAATGTAGTGAAAATATTATAAGTAATCCTCAAAAAACATTTCCCAAAAAACCCATATTGATATAAGTGTCACTACGATGAGTGTTTTGTAGCCACAAACTTGAAACTACCTCCAAATTCATGTCAATTTTTATCAATAGAATTCTATCATTAAGGGAAGATGCTCAACCAACTTTTATAATAATATTTTATGAACCTTCCGGGATACCCTAGTATATTAATACCTTATCGATTAGTGATATGGCTAGAAGAGAATTTCTAAACCCCATGAGATGGTGACTAACACATAGCATCATAAAATATAAATATTTGAATAGTTTTTCCTTAAGATAGTAGAATATAAAGATATATTTCAGTGTGCTAAATAATCTACAGGGAGATTTTACTAGAAATATAAAATAAATATCCACAACATAAATAGTACATCATCAATGTTCTGAATCATTGATAAGTCAAAATCAATGTTACGAGGGAAACATTACTCCAACGCCTGGGGGATAAAGTTTATCCACCCACTCTAAAAGGTGATTTCACATTACTAGGATATTAATGCATATAATATAACAATTAATAAATTAAAAGGTAGGATGTGAGGTAAAAAAATTGTATGGCCTCACCAATTTTACCACAATAACATTACATAATAAAAAAATAATTCTTTCAATCTTAATAAAAGCATAAATGAAAATACATCTTTATATTTTCGAACTAAACATGCATTTAATTTCACTGATGGAAAAAAATTCAATCCTGGCATAAAAAAACGTTATATATAAAATGTTTTAAATAATTTAATAGTCAGGATTAATGAAGTTTCCAAAAAATTAGCATTTATAATAAACCATACCCATAAGAAACATGGTCATCATTCCGAAGTATGTTTAGTTTCTAGTTATTGGTTCCTTTCAAATAACATAATATTGATGATAGAAATTTTGTGTACACATGTCCTTAAGGATAATGCTGAATTAGACTAATTAATATCCTATTGTGACAAGATAAGCTAAACTATTTTTTTATGGTTTTAATTTCTTATATATTTCATAGGAATTAACAAACTAGTGTACTTGTAAAGAATATCCCACTAACTACCCAGTCTCACATGTGTTAAATCAATCAATCAATAATGGGAAAATCATTTCGAATTTGTTTGAGTTTTCTTACCCATTTCTAGTATTAGTATTACAATTTCATTCCAAAAAACTAAAATAGTGTTTTTTCAACATTTCATATTTTATCAAACCAAAATAGATCTTCTTTTTTATAATTTCAATTAATTTTTTTTCTCAAAATAAATTCATAAATAATTCCACAATTTCAATTATTTTATAAATATTCCCCAATCTTTGATTTCATTGGAATTGTGGATTTTTTTCCAAAATAAATACAATATAAATTTTAACCACAATAAGAATTAAATTTGGTTTTTTAGAAATAAATTATTGTAAAATATTAAACCATATGAAATTAAATTTTTATTCAACTATCCAAATAGAAACATAATAACTTACATTTTTTAAGGAATAAAAATGATAACAACTTGACTCTATAGTTTAAAATTAAGTCATAGATTATAATAAAACTCAATATAGAATCAATATTAAATAGTTCCATGTTTTTAAACATAAATCCAAAGACATTATGTCAAACCTTATGGAGGAAATTGAGAGAGATATGAGAAAACTACTTATCTGGAGAGTTGAACTGCAACAAACACAATGATCACTCATCGAACAAATTATTAGGGGGAAGACTAGTACTCCAAAATAGTTTAGTAAGATTATTTAGGTCTAGATAATAAAATCCTATATGAATGGAAATGCAATTTTATTTTGAAATTTTATTTATAGAGAACACTAGAGATTTTATATAGTGTTTAACCCAATTACACATTGTGAAATTTCTGAGTCCCATATACTATGAAAAACACATCTCTTCTAACTAAAAATATGAAATTTAAAATTTATATGTTGTATATGTTGTACATGATGTTTATAATTTCAATCCATAATCAAATTTCAAGGAATAATATATGAGATCATTACACATCATTTAATCTAATTACATGGGAAGTGAATCCTTAGTATACCAGAAAATGTTTGGTTTTATTCGGATAATTGCCAAAAATATTGGACTTCATGATTACATGTACCTCCAAATTCCATCACAAAACTACTTAACCAATGAAAATGAAAAAAGTTTTGAACATACATGATAGAAATATAAAAGGGGGTCTCATATTAAACTTATTAATATAAAAACACATTCTCATAGATGAAATTTGTTTTTCAAAAAATTGTTTTTTTAATATTAGTAATGATTTTATATAAAAATGATGTATAATAATAATTATTATTTATATAATAATATTATTTATAATTAAAGGATACTTATGATAAATTATTATCAAGTTAAATATATAATATTATGTTTAATTGAAATTAAATTAACATTGTTGTAAAAATCTACATATGTATGTATTTACTAAAAACTATATCATTTTATATAAATCCTAAAAATTCAATCATAGAGATTACGGACATGACGTTTTATCAAATTTAATTAATTTTCGAATAAAGAATTTATTTGATGGGTGTAAATTTAAAATAATTTTCATGTAATAAAATCTGATAAAATCAACATTTGAATAAAACCATTTTTTAATGTTTACAATGAATTTACTTAAAATTAAACACGTATTAATTATGAAAAAATTCATAAAATTTAATTTTGAAAAAAAATTATGCATATTTTTTTATAAATGGTTATTATTATTAATTTCATCAAAATTTATGCATATGTTAAAATGGTTTTCTGTATCATTCATTCTAATTTATTATGGAGTAATTTATTGAACATTATCAAAAACATCTCAAAGGTGAAGCATATATAATATTTTTTTACATTCTAACCTGTTTAAAATGAATTTATAAATTGAAATTCTACCAATCAATTTTTTTTAAAATCATTTCTTAATTTAATCCCCGAGTTCTTATATAGCTTCCAAAAATTTATAATTCCTCCAAATAACTATTACCATGTTAGTAGTATTATTCCATATATCATTTTATTTTTCTTTGAAATATATATTGGATCCTCCTCATAGGAAACAAAATTTTTCAATAGTATAACCTTTGATTTTAGTACATATGATTGATGCGGATTACAACCCCTGAAGAGAGATACATGGAACACATTATGATGATGAGATAATTTTTTTGGGAGTGGTATGTGATAAGCTGTTGAAACTACTCTATCATGAATCAAAAAATGAAAAATATACCAATTTCATGATTTCCATTCATTCTAAATCTCATAACATTCTATAATGTCTAAATTCACATGAATAGATTCTCACCATCATTATAATCTAGATCACCCTAATAACTATAATAAAACAATTTTTTTATCTAAAAGAGGCCATGATGTGATGTAAAATGGATATAATATTATATAACATTTCCTATTTATCATAGTTCCTAGTATCTTTATTTCACAAACTTTATCACATCATATTATTTTTAAAACCTTGTTCTATATATAGATTCATAACAATCAATATGAAACATTGGGTGAAAGTAATTCCATTAAAAAACAAAATTTGAGGAAGGTATGGATCCAAAATAACATTTAAATAGATAAAATAGCATATGAACATATTCTCTTGTGTTTTAAATGTTCTCATTTATTGAAAGTATTTCTACGGATGATAGGAAACATTGAAACTTAAGTTTGTATCAATATAATAGTGATGACTCTCTAGAACGTCAATGTAATACTCAGATATGGATTAGATAAAAAATAATTTTTTATTCTATGGAACATTACCAAATAATTTATTTATTTCCTTGGATGATTATTAGGATAGAAATATTATATATTGGTAATGAAGTGTATTAAAATTATATGGTGATTTAATACAACCTCATTAAAATTATGGCATTTATATGTTTTGTCCTATCTTATAATGAAATATATGGTGATCTTTTTATGATATTAATTATGTTATAGGTAATAGATGTAACATCCCTAGAGACATTATTTCTTTCATCCATAACAAGATGACATACCATGAACAAATATGCATACTACATAATATAATTATTTATTTTATCCCACAGTATATACACATTTATATCCCTATATAACTTTTTTCATCCACGATAAATATAGAATGATAAGCTGATAGATTATCCAAAAATTATATTCTTCATGTGTTGTATTGATGGGATACATACTATTTTATTTAACCATATATTTCAATAAAAAACTGTGTTGAAATCATGAATATTTTTGAAATTCTTTTGTAGCATCACATCCACCTTCTGTACCTATTTAATATGTACATGTATTGGTGGATAAACACTTATTTGAGAAATATAATACTTCTAAAAATAATTTAATATTTCATTGAATATCCTATTCAAATCCATAAACATTATATCTATTATGATAATAATAAAAAATAAGCTAGAATGATCCTTTCAAGTCAAACAATCATCAACCTTGTTATTTTAAGGGTGGTATTTTAATTAATTTTCTTAATTATTAATCAACTCCAACAATCTTATTTACTCAATATTTAACACATTAATGTTTAAATATATATCTTTATGACATCATTATTTCTATTTTATGTTAACAAATTATGAGGACATGCATTATAAAGGTATTCAATCACTTGTACATTTCTCAAGACCTATTTTAAAATCCATTGTTCAAAAGGATTTGATGTATTGCGCACCAATACATTATAAGGGATGTTGTTTCCCACATTGGGAAAATATTAAATATTAAATACATATTACTAAATCCTTCCAAAATAAAAGTATGGAAATAGTTACCATAGTTAAAATTATATTAATGATACGATGTCATAGATATGAACTATTATATATATTACAAGATTCTATAAATCCCATATAAATTTTTGATACAATTGATTTAAATATTACTAGTTGGGATATCTAGTTTTTTATTTTACCCATTGAGGTGGTTTGGAATTTGGATTTAAAATTGAGCCTCAATTAGGTTCCCAATGTATTATTTGATATAAATAATCAAAACCCACATAGTATGTGGGAATAATTACGAGTTACACCCCAATTAGAGGCCCATAATAATGGTTATTTCACCATGAAAACATAATTAAAATTTCATCTATATAATTCGACATAAAATTTTGTTGGCATGGAAAACCAGAGAGAGAATAAGATCAGTCCTTCTTTAGGACAATATACCAACAGACATGAAATAAGGAATTACATAATAAGAATACCTGGATATGATTCATGTGTCTTAAAATGGGTAATATCAGGAAATAAATTTGGAATTACGCATGGTCTTCCCAAAGGTACCAAAAATAGTAAGTAGGTTAAGTGTTGGAATGTTTTCGGTCTTGCACCTAAGAGGAAGACAATATTTCTAGAATAATTCATAGAATCTCTAATCATGATAATTTGGATGTTTGGTTGGGGATTTCACCTATAAGGATTTTTAATATTCCATACCCATGATATGGATCTCGAATAATGGGGATTTGGGGGTTTGGTCAGGTCTCGAACCTGAGAGGATTCCTATGTTTCTATAACCTTGATGATTATCTCAACATGGGGTGATTAAAGGATTAGATGGGGAACAAACTTATGTTGATGGACATGTTTTTTGACCAATGATTATTTTCTCCACTTAGTGGTAAATTAAATATTTTTTGGGCTTACACCTAAGAGGAATCCCATGTATCTGGTGACATGATGAGTAAATTGACTCATCGTCATTAAATTATTATTTGGGAATGCACCATGGATAATTTCCATGTTTCTGAATCCATGATGTGTATCTTGAATCAGAGAGATTAATGGTTTTTGGGGGGATTAAACATATGTGGATACCCATGATTTTAGAATAATTGTAACTATCTCGATTCAATTGTATATTGATGGGTTGTTTTGGGATTACACATTGGAGGATTATCACGTATCTAAGACCATGATGGGTGTTTCAACTAATGGGTATTTTATGGTTTCTGTAAATATTACTCCTTGGAGGATTCCTATATTTATAGAACCATGAGGAGGATCTTGACTCAAGGAGATTTTGAGGGTCTGTTTGGGATTCCACGTAAGAGGAGGCACATATTTGTATTTCCACCACAATCCAATCAAAATATGAGTAATTTTTATTTATATGATTTGGTATTACACCTTTCATGATTCATATGCGATGTTAATTTGGTCACTCTATTGAAATGATCTTCACTAACCTCTAATATCATGTGAGACATCGAATCTATGAGAAACAAAAGAATGGGTAAGATCTGGAAACCCCACAATCACATTAATATTTTAGTGGAATGGGATGGGGATGTGGAATGAAAGAGAATTATACCCATGGAAGACTATGGGAATACTCCATTATGTATTCCCAATCATTTATGTTGACAAAGTGGTCTCATAGGGTGGTTTTAATATGTGGGTCCTAGGTGCGTTAAGGGTTTCATACATAGGAATGTATAGAGTTAGATGAATGTGAATTACCCAAGTATTCCTTATTGCAGATAAGGATTCCTCAATGTATGAAGACCTAGGTGAGATAGATTTTTATTTACTTGGTATGATCATGGTGAGACAAAAGTGTTTCACCCAGGTAATTTCTGTGTGAGATAAACAATAATTTACCTAGTAAGGACAAGGTGAGTAAAAGGTGCTTCACCGAGGTAAGGCATGGGTGTGTAAAAATTTCATTTCCCATGTAAGGCCTAGTTCGTCAAACAGTTCTTCCCTAGTAAATGATTATGAAAGATAGTTATTCTGAACCAAGGTAAGGCTTGATAGATTTAACGTTGATTCACCTATGTATGGACATGGTGAGATAGAGGTTATTGTCATAAGCAAGGCCTAGTAATGATGATGGTTATCCACAATGTTATGTCTTGGGTGAGATGATGGTCTCTTGTATAGTGTGGGAGTGTTTTATTTTGAAATACCTCTTAGTAGAATAAAAACTAGGGAAATAGATCATGGGAAAATCTTTCCTCCCATCTTCGTGGCTCTCCTCATGTTTCCTTTAATGACTACAGCCGTGTTTAATTTCATGAAAGGGACCTTTGACCAAGTAGTGTTGAATGTCGGGGATGGTTCATATAAAGATTTCTACTATTATAGACTATAAAGGACCCCAATATGTTTCAAATTTCTAATTCCCTTATCTTTTAAAGTCTTATGGATCTAAATGAGGGTTTTGAGGTCATTGGTGAGACATTTGGGTGAGAAAAGATTCAAGTGGTCTCTTCTTTTCTATTATATCTATCTAAGGATCCCAGGGGCGTTATTTATTGTAAAAACTAAGGACCCTTTGAAAAAAAGATCATTAATTCAGGTTTTTCTTTATAGGGTATCTCACAGGAACATATTGATGGTTTTATCTACTCATTTCTAATCACACATGTTTTCCATGTGTGACATATTTTTTGGAAATTGGGCTCTGTGAAAACAATAAAAATTAAGGTGATTAATAAAATGTGTGTGGGGGATTGGTCACCTACCTAAGTGATATCTCAAAATTATATATAAATTAAATATAACTTATAAAAACCTAACAATAAAATAATAAGCCAATTTTGGCTTCACAAGTAGCCAAGTCAAAGCTTGTGAAGAAAAATATGCACTAATAAATTGATGAAAACCCTATTTAGGAGATTTTATATTCAAATTTTCCTAAAGACCCTTACAACTGGTTTTTAATGATGAGACAAAATTTTATTTGAAATTTTTAAAATCCATAACCCAATTCATGAGGGATATTCACACCACTATTTCTATGTATTTTCAAACATTTCCAGGGAATCTACATCCATCGGTAAGGGAAAATTAATAAAGAAAAAAGGAATGATATCTTATTATTCTTTATAAGTGGATGTATATCATCTCAAAAGCATCATTTCATGTCATAGGGAGGATTATATCATTAATTTTATGGAAATGTGGGTGGAATGTATTTTTCCATTCAATCAATATAAAATAATCTCTTATTAGTAGTATATATTTCACACCTCTCTCCATAAATATTATTCCTCTAAATCATTAATGATAATATAACTACTAAAAAATTCAAATAATGACTTGGGAAAAATTTCACTTGAACCTTAATTTTCCATGATCCATTTGATATCTCAATATTATTCTGTATAAGAACCCCATTTGTGGACACTTTTTCAATGAATCAGTCTAAACAAAAAATAGTTATCTACTTATGTGAATTGTGGTAATATTTACAATAAAAAAATGTCTAAATAGTAATTATACATTTCATTTAAATTTACCAATTTAGAATACCATAACCCACTTTCCATTTAACATGTTGTATGGATATGGATGTATTGAGAAATCATTATCAATCAACGGATAATATTCATCCAATCAAAGAAAACTGTAAACCCTATTCCAATTGGTAGGTTTAGGAAAAAAATTTAAAAATTACACCTTTTATGGATCAACCGATATAACATCTCTTGGTATTATTTGATCCAAAAACAATTTTATTTTCAAAAATTAAAAAATGGTATTTTATTAAAAAATTATACATTTTTAGTTTCTTCTGTTAAATCTCCAATGCATTTTCATGCTCTCACTTACTCGTAAAATATGTAATAATATTTTCAATAAATACTAAAAAAACAAATTAATTATTTATAAAAAGAAATAATTAATTTAAACTATAATTATAATGGATGCATAATTAAGAAAAAAAGGATCAACATAAATTTATAATTTCTATATGTTGAATCTGTGGTTTTCCATGGTTTGTATTTACTATATATCCTTAAAAAATATAATCTATATCAAATATAAATCATTAAAAATATATATATATAATCAAAATTTATAAAACAAATTATTAATATTTGGTTAGGAATAAATATCATTTTTACTGATATACATGTATCCCTGATAAATAATACACAGTCACATTGATCTATAATTTTTTATTACAACCATAAAAGTTTTTACCATGGTGAAAAATTTAGCTAAATGTATCCCATAACAAGATTTTTCTATTTTTTTATCGAATTACAAAAACACTATTGGGTTTAATATATATATTCTAAGTGAAATTGTTGTAGCTTTGGGTATGAGTTCTGCTAAAAGAATAACATAATGGTTCAGAGGAAGACTTTGAATCCCTTATACAAAGTCATATAGAATATCATGTACAATAGTTATATAACTTATTTTGTGTCTATCCCAATCAATGGAATATAAATTTAAATTTCATTAACGCAGAACTCTTGGATTTTATTCAATGAAAATAAAAATTACATTTTAATCTTTGCTAATGATTAAATGTGAAATAGTTTTTTCCATTAAAACATAATAATATCAAACATAAATTATTTGTTAACTTATAAACTCAAAGAACATTTATTCATGGATTTTTATAGAATTATAAAAGAAACTTACATAAACATAACTAATTAATTTAGGGGAGTATCATTCACATAATAAAAAACTTTTCACTTTCCATATTTTGTATTCAAAATCTATATAAACCTTCATCACATATTAAATTATTCTATAATAAAAAATTAATCATCATTCTTAAAAACCTAGGTAAAATGAATAATATTCAGCGGCATATTATATGCTCACTATATGTAAACAATGTTATTAATAGTATAATGTAATCAGTGAGTGCACAAATGAATAAGTGTATGAAAACATAATCATATTTAATTTACATAAACATATACATACACATTAAAAATGGATCATTATTTATGAAACATGGAATAAATCATTTACAAAGGAAAGAGTCAGGAAAATCAATAATCTAGAGCAATTTGATGTCAATATTCATTATAGGTATCAATAAAACCCTATAAGAAGCATAATAATTTTTTTTGGTTATATTTGATCATTAAATTCATAAAAACTTTAATCCCATGTTAGAAATAATTGTAACCTAGGTAAATCCAATGGAGAAAATCTCTAATTACTCCAAAGACTTTTCCTGTAAAGAAAAGAAACATTTCTCAAGGCATTGGAGCACTATCTGGGATCACCCATCATATAATATATATATGGATAACCATTTTCAATCTAGGTGAACTAAAAATGTAATCTATATCACGCTCAAATATGATGCATAATGAGGATGACCTCATCATATAAGATATATCATCCTCACATATAATATCCACGCATCGTTCATGAATTAGAAATTTATAATCATTTAATCTTGAAAATAAAAATAATAATTCTTTAATTGTTTCATTATTCAATTTTATAAAATAAATGGGTTCCATGTTAATCTCATAATCCATCCAGAGGAAAAATAAGGATATTATTATTAAAAAATCCCAACTATATTTCATTCAAAATAATGTTATGTTTATGTTTATGAATGGAAAAACCAATAAAATAAAATTAATGCATTCTTGGGGGAAGTAAGAATTCCACACAAAATATGAGTTAAAAACTAAAAAATAATAAATCATTTTGGAAAACCCTTTTCATAGAATATAAAAATAAAAAATTATAAAGGAATAACCAAGGAAAATAATTCTCATTATGTTGAAACAATTCATTCAGGTTCTATATGTTAAAAATAAAAAATTCATTTCAATAATATAGAAAACTATGTCAACAGTTATCCATTTGGAAGAAACTCTAAAATATCATTGAAATCCTTTAAAAACGTCCAATGCAATGGTAAATAACATCAGGAAAACATTTATATATATATAACAACATATTTGATATTATTTTGGATGGTATGGATATAGAATAGATTGATATTTTATTTTAAAACAGTTATAATATATGAACCACACAAAAATGTAATTTTAGATGTCTCATTAATAAATAACTAATAAATATATAATTAAAGATGTAAACCACATTAATAACCAAAATCAGTTTAAATATATTTGGTTCATGACATTAAGAGAAAATGATATCCATCCATGGAACCATGAACACAAAGAATCTTGGATTGAAGGGTGTTTTATCATAAATGCTTTTTACATTGGTAATTTTCAATCGTATTCCACGATAGAATATAAAATCAAATAAATCATAAAGTATCATGAAAAGGATGATATTCATGAAATAACATATCATTATGGAATTATATAACATCATAAAATCAGATGGGTGGGTATCATAAACATATGTCTCAGTGAAAGTGATTTTTAAATGAATAACCCCATCAAAGTTCATACCATGGAAATAAAAATTAATACATGGAGAGATTATGCGTAATAAATGTAAATCCAAAACATTAATTTGTAAACGTAGAATAAAATTTTTTATTTAAATTCAACAAAAATTATATAATAAAGATGTCAATAAAGAAGATTTAAACCCCAATAAAAGGAAATTTTTTTAAGAAAAACCTTACCACATGGTAATATTCAAATATATTATCCTAGAACTATATAAATCATACTGTGAAATAAAATATGATAATTTATGATTTATTAATGATATATTATGTATAAGTATATTATATAAACCATATTAATGAAATTACAATAAGAAATATAATGAAAATTAATTAAGAACACATTACCTCAAGTCTCGAATTACCGTGATTCTCATTTAACGTCTATATAATAAACTCACATAAGTTATTATAATTATTAAGAACCGTTTTAGGACCAATAAATTTTCTTTAAATAATAAATTTCTTGTATTTTGATTATATATTTAATCTTTTATTTCCATGTTATGATTCTGTAGAATGTTCTCTTCAGAAATCCACAATGACATATATATGTTGATTGAGGTAAAAGAGGTATTTATTCCATCATCAATAGAAATAAATTCCAAATATAATTGTAATTTTTTAAAATAAATTATACTTTTTAAACAATTCATTACATAATGTTATAAATTAAGAGCAATAACAAAATAATGGAGATTTTAGTCCATGTATGTGCATGATTAATAATTCATTTCTTCAATGATCACTATAGAAAGAAATAAAGAATTGATTTATATTTTTAAATGATAATAATAATAAATATATATTATCATTTCATAAAATATAATCATATATATATAATCCATTTTATGTGTTGATGAAAAATATATCACATTTCTTCTTAGATGTGGAAGAAGAAATACTCACACAGACAGTGTTATCATTTTATGTAAATGGAATGGTGATGAAATGTATAAAAAATTATATTTTTCTAAAGATAAATATGTCATTAAAATTATATATAATAATTTATTCTATTATAAAAATGATATTTAAGAGGAGGTTATTAAAAATAAATTATTTCAGTTCAGAAGATGGTAGTCCGTTGTAGACATGAATGATTGATTCATTTATAATTTGATAGATCTTGGTGGTAGACATTGGTTATTCCACTGACATAATAACATACCATTATATAATAGATACTGGCAATATTACTTTATAATGGATTATTAAAATTTTAATGTTGAATCAAAAAAACATGTGGTATAAAAATATACAGCTTATTTTCAAAAAATCCATTTCATTACACCATAAGACCTATAATATTGTTATTGTACCCAAAATAAGGCCACTATAACAAGTAAAATTTTTTGGAAAGTATAATGAAATATATTTTATTGAAGAACACTCAAAAGATAAGAACTTAGTTGTTGTTTATTTAAATCTATTTTAGAAATTGTCATGAAATAAATCCAACGTAAAAAATATAATATATTGGTTGTTTTTTTAAAACACAGCTATATTTTTTCTTAACAATTATAGGAAGTTTCAATTAAACCACCACAGTATGTTTTGAAACCCCATAATAATATCCCTCCCTTTGTCCCTCTATATGATCCTGACCCTATAATACCCCTCCCCCAACCTCCTCCTCTTGTGACCCCCCTTCTCGTGACCCAACTCCGACCTCCCTCTGCCATGAGACAATGTAAACCCCCTTCTGCACTCTCCCATGTGGTGACCTGACCCCCATGATTGCAATGTGGAATCCACCCACCCACCATGACCTCCCTCTACCCTGTAATAATGTGGACCCCTCTTTAACATCGCTCTCCCTGGTAGTGACACAGGCACCCCAACCCCCCCCCCCCCCCCGCTTGGACCTCCTTATGCTCAGATCACATCCCCTCATGGGTGGAAATTCCAAACCCCACCCCCTCTGATGTCTCTCCTCATGGTGTGGTTCTCCTCCTTGGAAGTGATGTTGAACCCCCACCCCACCCCCTATAGACACCCTTTTAGTAGCTCATTTCCTCTAGTAGGTGGCTTGAATTCCCTCCATGGTGACAATATAGACCCCCATCCCTTCATGGTTGCATTATCCACCTAAATGTTTTTTCCCAAATATGTTATATTTTTTTAACCTCGTCATAAAACCTTTTATTTTTGGGGTCCCCTAAACATAAAAATTGATTTAACATCATCAATTTTTGACCTTTGATGTTATAATTAAGTATAATAATATATGAAAACATAAAAATATCTGGTTATTATTTTTATCCAACCAATATTGTGTGATAACCAATTAAATTAACTTTTAATTCAAATTTTTAAATGGTTTCTCTTGGTCTTAGTTAGACCATTATAAATGGTTCCATCATTGATAAATGCAGATAATTTTTCAATGGAATGATCCCTTCAAATTTAAATGTATAGGGTAGAATACACCAGAACATTAATATCGTATAATAATTATATCATCTAAATATACAATATGGAAATTGATATATCTTTATCATCATTAAATTAGTCATTGTTTTCCACTCTTCAATCGTTAAATGAAAATTGTGTCTAGAATGTATCTTAATTCAAAATCTAAGATCATGATTCTTATTCTATTCCATATAGAACCTTTTTAACCTAAAAAATAATCTTATTTGTGCCAATAAGGAAACTTCATCTAAAATATTCAATTTTGGAAAACATATTTGATATCTTTTAGAATATTCGTGGGTGTCCTTTTTTCTAAATTTTTTAGATTATCTAATTTTCATCATTATTCATAAATGATTTTAAGATATTATGGTATATTTAATTCATGATTTTATATTAAATGTTCTGTAAAAAATCATTATTTGATTTATCCCATTTTCAACTACAGTTGTCATGAAAGATCCATTGGCGATGCTGGGTGTTATTTTATTTTGATTGTACCTATTTGATTTAAAATTTTATTTTTATACCTCAAAATATTTTGAGAATACAATACAATATATTTTGAAATTTATTTTATTAATTTACCTCTAAATACAACTTTGTATGACAAGGGTTAGGAAGTATTTTTAGATTATGAAATTTTAGTGGATGGTTGGAAAACAATGTCCAGGTCTTGATTTTATATTTATGGGATGGTTGAATGGAAACTAAATATTTGATAATTGGATATTGAAACAGTTTCTTGCTCAATATGTATGTTTTATTTTCCAGGTTTAATGAAATTTCATGGGATTTCAAGACAATTACAATATTGTTAATGAAATTCAATGTGTCCCTGTAGAGGATAATTCATTTTTAATTTCATTAATTGACACATTTAGTTTTACAGAATACAATTTCCAATATATTATTAGATCAAGAGAATAATATCTTGATCCTTAGATGGTTAATGTTTCCTAGAAACCTAGAATGAAAAATTCTCTTTTTTAAAAATTACTTGAAGAATGGAAATAAGAATTATATAATGGGTGTTCCAAGTATTTGATGTTGTCTTTTCTACCTATGTTGTATCATATTGAGTATCTCCTTAAAAATATTGATAATGTAATATCAAAAATTTCATAGATTCTTCATGATGAATTTAGTTTGACTAACATCCATACATTATTTAATGAGTTTAATACAGTTATAAAAAACATGGATTTGATTTTAAAAAGATACATAAATCCCTAATGATTTCATGATTTTCTGGGGAGAAGCATATGATAAAGAAAAATGTGAATAATGTAATACAATATAATGGGAGTTCATGAAAAAAAATTACAGTACAAATCAATGAAATCTTATATATAAATAAAATAAGAAATCTCCTAAAATGATGTTGCATTAATTTCCTCAAAATCCATGTTAGAAATTAATTTTCAAGTCATATAATGTCACGTATGACATGAAGTGACATGATAAGGATAAGAAAAATTTCTTGTTGACACATCCAAAATATTTAACATCATTGATTATGTTATATTATCTATATCCTTTTTTTTTAAACCTTGGAATATACATTTGGGATTGTTTTCAGATGGTTTTAACCCTTTTGGTACTTTATTTAATAATTATAGCATTTGGAAAACTGTTGTTATCCCCAATAATCTACCAAGATGGATGTCTATGAGGAAGATTGTTTTAACTATTTTGATGATAATTCATTTAATCTCAATTTCTATAAATGAAATTTTTCGTATACCTTCATTCTATACTCAATTAATTGTTATAATTATGGCAGGATGGTGTGGAAACATATAATTCTTCAATGAGACAACTATTTAAAATTCATGATTCCTAGTGTGGAAAATTAGTGACATTATAGGACTATTAAAACAATTAAAATTACACTTTTAAGATACATGAGTCATATGCACCTCAATCCATTACACGATGTACTCATTATTACTCAAAGTGTTTGTTATCAATTTAAAATTGACATTTTAGTTCTAAAAGTGTGAATAAATAAAAACCAAAAAATCATGTTTGAATTTTCATAATAATTTATTATTTTTATTTAAAAATGTTTTTTATGTATAGGAATCAATATAATATAAAACTGGTGTATGATGTTATTGGTATGTATCAAAGTGCATGTTTCCAGTTTAAAATGACATTTTTGTAAAAGGACTATTTATTTACTCAAAACTGAGAAAATGCATCTGGATTATTTTGATACTTTTGAAAAATCATAAATAAGTCATTGAGGATATGTAAGAGTAAAATGCACCTTAATACAATGCTATGTGTGATAGATATGACTTAATGTACATAATTTAATTTAAAAATGATATAAATTTTATTAAAAAGGAAAACTAACCAACACAAAACTGAGAAAAAGATGTTGGATTTACCTGAAATTCAGGGACTATGATCATATATTGTGTTGTGAAATTTAGAAACTGAAGACACATCAATCTAAATTACAATTTTCTCAGGGTAGTTGTAAACACATTTTTTGTGTTCCAAAACACAAAAATCTATGTGTAATGGTCAAAAGCATAGAAAATGACCTTATATAGATGTGGGATCATAGGACCACAACTGTTGATTTATTTTTCAAATGTGCACAAAAAACATCAATATGACATGCATTGTGTTCAGAATTACGTAGAAAACATGTTAGGACCCACCCCCGGGTCTCATTCCATAATCAAGTAGTATCAAAGGAGTTCAGTTCTACCTTAAGCAACATGAGTCTATGGTTTTTTCTGGGAATTTTTTTGAATTTATTTAGTTTGACATTCAGCGTCGAGGAGTCTGGTGTTAGTGAGGGGGCCGACATATCCCCACACTAAGACCCTGAATTCTTCTTTATGACATGATACATGAAAACATTGGTTTCATGTAACATATAGGAATTGAGAGTGTTCTCATTCTTTTTTGAATAAAAATCATCTCACCAAGTATAATCTATTGATTGTGGTTCATTTTGATCTTTCTTAGGATGCCTCCCGATATACAACTAGCAAGGATTATGGTACATTACTGGGAGGATAATACACCTAGAGACGAGGCATCAAATCAAGGAACAATACTAGAGATGGCCCGACTTGGTGGTGCACTAGTGTTACCACAACCCATCGATTAGCAATTCCTACCATCCTTATACGTTGAGTATGAACGCAGGCTGAGTGCCTTAAATGAGTTCTAGAGGCAGAGACCTCCCATGTTAAGGGGTGATACAAACCCCCAGGTGTCCAAGGATAATATTGAAGTAGTTACATGAGTATTTCATCTGGTAAGGACGCATCTCAACCAGATGATGATCATTTCCAAAAGACTTGTTCAGAGATCAGTGGGTAGATGGATAATCTTTACGATCCAAACGCATGAAAAGGTGTCCCTAACCTGGATAGACTTTAGAGCCTTTTCAATTAGGATTTATTTACGGTGATTTTATTCTTTGTTCATATACATTAGCTACTTCACCTATTATAGGGTAGCATGACTGTAGCAGAGTACTCAGCGAGATTCACCACGATTTCTCGCTACACTCCATACATGGTGTGTGACCCATTATTCTAAGCTCAAGATTTTGATTAGGGACTACACTGAGAGATCTGGGTATCCATGGTCATGATTTACATTCCTACTCAGGCTGGGGTTCTAGAGAATGTTCTACTTGTAGATAGCTTCCTGTCAGAGAATGAACTATCAGCAGGAGAAACCAGAAAACACAAGGGGGCGGAGTCTTCGCTAGTGGGTAGTGGGCAGCTAACATGGACACCCAAATGGGACAAAACATTTAGGGGATGATCGTGGGTGATAGGGTCAGTGGTACGCGGCCCCTGGGGTAGTGGGAGTCAGTATAAATGTAGGATGCGCTACTCATATGACGTGTAGGTTCACAAGGCTCATGGCTTCCCAACACATTGTGTATACAATCAAGGGATGGTCAATGGATTTTTGAGGCAGTGATATAGGATCAAGATGGGTGGTCCGTAGGGAGGCGGATGTGGAAGGGGAGAAGGTAGAGCATCTGGCGATGGGCAGAGGATTGTGGTACTACCACCGCCTCCCATAGGTTGTCCAACACAGGTTATGGATTACAGTGGATAGGGGTGAGGCCAGCTTCAGGAAATAGAGTCGTATAACCACATTGCTCCATATACTATTAAAGGTAAATTTTTGTCTCCTCTGCCTTATCTACCATTATTATATACATAGGCTACTGTCACACTTTTCTTATCATGGACTCTGTTCGAAGATAATATATTTTGGTAGATCCTTTGGATCGGTCCATATGATTAGAGACTCCCATGGAACGGGATTAAGAAAACAAACACTGGTTCTAGTAGTGTGAGCTTGCTATTGTATGTGAGATCTATGACTAGGATATCCTAGTAGCGGCATCGAGCCATAACAACATTATTGTGGGTATGAATTTGTTAATAATAGTCCATGCGATGATTGAATACATTAGGTGAAGAGTGCGTTGTGTCTTTCAATATGGGACCAGGTTCTCCTTTACTAGTGAAAATGGAATTCTTTCAGAGTATGACGGATTTTCGTGGAGGATGGTGCAGCCGATCACTCACCAGTTGGCTAGAATTACCCTTGGTGCAGTGGATAAGAGGAGTCCCCAGTTTCCTATAGTGGTGGATGAATATGAGGACATATTCCCTGAGGATTTTTTGGGATAACCTCCTCATAGAGAGGATGAATTATGTATTGAAATGTACCATAGAGAAGCACTGATATCCACACTAGCATATCGGATGGCAACCATTGAACTTTGTGAGTTGAGGGTACAGTAGGAGGAACTACAGTGAAAGGACTTCATGAGGTCCATTATTTCCATTTGGTTAGCCCCAGTAAAATTTTCCATGAAGGAAAACATAAGTTTGAGGCTGTTTCCCTTGGAATCTGGGGATGACCGCCTTGATGGGAGGTTCAAACATTCCGATCGGTTTATAACGGGTTTGTTCGTAGAACTGGAAACATCCAATGATTCCACATCCATTCAGACGTACTTTAAAAAGGTAGGTGCTCATTAGTTTGTGGAATGATGAGGCTTATGAATTTGAATTGGTCGAGAGGATGGGAGGTTGGACTCATCACACCTTTTGAGGGGAATTATTGTCTACTCCGTCACTCTCTTTATAGATTTAAGTTATGTTCATGAATCCTTATTACAAGACCAAGTATAAAATGAGCTTTCTTCAGATCTGACAATCAATGATTAAATATGTAGGAAAATTAGAGAATCTTTTGTATGTATTCGAGGTTCTTCATCGATAGAGAATCATCGGTATTTATTAGAGATTATTGGTCAATGGTACCCTTAGACACATTAATACAGAAGTCTCTTTTTCATTATGATGACCATGCTGGTTTTAAAGCCACTCAGTGGGGCACTTGAATTTTATTTTCATTCAAAAGGACATGGATTATTTTAGAGTTGGGATCGAACCCGTAGATGGGCTACCTACATATCCTTTGTTTAGAAAAGGAATCAGAACCCACGTAGTTCGAGTAAGGGAGTATGATATTTATGATTGATGGATCAAAGAAGGATGTCACAATTACTTTTACTCTCTAATCTCACGTGAGTCATGCTCGGTGTGAGAAACAACAGGTATTAGTAAAAATTAGACTATTGTTCTATGAAAGAAGCAATCATAAGAAATAATGTGGGGCTTATGTATGTATGACTGCCCAGATAAATAAATATTAGGATTTACTTTAGGGAAGAAATCGAGGAACAGGGTCCATAAAGGTATATGTGATTCATGGAGATTTTGAATACTCTAACATGGGGATTACTCCTGAAAAGGAGGCCCAAATTAGGAGAAGACTTATGATTGGGATTTACTCCTGAAAAGGAATCCTAGATCAATGGTAAATTAGGACAGGTTAATAGAAATCAAGACTACGGCTTATTCCTGAAAAGGAGGCCCACGTTATGAGATTTGAAAAATTAAGGGACATGGGGTTTACTCTTGAAGCGGATTCTCATATTGGAGACTGGGGATTACTCCTAAAAAAGAGGCCCAGGTTAAGGGAATTAAGGATTGGGCCTTACTCCTGAGATGGATGCCCAAATTAGGGGACTGGGGCTTACTCCAAAAGAGGATTCCCAGATTTGAGAACATTAAGAATTGGGGCATACTCCTAAGGAGGATGCCCATGATAAGAATTATGACTGGGGCTTACTCCTAAGGAGGATGCCCATATTTGAGACTCAGGCTTACTCCTGAAAAGGAAGCCCAGGTTAGGGAATCTGGAGCTTACTCCTAAGAGGATGCCAAAATTAGAGGACTTATGACTGAGGATTATTCCTGAAAAAAAGACCTAGGTTAAGGATTCTCTCATCTTAAAGGTTGAGGTTGAATGAATGAAATCTCAATCTTTAGTGTCATAAAGATGTGTAAATCACTAGGTTTCGAGAGATATTCCACAGAATTCCTTTCAGATAAAGAAGTGAAAATAAGAAATCATGCCATAAATGGCATCGAAGAGTGTCTTGAACACTGAATCATGAATAGAAAAGGTGTAATGGATTAAGAGGGGTGAAATGGGCAAGAAAGGAACCCAAAAAGGCAGGGGCACGCAAGTCCTGGCAGGCGAGCAGGTACTGCGTGGGCGCGCAAGTCCTGGTCGCGTAGGTATATGCATGCGAGTCACATAGTGTACTTGCACAATGGTTAACCAGCAGGGTAATACTTGAGCGACCCTTCATTAAAGCCTTTAGAATCCTCTTGAGGTTCTTCCAGAAGAAGGGTGCGTAAGATCTATTGAAGGGGTATGGCGGCGCGCAAGTGTGGCCCTTTTCTCTTAAGGGATAGCCACTCAGGAACGCAAGTGTTGATGAGTTTCAACACATAGGCCTTCCTCCCCCTCTATAGATCTTCTGTTCTAGGTATGAAATTACTTTATAAGTGTTTCGAAAGCTTTGAGAGGAGACTTGGGCGCCGGTAGCTCAAATCTGAGTTTCTGGAAAAAAATACTCTCAAAATGGGGGGCCCACAGGGTCTATTTATAGGCAGGAGATGACCCCGGGCGGTAACCACTTAGATCGCGCAAGTCACTTGCACGACTATAATGTGTCGCGCAAGTGGACTTGCACGACTATGGGGAAACTTGCTCGACTTATGGGAAATCTTCTCCTTGTTCATCCCTATGTCATGTTTTTGATATTTTCTTCAATGGATGAATCAATTTGTGCTAAGTAATTTCCATTTTCCGATTTTTAGATTCTGTGACGAAAGGAGCGTCAACAAAAGTCCCCCCTTAGAGTTGGATCCGAAAGAAATGAGTATTTGAATCTGAGGAAATAGAATACATCCAAAGGAAAGGTGGCCTGCAAGTTTTGATGGCGCAAAGGGCGGCGTGCAAGTGCGCATCGCGCAGGGCCTGGGCGCACTGGGTGTAGGTGTGCAGATAGGCCTCCTGGACTATAAATAAGTGGTTATTGGCCGCGCATCACATTTGATTCCGAATTCTCAAGCTCTCGCTGTGCAAGTCATCTTATTTCTGTTGTTTCCTCGTCGTCGCACTGCTTTCAAGGTAATAGGACTTGCCCGGTGAAAACATGCGCGACACATTTAACACTTGCACGACACATCCATACTTGCGTGCCATAATGCCTTAGCCATTTTTCTGAATATCTTTCACAAATATTATGAAAAATCAATCCATTTAAGAGTTAATTTATTCAACTCTTGTGCGGAATCAATGGCTCTTAGACCTAGAATAGTTGATGAACCAGCTAGCAAGAGGATAGATGATTTGATGGACATCATTGGCCATGATTATTATACTATCAAAGGTATAACTCTTATGAATTTGGATAAGTATCTGATGAAATATCATTGTGACTTCCCACAAACCACTTATCTGCATTTGTATGGCTATGGTCATCTACGAGAAGTCACCATTCTAGAAGAAAAGAACTATCTTCCATTTTTGTGGTTCTAGAATTTCACCAACTTTTCTATAGAAAATATCTCAGGTGGAGGAGTATTTCTAAGTGCTGGAACTATGGAGAATCCCTACGTGATGCATCATAGCCCTTGCACACCAGATCTGAAAAATCATACACCTGAGCTGCAACCACATTGTCATCCTTCAATCTTCTGAAATGCTCAGATGGATCAATCCAAAGGCTGGAATAAAAGATGGTACTTCCATCCTGGGGGAGGTGTGAAGCCAACTTGGATGTGGGCATACTGGGTGCGACAAACCTGTGTAGAGTTTGTTAAGGATCTAAAGGGATCTGCAATATACGAAGCTGTCTGGGTTGGGAAAAGATATGTTTACAGACATGATAACTTCGTGCCGGAGATACTCAGCCACTAGAGCCCAGCAACTAATTCTTTCCATCTGACTCATGGAGAAGTAGGCATCAGTCTGTGGGATGTCCACAAGATCTCAGGGGCTCCAATTTTTGGAGAGATGTAGATGAATTCATTCCTCCCAAGGTGACTTGGAATGATTCAGAGAAAACTCATGCATTAGCTCGAGAATTATTTAAGATCTTCCACATGCTCAAGAGTTCAGGGAACTCATTAAATCATTCTAGAAAGGATATTCATCCGGAGGAATGGATGAATATATTTCTTATTGAGATGAAAGAGAGGGAGTCAATGGAGAAGGAGGTGAAAGAAAAAGGATCCATGAAAAAGAAATCCAAGGATAAGAGGCCCAAACGTCCTACCACCTGCCAAAAACCTGAGAAGAGGGGTGCTCCTGGCACATTCTGGACATCTCTAGAAGAAGGAGAGTTAGAGAAGTGCGGATATGAAGTGAATAAAAAATCCCAAAGAAGACTCGTCTGGCGGGCTACATGGAAATGTGGCTCAGTGTTTATCTCTTGCCAGTCAGGAATTTTAAGGGAGGCGTCAGGCCAGGGACCTTCGTCATTGCAGAAAAGATTGCTGAGGGAAACATGGATGGGTTGGCTACCCCATTTTAGCAAATATTCATAGGAGTTTACTTCATGTCTTCATTGGTAAATCTCCTTTAAGAATAGTGGGACCATTCCAATTATTATGGGGATGGATCGCCACTCACTTGAGGACTTATAATGTACAGAATAGATTACAAATTCCTGGAAGTTCTTTCAGGCCTTCAGTGCATGCATTCTCTGGAGTTTCTCCATTAGATGTTAATGCATATGACATGAAATTGAGGCTGAGCATGTTTAAGGAATTCAACTTCTTTACTTATGGAAGTCCTCCAACCAGGAGGTTTGTTGATGATGGAACAACCCATTTGGATTTGAGGGCATACATGCTAGCTTTCAGGGATGGTGTGATAGTTTCCAGGATTGAAGGAGAAATCATATGCGAGGCCTATGTTCCATTTAGATTTGCACATCAATTCAGATGTTTGAAATAGATTGCTGTATCTCCTCCATTACAAGTCAGGTTAGAGCAACATCTGATGGTTGCTTGGCCACTATGGCTGCTGACGTCATGGGAGAAGACTGGGGAAGTATTTGATCTACCAGTTGAAAAAGCGGCACATAATTTGACTACATATTATGCCAAACATTGGATAGCATCATACCCCAAAGGTATATTGAATCACCTAGTTTATCAGGTGGGGAAAATGAAGATGACTGTAGAGAAATAAACCCTTCCTCATGAAGGTGATGCTTCCCCACCTGAAGTTGATTCGACAGACTACTCCTCTAGAACTGATTCACCAGAATCCCATGATGGGGATGATGAGGCACAACCAGCAGCATAGCGGTTTCGTGCCCGATATAATCCTTCGGTCAGAATTAAAAGACCCACTCCATCAACTATTGTTGAGTTACTTCATTGTAGTAATTTAATCACTGCTACTTTATAAAGCAATAAGTCTTAATTTCGTATTCTTTATCTGTAGTTGCAGGATCTGGGAAGAAATTGAAGTCAATAATTATAGGACCTTCCTCGCAGCCTTCATATCTAAGACCATAGGTTGTCCAGCTATGGAAGAGTTTATACTGCGGTACTGAGACTACCTGGCTAGATTTCTGTGAGGGCCTACAGCTTCCTGGTATAGGGAATCTTATGGTTTCTACAAATCATCAATATGAGGATAACCCCAATGAAGGGCAGGCTTACATCAGAGAGCTGGAAATTCTCATATATGCCACTGATGAGTCTGTTCCTATCACCAGGCGGGTGAAGTAATTAATTGATCATGGCACCACTGTGGGGGATGGTAGTTCTGGATATGAGGAGTGGCATGAGTATGGGTCTCCTGAAGATGTAATTTTTCTTTCCTTATTTTCTTTGCAACTTGATTTCAGTCGAAGCATTATTATTTAAGGAAGTTATTTTTTTTATCTTGCAGCATGCAAAGAAAGGAACTGGGGTTCCTTCACCACAGTATAGCCCTGGTGGTACTTCCCTCGGGGGTACTGCAGATTCTCCTCGCGAACCAGGCGAGATATCTCTAGGCCGGCAGGCCATGAATGAGGCGCTGGACATAGCCTTCTATTCACCAATCCAAGTTCCAATAATGGAGACTACCAATACTCCCAAAAAAACAAAAGAAGAAAAGTCAACAAAGGAAGAAGTCCACAGCTAAACGCTTCATTAGCAGTGGTAAGTACTTCGAGTAATTATGATATTATACCCATGACCACATGGTTACTCATATTTCTGGGGATTGCAGGGGCTTCTCCAATTTCCCCCCTGAGGGAAGGACTGATCCTCCTTCAAAGACCACAGAGGGTGCTGTTGAAAAATCACAGATCCAAGATGACTTGGCTGCTCCTGGAGAAGAGCTAGCATCTATTACCAGTATCCCTACTGCTGCTGTTGTAAGAAGAGAGTAACCTGTTTCTGGTAAGTCAACAATGCTTCATAAAAATGTTTAATGAAACACCGACTGATTTCCATTCTGTGATACTTCAGGTTCAACTCCTGCATTAGAGCTTCTGGAAACTGTTGCAATTGATGCAACTGATGCTACGATTTTACTCGAAGATATTGTCCAGGGTCAGGGGCTGCAGGATGTAAGTCTTCAAGAAGACACACCAAACTCTCCCACTGCTGAGACTAACCAGGATTATGAAATATCATTGGATGAAATGATGAATCATGGAATGTATTTTTAAGAATTTTATGATCATCCTATGTTGTCATGTGATTTACAAGACCTTGGGCGTGAGTGTTATCCTTCTCCTAGTAAATTTTCTTATAATTTACACTTCTAATCATGACTGAAAATGATACGTAGTTCCATCCATAGAAACTGCTGAACTGCCAATGCCTGAAGAGGGTGTGGACATTGATGTCAACCCTACCATCGTAGAAACATTATCTCAAGTAGAGATAAACCCAGTAAACCCTCATGAGACCCATCTAGAAGATCCTTTTGAGACTAGGAAAGATGGGTAGGAGTCTTCTTAGGTTGCTTACCCACCGTCAGTTAAGGGATAACAATATTTGTGATTGTACTTAATTTTCAAGACAACTGATTCCTTTGTTACCCTTTGAAGCTAACCAAAGATTTCAATTAATTATGCAGGGCTGTCAACTGCAGTGGCTAAGTCTGGTGGTGAAGCCTCAGCCTCTTCCCCCACTGGAATTGAAAGCGAAGAAGCACAGGTCAGGGGGAAATAACAGAATAGGGTACTTCCGTAAGTGCATTAATCCCCTATTACCTACCCCCCGGTGATGATGATGTTGAATCAGACCCAGAGATGCTTAAAGCGTTTGGCTTTTCACGACGCACGGCATGGAACAACATATGGAAAAACATATCTGAGGTTCCTTTAGAAGAGTTATAATCGAAAATTCCTCAATTGTCCTCCCAATTTTTTATACTAGGACTTGGTGGTTTTGGATATGAAAAGATCCATACCACAGTGAAACAGATCATCTTCAAGAGGGAGTAGGAGAAAAAGTGCCTGGAAGATCTGACCAGGGTAAAATTGTCAGTTAACATCGGCGAATTTGAGGCTGCGGTATCCCAAGATGAGGCTGATTAGACTTCCAAGATGAAGGAGCTGAAGCATAAAATCAAAGAAAATTTCGTCCAGCGGATCCACCTTCAGCAATAGTTGGATGCTGTTACTCGGGAACATGACCAACTCAATAATTCACTGGAGGGAGTTCAAATGAATGGTATGAAGACCATTTCAGATGCAAAAAAAGCACTCCATCAGGCTGAAAAGAGTGAAGTTGGTCGAGTGCATGAGCTTCAAGTAGCTTCTGATGAAGCTCGGGATTCGGTTCATCAATTAAAGACTAATGTTGAAAGCCTCTTGTAATTCTTGAAAAAGAGAAGAGACTCCAGTCTGTGGATGTCCTTCTAACTCTTGTGCATCAATGAAAAACACCTTAACCTTCACTCATTTTTACCTTCATTCTCTTTTCCTACATGCTTAAGATTTTTCCTAAGCCAATGGGCTTAGTAAGCAATTGTTTGATTTTTACTAGGAATAATGTAAATAACCCTACAAACTTCAAACCTTTTAATTTCTCAATGTTACCTAAATCATACAAAAAATGTAGTTTTAGTGATCTGAGAACTAGAATTTTATTCAGAGTTCCCCTTTCTATTGTGGGATGTTTAAATTCATGCACTTCGGACATAAAAAGGCTAATGTTTAAGGTTGAAATATCTTTTACCGAAATGGATTAGAATTGACCCAATTCCATGAAAATTTATCTGAAAACATATTATCATACTCAAGTATGACGAAAAATATGTATTCTATGACTTAAGAATATTTGAATCTGAGGAATGATATGAAAAAAAGCTAAAAGGCCTTAGAAGAAGTAGTTTCCAAGAATGAAGTTACCTTTATTTAACAAACCCGTTAGGGGGTTGAATTATGCAGGGCCACCTAAGGTCATTGGCTGCATAATTAATTAAAATAGTATCTTTTGGCTAACAAGTCTGTTGTGTAGACTGTTTATGCAAGGGCACCTATGGGCACGTTCTTCATAGTGAGGAAAAAGAACTCTCAGAAATTTACTTTCCTAGTGCTAAAAGCTAGTGAATGTTTATGGAGATTCAAATCTTCCAATGTATTGATTTTTTTATATGGAAATAAGTACTTGAATATGGAGAAGATATTTCCAAACAAGGTTATCGAAGAACTGGATGAATATCACTCCTACGAAGGTCTGACCCAAACGTAGGGAAGGATTATATAAACCATAGACTTGAATTATTTTAGATCATGAAAAAGGATATTGGACAAATATGATAAGGATGGATATTTTTTGCAGATCCCTACATACTTTCATTTAAGACAAATAAGGACAAAAGAGTCATTCTTCCCAAGAATGAAGTTACCACTATCCGAAAAAACCCGTTAGGGGGTTGAATTATGCAGGGCCACCTAAGGGCATTGGATGCATAGTCAAATAATAGTATCTTTTGGATAACAAGTGTGTTATTTAAATTGTTTATCCAAGGCCGCCTATGGGAACGTGCTGCAGAGTCAGGCAAAAGAACTCTCAGAAGTTGGACATTATTGTGACTTGAAGTCATGAAAAGGTTTATGAGGATCTGAAAATATTTAAGGTTAGGATTATGAAACATATAGATGGGTATTGTTCAATATATACAGAGATACATAGATCAATTCTAACCATAATCATGTTATGGCTGGGTCCTGAATTGAAATGTAGTACTTCACTACGTATCCAATAAGGATGAGAATCAAGCCATACATAGTTCTTAAACTACAGTTTAACATCGTGTGGGAAAAAAGGATTAGAGATCTTAGTTTAGGTTCATAGAGCTTGGACCCTTATAAGAAATACACAGTGTGTGTTTTCATGGGGACTTTTCATCCAAGGGACTGAAAAATGGAATTTGGGGTTAGGCCCAAAGACTTGGGGCTAGATTCAAGGGACACTCAAACGTTCCTACATATCCCATAAGGATGGGAATCAATCCCACGTAGTTCTAGAAATACCCTCTGTACAAATTTGGTTCTTACATGTGAAGGGTGAAAGGGGACATTAGTGAAATGATGGTTTAACCCAAGATAAAAGGTTCGGGCATTGCCATGTATACAAGTAGTCTTTGAAATGAAACATGATTTAAAAATCAATGAAAATAATGGTTCCCTCTCAGGTGAGGGTATCAAAGAAATTTGTAGTTTATTGTCATACTGGACAAAATTGTTGTATAGTTTAGCGTCGTATAACAAGGACGAAAGTGCACCAATGTAAAGATATTGATTCTAAGGGTGGTTTCACGAATTACCATTGAATGATATGGAGATACACCGACGTGAAGAGATTGTTTTTGGGCTTGAACCTTGGGTGGTTTCCTACACACCCAACCTGGAAGGCAAGGATCAAATTCCTTGTAGTTAAATTAAAGAATGAATTAATGATCAAGTTGTTCTGGGGACAACGACCTAAAAAGGATGTTGGGACTTACAGATGGTTAGCGTACCAGAGAGAGTGTTATGGTTGAGGTTTGCTCTAAGCTCACGTGAGTCATACTCGGTGTGAGAAAGAAGAGGTAACAACAACCTTAACGATACATAGTTTAATGTCATGTAGGATATATAAAGGGACTATGCAGTTTAAACTCTTGCGGTTAGGACTATTGGTGCTGCACAGTTTACTGTCATGTAGCAGGGACAAAATACTGTTTAATGTCATGTAAGACGTATCATGGACTTTCTGTACAGTTTAGCATCATGTAGTTAGGACGATGAGGATGATATAGTTTAGCATCATGTTGGACGAAAGTGCGAAGAGTTTAAGGTCATATGCATGGAACTTGGATGGTGCAGTTTAATGTCATGCTGGACGGTGGTGTAGTTTAAGGTCATACAGGACCTTTGATGATTATGTAGTTTAACGTCATTCCGGACGTAAGGGACTTTTATACAGTTTAGCGCCATGTAGTTAGGACATCACAGTTTAACGTCTTGCTGGACGTAAGAGACTTTTATACAGTTTAGCATCATGTAGTTAGGACGTCATAGTTTAACGTCTTGCTGGACGTAAGGGACTTGCAAATAGTTAGGGTCATATGCATGGACCGTTGATGATGCAGTTTAAGGTCATACAGGACCTAGTTGCAGTTTAAGGTCATACTGGACCATTAAGGGGACTTTTTCACAGTTTAACGTCGTGTGGGATGAAAGAAAAAAATAGTTTAAGGTCATATGTATGGACCATTGTTGTATAGTTTAACGTCATATAGAAAGGAAGAAAGAGGGACTTTTCAGTTTGTACAAAATACTTCTTCAAAAATCTGGCATTGGTTGGAGTGGTGAGGAGTTCTCCATCCATTGAGATTAATGAATAAGATCCATTGGAGTAGACCCTATGTATTGAATACGGTCCTTCCCATTTTGGCTCAAACATGGGAGGTTTCATTCCTAGTATCATTGGAGTTCTGAGAACTAATACCAATTCTCCCTGAGTGAATGAACGAAGATGAAATTTTTGTTAAAAGCTCATGCTATTCGATACTGATAGACTTCCAAGTGGTGTAAAGTGCACAATATTTTCTCATCTAACCATTCCAATTCATTCAATCACTTTTGAGATTGTCCATCTATAGATGATTGATCACAAATGGCAACTCTGATAGAGGGTAGTTGAAATTCAATGGGAAAGACGGCTTCCGTTCCATATACCAATGAATATGGAGTTGACCGAGTTGCAGTGAGGGTGGTAGTCCGATAAGCCCATAAAGCCTGAAAGAGTTTATCAAGCCATGACCTCTTATATTTATCCACCATCATTTTCAGTATATTTGATAGAGTCTTGTTAAAGGATTCTATCTGGTCGTTGGCTGCTTCATGATACCGAGATGAATGGTTGGATTTGATGTAGTATTCTTGATAAAACATCTTCATCTCGGATGAACAGAAATTCGGGCCATTTTCCGTCAATATGGTATGAGGGACACCAAATCTGCTAATGATGTTATACATGATGAAGCTAATAATGCATTTAGAACTGACTTCATTGAGGGTATTTCCTCTACCCATTTGGAAAAGATGTCAGTAGCAGTAAGAATATACTTAAACTGATTGGTCGTAGCTGAAGGGTAAGGTCCCACCACATCCATTCCCCATGTGGCAAATAGCCATGAGTATTTAGCTGTATGAAGAAACTCTGGAGGCTGGTGAATGAAGTTGGGATGTACTTGGCATGAATGAAAATTCTTTGTGAAATCGACACAATCTCGTATCATTGAAGGCCAAAAGTATCCAAGCCTTTGAATCTGATCAGACAGCATATATCCAGACTGGTGGGCACCACATACTCTTGCATTCACTTCTTTCACGATATCCATTGTCTCTTCAGTATTAATGCAACTGAAGAGAACTCCATCAAAACCACGTTTGTAGAGAATTTTCACTAGGTGATCTGGGCTATCATAAAGAGTAAAATTAACCACACATCACCGTATTTGTTCTTTCTCAGCTATATCAGGTGGAAGTATTCCATTTTGAAGGTATTCCCTGATAGGTGACATCCATCCTGTAGTATGACCATACGGTTCAGAAATGGGAGAAATTTCTTTAATTTCCTATGTTCTGATTCGAACATAAAGTGAAATTGCACAATGGTGGGCAATATTGATGGTTGTCTCGTCCTGATTTGGATCTGCCAGAGCTGCGGCTATATTAGCCAATGCATCATCTTGAGCATTTTCTGATCTTGGAACATAAGAAAATGTCAGTTACAAAGGGAATTCTGCCATTAACTCTCTGACGTAATCATACAAAGGGATTAGTTATTCTTTTCTGGTGGCATAATACTCATTTACTTGTTTGATTACCAGGTCTGAATCCCCTTTTAACTTTAAGTGATTCACTTGTTCTTGAAGTGCGAATTCCAAACCTACGATGAGAGCTTGGTATTCTACTTCATTATTGGTACCACCTTCCCACAATAAGAAGGAATAAGGTAACACTGCCTTTTCTGGAGAAATGAGCAAAATTCCTAAGCCAACTATTTTGAATTTAGGATTTTCCATTTTCCTCCCTGTTGGACTTCTGGAAGAACCATCAAAATACATTTCCCATGCCTGAGGACATTCTGAAATAGAGAATACTTCCTCATCAGGGAGTTCAATATCTAAAGATGTGTCTTCCACTGAATGGTGTTCAGCTATGAAATAAGCCAGATCTTGGCCCTTTATCGGCATTTAAGACACATAATGAATGTCTAATTGCTACAAAATAACTGCCCACCTTGCCAGACGTCCTGTAAGCATTTGACGACTTAGGATAAATTTGAGCGGGTTATTGAGAGATACCAATTGGACCTCATGATGTTGCAGGTAGTGTCTCAACTTCTGAACTGCAAAGATTAATTCCAGGCAGCACTTCTCAATACTTTAATACTGGGTTTCTGCTTCAAGCATGGTTCAACAAGGATAGTAGAGAGTGTTTTCATTCCCAGCATCATTCTTTTGAGCAAGAAAGGAACCTAATGATCGCCCTAGAGCTGTCACATAGAGGATAAGTGGTCTTCTTTCAATAGGTGGCATGAGTACCGGTGGACTCAAGAGTTATTTCTTGAGAATATCAAATGCATCTTGACATTCTTCTGTCCACTGGTAAGTGACTCCCTTCTTCATCAATTTGGTGAAGGGTAAAATTTTACCTGCTAAATTGGCGATGAAACGCTGAATATAGGCTATGTTTCCTTGAAGTACTCTTAATTCATTCAAATTTTGAGGAGGTGACATACCAAGGATTGAATTGGTCTTCTCAGGATCGACATCAATACCACGATGGCGTACAAAAAAGCCGAGAAATTTTCCCAAGGTTACCCCAAAAGCACATTTTATGGGGTTCATCTTCAAATTATGTTGTCGAAGCTTGCAGAATATGACTTCCAAATCAGCCAAGTGATTAGAACATTGTTTGGATTTAACTACCAAATCGTCTACATAGCATTCAACAAACTTCCCCAAGAAGGGTTTGAAGATATGATGCATGGTACGCTAATAAGTTGCACCTGCATTCTTTAAGCCAAAGGGCATTACCCGGTAGCAAAACACACCCTAAGGGGCTCTAAAGGCTATAGAATCCTCGTCTTCTGGGGCCATTCAGATCTGATTATATTCATAATATCCATCCATGAAGGAAAGTGCTTCATAGCTAGCTGTTGCATCAATTAGAAGTTCTGTAATCGGAACTGAGAAATAATCCTTAAGAAAATTCCGATTAAGATCTCTGAAATCGATGAAAACTCTAATTTGTCTGTTATTTTTCATTACAGGGACAATATTATCCAACCATTTGGGATATTTAACTTCTCTGACGATGTTATCTTTGATATGATTATCCACTTCAGCTTCAATTTTGGAAGCATAAGTTGGGTGTGTTCTTCTCGCGGCTTTCTTAAATCCTCGATGTTCTTCTGGTAAACCCAAATGATGAGTAGCAACATTTGGATCAATCCCGGGCATTTCTGTATAGTTCCAGGAAAATATATCTTTATTTTTTTTAGAAAAGAAATATACATCTCTTGCTCTTCAAGAGTCATTGCCGTACTGATTAAAGTGGGGTGTGGATCTCCTTTTGTACCCAGATTTATTTCTCTAAGCTCATCCACAGTGGTAGAGATACCCTCTTTAAATGATGGAGGAGTATCTCTGAGATCTTCCTCTTCTTCTTCATCATGTGTTTTTTCTTCCATTTCTACATGCATAGTATATAATAAAGTAGAATTCTCATGATCTGATGAGATGTCAAAATTTTCATATTTTGAAGAAAAATCTTCCATTTCCAACCCGATTGATGATGAAGGGTCTTATTTGGGTAATAAAGTGGAGATGATGGATTGGGAATAAAAATAATTGTTCACCTCTGATATTGCTATAACATCTTCTGACCTAATTGGCGAATCATAGACTTGTTGGATTTCAGCAGATTAAATGAAGACTTCACCATTTTTGCTTTCTTCACTGCTTGGTAGATTACCAATTTGACCCATGTTGTCTGGCTCGATTGCCGTAATTGACATTATGGATCGTTTCATAAGTGTATTTTGATTTGGGTCTATCTTGTCAATTTGAATGATAGGCAGCACATAATCTGTACTCACATATGTAAATGGATTTACTAGAGTTTTTTCCAAACCATATGGAGCATTAACTTTGGTAATATCCTTTGTTATGGATTTCTCCCTTTGCTTCATGTGATAGAATTCCTCCTCAATGTATTGAGACTCACATGTCTTGAACGGGGCCTTATCACCATACAATGTCCCAACATGACCATCAAAACAATATTTGAGACATTGATGGTATTAAGAAGGGATAGACACATGTTTATGTAGCCAGGGTCTTCCAAGAAAAATGTTGAAGGCTAAGTATTGATCAACAACCCTGAAACTTGAATTGGATACAAGATCTCCAAACTGAGTTCTGAGTGTAACTTCACCATGTGGTTCTTGTTCATTTTTATCAAATCCCTGTAGCATCATGGTGGAAGGAGATAAATCAGATTCCGTAAGGCCCAATCGACGAAGTGTACGAATGGGCATGAGGTTGACTCTTGAATCATTGTCAATGAAAGCACTTCGAACATCCACGCCATTGAGCTTGCCAAACAAGTACAATGGTCTAATATGTCCATGCACAACATCATATTCATCTTCATCAGTAAAGGATATTATTGCATGGAATTTTGCAGGATTATTCTCTATGTGATAGACTTCAGATGTAGCAATTTCAGTTTCAACCTCCTCAGGACTTGACAAAGCCTCGATGAGTGCTTCCCGAAGATCTTTTGACAGATTCAGAGCATCCATAATTGATAACTTGGCTGGTACATGGGCCAAGTGTTTCAATATATCATAATTTTGATCCAGAGGTCTACGTTTCCCAATAGGAATATGTGGTTTAGTAGGTACCTTGGAAGTAGATTATTTGTAAGTTGATGCATCTTGTATTGGTATAGGAGTTGGAAATATTCCTGGTTTTGGAAGATTAGACCGATTAGATCCATTTACTTGCTGAGAGGAAGAATATGGAACCTTCAACCGGTCTTCCAAAATAACTGTGCCAGGACTAAATTTGCTATTGTTAGAAGAACCTTCTTGTTCTTGCTGAGCTCGTTGAAGGGCTCTACCACGAGTTTCTGATGTGTACAGAGTTATAGTAGGGGTAGAATTGGAATAATGGCATCTAAAAGATCCAAGTCTTCCCCTGTATCCTGAGCCCCTGGAACTTCCCTTGATTCCTCTGTTTGATACAGAGAATTCAGGCTCATTGAAATTGAAACTATGACTAGCATATAGATCTTTTAATTGAATCATATTAACATAGCCAAATAATAACTCTTCATCTGATGAAGAATCTTCCTGATTATCATGTTTAGGCTTTTCCGTTTGGTTGGGCGGTGCCTGTGGCTTTGAAGTAGATGGAATGAAATCCGCCAAAGTCAAAGACAACTTAGGCTTTGACACATACTCATCTTCTTCTATTTGTTTTTCTTTCATTGAATCATGTCATTTCTTGGAGGACATTCCCTCTGATGAAGAGGGTTTTGCCGTAACATTCATGGCAGAAGACACAATTTGTTTCTTTAATTATGTTCACAAAATAACCTGAGTTCGAATGATTATATTTCTGACCATCCAATCATCATACTTTTGTGCATTTTTGCTTTCTATTTTCTGCCATTCATCTTCCCCTTCTTGAATTATAGCAGTGACACATGCTACCTGGCCTGAGGAGCCTTTCAATGTGACCTGTCCTGAGTCAACCATCTTTTGCATGAGGTCTTTGAAGACAAAACACTCCTGGATGGAATGCCCCAACATTTGATGAAAAGGGAAATAATTGGGACGATATTCATCTCCTTTCTTGTTTGGCCTCTTCGGCATTGGCAATTGAACCAAATTGTTTTCCAGAGCAGAAATGAAATTAACAGGAACTTGTTCATTTTGGAAATAGTATGTTTTGCTCTTCATATCCTCAAATTGTTTTCATCTTTGATGGTTTTGATCATCTGGACGAAAAGGCCTTTGTTGTTGGCGCTCAGAAGGTGGGTCCCTTCGAGAAGATGAAGGTTTTGAGGTAGAAATATTTACAGGTGCCTGTTTAAGCATAACTGTAGCAGTTTATTGTTTACCCATTATCCTTCCAAGAGCTGATGGAATTACATGAGATTTATCCTTAGCCTGTATAAGGGAATCTTCAATCTACTGAGCGATTGAATTAAGGTCTCGAAACCCTCCAGTGTATTTCACAGGGATTAACAGCGTGCGTAATTCGTCACGCAGATTTGCCACAAATATTGGCAATAATTCTCCTTGAGGGAGTTCTAAACTCAAGGAATATGTTAATCCCTTCCACCGAGCAATGAAATCAGAGACCCTTTCATTCTCCCTTTGCTTACAGTTTGTAAGATCAAAAACTGTTGTCTTTGGGAAAGTTGAGCTGAACTGAAGGAGGAATTTTTGGCGAAGATCCTCCCATCTAGTAATTGACTCAGATTTCAAGCTTGTATACCAAACAAAAGCTAGTCCTTGCAAGGTTCGCATGAAGCATCTGAGTTTCACTGCTTCTTGATACTCCGGAGTTCCCATCATAGGATCACAATAAGACATGTAATGAGTCAAATGTTGTTCTAGATCGCCTGATCCATTGAAAACAGGGAATACAGGGTTCCCAAAACTGGATGGAGGAGAAATTGAATCTACCCATTGGGGGTAATTTTTTTTCTGGTTGAACTTATGCACGCTTCCCTTCCATAGTTTCTAATCGAGCTATTAATGACTAAATAGTAGTTATTAACTTTTGAGAAAAATACAGTTGAACTTGGACTTGGGTAGGTGAAATGACTGAAGATTGAACAAATGTGGCGATTGGCACTGAAACTAATTGTAGAACTGCCAACTATTGTTGCACTTGACCCGTAGGATTAGACCTGTGAGGGTGTACTGATAGTGGAGGATATTTTTGATCCATCTCAGTAGCTGCAACAACTTGATTTGGCTGACTGACTCCAGCATGCTTAAGAAGAAGACTACTTTGAAGTAGTTCTGCATTCAACCTTTTTAATTTCTTCATTTCTTCCTCCTGTTGTGAAAAACTCTCCTCTAGTGAGAGTGATTGACCTTATCCAGAGGAAGGATATGTAACCCGGTTCTTTCCCTTCCCTTTGTTGGATCATTTTCGGAGAGGGGGAAGTGGGTTACTCAAAGGATTACTTACGTTCTGAGTAATCCTTTGACTTCGTGTATGCAAACCTTCTTTATTTGTGTCAGTACGTATATCATCTTGAGCAGGAACCTCTTCATCTGAGTCCCCTGAGTGAGCCTCATCTGGTGGATCAGCAACAACGACATTGATGACATTAATCGATGCATAAATAATCACATCCCTTCTATCATCATTTCTGTGATATTATCTTCTTCCATGTCTTTGATGAGACATTGACTTTTGTTGATTCAATCCCTCAGGAACTTCTTGATGAATCGTAATTTGGAGGTAATCTCCTGATAATTTGGCTCTTTGTTCCTCTTGAGGTTTCTTCCCCAATTGAGAAAATACCGACTTTCTCTGAGGAGGGGATTGATGATTTGAAAAAGTCCTCAGTCCAGTGGACTGGGGCTGTTCCTGCTGTTCTCGATCAACTCCTCAAATCCTATTTGTTGATTCCAAGGGTTCTTTTAAAAGAGTCCCCAGTCTGGCAAGCTGGGGTTGTTCATGATATGCTATGTCTGAGACTTTCTTGAAAGTCCTCCATATCTTGTGAACCTTAGTCCAGAAATTAGCTGGATGCATTAATCTGTATCCAATTTTATCACCTAGTTCAAAAGACCATTGGATGATTTTCAAAACATCTGTCACTTGGTGACGTGCTTGCTCCAAACGAGAGGCATGTTCAATATTCTCTTTTGCTTGATGGAAGATTAATTCAACAACTTTTTCTATGTATTCTTGATTTTGAGAGGAACTAGTTGAAGTCTATTCTTGGGCAAGCTTTTGATTACAAACAAAGCCCATTGACTTTGGCCGGCCATGGTCAATAACATTGCATGAGACTATTTTCGGCTGGCTTTGCTGACTGGAGAGCACCGTGAAATGCAGTGCTCCATGAAAACCCCATCCTATGACACGAATACCAGATGGGGAATTGGAAATTAACTGACGCAATCTTCTTAGTGTGCCAAAGCACGAACATTGACGGGATCTCTGTTGCTTTTCAGCCTTCAGATATCGAGAGACTGATAGAGACGCCAAATCAATTTGACTTTGTAACCCTTCTATTATCTTAAGATGATTTTCTTATTCATCATAAGATAATACTTTCTTTTTCAACTGACAAATAGTTTTCCATATGTTGAGACGAATATCATGAATTTCATCTTCCGTCAACATTTCTGGAATATTATACTGAGAGTCAGCCAGAGGCCAAAACATGGCTGGCACTTCAAATTTTCCAGTTGTTTTCTCATATTCAGAATTTCCTCTTTATCATTTGATGAATATTCTTCTACCTGATTTGACCAGAGTTGGTGTTTCCTTGTTGCTTCATTGGATTCAACAGTATTGGTAGAGAAATCATTGATCAAACTAGAAGATGCATGACTTAGGGGTGGTTTGGAGAATGACCTACACCCTATGCTATCTTCTAATTGAGAAATTATTTCACCTGCTAGCGATGAAGCTTCAGACATGACTAGTTTCGCATTTTCAAGTGCATGAAGATAAGAGGGCTTTCTCAGCACTAAATTGTCCACCGGAGAATTTTATGGGCAATGTGCATCACTACTGCGGGGAGGACTTTCGCAGCGAAATTCATCATCATGGGGAGGACCAACATAATGGGTTACATCAAAAGATGAGATCTCTTGCTCCTTGGTCTTCTAACCACACATAGGGTTCCTGTGGCTCTCATTTGATGATGAAACTTTGAGATCGAACGAATTGTCATGAAGAAACCCTTCACGAGGAAGTGTATGTTGAAGACCTTCAGAATTAATGTTCCCACTATTGGGAACTGAGGGAGTAGAATCTTGAATTCCTACAGATAATTGTCTGAGGGCTTCAAGAAATACAGCATCGAGCAAGGCCTTGGTACAAATTGGCTTTTGATCTCCTGACTGTGCAAGGCGGGTCTTTTTCTTAGATGCCTTCTTACTCTCCTTGGAAACCACTTGTTGACGAATGTGGCTGCTCTGAGTAGGTGTATGTGCCTGATCAGGAATGATGGCTAGGTTAGGCTGATGATCTCCTCTCAAATCAGGTGTATGTGCCTGACTTGGTTGTCCGTATGATATGGGGAGTATTCCCCATAACCCTCTTGGACTGGAACAGATGTGTGTGTCTGTTCTGGAGTGAATTGTTGATGTATCACTCCACTGGTAGGGATAGATTTATGTGTCTTTCCCTAAGATGCTGCTGAATTTGTTATAATATCTTGGCAGGCATCCAGAATATGAGTAGGGATTTGCTTCTGCTCTTCCACCATTGATAAAATATGCTTGGTGACTTGAGCTGCCAGAATAGGAATATACGACCATTCCGAGCATGGAGTAGTTGTATGTGCCTGCTCCTGTCCTCCTATTCCTATTAGTGAATCCTGATAGTACTCAAGTGTGGGGGCAGAGAGTTGAGTGTGCCTCCTATTTGTTGTCGGGGCTTTCTGACTAACTTCTCCGAATGCTACCAAGCGAGACTATTGTAGGCTTGATTAATAATAGAAGGTGTATGTGCCTGCTAATTGTACTTCGCCAAAAGTGGTTGACGAGATCCATCATATGTAGTCAGATGAGCCTGATGACTTGCTGATGATGTATAAACAGGTGTATGTTCCTGCCTATAGTACTCTGCCGGAATTTCCAGGCGGGATTGGTGTGATGTTGCGAGATGCATCTGCTGGACAGTGGGTTTAAAACGGGAAGGTGTATGTGCCTACTCGTTTATTGCCACCAAGTTAGGTTAGTGGACTTCTCCGGAGATGGAGGAGATGAGTACCTTCTCACTGTTGACCAGATTCTGCCACTGGAGGTTCGTCTTTCTTGCTCGGGTTCGAGGAACCTGAGCTGAACGCCTGGAGTCGGTACCCTCATCATGTTGAGGGCGCACTGCCGCACGAGTCTTGTGGCTATTGTTTGTGGGAGCCCTCAGGAAATACTCTTATCTATTTGAACTATCTTCCTGAGGGACCAGCTCATTCACCTCCCCAAAATATGGGAGCGAGTGGTGATTGCGTTCTGGGGATAACGACCTGAAACGGTTGGAGACGGTAGTCAGAACCGCCTGCTACTTGATCACTGGTCGTCATTGTCCGGACGACTGATGTGAGTTGTTTACTTGGAGGGATTGTCGGGAAGCCTCCAGATATGGGATGGTACCGTGTTAACGGTACTCCTTAACCAGTGCGTTTGATACCCAGCATTGAAGACACTGTGTAGGTTATATCGTCCTAAGAAGGGATGACGATCCAGCAGGAATAGCAGCAGTGGCATTTGTAGCAGCAGTATTCGCAGGTGTGAACTTCAGAGCAGCCATTCTAGAAATGAAAAAGATCATCTGAAAAGAGTGCCTGTTTGATATAACATACGTAATCAAGATAAATTTAGCCACTAAATATTTTCGATAAGCATATATTTCAATGATTTTTTTTGTTTTCCCTCTCATTGAGTTTTAAATAGGGGCCTAACAAATAGGTAAAACATCATTTTAACTTGGTTAAGGATTCACGTCGGGTTCACCATTTTTGTTTCCCTCGGAATCCGGGGATGACCTCCTTAATGGGAGGTTCAAACATTCCGATCATTTTCTAACGGGTTTGTTCGTAGAACCGGAAACGTCCAATGATTCCACATCCATTCGGACCTACTTTCCAAAGGTAGGTGCTCATTAGTTTGTGGACTGATGAGGCTTAGAAATTTTCATTGGTCGAGAGGATGGGAGGTTGGACGCATCACACCTTTTTTAGTGGAATTATTGTCTACTCTAGGACTCTCTTTATGGATTTAAGTTATGTTCGTGAATCCTTATTACATTACCAAGTATAAAATGATCTTTCCTTCAGATTTGACAATCAATGATTAAATGTGTAGGAAATTTAGAGAATATTTTGTATGTATTCGAGGTTCTTCATCGATAGAGAATCATCTATATTTATTAGTGATTCTTGGTCAATGGTACCCTTCAACACATTCATACAGAAGTCTCTTGGTCATTATGACGACCATGCTGGATTCAAATCCACTAAGTGGGGCACTTGAAGTTTATTGTCATTTAGAAGGACATGGATTATTTTAGAGTTGGTATCGAACCCGTAGACGGGCTACCTACGTATCCTTAGTTTAGAAAAGAAATCAAAACCCACAGAGTTCGAGTAAGCGAGTATGATGTTTATGGTTGATGGCTCAAAGAAGGATGTCACAATTACTTTTACACTCTAAGCTCACGTGAGTCATGCTCGGTGTGAGAAACAAGAGTTATTGGTAAAAATTAGACAATTGTGCCATGAAAGATGCAATCATAAGAAATAATTTGGGGATTATGTATGTATGACTGCCCAGATAAATGAAGGTTGGGATTTAATTTAGGGAAGAAATCCAAGAACAGGGTCCATAAAGGTATATATGCTTCATGGATATTTTGAATACTCTATGTTTGGGCATACTCCTGAAAAGGAGGCCCAAATTTGGAGAAGAATTATGATTGGGTTTTACTCCTAAAAAGGAATCCCAGATCAAAGGTAAATTAGGACTGGTTAAGAGAAATTAAGACTGCGGCTTATTCTTGAAAATGTGGCCCAGGTTATGTGATTTGAAAAATTAAGGGACTTGGGGTTTACTCTTGAAGAGGATGCCCATATTTGAGACTAGGGATTACACCTTAAAAGGAGGCCCAGGTTAAGGGAATTATGGTTTGGGGCTTACTCCTAAGGAGGATGCCCAAATTAGGGGACTGGGGCTTAGTCTTAAGGAGAATGCCCAGATTTGGGAACTTTAATAATTGGTGCTTACTCCTAAGGAGTATGCCCATGTTAAGAATTATGACTGGGGCTTACTCCTAAAGAGGATACCCATATTTGAGACTGGGGCTTACTCCTGAAAAGGAAGCCCAGGTTAGGGGATCTAGGGCATACTCTTAAGAGGATGCCCAAATTAGAGGACTTATTATTGGGGATTATTCCTGAAAAGAAGACCCAAGTTAAGGATTCTCTCATCATAAAGGATGAGGTTGAATGAATGAAATCTCAATCTTTAGTGACATAAGGATGTGTACATCACTAGGTTTTGAGAGATATTCCACATAATTCTTTTCAGATAAGGAAGTCAAATCAAGAATCATGCCATAAATGGCTTTGAAGAGTGTCTTGAAGACTAAATATTGAATAGGAAAGGTGTAATGGCTTAAGAGGGGTGAAATGGGCAAGAAAGGCACCCAAAACGGCAGGGGCGTGGAAGTCCTGGCATGCGCGCAGGTACGGCATGGGCGCGCAAGTCCTGGTTGCGTAGGTATATGCCTGCGCGACACATGGTGTACTTGCGCGACGTTTAACCAGCAGGGTAATACTTGAGAGAATCTTCATTAAAGCCTTTATAATCCTCTTGAGGTTCTTCCAGAATAAGGGAATGCAAGATCTATTGAAGGATTAAGGCGGTGCGCAAGTGTGGCCCTTTTCCCTTAAGGGCTGGCCACTCAGGCGCGAAAGTGATGATGTGTTTCAACACTAATCCCTTCCTCCCTCTCTTTAGATCTTCTGTTCTTGGTAAGAAATTACCGTAGAAGTGTTTCGGAAGCTTTGAGAAGAGACTAGGGCACCAGGAGCTCAAATCTGAGATTCTAGAAAACATCCTCTTGAAATGGGGGGCACACAGGGTCTATTTATAGGCAGGAGAAGACCCCGGGCGATTACCACATAGGTCGCGCAAGTCACTTACACGACCATAATGTGTCGCGCAAGTGGACTTGCGTGACTATGGGGAAACTTGCGCGACTTATGGGCAATCTACTCCTTAATCATCCCTTTTTCGATTTTTTGATATTTTCTTCAAAGGATGAATCAGTATGTGCTAAGTCATTTCACTTTTCTTATTTTTAGATTCTATGACGAAAGGAGCATCAAAAGAGTCTCTGTGTGGACTATCGACCCCTGAATCAGGTGACTGTAAAGACAAATATCCACTTCCAAGGATCAACGACATCTTAGATCAGTTGAAGGTAGCAATGTGGTTCACAATGATAGACCTATGGTCTGGAAATCATCATCATGTATATGATGAGGATTTGTCAATGACAACCATTAGATGTTAGTATAGACACTATTAGTTCATGGTGATTCAATGTGACATGAACAATTCTCCAACTGTGTTTATGGGACTCAAGAACAGGATATTCCAATCATACCATGATCGGTTCATCATGGTCTTCATTAATGATATCCTGGTGTACTCAGTGTCTATGGAGGAGCATGCGACACACTTGCAGATAGTCCTAGATAGTCTCTGAGAGAACCAACTATATTGGAAACTCTCAAAGTGTTAGTTCTGGATTTATGAGGTCCTATTTTTTGGACACATCATTTTGGAATCTAGAGATGTTGTAGATTCAGCAAAGATAGAGGATGTGCTTGCGTGCGATCCACCCAGAAGTTTGACCGAGGTGAGTAGTTTCTTGGGATATGTAGGGTACTATCATAGGTTTTCACCAAAATCATCGAGTGTACAATCACCCTCATAGGATTTGAAATGGATTGGAAAACCCTTTGTGTGGACAAATAGTTGCCAGTAGAGTTTCAATGAACCAAGGAGGAGGCTTACAAGGGCCCGTACCCTGCATCCTCCAAAGGAGGGCATTGGGCATATAGTTTTCTAAAACACTTCTGGGGATGGACTAGGATGTGTCGTGGTGCAAGGTAATGAGGTGATTGCCTATGGTTCGCGAAATTTTAGGTATCTTGAGGAGAACTATGTGACCCATGATCTTGATTTAGAGGTAATGATATTCACATTTAAGATATGGTGACACTACTAGATGGGTGAGCAGTTTAGAAATTACTCCAACCACAAAATTCCCAATTATATCTTCTCTAAGAAGGACCTGAACATGAGGCAATGGTGGTGGCTAGAGTACCTCCAAGACTATGACTTAGATATAGTCTATGCACATTGGATGGGGAATGTTGGTGCATACTTTCTCAACCGGAGAACCAGGATGTAGTTGCTTAGTGATGTGTTAGAGTAGTTATCCGTGATGTAGATATTCTTCATGGATGATGATGGAGCAGCCTAACATCAGTTGTTTGTTGTCACTCCCCCACTCTTATAGAGGGTTAGGTAGGAACAACATGGGGAAGATGACATTGAGATCAGACATGCTCATATATCAACAAGAAATCCCCTAAATTATATTTGATAGGTGGGGGGCATGTTTTCCTTTTTTGGGAGTGCCTAGTTTTACATTGGGTGTTGTGAGAGTATATTCTAAGGGAGTTCCACACCTACCCCTTGGCGGTACATCCTGGTGTGGATAAGATTTACCATGATATCCGATGTCAGTACTCGTGGTCGGGATAAAGAAGGTGGAAGTAGTGTTTGTTTCTCGGTGCCTCAGTTGTTAGAAAGTGAAGGTAGAGCATCAAGGTCTTGAATTCTTGGATCAGTTACCTGGGGTTTCTATGTGAAAGTAGGATGGTATCTTGATTGTATTCGTGATAGGATTATCACACAAGTCTGGGGGGAAGGATACCATCTAGGTGATCATGGACAGACTCACCATGTCGGCACACTTCCAACACATCTGGTAGAAGGGTTATGTAGAGATAATAAGATGCCTCTAAATTTAGGAGATAGTATGGATTTATTGGGTGCCTTTGAAGATAATTTCATATCGTGATTCTCGCTTTCCATCACAACTATGAAAGGGATTGGCAGAGGTGTTCGGGACTCAGCTGCATTTGAGCATGACATTCCACCGCTGGATGGATGGTCCGCTAGAGCGGACTATCCGGGTATTTGAGGAAAATATGTTTTCTTGTATCTTGGTCATTGGTTATAGTTGGTTGGATCTTCAACAACTAGTGGGTTTCACGTAAAAAAATATCCACCACTCCTCCATTGGAATGGAACAGTTTGAGGAACATTATGGGAAACCTTACAGTTCAATGTTTTGATGGAGAGACCCTGGGGAGTCAGTACTCATGGTTCTAGAGTTAGTACGACCTTTAACTGAGAAGGCGATGATCATCCAAGAGTGGTTGAGAACTAAAAAAAGAAGCATAAATATTATGTTGATAGGAGAGAGAGGACCATTGAGTTTTAGGATAGAGACTATGTGTTCCTTTGGGTCTAACCTCGATGGGGATTGCATATATTGGGTCAGCACCAAAGGTTGTCCCAGAGATTCATTTGACCTTTCTAGATTCTGAGTAGAGTTGGTGAGATGGCATATAACCAAGATCTTCATCAAAAAATGCACCGGGTTCTTGATTTCTTCCCATTTTTGTAGCTGAGGAGGTACGTACAGTACCATCACACATCATCACACTGGGCGAGCTGGACATTGAAAATGGGGTGGCATTAACGGTGTTCTTGGAGGAGATTTAGGATCAATAGGATCAGGTCCTTCAAGAACATTTGGTTCCTCTATTGTGAATTTTGTGGAATCATGAGAATCACTAGGAGAGTACTTGGGATCAGGAAGCTCAGATTCATGCTCAGTAACCCCATTTTTTAGCCCTTTTTCGATTTTGATGATGAAATCCCTAATGTGGAAAGAATGTATTGTCCCAAAACCTCCATGTAATATTTTTGAAAATTATATGGGATTATTTCAAGGCCATAAAGAATGGAGGAACATAATTCTGAGGCTTGGTAATCCTAGAATAGTTGTTTAAACATTTTCAGGTTATTTAAAAAATAGCACATGTTTGTTTTTGGCAGCATCTAAATGGGTGCCCGGATTAATAATCTGAGGGACCAATTGCATTTGGAATAAAGAAATTACCTAATAATGGACCCAATCTCGACTAGTACGGGTTGAGGGAAAGAGGCCAATTTTCAAGAATTTTAAAATAAAATGAAATAAAATAATATAAACTTGACTTACTTCTAATGGTGACACCTCTCGAAAAGATAGTGATCATTTTTGCGAGCCTTCTTCAGGGCTCATCAAGGAGATGGTGGAGATTGACGATCTAGAAACATGATTAGGTGACCCTCAACAGGACAAAATTTGAGCACCTATTTATGGAGCAGTTATTTTGAGAGGAATTTTTCACTATGCACATAGAGGAGATACTACACCTACAATTGGGTATCATCATAGTAGTGGAGTACATAGCATAATTCATATTTCTTTTCACTACTCCTGATACATGGTGTGAGACCTATTCTTCTAGGCTCAGGAGTTTGACCGTGGACTGTGCTGAGGGATCGGGGATTCTGTGGTATCACATAGAATCCCTACTCAGGAAAGGGTTCTAGAGAGATGTATACTTGTAGAGAGATTCCTAGAAGGGAAATAACCAGTATCAGAAGCTACCCATGGACACAAGTTGACCGAGCCTTTAGTAGTGGGTAGCGTGAAGCTAACATAGAGACCCATATTGGTCACCACATTCTGCAGGAGACCCTAGGACACAAGGTCAGTGCTATGGGGACCCCAAGGTAGTGGGATTCGACAAAGGAGAAGGGTGTGCTACTCGTGATGCGGGTAGCAACACATGGCTCATCACTACCCATTTCACCATGGAGATAATTAGAGGATGGTCGAGGGACCTCTAATGAAGAGGAAGTTGATTGAACATGGTGGTCCACATAGAAGAGAACGTGGAAGGGGAGTAGGAAGCGTAGAAAGCGGTGGGATTAGGTTAGAGTTATTACCACCACCTCTCCCAGGCGGTCCACTATTAGCAATAGGAGCCAGTGGACAAGGATGATTCAAGCTTAAAATGATGGATGTTTAAGACCCCATCACTCCAGTGATTATTTGAGGTCTGATCTGGGTCTTCTCCACCGTAGATTCAACACTTATAGACTCAGGTGTCAGTCACTATTTTCTCATTGAAGACCTCATTCAGAGCACAAATGATCCATTACAGCTATTGGTTTGATCCTTGTGATTATAGTCTCACATGGTAAGGGATTCGATGATCATAAACCAGTTCCAATAATGTGAACATACTCTGGGTGATGAGATCCTTGGTTTTGATCTCCTAGTAGAAGAATTTAGGCTTCATGACTTCATTCTGACTATAGATTAGTTATCGACATTCCTTACATAAATTGACGGTTTTAGGTGTAGAGTGTGGTGTTTCCACATAGATGGGACTAGGTTCTCCTTTACCATGGAAAAGGGAATTCTTTTAGGGTTGGATAGACTTTCATTGATGAGGGTGAAGCTGATCCCTCACCAGCTGGCTAGCCTTAACCTCGATGCAGTGGACGAGAGGAGTCCCCAATTTTTTTTAGAGGTGGACGAGTACGATGAGATCATACCTAAGTATTTTTTAGGTTTAACTCATTATAGATATGTTGAATTTTTATTGAATTGTACACTATGACATCTCTGATATCCACACAATCATATCGGATGGTTCCCATAGAACTTCATGAGTAGATGGTAAAGTTAAAGGACCTGCAGAGGAAGGGTTTCGTGTGGTGCAATGTTTCACATTGGTCGGCCAGAATATTTGAATCCAATATGGAAGAAAAACGTTTGAGGTTGTGTGTGGGCTATCGGTGCCTGAATCAGGTGACATTAATGAACCAATATCCCCCACCAAGGATCGATGACTACTTCGATCAGATGAAGGGAGAGAGGTGGTTCTTGAAGATAAACCTCAGGTCTGGCTATCATCATTTTCCTGTATAGGATGATGATGTACCAAAAAAACCATTTAGATATCAGTATGGACCCTTTGAGTGAATGGTTATTCCATTCATCACAACCAATTCTCCATCAGAGTTCATGGGACTCATGAAGAATATTTCTTAGCCTTACCATGACCATTTCATTGTGGTATTCATTGATGATATCCTTCTATAATCAGTGTCCACGGAGGATCATGCGACACACATTTAGATAGTTCTAGACACACACCGATAGAATCATGTTTGTTAGAAATACTCATAGTGTGATTTCTAGATTCAAGTTGTCCACATTATAGTACAATACTTTTCATAGGATGTATTTTCTATAGAGTTGGAAAGGATAGAGGTTATTATTTCTTAGGATCCACCCAATAGTCTAACGGAGGTGAGTTTCTTTGTCTAGGAAGAATAATATAATAGGATTGTGCCTATCTTTTATAGGTAAGAAGAACACCTATTTGCATTGAAATGGAAGAGACAACCCTTCATGTTGTTGGATTGGTTCCATCAGAGAATCCATGAGCTGAGGTGGAGGCTGACGAGTTCCCCTATATTGCATCTTCAAGAGGTTGGAATAGGTTATGTAGTGTTCTTTGATTCATTAGGGACCAAAAAAGGTTGTTTCCTGATGTAGGTGAAGGTGTTGATTTCCTATGTTTCACGACTACCAATGTAGCATGGGAAGTATGTGATCCATGATCTTGAGCCAGCGAAAGTGGTATTCTATTTGAGGATGTAGATACACAACTTGATGGGTGACCAGTTTATCATTTACTCCGACCACAAAAGTCACAAGTATATCCTCTCCTAGAAGGACCTAAACATGAGGTAGTGGTGGTTACATGAGGTCCACCAGGACAATGACATCAAGATTGTCTATACTCAATGGAAGGGGAATGTGGTGGAATAAACTCTCAACAAGAGAACCAGTTGTAGTTTCTAAGTGAAACATTAGAGTGGGTAGTTGTGATGTAGATATATTTCGTGGATGGTGACAGAGAAACCTAATTTGAGATGATGGTTGTCACTCTGACACTCTTTTAGTGGGTTAGGGTGGCCCAGTATGGGGATGTCCACTACAAGACCATACATTCTCAATTATCCCCAATGAAATTCCTTTGGTGGATATTCGATTGGTGGGGAACACATCGTCATTTTTTGGGAGCACACCGTTCTACCTGTGGCATTGTGAGGGGATAGTTTTAGGTGGTTCCACACCTCCAACTTTGTGGTAAATACTAGAGTTTCAAAAAATTACCATGATCTCTGACGCCGGTACTGGTGGATATGGATGAAGAATATAGTTGCATAGATCATATATTGTGCCTCATTTGTTAACAAGTGAAGGCAGATAATAAGGTTTTAGTAGACTTGGATCGGCCACTTTAGGTGCCAGATTTGAAGTGGGGTGGTATCTTCAAGAAATTTGTTACATGTTTACCATGCAAATACGAGGGGCACAATACCATCTAGGTGTTCATAGACCAACTCACCATGTCATCCCACTTCCTACCCCTTCAAGATCAGGGCTTGTTAGAGGGCTTGGGATGACCTTACGTTCAGGATATAGTACAGCTTCATGGGTTTCTATTGAAAATCATTTTATACCATGATTTTCTCTGCAAATATCATTTATGAAAGGGATTTCATGTAGAGTTTGGCACTCAACTTCATTTGTGTATTCCATTCCACCCCCAGACTAAGGGTCAGACGGATAAGACGATCCAGGTTTTAGAGTATATACTTCGTGTTTGTATCTTGGACTTCATTCGTAGTTGGGAGGATCCCCTACCACTGGTGCAGTTTGAGTACAGCAACAAAGACCACTCCACCATTGGTGTGGCATTGTTCGAGGAACTTTACGGGTGAACATGTAGATCAAAATTATCCTAGAAAACCCCAGGGGAGTCAGAACTCATGGGTCCAGAGTTATTATATGCTACCACTGAGAATGTGAAGATCATCCAAGAGAAGATGATAACTGCATAGATTAGGTAGAATTCTTATTCTGATAGGATATGAAGGACCTTGGTGTTTGAGTATGGAGACCATTTGTTCATTTTAGACTCACCTCAATAGGGATGATGGAGATTTGTCCGGGGAGGCAAGTTTTCCTCAAGATTCATTGACCCTTTCAAGATTTTGAGCAGAGTTGGTGAGGTTGAGTACCTCCTAACTATTTCCCCATAGATGCACTGAGTGCATGATGTCTTTAATATGTCGCGGTTGAGAGGGTACGTGTACGACACATCACACGTCATCAGTTGGGGCGAGGTTAACATTGATGATGGGTTTACATTTACAAAGATCCTAGTAGAGATTGAGGTTCAAGAGGAATAGTTCCTTTATATATGGTTGATTCAAGAGGTGCGTGTTGAGTGGTAGAACAGGAATCGCCAGGAGAGCACATGGGAATGAGAAGATGAAATTCATGATATGTATCCCCATTTGATTCTTTAGAACTTATTTAGGATTTCACGGATGAAAATCACTAAGGTGGGGAGAATGTAATGTCTTTGAAATTCCATGATATATTTTATTGAAAATTATATCGGATTATTTTGAGGCCAGGAATTGAGATGGTGTGTAATTTTAAGGCCCATGGAGCCCGTAATAATTTTTTGAACGTTTTGATGTTATTTAAAAGAGTTTGTGTGTTCAGTTTTGGCAGCTTCAAAATGGGTGTCCAGACTAAAGGAAAGAGGGTATCATTATGACTAGAATGACAACATTACCTTCGAATGGTCCTATACTCGACTGACATGGGATATGGTAAAAAGATAATTTTTGGGAATTTTAAAATAAAACAAAATAAAAATTGAAATTTATTTTATTCAAAAAAATCATTGTAATGAAAATACGGAGCAGGTTTTTCATTTCATAAATGAAATATCATAATGTCTCTGAAAAGGATGTGTAACAATAACCCTGTTTCGTTTCATAAATGAAACAGCATAACGGCGCATTGACATAGTGTTATAGAAATTCTAAAACACATTCCATTCTTATTAAATCTGCAAGGAAGTAGTACCATTGTATTGTTATTGAATAGATAGGTGGCATTGGATGATCTTTTCAGGTGAACAATGGAAATGAAAAACATCCCCCCCTCCCTTCAAAGGATATCGCCTTCGAAGAGAGTTGCATATCAAGGATAGATGAACGAAGATAGAATGAATCCTTTTTTATTCGATGAAACGATCCTTTTCCATGTAAGGGGTTTAATTGTATGTGAAATATTCCCTTCCCCTTTATTTTACTTCATCAATGTACATGGTCCAAATCGCAAACCAGTTGACCCATAGATTGATCGCATATGTGGGATGGGATTTTGGCCCAAGGGGATTAATGAATGTGGAATATAACTTCTGATCATTTGATATCTCCCATTTTTCTATCATTTCACATAAAGGCCAAGTGAAAAAGGAAACAACTCATCTCTTTGGGTGTTTCTTGAGATCCCAACTCCCATGTGAATTATAAACCAATGAACCCCCATGGTCACATTATATTAATACCGGGAAGTTCTAAAGTGGAAGGACCCCTGGATTAATGGATATAGAACTTGGGACAGAATGATGTGAATATAGTAACTCAAGGATCATAGAGGATCCTTTAGATCGAAGAACAGGACATGAGATCATGTCTGGGGCCCATGGAAGAAACCCCGAGCTCACCTATTCTAGTGGGGTAGCGTGCCCCACCAGTGCATGCCGCAGCAGATGATGGCAAGGCCAGTGGGCCGTGGTGGTGTGGTAACATGGTGCTAGTGGGGATCTGTGTCAGGACAGGAGGCCACGACCTGTGGGCCAAGGTGGGGTGGAACTACGACCCTATTGGGGTGTCCCGTCAGGATGGGAGACCCATGGTCAGTACTTGAGTCTGTTATGGAATTTGTTCCATGTTAATACATGCAGGGGAAGTGACTAACCCACTGTCGGCTGCATGCTGCGTAGGGGGCGCAATTGTTGCCACCTCTGGTGGAGGCCGAACCGACCCATAGTAGCAGGCTGGGCTGGAGAAGAAGGGCCACCAAGGGTGGTCAATCGGGAAGGAACTGCGGCCCAGTGGGCTGGGTCGGATTGAGGTTGGGTGGGACCCAAGTCAGTTAAGCAGATTTTAGGGTCAGTTGGACCAGACCCGACCCCACTCAGCCCCGCTTTACTAAAACATGAATAATGTCCGAACTGTACATCTGATGGATAATCCATTTATGAAATTGGGACCCTCAACATGAGATGGTCCTTTTGGTATACAATATGTTTAATTTTGTGGATTTTGAGATAAGATAGATGGATTGATGTGTAGACTCTGCTAGAATATTGTTCTCTATGAGCGGGAATCATACGACTGTCTATATCAAGTAGACTACGATAAGAGTATCTAAGTGATCGAGATTTCCTTTGAGATGAGTGAGTCTATGTGATACAACTGGACAAGGAAATTAGTGGGTATAAGTGATCCAGTTGTCCCAAGAGATGAGATGGTCTATGTGATCCAGTTGGCCCATGTGATGATCAGGTCTAGGTGATCCATTATCTCTAATCACCAATAGGGGTGAGTGCTTCAATAGTACAAGGTATTAAGCATTACACCTATTATTATTTCTTTCATTCATTTAGATTATACCTACGTGAGATAAATATAATTTTTTGTACTTTCCCTTCTGGTATTACCTTTGTGTTTTGCGGTCCTTACGGAGTATTGTGTTACTCACTCCTCCACGGGCTCCATTCGCACATGTCATGTCTTCTGAAGATGATAGACACCTTGACATAGACCTTGGTTGTCTGGGAATAGGAGGATCCCTGTGAGATCCGACTGATGAGGAATACTTCTACAACATAAGGAGGCATCCCCATCACATACCCTTTAGGTAGGGTTTACCAATGATGGACTTTAGGTGTGGTACTTATTTGTTTTTGGTCTTGTATTCCAGCACCTTACTTTCAGTTTTTATACATTTACACTCAGTGGTGGTCTAAGTGGAATGCTTGTAGAATTTTTGAAATTTTGGTATGGGGTTGTGTGTGTCTATGTGTGTGTGAATATAGATACTCAGGAAAATTCCACCCACATATGGGTAATGCCTTCAGTGTTAGTCATCAACCCCTATCTATCGGGAGGCGGGCTTGGTTCGGTCATGTCTCATGCCCTATGGGATGGGTCTTGACCAAACACTTCATAAAGTCTCAATATCGAATAAAAACAAGTGTCATGGGGTCAAAACCATAGAAAAAGTATCATATTTCCCTAAAATTAAAAGAAAATTATCAGAGATAGAATTGTGATATGTGGGAAAAGATGGAACATCATTTAGAAATGCCATTATAATTTCATGTCCGTAAAAATGTTTTTAGAGTTTTAAAACTCTAGAACCAGTGTGGAATAGTCAAAAGTATAGAAAATGACCATATATTGGTGCAAAATCACGGGACCACCACTATGAAGTTGTTTTTGACGTATAATCATAGAATCAATTTAAATTTGGTGTGTGGTGTGGACAAAAATACATGGTAAACTCTTATTAAAGGAATAAAATCCATTAAAAATAAGTGTCATAGGTTTAATACAATTATCATGACATTGGATACAAATAAAATAAAGGGATAATGATGGTAGATTTAATTTTAAAATGTAGTAACTGATGACACGTTATTTTTAATTATTATTTTTCTTGGATGGTTGTAAATGCGATGTTAGTGTTTTAAAACCCTAAATCATGCATAGAATGGTCAAAACGATATAAAAATATTCATATTGATAGTAAATCTTATTAAAACACAAATAATTTTTTTTTGATGTGTGCTAGAAGACAACACATCAATCTGAAAAGCAGTGTTGTCAGAATTACTCATTAAACAATTCTTAACGATATATATGTCTTTAAAAACATGTGTTGGGGAGGTTAAAAACAGATAAGAAATTTTTTATTTCCATAAAATTATAGGCCAGTGACCATATATTAAATTTAGAACTGTACGAACTAATGAAGCCTCATTCTGAATTATAGTTTTCTCATGATGGCAGTAAATGTTTTATTAGTCTTTTAAAATAATAAACATGCATAGAATAGTCATAATGATAAAAAATGACATACAATTGCGATGAAATATTGAGATAACCATTGATGAGTTTTTATTGAAAAATTGAACTTTTTTTGACATCATCATCTTTGATATTTATTTATTATGTAAATTTCTAGCACACCGCATGTCACATAAACAAAAATTATAATATTTGAAAATCCCTTTTTAGTTTAATGTGACATATATTATCGTAAATTTGAATTTTTAGGTTTCCAATGTGTTTTTCATTAAATATAATTTTTTTGATATTAATAATTTATTTTTTTATTTACAAAATAAAAAAATTTATTTGTTGAATATTGAAAATATTCTCTTTCTTTTCAATTTGGAATTTTATTTATTAAATGTTAGAGTTTTCACTGTAGATGGTAGATACTGGATGTAGGTGGGAGGTTGAACATTCCAATATAGGACATTCATTCAAAGGAATTCTTGATAGATCTGAGTTTCTATGGTATATTAATATTTTATCAATTATAATACTATAATTCTAATTTATTATGTTATGTTTGAATTTTTTCTCTCTAGTTTCTTGGTGTTGATGAGTTGATGTGGCCGTATGGAGTTTATGAGATTATGTGGAGGAAGAGAGATGTAGTGTTGATAGTGATGTGGATTTATATTGGGCAAGGGCTGTTGTTGGATATATTTTGTATGTATATATTTATGACTGAGTTATTGGTTCACAGATGTATGGGTTTATTGAGCCAGAGGTTATGATGGCTCATGATGTTTTAATATGAATGTGGATGTATGACTTATTTGTGATTGGTTTATTATATATTGATGTTTTAGTTTATTGCATGTAATTTTTTTAGATTTAATATTTTTTCATTAGTTATTTTTTAAAAATATCATATTTAGTTGGGGTTTTGATTAATCATCAGTAAGAATTTTTTTTAATGTGTTTAGAAGTGGTTATTTCTAACTATTTCTAAGAGAAATTACTGCTAATATATTATATAGATGTTACTTTCATTTTATATATATTTTAAATTGATATTTCTTTTTAAAAATAACTACAAATAAATAAAATGTTTCCACCACAAAATGATCCAAAAATTACACTTAGAATAGTAATCATAAAATTAATGAAATTTTCACTAACTGTATTGTAACTATGTATTATGTAGATGATTTAATAACCACCACTATATTATAAGGTGGAGGTTTAAACCACTGATATTCATAAAAAACTGCCACAAATACCCAATATTTGTAGTAGAAATTGTTCATGAGGTGTGATGTAAAGAGAATAAGTGGTGTCCATTAATAAGATATGGGAGGGGTACTCTTGGAATATCTTAAAACAAAAAATTAATATAAATTAAATTTAAATTCCAAATATATGAAAACTAATTTATTCTAAACATAATATATGTATGGGTGTATACCCTCTCATCCAATACAAATTTTACAATTTTGTTTCTCTTTTTTAAAACATTTCATTTGGTTTTAACCCTACGTTATCCATTATAAACATACAAAGAAGAAATGTTTTTTACATTTAAGTGTTAATATAGTAAATATAATTTGTCAAAAGCTCTATAAATGGGACATTTTTTATATTATTAACCATATCATAGTCACATGGATTAATATAATGCTATAAAAAATTAATAAAATATTATTTATTTTAAAACATCATTGTTTTCAATTTTTAAAAATATTTTTTACTCTCCCATTAATAACCTCAATACAAAAAGTAGAATTAGAAAGAAACATATAATTCATACAAAAATTTTCATGTTTGTATTTTGAATTCATGGGTGACCATAATTATTTAATATTAAATTAATTATAATAGTTTTAATATCATTTATTTTATTTTTACATTAATTGAACAACTACTACGTTAGAATAGTGTAATCATTTGAGATAAATATTTCTTCACCCAAAAAATAAAATATCATGAAAAATATAATTCAATTACATTTCATATTAAAATTTGTAAATGAAGATATCCTTTATTTTTCCCATGATAAAAATTTTATATCAATCAAAATCAACAGTGCGACATTTGTTACTTTTCTTTTAATGTTTTTTATAAGTTACATAATCATACCAAAATAGAATAAAATGGTCTAAAGTTATACCTTTGTATGATTGTGGATGATTTATACTTAGCCTATAAAATTTATTGACATGTTTGCGACATTTTATAGTCCTTATCGTTTTATTATTAACTCTTAATTAATATTTTTGTCTTTTACCATGGTAATAAAAATTTCAAAGGTTACAAATCAAATAAAATTAAAATAAAATGATGTTATTTTCCAAAAATATACCTATTAATTCAAAATATTGAATCCATTTTTTATTATTCAAAATATATTAATGTAAGAATATTATATAAAATGAAAATTAAAAAATTTGATTACTAATGGTTTCTGAACAAAGTGACACTTTAAAATAAAAATATTTTAAATAAAGTATAAAATCCTTTTATATAACAAAAAGTTTAATACTTTTATTAAATATTTACATATGTAATCAATAAACTAATCCAATATTTAATTTGATAATATATTTACATTTTTATAATTTTTATATAAAAATATAATTATTTCGTAATCATTAAAAAATCATTATTTAAAAAAATTTAAATTAATCCCAACATAGTTTTGAACTTATGAATTAAAATATAAAATAACTATTTCATTTTTATGTTATATAATTTGAGACATATAATATAAAATAAAACCTTAAATTGAATTATATTAATAAAAATATTTCCTTTTATATTTTAAGCATTATATAATATATTTATAATAAATATAACCATCTACTCAAGAATACTAATAAATAAGAAAATTATTTTTTTAGTAATTACTTTTGTTTCAGAATTATATCCTCTTAATGGTAAATTGATTCCTCATAATTTTAACATAGACTATGTGTCTATATTTTCACTTTTTGAAAGACCGTTATTGCGAACCCACATCATAGAACGGGTCAATAAAACATTCCCCTTAAAGCGGGAAATGGATGTTCAAATATCATATATAAGAACACATTCTATGTTTCTAATTATGAAAATATTTTTTTATAAATAAAATTTATATGTATGAAAAAAAAATATCCTAAGGACTAATAAAGAATTATATGCAACATGGGTGGGAGAAATTTATCCCTCAGAAAATTTTAAATATACGATGGGTTAAAAGACCAATGACGTCATGGTACGAAAATAATAAAAATGTTTTTTCTTCAAAATTAGTTTCTAAATATTTAGGAATTATTTTACTTTCATGAATAATAACATAATTATGTATACATACTTATTAAGAAACAATCCATATATTAATCAGTTTACAATAGAAACACATATTTTTTCTCAAAAATATGAGTACTGAAGTCATAGTTTTAATTCCTAAAACACTAAAATAATAATTTAAAGAATCCCATAATTCATTAGAGAATAAAAATATATTTTTTATGTCTTTATACATGAATGAAAACCGAAATAGTTTTCACATGATTATTTAATCAATAAAATGTATAAAACAATTTATGAATAACGATAACTTTATCTAAAAAATTCAGCAGTAATTAAAAATTATCAACATAGATAATTCAATTTATATTTATCACTAAAATTCTAAAAAATATTTCATAGAATGATTGAAAATATATATATATATATAAGGTTCCAATCTCATAGAATTATAATATTATTTTAAAATTTATAACTAAATAAAATCAATAACTCTTAATTTCTCCAAAATTAAATTTCCCTAATCATGTAATCATAAATAAATTATAATAATTTATATATATATAGTATAATAATAAATTCCCATTGTAATTATGTGTGATTCAAAAATACAATTGAACCCTTATATCATAGATAAAATCAGAAGATATTTTTTATGACTTAATCAAATAGTATTCCATTAAAAAATGAACTTCTTCACTAGTCTCATAGTCACCTAATAAAAATTCAATACAATGGTTAGCTATATCATATGTTCCATGAATATTATAAACCATAATTATTTCAACATAGATGATATGAAAAACCATAACTATCACCAGTAGGATTAAAAGTATTTTTAAAAATAATTTCATTATCCACAAAATAATTCATCACATTAAAAAAATGGGTTACATATACATTAATCCAACAAATATACATCAAAACGATTACTAATAACATAAAAAAAATAATTATATAAAACCTCAAAAATAGGGTATATGTATTTGAATTTATAGCCAGCATAAATATTATAACCCCATGATGGTATCCATAATTCATAATTTAAAATCATATGAAAATAACATTATATCAAATGTTTTCCAAACCCTGCACGGATACAAACTGTAGCAGCCCCAAACCCTTACATCTGGATTTTGTGAAAATACAAAAACACTAATTTTACCATTGAAACTGATAAGTTTTAAAAATGGTTTTCATAAGAACCATTAGAAATTAAATTGTAATATTTTGAATCAATTACATAACCAATGAATATTTGGGTTTTCAATTTTTAAAAAAATAAAACAAACTTAATAAACACCACTCATGACATAATAGGAGTAGTTTTTTCAACTATATCAAGCTTCTCATATTCCGTATTATTCCTTCAACATCACCCAAAAATTTCATCATATATTAACCCATTTTATATTTAAAACATTATTCATCATTATTCATATTCTCTAAAAAAAGGTAATAAAATAAGGTTTAGTTCAATGAAGTAATTTTGGTAAACATAATAATTATCAATTTATTTCCATCATTGCAAGTAGATGAGCATATTGGTATGTTGAAAAAAATGTATGAAAAACATACCCATAAATATATTGACCAATAATCAAAAAAACTGGCATAAAAGTAAAATAAAGTAATTATTGATAAGAATCAATTATAATGTTCCATGTGATGATAATAATGATTATAGGAATCATTAAAAACTCATAGAAATCTAAAAGAAAACATGATGGTATCATATATCATTATATTCATAAACCATTTTAGCCTTATGTAACAAATAACTATTTCCCTGTTAAATCTATAAGAGAAACACTCAGGTAACTCCATAATTTATGATTCTAATGAAAATTAACATTACCCAATTCATCAGAGATCTATCTAGGTGAATCCATCATATAGTTTATGTTGTGATCACCAATTAGGTACAATGGGTCTCTATACATCATGTAACACCCCGATATTTTATGAAAAATATTCTTTTTAATTTCATTAATGTCTTGTGTTATACGCTACACCAAAAGGAGCTTTCACAACACACATCTCTGACCTGGCTTGAATTAGACGCAATCGCGACCTTCCAAGATAGCGTGTGTTGTACGCAACACCAAGTTTCTCTAAACAACGATATGCTATTAAGATATTATTAAAACTAGCCGTTATGAATAGTAATAACCACTTTTTAAAATTTTGTAAATTTTATTTTTCAAAATGGACTTCATTTATGGATTCGGAGTATCGAATTTAGCCTAAGGTGAAATTTTGGTACTTTTCGGATAACTTTCATATTCTGATGAATAGTGAAAATTACTAAATTTTAATTAAAAACAACTTTTTTAATCGAAATAATTAATAGTGATAAATTATTAATTTGAGTGGTTTTAAAGTATATTTAGAATATATTTTTACAATTTAATACAATGTTGGTCATTGGATGTAATTTCACATTTAAACCAGTTATAAACAAGTGTCAATCTTTTGATAGTTATTATCTCTTAAAAACACGCTATTTGTTGTGACAGCGGAAATTAATTATAAAATTAATTAATGCAACATATATGTTGGGAATTTTTTAAAATAGAAATCATTTTTGAATTCGGAATATCAATTATATCTTAGGGTGAAATTTTGGCATTTTTCTGAAAAACTTCAATTTTTGATGAATAGTGAAACCACTAAGTGGTAGGTTAAAAACTGAATTTTGCATAAAACATAATTTTACCGCTTCTGTGAATGGAATTTCCAAATTCCGACAAACACGGTTGATATCAGTAAGTAAAATGTGGTTCAATGAGATAAAAATAATTTTTTGGTGAATAGTAACTTTTTACTTTTTTTTACCGCGGTTAATAGTAAATAGGGTAACTAAGGGTAAATATGGTATTACTATTACCCTAACACATGTCCTAATTCTATTGGATAAGTGTAATTCGACCAAAAACAACCTTATGAATATAATATGACCATTTAGGTCCACTTGGATTAGATTATGACATTTAATATTATTTTATTTAATGAATAGTTAAAATAGTTAAAATCAAAGTTTAATAAGTAAATCATTTTTAATATGGGGTTATACATAAGATAAATTCTACTATAAATATTCATTAGAAATCTAAAAATATTTCCTATATAATGGTATTTTATTTGTAATTTTTAGACATTATATAATTTAATTTATATATTACACAATGATGATGAAGTAATTATCTTATTAATGAAATATTGACATAATTGAAGTTATAATCACCAAAATAAATGTAATTTGAGACGTTTTATGAATTCCACTATTTTATAGGTTCATATAACATGTTATTATTGTTTTAATTAACTTTTTTCGAGTTTATCATTCTGTTATGATTTTCTCAAAAATCCATTACTAAATAGTGTGAAAATTGACATAAAATAGTTTTTAAAACAAATATTATATTATTAATTGTTATTTTATTCCTAAAAATCTAAGGTTTGGCCAAAAGACATAGATAAGGTTATATATATTAATAATAAACAATTTGGGGTTCTTTTGGCTTCTTATAGTAAGTTTATTAACCATATATTGTAAGAAAACAAAAAGACACGGTAAAAGTTAAATTATTTAACTTAGAGTTAAATCTAATTGATAAGGTTAAAATAATACCCTAAACTTGTCTAAATCCTATTGGATGATAGGAGTTCGACCCATCCCCACATTAGCTTCGAAATAATACCCTTTGGAACCATTATAAACCGATTTTGACTTTAATATAAAATAATATTTTGAGATATTCCTAAGGTGCCCCTCTCCTCCCTTATAAAAGGGCACCTCCTCCCCCTCCTCCTCACACCAATTTGAGCACTCAAGCTCGGCCAACCCCTTCCATGTTCTCCTCTCCACTTCCCTAGAATAATCCTAGAGGTCCTGGTCTTCTTCAAAGACCAATCTTAGTTCCCTAAGTGGAGGATTCAAAGAGGCATTCCAAAGAAGAGGTAATATCCATTACCGATCTTTTCAATTTCTTTCTTCTTCAACTTCTTCTTATTTAGTTTTTTCATTATAAAGTAATAACATCAGTATTAATTACATATTGATATGTTATTATAAATATGAAACAACCTTAATTCTCCTTCTATCCATCCTACGGAAAAATGAAATCACCGTGCGTGCGTACGTACGGAATACCGTCTCCACGCTGTGGTGTAATCTATTTTCCACCACCACCTTAATAGGATGGGTATAATGGTGTAATGAGTAACTATATATGATTATTATAAAGTGATATTGATACTGAAATAGTCTAAATACACTTCAACACAATTCCACGACCATGGGAACGATATCATCGCTCGTGCGTACGTACGGACTACCGTCTCCAGGACGCGATGAGATTCATTCTTGATGATTCACCATTCATGAATGATTATAAAGTATATATAATAAGTACTAATGAAATATATGACATAATAATGATACTTTATTTATGTAAATTTATATGTATGTCATCTACTTAATTCCATTCACTTCAATAAGGAAACGAAAACAGCGTTCATGCGTACGTACGGACTACCGTCTCCATGAACAGTGTATTTCATTCCATTTATCGATATTATATATATATATATATATTCTGAATATATATTGTATATAAATCATGTTTTACATTCAGGATATATGTAATCATGATCCAAGTAATCATATTAATAATTACAAGTTAAAAACACGAACGACAAATGAGACGATTTTACCCAAAACGCTACTTTAACATGAATTTACAAAAGAACGGGTAATATAAAGTCATAAGTGGACCATATATGATATAATAACAATGAATATGATTCTGGAATAAGTCAATAACATGATTTAAATCATTATACAGGAGGTTCAGACACTTACAAAGCAAGTCGGACGTAAGGTAAGGGAAATATCACAATCTCATTTTTATCCGAGATTGTTTGTACTTTGGTATTTACTGGGGTGTATTTTATCATCCAAATCCATGTTTCCTCAATATTTAATATTATTTCAATCCTCCTACAATTGTTTAAATCCAATTTTACACTTTGGTGAGTTTTTAGTAAAAGATATGAAAGGAATCTTTTTTCGTTTTTCGTACGAGGTACTTTTTGACTTTTCCGACAAAAGTACGAGAAGAATGTTTTTTTAACTTATACGGAAAGAATGGATTTTTAAAATATTATTTCCAAGAATCTTACTTTATAAGTTTTCATGTTTATTTTTAATCAACTTCTTTTAGTTTATAATTGTATGACATGTCAAGAAAAGAAAAGTGTTTTTGAAGTAGAAAGGATATTTTCCTCAAGAATGAAGTTCAAATGTTTTATCAAAAATATTTTCCATCTAAGATAATATAGGATTCTGTTTTTATCCCTATTATTAAATTGATTTGATTATGTTGTGATGAAATTATTTTTATGAATTCCTTTATCATTTTTTTTATGATGTCATGATGTTTAAGATTCCCATTTTTATTACATGGGTTATGCAATGATGTATGGTTTATGATTTTGTTGCACACATAAGAATGGTATAATTATGAGATGAGTGGGACCTATATCTCCCTCCAATGCATTGGGTAAAGATTTTATATCTCATGAGATAGATATGTCTGGAATGGTAGGTTATACCGGTTCAGTGAAACAAGACTGAAACGAGGGTTACTCGATTCAGAAAGGGACTTTGTCCACTAAGATAGTCTTGGAAATGAGTCTTGACTAACAAGAAATGATTCTCTATGATTATGTGTGAATTCCAAAAAGTTTCATGTTTTAAGTTATGATTATTGTGATTACATTTCACTGCCATGATTTATCCCATGTTATGAAATTATGATCTCTTTTGCTGGTTAAGATGTCCACAAGTTATGTGCTTGTGTATACGATGTGACTGATATTTCTTTTGTTTACCCTTACTGAGAATTTGAGCTCACCCTTTTATGTTTTCTTTTCCCCAGGATATAAAGAAAGGTTTTAGGTAAAAAAAAGGGAAGATATTTATGGGAGATATTGAAGATCTTTCACCACGATTAGAAGATTACGTTCCGAGTTTCCAAAGACACTAAACTATTACGATCCTTGTGTGTGTGTTTTTTTTATGTACCATGTATTCTGCAAAAGTAATGTAATGTCCATGTACGTAAAGCTTCAGGTCTCTACAGTTGGTATCAGAGGAAAGGTTTAGTCAACCTTTGGAAACTAGGATGCGAAAACGTTAGTGAGATCCCTAGAGATATTTCTAAGGTATGTCAAGGGATGTCCCTAAGGTTAAGTATACGTATAGGTTATAGTACTAGAATTACGCTAACGATCATAGAATTAAACCTAAGATGTTAGATATTGAAGGTACTCCCCCTTTATTATGTTGTTTTCCCCTAGCATGATTTTTGCCTCTCACACTATTCTTTTTGGGTTTTAGAAAATGGCTAGAAAGAAGATGATTCACGATAATGGAGAATATGATGGACAATGGAATGATATTCTTCATAATGAAATTGGATTTGGAAGTCCAAACATCATTATTATGCCGAATCAGCAATCTCATAATATGATCAATAATGTAAAATTTGGTAAGTTTCCTGACTCGGCTAATAAGAGAAAGATGGAGTTTCATGATGATCATAGAGGAAAGAAAGTTCAATTTCCCCTATGTAAATCATGTGGGAAGAGGCATCAAGGAGAATGTTTCAAAGGAACTGGAAGATGCTTTGGGTGTGGAAAAGAAGGAAACAAAGCAAGTTAGTGCAAAGGAAAAGGTTCAGTTAACACCATGGATGAGGATAATGGTATTGCTACGACATCAACAATGGTTAAATGTTTTAAATGTGGAATGTACGAGCATTATGAAAACCAATGCCCTAAGGGAAAGTCTCATGAAGAGAATCAGTATGGTCGTATGGGAAGTATTTATGTTGATGATGACGAAAAGACTACAAATGATATGTGAGATGAAAGAATTGTTAAAGCTCGTTCAATGGTTTAAGAAGGTAGTGGAATGATTACATGTTTGTCAAGTGTAATGTTGTATAAGTAATCTCATGGTACTATGGAATAAAGAGACATCTATGGATTGTTACACTATTGTCTTTCCTACGTTTTTAAAGTGTATGATTAATGGTACTAGTAACCATGAAATGTTATTCAGATATTTTTTGGAAAGTAGATGATATGCGCATAATGAAGGAATAATAAGATAATGTGGTATTTGATTGTATTCATGAGCTCATGACTGATATAAGGAGAAGGTTATATCATGGTTTGAGTATATAGAATTTTTGGATTTTGGTATGTGGAAAGAGTTAACTTTTAACTGCATTCATGTTTTCACTAATTTTCAATGGGTATTCAAGAGAATACGTGATTAAGGCCTTTGAATGTTTGGAATGTGACCAACAAGACATATCTTATGATATATGGGGATCAAAGACAGTATTAAATCTCTGGTAATCGTTTTCACTATATTATGAGAGTGGACTGCAGTATTATAGATAAGCCTAAAGATTATAATGGATTATGATGGACATAAGTTAGTATTGTTTAAGGATAGAATCTTATAGATATTATTGATGGGATGTTATAGTAATGTAGTTTTAGAAAAAGGACAACCTGCAGGACGGGCGACAACCCATCGCGTCGGACAAGGATGTGGGAATCGAACACACAACCGAAGTGTGACTGGCCTTTATCGCCTACCACTGGCCTACATGAAATCCATGTTTAGTAGAAACTAGTTTTATTATATTAAGCAGTATGATATATGAAGTATAAATTCATTTTAGAAACCATATATCATTAAATCTCACTATAGATGGACTTATGTTTTTTTTGATAACTTTTCTAACCTTTTGAGACAGATGGAATGACCCATCATTCTATCACATGATCTGTTAACACATCACGAATGACAAATTCAACTTCATTTCTTTAAGAGATGAAGTAGAAATTGTCCATAGAATGAAAAACAGTGAGACTACACCAAAATCACGAAAGTATTTCTTCTAATTCCAATTTCATCAACTTTAGGGAAATGATCTTGAAAACCATAAATGATGTCCTAGTGCTCTTATATCTGATTAATTAGATGGTACCTTAGATCATCAAAAATTTATGGATTTGTGATTGCTAGATTTTCCATAGCCATGTTCTCTACCACTCTCCATCAGAACATGATGGTTAGATTTCTCTTCTATATCCATATTTTCACCTATGTGGAAACCCAGTGATTAGTTTATTTGGGTAACCGTTACGTTTCATACTTTTGTTTTTAAAGATTGATTTTGGTATACCTTTTTACGATGTGGGTTTCGATTAAAGAAACATTCTAATAGTAAACCATTTATAACCCCGACGAATTTCGAGGGCGAAATTCATTTTAAGGGGGGTAGAATGTAACACCCCGAGATTTTATGAAAAATATTCTTTTTAATTTCATTAATGTCTTGTGTTATACGTTACACCAAAAGGAGCTTTCAAAAAACACATCTCTGACCTGACTTGAATTTGAAGCAATCGCGACCTTCCACGATAGTGTGTGTTGTACGCAACACCAAGTTTCGCTAAACAACGATATGCTATTATGATATTATTAAAACTAGCCGTTATGAATAGTAATAACCACTTTTTGAAATTTTGTAAATTTTATTTTTCAAAATGGACTTCATTTATCGATTCGGAGTATCGAATTTAGCCTAAGGTGAAATTTTGGTACTTTTCGGATAACTTTCATATTCTGATGAATAGTGAAAATTACTAAATTTTAATTAAAAACAAATTTTTTAATCGAAATAATTAATAGTGATAAATTATTAATTTGAGTGGTTTTAAAGTATATTTAGAATATATTTTTACAATTTAATACAATGTTGGTCATTGGATTTAATTTCACATTTAACCCAATTATAAACAAGTGTCAATATTTTGATAGTTATTATCTCTTAAAAACAAGCTATTTGTTGTGACAGCGGAAATTAATTATAAAATTAATTAATGCAACTTATATGTTGGGAATTTTGTAAAATAGAAATCATTTTTGAATTGGGAATATCAATTATAGCTTAGGGTGAAATTTTGGCATTTTTCTGAAAAACTTCAATTTTTGATGAATAGTGAAACCACTAAGTGGTAGGTTAAAAACTGAATTTTGCATAAAACTTAATGTTACCGCTTCTGTGAATGGAATTTTGAAAATCCGACAAACACGGTTGATATCAGTAAGTAAAATTTGGTTCAATGAGATAAAAATATTTTTTTGGTGAATAGTAACTTTTTACTTTTGTTACCGTGGTTAATAGTAAATAGGGTAACTAATGGTAAATATGATATTACTATTACCCTAACACATGTCCTAATTCTATTGGATAAGTGTAATTCGACCAAAAACAAACTTATGAATATAATATGACCATTTAGGTCCACTTGGATTAGATTATGACATTTAATATTATATTATTTAATGAATAGTTAAAATAGTTAAAATCAAAGTTTAATAAGTAAATCATTTTTAATATGGGGTTATACATAAGTTAAATTCTACTATAAATATGAATTAGAAAGATAAAAATATTTCCTATATAATGGTATTTTATTTGTAATTTTATACATTAAATAATTTAATTTTATATGACACAATGATGATGCAGTAATTATCTTATTAATGAAATATTGACATAATTGAAGTTATAAACACAAAAATAAATGTAATTTGAGACTTTTTATGAATTCCAATAATTTTCTAGGTTAATATAACATGTTAGTATTGATTTAATAAACATTTTTTGAACTTATCATTCTTTTATGATTTTCACAAAAATCAATTACTAAATAGTGTCAAAATTGACATAAAATAGTTTTTAAAAAAAATATTATATTATTAATTGTTATTTTATTACTAAAAATCTATGGTTCGGCCAAAAGACTTAGATAAGGTTATATATATTAATAATAAACAATTTTGGGTTCTTTTGGCTTCTTATAGTATGTTTATTAACCATATAGTGTACGAAAACAAAAAGACACGGTAAAAGTTAAATTATTTAACTTAGAGTTAAATCTAATTGATAAGGTTAAAATAATACCCTAAACTTGTCTAAATCCTATTGGATGATTGGATTTCGACCCATCCCCACTTTAGCTTAGAAATAAGACCCTTTGGAACCATTATAAACCGATTTTGACTTTAATATAAAATAATATTTTGAGATATTCCTAAGGTGCCCCTCTCCTCCCTTATAAAAGGGCACCTCCTCCCCCTCCTCCTCACACCAATTTGAGCCCTCAAGCTCGGCCAACCCCTTCCATTTTCTACTCTACACTTCCCTAGAATAATCCTAGAGGTCCTGGTATTCTTCAAAGACCAATCTTAGTTCCCTAAGTGGAGGATTCAAAGAGGCGTTCCAAAGAAGAGTTAATATCCATTACCGATCTTTTCAATTTCTTTCTTCTTCAACTTCTTCTTATTTAGTTGTTTCATTATAAAGTAATAACATCGGTATTACTTACATACTGATATGTTATTATAAATATTAAACAACCCTAATTCACCTTCTATCCATCCTACGGAAAAATGAAATCACCGTGCGTGCGTATGTACGGAATACCGTCTCCACACCGTGGTGTAATCTATTTTCCACCACCACCTTAATAGGATGGGTATAATGGTGTAATGAGTAAATATATATGATTATTATAAAGTGATATTGATACTGAAATAGTCTACATACACTTCAACACAATTCCACGACCATGGGAACGATATCATCGCTCGTGCGTACGTACGGTCTACCGTCTCCACGAAGCGATGAGATTCATTCTCAATGATTAACCATTCATGAATGATTATAAAGTATATATAATAAGTAATAATGAAATATATGACATAATAATGACACTGTATTTATGTAAATTTATATGTATGTCATCTACTTAATTCCATTCACTTTAATAAGGAAACGAAAACAGCGTTCATGCGTACGTACGGACTACCGTCTCCATGAACGGTGTATTTCATTAAATTTATCAATATATTATATATATATATATATATTATGAATATATATTGTATATAAGTCATGTTTTATATTCTGGATATAAGTAATCATGATCCAAGTAATCATATTAATAATTACAAGTTAAAAACACGAACGACAAATGAGACGATTTTACCCAAAACGCTACTTTAACATGAATTTACAAAAGAACGGGTAATATAAAGTCATAAGTGGACCATATATGATATAATAACAATGAATATGATTCTGGAATAAGTCAATAACATGATTTAAATCATTATACAGGAGGTTCGGACACTTACAAAGCAAGTCGGACCTGAGGTAAGGGAAATATCGCATACTCATTTTTATCCGAGATTGTTTGTACTTTGGTATTTACTGGGGTGTATTTTATCATCCAAATCCATGTTTCCTCAATATGTAATATTATTTCAATCCTCCTACAATTGTTTAAATCCAATTTTACCCTTTGGTGAGTTTTTAGTAAAAGATATGAAAGGAATCTTTTGTTGTTTTTCGTACGAGGTACTTTTTGACTTTTCCGAAAAAAGTACGAGAAGAATGTTTTTTTAACTTATACGGAAAGAATGGATTTTTAAAACATTATTTCCAAGAATCTTACTTTATAAGTTTTCATGTTTATTTTTAATCAACTTCTTTTAGTTTATAATTGTATGACATGTTAAGAAAAGAAAAGTGTTTTTGATGTAGAAAGGATATTTTCCTCAAGAATGAAGTTCAAATGTTTTATCAAAATTATTTTCCATATAAGATAATATAGGCTTCTGTTTTTATCCCTATTATTACATTGATTTGATTATGTTGTGATGAAATTATTTTTATGAATTCCTTTATCATTTGTTTTATGATGTCATGATGGTTAAGATTCCCATTTTTATTACATGGGTTATGCAATGATGTATGGTTTATGATTTTGTGGCACACATAAGAATGGTATCATTATGAGATGGGTGGGACCTATATCACCCTCCAATTCATTGGGTAATGATTTTATATCTCATGAGATAGACATGGCTGGAATGGTAGGTTATACCGGTTCAGTGAAACAGGAATGAAACGAGGGTTACTCGATTCAGAAAGGGACTTTGTCCACTAAGATAGTCTTGGAAATGAGTCTTGACTAACAAGAAATGATTATCTATGATTATGTGTAAATGCCACAAAGTTTCATGTTTTAAGTTATGATTATTGTGATTACATTTCACTGCCATGATTTATCCCATGTTATGAAATTATGATATTTTTTGCAGGTTAAGATTTCCAAAAGTTATGTGCTTGTGTATACGATGTGATTGATATTTCTTTTGTTTAACCTTACTGAGCATTTGAGCTCACCCTTTTATGTTTTCTTTTCCCCAGGATATAAAGAATGGTTTTAGGTAAAAAAAGGGAAGATCTTTATGGGAGATATTGAAGATCTTTCACCACGATTAGAAGATTACGTTCCGAGTTTCCAAAGACACTAAACTATTACGATCCTTGTGAGTGTGTTTTTGTTATGTACCAAGTATTCCGCAAAAGTAATGTAATGTCCATGTACGTCATGATTCGGGTCTCTACACATCATATAATCTATATTGGGGTCATGAAATATTTTATGGTACTATTCATGAAAAAACATTTATAATTGTTCACATTATTACAACAAAAATTATCATTTTACTTTTATGGATGTATTCATCAATGGAAAAAAATGGGGTCCATGTCAATATCATAACTCATCTAATGAAAAGAAATGAGAGTAATGCTAAGACCATTGTGGACCAGACCGAATCCAAGAATGACATGGTTCAGCTTGTTCCTTCTCTTATCCCTGGGGATACAAGCTCCTGTCATTTCATTGAATGAGGGATGTTCTAATCACCCCATACATAGGCCTGATATAGATGATTTTGGTAGTACTATTCCTTCTCATACTAATGAGAAGATCCCCTAATCTTTGGCTGACATTACATAGGTGGATCACCCCATTGGGGGAATTTCATTTAATGTTTCTTTATCTAGAGATATTATTGATGAGCATATTGGATAAGATTTTGATGATAGATAATATGAAAATGAATGTGATGTTCAGGAAGAGGTGGATTTTGTTCTATAGAATGAGCAAAGAGAACAGTCCTCAAACTAGAAGGGAAAATAAATTTTTTTCCTACAACTTACATAAAAGAAAGAGTAAAATGCCATAAATTTTTAACTCAAAAGATCAATGCCATTATTACCATTTTTGGAGGGACATATCTTCTACTTCTTCATTGTTTCTTAATTATCATATGGCTATAGATGTCTCAATGGTTCAATGTGAGCTTGAATCTATGTCGGGTTTTATTTAGGGATGCAACCCTACTGTAGATTTTCCAAACAGGAACACATCGTGTGCTTCTGGTAATCTAGAACCCTCCCCTACTTCTTGTCCTATGATATTGGATACTTCTATCCTTTCCATAACTCCCAGGAACCTCTAGATTTTGATACATGGAAAGGACCTCCATCCAGCTAATGAGAATATGGCAGGGAGGTCTCATGCAAGTGTTTTTTCAAATAAGAGTACTAGATAGGGGAGTTCCAATATGGGATCATCCATTATGGAGATGAAGGATCATTATTTGCTAGGATTTGGCATGGTTCAACATGTGGATTCCAAATCATCCTCATGGTCTAGCATGAATAATTATTTTCAGCCTCTTTCAGGTAGATGGGAAATGAATGATCAACGAAATTTTTTGACATTCGGTATTGAAAAATCATTGGACACAGTTTACATTGGTCTTCCTAATTATGGAGGGGGGGATTGGGTGGATACTAAAATTGGGAGAAGAGGTTGACATCCTTGTGGTCAGGGTAGGAGTCACTTTCACCACAACATGAAGACTAATTCACGAGCTGCCTGCCTATCATTAATTTCTTTTCATGTTCCTCTTTTAAAATTTATTTCAATTTCAATAATGGTCCAACTACGTCACCATTTAAAAATATCATAACTCATCCAAAGAATTAATTATTATGATATCATTAAAAAATATCCTTATTTTAGTGTAAGTAATAGTAATTATTTTCATTGGTGATGAATTGAAATAAAAATTAATGATCATCAAATCATTATTGAGTAAGATCACCGTTAAACATTGAGGATCACATTTTAAAAAATAATAATTTATAAAATATTTTGAAAACTATTTTATTAAAATAAATTTAAACTATAATATAATATTTAAACATTATAATGTACCTGATGATGGTAAAATCCTTCTATGTTTTAGATGAATGAAATAAACAATTCCATTAAAACATTATTAAAATGGAGTCAAACGTGATGAATTTTGAAAATTTGAAGAAATTAAAAATTAAAATATTTTTTAAAAAAATGTAAAAGACCTTTTGAGATAGATTTTTCAAGAACATTATGTCTTTAAATGATAATTTTATAAAACATTTGAGAAAACATGAATGGGGAAGAATGATTCTCGATCTGAAAGAAGATACAAGATTAGTATCACATACCAAATGAATACTTTGTGTTTTCATAATGAATAATAGAGTAACTGTAAATCAAACATGCACATCACAGTCATAACCAGAGGAGAAACAATTGATGTGGTTCCAGAAAATAATATCTTATTTTTTCCCCTAAGGGACCATGAATATAAACAATACCTAAATGAAAAAATATTGTAACATAACAATTTTCCACTTTGGTAACAATTCAATTGTAATCCCCTTGAAGAAATAAATTCTAATGAAACATTATTTTTCTTCAAAATAACGTGATTAATGATATAAAATTTAAAATTGGTATCGTACACAACTCATAAATTATGATAGCTGCATATCATTACTTATGTCTGAATGAATTATAATTTGGGATAAATACCCCCTATAATGATCTACACTAGAATTGTGAGTTTAAAAATAATGATAAAATGTATGAAAATGAAAATCTATATATGTTAAGTGGAAATATAAAATAATATTACTTTTTGATCAATTATAACATAATCATAGCATTAAAAGAATGGGGAAGAGTTGTAACTTAATGAACAGAAATTGAGTCATGAGACATAATATATCATGATAACAGTGAATTCATATCCCCTTAGAAGATATAATTAAAATTGTAACTACAAATAAAATTAATTAAGAAGGATTAATAATATAATATATAAAAGGTTATTATATAAACTATATAAATAATAAAAATTTCATAACATTAAAATATGTCTCAAAAAAAGCAAATTAAGAGACAATATGATTTTCTTTAAGTCAATACATTCCATATATGTCCTTGTACTCCCATAAATTAAACATGAATAAGTTATTTCATTAATTAAGGAAATTTTTATGTGTTAATACATTGTCATTTAAAGTGTAATTTCATTTGTTGTGATTATATAATTAATCAGTTATCTACATGTATGTTTATTTAAGGACTTTCAGTGCATAAGTCCAGAATGTATTTGATATGATTATTAATTTCAAAGAGATAAATGATACATAAAAGAAGGATTAGTAATTATAATATAACTATAATTCTAATAAATAATAAATTTTTAAACTAATCATGAATGATTGTAATGAATATAGAACAATGTTACAATCGTGGAGACAGTAGTGCATTATTATGCAATTTTAATGTTTGTATTTTAACTACATTTAAAGTTAATTGTTACAACACAATAAAATAATTATTATAATACCATATATATAAATTATTATTTCTTTAAATATTTGAATATATATCATTTCTATTATGTGATGATGGAGAATGAATCACATCGCTCTATAAAGGTGGTTTTCCACATGTACACATGAAAAAAGTTATTATTTTTTAAAGAATAGAAAAGTTAGAAAATATATAATGTAATACATTTTTAGAGTGAAAAATAATTCATTAATATCATTTATAATAATTAATTAGATCATTGAAACCATCCATGAGATGCAGTTAAGGAAAATGAATTATGTAAAGACCCATAAAATTCAAGGGAAATTTTTTCTTATTTTTATATGGAATTTTACAAGAGCGGGGTTTCTGACGGCACCTGATTCCGAGGCCCGGAGTGTCCGGAATCAATTTCTGAAGTTTGGGACGGGTACGTTCAGTGAACGAACGAGCGGGAATTTCTAACATTTGAACCGGTGCCCTGAATCGAATTCTGAGGGCACCGATGAACTCGCAGCACCGATATTCTCTTAAGGAGACCTTTTCTGAGGTTTCGTTTTAGGCGGAATGAAAGTTAGTTTTGGGAAAAATTAAAAGAAGTTAAATAAAATGTGGAAACACATTTTATTTTTAACTTGTTGGTTATTTTTCTCCCAAAGGGAGTTAGAGGTGGGAACCACATCCACTTAACCTCCCTTTGGAGGATTAAGTGTGGTGGGGCCCACACAAAGCATAACTCTTCACCTTATCTTTTTAAAACTCCCTATAACTCCACTTTAATTAACTTGACAACTTGGTTAATTAATTGAGTTGAGTTGTTTGAATTTCAAACCCTTGAAATTCAAGTTGATAATTTTGTAAATAAAATAATCCTTAGCTTATTTTATTTTGGTGGGTCTCCTTAGCCATCTTGAGAGAATTTGAGAGGTTCTCTCCACCTTCTTCAACTTTGACGAAGAACACGAAGAACACTCAAGATCCGACGAAGAACGCCACTTCTCCCTTCTTCGTAGCCGATGTGTTTCCGAAGATCGACGACACCGCTTCTTCGATCTTCTTCCCGTGTCAACAAAAGGAGACACCGTTTCCTCCTCGGATTATCTCCGTCAGCTTACGAAGCTTCTCCAGTGACGTACCTCTTCGGACGCACCTTGACGTCAACGGAAACCCGCGACGCCCGACTTCTGCGACGCTAGTCTTCTACGGTTTGTTGACATGCTCCGCACTTGACACCGAGGTAGGGGTTGTTGTCGTTTTATTTTATTATTTCCGTTCTTGGATCTAGCTCGACAAACTTTGAGGATAAACTATTATGTGTTATCGTTTAACGAGAGCAGGGCCGGACCGCACAAACACGGCCAAACCCCCCTCCTTGTTCTTGAATGTTTCTTGTGAATGGAACGAGATGGCGTGGTGCCGTCGCACCACGTGGGAATCACACGGCAATTATTGCGCGGCGTCGTCGCGCCATGGCAAGATTATCATGAATGCGACGTCGTCGCGCCGTGTCGAAGGAAACCGAAGGCGCCGTGGCCGGAGCAGGGTCACGGCGGAGGGGCGCGGTGTCGTCGCATTGCGCCGGGCGACGAAGGCCGCGGACGGTTCCGGGCCGCGGCGGCACGTGATGACCGGCGGCTAGACGGGCCGCCGGTGTCGGAATCCAAAAAGGGGACCAGCCTTGCCGGTCCCGTTGAGGAAGAACCGGCCGGCCAGGTCGGGCCGACCGGAAGGGAGAAAAATCGGGGGAATTTAATTCCCCCGGCCATCATAAATGGACCCCCATTATGAGGGGGTCCGGTTTCACAAAGGGGGGCAGGCAGCCCCCCCCCCCCCGTTTCCAGCAACTCGGCCTTCGACCGAGCTGGCAGCGCGCTGCCTTGCGCCGAACCTGAGCGCCCGGCCGGTCCGCCAGGCCAGGCCGCGCCGGGCCGGGCCGGGCCGCACCGAGCAGCGCCGGGCCGTGCTGGGCCGCGCGGGGACGCGCCGGGCCGGGCCGGGTCGACCCTGTCTGGGGCGGGTCGACCCGGTTCGGGCCATCCGGGGGGTCTCGGGCCGGGACGGCCCGGGCCCGAAACCCCCGTTACCAAGTGGTTTGGATTCAAATTCCCATAACTTGGGATACGGACTTCCAAACGACACGCCTTCAGCGGCGATGCGATCCTTGGATCGATTCGGTCGTTTCGGTATATTGCACTCAATGTTTCGGAATACTTTGAGTTCGGCCGGGTTGGTTCGTGCACGAAACCAACCGGGACCTCGGAGGGGAAACGCTAATATCTTGAGCTACGGACGTCCGATTGACGTGTCGTCAGCTTTGTTGAGTTCCTCTTAGTGAGGCGGATCTTTTGGGATACTCCGCCCGAGGTTTGGACGTAGGTGGAGTACGGTCGGGTTGGTTTTTCCTTAAAAACCAACCGGGCCCCTGGGACGAAAAAGCTAATAACTCTCAGACCGAGCGTCTGATTGACGCGCCGTCTGTTGCGTTGAGTTCCTGTTGACGATACGGAACTTTTGGATACATCAACTCTGGAAATTCTGACAGTTGATGTATCAGCCTCTCGGCTCGTGGAGCGGACCCTCCGGAACGAGCTTGCTGTGTGCGGGAACCCTAGAGCTGGCTTTGACTGCTACTGTGACTGCTACTGTGACTGCTACTGTGACTGCTACTGTGACTGCGACAACGACAGTACAGAGATCCTTGGTGGATTCGATGACGAAGACTACAGCACTCAGCGATCCTACGTGGATCAGTGCTACAGGTCCTGTGTGGGCCCGATCCTGTGTGGTTCCGATCCTGTGTGGGTCTGCGCTCAGCGGTCCTGTGTGAACCAGCGCCTACAGATCCTATGTGGGTCCGATTCTGTGTGGGTCTTTGCGGGGGTTAGTACCTATCGATCCTTTGTGGGTCCGATGACTTAGATGGATCAGTGATCATCTCTATCGTCTTCCGAAGAAGTATACCTGTGTGAGCTGAATCCTGTTGCCTTCCTGTGTGGATTGTGTTGTGTTATCCTGTGTGGATTTCGTTTTGCTTTCCTATGTGGAATACGTTTACTTTCCTGTGTGGATTGAGTTGTACTTGGGCTCGGAGGTTGAAGCGTATTGGAATTGATGACTTCGGTATATGTATGGGCATATACCTAAGAAGTGTCGGTTGTTACTTAGTGATTGTATCTTACCTTGTGGTTTATCCTTTGTGGATTTAGGAGACCTTCAGGGGTCTCGGGGTCCCTACTGAGTAGCTTATACTCACCCCTCCACGGGCTATGCCCGCACTACGTTGTGTTGGTTGCAGACGACGGACAGCGTTGATCGTAGTTGAGGCTTGCTGAGCAGGACGGTACCAGGAGGTGGACCACTGGGCGAGACGTGCTCGGAGCGGACGGCGGGACCCGAGGAGCAGTGGAGCTATCTGTACCCACCCTTCAGGTGGGATTTTCTGTGGACAGCTCGGTGTAGCGGCTTTTACTTTACAGTTGTTGTTTTCCCTTTCGAGTTGTACTTTTCTTTCAGTTTGGGTTTGTATACTGGCCCATTTACTTTTCCGCGCTATCTGTTGTACATTGTTTTTACTTAGTGTTTACTTTTCCACTTTCTTACATTGTGGTGCTTGTTTACTTTTCAAAGGCAATGCCTTCCCTTTTTACCGGGAATTACGCCTTGGTGCTAGTCGCCAGCCCCTGGCCTATGGAAGGCGGGCTTGGGGTAGTCACGGCACGGGCCCCGAGGGCGGGTCGTGACAAATTATATCAATTCTTGAGGCGATAATGTTTCATACAGAAGAACAATGGTTTTTTTCACATCAGATGGAGTTTGGAAATTTATATAGGTTATTCCAAAAAACATCACATAATTATTAGGATAACTTTTTTAATTATTTAACAGTTTTCATGATAATTTTACGAATTTGGTATAAGAAACAAAACTAAAACATGCAGTTAAAAACAATATAATTTTATTTCAAATTCTAATTTTCATTAGAACTAAAAACCTATAAGATAGTTATTATTCCAAATGTTATTAACCTAAAACAATATGAGAGATTTATGGATGGTATTTCGGAATATATTCACTAAAAAAATGGCACATGAAGTGTGATGTAAAGAAAATAAGAGATTGTATTTATAAGAGATGGGAGGGAATCCTTATTAATCATTGAAAGTTTTAAATTAATATAAATTAATTACCATTTAAACAGGGTTCCAAACTAATAAAAATAAAATATAGTCTTATTAGGTGTATAAATAATACTATCCAATGAAAATTATAGTTGTTTTTGTCAAATTACTATCACTTTTTTTTAGTGTTTTAACCCTTCGTTAACCTTTTTCACACACATCGTGACAACATGGTTTTTTACCCATTAAGGGTCAATATATTAACTATAAATAAACACACATCTAAAAAATATATTTTGTGTGATATTAGAAAACATATTCGAGTCACACGGATTGGTTGTTGATTATTATGAATTTAATGTCAATTAAAACATTATTTTTTCATCAAAAATATTGTTAATGTGAATTTTTAGACCTACTAACTATGTTGACATTAATAAAAAAAAGTATAATCTAAGAAAATTTATTAATACATGCCTAATTTATATGAGTAATATTTAAAATTCATTTTTCACAATTAATCATTAATATTTTACTATATTTAATATTTTTAATGACATTTTATAATTTTTCCATTACATGACTAATTACAGCATTATCATTGGGTAATAATTTAGTTTAATTATTTCATCACTATAAAATTCAAATAAATTATCAAAATAAATATATATAATTTTTATTTAATATGAAATATCATAACAGAACAAATCCCCTATTTTTTTCCCAGTTCAAGATATTGAATTTATTAAACATAATAGTTTCAAATTTTTTACTTTTAATTGAATAAAATGTTATAAATTCCATAAATACACCCAAATTGAAAAAACGGTTACATATTCAACAATTTTGTGGTTAATTATGTGGTATACACATACAATAATAAATAAGCATGTTTTAGAATCCATTTACAGTCCTTATAATTTATATCAATTATTTACTCGTATTACCCTCTATAATATTAACAAATATTACTTAAATATCTATTAATGTTTAAGAATAATATTTGTGGAATTTAATAATAAATTGGACATTATTATTCTAAATTACAAATCCATTATTCAATACATATAATATATATGTGGAAAATTTTAAATAAAATTCAAACAAAAAGCTACGATGAAAGAATGTGTTTCATAAAGTTTCCCATTTAAAATATAAAAAGTTTTTCTACTAAATTTTTTCATAAATGATATTTCAAAAACAGTAATTGGAATATTTTTTTCAAAAAAACTTATAATTTCAAAACTAATCTAAGATACAATTTGAATTTTTAAATACTCGCATAATTTTTTAAAAAAATATATGTATTCATCACTATACATTAAAAATAAACCTTTTCCTAAAATTTCCAAAAACTCATCCTATGATAATTTAGAAATGATAAATTGAAAAAATATTTTTTTAATATAATTAATATACTCTAATTTTCGAAACAATAATTTATGTAAATCGTCATAAAGAATGGGTTCAATATTCTTATTTTTTTTATTTTATGAATTAGATAATAAATTTATAATGAATATAATAAGATGATTAATGAAAAATGATAAAAATTAAAATGATTTATTATTTCATTGCCTTGTTTATTAACCAACTACCCCCATTTCAATATGACTAATTTCCCTTCATGTTGTTATAAATTATATTTGTGGTATATATTTATCAGGAAACTCATACACTGTCATAGGTTCATTTAGAATTTCAAATGATGCATCACTTCCATTGAAATTGATATGTTAATAATATTACGAAATCCAATGCATTACATAAATTATATCAAATTGATCATAAGGAATATTAGCCATATTTATTAATAGAATATTCCAACAAACATCAATTTGGGAATATTTATATACTTGAGAAGTTATAATCATACCACTATAAGTATTTATATATATTTTAACATATAATTGTGGAGGTTATAATGCAATAAACTTAAAAAATTATTTTTATATAAATAATTTTATGGATATTGAATAAAATAAGATATTAGATGTTCAATAGTATATGGTTATTTTACCTTTAAACACTTAAATATAACACTATACATATAAAATATGTTTCACATGGTATTCTAAATTATCTCTATGCATAAGAAGTCACTAATATCAATAATTTTATTTAAAACTCAATTTTAATAACTAGAAATCATAGTATTTAACTTCATTAAATAGGACTATTAGAGTGTAGAAGCTACATTCAATGGAGATTTTTCTCCATTTTAATCATTTGCTAACATATTCTCATTAAATTGTCATCTGATAGCCAGATAGACTAATTTTACACATATAAAATATTTACCACTCACCCATTAAGAATAATCAATCTATAATTTCTTACACAGTCCTGTAATATTATAAATCTCATCTTCTACAATTTATAGTTATTATTATTTTCATATTTACTGAATACTAGGATTATTTTGTTATCAAAACCATGATATTGGTGGGTGAAACCAATCCACTTGTCCACCTTTATATAAAAAAAATCCATTTCTTAATGTTATTGATGTATATTGAGAATTAATAACCTTCTGTACATGGTTTTAATCCAATGCAGAGTTGATCAAGTTTACATTTTGTTTAAAAAATAATACCATAATCAAATCTCATAATTAATTTAAAATTTACGTTATAGGTACTAAAAAATTCATCAACCATATTCTTATTATCAAGGAATCCATTATCCATTATCATTCAAAGAATATGGGGAAGTTAATTTTTTAACAATATTCTCATAAATTCATCCCCCAACATGGATTCATTTTTTTATTTTGGACTATAAAACTTGATATGAGTCCACCATTGATGATCTTCAACTTCCAAATGATAATTTTATAATATATCATTTTTATGTTCAATTAATGCTAGAATAGAAAATATGTTTTTCGTGTTATATATTTTTTTCTATTAAATTTTTTAATTGGTGGACTAACTAAAAGAACCTGTATATTACCTCATATAGTTCTCATATATCATTATTTACCTTCATTTGATCATTTCTAAGCTCAATATGATTCTTGCCATGATAATGATTCATAATGATAAAAAAATGGGTTCTGATTCCATCTCACATATCATCTAGTTTCTCAGGTGTAAAATATTTGGATAGATTGTTTTATTATGAGTTATCATGGTTTTTTATGGTTCCATCAATTGACCAAGTATAACTATCATTTTATGAGAAAACAAATCATAGTGTGAAATCATATAATTATGAAAATCATTTATCATATTACTAAATGACAACACATTCTACTAAATACTAGATATCATAATATTAACCAATTTCAAAAATGGAAATTATCTATTCAAATATTTCTTCATGTAACATAATGAAATTCTGAATTAATATAGCCATATCTATCAAAACATTCAAAACAATGGATCCTTATTCTGCCAATCAACGTGAAATAGAATTATGGAAAACATATAATCAACCAATCCTTTTTTGGTTTGTCACCACTATATTTAGATGTGTGAAAACCACACCCACATTTAGTATCCAAACATATGTGAAATTTCATCGGGAATCCTATATCATTTATTTACCCTAACATTGTATTTTATAAAATACATAGTAAAAACCAAAGGATTCTCATCCATGTTCCCTCATCATATTTTCAAATTGTTATTAACGATTAATTTGATTCAAACTATGGATACCTTAAAATCTCTTACATTAAAACTAAATCATTTTATTGCAAACATTAATTATAGTTAAATATAAAAAAAACAAAACTACCAAGTATTAGTGTCATTTGATAGGTGGATAAATAGTAAAATCATATATAAATGATATACATAATTTCACATTATGTTTTTCAAAAATATCACCCCTATTATATATAACATATATAAAACCTTTTTACTGACCGAGGAATGGGAAATAAAATAATGGGGAGCCCTAATTTTTAGTCATTGTAAACATAAGATATAAATACAAATGATCATATGTGAGAACATGATGAGAAAAAATTTATGATAACATGAGCTCAAAAGTAGAAAATACAACCCAACAATTCAATAATCATTATCGTCACACAAGATAAAATACATTATTAAACAAGATAAAAAATATATAAGAATGTGGAATCATAAATAATCAAATATGATCCATGAGAAATTTTGATATGAAAAAGGCATTTATTATTTGGATACACATAACCACATAAAAAGTAATTATATAAGGCCCTCTTTAATGATTATCAAGTGTATTTTTATTACACCCCCACCCCCCATTCCATCATTTTAATGGTCATGGTTTACTCCAATTACTGACTTTTTTGAAAAAGATACATAATAAAATGTGTTCACACCACATTAGTTTTATTGTTATCTCTTGAGATATCACTCATTATTTTATGAATTCCATATTTAAATAATTATATTCATTATTTCCACATATTAAAAACCATATATACTTGTACCACAATATCATAAAACAATCATCATATGATCATATCATAACTCATGAAAATGGTACATGATTTATATAGTTTTCATCATTATTCCCGTAAACCGTATCGGGAAATAATAAATATTGTAAAGTTAGATCATATAACCAGTAAATCAAAGGAAACCTCAAAGTATGTTGACATATATAAGAACACCATTAAATGATCAATAAGATATTTCTTGAAGAAGATAAACATTCCATATAGAAAATGATAATTTAAAATCTAAAAATTTCTAAGATATTAAATTTAAATATTTGATGGAAATAATCAAGGATACATATAAGTTAATCATAGATATAGTGACTTTACATTATGGTGGGTTTTTTTATTTTGTGTATGTGAAAAAAAATCCATTCTAAATTGTTGTAAAAATTTATAGGTGACTCACATGTAAAATAATATGATATCATCTATAACTTTTTTTAATGTTGAATGAGTGAATACTATATTAATTAATATATTAGTAATAGTAAAAAAATATTTTAAACAAATTTAATGAAAATAATAACATTGAAGGAAATGATCCCTAACTGAGAGAAATGATGTCGATTTTCCTAAAAAACTACCACATAGATTCTTAAGAAACTAAATCTATAATGATTAGTGGAAATCTATAAATCTAAAAAACTAAACATTCTATAAGAACATAAATATAAAATGGGATATATATATCCTATAATTCTAGAATCAGTTAATTTAAGAATCGAAAATCATGTTAAAAAATTTGATTGTAACATAAAAACCATACATCAAGTCCATCTTACAAAGTATGTGATCTAGCCACAATTATAATAAATTTAAATTTTATTATAATAATATTATATATTGATAATAAAAAATATATATAATTTTATTAGATCTAATTTATTATTATCCATTTATTAACAATTTATAATTATTACCAATATTTTTGTCTTTAGTAGATTAATATTCCATGTCTGTTTCGATTCAGATGTTATCATAAATGAAATTTAAGGTTTCATTATTCATATATAGATTTCAAATCATGATATAATAACACATATATTCATTATATACAAATTTATAATAACTAAAATCAATCAATTAGGAAAAATGAATTACATAACAATATGGAAATGACAGTTTTTATGTATGCATGTGTGATGTTTCCATTTTTTGTGTATGGAATGAAAGAATGATAAATATTAATTAAATTTTATATAAATGTTCACAATGTAATAAATATCATATATTTTTTAAAAAAATCATCATACATCTAATGCAATCCCCAACTATGAATGGAGGTGGTGAAAAATGTATTGCATCTCCACATGGATATGGTAATCCACTTGTATGCATGAGCAATACATTTATCTACCATTTGATTGAGAAGAGGAGATAAATTGTTTTGTTATAATAATAAAATATCTTTATATATATTTTATATGATTAATCCTTTTTTATTGAATTTTTTTAGGAGATGTAAATAAATAAATAATAATGGAAAATATTTTATGAGATATCAGTGTTTTATTAAAGATACCTACATTGGAATACAGTTAAGCATTGAATGATTGGTTTACAGATAATAATATTAGATTTATGAGGAAGGAATGGATAATAGTTATTTTTTCAAGTATTTAATTAATGATATGTTATTCTCAAATGGTGTGGATAATGAAGGATAAGATGTTCCATAAAAGTATTTGAGGGTAGGGACACAGATGGGATTTCATAATAGATTTCAGTGAGATTTGATAACTTTTATGGGAATGTGGCACCATGTTTCCAGGTATTATATGATAGGATATGAAAATGTTTACATAAATTAAAAAATAATAGTTTTTAAATTTATTGGTGAATTTCCATTCCTTATATCTTTGTTCAACCCCTAGTTATCCCATTTTAACCATAACCACGGTAATTAATTTTTAATATTTTTACTAAGAACACTACTCATAAATTATATTCTACCAAATATATTATGTTATTTATAGTGATTAAAAATATGGAATATATATTAATATATTTAACATTTATAAGAGAAAATTTTTAATTTTATATAACTGTGAATCTCATAATAACATCTCATTTTAGAAGATTGAATGTTCAAAAATAATACATATTTTTCTTATATTAATCTCTAGGTAATAACAGATAAATTAATTTTATATTATTAATGAATATACAACCTTAATGATTCCCTTAAACCGTTAATCAATAGATACTAAATTAATTTATTATGATAATAACACATTGTGTTCATAATAATAGTTTTTAGGAAAATGTGTTTCAAAGCCCAAAAATGGTTTTATAACAAAATTAATTTTATTTTTTAATTTTCATAGTCCCCTACCAACAATGTGTACCCCTCTTAGGATTGTAATGTGAGAAGAGGGATAATCCCCCTTGAGTTCAGCCTCCAGTAGGCACAGGGTTGGAGACTAGCACTGAGGGTATAATAAACACACATATGGGGGAAATATCCATCTAAGAGAGCACATCCTAGAGATAGATAATATAGACACCAACCAACTCCAACTCATACTACACTGTAAAAAGAAACCCATGTATACATATGTAATTTCATCCAGTAACTAATACAACTAAAAGGGGAAACTGCAAGTACCAAAAGATGGTAAAAATGGAAATAACCATGAGGCCTGAGCAGCTCCTACAAAACCCAATCTAGTAGTAACTATCATGAACTCCAAATTTCTCCTAGTGACTTGAAAAATAGTTTATATAACATAGGGTGAGTATAATAGTATAATTTTTATTATCATCCATAGATGTTCTTGTGAAAAAGTTAAATTTTTTTTAAAGCACATTGAACCATAACTGAAAATGAATCATCATGTAAATATATATACATAGTTCCCAAAATCACCATGGAAACTCTCACCACATATCGCATACAATATTATATAATATAATCATGAATATCAGGGGTTCTCTACTACAAATTCCCCACTAGTTTCCAATTTTCCACAACATCTCATGTCATGAGAATCTCTCTCAAAAAATTTTGGCTAAAAGACTCCTTGGAGAGAATGACAACATGTAACACATGCAACACAAAGGCTTTCTTGCAAACACTTAGACCAAGAACCACACCATCCACACAACAAGAAGTAACCAGGTTGGATCTGGAATCCACCACAACCTACATAATGCGTATCATACATTGAGTATTAAACCTAAAGCCATTATAGCCCACATGATGAGAAAGGATCCTTAATAAATTAAAGCATATTCATGTTATACCTATAGTAGTCTATAAGAAACTATATCAAGAATATATGTGTGCGAAATAACCAAAAGCCACTAAAACCCTCCACACACATATATGGGGAAACCTAACCACTATGCATACCAGTACAAGTAGCTACCAAGAGAAGAGAGTGGGGATAATGGGGGAATTCATCCATCAATCATCCCATTGGGATGCTAGGGAAAACACCCCCAGGTCTCAGAGTCCATAGTGTTTCAAATTGACCAGACCAAATGGGTGTGGTAGAATATAGAATCTCAATAAGTACATGATATAATATTGATCAAAAATAAACTATGGAAAAAATATAGTCTTAATCACAACTATAGTTAATGTCTCTTAAACTATCGACTGCGACTTTTAAGAGTATATGTTTTATAAAAACACAACCATTTAAAGACCCTTATTAAATCATCTTGTAAATTTTTAATCAGTTTCACTTTCTATTAATTAATTCTTTGACCATTAAAAACATTATAAATTACACAATTTTATTTTCTTTTGCATCATTATAAAGTTCCATGCCCTCCAAGCATTACCAAATCGAGTATACTGTTTCACAGTTGTACGTCCTGAGCCTTGCATCCCAGCAAGACCCAACCCCATGGGTTCAACATTATTTATTAAATCATTTATTAACAAAAATTATAACATTTCTATAATTCCGTGTATTTAAATAAAACATTACAATCTACCAAACACAAGGGACTCAACACGATGAGTAGATGAATTACACATCGAGCCTTTTCCACCACTAGTAGTAGCGTAGACCCATACATCCTCATGAAGATAAACATAGAAAGCATGTGTCATACCCCATGTGTATTTTCCTCTCTTGGATGGTTGGTTAGAAAAACTAGATTCCCAAATATGCATGGCAAGTAACGAAAATAAAAAATAGATTAACAAGAATCACAACATTCATATCAATGGGTAATCAGACCTTCAACCCATTCCATCATCCATGATGTCCTCCCTGAAACCCACGTGCATGAACCGATGCATCTCTTTACACTGGGGATTAACTGATTCGGCAATCACATGGCCTCCTTGCCCCCACATCACACAACATCCCTCCATGCTCACAATATACCACAAGAAGGAGGAAACTATAAAGCAACAAGACACTTTTCCCAAAAAAAGAATTATTCCTTTACGCGCAATGACCCATCATGACTCTAATGTTTAAGGAACTCAGCCTTAAAATCAAGAGGTTATCTTAGAACCATATCACACATTATCTTTTATCAAACATCCCGCTCTTTAATCCATCTTGAGTTAATGGATTCATTATTAGTAGGATCCAAATTCAGGAATCCTAAATGACAAATTATCAAATCCATTAATTTTACACAGCATAAATAAACATGAATCAACATGATCCATGTTTTTAAATTTAATTAAACATTCATAATACATCAATTAGAGTAACATAAAATTAAAATAACAACCAGATTCATTTATGTCATGCCCGAACACCAAAATAACTGGAGCCAGTGCCTTAAAACATGATGTGTATTTTATTACAAAAATCATGCACTGATATTTTCCACATCATGTACAATACAGAGGATTGTTACAGTTCAGGTTTTCTGAAACCAGCCACTTTTAACATGCTTCTTCAGTTAAAACCCGATACTTGAAATTTTTTATTAAAAAATGTATGGTGAGCATACGAATGCCCAATAAGGGTTTTTAAAATAACATAATATAAAATTTATAAACTTTTGAAGACATTCCTTCGAAATTTTCCATAAAACATTTTCCTATGAAAAGACATAACACGTGAATCATGAAATATCATTTATTCTATGATTCATAAGGACACATTTCAGGGATTACTGAGAGAGTTAGATGGAAAACATGATTCAATTATAGGCATGTTAATTCAAAACAAACAGTGACATTATATCTATAGTATGTATGTCATGTGAATATTCCAGTAATAAATTTATAAATAAGTGTAATAAATTATTAGAGTTGAACATAGAAAAAAACTAAATTTCTTTCACTACTATCTGTAAGCCATAACTTGGAAATGAATTTTTTGAGTTCTTAATAAACATCAAGTCATACGAATTTAATTCCTTTGATACATTTATGTAATTCCCGTTAATAATGGATATTATACTAGTCGAATATCCACTTGGTTAATTAATATAATAAACATAATGAGGTAATGTATAATATATGACAACATAACCATAGCGTCAAGGCCTTGTGTGAAGACCATAAATACTCACTTTGTCAAGGCCTTGTGTCAAGACTGTAGATTGTCTCATGAGACCTGCCGATGCACCAAGGGGCTGTAGCAGGCCCCACCCACCACTTTCTATGTCTAATACATTCCTCATATGCCAAATAGGGTCGAATATTCAAAATGTCCCATACCACAATGAATATTTAATTTCTCATTTCATATTATTCAAAGTGTCCCAGACCACTTTGAATAATTTAGTGTTTAATCCATATTTTTTCATTATATTTAAATTTATTTCTTTATCATTTACATAAATATATTGTGAATCATGCATTTAGGTGTTAATAACAATTCAATCAATGCATTTCAATAATGAAAACTTTTAATAAAAATGTTATCAATTCATTTTCATAAAGACAACTATTAATAACATTGTTATCAATTCATGATCATAATAATGATATCAATCCATGGTCATAATAATGCAATCAATGCATGATCATAATTAAAATTATGGTAGGCAATACATGTTCCAATAATCAAAGAACATTAAACACTACTTAATCACCTATAATGACAATCTTTAAAATCCAAAATATTAATGTAAATATTTCATATCTCAGAATGCACAATTCTAAAATTAGGATAATTTTCAATCATATTTAAAATACTTACTCATAAATGGACCTATTAACAAAAATAAACTTAAAGATGAAAACATTATTTGAAACTGATTCAAGTGATTAAATTATCTCATTCTTCTAGAAACATAAAAGGGCATATAATAGGGTAACATAAATCTTATTAAATCACCAGAAATTGGTTTTTAGGAAAACATACATAGTTTATGACCAAATCCCAATGATTCGTATTTAATTAGCTGTATATTCATATATAATAATTTTGTTACAAACATATAATTCTTTATATTTTACAAAACTACTTATACTTTGAAATTCAATTTTTAGGATTCTAAAAATCGAGCATATTAATTGTTAATATAATCCCAATTGAATATATATATATATATATGGATATATAGAAATATGACCGTTTATATAAGTGTATATAAAAAATACTAAAACAAATGTTTAATGACACTAGCATGCTTTTAAACCATTAGAAATATTATTTAACCAAGTGTATATACAAATGAAAATTGTTCTATTAATTATAAAAGTTTGTTTACGAAATACATTTATATATTTCTTATAAAACCATATATACAATTTTCCCTATATAATTATATATAATTATACACATATGGAACCTTGACATCACAAACACCATTGCATATTAAGGGGTTAAGATCATCATACTAGGTAAAATTCATTCCATTAGAAGTAAAATGGGTAGGTCACACTCTCAACCATACATATATAAAAATAACCATATATATACAAAGTACATAAATATGATTTGAATGTATAATATAAAACCTTATTTTAATAATACTTCTTGAACTCAAAATCTAGAAGACCTAGGATCGAAAAAAAGTGAAAATTTCAACTAAACCGTTAGCATATAAATATATTTATATTTTTTATATGAGTATAAATATATATTTATATACCCTAAATTCAAAAAAAAAGGAAAAAATATTCCCTTACATTTTAAAACACTCCCTAAGCACGAAACGCAATATTTAGATGTCATAGAAATTGGGTTTTAAAGTGGTTTACCCAAAACCGTATGATTATACATACATACACACACAAAAACATATATATATATATAAAGCAAATATATAATGTATACAAATAGGTTTTTGCACAAAAAATAAAAGGTGTAATGAACGCTTAACTAGTTTGAGGAGGTGGAGATTCTCGGGAATGGCCTAAAGGAAGCTTGAGAAGAGGATGGATCGAGAGGTTAGAGTAAAAATGAGCGGTATATTTATAAACTATATAATAAAAATTATATAAAATAATATAAATACAATTGCATGGAATGATGATGACTACTTGGATTTAGAAAAATTAAGAGGGTATGGCCTTATAGAATATGGGGAAAAGAGGACCAACCAGTCACAGATGTTAAAAAATGGTGCAAGGGGGAGTAGAATAGGTCACTGGTGCAACATATGTGGATAAGAAGAATTTCAAAATGAATGTCAAAACTAGAAAATGAAATAATGGATATGATTAACTGACAGAAGGTCGGACAACAACAGTGTGACACATCGAAATAAAAAAGCGATGAATGGTCCAGATCAGATCGTAACTTGATCTGAAAGCTATGGTGCAACACAATGTTTTAAAATGACTCAGACGGCTAAGATTTTATAATTTGTGACATCACGGCTTAGGGGAGATACAGTGATTTAAAATTACATGGACGGCTATGATTAGATCTCACCCTGGTCTGATGGTTTACAAAAATGAAAAAGTATACCATGACTGATAAGAATTGAGGGAAGATCCGAAATGGACGGCTCTGATCGCATGCAATGAGATCTGATGGTCTAGTTCTCTTTTTGCCTTCATATCCTAGTCCCACATCTAAATGGAGAGTCATTGTGTGACTTCATTATAAACCTGGGAATCCTGTCCTATCTCCAGAAATCTTCTTCCCTCTTTATCAATACCACCCCGTACCGTTGTTCTGCGGTTGTGCTCAATGCCAACCCCTGCATTTGTGCCACCTCGCACGATGGTGCACCACACGAATCATCTCTATGTTCATGAGGCACATGCACATGCTCACGGGCTGGCCAGTGCTACGGTTAAAGTCTAGGTACGGCTGCCTAGTGTGTGCTACCTCCTTCGACCTGGCTATATGGCTAGCCCTTGTGTGGTATATTTTTATAAAAACAAAATCTCAAAATTATCTATAAAATCATAGAAAATATATTCATTTTAATTACGTAGATAATATCTTAAATTTTATAAAACATGATTTCTATATTAAACATTGGAGGACTATGGTACCCAAATCAAAAATGGCATTACTTTTATTTAATAAGCGTATTTGTAATCATGTTTTCAAATTCAAAAACATAAAGCAGACAACTTTTAGTATTTTCTTTAAAACAAAGAGGTAATATTTTAAAATCCTTTTTAAACCTTAATAAATTTATCCTTTCAAAATTTATAGATGATTTTAGGTTATAAAAATGTTTAAAATATATTATATTAATGTATACTTAATATACTCGAGAATATCAATATTTCTAAATACTTGAAATAAAATTACAAGAATTCCTAACAGCTATAATTATAACCAATGGAGATTAATCAGCCACATAAAGGGGTAATGATCCAATTGAGACCCTTATAAATTCATGTATTAGGGTGTTCCAAAATCAATACAACTTGTTGAAGATGGTGCACATCATTCCATTGATTCTTACTGCTACAACAGTAGCTCTGGCCATATTGATGTTTATTGTGATGGATCCAAAGGACCTTTAATATATTTATAGGGTTTTTGTTGTATTGGGGGTCTCTGTATAATTATAATAGGACTTTTAGTATGTATTTTCAGTTAATATGGTTTTCTTTTGATCCTTCTATAATGTAAACACTCCAGGGTTCAATTAAATAAAAATCCATGTGTTTATTTTGTATGTTTAGTTCAGATAACATGAAAATTAAACAGCATTAAAACATAATATTATTATTACAAGATAAAAATTTTTGGGGAGTCACATTATTCCCCCATAACCATATTTGTGTCCCCAAAATTAATTTCATATAACAATGTTAAAATACACCTTGGAATTCTTCACCACATCCCCCTTCGTGGAGGATCCTCAGGCGTGGCCAGTTGAATACCCAAATTGGTGTTCATATCTTCCTCTTCCTTGGGCCAATCACACCTTAGGTAGTAATGGATTAACTCATGCATCATACACTCGAGCTTCCCGAGGGAGGATCGAATGGTAGAATGTTTAGAGATGTCCGGATGGACAAACAATATATGAACTCTTCAGATTATCTCTTGACCAAGAATGTGTATGTCATAGACGTGGTCATTAATGATGAAACTCAAGATTTGGTACATATAGGATGAGGAAAGGTTCCCTTCCAAAGTAGCCTCTTGAAACCTTACCATGGCCGTAATGTTCCAGGATATAGTGAAGAATAGTAACAGACCTTCACTGTATTTTCCCTTTTTCCTATACACAGAAAGTTGGATAGTGGTTATGCAGTGGTAGATGTAGGGATTCCCTTGTCAGTACTGGATAATGTCTGGACTATTCGATACTTCGTAGAAATGCTGACATGTTCTTCACCGGTTTGCAAAGGGGATGTATTCTTTTCACAGGTTTTGACCATAATGGCCTCCAGTAACTCAATGGGATGAGATAATATATGGGTTACTCCTTCTATCTGGAAATTAGAGATTCCAATAAGTGAAAGTCATCCAAAAAAATAAACACAAAATTTTTGGGAGAAAGAAGAATCAACTAGATGTATTCTCATAAAATCATGGGTACACAACATCCATGACTAATGGTTTACCCAGTTCCCTTTCACATGAATACCAAAAACAATTTCGAAACTCTCGATCTCCTTAAACCGAATGCAACCCGAGCATTCTAGTTCAATATCATGGGTACACTTATGGTGGCTCTAGAGTGATACATGTGGGCTGTGAAGGAGAGAGACATCAGTATACACTTCATGTCTGTACAAATAATTGAAGGTCTCAATTTCAAGTATTTAAAAGTATATTACATGACTAAGATGGCCATAAGACAATAATTGGAACATATATATTGTGCGGAGGTCACCCGTTGCAGTAGCTTACTGGAAGGCCATGAGGTGTTAGACTCCTTATAATTCATTGAAGCATCTAAAAAGACCCTCAATGTACATTCCCCTACATGTGTGGGGTTTAAATTAGAGTTTCATCATAAAGTGGTAATATAACCCTACTCCTCTGTGGAGATAAAGTACATGGGGAGAGATTGAAACATTGTAGATGTGTTTTCATGTCATATGAATGTGTGCATAGTTTACAAAGTTGTCATGGATGGATATGGAAACTAAGCTTCCTAGAGCCTAAAATGTAAGAGATAAAAGACTGGTAATTTGATTTGCCATATAAAAATTAAAAAAAATCATACTTAGTAATTTTTTTCATTTCCGTTTTTCCATAGATATCAAAAATGAACCTCTGATACCAACTGGCATGCCCCAGATCTAGAATACCTAGATTCAGTGCCTTAAAAAATGATGTTAAATTTTTTTATAAATCATGCACTGATATTTTACACACCATGTCCCATACTGAGGACTGTTGCGGTTTAGGTTTTGGGGAACCATCCACTTCTAACATGCTTCATTGGCTAAAAACTGACACCTGAAAATTTTTATTCAAAAATATAGGGTGAGAATATGAATGCCTAGTAAGGGATTTTAAAATAATATAATATACCAATTATAACCTTTTGAAAATATTCCTTTAAAATTTTCTGTATTACATTTTTTAATAAATGTTGTAACATGTGAATCATAACATAACATTTAGTCTATGATTTATAAGGGCACAATTCATGGATTAGAGAAGGAGCTAAAGGAAAACTTGATTCAATTATAAGTATGATAATTCAGAATAAATAGTGACATTATATCTATAGTAGGTATAAAATTTTAATTTTCATGTACAAAATTTATAAAAAAGAGTAATACATGATCAGAGTTGTTCATAACAATAACTTCAATTTCATTCGTTACTAACAGTAAGCCATAACTGGCTATTGAATTCTCTCTGTGCTAAGAAAATGTAATGCCATAAGCATTACTTCTTCTGATACTCATAATTATTGGCTCATAACCATGGATATTCTACTAGTCAAATAAAAAATTGGTTATTTAAATTTCATAATCATAATGAGGGAATATATAATGTGGGACAACCTAACCATAACGTCAAGGCCTTGTGCCAAGACCATAAATACTCATTTTTCAAGGCCTTGTAGTAACTGTAGTTTTTACCATGAGACCTACCGATGAACCAAGGGGTTCTACTGGGCCCCATCCACCACTTACTATGTCAAAGACATTCCTCATATGCCAAATAGGGTCGTATATTCAAAATTTCCCTTATCACTTCAATATTTAATTTCTCATTTCATATTATCCAAAGTTTCACATACCACTTTGAATGATTTAGTAATTAATCCATATTTGTTCATAATAGTTAAATTTCATTCATTATCATATACTTAGATATATAGTGAATCATGTATTTAGGTTTTAATAACAATTTAATCAATTCATGTCAAAAAATACAACTTTTAATTACAATGCCATCAATGCATGGGCATAATGACAACTGTTAATAAAAATGTGATCAATTCATGATCATAATAATGCTATCAATTTATGATCATAATAATTATATCAATGTGTGATCGTAATTAAATGTATGGTATGCAATACATGCGACAATAATCAAAGAGAATTAAACACTACTTAGAAAAAAAATAATAAAAATCTATAAAATACTTAATATGAATGTAAACCTTTCATATCTCAGAATGCACAATTTTAAAATTAGGATAATTTTCAATAATATTTAAAACAATTACTGATAAATGGACCTACATAACAAAACAAAAAATAAAGATTGAAAAGATTTATTGAAACTAAATCAAGTGCTTAAATAATAACATTCTTCTAGAAACATAAAAGGGCATATACTAGGTTAACAAAAATATTATTAAAACTCAAGAAATTGGTTTTTATGATAACATAAATAGTTCATGAAAAAATCCCAAAGATGTATATACATTTATCTGTATATGATTACATAACAATTTTTGTACAAACATGTAATTCATTATATTTTAGAAAACTACTTATACTTTGAAATTATGTTTTTAGGAATCTCAAAATTGAGCATATTAAAGGTTAATCTAAACACAACTGAATACATATATATATATATATATATATATATATGACCGATTATATACGTGCATATAAATAATCCTAAATAAAAGTTTTAATTACACTTGCTTGCTTTTAACCCAGAATCCTAGCTTTATGTTCTCTACCAATTTCCATTAAGGATGACATGCTAAAACAGAATAACATAGATATCACACTATCTATAAAATAAATATTCCATAACATTGCTATGAAATTGATACCAATTCATTAGTCTTATCAAAATATTTATTATGTCCATTTCATTGTGATCTAGTGGCTAAATCATGTTAAATATTCAACTGTGTGTAAAAGGAATAGAAAAACTACGAATCTCATACTTCAAAAGGTATCATATGTTCTTTTCATGAGAATAGGATGATTCTAAGATCCATGATCACCTCTCCTTCCACGAAATATTTTAAAGATATATATGTCATTCTTGCATACACCAAAATAGGGGGTGTGCAAGCAGTAAAGAAAACTCCAAGGAAAATGATCCAAGAATTGGAGCTCAATCACATAACACATATTGGATGAAGTGTTTGGGCATCTCATACTAGGTATGAACAAGAATAAATAACATGGAAGACATCTCAACACATTGAAAATCTAAACAGAGCATCCATTTATATTTTGTTTAGATTTTACATTAAAATAGTATCTTGTCAGGACCATGTGACTTGACCTGGTAAAGGCACTCTAATACTTAGGAATTTTATGATTGGGGTTTTGGGCATTGAATCGCCCTTATATACCTTAAAACAAAGCCTTGAATGCATTTTACATCAATGAAAATGTTAAAAGGGATAAACTATGGAAGCTAGAAACAATGTTCGCTAGTTGATCTGGAAACACTGTAGCTCTTAGATGACACACTGATGCCTCTAGTACAAACAAAAAGCCAACACCGATAGCTCAAACGAAAAACTTATGCTGACCGTACAAATTTCACACTGACACTGACAACACAAATGACACCCTAAAATCGACACTAAAAACAACATACTGACACTAATAGTTCAAATGAAACTCCAATTCCGACCGTACAAACAACAAGCCGGCACCAACAGTTCAAATGACATTCTTACACAAACAGAACAAACGAAACACCAACACAAATTGAACAAACAAAACGCCAACACCTATAATATAAATGACATGCCAACACTGACAGTTCAAATGGTACGTCGATGCCCACTGTACAAATGACACGTTAACACCGACAGCTCAAACGACAAGCTAACACCAACATTGTTCACATCTGTCTCACCGATAAAACTGTTCCCAAAACTCGAATCACTATTCATAGAACGTGAAAGTTTGAAAATTTTTGGGAATATGTAACCCTGACCTCCCAAAACACCTCAAAAACTATATTTCAACAATGGAATAATTAGAGAAGTATGGGAAATTACATTATTATTCTATAACAAATTAGATTATTTAAAATCAAAGGATAAATATGTTGATTTTATATAAATAATGAAACACAATGGTAGTTTTACTTGAATCCATATGACATTTTTTACATAAAACATATTTTTAACTATTCATGGGAAAAAATATTTTCAGTAAAAATTAAAACATTCCCAATTTTATTATACTGGCATCTCAATTTAAACCATGTTTTTAATTTTTGAAATAAAATTTTAAATATTTATATAAATTATTTATAGTTTTTTCCTAAAAATGTGAAAAACCTGATTATAGAATCAAATTTTATAAATCCAATATGAATTAATGAAAAATTGATTACTTATTTCTTAGGATATTATAAATAAATTTACATAATGAAAATATATTTAAATTTTTTTTATCATATGTTTATTATTATAATTACATTATAATTTAATTTCTAGTTTATAGTGGAATAATGTATAATAGTTCATATATATTAATGGTTGCACGTATGGAAATCAATTTAGTATAAAAAGATTTTTTTTATCCCAACTAAGTTCAGGACCCTGAGAGGGGGGTGGTGAATTAGGGTATGAAAGATTAAAACAAATTACCATTGGATCTTGTTAATTCATTAGATAAAACACCCTCTATTATCATTACCATAGAAATGTATTAAGTGAATTTATATCATGCACGAGACCCAACAATTTTACCTGGTTGAGCATCATTGGGCTACGTCCAAGGAGAATACAACCACAACATGCTAATTTACCAAATAAACTAAATCATACTACCACATAGAAGGATTATTCTGGATGACTTCAATGCCCAAGCTATCTACCATTTCCAAGTTTATGTTTTACTCACTATATTCCAAATAGACTCTCTATGAGTCTATTTCTCTTACATAGTGATGGTGGAAAGGATCACCTACTTCCTCTTCCATTGCATACTTCTCTTAGAAGGGATACACACAATGTTTACGTACTTTTAGGTCCCTTAATTATACATAATTAATATATCCTCAATTATAGACAGATTATACGTTGATGTCCCATATATCCTCATGCCTTCTCAAACCAATCTTTTTCAGAACCCGTATTTATGAAACTCATGACTTTACCATATTTAAATATGGAAATCATGAAAATACATATATCAACATACTATATGAACTTCAAATTTTTTACCCCAAATGTTTTGAAAACACTTGGAAATTTTTTCACCTTATGTATGAAATCTCTTATACCACTTCCTAGGAAGCCATTATGTTTTCATGGATATTTTTCAAAAAACATAGTTAAAAATCTATCTATATTTCACAACCTATATTAGAACCCCACTTTTTCCACAAACACAATCAACCCATAAATAATGCAATGATACCTTGAGGGATTTTTCCCTACAAAATTATTTCAAATGAAATTCATAAAAAATCGTGTTGTCTTACATTGCACACCAGACTCTTAATCATTTATATTATGAAACATTCTAGGTTTTCAATTTAAATATATTCATTTAAACCCCCATGATGAAATTATATCATAAAAAATGTTTTTTAGTATCTAAACATTTCACAAAAAGTTAGTTACTCAACATCCAAAAATTCATGTGCCTCAAAATAGGAAATCATTTCTCAAAGAAACAATCTCCTTCAAGTTTTTCTAATTCCTTCAATATAATTTCTTTCCTTGTGAAAAACTATACAATAATATTACCTCTTATAGTGGTAAATAATCTTGCTTTTAATTGCCCGCTTACCTTCTATAATATCTTTCAACTCCAATATACTGGAATCATACTGGGAAAAACATTATTAATTAATATATATCTCCCAAAAGAAATTTTTCATAAATATATCTATCATCACTTTATCTTTTGAGATTCGAAAAATATATGTTTATTAAAACGTTCATCTTTGAATAAAACCTCGGAACAAGTCTCTGGAACCAATTATATCAGCTTAAATAAGGATGTTCGTGTTTATTTGAACTCGGAAATTACAATGATATACCAAGAACATATGTTTTAATGGAAAACATTTTTACTTCAATCCTTGGTACATAATGATTTCGGTCATCATTTATGATTCGTGATCTTTTTTTATTACAAATGGAATGAATTATTCACGCTCCCTTAATATCCTAGAACCTCCTTTCCTATTTTCAACTCAAACATAGAATGCCTAATTTTATTTTTCTCTCCCCACATAATCCTCAATAAGCTATTGATCCATGCATATGTTTTCCTCATTTATGAGGATATTATAAAGTCTAATAGTCATCAAATGAAATTTCTATGAATATAGAATCAAATTATATTACCTGATCAAAAAATTAATTTTTATTGATGATTTGTTTTAAAAATATTCTTTTCATAGTATCTACATATGAATATAGTTTAAAACTGAGGCCTATAAATTATATAATTTCCAAATACCATTAATATCTGGGATTCATTTGATTTTACTATTCTATTTTATTATAAGGTCTCCAACTAGCAAGACGAGTAACATATATAATTTTTTCATTTAACAAATATTGTTTATAACTTGAAAATAATTACATGATCTTATCTCTATAATTTTGTTTAGTATCAATCGTTTCTGAAATAAGATTCATCTTAGGTGTTATATGAATAGTCTTCCTCTTCATGATTCTAGGAATTAAATAAATCATATGTATCCCCATTCATAAAAAATACCATTATTTAAAAATAAAAAATATTTAAACCATATATAAATGTTTAAATCGATGATGTCCATCCATTTTATCATAATTTAAAATAAATTAAACTTTATTTCAAGAAGACTAACCCATTATTTTAAAGTGGATTTACTAATAATGATAATTTAATAAAATATACCCCCTTGAGTATGAATTGGGGTTGGTCCACATATATCCTTATAAACCCACCCAAAAATGAACTCCATAAATTTCATTCATCTAATTAAAATGGAACATTTCACTACATTCTACAGAGTTCACATTTATATATTCCCAAATTGGCATAATATTTCTTTAATAACTATTTTACACCGATGTTTAATAGTTTTTTCTCACCATTGTGATTAAAATGATCATTCCACAACTTCTTTTTTCAGGGAATTATTACTCAAGAAAATATGATTTCTACCCTAATTGTAGTCCTGAAAAATGATTAATATTTTTATCCATTGTATAAAACCGCAAAGACTCATTTGATCATATAAATTCCATCTTTAATAATTGTGATAAATCCTTACTGAATAAACTACACATCGTATGTTGAACCACCCCATGGAAATATCACAAGTCACACAACATTCCCTTGTCAAATTTTCTTGTGTAATAATGAAATATGTATCATATCCCTTATAATATGAATGCGTATATTTTATAATCAATAGAATAATAATTATATTTACACATTATTTTTGTTACATTTTAAAAATTATTATTTTTATATGATATAGTATATTTTTTATTTTTTGGAAAACATGTGATTTCAATTAAGAAATTTCTTTTAATAATTATTTTATTTTTTAATTAAATATAATTATTAAAATTATTATTATTCAATAACTCTTATTAATGATAATTGATCATATACATTTTATGATTCCAAATGTAATTTTTTAAGGGGTGGAAAAACTTTTATCATCAAATAAACCTAAAATTTCTAAAAAATGTCAATTCTATTTTAAAATTTGAAATTCAAATATTTAAGAAATTAGTTTGAGAAAAAAAAATTATTTTAAAAATCCAAATTTAGATAATATTCAATGATGCATTTATCATAATTTTCTCGACAATTGAGTTTTCATGTGAAATTTATATATGGTATAAATACATGGTCGGGATTTTGAAATAATAATGACACCAAAGTGGTTCAAAATATTCTACTAAATATAAAAATAATAAAAAATATGTTAACCACTTAATATGGTTTGGTATTTTGTTTATTTTACAACTTTTATAAATTCTTTGTGAATCCTCAAAAACATAGTTTATATTTTATGTATTTAAACATATTTCATTATGAACATGACTCCCTATCACATCACCAAGGGTAATATTATAATTATTTAGTCCCATGGAATTATAAAATAAATAAAAATGGAATTCCTATTTTCATATACCATGGGAATAAACCGTTGTAATGTTTATATTTTTTATTACATTATTATATAAAGTCAAAAACATATGTTTGAGAAAAAATAAATAACACCCATATCTACTTCTAAAAAATACACCAAAATATCCAATTCTTAATTATTAAAACAACCTTGTAAACTATATTTAATATTCATTATGATTTATAGTGTCATCCTAGATTCCCCCAAACTTTAAGAACCATGATCATCGTTCCAGGTATATCTTTCCCATTTCTAATGTTTTTTAGAGATGTTGGGTTTCTAGAAATTTTGGATGTACACGCCGTGTACTTTCTGAGTACACTTCGTGTACTCCTTTTCCACTCGAAGCCGTATGCTGGCCGTGTCCGGGCCACACACACGGTGTGTAGAGGCGATGTGGCGGCTTCTTAATGCGGAGTACAAAAAAATCGTGTACACACCGTGTACCATTTAAGTACACACCGTGAATTTTCTTTTTGTCATTAAATGGACCGGGGTCACGCATGATGGACAGAACACACTCCTTGAGGTTCTTCGTCTGAGAGCGACCCGTACGGTAGCAATTCTTCTCCGAATTCCTGATCCTCCATCTGTTCTCTGAATCGACCATCGTCAATTGTGTTGGAACCACGGTGGTGAGCTATTCCTTCTCCTAGATCCTTGTTTTCCAATTTCTCATCTTTCTCACATTATTGTGGGTTGAGCGTTTTGGACGTTTTCTCTTATCCTCGACCTTATAAGGAGAATCAATCATCGTGGTTCATATATATTATTCTCCTAACATTGAGGTAGGTGTTTTGTGCCTTTCTATAGGAAGTATGTGAATATTTTGGGTAATTCCACCAATTCCCTTGAACGAGGAATTGTGTTTGTTCCTATTTTCCCCCTTTTTCCCCTCATTTTCTTGATTTCTTGAGTAGAGAAAATTGCTTGTGAATAGGGTAATTTTTACTGTACTCTAAATGTATTTTCATGTTTTTTAGACTTGTTCGGTGTTTTTCCAGTGGCCACGCCTAGATGTAGGATAGTGGAACTATTGTACTGTTATGCTGTTGTTCCTTAGAATGATAGACAATTAGTTCTTGATGTTTACTTGGGCCGATACACGTGCTATGCATGTTTGGATTACACAGGCTGGGAGAACCTAGTGTAGTGGACCATATGGAGAATGGATGTAAGGGCTTCTCTAGAGTGTCTTTAATTTACGATGTGAGACCACACGGGGAATTAAAGTTGAGTGCTTCCACAAAGAGTCTGTAGTTCCTCGACACAGTCCACAGGGGGAATGAGATGTTGAGTGCTTCCCTAGTGTGCCTTTAGTATGAAACGAGACTATAGGGGGAATAGACAATGAGTGCTTCCACATAGAGACTATTCTTTTGTTGAACCATAGGGGTGAGACTATGTGTGATTCCCAGAGGGTTTCTAGTACTTGTAGGTTGAAAGTCAGGGGTTAGACATTGAGAACTACCCAGAGGTTACATTTTTGTTCTACTTGCTTGAGTGGTTGTTCCTTGTTTGTAAATTATATGCTAGAAACTGTGGATTGTTACTGTTGTGTATTATCCTATTTACTGCTTATTATTTACTACTTACTGTACTTTACCTGCCATATATTCACTGACTGTTAGGCATATATCATTGGGTGGTTTCCTATTGGGACATTGGATCACACCCTCTTTGGATCATTATTTTGGTCCAAAACAGATTATATTTTTGTAGGTATAGATAAGAGAAAGAGCCCTTCTACTTCAGGTTCTTGATAGCACTGGAGCTGGAGAGCATGGGACCAAGCTAGGGCCTGTGATGCTGAGGACTTTCTAATCTGTTTTACTTTTGTACTTTGTCTTAGTACTTAATTTAGCATTGTGACTTGTTTAGCTATTTTCCTAGTCATATATGTATCATGCATCATTAACATATTTTCACTCCAGTTGTTTATTTATCAGTCTTATGCTGTTATTGTTGTTGGGTGTTTACTGTTTCCGCTGTTGTATGTGTTGTTACATCCACTGTGTACTCTACCATTGAGGACATAGTTTTCCCACTGTCACACCCATGGTCCTCGCTGCTAGTCAGCAGGCTCTGGCGTTTGCGGAAATACGCTTGAGGCCATTTGACCAAACGGGTACGGGGTGCCTCTGGTTGGCTTCTGGAACCGAGAAGTTACAAAGTGGTATCAGAGTAGTTATTTTCTATGGATTTACTTTTTGGAGCCTTTTTCAAGGTATATGATGGATTCGGTACATGTTAATAAGCTGTGTTCGGGAGTAGATAACCCGTGTACAGGAAAAATCCATACTACCTCATCTATTAGAGTTTTCTGATTTTTTTATATTACTGTTGATATGACTTCACCTAGAGGGATTCACATGATTTTTGTTGTTATTATTGTTGCTATTATGGTTCTATTTCTGTCGCAACCCGATGAGAGGCGGGTATTCCATCTCATGCATCATATATGCACTCTTTAGAAATCACATTCCAAGACTTCATGCCATGCCATCAATGGTTCATTAGAAATTGCATGTTATTGTGATATAATTTGTGTATATTATTCATGCTATTGTGATAGATGCATGATGTAATCTCTGAAGTTTTATAGAAAGGTTTTTTGTTTTGTACCTTGCATAAATTAATGCCAATTTTTGGTTCTTGAGGTGTTATGGGCCCTCTTGAATCACAAATTGGTGAATCCTTGACTTGTTTTTCCTTATATATGACTATATTGGATGCCAAGCTTTGATTCATGGGTAGTATGGGACCTCATGGATCGGAATTGGGCACCTTCATTCTTGTTTTTCAGTGTTTTCTGGGCTTCGGGGCAGTTTCAGAGCTACTGCCCGGAAAAACCCATAATACACAGTGTGTACTTTATATATACACACCATTTTAAACACTGTCACTGATTGTGTGATAAGAAACACGGGTTGTGAAAAATCATTAGGAACACGCCGTGTACAGTAGGTACACTCCATGTAGTAGTAATCTGTGTACTCGGTTGTGTCACTAACAACACGGGTCAGGGAAGCTCGTGTCATAGATGACGTGTTGTGTATGAACACGCCGTGTATCCTTGTTCTCATCACGCGGTCATGTCACCAACAACATGATTTGGAAAAATCTTCAATTACACACCATGTTTGTTCAGAACACGTTGTATAGCCGGCCGTGTATCTAACAACTCTGGTTGTTGAAACCTTGTCTACTAGATGTCGTGTTCACCAGGGAACACGCCGTGTATCTGGTAGTGTAACTAACAACTCGGGTCATTGAAACCTTTTCTACTACACGCGGTATCCACCAGGGAAAACACCGTGTAGTCTCTGTATAAGAAGACCGTGTGGGTTATCCATGCAAGGAGACACGAGTAGGGGAATAGAGTTAAGTACATGTCGTGTAGGGTTTATTCATGTCGTGTAATCATTTTTGGTAAAACATGAGTGTTACCATCTCCTATTTCTGTTTTTAATCATTTGTTCATAGTCCTTGTTTTCCTCATCTGAGGTATGATTTTGATCTTTTATAGATATGCCTCCGAGTAATCCTCCGGTTGTATGTCATTTGCAGGATACTGATCAGACGCCAGATACGACTGATCTGGGACCTCCTTCCAATCCTCCAGTCGGGCCAACCTTGGCACCAGCTACCGTACCAGTTACAGGCGTTGATGCACAATTCAAGGAAGGCTTTATGAGGATGATGCATACCTTCAAGGGAGCACTGCCTCCTACCACGACTATGGCAGACTTGATGCGGGTTTTCTAGCAGCAGCATCCTCCTACTTTCTCGGGTGATAGAGGACCAAAGGCTGTAGAGTCACTATTGGAAGCAATAATGATAATCTTTGAGCAACTGGAAACACCTCCAGAGAGGTCAGTCAATCTCGCTACCTATATGCTATGAGACTCCACCCAGAGGTGGTGGGACATGATCTCACAGGTGGGTCATCAGCAAGTTATGGCTTGGGAGGAGTTCAAGCACGTGTTTTATGACTACTTCTACCCGGAGACCCTGAGGGCCGATCGAGCCCGGCAGTTCATGAGTCTAGAGCAGGGTACTCTTTTTTTCATGGAGTATTCCTCTCATTTCACCGAGTTGTAGCACTTCACACCCCTCCTGGATGGAAATGGGGTGTTCGTAGCAAGGATGTTTGAGTATGGTCTCTGGCGGGAGATCTGCTCGATGATGAATATCATCCTGTTGTCTTCCATCACTTCCATCGTCAACCAAACGCTGATTGTGGAGCGCAATCTGAGAGTTTCCAGAGCTGTGAGCGAGGGTGGTTCTACCTCTAGAGCTAGTGTTCCTCCAGTTTATAGCAGGAAGTACCGTATGCAGTCTACGCGCGGTGATATGAGGAGGCGATATACATCTTCAGGTAGCCAGGTTGTATGATACCATTGTGGAAGGGCAGGGAACACGAGGCCGCAGTTACAAAGAGACCCAGTGGGGTGCCGATGTTACAGAAAGATGGGTCTCCTTTAACATTTCTGCCAGGTGTTCTCACCATTAGCTGGTGACGGGGGGTTCTTCCATGACTCCTCATTCAAGAGAAGCACCAATGGTTTCTCACCAGTCGGGGAACTATAATTCTTCCAACCGTTCGGGCTGAGTTGGTGGTCGAGGCCACAGCAGTTTGTCACCAGTCCATCAGTGCTAGCAGGGATGATCAGCTCAGAGTGGTCAGGCAGGGTCAGAGGGTCGTGGGGCAGGACAGACGTTTCCAGTAGAGTAGACCTATCAAGAGCAGGATCCCAGACCTTCTACCGTTCGAGGTATGATTTTAGTAGCCTCAGTTTTATCTTCAGATCATTCCAATACTAGTGATACCCATAGCATTATCTCTTTTTCAATTTTGTAGAGACTTGGGCTCTGTATCCTTTCTTCTGCTGACTTGTTGACACTAGACACACCTTTGGGGACGAGGACATCTAGTGTACGTTAGTGTAGATAGTTCCCACTCGAGGATGCAGGGTATCGTTTCTTATAGGATATCTATGTCTTCGAGATGACTGGTTATGATATCATTCTCGGGATGGACTGGTTGGTTCCCTCCCAGGTAGTCATCGACTATTATCACTGCAGGGTGAGTTTCATCTCACCATAGGGTGAATCATTTCTTCGTAGAGGCGAATAGGATGTTCTGGCAAGTCGACCAGGTCTCAAGCATCATGGGTTAGGAAGGGTGACGACCCAGATTTCTAGTTTTTATCTGGATGACCAGGGGACTTCACAATTGGACTTTCATCCAGTGGTGGATCATTTTAGGGATATCTTTCCAGAGGAAATTTCAGGTTTTCCTCCAGAGTGTGAAGTGGACTTATCTATTCAACTCGTGCCAGGAGCGGCACTAGTGTCCATTACTCCCTATAGGATGGATACACCTGAGTTGTATGAGCTCAAGAAGTAGTTGGAGGAGTTGCAAGAAAAGGGTTTCATCTGACCCATTACTTCACCTTGGGGTTCGCATTTCCTGTTTGAAAAGATGGAAAATAGTACCCTTAGGCTCTGTGTGGATTATCGGAAGTTGAACCAGTTGACATTCAAGAACAGATATCCCTTTTCGAGGATTGATGATCTTTTCGATCAGTTTCTAGGAGCCTGGGTGTTCTTGTAGATCGAATAGAGGTCCGGTTATCATCAGTTGCACGTTAGACCATCAGATATCCCTCTGCCATCCTTTAGGAGCAGGTATGATTTCTACGAGTATACAGTTATGTCGTTCGGTCTCATGAATGTGCCAGCTGTTTTCATGGCACTGATGAACCGAGTGTTCCATCCTTACTTGGATTCTTTCATTGTGGTATTCGTGGATGATATCTTGCTGTACTCTCACAATCGACACGACCATGCTACCCACCTTGAGATCATTCTGAGTACACTGAGAAAGCATCAGATTTATCCTAAACACTCGAAGTGCCACTTTTGGATGGATTAGATTCACTTCATGGGTCACGTCATCTCAGAGGCTGGAGTATATGTGAAACCAGAGAAAGTAAGAGTTATAGTTTCTTAGGAGAAGATGAAGAACATTTTTGATGTACGGAGTTTCCAAGGGCTGGCTAGATACTATAGATGCTTCATTCATCACTTTTCACACCTAGCAGCACCTTTGATGGGTCTGAACAAGAAGGGGGTGAAGTTCTTATGGTCAAGTTCTTGTGAGTCAGCCTTTTAGGAGCTGATGGGGAGGCTGACGTCAGCACCGATACCAGTATTACCAGATCCAGGAAAGATCTATACTATTTAATGTGATGCTTCAAGTATCGGACTGGGCACTGTGCATGTGCAGGGAGATGGAGATGCTGCGTACAGGTCTCGGCAGTTAAGGCCACATGAGAGGAACTACCCAACACACGATCTACAGTTGGCAGTTGTGGTTCATGCCTTACACTATTGGGGACATTACCTCCTAGGATACCACTTTGTGGTTTTCACTGACCACAAGAGCCCCAAGTACATCTTCGCTTAGTGTGATCTTAATATGAGACAAGGTAGTTTGGTCGAGTATCATCAGTCTTTTGATTTCGATCTTGCCTATACACTGGGAAAAGGGAAACGCGGTGGCAGATGCGTTGAGCAGGAGAACTCAGATTTAGTTAGTTCATGGGGCTAGCAGTGAGTGGATGCTTATGGATTTGTTCTCTGAGATGCATTTGGAGGTGCATGATAGACAGGGACATAATTTCCTATCTACTATAGTTGTTTCCTCTACACTTCTTGATCGGGTACTAATGAGAATGCTTTCATACTCAAAAGGATTAGTCCTGCTGGAGAGTGTGTCAGGAGGGGACCCTCTTCCTAGATGGACAGTGGGTGAGGACATGATCTTACATTTCTAGGGACACGTTTGGGTGCCATCAGACATATGCAAGGAGAAGATGCGGGATTTTCATTCTTCGGTTTGTTCAGTTCATCCTGGAGTCACCAAGATGTATCAGGATCTTCATCGCCAGTACTAGTGGCTAGGTATGAAGAGGGATGTTGCTGGTTTTGTCTTGTGGTGATCTACATGTCATTAGGTGAAGGCGTAGCATCAATGACCAGCAAACCATTTACAGCTGTTACCCATTCCAGAGTGGAAGTGGAACAATGTCGCGATGGACTTCGTGACTGGATTACCAAGGTCACCTCGAGGGAACGAAATTGTTTGGGTTGTTGTCGATAGGCTTACGAAGGTTTCTCACTACTTACCGATCAAATAGAACTTCAGTGTTGATGATCTGGGATGACTATACATCTGAGAGATTTTACGTCTGCATGGAGTTCCATACTCCATTGTTTCAAACAGGGATGCACACTTTACTTATCGGTTCTGGATGGGGCTTCAAAAGGCTTTGGGTACAAAAGTACATTTCAGTACAGCATACCATCCCCAGACAGATGGCTAGTTCAAGTGTACGATCTAAGTGCTTGAGGATATTCTCTGAGCGTGCATTCTAGAATTTGGCGGTTCTTGGGAGAAGCATTCCCCCCTGGTGGAGTTCGCCTACAACAACAGTTTTCAGGCGACCATTCAGATGGAACCTTACGAGGCATTTTACGATAAGCCATGTCGATCAGCTTTAGGCTGGATAGAGGTATGGGAGGAAGCTTTGTTGGGACCTCGCCTTGTTTTGGAGACCTCAGAGAGTATAGAGTTGATTCTAAAAAGGATGGATACAGTACAGTTTCGACAGAAGCCTTATTATGATCAGCGGAGATGACCTATGGAGTTCGAGGTCAGGGATCAGGTTTTCCTACGTGTCGCACCGAGATTGCGAAAAAAGAGGATTCAGAGACAGGGTAAGCTTTCACCGTGGTACATCAGGAAATTTGAGGTATTTGAGGGAGTTAGGCCGGTTGCCTATCAGTTTCGGTTACCTTAGAGGTATCGGACCATGCATGACGTCTTCCACATCTCTCTTCTCCGACATTACATTTCAAACCTGTCTCATGTCTTTCAGCTTGAGGAGGATGAGCTCGAAGTGGATGCATCGTTTGAGGAGCATCCAATCCAGATTGTCGATCATAGTACGAAGGTTCTCTAGGGGTAGTCTATTCCACTAGTACAGGTTTTATGGAAGCATGGGGGAGTATAGGATGAGACCTAGTAAAGGGAGGATGATGTACGATCACAGTGGTAGGAGTTGTTCGGGGTTTCTTCTTCTCCTCCTAGTTAGGGAAATTCGGGGCTGGATTTCTTTAAGGGGGGAAGTTTGTAATAATCCAGATCTTCGTTTTGTGTATTTTTTTCCTTTTTTCTGTAGTTTTTGAGAAAAGTGGGGTTTATGGAAATTTTTGAAGCACATTCCATGTACTTTCTGAGTACACTTCGTGTACTCCTCTGCCGCTCGAAGCCGTATGCTGGCCGTGTCCGGGACACAAACACGGTGTGTAGAGGCGGTGTGGTGGCCGCTTAATGTAGAGTAGGGAAATATAGAGTACACTCCATGTACCCCAAATGTACACACTGTGTATTTTATTTTTTTTCATTAAGTAGAGCGGGGTCACGCCTGAAGGACAGATCACACTCTTTCTTCAGGTTCTTCATTCGAGAGAGACCTGTACGTCCGCAATTCTTCTTCGGATTCCCCAACCTGCATATGTGCTCTGAATCGACCGTTGTCGATTGCATTGGAACCGTGGTGGTGAGTTCATCCTTCTCATTGATCCTTGTTTTCCAATTTCTACTCTTTCTCAAGATATCGTGGGTTGACATTTTGGATGTTTTCTCAGATCCTCGACATTCTAAGGAGAATCAATCATCGTGGTTCACATATATTATTCCCTTAGCATCGAGGTAGGTGGTTTGTGCCTTTCTGAAGAAGTTTGTGAATATTTTGTGCAATTCCACCAATTCCCTTGAACATGGAATTGTGTGTCTTCCTATTTTTCCCCTTTTGTTGCCTAATTTTCTTGATTGCTTCAGTAGAGGTAATTGCTTGTGAATAGGGTAATTTTTACTGCACTATGGATGTTTTTTGATGCATGATTATCTTGTTCAGAATTTTTTTCATTTTCATACCTAGTTATAGGATAGTGGAACTATTGTACTATTATGTTGTTGTGACATAGAAATATATCCAAGTAGTTCTTGAGGTTTACATGGGCCGATACGCTCTCTATGCATGTTTGTTTTACATAGAGCTATGAGAACTTAGTGTAGTGGACCATAGGGAGAATGGATGGTAGGGCTTCTCTAGAGTGTCATTAATTTACAATGTGAGACCATAGAGGGAATTGATGTTGAGTGCTTCCTCATAGAGTCTTTAGTTCCTCAATGTGGGCCACATGTGGAATGAGACATTAAGTGCTTCCTCAGAGAGTCTATTCATTAGTTGAACCAGAGGGTTGAGACTTTGTGTGCCTCTCAGATGGTTTCTAGTACTTATAGGTTGAACATTATGGGTTATACTATGAGAAATACCCATTGGTTACCTTTTTGTTCTACTTTCATGAGTGGTTGTTCCTTGTTTATAGATTATATGCTTGAAACTGTGGATTGTTACTACTGTGTATTATCCTGTTTACTACTTATTGTTTACTGCTTACTGTACTTTACCTGCCATATATTGACAGACTGTTAGGCACAGATCATTGGGTGGTTGCCTATTGGGAATTTGTCTAACACCCTGTTTGTGTAATTCTTTTGGGCCCAAACAAATTATATTGTTGCAAGTATAGATAAGGGCAATAACCCTTATACATCAGGTTCTTGATTGCACTGGAGCTGGAGAGCTTGGGACCAACCCAAGGCTTGCGATGATGAGGAGTTGCACATCTATTTTTAATTTGTACTTTGGCTTATTACTGTATTCATCATTGTTACTTGTTTGGAAGTTTTCCTATAAATATATGTATCATGCATCATTTACATATTTCTGCTCCAGTTTCTTATTTATCAGTGTTCTACTATTATTATTGTTGGATGTTTACTGTTTCTGCTGTTGTATATGTTGGTACTTCCACTGTGTACTCTACCAATGAAGGCATATGTTCCCCACTATCACACCCAAGGACCTCGCTCCTAGTTGGAAGCCTATGACATTTAGGGAAATGCGCTTATGGCCATGTGACCAACTGGGACAGGGCGCCACTGGGTGGCTTCTGGAACTGGGACGCTAGACAAGCTCCGATGAAGCTCCACAAAATCTTTTGGCATCACTCTCTCAATGTTAGGAGTCCTTTCAATCTCCTCATTATTCTAGCATCCTTTTATTTAAATTTCTTATTTCCAATTCAAAATGTTGAGGTATTTTATTACAGTCCCCTATTACTATACATTTGATTTTTATGTGATGATAGACACCTTTCCATATCGTTAAAAAATTTTATGAATCATTTAGTTTGTCTGTTATTATTTTGAAATTCACCTATTATTTTTTCACAACAATCCTTTTTATTATGTTTACAATTTCTATTTACACTCAATAGTATTAGTCTATAAATTCCTATATTGTATTTAGTGTTTACTTCCATATATTAATTTCACAGTTCCATGTTTTTTAATTTATTCTGATCAAATTTAATAAAATTTTGAATGCACTACAAGGAACACTTATGCATGAAAAAGGAATGAATGAAATGGGTGAAACCGAAATTAAATTACTTCTCTAATTCATTGGGTAATTTTTTTTGACACTCCTTTCCATCCCAAAGTCTAACTACTGAAAAAAGGGAATACCGTAGTACAAAGTGATTCATCCTTTTAGGAAACATAAAAAATCGACAAAGGCATGAAGAAGGATTTCTTCCCACTTGGATCACACAAGTTTCAACATGGTCATTCTTGTATACTTGCATGCCACCTTGTGGTTGTGCAGGTGACTCTCACACCCTCCTTGATTCTTGCACAGGGTCTTCAGCAGCCTTTAAATACCCCCTCTGGGCCCCCCATTTCAGTGACGAAAAATTCCAAAAACTCAGATTTGAGCTCCCGGCGCCATAGTCTCTTCTCGATGCTTCCGAACACTTATAAGTTTATTTCTTACCTATCAAGGAAGAACTAAAGAGGGGGAATAAGGCCTAAGTGTTGAAAATCATCAACACTTGTGCGCCTAAGTGTCCAGGCCTTAAGGGAAATGGCCACACATGTGTGTCGCCTTACCCTTCAACAGAACTTGTGTACCACCCCTTTTTAAGCCTTTATGGATAATACTAAGGGCTTCAGCCAAGCCTCTCCCAGGTATTACACCATGGGTTGACCGTTGTGCAAATACCCATGTGTCACGTAGGTATACATGTGCGACCAGGACTTGGGTGCACATGCAGAACCTGAGCGCCCACTTCTTTTTGGGTGCCCCTCCTGCCTATTTCGCCTTTATTATGCCTATCCACCTCTCCGATTCAAGATTCATCTTTCATAACCCTCATCAAAGTCATTTATGGCATGGTTCCTTTGTTGGCTTCCTTATCTGAAATAAATTCTATGGAACATGTCTCAAAACCTACTGATGTACATGTCTTTATGTCACTAAGGTAAGAGATTTCATTCATTCAACCTCATCCCTTAAGATGAGAGAATCCATTTAACATGTTCCTCCATCCCAGGAGTAAGCCCCAGTCATAATTCTTTTTAACCTGGGCCTCCTCCTCTGAAGTAAGTACCAGTCACAAGTCCCCTAACCTGGGCATCCTCTTTATGAGTAAGCCCATGTGATAGTTTCCCAAATATGTGCATCCTCCTTAAGAGTAAGCCCCATGTTCCCAAATTCTAAATTCCCTTTACCCTGGGCCTCCTTCTCAGGAGTAATCCCCAGGCATAATTCCCTTTAACCTGGGCCTCCTCATTAGGAGTAAGTCCCTATCACAAGTCCCCAAACCTGGGCATCCTCATTAGGAGTAAGCCCCAGTCATAGTTTCCCAAATCCGGGCATCCTCTTTAAGAGTAAGCCCCATGTTCCCAAATACTAAATTCCCTTTAACCTGGTCCACCTTCTCAAGAGTAAGGCCCACTCATAATTACCTTTAACCAAGGCCTCCTCATTAGGATATATGTCCCAGTCACAAGTCACTTAACCAGGGCATCCTCTTTAGGAGTAAGCCCCAGTCATTGTTTCCCAAATCTGGGCATCCTCTTTAGGAGTAATCCCAATTTTCCAGAATTCTAAATTCCATTTAACCCTATCCTCCTCCTTAAGAGTAAGTCCCACTCACAAATTTCCTAACCTGGGTCTCCTCCTTAAGAGTAAGCCCCAGTTCTCAAGTCCCTTTAACTGGGGCCTCGTTCTCAGGAATAAGCCACAGTCTTAATTTCTCTTAACCAGTTTTAATTTCTTTTGATTTTGGAATCCTCCATTGGAATAAAGCCCCAAGTCCCTTCCTAATTTGGGAATATTCCTCAGGAGTAAGCCCCAAGATAGAGTATCCAAATCTCCATAAAAACACATATATCTTTATGGAACTTGTTCCTGGTCTTCTATGAAATAAGTCCCGATCTCTATCTATTTGGGAAGTCATGCATACATAAGCACCACATCATTTCATATGATTGCATCTTTCATGGCACAATTTTTTGGTTTTCCTAATAACTCTTGTTTCTCACACCGAGCATGACTCACATGAGATTAGAGTGTAAAAGTAAATATGACATCTTTCTTTGAGCCATCAATCATGAATAAACATCATATTCCCTTATTCGATCTATGTGGGTTCTGATTCCTTTTCTAAACAAGGATACGTAGGTAGCCCATCTGTGGGTACGACCCCAACTCTGAAATAATCCATGTCCTTCTCAATGACAATAAACTTCAACTGCCCCATTGAGTGGATTTAAACCCAGTATGGTCATCATAATGCCCAAGATACTTTTATATAATGTATTGAAGGATATCATTGACTAAGAATCTCTAACAAATGCATATGATTCTCTATCGATGAAGAACCTTGATTACATATAAAAGATTCTCTAAATATCCAACATATCAATAATTGATTGCATGTTCTAAAGGAAAGCTCATTATTATACTCTGTAATTTAATAAGGATTCATGAACAAAACTTAAATCTATAAAGAGAGTCCCATAGTACACAATAATTACCCTAAAAAAGGATTGATGAGTCTGACCTCCCATCCCCTCGACCAATGCAGATTCTTAGTCTTTATCAGTTCATAACTAATGAGAACCTACCTTTGGAATGTAGGTCCAAATGGATATAGAATCATTGGATGTTTCCGGTTCTACGAACAAACCCGTTAGAAACTGATTTGAATGTTTGAACCATAAACCAATGAGTTAATCCCTATTTCTAGAGGAAAAAAATGGTGAACCCGACGTGAATCATTAACCATGTTAAAATGATGTTTTACTTATTTGATAGGCCCCTATTTAAACTCAACGAGAGGGCCAACAAAACAATTAATAACATATGTTCTTATCCATAAGATGTAGTGCCCAGTCTAATCTTGATTACGTCTGTTATATCAAACACGCACTCTTTTCCAATATCTTCTACACTATAGAAATGGCTTCTCTTAAATTTACACCTATGAATACTTCTACTGTGAATACTTCTGCTATGAATGCCTCTGCTGCTACTCCTGTTGGTTCGTCATCCAATCTGAGGACAACATCACCTACTCAGTGACTTCAATGCTGGGTATCAAATGCGCTGGTTAAGGAGTATAGTCAAAACAGTACTATTCCGACTCTAGAGGCATCTCAACAAGCCCTCTAAGTCCATAATTCACCCTGGTCATCCGGACAGTGACAACCAGTGATCAAGAAGTAGGTGGTGCCAACCACCGTCTCCAACCATTTTGGGTTGTTATCCCCGAAACACAATCACCATTCCTTTCCATATTCTGGGGAGGTGAATGAGAAGGTCCCTCAGGGCCTTAATTCAAGGAGACACGAGTATTTCCCGAGGGCTCCCATCAATAATCGTTGCCAGACTTGTGCGGCAGTGTGCCCTCAACATGATGAGGGTATTGTCTCCAGGCATTCGGCTCAGGTTCCTCGAACCCAAGTAGGCAAGAAGAACTGCCAGATGTGAAATCTAGTCAATATTGAGTAGGTTATCATCTATTCCATCTCTGGAGAAGTCCACCAACCTAACTTGGTGGAAAACAATGAGTGTGAACACACACCCGTCCGTTTTAATTCCGATGTCCAGCAGACTCGTCTGGCAGGAGCACGCCAATCCCGCAAGGAAATTCTGGAAGAGTAATATTGACATGAACATACAACTATTTATAAATAATCAACTAGTCAGCATGCTCGTCTAACAACATATGATGAATCCCACCAACCTAATGTGTTGACAACTGGTAAACAAGAACATACTCCTGCTTATACTCATCAATCCTACCAGCAGTCTCATCTATCCGTATTGAACGATGTTATTCAACCACGTTCAGCAGAGTGCAATCAGTAGGCACATACACCTGCTAGTATTGATCAATCCTACCAACAGTCTAGTTTTTTATAACCCGAAGAAGTCATTCGGAAAGCTCTGGCGACAAAAAGGTGGGAAACCCAACTATCTTCCCCCAAATTTGAGTACTGTCAAAATTTACTGACAGGAAAAAGAGGACAAGATCAGGCATATACACCTACTCCATGCACGGAATGGACGTATATCACCATTCCGGCAGCTGAAGTCACCAAGCACATTCTTTCAATGTTGAAAGAGCAGAAGCAAATCCATGCCCATATTCTAGATGACTGCCAAGATATTATAATAGCTTCAGTATCATCGCATGGAAAGAAACATAATTCTATCTCTACCAGTGGAGTGACACATCAATAGTTCACTCTGGAAGAGACACACACATCTATTCCAGTCCAAAAGGGTTGTGGGGAATACTCCCCCATATCATACAGACAACCAAGTCAGGCACATACACCTGATTTGAGTGGGGATAATCAGCCCAACCTGATCATTTCTCCTACAAAGGCACATACACCTACACATAATTACCTCTTTAGTTAACAAGTTGTTCCTAAAGTGAGTAAAAAGGCGTCTAAGAAGAATACCCACCCAGCACAGTCACGAAATCAAGAGCCAATCTGTAATAAGTCCTTGCTCGATGATGGAGTTCATGAAGCCCTTAGACAATTATCTGTTGGAATTCAAGATTCTACTCTATCATTTCAAAATAGTGGGAACATTAATTATGAAGATATTCATTAGAAACTTCCTCATTAATGATTTCTTCATGACATTTCGGTCGATCTCGATGTTTTTTTTAGATGAGAGCCATAGGAACCCTCTGTGTGGCCAGAAGACCAAGGAGAAAAATGTTTCATCATATGTTGTAACCCACCATGGTGGTCCTCCCAATGATGATGAATTTAACTGTGAAACTTCTCTTCGTAGTAGTAATGCACATTTCCTGGAAAATTCTCTAATGGACAATGTAGTGATGAGAAAGCCCTCTTATCTTGAGGAACTTGCTAATGTGAATCCAGTCCTGTCTGATGCTTTACCATTAGCAGGTGAAATACTTTCTCAATCACAAGATAGTCTGGGATGTAGGTCATTCTCCGAACCCCCACAGGGTCGTTCATCTTCTAGTTCTATCCGTGAATTCTCTACAAATCATGTTGAATATGATGAAGATATAAGAAGCACCATCTCTGGTCTAATCAGGTAGAAGAATCTTCATTGAAAGAGAAAGAGGAAGTACTAAATATGAGAAAACAACTGGACAACGTTGATGTGCCAGTCAAGTTTGGGCCTTCGGCTGACTCTCAGTATGACATTCCCAATATGTTTACGGAAGATGGAATTCATGATATTCATCTCGACATATGGAAAAAAATTTGTCCATTGAAAAATAAAATATTATCATATGATGAATATGAAAATCATGTTATGATAATAAAAGGGTTACAACGCCAAATTGACTTGTATTCTCTCTCAATTACTTGATATCTGAAGGCTGAAATGCAGCTGAGAGCCCTTCAACGTTCATGCCTTGGCGCACTAAGAAGATTTCGCTAGTTAATTGGCAATGCCCCATCTGGTATTCATATTAGGGGATGGGGTGTTCATGGAGAACTACATTTCACTATACACTCTAGTAAACAAAGCCCGCCGAAATGGTCTAATGTGATGTTATTGCCCATGGTTGGCCACAGTCAATTGGATTTGTTTGTAATCAAAGGCTTTCCTAAGAACATGCCACAACTAGTACTTCTCAAAATCAACCATATAGGGAACAAGTTGTTGAATAACTCATGAATCAAAAAAATGAGAATATTGAACAAGCCTCTCATTTGGAGCAAGCACATCATTATGTGACAGAAGTGTCAGAAATCATCCAATAGTCTTTTGAGCTGGGTGATAAAAGTGGATGCAGGTTGACGCATCCAGCCAATTTCCAGACAAAAGTCCACAAGATTAAGAGAGAATTTAAAAAAGTCTCAGAAATTACAAGTCAAGAACCACCCTTGCTTTCCAGACTGGGGTCTCTTTTAACCAAACCCTTAGAAATAATAAATAGGATTCGAGGAGTTGAGCAAGAACAGGCAGAACAGCCCCAGTCCACCGATCTGGGGACTTTTTCAAATCCTCTGGCTCTTCCTCAGAGAAAGTCAGTCTTCTCTCGATTAGGGAAGAAGACTCAAGATGAATGAAGATTAAAATTACCAAGAGATTCCCAAAAAATAATGGTTCATCAAAGAAGTTCCTGAGGGATCAAATCGATAAAAGGCAGTGTATCATAAGGGACATAGAAGAAGACAATATCGCAGAAATTATGATAGAAGAGATGCAATGCATTATGCATCAATTAATGTAATAAATTCTATTTTTTCTGATCCAGCTACTGAGGCTCACTCAGATGGATCAGATGAAGAGGTTCCTACTCAAGAAGTTGTATGCAGAGACACAAATGAAGATGGTGTGCGTACAAGAAATCAAAGGCTTAACCAGAATCAGGGCCTTCCATCAAATAACCCACTTCCCCATCTCCGACAGGGATCCAATAAGGGGAAATGAAAGAATCAGGCTACATACCCTTCATTTGGAGAAGGCCCATCACTCTCACTAGATCAATGATTTGCACAACAGGAGGAAGAAATGAAGGAATTGAGGAGGATGAATACATAACTACATAAAGGTAGTCTTACTCCTAAGCTTGCTAGAGTCAGTCAGCCAAGGGAATTTGTTGCAGTTACTGAGATGGATAAAAAATTACCTCCATTATCAGTAGACCCTCACAGGTATAATCTTTCGGGTCAGGTGCAACAACAATAAAGGGTTCTACCATCAGTTGCAGTACCAGCCACCACATCTGTCCAAGCTCCAGTCATTGCACCTGTTCAGGTCAAAGCTCAACCGGATGTTTCTCAAAAGTTAATAACTACTATTTAGTAATTAACAGCTCTGTTAGAAACTATGGAGGGAAAGAGTGCTCAAAATCAACAAGAAAAGAGATCTTACCCAGAATGGGTTGATGCAATTTCTCACCCATCAAATTTTGCAAGTACCAAATTCCCAATCATTAATGGTTCAGGAGATCCAGAGAAACACTTAACACATTTTGTTTCACGCTATGATCCTATGATGGGAACCCCTTAGCAACAAGAAGCAGTTGAGCTCCGGTGTTTTGTACAGTCATTACAAGGACCTGCGTTTTTCTGGTATACAAGCTTGAAATCCTGGTAAATTACCGTATGGGAAGATCTTCGTCAACGATTCCTTCTTCAGTTCTGCTAAACATTTCCATATCCAACAGTTTTTGACCTTACAAACTAAAATAAATGGGAGAATTAAAGGGTTTCATATTTCATTTCTCACTGGAAGGGATTAATATATTCCCTAAGCTTAGCACTCCCTCAAGAGGAATTGTTTCCAATCTGTGTGGAAAATTTTCGTGATGATTTAAGGACACCGTTGATCCCTGTGAAATACACAGGAGGGTTTCGATACCTTACTTCAATCACAAAACAGATTGAAGATTCTCTTATAAAGACTAAGGATAAAACTCGTGTAATTCCATCAGCTCCAGGAAGGAGAATGGGTAAAGAAGTGAATGCTAGAGTTATGCTTAAACAAGCACCTATACCGGCTTCTACTTCAAAACCATCATCTTATCGAAGGGCTCCACCTCCTGGGAATCAACAAAAGAGGTCTTTTCAGCATGATGATCAAAGAGATCAAAGAAGGAAACAATTTGAGTATTTTAAGAGAAACGTTTACTCTTTACAAAATGAACATGTTCCTGGTTACTTCATTTCGGCTCTGGAGATTAATTTGGTTCAATTTCCAAGCACCAAGAGGCTGAACAAGGAAGGAGATGAAGACCTTCCCAAATATTTCCCCTTTTATAGGATGTTGGGGAATTCCATTCAAGAGTGTTTTGTCTTCAAGGACCTCCTGAAAAAAATGGTCAACTCAGGACAAGTCAAATTGAATGGTTCTTCATATCAAGTAGCATGTGTTACTGCTACAAATCCAGAGTAAGAAGGTGGGTGTTAGGATGTCAAAAATAAAAATCCACAGAAATATGTTGATTGGGTGTTCATAAAAATGATCAACTGAACTCATGCCATTTTTTGAATGCAATTGTATAAACCAATTGTGTCTTCTGATATGAATTCCACATAAAAACCCTCTTCATCAGAGGAAAATCCTCAAAGAAACATCATAATTCAAAGAAAGGAGAGAAATCAGAAGAATATGAAATCGTGTTAAATCCCAAGTTGTCTTTGACTAGAAGATTTTATAAAATCAACTTCAAATCCATGGGAACCACGCCACCAAACGTCACATCCAAAATTGGCTAATCAGGAAGAGTCTTCATTAGAGGAAGAATTAATTTTTGGTTCTATTAACATGATTCACTTAACAGATCCTTATGTCAGTCGCGGTTTCAATTTTGATGAGCCTGAGTTCCCTGTATCAAACAGAAGAATTAGAGGGAGTTCCAGAGGACTTGGATACAGAGGAAGACGTGGATATCCCCGAAACCACTATTCCAATTCTACCCCTACCAGAACTATGTATGCAGTAGAAACTCATCTTAGAGACCTTCAACAAACTCCACAAGAACAAGAAAATTCTTCCACCAATAACAGATTCAGTCCTAGCATACATATTCTGGAAGATCGGTTGGAGGTTCCACCTTCTTCCTCTCAACAGGTAAATAGAACTAGTTGGTCTAATCATCCAACGTCAGAAGTATTTCAAACTCCAACCCTGATACAAGAAGCATCAACTTCTAAGGCACCTGCTAAACCACATGTTCCTGTTGGGAAACGCAGACCTTCGGATCAAATGTATGATGTATTGAAACACCTGGCCCAAGTACCGGCCATGTTATCAATTCTGGATTCCTTGAATTTATCAAAGGATCTTCAGGAGTCACTCATTGAGGTTTTTTCAAGTCCTCAAGAGTTTGAAACTGAAATTGTTGCGGCTAAAGTCTACCATGTAGAGAATAATCCTGCAGAATGCCATGTAGTGATATCTTTCACAGAGGAAGATGAAGATGATGTCGTGCATTGATATATTAGACCTTTGTACATATCTTTAAAGGTCAATGGTGTAGAAATATGAATAGTTTTTATTGATAATGGTTCAGAATTCAACCTCATCCCCATTCGTATACTTCATCGATTGGGCCTCATGAAATATGATTTATCTCATTCTAATTTGATGTTGAAAGGGTATGATAAAATTGATCAAAAACCACTTGGTGATATTACACTCAAAAATCATTTTGGAGACCTTTTATCCAATTAAAATTTCATGGTTGTTGACCATGATACAGCCTTCAACATCATTCTTGGAAGACCTTGGCTACATCAACATGAGGCTATCCCTTCATCATACCATCAATGTATCAAATATTGTTTCGATGGTCAATTTGGGACATTGTATGGTGATAAATCCCCATTCAATACATGTGAATCTCAATACATTGAGGAAGAATTTTATCACATGAAGGTTAAGGAGAAATCCACAGCAAGGGAGGTAACCAATGTTAATTCTCCATTTGGTTTGGAAAAGATTCCTATAAATCCATTTTCACATGTGAGTATAGATTATATGTTGTGTATCAGTCAAATTGACAAGATAGACCCAAATCAGAATACTCTTATGGAAACATCCATAATTTCAATTAGGGCAATCAAGCCAGACAGCATGGGAGAAATTGGGGATTCACCAAGAAATGATGAAAGCTCAAATGGGGATGTCTTCATTTCATCCGCCGAAATCATGTAAGTCTATATATCGCCAAATAGGCCAAAAGAAGTTATAACAATACCAGAGGTGAACGATGGTGTCGATTCTCAATCTATAGTCTCCTCTTTAATACCCATGAAAGACCCCTCATCATCAATTGGGTTGGAATTGGAAGCTTCTTATTCAAGATGTTCAAATCTTAACACCTCTTTGGATCATGAAAATTCAACTTCATCATCTACTATGCATGTTGAAACAGAAAACATAACACATCTTGATGAAGAAGAGGAAGATCTCAGGGATGCTCCTCCAGCATTTAAAGAGGTTATTTCTCCCTCTATGGATGAACTCATAGAAATAAATCTCGGTACAAAAGAAGATCCACACCCCACTTTAATTAGTGTCATCATGACTCTTGAAGAGAAATAAATGTATATTTTATTTTTGAAGAAAAATCGAGATATATTTTCATTGAACTATACAGAGATGTCAGGCCTTGATCTTGATGTTTCTACTCATCATTTGGGTTTTCCATAAGAACATCGAGGATTCAAGAAACCTGCAAGAAGAAAACACCCAACATATGCTTCCAAAATTGAAGCTGAGGTGGATAAGCTTATCAAAGCTAACATCGTAAGAGAAGTTAAATATCCAAAATGGTTGGAAAATATTATCCCTCTATAAAAGAAGAACGGAAAAATTAAATTTTTCATTGATTTTAGAGATCTTAATCGACATTTTACTTAGGATGATTTTCCAGTTCCGATCACAGAACTCTTAATTAATGAAATAGCTGGCTATGAAGCACTTTCCATCATGGATGGATATTCTTGGTTTAATAAAATCTGAATGGCTCCAGAAGATGAAGAATATACATTCTTCAGATCCCCTCAGGGTGTGTTTTGATATCAGGTAATTCCCTTTGGCCTAAAAAATGCAGGCGCAATATATCAGCGTACTATGCATCGTATCTTCAATCCCATTTTAGAAAAGTTTGTGGAATGTTATGTGGACAATTTGGTGGTTAAATCCAGGAAACGTTCTAATCACTTTGCTGAATTTGAAGTCATATTCCACAAACTATGACAACAAAATTTGAAGATGAACCCCTTAAAATGGTCTTTTGTGGTAACCTCAGGAAAATTTCTCGGCTTTGTTCTATGCCATCATGGTATCGATGTCGATCCTGAGAAGACAAAGTCGATCCTAGGTATGTCAGATCCTCGAAATTTGATAGAATTGAGAGGACTTCAAGGAAACTTATCCTATATTTGGTGATTCATCGCCATTTTAGCTGGGAAAAGTTTACCCTTCACAAAATTTAAGAAGAATGGAGTCACTTACCAATGGACTCAAAAATCTCAAGATGAATTTGATATTCTCATGAAATATCTCTTGATTCCACCGGTATTAATGCCACCTATTGAAGGAATACCACTTATCCTCTATGTAAAAGCTTTAGAGTGATCATTGGGTTCTTTTCTTGCTCAGACGAATTATGTAGGGAATGAAAACAGTCTCTACTATCTCAGTCAGACTATGCTTGAAGCAGAAACCTGGTATTCAAGTTTTGAGAAGTGCTTCTTAACATTAATATTTGCAGTTTAGAAGTTGATACACTACCTGAAACATCACGAGGTCCAATTGGTATCTCACAAAAACCCACTCAAATTCATCCTTAGTCATCCAATGCTGACAGGACGTCTGGCAAGGTGGACAGTTATTTTGCAGTAATTTGATATCCAGTATGTGTCTCAAAAGGCAATAAATGGCCAAAATCTGGCTGATTTCCTTGCTGAACACCATTCAGTAGAAGATATAACTTCAAGTATTGAACTCCATGATGATTAAGTCTTCATTATTCATGAAGTCCTCAAGCATGGGAAATGTACTTTGATGGTGCTTCCAGATGTCCAACTGGGAAGAAAATGGAGGATTCTAAATTCAACAAAGTTGGGTTAGGAATTGTACTTATATCCTCAGAAAAGGCAGTACTACCCTATTTCTTCTCATTGTTTGGAGGTGGTATAAACAATGAATCGGAATACCAAGCTCTCATCACAGGCTTGGAGTTGGCGCTTCAAGCACAAGTGAATAACTTAAATATGAAAGGTGATTCAGACCCAGTAATAAAAAAAGTCAATGGGGATTATGCATTCAGAAAAGAAGAGTTAATGAATTTTTATGATTATTTCAGAGATTTAATGGCAGAATTTCCTACGAAAACTGACATTTTCTTATGTCCCGTGATCACAAAATGCCCAAGATGATGCACTGGCTAATATAGCCACAGATCTGGCAGATCCAAATAGGGATGACACAACCATCAGAATTTCCCACCATCCTAAAATTTCACCTTATGTTCAAACCAGAACATAGGAAATCAATGAAATTAGTCCCATCTATAAACCATATGGTTATTCTACAGGATGGATGACACCTATTAGGGAATACATTAAAAATAGAACAATTCCACCTGATAGAGCCGAGAAAGAACAAGTCTTGAAAAGTTAGGTCACTTTTACTCTTTGTGATAGGCCAGATAACCTAGAGAAAATTATCTACAATCATGTTTTTGATGGAGTTATCTATAGATGCATTGATGGTGAAGAGACAATGGATGTCATTAATGAAGTGCAAGCATGAGTATGTGGTGCCCACAAGTCTGGACATAGACTGTCTGATCAAACATGAAGGCTTGGATACTTTTGGCCTTCAATGATAAAAGATTGTGTTGACTTCATGAAGAAGTGTCATTCATGACAAGTACATGAAAACTTCATTCATCAACCCCCAGAGTTGCTTCATAAAACTAAATACCCATGACCATTTTCCACATGGGGAATGGATGTGGTGAGACCTTACCCATCAGCTAAAGCTAAGCAGTTTAAGTATATTCTTACTACTCCTGACTTCTTTTCCAAATGGGAAGAGGAAATACCTCTCAAATCAGTTAGTTCTAAAAGCATTTTTATCTTCATCATGTATAACATTATTACCATATTTGGTGTCCCTAATACCATATTGATGGACAATGGCACCAACTTCTTTTCATCATAGCTAATGAAGTTGTACAAGGAATATAACATCAAATCCAATCATTCATCTCGGTATCATGCAGCGGCCAATGGTTAGATAGAAACCTTCAACAAGACTCTTTAAAACATACTACAAAATATGGTGGGTAAAGATAAAAAATCATGGTCTGATAAACTATTTCATGCTTTATGGCCTTATCAGACCACCACCCACACTGCAACGCGGTCAACTCCATATTCACTGGTTTATGGAACGGATGTAGTATTGACCATTGAAATTCAATTACCTTCACTCAGAGTGGACATTTCTGATCATTCGTCTACAGATGAACAATATCAAAAGCGATTGGATGAATTGGAATGGTTATATGAGAAATGATTGTGCACCCTGCATCACTTAGAAGTCTATCAGAATTGAATAGCACGAGCTTTCAACAAAAAATTTCATCTTCGTTCATTCATTAAGAGAGAATTGGTATTGGTTCTTAGAACCCCAATGATACCAGGAATGAAACCTCCCAAGCATGAGACAAAATGGGAAGGACCATACTCAATACATAAGGTCTACTCCAATGGAGCTTATTATTTAATCTCAATGGATGGATAACTCATCACTACTCCAACCAATTCCATATTTCTGATTAATTATTTTGTATAAACACAAAATAAATCATTACGGTCCATGCATATGACCTTAAACAATTTTCATCCCTTACATCCAACATGATGTTAAACAGTGTTGTCCTTGCTGCATGACTTTAAACTGCATAGCCCCTTATGTCCAGCAAGACTTTAAACCGCACCATCACGGTCCATGAAAATGACCTTAAAATATTTGCATCCCTCAAGTCCTAAATGACGTTAAACTGCATATCCAATAATCCATGCATATGACCTTAATCTATTTGCATTTCTCTCGTCCAACATGACGTTAAAATGTGAAAAAAATCCCTAATACATCCAACGTGACGTTAAACTGTGTCCTATTTTTCCTCACTGCATGACAATAAACTGCATAGTCCCCCTTTCATCCAACATGACGTTAAACTCTATTGTCCCCATCTTCCTAACTACATGATGCTAAACTATACGGAAATACCTTAACATATCCTACATGATGTTAAACTGTATTTTGTCCTTGTTACATGACACTAAACTATGCAGCACCAATAGTCCTCACTACAATACATTAAACTGCATAGTCCCTTCATATGTCCTACATTACATTAAAGTGTGCATTTTTAGGGTTGTTTCTACCTCTTGTTTCTCGCACCGAGTATGACTCATGTGGGATTAGAGTAAACCTCAACCATAACACCATCTCTATGATGCTAACCATGCATAAGTCCCAACAAATTTTTTATGTCGTTGTCCCCATGAACTAAATGATCGCTAATTCATTCCTCAATTGAACTATGTGGACTTTGGTCATTGTCTTCTAGGATGGGTACCTAGGAAACCTCCCAGGGATCAAGCCCAAAACCAATATCATCACATCGGTTCACCTCCATCTCATACGATGTTGATTCGTGAAGCCACTCCTAGAATCAATATCTTCGTATTGGTTCACCTTTGTCGTTTCTATATGACATTAAACTACACAACACGTTTGTCTTGTATGAAAATAAACTATAACATTCTTTGACACCCTCACCTGAGAGGGAATCATTATTTACATTGATTTCCAATCCTGTTATATTCCATGGACTACGTGCATACATGGAAATTCTCGAACCTTTTATCTTGGGTCAGACCATCATTGCACTAAAGTCCCCTTTTCACCCTTCACTTGTACGAACTAAATATGTAGAAAGGGTATTTCTAGAACTACGTGGGCTTGATTCCCATATTTATGGGATACGTAGGAACTTTCGAGTGTCCCTTGAATCTAGCCCCAAGTCTTTTGGGCCTAACCCCAAATTCCACTTTCAGTCCCCGGGCTGAAAAGTCCCTGTGAAAACACACACTGTGTAGTTATTATTATGGTTCGAGCTCTATGAAATTAAACTAATATCTCCCACACTCTCGTACCACATGACGTTAAACTGTATTTCAATAACTACATATGGTTTGATTCCCATCCTTATGGGATATGTAGTGAAGTCCAACATTTCAATTCAGGACCCATCCACAACATGATTATGGTTAGAATTGATCTATATATCACTAAATACATTGGAAAATAACCATTTTTATGTGTCATAATCCAATCCATAAATATTTTCAGATATTCATAACACTTTTCTTGACTTATAGTCACAAAATGCCCAATTTTTTAGAGTTCTTTTTCCAGACTATGCAGCACGTGCCCTTTGGCGGCCTTGCATAAACAGTCTACATAAAAGTCATGTCAGCTAAAAGATACTATTATTTAACTATGCATCCAATTCCCTTAGGTGGCCCTGTATAATTCATCCCCCTAACGGGTTTGTTAAATAATGGTAACTTCATTCTTAGGATGAAAACCTCTTTTGTCTTTAGATGTCTTAATGAAAATATGTAGGGATCGGAAAAAATAGCCATCCTTAATATATTTTTCTCATAATCATTTTCATGATCTGAAAGTATTCAAGTCTATGGTTTATATTTCCCTTCCCTACGTTTGGGTCAGACCTTCGTATGAGTGACATTAATCCAGTTCATAGACAATCTTGATGGGAAATATCTTCGACATATTCGAGTACCTCTTCCCATACAGAAAACTCTTTGCTTTGGAAAATTTGAATCTCCATAAAATTCCACTGGATTTTTAGTAGTAAAAATTTAAATTTTTGAGGGTTCTTTTTCCTGACTATGTTGCACATTCCCTTAGGCGGCATTTCATAAGTAGTATACATAATAGACCTCTCATCCAAAAGGATCTATTATTTGACTATTCAACCAATTCCCTTAGGAGGCCCAATATAATTCAACCCCCTAACGGGTTTGTTAAATAGCGGTAACATCATTCTTGGAAACTACTTCTTCTAATGCCTTTTAGCCCTTTTTCATGTCATCCCTCAGATTCAAAAGTTCTTTAGTCATAATTAACATATTTTTCCTTATACATGAGTGTGGTAATATGTTTTCAGAAAAATTATCATGGAATTGAGTCAATTTTAATTCATTCGGTCAAAGTTATTTCGACCTTAAACAGTAGCCTTTTTATGTCTGATGTGCATGACATTAAACTAACCACAAAAGAAGAGGGAAATCTGAACAAAAATAAAGTCCCAGCTCACTTAAAATACATTTTCGTTTGACTTAGGTAATATTGAGAAATTAAAAGATTCAATGTTTGTAGGGTTATTTATAAAAATCTGAGAAAAAGTCAAACTATGTTTACTAGGAACATTGGCTTAGGTAAAAATTTAAAGTAGGTAGAAAAATAAAGTATGAAAAAATGATAGAAGATGAAATTGTTTTTCATTTGATGCACAAATGTTAGAAGGACATCCACAGACTGGATTCTCTACTATTTTCCAAGAATTACAACAGGTTGTCAACATAAATCTTAATTTGATTCAAAGAATCCCGAGCTTCATCAGAAGCCACTTGAAGCTCATTAAATCGACCAACATCACTCTTTTCTGCATGATGGAGTGATTTATGGGCATCTGTAGTGGCTTTCATACCATTCGTTTGAGCTCCTTCCAGTGAATTGTTCAGTTGGTCAAGTTCACCAGTAACAACATCTAACTGTTGCTGAAGGTGAATCTGGTGGACAACTTTATCTTTGATCTTATGCTTTATATCCTTCATCTTGGAAGCATAATCAGCCTCATCATGGGATACAATAGCTTCAAATTCACTGATATTGGCTGACAGCCTCACCCTGGTCAAATCTTGACGGTATTTCAGCTCCTTCTCCCTTCATATGAAGACTTGTTTTACCGCGGCATGGATCTTTTCATATCCAAAACGGCCAAGTCCCAACATGACAAACATGGATAATAGTCACAAGATCATCGATGAAAACTATTCTAATGTCACTTCAGATATTATTTTCCATATGTTCTTCCATGCATTGCATCGTGAAAATTTGAGCGCCTTATGTATCTTCGGGTCTGATTTGACATCACTATCATTGGAGAAAATATAATCTGGGATTAATGAACTTAAGTAAGTACCATTCTCTAATCCTTCCCCCCTAACCCGTGTTTCTTTAATTTCTATTCCCGTTGGGGTGGAGGCTGAGGGTTGACCTCCAGATCTAGCCACTGAAATTAATGGCCATGCATAATCAATTGAAAACTTTGGTTAGTTTCAAAGGATAAAAAAATATGATTGGATGTCTTTAAATTTTTGTGCAGTTTCAAAAACTGTTATCCCTTACCCAATGGTAGATTAGTAACTTGAGAAGGATCCTCCCCATCTTTCCTAGCTTCAATAGGATTTCAAGGCGAGTTTGAGGAAGCTCTACGAGGTTCAGCTCCACATGAGCTAATGTCTCTGCAATAGTAGGTTTTTCTGTACCCCCTTCAGGCATTGGCAGTTGAGCAGCTTGCTCAGATAGAACTACACATTTCAGATGATCAAGATCACACATGTAATCAGATGTTATTTTTTAACAGGAAGGAGGATAACACTCACATCCGTAATCTTCTTAATTACATGGTAATTTAACATGATCTAAAAAATCTTCCAAATCTGTGTCAGGTTCCATCATTTCATCCAATGTTATCTCTCAGAATCCAGGTTAATCTCACCATTTGGATCATTCGATATGTCTTCTTGGGGACCTTCATCATGCAGTTTCTGACCCTAGACAGCTTCTTCAGATAAAGTAGCGATGTCAGTTTCAATGGCCGCCAAAAGCCCTAGTAAAAGGGTTGAACCTGAAGTATCACAGAATAGAAGTCAGTTGATGTTTCATTCAACATTTTTTGAAGCATTGTTAACTTAACAGAAGCTAAATCTTCTCTCCTTGCCACAGCAGCATGAGGGATACTGGGAACAGACGTTGGCTATTCTCCAGGAGCAGCCAAGTCATCCTGAACTTGTGATTGTTCACCAGTACCCTCTGTGGTCCTCAAAGGAGGGTCAATCCATTCACTCAGAGGGAAAATTGAAGAATCCCGTACAATACAAAAAATTTGAGTAATATTTTCATGGGTTAAGACTCATGATTATCCGAAGTACATACCACTACTGATGAAGTATTTAGTTGTGGACTTCTTTATTCAATGCCTTTTTCTCTTTGGGTTTTTGGGAGTGTCGACAGTATCCCTTATAGGTAGATGAATCAGATAATTGAAATCATGTCCAACTCCTCATCCATAGATTTCTGGCCTGGATATTTCTCTCCTAACTCGCTAGGAGATTCATTAGCCCCAATGGCAGTACCACCATGGCTATACTGTGGCGAAGGAACCACGGTAGTTACTTTCTTGTAAATCTTTAGGATAAAGAAAATAATTTACTTGGGTAACAAATATTTGACTAAAATAAAGTTGCAACAAAAATAAGGAATGAGAATTACATCTTCAAGAGCCACGTAATCGTGCCACTCCTCATCTCTGGAACCACCAGTCCCCTCAGTTGCGCCACGATCTATCATTTCCATCATCGGATTGGTGACAGTAATTGAATCATCGGAGGCCTATATGAGAATTTCCAGATCTCTGATATAATCCCGCACTTCATTGGGGTTATCCATGTAACGGATATCTGTAGAATCCAAATGATTCCATATTCCAGGGAGGTTTATCCCCTCACACAAATCCAGCCAAGCTGTTTCCGCACCACAGTATAAACTCGGCCTTGTCTGGAGAGCCTCTGGTCGTAGATATTTGGTATGTGTATCAGAAGGCTATGAGGAGGGTCATAAAACCTTAGACTTCAGCTTCTTCCATGCTCCTACAACTACAGATAGAGAATAAAAAAATAATACTTGTTACTCTATAAAGTAATGGTGATTACATTACCACAATGAAGTAACTCACTAGGAGTTGATGGAGTGGGTCTTTTGATTCCGACAAGAGGATTATATCGGGCACGAGGCTGATTTTCCACATTTGTGCCTCATCATCCCTATCCTGGGAATCCAACAGGTCAGCCCTAGGAGAGTAACCTGGTGAATCACCTCCAGGTGGGGAAGCATCACCTTCCTGAGGAAGGGTTCCTTTCTCTATAGTTCTCTTCCTTTTTACCACCTGATAAACAGGACAATTCAACACCCCTCTAGGGTATGATTCTATCCAGTTCTCGGCATACCATGTAGTCATGTTACTTACTGCTTTATCAACTGGTAGATCTAACACTACCCTGGTCCTCTCCATTGATGTCAGCAACTATAGTTATCGGGTAACCATCAGATGCTTCTCTAACCTGACATACACAAGGGGAGATAAAAAATTCTGCTGCAAACACTTGAATTGATGTGTAGAACTTTATGGAGCATAGTCTTCACTTATAATCTCTCTGTCAATCATGGTGGCCAGTACACCATCTCTACAGGCTAGCATATATGCCCTCAATTCTAGGCTAGTTATTCCATCATCAACAAACCGCTCGGTTGGTGTATTTCCATAAGGAAAGAATTTGAATTCCTTATACATGCTCATTCTCACCTTTGTATCATATGGTTTAAGGGATAGTGGAGCAATTCCATTAAATTCCTGCACTGATGTTCTGAAAGAACTTCCAGGAACCTGTACTCTATTCTGTACATTATATGTCCTGAAGTGTGTGGCGATCCATCCCCACAAAACATGGAATGGTACTGCTATTTTGAAAGGAGACATACCCATAAAAACATGTAGTAAGATCCTATGTATATTCGCCAAAATAGTGGGGGCCAACCCAACTATTTTCTCCTCAACCAACTTGGTCGCCACAACGAAGTTCCCTGGCTTGACGCCTCCCTTCGAATCCCTGACTGGAAAAAGATTAACACTGAGAGACAGGGCTAATAAGCCTTCCAAATGGGTCTTTTTTGGGATTCTATGGTTTACATCATATCCCCACTTCTAAAATTCTCCTACTTCCAAGGTTGGCCAAAATGTGCCAAGAGCACCCCTCTTCTCTATTCTCGGTCAGGTAGTATGACGAGTACAGGTGGGAAACATCTCCATCGGCCCCTTTTCCTTCATCCCCTTCTCCTTCGGCTCCTTCTCCTATTTCTTGGTAAGAAAAATATTCATCCACTCCTCTGGATGAATATCATTTCTAGAATGAGTTAAGGAGGTCTCTGAACACATGAACTTGTGAAACATTTCCAATAATTCTCGAGCCAATGCCGGGGTCTTCCCCGAATCATTCCAAGTCGCCTTGGGGGGGATGAATTCAACATACATATCGCCTAAAAATGGATCCCCAGAGATCCTGTGGACATCCCACACACTAATTCCTACCTCTCAATTATTTAGATGGAAATAATTGGTTTCTGGGCTCCAGCGGCTGATTATCTCTGGCACAAACTCATCATTTCGGTAGACATATGTCTGCCTAGCCTAGAAAACTTCATATATCGCAGCTCCTTTCAAATCCTCCACAAACTCTGCACAGGTTTTTCAAACCCATTATGCACACATCCAAGTTTTCTTTACATCTCCTCTAGGATGGGTGTCCCAACTCTTCTTCCAGCCTTTCAATTGATCCATCTGAGAAATTTAGAATATTGAAGGATAACAATGTGGTTGAAACTCTGGCTTGTGATGTTTCAGATCTGGAACACAAGGACTATGATGAATTTTATAGGCCTTTTCCAATATTCCAGTATTTATATAAACTCCTCCACTAGAGATATTTTCTGAATAAAATTTGGTTTAAATCTTAATCCAAGAAATTGGAAGATAGTTTTTTGCCTCTGGAATGTTGACGTCTTGTAGATGACCATACCCATATAGAGGCAAGTAGGTGCTCTCTGGAAAGTTATGATGATACTTCTTCAAATACGTAGCCAAATATGTGAGAGTTCTATCACATAATGTATAATAATGATGGCCCATAACATTCATTAGGTCACCAATTCATTTTCTAGCCAATTCATCAACAATTCTGATTCTTCTTGGAGCCAATGAATCTGCACAAAGGTTGAATAATTAACACTCAATTAAGTTGATTTTTTCATAAAAGTTTTAATGAAAAGTGAAAAATGGAAAATTAATTATGTCACGGATGTCCCAAAGTTGGCGTGCAAGTATAAGTGTGTCGCACACGTTTTTGTCCCGTAGGTATCACCGCGCAAGTCCAAATCTCTATATAGCAGCGCGACACAAAATGAAGTATGAGAAAACTGAGTAATTTGCACAGCGAATGCAACTTGTGTGGAAAGAGCTCAAATGTTTTAAATTCGGGTGCTTTTCATGAGAATAGAATCATATATATAGGCCAGGCTGAAACCCTGCATTCCTAAAGCCAGCGCGCGCAACCCTGTGCTCCTAAAGCCAGCGCGCTCAACCCTTGCGCGCCGCCATTTACACGCTCAATACTTGCGCGCTGCAAGTTCCGTGGATTTCTTCTTTAAATCAGATTTACATCCTCATTTCTTTCAGATCCAACTCTGAGGGGGGACTTTTGTTGACACTCATTTCCATTACAATGTCTAACAACTGAAAAAAGGGAATACTGTAGGGCAAAGTTATTAATCCTTTGAAGAAACAACAAAAATTGACAAAGGCATGAAGAAGGATTTATTCCCACTTGGATCGCGCAAGTTTTTGCACGGTCATGCAAGTATACTTTTGCACCACCTAGTGGTCACGTAGGTGACTTGCGTGCCCTCCTTGATTCTCGCTCGGGGTCTTTAGTAGCCTATAAATACCCCCGGTGGGCCCCCCATTTCGGTGATGAAAAATTCCAAAAACTCATATTTGAGCTTCCGGCACCCTAGTCTCTTCTCGAAGCATCCAAACACATCTAAGGTAATTTCTTACCTATAATGGAAGATCTAAAGTGGGGGAATAAGGCCTAAGTGTTGAAACTCATCAATAATTGCACGCCTAAGTTGCCATGCCATAAGGGAAATGGCCACACATGTGCGCCGCCTTTCCCCTTCAACAGAACTTGCGCACAAACCCTTTGAAAGCCTTTAGGGATAATACTAAGGGCTTCAGCCAAGATTCTCCCAAGTATTACCCCATGGGTTGACCATGGTGAAAATACCCATGTGTCGCGCAGGTATATATGCACGACCCGGACTTGCGCGCACATGCAGAACCTGCGCACCCACTTCTTTTTGGGTGCCCTCCTACCTATTTCAACTTTCTTATACCTATACACCTCTCCTATTCAAGATTCAGCCTTCAAAACTGTCTTCAAAGTCATTTATGGCATGCTTCCTTTTTTGGGTTCCTTATCTGAAATGAATTCTGTGGAACATCTCTCAAAACCTAGTGATTTACATATCGTTATGTCACTAAGGATAGAGATTTCATTCATTCAAACTCATCCCTTAAGATGAGAGAATCCCTTTAACTCGTTCCTCCTTCTCAGGAGTAAGCCCCAGTCATAATTCTGTTTTACTTGGGCCTCCTCCATTGGAGTAAGTCCAAGTCACATTTCCCTTAACCTGGGCATCCTCTTTAGGAGTAAGGCTCATTCATAGTTTCCCAAATCTGGGCATCCTCTTTAGGAGTAACCCCCAAGTACCCAAATTCTAAATTCTCTTTAACCTGGGCCTCCTTCTCAAGAGTAATCCCTAGTCGTAATTTCCTTTAACCTGGGCCTCCTCTTGAGGAGTACGTCCCAGTCACAAGTCCCCTAACATCGCCATCCTCCTTAGGAGTAAGCCTTAGTCATAGTTTTCCAAATCTGGGCATCCACCTTATGATAAAGCCCCAAGTTCCCAAATTTGAAATTCCCATTAACCTAGGCCTCCTTCTCAGGGGTAATCCACTGTCACAATTCCTTTTAACCTGGGCTTCTTCCTTATGATGTAAGTGACAGTCACAAGTCCCCTAACCAGGGAATCCTCTATAGGAGTAATCCCCAGTCATAGTTTCCCAAATCTTGGCATTCTCCTTAGGAGTAAGCCCCAAGTTCCCAAATTCTAAATTCACTTTGACCTGGGCCTCCTACTTAGGAGTAAGTCCCAGTCACAATTTCCATAACCTGGGCCTCCTCCTTAGGAGTAAGCCCCAGTTCTCAAGTCCCTTTAACCTGGGCCTCTTTCTCAGGAGTAAGCCCGAGTCATAATTTCTCTTAACCTGTTTTAATTTCTTTTGATTTGGGGGTCCTCTGTAGGAATAAATCCTCAAGTCCCTTCCTTATTTGGGAATATTCCACATTAGTAAGCCCCATGTTAGAGTATCCAAATCTCTATAAAAACACATATATCGTTATGGACCCTACTTCCAGACCTCTTATTTGAAATAAGTCCTGATCATTATCTATTTGGGCAGTCCTACATACATAAGCCCCACATCATTTCTTATGATTGCATCTTTCATGGCACAATTGTCTGGTTTTACCAAGACCTCTTATTTCTTACACCGAGCATGACTCACATTATATTATAGTGTAAAAGTGATTATGAAATCTTTCTTTGATACATTAATCATGAATAAACATCATTTTCCCTTATTCGAACTACGTGGGATATGATTCCTTTTCTAAACAAGGATACATAGGTAGCCCATCTGTGGGTACGGTCCCAACTCTGAAATAATCCACGTCCTTCTGAATGATAATAAACATAAAGTTCCCTACTTAGTGGCTTTAAAACTTGTATGGTGATCATAATGACCAAGAGACTATTCTATAATTTTTTGACAGATATCAATGACTATGAATCTCTAACAAATGCAGATGATTCTCTATCTATGAAGAACCTCAAATACATATAAAATATTCTCTAAATCTCCTTTATATCAGTCATTGATTTCAAATTCTAAAGGAACGGGAATTCTTATACATGGAAAATTAATAAGGATTCAATAACATAACTTAAATCTATAAAGAGAGTCCCGGAGTAGAAAATAATTCCCCTGAAAAGGTTGTGATGAGTTCGACCTCCCATCATCTTGACCAATGCAATTTCTTAATCCTTATAAGTTCATAACTAATGGGAACCTACCTTTGGAATGTAGGTCGAAATGGATATAGAATCATTGGATGTTTTCGATTCTATGAATAAACCCATTAGAAACTGACTGGAATGTTTGAACAATAAACCAATGAGGTCAACCTCATTCCCAGAGGATAAAATTTATTAGTATCATGATATATAATGAAATATTTTAAAAACCCATTTTATGGTTTGTGTGATTTTTATAAGGTGTTTTTGACCTTTTTTGATTAACTGAACATGCTGAATTTAAAACCGAGCACTAAAACATTTTTTCCCAATACTTAGAACACCACGATGTGCGTCTTTATTAAAATAAATTCAAATTAATTAAATTTAAAATAAAAAAACAAGTTAAATGATACTTAAATGGGACAATAATAATTAATAAATGTTATAATAATGATAATAATAATAGAATTATTATTATTATTAGTTTTAATTTATGTTTTACTAAAAACATTGAGGGAGGATTCTCTCTTTCTCTCTTCCAGATGCGAACCACTCCCCCTCCTCCCCTTGGAGGAATCACATGACCCCCCTCCACCAGATCCCTTTCCTTCTATCGATTCATAAATGATTCTGGATGATTCTTCAACAGATCTTCAAGGTAAAGCCTTCTCTCTTGTTCTACTACATTGATTTTTCTGATTGTGTCATATCTCTCTCCCTAAGCTACTTACATGAAACACAATATTCGGGTTGATGTATTGTTATTCGATTATTAATATCTATGGTTGAGAAAATGGCCTCTTGGGATTCGTTGGTCCGTGTTTTAGTATGTGTCATCTATGGAAAGGAAGTTGTGATCATTTTTCTCTGCCTCCATTTTTTTGGGGTAATATCCTAAACTCTTAGTTAGTTTTTCACATTCTTTATGAGAACCTTTAGATTTTTATGGGTGTTGATCTTTGTTATAGTAAATTTTGATGCCATTGGAAGACTCACAATCATATACGAAGGTATACATATATATAAATATTTATGTCCATCAGGTGTGTATTCCCTAATGGAGTGGGGAATATGAGTATTGGATTATGGGTATACATAAATATATATAGAATTATGTGTGCGCGAGTTTAAATATTTTTGAGTATGAAAGCACTGAATTCCATGTGTTGGCATGGTCTTCTTGTGGTAGGGTCTCTATAATTGACTCCTTATTTAAGAATGAATTAGTTTCTTCTTCAAATAAGTTATTTTTATGATTTATCTTGATTAATGAAACTTCATATATTGACAAAAATTCTAAAATGGGATAAATGGATTTTTTTGATGAAGTCATGTTTTTATAATAAATCACATCAGACAGAGGTGCACATAATTCAAACCAAAAATTAGTTATAGATGTTATATCTTGCTTAGTGTGGTTTTATTTATTCACATTTCTTCATGGTAGCATTTATATATGGTTTGTTATTGCATGGGCCTTGAATGTTGTCAAATTATGTTTCCTACATCAGTTATGTCAACTCTATTCCTTGAGCAATTATTTATTAAATTTTAATATTCCTTTAGGTTTTCTTGTTAAAAATATCTTTAATTGATTTTGACTTGAATACCCTTAGCTATATCATATTACCCCATGTCATTAGATGTTATTTTGGTAATTCATTTTAATATCAAATGATGAATTAAATTAATTAGTTGGGAGGAGATGAGTTACTGAGACTCGTGTCCCTTATTATTCCATTTCTTGATTATGCATGTTTTTTATTGTATGGTTATTCCCATGTGAGATAGATACTACCATTCCCACGTGATTTTAACACAACCAAATCATGTAGTAGGGTGTTATGTTTTATAACATTGTTATAATGATTTTACCATGTGAGTTGATTGATGTAATTTCTATCTAATGGCTCTTGAAAGAATGTGATGCTTTGTAATGCATGTCCCACATGTGATATATTATAATTAAAACATTTGGAATCTTATTAGGCTAGTTAAAATTAAAATTCACATGTGAGTATTTAAAGTAAGGCCCTTGAGCTTGGACATGTCTTCCAATTTTTTAATAGGAATGAATTGTAACATTTTTTTATGTTCCCACGTGAGTTGATTAATTTCAAATCCATGTGGTAGTTTATTTTTCCAATGTTTCATATCATGTGAAATGTTCCCATGCGAGTTAATGAAAGGCTAGGACTTATGTGGTTGGTCCTTTCTTAAGTCACCCATATGTGTGTGAGTTTGTGTTGATGATGTGATTTGTGGAAGGGTAACATTGTCATTCAAATGTTAGTGTGAATAATGACATGGTAACATGGACATTAAAATCTGACTGCATGTGCCAAAAATATTTTTGGGTGTTAGAAATGACATTATAAACTAGTGTCTATGTGTATAAAAATGTGAATGTTCATGGATAAAAGATATTTTGGTGTTATAAATGATGTTTTACTAGCGACTGTGTGTACAAAAATTATTTTTTGGTTATAGAAATGATGTTCTACACTAGTGAAAACATGTTCACAAATGTTACTATATGTGAAATAATGATTTATGGATGCTAGACATGGGTTTCTACCCTAGATGTATGAATACACTAGTTACTGTGTGCAAAGAAAATGTATTTAGGTGTTATAGACATGAAACATTTCACCCATGATATACATGTATGATTGTTCTCCAATTGACTATGTGAGCATCCGAAGAAGAAGGCTGTGTGATATTATGTTAGTTTTACGGGGGACTATGTGACCCTTCTGACACAATGTACTTTGGGCTATGGCCTCACATGAAAATAATTAAAACTCTAGTATGAGTTGACTCAGGTGCTAAGATATCGTATCACCATCAAATACTTTGAGATTTCCCATGAGTAAAATCATGTATAGAGAAATGATATTACGCGGGGAACTATGAGTGATCTGTTATGAGAATAAGTTAGAATTTAGGTAATGGTGTTCATGGGAACCCTAGAGTTAAGAAATAATTAAATAAATAATAAATGAAAACACGATAATGATATAATTAAGAATTATAAATATGTAGTTCATATTCAGACTCTTTTTCAGCTACAAGCTGAAGTAGGTATCATCATCAGGTGTCCCTTAGGAACCTGGATGGATTGTTGATTATTTGTTCCATCATGCTATTTCTTTTTCATTCTTACACAAAAATTAATTTTTTTTCACATCCTAGTTTGGTATAGACATTGGTTTGTGTCGAACTACTTGGATGTTATCTCACACCCTCCTCAGGTACCCATAGTACCCGATTTGACATTATATTTGTAGGATCTAGTTTGATTTATTTATTATCTTGTACTAGGGTGTTTGGAGTAAGGGACTGAGCTAGATATTAGGATGATCATGGAGATTACCTATGGAGATTTTTTTTATTTGTTGTTTTTGTATTGTAATCAAAATCATGATTTTTGATTACATCATTAAAATATATATCATCATATGGAAAAAATTAATTTTAAAACATACATTTTCCCTTTTTTATATTCAATTGTTATAAAAATTTTCTTCTATTGCATTAGTAATTGTTTTCTACTGCTAATGATGATTTTTGTGTTTTGCTATCTATTTACCAATGTTCATTCTCATATTGAGAGAATAGTCTCCACAATGAATTACACTTACACAATTTTTGTATGTTGGCAGCCTCTGGCTTATGGGGAGAGGTACTTGAGGTCATGTAGTGATCGGTCCAGCTACATGTTCAAAAGTAAGATGGTTCAGGACATTAAAAAGTGATATCATGGATATATTTTTTCATTTTTCTACTATTTTGGGTTGGTATCCTATAGAGTAGGAATGTTTCTACACTTGGTTAATGGTTGTGCTTGAGACAGATCACCCCACATAGAGGAAATGACTAAGTGTCCACAGATGGGGATGGTTGTTCATGTTTTTCACAATTACAATTGATATGATTTCACAAAGAGTGATTTCTATACATTCCAAAACTTATGATTTAAAAAATTTCTAAAAATATACCCTTGGAATGGTTGGATGAAGATAAAACATAGCATGCATCATATTAGGAACATATGAATTCGTATTACATGTATAGTTCCATGTTATGTAGTTTAATATTATTTATCGTGTTCATTCAATTTTTATTCCTTGAATGTATTCCATGCCATAAACTTATTAGCATGACCCTTCAGATAACACGTTTCATTGATATAATTATCTTTTTGTGTGATAATATACAATGTTTCATGTCTTCTTTATGTGTCGTTCTATGGGCTTATAGCATGTTTTTTGTGATATCAACATGTTTCTATGTGATATCTTCTTGTAGTGACATGATAGTTTGTTTTATGTAAATGGTTTGATATGATTTTTTATGGGATGCAGTTATGATTGAACATAGTTTTTTGTTGTAAGGTGTACGGTCACCTAATAGCTGGGAAAAGGTAACATGTGTATTCAAATAATTGTAAAAGGATTATAAAGTGAAATCCTAATGGGAATAATATTGATTAAATTGGATCAAAATTACACCTATAAAGTGTATGGGAGCTATATAGATTGGTAGATGTCATCCCATAAGACTATACTATAGAACGTGTGCTTGATATAATATGAAATGGTTTTAAATGTAAAGGGTTTGGAAATAGAACCTGTAGTGGTTCCCTCTTTTTAATACCCATTTATAAGCTTATATAATTCTTTATTAATTTTCCATGGAATGGTGGCATGAGAGTTTATCCTAAAAAAAATTCATTATTGTAATGGATAAAATGACAACGGGATCTTGAGCCTGGTGAAAATGTTTTTCATGACCAAGAGATATAGTTGAAATGTATGCATCGTAAGGGTCTAGTAATGATAGGTAGAACCCTTAGAACATTATAGTATTTACATCCTCTATGAGATTTTGACATTACTTCTGTTTCGGTGTTGTTTTCCCTAGTAGCACAGTATGGTCTTAAAAGGACACCTCAGTTTAGAGAGGTGGCCATTTTACCATGACCCTTGATATGGGAACATATATCTAGGTATTCTAGTTTAAATAGGTCAGACAAGCCTCAGGTAGGGTCCATTTCATAGGAGGTCATGTGAACCTCTCTTTTTGTTAATAATCGATGACTTAGTAGGTCTTCATTTGAATTAGTGGTTGTATGAGATGATGTTTCATTCACTTTTGTGAACTCATTGTTGTATGTGTTGATAAACTGGTTCTTGTTGACTCTTTAATGATGTAACAAACAAATTTATTTTGGTTTGATCTTTGATATTATAATGTTGCAGATGTTATTGACTTAGCTTTAGAGTAATGTGATTGGGGCATTAGGGAAACTAGTTCATCCCACTTCTCGGGTGGAATTTTTCAGACTCAGGTGTTTTGACATGACAATAGGTTTAATGTTCAGCCGTCATGCCATTTCTTTTGAAATTTTGATAATGGTTCTTTGAATTTCACATATGATTTTTCGGTGTTCGGAGTTTGTGGTGTTGTGAGCAGGTGGGCTTTTCTTTTGACGATAGGGAAAATCCTAATGTTGTTAGCGTCACATTGGTTCAGGTATGTGAGTCGTTGTTTTTTTGTAATAACAACTTTTATAAGGTTGGAAGTATTCTTAACCCTTAGAAACTCACTGTATATTGTAGGAGATTTAGTGGTAAGGTTTGAAATAACATGAAATCCTTAGGTGGAATAGGCATCAGTGTTCGGTTGAGGATACACTGGAAGGTGAAACCTATCTTTTGTGAAGATTCAACCAATAAAAGTTAGACTAATATTCTTGGTTACCGGGACGTACTCTTATTATTATATTCTTAATGAGATAATCAGGATTCTTATCTTGACCTTGTCCTAGTGGCATTATGATAGTTTTTGTCTTATGGCGCACTAAAGCTATAAATGTTTTTTTGGATTGATATGTTGTTGTTATCTAGGTTGTATGTAGGATGTGTGGTTCTTTGGTTTGAACCTTCTTTTAGGTTGAGTCATTTTAGTATTAAAATATCCCATCCCTGGCTTGGCATAGGAATTTCATTGGATGTCTGGTAATGACGTTAGTGTACGTGCATGTGTTAGTTGAAGAATGCTTTAAGGAGGAATGCATTGCATTTATATTCCTGATATTTCGACCATGTAAGACGACAATCTTCATTGATTGTTTGCCTAATCTGGATTGTTTTGTTCCCTATATTCTTATTTTATATAGTTGGTGATGGAATCATTTTAATGGCACATCACCGTTTTATGGGAGTATGTGGTTTATGGATCAATGATGTCTTTAGATGAAAGCATGCATGACTAGTTGTTGTTGGCTGATTATGATTATATATTTATTTTGATGAGGTCCTTGATATATCCTAAGTTGTAATAGAGTTCACTATTTAAATAGGTCATCTGAGAAACATCACTAGGATTCTTATAACATGTCCTATTTGGAAATTCCTATGGTCAAAGAACCATTTTTTGCAATTTGATATTAATAGACAATACACATGATAGAAAACACCAAAGACCTGATAGTTAAGGGGATGATGACGAGATCGTGTCTCTGGTTGTGTGGGCTTGTAAAAATGTTGCTTCTATGTTTGGGTTGTATTTAGATCATTGGATTATGTTATAAAAGCTTAAGGCCTTGGGCTTGTCAAATGGTCAAGGGTGTGGTTGGAGTTTTGAAATGCAGCATGATAGTTTGAACAAGGATTCACAACCTTGGTAGTTGGTTGATGTTTTCATAGTTCATTAAGGCCTTTGAGGGTGAGAAGTTTTATATTGGGTAGATTCTATAAACCTGTGTTTTGGAAATGGTTATTTTTATGAGGGTATTTGATCTTTTGGAAATTACTAAACAAGCCGAATTTAAAACCGAGCGTCGGAAGATATTTTTTTCCAAGAGAAGGAACACGGTGACATGTTTCTTAATTTAATTAAATTGAAATTAAATAAATTTAATATTAAAAGTAAAATTAGTTAAATGATAATTAATTGTGAAAATAAAAATAATTAAATTTTTTAATCATGATAATAATAATAATAATAATAATTTAAATTGTTATTATTATTATTAGTATTAGTTTAATTAGTTTTAATATCTCTTTTAATGAAATATAAATGGAATGATTCTCCCTTTCTCCATAGAAGGAGCGACCCGATCCTCCTCCTCCCCTGTGAGGCATGACAGGAACCCCCTCATCTAAATCCCCCTATGTCTATCGAATAATCATGATCCCTTCGTGATTCTTCATTGGATCTTCAACGTAAATACCCCTCCCATGTTCACCTACATATCATAGGACTATTTTGGCCTATCTATCACCCTAGGACACTCTATTGAAACCTTATCATAGGTTTGATGTGTTTTTATTCTATTATTTGGTTCTATGGTTTCGAAAGTGGCCTCTAGAGTTTCATTGGTATGTGTTTTGGAAACTTCTACTGAAGTTGAGGTGGTTACGGTTGGTTTTCTCTACTTCCATCATTTTTGGGTATGAACTTAAAAAATTATTTGTTTTCCAACCCATTTTTAGAAAATTAAGATATTTATGGGTGTCGGTCTTTGTTGTTGTGTTTTTCGGGGATTTATGAAGACTTGCGGGCATATATAAAGGAATGTATATATATATATATATCCTCTATGTGAGAATTCTCTTATGGTTCAGGGAATATATGAAATGGGTTAAGGGTATACATAAATATATATAGAAGTATTCATGCACAACTGGATGAAAAATTTAACTAGAAGGTTCTAAATTCAATGTCATGGCTTGGTATGCTTGAGGTAGGGTCCCTATATTGACTTTTTTTAAAAAAATGCATTACATGATTCTTCATATGCCTTCCTAATATCATTGATATATTGGATGTTATTTCATGGCCCTATCATGTAGTTAAATGATGTTTCCAACATGAGTTATGCCAATTCTATTCCACATGCTATATTTTGTTAAAATGGAAGAATTGTGTGTGATTTATTGTTAAACGAAACAAGAATGTCTTTGGACATAGAAACCCTTAGGTGTGCCTTTTTACGCCATTTAATGGGACGTTATTTATGTAATTAATTTGTATATCAAATTACAAATTAAATAAATTAATTATAAAGAGATGAGTCACTAAGTCCCTATGACTTTATTATTCAATTCCATGAATAAACATGTTTTTCCTTGTATGTCTATTCTAATATGAGATATATGAGTTTAAAACTACAACATCATGTAGTTGATTTTTATTTTTTAGAAGCTTGTTATAATTTTTTTACCATGTGATTTTATGGTTGTAATTTCCATCTAAGGGATTGTGAAAGAATGTGATGCTTTTAATGACTATCCCACATGAGATATATTATAACTATGTCCGTTGGAATCTTGTTAGGATTGTTATGATTAAAACAACCATGTGAGTAAGTGATTTAAAGACCTTGAGTTTACCTTGTCTTCTAATTGCCTTAATAGGAATAGCTTTCACCCTTTGTTTTTGTGCCCACGTGATTTGATTAATGTTATGGCCTTGTAATAGTTTATTTATATTTGTTTCATATTATGAGAAATTTGACCACATGAGTAAATGAAAGGCCAAGAACTATATTGTTGGTCCTTGCTTGAGTCATCCTTGTGTGTGTGAGTTTGGATTAGTAACATGAAAATTCAATTGTGTATGTGAGTTATTGAATGGTAACATGTACATTCAAATATGTGTGTGAATTATGAAATGGATCACAAATATAGAAATATGAATGAATCTGCACAAATTATTATTCATTGTTAGAAATTATGTTTTATATTAGTGACCTCTATGAAAAAATTATTTTTGGGTGTTAGACATTACTTTCTAACCTAGTGACTACCTGTGCATAAATGTGACAGTGTGAGCACAAATGATTTTTAGGTGTTATAAGTGACATTCTATACTAGTGACTGTGTGTGAAGAAATGTGACTGCATGTGCACTGACAATTTTTGGGTGTTAGTCATGAAGTTTAAGACTATAAATATGTATAAACTACTGACTACGTGCACAAAAATGGATTTTGGGATTCTATACATGAGGATATACTGCCATGATATTCATGTATGACTGTTTTCCAAAGTACCAAGTGAGACATTGAAGAATTTGACTGTGTGAGATTCTATTTGTTTTCTGAGGGACCATGTGTGCCTTCTGACATAGAATACTCCAAGATATGGAGTCACTTGAATATAATTCTTAGTCCAAAATGAGTCAAATTAGGTTCGGAGGTATCATATCGCTTTTGAATAATTCACGATCCATCATGAGTCAAATCAGTTATTAAGAAACAATATTACCATGGGAACACTTGAGGATCTAGTATGAGAATAATTATGTGTTAAGGTAAGGATGTCCATAGGAACCCTAGATTTATGATATGATTAAATAAATAATAAGTGAAATTTTGTTAACAATTTACTTATGAATTATATATATATATATAGTTACTATTAAAATCTTATTCCAACTACAAGATGAAGTAGGTATCGCCCTAAGGTGTCCCTTAGGAACTTGAATGGGTTTTTGTTTATTTATTCAATTATCTTATTATATCATTCTACCAGCAGACTGCATAATGTTTATTCACTGGCTAGTTTGGACTAGAAACCTTTGGGTTCCAGCCAACTGTGATTTTATTTCACACTATTCTTGGGTACCCATTGTACCTTAATTGACCTTATATTTATAGGATCTATGATTATTGATATATTTTTTTATATTTAGGAGTTATGAGAAAGGGATTGAGTTGAATCTTAGGATGCTCATGGAGATCACCTATGGGGTTTGATGTCATTTCTAATTTTTTTATTGTATTGTAAAGAATGTTGTTTTTATACTACTTCCATATTTGTATCATCATATTGAATTCATGTAATGTACAACTGGTATTGAAACTTTTATATCTTTCGTTTTTATTACAATTTCATGTCACTAGTTTTGATATTTCATTCTACTGCTTCCACTGATTTATGAGTTTTACTATATGTTTAACAATGTTCCATCTAAGATTGGGGGTATAGTCTCCCCACTAACTATCCTTTATACACATGCTTCCAGTTTATAGCCTCAGGAGTATGGGGAGTTTTTTTGAGGTTATGTGGATACCAGTCTGGCTAACGATTCAAAGGTAAGCCGAGATAGGACATTAAAAAATGTATTTCTGATTGAACCTAATCCATCATGATTAATTTAAACTATGTTTCAATTTCTTTGTTGTTATCCTTGAAAAAAATTTATGATGTAATATTTAACATTTTTGCATCGTTCCCCATGTTTTCTTTTTTGATACCATGTTATATCATTCCTCAATGTTCGTATTTGAATCTTTTACCCCATTAATGTCTCATTTTATACCTGTGAACAATTATGTAATACATTCTTCAAGTTATTCATTATTTATTTTATTACTAGAATTTATTTATCACACCTTTCAGATATATGAACTCAAGTAATCCAATGTAGTTTTATGTTTGTTGTAATATTATGAACATGATAATGATGGTTTTAATAATCGATATGTTTCCCCAAATTTAAGACATTATGTAAGTTAACTAATTACCAAAATACACTATACATATAACCCTATTTTGTGTTATACTGTGTGTGCCTTTATGTAATAAATCATTAATAAATTTTAATAAATTCAGGGGTTTTCATAGTTGTTATCTGTGGAAAGTATATTTATATTTGGTATTAGGAGTAGAAAACTCTAGGGAAATACATAAGGATAAGAAAAAGCGATGAGGACATACCTACATTTTTATAAAATAATAGGGTATGTGGTTTCCCTAACAAGTCACCCATTCTACAAACAATAAGTGGATGCGTCTCCAGATGTGATTATCTAGGGTAACACCCAAAAGCACAGTATTGAGGTAGACTCCATTAGGAACAAGTGAATGAAAATAGCCTTTTCATCACACATTTTTTAGAACTCTCTAGAGATAGTATTTTTTAAATTCACAAGCTTCTTATAAAGCATTATATCAGATATAAATATGCCCATATGTTTCTATGTTTAAAATAGATCATGAATAAAATAGGTTGTATCTATGAAATTAACAAATTATGGAAATACATTCCATTTAAAAATAATCCATATGATGTTAATTGATACAATATTAAATAAAAAATTGTTTAAATGAAATCATCCCTAAGTTTCACTTTATTTTAGCCAATTTCTAAATATAATATTAATTGTGTAAACAACTAATGTGAAGGACTATGTGATGAATTTCCAAAAGTGATACCGAACCAAATTGGATAAGGAATTGAGAACATTATTAATATACTCTCTTAGTCAACTCTAGTTTTGAGAATAATCCAAAATGAACAGGAACACTGAAATCCCCATTTGAATTAAAACGCATCCGTTGAGACCAAAATGATACAATGGCATATAAATTAAAATGGATGAACTAATACATTAATAAAATAACAATGGCTCAACTCTATTTAAAATATAATCTCCATGATTTAATTTTCTGATCAAGTGATAGTTATATTAGCCATTTATCATAAATAGGGACAAGCTGAACAGAGAAGGAAATTTATTGTGAATACATGTCTTGATGAAGATATCAATTCATTGGGGTTGAAAAAAATCCAGAAAATATTTTTTTGATAAATATGTTCCTCACACTCTCAACCATAACATGGAAAGGGTTTTCTGTTCCCTCCAAAAATTGATGATGAATCCATTTGGTCATATGAGAAAACCATCAAAATAAATTCATGATATGACCCTTAATTTATCATTTCTAGAAATATGTAATGTACACCACATCATGTGAGGAGGAAGATTAATCACATGTGTGGGGATGACCTAATCTTTACTATAGGGAGGAGGTGATCAATACATGATGGGTTGGTGAGTTGGATGTTGACTCAGTATGAGGGTTTCGAGCATGAGACTAGTGATTCTCGCTTAATGTGTGCTGATCGTTGTGAGTGATGATAGGGAGATACGACCAAAAATTTACATTCAAGAATATCTCAAGATGTTGGGAAGGTTGGGCTAGTGATGTCCTCATGATGTTGATGACATTGGGATGCAGACATATGTGTTTCACTATAGTCTAGAACTCGGGATATGGGTGATGTCTTTGGTGATCAGTGCTGCATGGCTCAAGATGTGGGATTGAATAACAATTTCATGGTTGGAACTAACGTTCAGAGGTGTTCTGGCCTTTTTTCAAGTGATAATTATGTCATTAATGAATTTTTGGGTGGGTTTTCTACCATTTTTTTGTTTGTTGGTGCTTTTTTCCACTTGATCTGTTGTGTTGTTATTGTTCTTTTAATTTCTTTAATAATTTTTTTAGACCTGGTTTTTTTTAGATCCTGAACATTGGGGTTATAAAAATGGTAAGTAGGGAAATTATTGAATCATTAGAATATAGAACCTCCCTAGATGAAATATTTTGGGTGAATATACCATTGATCCTTCATATTCTCACATTAGTAGAATATGATGAAAATATGGGTTTGGATTTTATTTCTGTTTATATAGAGAACATAATGTTTTGTGATAAAGAAATCACTCTCTATGTTGTGAATAGAACCTTGATTCTATACAAGTACAATGAGGATGATAAGTCATATTTAGTTGAAAAATCTCAAGAATTGATATTATTTCCCAAGTGGAGATAATTTTTGTCTAAAATTATTTAGATTAAGTAAATGATCATCCTTAATGAAATGCCTATTGCGAGGGAATACATTGATGTTTTTCCCAATGAATTCATTATTCTTCCACTAGTTTCAAAGGATTATTTTTAAAATGATCTTATACCTGAGGTGTTTACATTTTTATATAATTCTTATGAAATAAATTTTTTTAAACATGAGGTGATGAAGAATTAACTAAATGAGAATCTAGATAATGGTTTAATACACAAATGATCTTCATATTAGAGTTTAGATGTCCTCTTAAAAAATATAATGATGGTTTATGAACCTTTTCAGAGATTATCATGAGTAAAATAAGATAAAAATAATGAAAAAGTATCATCTTCCACAGAACGATGAATTTTTGAATCAGCTACTTGAATCCTAATACATCTGTAATGTGGATATTAGTTCAGGTTATTAACATGTAAAAGTGAATAAGGATGATATATCAAATACTAATTTCTGTACAAGGTATGGGCACTATGAGTTCATATTAATTCCATTCTGACTCACTAGGGATCTATAAATTTTCATTGGAATCACTGAAGCAGTCTTCAGATATTAAGTCTATAAATTTTTGGTATAAATTGTAGAATATATTCTAATATTCACAAAAATAAAGGAGTATATGGGAATTTTTGTAATGTCCTTACAAAATAAGAAACATATTAAAAAGCGAATCATATGCTATATAATTCCATAATAATTCTAATTCATATGATATATTATCACTAATAACGATAAATGTTTGGAATAATCAATTATATATTTAACTAAATTAGGAATGAGGTTAACATATTTAATAGATATATATCATTTACATAAATTATATGGGTATTATAATCAATTTTTGATACATTTTTTAGGATGATAGAACCCTCAAATAGAGCTAAATAAAATTTGGTCATCCTTTTTTTGAATAATAATTATGAATAGAGATTCAAGTTGTTGATATTGATTCTAATCACTGAACATGTACTTAAAAATGAATAATTGAAGAATGTTTCATGGTATACCATGATTATTAGAAGAATGTATTGGTATTTGAGTTAATACAGATTGAGATTATGATATAATATGCCTCATGTCAATTGAATGTTCATGAACAAAACTATCCATTTATAAATCTAGTGTTTGATGAAGTGATATTTTTCTTGAATACCTGAGGCATTTTATCATGGAGAAAAATTGTGAAATATATATTGATCATAGTAGCCTCAAATATATTCATAAGAACTTTAATGAATATGCACTAGTGAATATGTTTAGAGAGGATAATGTACTATGACAACTCAATAAAATACCCTCATTTGAATTAAAATAAAATGGTATATGTGTTATGAAAAATGGATTTTATAATATTATCACTGATTAGAATTAATAAGGATTTGGTATTCTTAAACATGAAAAGGTTTGACATGGGAATCATAAAGGATGGAATGTCGTCAATATATTCATAAATAACTACTTAACGATCCCTTCTAGAGAAGATAACAAATTAAAAAATTGATGATGTGCAAATTAAGAAGACTATGGAAGCAATAAAAAAATATCTTTATATTTCAATATTAATGAATGACGAGTTTTATGAATTGGAACACTACTATGTTTTTTATCAAATCCTATGTTAAATAAGGAGTTGTTGAATGATTCACATATCCTAACCATATCCATGAATCTAAGGTGAAAAATCATGTATCGACATAGTTGAGTGCACTACTTGCGAGAGAATATAAATAATGTTATTTTTAAATATACATTAATGTTCAATGTATGTCATAAAATGAACGATTAAAGAATAAAATAAAATGGTATGTCAAAACCATTTACCACACAAACATGGAAATGGTAAAAAAAATAACCATCAAATTTTGTCATAGGTCATCAAAATAGATCAAGATGAAATAATTCAATATTTTTTGTGGAGGATAATATTAAAAATACAAATCACATAATTTAAATTAAGTTGGACTTCTCACTCGATAAATATGAAAATATATTCATTAGTGAAGTGGAGATGATTCATTAAACAACAATATTAATTTTATATTCTCGATAAACTATGTTTTCCTCCATATTTTTTATATCTCCCAAACATGCTCTAAACAATGAGTTGATATTTAGCACAACTTATAACCCTCAAACTGAATGGAAATATATGCTACCTATCAAGGCATTCATGGACATGTTGATGGAATTTTTTGTTTAAATCAATGGAGTGTTGGATGAATACATTCCTCTAGTCATGTTCTGATACAAAAAATAGATTCCACTCAAAAATCCATGTTGAACCTTATGAAGAATATTATGGTACGATATGAACAATGAAATAATTCTTGGATAAATTTGCTGCATGGAAAAAAATGTGTACTAAAATGTATAAGAAATAGTGAAAAATTACAAAACCATTGAGTTACACATCAAAGATGCATAATGTCAACAAAAGACCCATAATGAAAATAATCAACAAGACCTGTAGTTTGTGGTGGGCGATATGGTATTCCAATATGTATATCCATGGACTAATGTCATGATATTAGGGGGAAAATAATTCTTAGTCTCTGATCCTTCAAAACCATTAAGATCATTTCTCACATCGAATAGTTTTTTCCTTCAACTAGTAATCCCATGTAACATACCTCAAGTACATGACATGTTCCATGAATACCTCTTAATGAATAACATAAAAAAAACCATTACATGTTTTTTAACTAGATGTGGTACCAATGGATAATGATCATTCATATGATGAGTTCCAGTGATGATCATATATCATAGAGATAATGTTCTAAGAAATAAGATAATTCACCTGGTTAAAAAGTTATGGATAAACCTAATGTTTGAATAAGTGTCATATGAATATGAATAGGGGATGATAAAAATTACCCTAATGTTTTTTTAAAATTTAATATTTTTATTGTGAAATTTATGTATGTAAAATATTTTAAGGACCCGAACACTTTAAAATAAAATTCCCTTTGTCATCCAAATAAATTCCCAATTAGGTATTGTTGTTATATATATCTCATGCACTTTTTTGTCCGAGGAAATCATATAGGAATTAAAATACCATTATGAAACATGAAAATAAAATGTATTTCTAATTAATTGTGATAATATGATCAGTATAAATATCTTATTTTGAAAAATCAATTTGACATAGAAAAAGGAATTGATGGTCTCAACCATTATGATTGTACTAAATGTAATGTAATAATTGATATTAAGGGGGTCCATGAACAAATATATATATACATATATATATATATATATATATTGACATTAAAATAATTTTATTTTGAGGTTATATGATTATATTTATAAATCCATTATGAATCCACTTAAAAAATATAATATTTTATGGTTTCAAAATATCATATTTAAGTACGTGACTCGCATCCACATCCTCATGTGTATTATTTTAATGATTTGAGCTCCTATCCTTGTAAAATAATGAAACTTAATTATCTTTGGTAGAATAGTGTTCAAAAATTATCGTAATTTATGTGCATTTTATGAATCGATTATATAGAGTCCATAAAAAAGTTTGAGAAATAATAAATAACTCCTCTATCTTTTCATTTATAAACCCACACAGGATCCCCATATAATTCTGTCATAATATGTTTGTTATTTACATACACTACCCATCCCTAAATAGTGTCCTCCCAAGGCCCCCTCAATCTCTCAGGAAGATCCTCCCATTATATTTGTATTGATATCTCAAAGTAAGGGATTCATTCCATATAATATCTTATATAGCATATTATTTATTTTATGTCATTAATTTTCAATTCCTAAAGTTGAGATATGTTTTAATATGTCTCTATTAGTGTATGTTTGATTTAAAAAATATTAGATACCCTATCCATTAAAATGATTTCAATATTCCAATCCATTTTACATTAAATACCATCACTATCTACTCTCAACGATATTCACCATGAAATAATTATACTACATTTATTGGAGACATTACGTAGATAATCCACCCTCCATGATTGTCGAATTAATTGTGGTGAAATAAGATCATGTGATGAATGATATATATGGCACACTTACACATCAAAATTGTGTGGAAACTTCAGGTGCACCAAGAATTATATATTGACCCATTTCATTGGGTAACGATTTATCCATATGAATGTTTTATTATAGGGACGAATGCATGAACCTAATCTATCATGGTACTTTTTCCGCCATGTAATTATTTATTGTGGGCTAGTATTGAAAAATGATTATGATGTCCAATTTAATGTTGTTCCTACAATTAACATATTTCCTTTATGTTCTAATTTTATATCTTTCATTGCCTTTCATATTTATTAATATCACCCCATTAATGTATCATTTATATTCCTTATTTCTAACATGTAATACTTTCTTCATGTTATTACATGTTAATTCCCATATTGGACTTTATATCCCACCCATTTCTTATATATTTACCCTTTTTATCCCATACATTTTTATATACCATGGAATATTATGATAATCTTAATGAAATAATAAATAATGTCAATATTTCCCCTATATTATTTTATTAGGTAACATAAAAAATTACTCAAATACAATATACTTATTAATATTATGGGATTTATTATGTATACATTTAAATATTAAATAAAAAATTAATGTCTAATAAAAATGGGTTATTGTATTAGGATATTCATTTGAGTTACACACAACAATAATCATCATATCACAAGACATGTAATGTTATAAAATCAGGATAAAATAAAAACAATAATTAAATAAACATAAATTCATATGACATTGGATCATGTGGAATTTATTAAAGTGAATAGAAACCATTGTTTCATTTGATAACCTCATGTTAACAATTTATCTCAACATAGACTCATTATTCACCAGAGATGTATTCCCAAATAAAACAAAAATATTGGTATTCTACAAAATAATTATTGAACCATAATATATATTGAAGGCCATGATTTAGGTTAGTAAAATCCATGAATCTTCTATTCTTTACTGTTATGAATACCAACATTCTATTTTCCCCGTTTCCACTCTCATCTTCCAAATTAATTGAAAATCCAAATACATTTTGTATATAGATTAAATATTTTTCCTATTACAAAAGTTAACTTCTAAAACATCATATTTATATACCATCATAAAGTCCTCTTTAAATTTAATCCGATGTGAATATGAATTTTCTAGTAAATTTGAATTTGAAAAGGATAGACTACCTCAGGTTTTATAGATGTCAATACTTTTTTTCCCTTCCCAATTTTGAATAAAGAATTGATTACACCAATAGAACATTAAAATATTTCTTATGGGTGAGCCAACAAAAAATAATCAAATGAAGATAATTACTCTTGAATGTGTATATGATATTGACATAAGAATATTATGTGAATGGAATTACGAATCTATAAAAAATAGAAACCCACCCACAACATGAACCTTTATCCATCTCTAAGAAATATCATTGAAAAAATAAAAATTCAAAATGAAATGAAATAAAAATAATATAAAATAAATGGAAAAAATAAATTAACATAGTTTGGAGAAATTATTAATCCATATAAAATATAAACTTCTATGGGGAGTTAAATATGATTGATTGTAATGGAAGACAGACTAAAAAGTATAAACTGATACCTTCTTTGAAAAAAGTAAATAACGTACTCATAATTTATTAAATATCATTATTCAAGATCATGTTGACCTATCTCAGTGTATATTATATCATTTTATAATAATCCCAGTCCAACTTCCAAACAATTTTAACTGAATATTAAACCTATTCTTGTAATAATTATGTTCCTCATAAAACAATGATAATAGAGATTATAAACACAAATGGATTAACATGTGATCATCTATTTCGTGTAGAGAACATAAATCATCCTCACACACATCTCTAACTAATACTATAGGAATTACTATTTACATATAATCTACTTAAAAAACCTCATGTATAGCTAGATATGCAATTCTAGTTCAATAAAACTATTGCCAAATAATTTGTTCAACAGAATCAGTTGATATATAATTTCATTGGAATAACTCAACAATTATTAGTAAATTCTATTCTCACACCATACATAACAGTGAGTTATCTATTTTATGAATGTTATTAACAAATTGGGTCAATGAAACCACTCAAAATTGTACAAAATAAGAAATGGGAATAGTTTATCTGGTATATTTGAACATATGTTATTTTTACTACTTGGGTTATCCCATTTATGGTGAACTATATAATATTGATTGTGTCCATATTTATTTACATTATAATATTATATCTCTGTTCATGGTGATACATGTTCCATTAAATCATGAAAAATATTTTTTGATGTGGTCATTATAAGATATTGGAAATCCATGATTAACCCCCTTCCCAAGATATTTACCATGAATAAACCAATAATATACATGTATACTGACCTAAAAACACACACACACACACACACACATATATATATATAACATTTTTAATGGTTTCATAATGGAGTGTTGAGAAAGTATAGATAATATTAGAGAATAAAATATATTATTTATGTATGTGTGTTTTAGTGATGGAAAATGATTTTGGTATTTCTTTTTAGACAATATACTGATGTATAATATTGATTGGATTTGTGGGATATTTATCTATATTTAATCTAATGGATATGATTTTTGATTATTTTTATATTACTTGAATTTATGTGGGTAATTATAGTAATTTTTGAATTGTATACATAAAAGTTTATTAACCATTCTTTGGATGATTTGTGGGTAATTCTAATCTTACATACTACAATTATCGGTTTTTTTGAGTATAGGGATTTCATGGGTAGGTTATATTAGAATTATGAGAGTATTTTAGAATATATATTAGATTTAGGAAACAGAAAAAGTGTCAAGAGTATGTATGTAAATTATATAGATCCAACATAATAAATGACATAGTCAGGTACACTATCTATGACATTAGATTTTAGGTCCACCAGTGATATAAAATAAATCCTATATTTTTAATGAAAATAATGACATATATAATTCAAATTAAATGATAGGGAAGTGGATGTGTGAAAAATATAATTCAGTATTTTACATGTGTTAGAATTTGTTTGGATGTTAGAAAATAAAATGTATTTAGGTAAACGTTGCATAAGAAATTCCATATTTATAGGTTTTAAGAATTATTTTATTTGTTTAACAAAATTAAATGCTTAAAAATGATTATCCAGCATGATGGATCCTCATTACTAATGATTCATAATGTATTAATATGTTATGTGTCTTGGTTGGTATAGTTTTCCCTTATGAAATTTGTATTGATATATACATAAGATCACTTTTTTTATAAATTTTCATTTTCATATATTAATTCTAATTAAATATAATTTTACACTATAATAAATTAATTCCTTAATATGTTGGTGACTAATTTGAAGTGATTGGTTAGTGAAAAATGAAAACCATTACTATGATAAAAATTGATTATTTTATTTGTGTTATTTTTTATAAAATATATAAATAATGATTACACAATTTTAAATATGGTATAATGAAAGATATATTTTTGTTTTTTGGAAATGTAGATAAGTATAGGGTAATATATTTTCAGCTTCATCAATTCTAATATTTTAGAAACCATTTTTTAATAATATACATTTCATTATTTGGATGTTTACCTAGAAAATATTTATTTGAATTATTTATTGGATTTTGTAAAATTTTAATAATGATTTGTTAAATTTATATCATCCTTACAATTTCAAGACATATGAATTAAAAAATTATAATATTTAATAGGATATGTGAGTCAATATTTTTAGTATTTTTTATATTATTTATGTATAAATAGTAAATTGTTATAAGGAATATTAAAATAGATTAAATAATATAATGTGTTTATGATTGAAATTTTAATTATTAGGTTATTCATAAAAGTAAAAATAATTATTTTTTGATAAATCCTTTTAAAATTCATAATGAAATAGATATAATATTGGAATATAGATTAATATTTAAATGTAATGGTTTTTAACACTACTAATTTGTGTTAGAAATGATTAATATATTTATGGAAATTTGTTGATTGACATTCTTACAAGACGAAATGTTTTTTTAGTAATATGTTTCTTTAAATAATGAATAATTTTTGTGAGATATATTTTATTTTTTTGTTGATGGAAAATTTATCTTTCTAAGATGGTATATTATTATTTATATAAAGTGATTTGTTAGAAAATTAACCTAAATATTATTTTATAATTTAATTTTAAAAAATTAATTTTTATAAGAATTTTGTAGTGTTTTGATGAAATATATTATCCCTCAAAAATCATGAATTAATGTGATAAAATTTATGTGATATTATTTTTATTATTTTCTGTTATACATTATTTGTGGGAAAATTTAATTATTTTTTTTAAAATCTTGGTGGAATTATTATAGTGCAAGGACTGGTGGTGAGATGGGTATATTATAGAAAATTATGATCTTAATCCATGACGATAATGGTGTTTTGTTGTGAAGGATGTCTTTATTTAATTATTTATAGATATAAGAGAAATGGATAGTAAAACTATGTGATTATGTCTATATTGTTTTTAGTGTGTGGTTTAATTTTTTATGTTATCATTTAATATATTAATTAGGGGATAATTATATGTAATCTGGGTGATAATTTGTTTTATCTTGATAAGAATAGAATTTATTGATAGGATGACATATTTTAAGATATGTAGTGGTAATGGGTGATTATTTTCGTATTGTTCTATCCAACATCAAGGATAAGTATAGTTAGAGGAATTTATTGTTTCTTTGTAATTTATAGGAACCATGGATAAATTTTTAGATCCCATTAAAATGGGGTTTCTATGAGTGTTTTTCTATATATGGGAGAAGAATAATCATGGAAATATAAATATTGTTTTATTGAACAATTTCCATATAATAGTTAGGATGATTCATAGTCTCTAGGTTGATAATAAGGATCATATGATGGTTGTCTTATAGTTACATTAAGAATGATTTAGTGTACTAATCCTTGAAGTTTAATTATGATAATTTCTTACCTAATTTTACGTCACATTGGATGAAAATTATGTAAAATAATTAAATATTTCATCATCACTATGATAGAAAATAAGATGTATGGTTGTGAGTTTTTGATTTTATTGGCATCTAAATGTTAGGGATCACAACAATGTGATTGATATTAGATTTTTTTCTTCACAAGTGATGAATATTAAACTGGATCCTTGAGTTACTAGTTATAGGATAGGTGATAATGGATATTGAGGTAGTCATCAGGTTTTTTGTGTGTCTTTGATATTTTATATTATCTTTATATTGTATCCAATGTAAGGTAATATAATCTATTTTCATTGTTATATTATTGTCCATTAGATTTACGGGATCCCACAAATTTGAGTTTTGACATTTTTAGGTGAAATAATTATTTCATTTTTTGGGACTTTTGGCTTTTCTTATGTAATCCTTATAGATAAAGTGAGTTTGGTTCTATATTTAAGAGTTAGTATCTTGTGAGTAAGTTTTATAATTCCTCAAAAAGGAATCTCCCTAAAATGATACATGGAAATTCATTTTAATTTAGTCATTTTATAATGTTATTTTAAATATTGAATTTATTAATTTCATAAATTTAAATAAAACGCAAATCGGTTTATTATTTTGATATGTATGAATTTTTTTAAAAAGTGTCTTATTTTTTTAATCAAAATACATGATTATTATTCTGAATTATTTTGGAGGAATAAATTCATGAACATGTCTCATATGATGAAAATATTATGGTTTACTAAGAAGGTAGTGTTTTGGGATGAAGTTATTGATATTTTCATCATCAAACAATTACCATTTTATGTTCATTTTAGTTATAGAATTGTTTTTATGGGTCATATATCATATTAATTATGTTTTAGAGAGTATCATTTTATAGAAAATATTATATTCTAATTCAATTACTATACTGATGTTGTTATAACATTATTAAATAACGTTTGTTAATAATTATAAATAATAGATACACTCTATGGGAAGTGTAGTCCATGCAATGGATATAGAGTGTAGTCCCATATCATAGGGATGAAATTATTAAGAGGTATCTCCCATGGTGACCATGTCTATGTAAATCATTCCTATGGGTCTATGTCAATATTGATGTTTTTTATTCTTAGGAATGTGGTTTGAGATTCTTTTACATATTCGTGTTCTGATATTAATAATATCTATGACTGAGTGGAACCTTATATTGATGTATGGTATTCATATATATTATCTCTTTATAGTGTAGTTATAATTATCTTGAAATGAAATATCTTGTGAGGTATCTAATGTAAAGAACCTTTTATTCTCTTTGGCTTGATTGTACCATGAATCATTACTAGGCCTTAGGTGACATCCCTAAGCTGCCATAGGCGGGAAATAAATTCTAAATGGATTCAACATATATGGGGGACTATTTAAACATTGAATAAATCTATAATCCCAATAGAACATAACCAAACAGCTCACTATATGACACATGAACAACAAAAGAAAATTCTGCCAAATTATTCATAACATAACTACTTCAATGTGTATAATAGTTGAAGAAAAATCAACTATCAAAGTAAACAACTGATGAACAACAAAAGACTCCAAGAAGACCTTATGTCTCTATTCACCCCACACACTATGCTCCACAATTACAAAACAGACCAAGTATTAGAAGGTGCTACTAAAAACATGTGATACTTAACCTTTTCCCATGTCCCAAAAGATAACATCTACAAAAGAAACAAGTTTCATAAGAAGAGATAAGTGTAAAACTATGTAGGCTTTCCCAAATGACTTCCCTACTCATGCCACTAAGATAGAAAGGTTATACGCATTTATATAAAATCATTTATATAAAGCAATTTGGAAAAACATTTTACTACTAAATAGAAAAAAATTTCAAAAACAATTTACAACCAAATGTACCCATGTTCTATCAAAACCAAATTTCCAACATTATATAATTCCAGAAAATTAACAAGAATTTATTTAAAACCAATTCAAAATATTCTTTTTGGAATACCAATTCCATGTTTCACATATACCCACACATGCATGCTTCATTCTGACAGTTCCGTACTCATGAGAAATTTATCATCATATCACATTCTATCCCACTAACACATGCCCCTTTGCCAAGGTTTACGTCACTTGTTCCTAACTGGAACACATCCCTTATTCAGGACTTGTTAGCATGAACACATTCAACCCTAATGTATTCTAAAACAAATTCAATTATCCATTTCAAAAAAACAAATTTATAGAAAACCCTTAGAAAGCAGAATTTCCAAACAACCATTCAATTTCAATAAAAAAAACAATTTTATTGAAAACATTTAAATCAAACCATGTTCCAAAATTCTAGATAAACACCTTTTTAAAAAAATCCTTATTTTTTAATCAAGCTTCAATCCTTTGAACCAAATAACTGATTTTATAGATTTTCCAAAAACTACCAACCTACCAAAAAAGGGGGTCTGAAACAATTCAAGGAATCCAATTTACAATAAACATATCATAAATTAACCTATTTGACAGCATTTAAATAAGTTATATGAAGGGGATTCCTGAGGGAAGCAACCTACCTCGAAGGTTTTGACGAAAACCTACAACGGATGAATAACACTCCAGAATCAGGTTGATTCTTCATGAAACCGCCATAGATATCTTATCCTAGAAATATCACAGCCAAATATCGACATATTTGGAATCCAAAAAAATAGATCAACCCATTACATGGGTAGATCCGAGAAACCAAGATTATAGGAGAAGTAGATCTATGTAGATTTAAGAAACCTATCATGAACGAGAAGAAAAAATGACATACATCAATAATCAACCTAGGAAACTCCAAGGGAATGCTCTAGATTTACTCTAAAATGCTTGGGAGAGGTTCTCCTAGCTTCCATAGAGAGGTATCTCGAATTTTATGTTCCTATTAGAAAAAATGATGGAGTTATAATGAAAATGCGTAAGATTATAAAAAATAGGATCTAGATTTTGCCTCTACACATGGTATGACTGCACAATTAGACAAAACAGGAACAATCCATGTGCTAGTTACTAACTTTAGGAATCCCCCTCATGGTCTTACTAAGTGTGAAGACACTATACCAAAGCTCACTTCCTCATTCTGAAAAAAATCATGGTTTCTACTAGGATACATCATGTTTTGGGAAAACCGTGTGCATCTCGTGCGCATTTCCTTTTTCCCCGAAAACATATTATTGGTTTACCAAAATCTCCCAACCTTCACATAAACACCTTATAACCAATAAAATCAAAAGGCAGTAGTTACAAACCCAAAATTGGGGGTACTAAATTCTCCACACCATTGGTCTTTTTGTCCTTGGAAAATATAAACCCACCAACGTCTAGAAAGTGTTCCAGCCACTGCTCTTTCATTTCCTTCTCATGCTCCAAATTCTCTTTATGGATCTGATAGTGTTGCCAAAAAACCTGTACTAGAATATTTTTTTTACATGAAAGAATTTATAATGCCTATCCACAATCAAAATTGGGATATGTACCAAAAAATCATTCTTCTCTAGGTTAACTTGTTACCATCTGACCACATGGTCAGGATAAGGCTGATAATTTTTCAACAAAGATACATGGAAAAAATTATACACAAAAATGAACTATGGTGGTAATGTAAAGAAATATTTCAACACTCCAACATGTTCAATTATATCAAAAGGTTCTATGAATTGAGAAAATAACATTCCCTACTTCCAAAAATGATGATGTAAATGCCATGGAGAAATCCTCAAGAACACATGATCAGCCACTACAAATGTCTCTGGACATTGGAGATGATCCACATAATATTTCTGACAACTCTGAGACATATCCATCCTATTTCTAATCTACTGAATCATTCTTGTGGTTTATTGGAGAAGGATCGGCATGAAAAGTGATGTCTCACATGTTTCCACCAAAAATAGTGGAGAAGGACAACGATTCCCATAAAATTATTCAAATGGATCCATATGTATCAAGTCTTGATAGCGGTTATTATATAAGAACTCCAACAAGGGAATATGATCTTTTAATGAGCCATCAAATTCCATTACCCAAGTCCGAAACACGTCTTCCAATTTTTGTATCATCCTTTCATATTTCCTATTCGTCTGAGGATGATACGGTGTAATCAATACCAACTAAGTCCAGAGCACATTTTTATGGATTTCTAGAAACGAGATGTGAACATAAAATCATTGACTTACATGATTGAAGTTTGTATTTTGTATATCATTACAGCATATTTGATATAGATTTTGGATAGATCCACCATTGTATGAGTTTCATGAATTTGGATGAAATGGTCCGACATGGTATGTTGATCCACTATCACCCATATGGAATTGTGTTTCCCAACTATTCTGGGTAGATATGTGAAAAACCCATAGCTAGCTACTCTCATTTACACACTTGAATCGGTAAAGACTACAATAAACCCACTAGTCTCTAATGTTCTCCCTTAACATGCTGATGAGTTATACTTGGTGTGGTGAACTTAGCTAGCTTCCATTTCATGCCACTCTACCAGAGCTGTGTCTTCAACACCTTATACATATTTTTTGAACCTAGATGTACAACCCATCTAGATTTATGGTACTCATGTAGGGGTTTTTCTTGAAGAGCTATGGGTACAACCATCTGATCTCTAAACAAAAAAATGCACTCCCATCATGCTTGAAAACCTCAATGGTCTCCCAACCATTTAGTTTTAGACTCAAACCCTTTCTTTCTTCATCATATGTTTATGCATCTTTAATCATCTTCCCCAAATAAGGAACCTCATAGACTAAAAATGAAAATGCAAAATCACCACGGTCTTCACATTCCAGATGCATTTAAGCTCATACTAACATAAACTTCCATTCATATGAAGCTTCCTTATTCAATTGAGCATACAAATTCCTTATTAATGTATCATCCACCGTATTCCCATTACACAGGGTATATATCATGTCAATTTAAAACATCTTGATATACTCCATTAATCTCAATTTCCTCAGATTCAATATCACTATGAGAAAATGTACTTCAAGCTCTTATTATATGTAAACATAGTAAATTTTTCACCAAATTGATAATGATGGAAAGTATTCAAGGCATGGATGACCGTAGTTAACTCCAAATCACATTTTGGATAATTTTTTTCATGCACCCTCAACTGCCTTGAACGGTAAGCCATCAAATGGTCTCCTTGCATGATAACACAACTGAAACCTAGTACCAATGCACCAAAATACACCTCATATACCTATCTTGATTCCAGAAATATAATGATGGGTGCTGATGTAAGACAAACATTTAACTACTATAAAGTCTTCTAACATTCGTCATTCCATTGGAATAGAGTATTCTTATTTGTCAGAGCAGTCATTAGTGAAGCTAGTCATGATAAGTCACACAAAAAGCATCGATAATAACTAGATAGTCTAATAAATATCCTCATCTCATAGACATTATTTGGTTTCTTCCATGAGATAACAATATCTATCTTTTCTGGATCAATAAAAACAAATTTTTCTAAAATCACACTGCGAAGAAATTGTACCTCTCATATTCAAAAATCACACATAGATAATTTGGCCTAAAAACAATGATCTCTAAATATTTGCAACACAATTTCAATTATTTTTTCATGCTCAACCCTTTTCATTGAATACACTATGATGTCGTCCACAAACACCACAATAAAAGAATCAAAATATTGATGAAATATCTGATTCATCAAATCCATATAGACCGTAGGAGCATTCATAAGATCAAAATGAATTATAACATATTCATAGTGGTCATATCTTTTTATAAATGTTGTCTTCATAATATCCTCCTTTTTAACTCTCAATTGGTGATGTACTAATAACAAGTCAGTTTCATAGATCAACTGAGCTCCCATAAATTGATCAAATAGATCATCAATGCATGTTTGTGGATGCCTATTCTTTATCATCACTATGTTATGTTTACAATAATCCACACATAGTCAAAGTGTTCCATCTATATTCATCAGGAACATGATCACTTACTCCCATAGAGATGTACTTGGTCTAATGAAACCCCTGCATTTTAGGTCATCCAACTACACATTAAATTCACATAGATCTATTGGATCCTTCCTATATGATGGTAGGGAAATAAAACTGGTCTTTAGATGGAGATAAATCGTAAACTTCACATCCCTTAGAGGTGGTATCACAGAAATGTTTTTTATAAAAACGTCTTAAAATTGATCTACAACTATTATAAAATTTATTTTCTTGATCTCTTCCATTAATTGAAGGGTCAACACCACAAATTGGTATGATATAATTTCCACCACTAGAGCCAACACACCCATTTCAGATGTTTTTAAAACTCATTATCCTCTCAAAGAATGCTAAATTGATTCCATAATCATGAAAATAATTATCCTTCTATAATAGTCAATGGGATATTTCAATGTTTTCAAAAAATACATACCCATGATTAGGTCATAAAAATCCATCTCCAAAATCTATAATTCCCATTTCATATAACCTCCATCAACAAATACATATAATTATCTACATAGTAAGGCTCTATATTCTATTTAACTGAGAGGAGATTTTTTCTTAATCACAGAAGGCATCATTTCCAATTTGAAACATAGAAAATAAATATCATGAGAAGTTGTTTCTGATGCTTTCGCCGGGGCACGCGCGCAACCGTCTGCGGAGGAGGGCACACGGCTGTTTGTGTTTCCCCACATTCCCGATTTCCAAAGGCGGGCGGCATTCGCTCCTTATTCAAGGATGTCTGCTCCTTGATTGAAATGTGATTTTGGGATGTCGATTCTTCCTTCTGTGGATTCCTCCTAAGAACTCGTCACATAGTCCGGGTCTCCCTCATAGATTTAATACGTTGTTCAGGAAACTCTTCCTATTGCCATGTTTCCATGGACGCCGGTTAATTACACTACTTCTATCAGGACATTCCAATGGGTCTAGTCAGGGTAGCAACCTTTAGTCGGGGGAGTAGTCACGTCGAGGCATCACTAGCGTGTCTGGATGCTGGGGAACTGGCATGTCTGTCTTTTTTCCCTTGTCATGGGGCTTCTCGAGGGCGTGGAAGCCCGAGGCATCCCACATCGAGCGCAGGGAATTATATGCCATAGACACATCTCTGAGGTTTTCCTCAGCTTCTTGTGTTTAACACAGGGTATGCCGCAGGTTAAACGTCCAGCGGAGACGGATTAGCCCGATCAGAGCATTAGCTGGAAGGGATCAAATTGAGGAATTTCCCTTAAAGGGGTGCCGATATCGGAAGAGGCCCATGGGTGGCTGCGAAGAGGAGAGGAATGGTATGATCTTCCTTGGATATGGAAGTCTGGGTGAGAATCAGGATGGGTGATGGAGAGTTAAATGATGTGGAGTGGGAATGAAATGGGATCATCGCAAGGGTGATGGTGAAGTTGGGATTGCGTCTCGAAGAGGGCTCCTACATATCCCCGTGGCAGGGAATCAATGTCCGCGTAGTTCGGGATGGTGCCGGTGAACCAACATGAAGGTGGACCTTGGTCTGATGGGCATCATCAGCGAACCGGCGTGAAGGTGGACCTTGGTCCAATGGTGGTGCGCTTGAACCTCGTGAGGCTTTCTACATACCATTCCTTGACATGGATCAAAGACCACTTAGTTCAGATGTGGATGCCGGAAGGCCGATGTGAGCGAGGACCTTGGCCCAGATGGTGTGGGGCTTACCCACTAGGCTACCCGGGTGCTGGTGAATTGACATGAAGGTGGGTCGGGATGACCAATGGATGGTGGTCTTGAACCTATGGGAGGCTTCCTACGTACCATGCCGTGACATGGATCAAAGACCCCGTAGTTCAAAGGGGGCATCGTTGGTGAATTGACGTAGAGGTGGACCTTGGTCCGATGGGTGGTGGGATTGATCCTCAGGGAGGCTTCCTACGTACCATGCCTTGACATGGATCAATGTCTTTGTAGTTCAATGGGTTTCATCGGTGAACCGACATGAATAAACGATGGGCGGGCTTGAACCTCAGGGAGGCTTCCAACATACCATTCCTTGACATGTATCAAAGACATCGTAGTTCAATGAAATAAAGGTGGGCTTGAACATCGTGAGGCTTCCTACGTACCATGCCTTGACATGGATCAAATACCTCATAGTTCAAAGAAAAAAAGGTGGGCTTGAACCTCGTGAGGCTTCTTAAGTACCATGCCTTGACATGGATCAAGGACCTCGTAGTTCAGATTTTTTCATCAGCAAACCGACGTGAGGAAGGGACCTTGGTCCGATGGGAGATGGGATTGAACCTCAGGGAGGCTTCTTACATACCATGACTTGATATGGATCAAAGACCTATAAGTTCGGGTTGGTCACAACGGCATACCATCAGACTGGAATTACAGTTTAACGTCACACGAGACAAAGATGAACCCTGACATGAATAAACGATGGGTAGGCTTGAACCTCATTGAGGCTTCCTACGTACCACGCCTTGACATGGATCAAAGTCCTTATAGTTCGGGGTGTGCAGTTTAATGTCATGCGGGACGAAGGAATACAGTTTAACGTCATTCTGGATGAGGGCATACAGTTTAACGTCATGCTGGAAGACGGTATAAAGTTTAATGTCATGCTGGACGAAGGTATACAGTTTAACATCATGCTATACGAGGGCATACAATTTAACATCATGGTGGACGATGGCATACAGTTTAACGTCATGCTGGACTAGGGCATACGGTTTAATGTCATGCTGGACGAAGGGATACAGTTTAACATCATGCTGGACGAAGACATACAATTTAACGTCATGATGGACGATATAGTTTAACGTCACGATGGACGAGGGCATATAGTTTAATGTCATGCTGGATGAAGTAATTTTCATGGCCAATGCCAACTCTAACCCACGTGAGTCATGTTCGGTGTGAGAAACAAGAGGCAGCAAGGACCTAACGATCACACCGCGAAGGGTGCGTCCGTGAGAAGCAAATAGGGGCTTACGCGTTAGGTGGCCTATGGTGTTGGGACTTACTCGAGGATGGAGGCCTGAAGTGCGGAAAAGTGCAGAGAAAGAGGGATTTGGGACCAATTATGGGAGGTTCCTCTTTCTCTATCATGCCCTCCACTGACCTTGGTAGTGGGGAAGTACGGAGATGCAGGGGTGCAGCCTTCAGCAAGAGGGGAAAGGGGGCTTACACCAAGTTGGTTGCCCTTCTTCCATGGACATACGCTACTTTGAGAAGGAAGATATCATCCCTTGTGGGGGGGGGACCCCATCTCTGTAGAGACGGGTGGCGTAAAAAATGTCTGAGCTGGGGGAACCCTTTGTGCGAAGCACGGGGTCGGATCACAGTTTAACGTCATGTGTTGACGATGAGGTGCTTGGCAGTTTAACTTCCTGAAGCTTGGACGATGTGGGTTTACTCCATACCCCTAAGACTTACATAACTGGTAACCTTTGCTCCTTGGGGGAGGGAAGGTACCAGTAAGGCCGTGGTAAAAGGGGGTCACGGAGCGAACCATCGAAGGGTCCACGTTAGCGTGGCTATGCGAAGAAGCAATAGCCGTTAGAGTGCGTATGCAATGAATCATTAGGAGAAGAAACGATACGAGTGGTGTTGTCCGTGGGACATTGAAATCAAACAGTGCATACCTAGAGGGTCGCACGGGAAGAGGAATTTCCAAGAAGATGAGTGTGATTCACGAAAGGGAGTGCCTTGGCCTTATCATGGTGAAGATGTGTGGATGGGGGTGCTTCACAAAGGGGAATAGTATTCACGGAGCACTGCCTCACGAAGCAGAGGTGCCTCGCGAAGCAAGGTGCTGCGAGGCTGTGCACTTCGCGATATGTAGTGACCCTACCTTAGCATGGAGATCACTAGTACAAGATGGGTGTTTCGTGAAGTATAAGTGCTTCGCGGCTGCCCGGGTTCCCTTGGGAATCCCCCTCCTTCGTGGACGCCCTTGAGCTTCATGAAGGGAATCCAACTCAGAAGAGGGGCTCAAAACGAGACAAAGCGAAGGAGTCATGAGAAGTAGAAGTACCTCCCTCAGCTCATGATTCCCAGGGAAAAGGGTGCTTCACGATTCGGGAGGGGATAAGTCGAAAGGTCGGATTGTCCCTCTCCTGGGCTCAGGGGGAGCCCATTATTTATAGGAAAGGGGCACCGCGAATCAGAACTCACTCAGCGTCAAGGGGTGGTGGTGCTTCACGGGGGGCTCGCGAACGTCAGGCTGTTCGCGGAGAGGTACCGCCTCCGGTGCTTCGCGGTGGGCTCGCAAACGTCAAGACGTTCGCGGAGGGGTACCGCCTCAGGTGCTTTGTGGTGGGCTCGCGAACGTCAGGCTATTTGCGAAGCGGTACCACCTCCAGTTCTTTACAGCGAGCTCACGAATCTTAGGCCATTCGCAGAGAGGTACCGCCTTCGGCGCTTCGCGAGACCGCGATGCTCAGGGGTGCTTCGCGTCGGTGCATCGCAAGGCAGCGTCCGGGGATTCTTTTTCGCTCCTTCCTTTCGTGCAATATTTTGGCGCCAACCAATGCCCCCCCTCATACTTGGAGCCATTGAGGGATTCATGGTCGAAGTCTGAGGGAAAATCGCCAAAATTGTCGGCGGTTCACGATGCGACTTCGCGAAGGGGGCCCGCGGTGCTGACCACGACCACTGGATCCGGATGCGCCGCGATGCTCCATGTGGGCAGGGCATGCCACAAAGCTCCAGGGTCGCCTCCTATAAATAGGGGGCTGACCTCTTTTGTCTTCACGTTCTTTTTCTTTTCCTTTTGTGCTCTCTATTTCGCAAAGCTTCGCGTACTCCGCACCTGCTCTCCGTGAATCGAGCTTCGCGGCAAACCACGGGTCTCCGACTCCGTGACCGCGCCAAGCGAACTCTTGTTTTCCATCTTAGGTCTGACTCCGTGGCTTGGTTTCACAACCCATCTTCAAGAGAGATCTTTGCGAGCTGGCTTCACGACCCATCTTCATGATCCTTTTGGAAAAATTCTTTTCTGAGTGTCGGAACCGAATTGGCCCATCGAGAAGCTGTGTTGGGGGTGATTTTAGATGCCTCTCGGAGGGATGAGATGGCCAAATTTCTAGGCCTTGGGGAGATGGTCTGAAGCCACTTGGACCATACCTCTTTGACAGAAGTACTATCGAAGGGTCAGAAGAACTATCCGCAGTGCAAGAAACTGCCCTTGTTTGGCTTCGGGCAGAGGGATGACGTCTTCATCCCTGAGGCGAGTAGGGACGAACAAGCTTGCTGGTTCAGGAGCACGACATGTCAGCACCAATGTTTCAGGGAGGCCGATGGTCATGCGTGGGAGGGCTTCACACCCATCACCGCCAATTGTCTCTACAACCATGTGAACACTATTGATGGGAATCCACTGAAACCGGAGACATCCCCTCCTCTGTACTATTCCATGCTGAAGACGGCATTGTAGGATCCGAAGAAGGGTTGGTCTGATGAGTGGGACCCGTGCCAGGGCGGCAAATTTACTGATTACTGGGACTGGGTCTACTGGGTAGGTGCCTCATGTGAGGAGTTTGGGGAAGAGCTGAGAAGAGTGGGTTTATATGAGGCGGCATGGGCCTCCCAGTTCCACATTTACCAACCGAAACAACTGCTGCCATAATTGCTGAGCAGATGGTCGTCCAGGACCAATACCTTTCACCAGCACCACAGGGAGGTGGGCATCGGCTTGTGGGATGTCCATCAGAATTCGGGGGTTCCGATCTTGAGGGCCATGTATGATGAGTTCCTCCCCGTCATGAGTGCGTGGGAGGATATAGAGCAAATTCCGCGACTGGCATCGGTGCTAATGGCACTCGTCCCTAGAGGGGACAAGGAGGCAGTGAGGGATGCCCACATTATGAAGTGGTTCAAGTGATTCCTGAATTTTCCCAAAAATCGAGAGTTCCCTCTGAGTCCTCGAACTTGTCCGTGGGCGGCCCAACGGGGTAAGAAGCACTTGTATTGATGGGTCTTGGAGGACAGCCAATGGAAGGCTTGGGGTTTCAGTGTCAACACTGATCAACAGCCGATAGTCAGGCTGGCGGCATTCATTGCGGCTCTTATCTGCGGTTGGATCCTACCGGTGAGGGATACCAGTATGGGGGTGCGGCCCAGGTTGTTTATCATGGCATCCATGCTAGCCATGGGGCAGCGGGTCAATCTGGGGATTCCCATGCTCACCAAGCTGTACAGAATGTTGTGGCACATTAGCGAGGGAATGAAGCCGCCAAGGATATGCGGGACCTTCCACCTCCTATATGGGTGGGTTGCGGCGCACATCAGGAGGATCTATGAATATATGAACCCTATCGCACCACCGGGATCCAACTTCCGCCCCTCCATCCTGAATGCGGTCGGGAGCTTCCCCTTCAAATTAATCGTGTCGATGGTGCTGAACTGGGTATGGAGGGCAGATGAGTTTAATTTCCACCCCTTCCCATTACCGACGGGGATACTTACTGATGATGGACGGGGAACTGAAGAGCACCAGGCTTACCTCCTGGACTTTCGAGGTGGAGTTTTGGTGGCACGAGTGGATCGTGAGCCGCTCTACGAGCCGTACACCCCGCATCGGTTTGTGAGGCAGTTCTGATGCCTCCAGCGGCTGACCCCGCAGGTCTACTGGAAGGTGCGTCACGAGGAGCACCCATGTGTGATGAGGCATCTATGGATCATGTTGACATGGGAATATGGGAAGATTTTAATTTCATTGCCTCCATCCACCGCCACATTCGGATTGGTGAGGGAGTATGCAATTATTGGGAGGCTACATACCCAGGGGAGATGCTGAATCAGCAAACTATTCAGATTGGCGATGGTGGGCCTCCTCTATCCCGAGGTCGGGGTCAGAGGGCAGCTAGGGCCTCTCTCTGTGGCGGGGCTATCATGGCAGACAGACCCACACCTGCCGAGGGTGTGGTAGGAGTGGAGAATCTGGTGCTTCTGGAAGAGTAGGGCCATCCGGAGGGGTGACCACCGAGGGGATTTCATTGGATATCCACTCAAGTTCCGGGGAAGCGGCTGCGTCATATTGACATGGAGGATGATGGCGTCTTCCTGGAGGCCTGGGACATTTGGGATGTCAACCGGAAATTCCTCAGTCCACCCGAGACATGGACGCACTTGAATTGCCTCGTGATGGAGTTACCGGGCATAGGCCCAGTCCGGGCTAGTTTTATGATGTCTCCGGTGGAGGCAGAGCAATACATGGATGACCTGGAGGATTACGTTCACTCCAGTGGTGTCCCTCGCCCAATGACAGACTGGGTGAGGGTACTGCTGGATTGAACAGTTCCCCCACAGTTGTCAGCCGCTGATCGGCGGGAGCACTTCCCCCTACTGGAAGAATTAGAGGACTCCTCTCGGGAGGATGAGGATGGAGGAGGGAGCCCGTTGGAGGAGGGCAAGGTCGAAGATCAAGGATCGGATTCTGACTACTTCGCTGAGGCTCTCGAGGTAGCATTCTGAACTTCTTTCTTTATGGTCTTTTTTTGGGCCCTTATGGACTTCTCACCGATGATTGAGCCATACAAGAGGAACTTGTACGCAGGCCTCGTTCTCACCCCTCAGGGGTGATGATGCAGGACCTTCAGAACCCGCGCCTATGGCTGCATCCAGTTCTGCGTCTGGTGGGACCAGAGCACCCGAGGTGGCTCCTCCGGAATCTCTAGACCTTTCAATAGTATACGGAGGGCCTCGTCTTGGGGTCCCATCAGTATCGGCTAAAGAGAAGCACCAGGAGTTCGATCTCCGTAAGTTTCATCTACCGGTTTCCTCATCGTCATATGTAGACTATGCCCACTAATGTTCATGTCCCTCTCAGTCGTACAGTTCTCCGAATGGATGGGCTGCTGTGGCAAGGTTAGTTGGGATGTCTGGTGGCATCCCTCCTAGGGGCATGCCAGTGATGGTGGTGATAGTCCCCCCATATCCCTGAGCTGCAACACACATCATCATTGGCGGGGCCACCAGCAGGGTTGTGCCCGAGGTCATTGAGGTGGACTCTGATGAAGAGGATCGACCAGCCAGTCCTAGTCCTATGGCGCCTGCTTCGGCGCCAGATGTCGCGCCAGATTCAATGGCAGATGCAGATCCGGCCCAGGACTTCCTTCGGGCGTATCCTACGCACGAGCCTGCCAATCACGCAGACTGGGACGAAATGGCCTCCGATGTAGAAGACATCAACATAGTATGCCGCCGGTCGTGGAAGCTAATCATGTGCTTCATCAAGGAAACCCCATAAGTTCTATGGCTGGACGAAATGGATAGACTTTGCTCACAGCTGCGTGAATTGTGCACTAGGGGAGTGGATGCCCAATTTCCTCATGTGCTCGTCCGAGATCTTATGGATGAGAAGATACGGGATCATGATCGTGGACTCAGTATGGGCTGTCAGCGGAGGAAGGCGACTAACATCAAGAAGCTCCATGAGGCTGAAAGCGAGGTTCAATAGCTGCAGACCCGGGCGGATGAGCACTCAACCTCACTTAATGCACATTCTGAGTTGATCTCACGGTTGAAGGCCCAACTGGTAGAGGAAGAGGAGCATATGAGGCAGGATTCTAAATAGATGGCTGCCGTTCAGGCTGGGGTAGAGAGGGCTAGAGCCAAGGATGACGAACTGCGCCCTGCCGCTGCTGTGGAGGAGTGGGAGATGAGTCAGCGGTAGCAAGTCTTGGATGCCATAAGCTGAAGGGTGGCGGAGCTTCAACGCTCTTTTGACGGGGTCAACCCGTCCACGGGGGGAGTCGACCCCCGTGTACTGTAACAAGCTAAAAAACTTTTATTGGTACTTTCGCGCGTCAATTTCTTTCTTCTTTGTATTGAATGTAGTAGAATACACGATTTCCACTATTTGAATCGGTTCGTTACATCCCTACAATGTTTGTGGGACGTTCGGCGATAATTCCCCAAGCTCACGTGGGTCATGCCTGATGTGAGAAACAAGAGATAGTTGCCTTCTCGTCCCACCTAACATAGGAGTGGAGACCATGATCCGGGCATCCGGGATTTGGATTACCAATCCGGATTTCTGAAATATAGGAGAAGCTTGGATGAAGAAGAAATTTATCAAAACAGCCGAATTATCGACTCTTCAGTGTGCCCTCATACACGAACTATGCAATTCCAGGGGCACTGAAATCGGTCCGAACAGATGAAAAAGGGATGCGTGAATTACAATGCCCAAGATTCGAAGCACTGTGGGGATGGTGTGACAATAAAGGACAGCCGTTAACCATGGAGGAGAAGCGGTATCCTTACTGCGTTAGCATAAAATGGGGACAAAAATGAGGGTCGACCATTGACCATGTTCGAAACACGGGACCATTTCACAAATGTTGTCAGTCAATCTTTCGGGATGTTGAACCAGGACAGTTGGTGGACCCTGGTTCAAGCATCCATACTGTTAGGGGGTCCCTCCAAACATGACCAGTATTCTGGAACGTTGGCCCAGGACGGTAGGTGAGCCGATGCGGCATTAGACCAGGCCGTTAGGAGGTCCCTTCAGACATGAAAGAGGGCGAGGGTCTGAATAAGGGGCACGCAAAGCATGGAATATGGAGTGATGGTCTGTCCAAACAGAATCCAACACTCATGTAATTACATTTTCGTGGCGGGAACATGCCAGATGGGTGCGTCGGTTTGGTTATGGATCCTTCCTTCTTTGGGACAGGGTCTCTCTAGTGAGGGGTCCGGCCAGGGGGCCGAAAAGGGGAAGGATATGATCAATGATTCCTATGGTCTGGGCCCTAGGAAAAATACAAGGGTGTCTCTACGTATCCCATGAGGATGGGAATCAAGCCACACGTAGTTCTGAAGACACAGTGCAGTCATCGACAAACGCTGACAGGCGAAATCCTCTCTGGAAAAGGCTCTAGTGCATCCCATGATTAACATGGGGCATCCTGAACTTATTTAGGGTTGCACCGCAGTTTAGTGTCATGTGTTGAGGACACATGGAATTCTATATTTTAGCAACATACAATAAGACGTGGGATAAAAGGGAAGATCCCAGGGTGTGTGTGGTGCGGTAGATATGAAACCGACGTGAATGAGGACCTGGAGTCCAAATCACACCATGTATCCCGGAGGAAACTCATCAGGTTTAGGGACCAAGAGTGAGGATTAGGCTGGGCCCAAAGTAGAGTGGTCGGGCGTTCCTACGTACCCCATGAAGATGGGAATCAAGCCATACGTTGTTCTAAAGGTGCAGTTTAATGTCTTGCGGGACGATCGGAAGCCTGGCCCTGTTGGTACACATCCCGCCAAAAATATTAATCCCGCGTGAGTCATGATCAATGTGGGAAACAAGACGTATTGGTGGGACTTGACCATGACAGAAGGGGGGATGTTAGGGTGAAGGGATGCTCGGTGAACACTTGCCCAAAAACACTAACACAACCATGTGGCGCACCTAGATGCGTGAAGAGATAGAGCCGAGCATGTTGGAATTCCACATGAACATGAAGAAGTGGTAATGTGTGAATCATGATGCTCGAGATTTGGATCAAAATGATGGAGGTGTGGTGATAGAGGATAACTATTAACCATGGTGGAAACGCAGCATCCATATCGCATTAGCCTAGAATGGGGACAGACAAATGAGGGTCGACCGTTGACCATGTTCGAAACACGGGACCATGTCACAAATGTTGTCAGAGATCTGTAGCGACGTTGGCCCGAGACGATAGGAGAGCCCTTAGTCCCAAATTCCATGGAGAACCCTTAATCCTACCATCTATGTCTTCCAAGGGTCCTTTTGGATGTGTAAGAGGATGAGTATCCAAATAGAGAGCTCACGAAGCTTGGTCATGGGACGATGGGAATGTCACCATGAAAATCCCACACTTCGGGCTCTTTGTCAAAACACATCTAAATATGACAATGAGACATATTAGATAGAGGGATAAGAGTCCTTTCACATAGGGATATCATAGTTTTGGGTCATAGAATTCGGACCATGAATGGGTAAGGGGAGCAGGGGACAGATGGCAAGGCGGTTACAAAACCCGACGTGACTGAGGACATAAGACCTACCTACCATGCATTCTCTGGGGAAATGCTCGTGTCGAGGTACCGAACACGAAGGTTAGGTTAGGCCTGCAGGGAAGTGCCCAGGAACTTCTATGTATATCCTAAGGATGAGAATGAAGCCATACGTAGTTCTAAAAGGCGGTACGGTAAGGTACCAGTTCCGGGGAAAAAGGGGAGTGCGGGCGTGGCCCTTGCACTAAAAGAAGAATAATGTGATAAATCTTGTTTTTCCTTTAAGGTGAGTGGTTTTTTTTGTGAAGCGATGGGCCTAGGGTAGCAGGCCTTGGTGTCGCCACAAGAATCAAGCTGTGATAGGCGTTGACAAATGGAATGGCACGTGAACAATACCCAATGTGATGTCCTCTACAACGAGGTCATCAAAATGCAGTGTCATTTTTCATCGTGTGGCCAGGATGAGAATGTCACAGTTTGGGGTCGTATGATAGGACCAAGCATGCATTTTAACGTCATGCAACACAGATGTAGCAGAGACAATGCTAGGTGGGGAATGTGTATGGTGTCATGCGGTATAACCGACGTGAATAGGGACATGATCCCACATCATACCGTATGCCACTCCATGAGGGAAACCTCAGGTCGAGGGGCCTATATAGAGGTAAGAGGTGAATAGAGGGGGGAAACTAGATCCCAAAATGGGATGGACCTGAAGACAAGGAATTCAGGCGGTCCTACGTATCCCATGAGGATGGGATTCAAGATGAACGTAGTTTTGAAAGGTGCCTTTTAATGTGATGTGGGAAAAGGAATAGGAGGGCTAACTCTCAGAACGGGGGTGCGCGTGGTAAAGATATTTCAGACCCGACATTAATGAGGACATAATTCCGCACTACGTCACGCGGTCCCATAGTCGGGGTCCAGATGGCAGGACCAGAGAGGCGAATTAGCTAAACTCAAGATGGACCCAAAGACAGGAGGTCTGGGCATTCCTACGTATCCCGTTAGGATGGGAATCAGGCTAAACGTAGTTCTGAGAGGATTTTAGTTTATGGTCATAGATCTCAGACCATGAATGGTTACAACATCCCGAGTAAGCGCAGACATCAACCTGATCCCTAAGCCCACTTGAGTTAAACATGGTGTGGGAAGAAAGGGGGGAATCCTTATCACAATACTTGGGGCATCCATCAATGGGGAGTCGGTAGAGAGCCCCGAAAGACACTTTTTACATGGCTTGTTCCCCCAACGCGCAGATGTACATGGAGGAATAGTACCAAGAGTTCTAAGACTCTACTTGGACATGACGAGAATGAAGAAGGATGTGAATCGTGTAACCATAATTTCGGGCATAATGTGGTTGGCATGGCGATAAAGGAAAACTGGTAACCATGGTGGAAAAAACAGTCCCCATATCGTGTTAGCCTGAGGTGGGAACAACAAACGAGCATCGACCGCTGACCATATTCGCAACGATGGATTTTATCGATTTGTTGTCAGCAACCCTTGGGGGCGTTGGCCCGTAAGGGTAGGAGAGCCCTTGGGCGTGGTATCCAGGCCATTCTTCTGGGTCCCCCCGGGTGTGAAAGATGATTGAAGCCCTGATGCAGGGATACAGAAAACCTGGAAAGTGGGTGCAGACATGTTTGAGTAAAGATTGGCATTTCAGTTGATAAACCAGAGTACCCTTAGGCACATTGGTGAGCCTTCGGAAAAGGCCGACAAAACAGCTCGAGAATGAGAGGTACATGGCGTGGTCATTACAAGACCAACGTGACGGAGGACATAATCCCATACCACTCCATATACACCCCTCATGGAGGAAGGGTAGGCCAAGGAGCCAAGGCAGGATGAAGATTCCCGAGAGATGAGGCTGGACCCGAAGCCTAGACATTCAGGCGATCCTACGTATCCCATGAAGATGGGAATCAAGCCGTACATAGTTCTTTAGATGCAGTTTAACGTAATGCGGGACGAAGAGGGGAGTAATATACCCCCAAACAAGGGAGGTGTACGGTACGACGAATAAGCCGACATGAATGTGGAAATAATCCCAAACCACACCATACACTCCTATAATAGAGGACCTGGGCTGGGGGCCTGAAAAGGCCATGGGTCCTAAGGCTAGGCCTCAGTGAGGGAGGCATGAGGCTGGGCCTCGGTCAGGACGGCCTGACTAACATGCAGTTTAACGTCTTGTAGCAAGGATGTGGAAAGGGATAATTGTATCTCGTTCGGGGAAGTGTATGGCATGGAAAGTAACCTGACGTGAAAGAGGACGTAATCCTACACCATTTCGTACATTTCTTATAAGATAATCAGGGCCACGGGTCCGACCACTGGCACCACCCAGAGGGAAGTTTGTCACATCGGGATGGGGCAGAATGAATCACTGCACTCGGTGTTTGGGACATCTCGGGGTGGACCCGAGGGTCCAGGACACTATTGACCATGTTCAAAACACAGCGTCTCTATGGTGACCTGATATGGGAACAACAAATGAGCATTGACTGTTGACCAAATTCGCAACACAGGACTTGTATCGGCTTATTGCTCGGAAACCCTCACAGGCGTTGGCCCGTATCGGTAGGAGAGCCCTTGGGCGTAGTATCTAGGACATTCTTTGGGGTCCCTCCGAGTGTGAAAAATGATGGAATACCAGTCAAGGAGTGGGTGAAGCATAGATGTATCCATCCATGAAAGAGGCGAATATCTCTAGGGGGGACATGCAGCCGGGTCGAGGCTTGCTCGATGTGAGTTGGGGAAAAAGTGTACACCCTGCCGTATGTCTTGACCCAGGGGGAAGATTTTGGCTTTTGGGATGGGCCAACGGATGAAATGTCCGGGCATTCCTATGTATCCCATTAGGATGGGAATCAAGGCATACATAGTTCTTGAAGGCCACAGAGTTTATCATCATGCGGTGAGGACGTGGGAGGATAGAAGAACTAGTGTGGGCACATGGTGAAACCCTTACAATCCTTGTATGAGTGGGGCTGTATGAGTGGGGCTAGGAAAGCCTACTCCTCTCCATGCAAGGATCCTCCAAGGAAACTATTCCCAGGGGGGATAGTGAGAGAGAAGATCATGGGGCTAGGCTCAAGACGAGGCATCCGAGCGTTCCTACGTATCCCATTAAGATGCGAATCAAGCCACACGTAGTTTTTGAAGGGATGTTTAACATTGTTCTAGACAGGAAATGTGTCTCAACTGGGTATATGTATGGTGTGGCGGGTAACCCGACGTGAATGAGGATGTAATCCCATACAACACCATACAATCCCATAAGAGAGTCTGAGTCGACGAAGGCCAAGTGGCCCGAGGCTGCACATTGGTTAAGGAGGCCTGACTGGCTTACAGTTTAACATCTTGCAGTAAGTTTGGGGGGCAGGGCCCTAGGAGGCCATGGGGCCTGAGGCTGAGCCTCGGTCAGGAAGGCCTGACTGGCTTGAAGTTTAACGTCTTACAGTAAGGACGGTGGGAGATCTTATTTTAAGGTCATAGAGATGGGACTATTTTGCATTTTATCATTCTACAGGATGGCGGTGCAGTTTAAGGTCGTGTTGGACCACACAGTTTATGGTCTTGTTGGACTGTACAGTTTATTGCCATGTTGGACCATCCAGTTTATGGTCGTGTGGGACCTTACATTTTATTTTCATGTTGGACCATACAGTTTATGGTCGTGTTGGACCATGGAGTTTATGTTCGTGTTGGACCATACAGTTTATGGTCGTGTTGGACCATACAGTATATGGTCATGTTGGACCATACAGTTTTTGGTCGTGTTGGACCATACAGTTTATTGCCGTGTTCAACCATACAGTTTATGGTCACGTTGGACCTTAATGTTTATGGCCGCTTTGGACCATACAGTTTATGTTCGTGTTGGACCATACAATTTATGGACGTGTTGGACCATATAGTTTATGGTCGTGTTGGACCATAAAGTTTATGGTCGTGTTGGACCATACAGTTTATGGTCGTGTTGGACCTTACAGTTTATGGTCGTGTTCGACCATACAGTTTATGGTCGTGTTGGACCATACAGTTTATGGTGGTGTAGGACCATACAGTTTATGGTCGTGTTGGACCATTTGGGATCAAGCGAAGTACTGGTTGAGGAACCTGGTATTGGTGGGAGGAGTTATGCGCTCACCATCTGTGGTGACCAAGGAGTACGCCCCGTTGGGATAAACCTTATGGACGATATAAGGCCCTTCCCATTTGGGTTCTAGCTTTGGTGGTTTCCTACCGGGGATCATTGGCACTCGAAGGGCCAGCACTAGGTCGCCCAGTAGAAAATAACGGAGGTGAACCTTCTTGTTGAAGGCCCTTGATATCTTATTCTGATGCCTTTCCAGATTTTGCAAGGCACGAATCCGGTTCTCGTCCAGTTCTTCTAATTCAACTAGACGGATTTCGGCCACCTCATCTGGTGCCTGCTGGTCATAGACTGTAGGGCGTAATGATTGAAGATGGATCTCAATCGATAGGACGGCCTCAGCCCCATAAACCAGGGAGTATGGGGTCACCTGGGTAGAGTTTTGAGTTGTCGTTTGATAAACCCAGAGGACATTGGGGAGCTTTTCCGGCCAACATTTCATGTTCTGACCAAACATCTTCTGCAGAATGTTAGGGAGGGTTTTGTTGAACGCCTCGATCTGTTTGTTTTCCTCCGTGTGATAGTGGGAGGTTTGGTTCGAACGGATGTCGTACATGGAGTACAATTTCATCAACTCTGCTGCTCATAAGTTGGTACCGTTATCGGTGAGGACGGCGTGAGGGACCCAAAACCGGTGGATAATATTGGATCTCACAAAGTCGACGATGGAACGGGCCTTGACCTCTTTGAGTGGAACTGCCTCTGCCCACATGGGAAAGAATTCTTTAGCAGTCCGGATAAACCTACACTGGTGAGCTGTTGCCGGTGGATACGGTCCCACTACATCAAGTCCCCATACCGCAAATGGCCAATAGTACTTGGTGGAGTGGATAGGCTCCGGTGGCCGATGCAGGAAGATGGCGTGAACTTGGCACTCGTGGCATCTCTTTGTATACCCGATACAATCGTGGATCATAGAGGTCCAGAAGTACCCCATCCTCAGGATTTGATGGGACAACTTCAGCCCGACTTAATGGGCACCACAGGAACCAGTGTGGACCTCCTGCATGACTTGAGGAATCTCTACTCTTTGAATGCAATGGAGGAGAATGCCATTGAAGCTCCGCTTAGAGAGGATCTGCTTAGGACTGGGACCACTCTAGAGGGTAAATTGTAGTGTGTGGCGTAGGATTAGAATGCACTCAGCCCGGTCGTCTGGGAGGCAACCATTTTGGAGATACTAGACAAAATGTGCCCTCCATTCAGGAGTGACTTCAACCTCTGTGTTCGACGAACCCGGGACCCCTAATGTATAGGGCCTGGCGGTGAGATGACTTACCCGTAGGCCATCATTGTCCTCCTGGGTGATAGGGGAAATGACTCTCCAGTGTGACACATGTTTGATCAAATCGTTTTGCTCGGGTTCCGCGAGTGACGCAGCTAAGCCGGCCAAAACGTCAGCTCGACCGTTCTGTGACCGAGGGACATGGGTGACCTCTGGCCGAGAGGGGAACTAGTCCATTAGGCGGAGGCTGCACTCTAGAAATGGCACAAGCTCCGACTTCCTAACGACATAATCTCCATTGACCAGCTTGATTACCTGCTCAGAATCTCCTATCACATGTAGACAGGGCACGTCGATCTCAAGGGCCAACTCGAGGCCGGTGATGAGAGCCTGGTACTATGCCTCATTGTTGGTACAACCTTTTGACAATAGGAACGAGTATGGTAGGATGACTTATGCTGGGGTAATGAAGACAATACCCAGTCCCACTCTGTTGATCTTAGGTTCATTGAGCCTCCTACCGGTGGGGCTCCGAGAGGCACCATCGAAGTGCATTTGCCAACATGGGACGACACGATCGACTGAGAGGATCATCTCATCAGAAAAATCTAGTTCTAGGGATTGATCCGCAGAGGCTGGATGGGAAGCTAAAAATTCTTCCAACGCATGTCCCTTAATGGCCTTATGAGGTATAAACCTGATATCAAACTCCTGGAGAATCACTGCCCACCATGCTAGTCGGCCGGTTAACATGGGGCGGTTCAGGATATACTTCAGTGGGTCTAACTGGGAGACCAATTGTACCTCATGGTGCTACAGGTAATGTCGTAACTTCAATACTACAAAGACGAGCGTAAGGAATCTCTTTTCGACAGGGTATTATCTGACCTCTGTATTGAGAATTATGCGGATGAGATAGTATAGACTGTTCTCATTACCCTCGTTATTCTTCTGGGTGAGTAGTGCACCGAGGGATCGTTCCAGGGTGGTCACGTAAAGGACCAGCGGCTTTCCGGAGATGGGTGGAATCAAAACCGGATGTTGGAGTAGATACTGCTTGATTTCCTCAAAGGAGGTCAGACACTCCTCATCCCATTCATAAGCGGCGACTTTATTCATGATCTAAGAAAAGGGCTTACACTTTCTGACCAGATTCGCGATGCATTGGCGTATATAGGCCAAGTGGCCTTGGAGACCTCGAAGTTCCCGATTATTGCTCGGGGGAGGCATTTGGCTGATGGCCTTGATCTTCTCGGGGTCAATCTCAATGCCTCGGTATCTAAAAACAAATCCAAGAAACATCCTAGAGGTGACCCCGAAGGAACACTTCAACGAGTGCATCTTCAGGTGACAGGAACGGAGGAAACCGAACACTTTCTCAAGGCCTTTGAGATGGTCCTGGCATTGGCATGATTTCACCACTAGGTCATCCACGTAGCATTCCACCAGTGTCCCGAGAATCGGCTTGAATATGCGATACATGGCCCTCTGATAAGTGGCACCTACATTTTTCAAGCCGAAAGGCATAACCTGGTAGAAAAATGTACCTTGGGGAGCCCTGAAGGCTGTGGACTCCTCGTCCTCGGGGGCCATCCGGATCTGGTTGTACCCGGAATACCCATCCTTGAAATAGAGAGCTTGGAACCCAGTCGTGGAATCAATCAATAACTCAGTCACCGGGAGGGGGAAGTCATCCTTTGGGCAGTGGCGATTAAGGCCGAGAAAGTCTATGTATACTCTGATCTGCCCATTCTTCTTTCTGACTGGCACAATGTTGGAAAGACACTTGGGGTACTGGACTTCCTTAACGAAGTTGTCTTTGATAAGCTTGTCAACTTTATCCTCAACCATAGCACCATGAGTGGGGAGCATCATCCTGGGAGGCTACTTAAACCCAAGATGGTTTTCCAGGAGGCCTAGATAGTGAACGGCTACCTAGGGATCTAGTCCTGGAATCTCATTGTAACTCAAGGAAAACACGTCAGGGTGCTGGTTGAGAAATTCTATGTACCATTGTCACTCCTCAGGGGACATGGCTGCACTAATCAATGTGGGTCTTGGATCTGCCTCACTACCAAGGTTCACCAGTACCAGTTCATCAACCATGGTAGAGACGCCTTCCTCAAAGGCGGGGGGAGCATCCTCCAGGTCTTCCTCTATACCCGTGGGGGGATTTCCCGCAACATGAGATACTTCTGGGCTATCAAAACCTGAGGGGTAGTTGGTGCAGGCTTGGGCACTAGTGGTAATCATATCAGGAGACTCACTCGCCATTGAGACCATATCAATGATGGCAGTCGACCCTATCCCATATGGCCTTCAGCCCAAAGGGCCACGTTTGATGATATCAATGCAGTGATGATGTGTCGGCCTGAGTCGGTTGATTCCAGCCTGGCAGAAGAGACACGTATGCCATACCGCCATTGTCATAATATTGACATTTCGGTACCGCAGAGGGGTAGGAGTCTCCGGGATCACCTGATCCAGGTTGGTGTAGGAGTACGAGGTGATTTTCTACGGTCGCTTGGACATGGGAACATGCCTTCCTTTCATACTTGAAATAACAAAACATTGCCCCATGTCGGGGGTCGTGTCCTCCAATCGGTGGATCAGGAGGACGTAGGAGTTATCCATGCTTGCCCAGGGATCACTTGTGACCGTGGCGAGTTCATCCTCACTTACTAGGATTTTCTTATCCTTACTCTTGTAATAATAAGCATCCAGATAGTGGGCCTCACAAGAGGCGAAAGGAGACGCATCTCTTTGGAGAACGCCTACTCGACCATTGAGGGAGTACTTGAGGAACTGGTGATACGACGAAGGTACTTCTGCGTGAAAATTTAGCCATGGCCTACCCATCAATGCGTTGTAGGTGGTGTCCTGAGAGATGACTATGAACTCAGTGCTAGCAATTAATCCACCGAACTAGGTCTTCAGGTAGATCATGCCGACTGGGGTTTGCTTGGTCATGTCGTATCCCTGGATTCTGAGGTCAGAGGGAGTTAAATCATCTTCATACAGACCCATCTTTCGTAGTGTCCGAGTTGGGATTAGGTTGATTGTGGAACCTGTGTCAACGATGCAGCAGTGGACTTCCACACCATTGAAGTGGCATGTGATGTACAACAGACGAATATTCCCTTGTATAGGAGGGTCCTCATCTTCATCGGAGAACAAGATAACTGCCTGACATTCGGGGTTCACAATTTCCTCGGCATGGAAGGCTTCTGCAGCCGCCACCTCCGTCTCAAACTGGAGGGGTCTCCTTAGGGACTCGGCAAGTGCTTTGCGCATTTCAGGCAATAGGAGAAGGGCCTCCAGGATAGAAAGACTTGTTGTAATGCTGTCCAGGTGCTTCAGGTCATCGTACATTCATGACAAGCACGAACCTCTGCTTATAAGAGGTCGTCCGGCAGTTGGAGGCATAGCGGGTCCTGCCGGTTGAACTGGGGGTTTTCTAGTGCTGGGAATATCTCGTTGCCTACTAGTTGAAGCCTAGAGAGTAGTTTTTGGACCAGGATCGTACATCGGAGGCTGGCCCTTAGCTGGGCAAGACTGACTGTGGTGCAGACTAGGCATCCCTACCCAATCCAGTAGCACAAACGGCGGTGGAGGTGGAGATGAGGGCGACAGATGGGACTGCACGTGCTGAGCTCTGTGCTGAGCCTGCTGTTTGGTTTCAGTCGCATGCACATCCTGACTAAAAGTTCCTGCTAATGTGCCTCTATGAACGGCTTGGTTGTGGTTCTGCCGACATTAACGTCTGCTGGAAATGTTAGGGGGGTTCGCCTGGCGTTCCCCCTCGTCGGGGGTCATATAGGGCTTTACCAGCTCCACGGTGTTAACCGATGCGTACCCCTGGCTGTCGCTCGACGAGTCATCCACTATCTAGTGGATTATGGGAGGAATCCCCATTTCAGGGGGCATAATGTCTCCAAGAGTGTGGGATGACGACGGCACCGGTGGAGCGCGTTGTTTCTTCTTGCATCGTCACTGCTTGCCCTTTTGGGAAGAGGTCGACCGTGAAGGCAATGCGGAGGTACGGGATACTTCTTCTGAAGGTTTTGGCTACATCAGGAATGCCCAGATGATACCTTGGGCATGGATGATGGGTTTTCGAGCCATCCAGTCATCATATCTCTGGGACCCGCAACTGGGAACCTTCTGCCATTTGCCTTCGCTGTCGCTACCGATCTCTGACCCTACAAAGACAACGGCCACTTGTGTTGGTGCCGGGCCCAACCTGACTATGTTGTTGTTAACCTGGTGTTGATGTCAGTATTTAAACACATAGCATTGCTTGAGGGTGTTCCCCAAAACCTGATGATAGGGACAGTAGTTGGGGTGATCTATGAGATTCGCCTTTGCTGACCTTCTGCACTCAGGTAGGCGCACAATCCCTTGCTCTAGAGCACTTAGGAAGTAGCCAGGGACCTGATTTTCATTAAACGAATAAGTCTAGTTCCTTCTTTCCGGATAGGGGGCCCTGGGGGCCTGGCCCTGATGAGGGGCCAAAGGGGCCTTCCAAGGAGGTGGTGCCTGATTATCTCACCTAGGTGGGGGTGGTGCATTGCGCGGGGTAACCTTTCGATTCTAAGGCGGTCGCTGTTGGGCAGGAGCCTATGCTTGAGGTGGAGGACCTCTGCGGGGTTGTGGGGATGGTACCACTGACAGTAATTCCAGCTACCTGGGGGCTTTTATTTGGGCCACCGCGGCGGGTTCTGCTCTGGAAGTCCTCCTGACTGGGATCATAGGGGGCAACGCACGTGCATGACTAGCCTATTGCAGAGCCTCCTCAAGGCGCTGAGCCTTATCTGAGAACTCCCAGAACCCTCCAGGGTAGTTCTGGGTAATCATGGAAGGTACTAGATCCATTTTAACGTTCCCTACACACATTTTCAGTAATTTCTCTTCAGTCATTGGAATATCGAGAGAGTATCTAAGTCCCTTCCACTAGGTTATGAAATCTGCGACTCGCTCATTAGGCCTTTGCTTGCACTTGAAGAGGTCTGAAATGCTGGTCTTCCACGTGGTGGAGTTGAATTGGTATAGGAACTGCCGGCGGAGATCCTCCCAACCGTTCACCGATCCGATAGGGAGCTGGTTGTACCAGACGAATGTGGGACCTTCCAATGTCTGCAGAAAACATCGGAGCTTGGCGGCTTCTTGCTGGGCCGGAGTCCCCAGCATGGAGCCACACCTGGAAGAAAAGTGGGCCAAATTCTTTGGCAGGTCCCCTGTCCTGTTAAAGTGGGATTCCCAAATCCCGGGGGTGCGGGCATATCTTCCACCCACGAGGGATACGACTTGCCATCCGGTGGGACTTCCACCTGCCGTGTTTACAATGCTTAGAGGTGGTCTATGAGTGCCGCTATAAGATCATCTAGGTGGGGGTCCCTATCTTGACGGGGATCCCTAATCACAAGTGTGTTGCCAGGTTCTTCGACACGGTAGATGGCTACGACGGGTCGTGGAGAAACTGGCGGAATGGCCTGTGGGGAGACTGGGGGAACCTGGACTGGATTCTTCAGATTGCCCCATTGTTCAGGAGGTTTTGGTGAGACGTATTGTGCCCTCTTGCCGTAAGTTATGGCTTCTGCCCTGTCTGCAGAAGTAGCATGATCAGGGTTTTCCGGAGGCATCTCACTGAGGGAAAATTGTTCCTGCCCCTGCTACCCCAGCTTTGGATTACCATAGTCGAGTCGCCGCTCTACAGCGCACTCGGCCAAGAGTTTGTCAACCAGCCTCTTCTGCTCAACAAGCTGCTGGAATAACGAGGCCTTCTCGAGATCTTCGTCCGTCTTCTGTACAGAGGCGGATGGGTCGGAGTTCTTGACAGTTCCGACGTGCTCCTTACCCTTACCGACATTTCGGCTGAGTAGCAGCGATTCGTTGGGTACAAGGATTCTTAGAAGGTTCCTCTGTTGACGAGTAACCCTACCTGATGGGTCCATCAGTGGCGGTACGCCCTCAGGGGGTAAGTCTCCATCGAGAAATTCAAGCTCATCTTCCTTGTCCACTACATAAGTCATGTAGACCGTGACCCCTCTTGAGGTCATGTCCTCAATGTCTCATAACGAATCGGGCTGCCGTCGTACAGGGATGAAGAGTATAGCGGCATAGTGTCCCTATCCATGGACTTGGACATGGGGGGTGGATTCCCTGATGACTCTGCGGAGTACTTTGAAACTCTGAACACATTTCCGTTGAAGGGTGTTCTGATGGCCTGGTGACTCAGGGTGCTGGGCCACAGGGAGTGCGACCAAATCGATCAGGCTGCATTTCTCGCCAATTTCATCAAAGTGCTCTCAACTTCTAGGGTGCATCACCCGCTCATAATGAAGGCAGAAGTGTGTCGCCCATAGGGTTCGGCAAAAGCACCCCACCTCTTCTGGGGTAAGGGACTCTGGTGCGTGAAATTTGGGCCCCGTCGTTGGCAAGAACTCCTCCGGGAAGTGATCCGCTGTGAGAATGCTCCAGAAGCTCCTGGGTTCAGACTCAGGGTCTTGCCCTATATTGCCCCAATCGTCAACCAGAGTCAGCTGAGGGACCGGTAGCGGTACCAAGGAGGACTTATGGGACAGCAAACTTGGCGGCAGAGAATACGGAGAAACGAGCTAACTGGACACCGAATTCTGGGTCATCCTCTGAAGTGTGTGGTGACCTGACCACGATATCACGATACGATGGGATAATAATCACAGCTTTAGGCACAGGAGTTGCAGTGGCCAGCGATAGGTCATGTCATTTCTCTACCCCCATTGGTCCCCCAAATAGCTCTCTATGATCTCTGGTAGAGGTAGAGGTCGCTTCTGGTGACAACGGTGGTGATTGCACGGTCAGGACCTGCAGAATTTCCATGATTTCTCCCTCCTGGATGTCCCTGTGGAGAGAGGTGGGAATCTGGTAGACCTCACATTCCGGGAGAATGAGGCTGACGCGCCTGGTTCCTGCCCCAGTCCTTGATGTGGAGGAGCGGGGAGAAGGTTTCATCGCTAAGTAGCATTCCACCTCCGGATCCGAGAAACGAGCAGGTTTGATCTCCACCCGCTCCCCCCCCAGGATTCATCCTGTGGCGGCGACGACCCGCACTTTTACCCTAGGGTGGCTCTTCGGGACAAGGTTGATTCTCAATATGTAGTATTGGGGCGGTGCTGGCGCCATGACAGAGAGGGACCCCACTTGAGGTGGCCGGGGTGTGAGGGGCACCAGGGAAAATGTCGAATAGCACATGGGAAGGACATCCATGGACGGTGCGGGCAGAGCGAGGCTAACCTTCACTCACTATGTTGCTGGGGTGAGGAGGAACTTCACCAGTTTTAGAGAGGACGTAGGGAGGACCTCCACGTTGAAGAAGGACCAGATGGACAATGCCTTCAGATTGGACGTCGGGGGCAGGAGGAGGGACTCCATACCCTGTAAAGTGGGCACGGGATAGGTTTCCGTGCCCAGCGTCACTGCCGCGGGGCGGGTCTTCTTTCGGGATAGGGGTAGCATGAGGCATACCTCCTTGACGAGCTTCGTAGCAGGTAAATCCCACTCTCTACGGAAGGGTGGTACGGAGAGGACCTCCGTATAGAGTGACATTACCGCTGATTGGTTTTCGGAAATCATCGCTCGGGCCTGCGACCCCGAGAGTCAACCCAGCCTGCCCGTGGGGCGGCTGAGGCCTCATTCTCGGTCGGGTGAAGGACTGTCATGGCTCAGTGTATGCAGGAACTCCATGATGCATGTCGACGGTGGCTTGGGAAACAGTAGTTTTTGACCTCGACGTATCTTGTCAAGCATCCTCAGCCTGGGCCTGGCGCTGACGTCGGGTTAGACGAGTTGGCGCAGGTGTTGCAGGTGCATAGCCTACCTTCTCTTCCTGTGAAGTCAGATGGTGGTGCTGGCGTGCCCGAATGGGAGCCCGCACCTGGAGCCCTTGGATCGGTACTTTGAGCGGGCCGAGCCGGACATCACCCGTCTCATCAGCATAAGGCGAGGAGTCGTCGAGGCGTTCCAGGGACAGGCTCCAAAAATGATTGAACGTTGGGGTGGGGAGCAGAGGCTCTCTGCGCGGCATGTTATGGAGGCATTGACGGCGGAGCCTGGATGCCTCCAGGTCCAGACGGGCCATATCCCGAGTTGGGATAACCCCTTCTTCCTCGTACCTGTGTATATGTTTGTTGATCACCCTTCGCTGGATGATCTCTGATGGGGAGAGGGGACGTTGGAGCCCCTTATTCACAGATGTAGAGGCTGTCGTGGTGGAAGTGGAGCCATGCAGGGCGGTTGTGCCGGTTTTTCCCCTGCCCCTGCGTAGGCGAGCGGGTGTTGATCACACCTAGTTCCTGGGAAACGGAGAGACCAACTTATCAGCACTGTGAGGAAAAGGGTTGAAAACCAGTTCCCCAGTGTCATTCCATTGTCCTTGTTTGTAAGAAGGATCCACGCCAGCACGCTTCAGAATGGAATGCCCCATGTTCTACTACCCTAATTTCCGGTGAGTTTCACACCAGGCCCGCCATTTTCTTGGCAGGACCTGGCACCGGATATCTAGATCGGGTGACACGTCAATCTACTGGTGTCCTAAACTCTACTAATCTTCACATTGAGGAGAATAATTTTACGTCGGGTTCACCATTTCTGTTTCCGACGCTTTCACCGGGGCTCGCGCGCATCCGTCTGCAGAGGAGGACGCGCGGTTGTTTGTGTTGCCCTGCATTCCCTCTTTCCAAAGGTGGGTGGTATTCACTCTTTATTCAGGGATGTCTTCTACTTGATAGAAACGGGATGATGGGATGTTGTTTCTTCCTTCGGTGGATTCCTCCACAAAACTCGTCCCCTTGTCCGGGTCTGCCTCATAGATTTAATACGTTGTTCGTGAAACTCTTCCCAGGGCCATTTTTCCATGGACGCCGGTTAATTAGACTTCTTATGTCAGGACATTCCAAAGGGTCCGGTCAGGGCAACAACCTTTTGTTGGGGGAGTAGTCACGTCGAGGCATCAGTAGCGTGTCTGGATGCTGTGGAACTGGCATGTCTATCTTTTGTCCCTTGTCATGGGGCTTCTCGAGGGCATGGAAGCCTGAGGCATCCCACATCAAGCACGGGGAATTTTATTCCATAGACATATATCTGAGGTTTTCCTCAGATTCATGTGTTTAACACAGGGTATGCCGCAGGTTTAATGTCCAGCGGAGACGGATAAACCCGATCAGAGCATTAGCTGGAAGGGATCAGATTAAGGAATTTACCTTGAATGGGTGCCGATATCGGAACCAACCCATGGGCGGCTGCAAAGAGGAGCGGAATGGTATGATCTTGCCGAGATATGGCAGTCTGGGTGAGAATCAGGATCGGTGATGGAGAGTTTAATGAAGTGGAGTGGGAATGAAACGGGATCATCGCAAGGGTGACGATGAAGTTGGGCTTGCGTCTCGAAGAGGCCTCCTACGTATCCCCGTGGCAGGGAATCAATGTCTGCATAGTTCGGGATGGTGCCGGTGAACCGACATGAAGGTGGACCTTGGTCCGATGGGCATCGTCAGCGAACCGGCATGAAGGCGGACCTTGGTCCAATGGTGGTGGGCTTGAACCTCGTGAGGCTTCCCACGTACCATGCCTTTACATAGATCAAAGACCTCGTAGATCAGATGTGGACGCCAGAAGGCCAACGGGAGCGAGGACCTTGGCCCGGATGGTGTGGGCCTTACACACTAGGCTGCCCGAGTGCTAGTGAATTGACATGAAGGTGGGTCGGGATGACCAACGGATGGTGGGAATGAACCTCTGGGAGGATTCATATGTACCATTCCGTGACATGGATCAAAGACCTCGTAGTTCAAAGGGGGCTTCATCAGCTAACCGACGTAGAGGTGGAACATGGATTGATTGGTGGTGGGCTTGAACCTCAGGGAGGATTCCTACGTACCATGCCTTGACATGGATCAAAGTCTTCGTAGTTCAATTGGTTTCATCAGTGAACCGACATGAATAAACGATGGGTGGGCTTGAACCTCAGGGAGGCGTCCTACATACCAAGCCTTGACATGGATCAAAGTCCTATTAGTTCAAAGAAAAAAAGGTGGGATTGAACCTCGTGAGGCTTCCTATGTACCATGCCTTGACATGGATCAAATACCTCATAGTTCAAGGAAAAAAAGGTGGGCTTGAACCTCGTGAGGCTTCCTACGTACCATGCCTTGACATGGATCAAAGACCTCGTAGTTCAGATGTTTTCATCAGCGAACCGATGTGAGGAAGGGACCTTGGTCCAATGGGAGATGGGCTTCAATCTTAGGGAGGCTTCCTACATACCATGTCTTGACATGGATCAAAGACCTCTTAGTTCGGGTTGGTCACAACAGCTTACCGTCGGACTGGAATTGCAGTTTAACATCATATGAGATGAAGATGAACCCTGACGTGAATAAATGACGGTTATGCTTGAACCTCGTGGAGGCTTCCTACGTACCACGCCTTGACATGGATCAAAGTCCTCGTAGTTCGCGGTGTGCAGTTTAGTGTCATGCGAGACGAAGGCATACAGTTTAATGTCATGTTGGACGATGGAATAAAGTTTAACATCATTCTGGACGAAGGGATACAGTTTAATGTCATGCTGGACAAAGGTATACAGTTTAATGTCATGCTGGACGAGGGAATACAGTTTAACGTCATGTTGGATGAGGGCATACAGTTTAACATCATTCTCGATGAGGGCATACAGTTTAACGTCATGCTGGAGGATGGTATACAGTTTAACGTCATGCTGGACGAAGGGATACAGTTTAACATCATGTTGGACGAGGTCATATAGTTTAATGTCATGCTGGATGAGGACATATAGTTTAACGTCATGCTGGATGAAGGTATTGTCATGGCCAATGCCAAATATAAGCCCACGTGAGTCATGCTCGGTGTGAGAAACAAGAGGCATCAAGGACCTGACGATCATGCCGCGAAGGGTGCGTCTGTGAGAAGCGAAGAGGGTCTTACGCGTTAGGCGACCAATGGTGATGGGACTTACTCCAGGATGGAGGCCCGAAGTGCGGAAAAGCATAGTGAAAGAGGGATTTGAGACCAATGATTGGAGGTGCCTCGTTCCCTATCACTCCCTCCACTGACCTTGGTAGTGGGGAAGTACGGAGATGCAGGGGTGCATCCTTCCACAAGAGGGGATAGGGGGCTTACACCAAGGTGGTTTCCCTTCTCCAATGGACATACGCTACTCTGAGATGGAGGATATCATCCCTTGTCGAGGGGGTGACCCCGTCTCTGTGGAGACGGGTGGCGTAAAAAATGTTCGAGCTGGGGGAACCCATCGTGCGAATCACGTGGCCGGATCACAGTTTAACGTCATGTGTTGAGGATGAGGTGCTTGAAAGTTTAACTTCCTCCAGCTCAGACGAGGTGGGTTTACTCCATACCCTAGGACATACATAACCAGTACCCTTTGCTCCTTGGGGGAGGGAAGGTACCAGTAAGGCCATGGTAAAATGGGGTCGCAGAGCGAGCCATCGAAGGGTCCACGTTATCGTGTCTATGAAAAGAAGCAATAGCCGTTAGCATGCCTATGCGAAGAAGCATTAGGGGAAGCAACGCTACGAGTGGTGTTGTCCGTGGGACATTGAAATCACACCATGCATACTTGGAGGGTCACACGGGAAGAGGAATTTCCAAGAAGAGGAGTGTGCTTCGCGAATTGGAGTTCCTTGGCCTTAGCATGGGGAAGAGGTGTGTATGGGGGGTGCTTTGCGAAGTGGAATAGTATTCGTGGAGCACTTTCTCGCGAATCAGAGGTGCCTCACTAATCAAGGTGTTGTGAGGCAGTGTGCTTCGCGATATGTAGGGACCCTGCCTTAGCATGGAGATCACTAGTACAGGATGGGTGTTTCGCAAAGCATAAGTGCTCCACCGCTACCCGGGTTCCCTTGGGAATCCCCCTCCATCGAAAACGCCCTTGAGCTTTGCGATGGGCATCCCTCTCGGAGGTGGGGCTCAAAACGAGACAAAGTGAACGCTTCATGAAAAGTAGAAGTACCTCACAGAGCTCATGATTCCTGGGGAAAAGGGTGCATCGCGATTTGGGTGGGGAGAAGCTGAAAGGTCGGATTGTCCCTCTCCTGGACTCAGGGGGAGCCCAGTATTTATAGGCAAGGGGCGCCGCAAAGAAGAACTCACAAGTAGAGAAGGGGCAGCGGTGCTTCGTGGCGGGCTCACAAACGTCACGCCGTTCGCGGAGAGGTACCGCCTCCAGTGCTTTATGGCAGGCTCGCGAACGTCAGGCCGTTTGTGGAGGGGTACCGCCTCGGGTGCTTCGTGGCGGGCTCATGAACGTCAGGCTGTTCGCGGAGCGGTACCGCCTCCGGTTCTTCGTGGCATGCTCACGAACGCCAGGTTGTTCTCAGAGAGGTACCGCCTCCGGTGCTTCATGGGGCCGCGATGCTCGGGGGTGCTTCACATCGGTGCTTCGCGAGGCAGTGTCCGGGGCTTATTTTTCGATCCTTTCTTTCATGCAATATTTTGGTGCCAAGAGAAGCAATAAAGGAATGTGATGCAATAATATCAAACAAAACTTTCATGATAGTATAATTCAAATGAAATATACTTATCACCATAGATGGTTCAGCCTAATAATCCAACACCATCTACGTAGCTCCATACAAATTCTTCATTGTTGCACTCTTCTCCTTGATTCCTTGGTGTTATTTCCATTATTGATGAGTAACAGTATTCCAAGAATCACTATGGATAGATCTACTTTGCTGATGACATTGATTTTTCTTACCTTTCCCTGCCCAGTAATAGGATGCTGGCGACACCTATGATGTGTCTCTAACACAATACTTCAGAGAACATTAGAAGATTCTCCATGTGCATTTAGTTAAGGAATGGTCTATATTTCTCCGTACACCATCTCTTTATGTTGTCATGTGACCTACATTTTAAATATCTTACATTTCTATTAAGTCATAGAGGAAGGTTCACTAATCCAACCATCTTGTTTTCTGTTCAACCCCATCTCAGAAATAGGTGTCTCTCTTGTTCTTTTTCCTAGATTTTGAGTTTGCACCATTTCCCATGGGAATCATCATACTTCCTCCTCCCAAAGATCCTAAGATGTCATGCCCATCCACTTTCACCCTTTTCACCATCTCTCTATAGTGTGTAATACAGAGCACCAAAATCTTCGATCAAATCTCCTATATTAACCCACATTAGAAAATATACACCTTCAAGGATGTACTCACTACAACATCTAGTGAAAATATCTCAAAACTCATGAATTTAGTCGCATATTCTATGAAAAAGATATTTTATTTCTTCATGCTGAATAAATCCACCATCCTTTGGATCTCAATGTTACGAGTATAGTTTTTTTGTTACACAATTATTTAAAATCCTCCCATTTAAGGCCTTCATCCAGTTTAACCATCACCACAGGATCCAACCACAGGACATCCAGATCCTCGGGAAAATAAGTCATTATCTTGACTTTCATATTTGATGGTGTAATGATGAAATTTAAAATACAATTCATTTTACATAGCCACACATCCTATTTTTTGGGTTTATAATCACCCTATAAGTTGGGTGCATTCTAATTCATGAACTAAATGGTATGGCCCACATGACTTGGAGCATGCCTCTGGTTCCTTGTTTCCACATCTTGGAATTCATGGATGATACTCTTAACCAATTCATAGTTCACCCATGGATTTGGTTAAACCACGTTCTCTACAGCTTCATCTGGTTGGTGTCTATGTCATATACCATGTTCCATTTTCTAAATAGACAACCAACTTTGTAAGTCTCACTACCTTATAACTGATGGCTTAGCATTTCAAATTCTATCACATCAACAATCAAAACATTTTTTCCCCAAAATCAACCATATTCATTTTCATCCAGCTTTTAATACATTCAAATTTATTTTGGGAAATCAACCATTTTCAAAATATTACAACCATGATATTTAAAAAATCATTCATTTGAAACCACATAAATTGTTTTAAAAAATCATCACATTTTTCACAAAAAGTTAATCATTACTCAAAATGATTTATGCACTCTTAGTTGGAAATCATTCCTCTACAATGCATGTCATGCTCATCTCATTGGATAATACCATTAAAATTATATTCCAATAACCTATATGTGTATCAAAACAAATATGTTCCCATCACCCAGGTAATATGTAGTTCAACATAAAAAGTTTATCTATATCCATTTATTATATAGATTTTATCATCCAAAAATCCTAGTCATTTAAATGTTTCTAACCCAAGGAATAGATAAGTGGGAATTTTGACCCCAACACAATGATTACCGTAGAATAATTGTATATCAAGGATTGAAGAAGTTGATACCATTTATATCTACTACTCAATTGGATTGAACAAACATTTATATCATTTGTAATGACCTGCGTATTATCATTGAGAAAGTAACAAATCATTACTAGTCCTTAGTTTACATCCCAAAGATAAAAAAGAATGGAAATAAATGTTGAAAGGATTAAAATAAAGTGGTGGATGATTTATCCTTAGAATAAAACTATAATCCCAACACAGTACAACCAAACAACTCATTATACGATGTGTGAAGAATAAAAGGAAATTCATACAGTTTTTTCAGTATATAACAAATTCAATGGGTGAAATAGGAGAATAAAAAGAAACAATAAAAGTAAACATTCTAAGGAAAACAAATGACTCCAATAATACCAAAATACTCTCTAATACACATTATCTATTACCCATAACCACAAAACAATCCAAGTATCAGGAGGTGGTGCTGAAAACGTTTGATACATTACCTTTACCCATGTCCTAGAAGATAACATCTGAAAAAGCACCAAGGATCCAAAGAATTACTGAGTATAACACTCACTAGGATTTCCCCAATGAATTCCGTAGTAATGCCAATAGGATAAAAAGGTTACTCACATTTATATAAAATCATTTATATAAATAAATTATACTAAAAAGTATATTACTAAATAGAAACAACATCCAAAACCATTTTCAACAAAAATTACACGGTTTCTAACAACACCAATTTCCAACATGCTATAATTCCAGAAAAATACAAACCAATGCTATAGAACCATTTCACAATATCATTTTTGGCATACCAATTTCCTGTTTGACGTACACCCACATATGTATGCTTCATTTTTACTATTACAAACTAATGAGGGGTTTCTCATCTTACCACCATGTTTCCCGCTAACACCTGACCCATATCCTAGGATCACATTCCTTCTACCCCACTAGCACACATCCCTTTTTCAGGGCTCATTAGCTTGAACTCACAAAACCCCAACATATTCCAAAAACAATTCAATCAATAATTTCAACAAAACGAATTTATTAAAAATAATTAGAAAACTAATATTCTAAATATCCATTCCATATCAATTATATATTCCATTTTAATGAGAACATCTAAATAAGATAATTTTCCAGCATTCTTGAAAAATACCAATTTAAAAATATCAATATTTTAGAATTATGCATCAATCATCTAAACCAAATCCCTGGTTTTCCGGATTTTCCATAAACTAAAAACCCATTACAAAATAGGGTATCAAATAATTCAAAGTAGCCAATTTACAATAATTAAATCGTAAAAAACCAATTTTAAATAATTCCCATCAATTTTATCAGGTGGAGTCAAGATTGGAGCCACCTACCACGAAGGGATTGGCGAAAACCGACGACAAAGGAAGAACAAACAAGAACATGGTTGATTCACCACAAAATCACCATATATATCTTATTCTTGCAATAAAATAGCCAAATATCAACATATATTCCAACCAAAAACATAGATCTATCCATTTTGGGCATAAATTACAAAAACCAGGAGGAGTGGAGAAGTATATAAGTAGATCTAAGAAACCAATCACGAACGACGAGAAACTGTGACATACCTCAACAATCGGCCTTTGAAACAATAAGGTAAGGCTCCTTATAACCCAAAAATGTTTGGGATAGTTTATATTATATTACTTGGATATGTATCTTGAATTTATGGCAGTTAGGGGTAAAAAAGGAGTTATGTCCAAAACATATAGGATCTTAAAAAATATGATCTAGCTTTTGACTCTTCATGTTGTTTGACTGCACAGTTAGAAAAACATTGCGCAAACCTTGTGCTTGTTACTACCGTTAGAACATCCTAACATGTCCTCCTCACATTGTCTCCCTATCCATATGGACACCATTACATAGCTCACTTCCACATTTTGGAAAAAATACATTTTTTCTACTTGGATTCTGCACAATTTGGGCAAATTGTGCAGATCCCATGGACGTTCAATTTTTCACAAAAAAAAATTTTAATGTTGACAAAAATCTCAAAACCATAACCCAAACACCTTATAGTCATTAAAAGAATATGTTACGGGTTACATACCAGAATTTAGTATTACTACATATAATCTATCATTCAACAAATTGTTGGACAGATAGTTGTGATCATTATATGTTCGATGTATTGTGAGTTGAATAAAACATGGATGGAGGAATTAAAAGATAAAATTTAACATGAAGGTGTTTCAATTAGAAAGGTTTTTTATGATACATTGTTAAATTCGTGATAAATTAAATGGTTTTTCAATCACTTGGTGTGTTACACCATTAACTATTATGTTATAATTTGACTAATATAGTACGGAGTGTATGATGTATCATGATATTAAAGTGACACTACATATCTTAGTGGATGGAATTTTTAAATAAATATTATATTGTTTTATTAGTAATTTTCAAAAGACGATATTGGATTAATCATTAACTAGTAGAATTTTGGAAGAGAATTTCATGATTTTCTTATCCATAGAGATAGATAGGGTACGCTTGTATAATTTTATTGAATGATTGTATTTGTAATATTGTTAATCCCCTTGGTTGATTATTATATTGAGCGGTTTATTGGTTTAATACTACTAGTGGGCTCTCTAGATTACATAAAACAAGGGTTATTATTTATAGAACATTCTCATTATTCTATAAAATCCTTTCTAATATGATCATTCGCTCTATTTTATGTATATTTCTTTGCAGTCTCTAACAAAACGTTCGGATAATATTTTGTGAGTGTCTCGATTAAAGAGGTGAAAATGAATATCATTGTTACACCTTCATATTTTATAGAAAACTATATTTATTAGTGTATAGATCATGAAACTTTGAATTTAAAATAAATAAAAATATTATTATTTAAATATTAATGCCATAACCAAACCACCAATGTTTTGGATATGAATAGGGTTAACCATATTATATAAGAATATATATATATAGGTTTTATATAATATTATTATTAATAGTAAATAATTATATACTTTTTAGTAAAAAAGTTAAAAAAATAAAAATAAAAGTAATTAAAAATGATATTTTATGTTTGAATAATAGTAAATTTATAATAAATTTTTTTATTTTATTTTATAAATATAAACACACTTTTTACATATTCATATATTATTTTACATTGGGTCAATATTATGGATTTTTTTAAAATTATGGATTTTTTAGTTAATAGTGAGAAATATGGGTCTTTTAAATTCAAGGATTTCTTTTTATTGAATATTATAATTTAAAAGAACCCTTATATTTTTTATTTATTACAAATGTAAAATATTATCAAATTTTTCAATAATAATATAATTTCAATAAATAAAATTCATGATTTTGATGAATGTTAATTTTTAATCTTAAAATACAATTTTAGAAATTATCTTTTTTATTTTACATATTTATATTAAAATAAATTTATGGAATTTATAAAAATTCAATCTTTAATAATTTATAACATATTTTTATCCATTATGTTCAACAATTTAAATTACGTCCCATTAATTATTAGTCATTTTTATAGAAACGATTATAAAATTTACGCCATCAATAAAGTGTAAATAAGGTAGTTATGGTTAAAAATAATGTGATAAGGCATTAGAAATTAGTGAAAATCATTAACTTATTTATTTTTGTGGTTTTAATTCATAAAAAATAAACTCAAATATTAATATATGACATTTTGGATCAATTTCATATCAGAACTGACAATTTTATTATATTATGAAATGAAAATTTAAAAATATTACTCTACTTTTTTTTCCATGTTCACCTAGTGATAATATTCAGTTTTGAGTAAATGTAAAATATTAGTTTGAAAATAAATAATTTGATTTAATCTTGTTAATTTTTTTAAATTTTTAGTTATTGAGTAATTTTCAAAAATTTATATGCAACACTGATACGATATTTATTAAATTTATATAAACCTAAAATAAATGGTTTCAAAAATATTAAATTTAATAATGATTGTTTGAGTTACAGAGTAAAAATAATAGATATAGATATGTCATAATAGTTTTTTTATATTTCTAGATTAAAATTACAAATTATTAATGATTTTTATAGAAAAATTAAATAAACATTTTGAAAAATAAAAATATTAATATTTTAAGAAGAATAATATTTCATTAAAATATATAAGAATCATAAAAATTAGAAGTGGAAAAAATGGGACAAAATATGGAATAAATTTTCATCCATTAACAATAATTCTTACCTTATATGTACAATTTCAACCCTTTTATATTTAAAATGGTGTTTCCATGATTGAAATTTAAATTACTTTACTAATGGAATAATCCAACATATAAGGTTTAATATAGAATAAATCCAAATATAAATTTCATTTAATTTTTATATTTTTTTACCTTATATTATTTTTCATTGAATCTATATTAATTTGGAAGATTTTCCTTGAGAAATAATTAATAATGTTTTAGAAATTTTAGAAATTTGAAATGTATCCTTTCCCACCCTTATAATAGGAAACCACATTATCTTAATTCATCACACCATTTTGACCCATATAGTTGTAATAAAAACTACCCATTAAAAAAACACTATCTATTTTACATACTTTCTTATGATTCAAGAAATCCCTACTCTAGGTCCTTTAATAACAAATCTAAAGGAAGTCTAACGAAGAAGATGCAATTTTCACTACCGACTCTTTAAAGCTTATTTATTATCTTACTTCCTATAAATGTGTTATAACAATAATAAAATAATAAATCCAGTATCATAATTATAATTAGATGTTATTATGATAATTTTACAACCATATTTTATCTTGTTTCGAACATATTAGCATAAAAAATCAATGATCGGGTGTATATATATTTTTCTATCTCCACGTAGCGATGTAATTATTTTTTTTTATCTCCACTATGAATGGATGTTTATAAATATAAATCTAATGAATAAAAATTCTATTAAAGTAAAAAATATTCTTATGGAATTATAATATCATTTATAACATCTTACCTCCCAATCCTTTAGGAAATGAGAACATCACCCGAGCGTACATGTGGACTACTACCTCAACAATGGGATGGGATCCATTTTCCCTTTATGATTTTCATAAGGATATATTCATTTAATATATAAGAAAAATATTAAAAAATTAAACATTTAAATGTGTATTAATATTTATAATTCTCACACATCATCTAGAGAAAATTGAAAACAATGTTCAGGTATACATACTGCATTAAGAATCCATAAATGGTGTAATCTATTTTATTATATCTATTATTTATGGTTAATTATAAATATGTATATATAAATATATATTTATTTAATATATTTTACATTATTATCTTTAATAATTATATAGAGTTGGTGGAAACATTAACATATTACAAGTTTAAAAACTACTAAACCATATTATTCAGTATAAATTTAGCAATTATCACATCAAGCGTTGAATTTGTCAAAATCTACTATTAAATAGGTGTAAAATATTAAAAGTAAATCATATATGGTATAATATATATATATATGAATGGTTTGACAATATAATTCTAATATATCATTATTTATTATAATAGAGGTTATCACACACATAAATGATTTTGGAAATAAGGTTATGGATTTCGTCATTATTTCCACATCATTTTTGACAAAAATGATATTGTACACCTTTTTAGTTTTTTCCAAGACAATAAATACCCTTTATAGTATTTAACATTAATATCTATTGATTACAAATTATTATTGATTATTTTCAAGTATCACTTTCATGAGAAATATTAATATTAAATATGTTCTTATTTTATTTTTTGATGAGGTATATTTTTCAACCATGCCAACATTATTAAAAATTATTTTAAAATTTTTGATTCCTATTCTAAAATATTTTTTAATATATTTTAGTGTAGCATTTATTTTTTACATGTTTTGAAAGGAATATTTCTAATTTATGTTAAAAAGATTATTTTTAAGTTTATTTACAAATAGTAAAAATAGGGAAATTATTTAATGTATAGGGGGTTAACAGACATTAGCACTATCATTATCATTTTTTAACATTTACATTATTATAAAACATTTAAATTATTTGTGAAGGAAAATATTTTTGAAAAATTATTTTCAATTTTTCATTTCCATATTAAACAATTCTTTAAAAAATTGATTTTATTATTGTCTACTTTTTTGATAGACATATCTCATCTCTAGATTAAATTTTATGTATAGTATTATTCTATTGATATATTAACATTATTATTATTTCTGGATATTACACCACTATTATATATAAATATTCTCGGTATCATGAATTTGATTATTTCCTAAGCCAAATACAATTTTTACGTAAGCTATTTTACTACAAAAGTAATTTTTTAAATATGATAATACATGTCAAATATTTATTAGTTAATTGGAATGTATATTATTCTAAAATAAATATTTGTTATAAATCAAATTAATCATTCAGTATATAAGGAATGAGTAGAACTTATAGTGATGTGTGTGGATTAGTAATAGATATCCCCCCGATCCACTAGTAAGACTAATGAGTTAAATAAATAAAATGGTATTAAATGATTTTTTGGTGTATGCATAGAAGTGATTTAAATTTTATTACTATATAAACACGATGAAAAATATAAGATGATTTATGAAATCATGAAATCAAATATTTATAATTTCTTTCATTGGTAATTTATTTATTATTACCAATGAGGTTACTGTATTGATTTATCAATGCCTTCATTTTTATGTTATATATTAAGTGGAATGTATTTTTAGTTAATTATTTTTTCATATTGATTATACCTTATTCAATCTTAATAGAAGCCAATGTAATAAACCCTTAATAAGAATATGAGATCACCCTTTATATTTCCACTTTATTAGTGAATTTATATGAGATTCAAGGGTTTCTTAAATTTTCATTTGTTATGTTTTATATTTTATATTTAATTTAAAATAGGAATCATGTATGTATCTAGTCAGCTAATAATACTAAACTATTTTGTCTTTTGTTATGTGAAAACATTTATTACATTGAGATATAATAATTTCACTTCAAGCTGTGGGTTACTAGTGTTGGTGATGTTATTGTTGGTATTAGAGAATGTTCCAAAGAAACCATGGGAATTTGATTTCAAATAAACATAATTTTCATGGGAATTATAATAATCTACTATAATATATTAGAACATTTACTATTATAGGGTCTCTTTTTATCTCTCAAAATATTCATGATTATTTGGATCAACCTCAGTGATTGTCATTTTTTAGTGATGGATCCTATATAATGAAATGGAATCAACACACGAAACTAAAATTAGATATTTACCAATTGATAAAGAAAATGAAGTTATTATTGTAACCTATAAAATAATGGATATACATCGTGATATTTCTTAGTTTCTAATGAATAATCATTCAAAAATAGATAATACGATATTCACACAACATGATTAACCTAATTTTGATCACTTCATGTGATATAAGAACAAATTTTGTAATGAAACAACTTATCCATTGGTATCTAAAAATGGATTATGTCTAATAAGAAGATAATACTGATAGTGGAATGTACTAAAAGTTAATAGATTTCTCTGGATGATTATTTTTTGAATGGATACATAAATTAATGTTTTTCATTTTCAATTAATAATAAAAAAGCTAATGAAATTCAATGCATGTAACATAGAAATTTTAATGTTATATATTTCGATAAAAACATTCTTCATGAGAAATGAGATAATATGGAAAGAAAATTCCACAAAAAAATATAGATATCAGTTGATTATAATACTTTTTATAAGGAAAAATATTCAATATTTTAATAGAATTCATCAGAATAATTATATAAACTAGAAGGTATAATTGATCATTTCATTGATGAGATTTGATAATTGTTTCGAAACATTTTTAATCATACAATGATATGATATGATGTTCCATTAAAAAGGAGATATAATTATAAATTTCATATATTTGGAAATGAAATAAATAAAATAATAGAATGACTGAGAAAAAATTAAATAGATATGAGAAGAAGGAGAATAAATTATTGATAAAACATCCCACATGTGAAAATTTCTTAATAAATCACCCTAATACATGATTTAATGTAATTTGAATTTAGTTCATGAGGGTAAAAAATGGCCATTAAGAGCATAAATGAAATGGTAAAAAACAATCGTGGAATGTTTAAGGTTTAAACTATAAATAATTGGGGAATTATATTAACCAATATCCCAATTTCATGTGAACGTACCACATAAGAATCCAAGGGGAGTGGTAAAATAATATATTATTATATTTATTGAAGTGGAATAATTTAAGTGTTTTAATGGGGTTTCAATAATTGTATTTTAGAATAGTTTCATCTGTGATATAATTGTTATAATAACCATGAAACATATAAGTATTGTACTATGATGGTATTTCACATATGTAATTGAAATCATATACAATATGTTATTGATGACAATGAATTTCTATTTAGTGATAAAGCTATATATTTAAAAATTACATGAACATGAGATATATAACTCTGATGTTGAGTAAAAATTATTATTTGGGATAAAAAAGATGATTGGTATTGATTAACTAAATTATATAGTGATAACTATGAAATTGCAATTGGATTTGATGATAGTGTTATTTAGGTTATCTTTTCTAATGTTAACTGAAATTAAAGATTTGTGAACATAGTCATTCATTTTGAAAGAAAATATTTTTTTCATATGAGGATATATTATGAGTTATGATTATTTGAATATATTTTTTGGGTTGGGAGAAGAATACACTATTACAGATAATATAACCATTTGGTCTAGTCTTTAATTTTATGTTAAGTTATTTATTTTCCATTTCAATGTGGGATAAAGATAATCATTGTGGTTAAAATTTTATTCATTAAAATGGTTATTTTTTAGTTTATATTTATGGCAATATAAAAATTATATTTCAGTTTAGTATCTAAATTCTATTCATGATGTTCTACTGAACGTAATTAAATTATTAGATTATATATGACTTATCATGAGAATTAATGATATTTTTCAGATTCTTCATTGGTTTAAAATATATATAACCATGTATTATAACATGTGTTTTCATACGAATTATTTATTTTAAAAATGTAATTAAATGTTGGGAATTTATTAAAAATGGTATGAGATAAACATTAGGGGTAAAATAATTGCTAAGGATGATTTTATTAAGGATATTTTGGATTTTGGGGATTTAATTTGTGGACATATATTTATGGATATTTTTTTAAATGTAATTATGAAGTAAAATATTTTATTTATTATTATAAATTAATTTAAAATTTTGAAATTATCTTACTTTTTGTTAATAATTTATATTTAGATAAAAATTTAAATAACTTAGCAATATATTGTTATTCTTTTATGGATTATCTGACCTGTTATAAGTTGATTTTAATGATATATGAAATAAAATTTAACATTCAATAATCATTATTTGGAAGAAGGAAGATATGGTGGTGGAATTTGATGAAGGGACAAAATACTACTTTTCAATAAATTATATTTCCATATGTTCTAATTCAATAACATAATATAACTCCTCATCTCTAAAAAAAAGATCCTAATAAAATTATATCCTATTATGATAATTACTGATGAATTTTTGCTCTTAAAACACATAAAAAATAGGGTTTTTTTGTTATTAAATATATCCATACCAACTTATATATAACACTCTATTAGTAATATGGAGTTACTTTTAACCTTCATGTCCATCTAATATCTTCCCATTAGTCTGTTCTTTCTGAGAATCCTTTTTTTGTGTTATTTCAGTTGAGCTTTGTATTTCACTTATCCTCTTTTGAAGAGGAGGTTCTATTACCTTTTTTAAGGTTATAGGTTTTCCCTAACAAATTTTAAAATGTAAACCCCATGATTACTTATAAAATATTAAAACATTTGAGGATGCAATTTAGTAATGGGGGAGAATGTAACACCAAAGGATATTTTAAAAAACCTTTGTTTCAATGACATATACCACATGAAACACTAAACATAAACGATGCACAAAATATTACAATTTTAAAAATTAACATCAAAACATACCCATTTAATATGAGGGTACTAATATGGTTTACCACATTTTGAATATATATATATATATATATATTATTTATAACATATATGTAGTGAATTTTACCAAAAACAATTTGTAATTATAAAATATTTTTTATTTAAAAATGATTATAAATTTTTTGTTGTAATTATAATTAAAATTTTAAAATTGTATTATTTTTATTTTATTTTTAAAATAATCATAACACTGTTGAAATATTATTAAATTTAATGATTTTTTTGAAATGAATTTTTATTGTTAAATAGTAAAAAATATGAATTTTCAATTACTATTAGTTTTTTTGTGGAATTATGTGACCAAATAGGCCATTTATATTTTGTATTTTATATTATTAAAATATATTATACATTTTATCTTAACTAATCCTATTTGAATCAGCAATTTCTAGGTTTTATATATATGTTGATTTTCACAATTAAAATAAATTTTTAAAAAATGTGTCTTCATTGCAATAAATGATATTATATTTAAAATAATTTATGAATTTTCTTTAAATTGAATCATATAAATGGGAAAAAATATTTTGTATAAGGAGGATCAAATTTTTTAAATAGTGCCCATTTGTTTTTAGTTGTTATGAATAGTGATGACTGTAAAATTTTAACAAATCAGTAAATGGTAAATTAGGTAATTAAGGTTAAAAATAAAATTATAAGGAATAAAAAATAAACCAAATAAATTCATTTAATTACATATTTTATTTATTCTTCTATAATCATATTATAATCTAATATAAATCATTACGTATCCATTGTATCATGCTAATTAAACTCACATTATTTTCTTGACAAAAATACTGAAATGTAACTATATTTCTGGTAAATTATTTTATATAATAAAAAAAATTATTTGAAGGAATATATATGATAATATTGAACATAAATATTATTTTTATCTTATTATTTTACTTTTAGTTTTTAGTAATTGAATAATTTTCCAAAATTCATACACAACACTGATATATTATTATTTTAATTAATAGAAAAATAAAATAAATGATTTAATATAATATTGGTAGGAACACAATATGATTTAGTTATAGTGTCCCAAGAGTTTTATAGATATATATTAAATATGTTATTTATTTTGTAATTCTATATTTTAATTTTAATTATTTTACAAAGTCTATAAACTCAAATAATTTTTTTTTTCAAAAATTACATTATTGATATTCAATGAAAATAATATTTTATTTGATAATATTTAAATCAAAAAAATTTAAAGAGGGCATAAGGGATAATATATGGTCAAATATAACATCCTATATCATATTTTGATCTAATTATTACCATTAATGTAAAATAATAACCCTTACATACTTAAAATTTCTAAACAACATATAAAATTAAAATTGGTAAATTGAGGGAAAAAATAATAAGATTGGGTTTATAATAACCCCATAACTTGTATAAATTTAATTATCTATATTTATTTTTACCACAACCTATTTTCACTTAATTTTCTTTTATTTTTAATCATTTTACATGATAATGACTTAATTATATTTTAACATTTTTTGAAATTCCAATTGTTTCCTTTATCTACCATATAAATGACATCTATTTCCCTTAATTCATCAGAGCTTTTTGATTCATATAAATCACCCAATCCCTTTCTAGTACTCTTCTAACCATCCTAATTGAATTTATATATGGTCTTACATTCAAAAATATCAACCCAAGGACCCCTAATATGAGATCTAAATGAAGTATATAGTATTAGAAGAAATTGTATTTACCGATCCATTACCATTTATTTCTTCCTCCACATCCTCTTCATGTTTTGAACGTGACCAAAAATAATATATACAATATCAGAAATATACTGATATGCTAGTTTTTATTAGACAACCATATTCTCTTTATTTTAAATTCTTTAAAAAGAATATAAATCACTCATGCATATTTTTGGCCCATCATCACCATGAAGCTGTGTATTAAGTATTTCAACACCACGTTGAAATGATGGTAATAATTTTTTTTGAGTGAAAAAATTTTAAATTAATTTTTTTTTTGAAAGACCCATGATACATTCATAAATTTGATAGTTAGGGGTGTATTCCACTTAAAATCCTTCTATTTGACTACTCACAGGGTCCAAAAAAATATAGAGTAAAATAATGACCATTCGAAGTTGGGTTTTATATTTACTCGAATAAAATTTTTAGAAGGTATTAATATTTCATATCACATTTATCCAACTTCATACCTCTTCAAACATTTCAAAAAACAATCATCCTAAAAATGAATATGTTTTTTGATCAGTGAGGTAAATACAAACCAACTATGAACTAAAACCATTTTAGATCCCCATTGTATGGCTCCTTTATGTGGAACCTTTACTGAGACACTTTTTTGAGACCCTATGTGGAACCCCTTTATGATGACCATTTGTAGAGACCCTTATCTAGGGCCCATTATGGATGCCCTTTTACAAGGACCCATTATGAGACCCCATTGGGTGGTCCCTCTGTGGAGCCCCATTGTGGTTTCCCGAGTTCAAAGACAATTTATATAGCCCCCTATGTGGATCCCCCTTTGAGAGGAAACATAGTGAGGCCACTATTTAGAACACCATTATGGATCCCTCTTTATCAGTTCCATTGGTGAATCCCCTATTCTGTGACCCTGTTTTTGAGCCCCCTTTGGGAATCCCATTGGTGGATCCCCATTTTGTGGAGTCCCATTGTGGATCCCATTTGTGTGAGCCCTTTGAAAATACCTTACACAACCAACCCTATTTTTATGGTGTTTGAAGTTCTAGATGTACTATTATTCACCAGTACCTATAAATATTAACTCACATTTCAGTATCTGGGGGTCCAAAACATTGACACAAGGGTAGAATAGAACCTCTTCAACACTGATCCTACACAAACACACCAAGAATGACTCTAGTAAAATTACAGAATTAAGAACATTAGAGGTCCATTGATAAGTAATCTCGTCAATCCCCTCTATAATGTAATCCCATCTATAATCATTTAAATGCTAGATTCGATGAAAATAGGAGATCTTTTTTTGTTCAAGCAGTTATTTTATTCCCTCCCCAATAGTGAAATGATCAATCCATAGTGTATTATGTAACCATACCTATGTGGACAAGCTATATATCATGCCCTATATGGAATAACTCATTCATTAACTACTATGTGAACTATCGATTGAACAATTCTATGAGGACACCCTCATTCATGATGTTCTATTCTTCCACCATATGGGAAAACGTTATGCGACCACCATCCTTCACTAAGATATACGTGGATTTCATCCTTCAAGAAGCATTACATGACATATGGTCTATTCTATAGGAGTGCTCCACTTCACACATTCTTGAGTTCACATATAGGATTTGGTCCTTTCCATTTGGTTTAATACTTTCCCGACCATCAATGAAGCCCATGAAAAATATAGAGTGACATCATGAACTTTTCAAGATAGGATGAGGATATTTTTAGTTGCGTCCTATACAACCGCAATGTCCAACACAAAAAATAACTTGATTCTATATAATACGCTCTCTTAATTACAATGACTCTAACGAATAATCATGATTTCTTTCGTGTGTAATGATTTGAGATTCTCATCATTCTTCAAAAACCAGGGGTATCTTCCTAAGTGTAATTTCCTAACCAAATATCAAAATAACTATGAGTTTGGAGTCAACTCATGGTTATATAAACATGGGAATCCCCTTATGATTATGACCCAAGAAAAAACTCAAATAAATTATACTGATATTCTCTTCATGGTTCCAAACTCATTGGAATCATTCCAATTTAAATCCTCAATCAAAATCCTTCAATCATGTTTTATCACATTACTTTATTTTGTGTTCTTTAACCCATTTATATGAGTACCCATTCATTGGAACTCTTTGTGGGTTGTTCTTGGTACTTTATCAAGCCTTTTTTTAAGGTTTCATGTATTTTTCATGGTTTTCACATTGTTTTCTCATGGTTATGCAAAGTGTGCAACCTGGGTTTCATGGTTCACATGTTTTGACAATGTGAGAAATATTATGCAATGTTTGAGCATATTTTTCATAGCGTTTAAACAATATGTGAAACCTATTGCATGGTTTTTATATGGTTATCACTAACTGTGTAACATGGCCTAGGAAATAATAAAAATGGTAATTACTATTTGGAAAATTTTAATTAAATTTCTAAAACCCTCCTTATTGTCCTTAAACCACTCTTACTGAAGCCTAAATCAATTCATTGGATTTCGGGAGCCCTTTGCTGGCACTTTGGCTCCCCAAACCACATATATTGGACGATTAAAGCACCAAACAAAGTAGAGACGTTCTATTTTAGTTATTTCCTTTCTTCTTGATAATAGATCTCCTTTATTCTCTTTATTATCCTTACAAAATTTTATGATAACATTTTTTTGGATTTTTGTATATTATTATGTGATATAGGATCTAGGACTCATTTTCTCTCCCCACAAGATCAATCTTCTTAGATCATGTGACATCCATCAAAGGTAACACATTCTGGATTCATTTTGGTAGGATTCCTTATATTCTATCTAGTTGTTTCTATGCCTTACAGTCGATTTTTATTCATTTTTGTTTGATAATTCATAGATACATGTTTTTTAAAATCTAAAATATATTCTAAAAAAATTTTCCATTTAATTCCCTATAAAATAATCTTGGAATACGTAATAAATTTAATGTCTATAATATTGACATCTAAAACCTTTTTTGAATTTTTTTAATACCATGAGTGTTTGTATTCATCTTCAAGTTGACTTTAAAAAGTGTTATGGTGAAATTGAGGGCTTTAGCCCGATATTTGAATTATTAAATGAAATTCATTAATATTAATTAAATGAATTGAGCTATTTGATATTTTATAAATATTTTGAAATGATTGAATTTATTAAATTGAAAAGAACCCCATTTTAATTATTTTTACCTTGATTTGGAATCAGGGTTTACGGGATATTCTAAATATATTATTTATTCACACTAAAAGATGGTGCGACCCATGTTTAGAAATATATTAAAAACTTTTAAATTAATAGTACATCCTTTTAATTCATTAGGATTTCCGTGGAATAAATGATTAATTTAAAGGTGTGATTGTTTTTTTATAATAAATTATAATGTTATGTAGGTACTGCTACCCTTTTGAATACAGAAATGCATTAATGGGTTTTAATTGAAATTGTTAATTCTTGGTGGCCTATTCTAAACATTATGATAATTATCCCATGTTATAATCCCTTTAAATTTTACTTGTATAATTCCTAAAATTATTGTTTATTTGGGAGTTCAAAAATTGAATTATTACTTTGAGAGTGTTTTGGGTTTAGGGTGAGATGTTCATAATAAGGATACTGAAGTCATCCTTTTAACATTTTTATCTCAAATCTTCCATTGAATAGTCATCATATCTTAGATAATTATAAATGATAACCTAGATATATGTATCATTAGAGGAATCACATCCTTCTCGTGGATTAATAGAGAATGTGAAAGGATCATGGTATAGAAATGGGGCTAGTAAATCAAGTGTGCATGGAAATATTTGGATTTGGCCCCATGAGACTATAAGTAAGCCTATAATTTGGACATGTTGTATTTTTATTAGCTATTCTGATAGGGACTCACTATCATACCATGTATATGCCTATTGCATCCATTTACATTACCTCGACACATGATATCATTCATTGTCACTCATCAGAAGCATATTTTCCTTGTTTTTAAATTTATTTTTATTATTCACCTTGAATATATTGTATTTAATCTTGTTTCTAATTCCACATATGTTGAATATTATCATATTTTCTCAATTATTTATGTTTATCTTATAAAATGGAATTAAAACAGTTTCAAGAGAATGTTTATTTTTAAAAATGTTAAAATAAACTGATTTAGCGTTCTAGTTTCATAAATGATTCTTAAATGTCCAAATAAATTTTTAAACTATTTTTAACATTATTATTTTTATTCCACATTTATGATAATTGAATTTTATTTTATTTAACTTCTCATAATCTTTGGTGGAATCAGTATTGGCTCTTTACCTCACACCCAGCTTGTACCTTTTGGTGTTTGTAGCCATTTATTAGCATATAGAATGTGTCCATGACCTCACCTTCCATTGTGGGTTCAGGAATGGTAGATCAAGGGTGGGTTACTTGGGACATAGTGGGTGGTATTCAACCACTATGAGGTACGGTTTTTTTGTTATATTCTACCTTCAATTTCTTTAGTTTCTATCTATACATTGATTTTTAGGAATTTATTGATATATATCTGATGATGAATCCACATTGTAATGCTTTGTGGAAATATTTTGTGGGTGAAATAATTATGAATGTTTATTAACTGATGCCCAAGTACTTTTCCCCAGCCTATATAGATCAATAATGCTCTTCGAGTTACTGGTGAGTTAACTCGGATATTGGATTATATGGTATTATAGGTTGGTTCGTATACAATGATTTCAAAGCCAGTCTTTCCAAAATGGAAACACATAAATTTTAAATCCTTATGTTTTTTGAGGTGATCCATGTTATAAAAAACATTAATAATGTCTAGGGACTAAAGTGGTCGTCCTTCAGATGGTTCTTTATCACAACACCTTCATGATGAGACTTGATTTACCCTGGTTTTGGGGATTTTAGATTATGTTTGTGTTTTTGGTTTTTTGATGATATATTATATTTTTTTTCCAAATGTGAATCCCTTTTTTGGGGAATCTTTTATGAGTTTTTTAACTATAATGTAAAGATGAAAATACTCGCAACATGATTTTACAATTTGGAAAACTGTGAGGAAGCATTGTGGATGAATTGGAAATCCGACAACGAATAGTTTTGAGGTCAGTGTGTATGTTACTATCACATAATACGAAGACATTTACCATTATAACCAGATTATAAACATGAAAACTTATCCATTTTACTACAAATCATGTTAATTATGTGAGGTTGGGTATCCGAGTTAGGGATGTGGGTTGTTTCATGCTCTTACTCTGTTGATTCCAATTTAATATCTGTTTAATAATATAAAATCCCTTATAATTTTTTTTTGTAAACATGTCTTTTATTTTTCATTGATAAATTTTTACAATGAACAAAATTTTTTATTATAAAATGTTTTGTTTGATAGAATATGTATCTTAGACACATTTGAGATGTCATAAAACAATGATTTAAGAAGGAATCTTAGTTTGTAATGGTTTTAACAGAGGAATGGATATGATTAATAGAAAATGGTATTAAATGTTTCTAAACCAGGGAATAATTAACAACTACTTGAAATGGTTTTGCGAGAAAATTGATTTATCTATACATATATTTATCAGTTTTAATGAAAATAGAAATGTTTTAATGATTTTCTAATTCTTTTGTCCTCTGAAATCAATGTTGTTTGGATTAAAATGGGTTAAGAAATTGTTTAAAAACAACATTTCTATGTATGATTTATACTTGATTCTTTAGTTTATATATCTATGTTTTGTATTGTTCAAAATTTATCCAAAATTTTCCAAAAGGAATGATAGAATGTTTTTCTAATAGTCCAGTCCGCGAGTTAATTCTTCATGTTTTCTAGAAATAGAATCCCTTGTTAATGACTCGACATAGAATCTATGTTAGGTGGTGGATACTTTTACCTTCTATCCTTTCAACCACATTCTAAAATTCTTTAATTGTAGTCCACCTTATTATAATGGTGAAAAAAAGTTCTCCTTAGGCAATGCAGTGGCTTCGAGAAGTTATTGTGATCTTTGACACTCCCAAGAATCCTAAATCTCTAAATGTCAAGTCTATCTAGTATTTCTTTTATAGACTTGGACAAGATTGGTGGTTAGTTTTTATTTAAATATTATATTTATGAAATAATATATTATAAAATATTAATTTAAACATTCATTCCATGGAAGTAACCATAGGGTGTTTAGAGGAATAATTTTTCTTATTTCTTGTGTTTCAGTCACGATTAGCTATCAGTTGAGATGTATGAAAAGATGTTCTCATGTTTGGTATTTTTCAAATTTGGTTATGCTGGTAATGAATTAAGTTGGCTAACAATTTAAGAAAAATTGTTCCCCTGGAATATATATCCTCAATGCACGTGGAATGTTTGATATTTTTTCAAGGATTCGTGAAAAGGATTTTTCAGATGAAGTGGATACAGAATAATAATAGGAATGGCTAAATGCCATATTCCTAGTTTAGAAAGTTCAATATCCGTAGGAAAATAATAGTACTTCCATGTGGTTCCATTGTGAAGAATTTGGTCGTTCTATGAAGTTGTGTTCAAAATATTCAAGAATTTTTTAATTGTGTGGCCACCTAGGTCACATTATCTTGTTTAGTATGATGGGTGATGGGAAATAAAATTTCCTATCAATAATATTAGAACATGGCTGTGGGGAAACAAATTCTTCTTGATAATTGGCATATATTCATTGTCCTTGTAGTGATGCTTTTGGCATAGGGGAAGAGCTTCATGTTTCCAATATTAAAAGTTCATCTATATTATTTTCAATGTGGAAGTGGAACAATTTTAAGTTTTACACATTATGGATTATGTAATTTTGGGAACCTTTTATTCTATAGTCTTTCTTATGGTATCTTGTGGAACATAGTTTCCGTAATTTCTAAATTAGTTATATCATAATGGTTTCCTATTCATGATATATTTTCTATTGTTCACTGTCCTTCCTCTTGTTTAAACGTTAAGGTTGGTTCCCAATTTTCATTTGTCAAATAATATCCCTTGTGAATATGTATTTCTATAGTGTTCCCTACCCCTAATGTGTGATATCTTTCGGTTTGGACCGGGATAGGCCATTGGAATTTTCTTTGGTAATTAGGATGATATAGATCTTTATAGGAAAAGCTCACTCTGGTTCTAGATTTTGAGTTAATAAGATCGTTGAGGTATGAGGCATTGTTTCAAAAATCATAGTTTACCGTCATGTACATAATATAGGTAAAATGAATTTTAGTTATTTTCCATGATTGTGGAAGTTTTATCATAGATTTTTCTCCTTATTGATTCGGTGAAGTCTCTTTTGTGGCTCAACATGACATTACTATCTTATGTTACATTGTTTTAGTGAATCCTTAAATGGTTCTAAGTCCTAGGCTAGGTCTTAAATCTATCTCTTCCTTGGATACATATGATAACATTTATGTGTTTGTCTTTAAGTTTTGTGTTGTTATCCACTTGGTTAGTCTCACTTCTTGACCATAGATATTCACCCATAGGGTGAGTGAGAGTGTTCTTATTATGTTATCTTATTTTATCTTTTAGTCATTATGCTTTCTGGTGATGGATAGTCCCATGGTGTAAGGGATGTATCATCCATTTAATTTTTTATGTGTTTTCACCAATAGATTTTATTACCAAATTTTTTTATCACATTTTATATTTTTTTAATTTTCTAGATCATTTTTAATGGTTTTAGAGCCTTTACATGGTTTTCACAAAGTTTGTACACGGTTAACCAATGTTTCTAAACCCAGATTCATGGTTTTTGTATGGTTTTCACATGGATAAACAATGTGCTAAACGTTTTCCATAGTTTCTTGATGGTTTGTGCTTTTTTTAGATAATGTTTTCATCCTATTGCATAGTTTTTGAATGGTTAGTACTAATCATGTGACTTGGCCCATAAAATTATTATAATAGTAACTAATGTTCCCACATATGTAATTAAAATCTAAAAACACAACTAATTTTCCCTAATCACATACGAATCAAAACTGAATTGATTCATTATATATTGGGACCACATCATTTGAATTTTGGATCCCCAATACACATCTCTTATGGATCATGGCACCAATTAAAGTGGAGATATTTTCTTTTGATGAGTTGTTTTCTTATTGATATTATATATCCCTTATTATCATGATTATCCTTCCTAATGGTTATGAAGGACATGTGGTTTTTTGGATCATGGTAAATTGTTGTGGGATATTGGATATAGGATCTAATTAATCTTCCTTAAAGATATATCTTCTTTGATTTGGTTATTTACATCGAAGGTCTCATCCGGGATTCATTTAGGTTGGATTTATAATATTCCATGTAGGTTTTTCTTTGATATTACCTCATTTTGTGATAAATGTTTGAGTGATAATTCATGGATACATGTTTTCTAATTTGAACCAAATTTTCAATTATGTTTCTCTATTTAATTTTATATAAATACTTCTATGAATATATTCACATAAAATTGAATATGGAATTAATTGAATTGGAATAATTTTTGTATCTGTATCATTTTTATGAATGATTTAAATTCCATGTTATTTTATATATTTTCAATGAACTGTTAAATAGAGTTTTGGTGAAATTTAGTGCCTTGACCCATGATTTAATTTATTAAATGAATTTTCAGGATTTTATTTTTTTGAATTAAACTTTTATTTTCTAAATTTAATAATATTCTTGAATTTACTAAATGACCAAGAACCCCTTTGAATAATTTCACCCTTTAAAAGAATTGGTGTTCTTAGGGTATTTTAAATAAATTATTTATTCACATAGAAATATAGTGTCAACCCGTGTTTATAAATATTTTAGATCCTCTTAAAATAATAACACTTCAATTGAAGCATTGTGATATGAAGAGGGTATTATTACCCTTTTGAATATTGAATTGTATAAAATGTTTTAAATTTAAATTCATATTCCTTGAGGCCAGGTAAAATATTATGATAGTTCCCAAATGTGATAATCTCTTAATGTTAACATGTTATATTATTATACTTCCCATTACAATGGAAATTTAAAAAGGGGTTATTTACATTGAGAGTGTATGGGGTGAGAGTTATATGTTAATGATAAGGATCATTGTGTGGTCCTTGAAACTTATTTATCTCACCCCTAATTATGAAATGTAATGGGAACCTGGATTGTTAGATTTGTTGACATAGATATTTGATTCACTATCAGACTCACACCCATCTAGTGGTTCCATAGAGAACATGAAATCATAAGCCATAGACGTGTAGTTGGGAATGTGGGTATGTGTGGAAATAGTTATTGTTTGACCTGTGAGACTAGATTTATGACAACCAATTGTTAATGTTGTATTTTGATTAGCTATTCAATGGTGGACCCACTATAATACCTAGGTTGTACACATGAAGTCCATATACTTGATATTGATACAAGATAGCATTTTTTTCCCTATTTGGAATATGAGTTTCTTGCTTGTTTCATTAATTATTGTTATGAACCTTCACTCATTGGTATGAACTCTTATTTGAGATTCAATTTCAAGTTCATATTCTCATGTTTTATTGATTTTCTGACATTATCTTTGGAAATGGTTTTCAAATATTTTATGAAATTGTTCATTTTATAAAATGGTAAATTGTGGTCATGTTCTTGGGTGACCATGGGTGGTTGACTTTTGACATGGTAGATAGTCATGGACAACCGAGAGGGAATTATTGGTTGTTTTGATATTCTATCAGTTAATTTGTTTTCTCTTTATATTAGGATTTGTATGTATTAATTGATATATATCAAATGATGCTTCTCTATTTTATTTTATCATTTTAGTGTTTTGACTGAGATATCAGTCCCAATTGTTATTTATAGATGTTGAGGTGCCTGTAACTAGCCTGTGGAGATTAGGAACACTCTCTTGTTCATTTGTCAATAGTGTTGTATATCCCATTAGGTTTTCATTTTGGTAGACTTTTTACAAATAATTAGGAGTTGATATTCCCATCATATTTAATAAAATATTTGAATTATCCATGGTGTAATCCCCAAAAAAATCTAAAATAGTTGAAATTGAGATTATCCTCGTGGTTCTTGAAACATGGGAATCCTCATATGTATAATACCCAACCAAAACTTTATATCGCTATGGGATATTATTATTCTCGAGGTCACAAAAGCATGGTATCATCCTTGGTGTAATCACTAATCCAATCCTCCAAATCACCAAAACATGTGATTCTTCTCATGGACCCAAAAAAATAGAATCCTACCTGGTGTAATACCCATAAAAAATCTAAAATTCCTTATGATGATATTATCCTCATTGTTTTATAAACATCGGAATCCTCCTTAGTATATTCGCCAACCAATATCCTTGAATAACTATGACATGATTTTTTTATTATGGATCCAAAAACATGGGAATCCTCTTAGGTGTATGACTCATCCAAACCTCTAAATTACCATTAGTTGATATTATCCTCATGGTTATTGAAATATAGAAATCAAATTATATGAATTCCCCAACCAAAATACCAAATTACACATAAATTGAGACTCTCCCTATGGCTCCACAAACATGGGTATCCTCTTAGGTGTAATCCCACCAAATCACAAAATACATTGTTGGCATCTCATGCAATGTGACATGTCATACACTGTAAATTTTTTCTCACACCGATCATGAATCATTTGGGTTTAGAGAATTATGATGAACATGCCATCTAAATTAAGGGCATTTATCTATTATAAGACTCTAATCAGGTGTATGTACAAAACATCTGAACTAAATTGTCTCTAATTCTTAACCAAATTTGATGGATAGTAATCCCACATGAAATAAAAAACAAACACCGTAAAGAAAACATAATATTAACTGGGAAATATTTCCAGTCGACTCATATAAAACCTAGGAGGTAAGATCCTCACATGGTCACTGGGCCACTTCCTCATATTTCACAGGCTACCCATGACCATGGACGTTTTTCTTAAACATCCTTGTCACGTGATGTTAAACTTTACAGTTTGTTCCCTATGACATGAAATTAAATGTTAAGATGTGTCCAGTTAAGTGGCACTAGAATACATGGGTTCAGATTCCTTTCCCAATGATATAATTAAAGCTCATCTCATGAGCACATTCCCAACATAAAAATACCTACCTTAATCATGGAATATAATAAACTATAGAGGGACCAACTAGCTGACAATAAAAATTGTTCATAAATTAATAGGATAATTATGGGGAACCACTATAGGTTTACATAAGATACATGGACTCAATCAGATCATTTGTGCATAGAATACCTATCCACCACTATGATATTCGAATGATTAATAAATAAATATTAAATAAATCATAGAGTCTTAATGTGGGAAATAATTCACCATAAAAAGGTGTGATGAGACCGATCTCCCATCTGCTTATCCTATAATTGTGAAAAGTCCTTATTAGAGAATTCTAAGTTACTACCTACCTTTGGAATACAGGTATACATCAAGTATAAATGAGTACAGATGTGAGATCATGGATGTAAAAGATGGTTTGATTAATTTTTATGATAATTATTAATAGGTATGTCTCAAAAATTATAATATCTGATATACCCTCTAACATCCAATCTCTTCAAAGAGGATTTTTTCTCTCATGAATCAATGTAGACTACCACCTCCACCAGGTGATTTGATATATTTCTGATTTTTTCTTCACTAGATGTAAGTAAAGATATATTTTATGAATACATATGAAATTATTTATATAATAATTATCCTGTAATGGGGAATTATTATTTATCATTATTTCTTTTATCTATAAAAATTTGAAGATAGTATTCATTTGTACGTATGGTCTACCATCACAATAAATAGTGTATTTTATTTTTCTATCTCAATATTATAATAATAATTATATACATATATAATATAAATATGATATTTATATTTTGAATAACATTCAGGAGATTAAAGAACAAGGATCAGTGTTTACTTGAAAAATCAACGAAAATGAAAAGCTTGTAGGATAGACGAAATGGTTATTAGACTAAAGGATTAATTTAATAATTAATTGTGATTAAGTTTCAAGAAAATATAAAAATTCATATAAGGTGTTAGACAGACAAATATGTATCAATAATAAATGTATCATAATAATACATAAATATTTATGAGGTTTAAACTCATATGAAGGAATTCAGTTTAGAGGTATGAGATTTTGATTGAATTTTTACATTGTTGAGACTAATTATGTATTATAAACCTTTTTTACTTCTTATGGTATGTACAATGACCTTTTTAGGTATTTAACTTGTATATGTATTTCTTAAATATTACTACATATTCAATTTATGTCACCCTTCTAATAGGAATGTTTGAATTAAAAGTTGATCCAATCACACTTTTTGATTGAGTATAGATCTCAATCAAGTCCTTGTTTTTAAAAAATATTTTAAAAATGTTATTTTTTATTTAATCTAATAATTTAGTAAGGATATATTTTTTTATAAGAAAATGATGAATTTATTTTAATGTAATATTTATATTATTTTTCAAAATGGTTATTTTCAACATCATTACCAAAAGTCAAAAGGGATATTTTATCATAAAATGTGTGAACAAACATTCCCCCCATAATAACCATTTTATTACCTTTAGATTATTCAATATTATATTAATTATTATTTAAATGAATCTATTGTTGAAAAATTATTTGAAATTATTTTTTCATTTCATCTTTTTTATAAGAATTAATTTTTCTATAAAATATACCATTCCAATGGCCATCTCTTGTCAAATCGTTAACTTCAATGATATATTCCTTATCTTCAAAAATTCACATTATTATTCAAATATTATATCAAAATTATCTTAAATTGAAATTTTATTTTTATCCTATATATGATTATTTCTAAGACTGTATTCCATTTCTACATATAGTTTCTTACTATGATAGTTATTTTATTAACTAGTAAATAACATGGTAAATATGTATTCATTAATCAATATTGATATTTTTTGACAAGGAATGTGGTTTATAAAATAAACTTATCCTTTAATATATGATTAATGAATTGTACATATAGTTATGGGTGGGTTTCGATTATAGATATCCCCTCAATGCATCAACATGTATCATGATAAAAGTTAGTAAGATTTAATTAAATAGTTTTTAGCGAATGCCTACCCATAAATAAAACTCTCATGTAATAATGAATTCATGGTATATATATCATGATAGGTATGGTCATTTTTTCCAATATTAACCATTTAATTTATTGATAATTTAGTTATAATTATCCATGATATTGTTGCGTTGATATTACCCATGTATGTTTTTTATGATTATGTATTTCATTAAATGTAATGTGATTTAATTTATTTACCATCACAAATTTATTATTCATTATTCACACATGTTATAATCTACTATATATAATCCTTTATGTGAATATGAGATCACATTTTTTCCCTGAGGTTTGGAATAAGAAAACATTGAATCGGATTCAATGATTCAAAATAATTTTGTTTCTAATGTTTTATATTTTATTAACAAAGTATAATGGGAGTCATGAATGTTTCTAGATCAACAAGAATATTAATCTATGTGGTTCTTTAAGAGGTGGTCACATTTATTTTGTGATAATGTAATAATGAATCAACTGAAATTGTGTTACTAGAGTTGGATTTGATATTATCATGATATTATTATGGTGAGTTGATTCATTGTGGAATAATATTATGATTCTTTTTGTGACATTAATAAATTTGATTCATTTTGGGAATTCTGAACCTATTTTATTTATTGGAATTATAGAAAGGATTTTGAATTATATTTTCACTATGTAATTAAACCCCCTATCAAGGTTTTAATATTTTAGAGTAATCATAAATTGAGCTATATTATTTTAATATCATTTTCTATCCTACATTTATTTTATAACTAACTTCAATTAATATATTTTACATAGATCTACGGCTGAACCATATTTATTTAAATTGATTAATTTTAGAGATAAATATTTTGATAATCTTTTTCATCCTCCATCCCTTTTCACCTATTTTTATTATTACCCATTATATTAATAAATATTAAAATCTTTGGAAAGGATTTTTATTTGGTATAACAAGGTCAATGGATATAGTTTGTGTGGTGTTATTTTGTGACATAGTTTGTTGGAGGTATTCCATATGAGCTTTCAATAATATTCAATATTGTAATAAATTATTTATAAAATGTTATTAATAACTAGTTTAATATAAGTGATTCGAGGGTTATCATAATTTACATATTTTTTAATGTTTATGATTTATACATATATTTTAATTATTTACTACCATAAATTAAATAGGAATAAAATTAATGATATAGAAATGGTTTTCGAGTTTTAAATATTGTTTATTTTTTTTTATTAATTTTTTATTCATCGTAGTTGACCATATTAAAATAGAAGCCATTTTTCTCATTGTTTTAATTGTTTACCAAACATCATTTAAAGGATATATGCATAATGATTTAGTAGTAATACAAATATTTTAAATAATGAATATATATTTATTTTTTCTGTTATATATTGGAACAACATACATGTTTTATTATAGGATATCTCTTTTTTTCCTTCACTAGAATAGCTCTTGTTGCATGAAATCCCAATCATTACATCCAACTTTTATAATATGATAATCACTTATGAATGGTTACAAATAATATGAATAATAATACAGAAACATTATTTATTTGTATATTTATAATGAGTAAAGTGAATATAGAAGTATTATTTAAGATATGTTTTCTTTTTTGAATCCCTATAATGTTTGTATAATATTTTTGTAATATGAGAGGTATTTTATTTATTACTTTAGTGGAATGGTATGTGGGTTCATGTTTTTTGGTAATTTATTTTGGGGATGAGTTATTGGTAGTTTATTCTACCAATGTGAGATTTTGTGAAGTATTTTTCTTAAATTGTTTTTTTTATTTTTTTTATTTCACACAATCCAAGATTTTTTTATATGAAAATAACAGTGTATGTATTTCACTATATACAACTAGTAGTTAATATTTGTCTACCCACAAAACTTGGATTAGATTGTGGTATACACAACTCTACGTTTCGCTATTGTTACACAAAATGTTGGGTTTTTTTGATATCATTCATTGTTATAAGCCAAAAATTCCTTTCACATGACACCATCATCATGTATGTTCCCTGAAACAATGAATTGGAATACGTTAAACACAACATCGACATGGCATATGTTATATGCAACATAATATTTCCACTAAGAAAAATTTCATTATTATAATTATTTAAAAAATATAGTCATAAACTTGCTGTTAAAATTGGTAATTTGAATAGTAATGGCTATATTTTAAGTCATTAATATAATGGACTTATATAAATATAACATATTGATAATGAAAAATATATTTTTTGGTAAGGTCACTATATTTTTTTAAAAATATTTCTTCAAATAAAATACATTTCTTGTCCTTTATAAAACACAACACTCATTTTAGAAAAATTTAGAAATTTAATTTTAGTTAACAAAATTAATTTTTGAGCTTATAATTTTGAAATATTATTTTGGTGAATATTAGGGATTTTTTTGAGAAAATTCATTTCTGAATAAATATTGGAAAATACTGAATTTGAATACAAAACTTCTTTTTCATTTAATTTATTTATAATGATAAATTATATTTCAAATTTTTGAAAAGTTTAATTAGATTATATTTTTATAAATAAATCTAATTTTAGTCATTGAAATCAATTTTACATTGAAATTGGATATAAATACATAGAAAATGTTTGATCATTTTTATTTTAAAACCCTGAAGTGTCATCCTATCAGTGGTATTAAATTTAAATTATTTTTCCCACTTCTGTTATTTGAATTTGGAAAAATATATTATATAATTAGAATAAACGTTACATAATATTACAGATAAATAAAATTGTTTTTTATCAATATTATTAGTGAAGGTAATTAAAATTAATTACAACTATTATAATAAAATGAAGCTTATTAAGGGAATAAAACTTAAGCTTAAGGGACCAAAAAACGTATCTAGTTGTCCAATACACTTTTTATGGCCATATATCCCCTATATCATCCCTTATATCTACTTTTTACGATTATTGGATCAACTTGAAATTGTGAAAACATGGGTCGAATTCCTTTTCAGAATTTTTATAAGAGTTCCACTCCTGCCCAATAAAAGTTTACCACCTATCCCACTTATTCCCACCTCATAACCCACAAATTTTCATCCATGATATTCCAAAAATTATATCCCAAAATCCCAAAACTACCCTTTGATTCCTTATTTTGGGTATAAATATTTCCACGGAATCCCTTTGGTGCATACCAAAAGGAGTTACCCAATTAAGAGATAACACCATCCACTAAACTCCTCTCATTTACATACTTTCTCCACCACTTTAGTTATCATAATTTTTTTCTTAAAAATAATCCTTAGTTTCCTCAAAATACTAATATTTTTTTATTCAATGGTTTCAAAATAAATATAGAGGCACCTACATCTAATGGGTAATGAACTTACTTTTTATGTGTACAGTGAAGTACCACCTCACGAGACGATGAATTTTTGTTCATCCATTACCATCCCTCATAGTGGTAATTATGATATAAACTATATTTAAATACTATGTAAATGATACATAGTTTGAATTTAATCTTATGTATTTATTTTTTAACATTTTCATTTAGACACTTCATATTGTGTAAATACAAGAATTTCGTTGGGGGAAGTTTGGACTACTGCACCCTCGAATCAATGTTCTTCATTCACTCACTCAATGGAATTTATTAAGGTTGGTATTAGAAAACATATATGAAATATATAACTTGATAATTATGAGTTAATTAAATTATTTAAATCTATTCTTATATTTTATTCACTTTCTTTCTTTCAATAGGAAAATAAAAAATGGAACAACATTCATGGGTATATGTGGTGTACCATCTTCGTGAACGGTGTACTACATTTCATACTTCTATATTATATAGATTATTTTAATACTAATATATAGAAGATAAATTATTTTAATAAAAGGTTTTAATTTTTTTAAATCATGATATGCATATAAGGACCAAATATATAAGAGATTGAGACACATTTGAAGAACACGGTGAATATTACCCAAAGTGAATCCTTAACAAAAGATTGATAAAAAGAGGGTAATATATGGTCATAAAAAGACATTATGTTATAATATATATAAGAATATTATTCACTAAAATATTTATAATAATCATATATTTATTATATAGGTGGTTTTAATGAGTACAATGAGACTTTATATAGAAAGTAAGGGGATTTCGTCGAACATTTTATTTTTATGAGGTACAAGCCTTAATCACCACTCCTTTGTTTTGTGTGGTGTACATAATGAAAATGAATGTATTATATTTTTATTATAATTATATTTATATGTATTTACATATCCATAATATTATCTATACACCATGGGGGTTTACTTTTCAAATGTTACCAAATGAGTTATGTAGTTTTATCACAATTATCCTTTTTTGTGACACATGATTTTTTATCCTCCTATATTTTTTTGAGATGTATATATATCCATTTTATATGTCATATCATGAATATAATTTAATTCATGATATTAAAAGGTTCATTTAATTTCATTTTCTTACTTAATGAGAATGAATCAAATTCACCAAGTGGTAAGATTTTATTTGAAACAAACTCATCCTTCCATGATATTGATTATGATTATGCTACATTTGATGAAATATTATGATCCATATCCAAAGAAAATTCATGACATAAATTATATTATGTATATTCATGTCATCATCATGTATTGGTACCATTTTCTCACTCATTATTATATACTATGACAAATAATGTGTTTCTAAGAACATCTGACATTACCTCTCTCTTCGGTCAGAAATCATTGATCCTTCAAACCATGTTTCATAAAGATATTTTAAAGTATTCATCATAATTTTTCAATTTATTTTAAATAAAAAAATGTTTGTAATGTTTTTTGATAATTCCGTATTACTATTCAATTTATTTTAAAGAAATATTTTTCAAAATTTGGTCAATATTAATTTATATGTCTTCAACAAAAATAGTTTTCAAAAACATTTTTCATATTTATTTATATTATTTTAAAGTATTATAAATGAAATATTTTTGATTATTTTTTAATGATTTGTTTATACGTTTTCAATTTATTTTCATTAAAATTATTTTCATAACAATTTCATGATTTCTTTCTATTTTTTCGATATATTATCAATGAAATGTTTTCCAAAATTCTTTCACGCATCTTTGATATGTTTTTTGGGAAAAAAATTTAAAAAAATTTCAAAACCCATTTATATGATTTCAAAGAAAATTTTTTCCCAAACAAATTCACTGATTTCATTATAATCATCCATGATTACTTTTATGAAAATTATTTTCAAAATGTTTTTTATTTTAAATAACCTTTTCAATGAATAATGGATACTTTCATCAAGAGATGTTTCTAAAATAAAATTCATGATTATTTACTATCTAAGATGACTTCTATTGATATTAATTATGGATTTATAAGGAAATTATTCATTATTTATATTCATATTACATCTCTGAATAGATTATATTTTGATTTCCAAAGTCGTTTCTCTTTCATAGGTTATATTCTTCTAAAATATGCTTCTTTTCATGGATTTTTCTTTGGACAAAATGAATATTAAAAATTTATATTTTTCTACAGGTTATGATATTATTACATGTTTTTTATAACAGTTTCATTTTATGGGTTATGGTATAATTTATAATGATCTTGTGGAACATGCATGCATGATTTCACTGTGAGATTAGAGGTAAGTTTATATCCCTCTAATGCATTGAGTAAATATTTATATATCATGTGTTAGACATGGATAGAATGAGAAATTATCTCCGTTTAGTAATACAGAGGTAGAACATGAAATGAAACATAGTTCAGTAATACAGGGCTGGAATGGAAAATGAAATCGGTTTAGTAATATAGGGATGGGATAATAAAATGAACGTGATTTAGTAATACAGGGATAAAATAAAAAATGAACTTAGTTTAGTAATGTAGTTCTTGAATAGGTAATTAAGTAAATTCAGTAACACAATACTAGAATAGGGAGCGAACCATGTTCAGTAATGGAAATTTTCTACTCTGATAACATTGGAAGCAATTCATTCACTAGTATATAAATTATATTATATTATTATGTGTCATCCAAAAATGCATATTTTTTCCCTATAATATGGTGTCATAGATTGTGTTCTTTATTTCTTTATGATTCATTCTTTATGAAGTTCCAAGATTTATATCATAATTCATGTATATTGTATTTGATATGCAGGGTATGATTTTCTATTAACATGATCATGTTCTCAGAGCCTTGTGCTCATGTATTTATTTATATTTCTCCATTTTTTACCATTATAGAGCATCTAAGTTCACCCCTTTTTTATGTTTCCATCCCCAGGTTATGAAGATATATTTATTGTATGATATTTCTAAGAGTTGTGATAGTCTTTCTTAACCTAGTGGGATATAAAGTAGTTTCATCAAGCACTAATGTTTATGTTTCCATGTTTTTAATGGTACAAAATTAATACAGTATTTGGGCATTTATTTTTGTAATGTATTAAGTATTCCGCAAGATTTATGTAATGTCAATGTACAAAAAACATGGGTCTTTATAGTTGGTATCATAGTAAAGGTTTAGTTATCCTTTGGAAACCAAGATATGAAAACGTAAGTGAGACCCCTATATATATATCTATAGATTTTTTTAGGGATGTCTCCAAGGATAAGTATAAGGATAATTTATCATTTAGGAAAATATACTTGAATTTTGGTAAAGGACAGAGTGATTAGTTTCCTAGAAATACAACCATGTCTAGATAATACAAGTGGATGTGGATCAAGAATAGATTTACCTAGGGGTAACAACTCCATCATGATATTCTAGGCCAAACTCGCTGGAATATAGTACATGAAAATAGTTCATACTGCACACCTGGTTTTACACTCCCAGGAGACATTCTTTGGGCATTCACAAACACTTCAAGGACCATCATGAAGTATTTAAATATATTTTGGTTGAAAATATCTTCGGTTAAACCTGAGGTTCCATAGTTAAAGAATTGTGTCATGATTTATACAACCTAGAAGAAATGATTCATGATTATGCCACTTTCTTCAATGATATGTGTTTCTCACCCAATTATCTATCATTTTCACCAATGTAGACAACTATAAGGAACACTGTTAACATTGAATTTCTTGTATGTAGAATATATTGGAATTACTCAAAACAATTTCTCTATTAGAAATCGCATAAATAGAATTATCATGGTGGCATGAGTATTTCTTGTACTTTAGTATATAAAGAGATTGTAAAAAACATGTTAAAGGAATGTGATGTTCTTATGGTATTATTTAAATTATTTATAATAATATTGCTTAGATTGAGGTTAAAGAATGATACGAAATTATTTATATTTTTTTATAGAAAGGAGGTATTAATGAATATGTTGAAGAACCACGAGTAATGGTTAAATAATACAGTAGGATTAATTATTTACATATGTTTCGTAATTTAAATATTATATAATTTAAATCATGAAATATGTATGTATTTTCCGTGTTTATTTTCATTAAGGATTTCAAAGGATATATCAAATGGTGATGAGGTATTATAAATGTTACATTTTTATTAAGGTTATGTGACCCTTAATATTACCAAAATGTTGGGATAATTTTCTATCACTTGGATTACGTGATGATTAATTGGGATAATGTAAATTAGATAGCACTAATTATCATGGTACTAATTATAGACATATTGAAATATGGTTTAATTTCATCATGGATGAAATATACAAATTATTGGATTTAATTACTATATTCATTAACCTTTGGAAGAGGAATAATTCATGTCTTCCATATTATTTTGTATTTTGTCTGGTTATGACCATAGTTCATTAGAATATATGATGACGGAATCCAAATTTTTGGCATGTGACAATAAAGAGTTGTACATTGATATATGTGGGATCAATTATAAGCTAATTTACAGTCAATATTGCAATAGTTTGGTATTTTCATCATTTAGAATGGTTATATAGTTAACCATATGCAGTATATTTAAGTAAAATGTCATATGATATTTGTGAGAATAATTATTATCTCATCACAGGAGGAATTAGGCATATTGGATAACATAATATATCAACTTGGTGTTTATGTTAACTGATGATTGAAGGGATTGAATATCATGGATCTCATAATTTTTTTGTTCGTTAAGAATGAAAATTTCAGATTCTTTTCTAGATAAATAGGTGAAATGGATCAAGGATTAAAAAAGGGTGAGTTTGTTCTCGAATCATGTAATTACATATTTTCATGAAAAGTCAATAACTCTTAGAAAATGATATAGGAATATAATATTTTCCTAATACCATAATTTTTATTGAAGTAATTGACTTTTAAATCATCAAAGATTTATAAATTTGATGACATGAACATCCCATTGATCATAAACATTTTTGTGATTGAGGATCTCAATCAGTCCACATAAATATTTACACTTTTCCTCTATGTCCAATCTCTTCCCCCGATCTATGATCTCTTATGTGAAATCCTAGTTATATGTTACACTATGGAACCGTTATTGTTCAAAATTTTCCATTTTAAATAAATTTTTTTGTGTTTATTCTTACAATTTTTGTTTCAATTAATGTAATGCATTAAACTGATGATAACACGGATAAATTTTGATGGTGAAATTAATTAAATGGTGGGGGGAGATAATATAACACCTAGAGATATTTTTGAAACATTTATCAAAAGAATTTAATATTTATTATATTTCTAATATCAAGAAATACTGAATATAATTTTTTCATATTAGGAAACACTATTTTGGGATTTCATAATATGAAATTCCAATTCAATATTTTCCAACAAGAAACACATGAATTAGATGGTGGTATTTGTGTCTGTATACTTGAATCATGTGTCACACAATGGTGAGTTCCTTTGATATCATGAATTTCACTATGTCAAACTTTCCTTTCACACTAAACTAAATTTTTTTTTGTTACACACAAAACCATCTTGGAATACATTAGACATAACATTGAATTTGTTTACACTACACACAACACCATGTTTTTACGAAGCACCATTTTATTGTGATAATTATTTAAAAAATATAGTTATAAACTATCCATTAAACATAGTAATATGATCAATAATAACTACATTACAAATATTTTTTATATTGGTTTCATATAAATAAAACATATTGATAATTAAAAATATAATTTATGTGAAAGTATATATATTCCTAAATATATTATTTTCATAAATAAAATACCTTTGATGTCCATATTTGAAAAACAATAAAAATAATTTTAGAAAAATTTACAATTTAATTTGATAAAATAAATTTCATATGTGTTTTTATAATTTAATAATTATCATAGGGTGAATTTAAATTATTTTTCTAAGAAACATCATTTATTGGATGAATAGTGAAAAATATGAATTTTAATCAAAAACTGCATTTTCATATAATTTGTTATTAAGATATATTATATTGGAAATTGGATTCAATTTTTATTAATATAATATTTTTTTAATAAATTTAATATAAGTCATTGGAACCAATTTCAAATTGAAATTTGAGATAAAAACATAGCAAACTTTTGATCCTTTTAACATTAAAAACATGTTGTGTTGTCCTGTCAACAGGATTAAATTTAAATAAATTTGTGCCAATTATATGTTTATAATTTTAAGAAACTATTCCATAATTGGAATAAGAATAATTTTTAATTTATAATAACTCCAAAGTAGTTTTTTTAACAAAAATATTCATGCATTTCGTTAAAATTAATTACAATGATTAAGAAAAAAATATGAATAACATGGAAATAAACCCTAAACATAAGGGAAAAATGACATATACACTTGTTTAATACCGATTTAATGGCCATATGTCAACCAAATAATATATTTTAATTACTTTAAACATTACATTATCTAATTTACATTGTACAAATCTGTGTGGAATCTATTTTCCTTTGATCTACAAGAGTGTCACTCCTCCTCGCCTTTATAAGGCTACCACCTCTCCACATCTTCACTCCTATAAAAAAACATAGGTCCAGAAAATATCTACACAAATAGTCTCCCAAAATTCCTCAATTTCTCCTTTAATTCTTCATTTTGTGTAGAACAACTTATGAATAACCCCTTTGATGCAAAGAAAAAGGAGTTACTTGATAAAGTGGTAATACCCTCCCTTAATCTCCTTTTTTTATTTTCTTTCTCTACCAACTCAATTTTTATTATTATGTTCTTATGTATAAATATATAAATTATTAATATACTGATATTTTTTTGGAGATGTTTTTGACATTCATTTTTATACACCTCTATCGAATGGGAAACAAACATATTGATTATGTATATGACGAACTACTGCCTCACAAAATGAGGATTGTTTGTTCTTCCTTTTACACCTTTCATGGTGGGAATTTTGAAGAAAAATATAATTATATATGATATATATGATACATATTATGTCTTTAATATTATTTAATTATTTTTAAAACGAAATTATTTTTATTTTCCAGGTTGTGTTAATACGATAATTTCGTTTGAGAATGTGTGGACTACCTTCCCCACAAAGCAATATGATTTGTTCACAAACTACACGGAATATGTTAATAAGGGGTTTAGTCAAAATATATGATATATATATATCATGATAATACTAAATTAATTATATCATATATATATATTAATTTTCATTAATTATTTCAATATGACAATAAAAAATGGAGACAATGTTCAAGAATATTTACGATTCACCGTCTCCATGAACAATTTATTCTATTTCAAAATTCTGTAATATATATATTATTATAATAAAATTATATAGAGTATAAATTATTTTCATATCATTGTATAAATTTTATAAGTCATAATATAAGTATATGGACCAATGATATAAGAAATTAGGACATAGTCAATGAACAATACAAATATTAACCCTAGAGAATCCTTGACATGTGATTTTAAACAAGAAGGTAATATATGTTCATAATAGAACCATATAATGTATTATATATAAGAATATGGTTGTGTAAAATATGTATAATAACCTCATATTTATTATAAATTTTTTTTTAAAGAGTACAATTAGAGTCATTACACAAGGTAATGGGATTTCGTCTCACTGTTTATTTTCGTGAGATAATTTCCCTAATCACCACTCATTTATTTTGTGTGGTTTAAATTAGAACATGAATTAATTATATGATTATATTACTTGTTTTTATGGGTATATAACTATTAATAATATAAAATCTATATCGTGGGGGTTTTTGGTTCAAAAATACCAAATAAGTAGGGTTGTTTTATCACAATTTTCCTTCACTGTAACACATGTTTTATTATGCAGAAAAATACTTGACAAGGTTTATATACATCCATTTTAATTGTAATATCATAAATATCATTATTTTAATTATATTACAAGATTAATTTAATCTCATTTTCTTACATGAGGTGTATGATTCAATGTTACTATGTTTAAAGAGTTTAATTGATACAGTCTCACCATTTATCGATATAGTTTATGATTATGCTTCCATTGATGAAATCATTTTATATATCTCTCAAGAGAATTCATAAAATCTATACCCCTCTTTAGATTAATTCTATTTATATTTATTTGTACATGTTTTTCAAATTTGGTACATATGATGATTAATATGGTTTTTCTATAAAAGTATGATTTTACCTCTCTCTAATCAGCCAGAAATATGTGTTCATTCAAACCATGTTTTATAATAATGTGTTAAAATATTCATTAAAAGTTTTCATTTATTTTCTATAAAAAAAATAAACATTTTCATGAATTATTTATATGTTTTGATATTATTTTCGAATAAAAGTTTTTCATGATGCATACAAGATTGTTTTTTATGTATTTAAGGAAAATGGTTTTCAAAAAATTTTCAAAAATTAAATAAATTTTTTCAAGTATTTAAAAAAAATGGTTTCTGCAATTTTTTCAATCCTTATTTATATGTTTTTAGTTTTTTTCAACCTAATGGTTTTGAAATTATTTTCAATCATTATTTATAAGTTTTTAATGTATTATCAATGAAATAGTTTTCAAAATGATTTCAAGATTATATTATATTTTTTCTAATAAAAAAGTTTTCACAATGTTTTCAAACTCTATTTAAATGTTTTTAATGAAAAATGTTTTCAAAATATTCTCAACATCAAAAGGAATTCTATTTTAATGTTACATTTTTGAAAAATAACTTATTATTTCATCAAAAAATGTTTTTAGAAGATCATTAAAGTTTATTTCCCGTCTAATATGATATCCATTAGTGTTACTAATTACTTTCTAGGTAAATTATTCAATGTTCCCCTTCATACTCATTCACTTATAGGATTATTTTTTTATTACTAAACTCATTTTTCTTTCATGGGTTATATTCCATTGAAACCCACGTCTGTTCATGGGTTATTTTTTTGACGAAAAGAATATGAAATCAGTATGTTTTGGGACAAGCTAGGATAATAATACATTTTAATGATACATATTCCATTTAACGGATTATGATATGATTTTTAATGATCCCGTGGAACTTGTATGTATGATTTCACTCTGAGATTTGTGTAACCTATATCTCCCTCAAATGAATTTGATAAATATTTGAACCTCCTTGAGATATACATGGATGGAATAACAATTGAACTTAGTTTAGTAATACAGAGATGGCATGGGAAATGAAACATAATTCAGTAATGTAGGGATAGAATAGGATGTGAAATCAGTTCATTAATATAGATATGGAATGAGAGATTAACTCAATTTAGTAATACATGGCTAAAATGGGAAATGTACTTGGTTCAAAAAGACATGGATTGAAGGAGGAATAAACTCAATTTAGTAACATATGGCTAGAATGGGAAGTGAAATGATTTTAGTATTGGACTTGGTCAATGAATATGTCATTGGGAGAGATGGATTCACTACTATGGTATTCATATTGTATGCTTATGTGTATACCATGCTTTCATGTTTTATCCCTTTTTTATTCTTTTGTGGATTCTAGTATTTATATTCTCTTGATTCATGTCTTATGAACTTCCAAGATTTATGCCTAGATTCATGTATATGATCATTGATATGTAATGTATATTATTTTATTATAATGATCATGTTCTTTTACCTATATTCTCATGTTTATTCTTGCATTTCTCCTTTGTTTGCCCTTACGGAGCATCTGAGGTCATCCATTTGATATGTTTACTTTCTAAGGTTATGAAGATATATTTCTTGTATGTTATGTCTAAGAGGGGTTCTAGTCTTGGAGAACCTAGTGGGAGATAATATAACATTATCATGTAATGGTGTTTATGTTTCCATGTTTCCAAAGGCACTAAACAAATACGGTCTTTAGGAAACATTTTTTGTAATGTATTATGTTTTCAACAATCGTTTTGCAATTTTAATGTATGAAAATCATGGGCCATTATATATATAATGTGTAAATATGTTTTATGTTGTTGTTTTATGATGGTTGTGTTGTAATGTGATGATTTTAGTAGATGTTATGATGGTCACTAGCTTATAGTAAGAAGTATACTTTAAGGTAATGGGTTCAGATATTATGGAGTCATGTTATATAATAATAGACTCCTAGAATGTGGTTTGAGATATTGAGACATCAACTTGAAAAAATATAGAACTAATAATTAATTGTTTGTAAATAATTATTTATAAGGTTTTTAATATATTTTATAATGAATGGTGACGAGTAAAAACTAATATAATTATTGAATATTTTATATATTGCCAAAAATATATTATAATACATGTGTTAACATTATGTACTTTTTAATGAATGAAATATCAATGGTATCTCCGAATCTAAAATTTAATTTTATAATAAAAAAAATTACATTTTTATTGTCATTATGTATATTTATTTGGGATAAATTAGTTTGCTTTGTTATAGTGGTGGATGTAGTTTGTAAAACGTACAGTCACATTGTAGTCGATATTGGGGGTATTATACTATTTTATTAGAATAGAACAATAGGTTGGTATTGTTTTTGATATAATGACCTGATATTATATTGTTATTTTGTACACACCACCTCCTATATCTGAAAATGATACCAATTCCCATATGGTTTTTTCATTATGTTCATATCCCTATCATATAGGTTATAGTGGGAATCGATGTTTTTCTCCTCACTCTTCCCAAATAACCATTCATTCATAGTATTGGATTATATTACCCAAGATAGTAATATATATATATATGGGTTGTAATGTCTAGTTGATATAATATATATATATATATATAAACTAATTTTCTATTATGTGGATACATAGTGTGGGATGTGGCTGATAGGAGGAAAAGATGTTGATGTCCTTCATTTTCTAGATATAAAACCATCATGTCATGTAATGTGATGTACATTTGAGATTTAGAAGGATAGTGTTTATATATACCTATTATTTTGATGTGGTATATGGTAATTCTGATATATGTACATATACGTGATTAATGATCATTATGTATATCCTTTTAGTTTGAGAGTTTCCAAAATAGTTGGGATAGATGATAGAGAATCTGATCTTGAAATATATTATTTTAATCATATAGATATACATTATAATTGTTTAGGGATCTCTAAAAATTATGGGAGATGGTTTTTATGACATTTGAATGTGTTATTTCTACATTTGTTCGCTACAGAATTCGTTTGGTTGTTATATATTATTATGATATCTATTAGGAAGGATCCAACTGGGAATACATGAATATTATGAATATATATATATATAATATTTTTTACTAGTTTTTTATGTGAGTTGATGATAATATTGGAAATTATGATATTAGGGAGAATATGGTGATTGTTTATGGATATATTCTATGGAAGTCTCTCTGTGTATTTCATTTCTGGTTTTATTTTGATGTTTTATATTACTTTATTTTTTGGGATATTGTTTTTTGATTTTCTTTTAGGTGGTTATTTGGTTATTATTTTATTATTGATTTTATTTGTGGAGGTGAGGCCTCACATTATTGATTTTAATACCTTCAAACTAGTCTCCAAAATCTAGCTTGTTAGTGCCTTATAATTAAGTTTCATTTTGTTTCCCACCCATTCTCATTATCATCATCATTGATGGTGGTGTTACTTGACTTATGTTACATCCAAAAGACATCAAATATGATAATAATTTCTATTCTCTTTAATGAACATTGGGAGTTCAATTTTCACTTCTAAATAAAAGTAAACCTATAAACCCGAATAATAAAAAACATATACTATATTTTATGCATTTATAAATAATAAAGCATCTTTCGAACCCAACAATAAATAATAATATTAGAGTAAAAATGGAATGCTAGACATTAAAATGAAGAATATAAAAAACTAAACCCAAATACACAATAATGACAAAAATAGAAATCACACCCAACCAGCTGCATTCTCTTACTCCAAATCCTCATTTATGGTATCATGAACAATCAATAAAGAAATTATAAACCATTCCTTCACCTGTGACCTGATAGATTTCATCTACAAACAAATTGAAATTACCATTCAATTTGTGAGTATAAACAAATTATTATTTCCCCAATATCTTCTTAACTAACACATCTAGGAAAAGATCAAGTTATCACATTTAATATAAAAATGTTTAATATTGTTAAAATAGTTTATATTAAGTCATGTGAGTTTTTTGGAAAATAATAAACATTTTTTTTAGATATTTAACCCTGATTTGGAATACTCATATCATATTTCCAAACACACACATGTATTCTAGGTGGCAGTTCCATTCTCACTACAGGTATCTTTCCAATCCACCAAGTCATCAAAATGTTTGCAATTGCATTGTTCCATAGTGGCATAGTCACCTTATCCCTGTTTATGTCCTTGTATCATAATTTTATTTTAACCATTTTCAAGGTCATGTAAAAATAAATGAAGACACACAAAATATATATAAAACATCACATGCCATAACATTTTATATTAATGTACCAAATTTTCACTAAATGGATTTCATCAAAAAACTTGTGTTCAATAAAATATCAAAATAAATTCAAAAATATCATTTTAATATTATAAACAAATAATTTTTTCGAAATCCACATATTTTTTAATAAATTCAAAAGTAATTACTAGAGTTTATTTCTATAAATAATATAACATGGATTCACAAAAAACAAAATCATGTAATTTAAAAAATATATGCTTTTATTTTTTATGATATGAGGAGAAAACAAGGAACCCACCAACCATAGAGCTGTTATAGAAAACGAATAATGATACTAATATCTTCTAGATCGAAACAAAAAACATGTTCCCTTTACTAGATCCAAGGAGATCATATCATGATTAACCTAAAACAACATTGATCGATATAAAATAGTATTTATCTATTTTTGGAGAGAGGGAATATGAATGGATCATGGAAGAACAAGGAAGGAAAGGTATGTACTGATGAATCTTTATCTCCTGCACACTTTAATTATCCAATTAATCACTTATAGATTGACGGGAAAATACTCTCATGCATTAGATGGGATAGGAGATCACGTCACTTGAGTAATAGGAAATTATAGAGGCTTAAATGGTTTACACAACACATGATTCATGTTTCAGAAGTTCCAAATATACATTGTAAGGTCTGATAGATATTTTAAAAATCCATGTACCAACCATGCGATACTACAATCATAAATCCACACCTCACATGGTTTTATAGTGTGATTATAAATACATTGTAAAACCATGTATTTCCCTCTGTTTCACATTGCATATTTTCCCCGTGGAAATAACATGGTATATCCAAACCATGAGCTAGTCTTGTGCCAACCTAGTGACTTATAAAACAATATATGTGGTTTCTTGGAGGTGGTAAAAATTTTATATTAATAGTCACAAAAAATTAACTCTGATAAACACCTCCAAAATTTTTCTAAACCTCCCAGAAAATCTCCATTAATAAATTTATTATTTTATATTGTTTTGGAACAAGAATTAATTGTATGTACATGAATGAACGGAGATACATTTTGTACATCACTGTTCATTCCTTCTATTGAAACTAGAAAATAAATGTTATAATAGAAGAGTTTGGGAAACAATTCTAATATTTCCTTTTTATGAACCATTTATTCTTATGGAATCTAACCATATATCAATAAAAAATATATCAAAATATGTTTTTCCCATGAATGACCCTCCCTTACTTATCCACAATTTTTATCGAAAGATGGGTCAATGTAGCATCTAATTATATATAATCATACTCCCATTAAATAACACGGTAAATATAATAATGGTAGTTATTAAATTTATACAATGATATTTATTATTAACAGAACAAAAATATAGAGGATGATATATCTAATATTCTTCCCACCAAACATTTCTAGTATCTCAAGTTTTTCAATTCACCAAAGAGACAACATCCCATTATTTTGAAAAAACACTAATTTCTTACAATATAATAAATTCTCAAGGTAATATGAACATATACCTAATATAATAATGGTTGATTTATATTGTATATATATGATTTTTAAAATCTTTGAGTTGTCTCCATTATCATTTCGATCATTTGATTCTTTTCTATTGTCTTAGGAAATAGTCTAGTTTCTATATGTTTTGTATCTCCTATTTCCACATAAAAGGGCTATAGAACTATAACTAAACCCATCAAAAATGTTAAACACACACACAAACACATTTAGATATATGTATATGTGTGTGTGTTTGTGCGTGTGTGTGTCACAGACTATAAATTGGTATTTTATGAGAATTCCACTAATGACATATGATGATTTTAAGAGAAAAAATACCCATTACAAAAACCCCACGCTTGACCCCCATTGTTTGGAGGATTCTTTTTGTTTTCCTTCCATTTGAGGATGAAAATATTTGATCATAATCCAATGGGATCTGAGGTATTCGTAAAATTAATTACAAAAAAAATATGTGAATGTGGGGTCTTAGTAATATACTTATTGATAGTGAAACTTATTTCATTTTAATATTCATTGAATATAGAGTTTTGAAAATTCATACATGCTACTATTTCATGAATAATAACTAAATGAGATGAATTAATGATTTAATTCATGATCACACATATGGAATAAGGTTTTGTAACCATTCATGGTAGACCTATCAAAAAATCCATCTCAATCATCTCCATCATAAATGTGGTAAGGGAAAATATTATAATATACCCGATAGCCATTAGTGTTATTCCTTTACCTGTTTAAATGTGTGTTAATTCAAAAAAACATCAAATATTCATTCCATGATGGCCCATATAAAATATTATTTCAAAAAATTGTACATATTTTATAATCACGGATGAATAAATTAACTGAAATTGTGATTGGTACTAAAAATATTTTCTGGATTTGTTGAAGGAACTACTATATGATCTCTAAATAATTTCACATGTTTCCCATATATCTTCAATACATAAATTGTATCCCCACCATTGAGGTTTGACATTAATAACAACCATTTTGGAATAGATGTATAAAACTCTATCACATGTTCAACAATATCATGGTCAAAAGAAACTGGAATCATTGTTTCAAAGTTATCTTAGTCCGAGCACTCTAGATGTGTATCTATTGTGCGTGGAATTAGCTACCACTAATCTAAGGATTATTTAAAATGTTGATTATAAGAATTATTAAAAAATTCATAATAAAAAGAGTTCCCCTTATCTAGTGAAAAAATCATTTCAAATATGGTCCTTTTGATATATTCCATAAATCAAAGCTTCCTTATGATTAAATCCATTTAATAGAAAATATATTTCATAATATAATGTAATAAAAACCCCATTAATTTCTCACTGAAATTTTAATTATGGAATGTATTAGAAAAATAGATTTTAGTGTCTAGATAAAAATCTTTTTTTGGGTAGTTTTCATCATACATTGAAAGATGTTGAGATCCATAATAAAAAACATGATCTACCTATATAGTAACACATTCAAAATAATATCATGATATATAATAATATACTATATAGCCTTATTTAGACTCTAGAAACATGTGGATTAGTGCTGATGAATATCTTAAGTTGTGTTATTGGAAGGGTTTTTTAGTCCTCATTATATTGGAATGTAAATAAATTATTCATTATAACTCTCACCAGTGAGGACAAATTATAAAAATCCCAAACAATAAAGTAGTATTATCCCACTATTCCTAGGAAATGAAATATGTCATAGACATTCATTGGTGTTTTTTAATAGATAATAGCTCTTATTAGTTAAATATATAAAAAAATAATTTTTAAAAATGTACTAGATAAGAAAATATACCTATTATATATATAAATAACAATTTTATAATTTAACATAATGGTGATGCATTAAAAGGATACCAGTCATTATATCATATTTCTTATCATGATCAAAATTTTTCCTATAATAAAATATATTATCCTAAAAAACTCCCTAAAAGTGGAATACAGATGACTAGAACGATTCAACCCATAAATTCCCTAAACAAGATTGATGAACATGTAAGACATAATTTAATAGTAAAAAATTAATAATGTTTTTATACTTTTATATAAGTTGTTGATATATTATCTTTCTTTAGAAATTAATATTGGTGGTATACCTAACATAAGTAAAATTTTAGACAAATTCTAGTATCACCATAATTTATTAATTAGATAATAGATACCTTTATCTGGACACTAATTCTTTATTGAAAATTGGTTAATCCAATGATAATATACACAATGTTTATTACTTCTATCAATATTTGTTAAAAATATAACTTGTAGTACCCAAGAGGAAGTTATTAGTCTAATGAAACACTTTTGTTCCAACCCTTAAAAATTAATACTCAAATCCCTAAATTTTTCAGTTCCATCACACAATACGGTAGTGATATAGTGTTTTACCTAGTATGAAACTATTCGTAAAAATAATATCTCTTTGGGTGGAGGCCTAGATAAATTTTGTGTAATAAAATTGAAAATTGGTAAAATTGGTTTTAAAATATCAATATATAATAACGAATATAGATTGTAGTTTATGAACAACCAACAGTTAAAATATGGATCCAAAATATGGTTCCAATATTTTTAATCTACATCCCTTTATACCTTAATACCCTAAAAATAATTTATTGATTCCATCTTGAGTTCTCAATCTAACATTTTAAACATAACATTGTGTTGGACCTTGGATGATGTAAGATAATCCATAACAAAGATTATTTTATATACATCTTAATCTAAAAAATGGAAATTGCAAACCAATTCCTCCCCATAAATTATTATACAAAAATATTTACACAAAAATAATTTTCAAAAATTTTGGAAAATAGGAGTTCTATGATTCAAAATAGAAGGCTTCATTTCCAAATTAAAACCCATTTGATCAATACCATGATTAGAAATAATATAATTGGTTGTTCTATATCACAAATATCTTCAACAAGAGAATAAAAGAATATAATAGTTCCATACACCATTTAAGGACTATAATGGTCATTTGTGACCACTTTCTCAGTAACATACATTTTTTAATCACTACTAATTTCACCGTATATTTATGTTGAGGATAAATTAGTTTATGAGTCGTGGTTTCCTGAGCTTCACCATGTATCTCTCTATATGGATGATGAGAGTTATCCTTCTGAGCTCCTCTCGTTGAATAATATAATTTCAAACAAACATCATATTTGTCTATAGAACCATAAATTTGAGAAATGCTACAATAACACTATAAATGTTCCATTTTATTACATTTAGGGACATATCATAGTGGATTCATACAATATATCTTCATATGTTCATAGAAACCATGTCGAAATCATACAATTTAACTTTTTAATTAAATATAAAGGTTTACATATCCCATTTTCATATTCTTTGAATGCCACTATACTAGGTATAGGTGTCTCTATTCCTCTTATTCCCATCAACATGGTCCCAACCATTTATTTTTTTAGAATACTCATTCTCTATCAATTCATGTTTCCCAATTTATATAATTTTCCTATAGTTTCTCAATAGGCCTTGTCTATGTAGTATATAATGAAGAGAATTGAAACACTTGATTAAATTTCTATTTTTAACTAGATCTAAAAATATTATTCATGAATGAATGAAATTGTTGAATCATTCCAGGTAAGGATGAAAAAATTCATGAATTTAGTAACATAATCTCATACCAAGAGATTCTCTTACACAATGATAAGTATATCCAATCTTCTAGAAATCTAAAATAAGTTAGGATTATTATTTTTTAAAAACAAATTTCACAAAATTATCCCATTTCATTCCTTGGTCTACATTATCCTGGAAAAATAAATCCCACCCTTGGTGTTTTAGATTCTTGATATTGTATGTTTCCAATTTAACCATTATCTCACTCGGAGTTCTCATGAATTAAAGAATGTTGTTCATCCCATTCGACCATACCTATGATATTTCATTTTCAAAATTTCCCTTAAATAATTGGAGGATTTTTTTAGGGAAGTAAAAAAAATTCCACAAATCAAGGATCATTGTAATTATTATTCAAATCTATGTCATAAAAATAATAGACAATTCTTATGTTTTAATTTTGGTTTACTTGTGGTTCTCATTGACCTACATTTTCATTAGATATTACTAGTTGTTTTCTAAAATGCCTACAAAATTTCACTCACTATACCCTGAAAAGACTCCATTTACATTCATTCATTAGAAAAAAAGTCATAGAAATTCCAAAATATCATATTAACACATATTATATCCAATTCCTTTAAAAGTAAAACAATTTTTATCCATATTAAAAATTCATCGTATTTTTCACTATTTTCAGAAATAATTATACTCTAGGTGACTGATTTAGTCCTTGAGTAATGTGTCACTACCAATTTTTATAGAGAAATTAGAATTTGATAAACACATGAAGATAAGATGAAAAAATCCTATAATATTATTTAACAAACATGTACCCAACCAACCTAGTAACTTCATGTTTTTCATTAAAATATGTTTATTGTGTTATTAAGGTATATATTTCAAGTTATGACAATCATATCTCCACTATACCATCCCAGCATATATAAAAGTAAAATTTTTGACTCAATAAATGAATAAAGATGATATAATTTTAATTATCCCAACCATAATCATTATATTTAGAAAATGGAATTACATTACTATCCTCTAGTGAAATACCCAGATCACTAAAGGATAGAAATAAATTCTAATGAAATCATAGATTTTTTTAGTATTAAATTACCCTAAAAAACAATATGAACATTAATATTTAAAATAAAATCCACTATATGACTCATTAATAAACAATACAACCATACACAAACAAATAATAAAACAGTAATATCAAATTAATAATAGATACAAGGAAATCAAATAGAAGAATATGAAATAGAATAACCGAATGAACTAAAGTAACTTCAGGACCAATCAATCCAAGATAACATCAATCTCAAAATCCACTTAAATCACCCATGGTTTCAAACTGCACCACTAAATAAATTTGATACCAATTAAATATATATTTCATGATAGATAAAATTTACACTTTCATTGAAGTGAATAGGAAGGGGGGAATATAAACATAGTTATATTTCACCAATGACATCACAACTCACAACACATGAAGAAGAACTCGTTGGAACATTTTTTTTAAAACTGTTTCAGTCTATAAAAATAATATGTATCATGTTATATAAAATTTCATGGAAAATAATAATAAATATTTTAATGAATTTATCATTTAATTAGAAATATCTTTTAATGTTTACACATAAACACATCCATGTCAGATGTTATTTCTGTGCTAATGAGTGGTTTTTTAATTTTTTTCCAAGTATAAACAATCCCACTATTTCCCACATAGACTAGTGGAACATGACCCCTATATAGGATTATATATTTTTACATAAATGGTAAAAACCCCTTCATTAAGGGAACATTAAATATAATAAGCATAGAATAACCATATATTCCAAATTCTATTAGAAACAATATAATCTCAAAAAAATATTTCATAAAATAATTTCATAAAAAAATATATATTCATCAAAGAAATACCATAATATCATAAATAATTTTTAAAAATTATAAATGATGTTATTTTTTTTAATGCATCCAATTTCCATGAATTTTGAAATCCATAACCAAAATAGACATCAATTACGAAGAACAGACGGATTTGACATTAATTTCAATCAAATATGTTAATAATAACACTGAAATCATGTTCTATTTGATGTTTATATAAGATATAATCCCCCTACTATTCATAATTTTGAAAAAAATATAACAACACTATTTTAATCTAGATCAGATTAATACTATTTTCCTTCACTCGATCTAAAAATATTTATCAGTATTTATAACCCACAACACTTATATATACATAAAGAAAAATAAATATCATTCTGAGATATATAATAACAATGGAACATGGAAGAATAATGTCGATACTATACTTTTTTTATTTACATTCATCTCTAATACACATTGATTCACCTAAAAATAACATTCGGGTCAAATGGAATGATCTCTCCAATGTTGCAAGGGAGAGGATTTTGAGTCCATATAGTAATAGGTTATTAAGGTTCCATACATGAATAAATTTTTATTAGATAAAATATTTTCAAAGAGAAAGCTATACACTACATTTTTAGGATATATATTTCGGTTAACTATACACCAACCATATGGTGATACTATATCAAGTACACACATCTCATATTTGGACTGAATGGTTTTAAAAATTGTTTGCTAATAATTTTGTTCCTTGTGTTTACTTATTGCAGCTTATTCAAGAAAAATATGTGGTTTATAAAAACTATGGTTCAAATGGTTGCATATCCAATGACTCCAAAAACATATTACATGGTTTCGTGGAGGTGGTGAATTTTTTGCTAATAGTTTACAAACTATAAAACTCCAAAAATAATACAAAACATGTATAAACAACAAAAAAACTATCCAAACATAAACTAAGTTGTTTATCAGATAAACATACATAAAACAAAGCATATATACCTGAAAATTGGGATTTTAATGGTCTCTATCATCTCTACAACTTTCTCGGTAGAGGTTCCCTGTGGGGGTGGGATGAGAAACATGATTTGAATAACGTACTTGGAAACTCCCCTTATAAATGAGGTGTGGATCCTCTATCCATGTATTTTTAAAACTATTTTTACAATATTCATATATTAGTGATGTACAAAATACCCACTATATATTCAATGCAAGGATGTGGCAGTTATATGTTATTGGAAAATTTTTAATAATGTAATTTTTGGTCTTTTAGGTTGGTATCAAAATAAGATTCCATTATTGATATATCATATATACTAGGTTTAATTAACTATATTTGACTATATTAACATTAATGGATATCTTTTTTATCAATAAATATATATTTATTTTTATTATATCATTCCTTTTTTTCTACATAATCATAATAAATATTATTATAAAATACCCTATATGAAAATACTCTTCCTTTTGTCTTTTATTTCTATAGATCCAACACAAGACAATGGGGAACATACATAATATATAAAATTGTAGTTAGTAGGACTATTTCCTAGTGATGTCTTAAAATATAATATAGATACAACATTGTGATATATTGTTATAAATTTATTTTTATGAGGTGTTGTCTACCCATATGTTATCTTTATCATTGGATATGATATTTTCATGTTTCCCTTTTCAAATTTATCTTTATATATTTATATTGAATTAGTTGATATCTCATACATACATTTTTTTATGTTCTGTTATATCTATACTGCTTGTGATTTTTTGGGTATATATTTTTTTTCCATTTCAAATATATTTTTTGTAATATAAGGTATATACTTCCCCATATTTTATAACATCAATGTGCATGGTTATATACTAATAAATGTTTGAGGTAGACCGTATGTGGTACACTGAACATTGGATCAACCTATGTGGTATCCTGAATAGTCATCTAATTTTAGTGGCATACTGAAGAAATCCCACACAACCTATTAATTAAAAAGAGAACTTTATATTGAAATGTATATTTATATTTATTATAATTTTATACATTTTATAATTTTATTAAAAAACTTTTATTTTACCATGTAATTAAATTATTGGATATCATTTATCAACCTTATTAATAACTTATAAATTAATATTCTTATTGAATAGATTTCTCCATGATATTTTTTGTTACTAATGTAGTAATGGATTTATATTTTTTGAATAATACATTTTTTTTTGTTATATGGGGACTCAAATTATAAAAAAATATTTATCGCACTATGGATAATACATAATCCCTAATTATTTTAGGACAGGTTTGGTTAATCCAATCCATATTATTTTAGAGATGTGGGGAGTAGAACTAATCTGCAATAATTTTGGGATACTGGAAATAAACCCACCCCCAAATTCATACGACGCTTGGAGTGTGGAATTAATCTATACAGTTTTTATGGTGAAATTACTGAACCACATCTTTAATGATTATATAATGAGGTGGTGAAACAAATCAATAATTTTTATTTAATAATGGGAGTGATAAAAATATAAAATCTTTTGATTTTATTGGTTTTTATAATTGACTTATTATATCATGTAGTTTTGTTTGTTCAATATGATTATATAATGTTTCAAGATTAAGGTCCCATGGTTTATTTTGAAGAAAAAATTACTTCATTATATTACTATCATTAACATTTTTATGTTATAATACCTATACGATTTATTTTTTTCCCACTACATTATGAACATAATTATGCCCACTTATATTTCATTGATTAATATCTCATATATTTCATCCATAATTGTCTTTTTCTAACATCTTTCATGTTTATATACCTCCCATGAATTTCTAATGCATTGATCTTTATAGAAGGTATCCAAATTATAATGGTATTATGGATGAAATTTATGTTATATTGTTAAGTAATATCTAATCCTAGATAATCTTTATATACTGTAATCCATTATGATCGTATAGAGTATTTTAATCATGAAAGGTTAATATATAATATTTAATGATTATGAAGGATCTATGTATTTAAATTTATTTTATCTCAATTTCTATCAAATTATAGTTTAATAATTATTAGGGAGTAGATTATCAAGAATATTTTGATAAAATGTAAATATTACAAAGTCAAATCCATGGTTGTTTAGTTTTGATCACAAATGTAATAAAGTATCATATCCATTTGACTAATTAAATTGAACATATATTATCATTTTATTATAATAAAAATATTTGTTTTGGATCAATGGATAGAACTATGAGGAACGAAATAAATGGTGAAGGTGACTAATAATGTAATTTATATCCCAATTAGAAACTAAATGGGATGAGGGTTCTTGTGGAATATTTGATATAAATTATAACACAACAATATCAAGAGAATAATATGAAATTAAACCATGTATAACTCACAAATACCAATAATAAGGAATTTTTCTATATTGATTAATTTATGAAATAATGTAAATATTCCTTTAGTAATTGTTATAAATTAATAGTTTTTAAAATTTATTTCAAACTAACATATAAGATATTTTCTATTTTTCAATTTCATGACCACGAAGAATTTTTTCGGTTATTTATCTATTAGTGGAAGTGATAGATCAATTTACGATACTAATCATGATCATGTTGAAAATGAATGAAATTTACTCTCTAGAATGAGATATAACATCCAAACCCAGAAACCAATTAGAATAGTGCACTATATCGGTCGACCACTAGACCTAAAGCAAATCTACCTATATTGTATAAGATTTCAATTAGTAATGAGGGTCTAATGCAGGTATTTTTTGGATACTATAAACATTGGATCTGCAATAATTATTTTATTATGAAAAAATAAATAATGTGGAAGATAATAATTACATGAAAATAAAAAATGAATGAATAAATGATCATTTATAGATATTATACAATTTAAAGATAGATATATAGTGGTTGATACAAATATAGAACATGTAATGTGAAAATAAAAGACATAATATCTACCTCAAATATAATCACTAGAACATACTCGATCTTATGCTTCCATATTGCTTCTTATATATTAGGGGTAATGATAAGATATCACAATCCCTGAACCTAATTCTACAATCATGTGGTCTGTTCGGGTACTCCAGTGCAATGATAGCTCGATCATGGTATGAAATATATTTAGTAGGAACCACAAAATGGTTTCTTATTCCATCCAATATAAGTATATAAAGTAAAATAAATTCTTATATAATAAAATAAATTAGTAAACATTGAATAAAAACAAGTTGGGTTCATGTTATATGAGGAAACTGATCTAACCATATATTCCAAGGCATATGTAGGAATGTCCCTACATACCAACCATCATGTAAATATATATTCATATATTAGACAAAAATCATCACATGTGTATATTAACTAGAAAAGAAAACATGTCTTATTTCTATGATTCCATATAGTGTATAATGTATATAATATTTTTCTAACATCTTAAATTTGGGGTTTCCCTAAGCATCGTTCCAGTTAGAGTAATAGGAAAAACACGAATCAACTAAACAAAATTGTGTTCATTATCACGGATGACATATCATCCAATTAATTGTTTCAATAGAAAAATAATAGCATAAATGTAAATTTGTAATAATTAATCTAGTTGTTTCTCAAGGTACGCAATATAATCCCATCATTATAAGAGTCTATCCAAGGAATTATATAATAAGGTAACCCAGCTATCACTCTCAACATGGTATAAAGGCATAATACACTAAGAATTTCTATTGTGTACCTCATTTCTATACATGTATTACACATGGAGTGGTACAATGCATTGATCTTATCATTGAAAATGCACTAGTGTACCAATTATCACTCTCATATAGCCTATGAAAACCTCCTAGTGGGGCCATCTGTGGGGTCCTAAGGAAGAACACGTGTATCATTCGCAATATTTTTTAGATCATTCATAATTCCTTAAGTTATTATGCTTGTTGATCCCTTCAATTAAATTCCAAAAATAACCCCAATGTCACACCTTACTTCTCTACAAATATTAACATTAGGCTATGATATCATCCAATTCATTCCATGTAAGGAAACCTTGTTTCTCATAAGGATATCATATTTTCATCATGCACACTCCTTTCATCTATTTAACAAATAGTTAATGGCTTAATCCATGTGAATTTTACATCTTAAGGAAAATAATTATTTCATAAGTATCTCACATGCCATTAAACCATATCATATAAACGAAAAGTCTATGGGAAATACCCATTGATCACAAAAATATGAATAAATTTCAATTTATCCATTTTGGTTTTTTGAAACCAAACCTCAATGATTTTTTTTTATAAAATAAAACATAATTTTTATAAAACTTCAACCCACCTAAATCATTTAGAATTATTGGATAAATCATAGTGTTATTCATTATGTAAATTTTAATGATTTAAGCGGGTCTATCAAACCTGTTCCAACCCATTTTTGCATTTACAACATGTGACTACCTTTAAAGAGCATGTCCAAAGGGTGGTTTAAACTTGGGTTATGGTTGGTACAAAATATTTATTCAAAATCACATAAATACATGGTTTGGGTGGATTGAGACATATCCCAGCAGGTAATAGGGATCTATGATAATGAATTTCATACTCTTTGTATTTAATATATATAATTTAACATTTCAATGACAATTATAATGTTCTTCATGTGGAATAATGAAAATTTTATATAAACAAGTTTGAGTATAGGGAAACGTATGTAGACCACTATCCTCATCTGTGTAATGGTATACTAGTCAAATATCAGTCTTTTATTCAATAAGAAATTGAATAAATCAAATCAATCATCAAAAAAGCATAAAATTTGGAAATTTATATCACTTAGGATATGATTAATTTATGTTAATGTAACTAAATATGTGAATGATGAGGAGTTGAGAGATTCATGATACAGTTCCATAAAATTTGATGGTGTTTTATTCATAAATCCTATTGAGGATGACCATCAAAGCCATCGAATGTGTATATGATCTTGAGAAACCACCTGCTGCATATGAAATTGTATAAAATGATGGAATAAAAATATAAAGGATGGAGGGGAAAATATTTTTTCCATCCCATTAATGATATGAAATATTTAAAAAAATAGTTTTCTAAACTATGTACCAATAAGGGCCTTACATTCATAGGATCCATGCCCCCACACATCTAGGTTGCATCGGTTTTCAAACCATAATCTAACCATGAGGTGATATAAGATATGTGACATTAAAGGTGTAAGATTGTGGGGTGTTTTGGTAGAATTGTTTTTAGACTATGGGGGTCACAACATAACACCTCCAATTTGGTGAATGTAACTCATAGGTCATTTCATGATCTATAAAATTTATACCCCTTCTGAATATTTGTAACAAATTTGATCAATCTGATTTAATTTTATGTGCGTAAACATTGTGTCTCATTCCATTTACCTAAAATAAGTAATTTTTTATCCTGACACATTCAACACTCAACCAAATTCCCAGGACAAATTCAATTATATAAAAACATCTAAAATTCATTGAAGTGTTCCAATACTCAAATATACATACTGAGGTTACAATAATGAATCATCTCATTCAATAATTGAAGAGTAAAAAATATCTTCAGAATTAAAATGGTGCGAAAAAATGAAATTACACCCTCTTCACCATAGAACATATCAACCTACAGAAACCATAAAAAACAAATGAACAACTATTGAACACTCAATTTTTATCCACATATAAGAGTAGATGAATTGTCTTCCTATATGGCCAACACACATTAATGTTCTAGTTTAATAATACAACATGTGAACAGCTAACTGTGATCCAATACATGTATTAAAAACTAAAATATTATGTTAGAACATACTCAAGAATGTATAACCCCAGAGATTATCACATCATTATATAATATATCAACTGGCCTATGGCACACCCCTATATAGGTTCTAATTTTTATATAGCCAATTTTGAGTCACAGTACTCCCACTATAATAATTTCCCACAAAACACATTTGAATCATTATTGTGACATTCCCTTCCCATTTAACAAATTAAATGTAATGATACCACCCTCAATCCATGAGCTGATCAAAATGGTCTAACTCCAATCAATGAAGCTCAAACTAGTTACGTCAACATTTCCATGAAAATCCTCTTCTTAATTTTAATCATCACTCATCTAATTTAGAATTAAATCTTGGGGTGATTTTTTCACCAACTTCATCTATATAATTGAGAGAAAAAATTTCTAACAACCTCTAGTTAGTTATTTCAGTAAAACGCTTGGATATTATGGTTGATATTCTAGAAAAGTATATTTTTACACCATTATTCCATGTAATAATGAGATTTTTCTAAGCACACTCGCTATAGACCATACTAGATCTCTAATAGTATTTCCTGATGGAACAATTTTGGTTCATTTATAAAATTAAAAATAGGTACCAAAATGATAGTCACACGATCATTCTTAAGGTTCCACAATCATTATCATATGAGGTTCACCCGAAAAGACTAATGTCCCTCCCCCCAAATGAAGAACAATTTTCTACCCACCAATGAATAGAAAACTGATTATCTTAGTTCATGCCACATCAATCTTGGACATATAACTAGTATGGACATGATCTTTATCACACCCTAGTGGTATATAATGTCACCCAACACCCATTCCCACCTACAGATAATGGTTATCATTTAGAAATTTGAATTTACATAATGAAGGGTATCCTCTTCTTGTAGCTAGTGTTGTGATATGCAGTATTTAGATAATATATAATCCACCCCTTGATAGTATCTCTCGTGGATACTATTTATCAAACTATAACATCTATATAAATATGAATCATGGTGTATATCATACATTAAATCTGCGTACTCTAGGTTATGTAATATTTAGGTCCATGGTCACCTCTTTAAAGGGACCACACATTGATTTATTGATAGATGTATATGGTATATTCCAATCCATTCTCACATTATTAACCCACGCCATCCATTTCAACACCTAACACTTATCTCTAGACCATACCCTTCTATGTCAAAACTAGGTTATTCTTCAACCTAGTCAAATCGTTTCAATTTACCAATATTTTAGTTTCATCATGCACATAAGCATCATATTATAAAAAAAATCCACAACACCTATTCATCTGATCATTGATTCTCAATTTGAAATCATTGTCACATTCAACAAGCATGAGCTAAACTCGTCATTTAAAACAAGTGAACTATCTTGTAAAACATTGATTAAAATCCAACTAATCCTATGAGATTCATCATCCAAAAGGGTCGAATTTACCATGATATATTGAATGTCAATATTTGAATAATCCTTGGGTTCCCTTTGAACATCACCTTATATTCAGACATCTACAAAGTTCCTTGACTAAATAAATGATTTCCTCCTTTAGGGAATCATTTTAAGAATTAAAGCATTAACAACAAAATTTTTAGTAAACTGGTTTATGCACTAGAACAATCTGTTCCAATATATAACATTTCTAAAAACACGCAATCGGGGTTCATTTTCAAATAATGAGAATCACCATGTCATAATAAAAATTCTTGATCACCTAATGATTTTTGGTTTCTAAATGAGTATTCTAAATCCCCGACCCCTCTAGAATGGAGACGATGCATTAAATATTACATTGGAATGATTAAGAGGAATTAAATCCCATTGGAATAATAATTTATGTAGTCTTGATGAAGCTATGTACATATATGTAACTGAAATTACATTGGGAAAGGTAACAAAATAAAATACATAACAAAAAGAAATAAACTGCATCCATGAAAACTCAATAAATATTCTCCTCTTTATGACTTGTTTAAGGTAAAAAATAAATGGGTGATTTCAATTGCTCATTAGGGGTTAAAATTTTAAGAATCATCAATCAATACTAACTCAATCATATACAAATATGATATGGTGAATAAATGTAAAACCCATACCATTAAAAAACTGAGAATGAAACTCAATCCATTAGTTTTGTCATAGTGAAATCCTCATCTAGGGTAATAATTGAAAATGAATAACAAAAATTCTTATCAATTATACATCATATATCAATAAAATTATTCCACTATATAGTTCAAACGGTTTAAGTCTATGGGTAGAAACCCATCTGATTTTTGGAATCAAACTCGTAGAGTTTGTCACCAACTCATTTATCTCATGAGACCTATCGATGCATATAGGGGATATAGAGGTCCTTGACCATCCTTAAATTTCCAAATCATTAATTATAAATATATTTAATAATATTAAAACATTATTTAACTATATCCATATATATTATATGATACGGATTAATCAATATTTCCTTTTTTAAAACAATATTCCAAAAAACATTGTATGTTAAAGGGTATACGAATTATGAAAATAATCATATCCATGAAACAAAAATATTAAAATATAATTGATATATAAATTAAAAAGTAAATTAGTCTCAAATATGAATGTGATAATCCACATAAAAATTATTAGGTGCACAATACAAAGTAAGTCCCATAGAAATGGAAGTTGATACAAAGCTTGTTACCACCTTGTAATCAATTGAGTCATATGAACAAAAATTAAAATACACCGAATGAATCATAGAATACCATGAATATAATGATAATAATAAACATATATATCAATGATATGTGAAAAATAAACCACATTAATGAAATAATTGGCGAACAATGGAAATCTCACGGATTAAAAAGTGAGATAAAAACCCCTTACAAACATTTCGACATGGTAACAGGGGTTCTTGTGAGGGCCTAAAGAGAGGTAAAGGGGTATTACATAATTTATATATCATTAGGAAAGAACATGTATGTTGACAAAACATACCCACTTATTATAAATTAAAAATAAAAGGAAATAACATAGGGGAATTTTTGAACAAAAGTGAGAAAGAGGATCCCTAACATTATGTACGAAGGTTTTCAGGATTGATCATAATGACCTGAATAATAAAATTTAGATTTATTAATTAATAATTAAATAATCTTATAAAAATTTAATTGATTTATTATATCCCTATCAGGTTCATTCATTTCCCTTTTATTGGTTTATGATGTTCAATTTTATTGTTTTCGAAGCATTTTCTTCCTTGGTTTTCATGATCGGTTTACTTGTATTTAGAAATGGAAGCTCATTTGAAACATAGTTAAACATAAAAAATTGTTAATATATAATATTAGTGACATTTTGGAGATATAAATTATCTTATAATGATTTTGTATTATATACCATGAGGATGACTGATTAGTCAAAAGTTAATGATACGCGCTAGAATTAACTTGGTAGTTTTTAACATAATGAACTTGTTTTGATTTATTATTTTATATTATGCTTGTGTAAGGATTCCAAAACATTGTATAAGGTAAAATAAATATATTATTATCTGTTTAAACAATTAAAAATGTTTCATGACTAGTTTTGAAGATAGTAAAATAAATTGAAAATTCATCGTCCTTGAATGTGATAAATTAACACATCGCAAATGGTATTATAATTTTTTGTATGAGCGAAGGGGAAAAGAGAGATGATGATGAAATATTCCATAATCATTATAAAATTTCATTCCATATAAGGTACTGGAATTATCATAGAATTTGTATGTTATTAGGTGAGGAGGGAGCTACAACTTAATGGAACATGTAAATGAATTTGAATGAAAAGTGAAGAGAGGTTCACCCCTTGAGTACTCCTCCTTCAAAATCTCCTTAATACCTTTGTTATTTTAATTTTTGTTAGACTGTGGACATGTGGCAGGAGATTAGGGAGATATTTGAGAAGAATTTAGGCAAGTATTGAAGCTTTAGTGCTATGGGAGGAATAGGGGTGAGGGTGGATTATATAGTGGATGAGAGGATAATTTTCTTAATATTTTAATAAATAGTTTATTATTTCTTCAATAAGACAAGAAATAGTGATGATTACATGACAAAGAATAGTAATGGTAGAATGTGACTTCAAAAAAATTGGGCTTACATCAGAAAAACATCTTCAGTGACTTAATAAATCAATTATTTAGTATTTATTGTAATTTATGGTATTTTACTATCACCAAAAATTCAAATATTTTAGAAAAATAAAAAAAATTCACCCAAACAATTTTTCAACATGTATAATTAAAAAATGAAGTGCATTTTTCAAAATAATCTAGATATGATTAACTTAATTTTTATATAAAATTATACGTATTCAAAAAATAAACATTTATAAACATTTGTTTGCTTATTCTAAGTTATAAGGTATATCATACTTCCACTAAATAATTACATATATATTATAATAGGAGAGGTTACTATTCATTATGGTATGTCCCATTTCATAGGGTAACATTACTATTCAAAAGTTTATGCTACTATTCACCAAAAAATATATTGGTCATAACGGACTCTAAATAACATACTAATCTCAGCAGTGTTTGTCAGATTTTTAAAATATAAATCATAGAAGTGGAAAATTTAAGTTAAATGGCATGGTTATGACTATCTCATAAATAACCATGTGTTGTTTCAAATGAACTCACTTCTTTATGAAATATAGTCTATCTAATGAATATAATGTATTTGAAAGTATAATACCGTAAAATGTTTGGGGTATTATATTATTCCCACATATAGAAATTTCGTCCTCAAAATTTTTCATGTACGAAGCCCCTCAAAAATATGTTGGTGGTTCTTCTTCATAACATCCTCAAGTTCACATGTTGATTCTTCCATTTTATGGTTTCTCCAAAGCACCGTTACTAAACGAGTTGTCTGATTTCTCAATACCTTCTCCCTTGTGTCAGGAATCTCCATAGACTCTTCATAGTATGACAAAATAGGTTCTAGTTCTTTTTCATCATAGGTGAGTATATGCATTGGATCCATCATGTATTTCATAAATAATGACACATGGAAAAAATTATGATCATTGGAGAGACTTGGTGGAATTTCTAAGTGGTAGGCTAAAACTCTGATCCATTCCATAATTTCAAATGGTGTGATGTATGTTGGATCAATTTCCAATTCATACTAAACCTTAGGAAACCCTTCCACAATGATAATTTTATAAAGACATGTTCTCCTACTTGAAACTCCAATTCCATTCTCCAGTTGTCAGCATAACTCTTTTTTCTACTTTCGGATTCCCTAATATGGGCCTGAATTTTCTTTACCTTTGTTGTTGTCTCTTATATAAGTTCTGGGCCTAAATTATTATTCTTCCCATATTCATCCCAACAAGAAGGAGTTCAACACCTCTTACAAAATAATTCTTCACATAGAACCATTTAAATGCTACAATGGAATCTATTATTGTAAAAATAAATCCACCAAAGGAAAGCATTGATCCCACATACCTTGAAACTCAAGAGAGAATGACCTCAACATATCATCCAGTGATTAAATAGTCATTTCATATTGTATGTCGGTTTGTGGGTTATAAGAAGTACTCATATGAAGCTGAGTATCCAAATCCTTCTGGTGACTTTTCCAAATTTTTTATATAAACCGAGGAAATCAATCAGACACAAATGATATAGGTGCACTATGAAGTTTTACAACTTCATTGATTTAAATTCTTGTTGGGAAATCAAGTGGTAAATCCTATCTTATATCAAGGAAATGTTCTGATTTTGTGCAATGATCAATAATTACCTAGTTTACATCATTCATTCAAGGAGTCCTTGGTAGTCATATGAAAAAATCCATCATAATTTCATCCCACTACCACATAAGAATAGGTTGAGGTTTCATCACCCCATTAGGATGTTGTCGCTCTACCTTCACTTATTAACATACTAGTCCCCTTTAGATGTAATCAGAAATTTCTCATTTCATATTATCCAACCAAAAATTTTCCTTTAGATATTTATACATATTTGTGCTACCAAGATGGATGGAGAAATTAGATCTATGAGACTCATCTAATAGTTCCCTTTTTCTTTCAGGAAATGATGGAACACATAACCTCTTCCCAAATTTCTGAACTCCATCCTCATACATGAATTCTACCAATCTATCGTCCTTAACTGCATTAATTTTCTTCTCTAGATTCTCATCAAAAGATTGAGATATTTTTATCGTCTCTAGTAAAGATGGTTTAGAAATCATTTGAAAGAGGAATGATGTTTCCCCTTCCTTAACAAATTACATATCCATATTTAGTATATCCATGAATATAGGATCTCTCTCAATCCACATTTCGGTCAAAATTCCATGAACATTCCTGGTTAATGCATCTTCCACCTTAATTTCCATTCCTGTGTGGTGTTGTATTGAACAATCATTAACATTGTGTAACTAGATCCATCTCCTTTGCCTCATGTTGAGTTCGTTCTAAGTTTAAATGAATTCTAAACTCTTTTGATTGGTATATATCTCACAACATTCAATAAAAAGATAATTTATCCATATTTTTAGAGAAAAGGTTATGGATTCTGACTCATGATCATGAGTTGTGTAATTTTTCTTATGAGTCATTGACTACCTTAATGAATAAGCAATAAAATTATCATTTTGTGTAAGGATGAATCCTATTCCATTCATTGATAGATCACTATATATCACAAATCTATCATTTTCATATGGAAGAGTCAAAATTGGATCATTGAGAAATATTATTGTATACTCTCCAAGAACTCTGTAAATTTATTTGTCCATATGAACATAACCCCTTTACGTGTGATCTTGGTTAGCGGGATAGCGAGTTGGCCAAAATTATGAATGAAACACTGATAGTAACCTACTATTACAATATACCTATGTACCTTATTTATGATTATTCTCATGGGCCATTTTTGTGTTTCCTCTATCTTTATAGGATCAACTAGGATTACATCCTTAGAGACAATATGTCCATGAAACGAAACTGATTGAAGCCTAAATTCATACTTTCTAAATGTACCATATAATTCATTTCTTCAATGTGTTTTCAGAATAATCTGTATATGATTATCCTGGTCTTCATTGCTTTTGGAGTTTAGAAAGATATGCTTGATAAATACCAAAACAAAGTTACCAGGATATTCCTTGAAAAATATATTAATTAAATCCATGAATATTTCATTGCTCGTCCTTAAATACTGGGCTCCCTTACTCTTAATAAATTGAATTCAATAGAGCTACTAGGGGTGTATCTAGATAAGAATTATATGGCGAGGTTTTTGGTCTAAAAATAAGAGATTCTACACCATTTTTAATGATTATAACTTCACTCTTCTTGCAATATATCTTCACGTCCTAATTTGATAGCCAATTCAAACCAAAATTATATCAAAGTAATTCATCGGTATGATGATAAGGTTATAAATTAAAGAAAACTTATGTTTCATGAGGGGGACTGATTGACATGACTTTTTTGTAATGATACATCCCCAATGAGTTTTGACTTACAACTCCTTTACTATATCAAATTGGACATGTATAATTTTCTTTGAAAACTGGGAATATATAACTAAATGTGATGATACAGAATCAAATAAGCATTGGATATTTTTTAGGAAACAATTACAGCACCTACCACGACATCATTAAGAATATTTACCACTTTCATTGTAATCACATAAGCTTTCCCTTGCTCTCATGGCATTTTATGTGGAATTTCTCCTTCTCTCTTTGGATACTCATTTTCATAGTGTCCCATATCTCTACAATTGTATCATTGATCACCATTAAATTGTTTCTAAACATTGAATTCATTAGATCGATGACCCATTTCACCACACATATAGCAGACTCCCATTCATTTCAATAATTTTCTGGGATGATTATTTCCACAGTTCTCACATAATGGGAATTGCTTCATTCCCTTGTTCTTCTCTGGTGCGTTATCTTTTCCATGGTTATCAGAGTACCACTTCTTATATTGTCTTCCCTTGAAAAAATTTGATCTAGAAAACTCCCTCTCTATTTTGATGGCACTTAATAAAACTTCATCATATGATGGAAAAGTTTTAGAAGCTAGTTCCCTTGGATGACTTCTCTTAAGACCTTCAAAGAAATGATCAATCTGGTCATTGGAGTCTTTTATGTAATCTATGTCATACATGGATAGTCTTGTGGTGGTATCCTCATACTTTGCAACATTTTCTTCCTTCAATTTCTTTAAGCCAATTAATTTCCTCTTCATTTCGGTTCTTTTCTCACAAGGGATATATTTTTCGAATAATATTTCCTTAAAATTCCTCTCTTACATATCTTTTATTTCTTCTTTCATCAAGGTATTCCGGACCAAGGACCACTATTGATCAGTGTCACCCTTGAGAAAATATACTTCCAGCACTACCTTTTCATTTTCATTGCATCTTAATGCAATGAATATCTTTTAAATGGACGTGATCCACTACTCAACTACTAATATATTAGTACACCCCATATAAGTTGGGGATTCTGTGAGATGAACTGATCCAACCTAGGTATAGAATAGTTATTTGTCACAACTTGTGTATGTTTTCCCAATATGGTCATGATATGAACTGCTCCAACATTTAGAGTAATGACTTTTTCAGTGGGATAATCCGCTCATTTCCCATGAGTATTGATTCCACTTCTTCCATTAGGCTCCATTTCTAAATAATGGCATACACTAGACAAGGTTATGAATCATAATTTATAATATTAGCTAGAAACTTAGTTAACATAAATTGAAATTATCTGCATAACTAATCTCATAAACATGGTTTCTTTAAGGAAAAATTTACATTAAAATCTTCATAATGGATTATAAATAAAATGTAAATTATACTAAGCATACCCTCAGGATTTTCAAACCAAGAGTGAAGTAAGGCTGATTTTCGTGTACTAGGATACCATAGGTCAAGCCTGAAAATCCTTATCAGATTTTTCACTCCTTGTTACATCTGTGTCAGTTCCACCTCTGCCTGTTTGTATCCAGACATAGATGTATTTACTAGAAATATACACATAATATGTTACATAACAAAATTCCAGGACATTATTTTATGTTTTCCCCCAATTTAAACCTTATGTATTTTTTCCATAATTTACAATTTTTAATCTGGTTTCCATGTATTATACTAAACTTCCTATAATTCCAACTATAGCACCCTGATCCCACTAGAATAGAGTCGATGAATTACATATTACATTTTCATGATTAATAGAAATAAAATCCAAAAGGAATGATTAGATTAGTAGCATTGAAAAATCTAGGTATATTTATGTTACTCAAATTACATTGGGAATGGTAATAAAACACAATACATAACAAAAACTAATAAACTTCATCTAAGGAAATAAATAAATAGACTCCTCTTTATAACCTATTTAAGGTAAACCAAAGAAAGGGGTGATATCAATTTATCAGTAAGGGTTACATTTAGGGGATGTACGAATCAACAATTACTGAATCATAAACAAATATGTCATAGAGAATAAATGGATAACACATGCTATTAATACACTGAGAATCGACCTGCATCCATAAATTTTTTTATTGTGAAAAAATCATGGATAGTAATAACTAAAAATGAATAAATAGAGTTATTATTAATTATAAGTCATGTATTTGGCACATGATAACACAATACCATCGAAACAGTTTAATTTTTTGGGTAGAAACCCATTTTATATTTTGAGACAAACTCAAAGAGTTTGTCGTCAACTGATTTGTCTCATCAGACCAATGGATGCATTGAGGTACTATGGATGCCCCAATAATCAATACATATCCCAATAATTCTTTATAAATATATCTAATAAATGTACAACATCCCTTGTCAATATTTCTATTGAGTAGATGAAACAAATTAATCAATATTTCCATTATTAAAACAACACTCCAAGTAAACATCGTATGTTAAAGCATATACAACATAAGATAATAGTCATATCCATGAAAACAGAAAATGGATATATATAAAATAAATATAATTTCAAAAGAAAATTTATCTCAAATAGGCAGTAGGTACTCCACTTAAAAAAAATTGGGTGCACAATACAAAGTAAGTCACAACGAAATGGAAGTTGATACAAAGCATGTTACCACGTTGTAATCAATTGAGCCGTATGACCAAAAATAAATAACCACCAAATGAATCACATAATATCATTAATATAAATATAATCATAATAATATATATCAAATGGTAGTACACAATACAGCATATGAAATAAATATGTGGCAAACAATGGAAATCTCACGGAATTAAAAGTGAGATATGAAACCCCTTACAAACATTTTTGTAATGGTAATGCGTGTTCTTGTGAGGGATAAAAGAGAGGTAAAGGGGTATTAAATCATTTATATAGCATAAGGTAAGTTTGTGGAAAGTGTAAAAATATACCCCATTATTAGGAATTAAAAATAAAAGGACACAACATTGGGGAATTCTTGAACAATAGTGACAGAGAGGATCCCTTACCTTATCTACGAAGGTGTTCTCGACTGATCATACTAACCTAAATATTAAAATTTAGATTCATTAATTAATAATTACATAACCTAATAAACATATAATATATTTATAATAACCTTATTTGGTTCATTCATTTCCTTTTTTATGGGTTTAATATGTTCAATATTATTTTTTTGGAAGCATTTTCTTCCTCAGTATTCATGTTCAGTTTACCTATATTTTTGAATGGAAGCTCGTTTCAAATGTGGGTAAACATCATGATTTGTTAATATATTTTCTTAGTGAATTTAACGATTTATAAATGATCTTATAATTATTTTGGATTATAAACCCTGAGGATGACTCATTAGATAAAATATAATGATACACGCATGAATTAACATGGCGGTTTTGAACATAATGAACCAGTTTTGTATTATTATTATTTTATATTGTGACTTTTTAAGGTTTGAATAACATTGAATAAGGTAAAATAAAATATTATGATATGTTTCAACCATTAAAAATGTATCATTACTAGTCTTGAAGATATTAATAGAAAATGGAAACTCGTCAACCTTGAATGTGATAAATTAACTCATCTCGAACGGTATTTTCATTTTTAGTGTAAGAAAAGGGTAAAAGTGATATAATGATGAAATATTCAATTATAATAATAAAATTAAATTTCATGTTTGGTAATGGAATTATCATATCATTTTTATGTGAGGAGTTGAAAAGGTAGAAACAAAATAATTTACATGTAAATGAATTTGAAAGAAAAGAGTAGAGAGGTCCACCTTTTGAGTACTCCTCCTTGAGAATCTCATTAAGGACTTTATTTTTTGACTTTTAGTGAGACCATAAGGTCTTGGATGTGGGGGAGGATGTTATGGAGATTTTTGAGTAGCATTTAGGAATTTGTTGATGTTTTACTGGTGTGGGAGGAAGAGGGGGGTGAGATTTTGATTATATAGTAGAGGGGAGGAGATTTTTCTTAATATTTTAATCAATAGTTTACTGTTTTTCCATAATACAAGAAATACTAATGATTCAATGACCAAGAATAATAATAATGGAATTTGAATAAGAACTAATTGGGCTTAAATTAGAAGAAAATCATTGGTGACTTAGTAAATCAATACTTAGAATTTATTGTAATTTATCGTGTTTCACTATTCAACAATAATTCAAATATTTTAGAAAAATCCAAAAAATTCACCATAACCATTTTTTGATATGTATAATCAAAAAATGAAGTCCAGTTTTGAAAAATAAGTTTCTATAAATGATTAATTTAATTCATAAATAAAATCATACTTATTTGACAAAGAAGAATTAAAATAAATTGTTTACTTATTCAATGTTATAAGGTATATCATAGTTTCACTTAATAATTACATATATATTATCATAGGTGAGGTTACTATTCATTAGTTTATGTTGTTATTTATATGGGTAACATTAATATCCATAAGGTTACGTTATTATTCACCAAAAATTATGTTTTTCATATTAGACTCTAAATAAATTATTGATCACAATTGTGTGTGTAAATGTTTTGAAATTCAAATCATAAAAGTGGAAACATTATGTTTAATGGCCTTTTTATGGCTCTATGATAAAAAAACAAGTGTTGTTTCATATAAACATAGTGCATTATTAAATATAGGAAATCTAATTAATATAATGTATTTAAGAGAAGCATACCATAAAATTTTTGGGGTGTTATTAGCATAAAACGGATCTCATCATGAAAAAGAGAACATTGTACTAAACCTAACTCTTTTTTAGGTTTCCCATAATATAAAAAATTCATTGAAATAATATGTCCAAGAACATATTTCAAGATTATATTAGAATATATCCACTCTACCATAGCCTCTCTATGAAATAGGTATAAACCAAATAAGAATTTAAGGTTATTGACCTACATGGGTATTGAAGTTATGAAGAGGACGAGAATGGAACTCACTAGGTATCTGAATACAATAAATACCCCCTAAAGTGTCATTATAAGCATAAAAAACCACTTACATGGGGGTATAGTTTTTACAATCTATGATTCATACTTGGTGCCATGGAACTATACTGATTCCTAATTTCTGAAATATTAAGGAATCATTTATCGATTCTTTATAATCTGAAGGTGTTTCAATAACCATTATATCTCAATACATAATCAAGGAATTGATCATAAAAAATAAATTATCAAAACATTTACTAGGACTTACCTCATATCATCTAGGTCCATTATAGACTATAAAGAATTCAAATATGAGATATGGGTATCATCATGTTCTCTTTCCACGTAAACATTAAACACTAACCCATACATGAGGGTTCCTAATATAAATTCCTATAAAATTTCCATTTTATGGAATTTAAATGATGGTAATTTATTAAAAATTTTAAATTAAGATCATGCACCATGGATATCATGTACCGGTTGTTAGAGAAACTATAAAATTTTCTTCATTTATCTTTTTTCATTGACCATTTGGAATCTTATATAATTAATTCCTTTTAAAAAATTAATTCAATTTTTTTTTGAACTAGATCGGTTAATATCAATGTCATTTTAAAATATATAGTGTAAAAAATCATTAGATTGTTATTGGAATCCTAATTAACTTATTCAATTTAAAAATAATGATCAAAATTAGATTGAATGTATTTTAATAATGATTAAATCTATTCTAGTAATATTCCATTATACATTTACAAGTAACACCATATGAGTAGTTGTTGAAACATTTTATGATCTTTACACTTTAATAAACATACCCCCATGGGACTAAGAACTATGAAAATAAGAATATAGAGGTGACTTATATGAGTTCCATCATGTGAATAGGGGTTCAAATAAACAAAACCTTTGACATACCATAATATCAAAGTTTCAAACAGCCTTATTGGGTCTTTATCATAAAAAACATTCCCCAATTATCATACATGGGTCTTTTCATTCATTTAAGGATTTATTCATATGGGTCATCATTAAAAAAATAAAATATGGAAAAGTATTTAATATATGAATATTTTCCCACATTTAACTAAAAATAATATTTATTGGTTTAAAAGTGTAAAAAAAATATCTTCACTACAATTTAAGGTATCATCTATGTTAAATCATTTACTATCCATATATAATCCATGATTCGAAATTCATAATCAGTACAATCATCTAGTTAGATGAATCACCATTTCCAAATTATATTGGTGGATGCCTTTATAACGTACAGTTATTATTCAAATAAATATATCTATATTATCATTCAATTTCTCTTAATATCACTAACTATATATAATTTTTTGATTATTCAAGTTACTATTCCCTATAATTAATGGACCACGCTACTTAAAAATTGATCATTTGGTATCAATTTTATAAAAAACATCAATGTTTCATCCCTGGAAACCAATGGTTAACGGATCAAACATAAAATAATAGGTTTAATAAATATAATACACCTAATAATATTTATGGGTATACATTCTTTAGGTCGATTCACACATCTTGTTTAATCAAAAATATACAATTAATAAAACTGACATTTCATAGCAAGCTTTAAATGTAGGTAAACATGGAAAAAATTGAAAGTTTCAACATAATGAGGAAGCATTCAAACATGGAATATATATCTAGGAATTATAATATATTTTATACCACTATTTAAATATAATAATTCCAAAAATCGCATTTTAGGGTTTAGAAATCATCATGTGTTAGGAAACTTGTAATGGGATATACATAGAGGGGAATATATATTGAATTTGATTCATTATGCACCTTGAGTGATTCTTGTAACAATTACTCATTTTCATACTTTTATAAGGGGTAAAATCATAATTTGTAACTCAATATCCACTAAATGTAAAAAAATTGAAGGTGAAATAGTAATCAACTATAATAACAACATCAGGAACAACAATCACATACCCACACAACATGATTTTCCCCTCATGTACGGGTTAACATGATCCATATAGATTCCATTTACCAAGTACCAACACATCCTATTATCCTGTATACCATCCAAAATAGTAAGAAAACAAATCTAAAAAGAAATAACCATAATTACCCTTATAATGTGTTAATCAAGAATCCACTTATGGAAATTTTCCAATCTATATGGCCACTATGACTCAAACATTACTCCACATACTCTAATGGATTTTGACCAACTGTGAGGGTCTAATAGAGACACAAGGGTACCATATGAGATTCGGATTAGTAATATGTATATTGAAAGAAATAATAATAAAAATAAATATAATAATAACTTTTAATAATAATGATTTACTAAATGATAATTTAAACACATGCTATAATGTACAAACAGACATGAACCATGAGATATATACACAGAACTGTAAAATAAATAAATTAATAACACATAAAAATCACCAAATGTATAATGAGAAATTTATCACTCATCTTCTTCAATAAACCATCATCTATTATAAGGGAAATAATTTGCAAGCACAATCCATGTACCCGATCCTACAACCATTTGGTCTGTTCAGGTGCCCCAGTGTAATGGAATCCCAAATAGACTGTAAAATATACATAGTAGGACACTACCAAAAATTTATAATGCTATACATTCCATGTATATATTAAGATATATTTTAAGATATATCAAATTATTCCTATAAATAATTAATAACAACTTGTTGTTCTTAGGTTCTGTAAAGACACATGACCGACCACAACTTCTTCAGACTAATCTGGAATGTTTACGCACATCTTACATCATGTATATATATATATATATATTAATATATAAAAAATAATATTCGAATATATACACGAACTATTGTGGAATTTGTTATACCAGATAATCTACATAATTGAGCGATTGATTAATATGGGTTTCAAATTTTAAATTAGGGGTCTCCATGAATATCTGTATAGATAGAATTTTAGGGAAATAAGGAATTCAATGAATCCATGTATGTTCATAAACATTAATGTCATATAATAAAATTAATTTATTAAGTGTTGAGATGTTCCACCATAATCTATAATATTAAATGGTGTCACTCCTAGTGCTCTATAAAATATATTCACCCTAACTGATTATCCTAGGATATCCACAATATGGGTGCCTAGGTATTACTACCAGTATGGTATAAAAATAGGATCCACTTATCCAATCTATGGTGTACCTCATTGGAATCCTATTATAGCTAATGGAATAGTATAACACATTGATATCATCCCTGATAATCCATTAAGTAACCATGAATCACTCTTATGAAGACAAAGGCATCCTATCGATGAGTCCATACAAAGTATTTTATGTAATTACATATGTTTAACTCCTTTTATATTTTAGTTCATTCATAAATCCACTAATGGTTATGCTCGATGAGCTTGTCCAATGTGTTATAAATGGAACCCTCTTATCAACATGATATGTCATGAATGATAAAAATCTAACCTTTGATCATATTCATGGTATTCATGTGTCAAACCCATGTATTTACCAATGCTATGTTATTATCAACATGTATATTGCATTAAATAATTTAGAAAAAACCCATGGATTAAGCCATTCCATTTTTTTATGTTTGGTTAAAAAATTATATCATGAACATCTAACAAGATATTTAAATATATCATTTAAAATAAGAAGCCTATCGCCAAAACCCACACCATCACCTGAAATTTATCACACACTGAATCATACATTTACACATTAAGTGTGTGCACCACAAAAGAGGTTTATTATAAAATGTTGAATTATCTTTAAATGATATAATTACATCTAATTTAATTAACATGATTGGAGTAATCATAAGGTAAAAAGTTATGTGATTTACTATGATTTATGGAGGTTACATCCAACAATTTCAAAATCCGTTTGTATTTCATAATGTACCAATAAATTTAAACTTTACACCAGATGTGATTCTTATTATTGGGTGAATTGTGGTATAAAAACATTTAAACATTATCATATTATAATGGTTAATAAGTTGAGATCTCTACCACCCTCCATGTAATAGTGTTATAAGATCATCATGTTCAATGTATAGGTATTTAAGATAATTAATTTAATATTTTAGGGATAATCCCTAGAAATATTGGTGCTTATAGGATGAAAATTTTTAATAAACTTGACTATCATTAATGGAAAACATTTAAACCACCTAAGATATTCTTAGGATGGTCCACTCATCCAATAACAGGCTTAATTTGGGAAATAACTGAATATATTTACATAATATTGATTCAAATTAAATATAAAATAATAGCCCACATAGATTTTTTTATTTGTATGGGGAGATAAACAATGAAGTGAATCAAGTTGTGTATAGAGCATACTAATATGGTTCTATTGTACCTGGTGGAATTTCATTCAGAGATTAAATAAAAACTGAAGATCAAAGCATTTTAGGGAGGAGATGAGCTTGATGGTCCCCCAAATAAGAATGAAATGTGATGTAATAGAGGCCAAAACATAAATATTGGAGGGAAATTTTCATTTTACAGCTCTTTATGGAGTTGCACAGTTTGGTTACATAACATGGAAAACTATCTAAAAACCATGAAATCTATTCTCCCTTAAAGACACACTCTGCATGGTTAGGTTTCCCAGTTTGGTCAAACAATGTGATGACCATCTAATTCTACCGTTTAAGTGGCACTAAGGATGCATGCTAACAGAAGTATTTTGGAATACCTTGTATAGCTCATTTGGTTCTCTACTTTACAACAGTATTGTGAAATATGGTTACCCTTTTTATGTTTCATATTTTTATTAGCCTACATACCAGAAAAGAGAGGGTTCATGGTTGATCCGTAGGTCTATGTTAACTATTCACCAACAATCCACATCATTATGATTCTCTAAAAACATGTTCATTTAGATATAAATGCATATTAAACTCAACTAAATTCTTATGACACCGCCTGAGACTTAAACCTCATCGTGAAATAATAATTTCTAGTGTTTCGACACATGTATTGACTTTTAAATGATCCATTATAAATTCTACCAATTCACCACCTTATGAGGTCAAAATATGTTGAGAATAATATTTTTCAAAATACATGGCATATTAAATAAGGTTATGTAAAAAAAATTACATATCAAAAATATTTCTCCTACAGTATGTATAAAATAATAAATATTGGGTTCCAATTACAAAAGATTAAAGCAAAATAATTTAATAGGAATTCAAATTTGAACATTACTGGATATTTATTTTATCCCTGAAAATTATCATCTATCATGTTATAATGATTAGTTGATTATTTAGTATATTTAATCATTGACATTGAAAAACAATTATGGTTATTAAATATTATAAAAATGAAGTTAGATAATTGTTTTTCAAATATGGGGTTAAAGATTAGAGATTATCAATAGACATCTAGATTTTTAGATAAGAAATGAATAATGGTATTTTATGAAATTTTGATTGTTAACTCTGAAAGGTAAAACACTATCCATCTTCCAAAATTCTAATAATGTGTCAATATTCACATGAGAATTTTCAAAAAATGGTAATTATTTTATTGTATTGTAGTAAAGGGGTAATTTAGAGTAATATTAGTATAATTATTTTGATATTATTAGTAGCATAATGAAGGAAAAAAATGGTCTCTCAAAAACAATAAAAATAATCTATTATTCAAATTCAACAAATTTAGGTATTATTAAAACCATCATACCATAATATTATTAATAAATAATGTATATATATAGGAAACCATAATAGAAAATAGAGATTGAAATATTATATTTAGAAATAAAAAAATTTCTTGACCATATTTTATTGGAATCCCAAATGGAAATGAAATCTTTTTTATCAAATAATTCCTTCCACTAGTGACCCAATGTGGGATATTTTTACTAATTGTATGAACTTAATAAAATTGTTAAATTTATAATAACATCATGTAATACTTTAAATACTGATACAAACCAAGAACAATATTTAATCTATTGTCAAATGATATTATGATAATATAAAATGAATGAATTAGTTATATTATAATTAAAATTTGAAATAGATATAACTAGGAACATTTAGAAATAAATCAAAAAAATAAAATAAATTTAGATAACTCAAATACAACAATGGATTACTAATGAAAAAAATCTCTAACCATGTATTTATTCCATTAATCCATGAAACATTAATAAATCTTATTCATAAAGGGATAAAATCCCAAAAAAATTCCACCGAACATAAAATAATAGAGCCCAAGTGCATCAAATATCAAAATATTATCACACTTAAGGGAGGGGGATCCTGTGATAGTTGAAGTTCTGTATGGATTTTTAAAAGTGTACCGTGATCCTAGGAAATCTCCTACAATATTTCCATCATGCTATGTTTGAGTAATAACTCTGTGATTAGTGAAGAGACACTTCTTCTAAAACAAGATAAGTGATATCCCATGGGGTTGGAATACCCTATCTGGTAGAAGAATCAATAATAGATTAATTTTTTACAACCCCCTCTAGTGAAATCACATGGGAGACACACAGTTCAAGACCATTGAGAATGATAAATGATTCGGTAATGAGGGAATCACCTTGAACAGATAGAGTGATGAAAGATAAAATGATAGACTGAGATGGGTTATGAATATCACCTCCACCCTTCATGTCACCATAGATACATGACCATCGACACTATTATTTAGGATGTAATTTGGTTGGATCTAGATAATAGATATTAATTTCATAATATCTCTATGGATCATGTAAATTTGATGTATACTATCCATCATCATCCATAAATATGGAGATATATCCAACTCATTGACTAGGGGGCCAACTAGACCACAATGGATGGGCCACTGACCATCACCACTAGAATCAATGTCAGATTCTCATCATTTATAACTTGTTACGAGTGTTCCATATACTCCATCATATAGTTTCATTGAATCAATCCATCATATTTCAATTTATGTAAACTATTGGTTTTAGTTAGGTTAATATGAATTTTGTTTATATGTGTGACATTTTCAAATTATAATATCTAGTTTTTTATTCCCCTAGAAATTTTTTAGATCATTGATATTTTTCAATTTCTAAATATCATTCCCAAATCACTATTAAAAATATAAACATTTTTCTGTGAACTATTTTGACAGAACTGCTAAATTAAGGAAAAGAATGAAATATATTGTAAATCAAATATATATGCTAAAAATATTATAAACATATATATGACAATGATTAAGATTATTATTATTAAATTGGAATTTAAAAACATATTTTCAATGGAAATATATAAAACCAACATATATATATATATATCTATATTATTCAATAACATTCGGTTATTAAATTAACATTATAATACATAATGATCCAAAAATGCATCAAATTAGAAAATCAAATTTAATAAGAATAATTATAGTCTTAAATAAACAATGATTTCATTAAAAAAATTATTTAATTAAAAAAACAAAATCATTGTTAAACAAATTAACAAATTACATATAAATAAAACTAATATCAAAATTACATAAAAAATTAATTTTATCATGAATGATACACAACATTTTAGTTCTCAATATAGAAAATATTGAATCATATATGTAAAATTGAATAGTCATTACTATGTATTCCTTCATCATCTGATAATAATAAATTTAGTTATTTTAAAACAAAATTTGATATATATTTCTCAAAATAAAACCAAAATTTTTAAATCATTACTCACCCATTTAAATGAAAAAAAATAATTTCTAGTATTTAAAATACATGAAAATTAATAAATTTACTAAGTCAATTTATACTTAACCCTGTCTGATTCAAAAAAAAATTCAAAGTATATATGATAAATATCGTAAATTTTTATCTTAAATATATAACATCTTTTTTCAAAATATTATGCAAAAAAACACATTTCAATCAATTTTATTCTTCTCATAAAATATATTTTTTAATAATTGGTTTATAAAAAATTTGATTTATAAACACTTCATAAGAGTTATATATCCATTTAAAATAAAAAATCATATCCCTTAAAAAGTGAATTTTAATTTCAAGAAGTTATTTATTTTAATATATACCTCCAAAAAATATTTTGTAAATTCGTTATTAATCAATATATTGTATATTGAAACTGATTGAATTTTACTTTTTCCAGCCAACTTATATATGTACTAAATGATACTATATATTTAAAACAATCGCTAAAATAAAACATATCCTACATAAGGTTTATTTACTTCAAAACAAAAAAATAGTATGAATGTAACACCCTGACCCTAGAAGCCCAAATTCGGTGCATTATTACTTTTCATTGGAATGATCACAAACGATCAAGTCTCTAAAGAGCGATTATTTAAGTAGTTTGGAAATTATATATATATTCATAAGGTTTACATTATATCATGAAATGGAAAACTATAACAACATTGTTTCCATATACAACATTGAGATCCCATAGACTATCCCTATAGGTTAGTCATAATATACTTCTTCACATCCTGGGAAAAATAAAACATAGAGAGGGGTGATCTCAGATGCTATGTAAGGATAATAACATAGTGTAAAATTTCATAAATAATCATAAACATTTAAGGAAATGTATAGAACTCAAAAAAAAACCTTTTCAAAATTAACATCATCATAATATGGAAAATATAAATCAAAATAATTCCATTTACTTACTCACGTGGATATTCTACTGGTCAAATAATCACGTGAAATATCAATAGAAACTTTCATAATGATGGAATGAATAATTCTAGAATTTAATAACCACATATTCAAGGCCTTGTGCCAATAATATAAATATGATTTGGTCAAGACCGAGTACCAAGACAACAGTTTGTCTCATGAGAACTACTGATGCATCGAGTAGCTATAGCGGGCTCCACCCATCAGTTACTAAGTCCAATGCATTCCTCGTATTAAAAGGTTTAAAAATAACATAAACATTCGTATTAAAACAAGAATAAGAAATTTAAATTCTTAATCCATAAACCCTGAATTGTGTAAAAATAACATATCCACAATAAAAAAATAACACAAAAGATTAAATACAATATGGATGTTTTGTATCATAATAAATCAACTTCAAATATGCTTAAAATACGACAAACGATGTTGACATAGATGAAATAAAATCCTTTTTAGAGAAATATCTCTTTCTATTTTGAAATCATTTATGAAAAAATTTATTTGGGAAATATTCTTACAAGATTCTATGGGAAGCTTTGATGATGTTATAACGGCGGAAAATAGCTGCACCCACCGTATAAGTTTAAAAAAGACATTCGTACCTTAATTTTTTCGAAAAGGTTATAAAGGACATTGTTTGGAAAACAACAAAAATATTCCTTTATAGAAATCTTACAAAAGTAAAACATGCATATAATTGAATTTAACCCATATTCTATAAAACATTAATAATTTTTTGACAATACACTTTTAAAAAACATGGTTGTTCATGATAAAGAGGTCCAAGTATATAATTACATATAAACAACCTCGGATAATGAAGAGATTGTAGAATTAACCTTTTCCTTATAATTTTCCTTGGTAGAGGGTAGGTTAAACTCATTTATAATGGTTAATTAATTTTTTTTAAATAATAAAACAATCATATACATTAATATGATATCATATATGATCTTTTAACATTGCTTTGTTAATAATATATTAGTATTATCATCATTTCGAGTGTCAATTGTTTCATTTTCATTTGTATGCCTTGTTACATAAGTAATTTTTGTTATGGATAGGATGTACCTTATTCATATTCATAATTATAATAAGTATTTAACAATTATTTTTAATCATCTAATGAAAATTAGTCATGAATGGATACGATGGGGAATGAATCTCATCACGTTCATGGAGATGGCAATCCGTACATACACACGAGCGACAATATCATTATTTTGATATTAACATAATATATAATAGGATGTTATAACCTATATACAGAATAATTATCATTTTATATTTATTATTTACATCAATTAGACATCATTATTATACCCATACAAAAAATAATGTATTGAATAACAATTACACCCTGATGTGGTGACGGTAAGCCGTACGTACGCACGTATGGTGAAATGTCATTCAAAGGATAGATAGAATAATGAATATGGTTTTACCATATTTATAATAACATCATATTATATAGAATATACTAAAGTTATTATTTTATAATGGAAATAACAATGAAAGAGGATGTGGAAGAAAAAAGGAACTTGAAAGAGGTGATAAAATATTTACCTCTTCTTCGGGTTCTTCCTTTTGATTTGATCAAAAGGGCACCTTAGGTCAACTTTATGAATAAAGGAATAACTCTAAGATGAAGTTATGGAAGTTTAGAGGATATTTATGTAGGGGTTGTCCGACCCAAATGTATTTTAAGGAGTGAATAAGAAAAAGGGAGAGTGCCCTTTTATCAGAGGGGTGAGGGGCACCTTAGGAAAGGCTAGAAGTATTATTTTATAATAAACTCATTTTTGGTTTCTAATGGCTCAAAAATTAATTATTTAAAGGATAATGTGGTTATGGGTCTAAAACCACTCAAAAATAGGTTTTAGATAGGTTTGAATTACTATATTAACTTTACCTTTTAGATTTAACTCTTAGTTAAATAGTTTGACATTTACCAAGTCTCTTTGTATTTTTATATTATATGGTTTTTAAACATATTATATACTTCCAAGAGAACCCCAAGTGGTTAATTAATGATTCAATTATCATTATATAAGTCTTTTTTCCGAAATATAGATTTTTAGGAATATAATGGCAGTTAATAATATAATATTTCTTTTAAAAACTCTTTTATGTCAATTTGAACACTACTTGGTATTTTGTTTTTTCTAAATTCAAAACAGCATTATTACTTCGAAAACAATTCATCTAACCTACCCTAATATGTCATATTTGCCTATAAAATTATTTTCATTCATAAGAATTCTAAAATTACATTTATTTGGATATTAATAATATCAATTATTTAAATATTTCATTAATTAGGTAATTACTGTATGATCATTATGTCATAAATAAATTAAATTATATAATGTCTAAAAAGTATAAATAAAATACCATTATTTAGAAAATATTTTAATCTTTCTTATGAATATTTATAGATGAATTTATCTAATGTGTAACCCTATACTAAAAATGATTTAGTTATTAAACATTGAATTTAACACTTTTAACTATTCATTGAATTAAATAATAATAAATGTCCTGATCTTATACAAGTAGACCTAAATGACCATATTTTATTCCTATGGTTTTTTTGGTCGAATTATACTTATCCAATAGAATTAGGACTTGTGTTAGGGTAATACTAATATCATTTTTACCCTTAATTAACCTATTTAATTTTAACCGTGTTAAATAAAAGTAAATTATACTATTCATAAAAAAATATTTTCATCTAATTGAACCACATTTGACATACTGATATCAACTGTGTCTCTCAGTTTTTTGAAATTCATTTCACAGAAGCAGTAAAATTATGTTTTATGTGAATATGCAAATGCTCCTAAGTGGTGGGTAAAAGACGGTAAAAAGTTCAATAAAATTTTTATATATCATTAATTATTATAATCTGACTCCAATGAATTACAATGAACTTATATAAGTATTATGTATCTATTTTGACCTAAAATAAATTTAAATAAAATAAATAATTATTTAAATAAAAATTATGTTTTAACAAATAATATGTGTTTTTAACTATTCCTCAAAAATTGAAGGTTATCAGAAAAATACCAAAATTTCACACTAAGATGATTTTGATATTATGAATTCCAAAATAATATCTGTTTTACCAAATTAAATAAATAAAAGATTCATTTATTAAATTAATATTAATTCCTGTTGTCAAAACCAAAAAGGGTGTTTTTAAGAAATAATAACAAACAAAAGTTTGATACTTGTTTATGTTCAATTTCAATGTGAAATTGTTTCCAATGAATAAAACTGGATTAAATGGTAAAAATATAAACCATTTATACTTACAAACAATTATAATTTATAAATTAACACTACTAATTATTTTGAATAAAAAATTTTTTTCAGCTAAAATATATTATTTTTCACTATTCACCCAAATATGAATGTTATCAGAAAAACACAAAAAAATCATTGAAACTGAATTATTATGTCCTTATTCTAAAGAAGAATTTTATATTGTAAAATTGAATATATAAAAGTTTCATATTTTGGATTTAAAAAGGCTTCTCCATTAAAAGGCTGTAAAATTAAATTTTTTTAAAAAATACATCTTTTATCCCAAAAATGAATTTGTTTTTTCATTATGTCTAAGAAAACCATAATATGGATTCTAAAAATAAAAGGATTATATAATGTTCAAAATTTATTTAACACTATTCATAACCACTTTTGAACGGCTAGTTTGGTATGTTGTGAAATGCTTATAGTCGGTGTTACGTGTACTGCAGGTTATTGATTTACATTGATGAAATAACGTACTATTAGTTCATTGGGTGTTGTAATGAAATTGATATATTAGAAAAATGTCATTGATTATGTTTACAATTTAAAATCATAGGATTGTTTAATATAGTAGTAATTTCATTAAGAACAATTCTTAATATCTATAGGAATATAGAAATGATTTACCATTCTATTAAAAATATAATAAGATATATTTTTAAGATATCTTGAATACATGTATTAAAAACCTGAATGTATCCTCAATTTCAAGGCGTTTAAAATTAATGTACTAGAGAAGGATCATTAACATTTCTACATTTCGAAAAATATAATTTATCTTAAAAAATATTACAAGTTTAAATGAATTAAAAATATAAAAAATAACATTATATAATCACTATCCATAATAGATATGTAAATACACAATTTTGTTAAAGTTACAATGAAAATTTATATATTAAATTATTATTTTATTCATTATCCATGTTATTATAATGTGTCATTATAATGATCAAATATTCGTTTTTGATGACTAATAAATGTTTTTTTCATTATTTTTTTGTAATGTTCATACTACTCTAATGTTTGATTCTATTTGATTCCTAAAATTTGACAATATTGGTTGTGTTTTTAATTTCTACATGAATATATATAATTTTCACTCCCATAACATTTATAAATACTGTTGAATTTTCATGTATCATACTCCAAAATACTTAGCTCAGTGACATATCTAATAAATGTTGTGATTAATGACTCCTTACCTATATACATTTTTATGTTTTAGGTCGGTTCACCTCAAAATTTAACACTATTATCCATAACTAACTTTTATAGTCATTATAGTTTTATAAAGTATATATATTTTCTATTTCCTCATTTAAAAAATTTCTATATGATACATACAATTCCATTTTTTTCTAAAAAACCTTTCCTCTATTTATTACTTCCTTGAAAATAAAATAATTAAGAAGATGATTCTATTTACCATGCTCATTAAGAATTGTAGAAATCAGATTATCATTTATTATCTTATAAATATGTTTTATCTTAAGATGAAAACAATTCATGATATTGTCACAATAATAATGTTTTAAAAATACAATATTTTTCCATTGTAATGTTTCAATTATTTGTTATGTTGAATCTAATACCCTTTTCTCCCATCATTTGAATTATTGAAATTACTAAATAAATAAAAAAGGTTGATTAATTTTACAAGAAAAATTATTATCCAGATGTCATTGTTAGTGGAAATATCAATTCAATTTACCAATTTTATTTCCCCTTTGTAATAATAAAATTATTTTATTCATCCATAAATGTGAAATGACACATGAAGAAAAATTTAAATAAATTTTTCAATCACTTTCATTGAAAATAAAAAATACAATCATGATGTTTCAGACTAGTTTGTGTTTTAGAACTAAATAATTTTACATATCTACAAAAGTCAATTATTCTAACAGTTAATAAAATATTAATTTAAATAATTTATCAGCAGTTTTTCACATGATTTCAATATATATTTCATATAATTCGTTAATGATATTTAAAAATCATACATTAATTTTATTTTATGGTCTTTTATTTCATTGTATAATTGATTTTCCAAAGGATTGAATAACAATTGAGGAGGGGGTCTGAAATAGTTGCCCAAATTATTATATATTTCAATACATTTCAAAACATAACACCAACAACATGTTAGGATATATAACGTTTTAACATTTTATTAAATACCCATGCATGAAATGGAAATGAAGAGTTTAAAACACATGATATTTACAAAGTTTGTGCTTAGTGTGGGAACCTACAACATTTCTATAGACAATCATGTGGGTCTATGGAAATCCAATATTCTCATTAAGTGAGTACAACTTGTGAAAACAACCATTATAAACTTTCTATAACCTTATTTGAATTATTATACTAACTCCCAAAAATTCAAAATTGTTCTTACATAGAAATCAAAACAAAACATATCAATTTTTTTGAATCCATGCCATAGTTGCTCAGTAAAAATCCATAGCCTTGTTAAACTGGATTAGATTTTCTCAATCTGATGAGAATGGGTCTGATGAAATTATTCGGATCAGTTCCTTATCATTCTCCCTTTCTAAAAATCTACATCACAGACATTGCTAAAAAAATTCATTCTGTTCTTATTTATTAGGATTGACTAAATATGATGTAATCAAGGGGATTCTTCTGTCTGATAGAATTAACCCTTAATCAATCTACACTTCTCAAAATATTCTAAAAATAAGATCAGACTTATGTTCACGTGTCAAATTGAATCAATATGATGAACCCATTATCAATATGTAAAACTCAAACTCTACTCAAGTTCTAAATATAATCTTCTCAATAAGATTATCCATTCTGGTAAAAAAATACATCCAGTCGTCTGATCATCTTTAGAGATTCAATATGAAAAGATCATTCACCCGAATTCTTCAATGATCTGGAATTTCTTCATTCATAAAAGATAGTATTAACAAAATAATTGGGAATGTATTTATAGGAAACCAAGAGAAACAACAATGGGATACATGAAACAATTCCTTGGTTCCTCTAATTTCAAAACTCTAAAAAACAGTTTCATTTAAACTCCAACATTGACTAATTCAATTCCACATAGATATCTATGATATTTAGAGGGAAATGTATTTCTTCATAAAACATCTAGAATCATTTTTTTATTCATAGTTATTTTCAACTAATTATGATATGAATTTATTTATTTCTTCATTTTGAATCTATTTACTTCTCAGATAAGTACAAATGAGTTTCTTTCTTATATCATTCTAAATTCTTCTATTCTATTTATCTTGTTTGATTTATTTTATTCTGATTTTCAATTCAAATTAACCATTCTAATATTAGTTTCCTTCTTAACACATTGAATTTGAAAAAATCACTCTGTATCATTATAATGCATTAAAATTCATCAATATTAAATATTATGACATCTTCTAACTTTTGATACTGGTTTTTTTATATTATAGAGACATTTTACTATCTTCTTGAGTTGATGAATTGTTTACAATTACTCTATTTCTTCAAGGGCATTAATCATGATAGTTTTCATGGATTATGAGAACTTATTGATCTGTGATGCATCGTTTGAATTTTTTAGAAGGTATCCAAAATATTTAACTCCTAACTTCCCTATATTCGTTCAAAAATCCACAGAACAAATTCATCTTATTTACATAATATGTTTTCCATTCTAAATTTTGTTATTTCGTTCATTCTATGATTATGGAAAATAAAAAAAATTAGAAATGAACAGTTTGTGCCTCAAATATATTTATGTCATCTGATCATCAATGTCATGTCGATGGACCTATGTCTGATGTAACTTTACAAATTCTGCATCCATCAATTCTCAATCTAGTTCTCTGAGTCTATAAAACATATTTTAAAAAAATCAAAACATCGCACCTCTTTTATTTTTTGATTAAAAATTTCATAAAATTATTACTTTCATATAAATATCATTATGATGATGTAGGTTAGATTTTTTAATAACCAAAACAATATTATACAAAAAAATTAGTTGTTAAAAATACAGAAACACTTTCAAAATAATTTATCACAATTTTTATTCAATCTCTCTCTTTTGATTTTCTGAAAAACCTGATTAACAAATTTTTAAACTGTTATAAATATTTTTCAACTAATCTTTTACAAAAAAAACTCAATATTATAGAATTCTATCAAAACAGAGCCTTTCTCATAAGAGAGTGTCCTAACACCAAACTTCTCTTTTCTCTACCACATTTTATGATAACCATAGCTTCAGATTAATAAAATATTGATATGTAATATATTCTAACAATGTAAAATGATTCAACATTCCCTCACTCGTTGTCAAAATAATCTAGTGCATAGTGGGTGAATGTATTTTTGAGATTTATGAAGTCATTAGAAGAGGTTGAACATGAAGTTATAGCCTCAATTCCACATAACATTATTTCAAAATAGATTTTGTAAAGAAATCATAAATTTGATAGTTATTTAAATGTATTCGAGAAAAATATCTATAGCAGAATCTTTCTCATTTATAAATGAATATTTTTATCAATTTCTTTTGATCACGAATGTTGAAATGAATTTCAAGAATGTTAAATTTCAAAATGATTATAAAAAAGGATCTTCAATGGTTTAAAAATATTTACTTTAATGTATTACTACTGAACTTTCATGCATAGTATTTTATTACAATCCTATATCGCTACGATATATTAGGATTCAGATGGTAATAATGTTACTAAACTATTTTCATACCATGCTAACTCACACAACATTCTCCCATGAATAATTTCCCTCATGGAGATGATTTTAAGTCATTACAATATTTATCACAATTGGTATTAGTATAAACAAAAAACTTCATCTCACAAAGTCTTTTGTATATTAAGCCATGTGATTTTTTCCTTTGAAATATCTCTAAATCCTTCTCTCTTCCAACTTATTTGATTCTATTAGATTAAATTTATGAGTGGCACACAATTTCATAGAATAAAAAATATCCTGCCTTGGGGCATTGAGGAAAAATGCACTTTCTATCAAATTATGAATGTCTGTTCGATTCGCACCTTTATGTACTCATCTTTGCTCATTCCATCCCCATTTAAATAGGAGTAGTATATTTTTTATGTTATTACTTGCTATAATTTTTTAATATTTCCCTAGAATAGTTTTATTGAGAAAAGAAAAATTATATTTCTTTTGGTTAAACCTTTAATCCAAAGAAGATGGTTTAGTTTTCCCAAAAATGAAATTTCAATGTTCATCTTTATTTTCTTAGAAAATTCTTCACAAACCTTTTCTTCTTCCTTAGAAAAAATTATATCAACCACATTAACAGTTAAAATTAGATTTTTGGAGTAACCATTTTTCACATATTAGTTTCTATCAAATTTTACTTAAACAAATATCAACATTCTAAATGAGATGTCATGTTTAGTGTACAATTTATATGGATCTTGTTTCAAAAAATATAACAATTTCTTCAATTTTAATCTTTGTTTTTATCCTCATCAAGTAGAAACCCAGAATTGTTTTCAATGTAATATTCCTCCCCAATAACTCAATTTAGGAAATCTAAATATAAATTCATATTATAAACATTTTAATTATAATGATCAACTTCTATAAGAAATGTTTTGTTAGTGTATATTCGTGAAATGCGGGAGATATTTCATAAAACTCCATTCATTCCACCTGTTCAAAGTCATTACTAACATGACATGCATTATTTCAAGAAACATCTCAATGATCATTAAGTTTTTTTATAGAACCAATTTATTCAGATCACATTATTATTTACCGATCATGAAGAATGTTATCATATTTCATTTTTCCCAATTTGATCCAATTATTTATTTGTATAATACACCCACTCATTGTGTTGAATTTTTTAAAAAACCGGTTCTAGTTCATCTTTTCAGATAAGTGAATTCTGATTTTAAAATCTCAACATTCATCTAGTTTGAACTGGAGCCTTTGAATATCCGATAATTTTGTTGGATTCAACATACTTTTGTATGGTTAAAAATTTCAATGTTTCTTTCCCTACTAAAACTTCATCATCGCATGATTCTTCTTAATATTGATAAGGATTATTTGATATACATTCTCTATTGTCACAATTATCCATTTTATGATCCTCATTATTCTGAATATCGTTTTTATGGAATTCTGGTTTTAAATAACATTCACATTACATTCGTCCTGCATATTTTGTAAATTTTGGTTCCAATAGTTGTAACTTCTTCTCTTTTTTTGAATAAACCATGAATGTTACTTCATCAGTTTTCTCATCAATATTTCCTAGATCTGAATTTTTTGTTTTAATGTATATAGGGACTTCCAGAAACATTGAAGTACATTAATGAAGGTTTTTTATACCTTATTTCATATGGGGTCATGTTGGAATCCAGTATCAGCAAACACCTATCCTAAACATGTATAGTAGTACTAAAATCAATTTTCTATTAAAACATTGAATGTATGTATTCTTCTAACATACTTATTCCAGTTTCTACAAAGCATATTTTTTTTCTTTTTACTACTCCATTTTTTGTTGAGTATAAGGAGAAATATACTGATGTTTGATATTTTTTTTCTCAAATAAACAAAAAAAATTGAATTTGGAATCATTTTATTTTTCAAATTCTTTATATACACCCCAATTTATTTCTCAACATATTTTCTAAAAAACATAAACATTGCCATATACTCTCACTTATTTTTCTTAAAATGTTGGTTTTCATCTGGCTAAAATCACTAATAAAAGTGATAATGTATAAATTATTTTTTTATTTGTGTACCATTGACCCTAATAAATTTGAATGAATAATTTAAAATGGTCTGGTCGAGGAAATATCATATTTGTCTTTTTTTTTCTTCATATTCCATTTATGAAAAATAACAAAAACATCTTCATATCTTCATTCCAATTCTGGATAGTTTCAAACAAAATCATCTATAAAATGTTTGTTCATTCATTTCAATACATCATTACTATGTCATAGTATCTATAATTGTTTACCATATTTAAAACTCATGTAGTTGGAGTAGTTACATTCTCCTATTTAGAATAGATTCCTACTCATTCATCCTCCTTTTGTAAAACGTTTTCATCATTCAAACTTTGATAGTACAAAAATCATCTCTAAAATCTAATTCATTTAAATCCTAATAATTTTGACATACTATATGTATGTTATGTTTTTTTGAATTAAAAAATAAGTCTTCTATTGATTTCAATCATTCTTCTTCAATTTCAGTCATTTTAAATCCTCTGATTTCAGGAAACAATCATTACAACAGGTAAATTATCCTCCCTCATGACTTTCAACTTGTATCGTGATTTTTATATCACATATCATATGTTAAGAACAAAACTATCATGTATCCGTGGTTTGTTTATATTAATTACATTCAAATATCTATCAACAAAAAATTCTATTTCCTCAAAAAATTTATTTTCATATTACATTTATTTACTATTACAAGAAAAGTTTTCATGATGGAGAGTTATAAATTAAATATCATGATGAATATCCTTGTCACATATTCCTCAAAGTTATTCAATACATTCAAGTTGATTTCTTATTGGAATCTGTCTAAACTCTTGTGAATTCTCCTTTTCAACATTCTTAATGATGGTAAGGGTGCTCATTATTCTTTTAGTATTTCATAAACTATTCTTAAATATTTTTCCCAATAATGATAAGGTGTGAAAACAATTAAACTATTTTCCCATAGATTCAACAATACCAAAAATTCCCCGAAAATCATTATTTTCTATTTAAGAAATTCCATTATTTGAAAAAAAACTTTTTGGATGTTTGTAACTTCTTTTTGATCAAGTATACTCAGGATGTGGATCATGATTTATTTTGAGTGAATTTTCTACATTTGTTTCTAGGATAAATTTCTCACATTCTTTTTCCACTGAAGCATCACAACACCTTTTATAGAAGAAAAATATTAAAATAATAATATGGAACATTTTTTTTAGTGAGTAAATATTTCACCAAATTCTCATATTGTGTCTTCTCATCAACTATAGAACTCTCTGAATTTACATCCTACACTATGTTGAAAATTTATTTCAACTTATTCAAGGTACAGTCAATATAATTTTTTTTGATTGAAACATTTTAACTTATTCATCCTTAGTTTTCATCTTTTTACTAAAATCTTCAACCATATTTCCATGTTCATAAATTCTAATAATGTAAATTAATATCTCCTCAATGTATTCTTAATCCATGATGAAGACATTTATTGATCAATTAGAAAATTATTTTCAATATTTCTTCATTAATTTGATTTATTTTCTAAGATTTTTAATTTTCTCAAGACATGAAATAGGTTCTGTTCTGAGAAAAAACTCTCTATAAGATTCTTGAGCATCATCATCACTATCTCTGTAATCTTTTGTTTTCATAACTTTTATAGTGAAGGTTCTAAATTTTTATGAACATTTGACTTTAAATGAATTTTTTTCAATTGAGTTTGATCCAACTTTCTTACTCAATATATTTTTTTATTGTAATATTCTTCTTATATTTGTTGGATTCATTTTCTTTTATCATTTTTCATCTACTTTTTCCATTGAGTATTTTAATTGGAATCATCTCAATATTATTGAAAATTATTATTGTGTGAATTCATAGCAATGATCATAATGAACAACACTAAAAATATTTTAGTGGCAGTTCACCTTATTATTTTAATATTCCAATATGATATTTTTTTGTGATAAGATACATTATCTTATCATTCAACACATAATCTTTTTTACCATCATACTCATGAGGATTAGATTCTTTAACATGTTGGATTTTCATCTTTCTTAGGGTTTAAAAAGATATTTCATCATACATATTATTTTCAAACAATGGAAACTTCATTGTTTCATATGAAAAAAAATTTATTCAATTTATAATGATATAAATCATCCTTATCTTCTAAAGATGAAATTTTCAAATCTAGACGATCAAAAAAGTTCCTCATAATTTTTATCAAGAAGTTCAAATGGACTAGGCCATCAAGGAATCCTTTTTTGTAGAAAAAGTTTTTCATTTTCCCTAGGAAAGTATTCCTCTATAGTTTGTTCACAACTTATTTTGATTCCTTCAGACATACTATGCCATGTTTATAACATTCCTTATTAAATATTAGGATTCACATTGAAAATAGTCTACATCTTATCCTATATAATTTTTTAGGTTTTGGGACCCATCACCATATAAAATTGTTTTTTTTGATAAGGTCATAAGAGTAATATTTATAAACTATCAATCAAATCTTATATTTATCTTATCTACAATGTTCATCAGATAATATTTCTCTATACATGGAAACCCAATAGAAACAACATTAAAAACATCCAGTCCAAGATATGAGAGATAATGAATCATCCTATTTTCTCCATCAATAATAATTTTTTCCATAAAATGTTGGAATTCCTACACTATTGATAAAATTGATATTATCCATGATAAGGATATATTAAGTTAACCTCACTCTATTTCCCATTAAAGTTCGGTTGGATATAATAAAAACTGAGAAGGAGAGGGTGAAATTAGATAGTTAATTTTTATATGTCTCAATACCATTCAAAACATAACCCCTAAAATTTATTAAAATTTATTTCCATATCACCTTAGGGTAAATACTCTTGCATAAAAAAGTTATAATTGATGAAAATAACATGAGAATTAAATGTATTAGCCTCATTGTGAGAACATGCATCCTTCCCATAGCCACTCCCATGGGTTAGTAGAAATTTAATATTATAGTTAATTGAATATTATATGGGCTAAATCTAGTTAGAAACCTTTTATCTCCTAGTAATAATGATTATCCTAAATAGTGTCAATTCATAGTTTTTTTGTAAAAAAAATTGTGCATAGACTGATGAATAACATATATGTTAAATATTCTCACCTATTTTTCATTCTTAGTCCCCATTACGATTTAACCAGATCTTATTCATTTTAATATGATGAGGCTAGGTCCAATGAACTTAGTCCAATCAACTCTACAAAGTTCTTCCTTTATCAAAATATGATTTGCAAACTCTACTCATAAACCCGTTTGGATATTCTTAAGTCTGATATCCTCAATACAATGAACTCAATAAGATTCACTAATCCAATGAAATTATCTTGTATTAAATGTACAGTTTAAAAAACCTATTTAGTAACAAACTCAATTTGACCTTCATGATCCTAATTGAATCTATATGATGAACCCATTCATAATATGAACAACTCAAACACTGCTATGATTCTCAATACAATCTTCTCAATATGATTATCTAATAAAGTAAACAAATCTCACAGGTGTCTGATCTTCTTTAGATACCGTGTTTTAGAAATAACATTTTGAATAATTTCTTCAGAGTTATGCCTCCTCTAATTACGAAAAAGTTACAATGAACAAAATATATATAAATAATTTATAGTAACCATAGAAATAAAATAAGAAACTTGAAAACATTCCCTACTTCCTCAAATTTCAAAACACTGAAAAAATCACATTTGAACTCCAAATTTGACGGCTTCTATTATCCTTTAATTTCTTAGAGATTTATGAAAAAATAAATTGCTTCATAAAACATAATGAATATTATCTTTGTGTCTTATTCATAATCGGCTAATTAAAAATAGGATTCCTTATCAGATCATTCCAACATCTTCTATTCTGAATATCCATTCCAATTTTTGTAATTCTGATTACCCATTCCAATTCTCCATTCTGATATCTTTTTTCTATCTCATCACATTACGATTCAATTCATTACACAAACAAAATTTTTTTTGTATTTTTCTAAAGCCACTATTTGGGGAAGTGTGAACCATAAATAGAGAGCCGCCATTCACGTATACCCCCATCCATAGGACATAACACATTAAAAATTAAAATGAAAACATTTCATAATTCAAAACCAAAATTCAAAAAGAATCCATAATCCACTTTGATCCACGAGTTACCCTCCATGATATACACCATGAAGAGACCTCTAACCCGACCTCACCACCATAACCATGTTGTCGACCAATCATCTCATCACTATCACTGCCATAATGTCTACACATCACCATTATAACGACCCATAATTTACATACATTGCAAATAATTTAAAATTTAAGTACACTTAATACAACATATAACAAAACCATGAAAGGACCATATTGGTATAGTGTCTTTAGAAACTATGAAACATAAACAACTGGTTCATAAATCATCTACGTTGTCTCCCATTTATTTCATCATATCTAGAGCCCCTTTTTGGCATATCCTACTTAATAACCTCCTTCCTGACCAGGGGAAAGAAAACATACAAAAGGGTGAGCTCAAATGCCCAGTAAGGGTAAACAAAAGAAATATCAATCACATCATATTCATAAGAACATAAAATTTTGGAAATCTTATCCTGCAAAAGAGATCATAATTTCATAACATGGGATGAATAATAGTAGTGAAATGTAATCCCAATAATCATAACATAAAACATAAATTTTTTGGCATACACACATAATCATAGAGAATAATTTTTTAGTAGTCAGGACTCATTGCCAAGACTATCTTAGCGGACAAAGTCCATTTCTCAACCGAGTTCACTCCTCGTTTTAGTCCTGTCTCATTGTACCGGTTTAACCTGCCAATCTAGCCAAGTCTGTCTCATGAGATATAAATATTTACCCAATTAATTGGAGGGAGATATAGGTCACACCCATCTCATAATGATAACATTCTTATGTGTGCCACAAAATCAAAAACCAATCAGATATCATTGCATAACCCATGTAATAAAAATGGGAATCTTAAACTATGTGACATCATAAAACAATTCATATAAGATAAAGTAATTAATAAAAATAATTCCATCACAACATAACCAAATCAATGTAATAATAGGGATAGAAACATAACCCTATATTATCTTAGATGGGAAATATTTTTGATAAACAACTTCAACTCCATTCTTGAGGAAAATATCCTTTCTACTTCAAAAACATTTTTCCTTTCTTAACATGTCATACAATTTTAAACTAAATGAAGTTGATTAAATTAAACTTGTAAACTTGGAAAGGAATATTATTGGAAATAATTTTTTAAAAATCTATTCGTGCCGCATAAGTTAAAAACACATTCTTCTCGTATTTTTGTTGAAAAAGTCAAAAAAAACCTCGTATGAAAAATGACAAAAGATTTCTTTCATATCTTTTACTAAAAACTCACCGAAGGGTAAAATTGGATATAAAAAATTGTATAAGGATATAAATATTACATATTGAGGAAACATGGATGTTGATGATAAATATTCCCCAGTAAATTCTGAAGTATAAACAATCCCGGATAAAAATGAGATTGCTAGATTTTCCCTTACCTTAGGTCTGATTTTATTCATAAGTGTCCGAACCTCTTGTATAATGATTTAAATAATTTCATTTACTTATTCCAGAATCATACTCATTGTTATGATATCATATATGTCCATATTCTTAGCTTATTATTAGTAATATTTCATTGCTACTTGTTATTCGGGTGTTTATTACTTTTTGATCTTATGCGTGTTTTGCCGAATAAATTCTTATTATTCTTTTTAGGTTATAGATACCTCATTTACAAAAATGTTATTAGTTTAATATATATCATATTAATTCATTCAATTCATTTATATAATCATTTTTCAATGAAGATCATGTAGAACGAGTCGCATCACATCGTGGAGACGGTATTTCGTACGTACGTGCGAGCGATGATATCGTTCCCATGATCGTGGAATTGTATCAGAGTGTATGTATACTTTTTCAGAATCAATATCACATTAAAATAATCATATATAGTTATTATTCACTGTAACGGCCCGAAATTTTGAATAAATCTTGTTTCCTAATTTCATGTGTTATTTTATTTTATTTTTATACTCAACAGAAATGTTTTATTTGATAAACATGATTATAATTAAAATGAGACCATTGGGTTCTGACTGTTATATTACCATCGGTAAATATGACCGCTGTGAACAAAATTTTTTGATTATTGTCTCTAAATACAAGTAATCTTGGTTAATTATTATAGAAAGAAGATTCGATGGCCTCACCTAGTAGTCTTGGACCGATCGAAGCCCATCTAACAAAACTTGGGAAGGAGGTAGCACCATTGGGCTTTTCTCTGGACCAAACCCAAGCCGAACTTCATCATGTGAAGCTAGAACGGAATTGCCTTCGCGAGAAGTTCAAACTGATTGAAATTACTACTCGGGCAATGTTGGTCGAGCCTCCCTCAGACTCTCTCACCTTACCACACCTTACACTTAGGTCCTATGCTGGTGTGATAAGAGGCTATGTAAGGAGACTGTATCTACCTTGTGTAATCCTTTGTTTTAAATAAAAATTGGGATTTCTTCTTATGATGAAGTTATGAATTTTCAAATGACCGGATAAATATAGTATGCATATTTTTGATGAATTTTAGAAAAATGTTATTTTAAAAATGTTTATGTAATCCTTAAATAATTAAAAATGTGTAATGATTTTCAAAAAATGGTCTTCTATAATTATGTTCAGTACAAAATTTGGAGTCTAATAAGATCAACTTGATTTTTGATGAATAGTAAATTATGAATAGTGATTTAATGATTAGGATTAGTAATATGACCAAATGGATTAGTAATCTCACTTAAAGAACGTTTTAAAATAATCTAGGCACCTTGATTAAGTAATGTGATTCAATAAAATGGTTAAATAACGGTTTCATAAATTATTATTCAAGTATTAGTTTTTTTCGGGTGAATAGTGTTTTTTAATTAAAAATTACATTAAAAATATTTAGAAAATTATTTTTATAAAATGGACTTCATTTTTGAACTCATAGCACTGATATTATGTTATGGTAATTTTTGTGGTTTTTTCTGAAAAAATGAATTTTTGGTGAATAGTGTATTTATTTAAAAAAATAAATTAAAAATATTTAGAAAATTATTTTTATAAAATGGACTTCATTTTTGAAATCAGAGCACTGATATTTTATTAAGGTGAAATTTTGGGATCTTTCTGAGAAAGTTGAATTTTCAGTGAATAGTGAAAATACAGTTTTAGGGTTTCGGTATGTTTAATGACGTCATAACTGTGTCATGATGATGTCATGAGATTTTTTTAAGGTTTGGCCGGCCAAGGGTGATGAATTATTGTGTGGGGGTCCCAATGTGGCCTAACTTTATGGGAAGTACCATGGGAGGGCCCATGATTTTGAGAAAACCACTTTTGAGGTGTCCCTTGGCCATTAATGCCTTGTCCCCTCACTTTCCCTATAAATACCAAGCCCTCCTCTCATCCATTCGACTCCCCCACTCTTCCCCAACGAAGTTAGGGTCTCATTACCTCCCAAGGAGTCCTCCGAAGGTTCCCCCAATCCTTCAAGGTCCCATCCGTTGAGGTTTAAGAGTAAGATTTTAAGGTAAGAGATCCGACCTCTCTCTTTCATTTCAAGTAATCCCTTTTATGTCATTACTTATATGCTTCATGTTCTTATGTTTGAGGATGTTCTTTTATAATCCTCTTACTGCCCTTTTTATGTTCATATAATGAGAGATCCCCTCTTACTCTCATTATTTCGTTTTATGAAGTTTTAAGTGGCGTCGTTAGGCTGCCGAAATTTTGTAACGGATTCTTTCTCCCTTCTCATTTTTCAAGATCTATTTTCATGTAAAGTATTTCAAGTTACTTTTTATTATGTTGGGGTATGATCTCTAAATTTATAATACTAATCTTTTATGATCATATTATGAGATACCCCATTTTATCTCTTCAATTCAGTATTTTGAAGTTTTAAGTGGCGCCGTTAGGCTGCCGAATTTTTAAGTGGTTCTTCACCCTTCTCGTTTTGAAGTTCTACTTTCATGTCAATTCGTTCAAGTTCCTTTTTGTTATTTTGGGGTATGATCTCTATATCTATCATACTGGACTCTTATGTTCATATGATGATAGACCCCATTTTATCTCTTCCATTCAGTATTTTGAAGTTTTAAGTGGCACCGTTAGGCTGCCGAATTTTTAAGTGGTTCTTCACCCTTCTCGTTTTGAAGTTCTACTTTCATGTCAATTCTTTCAAGTTCCTTTTTGTTATGTTGGGTTATTATCTCTATATCTATCATACTGGAATCTTATGTTCATATGATGAGAGAACCCATTTGATCTCTTCAATTCAGTATTTTGAAGTTTTAAGTGGCGCCATTAGGCTGCGGAATTTTTAAGGGGTTCGTTCGCCCTTCTCGTTTTTCAAAGATCAACTTCCATGTCAAGTGTTTCAAGTTCCTTTTGTATTATGTTGGGGAATGAACTCTATATCTATCATACTGATCTTTTATGTTCATATCATTATAGATCCTATTTTATCTCATCAATTCATTTTTTGTTAAAGTTTATGTGACGTAGTTAGGCTGTCGAGTTTTCATAAGAGAAATCATATTTTTGTCTTCCTTCCATGTTTTTCATTTCAAATGGTATGTCCTTGAAATTTCATTACCATGATCATGTATCCTTCTTATTATTTCCATCTACTGTATTATGGGTCATTTATGAATGGTTGACCCATTTTACCTCTCTTTTTAGTGTCTTCTAAAACCTCGTAACATAGCCGTTATGCTGGAGAATTTCCGTCTCAAAATGTCTCTCTCTTTTTGTAAAGTTCTTTTATATTATTAAGTGTATACTCAAATCTCTTTCTTCTAAATGGGTATTCACATATATACCAAAATGTTCTATTTTAAATTCTTGGAATTACATACATGAGAACCACCATCCTTTTCTGTGGGTTTTAAAGTGACGTAAAGATCATGTCTTTAAAGCAGTTTTTAAAACGTTATGATTATGAAATGAAACACATTTATTTTATACTATATGGGTTATTTATGAAATTTTTGATGATGATATATGTGGCTCACATGATAATAATGGAAAATTTAATGGTGCGCCCTGATAGCGCTCCAATGCATTGGGTAATGATGTAACCACTAGAGATTACAATTTTCACGATACCTTGGTGAATAACCTTGGTAATTTTCAAATGACACCTTGGGGATGGACCTTGGTGATATGTTCATGATTGTCTATATTAAATGTCACATATTAAATTTATGAAAAATGTTATTTTGATTATGATATATCTCATGATTTCTTTCTCATTCCTTAAAGTTCTTTTCATGACCTTATTGAAGTATCTCAAGTTCACATGTAAAATGTTTCTCTTGTTTTCCTTACTGGGCCTTCTGCTCACCCTTTCTTTTGATGTTTATTCCCAGGTTATGAGATGCATTAATGAATCTAGGATGAACATGAGGAGAATCCTTTCAAGTGTTTAAGAAGAATGTTTTTTGTTTTCATGTTTTAAGTTCTTGGTTTCCAAGACACTAAACCTTAAAGATTCTCGATTTTGTAAAATGTAATGAAAGTTTATGTGATAAAAAGGTGGGATGCTATAGTTGGTATCAAAGGATGGTTTAGTTATTTGTGGAAATTAGGATATGAAATCTCTAGGAAGAACCCTATAGAAATGTTTAAATATAGGAAATCTTCCTGGTATTTTGGTGAGTATTGAGTAAGGGGTTTCCAAGCAAATACATCCCTGTCTGGATACGAGCAGGTAGAGGTGGCTCTGGCACAGATGTACATAGGGGTAAAAACTGAAAATACCGCTTTGAGCTAGACTCGAACGGGAACTGGTACACGACAACGGGCCTTGCTACACTCTTGGTTACGACACTCTCGGGGGATATGCTTTGGTAAATTCGTAAGCTTAGTATGAAGGATTGTTAAAGGAACAAAGAGAAAATAAAATAATGGTTCACATAAGAATATATTATCATGGATAACCTAGATGGGAACCTAGGGGATCACAAGTTAGGGAATACTTTTTAACTACAAGTTATCCTTATATGCTTTTAGTTTCTTTTCATGATTATTGGCTAAGTATTTAAGCCCCTATTTATAGTTTCTTTTCTTAGTTAATAGCAGGAAATGGAAGAACATGTCCCAACAACCAATGTGATAGGAAATGCTACGATTGCCGTATTAATACGACAGAGATGATTATGGGATTAAAAGATGATTATTATTTTGGAAGACGTTCACTATTTGGAGGACCATATATGATCAAGGTAAATAGATTACTACAGTATTTTCATTGAGGAGTAAGGTTGACTTATATTTTGAAGAATCAATGAAATTAAGGTGGACTTATAGTAATTTAGGTTACTTATGGGAATGATTAACCTATCTTGGGTTAAATATGTTTAGGTTAGATACTTTTGTTATAAGATGTTAGGTGTGGTTGATGTTGTTTGGAGATGAACAATGAAGTCTATTTTGGAAGACTATGTTATCAAATCCATCTTGTATTTGGGTTTCAATCTTAGTTTGGTTTATTTTGAGGAATACTAAGGACCATTATATACGGAATGGTCTATGATGAACTTTGGGTAGTACCATGGAACTTTGAAGATTTAAAAGTAGTTTCCATTCCTATGGGATTCTTTTTGAAGAGTTGTTTTAGCTTACCCATTCTATTTTTGGGATAATGTTTAAAGATAGAAGAAATAGATAGTTGATCTTTTGTGGATTATGTGATTCTCTAAAAGATGATTCTTGTGTTTTGATGAGACCAATTAGTTTTGAATGATCATAGTTTAGAGAAAAGATTAGTTTTGGGTAGAAACTTATAAAAAGATGAAACTCTACATGAAGGTAGAAATATTTCCTTATGTTTTTGTTCTATGTTGTAAACGAATTCCTCAATGTTATGAAAAGGAACGTAACACAAAAACGTTGTTGGTTTACGTTTCCTACTAGGTAATCAAATACCGCTTGCACACATCATAATTTTGGGATTTTCTGGTGGTTAACTTCCTCCTAATCATGTTTTCTATCACTCTCCTTTAGAACATGACCCTTTGTTTTCTCCTCCATTTCCATGTTTCCTACATGGAATCCTAGTATGAGTAAACTCGGGTGGCCTTTGTACTTCCTTTTCTTTCTTTTAAAGTAATGGTGTCACAGACTCTTTTTTCGATGTGGGACTTTCAATGAAATTTCAAAACCCATTTTTTTTTAAAATTGCGAGGACGCAATTTCTTAAGGGGGGAGGACTATAACGTCCCGAAATTTTAAATAAATCTTGTTTCCTAATTTCATGTGTTATTTTATTTTATTTTTATACTCAACAGAAATGTTTTATTTGATAAACATGATTATAATTAAAATGAGACCATTGGGTTCTGACTGTTATATGACCATCGGTCAATATGACCGCTGTGAACAAAATGTTTTGATTATTGTCTCTAAATACAAGTAATCTTGGTTAATTATTATAGAAAGAAGATTCGATGGCCTCACCTAGTAGTCTTGGACCGATCGAAGCCCATCTAACAGAACTTGGGAAGGAGGTAGCACCATTGGGCTTTGCTCTGGACCAAACCCAAGCCGAACTTCATCATGTGAAGCTAGAACGGAATCTCCTTCGCAAGAAGTTCAAACTGATTGAAATTACTACACGGGCAATGTTGGCCGAGCCTCCCTCGGACTCTCTCACCTTAGCACACCTTACACTTAGGTCCTATGCTGGTGTGATAAGAGGCTATGTAAGGAGACCGTAACTACCTTGTGTAATCCTTTGTTTTAAATAAAAATTTGGATTTCTTCTTATGATGAAGTTATGAATTTTCAAATGACCGGATAAATATAGTATGCATATTTTTTTATGAATTATAGAAAAAGGTTATTTTAAAAATGTTTATGTAAACCTTAAATAATTAAAAATGTGTAATGATTTTCAAAAAATGGTCTTCTATAATTATGTTCAGTACAAAATTTGGAGTCTAATAAGATCAACTTGATTTTTGATGAATAGTAAATTTGAATAGTGATTTTATGATTAGGATTAGTAATATGACCAAATGGATTAGTAATCTAACTTAAAGAAAGTTTTAAAATAATCTAGGCACCTTGATTAAGTAATATGATTCAATAAAATGGTTAAATAACGATTTCATAAATACTTATTCAAGTATTAGTTTTTTCGGGTGAATAGTGTTTTTAAATTAAAAATTAAATTAAAAATATTTAGAAAATTATTTTTATAAAATGTACTTCATTTTTGAACTCAGAGCACCAATATTATGTTATGGTAATTTTTGTGGTTTTTTCTAAAAAAATGAATTTTCGGTGAATAGTGTATTTATTTAAAAAAATAAATTTAAAATATTTAGAAAATTATTTTTATAAAATGGACTTCATTTTTGAAATCAGAGCATTGATATTTTTTTAAGTTGAAATTTTGGGATCTTTCTGAGAAAGTTGAATTTTCAGTGAATAGTGAAAATACAGTTTTGGGGGTTCGGTATGTTTAATGACATCATAACTGTGTCATGATGATGTCATGAGATTTTTTTAAGGGTTGGACGGCCAAGGGTGATGGATTATTGTGTGGGGGTCCCCATGTGGCCTAACTTTATGGGAAGTACCATGGGAGGGCCCATGCTTTTGAGAAAACCACTTTTGAGGTGTCCCTTGGCCATTAATGCCTTGTCCCCTCACTTTCCCTATAAATACCAAGCCCTCCTCTCATCCATTCGACTCCCCACTCTTCCCAAACGATGTTCTGGTCTCATTACCTCCCAAGGAGTCCTCCCAAGGTGCCCCCAAGCCCTCAAGGTCCCATCCTTTGAGGTTTAAGAGTTGCATTTTAAGGTAAGGGATCCGACCTCTCTCTTTCATTTCAAGTAATCCCTTTTATGTCATTCCTTTTATGCTCCATGTTCTTATGTTGGAGGATGTTATTTTATACTCCTCTTACTTCCCTTTTCATGTTCATATAATGAGAGATCCCCTCTTATTCTCATTATTTCGTTTTATGAAGTTTTAAGTGGCGCCGTTAGGCTGCCGAAATTTTTGTAACGGATTCTTTCTCCCTTCTCATTTTTCAAGATCTATTTTCATGTAAAGTATTTCAAGTTACTTTTTATTATGTTGGGGTATGATCTCTAAATTTATAATACTGATCTTTTATGATCATATTATTAGAGACTCCCTTTGATCTCTTCAATTCAGTATTTTGAAGTTTTAAGTGGCGTCGTTAGGCTGCCAAATTTTTAAGTGGTTCTTCACCCTTCTCGTTTTGAAGTTCTACTTTCATGTCAATTCGTTCAAGTTCCTTTTTTTTATTTTGGCGTATGATCTCTATATCTATCATACTGGACTCTTATGTTCATATGATAAGAGACCCCATTTGATCTCTTCAATTCAGTATTTTGAAGTTTTAAGTGGTGCCGTTAGGCTGTCGAATTTTTAAGTGGTTCTTCACCCTTCTGGTTTTAAGTTCTTCTTTCATGTCAATTACTCCAAGTTCTTTTTTGTTATGTTGGGATATTATCTCTCTATCTATCATACTGGAATATTATGTTCAAATGATGAGAGAACCCATTTTATCTCTTCAATTCAGTATTTTGAAGTTTTAAGTGGCGCCATTAGGCTGCGGAATTTTTTAGGGATTCGTTCGCCCTTCTCGTTTTTCAAAGATCAACTTTCATGTCAAGTGTTTCAAGTTCATTTTGTATTATGTTGGGGTATGATATCTATATATATCATACAGATCTTTCATGTTCATATGATTAGAGATCCTATTTTATCTCATAAATTCATTTTTTGTAAAAGTTTATGTGACGCAGTTAGGCTGTCGAGTTTTCATAAGAGAAATCATATTTTTTTCTTCCTTCCATGTTTTTAATTTCAAATGGTATGTCCTTGAAATTTCATTACCATGATCATGTATCCTTCTTATTATGTCCATCTACTGTCTTATGGGTCATTTATGAATTGTTGACCCATTTTCCCTCTCTTTTTAATGTCTTCTAAATCCTCGTAACATAGCCGTTATGCTGCAGAATTTCCGTCTCAAAATGACTCTCTCTTTTTCTAAAGTTCTTTTATATTATTAAGTGTATAATCAAAGCTATTTCTTCTAAAGGGGTATTCACATATATACCAAAATGTTCTATTTTAAATTCTGGGATTTATATACATGAGACCCACCTTCCTTTTCTGTGGGTTTTAAAGTGACGTAAAGATCATGTCTTTAAAGCAGTTTTTAAAATGTTATGATTATGAAATGAAACCCATTTATTTTATACTATATGGTTTATTTATGAAATTTTTGATGTTGATATATGTGGATCACATGATAATAAAGGCAAATTTAAGGGTACGCCCTGAGAGCGCTTCAATGCATTGGGTAATGATGTAACCACTAGAGATTACAATTTTCACGATACCTCGGTGAATAACCTTGGAAATTTTCAAATGACACCTTGGGGATGGACCTTTGTGATATGTTCATGATTGTCTATATTAAATGTTGTAGCCACATCTTCAAGTTATGAAAAATGTTATTTTGATTATGATATATCTCATTATTTCTTTCTCATTCCATAAAGTTCTTTTCATGACCATATTGAAGTATCTCAAGTTCACATGTAAAATGGTTCTCCTATTTTCCTTACTGGGCCTTCTGCTCACCCTTTCTTTCGATTTTTATTCCCAGGTTATGAGATGCAGTAATGAATCTAGGATGAACATGAGGAGAAGCCTTTCAAGTGTTTAAGAAGAATGTTTTATGTTTTCATGTTTTAAGTTCCTGGTTTCCAAGACACTAAACCTTAAAGATCCTCGATTTTGTAAAATGTAATGAAAGTTTATTTGATAAAAGGAGGGATGCTATATTCACACCATTATAAACATCAAAGTAAGGTGGTGGTGGAAAATAGATTACACCACGGCGTGGAGACGGTATTCTGTACGTACACATGCGCGGTGATTTTGTTTTCTGTAGGATGGATAGATGGTGAAATAGGGTAGTTTCATACTTATAATAACATACCAGTATATGAGTGATACATATGTTATTACATCATAATGAAACAACTAAAGCAGAAGAAGTGGAAGAAGAAAAAAAGTATAAAGAATCGGTAACGGACATTATCTCTTCTTTGAGGCGCCTCTTTGAGACCTCCTCTTAGGGCACTAAAATTGGTCTCTGAAGAAGACCAAAACCTCTAGGATGTTTATAGGGAAGTGGAGAAGAAAATTTGGAAGGGTTTGACCGAGCATGAAGGCTCAATGTGGTGTGAGGAAGATAGGGAGGAGGTGCCTTTTTATAAGGGAGGAGAGGGGCACCTTAATGAAAACTAAAAATATTATTTTATTATAAAATCATATTTGGTTTTTAATAGCTCCAAATTGATTTATTTCGAATATAAGGTGGGTATGGGTCGAAATAATCTCATCCAATATAATTTAGATAAGTTTAGGTTTCTATTTTAACCTTATCATTTAGATTTAACTTTAAGTTAAATAATTTAACGTTTACCATGTCTTCTTGTTTTCTTACAATATAAGGTTAATAAACTTACTATAACCAGCCAAACTAACCCCAAGTTTTTTATTAATTATATATATAACCTTATCTAACTCATTTAGCCGAACCATTGATTTTTAGGAATAAAATAAAAATTAATAATATAATATTTGTTTTAAAAACTATTTTATGTCAATTTTGACACTATTTGATAATTGATTTTTGTGAAAATAATAACAGATAGATTAGTTCGAAAAAAGATAATTAAATAAATACTATCATGTAATATTAACCTATAAAATAATTTTAATTAATAAAAATTCTTAAATTAAATTTATTTCTGTATTTATAACATCAATTAAATTAATATTTCATTAATAAGATAATTATTGCATCATCATTGTGTCATAAATAAATTAAATTATTTATTTTCTAAAAATTACAAACAAAATACCATTATGTAGGAAATCTTTTTAGATTTCTAAAAAATATCTATATTCAAATTTATCTTATGTAAAACCCTATATTAAAAATAATTTAGTTATTAAACGTTGATTTTAACTATTTTAACCAGTCATTAAATTAATTAATAATAAATGTCATAATCTAATCCAAGTGGTCATAAATGGTCATATATTATTCCTAATGTTTTTTTTTTGTCGAATTAAACTTATCCAATAGAATTAGGACATGTGGTAGGGTAATAATAATAACATTTTTACCCTTAATTACCCTATTTACTTTTAACCGTGGTAAAAAAAGTAAAAAGTTACTATTCACCAAAAATTATTTTCATCTCATTGAACTACATTTTTTTCCTTGATATTAACTGTGTCTCTCAGATTTTTGAAATTCCACTCACAGAAGCGGTAAAATTATGTTTGATGTAAATTTTCTAATTCTCCTAGGAGGTGGGTAAAAGATTGTTAAAAGATCAATAAACATTTTATATATCTAAAATTATTATAAAATGACTCCAATGAATTGCATTGAACTTATATAGGTATTATGTAACAATTTTGAACTAAAATAAATTTAAATAAAATAAAATAAAAAATTATTTCAATAAAAAGTCGGTTTTTAAATAATAACCCAGCGTTTTCACTATTCATCAAAAATTGAATGATTTCATAAAAATACCAAAATTTCACCCTAGGCAAATTTCTATATTCCGAATCCTAAAATGAAGTCCATTTTGAAAAATAAAATTTACAAAATTTCAAAAAGTGGGAATTACTATTCATAACGGCTATTTTTAGTAATATTTTAATAGCATATCGTTGTTTAGTGAAACTTGATATTGCGTACGACGAAAGCTATCGAGGAAGGTCGCGATTTCGTGTAAAGAAAGCCAAGCTAGTGTTGTGTGTAGTGAAATATTCCTTTTATGATTTATATAACATAAAAAAAAAATTCTCATAAAATTATCGGGTGTTACATTCTACCACCCTTGAAATGAATTTCTCCCTCGAAATTCGTCACTTGTAACAAATAGATGAGGATACCTCTCCCTCATCATATCCTCAAGCTCCCATGTAGCTTTTTCAAATATGTGGTTCCTCCATAAAACTTTCACCAAGCGAGTGGTCTTGTTCCGTAGGACTTTTTCGCTACGATCCAGAATCTCTATTGGTTGTTCTTCATAAGAAAGATCTTGCTCCAGTGGTACAACTTCTGAGCTGAGTACATCTGAAGGATCAGGTATGTACATTCTCAGGAGAGATAGATGGAACACATCATGAACTTGGGAGTGATTTGGTGGAAGCACCAATCGGTAAGATAACTTCCCAACACGATCCAGTATTTTGAAAGGACGGATATATCTAGGGCTCAACTTTCCCTTCTTTCCAAATCTTACGACCATCTTCCCGGGAGATATTAGTAAGAACACTTTATCACTCACTTCAAACTCAAGGTCTTTTCTTCAGTTGTCGACATAAATTTTTGTCGACTATGAGATGATCTTATTTTGTTGTTGAATAGATCTGACCTTTTCTGCCATCTCATCAACAAGATCAGGTCCTAATAGCTTTCTTTCCCCAACTTCATCCCAGCAAGTTGGAGTCCTGCAGTTCTTTCCATAGAGAGCTTCATAAGGATCCATCTGAATACTGGAGTGAAAGCTATTATTATAAGAAAAGTCCACCAAAGGTAGCTGTTGATCCCAACCACCTTTGAAATCAATAGAGAAAACTCTCAACATATCTTCTAGAGTTTGAATTTTCCTCTCAGACTGACCGTCTGTCTGAGGATGATAAGCAGTGCTGAAACTCAACTCTGTATCCAGATTCTGCTGAAGACTTCGCCAGAACTTTGAGGTAAATCTCGGATCCCAATCAGATATAATGTAAAGTGGTACTCCATGCAATCTTACTACTTCATTTACATATTTCATGGCAAGCTTATCTTGAGAGAAATCCTCTCTAATAGCAATGATGTGTGTATACTTTGTAAGACGATCAACTATGACCCAGATAGCATTATTGCCTTTGAATGTTTTAGGTTGTCCGGTGACAAAGTCCATAGTGATGTTTTCCCATTTCCATTCGGGTATGGGTAATGGTTGTAACATCCCTTTAGACTTCTGTCTCTCAGCTTTAACTTACTGACAATCCAAGCATCAAGAAACATATTCAGCAACATCTCTTTTCATTCCATCCCTCCATAAGTACTCTTTCAGGTCCCTATACATCTTCGTGCTTCCAGGATGAATAGAGAATGAAGAACTATGAGCCTCATCCAGCAGCTCCTTCTTTAATTCTGGGATGGGAGGAACACAAACCCGATTCCTGAACATTATTAACCCATCACAATCAAGGTTGAATTAAGGATTATTTCTCACCTACTTTTGTAACTCTACATCTTCTTTCTGCACCTCTTTAATCTTCACATTTATAGATGGTTGAACATTCAACTGAGAAAGATACAATTTTTCCCGTTTCATTATAATTACAAGATCTATCCTTTGTAAATCCATAAATATTGGATCTTTTTTTATCCTCATCATGGATAAGCTAGCAGGGTCTTGTCGACTTAATGCATCTTCCACCTTGTTTCTTTCCCAGGGTGGTAATGAAGTGAGAAGTCGTAATCCTTAATCAGCTCCAACCATATTCTTTGGCACATATTCTTCTCCTTTTGTGTGAGAATATACTTTAATCTTTTATGATTAGTATAAATATCACACCTTTCTCCATAAAGATAATCCCTCCAAATATTTAATGAAAATATTTCCGCAGCTAACTCCAAATCATGAGTTGGGTAATTTTGTTCATGGATTTTCAACTGTCGTGAGGCATAACCTATCACCATATCATTTTTCATAAGAACACACCCCAGCCACTTCATGGATGCATCGATGTAGATCACAAACCTTTCTCCACTACAAGGAGGTGTGAGTACAGGTGCACTGGATAACCTTCTTTTCAACTCCTTGAAATTCTCTTCACATTCCACTGTCCAAACAAACTTAACTCCTTTTCGAGTCAACCTGGTGAGTGGATTAGATAATCATGAAAAATCATTCACAAAAGGTCGATAATATCTAGCCAGACCAAGAAAACCTCAGATCTCGGTTACTGTTGTTGGTCTCGACCATCATTCGATAACCTCTGTTTTTGCTGGATCCACAGATATCCCCTCTTTTCAGATTATGTGAACCAAAAATGCAACTTTTTTGAGCCAAAATTCACACTTTGTAAATTTGGAATAAAGCTTCTCCTTTTATAGGGTCATCAATTCAATTATCAAGTGATCTTCATGTTCTTATTTTCTCTTTGAATAGACAAGAATACCATCTATAATGACTACCACAAACTGATCATGATAGTCTCAAAAGACTATATTCATTAGATCCATGAAGATAACAGGGTCATTAGTAAGACCAAAATGGCATCACTATAAATTTATAGTGTCCTTACACTGTACGGAAATCCATCTTTGGTATATCCTCCCTTTTGACCCTTAATTGATGATACCCTGAACGAAGATCAATCATAGAAAAGTATTGATCTCCACGTAGTTGGTCAAATAAGTCATCAATGCACGGGAGAGGATATTTGTTCTTGATAGTGATCTTGTTAAGTTCTCGATAATCAATGCAGAGTCTCATTGATCCATCTTTCTTCTTAACAAACAGAACAGGTGCTCCCTGAGGAGACGCTCTAGGGAGTATGAATCCCTTATCAAGATTCTCTTGGAGTTGCATCATCAATTCCTGCAACTCAATTGGGGCCATTCTATAAGGTGTCTTTGAAATAGGAAAAGCACCCGGTACGAGTTCTATTGAAAACTCAACTTCACGATTTGGTGGAAGACCTGGAAATTCCTCCAGAAAGACATCATCAATATCTTGTAAAATGATAATATTCTTAATTGTGAGTTTCTCACTAACCATTTGAGATAAATAACATTCATTTAGTGGAATCAAGACCCATAAGATGGAAGAAATTTCCACTGGAAGGTTATGTTCATCCTTGCATCGATAGACGATCATAGATTGATCTGGAATATGAAATGTGACTTCCTTTCTTTGGAAATTGATATGAGATCCATATAGAGAAAGCCAATACATGCCATGAATAACATCAAATTCCACTATAGTAAGGATCACGAGATTTGAAGGATGCACTTTCCCACAAACTTCAATCGGAGAAGAATTATAAACTTTTTATGCGACTGTTGTGACATTAGGGGTTGTCACAGCTAACTCAACATCTAATTGTTTAGGTAATACAGTGATACCCTTAGAAAATTATTCATAAATAAAATAGTGGGTGGATCTTGAATCAAATAAAACATTTACTACTTTAGAGTGGATGGTATGTGTACCTTTCACCACTTCATTGTCATACTCTACATCACCGATAGTAATTGCATGTGACTTTCCTTTGTCTTTTGCCTTAAGAGTTTGTTGACGTCGATCATCATCATCAACCCTTGTATTTGTCCATTGATTGGAATAATTCCTCATCTCCTTGCACATGATACATTGAAGTGAAGTAGGTTCATTCTATGTATCCCTTCCTTTGTTTGCATCATTAGTCATCTTCTTCCCATTATTTCAACATTCAATTTCCCTATGGCCTTCTTTTCCGCACTTATAACATTTTCTTGTCCCCTTAAGACAATTTCCTCCATGTTTCCTTCCACTCATTGAGTATAAGGGAAAAATCATCTTCTTTTCTGTGTTCTATTTAGATTTTCCTTTGAATTCCATTTTCCTATTCCTTTCAAACCCATTTGACTGATGGTTTACTCCAATCTCCATCTCAACTTTGAGAGCACATCAAAAGATTTACTCATAGCTATTGAAGTCCCTTGTGGCTAACGCCCTTTGAATACTTGGTTTTAAGCCACTAATGAACCCATCGATCTTACTCTCAGGTTGGATAATAATACCAGAAGTGTACCTTGCAGGTCTTGTGAAATTTGCTTCGTAGGTACCAACAGATTCATCATCCTTTTTCTTTAGTTCAAGAAATTTCTTCTCCATCTTTGTTTGGAGAATACGAGGGAAGTACTTATTGAAAAATAATTTCTTAAACTCGTCTCATTCCCTAGACTCAATTTCATCCCTTTGGATCGTATTCTTAATAAGATTCCACCATTGATAAGAATCTCTTTCCAAACGATACACTACTAAGATGACTTTATCATGTTCAGAACATTTAAGAACTGAAAATATATTTTCTTTGTTACTGATCCATTTTTCAGCCACTAATGGGTCAGAAGACCCACTGAATGAAGGTGGATGCTGCCTCATGAAGGATTCAACAGAATGTTGCCCCTTCCTTTTCTCGTTTGGAAGTACTGCATGATTCATAGCTTGAGAAAGTTGTGTGAGTATGGATACAAGGTTTTTCATTCCATCTCCCATAACATTTGGTTGCTCTGGGGGATAGTCATTGCATTTCCTGACGCATTCCACATTAACACGGTTCCTTTGGGTTCCAACCATTGACTAAAACCAAGAAGAATAGTGTGAGCAACACTTATTATAATAGGAAAAACACATAATCAAGAATAAAATTTTACACTTAAGGTCTTATCATCAGTTATTCATGGCTATTTCAAAAACACTAAGATTGTGTTCTATGCTTAGACATATCCTTAGGGTTCTTACTAAGGATTCCACTTCCTAGTTTCAAATGGTTGACAATACCTTTCCTCTAATACCAACTATAATGACCCATACATTACAGACATTTCTAATACTTCAAAATTGAAGTACACTTATTAAAACATATAACGAAACCATGACAGGACCGTATAGATATAGTATCATTAGAAACTGGGAAACATAAACAACTCGGTCATAAATCATCTACATTGTCTCCCATTTATTTCATCATATCTAGTGTCCCTTTTTTTCATATACTACTTAATAAAATTCTTTCTGACATGGGGAAAGAAAACATACAAAAGGGTGAGCTCAAATGCTCAGTAAGGGTAAACAAAATAAATATCAATCACATCATATTCATAAGAACATAACATTTTGGAAATCTTAACCTGCAAAATAGATCATAATTTCATAGCATGGGATAAATCATAGTAGTGAAATGTATTCCCAATAATCATAACGTAAAACATAAAACTTTGTGGCATTAACACATAATCATGGAGAATCATTTCTTAGTAGTCAGAACTCATTTCCAAGACTATCTTAGTAGACAAAGTCCATTTCTGAACCGTGTTCACTCCTCGTTTTAGTCCTGTTTCACTGAACCGGTTTAACCTGTCGCTCCATCCATGTCTATCTCATGAGATATAAATATTTACCCAATAAATTGGAGGTAGATATAGGTCCCACCCATCTCAAAATGATACCATTCTTATGTGTGCCACAAAATCATAAACAATCATACATCATTGCATAACCCATGTAATAAAAATGGAATTCGTAAACATCGTGACATCATAAAAAGGTTCATATAAGATAAACGAATTAGTAAAAATAATTCCATCACAACATAATCAAATCAATTTAATAATAGGGATATAAACAAAACCCTATATTATCTTATATGGAAAATAATTTTGATAAAACACTTGAACTCCATTCTTGATGAAAATATCCTTTCTACTTTAAAAACATTTTTCTTTTCTTAACATGTCATACAATTTTAAACTAAAAGAAGTTGATTAAAATAAACATGAAAAATTTTAAAGGAAGCTTCTTGGAAATAATTTTTTAAAAATCCATTCATGCTGCATAAGTTAAAAAAACATTCTTCTTGTATTTTTTTCAGAAAAGTCAAAAAGTGCCTCGTACGAAAAATGACAAACGATTCCTTTCATATATTTTACTAAAAACTCAATGAAGTGTAAAATTGGATATAAATATTTGTATGAACGATATAAATATTACATATTGTAGAAACATGGATGTGGATGTTATATATTCCCCAGTAAATTCTGAATTTTAAACAATCTCAGATAAAAATGAGGTTGTGAGATTTTCCCTTACCATAGGTCCGATTTTCTTCGTAATTGTCTGAACCTTCTATATAATGATTTAAATAATGTCATTGACCTATTCCAGAATCATACTCTTTGTTATGATATCATATATGGCCATATTCTTAGCTTCTTATTAGTAATATTTCATGGCTACTTGTTATTCGGGTGTTTATTACTTTTTCTTCTTATGCATGTTTTGTCGAATAAATTCTAATTCTTCTCTTTAGGTTATAGATACCTCATTTCTAGAATGGTATTAGTTTAATATATATCATATTCATTCATTATTCATTTATATAATCATTATGCAATGAAGATAATGTAGAACGAGTCACATCACATTGTGGGGACAGTATTATGTACGTACGCACGAGCGATGATATCGTTCCCATGATCGTGGAATTGTATCAGAGTGTATGTATACTATTTCAGAATAAATATCACTTTACAATAATCATATATAGTTATTATTTACACCATTATACCCATCCAAGTAAGGTGGTGGTGGAAAATAGATTACACCACGACGTGGAGACGGTATTCCGTACGTACGCACACGCGGGGATTTCATTTTCCGTAGGATGGATAGATGTTGAAATAGGGGTGTTTCATACTTATAACAACATACCAATATATGAGTGATACTGATGTTATTACTTCATAATTAAACAACTAAAGAAGAAGAAGTGGAAGAAGAAATAAAGTTGAAAGAATCTATAACGAACATTACCTCTTCTTTGAAGAGCCTCTTTGAGACCTCCTCTTAGGGCACTAAAATTGGTCTATGAAGAAGACCAGGACTTATAGGACGTTTCTAGGGAAGTGGATAAGAGAATTTGGCAAGGTTATGCCAATATTGAAGGCTCAAAGTATTGTGAGGAAGAGAGGGAGGAGGTGCCTGTTTTTAAGGGGGGAGAGGGGCACCTTATGAAAAACTAAAAATATTATTTTATTATAAAATCATATTCGGTTTTTAATAGCTAAAAATTGATTTATTTCGAAGATAAGGTGGGGATGGGTCTAAAGCTTCTCATAAAATATAATTTAGACAAGTTTAGGTTTCTATTTTAACCTTATCATTTAGATTTGACATTAAGTTAGATAATTTAACTTTTACCATGTCTTCTTGTTTTCGTACACTATAAGGTTAATAAACTTACTATAACAAGCCAAACGAACCCCAAGTTGTTTATTATTAATATATATAACCTTATCGAAGTCATTTGGTGGAAACATAGGTTTTTAGGAATAAAATAACAATTAATAATATAATATTTGTTTAAAAACTATTTTACGCCAATTTTGACACTATTTGGTAATTGATTTTTTGAAATTCATAACAGAGATATTAGCTCGAACAAAGTTAAATAAATCAATAATAACATGTCATATTAACCTACGAAATTATTTTAATTCATAAAAAGTCTCATATTACATTTATTTGGGTATTTATAACATCATTTATGTCAATATTTCATTAATAAGATAATTACCGCATCATCATTGTGTCATAAATAAATTAACTTATTTATTGTATAAAAATTACAAATAAAATACCATTATGTAAGAAATAGTTTTTGATTTATAATTAATATTTATAGTCGAATTTATCTTATGTATAACCCTATATTAAAAATTATTTAGTTATTAATCTTTGATTTTAACTACTTTAACCCTTCTTTAAATAAATTAATAATAAATGTCCTCATCTAATCCAAGTGGGCCTAAATGGTAATATGTTATTACTAATGTTTTTTTTGGACGAATTACACTTATCCAATAGAATTAGGACATGTGTTAGGGTAATAATAATAACATTTTTACCCTTAATTACCATATTTACTTTTAACCGTGGTAAAAAAAAGAGTAAAAAGTTACAATTCACCAACAATTATTTTCATCTCATTGAACCACATTTTAGTCATTGATATTAACTGTGTCTCTTGTATCCACTCACATAAGTGGTATGATTATGTTTTATGTAAATTTGCAAATTCTCCTAGGAGGTGGGTAAAAGATGGTGAAAAGTTCAAAAAAAAAATTATGTATCTAAAATTATTATAAAATGACTCCAATGAAATGAATTGAACTTATATAGGTATTATGTATCAATTTTGACCTAAAATAAATTTAAATAAAATAAAATAAATAATTATTTAAATAAAAAAGTCGGTTTTTAAATAGTAACCCAGTGTTTTCACTATTCATCAAAAATTGAATGTTTTCAGATAAATACCAAAATTTCACCGTAGGCTAATTTCAATATTCTGAATCCAAAAATGAAGTCCATTTTGAAAAAAAAAATTACAAAATTTCAAAAAGTGGGTATTACTATTCATAACGGCAAGTTTTAGTAATATTTTGATAGCATATCGTTGTTTAGTAAAACTCGATATTGCGTATGACGCAAGCTATCGAGGAAGGTCGCGATTGCGTTTAAAGAAAGGCAAACTAGTGTTATGTGTAGTGAAAGATTTCTCTGATGATTTATATAACATAAAAACCAAATATTTCTCATAAAATTATCGGGTGTTACAACCATGTCACCATCCTTATAAGCTATCAACATCATCCACATATCTGATGTCCACCGCCTACACCAAACCCTATCATCGCCAACACATAGAACTATCAGGACTACCTTGAACACTGATCCTTGAACACCATTGTCGTAGCTATTAAAACACTACAACGGAACGCTAAATAAAAATAATGTGGAAGAAACTATGAATATTCATGAAAACTTGAAATAGAAACAACACCAAAATTTGAACAACAACTATCGACCAGGAAAAATTCACCAACAAAACATACCACACTGCTCTATCAAACCACAATCACAGAAGAACCAACATCAATAAAATTATACAATTATCAACTCACCATCAAAGATAACACAAATAGACACCACCAAAACTAGAAAAGATAAAACCATAAAAAATTACTGATATCAAAATCATCAAACTGGAAACATCTCCAAGATGTTTCCATTGCATCGTGACCAAACTCCATCGTCGAAGGGTTGCACCAGAAACAACATTGGATGTTAAGACAAACGTCAAAAAATCTTATCATTGAAACCACTCCTGATCCACCTTATATTCAGTAGAATATCATGATACTATAGCAGGGAAAGTCCATCTGACGGCTCTGAGCATTGACATTATTAATGAGGCAGAAGGAAAAGAGCTAACCAATAGATTCATTAGGTTCCTAAAGGCCTTCTACCTTTAGACCGTAGAACCCAAAACCTCTTATTTTCCACCACCTTAGCTCTGACTTGGATATATGTTGAGGCAAGAGAGGTCTGAGAATTGGATGAGGGTCCTTGGGATTAGACAAAAACAACCATTTTCAGGCCATGCAAGAATATGATGATGCCAAAATCAGAAAAACATCACCCAATCAAGTGCATATGAAACCTCTAAAGACAAAATATAGATAAAGAATCAAGAAGTGAAAGAAAGGGGGAAATGTTGGAGGACCACATAATTCCATCCCTGACTCTGAGCCTATGTCGAGGATGACCTCTTGTGTGATAGAGAATTTGGGGAGATGCTACTCAGTACCGTAATTCATCACTCAACAACATTGAAATTCTTATTACATCATCCTCTTTAAATACTCTGACATCTTTTAGCTGAGGAGTCCAGTACTTATGGATATGATTGAGAATTTTTCTTAGATTCTGGAAATGATTCATTCTTTAAGATTCCTTCATTTTTTTATGAAATTTTATCATGACTGTTTTCATTATTTGTGAGATATTCTTGTTCAACCAAACATTATCTGATTTATTTTTGAAAGTATTAAAATTTTTAACTCCAGACTTCACTATCATCTTTCAAAACTCTTCATCAAAAATAAAACTTCTTTAATAAAAAAAATTGACATTCTTACTATGTTATTTAATTATTTCTTTAAATATGGAAGAGGAAAAAATTCAGTAATAAAAAATTTGTGACACTAAATCATTTGATTATGATGATCTTCAATGTAGAATCGATGGACCTCTTTCTGATGCAGCTGTACACATTCTGCATCTTGTAAATCTCAATCTGATTCTATGATTCTAGAAAACATATTTCTTAAAAACAAATATTCCCTCTAAATTTATGTTTGTGTTAAAACATTCAGCAAAAATCTATATTCTTTAAAATATCATTACGATGAATTGGGTATGATTTCATAATAAATAAACATTCCTATACAAAAAGGTTAGTTCTCAACAAATATAAAAACATTGTTAAGATTTTTTCAAAGGTAATTCACTAATTATAGAGATAATAAATGTATACTTATTCATAGTTAATTGTGGTTATATATTCAAAGGTTTAATAATAGTTTTCAACATGCTAAAATAAGGTCATAAATTAATAAATGGTATTGATGTATCCTAATCTAATCCAAGACACCTATTAAAATACTATGGAAAAAATAAAAAATTAACAAATAAAAAATTATATATAACACTGAATATGTTGGATACCTGATTAGGCTATCATTGTTACTTTCCAATTCTTACAACTTAATTTCAAAATTGATAGTAGATGAAAGTAATAAATATTCTTGAATGGTTTTAGAGTAGTTATGCAAAATGGGATTATAGCCCATGGGTTTCGCGAGTATGGAGAATATATGGCGCGGGGGAAAAATATTTGGTCGTTTAAGCAATGGACCAATTCAGATTAATCCCAAGTATGTGCAGGCTTACCAACGGGCCTAAATAAAACAAAATACAATATATTCTTCATTAATATTTTTTATTAAAAAATATTATTAATCCATGAAAAATGATTTCTCACAGTATTTATCATACTAATTCACCATTCATTAACATGTTAATTTTAAATAGGATTATATTTATTGTTTTCAAACGAATTTATAAAATTTATATAATAATTATTTACCATATTCACATGATGTGTCATCCCACCTCTTTCAAAATAGAACTCATATCCACTGCACATTGTTTCAATTCAAAAAGAGTTATTATTATAATAATATTTTTTGGTTCTATTTAATTTTTCTATTATTTAATTTTTTTATTATTAAAATAGGAAAAGACATCATCAGAAACCCAATAGACTTATTTTAAACTTTTTGTTGTTTGTAAATCATTCATTCATTCATATGTCAATTCATTTGTATCACCACGTGACAAACATTATCGTTCATTTCCCCTCACAAATTAGTCACCTACTTTTCATTGCAATAGTTTTCCACCACATTGTCTTCCACACATTCCACCATTAACCCATATAAAAATGTTCCACCACATACCTTAAAAGTCTAGTTATTATCAATACACACTTCTCCCAGCAATAACACTTAATAATGAGATACAAATATAGTATTAAATTATTATAAATAGAATTATGTTTTTAATATGCAAGAAACATGTGGTAATCCCATAAGATTATATGGGGTGGGGTAGGTTTTAATTTTTCATGTTTGCATTATATGTGGGATTTTGTGTAAAACCCCATGTGGGATCAGACCAATGAGAGCTTGGACTGCCCCGGCCCACCTATTTCCTATTACTATTTTAGAGTAATTTAATATAATAACATTTTTGGAGTTGTCTTCTTCTAAATCTTGTACATAGAATACTATTTAGATAATTCATAATCTGTGTTGTAAACTAAATTATAAAACAAATTTAATTGGAAATATTTTACTAGAAAACATTAAAAAATATAGGATGAACATAAATTGTAATTAATGCATTATATTAGTGATATTTGTTTTGTATAAAAAAATTCATGGTATTTCAGGTTTGAATTGATGGCTTCACTAACAAAATCATAATTTATTTCATTGAGATCATATTCAATATATTAAAATTCCAAAAAAAATATTACGATTGTTAATTTCATCACATAAGTGAACAATTACATTTTATGAATACCAATTATTCATATACTTCATTTCTAATTGACTATCAAAAAAATTTAATTTAGCAAAAAAAATTTATTCCCCCGTCCACTAATATTTTTAAAATTTCATGGTAAAAAAATCTCACAAACCAATGACATATTAAGGTTTTATTAGTGTAATTATAAAAAAAATTTATCGAATCATATTTTATTAAAACCCTATACTCTATACAAAAAATGTAAAATAATAGATATTTAATTAAATAAGTATGATCCATTTTTATATTTAGTATAAAAAATATTACTTCGATTAAACAATATAATTATAAAATAACTCATAGGATAATTTACATTAAAATACTATCCAATTGATGTATAATTAAAACAACCCATCAAATTTAATAGTTAATTCATATTTACTCCATTCTTTAAAAAACCCAAAAAAAATAACAACTTAAAAACATTAATAATTATAAGATAATAATCTCTCTATCAATGTATGATTGTTTTGAAATAAAATATATGAAGACAATTTCTTGTGGAAAACCATAAAATATTATTGCTCAATGAAATTAAAATTAATAAATAAAATCCCTTGAGTTATTAATTAATTATATATCAAAAAATAATGAACTAAATAATACAAAAAAATCAATATACGGAAAAAAAATATTTAGTCAATCTATAAATTATTTTCTATGGATTTATAAATAAATAACTAATATATTATTGGTAGTATGTTTTTCATTTAAAATTTCTATTTTTATAATTTTAAGATAATAATTTATCTCTAAAAAACATAAATAAGTATTCTTGATCATTTTAGTAAATCACTAAGCACATTATATTGGATTTTTATCTTCTTCGGATGTGTATGGCCCCAATATTTTATAAATGAAATTCCATTTTCGAATAATTAAATTTATAATAATGTAATTTGTTTATATAAAAATCATCCACTACATTAGTTATTTTACACAATTATATAAAAAATCCAATCAAATTTGATATATTGTTAAGAATCATTATCATAGAAAATATAGTGGTTATACAATGATAGTTAAGATTATTAGATTATGGATTATTATAATGTACAATTTATATAGAAGGAAAATAATGATGGAATTGGAAAGTGGGATAGAACCTGATGAATCCCATTTTTAGACCTTCAAAGAGATAGGGAATCAATAATATTTTGTGTTAATAATGAAAAATAAGATATTCAATTACAAAATAATGAATAAAACTTTTTTTTGGGGAAGTTAAAGGTCATCGATATCTCATCCTAAACAATGTTTTACAAACCACCCTAGTAATCCACATCCATTTCATACCTTTCCCTCAGGGAATAAAATATTTTAATAATTATTCATATATACAGACACTAAGAATATAAATTTTTTATAATTATTTTTAATGAAATAATTACTATATTTTCCAATTTTTTTATTACTCTATAAATAATTAAAAAAGTAGTTTGATAAAACATATATTTTTATACTTTGAAAAAAGAATTGATTTTTTTTTGAAATATATAGTTTCAATCAAGGAACAATTTTTATGAATTTAAATTTTATGAAAATATGTGTAATCTTTTTAAAATAATCTTTTTAAATAATATTTTTTGAAATCTAAATGATATCATATTTTTATAATGTTAAATAAATTTTTTTACTATGCTAAAAAATTGTTTTTTCTTGAAAACGATTATTATTCAATAAATTATTATTTTTACATAAAATTGTAAATTATATAATTTAGTGGATGATTTCGAAGTTAAATATTACATTTTAAATAAAGATATCAAACTTTTCTATCATTTTTTTCAAAATTTTCTAAACTATTCTATTTTTAATTGAAAAATTAAATACTGACAAATGTATGATATATATTATGAAATCATTGAATTCAAAAATATGATGTGATAAATTTAATAAATACTAAACAAGAAACTAATTATATTTCCCATTTAATATAATTTATTTTTATGTTAATTTAAAAAATTTATGATCTCTTAGTGTGTCATGCTTAATTTATTTTGTATATAAAGGTTCTAAAATTAATTCTTTATGAACATGACTCACTTTCACATCCCCAAGTGTATTCTTTATTTGATTATAGTTATTATACTTATAATTAATTTGTTAAATCTTATATTTGGTCTAAACCATGTGAATTCACATGGGATAATTTGTTCTTTTTAATCATTTTATCATATATAATCCATAATTGATGTTTACAAGTTAATAATGGATTACTAAATCTTTTATTATAAAAACCCACCCATACTCCCATATTCATTAACTCGATACCCTTTGGACACTAGTTTACACTGTCTTGACATATTTAGAGACCCACTTGGGTTTTTAATGATCTTAATTAGCATCTCTAAAACTTTTAATTGTTCCCACTAAAGGAAAGGGATCCTCTCCTTCCACACCTCATTAATGCATGTAATTTATATTTTTCATTTTAATTTTCAATTATGGATTTTGGGATTTGTTATAAAACATCCCTACTATATTCTGTATTATTTAAAAGAGATTATATACCCTCATTAACTATCATTAAACAGTTCCCTGAATCTTCATGTACCCATTTCATGAAACCAAAACATTCTTATGAATTTAAATGTGAAAAATTTATGTGGTTGAAACTAATCCCCTTTTCCACTCAAGTGTATTCACCATGATTTGACAATAAATAATTCATTTGGTAAATACATACATTAATATATATATATATATATATAAACAACACACCATAATATTTAGCTTATAATTGATGAATAACATCCTTATGTTGTATGATCTATGCGACACAAATATGAATGTACATGATATAAATGTGATGGGTGGGCCTGGAATTATATAGCCATAAAATTAATTTTTTTTCATTTTCTTCTCATGAGATACGTTGTATGTCACATGGGGGGTTATCCAAAGAACATTATATTTTTGTTCCTAAGTGTATATCCTTGAATAATGTTTTTGATGTCATGTTTTTTGTTTTTTCTACATTCCCTTGTTATCTTTATGTTTTATCCTATATCATTATTTCATGTTCTATTTTATTATTCTCACCTCGATTATGATATCATGATATTCATATTAACACACATGTACATTAATATCATGTCTTTATTATATATGTACCCAGGTCATCATATGAAATATCAATATATGGAAGGAATATAATGGATTATTGGGAAGTTTTTAAATATGTTTTTTACCCATGATTGAGGATTTTTCATTCTATATAATTTCCCAATGACACTAGACATCATGATATTCTATAATTGATTTATGTTTGACTTTTTGGGAAAATTAATGAATTAAGGTATGTTAAAAACTATGGTATTATAGTAGGTATTAGATAAAATCTTATTATTTTTTCATGATTATTATTAGAAAACCATGTTAAAATCCATGAGGGCCTGGATAAGCATGGGAAAGCAACCCTGAATTTTCATAAATTATTGATTAAGTGTATGATATAACACCACAAAATTTTATAGTATATATATATATATATTATATTAATATATATTTTTTCTTAACATATAGTACATGAAATATCTATATTTTAAATGGATAATATTTTATCTGATAAAAAATATAGTACAGAATGACAAGCTAATTTGACCAGAGAAATATATCATTTAAATATATGTATGTTAACCTTCAAATTTAATTGGTTTGTATGAGTATGATTTTTTATTTTATTAATAACATATATAGGTCCTAAACAATATAAATGTATTTATAAATTCATAAAAAATAACTCAAAATTTAATAAATATATTTTATTCTACAATAACTTTTTTTCCAAAAAAAACTTATTTTAATAACATTTTATCTCAAAATCAATTAAATATTTTTTAGATATTTTAGATATTCTATTTTTTATAATTAACATAATATATAAAATAATCATATCAATATTATAATTGGTTGATTTTTTTTATTTTATTAAAAAGGATCATTTTTCAGTGAGTAGTTAAAATTTTGTATTTTTGTTAATACTGTAATTTATTTATTTATAAATTAATTGATTTCAAAGTACAATTATTATTTTCATTAGATTTAAAAATATTAGAATTAATATTTACTTCTACTTAATTAAATTAATTACATTTAAATCAACATTTTAATTAATATTATTATAATTTCAAAAAAAAACATATTAATGTAAACTATTATAAAGTAAATAATGTCTCTAAATTTTATATAATTAAAATAAAATATAAGGTTTAATTATTTAAATTAAATATATAGATTAAATAAATATAAATATGAATTCAAATTAATTTAATTATGATTACTAGTAATATAGTAAATAAAATATAATCTTATACATGACAAATGAATTTCTATGAAAATATATAATCGACATGATTTATGTGTTTATATTAAGGAAGATTTTCCTACTACAATGTCAATAATTTTAAAAATGTATTAAACATTTTTCACCATAAAAATTACTATTGAATAATAAGTTAAACATAATTTTTTAACATAATCAATTGTTAAAACATTAAAAAATTAATTACATGTGATACGTTTAAACATAATTTACCTGGAGGTAAAGTAAACTGATATGTGTAATATTGTCATTAAAACAAGTCTAGATACTATTTACATGACATATTTAATCATTATCATATAAAAATATTGAAAATTAGCTAATTTGTAAAATAGTTTCTTGGGAAAGGATTTATCATTCTAAATTCCTTAGTGAAATGTCCATGTAATTTCCATGTGAGGTCTTTTTCCCACATATAAAGGGTAACAAAAATTTCATCCTAAATATCTTTAAGAGGATATCAAATGATGATTCCACTAAGAGAAAGCAATTATCATAATAATGTGAATTATTATTATGTCATATTTCACAACCATCAATTATTTCATTAATCATAAAATATAATAAAAAAGTTTCTATATAATACTAAAACCTTATTATTTTAATTTAATAACCTATATCGGTTATTATATCCATTAAATTGAAAATTAACCCATCGAACATGTGTGCATTGGACTATAGCTGTGGTGACAAATGTTAACGGTTCTCCACTACTACCATTCAAGGAAGGATAAAATAGTTTATTTAACTTATTTTTTATACATTGTTTACATTAATATAAATATATAAATATTGTATTTCATATACCATGTTTCATTCTATTCTAATGGGGATATTATCGCATTGCTCATGTGGATGGTGGACTACCGACTCATGAAGTGATGTGATTAATTTTCCACCATTGATTTATAGGAAATATAAAATATGATAAATGAAATGAATATATGTTATGTACATGTAATTATATTTATTGTCAAAAATATATGTATATCCCACTTCAATATTGTATTATACATTAATAAATGATATTTTCATTCATGTGTACATACACTTAACCATATTCATGAAGTGATACGATAAACATTCAATGTCCACATTTAATGAATCATTATAAAAATGAATATAATGAAATAAAATGATATTTATAATCTGATTATAATACTATAGATTATGGAAAAATAACCTATATTTAGGATCCATAATATCCATGTTAAAACATTCATTAGAAAAGAAGGAAAATAAAACCTAAAATAATAGTAATATTACAATGTTGGTAATTAATTGGTTAACATATGTTATAAAATGATCATATATGATATTATAAATATAAATTTGAACATTCAAAAGTTATTTAAATGTTTTAAAACACTATACAAGATGATAACAAGATAAACACTAATGTCAAGTGTGAGGTAAGGTACTTCACCTCAATTCCCTTAATGGATGAATATTTTATTATTATGCGCCTACTTTATTATATATAGTGTACATAAAATCCATTCAACATGAAATATCATGAATCCATCATATTCCATTGTAATGAGATTTTTAATTTAAATAATTTCATTCATGTGCATTTCAAATTAACCTTACAGTTCATTTATAATTGTTGTATCTGAATATCTATTCATGGGGTTATTGATCACCCATGATTCACTATTTTATTTCAAAATTACACATCTATGTTAAAATATGTATTTATTGAAAATTTAAAAATAGGAAAAAATTTAACTTATTTTTTATACAATTATACTGTATTTATCAATATTAAAAAGGAAAATATTACATTTTTTGATTATTACATAGTAGGTGGAGGTGATATGGAGGATCGCAAATGACGTTGAAGGAAAATGGGAAAAATTTCATGGAATTCCATGAAAATGGTCCATGATTATTCATTTACAATGAAGTCCATGAATCCAAATGGGATAAAATTTTATGTGATGATCCAAAACTCCATGGTATAAAACTCATCACAAGAAACTGAAACTGTGTTCTTACATCTTGTGGCCAAAATGAACTAATCTGTCCAAGGATCTAAATCTGGACAATATCAGAAGATTGGTTCTATATTCTGACTATATCTAACATTCCCAATGTCATTTGGCTACCTAATGTTACATGGTGATAGTAAATATGTAGAGAAACAACTATTAACATTTTTGAAATGTCTCAATAATTCAATTTACCAACCCAAAACCGAAAAACAATTGGTATCTCAAAATTTTAGTTCCCAAAAGCACTTCCCATTTGGGATATAAAAGGGTACCAAGGTCACCTCACTTGGTATTTTGACCCAGAGGCTAGGTGATGCCATTTTAGAGAACAAATTGATTTATCTCATCATTCGTATATGTTCTTGAGACTATGGTATGTGCTACTTCGTCATTATTGTCTTCCTATCCACTAAGAGGTTTCTAAAATCATTGTGATCACCGAAGGAGGATGATAATGAAAATACCATGTTTCACATTTGTATTATTTTGAATTATATATTAAATTGTAGGTTTTCTATATTTTATTCATCTTATATTATTATCTGATTTAGTTACATATTTTTATTACATGTCCAACTCATATGATCATGTTTGGGGGATCCATTCATGTGATGTTTTACACACTATTCACAACATTTTATTTCAACTTTTAATTGTGGTGTTTCTGTGGTTTATATTAGTCAATTGAACAATCATAAATACTATAAAGGAAATTGAAATTCTTTTCATGGTATCAAATCTAATTAACATAACAACCTATAAAACACTTCATATTATTCATGTGTTTCCATGGTGAGTTTTAGTTTTGAAGTCGAACACAAATTACATAATCATCAGTGGTAACCGGTGAGTCATTTTGTCTTTCCGACTAAACTTTATGAGGTATCATATTATAAATACAATAATATTCTGGTTCTACGCGTTATAAAATAGGGATAAAAATATTCATACCCTTTCTCTTGATGCGATGATGGATGAGCAACATGAGAATCCCCTCGTTCGATCACGTTTAATTAATTATATTATTTCCAACTGTGTTTTATCTATTTCCATGTTCTTTTGGTTTATTAAATTATTAACCCCCATGTTTTATAAATTACCATTCTCCTTTTATTTTTATAATCAATAGCTTTTTTTTAATTAATGATCTTGGGATCCATAGAGTGATGGCCTTGGGTTTCTGCTAATCAACTTAAATTCTGTTGAAAACTAATCAACTAATTTAGCACGCTAACAATGCTATCAAATTTCAGAACCCCTGTTAGGTATAAAAGGTAATTATTTTTATATTTTATTACATTTATTTATATATTTTACTTATTAATTATTACTTTATTTAATACCCCCATTCCATTTTTATTATTTTTGGTTTTTTTGGTTTTTTTGTGAGTTTCTTATTTTCTCTCTCTCTATAATATTCTTCTGATTTCTCTATCTAATTATTTAACATTTCATTAAAAAAATTCTTTTTATTATTATTAATTATTTTTTTCCATCCTCCATCATAAAAATAATAAAAATATAAAACAAATGAAAAATCATTATTTCTTATTTGTATGACCCAGTAATAAAAATAAAAAGAAATTTAATTTGACCAAAAATTGAAAAGAAACTTTAATAAAAATTATGAAATCTAGAGTAGAAAAATCAACTAACACTAAAGAATACCTTTTGGAACATCAATTTTTCCCAAAAAAATCTAAAATGGAGCCAACTTAAACCACAAAAATATGCGATTTAAATCATCAAAAAATAAATGTATTGACCACCCCTGATAGGGGGTTCTAGCTTGCATATATCCAATGCCCTAAGGTAGTATCCATAATTGATCTGAGATCAAACCTCATCCACCTCATTCAAAAATTTCTTGTAATACCTTTTGGGGACCCTCGCAAAAATAATTATGTAGTATCATATAGTGTTGTCCATTATGAAACCCCAAAATGCCTTTGAGGATCTCCTTAAATTTATGGTCTTACCATTATTCCTTGATGGTGTAGCCAAAGACTAGATATACTATATGCATAACAAAATTGGGGGTTGGAATTAATTGAAACAACTATTTTTAGAGAAGTTCTTCTCTGACTCCCAAACTACACCAATTAGAAATAAAAACTATGGAAATATGCAATCATAAAGAGATACACTTCATTAATATTGAGAGTGATTTAAAAGACTTTTTATTAAGTTTCACCAACAACAATATTAGTGAAAAAAATCTCATTCAATACTTCTAGGAGGGTCTTATTCCCATGTGTCATGGAATGATAGATGTTATAGATACTGGTTCCCTTGATGGTAAAACTATTTCCATCACTCGTGACTTAATATCCAATAAGGATCATAGTGCCAAAGAATTTGGTAGGTGAGAAATTTCACCAACTTAAGGAGTTAATGAGGTCATCCAATCATCTATATAACTGAAGGTAGATAATAAACTCAATGAGATTAATACCACTCTACATCTATTTTCTCTAACACAAGGTAATTCACACTCTCCACGTATTCCATTAAATTATTGTTTTTTATAATTAAATACATTGTTTGACAAGTTCCAACAACTTCCGAATTCATTTGTGCCTTGTGTGGTATTATTCCCTAGGCTTAAATTCCAATAAGAACCACCCATTAAACAATAACAATTCAGACCAAATCCAATACTCACATGCAATGCACAACCACCATACCAATAAAGAGATAACTTGAGCTACCCTAAATAGAATTGGTATACAGAAGGACAAGGTAAAAATCCTTCTTATCCTTTAACATCTCGAAACAAACCTCCTACTCAAAAAATTGAACCAATCCTTGAGGATATGGTGAAGAAAATGGAAAACCACAACCTCCAGTTCCAACTAACCACACAATCGGCAGTTCAAGACCTACAAACTCAAGTGGGAAAATTCGAAATCACCATCGGTGAGGTAAATACACAAGGTTCTGAAAAAATTCATACCAACCTATTGCTATTCCAATAGACAAATATAATTTTTTTTTCAATCAACATTCATAGTGGAAAAGATGTTTCTCCTTCCAATTATTATACACAACGGTTTTGTCCTCCTCTTTAAAAATCATCTTCACTACCCTCAAATGATTCAAGTAACGAAAACATAATCATTAAACTAAATATCATTGAGCATTACCCTAAATAATCCAATCATATTACTTTCCTCTAAAGAGTATTTAAATATAAGAAATATTTTGATAATGTGATTGATAATGAAGTAATGGATACATTTAAAAGGATCAAGTCAAAATACCTTTTTTAGAAGTAGTTTAAAAAATCCATCTCTACACCAAATATCTTAAAGATATTTTCACACATTGAAGAAGGCTAAAGTAGAATGAGATATTTATCTTTGAGAGGAATTTCATGGCATTGAAACAACATTGATAGACCACAAAATCAAGGATCTTGAAACATTCATAATACCTTGGACATAAAGGAGACATTATTTTCTGATTCAATGCTCGATTTATGTGTTTTCATTAATGTGATGCCTCACTCCATGTGTAATTATATGATGGTTCGGGATCTTTAATCGATGTGACTTTTCATGAAACATGCCAACTGGAGAACAACACACCCATCTAGGGTGGTCGAGTACTTCCTCATAAAATAGAAGAATCACATCTCCCCCCACTGACTTCTACATTCTTGAGATGGAAGATACCCAAGCTCGAGACATTCCCTACTCATATAGGCAAGGCTAGTCCTTAAAACACCAAAAAAATCAAAAATGTTCATAACAGTATGATTTCCATGGATTTCAGTGGATACCGTGTATTTTTTAACATCCTTGATGCCATGAAACACCCTATTGAAGAGTACTCCAATTTTCCTCTCAATTCGATTGATGATATCTCTAATGAAACAAAAAAACAAAATTATATTTTTTTCCTATACACTCATTCATTTTATTCTTCATCACACTTGGATGATTTAAGTTTTGATTCAAGTTATAAGTGTTGTGTGGGTTTCTAAAAGTATAAATATTTTTTGTTAATTGATGAATGTGTTTATTATGAGGTACATATGACCATCGATGATTCTGCAAGTCTCATATCAATAGATTCTCGTCACATAGAAAAAAATCATTTGTAGATAAACTATTTCATGGACATAAATCCCCCTAAATCCAATCCCTCAATCCCAAAAACACTGGTCGTGGAATTAAACACACTTGATTCTAAATAAAAATATGTATGTCATCATGTTATTGACCAACTACTCCCCATTATTGACAAAACCTTCTCTCTAAAATAGGAATAAAAACATCTATACCTTTTAAGAGAGTTTAAAAATTTGATATGATGGAAATTGGATTATATTCATTAGATAATAATATCTATATTTAAGCACCATATACTATTATATGATGAGGATAAATATGTAAGGAAATCTCATCACTGGGTAATTCCCACCCTACTTAATGTGGTAAAATTATAATTCCATAAATGATATGTTATTGGGATCATTTGTAATATTTATGATAGTAAATGGGCTATCCAAATTATAATTGTACCTAAAAACTAGAATAATTGTTCTGTTAAATTAATTAAATGAATTGGTTCCAACCCGTGTGAAAAATAGTTGGAATGACTTTATTTAATATTTTTGACTAAATCATGCCACATTAAAGGACCACTTTTCTCTGACCTTCATTGACCAAATTTTAGAATTATTAGCTAGTAAGTCATATTATTGTTTCCTTGATGGACATTTCGATCATTTCCAAAACCATATATCCCCTAAGTATCAAGAAAATAAATCATTTACCTATCCATTAGGCACATTTTCATTCAGAATCATTAATTTTGGTCAATGTGATTCTCCTAGTACTTTTCAATTATGTATGTTATGCATTTTTTTGAGTACCTTGACAATTATATGGAAGTATTTATGGATGACATCATGGTATACATTTATTACATTGATGATTATTTGTCCCACCTTGGATCTTTACTCTTCCATTGAATTGAATAATAATTTACATTAAAGTGAGATAAATTCAATTTCATGTTTAATAGAGGGATAATACTATGTAATGTTATTTCAAATAAGGGAACACAATTGGATAAATCAAAAATTGAATTAAGTTTATCCCTTAATTTTCGAAAATGTGTTCATGAGTTTTGTTCATTCATGGTTCATGTTGGTTTTTTACACTAATTCATTAATAAATTTAGAAATATCACACATTATAACACCGCAAGATTTCATATTATGGTATCCCTTCAAATTAATTTAATAACGTGCACTATATACAACAAAGAGTTCGACCGCACCACGACTAACCGAACTAGTCGTTGAAAAAGCTTTTATGAATAATATTAACTGAATTTTGAATTTCATATTATCCATATAATGTTAACATACTTATTATTTGTTTTATAGACAATATATAAGAACATATTCAATTTTTTAGATAAAGGAAGTATTTTTCATAAAATGTAATTTTACTGCTTCTTAATGAAAAACAATTTTTAAATCCAATATTTGAAAATTTTATATATTTAATATGAAAAAATAATCATCTTCTTCAGAATCGAGCTATAAAATTTTCATTTCGATAATTTTTTTGTTTTATTCTGATAACATTCATATTTTTGTAAATAGTGAAAAATACAAAATTTTAATTCAAAACAACTTTTTAAATCAAATTAATTTATAGTGTTAAATTAAAATTTTGAATGGTTTTTAAGTATAATTCGATTATATTTTTATCATTTATTACAATTTAGTTCATTATATGTAATTTAAATTTAAAATTTGACATAAACACTTGTCAATATTTTGATAGTTTTAACTTTTTTAAAAACCTGCTTTTTAGTTTTTGACAATGGGAATTAATTGAAAAATAATTAATGAAGCTTCTATGTTTTAAATTTGGTAAAATATAATTCATATTTGAATTCGGAATATCAAAAATAGCTTAGTTTTAATTTTTCATATTTTTCTAAAAACATTCAATTTTTTATGAATAATGACAAACATTGTGTTATTGTTTTAAACTAAATTTTTATTTAAATAATTATTTATTTTATTTAAATTTATTTTAACTTAAAATAAGATATATATAATACCTATATAAGATCAATATAATTCATTGGAGTCATTTTGTTATAAAATTAGATTAATAAATTTTTATTGAACTTTCTAACGTCTATTACCCACCTTCTTGGCACATTTCCAAATTTGCATAAAATGTAATTTTAACTCTTTTGTGAATTGAATTTCAAAAATATGACAAATACAGTTGAAAATAGTATGTAATATGTGGTTAAAAAAGATTTAAATAATTTTTGGTTCTTAGTAACTTTTGACTTTTATTTGCCACGGTTAAAAGTAAATAGGGTGATTAAAGACGGAAATAATATTATAATCACCATAACACAAGTCCTAATTCTGTTGGATAAGTGTATTTCTACCAAAACCAACATTATGAATAAAATATGATCAATTTTGTATACTTGGATTAGATTAGTACATTTAAGATTATTTTATTTAAAGAAGAGTTAAAAGTGTTAAATTCAATGTTTAATAACTAAACCATTTTTTAATATAGGGTTATACATAAGATAAATTTGAATGAAAATATTAATTAGAAATATAATAATATTTCCTACTTAATGGTATTTTATTTATAATATTTAGTGATTAAATGAAAAATTTTATTTATGACACAATGATGATGATGTAATTACATTATCAATGAATGATTGAAATAATTGATATTGAAAATTAACAAATAAATATAAATTGAGGCTTTTGATGATATCAAATATTTTTCATGGTTAATATGACATGTTAAGTTTTATTAAATAATTTTTTTTTTGAAATTGATAATGTTTTTTATGACTGTAAATAAATCATTTATTAAATAGTGTCAAAATTGATATAAATGAGTTTTTAAAATAAATACTATATTATTAAATTATATAATAGTTCCAAAAATATAAGGTTAATACAAAGGACTTATATAATAATATATATTTCATTAATAAAACATTTGGGTTTTAAGGGAATTTTATAGTAAATTTATTAAACATATAATATAAAATACATGGAGACATGGTTAATTAAAGCCTATATATCTAAGAGTGAATTATAAAATATTAGGTTAATATGGTAACCTAAACATGTCTAAACCCTATTGGTTGAGATGATTTCGACCCATAACCACCTAATTATCGAAATAAATTCATTTGGAGGCATTAGAAACCGAGTATAATTGTATTATAAAATAATATTTCAGGTTTTTTCTAGGGTTCCTCTCACCCCTCTTATAAAAGGGCACTTCACCTTCTCTCAAATTCACACCTCCAAATCCATTTGGCTTGGATAACCCCATCATATATCTCACCCAAACTTCCCCCACTTCATCTTAGATTCCTTCCCTTGATCAGAAAGTGAAACTAAGAAGCCCTTTTGTTCAAATCAAAAGGAAACACCCGAAGAAGAGGTAATTATATTATCACATCTTTCAAAGATCTATTCTTCTTCCACTTTATCATTCTATGTTATTTCCATACCAAATTAATAAATGCTATACCTAATATTTAATGTGTTGTTATTATAAATATGGTACATCGGTATTCATTATTCTATCCAACCTATGAATACTAATATCACCATGTGTGCCTACGTATGACTTAGCACCTCCACGACGTGGTGTAAGTTTTTATTCAACACTACTTTATTTGGATGGAAATAATTATTGGTAATATGTATATAAATGATTAAAATAACTTGATAATGTTTCTATAAAATTAATATACCATCCAATTGCACACCTTTTAATCATTTAGTAATTGATATTGTCGCTCACGTGTACGTACAACTTACCGTCTCCATGACGCGATGAGATTCATTTCCACGTTCACCATTCAATGATGATTATAAAAATATATATTATTAATAATTAAATAATATATGACATAATACTGCTTCTGGAAATATATATATATATATATTCATTTACATATATCTCATTCACTTACTTCCAACCAATAAGATATGAAAATGAAAACAGCGTTTATGCGTACGTATTGCCTACCATCTCCATAAATAGTGTTTTACATTTCATATATATATATATATATATATATATTAAACATATTTATATATTATATATATCTGATATATAAATAATTTTTTATATTCTGGAATTATTTAAATCATGATCTATGTGATATGATCAAGAATAACAACTTAAAACACGTACAATACAGAAAGTAAATATTACCCGAAATGTTAATTTAACATGGAAATATTTATTAAATGGGTATTATAAAGTCATTAAATAATCATTTATATTATCAAAAATATTAATATGGTTCTGGTATAATTTAATAAAATACTATGGTCATTATACAAGAGTTTAATCATACCCTTGACTAAAGGAACGTAAAAGGTAAGCGTTAATTTCTCAATCTTATTATTATCCGAAATTGTATATGTGCAAGTATTTTTCGGGACATATTTATTAGCCATGTCCTTATTCGATAAAAGTATTTTCAAAATGATTTTATTACGGTACTCTTTAACAAAAACATAATTTTAAATGATTTAAATATTTATTCTTCTAAATCGTTCTCATTGATGTATATGTTTTCAAAATGGTTTAAAAGATTTGTTTATATGGATATGATTATTTTAAAATGTTAATTGCATTCTAATTTTTCAATGTTTTATGAGAAACATTGATTCAGAAATCTATTTTAAATTATTTCCATTATAAATATGTTACTTTTAGATTATTTCACAAAAAGGGATATTACTCTCAAAAAGTTTCACTGATCATTTTCAACTATGTAAACATCCATTATTTGATATTATTCTTGATTGAGGTTGATTTATTATATTAAAATATTCTATATTTTATTAAACGAGTTATTATATGTTTGAATGTGGATGTTATATTTCTATAACATTCATTGTTTATGGTCAATGTATTGATATTTTGTATTATAGTTTTAATATGATTGTTTATGTTGTGATTAAACATTTTCATATGAGTAATGTAGTGGACATTGTAAGTGACGGGTGGGGCCTTCTATACCCCTTTATGCATTGGTAGATCTCATGATACAAACTATTTTCTTGGCATAAGGCCTTGACAAAAAAATTATATGTAATTTCGGCACGAGGCCTTGACTATGTGGTAATGATGTTTGGCATTATTCATTCCATAATTATGAAATTAATTATTACATGTTATTACTTGTCTAGTAGAATATACATGTTCCGTTTTATTTCGTAATTTTGGATTTATTTTCCCCATATTATGTTCAATTTTATCTTTAAAAGGATTTTGTTTTTATTACACATCTTTCCTTAAAAGTTTATAACTTATGCTAAATCATTTACACTTACTTAGCATTTGAGATCACCAATTTCTATTGTTTTATCTTACAAGGACTCCAAGTGGTTTATTATGATGTATATAATGGGTTAAGAAAGTGGAATAATGGTTTTCTCAAAAAATTATTTACATTGTGTTTTATGTTTGAAAGTGTAATCTAACGTTCTTGTATGTAATATACTTTCCAAGACTACTAAACTGGTCAGTCCTTTGGGACATGATTCTCTATAATCATGCCAATGTATTAAAATAATGAACCGAATCTACGATTCTAGGGTTGGGTAATTATAGTTGTTATCAATGGTAGTTTAGTACAAACCATGGAAACTAGATTTAGAAAAATCTGATTAAATAACATTTCCCTAAGATAGAAATTGATGATTAGTATTGAAGAACTTCATAAAACTTTGGTAATGTATAGATTTTGTGTATTTTCAAAGTAATACATCCCTATCTAAATATGAACAGGTAGAGGAGGATTTGGAACAAAAGTAATAAGTAGTGAAAACTCCAATAAAGAGTTTTGAGCTTAACCCGGGGTATCCTGGTGCACGACAATGGGCCTTACTATACTATTGGTTATGACACTCCCATGAGATATGGTTAGGATAATTTACATTTTCGTTACAAGCCATTATGTTGGATTTTGGAGTAAATTATTTCTCAATGAAATTTTTTTTTATGATTATATATGATACGCATAATCATTTCTATTTACGTTAGGTATTTTACAAGTTTGGAATTATGAGTTGTGATTCATAAACTAACCCAGTGTATTCCATTGTTTAGAAATGTTTCCTAGTAGAAGGAATCAAAACTCCATCAATACGCATGATCTTAAGAGTAATAAGGATCATATCTTTAATAGTATCAATACAACATTTAGAAGGGAAATAGTCTCCCACATATTCTAATCATATGACGAAATAGTATCATGTGTTAATAAGATATGTAAAGAACTCTCTGAGCCCTATGGCTTTGAAGGGAAGCAAGAGAAGAAAAGGATGGTATAGAGAAATATATATAAAGGGAAGATGGGAAAGAATGATTTTCCAATATGTGAAAAATGTGGAATGAATCAGCCTGGTAAATGATTGAAGGGAATGAGAATTTGTTATATACGTGGAGAAAAAGGAAAAAAAGTATGTGATTGTAATAATAAGGGAATGGATTCAAATATATAATGTTTCATTTGCAATGATTTGGGACACTGCACAAATCAATTTCCAAACCATTAGATTATTCCATAAATAATGATATTGGATAATAATTATGTTGTGATACTACCACAGATGAAGAGGAATGACTAGTGTTCTAATGTTTTTCTTAAATATTTATTTCATTTGAGTGTTGTACCAATTATGTAAGGGTAATAAGAATTGTGGAAATAATAATGGATTGTATTGCAGTACTATTTCATTAAGGATTTGAGATTATATGGTTATAAGAAAAGTAACTCAATATCAAGTTAAACCTTTAGTAAAATACATGGTTTAATTAATGATAAACCTTAATATGTTATTGATATTGAGTTCGTTATTTTGGAATAAGATATGATTGATTCGGATAAATTATATTTGATATTCTTGACTACATTGAAACTAATTAATAGTTTGTTTATTCCATTATTGTTGGAGTTTACAAAAGTTTTGGATATAAGGAGTATATCCAGTATTATATAAGGATTATGGGAGCATGAATGTAATAAATAAAGTTTTATGATAATTCAGGGTGTACATTGTTTTAATAGAATACATGATGATGGTATTCAATGTTATTACGTGGAAGAAAAGATCATAATTGTGCATACATTCCTTATAAATTTTGCATTGTCAGTTTGGAAAAAAATATTTTAGTTATTTATAAATGTCGGAATGGATTATGTTTGACATTGGATACTATTTTTAAGGTTAAATAATTTCTTAAGATTATTTTTGGATTTCTATAAAAAGAACAACCGGGAGATTGGATGACAACCTTCACGTCCGGCAAGGGCGTGAGACATGAACCCACAACCGAAGGGAGGCAAGGGTGCATCACCTACAACTGACCTACGTGATGTCCTAGTTTGTATAATGTAGTTTTTTAAAATAGTATGACAAATGAATTAAAATTTATTATTTTTGGAACTCTATACGATTAGGATAAAAATAATATTTTTGAATTCTATTATCTTTTGTAGTGAAAGATAAGTTTGTGGTGGTAATTAGTGGAAGGAAAACCTATACTTTTCTTGTATATTTTTCCCCCTTATTATATGAATAAATTAATTATTAAACTTTAGGTAAAGGATCTTAAAACCAAAAATGTTTTATCCTAAAACCTTATGGTTTGTTGAACTAATGATAGTTTAGATCATCTATGATTGATGGCGTTGAGGCCCTCAATTTTACACATGTTTATGATTGACGACCTTAATCACCCCTATAAATATTTACGTTTTCTTCCACTTATGTGTCTCTAATTTCCACCAATGTTATCCTAAACGATATTATAATTTGGTGGTGACTTTTTCATTTCCCTTTTTCTCTTATTAAGACTAAAATTTATTATCCCAATTTCTGATGTGGGTTTTTGTAACACCCCAAGCTTCCATGGTACGCCCCTCTTTGAATAATAGAGCAGCGTGTGTTGTACGCAACCTCAAGTTCTAACACACAGCGACCAATAAAAGTAACAGTTATGAATAGTAATACCCACTTTTTGAAATTATGTAAATTTTATATTTCAAAATGGACTTTATTTTTGGATTCGGAATATCGAAATTATCCTATGTTGAATTTTTGGTATTTTTCTGAGAACTTCCAATTTTTGATGAATAGTGAAAATACTTAAAAACATCTTTTTTAATCAAAATAATTTTTAGTGATAAATAATACAATTGAGCGGTTATAAAGTGCAATTAAAATATATTTTTAGCATTTTATACAATGGTGGTCATTAGAATTAATTTCACTTTGAAATTGGACATAAACAATTGTTAATCTTTTGATTGAAATTCTTTCTTAAAAACACGCTATTTCTTGTGACAGCGGGAAGTAATTATTAAATTATTTAATTCAACATATATGTTTTTAATTTTGTAAAATAGACATCATTTTTTAATTATCAATATCAAATATATCTTAGGGTTAATTTTTGGTGTTCTTCTGAAAAACATCGATTTTTGATGAATAGTGAAACCACTAAGTGGTAGTTAAAAACTGAATTTTCGTTTAAATGAAATTTTACCATCTCTATGATTTGAATTTCCAAAATCCGACATACATCATTGTCATTAGGATGTAAAATATGGATCAATGGGACTAAAATAATTTTGGTGAATAGTAACTTTTAAGTTCTATTAATCGCGATTAAAGGTAATTAGTGTAACTTAAGGTAAATATAATGTTATAATAATATGCAATTACCTTTACACTTTTTCTACCCTTATTGGGTGAGTCATGACAGACCAATAAAATCCATGGGTCAACTTGGGGACCCCATGGAGCCACTTGGGTAAGAAAATGACATTAATAACGTTTTATTTAAAGTAAAAATAAAATCGACACAAATAAGTGTTGTTTTACTAAAACAATTATTACATGGGGGTATATAAGTTAACTTTTCAAATATAAATATTCATTGTAAAGCTAAAATGATTTCCTACATCATGGTAATTTTTTTATAATTTTTTAGAATTAAATACAAAAATGTAGTTATCACACCATGATGATGCAGCGATTACCTCATTAATGAACTTTTAAAATAAAATGAAAAGATAATGTATCATCTAAGACTTACACTTGTCAAATACCTATTTTATGTGTATATATTGAACCCTTATCACCTTATCCTCGAAATATATAATTTTGGGACCTTTGAAATCCGAAAATTACTTCATAATATTGTAACATTTCATTACTTTCCAATAGTGCCCCTCCTCTCCTCTTATAAAAGGCCCCCACCTCTACCACCTTATTCACACCATAAAATCCAGTTGGCTCGGAAAAACTCTTCCCAAATACTCTCTCAACATCCCTCTCTTACTCCAAGAAGCCTCACTTTGGGATGAAGTCTTACCAAGGAAGCCTTTGGCTCAAATCAAAAAGAGTTACCTGATTTTTAGGTAATGTCTCTTCTTTTGTTCTTTTGTTTTATTTTGATTCTCAAACCCACTAAAATCTTTTTATCACATTATTTTGTAACAACACAAGTATAATAAATATATGTGTATGTGTTTAATGGACTTATTTTATTTACAATTACACACATCCTCATCTAATGGTTAAAGAACATACTTTTTCTGTGGGTGGCGAATTACTGCCTCACGAAACGATGATTGTCCAATCTTCTTTTAACACATCTAATGGTGGCCATTATGACGATAATATTAATATATATGATATATATTATGTTTTTTTTCCTTATGATTCTTTATTTTTCATTTATGGCATACCTTTATGATTTCCATAATGGGTAAACGTGATAATTTGATTTTAGGAAGTGCGGACTACCACCCCGTAAAGTGATTTGAATCGTTAATGTCATATGTGGGATGTATAAAGGATGGAGTAAATGATATTATATATGATATTATACTGTAATTATAATATATCTTTATATCATTATGATTTAATTCCATTAAATATGAAATAGAAATGAAAGTAGCGTTCATGCGTATGTACGGCTTACCGTCTCCCTGAACGGTGCATTTCATTTCTTACATCTAAATGTTACGTAATATTATGAATGAATGTATATACTGGATATATATGATATATATGTCATGAATATAATTCTAGAGATAATGGATATTCTATCACATAAGAAACTTCTAATTATAAGAAGTTTATTGTTGACTCAAGTACCAAAGATCGACAAAACGACTGTTATTAACATAAATGACTACATAATTTTCGTAACATTTTAATAAGTGATATAAAAGGGTTCATAAACCTGAAAAAGGTTCTTAATCAAGTATATATTAACTCTAGTTTATTATTCATGAGATTAAAGAATGGTCGAGTGAAGTCAGACATGAGGTAAGGGAACTTCTTAACCCAATTTCTATTCTTTCGGTTAATCTCCTACTTTCAAATTATGTCATGATATTATTATGTCCAATATTGTATTTGTACTTTCTTTATGTGTACTAATAGTGAATAAACATAATAGATTTATTTAATTTTAAAAAAATGATCATTTTAATGGACTTCGTCTCAATCTCCTTTCATTGAGGCATATTTTCTTTTATACACAACTTTCTTTTATACGGTATATAAACCCCTTTGACATTTACGTTTATTCAAGAGCAATCTTTTTTATACGAAGCATTTTTCTAAATGAAAAAAGGGAATGTTTTTTTGTCGTACGCATGCGGCGAAAATGACTTCTCGGCCGCCGTGACCATTATTTGAGTTTCGGCTTCCTCTACAAGCCATAACTTTTTAAAATGAAAAATAATTACAAAGATTTAATTTTCTTTTATTTTTGTGTTGAAAATGGTTTTGATAGTGTCTTTTTATATCAATGTGTTGTATTTGATATCTTGTGATTGAAATGTGGAAATTTTATGTTGCTTTTATGCATGTTTTTTGTGATACGATTATGTTATGGTTTATGATATGTTTAAACCTATTCACATGAGGAATGCATTGGATGTAATATGTGATAGGTGGATCCCGCTATATCTCCTCGATGCATCGGTAGATCTCATGAGACAAACTAGTGTCTTGGAATGAGGCCTTCAAAAAATCTTATTTGTAGTCTTGGCACGAGGCCTTGGCTACATGGTTATGATAGTATGGCATTATTCATTCCATCATTATGAAAGTGGTTATTTATATTTAATGTGATTATTTGACCAGTAGAATATCCATGTGAATAAGTAAATAGAATTAGTTCATTTTACTTTTTCTATATTAAGATTAAGTTCATGTTTAAAAGTCTTTTGTTTAGTTATACATTGACTTAAATGTTTATGTTTATTTATGAAAGCTTCTGCTATATTGTTTTCCTTGCTGAGCATCTGAGCTCACCCCTTTCAATGTTTTCATTTTTCCAGGATGTGAAGAAGTATTTTATAAATGAACTGAAGGGATAATATGAGGGGATATGAAGACAATATGTTGTTATAGTTTTCTATTACATTACGATGTAATATAAAACTTATGAATGTATCTAGTATTTCAAGGCTACTAAACTAATCGGCCTTTCGAGACTTGATCTTTGTGATCATGCCAATGTTACGCAATAATGCACCGACTCGGGGTAACTGGGGTTGTGGAGTTACATTTGGTATCAGAGGCAGTTTAGTACTAACCTTGGAAGTTAGATTTAGATAAACTCTGATTAGAGAACATTGATCTAAGATAAAATTTGAGGATTAATATAGAAGAACTTACTAGAGTTTTGGTATTATAGAGATTTTGTGAGTTTTTCAAGAAATACATCCCTATCTGGATACGAGCAGGTAGAGGTGGCTCTAGTACAGATGTACCTAGGGGTAAATCCTGAAAACACCACTTTTAGCTAGACTCGAATGGGAACTGGTGCACAACAACGGGCCTTGCCGTACTATTGGTTACGACACTCCCGGGGGATATGCTTAGTATAATTCTCATTTTCTTTACAAACCATTATGATGTGTTTATGAGTATATACCTCCTCAAATAAAACATTTTTATGATTATAGTTCAATTTATGTTATGTTTTTTACAAGTATGGAATTATGTATTTTGATTCATAAACTAAACTACATTATGAAATTATTTAGAAATGGTGCCTAATGGGAGTATTGGAAACCGTATCAATGCATACACTCCATGTTGGGATTTCCCTCCTACTTAAGATAATTATAATGGAGTTGGTGATACAAATGGTGCTGATCAACTTATCACCATACTGGGACAACTCACTTGGGTTATGAATAATAACCTATGGATCACCCTGATCCGCAATGTGGAGGATCAATGTTAGATCGGTTCATGAGGCAACAACTACCAATATATAATGGGTGTACAAATCCATTATTAGCTTAGCAATGGATAAAATCCTTACAGAAAATATTCCATGCCTTGGGGGGTAGTGAAATGCAGAAGGTGGTCATGGCAGTTTACCGCCTCACTAGAGATTCCAATCAATGGTGGTCGCTGATTCAAAAAACAAAGGAAGATGAAGAAGTATCAAGTATGGAGTAGAGAGAGTTCAAAGATATTTTCTTATAAAAATACTTTCCACATGACCATCGAGTAGATATGGAAAAGAAATTTCTGAGTTTGAGGCAGAAGGAGGATGAGAATGTCGCAAAGTATGAGGCCATCTTTACAAGGTTATCAAGACATGCTGGAGATTATATACATAACCCATAAAGTATGATTGATAGTTTATATTATGGGTTAAAACCATTTCTCCGTCGAGCATTAGTATCACAATCTTTCTCAACATACAAAGATATAGTCTCATGTTCTATCAAGAGAGAAAAGGAATTCTCTAAATCTTATGACAATAAAGTAAAGCAAGAGATGAAGAGAATGGTGGAACAAGAGACAGATAAAGGGAAAAAGGGAAAGAAGGATTTTCCATTATGTGATAATTTTGGGAAGAATCATCCCGGTACTTTCCTGAAATGAATGTGAGTTTGTTATAAATGTGGAGAAAAAGGTCACAAATCTCGTGATTGCAAGGGAAAGAAGGAGGTTGTCAATGTTGAATGCTACAATTGTAGGGAAATGGGGCATTATGCAAATGAATGTCCTAAGCGTCAGGGAAACTTGCCACATAAAAGGCCATGGGATCATGGTCAATCTTATATTGTTACTATAGTTGAAGTGGAATAATTAATGTATTGGTGCTTTTGGACTCATTGATTATATTCTGGTTATAATAATAATGTGATATATATAAGGTTTTTATTATAGTACTTGTTGTCTTCATTAAGCTTTTAATATGATGAAGGTAATCATATTTATGTATTTGACAATAAGAGAAAATTTATTTTTTTTGAGGAATCTGATGATACAATTGATTTTGGAATTTAGAGACCTTTTAGAGAAAGTCTGGACATAGGTATTTTGGATAACTATAATGGTTGGAATGGATTAAGTTGAAATTTTGATAGTATTGTTTAAGGTTAAAAAATTTATGAAGATTATTTTTTGAAATACTATAATACTATAGTTTTAAGAAAAGGACAACCTGCAGGTTGGGGGACAACCCGTTGTGTCGGACAAAGCTGCAGGAATCGATCCCACAACCATAGTGCGACATGCTTTTATTACCTACCACTAGCCTATAGGAAGTCCCTGGTTATTAAAAAATAGTTTTCCTAATCTAAATGGTATGTGTTAATATTTGGAACCTTATACAATTATGATAAATAGAATATTTTTGAGTTCTATTACCTTTGGGAGTGAATGATGGGTTTGTGGTAAAATTTTATTAAAGAATGAAAGTCTACATGATAGGTATATTTCCTTACATTCTTATTAAATCTACTAAATACATTCCTCAACTTTAGGAAAGGTAACTTAAAACAAAAAATTTGTCGGTGAACTTTTCCAAATGGGGATTCAATGACCATTTAACCAATCACAAGTTTGTGATTTTATTGTGATAAACTTTCTCTTAATCCTATTTTTTACAACTCTCCATCAGACCTTGATGATTTTTTTCTCCATATCCATATTTTCAAAGATTCCTAGTATGGGCTATCTCGGTTTACCATTGTACTTCTCTTTCTTTCTTTGTAAGTGATATTTTTATTAACCTTATTTCTGATGTGGGTTTTCCAACAAGCTATTTTCTATTTTCAACCTTTTATTTTCAAAGAAAAATTTTAAATTGCGAGGATGCAATTTATTAAAGGATATGAGAATGTAACACCCCAAATATCCATGGTACGTCCCTCTTTGAATAACAGAGCAGTGTGCGTTGTACGCAACATCGAGTTCTAACACACCACGACCAATAAAAGTAGCAGTTATGAATAGTAATACCCACTTTTTGAAATTATGTAAATTTTATATTTCAAAATGGACTTTATTTTTGGATTCGGAATATTGAAATTATCCTATGTTGAATTTTTGGTATTTTTCTGAGAACTTCCAATTTTTGATGAATAGTGAAAAATACTTAAAAACATATTTTTTAATCAAAATAATTTTTAGTGATAAATAATACAATTGAGTGGTTATAAAGTGCAATTAAAATATATTTTTAGCATTTTATACAATGGTGGTCATTATAATTAATTTCACTTTGAAATTGGACATAAACAATTGTTAATCTTTTGATTGAAATTCTTTCTTAAAAACACGCTATTTCTTGCGACAGTGGGAATTATTATTAAATTAATTAATTCAAAATATATGTTTTTAATTTTTTAAAATAGACAACATTTTTGAATTAGCAATATCAAATATATCTTAGGGTTAATTTTTGGTGTTATTCTGAAAAACATCGATTTTTGATGAATAGTGAAACCACTAAGTGGTAGTTAAAAACTGATTTTTCATTTAAATGAAATTTTACCATCTCTATGATTTGAATTTCCAAAATCTGACATACATCATTTTCATTAGGAAGTAAAATATGGATCAATGGGACTAAAATAATTTTTGGTGAATAGTAACTTTTAAGTTCTATTAATCACGATTAAAGGTAATTAGTGTAACTTAAGGTAAATATAATGCTATAATAATATGAAATTACCTTTACACTTGTCCTAACCTTATTGGGTGAGTCATGACCGACCAATAAAATCCATGGGTCAACTTGGGGACCCCATGGAGCCACTTGGGTAAGAAAATGACATTAATAACGTTTTATTTAAAGTAAAAATAAAATCGACACAAATAATTGTTGTTTTACTAAAACAATTATTACATGGGGTTATATAAGATAACTTTTAGACTATAAATATTAATTGGAAATTTAAAAATATTTCATAAATCATGGTAATTGTTTTATAATTTTTTGGAATTAAATAAATAAATTTATTTATCACACCATGATGATGCAGCGATTACCTCATTAATGAACTCTTTAAATAAAATGAAAGGATAATGTAAAATATAAGATTAAACTTCTCCAAAACCTATTGGATGGGTAGATTTAGAACCCTTATCACCTTATCCTGGAAATATATAATTTTGGGACCTTTGAAATCCGAAAAGTATTTCATAATAATGTAAAATTTCATTACGTTCCAAGAGTGCCCCTCCTCTCCTCTTATAAAATGCCCCCACCTCTAACACCTTATTCACACCATCAAAGCCATTTGGCTCGGCCAACCCCTGCCCAAATACTCTCTCAACTTCACTATATTACTCCTAGAAGCCTCACTTTGAGAAGAAGTTTTCCCAAAGAAGCCTTTGGCTCAAATCAAAAAGAGTTACCTGATTTTAAGGTAATGTCTTCTCTTGTGCTCTTTTGTTATACTTTAATTCTCAAACCCCATAAAATCTTTTTATTAATTTATTTTGTAAAAAAAACAGTATCCTCAATATACTTAGATATTTTTATGAGACGGAATTTATTTAAACATACACACACCCTTGTCTAATGGTTAAAGAACATACTGCTTTTGTGAGTGGTGAATTAATGCCTCGCGAAATGATGATTGCTCAATCTTATTTTAACGGCTCTAATAGTGGCCATTATGATGACACTATTTTTATATATGATATATATTATGTTTTTTTTTCTTATGATTCTTTATTTTACATTTATGGCATACCTTTATGATTTCCATTATGGGTAAACGCGATAATTTCATTTTAGGAAGTGTGGACTACCTCCCCCTTAAAGTGATTTGAATCGTTAATGACATATGTGGGATGTATAAAGGATAGAGTAAATGATATTATATAGTATATAATACTGTAATTATAATATAACTTTATATAATTATTATTTCATTCCATTCAATATGAAATATAAATGAATGTAGCGTTCATGCGTACGCACGACTTACCGTCTCCATGAACGGTGCATTTCATTTCTTACCTCTAAATGTTACGTAATATTATGAATGAATGTATATACTGGATATATATGATATATATGATATCTAAATCATGAATATAATTCTGGAGATAATGGACATTCTACCACATAAACAACTTGTAATTATAAGAAGGTTATTGTTGACTCAAGTACCAAAGATCGACAAAATGACCGTTATTAACTTAAATGAATACATAATTTTAGTAACATTATAATAAGTGATATAAAAGGGATAATTAAATTGAAAAAGGTTATTACGCAAGTATAGATTAACTCTCGTTTATTATTCAGGAGATTAAAGAACAGTCGAGTGAAGTCGTACACTAGGTAGGGGAAATTTTTAACCCAATTTCTATTCTTTGGGTTAATCTCCTACTTTCAAATTATGTCATGATATTATTATGTCCTCTCTTGTATTTGTACTTTCTTTATGTGTAATTATAGTGAATACACATAATAGATATATTTTATTTTAAAAAATGATCTTTGTAAGGGACTTCGTCTCAATCTCCTTTCATTGAGACATATTTTGTTTTATACACAACTTTCTTTTATATGGTGTATAAACCCCTTTGAAATTTACGTTTATTCAAGGGGAATCTTTTTTATATGAAGAATTTTACTAAATGACAAAATGGAATGTTTTTTTGTCATACGTATGCGGTGACAATGACTTCTCCACCACCATGACCATTATTTGAGTTTTGGCTTCCTCTACAAGGCATAACTTTCATAAATGAAAAATAATTACAAAGCATTAATTTTCTTTTATTTTTGTATTCAAAATTGTTTTGAATGTTTTTTTATATCAATATTTTGTATTGATATCTTGTGAATGAAATGTGGAAATGTTAGGTTTCCTTTATGCATGTTTTATGTGATAAGATTATGTTATGATTTATGATATGCTAAAACCTGTTCATATGAGGAATGCATTGGACTTAATAAGTGACTGTTGGAGCCCGTTATAGATCCTCAATGCATCGGTAGGTCTCATGAGAAAAAGTAGTGTCTTGGAATGAGGCCTTAACAAAATCTTATTTGTAGTCTTGGCACGAGGCCTTGGCTATGTGGTTATGATAGTCTGGCATTATGCATTCCATCATTATGAAAGTGGTTATTGATATTGCCTGTGATTATTCGACCAGTAGAATATCCATGAGAATAGGTAAATGACATTAGTTCATTTTACTTTTGCCATATTATGCTGAAGTTCATGTTTAAAAGGATTTTTTTAGTTATACATTTCCTTAAATAATTATGTTTATATAGGAAAGCCTCCGCTATATTGTTATCCTTACTGAGCATCTGAGCTCACCCCTTTCAATGTTTTAATTTTTCCAGGATGTGAAGAAGTATTTAGTGAATGACCTGAAGGGATAATATAAGGGGATATGAAGACAAGATGTTGTTGTATTTTTGTATTACATTATGATGTAATGTAAAAATTATGAATGTATCTTGTGTTTCAAGGCTACTAAACTAATTAGTCTTTAGAGACTTGATCTTTGTGATCATGCCAAGGTTACGCAATAATGCACCAACTCTGGTTAACTGGGGTCGGGGTGTTACAGTTTTCTACAAAGGTATTTTTCTTTTATTAACTTTTTATATACAAATAACAATTTTAAATTGTGAGGACTCAATTTACTGAAGTAGGGTTGAATGTAACACCCCAAGATTTTATAGTACATTATGTTTTCAATGTAATTCAATAACATGTGCTACACACAACACTGAGTTCAAGTGCACCATGACTTACCTAAATATTTCATCAGAAAGTGGTTATGAATATTATTAACTGAATTTTGAATTTTATATTCTACATATTATTTTAACATCCATATTATGTGTTTATTTATATATAATATAAGAAAAAATTCAATTTTTTAAATAAAGGATTTATTTTTTAAAAACATGAAATTCTATCTCCTTTTAATAGTGAAACCTTTTTAAATAAAATTTTTGACACTTTTATATATTCAATTTGATAAAATAAACTTTCTATTTATAATCAGGATAGAATAAAATTAGTTTATTTAAATTTTGGGTGTTTTTCTGATAACTTTCATATTTTAGTAAATAGTAAAAAAATACTAAATTTTAATTGAAAACAACTTTTTTAATCAAAAAAACTTTTTAGGGTTAAATTTTAAATTTAAAAGGTTTGTAAGTATAATAATATTATATTTTTATCATTTAATATAATATATGTTATATAAGTAATTTAAATTTAAATTTTACATAAACACTTATCAATCATTTGGTAGTTTTTACTTTTAAAAAATCTGCCTTTTTGGTTTTGAAAATAAATATTATTTTCAAATTAATTATTGAAAAATATATTTTTAAAATTTGGTAAAAAAGAATACAATTTTTAATTAAGAATATCAAAATTACCTTTTGGGGTGTTTTTGGTATTTTTCTTGAAACATTAATTTTTTTTGATGATTAGTGAAAAACACAACATTATTGTTTAAATCTGACTTTTTATTTAAATAATTTTTTATTTTATTTAAATTTATTTTATGTCAAAATTGAAATATAATAACTATATAAGTTAAATATAATTCATTAGAGTAATTTTATAATAAAATTAGATGAATGAAATATTATTGAACTTTTTAACATATTTTACCCACCTTTTAGGAAAATTTTAATAAAAAATAATCTAACCGCATCTATAAATTGAATTTCATAAATCTAAGAGACATGGTCGACATGAGTAAGTAAAATTATCTTCAATAAGATGAAAATAGTTTTTGGTGAATGGTAGCTTTTGACTTTTATTTACCACAGTTAAAAGTAAATATGGTAATTAAAGGTAAAAATGATATTATAATTACCCTAACACATTTACTAATTATATTGGATATATGTATTTATTCCCAAACCAACCTCAAGAATAAAATATTATCATTTTGGTCAACTTAGATTAGATTAGGATATTTAATGTTATTTTATTTAAAAAATAGTTAAAAGTGTTAAATTCAAATTTGAGGAATTAACATTTTTTAATATAGGGTAATACATAAGATACATTCAAAAATAATTATTCATTAGAAATATAAAACTATTTCCTACATAATTGTATTTTTTTTATAATTATTAGAGATTAAATAATATAATTCATTTATGACTCAATGATGATGCAATAATTACATTGTCAATGAATGATTAAAATAATTTATATTAAAAATTTACAAATAAATTTAAATTTATGCTTTTAATGCCATCCATTAATTTTATAGTATAATATGACATGTTAGGGTTGATTAAATAAATTTATTTCTATGTTATAAAGTTTTTAAGACTTTAAAAACTTCAATTATTAAATAGTGTAAAAATTGACATAAATGATTTTTTTAAAATAAATAGTATATCATTAAATTATATAATAGTCCCAAAAATATAATTTTCGTCAAAAGGACATATATAATTATAGATATTTCATTAATGAACCACTTGGGGTATACTTGTCATTTAATAGAAATTGTATTAAGTAGATAATATAAAACTAAAAAGCGACGTGGTTAATGTCAAACTATTAAACTATGAGTTAAATCAAGAAGATAAGGATAATATCATAACCTAAACATGTCTAAAACCAATTGGATGATAGTATTTTGACACATAACCACATAAGGATAGAAATATATTCATTTTGAGAAATTATAAACCGAATATGATTGTATTATAAACTAATATTTCATGTTTTTTCTAAGGTGCCCCTCACCCCTCTTATAAAAGGGCACTTACCCTCTATCAAATTCACACCTCAAAAGCCATTTTTCTCGGCCAACCCCTACCAATATCTTCCAATCATCCCTAACTTCAACTTAGAGTCTTTACATTGATATGAAACCCAACCTAAGGAACCATTTTGTTCAAATAAAAAGGAAACACCTGAAGAAGAGGTGGTAATTCTATAACCTCTTTCAATGTTCTATTCTTATTTCTCTTTCTCTTTATTTTTTATTTCCATACCAAAATACAAAATCCAGTACATTATACATATTGTGATTTTATTATAAATATGGTACAACCGTATTCATTATTCAATCAATCCTATGAATAATAATGTCATCATGCATGCGTACGTATGGCTTATCGTCTCTACACCATGGTGTAATTAGTTATTCAAAAATATGTTATTTGTATGGATAAAATAATTATTAATATGTATATAACTAAGGAAACTAAAATGATAATGTTTCTGTAAAATTAATACACCACTTTATTACACACCTTTGAATCATTAGGGAAATGATATCGTCTCTCTTGGGTACATATAGCTTACCGTCTCCACGATGCGATGAGATTAATTTCCACATTTACTATTCAAAGAATATTATAAATATATATATTATTAGTAAGTATGTAATATATGACATAATACTGCTAATGTATATATATGTGTGTGTGTGTATTTACATACATCTCATTCACTTACTTCTGTTCAATAGGATATGAAAACGAAAACAGTGTTGATGCGTACGTACAGCCTACTGTCTCCATATACTGTGTTTTCCATTTTTATTCTATATATATATGATACATAAATAATTTATTATATTCTGTAAATATATAATCCATGATCAATTTGATACGATCAAGAATAAATAGTTAAAACACGTACACCAAAGAAAGCGATTATTACGTGAAATTTTAATTTAACATGGAAATCATTATTAAATGGGTAGTATAAAGTTATAAATGAATCATGTATGATATCATAAATATTAATGTGGTTATAGTATAATTTAATAACATATTATGGTCTTCATATAAGATTTTAAATGTACCCTTGACTAAAGGAAACTACATGTTAAGGGTTAATTCCTCAATCTCATTATTTTTCGAGAGTGATTATGTGTAAGAATTTTCTGTGAAATATATAATATCCATGTCTATGTTTCATAAAATAATTTTTAAAATGATTATTTTAAGGTATTCTTTAAATAATACATAATTTTATATATTTTAAATATTTATTCTTCTAAATTGTTCTCATTAAAGTCCATGTTCTCAAAATGATTTTAAGAATTTATTTATATAGACATTATTATTGTAAAATGTTAATTCCTTTACAATGTTTCAAAGTGGTATGGGACACTTTGATTAAAAAATAACTTTTAAATAAATTCCATTATAGATGTGTGACTTTTAAATGATTTCATAAAAAGGAATATTTCTCACAAAATGTTTTACTGGTCATTTTCAACTATGTCAACATACATTATTGGATATTATTCGTGATTGAGTTTGATTTAATATAATATAATATTACATATTTTTCTAAATTAGTTATGATATGTTTGAACATAGATGTGCTATTTTTATATCATTCATCGTTTGTGGATAATGTGTTGACATTTTGTATGCTAGTTTTAATACAAATATTTATGTTATGTTTCATCATTTTTACCTGAGGAATGCAGTGGACATAGTTAGTGATAGGTGGTGCTAGCTATAGCCCCTCGATGCATCGATAGGTTTCATTAGACAAACTAATGTCTTCGCACAAGTTCTTTCCAAAAAAACTATTTGTATTCTTGTCATGAGGCCTTAATTATGTGGTAATGATGTTCGGAGTTATGGATTCCCCCATTATGAAATTAATTATTACATGTGATTATTCAACTAGAAGAATACCTCTGTGCATTTTATATGGTAATTTTTTATTTATTTTCTACATATTATGTTCAATTTTATGTTTAAAATGATTTTTTTATTACAAAACATTCCTTAAAAGTTTATATATTCTGCTAAATTATTTACCCTTACTGAGCATCTGATCTCACCCCTTTTCTTATGTTTTATTTTTCAAGGATTCAAAAAAGTGTATTATGATTTATATTTAGAGTTAATCTATGGTAATAATTAAATTCTCAACAGATTATTTTCATTTTTTTTATTTTTTAATGTGTAATGTAATGTTCATGTATGTAATCTATTTTCCATGAATAATAAAACAATTGGTCCTTAGGAACATGATTCCTTTTAATCATTACATCTATTAAAATAATGTACTAGCTCTAGGCTTATGGCGTCAGGTCATTACACACATCCCCTATCCCAGTTATTTCAAAAATTTCTTGAGTTTTTATTTGATAACAATTTTGAGTATGCTTTGAATTCACAAAAAATTATTCTCACATCACATTCCTTCATCTAACGACCATGGTGGGATATCCCCATCAAACATATTTGTGGTACTTCTAACTTCTCAATTCGAGCAGCCTTATCACAAATGGTTGATAATTCTCCATCTTTGATTACATATGCCTCACATACCTTTGAACCTACATTGGAAAACTACATGTACAATGAAAAATAAATTCATTCTATTGTATTTTACATTGAAAAGTTCCATTCATATCAAATTGGCTGAAAATAATTGGGTTTTCATATCATGGAATTCTTCAATTTCTCATTAATAAATCTGATGCTCATCCCCTCTTTATTCGGTGGATTATCCTCTTCTAAGAGTTTAACATTTAGATTTGAGAGAAACATTGATTGATTATAAATTTAGTTGATCACATTTGTTGCATTTTACCACTATTGGACCACCATGTTTACTCATCCCTCCCCCTTGGAGAATTATTCCATTATGAGTCCCTTTGTGATGTTATAGACCATACCCCCTATTATGTAGACCTTGTATATTTTCAAGAAACATCTAGTTTCCCAACTAAATTTATCACTTCATAATCCCAGTGACCTGAACATGATTCCTGATTGTATATTTTGGATGAACCATACTTATGTAGAATTTGTAGTGATCATATTGATTGTAGGTTTGTCCCTAACCATGAGTTCACCTTTATTTTAATCTTCTACCACACTTTTGCCTATGGAAACCAAATTGTATCTCAATGTACATCTCAAAAACTCCTTAACTCGAGAATATATTGCACAATATTGAATAGGGATTCTAGTAAGTTTTGTGAGTCAACCACATGATTTCAATTCACAGGGAATATCCCTAAGAGGACTGAAATTCCACCAATAACCCATTTTACTCTTTTAATACTTATTTTCATTATGGGGACTTTTCCAAATTCATTTTTCTTCATGTGTGTCTTACAAGTTGTTCAATACATAACTAAATGTGTGGAAGAAAATGATTCAAGGTCTAATGAAACTCAAGTGGTTGTTTGTTTTGTAAGGTCCCAGATTTTTATTTGGTTTGGTTTTTTAAGATTCATTATTAGTGATCCTTGATCACATTATAATAATCAAATAATGAAAAAAAATTAATAAGGAACTTCTATAAAATCTGGTGGAGAAAATACACCTTCAAGAAGAAACAAAAAGTGAATCCCACAATTTTTTAACCTTCCATCCCATATTCATTGTTATTACATTGAGTACAAACCACTCTCTGTGAATTGGGGGATGGGTATGTTTATATGTTAGTATGAAATTTTCATCATAATTTATATTTATTTTTATTTTTTCTTTCTATATGGTTATTTTTAGTTTTCCCACCTTTCAGATTCTATTTGTGTTTTCATTGTATTTTTTAATTATTATCATTTTGATTAGCTTTATATTGTTATCAATCAACCTAGTTTCCCAATTCACTTTTCTAATATATTTTTTCTATTCAATTCTCACTTAATCATGGAATATTATTCCCTCTAAATAATTGATGTTATTTATAATCAATTTACAAGTTCCCATTTTCATGTTTTTTTAAAATTAATAAACACAAAATAATCAATGATTTATTATTTATTTTAGCATGAATTTAACATTAGGGTATTAATTATTCATGAATATTGGTTGTTTTTCAATATTATATATATTTTATTACATAGAATCTATTGAGAATAATGGTATCAATTTTGTGAGTAGTGTGTGGGGAAATTGTGATACTTAATTTCTCCACACATATTTAGTCCCAACCATGAAGTGTGAATTTTATATTACTCAATCGAAGGTTTATAAAAGTTATGTTAATATTTATCATCTTTTAAAATTTATTTTTCATACTTTAATTCCATATCTGATCTATTTCATTACTGTACCTAATTAACATAAGTGTGTTTACCTGTTATACCACTATTATAGGCCCTTAATAAATAATAATAATAATTTGGTTCTATCTTTCACAGATGAAAAACTACTCTTCCTCATTATTTTATCTTGTTATAACTATTACAATTAGTGTCATGTGGAGATCAAATTAGGGTTGAGATATGAGTGTGAGATTTTATTCAAGTTCAAATTTTGGAAATAAAACCTAAAAACATTAATAAATGAGGGTAGTAATAAAAAGTATAAAATAAGGTTATATATAGGTTGAGATCTTATGGTTTGATTAATGAGATTGCTTAAGATTGTGGGTCTTGAAATTTGATTATAACAGATATAGAGGATTTTCTGTTTTTTATAATCATCTTCATTTTTTTAAATAAACTATATTCACTACATATAAAGGAGAAATAATATCATGAAATGGTTGTCTCACACAAAATCATGTGAAGAGTTAGTTAAATTGTTTAATTTATAATTATTATGTCAAATTACTATCAATGACCTTGTTGAATATCATTTTGATATAATTTATGAGGAATCTTTTTCTCGGATGAATGAGAATACCTCTTTAGTGTTTTCATTGATCACATTTATATAATGAGTAAAAATTTATTTTAATTTTAAATATTCATTAATTTTTGAATATCTATGTGAATAATTTTTTGTAATGTGGATTTTCCAAGTAGTGGAAATGTTTTGTTGTGGGGGGTTATCGCTCTGTGAATCACTGTTTTATTTCACCATTACACCATTGTGTTAAACTAGTTATGTATTGAAAATTATAAAAAAAATAATAAATTACAAATAATTTTAAATCAATTATTTTTTATTTATTTTTGTTAAAAAATAAAAATTTACTTGTTTGTATAATTATATTTTAGGTCGAGGTTATTTGGGGGATCCAAAGTGATGTTCGAGTGAAATGGGACAAGTTTCATAGAAGGACATGAACATTGATGCAATGTTTTACATGTTTCTTGAAATATGTGCATCCAAAAGGGATGATATTTTTGTGGGGTTATCCAAAACATCATGGGATAAAAATCATACCAAAAAACAAAATCCCATTCCATCCATATGGTGGACCAGCATAAGTGATCTTTCCAGGTAACTGAATCTAGAAAAAGTCAAATATTCTGCCCCTTATTCTGACAATAGATCCCTCTATATAAGTGAAGTGGATTACTAATTTGACATGATGATTTTAAATATACGTAGAATCAACATTTATCTTTTTTATAGGTCAAGATATTATCATTTAATAACCAAAAACTAAGACACAAGTTTTAACTTGAAATCATGGTTCCCAAAACCACTTCCAATTTTTTGTATAAAAGGGAACTATGGGCACCTCTATTGGGATTTAAACTTGTAGGAAAGGTTTTACCATTTTGATGACCAAATATAGTACTCTATTCATTCATAGAATATACAGGGGATATGGGAAGTGATCCTTCATTATCATCTTTTCCTTACTCCCTTAGCACAGGGTTTTAAACTCTTTCTGATCACCCAAGGAGGAACGAGAATCAAATCCCAAGATTCATGTTTCTATTAAATTAGAAGATCCTTTAAATTCTAGTTTGTATGTTTTTTCTTCATCATCCACTTTATTTACTTAATTTATATATGTACTGGTATGTGATACCAAATTTTTAAGATCATGTATGTGGTTACCTATACATGTGATGTTTCACACACTATTCACTACTTTTATTCCACATTCAATTATGGTGTTGTGTGGTTCATATTGGTAAATTAAATTCCCTTGAAAACAACCAATTCCTTGTACATTTATTTCATTTTATCATAAATAAATAATTTAAATATTTAAAAATCAAATAGATTTCATTGTTTATTTCGTTTGGGGGGTTTCAGTTATGAATTCGATCACAAATCACCCAATCATAAGTGGTAACCAGTGAGTATTTTTTTGTCTCCAACTGAACCATAGGAGGATTCCTAGTATAAACCCAGTAATATTATTGTTCTCGATTTTAAATACTAGGGAATAAAATATCAATACAACAAAATTAGGTTTTTACGGCAGTTTTGTGGAGGTGGTTCACAAAACCGCCACTAAAACTTTCGCTAAAATTGTTTCGTGGCAGTTTATTATAAACCGCCATGAAACCCTCCATATGTTTTTACGCTTCCGACCCTTCCCCCCTAACCAATCCCCCCTTGTTCCCCCGACCCCCTGTGACCCCGCGCAACCCCACGACCACGGTGACCCCCCGCGACCCCGCGCGACCCCGCATCCCCGGCGACCCCTTCCACGGCGACTTGTGACCCCGGTGACCACTTCCACAGTGACCCGTGACCCCACAGTGACCCCCTCTTCACATCCAAGGTGATTTTTAGGGTTTTTTCCCATTTCCCCTTTCCCTCTTCCCCTTATCTATTTCTTGGTTTCTATTTAGGTCTTGGCCAATAATATGGAATGAAGCCAATGATATGGATATGAAAACTCATTCCCACCATATGAGTAGACAATATTTCATGTAATGATGAGTTTTTGAGAAATAAAAATAGGGGAAAGTATAAGTCTCCTGAAATGTGAAATAGAAGAGTTAAAGTAGAGAAGAACCAATCATTGTAGTGTCTGTTATTTAATACATTATTATTGAATTTCAAATGATGATAATTATTTAGAATACATTATTTGAGAATCCATTTCATATATATTTTTCATGAATATTAAATAAATAAATAAAATATTTAAAATTTGATGAAAAATAACTGATAGATTATGTATACTATAACGTAAATAAAATTTATTCATTCCAATTTTTTGGCAACATCTAATTTAGTATTTAGAACTCCTAGTTTACAATATAGTGGCAGACCAGGAAAATCTCAAAGGAACTTATCTTTCACATTTTTTAATCAACTATTATATTTTTGTTGGTAATAATATACACATGAATGGAATGAGTTTTTTAATGAAAATAAAAAATAAAACACTATGAGTATGAATATGTGGGATCCTAAAGATAATTATTGGATGTATTACATAACCATTCTCTAAGAGTTCACCAAAGTTTTATATGAACATAATAATCATAATAAATAAAAAACAATAGAACATATCTCACTCTCTAAATTAAGTATGAAATGTACTATAATATCATGTACACTATAACTTGTATCGTTTTTAGTATAGTGGTAGGGGAAATACTTTGATTAAGTATATATTACATTTCCTTTTCCTTGAATCCATCCAAATTAGGGAACTAAGATAAATTGACAGTGGCTAGAAATTTCAAAACCACTCCCTCCATGTAAACCTATTTCTATCGTATACTAGATAAAGATAGTAGGGGAATGATTTGGTACAAGTATTAGAAGTGGAAACAATGATCATTAATAGATTCATAGTGACATCCAATGCCTCTTACACTAAAAATTCCATCTTAATATAATAAATATATATATAATAAGAATGGAAATTTAAATTTAATAAATAGTTAATTAAAAATGTTTTCTGACCCTTTTATCAACATTGATTGTTATTACTCCAAAAATAATGTTTTATATTGTGACAACACATTATCAAAATTCAATTTTATGAAAATTTTAAAATAATACAAAGTAAACTATAGTTAATTGAGAGATATATAATATTGGTATTCAAGTTATTCTCTAATATTTAAAAGAAACTCAATCATGAAGGAGTCTTTCATAATCGTCTCTATGTATTCTATCTATGCTATGTCATGGGTGAGTGATTTTTACTAACTAAGATTCTTATTTAAAACCTCACATAGACGAGGCTCAAAATTATCATTTTATTTTATTTTTTTATTTTTTTATGTATTTTTTATAGGGAATCATTGATTTCCCACTCTTCTTGTTCATTATTTCCATGTACATCTATTTTTTATATATAAACATGATGATTTCATATTTCTTATCCTTGCAGATTTATCATGGAATCATTGGGAGATAGAAAATTAGTGACTAACTGAAAGTTTCATTTTTGTTAAAATAACATGCCCAGTAAAAAGAATCCCATATCATGGGGGTTGAAAATAAAAAATTAATAGAGCATCAATTATATAAATAAGCTTAAAATAATTGGTTAAGGAACCTTTACTAGTTTTTGAAATCAATATCTCATATTGCATTCTTTTATTGGCTAGATAATTAGTTGTGTCATTTCCCTCCCTCCATGTATGATGAATAGAAATGTATTATCTAAGGAATATCCTTCAGTTCCTAATGAAATATATTAATAACGATGGAATAGAACCGTATATTTCTATGAAACCAACCAAGACAGCTGAATCCAACTCAACTTCTGTAATCTGAATATTTAAATTCCCTCAAAGGATAATCCTGGTGTCCATGGATCTTGCCTTGACTTATATTGATGTGAAATCATCACAAAAGATGCTAAATCTGAGAATAAAAGATCCCATGATGTCTCTAATTATTCTAACCCCTCCACACTCTAGCCATAAAAGACTAATCTGCATTAAAATTAAACCCAATGTCGGGGGCCTTCTAGTAGACCCACCATCCTTGATGACCAGCTGTGATTTCCCTATGCATGAAAGTCACTGGTATGATCCTTCTAGAAGTTATTTAGTCCATCCCTACTAATGAACCTTCCTAGAACCACCAACAATGACATGTCACACACCTTAAGGAATGTATAATAGGTTTGATAACTTCAATATCCTTCTTCGTCACCTCTTAGCGGTTCCAACATACAACCATGAGGACAATGATGTGACCCTTGAACATTGTCTCGTCCTAACCAACATCCAGGAACCCATATTCAGGAATATCCTAGGTGGAATACAACCCTCTATTTCTATTCATACTATCTCTCATGAAATCCCAGATAACTATCTCCCAATCCACCCAGAAAAAACATGCTCAACTGATTCTCCTGGTGAATTTATACAGCCCTGAGAACAAAATTCCACTGAAACCCCATTTAGATGAATATTGTTCTGCATAGATAGGGTTTGATTCCTCGACCTGCAATGGGAAAATTCATTTTTTATGGTATCATCTTACACAAAATTCTGTTGGCCCACTAATCTCTATTTATACAAGCATGGATCAGACTCATGAAGTCTCAGCCATAAATCCATCCAAATATTGATCCCACAAACTCACACAAATTTGGTTCCACAAAAAAATGAGATGGATTTCTAGAAACATTTCTACTCAGGGATAATAATATAATAAAATAATGAGGGGTTCCTACTAGCCTCTTCGAAGGAGATTTTCAAAGCCAAACATCCATGAAAGAACTACAATTATCTTTCCTAGTTGGGCATCTAGAGATTAATATTACCACATCCAAATATCCATTTCACATGATCTTATACGGAATCCAGATGGTCTTTTAAGCATCAATATAGATTATAAAACCTATCATTATTCATATCCTATATTGTTCACCTTTTATGGGTTTTTGACGTTGAGAGTGCCAATAATCTGTACATTAGTAGCATATGGACTTTTAAGGTGTACCAATGTATTTTATGTCTATGTTCAAACATTGTAGACCAATGTGTGGTTGAGGATTAACTTTATAAAGATTTAATAAAAGTATGATGTTTTCTCTATAGTGGTAAGTTTAAGGTAATCCCAAGTAAGATTAAGATCCTAATACTAATACAAAAAGACTCAATTATGGGTTCACATAGAATAAATTTATATTTCTTAGACAAAAAATTATAGGGGTTACTGTTTTATAGCTTAGACCACAGAGGGGAGGTCGTATATTCAACATAGAAGAAAACCTATCCCTACCTAAATTGTTTTTCCCCATACCAATTCATATTACCCATAATAGGGTGTTTTCACTTTGTTTAAGGATTTTATACTTAGTCCATGAATGGTGAAATACTATATTTCATGATAATGGAAAATCAAACATGACATGAATTTGTTAGGGGTCTAAATCAGTATAAAAGACCACAAAGGGAGGTAATGACAATTTATGGTCTTTATGATCATACCAAGAATTTGAACACCAGGATTCTCACCATGGTATTCTCAAACATGATTGCAAAGATATTCATAAGTTCTGAACTATTTTCACTTACTAAATATTTTAAATTTATTATGATGGAATTAATTATAATAGTTTGTGTTCAAGATGATAATTCATTTATAAATAATTACTTAAAATAAACTGAGCTTAGGACTTAAAATATACATAAATGTTTGAATTATAAATTGGACATGTCCTTTGTATTATATCAAATCCAAATTTTATGGTTTGCATGAATTTTTTTAATATGATTTGTTTGAAATATTGAAGATAAATTTTTATAGTACTAAACACAAAACATATTTAAGTGAAAATAACATACATCATTTATTTGTTTTTAAAAGCGATTTTAATGATAACCCCACTATGGAAATACAAGTGGATGAATTAAAATTCCACAAAATAATGATATAATGAATGAAAAAGGTCTCTCTAAATTCAAGGAAATAAGAAATAGTATCAAACATTATAGAAATATTGAGAACTGATGTAAATCCGCAAAATGAGGTCCCAATTTCGTCGACAATGGAAAATGAAATTCAAAACCTAATAAATTATGCATTCGGCACTGCAAGACACCACTATCATAATCAAAACATATCAGAACAACCAGAAGAGGGTGTTACAAATTGCAACATGACAAGTGATGTTTTTGAGACTATAACACAGGCAGATCAAGATTTTCACATATTAGGGATCCACATCTTGATTCTGTGGAGCCAAATGTATGAGAAAACTTCAATGAGGAAAATGTGTTTCATGATTTATTTGATGATGTAAATCAAGAGTTGTATAGTGGGTGTTTGGAATATTCAAAGCTTCCATTTCTGCTGAAGTTTTACCATATAAAATGTCTATGTGGAATTACAAATAAGGCAATGTCCATGATATTGGAATTGATTCGTGATGCATTTCGTGAAGCAGAAATCTCAAAATCTTTTTATGATATAAAAAAAGTTGTTAACAAACTTGGTCTGAATTATACAAAAATACATGTGTGTCCCAATGATTGTATGCTTTTTTAGGGAGAGGATTCAATTAGACAAAATTACAAGAAATGTTCTTCTTCTAGATGGCAGGCAAAGGGTGATGTTGGAAGTCTGAATAAACAAAATTTCATAGAGAAGAAGAAAAGGAGCACACCTGCAAAGGTTTTTCATTACTTTCCTTTGAAGCCTTGATTGAAAAGATTATTCATGTCATCGAAAACCACCGAACACATGAAGTGGCATTCTGTAGATTATAACAATGATGGGTTAATGAGACATCCACTAGATTCCCAATCACGGAAGACATTAGATTCATTACATCTCGATTTCTCAACTGATCCTAGGAATGTTCGATTGGGATTGGATTCCGATGGATTCAATCCATTTGGGACTTTTAGTACCAATTATAGCATTTGTCTAGTTGTTTTGATCCCTTATAATCTGCCGCCATGGATTTGTATGAAACAAACATCTTTTATAATTTCGATGATTATTACTGGAAAAAAAATGCCTAGAAATGATATTGATGTATACTTTCCGCCTTTGATTGTTAAATTGGAGGAGTTATAGAGCAACGGTGTTGAGACATTTGATGCTTCTTCTAAAACAATGTTCAAAATTCATGCTGATTTAGTGTGGACCATTAGTGACTTCCCTAGGCTTGGGAATTTATCTAGTTGGTACACTTACATGGGTTTGGCTTGTCCCATTTGTAACTTTTATTTTGAGCCCAAATGGATACCTCATAGTAGAAAATGGTTTTTCTTGTGTCATCGATGATTTCAAGATGAATCTCATAGATTTCGGCTGAACAGATCAAAATTTAATGGTTCCATTGATCGTATACCACCTCCAAAGTTGTTAAATGGTTTTGAAATATTGGAACAACTTGAAAATGTTGAAACAAAATTTTGGAAGGTTCATCCTTTGAATGGTAGTAGAAAACGGGTTCGAAGTGCATCATCAAGCAATACCCGAATGCAACAATGGAAGAAAAAAAGTATATTATTCAAACATCCGTATTGGGAATTTAATTTGTTGCGGAATAATCATGATTTGATTCATATTGAGAAGAATGTATGTGACAATTTGATTTTCACATTGCATAATGAGAATGGAAAGTCGAAGGATCATCTCAATGCTCGCAAAGACTTACAAGCAATGAACATAAATCGCGATCTCTAGCCAGATGAGAATGAAAAGTATCCTCTGGCAATTTTTGCAATGAAAAATATGGATAAAGATACATTCATTCGAATGATAATGAATGTTAAGGTATCTGATGGGTATTCAAGTAACATCTCGAGGTGTGTTGACATGAAGTATTGTAAGTTATATGGATTGAAAATCCACGATTCAGATATTTTGTTACAACAGTTACTACCATTGTCATTACGTAAATTATTACCTAAAAAATTACTATTGTTTTACTCCAGTTCTACACATTCTTCAGAAACCTATGTGAGAAATCTCTACATCCATTTCAGCTTGACAACCTCCAAGAGAGGTTTCTGTTGACCCTTTGTGCAATGGAGATGATCTTTCATCCGTCCTTTTTTATTATAATGATGAATTTAACTATGCATTTGCTTGAGGAAGCTAAATTAAGAGGCCCGTTCATTATCGATGTATGTATCCAATTGAGAGGTACTTTATTTATATGTTATTCAGTTAAATAAAAACATTTGGTACTTAATTAAATGAATAATTATGTTTATTTTATTTCCCAAATATCTTGGGCATTTGAAATCATACGTGAGAAATAAAGCTAAACCAGAAGGCTCAATTGCTAAAGGCTATGTGGTTGAGGATTGTAGTACCTTTTGTTCTCGATACTTGGATGATATTGAGACAAGATTTAATCAAGTTAGACGTGTTGATGACACATCGACTCAATCTCAAATACATCAGAAATCCAAAAATTTTCCTACTATTGGCCGATCAGTTGGGAGGACCTCAAATGGGACACTGACTGAATTGGAATTATTACAGGCACATAGATATGTGCTGCTGAATAGTGAAATTACAGATCCGTTTATTTAAGATATGAGGATACATGCAAAGAGAAGAATGAGAGGCCGAACAAAAAATGAGAAAGATAAAATGAATGTTGTTAATAAAGAGCTTGTAGAATGGTTTCCACGATGTGTAAGTTCATAAATATTGCAATAAATACAATTATTAGTTTGACACATACATTTTGTAAATATAATAAAGTTTATTTCTTTTTTCAGATCATGAGTACTGATACTCGAGCAGAGGTTTCAGAAGATTTGATGTTTCTTTCTAGAGGTCATCTAAAAGAAATTAGAACTTTTGACGCTTATAATGTGAATGGCTTTAGATTTCGTACAGTCGATCGAGAACTAGGTTTGAGAACACAGAATAGTGGTATATTTACATTTTCTGAAGTGGAATACTATGGAAAGTTGCATGATATTATTGAATTAAACTATCACAGACATTTTTCGGTTGTTTTATTCAAATGCAAATGGGTTGATACTATCAGAGGTGTTAAAATTGATTCCTTGCAATTTACTTCTGTGAACTTCTCTCGCTTGATGGATGTGGGTGATTGTGAACTGCATGATCCATATATCTTAGCATCGTAAGAAAAAAAATGGGATATTATGTGAATGATGTTGCCAATGAAGGGTGGAGAGTAGTTTCTCATGTAATACAAAGAGATTTGTATGATATGGGTGATGAAGTGAAAAATTTGACCACTGAAATTGAATTTAATAAGCAACTGGAAGCATAATTATTTGACCATCATCATATTGAAAATATTAGTCTAGCAAGGATGAATGAAGTGGATAAAGTAATGGACCAGGATACCGATATGATTGAAGGGGAAAATGATTGTATGTACATTTATTTATTTATTCAGCGACCACTTGTTTCATTTCTGTAGTCATTCATTATCATTGTTATATATATTTTGTCTGATAGTACTCCATCTGTTATCATATTTAAATTTTTTTTCTATATAATTTTTTTGAAATGTATATTTTGAACATAATTTTATTTGATTAAATGGCAGGAATTCCATGGAAGAAGCGGTACATTATTTCATCCAGTTCTGCGACAGATGACTATCCATCTGGCTCCCTCCCCACGACATATGAGGCACCAGCTGCCGACACCCCTGCACCATCTCCCCGTGGACCATCTCTCACACCATCTGTGGATGTCCCAGTAGAGGCTGATTCATCGACTCCCCCTTCAGTAGCCTCAGCAGCGGGGTAGCGACGCACCCCTTCGAGTTCATCCCGGACATACTGGTGTGTCACTATCATAGGTAAAAAAATTTATAAAATAAATTTATTACATTTTGTTTATATTAATTTTTTTCTCATTGAAGCTGAAAAAATGAAACCGTGGAGAAAAACATAAAATTTTTAGATGTTTGGAATCTGAATGGCGAGAAGATTTTTGTGCCATTTGATTCTTACGGGTTTCCTACGGATGATGTCGCAGGGTTACATGGCTAGATTCTAGGCCAGCTAGCAGCAGAGCCCATTTCCCTTCCCATTTCATATGACGATTGGAGACAAAAGCCTCCAAGATAGAAAAATGAAGTGTTTGATTCTAAAATCAAGGTAAATTTATTACATTATGGTTTAATTGAATGTCCTGTTACTAATATGTTCAAAATAAATTTCTATATATAGATGTTCTTCCACTTTACCGTTACTGATGTGATAGCATGGAAGTGGACGTTGAAAAATCTAGGTAAGAAGTGGAAATATTTTAAATGGAGATTGTGGTGTGATGTCAACGATGCTTTGTTGAACGCGCTGCAAATGTATGAGAAGCTACCCAGTGGGGTACCGAAATAGCAGTGGAAATTGTTTGTTGATAGGCATCGGGATCAGAAGCGGATGGTATTGAAATATATATATTATTATATTATCCTCATTTTAAATTTATACATGTATATGAAAAGGAAATGACATTAAATACATCAGTATGAAATTGAATTTTATTTATTTCAGGATCTCTCAAGACATAATGCGTCAAACTGAGCGAAGCAAGTCATCCCCCACACTGTGGGCTCAAAAATGTTTTCTATAAGTCGAATGACATTTGTAATATTTTAATTAGTTTAATTATTTATAAGAAAATATTATCTGTTTAATATATTGAATTGTTGATTTATCTTTGATTAATGCAGTCATAGAGTTTAGGCCACCAAGCATCTAGAACTGAACTATGGTTGGATGTTCACATAATATCAGATGGATGTTTTGTTAATGAGCCAGCTAAAGAAGTTGGGGTATGAAGTCAATTTTTTATCATAATAACTTTTTATCAGTTTTTAATATATTAATATATATTGATATTTTATATATAGGTCAAAATTAAAGAACTATGGGATGCCAATCCTGTGCATTCCTATTCTGTCTCTCAGGATGACCCGATTGCTAAAGTCCTTGAGAAGGAGTATCCTGGGAGAGTGCGCGGGATGGGTTTGGGACCCGTGCCATTTTGAGGTTTTTAGCATGCCACTGGGGACAGCTGTTGCATCTACTCCCGACTTTAGTCATCCCATACCCAGAGATGCTAAGAAATAGATTTTTTCTTTACGAAACATAGTTCACCAGCTTGGGGATCAGATATCTGCATTGCAGAAAGAGCTGGCTGAAATATGTCAGCAGATAAGCAGATATGCCCCCGGTGGTACTGCATTGATTGGTGGTATGCAGGTAAATCACAACAAATCAAAATCATTTAGTTTTCTAACATTCATTGGTTTTAAGTTTTAATATAAATATGTAACCATATTTAATTTTCAAAATAATGTTCTTACAGGTGACATCACAATGTGGAAATGAAGGTGGAGAGGGTGACGATGCATCATCGGACCCTAAGTAGTTGTATTGTTGATGTGTTGAACAAAAATGGAAACAGTTGGATTGTATATGTAACATTTGTGGCACATAGTTTCCACCACACATTTTCATGTCGTAAATTTCCTTGATTTCTCATGTTTCTTTTTATGCATTTTATTAATTTCTGATGTTTATTTTTATGACTTCATTTCTTGAGTGTGGTATATATCATTCCATTTAGGTCGGTGTTTGAATTGGTAGTCGAGATTTTGGATGACTATGAGTTAAATCCATTGTTGATGTGGGTGCAATAGCTGCATGTAGTATAGTTTCATACAACAATAGTTATCACTATACAATTAGAATGGTCATTTTATGAATTTTATGGATGGTAGTGTTGTTAGGCATTGTTCTAGATAGGCATTGGGAAGGCAGGTGTTCTTGTCCCGGAGTTAGTGCAGAGCACAATAGAGAATTTTGATATCATGCAATATATGATGAATGCATCTCTGGGTATAAAAGGTTTAGTATGGTGAGAAATCTCTCTTTCACATTCAGTATTCCTTTCTAAGTGTTTGGGTGAGTGGGTGTGGTGGCATATCAGCTGGAATTTAAAACTCAATGGGGAGGATCCATGATGTTTTCCAAGACACCTATATCTATCAGTATCTACATGATACATCTCACATCTGATACTTGGGAGAGCCGGATGTTGAGAATAATGCAATGTTTATTGAAAAACTATTAATAATTGAGGATTGTAAGGATAGAGTGCTCTGTGGATGGATGATTCATTTGGATCACATGTTTTGGAGGAATGTTTTCCATGATGAGAGTACTAGGGAGTGAGAAGCAAATATGCGTTCGCAGTACAGTAATCTGTATTGAGTTGATGTTCTGAGCATTACTTTGAAGTTTTAATTTTTCAATTTTCATTGATGTTATATCTGACCTTGTTTTTCAATAAGATATTTTGTATCATGAAATAGAGGAAGGAGCTCTCTAATCCATGTGTCTAGATGGTGTGACCATATGTGATTACCTGGTTGTTAGGTGTAGTGTGGGGTCTAGGGGATTACACAATTGTTTTGGAGAAATATAACTATTGAGGAGGGGTTCCGGGATGTCGAGGTTTCCATTCCAGCTTTAGAACAAATCATGGTGGTTTATACCTGATAGTTATGTTACAGGGTGGTTGTTAGGACCCCTCTCTTCTTGGGTAGCTTTGAATACTATAGGGTGAGGCTGTTTTGAGCGCTATATGATGTAATGGAGTAAACCACTTCGATTAATTACATTATGAAACCTCAGTGATTAGGGTGTTCTAGGGGATGTTTTTCATTCATTCCAGGAGTTTTTCAAAAATACATTTTTTAACTATCAGTGACTCATGGATTTGGTGTCGATGAGTCAAGGGTGTCAGTGTCGATGAGTCATGGGAGTCAGCATCAGTGCCATGGTGTCGGTTTCAGGGCATTGGTACAAGGGTGTTGCTCACATGGAATCAGTTCTAGGGAATCGATGCTATGGTGTTGGAGCCAAGGTGACAATGTCATGGCATCAGTGATAGGATATCAATGATCCACCCATCAGTGAGTCATTTCATGTTTTCCCCAGACATCCCAGTCTCTACCTTATGATTTTCTTTTAGAAAAAAATATATTACCTATTGAGTTTGACTTTTCTTAAATCTTTTTCCACTGTATTCAAGGATAATTATTGTTTCTCCAAACCGTAATAACCCTTAAATTTGGAAAAACCTAATTAAAGGTACATGGTGTTGACCACAACACGTATTTAATGTATTTTGAAGTCATCTCTCTAATTTTATTGTTATATGTTTTCAAAAAACCAAGTTTGATGCTATGTTTGGGTGTTTTTAAGAGTTTTTTAAGGATATTTTTTATATATTTAATTTCCTAGTGTCCTCGGGGATTTGATATTTTCAAATATCATGGTCAATCCATGATCTGTTTTATCCAGCACCTTAAAATTATATCCCTTGTTATTAGGATCTCACTCATTTTTAAGCCAAGAACCTTTATTTTCCAGTGGATTCTTTTCCTTCTCCCAAGGTGTGGAAAGATTCCTTACTCCTTAGAAGAGACGTTCCCCCACCCTGTTCTATATTTATGTAGTTACATGGAGTTATTACTTACTCCTCACGTGATATCATGCTCTTTATTCAAAGAGGAACTACGATCCTTTGATCATCCAAGTATGTATTTCCCACATTTCAGTTCCTATGAGCATCTTTCATGGTATGTCTAGTAATGTTATATGTGAATCCAACTGAAATATATTATTTAACGTAAGGAATAATTTATTGATCATGATGATAAAAATTCATTGAAGGGGTTATAGTACATTTAATATTTCTACTTGTTATCTTTTTTTATTGTTCTAACTTGTTGTGGTTGTGTGCCTTATAGAAATCATGGTAATTGGTTGTATTTTCTTACACACAATTAATATTTTTATTGGTTATAATGTTGGGGAAAAATGTTGTAATGTGGAAACTGATTAGTCATGTACACATGGTTAATTTAATGGATTCTCAGGGAATAAGAACCATTATGTGATACCGCAGTAAAAAATTGTAATTCAAGAACAGGGTTGGCTAAATCTGAATTTACCCATGTTTGATGGGTGTGGTCATGTAATGTGTGTTATGGTTGGGTTTTAAGGTTTACGTGGAATTTTTGTGAATTGAAGCGACGGTTCTATCTATGTTTTTGGGATTGATTTTTGAATGGATGAACTTGTAGAAAGTTGAACTACCTTTGGTTGTATTGTGTCCATCAGACAGGCTTCTGTATGGGGACTGCAATGTGGCATTGGTGGTGTTGTGCAGTGGGACTACAATAACGGTTTTCATTCATTTTCGAGTTGGTTAGGGATTTTATTTTTTGGTAGTAATGGAATATATAATGTGAATCCCTTGAATAAATTAATAGAACATGGTTAAATAAAAAAGTGTCTAGATTATTCTTTCTAAGTATCTGTTGTGTGGGTTTGCATATAGCGGTAGTAACAAAAGTGTTACTATGGGTTGTTCATTGTTTGGTTGAAACCTATAGGTTGGGATACTGTTTGATGGTCTATATGTATATGAACATATTGTTTTTATTTGTTTTTTAGGGATGTGGTGCAGCAGAAGCAAAGAATTATTTTTTCTATTCTGGGCAGCTTTTCACGTCGGTTTTAACCGTCGCTACATGCATATTCGTGGCGGTTTCATGGTGGTTTACACCGCCGCTAAATAGCTAAAACCGCTACTAAACATAAATTTTATTTTACATTTAGAGGCAGTTATAACAACCACTAAATAGGAGAATTGTGGTTTCCACATTCCGTAGTGGTTACCGTTACTTTAGCGGCGGTTTTATGGCCGCTGGAATTTGAGTTTATTGGCGGTGGTTATAACCGCCGCGAATAAACTCAAATTCCAGCTTTCGTAAAACCACCACGGAATGAGGAAATGAGGATGATTTCTTGAAACTGCCTCTAAACACAAATAACCACCTCTAATAGATTGGTGACGCCCTATTTCACTATGGTTTCTATAAACCGCTTCCAAACAAAGTAGCGGCAGTTTAAACCACCGCTAAACGAAAAAATAACCACTGCTAAATGGCTATTCTGTTGTAGTGTATATATATACCCTTTCTCTTGAAGCAATGATATTTTAATATCCTAAGAATTCCATGGTATGATCATGCTTAGGTAATTTAATTCATTTTGACGTTGTCTTATCACTTTCCTTTTCTATTGGTTTATTAAATAAAAAAAACCAATGTTTTCAAAAATCCTATTCACCTTTTATTTTCATATCACTACCTTGTTTATTAATTAATAATATAAGGCTCCTTCGAGAGACGACCTAGGGTTCATGTTATACTATAAAAATTCTTGTGATTACTAAAACACAAATTTGTTCTACTAGACAATGTGATAAGTTGTATTAATTATCAATTATATTTTATATATTCATTTTATGCATATATTTTATTTTAGTTACTAATATTTTATTTATATTATTTAAGGGGATTTATATTTGATACAAATATTGAATACATTGATTCATCCTAACTTCAACCGTTTGATCATTGTAAGGGATTTAATCTATATTTTCACTCCATCTGTACTTATATGAAATTATACAAAATTTTATTTTTATATATTCTATGTACACTCGTGTTGAAATATAGTCTCACAATTCCTTCATTAATCATTGTATTTTAATTTTAAATTTGAATCATATAATCCAATTAGAATTGAAATAAATGATTTAAAGTGAAAAAAATTCATAAATCATTACCATTTCTATGTGATATATTTCTTCTACATTGTATTTGATATTCTGAAATTACTCGTTTAATAAATAATGATTATATTATGTTTTATTCAAACATGTTATATTTTGATATATATTTGAAACAATTAATCAATTCAATGATTAATTATCAATTAGGTTTTATGATCTTTTGGATGGTTTTACATTTTAATCAGTATTTTTATGCTTAAATATCTATTAAATATAAATATCATATATTGGAATAATAAAATAATTTCTTTATATCATACCCTGTTAATTTAATATTTTTTTCCAATAATAGTACCATTTTTCCACCCATTTGAACATAAAATATTTTTAAAATTTTTTAATGTAAATCCATCACTGATTCCATCTTTAGATGAAAATATATTTACCTCTAATACCATGTTTTTTAAATTACATTTAAAAATTTTTTATAATGTTTTCTAAATGTAAATATTTTTATCAGTTTTGATTTGGTTTTCTTAAAAAAAGTGAATACTTATGTAAATTTCAATATAAGGACCATTTTTAAATTTCGTAAAATGAGAAAGTAATTGATGTTTTAACATAATCTGCTATTATGAAATTTTGTTCCATCATATCCACTCAACATATTAAAAATATCATTATTACTTACAATAGGTATTTTGAAATTAAATGATTTTTAATTTATAATTTGGACATTTCTTTGTAAAAATATTTTAATGTGAAAATTATATTTTACTAAAAAATGTTTTTAATGATATTTCTAATGTATTTCTATTTATAAATGATAATTACCATTTATTTTAATTGACATATGATGTCTTGATACAACAAATATTCTCTCTATATATGGTTTATGATCATTTAACGAGTTTATGTATTAAAATTTATATTCCTGATTCATTTTTTAGTCAGTAGAATTCATTTTAAATGTTAATGTTTATTATATCATTGTAAATATAATTTACCCTAAATTACTATATTCTTATTATCATAGATATAATTAATCCAGAAAACATATACCATTTTTAGAAAAATAGTATTATTATAAAATTTATTTGATTGACTGTGGAATATTTTGATAAATCGTTATTCCTTACTGAGTATGGTTATTTTTTTGTTATGTTGATTTATTAATTATATTGATAATGCAATATAATTGGAATGATTATGAAAATATGTTATAGATATCCCCCAATGTATTGCCATGTCTTGTGAGAAACATTTGTTGGGAAATGGTTTTCCCCATTCTATTTACTCTATCTTGAGAATGCTCTTTATAGAAGAGGTGTAACGATGCATCATATCATCGAATCCAATGATTACAGATTTACATCATTAATAATACTTTGATTATTGTCCACAATATTTTTATAATGATATTATATATGGGTGGATTTTATTGACATTTTATTTATTAAATTGTTTCTGTTTTTAGTTATTTCCCACTATATATTGATAATTCCTTATCTAATCATGGTGCTCATGTTACTAGAAAAAATTGAGCTTTTTTAGGTATTTACCATTCATTATTGATTATGTCTAAATTTATAGTCATTTTATTATGTAAATTAAATGTGTTATTTTTTATCTTTCCTTATTTTTGATGATTATTATTTACTATAGAAAACATCCATTGTATGTATTCCTTACAAATCATGTGATAATACCAATATTTATTTGTTTCTTAACAATATAGGATGATTACTAAGAATGAAATTCAAGGATGTTATAGAGGTACTAATGAAAATATTGAAAATTAAAAATACGTTTTACTTTATATTTTAAAATGTATTATGGATACCTTTTCTATATCTAGTTCTCCAATACTAATACACTCTTTGGTCCCATCGGATGTGATCACTTATATATATGATGAAAATTTACTATAGTAACTAGATTTGGCATATCCACATTTTGCAATCATATCCATAATTTTCTAGATACAATAAGAGGATGTGGAAATGGAATAACATTACCAAATATTAATAAACTAGAAATGGTTTCATTGGGATTGACTCAATCTTCACTCAGTTAATGAAAAAGAGGCCTTGCAATAAACATTTTTTTAAAATCCAAGTTGATATTAATTGGTAAATTCACATGCTATTGAAATCCATTATTAAGGTGAAAAATTTTCAAAATATTGTATGTTTGGATATAGATCATTGATGATATAGATTTAATTCTAAAATTTCTAATGTTAAGAAATATGTAATTTATTATCTACCTCATTAATGTTCATGTTATATTATTTATTTTCATAATAGTTTAAAAATTAACATCCCTAAAATCCAATTTATATTATCCAATGGCGGGATATACATCAAATCCTGTCAAAATAATTTTTAGTGGCAATGTGATGACAATCAAAATGAGATGACATACTTAGTAGAAGAAAGAATCAATAACATCATGAACTTACACACTCAATTAACTGTTTTTTTTTAATAGAAAATGAGTCATGTGGAATACTCACAGACCACTATGCATGTAAAATATGTGATTGGTAATGTTATGAAAAATTGAATTCCAATTTAACTATATCATGTGATCCCTTAATCATGGAACAGTGGATTAACTCAATTTAAATGATCATAATCCTTGAATTCCCGAAATATGAGAATCATTTTCTTGTTTATATCATATAAAGAGAGAATATTATTAATTATATAAGTTGATTAAAATATATAACCAAATAAATAGATCAATTTGATGCAGTGGAATGAATTTTGGAAAATATTTTTTGATAAATATTTTCCCCATACTATCCCAAGTAAAATATAGAGGTATTTCATTTCCATAATGAAAAATAATGATAACTCTATATAAGAGTATGATAAAAACATCCAATTCCTGTAAATATATATATGTAGCTTCATCATTAATCCTAAAATTAATTTTTAAATCTTATTTGGTTTGATAAATTTGTGTCTATGTATATACAAGGCTATTTGAGAATTTTTAATGTGTGAAGAAATTGTATTATCTTCCATCGTTGTTAAAAATGAGATCAGTGAGTCTCAATTTTCTAATAGGTCTTGATATAAGAATATATGATGGAATATAAATCATTTATTATGATGGATAAATATGGTGGGGGATATTAGTTCTAATATCTAACATGTCAAAACAATTTGAATAAGAATTCAACAAATTCCCAGAAGTGGAAATGGAAATGCATTATGGATGGGATTGAAGAGAACCTAGCTAGAAATTACATATAGGATAAACCAAAGAAATTGATTGATTAATGAAATGATCCAATAAAACATGATCATATTGTACAATGATAAAACAACAAGGAACATAGACACTATGCAAATCCATTCACTAGGGTAATTGTTATTAATAAAAATAGATGGAAACTACCAAAAATTCAAAAAGATAAATGGTGTATTTTTTCCATAAAAATGTTAATGTGAATATCAATATTGAATTGGTGAAATAAATGATAGTAACATATCCAATAATAAAAAATTATCCATTTTATTATTTTTCAATTCATACTTTAATATCACACATGTTTAGTACAAATATTCAAATGCCACCACAAAACAAGGATGTCCAATTTTCTATGAAAATTGAATGTTGTGATATTATTTCATTTCATGAATATATCATCTTCTCTATGTATGTTTTTGGATAAATTTACCATGGAAAATTTTTATACTCCATTTACTTTATTTAGATTCTATTCTAGTTAAGGACTTTCCTCCCACATATGATTCAAATAAATTATCAGCTTAATTAATTATCCCTTCATATATGGAATTTCCCTCTAATACAATATAAGTGGAAGGAGGAGGATAAATATCTAATGTTATCATCATGTTAAAAATTATTATTAATTATGTATGATAAAGTAAATATTTCTCAAATTTTTTATCCAAAATAAAATATCAGTATTGAATACAATCCCATTGTGAGGTAATACACCAATGTTCTTCTCGATGAATTTGAATATCTTCCTCCAATTAGTGAGTTTTTGTTATCAATCGATATTATAATCAAACAATTTCCACTATATAGAAAACCATACAACATTAACACTGGAAAACATGATGATATTAATGAAAAACATCAAGAGAATATGGATATAGGGCTAATATTCCCAAGTGTTGCACCAAGGGGTGTTCATGTCCACATCATTTAGAAGCAGGTTCGGTCATTAGAACCAAAAATTAATTTTAATGAGAATAAAATGATCAGAATATATATAAATTATTGTCTACCATATATTTTTGATTTATTTTATTAGATACATGTAGTCCAGTACTTTTCTATGGTGTTCCATTGGTTAGATTATTAACATATAAAGGTGAAGATTGTGGATTTCCCCTAGAATTCATTTTTGATATGGGATGAGAACAATAAGTTAAACTTGATTAAATTTGGTTTATTTAATTATGTACACGTATTCATGTAATTAATGAGTGGATTATTTTGGATTACCTATTAATATTATTATTTTCCATATATATGATATTCCATTAAACTCAAAATGAAAGGAGGAACATTCAATGAATTAGTGCATTGTACTAAAGACAATGAAGACATAAATTTTATATGATATGTAAAAACGATTTCAGTTTCTAATTTAGAATGAACCATTATTAGGGAATTTTTTCACAAATAAATAGGATATTTTTGGAATCTTGAGAAAAGGAGTCTATTAAAGGATGTCTTATACTAACATTTGTGATGGAAATCTATAGTTTCCAAAGCTTTTCTAGGTACTATTACCAATTTGTGAGAAAATAATAATGATTTTAATCCTTTGTAACTAATATAACACTAAAGGGATTCATGATTTTCTGTATTAATTAATTTAATGAGATTAATAAATATTTTAACCGGTGTGTAATAATTGTATCTTCAATAACATTACCCACAAGTGAGGAATGATTTCTGATCTATTTTTATGAATCCAAAGTGGACTTTGGTCATATATAATGAACACTCAATAACCTATGAGTCCTTCATATTAATGATCAATCAGTATAACTAACCAATTATTGAATTTTAATTGGATATAGTGTTCAATATATTGAAGATTTTGTTGGATTAACTATATGAAGAGATGGGTGAATATATATAGATCATAAAATTATCTTATATATATTCAAACTAAACAATATTGTTTTGCACCAATGATGGTGGTTAAAATGGATAAGCATTATGGTTGTTAAATCCATTAATATATTGTGAATGTGAATAATATGGAATATTATTTCAGCATAAAGGATCTTGAAACATTATCAATGATGATGATTGAATGAGATAATGTATTGCAAAAAATATAATCAATGGACATGGGAATCGTAAATTTAACTACACATACCATACCCAAATAAATACTCAATAATTAATTCCTTACAAGATCAAAGAGGCCTAGAATGTGCATTAGGTGCCACAGAAGAGGGAAGGAATTATTATAGAGTACATATTCACTAATGATCATGTTTTAATATATTGTTACCCAGATATGTGTACCATCAAATCCAAAAATAAAGAAGAAAATTGTTGATGGAGTTAATATGTCATGCATATCGATTAATTCTTTAATGACATTAAATTTATAGGAATCTAAAGAAACAAATCATATGGAATAAAATGAAGAGATATATTGTAGTAGTTTTATCTCGATTATTGGAATTCAATAATTTAATGTTGAATTATTGATTTTTATTGGTATTATGGTCTCATTTCCCTTACTAGTATGAAATTGAGAACAAATAACAATGTATTTAATCAAATAACTACCTAGGATGTCTAAAATAAATGATTTCATCGATTTTATAGTCAATTTTCTTAACAATAAATCACATTTCATATGTATCAATAAATATTTCCCTCTTAACCAAATCCACATGATATACATAAGTGATGTGGTAAGACTGTATCGAGTTCCCCAATCTATTATATCAGATCAATATTGGATTTTTAACTCATGTTTATGAATAATACTCTAGAAAGGGATAGAAATAGATCTGAGTCTCAATATATCTTACCAACAATATATAAGTGGTCAATCATATAGATCCAATAAAAAATTTAAGATATGTCGAGATCATATTCAATGGATTTTTAAGTATTTTGCGGTCACAACCTTACCCTTTTAATGATCTTGTAAAACATTTATTTACATTATAGTATTCATATAGAACCTTATGTGGCTATCTTTGAGAGGATATTTCAAACAGTGATGTGCTATGATGAAGAAAGTGAGAGGATTCTATTGAGACCAGATATTGTTTTAGAGATAATGGTGAACGTTCAAATAATTCTACATAAAATAAAATAAATAAAAATATGGCATAAAATCTATGAATACTATAATCAATGTTAACTATAGTTTGACATTGGAGATAAAATATTCCTTCATATATCCCCATGGATGCAATTCATTGGTTTTGGGATGGAGGGAAAATATAATGAAAGAAATGTCATCCCTATTGAGATTCATGGTCACATTGGACCATTTTCCTTTTTAATAGCACATAGACCAAACCTATCTCAAGTAAATTATGGGTTCCTTTTATCCATATTTATGAATTTCATAACAGATAACTCACATATAATAAATCCTAAGGTGGTACCATTGGATAAAGAAAACTCATACAAGGATAACACTTCGAAGATATTATAACATAGAGTAAATTTCTAAAAAAACAAAAACAAAATACTCCCAATGTGTTTTTTTGAAACAATAAGTTTAATAAACTGAAATGTGAGTTATGTGAGGAAATTAAAAAGTTGTACCCTACTCTATTTTATAGTTAGAAATGAAATTTCGAAGGAAAAAAGTATTAAGAAGTGAATAATTTAATACTTAAAATTTTTTAAATGAAATTTATTTTTTTAATTAAGAAATTTCTTATTATGTAATATTGTTTATGAAAACATAGACACTAATTTAGTTTTTATTACATATTATATGTTATACATTATATAATTTAAAATATCATTATCATCATAACCATTGAAAATGGAGTTATTATAAAATTACTATTAATATTTTTATATTAAGGGTTATGTTATCATCCAATTGACACTAAAGGATAGAGAAATGTCACTGACAAGTAGGATATTACCCTATAAATCATATTTATTGAAGAATACATGGGTGATAATGTAATTGGTTATTTCACATAGTCAATCACATGTTTAGTTTCATCAATTAATGAATGAACAAAATAGCTTATGAGAGAAGTTCAAGCTCATTGAGATCCTACCACATACCTTGTTTGAAGGACCACACGATGAAGGACTCAATAATACTCTTCAAACCCTTTGGGGTTATTCTAGAGTAATTAGGGATTATATATCTAGAACTGAATAGTATGAGTAGATATATATTTTTTCAAGTATTATAATGTTTATATTTATTCTATTTCAATATTAATTTTTCAAAGATTTTTTAATTAATATTTTAAAATTTTAATTTTTATTTGGTGAAAAATATATATAATTTTTTAGAGATATATAGTTTCTTTCAAGAAAATGGTGATAAAATTAAAAAAATAGAGAAAATTGATATTTTTTAAAAAATAATCTTATTATAAAATATTTATTTAAAAATAAATTTTATTATTATTTTGTGATGTAAAACTTAATTTCTTATATGTGTTGGAAAAATATTATTGTGAGGAAACACAATTATATTTCAATAAATTGGTATGTTAATATAAAGTTGTAAATTATAAATGATTTATAATTCTTTCAATAACATCCATATTATTTTTGAAATCATCATGTTCAAATTTTCCAATAGTGATTTTTAAAATAGTACTAAAACCGTTTATTTTGTGGGTAAAAATTAAATACTATGTAAATATATAGTATGTATTATGAAATAATTGGATCCAAAATGTGATGTAACAAATAATATATATAGTATAAAAGAAATTAATTATTTTTCTTCTTAATATAATTTGATTTTATATGATATTTATTAAATATTATAAACCCATAATGAATCCTACAAAACATGTATTGTATTTTAAGGGTTTAAAATTAATTAATTATTGACAAGACTCGTTTCAAAATTAAAAAGTGTATTATTTTTTTATTTATGTTTATATCATTATAAGATATTGAAAATGAATTTTCTTTTTTAGAATCCATTGTTAAATTCTGTGGGGGTGGTTTTTGATTTTTTTTTGTTTTATCATATATATTCCAAAACCTATGTTTAGAAATTAATAATTAATCATATTATCTTTTAATAGAAAAAACATCTAATAGACCTTATAATATTCACTCAAAACAAATTTATAATATTGGTAAGTGGAATTTCCATCTGTATTACCCTTCCAATGTGTTCCCAATGTCTTAAGAATATCCTTGAATGCTTTTAGAAGTTCCCTATCAAAGTAAGACGTACTCTCCTTTTCCTCGTTATTCAAAAAAATTATTTATATTATGCATTTTAGTTTATAATCTCCCACTTTGGGACATATTTTCACACCTCATTATTACTATCCTCATATTTTATAATGTATTGGAGAACCCTTTCACTATCATTAAACCCTTTCATTAATATATTTATACCTCTGTTATAATGAAAAATTTATCATGCTATTTTTCATGATATATATTTTTTTAATGAAAAAACATCCTCGTTTCCACTCTAGGGTATTCACCTAGACTGTACATTCCATTATTTCTTATGTGATTATATATATATAAACCACACACTTTAATAATATGATTCAAATTGATGAATCTCATCCTTATATTATGTGATCTATGAAGAAAACTTATGGATTTACATTATATGAATGTGATCGGTGAGTCCAGAATTATATAGACCTCCAATGCTTTGGGTATTATTTTTATCTTATGATATATAATTTATAGTGAAAGGAGTGTTATCCTAAGTACATTATTTTATTATGCCTAATTTGGTACCCTTTACTAATGTTTTTAATATTATGTTATATATTATTTTCACAATCAAATATTGTCTTTATTATATCACCTCATATCATCCATCGATATACATGTCAGTGATTCTCACCAATATTCTATTACATTGATTTTCCACATAACTAACATATAAAATACTACCATATTATAAGGTTTCATTATTCTCAAAGTAGTTTTATATATCACCCTTTTCATTTGTAGAAACCTACGTCATCCAGTACAGTGTATTTAGAGTAATGGAATATAATGGAATTATTTGGAGATTTAAAATATTATTATTATACCCATGTTTCATATTTTTTTTCCATGTACCTAATATCCCAACATCATTGAGTTTCAAAATATTCGAGGATTGTATTATGTAAACCATTAACAATAAAATAATGAATTAACAGGCATTAAAATATGGGTTTTCATGGGATTAAAATACATTTTATTCAACCTTAGTTCAGATCAATTAAATTTTCAATAATTAAATAATAAATTTTATAAACAAATATTTATTAGTGTTATTAAAAAGTGATTTATAAAGATAATCCTAACAAAAAATCACAAAATTTTGTTTTTAAATACTCTATAATAAATCAAATAATCGTATATTGGAAAACAAATCCATAATCATAAAAAATATCACATGATATGTTTTTAACTCAAATGTATTTATGGAATACATTTTAAACATAATAAAAGTATCAAAACCCATATACGTCACTTTATAGAGTTTTAAATATGATATGTATACCCTAAAATACAATTGTGTTGATGTAATGATATCCTATAAATAATAACAATCACTGAAATTTTAATTTTAACTGGTTTATTTAAAAACATGATACCTCAGCCAAACACTTTTCCAAATATATGTTTATTATTAATGAGTAACATGTACCTGTGTTTTAAAAAAGTTGAATTTTTTTCATATATTTCTTATAGTATTAATGTATGTGTTTTTATTTGAATATTATTTTCTCTGAGGAATAAGAAGATTAAAGATTGAACCTAGGTACTAACAAGACTAAATAATTATATTAAAAAGTGTTAGTTAGTAAATACAATTGTAAAAATGGAGGATCATTTATCCACATAGCTAAGTGAGTCAATGATAATATTTAATAAAATATATCCAACACCATAAAAGGAGAAATTAGAGTAGAATTTGCACTAATGATAGTGTCTATTCTCAAAGGTTCCAATTGTGGGAGTCATTGAGTGATAGTTGGGTATGTAAGTGTAACCATCTATTAGTAAAATAACATTTAAAGGTAATAGAATGTTAATAAAAGTAGATTTTATTTATGATAAATATATACCTAAAATACTATTGGTATGTAGATACCACAAACATTTAGATAATTGAAATGATAGTTATAATTTTTTTTGTGTGGGATAAAATAAAATGTATTTACAACTCATAAATTTAGAACACTTATTGGATAACAATTACATTCTTATAGTAGTTATATTCATCACATAACCTAAGGATTACTATGAGTGTTTGTATGTCCTATAAGATCTTGAAAATATAAATTTCATAATCAGTTTTATCATGGTTTTGGACTGCACATGTCATAATTACTGTGATAAAGAAGTAATTATTTTAATCACCACTCAACAAGGGATGCAATTATTAGTTGTTTGAAGATCACATAACGAGATTTAATGTTTTCAAGGGAAATATGAAATTCCATGATGAGGTTTGTCTTTCTACAACAACATAAGATGTTTTGAGTATGAATATATGTAATATAATATTTCAATTATATAGTTAGATGACTAGCGTATATTTTGAATAATAAACATATAGTTTATTGAAGATACATATAGTTAATATATTGAATATAGTGTTGGATACATAGACTTCAGTTGTTTCACATAGTGTTAAACCATATTATCATTGAGTAAAGTATCCAATATAGAGTTCAAAAAACCCATGCCGTATGCATGGAAGATGATTGTTGAGTTTCCTATATAGGGTTGATAAGGACCAAATACAATGCACTGGAATGAATGTGTTGTTGGTTATATAAAATATTATTCATTAAATATATAAGACCCATGTAGAGTTCATTATTAGTTTATCATATAGGTTTTGTACGACTTAGTGAGAAATATTGGAATCAGTTTAGTCAATTTATTTTTTGATATGAAGATCATCAAGTTCAAAGAATCATAGGGTGCATCACATAGAGATTTAATGTAGAAATTTAAATAAAGATATAATGTCAAATAATTTGATGCTTAAAATGGGTTGTCAAAAAATAAATATTTCTACATATATTATATTAAAAAATAATCCGATAAGTTGAATTATATATTTTTAATAATTTTATGTAATTTATTTATTTTAAATAAATGTATGATGTTAAATATATACATATATAGTTAAATAAATTTACTTCATTAAAATCACGCAATAATAAAAATATGAATTAAAATGAAAAATAAAGAAAAAAATTAGTTTTGAATGCTAAATATTCTTGATTTATATTCTATTTTTTAATATAGATATAGTTACCTCATAATAAATACAGTGAAATCACAATAAAAAAATATGTATAGTGTATTGTAAAAACTTTTTGCAATGCATGAAATCAGGGAAGCAGCTACATAAAAAAATTGATGTATTCATGGAGAAGGTTAACACAATATTTAGATTGATATTATAAAATTTTGGATAAGGGAATAAATATATATTAACATGCCTATATTCAATGAAGAAATATCAATTAATGAAGGCGGACTATACATATTAACAGACATTGTTTCTATAGAAACTTATGTAAAAGAATTAGTAACAGTTTTTAATATGTAGAGAGATCGAGAAAAGAGATAAGGGGTTGGAATTTATTGATATGTTTAATTTATATTAATTAAAATAGAGTTCTAGAGTAAATATACTAGGATGTCAATTAATAAGGGAAGCTTACCATAGTTAGAATTTTCTAATGAAGGATATTAAATTTCATTGGAAAATGTATGGATAATATTGAAGGAATGATGATTAGGAAGAGATATAGTTTCCTATAATTTATATATAATGGACACATATTATGGTTATATTCAACTAATTATATTAAATATTCTTTGAATTATATTTTTTCTTTATATTTTATATTACAGTGATAACATAAACATAAACTGTTCATTTTAGTTCCCAACATCATCTGATTTAATGAATATGATTATATTGTATTGATGATTATTAAGAATATATAAATAAAAAATTATACTACTAGTCCATACTATTTAGATCATTGAGTGACTATTCTATTTTAAAATTTGAATCTTCCCTCAGTGGAGCATTGCATGAGAGTATAGAAGTGGAAATATGACATGGAATTTATAGTGAACCCTTTATGATTAGATTATAATTTCCTTAGTAAGTATATGAATTCCCAAGAGCACCCTTACATTTACTCTATGCTATTCTTGGATTACCGTATTTTTTAATCCTAACAAAATATGGTGTCCTTGTATATCGGTCTTCTACATATCTCTAACCTGAATAATATTATATGAAATAAGAAATGTTAAATAATTTTTCTTACTAATATTGGAATATGATATATATATTAAAAATATTAAATAAGGATAATTAAAAGGGTAAAATTTATCTCTAACCAAAAGCATCCCCCTTCACCTCTATAGTGACTATAGTATTGTCACATTATTTGATAGAATATTAGATCTATTTTATCTAACATATCTAATATATTCTTCATTTATCTTGAATATTATATAAAATATTTAATCAAAATTGAGTGCGCATATATTTTATTTAAATCGTTTATATAAATAGATTTATTAATTCCTTTTACATTTTAAAAAGAAACTTATCATTATTCATCTTTAAAGGAAGATCTTGGGGAAGGAATATGTAATGATGTATCTTTTTAAAATCCTTCTAATGATATTTCCATGATATTAATAGATATATATGTTACCAAAAACTTATTAAATGAAATAATTCAGTTTGATTATAATATAAATTAAATGTAACAGTAATGTATTTTTTTCATAAATCCAAAATTCGATGATCAAGAATATACCTAAAAAAGATCCATGCTAGTTTAAAATGGTAAACAAAACAAATCATAATATCCATATTTTTCTAAAATTTTAAAAAAAAATTATTGAAAGTATAATTTTTCAAATTCCAAATAACATGATTATTTTCATGATGAATCATACAATTTAAATACTAAATCATAAAATGGATGTTTTAAACAATAAATGGAGAAATATTCCCTGAGATATGTTATTCAACACTTGTATACTAATGTTTATATATGTTATGATCCATTTATCGATCTAAATAAATGAAAAGAAATATAATTAATTTAGTAATTTATTTTGAGGTGGGAATGAATATATTTAGAAAGCAAATGATGGGAGGAAGTGCGATTACTAAATAACATGTTAATAAAATATTTGAATGAATGTAAAAGTAAAAAATAAAGAAATATAATTCACTATCCTATGGAAAAAAATTAACAACTAGTGATGAAAACTAATAATAAATTTATTTCTCATAATGTTAATTTTTAAATTCAATTTATTAAAAATAAATTTATAAATATGGCTTAAAAAATACAACATGCATGATAAATAATTCAAAAACAATATAGTCTGTTGTTTTAAATTATTGATTCTCCAAAATAGAAAAGAAATAATTCTGTAAAACTACTGAAACTATTATAACTCGATTTGAATATATAAAGCTTGTGAAATTATATTTTTTTACAATGTAATTCAAACAATGAAAAAAAATTATAAGAAACAAGCATTGAAAATGGGGTAAAATATATTGAAAATTAATTTTATCCTTGGTCATAATTTACGTGTTTTATTTATTTTAAAAGATTCGATGTTTTTATTATAGCTATACAAGTGAAAATGGTTTTTTAATAATAGAATCAAAACATATTTCAATATTCTACCATCAAAACTTTTAACTAATAGAGATAAATATAAAAAATGGTATATTACTTCACATAAAACAAGATACAATCACTATGGGATTGGGGTGAAAGGAAGTTAATGATAAATAAAAAATATTTATTTTTTCCTTTTCCATGAATCCATTCAGGATAGATGAATATTATTATTTGTTAATTATAAAAAATCAGATATATATATATAGTATAGTAAAATATAACTAAATTCATGGAAGAATAAACTTACTAAATACAAAATAAAATCTATCAATCACCAACAGATACACACACTCAACAAACAACCTATAATGATAAAAAACATATATTGAAATAAAATAGGATGGATGAATTTTCACTCATGGAATATATATAATAAAACTTTAACAGTGGGATGTGTGAAATACATGGATTGATTATTATGAAAAGGTTGAAGTTGTATTTTAATGAATACTAGTGGAAAAGATTAATTTTAGTGGTGTTAAGAAAATGAAAACCAACACTACTCTATATACATATTTTGGAAGAAATGGTTTCTGTTAGATCGAGTTATACCAAATATGCACAGGGGGTAAATTATGACTATAATAATTACTTTGAGAATCATGACGATTAAAAAATATTTCCCTTAACATTATCAGAATTATTATACAGTGAAAAATAAACAAATTCATGGATTCATGGACGTATATTGGTTTGGGGAACAGAAGTCCCATATTCCGCTCCACCAACTCTCTACTCCACGAGCATGGTGAATTTCACTAGCTGGTCCTCTTATCAATATAAATTCTATAACCGAGTGCAAGAATTTGACACCTTTATAAGATAAGGCTAAAATAGAGCCTTCTAGTTCATACATAGAACCAAATACACAACTTTGTACAAGAATCTGGTAACTCAAAATGAAATGAGTATTTCTCTAAAAATAATATCCAGTTGTTATACACAGTTGGAGCCACACCCAACTGATAGTAGGTGGATCGTCGTCTTCATAAAAGATGTTCTTTCGGTAAGATAAGTTCCGATTCGATCCAGTCACAAATAGATATTGAAATAAAATCAGCAACATTAATGATTATAGAATCACGGTAAAACTTCTATGTAGAATAATAATCTTTAATGATTTTACTTTTCTTTAGAAAAATAGATTTTGATATATCTTAGTAGCAGAATATCTATGCAACTCGTATAAATTTGTAAAAATTGTAGTTGAAAAGCTCAAGAGTTTTTTCTTCTATTTGTTTTCATGGTGATTTCTCACTTTGTATCTAATAAAAAATAAGACAAATATATAAAGAATAAATACGAGAATTTTACATTCAAATTTACATCCACAAATGGCGCCTTAAGAATCATGATATTCAAAATATTTAATAACATAGTAGTCATAACATCCCTTAATAATGGACTTGAAATCATCCACTTAAATCAATTCATTGAATCCCAAATAAATATCTTTATATTAGTCAAATGTGTTCTTTAATATCGGGCTTGGAATCTGGCTTAAAATCAGCCTAATTTTCTGTATAAATATCATTGCATGATAAAGTCACATTTTAAATATATGATAATAAACATAGGGTTGATGATCTATTCTTCAAACATAAAGTTGTTCTCAAATGTAAGGGTGATCTAAAACATAAGTTTGATCTCAAATTTAATGATGATCTCAAATGCAAGGTTGATCTCAAATGTAAGGTTAATCTCAAACATAAATATGATCTCAAGATTAATGTTGATCTCAAACGTAATTTTGATCTCAAACGTAATGTTGATCTAAAAAATAAGGTTGATATCAAATGCAAGGTTGATCTCAAATGTAATGTGGATCTTAAATGTAAGGCTGATCTCAAATGTAAGGTTGATCTCAAACGGAAGGACGATCTCAAATGTAAGGTTGATCTCAAATTCATGGTTGATCTCAAAAATAAGGTTGATCTCAAACGTAAGGTTGATCTTCCATACTTTTCTATTCTGTATTCAAATGTATGGTACATTATCCATACTTTCCTCTTTAGAAAAACGTAAGATACACGATCCATACTTTTCGATAGAACATAAGGTTGATTATAAAAGTAAGAATGATGATCTATACATTTGTAAAGAAAATGTATGTTTCTGTATATACATAAGGTCATTTTAAATAAATTTCTAATATTACATACATATGGTTCCTTCAACATACTTTTAAAAACTCCTAAAAAGTAAATGTATAATTTTATCCTTATGTTATTCTCTTTAACCTAATGTATTAACAGTGTTTCCAGAACATGAAAAAATGATTTCCAAACACTTTTTCAATGTATGTTGTGAACAGTGTTTCTAGAACATGCTAAAATGATTTCCAAAAAAAATTTAAATTTAGGGTTTGAATAGTGCTTCTCGAACCTACTAAAATGATTTCTGAACAGTTTTTCATAAATTCCACACTGATTAAATGCTTTAAAATTACTCCAAAAAATATATATAATGAATATTAATTTCCCAAAATATACATAGAGTAAAATCATTACAATAACAAACCAGGATATTTGTGATCATTAAAATCATCATAAAAAAATTGAATATTTTTTAATCAATACATTCTCAACAATCTCCCCTAATGACAATAGTATAGAGTATTGTTGGAAACTACACATTCACAATAGTTTCATCTATAATTACAAGTCACAATACTCATTATGAAGAGTGTGGAGGTACCCCTCTACACTTATATATTATGTATATATCTTATCAATGTTCTATTTCATGTTAATTTTTTATATATATTCATTGGGGTATATGCATTGTATGTTATTTAAAAGAAGAAGATTTGTAAACCTAAACACAGTTTCACTTAGTGTTGGTGACATTGAAAGAAGTAATTAGTAAATTTAATTACCAATTATATTAAAATACTTAAATATAAAATATGTCATATCACATATTAATAATTAATTAAAATGAAAATAATTTTTTATTTTTTTAATGTGCTTTTCTCATCAAAATATTTTATATTAGTTCCCCACTATGACTGATACCTTAATATTCTATGATGATATCTCTTAAATATTTTCTATATAGTCAAGATTGTATACAATAATAGAGAACAAAGAATGTTAATTTTAGGATTGAGTTATCACAATATGATGAGACATTATCTCATGGTTTACAAATAATGAAATCAATAAGAAGAGATATTATGAGTATAGATCCCCGAATAGGAATTACACATATCTGGGTATGATTGGAACTCAAATATGTGATCATGGGTAGTTATCACTTAATATTAAAATTACTTATAATATATATAATGATTCACCAAATTCTTTCTAATGATGAAAACAATAATTCCATATGATTGAGTAAAGGGAGAATTTTTTGGGTGGATATTGTATTTTATGTTATTAATAAATAGTTCAAGGAAGGATTTTTCACATCCATCATTATATATGTCAATATATCTTTCCTTTGATATGAATGAACCCATTTAACTACATTCTATTCCTATGATTTTATAGATTTGTTCATTATAGATTATCAAAATCATTTATGACATGTTGAGGAAACATGCCTGAAGGGATATCAAGGAAAATGGATGGTCTTGCATAGTATTTTTTCTCATGGGGTTATTGTCATTGAAGCATTATATTCTTCTTATTGGGTCTCATGAACTATTTTCATAAAATAATCATTGAATTTAGAAGTGAGGATGAATAGTAGTGGGTAAGACTATAATTATATCATTTGGTGTCAATTTAGAATTATATTTGGATTTTAATTTTGAAATTAAATAGGTCCCATAAAATAGACAAATAATTTCATTTAAGATTTATTGATTTCATATGAACATAAATATTTATTCACAAGAAAATTTCCTAGTTTTAATTATATATAATATCTAATTATTTAATATTAGAATTAATTAATATTTCATTGGATATTTATTTGTATATTAAATAACTTAAGAGGAGGAGGAGTAGACTAAGTCTGGCTACGGGTTATAAATATTAATTCTCAAGATGGGAGGATGATATTTATCATCAAATGAGATACATAATGATATTAATAAAAATAATAATAATATTATTAGTTATAATAGCATCTATTAATTGTTTAATACATTATTATGGGGATTTTTTAAAACAATTGGAATAAAATTATATTCATAAGTATAAAAATTTATTTATATGTCTATTTAGGAGGGTTAGTCATTGTGCACAATAAATATCAATCCTATATCACTCCCATACATACGAATAATTCCCTCAGATTTATTCTCTCAAACCTAAGAGATTATCCTATCTCTTCTCCTTCAGAATGAAAAAGAGAGCTAGAATGATTATTCAAGACAAATGGAATCTTTATAATTAATACAGACCTAAAGTAATATTATTTATATTTATTTTTCTAGAACATAGAGTATCATTATAGTTGCCTGATCAAAATATTACATAGTTTTTATGATTTAAATAATAAGAACATTAAATTATAGATTAATCACCCAATATAAATAAATTAATGGTTTAGTGTCATTGAAGATCAGAACCAGTACAATTCTCAACCAAATATAATTTTTTAAACTAAACTACAGATTCTATTTTATTTTTTCAACATCTCCTATTAATATTCGCTCTCTAAAAGATCCATCTAAATATATTTTTATATTAAATTTAATATAAAAAGAAATAAATGATGTTGTGAGATCAACTATCAATTTTGAGAAACATATTAATGGATCATAATTGTTATATCACAATCAGGAGATGAAAAATAAATAAGTTAAAATGATTTAATAAATTGACCTTATGAACATGATGAAAAAAACACCAATCCCACAATTATAGAGCTTCTAGTTATGTAAAAACATTTTCTCTTAATACAAATGATCGCATCCAAAGTGACAAAACAGTTTATCTGACTTGGACAGCAATATAAATTGTTGATTCTAACAATACATTTCTTGAAATAAAATCTATCATGGAATTTTCATTTAAAACATTAAAATTACCTCAAACATATAATTATGTATCATTCATTGTATACTTCATGAAATCCTAGTGATTGAAAAAAAAATCTAGGATCTAGTGTTCTATAAGGGAATGCATACAGTGTAATATTTCATAGAAAATAATGTGAATAATATGAAAGGATTAAATTATGATCAACTAATAACACATAAATAATCTAATAATCTTGAAACATATCAGCTTTTGGAATAATTTTTTGACTAATCGCATGGACATTAATAACAGATTTCATAATGATAGAACACATAATATTCGACATTTGAATCTTAACGTTGAGGCTTTATGTGAAGAAATATTACATAAATTTGTAAGGCCTATGAAAAATACCCATTTTGTTATATATCATGAGACTTTACAATGAATCAATATTCTATGTAATTATTTTCACAACTTTCTCCTTATTTAGTTCAATTCATTCATCATTAAATTCCCAATAAAACATAATAAAACATTCGTAAGAATCAACTATTTTATGGATTTGAAGAACTAGAATATTAAATGTTAATAAGTTCCCCAATAAAAAATAATCATAATCTATCAATATACATATATTTAATGGAATAATTATTGTATATCCTTTTTAAATCATAATATTCATGAAAAGATATATAAATATTTGAAAATAATTTTAAATGATCACTAGATAATTTTATTTGGAAAAAAGAGTTTTCATTTTGAAATGACTGATATAAAAAATCATTTCAAAAATGTATTGAAAAATGTTTTATTTTTGAATAACCATTGAAACATGCAATTAAATCATAAAATTAATTATTTTTAATAATAATGATTAATGTCATCAATGATATCAATGTTAAAACAATTATACTTTTCAAAACATTGGTAAAAAGTGCATCATTTGAATAATTTCAATAATATTCGTTTTAAAACATTTCTAATTTTTTTTAATATTGATAAAAAATTATCTAAACAATAATTGTAGAATCGTAATAAACACAATATGTTTTCTTGAAGCCTTGGGAAGGGAAGAAAATTATTCATGATATAAATAAAAAAACATGGGTTTCTAAAAAAAATACATTCCTAATTTTAAGTAAATATAGAGAAAATAATAATATAAAATAATATAATATCGATAAATAAAAATAGGAGAATAGAATGTTGTTTTTATATTTTTAGAACATATAATTCCTCCAATGGAAACCGAAACATAAACATTCTAGAATAATGAATATATATTGAAATAAATTGTTCCCTCATGTCATTTGTTCACTAGTGCAGAAAACGTTTTTTAGGGAAGTTATTTTTTCATTTTTAAATCATCTTTTGGCTGACATTATTATAGGATATGTTACAAACATTGTTTTTTTACATTGCTCAGTCAAAAACCGACATAAAAATTAAAAATCCGAAGCATTTTTCACGTCGATTCCGTGAAAAATGGTGGGGAAAAGGTTTCAGAGTCACGATTTGTTATGTCCGTTAGTAAATAACTGATGTGGTATATACTTAAATAAATCGGTTATAAAATAAATGACGTAATAAATAGAACTTCAAAAGAGTTTATCAAGTCGGTTATCGATTAACCAACATGAAAATCATGTTTAACACATTAGTTTTCTTATTAACCGACGTGTTAAACTAGTCTGACGTGCATTGTTTCATGTCATTTAAATAATAACCAATGTGATTACATATATACTACATCAGTTATAAAATAACCAACGTAAAAAAAATATTCCATTCCATTTATTATGTTGGATATTTAATAACCAATGTAAAAATTCATTCCCATGCATTTGTAACGTCAGTTATAAATTAACCGACGTAAAAACTCCTTTTTTAATAAATCCATCCAAATAGTATTATTCCCTACCAAAGAAGACCTGAAACAATCAGAAAATAGACCAAAACCAGACAAATACAATAGGAGAATACATACTATAAAAACATCAAAACTAGAACAAAACAGTAAGAGACAAATATAAATTCAACAGTCACATACATAATCTTCAAAGCATACAATTTCTACTAAAAAACATAAAACCCCTTGGACAACCCCCACCCCCCCCCACCCCAATGGACAGCCCACCCCACCGCCCTCAGCATGCTCCTACCACCTTGGACACCCTCCCACACCCCTGGACACCCCCTGGACAGCCCCCACCCCCTAGACTACATCCCAAAAACATAGACACCCTCACACACCCCTGGACACCCCCTTGACAGCCCCCCACCTCCTGGACAACCCTAACCCCATAGTACATCCCCAACCCCCTGGAAATCCACACACACCCTGGACACCCTCCCACCCACTTGGACGCCCCTCCAAACCCCTGGACACCCCCTGGACAGCACCCACCCTCTTGGACATCCCCACTCACCTGGACATCCCTCCCACCTTTTTGGACACCCTCCCACCCCCATAGGCACCCTAGACACCCCCAACCCACTAGACATCCCTACCACACCCCTGTAACCCCCCCCCCCATCCACCCCTGGACACCCCTACACACACACACACACACACCTGGACACCCCTGGATAGGCACCACCCTCCAGGATAGCCCCCACCCCTGGACATCCCTCCCACCAACTAGACACCCTCGCACCCCCGTGGACACCCTGGACCCCCCCCCCCCCCCCACACACATACACACTCACCACTGAGCACCCCCTCGACAGCCCCCACTCCCCTTGATATCCTTCCCACCCCCATAAACACCCTGGACACCCCCTCCCACCCCACCGAACAGCCCTCCCACAAGCTTGGACACCCCCCCCCGGGACACCCCTTGGACTCCCCCCTGTAAAGACCCGGAAATTTCAAGGAAATTTTTTTGTTAATTTTCTTTGGAATTTTACAAGAGCGCAGTTTCAGACGGCACCTGATTCCGAGGTCCGGTGGGCCCGGAATCATCAACCGAAGTTCGGCTCGGGTACGTTCAGTAAACGAACGAGCAGGAATTTCTAACTTATGAACCGGTGCCCGGAATCAAAATTACGAGGGCACCGTTGGAACCATAGAGCCGGTATTTGCTTAGGAACACCTGTTCTAGAGGTGCGTTCTGACGAGGGGTGATGATAAAAATTGTGGAAGATTAATTAATAATTTATCTACGATTTTTATTTTACACTAAGTGTTTTATCCATTGGGTGGAAGTTGGGTAACTCCCAACTTCCCTTTAGAGGTTATGAGGGTAGTGGGCCCACACGAACCCCACCCCCTCATATTCTCTAAACCCCCTTGTCTTCCCCCCTTTAAAAACTCACTTAATTAATGTTATAACTCATGGTTTTTAATTGAGGAGTTATCTAACGTTATTGAAATTCAATCTATTGAATTTCAAAAGACTTAGGTAGTGTTATTAAATAAGTGGAACCTTTTCTTTTATTTGGGTTTTTTTTGGGTTTTTGCTGTGTGGAAGAGAAGGGAGAGCTTTCTTTTCCCTTTGAAGTTCTTCTTCCTCACGATGAACTTCTCCGACGAAGAACGCGGCGACCTTCTTCCACGACGTCGGACTGCAACCCGTTGGATTTCCTCCACGACACCGCAACGCATCCTCTCCGCGACGTGCTTTCCGCGGCGAACCTACGTCCGATGCCGCAACGCACTTTCCGCGACGTGCCTCCCGCGGTGAACCTACGTCCGTCTACCGCGACGCCATAACCGCGATGCCGACGACGTCTACCTCCGTGACGTCCGACCTCCGCGACGCTCGTCCTTCGCGGATCGTTGACGAGCTTCGCGAGCTTCCTTCGAGGTAGGGGTTGTACCTTTATTCTTAATTTAATTTACGCCTTCGTAAATAAATTATTGGACCGCTTGTTATCATTAACATGGGAGGGGATCGGACCGCACAAACACGGTCGATCCTCCTCCCAAACCTTGTTGTTGGATTTTTACTCGTGGTTCGAAGAAGAGGCGGAGCGGTGCTGTGACACCGCGCTTGGACGCAAGGGGTTCATGGGAGTGCGCAAGATTGACGCGCCACTACGGACGACGAAGGCCGCGGCCGGTTCCGGGCCGCGGCGGATTTGAGAAGACCGGCGGCAAACCGGGCCGCCGGTGTCCGAAGACGAAAGGGAACCGGCCGACCTGGTCGGGCCGGTCGGAAGGAAGTCAAACCGGGGGAATTAATTTTCCCCGGTTAGCCTTTAATGGCCCCCAATTAAATTGGGGGCCGGTTAACATTAGAAGGGGGGGCAGCGCCCTCCCCGTGTCGTCCAGCAGGCCCCCTCATGTGAGGGGGCGGTTTATTTTGAAACCGGCGCGGCACGTGCCGCGCCGCCAGGGGGAAAAACGGGGGGGCGGGGGTCTCGCCCCGCGCGCCGCCTGCGCGCCCAGCGCGCCGCCGCGCGCCGCCGCGCTGCCTCATCGCACCGCCGCGCGCCGCCGCGCGCCGCCGTGCGCCCCGCGCGCCGCCGGCCGAACCGGCCGGGCCGGTTCGGGCCGGGTCGGCCCGGACCCCTTCTTTCTCGAACCGGAACGGTTATTTGCCCGTAACTTGAGCTACGGGCCTCCGAATGACGAACCGTCTGCGGCTACGCGATCCTTGGATCGAAACGGTCGTTTTGGTTTAACTCACTCAAAGTTTCGGATTACTTTGGGTTCGGCCGGATTGGTTCGTACACGAAACCAACCGGGCCCTCGGAGCGGAAACGCTCATATCTTGAGCTACGGACGTCCGAATGGCGTGCCGTCAGTTCTCATAAGTTCCTCTTAGTGAGACGATCTTTTGGTATACTCCTCCTGAGGTTTGGATGAAGGTGGAGTACGGCCGGGTTGGTTCGTTCACGAAACCAACCGGGCCCTCGGAGCGGAAACGCTCATATCTTGAGCTCCGGATGTCCGATTGACGTGCTGTCGACTTTGATGGAATCCTCTAAGTGGGACGGATCTTTTGGCTTACTCCGCTCGAGGTTTGGGTGCCGACGGAGTACGGTCGGGTTGGTTCGTACACGAAACCAACCGGACCCCTGGAACGAAAAAGCCAATAACTCACAGACCGGGCGTCCGATTGACGCGCCGTCTGTTGCGATAACTTCCTCTTGATGAGACTGAACTTTTGACATACTCCGCCCGAGTTTTGGATACAGTTGGTGTATGGCCGGGTTGGATCGTATCTGAAATCCCACCGGCCCAAGGAACGGAAAAACTAATATCTTTCAGACAGGACGTCCGTTTGACGAACCGTCAGCGGCGTTGGTGATTACGTTGAGTAACGGTCCCTTTGAGAATACCCTATGGGAGTTCAGGGTACAGTTGTAATACGGCCGGGATTGGTTCGCTCACGAAACCAACCGGGCCCCTGGGACGAAAAGGCTAATAACTCACAGACCGGGCGTCCGATCGACGCGCCGTCTGTTGCGTTGTGACCCCTGTGACGAGACGGTCCTTTGAGATACTTCTTTGCGGGACTTGTGATACCTGGAGTATCGACCAGTAGCTCGTGGAGCGGACCCTCCCGGAGACGAGCGTGCAGAGTACGGAGACCGTGTAGCCGGCTGAGACCTGACGACTGCTTGACCGACTCGACTTGGAGTGAGTCGACTAGCCCAGTGGACGGAGCGCCCGGTATTTGGCGGAAGACCCACGGCGGACGGAGCGCCTGGTAGTTGGCAGCAAACCCGCGGTACTCGACAGGAGGAGTACCTCAGTAGGCTATTTGGGCGAGCGCCCGGTATTTGGCGACAGACCCTCAGCGGACGGAGCGCCAGGTAGTTGGCCGCAAAGCCGCAGTACTCGACAGGAGGAGTACCTCAGCAGTCATAGGTTAGTGAGCAGTACCTCGGAGTCGTGACAGGACTACTGCACACTTCAGAGACGGGGCTCTTCAGCAGCTACGGTTTCGATAATGAAAATCCTGGTTTGAGCTGAGTCAATGATCTTTGTGTTTCCTCATGATTGAGATGGGTCGCTTGATGACTTAGGTATATGTATGGGCATATACCAAGGTAATGGTTATCCGTTGATTTCATAAACTTGTTATAAACTGTGTGGACTTGTACTGTTATCCTATGTGGATTTACTGTTTACTCTTCTTTGTGGATTGGGTTGTTCTTTGGCTCGGTGTTGGAGCCGAACGGAAATTGGTGACATAGGTATATGTATGGGCATATACCTAATCAATACTGGATGTTACTTCGTGATTGTATCCTTCATGTGGTTTATCCTTTGTGGATTTCGGGAGACCTTCGAGGGTCTCGGGGTCCCTACTGAGTATCTTATACTCACCCCTGCACGGGCTATGCCCGCACTTCGTTGTGTTGGTTGCAGACGACGGACAGCGCTGACTGCGGTTGAGGCTTTCGGAGTAGGTCGGTACCCGGAGGAGGACCACTGAGCGGGACGTGCTCGGAGCGGACAGTTGGACCCGAGGAGTTGTGGAGCTATCTGTACCTACCCTTCAGGTAGGATCCGTGGTGGACGATCCTGGAGCTGAGCCATCTGTACCTACCCTTCAGGTAGGAATCGAGGAGGACGTCCCAGGAGCCGCTTGTACTTTCAGTTTCTGTTTTCCCTTTCGAGTTGTACTTTACTTTACAGTTGGGCTTGTATTTCCGGCCCCTTTACTTCAGCACAGTTGTTCTAGTTTTGTGTACTGCTTTACTTCCGCTTGTTACTCTGAGGTGCTTGTTTACTTTATTAAGGCAATGCCTTCCCTTTTTACTGGGATTTTACGCCTTGGTGCTAGTCGCCAGCCCCTGGCCTATGGAAGGCGGGCTTGGGGTAGTCACAGCACGGGCCCCGAGGGCGGGTCGTGACAAATTGGTATCAGAGGCGGTCGGTTCTACCGCAGACTCTGATCTTTTTTCTATGTGAAGCAATATTGTTTAGTGTATTGAGTGTGGTTATCAGTTCAGGGAGTCCAGTGTTGGTGCGGCGGCCGACGTATCTGTACATCAGGACCCTGACTTCTGATTTCCGACTTAATGCACGAAAACACTGATTGCGTGTGTGTTTCCCAAAAGGTTTAAAGTCAGCTCAAACCAGGTCAGCTCACCAGGTATAAATCGTTGACCGTGACACAACTGTTCAGGATGTCACCATGCAGATAGTTAGTTGGAGTTCCGAGAGAGTTCTCGATGATGTCCCACCGAGCAGCGAGACTCCGGTGCAGGGCCCTTTTTCAGTGTTGGCACCTTCGGGTGGTGTACCAGCAGCACCACCACCCGTTAGGTAGCAGATGCCACTAGCTGACGGTGCACGCTAGCAGAGCGTGATGCACGAGTTCCAGCAGTAGAGGCCTCTGAGGATACGAGGCGAGACAGATTTCCCAGGCAGCAGTGGACTGGATGGAGGCGGTTGCTAGAGTTCTACGCCTAGCTTGGATACTAGTAGAGCGGATGATGATCTTAGCTCTTGGTGTTTCCAGTGAGTGACCATGAGGTTGGTATTTATAGTAATGAGGCTTCGGTACGCGAACCGATACCTGGGATAGTACCTACGGGTAGTGCGCCAGCTATGTCACTACCTGTTGGTCAGCAGAGACTCACAGGCTTAGTGCCTTACATATGTTTTAGCACCAGATATCCCTCAAGTTTCGAGGTGAGCCTGACTCGTAGGCGGCTGAGGACTGGCTTGAGGAGGTGGTTGTGAGTTTTCTGGAGCTAATACAGCTTCGACAGTACGACATGTCGGAAGCAGAGCACTCAACGTGTCTTGCCAATCAATCTTGGTACTCGTTGGTTACGTTGTGATCAGTTCTTTAGACTCGAACTTCTGAGAGAAGTGTGTCTAAAGGACATCCGAACCATTACTTTTCCTCAATGCATTCCTACCTATTCTAGGATGCTAGATAGAACCTTTGTGGTTGTGAACGTTAGCAGTGAAAGGCAGGAAACTAGCGCCAGTCTCAGAGACTCGGGCGTGTAAAATGTTTCAGGAGGAGGAAGTGCTAAGGACAGATGAATCTTCCGGGTAGCAGACGTGGAAGCGGAGCTTGGAGAGCAGCATGTGGTGGTGTACATTTCGACATGTTACGACCACCCGACTTAGTAGTCCCCGCCAGGCTCAGGGAGCAGGAGGGCTGGGGAGGAGAGTAGCTGCATTGTAGTCAAGGAGTGTGACCCAGGAGCTCTAAGAATGATTCGGGGTACGAATTATGTCTACTACGTGCTGCCATATCTATAGACATAGGAACCAATCATTCTACCCTTCCACGAATAATGTCCCAGACCTAGAGGTTCCGGGTAAGCCGTAGACTTGACCCTTACGTCTGGAGATACCTTTGGGAGGAGACTCGATAATCACACTTACGCCGACGGTGTGATTTCACCTCGAGGGGAGAGTTTCGGTTGTAATATCTTGGTGGCAGCGTAGAGGCCTTACGACGTTGATCTGGGTATGGTTTTGATTCACAAATCATACCCCAGTTGACTGTTTTAGGCAAACGTCGGAATGGGTTTTCCTTGGTCGGCGAAAAGGAAACCATGGGCAGCACATGTTAAACTCAGGCATAAGAGGGTGTGACCGATAAATCTTGAGTTGGTCAACCCTACCCTTGTGGCAGCAGGAGTTTTGAGTTTCAGTTCTAACCTAAAAAGGGAAACCTCTTGAGTTCGAGGGTGACGAACACGTTCTTATACGGTCTCAACCCGATGAGGTTTCGGAGATGTGGCCGAGGCGGGATGTTATCTCCGAAGTTCGATGGACCCTTTTGATCTTCAGCAGGGTAGGCGAGGAGGTTTACCGCTTGACCCTACCACCTCAGTCGCACCGGGTGCATAATGTCCACCACGTGTCTCAGCTGTGGAGATACGTGTATGTTTCTTCACACGTCATCGACCTCGGGGAGTTGGACATCGATGACAGGGCGACAAGCACATAGGTTCTAGTAGAGAACGAGGATCGACAGGAGCAGGTTCTACGTGAACGGTTTCTTCCTCTGGGGTGCTTCACGGGTAGCACGAGATCTTCAGGTGAGCATATGGGAGCGTAATTCTCAGTTGCGTGCTCAGTACTACTTTGTTTCCCTTAAGTGTGAGTTGAAGCTTTACGGGGACGTAAAGCCCTAAGGTGGGAGTAATGTAAAGACCTGGAAATTTCAAGGAAATTTTTTTGACAATTTTCTTTGGAATTTTACAAGAGCGCAGTTTCAGACGGCACCTGATTCCGAGGTCCGGTGGGCCCGGAATCATCAACCGAAGTTCGTCTCGGGTACGTTCAGTAAACGAATGAGCAGGAATTTCTAACTTATGAACCGGTGCCCGGAATCAAAATTACGAGGGCACCGTTGGAACCATAGCGCCGGTATTTGCTTAGGAACACCTGTTCCAGAGGTGCGTTCTGACGAGGGGTGATGATAAAAATTGTGGAAGATTAATTAATAATTTATCTACGATTTTCATTTTACACTAAGTGTTTTATCCATTGGGTGGAAGTTGGGTAACTCCCATCTTCCCTTTAGAGGTTATGAGGGTGGTGGGCCCACACGAACCCCACCCCCTCATATTCTCTAAACCCCCTTGTCTTCCCCCCTTTAAAAACTCACTTAATTAATGTTATAACTCATGGTTTTTAATTGAGGAGTTATCTAACGTTATTGAAATTCAATCTATTGAATTTCAAAAGACTTAGGTAGTGTTATTAAATAAGTGGAACCTTTTCTTTTATTTGGGTTTTTTTTGGGTTTTTGCTGTGTGGAAGAGAAGGGAGAGCTTTCTTTTCCCTTTGAAGTTCTTCTTCCTCACGATGAACTTCTCCGACGAAGAACGCGGCGACCTTCTTCCACGACGTCGGCCTGCAACGCGTTGGATTTCCTCGACGACACCGCAACGCATCCTCTCCGTGACGTGATTTCCGCGGCGAACCTACGTCCGACGCCGCAACGCACTTTCCGCAACGTGCCTCCCGCGGTGAACCTACGTCCGTCTACCGCGACGCCATAACCGCGATGCCGAAGACGTCTACCTCCGTGACGTCCGACCTCCGCGACGCTCGTCCTTCGCGGATCGTTGACGAGCTTCGCGAGCTTCCTTCGAGGTAGGGGTTGTACCTTTATTCTTAATTTAATTTACGCCTTCGTAAATAAATTATTGGACCGCTTGTTATCATTAACATGGGAGGGGATCGGACCGCACAAACACGGTCGATCCTCCTCCCAAACCTTCTTGTTGGATTTTTACTCGTGGTTCGAAGAAGAGGCGGAGCGGTGCTGTGACACCGCGCTTGGACGCAAGGGGTTCATGGGAGTGCGCAAGATTGACGCGCCACTACGGACGACGAAGGCCGCGGCCGGTTCCGGGCCACGGCGGATTTGAGAAGACCGGCGGCAAACCGGGCCGCCGGTGTCCGAAGACGAAAGGGAACCGGCCGACCAGGTCGGGCCGGCCGGAAGGAAGTCAAATCGGGGGAATTAATTTTCCCCGGTTAGCCTTTAAGGGCCCCCAATTAAATTGGGGGCCGGTTAACATTAGAAGGGGGGGGGGCAGCGCCCTCCCCGTGTCGTCCAGCAGGCCCCCTCATGTGAGGGGGCGGTTTATTTTGAAACTGGCGCGGCACGTGGCGCGCCGCCAGGGGGAAAAACGGGGGGGCGGGGGTCTCACCCCGCGCGCCGCCTGCGCGCCCAGCGCACCGCCGCGCCGCCTCAGCGCACCGCCGCGCGCCCCGCGCGCCGCCAGCCGAACCGGTCGGGCCGGTTCGGGCCGGGTCGGCCCGGACCCCTTCCTTCTCGAACCAGAACGGTTATTTGCCCGTAACTTGAGCTACGGGCCTCCGAATGACGAACCGTCTGCGGCTACGCGATCCTTGGATCGAAACGGTCGTTTCGGTTTAACTCACTCAAAGTTTCGGATTACTTTGGGTTCGGCCGGATTGGTTCGTACACGAAACCAACCGGGCCCTCGGAGCGGAAACGCTCATATCTTGAGCTACGGACGTCCGAATGGCGTGCCGTCAGTTCTCATAAGTTCCTCTTAGTGAGACGATCTTTTGGTATACTCCGCCCGAGGTTTGTATGCAGGTGGAGTACGGCCGGGTTGGTTCGTTCACGAAACCAACCGGGCCCTCGGAGCGGAAACGCTCATATCTTGAGCTCCGGACGTCCGATTGGCGTGCCGTCGACTTTGATGGAATCCTCTAAGTGGGACGGATCTTTTGGCTTACTCCGCTCGAGGTTTGGGTGCCGACGGAGTACGGTCGGGTTGGTTCGTACACGAAACCAACCGGACCCCTGGAACGAAAAAACCAATAACTCACAGACCGGGCGTCCGATTGACGCGCCGTCTGTTGCGATAACTTCCTCTTAATGAGACTGAACTTTTGACATACTCCGCCCGAGTTTTGGATACAGTTGGTGTATGGCCGGGTTGGATCGTATCTGAAATCCCACCGGCCCCTGGAACGGAAAAACTGATATCTTTCAGACAGGACATCCGTTTGACGAACCGTCAGCGGCGTTGGTGATTACGTTGAGTAACGGTACCCTTGAGAATACCCTACGGGAGTTCAGGGTACAGTTGTGATGCGGCCGGGATTGGTTCGCTCACGAAACCAACCGGGCCCCTGGGACGAAAAGGCTAATAACTCACAGACCGGGCGTCCGATCGACGCGCCGTCTGTTGCGTTGTGACCCCTGTGACGAGACGGTCCTTTGAGATACTTCTTTGCGGGACTTGTGATACTTGGAGTATCGACCAGTAGCTCGTGGAGCGGACCCTCCCGGAGACGAGCGTGCAGAGTACGGAGACCGTGTAGCCGGCTGAGACCTGACGACTGCTTGACCGACTCGACTTGGAGTGAGTCGACTAGCCCAGTGGACGGAGCGCCCGGTATTTGGCGGCAGACCCACGGCGGACGGAGCGCCTGGTAGTTGGCAGAAAACCCGCGGTACTCGACAGGAGGAGTACCTCAGTAGGCTATTTGGGCGAGCGCCTGGTATTTGGCGACAGACCCTCAGCGGATGGAGCGCCAGGTAGTTGGCCGCAAACCCGCAGTACTCGACAGGAGGAGTACCTCAGCAGTCATAGGTTAGTGAGCAGTACCTCGGAGTCGTGACAGGACTACTGCACACTTCAGAGACGGGGCTCTTCCGCAGCTACGGTTTCGATAATGAAAATCCTGGTTTGAGCTGAGTCAATGATCTTTGTGTTTCCTCATGATTGAGATGGGTCGCTTGATGACTTAGGTATATGTATGGGCATATACCTGGGTAATGGTTATCCGTTGATTTCATAAACTTGTTATAAACAGTGTGGACTTGTACTGTTATCCTATGTGGATTTATTGTTTACTCTTCTTTGTGGATTGGGTTGTTCTTGGGCTCGGTGTTGGAGCCGAACGGAAATTGGTGACATAGGTATATGTATGGGCATATACCTAATCAATACTGGATGTTACTTCGTGATTGTATCCTTCATGTGGTTTATCCTTTGTGGATTTCGGGAGACCTTCGAGGGTCTCGGGGTCCCTACTGAGTATCTTATACTCACCCCTGCACGGGCTATGCCCGCACTTCGTTGTGTTGGTTGCAGACGACGGACAGCGCTGACTGCGGTTGAGGCTTCCGGAGTAGGTCGGTACCCGGAGGAGGACCACTGAGCGGGACGTGCTCGGAGCGGACAGTTGGACCCGAGGAGTTGTGGAGCTATCTGTACCTACCCTTCAGGTAGGATCCGTGGTGGATGATCCTGGAGCTGAGCCATCTGTACCTACCCTTCAGGTAGGAATCGAGGAGGACGTCCCAGGAGCCGCTTGTACTTTCAGTTGTTGTTTTCCCTTTCGAGTTGTACTTTACTTTACAGTTGGGCTTGTATTTCCAGCCCCTTTACTTCAGCACAGTTGTTCTAGTTTTGTGTACTGCTTTACTTCCGCTTGTTACTCTGAGGTGCTTGTTTACTTTATTAAGGAAATGCCTTCCCTTTTTACTGGGATTTTACGCCTTGGTACTAGTCGCCAGCCCCTGGCCTATGGAAGGCGGGCTTGGGGTAGTCACGGCACGGGCCCCGAGGGCGGGTCGTGACACCCCCCACCCCCCCCCCCCCCCCACCCGCTCCCCTGGACACCCTACCACTACCATGAACACCCCAGACACTCCCCATCCCACTGGACAGCCTTCCCACACCCCGAAACCCCCACCCACCATTGCGCACTACCAAGACAACCCTCCCACCCTCCTAGAAACCCTCCCACTCTTATGGAAAACCTAGAACCCCCCCCCCAACACACACACTAGACAGTCCTCCCACACCCTTGGAACCCCCCCCCCCCCAGTCCCCTGGAAAACCCCCACACCCTTAGGTTTCACCCCATCCCCTGGATAGGCCTCCCACTCTCTTGGACTCCCTCCCACCCCGATGGACGCCCTCCCGTGATAGCCCTCCCACCCTCCTGGACACCCTCCCACCCCCATGGACACCTAGTAAAGCCCCCGCCTCACTGGAAAACCCTCCCACACCATTGGAAACCCCCCACACCATGTACACCCCCCCCCCCCCCCACACACCCACACCCCTTGACATCCCCCACTCCCCTAGATATCCCTCCAACCCTCCTGGACACCCTCCCACCCCCAGGGACACGGTTGACACCCCCACCCCACTGGAAAACCCTCACACACCTTTAGAAACCCCACCACCCCAACCCTTGGACATCCCACCCCCCCCCCCGCCCCACACAAACACCCCTAAACACCCCCTGGACAACCCCCACTCCCTTGGATAGCCCTCCCACCATCATAGACACCCTCTCACCGCCATGGACACCCTAAACACACCCCACCCCAATCGATAGCCCTGACACAACCCCCCCCCCCCCAGACACCCCCACACCCCTAGACACCACCTAGACTCCCCCCTCAACCCTCCAGGATTTCCCCTAGCCCCCTAGACACCCCTCCACCCTATTAGACACCCTCCCACCACCATGGATACCATGGAAACCCCCACACCCCACTGGACATCCCTCCCACTCCCATGTAAACCCCCCCCCCCCCCCCACCGACCCTTATACACCCCAGGACAGCCACCCCCCCTCCCCCCCCCCCCCCACACCCCCTCGCCCCACCCACCCTCTAGGACAACCCCCAGACCCGTGGAAATCCCTTCCACACTCCTGGACTCTGTTCCACCCCCATGGACACCTTGGACACCCACACCCACCCCACTTGTTAGCCCTCCCACACCCCTAGAAATACCCAACCCCCATGACACCCCAACACCACTAGGCACCCCTAGATATCCCCCCCCCCCCACTCCCCTAGGAAGCCCTCCCATCCCCATGGACACGCTAGACACCCCCACCCACTAGAAATCCCTCTAACACCCCTAAACCCCCCCCCCCCCCACCAGCCCACTGGACACCCCCACCCCTAAACCCTAAACAGCCATTGGATAGTCCCCCACCCTCTTGGATAGCCCATTCCCCCTAGACATCCCTCCCACCCCTGGACACCCCCTGTACACCCCTAGACTAGAATCCATACCAGAAAAACAATTAGAACTAGACCAAAACAAGAAGCAAAGAAAAATTAATCATTGACATATATCATTCAAATCATACAATGTCAACTAAAAATCCTAAATCCAACCAAAAATGCTACCAAATACACTTTTTATAATGAAAAATATTCAAAATTACATTTTACACTACAGACAATAAAAAATCCAATTAGACATGTAAAATAATTTGACCATTCCACTTGTAAGTGTTTGACCTCTTGAGCACTTTAGGGTTGAGGGTCATAAAATAGCTACAAATTAAAAGGATATCAGTTAACATTTATAATGAATAAATCAAATGAACTCTTATGGAAATGTTTAAAATGAAATCTTACCAGGTCATTGATCACAAGTGTTCCAGTTGTAATTATTTGATACATAAATCTTATAATATAATATCTGAATTCTATGATGCCTCATTGTTCATTAAAATTTTGTTTAAATGAGTGTGAATTAAAAATATTATTTTAATTTAATACATAAAAAATTACAAATTAGATATGGATATTTACCATTACATGTACATATTTGATCTTGGAACTCCTATTCTATGAGTTTTTTCGAATGTATCCACATCCCCTATTAGAAAATAATATGAATGGAATGAATTTAAAATTCCTTAATGTATATAAAAGTATTAAGAAATTGTAACTTACTTTTCCAACATATTCTTAAAACATCACCGCACATCACCATGGACAGATCATATACAATAATGTGTTTTCTCCCTTGGAAAAAAACACCTAACATCCAATGATCACTGATAAAATAAAATTTAGGGTTAGTAATTTTTTAATGTTAAAATATAATGAACTATTTTCCAGAGATATTTATCATACCTCTCAAAAAAAGTCATCAACCAACACTCTTTGGTTATATTCTGTTCAAATCTATCAGCAATATAAAGAATTATTTATTACTTATCCAATGCATGTGCTTTGGGGGAAATCAAATGTGGGTTCCATGAATCCATATACATCTTTTTTCTCATTCATCTCACACATGTTATAAATATTTTTAATACAAAACATACATAGGTATACATTTTTTAATAAATATAATGCAAGGAAATGGTGTTTAGTCTTACATGGAAAATATTTCCACCACTTTGATACCCAACTTATCTCCAGTAATAAACTCCATGATACCATTTTTTAGAATCCCCACATTTATTCCACATTCACAAACATGAGATTCCATTTGAAACTCATAATTATCTGCCAACAAATTTAAATATCTTGAAAATATATCAAGAGTACATGAATATTTATATATGATTTCATATCCATTTGTCTTGGTTGTTTTATATTCAGTATTTCTTTACCTTGGAAGTATTCCTGTAAAAATATAAATAAAAATATATTACTTTACAAATGGTAAAACAACATTAATAAAAAAAATAGAAGATACAAATATGTACCTCTATGTTAATGAGTCACAGAAGTCTGGATGGCCAAATAAAAAATGGCTGATACTATTTCCAAATGCATTCACCTCATCTATATTTAATGGTACTCAAGATGATCTTTCTATAATATCATGTACATTGACCCTATGATCCTCTACCTATAACTGTTGATGATGAACTTTATCTCCTATACAATACACCAGGCCATAGGAATCTATCTGATGTTTAGGATCATCAACATACAACTCGCAATAAGTAGGATGTTGCGGTAGAGGAGGAGGATAAAAAATGGTGTCTGCAGACTGAGGTGGGGAGTATGAGCTATCAGCAGAGGTGGAGGATAAATAACGGGGTCTCCAGTGGGAGGTGGATGAGTGGGAGATACAGTCTGAAATTATCTTTTCATGTCTTCAAACATAGACCGTTCCAATGAGCTAATATTTTCCTCCATTGTCACATTAATGTTATGAACTTCAGCATCCAAGGATTCTAGTTTTTTTATAAACACCCTGAATGTAATAAGTTGAAGAACGTGTCAACGTGTTTCTTACTGATACACCCATCGAATATCCTCGAACATGAATAAGATGTTCGGGCATTCCCAATGCTGCTAATAAAATATATTTCCTCAGTGCAACTATAAATACCCCTTGTGAGCTCTTCTCATCAAGATAATCTTATATTAATTAATTTAACATTTCCTTAATGATTCAAATTATATAAAGAATATTGTTAACTTAAATAAATATAATAAATATCTTAAAATACACTTATCTATGATTCTTGATTCATCAGAATGATATTTCCCCTTTCTTCCATCTGATCTTTGTTACATTTTTCATGTCAATATGGAGGGGATAAAACCTAAACCTCTCCAGAGCTTGAAGACTCAGCTCTCCGTTTTTGTAATTTTTCCTCTATCATTTGTTCTTCCGATAATTTACACCCTCTCCAAGATAAACTATGAGGGTATACGTTTTTAGATTGGATCTCCTAATGAGATTTCCTTGTTTACTATAAATTACGAATAAAAAATCATTATTAAAACATTAATAAGATCATTTATATAAGAAAGCCTATAAAATTTTACATTGTCCTTATGAAAAATTAATCTTTTCTTCTACTTTCATAAACTATCTCTATGTGTCTTCATCTATGAAAGGATATTTATGACATGGACTGTTATGGCTCCTATGACCAAAAATGAAATCAGATGTGAGGATTTATTTGAAATCCCTCTATCCCCTAGCATCCATCGATATGAATTTCTTCCAAACTCCTATTGTGTCAGGAATATCAAATTTCATCTGATAAAGAAGAGGTAAAACATATTATACTAGAAACATTTAAATAATAGTCAAACAATAGCAAAATATCTTTCCAAAATCGTCTCCCACCACTAAGATATTATTGCTTTTTCCAAACTTATCTAATCATCATACAAAATTATTACTTAGCTCTTACCCTGAGTTGATAAAAAACACATAAAATCATTTTCATTTGGACATCTATGAATATCATTCCCATAAAACTCAATGAGTATCCTCTAGCCCTAGGTACGAGCATGTGATAATTTTGGTAAACGTGTGAACCCACATTTACCAACTCTTGAACTCTTCTTTGTCGAAATGGGAGAACCTGAGGTTGATTGGGGAACATCAAAAGGAGTATGTGAATGTTTCTCCCTAGAGGTATGATAATTATACTCATCTATAGAATCATTTGTTTAATCAGCCGATTGATCTTTCATCATCTTTAAAATAAAAAAACAATCCTTAGTTCACAAATATAAAAATTAAAATATTAAAATACCAATGTAAGTAGAAAATGTAAAATGTAACTAAGTTACGTAATAGTAAATATGGTTAATATGGTAAGAATTTTAAATAATGGTAATGATGGTAAACATGGAAATCATTATAGTGAACTTTACATTCATCAAAATCAATAAATACATATGTTACGTAAATTTAAACTATGGTAAACTATGGTAAACATTATAGACTTGGTAGACATGGTAGACTTGGTAGACATGGTAGACATGGTAAATATGGTAGACATGGTAGACATGGTACACATGGTAGACATGGTAGACATGGTATACATGGTATACATGGTAAAGTAATTTTCATTGAATACAAATAATATATATATAATTTTAGTAATGGTAAACATGATAAACTAAACTAAAAAATTTAAAATGAACACAAACTTCTACTTATTTGTTTAAATATGTGTTTTAATAAAAACAATTACAATATCTAACATTTTATTTAAATAGTAAATGTAAAAAAGAAATAAAAATATGTTACCTCTAATATTAGGAATGTACAAATGGATTGTTTTCCCAAATTCCTTCACTATGATCATTTCCTATGGAACAAACCATGTCATCAATATTCTCATCATTATGTTCTATTAATCTTTCAAAGTAAGTAGGGATCTCACTTAAATCAGCATCTTTATCAAGTTAATCCTCACCAACATATTATTTTTCCCTTTTAAAACAAGAGACCATTGCATATATGATTCATCAACTATATAGAAAATATGTTTTTCATATATTTCCATGATAAAATAATCTGTTGGGTCTTCTAATCTATTCGGATTAACAATGTTTATTCCAAATTCATCATGGCAGACACTGTTGTCACCAATAAACCATTTTCAGTTAAATATTGTTACATAAATTTTAAATTAATCAACCTCCCTGTCACATACATAACTTATTTTAAAGTTATTTTTAATATATTTTCCATTCATCTTTTGTTTTGTGGGTTTCCCAAGCTTTGTTTGGAGGAATGGGTTAGTTTTCATAAATTGTGCCAAACCGTGAGCCCAATTCCCGATTCAAAATAAATTTTGTTCCTTTTATAACACATTAATTTTTCAAAATTTTTTATCCATTAAAATTTCTACTTGGCCTCACCTGACCTATTAACACCAACATTTGAATTTGGGGCCTTTATAAATCCATAATCATGGGGGATTTGGGTTTTTATTTAAGAATTGGGCCAACCCGAACGCCCATTTTCCAGTTTTAAAATTTTTCTTTATGTTTTTAATATCTTATTCATTATAATAAATTTTTTGGTTGTTTTAACTCCCTCTAGGCCCTAAGAAGCCCAGGCGCACTCCCATTTCATTTACCCACTCTTTGGAGCTCGTTTAAATCAAGATTTAGTTGTGAAAGTCATAGGTTTTCTAAAATTGGGCAGATTTGAGGATTTAAGTTATTTCCATCATAACTCTGTCAATTCTTACTCATTTCCCCCATTATAGTTCTTAAATGATCTCATAATCTTATTTAGAACATTACTTAAATGGTTGGATGTTTTAAAATTCAGATTCTAGTGGATTTTGGGTCGTTTTATTCAATATTGTTTTAAATAAGTGTTTCTCTCTTCAATTTCTTCATTCTCCTTAGGGTTTCCTCCCACTTTCATTATGTTCTAAAATGTAAATAAGTTAGGGTTCGAATATATGGTTTGATTTGATGTCTTTTTCGATAAATATTATGTTCTAGGGCTGGATTTATCATCCTTGTGATGCGGTGGTGGTGCGGTTGATGTTTCACACCATGTTTTGAGGGATTCGACAAATTCGGTTGTTGCTTCCATGTGTAAACAATTATCGATGAGTTCTCTTACTGTATTTAGTCATTTTTCATATTCCTAAAATGTTGGGTGTGGTGAAAAAACTATTTATGATTTATTTGGTTAAGTTTTCAATTTTATATTTTCATTTTAACTTGAAATTGGGTGTTTTAATGTGTTACTCGTGGGGTATTATTTGGGTGTATTTTTTAACATATGGAATTGGTTTACTAAATCTTGTTTGGACTTAAAATTCTGGTTAGGTAATGTATTAGTGTCACGTTGGCCTAAAAAGTGTGTTTTTGAATATGTTTTATGTGTAAAAAATTCTTATACTTCTTGAGAGAATTTTATGAAAATGTGTGTTTTCATTTGAATCTTTTGTAATATTATTCAAGGTGATTTTATAAAACATGAATGTGGTTTTATAAATGTCTCGGGGATTCTAATTCTATTTTGGATAAAAATTGGATTGGTTTTTGGTCTTAAATGGTTGTTTTGAAATGGGTTTTGTGTGCAAGATATATTGACACCACTTGGGTTCTTTTTATGAAAATTGAAAACAATTTAGTAGGTCAAACAAATTCGGAAAAGGGTGAATTTGTACTGTTTGGTATGTGTGTTCACCTATTAATGGGTTTTTAAAGGTTAAGTTAGGTTTTAAGATTTCAAAAAAAAATTATAATTTTTTGTAAATTTCTGAAATGTTTTATTAAATTGTGATGTTGGAGCGAAACTTATTTGGGGGTTGTTTCGTGTATGTTTGATGATAAAATTATTTTGAAGGTAATAAGGGTATTATATAACAAGTTAGTAGGCTGTTATGAGAGTTTTAATATATTTTAATGGTTTTATAAAATTGTTTAATGGATTTGTGGAAGTGTTAAGGAAATGTGAAAAGTGTTGTGGGCTATTTTGGTGTGAGTCGTATTTCAAAATCAATCTGAATGAAAAGTGGAATTTTGTTACTTGTGTTGTATTCATGTAGGTTTTTTGGTGAATTTATGATATGGAAATGATATTTTCATGTGAACAGTATATTCATTGACTTGTTGAACTTTTTTGAGCACATAGGGAAAACCTAGATATCTAGGTGGGTGGATGTGTACTAGTATGCTAGTGAATTCGTGGGGTTTGGCCTCATTTTCACTTAGCAATATTGATGCATACAACTCTAAATAAACTATGATGATGATGATTGGGGACCACTAGGTAATGGGTTTGTTCCCTACTAGTGTCTCGTGCAAGAAAGCAAATATTTGGGATGGTTTCTCTCACTGATATATGAGGTACCTGGGACCCACAACTAGCTAGTGCCTAGGGGTTATTTCCCATTGCATGTGCTCACTGGATATTTTGTGCTTACCTTCAGCATATGGTATGAGTGGCTGGAAAATTCAGTATCTATGGTATTTATTTTAAAAAAATTTATTAATTAAATTATCCCACCTAAAAACTATTTTTATTTAATGTTCCATCTTTTAGAAATTTTAACTAGCATCCCATGTTTTTGAAAACATGCATGATTTTGGTCATTAAATGTTTATCAAATGGAATCTATTAGTGGTGGTATCCTATTAGGCTTTGTATCACACCCTAATTACACCCTTGGGTGTAAGTATACTTGGTAATTTTTGTTGTCGCAGGTTGGGTACGGTTTTTAGGTCTAGTGGTTCGGGTTTTTGGCATGTCCTCGGTGGTGAAGTCTTGTGGAGATTGCTTGAGAGTGGTGCCCCTTGCCATGAGGGTTCTTGGGCTATCCTTATTTGGATTTGTACCTTTTTAATGGTCTTCAAACATAGTTTTAACTTATGTAATTCAGTTCTGAAATTTTGTAAAAGACGGTTTCAGTTGAAAAATCCAGATTTGTTTTATTGAGTTTGTTTGTTGTTTAATGTTTATAAAATCAGGTAAATCATTTCCAATTATCATTATATTATAACCGAGTACCTGTGAAAGCCCATTAGGATTGGGAAAGCCCTTCGGGGCTTGGCATGAGCCGAGTTAGGTGCCGGTTTTATGGTGACCAGATCTGGTTTGTGACAAAATGGTATCAAAGGAGGTTCGCTCTATTTGGGTCATGTTATTTGGGGAACAGTCAGGATAGTCTGGAGTTAGTATTGACCGGTCATAGAATTTATGTTATGAGTAGTGTGGATGATCACCACACCTAATTATGGGATTCAAGGTTCCCGGGGAAGTGGAGACCTTTTGAAGACCTTTAGTTTTCTTGATTTAATGATAAGTTGGGGAAATGAAAAGAGAGTTGGGTTAATGGTCTTAGTGAGCTCGCAGGGCCTGGAAATCAATGTAGATCTGAGGATTTTCCATAGAACACTCTATGTTATAGTGAAGTTATTGGAATATGGACACAAACCATATGTCCATGTCACCCACTGAAACTAGTTTCCTCTCAAATTTTCCGGTGTTCTTTAGTTTTGAAATCATGGAACTTTGGTTTTAATGTGACTTTATTTTAAGAAGTGTAACATTTTTATGAAATTATTTTCAAATAAATATTGAATGGTTAGATTTATGAAATGGTGTAACTGAATATTCAGAATTATTTTGAAATGGAAAGTTGTGTGCTTACACCTCTTTTGAAAGCAACAACTATATTGAAGTCGGTTTTGAAAAAGTGTTTCCAATAGAGTTTTATAAACAATTGAAAGGTGTTTTAATGGGATGAGATGTTTTGAAATTGATGTAAATAACTTGAAAGTGAGTTTTCAATGGAATTATTGTGCCTTTTTGAAATGATTTTTTAATGCGGTAATTTGGGTTCGATCTCCTGGTTAGCGGTTTCGAGAAAAATGATGTGTTGGTTGACCGTTTTGGTTTTGAAAAGTGGAAAGAATATTTTCTTTAAACATTGGTATTTCCATGAGTGACCAAATGCATGGGTTTATATGGGATGATGGATGGTTAATTGAATGAATGGATGAGTGTCAGGACGGATATGACGAGGGTGCCCAGTGTTGCACAAAAACATGCATGTGTGAGGCCCATGGGGTACCATTGGTGAATACGCTTACTGTTGAACCATTTTTTCTTTCACGAAATGGTTTTAAAGAAAAAAATGATATCTTTATGAATAGTTTTGGATGGTTTGTATTATGGGTTATGGAAAATGTTGATTTTGTGGGATGTTTTGAGTCCAAGAACCCCACTTGTTTGTATTTTGTTTTGGGTTTCTGTTTGGTCGGTAAGTTGTGTTGAAGGGCCGGTTAGTGGTCTCTTCTAAGGAATGTTTTGGGATGATTTTATGGTGTTTCCTTTAATTTGTTTGGATCTGTTTTGTGGTATATCTTTACAAAAGGACCATCTTGTTTGGGTCCCTAGGTTTAATCATTGGAGAAGGTATGCCCCATTAAGGGTTAGTGCACAACTAAAGTGAAACTCAAATTGTTTCTCCATTGGAAGACCCTCCAGTTGATCAATATAAGGAATCTTTTTCTTGAGATCTTAGATTGAGTATACACCCTTTCCTTACTAGTTTTGAGTATCCTATTGTAGTGGGAGAGTGATCATGGAAGGTTTAAAGATATCTTAGCATCTTAAGTTTCTTGATTTACCGAAGGTGGAAGTGTTCTGGGGTTGTTAGCATGGATGATTATCTGGATGGTGTCTAAGAGGTCCCCTCGGTCCATCATAGTCTCTTCAAAGAAAGAGTTCACAATAAACTAACATTATGTGAAATCTGGTCACAAGAGGATATTGTGGACACTTTCTAAAATTGTGTGTTGTTTGGGGATGTTGTATAAGGTCTCACTACATGCATTGTTTATATCAGTCTCAATGGTCATGTTGGGTGAAACCTTGTGATTCTGTGCACTCAATTGAATTTAAAGGTGAATGTCATGCAATCCTATTAGAGTCTCTTTATGTTGGGATAATTTCTCCCTTGGAAAACTTCAAAATCTTCCATTTTAGAGGAAGGTGATTATAGGTTTTATTTACTTGTATAGTTTATCACTCGAAAAAACAATGTGTGATGTGTGTGCATCTTCATAGCCCTTGGTTCAGAAAAATATCAGAATAGGGTAATGTGAGTTTGGAATTTATTATGTCTGGAAAACTTATATGGGATTGCGGTGTAGTTTTTGGTGTCACCAAAAGAATAATTCTCATTCAGTGGGTTTCCAAAGACTAACTGTGAGGCTGAAGATGCTTCAATCATTTGAGCTCCATCCATAAGTCTCGGAGAGAAGCTGGCTCGTAGTCAGGGGAAATCACAGGGCCATTTAAACCCTTGTACAAAGTCCTATCATAAATTTGAAAGATAAGAAGAGTATAAACCTCTCGTATCTTTATCTTTCTTCTGTTGTTCATGTTGGGTGGGAATATGTGGAGGGCCTTGTACACATGACATCGCCCAATGTCATTCCCTCTCCCTTTGGATTCAATTGAGTCTTTGGAGAATGGATGGAAATTTGGCTAGACAGGCTTAGAACATGGTTTGTGAATGATTAAGAGTGATTGTGTGCCTAGAAGACATGCAAGAATATTGATCAGCACAGTTAGTTCACTGTTTCAGAAACTGTGCGGACTAACCGTGCGACCTTCCCAAATATTGAAATTTTTGGGTTTATCTTTGCCAGCCTATGCTGGTCGGTTAAGATGGTTGGTTCTTATGGGGGGAGAACCGCTATGATTCTCATATATGTTCCTTCAAAAATTCTGAATGGAAGTCTACCCTATATACTAGGGAGTCCGTTCAGGCCTCCCCCTATTAGGGTCCTAATTCTATATCAGAAAAAAATATTGGTAGTCTCTTATGGTGGGGAGCGTATTTGTGTCCCCCCATACCAGTAACATAGATTTATCCATGGTCTTGGCATGGTTTATATAGTCTCGTTCAGAGCTATCTAGCTACCAACATCTTCCTTGAGTAATCATTGGCACTAAAGAGTGCCCAATTCTTTCGTAAAAGTAAGGTAAGTGTAACCATGTTCAAAGATGTTGTTCATTTGGGTGAATTTCTTGAGTCTTGTTCGGATAATGTTTAAAGTGTTTTCCTTTGGGATAAAGTATGAATGTTATTTATCATTTCAAGAAATTGGTTTATGTTTTTGTTGTGAGATTAATCCTTAATTGATCACTGGAGGTGTTTTGGCCTTTGGAGGTAAAACCTGGCAATAGAGTACCTATTGGTTTCTCAGTTGGGTTTGGTTATTGCTTTGACCTTGTGATGCCTTCTGGGGTGGAATGTTTTCAAGGTGGGGATAATTGTAAAATACATAAATTATTTTAAATTTATTTTTAATTTATTTTCTATTCATTCTTTTTTTTTGGGGGTTTCCATAGTTTTTTTTATGAATGGGTGAGTTTTCATGAATTGGGAAAAAAAGTTAGCCCAATTCCAGATTTAAAATAATTATTGTTCCTTATATAACTCATTAATTTTTCACCATTTTTTATCCATTCAAATTTCTACTTGTCCTCCCCGGACCTATTAACACCAACATTTAAATTTGGGGCCTTTATAAATCCATATTCATGGGGGATTTGGGTTTTTATTTAAGAATTGGGCCAACCCGAAAGCCCATTTTCTATTTTAAAATTTTTTCTTTAATTTTTTAATATTTCATTCATTATAATGAATTTTCAGTGATCCTGCATCCCACTCAACCCTAATACGTCCAGGCGTGCTCCCATTTCCTTTCCCCACTCTTTGGATCTTGTTTTCATCACGATTGATTGCTGAGATCCTAAGGGTTTCTAAAATCTGGTAGATTTGTGGATCTAAGTTATTTCCAACATAACTCTCTCAATTATTACTCTTTTCCCCCATTACAGTTCCTACATGGTCTCATAATCCTTTTTAGAACTTACCTTGAATGGTTGGATGTTTTAAAATGCCGATTCCGGTGGATTTTGTGTAGTTTTATTCAATATTGTTTTGAGTAAGTGTTTCTCTCTTCAATTTCTTCGTTCTCCTTATGGTTTACTCTGATATTCATTATGTTCTAAAATTTCCATATGTTATGGTTCAAACAAATGGTTTGACTTGGTGTCTTTTTGGGTTAAATATTGTGGTCTAGGTCTGGATTTATCATCCTTGTGATGCGGTGGTGGTGCAGTCGATGTTTCGCACCAAGTTTTGAGGGATTCGAAACTTTCGGTAGGTGTATCCATGTGTAAACAATTATTGACAAGTTATAATTGTTTATTTAGTCATTTTTCATATTCCTAATATGTTTAGTGTGGTTAAAAAACTATTTATGATTGATTTGGTTATGTGTTCAATTTTATATTTACATTTTATCTTGAATTTGGGTGTTTTAATGTGTTACTCGTGGGTATTATTTTGGAGTATTTTATAACATATGGAATTGGTTTACTAAATATTGTTTGGACATCCAATTCTGGTTTGTTAATTTATTAGTGTCATGTTGGCCTAAAAAGAGTGTTTTTGAATAGGTTTTATGTGTAAAACATTGTTATACTTTCTGAAAGCATTTTATGAAAATGCGTGTTTTCATTTGAATATTTTGTAGTATTATTCATGGTGATTTTATAAAACTTGAAAGGGGTTTTATAAATGTATCTAGGGACTAAAATTCAGTTTTGGATAGTAATTGTTTTGGTTTTTGGTCTTAAATGGTGGTTTTGAAATGGGTTTTGTGTGCAAGATATATTGACACCACTTGGGTTGTTTTTATGAAAATTGAAAATGTTTTAGTTGGTCAAACAAAGTGAGAAAAGGGTGAATTTTTACTGTTTGGTATGTGTGTTCACCTATTAAGGGGTTTTGAAAGGTGAAGTGAGGTTTTAAGATTTCAATCATTTTTATAATGTTTTGTAAATTTCTGAAATGTTTTATTAAATTGTGATGTTGGAGCGAAACTTGTTTGTGGGATGTTTCGTGTAAGTTTGAAGAGAAAATGATTTTTAAGGTAAAAATGGTATTTTGTAACAAGTGAGTGGGCTGTTGTGAGAGTTTTAATATATTGTAATGGTTTTATAAAATTGGTTAATTAATTTTAGGAAGTGTTAATGAAATGTGAAAAGTGTTGTAGGTTATCTTGGTGTGAGTCGGATTTCAAAATCAATCTGAATGAAAAGTGGACTTTTGTAACTTGTGTTGTATACATGGGGGCTGTTTGGTGAATTAATGATATGGAAATGATATTTTAATTTGAACAGTATATTCATTGACCTATTGAACTTGTTTGATCACAAAGGGAAAGCCTAGGTAAGTGGGTAGACATGTACTAGTATGTTATTGAATCCATGGGGTTTGGCCTCAGTTTCACTTAGCAAGATTGACGCTTAAACTCAAACTAAACTATGATGATGATGATGATTGGTGACCACTAGGTCATGAGTATGTTCCCTACAAGTGGATCATGCATGAGAACATATATTTGCGATGGTTACTCTCACGGAGATACGAGGTACATGGGACCCACTTCTAGCTAGTGCCTAGGGGTTATTTCTCATTACTTGTGCTCACTAGATATTTTTTGCATATCATCTGCATAAAGTATGAGAGGATGGAACATTAAGTAGCTATAGTGTTTATTTTAAAAGTTTTTATTCATTAAATTATCCCACCTGAAAACTATTTTTATTTAATGTTGCATATTTTAGAAATTTTAATTAGCATCTCATGTTTTGGAAAAATTACATGCTTTTCGTGATTAAATATTTATCACATGGAATCGATTAGTGGTGGTATCCTATTGGGATTTTTCTCAAACCGTACGTACACCCTTGGGTGTAAGTAGACTTGGTTATTTTTGTTGTCACACGTTCGGTATAGTTTTTAGTTCCAGTGGTTCGGGCTTCTGGCATGTCCTTGGTGGTGAAGTCTTGTGGAGATGGATTGAGGGCGGTGCCCCTTGCTATGAGGGTTCTTGGGATTTCCATATTTGGTTTTATACCTTTCTAATGGTCTTTAAACATAGTTTTAACTTATGTAATTCAGTTCTGAAATTTGGAAAAAGACAGTTTTTGTTGAAAAATCCAAATTTGTTTTATTGAGATTGTTTTTTGTTTAATGTTTATAAAATTGGGTAAATCATTCCCAATAATCATTATATAATTCCTGGGCACTTGTTCCAGCCTATGGGGATTGGGAACGCCCTTCAGGCCTTGGAACGATCTGGGTTTGGTGTCGGTTTGATGCCGCCCAGATCCAGTTCTTGAGACTCCCATATTTCATCAATGACTCTATAATATGCATTTGATGCAGAAATTGGGTTTTTGTCATTATAACTTGAAAAATGCATTGCTTCTGCATACAAAAATACACCACTATTCTGAACGGCACTTCTATTGTTCTGATATTTTGTATGAAATATATATCCATTAATTTCATGCCCTGACCATGTTATCACATTAAAACTTGGACCACCCACTATCCATCTAGATGTCTTTGATTCATCTAATCTACCCAGAAAGGTCTTTTTAAACAATGATAAAAAATTTTTGTTGTTCTCATTCAAATTCCACATTTCGTTCTTCTGTTAATGACATTGTTTCAACTCATTAATATGCAATGTTATAAATGGATGAGCATCAACTATGTTTTTCAAGATGTACAATTCTATATTCTTCATCTGATTACCTGAAAAATATTTGAATTTCAATACACGAATCCCCTTTCCATCATTGATAAATCATTCATGGCGAGATGGAGGCAAACCTATGTGCTCTAATGCAGCTATGTAGCTCGTAAAAAATTCTTCAACCTCCTCAGAAATATAATTTTTAATAATGAAGGCTTTAGGTAAATACAGATTCTTAAAATACCCCTTCAATATTTTCATATTACTTTCAAAAGGATACATCCAAAAAAGATATATATGTCCACAAAGCTTTAGATATCGAACCAGATGAATCATTAAATGCACCATTCTATAAAACAATGGACTAAAATACATTTCTAATTGACAATGTATAGAAATTTCATCATTTTCCAAAATTTTCAAAGCATTCACATCAATCACCTTATTATAAATTGATTTGAAAAAAATAATACAACTTCATTATAATCATTCTGACATGGATGGTCAATATTCAATGTAATAAAACTGGTAGAAGTTGTTTCCTCATGAAGTGACAATCATGAGATTTCATACCAATCAACATCGAATCCATTAATGAGACAAAATTATATACATTTGAATAATAACCTTGAGGAATCTTTATAACATGAATACATTGAAAAAAGATAATTTTCTCCCTCTTGGATAATGTATGATAAGTTGGGGAATGAAATGTTCGACTTCCATTAAGTGTGGGAGAAAACTCCAAAAGCATTCCCATTGATAGTATGTCTAATATTGCATTAAAACTATCTTTTGTCTTTCCTTTAATATCTAATAATGTTCCAATAAAACTGACACATATATTCTTAGCTACATGCATGACATCAATATTATGTTTGACTTAATGATATCACCAATATGGTAGCACAAAAAATATTGACCTTTTCTTCTAAATATGTCTATCAGTACCATATTTTGTGTCTTTCCCAATGTCACATCAAGATTTTGCATCCTCTCAATATAAACATATGGGGATAAATGTTTTGGAGGTATATAATATTCTTTTGATCCATTGAATTCATTTTTTAGTCTTCTATAAGAGTGATCCATATGCAAAAACTTTCGATCAACAATGTATATTTTTTTCCTCACATGATGCAATTGAAAATATGATGTTCGTTGTTCGCAAATTGGACATGCTCTGTGAACCTTAACACTGTATCAAGAAAAATTTCCATATGCTAGGAATTCATTTATATTGAACATAATCACTACATGGAGTTTAAAATATTCCATTTTATGAGAATCATAGACCCTAATATCATCCTCCCATAAAAGTTTCAAATCATCAATCAATGGTGACCTGAAAATGTCAATATCATTTCTGGGATTCTTCAGACCATAGATCATTATACTCAAAAAGACATATTTGTGCTTCCTACAATCTATAGTAGAGAGGTCTTCAATTACCAATAAAATAGGCCATAAACTATGTTTTCTACTGAGGGTTCAGTATGGATTAATTCCATATGTTCAACACCCTAGTCTAAGATTTCAATTTTCATTTCCAAATATAGGACACTGCTCATCAATTTTCTTGCATTGTGGAAATCAGTTGGATGACATATTTTTCCATCAGATTTCTACTCATCAACATTCCATATTAACCTTTTTGCATCATAGGAAATAGAAAATAAACATTTCAAATGATAAATTATAGGAAGATACCAAAATACCTTTGAAAGGAGCTTTGTATTCTTTAGAACAGCTTGTGATTTCTCTTTCATCATATACCATGATGGCCCACATTTTGGAAACTCGAACAAAAATTCATATTCCTTCTTATATATCATATAGTCATTTGGGTAGGCAGGTATTTTCTTGTATCCCAATCCAATTGGGCATAATATTTTTTTGGCCATATAATGTGAATCTGGAAGATTTTCGCCTTTTGAAAGAATGTCTTTCAACAATTGTAGAAGCTTTGTAAATCTTTTTTCACTCCATCCATGATTCTCCATAAGGTTAATCAATCATAACACCATTGAAAAAAATGTAAAATCCATAAAACTATGATAAAATGGTTTTTTCGAATCACCATATAGTTTCACAATTGTTAGTTATATCTCAATTTGTCTGGATGTAAAATCACGAATCATTTCTTCATTTCCTTCAGAGTTACCATCTTGAAAACCATCATTATCAGTAGATCTAACATTCTGTCTAGTTTCACCAAGAAAAATCCAAGGTCTGTAACTCTAATTATTAACATGACCAATTTGATGATCTCTGATCTCTCTACTTTTCAGCTTCTTCATATTCAATCATTTAAGGCATGGATAGAAAAAAATGTCACTTCTTGGAACATTTCATTTAGAAAATTCCAAAAAGGCATCAACACATTCCGCATATTGACTACTCATTTGATGTACCGTAATCCAACTTCAACTCATTATTACCTATAACAAATATCATAATTTCACATCTTGTTAAGATAAGATAAATATATATTTATAGGAATAATATCATAATTTCAATGTAAAAAAAATTGAAATATAAATCAAATCTATGCGTATTTAAAAAATATATGCACGAAAATGATTCTAAAATGAACATATAGTTAGATATAATAGTTTTAAATTAATCATGGATCCTTTCTTCTTATGGTACAAAAAGAATACATCCTTGTGCAACTGGAAACCAAATTAACCCTTCCGTAAAAAGAAATATAAAGTATAAATTTTAAAATATGTATACATTCAATATTAAAAATTACAAATTTCCCAATGATTGGAAACCAACCAGTTATCCCATAAAACCATTGGGATAGAATACCCCAATGGTTTCATACACCATTTTCATGATGGTTGCAACACCCCAAGCTTCTATTGTATGTCTCCCTCTGAACAATACAATAGCGTGCGTTGTACGCAACTTCAAGTTCTAACACACCAAAACCAATCAACCTAGCCATTATGAATTGTAATACCCAATATTTGGAAGTTTATAAATTTTATTTTTCAAAATGTACCTCATTTTTGGATTCAGAATATAATAATTACCTTAGGGTGAATTTTAGGTATTTTTCTGAAAACATTCATTTTTTTGATGAATAGTGAAAACACTCAGTTATAGTTTAAAATCGAATTTTTATTTCAATAATTATTATTTCATTTAAATTTATTTTATGTTAATATAGAAAAATAATACTTATATATGTTCAATTTAATTCATTGGAGTCAATTTATTATAATTTAAGATATATAAAAAATTTGTTGAACTTTTTACCGTCTTTTATCCACCTCCTAGGAGCATTTGCAAATTTACATAAAACATAATTTTACCACTTTTGTGAGTTGAATTTTGAAAATTTGAGAGACACGGTTGATATCAGTAAGTAAAATGTGGTTCAATGAGATGAAAAAAATTTGGTGAATAGTAACTTTTAACTTTTATTTATCGCGTTTAAAAATAAATAGGGTAATTAAAGGTAAAAATGATATTATTATTACCCTAAATCATATCCTAATTCTATTGGATAGGATTTATTAGACCAAGAACAACCTTAGTAATAAAACATGATCCTTTAGGTCCACATGGATTAGATTAGGACATTTATTATTATTTAATTCAAAGAAGAGTTAAAATTGTTAAATTCTTGTTTTTATAACTAAAACATTATTAATATAGGGTTAAATAATATATAAATTCGACTATAAACATTCATTTGAAATATAAAATGATTTCCAAAATAATGGTATTTTATTTATAATTTTTATACATTAAATAATTTAATTTATTAATGACATAATGATGATGTAGTAATTACATTATTAATGAAATATTAAAATAATTGATATTATAAATACCCAAATAAATGTAATTTGAGGTTTTTTTTTGAATTCCGCTAATTTAATAGGTCAACATGACATGTTGAGGAGGGTTAGATGAAATTTTCTAGAATTTATAAGGCTGCTATGAATTTTGGAAAAAAACCAAATAGTGTCAAAATTGAAATAAAAGAGTTTTTAAAAAAATATTATATTATAAATTGATATATGATTCATAAAAATATATGGTTTGACAAAATGACTTATACAATATTATATATATTAATAGTGAACTACTTGGGGTTCTCTTGTCTTGTTATAGTATGTTTGTTAACCATATAATATAAAAATACAAAGAGACATGGAAAATGTCAAACTAATTTACTAAGAGTTAAATATAAAAGATAAGGTTAATATAGTGACCCAAACCTATCTAAAACCTATTGGTTGAGTGTATTTCGACCCACTCACGCCTTATCATTGAAATAAATCAATTGTAAATCATTATAAACTGAATATGAATTTATTATAAAATAATATTTCTAGCATTACCTAAAGTGAAACTCACCTCTCTTATAAAAGGGCACTTCCCATTCTCTCAAATTCAAACATCCCAAGTCATTTTTCCCAGCCAACCCCTGCCCAAATATCCTATCAACTGTCCTCATTTCATCCTAAAGTCCTTCCTTTAGTTATAAGTCCATCCAAATGATCCCCTTTGATCAAATCAACAGGATGAACCCGAAGAAGAGGTAAATATCTCACCACCACTTTTATGTATTTCCTTATTCCACTATATATTTTCTTGTTTTTTCCATTAAAAATTAATAACACCAATTTATTCTATATAAATTGATGTTATTATAAATATGGTACCACTGTAATCATTATTCTATCCATCCATTGAATGACATGTCACCATAAGTGCCTACGTATGGCTTACTGTCTCTACGTCATGGTGTAATTGTTATTCCAAACATTATTATTTGGATTGGTATAATAATGATGTGTAATTAATGTAAATCATAAATATAATATGATAATTATTCTTTATATATGATATACCATCCAATTATATATTATTTTAATATCAAAATAATGATATTGTCACTCGTGCGTACGTATGGATTACCGTCTCCACGAACGCAATGAGATTCATTCCCCATCATATCGATTCAAGACTAATTTTCATTTGATAATTAATCATAATGCTTAAAGACCTAATATCATTCTGTATATGAATAATAAACATCTCATATTTAACAAATATGACTCACATAACAAAGTATATAAAGTAAAATGAATCTGTTAACACCCAAAATGACGATAATACTAAGATATTATTAACAATGCAATGTTAAAAGATCATATATGATATCATATTAATGTATATAATTCTGGAATAATTTAATAACAATTATTTCACCATTATAAAGTATGTTAACCTACACTCAACCATGTAATATTACAAGGTAACAGTTAATTTCACAATCTCTTCATTATCTGAGGTTGTTTTTACGTAAGTATCTATCAGGACCTCTTTATCATCCACATCCATGCTTCATAAAAATGTATTTCAAAACATTTTAACTATATAATAGCCAATGGGTTAAATTCATTTATACCCTTATTTTACCTTATATGTTTTGAAAGATATCTTTCCGTCATTTTCTAAAAAACATACTTTATGACCTTTTCAACAAAATTAAGGTAAGAATGTTTTTTTAACTTATGCAGCAGGTGCAGCTATTTTCCTCTGTTATACCATCGTCAAAGAATCCCTTAAAAACATATAAGAATATTTTAAAAATAAATGTTCTCTTTATAATTATGTGACTCTTAAATGTTTTCAAATTAGAAAGAGATATTTCTCAAAAAAAAAGTTTTTATTTCATCTATGTCAACATCCTTAGTGAGATTTTATGTTTTTTTAAAGTTAATTTATTTTAATACAAAACTTCTATATTTTATTTAATGTTTTGTGATATGTTTGACTGTGGATGTGATATTTTTATACCATTCATGGTTTATGGATAATGTATTGACATTTTTTATGATAATTTTAATGTGAATGTTTATGTTATGTTTAAATAGTTTCATATATGGAATTCATTGGACTTAATAATTGGAGGGTGGATATAGCTCTTTGATGCATCAGTTGGTCTCATAAAACAAACTAGTGTCTTGGCATAAGGCCTTGCCGAAATCATATTTGTAGTTTTGGCACAAGGCCTTGTAAATGTGGTTATGAAAGTCTGGCATTATGGATTCCATCATTATAAAAGTGGATATTGATATTTCATGTGATTATTCGACTACAAGAATATCCATGAGAGTAAGTAAATGGAATTATTTCATCTTTATCATTTCCATATTTTGAAGAAGTTCATGTTTAAAAGTATTTTTTTTACTCTTATACATTGAAATATATGTTTATGCTTATTTATAATAGTTTCCGCTATATTGTTATCCTTAATGGGCATCTGAGATCACCCCTTTCTATGTTTTATTTTTCCAAGGATGAAAAAAATTATATTGTGACTGACCTTTAGTGATACTCTATGGGACCTCAGTGTTGTCTATGGAAACAATGTTGTTGTATTTTTCCATTTTATGATGTAATATAAACCTTCTGAATGAATATAGTACATCCAAGGATACTAAACTAATCAGTCTTTCGAGACATGATCTTTTGTGATCATGCCAACGATACGTAATAATGCACTAAATCTGTGCTTTTGGGGTCGGGGAGTTACATTTGGTATCATAGGATGTTTAGTAAGAAACATTGAAACTGGATTTAGAAAAAATATCATTAGAGCACATTACCCTAAGATAGTCTTTGAGGATTAGTATAGAAGAACATCCAATAATTTAGGTAAAGTATATATTTTGTGTATTTTCTGAGCAATACATTCCTATCTAGATATGAGTAGGTAGAGGCAGCTCTGGAACAGATGTACCTAGGAGTGAAAACTCCGATAAGGAGTTTAGGGCCTTACCTGGAGTGTCCTGTATATGACAATGGGCCTTGCTTAACTCTTGTTTACTACAATCCTGGGAGATATGCTTACGATAATTCACGATTTCATTACAAATCCTTATGAATGATTTATGATTATATAACTCCTCAAAGAAAACATATTTTTGGTTTATGGATTATATCCATAAAACAGTTCAATTAATGTTAAGTATGTTATAAATTTGGAATTATGTATTGAGATTCATAAACTAATCTAGTGTATGCCATTGATTATAAATGGTTCCTAGTGGAAGGAATAAAAACTGTATCAATGCACACACTCTATGTAGGGATTTCCCTCCGGCTCAAGATAATTATAGTGGAACTGGTGACACAACTAGTGTTGATCATCAAATCTCAATACTTGGACAACTCACTCTGGTTATGAATAATATCCTTACACGTATGGAGCACCATGATACCCAATGTGGAAGATCAATTTTATATAATTTCATGAGGAAAAAACCACCAACATTTAATGGGGGTACAAATCCATTAGTATCTGAACAGTGGATAAATTCCATATAGAAAATATTTCACGCCTTAGGGAGTAGCAAAAGGGAAATATTTTCATGGCAGATTAGTGCCTCACTGGAGATGATGATCAGTGGTGGTCATTGATTCAAAGAAAAAAGCTAGATGGTGAAGTATTAAATATGGAATGGAGGGAGTTTGAATAAATTTTCTTAGAAAAATACTTTCGGCATGACCATCGAGCGGATATGGAAAGTCAATTTCTGAGTTTGAAGAAAAAGGAAGATGATAATATTGTAAAGTATGAAGCTAACTTTACAAGGTTATCGAGGCATGAAGCATATTATATATGTAACCCAATAAGTAATTTTAATCATTTCTTTTATGGGTTAAAACCATTTCTCTGTTGATCATTAGTCTCACAATATTTCTCTTCGTATGAAGATATTGTCTCATGTGCTATCAAGAAAGAAAAATAATTCTCTATGTCTTATGACTTTAAATCAATGTAAGAGAAGGAGATATCTGTTGAACACTATGTAAATATAAATATGGGGAATAAGGGAAAAGTTTAATATCTATACTATTGTAAATGTGGGAAGAAACACTCGAGTACTTTTCTAAAGGGGATGAGAGAGTGTTACAAGTGTGGTGAAAAAGTCCACCAACCTCATGATTGCAAGGGGAAGAAAGAGGGTGTTAATGTTGAATGCTACAATTGTATAGAAAGGAGACATTATTAAAATTAATATCCTAATCGTCTTGGTAACATATCTCTAGAAAAGGCCATGGGATCAAGGCCAAACTTATTCTATCACTACTGTTGAGGTTGAAGCACCTAAAGACGTAGTGGTAGGTAATCTAATGTTATCATCAAGTATAACCAATGAATTATTTGATTTTGGATTATCACACTGTTTCATATCTTCCTAGTTTCCTAAGAAAATTAGATATTTACAATTAGATTTAACAAGGGAGTTATCAGTAAAAACTCCTAAGGGAAGTATCAATGCACCCTAGTTTTTTGAATTAGTCCCCATTAAGAAATATAAACGTTATTTATTTTCTGATCTCATAGTCATACCCATGATGGAATTTGATATAATCGTCTGTATGGATTGGATTTTAGACCATGATGCTAAGATTTATTTTAAGAAGAAGGAGGTTACAATTTTTTGTGATGATGATCAAGAACACCTTATCTTTAGAGGAGACACGTCGCCACCTAATTCTTATCTAGATACATCCCCAGTAGCTCATATAAATTCAATTCTTGGGGAGGTTGATAATGAAATAACTATGGGTGTGGAAAAAATTGTTCAAATATAGGATGTACCTATTTTTCAAGAATATGTTGATGTATTTCTAGAGGATTTACCTAGACATCCTCTAGAACGAGAAATTTAATTTTCTATTGACTTAATTCTTGATTCAAGGCTCATATAAAACAATCCTTATAGTATGGCCACTATGTAATTATTGGAACTAAAGAAACAACTAGAATAATTGAGTAATAAGGGATTTATTTTTCCTAGTGTTTCTCCATGGGGAGACCCTGTCCTTTTTGTTAAGAAGAAAGACGGATCTATGAGGTTGTGAATTGACTATAGGGAGATCAATGATATAAAAATAAAGAGAAAGTATCCCTAACATTCAATTAATGAGTTATTCAACCAACTTCATGGAGCTCAATACTTTTCAAAGATTGAACTTATATTGAGATATCATTAGTTGTGTGTGATGAATGAATAGATTCCGAAAACACTGTTTTGAACCAGGTACAGGCATTATGAGTTTACTGTAATGCCTTTTGGATTGACTAATTCACCTTTTGTCTACAAGAATCTAATGAATATTTTTTTCAATGAATATCTTTATGACTTTGTAGTTGTATTTATTGATGATATTTTTGTATACTCCAAAAGCTACGAAGATCTGGAAAATCACAAGCGCATTACTCTAAAGACTCTTAGACGACATGAATTATATGGGAAGTTAAGCAACTGTGAATTCTGGATTCAAGAGATATCCTTTCTTGGCGAAATGTTCTCTGAGTATGGAATATATTTTGTTCCTTCTATGACCATGGAAATCCACGAATGTTCATCACCAATGAGTATAACTAAAGTACACTATTATACTTGATTAGCAGGTTATTATCGGAATTTCGTCCAGAATATTTCCTGATTGTCTAACCCATTAACGACTATCACATGTAAAAGGGATAAATTTATTACAAAAAAAAGAGTCTTATGAATGTTTTGAATAATTAAAGAGATTATTAGTCAATGCTTCTATCTTGACTCTACCATCAGGGAATGATGGGTCTGTTATTTATAGTGATGCATCAAATAACGGACATGGTTATGTCCTTATGCAGAATAATAGTGTTATATAATATGCATCATGATAGATAAAAATTCATGAGAAAAACTACCCTACTCATGAACTTGAGTTAGCAGCTATGATATTTTCTTTTAAGATATGGAGACATTATATTTACGGAGAAAAATGTGTGATATATACCGATCACAAGTGTATGAAGTATATTCCCTCATAGAAATAACTCAACATGAGGAAAAGGAGATGGCTTGAACTACTCAAGGATTGTGATTTCACCATAAACTGCCACCCTAGGAAGGTAAATATGGTGGTAGATTCTTTTACCAGAAAGAATCATGGTGTTTTGAAAAAGTTGAGAGTATAAAAGGATCCTATATACAGAGATAAAGTACTGTTGGACATGGGGATAACCATGGAAGGTGAAACATAAAAACTTTTTCAAATGGTTACCAAGACATATTTTTTAGAAAGGATAAGGAGTTCTCAGACCTATGGTGAAGAGTTTCAAAAAATTTTAAAGCTATCAATGATGGAAGATTGAATGAATTTTTGTATGAAGATAGAATTTTGAAATTTGGGAAGAGACTTTGTGTTCTCGATATACCTTACCTGAAAAGGGAGATTTTGGATGATGCCCATAGTTTCAATTTTACTATACACCTTGGTAGCACTAATATATATAGATATTTGAAGGAACATTTTTGCTGGGACAACATGTAGAGGGAGATTGCTGATTTTTTGTCAAGATGTTTTTTTGTCAACATGTGAAAGCTGGAAGGCAAGATCCTGGAGGAGTCATGAAACCTCTTCCCATACCTGAGTGGAAATGGGATTATATGAAGATGGACATTGAAATGGTGCCACCATATACTCCTATAAGGAACGATGTAATATGGGTCATTGTTGAATGTCTTACCAAGTCATCACATTTTCTTCCTATAAGAGAAGATTTACCACTTGAACATTTAGCAAGACTATATATTAATGAAGTTTCAAGACTTCATGGAGTACCCCCATCAATTGATTCTGATCATGATCCTCGATTTACATCCAGATTCTATAAATGACTTCAGAAGGAATTGGATACTGAACTTCATTTGAGCACTACCTACCACCCTCAAACTGATTGATAATTAGAATATACTATTCAAACCTTAGAAGACATGTTGAGATTTTTCTCACGTTACATTCAAGGTATGTGGGACCAATATTTACCTCTGGTAGAATTTACCTATAACAATAGCTTCCATTCAAGTATTTAGATGGCACAATATGAAGCGTTATATGGAAAGCGATGTCGCCCACCAACCTGTTTTGATGATGTTGGTGAAAGAAAACTCGTAGGCCCAGAACTTGTGGGGAAAATGATGGAAAAGTTGAAGGTAATCCAAAACCAAATCAAGGAATCTCAAAGTAGATATAAGAATTATATTGCTAACTAAAGTAAGGATTTAGAATTTCAGGTAGGAGATCATGTTTTCTTTATGGTATCTCCAGGGAAGGGTGTTATATTTTTCAGTATGAAGGGAATATTATGTCCCAAGTACATCAGGCCTTTTAAAATTCTAGAACGAATTGGGGTTGTAGCATACTGTTTGTAAATTCCTCAAAGTCTATCCAAAGATCACGATGTGTTCCACATATCACTATTGAGAAAATACATTCCTGACTCAATGCATGTACTAACCAATGGGGAAATTGAACTGGAACCTGATCTATCTTATTGTGAAAATCTTGTCAAAATTATTGATACAAGAGATCAAGTGCTCAGAAATCGTACAACTCATCTGGTAAAAGGTTCTATGGAGAAACCAAATGGTGGAAGAGGCAACATGGGATCCCGAGGAACTTATGATGAAGATCCACCCGAGTCATTTTATGCAGTAATATCCTAGAAATTTAGAGGACGAAGTTATTTTAAGGACAAGATATTGTAACACTCAAAGCTTCAATGGTACGTTTCCCTTTGAACAATTCAATAGCTTGTGTTGTACACAACGTCGAGTTCTAACACACCACAACCAATCAAACTAGCCGTTTTTAATAGTAATACCAAAATTTGGAAAATATATAAAATTTATTTTTCAAAATGGACTTCATTTTTGAATTAGGAAAATCGAAATTAACATAGGGTAAATTTTGTGTATTTTTTTGAAAACCGTCATGTTTTGATGAATGGTGAAAAACACTAAGTTATAGTTTAAAACAAACTTTTTATTTCAATAATTACTTATTTTATTTAAATTTATTTTAGGTCAAAATAGATACATAATACCTATATAAGTTCAATGTAATTCATTGGAGTCATTTTACTATTATTTTAGATATATAAAAAATTTATTGAACTTTTTACCGTCTTTTAGCCACCTCCATGGAGCATTTGCAAATTTACATAAAACACAATTTTATCGCTTTTATGAGTTGAATTTCAAAAATCTGAGAAAAAAGGTAGATATCCATAAATAAAATGTGGTTCAGTTAGATGAAAATAAATTTTTTTGAATAGTAACTTTTAACTTTTATTTACCGCGGTTAAAAGTAAATACAGTAATTAAAGGTAAAAATGATATTATTATTACCCTAACACATGTCCAAATTCTATTGGATAAGTTTTATTCGACTGAAAAAAACTTAGTAATAAAATATAGTCTTTTAGGTTAACTTGGATTAGATTAGGACCATTATTAATATTTATTTCAAAGAATAGTTAAAAGTGTTAAATTCACATTTTTATAAATAAAACATTTTTAATATAAAGTTAAACACAATATTAATTCTACTATAAATATTCATTATAAAGATAAAAATATTTCTTAAATAATGTAATTTTATTAATAATTTTTAGACATTAAATGATTTCGTTTATTTATGACACAATGATTACGGAGTAATTACCTTATAAATGAAATATTAAAATAATTGAAATTATAAATACCCAAATAAATGTAATTTGAGACTTTTGAGGAATTAAAAAATCTTATAGTTAAATATGACATGTTAGGGTTGGTTAGGTAAAAAAAATCAATGTAATAATGATGTTATGAATTTAGAAAAAAAATTCCAAATACTGTCAAAATTGACATAACAGAGTTTTAAAACAAATATTATATTATTAATTGATATAATATTCTAAAAAATATAATGTTCAGCTAAATGACTTAGATAATATTATATATATTAATAACGAACCACTTGGGGTTCTCTTGGATTGTTATAGTATGTTTATTAACCATATAATATAAAAATACAAAGAGACATGGTAAATGTCAAACTAATTAGCTAAGATTTAAATATGAAAGATAAGGTTAATATACTGACCCAAACCTATCTAAAACCTATTGGTTGAGTTTATTTCAACCCATTCCCACCTTATAATCGAAATAAATAAATTTGGATCCATTAGAAACCAAATATTAATTTATTATAAAAAATATATTTCTAGCTTTTCCTAAAGTGACCCTCACCTCTATTATAAAAGGTCACTTCCCCTTCTCTCAAATTCACTCCTCCCAAGCCTTTTGGCTCGTCCAACCCCTACCCAAAAACCCTCTAAAATTTCCTCCATTAATATTAGAGGAATTCCATTAGTCATAGAGCCATCCTAAAGATCCCTTTTGATCAAATCAAAAGGAAGAACCCAAAGAAGAGGTAAATATCTCACAATCTCTTTCATGTATTTTCATCTTCCACTTTTTATTTCCTTGTTGTTTATATTATAAAATGATAAATCTAGTTTATTCTATATACTATGATGTTATTATAAATATGCTACTACCATATTCATTATTCTATCCATCCTTTGAATGACATGTCACCATACGTGTGTACGTACGACTTACCGTCTCCACGTCGTGGTGTAATTGTTATTCAATACATTATTATTTTGATGGTTATAATAATGATGTGTAATTGATGTAAAGAATAATTATAACATGATAATTATGTTTTATATATGATATTCCATCCAATTATATATTATTTGAATATCAAAATAATGATATTGTCGCTCATGCGTATGTACGGATTACCGTCTCAATGAACACGATGAGATTCATTACCCATTGAATCTATTCAAGAATAATTTTCAATTGATGATTAAAAATAATGTTTAAATACTTGATATCATTCTGTATATTGATATGATACATCCCATTCATAAAAACTAATACTCACATAAAAAATAATATAACGAAAAACTAATCTGTTAAAACCCGAAACAACGATAATACTAAGATATTATTAACAAAGAAGTGTTAAAAGATCATATATGATATCATATTAATGTATATAATTCTTGTATAATTTGATAAAAATTATTTTACCTTTATATAGTAGGTTAACCAACCCTCTAACAAAGAAAAGCGCAAGGTAAGGGTTAATTTTACAATCTCATTATTATCCGAAGTTTTTTTTATGTAAATATCTTCTGGGACCTCTTTATCATCCGCATCCATTCTTCTTAAAAATGTATTTCAAAATTTTATTACTATTTACTATACAATGGGTTAAATTGATTTATACCGTTATTTGACCTTATATTTTTTGAAAGAATTTTTTCCGTCATTTTCCAATCAAGGTACTTTTTGACCTTTGTGACCAAATTATTGTAAGAATGTTTTTTTAACTTATATGGAAGGTGTGGCTATTTTGCACCATTATAACATCGTCAAATCTTATTTTACATGCTTATAAGAATATTTTTAAAATAATTGTTTTCTTTATAATTATGTGACTCTTAAATTATTTCAAAATATAAAGAGATATTTCTTAAAAAAAGGTTTGGATTTCATCTATGTCAACATCCGTTGATGGATTTTATGTTTTTTGAATTTGATTTATTATGATACAATACTCCCATATTAGATTGAAAGTTTTGTGACATTTTTGATTGTGGATGTGCTATTGTTATATTATTCATGGTATTGGGATAATGTATTGACCTTTATTATTCCTGTTTTAATAAGAATGTTTATGTTTTGTTTAAAACTTTTCATATAAGGAATACATTGGACTTAGTAAGTGATGGGTGGAGCCCGCTATAGCTCCTTGGTGCATCGTTAGGTCTCATGAAAAATACTAGTGTCTTGGAATAAGGCCTCAAAAAAATCATATTTGTAGTCTTGGCACAAGGCCTTGACAATGTGGTTATGAATGTCGGTCATTATACATTCCATCATTATGAATGTTTTTATTGATATTTCATGTGATTATTCAACTAATAGAATATCCATGTGAGTAAGTAATTGAAATTATTTTGATTTTATCATTGCCATATTATGCTGAAGTTCATGTTTAAAAGGCTTTTGTTTTAGTCTTATACATTGCCTTAAATGATAATGGTTATTTATGAAAGATTTGGCAATATTGTTATCCTTACTGAGCATCTGAGCTCAGCCCTTTCTATGTTTTATTTTTACCAGGATGAAAAAATTTATATTATGACTGCCCTGTAGGGATATTCTATGGGACCTCAGTGTTGCCTATGGAAACAATGTTGTTTTAGTTTTCCATTTTATGATGTAATTTAAACCTTATGAATTTCTCTAGTACATCCAAATATACTAAACAAATCAGTCTATCAGGACATGATCTTTTGTGATCATTCCAACGATACGTAATAATGCACCGACTCTGGGCTTCAAGGGTCGGGGCATTACAATGGTCATTGCAATATCCCTATACCAATGATTCTATAGGAACCATTGGTATAGACTACCTGAAGTTAAAATATGCCAATAGTTTCAATGAAACCATTGGGATATATATATATATATCAAGGTTGTGTCCAAGGGGGTAGAGGAATGTTTAGGGGCGGTGGGGGTAGTCCAATAGGGTAGGGGATATCCACGGGGGTAGGTGTTGTCTAAGGTGTCCAAGGGGATAAGGGTGTCCAGGGTGTGGGGGAGTGGTGTCCAAGGGGTAAGCGTGCTGTCTGACACCCTACCAAATTGGAAACCACCCCCAACCCCTTGAACACCCCCTGGACACCCCCTGGACAGCCCCCTACTAAGACTAAAAAACATCCCCACCCATCTGGAAACCCCCACCCCAATTTGACACCACCACCCCTAGATACCCCCTACCCCCTTGGACAGCCAACTCAACCCCTGAACACCACCCCCACCCCAAGGACACCCCCACCCCCAGGACACCCCCACCGCCCTAGACACCACCCCCACCCCCATACCACCATGGAAACCCCCTGGACACCGCAACCCCCTCTGGATAGCCCCCACCACCTAGACTCCCCCCTCCCCCACCACTGGAAACCCACTACCCCCTTGGAAATCCCACTAACCCCCCGGGACACCACCCCCACCCTTGGAATCTCCACCCCCTAGACACCACCCCCCCACCCCTACCTACTTGGACACCATAACCCCCCGGATAGCCCCTCACCCCCAAGACACCCCCACCCCTGGACATCCATGCCCCTGTAGAAAGCCCCTTCACCCCACTAGACACTACCCCATACCCCCTTGAACACCCCCTAGAAACCACCACCCCTTGGACAACACCAACCCCTTTGGACAGCCCCCCCCCCCCCATCACCTAGACACCCCCACCCCCTAGACACCCCCACCCCCTGGACACTCCTACACCATATTAAAACCCACGCACCCACCATGACACCCCTAACCCACCTCCCTGAACACCCCAACCCCCTAGGGAATTCCCTCACACCCCTGGACACCCCTACCCCCTTTGACAGCCCTCACCCCAGGAGACCCCCCCAACCCCCTTGGACTACCACAACCCCCTTCGACAGCCCCCACACAACCTGGGCACCAACCCCCACCCCCTTGGACACCCCATTGACACCCCCACCCCATAGACAACAACCCACTTCCCTTGGACACCCTGCATCCACTTGGATATCCACCCACCACCTTGGACACCCCCTGTACGCACACACACACATGATAGAACATACAAAAATAATAAAATTTCATAATATCACATCCTTGGATTATTTTACCAGAAAATAATTTAGCATGGTATAAATAAACACTATGAAACATTCCATGATAGAAAGAACAAATATAGAAAAATAAAATATCAAAAAATTATTTTAGGGAATCGCGGAAAACAAAAAATGCAAACGAGTCGTGTGAGGTTTACTTGAGTGTTGTGAGTCGACCTGATAGATCTGGTGATAATAATGAATATGAATGAAGCTGAAAAATAAGGCTATAGATCATGACTTCAAGGAATCCTTTCTAGTATTTCCACATGAGAGAGACAAGGCATAGGTCGCCCGATCGAAGAAAACAAAATGACTGAATACCAGGTGCGATAAATCATTTAAAAGATTTATCACATCGGTTATTAAATAAAAAGCGTGATAAAATATTTTTTTATGTTTATAATGTCTTTTATTTCATAACCAACATAGAAAATAATTTTTCATGTTAGTTATTTTGTAACTGATGTGATAGATGGCAATTTATAACATTGGTTCATTTAGAACTGATGTGATAAATTGTTGAGATCTGCTTTATCACTTTGGTTATTTTATAACCGACATAATAAAGCACCCATTTTTGATATGTCACATAGGATATAAAATAATAGACTTAAAAAATTGATTCTAATTGATTTATCACATCAATTATACAAGAACTGATGCGATAAATCATTTTTTACTGCTTCACACATTGGTTATATAGAACCGACTTGAAAAATGCCGATGTGTTAAACATTTTTCCACTACTGGTTATTTATAATTTATTATAATATCAAGTATAATAAATATAACTTTGTTATAAATCAAGATAAATAATCATATATAAACCTAAAATATCATATATGGTCCTATTATATCATTTCCACACAGTTTTATAAATAATTATTTTTTAAATCGTTATTTCCATGTGTAATGTATTTGTTTATTGAATGTTTAGGTTCAAGAAGATTCAATCCTTGGTTCCATATCATATTTATATCATATACATAATTTCAATCATGATATAATTATAATATATTCTCCTTATATACATAATTACAATCATACATGAATAGATGGAATGAGTAATGAATCCAATCGCATTATTAATGTGGTAGTGAAAACACATGAATGTGTTATGTTATGATTTTTTATTGAGTGTATGGATAAGAAGATAAATGATATATTATGAATATAGGACTATAATTATTTCATATATATCATTTATATTCAATATATTCATATTTAAAATCATCCATGTAAAATGGTGTTGAAAATATTGTTACACCGCTATGGAAAAATGTAATTTTTACGTATTAATGGGATTTTTTTTCATTCTATAGGATGTAAAATAGGTTTAAAAATTTTCCGCATATTAATAATAACATATTAGTGTATTTATGATAATGGATTAAAAAAATTTTATGGTTACAATTAATTTATGGTAATTTGATGATCATGTAAATTTTAAATCCTCTGTAAATATAATTAATTATTTCTTTGTGAACCAATTTTTTATTCATTTTAATGGTCACATATAATGAAATTTTAATTATATCATCACCAATAAAATTTATCGAGATAGTTATAATATATAATTGGGTAGTTTTTGATTGTGCTATATGGTTCAATGTGGTTTAATGAAGGCAGAGAATCTGTATCCATTTATATGTGTGAGGTGAGTGAAAAACCCTGAATTTCATTAAAGTAATAAAATTAAATAAATTCATTTTAATTGAAAATTATCCCATTAAAAATTTCCAATAAAAACATTAATCTAGTAAAAATATATTCATATAAGTTTAATTATGAGGATATTTTGATTTTATTGCATTATTTTAACCCAAATATAAAATTTTTCTTTGTTAATTAGTAATTAAATTATCTCTATAGTTGCTACTTGTATTGACTAAAAATGAAATTGGACTCATTAAAAATTTTGGAAACTTTTATTTAAAATATTGAATCCATTTTTCATTATTGTATCTTTTAAAATGGAAGGAAATAATTTAATATGAATACTAAAAAACACACTTTAAAATTATTTTTTGAATATAAATTTTAGGTCTAAAAGTAATTTTATAGTAATATGAAAAACAATTTTATTTCGGAGGGTATAATGTTAATTTCTTTAAAACAATTAAACTAATAAAATTTTAAAACCATCCAAAATTAATTGGTACATTGAAAATAATACAAAATAAATGATTTTTTTCTTAAAAATTCAATATTTTAACTATTTACCCAAATATCATTTTTTAATAAAATAAAGAAGATATATAAATATAATAAAAATTATATGATGATTTAAAAAATAATTTTGTTTTTTTGAAATTCAATTTAAAATATTATATGAAAATAATTATCGTATTTGTGTAAAACACCAATAAATAACTTTTTTTGAATATAGAATATTTTTTATTCATGAAATTTATTTTCTATAAATTTTGTTTTTATTTAATAAGAATTAGTCAATTTATTTTTAATTAATCAAAACCTAACACGTGTATTTCATAATATGTACACTCATATTAATATCCTTTAATTAAATGGATAGGTTATAGTAGTCACATCTATATTATAAAAATCATGCAGTATGTTGTAATACAAATAAATCATGATGTTGTGCATAATGAAATATACGAGTCTTATTATTATTATTATGTAAAAAATTATTAAACATTTACATTCCCCGTGTTAAATAATTTTCATCCAAAAAATATTAACGCATTCAAAAAAGGTTAAATATATGAAAATATCTTGGCTAAAATCCCACATCATAAAAAGGGATAATATGGCATCCATTTAAAATGGGAAGTAGAAAATGTTATGGTTTCATAAAATAATACATAATCGATTAAATACAAAATTACAAAATTATAAGGAATTAAAAATATGTAAATTTGATAGAAAAATAACATCTATCAACCAATATATGGTGATATAGATGATGGACATGGGAATTTTAGTGATAAACAAACTATAAGATTCTATGGGATGAAAATACCATAAATATATTTAAAATGAAGGTAAAATAAAAATGTTTACTTTTCAAGTACCTTTCATTAATTCTAAATGAATATTTTATGATCATGATATATAAAACAAAAAATTATATGTACTTGATTTTATTTAACTTTGTATGGTTTCTTATTTATTGTTTATTTTAATTAGTTTCTGCATCTAATTCAAATGTTTAAAAACAAAGAGGAATTTCATATTAATAAAAATAATAATAATTCACCAATGGAATGTCAGATACATAAAATAAAGACAATGATCTTCACTCAGCATTAAATAAGATGTATAATACATATTAAAATAATAATTGACATTGATAAACATTAATTTGTATGAGTAATACATTAATTCATAAAGAATTAATAATAACACTCATGGAAATTATACATTACTATTACATTTAAATAATAAAAACACTAGGTCAATATAATTTATTTTATGATTAATATACCAATTAATAAATCCTATAAAATAATTTACCCCTAAAATCAGGGAAATAATCAAACTGAACAAATTTATAACAACCATGTTTTCCACTATTGAATAATTATTCATCATAATGGAAAGCACTCAATATTTTATCATTATGTCTATAAATACAATTATTTATTTATTTATTATTTATTATTATGATATACATGGTACGAATTGATATGATTGAAAAATATAAATGTGATTGTAGGTATCGAAGGAAATAAAGAATGTGTTCACAATCAGAATACATCCTATAAAAACCTAAGGGATTTTAAAATCAGATTTAGTAATTGATTTTTATTAGTCTTACTCCATTATCCATGTTTATGTTAATTTTCATTGAAATTTGGTAAATTCATTTACATACCAAACTATGTCATTGCAATTAAAACACTGTACTTCTGATTAATTGTTGTTAGCATTTTTTTTCATGTTACTGATAAACATTCTCTCCAAACTGTTGTAGATAAGCATTACCTTCAAAAATGTTCCAATGTTTTTCATTATATAATTATAAAATCTGGGATATACAATCCATCCCTTCATTCCCTTGTTATTCATAATTTTTTCATGGAACTATGTAGTCACATTATTCTCTTTGTCTATTTTTGAAATATTTGACTTGTATATTTCTTCAATCATCTTGATGGAGCATGATAAAATATTTTCATATGAAGAACGTTTTTATAGATTGTTCCCTTCAAAATATATACAAAATCCCATCAAATAATTGGTCTATTTGGATTACAATGTTATGTATATATTTAAAAAAATATATTTTTATTCATGTAATATTTTTCTCACACTCAGAAACGCAATTCGTATACTTCTATATTATATTGAGAATTTATCTCTATATACTAGCTTGTTTCTCATGAGGAAAGTAATTTTCAATGAATATACCAATAAAAATATTTAATTACATTAACATCATCTCAACCTTCTCATTTCTAATTTGATTCATTAACCACCATTGATAAAAATATTTCTATAAACAATACACTTCCATAATAACATTCATCCTTAAAGTACATCAAAAAACAACAAAATATATATTTAAGTGAATATATCTACTCCTTATGTATTAATGGATTATTTTTCAAATTAATGGTATCATGAACCAAATCGGGATTCCATCCAATCTATCACCCGACCCAACTCGAGACATAGGTCGACAAGAATTTTGGATCCCCATGGTCTGGAAACTAGAACCTGGGTATCAACAATGCACTTTGGTGAATGATTTCTCCCATGAATATAACCATGACCAACCAACAGGGTATGAAAATATCACATAACTAAAACCATAACCATTAATGATACAAACAAATCACACTCAATGTGTTAAAACATAAAACAAATCCAAATTACTATAACCAAAGGTACACAATAGAATCATCCCAAAAAACTCCATGTAATAATAGGGTCTTCATCCTCAAGACACTGCCACCAAATCCTACAAGAAGTAAAACTCTAGAAATAAGATCCACCATCATTGCCATGACACATATTTCCTTTACCTAGGTCATACATTACAATGTACACATACACCCAAATGTATATGTAGGGCCTAATCTAATGTCTAATGGGACTCCAAAATAAATAACGATTCCAAGCTATAACATTATAAGACAAACAAACAGGATAATATTCATTAGAACTTTTGGAAAAAAATTCAAGGGTCATTAAAAATAAATAATTTTAGGGAATATACTTTTAAATGAATCCTTTACTCTAATGAAACATTATTTGAAACCAAAATGTACATAAGTTACTCCTTATACCAAATGTCTACACCACATCACAAATATTATTTCATAAGCGAGAACCATGTACAAACCCTAAATAAAACTAGCACAATATGAACCCTATGAACTTCATACCTCAGTAATGAAAATATTCTAAATAAAACCGATATAATTATAATGTAGGATCCATTATAGGGGATCTCATCCCAAGGTCTTATGATCTCCATATAATAAGCCAACACTATCATCGTTTCTTTGAATGATCCACTAGAAGGTAATGTATCTCAAGATATTGGTTTCTATAGTCATATAAGATGTTTAGTTATTATTTTAATCATAAAACCTAATAGATAAAACTAATCCTTGTCCACAACAAATTAACTAGCATACATGATGTAGTCCTCCCACCTAGAAAACTAGGATTACATATGTTCTCAAATTCTATTTCACATGTCACAGAGAAAATTATTTTCACAAAAAAAAAGACAAGAAGCATAATAACATGAAGAAATAACCATTTTCAAAATTTACATTCTTCTAATGATCAAAACTCACATGGAAACCACCATTTTCCACAAACAAAACTACATTCCATGTCATGCACACACCAAAACCATTTCGAAATACATTATTCACCACTTTTGAAATTCATAAAACCCTTTTAGAAACACAATAATAAGGGAACATATAAAATTCAACCATTTTCATGGTAAAATCTCCTTTGAAATACATACACAAAAACAAAATTCATTTTAAAATTGATTCACATCACTTACACATTCAAAAACCCCAATAAAGGTGCACTAAAAAGTATTCAACATTCATATAAAAACCATTTCCTTTGGAAAACATATCTTTCAACACATTCTCATCTTAAAATCCCTTTGAAAACACTTTCAAACTTTTTCTGCAAGGAATAATAATCTTTCAAGACAAACCACAGTAAAGAACCCATGAAACATAACCATTTACCTTTATAAAACAAATATTCATCACATATGCATATCAAAACCTTTTTAAAATATGTTTTACACTATAAAATTATTTCATAAAACACATTTAATTAACCATGAAAGGAATCCAAAATCATCTAACAATTTAAGATAAAGGGAACACCAACCATAATCATGAAAAATTCTATAGACTGGTTAAAACCCAAAAACTGCACCTCAAGAGGACAAAATAAAGGAAATATGATACAATTACCATCCATATTTGACCAAAAAACACAATATTGAACCTTAATTCTATCATGAAACCCACTAAAAATTTAAAACACAAGGAGGATATTAGGGAAACCCTATAAAAATGGAGAACCCAAGGTAGATATTATTTTCAATATGATTCCTTGATGATACAAGTCCTAAAACACCAATGGATATATTCTCAATAGGTTCATGAAAGAGGGGAGGTAGCTTCACATGGTAAAAATCTTGAATAGAGAGGATTAGGGGAGATTTTTGGGGTTAAATTGAAATAGGTAAAAAGTTAATTTCCCAATTTTTAATAACTATTAAAGATCACAAGGTTTTTCCACATGTATTTCTAAACTATCCAACAATTGTGTGTCCCTCTTTCTCTTAAACAGACAGGCCACACAGTTATCCAACATGGTTTTCCAAACAATGTGGAAACTAGGTTCCCCTCACTATCTGAGTGGAATAAGAGTTCATGGTTTCCTTCAAGATGGATAATGCTTGTGTGGTTGATTGTGTGGACTATATAGTGCTACTGTCCTGAGGTGCTTGGTTTTCTTGGGCTAGCACATAGTTTATGTGAACTACGTTCCAATAGTGTGCCACTTGTTTCTAAGCCCAAAAATCAATGTTCTCTCCAAAAACATTGTGAAACTAAGGAATAAACATGAAACTAAAAATAAACAATAGAAATCCTTAAAATAAAATTATATATTTGATAATTCTACGGACCATGAAAACTATCCACCCCCATAAAGTCACTCCAATGTCCAATTAGAAAAATAGGATACACCTCCTCATTCCAATACTTTTGGTTCCATGTCTAACACTCATCACTACCATTATTCCAAATAATAAAGACCAATAGTATATATTTCCAATAAATAACTATTTATTTAGAATCCAAAATCGAAACTGGACATTCAAACATGGAATAATTTGGATGCAACTCTATCTCTTCCCAATTCAATGCATGAAATAGTTCTGGATTATACATTTTCAAAGGAGAGATGTGGAAGACATCATGAATTTAAATCAACTGAGAATGGAAATCTAACTAGTATTCCAACATAACAACTCTATCTGAAATCCCAAAAGGCATGAATTAACATAGAATATTTTCCCCGGCTTACTAAGATAATAGTGGCCCAACCATCATGCCACAATTTGAAAAACCTGGTCACCCCTAAAGAACATAGGGGATCAGCACCTCTAATCAAAATAATACCTATAGTGACATTATTTTTTCAATAAAAACTTCTTTATCAACATTTCTTTGTCAGACGTTTCCTTCACAAGGTTCAATATTAACAATGAGGTCTCACCAACCACTTCCCAAACAAAATTGAGACCATAATTAAAGACCATAAAGTGACTCAAAAGGAGCCATTTAGAATAAGGATTGGTATCCATTTTTATATAGAAATATAACCATTCACAAATGTCTATCACATGATCCTTTGAAATCCAAAACACATGACCCGATCATGTATTCTGTAAGTCTAATTATCTCACTATGTCTAAACATCCATTTGTTGATGATATTCCATACTCAACTTGATGAGTAACCACATTGAATTTTGATGGTATTCTCAAAATTGTGAGGTAAAACAAGGGTACCTATCTGAAAATTTTTTCTATGGCACACCATGAACAATCACAACCACTATACCCTAAAACTAACTCATCTCATGAAATTTTGTTGAATAAATGATCTGAAAGAAAGGAGTTGATTTAATCAGATGATCAATAACTACCCAAATTTAATTCCTTCCCAAAGGTGTACATGGTAAGCCAAAAATAAAATCATGGGCCATTAAATCCCACTTCTAGTTAGAAATTTGTAATTAATGAAACAATATTAAGGGTTTTGGTGATCTTTTTTGACCTACTAACACCTATAATATCATGGAAGGAAGTCATGTATGCCATGCCTCCTATTTAGACACCAAAACCACTGATGCTCATCACAAAAAATCGTGGTAGAACCAGGATGATCATCCCACTATAACTAGTTTATATTTTGCACCACCATCATCATTTATGAAAATTTAACCACAAAATGACACTTAAATCTCAAAACTCCCACCAGAGGCAATGACCACTCATAAGGAACCTTACCACCAAACATCATCGAACCTGAGCACAACTCATCACCAAGATTCTCTTACCTAATTAATTCTATATGGGAGGATCCAACTGAACACTATCCAAGAACTCAACAATATTTTTATCCTTGGACTCTAAATGCATCTAAGTAAAAAACCCAATCAAAACCCATTCATCACATGACTCTGTCAATTACTACACAGGAAAATTCATGGTAAATGAATTTATCACTACATTAAAATTTAAAGGGATATTAACTATATCAAAGTAAAACATCAAAAATTACTCAACCTAATGATGGTTCCTCTAATTAAATACTTTCTCTGAGAAAATTTCATCAAAAAGTTTATGATCTTAACTAGCCACAGATTTCACCCCAAAATAATGATGACGTAATGTCTTCAGCGAGTGTATCGCCACGACTAACTCAAGGTCACTGGTGGATAATTATTTTCTTGTTCTCAAAGTTTTTCGACAATCAGGTTCCAACACATGTTCAAATTGCATCGGCACATAATCCAAGACGGATACCAGAAGCATAAAAATAGACCACATATCCATTATTATACTTTGGAAAAATCAAAATAGGGGTTTTCTTCAACCACCGCTTAAGATCCTCAAGGAATGTCGGACGTTTTCAGATCCATTCAAACTTCTCCCATTTATGGGTATGTTAATTCATGGATGAGGCAAGATAAGATAATTCCTAGAAAGACCACATAAAACACTCCTCCAAGACAAAAAAACTTCTGATATGAATAGAATTATCTAGATTCTCCCATGAAATCACCACACTAATCATCTCAAGCTCCATTGAAACCCCTCATTCTGAGACCACATGTCCAATAAGCGTCACCTCACAAATATAGAAGTTGCACTTAGTGAAATTTTCATCGACATGATGATCCTAAAGGGTTTTTTTAAAACAATACACAAATGATTATTATGTACCTCCTACGTTTTGGAATAGGCTAGGATGTCATCAACAAATACCATGATGAGCAAGTCATGATACGGATAGAACACACTTTTCATAAGATTTATAAATACCACTGGAGACTTTTTTTCACCCAAAATGCATGAATAAATACTCAATGTGGTTATACCTACTTTACAAAGTTGTTTTTAGAACATCTTCCTCTATAACTCTAATTTACTAATACCTGGAAAGAAAAATGATCATAAAGATCCACCTTCTCTGCTTAAGATGATCACAAATGACATAAATGTGGTGTATGAGTACTTATACATGATTGTTACATCATTCAACATTTGGTACTCAATGAAAACTCAAATAGAACCATCACCCTTTTTCAAAAACAGGAGTGGGGTGACCCACGGTGATATGCTCAGGAAAATGAACCCTTTAGATTCATAATCATCCTATTTTACCATAAATTCCATCAACTTAGTAGGGGATATATAATATAAGAGTGAAGATATATTTGTTCTGTTCTTATGGCCAAATAAATGGTGATCTCCATGCCATGCTCTGATGGAAACCCAAACTATCATCCAAAAATACCTCATAGAACTCATCCACCAAAGGAGGTAATCCATACTAGAAGCCCTTATCATCATCTTCCAACATGAGGGGTGTGATATGGTAAACAGGATTGTCCAATTCCAGAACTAGAGGACCATCAAATCCTATCCATGGATCCCATTCTCCATGAAAAACATATGTACTCTTAATTGGTGTCACTCACCTCTTATAAAAATTGATGTGCACCTAAAAATGCACCATCCAACCCTTACCATGTATCATGTGAAAGTGGTCCATTTTCAAAACCATAAAATCCAATTACATTTTGACCACTAACATAGTGAGAGAATAATATGGACACTGAAACCCTTATCTCTCTTATTACCAAGCGGAGTCACCAAATCTAGTACACATGAAATAAGATGAGTTGAAAACAGTAAAAAACCCAAAATATGGGTTGTTATAAAATAATAAGGGGAACAATTATTAAAAACGTACCAACTAAAGAAGAATAAATAAAAATGTAGACTTAAACTATTCAAGTATCTATATCAAATTCCACTAGTGGTATATACAGAGCATGATGTCTCCTCATCTCTTCCTAATCTCAGAAACCACCACAGACATGCAGCTCTACCACAAACTAACATTGCCCAAAAATGATCCAGAACTACAACCATGACCTTAAAACCAAGAGACTACTATCCTAGTTGGTTTTGGACGTGATGAAATCCCTTTTAAAGATACACATTCACAACCACTATGATATGGTCATGTCATCTTGAAAAATTGATACAACTTCCTCATAGTCCCACATTGTTGGCAATGACTGTTTGGGGATAGAAATGTAGATTGCATTTTCCCTACCTTACCATACTTATGGAACACCTCCAACTCATTTTTTAACGCCATAGATGATGTTATACATGATAGATGGAATAAAATACCACATCCCCTTTTATCATGCTCATCCTGATTCCACTGATTCACAGAATGACTACTGCTACCAACAGATGACATAGCCCCATAGAACCCAAAATTGTCTATATGATCAATTTATACAAACATTACATGATTGGCCACCTCGGAATGGATTTTTATCTTAAAAATATATATTAGATCAGATTTATAGTCGCAACCCCATATCAAAATTTTGAGCCTCCAACTACTCTTTTGAAACCACCTCGGGTGAGAAATAAACAAACTCTATGAAGTGTTCGGAACACTCCGTCATGGTCTGGTCTCCTTGGAAGGGATCTAAGAACACCCAATACCAAGAGAAGGAAAAAAACATAGGGCAATAATTCTCATTGAATACGGACATAAAATACTTCAAACCCATATTATCATGATTTCTTGCTTGCAGTACTGAGTTACACCACATCTGAGTGGGACCTTACAAAATGAAAGTATAACATTTCATCCCAACCATCTCATAAGTATCAGGATTATCAAACATATTCTCATTCATATCAATCCACTACCCTTCTTTAACGTGTTCAATGCTAACCCGAAAATAAGGATGCATGTTTTGGAGGACTTATAATGTTTTTTCATGTCCTAGACAAGGTTCGACTTCACTAACATGAAAAGGATAAGAACCCACTCTTTTTCTTAATTCTTGTATATCCTGAACCATTTCTTATACTAGGCATTGATCAATTAATGAGAGAGAGATATCACTAGGTTCCCATGGATTAACATGAATTCTTAATTATGTCATTTTACTACATTAATAAACAACCATAAGGAATATCCATTAACCCAACCATCTATGCATTTCATAAAAAAAATTCAACAACAATAACAAATCTCAATCACTTATATAAATCAAGACAGAACCACATCCAAAACAATAACAAGCCATACAACTTCACCCCAACCAGGTGTCCATGTACATTCTACAGTTAGTGTGTCTCTCTTGGGTAAGAATTCAAACCAACACTCGACATCCCATGGCTAATTGAGTTCTATCATGAGTTTTATTGTCCAATAACACCACATGTAACTAAAAACACCATCCCTCACAATCCTAGATATGGAATATCAAGACTATTCCCAGGTACTATGACCTAATAGGTTTGAAACATCCTATGATAAGATTTTTTCCAGAACCAATCAATGATGATATTCAATATAATCCTCTACCAGACCTGACAATTGGACCGAAGGGTGTTCCTGATCCACACATGGTGGAAATGAGTGCCAGGTTGTCAGTTATAATATTTTGGGAAAGTTTTATCCCATGAATATAACCACAACCAACCAAAAACAAATAAAAACACAACTCGATAGAAACTATAACCGAAAAATATTCAAAAAAAATCATATTCATCATTTTAATACATAAACCAAATAAATAATACCTCAATAAAAGGGAATCAATAAAACCATCCCAAACCCCTCTATGCCACATGAGGGATATAACCCTTATGCCACCACCATCAACATCTTTGCGGAATGGAAAACTAGCAACTTGATACGACATCACTACTATGAAACATATTTCATTATCTAGGGTTATACATTAAAAATACGCATACTCATATAGGTGTATGTAGGTTGTGATACAAATCTCTGTAATATTCAACCCAAAACAAATATTCCTCGCTAATATACTAGAAGAAAAATTAACATGCATATATTCATAAGACAATTTGGAAACAATTTCAAGAAACATTAAAAGGAAAATATTTTATGCAAAAAAATTTTAATGGAAACCTTTAACCATAAGATAATTTTTTGCAACCATAATGTACACAAGGTCCATAGTATACTAAGAGTCAGTACCACATCCCAAACACCTGGTTATAAGAGAGCACCATAGGAAACCCATAAAGGTAATTATGAAAAGTGTGACCCCAGGAACCTCATAGATCTATGATCAAAATCCTTTATCCAATGCCAATAGTGTTCTTGTGCATGAGCCATTAGAATGGATTCCATCCCAAGGTTTAATGGTATCCATATAATAATCCAATACCTAAAGTGTTTCAATGTATAATACATTATAGGGTAATTCCTCCCATGGTCTAGTGGTCTCTAATAATATCACATTTTTATTTATTTTTGTAATTTTCAATTCTCCAAGTAGAAACATGTCCATTGACCCATTGAATCAACTATCATAGTAGTTGTAGACCCCACCCCACCAGAAAGTTACCTAGGTGTCCTTTTATAATAAAATTCTATTTCAAATGTCACACAAATAATCACTTTCACAAAAACATTCCATGAATTTTGAACACATAAGGAAATCACCATTTTCACATTTTACATTGATCCAATGATAAAATATCACATGAAAACACCCATTTTACATAAACAAAACCACATTCCAATTTATGAGAACACCATAACTATTTTGAAATACGTTTCACACAACATTCATAATTCATGGAACCAATTTAAAAAAACAAGGGAACATATGAAATCCAACCATTTACATGAAAAACACCCTTTCAAATCCACAAACATAAAAAAATAAAAATGCTTCACATAAATTAAAATTTTCATGAACTACATTCACTTGGTAACCTCGAAGTGGTGACTCCCCAATTCCTCTCTCATGATAGGGAAATCTCATGGCTGTAGAATATAGTGGTTGAGGCCTCTGTGCGGCTCTCCGGCATTGTCTCCCCCTATCCCTCTCTTATTTTTTCTCTTTCTTCTTATTTATTCTTTGGTGGGGGACTTGGCACTCACTTGAGTGATGGTCTTCAGATTTTTCCTCCATCTTGGTTCAGTTCATATATCTCGTTGATGGTGTCATCACTTAAATCCCTTGACTGCTCCTTCCCTGCACTAATCTCTCATTCTTCAGCGCCCCTCCAAGGTGGATCCGAAGTGGTGGTAATGGTGAGACTTTGGGATATTCAGTGTGGTGACAGTTGGAATGCCTCATGCGAACTTTTACCGATGTTTTTTCCATTTTTTAGGTGTCTCATTTATTTTTATTTTATTCATAGTGATTTATGTCATGTTTTCATTATGTTTGGGTTTCTTATGATGTTGTATTGATGGAGACGACAATGCGATAATGTTGAGATGATTTTTAATGGTGTTTCAACCTGTCCTGCTTCGTTAGTTTCTCTACTCAAGTTCTGGGACACACCCAATCTCTCTGTGGTAGAGCAGTAAAGTGGACTTCATGGTTTTTTGGGTCATGATATAGAGTTGCGAGTTCAGGGTAATGGAAATCGGTGGCTTGTTTTGGAATTTATGGTCTAAGCATCGTCGGTTGTGAAGGAGGGCATAGTTGTTTCAGAGGATAACATTGAAAAGATGTAGAGGATGATGACTTTGGCGATTTGGTAACGCGATGACAGTGATGGGTATGTCTAGAGACGTGATGATGGTGGTGAACTCACAGATTGATCTAGCTTGTGATCAGGATAGCAACTATGACATTCTTGGGGGAACTAGTGTGGTTTTTGGACTACGAAAACGATCGTAGAACTGGATCAGATCAATTTGATTGATAATGATGATGATATCTCAAAATTCTAGGAGATAGAGGTTTAGTGGAATATGATGATGATTTGGATTGCAGTGTCACTCTCTAGTATAGTGATTATTGGTAGGTGAAGGGAAAGTATGTTCGATGCAAAAGGTGGCTACTCAAGGTAGTCTCTTGACTCGAGATTCACGGGAATCGAGATGATGATGATGATTCTTGAAATTTGTTATTTTAATTGAATACAGTATTGTATTTGGAATGTTTGATTCCCCTCTTATCTTTAAAGCGGGTTTTTGTATTTGAAAAAAATGATTTGATGAGGAAATTCATATTGCACAATAAAGTATCCAACATGGAAAAAAGACCCATTTCCTGTGGAAATTCAATCATTCAACACATATTAACCTTCAAATCCATTTGAAAAAACATTTGTCACCTTTCATAGAATGTATAATACACTTTCATGAAGCACCACAGTAATTTACACAAGAAATATAATGATGTTTCTTTTTAAAATCATTATTTTCCACGTATAAATCTCAAAAGTATTTAAACTCATGATTCCCCCCACAAAAATAGTCCACATGATACGTTTAATCAACAAATAATGCATGCCAAAATCTTCTAATAATGTAAAATCATGGAACCACCTGACTCAAGCTTCAAAATCATCTAGAAAACTAATCAAATACACAACCTTACCTTAAAAATACTATATAAAAGAATGATACAGAAACAAACATCAATATTTTATGCAACAACAAAAGATAGAACCTCCATTAGGTCAACTAATTGGATGAAAATGGAAAACACATTAATAAGAGAAGATAAACCCTAGAATATTCAACAAACCTAGGGAGAGATGTCTTAGTGATGATTACATAACAATATGAGGCTAAAAAAAGCCATGTATTGATGATCAAGTAGTCTTGAGGGAGGGGAGGGAACTTATAGGAATACAAATCCATAATAGGTGTGATTTTTGGTGATTTGGTGGTTAAATATGTAGAATAAACGAAGGTAATTTCAAAAAATTTAATGACATGGATCAGTTTTATGGTTTCCCTAAATGGTTTCCCAAAATTTTTCATCCCTATATGTCCAAAAGGTACAAACCACACCATTGACCATATGGTTTGATAAACCATGTAGAAACCATGTGTCTCTCATTTTCAAAGAGGAGAGAGGCCTCATAATTACCTTAGAGAGGTCGCACACCATTGTGGCTTTCCATGTGTCACACACAATGCTATTATCGCTAGGTGCATGGTGTTCTTGGTTTGGTGCATAGTTTCCCCAAACTGGATGCCAACTGTGTGACGCCAGCTACCAAGCTAAAAAAATCTCATTTTCCTCTAAAACTAACCTAGGAAACTATGGAATAATCAAGGAATAAAAAATAATCAATAAAATACCCCCAAATAAAATAAAATAAATGTGACAAATGGATAGTGGTTTCTGTTAAATAAAATATTCTAATAATAATGATTCATGCTGTGAATAAATAGTTTGTTCGATATGAGAAAGTTTATCATTAATAACATGATTATACCTACCAGATATATTCATAACCATCAAATATTTAACATCATCTATTTTATCATTATAAAAATGTAAATCCCAACATTAATTACAAGTGTGCACAAATTTTTCATTCAATTCATTAAGAATAAATTCTAATCAATTTGATAAACTATATTATCTTGAATCATTAGGAAGAATAGTTTATAATTAAAAATATGATGAAATAAATATCATAAATATTATGTTTATTTATATATAATCATAGAATCATTTTCCTAGTATATTTGGGAATATCTATATTTCATAAAAATATTTCCTAATATTATTATTTATTACTAAGTAGTGTGTTAATAAATTCTCGAATTTTCACAATGAGTGTCTATCTAGGAGTGAATTTTTATTCTCACTCATCATTAAATTGTGGTGAAAAAATTATTACCATATCCACCACTATTAGATTAATAACCACTAGGTGATACAATGACATAGCTAAATAAACATTCTAGTATACAAATATGGATATATTTTATTGGAAACGTACACCATTATTACTTTAGAAAAATATTCATTTATCTTTATATATATACTTGTCCCATGAATCTATCGTTGGTTTATATGATCCAACGTATTTTTCTCAAAATATAAATCGGATTTTATATACTAATTGTACTCTCATGCCAAACATATAACCCATTACTTTAGCATTCCAATATCTTTGATTATATTATTAAATTGGCTATAGTTAAAAGTTTTCTCATCCAATGGCACTGAATATTTTAGTACCATCGAAAAACGTCCTATATTCATGATTATAACATTTAATTTTACAACATTAATGAAAACATAGTATTTATTATGTACCTAAATATTTACTATATTATATCCATTTATATCAATCATATTACACAATATTTATTCATATGGAATGGAAATAAAATTAATGGGTTAGCTCAGATGCACCGTAAGGGAATGTGTATAGTGGAACTTATGATAGAATAAACATTCCATGAATAATATATAAGGAATAAATAAAGATCAATTATTATCATATAATCAATCACATTTGTCTTAAAATAATCCATATATGACATATCTATTTGAATAATCACATTTAATTCAATAACTTAATTTATTATAATTGAATCTATAATTTCTGACATATTAAACCTAAAAATGCATCATAATTCCAAGAAATTTTACATAAATGTTTATGTCCGTTTCCAAACTCCCAATATATGTTTTCTCATTATACCTACTAATTCATAGACTAACTATAAAACATTATTCCCTCCAACCACATAATAATTCCAACGCATTTATCATATGAATAAATAATATAACTAAATCAATGTTCCTTGAAAAATTAATTTACTATATTATATGAACTATCATATGAAATGAAAATAATATTCCCCAAAAAACTAATGTAATACAACTAGATAAATATGGTGGATGTTATCAATAAATTACATCCATACAAAATTATATTGGTCATTAAAGGATATTGGAATATATTAAAATTCTTTTAAAATGTCACTTGAAAAAGTCATAAAGATAAACCCTTATAATTTTGAAATAGGGTTTTTAAAATAAGTATATTTATAAAAAAATTGGATTTTTTATTGTTTCAATAGAATCTTGTAATTTTTTTGAACTATTTAAAGAAAATAGTATTCATGATTTCTTGGAAATCTTGTTTGTGAGGTGTACATTGTAAAAAATATTCCACTCAAAAAATTATCAGTATGTTCCTTATGAAAAACAAAAGGGAATTGAATTACATTTATTCTATACCTAGTCAAATGTGCATAAAATGACATTAAAAATAATTCTAAAACAGTAAAAATATTCATAAAAATTAGTTAAATAAAATATTGATATTGAATAATGTGATTCTCAATTGAATGAAAAAAATATGGTTGCATTCATTCAGACTTTTGAGTACATAGAGAGAGGAAAATTAAAATAAAACATTTAATTTATTCATATAACTGGAGGCTAAAATAAATTTTGGTTTTATGATAGAATCATCAAATTATCCCTCCAATATTAACATTAACATAGAAAACATTTAATGTTGATGAGATTGTGACATAAACTCTTATCTTATGTCTTATATTCTTTATAAGTTATTTAAAATAACATTGTAATAAAAATAAATTTATTAAATTTATATAATTTAATAATATTCTTACTTAAAATATCATATACTATCCAGTTATATCATTTCAACAGTTTTTTATTAATAACTATTTTTAAACCACTGTTTTTAAGTGTTAACTATTACATGTTTCATTTAAGATTTATTTCATTAGTTTTAGTACTTTTGAGTTTCACATGGTTCTATCATCTCAAAAAAAATTATACAAGATATAAAAATCATATATATTCTTTTTACATCCATATAATTAACCTTTAATTGTGTACATGAAAAATTAATCACATCGCTTTGGGGAGGTGGTATTCCACACATATGAATGGGTGATGATATCATTTTTTATTAGACTAAAGGTATGAAGATAAAGGATATATTACATTTCAAGGAAAATAATTATTTCATAAATATAAAATATATTTATTATTATTGTTTTCATAACCATTCATGTTTGGAAGTAATTAAACAAGAATTTTAGTGCAATGTAGGCATAATATTATGTACATATTCATGAGAAAAGTCTTCACATTCAATATGACGGGAAATATCTATAGAAATGTTTTTCCATAATCATAATAACATATAATTTTCTTGATTATACTATATTTTTTTAGTATGGGTGAAATAGATTTATATAATTTAAAAAATTAAATAAATTTTGATGGTTTGGTAAAGATGAGGTCTTTTTCCTTAGTAGGGAACAATTACATCTGTTATTAAGGAACCATAGAATGTTAATTTTTTAATATTATAACCAATTATTAGTATATAAGTATTTCTATAACATAATATGTGGTTTTTTATCAAGGTATATTAAGGTGGTGCAATGAAAAGAGAGGAAGTTTCTGGTTTTATATGTTTGGGTAGGAACACATCTTGAAATATTTAAAGGATTAAATGATTATTAAGGAATAATATTGGATATTTGTCATATATAATATAAAAATACATGAATAATGTTATAGTGTTCTAACTATAATTAAATAATTATAATTCATAAGAATAATTTTGGCCTTCTCACTTAGTTTTAATGTTAATTTATGTGTTTTAACCTTTTTACTGAAGTTGTAAAATATTTACCACAAGAACTATTCATAATGACCAAAAATGTTATTTTAAACAGTTATAAATTTTCAAATTATGGTTAAAAATATTAAATCTATATTTAAATATTTATTCATTTGAAATGGGTGTATAAAAACACCAAATCTCAAGAAAAACTGAGCTTTATAAAAAAACTCTTTTAATGTCTAAAAGGATTTTTATACCATGTTCAAGTATTATATTGATCATAAAGGTATAAATTTAAATACTTTTTAGTAAATAATTTATTTAGTTTTTAATACATTCGAAATCATCATGGGTATTTGAATATACTAGAATATAAAAGATAATGTTATATATAAATCATAGTTTTTATAATTCATCCAAAAATATACCTTAAAATCCCATAAAACCACCTCAAGATAATTTTGTAAATATTATTTAGACATGACGAAATTTTTATACAATTTAATTTATAATAGGGTTATAAATTACTAATAATATAATAACGAAACATGATATAATAGATGCATTAAAGAAACAATATTTCTATTTCATATAATATCATTACTAGAAATGAATATTTATTTACTAATAATTATTCAATAAATTTGAATTTTTCCTGACCATTGTACATATATTTCATAATTTAGTTACTTATATTAATTCCCACAAATCTAATTCCTATTTTATTGTCACGAACCGTACCAATGGGGCCCATGATGAAACTCCCCAAGCCTAGCTCCAATAGCCTAGGGGCTGGTGACTAGTACCAAGTAGGCATATCACTAACATGGGAGGCATTTCCTATCAATCTATATGCATTAACACTTATATGATCCCACAAATACTGAAATGTAAAATTCAGTTAGAAGAAAGTGCATTCATACCACTATCCCAAACAATAGAGTAAGACATAAATATAGAATGTAATGTAAACTGGGCCGGAATACAGGCCCACCAAAAAGAGATTTAAACCCCCAAAGTCTAACATTTAAACAAGGGAAATGGGACTAATTTTTGTAGTCATAGGAACACCTCAGACTGTCTGAAATCATAATGTACCATATGGTCCTTGTCCTGGTGTTGGTGTGCCATGGACTCTGTCGAAAGGTCACTCATCTTCATAAGACATGACACGTGTGGGAAACTCATGTGTAGGGGTGAGTATAACAATAATAAGTAGGACACCCTAAAACCACAAAGAAATCTGCAAAGAAAATATATAGTCAGCTCTACACAAGTATATGTCTACATCATATAACATGAATATCTAGATATACTCAAACTAAGGCCATCATTATAGAGACAAGTCAAAACTACCGCATACCACCACTAGGGATTCATCTCAAAGATTCCATAAAGCACTCATCTGGGAGAATGAATACCTTAGTATGATAGAACATATGAAGTTCATCCAAGATGTAATTTTCATCAGGAACCATCATTAGAGTGTGATATGATGAAATATCTAAGGATAGATACAATATATCAAATGAGGATCAAAGTCAGGGCCATGGGGTGATACACATAACTCTATCTCGATTAACCCACTAAGTAAAGGATCAGAGTCTGGATAGATTAGTGTCTCATATACCATGAACTCTTCCTTGGGCATGAAAAATGAATAGAGGATCGATCATCAGAACTCACATGGGATTCAAACAAACCAATCCAGGAAGTCATAATAAAGGTATCATACTCCAATGAGTAGGAAAGTATAATCACAAACCTTCCTGGAATGATAAAAGAAACCAACATAAATGAAAACTGTCCAATATATGGTAGACCAGGGATTCAATTCATGTAAAAAGGGTTACATGCCATGTAGTTTGTTCACTGACCATGTCCCTTAAACCTGGGTACTACCCATGTTCAATAGACTGTGTCATCAGAACATGTTGTGTAGATAAAGATTGCACATCATGTAGAATGGGTTACATGTTGTGTCCTTCTATCTGTGGTCTTACCATGTATTCTGGTCATGTGCTTGTATACTACTTCAACTCATGTCCACATCCCATGTACTAGTACACTGGGTTGTCCATGCACTTGGTCCTAGCCGAGTCGTGTGGTGGAGTGCATGTCGTGTTTTCAGATAGTGTACTTCACCCCATGTATTTTTCGCTCCTAAGATACTCCCTGAGTCTCATGGAAGGAACTACATGCCATTTTTTGTGGGCCACATTCCATGGGACACCTTTCTACCTCACGAAACACTTAATGCCACTCAATGGTCCCCACACACCATGTAATCTGGAATAAACATTATGTTCTTCATGAATTTCTTGAAATTTTCCTTCTTCCACTGCTAGGAATTAGTTAATCCTCTAGGTCTAATTTTTTTTCTTGAACCTTTTTGAAACACTAGATCTAGGTTCGTCTCATCACTCTAACAATAAATCGATGTGTTTCAGGTCTAAGATCCACATGGAAAACAACTTCAAATCCATCCATTGAAAAAACATCTAAATAATTATATTTATTGAATCACTTCTATATTCATGTCATAATCACCATCTCACCTCTTCTTGGTCATCCCGACACCCGATTTCAAATTTTGTTTAATTTCACCATGAATAGAACGTCAAACAATTATTCATTCACAAAAAATAATGAATGTGAAGAATACATAGAACATTAGGGTAAGAAGAAACACACATAAGGAAAAAAACCCGAGAAATATTCCTCAACCATTGTTCATTTCGGTCTCGTTCTGATCCATTAGCATAATCATGAATCAAATGATAATAATTAACCCCTTAAATCTTATAATCAAATAACATCCAGGAAGAAAAATTGAACCATGATGCAACATGTTTTTTGGTTGATCTGCATTCTTCATTGAGTCTAAATGTAGCAAAAGAAATCATAAATAACAATGCTCTGCCTTTGGGATGAATCAATCATTTTCAAATATTGATTTTCATTGGTGATCCTTCAAGAAGGATCTCTGATCCATAAGTTCATCATTGTTAGCAGATAAGAGAAGTCTCTAAGGTTCTCTTCAGAGGCTCCACGGAATTTCAGGGTTATGATTATAACCATGTAACCCTAACAACCTATTAATTAAAAATAGACAACCTCAGTACATTGAAGCATCGATGTAATGGTAAAATAAAATAAATTCACAATTTATTTAATTTATTAAAACATGGAAAACTAATTCTCATAGTTGACCTATGTCGGCCAATTTTAGGTCACTCCTAGGGTAAACTCACTTCTCCCGACACAACGGTTCCCTATTATTTATGATATGGGAACCCATTAAAAAGTAATTAAACTTTTTCTAGAAAAAACATGCGTGCATGCTATTTAATATATTTTAACATATCATAAACATTTATTTCAGGATCCCGGGGCCTTAGAATCACACAATGTATGATGTCTAGTCTTGAATTAAGTTCATATAATATTTAGATTCAATGCATAGAATATTCGAGACATTAATTTCTCCCCAACATAGGTATTTACGTCCCCAAAAAAGCCAAAACAAGGCTACATAGAAAGATGTGAGTACTCTCCCTGAAGATGAACCTCCATCTCTCACGTTCTTTTCTAGAGATTCATGTCCTGCCATCAGACACACACTATGGGAATCTCTTGATCATTAAGGATCCTACCCATCTGATCCTCAATCTCCACTTGTAAATTAGAAAAAGTCACTCCATCCTTGATGTCCATCTCTCCCTAGTTGATGATGTGCAATGGATCATTCATGCACCACATCAGGTGCGACATGGGGAAGATTTTTTGTACTTGTAGAAACTATGGGGGTAGAGCAAGGACGAACACCATCTCACCAAACTATGTAGTATCTAAAAAGTTCTGATGAACCTCAAACAGAACCTGTAGCCCTAGCCAAATCACTCCAACCCATGTTTAGTTTATACCTAAAAGAAAACATGGTCTTATTCTGTGAACATCGAGGGCCTCCAGCTCCTGTTAACATACCACTTCTGCTAGACTTGTGCAGTCATCACCCTCTCCATTCTAATCTACTACATCTCGGTGATAGATCACACTGACTCTAGGCCCATGTTTATTGACTCTCCTAGGCCAATTTAACAAAGTGGGGATTTGTAGGGTCACCCATACAAGGCCTCGAATGGTGTCATAAAAATTATGGAATCGTAGCTGTTATTTTACACAAACTCCTCCAGTTAAAGGTTATCCTCTTATATATGACCAAATTCAAACATGGAAGCCTTCATCATGTCCTCCAGAACCTCAATGGTCCACTCAATATGGACATCTTTCAAGGGATGAAATTCCATGCTCAAGCGCAACTAATTCCTAAACACCTCCTGCAATCCCCTCCACAATTTGGATGAAAAAAGAGAATCATGATCCAAAACAATCTTCGATTCCAATCCATTAATACAAACTATCTCCTACATGTAGAGGAATCCCGATACCTGTACTGAAATTCAATCACATATATCTTAGTAGTGGGACATCATGGTGAGTAATTCAATGATAACCTATATGGAATCGTGTCCCGTGTAAGTATGTGGTAAACCCGTAATAATATCTCGGGATATCCCATCCCACATCCACATTGGAACCTCAAGGGGTTAAGTTAAACTCGTTAGTGTTTGGTGCTCATCCTTCACTTACTAGAAAGTAGGCATCAACTGACGAAATCTGAAACTGCCTTATTCATTCATGGAAACCATAACTAGAATTGAAGTTACTGGTATAGCATTGGAACACCTAGGTGTACGGACAAAGGGGTGTATGAAACACCCTTAGACCTCAACCCATAACACCACTAGTATGACCATACATCCTCTAAAAGGAATGACGTTCTTCCCACCATTATAATATCCATCATTAAAATGTTCTATGGATATATGAGAGTGTAGAGCTTCACACTCAATATCTTTTAGTTGCACCCCCCCACACTCAATGTATGAGTGTAGGGGTAACATTCATTGACTATATGTATGATTCTCCATTTCCATCCAAGCTGGATAATTGTAATGTGACCAACTGATTTGATTCCTCATCTAGAATTTTTGCCCATGATCTTATGTTATGAGCATCTTCCGCCATGTTCCCCTTCCTAGTAGTATTGACAATGTCAAAGTTATTATCCTAGAGGAACTCTACCAACTTCATGTATCTCAATTTTATATCCTTCTCAATGAATATATACTTGAGACTATTTTCATCATAGTAGATGATAAATTGCTCGCACATTTTGTAGTATCACCACATCATCAATGAAATGATTACCACTGCCAACTCATGATCATTGGTCATGTAGATCTTCTCATGTGGTCTCAAATGGCATGAACCATAGGTAAACACTACTTACCTATGCATTAAAACACAACCAAGTGTAGTCCCTAATTTTAAGCATAACACTATGTACTTGACACTATCCTTTGACAATCCCATATTTGGGCCACTCATCAAACTATTACTCAACTACTGAAAATTCATCCGGCACAACTATTTCCACATGAAAATTTTCCCCTTGTGTGCCAAAGATATCATAGGTACTGGTATCTTGGATAAATAATGTAAGTATATCTAGAAATATCAAACCATCCGAGGGAAGATCCATACATATATCATTCTCCAAGGTGGCACACATCATAAGAATGCCTCGACTATGGCCAGGCCTGTTGCCACTCCATCCACCGAGATAACATGTCCCTGAAAGTGTACCTCTAGAATCCAAAACTAGTACTTAGAGAGCTTCCCATGAATCATGGTCTCCCAGAGTATGTCCAAAACCATCCTTGTGTTTCTCGTGTCCTCCTCTTTAGATGTTTAGTACACAATGATACTGTCGATAAAGACTACAAAAATCGGTCTAAGTGTGTCTTGAATATCCAATTCATGTTTCCCACGAAAACTAATAGGGCATTTATCATGCCAAATAGAATCATCATGTACTCATAGTGACTATAGTGGCTTTTAATATCATATTTTTTATATCCTCACCCATTACTCGTAGCTGGTGATAGCTGGATCTGAGGTCAACATTTAACAACCATCGTGTCCCAATTAACATATCATAGTTTTCATCAATCATCAGATGTGGACACATATTCTTCATAGTCAACTGATTCAAGAACTGGTAGTCAACACAAAACATCAAGCTCCAATAATCCTTACTATAAACTATACTGGGTCCTCCCATTATGAAATATTTGTCCTCACAAATCAATTACTTTGAAAATCCTACATCTGCACCCACAGCTTACAAAGCACTACAAGATCCATCTGATATAGTGGTGCTAATATCATTTCCATACTGGGGTGTAGATTGATGCATAATTCTATCTCCTGGTTGGGAGTTAATCCTATAACATCCTCTAGAAAGACATACTCATAGTCCACCACAATCTCATAGAACTGTAAACTCATAACATCTACTTCTCTGAGGATTAAAATATCCAACTAATGATTAATCTGGTTAACCATTCTATGGATGATTCCATCCATTTCTCCTTGGGATTCCTTTTCAATTCCAAAGGAAACCCTCATTAAAATGTTTCATACACACTGCACCCTTTAATAAAAAAATTCAATCTCTTAATGGACCAATGATAGCCAATCCATACCAAGGATGATGTCATAAGGGCTTGATGCTCCCACCAAGAGGTTCCAACAGAAAATCTTTCCTCCAAGGGTAAGGTACTATTATCATCAAAGATGTGTTATCATCAATTCTTCTCATGTAGGTGTCCCCATGCATAAGGGTTGATCTAAATTTCAACATGAATATCAAGGACTCACACAAAATATGTGGTGAGGAAGGAATGACTTGAACATATGTCTATCAGTAGAAAAAACGTATAAAATTCATTGATCTTACCAGGAATCATTCTTGGATCCCCTCGGTCATATGCCTTTCCCATGTGAAGCTATCCTCATCCATGTCCTTCTCCTCCCTAATCTTTTCCTATAACTCCAAGGGGTGTTGATGGTAACAATTCAAAACGTTAACCATCACCTATGTCTCTCCTAGTTCCTCTTCCATGTCTACATCCCTATGCATCTACTTGATCATGCCATTGAATATTCCATGGTTGTCCATCCATCTTATCCTTATCATTAGCATGAAGGGTTGGACAATATTAGCATCGCCTCTCTATAGGATGACTAGATCCACCAAGTGCACCATAAACTATAGATCCTATGTCATGCGACCTCCCCATGAAACCTATCCAAAGTCAGGATCCCTAGGACTGATGTCGGCTTCATACTCCCAATGTATCATCACCTGTACAACAAAAAATTATAGTCATTGGATGTATATAAATATACAAGATTATTTCAATTGAAAAAGCTCACTCATGCACCCAATTATAAGATGAAATTAATAGAGGGACTATACTAGCTCAGATGTCCTTGTGGAAGCCTCACATGAAGGTCTAAGCAATGAGGTACTTGTATCTGACCATATAAATAGAGTATTTAGATAGGCTGTTTAGCCATGATAAATATTAAACTACCATCCTTCTCTCTTAATATAGCTAAATAAACTCTTGTATACACACAACTCTCAATATACTGTTGAATAAACCTCTCAGACGAGGCACCCAAACTCTCTCGACAAAATATTTTCCTCATCATGAATTTGTAAATCCAAACTATAACATTGTTTTGTTGATCCTTGTATATGGATCTCCACTAGGACCACCATCCAATCTAATTGTTCCCTCACTAGACGAAAAATGTATCTCACCACCTCAAGCTAGTCTCAAGCTGCCTGAAGGTTGGGATCACCTCATAACCCGAGGGGGACTGTCTCCAGAAATCAAGAAGTTCTCTAATCCTGCGATCTTCATATACTAGAACCGTGGATACAACACATTATTCCATATTTAGTGGTATAGTTGGTGCACCACATGGAGGTAACATATGGGAAATTTCTCCTTTTACTAAAGCCTCATCACTTAGGGGGCCATCATCATGATAGAGCTATTGAATCCAATATGGTATGCATCGTAGAGGAATCATATAAGGAAAAAATAGGTACCATGGTCAATATGTATATCGGGATATCTGGCTCAAGATGGACATGGAAAAATAAACCATTTCGATATGAAGCATGTACCATTGTTTTTTCATAAATCAGTGTTCTCATATACTGAGACGATGAGAAGTTTATCAGAGTCCTATTGTTAGGATATGTCGGCTACCACAACAACACTGGAGTCCCTAGTTGGAAAGTTGATCTCAAAATAGTCGACAATTTTTTCCCAATCCAATCTCACATACTCTCATTCCTAATTTAGAACTGATCTCTCTAATACCAATATATCACAACCCATCTAAGTTGGTCCCATGCCACGAATCCCCAAGACTGCCTTCAATAGGCTAGGTGTTGTTGAGTAGCACTGAGTAGGGATATCACTAATATGTATGGAACTTCCATTGTACCTATACACACACACCCACACACACATATCCATGAATTTTTTTTTGAAATGTAATAACCACTAGAAAAAAATACATGAATATCCCGATCCCAATCAATGGAGTATGACATAACTAAATTGAGTAAAGTAAACTGGGTCTGAATACAAGACCACCAAATGAAGACTAAGATCCCTAAACTATAACCTGTATATGAGGGACAAGGACTACTTTTTGTTGTCGTACAAACTCATCCTCCAATCTAATTAAACAAAGTATCTTCTTGTACTTGTCATTGTTCTGGTCTACCTAGGACTCCATCGAAAGGTCGATCATCTATAAAAGACAAAACACGTGTCGTAAAAGCCCGCGCAAGTGGGAGTATAACAATACTCTATGGGACACCCAAAAACTACAAATCATTGCAGAAAGGAAAGATACAGTCATATCTACACAAGTATATGTGTATAGTATATAACAAGAATACCTAGATCTACTAAAAAAAATACACACGATCTATAGGTAAGTCACAACTACCACAAACCGCCACTAGGTATTTAGCATGAAGATTCCACAAAGTACTCATCTGGGATAACACACTCCTATGTATGATAGTACTGATGACATCCGAACGAAAAGTATTATTTGTTTGGAACCATCCTGAGAGAGATATATGCTGAAAAATCATAAGACTAATATAATACATAAAATGAGGATCATAGACATGGCCTTGGGGTTATACCACTAACTTAATCTGGGTTAATCCCCTATGTAGAGGAACACTGTTCGGTAAGATTAGTGAGGACAATTCCAAGAACTCCACCTAGGGAATGAAGAATAAATTGAGGATCCCACACTGGGTGTCACAAGGGATTCCAACCAATCTATCCATGATGTCATGCTAAAGTGATCATACTTATATGAGTATGAAACATTACCCACTAACCTTTACGGAAATGATCGAGGGAACGATCCCCAACAAAACATGTCCATGATACATTTGAAAAGAGAATAATTCCATGTAAAAAAGGGTTCATGTAATGTAGTAGGGTCATACTCCATGTCCCCTAACCACGAGTGACACTCATGTTCAATGGCCAATGTCATCAAAACATGTCATGTAAAAAGTAGTACCCGGTGTGTAGAATGGGTCACACACAATGTCCTTCTGTCCAGGGTAATCACATGTATTCTAGTCATGTTCCATTACATAGCTTCAACCTGTGTTCACTTCCCATGTACCAATACATGGGGTAGTCTATGTACTCAATCCTGGTGAGTCGTGTTGTGGAGTACATGTTGTGTTGTTAGGCCATGTACTCCACCCCATGTTCGATTATCTCCTCAGATACACGCCGAGTCTTGGGGAAGGGCCCACATGCCATGTGATAGGATTCACACACCGTGTGACACCTTTCTGCCTCCCGAAAACCTAGCCAATGCTCAGTAGGTCCCAAAAATAGTGTAATATAGATTAAAAACTGTGTTTATCATGAATTTTCAAAAACCATAATTCTTCCCCTGCATGGCTTGGTTGATTATTTTGGTCTTGTTTTAGTGCTCAATATGTCATGAAACTCATGATTCGGGTTCTTCACAACACCCCAAAACTGAATTGAGGTATTTGGGGTATTTTATTGGCACAGAAAACAGGTTTAAATCGATCTGAAAAAAACCGCTTGAAGAATGATATCTCTTGAATTGCTTCAGTCTGTCCATCTCTATAACTGTTGCACTATATCTATGTCATTGCGATTATGGATCCTTGATTTCAAATTATTGTGCGAATAATCAAATGTGAAGAAGTAATTTATTAAAAAATCACAAAGAATGCGAAGAATGTGTGGATCAGGTGGGGAAGAAGAAATATGCATAAGGAAATAATCTCGAGGAATGTACCTTGACCATTGTTCATTTTGGTCTCGATCCATTCTGTTAGAATGAATAATAATAAAATGATAATAATAATCCTCATAAATTACACAATAAAATATCATCATGTAAGAATAATTGAATTGCAGGTCAACATATTCATTGGTGGATCCACATTCATAGTTGAGTCAAAGAATGTGGAAAAAAACTGAAATAAAAACCCCCTACCTTAGAGTTGGATCAACTATTGTCCAGGATTGACTTTCATTGTTGATCTTTCATGAATGATCTCTAATCCATAAGTTTGCCGTAATTTTCCATCGATGGATGTCTCGAAGGTCCTCTATAGAGGATCCATGGAAATACAACGTTATGATTCTAACCTTGGTGCATTATCTAATTATTTATTAAAATTATACCACATCGCTTCATCGTTGCATTTATGTTACACTAAAATAAAATAAATTCAAATTATATTTTATTTATTAAATTTCCAAAAATTGCTTTTTAGAGTTGATCTATGTTGGTTGATGTTAGGTCACACCTAGGGTAAACTAACTGATATGAATATAATAAAGGCCTCATATTTCTAATCCAGGTACCCGTTTAGATTTTATTCCACTTATTCTGGAAAAACTTTTGTGTATAATATTTAATATATTTTAATATATTACAAAAATGTATTCAAACACCCCATGACTCAGAATCCAATGCAATCCCAACACATTGTCTCGAATTAATACCATATAATATTTAAAAATAATACATGTTAAATATATGAAAATACAGTTATAACTAGAATATGTAATTAAAAATATTTATACAATATAGTGAAATTAAATTAAAGCTCAGTATTTTATGTCATGAATTTTATTTTGATAATAATTAATTAAATTTAAAATTATATGGTTAAACATTCCACTCATCCACATATTGAAATACTATCCTCATAATTTTATCTCCAACATAAAATGTTAAATATTTGAAATTGCTATTTTTTAAATCGCAAATTGTACAAAGGGATAATAAAAAATTAAATAAAATGTGGATGTGGGAAATATAAATGTAATATAAAATAGAATATAATCAGGCCCCAATATATAGAATATATTGGTGTGAATATAAAATATTGACATGGAGAAGATATAGAAAATCAATGGGAAAACATATATTTATATAAAACATGTTCATGAGAATGTTAATAATAAAAATTCCTAAATCAATGAGTAGTGAAAAGATAAACAATCAATCATAAATGAATTTCAAAGAATAATTATTTATCTAATGAAAATTTTAAAAAATTTAGGGATTTTTTACTAAAAATATATATAAAATGAGTAAATATACTTTATTTATTTTAAAATTATAATATTTATTTTAGTTTTTTAATAATATTCTACATATAATTCATACGATTAAATAATAAGAAGAAAACTTCATGAATTAATCACAAAAATCATCTTTTAATGTATCATAATATACTTAAAAGAATGAAAATTTATTTCAATAATTTTTAAAAACATATTAGTGTAAAATAAAATAGTATTCAAAATGAACTGATCTTTGCGTAAAGATGTAAGACATTAATTACTAAAACATGAATAATAAAACTCATTGGATTGATACAATTCTCTTAACATTAAAATATAAAACCACTAGTTCAAAATAGGTTATTCAATTCTTAATATATTACATCAAAAAATGACAAATCTAATTGATCCCCTTAAATTAGGGCTATTATTAATTCCAAACATGGGTACAATAAACATGTTTTCAACTAGGGAATAGCTCAACATATTAAATTACTGTAATCAATATATTCAATTTATAAATATTTTCCAATTAGGTGTATTGATTTCAAATTATTCAATCACTAAATTATTGGGTGATTCAATGTTGATATAAAATAGAAAAGTGTCTATTGGTCTAGAATAAAATAAATTATTATATTTTTATCAATCTTAATAATATAATAATATAATTTATTTAAACTTTTATAATAGTAATTTCAAATGTTTTCCCTTAATATATTTTAATTTTTTGAGGTATATATCTTTTATTCATAGGGAAATAATGGTGTAGTGCCATATATTCATATAGTAGAAAGTATAAAAATAGAAGGCACCCTTCGTACACTTTCATTCATATTACTGGTGTCATTTATCATCAATCATAGAGTAGACAATCTTTCCCTTTAAGAACTACTCGAGTGTTTCTTTACAAAAAAATAACATTTCGGATGTTTCATACCTCTCATATCTTCCTTTATCATCATTATATTTCCTTATTTCTTAATAGTATTCCTATAATCTTGATTTCTTTTTAAAATATTTGACTTGGATAATTATTTATACTTGATAATTTCACAACATACTCTATCATCATATGATAAGAATGATTGAGACAAAAGTTCCCTTTAAAGTATTAAAAACCTACCATAATGAAATTATAAATATAACATTTCATATTACATATGCAATCCGTAGAATATCATTTCATTCATGAAATGTTGTCCGTATACAAAAAAACCTTGCTCAAATTTCTAAATTAGAGTACGGAATTTACTATCCATGTCCACCAGTTTCCCATAATGATAGTATTTTTGGAAGAATATCTCCCTATAACTAAAAACATCAATTACCTATATCCCTATGTCAAGATTTTTTTGAATCAATGACCAAATTCACTAATATCATCTATTAAAAAATAGTTGAAGAATAACCATCCCAATTTTATTACTTTCATTAGGTACAATATATAAATAATTTATTACCCTAAATCAGCTTATAATATTATGAATCATGGTTTATAAATCTATTTATAGTTTGATAATCAAGGGTGATTGAAGATTTATTACCAGATAATATAAAAATCATAACCATGGTATCATTTGGAATATCTTTAAATTACAGAATATTTTCCCAATATTTTATACTTGTTGGTAAATTTTTTGTGATTCCACTAAATAATATATCTCATGAGTTTCAAGCTAGGTGTGGAGTTATTTTCCCACTAACCAGGAACCATTGTGGATTAATTCTCTAACCAATATTCATATTCCATATTTGAATCTAAACGATTTATTGTGCCACATTGAAATTTTTATGTTTTTATCGAGATAATTGTTAATCTTCATGAAAAAACACACAATCACTACTTCACCAAAGCTTCATGAAATTTACATGTACATAAACTTATCACTCAAATATATCATAGTGTTATGTTCTAAAATATTATTATTATTTCTAAATCTAATATCCATATTGTGATCTGGAAATGAACTTATACAAACTATAAAAATCCCAGACATAGAATTACAGTGTTCATAGATATATTATTATATTTTCTCTTGATAAATTTGATCACATCCCAAGATACCATATAGTATTAAAATATTAAAAAAGAATATATGTTTTTTATCCTCATATTAAATTTGATATCCTAAAATAAAATGTATTATTTTCATTTATAATACTAATTTTACCTATAAAATTTCAATGAATATCAATCATACTACACTTCCTATGATCTTTGGGAAAGAAAAAAATAAGATTGATATTATATTTGTGGTATGGGAATTCATATAGTGGAAGCTATAAAATAATTTATAATAAAATAATTATATGTAAGGAATAAATTATGATCTAATTATTCCATAACAATAATCACATTATCATCAAACATATCCATGAATGACATAAATATTAAATTAATCACATGGAAATCAATAACAGATTTTATAATGGTAAAATTTAAAATTTTAAATAGATTAAACATACTATCAAATCATCATGCCATGAAATCTTACAAAAAGTTATATTCCCTATAATAAATTCCTAAAGAGTTATGTTCTATTATAAATACTAATTACTCTATAGGCTATATAATTACATACCCCACATTTCTCGTTATGTTTTAAATGCATTCAACATCAAAATAAACAATAAAACATAATTAATATGCCTAATAATAAATAATTTTTCACATTATATGAAATAACATATGTAATTACAACACATTACCTAGTAAAAATGATAATTATCTATCAAAAAATGTATTTCAGATAATATCATTATATTATATTCATCATAATTCTGATTTTTCAGTTAAGGGTATTGACATAGATAAAAATACGTTAAAAGATCACTAGAAAATTTCATAAGGAAAGTACCATTTTCATTTTGAAATCAATTATTTAACATATAATAATGTCAAAAAATATTTTGAAAATTATTTTCAAATGAATGGTACATTGAAACATGTAATGGAATCATTAATTTAATGAATATTAATGAAATCATGAAATTTTTTTCGTGCGGTGTACGTAAGAAAATGATTTCATTCATACATTTGTTATAAATTTATTTATTGGGAAAAAAATATTCCCTTAAAAATTTCTTAGAGATACTAAAAATTTAGAAAAAATTACATAAATAAATAATTATATAATTTTAATAACCCACATTAATTTTTTTAAAGAAAACTTTATCATGAAATTAAAGCATTCTGGATCAAAAACAATTCAGTTTTCCCTAATAATGTACTATTAAATATATGAGTAACTAGAGAGTAGAAAATAAAATGAAAACATTTAATGTCTAAAAATTACTATAATAAAAAAATATTTCTGTTTTTTCGTATAAATATAATATAATTCCCCTAATAGAAACATAAACATAAACAATCTTAAATGATGATGATAATGTGAAATCAAACAATTCCTCAAATATGGATTTCACTGTAGGTTATTTTAACCACTATTATAATATATTTAAATTTAATATAATTCTACAATAGAAACATATAAATGCTAATAATATCATATATGAACCCCTTATAACTTTTTAATAGCTATTTATTAACAATTATTAATTAATGTAATTTTTTTTATTTATAATTATTTTTTTGTCATGAATTATTTTCTTTTATTGTGTATCTATTATAGTATTTATCATGGTTCCATCATATAAAAACTTTTAATCATGGTTATAAAATAATATAATTTAATTATATAGATATTTATAATCACCCTTGAATTGATGACATGGAAAAGTCATAACATCACCCCATAATGGTGGAAGCCCACACATGCCTGCAAACGACATAGTAAAATTATAATGACTTCATGGGTAATTATAAAATCTGTAAATATTATTTCTAGGAACATAATTTTTTTAAAAATTTCACTTATATTAATTATTTCATAATTTATAACCATCTATTTAAAATGGTGATGAAAAATTAATTACACCACTACGTGGAGACATTAATCTATATGTACACACAAGAGTTGTATAAACATTCCATATAATGGAAGCGAGTTTGAAAATGGTCTTCCAATAATAATTATAAAATATTAATATACTGAAGATATTTTAGTCAATATTTTTGGATATTAAAAAAATATTTCTAGGATGTAGATAAAGAAATAAATTTTAAAGAGTTAATGAAGACAATTACCTCTTTTTCCATAAATATTCTTTATATCTAATCTGGTGGAATATTTTATTTTCATTTTGAGAAGACTAGAACATATAATTCAAGGATAAAGATGTTTTTAATATAAATTAGTAGGTTTTTCTTGAGATATATTAATCACGGTGGTCTATAGAAGAGAAAATATGGGTGTACTTTTACATGTTGGGGAGTGGACACACCACAAATATTTTAGAGGATTAAAATATTGTTGTCATATTCATAGGAAAGAGTTTCATAAACATTTAAACATTGGTATTATGGGTCCAATTCATTAATTACCATCATACTAAAGTAATTTACATGAGATATTGTTCCCTTATTACATAGTTTTAACCTTAATTTACTCATTTTACAATTTTCAAAATATAGAAATATATTTACTATAGATATTATTCATAACGACCAAAATAGAAATGTCCAAATAAATGAATTTGGAATTTTTTTCCAAATATGAAATAAATTTTTTATCATTAGATATCTATAAATAGATAAAATTTATTTAATAAAAAAACACAATGAAGGATGGTTTTCGTAAAAGATCCTTAGTAATTATTAAAGTATTTTTATAGCAATATCATATTTAGTATTAATAAAAATTGTATAAATAATTTTATTTATGAAAATAATAATCTAATTAAATTATATTATGAATCAAAATATAAATTGAGCATTAATAATTTGAGACTAGAAAATATTTTTTTCATTAATGAAAATAATTTTAACAATTCTCCAAAAAATCAACATTTTTAGAAAGTTCCAAAAATAATTCCCTATGATATTTAAATATGATGTTTTTAAAAATTATATAATTTATTTAAAAAATAAATTTCTAAAACTATTGGAATTAAATTATAATATTCATATATAAAATAAAATACAATTAATTTAAAAAAATGATTTTGTCACATAAACTAATTAAAAAATGTGTTTCTATTTAATTCAAATTAATCAATAAAATTTTCTAATTAGAATATTATTAATTTATATTCCAATTTATTTAAATTTATTCATACCTCATAATTCAATTTAACAGTTGTAGTGGTCATATTTTAATAATAATAATTCTATAATATAGTGTAATTCACATAATGTTTGTTATTTTGTGTTAAGAATATTGGAAGGATTATTATTCAATAAACAAAACTTTTTTAAGATTTAAAATAAGAAAATAATAATTATATCAGTGAGGAATTGATATTTTAAAATATCTAATAATTATATTATTATAATCATCAATCTTGATATTATAAGATAAGATTGAATTTTTTTCCAAATATGGAAAAGTCTTCTATATAAGGAACATTACATTCATGATGCACACCACAACTGATGATGATTACAAGAAACTAAAATATTTTTGTGAATATGTATAAATTGAGATGTAATATTTTATCTAATAAAAAAGATGATAAAATATGACCCCACCCTTTATTCATCTATACTAACATTTTGACCACCCAAAAAATTTAATATAAACACATTATTTAATAGTGTTCATGACACACAACACTATGAGTAGAAGAGAATATATAACATTATGAATTTATAATAAAATTATTTTTAAAATAATTCAATCTCTTAACCCTATTTAATAAAACAAAATACTGATTTTATTTCTCTTTCAAACAAAACACAATTTATATTGTGTTAAAAACAATCACCATGTTTATAAAAAATGTGAAATATTGTGAAAATGTTATTATATAATATAATAGTTATAACCATGAAATTAAATTAGAGGGTATGAGTAGTACTGAAAAATTATACCAAATACGGTTCACTATTAATTTGTAATAAAATAGGAATAAATTATAAGTAAAATAAATGTTTCTTTAAAAAAATTATTTTTCTAAAAGACATATTAGTAGTGCTCTACATAAATAATTTTAAATTATATTTTTGAACATATATAATTTTTTTATGAAAACTTATATTCATTTTTAAAATTGACATATTAAAATTATTTAAGAGTTATTATGTTTGGAATATTTTTTCTTAATAATAATATAAAAATTATATTGATTTTGATGTTCAAAAATACGTATAGTTGTTTTCTAATAAAGTTTTCATTCAGTAATTGTAAATGACTTTATATTATTTTTTGAAAAGTATTTTAGCGTTATTGGAATTATTATGGAATCGCTATTTTCATCCCTATATTAAACTATAAATACAATACTTTTGTATGGTATCAACCCTACATTACATTTAAATATAATCATTTTGATCGACACAAATACAAATCACAAACCCTACGTAAGAGTATGGATTTATTATTCATAACATACATTCGGGAAATAGGAATGTATGGTTCATCAATGCTATGTTTGGGCTTTTCATGATGAAAATGATAATTTTTGGGAAGATAATCCCTAAATTACATTTATTCCCTACATTATGTGAAAACATAACGTATGATTAAGGAACCCTACAATATGTAAATGTTCCCAATACTACGTGTTTAACCCTATGTTGTGTTCTCATTGGAGAGATCTCTAAAAGCCGTGTTTTCAATCCATGATTTCTAAAAAATTCTTGTTATAATCAAATACTGATTCAAGGATCATTTTTATCTATTCAAAGAACTGATTTTATGAGAGATTATTTCTCTTATATTTATGGAATGTTATGAATCACTAGGTAAAATTCAAATTTTTTATTTTCATGATAATCCGGGCTATTTATTTAGGTCCAAAAGAACGATTCAAGTCGTTTTTAGAATCTATGTATTACATAATATCTTCTCATAGAAAAAGTGATATATGTAATCAATCATATATGTTTCAAGATTTTGTATCATTTTGAATCATTTTCATTTGTGGTGAAGAAAGCTCGTCTTTGGTAAAAGGATTACAATTTGGTGACACACTCATTCATTATTCTGCTACAAGATTACTACCATTTGATGCTATTTTACAAAGAAGATCATTCTACAATAAGGATCACATCAAACTACTCTATAATTATAATATTTTCTGAATAAGAGGTTCCATCAACTATCAATTTCATGCTGATGTAGTTGGGAATTATTACATGTTTCATCAAATCAATCTCTATTTTATTTTCTTCAGTCTCAACTACTCATACTTAGTTGTGGTGGAGTATCAGATACTTGTTTTATTCTATTAATCTTAGTTTCTCTGTTATGGAACCAGAAGTCTTTGTAATTAGTCTTGTAATGTTTTCAACTACCAGTACTCAGTTGAGGTCGATGGTCTTCTGATAGGAGCACCAATCTAGTGAAATTTACCAATCTCATAGAGAGAGTGATTCGTAGAGTGTACTAGGTTATATTTGTGCCCCAAACAACTATAAAAATATTTTTTATTTATTTATTCATATATTCTACATAATATTTTTATAAGAAATATAACACTACCTAATCACATTAATCAGTTAGTGTGTGAATCCAAAATTGTGGAAGTGCTTTTGAAATGACACAATTCACCCCAATCTTGTGTATTTCTAGGTATATTCTGACCTTAAAATTGGTATCAAAGGAGACATTTTTGGATAAAGCTATAGTAATCTAAAATTTTAAAGGTATATATAAATATAGAAATGGATGATCATAGAGATGGGATGATTGTGGTTTATGCTCCTTATTTCAATGGTGAAAATTATTGATGTTGGAAATCAAGGATGATCCTCTATCTCAAAAATCTTGGATAAAGAGTTTATTAAAAATAATCAATCCCAATAGGATTTCTAAGAAACTAGAATGTTGGGATGCTACAACTAAAGCTAAATATGATAGTAATTATAAATCTATGAATGCGCTCATTTTTTGATTGGGAGTAGATATATTCAATAGAGTTTCAAATATTCATTCCTCTTATGAAATGTGGGGGACTATTATAGTTTCCTATGAATGAACATATAATGTAATACAAATTTGGTATTCTACAACAAAGCTTCGGTTGTTACACCATCAGAATGTTTGATAAAGAAATCCTTACTCAAATGAATTGATGAATTGCCGAAATAATTAACAATATTAAATATTTAAAAGAATCTATCAATCAATCAGATCATGCTTTGAAAGTACTGAGTGTACTACAATCAAAATTTTATGGTATATCATCATCTATTTGAAAATCATCGCCTGAAAAAAATCTGAAAATTAAATAAATAATTAGGACATTTATGATTTAAGAATATAAAACGAAAGTTGAAGATAAATATCATAGAATAATTTTGGAAAGGTAAAATAAAAATCTAAAGGTAACATCACATAAGAAAAGTAGAAAAATAAATCCAAAATTCAAAGATGAAATGAAATCTAATTCATTTAATTCTGAAATGGAACTGGATTAGTTATCCAGAAAATTTGGTTTATTTTATAAGAAAAAGACAGGATTTAGAAAGCCCTTCATGATAGATGAAAAAGAGACCAGAGGGGTTATTTATTAAGAATTAAATAAATAATATCATATCAGGCCTAATTTTCCTTAGTGTAAAGATGAATGAAAATGGAATGAAATGAGAAATTAAAAAATACTGAATATGAACATAAATGAAAAGGAGGTATGATTTCAACATGAATTATTTCTAAAGAATCCAAAAGCTCATCAAAATCTAACTCAGAAAAGGAAGAATCAAATCTATTTTCTAAAATGCGCTTTGTGGCTGAAGAAGAGAATATACAAACCTATTACTCCTAAAATTCTAATTATGATTCTATAGTTTATTGAAATAGTAATTTAGCTACCTACTATTCCATGTTAGAATAAAAATACGATTCCTTATTAAAATACACATATCTTTATATAATATTCATAATTTTGTTTTAGGAGAAAGAGACACATTATTAAAACAACATCAAGAGAAACTTGAAAAGATTAATTCCCTTATATCAAATAGTATCAATAATGAAAATAAAATTATGGAATTAAAATATGAAGTGGAAAACTGTAATAATGCTACTCTTTTTTTAAAAAAAAGGAGAAAATATATTAAATAATATTATTTGTAAGAATTTCATTAAGAGAAAATAATTTTTTATAGGATGTAAGGTTTAAAAATCTAAACTATATAAGAATTATTTTGTTCCAATCTCAAAAAGTGTTACTTGTTATTTTTGTGCAAAATTAAGTCATGAAACAATTTATTTTATTTGAAAAATTCTAAAATATGTGTAATTAAAGGAACCTTTATTTATAAGATCTTAGTTGAAGCTATTTATATGTCTAATAGAAAAAAAAATCAGGTCTAGGTTCCCATATCTCTACTAGCTAACACTACAAGACCCAAGAATGTGTGGGTACCAAAACAAATAATTATTTGACTATTTTTGTAAGGAACGAGCCATAGAAGAATAAATTATAAATTGAATATGGATAGTGTATATTTGAGGGATATGAGTGGAGATCCAAACAATTTTCATTCTATGAGTCAAATGGATTGAAGTTTTGTTACATTTGGTGGTAATACCAATGGGAAAATCATAGTAGTTGTAACTATTGGAGATCTAAAGACCATATATATCAATAAAGTACTTTGTGTGCAACGGATAAGACATAATATGATAAGTAGTTCTCAACATTGTGATGATGGTTTATATATTGATTTTTCAAACAATTCAAGTTCATTTTTTAGAGATAAATTTCTTAAGTTCAAATCACCATTAACTAAAAGTTTGTATACATTAGTCTTATGTTCCCCGTGTAAACAAAAATTGAAAATCTTATCTACTAGGGAAAATAAATCATGGATTTAGAATATAAGATATGGACACTATAATATTTATTCCTTAAATAAATTATCTAAGAAACACTTAGATTATAATTTGTTGAGTCTTATATTTGATAATTACAGATTCTAAAATTTATGCCAAATTATAATGAAAAACAAATTGTCTTTCAAATCTATTAACAATATTACTACATATATTCCTCTAGAACTTATTCACATGGATTTTTTTGGATCATCTAGGGTAGTATGTTTTGCTGTTAAATCATATTTTTATGTTTTACTTTATGATTATTCTAGATTAACATGGGTTAATTTTCTAAATCTTAAAAGTGAAATTTTCTCTGTTTCTGAATGATTATGTAAATTTATAAAAAATTAAAAAGGTTCTTAAAATAATTTTATTAAGAAGTGATCATGGTGGAGAATTTATAATCAAGAACAGAATTCATTTTCCTATAATCTAGTTATTAGACTCACATTATCCACACATAGTGCACCTCGACTAAATGGAATTGTTAAAAGAAGAAATAAAACTATTCATTAAATTGGTAGGAATATGCTGAAGGAATACAATCTTCAGACATATTTTTGGGAAGAAGCTTTAAGAACTACTTTCTATATCATGAATAAAGTTTTAATTCAGCATATTTTCAAAAATTCACCTTATGATCTTTAGAATAATAGAAATCCAAAAGTAAAGTAATTTAAATATTTTGGATGTAAGATGTATATCTTGAACATCAAGGATAATATTCCTAAGTTTGATCAAAATATAATGAAGGAATTTTTTTGGGATATTCCGCTACCTCTAATGCTTATAGAGTGTTTAATAAAAATTAATGGATTATTGATGAATCAGTTCATATGATTTTTGATTAATCTAACATTTTCATTAAGTGAAAAGATAAAACTGATGAAGTTACTAACCCTTTTGAAAAAATGAGTCATGAATCTTTTAAAGATGATTTTAAAAATGATATTAACAAAATTCAATCCAGTTTAGAAGAACATGAAACTAAAGAACATGAATATTCTCTAACTAGATAGTACAGAACCCTAAGTAACCACCCATTAGATACTATTGTAAAAACCCATTTACATGGGTTAGAAAAAGAAGAAGTGTAGGAAATCTAGTTGAATTTGATGCCTTTCTCTCTCATCTTGAACCTATATCTATTGAAAAATCTATAGATGATGAGAGATTAATACTAACCATGAAGGAAGAGTTAAAATAAATAAGGAGAACAGAGGTATAGAAACTTATAGAGAGACCAACAAACTATACAGTCATAGGAACCAAATGGGGTTTTAGAAAAAATAGGATGATCAAGGGGTCATCATAAGGAATAACGCTAGGTTAGTAACCAAATGTTATAATGAAAAGAAAGGAATAAATTATGATGATACCTTTTCCTCTATATATAGATAATAATCCATTAAAATTCTCTTAGAATATGCATCTCATTTGAATTTTAAATTATATGAAATGGACGCTAAAATTTCTACTTTAAATGGTTATTTGACGGAGGAAGTTTATGTAGAACAACCTCCTAGTTTTGAAAATGCTCAAAAACTAGATTCTATTTTTAAAATACCAAATATATCTATATAATTATATAAGCACCTAGAGCTTGGTGTGAATGATTTTGATCCTTTATTTTTAAAAATGTTTTTACTTTTGGTTTGGAAGATCCAATACTTTTAATGAAAATTGGTTGATCTGATATTTTATTAGTCCAAATATATGTTGATAATTTTATTTTCGGTTCAAATAATAAAAGGTTTCTTCATGATTTTTCAAATTTAATGAAAAATAAATTTGAAATGAGTGTGACAGGAGAACTAAATTTATTTTCAGGATTTTCGATGTATCAGAAAAATTTTCTTAAAGTTTAAAAGGAAATAAAATATATTATTGATTTATTAAAAAAATTTGGACATGAAAAAAAAACAAGACATATGAAACTCCTATGTGTACCAATATAAATCTTTGTTTGGATAAATCTGGAAAACTATTTGACAACAAGTTATATTGATCTATGATTGGTAGTTTGTAATATCATACTACTAGAAGTACATACATTATGTATTCCATTTGTATTTGTGAAATATTTCAATAAAATAAAAAATAATCGCATCTGACTGCAGTTAAAAGAATTTTTAGTTATTTAAAAGGAGATATTTTTCAATATCTTCTTTACCCTAAAACATATTATTTAAATTTAATTTAATTTTCAAATGTTTACTTTGGAGGTTGTAGACTAGATAGAATAAGTATCTCATTATCCTATCAGTTTTTAGGAAAATGATTAGTTTTTTGGTCTTGTGAAAAAAACACTCAGTTTCTCTGTCAACCATTGAGGCAGAATATGTATCTATTGAACGGTTATGTGTACAGGAATTAGGGATTAAAAAACTCTACTAGACATTGGAATAAATTTAACCAATTTTCAAATTTTCATTGATAATAGTTGGGCTATTAATATTTCAAAAACTCATATAAGCCATTCTAGGACTAAGCACATTGATTAAGACATCATTTTCTAAGATATAATGTCTTAAAAAAGGACATATCATTAGAATTTGTTAATACATAATGTGAATTAGCCGATATTATTACTAAACCACATCCAAGTAATAGTTTTGATTTTATTAAGGTGGGATTACTTATGTTTAATTTTAAGTAAATTTTTTTATTCAGTCTCTCTTTTTTTACCTTTTTTTATTTAATGTATTTTTGTTTAAAATTTTCATTTAGTAGATTTCACTTAAATATGTTTTGAAAATATCATTCATTTTTTATTTTTATTATCATTTAAATTTTTTAATGATTACAATCCTAGATTGGAATAAGAAACTATTGCCTTCTCTTTCTTACATTCTCACTCTTACACATCCTTTCGAAACATTCTGGGAACCTCTCTCTATCGATTTTAGTTTTCCAAAAACCCTAAACCATCAAACCTTTCCATTTTGTAACCTTCTGTAATGGCTAACTCAAGAAGATCCATTGACATAGAGTTGGATAGGAATGTTTATTCTTCTGGAAAGGCTTGCAAAGACTTTCACAGTAAGGTAATCGATCATGGGTATTTAGGTTCCACAAATATATCACTTAAGAAAGTAATGTGTTTTCAAGGATGGTTTATGCCTTTGGGGAAGACAATATTTTGATGGTGTATGAGATAGAAGTTAATGAGTTCTATATGAATGCTACATTTATTTTTGTTTTTGACGAGGATTCAACTATTTCTAAAATTAATATTTTTTAATTTTCGATGTCATATATTGATATGGGCGAGTTTCTTCAATTTCCCAGTACGGGGGTGTTTCAATTTGACTTGAGAAAAATCGGAAATGTATGGAATATGTTTGATGACATCATTTTTTTAACCTGGGTTGTCAAGAAGATATTTATGAAGGATGTAACACCTGATTGCCAAGTGGTAATGATGTTTATCCAGTCTGGGATATTTTTGAAAATGGATATGTTAGAGAAAGTTCTCTATCCTAACATATACATCATATTTCATTGTATAAATAATATTAATTTTAATTTTAATAGTTTTTTGATACGATATTTGAACCATTTATGTCATGCTGAAGAAAAGATGGGTTATTATCCTTATGGGATGATTCGTTCATATCTATTGAGAATGAATGGGAGAATAGTGAATATGTTCTTTGTGAAGAACTTCCATCATAGCAATATGCTTAATTCTGACACAATGAAGAATCTAGGATTCATCTAGAGAAACTCATGCAATAGGCTCTTTCCATTTGGAGCTGAGGAACAAGAATGGTTTGATGACTAGTGATCAGGGGGAGTAGAGGGTGATCCCCTAAGTTATTTATATTTATGAGAGGCCTGAGGGTGATAAAACACCAAGACCATAGACATATATTGTTTATAAAAGAATAAGATGATTTTCTGTTAATTTCCCTTCCATTGTTATTGAGGCTTCTATTGGTGATGTGGATTTCATTCCACCTGGTGATCCAGAGGCTGTTAGGCATGAGAACCAAGTAGGTGAGCCAATTTAGATGGAGGATTAAGGTCAGGCAGTTCACATGGAAGAGGTTTCTGATGCTGAGGTTGATGTAGTTAGAGGATTTATTTTAAGAGAAAGACCATAAGAAGTTGGTGAGCCAAGTCTAGCGATTGTTGAGCACAATCAAGGAGGAGGAAGTTCTCCTAAATGATCTACCTCTAAGGTTGATTATCTAAAAAAAATTAACTATTAGAAACTCAAAATTTATTTCTCAAAGTGAATATGAAAGTAGAAAATTTTAAGTTTGAAGAGTTAATGGTTATTCATGTTTCAAGGTCAAAGTATGAAGCTCAAAAGCTTGATTTGATATAATTCAATGAAAATGTTATCTTTTTTGGAGATTTGAATGATCTGATTACCAAGATGTTTAGTGAGTTTTGTGCTTCAAAGGATGGATCAGTCATGATGATAGAATTTTATGATTTAAAAGATAAGATTGGGAGACAATTTCAATCTCTCATGGAAAGTTCTTGTTATTCTTCTTAACAGACCCCACCAGAATTTCTAAAAACAATTTATGTAAATACTATTATTCTGGAAGAATTCAATTATATAATACACACTCTTTAGTGTGATATCATTACATTGGGCGTTTTTTTGGAAAACCAGAGGGAACTGGTTAGTATGTTAACATAAAATGAATCGTGGTTGGGACTAGTGGTCAATCAAATCAAAAAAATGTAACTTCCATCATTAATTCTATTGAAGTATTGAATTCCTTTGTAAAGATAAATCTAGTAGAGAGATTGAAAGTTTTGAATGATTCTAATGAGTTTCTTCAACATTTTATTGATGTGTTCAACAATAATTTCCAGAGTCTTCTATTGAAATTTCTAGATCTTAGAAGTGTTTCAAGCTATTCCCCATCCAAAATCACCTTCTTTCCCGGCTGAAATTGAGATTTAAGATTACAATTTTTGACGACTCAAACTAATTCAAGACTTTAATTTATTCCTTTTCAAAACATTTGATAGTATGTTTAAATTTAATTCAATTGATTCATTTTGAGTATTTTTATCATTATTTTAGTTCAATACTTTAAATGCAAAATGTTGATTTATTTTTCGGCGACCAGAATTAAAACTATTCCCTCAAGTTCAGTGAAATAATAATTATGGTCTATTTCATTTATCCATTTTGTCACCTTTTTGATATCACAAAAGGGGGGAAAATTATAAGGTAAGGGGAGAATATTTGAATATTTTTAACCCCCAATATCTCATTTTATTTCAAAATTTTCTTTATCAAAATAGTTTTGTTAATTTCAAATATTTTCTACATTTAATTTTATAAATAAACAAATCCTATAATTTCTTTAACTTTATTTATGAATTATATTACATTTTGTGATCATCAAAAATGGGGAGATTGTTGGTCATATTTTGTCTTAGTAGTACTTAAAAATTTATAATGATTTTGATGTTCACAAATACCCTTTTTTGTTTTCTAATGATGTTTTTTTCAGTATGTGTATAAGACTTTATATTCTTTTTTTAAACATATTTTAGTGTTACGTAAATGATTCAAGAAACATTATTTTCATCCCTATGTTATACTAGAAATACAATTCAAACATAAGGTATCAACCCCACGTTATGATAAAATATTTGAATTTGAATTGACATGTGTAGGGATTGAAACACTACGTTGGAGTCTAGATTTACTATTAGTACCCTATGTTTGGGAAATTGGAACGTCTAGCTCTTCAATGCTAAATTTTGGATTTTTATGCTGAGAAGGATAAATATATGGAAGATCATCCCTATGTGACTTTTGTTCCCTACATTACGTTTAGAAAGAAAGTATGGATGAAGAACCCTGCGCAATGAAAATGGTCCCTACACTATGTGTTCAACCCATGGTTATAATCTTAATGAATAAATATCTCAAATATATGTTTTCAATATGTAAATTCTGCAATGTTTATGTTAAAATCAATTTTTTTTTTCAAGGATCATTTTGATCCTTTATCAAAACTATGTTTATCAGAGAATATCATTCCAATATTTAATGGATGTTATGACTCTCCTTGTAAAATGTAAATTTTAAATTTTTAAAAAAATTCAATCTATTTCATTGGATCTGAAATATTGATGCAAGTCATTTTTATCCTCTATATATTTCTTTAAATAATTTCTTATAAAAAGTGATATAAGTAATCAATCTAATATGTTTCATGTTTTTGTATCATTGTAAATCTTTTTCATGTGTTAAAAAGAAAAATCATATTTGATAAAAGGAGTAAACATCAGTGACACACTCATTCATTATTCTACTATAAGATTACTTCCATTTGTTCCCATTTTTAATTTAAGATTATTCTACAACAAGGATCACATAAGACTATTATATTCATGAATATTATCTTTTATGGAGAATAAGGTCCATCAACTATCAGTTTCATGATGATGTAATTGTGACGGACAACATGTTTCATCAATTCAATCTCTATTGGATTTTCTGGAGTCTCAACTAATCATACTCAATTGTGTTGGAGTATCATCTTCTCGTTCTAATATATGATTTTTAGGTTCTCTATTGAATAACATTAAGTATTTTTAATTATTATTGTAAAGGTTTCAACTGCCTACCCTCAGGTTTAGTTCATGGTCATTTGATAAGAGGACAAGCCTTGTGAAATTTACAAATCATGTAGAGAAAGTGATTAGAAGAGTAGACTATGGTATCTTTGTGCCCTGAACCACAATAAAAAAATACATCTTATTTATTTATGAATATCCAATTCATAATATCTTGATTAGAAATACATCATTTCTTAATCTTGTTAATTTGTAAGTGTGTACAGCCAGAAGTGTGGTACAGTTTTTGAAAAGACACAATTCACCCTCGCCCCCTAATGTATTTCATCGTATATTTCATCCTTGAAATTTATTTGTTATTTTCCTGAAAAGTTTAATTTTTTGATGTGTAGTGAAAACTAGTAATTTCTAATTGAAAACTATTATTTTTTATAATTAATTTCTAATAATAAATTATATTATGAGCTAATTTAAAAGTAAAATTAGTTAAATATTATATCAATTATTCGAGTTTAGGTCATTTTTATTGATTCCATATTCCATGTAGATATTAAAACATTATATATTGTTGACCAATTTCCCATAAAAACTTTAGGCCTCATCTATTTTATGGGATTAAAATTAAATTAAATATTTGAAATTCATTTAATTGAATTTTAAAAAATTGATTCAATATTTTGAATAATAATATTTTACAATATGTAATTATTTAAACATATTTTTTGTCTAAAATTAATATTTAATGTAGTAAAAAATTAATGATCTTAGTAACAATAAGAATTTATTTACCTCGGGCAAACTAAAATCATAACAGTACAAATGACCTATAAAATTTCATAAAAAATTAAATTCAATATTTAAACCATTACTAATAAGTTTCTCTATAATTTCAGATTTTTTAACCTTTTTACATATTTAAAACATAGGAGAACTAAATTATTTCATAAAGTACCTAATATGTCCACTCCCACACTTATAATTTCCCACCCTCCCCTCTCTTCTTCAAACATTCTTTCCCTTCTTGTTAATAAATTACCATCCAAAATAACATCTAATAATTCATCCGCTAAACCAAGATGTCTTATGTTTGGGTATAATTCCATCCTCTGAAGTATTTAGTGCATAACTAAGGATGATACCCAAATAAGAGGAAATTTTCTTCAAGAAGAATATTTATTATACAATATTATTGACCTCAATAAATTTTTATTAAAATATGAACCTATAATATCCTTATAATATTCCATATAATATGATGTTGTTATAATATTTCAAAACCCAATACAATATCCACTTAAATCAATTTTGTTATCAATTCATCAATTTTGTGTACGAGAGACTACTGCCTCATGAACTGATGTCATTTGTTTATTTCATTACCACCTCACATGATTTGGTTTGATAATTGATATAAGGTATACTTATTATATATTTTATAGTGTTATAAAAATGGATTCACTATATCATATATATATATATACATATATATATGTATTTATTTATTTATTAAATTCTATTATAGATACAATACACTTATCTTTTGTACGGTGGGATATCACTGCTCAAAGCGATTTGAATCATTTCTCAATAAAAACTCACATGGAAGTGTATAAAGATATTTTTTTTTATTATGTGAATTATAAAAGAAACAATTTTTATATTAAGTGAATATTTAACATTATGTAGTGATAATATATATCATTTTATTTCTTTTGTTTTCACTCACAAAAAGATGATAACATCATTCCTATATTTGTATACTGCCACATTTATGAATCGATGTGAATATATTTTCATCACCAAAAAACATGGATGATATATATAATTTTATAGTATTTTATATATGATATTATGATCATTATTTATTGATAGAAAATTACATACCGTATACCCATAATGTTCATTGAAGTACTTATGTGTTATTAATGTGTACGTAAAATCGACGGTCTCCAATATAATAACATACAACATGTTTAATAACCACCATTCAAAATTGGTTCCAAAATTATAATTGATTTATATAATTGATAAATATTTCTTGAATAGTATTCTATATATCATGAAACTATATATTATGTTAACGGACCAGATATTTAGTTACAAAAAAAAACAAAAGAAAACATGAAAATTAACATATAAAACAATGAGAATAATGGTTGGTTATTAACTATAACATGATATGATGTTTAAATAGATCACATATGATATTATATTTAGTATTATGGTTATTATATAAACCCATTATTTTCATACATTGATGTTACATAACATTTTTAGAATATATAAAAAGTATTAAAAATTAAGGCCAAAGACCGTAACAGTATAGTACCTTAGGAAACATGGAAATGTAAACACTAGTATATGAGTGAGCTATAATTTCTCTCACTAGGTTCTCTATTATTACTACCCCACATAGACATATCATACCTGACATATATATTCATAACTAGGGGAATGAAATAGGGGTGAACTCAAATTCACAATAAGGGTAAATAGGGGAGACATTTAAGCATAAACATGATCCCAAGGGTATGAAAATATGATCATGAAAAGTTAAGATAAAACCTTTCATATCAATGATCATAATATGGAATCCTCACATATATATTTTTAGAACATAAAAATGAATCATATGAAAATAAACAAAATAATACATGAATGCCTAAAATAGTAATAAAACATTGAATTATAATAAACATATAAGCATATATAATGATTTCCATAGTAGTCAAGTCATCACTGCCAAGGATATATTAGTGGAATAATTCATATAATGAACCACATTCAGTCCTCTTCACATCCCTGTATTGCTGAAATGAGTTCAATACCCATTCCATCCATGTATTAATTAACTGAGTTCATTTCTAGTTCCAGCCCTCTATTATTTAACTGACTTAATTTCCTATTCCAAACCTATACTACTAAATTGAGTTTCATTTATCATTCCAGACTTTTATTACTGATCAATATTCATTTCCCCATCCAACCAAGTATATTTCTTGAGATATAAATCTGTATCAAATACATTGGAGGGAGATATATTTCCCTCCCATCTCATAGTGAAATCAAACATACGAGTTCTGCATGATCATTAAAAATCTTATCATAACCCATGAAATTTAATTGGAATCATAAATTTTTAATAATATAATAACCTATAAAAAATGATAAATGTATCATATTCATTTAATAAAAACAATAACCAATGAAAAGAATTAGGTTTCAAAGTCATAAAACCCCTGAAATAGAAATGGGTTTCATAATCATAACATCATCCATTCATAGAAATAATATGAATGGAAAAAATTGAATAATTTCCCTATGAATGAATTTTTAAAACCAATGGATGTCATATTTGTATGTAAATATTCATGTATGATCTTTTAAAAATATTTATTGATGATAGTATCATTTATTCTTCAAAATGGATCTTCAAAAAATAAATCCATATAAAAATGATTTTCATGAAAATTTATAGGAATTCATATTAATAAAGCGTTGAAATCATTTTGGAATAATTTCTCAGTTAAAATATGTAAAGATTATTTTTAGATGTTTTTAAAACCATGTTCTTTAAAAATTAATAAGGGATGATTTAATGTATTTTGAATATTATTTCATTGAAATTACATTCAAAACTTATAAAAAAGCTTGAAAATGTTATGAAAACCATTTCTTTAAATAAAAATTGAAAACATATAAAGAAATAATGAAACGTTATTTATAACAATTTCATTTAAAAGGCTTTGAAATATTATAAAGAAACATCCAAACGTCTTGAAAACCATTTTTCATGGAAAAATATAAAATAATATTGAATTATTTTGAAAACCATTTATTTAAAAATACATGGAATATTTAGAAATAATTAGGGAAAAAACTTCTTGGAAACATTTTTAATTGATAATAAATTGAAAACATATGATGGATACTTGAAAATATGTTTTGAAACCATATTTTTAAAGAACCCATATTTCTAATTGAAGAAAGTGGTAAAACCCTAATTTCATAGAAAAACATTCATAGTCATCATATGTACTAGAGTGGGAAAATGGTATTAATATGTGAATATATCATAAATATAATTCTCGGGAATATAATTCATCGATTCACTTATGATATAGATCATAATATTTCATCAATGGAAGCATAATCAAAAACAATCTTGACAGACGATGAGGTTGTTTCCAATAAACTCTTACAATTTTTTTATAGTGGATCATACTCCACATATAAGAAAATAAAATTAAATAATTCTTGGAATACAATGAAAAAAATTATATTCATGATATTAAATGTCAAGTTAATGTGTATACACCTCATAAAATAATTTATGTTCATAATAAAACATTTTTCACAAACAAGGAAACTTCTGATAAAATTACCATATTGATTTGATAACATTTAAACCGTAAAACCCCCATGATGTAGAGATAAAATTATGGATAAGTAAATAAACATAAACATAATTATAATAATCATAAAATACAATCATTCTCAGTATGTGAACCACATAATATAAATGAGTGGTGATTAATCTATGTATCTCATGAAAATAAAAAGTGAAATGAATTCAACATACCTTGTGTCTTGAATCTCATTGTACTTGTCATTCCTAATGTATATTATATATAAGATTATTAGACATAATATCATAACCACATTTTTATATATAATATATTTTATTTCTTGATTATGACTTTATATTAACCACTTGTCAATAATTCTTTGTTAAGTTCTCACATCAGTTAATATCTGCTTTGTTCTTCGCATCTGTCTTAATTTGTTATATCATTAGTCCTTATGCATATATCATTATTTTTAGAATTTAAACTATGTTGTTAATATCATTTATATTCATTATATATTTATTATAATAAACTTTATAATATAGAATTATGAAATTGAATACACTGCACAGAGATATGGTAAGCCATACATACTCATGAATATTGTTTTCATTTTCTCATTCTCATATTGAAAAAAGAAATAAAACTATATATATATATATTTAATATAATTAAATTATAATTATAAGGTTATATATATCATATAATTTAACTAATACCATTCTTAATACATTCTTTATAATATTTGAATGAATCTAATGCTTTGAGGGGGTGGTAGTCCACACTTCCTCAAAAACAAATATTCTATTTACACAATATAGAATGTATAAAGTAATGTGTTTTAAAATAAATAATTAAGCTTAATGTCATAATATGTATCATATATAACATGTATAAATAGATTTCTATCATAATTTCATCCATTAGAGGTAGTAGAGGATGAACAAACAATCATTGTTTTATGAGACAATAGTTTTTCAAACACATAATCAATGTTTTATTTACCCATTAGATGGAGGAGTTTGTAATTTAGGTTAAACCCATATCATAAAAACATATCATCACATTGGGGATACTATGTCTGCTGTGTATCCATTGAAAAATAATAATTGATGTTGTGGATAAATAATTTAAATGAAAGGATATCAGGGGAGGGTGTTACCTCTTAATTGTGTAAGTCCTTTTGGATTTCACAAAATTTCTTCCATGGAATGATTTATGAAAAAATCCATTCTTAACAGACTAGTATATGGATTTTGGAAGATTATTTTGGTATATATTGGCCAATACTAAGTCGTTTGAGAGGTGTGAATATTAGGTAGAGTGATTTCTTTTTTATTCTGAAGGGGGAGTGTCACTCTTATAAATACCAAAAGGTATTCAGTAATTGGTGGTCTCCTTTACCTAATGCACCTAAAAAATGTAAAACTAAAGGGTTAATGTAAATTTAGGGTTTAACCAAATCTAAAAGAAACATGAATATGTTAATTTTAATAAATTGGGTCTATAACATATAATATTCCAAAATTTTATTATTTTGTTTTTTATTAAAGCATAGAGTTTTCTTACAAAATTATTTTGAAAATTAAGATTAAAATAAAGATATATTTATTTAAAAATTAGATCCACTAAATTATAAGTACAATACCTACTTTAAAAATTAACAATATCATGTGTTTTTGGAAATTAATTTTTAAAACAAGCACGTGTAACACGCAAAATACATCTTAAACCCAGAATGTGATAATAATGTTTTTACAATCTATGGTTCAATATGTTAATTATAAAAAGTTAATTATTCCATTAATGGAAAAAATTAAATATTTTTGACAATTAAAAATCAACTGGAATAATATATTATTTTTATAAATTTAAAATCAATTAATATAATATTATATATTGCAATATAATAATAATGTCAAATTTTTCATTATTTATTTAATTTTTGTTTTAATATATAATAATACAAAATAGTTAATTTTATTATGTTTAATGATTTTTAACATGATATATTCATCTTAAAAATTAATTAAGGTCAATAATTAAAATAATTCACTTTATTTTTAATATTTATAGAATTATTTATTTAAGAAAATTATTAACTAAATAATAACATGCTTGTAGTTTCATCAGAAATTTAATTAAATAAATAATCTCTAAAAATTATTAATGAATTATTAATATAAAAACCCATTTACCATTCAAAAATATTTGTATAATGGAGAAGACAATATTTTTCCATATCTTAAAGTATTATTTATTTTTCATGTAACACCCTAGGTAAATAAAGAGTATGTCATTTTCACATTTATCCATATTTTTGAATAAAATATTAATATAACTTTAATGGGGATGCTATACTCGATGGCTTACCCAATACACAACAACGAGTTTCTTGGGAATCTTACGTTGCACTCTAATAATAAAATAATATTATTTTAAATAGTAGTTAACACCTAGCCATTGTAATGGCGGAAATGAACAGAACTAACTACAAAATGATAATATATGTTTGTCAAATATTTTTACTTTTTACAATAAATGTTAGATGATTAAAAATGCGAATGAATCCAATTTTAAGCATAAACATTCTAATATTATTTAAAAGGTCGATTAACCGCCTTTTGATGGAGAACATCTTTTAAATCCAATTTTTGAAAATTTTATGTGTTATATTTGACAAAATAAAATTCTTCTTTAGAATCGGGACATCAAAATTTACTTTGTGTAAATTTTTTGTATTTTTCCGAAAAAGTTCAATTTTTAATGAATAGTGAAAAATGTTGTATTTTAATTCAAAACCACTTTTTAATCTAATTTATTTATAGGATTAGATTATATTTTTAATTGGTTTTAAAGTGAAATTAGAATATATTTTTACCATTTAATCCAATCGTGGTCGTTGGAATTAATTTCACTTTGAAATCAGACTTAAACTAGTGTCAATCTTTTGATACATTTTGTTTCATAAAAACACGATATTTGTTTTGACAGCGGGAATTAATAATTAAATTAATTAATGAAACTTATATATTTTGAATTTTGTAAAATAGACATCATTTTTTAATTCAGAATATCAAATATTGCTTTGGGTGAATTTTTGGTAATTTTCTGAAAAACTTCAATTTTTGATGAATAGTGAAACCACTAAGTGGTACTTATAAAAACTGATTTTCCATTTAAATGAAAATTTTCCATCTTTTTGTTTTTAATTTCAAAAATCCAACATACATGGTTGTAATTAAGAAGTAAAATGTGGTTCAATGGGATTAAAATAATTTTTTGGTAAATAGTAACTTATTAAGTTTTTAATCGCGATTAGAGGTAATTAGTGTAGTTTAAGTTAATAAAAATGTTTTAATAAAATGAAAATACCTAGACACATGTCCTACCCTTATTGGATGTGTCATGGCCGAACAATTCAAGCCATGGGTCAACTTGGGGACCCCATGGAGCCACTTTGGTAGGAAAATGACATTATTATCTTTTTATTTTATGTTAAAATTAAAATGACACAAACATGAGTTGTTTTACTAGAACAATTTTTAAATGGGGTTATACAATTCCAATTTATAACTATAAATAGTAATTGGAAAGATAAAAATATTTAATACATCATAATATTTTTATTATAATTTTTAGACATTAAATAAATTAAATTATTTATGACATCATGATGATGCAGCGATGACCTCATTATTTAACGATTTAAATAAAATGGAAAGATAATGTAAAATATAAGACCTAAACATATCCAATACCTATTGGATTTGTGGATTTCAAACCCTTATAACCTTATCCTAGAAACACATCAATTTGGGACCATTAAAATCCGAATCTCATTCTAAAATAAAGTAACATTTCCTTACATTCCAAGAGTGCCCCTCCCCTCCTATTATAAAAGGCCCCCACCTCTACCTCCTTACCCACACTTCCAAAGCCTTTGGCTTGGAAAACCCATGCCCATTTTGTCTCTACACATCCCTCTATAACTCCTTGAATCCCCACATTGGTAATAAGTCTTCCCAAGGATGCCTTTGATCTCAAACCAAAGGGAGTTACCCGATTTTAAGGTAATGTCTTCACTTGAGTCCTTTTGTTTTATTTTGCTTCTCCAACCCCTAAAACTCTTTTTATTCATTTCATTTGTAACAACTAAAGTATATTAAATATACTAGTATGTTTTTATAATAAGTATTTGAGCTACACTTACACACACCTTCGTCTAATGGTTAAATAACATACTGTTTTTGTGGTTGGTGATTTTCTGCCTCACGAAACGATGATTGTTCAATATTCTTTTAACACCTTTAAAGGTGGCCATTATGATGTCACTGTATTTTATATATTATATATATTGTATTAATTTTTACTATATGCTTCTTTATTTTATATTTAAAACATACCTTTATTCTTTTCATGTTGTGTAAATGCGATAACTTCATATGAGGAAGTGTGGACTACCGCCCCCTCAAGTGATGTGACTCGTACATGCAATACATGAAATGTATAAAGAATGAAATTAATGAACATATTATACCTATATAACATATATATTATACTGTAATTAATATATATATATATCATTTATTTTTAATTCCATTAATATGACAAAGAAAAAAATGAAAGTAGTGTTCATGCGTACGTACGGCCTACCGTCTCCATGAATGGTGCTTTTCGTTTTTTATCTCTATATGGTATGGAATAGTATATAATTAATATTTACTGGATATATATGATATCTTAATCATTAATACTATTCTCGAAATTATTTACTTATAACTACATGGGAAATCACTTTTCAAACAAGTTCATTTTTGACTCATGTACCAAACATCGGAAAAAACGTCTGATATGAACTAACATTATTAAACAATTATTATAACATTATAATATGTGATATGAACTAAATAATAATATCTAATGGAGGTCCTTAGGCAATTATAAATTGACCAAAGTTTATTATTCAGGAATATAAAGAAACTAACAAGACAAGTCGGACTTGAGATAAGGGATCCTACTCCTCTCTGTCTTTTTAAGTACACTCTTTTATGTCATTCCTTTTAAATATAATCTTTCTTGTTATTGGGATGTTATTTTATATTACTATTTCTGTAATTTTTATGTTCATATGATGAGAGACCCTATTCTCTCTCATCCATCCATTTTGGTTGTTTTGAGTGGCGCCGTTAGGCTGCCGAATTTTCGTAATAGATCTAACCTCTCTCTCTTTTTTAAGTACTCCCCTTTATGTCCCTTATTTTAAGCTCCTATTTGTTATGTTGGGGGATGTTATTTTATCTTCCTATTTCTATAAACTCTATGTTAATATGCTGAGAGACCCTATTTGATCTCATCAATCCATTTTTTGTATGTTTTAAGTGGCGTTGTTCGGCTGCCGAGTTTTCGTAAGGGATTTTTCGTCTCACTTTTATTCCCGTGAGATTTATGCTACATTTGCCGAAATTTCCTTTGAGTGGTGTATGAACTTCCCATTATTTAAATCATTGTGTAATATAGTTTCATTTATTAGTATTTAAATCAATGTTTTATTGTCCTTCTTTCACGAGGTGTATGTTTCAAAGGATACCCATGTCGGTAAGGGAACCTTTCACCCTCCTCTTTTTAAAAGACTTCTTTTGTTATGTCTTTTAATTCACATAATATTATGTTGGGATATGTTCTTCTATATCCTTATTGATTTAAATTTTATGTCCATGTGATGATATACCCTTTTTATCTCTCGTCAAATCATTTTCTAAATTTTGTAGTGACGTCATTAGGCTGTCAAATTTTTGCAAGGGAACTTCTTAACCCAAATTTGATTCTTTGGGATAAACTTGTACTCCTTTAATATGTCATTATATGAATATGTGTGAATAACCACTGATTGTTTTACAATTAATATCCACTTATATTTGGTGTATTCATTTGTCACACATAATTATGTAATTGATTTATCCTTAAACCAAGGATACCGTCTTTGTAAGGGACTTCGTCTCAATCTCCTTTCATTGAGAAATATTTTATTTTATACACAACCTTATTTTATACGGTGTATAAACCCCTTTTACTTTTACGTTTATCCAAAAGGAATCTTTTTATACGAAGTGTTTTACAAAATGAAAAAAGGCAATGTTTTTATCATACGTATACGGCGACAACGACTTCTCCACCGCCGTGACCATTATTTGAGTTTCGGCTTCCTCTACAAGCCATACCTTCTTTTTAAAAGAAAAATAAATACCATGTTTTACTTTTATTTTATTTTGGTATTGAAAATGGTTTTCATAAGGTTTTTTATAACAATGTGTTTTATTGATATTTTGTGATTGAAAGGTCCAAATGTTATGTTTCCTTTATTCATGTTTTATGTGATACGATTATGTTATGGTTCTTGGGAATTGTTATGAAGATGGGTGGTTCAGTGATAAACTAAGGGCGGGTGAGCCCGATATAGCTCTCCAATGCATTGGGTGACGTGAAGGAGTGAAACGTTAAGGTTTCTCCGAAGAGATTTAGGGAATATACTATGGTGGGTATTCCAAACATAACCAAGAGGGTTACTCCCTACGTAAGAATGTTATGAATGTCTCAAGTTAAATTTATGTCTTATGATTTCTATGATTTATTCATGATTTGATGAGGTATGTTAAAGTGCCTTTGTTTTATGGGTAAAGTATGATTTCATTCTTATTTATATATGAACTCATGTTTCCTTTCCATATTTTTATAACCCTTACTGAGCTTTTTATGCTCATCCCATGTTTTTTTGAAATGTTTTTCACATGTCAAGGGAAAGGTACATGATATGATGATAGTGTCAAGGAAGTGTCAAGAAAGAATCCATGTTTTATTTTTAAATATGTTTCTGTTGATGGGAAAAAAATGGATACTATCTTTATGTAACCACTTTGTTTAAATGTGGAATGTAATGCAGGTTTTATGATCTAATTACCTAAAACACTAAACCTGAAAAGATCCTCAATGTGTAATCTTGTAATAACTCAAGATTAAGTAAGGTTTAAGGTTGGGGCCTTATAGTTGGTATCAGAGGTCGGTTTAGACAACTTTAGGGATTAGGAGTTTTTGTTAGACATGTGATTAGTCCCTATATCTATTATTTCACTTAAATCCTTGTTTTATAACTTTTTCCAGGTCATGTAAAGTCTGTTACGAATGGAAGGAGAAGAATCTCAAATGACATTCCTATCTCTTCCTGATGACATGCTTGCAATAATTATTGCAAAGTCATGTTCGTATGATTGTGAAACTTTTTCTAGCCTACAACTCACTTGAAAGCAGTTGTTTAAGATATCAAAGACCTTCACTATACCTAGTTATCATCGTGGATCATGGGTTGTTTTTAGACAAATACTATTTTCACAATATTCTCATATTTTCAAGAAAGGTAAATATTATCAAGGTATTTTCAAATATTTTACATTATCACAAGAATTTGAAGCATATTATGATTTTAAAAATGGTGCTGAGGAAGGAGACCCTTACGCAACCTATTTATATTTGATTTTAAAATATAGTCTCTCAGCACATACTTATGGTATTTTAAATGGACCAATAATAGAAAGTTTCAACCCAAATTCTGTCCGACTATTTTATAGAAATCATGTTTTATCAGATGTTATGGAATTATAGGTCATACATGATTATTTTCAAAAAAAAATTCTCTATGAACACCCATATGACCCATGTTGTACAAGGTGTATTTGGATGGAGGAAGCAAATGATTTTGAAAGATCTCTAAATAATTATTGTAATGCATGGGACTTCTACCTACGTGAGCAAGATGAAGATGAAACTGAGTGGACGCCATGATCAAGGTATGATGTTATTCATTTTGGGAATCATTTTATTTTATCTTATGGTGGTGAAATAAGACTTCAAGAATTAAGATGTTGAGATCGTGACGAATTTGGATTAAAATGATAGTTATTTTGAAACTATTGAGGTTAAAACATGTTAGGGTTATTTTTGGAGTTTTATAAAAAGGACAACATGCAGACCGTGTGACCACCCGTCGCGTCGGACAAAGCTGCGGGAATCGATCCCACAACCAAAGTTCGACTGGTATTTATTGCCTACTACTGGACTACGTGAAGTCCTTGGTTAGTTTGACTGATTCTTTTTAGTTAGATGATTTTATGAATTAAGAGTAAGTTGATTTTGGGTTATCTATGGAAATTTATTAACTTATCATGGAGGATATGTGATTAGGTTAATTACTTTTCAATACGAGACATTAAGAGCAACTGATGTTGTTTGGAGATAAATGTTATGATTTAACTTGGAAGACTATGTGACTAAATCCATCAAATATTTGGGTTTCAATCCTAGTTTGGTTTACTTTGAATAATTTTATGGACAAATTGTTTATCGAATGGTCCTCGTTGAACTTTGGATTTTGTTGGACAAATTTTGGAGATTAAGAATAGATTTTCTTTTTATAGAGGGTTATCATTTTCTGGATTATCTGATCTTGTACTAACCTTTTCGGTTTTGTTTTTGGTTAATGTCTAAAGACATGGGAAGTATATAGTTCTCTTTTGTGGAATAGTTGACTCTATAGAAGTTGATTATAGTACTCTTAATGTGAACAAGTCTTCCTAAATAATCATCTTTTGGAGAAAATATGAGTTTGTGTAAGGAATCTAATAAATGTTTAAAGTCAACATGATAAGTGATTATGTTTCCTTATGAATAAATTCCTCAATAAAAAGTACATTAATAGAAAAATTTTGTCTATTAACTTTTCCTACTGGGGAATCGAATACCGTTTAACCCATCGCAAGTTTGTGATTTTCATGTGGTTAACTTTCTCCTAAACATGTTTTCTATCACTCTCCATCAGAACATGACCCTATGTTTTCTCCTCAATGTCCATGTTTTCCTAAATGGAATCCTAGTATGGGTTAACTCGGGTGACCTCTATACTTATCTTTCTTTATTTTAAAGTGATTGTTTTACTGACTCTTGTTCTGATGTGGTATTTTCAATGAAGTTTCCAAACCCAACTTTAAAATTGCGAGGACGCAATTCCCAAAAGGGGGGAAGGATGTAACACCCCAGGTAAATAAAGATTATGACATTTTCACATTTATCGATATTTGTGAATAAAATATTAATATAACTTTAAATGGGATGCTATGCTCGATGGCGTACCCAATACGCAACAACGAGTTTCTTCGGAATCTTACGTTGCACTCTAATAATAAAATAATATTATTTTAAATAGTAGTTAATGCCTAGCCGTTATATTGGCGGGAATGAACAGAACTAACTAAAAAATGATTATATATGTTTGTCAAATATTTTTACTTTTTACAATAAATGTTGGAGGATTAAAAATGTGAATGAATCCAATTTTAATCGTAAACATTCTAATATGCTTTAAAAGGTCGATTAACCGCCTTTTGATGACAAACCACTTTTAAATCCACTTTTTGACAATTTTATGTGTTATATTTGACAAAATAAATTTCTTTTTTAGAATCGGGACATCAAAATTTACTTTGTGTAAATTTTTGGTATTTTTCCGAAAAAGTTCAATTTTTAATGAATAGTAAAAAATGTTGTATTTTAATTCAAAACCGCTTTTTAATCTAATTTCTTTATATGATTAGATTATCTTTTTAATTTATTTTAAAGTGAAATTAGAATATATTTTTACCATTTAATCCAATCATGGTCATTGGAATTAATTTCACTTTGAAATCAGACTTAAACTACTGTCAATCTTTTGATACATTTTGTTTCATAAAAACACGATATTTGTTTTGACAGGGGGAATTAATTATTAAATTAATTAATTCAATATATATGTTTTGAATTTTGTAAAATATACATCATTTTTGAATTCGGAATATCAAATATATCTTAGGGTGAATTTATGGTAATTTTCTGAAAAACTTCAATTTTTGATGAATAGTGAAACCACTAAGAGGTACTTATAAAAACTGATTTTTTGTTTAAATGAAATTTTGCCATCTTTGTGATTTGAATTTCAAAAAACCGATATACATGGTTGTCATTAAAAATTAAAATTTGGTTCAATGGGATTAAAATAATTTTTTAGTGAATAGTAACTTATTTAGTTTTTAATCACGATTAGAGGTAATTAGTGTAGATTAAGGTAAGAATAATGTTTTAACAAAATTAAAATACCTATACACATGTCCTACCCTTATTGGATGTGTCATGGCTGACCACTTCAATCCATGGGTCAACTTGGGGACCCCATGGAGCCACATTGGTAGGAAAATGACATTATTATCTTTTTATTTAATGTTAAAATTAAAATGACACAAACATGAGTTATTTTACTAAAACAATTTTTAAATGGGCATATACAAGTTAGATATTTGACTATAAATAGTAATTGGAAATCTAAAAAGATTTACTATATCAGAGTTTTTTTTTTAAACATTAAATAAATTACATTATTTATGACATCATGATGATGCAGCGATGACCTCATTATTTAACAATTTAAATAAAATGGAAAGATAATGTAACTTATAAGACCTACACATGTCCAAAACCTATTATATGGGTGGATTTAGAACCCCTATCACCTTATCCTAGAAACAAATCAAATTGGGATCATTAAAATCCTAAACTCATTCTAAAATAAAGTAACATTTCCTTACATTCCAAGAGTGCCCCTCCCCTCCTCTTATAAATGGCCCCCACATCTACCTCCTTAACCACACTTAAAAAGCCTTTGGTTCAGCTAAACCCTGCCCATTTTGTCTATCGACATCCCTCTCTAACTCCTTGAAGCCTCACTTTGGGCAGAAGGCTTCCCAAGGAAGTCTTTGAGCTCAATCCAAAGGGAGTTACCCTATTTTAAGGTAATGTCTTCACTTGAGTCGTTTTGTTTTATTTTGCTTCTCCAACCCCCTAAACTCTTTTTATTCATTTCTTTTGTAACAACTCCAGTATATTAAATATACTAGGATTTTTCTATAAAAAGTATTCTAGCTACACTTACACACACTTTCGTCTAATGGTTAAAGAACATACGGTTTCTGTGGTTGGTGATTTTCTGCCTCACGAAACGATGATTGTTCAATATTCTTTTAACACCTTTAAAAGGGGCCATTATGATGTCACTGTATTTTATATTTGATATATATGGTATTTATGATCACTATATTCTTCTGTATTTTTTATTTAAAACATACCTTTATTCTTTTCATGCTTTGTAAATGCGATAATTTCATATGAGGAAGTGTGGACTACCGCCCCCTCAAGTGATGTGACTCGTACATGCAATACATGGAATGTATAAAGAATGAAATTAATGAACATATGTGACCTATATTACATATAAATTATACTGGAATTATAATATATATATATCATTTATTTTTAATTCCATTAATATGACAAAGAAAAAATGAAAGTAGCATTCATGCGTACGTACGGCCTACCGTCTCCATGAACAGTGCTTTTTCTTTTTTATCTCTAAATGATATGGAATAGTATAAAATGAATATGTACTGGATATATATGATATTTTAATCTTTAATACTATTCTGTAAATTATTTCTTTATAACTACATGGGCAATGACTTTTCAACCAAGTTCATTTTTGACTCATGTACCAAACATCGGCAAAAACGTCTGATATGAACTAACATTATTAAACAATTATTATAACATTATAATATGTGATATGAAATGAATAATAATTTCTAAAGGAGGTCCTTAGGAAATTATAAATTGACCAATTTTTATTATTCCAGAATATAAGGAAACTAACAAGACAAGTCGGACTTAAGGTAAGGGATCCTACTCCTCTCTTTCTTTTTAGGTACACTCTTTTATGTCATTCCTTTTAAAGCTCATCTTTCTTGTTATTGGGATGCTCTTTTATATTACTATTTCTGTAATTTTTATGTTCATATTATGAGATACCCTATTCTCTCTCATCAGTCCATTTTGGAAGTTTTTAGTGGCGCCATTAGGCTGCCGAATTTTCGTAAGAGATCTAACCTCTCTCTTTATTTTTATGTACTCTCCTTTATGTCCCTTCTTTTAAGTTCTTATTTGTTATGTTGGGGGATGATCTTTTATATTCCTCTTTCTGTAAAATTTATTTTAATATGATGAGAGACCCTATTTTATCTCATCAATCCATTTTTGTAATTTTTAGGTGGCGTCGTTAGGCTGCCGAGTTTTCGCAAGGGATTTTTCATCTCAGTTTTATTCCCGTGAGATTTATGCTACATTTGCCACAATTTCATTTGAGTAGTGTATGAACTGTCCATTATTTTACTCATTGTGTAATATACTTTCATTTATGAGTATTTAAATCAATGTTCTATTGTCCTTTTTTCATGGGGTGTATCTTTCAAAGGATACCCATGTCGATAAAGGAACCTTTAACCATCCTCTTTTTAAAAGACTTCTTTTGTTGTGTCTTTTAATTCACATAATATAATATTGGGATATGTTCTTATATATCCTTATTGATTTAAATTTTATGTACATGTGATGATATACCCTTTTTATCTCTCATCAACTCATTTTCTGAATTTTTTAGAGACGCCGTTAGGCTGTCAAATTTTTGCAAGGGAACTTCTTAACCCAAATTTGATTCTTTGGGATAAACTTGAACTCCTTGAATATGTCATTCTATTAATATGTGTGAATAACCTCTGATTGTTTTACACTTAATATCCACTTATATTTGGTGTATTTGTTTGTCACACATAATTATGTAATTGATTTATCCTTAAACCAAGGATACCGTCTTTGTAAGGGACTTCATCTCAATCTCCTTTCATTGAGGCATATTTTATTTTATACACAACCTTATTTTATACGGTGTATAAACCCCTTTGACTTTTACATTTATCCAAAAGGAATATTTTTATACGAAGCGTTTTACAAAACGACAAAAGGGAATGTTTTTTTCATATGTATGTGGAGACAACGACTTCTATAACGACCCATACTTTACATACATTGTTAATACTTCAAAATTGAAGCATACTTATTACAACATATGAAAAAACCACAAAGAACCGTATAGGTATAGTGTCTTTAGAAACTGGGAAACATAAACAACTGGTTCATAAATCTTCTACAGTGTCTCCCATTTATTTCATCATATCTAGGGTCCCTTTTAGCATATTCTACTTAATATCCATCTTCCTGACCTGGGGAAAAGAAAACATAAAAGGGTGAGCTCAAATGCTCAGCAAGGGCAAATAAAGGAAATAAAAATCATATCATATCTTTTTGAAAATCATAACCTGCAAAGAGATCATAATATCTTAACATGTAACAAATCATAGAAGTGAAAATGAGATCCCCATAATCATAACATGAAACTTGAAACTTTGTGGCATGCACACATAATCGTGGAAAATCATTTCTTGTTAGTCATCACTCATTGCCAATACTATCTTAGTGGACAAAGTCCCTTTCTGAACCGAGTCACCCTCGTTCCAGTCCTGTGTCACTAAACCGGTATAACCTACCGTTCCAGCCATGTCTATCTCATGAGATATAAAATCTTTACCCAATGCATTTGAGGGAGATATAGTTCCCACTCATCTTATAATGAATCCTTTCTTATGTGTGCCACATAATCATAAACCATACCTCATAGCGTAACCCATGTAATAAAAATGGAATTCTTAAACAACATGACATCATAAAACAATTCATCTAAGATAAAGGAATTCATAAAAATATTTCCATCACAACATAATCAAACCAATGTAATAATAGGGATAAAAACAGAACCCTTTTATTATCTTAGATGGAAAACAATTTTGATAAAATACTTGAACTCTATTCTTGAGGAAAATATCCTTTCTACTTCAAAAACATTTTTCCTTTCATAACATGTCATACGACTTTAAAGTAAAAGAAGTTGATTAAAAATAAACTTGAAAACATGTAAAGGACGTTTCTTGGAAATAATGTTTTAAAAATACATTCATGTCGTATATGTTAAAAAAACATTCTTCGTACTTTTTTCGGAAAAGTCAAAAAGTACCTCGTACGAAAAACCACAAAAGATTGCTTTCATACCTATTACTAAAAACTCACCGAAGGGTAAAAATGGATTTAAAAAATTTTAGGTGGATGGAAATAATATTATATATTGATGAAACATGGATGTGGATGATAAAATACACCCCAGTAAATACTTACGAATAAACAATCTCGGATAAAAATAAGATTGTGATATTTCACTTACCTTAGGTCTGATTTGCTTTGTACGTGTCTGAAGCTCCTGTATAATGGTTTAAATAATGTTATCGACTTATTCCAGAATCATACATATTGATATGATATCATATATGGTCATATTCTTAGCTTCTTGTTAGTAATATTTCATTGTTACTTGTTACTGGGGTCTTTATTGCCTTTTGTTCTTATGCGTGTTTTGCCGAATAAATTCTTATTCTTCTTTTAAGGTTATAGATACCTTATATCAAGAATGGTATTAGTGTAACATATATCATATTTATTCATTCAATTCATTTATATAATTACTATTTAATGATGATCATGTAGAACGAGTCGCATCACATCGTGGAGACGGTATTCCGTACGTACGCACGAGTGATGATATCGTTCCTATGATCGTGGAATTGTATTGTAGTATATATATATTATTTCAGTATCAATATTACTTTATAATAATCATAAATAGTTACTCATTACACCATTATACCCATCCTTGTAAGGTGGTGGTGGAAAATAGATTACACCACGGCGTGGAGACGGTATTCCGTACGTACGCACGCGCGGTGATTTCATTTTTCCGTAGGATGGATAGAAGGTGAATTAGGGTTGTTTCATATTTATAATAACATATCAGTATGTAAGTAATACTGATGTTATTACATTATCATGAAACAACTAAATAAGAAGAAGTTGAAGAAGAAATAAATTGAATAGATCGGTAATGGATATTACCTCTTCTTTGGAACGCCTTTTTGAATCCTCCACTTAGGGAACTAAGATTGGTCTTTGAAGAAGACAAGGTCCTCTAGGATTATTCTAGGGAAGTGGAGAGTAGAACATGGAAGGGGTTGGCCAATCTTGAGTGCTCAAATTGGTGTGAGGAGGAGGGGGAGGAGGTGCCCTTTTATAAGGGAGGAGAGGGGCACCTTAAGAATATCTCAAAATATTATTTCATATTAAAGTCAAAATCGGTTTATAATGGTTCCAAAGGGTCTTATTTCGAAGATAAAGTGGGGATGGGTAGAAATCCTATCAACCAATAGGATTTAGACATGTTTAGGGTATTATTTTAACCTTATCAATTAGATTTAACTCTAAGTTAAATAATTTAACTTTTACCATGTCTTTTTCTTTCTTTCACTATATGGTTAATACACTTACTATAACATGCCAAACGAACCCGAAATTATTTATTATTAATATATATCTCCTTACCTATGTCATTTGGCTGAACCTTAGATTTTTAGGAATAAAATAACAATTAATAATATAATATTTGATTTAAAAACTATTTTGTGTCAATTTTGACACTATTTGATATATGATTTTTGTGAAAGTCATAACAGAATTATATGTTCGAAACAAGTTGATTAAATCAACACTAATATATCATAGTAACCTAGAAAATTAGTTTAATTCATAAAAAGTATCAAATTACATTTATTTTGGTGTTTATAACATCAATTATGTCAATATTTCATAAATAAGATAATTACTTCATCATCGTTGTGTCATAATTAAATTAAATTATTTAATGTATAAAAATTATAAATAAAATACCATTATGTAGGAACTCCTTTTAGCTTTCTAATAAATATTTATTGTCGAATTTATCTTATGTATAACCCCATATTAAAAATGGTTTACTTCTTAAACATTGATTTTAACTATTTTAACCCTTCTTTAAATAAATTAAAAATAAATGTCCTAATCTAACTCAAGTGGGCCTAAATGGTCATATTTTATTCATAAGGTTGTTTTTGGTCGAATTACACTTATCCAATAGAATTAGGACATGTGTTAGGGTAATAGTAATATCATATTTACCCTTAGTTATCCTATTTACTATTAACCGCGGTAAAAAAAAGTAAAAAGTTACTATTCACCAAAACATTATTTTTATCTCATCGAACCACATTTTACATACTGATATCAACCGTGTCTGTCGGATTTTAGAAATTCCATTCACAGAAGCGGTAAAATTAAGTTTTATGCAAAATTCAGTTTTTAACCTACCACTTAGTGGTTTCACTATTCATCAAAAATTTAAAGTTTTCAGAAAAATACCAAAATTTCACCCTAGGCTAATTTCGGTATTCCGAATCCAAAAATGAAGTCCATTTTGAAAAATAAAATTTATAAAATTTCAAAAAGTAGTTATTACTATTCATAACGGCTAGTTTTAATAATATTTTAATAGCATATCGTTGTTTAGTGAAACTCGGTATTGCGTACGACGCAAGCTATCGAGGAAGGTCGCGATTGCGTGTAAAGTAAGCCAAGAAAGTGTGTAGTGAAAGATTCCTTTGAACAAAATATTACTCATAAAAATCTCGGGTGTTACATTCTACCCCCCTTAAAAATAATTTCTCCATCGAAATTCATCACTTTGTAACAAACAGATGAGGATACTTCTCCCTCATCATATCCTCAAGCTCCCATGTAGCTTCTTCTAATTGGTGGTTCCTCCATAAAACTTTCACCAATCGAGTGGTCTTGTTTCGTAGGACTTTTTTGCTACGATCCAGAATCTCTATCGGCTGTTCTTCATAAGAATGATCTTGCTCCAGCGGTACAACTTCTGAGCTGAGTACATGTGAAGGATCAGGTATATACTTTCTCAGGAGAGATACATGGAACACATTGTGAACTTGAGAGAGATTCGGTGGAATCTCCAATCGGTAAGCTACCTTTCCAACACGATCCAGTATTTCGAAAGGACCGATATATCTAGGTCTCAACTTCCCCTTCTTTTCAAATCTCATAACCCTCTTCCAGGGAGATATTCGTAAGAACACTTTATCACCCACTTCAAACTCTAGGTCTTTTCTTCGGTTGTCGGCATAACTTTTCTGTCGACTCTGAGCTGCTCTTATGTGTTGTTGAATAGATCTGACCTTTTCTGCCATTTCATCAACGAGATCAGGTCCTAATAGCTTTCATTCCCCAACTTCATCGCAGCAAGTTGGAGTCCTGCATTTCTTTCCATAGAGAGCTTCATAAGGAGCCATATGAATACTAGAGTGAAAGCTATTATTATAAGAAAATTCCACCAAAGGTAGGTGTTGATCCCAACTTCTTTTGAAATCCACAGAGCAAGCTCTCAACATATCTTCTAGGGTTTGAATTGTTCTCTCAGACTGACCATCTGTCTGGGGATGATAAGCAGTGCTGAAACTCAAATCTGTATCCAGAGTATGCTGAAGACTTCGCCAGAACTTCGAGGTAAATCTCGGATCCCGATAAGATATAATAGAAAGTGGTACTCCATGCAATCTTACCACTTCCTTTACATATATCCTGGCAAGCTGATCTAGAGAGAAATCATCTCTAATATCAATGAAGTGTGCAGACTTTGTAAGATGATCAACTGTGACCCAAATAGCATTATTGCCTTTGGATGTTTTAGGAAGTCCTGTGACAAAGTCCATAGTGATGTTTTCCCATTTCCATTCGGGTATGGGTAATGGTTGTAACATCCCCTTAGACTTCTGTCTCTCAGCTTTAACTTGTTGACAAACCAAGCATTGAGAGACATATTCAGCAACATCTCTTTTAATGCCATCCCACCAAAAGTACTCTTTCAATTCCCTATACATCTTCGTGCTTCCAGGATGAATTGAGAATGATGAACTATGAGCCTCATCCAGCAGCTCCTTCCTTAATTAGGGGATGGGAGGAACACATACCTGATTCCTGAACTTTATTATCCCATCACAATCAAGGTTAAATTCAGGAACATTTCTCACCTTCTTTTGTAACTCGACATCTTCTTTTTGTGCCTCTTTAATCTTCACATGTATAGATGGTTGAACATTCATTTGAGAAAGATAAGATTTTTCCTCTTCCATTATAATTCCAAGATCCATCCTTTGTAAATCCATAATTATTGGATCTTTTGTGATCCTCATCATGGATAAACTAGCATGGTCTTGTCGACTTAATGCATATGCCACCTTGTTTGCTTTCCCAGGGTGGTAATGGATTGAGCAGTCGTAATCCTTAATCAGCTCCAACCATCTTCTTTGATGAATATTCAACTCCTTTTGTGTGAAAATATACTTTAAACTTTTATGATCAGTATAAATATCACACCTTTCACCATAAAGGTAATGCCTCCAAATCTTTAATGCAAAGATTACCGCAGCGAACTCCAAATCATGTGTTGGGTAATTTTGCTCATGGATTTTCAATTTTCGTGAGGCATAAGCTATCACCATATCATTTTTCATAAGAACACACCCCAATACCTTCTTGGATTCATCACTGTAGAACACAAACCTTTCTCCACTACAAGGCAGTGTGAGCATAGGTGCACTGGATAACCTTCTTTTCAACTCCTTGAAATTCTCTTCACATTCCTCTGTCCAAACAAACTTAACTCCTTTCCGAGTCAACTTGGTGAGTGGATTAGATAATCGTGAAAAATCATTTAAAAAACGTCGATAATATCCAGCCAAACCAAGAAAACTTCGGATCTCAGTTACTGTTGTTGGTCTCGGCCATCTTTCGATAACCTCTGTTTTTGCTGGATCCACAGATATCCCCTCTTTTGAGATTATGTGACCCAAAATGCAACTTTTTGAAGCCAAAATTCACACTTGGTAAATTTGGCATAAAGCTTCTCCTTTCTTAGGGTCTTTAATATAATTCTCAAGTGATCTTCATGCTCTTCCTTGCTCTTTGAATAGACAAGAATATCGTCTATAAAGACTACCACAAATTGATCAAGATAGTCTCTAAATACTCTATTCATTAGATCCATGAAGATAGCAGGGGCATTAGTAAGACCAAATGGCATCACTATAAATTCATAGTGTCCATACCTTGTACGGAAAGCCATCTTTGGTATATCCTCCCTTTTGACCCTTAATTGATGATACCCTAAACGAAGATCAATCTTGGAAAAGTATTGAGCTCCGCATAGTTGGTCAAATAAGTCATCAATGCGTGGGAGAGGATATTTGTTCTTGATAGTGATCTTGTTAAGTTCTCGATAATCAATGCAGAGTCTCATTGATCCATCTTTCTTCTTAACAAATAGAACAGGTGCTCCCCAAGGTGACGCACTAGGGCGTATGAATCCCTTATCAAGATTCTCTTGGAGTTGCTTCTTCAATTCCTGCAACTCAATTGGGTCCATTCTATAAGGTGTCTTTGAAATAGGCAAAGCACCCGGTACGAGTTCTATTGAAAACTCAACTTCACAATTTGGTGGAAGACCCGGTAATTCCTCCGGAAAGACATCATCAAACTCTCGTACGATGGGCATATTCTTAATCGTAAGTTTCTCACCAACCATTTGAGATAAATTACCTTCATTTAGTGGAATCAAGACCCATAAGATGGAAGGAATTTCCACTGGAAGGTTATATTCATCCTTGCATCGATAGACGATCGTAGATTGATCTGGAATATGAAATGTGACTTCCCTTCTTTGGAAATTGATATGAGCTCCATGTAGAGAAAGCCAATCCATGCCAAGAATCACATCAAATTCCACTAAAGGAAGGATCACATGATTTGCAGGAAGAACTTTCCCACAAACTTTGATCGGAGAAGAATTATAAACTTTTGATGCGACTGTTGTGCCATTAGGTGTTGTCACAGCTAACTCAACATCTAATTTTTGAGGTAATACGGTGATACCCTTAGAAAAGTTTTCAGAAATAAAAGATTGGGTGGATCCAGAATCAAATAAAAAAATTTCTACTTTAGAGTGGATGGTAAGTGTCACTTCGTTATCGTACTCCACATCGCTGATAGAAATTGCATGTGACTTTCCTTTGTCTTTAGCCTTAAGATTTTGTTGACGTCGACCATCATCATCAACCCTTGGATTTGGGCATTGATTGGCATAATGCCCCATCTCCTTGCACTTGAAACATTGAAGTGTAGTAGGTTGATTCTGTGTATCCCTTCCTTTGTTTGCATCATTAGACATCTTCTTCCCATTATCGCAGCATTCAAATGCTCGATGACCTTCCTTTCCACATTTTAAACATTTACTTGTCCCTTTAAGACAACTCCCTCCATGTTTCTTTCCACACTTTGAGCATAAGGGAAAGCTCATCTTCTTTTTAGTGTTCCCTTTAGATTTTCCTTTGAATTCCATCTTCCTCTTCTTATCAAACCCATGTGACTGATGGGTTACTCCAATCTCCATCTCGACTTTGAGAGCACATCGAACGATTTCCTCATAGCTATTGAAGTCCCTTATGGCTAACACCCTTCGAAGACTTGGTTTTAAGCCACTAAAGAATCGATCGATCTTACTCTCAGGTTGGATAACAATACCAGAAGCGTACCTTGCAAGTCTTGTAAAATTTGCTTCATAGGTACCAACAGATTCATCATCCCTTTGCTTCAGTTCAAGAAACTCTTTCTCCATATTTATTCGGAGAATACGAGGGAAGTAATTGTTAAAAAATAAGTTCTTGAACTCATCCCATTCCATAGACTCAATTTCATCCCTTTGCCTCATATTCTTAATAAGATTCCACCATTGATCAGCATCTCCTTCCAAACGATACACTGCTAGGATGACTTTATCATGTTCAGAACATTGAAGAACTGAAAATATCTTTTCAGTAGTACTAATCCATTGTTCAGCAACTAATGGATCAGTAGACCCACTGAAAGAAGGTGGACGCTGCCTCATGAAGGATTCAACAGAATGTTGCTCCTTCCTTTGCTCGTTTGGAAGTCCTTCATGATTCATAGCTTGAGAAAGTTGTGTGAGCATGGCTACAAGATTTTCCATTCCAGCTCCCATATCGTTTGGCTGCTCAGGGGGACAATCATTGCATTGCCCATCGCATTCCGCATTAACACGGTTCCTTCGGGTTCCAGCCATTGACTAAAACCAAGAAGAATAGTGTGAGCAACACTAATTATAATAGGAAAACCACATAATCAAGGATAAAATTTCACACTTAAGGTCTTATCCTAGGGTATTCATGGCCATTTCTAAAACACTAAGATTGTGTTCTATGCTTAGACTTATCCTTAGGGTTCTTACTAAGGCTTTCACATCCTAGTTTCCAAAGGTTGACTATACCTTTCCTCTGATACCAACTATAATGACCCATACTTAACATACATTGTTAATACTTCAAAATTGAAGCACACTTATTACAACATATGACAAAACCACAAAGGACTGTATAGGTATAGTGTCTTTAGAAACTGGGAAACATAAACAACTGGTTCATAAATCTTCTACAGTGTCTCCCATTTATTTCATCATATCTAGGGTCCCTTTTATCATATTCTACTTAATATCCATCTTCCTGGCCTGGGGAAAAGAAAACATAAAAGGGTGAGCTCAAATGATCATCAAGGGAAAATAAAGGAAATAAATATCATATCATATCTTTTTTAAAATCATAACCTACAAAGAGATCATAATATCTTAACATGGAACAAATCATAGAAGTGAAAATGAGATCCCCATAATCATAACATGAAACTTGAAACTTTGTGGCATGCACACATAATAATGTAAAATCATTTCTTGTTAGTCATGACTCATTGCCAAGATTATCTTAGTGGACAATGTCCCTTTCTGAACCGAGTCACCCTCGTTCCAGTCCTGTTTCACTGAACCGGTATAACCTACCGTTCCAGCCATGTCTATCTCATGAGATATTAAATCTTTACCCAATGCATTAGAGGGAGATATAGGTCCCACCCATCTTATAATGAATCCTTTCTTATGTGTGCCACATAATCATAAACCATACCTCATAGCGTAACCCATGTAATAAAAATGGAATTCTTAAACAACATGACATCATAAAACAATTCATATAAGATAAAGGAATTCATAAAAATATTTCCATCACAACATAATCAAACCAATTTAATAATAGGGATAAAAACAGAACCCTTTTATTATCTTAGATGGAAAATAATTTTGATAAAATACTTGCACTCCATTCTTGAGGAAAATATCCTTTCTACTTCAAAAACAATTTTCCTTTCATAACATGTCATAAGACTTTAAAATAAATGAAGTTGATTAAAAATAAACTTGAAAACTTGTAAAGGATGTTTCTTGGAAATAATGTTTTAAAAATCCATTCATGCCGTATATGTTAAAAAAAACATTCTTCGTACTTTTGTCGGAAAAGTCAAAAAGTACCTCATACGAAAAACGACAAAAGATTCCTTTCATACCTATTACTAAAAACTCACCGAAGGGTAAAAATGGATTTAAACAATTTTAGGTGGATGGAAATAATATTACATATTGATGAAACATGGATGTGGATGATAAAATACACCCCAGTAAATACTTACGAATAAACAATCTCGGATAAAAATGAGATTGTGATATTTCCCTTACCTTAGGTCCAATTTGCTTTGTACGTGTCCGAAGCTCTTGTATAATGGTTTAAATAATGTTATAGACTTATTCCAGAATCATAAATATTGATATGATATCATATATGGTCATATTCTTAGCTTCTTGTTAGTAATATTTCATTGTTACTTGTTACTCGGGTCTTTATTGCCTTTTGTTCTTATGCGTGTTTTGCCGAATAAATTCTTATTCTTCTTTAAAGGTTATAGATACCTTATATCCAGAATGGTATTAGTGTAACATATATCATATTTATTCATTCAATTCATTTATATAATTACTATGTAATGATGATCATGTAGAACGAGTCGCATCACATCGTGGAGACGGTATTCCATACGTACGCACGAGTGATGATATTGTTCCTATGATCGTGGAATTGTATTGGAGTATATATATATTATTTCAGTATCAATATTACTTCATAATAATCATAAATAGTTACTCATTACACCATTATACCCATCCTTTTAAGGTGGTGGTGGAAAATAGATTACACCACGGCGTGGAGACGGTATTCCGTACGTACGCACGCGTGGTGATTTCATTTTTCCGTAGGATGGATAGAAGGTGAATTAGGGTTGTTTCATATTTATAGTAACATATAAGTATGTAAGTAATACTGATGTTATTACTTTATCATGAAACAACTAAAGAAGAAGAAGTTCAAGAAGAAAGAAATTGAAAAGATCGGTAATGGATATTACCTCTTCTTTGGAACGACTTTTTGAATCCTCCACTTAGGGAACTATGCTTGGTCTTTGAAGAAGACCAGAACCTCTAGGATTATTCTAGGGAGGTGGAGAGGAGAATATTGCAGGGTTTTTCCGAGCTTGAGTTCTCAAATTGGTGTGAGGAGGAGGGGGAGGAGGTTCCCTTTTATAAGGGAGGAGAGGGGCACCTTAGGAATATCTCAAAATATTATTTTATATTAAAGTCAAAATCGGTTTATAATGGTTCCAAAGGGTCTTATTTCGAAGCTAAAGTGGGGATGGGTCGAAATACTATCAACCAATAGGATTTAGACAAGTTTAGGGTATTAGTTTAACCTTATCAATTAGATTTAACTCTAAGTTAAATAATTTAACTTTTACCATGTCTTTTTGTTTTCTTTCACTATATGGTTAATACACTTACTATAACATGCCAAACGAACCCCAAATTGTTTATTATTAATATATATATCCTTATCTAAGTCATTTGGACGAACCTTATATTTTTAGGAATACAATAACAATTAATAATATAATATTTTATTTAAAAACTATTTTGTGTCAATTTTGACACTATTTGATATATGATTTTTGTGAAAGTCATAACAGAATTATATATTCGAACCAAGTTGATTAAATCAACACTAATATATCATAGTAACCTAGAAAATTAGTGTAATTCATCAAAAGTCTCAAATTAAATTTATTTTGGTGTTTATAACATCAATTATGTCAATATTGCATAAATAAGATAATTACTGCATCATCGTTGTGTCATAATTAAATTAAATTATTTAATGTCTAAAAATTATAAATAAAATACCATTATGTAGGAAATCTTTTTAGATTTCTAATGAATATTTATTGTCGAATTTATCTTATGTATAACCCCATATTAATTATGATTTACTTATTAAACTTTGATTTTAACTATTTTAACCCTTCTTTAAATAAATTAATAATAAATGTCCTAATCTAACTCAAGTGGGCCTAAATGGTCATATTTTATTCATAAGGTTGTTTTTGGTCAAATTACACTTATCCAATAGAATTAGGACATGTGTTAGGGTAATAGTAATATCATTTTTACCCTTAGTTACCCTATTTACTATTAACCGTGGTAAAAAAAGTAAAAAGTTACTATTCACCAAAAAAATTATTTTTATCTCATTGAACCACATTTTACTTACTGATATCAACCGTGTCTGTCGGATTTTCGAAATTCCATTCACAGAAGCGGTAAAATTATGTTTTATGCAAAATTCAGTTTTTAACCTACCACTTAGTGGTTTCACTATTCATCAAAAATTGAAAATTTTCAGAAAAATACCAAAATTTCACCCTAAGCTAATTTCGGTATTCCGAATCCAAAAATGAAGTCCATTTTGAAAAATAAAATTTATAAAATTTCAAAAAGTGGTTATTACTATTCATAACGGCTAGTTTTAATAATATTTTAATAGCATATCGTTGTTTAGTGAAACTCGGTATTGCGTACGATACAAGTTATCGAGGAAGGTCGTGATTGCGTGTAAAGTAAGCCAAGCAAGTGTGTAGTGAAATATTCCTTTGAACAAAATATTACTCATAAAAATCTCGGGTGTTACAACTTCTCCGCTGTCGTGACCATTATTTGAGTTTCAGCTTCCTCTACAAGCCATAACTTCTTTTTAAAAGAAAAATAAATACCATGTTTTACTTTTCTTTTATTTTGGTATTGAAAATGGTTTTCATAAGGTTTTTTATATCAATGTGTTTTATTGATATCTTGTGATTGAAAGGTCTAAATGTTATGTTTCCTTTTTCATGTTTTATGTGATACGATTATGTTATGGTTCATGGGCGTTGTTATGAAGATGGGTGGTTCCGTGATAAACTATGGGCAGGTGAGCCCGATATAGCTATCCAATGCATTGGGTAACGCGAAGGAGTGAAAAGTTATGGTTTCTCCGAAGCGATTTATGGAATATACTGTGGTGGGTATTCCAAACGTAACTAAGAGGGTTAATCCCTAGGTAAGAATGTTATGAATGCCTCAAGTTACTTTTATGTATTATGATTTCTATGATTTATTCATGATTTGATGAGGTATGTTAAAGTGCCTATGTTTTATGGGTAAAGTATGATTTCATTCTTATGTATATATGAACTCATTTTTCCTTTCCATATTTTTATAACCCTTACTAAGCTTTTTATGCTCATCCCACGTTTTTTTGAAATGTTTTTCATAGGTCAAGGGAAAGGTACATGATATATGATAGTGTCAAGGAAGTGTCAAGAAAGAATCCATGTTTTATTTTTAAATATGTTTCCGTTGATGGGAAAAATGTATATTGTCTTTATGTAACCACTTTGTTTAAATGTGGAATGTAATGCATGTTTTATGATCTAATTCCCTAAAACTCTAAAACTGAAAAGATCCTCAATGTGTAATCTTGTAATAACTCAAGATTAAGTAAGGTTTAAGGATGGGGCCTTATATTTCATGTGTGGAAATATATATTTTTCGTTTTTTCCATACATAACCTTTTATTTAGGGAACTCACTTTTAAGAGTATCCCAATAACATACTAAATTACAACCAAAGGATGATATGTTCTAATTATTTGTATCCAACGTCTTTTGTAAAAATTTCAATGACATTTTGGTCCTTATTATTATGGTTTAGTCCTTTATTCATCATAATTTTATATTAATTACCGTAATTAACTTTAATCACTTTTATAAATAATTTGGATCAAAAAATAAGTTTTTATTATTATAATATAAATAACATATTCATTACCACATTTTATGTAACCTTTCAAAATTAACATACATAAGTAGAAATATTAAGATTAATTAAAATCCTAGATATAGGACAACACAGTTGGATTTTGATGTAAAAAGGTTTAATAGTTTACTAGGTTTTCTATGTCTGATTTGAAAGTGATATTGGTTTCAATTAACTATATTATATTAATTTATAAAATATTATTAATTGAAACATTTAAAACTATTTAAAATATAAATAAACCTTAAAAATAAATTATATGAAAAAATAGTTTTCGATTAAAATTCAATATTTTTAATTATTCATCCCAAAAATGATGTTTCTTAGAAAAATTCCCATAATTCACACTTATATAATTTTGATATTTTAAACTAAGATATTATTTTATGATATTTAATTTATAAATGTGTATAAAATTAATTATATTTTTTTAAATAAGGACATAAAAATTACTTTAGTTGAGAAAATATTATTTTCAAAATTATTGACACAATACCAAAAAATTATATTTTCAGTATGAATATGTATAATTTATATAAAAACATTTTAAACATTATTTAAAAATTATTTATTACTATTATTATTACTATGTTCAATGGGTAGTTTATAACAATGTTGTTTAAATAATTATAACAATAAAATGATGATTCTTAGAATCTTGGTGTTGTGTGTAATGTACGTCATGTCAATGTTGCATGTAACATACATAAATTCAATGTTGAGTGTAATATACACCAAGTTCGTGTCATATGAAATTAATTTTTGACTTAGTGAAATGAATAATATCAAAATAATCTTCAATTGTGTATAACACGACCACAATCTAATCCATGTGTCTCATCTAGAAAAACCATTACTTATAATTTCATATATCATAATCAAGATATAGTGTTTTTAATTTAAAGAAAATATATATTCACTATTGTGGGAAATTAAAAATATCAAAAAGATTAATTTTTTTCCAAAAAAATGTTTCACAAAATATTGGGGGGTTACATTCTACCCCCTTTAAAATGAATTTATCCCCAAAAATTAATCTAGGTTATCGATGTTTTAATACATTAATGTTCCTTAAATTTAAACCCCCATAGTATAATTAAATACCAAAACATCCTTATAAATGAAATGTTGGAACCATAATGAGTTCCCAAAGTCACATATAACTAGGTTTCCACATAGAAGAGCATTGGTTGTGAGGGAATATTTTTCATGGTAAACTGTAAATATTTATTGGAAGTGACTGAGATCATCAATCACAGAAAATTGAATGATCAATGGGAATCTGAGTGCCTCAAAGTCATAAGTCAAATATGATTTAAATATATATAGATACATAAAAAAATTATAGTATTTGGAAAAATTATTCTTAGATCATTTTCCAAATGTTGATGACTATTCATTAAAAGTTATACATGCATGATTTCAGGAAAACATATCCATTTTTTCTTCCATGATCCACTTCATCTTTTTCTTAAAAAATGAAGGTGATTTTTTAATTCCTAAAGAAAATATATATCATTAGATACATGATATTCCATCCCATCTATAATTAGTTTCCTACTACACCATGTAATTAGAAGAGGTTATCACATATTCTTAAGTCCTCATGTGGTAAGATAATAATTTAATATCACAAACATCAACCAATGTTTACCATCAATTTCGAAAAAATCATTAACCTTATAAACATTATAAATGATACAAAACTAAAATTATATGAAGAATGAAACTAAATAATATTAACATTTATCCCACATATATCATAATGTATCTATCGGTGGTCACATGATAATCATTTTAATTCCATCATAATACAGTCTCTGGAAAAATTTTATTAACCTAAATTACCTTAAATAGTTTTGAAAAACACCAATTCTTTCTTATTATAAAGTTTACTAAATATATTACTTAAACACATGAATTTTTCAACATCATCCAAGACGACATGTACCAATTTTTCAACAAGTTAGTGATCAGATACTAGATAATTAGTGTTATCCAATTTAGTTTATCCGAATCAATCATCTCATAATCTAACTGTAAAATAATTTTCTCAACATCATGGTGACATTAAGGGTTACATTACCATAATCATAATATCACATTCATAAGGATTGATTATAATTCAACATATCCTTTAAACCCTTAATGAAAACATTTACTAAAAATTATTACAAATTTAATAATTCGAATAACATAATTTTTTAATTCTGAGGCAATGTACTTCACTCATTCAATATTATTCATAAACCATTATTTAGAATTCGTTAACTTATTACATAATACCTCATTCCTATAATATGAAATAAGAATAATGTATTAAGGTTCCTAAACCTAAATATAACAAATATTATTATGATTTATGTAAAAAATAATGGAATAACAATACATATCATTCACATGTTGTTTACATTCTCTTTATGTTCAAAAGTATAACTAATACTCTTGCCACCTTTATGGTTCTCTTAATGAGATTTCTACTAGGGAAATTTATTTTCATAATTCACATAAATTCCATATATGAGAAATTTATTGTCAACCATGTTCCTTAAATTTCTCTTTATTGACCAAAACCAAAAATAATGGGGTGATAAACACATATCATCAAAGAAACGTACATAATCATAAAAAATTACTTATGGTATATCTAAATAATGACACATTTTAAAACTATGACACCACATGTTTATCCTATTATATTTGTATCCCAATTATATTTAAATATTTCATGATGTTTTGTGATTAGTTTGTGAATTCCCAAAGCATATTTACCAAGAGTGTTAAACTATGTGTTCAACAAGGCACATTATCAGGTACCAGATTACTTAGAATCTGGCTATGAACATATTGTTGGAGTTATTAACCCTGGGAACATTTCTTCTAGAGCCACATCCACTTGTAGTATCCCAATAAGGATGTATTACATTGTAACCTATAAATATATCCTTTACCAAAATTCAAGGATATTTTATTAGAAGTTAAAATATACTTACATGTAACCTTATACACATACATAGAAATATACTTAACAAATACCTAGGGACCTCACAAAGGTTTCCTCATACTAGCTTATAAAGGTTTAAAAAAAATTCTCTGATAGAAACTATATCTTTCTAGTCTTAACATATAAATAAATTACACCATTTTTTCAAAATACTTAAAACAATACAAAAACATATGGCCAATTACTGTAACAGTTTTTTGCCTTTGGAAACATAGAAATTTAAAGACTGGTGCATGAGAGAGCTAAACATTTTTCCACTATGTTCTCCAAGACTAGGACGCCTCTAAAACATATCCAATAATAAATATATTTCCATAACCTAGGGAAGGAAACATAAAAATGTGTGAGCTCAAATTCTTAATAAGGGTAATAAAGGGAGACATCTAATCGTAAACATGATCATTAGGGAATGAGAATATGATCATGAAAATAGATGTTCATTCCTTGAATATAAAATATCATAAGAAAGAATCCTGGAATAAATATTGTAATTTTATTATACCTGGATCATAAAGAAATAGAGAAAGTAAGAAATGAATGTAAAAAAGGAATAAGAAATAGAATTTTGGGAAAAACATAAACATATAGAATGATTTACATAGTACTCAAGGAATTGTTTTTAAGTATATATTAGGGGAAAAATTCCTTTACTAAAATGGATTCAATCCCCATTCTGGACAGGTATTACTAAGTTGAGTTCAAAACCCATTCCAGACCTTTATTTCAAATTTGAGATCAATTCATGTTCATGCCCTATATTACCGAACCGAGTTTATTTCCCATTACATCCCTGTATTAATTAACTAAGTTTCATTTCCTATTACAAACCTCTATTATTGAACCTAGTTCAATTCTTTTTGAATCCATGGAAATCTAATGAGATTTAAATCTTTCCCCTATGCATTGGAGGGATATATAGGTCCCAGTCCTATTATAGTGAAGTAATACATACATGTTCTATGATACCATTAAAAATCCTATCATAACCCGTTAAATGAAATGGTCATTAAAATAATGTAATAATATCATAACTGTTGGAAAATGATAAAAGGTCTCATATTAATTATATCAAAACAATAACTCATGAAAATAAAATGGTTTTTAAGGAATTTAACTTGTAAAAGGGAAATGAATTTTATAATCCAAACATAATCAATTTAGAGAATAAATATCAATGGAAACATTGAATAGTTTCCATATAAATGCATGAGTAACACTAGTCGTTGTTGTATTATATGGGAAATAATATTTAATGATCTTTTAATAACATTTCATGGGGAAAGTATCCTTTATTGATTAAAAATGGCTCTTTAAATGCAAAAAAAATTAGAAAACCGTTTTCTTGACAATAAACATGAATTCTTATAAATAACTCTTTGAAAAAAACATGTAATCCTTTTTCTTTGAAAACATATAATGTGAGTATGAAAATGTTATGAAAAGGATTTCCCTTGAAAAAATATAAAACAAGTGTAAACGAATTTTAAAAATCATTTTATAGAAAATAATTCTAAAAATTATAAAGCAGGATTGAAAATTTTTTAAAGCCCATTTCATTGAAAATACATTGAATATCTATAATTATTCCTTGAATATTTTTTGAATCAATTTATTTGATAATAAATTGATATATTATAAATAAAGCATAAAAACATTTTGAATTCCAATTTCTGTGAAAACATATAATTTGAGCATGAAAGCGTTTTGAAAACCATTTATTTGAAAATAATTTAAATAAATATAAATAATTTTTTAAATCATTTTTATCACATTTTTATTGAAACTAAATCAGAAACATAAGATTAATATGTGAAACATTTTTAGAAAACATGGTTTGAAAAAACATAAATTTCTGACTAAAGATACATGTAAAGTTGGACTTTCTCAGAAACACATTCGTAATAGAAATATGTACCAAATAGTGGAAACATGGTAACAATACGTGAATATATCATAAATATACATATTAGAAGAGAATTAATTAATTATCTTGACAGATTGATCACATGATCTCATCAATGGAATCATAATCTTAAACAATCTCGGTAAACAATGATATTATTACCAATAAAATCTTACTTCTTCTTAACTTTTAATCATACTCCCCATTTAAGAAAATTAAATTACATGTGTCATGGAATATCATGAAAGTAATTATATTTATTGCTTGAAATTTCAAATGGATCAATATAGGCCTTTTAAAAGAATTAAGGTACATAATAAAACATGTGTCACAATGAAGTAAAAGTTTGATACAAATACCCTACTTATTTGGTATCTTTTGAACCCTAAATATCAATAAAGTATAGATACTATTATGTATAGTAAAATAAAAATAATCATCTATATAATAATCATATAATATATTCATTTGTAGTATCTACACTACACAAAATAAATGACTAGTGATTAAGGAATTTATCTCAAGGAAATAAAAAGTGCGATGAAATCCTCTTACCATGTGACTTGACTCTTGTCGTACTCATTAAAAACTGATATTTAAAAAATATAATTTTATTATACTTCACTCATAGAACCATACACTTATATCAAATATCATATATGGTTTGATTATTACTTTACATTAATTCCTTGTTAACAATTCTATGATAATATTTCACTTCTGGTTATATCTACATTGTTCTACACATGTGTCTTGGTTTGTTATATATTTTGTCTTTATACATATATTATTATTTCCAAAATAAAAAACATGATCTAAAAACATGAATATTTTTATATTTGTACCATAATAATCTATATAATATAGATTTATGAAATGGAAAACACCATTCATGGAAACCGTTAAACGTACGTACGCATCAACTTTGATTCCATTTTTTATTTTCATATTGAAATAAAGAATGAAATTTACATATATATATATATATATATATATATATATCTGTGTGTGTGTTTATAATATTATTACATCAGAATTATCATGTTATATATATCATATAATTTCACTAATCCAATCCTTAATACATTCCATTTGTTTGTGGACGAATCACATCGCTTTAAGGGCGCAGTAGTCCATACTTCTTCAAACGAAATTATCATATTTACACAGAATGGAAATTATAAAGGCATGTGGTGTAATGTTATAATATAAGATTAAATACATATTATGTACCATATTTATCCTATATAAATATACTTTCCATCATAACTCTAACCATTAATGGTGGTGAAAAAATAATGAACAACAATCCTTTTGTGAGGTTGTAGTTTGTTGTAGACATAAAATTATTTTTTTTACCAATTAGACAGATATATGTGTAAGTGTAGGTAGAACCCTTTTAATAAAAAAAATATCAGTATATTTTGGATATTTTGGTTTCTTTGTAAGCACATAATAATAAGAATTTAGGTGGCTGAAAAATAAAGTAAAATAATGTATATTAGGGGAGGGTGTTTCCACTTAATCGGGTAACTCCTTTTGGTTTTCACCAAATGGAATCCATGGAAGTATTTTCCATAAATTGACTATTAAAGTATGAGTATATGGTTTTGGGATACTATTTCGGAAGATTCTGAATGAACCCATGTGATTTTATTTGTTTGAATAATGGATAGAGTTCATTCCTTGTTATACTGGAGGGGGAGTGGTACTCTTGTAAATACCAAAAGGTATTCAATAATGGGTGGTATCATTTTTTTATTGTTCCTAAAAAATGGAATACAATTGAATTCGTGTGAATATATGGTAATCCCAAAATAAACACCCAAAAAAATATGTACATTTTAATAACATTATTTCTTAACTTATTAGATTCTGAAATTTTATTATTTCGGTTTTTATTAGAGTATTTAGGTTTTAGAAATATGTATTTCAAACATTATGATTAAAATAAATTGATAATTATTAAAAAAAAAATTCCAAATAAATATAAATATGATAACTAATTTTCCAAATTAAAATCTCATGTCTTTTGGAAATATATTTTTAAAACAAGCGTATGTGACGTACAAAATACTACTTAATCAGAAATTTTGCTAATATTGGTTTTACTATATAAGGGTTAATATGTTAATTATAAATGGTTAATTGGTCCATTAATAGACTATACATAATACTTTTATCACATAAAACTCAGTTGGATAAATATTCTATTTTTAAATTTTAAATCATTTAATAAAATATCATTCATTGGAAAATAACAATAATTTCAATTTTTACAGAATTTATATATATTTAATTTTAAAATATCAAAATAATACTGAATTTTAAAAAAAATATATTTATAGATTTTTAAAGAGATATATTAATCTTCAAAAAATTGAAACAGAATAATTCAATAAATTCAATTATTTCAAATATTTATAATATCAGTTATTTTATTTAATTACTAACAAAATAATCATCATGTTGTCATTTATTATGAAATTTAACTAACTGAAACATCTCTCAAAATTATTGATAAATTATTAAGTGAAAAATAACCAATTTATATTTCAAAATCATATATTTAAATTAATATATAATATTTTTTCCATATTTTAATGTTTTATCAATTTGAAGTTATGGAAAGATCATGTTTTTCCTTTTCCTTACTAATCCTTTTATATAGAGAACTTCCATTTAACAATATCCCAATAAACAACAAAATTATACGCAAAGGTGAAAATGGTTGTATTATTTTCTACCAATTTATTTCGCAAAATTTCCAGGCGATTTTGGTTCTTAAGATTAAGGTTTAGTCCCTTACTAATATTAATTTTACCATAATCGTCGTAATTTACTTTAATGACTTTTACTAAAATTTTTATTCAAAAATAATGTTGATCTTATTATAATATATATAAAATACCAATTAAAACCATGTCACTCTATTTTTTAAATTTAACCCACAAAGGAATAAATTATGATTAGTGCAAATCCCAGAGATATGGATACGTAGTGGTTTTTTAAAGCAGAAAAGTTCAATAGTATGCTAGGATTTTTCATATCCAATTACAAAGTAAAATTGATTCAATTGATCTACATTGGATTAATTAAAGAAAATATATAATTAAAATTATTAATCAATTTAAAATATAATTGAACCTTATAAATAAATTTTTATAAAAATAATTTTTAGGTTATATTTTGTACTATTCATTATTCATCCAAAAAGGATTCTACAAAAAATCAGAAAAAATAAACCTATGGTAATTTGAACATTATAAACTCAAAAATGAAGTTTTTTATATCAAATTAATCATATAAACGTGTCTAAAAATAATTTTATTTTTTTCTACCAAAGTACATGAAAAGTAGTTCATTTTAGAAAATATTATTTTTAAACAGATAGAGACTTTTCCAAAAAGGTTATCATTCACTATCAATTTTTTTTAATTATATAATCCCCTTATAAAAATTACTTTAAAATTAGTTATTAATATATATATTTCTATTTTTAACTATTAGTTTTTTACTATCATATCTAAATAAATATAACAATAAAATTATGCTTTGTAGAAACTTTGTGTTGCATGTAACATACGCCAAGTTGATGTTGCATTTAAAAACAATTTCTTAACTACATTATGTAAAAATAAGTGGGAAAATGGTACCATTACATTAATATATCATGACTAATTGTAGGATGACATAATTAATGATATTTCATAAGAAATAGATCATAATATTTCATTAATGGTATTTTAATCATAAAAAATCCAAATAAATGATGAGATTTTAGCAATCAACTATAATTGTATTGTGGCATTAAATCGTGATAAACATGAACGAATATCATTAATTGATACTTAATATATAATTATGATGAATAAATCCATAATATTATATGTAATGGTATCAATATGTAAAACACATTAACGAATATAGGTTTGTACCCTAATATACGTCTCCAAGAAGGAAAATTTAGAAAAATCCGTTACCGTTTTGGTAAGTTGTGAACCTTAAACCCTATGAATGAGATATCATAAAATTGATTTGTAAATATCCCAAACATTTTTGATAATATCCATATAATAAATTAATGTGATTAATATACACCATGTAAAACAAACGCATTTGGAATACGTTTTAAGTCATTCAGAAAAAAAACAAGTAAGCCTAAAAAATCCTCTCAATGGTTTGTTATTTTTTTGGATTATAATCCCCATGAATGAATAATATCAATTGAATATTTTAATAAAAAGAAATAAATTAATCTCATTATATTAAATTTCATATTTCAGTATATACAACACATAAAATAATTGACTGGTGAATATGGAATTTATCTCATGGATATAAAAATGGAGACGAAATTTCATTCCCCAATGCCTTCACTCAGATTATATACATTGAAAAATATTGTGAAATAAATATTTGTTTACTTTAAACTGAAAAAAATCCACATTAATATACATAATTCCAAATTTTATTTACTAATTAGTATATATTTCCCTTTTATTAAAAATTCCATGTTAATTTTATGTTTTGGGTAATAACCAATTTGGTTTTCATACATGTTTTGACATGTAATTCATGGTCAACTTCTATAGACCAGGATTTAAATAACTAATTAATGTAAAACATGATATAAATATAATATATATTATTTAAATGTTTGTTTATAATAATCTATAAAATATTTATATAGAAAATAAAATGCACCGCTCATAAAGATGTTATGTCGTACGTTTTCATGAACATTATTTCAATTTTCTTATCGTTTTGAATGAATGAAAAGATATATATATATATATATATATATATTAACACTCTATTATATTAATAATATCATATATATCATAGTTTTTTATTAAAAATATTCTTAATAACTTCCATGTAAATAATGAAATAATCGTATCTCTTTGAGTAGGTGGTAGACCACATGTCTGTAAACAATGTTATAATATTCTCACCAAATTGAAAGCATTAAGGTATGTTATATATGATAATTAAAGAAAAAACTACATAAATATTATCCTATAAATATTATAAAAATAGAATTATTATTATTATTCCTACCATTTATAGGTGGTAATGTAAGATTGAATGACATTGGTTCACAAGGCAGTAGTACGCCTTACAAACAAACAATGACTGCATACACCTTTGATGGAACAGTGTGTCAGTGAAGTTCATATCCATCATATAAAAAAATATATTTATATAAATGATAATTTTATTGTTACAAAATAATATAATAAGAAGTTTTGAGAGGGTGGAGAAAATAATAATTCAAAATGTCATATTGAATGATGTTTCCTCTTCTTTGGGTAACACCTTCTGGTTTTCACTGAAGGGCCTCATTAGTTAGCTTTTTAACAAATTTTAGTCCCATAAAATGACTATAGGGATGTTAGGATATTTTTTTGTTGGTTTTGGATGAGGAATATGGATTTATAGTTATTTATAAGAGAGTGGGTATGGATGGAGACCCTTTTATATTGTAAAGGAGCAACATTCTTTTTAATATGAAATGGTAAACACTATCGAGGGGTCTCTCATACATAATGTTTCTCCAATAATGTTCATGTTATGATAAAAGTGAAAATTTGGTCTAAATATGGATATCTAATAGATTTTGGGCATGTGCATATGATATGTTACCCATTAGTTAATGATTTACCACTAAGTAAACATTTTTTAACCTTAATCTTTGTAATTATTTTTTATTACATTCACAAATATTTGTTGAAAAAAAATATATTGACCATGGAAGAAATTTTATATTATTTCTAATCAAAATATGAATTAAAATTTTCAAAATTATGATCATATATGTGATTGAAATAAATTTAAAATTAATTATATACATGGGATGAATAAATGAGTTTTTGAAATGAAAATGTTCAATATTTTGAAATATTTTTTTATAAAAGTTAGAAGTGAAATTGATTCCAATGAACTAAATTATATTAAAAGATGTATTATTTATCATAAAATTCTTTAAAAAATATTTAAAATATAATTTAACTGTATAAATAAATTATATTAAAATGACGCTTTCAATTAATATTTATTGGTTTTTAAAATTCATAAAAAATGAAACATCTCACAAAAATAAAAAAATTCAACCAATGTAAATTTAAATATTAAAATATAAAAATAATAACAAATTTATAATATAAATACTAAAATTAATAATATTAATTATTAAAACAAGTATGTCCTTAAAAAGTAAAAAATAATTCATTTTTAAGATTAAAATTTTTAAAAATAAAATTTTAATTGTTCTTATTACTACTATAGAAAATACATTAGAAGAATTTGAAATAATTGATTTAATATAAAAAATTAATTAAAATCATTCCCAAAAAGTGATTTAATTAATTTTTTGATTTAATACTTCTTTAATAAGTATCTTTTTCACAAAAAGTATTTCCTATATTAACAAAATAGTTTTAATTTTATTTCCTTTAAATTAATATCCAAGGAATATATCTCATATAAATAAATATAAATATTTTCATAATTTATCAAAAACGAATCATAACCTCCATTCTAATGGTTAGGTGAAAATTTTCATCCAAAATAATAATATTTCAAATAATAAGTAATTTTTTATTTAAACTCAGTTTTGTGTATAACAAACACTAAAATTAATGATGTGTGTAACATAGTATAATCCAGTGATGTGTGTAGTGAAAGTATAAATTTGTTTTGTGTGATGAAAAATCATAATTTTTTGTTACTTTCATTGCCTTCCAAACATAGTCCTTTTATATTATACATTCTATAACCGGTTTTTTGTGAAATGAAAAATATCACAAACATTAAATTACTTCAAATAAATTACTTCCAAAAATTATACTAGTTTTACATTATACCCCCTTCAAAGGAATTTATATAACAAAATTTTTCTAAGTGATCACAAGATTAATAAATTATTTATTATTTAATTGATTTTATATAGTAAAAATGTATAATAGAAAATCCATTAAAAGAGGAATGGTGGATACATAATTGTTGACCTATGTAATTCATAACAAGATCTCCACATAGGTGAATATTTAGAAATAGATGAAAAAACTAAATAATCATAGATAGTGATAAACTGTTGAACATAATGTGGGTTATCCATATAATGTTAAAAATCACATAAATATGAATCTGTAATGATAAACGGCGTCATTGGATTCATCATAAATTAAGTTACTATGATATTTTTTACTCAAGATAATTTTTCTAAAGATGTTGAATTTTAACAAGGAGATATGCTTACTTATTTAAATTCAATATTATAAGAAAACTATCACCATTTGGTTAGGCCTTTGATAAATTTTCACATCCTCTCATACTCAAATAAATGAAAGTGAATTTTTTATTTATAAACCACTAATTGATCAAAATATCCATAAGTAGAATGATACATCATTCCATCTATTTTTAATTAAAATCACATAAAAAATTTAACATAGTTTATCCAACATGCATAAATATTTTTATGGTGTGATAATAGATTAATGATGTAAACCTCACCTCAAGTATAGCATAAAACATTCCAAAAATACTAATAATTTTATCTCTTCCAACAAGGAAAATTTTGTACTTTATAAGGAAGGTCACTCAATGTGCTTAACAATGATACCCCAAATATCACAAAGTAGCTCATGGTTGTCACATTCTAAACATGTTAATAACATTGTAATGTATTCTTTTAAAACACTATAATAACCTAAATTACTATAACACTATAATGAAAAAAAACATGCTTCTTCACTACTTATATAAAACAATGATTATTGGGTATATTACTTAAGTCCAATAATGTTGAAAACTCTTTCCAAGATATCATAAAACAGATTGTTAACATATCCTTAATTAGTTACATGGTAATCCAAACCATCAAATTTCCATATTCATATCTAACATAACATTATCCAAACACAATTTTATCAATATAATGAACTTATTAAGTGTTATATTTCACTTAATAATATATTTTCCATGAATGTCACCCTACTGTTAAATCACATTTCTAGAAAATAAAAACTATTTATCATATTTTAGTAACTCATTTGTGAAAAATAGAAACATAACATTCCTTTTATATCTCACAATTTATAAAAATAATTTATATATAAAAATACATAAACACATCAATTACATTATTCGGAAGTCATAATCATTATTTCCTCATCATATTACTTAGTTATTGATTACATTTACATGTCACCTATAGTCTCTTCTTCAGAATTAATATAATAATTACTTATAAAACATTTTGGATTCACATAATTAAATTTTCACATAGGGAATATATTTTCATAAATAAAATTATTTCTAAATTTATTGTGCTCTACCACTGATTATTTCTATAGGAGTAAATTATTATAATCCATTTGGTTTACTGAAAATTCCATTTACCCTTTTATAGATTCTTTGTGTCTATATTTTCCACAGTAAAAACAACATTAATTTCCTCAAATACATTCATATTAGTTCCTCTTCCCACATTCACGACAAAAATAAAATTGAATCTTCATTCCTCTATGGTCTCCATTACCAGAACTATGATAAAATTCATTCCGTTAATTATTTTTTGTGTGTGAGTGGAGGTTATAATACACAATGTTATTCATGTTCTCTGAAAAATGACCATCCATGATCAAAACATCCTTTACTATAATCATTATATCATTTTACTTCTCATCAAAAAAAATTACTTATCATTCAATATTAACCCATTTACTTTTGTATAAATCCATTGACTAAACCCATATATCATTGTGTGATAAACACTAATCATTGTATAAATCTACCTAATAACTAAAAAATTACTTATAGTATGTCATATCATGACACCTTAATATATGTATATGACATATTAGTCTTATCATATTCCATCCATTATTATCATATACTCAAATCCTTTATGATGGTTTGTAATGATTTTTTCAATTTCTGAAGCATATTCCTTAGTAGTTTCCAAATAGGTGTACAAAATGCTCTTTGTTGTAAACTAGTTTTCAATAGTGTATAGATCAAAATGGTGTTTTGGGTTTTGTTACCCCTATTTATGTCGGTGAGATAACCACATAAACTTGTAAGATCCATATATAGATAAATTTATTGGACAACCTCTCTCTATCCAATACAAAATATAGGACATTTTCCTAAAATTTAACTAACCCTTAGACATATCCTCAGAGACATCCCTAGAAATATCCTTTGATATATACCTAGTGATATCACTAATTTTTTATCATCATGAACTCCAAAGTTTCATTAATCCATTTATTTGATAACAATTATAGAGACCTTGGATTAACAAACATGGATATTACATAATTTTAGATGAATATTCTTCACATTAAAAATGTAGATGCTCGTGGTTAATGATAGTTTAGTGACATTGGAAACTAGTAAAATGTACTTATAATTTGGTGAAAGATCATCAAAATCTCCCATAAATATCTTCCCTTTTTATTACTAATACTTAAAACATTTCCTAGAAACCTAGGGAATAGAAAAATTGAAAGGGTAATCTCAAATGATCACTAAGGGTAAACAAAGAAGATATGTAATAATAATCATGAGAATAAAGGTATGAGAAAACGATAATTACATTATAAGACCATACCCTTAATATTAACGTTCATAATCAACATTAATTAAATAATTATTTTTAGTTCATAAGATATGTATCATAAGGGAACCAAGAGCACCATCCAGGAGTGAATATTTTTTGCAAAAAATCATATAATTCTTGAAAAATCATAAACAAGTAATAAAATTCGCTATATATCAAGGATAATTTCCAAAAACAAATATACGAGCACTTCATGGGGGGTGAACCTACAAGGAATGACACACACACATCCCCAATCATGGACCATTCCTTATAGTGGATCACATTACAACTTATTTACCTAATAGATTCGGTTCCACCTTCTTCCCGTAAAGGATTTAAGCCAATCGAATTGTTTATCATCATAATATCTTGATAAATAAATAATTACCCAATGCATTTTGTGGAGATATAGTTCCCACTAATCTCATTGTGAAATCATACATATGTATACCACGAGATAATAATATTCTATTTATATCATGATGTATAAAAGTTATAGGTTTAAGAAACATCATTTCATAACCCATGAAATGAAATGGGAATCATAAATATTTTATCATATTATAATATGTTGGAAATATAAATCATTTATAACCATAGAATAAAATATATAGTTTAACGTGTTTCATAATCCATTTACTATGATAGAACCCATGGAAGAATAATAGTTTACACAAACAACTTATCCTCATACTGATAAACCATACAAAAAGAACATAATAAATGTTCCCCTTGATCGCATCCCTATTAAATCATAATCTATATCAAAGGATAAAATCTAATAAGAGTAATGATTTCGAAATATCACTATGATCATTTCTTAATGGTAATATCCTTTATTTAATAAAAAATTTATAAAACTGAAAATGTTTTTAAAATACATTTCATTGAAAACAACTTTGAAAACATATTAATTGATATTTAATAATTATTTAAAAAATTTATTCAGAAAATATTCTTTTTAAAAAAATTATTTTAAATAATAAAAATTTTTGAAAATTATTTTCTTAAAAAATAGCATTAAATGCCTATAATGGATGCTTGGAAATCATTGTAAATACTTTTTAAAAATAAACTATTTTCTAAAAAATTTTCATTGGAAACATATTTAAAACCAATTAATTTAAATAATATTATGAATAAAATTTCTTTAGAAAATATTTCTTTAAACATGAAATGTATGATTAAAATAAATGACAGTGGAGAAATATATATACACTAAGAAATTTTTTTTAGCCATAAAATTTTTAGAAATGTGAATCAATCTAAAAACAATTGCAAAATTCCTTTAAAAACATTTTTATTAATATTTTAAAAATGGGTTATTTTTTTAGCATTATAATAGTACATTGATATAAAATTTTTTAAAACATTTTAAGAAACTATTTGTTTGAAAGAATACATATTTCTGACCAAAGATAAAAGTAATATGGGATTTTAAAAAAATAGGTTTCTTACTTATCATAAGTAACAAAGTGGGGAAAATGATCCATTACATGAACATAACATGAATATTTATAGAAATATAGGATTCATGATATTTTTTAGAGGTTAATCATAATATTTCATTAATGGGAGCATAATCGTAAAAAAGTTAGATAGAGGATGACAATGTAGTAAGATACTCTTACTACTTCTGTAGATTTGCATCATGATCCCTAAGAATAAATGACATTACACAAAACATTATATATCATTTGGATAATTAATATCAGGATATTATATTTCATAGGGGATGGATATGAATTATATTAAGGAGTATAGGATTATATGATAATATATCTCTTAATGTAGGAAAATTAAGACAAACCCCTTTACCATTTTGGAAAATTTGGAACTGTAAGCCCCATGAAAGAGATAGCATGAAAATTATATATAAATACAAATACATTTAGGGATATAAAACACAGAATAATTTCATGTGAATTATGTACTCTAAAAAAATAAATGAGTGGTGAATATGCCATAATTCTTGTGGAAATAACGGTGAGACAAGAAGTCCAATTACTACATGGGTAACTTTTGGATGGTGACTCCCATGAGCAGATAAAATCGATTTAATATTTTAATACCGTTAAATAAATGAATTTAATTTTATAACATTTGATATAAATTTATATACAATAAATAAATGAATCATGTGGTGAAAATAGCATGTATCATATTGATATATAAAATGAGATGGAATTCCTTTACTTATGTCTTGAATCTCATTGTACTCATTCAAACCTCTTATATAGTAAATATAAGTTTTTTATACACATAAAAAATAACCATATTCCTATATATATTTAATACAGTATATGATTTACTTATGAATTTATATTACCAGTTTATTAACAACGTCATTTTATTGTTATGATTCAGGTAATATCTTCATTGTTTATTATATATGTATTTCCATCTTATTTTTTGTCCTCTTACATGAATCATGATTTACTTAATTAAAGAATGTAACTAATTTTATAAATATCATATATATTCATTGTATATGTATTTATAAAAATAAAAATATGATATAAATATGAAATGAAATAAAATATCCTTGAAGACAGTACGTCGCACATATACATTAACATTGTTTCCTTTTCGTTGTCATATTGAATGAATTAAAACTAAATTAAATTCGAACACACAGACACACACAAACCCACACACACACACAAATATTATCATTATTTTGGAATTATTATGTACTATATATAAAATTATTTTTTCAAACTGATTCATAATAAATTCCATGGAAAGTGTGAATGAATCACATCGCTTTGACGTAACGGTAGTCCACTATCCATAAAAAATGATATCATGTTATAATGAATAGAAATAATGAAGTTATTTTTTATATAATAACTATATAAGAATAAATAAATCATAAAAATAATTTATGTCAAATGAAAACTGTAATCCAATCATTATTACCAACCATGAATGGTTGTTTTGGAAGAACGAGCAACAACAATTCGTGAGGTGGTATTCTTCTATAAACATAAATGTTGATTGTGTATATCATTTGATTGAAGTGTGTGGTATCTATCTTCATAACCTTATTATAAAAACATATAAGTATATTGATGATAATTTGGTTACTACATATTTATTAAATAAGATGATTTCATGGGGTGTTCAATTAAATTAAACAAAAGTTCTTGTTGAATGATGTTTCCACTTCGTTGGTAACTCATTTTTGTTTGAACAAAAAAATTTACATAGATGGATTTATGAAAAATATAATTCCTCTAGGTTAAAGGGGGGAAATTTTTTAGATTATTTTTTTAGGTTTTTATGATTCTAATGGCTTGATAGGTGTGGATAAATGCAGGGGGGGTGCCCATTTTATAGTGGATGAGGAGTGGTATTCTGGTAATTTAAAAAAGTTAAACATTATTTATAGGTCACCCATAGATCATGTTTCTCACATATTAGACAATTTTTTTATTAATGGGAGTATTTTGTCAAAAAATTTAATGAAAATGAAATTTTTACATGTGTCTACGAAATTTTCCAATTAATATAATGTTTTACCAAAACGTAAAATCATTTTCACCTTAATCGTTATCATTAGTTTTAAACTCATTCACTAATGTTTTTGGAACAAAAATAAGTTTAACTTACTAGAAATTATATATTTTTCAAATTACAGAAATCAAATCCATTTTACAAAATTATATAGACACAATTATTCGAAATTAATTTAAAGTAATACACCTATATGGAATAAAACATTCAGTTTTTAATGTGAAAATTTTCACACGATAAAAATGTTTTTAAATGAAATTTCAATGTGAAATAAATTCAAAAAAACTAAATTGTATTAATAAATATATAATTGAACTAGATATTCTTTAAAATATAATTTAACTATATAAATAAATTAGGAAAATTAATGTTTTCAATAGAATTCTTTGTTTTTCACTATTCTTGAAAAAATTAAACTTCTCATAAAAATTAAAACAATTCCGATACAAAAAATTCAAATATTCATTTTTCAAAAATGTTGTTTATTTAATTTAAATAGAAAATATAATAGTGTGAAATTTTTTTTTATAACAAATCTCCCATTAAAATGTGTCAAAATGAATTTTAGAAAAATACACTTTTATGTCATGAAATTTTATTTATTCATATATATTATATAGAAAAAAACATGGTATGTGTTTTAAAAAATTTATTTAATACATAATATATACATTTAATTAAATTAATTCCCCATTGGTTTTTATTTATATTTATTGTGCTAATCATTTTTTGATAAAAAAATCTTTCCCCAAAACAATTTATTATATTCTCAAAGGGATTTATTATCATTTCTAGTAAATTGGTTTCTAATTAGTTTATTTTATATTTGTGTGTAACACATATTTTCATAATTTATTTATTATTATTCATAACCTCTATTATAATATATAGGTAACAATTATTATGTAACATAATAATATTCAAATAATATTTAATGATTCATTAAAAATATATTTGCATGTAACTAAAGGTAAACATTGAGTGGTGTGTAGCATATGTTAAGACAGTGATATGTGCAGTTTATGCATAACATATTATTTCATGAAAAACAAGATTAATTTGGTGCTTTGTGTAACTAAATCCAAATTTAGTTCATTTATACAAAACAAGTTTTATTCACTCTTCCATGTAAGGAAAAATATGAAAAAATTCAATTATTTTGAAAAAATAATATTTCCCAAGATTTGCAGTTATACATTCTAAAAATGATTTTATACAGTTTTACATATCATGAATACAAGATCAGGGGTCATAAAAATTTATTTTATGATACATTGACCTAACCATGTAGAATATCATCATTTGGTAAGGACGATTTTGACTTATAGATTTAGATCATATGACTAAAACCAAACCATCATTAATTACTTGAAATATTTCTAGGGAAATATTTCATTTTTGGGAAGAATTTCGATTTTCATCCATATTGATCAAATATATATATATTTGGAATAAAAATTATGATTTAAAAATGTTCATTCTCATTTTGGTTAAATATTATGAGGGTTATTACATGGAATTATTAGCGTGATGAAAATGAAAACTACTATAACTTTGAGGAATAAAGGAAATATCAATTCATTTTTTAACGATCATGATATCCTATTTTTCTGGATCTCTAGATGATGTAAGGTATGTAATTTTTTCTTATAAAGTTATTCAAATGAATATAGTCACATATAATATTATTTTTCTATAGATAACTGATTGAAAAATATTATCTAGAATGAGGGAATCTAAACATCAATGTGAAAAAATGATTTTGTCCCAAAAACTAGTGAGTTTTGGACTGCCCTTTTGGTTATACCTATCATAGTAGGATAGTACGAAAAGGAATTTAAGATCTTTTTGGTCTCACATATTCATTTATTATCTTCCATTTCTTGGTGTATGTTTGAGAGTGTCATATGTATAGAATATATCTTTCCATTTTACACTACATTGTAGAGGGATGATTGGTTGGAAATAATGTTGTATTCAGGTTACAAACATAAAAATTTATTAAAATAGAATCTGTTAATATTTTCAATAAATATTTAATAAGGTAAAACAAATATTTTGACGATATTTGACTTAAAATAATTGTTAATTCATAAAGGCTTGACTTCCATTAAGGGGTATAGCTCAGCCCATTTGGAGAAGAAATTGATATTTGTAATGATGCTCAAGAATGATTTTCTACATATGAGGAGTATGGCTCCATGGACTTTATTACCTACTAGGAAAATTTCTACGATTATTTATATGTGTACCAAACCTCTAGAGGTTAGTTGATGATATTGGTTCACACATGATAAGAATTAATTTTGATTTGTTGAATTTGGTCCAATATTATTTAATTGAAGGCCAAAAATTTAAAATCCTCTTAATTGGGTGAGAAATCATTGCTCCTGACTAATGGGAACAACAGGAACATGAAGGGAATTAATGCATGACAATGATAGTTTCCTATCCATCGAGTCTTCTTAGGATAACCCCACTTGATCCCATTAATAGAGAATCTTTTGTTGGTTTGGGCTTTCATAGATGTTAAAATTGAATGCATGCCATAAAATTTTATTTTTTATAGCTATGCATGGTAGATGAGTACCACATTGGATGTAGTCGTGGAAAGGTGTCATCTTTCCATTTATCGTAATATCTGGTTATTGGATGGAATTAATCTCATTAATATATTTTTTGTTACTCTGAATAAACAATGATACCATTCTGTGATGTGCGTTATAGATGAGTATTTCAACCATGTATGGATTTTCCAATTAAGTGGTTGCATTTCCCAATACATCTTCATGAGAATTTTTTAATCCTTGGATTAGAGTCAATAACTGTTTCAAGGTGAATTGTACTATAAAACATCAAACATAGACATGACAAGTAATCAATTTATCTTTCCTAATGGTGTAATCATAAATGAAATGAATTATTACTAACTATGAAACTCTGTAATCTTTTAGGTTGCTTGTGTTGGAATTTGGTGTGCCACAGAAGCCCAAAATAGTTTGGTTTTTAAAAAACATTCACCAACGTTCGACGTGAACTTGTCAACGTTAGTGAAGAGTTGACCGGTCAAAGTCGAGGACCATGAGTGAAGGTTTTAAAGCACAAAATAATCCTTAAAAGTGCATAGTTTAATTCTGAATCCGCACACGACATCTACTCGTTGTTGGTGATCACTACTCGAAGAATTTGAAGTTGAATACCTCTATATCATACACACATGCTTCAAGGAAACTGCAGAAGCACTGTTCATCATAGTCTTCATGCTATCACGGAATACCGACGATGCCTTCGACATTCCAACGATCACCGCATCGCTTCACTAGCGATACCCGAGAGAGAGCTCCATTCGCGCTCCTTAGATCTAGAGCATCTCTCTCTAAAGTGTTGGAGAGAGGAGAGGAGAGAGAAGCTCCATGAATAGTGTTTGGAAAATGCCCCTCCTCTTCTATTTATAGTGCTTAATTAAAATACCTGGTATCTCCTCACCAACCCTGAATACTTAACGCACTTTCTACGACATTTTATGACTACTTTTCTGAGTCATAAATATTATTATAACTTACTTTTAATATATTAAAATATATTACATGATAATAATTAAGTCATTAACTCGACTTGTCGCTCCGATTAATATTAATTGATCCTTGAATAATTTAATATTTGACAATTAATATTTTTTCATGTATTTAATTAAAAATAGTAAATACATTTAATAAATAAATTCAATACTCATTATTCTAAACTTGAATAATATGAATTTATTTATATCATTGGTGATCGTTTAACATTTGAAAAATCCCGGACCCTTTTAGTGGGGCCCACCATGTCCAAAACACCTATTTATCTAAATAGGGCAGATTCTTGAATACACTATTTTGTGTGACCCTATAGACCCTTATTTTGACCACCGTGAATAGTATTCATAGACCAAGAGTGGGATCTAGAAACCCGTCATGGCCCCTGAAGAAATAAGGATTATCATAGTAGCGACAACCAACCTACGAACATGTACTGTGTAATATAATCTCTTTGTCTGTAATATCTCATAAATTAGGATGCACTCACGTGTCATCTCCCTTTTCTTGCTTTATAGTTTGTTAATTTAACTGGATGGATTTACCCTTGAATTTTCTGTCCATGCTCTTGTAAAGGTACTGCCATCCATATGAACATGGACTGAGATATATTACTTCTATGACCTGGAAGAGACAAATCCTTTCTTGACCACTCAACCAATGTCATGCCACCAATGATGCACCTGACACAAACTACCTCGCCACGACTTCATTTCCATGGTTTTCATCATGCATCAAAGTACACAATCAAATTACATACATTGGTAATGATCTCAAGTCAAGAGACCATTACACATTATCATAGATAGGAACATTCAATGACACCCGAAACATGTTATGTTCCTATTAGTGGACCAGTCCTCTTGTTCTCTATAATAGAGATCACCAAGTGTGAACTTCATGAGAAGAAGTCTCAATGCTTTTGAGCCCCCATCACCTGATGGTCAAACATCTACTATGTCCAATCACTAAGATTTATCTAGACTGTAGAACATGTATATTTAAGATTAATGTCATACTATATAGAGGTTCCCTTTATATCCTGGGAACTAATATAACTGTTCGATATGACAATTAATCATTGTAAATTTCCTTTTCAATAGTGGATGAAAAACAGTTTGTACTATAATGGTAAGATGGAATCATTCATAGCTAATTGTATAAATTATATGGTAATAAAAAGCACTGAATAGTTGGGTCTAAGTAACCCACTATTTCAATATCTTTATGGTATCTACCAACACTAGTTCTGATACATCAATGAGATATTTGAATTCCTCTTCATTATTAGTGTAGTATTATTATAATATGACGGATTAAGAAAAACATCATTGACTAGAGAAATTAGAATGACACTGATACCAAAAATGTTGAGTCTGGGGTCTACAAATCTTTTTCATATTGGACTCATGGACAAGATATCAAAATCAATTTCCAATGTGTGGGAGATACATTAAAAAATTATTTCTTCATCTCAAAACTCAATATTTATTAGACAATTTTCCTGTATAATGATGCATTTCATGGTCATTTTCTATCACTTATCATTTCACTGGATTCTAAGGTATGCAATGAATTTCGAATTTCAATAATATGACCACCCACAATTACAATAATATAGTAAAACTACGCTGGTTGAGGATATTCATTAGTGATTTTTTTTGAGAAATCAGATAGACATCATGGTTCTTTATGTAATTCCTCAGTTTCTGGACTACAAATATCATTGAAAATAAATTATTCATGATATTGGTATAATGAGTCTATGTATCAATTATAGTCCTACTAAGATAATAGAGGACATTTTCATTTATAGAATCATTATTATAGAGACCCTGATTTTATCCTATCATTATTATTACATCAATTTAAAGTCATACAACTTTATAGAATTACATTACTAGGATCCAAAGGTTTAGTGTCATGGGAAAACAAGGACCATACATAACAATTAAAAAAACATAAACATTTATTTAATTCCTTCATCTATAGATTCTTATTTTCCCTTTAATTATCTTTAGTAGAAATATTCACTTTTGGATATAAATCAAAAAGGGGTGATCTAAAATCCTAGTAAAAAGATAGATAAGAGCATGAATCAATATATCATTGGGTGATCATAATAATAACATCATCATTATAATCATGTGATGAAACATTAGATAAAGGCATGGAATGTGACAATGAATATAAATTCAACATCATGACATAATGGTCAACTAAGACACATAGTTTTAAAAGAATATAACATCATATATAACCATATTTCCCTTTAACCCATGTGATTCTTCACTTTACCCAATGTGTTGGAGTGATATATAGTTCTAAGTGCACACGTCACATCATAAAATTTACATTATCAAGCAAGCCACATTGAACATCTGTCAAACATGAACACAAAGTAACCATAAAATTAAATGGGTTCCACTTCATAAATTATACATTCATAAACATTTCATTCCAAAAATAAATAAGAAATATCATTCATGACATAGAACCATTAACCATGAGTATAGAAGAAACAATATTTGAGAAATAGAAATGGGGTGTGTTTATTTGAAAGAATAATTCTATTGGAAAACATTGAATTTTTTATAATATCAATTAGAAAACATTAATATCCCAGAAAATCTAATATAATGATGAATAAATTATTTTTAATTCATTTACATATGGAAATGGGGTTGAAAGTGTGAAAACTCAATGAAAGAGAGTTGGGTTTGAGAATTTCCCTTACATTGTAACCGAATGCAATATTCATTTTAAAGTACTATATAAGGACATTATATTCATTGTATAAAAGTTAAAGAAAATTTTATAATTGAATTGGATTAATTTTAGTTTAAATACATTTTTTATGGGTCTTTGGATAAGTTATATTACTTAAATTCATTGTTCAGGAGTGTTTGTTTTCATAGTTTTCATGAATGGTACACTTTCATTCTTGAATGGAAGTTCATTTGAAATGTGGATAAAAATCCATAATTGTTAATATATATTGTCACTGAGATTAAATAGATAAAAATTATCTTATAATGAATTTGTTTATATACCATGATGATGAATAGTTAGATTAAAGTTAATGATTATCGATTATGGTTAATTTTGGTGGTTCTTTGATCACAACAAACACGTTTTGTTTTAGCATTCAGTTTCATATTAATAAGATATTTCTAGATCATAAATATGGTAATAAAATAAAAACTAAAATATTTTTTTAACCATTTAATGGTTTTATCAATATCCTTGAGGGCGTTATTGGAAGATGAAAGTACATTTCCCATGATTTCGCCAAAATTGACACATCATGGTCAATGATTTCATCATTAAAATAAAAGTGTGAGGGATGAGTTTAATGAATAATAATCCATTAAAATTATATAATATAATTATATAAAACACATTGGAAATATGATTCCATCTAGATGAAAGGAGGTGAGGAGGGATTAATAAAATAAAGGAAATTGAAAGGGAAATTAAAATGGAAGTGAGAGGGAATTGACCACTTGAATTCTCCCCCAGAGAACCTCATAAAGGTTCCTAGTATTGGTATTTTGATGCGAAAAATAGATCTTGGACATGGGGAGGGACTAGAAAAGAGGTTTGAGAATAATTGGGACATGTCTTGAAGCATGAGATGTGTCAGAGGAAGAGGGTGTGAGGGATGGTATTTATAGTGGAGGAGAGGAGTGGTTTTTTAATATTTTAATCATTAGTTTATTATTATTCCACAAGAAAATAAATAGTAATTATTACATGACTAAGTATAATAAATTGAGCATGTGAGTCAATCCAATGGTTCTTATTTCGTAATAACATCATTTATGACTCCATTATTAATCTTTTTAGCTAAATTTGTAAATTATCGTATTTCACTATTCATAAAAAATTCAAGTATTTCAGATAAATCCCAAAAAAATAACCCTACCCATTTATCGATGTGTAAAATCCAAAAATGTACTGAATCTTTCAAAAATAATTTTCTAAATATTAGATTTTTAATTTTTTAATAAAACCTGAATTTACATGAAAAGTACAAATTTTAAAATTAAATCTTCATTTGAACACTTTGAAATAATAACAATGGTCTAATAAAATTGAATTATAATAATAGGATATAATAACATAAATTTATGAACACATTTTATGAAAATATATTCTCTTTCAAATTATTATATTAATCATAAAATTGGGATAAAAAATTTATGACTAATAAAAAAATATTCACACTTAATTAATAAATTTTAAAAAATTAACTTACTTATCACATGACATAATTACATCATATTATCATTAATAAGATGCATAAATTTTATTTTTACTTACATGGGTGAGGCCACTATTCATTTGGTTAATTTACTATTCATAAAAGCCATTTTACTATTCTTAAGGTCAAGTTACTATTTCATCAGTATATGTTCTTTAACATCTAGAAACACTTCCTATATCATTAATTCATCATTTATAATGTATTGTTATTGTCTATATGTGATTATATGTGCTTTATTCTCTAATAAATTTTCATTAGAATGGATAAATTCCATTGATAAAAGTTTGGGTCATTATATTCTTCCCCATATTTGAAATTTATTCCTCAACATTTTGTTTTACATAAACATGTGAGGGTAATTCTCCTACATCACCTCATTTGGTTCCCATGTTACAACGTCATACTTATGGTTCCTCCAAAAAAAAATTACAAGTTGGTTTTTATTCTTCCATATAACCATATATACTCGGTCTAGAATAATTATTGGCAACTCCTTATAAGATAGATCATCTTCCATCTATACCACCATTGAGTTCAGTACATGTGAGGGATCTTGTATGTTCTTCCTATGGAGGGATACGTGAAACACATCATGAACATTATATATATCTAGTGGAAGTGTAAGATGTTAAGCCATAAATCCTATGTGACCATAGATCTCAAAGAAACCAATATACCTGGGGCTTAGCTGTCCATTCATTCCAAACAACATGACTCTCTTCCATGGTATTATTCTATGGAATAATTTGTCTCCAATGTCAAACTCCACGTCCCTTTTATAGGTGTCATCATAGCTCTTTTTCCAACTCTGAGCATATTTTATATGTAATTAAATGGCTTTAACCTTCTCTAAAATCTATTGTACAAGATTAGGACCAAGTATATTTCCTTCACAAACTTCATCCCAACTGGTTGTACTTCTACATCGCTTTCTATATAGAGCTTCCTATGGAGCAGTCTAAATACTTGAGTGGAACCTATTGTTGTATGGGAACAAAAAATATGGGAAATGATGATCCCATCAACCATTGAATTCTAAATGTCAATATCTGATCATATCTTTCAAGATTTTTAATAGTCCTTTTGGATTGGCTATTAGTTTGGGGGTGATAAGCTATTATGAAATTCAATTAATTACTCAAATCATGTTAAGATGGATATAGAGTTTATTTGTGAACATGGGATCATGATCAGAGACAATCAAGACTGGATCCCCATGTAGTCTCATTACTTCTTTCACGTATATTTTCACAATCCGTTCATCTGAGAGATCTTCCATAAGAGAGATAAAGTGGGCAGTCATGGTCAGTTTTTCAACCACAACTCATATTGCATTGTTTCCCTTGGATGTCTTTGGGAGACTCGTGAAAAATTCCCATGTGAAATTCTCCCATTTCCATATGGGTATAGGAAAAGGTTTCATCATCCCGATGGACTTATATCACTCTGGTTTTACTTGATGACATATAAAGCACCTTCAGATATACATTGAAATATTATTCTTCATGTTTTCTCACCTAAGTGTTCTCATAGATATCGATGCATCTTGGTACTACAAGGATGGATAGATAATGGTGAGCTATGAGAATTATCTAATAGCTCCTTTTTTATCAAAAGTGATGAAGGAACACAAAGCCTTGTTCCAAACAAAATCACAACATCATCAGAGATAGGGGACTCTTACAGTTTCCCATCCATTATTTCATTCACCTTCCTTTGTAGCTCCAAATCATCACTTTGCGTCTCTTTAATCTTTTTTTGGATAGATGGTTGGGCAATAATTTAATCAAGGTAAGATGTATTCTATACCGTTATTATTTAAAAATACATCCTTTATATGTCAAAAAAGTTAGGGCCTTTCTCAATCTGCATCATGGATAGAGTAGTAGGTTATTTTCAACTTAGATCATCAGCTGCCTTTTTATTGAAGGATACACAAAAATTCCCTCACATTTGGTCACACTAGAGGTTCTGGTCCATTCCTCAACTACCTTCTTATTTGATGGATCCACATGAATTCCCTCACTTGTGGTAACATTTTCAAAGAATGTGACTTTCTACATCAAAAAGTCTCCCTTGGTGATATTGGAATACAACATCCCCTTCCTTAATTTCACCAAAAAATCCAGAGGTGTTCTTTATGTTCCAAATTTATCTTGGATTAAATGATAATATAATCAATAAGGACTACAAAAAAATTTCGAGGTAATGTCAAAAGACTGTATTCATTAAATCCATGAAGATTTCATGGGAATTAGTATGTCCAAAGAGAATCACCAAAAACTCATAGTGCCCATACCTAGTATGAAATGCGTTATTTTGAATATCTTCCTTATTCACTTTTAGTTAATGATATCCATACATAAGATCCTATTTTGATATGTATAGAGATCCTTAAAATTGATCAAACAAGTCCTCAATCCTTTAAAGATGATACTTATTCTTTATAGTTCTCTTGTTTAGTTCTCAATAGTCTATACACAGCTGCATTGACACATCCTTCTTCTTTACGAAGAGAATTGTCACACCCAAAGTTCATTCACTAGGGTATGTGAACCCATTTATCCATATTATCTTGTAACTACTTATTTAACTCCTCTAGTTTGATCAGAGCCATCCAATAGGGACACTTTGAGATAGGAGTATCACAAGGTATGAGTTCCATTTAGAACTATATCTCTTGATCTAGGGGAATTCTGTGTAAATCTTCCATAAATACATCACTATATTCCCTTATTATGGGATGTTCCACTAGGTTTACAGTTTCCTTTGACTCAACCATTAAAGTGATGTAGGCATATTCATAGGGAATCAACACTGACACCGATGAAGGAATTTCAAATGGATATTATTTATATTCATTGAATTTTTAGAGGTGCATGGGATGGTTCATTATATTAATATATATTTCCTTTTCCCAATAGTTTATATGCACTCTATATAATGAGATCTAATCCATTTCCAATATAACATTGAATTACACCAAGGGAAGTATCACTAGATTAGTTGGAAGAATCTTCCCACATATTCCAATAGGAGAAGAGTAAAACAATTGGGTTGGAATGATTGAACCCCTATGTTTTTTACAGATATATATACTTTAGGGTTTTGGGGAATTGATTCCATAGTTCTATAAAACTTGTATGATATAAAGTAAAGCATATAACAAGAATCAAATATGACTTTTTCCATTCTTGAGTGAATAGTAAGTATACCCAGTATGACTTAATTTTATTTCTAAACATCCATAGTAGGGATGGAATATGACATACCTTACTCCTTTGGATTTTTTGGCTGATGATATTTCTTACCCTCAAGGGCTCTAGGTTTAGTGCACTAGCTTATAGAGTTCCCTTTCTCCCTACAGTTGTAGAATTCAACCATGGGTGCTGGTATACTTTCTTCCACCACAATATCATGCCTTATCTTGTCTTCTTGAGATTCAAGATCTTCATGGTCTTCTATTACACACTTTAAACATTTCCTCATACCTTTGAGGAAATTCCCATGATTCTTAGTTCCACATTTTTTGCATGTGGGTAGATGAGTTTGATTCCTTCCTTTATAATTAGATCCTCCAGTTTGAAACTCCATCTTTCATTTCTTTTCACCCTTGCCATTGGAAATATATCCAAACTACATATACACTATTAAAACACATTGAATGTAGAGAACCGAAGCTTGATGTACATGTACATTACATTACTTTTTCGGAATACTTAATACATAAGAAAAACAGACACACAAGGACCATAATAGTTTAGTGTCTTTGGAAACTCGGAATAAAATCTTCTAATCGTGGTGAAAGTTATTCAACATCTCCGATTAAAGATCTTCCATTTTTTTCCTTAACTAAAACCATTCTTTATATCTTGGGGAAAAGAAAACATCAAAGGGGTGAGCTCAAATGCCCAGTAAGGGTAAACATAGAGAACATAAAACAATCCATAAACATTTGAATGAAAAAAACATGAACATAAAATCTAAACATCAAAATCTTGAACAAAGACATGAATCTTGGAAGTACGTAATGCATATATCATAAGGGAACATCAATCATGATAAAATAGCATGGGAATAAAACATGTAATTGTGGAATCCATTAAGAACATGTAATTATTTGCATAGTATCCAAGGCATTGCTTCCAAGACCATCTTAGTGGACAAAGTCCCTTTCTGAATCGAGTTCACTCCTCGTTCCAGTCCTGTAATACTGAACTGGGTTAACTTACCGTTCCAGCCATGTATATCTCATGAGATATAAATATTTACCCAATGTATTAGAGGGATATATAGGTCCCACCCATCTCATAATGAAATCATTCTTACTTATGCCACAACATAAACATAAATCATTCATCATGACCCAAAGAATAAAATGGGTTTCTTAAACATCATCCCATCATCAAATAATCCATATAAAATAAATGGATATCATTTCATAATAAGAAAATTGAAACCATGTAAATCATATAGACATGATACTTGAAACATACACATATGAAATAATGTCATCTTAGATGAAAAATGGTTTTGATAAAACACTTGAAATGAACTCTTGAAGAAAATATCCTTTCTTCTTCAAAATCATTTTCTTTTCAGAAAATGTCATGAAATTTTAAAAGAAAAGGATTTTTTTGAAAATATTCATGAAATATTTTGGAGTAAGATTCATGAAAATAAGTCTTTATAAAACCGTAAAAATCTGTTCGTGTCGTATAAGTTGAAAAAATATTCTTCTCGTACTTTTGTCGGAAAAGTCAAAAAGTACCTCGTACGAAAAACGACAAAAGATTCCTTTCATATCTTTTACTATAAACTCACCAAAAAGTAAAAATGGATTTAAAAAAATGTAGGTGGATGGAAATAATATTACATATTGAGGAAACATGGATGTGGATGATAAAATACACCCCAGTAAATACCAAAGTATAAACAATCATGGATAAAAATGAGATTGTGATATTTCTCTTACCTTAGGTCCGATATGCTTCGTACGTATCCAAAACTCCTGTATAAATATTTAAATAATGTCATTGACTTATTAAATAATCATATTCATTTATACAGTTCACTTATGACTTTATATTACCCCTTCTTTTGTAAATTCATGTTAAAGTAGCATTTTTGGTAAAATCGTTTCATTTGTCATCCGAGTTTTGACTTGTAATTATTCATATGATTACTTAGATCATGATTACATAATTCCAGAATATAAAAAAAGATTTATATATAATATATATTCAGAAAATACATATATATAATAGATCTACAAATGGAAATAAATACACCATTCATGGAGATGGTAGGCCGTACGTACGCATGAACGCTGTTTTCGTTTCCTTAATGAATTGAATGGAATTAAGTAGATGAAATAAATAAATATATACATAAATCCAGTAGCATTATTATGTCATATATTTCATTATTACTTATTATATATACTTTATAATCATTCTTGAATGGTTATCATGGAGAGTGAATCTCATCGCGTCGTGGAGACGGTATTCCGTACGTACGCACGAGCGATGATATCATTCTCATGATCATGGAATTGTATTGGAGTGTATGTATACTATTTAAGAATCAATATCACTTTACAATAATCATATATAGTTATTATGTACACCATTATATCCATCCAAGTAAGGTGGTGGTAGAAAATAGATTACACCACAGTATGGAGACGGTATTCCGTACGTACGTGCGGTGATTTCATTTTTCGTAGGATGGATAGATGGTGAAATAGGGTTGTTTCATACTTATAGTAACATATCATTATATGAGTGATACTGATGTTATTACTTCATAATGAAACAACCTAAGAAGAAGAAGTGGAAGAAGATATAAAGTTGAAAGAATCTGTAACGGACATTACCTCTTCTTTGAAGAGCCTCTTTGAGTCCTCCTTTCAGGGCACTAAAATTGGTCTTTGAAGAAGAAAAAAACCTCTAAGATGTTTATAAGGAAGTGGAGAAGATAATTTGTCAGGGGTTTTCAGAGAATGAAGGCTCAAAGTTGTGTGAGGAAGAGAGGGAGGAGGTTCCCTTTTATAAGGGAGGAGAGGGGCACCTTTAGAAAAACTAAAAATATTATTTTATTATAAATTCATATTCGGTTTTAAATAGCTCCAAATTAATTTATTTCAAAGATAAGGTGGGGATGTGTCTCAACCCTATCTTCAAATGTAATTTAGACAAGTTTAGCTATCAATTTTAACCTTATCATTTAGATTTAACTTTAAGTTAGATAATTTAACTTTTACCATGTCTTCTTGTTTTCTTACACTATAAGGTTAATAAACATACTATAACAAGCTAAAATAACCCCAAGTTTTTTATAATTAATATATATAACCTTATATAAGTCATTTGGCCGAACCTTAGATTTTTAGGAAAAAAATAACAATTAATAATATAATATTTGTTTTAAAAACAATTTTATGTCAATTTTGACACTATTTGGTAATTGATTTTTTTGAAAATCATAACAGAAATATTAGTTCGAACAAAGTTAATTGAATCAATAATAACATGTCATATTAATATATAAAATTTGTTTAATTCATAAAAATCCTCAAATTACATTTATTTGGGTATTTATAACATCCATTATGTTAACATTTCATTAATAAGATTATTACTGTATCATCATTGTGTCGTAAATAAATTAAATTATTTAACGTCTAAAAATTATAAATAAAATAATTTATTTAGGAAATATTTTAATCTTTCTAATGAATATTTATAGTCGAATTTATCTTATGTATAACCCTATATTAAAAATGCTTAATTATTAAACTTTGATTTTAACTATTTTAACCCTTCTTTAAATAAATTAATAATAAATGTTCTAATCTAATCCATGTGAGCCTAAATGGTCATATTTTCTTCCTAAGGTTGTTTTTGGTTGTATTACGCTTATCCAATAGTATTAGGAAATGTGTTAGGGTAATAATAATATCATTTTTACCCTTAAATACCCTATTAACTTTTAACCGTGGTAAAAAAAAGTAAAAAGTTACTATTCACCAAAAATTATTTTCATCTCATTGAACCACATTTTAGTCCTTGATATTAACTGTGTCTCTCGGATTCTCAAAATTCTGCTCACAGAAGCGGTAAAATTATGTTTTATGAAAAATTCAGTTTTTTTAACAACCACTTAGTGCTTTCACTATTCATCAAAAAATCTAAGTTTCCAGAAAAATACCAAAAATTAGGCCTAAGCTATATTTGATATAATTATTTCAAAAATGATTTTTATTTTACCAAATTCAAAACATATTAGTTACATTAACTAATTTAAAAATTAATTCCCGTTGTCAAAACAAATAGCGTGTTTTTAAAAGATAATAACTATCAAAAGATTGACACTTGTTTATGTCTGGTTTAAATGTGAAATTACATCCAATGAACAAAATTGTATTAAATTGTAAAAATATATTCTAAATATACATTAAAACCACTCAAATTAATAATTTATCACTATTAATTATTTAGATTAAAAAAGTCGTTTTTAATTAAAATTTCGTAATTTTCACTATTCATCAGAATATGAAAGTTATCCGAAAAGTACCAAAATTTCACCCTAAACTAATTTCGATATTCCAATTCCAAAAATGAAGTCCATTTTAAAAAATAAAATTTACAAAATTTGAAAAAGTGGTTATTACTATTCATAACGGCTAGTTTTAATAATATTTTAATAGCATATCATTGTTTAGTGAAACTCGGTATTGTGTACTACACATGCTATCGAGGAAGGTCTTGATTGCATGTAATTCAAGTCAATTCAAGGTTTCATGATGTGAAAGCTCCATTTGGTGTAGCGTACAACACAAGACATTAATGAAATTAGGAATATTTTTCATAAATCTCAGGGTGTTACATTCTACCCCCCTTAAAATGAATTTCGCCCTCGAAATTCGTCGGGGTTATAAATGGTTTACTACTCGAATGTTTCTTTAATAGAAACCCACATTGTAAAACGGAATACCAAAACAATTCTTTAAAAAAAAAATTATGAAATGTAACGGTTACCCAAATAAACTAATCACTGGGTTTCCACATAGGTGAAAATATGGATATGGAAGAGAAATATAACCATTATGTTCTGATGGAGAGTGGTAGAGAACATGGATATGGAAAATCCAGCAATCAAAAAGCCATAAATTTGTGACAATCTAAGGAACCATCTGATTCATCATATATAAGAGCACTAGGACAAAATTTTTGGTTTTCAAGATCATTTCCCTAAAGTTGATGAAATTGGAATTAGAATAAATAATTTCGTGATTTTGGTATAGTCTCACCATTGGTCATTCTTTGGACAATTTCCACTTCATCTCTTAAAGAAATAGAGTTGAATTTGTCATTCGTGATGTGTTAGCAGATCATGTGGTAGAATGATGGGTCATTCCATCTGTCTCAAACAAAAGGTTAGAAAAGTTATAAAAAATACATTAGTCCATCTATAGTGAGATTAATCATATATGGTTCCTAAAATGGACTTAAACTTCATATATCATACTGCTTAAAATAATAAAACTAGTTTCTACTAAATAGGGACTTCCTGTAGGCTAGTGGTAGGTGATAAAGGTCAGTCGCACTTCGGTTGTGGGTTCGATTCCCACAGCCTTGTCCGACGCGATGTCCTATTGCCCATCCTGCATGTTGTCCTTTTTCTAAAACTACATTACTATAACATCCCATAAATAATATCGAAAAACATTCTATCCTTAAACAATACTAACTTATGTCCATCATATTCCATTCCAATCATTAGGATTAACCATAATATTGCAGTCCATTGTCATATTATAGTGAAAACAATTACAAGATATTTCATATAACAAGCATGTTAATACCATCGTTGATCCCCATATATCATAAGATATTTCTTGTTGGTCACATTCCAAATGTTCGAAGGCCTTAATCATGTATTCTCTTGAAAAAATGAATACCCATTGAACCTTAGGGAAAACAGGAGTGCTGTCAAAAGTTAACTCTTTCCACATACCAAAACCCCAAAATTCTATATACTGAAACCATGATATAACTATTTCCTAATATCAGTCATGAGATCATGAATACTATCAAACATTTAATTTTCTCCTTATCCCTTCATTATGCGCATATCATCAACTTTCCAAAAATATCTGAATAACCTTTCATGGTTACTGGTACCATTCATCATACACTTTCAAAACGTAAGGAAAGACAACAGTGTAACAATCCTTAGATGTCTCTTTATTCCATAGTACCATGAGATTACTTATAAAACATTACACGTGATAAACATGTAATCATTCCACTGCCTTCTTAAACCATTGATCGAGCTTCAACAATTATTTCAACTCACATATCATTTGTAGTCTCTTAATCATCATCAATATAAATACTACCCATACGACCATACTGATTCTATTCATGAGACTTTCCCTTAGGGCATTGGTTTGCATAATGCCCTTACATTCCACATTTAAAACATTTAACAATTGTTGATGTCGTAGGAATTCCATTATCCTCATCCCTAGTGCTAACTGAACCTTTACCTTTGCACTTACTGGATTTGTGTCCTTTTTTTCCACACCCAAAGCATCTTCCAGTTCCTTTGAAACATTCTCCTTGATGCCTCTTCCCACATGATTTACATAGGGGAAATTGAACTTTCTTTCCTCTATGATCATCATGAAACTCCATCTTTCCCTTATTAGACGAGTTAGGAAACTTACCAAATTTGAGTTTATTGATCATATTATGAGATTGCTGATTCAGCATAATAATGATGTTTGGACTTCCAAATCCCATTTCATTTGGTTGCTCATGAAGAATATCATTCCATTGTCCATCATATCCTCCATTATCGTGAATCATCTTGTTTCCAGCCATTTTCTAAAACCCAAAAAGAATAGTGTGAGAGGAAAAAATCATTCTTGGGAAAACAATATAATAAAGGGGGAGTACCTTCAATATCTAACATCTTGGGTTACCGTAATTCTAGTACTATAACCTATTCTTATACTTAACCTTAGGGACATCCCTAGACATACCTTAGAAATATCTCTACGGATCTCACTAAAGTTCTCGCATCCTATTTTACAAAGGTTTACTAAACCATTCCTCTGATACCAACTGTAGAGACCCGAAGCTTGACGTACATGGACATTACATTACTTTTTCGGAATACTTAATACATATGAAAAACAGACACATAAGGACCGTAATAGTTTAGTATCTTTGGAAACTCGGAATAAAATCTTCTAATCGTAGTGAAAGATCTTCAACATCTCCCAATAAATATCTTCCTTTTTTTTCCTTATCTAAAACCTTTTTTTATATCATGGGGAAAAGAAAACATCAAAGGGGTGAGCTCAAATTCCCAGTAAGGGTAAACATAGAGAACATAAAACAATCCATAAACATTTGAATGCAAACACTGGAACATAAAATCTAGACATCAAAATCTTGAGCAAAGACATGAATCTTGGAAGTACGTAAGGCATATATCATAAGGGAACATCAATCATGATGAAATAGCATGGGAATAAAACATGTAATTGTGGCATCAATTAATCACATGTAATGATTTCCATAGTAGCCAAGGAATTGCTGCCAAGACCATCTTAGTGGACAAAGTCCCTTTCTAAATCGAGTTCAATCCTCGTTCCAGTCCTGTAATACTGAACCGGATTAACTTACCATTCTAGCCATGTCTATCTCATGAGATATAAATCTTTACCCAATGAATTGGAGGGAGATATATGTCCCAACCATCTCATAATGAAATCATTCTTACTTGTTCCACAACATAAACAAAAATCATTCATCATGACCCAAAGAATAAAATGGGTTTCATAAACATCATCCCATTATCACATAATCCATATAAAAGAAATGGATATCATTTCATAAAAATAAAAGTTAAACCATGTAAATCATATAGACATGATACTTGAAACATACACATATGAAATAATGTCATCTTAGATGAAAAATGGTTTTGATAAAACACTTGAAATGAACTCTTGAGGAAAATATCCTTTCTTCTACAAAATCATTTTCTTTTCAAAAAATGTCATGAAATTTTAAAAGAAAATGATTTTTCTGAAAATAATCATGAAATCCTTTGGAGGAATATTCATAAAAATAAGTCTTTATAAAACCGTAAAAATCCATTCGTGCCGTATAAGTAAAAAAACATTCTTCTCGTACTTTTTCGGAAAAGTCAAAAAGTACCTCGTACGAAAAACGACAAAATATTCCTTTCATATCTTTTACTATAAACTCACCAAAGGGTAAAAATGTCTTTAAACAAATGTAGGTGGATTGAAATAATATTACATATTGAGGAAACATGGATGTGGAAGATAAAATACACCCCAGTAAATACCAAAGTATAAACAATCATGGATAAAAATGATATTGTGATATTTCTCTTACCTTAGGTCCGATATGCTTCGTACGTATCCAAACCTCCTGTATAAAGATTTAAATAATGTCATTGACTTTTTACAGAATCATATTCATTTATATGGTTCACTTATGACTTTATATTACCCCTTCTTTTGTAAATTCATGTTAAAGTAGCATTTTTGGTAAAATCGTTTCATTTGTCGTCCGAGTTTTGACTTGTAATTATTCATATGATTACTTAGATCAGGATTAATTAATTCCAGAATATAAAGCATGATTTATATATAATATATATTCAGAATATACATATATATAATATATCGACAAATGGAAAGAAATACACCGTTTATGGAGACGGTAGGCCGTACGTACGCATGAATGTTGTTTTTGTTTCCTTATTGAATTGAATGGAATTAAGTAGATGACATAAGTAAATATATACATAAATCCAGTAGAATTATTATGTCATATATTTCATGATTACTTATTATATATACTTTATAGTCATTCTTTAATGGTTATCATGGAGAGTGAATCTCATCATGTCGTGGAGACGGTATTCCGTACGTACGCACGAGCGATGAAATCATTCTCATGATCATGGAATTGTATTAGAGTGTATATATACTATTTCAGAATCAATATCACTTTACAATATTCATATATAGTTATTATTTACACCATTATATCCATCCAAGTAAGGTGGTGGTGGAAAATAGATTTCACCACGGCGTGGAGACGGTATTCCGTACGTACGCACGCGCGGTGATTTCATTTTCCGTAGGATGGATAGATGGTGAAATAGGGTTGTTTCATACTTATAATAACATATCAGTATATGAGTATTACTGATGTTATTACATCATAATGAAACAACCTAATAAGAATAAGTGGAAGAATAAATAAATTTGAAATAATCGGTAGTGGACGTTACCTCTTCTTTGAAGCGCCTCTTTGAGTCCTCCTCTCAGGGCACTAAAATTGGTCTTTAAAGAATACCAGGACCTCTAAGATGTTTCTAAGGAAGTGGAGAAGAGAATTTTTCAGGGGTTTGCCGAATTTGAAGGCTCGAATTGGTGTGAGGAAGAGAGGGAGGAGGTGCTCTTTTATAAGGGAGGAGAGGGTCACCTTTGGAAAAACTAAAAATATTATTTAATTATAAAGTCATATTAGGTTTTAAATAGCTCCAAATTGATTTATATAGAAGCTAAGGTGGGTATGGGTCTAAATACTCTCATACAATATAATTTAGAAAAGTTTAGGTATCCATTTTAACCTTATCATTTATATTTAACTTTAAGTTAGATAATATAACTTTTACCGTGCCTTCTTGTTTTCTTGCACTATAAGGTTAATAAACATACTATAACAAGACAAATGAACCCCAAGTTGTTTATTATTAATATATATAACCGTATCTACATCTTTTGGCAGAACCATATATTTTTAGGAATAAAATAACAATTAATAATATAATATTTGTTTTAAAAACAATTTTATGTCAATTTTGACACTATTTGTTAATTGATTTTTTTGAAAATCATAAAAGAAATATTAGTTCTAATAAAGTTAATTAAATAAATAATAACATGTCATATTAACATATAAAATTAGTTTAATTCATAAAAAGTCTCAAATTACATTTATTTGTGTATTTATAACATCAATTATGTTAACATTTCATTAATAAAATAATTATCGCATCATCATTGTGTCCTAAATAAATTAACTTATTTAATGTCTAAAAATTATAAATAAAATACCATTATGTAGGAAATCTTTATATATTCCTAATGAAAATTTATAGTCTAATTTATCTTTTGTATAACCCTATATTAATAATACATTAGTTATTAATCTTTGATTTTAACTATTTTAACCCTTCTTTAAATAAATTAATAATAAATGTTCTAATCTAATCCACGTGGGCCTAAATGGTCATATTTTATTCCTAAGGTTGTTTTTTGTCGAATTAAACTTATCCAATAGTATTAGTACATGTGTTAGGGTAATAATAATATCATTTTTACCTTAACTACCCTATTTACTTTTAACCGTGGTAAAAAAAAGTAAAAAGTTACTATTCACCAAAAAATATTTTCATCTCATTGAACCACATTTTAGTCCTTGATATTAACCATTTATCTCATATTTTCGAAATTTTTCTCATAGAAGTGGTAAAATTATGTTTTATGAAAAATTCAGTTTTTTTAACTACCACTTAATGGTTTCACTATTCATCAAAAAATGAAATTTTCCAGAAAAAATACCAAAAATTAGTCCTAAGATATATTTGATATTATGAATTCAAAAATGAAGTTTATTTTACCAAATTCAAAACATATTAGTTTCATTAACAAATTTAAAAATTAATTCTCGTCGTCAAAACAAAGAGGATGTTTTTAAAAGATAATAACTATCAAAAGATTGACACTTGTTTATGTCTGGTTTAAATGTGAAATTACATCCAATGAACAAAATTGTATTAAATTGTAAAAATATATTATAAATATAATTTAAAACCACTCAAATTAATAATTTATCAATGTTAATTATTTCGATTAAAAAAGTAGTTTTTAATTAAAATTTCGTAATTTTCATTATTCATGAGAATATGAAAGTTATCTGAAAAGTACCAAAATTTCACCCTAAGCTAATTTCGATATTCCGAATCAAAAAATGAAGTCCATTTTGAAAAATAAAATTTACAAAATTTCAAAATGCGGTTATTACTATTCATAAAGGCTAGTTTTAATAATATTTTAATAGCATATCATTGTTTAGTGAAACTCCGTATTTCGTACTACACACGCTATCGAGGAAGGTCGCGATTGTGTGTAATGCATGGCAATTCAGGGATGTGTGTTGTGAAATCTCCATTTGGTGTAGCGTACAACACAAGACATTAATGAAATTAAGAATATTTTTCATAAAATCTCAGGGTGTTACACTGAAAAACTTATTCATAACCTCCAATGTCTTGAATTACAAGATCCCTTCAAAGGTTTGGTTTATATTCTCTAAATATATCATCAATTTTACTAACATTGTTGATAAAAAACATGAAGCCTACCTTGAAAGCCTTGGACATTTTCTTTATAGGTCATGATAGATTATTCATCCTTTTATTGATCTCTATGAATTCTATCTATATATTCATTTGAATAGTTCGTGTAAAATACTTGTTAAGAAACTTGATCTTAATGTCCTCCCACTCCATCTCTTAAATTTCATATCTTGACTTCGTCTTCTTATTCAAATCCCACCATTGAGCAGCCTCTCCTTTGAGATGATACACACACAGATTCACCTTCTCCATCTCAGAAAAGTAAAGAATGGAAAAAATATCCATTGAGTTAAACCACATTCCCACAAATAGTGGATCAGAAGATCCACAAAACATCAGTGGTGGTTTTCATATAAAACACTTCATGGCCAATTTTTCCCTCTTAAGTGACGATAGAAATTCCACATTATTCAGGTTTTTTTCCATAACATGATATTGATGAGAAATAATTTCATTGAATTTTTTAACTCCACCTCACAAATAATTTCTTATGTCATTCGAGCAATCTCTTCATTGGCCCTCGCATGGGTTTTTGGCCTGGTTTCTCTTGGTTTCCACCATTTTTCTAGAATAGAAAAGTTTAGAAAAAAGGTTGAAAAATAATGAATAAATATAATTTTAATTTATGAAATCAAAACAAAAATAATATATTTTGGGATTGATGTGTTTATAAAATATTCTTGTGTGATTACATATACACTATCTCTTACTAATTGGTTTCTCTAATGTTCTCTAATACTATTTCCCAAATTAACTAAACCTTGATATGATACGAACTATGGTGACCTTACATTCTCCCTTACATTACTATTACATCATTTTAATGAAAAATAACATAATATAACTACATTATAATAACACTATGGTTTTTTGTCTTGGGAATACTAGGACCATTCATAACATTTTCAATAAAAAAACATAAACATTTATTTAATTCCTTCTTCTACAGATTCGTATTGTCTTTTGATTTCTCTTTAAAACATGTATTCACCTAAAGATATACATTATAAAGGGGTGAGATAAATTCCTAGTAAGAGGAGAGATAATAAAATAAATCAATATATCATGGGGTGAGAATAATCATAACATCATTATCATAATCATGAGTGTAAACACTATATAAAGGAATAGAAGGTAGCAAAGAAAAAAATTGAAACATTTTGTCTTAGTGGTCAACTACCACGCATAGTTGTGAACAAATATTCCATCATATTCATTATAATTTCACTATGACTCCTTATATTCATCACCTTACCCAATGAATTTGAGGGATTTTTTATTTTGGGTGCACCCTTCACATCATAACATTCATATTGTGTTATATAATTTTGAGGGCACCTGTCACGTCCTAACATTCACATTATCATGCATGCCACATTGAACATATATCATACTTTAACATAGAATAACCCATGTAAATAAGTGTTTTCCCCTTCATAAATCTTACATTAATAAACATTTAGTTTCCAAACTAAATATTTAATATCATTATTGACATAAACCATTAACTTTGAGTGAATAAGAAACAATATTTGAGAAGTAAGAAGGGGTTTTTTTATTTTAAAGAAGAATTATTTTGAAAAAACATTTTATTTTTAATAACCTCGATTAAAAAATATTTATATCAATAAAAGTAAATATAATGATGATGAAATTGTTTTAATGGAATATCCATACTGGAAATGGGGTTGAAAGAGTGAAACCCCCAAGAAAGAGAGATGGGTTTGATAATTCCCCTTACCTTATATCTGAATGCTTTCTTTATATTAATGTACTATGTAATGACTATAGATTAATTAATTAACAATTAAATAACCTTTTATACATTAATTTTATTCATTATGGTTTCATTATGTTATTTAATGGGTCGTTGGATGAGTTACAGAGCTTAAATTCAAAATTCAGGAGTGTTTGTTTACACTGTTTTCATGAATAGGTCACTTGTACTCATGAATGGAAGATCATTTGAAATTTGGACTAACATAAAGAATTTTTAATATATATTATTATTTAAATATAAAATACATAAATTTTCTTATAATTAATTTGATTATATACCCTGAGTATGAATCATTAGATACAAGTTAATGCTGATCGATTAAGGTTAATTTTGGTAGTTCTTTAATTTCAAGGAACACATTTTTTTTTATCATTTAGTGTCATGTAAATAAGTTAGTTCCATATCATAAAAATGGTATTAACATACACTATAAATGTTTTATCCATTTTAAGTTTTTACCAACATCCTTTAATGCATTAGTGGAAAATGAAAGTACATTGCCCACGATGTCAGTAAATTGACACATTAGGGGCGATGATTTCATCTTTAAAATATAAGAGTCTGAGGGGGGAGTTTAATGAATAATATTCCTATAACATGATAACATACCATTATATAAAATAAAATTGAGTTATCATTCCATTTGGATGAAAGGTGGTGAGGAGGGTTTAATAAAACAAAGGAAATTGAAACAGAAATTAAAAAAAGATAGGAAATTAACCTCTTAAATTATCCTCTTGAAATCATCCTTAAGAAAACTAAGATTGGTCTTTTGATGAGACCAAGAGGCCCTGGACATGTGGGAGGGACTAGCGAATAGTTTTTGCAAAAATTTGGACAAGTCGTGAAGCTTGCGTGGTGTGAGGAGAAGAGGGTATAAGGGTCATATTTATAGTGGAGTGGAGGAGGGGTTTCATAATATTTTAATCATTAGTATATTATTTTCCCCAAGACAAGAAACACTAATGATTTAATGAGTAAATACATTAATCGGAGCATAGGAGTCAAACATCATCCATGATTCTAGAATTCATGTACTTATCTTAATTTGTAAATTATCGTATTTCACTATCAATAAAAAAAATTATGTATTTCAGAAAAATCCCAAATATTCTCCCCAACAATTTTTAATGTGTATTATTCAAAAATGAACTTAATTTTTCAAAAATAATCTAAATATATGTAATTTATTTTTAATTAAAATAATAATTTACTTGAAAAGTACAAATTTTAAAATTAAAACTACTTTTCTAACACTTTGAAATAGTAATTATGGTTACATAAAATTATATCATAATCATATGACACAAAAATATTAATTTATTACACATTTTAGGAAAATAAATTCTCTTTTAAATTATTAAATTAATCATTTAATTGTAATTAAATATTTATGAATTATAAAAATACCAGCAGCTAATTAATAATTTTTAAAACATTCACATACTTATCCAATGATATAATTACTTTATATTTTCTTTTATAAGATGAATAATTTCATTTATACCTCCATGGGTTATTTCACAATTCATTTGGTTGGTTTACTATTCATAAGGGTCATGTTACTATTATTAAGGTCATGTTAATATTTCATCAGTGTAGGTTCCTTAACTTCTAGAAACACTTATTATATCATTAATTCCTCATTTATAATGTTTTATTATGGTTTAAATTTTTATTTATGTGATTTATACTATAAGACATTAACATTTTTAGGGATAAATTCCATTGATAAAAGTTCGGGTTGTTACAGTTATATTGCACAATAAAATCACCTTGTGATCACTTCAAATATCACACATATAGATTGAGAATATTTCCTTCAACATGATTCACCATCCTTGGTGGGAACATAAGATACGTCTTAAGACTATCAAAGGATCTTTGAATGTTATTATCCCACTTATATGTAACCCCATTTTTCTTAATCTTTGTGAATTGAATGATATTAAATTCTAAATATGTATTGATTCATCAATTATTGGATAGGTTACTTTATAACACATGTCGTTCCATGAGTCTTCTATGGGGGATTTAATGGATATCATTTACCATTCTAGGATCATATTTAATTACTTGATTTTGTACAACAAGGACAAGAAACCATATTAAGGTAACATCGAAGATTCATTTGAATTGGTTCAATTTCAAATATTTATGTTGCCACATGTTAAAGATAGTCTTGAAATCAGAAAAATGTTCCAAACATTCCCTATATTTCAAAAAAATAATTAATGTAACACTCAATGTATTTAAAAGGAATGGGATTGATGATATGGTGTATTTCACACTGTTGTGTGGTGAAAACAATTTAGGAAAATGTGAATAACATGATAGTAGTATACCGTATAAGGTTCCCTAAAGGATGTTTTTTTATAATATATAGGGTCCATCGGATATGGGTTATGTACTAAATATCCATCCTTGATGGAGAGAGATTTGTATTAGTCCATCACATCAATCATGAGTTCTATGATTAGGAATGAGAATTAATCTTTTAGAAATTTCTGGTTCAGATCTCTACTGTCAATTTAAACTCCAATTTTACAAATTTTATCATCACTGTGACTATATTGGAAATCCATTTCAGTTAATGGACATCCCAAATGAATTTGGATTTTAATATATTATCAACCTTAGCTTAGAGCTTGACACCATTAGTCTGGTGAGTTCTTCTAGATCAGTTATTAGATCCATGATGATCTCTTGGAAGGAAATAGTGATGGGAGGATATCTAGGTATAGAGGCCCATAATTTGAAGTAAATTCTAGGTGGACACAACCTGATGTTTCATTATGAAGGAATTGTGCACTTTTTTTCACCAATATGAATATCCTCAAAAATCATCATGGGTTACAGATCTTCCTCTCTATCAAAATTTTATTATAGGAGTTCTTATAAAATGTTAGAGACACATTCATAAAATGAAAGATGAGCATACCTATGATCATATTATTATTCGTAATAATTATCTTCCTCTTCCTATTACTTAAACATTTATAAATAATGGATGAGTGGTTAAGTAGAATCTGTAGACATAATAAAAATATAAATATTATGTGGTTCATGTTTATGGATATCCTCATTATCTTGTAGTGTAACAACACTTTCTTTAATATAATAAGATAAATTCAAGGTATGTTAAGTATTCGTAATTATATTTATGTCATTTCCACCTGACTGAAAATTGAAGTTTTATTTGTAAGGAGGGTAATGACCCATCAACTACAAAGGCATCTCACAGAATCCTGAATTGATGAAGGCCAAGGGAATCCCCTTTGAAAACAATTTTACATTCAAAAGGAAGTGAACCCACACTATCAAAGAGAATAAGAGGGTCCTCCAGATTACCAACCAGTGCAAGAGCATCTGTTGGGAAGTTGGATTGAAGCCAAATGTCCCTCACCATCTTTCTACCATTGGTATACACGGAGAAACTTTTGGTGATTTAAACATATTCCCATAAATAGTTACATTTCCCATGCCGGATTCTAACTAAACCCACCAAGTCTGACTCAAACTCCATTGCCTGAATATCCAATATTTTTCACAACATGAGACCCATATGGAGGACCCTAGCTTCTGCACCCAATGATAGACCAAGGCCACAGAACGCACTAAAATCAAACAAGAAAGAGCCCCTTGAATCCTTGATATGCCCCCCATCTCTCATCTACATGTTCACAAAGGATCAATCGATGTTAAGTTTTAGTTTAGTCAATGGAGGTGACCATCCAATCCACCGTTCACTAGTCTGTTCAACCGTAGGGGTTCTACTCATCACTATGGAAGGGGAAAACGGGTTACATACAACCTTAAGGAGGGACCCCCAACTCATCTAGTAGATATCTCACTATCAAAAAATGTTAGCTCCCGGATTGGACGTGGCCACTTCGAACCTGATTGCATGCATCCCAAAGTGTCTAACATATGGAGGTGAAGATGACCAACTAAACCTTGGACTCCCTACCATTCTATACACCATGTAACCAAGCCACAATCACAGCCTGCATGGATAACTTCCCCTCAGAATGATGACATTGTTGTCTAAAGGGGGACTATAGGATGATATCCAACTCACTCTAAAAGAACAGATGGTTTGTATAATTGGTTATAGGGGTATTACAGTAGTATCACATGGGGGCCAGAGTAATCCCACTTTTCTGGACATTCTCTTCAGGTGGGAGAGCCTGATTTCTCAGATGCCAAAGCAGAAAGTTCATTTTCTTGGGAATATCCCTGCACCAATTCCAATTCCCCCACTGGTTGAGATCCACCACTGCATGGTAAAAACTAATGAAATCACTAGAGAGGAAAGAACCTGAGCTCGACCAAGTGTAGCAGCAACTATCAGGATCATCGTTGAGGGAGATTAATTCAAATTTCTCCAGCTATTTTGGGGAGGGAAGAATCATGATTGTATCCTGGTGATCACTTTCCTCTATAGTAATGACCTCTGCTTCAAACTCATTAATTATTAACATGGCCTCCCATGTGAATCATCATGATCATTTGAAAAGTTGAGCGCACTGATAATTGAATGTTTCACAAGGATTATGGACTAATCCATAAGGATTTCATATTTCTAAATAAATTTTCTTTTCATCAAATTGGAGGGTTTTCCCTTAGCTGTTACATTAGGATTGATTTTTCAAAAGTGTATGAGTTGGGTGGCTTCGTATATGTTGAGGTGAACATTGAAACTATATTAGAGTTTTTCGACCATTCAACCTATCTTTCATGGAGTGTTTAATATTCTTTTTTAGTAGGTCTTCTAAAATGATTAGTCATGGAATACTCTTTCTGTAGGATAGTTTGATTCCCTAATATTTTTTTTCTCGCTAATGGCCTCTTCCATGGGTCACATTATCATAAATTTCCCTAGTGGGGATATGGTCAGGATAATAGTGTTGATGAAGACAACATATTCACATACAATACTGTAATCTTTGACCTCAACCTATGGATTCCCAAAAAGGAACTATGTATTCAAGCTCATTATTCTACTCTTTATCATAGAATGGGTCCATTATTTGAATAATGATAATAGAGACAAAAATTAATTATTCATCCTGATAGGATTAACTTTGGTGGGGATGTGAATGTTGTGCCATTTGGTTGTTAGTATCCCATGGTATTTAGTAATGTGGCATAAACTTGAATATATTTAAGAATATATTTGGACATTATACAGGCCTATCCATTTATCCTATACTTTTGTTCATTCAACTATGGTGTTTCATGGAGGACCATATTTTAGTAGCATGTGGTGTTGAAAATGTCATCTTCAGAGTGATTAAAAAATTTTGAGGGTACAGTTTGTTAATATAACTATGTCTAGAATATGTAATGGGATCAGTTTATTATTTTTATTGTCACCCAATTGCTAATTGTTTTCACAAAAAACATTTACATTTATTTATTCACTATATTCTATTATAGTGGTGGAATAACAGACACCAGATGTGTTGGTGGATTTCCCATCTTTACCAAACTATAATAAACCATAATTGGTAGGATATATTTATAGACAAAGAATATCATAATGATTTTTTCTACTGTTTTATGATATGGGTAGTAATTTATGTAGTAATCTAAACCAATTTTATTAGGTCTATTGTGATATTTTATTTTAAACATGTTTTCCTCATATATTCTAAAATGTATATGGGTTATTTCTAATCTCTGAATCAATAAACATTATTATCTTATTTATAAAATGTTATTTTCATTTGTCTCTTCCAGTTAACCTAATATGAAGGGTGTTGTTACTATCTCTTAGGAGGGAATTCCACTAGGATGTCCGAACTTGTTGATAATTCACTTTTGTTTTCAAAGTATAATCATCGATATTTTATCATATATAGATTGATCCTAAAATCCACCAAGATATATTACCAGGATAAGTAGTGTGCATAGATCATCATGATGATTTTCAATAAAAAGGAATAGTATATCCTCCTATGGATGATTCACATTCGAGGATAAGGTCATTAAATTCAAACTAGAGGTAATATTTGAGACCCATTCATTTTCTAGATGTATTATATTTTAGAGGTTGAGAACTATATTATTTTATTGAATATATCTAAATTTATAGATAAATTATCAGTTAATATGATTACACTCATTTATTGATATGTGTGGAAAAATGGTATGTTGAAAATATTTTTACATTCAAAGGCAACATGAATCATCTCTATTTGGAAACCTCGTATTTCTCAATGGACCCCATTTTGGATCAACTATGGGAAACGATTTTTTTCATACACTAGTTTAGATTCGTTGAACATTTGAATATTAGGAATATAGATCTTTTAACACTTGGATTTTTAAGAGTTTCTTATACCCTTTCAAGGTAAGGATTTATTTATGGTTTTATTGATTCTTGATTCCCAATAATATCATGAAATTTGAATAAAAATAACTCAAAGTGTTGATAACATATTTAAGGGGATCTAGTTGACTGAGATATTTAAGGCAGAAACAATGAGTTCGACCATATATGGTGGAACTACCTATATCTATGCATGATGACCTTCATAGACTATATCACAAGGATTTGTCTAAAAATTGCATAGTTGTTTCTCTAATGTATATAATTCAAGATATAATTATACCATTGGGTAGAGGTGTCTTGGTTTTTGGTACTCTACATTGATTGGATGTTCTAGATAATCTTTTTTTATTATTACAATAACTCTATGTTGGGGTACATTGACTTAGGGAATATAGTGAGGATCTTCATAGATAACATATCTTATGGGGTTGTAACCATGGTGTAACACTGTTTTGACCTTTCTCAAATACATCATCTCTTCCTCATAATGTGAAAATAATTCCACAAATTTCAGAGAATCTACATTTTTAGGTTTTGGGTGAGATGTAGTTGCACATTTATCCTTTTCCATAATACATTATTCTTGAGAAAGTGGTAGTAGAACATTTGGGGATGTCCCCAAATTCATGACAAGACTTTGGTTCCTATTACATACACCTTCATCAATGATTTCAAGGTGGAATGTATTGTGGATAGAAGAATATCCCTCTACCCCTATATATCTTCTTGATGTTTATTTTCATCCACAATATTGATGATAATGATATTAGTTGATTTTTTTATACATTTCATGTGTTATTTTAGTACTAGAATGATAGGAGGATAAATTTTCCTAAGAATGTATCTTAAGAAATATATGATTTTTATGAGAAGTTTCATCCATTACAGAACATTTTTCCTTATTAATATCTTGGTTTTTGGACCATCAGTTCATTTACCATCCTGTAGTTGTCTAGTGAAGGATGATTTGATAGGAATCTATAAATAGTTTCACTATTTGAGTTCCTAATGATGAAACTATTTCATGAGATAGGATGAACTTTGAGGATTCCCTTTCTTATGATCCCCACAAAATGAAATATACGGACATGAATTGGGGAGGATGTTGTGGTATAAATACCCCAAGACATGTGCATTGTTGATAATCATGTATTATTGTGCCTCCAACTACTGCAAATGTTCTCCTGATCATGTAGATATTTGTTTGAAAATGAGTTGGGTAGATTATATAATCCTACCTTTGGATAATATCTTTCGATATAATTTCTATTTTTTGATGATTGGTCTTTCCTATTTAATATTTATTCTCAAAAATCTTCAGGGCCTCATGAATGATTATTTCAATGGAGCATTCCTGTCATGATATTCATTAATATGATTGGATAAGGGGAAATTTATATTAATCCTTCCCCCTATCCCAATCAATTTTTAGATTTTGGAGAGGGGTGGAGCTAATAATGTTTCATAAGATTATTTATGGTAGGCCTAAAAGTTTGAGAATTAATGTAAAATGAAATGCTCTATGATCTCCCCATACCATTAAATGAAAATTGAGTACTTTGTTAATGATTTTCTTTTGTATCTATCCTATCTCATTGAGACATATACATTATAGGTGATCCTATCATCTTATCGATTTGTAATTCCAAAAAACTAGAAAGGAAGTTAAGTCAAATAGATGATGTAGTTATTCTATTTTAATGAAATGGATTTCATATACATCATAAGATAAGGTGTTTGTTTAAATAATGAATATTTATCCATAATTTTAGGTGATTTTCATAGACATTTTTTATGATAATGTTTATGGACCATTATTTTGTTGATCGGAAGAGGGACAAAACATGAATGATATATTTTATATAGACAAATTTCTTGTATTGTGTAATGCATACTATTCATCTTATATAGAGGATTTCACCACTGGATATAACCAATAATGATGTTTCTCATTTTTTTTGTGAAAGGGTGAATTTTTTAGAATCTCTACTACTACGATAGAAGGTAGATGATCCGGGTATGGATTGGATAATGACCATATCACTAGCTTCATCTTCCCAAGCATTTAATAAATAGAGGAATATATCATAAATAAATTACGAATGGGATAAAACTATTTCTGAATTAATATTTTACTATGGGTAAGACATTTGAAGTGATTTCCATCTTGGGAGTAATACCATTATTACTTACTATCTGACCACATAAATAATTTAATCAGTGTATTGCGTAGGGAGGAACATCTTAGTATCCATTTTTATGAGGTGGTCCTTCTTACAATTATACCTCTAAACATGGGGATGGATTTTAGGGTACTAATAAATGAATATTTATCATGATCTATAATTTCAAGAAAACTAAGGAGGCCTTCATCGTAAATTATTTGGGAGGACCTCCAGTACCGCTGTAAGAAAATTTGGGGTGAGTGAAATCACAATGACAACTTATATTTCTTGAATTTAGTAATGTACCAGTATGTTCTTATGAAACAATTGATATATGTTTTTGTAAATGAAGAATTCCAGTGAATAGTAGATAATATTCATTGACCTCTTCTTTATTTTAAATTCACCTTTAGTGATATTTCATTATTTTTGTGCTATCCTATGCGTACATGAGTCACATGTTGTTGAAACAAAAATTCATATACAAGTGATTTATTTAGTGGATATTATAGAACTACTATAATTTTCTATATTTTATCTAGAATTTTTACAATGATATTTTATTGTCCAAGAGTAGCCATTGAAATAGACTAAAGACCTACTGTTGGAATGGTGATATTTTCTTGATTCTGTTGTCCATTTATCAAAGGATTATTCTGATGACCTTCATAGTTGTTATTGAGGATATGTGTATTCTTTTGAGTGAATCATATTATTTTTATCATTCACCCCACTTTAGGAGGCAGGGTATCATGTCAAAATGTTGTAAAATACCGTTGATGTTTTTATAACATGGAAGGTTTTGATAATGCGGGAAAGTATTTTTCTGATCCTTCATTAATTTCCCAAATGTTCTCTCTATCATATGTTGTTTTAATAGGAATATATCCCATTTTGGTGTTATAGGGAGTATATGTGCCTTCTCTTTTCCACTATTTCATATAATAATATAGTTACATTATTTATACATGAGGGAATAGATAGGCTTCTACCCCTGCATTCTATGATACCATTCAGGCTAGTTTTTCTAGTTGTAACTATACCATGATGGTACACTTGATGTACATGATTTGGAAACTACAAATGCTTGTAAGTTACGGTAGGGTTTTTTAGCGGTCTTCTCTAGTTGGAACAAGGATATGGGTGTATCCCTAGTTGTTTAATTTAAATCCAATGATGACTATCCTAGATTCTCGATTCTATGTGACCTAATCTGGATCATTCAAGGAGATACCCTCATCAATATGATGAATTAGAACAACAAATCATTGGAGGAAGATGCTACTGGTAGGAACCCATTGGCATGTCCCTTGTCCCATTTAGAGGAGTTCATTGCTAACATATTGGTCTACCTCTAAATTATAATGGATGAACCTATTTCTGTGTTTTGAGAAAGGCTCCTAAAATGGTTTAATAAAGAAATATTTATTTTCATATTCTTTTCCATTTTCCTTTACTGTGTTGACGATTTGATGGGTTTCATTTTTTTCATTTCTTTATTTGTTTTCTCCTTAGTCAGGATAATACCTTAAAGGTGGGGCTCAAAACTAAGAGAATTTTAAATAATTTGATGAAAACATGAGGTTTCTGATGGTTTCCTCTAGTTAAATATAGACCAAGAATGTGATAAAACTAATGTGTATGTTCATGTCAGCTTGAAATACTCAATTTGATTTATGTCAGTTATTTTTGTAAGTGTCTAGTGGGAACATAAAACAAAAACTTATTATGTAACCCTAAATTTACCATCATAATAAATGCATTCAAGAACAATTTATTATTATAAAGGATCTCTTTATAATACATTTTATTTTTATAGTTGTACCAAATGGGCCTAAAAAGTGGGAAATAAATTTATTTTTAATAAGAAATATTCCACATCACGAACTCCATTTTTTTGAAAAAATCATTTCTTTTTCCAATGATTGATTATGTGGTGTATAGGTATGGTTAGACAATATTAATCACTGGTTTAACCATAAAATATATCCTTTCATTGAAATCATTCAACAGGTTTGTTTGAGGAACTAAAAATACCCATGGAATGTCACATATATGATGGATAATTGTCCTACATTCAAAATCCAGGTGGTCATTGTCAAACATATATAATAAAACATAATAACATACATTGGTTGATAGGATTGATGGTCAGGCATGTCACTTCTTTTGGATGAATGAATAATTTACTACTATGGGTCACTCATTGTGATTTAAGACAAATTTTTGAATCCCTTTTAAATAAAATATGAGGAATAGGACACCCTTGTATTATAATAATTTATCAATAAGTGTTTATGGGAAACCATTAGTATATATAAGAGGATCTCCATCAATGGAACCATTTTGTATATATGAGTTTCTCTATTTATGGAAAAATTTAGGTTATATATGTTATTTTGTGATGTGTGTTTTAAGAAACTCATTTAGGTTCTCTAGAGTTTATAGTCATTCATGGAGATGGGAGATGTTCTGAATTTTGGATTAGGACCAGGATATGGGATTTCATTATATCTCTAAAAATATAATCCAAACCAACATTTTTTATGCAAATTAATAGGTCACATATTTCTTTTTATCGTCCCATGAAAATAACTCTACAATTATGTTGAAGTTAATGAGGTTAGGAAATATTGGAGTAATATTCCTAGTTAGATTTTTTGGGAGACTTGTGCCAAATTAGTCATTTAATATTTTTGTGAAAGAAGATATGTCTTTATAATGGTGATTTTCACTAGGCATTTTCACTAATTGGGATGAAATTATGAGTCCATTTAGTGATATTTCCATTTAGGGTCATTTTCTTACTAGTAATATGAACTAAAAATTGTATTTATTGATGTTCATGAGGGGAATACGGGACTTCGAATTGGTTTCTAACCATATAGCAAATATAGACCAATAAAGATTAGGGTGAGTTTATGGTGTTGGGTTTGGACCTCATGAAGTCTTCCTTTGTATCCATGATGAACCAAAATCAAATCCTATGTAGTTCATATGTGTTGGGAGTTACACATGGTAGGAGGCCCAATGTTGCTTCATTGAGAATATGACCCTATAAAGGTCTAATAACATGGTTGGGTATTATACCATTAAGGAGGCCCAATTATTCTAATTTGATAATATTGACCACATAGTGGTCTTGCTATGAGGGATGGGTGGTATCATGAAGGGGACTTCATCTTATATGGATAAGGAAGTATTCTTGTGAAGGAACTCACTTTATGGTATCATCTTCAAACTATGTAACTATTCCAATATCCCTATTAAAGGGTTTATTTTTACATTTTGTTATATGGAAAAAAAGTTCCCATCAAAGGTCCCTAAAATATTCTTCACTCATATCGTTTGTGAGGGGAGAAGGTGGGGTTGAAATCAATGCCACTCCCCACTGATTAAATATTCATTTTGGAGGGGCCTAATAGAAATTACTCACCCTTTAAAATAAGTGGACATTTAGGGGGGACTGAAGTCAAACCCTCTCCCCGCAAATGAAAATGTTTTCTGCGAGGGGAAATAAATCAATTCGTCAAAAAAAAATAAAACTTAATTAGGGGTGTATGAAATCATTGCCTCACTAAGAAAAAGAAAATCACATTCACAGATGTCAAAAATAAATTCCTCAACCAAAAATTGTGAATTTCATTTTTAGAGGGAGAACACAATAATAAATTCCTCACCTCAAGAATTAATTTGTCATTTTACGGGGGTATTACATCAAAGCCTCTCCACATAAATAAAATTGTTGTTTGTGAGAGCACTAAGAATTTCAATGGTCTCACATAGCGTAATACATTGTGCATGATGAGCTATATGATTTTAGTTCTTGGGGAGCTTTCTTATTTCTCTAAGAATGACACCTTGGTCTTACTCTGGATTTTTTTTAATCACATAACTTATTTTCTAGCCTAATAATTACCAATTCTTCATTTTAATTACTATATATAAATAATTACTTTATTATTAAATGATAAGATTACAATAAATTTGTCTTATTATTATTTAATTATAATAATCTTAGTTTCCAGTAATAAAACAAAAATTATGGAAAAATAATATTTAACGAATAAAATGATTTTATTTTTATTTTAGATATACCAATGGAATATCACCTGTACTAAATAAAACATTTATTTTAATTATACTAATATTTCATAATTTGGTTACTCCTATTAATACCAACTAATTAAATAGAAATGTTTTAATGGTCATATATATATATTTATATGCATAAATATATCATGATATCATTTTATTTTTGGGTTTCATATGGAGAAATCTATGCAAAACATTAGATTTATTTAAGATAAAGATATGTACTAAAATCATAGTGTGTTAAATCATCTTTACTAAATTGCATACTCTATATTTTATAACTCATATAATGGCTATAATTTTCAAATGTTGCTAAAATTAATTATTCACATATAGATGTTCATTGGTTAATCTTGAATATAATCAATGATTTCCCAACATGAATATTGATATGATCCATTTTTTCCGATAGATATCTTATTCCAATTACCTCTTCAAACCCTCCTAATAAAACATGTTATAGGTTCTTAAGGATTGAATTCATAAAATCCATGAAATTATTTCATACAATAATCAATCAATAATGATATATATTATTTTATAATTCCATTCCAAATTAGTGAAAACATACATAAAAATGTTTATCAGAATATATAGAGTAAGGATTTAATATCAACCAAAAATAGTGGTAATTCCATAGGCTATCCCTCTTCCCCATAATCTAAGAGACATTTTATGACTATGATCCCTATTACCCTATGTATTGGGGAATCGATCTACATAATTGATAGTTTCCATATAGTTGAACCAATGTATTTTTATAAAATAAATTTTTTCCACTATACAATTATCTTATTATTAATACATAAAATTCTCTAAAAAAATATTACCTTGGTATGTCCATAATCAAAATATGATAATGTATTAAATTATCAATGGTAATGGAAAAAATTATGGGGTGAGCTTCACTACAAGGAAAACATATAAATGTGTGATAATGGTTTGAAAGTAATCATGTCATAAAAAAAATTAAAGGATAAATTGAATATCAAAATACATTTGGATCATATGAATAGAATAAGTACATCATATAGGTATTAAAATTACATTAGAAAATAGTAATATATAAAAATAATATTGAAATATTAGTGAATAATATAATTTTGAATAAAATGTTTCATCTATAACACAATCATTCAGACATGGAATATTACTTTATTGAACCACACCATTAAAGACCATACTGATGAGAAAATAAATATTACTTTAATATAATTATCTCATAAGATATAAACATTAAAGCAATGCATTGGTCAGTAATATAAGACCCTCACCATCATTAATCCATAATTAAAAGGGATACTGAATACCAATCAAATATTATTTTCATAAAAAACCAAAGTAAATTTGGTTTAATAATTATTTCAAATTTAATTACAAAAGGAAATCATTCGTCATTTAATATATAATCCTAAAAATATAACCCCATGAGAAATAAATGGGTATAAGATTATATTAAGTGACTTTATAGATAATTATACTTCAATTAATATAATATTTGATATTTACACTATATAGATAATAATTAAATTGTTTATTCAATTTATTACACAAGAAAACAATTTTTTGGCAGCTAGGTGATCACCATTTAATCATGGAAATTTGATATTAGATATTCATAGAATAATGTAATTTGAACAAAAATAATATCTATACATATTGGATGATTAATAAAGACAAAAGTAGTGTTGGATAAATTATTTGTTACAAAATAACATTATAAAAGCTATGATGGGAATGAAGGTGGATAGTTTGAATTCAATATTAACATAGTGTATCAATATATACAAATAAGGATGTTAAAATTGATGTTAAACACCCATGTAACATGAATATATCAAATATTACCATACATGATGTTATAACTAATCATATAGATTGATACCATTAGTAATATCCCCTAATACACACATATATATATATGGTAAATACATCAATTTCAAATCCCAAGATTTAAAATTGTTTTTTAAAATTCAATATGAAATGGAATTATAATTGGAAACTAGTATTTAAAAATATATTTGAAAATTTTCAAAAATTAAATAATTAAGGGTCACATATGAATAGATTTTTCATAAAAAAAAATTTCTCAATATTTTTTAATCATTTAATTTGAAAATACTATCCATTAATGGATCCTTGATAAATAAATAATGTTTTCCTAGAATCGTTGTTATAGAATATAAAAAATATAATCATGAAATAAAAAAAAATATACTATTAATGTTCATTTACTGAAAACATACAACATAAAATGCACTAAAATGTTCCATTTAATTAAAATATAACGTTTCCTTAGAGGAATTGATAGTGACATAAAATATAATATTAGTTTGGAATAACACAATTATATAAGAATAAATATCAATATAAAACAATATAACTCAATGAAAATATACTTCGGTAATTAATATCCCTTATTAGAAACATAACCAATATTGTTTGATATCATTGACCTAGGATTATGAGGTAGAAATTTAAATACCTATAAAATAGTAGGATACAATATAATACATTCAATTGGAATACTATAAAAATTGTATATGATATACGTTCACGAAAATTTTCATAATATTGTGAATGGATATTTTGTTTCAAAAAATAGTTATAATTTTTGTTACACTTGAATCGATATCCATATGAATAAAATTGAATTATTTTTCATATTATAATACATGAATTTAAATGAAATAAAATATTAAATATTCATGGGATAGAACAAATATGGAATACCTTTCCAAAAGAGAAATTGGTGTATAATAAGTAATATGTGTCCAAAAATTTGAATTGAGACCAAGAATACCCTTAAATTCATGGGAGTTTATTAATAAAAGATCATTGTGGGTAGGAACATAAAAATAATATAATTTCCAATAAAAAAACATACTCTCAAACATGGATCTGAATTAATAAATTTGAAAATAAATTTTCTTATTGTGAGAAAGATTTATTTCATAATAGGAAATTGATACAAAAACACTTAAATTATACACAATATTCAATTAACGTGATGTGGCCTTCTATATATCTAAAATATCTATACTAATCAAATTTTAATGAACTGATTCATAACTGATACAATTTATACTAAAATTTTTTAATAATCCTAATAATATATATTAATTAGTTATTATCTATAGTCAATAATGGGTGGTAGTAACCTAGTTCATTTTTTATCGAGTTTCATAATTACAGTGTCATTATTTATTCTTTGCCTAAATTTCATCATTCCTAGATAATGAAAGGTTCTCTAAATGATGCTTTTAGGATTTTTTTTAAAATGTAAAACTTTTTTAAAAAAAGTGTTTTGGTTATAGTTGTTAATAATGATATCAGTGATTAACATATTTTTATATTTTTGGGTATAAATACAGTGGTATATAAATTAATGATTTAAATAATAATATTCCACTAAAGAAAAAAATGAAATATTTATTTACTTATTTATAAAATATTAAACTATAAAAAATCATACATAGTTATACATATTATAAATTTATAGAAATGATTATGTGGGTGGTCAAATAAACCCTAAAACATATTCCATAAATAATTATTTAAAATTAAGTTATTTAGATGTCCTAAAATTATAGAAGAATTATAATGATCTTAATTAATTTTTATTTGTACTTTAATATGAAATTTAATTAAAATTAAATATAATTATGGGATTTTAAACAAATATATATTAAAAATATTTTTTCCTTTGAGTATTATTATATTAAACAGTTGAATATTTAATGATAATTGTTTATTTTATAATTATGAGGATCTCCAATTTAACTTAATAAAACCATTTTGAATTTCCATATAATATTAATTATCAATAAAGATTATTCCTATATACATATATGAAAATAGGTAAAGAAAGATGAAACACATTGTTCCATTTAAGCAGTAGTATGCACAAACCCATTGAAGAGGACTTCATTTTACATACTACTAGATAATGGTGTAATATGGTTTATAATTTTAGAATCATAATAAATTTATAAATATCATAATTAGTTATTACGTTCACTTTTTTAATATCCATTTTTAGTGGTTAAGGAAATTTAATCACGTTACTTCATAGAGATAGTAGTTTGCACTTATATGTGAATCATGTTTCAATTTTACTAATGGAGAAGGGAAAAGATGGTTCATGATTATTCCCAACCAAAATTAACTATAAATATATAAAAAACTAATGTAAATTAATATGTATAATAAAAAATTGACATGTATTGTTATTATTAATATAGAATGGAAAAAAGTTAGGGAAAATGAGAACTCATGTTGAGAACATTGATTTTTCAAAAGAGGGTTCTATTGAAATATAGGTCTTAAGATAATGTATTTTAAGATGCAAAATGAAGAGAAATATTATTATAGGTGAGTAGGAAGATCAATTGTTCAAGATAAAACATAAATTTCGTATTTGTATTGATTTGGTTTTGGGAAGCCCTTATAATAAGTGGTTAGAATGGATTTTTTTTAAACATGACATCATTATAAATAGAGCCCATGTTTCCTATTTCATGAGAATCCCAAATTGGGGATAATGGATTTTGAAGGCTTTAAGGTATATAAGAGGCCTATAACACACATTGTTATAGTTTTTTAATTGTTATGACTCTTACCACATAGATTTATTAATTATAATATTTTACATGTTACTATGGTAACCCCTTTTTACAGAAATAATTTCATTTTGTTGTATAAAAATAAAATAGTACTTATATTATAATTTTGTAATATTGATTCTAATTTTAAAATCTATTTTTTCAAATTTTAATATTAATGTGTATATATTTTAATTATAAAATAAAAAAATAACTTATTAAAAAATATTTTACAGAAATATGTAACATAACTTATAATATATAAAATATATGATTATCAACTAATTAATTTTTTAAAAAAAAATTATAATATCAACTATAAAAGAGATATTTTGAATATAAACTTGTTTCTGGAATTTTAAATTCATTCTTTTATAATAATAATGAAATAAAGTTCATGTTATTCATAAAATAGTATTTTATAATATCCTCAAAAAATCAATCACTTTAAAAATATTAAAAAATATTTTTAATAGTATAATTTTTTTATCAAAAAATGATTTTCCCAAAATAATTAAATTTCTAAAAACTAATAATATAACATTTAAATATATCCATAAAAATATAATGAAAAAAGCGTTTATCGGAATGTAATATTTTAAAATATTAACAATTAATATTCTTATTTCCTAATAATAGATAATTAATTTAGTATTGATCAATTATTCATATAAACAATATACCGTATTATTATTTAATTCTAATATAAAAATTTTCATGAAAAAAATTACAATTTTGTAGAAATATATTTTAAAGTATAATAAAATGGGAATATTTGTTTAACTATACTAATTTTATTTCATTTTTATTAAATGTGACTTTTATTATTCTTATACACCAATTCCAAAAATATATTATTCCTAATTATGACAATTAATTCTATGGATTGGTTTTAACTATAATATTAAATGTATATATATTTATAAATTTATTATAGTTTTTTTCAGTTATACAGTTCCTATGGAGTAAGATGTCAAATGGATTAGATTTATTTGAGGTAAAAATATTTTGTAAATTTTTTTTCAATTAAAATCAACTGAAAATAAACAAGATCAAAAATCACATGTGGTTCACTGATAGAGTTATTATACACATATATCCTCTATTAAAACTGATCATTGAATATATGGAGTTTGGATGATAAACACATTCCTTGAAAAATATCTCATGACCATGATATTTTCTCATTATGATTATTTAAATTAATTAAAATTTATGGTAAATATCCTCTTAGTTGCTACATTATTTTTTTATATCAATTGGTACAAAAAAATTTGGCATATACATAAATTACATTAGGATTTTTTATTCGGTTATGAAAAAATATTGAGTTATACAGTGATCTAATTACATCATCTTCAAACTCTCTAACAATCTACTCATATTTGAATAATAACATTTAAATTTATACTTAATTTTTAATCATTGATCAATAAAACATTTAAATTATCATTTACATTTAAATTTACTTCATTCATATTTTATTAATTTAATTATCATGTCACACCATTATTTGTTTCTGACTCACATAATAAATATCTATTTAAAATATTTAATGAATAATTTTGAAGAATCCATATGGACATACTTGTAATTCCTACTATTTACCAAAAGCCTACTTAGTTTGTACTCTAATGTCAAACTTTTTGTATCTATATTCAAAAAACCTAGGATACCTATATTGATTATAATTCATCATTTATTAAAAAGACATATTTTTTATTAAATTAACAATATATATAGACTGAGACAGGATGAAACTTTAATATTCTAGAAGCATGCAATGAAACTTCCTTACAGGTCATCTACCCTACGTGTTTTCGTAGTAGAAAACATGCATTAATGAACTTTCATTTAATAAATACAACATTTTTTTAAATACATGATCCATGTAGGAGGAAACCCATTGAAAGTTGAGGTAACACAACAAGTATCTTCACATAAAATCTTATACCTCATTAATTTCTATTAAAATATCATGTTGAGTCTCTAGTCATGTATTATGAAAATATAGAAAATATGTCTACAAAGTATGTGGTTATCATGCATAGGTTGTGTACCATAACTTTTTACATAAATATATTAAATTTAATTACTGAAATTACTAAACCTTATCGGCATGTGTTTGTGGATAATTTATATATATTAGATATCGATATTTTGGTTTTATACAATATTAAATTAGAACATTAATTTTCTGTAATATTTTCAATGGAATTTCATGTAGTCTACAAAAACTAATTAATCCACTGGAATTAAATTATTTCATGATATATATGTTGTTAGGGTTATATGTTTTATATATTTTTATAGTATACACTATAAAATTTTGATACCTATCTTCTATATTATATGATAAGTGACTCTATTGTATACAATAAGTACTATGCTAAGTATTTCACATATACACTAACTGATTTTCATCCAAGTATAATGTCATTTAGTTATTTTATTGATGTATAACTAATATTAAAAAACATATATTATTTAAAATCAAATAATATTGGTATATAGAGTGTTAATTGTAATGAAAAATAATATAAATATATTTAATTGATTAATAAGGTAATTAATTTTATTGATTCATATTATCTTAATCTTAATGAAGGATGAATGATGTTGAATTCTAGTTATTTATTTTAAATGTCCAGTCGTTGAATGTGTATGAATGATCGTGAGATTTTACCAGAACTATATATGTGTTGGTATTGTTTAATATAATATTTATAACATGAGTTTTTTAATTCATTATTATTATATTATAATTGAAGATCTGTGTGTATTCCATCCCACCATCACTTTATAAGACCTTCATGTATGAGTTTCTTTTATTTAAAATAACATTTATATAATAATATTCTCTTATATGTGTGTGTGAGTTATAAAAAATATATAATTGATCTGGTATCCAAGGTGCAGGGAGGTGGTTCCTGATGATGTCAATGCAAACCATCTCGGGAAATACAAAGGCAAACGTTTATAACACTGAAATTTATACCATATCCCCGAAAAATAGTTATCTATTATAGTAAAATGTTGATTTATTGTATGACTAATAAATAAAATTGTATAAAATCTACTGATAGAATAATTTAATAATTTATATTATTTTTATACATTTCATGATTTATTATTTGGATTCAATAATGAAGAACCATAAATAAATTCATTACTATAAAATTATGGATTTCATATAATTATATTATTATAAATTTTTTCCAAAAATGGTTACTCAAATAATAAAACCAACAAAATAATAAAAATATATTTAAAATGATTAAGAAAAAAATTGTGTATAATAAACAAAATCCCTCTACTAAATATCATGTCATAGAAACCATGAATTACATTATTGTTAATACAACCAATTTTTAATGTACATGGATTGAGAAAGGTCTGGTGCATTTAATAATAAATGAGTTCTAAATATGACATTGGGTCTACATGAATATCTCATTACAGGGGATGGATTTCAAGGATGGAAATTTTATAACATCGAAGTATGTGATATGGAAATACAAAAGGGGATTTCTAGATTAGGTATTATGATCAAAAGTTCAAGGATAATCAAGAGTTCTGTTTGAAAAAGGGGTGACTAAACACATTCAAATAGCATGACAGACAAATTTATGGGTAATAATAATAAAAATATAGATCATTTGAAAATGAATTTCTGTGTGACATTAAATCCAGAGTCCTATGGTGAGGGTTATTTTGAATATATAAAATATTTGGAAATAATATGGTTATAATCATTCCAAGAATAATAATTTTTTCAAAATATTATAATACTTGTTTCATTTCTTATCTAATGATTTTTTAGTGGATCAATGTTTGGATAAATGATTCTAGTATTTGAGTATTTTTTGGAGTTTTAATGTTTGTTTTTGAAGCTTTTTTATTAAAAATTGGAAACACCATACCCTAACATAATCTATTTTTTCCCTGGTTTCCTCCATTAAAAAATTTGGAAGGGGAAAATATCATGAAAATTTGTATTATTTCACATGGTGAGGAAAAAGATCCCTAGTTGTGGGAAACACATCCTAGTGGGAGTCACTTCAGGTTCACATGTTCTTCAACACCATGGACATGGACAAACCATGGTTAAGGGCATGGAGATAGTCGAAAATTCTTAAAATTCTAAAAAACTGGTTGGATTTGTTTTTTCAACACTTTACCATATAAAATGGAAAATTCTAATATATTAAATTTGAAGTCCCAAATGAATTTATTAATCGATTAAAATTTATATTAATCATCTTATCCTCATTTTTTATATTGATTCCATAGATATATATGAAATTAAGATTCTACATGGATGATATAGGGAATCAACTCTTTCTGTTTGTATTATATCATTTTTGGGTGTTCATTAATCTCAATATCCTTGGTCAAAATTTCTAGATGAATCGATTCATATATTACATTTTTTTATTTATTTAAACACAATAGAGAAATCACACTCATATCTTGATGTTTTCTATTAAAAAACTATGTTTCTTATTCCTTGATATAGATATTAATCTAACCTTTCAAGGTAATATGAAATTGGATAGGTGTAGTTCTACCACTTATATTTTTCTTTCAAAATTATATCTCAAGAACCTATGTTAGTATTTTGATATGGTTCTATGAGTTCTTGGTAAGAGAGATTATTCCATATGATATTTAAATGCAGTTCAAGAGTTTAAGGGAATGATAAAACAAGATTATGACATTTAATACCATTATATAAGATTTTTTCATCATGTATTGGACATATATATAATTTATATCATGATATTTCCTTGAGTTATTTTATTCATAGTCAATTCTTGGGTTTTATTTCATATGTGTCATTTCATAGACCATAAGATAATGTTTGAGTTTGGTCACAAGTTTATGCATATGGCTACTAATACCCTATCTTTTTATTATTATTGTTTCTATTAGTAATGTTTTTATGCATGTTGTATGAAAATTTTAGGATTTTATAAAATTAGTGGATGGAAGTTGGAATCTCATATCTTTTTATTCCCATAGATTGGGTCTATGATGACATGCAATTATAATGTTTGTGTAATGAGAATTATGTAGGGGTATTACGGCCTTGAGGTCTGACCGATGACATAATGAAGGGTTACAATGTCCTTGTGGATTAACAATAGGTATAGCAAATATAAAATGACTTTTTGTTATGACCGGTGAAAAATTTAGGGCAAGACATTATTCCTCCCAAATTCAAGACTCTTATCCTTGGGGTTATAATGTAAAACATTGAGACTTTTAGTTTAACCATGAAAATGAAATTGTTTATGTATATCATAAAGTCATGGAGCTAATGTATCTATGGTTAATTGTTTTTGAAGGATTTTTAGCACAAAAAAATTTGTTATGTTATTGTATATTCATTTGTATTTATTTATTTATTATTATTTAATAAACTCTTACACATGTGAACTAGTGAAAAGGATGCATTACTGGTATCCTACTAGTTTTATACTCAACCCCTACTTTGGCATCTCGATGTGCGTACCAAATTCATGGTTTGACATACATTAAAGTGTAAATCTCATGTGACAAGGAGATATGATAAGGATCAAAGCATTCATGGGTGTACCAATATGGACTCTTGAGGGACACCACGATGTGTTGATAGTTTGCTTTTTTTATTATACTCTTGGTTGACCTAACACCATCATTTATTTAAGTTACTTTTCTATATTACTTGAGATACATTCCATGATATTCATTATATAATTTTTTATATTATTCTATCCTGGATTTTTTATTTTCATTAATGATATCATGGGTATAGTCTCCCCACTAGTGGAATTCAAAACTTCACTATTAGAGGACAACCTCTTGTTTTTTTGGAGGTGTGTATGATTATATGTGCCACTCTAGATCAAATAATATTATTTGGGATGAAAAATTAAAATGTTTTATCAATATATATTTTTCCTACATTACTTATTCTTGACTATGTTTTTGGAAAATGTAGTATAGTGACCTAACTTATCCAACATTGATTTTAGATCATATTATATGAATATTAAATATATTACATTATTATTTACAACAAAAAAAATAATGCAATAGTACCTTGTGAGACTTGGATACATAATAAAATTGTTCATATGAGATCTAAAAAAACTCGAAGTAATATTATTAATAACTATTACTCTTAATAGATGTATCATATTTAAAAAAATTCATAACAACCTATGTAGAGAAGAAATATGATTTGGGTTGCTCTAATTCCTAGAAAGGGTAACAAAATGAGGTATTGATGATCCCAAATTAACAAAATGAGAATATTGTAGTCAGGATATAAACATTACCGTTGAGAACCATACCATATATATCTAGATAAAAATAATGGGTCAATGCATAAAATATTCATGTTCAAAATACATGAATCATAATTTTATCAAATATTATAATCCATGAGGTCATAAAATCATTATAAGGAATATGATGGTAGAATACACATAAGCATAAAAATTATTTCACTAGTATTCAATTATTAGTGTCAAAACTATCAAATTTGATTGGGTTCACTCCCTATTCGAACATATTTCCCATAGGTCACTCCAATTATTATAAATGTAGATTTATTTATTTACTGAGATAGTTTCAATCCTCAATTGAGTGATTATTATCTCATTAGATATCAATAATTAATCTCTTCATTGGAGGGATGTAAAATTTTGGGAACCTCAGTCACATAAGTAAAACCATATATATGGTCTAATAAATCATAAAAAAATTCATCATATCATAGCTTATTAAAAGGAAACGTGTTTCAAAAAGATTTAATTATAGAATAACCCATGTAAAAACTTGTTTCATTATCATTTCTTCATTTCTTCATAGAATAAACCATAGAAAAGAAATAGGATTCTTAAAAATCATGTTATCATAATTATAAACTATCCAAAAATGGGGGTTTATCATTTTATTATACCAATTGTAATGAATAATTATCATCTAATGATGTCATATTAGATGAAAATATCAATTAAAGGATCACATGAACAATCCTTGAGGATATTATACATTCAATTCAAATTAAATTTTTTAAAATTGAAAAATTATCACAAAAGGAACCTTGGAAAAATGGTGATAAATATTCAAATCATTGAGGATCCAGGACACAATCAAATTATATTCATGTCATATAACATAAAAAGAAAACATTATTTCCCATTTTTTGAAGTGTCAAAAATTACAATTTATAAAAAATGATAAGAAGATTCATTATAAAAATTATTTAAAAATTAATCCAATAGTAAGTATGAATTCATACAATTTTAATAGAATATTGAAAATATTATTTATTTTTTTATGAATATATGGACATGGAAGAAAAATTAGTTTTAGTTGATGAATAAAATATAGTCAACACTTCCATAAAATCATTCCATCTATATTTTGGGTTCTTAAATAGTCGAAAATGAAATAAAAAACTTGTAATCTCTAGAAACCAATAGATTAGAAGAATATTAATGAGTTTAATGAGAGGTATATCATAAAATTTCCTTGTTTGAAAATTAATCATAAATAATTTGGATAAAATAAGATTGGAAAATAAATCCCTTACCACAAGATCAATATTATTCACAAGTGAAACAAAATATTGTAACATAAATTTAAATTTATTAAATGAATAAAAAATAGGAATGTACATAATTATAATATCATATATTTTAAAATTATAACTTTTTAACAGCCATTATTAATATTTAATTATTAAAATCATCATTTTCAGGTGTTTAATTGTTTCATATTTTATGAGAGTCTAAATTTATTACTTCTTGTCCTTCAAATTTGATCATGGTCCTATAATATAGATATATATATATAATCACGGTATGAATAGAATATATATTAATTTTATATATGCAAATAATAAATAAAATACTGAGATTGAAAATGAATTACGTCGTTCATGGAAATGGTACGACGTACAGATTCTTAAACTGTTATTCCAATTTCTGGCATAATGGAACAAAATAAAGGTAAATAAAAATTCAAATTTATGAAATAATTATTATATAATTTATATCATATATTTTAATTAATTATATTTTTATTACCATCCTACTAAAATTGAAATTAAAAACAAGTCATATCACTTACTGGAGGTTGTAGTGGATATGTATACATTAGCGATATTCTAATTTTTTCAAAAGAATTAAAATCTAAGAATTATTATTTTATATATTAATTTTAGAATCATGGTTATTTAATTAGTAAAATATAAAACCTTTGAACCCAAGATAATTACTATACATGAATGGTGGTGATTTAAAATAAATTGTATCTCTATGTGGTTGTTGTAGGCAACATGTATGCAAGATCTATACTTTCACATCCCTTTTGATTAAATAGTAGGTAGATAACTGTGTTATCATGATCATATTAGAATTTATATATATTGAGTATATTTAAGATAACATTTTCGGATGAATATCATAGATTCAGAGGAAGTATAATGAGAAATAAATTCAAATTTCTATGTTATGAGTTATAACTTTTTATTCAGAAAAATGTTTTGGATTGAACATTATGACTTGAAAGGATTACCTTTTGGAATGGCCATAAGATGAATGACATTCAGATGTAATAGAATATGGAATTATGGATGTTTTTGGATGATTTATAAGGATAATAATTTTTAATGAGCATTGGATACTAGGTTCCCTTTTAAAATATAAGGGAGGGGCGCGGTCACGAAATTTTTAAATTACAAAATTAATATAAATTTATTTTTCAAAAAATAATACTCCATATTGGAATATATTGATGACTGTATAAGAATAATTTTAAATAAACTTATAAAATTAAATTTAGATTGTAGTATGTATTTTTTATCTCTAATCACATTGTTTTAACCCCATGCCAATCTTTTAGATAATTACAAAAATATTATAGTTTTTTACTCATTAAGGGTCCAGAATGCTACAATAAAAGAATAAGATATTCATAAATAGAACATGGTTGATATTATAAACATATCCCATTCAATTCGACTATTACATAATTTTTTAATTTTAAATAATTTAAGAAAAATTGTATGTTATAAAATATTATCAATGTTATTTTTGGAACTATTAATTTACATTGACATTAAAGTCATCCAAATTGTTATAGAATTAAAATATAAACCTCTCACACATCTCTAATTTTTTAAATTTCTCTACTGAATTTATGGAACATGATATTTCATCCAATATGTTTTAGTCTTAATATAGTAATAATATATATATATATATATATATATATTATTACATGAAGAAATATTGTGTATGCATCGTAAAAGAATTAAAGTTAATTATTTCATTTCAAATCATAAAAAATAAAACAATAATAAATATTCAATAATCCTTCATATAAAATTTCGAAAAAAAACATACACATTCTATCAATATGTGAAAACTATAGATATGTTAATGTCTTTGAGTGAAAGTTTTTAATTTTTATTACATAAAATAATATAAATTTCATTATCAGGGGAAATGAAAGGAAAATTACATACAATAGAAACATGAATGAGTATTGATGAAATAAACTCATTAAAATACTATAAATTAATATGCTGTCTAAATTTTAAAGCCTTATATGAGAAATTTATCCTCTTTTAACCATATTATCCTTAATGTAGTGACAAATGTTTACTAAGGTTACTATTCCTAAGGAAAAACCCAAAAGGGTTCATTTTACCAAATTTGAGCCAAATAATAAGAAATATGGAATTAATTTTATTAAATTAAAATTCAGAAAGCAGATTTTTTTATTATTAAATTAAAATTACAAAACACATCAAGAAGTACTTTTCTTTAAGTGCATTTCTTTATTAATGAAATGTTTTCACTATGAAAATCAACATAAAATTGATTTTATTTTCTTTAATTGGATTATTTATAAATGAAATAGTGTTAAATTCGAAACCCTATAATAAAATATGTTTAATTGTAAAGTCGTTAGTAGAAATTATAGCATTCAATAAAAATCATTATTTTTCACTATTCGTTAAAAAAACAATCATTCCAAAAATTGCCCAAAAAGTAACATTATTTAAATTTTATATTTTTATTTAATATATGAATATAATTCATAAAAATAAATCTTATAAATAGTTTTCTTATTAATTATATTATATACTCAAAAAGGTAATAAAATAAATTTTTGAGGGAAATTTTGTTTATGAAGCATATACAGAAATTAAAAAATATTGGGTAATTTTTTATCAATACATTTAATATATATATATATATAACCATAAAACATATTTTTAAATTTATTATTCAAAATCATAGTACTAATTTAGCAACTCTGTTATAAAGTTATTATGGTTCATTTAGTCTCAGGTCTTTTGGTATAATAATCTATCAAATAAATTAAATTTATTTACAAATAAATTAAATTTATTTAAAAATAAATATATCATAAAAATGTTAGGAGCTACATTATAACCACATTAGAATATTTTTTCCATCAAACTTATGTCACTATGACATAAATAATTGTGGATATCTTTGTTTCATCACATCCTCATGTTCCCATGTGGTTTCATCAAATTTATGATTCCTCCATATAACATTAACCTAGTGGGTTGTCTTGTTATGTATCTCTTTATCCCTATGATCCAATATTTCTATACGTTTTTAATCATAGGAACCATGATTATTAAATGGATAATCCTCGAAGTTCATTAAATGTGGAGGATCACAGATTTTCTTTCTTCTGAGAGATACATGGAACACATCATGAACTTAAGAGAGGTTTGGTGAATTTTACAATCAACAAGAAATCAACACTACACAATAAAGAGTCTAAATGGAGAAAATATGCATAGGGGTTTTCTTTACCATCCATATAAATCTCATAAAATTCATCCTTGTAGAAATTAAAGATATACCATCTCTGTAATATCGAATTATTTATGTTGTTAATGATTATTAGAATATAATCTCTCTCAACACTAAGATACATTGGCATTTTAATGAATTGATCATGAAATATTTTCAATTTATTCATCTTGATCGGGTTCTAGTTGATTTATTTATCTATCTTTGTCCCACCATGTTGGAGTTATATATTTACATCAAAAGAAGGAAAAATATGGAACCATATGAAAACATGACTAATAATTGTTTTGCAAAATAAATATTCTTTAGGAAGGTGTTCATCCCATCCAAATTCCGAATATATAGAGAAAGACGTCAATATATCCTCAAAAAAATTTATAGATCTATTATTCTGAACATATTTTAGGGGATGATACAGAGTACTAAAACCTGTCTCTATATCCAGAGCATGTGAAATAATTCTCCAGAACATTGAGCTAAATCTATGATCCTAATCAGAAAAAATTGATTATGGGAATCTTTTCCACCTTAACACTTCCTTAATGGATATTCTGTAAAGTAGGTCAAGATATAATTCTTCTCTAATAGCAGTTAAGTGTGATGAATCTCTAGGGTGATTGACGACAACGTAATACATATTGTAGAATTTATATGTTTTAGGGAGTCCAATGAAAAAATCCATTATGTTATTTTCCCACATCTAATATTGTATGGGTAATGGTTATAACATCCCCCTATACTTTTATCTCTCAACCTTATCATGATTACATACCAAACACTGGAATACATAATGTCTGATTTCTGTTTTAATTTTTTCCAACTATAAATACTCTTTCATATCTCTATAAATATATGTAATTCCATAATAAATCAACAATGATGAACAATGACATTATTATAACATATATATCATCAAATATGTTATTAATTGGACACATAAATGGTACATAATTCTACGTTTTCTACCATAATCAATGTTATACTTTGTAACACACCTCACTATCTTTTTCAATTATATAACATATATGTTCCCTCTTTAATATTTATATGGATATATGGTTGAACTCCCATTTGATGAAAACAATATTTCTACCCTTCCTTTTTGATTTCACGATCGATCCGTTGAATATCAAAAAATATTGGATCTTTTATGATGCCCATCATAGATAAGAAATAATTATCCTTTTGACTCAGAGTATTTACCAACTTATTGTCTCTTTCATGATGGTAATGTATTGAGCAGTCATAATAATTAATCCACTGAAACCATATTCCATAAAATATAATAATCTCTATCTATTTAAATATAATCATTCAATATTTTTGATTAGTAATTATATAAAAACTGTCTGTATAAAGTTATCACCTCCATATTTTTAATGTTAAAATTGTATCAAAAAAACCAAATCATGAGTTTGTTATATTTTTTCATAAACCATCAATTTTTTTGAGGTATAATAAATCACCATATAATTATGAATGTAGAAAAATCCATTTTTATTCTTTTATGCATCACTAAAGATCACAAATCATTCTAAAAAGGTAGTTTTAGAAATATTTTCTAGGTAACCTTCTCTTTATTTAATTAAATGTTACCCTACAATCATTTATTCAAAGGAACTCAAATCCCTTATAAGATAACATACATTATAGATTAGATAGACTTGATAAATTCATCAAAATTTATTGATAATCTCCATCCATACTATGAAAGCAATGCCTCTCAGTATATGTGGTTGGTCTAGTAAATGTTCAATTATTTATTCCACTGAATTATCCACTAATATAACATTTCATGAGATAATATGACACATGAATGAATAAATTTGTAGCCAAAATTTACACTTGGTAAATTTTTCGTATAAAATATTATTTCGTAGAGTCTTCATAAAATTACCCAAATGATCTTAATTTCCATCATTTATCATTTATAATATAATATTATCATATAAAAAGACTACAAAAAACTAAAAAAGCTAATATTTATGGACTATAACTATTAAATTCTTGGTTATAGTGGGATCATTATTAAGAAAAAATTAAATCACTAAAAATTCATTGTGTATATACCTCTTATAGAAGAATGTCTCGTTAATGACTTTAGTTTTGACTCTCAACTAATAGTATCCAGATTAGAGATCAATGTTTGAAAAACATCAAGATTTTCATAATTTATTGAACAAATATTCAATATATAGTAGGGGATAATTTTTCAAGATTTTGATCTTGTTTAGTTGTTGGAAATCAATATAGAGTCACAATAATCCATCTTTATTATGAAAACAATTAATAGAAACAACCCATGGTGTCAAACATGTCTTATCGAATCCCTTACTAATATTATTTTCATATTTTTCTTTGGTTCCTACAAACTCAATAGTTTCCATTCTATATGGAATCTTTGAAATAGTGTTAGAACCATGTTTTAGTTCTATTGAAAAATAAACATCATAATTTAGCGGATGACTATGTAATTATTTTGAAAGGTTTTTGACAAACTTCTTCAAATTAGGCATATTGATGATGTTAACTTTCTCTACAACCAAATGAGATAAATAACCCTTCGAATACAAATAATGACCAATATAATGGGTGTAATGTCAAGAATAAATTCATATTTATTATCACATTTGTTTAAAATATTATGTAAATTATGATTATCAAATGTGACATTCCTTCATTAGTAATTTATTTTGGATTTATATATAGAATGTAAATTCATACCTATTATAATAGTTATTATACTAGAGAGAGAAAAATGAGAATTCTAGGAAGTAATTTCCAGAAAACATCAATCACATGAGAATGATGTGAAAATATTACAATTATATGTAGACACACATTAATAAATATAAAATAATTTTGGATATGAATTATCATTCCCTAATACATTTCAAGGTATAATATGTTAAATATTTCTTTTCTTAAAGAGGGTACTTCAATATTGGAGCTTATCTATTACCACCACAACTTCATCATTCCTTCTTCAATTCCCTTTTAAAAACTCAATGGTTAGTATGATCATTTTGAACCACAAATACGAGTGGTTAATCATGAAAATTATTTCATTGTATATCAAAATCATGATGCCTAATTTTCAATCTTTGATAAATTACTTTTAACATAGGCCATCTATGGTCATCATCTATTCGAGCACATCGTAATGTCTTGAAAATAAAATTTCAACTAACCCAGGAATAACCCATAGGAATTCCAAACATGATATACAGAAAGGGAAAAATCATCATGTACACTATTAATTAACATGAGCACCTCAACATAATGTTTCAAAAAATGTATTTTTTCTACGAAAACTACATAATCTCATCTATGATAAAACCTTATGATTATATCCTATACATAAACTCATTCATAGGGTTCTCAAAACTGTTCTCTAATAATATACAATTACTATCTAATCCCTTCTCTAACACCATGTAAAATGATCGATATATTTCATACATATATTTTATATCATATTAGAAAACTATTTAACATGTAACATTATTATCCATAACAAAATCATATATCACTAGTGACTTTGGAAACATGGATATATAAACTACTTATTCATATGAGATCTAAATCATATATCACTATTATATTCAAAACATTATCCCTTCTAAAACATATCATATTTAAAATATTTCCCCATAAACATGGGGATGGAAACCTAATAAAAGGGGATCATATATGCTCCATAAAGGTAAAACATGAATATATCAATGATCACAAAATCATAAATCCCGAATAAGGGTGCGAGGACATGATATTAACATTTTAATACCATGCACTGTATATCATAGATAAATATATATATTCATGGCATAAAACATTAAATTTCATACAATAAGAATCATAGAGGAATAAAATTTCCTGATCCATAAGAGCATAATATTAGTAAAGTTCACTATTTTTTGGTATATGCATAATTATAGAAATTGTTCTATTTATTATTCAATGATAACTAGAAACAAAATAAAATCAGATTGAGTTTAGTCATCCTTCAATCTTATTAGTAAAGGTTCTCTCTAATGACTATCATGGTTGATAGAGTTCATTAATGAATTGGGTATACACCACATTCATGTCTCGACTATCAATAGATATATCAACTTATCCCCATTCAATTATTGGGATATATAATTATAGGTCCACCATTTCCATAATAGACATCATACATACATGTTCTATAATTTCATAAGACATTCATCATATCATAACTCATGTAAAAGAAATAGGATTTTAAAACATTTAATCATATCATGACCTGTAGAAAACAAAGAGGATTTGTCACGACCTATCCTCGGGGCCCGTGCCGTGACTACCCCAAGCCCGCCTTCCATAGGCCAGGGGCTGGCGACTAGCACCAAAGCGTAATTCCTTATAAAAATGGAAGGCACTGCCTTTGTAATGTAAACAAACACCATAGAGCAAGTAAGCAGAAGTAAACACTAAGTAAAAACTGGGTACAACAATAAGTGCGGAAAAGTAAGTGGGTTAGAATACAAACCCAAACTGTAAGTAAAGTACAACTGGAAAGGGAAAATAACAACTGAAAGTAAAGCCACAGCCTCAAGCCGTCCACTGGAAGTACCACCAAAAGGGTGGGAATAGATAGCCTCCACAGCTCCTCGGGTCCAGCCATCCGCTTCGTGTATGTCTCGCCCAATGGTCCACCCCCAGGTACCGACTTGCTCTGGAAGCCTCAACCACGATCAGCGCTTTCTATTGTCTGCAACCAACACAACGTAGTGCGGGCATAGCCCGTGTAGGGGTGAGTATAAGCTACTCAGTAGGGACCCCGAGACCCCCAAAGGTCTCCCAGAATCCACAAAGGATAATCCAAAAGGGAAAGATACAATCACGAAGTAACATACAACACTACTTAGGTATAAGCCCGTACATATACCTAAGTCATCAATTCGCGTTCGGCTCCAACATCCGATCTCGAGTTCGATCACATCCACATAGGATAGCACAATACAACCCACATAGGAAAGAAAATCAAGATACAGCTCACAGGTATACTTCTTCATAAGACGACAGTGATGATCGGATATTGCCACTGATTCATCTAAGTCATCAGACCAACATAGGATCGATAGGTACTAACCCCTGCAATGACCCACAAAGGATCTGACCCGCACATGATCGATAGGTAACTAACCCCCACAATCACCCACACAGGATCTGTAGGCACTGGCTCACATAGGACCGCTGAATGCTGACCCACATAGGATCTGACCCACATAGGATTGGTATCACTGATCCACGTAGGATCGCTGATTGTTGTAGTTGTCGTCATCATATCCACAGAGGATTTATGCACAGTCATCATTATCGTCGTAGTCGCAGCCAGCTCTAGGGTTCCCGCACACAGCAAGCTCGTTCGGGAGGGTCCGCTCCACGAGCGGAGGGGATGATACATCAACTGACACATAGTCCGGAGTTGATGTATCCAAAAGTTCCATATAGTCAACTGGAACTCAACGTCACAGACGGTGCGTCAATCGGACGCCCAGTCTGAGAGTTATTGGCTTTTTAGTTCCAGGGGCCCGGTTGGTTTTTAAGTCAAAACCAACCCGACCGTACTCCAACTGCGTCCAAGCCTCGAGCATAGTAAGCCAAAAGGTCCGTCTCACTAAGAGGAATCCATCAAAGTCGACGGCACGTCAATCGGATGTCTGGAGCTTAAATTATAAGTGTTTCCGCTCCGAGGGCCCGGTTGGTTTCGTGTACGAACCAACCCGGACGAACCCAAGTTTCTCCAAAAACATGAGTTCGATATACCTAAACGACCGTCCCGGTCCAAGGATCTCATCGCAACTGACGGTGCGTCGATCGGAGGCTCGTAGCTCAAGTTATGGGAAATGGACCGAACAAGGTTCGGTAATAAGGGGTTCGGGCCCGGTCCGAACCGGCCCGATACCCCCAGGGTCGGCCCGAACCGGGTCGGCCCGAACTGGGTCTGAGTCTGTCTTGCTTTGGCACGGCCCGGCCCGGCTGGCGTGGCCTGGCCCGGCTGGCCCAGTCTGGCGGACCGGCCAGGGCAGCCGCCCGGCGCGCGGCGCGCTGGCCAGGGGCTCGGCCGAACGGCCGAGCCGTTTTGGGTGCAGGGGCTGCTGACCCTGAATGAATGGAACCGCAGCCCCTTTATGGGGCCGCTCAGCTGGCCGGCCTGGGGTTACGACGCCCGGTGTTTTCCTCGAACCGGACAGCCCGCACTGGTCGGCCGGCTGCGCCACCACTGGACCGGCAAGGGCCGGTCCCCTTGCTCCGACATCGGCGGCCCGGGACCGGTCGCTGGTTTTGTTGGTCCGCCATGGCCCGGAACCGGCCGCGGCCTTGGTTCGTCCGGGGAGGCGCGACGGCTCCGCACCCCTCCGCCGAGGCCCCGCTCCGATCGCGATGCTTTAGTGGTTCTTCGGTGCGGCGCGACGGCGCCGCATCTTTGGTTCGTTTTCAACGGTGTTGTGCGACGGCGCAGCATCTTGGTTCGTCTTCAATGGCGTGTTGCGACGATGTCACGTCTTGGTTCAACTTCAACGGTGCGGCGAAACGGCGCCGTGCTTCCCCCTCTTTCCTTACCAAATTTCCGCGCGGTGCTACGGCACCGCGTTACCTTGCTGCCGCAACAATACCAACAACAAAAAAAGGGGGAGGAGTGTCAGCCATGTTCGTACGGTCCGACCTCCTCCTGTTTCTACAACAACAGGTAGCTCAAAGAAAAGGAGGAAGCGATGGAAGATTTCACGAACTAACAAACAGAAATAAATCCCTACCTCAACGCTGTTGTCGAACGAGCATTTGTCGCGGAAGAAGAGGTTAGCCGCGGAAGAAGAGGATCACCGCGGAAGAAGAGGATCACTATTGGCATTATTTTATCTCCGAGGAATGTGTCTCTCGTCGTCATCCACTGTCAGAGGTTGGCGTTCTTCGTTGGCAGTGTAGCGTTCTTCGCGTTCTTCATCGAAGAACGAAGAATCCTCTCTTTTTCTTCCAAAGGTTAACACAACACAAACCCACGAAATAAAATAAGTTCAACACATATTTTATTATCATAACCTAAGCTTTTGAAATTCAAAAGATAATAAACGAACAATTAATTTGATGAATTAATTGTAACGATTTAACTGCCCAATTTAATGGGGCGTTTCTTAACCAGAATAAACGTAAGGATTGACTCTCATTAAAACGGGGGTTGTGGTTGCGTCACTTAGAAGGGAAGAAATGGCGGGGCTCTTGTAGGCCACACCTCACTAATATCCTACCACGTTGGTAGGATATTGTGGGTCCTACCTTATCCTCTTAACTTAGGTTAAGCCACTTTAAGTGAAATAAAATAAATTGTCGCACCACTTTTATTTTATTTCTTAACTTAACCCCAAAAATTAAAAACCACAACCGAGCAAACGTAACTCCGAAAAAAGTGTTTCTAAGAAATTACTGGTGATGCGAACCCAATGGCACCCTCGGAATTTGATTCTGAGCACCGGTTCAAAAGTTACAAAAACCCGCTCATTCGTTCACTGAACGTACCCGAGCCAAACTTTGGAAAATGATTCCGGGCACACCGGACCTCGGAATCAGGTGCCGTCAGAAACCACGTTCTTGTAAAATCCCAAAAAAAAATTAAGGGAAAAAATTTCCCTTTAATTTTATGGATCTTTACATTACTTCCACCTCAGGGTTTTACGTCCCCGTAAAGATACATAAAAAACTAGGGGAACAAATGTGGGTACTGTGCATGCATCTGAGCCTTCCGCTCCCAAGTGCTCTCTTGGAGGTTCCTGTGCTACCATCTGATGCACACAAGAGGAATCGACCGTCCACATAGGACCCGCTCCTGTCGATCCTAAATCTCCACTGGGAACTCCACAAAATTCTCCCCATCATCAATGTCCATCTCCCCATAGACAATGATATGTGTCGGGTCATGCACGTATCTCCTCAGCTGAGATACGTGGAAGACGTCGTGCACCCGGTGCAACTGAGGTGGTAGAGCTTGGAGATAAGCCACCTCGCCAATCCTGCTGAGGACCTGTAATGGTCCAATGAAGTGTGGAGACCAATTTCTGCCTTGGCCAAATCTCCATAATCCACGTCGAGGTGAGACACGCAAGAAGATGTGGTCGCCATCCTCGAACTCTAGTGGCCTCCACCTCCTGTCAGCATAAGACTTCTGCCAACTCTGAGCTGATGATAGCCTGACCTGAGGCCTATCTTCGAGAACCACCGTGCTCCCTTGAGCTGATAGAAGAGTTCATAAATCCTCGATAGAGGATAATTGTTCCTCACTATCACCTGGTTCAGGCGACGATAGTCGACACAAAGTCACAAGCTCCCGTCCGCCTTCTTGGCAAACAATATTGGGGAATCCCAGGGTGAAACACTAGTTCGGATGAATCTCTTTCCCTGCAAGTCCTCCAACTGTACATGTAGCTCTTAAAGCTTAGTGGGGGCCAACTGATATGCTGGAGTGGATATCGGGGATGTCCCAGGATATAGGTCAATATAAAAGTCTACCTATCTACGAGGAGGTAGTCCTGGAACGTCGTCAGAAAAAACGTCTGCATACTGATCCACCACAGTAGGAAAACTAGGACTCCGCACGTCAACTGCTCCTAGGATGAGGCTAGCTAACTGAGGAGTGATGGGCTGTCCTCTCCTCTGCGAGAGTCCATCTTGTGCTGCGAAGCCTCCCTTTTCGCCGATGAAGGTGAACCTGCTCCCGTCGGTGCGTACACATCGCACCTTGCACCTAATATAGTCAATATGAGCATGGACTGTGGATAACCAATCCATCCCCAAGATGACGTCATAAGGCCTCGACGCCGCTACAAGAAGATCACAACTGAAGATCTCGCCTCCTCGAGTAAGCTCACACTGTCGGCACCAGTGCGTAATCGTCGACTCTGCTCCCATAGGAGTCTCTAGTCGTAATGATTGAGCCAACGGCTCCGTTGGAATCTCTGAGATCCAAACAAGGGCAGAGGGTATGAAAGAATGACTCACTCTGGTGTCTATAAGAACTTCAGCAAGGGTGGAATAAACACAGATAGTACCTCGAATCATCTCGGGCGCGCCGTGGTCATAGGCCTCCGCTGCCTTGAGATGTGCCTGTCTCTGCTCGCCAGCTCCCGATGGTCGGGGTGGACCTCCTGGCGGTGGCGGTGGTAGAGCCTCAAAGCATCACCCACCACCTGCTGCTCGGCCAGCTCCTCTGCCTCGTCCGCCTTCTCCCTACGGACCGCCACGGTGGACCCTCTGTCTCTACCTAGGTGGACCCTTAACTGTCTGCTGCTCCTCGGCACGACGGGTCGGGCAGCCACGAGCCATGTGGCCCTGCCGCCGCATACGTAGCACTGTCTGCCTCTCGAAAGACTGGCTCCATGCTGTGTGCCCCACACTACTGAGCCAGTGTCCTGAGGTCGTCTACTTGAAGGTCTGGTCTGCCTGGACCCATGATTCATCTGTCGACTGCCTGCTGTAGAAGACTCTGTTACGTGCCGCCCTGCGGTAGTCTCGCTACTGAAGTAGGCTCAGCAAGGAAGCTCTCGATGAGAAAGGCTCACTCCAGTACTCCTGCCTGGGTTGAAATGCTGAGGGAGATCAGGAATGCCCTGATCTCATGCCTCAATCTCTACTCAAAGGTTCGGGCCTAGAAAAATGGGTCTCGTACCATGCCTGTCGAGTAGCGCGAGAGATCGGTAAATCTGGCCGAGTACTGGGCGACCGTCAAGCTACCCTACCGCAGCTGAAGAAGCTCCTGGATGCGCACCGCATGGAGGGTGGCTGGGAAGAACTCCAGGAGAAATAGGCACTCGAAGTCCATCCAGATGAGAGATTCCTCATCGTGCACCTAGAGCATCGAGCTCCACCATCTTCCTACTACCACGTGCAGGAGGCTCGCTGCGAGGATCACCCTGAGGTCTTCTGGTGTCCTCACTAACCTGAAACCCCAAACCACTGCCTCCAGCTAATCCTCAGCTGCCATGGGGTCTGTCTCCCCGTGGAACCGGGGAGGTCGCTGGCGCTGAAACTCGTGAAGTGCACTAAGGCGACGTGCATCGTCAGCGGCTGGGGCTGGAAGCATCGGTGGATCGTCGGGTAGAGGTACCGCCGGTGCCCCACCTGTCAAAGGGCCCTGTACCGAGGCCTCGTCGCTCGGTGGGATTTTGTCACGAACAACTCTCGGAACCCTAGCTGGATGCCGTCATGGGGCTATCCTAAAAGAGACAGGTGCGCCATGGTTAGAACAGTATACCTGGTGATCTGACACAAAGTAATCACAAAGAAAACTTGAAACACACATGCAATCAATGTTTTCGTTCATTAAGTCGGAAATCAGAAGTCCGGGTCCTGGTGTACGAATACGTTGGCTGCTGCACCAAAAATGGACTCCCTGGACTGATAACCAAACCCAATACGCTTAACACTATTGCTTCATTTAGAAAAAATATCAGAGTCCAATGTTCTGTGGTAGAACCGAACTCCTCTGATACCAATTTGTCACGACCTATCCTCGAGGCCTGTGCCATGACTACCCCAAGCCTGCCTTACATAGGCCAGGGGCTGGCGACTAGCACCAAGTTGTAATTCCCAATAAAAATGGAAGGCATTGCCTTTGTAAAGTAAACAAACACCATAGAGAAAGCAATAATAAGTAAACACTGAGTAAAAACTGGGTACAACAGTAAGTGCAGAAAAGTAAGTGGGCCAGAATACAAACCCAAACTGAAAGTATTATACAACTGGAAAGGGAAAAGAACAACTGAAAGTAAATTCGCAGCCTCGAGCCATCCACTGGAAGTCCCTCCTGAAGGGTGGGTACAGATATCCTCCACAGCTCCTCGGGTCCAGCCGTCCGCTCTATGTACATCCCAACCAATGGTCCACCTCCAGGTACCAACTTGATCCGCAAGGCTCAACCACGATCAGCGCTGTCCATCATCTGCAACCAACACAACGTAGTGCGGGTATAGCCCGTGCAGGGGTGAGTATAAGCTACTCAGTAGGGACCTCACGACCCCCGAAGGTCTCCCAGAATCCACAAAGGATAATCCACAAAGGAAAGATACAATCACGAAGTAACATCCATCACTACTTAGGTATATGCCCATACATATACCTAAGTCATCAATTCGCGTTCGGCTCCAACATCCAAGCCCGAGTTCGATCACATCCACACAGGATAGCACAACACAATCTACATAGGAAAGCAAATCAAGATATAGCTCACACAGGTATACTTCTTCGTAAGACGATAGAGATGATCAGATATTTCCACTGATTCATCTAAGCCATCGGACCCACATATGATCGATAGGTACTAACCCCCGCAATGACCCACAAAGGATTTGACCCACATAGGATCAATAGGTAACTAACCCCCACAATGACCCACATAAGATCTGTAGGCGCTGGCCCACACAGGACCCGCTGAACGATGACCCACACAGGATCTGACCCACACAGGATCGGTAGCACTGATCCACGTAGGAACGCTGAGTGTTGTAGTCGTCGACGTCGAATCCACGGAGGATTTCTGCACAATCGTCATCATCGTCGCAGTCGCAGCCAGCTCTAGGGTTCCCGCACACAACAAGCTTGTTCGGGAGGATCCGCTCCATGAGCCAAGGGGATGATACATCAACTAACACATAGTCCGGATTTGATGTATCCAAAAGTTATGTATCGTCAATAGGAACTCAACGTCACAGACGGCGCGTCAATCGGATGCCCGGTCTAAGAGTTATTGGCTTTTTCGTTCCAGGGGCCCGGTTGGTTTTTAAGTAAAAACCAACCCGACCATACTCTAACTGCACCCAAGTCTCGAGCAGAGTAATCCAAAAGGTCCGTCTCACTAAGAGGAATCCATCAAAGTTGACGGCACGTCAATCGGACGTATGGAGCTCAAGTTATAAGTGTTTCCGCTCCGAGGGCCTGGTTGGTTTCGTGTACAAACCAACCCAGCTGAACCATAAGGTTCTCCGAAACCATGCGTGCGATATACCGAAACGACCGTCTCGATCCAAGGATCGCATCGCAATTGACAGTGCGTCGATCGGAGGCCCGTAGCTCATGTTATGGGCAATGGACCGAAAAAGGTTCGGTAGTAATGGGTTTGGGCCCGGTCCGACCCGGCCCGATACCCCCAGGGTCGGCCCAAACCAGTTTGGGCCGAACCGGTTCTGGGTCCAGCCCGCTTGGGCGCAGCCCGGTCTGGCAGACCGGCCAGGGCAGCCGCCCGGCGCGCTGGCCAAGGGCTCGGCTGAACGGCCGAGTCGTTTCGGGTGCGGGGGCACTGCCCCCGCATGAATGAAACCGCGGACCCTTTATGGGGCCTCTAAGCTGGCCGGTCGGGGGTTACAACCCCCGATGTTTTCCTCGAACCGACTGGCCCGCACCGGCCGGTCCCCTTGCTCCGACGCCGGCGTCCCGGTACCGGCCACCGATTCTGTTGCTCCGCCGTGGCCCGGAACTGGTCGCGGCCTTGGTTCGTCCGGTGCGGCTCGACGGCGCCGCATCTTTGGTTTGTTTTCAACGGCACGACGCGACAGCGTCGTGTCTTGGTTCTTATTCAACGGCGCGGCGCGACCGCGCCGCGTCTTGGTTCGTCTTCAACGGCGCGGTGCGACGACGCCGCACTTCCCCCTCTTTCCTTATCAAATTTCCGCGCGGTGCTACGGCACTGCGTAACCTTGCTTGCTGCAACAATACCAACAACCAAAAAAAGGGGAGGAGTGTCAGCCGTGTTTGTATGGTCCAACCTCCTCCCGTTACCATGATAACAGGCGGCTCAAAGAAAAGGAGGAAGTGACGGAAGATTTCACGAACTAACAAACAATAATAAATCCCTACCTCAACGCTGTTGTCGAATGAGCGTTCGTCGCGGAAGAAGAGGTTAGCCGCAGAAGAAGAGGATCATCGCGGAAGAAGAGGAACATCGTTGGCGTTAAGTTATCTCTGAGGAAGGCGTCTCTCGTCGTCGTCCGCCGTCAGAGGTTGTCATACTTTCGTTGGCGGTGGAGCATTCTTCGCGTTCTTCGTCGAAGAACGAAGAATCCTCTCTTTTTCTCCCAAAGGTTAACACAACACAAACCCACGAAATAAAATAAGTTCGACACTCATTTTATTATCATAACCTAAGATTTTGAAATTCAAATGATAAGAAACGAAAAATTAATTCGATGAATTAATTGTAATGATTTAACTGCCCAATTTAATGGTGCGTTTCTTAACCAAAATAAACGTAAGGTTTGACATTAATTAAAAGGGGGGTTGTGGGTGCGTTACTTATAAGGGAAGAAATGGCGGGGCTCGTACAGGCCCCACATCACAAATATCCTACCATGTGGGTAGGATATTGTGGGTCCTACCTTATCAGCTTAACTTAGGTTAAGCTGCATTAAGTGAAATAAAATAAAGTGTCTCACCACTTTTATTTTATTTCTTAACTTAACCCCAAAAATTAAAAACCACACCCAAGAAAACGTAACTCCAGAAAAAAATTTTCTAAGAAATTACCGGATCTACGATCCCATTGGGGCCCTCGGAATTCAATTCATAGAACCGGTTCAAAAGTTAGAAAAACCTGCGCGTTCGTTCACTGAACGTACCCGAGCCAAACTTCGGAAAATGATTCCGGGCACACCGGGCCTCGGAATCAGGTGCTGTCAGGAACCGCGTTCATGTAAAATCTCAAAGAAAATTAATTGAAAAAAATTCCCTTTAATTTTACGGGTCTTTACATTACTCCCACCTCAGGGATTTACATTCTCGTAAAGATACATCAAAAACTAGGGGAACAAATGTGGGTACCGTGCATGCATCTGAGCCTCCCGCTCCCAAGTGATCTTCTAGAGGTTCATGTGCTTCCATCTGATGCACACAAGAGGAATCGACCATCCACATAGGACATGCTCCTGTCAATCCTCAATCTCTACTGGGACCTCCACAAAAGTATCCCCATCATCAACATCCATCTCCCCATAGTCAATGATATGCGTCGGGTCGTTCACGTATCTCCTCAACTGAGATAAGTGGAAGACGTCGTGCACCCGTTGCAACTGAGGTGGTAGAGCCCGGCGATAAGCCACCTCGCCAATCCTGCTGAGGACCCGGAATGGTCCGATGAAGCGTGGAGACAACCTTCCACCTCGGCCAAATCTCTGTAATACATGTCGAGATGAGTCCTTCAAGAAGATGTGGTCACAATCCTCGAACTCTAGTGGCCTCCGCCTCTTGTCAGCATATGACTTCTGCCGGCTCTGAGCTGATGATAGCCTGACCTGAGGTCTATCTTCGAGAACCACCCTGCTCCCTTGAGCTGATCGAAGAGGTCATCAATCCTCGGTAGCGGATACTTGTTCCTCACTATCACCTGGTTCAGGATACGATAGTCGACACAAAGTCTCAAGCTCCCATCCGCCTTCTTGGTGAACAATATCGGGGAAGCCTATGGTGAAACACTGGGTTGGATAAATCCCTTGCCCTGCAAGTCCTCCAACTATACCCGTAGCTCTCGAAGCTCAGCGGGGGCCATCCGATATGCTGGAGTAGATATCGGGGATGTCCTGGGGTACAGGTCAATATAAAAGTCTACCTCTCTACGGGGAGGTATTCCTGGAATGTCGTTGGGAAAAACGTCCGCATATTGATCCACCACTACAGGAAAACTAGGACTCTGCATGTCAACTGCTCCTAGGATGAGGCAAGCCAACTGATGATTGATTGGCTGTCCTCTCCTATGTGAGAGTCCATCCTATGCTGTGAAGGATCGCTTCTCACCGGTGAAGGTGAACCTGCTCCCGTCGATGAGTACACATCGCACCTTGTGCCTAATACAGTCAATCTGAGCATGGACTATAGATAACCAATCCATGCCCAAGATGACGTCATAAGCCTCGACGCTGCTACATGAAGATCCTAGCCTAAGCTCTCTCCTCCTCGAGTAAGCTCACACTACCGGCACCAGTTCGTAATCTTCGAGTCTGCTCCTGTAGGAGTTTCTAGCCGTAACGATTGAGCCAACGGCTCCGTCGGAATCTCCGAGATCCAAACAAGGTTAGAAGATATGAAATAATGACTCGATCCTATGTCTATAAGAACTGCAGAAAGGATGTAAGAGACACAGATAGTAACTCAAATCATCTCGGGCATGCCGTAGTCGTAGGCCTCTGCTGCCTTGAGTTGTGCCTGTCTCTGCCCGCCAACTCCTGGAGGTCGGGGTGAACCTCCTGGCGGTGGTGGTGGTAGAGCCTCAAAGCGTCGCACACCACCTGTTACTTGGCCAGCTCCTCTTCCTCGTCCACCTGCTCCTTGTGGACTTCCATAGTCGACCCTCTGCCTCTGCCTGGGTGGCCCTTCAACCGTTAACTGCTCCTCTGCATGACGGGTGGGGCATTCACGAGCCATGTGGCCCTGCCCGCCGCATGCGTAGCACTGTCTGCCTCTCGAAAGACTGGCTCCGCGCTGTGTGCCCCGCACTGCTGAACCAGTGTCCTGAGGTCGTCTTCCTGAGGTTCTGGTCTACTTGGACCAATGATTCATCTATCGACTGCCTGCTGCAGAAGACTCTGATATGTGCCGCCCTGCGGTAGGTCTCGCTGCTGATGTAAGCTCAGCAAGGAAGCTCTCGATGAGAAGGGCTCACTCCAGTACTCCTTCATGGGTCAGAATGATGAGGGAGATCAGTGATGCCCTGATCTCATGCCTCAATCCCTACTCAAAGGTTCGGTCCCAAAAGAATGGGTCTCGTACCATGTATGTCGAGTAGCGCGAGAGATCGGTAAATATCGTCGAGTACTGCGCGACCGTCAAGCTGCCATGCCGCAGCTGAAGAAGCTCCTGGATGTACACCGCACGGAGGGTGGATGGGACTAACTCCAACAGAAAGAGGCACTCAAATTCCGTCCAGATGAGATATGCCTCATCGTGCACCTGGAGCATCAAGCTCCACCATCTGCATGTTGCCGCGTGCAGGAGGCTCGCTGCGAGGATCACCCTGAGTCCTACTGGCATCCTCACTAACCGGAAAACCCAAACCACTGCCTTCAGCCAATCCTCGGCTGCCTGGGGGTCCGTCTCCCTGCAAAACTTGGGCGATTGCTGGCACTGAAATTCGTGCAGTGCACTAAGGCGATGTGCATCATCAGCGGCTGGGGCTGGAAGCATCGGTGGCTCGTTGAGTAGAGGTATCACCGGTGCCTCAGCTGTTAAAGGGCCATGTACCGAGGCCTCATCACTCGGTGGGATGTCATCAGGAACAAATCTCGGAACCCTAGCTGGCTGCCGTCATGGGGCCATCCTGAAATAGACAGGTGTGCCACGGTCAGAATAGTATACCTAGTGAGCTGACACAAAGTAATCACAAAAAATACATGAATCACACATGCAATCAATGTTTTCATGCATTAAGTCGGAAATTATAAGTCAGGGTCCTGGTGTACAGATACGTCGGTCGCTACACCAACACTAGACTCCTCGGACTGATATCTACACCCAATACACATAACACTATTGCTTCATTTAGAAAAAATCAGAGTCAAATGTTTTGTGGTAGAACCGAACTCCACTGATACCAATTTGTCACAACCTATCCTTGGGGCCCATGTCGTGACTACCCCAAGCCCGCCTTCCATAGGCCAGGGGCTGGCGACTAGCACCAAGGTGTAATTCCCAATAAAAAGGGAAGGCCTTTGTAAAGTAAAAAAACACCACAGAGAAAGCAAGCAGACGTAAACACTAAGTAAAAACTGGGTACAACAGTAAGTGCGGAAAAGTAAGTGGGCCAGAATACAAACCCAAATTGAAAGTAAAGTACAACTGGAAAGGGAAAACAACAACTGAAATTAAATCTTCGGCCTCGAGCCATCCACTGGAAGTCCCACCTGACGGGTGGGTACATAATGCCTCCACATCTCTTTGGGTCCAGCCGTCCACTCCGTGTATGTCCCGCCCAATGGTCCACCTCCAGGTACCGACTTGCTCTGCAGGCCTCATCCACGATCAGCGCTATCCGTCGTCTACAACCAACACAATGTAGTGCGGGCATAGCCCGTGTAGGGGTGAGTATAAGATACTCAGTAGGGACCCCGAGACCCCCGAAGGTCTCCCATAATCCACAAAGGATAATTCACAAAGGAAAAAATACTATCACGAAGTAACATCCAACACTACATAGGTATATGCCCATACATATCCCTAAGTCATCAATTCGCGTTCGGCTCCAACATCCGAGACCGAGTTTCGATCACATCCACACAGGATAGCACAACACAATCTACATAGGAAATCAAATCAAGATATAGCTCACACAGGTATACTTCTTCGTAAGACAATAGAGATGATCAGATATTTCCACTGATTCATCTAAGCCGTCAGACCCACACAGGATCGATGGATACTACCCCCCCTCAATGACCCACAAAGGATCTGACCCACACAGGATCGATAGGTAACTAAACCCCGTAATGACCCACACAGGATCAGACCCACACAGGATCTGTAGGTGATGGCCCACACAGGACCGCTGAACGATGACCCACACAGGATCTGACCCACACAAGATCGGTAGCACTGATCCACGTAGGATCGCAGAGTGCTGTAGTCGTCGTCGTCGAATCCACGGAGGATTTCGGCAGAGTCGTCATCATCGTCGCAGTCGCAGCCAGCTCTAGGGTTCCCGCACACAGCAAGCTCGTTCAGGAGGGTCCGATCCATGAGCCGAGGGGCTGATACATCAACTGACACATAGTCCGGAGTTCGTGTATCGAAAAGTTCTGTATCGTCAACAAGAACTCAACATCACAGACGGCGCGTCAATCGGACGCCCGGAACCGGTCGCGGCCTTGGTTCATCCAGTGCGGCGTGACGGCGCCGCGCCCCTCCATTGTGGCCCCGCTCCAGCCACGGTGCTTTAGTGGTTCTCCGGTGCGGCGTGACGGCGCTGCATCTTTGGTTCATTTTCAACGGCGCGGCGCGACGGCGCCGCGTCTTGGTTCGTCTTCAACACTGCGGCGTGACGGCGCAGCGTCTTGGTTCGTCATCAACGGTGCGGCGTGACGGCGCCGTGATTCCCCCTTTCCCTTATCAAATTTTCACGTAGTGCTACGGCACCGTGTTACCTTGCTCGCTGCAAAAATACCAACATCCAAAAAATGGGAGGATTTTCGGTCGTGTTCGTACGGTCCGACCTCCTCCCATTACCATGATAACAAGCGGCTCAATGAAAAGGAGGAAGCGACGGAAGATTTCACGAACTAACAAACAAAAATAAATCCCTACCTCAACGATGTCTTCGAACGAGCATTCGTTGCAGAAGAAGAGGTTCGCCACGAAAGAAGAGGATCATCGCGGAAGAAGAGGATCGCCGTTGGCTTTAGGTGATCTCCGAGGAAGGCATCTCTCGTCGTCGTCCGCCGTCGGAGGTTGGCGTTCTTCGTTGGCGATGGAGTGTTCTTCGCGTTCTTCGTTGAAGAATGAAGAATCCTCTCTTTTTCTCCCAAAGGTTAACACAACACAGACCCACGAAATAATATAATTTCAACACTTATTTTATTATCATAACCTAAGATTTTGAAATTCAAAAGATAAGAAACGAACAATTTATTCGATGAATTAATTGTAACGATTTAACTGCCCTATTTAATGGGGCGTTTCTTAACCAGAATAAACGTAAGGTTTGACTTTCATTAAAAGGGGGTTGTGGGTGCGTTACTTAGAAGGGAAAAAACGGTGGGGCTTGTGTGGGACCCACCTCACAAATATCCTACCAAGTGGGTAGGATATTGTGGGTCATACCTTATCCACTTAACATAGGTTAAGCCTCTTTAAGCGAAATAAAATAAAGTGTCGCACCACTTTTATTTTATTTCTTAACTTAACCCCAAAAATTAAAAACCACACCCGAGCAAACCTAACTCTGGAAAAAGTTTTTCTAAGCAATTACCAGCAATGCGATCCCATTGGTGCCCTCGGAATTCCATTCTGAGGATCGGTTCAAAAGTTAGAAAAACCCGCTCATTCGTTCACTGAACGTACCCGAGCCAAACTTCGGAAAATGATTCTGGGCACACCGGGCCTTGGAATCAGGTTCCGTCAAAAACCGTGTTCTTGTAAAATCCCAAAAAAAATTATGTAAAAAAAAATTCCCTTGAATTTTACGGGTCTTTACAAGATTAATCAAAAACTTTTCATTAGAATCATAAACCATATAAAAAAATAATAAGGACGAAATTATTTTCTAATTTCTCCAGAAAATCTTATGTAACATTAAAGGATGTCATAATAAATGAAAATATCTTTTAAAAGGTCACTTGGGTCATTTCTTGATGTAAATACAATATTCACTTTGAAATAACTTATTAAAAATATAAAAATATCATCATTAAAAAGGAAAATGTTATGATTGAAATGAATATTTTCAAATTTTAATAAAATATTTAATTAATTTTAAATCAAGATGGAATGAAATTTTATTGATGTTGTATACGAATAAAGAATGATTTCTATTTGAAAGTTTTTAAAAATAGTTAAAAAAGAAACTCACTCTGAAAAAAAGGATATTTATTTAATAGAATTTTTTAAAAATAAAATAATCATTAAAAATGACCTTAAGAATTCATCATATAATATTTAAGACATTATTGAATAAATTTGTAGAAAAAATATACATTTAAGAATAGGTTTTTTCAAGATAAAGGAGAAATAATGTTGTTTTATAATTAAATGTTATATTTTGGTCTTATATTTTCATAAAAAGAATAATATGTAGGTAAAAACAAGTAATTTTCATAAATAAATAGTTTATAATTAAATAAAATAAGATCCACGAAAAACAGATCGTTAAATTTCATCATCTGGATCTTAATTATAAAAAATCCATATAAACAATGAGATTGTGATATAAATCAATTACAACAATTTTAAATTACATAGAAAGTAATTTAACATCATATATAATAAATATAAATTATTTATAACTATACAGCATATTTATTTACATACTTATAATATCATATATTATACACTTATATCACTTCAATGCCAATTTATTAATACTAACTTATTAAAATTGTTCTTTTAGGGTTTTTTACTATTTCATTTTTTTTATAATTTGGTATCATTAGTTATGGTACATGTACACTCATAATGGTTCCAAAAAATATATTATTTTAATCTTGATATAAATTTCATAAATATTAGATATATACATATTTATATTTATTAATAAAATACTGATAATGTAAAATGTATTGCACCGTTCATGTAGACAGTAGGTTCTACATTCACATAAAAAATTTTTATCTTTTAAAACTATAGAAGTAAATAAAGGTAAATTATAATTCACATTTTAAGATTCATAATTATATCATATATATCATAAATATTCACTATATATATCCTTATTACTATACAATGAAAGATAAATTGAAAAACAATCACATCACATCATTAAGGGGGTAGTCCCGACGTATGCATGAGTGATTTTATACTTTCATAATAGATATAAAGTAAATAATGTGGATTTAATTTTGTAATTACAGAAGAATAATTATGTCATATATATTATAAATAAAAATTTATCCCATCATAATAACCATCCATGAAATATGGTGATGTAAAATAAATTGTATCTCTACACGGACATGGTAGTCCACACGCACACTTGAGTGATACATTAACATCATATTTGATGGAATAAAGTTGGATAATAGTGGTTTAATGATCAAAATAAAATTTAATTATATTTATTATATTATGTGCTCGGGGGTACAATTTAATTCAAACATACACACATCACACACACATTGGCCTAAAAGGTATATCATAGCCACCCTCAAGGTATAACCCACCCATCTAGAAACTTTATTACATTATATATATATATATTTCCTGAAGGCCTAGATAGTAAGAAACCCCTTACATTTCCCATAGGCACAATGTTAGGCCTAAATTACCAATCTCTATGTATTACTGCTACTATAATTGGAATGCTATACTACCAACTACTGTACCACCTCCACTACAGTACCCATCACTACTATAGTCACACCCACTTCTTTTACAGTACCACCACAGCTATAGTACCCCTACTACAGTGTTTTTATAGCACATGTACTCCATACTATTTGATCCCTCAACCTTGGATGTATAATTATAGGGTTCTAACCACTAATCCAAGCCTCAACTACAGAAAATATAATTATATTTTGAATATTAAATTAATTATTTTATATTTAATGCGATATATTTAGAGTAACTAAAATATGTAATAAATTGATATAAGTTGGCTCAAAGTTATTACTTTTCATTGTGAAACCTATTTTGGAAAACATTATAATCCATTAAAGGATGCACTTTTGGAAAAACTAAATAGGATACAGAGAAGGAATACAAGATAGTATAATGAAAGGTATTTTGTAATCATGAAGGCTTAAAATGTTTGAGGAATAAAGGAAAAGAGAATGACCATTGTAAGTGAGGGGTGGGTAACTCTTGAATTACATATGTTTTAAATTAATATAAATTATTTTTTAAAAAATAACACCAAAAAAAATTATTGCAGAAAACATTATTATAAGTCAGAATAAACATATATAATTAAATTTATACAAGTTGGTGTGTTCTCTTAACCCTTAACTATTAGTTTTAACCCCCTTTTAATCCTTTTCACGATTACTACAATATCAATTTTTTACAATTTATGTGTCAATAATGTTACTATAATAGGTAAATTGACACATAAATGGAAAATAGATGATACTTTCAACCATATCCTATTAAACTATATGATTATATAGTTTTTATGAATTTTAAGTTATTTAATAAAATATTTTTTATTACAAAATATAATTAATGTCATTTTTTAGAACTATTCATTTACATTGAAATTAATGTCATCAAGATATAAACCATTAATGAATCCCCAATATGCTACATTTACGTAATATATTTTAGTAACACTATTATTCATATAGTATTTTTTTTGTTTTAAAGATTTTAAATTATTTTATTTTATTTTTCTATTAAATAAACAAATATTCTATTGGCATTGCATAAGCATTTAAGTTAATTATTCTATCGATACAAATTCCTACAAAAATAAATGATTAAAAAAAATTATTCATGCATTTCAGAAAGAATTATAACAAAAATTACACTCTTTTTTATTGTGTAAACATTTTAGAAATATTAAATCAAAGGGAGTTGCATTTTTGGATTTTCATTATAAAATATAATTTAAATGACATTAGAATTTTAATATTAAACCAAAATTCTATATAATAAAATTATATATGATTATGTTTTAAATAAACTCATTAAAAGGGAATATAGAACATTTTTTAGAAATCGTAATGCTGTATTATGATGTTTTAACCCTATTTTTACTATTTTACCTATATATAAGTGAACATTTTTACCATGTTTTCAATTCATAATCACTAAAACTATAAGGGTAATTTTTATCAAAATTAATCCTAATTATTCCATATATGCAAAAAAATTTATCAAAATTATTTTATAGAAGTTGAAATATTTAATTTAAAACTAAATCATCAATACACTATGAAATGCTATTTTCTAAAGAAATTATTTTATTAAGTAAAAATAATTTAAATTGTATAATTAATCATAAATATAAGTATTATTGTCTTAATTTTAATATTGTTAAATTAATTAATGTTACATTTTAATCCATTTAAAAAAATATTGAACTTGTTCAATTATTGAAAGGAACTAATAGTTTTCCAATAAAAAACATTAATTTTCTCAATTCATTTAAAAAATAACATTTCAAGAGAAATATAAAAAATTATTACTATGATAATTTTGAAACGTTTCTTATAAAAATTGATTTCATTTTTCAATTAAATTTTCTGGATGTTTAAAAATGTTAATTTATATAATTTCTCACAATAAAATTAAATAATATTTATTATGAAAAATTAATTTTTTAAAGAATATTATGTCATTTTAAAACAATTATTAATTATTTATAAATGTATATTTTTATAAGAAATAATTAATATTTTTAAATTATTGGTATTCATATTAATTCTATCAATTTAAATGATGGGATTTAATGGTGTATTTTATTAATTAAACATGTGCTTGCGTGTCTGAGAAACTATCGAAGAAAATTAAATTTATTTGAAAATAAATATTACATATAATCTTAGGGTGTTAAATTTAGAAAGGAGTTATGCTATGTTGGACTCGCTCAATGTAGTTTCTTGTGTTCCATCACAACACATGTGTAGAAAGACTTTGAGTTTCTATTTCTAGAATTTGTTTATAGCATTACTATTTCGAGTTAATCTTATTAATATTAAGTTATCACTGATATTAGAGATTTTTATGGAATCATTCATCATGATTAGGATTGTAAGATCACATTCCATATATGAATCAACTATGTAATTTATATTATTTTTTTAATTTAACATCATGATTTTGATATCTATTCATTATAGACATGTGTTCACTTTATTGTGTTATATTTCTGTTCATGATATTATAATATATCTGTTGTCATTAAATGGTTAAACATGATCATATTATTTTATTTCATTTATATATATAATTTTAAACAATTTCAAGATATGGAGACCCTCTTGTTGTACTAATGACGTTGTGTCTTATTTTTACAATAATACATTTTGGATTGGTTTCTTTAGGAATCCCTTTCGTACACCATATAAATTATAAATAATGTTATTATAGGACAAAAAATCATTCATTTGGATTTTCAGAAAAAATAATTCATTTCATTATTTGTCTAGAACACATAGTGGAGTAGTTCAGAACACTCCCACATGATAGTGAATTATAGAACTACCCCTAATAATGTACATGAATAATGTGGTGCATACACTAACACCATCTCTAATGGCTCATGCTATAGGGCCACTTAAATAAGGAGTCTTCTAGATGGTTTCTATTCAAGGATTAGAATATCAAAAGACTGTGTTCAGATATAATCTATAATATCAGGTGTAGAACACGATATCATATTATAGACTAAGAATCCCCAATAATGTTTATGAAAATGTTGATTTTATTGAGGTGATCTTTTATCGAGTAGATACTCCAATGAATATGTGGTTGAGGTTGGATTCCTTCATTTTTTATGGTCCTACTTGGAGGTGGTGGGATATCATGAACCAAACATGGATATATAATAGTTAGACATGAATGACCTTCATGGAGATTTTCCTCAAGGAGTTCTTCCAGGATATCATGAAGCCAGACTGAGTGCAGAAGTTCATGGAACTTCATCAAGGGATAATGAAATTTTATTATTTGTTAAAAAAATTAAGCTGTTAATTTTATTTTATACTCTAAATGTCTAGGATTTAAACAGAAAAGTGTATAATGTTTGAGATTAGACATCAATGGGATTTGATACTCCAGTTTAAAAAAATTCCCTAATAACATATAGAGATATTCATTTTAAGACCATAGAATTATCAAAGTCTTATGGTAGGGGAGAGTGATTTGTTTTTGATCCTACTGTTACTTCCTAAAAACTCTTCTGATAGTTGGAATTTGAAGAACTATGATTCACACTAGAGAGATGGTCAAAAACTAGGTCATAGTATGGGTTTCTCAGCACTGTCAATTGAAGTAGGATTTCCTTTGTTTTCAAATATGGATAGTGTGGGTATTATTATAAATTTTTTCCATAAACTAAATATTATGTTTTAAGGGTGTGGTATGATGGGTAATCTATAATAGTTAATTTGAGATGGTTCTATAAATAGTATCTCACATGGGTTCAAAGAATAAATAGAATGTCAGATAAACTTTGATGAATCAGGCATGTCAAACACGACAAGGTGAAGGTAGTGGTTTAAAAGGAGGTAGGATGTATGCAACCGGAATTGTTCAATTAGGTTGTGGTGAGGGAAAATGGAATTTCCAGGGTATGTTCTTGATTACTTATGTGCATTAAATTACCTTGTTTGATATTATTCTTACCATGTATTTATAAACACACACAAAATATCATGGTCTTGACATACTGCTGAATGTATCTTCAAATACTTTATCTCTTGAAACACCATTATGGAATTAATTAACCTATATTTAGAGGTTTCATGAGTGTCTAGTAATCATTGATGTCTATAGACATATCATCATTTTTACAATCCTTGAAATGAATCAAAATTTTCTAATCATTAGTTGATGTGTATAGCTAGGTATAGAAGACCCATAAACTGAAATTAGAGACATGTATCCTTTTCAAAACCTATGGGTGAGAATTATACAATGATTTGTGAGTGGTATGTTGTAGTATGTCACATGGAAAAAAATATAAATTGTGAGTGATAAATCATGATGGAATTATCTATCATGGTTCTTTTTGAAGTGGACTCATTTTTTATATAGTGGTAGACCAATATCATTTTGTCTTCCAAGAATAATTTTTAGGACACCCTTTCGAGAGAGGAATTAAAATTGAGTTTGAAATCATAATGAGAGTGAAACCTATTTCAATTACATTATATTTAATGTTGACATCATTTTATAAGGAACTCAAGTTATAACTCAATGATTTAGAGGTTAAGGGGTTTCTCTCACTGATAACTTAACCATGTGTGGTTAATTTTTTTCTCCAATAAGGTTAGTGGTATTCATCGATTCTATATGGGATATAGGAAGTTGTACCAAGTTAATGGTATGAATTGTTACCCATTTTCATGGATCAATGATTTTTTCCAGTTGTAGGCAGCGTAATGGATCATTCATATTTACTACCTATTAGGCTAAAAAAAAAAATTCATCATAGAAGAGGATATTCCAAGGAAAGAAATTACATGTAGTTATAGACAATTAGATATCTTCTCATGCATTTAAGGATAAAAAATCAGTACTGTTCCTAGATCTCATAAATAATATATTATATATTTATTATGACTTATTAATTGTGGTATTTTTTTGACAATATCATCATATACTCAAGAACCAAAAATAGTGACACAATGAAACATGAGATTGTGTTATGTACACTTGGAGTGCATCATATTTATTCTATGCTATCAAAGATTCACTAGTGAACTTTGGAGGTGTGTTTCACTGGCCTCATGATCTATATGGTGGTAATTTATTGGGACCTAAAGAATTTATAAGTAGTGATTTAATGGGATTATCCTGGGGTATTTTATACGATTAATAACATTTTTGGCCTGTACAAAAAAAATGGGGTTCATACATGACTTATCCTATTTTGATATGCATATTACTAGACTCAAAATTATAGGAATGAAGATCAAGTGAAAATGATATTTTAAATATTCATTCCAAAAGGAAACATATAAGATTCATGGTATCCCTCATTCTGAAATTTCTAGTGAATAATCAAATATATTAAGTTTAAGTAAAATCCTCAAGTGGTGGTTTTTTAGTTACTGTAATGCAAGGGGATCATGTTGTATCTTATGGTCCATGATTGTTTTTACCATATGAGTGAAACTTCATGGGTCTTGTTTTTATTTTTGTAGATATAATATAAGAAATGATGTGTTGGTGACGTTACCAACTCAATGTGAGGTTTGGGATTTAAAAATGAAAACAAATCCTCTGCTATATCTTCTCTCAGTAGAATATAGACATAAGAAAGAGGAATTGGGTGGAATATCTATATAAATTCAAATTAAGCTGACTTATGATATATCTAAGGTTAATGTCATTACAAATTATCTTAGTATGAAAACATTATATATGTAGGATCTTTGTAGTGCATCCATTATAGGAGGAATTTAATCTAATGAGATTTCTAAATGAATTTCTTGATTATGCATTAGGATATAGGTTTGGATAGAATATAATTCATTATAAATCATGTATTGATTGGTTTACTAAGTTAAGGTTATACAAAATTCATAATTCGTGTAAATTGCGATGATAGAATGCTTAGAGGGGTGATTGTATTTTATGGTGATCCTTTCTTGTTATTTACATGATATATGTCTAGGGAGAGGTAATTTTTTGAGATTACATAGGTGAAAATATGATCAAGTATTCACATACTTGGAAATAGGAATTCTATACTATACCCATGATGATGGTGCATGTAATTTGACATATATTGAGGAGGTGTGGTGTGATGAGGGACATCAGTGGTTTTTTTCATTTTTCCATAACTATTATAGGTTAGTGTTAGATCCCCAACATCATCCTGGGTTTCTTTAGCCACTTATATTTCTATTATGTAATTTGGCTGATGTGATGTTGAACATCATATGGGGATTCCCATCAACACTAATATTTTATATATTATTTGGGTGATGTTATATTTCATAAAGATTAGAGGTTATTGTTTACTAATCCAAGAGAATCACTCTATTGATGAGTTGTGACATTTTTGTGAGATATTTAATTATTATATGGAGTTAATTAAAAAATATTTTTTGACACAAAAATCATGTTATTTAATGGTAATGGAAATTATTATAGAATTATTTTGGGACATTATTTAATTTGATTACGGTGTATCTTCCTCAAACCAGATAAACATCTGAGTGGATGAATAAAATCCTTGAGAATATACTTTTAGAATCCATCCTAGATATCAGTTAGGTATAAGTGGTGCACCTATTTTTTCTGAATTTATTTTATGAAAATAATTTACACACTATATTTAAAATAGAACCCTTTGTGTATCTTTTGGGATGACCATTATTATCACCATTTTTTTCATGAGGAGGGTGATGAAGTGGTTATTGGGGTTAGTAAGGTATAAGAGACCTCTAAGTGTGTACATATGATCAGGATGTGGATAGATAACATTTAATGATTCCATTGATCCCTTGAAAACTAAAGTATATGTTATTTGGAGTTATTTAATGGTAATATATATTCATATAGGTTTCACCTCGATTGGGGATTCAAAAATTTTAGAGTTATGTAAAAATGGTTTCATGTCTTTTGGGGCCTTTAGAGAGCATCTAATGTGCCGGATCAGTGGATTACTAATAGGACCATTCTCTATGTTATCAAGATGTTCATGACATGTTCTACATATTTTATCCTTACAGGTACATGTTTGTTCCTGCACATGTGGTTATCTAGGAAGATTTTTTGTTGGAACAAGAAACATATATTCTTGAGTTCCATGTTTATATTTTTTATCAGAGAGAAAAGATGTTATATGAAAATATGATGCCACTTTTTCTATATAACATAGCACTAGGGACTTTGGAAGAATTTTTTTATTTGGATCTTGATATTCACTCTAATTATTCTGTGTTGTTCATGCAGGACTGGTAGAGATTCTTCTTGTGGATGAGTATCCATAGGCATGGAGATTATGAAGCTATAGAATTATTTACCTCATATAAAAATCCATTATTCATTCACCTTCTTGTATTATTAGGCACATCCATTTTTGGGTAATGGATTGTGGAATTTTTGTATCTTTCGACTGCATAAGAGTGTTTTTGAGGTTACAATATCCAAAATGGTTAACACCATAATTTATTGTATGCTAGTTTGGTTGAGGTGTCCATCTTTATGAAATGGGGAAAGACAAAATAGATTGAAATGTTATTTTAGTGGCTATGGTGAGGCCCCAATTCATTGGTCAAGTGAAAACATATCTTTTAAAACTAATTTTAGGATAGATTTTTATATCACACAATCATAATCACAATTTTGTAGTGCAAGGTGTCGTGACAGTAGTGATTGATTAAAAATGGTAAAAATAGTTGGATTTCATTCTAGATCCAGAAAAAATAAAAATGGTAATTCATGTAGAATAAATATATGATTGTAATTCACTTATTAATCAATCATAACCCGGCATAATTGAATTATCCCATATTATCTATTGGTTTCATAGATCCAAAAACCTTTCTTAAGATCCTTCAATAATCTTAAGATAAATATCATTTAATTGAGATTGCTCTTATGGTTGGTCCAAATATTTCATGATATCCTCGCCCATTTTATATTTAATAATTATACTATATATTTTGTTATTTTTTATCATCAATTTAGACAACTGAGAAACACAAATATAGTTTTCTGATTAGTTTACATGAGAGAAAATGTAACTCCTTCATTCAATAAGACTTCATTCATATATTTTTCAGAATTTTAAAAATGGTTATGTATATTTTTAACCCTCAAATTTTTGTTTTTTTGTTCTTTTCTTGGAACACGTTTTATTGTATTAAACTGTTTCAATGAGTTCTAGACGTTTGATCTTTCTCAAGTTTTAGTGAGAACATTTTTCTATAGATGACCCCATTAATAAACATTAACATTGACATCAAAAACATTCTTCTATGAATTTTCTTAATATATAGAGCCCATCAAAATGAATTATAGAAAATTATTATTTTTTTATATTGTTATTTAATGATTTAGTTTGATTACATGGTAATGTGTGGATGTACCATAAGACCATGTTGGAGTTCCATCGCATGTGTGTCTAGGGTTCTATTGCTACTCTTTCACATTATGCATCTTGTGTCTATCTATGGTATCCTATTGTATGTAATTTATAGAAATTGATGGTTTTTTTATAATAGAAGATGATAGGAGGAATTTTGGGTATTGGATATTCCTTATAGGGAGAGAATATATAAATTTGATGATAATAACGTAGGATCGATATTTATGACCGAATCATAGTCACCCTTTAAAAGATTGTAGGTGGTTGAGTTTTCTGCAGTCCTTCCCTTCAGGATCGCTATTTTAAATTGGTTTCCAATGAGATTTAATAGGGAACCAAGAAAACATAATAGTTATGTATCCATGAAGAACCTACTTTCCAATGGTATCCTCATTGTGGGTTGTGTGTCTTGCATTGCTTATGAACCTGCATTGGTTGGGAGGATATGAGGTTGGCCTCATCACACCCTTTTGAGTGTGATTTGATTCCAACTCATGGACTCTCTTATATAGTTAAGACACATTAATGAATCCTTCATCAATTCCCAAGCATGATTTGTGTCCAACTTGAATTAACCAAAAACATTTCTAATGTATAGATCTTAGAATAAAATGTATATATCCTAGGTTCTTCATAAATAGTGATATCAATATTTATATGATGTTTTCCATCAACCATATCCTCATATGTACTGATTAGAGATTATATAGAAATTATTAAGATTATGAAGGTTTCTAATCCACACAGTGGAGCACTCTGGAGTTTATCATCTTCCATAGATGCATGAGTTATTTTCTTGTTTGGATTGGACCCATGAATATTCATCCTACATAGCCTTGTGAATGTAATCATAACTCACGTAGTTAAGCATCACAAAATGGGACACATCATAGCTTTTAAGTTCATGTCATAAGTAACATACCATATAGTTTAACATCATGTGTTAAGGATGTCTAGGAGAATGGTGGACGGTCAATATTTGGTGTGGTACTTATGGCCAAGAGGGCTAGGGAACCTAAAAGGAATATTGTTCCCTTGTTGAATAAGACCCTTTTATGAATGTGGCTCATAGATTATTGTCTTAATATGTTTGTGTTGAGTTTGGATCTTAGGCGGTTTTCCTACATATCTAATTTTATGATGAATCTAATCCCACATAGTTTTCTTATGAGGACCCATACCTATAGAGTCCCAATAATGGATTCTCATATAGGGAGTATGACCCTCTGAGGGGATTAAATGGGTTATTTTTCTAAAAAAGGATTTCCTTTAAAAAGTACCATGAGAGATGTATTGAATCATGGTTATGGTTTTGACTTATTCACAAAAAAAAATCCCAACAGCTGGATTTAGATGATTTCTCCTGAGGAGTACAACCCATTGAATACATTTTTTGGTTGGGATTACTCATGAGGAAAATGTCTATAGTTTTATTTGGGTTCAAAAACTGAATTATTTCTATTTAGGTCAGGCATTAGGTAGACATTATATGTATTATGGTTGTGGTAATAAATAGTGTTCTCAAAGTTAAATTCTTCATATAAGGTTGGGTATTACACTAAATAGGAGGCCCAATGTTTTGGGGATTGTGTGGATTCTATGATCATCACTAACCACTAAGCCCATGTAAGTCATGATCTGTGTGGAAATCAAGAAGAAGTTATAGATCCAAGGAATCAAAAACCCCTCTTAATTTTTAGGATAGATACATGTCCTTGAGAAACCACACCTTTGGAGGAACTCTCAATAAAGGCATGTAAAAGATTCAGAAGAATAACTTCTTCCCAAACATGCATCTGACTATGTGAATAGAATAATTGTAGCTGGATTCTAATCCCAAATGAATAATTATGATTCATGATTTAACATAATTAAATAGAGGATCCAGATGATCTATAAGGCCACATAATCCCTCTTCTAATAGTGTAAGAGGTTGTTACTATGGAACTCCCCTCTCATAGTAGTTCCGTGTGCATAATGTGAGAGGGAATGGGCTTTGAATATTCCCATATCTCCTCTGGTTTTAGTAATTAGGATAGATATAGGATGAAACCTAGGATATTCCCTTCTATAAGAGATAGGGTTTTAATACTAAGGTGGATTCCCTAAAATTAGTTCCACATTGGGAGATAATGACCTTATTCCATATTGAATGGAAAAGTGAGCATAATCCTCACCCTCCCCCATTGAACTGCAGGCTCTAAGTCATATAGAATATTCTGGAAGAAAATGGTTGTTATATTATTATTCAAGACCAAGACCTCTATAACACTATCCCTAGGGTCTGGGGTCCCATGACTGTGGTAATGTAAACTCACATGAACAATGTGTACCCTGACTATCCAATCAAAATATGTTGGGAACCCCTTGACTATAGGAATGAACACCTAAATAGGGGATAGACTAGTGTGTATCTCTCTATAGTTTTCATGTCTTCATGTCTTGTTATATTTTTCAACATGATCTATATTTGAGAATGGATCCAAAGGAATATGAGACCTATCATTGGTGTCTTGTAATAGGGATCAATGGGTGACTCGTGACGGTCCCGGGTGTAGGTGCTTGACATAAATTTCTTATGCAGGACCTGGGAGTAAATAAAAGTGAATTGTACATGGGGATATAGAGTTTCATGAGTGGGGTGTTATTTGGTCAATGTACCTCCTGGTAAACATCACTTGGTCAAGGATATGTCCTAATAACCATGTTTCTCCTCAACAGTATATGGAAAGGTCTTTCACTAGTCATTGATTAGGGAAGGGACCTTGCACTAGATGTGTTCCACTAGAGTAGAAGGTTTCATCATGATGGTGTCTTATGTTCTAGACCCTGATGGTACATTGGTCTCACATATCCCACATAATTCTCTTTTCTTTGTTGTTTTTCAAGGATACCTAATAGATTTTGTAGGACTTAGGCTAGGGGGGATGCATGACTAGATATCATGGGCTTCTTCAGAATTTTTATTTATGAAAATTAAAAGAAAAAGGGTGATATTTAGAATAAAATATGTAATCCAAATATAGGGAGGTTGTCTTAATTGGTCATTCACATAGGTTCTTAGTAAAGGTGTATCATTCATTGGTGGAATATATTCTAGACCGTGTAGTTGGGCCTGTGTGGTTGTTCATTTTCATGGAATTAGTACTCCTTCTAGGCCATGTATGTGGGTTTACACTAACCTTCTCGAACTCAGGTTGGGTATGCATAAGACCTTATGGGTGAACCACCTGGGTGAATCATACTAAACATATTGTTAGGGGTTGCACCCCCACCCCCCCCCCAACCCCACCCCTGATCGAGATCACTTTTGAATTGAAATCTAAGACTCTTCAATGCCATCATGGACCCCCAAGAATTATTTAGAGTCTCACCATAAACTTTATGTCACTTATCAATGACATTTTAGGTCACAAGAAATAGAAATAAAATATAATTCTTATATTGTAATATGGATATATTTATACTCAAACATGACATTTGGTGTCTATGTGAGGATCACAATATTAATTCTATAGAAAAGTGCATAGGAAAAATATCATGGTGTTAATAAAATGCCCCCAATAGAATTAGATTGATTCAGGAGGAAAAATAATCTTGTTATATTGGTAACGGTTGGTTACATTAACACATTTCAGCATCATTTTTGTGTTTTGGATCTACATTAATTGTATTCCCTAGTTTTTTCTTATAACACGGGGCCTAGAAAGCATAATTCAACTATATACAGGTTTTTATGGATAACCATACAAACATTGCAACTTTTAGTTAATTTCCAAAATGTTTGCATAAGCTCAATAAGATTTAAGACTCAGTGGATTAGGCATGTATTTTTCTTAGGCTTCCCTTTATGAGTTATCATCCTAAAAAGATTTATGCCAAATTAATTTCATTGCTCATTTTTCCCTAAATCACAAAGAGTGATGTTCTAGCATGAAAAGACTCTACTCTTTTCCAGAGTTCTCTTTGCGGGTTTTCAATCTGGTGAGTATTCTGTCTCTATTCATAGGTAGTTTAAAGACTTGAATGTTGGACTGTTGGGGATGGTGTTTCTAGTCAAAAAAATTTGACCACAAATTTTTAAATGATAACCAAAAGGGTCATGATAGATAAAAATTTTCCGAAGTTTTTTAGACACCCCCATGGAAAATATTAAGACATGGTTTTTTTTGGTTTCTGAGTCTAAAATGTGATACTCATGAAAAGGGGATTCATCACCTGAGTATGAAGTTACCAATGGTTCAAAATCATATTTTTTGGGCTATTTTATTAAAATCCAACTAGGTAATGTTATATCATTGTCATATTATGGTGTCCTTAGGCTAATAGACCATTTGTTTGGAAACCTTTTCAAATCCAACTCGGGTGTATTACAACATAGTCTTATAAAGGAGATCCTTGGAATTATAACATTATATTTCTCATATAAAAATGAATTATATGGAGATTAAAATTTATAAATACCATGAAACACTGTTTTCCCATGGGAATATGTATGAGAATGAAGAGAGCATCTGTAATAGAATTTTCCATGAATGTAGAGACCACACATTCATGGATTTGGCTGTGAAAATGAGGGTTTATTTTGTCATATGATCGACCTTAGAGAAGTAGAAGGAACCTTTATAAAAATGTTTAACACATAATGTGGTTAAATTTTATTCATCAAGGACATAATTATTTGTAGTTTGATGTCAGGTAGCAAAAAAATTGGGGGGAAATATAATTTATGGTTTTAAACTTTGATATAAATGTTAATGACTCTCCAATTCATGGTAATCGGACTCATGATGCATTACCATTTTCATGTATTAGCATGTGAACTATTTTATGATATAATATAGGGATCTCTAGATCCAATGTGTGGTATTAGACAAGGGGACCATTTTCATATATGAGGTATCTCCTGAGGGTGACGTACCAGTGGTTAACAAACCTATTATAAGGGATATTTTATGTAAATCCCATTGGGGTGAATTATATCATAGTCATATAGTGGTATCCTTAGACTGATAGATCCATTTTGTTTGAAACTTATGAAAATCCAAATAGTGAATGTTACAAAATATTATAGTAAAGGATCTATCAGGAATTTTGACAATTTATTTCTCATGGGCGAAGGATGTTTATATAGATTAGGATTTCCTTGGGCATAGTATTTTGCTTGTGGAAGGAAAGTACTAGAATATAGGAGAATCAGTAGAATTAAATATTAAAATAAATTTAAGGAAATATATTCCCTTACACTTGTCTTGTCCATTTATGGAAAATTTGATGCTTTTATTTTAACGTCATATGACTAGGAGCATAAAATTATGGAAACATTAGACGATATGTGGCTTAATGGACCAAGGTCATTTTTCTATGCTTCAAACACATGAAAGATGAAATTATAAACCATGGTCTTGGGGGTTCCTAGTTCAGGAGAAATATTATGGGTAAAACAAGTGGGATAACCATAAAATGATTCAAATAATTTCATCAATCATATTTTCATAAATTATTAGAAGGGAAGAATAGGATTCTCCCAAGAGTGAAGTTACTGGTAGTTGATGAACATGTTATAGGGGATGTTTTATGAAAACCAAACCACCGAATGTTAAAATATTGTCATATAATGGAATCCTTTGACTAAAATTCCTTGAAACTTTATGAATGACATATGAAAATTGAACTGATGTGTATTACATCCTATTTAAGAAAATGATCTTGTAGGTATCACACATTCTACAAGCATGATCTGGAGAAATATTATCAAGATCCGAATGTATCCAACGGTAGGGGAATTATGTGTGGAAGGGGTATGACCCAGTATAGAGGAATATTTTAGGTCGATGATGGAAATAAGTTGTTGATTCCCAAGCATATATTTGAGTCTTATGTAAAAAGGGAAATCTCTATTTTCTTGGTGGTCCACATATTGAAGGGACCTAGACTAAGTTCTTCTATGTTGTTTTTTGTTTCCATGTAGGAGAGGGTAATTTTTATTTACACTCTAGCTAGGTCTATGAAATATGGCCTAAGTTTGACTACATAATATACTGGAATGAGAACCAATCCATATATAGTTCTTGAGGTACCATGTAGTTTAAAGATATGTGATGAGGACCTCATTCATGAAGTTTAAACTCATGTGGTAATGAATTTATTCATGTAGTTAAATGTCTTGTGCTAAGGACATTATCCATGTATTTTAATATCATGCAGTAGGGATGTTTATGGCTTGGTGTAAAAAAAAGATCTTGCAGCTAGACCATTGTATATAACCTTGTTGTCACTACATATCGTGTTGGATCACTAATCAAGAAACACATATATTTAAAAATAGATGCCCCTTCCCCACACTGATCAAATTCATGTGTTGAGGATAAAAGGTGTATGTTCTAAAATGGTCTTATCTATAGGGCAGGAACCCATATTAGACCTTATTCTATAGATCTAACTCATACATAAGTGAGTGGTAGAATTTCCATTATTATCTTACAGTTGGGATTAAGATTTAAGATTCGTAATTCACTATGTATCTCATTAGAACGAGAATATAGTTACATGTTGTTCTGGAGATTCCATGATATTTGATAGCATGATATGATAATAAAGATAAGAAATTGTGAAAGGCAAAAAATATTTTAGTTTTTCCAAAGAATAGAAATTTGGGTCTCAGTGCATTTCTCATTGGGATAAGAATCATGCTGCGTGTAGTTTATAAAGAAATGATATAGTTAATTTTATTTCAAAGCGGGAAGTTGGTGTGAATTTATGTAATTGTATCCAGGATCATGATATTCCTAATATGAATGGATATTCCATACTCATAAAGAATATTATTTTACTAAATCTCATATTCCCATCTGATCTATGATTAGGTTGATAATCAAGGAGTGATAAATGTTTCTTCCAAAACAAAAATGAAACACAAGGAAAAAATATGGTAATTTGGGTTCATGTACTGGCTAGGATAGGAGGAATGATCTGACCATTACTATGTAACTCACTGTGAGATGAATCATTCCACTCATAGTTATTATAAAATTCCTTGTGCAGTTCTGACCCATGCATGTTGAAAGGGAATATTTATAATTTTTTATCGCTAGGACGAGGCTAATAAATTCATGCATCACTATGAAATCTCATTGTGGGGAGAATTAATCCATGGGTAGTTCATAAATAATAGTTTAGTATAACAATGTGTGACAAGTTCATAGGTCCCACAGTTAAATGACTTATTATAAAAATGTTATCCATGAATTTTAACATCATCTGGTATGGTAGATGGAGATGAATTTTCATGTCATGCACTGGGGACCCTTTTGATTTTCATGTGAAAAAGGAAGTGATTTTTTGGATTGACCATGGGATAGGAACCAAGAGGAAATATATATTACAATGGAATTATAATCAATCTATACAGATTTCATAGAAATATCTCCCAACATCAATGAAGATTCATTATATAGGATAAGTGGTGTATAATGTTTTCCATAATTATGGATTGGACCAAGATATAAGTTCGATAAGACATGATGTATATCATTGGGATGAGAATCCATGATTAGTCCTTGAAAGGCTCCCAATGAATGATTAAATATTACACAAGTGAAAATGGAATATTTTTTTCTATGGGTGGACCAGATATATGAGATTCCGGAATTGCTATGTATCTCATTAGAATAAAAATCAAGCCAGACATTTTTCATGAAAGGTTCTCTATGCTAGTCAAATATTTACACAGGTAAAATGTTCTATATATTTTTCGATGCAGGTAGACCAGGGATCGGATATTCTGGCACCACTAAATGTCTCATCATAATGAGAATAAATCCAAATGATGTTTTTCTAATGGATCCCTATGTAGGTCATACTCTTACTTTTTGTGTGAAGGATTTTGTTTGTTTTTTGGGTCTAGACTCGAGAGAAGAGATCTGGGCATCACAACATATCTCATTTAAAGGAGAATCAAGCCCCATATTGTTCATGAAGAGATCCTTTTTCATTTCATATTAATACATAAGTGGAAGGTAACTATTTATTATATGTGCGTGAACCTAATATAGGGTATCAAAGTGTCACTACGTATCACATTAGAATGATAGTCAGGAAATATGTATTTTTAGATGAATCATGTAGTTCATCATCATGAAATGTGGAAATTTTTCATTATGTTTAACTTGTTTTATTATGTTCATGGCAATGTTTATATTTATACAAATAATTGAGTTTGAAGTACCACTATTGGGTGGAACAAATTTTAATAGGGTTAGAACATGAGAGATTCTAGTTCTTTTAACCTCTTGTCTGGATAATAAGGCATCTTGACCCAATGGGGGATAGATGGATTTGATTGGGATTTAAACCTATGATGGAATCCTAGATCTAAGGGACCAGGATGAGTATATCAGATTGTTTTATTTCAATGGTTGATTATTGTTGAATGATTTGGATGTTAACCACTTATAATAACATTATATAGTAAAGTAACATGGTTTCATGCACTTATGGATCATATGATTAGGACCATTAGTCATTTAGATTATCATCTTGTCACAATGATGTTAATTCTATGAAGTTTTCAATCGTACAACACCGAATATATGTCATGATTTTAAGGTCGGTATACAATGACCAACAACACAATTTAACACCTTACCACTTGGAATATATACTATGTAATTTAAATTCATATAGAAAGAGAGTTAGAGCATGATATGTAGTCTAACTTCATATATCTATGATGTATTTCATGTGATTAAAAGTAATATTACATTAGGAATATTTCATCGATATGGGTTTTAATGATCTCCCCATCCATTGAGATTAATGAATAACTTCCACTATAGTGGACCTTATGTATGGAGTATGTTAACCCCCCCTCCCCCCCCCCTTATTATAGATTTTGAGCCTCATATCCTAGTATCATCATAGTTTTGAGTACTAATACATGGTTATATTGATGTAATTAATGGAGTTTGACCTTTTTGTAAATGTCTCCCCCTACCCGGTTTTGAGAGACATCTATGTGTTGGATGGTGTAAAATAATTTCACATCAATCAACTATAATTTAACTATTCTATTTTGGGATCTCTCATCTATAGAAAGTTGATCGCATATGAAAATATGAATTTAGGAAAGTGGAAATTTGATGTTTCTAACTAATTATGTTCCATACACTAGTAAATACGGGGTTAACCATGTTATAGTATGGGTTGTAGTCGGATTAGGCCAAAAGAAGTGCAAGATATTTTTAGGCCTTGAATTTTTATCTCTGTCAATAATTTTTAGCAGCATGTTTGATATGGTCACATTAAATGCCATTATCTGTACATTACTCATTGTGGGACATCTAGATAAATGATTGTACTTTATACTGTAATCTTGATACAGATTTTACACCATATTGAAAGAGAAATTGGTTCCATTTTTCACTAGTATTTTGTGAGGGACACTAAATATGGTGATGAGAATTGATTTTTTGAACCAGACAATAATTTTGGCCCCAAATTCCTTGATGAGTACTTCCTGAGACCATTTTGATAATAAATTGATTATAGTTAAGATTAATATGAACTTATGGTCATAGATAGAAGTTATACCCCTACAACATCCATTACCCATATAGCGAATGGATAGGATTATGTGGTTGTATGTAGAAACTATATGGGTTTATGGATGAAATTGGTATTCACATGGAATGATTGATGCTTATGGGTGATATTTGTGTAATCAGGTGTCATAGTGGGCTAGTAGTATCCAACCATTCAAATTTGGTTGGAATGATTAAACTTGAACTGGTGGGAATAGTATTCCAAGTGTATTTCTTTCATTATTGTAGCAGTATATTATCATTTAATACATTTTTAAGGACTCGATAAATTTTTTGTTTTTAGAGGGCATTATGGTTATTTATGTCATCTTAAGGAGTAATTTTGATTTTCTTCCATCAGATTTTCTCTTATTTAGCTCTATCCAAAAGATGGATTCAATCATGGCAATGATGCATGATTGGATTAATCCACCCACTAGTATGGGCATATAGCTCATTTATGGGATTGATTTCACTACTCTCGTCCATCCAGATATGAACAAAAGGTGAGACAATTTGTGGATGGGAAATGTTGATAACAATTTCCTCCTTGTTCGGATCCGCCAATGTTTTAAAGACATTTTACAAAGAATATTCCAATGAATTTTTTTATCAAAGGATTTGATTCAATGTTTTTTCTATGGGTAATTCTACCATCTACCCTTGTTCATAGTAAACTAGGGTAACTAACTCTCCTCTTCTAATTGCATAATATTCATTGATATTATGGATTTCTAACCCTAAGTTTCCACTCACCTAGAAGTGTTCTACTAGTGCTTAGAGAACCTATTTCTAGCTTTAAATGAGTTACTAGTGTTATTCCACGTTATTTTTGTAGCCCTATACTATAAGGAAGTATTTCTGAATGATATTTTTATCCTAATAGAAAATTACAATCACTAAACTAATGTTATTGAGCTTTGGGTCTTCCATTACCCCCGCCCCCTCCTAGAATCATAGATGAGTCATAAAAATACATATCCAATGTTTAGGGGAATCCATGATTAGAGAATAACACTTAATATGTAAATAAAATATTTTATAATGTTATTCCTACTAACAGGTGTTCTATAATGAATTCTACCATGTCCTAGAATTTAATGGATTTATGAGGTGCAATTTTTTTATCAAACTACTAAAAAATAACTTCGCACTTTTCTAGTATTCCTATTAACATATGAAAAGTAAGGATTTATTTGAGTGGGTTATTTCAAGAGACCAATTATACCTCATGATAATGTAAGTAGTTCCTTGGAATATGAATAATCAAGAATAATGATAATCATATTTTCTTAATATTTGAATTACTAGTCTTAGCATAAAACATGGTTTGGCTAAGATAATGAAAGTGTTTTTCATTACCAACATCATTATTTATCACTATGAAGTTTCCCAATGATAATTCTAGGTCTGTATCATATTGAATTATTGATTTTACCTCAACAGTTGGAATTAATATTGGTGCGTTCAAGTGGTACTTATTGAGAATTTCAATTTCCTCAAGTCAATCAATGATCAACAAATATGTGACTCCATTTTTCATTAGTCTAGTGATGTTAAAATAATTTCATTCAATATTGGATATGAAGCGTTATATATAATCCATGTTTCTTTATTTTCTTCTCCACTCATTCAGGTTTCATGTATGTGACATGATAAGGATATGTTTTTTTTCTCAGGGAAAACATAGATATTACGATCACGAAAGATGATGCTAAGATACATTCTAAAGGTTTACTCAAAAGAATATTTTAAGGGTTTCATCATCAACCTATGTTGTCGTATCTTTTTTAAGATATATTATAGGTCATCTGTGTTATTATAATTCCATCAGTACACAACCACTATATCATTAAAATAGTATTTGACAAACTACCAAAATAAGGGTTTAAAGATGTGATGAATATAATGTTGGTAAGTAGAACCAGCATTATTCAATCCAAATGGAATATACTTATATAAAAAACTCCATGGGAGGACTGATCATAGTGGAATATTAATCATCTAGTCCTATACAAATTTGGTTGTACCCTGAATATCAATCCAAGAAGGAGAGGTCCTGATAAACAGCTATTGCATCGATAAAGAGTTTGATGATTGGAAATGGGAATTAATCATTCAGACAATGATAATTGATATCTCTAAAGTCATTATAGTATCTATTTTTTCCAATTTTATTCTCTTTTAGGATAATAGTGGCTATCCATTTTGAGTAATGCACTTCCCTAATAAGGTCTTCTATAATGATCTTAGCTACCTTGGCCTCAAATTTAGAGGCATGAGTCGGATGTTCCATGACTACTTATTTGTTCCCCAATGATATGCTAGAAAACCCCATTGATGGGTGACCACTACGGGATCATGGTTATGAATATCTATGTATTTACAATAAAAAACCTATATTAGTTTCATGAAATTAGTATATGTCTACTATTCTTTTGAATTAATGGTCGCACTGATCAGAGTGGGACAGGGATATTCATCAGTACCCTGGTTTATTTCCTTGATTTCATCTGTAGTGGTGGAGATGGCTTCCATAAATACTATAGGAGAATACCTAATTTCCTCCTCTTCCTCATCTTCCACATTCCATACATATTCTATATTTTCATGATAATTAGGAATTGAATCAAGATTTTCAAAGGTAGGGGAGGAGTAATCCACTAGATATATAGAGGAAAACGAAACCTTTTATGGATTGCTTAATGGTGTGGGGAATTCTTGAATATCTAAAGGGGATACAAGATGACTTATGATTTTCATACAATGATGTAATATATTTTTTACATGAATATTCATTAAGTTACTAAAAACATTCTAGAGAACTGTAATAGTTTATGCATTTTGAAAAATGGAACAAAAACATGTAGTTCGGTGAAAGATTTTCAATGTTTCCTCATAGGATAATCTCCTTTAGTAACCCTACTTAAAACCATTAATTTAAACCAATTGAAAGGAATCATAAAAAAGGTGTGACCTCAGATTCTCTATAATTTTAAACATGACTGATATTAATTTATTATCATATGAAATAATAAGATAATAAATATAGGTATGTGGTAATGAGTAAAGTTCATACCCATCCTATCATGGATCCTAAACATGTGTCTTGTAATAAAACATTATAATTTTAAAATACATGAATCATAACAATTAAAATTCATTATAAATTAAAAATAAGACATAAGTTCAAATCATATCTATGTTTTAGAACATCATAAGCATAGAAAATATTTTCATGTGTCATGGTTAGAAACCAAGACTCTTGAATCATGCCTCTCGCCTATTTCCCTTATCGGATCAGGTATATCAACTTGATTGTCACCACAAATCGAGCACATCGACCTGTTTCCCTTAACTATCATAAGAGTAATAATTGAATACCCAAATAATTGGAGAGAGATATGTGTCCCACCTATCACTTAATGAAAAGAATTTATTTTCTTCACATAAACATAAATCATTAATCACGTCAAAATCCATGAAATGAAATTAGTTTCTTAAACATGATTCAATCATATAAAACCAATTTAAAAGAAAAGATTTTCATAAATATCATTCCATATCAAACATAAACCATTAATAAAAAGAATAAAAAATTATTGACTAATATATTCAAAAAAACATAATTAAAACCATATAATTTTGACTTAGATGGAAAATAATTTTGAGATATCAGTTGAAAAAAATTCATCAGGAAAATATCAATTCTAATTTGAAGACAAAATTCATAAATTGACAATAAATTTTAAAATGAAACAACTTATTGGAACATATATCATGAAATTTGTAATCAAAACTTATATTAGTTATGTTTTAATGAAGGATGAATGTTCTGTTCATGCAATAAGATTTAGAAAAATCTTTCAATTCATAATTTTTCTGTAAAAAGTCACGAAGTACCTATTCTAGGAAAATGAAAAAAAGATATAATTAGAAAAGTGTTGTAAAATGAAAAGTATAGTAAAAATGACATTAAACATCCATAATAGAATATTAAAATCATTTTTTAAATCATTTTTAGAAATCATGGACAATAAAGGTAAATATTCATTGATGGATACTTAAAACAAAAAATCCCAAATATTGATGAGACTAAGAAATAATTACACATCAATTTATAATTAGTAAAATCATATACCACATGAAATAAATTAAATTATATGGATATTAAAATACCATAATATTCATGATATGACTCATCAAATACATTCATAGGGATTATATACATCACATATAAGAAACAACTAGTGTATAAGGTATGGATCCCATATAAATAAATGTGATAATAAAATCCCTTACATATTGGGTATCTATTGAAATGTAAACCCAAGGAAAGGGATATCATAAAATTAATATGTAAATACCTATAAAATAAATCATAAGTATCATATAATACATTCATGTGAAGTATATACCCCACGAAAACAAAACGAGTGGTGAATATGGAAAACATCTCACAGAAAAAAAAACTGAGACTACAAATCCACTTACTTTAGATTTGATTTTCTTTGTTAGTATCTGGAACTATTGTATAATGGATTATTGAATGTTATTAACATATTAATAAACCATATTAAAATTTATTATTTCATATATGATCCTTTTATATTATCTTATTAACTTTTTGTTAATAATATTTCAATATTATAATTTCAGGTGATAATAATTTTTTGTCTTATGCATGCTTTGTCTTATAAGTCCAAGTTCCTAGGCATAGGATTTTATAATTACATATAAAAAATTATATTAAGGGAATATATAACATATTTATTCATTAAATTCTTTTATAAAAATATTATTTAATGTTTATCGTGGATAATAAATTTCATCGCGTCATGGAGATGGTAGGTCGTACATACACAAAAGCGATGGTATCATTCCCTTAATTATTTAATGGTAAGGAAGTGGTTGGTAAATAAATTATTATAGAATAAATATTATTTTATAATTATCATACATATATATTATTTCAATGATTATATCCATCCATGTAAAGGGGTGTTGAATAACAGATTACACTACACTGTGGAGATGGTATGGCATACGTATGCACGCATGATGATTTCAGATTTCATAGGATTTACAATTAGTGGAATATGGTTGTTGCACAATCCTAAAAACATATCAGAGTATAGTTGATACATTATTTATTAATTTATAATGAAAACAAAATATTAATATTAGGTATAAGAAGAATCAATCTTGAACTAGTCTGTCAGGTTGATTACCTCTCCCTTGGCAAACTTCATTTAGATCTCCTCATAGGGAAACAAGGGTTGGTCTATTGAGAAGAAAAAATCTCTAGTATGTGTGTAGGAATTTTATTGAAGTAAATTGGTTTGGGTTGGTCACGATAAAATCCCCAATGTGTTGTGATGAATTTAGGGAGGAGGTACACTTTTATAATTGAGGTTCAGGGCACTTTTTGAAACTCTAAAAATGTAAATTAATATTAATTTATTTTCAATTTAAAATGGCTCCAAATAGATTTATATTTAAATATTATGGGTTTGTGTCAAAATTAATTAATCAAATGAAAATTTGAAATTTATTTATTATTTCTTTAGTCCTTGTCTTTTTTTTACCCTTTTTAACCCCGTTAACAATTATCATGAAGTTTTGTAATTTATACATTTAGGGTTATTATAAATAATTTACAATATAAAACAATAAATAAATGAATAATTAATTACATTTTTATACTTACTCAAATGATCAGTTTTAATTGTATATTTTTCAGAATTTTATTTCATTTAATAAAATATCATTTACTTCTATGTATCATTATTGTCAATTTTGACAATATTAATTATTTTTATTTTTACAAATATCAAAAAAAAATATCATCCAAAAAAACTCTATTAGATCATCACTATAATCAAAATATAATCCATAAAATTCTTAAATGACATTAATTATATTATATTTATTTATTTTAATATTTTTAATATCATATACTTGATATTTCCATAAATTAAATCATTTATTTCATCATCATTGTATATAACCTTAATGTAATTTTATATTTCAAAAAAATTAAAAATAAAATAACATAATATAGAATGATATTTTAGATTCAAAATAACTATTTATAGTTGAATATATCCCATATAGTACCCCATATTAAAAATTTTATTATTATAAAAAACATGAGTATGCTTTTTTTGACGTTTCCTTAAATAAATATTATAAATTTCATACACTCATCCATGTGGCATAAAAATTTTATTATATTGGCCCAAGGATTCTTTTGGTTAATAACCACTCCTACAAATAAATTAGGACATGTTTTCAGTAATTCTATATTATAATATTTACCCTAAACTACCCTGTTTGCCTTTTAATAGGATAATAAAAAATTACAAAAATTGCAATTAATAATGTTATAAAAATAAAAGGAACCTAATTACCTGATTTCGTCCCACTGATTAGAAATATGAAATACATTATTATAAATTTAAAATACATTTTTTTTATTAATTTGGAGTTAATCCCATTAACGGAACGGTATAACGTGTTTTTAATGTGAACATGTTCAAATAATAGAAATTTAATTATATCCAAATTCATTGTAAAACATATTTCAATGACCTTAATTAGTTTAAATTATTAAAAATTTATCTAATTATACATTTAAACCATTCAATTATTTTAATTAACATTATAAAAAATTATGATGAAATACATGTCAATTAAAATGTGTTTTTTCACTATTAATCAAAACATGAATCTTATCGGAAAAATAAAAAAACACAAAAAACGTAATTTTATTCCCAATTAAATAGAATATTATTATATTTTAAAATACAATTTATAAAATTTTAAAAAGCTAAATTTAAGTAGTTTAATCTTCGAAAGGAAGAACAACTACCTTTTTAGAAAAATACATCCTTTATGCATAAAAATAGATTTTTTCTTGTAACATATATAGAAAACACATAGGATGAATTTTAAACAATAAATTTAATAATATATATATTATTATTAATTTAATAAGTGTTATTTTATATCTATTGGTATAAAATACACTTGATCACATTTAAATAGTTTTTAGGAAAAAAATCATTTAAAAAAATATTACATTCTTTAAAAATAAATCGGTTAATGAATTATATATACATGTCTAAACCATAATTTAAAATTTAGATACTTATATTTATACCTACCATTATAACATTAATTTTATAGTTTTCATGTTTAACTAATAACAAATTTATGTTTTTTAAAAACTCATTCTTGTGTGTAACGCAAGATAAGACGGTATAGCATATAACAAAATTTAATCTCACTACAGCGTATAATAGAATATATCAAGGAAAAAAATATAACTTATGGAAATATTGTGGTGTCAAATTATACCCCCCACCAAAAATATAAATATCCATTGAAATTGGTATGGGTTATCAAATGTTTAATACTTTGGTTTCTTTTATAATAATCTACATCATAAAAATGATTACTAAAACATCCAATTAAAATAGAATGTTAGAAACATAATTATTACCCAAGGTAACTCATCACTATGTTTCCACATAGAAGAACATAGGTGGAATGTGATAAAATTGAAATTGAATAAAATTTTAAGTAATCAAAGAGCTTGATAAAGATCACTAATCACAAGAAAGTGGGTAATCCAGAGAAAGTAAACAATCACAAAACCATAGAATGAAGAAACATGAAATAGGTCATCAATATCATAAAAATTATTATAATAAATCAAAATTTTATTTCAAGACCACATTTTATTAAATTTAATCAGTTTTCGTGAATACATATACTTACTTGATTTTAGCACAGTCTCCACTTTTCGTGTGCCTCGATCAATTTCCATATGATCTCGTATTCAATTAAATGATGATGAATTTTTCATTATTGAATCTTTAATAGATCTTGATATCTATATATAGAATTATTAGTCATTCCACCTGTCTTTATCACAAAAAATTAATTATCACATGTAATAAAATATGCATATATTAACAAATTTTGAGATAATACTTTAATCTCACAAACATCTTCTGAATATTAACAGAAAAATACCATAAATATATAACCATGAAATCCTTTTGAATTTTGAAAATACAAAACATAATAAAAAATTTCAATAAATCAATATAACATTTATCCCCCATATATAACAATGTATCTCTTGGTGTCTATACTCATAACTTGTAAATACCTTCATCATGTATTCTCTTAAAAAATAGTAATAACAAGAATTTCCATACATCCTTATTAAAAACATTTATGTTCCCATATAATAATTCTTATTGGATATATTCCATAAGTCCAAAAAGTTTTAAAAATATTCCATAATATGATAACCCACTTTTTAAAAAATCCATAAGTAGTTTCAATGTTACCATTATCATCAAATTTACTTATTCGTATACAAAATATCATTATCCCAATAGAACTATCTTAACATAAGGAAAATGTTAAGTTTAATCATTCAAATAATCATTTTTTCTTAATAAATATCAACTTACATCCTCAATCACATTTCATGGTTATGTGTACCAATCAACATATATTTTCAAACACATAAGGAATAATATAGTTGAACAATCCATATATGTTTAATTATTCCATAAAACCATAAAATTACTCCTACAACATTATTATTTATATCAAATATATTAACATAAAATCATTCCACTATCTTCTTAAAAAATTTAACCAAAATTCATCTTTTAATTCATTAACACTTCTTTCATATCATATTTCACTCATAATCTCTTCATTATCATCAATAAAACCATTACTCATATGACCTTACTGATTCTCTTCATGCGATTTCCCCCTAGAGAATAAATTTTCATAATTCCCATACATTCAACATTTAAAACTTCTAATTATAACTAATTCCATAGGATTACCATTATCCTTGTAAATTGTTTTAACTAAAAATTTTCCTTTGCAATTTTGTAACATCTCAAGTTTCTACGGTAAATTTCCCTTTGAATAAATCAATAGTGTGTGTTGTATGCAACTTCACGTTCTAACGCACCACAAAAAATCAAACTAATCGGTATGAATTGTAATACCCACTTTTTCAAATTTTATAAATTTTATTTTTCAAAATGAAATTCATTTTTGTATTTGGAATATCGAAATTAGCTTTGGGTGAATTTTTGATATTTCTCTGAAAACTTTCAATTTTTGATTAATAGTGAAAAACATAGAGTTATAGTTTAAAACTAATTTTTTAATTAACTAATTATTTATATTATTTAAATTTATTTTATGTCAAAATAGATACATAATACCTATATAATTTCAATGTAATTCATTGAAGTTAGTTTATAATAATTTTAGATATATAAAAATTTTATTGAACTTGTTTACCATCTTTTACCCACCTACTAGGAGTATTTGAAAATTTTACATAAACTTTTACCACTACTATGAGTTGAATTTCAAAAATCAGAGAGACATGGTTGATTTCAGTAAGTAAAATGGGGTCCAATAAGATGAAAATAATTTTTTGGTAAATAGTATCTTTTTTCTTTTATTTAACATGGTTAAAAGTAAATAGGGTAATTAAAAGTAAAAATGATATTAATATTATTACCCTAACACATGTCCTAATTCTATTGTATAATTATTATTCGACCAAAACCTAACTTTTGAATAAAATATGATCCTTTAGGTCCACTTGGATTAGATTATGACATTTATTATTATTTAATTTAAAGATGAGTTAAAAGTGTTAAATTCATGTTTTTATAACTAAATCATTATTAATATAGGTTTAAACCCAATATAAATTCGACTATAAATATTCATTATAAAGATAAAAATATTTCATACATAATAGTATTTTATTTATAATTTTTAGACATGAAATAATTTAATTTATTTATGACACAATGATGATTATGTAATTTCCTTATTAATGAAATATTAACATAATTGATATTATAAATACCCAAATAAATGTAATTTGAGACTTTATATAGATTAAAATAATTTATTATGTTAATATGACATGTTATGGTTGATAAGATAATTTTTTTCGAATTTATAATGCTGTTATTAATTTATCAAAAAATATTACCAAATAGTGCCAAAATTGACATAAAAACGTTTTTAAAACAAATATTATATTATTAATTGATATATTATTCTTAAAAATATAAGGTTCACCCAAATGACTTATATAATGTTATATATATTAATAATGAACCTCTTGGGGTTCTATTGTAATTTTATAGTATGTTTATTAACCATATAGTATAAAAATACAAAGTTACATGGTATATGTCAAACTATTTAACTAAGAGCTAAAGCTAAACGATAAGGTTAAAATGGTGACCAAAACCTATCTAACACATCTTGGTTGATTGGATTTAGACCCATGGACACCTTATCTTCGAAAGAAACCAATTTTTATCCATTAAAACCGAATATGAATTTATTATAAAATAATATTTGTAGCTTTTCCTAAAGTGATCCACACCCCTCTTGTAAAAGGGCACCTCCCCTTATCTCTAATTCAATCCTCCCAAGATTTTTTTCTCGGACAAACGATGCCCAAATATCCTCTAATATGTCCTCACTTGATCATAGTGGCCTTAATTTAGTCATAAACCCATACTAAGGAGCCCGTTTGATCAAATCAAAATGAATAACCCGAAGAAGAGGTAAATATTTCGTCACCTCTTTCAAGTTCCTTTCTTCTTCCACTTCCTCTTTCTTTATTGTTTTCATTATAAAATAATAACTCTAGTATATTATATATAATATGATGTTATTATAAATATGGTACAACCATATTTATTATTCTATCCATCCCTTGAATGACATGTCACCATACGTGCGTACGTACGGTTTACCGTCTCCAGGTCGTGGTGAAATTGTTATTCAATACATTATTATTTGGATTGGTATAATAATGATGTTTAATATATGTATATAATAAATATAACATGATAATTATTATTTATATATGATATACCATACAATTATATATTATTTTAGTGTCAAAAGATTGATATTGTCGCTCAAGCGTACGTACGGATTATCGTCTCCACAAACGCGATGAGATTCATTCCCCGTCGTATCCATTGAAGTCTAATTTTGATTTTATGATTAAAAATAATTTTTAAAGACGTGATATAATTATAGATATGAATAATATAAATCCCATAAATAACAAATATGACTCACATAACAAAGAATATAATGGAAAAAGAATTCGTTAACAACCAAGACGATGATAATACTAAGATATTATTAACAAAGCAATGTTAAAAGATCATATATGATATAATATTAATGTATATGATTCTTGTATAATTTAATAAGAATTATTTCACCATTATAGAGGTGGTTAACCTACCCTCTACCAAGGAAATGTTCATGTTAATGGTTAATTCTACAACATCTTCATTATTCAAGGTTGTTTATATGTAACAATCTACTACGACTTCTATATCATCCACATCTGTGTTTTCCTAAAAATGTATTTCAAAACATTTTCACTACTTTCTATACTATGGGTTTAATTCATTTGTACCTTTATGTGACCTTGTACGTTTTGAAAGGAATCATTCCATCATCTTCCAAACAAGATAATTTTTGACCTTTTCGACAAAATTAAGGTAAGAATGTTTTCTTTAACTTATACGGCGGGTACGGCTACTTTTTGTTGTTTTAACAATGTCAAAGCTTCCCTTAAAATCCTGTAATAATATTTTCAATATAAATGTTTTCTTTTATAATTATATGACTTCTAAATGATTTCAAAATAGAATGAGATATTTATCTAAAAAAGGTTTTGATTTCATCTATGTCAACTTCATTTGATGGATTTTAAGCTTATTTGAAGTTGATTTATTATGATAAAAATCTTCCATATTGAATTGAAGATTTTATGATATGCTTTACTATGGATATGTTATTTTTATACCATTCATGTTTTATGGATAATGTATTTACATTTCATATTCTATTTTTAATACGAATGTTTATATTATGTTTAAACTATTTAATATGACGAATGCATTTGACTTAGTAAGTGACGGGTGGAGCTCGTTATAGCTCCTCAATGAATCAGTAGGTCTCATGAGAAAAACTAGCGTCTTGGAACATGGACTTGAGAAAATATTATTTGTAGTCTTGGCACAAGGCCTTGACTATGTGGTTATGAATGTATGGAATTATGCATTCCATCATTTTCAAAGTGGCTATTGATATTTCATGTAATTATTAGACTAGTAGAATATCCATGTGAGTATGTAAATAGAATTTTTTTGATTTTATCTTTGTCATATTATCCTAAAGTTCAATTTTAAAAGGAATTTTTTTTAGTCTTATACATTTCCGTAAATGTTTATTCTTATTTATGAATGTTTTCTCAATATTGTTAACCTTACTGAAAATATGAGCTCACCCCTTTCTATATTTTATTTTTCTCAGGATACCAAGAAGTATGTTATGACTGACCTACAGGGATAGTCTAGGGGAACTAAGTGTTGTCTATGGAACCAATGTTGTTGTATTTTTCCAGTTTATTATGTAATTTAAACCCTATGAATGTATCTAGTACTTTCAAGGCTACTAAACTAATCGGTCCTTCAAGACTTGATCTTTTGTGATTATGATAATTATATCTAATACTGCACTGACTCTGGGCTTCTGGGGTAGGGGCGTTACAGTTGGTATCAGAGAAAGTTTAGTACTAACCTTGGAAGATAGATTTAGATAAACTCTTATTAGAGCACATTACCCTAAGATATTCTTTGAGGATTAATATAGAATAACATCCTCGAATTTTGGTAAATTATATATTTTGTTTATTTTCTGATCAATACATCCATATTTGGATAGGAGTAGGTAGAGGTGGCTCTTGAATAGATGTACCTACGAGTAAAAACTCCAACAAGGAGTTTCGAGCATGACTTGAGGTATCTTGGTACATGAAAACATGCCTTGTTGCACTCTTGGTTACGACACTCGTGAGGGATATGCTGAGGATAATTCACATTTTCTTTAATAATCATTATAAAGGGTTTATGAGAATATACTTCCTCAAAGAAATCATTTTTTATGATTATGGATTATATCCATAAAATTGTTCTGTTTATGTTAAGTATGTTATAAGTTTGAATTATGTGTTGTGATTTATAAACTAATCTTGAGTATGCCATTCTTTAGAAATGGAACCTTGTGGAAGGAATGGAAATAGTATCAATGCATCCACTCCATGTAAGTATTTCCCTCCTGCTAAAGATAATTATAGTGGAGTTGGTGATACAACTGGTGCTGGTCAGCTTATCACTATACAGGGACAACTCACTAAGGTAATGAATAATAACATTACCTGTATGGAGCACCCTGATTTGCAACGTGGAGGATCAATGTTAGATCACTTCATGAGGCAACTACCACCAACATTAAATGGGGGTATAAATCAACTAGTATCTGAGCAATGGATAAATTCCTTAGAGAAAATATTCCATGTCTTGGGGAGTATTGAAAGGGAAAATTTTGTAATGGAAGTTTATCGCCTCACTAGAGATGTTGATCAATGGTGGTCATTGATTCAAAACACAAAGGAAGATGATGAATTACGAAATATGAAATAGAGGGAGTTTAAAGAAATTTTCTTATAAAAATAATTTCATCAAGAGCATCGAGCTGATATGGAAATACAATTTCTGAGTCTGAGGTAAAAGGAAGATGAGAATGGATCAAATTATGAAGCTAACTTTACAAGGTTATCAAAGCATGCTGCAGATTATATATGTAACCCAAGAAGTAAGATTGATTGTTTCTTTATGGGTTAAAACCATTTCTCCCTCAAGAATTATTCACAAAACACTTCTCTTCGTATGAAGATATTGTCTCATGTGCTATCAAAACAGAAAAATAATTCTCTAAGTCTTATGACTTTAATGCCATGAAATAGAAGAATAGATCTGCAAAAAAATTTGGAAATGGAAATAAGGGGAAGAAGGGAAAAATTGAATATCCATCCTGCCGTAAATGTGGTAAGAAACACCTTGGTACTTGTCTGAAGGGAATGGGTGTCTATTAAAAGTGTGGTGAAAAGGCCACCAAGCTCATGATTGCAAGGGGAAGAAAGAGGCTATTAATGTTGAATGCTACAATTGTAGAGAAAAGGGACATTATTAAAATGAATTTCCTAAGCATCAGGGGAACATACCTCAGAAAAGGCCAAGGGATCTCGGCCATGCTTTTGCTATCACTACTGTTGAGGTTGAACCTCCGAAAGACGTAGTGGAAGGTAATTTTATGGGTTCTTCAATTTTAACCAATGATTTATTTTATTCTAGATTATCACATTGTTTCATATCTTCCGAGTTTTCTAAGAAAATTAGATATTTCCAAATTGATTTAGCAAGGGTGTTGTCAGTAAAAACTTCTAATACAAGTACCATTGCAACTATGTTTTGGAAATGAGTCCCCATTAATGCATATAAACGTTATTTATCTTCTGATCTCATCATCATACCCATGATTTAATTTTTTATAATCCTCGGTATGGATTGGATTTTGGACCATGATGTGGAGATTTATTATAATAATAAAGAGGTTGAAATATTTTATGATGATGATAAAGAACACATTATCTTTAGAGAAGAAATGTCACCACCTAATTCTTATCTAGACCCCCCCCCCCATTAGCTCAACTAAATTAAATTGTTGGGGAGGAAGAGAATGAAATAATTGTGGGTGAAGAAAGGAATTTTCAAATATGGAATTTACCTATTGGGCAGGAATATGTTGATGTATTTCTATAGTATTTACCTGGACATCCTCCAGAATGATAAATTGAGTTTTCCATTTAATTAATTCCTTTTTCAAGGCCCATATTGAAGAGTACTTATATAATGGCCATTGTGAAATTAGTGTAACTAAAGAAACAACAAGAGGAATTAAGTTATAAGGGATTTATTCACCCCAAGTGTTTCCCTATAGGGATCCCCTGTTCATTCTATTAAGAATAAAGACAGATATATGAGGCTGTGCATTGACTAAAGGGAGATCAGTGCTATAACAATAAATAACAAGTATCCTCTACCTCACATTAATGATTTATTTGACCAACTTCATAGAGCTCAATACTTTCCAAAGATTTACATTTGATCTGGATATCATCAGTTGTGTGTGAAGAAGGAAAACATTCCAAAAACATCATTTTGAACTGGTTATGGGCATTATGAGTTTATAGTGATGCATTTTGGATTGACTAATGCACCCTTTGTATTCATGGATCTAATGAATAGAGTTTTCAAGGAATATATTGATGACTTTGTAGTGGTATTTATTGATAATATTTTGGTATAATCTAGAAGCTATGAAGATCATGAAAATCACTTGCGCATTATTATAAAAACTCTTAGAAGACATGAATTATATGGGAAGTTTGGAATGTTTGAATTCTAGCTTCAGGAGATTTATTTTCTTGTTCATATTGTCTCTAAGGATAGAATCTCTGTTGATCCTTCTAAGACCAAGGAAATCTGTGAATGGCCATCACCAACGAGTATAAATGAAGTACTTTCTTTTATTGTTTTACTAGGACATTATCGGTGTTTCATTCAGAATTTTTCTAAATTGTCTAACCCATTAATGAAGCTCACTGGTAAAGGGGTTAAATTTTTTTGGAAAGAAGGGTGAGAATAATGTTTTGAATAATTGAAGAGAATATTAGTAAATTATCTTATCTTGACTCTACCATCAGGGATTGATGGGTTTGTTATTTATATTGATTCATCAATGAAAGGACTTGGTTGTGTCCTTATACAAAATGATAGGGTTATTACCTATGCATCACGACAGATAAACCTTCACGAGAAAAACTATCATACTCATGATCTTGAGTTAGTAGCTCTAATCTTTTCTTTGAAGATATGGATTCATTATCTCTTTGGTGGAAATGTGAGATATATACTGATCACAATAGTTTGAATAATATTTTCTCTCAGAAGGAACTCAACATGAGGCAATGGATATGACTTGAACTACTCAAGTATTATGATTTCACCATACACTACCACCCCGGGAAGGAAAATTAGTTGGAAGATGCTTTGACCAGAAAGGATCATGGTGTTCTTAACAAGATGAGATTTGAAAAGGACCCTATTTACAAAGATCTAGTAATGATGGATATGGGAATAACTATGGGAGGTGAAACATCAAAACTTTTTCAAATGGCTGCCAAAAACTCTTTACTATAAAAGATAAAGAGTTCTCAGAACTATGATTTAGAGTTTCAAAAGATGATTAAAGTTGTGAATGATGGGAGATTTAATGACTTTGTGTAAGAAGATGGAATATTGAAATTTGGGAAGAGAAATTGTGTTCCCGATATACCTGATCTAAAAAGGGAGTTGTTGGATGATTCTCATAGTTCCAATTTCTCTATACAGTCTGGTAGCACTAAGATGTATAAATATTTGAAGTAAAATTTTTGATGGGACAACATGTAGAGGTATATTTCTAATTTTCATTCAAGATGTATTGTTTGTCAACATGTGAAAGCTGGAAGGCAACAGCCTGGAGGAGTCATGCAACAACTTCCAATACCTGAGTGGAAATGGGATAATATTACGATGGACTTTTTCATGGGACTACCAAATAATCCTAGATGGAATGATGCAATATGGGTCATTGTTGATCTTCTAACCAAGTCATCACATTTTCTTTCTATAAGAGAAGATTTACCACTTGAAATTCTAGAAAGATTGTATATTAATGAAGTTTTAAGACTTCATGGAGTACCCCTATCGATTTATTCTGATCGTGATCCACGTTTTACATCAATATTATGGAAAAGTCTTCAGAAATCCCTGGATACTGATATTCATTTGAGCACTACCGACCACTCTCAAACTGATGGACAATCAGAACAGACTATTCAAACCTTAGAAGATATGTTGTGATCTTACTCACTTGACTTTCAAGGTATGTGGGATAAATATTACCTCTGGTAGAATGTTCCAATAACAATAGCTTCCATTGAAGTATTAATATGGCACCATATGAAGCTTTATAGGGAAAGAGATGTTGCACAATAACCTATAGGGATGATGTGGGTGAAAGAAAACTCGTAGGACCATAACTTGTGGAGGGAACGATGGGAAAGGTGAAGGTAATCCAAACCCACATCAAATCAGCTCAATGTAGGTAGAAGAGCTATGACAATAACTGAAGGAAGGATTTTGAATTTTATGTTAGAGATCATTTTTCTTGAAGGTATCTTCATTGAAGGGTGTTATACGTTTCAGTAAGAAGGGAAAATTAAGTCTCAGGTACATCAAACCATTTGAAATTCTAGAACGATTTAGGACTGTGGCATACCATTTGGAAATTCCTCCAAGTCCATCCAAAGTTCATGATGTGTTCTATGTATCACTGTTGAGAAAATACATGTTTTCCCAATGCATGTACTCACCTATGGGGAAATTGAACTGGAACGTGATCTATCTTATTGTGAAGAGCCTCTCAAAATTCATGATACAAGGGAACAAGTGTTGAGAAACCGGAAAACTCGTCTTGTAAAATTTATATGGAGAAACTATAAGATGGAAGAGGAAACATGGGAACCTGAGGAACTCATGATGAAGAACCACCTGAGTCTTTCTATTTAGTAATATCCTAGAAATTTTTAGGGTGAAATTATTTTATGGATGGGAGATTGTAACACCACAAGATTCTACAATATGTTTCCCTTTGAATAATTCAATAGCGTGTGTTATATGCAACTTCGAGTTCTAACACACCACAACCAATCAAACTAGTTGTTATGAATAGTAATACCCACTTTTTGAAATTTTGTAAATTTTATTTTTCAAAATGAACTTCAATTTTGGATTCGTAATATCGAAATTATTTTAGGGTGAATTTTTTGAAACTTTCTAAAAACATTCAATTTTTTATGAATAGTGAAAAACACTAAGTTATAGTTTAAAAATGAATTTTTTTAAAATATTTATTTATTTTGTTTAAATTTATTTTATGTAAAAATAGATACATAATACCCATATAAGTTCAATGAAGTTATTTGATCTTATATAGAAATTTTACATATATAAAAATTTTGTTGTACTTTTTACCATCTTTTACCCTCCTACTAAGAGTATTTGTAAATTTACATAAAACATAATTTTACCACTTTTATGAATTGAATTTAAAAAAATATGAGAGACACAAATGATATCATTAATTAATATGTTGTTTAATTAGATGAAAATAATTTTTGTTGAATAGTAACTTTTTACATTTATTTACCACCGTTAAAAGTAAATAGGGTAATTAAATGTAAAACTGATATTATTATTTCCATAAAGCATTTTCTAATTCTATTGGGTAAGTTTTATTAAACCAAAAACAACCTTATGGATAAAATATGGTCCTTTATGTCCACTTGGATTAGATTATGACATTTATTATTATTTAATTCAAAGAAGAGTTAAAGGTGTTAAATTCAAATTTTTATAACTAAAAATTTTTTAATATAGGGTTAAACACAATATAAATTTGACGATAAATATTAATTAGAAATCTAAAAAGATTTCTTACATTTTGGTATTTTATTTATAATTCTTATACATTACATAATTTAATTTATTTATGACACAATGATGATGAAGTAATTACCTTTGAATGAAATATTACCATAATTGATATTATAAATACCCAAATAAATGTAATCTGAATGTTTTTGTTAATTCCACTAATTTTATAGGTTAATTTTATATGTTAGGGTTGATTAAATAAATTTTTTTGAATTAATAATTCTGTTATAAATTTAGAAAAAACAAAATACTAAATAGTTTCAAAATTGACATAAAAGAGTTTTTAAAACAAATATTATATTATTAATTGATATAATATTCCTAAAAATATAAGGTTCTGAAATATCACTTAGATAAGGTCATATATATTAATAAGAAACCACTTGGGGTTATCTTGGAAGTTTATCGTAATTTTATTAACCATATAATATAAAAATACAAAGATACATGGTAAATGTCAAACTATTTAACTAAGAGTTAAATCTAAATGATAAGGTTAAAATGGTGACCTAAACCTTTCTAAAACATATTGGTTGAGTGTAATTCCACCTATTCCCACTTTATCTTCTAAATAAAATAATTTTTATCTATTATAAACCGAATATGAATTTATTATAAAATAATATTTCTAACTTTTACTAAAGTGACCCTCACCCCTCTTATAAAAGGGAACATCCATTCTCTCTAATTAACTCCTCCCAAGCCTTTTGTCTCCACCAACCTATACCCAAATATCCTATAAACGTTCCTCCCTTAATCCTAGAGGCCTTCCATTAGTCATAAAGCCAACCTAAGGAGCCCTTTTGATTAAATCAAAATGAAGAACCTGAAAAGGAGGTAAAGATTTCATCAACTCTTTCAAGTTCCTTTCTTATTCCACATCCTCTTTATTTATTGTTTCCATTCTAAAATAATAACTCCAGTATCTTCTATATACTATGAGGTTATTATAAATATGGTACAACCATATTCATTATTCTATCAATCCTTTGAATGATATGCCACGATACGTGCGTACATATGGCTTACCGTCTCCACGTCGTGGTGTAATTGTTATTCAATATATTATTATTTGGTTGGGTATAATAATGATGTGTAATTGATGTATATAATAAATATCACATGATAATGATTCATGTATATATGATATAACATCCAATTATATATTATTTTAATATCAAAATAATTATATTTTCGCTCATGTGTACATACGGATTACCGTCTCCACGAACGGGATGAGATTCATTCCCCATCGTATCCATTCAAGGCTAATTTTGATTTGATGATTAAAAATAATTTTTAAAGACATGATATAATTCAGGATATTAATATTATACTTCCCATAAAAACAAATATCACTCACATAATAATTGATATAAAGGAAAACTAAGCTGTTAACACCAGAAACGATGATAATACTAAGATATTGTTAACACAACAATGTTAAAAGATCATATATGATATCATATTAATGTATATAATTTTTGAATAATTCAACAACAATTATTTAACCATTATACAGGAGGTTAACGTACCCTTTACCATGGAAAATTTCAAGTTAATGGTTAATTATACAACCTCTTCATTATTCATGGTTTTTTGTATGTAATTATCTACTGGGACCTCTTTATCATCCACTTCCGTGATTTCCTGCAAATTTACTTCAAAACGTTATTACTATTTAAAAGACTATGGGATAAATTAATTTATAAACATATTTGAACTTATACATTTTTAAAGGATTCTTTCTGTCGTTTTCTAAACAAGTTATTTTATGACCTTTTCGAAAACAAATAAGGTAAGAATGTTTTTTTAACTTATACGGCGGGCAGGTAAGACTATTTTTCTCCGTTTTAACATAGTTGAAGATTAGCTTACAAGATTATAAGAATATTTTCAATATATATTTTTTCTTTTATAATTATGAATTATAAATTATTTCAAAATAGAAATAGATATTTCTCTAAAAAAAGGTTTTGATTTCATCTATGTCAACATCCTTTGATAGATTTTAAGCTTATTTGAAGTTAATTTATTATGATACAAATCTTCCATATTGTATTGATGTTTTTATGATGTGGCTGACTGTGGATGTATTATTTTTATACCACTCATGTTTTATGGATAATTTATTGACATTTAGTTTTCAATTTTTAATACAAATATTTATGCAATTTTTAAACCTTTTTATATGTGGAATGCATTTGACTTAGTAAGTGACGGGTGGAGCTCGCAATAGCTCCTCGATGCACCAGTTGTTCTCATGAGATAAACTAGTGTCTTGGCACAAGTCCTTGAAAAAATCTTATTTGTAGTCTTGGAATAAGGCCTTAACTATGTGGTTATGAATGTTGGGAATTATGCATTCCATCATTTTGAAAGTGGCTATTGATATTGTATATAATTATTAGACTAGTATAATATCATTGTGAGTATGTAAATAGAATTTTTTTTTTGATTTTATCTTATCCATATTATGCTAATGTTCAAGTTTAAAAGGATTTTGATTCAGTCTTATACATTGACTTTAATGTTTATTCTTATTTAAGAAAGTTTATGTTATATTGTTAAACTTACTGAGTATCTGAGCTCACCCCTTTCTATGTTTTATTGTTCCCAGTATGCGAAGAAGTATATTATGACTGACCTACAGGGATAATCTATGGGACCTCAGTGTTGTCTATGGTAACAATTTTGTTTTAGTTTTCCTGTTTATGATGTAATGTAAACCTTATGAAAGTTTCTAGTACATCCAAGGCTACCAAACTAATCGGTCTTTAGAGTCTTGATCTTTTGTGATCATGAAAATGATATGTACAAATGCACCGAATCTGGGCTTCTGGGGTAGGCGAGTTACAATTTCATGATTATTTTCCTTCTTTTCCACACCCAAATCATTCTCCAGTTCCATTGAATAATTATCCTTGATGCCTCATACCCCATTATTTATAATAGGAACCTTGAACATTAATTCCTCTTTATTCTCCAAGAAATTACATTATTCTTTTATTATGTGCATTAGGAAGCGCATAAAATTTGAGATTATTGATCATATAATGAAAATATTGTATGTAATAATATCCAGGATTCTCCTTGCAAATCCCATTAAATATGGTTTCTCAGGAGGATGATCATTCTGTTGTCCATCACCATTAACATGAATTCTCCTCATTATAGCGACTATCTAAAACCCATGATTAATAGTGTAAGAAAAAAATATCATACTTGAAAAACATTGAAATTAAGGTAAAGTAGGTAAAACAGCAATCTATAACACCTTAGGTTTAACATGGGTATTTCATTATTGTTACCAAAACTCTTGGATTTTAATCTATGCATAGACTTATCCTTAGTGACATCCTTATATATAACCTTAAAAATATCTCCAGGGTTCTCACTAGTTTTCTCATCCTAGTGTCCAAAGGTTGAATAATCCTTTTCTGTGATACCAATTACAACTACCTAGGATTTTCACACATAGACATTACATATTTGTATATTAATATACATTACATTGAAAAATACATTCTTGAGGACTATAACAGTTTAGTTCCTTTGAAACATAAAATATAATTTTATGGTATGGTGAACAATATTCAATTTTTCTCACAATGATTTTACCCTTTATTACCATTACATAATAACATAATTCATAACCTATAGAAAGGAAATATAAAATATGGGGTGATCTCAAATTCTCATTATGATTAAACATGAAATATATTAATTTATTATCTTCTGAAATCATAATATAAGAAATATGTGTATATTATCATGATAAAATTTCATACCCATCATGTCATGGATCATGAACATCAGTCATGGCATAAAAAATTATCACTATAAAATATATTTATGATAATAATAAAAATTCATCATAAATTTATTAGAAAAAAATGTTCATATTAGAAATGATTAGGGCATAATCATAAGTATAGAAAATTGTTTCATATGATGAGGTTAACTACCTAGACTATTTTATAGATCCATAAACTATTTCCCTTAATGGATGAATCATATATTATTGGACAATGTCATGGATATAACACATATAAATGTTTCCAATAACAATTTCAAGAGATTTAATTCATTACCCTATCCATTTGGGGGAGATATAAGTCCCACCAATCACCTAATGAAAATAATAAAAATGTGTTCCACATAACCCAAAATCATTCATCACATCAAAACCTATGTAAATAAATGAGTCTCGTTAACATCATTCAGTAATAAGTAACATAATAAAAATAAATGGGTCTCCTAAATATAATTACATCATAAACCTAAATCATTACGAGAAATAGTAAAAATGAGAAAATAGAATCATATACCAAATAAAATAAAAGTAACATAAAATAATGTTATCTTAGATGGAAAATAATTTTGATAGATCACTTGAAAAAACAAATCTTGTGAAAAATATAATTCCTTCATTGAAACTGTATTTTCATCTAAAAATGATGCACTATATTAAAAATAAAAAAATCATTGAATATTACCCAAAAATTTTATAAAGGAAACATCAAATCATTAATTCATCATTTTGGCTTAAAGTTCCATTCATTTAATATATGTTAATAAAACAATCCATTCATAAATTTTATGGAATAATTAAAAAACTACCGCATTTAGAAAAATATAAAAATATTTCATTCAAACCATGTAGTAAATAGTTAAAAATTTGGTGAAACTAACGTTAAAAATCAATATTTTAATAGAAAAATATTAGAAATCATTTTTATAAAACAAGGATATTGATTATTAATATTTCCCAATGTAGAAATAAAATAAAATATTTAAAAATATTGATCAAATTTTGAATGAAATACTCATAAAATACACTCATTGTTAGTATATACACCACCTATAAGAAACTAGTAGTGTATAAGGTATCTGTCCCATAGAAATAAATGTGAGACAAAAATCTGTTACCTATTTGGTAACATTTGAACATTAAACCCCATGAATGAGGGATCATAAAATGAATATTTTAATACCTATAATTTAAATCATATGGATCATATAATACATTAAATTTTATTATATACACCATGAATAAAAATTGAGTGGTGAATATGACATAAGTCAGGCTGAAATAAAATTGAGACTATAAATCCCCTTCCCTTAGACATTATTTCATTTGATCATATATGAAACTCATGTATAATAGGTTATATAATGTTATTAACTTTTTAATGAACTATATTCACACTTTTCTATTTCATAGAACATCCTCTTATATCATCTTATTACACATTTTTTAATAATATTTCATTGCAATTCTTATTTTGGGTGTTACCTACTTCATTTTTCTAGGCATGTCTTATAGTGTAAGTAACAGTTCTTGTACATAGGATATAGTACATTCATATATTGAATTATATTAAAGAAATAGATAATATGGTTATTAATTATATACATTTATATAATCATTATTCAATGGTGGTCATGGATAATGAATCACATCATATTGTGGAGACGGTAGGTTGTATGTACGCATTAGCGATGGTATCAGTCCCTTAAAGATTAAGTGGTAAAAAATGGATGGTATATAATTTCTTACACAATCAATATAATGTTATTATTTTCATATAACTATTATTTCAATCATTATAACCATCCATGTAATAATTGTTGAAAAACAAAATATAACATTACATAGAGACAGTAGGATGTACGTACACATGCATAGTGATTTCATGTTTCATATGATGGATCAATGGTGGAATATTTTTGTTCCATAATCATAAAACATCTCATAATATACCTTATACTATAATTATTAATTTATAATTTAAAACACGTATCAATAGGAAGTATAATAAGATAAAATCTTAAAGGAGTCAGTAAGGACAATTACATCTTCCTTTCCATACATCATTTAGATCTCCTTTAGGGACACTAGGGTTTCTATTTTGAGAATACAAAAAAATTCTAGAATTTGATGAGGAATGTTTAAAATTGAAATTGGAATGTTGTTTTCGATCTAGAAGGATAAATGTGATGTGAATAAGTGAGGGAAGATGTGCCCATTTATAATTGAGGTGAGGGAAACTTTTGGAAACTCCAAAAGTATTAAATTAATATAAATTAATTTTCAATTAAAAATGGATAAAAAATGAATTATTTATAAATTAGAATGATTATGGGTCTAAACCCATTCATTGAATGATAATTATAAAGGTTTTTATTATTTTTTTAATCCTTATATTTTTGTTTCAACACTTAATTAACCCCTTTAACTCATAGTGTGAATTCGTGTAATTTATACATTAAATGTTTGTATAATTACAATGAAATAAAAAAACTAATTAATGTGTAATTTATGAAATTCTATGAGATTCCAAAATATTTTGGATAATTTCTAGAAACTTATAAATTTAAATCATTTAATAGAATATTATTTATTTTAAAATATCATTGATATCAAGTTTAACACTATTCATTATTTGTATATTATAAAAATAACATAAAACATGAAATCTTTAAAAAAATATTAAATTATCTCTAATATGTCAAATTTCTCTATCAAATTATATTATTAAATTAATTATTTAAAATTTTATTTATTTTAATATTTTAAATATAATTTATTTGATATTTCATTTGATTAAACCATTGTTGAATCATTATTGTATAATCCATTAATGTAATTATTTATTTTCCAAAAAGTAAAAATAAATTACGATGATATATAAAAATAATATCTCTAAAATTATTTTATATAGTCAAAAATATCACTTATATAACCCAATATTAAAAAAATTTATAGTTTTGTAAAATAGGAGTACGACATTTTTGACTTTTCATTAATTAAATATTATAAATGTCATACTCAAATCCAAGTGGATTTAAAAGTTTATAATCTTGGATATAGGTTTATTTTGTTCAAAATAACCATAAATTAAAATTATTGAAATTTTTAGTATACTTTAATATTTAAAATATTATTTTTTACCCTTAATTACATGATTTACCTTTTACCGTGTTAATAAAAAATTACAAAATTTACAATTCATATGGTCAAATCAACAAAAGGAACCTATTTATATATTTTTTACTCACTAATTCCAAATATGAAATTTATTTTTCAAAATTTCAAAACACATAAGTTGTAGTAATAAATTGAAAATTAATCCTATTGAATGATTGAAAAAACAGGTTTTTAATGTGATAATGTTCAAAATATTGAAATATTTTTATAGCCAAATTCAATGTGAAATTGGTTTTAAGGTCATAAATTATATTAAATTATAAAAAAATATATCTAAATATAATTTAAAAAGATAAAATAATATAAATTAAATTTATAAGTTAATTTCATGAAAAAATTGTTTTCAATTACAATGTAGTATATTTCACTATTCCTCAAAAGATGAAACATATAATAAAAACACAAAAATTTAAACAAAAGTAAATTTTTATATCCCACATTTGAATAAAAATATTAATTTGTAAAATAGAATTTATAAATGTTTCAAAAACAATATTTAAAATAGGTACTCTATGAAAAGGTGGAAAACAACCTTTTTTGAAAATATACTTATTTTGTGACTAAAAATTGTTTTTTTATTATATCATTTCAATAAAACAAATGGGATGATTTTTAAAAATTATATTGAATGTTATATATATACACACATATATTATTAATATAATTCAATTAGTGTGATTTTTTATCTATTGCTCGAAAACACACTTGTTCACATTTAAGTAGTTTTTCAGAAAGACACTTACTTAAAAATGATTTAAATTAATTTATAATTAATTGTTTAAATAATTATATATAAATTTGTAAAACATAATTTAATAATTTATTTAATCATGTTCATAACATCCATTCTAATGGTTAGGTTATAATTGTCTTCTTTAAATAATTATAAATTGATTTTTTGTAAACTCACAATATTCCGTAAAACACGGTATAATAGGGTATCTCAGGTAATGTAAGATTATATTGTTGTATTATATAACACAATACATCAAAAATAAAAATATAAACTCTATCTCATAAAAACAGGGTGTTACAATCTTCATTTTTCCCAATGATGGGACCACTTCTTCTATCCTAGCTAGCAAAAAAGGGATGTGTTAGAGCTTAGAAGATGGAATGGAAAAAATTCACACTAGGATTCATTACATATTAAATATTTTATAACCTATCTATAACCAATGGGATTTGTTACCATTAAAAACATCACAGAAGTCTTTGTATGTGAGATTGGTTTTCGGGTTGCTCTGTAGATTTGATTGATGGGAAGCACATACTCGATACTGATCTATTTTAATTTATTTTCTAGAATCATTTAAAAACTATTTGGGGAATTTATTTTATCAACATAATCATACATGGACTATTTTTATTCCATATTATATAATCTCACATCAATGTAAAATGACTCACATGATTTGAATTGGGATTTTTCACAAATTAATGACCCAAATTAACCATTGATAAAATATTTGAGGCATTAGTGGCATGAAGAAAGGATAAACACATGACAATGAAGCCCGAGATTTCCTAGAAGAATTTTTAGGTATATATCCTATCTAATAACCTTGAATTATGAGTCATACATGTGATCCTTTAACTGAGTCCTGAGTTTGAGTTTCCCATTAGGCTTTTTCTCATTCTCTTCATAACCCTATGACATCATAGTAGAGGGGGAAAAGTGTGATTCATTGAAACCTAGTCAGAAACGTTTTAGGATTTGAATGAGGTTGAATCCAACGTATTTGTCATTAAAGGCTAATAGGATATCAATTTAATTTATTAGTCATGATATACACAAGGGTCAAATGTGACCACGTATGACAACATCCTCATCCTAGTCTATAAAAGAGATGATTGGGTGCCATTTTTCATTATCATTACCTCGATGATATAGTTCATTAGCAATGAAGTAAACATAAAATTCATAGTGTCATGATAGGGCCTCTATGAGTTCATCATAGGGGTCTTTTGATAGACTCATGGATTGCATGACTAATAACATAGTCGAAACATGGGCTCGTTTTATCACAAAATCAAACTTATCAATTAAGGTTATGCATTTCCCAAAATGGGTAATTCTTTTTTAGGTTATTTAAGATATTATGTACTTGATGTGGATGGGTTGACCCATGAAATAAGAGGTGAAGGTTATTCTTCTATCCATTCTTTTGGGATAATCATCCCAATATTGGCCTCATCATGTATTAGGAACTTAGTTTCTCATATTAGGCCCATTAGATGGATATATCATGAGTTCCGTCAACTTAAGAAGTCTGAGAATGAATAGTATTAGAGTAATGACTTGTAATTTGAAAACATATACCCATATATACTTGACCTTGATGTTCACTTACCCCATTTCCCCAGTCAATTGTGGTAAAAATAGGTTAATAATTATAAAAATAATCTAAGAATGGATCCATTAATTGAATAAATATTAATCTAACCAATGATCAATTACTCATTTTATGGGGATTCTATCTAAGGGATTGAATCTTGTTATACAATTTGGAGGGGTGGTTCACATGCCATTGGTACTATAGGCATGAAGTCAACTAAAGTAAAATATACCTTTGACTATGGAACAGGCTCATCTTACTGATTTTCCATCTTACTCTTTCGGCCATGTCTCTTTCGGGATGATTAGATTTTACCGAACTAAACTAGCAACAATGTTGTATGTGTTTTAGTAGAAACAGTTAAAGTCCCTACTAGCTATTTCAACTATGTTCTGAGGATAAAATAATTTAGGTTAATCATAAATCTAACTATCTAAATAACTAAATTTTTATTACCCTTACTTTTTATTTCTTTCCACTCATTCTATTACTTTGGGTTGGTGGTATAAAAAAATTATTCTTGAGAATGGGAAAATTTAGGTTTCAGTTTCTCAAATTCCATGAGGCTTTTTATGAATTCTTTGAAAACAAATAACTCTTGAATTTTTTACCCCAATGATTGATGTAAGGGGAAATTGAATTGTATATATTTATAACCATCCATTCCAGGTTTCCTAGGATTTGGTAACATTTCCATTTTGTTCTGTAAGTCCAATATGAAATAACTAAGGAAATTATCATTTTTAAATGAATAGAACTTGTTTTTCATCTCCTCGAACATTTTTTTTCCACAGCACCCTTTGATCAACCTAACAAGGTCGGATTTGTTTGTTGAAGGTAAGGTGGTATAGCCACTTGATATGATGCAGTCCTGGTAGTAGGAGTCTGTGCAGGGGCCTATTTACGTGTAATGATGTTATCCTCCTCTTTCTGTGTTGTCATTCATTGAGATGATAGAATTACATGGGACTTATCTTGGGCCTCTTAAATGGTGTCTTCCAAACATTAAGTGATCATGAAATGTTCCAGAAACCCACCTATATATTTCATAGTGATAAGTGGTGTGTGAAATTGATTATAATGATTTTCTATAGATATGGGTAGAATTTCATCTTAATGGAGATGAAGGTTTAAGGAATATAACAATACTTTTCATAGATAAAAAATATAATACCCTTTCATTCAGCCTCTTATTATAATTGGAGTTCTCATGGTCTATTGTATTCTTGTTTATTCATGATGAACTAGAAGATAAATATCTGGTAAAGGTCTTACCACCCAATAATTAACCGAGATAGATTGATAGTGTACAATTAAAAGAGGGGTCCCTACAAGGATTGTATAAGGAACTTTATTTTTCATCTCCTCTAACTTTTCATGGGTCCCTTAAATGGGAACTATAGTCCATTGAAAATTTTAAATACTTGATTCAGAAATGTTGGTGGAGGAAGACTTAGATATACCAATTTGAGGTAAGGCTTTATTTCTTGATGTATCAGAAAACTCCATTCCACCAGGGATAAAAATCAAGATGTTAGTTTCTCAATAGTATTCATAATCATTCATGTAATGTTTAGATGAACTGAGTATTGAACATGTGTGTAGGAAAATATAGCCATCACAGGTAGCACTTCTAGTATATTTAATTGGTAGGATATATGGATAGTATGGTAAGGATGCACTTGAATCTATTTTTGGTTTTACACCCAATGGAGTAAACAAACGATACACTATCGTGAGATCCAAATATAGTGGTTTTTGGTATCCTACGTTAGGTAGGTGTTCCAGATACATTATACTTTTTGTAGTATACTCTCTCGTCTATGGTACATAGAATGGTGGTGTGAGTTGATGTTATGCTTACAATGTACATTCGGAAGGTAGTGTTCTGCAAAGTATCTCTACATTGAGTCTCATAAGTTCCTTCATTTCATCCTCCATCTGAGAAAACACTTCCTTAATTGAAAGGGGATTATCCCCCCTAGGAGAGAGGTGAGGTATAATTTGACTCTTACCCTTTTCCTTTTAGGATGATTTTAGTGGGGGTACTAATTTATTGTTTGAGGGAACACCAAAATTAAGGAAAGTATTATGGTTTTTTGTATGGACACAAGATATAATTGTTTTTTTGTGGACCAAATTTTGTACAAGAACATTTTCTTCATGTTCTTCCTCAGATTAGGATGTGTTTTTTGTGGTATTTGTAATGGTGGTTTTGAGGATAATTACTAATGTGTAATACATGGAAAAAATTATTTTAGTTTCTATATAAAAATTCCTATTTCTATGCTATCTAAGAGTAATTTCCCTCTCTATGGTTGAATCTTTAGGAGGTGTTTGGTAGATAGTTATCTGGAAGAAATTTCCAGAAAATTCAGTCATGTGTGTCCCAATTGAGGGTACCAAATATTTGGATTGGATGATATTAGAGGATCCACTCTGTAGTTTTTTCTTGTAATTAAGATAAGACTTATTTCCACTATGGTTAAGTTTGCTCAAGTGAAAAATACTCCATCCTTGATTTATGAGACTATTACTATTTAACATTCACAATAATTTGAGCCTCGTTTCTTGATTTAGTTGTTCTGTTAAAAAATTCCAAAATATGCATGCTTAGGTTCCTCCAAAAATTTTTTGTTTACTACTATCATACCTCCTATTATGATTAAGGGAATATTTTCCAAAAATGTGTAGTGTGAATCATTCAATATGAACTTGAATCAACAATTTCTTATTGTCATTAAACAATTTCTAACATTGTTGATATCTGATGGTAGACTTCCTCCAAGATGTAGGTCTGCATGATTTTTTGAAATGATTGATCAAAAATTATCTCAATAGACTACTAACACAATTACTTAATGTCATTGATAATTGGTAATGTCTTATTTTATTGATCATTTCAGTGGATGTGAACATGACATGTTTGATGAATTCTTCATGAAGTTATGATGTTGTATGATATAAGATTCATTAGACATTTCGTTTCGAGGAGCATAGTGAAATTTAATGGTTTTTGATCACCCCATCCTCTAATATGAAAAACTAATGGGGCCTCCTCAATCAATCATCACAATCATTTAATATGCATTGAAATTTTTATTAAAGGGATCCTTGTTGTTTACCCATTTTGGGGAATCATTATATTAGGAGAGATACCAAGTCAATTTTTTATTTCATCCCCTATATTAACATGATGTGGATTTGGTACTTATCATAGGGTTATAATTTTTCTATCAAATGATAATGAGTTTTCCAAAAATTGTGGGGAATTTTGTGTAGAAAATAATCTAAAAACACCTCTAGAATGTTGTATTAAGAGGTGGATAATGGATAGAACATTAGAGGTATGCCATCTTTAGAAAACTATTTTATCATTTTTAGCATGTCTTATAGATCTTAAATAGAGGTTCCTCTACCTAGTACGATAAGAGAATAAGCATTATTTCCACATTATCGTAATTGGTGAGATTGGTGGGGAATTCCTATATTTTGTTGGATTGAATTAAATACATTGTAGGTTTAGATAATGAAACATTCCTTGGGCTACCATCTGGATGAGTGATAATTTCAGTTACTAATAACAATACATTAGACATTAATGGCCTTGTTTTCCCTAGTGCCTCATGAAACGATGTCTTCCTAATCACCACACTACCATGGGGAGGAGTCTCCTGACAATGTAAAACACTACTATATAGAGGAAATTAATAGTGAATTGCATTACAGGGAGGAAAACCATGGTGGATTACCACAATAAGAATAACCTCTTTCTCTTTAATCATCTGTCCATGTGGAGAGATTCCATGAATGTCGTCATGAGATGGACTATCAATATCAATTAGATGCGGTCAAGATTCAATCCTTCGTAATAAAGTGTCCAAGAGGACATTTATAATTACTACTAATTCGACCATAATTTTTAATGGGAGGAAAATATCTTTAACTTCAATAGATAATAATATATGAGAATCAAGAACAAAATCATTATGTTTAGTGGGATTGTAGATTGATGCATTATTTTCCAGTCATCTTTGATGAGGATTATTTTTTGATGCATTTTTGGGAGAGACTGAGGAAACTTATTGGGGGAAGCAGTTTTCTTGGAAAGGGGGTTTTTTCATCATTAGTGCAGATATTTGAATAGAGAAATTACTTCCATTTGGGATAGGTGTATGTTCCCAACCTAGGTTTCCATGTATCATGGGGGGTGGGGGTTTACCTACAAAACTCTTTTATAGGATCATTGGAATGTGTCTGCTTTGGGGGGATATGCTGATGAGCCACCCATTTATGGGGATGAAGATATGTGTGTGCCCCTATAGTATTACTTTTGTCACTATAATGATATCTTGGAAGGATTATTGGGGGTGTTCAGATATTTTTGTCTACCCTTACACCATTGTCAAGATATTATTTATGAATTCAGTGATTGGAATGAGGATATATGAAAATTATATATTTGTATTAATGATATTTTCCTACTCATGTCCTTCCTTTCTTACTATTGGATACTTGATGTACTTGTATTTGGGGGTAGATATTTTGTTACACCTCTTTTTTTCATTGGTACATTCCAATTGACTTCCCTAGTGGCTTCAAGACATGACTACTAGTAGGCTTAGTGAGTGTAGGCATGTGTATTCTCCTTCTGGTGGTTTTCCACCAAACATGGAAGATAGGATTCTTTGAATGATGCTAAACGACTCTTGTGGTAGGCTTGGTGGATGTGTGTAGCTGAATATTCTTTCACATTGTGTGTATCCAAATTTGAATGGTGGGCTTCATGGGATGAATCCATATAAGATTTTTGTAAATATGAATTAAGGTGAGTGGTTGTTTGATCATGTCCACGTTTTTCACCAAATTGGATTTGTGGGTTTCTTTTGAGGTGATAGGTGTGTATCCCTACTCCATATTGTTTATTTTATACCCTCAGTTCTCTATGTTTCTTGCATGGGTTTGGATTACCTAGGCCAAACTATTGAGGATATAAACACCATCATGTTGATTGTTTATGTTCATGGTGTGTTAGTGGAAGAAATTACTAATTGGGGCCTTTTAGAAATATCCCTATGAATTCTAAATGAGGTTGTATATGGCCTCTTGATCCACCTCCCTAAGATAAGGGAGATACAGGTTGTCTTGTTCTGTGGAAAAGATCATGGAATATATTAATATAATATTTGGTGTCTTCTATTCCTTACCATTGGCCATCGCTGATTGGATGATCCAGGGGGCTTCACAAGATGCAGGGCTTATCGGGCGGCCTCCCAAGTTTGGATATTATCAAGATAACAATGATCCTAGACCAGTGTGTTTGAGGACTAGTATCATAGATGATGGGTTAGTGACATAATCCATTTCTCGGCCAATGACTCTAAATATGTAGTATCCTAGACATTCATTGGTGAATGGTGGAAGGATTCCATTGGATAGAAGGAAGTTCCAACAGAATGTTCCCATGAACAGACACGAATAACAAAACCTCATCATAGCAGTATCTCATTTAAACAAACACAAGTGAGATTGATTGTCATTCATTGGCCTCTTTCATTTTTGGGATTAAAAGGTTCCTAAAAGATAGTGGATAGTATCATCCTATTCAATTATTCACATTGGGATCACCATTTTTTGTTTCTAGTATAATAATAGAGGCTCATCGGTGGATTGTATGGGGTTGAGTTTGGTGAAATCATTTCTATCGGGCTCGATGTATCCAAAAAACATAAAATGGTTTTTTTCATGGAACTAGAAACATGTCACGGTTTTAGATTAATGAAGGACCTTATTTACAATAGAAGGGGATTTATGGGGTCTTTCTCAATAAATTATTAGGAACTCACATTCTTCGAGAGGATGGGAGGTCGGGACCATCACACCCTTTTGGGGGTAATTTTGGCCTACTCCAATACACTTTTATAGATTTAAGGCATCTTTGTGACTACTTTGTTAATTACAATGTTTTTTTTGGGTCACCCTGGAATTAGAAACCAATTATCAGGAATTTAGGAGCTTAGAATCATCTATATGTATTCGAGCCTCTTCATTCATGGATATATCTATATATATATAATCTTTCCCATCGAAAATATCCTCTTATGTACTGATTAGACATTATCTAGGCATTATTAAGATGAATTTAGTTTTGAATAAATAATTTTGAGTTCTATAGAGTGTATCTTTATCTAGGGTTATGGGAGTGGTTTTGATGTTTTGATCAGACCCATGAATGGGCATCATACATATACTTTTGAAAGGAATAAGAACTCGTGTATTTTAGAACATCTTAATAGGGAAAATCATACCTTTTAAGGTCAGGTCATAATGAACTAACCATATATTTTAACATCATGTGGCAAAAACATCTAGTAGAAAAGATCCTAGTCATGGTTTGGTGTGGGACTTACAATGAATCATCCCAAAGAACCAGGAAGGGATATAGATTCTCTGGTTGAATAAGACCCTACTTGGAGTGTGGATTAGAGATAGTAGGGTTTATTTAGTGGGTGATTGGTTTGGAGATTGGGGAGGTGTCCAATATATCCAATATAAATGGAAATCAAAGTACACATAGTTTAGTTGTGAGGACCCATGCCTATGGAGTCTGTTTGAAGATTTTCCTCACAGGGGAGTATGGCCCTTTGAGTGGATTAATTGGGTGATTATTCATGAAAAATATGCTTTGTGAAATCTTCCATGAAGTATTTATACACACATCATTATCATTGGTACATATTATTGAATAGGAATCCCAATGGATGGATTTTTGGGATTACTCTTTAGGATGATTCTCTGGATAATAGAGTTTTTGTTTGGGGATTACTCATGATGAGAATGCCCATAGGTTGATTTGGATCTCACACATGGATTGATGGCCTTTCAGCTTGGGCCTTACATAGGATTCTTACATATCATATTTATAGTAGGAATCAATGTTCTATTAGTTCAATTAATTAGGTATGGATGGGGATTACATTGAATAATAGGTCTATTGGTTTGGGGGTCGTGTGACATATGTGATCACCAATAACCTTTTATCCCCTGAGAGTCATGCTATATGTGAGAAACAAAATATGGAGTGATAGATCTAGGGTAAACAAAAAATCATATTTCCTTGAGTATATATAAATTTCCATGATGACCCACTCTGATTAACTAAATTAGGAGGAAGGAAGGAGAATGATTCAGGATAAGATCTTTTACCCAAACATGCATCTCACTACATGAATTCCATGATCATGGATAGCCCCTATGACCAAAAGAGTCATGATGAGTTATGATTGAATGTGATGGTAAAGAGGGAGAAGAAGATACGATGGGACATTTAATCCTCATTACACTAGTGGAAGAGGTCGGGGCTATGGTGTGTCCCTCTCATCATCATTCCTTGGGCCTAAAGGGAGAGAGAATGATCTTTGAATGTTCTTGTATCTCCTCCCTTTTGGAAACCATGATAGAAAGAGGATGGAAGAACATTTCATTGGTCCTTCTAGAAGTTATAGGGGCTTAATCCAAAGGAATATTCTCTAAAATTAGTTTTAAATCAATAGAGGAAGATATCATTTCCCTATTTAATGGAAAAGAAATCATAATCCCCACCCTCACTACTAGGAACTGGAGGATCAAGGACATAGCGATGGATATGGATGAACATGTTTCTATCCCTAATTTTAAATAATAAGAAACCTATAAATCCATATCCAGGTTTAGTTTCCTCATTATTGTCACAATAGACACTCACATGCACCATGATGAACCTGGAGAACCAACTAGACAAGTGAGGGAATCCTCTAAGTATTTGAATTCATGCCCACATGTGGGATGTAATGGTTTTTCTCTCTCATTATTTGGATTTTTTGGTGTTATTTTCAGTATTTATCATCTCAAAAAATGACCCAAAGGAAGAATATCTCTACCATTGGTGGATTTTAAGAGGGCTCAATGGATGACTTGTGCAGGTTCTAGGAACTTCTTCTCGATGCACGTTTCTAGGAAAGGGCCTGGAAGGAAAATAATGTACTTTGCATAGGGGATCCAGATATATTTATGCTTGACTTGAATTACACAATGGGACACCTAGGAAACATAACTTGGGTGAGGTATTTGAAAAATTACCATGGGTTACATCAGGTGTCACTGGACAGGTCTCACATAGGTCCATTCTTAAGGAAGGAACCTCATGTATGACATGGTCCACTAGGTGAGAAGGGGTTATTATGATTTTTTCTTATTTTTTAGTCCATGATGTTTCTTTTTTCTCAATTATCTCCTTTAATTATCTATTCTATTGTGTTTTTTATGGTTACCTAAGTGATTTTTGAGGACTTGGGTAAGGGTACTATGTGACCAGAGTCTGGCGGATTCTTTTGAATTTTCAGTTTTAAAAATGAGGTGCCCAAGGGTCCTATTAATAGTAGAATAGGGAACTATAGCTGAATTATGATGTACTCATAGTCACCATTCCCATGTTCTCGACACAGGTGTCCCATAGTAGGGGTGGAAAATCATTTAGGCCATACATGTGGGCATGATCAGGTGTTCATGTGTATTGCCTAGCTATGCCTTCCGAGCCACATATATGGGTTTCTGTGGGACTTATGGTGCACATGATTGGTGTGAATAGTACCACTTGGGTGAACCACATTAGAAAATTCATTACTTTGTTCATTGAAAAATTCATAGTTTCACCATAAACATTTCTACTCGTGGCAATGAGGTTTTTCGTCATGATACATGGAAATATAATCTGCTCATTCTACTGAAAAATGATGTATTTATTATTAAACATGAAATTTATTGACTAATTGATGATCACATCATAAATTCTATATATAATTTAATGGAAAAAATTTCATGGTGTCATCAATAAATACCTAGGATGGTCTATGATACCCTTGAGTATTTCCCTGAGATACAATGGAATGATATTATTACCATGTGGCCTGACCGGAGGTATAGATGATGTACAATGATCTTACGGTCTGACCGGTAATATATTTGAGGTATGACTCACTTTTATTATTCCTTTGACTCTTATACTTGTGTCTATATGGATATCTATTCTAACCTTGAGGTCAACGTAGTTCACAACTCCCATTATGTTTTTCCATATTACAGGGATGTGAAGGGGTAATACCATGGGTTTTTTGAATCTGGTTAGTGCTTTAATGCTTCATACATTATTGAATTTAATTTTAAGATATCATTATTTATTATCATTTATTACACTATTATACATGTGAACTCAATGTAAATATTCATTGGTGGTCTCCTTGGAACTTTTTTATCATATATTATATGTGTATATCATTGTTTTTGAAGAATTCAGGGCCATGGATATTGTAAAATTGAAATTACATAGTGAAAGTTGGATAGTATATAAAGTGTGTTGTTTATGGATTTAATGGGTCCCAATGGAGAGATATGTTATGGTGTTTTATTTGTTAACATTTTTCTTTTAAACTTTTAGGACATTAATACTTTGGGGTTAATTGGTTTATTTTTTTAATTACTTGAGTTATATTTTATTATTTTAATTATAAAATTTCCTAATTTGAATTTTTGTGTTATTATTTATGACTATCTTGATTAATTATAATGGAATGGTATCTAAACATATAGCATTCTAACCTTTTCTAGTAATCTATAACCTCATATATATAGGAAGATGAACATGAGGCCATGTGGCACTCTAGAATGAATATTTTGACTTCGATATAGGGGTTACAAAGATAAAATAAATTATTATAGAGCCAATGTCATAATTTTCAACCACAACATTATCCTTTAAACACTATGATAAATAAAATATTGTTACCGTTGGAAACATTAAGGAATCATATAGACACATTCGAATTATACTACACCATGAATAAAAATTATAGGGGATAGATTCCCCAATTCATATTCACTACTGTAAACAGATGTTTTCCCAATAGATATACACCAACGGTTTTCAAACCATTAGTATTCTGTAAAAAAAGAAACATTTTCAAATGGTTTGTTAAAACCATTGGAAATGCATTAATATAGTTAAGATTTCCCAATGGTTTGACAAAATCATTGGGAAATCTATAGTTCTTATAAGATATTCCCAAAATTTTTGTAAACCATTTGTAAATAGAGGATTTTCCCACAGTTTTTAAAAATTGTTGGGAATGTTTTCCCCCAAAAGCACAGCACCCCTTTGTCCGATTTCAGACCCTAATCCAAAGCTATCCTGGAAGTTTTATTAGTCGTGAAAATCCTTCCAGTCATAGATTCATCTTCAATAAATCAATTTTTTATTTCTACACTTAAAATTAGAAATTTTTTCCTTAGTTTTAATGTTCTCCATCTATTCCTTTCTATTTTTTGTTTTTATTTGGGAAGAATTTGAGTTCTTTCGGTCGGAGACATACCGAACCCTTTGTTTTTTTCCTTTTTTTTGTTCTACACTTCAAACATGGTAAAAGGTTAGTTTAGTTCGGTGATATGGTAGTTTCTATAGAAATTAGTTTATATAAAAATTGGATTTGGATTTTTTTATTTATATTTTTTTTTCAAGGAATAATAGGAAGGGTATTGATATTGAGGATGAATTGAATTTTAGTTGGGTGAAGGATTGTGATTGTGATGTTAGTTGTATTGTGTATAGGTAATTTTTAAGGTATTATATGTGTATTTCCACACTTGAACTCCCCCCTCCATCCCCACCCCCTAGACACATCCAACCCCCCTGGACAGCCCCTCCACCAACCCCACCCCCTAGACACCCCCACCCCTTGGACATCCCCCTCCCCCCCCCCACCCCCTGGACACCCCCATTCTCACCCTCCCTAGACACCCCTCAACCCCCATGGACAGCCCCCCCCCCCCACCCCCTTAGACACCCCCACCACCCTGAACACCCCCACCCCCTAGACACCCCCACCCCCACCCTCCCTGGACACCCCTCACCCCCCATGGACAACCCCCCCCCCCCCCCACCACCACCACCCCTAGACACCCCCACCCCTAGACAGCCCCCCTGGACACCACCACACCTCCGAGGCACCACCGCACCTCCTGAGTGCTTGGCCCAATTTTTAAATGTGAATTAATAATGTAATTGATTTCCCCTTTCCCAAATTACATTTCCTAAGTGAACCATAGAGACTTATTAATTAAATTTGTCATGTTTTGATAAATTTAATTTGTCATGTTTTGATAAATTGAATTTGTCATGTTTTGATAAATTGAATGGGTTGTTTGGAATAAAATGGATAATGCATTATGGTTTTCCTTTATTAATAAATAAAATGATTTTAAATAATATTACCATAAGGGGGTCTGCTAGAGTGTTAGGGTCTATCTAGGTTTGTGGGATATCCAGGTGGGGTGGGTTGTCTAGGGGGTGGGTGATCGTACCACGATTCACAATTTTATTTCACCCTTATACCAATATATTAAACTGGTTTTGTATTGAAAATTAAAAGTATAAAAACCAATTTCACTCAACGTTGGATTCAATTATTTTTTTTGACTCTATTAAAAATTGAAATTTTACTTATTTTGATAATTATAATGTAGTTGGAGGTGATTTGGATGACTCATGATGATGTACAAGAAAAATGGGTCAATTTGCACATGATCCAATCACACCAGTGTACTGAAACGCATTTGACTACTAAACCGTGAATTCAAATGGGCTGAAACATTTTTTCCTGATCCTAAATTTAATGGGATCTATTTCATGTGAATGAATCGAAGCCCAATTCGTCTATTAAGAGGCCCATGCAAACTAATATGTCCAATGCAGTGGATCTACAAGGGGTCAAAACATTGCCTCTGTATTTTAGAAATATCTCTTATTATATTCCATATATGGCCTCCAAATTTGAAATAGTGGTTTCCACAATGTTGTTTAACAACTCTTTTGTTTTTTACAAAATGATATAACACTGTCTGACCATCCAAAACCATGGACTAAGCGGATTCGTGAAATTAGTGTTCCCAAAACCACTTCCCACTTCGCATATAAATTGACACCTTGGGCACCCCATTTTGGAGTTTGACCTGAGGGCATAGGGATACCATTTGGAGTCCCAAAGGTGTATCCCCATATTTCCTAGACGTTCTGGAGGATATGGGATGAGCCACTTCAACATCTTCTCTTTCCTCCCCTCCCATGGGTTTCTAAACCCCTTGTGATCACCCGGGAGGAACGTGATGTAATCCTGAGCATCATGTTTTATTATAATGAATGATATTTTCTAATTCTAGTTTTTATGTTGTTTTTATTCATCCTATATTTTTTATTAAATTGAGTTTTTTACTGGTATGTTATGCTCTATTCATATGATCGTGCTTGGGGGTACTCATTCATGTAATGTTTCACTCATCGTTCACCACTGCTTCTTCCCCATTTTGATTGTAGTGTTTGTGTGGTTCATATTGTTTAATTGAACTCACATAAACAATATAATGACCATGTAAAATAAATTATTGGTAACACATTGAAATATCATACAAACATGGATAGTGCATCGAGTTATTTATGCATTTCCTTGGTGAGTTTTGGTTATGAAATCAAACACAAATCACTTAATCATGGACGGTGTCTGGTGAATCATTGTGTGATTTTGACAGAACCATAGGAGTTATACTATCACAAAATTAGTAACATTATGGTAATACATGCTAGAAACTAGGGATTAAAATATCTATAACCTTTCTTTTGAATCGATGAAGGATGAGCATCATGAGACTTCCCCAGGTTGATCACACTTATTTAATCTTGTTCATTTCTACTTTGTTTTATCACATTATTTTTTTCTATTGTAATCTTTAATCATCATACCATAAATTTATTAATTCTAATTCCCCTTCTATTTTCAAAATAAAAAACCACTCTTTCAATTAATTATCTAAGGCTCTTTCGAAAGAAGGCCTTGGGTTGCAGCTATACAGCATAAATTCTAATAAAAACTAAACAACTAATTTGACGTGCTTGAGAATGTGATCACATTTTGGCACTATTTCCGGGGATCCAAGAACATTTATATTATTTATTTACTATTATTTATTTATTTGACTTCTTAATATTTACTCATTTCAATACTACATCCCCATTTGATTGTTTTTTTCGATTTTTGGTTGTTTTGTGTGTTCTTACTCTCTCTCTCTCTCTTCTTCTTCTTCTCCATGTCTCTATCTAATTTTGTAGTATATTATTCTCTTTTCCATCCTACTTTCATTTATTAAGTATTTTTATTTCATTCATACTCGATAAAAAACTAAAAAAAGATAAAAAATAACAAACAATAAATAAATAAAATTGGGCATCATTGTTACATGAAAATATCTGGTAAAGAAACAATACTTGAATTCGACCCTAAAATTGTAAAATCACTCCATTCATAAATCAAGAAATATAGAGAAGGTAAATCAAGTGACACTGGGGAACCCCTTTTGGAAGCTCGATTGGCAATAAACCAATCATAAATTGATCCCAATCAAACCCAAGAAAATGTGGCTTCAAATATTCAAACCTTAAAAGAACTTACCACCCTGGATGTGGAGTACCAACCTGCGTACATCCAATATCCCATGGAAGCAGCCAAATTAGAGATATGATCAGGCCTCATCCACCTTATTCCAAAATTCCATGGTCTTCCCTGTGAGGACCCTCATAAAAACCATAAGAAGTTTCACAGAGTGTGCTCCACCATGAAACCCCAAAATGTGTCCGAGGACTTAATTATGTTTAAGGCTTTCCCTTTCTCCCTAGATGTTATGGCCATATATTGGCTATACTATTTGCCTACCATAATTGGGGGTTGGAATGACCTTAAACGAATCTTTCTATAGAAGGTCTTCCCTACCTCTCAAACTGCATCAATTAAGAATGAAATCTATTGAACTAGGCCATCACAAGGAGAGACCCTTCTTGAATAATGGGAGAGATTCCAAAGACATTACTCAAGCTACCCCCACCACCATATTAGTGAACAAATATTAATCTAATACTTCTACAAGGGACTTATTCCCATGGATTGTGGAATGACTGATGATGCAGCATGTGGTTCCCTAGTGGATAAAAGTCCTTCATCCGCTTGTGACTTAATAGCCGACATGCCTCAAAATGCAAAACATGACCAATTGAATCATCCTGAGGAGTTCATGAGGTATGCCATTTTGCCCTAGAACAAAAGTTAGATAGTAAACTTGATGATATCCATACCATTCTATGGAAATTATCTCAATCACAAGGTAACTCACACATTTCTTCAATTTAATTACATTGTGGTATTTACTATGACAATACTCATTTTTCTGGCCAGTTCCCACAAAGTCAAGATTCACATGAGTCTTGGGAAACCATTTTCCTAGGGCGTCCATTCCCATAAGCACCTCCCTTGAAGAAATAACCATTCTGGCCAAATCCAAATCCTAGGTGGCAAGCACAACCCCAGTAAGGACAAGGAGAAAACTCAAGCTACCCCAAGAATAATTAATATCAAAAAGGCCAAGGTATGCAACCTTCTTGTACTTAAACTTCTCAAAAAAATCATCCTCCTCCTCCCAAATCTGATCCAAACATCAAGGATATACTGAAGAAAATGGAAACCTAGAACCTACAATTCCAACAAACAAAAACAATAAGCAATTCAAGACCAATGAAATCAAGTGGGACAATTGGCGAACACTGTCTGTGAGATTAAAATGTGAGGTTCTAGACAACAACCATCCCAAACCATTTCCAGTATGAAGGATAAATGTAATTTATGTGAAATTACTCTTTTTAGTGGTATAGAAGTTTCTCCTTATACTAATTCAACAGAACAGGTATGTAACCCTATTGAAAACACTATTTTCTAACCCTCACAACTTAAATGATAGGAAAAACAAAATAAAAATGGCAATAAATTATCATTGATGGTTGAAAAGAATAATCCATTCCTCTTCCTTTCCCCCAAAGACACTCTAAATCCCAGAAAAACTCTGATAATGAGATTGATAATGAAATAATGGATACATTTAAAAAAGTTCAAGTTAATATTTCTCTATTGGATGCAGTCAAGAAAATTACCCATTATTCCAAAATTCTTAAAGAACTTTGCACCCATAGATTAAGGCTGACGGGGAATGAGAGAGTCAACTTGGGGGGGGAATGTCTCGTCCTTGATTCAACTAGCAATGCCAACCAAATTTAAGGATCCAGGCACATTCATGATACTGTGTATCATATGGGAGACCTTTTTTTGTAATGCTATGGTAAATTTAGGTACTTCCATTAATGTAATGCCTCACTCGGTGTATACTTTTCTATATGTTAGAGAACATTAACCAAAAAACATTGCTGAGCAACTATCCAAATGGATTACAACGCATCTAATATGAATGATTTAGGATGTCCTTGTAAGAGTGAAGAATATCATCTTCACCGCCGATTTATACATTCTTGATATAGAAGATACCTAAACCCAAGTACATTCCCCTCTCATACTTGGGATACCATTCCTCCATATAGAAAAGACAATCATCAATATTCACAATGGTACGTTGTCCATGGATTTTGGAGGAGAAAAGGTCAGTTTTAATATCCTTGAGGCTATAAAACACAATGTTAAAGAGCACTCCACACTTCCTATATATTTTATGAAATTTCTCTCAAATGATTTACACACACCCAATTCTCTCTTCAACCCATACTCTGATTAATTTTCCTCTTCTTCACCCATGGATGATTTGATTTTTTATTCTTGTTTTGAGTGTTGTGCGGGTTCTGAAAAGTGTAATTTTTTTTATTTGATGAGTGTGTTCATTATGAGGTACCCATGACCATCACTGATTCTAAAAATCTCATTTCAATAGATTCTCTATCTGTAGAGAATAAACATGAGAAGATAGGCAGTTTAATGGACCTCACTCTCCCTAAATCCCCTCCCTCGGTCCAAAAACCCCTGGTGTTGGAATTAAAACCACTTACTTCTAATATGAAATATTCATTTCTTGAGGGTATTTAAAAATTATCCATTTTTATTTCCAATCACCTCTCTCAATAGTAGGAATAAAAACTTCTTGATCTTTTAAGTGATTATAAAAAGGAAATAAGATGGAAATTAGAATATATTCCCTAGATTAGTCCATCTATTCGAATGAACTATATACATTTAGATGATGAGGATAAGCCTGTAAGGAAGGGTCAATTCCAGTTGAATCCCACTCTCCCTGAAGTGGTAGAATTAGAAGTCAGTAAATTGCCTGCTAAAGAGATCATTTTTCCTATATCTGATAGTAAATGGGTTAGCCCATTGCAAATTGTTCCTAAAAATAGGAACAATAGTGGTGTCAAATGAAAGGAATGAATTAGTTTCAACACGTGTGAAAAACAGTTGGTGAGTCTGCATTGAATGCCGTCAACTGAATCAAACCATGCGGAAGGACCACTTTCCTCTAACTTTCATTGACCAAATGTTAGAATGATTTGATGATAATCCTATTATTGTTTCCTTGATGGATATTCAGGTTACCTACAAGTTCATATAGCCCCTGAGGATCAATAATAGTGAACATTTACCTATCCATTTGAAACATTATCATATAGAAGGATGCCTTTTGATCTTTGTAATGATCCAGGTACTTTTCATCATTGTATGCTAAGTATATTTTCGGAGTATCTAGAAAATCACAAGGAATATTTTATGGATGATTTCACGGTGTATGGAACTTCCTTTGATGATTTTTTATCTCACATAGGTTCAATCCCCCTTCATTGAATAGAAAAAGATCTTGTATTAAATTATGAGAAATGTGATTTCATGGTTGATGGGGGATAGTTCATGAGAATGTTATTTGAAAATTGGGAATTCAAGTGGATCAATCAAAAATTGAATTAATTTAAAGCATTATATATCCAAAATGTGTTTGTGAGGTGTGATATTTATTGGTTCATGTTGTTGTTTACAGCCGATTCATTAAGGAATTTAGAAAGATCGCACTTCCCTTATCCCAGTTATTACAAGAGGATTCTAAGTTTTTTTTTTATAAAAATTTTGAGGATGCATTCAATTCACTAAAAATGATTCTCACATCACCTCCCATAATCTAAGCTCTACCATGGGATCTCCTCGTTGAACATATGTTTGATGCCTATATTTTTGTAGTCGGGGCAGTTTTATCACAAAGGGTTGAGAAGGCTCCTCATGAGATTGTGAATGCCTCACATACCCTTGACCCTGCCAAGGAAAACTACACAACCACTAAAAAAAGAACTTATTTCTATTGATTTTTCCTTGAAAAATTCCATTCATATCTTTTTAGGTCAAAAATCATTGTCTTTTCTGATCATGATGCCCTTCGATTTCTCCTAATGAAACCTAAAGCTATTCCGCACCTCATTCGGTGGATGCTCCTCATCTAGGAGTTTGAAATTGATATTAGAGATAAGAGAGGAGTGGAAACTGTGGTAGCTGACCACATTAGTATGATTTACCCACCATTGGACATTATGTTGACCCACCCCTCACTATTGGAGAATTATTCCCTCTTGAGAACCTTTGTTATGTTGTGGACCTAGGGTCCCCACTGATTTCATCATTTCAAAATACCAAAGACATAAGCATGATTCTTGTTGGTAAATTTTGGATGACCCATATTTTTTGAGAATTTGTGGTGAGAAAGTACTTCATCGGTGTGTCCCTGACCATGATTTCACCTCCGTTTTGACCTTCTTCAACACTTTGGCCTATGGGGGACACTTTGGCTTTCATTGTACAGCTCAAAAGCTCTTTGACTCGGGACTTTTATTGGCCATATTTGTATATGTATGCCCATATATTTTTCAAGTCATGTAGTCTTTTTCAAATCACAGGGAATATCTCCACGAGGAATGAAATGCCCCAATAGCCAATGTTATTTTGTGAGATCTTTAATGCATGGGGAAATGACTTCATGTGGACATTTCAAAATTCATTTGACTTTGTGTACATCTTATTGGTTGTTGAATACATATCTAAATTGGTAGAAGCAAAGGCCACCAGGACCGATGACTCTTGAGTGGTTGTGGATTTTGTGAGGTCCCCAATTTTCAGCAGGTTTGGATTACCTAGATTCATCATTAGTGATCAGGGTTCACATTTTTGAAATATCAGCCTGAAAATTTTGCATCGTATGTATGGGTTAGTTCATAAAGTCTCTACATCATATCACCCCCAAACAGACGGACAAGAAAAAATCTCAAATCACTAATTTAAGAGAATCTTGAAAAAAAGGTACAACCCAATAGAAAAGATTGGAGGTTTCACATGGATGATGAACTTTGGGTATACTATAGAGATTTTAAAACCCCAATCATAATGTCACCATATACAATTGTGTTTGTAAAGGCTTGTAACCTCCCAGCAGAGGTATAACACGATGCATATTGGGATGTTAAGCAATGTAATATGAATCTTTCACATGTAGTTGAGCATTAGAAGTTTCAGATTCAAGAGTTGGAAGAAATTCTATGTGATTCATATGAGAATTAAGAAATCTATAAATATAAGACAAAGGATATCCATGATATAATGATTCATCAGCGAATGTTTCATATTGGTGAGAAGGTTCTCATGTATAATTCCAGGCTAAAGCTCCACCCAGTTAAGCTTCGTTCTTGATGTCTTAGTCCTTATACTGTTATTAATTTTTATCCTTTTATATCTATATAGGATTTTTATGAGAAGAGTGGAAAAATAATTTCTTTCGATGGGAAGAGGCTTAAACACTTCAATGAGGAATTTCCAACATATCTCATGGAGGAAATCCAATGGACAGATTCCACATATGAAACCACTTAGCAGATTGTCCCTTCTCCCTACCTTTATTTACTTGTCTATTTATTTAAAATACATTCATTGAGGGCGATGTAACTTTTATGTGTGGGGGAGGGTGACATGTCATATTTAGGATTAAACAAAACCAAAAAACCAAAAAAAATTAAAATTTTAAAAGAAAAAGTGTTTTCAGTTTTTTATATCTTTTTCCTAATTTTGTGTTTTTAGATAAAAATTGATCCTAAAAAGAATATCCAAAATAATTTTTCATTCTTGAGTTAATTGTGGGGAAAATTCCATTGTTTTTGGAAAAACACAAATTTCAAATGAATTTTGATATCGAATGTTTTTCTATAATATTTATTTTTATATCATTCATAGGTGTTTAATGGATTTTTTAATCCCATGACTCATTAGCACTGGCCAATATTTTCCTCCCTTACCAGAGAGACATTCTAATACCATTAATGAATATTATTCCTTTTAATCACTTTCTTTAGAGTCCTGAGTCATGTAGACAAACTATAACTTTCTTGTATTATGTTTGAATCCATAAGATTCAAGTATTCTATATTCATGATAGAGGGAATCATTCATTAAAAATACCTTTTTAAAATTATCCTCTATTTTCGGCCACCTATACATTTTATCCTTCTTAATACTTAGACACAATGAAATTCCTATTAGGTGCCCACATTACAATATAATTTATCTCTAGCTACCCATATCTCTTGAATATTGTGGTTTTATTTTCTGCATGTGTGGGAGAGAGGTTGTTTCTATGGTAATTCTATGAAGAGAATAATTGTTATGGGTTAATATAAAGGGAGCCTACAATTTACATGGGTATTGAGTTAATATTAAATATTTTATAATTGTATTACACATGTTTCCCTCTTTATCTAAAGAAAATTAAAAAAATATAGTTCAGTAAATCTGAAAAAAAACACAGAACAAAATAAAAAATGGAGAAAAGAGGATGTTTACTGATTATTATTCACTGCTTGGTTGTGTTCCACATAGATGGACATTGGGAAAAGTGAGTTGGAGGTGGTACACTTTGTGAGAGGATGAGTGTCTACATTCATTGTGAACACATTCTGAATTTTTACATGTTTTATACATAAGAGACTAAACACTCCTCTTTAACCTCATATTTTTAAACATTAAATCCTACCAACCCTTGAACCTCAAAACAACATATTGGAAGACCTCTTGAGTAGCAAACTAGTTTCTACTAGTATAGAACCTAGAATCTTTAAAATTATATAGTAAGATCACATTATCTCTGGGAAAAGAGAATAAATACCCTTTCATATGTTCATTTAGTGAAGAGGTAAAATTTCTATGTGAGGTAGGTTGCGACATGTTGCATGGGTGAACAAATGATGTTGAACAAATTAGAATGTGACAACAGAAAATGGATTGGAAAAATGATTCTACAAATGAGACTTGATTAATTTCATTTCAGAAGAATCTTGGATGTTTTCATACAATTTATTTAGGAATGGGACATGATTAGGGTATTATACTTTTCCTAGGAGTGAAAAATTTTTGGTTTGGGAGTGTGATCGTACCACGATTCACTGTTTTATTTCACCCTTATACCAATGTATTAAACTAGTTTTGTATTGAAAATTACAATTATAATAACAAATTTCACTCCATGATTGAATCAATTATTTTTTTAAAACTGTTAAAAATGTAAATGTTACTTGTTTTTATAATTATATTGTAGGTGGAGGTGAATTGGAGGACCCATGATGAAGTCTAAGAAAAATGGGCCAATCTACACATGATCCAAGCACACCAATGGACTGAAATGCATACTTCTACTAAAACATTAATTTTAACGGGATAAAACATTTTTTTTCTGGTCCTAAGTTTAATTATATCCATTTCATATGAATTAATTGGAGACCAATACATCCATTAAGATGTCATACAAACTGATTTGTCCAATTAAGTGGATCTGTATGGGGTCAAAACGTTTCCTCTGTGTTTAGACAATATCTCTTTTTATATTTCATATCTAGACCCCAACATTAACATGGATGTAGAAACAGTGTATTCCAACAACTCATTAGTTTTTTCCAAAGTGATATAAGACTTTTTGACCTCTCAAAACAATAGACCAAGTAGATTTGTGAAATTAGGGTGCCCAAAACCACTTCTCACAGTGCCTATAAATTGGCACATTGGGCACCCCATTTTTGAGTTCGACCAGGAGGAAACGAGCTACCATTTCGGAGTCCCAAAGTTTTCTACCCATCATTAATAGATGTTTTGGAGGCTATGAGATGAGCTACTTTAACATCTTCTTCTTCCTCCCCTCCCATGGTTTTATAAACCCCTTGTGATCACTCGGGGAGGAACATGATGTAATCCTGAACTTCATGTTTGTATTATATTCAATGATCTTTTCTAATTAAAGTTTGTATCTTGTTTTTATTAATCATATATTTTAATTTAATTGAGTTATTTAATGTTATGTCATTCTCTAATCATATTATTATGCTTGGGGGTACCCATTCATGTGATGTTTCACACAACGTTCACCACTTCTTCCCCCTTTTAATTGTAGTGTTGTGTGGTTCATATTGTTTGATTGTACTCACATTAACACTATCATGGAAATTTAATTTAAAGTCATGGTAACACATTGAAATATCATACAATATTGGACATCTCATCAAGTTCTTCGTGCGTTGGCTTGGTGAGTTTTGGTTATGAAGTCAATCACAAATGACTCAATCATCGGCAGAGTCTGGTGGATCATTGTGTGTTTTCGAATAAACCCTTGGAGGTATCCTAGAATAAACTAATTAAAATTATGGTAATATTTGTTACTAACTAGGGATTAAAATAATTATACTCATTCTCTTGTAGCGATGAAGGATGAGCATCACGATACTTCCCCGAGTTGATCACACTTAATTAATCTTGTTCATTTCTACATTATTTTATCGCTTTAGTTTTTCTATTATAATATTTAATCATCAAACCACAAGTTTTATTAAATCCCATTACCATTTTATTTTCCTAATAAAAACCCTCTCTTTCAATTAATTATCTAAGGCTTTGTCTATAGACAACCTAGGGTTACTGCCATACTGCAAAAATTCTAGTAAAAACTAAACAAGTAATTTTAGGTGCTCGATAACGTGATAAAATTTTGGTGCCATTTTTGAGGATCCAAGATCATTTTTTTATTTATTTATTTTTCTTTATATATTTTACTTATTAATTAGTACTATTTTCAATACCCCACCCCCATTTTATTTTATTTTATTTTTGATTCTATTTTTGGTTTTTTTGTGTGTTCTTCCTATCTCTCTCTCTCTCTCTTTATTCTTATTATCCATATATCTATCTAAATTTGTAGTATAAAATTATATTTTCCATCCTCCTTTAATTTATTAATTATTTTTATTTAAATCATATTCCCTAAAAAAACAAAAAAAAACAAAAAAAACAACAATAATCAGTTAATCAATCAAACTGGACATCATTGTTACATGACAAGATCACGTAAAGAAACAATACTTGAATTTGACCCTGAAATTGAAAAATCACTCCACACACATATCAAGGAATCTAGAGATGTTTAATCAAGTAACACTGAGGAACCCGTTTTAGAACCTCATGTGTCTATAGACCAATCAAAAATTGAACCCAATGAAACCCAAGAAAACGTGGCTACAAATAAACGAACCTTAAAAGAACTGACAACCTCGGATGTGGAGTACCAACCTGCGTACATCCAATATCTCAAGGAAGCGGCCAACATTGAGCCAAGATCATGCCTCTTCCACCTTATCCCTAAATTCCATGTTCATCCTGGTAAGGACCCTCATAAACACCTAATGATTTTCTCATAGTGTGCTCCACCATGAAACCCCAAAATGTGTATGAGGACTTAATTAAGATTACAGACTTCCCTTTCTCCATTGATAGTGTAGCCAAATACTATCTATATTATCTGCCTGCCACAATTGGGGGATGGAATGACCTTAAAAGACTCTTTATAAAGATTTTATTCCCTTCCTCTTGAACTGAATCAATTAGGAATGAAATCTGTGGTATTAGGCAATCACAAGGACATACCCTTCATGAATATTGGGATAGATTCAAAAGATTTTGTGCATGCTACTCCCACCACTAGATTAGTGAACAACTATTAATCCAATAATTCTATGAGGTACTTTTTTTAATGGATCATGGAATGATTGATATTGAAGCTAGTGGTGCCCTAGTGGGTAAATATCCTTCCACCGCTCATGACTTAATAGCCAAAATGGCTCAAAATGCACAATTATTCCGTACACAAGCAATTGCATCAACCCGAAGAGTTCATGAGGTCTTTCATTCATCCCTAGAACAAAAGTTATATAATAAACATGATGATATCCATACCCTTCTAAGGAAATTATCCCAAGAAAAAGGTAACTCACACTCTTCTTCAGTTTGATTACATTGCGGTATTTTCTCTGACAATACTCATTTTTCTAACTAGTTCCCACGACTACAAGATCCACCTGAGTCTTGTGCAACTGTGTTCCCAAGGTGTCCATTCCAACAATAACCTACCTTCAAGAATGAACCATTCTGGCCAAATCCAATCCCTGGGTGGAAAGCACAACCCCAATACTGACAAGGAGGAAACTCGAGCTACCCAAAGTAGAATTGGTATCAGCAAGGCAGATTTATGCATCCTTCTTATCCATCAAATTCTCAAAACAATCATCCTCCTCCTAAATATAAACCAATCCTTGAGGATATGGTGATGAAAATGGCATCCCATAACCTAAAATTCCAATACACCACACAATCGGCAATTCAAGACCTACGGACTCAAGTGGAAAACTTGGTAAATACCATCTGTGAGCTTAAGATGCAAGGATCTGGACAACTACCATCTCGACCCATTTCCAATCTAAAGGATAGAGGTAATTTATATGTAATTACTCTTTGTAGTGGTAATGAAGTTTCTCCTACTACTGATTCTAGAGAAAAGTTATGTCCCCCTCTTGAAAACACCCTTTCCCAACCCTAAAAAATTCCATGTAAAGGAAAAAAAATAAAAAGGGCAATAAAATTATCATTGATGATTGAAATGAACAATACCTTCCTCTTCCCTTCCACCAAATAATGTATACATCCAAGAAAAATTCTGATAATGAGATTGATAATGAACTAATGGATACATTAAAAAAAGATATAGTTAATATTCCTTTGTTGGATACAGTTAATAAAATTCCATGTTATGTAAAATTTCTTAATGAACTTTGCACCCATACACAAAGGCCGAAGGGGAATGAGAGAGTCAACTTGGGGAGGAATTTCTCAGTCTTGATTCAACCAGAAATGCCAAACAAATGAAAGGATCCAGGAACATTCACGATATTGTGTACCATAGGGGAGACCTTATTTTTTGATGATATTCTAGATTTAGGTGCCTCTATTAATTTAGTGCCTCACTCCATGTATAATTCTATGCAGGTTGGAGAGCATCAACCATAGGAATTGTTGTGCAACTTTCCAACCAGAGTACAATGCATAAAATAAAAGTTATTGACGATGTCCTTGTAAGTATGAAGAATCTTATATTGCCCACTGATTTCTACATTAATGAGATGGAAGATAAATGAACCCAAGGACATGACCCCCTCATTCAAGGGAGATCATTCCTCAAAAAAGAAATGATGATCATCAATGTTCACAATGGTATGCAGTCCATGGTGTTCAGAGGATAAAAGGTATGTTTTAACATCCTTGAGACTATGAAAAACCTTGTCGAAGAGCACTCCACTCTTTCTATCTATCTGATGTAAGTTCTCTCATATGATTCACACCCACACAATTATCTCTTCAACCCATACTCTGATTCATTTTCCTCTTCTTCACCCTTAGATGATTTGAGTTTTGAGTCATGTTTTTAGTGTTTTGTGGCTTCTAAAAAGTTTATATTTTTTTTAATTGATGAGTGTGTTCATTATGAGGTATCCATGACAGTCGATGATTCTAAAAATCAAATTTCAATAGATTCTCTATCTTTATAGAATAAACATTAGTAGATACACAGTTTAATGGACCTCACTCCCCCTAAATCTCCTCCCTCGGTCCAAAAAACCCTTAGTGTTGGAATTAAAACCACTTCATTCTAATTTAAAATATGTATATCTTGTGAGTATTGACCAATTTCCCATCATTATTTCCAATAACCTCTCTCAAAAACAGGAATCAAAACTTCTTGATCTTTTAAGATAATGTAAAAAAGGAAATATAATGGACATTGAATGATATTCCAAGGATTATACCATTTATTTTTATGCACCATATACTTTTAGATGATGATTATAAGACCATAAGGCAAGCTCAATACCAGTTGAATCCCACTCTCCTTGAAGTGAAAAATTGGAATTCAGTAAATTATTGGTTATATGGATCATTTATCATATATCTGATAGTAAATGGGTTAGCCCAATGCAGATTGTTCCTAAAAATAGGAATAACAGATATGTCAAATGAATGTAATGAATTTGTTCCAATACATGTGCAAAACAGTTGGCGAGTCTGTATTGACTATCATCGACAAAATCAAGCCACATGGAAGGACCACTTTTCTATACCTTTCATTGACCAAATGTTAGAACAATTGGTTGGTAATTCCCATTATTGTTTTGATGATGGCTATTTATGTTATTTCTAAATCCATATATCCCTTGATTATAATGAAAAGATAATATTTACCTATCCATTTGTAAAATTTTCATACAAAAGGATGTCTTTTGTTTTTTGTAATGCTCCAGGTATGTTTTAGTATTGAATATTGAGTATGTTTTTAGAGTACCTAGAAAATTTCATGGAAGTTTTTATGGATGATTTCACGGTTTATGGAACATCCTTTAATGATTTTTTGGCTCACCTAGGTTCAATCCTTTGTCGTTGTATTGAAAAAGAACATGTATTAAGTTATGAGAAATGGCATTTCATGTTTGAATGGGGAATATTTCTTTGGAATTTTATTTCAAAAGAGGGAATTGATGTGGAGAAATCTAAAAATAAATTAATCTCAAACCTTCCATATCCAAAAAATTTTCGTGAGGCGAGATCTTTCTTGGGCCATGATGTTTGTTACCGCTGATTCATTAATGACTTCAGTAAGATTGCACTTACCTTTTCCCAGTCATTACAAACGGATTCTAAGTTTTTGTTTGATAAAAATTTTTAGGATGCAGTAAATTCACTAAAAAGGAGTCTCACATCACCTCTCATCATCCAACCTCCATGATCGGATCTCCCCTTTGAACTTATGTGTGATGCCTATAACTTTGTAGTTGGAGCAGTTTTATCACAATGATTTGAGAAGGCTCCTCATATCATTGTGTATGCCTCACGTACCCTTGACCATGCCTAGGAAAACCATAAACCCACTTAAAAATAACTTATTTCTATTTTGTTTTCCTTGGAAAAATTATGTTCATTTCTTATTGGGTTAAAAATCATTTTCTTTTCTATTCATGCTGACTATTGTTTCCTCCTAATGAAGCCAAAAGCTAACCCCCACCTCATTTGGTAGATGCTCTTCCTCTAAGAGTTTTACCTTGATATTAGAGATAAGAGAGGTGTGGAAAATGTGGTAACTGAACCCATTAGTAGTATTTCTCCACTATTGGACCATCTTGTTCACTCACCCCTCCGCTTTGGAGAATTCTTCCCTCATGAGAACTTTTGTGATGTTGCAGACCTTACCCCATGGTATGCAGACATTATAAATTTTCTAGCAACTTATCAGGTCCCAACATATTTCATAATTTCACAATCCTAAAGACTTATACATGATTCTTGTTGGTACATTTGTGATTACCCATATTTGTGAAGAATTTGTGGCAACCAAGAACTTCATCAGTGTGTCTATGACCAAGAGTTCACCTCTTGTTTGACCTTCTTCCACACTTTGGCCTATGGGGGACACCTCGGATCTCAACATACAGCTCGAAAGGTCTTTGACTCAGGTGTTTATTGGCCAACATTGTATAGGGATACCCATATATTTTTCAAGTCATGTAGTTATTGGCTTTGTGTACATCTTATTGGATGTTGACAATGTATCTAAATTGGTGGAAGCAAAGGCCACTAGGACCGATGAATCTCAAGTGGTTATTGATTTTATGAGGTCTTATATTTTCGGTAGGTTTGGTTTACATAGATTCATCATTAGGGATAAGGGTTCAAATTTTTTCAATCACAACATAAAAAATTTTATTCATAAGTATGGGGTTGTTTATAAAGTCTCTATAGTGTATCACCCCCAAACAAACAGACAACCAGAAATCTCAAATCGGGAACATAAGAGAATCTTGGAAAAAACATTACAACCTAATAGAAAATAATGGAGATTGCACATGGATGATGCACTTTGGGCGTACGGTATATTTGTTAACCCCCAATCAGAATGTAAATAGAATTTTGTTTATAAAGGATTTTCACCTCCCAGTGGAGGTAGAACACCGTGAATATTGGGATGTTAAATAATGTAATATGAATCTTTTAGATGGAGGTGAGCATAGGAAGCTGCAAATTCAAGAGTTTGAAGAAATATGACGTGATTAATATGAGAATTCCTAGATCTATAAAGATAAGACAAAGGCTATCCATGATAGCATGAGTCATCATTAGAATTTTCATATTGGTTAGAAGGTTATCATGTGTAATTCAAGGATAAAGCTTCCCCCATGTAAGCTTCATTCTCAATGGCTTGGTACATATATTGTTACTGAAGATTACCATTTTGGTGCTATAGAGGTTTTTCAGGAGAAGAGTGCACAAAGGATTACTGTCAATGGGAAAAGGCTCAAACACTTCTATGAGGATTTTCCAAAACATCTCATGGAGGAAATACAATTGATAAATGCCACATATGACACTACATAGTAGGTTATCCCTTCATCTTACCTTTATTTACTTGTATATTTATTGAAAATACTTTCATTGAAGAAAATGTAACTTTTAGGTGTGGGGTGGGTGACATATCATATTTACGATTAAACAAGACAAAAAAATATAAATTGAAAAAAATAGGTTTTCATTTTTGATTTATTTTTCCTTATTTTGTGTTTTTAGATAAAAATAGATCTCATAAATAATATCCAAAATCATTTTTCATGCTTGAGTCAATTGTGGGGAAAATTCCATTGGTTTTGGAAAAATGTTTTCCAAATGAATGTTTATATGGAATATTTTTCTATAATTTGTATTTTCAAATCATTCTTAGGTGTTAAATAGATTTTTGAATCCCAAGCCTCATTAGCATAGACCAATATTTTAATCCCTTACCCGAGAGACATTATAGTCCCTTTATTGCTTATTATTTTTTTTAATCACATTCTTGAGATTCTCAAATCATGTAGAGAAACTAGAACATTCCTTGATTCTATTTGAAGCCATAATATTCATGTATGATACATTCATGATAGAGGAAATCATTCATTAAAATCCCTTATTATAATTATCCTTTATGTTCGGCCACCTTTACATTTTATCCTTCTTAAGCCTTAGAGACCATGAAATTCCTATTAGGTAGCCACATTAGAAGCTAATTTATCCCTACCAAACCATCTCTCATGTATATTATAGTTTCATTTTCAGCAAGTGTGGGAGAGAGGGTGTTTCCTTGGGAATTATAGAAAGAGATTCATTGTTATGGGTTGATATAAAGGGAGCCTACATTTTCATTGGGTAGAGGGTTCATAAGACATATTGCATCATTGTATTATAAATGTTTCCCTCTTTCTCTAAAAAATAAAAAAAATAGTTATGTACATCTGAAAAAAATACATAAAAATAAAAAAAGAGAAAAGAGGGTGTTTACTCATTATTAGTCACTACTTGGTTGTGACCCATAGAGATGAACATTGGGGGGAGTGAGTTGGAGGTGATACAATTTGTGAGAGTTTGAGTGTGTACATTCATTGTAAACACTTGATGAATTTTGAGATGTTTTATACATAACAAATTAAACACTCCTCTTCAGCCACATATTTTTAAAAATTAAATCCTACCAACCCTTGAACCTTAGAACAACCTGTTGAAAGTCATCTTGAGTGGAAAACTAGTTCCCACCGGTAGAGAACCTAGAATCATGGAATGAATTTGGTAATTTAACATAAACTCTATGAAAAGAGAATAACACCACTTTCATATGTTACTTGAGTGAAGAGGTAAAATTTCTATGGGAGGTAGGCTGCGACATGTCGCATGGGTGAACAAATGTAGTTGAACAAATTTGAATGTGAAAAAAGAAAAATGATAGGAAAATTGATTCCATAAATGAGACATGATGAATTTTATTTCAAAAGATTATTGGATGTTTTCATAACTTTGATTTAGGAATGGGAAATGATTAGGATATTATACATTTCCCAAGAGTGAAAATGTTTAAGTGTGGGGGTGTGATTGTACCACAATTCACTATTTTATGTCACCCTTATACCAATGTATTAAGCTGGTTTTGTATTAAAACTTACAAGTATAATAATTAATTTAACTCCATGTTTGATTAAATTATTTTTTGTTTAACACTGTTAAAAAGAGAAATGTTACTTGTTTTGGTAAGTATATTGTAGGTGTAGGTGATTTGAAGGACCCGTGATGAAGTCTATAAAAAATGGGTCAATCTGCACCTGATCCAAGCACACTAGTGGACTGAAACGCAACCTTCAACAAAACTGTGCATTCAAATGGGATGAACCATTATGGTATGGTCCTATATTTAAAGTTCTCCATTTCATATGAAGGAATCAAATCCCAATTTTTCCATTAAGAAGCCTATACAAATTGATTTTTCCAATAAAGTGGATCTTCATGGGGTCAAAACATTGCATCTATTTTTTTTGAAATAACTCTTATTCTATTCTATATCAGGCCGTAAATTTTTACATGGAGGTAGAAAAGTTTTCATGAACCAACTCAATAGGTTTATCAAAAGTGATATAATAATGTTAGACCATCCAAAATGATGGACCAACAGATTCGTGAAAATGGGGTGCCCAAAACCACTTTCCACATTTCCTATAAATTGGCACCTTGGGCACCCCATTTGGGAGTTTGACCAGGAGGCAAGGATCTGACATTTTGGAGTGAAAAATGTGTCTCCCCGTCAATCCTATATGTTTTGGAGGCTATGGAAATATCTACATCAATAACTTCTTCTTCCTCACCTCCCAGAGGTTTCTAAACCCCTTATGATCAGTCAGGGTGAAATGTGATGTAATCCCGAGCATCATATTTGTATTATATTGAATAATCATTTCTAATTGCATATTTAATGTTTTTCTCTTCATCTTTTCTTTTTATTTAATTGAATTATGTATTGGGATCTCATTCTCTATTCATATGGTCATTCTTGAGGGTACCCATTCATGTGATGTTTCACACACCGTTCACAACTCCTTCTTCCCCCTTTTAATTGTAGTGTTTGTGTGGTTCATATTGTTTAATTGAACTCACATAAAAACTATCATGTACATGTAAGTCATGGTAAAAATTTAAAATATCATATAAACCTGGATAGCACATCAAGTTCTTCGTGCGTTGCCTTGGTGAGTTTCGGTTATGAATTCAAACACAAATCACTCAATCATTGGCGGTGTTCGGCAAGTCATTGTGTGATTCTGAATGAAACCTATGAGGTATCCTAGCATAAGCTCAGTAACATTACGGTACTATTTGTTAAAAAAATAGAAATCAAAATATCTATACCCTTTCTCTTGAAGTGATGAAGGATGAGCATCATGATACTTCCCTAGGTTGATCACACTTAATTAAACTTGTTCATTTCTACGTTGTGTAATCACATTAGTTTTCCTATTGTAATCTTTAATCATCAAACCCAAAATTTTATTAAATCCCATTACCTTTATATTTTCATAATCAAAACCCTCTCTTTCAATTAATGATCTAAGGCTCCATCGAGATACAACCTAGTGTTGTTTCTATACTGCATAAGTTCTAGTAAAAACTAAACAACTAATTTGATGTGCTCAACACTGAGATCAGTGGGGGATGTAGGGGGTAGGGGATACAGGGTTGTGGGGGAGGGAGTATGTGTTTCCCAAGTAGGGTTTTGGGTTGTGCATGGAATTCAGAGTGGGGTGCACAGGTGGGGGAGGGGGTGGGGGTGGGCTATCCAGGTGGGGGAGGGGGTTTGGGGTGTCCAGGGAGGGGGTGGGGGCTATCCAGTTGGAGTGGGATGTCTAGGTGGGGGTTGTCTAGGTAGGGGTGGGGGATATCCAGGCGGGGGTGGGGGCTCTATAGGTGGGGGGCTATCCAGGGGGAGTGGTAGGGCTGTAGGGGAGGTGTGTGGGTTGTCCGAGGTGGGGTGGGCTATCTAGGGGGTCAGTGGTTGGGCTATCTAAGAGGGTTATGGGGTATGGGATGTCTAGTGGGGATGTCTAGTGGGGGTTAGGGGTGTGGGATGTCCAGGTGGGGGTGGGGGGATATCCATATCGGGTTGTAGGGGAGGGGGTGGGCTATCCAGGGAGGGGGATGGGATGTCTAAGGGTGGTGGTGGGTGGGTCTCTAGGTGGGGGAGGGGGTGTGGGATGTCAAGGAGGTGGGATGTCTAAGGGGGTGGGGGTGGGTTGTCCATGTGGGGGAGGGTGTGGGTTGTCCAAGGTAGAGGGTGTGGGCTGTCTAGGTGTGTTGGCGGGTGTCCAGGGGAGGTGGGGGGGCTATCCGGGTGGGGGTGCTATAGGGGCGTAGGGGGCTGTAGGGGTGTCGGGGTGTGGGCTATCCATGGAGGGGTGGGTTGTCCACTCTGATACTCTAAAAAAATAGGATTCACATATGACCAATGTATAGTTGCAACCACATGTTAGGACTTTTCTTGAAGTTCCATACTAACACAGACTCTAACCCTTCCAAGAAGAAGTGATATCTAAAAAGATATCTCACTCAGGTTCTTATCCACTATCAATATTGATCACATACAAATTTAACATTCGCACAACTCCATATCACCTAATGATGTAACAAGGCTCATACTCCCATGATCAGAGTCCCATGGATGATGAACTTTGGGTATACTATAGAGATTTTAAAACCCCAATCATAATGTCACCATATACAATTGTGTTTGTAAAGGCTTGTAACCTCCAAGCAGAGGTAGAACACCATGCATATTGGGATGTTAAACAATGTAATATGAATCTTTCACATGTAGTTGAGCATTAGAAGTTTCAGATTCAAGAGTTGGAAGAAATTCTATGTGATTCATATGAGAATTAATAAATCTATAAATATAAGACAAAGGATATCCATGATATAATGATTCATCAGCGAATGTTTCATATTGGTGAGAAGGTTCTCATGTATAATTCCAGGCTAAAGATCCACCCAGTTAAGCTTCGTTCTTGATGTCTTAGTCCTTATACTGTTATTAATTTTTATCCTTTTATATCTATATAGGTTTTTATGAGAAGAGTGGACAAATAATTTCTTTCGATGGGAAGAGGCTTAAACACTTCAATGAGGAATTTCCAACATATCTCATGGAGGAAATCGAATGGACAGATTCCACATATGAAACCACTTAGCAGATTGTCCCTTCTCCCTACCTTTATTTACTTGTCTATTTATTTAAAATACATTCATTGAGGGCGATGTAACTTTTATGTGTGGGGGAGGGTGACATGTCATATTTAGGATTAAACAAAACCAAAAAACCAAAAAAAATTAAAATTTTGAAAGAAAAAGTGTTTTCAGTTTTTTATATCTTTTTCCTAATTTTGTGTTTTTAGATAAAAATTGATCCTAAAAAGAATATCCAAAATAATTTTTCATTCTTGAGTTAATTGTGGGGAAAATTCCATTGTTTTTGGGAAAACAAATTTCAAATGAATTTTGATATCGAATGTTTTTCTATAATATTTATTTTTATATCATTCATAGGTGTTTAATGGATTTTTTAATCCCATGACTCATTAGCACTGGCCAATATTTTCCTCCCTTACCAGAGAGACATTCTAATACCATTAATGAATATTATTCCTTTTAATCACTTTCTTTAGAGTCCTGAGTCATGTAGACAAACTATAACTTTCTTGTATTATGTTTGAATCCATAAGATTCAAGTATTCTATATTCATTATAGAGGGAATCATTCATTAAAAATACCTTTTTAAAATTATCCTCTATTTTCGGCCACCTATACATTTTATCCTTCTTAATACTTAGACACAATGAAATTCCTATTAGGTGCCCACATTACAATATAATTTATCTCTAGCTACCCATATCTCTTGAATATTGTGGTTTTATTTTCTGCATGTGTGGGAGAGAGGTTGTTTCTATGGGAATTCTATGAAGAGAATAATTGTTATGGGTTAATATAAAGGGAGCCTACAATTTACATGGGTATTGAGTTAATATTAAATATTTTATAATTGTATTACACATGTTTCCCTCTTTATCTAAAGAAAATTAAAAAAATATAGTTCAGTAAATCTGAAAAAAACACAGAACAAAATAAAAAATGGAGAAAAGAGGATGTTTACTGATTATTATTCACTGCTTGGTTGTGTTCCACATAGATGGAAATTGGGAAAAGTGAGTTGGAGGTGGTACACTTTGTGAGAGGATGAGTGTCTACATTCATTGTGAACACATTCTGAATTTTTACATGTTTTATACATAAGAGACTAAACACTCCTCTTTAACCTCATATTTTTAAACATTAAATCCTACCAACCCTTGAACCTCAAAACAACATATTGGAAGACCTCTTGAGTAGCAAACTAGTTTCTACTGGTATAGAACCTAGAATCTTTAAAATTATATGGTAAGATCACATTATCTCTGGGAAAAGAGAATAAATACCCTTTCATATGTTCATTTAGTGAAGAGGTAAAATTTCTATGTGAGGTAGGTTGCGACATGTTGCATGGGTGAACAAATGATGTTGAACAAATTAGAATGTGACAACAGAAAATGGATTGGAAAAATGATTCTACAAATGAGACTTGATTAATTTCATTTCAGAAGAATCTTGGATGTTTTCATACAATTTATTTAGGAATGGGACATGATTAGGGTATTATACTTTTCCTAGGAGTGAAAAATTTTTGGTTTGGGAGTGTGATCGTACCACGATTCACTGTTTTATTTCACCCTTATACCAATGTATTAAACTAGTTTTGTATTGAAAATTACAATTATAATAACAAATTTCACTCCATGATTGAATCAATTATTTTTTTAAAACTGTTAAAAATGTAAATGTTACTTGTTTTTATAATTATATTGTAGGTGGAGGTGAATTGGAGGACCCATGATGATGTCTAAGAAAAATGGGCCAATCTACACATGATCCAAGCACACCAATGGACTGAAATGCATACTTCTACTAAAACATTAATTTTAATGGGATAAAACATTTTTTTTCTGGTCCTAAGTTTAATTATATCCATTTCATATGAATTAATTGGAGACCAATACATCCATTAAGATGTCATACAAACTGATTTGTCCAATTAAGTGGATCTGTATGGGGTCAAAACGTTTCCTCTGAGTTTAGACAATATCTCTTTTTATATTTCATATCTAGACCCCAACATTAACATGGATGTAGAAACAGTGTATTCCAACAACTCATTAGTTTTTTCCAAAGTGATATAAGACTTTTTGACCTCTCAAAACAATAGACCAAGTAGATTTGTGAAATTAGGGTGCCCAAAACCACTTCTCACAGTGCCTATAAATTGGCACATTGGGCACCCCATTTTTGAGTTCGACCAGGAGGAAACGTGCTACCATTTCGGAGTCCCAAAGTTTTCTACCCATCATTAATAGATGTTTTGGAGGCTATGAGATGAGCTACTTTAACATCTTCTTCTTCCTCCCCTCCCATGGTTTTATAAACCCCTTGTGATCACTCGGGGAGGAACATGATGTAATCCTGAACTTCATGTTTGTATTATATTCAATGATCTTTTCTAATTAAAGTTTGTATCTTGTTTTTATTAATCATATATTTTAATTTAATTGAGTTATTTAATGGTATGTCATTCTCTAATCATATTATTATGCTTGGGGGTACCCATTCATGTGATGTTTCACACAACGTTCACCACTTCTTCCCCCTTTTAATTGTAGTGTTGTGTGGTTCATATTGTTTGATTGTACTCACATTAACACTATCATGGAAATTTAATTTAAAGTCATGGTAACACATTGAAATATCATACAATCCTGGACATCTCATCAAGTTCTTCGTGCGTTGGCTTGGTGAGTTTTGGTTATGAAGTCAATCACAAATGACTCAATCATCGGCAGAGTCTGATGGATCATTGTGTGTTTTCGAATAAACCCTTGGAGGTATCCTAGAATAAACTAATTAAAATTATGGTAATATTTGTTACTAACTAGGGATTAAAATAATTATACTCATTCTCTTGTAGCGATGAAGGATGAGCATCACGATACTTCCCCGAGTTGATCACACTTAATTAATCTTGTTCATTTCTACATTATTTTATCGCTTTAGTTTTTCTATTATAATATTTAATCATCAAACCACGAGTTTTATTAAATCCCATTACCATTTTATTTTCCTAATAAAAACCCTCTCTTTCAATTAATTATCTAAGGCTTTGTCTATAGACAACCTAGGGTTACTGCCATACTGCAAAAATTCTAGTAAAAACTAAACAAGTAATTTTAGGTGCTCGATAACGTGATAAAATTTTGGTGCCATTTTTGAGGATCCAAGATCATTTTTTTATTTATTTATTTTTCTTTATATATTTTACTTATTAATTAGTACTATTTTCAATACCCCACCCCCATTTTATTTTATTTTATTTTTGATTCTATTTTTGGTTTTTTTGTGTGTTCTTCCTATCTCTCTCTCTCTCTCTTTCTTCTTATTATCCATATATCTATCTAAATTTGTAGTATAAAATTATATTTTCCATCCTCCTTTAATTTATTAATTATTTTTATTTGTATCATATTCCCTAAAAAAACAAAAAAAAACAAAAAAACAACAATAATCAGTTAATCAATCAAACTGGACATCATTGTTACATGACAAGATCACGTAAAGAAACAATACTTGAATTTGACCCTGAAATTGAAAAATCACTCCACACACATATCAAGGAATCTAGAGATGTTTAATCAAGTAACACTGAGGAACCCGTTTTAGAACCTCATGTGTCTATAGACCAATCAAAAATTGAACCCAATGAAACCCAAGAAAACGTGGCTACAAATAAACGAACCTTAAAAGAACTGACAACCTCGGATGTGGAGTACCAACCTGCGTACATCCAATATCTCAAGGAAGCGGCCAACATTGAGCCAAGATCATGCCTCTTCCACCTTATCCCTAAATTCCATGTTCATCCTGGTAAGGACCCTCATAAACACCTAATGATTTTCTCATAGTGTGCTCCACCATGAAACCCCAAAATGTGTATGAGGACTTAATTAAGATTACAGACTTCCCTTTCTCCATTGATAGTGTATCCAAATACTATCTATATTATCTACCTGCCACAATTGGGGGATGGAATGACCTTAAAAGACTCTTTATAAAGATTTTATTCCCTTCATCTTGAACTGAATCAATTAGGAATGAAATCTGTGGAATTAGGCAATCACAAGGACATACCCTTCATGAATATTGGGATAGATTCAAAAGATTTTGTGCATGCTACTCCCACCACTAGATTAGTGAACAACTATTAATCCAATAATTCTATGAGGTACTTTTATTAATGGATCATGGAATGATTGATATTGAAGCTAGTGGTGCCCTAGTGGGTAAATATCCTTCCACCGCTCATGACTTAATAGCCAAAATGGCTCAAAATGCACAATTATTCCGTACACAAGCAATTGCATCAACCCGAAGAGTTCATGAGGTCTTTCATTCATCCCTAGAACAAAAGTTATATAATAAACAAGATGATATCCATACCCTTCTAAGGCAATTATCCCAAGAAAAAGGTAACTCACACTCTTCTTCAGTTTGATTACATTGCGGTATTTGCTCTGACAATACTCATTTTTCTAACTAGTTCCCACGACTACAAGATCCACCTGAGTCTTGTGCAACTGTGTTCCCAAGGTGTCCATTCCAACAATAACCTACCTTCAAGAATGAACCATTCTGGCCAAATCCAATCCCTGGGTGGCAAGCACAACCCCAATACTGACAAGGAGGAAACTCGAGCTACCCAAAGTAGAATTGGTATCAGCAAGGCAGATTTATGCATCCTTCTTATCCATAAAATTCTCAAAACAATCATCCTCCTCCTAAATATAAACCAATCCTTGAGGATATGGTGATGAAAATGGCATCCCATAACCTAAAATTCCAATACACCACACAATCGGTAATTCAAGACCTACGGACTCAAGTGGAAAACTTGGTAAATACCATCTGTGAGCTTAAGATGCAAGGATCTGGACAACTACCATCTCGACCCATTTCCAATCTAAAGGATAGAGGTAATTTATATGTAATTACTCTTTGTAGTGGTAATGAAGTTTCTCCTACTACTGATTCTAGAGAAAAGTTATGTCCCCCTCTTGAAAACACCCTTTCCCAGCCCTAAAAAATTCCATGTAAAGGAAAAAAAATAAAAAGGGCAATAAAATTATCATTGATGATTGAAATGAACAATACCTTCCTCTTCCCTTCCACCAAAGAATGTATACATCCAAGAAAAATTCTGATAATGAGATTGATAATGAACTAATGGATACATTAAAAAAAGATATAGTTAATATTCCTTTGTTGGTACAGTTAATAAAATTCCATGTTATGTAAAATTTCTTAATGAACTTTGCACCCATACACAAAGGCCGAAGGGGAATGAGAGAGTCAACTTGGGGAGGAATTTCTCAGTCTTGATTCAACCAGAAATGCCAAACAAATGAAAGGATCCAGGAACATTCACGATATTGTGTACCATAGGGGAGACCTTATTTTTTGATGATATTCTAGATTTAGGTGCCTCTATTAATTTAGTGCCTCACTCCATGTATAATTCTATGCAGGTTGGAGAGCATCAACCATAGGAATTGTTGTGCAACTTTCCAACCAGAGTACAATGCATAAAATAAAAGTTATTGACGATGTCCTTGTAAGTATGAAGAATCTTATATTGCCCACTGATTTCTACATTAATGAGATGGAAGATAAATGAACCCAAGGACATGACCCCCTCATTCAAGGGAGATCATTCCTCAAAAAAGAAATGATGATCATCAATGTTCACAATGGTATGCAGTCCATGGTGTTCAGAGGATAAAAGGTATGTTTTAACATCCTTGAGACTATGAAAAACCTTGTCGAAGAGCACTCCACTCTTCCTATCTATCTGATGTAAGTTCTCTCATATGATTCACACCCACACAATTATCTCTTCAACCCATACTCTGATTCATTTTCCTCTTCTTCACCCTTAGATGATTTGAGTTTTGAGTCATGTTTTTAGTGTTTTGTGGCTTCTAAAAAGTTTATATTTTTTTTAATTGATGAGTGTGTTCATTATGAGGTATCCATGACAGTCGATGATTCTAAAAATCAAATTTCAATAGATTCTCTATCTTTATAGAATAAACATTAGTAGATACACAGTTTAATGGACCTCACTCCCCCTAAATCTCCTCCCTCGGTCCAAAAAACCCTTAGTGTTGGAATTAAAACCACTTCATTCTAATTTAAAATATGTATATCTTGTGAGTATTGACCAATTTCCCATCATTATTTCCAATAACCTCTCTCAAAAACAGGAATCAAAACTTCTTGATCTTTTAAGATAATGTAAAAAAGGAAATATAATGGACATTGAATGATATTCCAAGGATTATACCATTTATTTTTATGCACCATATACTTTTAGATGATGATTATAAGACCATAAGGCAAGCTCAATACCAGTTGAATCCCACTCTCCTTGAAGTGAAAAATTGGAATTCAGTAAATTATTGGTTATATGGATCATTTATCATATATCTGATAGTAAATGGGTTAGCCCAATGCAGATTGTGCCTAAAAATAGGAATAACAGATATGTCAAATGAATGGAATGAATTTGTTCCAATACATGTGCAAAACAGTTGGCGAGTCTGTATTGACTATCATCGACTAAATCAAGCCACATGGAAGGACCACTTTTCTATACCTTTCATTGACCAAATGTTAGAACAATTGGTTGGTAATTCCCATTATTGTTTTGATGATGGCTATTCATGTTATTTCTAAATCCATATATCCCTTGATTATAATGAAAAGACAATATTTACCTATCCATTTGTAAAATTTTCATACAAAAGGATGTCTTTTGTTTTTTGTAATGCTCCAGGTATGTTTTAGTATTGAATATTGAGTATGTTTTTAGAGTACCTAGAAAATTTCATGGAAGTTTTTATGGATGATTTCACGGTTTATGGAACATCCTTTAATGATTTTTTGGCTCACCTAGGTTCAATCCTTTGTCGTTGTATTGAAAAAGAACATGTATTAAGTTATGAGAAATGGCATTTCATGTTTGAATGGGGAATATTTCTTTGGAATTTTATTTCAAAAGAGGGAATTGATGTGGAGAAATCTAAAAATAAATTAATCTCAAACCTTCCATATCCAAAAAAATTTCGTGAGGCGAGATCTTTCTTGGGCCATGATGTTTGTTACCGCTGATTCATTAATGACTTCAGTAAGATTGCACTTACCTTTTCCCAGTCATTACAAACGGATTCTAAGTTTTTGTTTGATAAAAATTTTGAGGATGCAGTAAATTCACTAAAAAGGAGTCTCACATCACCTCTCATCATCCAACCTCCATGATCGGATCTCCCATTTGAACTTATGTGTGATGCCTATAACTTTGTAGTTGGAGCAGTTTTATCACAATGATTTGAGAAGGCTCCTCATATCATTGTGTATGCCTCACGTACCCTTGACCATGCCTAGGAAAACCATAAACCCACTTAAAAATAACTTATTTCTATTTTGTTTTCCTTGGAAAAATTATGTTCATTTCTTATTGGGTTAAAAATCATTTTCTTTTCTATTCATGCTGACTATTGTTTCCTCCTAATGAAGCCAAAAGCTAACCCCCACCTCATTTGGTAGATGCTCTTCCTCTAAGAGTTTTACCTTGATATTAGAGATAAGAGAGGTGTGGAAAATGTGGTAACTGAACCCATTAGTAGTATTTCTCCACTATTGGACCATCTTGTTCACTCACCCCTCCGCTTTGGAGAATTCTTCCCTCATGAGAACTTTTGTGATGTTGCAGACCTTACCCCATGGTATGCAGACATTATAAATTTTCTAGCAACTTATCAGGTCCCAACATATTTCATAATTTCACAATCCTAAAGACTTATACATGATTCTTGTTGGTACATTTTTGATTACCCATATTTGTGAAGAATTTGTGGCAACCAAGAACTTCATCAGTGTGTCTATGACCAAGAGTTCACCTCTTGTTTGACCTTCTTCCACACTTTGGCCTATGGGGGACACCTCGGATCTCAACATACAGCTCGAAAGGTCTTTGACTCAGGTGTTTATTGGCCAACATTGTATAGGGATACCCATATATTTTTCAAGTCATGTAGTTATTGGCTTTGTGTACATCTTATTAGATGTTGACAATGTATCTAAATTGGTGGAAGCAAAGGCCACTAGGACCGATGAATCTCAAGTGGTTATTGATTTTATGAGGTCTTATATTTTCGGTAGGTTTGGTTTACATAGATTCATCATTAGGGATAAGGGTTCAAGTTTTTTCAATCACAACATAAAAAATTTTATTCATAAGTATGGGGTTGTTTATAAAGTCTCTATAGTGTATCACCCCCAAACAAACAGACAACCAGAAATCTCAAATCGGGAACATAAGAGAATCTTGGAAAAAACATTACAACCTAATAGAAAATAATGGAGATTTCACATGGATGATGCACTTTGGGCGTACGGTATATTTGTTAACCCCCAATCAGAATGTAAATAGAATTTTGTTTATAAAGGATTTTCACCTCCCAGTGGAGGTAGAACACCGTGCATATTGGGATGTTAAATAATGTAATATGAATCTTTTAGATGGAGGTGAGCATAGGAAGCTGCAAATTCAAGAGTTTGAAGAAATATGACGTGATTAATATGAGAATTCCTAGATCTATAAAGATAAGACAAAGGCTATCCATGATAGCATGAGTCATCATTAGAATTTTCATATTGGTTAGAAGGTTATCATGTGTAATTCAAGGATAAAGCTTCCCCCATGTAAGCTTCATTCTCAATGGCTTGGTACATATATTGTTACTAAAGATTACCATTTTGGTGCTATAGAGGTTTTTCAGGAGAAGAGTGCACAAAGGATTACTGTCAATAGGAAAAGGCTCAAACACTTCTATGAGGATTTTCCAAAACATCTCATGGAGGAAATCCAATTGATAAATGCCACATATGACACTACATAGTAGGTTATCCCTTCATCTTACCTTTATTTACTTGTATATTTATTGAAAATACTTTCATTGAAGAAAATGTAACTTTTAGGTGTGGGGTGGGTGACATATCATATTTACGATTAAACAAGACAAAAAAATATAAATTGAAAAAAATAGGTTTTCATTTTTGATTTATTTTTCCTTATTTTGTGTTTTTAGATAAAAATAGATCTCATAAATAATATCCAAAATCATTTTTCATGCTTGAGTCAATTGTGGGGAAAATTCCATTGGTTTTGGAAAGATGTTTTCCAAATGAATGTTTATATGGAATATTTTTCTATAATTTGTATTTTCAAATCATTCTTAGGTGTTAAATAGATTTTTGAATCCCAAGCCTCATTAGCATAGACCAATATTTTAATCCCTTACCCGAGAGACATTATAGTCCCTTTATTGCTTATTATTTTTTTTAATCACATTCTTGAGATTCTCAAATCATGTAGAGAAACTAGAACATTCCTTGATTCTATTTGAAGCCATAATATTCATGTATGATACATTCATGATAGAGGAAATCATTCATTAAAATCCCTTATTATAATTATCCTTTATGTTCGGCCACCTTTACATTTTATCCTTCTTAAGCCTTAGAGACCATGAAATTCCTATTAGGTAGCCACATTAGAAGCTAATTTATCCCTACCAAACCATCTCTCATGTATATTATAGTTTCATTTTCAGCAAGTGTGGGAGAGAGGGTGTTTCCTTGGGAATTATAGAAAGAGATTCATTGTTATGGGTTGATATAAAGGGAGCCTACATTTTCATTGGGTAGAGGGTTCATAAGACATATTGCATAATTGTATTATAAATGTTTCCCTCTTTCTCTAAAAAATAAAAAAAAATAGTTATGTACATCTGAAAAAAATACATAAAAATAAAAAAAGAGAAAAGAGGGTGTTTACTCATTATTAGTCACTACTTGGTTGTGACCCATAGAGATGAACATTGGGGGGAGTGAGTTGGAGGTGATACAATTTGTGAGAGTTTGAGTGTGTACATTCATTGTAAACACTTGATGAATTTTGAGATGTTTTATACATAACAAATTAAACACTCCTCTTCAGCCACATATTTTTAAAAATTAAATCCTACCAACCCTTGAACCTTAGAACAACCTGTTGAAAGTCATCTTGAGTGGAAAACTAGTTCCCACCGGTAGAGAACCTAGAATCATGGAATGAATTTGGTAATTTAACATAAACTCTATGAAAAGAGAATAACACCACTTTCATATGTTACTTGAGTGAAGAGGTAAAATTTCTATGGGAGGTAGGCTGCGACATGTCGCATGGGTGAACAAATGTAGTTGAACAAATTTGAATGTGAAAAAAGAAAAATGATAGGAAAATTGATTCCATAAATGAGACATGATGAATTTTATTTCAAAAGATTATTGGATGTTTTCATACCTTTGATTTAGGAATGGGAAATGATTAGGATATTATACATTTCCCAAGAGTGAAAATGTTTAAGTGTGGGGGTGTGATTGTACCACGATTCACTATTTTATGTCACCCTTATACCAATGTATTAAGCTGGTTTTGTATTAAAACTTACAAGTATAATAATTAATTTAACTCCATGTTTGATTAAATTATTTTTTGTTTAACACTGTTAAAAAGAGAAATGTTACTTGTTTTGGTAAGTATATTGTAGGTGTAGGTGATTTGAAGGACCCGTGATGAAGTCTATAAAAAATGGGTCAATCTGCACCTGATCCAAGCACACTAGTGGACTGAAACGCAACCTTCAACAAAACTGTGCATTCAAATGGGATGAACCATTATGGTATGGTCCTATATTTAAAGTTCTCCATTTCATATGAAGGAATCAAATCCCAATTTTTCCATTAAGAAGCCTATACAAATTGATTTTTCCAATAAAGTGGATCTTCATGGGGTCAAAACATTGCATCTATTTTTTTTGAAAATAACTCTTATTCTATTCTATATCAGGCCGCAAATTTTTACATGGAGGTAGAAAAGTTTTCATGAACCAACTCAATAGGTTTATCAAAAGTGATATAATAATGTTAGACCATCCAAAATGATGGACCAACAGATTCGTGAAAATGGGGTGCCCAAAACCACTTTCCACATTTCCTATAAATTGGCACCTTGGGCACCCCATTTGGGAGTTTGACTGGGAGGCAAGGATCTGACATTTTGGAGTGAAAAATGTGTCTCCCCGTCAATCCTATATGTTTTGGAGGCTATGGAAATATCTACATCAATAACTTCTTCTTCCTCACCTCCCAGAGGTTTCTAAACCCCTTATGATCAGTCAGGGTGAAATGTGATGTAATCCCGAGCATCATATTTGTATTATATTGAATAATCATTTCTAATTGCATATTTAATGTTTTTCTCTTCATCTTTTCTTTTTATTTAATTGAATTATGTATTGGGATCTCATTCTCTATTCATATGGTCATTCTTTGGGGGTACCCATTCATGTGATGTTTCACACACCGTTCACAACTCCTTCTTCCCCCTTTTAATTGTAGTGTTTGTGTGGTTCATATTGTTTAATTGAACTCACATAAAAACTATCATGTACATGTAAGTCATGGTAAAAATTTTAAATATCATATAAACCTGGATAGCACATCAAGTTCTTCGTGTGTTGCCTTGGTGAGTTTCGGTTATGAATTCAAACACAAATCACTCAATCATTGGCGGTGTTCGGCAAGTCATTGTGTGATTCTGAATGAAACCTATGAGGTATCCTAGCATAAGCTCAGTAACATTATGGTACTATTTGTTAAAAAAATAGAAATCAAAATATCTATACCCTTTCTCTTGAAGTGATGAAGGATGAGCATCATGATACTTCCCTAGGTTGATCACACTTAATTAAACTTGTTCATTTCTACGTTGTGTAATCACATTAGTTTTCCTATTGTAATCTTTAATCATCAAACCCAAAATTTTATTAAATCCCATTACCTTTATATTTTCATAATCAAAACCCTCTCTTTCAATTAATGATCTAAGGCTCCATCGAGATACAACCTAGTGTTGTTTCTATACTGCATAAGTTCTAGTAAAAACTAAACAACTAATTTGATGTGCTCAACACTGAGATCAGTGGGGGATGTAGGGGGTAGGGGCTACAGGGTTGTGGGGGAGGGAGTATGTGTTTCCCAAGTAGGGTTTGGGTTGTGCATGGAATTCAGAGTGGGGGTGCACAGGTGGGGGAGGGGGTGGGGGTGGGCTATCCAGGTGGGGGAGGGGGTTTGGGGTGTCCCAGGGAGGGGGTGGGGGCTATCCAGTTGGGGTGGGATGTCTAGGTGGGGGTTGTCTAGGTAGGGGTGGGGGATATCCAGGTGGGGGTGGGGGCTCTACAGGTGGGGGGGGCTATCCAGGGGGAGTGGGAGGGCTGTAGGGGAGGTGTGTGGGTTGTCCGAGGTGGGGTGGGCTATCTAGGGGGTCAGTGGTTGGGCTATCTAAGAGGGTTATGGGGTATGGGATGTCTAGTGGGGATGTCTAGTGGGGGTTAGGGGTGTGGGATGGTCCAGGTGGGGGTGGGGGGATATCCATATCGGGCTGTAGGGGAGGGGGTGGGCTATCCAGGGAGGGGGATGGGATGTCTAAGGGTGGTGGTGGGTGGGTCTCTAGGTGGGGGAGGGGGGTGTGGGATGTCAAGGAGGTGGGATGTCTAAGGGGTGGGGGTGGGCTGTCCATGTGGGGGAGGGTGTGGGTTGTCCAAGGTAGAGGGTGTGGGCTGTCTAGGTGTGTTGGCGGGTGTCCAGGGGAGGTGGGGGGGCTATCCGGGTGGGGGTGCTATAGGGGCGTAGGGGGCTGTAGGGGTGTCGGGGTGTGGGCTATCCATGGAGGGGTGGGTTGTCCACTCTGATACTCTAAAAAAATAGGATTCACATATGACCAATGTATAGTTGCAACCACATGTTAGGACTTTTCTTGAAGTTCCATACTAACACAGACTCTAACCCTTCCAAGAAGAAGTGATATCTAAAAAGATATCTCACTCAGGTTCTTATCCACTATCAATATTGATCACATACAAATTTAACATTCGCACAACTCCATATCACCTAATGATGTAACAAGGCTCATACTCCATGATCAGAGTCCCAAAGAAACATGGATCATTAAATCTGATCCATGTATTATATTTTGGTGGTGTGTTTAAAATTAGGGTGTGTTGTGATTTATATGTATGATATTAATTTTTCACACCAACAGTCTTCTCGGTCATCTATAATAAGATTGAAATCATGCTACAATTGGATAGAGATTGTTTTTTACAACTCTAGTTTGGGGGCGGACACCCCCACCCATTTGGACATCCCCCCCTCGAGACCCCCACCCCCTGGACAGCCCCGCCAACCCCGCGGATAGCCCAACCACTCCCCGTGGATAGCCCGCCCACCCCCAAGACACCTCGTACCCCCTAGACAGCCCTACCACCCCCGTGGATAGCCCAACCACCCACCTCGTACCCCCAGGATAGCTCTTCCACCCCTTGGAAATCCCACCCACCCCCTTGGACATCTCATACCCCCTGGACACCCCCACCCCACCGCCGGGAAAGCCCCCCCCCTGGACACCCCCGACCCCACTAGGCAGTCCAGCCAGCCATGTGGACTGCCTGCCCACCACCTAGACACCTCGTTCCCCCTGTAAAGCCCCCCCCCCCCCCCCCCCCCCCCGTGGATATGCCGCCACCTCCCCCCCCCCCCAATACGCCGACCCACAACCCCCCAGACACCCCCATCCCCCCGGACACCACCACCCCTGGAAACCCACCCCCCCCCACCCCCTGGACACCCTCAACACACCTGGACAGCCCTTCCACCCTCGTGAATAGCCCACCCACCCCCTGTGGATAGCCTGCCCCACCCCTAGACACCTCTTAACCCCTGGAAAGCCCCCCACTACCTAGAAATCCCCCCCCCCCCCTTTGGACACCCCGACCCCCTGGATAGCCCCGCCACCCCCATGGACAGTCCTCCCACCCCTTGGACAACTCGTACCCACCTGGGCAGCCCCCACCCCTGTGGACAACCAAGTCACCTAGACACCCTGACCCCTCTAGATAGACACCACCCCCTGGCCACACCCTACCTACCTGGACAGCCCCGCCACCCACCTAGACAGCTCATATCCCCCTGGACACCTCCACCCCGCTTGGGCAGTGTATCTAATCACTCAAATAATCTACTAAACTATAAAATTTATTCGATCTAAAATTTATTCAATTCCTGAATAATTCTCGTCCATTAGGTGTACCAATGATCTTGTACACTCATGTATAGTTCTTCGAAGATATTTTTTTATCAATATAGTATTTTGTTGTCTTTATATTATGATTCATATATAGAGTAGTGTGTTAGTTGAGGTTTCATATAAAGTGAACAATTATCATTTACTTAAATATATTTTTTATGAAACTTCAATCTTATTTAATTTCTTTTGATGAAATGACATATAATTTTTTTTAACAAAATGGATAGAAGATGGATCT